>JAPJYX010000005.1:0-10000000 GCA_030503985.1 Himalopsyche tibetana | reverse complement strand
ATATATTTTCTTTATTACCTGCCATATATTATACTTTACAGCGAGATTTTTTTCCAACAAAAAGGACATCACGGCTTATGTTTTATTATATAAAAAAGTGTATTGCGGTACAGGTATAAATACGTCTACTCAGTCTATGCAGCCAGGGGTTGTTATGCCTACTGAGTACCTGCTCACATATTCGGTATGAGTAAAAGCTGACGACTTCTTATGTATGTACATAAATCTCCACATTTAATACAATATGCGGCTGATATCGGGTCTGAACGCTGAAGCTACAGCAGCGTCATCTCAGGAGATGAATAATATATCACGTGTGTCTGCAAAGCAGTGCATTACAAGCTGTATATTATCAAAGATTGTCATGTTGAGTCGGAAAATATATTGCCACAATAAATATGTCAGCATATCGACTACCTAATAAAATTCATCTGCACGAACGGTCAAAATTTTATAGAAATTGTGACACAGTACGCTACGAAGATACTATATATAATATTATATAAATCTCAAATATGATCACTGCCGCCTGTCAAGTGGTCAGTGTCGTTGGCTTCTGTTACGGACGTCACGGGTTCGAATCCAAGTACGGACAGTTTTATAAATTGATTTCTCTATTGATTTATAAATTTCTATTCGAAGTCACGGATGTATGTGATGGCTTGAATAAACCCCTCCCACCCATTCTATCCTATGAACGGGGTGTATCGAGAGTGATTAGCTAACCACTATTACTTTCCTAGACCTATCCTTCTATTCCTACTCTCTTTTAAGAAAAAAAAAAGGTTAAGCAACTGAGTAACAAGCAGTTCTCGTAGAAATACTTCTGTTGAGATAAACTCCATTAGGAGTCCATATGCTCGACATTGGGAGCGGACATGGTATAAAAAAATGCTGATCCATACTGCAGCGTTATCGTATATTATACATCTTTTTCTCAAGAAACTTTTTATCCAAGACTGATTTTTATACTGATACTGTCACGATGTTAAATGGCATTTTTTTAAATGTCCCAATGTGGGCCATATAGCCTTCTAATGGAGGGGAGGTATGTGGTATATCAACAGAATTACTTTTTACTCAGTTGCTCAACCACTCTTTTAAGAAGATAGATGGTTAGGGCCAGAACATGACTAGTGGTTATCTAATCACTCTCGCTGAACTCGTTTATTTAGGATTGCGAGGGGTTTTTTACACATGAAAAACAACCATGCTTTTGACAAAACACAATAAATCGATTGAAAAAATGTTGGGTCTAGTGAGATCCGTGACGAAGGCCATCGACGTTGACCATTGCACCGTGGACCCGAAAAGCTGAATAACGTACAAATCAATATTTTTGAAATAGCTAATGAATCAATTTAATCATTCAGTTATTTTTTAGTTGGAAGTATTTTGTAAACAAAAGTTACCTCATCAATTTTTCTTCAAAAAGAACGATGCGACATGCTAATATATTATTTGTAAAGGTATCCATAACGGCGATTATTGTAAACAGATAATAATCATCAGTTAATATTAAAGTATATTAAAGACTGTCAAAAAACTAAGAACTACAATATATAATAGTTGAACGAATTTGGTATAATATAATGATTTTGATATCACATTAAAATCTTTTTTGTGATCGTGATTGATTGGGTTTGGTTGATAGAACGCGCTGGCGTCAAAGAATTCCTCTTTCTTTCATCTTTAATTTTCAAAGCGAAATTCTCTTCTTTCCTTTTTATCTTTTTTCAACAAAAAAAGCAATCACAGGTGAGGAAGTGCCATGTATGGTTACTGCAGTTAACGATTTCACCCTTAAGATTTTTTAAGATTTCAAAAATCTCATAATTTGTTTACTTTAGCCTAAGGGAAATCAATATCAAGTAAAGTATTGTCTTGAAACGTTTATAAACAAAACATATTTTTATAGTAATTGCAGGTAAAGAAAAATAAAATCATTTTAAATGTTTTCGGTACACCAACACTATGTTATTTTATTCACCGTAACATCCGATATGATATTTATTTCTATGTCAACGTGTTACGTTAAAATACATTTCCAATATATTTTTACTAACCATTTGTTTGTTTTTACGATAAGGGATTTTACGTGAGCACGTCATCAATAATTTAAATCAAAATACACAATATGGTGCCGTATTTAAATTAAACCGTTAATATTTCTAGGCCCAAATGGAATTATCATGTTAACTTTTTGTTGTGCGTTGTTTTTTTATGCCAAATTTATGAACGGCGTAATATTATTCCTGTTTCCATATGTATATTTTTCATCGAATACATTTCCTTTTTTATGGACGGTATTTTTTGTCGGTAACGAGAAAAGCGTTATCCGAATTTTGCAACCTTTTAAACGAAATATCATTCTTCTTACTTTGTGTTTTAAAATTATGCTGGTCACTTAAATTATATAATATTGGTGACCTATATATACTTATGTTATCATAAAATACTACCGCGGTAAAAACTTAAGGCATGAAAATATAGTCATATATATTATTTTTTTTTAACCATGTCCGCTCCCAATGTGAAGCATATGGACTCCTAATGGAGTTTATCTCAACAAAAGTGTTTCTACGAGAACTACTTGTTACTCAGTTGCTCAACCTCTCTTTTTCCAAAGAGAGTAGGAATAGAAGGAAAGGGCTAAGACAGGACTAGTGGTTAGCTAATCGCTCTCAATACGCCTCGTTCATGGGATAGGATGGGTGGGAGGGGGGAATTCAAGACATCACATACATCCATGCCTTTGAACAGAAATTCATAAATCGATTGAAAAATCAATTTATAAAACTGTCCGTACCGGGATTTGAACCCGGGCCCTCCGTAGCCGAAGCCAACAACGTTGACCACTCGACCACACAGGCGGCAAACTCATATATTGTATCTATTTATTTGGAATTCTACTCTAACTTAATGTTCAAAATTTATATAATGATTGTGACCAGTTTTTCTTACCGAATAAGATGTGAGAAAAACCATTTTTGATTATTATATAACAAAAAAATTGTTAATATAAATTAATATTTAGTTGCTTTCCCCCAAGAAATGACAATTAACACTTAAACTGTATTTTATTTTTGAGAAATTACGTAACTGACGTAAATTATAAAAGTGAGTAAGACATGATCTCCAGAACCTTAACAGCATCTCAAGAGAAGTATTTGTAAAATAATTGGTTGTTTGTTACACGTTAAAAATCGGTAAGGGTGAGGAGTAAAGAAGAATAAGATTGGGAAGGACTAGACAAGTAGTTAGCAGTTACTGTGCGTTTTCTCTACGTCCTGTTTTCAGCATTAAATACGGAATGGGTGGTAACGAAAGACAAAATTATCTCAAAAACATGCAATTTAATAATAAATATTTTTATTGAAAAATCTACGTACGATGAACGCGTAAATTATTCCGGGTTTTTAAGCCCATGAACGCGCAACTTAGAAGGTTGAACACCTAAATTTATTAACATTTCTTGCCGCTAAATCCACTGTTTTAATATAAGACATAGAGGCTGAAAATACCCTTTCGGGTGTATAAAATTAACTCTTTCAGCTCCAGCCCAAATCAAGCAAACTATCCCGTGTACCCGACTTATTTTTGAAGAATTGGAATTTTTCTATGAAATTACTTAATCGGATCAAACAAAAACTTTAATTTAATAATGTGATATTTTATTATAATATATGTAATATGACATGAAAAAACATTACTATCTAGTCAATTGTATTGTATGAAAGTATGAAACGCTTAAAACGGCGCCAAAAAGTACCAATTTATTTAGGTGTCCCAGTCTGGGGGAAAAAATAAATTGTCACGTTATATAAACCCCAATTATGGCTCAATATGTAAGGCTAGAACATCACGTGAAAACACGGTTCCGGGATTCAACTTGTAAAGCACGGTATACATTGGTCTGTTCCGAATACACGTTGCATACTTCTAAGTAGAAAGTCAAACTATGAATCAGCATTTCCTACCTGCTTTATTCATGTTTAGTATGCTCAAACAGCGTTGGAAAACTGAGCAAACGTAAAATGCACAGGGGATAGTTATATGTCTCTTTGAAAGGTATCATAAAATGTTTTCATTCGTAAAAAAAAGAGTTTTATAACTAAAGTACAGAAACTTTACATAATATGATCTATAACACACGGAAAAAAATTTACATATTCTTACAATTGTGAAAGCTTAATTTATTATGTTACATCAGTATAAAGGTTTTTAGTTGAATTTGCGACATACGTAAGCCGGTTTTTTCATTAAAATTATTACTGTTTTTTTTTATATTTAATTAAAAACAATAATATTTTGTCATGAAACCGTCATGATTACACATAAAAATGTAGATGTAGGCAGGGCCGGCGCCACTATACAGGCAAAATAGGCAATCGCCTAGGGCGCAAGCCATAAGGGGGCGCATAAATGGAGTATTCAAATTATTTTTATATACTCTAATAATAAGGTTTATTTTATTTTGACGTTTGTATTTGTTCGTTGTAATTATGTATCGTATTATATTTAATTCGAAAAGGAGAGGTTGAGCGACTGATAAACAAACAGTTCACGTAGAAAAACTTATGTTGAGATACCTCAGTAAAGAGGCCACATGCTTCACATTGGGAGCGTACATGGATATATTTGTAATGACCCAGAGTTATTGTTTTCATTATTTCAAAAATAAAAAGGGGAGGGCGCGCCAATAATCGTTGCCTAGGGCGCAAAATAACCTCACGCTGGCACTGGATGTAGGGCGTCCAATTAACCACCCAACGCGACAAACCGGTTTTCAGTTTATTTCAAATAAATAAACCGGTTCACCAGCTTAGGCAGAAGTTATTTTCAAAAATTCAATATTCCAAAAAAAATAACTATAGGGCATTTCGATTACTTAAATATGAACTAATAAGGTGCATAAGAGAGTGGATTAACATTTTTTTTCTACCATTAAATGCTGATAATGTGGAGTATATGGCCTGCTAATGAAGTGTGTCTGTACTAAAATCCTCGATAGCTACTTGTTACTCAATTACTGAGTCTCTGTTTTCAAAGGAATTAGGGATACGAGAATAGGACTAGGAAAGATCTAATATTTAAAAATCGCTTTAGCTATGTTCGGTTATTTTAAGATTGGAATGAAGGAAAGGAATATTTAAATTAATAACGCCAACACCCATGCCTTTGAATGAAATAATGCCGTTCATACTGACACTTGAATCTGTGAGATCCGTTACGGAATCCATCGACGTTGACACTGCTCCACGGACCCGACATGAGAAAAGTTGTATAAAATTCCATTTCACATAAGGAAAAAAGAGATTTTCAATAAATAGAATAAACTGGTTTTTGTTTATTCTTAAAACAGACAATAAACTGGTTAACCGGTTTCGGTTCAACCTGTGTTGGAAGCCCTATGTAAATAATGAGTAACCAATGAATGCGTTGAAAACATTACATTTACGTTTATTTTGTTTTTAAAACATATTTTCTAATGAGGAAAACGAATTAAATTGTTTGAATTATAATTGTGGAAATATAAGCATACGAACAATGGTAAAGAAATATTGTTAATACTTAACTATCGAAGGATAAAATTATTAAAATGTATCGACAATTTTATTATTAATTATTATACAACGTGGCTTGATAGAGGTCACAAAGTTTTGACAGACTCACCTTCTTACTGACAACATTAAAATAAAAATTCAATCTCTAGTTTGCTTTCCGCTATTATTTTTTCATTCGAAGAAAATTCAAATGCGATGATCAATTTTAATAGCATGCATAATATGTGAGATTAAAAATACGTTTTTTTTTATTTTACAGAATAATATGTAGCTTTATGTATTCTCATACCCTTGAGTTTTAAATATCTTCATAAAAATATTGTATTATTTTTATCTTCTTCGTAAAGTATCATCATAACTGGCGTAAGGACAATATTTTTACGGCAATAAAAAGACTAACATCTTGAGGTAGTAATAAAAAGTAATTTGGTAATTCTCATTTCAGAATTTCGTACACCGCATTTGGAGTGTATTTCCGAGGCAAGCACGTAAAAATTCAATGTCACGACACATGTTGCCCAATAAACTTCTGTATCCTATGTAAATTACACTTTAGCGAGAAAGAAGCATGACAAACCCCCAGGCTACCCGTCTATATGTAACAGTAAAAGTGTTAAATCTCGTTAATGTATACATAACTAGCAGTTTTAGTTGAAGCTTACGTTATTAGAATTCACATTCACTCAGACCAGTTAAAAATTAGTCAGCAAGTATATTAACACACTGGTGACCGTTAGACAGAGTATAAAATAATGATGATAGCTGGTCAAGGCTAGGTTAGATATTTTGAATACAAAGAGAGCGAAAATGACAACAAAACGTTGAAATTTATGAGATTATGTGAAATGTCAGATGACAGTAAAACGTAACACGTGCGTGATTGAGCGCATTTTAGTGGAAGGTGGGTGGCAGCAAAATAAGCGTACTTGTAAGTTTGTGAATAATTTAACTTTGTACATCTACACAGACGTTGATGTAATCATTTCACTAGTTAACGTGTTTATTTGTTATCTCGTGTATTATCTAACTGGCTAAAATGGACAATATGTACATTGACTATGCACATATTTTAGCTGCAACATCAACATAACTATAGGATTGATAAAAACACAATATTCCTTTGTACTTTGTAGTGGCAATTTCCCACCATATGTGTGGAGGGAATTTCACAATAATGTTTGCAAAGTAGGATGCGCATGCAATTTAACCTAATAAGGGGTTTCATTCGCTACTGACAATTTCAACGATTTTTTAAATCAAGAAAGATCCGACCCAACAATACCTTTACATTTTTTTTACATATTTGTTGGCATAAATTGTCTGCATAAGTATTAAAAGCAGGCATGGCCAAACCTTGGCCACATATTTAATTAATAAAAACACAATAATCCTTTGTACTTCATTCCACTTTATTAAATAGGTCAGGACCGGTTCTGCTCATTGCGAGCATTGTCAACTGTTGACAGTCTGATGCGAAACCGGTCCTGATCTATTTAATAAAGTGGAATGAAGTACAAAGAAATATTGTGGTTTTTTAATGTAATGCCTTTCCACCAAGTATTGACAGTGAACACCCTAAAACTGATAAATATAGGAGGCTTAAGAGCCCGAACTAACATATTTACAATCATATATAAATAGGCTTATCTAGAATTTTAATCTGGCATGTGATATGGTAGTATTAAAACACAGTATGTCCATATCAAGACCATAAAAGATTTATTTACAAAAAACTTAAACGAATCGTTACTTTGAAAATGTGTCATTAAAAAGATTTTGAAAGAAGAAAAGCTGAAAACGGAAATCTTCAAGCAAACAGCAAAAAGTGCTTTCTCAAATTCAATTGTTTGACCCAGCCACTTGAATCTAGTTGATATTTCCCGTAAATATATAATTACACTGTTATATTATATTGTATCGTTGGTATTCTGTATTTCAGAAATATCAAATGAGCTAAATGCTGTTGTCTGTTGCTGTAATCATATTATGATACAATATTTACATGTTTTTGAAGCACATGTATTATTACTTTAAATTTCACTATATTTATTTTACTCAACAGAGCTTTAAAAATAATCTCATTCTGATACGATAGATTGTCATTACAATAAATAGTGCTTTCACACAAATTTTTAACAAGGTAGTTTTGCTGTCAAACTCTTTCAGCTTGGCCGATTGACTGATATACCAGATTGTATATTTGGCAATTATGTTATGACTCAGGATGCTGACGACGTCTTTTATGAATTTCCGGAGATGAACAATGAAGGTTAAGGAATACCAAAGTCGGTTTAATCTAAGACAGGCTGACCAACTGTCTACAAAGGTGATTTGAATTGCATTTAATAACCTCACAGATTTCAACAAAGAGTGAATGTGTCTAAGTTCATAGAAGAGATTGCAGGCTTGTTCATTGGGGCATAGAAACTATGTGACGCAAGGATGAGAGACGTTGCCCTGAACCCACACATTGTATATTTAAATATATTTATTTTGTTATAATAATATCATAAATTTAATAATGGGGTTTTGACCGGCGGTTTAGAGCTAACTGAAAAAGTCTGAAAGCACTGATTAATTATAATATTTTAATGCTAACTAGCCGTAGTTATCTCATTTTTGCACCAACAAGTTTCCTACAAAACGTTCTTCCATTACATTATTGCAAAAATAGTTTTATTATATTTATGTAAAAATAAAAAGGAACCGCAAAAATTCCAAATGCTTTTTTTTCAATGTTCCAAAAGTTTAGGAGCGCCGACACCACACGCCACTGCCCCACTACACCACTGGATTTAACACTAAATTTTGGTTAAAAAATAAAACACTTTTTTTACTAATACAGCTATGGAATCAGTACACAAGAGTGTTTTATTTATTTGAATACAATGCCTATCCACCGAGTATTGACAGTGAATATACTTTTTCCTTTCCACAGTCGATATACAATAGTTATCAGTTTTATATAAAAGAAAACTTATATGACTTTCATTGAAGAGTTCGTCTAAAATTTTTGATGACTATTGCAGCTTTTTAAGTAAGGCTATCGATAATATTATTCTATTATACATATCGACTGTGGAAAGGAAAAAGGACGTAGCCCACAGTTTTTTTCAAAACAGGTTTTTTTTCTATAATCACAATCTATCAAACTTGATACACGTTCTATCAAAAGGATGCAAGCAGCAAATGCCGAATTAGTATCTAAATTTAGCTTTTATGTTTGAAAAAGATGACCCTGTAAAAAACTAAAACCAAGAAAAAAGACTGAAATAAAGGTTTTTCTTAGACAATTTATTTAATTAATATTAGATAATCTTAATTAAACACCAGTTTATAAGTCTCCGTGCACTTCAAGGTTGTGTATAATTCATAATTTGCATATGGCCCAAAATCATCAAAACACGTTTTTTGCGTCTCCTGTAGAATTTGATATGTTTGGGCTACGTCCTTTTTCCTTTCCACAGCCGATATATACTAAACGGAGTGAAAACAGAAGAAAATACGAATTCCAAGAAGCAAAGTATACGAACCTAAATTGGTTATTTTACGATAAGTGAGATCAATCATAATTTACACTAAGTATCATTGCTGCATGTAAGTAAGCTTGTTTTGAATACCATTTATTAGTTTCAAGCAAATATCAGATGTTTTAAGTATATTATTGATAAGAAGCGCTATATGTTATGTATTATATTATGATTTTAATGATTGGAACTAAATAATATTATTAGCTGTATTTCAGTTATTCTTCAATAGTCGTTTCATACCCTTTTCAATATAGTCCTGCTTATACTCAGTCACGACTCACGCGTCGCCATAAACGTATTTTATGTTACGTAACGGAATATTTTATTAGGGCACTGAATTTTTCAGACAACTGTAAACTGCAAGTTAAGTTACCTATCTAACGACAAAGGGGAAGGCCTTTTTTACAATTTCGTGCTATTTTAGGTTGAGTTTACTTTACTTACACCGACGAAACTTTATGGGCTATCACATTGAAAATATTTCTTTTTAAGCGGCCATCGTAACCTACAGCGCTCTATTTGTTAAAAAAAAATCCCGTAAAAGTGACAGTAAAATATTCAAAATATGTAATAATAATATTATTGTGTATTCACAAAATGAAATTAAGTTTTTTTTAAATGATCTGGTTTTTGATGAGAAGTGTTTTTATGAACAATTTTCGCTATCAGTGTCGAATATATTACGAACTAATTAACCTTTAGAGGAGTATGGACGTCTCGTGTACGTTGGCGCCATTTTTCTGTAAATGAGTATGGAAGTACTTTAAACTCAACACAGGAGTGTCTGTCTGTAAGCATATATATGCTTAAGTGTGAATTACTTATATTCATTGATAAAAAGTCACAAAATTGTCATGTTAATAAAAGGCAGTAAATTAAAGTAAGGTTTATATAGATCTTCTCTAAAGGTTAAGCATCAAAACAAATGATTCTTGTAGTGAACTTACATTCAGGCAAAAATTTGTTATTCAGTCAACCCTGACTCATTTTAGTATTCAAAGAAAATATAAATAAATTTGAATGTTTTCACTTTTAGTTAGTTCACTGTACATACTTGGTCAAAAAGCAATTTATTCATAAATACAATATTTTTTGTACTAATTCCAATTTTATTCAATAGTATCAAGACCGTTTTCCCTCATGACGAGTATTAAAAAAATATAAAATAATTGTATTCTCTTATTAGTTCATATTGCTCGTCATGAGCGAAACCGGCCCTGATCTTACTAAATAAAAGTGTAATTGGTACAAATGGGTTTTTTTTTTTTTTAAATGAATGTATTCATCTAGGATTTGAACCCTTGGCCATGCAACTGACTATGAGAATATCATAAACCTTACAGCTCGTCTACAGAACAAAATATCGCCCGCTGTGGTCTAGTTGGTTAGAGCTTGCTCTACCGATCAGGTGGGTTTGGGTTCGATTCCCGGTAAGGTCAATTTCAAAATTGGATTTTTTTCAATTTTAATTTGAGATCTAAGACATGGGTGTTTGTGAAGTCAATTCTCCTTGAGTTAATCTCATGTGACTTTCAAAAATTCTCATCGAGTATATCTCGTATGATCTTTCAACTTCAAAATGTTTGACGCATTGGCGTAAGCTGTAATGACAAATATTCAAAAAAATATATATATATAAAATAATATTTTGAAATTATTCGCGAATGACCTATTTACAGTTCTTGAGCCTCAATGTTACGTTAACACCATTTTGTTGGGGGGGAAAAAAAGTGTCATACATTACATACTTTATTTTATTATACAACAATTTTCATTGGTTAAACGAGTCTAATGCTTTATTTAAGTAATACCTAAAGTAGTCATATGTTGAGTGCTAAGTCGTGTTCAAACTCTTCAATGAATTTACTTCTCTATTATTTCAATAATTCATTCTATATGTAAATACGAACTATATTTTCCTAAAAAATAAAATAAAGTACACATATAGAAATAGCCAAGAAGTTGGCATATCAGTGTCTCTCTCTACACGTGCTGTGTGTGGGAAGGCATGCTTAAAACGAATCCATACTTTGAACACAAATACAGAAATTGATTTAAAATCAAAACATGAAAGAATAGTTTCAGGATTAACGTCCATGTAATTACACCTCTTAACCGAATAATAGGAATGCTCAAAATACAATAGTAATCAAGTCGGCTATAAGAACGGCTTCACTAACATAATATATATCATTTTTATTTATTTTTTTATCCATGTCCACTCATAATTCAATATCGAAAAATTCTACGAATATTATAAAATTATACATAACAACATGAATATTTAACAATTAGTCGATAGGGTAATGTTTAAATACATATATTTTTAAATCCATGTATTCTCCCAATGTGGATCATATGGCCTCCTAATGGAGGTATCTCAAGAAGGCTTTCTCAAAGAGAGTTGTAGGGATAGAAGGATAGGTCCAAGACAGGACTATTGGTAAACTAGTCACTCTCGCTACGCCCAGTAATGAAAGGGTGGGAGGGTTTTTAGACATCACAAATACCCATGTTTCCAAACAGACATCGATAAGACAATCGAAAATTCTGTTCGTCCTAGCACTCGAACTCGTGAGATCCGGCACGGAAGCCCACAACGCTAACCGCAGCGTTATAGGACCCTACCCAAATATTAATAAGTCTTTTGAAACTTCATCTTAACTAATATTTTTATTTCATTGGAAAGCTTTAAGTGGTATTTTCTCCCTCTGCTTATCTCGTTTGTAGATTTAATGTCGGTATTTGATATGCTTTCACAAATATATGTGATACTTACGAAGAAACTAAATATAAAAGTAGGTAATCTTTGAGCACTAAAGTGCTTAAACTTACTTTCCAAAGAGTTTTCTCAGAGAGAAGAGAATTGAAGCAAAATAAACCTTTCACCCACGCACTGTATCTTAAATAGTAATCATTAGTGAATGATAGACTATTTTTTATATTTAGTTGTAAATTATTATCAGTAAGTTAACTGCGAACAGGTTTTGGTTAACTTTATATACCTTCCAGTATGAAATACCGCATTTTTTTTAATTAAACATTCAGAATTATCATAAATTTTCTTCTTATTAAAAAAAATACCCTGGCAAAGTTCCGAAATTTCGATCATATTTTTGAACAAATATAAACTGTCGATTTGTACTATTTTTGGGTTGCATTTGATTTTCTCTTTACGCAAACATTGTAGGTCAGTCGTGGGGAACCTGCGGCCATTTGGCTTGATCGGCCAATTCTGTATTTTTTTGTATATTCGTAAATTCCTGAGATTTTAGATTCGAAATTTTTTGGAAGAGCTTAACATAAAAAGAAACAAAGCTGGTAATTTTGGGAAATCCGCAAATTTCTGGGCTTTAGAAATTGAGATGAAATTGTTTAAAAATCTCCGGCCAAAGATTCCCCTGTGTCAATTTTTACTGCGGCTTTATGTTGAATCAGATAATTGAATGTGGATTTTAGAAAAGAAAAGTTTCCCCACCCATATTCTAGACTATGTGTTTTGATGCAGCTTGAACAACGACACTTTTTATGAATTGATTGGCTGCTCTTTAATCCATAAAAGCGACTAACAACTGTTATTTCTACTTATATGTTCGAAATAGTAATGTCGCTAATGATTATAAACATGCAGAGCAAAATTACTTTTCGTTTTCGAATAACCGTTTGCGAATTGTGAATGAAATGCTCAACTAATATAGTACAATTATATATATGTATATATTCTGCAGCGCAAAGCATGACCACTGATTTGTATTGAAGATACTAATTATAAATTTAACAAGTTTTAACAAAGACTGGAAGTTTGGTGAGTTGTAGGGAAAACTAATTATTTAATTAACCAACCGGAAAGTCGACAATTACTTCCTCAAACGTTTGGATAAAGTTCTTCATTTGCCTGAAAAATCATAATATTAAACGTTGACATCGGTATAGAATTCAAATGTTGAACGTGCTTCATGATATACATAAAGAAATCAGAAGTTAATCGTCAAAATAAAAGGAAAAGTGACTTAACAATTGGTTCAAGGAATAACTTATAATAGAAAGATTTTTTTAGTGATGATATATATTTTTTTAAACATTTTTATGATATTAGAGTAATGTTACTTATTTGTACAATTCCTGTGGTAACATGTTATATAAAAGGCAGATAATCTTTGTTTTTTATGTATTTTTTATTATTTTAAAGAACATATTTCGTAGCTTTTGTGCGGTATATAGATTGTAAATTGTTATAAAATATTTTTAACTGTATAAATTGGAGCTTGGATAAACTTCAGTACTATGTATGCACCCAGAGCCATGAATTAATTATTGAAATTGAAGTAAATGCATCAAACGCATGAGAAACTATTAACGTATATTAAAATTACAAAATTACATTTCATGCAAATAGCAAGGGCCGGAAATGCATGTTGATAAGTTGTAAGTATCCGTATTTTAAATTGCTATATGACACGATTATGCATTTTTTAAAAGGTTTTTTTGTATATTCTTTGCCAAAGATTGTATATATTCTTTTTGTATAATAATAGACAAAAACCTGTTATTTAATATTTGCATTATAATATAATGTTATATAATTAAACGTCAATTTAAAAAAATAAGTTAATTAGTGGCATAGAATTTAAATAAATAATGATTTATTCAAAGACTCACGCATTTGTTTTTTTTCATAATACAACTGTGTTTGCTTTTTCCATTCAATATATTGATTAGAAGGTTTGGCCGTAAATTGCTCGAAATAAAAACGTATAAGTGGGTAAAATGTACTCAAACAATGGTTTAACACTTCCTAATTGATGCAACTCATTAGTTAATCATTTTATAACGTTAATGTCATTTATAGTGTCATTATTGTTTGTTTATTTTTCTTTCGTCCCCTCCTTGCCCTCCGTATTTATTTTTATTTTTATAATATGTGAGAATAGTAAAATTAAAATCATTCGTACTTAAACAAGCATTTGTGAAAGTAAGAATGTCTAAAGATGCCTCTGAAAGAGTGTCACGTGTCACAGTTTCTAGCACAATACGTGGAATAATCTAAATTATTTTATATTAAAATGAACTTCCACAAATTTACCGCCGAATCCATCGAAAGTATAAATAAATTGCACTTAAATGGCGAGAAAACGTAAAATTTGACATAAATTGTGGGAAATAAAAACGTAAAATCAAATATATACCTAAATGAAACAGGGTTGCGAAAAAAAAATGCATTTAAAGAACGTGAATTCCGAGCACATTAATTCGGTATAGAGGTATGTTTTTTAAACTGCTTCCATAAAATATTGTTTAAGTCTTAAGCATCGCTTCACAGAGTCAATAATAAATAAATATATTAAACCATGTCCGCTCCCAATGTGGAGCATATGGACTTCTAATGAAGTTTATCTCAACAAAATTGTTTCTACGAGAACTGCTTGTTACTCAGTTGCTCAACCTTTCTTATTCCAAAGAGAGTAGGGATAGGACAGGACTAGGACAGGATTAGTGGTAAGCTAATCGCTCTGGATACGCCCCGTTCATAGAATAGGATGGATGAGAGGGGGGAATTTAAAACATCACATACATCCATGCTTTTGAGCAGAAATCATAAATCGATTGAAAAATCAATTTATAAAACTGTCCGTACCGGGATTTGAACCCGGGCCCTCTGTAGCCGAAGCCAACAACGTTGACCACTCGACCACATAGGCGGCATAAATAAATAGATAAATAAATAAATAGTGAATACATATTCAATAATTCGAAAATTGTTTGACAAAAAATTTAAATAGTTACTTTAAAACTCGTCTTTACAAATTTATTGTTTTATTATTACGTAAATTGCTTGGGGAGCGAGTGAGTACTTGCGTCACGAAATCTTCAAGCATCTCAAATGTCAGGATCATTTCGGTTTGAGCTTTGAAAAATAAATAAAACGCGTAGAAAACTATCATTATGAAATCTAGAAAACTCTCAACTTGAAACACTAATTTCTCTTGGGGATTTTGCATTAAATGTGAATGGAATTTTGAGAAAACAAACCGCAAAACTCATGAAGTATATTATTTTCTTAAAAGATTTTAATAATATATGAGCGTCGAGTAAATTGAAAAGTCGTAAAAAATACAATTTTAATATTTTATTGCTGGTGCGGAATAAGTTTTAAAATAATACCGTTCGAGGATAGTATTGAAATTTATGTAATATCCAAATCAACTTCAATTCAGAGAGTTCCCTACTAAAAAAAAATGTTGTCAAGGCCAAACAGCACATTACACATTACAGTAAACCCCCCTATAGCGTATGCGGCAGTCCCCCAAATAGCGTTTTCCTAATGGAGTAGTTTTTTTACAAAACGTAAAATTTGTTATGTCAAATTAGAATTTTCGTAAATATATTATGTTATAAATACATATTTTATATACGTGCATTGAAAAAATCAGGGCTGTGTAGTCGGAGTCAAAGTCGTGGAGTAGCGGTATTTTGACAATGAAAAATGAGGGGTTCGATTTTTTTTCAAAAATATATTTCATGATGGGTATTCAAACAAAATAGTCCAAAAGTGTTGACATTGCATACTTGGCTGACTAAAGATGATCTGATGTAATACATAAAATATATAAGTTAAAATTAAATTATTGAAAATTTTTCTCTGAGTCAGATTCGTCTTTTTTTACACGACTCCACAGCTCTGGAAAAAATATTTTTCAGTTGCTGTTTGACCTTTGACTTCGCTAGACGTATTCTATAAAATATATATGAAAATGGGAAAAATGTTTGATTTCGCTCAATTCACAAAATACAATTAAAAGAATCTAACCTCAAATTTTTATCGATGCCTAGTATCCTACAACATAGTATTCAAATAGCATTGTCCTAATCTCTACGCTATAGGGAGTCGACTGTTCATCAAACACCTTTTTCATCATGTGCACAATTTTTCCTCCTCAGAATTGACAGCGATCTAAGTATCGTAACAGTATCGATTATCATTATAAATCGCTCAACTCTGCCGTATTCAATTATACGTTTTGTAATCAAAATTATTTTCTGCGTATATTTAAGTACTGAAGGTTTTTTTTATTATATATGGGTTATATTAAAGCTTAGTCCTGACTTGTTATATACTTTATTGTATATCGACCAGTAGTCAAAACAACGTAAGCATCAATTCATAATTTTTTCAGGAATGGTGAGGTTTTAATCATAACAAAGGTTTTATAAACTTCCACTCTTAATAAATTCGCAAAAATAATTCCTTAAATGCGTTTAGTAATATTAAGTCCATTAAAGTTTCTTTTTACAAGATTATTACGAGAGGCAGTTAAAAAGCAACCATCTTCTCTAAAATTTATGAAATGTCACTTACGATTTTCTGCCGATTACGGGTCAATTAAGTGTTATATTAAGGTGATAAAAATGGAAAAAATAGTATCACCACCTTACGAATACTGATTGTGAGTTTTCGATATTTTTTACTTATTGTTCGTGGTGTAATAAAATCATAATTATTAGCGTTCAATTCAATTTTACAATAACTCGACAGCTATTAGATTTATGAAAAAAATACATGTTTAACTACCGTTTTCATGTGATTGAAGACAATGTTTTTTTCGAATCAAATATTTAATTCATTTTGTTTTAATTTGATCACATTGTTTACATGATGAATCAATCTTCCTAGAACATTTTCCATACGACTGAAAAAATGTTGTCTTAAGCGATTGATTTGAATTTTATTTCAACATTGATACTCGATTCACTGAATAACGTATTGAACATATAAATATTTGTTTTTCCTCGCAAAGAACAAATTGTCTGAGTGCTCTGAAATTCCACGTATTTCATATGTTTTTATTAAATTCATAAAAAATACATATAAATCCGAACAAAGACGCATGTTACTTCAAACAGCTGCGACGTAAATATGCTAAAAAGTTACAATATTTTTTCCGACAATAGAGATGCTACAATTTTTCTACCCAAGTGTAAACGTGAGGCATTTTCTCAAGCCGGCGCTCAGTGGCGGCCACCAATTTTATAAAGGTAGGGCTAACATTTCTGTGGTAGTACGATTTGAGAAATGCATGTCTAGTAGTGAAAAAGTAACAAATTATATTTTATTCGAAATTCGTTGTAGCATAATATAGATAAATATCGATAAATCAGGGGTGGGCTAGGAGGGATCGGAAGGGCTCGCGCGACCCCCTTAATAAACTTCACTTATGGCAGTGAGTCCCTTGTTAATTAAAAAGAAAAAAATATTTTCATATCAAATTAGTTTTTAACTGCAATTTCTTACTTACACATTATCTGAGACAGCTTCAGTATAAGCAGTAGTACATTTTTGGCCGCTTAAGTTAATGAGTTTACGGTGAAATGCATATTTTTACATACTATAATTGTATTAAGTAACAATCGATTGCTCATTTAAGTATTACATATAATTGCATAGGAGTGATAAAAAATTCACTTCTTCTCCAGAACACCGAGAATTGCTTTGAGATTAAGCGGACCCCTTGTCAACGCATTGGCAGCCCACCGCTGGATAAATTTACGATTAAACATCATATGGGTTCATTAGAGGTGAAGTGTGCCAAGTGTTATTTTTTAAAATAAAAAAAGTTAGATGCGTTGTTATGTATTCAACATAAAATCGTGTATAAATTCAGATTCGGAATTAAGACACTTTTTCTCGGCGATTTTGAAATCCTAGAATTTTTCAAACAATTTGTTGTCAGTTTGAAGAACCAAGGAATTCACAGTTTTCTCAAGACGAAGCGCTGTGAGACGTTTTTTATAGCTCTTTTAGTTTTTGAAAAACCCAAAAATTTACGAATTCCCAAAATATACCAAAATTTGGAACCTTCTTTAATTTTCTCAATCCTGAATTCCCGGGATTGTAAGCTCTACGAATAAATTCTTAAATTTACTGGGAAGCAAATATACTTACGCAAAGCTTACTAAATGTAATTTAATATTGAGCATGTTTCAGCCCATAAAAGTGCGGAAAATATTGTTGGCTTTTAATCATTTCAAAATATTTAGTTTACTTGTAAAAGAAATTTTGTTTACTATCATGCTATACCACTGTTTGAAGTTTTCGCGTATGAAAAAGTTTATTTAAGAGAGGCTCTATTGTAGAAATCCCTCATCCACGTAACGAGTGCTGTGTGTTTAGGCCTCTTTTTCATTATTACGCCTTCGCATTTTTCTTTTCTTTCTTACCAAGAAGACCGCTGTATGTGATAATTAATGGCATATTGTGAGAGTAAGAATGTGGGCGAGTTGTGGATGTTGTAATAAAATAGAAGAGGATAAGTCCTTGTAATTTTTCTGTACTTAAATCAATCGTTTTTCTATTTCTATAGTGATATATGTCAATTGTTTACTTTTTTATTTGTTGACTTGCTGCTGAAAAAAGTAATTGTATTGAGTTTTCATCTACTCGTATGCGCAGTAAAGGGCTCGAATTTCCAAATAGAAACAGTAATGTGTATGTATGTAATATGTTCATCTCTTTACATTCACCTAATCGTTGAAAAAGGAGTGGTGAGAGAGATACAGGAAACGCGCTTGTCAATCATTAGTTTCAAAATTATTTTCCGGCAAACGGCTTTCATTAAGATGCTATTCAGTTGCACTACGTTGTGGGTTGGAACTAAACATGATTTAATTAATTTTCAGCAAGAATAATTTTTTTAACCAACTAAAAATGCTTTCTGTGTGTAACATATGATCTCCACAGCACCCTACGATTCCCTGTCGCTCGCCAATTGCTTTGTTTCTTCCCATGACATATCAGTATCCCTCAGTTCTATCCAGTACATCCTTTGGATAGTACCCGGCGATTTTTCATGGCGTTTTATTCCACCGCTGGTCAGAAGAACAGGCAAGCAGAATTGGAGCTTTCCGGAGGCGTCCCCAGCACGTAACCAAGCCGTTTCCAACGTCGAACCAATTACCACGCTTGCAGCTGGGTGCTGTCATGTACGTTCACTAATAAAATTATTAATATCGATATAAATATACGTTTGAATAAAAATAAAGAAAATTAGGTGTACTGCTTATGAAATCTATATATTTAAATCACTTGAGATAAGCTTAACAAGAAAATACAAAATGTTATATAATGTTATAAAGAAAAAAATACATTCGACACTAAACTTGCAATTCGTATTGCATATATATAATATTTAAAAATGTATATTGTACATAGATTTTCAAAAAATTACTTCATTGAAAGTAATCATATATTAGCAAATACACCTGTTACAAGTAAAAAATTGATAGCGTATTCCGGTTTAATAACATTTTTTATTAAACACAACTTTCATGAGGCGACACTTGTAATTCAGTAATCGAGATTCTAGAGAAGACAAATAACACTGGCCACAAAGACTTTGACGTCGTTGACTTTTCTGCGACATAACAACTGGATGAGCAAAAACTATTCAAACAAATTGATCCTGAATTTAAACAATTGCATAATTAAATAGCTTGGATTTACGCAATTATATTTCGTCTTTCTACAAGTCATTGGGCTTGTACGGTACTTGTATGTAATTTGTTTTCAACAAGATGAAATACAATTTTACAGTCAAAAACAGCAAAATATACTCACCTAACATTTAATTTTTATTTAAAAAACTTAATAAGCAACGTTTAATTAATTCATTGAAAATCATCTTAATCTTTATATAAACTACATGAATTCGATGATCCCTGGTAATCCTTTTAATTTACTTTTTTTTAAGTGTTTGGAAATGAAGTTTGCATGTTTAAGAGAACACAACATTACTTTTAAGATTTTTTGTACAAATTCCTAATTTTTCAGAAAAAACATGACAGAAAATATCTTTTGGTGGCTCCGTATCAGAAATGTCTTCATTTTTACTGTATGAATGCTGTTCTTAATCGTTTATTAAATATAACCATTATTATTAATAACATTATGTTATTGACTTAGTATTATATTGTAAAAATTTCCCATTTGTAAATAAAGGTAAAAAAATATTTATTTTTAAACTCATACCTTTTCTATCTTATTTATTTTGAATTCGTTCTAGTTTTTTGGTACAAATTAATAAGTCCTTAAAGTTTTAAATATAAATAAGTAAATTTCATTCATTTATAATTTATATGAATATTTTTTAATTCTCGTAATATTTCATGCCCAATTGTTTCTTAATTTTAATAAATAAATTCATCAGTTGAAAGAGTCTGTGAACGTAACATATTTTAAACTGGAAAGAAAGAAAATATGTAAGAATTCGAACATAAGACACTTTTCTTTTGTTCACTCTGCACACTGAAATAGTGAAAAAAACACCCGCTCGAGGTATAAAAATGGTTTATGACTGTGTTAACTCGCCAGCTTGGCTGTTTCCATTTCATTATTTTATGTGGATTGTAATGTACGATTTTTCCAGAGTTAAATTTGTCATTTATCTTTGTCACTTTTAAGAATAGCAATATGACGGCGATATTTTGTCAAATGATATTACTGCTTATAAATACGGCTTATAGGTTCTCGAGAGTCAATATTTTTTCCTCATTTCAACTCAATTCGTACATACGAAAAAAAATATTCTGCACTAACCGTACTATCTTCTTAGTATCTTTTAATTTATCAATAATTTATTCATAATACCAGTTTCCGTTCAATGAGATTCATTGTGTTTTCTCAATACTGAAATACCGGTTATTAAAATGCAAAAAAAAACCGTATTTCGGTATTAAAAATAAGCCAAAATCGAATTTTAAACATTTAGAAACCATTGCATATTTTAAGGATTTTTTTAAAATCTGCTAAGAGTTGTTTCAATTTTGATAGGTTCCAGAATTTCTGTTGAGCTTTTTTATGATTTATTATTGTTTTAAGAAACCGTATGTTAGATGAAAAATTCTCGTATTGTTATAATATATTTTAAATACGGTATTTTATATGAAATTTTAAACAATTTTGAATTAATCGCCTTATATTGCAATCACAATTGACCTTATATTGGTGCTTTACTTAAACTTTTTCTATTATCGGTACTAAATATGATAAACTGAAATCATTTTAAAAATAATGTAATTTATACATTCGTCCTGTATCTCTAAAAAAGCTCACTCGTTGTTCGAAACCGTTCCTCGCAATATTAATAATATTTGTAACAAATACTACGAATTGTGTTTTATTGTGTTTCGATGTTAGTTGTTTACGGAAATATGAATCGACAATATTATATTATTTCTATTTTCATTACATCACTCTTCACAAAGTGGTTTATCCAACCAATATATAAAAAAAACAATAAGTATTTCTCTAGTTGTTTTTCAAAGCAATCATACTCTTAAACAAATAAACTTCTTACATGAATCTTTGATATAAACTTCATTTATTATATCTGTGGCCCGATACGGAATTCGTTAATAACATACAAGAGCCACGTGTCGCTATATTAGTAGAAATTAATTACTTTTATTTGTATTAAACTACGACCGCTTCATATATATAAGGGCGTCCAATCCCGGATCCCGACCAATTTTTTGATCTTTAAATCTCGGGATTGTCTAAGTTTTAATCCCTGAATTTTGGGATTCACTATAACACGTGAAAAATCTCTTTAATTTACTAAAGGATGAAACTAAGAAAATCTTCTTAGATTTTTGAATATCTGTAGAAACTATACATTCTGTACGATCATTCTTGTCTTAAAAAAAACTTAAAAGCACGATTTATCTCATAGTTTTCACGTATGTTGTAAAAAGTGTGTATGGTTCTTTGAAATGAATGTTATTTTATTACATATAGTTTACACGCGTAAATTTTAATAACTCTCTAACTTGATTTGGCAAGAAATTGATTTGATCGTAAAAATCCGTTGATGTCGAAATTCAATAGCATTATAGTTATTAATCTTTATTATACAATATTATATTCTGAGAAATTAACTTTCCGATGGCAAAAGCTCTACGAATTATATAAAAGTCGCTGACAAAGCTGTTCGGATCGAAAATGGAGAGGTATATAAAGAATAATTTGGTATGTGTGTGTAGGTATTGCGAAATCAAAAAACAATTTGGCAGATCAAAGAACACGAAGTTTCCAAAGAAAGAAATAAGATCAGAAGTTTTTCCCGGCAGCACCAGGTGAAAAACATGTATTCCTTATATGTAAGCTATAAAAAACTAGTAAAAAACACTTTAAATGAATCAAAGACAATCGTATAGAAATTTTTCCGTGGAAAAAAATTTTATTGGCAGCAAACATTCTTTGCAAACAAAAACAAATGACGACGCGTATTTTGTAATCTTCGTAAAATAAACAGAATCTGTTGATCATTTTCGATTTTTAAGGTGACTGTTTTAAAATTTTATTACGGATAGAAAATTATTGTTTTGGGATAGCTTACGTGAACAAAATATAAATAAAATGTAGAAGATTTGCCTCTTAAATTAGGTCATAGGGATTTTTAAAAAATACACAATAAATCGTCTATGTGACTTACCGTCTACGAAAAATTTCCGCTACTTAAAGGATAAAGAAACTTTTATTATTTCCAAAAACATTCCCGTATATTCATATTTAATATCTGTTAATAGAGTATTTTCTTTTTTATAATTCAACCAACGGTATTGGTTACAAATACTTTATGCTTATAAATACTTCAATCAATTTATAGTCAGATCGTATCATAAATCCCTTATTAAAACCGAATTATCATTTCCTAACAGAAGTGTAAATACAACTTTTCAACATAGGCTCCACAAGTGTTTTAGAGAATTTTCAAATATATTTTAAATAATATAAACCAAAATATATTCCTTAGTTGGGATATTATATTAAAATTACAAGATACACTCAACACTTTTTTTTACACGATTTTAAAATAATATAAACTAAAAAGAACAAATACTATAATTTTACATGAGTTATTTGTCCTAACACGATTCACAGACATAAAAAAACACAGAAGTGGATAACCGATATTCTTTAAATTCAACAAAAAGCATTAATAACAAAAATTACGCTTCAATTAACATTACTATTGATAAAAGCGATTTCTGTCCAGTCATTCGTATAAATCCCCATTTATAATCAAGTAGCGATGAATAGTACTATATTATTACTTTATTTACACGATTTTTGATACCAAAATTTTACTATATTTTCAAATAACATAACATTCAGGAAACCAACCTTCAATTCATATATGAATTTTATCACTTTTTAGATACGAACTATTTTTTTACTTAGTGTTTTGTGATAGAGTCGTTGACATTTAACCATGTCTATGTAACATAATGTTTCTTATATTATAAATAATAAGAAAATGAATAGTATAAAACTGAATGTAACGCGCTAATTTCTGTACGAGCATAACTCGTTCATAACCAGATGATTATTTGTAAAACGAGTATCGTGGTAGTGCAATCGCTAGGGAAAATAGAGGTTTAACTCAAACCAATTATTATGACGGCTGGGCTTTGTATTAATTCTCTCTCAGGACATTTGAAAATTAATTTAACTCTACAGACTTTCAATTCATGATACAATATTAATTTGATCGATATGCGATTTGGTTAGTGACTTACAATTCAATTATATCTTATAATATTGGTGATTTTTTAATAATTGATAAGTTGTTTTACAGGTAAATCTGCCAATTTGCCAACTCTTATACCCTACATCTAAGTAAATATAATCATAAAAAAATCCAACAAACAAAAATAAATATAATTCTTAAAAGTGCTCACCATTCAAACCTGTAGGGAATTCCATGGGATAACCCTTTTCACCAGCCATGTTTCTAAACTTAGTGATACATTTATTTCTTATATAAACACGATACATTCATTTACTAAGCGTCAGTTTAAGTTCATCTGTGCACTCTGTTAACGCTTGAAGATGCCGAAAGGCGAAGCCCGTGTCGTTAGTGAAAAAACATGTGTGAATGTACATAATTTGAACGATTCAATTTTAAACAAACTCACTCTTAAAGTTTAAATATAAGATATTCAACTCTTACAAAGTAATACGAAATATTATACACTCACGTGAGTTTTTGCGCAGATTATATGAATATTTTCGATTGTTTTACATCTACATTACAATACAAACATCCGAAATCTGAAAAGGGAAGAAGCTCTTCGTGAAATGAATTTTAGCAATGGCTGTGTTGTTTGTTGATCTGACGTAAGAAAGGTATTTTTACTTTCTCAGAGTTTCCTTGGTTTAATTAGTCACTTTTGCTATCCCAAATATTCATTCTTTTAATATCCTGATAAACCATGCCTTAGTTCCTTCACTGAGGAAATTATTAAAAATAATTCAACATTTCCAACGTTTAAAACAATGCGAATCGATGTCCAATTAAGGATTTTAGATTTTCGAGACAATCCGATTAACAAATATTATAGGCTTTTTTAATTAAATAATACTTTTTATTTTCAAAAAGCTGTTTTAATGAATATATTTTATTTTGTTGAAAAATCAGAAAATACTTTATCGAATCATTTTTATTCTTTTGAATTAGTAAATGCTCTATTGTTAAGTTTATAAAAAAAAATTGTATGCAGTACAAATAACTTATCAAGGCTTTCAATTTTCGCTTCCTGCAGCAAGAATCAATCACTTGATAAAAATCATTTGATAAAGATGTTATATTTTACCCAAAAATAGCTTCTAACAAAATGCATATTAATTACGACGTGTATAGAGGGCAGAACAAACAATTAATGGTCAGAATTTAAATAAAATAATCATAATTTAAATGAAATTTAAAAAAAACCTAAAATCTGACCGTATAACATTTTTATTCTGACCATAAATTCAATTTCATTCAGACCGAAAGTTTATTTGAATTCTTACCAAAAATTGATTTATACTCTGACCATTTATTTTCTTCCCATTTTCAAAAAGGGTGTGGACATTAAAACACTACTTTAATCAAGGAAAATAATCTACTACGAAATAAAGTCACAAAAATTCATATAGTACATCTTTTACTAGATACAAGTATTTTATAAAAGGAAATTTTTTCCGCCTTTTTCAAATGTTTTATTCAATTCCAAAGGCGTGATTTTTTCCCAGTACAGGAAGAAAAATTCGGCTTACTTTGCTAAACGCTGGAGGCACTAGATCTAAAACACTATTTGATGGTATACATATAACTGGTCCTAAAGCCGAGAACAGATAACGCTGAAAATGTGACGAGGTTAATAAACAAGAACTAGGTAATACATATATATATAATTGTCTTTCACTCCCCACGGGATAACCCGTGAAATTGTATTTAGGGTTTTCTTTCTTCAAACACATTTCGTCGATTTGTTCGTGCGTGCCGGCCGGTCATACACATTAGCGGCCCACACGTACCACACGTGTCTGTGAACTTATTTACCGTTTAAAATTGTTTATTTCATTATATATGAACTGTCAAAAGCATGTCTACAAAGGCGGTGTTTTTAGTCAAGGAAAATCACAAATACATTTTAATTTTACATAAATTTTACGAATCTACGTTATGATGCTTGTTATTAGATCAGATCCTATGGCGCAGAGGGTAGCTTTCTGGGCCGGATATCACGGATTCGAGACCCAGTACAAACGGCATTTTTTCGATCGATTTATGTTCGTAGGCATGAGTGTTTGTGATGTCTAAAAATACTCTTCCACCCTTCGATCTTTTAATAACTGAGCGGAGCGAGAGCGATTATTTAACTACTAATCCTGTCGTAGCCTTATTCTTCTATCCCTACTACTCTCTTTCAAAAAGAGAGGTTGAGCGACTGAGTAACAAACAGTTCTCGTAGAAAAACTTCTGTTGCGTTGACATGTTTTTAAAAAATATATATTTAAACTTTCCTCTAACGGCTATTTGTTAAATATTCCTGTTGTTATGTATAATCTTATAATATTCGTAGATTTATTTTAAAATCCATTTGGAGGATATAAAGCCTTAATACAGTTTATCTCAATAGAAATGTTTCTACAAGAACTGCTTGTTACTCAGTTGCTAAATCTTTCTTTTTTCAAAGAGATTAGGAGTAGAAGGATAGGGCTAGAACAGGACTATTGGTTAGATCAGGGTTTCCTAAACTTATTGTGGAATAGAACACTTTGGAAATCTGGAAATGTCACCGGAACACAGCTTACTTTTAAAGACGGGTAATTTTTAATAGAAAAAATATTGAAAAAAATATGTCATTAAATCACTTATTATTTATTTTTAAAGCGCGTTTCATAAAAATATGAGTAAACAAAGCTGTTAGTGAGTAAAAATACCCACCTGTTCCTATATATAATATTTGACGTTTCAAAAAATACTGGAGATTTTCCATCACTCGATTTTTAATATGAAGCAGAAGTGCTGCAGCGTATAATTACCATTCCAAATTTTTGCGGAACATAGTTTGTGGGACCCTGGGCTAGATGGACCGCTCAAGCTATACCCGTCTTCAGGATAGGATGGGTGAGAGAGAATTCAAAACATCACGTATACCTTCGGATGGGAATTCATAAATCAATTTAATATTAAAATAAATTAAACTGTCCATACTGGAATTTGTATGTATTTCTATTCTTTACGGAAAAAAAAGGTTTGTATACATATAATTCTTATTGATACGGAGTTTAGAGCGTAGCACGAAGCAGAGCTGGAGCACATTCTTTGATACCGGAGTGGAGCAATTAAATAAATGATCCACTCCATGCCTCCGGTTTGAAAGGATCTTATTCAGGAGTTAATTGAAACAGGCCGATGATGACATTTATAATACAATTAAAGACGCTTTCTATGTGATCAAAACTCGACAATGTTTAATCCCCATTGAAAATGAAAATACATTAACAGGTTTTCTGGGAAGCGCTCAAAAGAAGCCGTCTTCTTGAATTGGAATCTTTATGCGGCTTAAGCCTTAGAATGTCACAATCGTCAAAATGATCCAAAGACTCGAATCTTTTTGTGTCTATGACACAGCGAAAACAACCGTTTTTGAGTTAAAAGGTATGTATTGTATTTCAACCACTCCGCGGATACCGACTGGATACAGTAGATGTATTACATTTATTTCTGTGCTCTCTGTCAGTCTTTTAGATGTATCATTCTTTCACAAAATAATAAAAAAAAAAACCGGTTGAAGAAAGAATGGGAAATGATTTGTATGAAGATTACGTTATTTTTCATGTTTGTCTGATAAGAAGGAATATTTTTTTATTTTTTCGTTTTTGTAACGTAACGTAAATAAATATATTCATTGTCTAAATAGCGTAATTGCGTTTTATTACTATGTGGCATTTAGATAATTTGAATAATTATTAACTCGTAGACACTGAATTCAATCCGTTGAAATCTTTTTATCTATTATTTATTCAAAATGAACTTTCACAAATTAACTGATGAATCTGTCAAAAACAATAATTAAAAATAAACTATCAATGTGTTATTGTTTTAGTTAAAATTTTATTTAAAAAGAAATAGGTAATTGATTGATTAAGAGTACAAAAGAGTCATAAATGTAATTTAAGTTTAAATTTAACTTTGCGTATACATACAACTGATCAAAAAAAAATCGATTGATTCGACGGTAACTTTAATGTTGCATTTATTGTGATACAAATTGTGACAGGTATTCGCCTCTTTGAGAAGTATCATCCTACTAACTATTGTAAGGTGATTTATAATAAAGACAAAATGATGTTAATATTTTATCTATCCCTTTCCTTGCGTTCAATGGGAACAAAAAATCATAAACACCATTCTGTAAGTTGTAGGTAAGTTAAGAGTTACAATCAGTGTTTATTTTATTGTCAAAAAAAAATACAATACTTAGTGTGTAAATGTTATCAGATATGATTTTATATGGCCAAAATATATATGGTAACAGTAAACACCGTTGTCTATTGATACCACTATTCATCCCTTTTCTGCCTGAATATCGTTGCCTTCATTAAATCTTGGTTAAAAACGATACGGACTTCAGCTATTCATCAGCCGCGGGAACGGACACAATTACCAAAAGCACATTCGATTGTCATATTTTCCATTTATTTTTATCTTAAAAAAGGACTTCTTGAAATGTTATTTATTATTTTATCAACGCTTTAAATTATTCAAACTACTTTTAGTATTTGAAATGAAATATTTTTTTTTAATATTTGACGTTTAGCCATATAGCAACCCCGAATGTTTCTGTGACCATATGGTCACGCTCGCCATTACCTCTGTCATTACATAATATTACACGGTACCTATAGAGATGTATGTATTTGAAATTTTCTGGCATTGCTTATAAAAGCAAAAGACGGAGAGTAAAATCAAAACAAAATATTACCGATGTGTACGTGTTTTCAGAAATTAATAAATATGTTAATATTATATTATTTTCTCGTAAATATCGTGAATTTTATCGCCTGTTAAAAAATATCGTGATTGTATAGCTATTAATCAAGTATTTTAGTATTTGAATTGAAATTAAAAACATTAAATTATGTTTAGCCATATAGCAACCCCGAATGTTTCTGTGACCATATGGTCACGCTCGCCATTACCACTGTTCTTACATAATAGTACACGGTACCTATAGGGATGAGCGTGGCCGTATGGTCACGTGGCTTATTATACAATGGTTTTGTATTTTTTTAATAATATTTTACTTGCTAGAAATAAAAAAAAACTGTGAATTCAATATGGTTTTTTTTATTGAAAAAAAACACTTTTCTCTGAAGAGTTTTATTAATCCTTCGCTTATTCATAAATTATATTTATTTTTTAACTAAAAAAAACTGTTTTAGAGCAATATACCTACTTTAGAAAAAGTAAATGAAAATTTACTACATTTAATTTACATTAAACTGTATACCTTGTTCAGTACCTTATTTTAAGATCAATGTACCTATGTACGTTTCAAATAATGCATTAAGTTTTCAAACGTACTTGTTTATTTCCACATATTGAAATATTCTTTGGAATAGAACTTTAAATGTTTAACAAAACTTTGTACGAATATTTTCACCATTTGGTAGTTTTATAAAATTTTTGCGATATTTTTCAATGTAAACAATAAATTCAAAAACTGTTGCCTTCTACTTGAAAATAATCTCAAGAGTGAAATTCTGCTGGGGAAACATTCCTTTTCACTACGTATCTACTTAGGTTTTTTTAACTTAGAAAACTTGGCGGGAAAATAAATAACTCACCGTGAAATAGAATGAAAAATATTACAAAGGAAACTACAATCCACTTATTTACTCTACATATGGCTGGCTGTATATCTCTGTGGCCAAAGACTATCATAAATCCTTCCACCCAAAAGAGTTTACTTTTCACTCTATACATACTATATTTGTATATGGTTATAAGTTTACATACATACATTGATTTATTTGAAGATTTTAGTATGATCTCTTTATCTATTTCGTTAATTTTTATGTTTTTTTAAGTATTATAAATAAAATTGTTTCAAATCAATTTAATTCATTATTTTTTAAATGAACCCTCTGTAAATGACGTGTCTTTATGTAATTCTACTTTCATTTAATTTATTTGATATTATTTTAATTGAAACAAGAGAAATAACAATAAAATTTCTACCTGCCTCCAAAATTGAAACTTTTTTTTAAAACCTACATCATACATGTATCTATGCCTTTAGTTGTTTTGTTTCAACATTCATGATAATAAATTATTCCCTCTGGTGTCTTTGTTAAAAAGTTATTCTAAACTATAAAATAAATTTTGACCTACGGCTTTCTTAAACAGATTACGCTTTCTTGTAACAATTATAAGCTTTATAAACAAAAACTTTTTACTTTCAAAGTGAAACTTGCACTGATATAGAAAAACTTATATTTTTTTTTCTTAATGCTGTAGACATCTAAACTTTTTGCGAATAAGTTTAACAATGAACCAGACACCGCTGGCCTTAGTCTGGCGTCAAAACTCAAAATACTTATGCGTAACTGTTCAAATACCACGGTTTTTAATTTAAAGTCGTATTTCTTATTACATACGAAACATAAGAAACATACATACATAATGCACATCTGCATAACATTAATTGAATATTAACATGATTATTAATACATACGTCGTTTGTTGTGTCCTCGTTGGCTTGAGCATGCTCTACCGATCAAGTGGGTCTGGGATTCAATTCCGGTAAGGCCAATTGTAAAATTTAGATTTTTTTCTATGTTTGTGATGTCAATTATTCTCCTCAAGTAGATCGCCAGTGATTTACAAAAAATATTTTCATCGAGTTTATTTTTGAAATATAATATTTGGCGCACAAACATTAGCCGTAATGTAATTTTTTTTAATTGCTTAAAATTACAGAAAAAAATGTTTTGCATGTTTTATAACAGATATCTCTCGCGGCTCGGAGACTAAAAAAATACTTCTCTGCCGATGGGGGTCGTTTAGGGACCCCAGTGGTTTCCTCATTATTGGCCTTATTCTTATGAATTTCAAAAAATAAAATAGTCTGAGGGCCTTAAAATATCTCTCTGCATCATTCCTCATACATTTTTTTTTTATAAAAATCCGTGGTTTTTTAATAAATAATCATATTTTAAGTTGCGCGTAAAAAAGACGTCATCCCAACACACATATGAAATTGCAACTGACGAGGTTAGCCCAGCTATCTTACGAACGATCTCTTATCGCATGATCGCGTTATTGCGTATTTATATAAACTACAAAAGGTCCAAAAAAACTATGATATAAGAATACCTTAATTATAAACATTGTATCACTCATATTAAAATAGATATTTAAGAAAATGTGGGTATTGGGGTCGCATTTCTTGAGCTTAGAACCGGAAAAGATATTCAAATAAGTAATTTCAATTGATTCGCTGATTCTTTTGAAGAAATTCATATTAAAATGTATTAACTTATATGACTTGGAATGGTGACTTACTATTACAGATTTTCAATCAAGATATTGTCGATCTTTTAAGCACGTGATTAATACTTTTTAGATTTAACAACGTGTTTGGCTCAAAGGCACTTTGAAGCATTGACGTTTCAATCAATTTAAGCATTTATATACAAGCGTGTATGTTGGTCATCTCTCACATTACGATATTAAAAACAAGCCAAAAAGAAAACGATTAGCTCACTCCGGTTATTTAAAATTTTAAAAACCTTTGTAACCTATAATTTGTTCGGACATCGTTCAAAGAATTTATAATGTGCATATATTTGTGTCATACTAAATAAGTGGTTTTTTATATCTCTAATACGAAAATGTAAAAATTCGACAAATGAAAAAACAATTTTAAAAATATCAATATTTGGTGCGTGTTTTTTAAATATAATTTTGGGACTTTTGTTTTAGGTTTTCTGCCTTTTCTCTACCACAGATTCTTTGTATCTACCATTAACTAAATTTACAATTTGTGTACACCATTATTAGAAATTGTGTTTGTTTTTGCCCGTTATTTTCTTTCAAATATAATGCTATGATAAAATTGCTGTAAAAATATCTATACTATCTATAGTAATTTTCTGATCAAGTATGCTCGGCTTACGATACCAAGGGTCGGGGTTTAAAGCCTGTAAGCCACATCCGACCCTGTAAGCTCACTGAATCTGACCCGTAAAGCCTTTGAGGGAGAAGAGCTACTAGTTTTGTATTTAATATTACTTATCAGATTAATTTTCCACAATTTATTAAGTATTCCTTTGATATAAAAATATAATATAGTTATTTTATATATTCCAGAACTCTATCGTAGATTAAATTACAATTAATAATGTAAAATAATATCATAAAGTATATATATATATATATATAAAAATTATTAACATCTCAAAAACATTTCTCCAATACCATTACTAGTTGCAAAACGATTTAAGTTTAAGTGCAAATATATTTTAAGAAAAAAAAATACACATCATAATAACACAAAACAAAGTATGATAAAGTTAAATGTATAGCAGTTTAGTTACTTAAAGCTGAAATCAATTCTTAAATTACTTAAAATAAAAATAAAAATATTTAGATTTATGGTAAGGTATTTCAACGGTGAAAGATACACTTCTATCACTTAATCGCTCGATGTTATAGAATTGATTTAGAATATGTTACATTTATATTTAAAATTTTTAAAAAAATATATTCGACATTACAGCTTACGCCAATGCGTCAAATATTTTGAAATTGAAAGACTTGTTTAAACAATGAAAATTGTTGTATAATAAAATAAAGTATGTAATGTATGACACTTTTTTTTCCCTAACTCCCAATTCGTAGTTTACGGACATAATGGTGTTAACGTAACATTGAGGCTCGAGACCTGTAAATAGGTCATTCGCGAATAATTTCAAATATTATTTTATATATATATATTTTTATATTTGTCATTACAGCTTACGCCAATGCGTCAAATATTTTGAAGTTGAAAGGTCATACGAGATATACTCGATGAGAATTTTCGAAAGTCACATGAGATTAACTCAAGGATAATTGACTTCACAAACACCCATGTCTTAAATCTCAAATTAAAATTGAAAAAAATCCAATTTGACATTGACTTTACTGGGATTCGAACCCAGACCCACCTGATGGGTAGAGCAAGCTCTAACCAACTAGACCACAGCGGGCGACAGTAGTGAACATTTTATAAAAAATATTTTTAAAATACTAAATATGTATACAGCTGCATTTTAATCTTTAATAAATATAAGATTTTCTTTGCAAAGTCTTTTATTTCGCTAGAACGTAAAACTTATTCTTGTGTGCAAATATTAATGTTTGCTTATTTTTACTCATAACATACTTTTGAGCAGGGGTGGGCTGAATGGGAATAAGACCTCTTGTCAAACTAAAAAATAACAGTAACTTTAGATTAAACCAGTGTCGTATTGTAATTTTTGACAAATTTATTATGTATATCAGTATTTTTTTAATCATGAAATTGGAGCGAAAACAATAGTAAAAATTTCTTTCTAGTACTCTGATGTAAGTATGTAAAATTGTATGCTATTTATATTAATTATTTGACGTTATATTACACATTATTACAAAATATAAGTGTATTAAGTGACATTTGATTGCTTAGTAAAAAATATTTTTTAAAAATGTAGCACAGTATCATCTACTACGCCATCGATCGTTAGACGCAACACGAATTCAAAGACACCAAAATAGAAAAAAAAACATGCGTCTTATAATCGTGGAAATAGGGTGGTAAATTGAAAAATCTGTCTCCTTCCCAAAACTCAGCGAATTACATTGAGATTAAGCGAGTTCCTTATGAACGGCTTGGCAGCATATTGCTGCTTTGAAGTGAATCTTCAAAACAATAGATATCTGTTTGCCGTTTGATAGAACTTGAAAAGGTATAGTAACTCAAAATGCTGCATTCAACAGAACGAGGGTAGTAGATATAGTATATATTAGGCCTGGCTTAATAAAATTACAACAACCTACACACTGAAAATACTTACCTAGAGAAAAACACCTAACATAACAGTTAAGCAACGAATGTTATAAACATTATCATTGCATTGCCACATAATGCATTAATAATAAGCGTATTAAGGTAAACTAATCTTTGAGCAGTTTCAGCAAACGAAACTAGTTAATTACATAGCGTTAAAGTAAAGTTATCAAATTATACCATTTATTATTTAAATCTCCGAATATACATTATAAAATTATTTTAACCTTTACACATCTATGTGCCAACAGCGGCTCTTAAAATATTAACATCGCAATATGCGAAGCTTTCCAGTCGCTATACGCTGACGCGGAAAAGCTATATCAAAGAGCTTCCAAAACTTATACGAATATGTGAATAATTTTCTCTAAATTAAATATTTCAATTACTTTAATTTCTTTATTAATCAACTACACAACACTTTATTTGTGTATTTATGTGAAAATTTTCTGGCATTGATCATAAAAGCAAAAGGCGTAGAGTAAAATCAAAAAAAAAATATTACCGATGTTTTCGTGTTCTCGGAAATTAATAAACATGTTAATATTATATTATTTTCTCGTAAATATCGTGAAGTTTATCGCCTGTTTAGTATGATTACCATAACAAAATATCGTGATTGTATAGCTATTAATCAACCTTGTCGCATTTCATATAGTAAGTATGAGTAATGTGCTGAAAGAATTTTGATATTTACAAAGAAATAGTTCCATTTTCTGTCATGACTTAAACATTTTTTTTAAGTAGTCTTTTTTTGACGCCTAATAAGTAATTGAAGCCATAAAATTAAAAAGCAAATATTGTATCTACATAACATACAAGCCAAATTTACAGAACTAGCTTTGATAATGATAATTTTCAACGTAAAGCATTTTTTTCGGATTCGATCCTTTTTTATATTTGAATTTACGTACTATTCATTTCGTGCTTATCTACAAAAATTACACTGTGCATATTTGGAGTCATGTCTTATATTTCAGGCGGAGCTGAAGACTTTAAAAATTGGCTGGCTACGACTCCTTGTTTGTACTTTATTGATTACTGTTCAGAAATAGGGTTACATAATCTTTTTTACTAACACATATTTTATCAATTTATGTATTTTATGTAGTAACCAACAGAATATTTATCCAAGTTGCAAACAAAATACTCAATGCAATATTAGCACGCTATGAAAATCAGTCTGACTTTTTGGATTACTTAAAGTTGTGTTGGAGCTGGAGTCGGAGTCTGAAGAATATACATATTTATCAAGCAGAATATAAGGTAAATTCAGAGTTGAACTACATTTTTGCTAAAAAAACGCCACGTTGCTGATTGATGAAAATTTTATGTCAGTAGACATTTTATTGTTCACTAATATGTAATTCGTTTTTTTTGTAAACGATAATCAATTAAAATGTTGTTGACTTAAAAATAACTTAAAATGACATTCAAATTAAATTAAATTTGGAAAACTTAATATTATAAAATGATAGTTGCTTTATGTGTAGAAATAAGGCCATCGTGTACGTTATGTTGGGAAGCTTTAATAACCTCGCACAGAAAGTTCGCACAGATCAAAGTATGAGCTTTCTAACATACCCACACATAATTAAGTAGTAACGGAGGATAAAGTGACTACAGAAATTAATTTTCTGTCTTGAAAATGCATATATTATGTAACAAAGCCATAACGAAGTTTATATACTTTTGTAAAAAATACAATCACGCTCTCTTTGAAGCACAACGCAATGTTATTTGAATGTCTTAACGTTTTCATATCAACCAGACAATTATAGCTTATATTTATCATTATTATTTTACTTTGTCATAAAACGTTGCTATGATATACATATATTTCATGGGTTTCGCTTCAAGTGCTGAGTAAAAACTCACCTACTGCGAATATGTTTCTTTTTAAGTACTGATGTCATGTACTTAATATTTTTAGTATCTAAATTTTATTTTTCTTAACATTTCAGCACGCACCAGCATGATGAATTCAGAATAAACACTTAGCATAAATCCAACTCACTTAGGATAAGCTACGTGTCGACACATAAAGATATAGAAGTGAAAAGTCTTATAAAGTACTTGACGAAACTCCACAAATGTCAAATATGAAATATTAATGCGGCCGGCTGTTTTACGGGGCGTTTCGTCCCTTAACTGCAGACCACAGAATTATCTAAAAGGTCAAATGTCTTCAAGAAATGCGGTGAATCATTTTCATTTGAAGATTCCTGCAGCAAACTAGTTGCTGTACGTTGATGTAACAAATATTTTTAATTATTTTATATTTTATTGAAATAAATCATTCAAAAAATATGTTTTAGTAAACGAGATCAAATATATATCAAACTTCGAAAAACTGCTCGAAAGTATGCTGAAAAATCTTAAGCTTTAGATAGTTAACTTTTCTTATTTTTATTTAGTTACTATATCTATAAACAGCAAGATTTATTAACTATAATTCTTGTCAGATACAGATTTTCAATGGGAATAACAACATAGAAAAACCGTAAAGAAATACTCATTGTAAACGTCCAATGAAAAAATTGAACTGATTTCGGTAATCTATTAAGTCAAAGACAACTATTGTTGAGTGCTTATAACAGAAATCTTTGATAATGCGTACAATGTGTTACAAGCAGAAGTGGATAACTGCAATCATAATTATATGAATTATTGTGATCAAATGTTAACACTGCGTATAATAATAACTTGAACAAAATAACGAATTCTCTTAACGATCTGCACAAAGATAATATATTGTATGCAATAAATTAGTTTATTATACTTATAAAAGAAGAACCCATAGAAACAAAACAGCAATAAACATATGCATTCATTCAGTCTTTACTATGTCAGATTATTTTCAAAACTATTGTATTACACACAACTAGTATAATATAATATAATACAATGTTTACGTTATAACAGCTGCAATGAAAATGTTCAAAAGTTTCTTTAATTGTTCTCAAGGCAATAATAAACTGGGTTGTACGATATATTTATTAGGGACGGAAAATTATAATTAGAAATTTTCATCTTATATTTGTATTAATTAGTTCAATGGCTACATTTCACATACAATTTAACACCTCTTGATACCATACAACAAATTTTACCCTTGATTAGAAAATTTCTTCTTTCGTGAAATGATTTCATGGTAAAAATATTATAAAATCATAAGAAATAGTGTTTGAATAACTAAATGCTTAAATTGATACATTTATTCATCTCATAATAAGTAAAATAAAAGTTAGATTTGTCAATACTATAGCTTTCCACCAAGAATTTACAGTAAACTCATTAAAAGTGGCCAATAACAAAAGGTGAAAAATATCAAAGTATTTTAGTTCTAAAAATATTATTTCATATATAGTCAGAACCAGTTCTAGATATTTTTTCTAGAGTTCTACCAATAAGTAAATACCAATTCAATCAATATAAAACAATATATGTATTCATTATTTTTAACGGCTTTTAGTGAACCATTATTTCATTTAACTAAAATGCTGTTTGGGGATACTCTCCATTAATACACAATGCTATATGCGTGCGATTCGCGACATGTACATGTACATTAATCAAGAAAACATGAAAAGTTTATGAAGATTGCGCCAAAAAACTGTTGCTCATTAGTCAGATAATTGTTGAAAAAATCTTAACCAGTTGTATCTTGAAATTATTGCCGCTGAACAATAGTAAGGTGCACAGTTACTTATTAAAATTATTCGACTTCTAATAAAAGAACGAGGTAACTTAGGAGATTAAATATGGAGGCATCAATGGATTGCTTGCAGCTTATGATGATCAACAAAGGCTCATTGAGATATTAACACAATGTTGCACTTTTAAGTCAAATCACATAAAAGCTGCAATTCATTTACAGTTTAATATCAGTAAACATCTCATACTTAACAATTTTTATCTGTTTTGCACTCGTAATAAAATGTTTTGTCTCGAGAGGCGCGTTTCATATAACACTAAAATTCAACCAAGCATCCAAGTGTTAACTAAGTGACATAAACTTTCCCGCTGTTATATTGTGTAACTAACTAAAAACAGAATTTTTATACAAACTCTCTTTTTATTAGTCTTTTAGATACCGTAGATAATTAATAGTAATTACCTAGCACGCCGGCTATAATTTTCAACTATTAATTTAATTATTTATTGACGTGATAACTTGTCTCTGGCGTGTTGGGCACGAAAATTTTTACGAGATATCTCGTCTGTGGCAGCCATCGAATTAAGATCGCTATAACTGTACATAATTCTGTAGCGACAAAAGTTAATAAACAATTTTGAAAAATATTCTTCTATACAATGCCCGCTTCCAATGTGGACCAACTGGACTCCTAATGAACTTAATTTCAACAGAAATGTTTCTACTATAACTACTTGTTACACAATTGCTTAACCTCTCTTTTCTTCCAAAGAGAAGACGAGTAGAAGGACCGGGCTAGGACATGATTAGTAGTCGGCTAATCGCTCCCGGGAGAGGAAATTCAAGACATTCAGAAAAAAAAATTATAAATGCGTTCTGGTATTCGAACCTGTGACGTAATCAAAGCCTGATTTTTTTAGTAGAAGTTGTTTTACGAAAACTTGTTGATATTCGGTCACCTATCTCTGTTCCGGAGAGCTAAAGAATAAGAATGGAGCTAGATATGAATTGTTGTAATATTTAGGTTTCACGAGTACAAACTCAGAACCAGAGCCTCCAATCTCGGGAACAGGGATCCCGATCAATTCTTCAATTTCGTAATCCCGGGATCATCTTAGTACTTATAACTACAGCACGTAAAAATCCCTAAGTAGAGCTTAAAAAAAGCTCACTAAACAAACAGACGTAACTTTTTCAAAGAATGGAGTCCAGGATTGACAAATTGTGAATTCCTTAATGCCGGGATCACAAAATGAGTCCGAGATTGGATGTTCTAATCAGAATCTAGTGAAAATTATTTCAACAAAAAAAATTGACAACACTGCTTTACGTTTGCTTTTTTGATTTGCAAATTTGCTAATTGTATTATATAATAATTTTTGTTCAAAACGTATTGTATAATGAATGCATTAATTCAATTAAAAACTCTAGTTTAATTAGTAAATTTACGTTAATCGAGAAGAGTTTACGGCAGAAGCCGTGTGCCGACGATATTATTGAATTAGTTTCAGGTCCGTATTTCGAGATTCATTCGAGAAGTTATAAGCCTTTTTAGTGGAAATAGAATTTTACCCTTGCAAAGTTCAGCCGGAAAGAAAGGAGGGTGAGAGGATAAGACGAGCCTTCCGGAAACATCTTATTCGCGCCTCTGAAATTTTCTTTTCTTCCAGTATTTTTCGGAAACTTTCAATTTTATGATATTAAAGCGAGTAAAAATACAATCTTCACTAAACTCAATGTGTAATAAGTATGTTTTAATACTGTCATTAAATCTTTTTATCTATATTAAAAATATACTACTATTTGTAGTGGTTTATTTTTTAAAAATGAAATTGAATATTACGGTAATTGAAATGTATTTTGTTCTTCCTGTCAGCATTAATTTAATATGTGCTTTTATGAATGATATATACTGAGTAGAAGCGAAGTAACTGACAGAGTTTTATATCTATCGAATATTGACCCGTTTCTTAATAAAAAAAAATACATTAAAACTACTCAATTTAAATTTAATGTTCAATATAAAATGTGTTTAAAATGGTATTGTCATTAAGTTTGCTGAAAACCCGTAGTGTATTGTCTCGTTTGTAATAGGTTACTGAGAATACAATAATCTATAAATGCAATTCTTGTTAGTGTTGATGGAATTGAAAATATGTTTTATTTATTCCGTATAAATACGCTTTTTGAACTAGATAACCTTTAAAGTGATACAGTTTTATAGTTATTTTAAATTTAATGTTTGAGGAAAAGTATGGATATATTAGGAAAAATATTGAATGCGGTTAAAACTTTAGTGGAAAAAAAAGTCAACAACATCGACTTATTCAATTTCATTTTGCAAGTGGGACCCCAAGTGGGATTCAGCAAGTAAATATTGAATATATGTACATAATCTATTCGTAATTATAAAAGAATCTTGTTTTTTCCATTGTTACTTTGATAATTGTCCAAACAAAACGAACAATAGAAAACCTTGTACAAATATAGATAATACTTAGAGAACAACCAAAAAACTATGAAAATCATAATAACTTACATATACGAAGATATATTTAAAAAAGCATTATATTGATTCGTCTTGCTGTTTGTTGCAGCAATTACTGACAGATAATAAAATAAAAACGATGAACATTTTGCCAGGAAAAATACAATAAAAAATAACAGAATAAGTTGTAGAATCTTAGCTTAAAAGCTCACCACGTTTACTAATAAATCTCGGAATCATCCACAATAACGACCTTATTAATACATCTATTATACCCGTAGACTTGTTACGTGTAATGAATTCGGTACTTATGTGTCACTGTTTCCCACCAGCCTAATATCTCATTGGCCCCTTTCATAGGATTAACAGCCTGGCGCACTTTCCTCGGAGATATTTCTTTCACCGCAATCAAGACTTCGGAAACGGAAGGGCGTCATTAAAAAAGGTCGCGGCGATAACCGCGGATGCGCCGTGAAGCCTACTTTAGATCAGGTGCGGTCAACTTCCGGCGGAACGCGTTAAGCTGATTATTTTTCCGCCGTTTCCGTGAAATGTTTTCTTCGGAAAGAATCCGCATTTGACAATCTAAAGCCTGATTTAGTAGCACAGGTAAAGACGGTTTAAAGATAACATAACTATAAAATGTACACTGCTATACAAAGTAAAACGTTTCTGCCCACTTTATATACGGTAATATTGTATTTTCTTTGGGATAAGCTGAAAGCTTATATTATTTGTTTCTTTCTATATTTATATAGATTAAAAGAACACACATGAAAGTTGAAAGACCCTTATTAATTGTGAACTATACTAAAACATAAAAGAATATTTACCGATATGTGTCTACTCCTAGAATTTTATGACACGCGTTTTAAGCTTTTACAGTACGGTTACGCTCTGTTACGAACGACAATTATTGTTTTAAGTAAATATCATAGAAAATAAGACACATTCTAGTTGGATACAGATATGACATTAAATTTCCAAGCACTTAGACTAAAAACAAGTCAGTGAATAATGTATATTTTATTCGACTTTTTTTATTATTATATAGCCAAGACCAACAAGAAGACGCAAGGCGAGTGATCAACGTCATTGGCTTCAGTTTCAGTGCTCACTGGCTCAAATTCCAGGACGGAAGATTTTCTTATCGATGTTCATATTTCTGTTCAAAGGTTTAAATGAGTGTGATTTATTTAATTCCCTTTAATCACCTTCCTGATCCTACAAAATGAGATGTAGTGAGAGTGATTAGATAACCACTAATACTGTCCTAGCCTCATTCTTCTATCCTTACAGCTTACTGTCTTCGAAAAAGCAACAAGCATTTTTCATAGAAATATATGGCCTAAAAAAATAAACAGTTATGTATTAATTTATTTGCTGATAAAAAAAATAGTTAACCATTTCAAGTCACATTTTTTCCAATAAAAAAACGGGTAACTATTACAATTGCTATTAAAATGGTTGAATAAACGTAATCTGTTACAAGTAACCAAAATATCATTAAAAAAAACATTACACATTACACAATATTCAATTTTTTTATTGATCTATTTTTGGTAAACTATAATATTTCTTATAATAAACTTCAAAATACTAGTTGGTGAAAGGCTTTTTTTATGTTAAGATTTTAAGATATTATAACACTTTCAAACCTTACGAGTATTCATTATTACAGACCGCCAATTTAAAAAAATAAGCAATAAAGAATTCAATTAAAACGTATACAAATTTGTATAAAAATAAATCAACAAAAATATTTACCGTAAATATTATTAAGTACAAGACATTAATAATATTTTTTTTATATTTTATATAATGCGCTGCCAAATAATATAATACTTTAAAACATATGCCTTAAATTATTCCGCTGAATTTATCTTGTACACTCTAATAAAATAAATACTTAAGCCGACAGATATAAAGACTACAACGGCGAAATGCGGAAGAAGGATCATCAATCTACCTTACTTCTGTGATGTGACATGTTCGTAATACGGAGAGAACAGCCGTAAGTCTACAATGAGAACAAAAAACAAACGTTCTGTTTCACTTTAAGTGAGTAGGCAAGTACATATTTTTACACAGTCACTTATAGCGAAGATCGACAGTTTGTTTTACAAAGTGTTTGATATTGTAACTACACTAAAACCATATAACCTTGGTCACAACTCGTCTTACATCGTTTATTTAGTAGAAAAAAAAACGAAAAAGCCTAAGATGTTTGCAAGAATACTGTCACACATACTAACAGTATTCCCTTTCGAGTATTAGTAAGTTTTTCAGGGTTTTCTTTTATATATATATGTTTCCTTTTTGAGTTAAACATACTGCAAACTAGCAGAAAAGAAATTGACCCGAAATTTGATTCGTCGAATATTAATAATCATCTACTTATTGGGCATGGTAACGGTATGGGACTCACAAATGTACTCAGTTAAAACCAAGTACCTCCTATTCATGCATTTTGGCAGTGCTGCTTTACGGTTGCGAGTCATGGCACATTACAGTATCACAGAGTAACCGTATACTTTTGTTTGAAAACATATATCTGCGCCGAATACTAGGTGTGCGGTGCTTTGACTTTGTCATGAACACGGATATAAGAGAACGAACTAAACAACCTCTTATCACGTATAAAGAGAAAAGGCGACGATGGACCTGACTTGGGCATGTGCTGTGGATGCCTTAAGAAAGCCTGAATCTCGTTTACTAACCGGATGGATTCCACCGTCGTGGAAGTCCACTGATGCCCACCTATAAAATTTACTACTCTGAAAAAGTAGAATAAGTAGATTGACAGAAAATCTTGGAGGAACCGTATGGTGGTCATATGATCCGACTAGGGAGCGGATATGGTTGGAAAAAATCATAAGTTAAAAAAACTGTATGAATAGAGAGAGAATCGTGTTTTTCAGGTATTGTAGAAAACTCATTTTTATGAAAGAACTTAAATAATTTATTCTATATTGCTGCCTACGCCAAAAAAATTTCAACGGAAACGTAGCAAAATAAGTATGTGCCAAATAACAAAAATATTCCAAACTGCGCCGTCAAACAATTTTCTAGGGTACATTGAAATTTCAAATAGTTTCACATCCCGAGGCTTGTTCACTTCATGATATTATACTATGTTAAAATATTTCAAGCACGTACCTATGTTTATAATATATCAAATATGCGAACACAATATTCAGTGAACCAAGAGAAAAAAATTGAGATTGTTTTTAAAATTATAACCAATTTTACCACACTCTAGAACTTTATAATATTCATACATTTTCTCTTCAATTTTATTTCAGGAAAATTTTGTGAACTGTGTGATTTTTTGATCACAACCAAAGCCCCCTTTAGTGAAAGTCATGCTATGGAGTTGAAAACAGGTACTTTTTTCAGATGAGTAGTCCGGATTCATAATGTTCAAAGTAATATCACATCATTATGAAACCATTTGTTTCTGTTATATTGTAGGAAATACATATGTTTATTGTAATTATATATCATTTCAATTGCATCTTTTTCAAAATAAGAAAAAATCACATTTTCTAAGGTTTTTGAAGAAAAATCTCGGAGAACAAAAGCAAACAAAGAAGGCAAATCATTTTATTAAAATATATTTTTTTACAATATTTTAATACAGAATATGAGGTTGGATAGTTTATTAAAAAAATCGACGTCATTATTGGGATTTCAATCAATTAATAATTAATCTCAAAATTTATTTGTGTACACTGGTTCGTAATTCAATCTTTCCATAGGATTTCTCAAGTCATATCAGTAATCAAAAATAACTAGGGTAGCACATTTCACTTCATTATTTTTTAAATATTATTATTGATTAAATCATCGTTTACTTGGTATATTGCCATTATTATATGATAAGATGCAGCATTTATTTCATAATATCACAATAGGCGTCAAAATCGTTTATAATATAATGTGAATTCCGCTTGTTACTGTTGTTTTATGTAATTTATAAAAAATGTTTTATATAACTGTGATATTTAATAGTGGGAAGTTAAATTTTATTTCTTTTACCACACATCGTATTTCTTGCTATTCGCTATATTTCTTACAATCATTACTTAATTTGCATATATTAAATTAATTTGTAAATTAATAACACCAAAGAATCACAGAATATCTATACAACAAATTTTTCAAACAAACATGTTATATTCAACGAAAAATAAGCTCATAAATTGGAATTTAGAGTTGATCTACGTATAACCGCCATACAATTTGTGAGGAGAGGCTGGGATTCAACGGCCCGGTCTTTTTTGCTGTTTTTTCTACAACACTGCTTGGAACTTAAGACTGCTATGTCACAACACATTGAGTATCAATTTTCATGAATTTTCAGGTCATGTAAGCCTTTGGAGTGGAGCATTATTATTTATTATTTCATTTCATATAAAGTGTCAAAGATTTATTTTAAATCAAGAGTTTAAGCCCATTTCTCAGAGAAAGACAACAACTACCTTAAATGGTCGAATAGCTCAATTTTCGCCACATTTTCCGTTTTTATCATCACGTTTTTTTAATACAATGTTTAATAATTGTTATTTTTCTTATGTTATGGATGTGTGCAATGCATACGGTTATTTTATTATAACAAGGAATGATAACGGTACATGCAATAAAAAAATATCAATGAAGCCGCCGTCAGGAGTATATTTATGACCGTAACTACACAATACAATTTTTAAAATTTTTTGTCCTATTGAGACATTAGTACCTTTGTGAAATAGTGGAAAAACATTTGTACGTAAAACAACATTAGGTATGAACATTTAATTTTAATATTTTGTAATTTGCTTTTGCTACAGTTATATTACGATATATTAACACATGGTATTAGAAACTTCTACAAAATAATCAGATCCCTTTTATATATGCATACTTAATTTTGTTAAAACCCCGGGTACGTGTCACGTCCCGACCATATCGTGTCCGTTTTTCTTGGGGCTTTCTCTCTTATATCTGCTTTCACTTGATACACATCAGTCCTTTTGAGGGTTTCTTAACCACAAGAATTGTTTTTTTCAAAATTAAAATGTACATGTTATAAGCACATTATAAATCAGTCACAATTCTCGGGACATTTTCCCAAAAAGTTCCAGGACTTAAGACAGCAAAAAACCCGACAAGTCCCGGGACTTTTGTGTCGGACGTCTCGACACAGAATCCCTAGACACCATGTCTTTGAATACTATTTTTTATATAACAGCTTTAAAAAAAATATTTATGATAGTTTCATTCGAATATTTGCTAGTGCAAATTAAAAAATAAGACATAACAAAGTCACATTTATATTAATTTGTAATAGTAATAAAATTCTTGAGAATCTCCATATCAATGTAAATAGTTTCAAACTATTCTGTATTCACCGTGGATAGTAGATATTTTAACAGCAACTTTACATTATTTACGTTTACGTGACGTGACTTTCATTTTGCTATGTTGCACTTCGTATATTTTGTTTCATTACAATGAGAAGAGTTATTTGCAAAATTTATACACGAATACTCGTACTTTACTTGGAAAAACGTTTGTAAAACAAGAATAAAGAAATTCAATTTTCATATAATTTAACGTCATGTCAGAATAGTTGAACGTCACAAAGAAAATACAGTATACAAAGAGAGCATTTTCAGTTAACAAAGTCTATACTTAATTGTATTAAAAACTTAAAAACTCTGAATTACTTACTAACAAGTGTCAAACTCAAGTTTGTTTAATTTCGCAAAATGTTTTATCAACGTTATTTATTATGAATAAAACTTGAACGAAAATTTATTTTAGAATCGTAATATGCACTTAAACATTTGTTACTTTTTTGCGTATTATCATTAAACATAATATTGTTATTCTTGTTAAAAGTTTATGAAAACTTATTTTGACTAAATCAATTATAAATATTTACATCAATGACACACTCTCAAATATCTAACTATATAAATATTATAATATAATTAGTTTTTATCAATCAACGTTTTCGACCCTGGATTAATACTTGTTATCAGTTAATCACATGATAAACTTTTACACATAGTTCACATTCCAACTAAAAGCTGTGTCTGTAAACACAAATAAATGTATTGATATTCAAATTCTCCCTACAAAATTTATATTATAAAAGCAAACATACAAAAGCAATAAATTTTACGTGAATAATAAAATGGTTTCAAATTCATAATTACAATAGATTGACGCGCACTAAATTTCTCGCCATTAGATATTTGACACCTAATATCAACGTTAATTTATTCAAAACTGACTTTATATTCGCGGCCTGACGTATTTTTTTTATCTACCATCAAAAAAATATGTTACAGTTGATTTGTATAATTGTGGATCGAAAATTTTTCCTAAGCAAACGAGCAAAATTAAAAACTTTATTCAACAAATACAATATGACAAAATCAAAAATATCGCTGAGCAAGCTCACAAAACTTTATTTCTATTGAAATACACTCAAAATGGGTCATTTAACAATATGATATTTTCATCTCGTTCATTATATTCAATAACTCTCCTCCGGGTAAAAGCGTTTGATGTCATACATTATTTGATAGCCTGTGGCAAAATACACTTTTATTCCCAGTAATGTGTTTTGTTCTCTATCCGGTAAACTTATATTGATTTTTTTTCCTTTCAATAGTTTTATTTATTGGTCAAATGTTATTGTCGAATTCAATGAAATATTTTTTATGTATCTATATTACTTTTACGGCTGTAAGAAATAGTGCTTAAATCGAATATTTTTCAAAAGCTTTTTAACCTGATCTGTGCCGTTTTTCTTTCTTTCAAAAAATAAAACCTAATTAATATGAACTTTTTGGGCATATAATAATAGTACACCACAAACACTTACTATGTAAATACACGATGGGTCATTTCCGCCATCATTTATCGAAAAACGTTTCAAAAACGGAAATAGCCGCCAAGGAATTATAGCCCTGCTAGCAACAAATTTGAACACAACAAAAAGCTTATTTAAAAATCGATAAATTATAAAACAAAATCTTTAAGTTTAAGTATCACACTATGATTCCAAGAGATGTCACTATATGCATGATATTTAAAAAATATTAAATACTTTTCTTGTGATCTTTAAACCGCGTCTCAAGTACTGCGTGTAAACACGCACATTTTGTATCGCCGGCCCTACGAGCACGAAATTGTATGGCATGTTTACACGTCCGTGGCAGAGAACCGGTTAAAATCATATAAGATATAAAATACACATATCTTGTCTCATTTATTAACATCTTTGATAATGATTTTAATTTCATACAGTAAATCATTTTAAATACAGGTTTTCCTCAATCGAAATACATTCCTATTTTTAGTCGAATTCTATGCAACGCAATAATTCTGTTCTTAATTAATACCAAATCTATTAATTCTGAGATTGAGCCCTTGATCGGGCAAACGAATACAAAGCACACATACGTGGTTTTTGTAACTGAAATATCCAATATTTACCAAATTTTTATAACTTTTATTATCCGGTTTGTTCAAAATACAAACAAATTCTACGATTTTGTTACTATATACGTTTTACGGTTAAATTTCTTCGGCGAATAGTCTGTAATACAAAAAATATATCAGGGGTTATAAAATCATTCCAAACCTTAAATCGACCACAGATGCTTCGAAATGTATTGCTTACAGACGAAAATAATAAAGAAACCGTTATTAGTTTCCACGAAAAGTGCTGAATGCGACGAAACACATGCGAGTGAACAAGTGGCTTAATTTCAATGCAAACTATCCTGGATTCCTAATTTTCAATAAAGTCTAAGGAAATGTCGGGTCATATGACGCAGCGGTTAGCGTTGTTGGCTTCCGTACTGGATCTCACGAGATCGAATCAGTACGAACAGCATTTTTTCGATCGATTTATTGACTTCTGTTCGAAGGCATGGGCATTTTTTGATGTCTAAAAATTTCCTCCCACTTTTCCGATCCGTCAATAACTGGGCGTAGCGAGAGCGATTAGCTTACCACTAGTCGTTTCCCAGCTTTATCATTTTTTCCTTATTTAATATAAAATAACTTAGATTATTCCACGTATTGCGTGTATACGTGGAATAAGTTATGTAATATTTTATATTAAAATGATCTTCCACAAAAGTACTTTTCTTACTTCTTTCTTTGGAAAAGAGAGGTTGAGCGACTAAGTAACAAACAGTTCTCGTATAAAATCTATGTTGAGATACCTCCACTATGTAGGAGGCCATATGCTCGACATTGTGAGCGTACATGTAATAATATTTAAAAAATATAAAACTATTCAATTATACGGATTTTACATTATCCCTATTATATAAATCCTCAATTTGTCAGAATAATTGAGATTCTATTGTTTATGAAAGAATATAAAAAAACACATTGAAGCATACTGACATATATTACTATAATAAATTAATAAGTATAATGAATTGGAGTGACAATCAATGTTGGATATATTTTTTATTTAAATTCTATGAAGATAGCAACAGAAAAGTGTATTGTTTTCGGATATTCTAATATTATCTGTTGTGCTTTCTTGTATTCAGGTCACAAGGGCAATGAGGCACCTTTTGCTCTCTGACTCTATTTAGAAAATCACCCAGTATACTAAAGGTTTGTCGGACATCTCCAACAAAAGCGAATAAATATTTCACGAGTCTGCGGGTAATACGTGACTGTCCTAAGTCTAAATTTGACGCCATATTTACATAGCAAACTCGCTCTACGTCTAAAATATTAAATGGGCCGTATACATAGAAGGACAGAAAACTCACCACACATTGAGCATACAAAAACAATGCGGTCTTCCGTACAAAAGATCGCTTCAGAAAAGTTTTAAAAAGACTTTTCGTAGCCCGTGTAAGAGATATTCAATTTAAATTTATTTCATAAAAAAAACAACCATTGATCATGGCAGTTAATTCAAAGATCGGCAACTTTATTGTTACGTTCAAATTTTTATCACCAAACACGCATAATAATATGTAATGAACAAAAATATATCTATAAAAGCATGCTATATGCATGCATGGAATTTATTTGTTTGCTTTAAGATGCTCACAATATTCGAAAAGTCAATAGTAACATCTATGCCCTTATTCATGAAAAAGTTATGACACTGATTATGTAAGCAAATAATTTCCAAAGTGATTTTAGTTATTGCTGTTACTTTGTTTTTTATTAATTTATTTCAACTGTGTTGCGCCGGTCGAAAACTCTGTGGTTCTTTTTATGTTATTTAAAATAAAAGTATAGATTCGTTTTCAATATTGAAAAAATGGTTATAAATTAGTTGAAGAGTATCCACTATAAGAACATTTTAAATTGAATTAAAATAATCATGTGGTGAAGAATTACAAATCGGATTGTAAGTTAAAACATCTCAAAAACAAACTCTCCAATTAATACGTTGCCACGGGTGATAACCATAAATAATAATGAACGATTGACGCTTATGGGTTGTTTAAATTAATTTGGGAGTATGTCGAATTTTTAGATAGTGACAGTATATTATATTTTACATGATAATACTTACAAATTTACTCTATTCCCATGCAACAAGGGAAATTTATATTAAATTTCACGCTAAGATAATATTGCCCAAAATCAATAAGCTAAAGTTATTTGACTCAATCTATTAACTTATAATGATAAAAATGTTACTGCTGACATGCCTTATTGGATGCTTTTAATTATTCACATTTTAACTGAAACGCAAAGAAGACGCGCTGAAAATCCCGCGTAGTGAAAAACGATAACCCACTTCATTTAAATATTATCATTGATAAATTTTAAATCCCTAAAGCAGACCATTAAATTTCAAATGATTGATTTCGGCACTTACCAACTTATTTGGGAAAAGTTTTGTTAAAGGTTCAAATTATTTTCCGTTCTCATTTCTTTGAAAATTCGGGAATATATTTTTCGGAAAGCGGCCAAATAAAGCTTTTTATAAAGAAACAATCGAAAATCTTTCGGTTTCTATTTTTGAATTCATATTTGAGATCAAAAAAATGAAAAAACGCGATTCGGCTATCTGGTTCTCCGTACACTAAAAATAGAATTCATACCACAACATTAATACAAATACTGTAATGTCTGAAAGTAATTATTTTTCACTGTAATTTTGCGACAAAATAGTTCGATCTCGGAAAGTTTGTGGATATTAAGTTGCTTTATACAGTTGTTTATGAACTTCTAAGTGGTTTTCTATCATACAAGGTCTATCAGTGATACAATAGTGATTTTCAAATGAAAAAATTGTAGGTGTCATTCATATTTATTCATATTCTATATATTTTAAAATCGTTATTATTTTCCGGACATATAACCGAGTGAGCAACGTATTCGGTAACGGGATTCTAGAGCTTGACTCTTAAGATTGCCTTTTTTTAAATTGATTCATGGATCGGTTTATTAATTTGTTTTAAAACTATGCTTGTCTGTGACAAAACTTATTCGTTCTGAAGCATGCAATACTAAAAGTGGGTAGTATTGAAGTCAACCATTAGCTCTACTCCAATTGAGTGAATGAATATCAAACAGTATCGAAGACCAACATCTGCAAACATGATGTATTAAATTTCACTATTGAATGTGGAAAGACAAATGGATGTAACCCACAGTCTTTTCAAAACAGATTTTTTCAATAATTACAATGTATACAATTTGATACACGTTCTATCAAAAGGATGTATTAATTGATTTGGCATTTACTTGGTAGAACTCCATTATAACAGATTAAAAGTATCAAATAGCTATTTTGGCTTGCGCCATCGTCAGAACTAAAACTAAGTCAATAAATAAAAGATATTTCGAGTGTTGGAGAAATCACGGTTTGTTTGAATGTGTCAATTTTGTGCTTTAATTTTATAAGAAAAAACTTTTTTTGAACCCTAGTTGTGATTTCCATTCATAGATTTTATTATTTATCAGAACTGATATTAAACGGCATTTTTCAAAATTTGTGACAAATCACTTTTTGAATGTTTGCTTTTCAATTATCTAAATTTAGCTTTTGAAAAAAGAAAGACATGTAAAAATTGCGACTTACAGATATGTTTTTCTTGGACAATTGATCATATTAATATTTAAATTAATAAAAAAACCAGTTTATCGGTCACAGTTTTCAATGTTGTGTTTATTTAATTGTTTGCCTTTGGCCCAAAATATGTTTTTTTGTGTCTCCTGTATTTTTTTTTATGTGTGGCTTTTCACACATCTAAATGCTACAAACCCAAAATGGACATATGTATGCTAATTTGAGTTTGATCGCAAACTTTACTTACGGTATTAAATAAAGAAAATATTAACATATTAATAAAATTAAAAAACTAATTATTTTTCACGAAGGGTACGATTTCACGGTTTCGATTTAACTTATTCAAAAATTTATACTTGCGTAAATATCCCTTTTATCATAATGAACCCTTGTTATAGGGTATGTTTGTTTAAAACAGCTTGCTTGACTGTTACAGTTTGACCCATTGTAATTAGTGAGAGATATGCATACATAAACCAAATGCTTGTTATGCTTGAAGGTTTCTCAAAGTTATTCGCTAATTATGAAACATTGTATATCACTGATATTATAGAAATCATTCTACACGTGGATAACAAAAATAATACACGCTAGAGTCATTCATTTTACCTTGAAATGTTCACAATACTGACAATGGAAGATTAATATTATGTTATCCGTGAGACACAATTATAAAATGACAAAGTAAATTAATACAAAATATGTAATTATTTTAAGCGACACAAAACTCTTGTGTTATAATAACAAGTATAGCTTATACAAAAACCGACTTTTAAAAAAATCTGTTTTCGAATTCCAATATTTTCTGATCTTCATAAAAATGATAATTAAATTTTAATAACAAAAAACGATTGAAAATACTTAAATATTATTTGGTGAAATCGTCAAACACAAAACGCTTCTAATTTATTACTAAGTGACCTAATATAGTTGTAGAGATATTATTATGACGGAGTTCCTACTTTAACAAATAATAGTAATTAAGAGGTTCGATTATCCCGCCCTTAAAATAACAAACTGACATATTTCAACGGCGCTAAAACTAGTAAATAAGTACAGACTCATTTACACAAAAATCAAACAGGTCTGCGAGTAATAATTCATTTGCATATATGTACCTAGGGGTGTTTTTTATGAAACTCGATTTTGAATCGAAAGCTATAAATAAATTTAATTAAAGACCACGAGCGGAAATAGTAAAATTAATGATTACTGGCCGATAAATATTGTGATTGGCTATTACCGAGAAATGTTATTCTTTAAGGGTGAGTTTCACGGTCTACAGCGACACATAATTATGACAAATTATCAAATTACTTATTTACAAACATTCGTGTAATTGATCAAATTTATGATTAAAAAAACATCTCAGTTGAGTTAAGCATTGTTTTATTGTTATATTCCAATAAAATGTATGAGTAAAAAATTAACATGGTACCAGTTAGGGCATCAAATCAATCCGTTCAATTTTCTGATCCCGAAATCCCGGGATTGAGATGGCCGCGATCCCGGGATTGAGAAATTTTGAGGAAATTCTCGAAATTTACACGAAATTGGCAAATCGGGGATTTAAAATTCCTTGGTGAGCTAAAAAAAAAAAAAACGAGTTTCCGTGAGATTCCGGGAAAAAGTATAGCAAATTGAGGATTTCAAATTCCTCGGTGAGAAAATCTCAATTCCGGGATCCCGGGATTCAAAATAAATCAATCCCGAAATCCCGGGATTGGAAAAAGGCTCCGGGATTGGATACCCTAGTTGTGATGTGACTATTTATTGAAAAGTAGACTGAAAATCATACGAACAAAAACATAGAAAACTTGATAAAACAACAGTGTATGACTCATAAAATTTTGAATCTACATCATTATCTATGAAATTTGTTCACTGTCAAGAACCACGCACATTTAAAAACAGTTCCGTTATTGGACAAAAAATATATAATTTTGTTTGACAAATAAATAAGTCTTTTTACAAATAAATTGAAATACTTCCCAACAATGAGCTTGAACCGGCTTTATTATTAAATTCTTCTTTAATTGAATTTAGTAGCAAAGAAATTTTCGTACTCACATTAATTGGATATTATATACTATACTTTACCATAAATTTGTATATAATCTCTTTAATTACGTATTTTCTTGGAAACTAAAGAGAAGAATTTGAAAAAAAATACAGAACAACAAATTTATAACAAGCTTTCAATATTTTTTTTTTATTCATACAAATGTTAATATTTGATATATCATAATAAGATTCCTGTTCAGATTCATTGGGTTGGACTAAAATAAAAATAAATGTTTTTGGCCTGCTTAGTTTGACATCAAATAGAGTTCTTAAATATTATTCTTTACACTTAATAAAACTACAATGTAATAAAAAAATCACTGCGTCTTGTAGACATTCATTGAATCTTATGTTTGGCAGATGTTTTTTTTTTATTCTTTCTTATATATCTTTTAGGTTCTTGATTTTTTAGTGACGGATAATGAATTGTATGTGTTTTAAAAATAATCTTCATAAAGTGCAGTTAATTACCTGATACGCTATATAAATTATCTTTATGTGTCCGTAAAACAGTTGTGATCGACGAGTTTGAGACGGAAAGGTTTATAACATATTTTATTTAAATTAAATTCATAAAATTTTCAGCAACAAACAACTTCTAGGTCACACTTCATCGTTCATGTCATATTCAATTTATGTCAACCTCATTTTCCGCAGACATATCGGAACATTGTTTTTCTTGACTCGAAGTGTCACTTCAATATTTTAACTGTACAACGAAATAAATAATAACACACAATATTTTTTGTGTGATTAATAAAAAAATTGACAGCTTTTTTACATCCATTATTTATCTTGAAAACAAAATTAGAATAATGATTTTCAGTAAGGCTATATTATCCAATATGCCCGTACTGTGGTAGCTGTTTTTCTTTTCTATCGTAAAATTTAAATATGCATGTAATGATTTTTCAACCAACTTACGTATCTATATTCAACGGCTTAAATATTTACTTTTTTATCATTGATCTGCTTTAAAAATAATATGTTAGTATTAACAAGGGTGATTAGATAAAAACTTATGATTCTATGCTAAACCCATCTTCGTATCCTTATCCTAGCTTGAAAAGAGATGATTAAAGATTGACGTATAAATCAGTTTTCATTTAAGAATATTAGCTTGTATTTTTTTTTATCATATCTGTCCGCAGTTGTAGGGCATATGGATTTCTTATGTATATAATCTCAATAAAAGTGTTTCTACGAGAACTGTTTATTACTTAATTGTTCAGCGCCCTTTTTTAAAAAATAGAGTAGGAATATAAGGATATTACTAGAAAAGAATGTGTGCTTAGCTAACCGCTCTCTCTCTCTCTGCGCCCCATTTTCAAGATAGGAGCTGAAAAGGTGGAATTCAAGATATCACAAACAGAAAATCATAAAACGATAGAAAAAAAAACTGTGCGTATTCGGATTCGAGCCCGTGATCTCCGTAACCGAAGCCAGTGACGTTGACCATTCAACCACGCAGCTGGTAAACTATCAAAGAAGAAGATCGTTGCTTGTATAAAATCAATTAATATTAACCGAAATTTACTACAAAAAAAATTCGTGGTAAATGGTAAGTATGTTTTAGTCGACTTTTATTTATATTAATAAAACTTGTTTGATTTAAACCGTTTTTTGTTTTTTTATTACATTTTTATCTTCAATATAAAATACGTGTATATTTATAATTATAAATTATACTTGTTAATAAGTGTAATCATTCTTAAATTTATTATAAAAAAATAATGTTAAAAGAGTAATACGCGATAATATTTAGAACATTAAAACATTTTTCATTCGATCATAAAAGAAACTCATTTACAAGCGATATCCTCTCGAAGAATCAACACCCTGTCGGATGAAAGGTGCACCCTTTTTGTCACCGATGATATCTCTTTACCGCATTCAAAAAACATTTCCGCCGTTACTACGTTCATAAAGTGTTGTATTAACCCCTCACACTGGGCTCTATTTTCTTTCAATTTGCAATGAAAATTTTACACCGAGCATATCTAAGCAATAAAGGTCTGCAATGAATACCGACAATGCACGTAATATGGTAGGGACGTACTAATTTTCAGAACAAAGCTTTTAATATCGTTGACTATTTATGTGAAACTTGTGAAACACTAAAACGCATGTATACTGTTTAATAAACTGACTCACCAAAGAAATTATTTAGTCATCAAATTTCAGTTATGCAACACTATGATTTTCTGGCATAAATAAATTACTTAAAATAATTTAAGATTTCGACTGAAGGGGCTTGGTTGAATTTCAATATTGAATTTGGACGATTCAGACTTTAAATAAGTTTAAGCAATGTTAATTTGCCAATTGATTTTACAATCTGTAACCACCGATTGATAGTCAATGATTAAAACAAGGTGCAGTAAGTCACTTCTTTCAAAGCTTTTAACTAAAGATTTTTTCTAATCCAAGCCCGTTCCCTATAGTTTTCTAGTGGAGGTTTGTCAACAGAAGTTTTTTTACGAGACTCTTACTCAACATCTATTGTTTTAAAACAATATATCACGTATTAGACCTTTGGTTCTGGTCACAGTAAGTCAATGGACCAATTACTGCTTTGTATTATGAAACCAGCTTATGAGTGTTACGGTACCCATCACACAACATTCAAAAGAAACATTAGATGGAGACAAACAGTCAATGGTTTCCGAAAAAAATAAATTTGTTAAAGCAAAATAAAGATATTTTTTTACAAATATTGATTTGAAACATTAAAAATGCTGAGAAAAGGTTGCCGGAACACCGTTTCACTGCGTTACATGTAAACAAAAGCCCTGATTAAACCTATCATTTCTGTATGCAAAGTCAAGCTAACAGAAAAATAGTGTATTTACTAAAATACGTAGTGGACATTTAAAAAAATGTAGAGTTGCATTGTTTTTTTTAATGTTACAACATTAATAATTATTAACTTACAAAACAGTTTTCATTTCAATAGTCGGTGACTCTATGTTATTAAAAATTAGATATTAAGACTATCTCGGTACAGGAAATTTGAAAGCAGGCTCGTTGCAATTAAAAACATCATAACAATTATATTAGAACACGAAAATCACTGGCAGAATAATTTAACTACTGTGGGTATATATCGTTAATATTTTTCAAATCTCTTTCACCGCTCAGCTATCTTTACGACTCAAGACATTTTAAGCGCATGCAATTGACACTCCACTGCACTGCGCCCTCCTTGTGCAACATGAACTTTTCTACGTCATAGGCTATTTAAAGATGATGTCACAACATTCAGCCTTAACTGGAAAGCTTCCTTCTTTGAACATACCATACACGAGACGCCTCCGAGCAAAGTTATTTCAGTGCCCGATTTACTCCCTAGTTGGAACTGTTTTACCTTTGTAAAGTGATACTCAACCAAATACTTAAAGAGAAGTTTGTTACTTAGTAACTTGCCATTGGTAACTTTGCTTCAAATATTTTGCGAGCGCAATTTGATTTACTTCAAGTTTTATATATGTATGTTCTTCAAAATACATGCATAATTAATTTGAAAGATACTTTATACAGGCAATTCATTCTTTCAAATTTCACACCGGTTAAATATCCTAATTCATTTAAGATAAACATAATATAATATTTATTATGTTTATTTAGAATATATATTTTTAATCCATGTCCGCTCCCAATGTGGAGCATATGGCCTCCTAATGGAGGTCTCTCAACAGAAGTTTTTTTTCTACAAGAACTGTTTGTTACTCAGTCACAAACCTCACTTTTTTCAAAGTGAGTAGTAGGGAAAGAAGGATAAGGCTAGAACAAGACTAGTGGTTGGTTAATCGCTATTGCTACACCAAGTTATTAAAGGATCAGAAGGATGGGAAGAGAGGAAATGATGTGAATTGACATCACAAACACCCAGTCTTCGATCACAACTTTGAATTGAATAATTTTCAAATTTACTGTGATCTGACCGGGAATCGAACCCTGACAATGTCTGGTTTACTGTAGAGGTCATTTAGTACATGGTTCATCGATGTCGTTTGCGTGTATCGGAATCTGCAATAAGTTTACTTTAGTCTTGTTTGAATTATTCAAGAGTGATAAAAATAAAAATATTAAGATTTTTTTAAAATAGTATCCATTACAGCTAATGCCAACGTGCCAAATATTTCAGTCAAAATATCATACGAGAAAAACTCGATGAGAATTGACATCACAAACAGCCATGTCTTAGGTGTAAAATTTAAATTTGACATTAAACTTACCGGGAATCAAACCCAGACCCGCCTGGTTGGTAGGGTCAAGTGAAAAACTGTATAAGACCATTGATAGTGTGAACGTTTTTTTTAAATCTTATTCTGGACCTTGACTTTAAACTTAACATGTTTCATATCGACTGTGGAAAGGAAAAAGGACGTAACCCACACATATCAAAATTTACAGGAGGCGCAAAAAACGCGTTTTGATGATTTTGGGCCATATGCAAATTATTAATAATACACAACCTTTAAGTGCATATAGACTTCTAAACTGGTGTTTAATTGACACGATCTTATATTAATTAGAGAAATTGTCTAGGAAAAACGTTTATTTCAGTTTTTTTCTTGGTTTTAATATTTTACAATGTCATCTTTTTCAAACTTAAAAGTTAAATTTAGATACCAATTCGGCATTTGCAGCTTGCATCCTTTTGATAGAATGTGTATCAAGTTTGATATATTGTGATTATCAAAAAAAAACTGTTTTGAAAATCTGTGGGTTACGTCCTTTTTCCTTTCCACAGTCGATATACAATAGCTTTACCATATTACGACATAGCTTACAATTTACATAAATATGTATATGTTTTACAAAAATGTTTACAATAACTATTTTTTAAGCTACAACGACCCGATACCATAATAAAGAGCTCAAGAGAATTAATTAAGAAACTTAAAACGTTAGGAAACCGTTTGAGGCACCTGCTCAATTCCACGTTTAAATCACAATTTAATTTCAAACTTTTGATTAAAATTTATTTGAATTCATCCTTTCTTAATAACGTTGTTTTGATTGCTTTTTAACGATACGTATAATATCGAGCACCAATATTTTATTCGTTCGACGTTGTTGTTGCAATATTCATCAAAAGTTTAGCGGCCTCCCTAATCCAAAAAACATCAAATGTTTATTGCAACAGAATGAGTTTTTCCGTAAAAATATATAATACTCCAACGCAAAATGTTTTGTAATATTCTCGTTATATTTTTTTTTATCACAAAGCGGATTATTAGAAAATATTAGGTTATCTATAATTATCCAAATCGAATTGTATTTGTTTGATACAAATAAACGACACAACAATTGCTGACTATACCATTCATTTTTTATTATTATTTATATATGCAATTTAAAAAAAATATTTGTCGAAACACCTACTTGAAGAACCAAGTTATTTTATCAACCTGAAGAGAAAGTGCGGCTTATAATGTACAATATTTAAACAAAAAACGTTGCATGAAACAGAGATTGTGCGAGTTTACCAGATTATTCCTTACGCAATTATTTTGTTTCAATTGTATGTGGCACTAAAATATCTAAAATAGTTTTTCTCGAAACGCTTTTATTGTATTCGACATTGAGTTTCTAAATAAAGAATTAAGATCACTTTTAGGGTGTTCACTGTCAATACTTGGTGGAAAGGCATTATATTAATAAAAACAATAATCCTTTGTACTTCATTCCACTTTATTTAATATGTCAGGACCGGTTTCGCTCATTGCGAGCATTGTCAACTGAGTTGACAATGCTCGCAATGAGCGAAACCGGTCCTGACATATTAAATAAAGTGGAATGAAGTACAAAGGATTATTGTTTTTATTAATATAAAGAATTAAGATAAAGACTAGCTAAGAATTTTTTTCAATATTGACCGCAAAGAAAGACTAGCATTCAACAATTCGTTGACAGTTGATTCACGTCAAATATCTATAACAAGCAAAGTTAGTGAGAAGAGAAAAAATGATCTAGAGACTGTTTTATGAAATATGTGCTGTAAATTAACATGATGTTTGCATTAGGGTTCCAAATTTTTAGCTACGCCATTATAGATATTGTTTCCATTATATCTAAAACCCTTTATATCTAGGTTCTATTGTATAGAACCTAATGAAATTTAAAAACACAACGTGAAAAAATCTGTATTTTTTCAAATGACCTTAAATACCGAGCTGTTAAAAAATCATACTCAAGTGGATTTATAATAAAAAGAGACACACATTTTTTGATATAAGAAACAAAATTATGAGCAAACGTTGTTTTTCTTACAAGACAAAAACTTGTCGGTCTTTCAAAGAGCAATCGATCACTTTGAAACAAAGCTAGTGAAGACAATCACTTTGATGTATCGATAGAGATTGGGGGAAAACAATTTAAATTGCTATATAATACGACAATCTTTTATACGAATTAACCCAACAGAAAGAAAACACAGATTCTAATCAATAGATTGGTTGAAAAGGCTTTCAAATTATTGGAAATACCAATTCACATTAATGATTACAAGCATAGTGCTTACTTAATACAATGTGTGAAAAATAATAGAAAATGAATCATCACATTTTTTATGAATTGATAATAAAACGTATATAGATCCATAGAAACTATTAAACATACTGAATAACTATTTTCTGTAAAACTTAATTCATTGCTATTTTTATTGAATATTGTTTTTTAAGTTAAACGTTATCTACAAGCGATTTCTGTTATGAATACATTTTCAATGTAAAAACTTAAAAATGTATATTCAATTATTTTTGAAACTCTTAAGGCTATTTAATCTTAGTTATATTTTGTTAAATTTAGTAATCTTAGTTATATTTGATTGTCTTTCTGCCAAGGATAAAAAGATTATTTGGCGCATCATTGACATTAGCTGGTATGTTAAAAATGAGTATATCTTAGTTTTATTTAAAAACAAAAGGTGCCGCTGTGGGCTCATTAAAAATATATTCAACCATCATATTATGAGGGACTCTAAAGACAATCTGCTCGAACCTGAAAGCAGAGTTTTGGGTAAATTTAATTTTAAGCTCATTATGTTGTTATAACTGCAATAAAATACAATAATTTATTCGCGAACAAAAGTTACATAAATAAATTGAAGAATCATGGTTTCCAAGCACTGTTTTGCTCATACATAGGGAATCCAATCCCGGGACCCGTACAGTTTTCGATACATTTCAATCCCGGGATTAGAAGACATGATCCCGAAACTTTCGGGATTGATTTTAATACAGAAACGTGCTGGTTTTCAAGTCGGCAGTTTACGTATATGCAATAAACGATGCCCAATTTAATTCTTCACGATTAGATTTACTACAAGAGTTATCGTAGAAGATAAGGTAATTTGATGGCTAATGAATTTCTTCAACGTATTTTAGTGAACTGTATTTTAATGCATTTGACAGCAGTAATTACTTTTTTTATTGTTCGTTATTTTTAAGCTTCACATTTCAATATTTTAGTGTTTTCACTTTCATGAATGTTATCAGATAAATATTAATGGCACGTGTTTGTTTTGCGAGATTTATTTTTCTATTGTTCATAAATATCAATTTTCATCTGTAAACCGAAACTTTAGACTAAATTGCGAAACAATTGATGCTTTGGTACATCGGGTATATTTAAAAATAATATTTAAATTACATCTATTTACTCCAATAAAATTATTAAGAATGTATGTACACGACAATTTTAGAACTCTTCACTCTTGTATTCTGAAGTAGCTAGGTACTTTTTTCAGCTATCGAAATTAATTATTTTAAGTTATATTGCTTATTTTTACATAAGGTATGCATATTAAGTTCACAAAAAAGTCCACACTTTCATCTGTTCATCGCGAATAGCTGAGATTAAGAGAGCCTCTTGGTAACGTATTGGCAGCCCACAGCTGGTTATATCATATAATATAGAATAAATTTATTTATTTATTTATGGCCAGTATCATCAATTTTTATTTCTTAAAAAAACGTATTTTAATGAAAATTATTTCGGGAGCAGTCCCGGGATTGAAAAATTCTAATCCCGAAATCGCAGGATCAACATTTTGGCTCGGGATTGGATTCTTTAGTCATACATCATAATAATACATAAATGAGCAAAGCCGTGAAAGTCGTTCATTCAACAAACAATCACACAAAAAAAATACCTAAGCAAATACAATCACCTCAGTACAACTATATTAACTGTATTATGTAAGCTGAGTTTGCTACAAAGGATTGTTAATTATCTTAATTCAACTCGTGCTTATAGTTATCATTAAGTTGATTTTTTATATTTAGATAAGTGTGTATAGGTATATATTTAACATAACAATTTTCTCCCTAATCATGCTGTGTTCTTTTTTTAAAACTGTTGATTGGTCAATCAAGGGTAAGTGAAGCGGTCTACAGTGACACCTATAATTAAGACAAATTATTAAGTGACTTTTTTACAAACAGTCGTGTAATTGAAAGAATCAAGCATTAAATTATTTTCAAAATATCCCTTTTGAGTTAAGCTGTCATAATATTAAACAGTGGCCTATTTTTTTCAATAAAATATCGCATCTCATCCAAAACACATTATTTATTTTTTTTAAATTTTAGTATTTTGTTAGCAAAGTCAAATTGTAACTTTTTATTCTTTTAACAATTCTCCATTTGACAGATACCATTTTAACATTTAATGTATCTACAAATGTCCAATAAAAGCTGTAATTACGTTTTGGTTAAGACGCGATTTTTTATTAAAAAAAAAATTGGAAGTCACTGGTTAAGAACGCCACTGGCTATCTGTTTATTTTTTACAAACAAAATATTATTAGAACATAATAATAAGCAATGTTTAACTTTACTGGGATGTTTTGTAGTAAAATCCTATTAAGCTGGATTTTATCAATTACGCGAATGTTTTAATAAGCCACTTGACTAAGATGCTTGATTATAGGTGTCGCTATATTCATATTTAGCTTGAGAAGGGCTTTGTTGCAATTGATAATTATTATATTAATGTATGTTTTATTTGTATTATGTACAGGAACAATCTTCAGATTTTATACATGAAATTGTCTACAACTCCAACAGTAACATTTCAAAATTAAAAATGTTTAAATTTAATAAATTTTCTTAGTATTTTCTTTTGCGTTGTTTTTTTACCTTCAAATATAAAAAAATCTTACGAATCATTTCACTTTATTTCGAATATTATAAAAAAACACACAGAAAGGAAAAATAAATGTTTTTTTTTCCGCAAAATATAACTCGACACTAAATTTGGTTGATGATAATGACCCTGCCACCTGGCAGAGCAGTACCTAAATTAATCAAAAAAATTAAACGTTTGTTATTTCAGGAATGAAAAAAAATTCTCTTCAACAAAGGAGTTTACTCAAGGCAATAATTTCAACGAAATTATATCTTCTGTATTAAAATTTACTCGTGGTTTTACTGTTGGCTTATTTTGCCATTCAAATACAGAAGAAAAGCTTAAATATTATTTTATTAAATTCTCTTGTATTAATTTTATTTATATATAGCTTAAATTTTAATGTCTTTCGGCTGAGAAAAGGGATTCATATGTTTTCAACAGTAAAGTTTTCATGTTGATTTATAAGAAATATTCAGTACTTAGTGAAAAAGCATTATATTAAAAAAAAAATACTCACTTGTACTAAATTTATTTAATAAGATCAGGTCGGGGTTCGCTCATGACAAGCATTTTCAGCTGATTGGTAAAGCAACTCAATTGATAATGCTCGTCATGAGTGAAACCAGTCCTGATATTTTGAAATAAAAGTGAAAATAGTAAAAGTAAGTATTTTATTTTTTGGTAACTAGGAATATGTAAGAAAGTGTGATATTTTAAGCTGTTTTTCTTTGATGATCCAAATTGTTTTTAAATTAAAATGAGACACTACGATTAATCAAAGAAATCCCTTTTTGCATTTACCAAAAGGCAGTTAATGGAATCTTAACTTAATCAATTGAAACATTTCCAAAATTTCAGCATGCTAAATTTCAACAATTAGAATGTTTATACAGATTTTTTTTTTCTTATCAATAAATTGTACTGTTAAAAAAACTTCCGCTTTTTCGTAACCCTAATTTAAATTGTCATTAATAGAATCGATCATTTCAAATTGAACAAAAACATCCACTGGAATTATTTTGTTAAATTCAATTTCCTACGGAAGAGATCGCTATCAATACACTCTAACAGAGTGACCTGGAAAAATCGACAGTCTATAATAATTATTCTTTATTGGGCCTAATTGGATTGCTTGGTCTAAATAAGGAAACGACAGAAAAGGTTATTTGTAGACATTACCTGGAAATGTGTAACTTTGTTAAACATGTACTCGAATATTTTTTTGTGATACAATTTATTATGATTCATCACCAAAAGATCGCAAAGTTATAAGTCAACCTAACAGAACGTTTTGACAATCATAAAAAAATAAAAAAGCATAAAAAAAATCTTGTATTGACTGCATGATTCAGTATTATTCAAACATTTATTACCGGCTGCGTGGTCGAACGGTCTCGGTTACGGTCTCGGTTATTGTTGGTTTCGGTTACGAAGGTCTCGGGCTCCAATCTCAGTACAAACAGTTTCTATAAAATGATTTAAGGATCTCTGTCGGAAGGCATCGATGTGTGTGATGTCTTAAATTCCCTACCACCATTCCGATCCTCAAAACGGGCGTAGCGAGAGCGATTAGCTAACTACTAGTTCTGTCTGATCATATCCTTATACTACTTTTTTATCCATGTCCGCTCCCAATGTAGAGCATATGGCCTACTAATGTACGTATCTCAAAAAAAATATCATTGAGAACTGTTGGTTACTCAGTCGCATAACCTCTCTTTTTCCAAACAGAGTAGTAGTATTTCAGATGAGCACATTCATTAATAACTGGGCGTAGTGAGAACGATTAGTTAACCTCTAGTCCTATCCTAGCCTTATCCTTATATCCCAACTAGGGTATCCAATCCCGAAGCCTTTTTCCAATCCCGGGATTTCAGGATTGATTTATTTTGAATCCCGGGATCCCGGGATTGAGATTTTCTCACCGAGGAATTTGAAATCCTCAATTTGCTATACTTTTTCCCGGAATCTCAAGGAAACTCGTTTTTTTTTTTTTAGCTCACCGAGGAATTTGAAATCTTCAATTTGCCAATTTCGAGAATTTGCTCAAAAATTCTCAATCCCGAAATCCCGGGATTTCGGGATCAGAAAATTGAACGGGATCCCGGATCCCGGGATTGGATGCCCTAATCCCAACTACTTTCTTTGAAAAAAGAGAGGTTGAGCGACTGAGTAACAAACAGTTATCGTAGAAAAACTTCTGTCAAGATAGCTCCATTAGGAAGACATATTATGCTCCACATTCGGAGCGGACATGTATTAAAAATATAATAATTGTATAATAAGCATACATTTATCAAAATGTTTAAGCGTAAGATATTGAACATGATTTAGTAATGTCTACGGACCAAACCAGTAGAAATATGTACATATACCAATTTAATTGTGTTAAAAATGATTAAAATGATTAATTTTCATTATTTATTTTAAAAACATTACAAAATAATAGAATCTTAAAAATGAAGTTTATTATCGGTATGAAAAGATTAATTTAACCACTTGAATACCAAGCGGGCATATGCAAGCGAACACGGATGTCCAAGACATTTAAAAAATCAAATACTCGGTATTCTAATAGACTATAAGCAATATTTTGATAAATATCTGTAGTGCTATCTATACTGAGTCAATATAGGTTTTTAAAATATCGAATTCGAGTGTATATCAAGCAAAATTATTGTTCTCAAAAACACGCAGTATCTCTGGGACATATTAATGATTTATTTGCGCGGTATTCAAGCGGTTAATGAGAATGGATATCTTACGAAAGCCCTACAAAATGCACTTTTTGTTTTAGTTAATCTTCGCCACAACCAATAAATCATGCAAAACAGTAGGTCATCCTGAATTTCTTAATATAAATACATTATAAGTTTTAATCTATATATATAAAAGAAAGTGGGGTTTGTTACACCACGTATATCTCGAGAATTACAGCTCGGATTTCAATGATCTTTGTTTTATTAAATTCGTATCCGCCTAGAATAGCAGAATAAGCATTAAAACATCGGAAAAATATCACGGGAAAGAAATTATGAATAAAATAAATGTTTTCATACATTTTGTTTATTTGAAATTTCCAAATCGAACGCGGAACATGATTTTGTATGCTGTTTACGGTTAATGCACTAGGTGGCGTTGGTTGCATTATACCATAGACTGATGATATTGACAGTTGACTTGACGTCAATCGCGATGTAATTATACGCATAACGTTTTAAATATTATTATTTCATTGATTTGAATAGAGTACACCAACTTGGCTCGCGATAAAAATACACTGAACTACATTTTAAAACGATTTCGAAATAATACGGTGCAAAAAAAGAGGAAAATCGACCATTCATTTAAAAACTTGGACAGAATATTACACGGGAACTGAATATCTCAAGAGATCAGAGCGATTTCGTACAAAATATGCGTAAACGGTTTCGTCTATTGTCTCATAGTGTGGTGAATGTTTTTTGCTACCTTTGATTTTTTTTATTTTTTTTTTAAATAAAATTAAGATACAATAACCAATAATGAATTTAATTTAAAATAACTTTGATTAATTAAATTTTATATTAAAATGAACTTCCACAAAGTTACCGCCGAAACCATCGAAAGTAATAATGAATTTTATTTTTGTGCAAGAAATTTTTATGCAAGGAAATCTATTTACCATTTTTTTTTATCTTCTTTTATATATATAAAAATCTCGTGTTACGGTGTTTGTCGCCAAACTCTTACGAAATAGCTTGACCGATTTTGATGATTTTTTTTTATGTATAGATATGAGAATAGAATGTAAACTATATTTCATCCCGCTAGGTGAAGGGTGTCCCGATCCAGATTTTTTTTTCCTGACAAGTCATCGTTCCAATTTAAAACAATTGAAATGGACGTCTTTAAATTCAAATTTCCTGGCTTAGAACTGAAGCATCGTAATAATATTGAGAGAACTTTATTTTACATCTGTTTGCATCGCTACGACGTTTTTTAAATAATCGAATATACTGATTCGATTTTTTGAAGATATAATTATAGGGCTGGGAGCTGATTTGACAGATTTTGTTCAGTGACGTCATTGATTTGATTATTGGCGGTATGGTTATATTTTGCATCCTGCCTTGAAAATCTTTTTTATTTCTTACATGCATTAGGAATATTCTAATGACAGTATGGATATTTTATTGAACTATATTTCGACTTTTATTTTTAAATCTTCTACTACGAAAAATGATTGTTAGAAAATTTAAACATTATTCCAAAAATTAAATGATTTACAATTTAAATACTGCAGGGCTGTCGATATATCCCCTGAGGTCTATTTCTGCTACTACGAAAAATTATTGTTAGCAAACTTAAACATTTTTCCAAAAATTAAATAATTTACAATTTAAATACTGCAGGGCTGTCAATATACGCCCCGAGGTCTATTTCTGCTACTACGAAAAATGATTGTTAGAAAATTTAAACATTATTCCAAAAAATAAATAATTTACAATTTAAATACTGCAGGGCAGTCGATATATGCCCCGAGGTCTATTTTTTTAGTACGAAATATATTTTTAGACTTTTTATTAATCTAAAAATTATATTATTTACAATTAAAATACTGCAAGGCTGTCAATATATTATGTCCCGAGATCTACTTCTTCTTCTACGAAATATATTTGTTAGCAAACTTAAAACATTTCAATTATTCTATCTCTATTCTAAAAATTATCTCTATCTCTATATAGGCTCGACCGATTTTTATGATATTTTTATTGTATATTTGTTAGATAGTAGAGTAGGTTTTAAAGTATATTTCATCCCGCTAGGTGAAGGATGTCCCTATACCGAATTTTTTTAAAATATTTTTGACGTCCGTCGTTCGTATTTCAAACAGAACGAAATTATTTATGTTGTTGAATGACAGATGGCGCTAAGTGCGCAGCAACTTAAGTCTTTTTAAGTTTGATACGTGCCATGGTTACGTCAAACAATCAAAGGGTATTGTAAACAATTATCAAGTGAATTTTTAATAGTCGTCACAAAGCATTTCTTTCGCTGTCAAAAAATTATGCCACCTAAAAGACTTAGTTATTAGTTGATCTAGACCTCAAGCACGAAAGAAAACGGCATCACGAGCTTCAGAAACAGACGAGCAAGTTTGAAAACCGTTCGAGCTCTCACTGCTCAAGCCCGATCGTCTGATACAATGATATGCAAACAACCCTTTTGACCGTGATTAGAAACGAAAAACACAATTTGATATCGACAAATTGGGTACATTCGTTCAAACAAATCTTCCGAAATTGGTCCCAGAACAACGCATAGCGTAAGACAGAATTATGCATGCAATCAAACACAAGCCAAAACGTTGAATCACGAAACAATATTGCTGGCAATCGCTTCATCTGCAATTGCAGCAAATCTTTTGGATGGTGGTCAAACAGCGCATTCAGCAAAGAAATTGCCTTTGAACACCAACATGCAATATCAAAAAAAAATCATGATTGATGAACTACTTTAATCATATCAACTCATTAAATGGGACGAATTTACTATGGCGCACAAAAAGGCATTGGAAAATCTTCACTATATGTACACTAAAAGATTTGAGAGGAAATGAACAGGTCTTTGGTGGCGAACCTTTTTTATTGTCTGGTGTTTTTCGACAAACTCTACCAGTTATACCACGTTCAACAGCTGCTGATGAATCAAGTGCATGTCTCAAATCATCAGTTTTATTGTGACATGTGCAGAAATTGACTTTGAAAGCTAATATGCGTGTAAAATTACAATATGATGCATCCGCTGAACGTTTCAAAAAAAAAATTGTCAGATATTGGTAATGAAAAATAGAAATCGATGAATCCACACATTACCACCAAGCTTCTGTAAAATTACAGGAACCGTAAGCGAATTGATGCACAAAGTTTTCCCGAATATCGCAAAGAATTACAAAAATCATCAGTGGCTTAGTGAATGTGTTATATAAGCAGTCAAAAACAACGATGGTAATGCCATCAACTTCAGGATTCCAAACGAAATACCAGGCAAAGAAACAACGTATAAGTCCATCGATACTATAAATTGATCAAGACGAAGTTGTCAATTATCCAACTGAATTCTTAAACTCACTTGATTTGCCAGGCATGCTACCGCACGTTTTAACACTGAAAATTGGCGTACCTATTATTCTTTTCCGAAATATAAATCCATCACGACTTTGCAACGGTACCAGGCTTTCAGTGAAAAATTAATGAACAGTATCGTCTAAGCTTCAATTTTAAATGGAAAAATTAAAGGAAACGATGTACTGTTGCCAAGCATTCCAATAATTCCGACAGATAAACCATTGAAATTAAAATGTTTGCAGTTTCCAGTGCGACTCGCATTTGGACAATCGCTACAAGTGTGTGGACTTAATTTTAAAAATCCATGCTTCTCATATGGACAGCTGTATCTGGCCTGATCACGCGTTGGAAAACCTTAAAATCTATTCATATACGCACCAGACAAAAAAACAAAATATATCCAAAAGCACTTCAATAAACATAATTAAAACACAAACACTTTCTTTCTTTGAGTGGCATTGCAACGCATGTCGGGTCAGCTAGTAGATAATAAAATACTGAACGTTCTCTATAATAAAAATTTGAAAAGATTGTATTGTGATTCATTCGCTTTTCAGACAGCATTGTAAAAATGGGATAAATTGTCACTGAAAACTCTTCTAGACAGTTTATTTATCCAAGATGCTGCAGATTCTGGTGATATGTTGAGGGTTGATTCTCCATTCCATTACTCGGTACGAGCGCCGTGAAACTTAAATCCCGTGAGAAAAATGTGCTCATTTTAACTGTAACGACTGGCCGATCTGAGAAAGCAGCTAGAACGTGTTTATTTATCAAGAAACAGGTGTTGTTTAATCTCCTCAATGCGATTACGATATCATCAAGATTTTGATAACAAATTATTTATGAATTATTGTTTTATTTGAAAACAATTGTCGTCTCAAAATCTTTGTTTTAATATAGGAAACAAATTAAATGGTCAGAATAAAAATATTATACGGTAATAATATTTAATAACAAGGTTAGTAGGTTCGGTTAGATTTTTTTTTTAATTCATTTTAATTATGACTATTTATTCTGACCGATATATTATGACCATTTAATATAAATTCTGACCAGAAAAATACGAGCCTTCAATATAATGGTTTCAATTTCACCAATTTCATAAATATTAAATTTTTCGGTTAGAAAATATTTTTATTTCATGAATGATGTTATGTTTTAAGCACAGTCGAGTCCTATGGTGCAGCGTTATTGGCTTCTGTGCCGAATCCCACGGGCTCGAGTTCCAGTATGAATAGCATTTTTCTGATCGATTTATCGATTTCTGTTCGAAGTTATGGGTGTTTGTGATGTTTACGAATTCTCTCACTCTTCCGATTATTCTAGTCCTGTTCTAACTTTATCCTTCTATCGCTACTACTCTCTTCAAAAAAGAGAGGTTGAGCGACTGAGTAAAAATCAGTTCTCGTAAAAACTTCTCTTGACATACCTCTATTAAGATGCTACATGCTCTACATTGGTAGCAGACATGGATAAAAAATTCAATATATATATATATATTTGTGTTTTCATTCTTTGTACTCCGTGCATCGTTTTGATTCCCCTCAAGGCTCCTGTAGCTCCGCCGGTAGTGATTATAACTCTGGCCTTCCAGGACGACAGATTATATCTGATTGAAACGAAGGATAGTCACATTCCCTGGAGAACCCGCAGCATTTTCCCAACCCAAGTTTGTTTCGTCGGATCCAAAGGCCCCTCGGACGTGCCGATTTGGTTATGCACCAAATGACAATATATTCATAGAATTTATATTGTCTTATTTAGAACGAATAAAAACTCGATGTATGATAGCTGTTTTATTATTATATTATTACGTATTACACACTAAAATTCATGAAAACAAAACGTAAGAAACTTTCTTCGGACATTATAGACCAAATACAGGACTCGAAGTGAGATTGATATTTCGGTGAAAGCAAATGGTGTTGGGTACAGCACATTCCCAAAAGTACTACGTAATATTTCGGTTTTTTTAATAGCGTAAAAATATAAATAAATTTACAAATCAACGCTATTTATTCATGTAAATAATACATTGTGGACTAGTGTTTGAAATTTACATTGGATATTATTCTTGAGAATAAAAGATGTTTTTTCTGTTTGATATTCGAATTATGTTTAGCTTTTCAGCCAATAAAATATCATGTAAAAACGTTTTCAGTCACTCGTAAAAGAAGACTTAAGTATTTAGTCAATTCAATTCGCTTCGCTTTTGATTATGATGGCTAAAAATAGAATCGCCAAAGAAATGATTGGCGTAAAATGACAAATCCTGTTTCTCGAAAAGCAAACATTTGAATATTTTATTTTAATGAAACTTTACATAGATGAAATTTAATTCAAAAACGTATTTACTAGTGAAAACGATTTTACCTTTGTTATTAAGAAATTAATATTCCAATACACAAAATATTACTGGAAAATAATTAATGTTTATACAACAAAATCATAACGTATTTTGAATGAAAATAATATTTTGTTTCAATTTCAGACATTTTTATAGGGCTAGGATTTATTTACGCAGAGATTTCATTATGTTTAATTAATTATTGTAGCAATAATAGTTTTTATTGGTTCTATTTAGGGCTTGTCGGTTTTATGTATTTATTAGTTAATTTGTGACATTCGAAAACCGTATTTTCAACTTCGTAACCAGTTGTGCCGAGTCTTCCATAAACGAGTATATAAACAAAAGGACAGAATTTTTTATCTTTCATTTGATGGCTTAAAGACCATATGCCCCACATTACCCAGCGAAAGGATTTTCCATATCAGGAAATTTTGTTACAAAACGATCAGTGGACGCTTTGTGTTTTCTTAAATCATATTTTCTGACACCAAATAATTTCTTGTTGTGTAATTATTAGGCATGTAAATAAACAACATAAAAAAATTGAACTTTTTTTCTATGTAAATTGAGTTATCCATTTTTTTTAAAACTTCGCAAACCGGATAAAACCGGTTTTCGAACAATATTAACATTCGAAAACCGGTTTTTTCAAAAGTCGGTTTTTTTATAAGCCCTAGTTCTGTTATCTTAATTTCTTAAATCCCATCTCATTCTAACATAATATTATTTAAAATATAGCAATTTTCTAAATGACACGCCTGTTAACTATTCTGGGGAAATTCTTATAAATAAGATTGTTTTTGTTTCAAAATTAATATTTCAAAAAAAATCCAGAAAAAATATAGTAAAAAAAATGTTATTTATTTGTTGTGAATAACTTGCTTACCCTGTGAAAACAAACCAATTAAATTCAGCAATATGGATATTTAACAATATTTCCAATCAACAAAACATGCATTGTTTCGTTTTTTTAATAAAAAAAAAATAATTGGCCGAATACAATATCAAAGAGAATTAAAAAGATTAATACACCCCCGGCGACAATGTTTTATCTGTGCTAAAAACATGAGTGCTCAAATAAACTTTTTTGACCATGCAATAAATGTAAATCTTTTATCGTTCAATAGTTTTCACTAATGCAAATGAATAATATTAAAGGGGCCAGAAAGAAATCGCGCATTTTCATAAGTTAATGTATTTTAAATATTTTAAAAAATGTATAATCTCCATTGTTATTTACTACTATTTCCCATTTTGTTTGCAGTTTTTAGTTCAATTTTTAAAAATCCGGTTTGGTTCAAAATTCTAATTTTCGTGGTTTTCGACATCTGTTACGTTGCGAAAACGTTTTCCACTTAGATAAACAATAATCACAAGGAAGAAGGTCTGGGGAATATGGAGGTGACAGAACCTCCCGGCTGAACTTCTGGTGTTGTTCTTGGTTTAATCTTGCTTTGACGGCGTGCATTATCATGATGCAGAATTACACTTTTTCTGTTTAACAAACTTGGACGTTTTGCCAATGCGTTTTTAAATGTAACTGCGTAGTTGACTATGAATATTTGAATCTTTCCAATAATTTCACAACATTTAATCGAGGATCTGACTCGACCAGAGATTTTAACCTATTATCTTCAAATTTTGATGGTCGTCCAGATTAAAGTGTATTTTTTTTATTGCTATTACCCAATTTAAGTCTTTGAAACCAAAATTGGTATCTACGTCAATTAGCACATCACCATAAATTTCTTTGGTTGCGTAAGTTGCTTTGCTGACATTCAAGCATTGGTCGAAAAAAAGTAATATGCAGTGTCTGATGTGTTCTTCGTCAATTTCTGGTTTGGAAATTTTACCCTTAGCAATAATAAAGATTTTTTGACTGATAAATAATATCAAACTATAGGTCTACGCAAAAAAAAACTCACGGGTGTGCTTACTTCACCGTGTCTGGACACGAACTGCACTAGAACGGCAGGTCATAAAATGCGCGACTTCTTGGTCCCTCTAATATTTTTCGTCTCTAAATAGATCAGGTTAATATCAAGTTTATTTTGATGTATCAATATTGTTTCAATAATGTTAAACATTAAAAAAAATACTTCATTGGTAAGTTTTCAAGTAATCCTATTGTTGTCAAAAAACATTGTCCCACAATGACTAAATACTTTTCACCCTTCCAATACAAATAATTAAGCAATTCAATTGTGGCATTTAATATATTCTTGGCAGATGTATGAATATCCCAAATGGTTTCGGTCTTACGAAACCATACAAAGCGGAGATCGGCGCAAACTCCACCGGGTCATGTATTGATAAGGGTGTATTATATTCTAATTATCATCTTCACCCAACTCCAGTGCTTTGAATCACAAGGCTTAAGGGTGATATGGATCAAAATATCCATGCAAAATTGTAAGCGACTTAAACAAAACACGACTTAAAAGAGTTTTTATGTCTTTTATTGGATTGGTCTGTTTCATTTTTTTCTGAAAAATATTACTGGAACATCTGGACACACTTTGTTACAAATCTGCGGCTTAGCTTGTCTGGACGGAGATATGAAATAACTTATACTTAAACTTTTAATGTTATTTTGTGTAATAAATTTAAAAAATGTATAAAAATACAAGACTTTTTTATTTGACCGAAACAGGTGTCTTAGCTTGAGCCAGATGTTAAGTATGGGTAATAGACAAAATGTTGTGATTTTTTTGTACGTAACATCAACAGATTTTTTTTTTTTAATAAGTACAATTTAATGTTACCCAGATAGATAATTTGTCCAATTATTCTTTTAACATTGCACTACCAAAAAACAGTTTTTCCGTCATTTTTTCTTGTATCTTCACAGATTTTGAGCTCAAAATTATCTAAACGAAGAATTAAGAACGCATAATAAATAATCTTAAAAGTTACAGCTAACTCTTCATAAAAACAGAATAATTACAAAACACACCTAATTAGGTGTCGATCACAACACCAAATAAGTTGCTCACCCCTGATTTATACGATAGAATCGTCTGACGATGTTACGTCAATCGTTTTTATGTAATATAATATCAAAATATCTTTTTGATATAAAATTTTAGCAATATTTATTTATCAATAAAAGTTTAACTGCCTAAGGACGAATAGATGTTGTTCGGAAACCGAATGTCTCTGTATACATATATATGTTTACGTACACATTATAGAAGTCGAATGATTTTGTGGTAAATATTAAATAAGCTTTTGATAAATAGACTCTACTGTACATTAAAGCTTATTGATTCTCAGTAAACTGAAAATCGTAGTAGATGAAATTAAAATTAATATAAACATGATAACCTATGAAGTGAGATATGAATCAACTTAAACATTAACTATGAAAAAGTACATAACACTCCCGACTTTGTACCAATTTGACTCATTAGTAATTCTAATATATAAGCGACGAAAAGGGTTCAATCCCTTTTAACTTGTTTTGATTATTGGTAAAATTAACAACACAAAATAATTTAAAAACTGACGATTTAGTTGAAAGGTTTATACGAAAATATTATTCATAAAAAAGGAGCCATGGTCTTGTTTTAAATAACATATTAAAGTAAGCATTTTAAACACAACTTATATCAAGAAATATCTAAGCAACGATTCAAATTATTTTTTCAGAATACTTTTTAAAAATATTTTTTGTTCATTGGACTATCACTTACAACAGGCCTGGACAAATGGCGGCCCGTGGAGTGTTTTAAAAAATGTATAAAATAAAAATATTTAATTAAGAAGCATTTTAAGTTGCTGTTAAAAAAAAATCTTCCATAGAATAGCGGCAACGAAAAAGCATTTCCAATTTGAATAACTATTTTGAGGGTTAATCTTTGATTCAGAGAAGATCAGTGAGGTAAATACTTAAAACAAACAATATTTCGTCCCCAAATCAACACGTGTACTTCGTCTTTCGTTGTTTTTGAAAAAATGTTTTTTTTAATTTGATAGCCTTGATAGATTTAGTTTTATATACAATCTTTTCATAAAAATGGTATGTAAATAATTCACTACGCGACTTGTAATCCGAAATATGAATACAATTTTATAAATAATAAGAGACCATTTTTTAAGTTTGTCCCTGATAATTAATTGGAAATTATTTTATTTTGCATTGATACATTTTTGAGGAAATGTGTGAGGGGTTGTAACGATTAAAGGCACCGAGTGACACCAACCTTAAGTATGCCACTTACCTTCCAAATAATAAAAAAAACTACTTTATTTTGCGGTTTTTTAATGTGGCTCGACAGTCAAAAGATTTCCACACCCCTGACCTACAACATGTAAAGAAAAATATCAAACTAATAGATTTTAAATAAATTCTTATTTCATAAATTATTTCATGTCCTACAAATAACATTAACGAAGTAAAAGTATAAATCAGATATAAAAAACGCTGTTATATCGCTTGAAGTATAACTGCCCAGCCTTTTTTGAAAGCTGTAAAAAACTATTTTCTATCAAAGGAAATACACTTTATTTTATCCTTTTGTAAAAGTACCAAAAATACCGCAAAAATCCATCTCAACGAAAAATTTTGATTCATATAAATAGCTCTATTAATATCCGTTCAGAAAATTTGTTCCATCATTTGGAAGCTTTTTCTCGATTTCTTTTGGGCCTAGCCCAGCGCATGTCTTTGATCTTGTGTGCAGCCTATCGCCCGAGGCAGAGTGTGATGGAAGAGAGATTTTCCAGCGACTGAACTGTCTGGAGATGCCCTTGCAAAAGTTTTCGCAGAAATTTCGTAACAATATCTCTGTGTAATAAAATTGAAAACGCCATGGAGCGGAAGGAAAATGTTTTATTATTACCTTCTCTTGAATTTCAAGAAACTTTATTTGAAATAAATATTTTATTTTCGAAATCATTTAAGTGTGTTATTAAATATTAAGTAAGAATCAAAAATTTAAATTTTATTTAAAAACAGCGTAAAATATTAGGAAAATAAATAAAGTATTTGTATTCAAACTTTTGTTTAATACCGATTTATCGTAAATATGGTTTAAGATTTTGTCTTATATTCATTAAAAATTTGTTTCTGAATATTTAAAATATGTTTAAAATATATTAACAATTCAGCTATCATATTTTCAATCTATAAATTGAATTAATTTTTAAGAAGATTCAATTCACTTTGACAATAAATCTGGGAAAATCGTAGACGGTACTATTGAAAATAATAGAGTGAATTATTATAACTGTTTGAAGAACATATCAAGTCGCCAAGATCAAACTTAAATTTAACATGTGATAGCATGACGATCCCACTTTCCCCCCAATTCTTAGAACTAAGACAGTGAAATCACTCAAAGCTTTAGAAGTTTGAAAATGGTAGCCGCCTATAGAAATTTTAACGAACCAAAGTACGCACCGCATGGAAAATTGTCGGCGAAATCCTTCAATTCAAAGAATATGATATGTAAAATTATTTTTCATTTTCATTAACGATAAATATATTCAAAACGTTAAGTTACTAAATAGAATATTTTAAACTTATAGTACTTTTTGCGTCAGTTAAATATTTTGATAAAATTCTAAAATAACGTACGCTTACAAGTAAATTTAATAAACGTGAATTTAATTAGACATAGCTTGACATTTGTTGCGGGTGCCCCAAAGAGTCTGTCTTTTTACCAACTAAATGGATCTTGACATCGTGGAAGGCCACTGACAACCGTCTATAGGATTTAGGAGGAAGCAAACACTGGCGAGGAATATATAATCGTGAAGTAACCGCGAGGTAGCCATACTCTCCGAACAGGGAGCGGGTATGAATTTCAAAAATGTTAGATGTACGTCACAATAACAAAATATTTTAAAGTTTAATGTTCGAAAATATACTACTGCTATTATTTTAACTTTGGTAAGTATGGTATTAAAAACGTATTAGTGACTTAGTGTATCATTTATTATTTTTATGTAACATATTTAAGGAAACACATATGAATTTTAAGTATCATACACTATTTTATGTTCATTCTTAAGTAATAAACAAGAAAAGAGGTTGAAGTTTTTTCTAAACTGAATTTGACTGTGAGATTTCTCAAAAATAATGCAATGTCTTTGTAAAAGATTATTGCAATTATTTATATACTGTCATAAAGTTACAGAGTCATTTATGATATCACATGCAAAATGGTATTTAAAAACTTATTACAGATTTCTTTGTAAAACTTGAATAACCGAGTTTAAAAATGTATTGCTTAAAATCTAAAAATGCTTATAAAAACTTTGACAGTTGAATCCATTTCGTAAGTTTTTTTAAAAATCTTCTGTTAGGCCCATCGCAGAATTTATTTGGACGGGTGTGCTCTATCGCTCGATCAGTTATATCTTTTCTTAAGCCCGTTTTACTAGAATATAAATTTTCAAAAAGTTGCCGGTAACTTTTTAACTCGCTATTGGCTAGGCACAGTTTTCTCGTAACAACCTCAACCAAGACGGAAAGCGGCTGAGGTAAGTTTTCTATCCAAGAAATGAATGAAATTGAATTGGGCTAGCGTTCAGCGATCCCTACATTTTATGCATTTTCGCAATTTATCTACCAACACTTTTTAACGTATATTTGAAATACAAAAGTGTATCCAATATAAATTAAATCATATTTAAGTGAGTAGTCCGACACATATGTTTAACTTGAATATGAGGGTATTACTTGCAAACACGGGTTATTCCGAAATGGTTAAAAAATGTAACTTGAATTTAATTTTGAAAAAAATGTACATTTTAAAAGTATTTTTAGTTCATATTACTTTGGAATGATACTTTGTATGTTTTCAAACCATGTTTGAGACTGATAAAATACTTTCAAAAATTATTTTTATCTAATAAATTACATTTATGGTTCATGTTTCAACAACTTTGGAATGAGCCAGGTTTGCAAGTAATACCGTCATATTTTGCATTAAACATTAAAATGTTCGGTTTAAAATATAACAGGAAGCTGCTTTATTATTTAATTGTATCAATTAAAATATTTTCACGTTTATTTTTGTTAATTTAAAAAAAAACATGCACAATTTTCAAACAGTTGGAAATTTTTTAAATAAAAAATATTTCTCCGTTAAAAAAAATGTAAAATAAGTCATGCGGATTATTCATACCCTCTGGCCGGGTAGTGTGCTGGAGGCGCAGCTTCTGCCGGCTGCGCTTGCGAAGACTGCGGAGCAGCAAGTGCTAAAGCTTTATATCTAGCCTGCTCACTGGTTGGCAAAACTATATCGACAGACCGAGATCTAAGACCTGTTGTTGGCACCACCAAAGTCAATCCTCCAGCTGCATGCTGCAACTCTTCTGTCTTTCCAGCTGATGACACTTTACTAAAGCACGAGTCGACTGACGCAGCGCGATCGCGTTTTAAATCGGGTACAGTGAGATAAATATCGCGCACGAGGAGACCAGGGACACCAGGGACCTCCACTTCGCGGTCTTCAGACGAACGGCAGGCATCTGATCCGTCGGAACCGGACACATTTTCGAGCGAACTTCCCGTCGGTTCGACAAAAAACGCCTCTTGTCTGGAAATAGAACGGCGGCGCGTCGCGGGCGGATGCTCGTCGGCCCCCGGGGGCAGTTCGATCGTTGGCGATGGAGGAAAAACTGGAAAGCACGGCGACGACGGCCCGCCTAGCTGCGGTATACAGATTTCCGGGAAATCTCGATAAGTCGGTGAAAATGTCACGGTTATATCGGGAGAGGGCGAGGGAGGCGGGGGAGGGACCACGTCTTCATCGTCTTCGTCTTCGTCGTCGTCGACGTCCTCTCCGGAAGAGGAGTCGAGCGGCACCCTGAATCTGAGTGGCGGCGGCGGCGGACGCAGATGACCGGGGCCGACCTCCGCGGCCCGCCGCCGGTTCCACAGCTCTAGATAGTGGCAGTGCACGCAAGGCGGCGGCGTTTTGCCCCCTGAGGAACGGCGTCTCGGAAAACGCCGCGGCACTTCCAGATGTGTGCCAGAGTCGTCGCTCCCCGCTGAGTCGAAACTCCTCGAGCGGCGGCCGTTGAGCTGCGGCACCTTGAGCAGCAAAGAGGAGCCACCGGACTCGGAGGACTGCCTCTGCGCCGGCTGCAGCCCGCGCTGCGACTCCAGCTGGATCTCGTCGAACGAGGCGGAGCGCACCTGCGGGACACCAAACGGCCTCTCTGGGTCAACCACACTCTCGCGATCTGTCATTTCGTATTCGATTCGGTTAGGCGGAGAAGCTCCGCCGTCTTCGCTCGCGCGCATGCTGGCGCGGGCGAAACGGAGACGGAACTATTTGAAGAGTCACAGATAGTGAGTGGGCGAAAGTCGCATGCACAAAAGCAGAAGAGCGTCCGAGCGCGAGCTGCCCGGAACCAGCTGTACCTGTTTGGGCACCTCTAGGCTGCTCTGCGTCTTCATGTCGGCTCCGGTGGGCGTTTTCGACCTTCGGAAGGTTGTCCGGAGACGCCGCATGCCGCCGGCGGCCGCCGATCGCCGCTAGCCGCCGCACGCCACCTGCATTCTTCCGCCTCTTCTCATTCAATCACACCTTTGCGCCACTGGAATTTTCCCCACCTCATATTACTTTTTTACCCTTTACATCAATTCATGCACATTTTAAAACAGAAATAGCTCCAATAAATTCATCACACAACTTCATACTCGCAAATGGCAAAACATAATATTCAAGTATATACATTAAAATCATAATATTGCAATAAACATAAAAGAGAAAATATTTATCCGAATGAATATTTTTTTCGAATGAAGACTTAAAATCAACGATGCGTCCGTTTCTTATTTTCTATTTTCGTATTGATATTGGTATTTTTTGTATACTTTCTTAAGGACTAAATGAGATCAACCCAATTGATAAGTGGTATCATATTTTTTTTATAAAGAATTAAACCTGACAGCTATTTTCTTATTAAACAAAAAAAATAGTGTGAATTGTTTTATTCAATTCACAAATCGTGTATAGTTTCAAAAATTATAATTTTTAATTTTCATAATCATTTGATTAACCTTTTCAGTACCGCGATGTTTTAAGCTAAACAACATTCACTCACATACCTACCGCAAATTTTTAATAATTTTTGAATAGTTTTAAAAAATAGGACTGAATTTATGAATATTAAAAGTTTACTTATAAAATGATATAAACAGTTAATTATTTTTAAGTTACATTAGTGGTCTTCAGTGGCATTAAAGTATTCACGCCGTTCGTATATAGCGGCCACCAGTGTTCTTACGGTACTGAAGCGGTTAAATGTTATTCTTGAAGTAAAAAGAAAATATCAAGAAAAACAAATATTTTTTTCTCGAAAAGAATATGATCCTTTTAATCAAAAGGTATATAACGTCTGAATTTTTACAACATAAAAATAAAAACGTTCATTTGATAGTGGCATCGTAAAAATCTAAAATTGCAAAATATTGCTTGCTCATATTATTGCACAATTTCTACTTGACGTAATAAAGATGCGTTTACTTAATTCATCGGAACAAAATTATGTACGTTAATTACTTTAAATTCATTTTTACGCTTTTAGATTCTGTGTGCACGTGTGTTTTATTTTCGAAGAATCGTGAATCCAATTTTCGGTATTTTTGATGATACGGTCTAACTTTTTACGCCGTCAATATTTCAAATATACTATAAAATACATAAAAAATAGCAGTCAATATTTGGTACAAAATTAATGTTTTCAATAAACGAATTAATAAGATATTTGGAGCGTGTGTATGACAATCGCACGTGTTTGTTTGTGTTTGTGTACCGACAAAACCATTACAATTTTAAGTCAATTTGACCTAGTTCTTCAACCTTTACGTACAAGTAACCCTTAATTCTAACCTTTGGCTTTACTGCCCCGTATAAGTTTAGCTTGTCAAATGTATCCAAGTTTATAACAAGCTTACACATACATATATATTTATATTGAACTATTTTTGCCACGCTCATCTTTACCGGGGCAGACATATTAATAAATAAGCAACAATAATTGCTGAAATAACTTTTTTTGACAATAAAATGGCACTATATCATTTTCAATATATGTTATCAATTTGTAATTTATATTTTGTAATAAAACTTTTTTTTAACCATATTCAATCCCAATATCAAAACTAATAATATTCTAGTATTTTTGAGATAATTATGACGAAAAATTCTAAATGCATCACACTATACATATCGAAAAATAGTTAGGTATTAAAAAAATGTTGAACATTGTTAAAACCACGGTCAAATATCACTTTCGGTGTCTAAGCTCTCATTTTTAAATGACTAATATGGACCCATTAAAGATGAAGTGGTATTTTAGAAAAAATATTTTAGATGCGTAACATTATTCTACACATCTTAAAATATCGTAAAAGTGAAGTAACCTCAGTTAATACACATTGCAATAGTGTTATATCCGTAAAATAAAAATATGCGACCCACCAAAACTTTAAACTTAAAGATGTGATTGTACTTCAGAAGTCCAAGAAAATGTTTTACCATTTTACTAGTTAGCTCACTTCACCTCCTGGTGGCCGATATGAAATAGTAAAATCAGTATTTTTAATGATGTTATAATATAGTTTGCTATCTTAGGAAACAGCTACTATTTACTTCCGATAAAGTAGCTGTTAAATAGGGTTCCCAGTAAATTGCTCGAATAACAAGATAATCAATTTGTTTCCGTTTGTTCTGTCCGTTTGTTCTGTCTTAGCCCTAGTCTTCTATGTTTTCTGGAAATATATAGAAACAGTTTTAGTAACTAATTAATAAGCAGTTATCGTAGAAACACTTCTGTTGAGATAAACTCCATTAAAAGATCATATGTTCCGCATTTTGAGCGAACACGGTTAAAATAAATACTTACGAAAATTATTTTTATATTTCACTCTCTAAACAAGTGTCGCTCAAGATAAAAAATGAAATTCGTAGAAAAAGTCGTGAAAAATCTTTTAAATAACCAAGCAATTCGAATAATTTGTAATTCGAGCAATTTACCGGCTCCCGTTAAATAGTCATTTTAGTTCATTTTAGTTCTATGACATTTTTTTTTAATTACGTAAAATTGTGTTCCTGTGCAATTTTCTCAAAAGCAGATTTTTGGAGATTATTAGTATTGATACTAACCCTCTCATATGCGCACTCCAAAATATGAAACTCAACAATGATTTTTTTGAAGTAACTAGTTGTCATACAGTCGTTCAACCTTTATATTCTTTTAAAAAAAAATGGATAGAAACGAACTCGCAGTAAACTTAGCGTATGCTACGGCCCGCTTTTGGAAATGAGAAGACAGGGTATGACAAAATAATCGACATTTTTGCATTGAGAATGAATCCGTAAATAAATTGACTAATGAAATCGTCCATAAAAGAATTTGAGCCACTGGACACAGCAACGGTATAAGACGGGAACTTAAGCATTTTATGTTAACCGTAATAGTTACTTCGTATATTATATATTTTCATTAAATTATTTTACCGGTCTTGCAAATATAGTTCTACAGATATATTCTTCTTCTACTTCTTTGGCCATGTTCGCTCCCTATGTGGAGCATATGGCCGCCACGCGGCACCTCCATGTCTCCCTGTCTCCCGCCAATAGCTTTGCTTCCTCCCATGACATGCCAGCATCCCTCAGTTCCGCCGAGTACATCCTATGGATAGTACCCGACAGACGTCCGGGACGCCGGAATCCCACCGGTCGAAAGAAGAGGCAGGCAGGATTGAGGCTTTCCGGAGGCATCCGCAGCACGTGACCCAGCCAGTTCCAACGTCTCTCCATAACCACTGACGTGACGGGACGCTGTCTTGTACGCTCCCTTATCTCTGAATTCCTCACAAAATTAAACCACCTCACCCCCCATTATCCGACGCAAGCATCTGTTCTCGAAGCTCAGTATACGGTTTTTCTGAGTTTTCGTCAGGTGCCATGATTCGCAACCGTAAAGCATTACTGGCAGAATGCAAGCGTTGAACAAGTGGTAAAATACAGATATATTATTCAATTTAATTTCATAATCGGCTTGAAATAAAACAACAAATATATTGATATCTTATACTCTAAAATACTTACTAGCTAAACTACAGTTTCTCGGTTATCATATATTTTTTTTCGTTTTGTACTTTTTTTCATCGATCTAGACAAGATTTAACTTGACAACTAACGATTTTCAATACATATTATAACACATACTAATAAGACAGCCATTTGAATCGTTTCATACACAAAATATCATAAAAAAGACATATGTTTCTAATATTAACCCTCCAAGGACGAGCGTCACCATATGGTCACACAAAACACCGTAGTCTATTGATCCCACTATTCATGCTTTTTCTGCCTGAATATCGTTACTTTCGCTCATATTTGGTTAAGAAGGGTACGGACTACAGTTAGTCATCAGCCGTGGGGACAGGAACGGCCTCTAAAAGCACATGTGATTTTTTGAATTTCCGTTTTTTTTAATTTACTTTTTGAAACTGTTATAATTACTATAATTATTTCCAGTTATTTTGCTAATATAATTATTTTTATTGAAATTATGTTGATCTAAAGAGGTCAAATTGTAAATATTTTAAAAAAAATCACGTTTAGCTATATTTCAACCCCGAATGTTTGCGAGCCCATACGGTCACTTTTGTCCTAACTACTGTCCGTACTCAATATTACACGGTAATAAAAGGATGAGCATGACCATATAGTCATGCGGGGTTTCTATACAACGACTTTGCGTTTTTTTTTTTAAATTTTGGATAGGAATAAAAGTTATCCGTGACTTCAATATGGCTTAGAAAATATTTTTTTTATCGGAAAAAACCTCTCGTCTCTGGAGGGTATAGAATCCTAAACGACGTTCATAATAAACGATGTGTAGTTACCAACATTAGTAAAAATATCTGATTTGATAAAATGCCTCATCTTTTACGTGTATTTTATTTTTATTTTGTGTAAATCGGTATAAAATTCGTACGAAAAGAAAAAGAAAATTGTTTTTGCGATAGTAATAAGTAAAGCGATAAATATTAGATCGTACGACAGGGCCGGATGGGATGAGCAGCTAAAACGAGGCAAATTAAAGGTCCTGCTAACGTGGCATTTGTGTTCAATACTTCTGGTATTTTTCGACAAAATGCTTTCTTCGTAACATGTAACAAGAGACTAAGGAGGTATAAATAGTTTTACATGAATAAAAAAGTATATTTATTTTATGTATAATAATCATTAGTAGAAACGATGATACGTATAAGCCATTAAGGCTCCAGTTCAGGCGATAGTTTGTTTTGCGATTACTATAAATGTTATGAAAAGATAAAACATCTTTCACATGACTTACGTTCATAATATCATGCACACATCATACAAGTCTTTGTTTATGTGTTTGTGTATACTTTTAAACAAACGAACTTGTGTTGGATTTGAAGCACCGTTTATCAATATAATAATATCTTTTTTATCATACCAGAGAACGATGCCAAGTGTATTTTTTAAGAAAATTAACTAAAAACCTTTTTCAAACGAACATGAAATATAAAACGGAAAAATCTTGGAATAATTTATTAATTTTAATGAATTATGAGATGTTTTTAAATTGTTTATAAATGTTTAAACGATTCTCTTGTACGTTTTACTGTTTTCCAATAGATCATATTCTTCTATTTATAAGACTAAAATGTATTTATTTACATGTAACATTTTAAATCACATCCTTTATTTAACATTTCAGAGACGTCGAGCTATTTTCTCATATTTTTGTAAATGTAAACGTCGCCACTTTTTTTGTTGGTGAAAATCTAAAATCTCTTTTTTACAAACAAGAAAAGATCATATTGTCTATTTTAAAATATTAAAAACTTTCCATTTTGCGTAATATCATTTCCATACGTAAAGAACTTGTCATCGACCAAGTTGATCAAAACTGTATTAGACATTTTTATGTTGTTATTTATAAATTAATTTTGACCTTTAATAAAAATAATATATTTATTTTAACATTTGTATGAATATTTTTTTTATATATATATTTTTTAGAAATATAAATAAATACTTACATTGCGTAACTTGTCTACATCAATAAAATCTGTTTATTAACTTACAGGCTACCAATTCAAATATTTCACCAGCTCACCAATCACCGTGTGGCCGTCGAAGCACGCCTAGGGGAGAAACTACCAAAAGAATTTATACCTGGCTATCGTAACAAATTGGGGAAAAATCAACTCGGAGTAAGTTTTCTGGGATTCAAAACTTTTATATCAATTTAGTTTGATGCTTTTGCTACGCCTCATACGTTAAAGGAAAACACCACATTTACCCAAAATAAAAATACGCTCGATAGGTCGGAAAATTTTATCAGCTTTATTTGCTTGCTACGTGACTCGGGAGCTTCAATGCAAATATATTTACAATTAAACTCTTTTATTATACAAAACGTATTGTTTCGTTTTTTTTATTTTTAGAGTCAAAGCACGGATGTAGTAAATAGATATCAAAACCGCTATCAGAGAATTAATTTTACTACACGGTGGCGGATTAAGCACACGAGAGGCCTCAGGCTTAGCAAAATTTGGAGACCTTGTTTTTCGGATAATATAAAAACGCGAAAATTTTTTTTAAATCAGGGCTGTGGAGTCGTGTTTAATAACGACTCCGACTCCGAAGAATTTTTTCAATAATTTCATTTTAACTTAAATATATGTATTTCATTAGATCACCTTTAGTCAGCCATGCATGCAATATCAACACTTGGGACTATTTTTTTTGAATACATATCATTAAATATATTTTTCAAAAAAAAATTCGAGCCGATCATTTTTCACGACTCCGACTCCGGCCAAAACACCGCGACTCCGACGACTCCGACTCCACAGCCCTGATAAAAATATATTTAAATCTAAATAAATAGTATATGGGTTATAATATAAGCTATTTTTGATGTCTAAATGCGTGCCTCATTCTTGTATAGGGTAATCAATCACCGTTACTACAGGGTTTTCAATTCAGTTACTTTATCGGTTATTATTGAAAGCTACAATCGTTTTTTTCATTTGAATATATTGTGTCAAAATATTTAATTTTGTAATATACGGTCTCGTAGTTCCGTTTTTATTTATGACAGAGTATTCACTAGGCAAATCTATTTATTAGCGACAATAAAAATAAAGCGTGCTTTTTTCTTCTCTTGCTCAATCTTCGTGTATTTTATTAAATAACTAAGCAGTTAGTTCACGCGTAATTTTAGGTCAACATGCCCTCCTAACTTATAATCTTTATCACGTTGTTATAAAATTGAGAAATGCCTTCAATTTAACTGTGTAATAAAAAACATGGCTTAATAATTAACTGCAAGATGTTTTATTTAAATAAAAATAACCCATAACATTACAACGCATTCGATTCGAATCGGCAAAAAACTTGAAACATTAAAAGTTTTATTCAATAGTTGATCTTTCCATTTTTATTTGGATTTACATCTTGTCAACTTCCAAATCCGCTTTTCCAAAACATTTGCATAAAAACGTTTCCGCAAACATGAGGTCTCGCTTTTAACTTTAAAGATTTAAGTATAATCGATCGACGACATCGTGAATATTAAATCATGGAGGCTTGGGCTCCTTTAGAGAAACGCGACGGTTTACTGTTTGCAAGGAAATAATTTAAAAACAGGCAAATCTGAAAGATTAGCCTTGGTGAAAATTTAATTTTTAAAAAGGTTTTTAGAGTTTTGCGGATTTTTATCATGTCTAGCAATTGTTAATGGGATTATTTTGCCACAGTTTTAAGCGAAAAACCTTGTTTAAATTTCACATACGAAATAAACACCAAAAAAAATTGTCTAAGGTACGTTTTATTCAACTGTTGTTGTTTTTATGCATAAATTATAAAAAATATGCTTTATTTAAAGCAAGTAATCAGTTTTCATTACCTTTATTATTATTCAAGCGTAAAAAAAATATAGTCTAAACAAAAAATACACGAGACAAGCATTGAAATAAATAGAAAAAATTCAACCAAATCAAATCAATTTTATACTCTTGTATGAAATTTCTTTTAAAAATAATATTTAGTTAAGTAAAAAACTTTGCTGATTTTTCGAAAGCTCGTTACAAGAAGTATCAATATTTTGCAAAGGACAATAAATACTACTATTATTACGGGTATTTGATAAAATATAATAAAGTCATCACATATATTCTTTATGAATTATATCTAACGTGTATTTTACTCATAAATGTATGGTTTGTTCGAAATTTACATTAAAATAAGATTTAAAAAACAAATTGTTTCACTAGAATTGTCTTATTTAAAGCAAAGCAGTAAAATTATGAATTATATGAGATAAATAATATAAATTGCTATGTAATCTAAAAATAATTTCTAATAAAACTTTGTAGAGATTTTGACCATCCATAATTAAAATGTATTGATATTTTCTCATTCGAAAGAACCCTTTTTATATCATTAATTTCAAGTAGTTTCCTTAATGCTGTCAGTTTTATTTTATGGATTCTTAAATATATTTTACAGCCAACTTTTTTACCGCTGTTTCGAAATAGCACATTCCACTAAAAAATACGAATATTATATTTTTACACGATTTCCAAAGACAAAAAAAAACCGAATAAAAGATATCTTTATAACAAAAAATTCAGGACGATATAAATGTTTACATTCGATGTATCGAGACATTTCTAGCGATGAAAGCGATTCACGTTCAGTTTCTTATAAGCGTATGAATATTTTGTCAAGTAACGATGAATAGTTTTATTTAAATAAAATACAAACGTATGAATAATATTTTAAGTTATTTTTTAAATTTAAATATTACCTTTTTTATGCGATTTTCTTTACCGCAGTTTATTTATATTTTCAAATAACCAATCTTCAATTTTTTTATGAATATTATCATTTTTATCACGATGTTTATTGTAAAAAAAAACATATATGTCATGTAAAAGAAAGATTTAAGTTTATTAAAAAAATACATATTCTGAAATGATGTGCATAAATATGTAAGCCTCAAGGTGAAGTTACTATTAATTAATAAAATAATGAAAATAGATTTTAAAAAAATTAACCAAGTCCGCTCCCAATGTGGAGCATATGGACTCCTAATGGAGTTTATCTCAACAGAAGTGTTTCTTCGAGAACTGCTTGTTACACAGTTGCTCAACCTCTCTTTTTTCAAAGAGAGTAGGTAATAAAAGGAAAGGGCTAGGACAGGACTAGTGGTTAGCTAATCACTCTCGATATGCTCGTTCATAGGATAGAATAGTTGGGAAGGGGGAATTCAAGACAACACATACATCCATGCCTCTGAACAGAAATTCATAAATCGATTTATAAAACTGGCCGTACTGGGATTTGAACCCGTGATCTTCGTAGCGGTAGCCAACGACGTTGACCACTCGACCACACAGGCGGCTAAAATATACTGTTCATTAAACATTGGTCAAATAACATTTTAAAAAACTGACAATAGTTTGGTAATATTTTACCGCAATTTTAATGAAAAATATGTTATTCATCGAAACTTTATTAATATGATGAATGATTTAATATTTTCTGTATATTTATAAAACCAAAAGTATATTATAGGTACTACGTAAAGTATAATATATTATGTAAACATTTCTGAGCCAAACTTTGTATAATAAAATACCAAGTGCCATTAATCATTTAACTTGCGTATATTAAACGTCACTCTATACTTTAGTCCCCCACTAGAAGAAAGTTTAAAACTCAAATATTAAATTGAAACTTTTTCAATAATGCTTCAGATATATAAAATAACGATTTATAAATATACTGACATTTTGTCCAATAAGTTAAGTATAATATCTTGTTTTAATAAATATGCAAAATACAAAAAAAAAACTATTGCAATTAATATAAGTCAAACCAATTGACAGGTTTTGTTTAGATATAAAATGTACTACACTTTTTATAGTATGCATTCATTGCATGATAGTTGACTGTCATTTTGAGCGTGCATTGCAACTTTATTAAGGAATAAATTAAAAATGTCTATTTTAATATGATCATATATGTTATGATTATTAATTACTATTACCTGCATGCAACTGCTCAAGCTTTTACGTATAACAGAAATGGTATGTAAAAGCTTCTTCGTGTACCTTTCAAAGCTTTTAACCAGATTGGTTTGGTGTGACGAAGCGCTTTTAAAAGCTAGTTGCTTATCGAATACCAGGTTTTGTATTGATTTGCTTTCAGGTGAAGAAAGGTATCGACCAAGCCCTTTATGATATATGTAGAAAGCACAAGCAATATTTAGTAAACACTTTTTTTTTTCACACATCTAATTTTAAACTGCTGCATCATATTTCGGTGTTATAAAGTATCTTCGTTTATTAAACTATTATTTGGTAAGAAAAAAATGTTTTATTTATTTTTAACGAGTTTTTTAAAAAAAAAAATACGGTTTTTTTATGAGTACTGGGTCTAATCGATCGCTCACTTTTTTATATTTCACAACATTATCTCTGCTTAAATCAAATACTCTCAGTTCTGATATAGTAAAAGCTTTACAGCTATAAGTCTCACATGATAAAAATAAACGTATTTTAACGTTGAAGCAATATTTTGTATACATAGTATTATTCGGGAACCATGGTCAAGTAGTCATCGCCCATTAGCATCGGTTGCAGATCTCACATGCTTACATTCCAGTACGGTCAGCTTTATTTAATAATTTTTCAATTGATTTATGGATTTCCGTTTAAAAGTATGGATGTATGTGACGCTTAAAATTTCGATCCAAAAAATTAAACGCAACGAGAGCGATTAGCTAAAAACAATTCCTGTCCTATCCCAATTATTATATCTCAATTTTCTTCGGAAAAGAGAGGTTGAGCATCTCATTAACGGAAACTAGAAAAAAACTTCTTCTTTTGTAGAAAAAGATCTTTAGGATTCTTAGTGGGATCCTGAGTGGGAGTGGGAACGAAAAAAGATAATATAATATTATCTAAATTATATGTAATATATGTAGCTGTTAAACTTTTATTTTTGCTATACTAATATAATGTATACATAAATTGAGATATAAAATCAGTATTATATTTGTATCATAAATCATTTATGTCTGCTTCTAAAATCGCAAAAAGGAGTGGCTTGTATTTTTTTTATTACAAACGACATTACACAAAAATTTCTATATAAAAATAATATGCTGCACCTACGTATCATATTACTTAAACGATACAGATAACTTATTCTATTCCATCATTAATCATGTTAATTATAAAGTCATATAAGTGCCATGTTATATTGATTGCATTAGCTAGAAAATGTTAGAATTAATGTAATGCTGAAAAAATCAGCGGGTAGCTTACTAACATTTCTCGTTAAACAACCATGATACAATCCATATAAGTAGCAGACATTAAAGAAAGGTATATTTTAAATAACACCTGTATACACATATTATTAATTAATATATTTATACTGATATTAACATTGTAGAGTAAACAACACATTGCTTTTTAAACCAATGTATTATGAGCCATCAATTTGAATAAATGGTACGATAAATAAAATTTGAGCAATATGGCACTGAAAAAAAAATCGTGCTGAATATTTAAAAAAAATATTTTTACTTAGTTAAATCTAAATATCCACTTATTTTCGTCAATAACATTTTTCCCAGAGCCCAATTCGTCCAATCACAGGATAAATAGCAAACCGGAGCATAGCTTCCCCATTCAAAGTTTATTAAAAAGTGCGCTATTACGCTAAGTATAATCATTTATATACACAGGAAAAATTTATGTTTTTTTCATTGTCTAAGTCAGAGATATAAAATTAACCAACACGAACTGAACTTTTTTTTTAGAGAATGAATTTTCACTACCTCTTTCTGACTAAAATTATATAACCTTATATTCTATCTTTTTCATTCCTTTATCTCTGCTGATTTACATAAAAAACTGCTTTCGGCGTGATTCTGCAACAGCGAAAAAACTAGCTAATTCGCCTAATGGTTATAATATATTTTCCATCCACCCATTATCCTTCAGAAAAGCTACTCAGCCAATTAGAGTAAGCCGGATGAAAAACCATGAGAGAAAAAGTGCAGTGTCAACAAATAGCTTAATGTCCTCACGTTCGAGTAGAGGGCAGTGGGAAATATCAAATGACCGCATTTACAAATGCAGCTGAACGTCGAGGTGACACTCTGAAAAGCTTTCTGAAATAAAAGGTGCTTTTTACTAGCAGTCTTAGCCAAGTGTCAGTTAATCAGTTAATATATTTTATTGTTTTATATGAGGAAGGGGTAATATTATTAAGTAATGTAATTACATGCCAATATATAAATTTTATTATAGAATATTGAATACAATAATGTATTATGGAATATAAAAGAGAATAACGGTAAATTTTCGAAAATGAAAAATAATGACATGATAAGTTTGGTAGATTTTAATGAAATACAATTTTTATATGACGTGGAAATCAATGTTGCTGGAGAATTTAATATTAACTTTCAAATGGTATTTAAAGTATATTTAGATCTGTTCTCACCCAATTCTTTAAATCTTTAAAATTAAAAACGGAAAAAGTCACAAGAAAATACGGTATAATTTTGAAATTGTTTACTTATCGAAGTTTATGCAAATAAAATACTTTTTTAATCAAATTTCATTTCACACTAAAAAGTCAACAACAGATGGCATGGCCAATACCGCGATATTCATTTTACCGAGTTAATTAATACCACTACCTAAAATAAATATCAAAAACTCTGGACTTATATAACAATACAGATGTAAAAGTGGCCGGTGACTTTTTTAGATAATAATAGTATTTTGGAAATGAATTAACAATCATCATGTGCTAAGCAAAATTGTTATTTGTCCGTCATCAACTACAAAAAGGAAAGATTTTTGAGTGTGCAATTAAATATTTTTGATTGTTTATTTTTTTATTTATCAAATTAATCCTTTTATCAGCTTAAATATCGTATTTATTGAAAGCTTTCGAACACAGTCATGTTAAAAACTTTCAAAGAACGAGTATCGTTCTTATACATATGGAATAATTATATTTAGGAGTACGAAATTATACATCAAGCAAATTTTTAAATTTTCTGCTCCTTTGCTTATTTGAAAATTATTTTACGGTTCTCGAAAAACTGGATGAAAACTCACAAAATTCTACGAACCGACCACCTTTATATAATTCATATTATAATCAAATTTAACGTTTATGAGTAAAATTCATTTATAATGGTAAAACAACCATGTAACTAATATTGTGTGTTCAATACTTTCGTCAGTACTAATATATTAAATAAGTTTATGATTAATTCTAGGATTTTTTTAAATAAACAAAGCATGATATTTATTTTAGTAGTTTATTCGAAATAAAAATGAATCATAATATTTTGTTAAGCTTATTGTATCAATTACCAATTCGCCAGCCGTATATCATGCGGGCGTATGAATCTTTTTGCCCCTATGAGATATCACAGTTTTAATAAAATTTTAAAACTTCTGGGCAAGGATTGTTGCTAAGGAACCCGCCCCTATGGTCGCATGTTACTGAGATTGTGAACTTGTCGTTAACTGAGTAAATTTGATTTAATTTTTGAATTGAATAATATAATCATATTGAAAACCGGCAAAAAAACTGTCTTATAATTAAAAAGTATCGACTGATCATAAAAAATGATACTGAAAAATTGTACTTACAAAAAAGGATGACAATGATATTGAAAAGATAAATTGCAAAATAAAAAATCTGCTATTGATGTTAATACGATTCCACGATAAAAACGGAAGTTTTATCCAATAACTACTTACATTATGTAACATTTAGAGATGCTTCATCTTTAAATCAATTTCATATGAGCATTTATTTTGATAATTCAATGAGTATTAAGGAAATTTGTATTCATATTGTTAAACTAAAATTGCTGACAACTATTCTTATATCATAAGAGATAATCTCACGACAATTCTTAAACAACAATAAAATATATATTAGCATTTTTAATTGAATTTAATAAAGGTTAACGTGAACTATTTATTATTGCTATCATTAGGAAAACTAACTATTTAATATTAATGTTGAGTCAAAACTTTGACAGTCAACAAATTAAATAAAAACACAATATTCCTTTGTACTTTGCTCATTTGAGCGAAAACGGTCCTGACTTTTTCAATAAAGTGGAATAAATTACAAAGGAATAATATGTTTGTATTTAATATAATGCCTTTCCACCAAGTATTGATAGTGAACAACCTAAAAGTAGTTAATAAATTATTAAAATAAAAATGCATCTGATCTATAAAATAACATTATATTATAAATACAAATTGATTTTCATTTTCATTTAATATTAAAATGAATTAAAAAAATATTCGAGTGATGAAATAGTAATGTTATCAAAATAAAATTTATATTAAAGAAAACATTAGTAGATTATGTTTCTTTTGGAAAATTTATTTGATACACGCTTTTTTCTGAATATTTCTTTATATGCACAACATTGATATTTCTTTCGGTAAATTTTGTAATTCAATATATGTAATACATTTTTTGTATGTCTACTATATGTATTTAATGATTTATTCTTTATAATAAAAAGTCAATGACCTATAGTTACACTTGGCACGTTTTTAATGTATATATAAATATATTTTGAATGCTCAATACTCACACTAATGTGAAATTGAGTGCTTATCGTACAGAAAAAGTGTAATTTACTCTGCAAATTGCGATATTAATAATTCATAAAACCTAAAATGAAGCCAAAAGGATTCCTAAGGGATACAGCTTCACTCGGTTTGTTTACTTTAAACGATTATGATATAATCCCAACGAATAGAATTCTGAACGACCTTTTACTTAACTCTAAGCATTTTTCGATATGATTGACATTATATATTGAAGTATCAATAAAAATGTACACAATTATATAAATTAAAAGTATTTTTTTTTTATTTTTACTGCCTTTTTCGAAAAAAACAAGTAGTTAAGAAAAAAATAATTATAAATATGTTTATTGATCAAATTGGCATTTACTTGGTAGAACTCCATTATAATAGGCTAAAAATAGAAACGTATTTAGTTATAAAGTTTGTATATTATTATTTAATACGTATTTTGACTTTCGCTATCATCAGAACTACTTTTAAACTTACATTTTGCGCTCCGAAAGATACAGGGATGCTAGTGTGAATAACAAGATGCATTGTGTGTCTCTTTGGAGCCAGTATATATAGCTGAACAAAATGCAAGTTTAAACATGTAGTTCTGACGATTGCGAAAGCTAAAAAAGCTATCAAGTAATCATATAAAAACTGTAGAACTAAATACGTTGCTATTTTTACCCTATTAAATATGTTTATATTAGAAATTTATTTTGTATTGGTTCAACATTAATTTATGTTTACTTTTATTAAAAATATACTGCACTTCACTAATCCGTGCTTCAATAAATATAATTTGATTATTTATTATCTTGGGAGAAAATTCAATTAACACTGAGAATTGCTTGTGGATGTTTCATTTGTCCTAATTTCATTTAATTACACATATTTAATGCACCAGCAATATAAATAAAAACAGAAAAATATCGCTTGAAATAATAAATACGAAGTCAGAAAATGGAATCATACTCCTTCGTTCTTTATATCTACATGTGTGTAAATTAGCCCTGGGCTTAAAGAAACATAGCAAACACCAACTGAATTTAAAAAATATAAAAGGCCTTCAAATTACTCGACAGCCTCCGTGAATGCTAATATAACAGAAGGTTTTTGGAGTTTTCGCCACAAATCGTTGAGATTTTTGAAGAGGCGTAGAATCTATTGTGTTTTAGACAGTATTTAAATTACACGTGAGATAAATGTGAACCTCGTACTGTTTATTCATTACATTCATTCACTGAAGTTAGATTTTAGCATATATATTACTCGAAGAAGAAAAAAAATCAACAGCACATAAAGGAATACATGTTTGCTCAATCACGTCTCGATTGCCAATTTCTTATAAAAAAACTTCCTAAAAGTGGGGTTTCTTTGCAACAACCGCTTCATTGTTCAGGATTTTTTTGTATATAATAAATATTGAAATACTGTTAATCTTCAACCGAAACCGAAATATTGTACAAACAAATCGTAGAAATCATAATGTGGCAAATATAGATTATTCAAACAGAAATATAACGCTAAATATTAAACGATTCATTTTGACGAAACACAAACCTTAATATGTCATATCGATAGCCATACGTTGACAACACGTAACCGATTTTTTTACATAAAATGAGTTATGCATATCATTTTCATTGTTTTTTTTGAGCTCTATTAAAATATTGACATCTCGTAATTTACAAAAAATATTTTTCATTGAAATTGTTCTTAAGTTGGAAACACGTAACCGTAGAATTAAAAAGACCCACCAAGCTGCCAGGAGATAGTAGAAGAACTACATCGTTTTTCTACTATTTGTAAATAAGTGAGAAAAAATTCCAACATTTTTACTGCAACATTTCGTATTGGAGAGTGGACAGTCCGAAAAGGGATTTTAAAAAATTATAAGAATTATGTATAATTTTTCCGTTATTATATGGATGAATTTAAAACAGGTGTATTAAATTGATCAAACTACTTGGAATTGTTTCCTCGCATCATTATACGATAAGAAACAAAATTAAAATTGTTAGCTCGTATCAAACATTCTTGTTAATAAAAAGTTTATTTAATTAATATTATGTCAACAGATTATTTTAAATATACATAATAATTATTTTAATAAGTGTCTTTCATTTTCATTGATTTTTTAATACTTATTTATTTATACAGTTTTTTGGCTCTCTTGTAAAATTGAAAAAATTGAAAAACTTATAGCCATCAATATGCTGTATTAAAATATTGACTGTGAGAAGTATTTTTTAAATTTGTATTTCGTTTTTCAATTCTCAAACTAAACGGTCAATCACAAAAACACTTTTTCCGAACATGTATTTATTACAAGCAAACATTACTGTCATGTTTCTTTCCAAAATTCCGTTCCAGTTTCTTACTCACCTTTTTTATAATCCTTAAAACAGTGGAAAGATATACAGAATAGCTAACTAGTACTTGGCTATTATTCCCTGTTTTCTATCCTTTCGTGCTTCAAAAAGAACGATTGAACGACTGGCGACCGATTCTCTTTAAATAACATTTGTTGAAATGATTCATTAAACGGGCATGGCTTAATAAATATATGTATGTCATATATTGTGTAAGCCTCTGATGTAAATAAATTCAACCCTTTTCAATTTATTTTAGATTCATTCAAACAAAGATCAACATCGTGCATTGTCCATGACAAACGTGGATGGTTAAGTGAGTTGACACGTGAAATACAAAATTTCGTGTATGCCTCGTTAAGATTTTATTTTTTGACCTTTATGTGATTTGCATATTTTTACCTTAACGGTCACTAATGACTAGAGGTAAACAGTTAATAATTAATGGAACAAGCCAGCTTTATACACTTTTTTTCTGGGAAATACTCTTTAAAAGATTGTAATTAAAAGGAATACAATAATATTATGGCTAATCAACATCAGCTTAGTGTAACATAATTCAAATTAATATTAAATAAAAAATATATTACACAATTTTTGAAGCATTTTTTTAATTGGGTAAAAATATATCCCTCGAAAAATAGTAGATAAAATGAACAATGTTTTATATATTTTTAAATGGTAAAATCAAATGATTTTCGATTATCTGATTCAAATTAATTTTATTCGATCGGTTACTGTGCAGATATTTGATTTATTAAATGAATAATCTTACATAAAACAACATTGCTTTCGAATACAAATTTAATGAAATAGTAATTGTAAATATGTTTTGCATCTTTTAAATTAAAAAACAAAAAAAATATTTTATATTTTTTAACCACGCTAGGAATAATTCTACTTTTTATTCGCCTGGTGACACTCTTATCGCTGGTATTTGAAGCCGATTAAGTCATCCGACTAAAGCACTAAATAATAAGCTCACTCACCGGAAAAAAAAAATCTTTTGTCGCGTAAAATATTGTACAGGTAAAATATAATCAGCTTATGTAATTCTACCAAATTTAAAGATTTAAATTTTTAATTTTTACTCAAAATAGTAAATTTAGTTAGTTGGTGTGGAATCTGAAAAAACACTCACTTTATTATCATTTAATTCGATTGCTTAAAAAAAATCTTTACGAATCATCTATCGTAATATAAATTATAATAAAAAATATTTAAGTATTCTAATTTTTTTTTACTGTTTTAAGTTATTTCAAATTGCACGTTATCTTTTCAAAAACATCTCGATCTCGGTATTGTTTTAACATTTGTAAAGTACGAGTGACTAAAAATGAACTATGAAGCCACTTTGTCTGATCACATATTCGGATGATAACTATTACAATATAAGATAGTCTCTGTTATACAGAGAAATAACGTTAAATTCAATGACAAAATGTTAAGACGGTAGTGTTTACGGTCTAAAGTAAGGGTTGCTAACCGTTGAGTTGAACAGTGGATTACTAGATAACTGTTTGTGAACTGAAACATATTAAAAAAATCGACTATTTTTTTTGTTTATTGAAATATGTAGAATATCTTCGGTAGGGAGAGCTACATTTTGATAGGGTGGAATCGAGATAATAAGGGTGGGTTCCTCTGGTCTAAAGCTTCAAAGAGTACAACAAATATACTTTAATTAAGGTTCATAACAAACATTTAACACTTTTTTACTATGATACAAATGAAAGTTGTATTAATCTATGCTAAATATATTATATTTTTGTTTTAACATTTTTGGCAAAACATATACATCGTTAATTTTAACGATTTCACATTTTTAAACCATTTTTTTAATCCATGTCTACTCCCGATGTAGAGTATATTTATTGCCTTTTTACGGATGTATCTCAATAGAAGTTTTATTCCACGGTTACTTTTTGTTACTCAGTTTTTCAACATTTCTTTTTTAAAGAGAGTTAGTAGTAGGGATAGAAGGATAGGGTTAGTACAGTTCTCGTAGATAACTAATCCGTCCCGTTATTTTAGGATTGGAAGAGTGGTAGGGATTTTCTGATATTACAAACAACTATGCATTCGAACGGAAATCGATAAATCGATTAAAAAAATACTGCTCGTACTAGGACTCTACCTCGTGAGATCTATTACGGAAGCCATGGACGTTGATCGCTGCGCCACTGACCTGACAGTTTAATATTGATGCAAATTTACACATTTCACAATAATTCAATAATTGCTGGGGTAAAAATCTTTGAGGGTTATAAAATAATCTCTCGAGAGAGTCACGAGTCACGACTCACGCGTCTAGTACATATTTTTAATTGAGCAGCTACTTATGTGGTTTTGCTTTTCTGGTATACGCCGTTGCTTATAAGTTAAGTATATCTTGTGCAAATTACTTACACAAAAGTGTACGCTCAATAACATTAAAATATGTTTAGTTGTATCTTTGAGTCTATCGCTTAGATACAACTATCAACGTATCAACTTTTACGTAATAAGCGAAATCATACAACTGTAGGACAATCTAGTTGCAAGGATGGATGATTCACGCAAAGCAAATAAACTGGTATTAGGAAAATCATATGGCATCAAATATATGATCAATCGATTAAGATGGATTGATGGTCAGTATTGGTTTGAATCTAAAGATTATGGGTGTCAAAAACTGGAAGAAATATGCACTTGACATGACGAGTAATAGGCAGATTCTAAAAAAGGTTACCACACCCTGTGAGTTGTGGTCTCTAAGAGAAAAGGACACGTATATTATCTCTGTGGTGTATAATAAATAAAACACGTACGTTTAGAGAATATTTCTTATTTTGTTTGCTTACCACATTTCGTTAAATCAATTTGAAGCAGTTGCATTGAGAATACGTAATTCTGAGTGTTTCGCGTAATGTTTTTGTAAGTTTAACAATTGGCTGGAATAAAATATTCTAGTCATTGGAAACGTTTTCCCATTTCATTGTTGCAAAATAAAACTAAACGAGTCAGGTATCGTCTTAATTCAGTTTATACGCGGTTAAATTATTTAGCGAACGGCATTTCTCCGACCGATAAAGCTTTCTTTGTTTTGCTAAAATTTATCTCGAATACAAAAGCTTTAAACAATTCAAAAGATAAAGTTTAAGTAACGCGGTGCCTTTGAAAAGTAAACGCTTTGGTATCAAATTGTCTCTCCAGAGGTAACAAAAATCAGTTTTTGAATAATTACTATTCTGCACACATAAACAAAGAAACTGCTTTAAAAATTCTGTTTTCGTTCGCGAACGTTATTGGTGACATTTATAATTTACTGAATGATTTAATTAGCGACATTAGGTCTTTTAATAGAATAATCAATACTTTTGAGCTTTCGTCTTAATCAGTTGCGAACTCAAGGATCGAATGCTGAAGTGAAAACATTTATACATTCATTTAAAATCGGTGAAAAGATTTATTTACGATGATATCGATTACAGTCATGTTTGATACACAGTCGCCAGTTATCTGATCCTGGAATCGGTGCGTGCGTTGCCTAGGAAGGCTTATTTGAAATCCACTTCTTATTTTTTTCTTCGTAAATCTTTCGTGGTGAAGTTGAACGATTCCCTTGTAATTATTTTACTTAAAATTAATATCTCCTGAAATATTACAAATTGGAAGCTGACGTGGTTAAAAAAGGATTGAAAAGGGTTCATGCCAAACGATAATTGAAATCATCGCAAGTTATAACATTATTGAGCTTATTTTTTAGCGTCAAAGTTCTTCAAGTCTCCTTTATCGCTAGTTCGAGTATCTAGTTGGTGTTGTATTTGGTTTAATGGTCAAATAACCCAATTAATTACAACAGTATATTTTATATTTTCATCGAAACAATGTCATAAAATAATTACCTAATACGAAATTTGGTTTTTTCCCAGTTTTGATCAACACATTAATTGAAAATTGTAATCATTTTTCCGCATGTTGATAAGTTATTTATTTCGGCATAACAGAAAAAAACATGTATTGCTGAATTTTAAAAACCATTTTTGATCTATTGTCAACTTATTTTTCTTTATTAGTTTATGATTAGAATTAATATTACATCAATTAAAACAAATTTTAATAAATATTCAAAACAATAATGAGAAAAATGTTAGTTAGTTGTTAGATATTTGGCTTTTTACTCTTGATATTATTACTACTTTCAACAAAGTCTGAGAGTTATTTTGTGACCTTTTGTTTTACTTTACGAACTCATGTTGTGCATGTTAAAGAAAATATTTATAATAGTTATTAATGCAAATATCTTGATAACTTAACAGTGTAAAAACTGACGAATCACTTACATAAAAAGAGGTAGGTTTATTTTAGTAATTTATATCATTGATTCTATACCGCTGAGTGTATTTATTACACTTGATTTTTTCGATTCTGCTGCCAACTGGTGAAGCTTTTAACGCTCATCTGTTGCAGATAGGTAAGCCTAATCACTTTTCTAGCCAGATTTTTTAACCACTTTACGAAATTGTGTTTAAAGACATACATATATGTAGTGTTGACAATATTTCTTTCCCATTTTATCCTTAAAATGAAACGTAACAAGACAGATTTGCCGACTACAAGTATTTGTATACCTCCCTCTATACATGTTTAATTAACTTCTTCAAAAATCTTAGCGAGTTTATCTGTGTGTGAAAGAAAAAGATTTGTAAGTATTTTTTTTTAATGTTAAATATTACATAATAGTAACAATACATAAAGGAAGAAGATCAGTCAAATCAGTGTTGTGAATTTTTAAATTTTACGCTGAAACATCACATTTTACATACATACATATATCGACTGTGGAAAGGAAAAAGGACGTAACCCACACATATCAAGTTTTACAGGAGACGCAAAAAACGTGTTTTGATGATTTTGGGCCATATGCAAATAACGAATTATACACAACCTTGAGGTGCACGGAGATTTCTAAACTGGTGTTTAATTGACATAATCTAATATTAGTTAATAAAATTGTCTAGGAAAAACCTTTATTTCAGTCTTTTTTCTTGGTTTTAATATATTACAAGGTCATGTTTTTAAAACTTAAATGCTAAATTTAGATACTTATTCGGCATTTGCAGCTTGCACCCTTTTGATAGAATGTGTATCAAGTTTAATACATTGTGATTATCAAAAAAAGCCTATTTTGAAAAAAATTGTGGGTTACGTCTTTTTTCCTTTCCACAGTCAATATGCTGAGATCATTTTAATACAATTCTTGTTTTGTCTTTTTTGAAAAGTTCCGATTTAAGACTTATCACCTTTTTTTTCGCGCTCAGGTATAACAACTGTTACTCAAAAAACACCATTTTGGAATGTTTCATTAAGACCCCGATCTATGCATAGATCGGCCACGGTTAAAAAAAACTAAGAGCTCTTGTTTCTGGAACTTAAACGACAATATTTATTTTTTTCTTCATTGGGTGTTCTATGAATTATGCATACATATTGAATACCAATAGATAAATCATTTGGTGAATTTTAAAATTAGTATGCCCGCTCCCAATGTGGAGCATATGTCCTCTTAATGGAGTTATTTCAACAGAACTGTTTAATACTCGCTCAATCTCTCTATTCCAATGTTAGTAATAGTGATATAAATCTACGCCCCGTTATTAAAGTATCGGAAGGGTGGGCGTTTTTGACATCACAAACACCCATGCCTTCGAGCAGAAATCGATAAATCGATCGAAAAAATGCTGTTCGTACTGGGACACGAACCCGTGAGATCCGGCAAGGAAGCCAACAACGCTTACCGCTGCGCCATAGGACCTGACAATTTTACTGAATTTATTATTAAGATGTGTTTCGAGTAGAATGGAAAAAAAACATATGTACATATATAATTTTACAGTAGAGGTACTAAAATATAGTGTCTTTAAGGAGACCGTCTTCAAAGCAACGTGTGGGAATAATGCCGTAGTTAGATATAACGATGTTTTCTAGACATTCGAGGTATTTGTTCAGCTATTTTGTCTATCGCGTATCTATGAGATACTTCAGAACTATCGGTGCTTTGCCTTTGGTTGAAACCAAATACCAAAACTAGTTTAAAAAACAAAGCGTTTAACATGTAGTAATAATACAGGTTCGCTTTACTATTATGAGAAGTATAATAATTTTACTTGGAAATACATAATCATAAATTTGGTACATCAAGGTATTCTAATTTCGGTGTTTGCGCAATATAACACAATTAAATTGGTATTACTAAAGCACGTTCAATATCTTACGCTTAAACATTTTAATAAATGAATGCTTATTATACAATTATTATTATTTTAATACATGTCCGCTCCCAATGTGGAGAATATGGCCTCCTAATGGAGGTATCTCAACAGAAGTTTTTCTACGAGAACTGTTTGTTACTCAGTCGCTCAACCTCACTTTTTTCAAAGTGAGTAGTAGGTACAGAAGGATAAGGCTAGAGAACAAGACTATTGGTTGGATAATCGCTATTACTACACCCAGTTATGAAAGGATCAGAAGGATGGGAGGAGAGGAAATGATATTAAATGACATCACAAACACCCAGTCTTCGATCACAAATTTGAATTAAATAATTCTCAAATTGAATGTGATCTGACCGGGAATAGAACCTAGACCTGCGTGATCGGTAGAGCAAGCTCTTACCAACTGGGCCACAGCAGGATAATACTAGATTTAAATGATACACATTTTTAATCCATTTCCGCTCCTAATGTAGAGTAAATGGCATCCTCAACTGAAATTTTTCCACGACCGCTGCTTGAAAATCAGTTGCTCAACTTATCTTTTCCAAAGAGAGTAGGAATAGAAAAATAAAGCCAGTATGGAACTATTAGTTAATTAATCGCTCTCGCTACACCTCGTTACTTTGAATTTATTTTTTAATATTAAAACAAAATATTTGACATTACATACAGCTAAAGCATAAATTTGAATGATCATACGAGAAACACTCGATAAGAATTTGTTGTAAGTCATTAGAGATCAACTCGATGTAAATTAACATCACAAACACTCAAGCCTTCAGACAGTAATCGATAAACCAATTACTAAAATTACAATTTCATACATTCAATATTCAATAATTTTATGAATTTAGTACAGGGTGACATTAGGTCTCAATTGATCAGTTGACATCCTTTCCAGCAATTGTCTCTCAATCGGTCGTCAATACATCTATTGCAATTTTTCATTTTGTATTCCAAATGAAGTATAAAATACAAAAAATATATACTCGGGGTATTGAGTAATGCTGCCATAAGTTTAATTTAAAATATCCTATAACATTATTTGATTCAAAGATAATAAAAAATCATACACTTAAATAAAGTTTTGTTAGTACTCGTTTGTGACGCCTTTATTAAATAGTTTACAATAAATACTTTGTAGAGAAAATGTATATAAAAGTATTTGCCTCGTTAAGTTAGTTCTAAGGGATCAACAAATTCGGGGTTTAAGTCGTTGAAATTCTGGTAAAAAATGTTTATGAGATATTTTTCCATCGAATTGTTTCCAACATAATAACGTTTAAATAAAAAGTGTCTGGCGTACTTTATTAGGTTCCTATAAATCCAGGCAAATATTGAAATTATATCAAGTGTATAGTTTTGCTTTCATTCTTTTAATGTTCAACCGGTAAGTATGGAACGTGGATCATGATTTCATAACATTAAATAAGAATTATTATGTATTCGACAAAAGTAGACAGCAGTGGTGAAAATAACGAAATAATGTACAAATGCTTTTTTTTTTCATTTTGTACAAATCTTGTTTGTGTAAATCAGCTTATCGATAAGCTTACAAAAATGTATTACGATAGGTAAAGTTATCGAATTTGGAAAATCAAATATTTCGTTGACGCATTTTATTAGGAAGGCAAATTTTCGTTGATACCTTTCAAAAAGGCATAATAATGTAAACATATGCGAATGTATTTTTTACTCGATTTGGAAAAATGTTGTTACAAACCTGTGGGGGAATTCGTGAGGAAGCAAACATTGCGAAGATTTTTTGTCATACAATATATTATTTTTTAAGTCTTTAGTTTAACTAAATAGTGATTTGTGTAAACTAGATAAGTTGCAAATTTTTAATTTCAATCCATTATAGCATTTACTCTTAGGGTTTTAGCTTCATATCTTATAACGGCAGTTTCGATAATTTATAAAAATATTACGCACAGGATAGTTAAAATTGTACCTAGTAAAACCATTAAATGGATGCTATATAACTATATAATATGTTGTAGTTTTTCATACACAATAGATTATTTCTCAGAGATATTCTCAAATTATACGTCAATGCCTTCTACATAATTAAAAGCATACAAATAAGTTAATAGGACTATATTGCGTGAGTGACGATCTAAAAACATTCAAAACGAAACATTCAAAAATCTTTCGAACCTTTTTACACAGCTTTAAAATAAAACAAATGAATACCGCTTAATTTATTAAAAAACTAAATAAATTTCACTTAAATAATGTAATTTCATCTTCAGTAAGACAACTTTTTATATAAATAAATATGTGTACAAAAAGAAACAAAAATATCAATCAACCATACAGTAATGCGTATATAAACATCAATATTACTGAATATCTCCACCGATTCTATCGTATCTTGCTAGATAATAGTATTAAAATACTATATTCTATGGAAAAGGTCACTATGCAACAACGATAACCATAATCCAAGGATTGAGGTTTGACAGGCCATTTGGGGTCCCGGCTTTGAAGTATGCACCAAAGGGACCGTGACATGTCTCGAGAACGCATTACTCTTGAGTATATAAAATGGAAAGAAAATGTGGAACACAAACGGTCTTGACAAGAAAACATTTTTCGTTTCAATATTCTTGATCACATATAAAATATTAACTATTAGTTTTGTTTATATTTCAATCATGTTTTTCTTTACAGTGTGTGTTCAAATACATGAATTTTTGTTTGTTTACATGCATTCGTACGCACCTAATATTAAAATTACGGCTTAAGGAAACTTGTTTATTTTTTTTTCGCAATTTCTATTTACACCGCTAACGGAATAGATACGATGTTCTTAAATCAACATTTGCTGAGATCTTCCAAATATGTTTTATGATCTATAAAATTAATGACAAGGATTGAAATAATCTAGTAACTATAGCACTGTAAACAAAACTTATGCTCGTTATTAATATAAGTGTGTTTGTATTATAAATAGACAATTTTAAATATATATATAACTAACGAACTGTCGTTCAGAGACTTCGTCAAATTAAGAGAAATAAAAATGGGTGAAATGCCTAGTATTTAAAACTACGGACAAGCCTTTAACGAAGAGTTGAATTGTTTTTCTTTGTCTATTTTTAAATGTTGAACAATCGTGGAAAAGGTAGAAAAAAAAATCTGTCTAGTCAGGAATAATTATTAGTTGACTCGTATTTGGAATTAGTGAAAAGTCAGTTCTCAGTATAGAATAACCAATGAATAAATAAGATATTGGTTTAAAACATTTTTTGTGCCAATACATATATCTTGCTTGTCTATTCTACCAACCGGATGGATCACGCCGCTTTGCAAGGCCACTGATGACCATCTATTAGATGTACTCGATGGAGTTACGGGAAGCTTGAATGATCTGTGAGGAAGCAGAGAACAAGGAGAACTTCTCTCATAATATAGTAAAAAAATAACTATGTGTACAAAAATAATTTAAAATGTGTAGTGATAGCTTTTTTCACATCACGCCACCGTCTAAAATCTTCTCAGATTATATTGACTTCCTATGTGAAGTATATGGCCGACAAGCGGTGCCTTAACAATCCCCTGTGACCCGTCAATTGCTTTTTTTCTCATTTTATATTCCAGCATATTTAAGTTTTACCTATAGATACAACCAGCCGGTCATCGCAAACTTCGGAATTGTTTTGAAATTTGCATTTTAGTCTTTAATATAGAAAAGTATACATTTCTGATAAATCTATCATGTCAGAATAAAAATACAAGATTGTAAAAAACTTTTTCTGTCATCAAAACCTTTTGTTATCGTATGTACATGTTGAAATAAATGACCGTGATCGAACGAGCATTTTAAACTGACTTGACTATTCGACCAACAGATGACACGAATATACGGGAATAAAATTATTTTGTTGAAATAGGACATATTTATATTCAGAACGCGTGATTTGGTGAACACTAGACGGTCTAAACGGCCATGCTGCATTGTTGGGGATTTAATGGCGTAGAGCTCAACGGTGATAGAACGTGCTACGTGCTACGAAGATAAAGGGTGTATGTCCTTTTAAAATGTCTTTAAACTCAAAGGAAATAATACACAATCCAACCCGTACTGGATCCTGATTTAATTTATAATGATGATTACACACAAAATCTGTGGTCAACCCAAAGCTTAAGCCCATAATATATTAGTGATTATGAGAATGGGTTCAATTTTGTTTTAACCCAACATCTTTGTAAGGGATTTCCGCATAAAACACCCAGGGGCTATGTGTTGAGAAAACATGGAAGCAATTAATTTTCTGCCAAAGAGAGATATGATAAAAATATTCAATTTCGTAAGGACACATTTATGTTTGGCAGACTGTTTAATGATGCTCAAAATAAAGGATAATACAAACACATTAGAACCTCGATATAACGAAATCATTTGAGTGAGTGGGTTTTCGCTGTAGCCAAAAGTCCATCATTTATCTTGACGGTTTCCTGAATGCGTTTTTTTATTAAGAAATAAACGGGACTGAACGAAGTCAGAAAATTACACTCGACCACGATACCGACATAAATAGCCAATCCAAATCATTTAAAAACAAAATTGGAACTACAGTGATAGTCAAAATATGTAAAATATTTTAAATCTTTATCTCAATGAAAATGGAATGGAAATCCGCATATCATGTCGCGAATTCCCATAAAAAAATCAAAAAATTGTAAAAAATCAACATTTGAATATTATTTTTTTAATCCATGTCCGCTCTTAATGTGGAGCATATGGCCTCCTAATGGAGGTATATTAACAGTATTTTTTTTCTACGAGAACTGTTAATGAGGGAATGGTATAAATGTTATTTTTTAATATTATTTCATGAAATATAGCCGCCTCTGCATATACAAGGGATGCATTGATCAGATGCCACATTGACCGGCCGCTACTGGTAATAGGTACACGTAGATAGTGTTACTTTTTATCTAAGTAAAAATAAAAATTTGATAGTCCATTAAAGCCCCAAGCTTCTATCTGAAGGTTGATTGGAGGTTCTTTTCTCGCACCGACGCCGGCGCCTATGTATGAGGCGACGCCGACGCGGATTGTTTTCTCGCAATCGTCAATAAATAATTGCGCAGGCGTTTTATTATCATACCCGACAAGAAAACCTACGCCATGGCATTATAGTCCGTTTTGAGAATATTTATATGCAAGCTGGATTAATTTGTTGTTAAGAGGGGTGAACGCTAACATCTGAGATAGAAAGTTCTTTTTGTATAGTTGTATCTACATATCGATGACCTAGTTCCATAAAACTATACATCAAAAAAAAAATATTTTGAGATATGTTACCTAATATATCAAACACATTTATTCTATAACTCCGTAAAAGTACAACTAGAAAGAATCACAAGTTTTTTCTCGGTAAACAGATGTTTGCAAAATGGATTATTTTATTTAACATGTTCTTAAATTGACAGACGTTGTTGTCAAATCGAAATAAACGCACATAAAAATTAACTAAATCGCTAAAAAAACTTATAAGCGTGTAGACCAGTGTTTGCCAAACTGTATGCCACAAGAAGTCTCAAGTGTGCCGCGGTGGAAGAAGCTTTAACAATGTTGCTTATTTATTTAAAAACATCTACACATCCAAAAAAATATTTGTCACATTCATACATAGTGGTCAACGCGACACATTTTCTTTTTTAAATGTACATTTCATTTTTTAAAGCATTTTTATTCGGTTTGCCGCGATACTATTCCCATTCACCAGTGTGCCGTGAAGTAAAAAAGTTTGGCAGACACTGATGTAGAAGTTTACTCAGTCAAATAATTCGGTTGGTCTAAATGAGGCTTCAGACTTTTATATAGAATGTCTATATATAACTATCCATTTTCAATGATTTTTTTTTGAAAAAAACTATCTTCAGATGGATTACTATTATGTATACAATTTTCTCAGTAATCCAGTTTTAAAGGCATCTTAATCTTTATATTTGACAGTAAGAAGATTGAACTCATATTGTTTTTGAAAATCCTCAAATTTATAAAGAATTTTTTGAATCAAATAAAAATATGTAAAAACTTGATAATTATTTTAAAATATAACACTGAGATATTTTACAATCATAATATATTTATTCCGTGCTAATTTTAAATGAATTAAAAATTATAAACTCAAACTATATAATAGAATATTTAAAAGTAGTAGATTTTTTGTATTTGAAATTGACAAGGAAGTCAACTGAGTAAGCTCCTGCAAAGTTTACTTTAATAGATAAAAATTAGTATTCGTCGGAACTCACTTATAATACCACTTTGACTCGATACGAAACGATTTGATATATATTAAAGAAGGAAAAATGTTACAGCGAAATGCATTCGGCAGAAATAAATTGTCAATGGATTTGTGTCAAAGAAATTTATTTTACTTTTACATCAATGCACAAGTATTCTATTGTACTCAACACTCAACTTTAAATTAATAAACTATTTGTGAATGTCCAATCAATGTGTTTTTTTTTTTAAATATATTTGTAATTGTGTTTTCAAAATAATGACACAGATTGAATGACTGGTGTTTCTAAATTGTATTTAATGAACCTTCAGTTCATACTTCGAAAAACCGATAAGAATCCTCTTTGAAATTGGTTTCAGGATATAAATATTCAGAGAAATCAATAGTCTTTTCGGGTTTATAAAAAGTTACTGATACTATACAGAACTGGCTTCATTCACGATGAATAAAAGAGTTTCGGTGTACACGAGCTATCTGTATGTAAACCATGAAATATTCTTAACAAAGCTGCGACATGTCATTCATGCAGAATTGATGGATCACTATACATGTTAAGCTGGCGTATTCGTGACCGTTATAGCAAGGTTGACGAGTACATCATTGAAGTGCTCAAATTTTTGATCCAAAAATGTGTGTTGGAAAATTCCAAAATTGTGAAAAATCCTGACGCTTGTGTGAGTGAATTACCATGCCCTTTTTATGACATCGTACTATGAAATTCTTGGGCGATACCTTAACGTATTTTGAGATACTTTTTAATAATTAAGATTAACGCAGGAAGCAACTGATCAGTGAAATGTCTCTACAAAAAATATAATTACAAGCTATGGGATGGTGTTAGAAAATCTATTAAAAAAACTGATACATGTTTTTTTTAAATACTGACAAAAGTTTCAATTTATTATATAAATTTATTTTATTTTAACTTTAAGTTTGAAACCCTCAATATAAATCAATAAAAAATATGTAACATTTTTAAATAATTTAATTTTAAGTTTCTTAAAAACACCTGTCATGTGTATCTAAGGATATAACTTTTTGTTATACCACTATTCAGAGAATTAATATTTTAACCAATCTGTCTCCGTTCATGTATTTGAGAAAAGCGCTTACACTTTTTAAGGTTGCATTAAATCCTTCCTTAACCGTCAATAACGTTTAAATTCAATCATTTTTTTTTAATAAATACTATATATTCATAAGCCTCAAGAAGTGAAGTAATCAAGTAGTAAAATGTAAAAACGTTTCTTTTGGAATTTTGATTACAATTACATCTTTACTCAGTGTTTTGGTGGATTGAGTATTTTTATTTAAAGAAGATACCACTATTTTAGTGTGTGTTTACTGAAGTCACTTCACTTTAACGATACTTAAAGAGAAAGGTAGAAAATTAAAACGCATCCAACTCAATTTTTCCCAAAAACCACTTGGCTCATTTCACTTTTTATGGGCTCGTTTAATAGATTGAAGAAAATTTATACAGATTTCTGATAATTATTTATAATACTGGGATCAGTAACGATTTTTAAAAACCAAGAATATTTCTGGCGAATAAGACATTTATCATAAAAAATAATGAATTGCTTTCTGTCTAAGTTATTTGAACTATAAACTATGTGGCAGTTATGACCTTAAAGTTTCAAGTAGAATATTGAATTTGTAGTTACGTCAGATATTAGGCCAGCAATTATGTTTTATACTACAGTGATAGTTGTGGATACAGTAAAATTTACTTAACGCCTTTTTTGCCTTGATTAACTAAATGTATTTTTAAAAACGCCACTGATATACGACACATTTAATTCAACCTCATGAATATGTATTTCAAAATCCTTTGTTCGTTGATTAGCAAGTTTCATTTAAAACAAGATAATTTTTAAAAACAAATTAAAAATACGTGCAAAAGTAAGTGTTTAATGTATTCAATTCATTGCGTGATGAATATTAAATTTTCACAACACAAGTAGAAAATGTTGTAAATTAATCTCGGATAGAGTGAAAAGACGTGTAACAAATTAACATACCTAATAGTTTTATAAAATTAAAAATGGTCGGGTGTAATACAAAATGCTTTATTTCTTTAATACGTCCCTTGTCGTATTTAAATGTCGCAATAGTTTCTGCGCCGAATACTGGGAGCACAGCGCGGTGGTTTAACTTTATCAGAAACACGGATATAAGGGAACGGACTAAACATCCGTTAATTACGTCCAACGTGAAAAAGGGACGATGGAACTAGCTTGAACATGTGCTGCAAAAGTAAGCCTGAATTCTGCTAGTCTTTTCTGCCAAATCGGATGGATTCCGCCGTCGTGACAGGCCACTGATGATCATCTATATTCTATATGATGTACTTGGTGGAGCTACGGGACGCTGGAATGAAATTGAAGGAAGCAAGAAGACTAGCGGGGGACAAAGAATCTTGGATGAATCATGTGGTTGCGATATGCTTCGACTTGGGAGCGGATATGTAAAAAATAGTATTTTATTGATAACATTCAGCAACTAGAGGTAGTTTAGAGGGGTACACCAAAGCAAGATTTTTTCTTCTCAAATTTAATTCTTTTCGTTTGTTGTATAATTTAAAAGAAAGTATCAGTATTATTTGGGTACTTGATAACTGAAAAATACTGAATTAACAATTACCAATGTATGAAATAAATAAATGAAATTGAAAATATCAATATCACATTTTCGACTGTTTTCATATTTATAGAATTTATATCACTTTTAAGAAATTGCGCAAAAAAATATTATACAATCTATATTTGAAAGTATGATGCAACATCATTTAAAAAATCAGTTACTCGGGTTTTCCCAAACATGAACAGAAGTGGGAAAATCAAAAAAAAAAAATATTCAATAGTAATCCACAATCTTTCCAGTTGAGCCGGTGTTAAAAATTGTAGTTTCACCACTGACAAATATTTTTCAAATAAATTATTTTTATAATATTTGTGACAAAGTATTTTAAGTTTTCCTTTAAGACCAAAATACACAAAATCTTAACTTGTATCACCAGTTTCCAATCAACGACTAATGTTGGCTAATCTTAAGGCTAATCCTGGCTGTCGATTTTGTTTAAGTATGAACACACACCAACTACTTGGAAGCGGGGAAAACATGAAACTATCATTAAGCCTATTCACTTTATTAATGTAGCATTTTATCACTTTGTCAAAAATTTCCCAAATTTTAATTATGTTTGTAATTACTTTCAATCGCCATTCTAAATTTATTAATCTGGGATGACTTTTTAATTATATGTTAGATGTGTTAAACATTTAAATTTTGTGTTATTTTAGAATCACTTTTAATATAATTGATAATTTCTTTTCAATGCCAATTGTTGTTTATAACTTTTCATTTTTGTATTAATAGCAATGTAAATTATATTTCTTATCAGTCGACAATGCTCGCAATGAGCAAAACCGGTCCTGATATATTAAATAAAGTGGAATGAAGTACAAAGGATTATTGTGTTTTTATTGACTAATATTCTTATTATTGGGAAGCATTTGATTTCATTTAAAGAATACAATATTATTTTTTTATTTTTACTGCATGTGTTGGTAATACTGAATGACCTATAGAATATTTTTTTGTCTCATTGAAAAGCTACGAACTGCTGGAAAGAGTACCATTTAATGTCGTTTAAACGACCTAGCTGCAAGTGACTCTCCGTTCAAAGACGTAACTGGATATAACGTATGCATTTACGATTTCTTACTAGACTACGAGGAGCTATTGTGCATTTTTCTTATATGGAAATTTATATTATGCAATTTAGATTCGACTTCTAGAAGTATTTTATTTTTATTGATTACAAATGATTAATTTATGAAGTTGGTACGTTAGCATAAATTCAATTATCATTTAGTTAACAATTAAAAATTGGAGCGGAGGTCCACCGGTTAAATTCTAAAATGTGTGTTTGAATATGATAATTTTATATCATTATGACCGTGTTTGTTTGTTAAAAAGAAATCATTTGTCTCCCTTTAAAATAAATCTGAAAATATTACATCGTCTACTTAAATGTTCGAGCAAGCATACAGAAGTAATAAATTCTCAAAAAAAAAAATCTTTCTCATAACGCATAGTTATCCATTCACATAATATGTGTAGTAGGGACTCTGTGTCGAGACATCCCGGGACTTGTCGGGTTTTTTGCTGTTTTGAGTCCCGGGACTTTGTTGTAAAATGTCCCGGGAATCGAGACTGATTTAAAATGTGCTAATAAATTGTACATTTTTTTTTTAATCTTGTGGTTAAGAAACCTTCAAAAGGACTGATTTGTACTGAATGAAAACAGGTATAAGAGGGGAGCCCCAAGAAAAACGTAACTGTATACAAAATATAACTGTAGCAAAAGTAAATTACAAAATATTAAAATGAAATGTTCATACCTGATGTTGTTTTATTTACGAATGTTTTTTCACTATAATACAAAGGTACCAATGTCTCAATATGACAAAAAAGGTCTTAAAGCTATATTGTGAAGTTACGGTCATAAATTTACTTTTTACTGCGGCCGGATTCATTGATATTTTTTCAATACTTGTACCTTTATCACCCCTTCTTAGTAAAAATCAACCGTAAGCATTTCATACATCCATTACATAAGAAAATTAATAATAGTATTAATAAAACGCGATTTTTACAAGTGCGTACATTTAAAAGGCACCGAGTGTATGTAATATGTAAATTTATAATTTTATTGAAGGGGAAATAAAAGTCTCGAGTCCCGGAAAGTCCCGGGACTTTGACTTTATCGCGCCTTGAGTTCCGGGACTTAAAAAACTCCGAGACTTCATAATCCCTAATGTGTAGTGTATATATACCAAACAGGATGTAATTTTTCAAAAATATTTTTTTTTTGTTTTTTACTTCTCGACCGTAAAAGTATTTGACATTTAAGAATTGTATGTAGATATTTACGTACAATAAATTTAACTGTATGTTTCTTATCCGTGAATAAATATTCGAATTCAACTCGCAAAAAAATATAGAAGTAATGGTTTTACCACATAAGTGGAAAGTGTAAGTATCGCATATATTGCTTTCAGGAAATGAAACGAAAATGTTTTATGTTCTTTCGGAAACTTGCCAGAGCACATCTGTTACATTATCTTCCTCGTTGTTTAACCTATTTTTTATATTTTTTGTCTTTGTTTGTGCATGTATAGAAAGAAAGTGACATCTGTTATGCTAAGTTACAATAATCTTTTTTCAAAATATTTGCCTATTGTAATGTAAAACGCATGCCGCGTAAAGTTACAGTCTTACAGAAAAACTTTCGGTGAATTAAATTAAGATTGAACATTGTAATATAAAGTTTTTTTACTGCGTATCTTTTTGTAAATAACTTGTTTATAAATAAACTATACAGCCACAAAATAATGATATTTATTAGTTGGTAACTGAAACTAACGACTCTAGTGATAAAAAAATTAGTATATATAATTATAATATTTTATGATATGAAATTTAAAGTTAAGCGTAATTAACATTTTGTGTGTCTGGAAGTATCTCAGAAGCAATTATACCTGGTGGCTTGTACTTAGGTGAGTATGGCTGATAAAAAAGCACATAAATGAAGAGCAAACTTTCAATAAGTGTTTTGTCACAAATTTTGAAAAATTATAAATAAAATATATGAATTTAAATTACAATTATTGTTAAAAAAAGGTTTTTTACTAAACAAACTACATCATAAAGTTGACACATTCAAGCCAACCGTGATTCCTCAAATACTCAAATCATCATTTCCCTGTATTTATGTGACTAATCAGTTTTGTAATATTTGCTCCTGAAATAAGATTTTATGCAGGGCTGTGGAGTCAAAGTCGGAGTCGGAGTCGTGAAAAATGAGCGGTTCAATTTTTTTTTGATAAATATAATATATTTAATGATGTGTATTTCAGCAAAATAGTCAAAAGTGTTAACATTTCACACTTGGCTGACTAAAGATGATCTGATGGTATTTAAAAGTTAAAATGAAATTATTGAAAAATTTCGTCGGAGTCGGAGTCGTCTTTTTTTTATAAGACTCCCCTGGTTTTATAAGTTAACTTCGACTTTCTATGACGCCGCACAATTTTCGAAACTAAAGAAAAAAAAATAGTAAAAATTATGCATTTTTCAGACTGAGAATTTTAACCACATGTTTTCCAGCAATGATAAAAATATTATTTTATAAAGTATATAGAAAGTAAGGTTGTGAGATCGAGTGTTAACGTCATTGACAAGGAGATCACGGATTCGAATCCAGTGCAGTTTTTATAGATTATTTTTTCAATCGATTTATGAATCTCTGTCCGAAGGCATGGATATATGTGATGTCTTGAACTCCCTCCCACCCATAAGTTGCGAGAGCGATTAGAAAACCACTAGTCCTGTCTTAGTCTTATTCTTACATCCTTACTCTTCTTAAAAAAATAGGTTAAGCAACAAGCAGTTCTCGTAGAAAAAAAATCTAGAGCGGACATGGATGAAAATATATGTATATAAAATGAATTGTTTACAATTAATAAACTGATGTAATTACCAAAAAAAAAAACAAATTGTACTGAACACATATCATTCCGGTGGTCAAAAAGATCTTCAACTTAATAATTTAACTTACAAGATTGTTTCAAAAAGGCTAAATACCAAATTTCTACTTCATATAGCAAGTAACATATTTATTTATTTCTAATTTAATAAATTATAACAACTGTTTTAATGCTTGTGGTTTGAAGTGATTTTGTTTTTTATATGTCAGTATTTTTTGGTAAAGTAAATAGTGCTCATGAATAAAATTACTTAGAGAATCTTATTCTATGACATATTAAATATTTTCACCCTACAGTTAATTAAATTTCAAAGAAAATGTAATGAGTTTCGCAATAAAGAGCGTCCGTGTTTTCTTTTACAACATTCTTGTAAGATAAACAGCACAAGGAAATAAATTGTGCATGCTATAAGCTGCATGCCATTTCCAATTTATTCAAGCCTCACGATGGTTATATAGTATATTTCATTTCTAATTGGATCACGATGGTGATTTAGCTAATAAAATAATTTTGAATTTAAACACATTCTTCATTCTAAACAATTATTTGAAAATTATAGCAAATTATATATTTGTATCATTATAATAAAAAAAACCATTCTTACGCGAAAAAGTAAGGATTATTTTCATATAAATAAGCAACTAGTAATTATTACTGGGTCACCTGATAATATTTACTCAGTCCGCTTATTGTGTAAAGTGAAATTTCCGTACTCTCCTACATATTCTATCTCACTTCTTATGCGCTGAAATCAATAGAGAGTGTGTCAGTATGTTCTGCGACTATTAAAAAATGATATGACACATTTTATTATGATTATCTGAAAGATATTTAAAAAAAAACACACTGCACCTTCAGTTTTCGCATGGCATTCTGAGATGATTAGATTTAATGGTTAAAATTCTTTTTTCACCACGACCAATCCTAAATTTGAATCATATTGACTTCTAATATTGTCTATCTCAACGTAAGTGTTTCTTCAAGAACTGCTTGTTACTCCAAATGGAGTAGAAATATAAGGATAGAGCTAGGACATGACTAGTGGTTAGCTTACTGCTCTTCCTACGCCCTGTTTTTAATTTTTTGTCTGGATGAGGGGGAATTCATGACATCACATACATCCATGCTTTCAAAAAGAAGTTCATAAATCGGTTGAAAAATAAATTTCATAACTGTTCGTACTGGGATTCAAACCCCTGGCACCTGAAACCGAAGCCAACGACGTTGACCACTTGACCATTTAAATGGCTAAACTAAAACTCTTTTACTTTATCAAATCTCTTACCAATATATATTAGTGCCTTTGGTGCTACTAAATATTTATTGTTATTAGCCCAAAACATTATCTGATTGTCTTTGTTTTCTGACCAAAAGTTCGCGTTATTGTGTAGTCATTTTTTGTTCCAGTAACGATATAGACACAACAAATATTATTTGAACTTCTTTTAGCGGTCACAATTTATTTAGACTTGTGAAAGTCTTTTAACAAGGTAAATATTGATACTGTTGTAATGTAAATTTTTGACTTGTAATATTGCAGTATATAACTTTAGGTGTGATATCAACTGAACTCTTTTGAGCTCATTTATATTTAATTTTGGTTTTCTTGGTAGAAGTAAATACCACACCAGATATTACCACAGAGCATTGAAATCTCTATACTAGGGCATCCAACTCTGGACCCTTCTTGTCATCACGGGATTCCCGGGTTTACAATAATTCAACTCTAGAATACCGGGATTCCAGGGTTGATCATTTTTACATATCACCAATTTAAATACAACAAAAAACTGGCATTACAGCTACTGGTCAAGGCGACTTTTTTTACTAACCCTTGTAGCTTGAGATTAATTAGAATAGAAAAAATATCACAAAAAATAGTTAACTTTTTGACTGCCGTAAAAAAAAGGACCTGTCTACCTATAACGCCGGCTATATTTTGTAATTATTAATTTAATTACCTTAATTAATCTGCCACCTGTGTGGTCGAGTGGTCAACGTTGTTGGCTTCGGCTACGGAGGGCCCGGGTTCAAATCCCGGTACGGACAGTTTTTATAAATTGATTTATGAATTTCTGTTCAAAGGCATGGGTGTATGTGATGTCTTGAATTCCTCCCTCTCACCCATCTTATCCTACGAACAGGGCGTATCGAGAGCGATTAGCTTACCACTAATCCTGTCCTAGTCCCTATCCTTCTATCCCTACTCTCTTTGGAAAAAGAGAGGTTGAGCAACTGAGTAACAAGCAGTTTTCGTAGAAACACTTCTGTTGAGATAAACTCCATTAGGAGTCTATATGCTCCACATTGGGAGCGGACATGGTTTAAAAAAAAATAGTAAATGTATGTGGCAGCCATCCAGTGAAATTATTTTTTTAAAAAAAATTAATACCGCCCTAAAAAAGAAATGATTGTAACTGAATTAAGTATAAAATTGTGAAAAAAACTGTTAGTTACTATCTACGACTGCATAAAATATAAGAGGTATTAAGACGATAGTTCGTTTATTTTGTATGTAGGTATTAAACAAAAATTATGTGTATAACTCAATTTAGGTACACTGAAGTAAATAGTTTTATTATAATATATGGTAATAAATCGGGAAGAATTTATATTTTCAACTTTTTTACGTGTAATAGTGAATCAAAAAATCTCAGGATAGCTACTGAGACGATTCCGTAATTTTAGGATCTCGGATTCCGGGATTGGATGCCTACTACTGATTCAATAATATTATTTCGTTACCTTACTTTGAAAAAGCTATATTTGCACTTTACCATGTTTTGAGATACGAGCGTTTGAATATTTGACTGATCGTACGAATGTTGTTTATAAATCGATTATAAAAAGTCCTATTGTTTCTTAGAAGCTTTTAAAATTACTGTATGAAAGAAAGTGTGTAGATAGAACTCTTGATTATTCTTGAACTTCTTTATTTAAAAATGCATGACTCTGAAATTAATATACATGTAGAACTCTAGAATCCTGCTAACTTCTTTATTTAAAAATATATGACTCTGAAATTGATATAAATGTTAGATTGTGGCAAATACAACATTTTCTGACCAAAGGGTCATTTTATTCCAAAATGTCAGTTAGAATCTTCTCAAAGCAAGGTAACGATTTATAAGATTACTTAAAGAATTGAAAATAAATTTTCGTTGTATGTATATTTGAAATCAATTCGGAGAAGTGTAGAGTTTTTTTCAATTTTGAAATCATTTAAAGATGAATAATTTTACAGATTTTTTTTCATAACGTACCAATCAAAATAATAAAAATAATATGAGGTAGGTGAGTTTTTTGTTGCTTTTTATGCGAATAATTACAAAGTATTGTAGCCAGAGTGTGTATTTAAAAACTTTTTAACAAGAGGCCAGTTTTCGATTGAAAATTATTAACAGATATTGACAAAAAAAAATGTTAGGTCTTATGTTTATTCTATCGATAAAATGATAAATATACGTAGTTAAGTTATATACATATTATGTGACACGTAAAACGTTCTACTTATAGGAAAATGGTGCCTAATTTTCCATCTATATGCAAAAAAACTGAATATTTAATATAATGAGGCCGAACTCACAATTTATTTGATTCAAAGCCGCGGGGAATATAAAGCTTCAACTTTATGCCACCGCTGTCTGTAGCTTAGGTTGCTACCCTTAGCAGAAATTCACCTCGTGCTTTTGTTAAAACAGGATGTATTAATACTTACCTGGCTGTTACTTTTATACGTTAAAGGCTTTGATTTTTTTGTTAATATTACAAACAAACGATTTTGACGTAAATCTTTTAGTAAAAAACTCAAGCGTGCTTCATGATTATAATAAATTCGTAAAAAAAACTTCTGTTTGATATAACTCATCATATAATATTGCATATACACGTTGTTGGGGTTTAAAAGCTTGTTCAGGCGTTATACATTTAAAATGTATTGAAAGCTGATTTAAATTTTCGTTAAAGTTTGGTTTTAATCATAATTCATTATTTACTTAATAGTTGATTTCCACTCTAGAATTACTTTCCGGTTCAAAAATCATTTTGAGATAAGTCTGAAGTACACGCCTAACTAAGTTGAAATAGAAAAGTTGCTTTGACTATAAAGTGCTAGTTGGTTAAGGTAAAACTTTTGCTGATTCAGAGATTACGTTATAAAGTAGTTTCTCAACGTGTTACTTATATCACGGCTTTTTACTTAGTTCGTATAGTATTTGTTGTAGATAAAGATTTTTAAATATAAATAATAATTCATTTTAGTATTACTATATGTTTGGTCGGGTCTATGACGCAGCGGTTTGCGTTGTCGGATTCCGTGCCAGATCTCACGGGATCGATTCCCAGTACGAACAGCATTTTTTAAATCTTTTCGGTGTTTGTGATTTCTAAAAATTTCCTCCCAATTTTCCGATTGTGCGTAGCGAGAGCGATTAGTTAACCACTAGTCCTGTTCTAGCTTCATCTTTGCTATCTCTACTACTGTCTTAGAAAAAGAGAGATTGAGCGACTGAGTAACAAACAGTTATCGTAGAAAAATCTGTTGACATACCTCGTCTAGGATGTCATATCTTCTACATTGGGAAAGGGCATGGATTAAAAAATATTTATTTGAGAATACATAAATATTTTAATTGCAAAAAAATTTGCACTAGATTTAACATTTAAATTTTCTTTCAATTCAAAAAAGTATTAAATATATTTTTTACCATCAATTTTATTATTGAATATATAATATGTTATTGATACTTTTTAAACCCATGTGAATTTATAGTATATTTTTAAAAAGAAGTTTAAAAACTGTTTTTGTGTAAATCTTGTTTACATTATTTAAGTTTTTGTTTAACACTCTAAGAACATATTATATACTTTTGAATAAATTTTGTTTTCAAATTGAGACTTTTGAAAATCAAATTCATGAAATCCGTTTAGTTGATAGAATGTGGACAGTTAAACTTTCGTCTATTTTAATACTATGTGGGCAAGATCAGACTGTCGACCCTTTTTGGTAACCGAGACTCGATATTGGAACAGAAGACCACCTAAATAAATATTGATATATCGATTCCATAAACAAGAGAGGCTCAGCCTGCTTTGCGTGCTCCCAATTCGTAGTGAAAAGTATTTTTCACGACATCGTGCCGTAGAAATTACTTTCAGCTTCAGAGATATAAAAAGCTCCTCTTTTACTCAGGTCTTTGATATTCAAATTCACACCTCGTGCTCAAAATAAGTCTTCAATAACGATTTGCAAATAAAGAAATAAAACGGTGAACTAATGTTATTTGAATGATATGAATTTATTTCTAAATAAGATTATATTTTTTTGGCGCTTTCTCGATTTATTTTAATATTGTGAATGTCGTAACTGCGAAGTACAAGCGACGCGTGTTTCGTTCTTTTGGTAAACATCTTTAGACTTGAATATTTGCTTAGAAATATATATTGATAAAAACGTTTACAATTTATTGTTTTCAATAAATAAGCCTGTATTTCTTACAAATTTTGAATTTGTTAACAAATTTTAAAATAAGTGCTTAACATTCTTTTCATAACACTCATAACATCATAACATAAAAGATTTTAAGTCATACAATATTTAAAAATACGCATTTTCACTTTCACTCTGCATTACGAAATTTATAAAATTTAAGGAAAAATTCAATTAAATTCATCATTTTTACCAATAAGGTGTTCATTGTCAATCAGTATATTAAAAAAATAACACTTTCTTTAACAGTAATCCCACAATTATTAAAATGATTATGACCGGTTTCGCTCATTACGAGCATTATTAATGAAAAGAGTTCTGATTAAATTGAATAATAAATCTTAAATTAGTACAAAAGAATATTTGTTGACGACATTAGAATTTGAAATTAATGCTTTCGGAATACTATTTTAACTTAGCAGGGAAGATGATAGTTAAGAATATGTCAAATAATTAAAGAATGGCGTTTAATTAATTATTATTTGTATAATTAAACAAATTTTAATTCTGGGTTGGTCCCGGAGACATTACAAGACCCAGGATCATACCAGATAGTCCTACTCAAATCAAGACGACCGGCTGCATTAGGTGAAAAACAGGTTGCTTTAACAAAACTTATAGAAACGTTATTCTATTTTTTATAATCAATTTGTTATTGTAATATAATACACTAATAATTGAAAAGTCTCATATATAATAGTAACATAGACATATTATAATAGATGCTATTTGGTTAACTTTTTATTTAGTATCCCATTGTTTCGTATCATGCAAAAAAAGTCAAAAAAGAATACCGCAATAATGGCTCAGAAAATCAAACAACGTTACATTTTACGTGGTTTTTGTTTCACAACAGTGATGACGCAGGTAGACTCTGAAATTAGCTGTACACGTATCACATGAAAATAGATTTGCAAGAGAACGTTTATCTCATATCCAGTGAAACTGAACAAAATTCCTAAACGTAAAATGTTGATTTATTATTTATGATATCTTACCAAAATAGAATTACTTTTCAATTATTATCGATACTATAATAAATCGAAAAAATTTGAATAATAATTTTAGATATTATTTTACATATTGTATTTACTTAAGCCATATCATATGTTTATTTATTTAATTGATTAACATTGCACGAGGTTGACAAATTTTAAATTTAAAACTTGTGCAATGAAGAAAAAAAACAGTACAATTTAATATTAAAAGCAGTAGAAAAAAATGTCAAGGAAGTCAACTGAGTAAGCTCCGACGAACTCTTCTTTAATACATAAAAAAAAGTATTCGTCGGAACTCACCTACGTCTACGTGAAATATGTCGACATCCGAAAGGATATTGTTGAACACCGTTAAAGCTCTCCCCAGTGACGTCCCCATTGGCAGGCTGGTTCTACACTTTTTGAGAACAAACAATTTATGTCCACGATTTCTCAAAAAATAATCAGGAACATTTAGATTCACATTCTCAAGACTGGAATTGGAATTCTCATTTTGGCCTCGTATAAGTCGAAAGAAATAAATGGCCAGATACATTTCTCTTCGAACACTCAAACTATTTAAGTTAAGCAAGTCTAAGAGAAAGTCAGTTGGATAAAGTCATGGGTAATATCCATACACCCTCATATCGCTCGATTTTCTACTATTTTTATTCGACAAACCGTGTTTTGAAGCAGTACACTTTCTGTTTATTTTCTCTCAGCCATTTAAATACTGTACACCTTAAATCCAATATTTGTTGACAAACCCCAATTTTAAATTTTACATTAAGATTTTTTAAACTCTAAATTGAAATGCTACAGGCTTTAAAATAAATATTTTTTTGACTTTCAGTGTTTCGATAGTATTGTTTTAATTGAAATATTCAATATTTTTTAATCATCTACCATCTCAAAATGTATAATTAACGAAAAAGTACGCAAAATTCTTTTAAGCGTTCTTTCAAATAATTAAATGTTTTGTTAAAGCTTAAAGTTAAGTATATTTAAAATTTCTAATTGAACCAACCAATATATGTTTTTTTTAAAGTAATACCTTAATCGCAAGCATTGTAGTAAATTAGGGCAATGGTCGTCAAATAAAAAAAATAAAGAATTATCAGCTTTAACATTTTCATAAAGCTTCTCAATTAAATGCCATGTCAAAACAACCCAAAAAGATAGTTAAACTAAGAGAAACTTTCATGATATTTTCTCTATATACTTTTTATAACCCATGTCTGCTTTCAATGTGGAACGTATGGCATCCTTATTAATATATCTCAAAACAAGTTTTTTCTACGAAGACTATTTTTTATCTATCTTATTCATAAAGAGTAGTAAAGATAGAAGAGTTGAGCTAAGGCATGTCTAGCGTTTAACTAATCGCTCTCACTACGCCACATTATTTAAATATTAAAAAGGTGGAAGAAAATATTTAGAGACCACAAGCACAAATCTTTATGAAAATAAGTATTAGAGTACTGGGACTCTAACCCGTGAGACCCCTCACAGAAAGCTATCACAACGATATCAAGTCATTAGTTTTATAAAGTTGTTGGTAGTACTATTTTTCTATGTGTGTTTTTTATCACTTTTTTTTAGGTTTGGTAAATGAATAAGAAATACTAAAGCATTTTGATTATGGATAGTCTCGAAGTATGATTTTTATAAAAGGCAAATACAAGGCCCGGAAGTTTAATGTTTATGCGTAGATAATTGAAAATAACCTTATTCACCTCAAAATTTCAAACAAGTATCACAAAGTTTTTACTCAAATTCTCGTGGAAATAAACAAGATCCTCAATTAAAACACGTGCATTGTTTATTATAATAGAAAATAAATGCATTAGTAAAGTAAAGCTTTTTTTTAATATATTACTTTGCAAATGAAGATTTACACACATCGATTGTTCAATCTATTTAGATGTATGTGATGCTTTCATATCTTCATATCCAAAGTAATCATGAAAACAGGCTTAACATAAGGCATTCCATTAATTTGTATACGATTATTGATTGAATATAAAAATATTTCAGTTTTGCAAAAAACAACTTTCATTTTCCTTGCCAAAATATACAATTAACGTATGATGCAAATCAAACTAACGAAGAAAATAATGTTTTCTTATTTATTTCTACCGTTTCCGCTTTCAATGTGAATGTGACTCCTTGTGAAGTTTATCTTAACAGAAGAGTTTTTACGAGAACTGTTTGTTACTCAGATGCTCAACCTTTCTTAGAGAGTAGAGATAAAAGGATATGGATAGGACAGTACTAGTGATTATTTAACCGCTTTCGCTACACTCCGTTTTTTAGGATGGGATGGGGGGGAAGGGGAATTCAAGACATCAACTACATCCATGCCTTCGAACAGAAATCCATTTTTTTAAATCTTCATGTTGGGATTTAAACCCGTGACCTCCCCGTTATAAGCCAACGACGGTGATATTCGACTACGCAGCTATTTTTAATATTATTTATTATCTAGATGATTTCAATATATTTTTGATGGATTCGGAACTTTATGGAAGTTTATTATTAAAAAGAAAACATTATTCAATATTATTTTAAATAATATAAACGGATCACCATTGTTGATTCTTTTTCCATTGGGTTTTACCGTAACTAATGTAAATGATTATTTTGTTATAACTACTATCAATGAATTTATCTTACCACCTTCTCTGCGTTCAGTAGAAAAGGACAAACTTCGACTTTTGTTTTGTAATTTATTATTTAAGAATTAGAATCAATATTAACTTTATTCGTAAACCGTGCGATTTATTGTCTGATGATGTTCTTTAAGTAACGAACCACGTGTCACATATTGTAACATAATAAGTGAAATAAAAAGTTAGCAAATTTAATTGTATACTATATTTCAATATTTCACGTTCGATGGCAGCTATTCTTGAAAAAAAGTAACTGCTTATTTTCAAAATTAAACTATGCCACACAATCAAAACTTTTGATTGAAATCGTCGTTTCAAAATAAATAAATTATGTCACACACAATGTACGAATATTTTTTTTAAATCAAACAATTTGAATTAAATATCGCCGGGACGAAAATTTGCATAAGAAGAAACGTATAATAATTTTCAAAAGTTTTACTTTTACACAAGAAATTTCATCCAGTACAACAAATAAACTCGGATTGCACGGATAACGATATGTTTTTTTTAGGAAAAATAATTCCACACGCTTTATTTACATCCCACAAGAAAACTTTTTTCGGTATTTGAAGAGTGAAAACTTTTTTAACCATCAAATACACGACTGACTATAGATAAATTCTTGTTTAAAAAACTTTCGAGCGTTATAATTTAATACTGCTTACATGGTTCACTTATTTTTCCATGAAAAGTAAAAATAATTGAGTATTTCCTCTACACGCTGACTTCCTTGTATTGAATTTAAATTGTACTTTGTTATGATATTTTTTAATGATCTTTATTTTATTTTTGTTGTTAACATACATAGCTTATTAAAATATATATATATATAACTATTTTGATTTTTTTTTATCCATTTTCGTTCCCAATGCAGAACATATAGCCTACTAATCGAGGTGTCTTAACAGAAGTTTTCTACCATAACTGTTTGTTACTCAGTCGCTCAACCTAGGACTGGACTAGTGATTAACAAATCGCTCTCGCTACGCCCAGTTATAGAAGGATCGGAAGGGTGGGAGGAAATTTTTAGACATCAAAAAAACCCATGCCTACAAATAGAAACTATGATTAAATAGTTTTCCAATTTTAGAAAATATTTTAAAGTTTCACTTTGTCATTCATCAACTCATAGATAAAACGTAAATTTCAAATAATTAATACACAATCAGCAAGATAAATATTTAGTTCATTATTTACAACTACTTTTGAAAGCTGTCAGTTTCTTGTAATTTGTAATTTATCCAATCGTATTTTACCTCTTATAACTCAAAACTATTAGATTGTAGATTCGATCTTTTTTCGTATGTATGTCTATTTGGAAAAAGACATACGACTTTCCACCAAGAAATTACAGTGCAGATCTTAGAAATGGAATTTATAAACATGTTATTCTTTTTATTTAGAAAAGGCAGCAAACATATTAAATGTGAAACGAATGAGAGACTGCTTACAGAATATATTTTTATAATACATACAACTTTCAAACATACGTATGTAAACGAAAAGTAAAATCCATGCAAATCTGCTAACTTTATCACAACAATCTCTTTATGAGAAGCAACAAGCAAGATGTCACTGAAAAGCTTTCTACGTCTTTACTTTGCTGACAAACCCTTACAAGCTCCACGGGGTAGTTTTTAGTTCTACACCGCAAGCACCTGAAAATCTTTACGCAGAGAACAAAAACCGCTATCACGCATTAAAACTAAGGCATAACCTATGAAATCTTACACAGACGACCGAACTTTTCGAAGAACGTATTTTAATTAAAATCAACACATTTTGTTTATCAAGATCGATGTATATTAAACCAGACCTTTATTATCAACAGTTTTTAGATTATAATTGAAACTTTTTACAAAAACCTCAACAAGTATCACTTGTTTACGACCAGACACTGCAATCTTATTTGAGTGATTCAATTTGGTTTTTTTTTTTGGCACAACCTTAAATTTTACGTAGCATGATGTATTTACCAAGCTTACTCACTGTGTGATGCATATGAATTTATAAAGAAACATATCAAAAAATGTTTCGTGAAAACGGATTTGAACTATTTCGCGAAACTTCGCTCTTTGGATGATTGGAGAGTAGTTGGGACTAACGATAATATTACAAACATTTTTTGGATATAAGCGAATTTGTACAGGTGAAATATCAAAGTATACAAGTCTCAGATTGTAGATTTAAACACTTAATTGGTCAATTTTAATTATAAATTGATTTTGCAAAAGAAAAACAAATATATATATATCTAATAGTTAGAAGTGAAAATAATGTAAGGTGTAATTTTTTTATTCTCTAGTATTTATTTCACTATAATACCTTATTCTTTCTTTGGCCATATTGTGTGTGAAACGTTTTCCGACTAAAGTATATAATTAATTGACCGAAGCTTTTACTTTGTATCCATATCGCGGAATAATTAGAAATGCAAGACAATGAACCTGTATGATCCTTTTGACAAATAATGCTTGTGTCTACGCCGGCAACGTAGCACCGTAATCTACCGCACTCACGGCGTGGAGCGTCTATGTTAGTTAAAACCTCTACGACGCAGTTTGTCAACATCATATTGCGCACGGATGAACATTCATGTTTCGACCAAAATCAAACGATTTTTAAACTGATTATAACAAAGATTGGTCGTCCAAGTCATTGAACTTCATAATATATAGTCTTAAAAAAGGTTGTGAACGCTGTTAATTAGGTTCATGAAGTTTGTGCTATAATTATTTTATGTAGGTAATCGTAACATTTTTTTTTCATTAAAAAATATTTCATATTTTCAAGATGAGAATTAATGCTGTTTGAGTAATAAAACGGGAGTTTAATCTGCAGAAACTTTATCATTGTATCTTTTATAGAGTGTATAATCTGTAAGTGGTGTTTGAGTCAAAAACGTTAATTTTATCAGTTTTATTCTCAATTTTTTAAATGGTGTCAGATTTTTTTTTGTTCATCATCTTCAACTGACAATACTATTCAGTTCAAGTTCATTCTTGCACTTGAACACCTGAATATGCCGAAAGGTGAAACCCGGGTCGTTAGTGACAAAACTTGTGTGAATATACATAATTTGAACGATTCAAATTTAATATTGAAATTCCACGAAGCATCTTCAGTCGAAATCTTAAATTATGACAATACTATGTTGTCAAAAAAGTTTTGTACAATTTTGGAATTAGTATTAGCATGGTTTGTTTTACTCTATATAAGAACAATATTTTTCCACTTATACAGTTAAACGCTATCAAAATATCTTCCGATACTACAAGTACAATCGTTTCGATACAATATTCTAAAAAAATAATAATTATATAATTAAATGTGTAACTGATTTTTTCGTGTATTTATATTTGAACCTCTTAGTTATAATCCGGTTGAATTTCAAGTACTATCTCATTCAGAAAAGGTTAAGAAACACAAGTCTTCGCCACTTTGATGTCACTGAGAGAGGTTTACGGTCACTCTTGTTTAGGAATAACATCCTCCCTTTGTCTGCTGTGGCCCCTTAGCACCACTCATTCCGCTCTACTGACTGACGTGAATAAAACCCTCTTACGAAAACCTTCACTTCTTTAATTGAGTACTACGCAAGTTTTCTTAGCCAGCTTGTTCGGTAGTTTCTAATCAAAAAATATTTGGTCTTTCAATTGTAAATAGACAAGAGAACAAACACTATTTGAATAAATTAAAATATATTTTTTATTTATTCTCGATTTTTGATTATTCAATTTAATTTATATGTGTATTTTCGATTAGTCGACGCTGTTATTATTTAAACACACTCAGTTGTCCGGTCAACGGCTCGAATTTATGAATATACTCAATTGTATATTTATTTTTCAATCAAACAATGGTTTGTATCCAAAAGATATATTTATCATTCCCTTTCATTCGCCTATTACCTGAATTAAAATGTTGGGTAAGATCAGATAACTCTAAGTACTATTTTTTTACCATTATGAAATGAAATAATCTAAAGACAACTGTTTTATAAACAGATCACATTAACAATTTAATCTCCACGTCGAGAGCGGACATTGTAAAAGAAAATGTATTTCAATAAAAAAAAATAGCTATTCATTTACATTTCTAGCACACATGATGATAACTGTGTTAATATGAGGTTAAAAAGTAACGAAACTTTAATTGTCTCAATGAAAACTGTTATTGTATGATTTTCAATCCTTTGGTTTATGAAAATAATTTTCCCGATTTATTCAAATTTTTAATTCAATGCTAGAATATAAACGTTGTAATTTTAGTATTCTCGTGTGCGTTAAACGTTTGTAGGTACTCAATTTTTTAAGTGCCTCCCCACGAAGTTTTGTATTATAAATTGCAAAAATAATTGCCTTTCATGAACGTTATTTTGGGCATTATTATGCAAAAGTAAAATTCTAAGACATAACGGCATAATTTCGACTCAAATATGCAAATGAATCTGAACGTTTTATTTGCTGCTGTATTATTTATGGCTTCTGAAATTAACATAGCAATTCCTTTAGAAAATTAAAATTCGATTGTTTAACCACTTGATCGGGGTTCCAGATAAACTGGATACGTTTCCTAGTCCTGTTTTTAGTGCCAATCGTATTGTTAGCTAAAATCTTTTTATTGCAGTTTTAGACAATAGACTGATAACCATTAACATCCAAATAGTTTTTATCTAAGTTTTCTTTGCAACTAGCTGTTGAAATATACAGCTCTCAAAAATATTTAACACGGTGAAAAAAAAACACAATTATATAGTTTTCCTAACACATATTACGATCTGTTTCGAAAATCTTCTACGTTTTTTTTATTTCATCCGCTGCCAGAGTGGAGCATATGGACTCCTAATGGAGTTTATCTCAACAGATGTGTTTCTACGAGAACTGCTAGTTACTCAGTTCCTCAACCTCTCTTTTTCCAAAGATAGTAGGAATAGAAGTATGGGGCTCATAGTGGACTCATAGGATAGTATGGGTGGGATGGGGGAATTCAAGACATCACATACATCCATACAGAAATTCATAAATCGATTGAAAAATAAATTTATAAAAACTGTCCGTACCGGGATTTGAACCCGGGACTTCCGTAACCGAAGCTAATGACGTTGACCACTCGACCACACAGGCGGCAAATATTATATTAAATGCCGTAAAATAAATTCCATGTTTATCTTTGAAACCAATCCAAAATTGTATTCTTCTCGTTTAGTCTTTTGCAATGACACCTTTCTTGTCGGTAAAATAAAAATATATTACCGTTATGTATTATATTATATTTGGATGAAAATAATTTAAAATTGATATTACTCTTTTATTTATATTCTGATTTCGTATTTTCAGTACGCTCTCGCAGTTTACAAATACTGCTATTATGTGCATGAATAAATGTTCAAAAACGTAGGTAATAGTTTCCATAGATGCAGACGCAAAAAAAAATGATACAACCTAAATAAAACCCGATCATTTCGCGAGAGCCCGCATTCAAAATTAGATTTTGATTACACCCCCTTCGCCCGAAAGTTGATTTCTGGCATATTACCCGTTTCCTATACGGAAACGTTTCGCAATATACGATGTAACCCGGCTAACGAATAGGGCATAAGGGACCAAGACCGTGATAAGCTCAGCAGCGAGATTTATTCGTGGCACGTTGAATGGTTGAAATAGGAATTGGAGAAGGTGGCAAAATGATGACGGGAACATATCAAATAGACGGATGCAATAAAACATTGCAACAAATACATTTTTATTTTTCCGTGCACACAAAAAAACACGTCCCAAAATGTTCCAATTCACTCTACAGCTGGTTATGATATTACATTCTCCAGGGTGATTTTTTCATTACAAAAGTACAACAAGTAAAAAAATGGTGGTGGTATATAGAAGAAATATATGAGGGTATTACTTGCAAACACTGCTTATTCCAAAATGGTTAAAAAATGAATCTTGAATTTCATTTTGAAAAACAATGTACATTTTAAACGTATTTTTAGTCTTACATAACTTTGGAATGATATTTTGGATGTTGTCAAGCCATGTTTGAAACTGATTTCTAAAAATATATATTTTTATCTACTAAATAACATTCATGGTTCATATTTCAACAACTCTGGAATGAGCCGGGTTTGCAAGTAATACCCTCATATATGACATCATTGTGTAGGTTTGATGATAATATAGGTATATGAGACAAGAAGCTATTTTTCAATAATATTTTATTCGGAAAATCATTAGGGTTTTTCGCGTATAATATGTCGTTAATCGTAAAATTATCAACCAACATAATTTAAATTATCACAATAATTTATTACTTATTAAGATTCCCAGCGATCCAAATTTTGTATTTTAAAAATATTTCTTTATATATACTTCATTAAAATCAATAAAGAAAACCGGCGCTGATTTACATATGATAAATGATGTCGAATTAGTACAAAAAAAATAGTATAATTTTTTTTTTTCAACATTTTATTTTAATCGAAAATTTTAAATTATTGCAAACGCTTATTAAATAAACTTTAAATTCTTACAAATATTTATTGTGTACCATATAATTATGATTAAAGTAAGTATTTCATACATTACAAAATGTAGACAAAATAATGAGTTAGAAATGATCTAAGAGTTAAAATTACAGAGCAGAACGAAAGAATATTTGAATGAATTATTATTATGCCTTGAAGCTAAAATATGTCGTTAAAAAATGTTATTTTTACAAGCGATACCTTTTCGGGCACATATAGCAACATTGTTAAAACTTACTAAAAGAAAGGCGTATTTAACTTTATTTACCTTTATTTAAGATTATCAAGCTTCATACAATTATTTTACTGAAGAAAGGAAGCACATCAATATCTTTAGTGGTCGAATTTGTGTGTCAAAATAGTCAATAAAAACATCAAACGAATACTGACCGCACGTTTTCAATAAACAAATACGAATGCATAAGAGAAACATCTGTTTCTTCAAGATGCTTCTTAAGTAAGCAAAACATGTGTCACAAGTTTTTTTACAACTTGTGTAGCAACAAAGTTACCAAGTTAAATTTGTCTTAAAAATGAAATTTCACAAAGTTACCGTCTGTTTTAACTTTATTTCGACTTGTCTAGTTCCCAAATGGTAATTAAATGGCCTATCCCAGAAGGTAAAATTTTTCTCGGTAGTTTTTTCAAAATATAATTTTAGGTAAGAAATCAAATCATCTGAATTTGCATACACAAATATATTTTATTTGTAATTTCCAAATATAGAATCAAAAATTATTTTTCACCCTTATCGATTAGTCTTTCGAATAAATTGCTTACAATAAAGAGATTAAATTTTCTAATGAAACTACGGCTGTGAAAAAGCTATTGTTTTCAACAGGCTTTTTCTGTACGTGTGTACTTTGATATACACATACAAATATATTCAACTATTCTTTCAACACAATACCCTCCAATCTCATTTGAAAAATCGACATTATTTTTTATTTATGGGAAATTCAGCCATTCAAATTACACAAAAGAAAAACCGATAAGGTTTACATAAAAAAACTGACCATTGTTTTACTAATCGATGTTTTCGTTTCATAGAAAAAAAAGTCAACAAACTTCGAAAAAAATCTTTGAACAAAACTGCTTCGTTGTAGACTCAGGAATTAATTAAAGGATTTAAGAAGATCTAATTGAGAGCCCTAAATTTTTCATGCTATCAAAATGGACATTTATTTCGTTAAGTCTTATTTAATTTCAAATACATGTCTTTTACGTCGATAAGTAATGTCAAAATAAAAGATTGCTTAGTTGCTATGGAACTAAATCGTCTTAAAACTAAATTATTCTTTTCATAAGTTTACGCTAACGGATGCTTTCCTTGATATTTACAACATTACGTAATTTTTTAAAAAGTTCCATTCCATCTCTGATTAAGGTCGTCTTCAGAACTTAATGTATAAAAGTTATGGTTTGGATTTAATATTAGAAGCGTCTTGTCAGAAAAGTCGATCAAAACTATGATATTTAAAGTTACTGGTCCGTTATCCGAGAGGCTTTCTTCATATTTTCTTCATTATATATTAACTCTAATCCAATTTCACAATATCATTTATGGATTTGTATTTAAAGGCATGAATATTAGTGATGTTTATATATTCTCCTGGCACCCATCAGATTCTAAGCTTGATTTTCTTAGCTTCATCCTTTTATCATGATCTTTTCTAAAAAATAAAGGTTAAATTACAACAAGTTGTACTTATACATCCTGTGTTGCAATGGTTCACTGGCAATACTTGGTGGAAAAGAATTATATTAAAAAAATAAAAAAACATTTTTTACTAACTCTACATATACTAAATAAAATCAGAACAGATTCGCTCATGAAGAGCATTTTCAACTAATAAAAATAAGCATTTAAGCAGTGCTATTCATATTATACACCTTTATTAGTTTTACTCGGCTTAGTGTAAATATTTCTGAATTAATTATTATTTGTGGCAATTTAAAATGCGCATGATAAGCAAAACCAGTCCTGGTTATATTAAATAAATTTTCATTTAGTGCAAAAGAGTGTTTTATTTTTTGAATAAGCTTAATGCTTCAGTTTGAATTTTAATCTTTCATGTGGTTGAAAAGGAATAAACGAATAAATTTTGGTGAGATTGAGTAATTAGAAAGAGTGAAAATATCACAAATCTTTGTTTAAATCTTAGTTCAATACAATAAATATAGTGTTATATATATCTCACTTTGATTCGAAATTTAAGCATTTGCATTTTGGAATTAACATAGTTTACTCCCGCTTTGATAAGGTCGGTTGTAATTTACTAGTTATGTTTCTAAATCCCATGGCATCACACGTTTATTTCGCTTCATAATTTTAAATTTCGTAAAATCGATGGCCGATTACCAATTCGCGGTTCGTGCTAAATTTATGGCGCATTGAACAAACATCAACCGTCAGCCAGCAAGTGCTGGTTAAACATTGCGATTGGATGGCAGCCGTGCTTTCCATCCATTAATTAATCTATTAGCTGATTGAATAGTTTGGAAAACGACACTTCACGTGGCTATTTTCAATTGAGTAATGATTTCCACTGGGAAATTGTTCACGGTGGAAAATAATTGTTAAAGGTATTTATTTATTCTCGCATTATTACGCTTAAAATTTTACCAAACTCGTTATGAAAGTTTATCGTCAGCATTCCAACCAAATACGCGGTACAGTTATCATCATATAATGAATGTAAAAAAACGTGTTTTCAACGATAAATAATTGTTTCTTTTAACCATATCGTGAGAAAATAAAAAATATTATAGCTATGTATCTCTAGTTTATTTTACGTTCAAGGGCAGAGTTTCTCTAGTCTGTGCCTTCAGGTGCACAGCAATTTTCATACTCATATGTATTTTACGAGTATTTAACATTTAAAAAAAATTTAGTCTTCATACTATTTTTAATAATATTGTTTATTGAAATCGTAAATATAAAAACATGTACAATTTTTTACGAAAAAGTGTAATTCTAATATATTTTATATAGTTGCTGAAACATTATTAAATAAATATAACAAATAATATTCAACTTTTGTTTTTTCAGAAATCCGAGATGTGTCCTCTGCTACAAATATCTGAAATCTCAAATGCGCCCGTTACCGCAAAAAGGTTGAAAACTATTGTTCTAGGATTAATCTATGGTTTTTTTTAGTTACTTATAGACATTGGGAAGCAAAAAAAAACGTATTGTTGTCAACCTTATTACTGGAAAACTACAAAATTTTAATTGACAAAGCAATCGATTTTTTAATTTAAATACATGTCAAAATTGCAATAGTTGCTATATTTTGATAAAATCATAAAATAATCGAATAGATACAAAAAAACTTCTTTAGTACAAATATAAATATTTTGTCTATGGTTATTTTCTACATCGCTTTGGCAACATTAGAAAGAAAGAAATAAATTATGAAAAGTTTGGTTGTGCCGCTATTAAATCAATTCGGTGTGCAGTTAATACTATAGATCAGGCACGGGCAAACTGAGGCCCGCGAGCAATATTACATTTTTGAAAAATATTGATGTTTTTATCTTTTAACGCCTTTTTACAAAATTATTGAAAATAAATATAATAATCATTATTTTTGGATACACCTATATATGTGAACAAATATCTTCAATCGTGAACCTCAATAAAAACTCTTTACGATCAAACATCACTGATGAACATCTACAACAAGTTTTAAGAATCTCAACTACAAAATTAACACCTGAATTTAAAAAAAAATGTTAACATATCTAAAACAGTTCTATTTCTCTCATTAGATAGTTTTTTTCATGATAAATAGTGTCCATAGAAAAATGGTATTTTACTTGCGGCCCGCCGCTCATTTTGAATTCCTGAATTTGGCCCTCCATCCGAAAAGTTTCCCCCCCTCTGCTATAAATGCTCAATTGTCAGTAAATATAATTCGGCTGTAACACATTATTGCACTAGGCTTAAAAAAGTATGTATTAAAATGTATTGTGCTAAGCTTTATTACATTTATATTTTCAATCATTTTGTATGTATTAATTAATATAAATAAATATTGTTTCTTTTTTCTTATTATTTTTAAATTGTATGTAAATAAACTATATATATGATTAAAATGATTACATTTTATAATATTTAAACTGATAATTATATAAAATTTAATCTAAGAAAAATAGAATAGAAAGCTTAGATTAATAAAAATACTGGTCTTTACATAATGAATATTTTTACACGTGGAATTTTATGATCTGTAGACACTGGGTTCTTTGATTTTTTTTATTTTGCAATTGATTTATTTTAGTTAATCGACGACATAGTTATCACCTGAGAAATCAAATTAATTTGCTTGACACAACTTTTTATTTTAATAAAATAGATATCAATGCGACGTAAAATATACTCACCGTAATTGTCGACTCTGGAATGGAAGAAGGACGTAACCCACAGTTTTTTCAAAACAGCTTTTTCGATAATCACAATGTATCAAACTTGATACACATTCTATCAACAGGATGTAATCTGCAAATGTCGAATAAGTATCTAAATTTAGCTTTTAGAATTTTTGTGAAAATTGAAACCATGAAAAAGACTGAAAAAAGGTTTTTTCTAGACAATTTCTTTGATTAATATTAGGTTATGTCAATTAAACACCAGATTACAAATCTCTATGCACTCCAAGGTTGTTTATATTTTATAATATGCATATGGCCTAAAATTATCAAAACCTGTTTTTCGTGCCTCCTGTAAAATTTGTCTACCCACAAACCCACACATAGGGTTACGTCCTTTTTCCTTTCTACAGTCGATATCTAAAAGTGAAATTATTAGAGATGATAATGCGTAATAGAAGCCAACTTCAAACGACTGAAAGTATTTCGCCTATAAATATGACGTGTATACCCGGCCCGAAAAATAAACTTTCTTTCTTTATTAAATGCACACCAAGCAATGTTGCCGTAATGCAAAACTTAAAAGTTTAGATGCGAGACAAAGCGCTTCCGTTGTTTACTCATCATACAAAGTACGCGACGTTCATGCACCGAAAGTTATGATGGTGATAAAAGCCCACCGAGAAATAATTATACGGAGGAATTCTATTCAAGATACAACGCGTTTATGTCCAATAGAATGGCTACAACATACAGTTAACCTGTTTCATGATTAGTTTTTGCACTTTTAGTATGAGTAGATTTATTGTGTTATATGCAAGCTACAATATGTTAACAAACAAGTGACACAGAATTCGAACCTTTATAAGCTGATTTTTTTTGAAAAATGTTTTTGATCGAAAGCTATTGAAGTTTGCGATAATCTCAATGTTTATCGTACCTGCCACCAGCTGTAGTCTGGCTAGTAAGAGCTTGGCTCTTCTGTTGGGTCTAAGTTCACCTATCTCATATTCAATTCTGAAAATAGTACAAAGATAAAGCAATCAGATTACCAAGAGCTCATACTTGAACACACCTTTCTGCGAAGAGAGGAGTTGAGCAATTCATTTTCAATCTGTAAAGATATCGTAAAACCTTTTGATGATACATTCTTTATCGAGAGTATTTTTTTTTATACAACAGAAGTTTTAAGCGCGTTATAATTATAAACACTTACAAATGCGTAAATAAATTGTTTCCATAAAAAGTTTTGCTTTGGTAAAATACTATATATTTTTGTCTATAATTTTATTTTAACTTGTATCATTTCGTCTACTTACCTGAAAATGAATAAAATTATGAATATTGTATAGTTCGCATTATATTGATAATGAATGATTCTTAATATATTTCACTTGAGTAATTTTTATTCATTTATTTATTTTATATTCAAGAATTATTAAATATACTAGAGAATCCATAACAAATTTTGAGTTTATTTTCTTAAATACTCAAACACACCATTTCAATATTAATTATAATTACTGCACTATGCTAAAAAATAGATATAAGAAAATATTTCTTTCAGAAATAATGCTAATTTAATCAATACACTTAGTTGTATTTAAATATCGAAAAAAAACTGTTTTCTTCTGTGAGTTCTGTTCTGAATTACATTTTTATTGAACAGTATGAATACATATTTTTATCTAGCTATTTTTATTTTTGTATTCTTTAAATTGAGTTCTTTATATTTAACACAAAACTGTAGCCAGAGTGAATTTACAAATATCCTGTACATTAGACATTTTTATGTAAAATAAGCCACAAAGCGAAATACAACCGTGTTCTGTATTTTCAAGTTCTCTTTGTGAATCGTATTTTTGTGACGCTTTTAAAATTGTTCAGCTGCAAAGAAAAATATTCTCCCTGACGACACATGTGTTTGACGGAATCCATCTATTATTCAAAAAGTTGACAGTATTTGGTACATAACAAAAAAGATTTTCACGTGTATTATTTTTTGCTAAATTACCTAAAGCCTTTGAAAAGCACCCTGAGCATTTTTTTATATCAAACTTTAATTAATGCCCAGAGGTGACGCTTCACCCCATCGCTGATTCCAACAGCAGCACATTTTCCCAATTTTTTAATATAAAAACACAATATGGCTTTTAGAGGATTCCTCATTTTCACTTTAGTTCAATTAAGGAGGGATAACTTTTTTCTACGCGAACCTTGTGTATAGGCACGAAACGCCACCGTGATATGCAACATTAACCTCTTTTGGACTCCAAAAAGGTCTTTTAACGTTTATTTTGTCATTAAAAGTTTATAAGGTAAATTTTGTATAACAACCCACAAAACCCTCTCAATACTGAATATTATCATCAAGTTTATTCTTATGCTGTTTTTATTTTCATTCAGTTTTTCTTCGGTCTTATCTTCGAAGTAACTCTTTTGTTATTCGAAAATTTTTACATTTTATTTCTACTACTATATCCAAAAAAAATATTTTTACATACATAAAATAATTGAAATTCGTAATAGATCGACGAACTTCTAACAATAAATTCATTGCAATTATCGTGTCTATAAACCAATATGACGGTGTAACAATACGGTTTATAATATAATATCACGTCAATATGTATAAATAAACATGCTTGTATTTTCCGACCTCTAAGATCTTTAGTTGATTAAAAAATACTTTTTATAGTTTATGGAAGATATTTACTTGTAAAATAAAATTAAAACGAATAAACGAAAAATAAATTAAAGATTCAGAAACTTTATTTAATTGCTTTATTTATAAAATGTATTGCCCAACATATATATGAATGACTACATCGAAACTAGCAACCAAAACAAAATAGCAATATCGGAAGCTCTTTCATTCTTCCGGATATCCACAGACATGTTTATGTACCCAAATTTCTGAGAACTAAAAAAGCAGTCGGAACTGCAGAAAAAAGCTCAATATTAACTGTTTGTTTGTATACGATTTAGGAATAAATTATTGGATGCGACTGCTTAGGCCATTTTTTTGTTACATGTAAGTATGCCAACTATTTGCCATCACTAGCAGTACTGTTTAAAGTGTAAAATTATTTTCTATCATATCTACGATTTTTAACAATTTACGTGATACTAATATATTTTTTTTTATATATATGACATATTATATTCATTGAATCGTTAAAACTTTGAAGAGTGAATCAAAGTGTGCTTTATTTATATATGTTTTAATGTCGTGGTGTTTTAATGTTAAGTATTTTTTTAATTAATTCTTTATGTAATGAATAATTTATGATTAGTTATGTTTCCATCTGGAAATGAAATCAATTGAAAGCTTATGAAAGCTTTTCTTGTGTAAATCAAGAGGTAAACGAAGGGCTTGAACAGTCTATTCCAGACACATTGATGGTCTCTTCCGACTAAAAATCACTCTGCTGGAACGGTGAATTCTTTTTCTAGCGGAAGCGGCCTTCTTGTTTCCTCCTTCCAGTCGATTGCCTTTCAATGGATTGTTTTTCCGCTCCCGTCCATATTAACGTACGGAAATATGAAAATTTTCCTTTAAATTAAAAAGTCTACATCGCTCATTACGTCCAAGTCAACTTTTATACAAAAAGGGATAAAATATACCTAACATATTATTAAATCTTTCAACAACGGGTAACATATAAAAAAATTAGAAATATATTTTTTTACTAATTTCACATCAATAGTTATTATTCAATGTCTTTCTACCAATAATTTCACCTTCGTTTGATCATTAGTGAGTTTTTTGCAAATAGCTAATTGACTGTTTTCCCAGATGATTTTTTTCTGTTTCTATCTTGTACAACCACTTAATATCACCGAACACCTTATGCATATACACAGTGGTGGGCTGCCAATACGTTGAGAAAGGGCTCGCTTTATATCAAAGCAATTTTCGGTGTTCTGGGAAAGAAGTCAATTTTTTTATCACTCCGATGAAGTGATATGCAATACTTAATTGAGCAATCGATTGTTACTTAAGACACTTATAATATGTAACAATATCTAATTTACCTTAAACTTATCAATGATAAAAGCCGAAAATGTACTACGGTGTATAATAAAGCTGTCCTAGATAATATATAAGTAAGAAATTGCAGTTATCTACTAATTTGATCTGAAAATATTGTTTTATCTTAAATTAACAAGGAGCTCGCCGGCTCAAGTACAAGTTGGTTTCCCACCACCACCCGTTGTGTATATGCAGCCAACGTTTAATGGCCGCCTTCCACAACGCTATCGACAGAAAAAAAGGAGTTTACCCCTCACATTCATGGCCCGAGCAGAACTGCACGGGACTGATTTTGAACCATGCACTAATGTGCTTAAAATAATAATAATAATAATAATAAAAGTGTGACTAGCTCAGCCACTTAAATCAAGTTGATATTAAGTATCTTGTGTATAGTCCGTATACTGAGAGCTCGTCGATGTAGACGAGTTTAATGACTCTAGAGAGGAGTCAAGATTGTGACGATCCCCATATAAATTGGCAAACTTTTCAAATGCCGTGAAGTTAGCTTTGGTTGCAATCAAGTCAGCGTGGCCTATTGGACCCGTGTGAGGACGGACCACAGCAAACAATTCTGCTCGTTCGGACTCCATCTCAGGGCAGTCCCACAGAACGTGATTAACGTCCTGCTCGGCATACCCACAAGAGCAGTCCGGCCTTAAAACCAACTTGCCCAGCGCGAATAGTTTTGCATTGAACTTGCCATGGCCGGTTAGAAATTGGCAAGTCCAATGTGATGGTGTTAGTGATTTTATTGCAAGCCTCCAGGACACGTCCGGAAAGAACTGATACGTTTGACGTCCCTTAGAGGACGCAGCCCATCTGGTCTGCCATATTGCGACGACAGTTGTCAGCACAAGCTTTTCAACAAACGAGCGATAGCTGTGACCCTCAGGCGTCTCCTGGCGAGAAGGAACCGCCATCTGAACGCTCCCTATAGATGTATCGATTCCCTTCATTAAAAGAGTAATTGCTCCGCGTAACTGAATGTGCAAATCCAGTGGTAGCACCCCAGCCAGGACTGGAAGCGCATCCGTAGACGTTGTCCTGTACGCTTTTGTTAGTGATATTAGTGCAAGCCGTTGTCCACTTAGTAATGTCTTCTTAACGAAACTGATGTTAGTTCTATGATGCCACACGCTAGACGCGTATCCAGCAATCCCAATGAAAATCGCTCCATATATTTTAAGAGCCCTTGGTTTTAGTCCCCAGTTTTTGCCAGCCAGTCTTGATATTCGGAGATAGGCTAAGTTGGCTTTGTTAACAACTGTCTTGGCATGTTGCTGGAACGAGAGCTTGTCATCTAGGATGACGCCTAAGTACTTCACCTGCTTTGATACTCGTATAGAGGCTAAGCCCATGCGGATATGTGGTGACCGTTTTAAAATGTCAAGTTTAGTCCCTCCTTTGAGAAGAAGGGATTCGGTTTTCGCAGGTGCAAATGAAAGCCGATTTATCTTTCCCCAGTTCAAGATATTAGCCAATGCACCTGTAGATGCACGCTCAAGACCCGCGCGACTGTTCGCTCCTACAATAAGAAGCGCGTCATCAGCATAGGCAATGATCGTGCAATCCGGTGGTAATGATAGAGTCAATAGGTCATCGAAAAGAATATTCCAGAGCAGAGGCCCCAGAACTGAGCCCTGAGGACAGCCCATGGTAGTTATTCTGCTGATGGATGTCTGGCCGGAGTTATAGGTTATTTCCCTATTTCTAAAATAGCTTTGAATCATTGCGTATAGGTTTCCAGGTATCTGGGCTCTAGTACAATTAAAGAAGAGGCTCGCGTGAGTCACTCCAAGTTCCCTCTAGCCCAGTGGTTCTCATGTGCGGCCACCAGAGGATTTTGCTGCGGTCACCAACAGTTTCATAGTAAATCAAATAAAAAATGTATTTTTACAAATTCATTTGTAAAATTATTATTTTTTAAAATTGATTGAATGCACCTGACTTATCGAGCATTTAGTCGAGTTATTTACTCCAAATGACTCACAGAGGTATCAGCATTTATGAGATCATTCAGTGTAATGCACTTTATAAAAAATAAATATGGAAACCAGCTGACATATGCAAACTTTGAAGCGGCGATGCGGCTTGCATTGGAAGAGAGAACTGTTGAACAATTTCCATTCGAATTGCTTTTAGATAAATAAATACCAATATCTTTAAATAATGTATTTTATTGAACATAAATTAACCTTTTTTTTTAAGTAAATGCAACTGCTATTGTTATCACATTTGGTGCGGCCACGAGACATTTCCATAGGACCGCCGATGCTTATAATGCGGCCACAATGAAATCTAACGTGAGAACCACTGCTCTAGCCCACCCCTGCAAATACACGTGTACATATATATATACATTTAATGTGGTCCCATTGCCCTTACATATAACATCATATAAGTACTATTTTGTTAAACATAAGTTTATTAAAATGGAGGGTAATAAGCTCAACTTTATCACAAATTTTGTGAGGTCGTGTTTATGATAAGTACGCGTGCATGTTACAAAAGCTTTACAAAGCAAAAAGTTCACAAAACGCCGACAGTAAAAGTTTTGACCCGCAAGTTTTGTTGTGTGGAAGTTAAATCTTGTTCGGGGACCACAGTAACGAAAGTTTTTGTTGACCTCACATTACTAGGGTGAGAATTGATACCAGCGCTTTTTAGAATGTTGCTATTCAAGAATACAAAAATTCTTACGTGCTTTGCCGCCACGTAGAGATGGCATCTGTAGTAAAATACATTTTAAGCAATTTTTAATTCAGACAGGTTTTCAAACTCGTATAGCTCTTGCGTGCTACAGGTGTTATGTATACGCTAAATCAGCCACTTTGAAATGTTGATTGCCCCTGACATAACATAATTAAAATTTGTAATATTTGATTGCAATCTATATTGTGTATATACAATAACTTTTCTTTCTTATTTTCAGTGCAACAATAACTTTTCAACGGACAAATATATATATTGATTCCTTCTACGTCAGTTAAAATCAAAGTTCAAATCGAACGGTCGTTGACTCAGTAGATACCTCTTGATACTCACGTCTTTATTATTTTTATTATGAGATTAAGTGATTTATTAAAGTGTAAAAAATATGTTATTCGAATAAAAGTTGAACAAACATTTAAATAGTGTTTTCAGTAAAAATTATATCCGTTACACAGGTTACAATTAAAAAAGAGATGGGATTTAAGACATTGAATCACGAGAATCGTTCAGGACTTATTTCTTACAATTATGTCACATTACTAAATGAAATTAAATTGTTTTAAATAGGCAACAAAATGTACTATGAACGTTTTTATATAATAGAGAAACTGCAGTACAGCAGTATCTAAATAACCGTGCTTACGAGTTTGAATACCAGTGCAGACAGTTTCATTGATTATAGGATTTCTGCTAAAAGGCATAATTGTCTGTAATATTTGCAATTTCCTCCCACCAATTCAATTTTTAAGATGTAGTATAATGAGTCATACTAATTAAACACTAGCCTTATTTTAACACTATCTTTTTATACCTAATCTTTTTTAAAAAAAGTTTGATCAACTGAACAACAAGCAGATCTTGTAAAAAACTTCTTTTGAGATAAGCTCCACTAGGAGTACAAATGCGCTACATTGCAAACGGGGCTTGGTTAAAAAAATATTTAAAATCAAGAACTTTTCAACTCGATGGTTTTAATTAAAATTCCCTATTTTATTTCAAAGAGAACTTAAAATAATTGATACTTCATCAATACGGAAATAGTAAACGGAAAGCTGATTACGAAACCATAAAAATGCTAAAAACGCTATATTAATATTGATCATAGTAAACTAGCCATTGAATTGTGCTTTGAGTCAATCAATCTCTCGAGGGGTGGTGTAAAAATAGAAACCATTACAGCACAGGAATAAAAAAAATGCATACCCTGTCATTAAGTTTTCATATGTAACAATATTTTTATATACAATTCTGTCGAATACAAATTATTTAAATAAGCTATGTGTTATGTGGCTAATTTAAATGATCTGACCGTCACAGTCGGCTTTGTTTCGCTTTGCAGGTAAAACGCAGGTGTATATGTAGTAAAAATATTTTTTTTTCCATTCTCATTTTTTGTATTGATTTGTAGTTCATAAAGATATGAATAAAACACACATCTTTATATGATTTTAGCAGTCTTACTGTTTTTATTATTTGGTGCAAATTAACAAAAGAATTTTCCAGATTCGTTGACTTTTGTAAACAAAATGGTAGTTGGTATAGAATCACATGCCAACACATGAACGCTATGGAATATTTACGCCTGGATTGGAAGTAAATTCTGCTAGAAAATTATTTAAAAGAAATAATGTTTTTTTTCATTTGCATTTTGAACTATAAATTTTAAAATTTAAAACATAAATGTTCTCCTTGAAAAAATATTAAATATATAGTGTTTCTACGAGAACTGCCTGTTACTCAGTTGTTCAACCTCTCTTTTTTCAAAGAGAGTAGGAATAGCAGGATAGAGCTAGGACAAGACTTGTGGTTAACTAGTCACTCCCAATACACCCCGTTCATAGGATAGGGTGGAAGGAGGGAATTCAAGACATCACACACATCCATGCCTTCGAACAGAAATTCATAAATCGAAATTGAAAAATCAATTTATAAAACTGTCCATACTGGGATTTTAACCCGCGACCTCCGTAACCGAAGCCAACGACGTTGACCACTCGACCACACAGGCGGCAAAAATACTTTATGTTTTTTTTGTATACAGTATACTAAGAAATCTAGTATCATAAAAAAAGATTTCACTACTCAAAGGACTAAGGGTATGCTGTCTATGAGATAATTTCAACCCAAGTTTATCCATGTAAAATCGTGGAATAAGTGGGCGATAACAAAGCATGACTGTTACACAGCGTGTGTCAAACACACGTGCATAAAATCTCTTTAAAACTACACGTGGGAGTAAACTCTGAAAATCGTTTAAAAATTCATATCAAGTATTTGCAGTGTTTTCATCTGGAAGAGTACAGTTTGCTTGTTTAAACAGTGACTGTCACTCAACAAAGGAGTTTTAGTAAAATAACGATACTGTATGTAACGTGCATATGACAGTCTAAAAATATTCCTTCTGTATGACAATTATTTTATTCCACTAGCCATATGCTCTCAATCGCATTCATCATTATTGTTTAAACGTATAAACTTTAGGAGTATATTAAATGATAAAATTATCAATGTAATCAACGTGATTGTTCAACACACGATACAAAATGCCTTATACTTACATGTGTACGCATTTATACAAACACAACTCTTACATGGCTAGAAGTTAGACAACCGTAGAGCCTTTTGTGGCCAATCGCAGAAAGAACATATTAAAAACAATTAACAAAAATGAAAAGTCCTAAAATCATTTGATAAGTTCAAACACAGCTCTTATGTGGCTAGAAACTAGACAATTGTAAAGCTTTTTGTGGCAAATCGCAGAAACAAAAATATTAAAAACAATTAATAAAAATGAAAAGTACTAAAGTCATTTGGTTAGTTCAAACATTATGAAGACCTCGGCTTATGAACTCAAATTTTATATTTAAAAAAAACTTGACAAGACTTAAGCTTAAAACCACTCGATATTTAATTATCGTATCACTCAGCTACATAATAAAAATGGTTACCTGTTTAAAAACAAGTTTAAAAAAACTTACTTAAAATATTTTTCAATAATTATGATTGGTTTTTTTCAGTACTACATTTTAGCTCTTAGCTGCCATAGATAATTAATAGTTATTATCCAGCACGCCAGCTATAATTTGCAACTATTAATTGAATAATTATTGACGATATATTTCGTCTGTGGCAGCCATCGAGTTAAGCGGTCAAAAAAGGAAAATCGATGCAACTTTATGGTTTATCAAAGTAATTCTTAGGATTAGAATTTAGTTTAACTCTCAGTGGCTAGTTAAGAAATATACTGAAATAATACCGTATATTTTTTTTATTTACGAGGCAACCATCTTAATAATTTTCAGTAAGTAACTAATCTCAAGCAATCAAACACGACGTTATTAAACTATTTTATCATCCAACTCTAATGAATGCTTGTACAATGGTGATTAGTTTTACATATCATATGCGTTATTAACAAATATAATCCCTATTTATTTTATTTAATACAAAATGCAATAAGTACATTTGCATAAGAAATCTAAATTTCTTTTAACTTAAACCAGTATAAAAAAGAAACACTAAAATATGTTAAATTTATTGGAAACCGCCCCTAAAACAAACTATTTATTATTGATTAAAAACCAAAATAATAGACACTGCTACAATTAATCAGAATAACAAAATGTATGGAATGTTTATTGTTATAAAGGTTGAGCAAGACAAAACATTGAAATTGTATTTTTTTCAAAATACAGATCGATTACAAAAGATGCTGATTAAAACATTTACTTAGAAAAAAACTTACCAGCCGTGTTTTTTAATATCGAGAAAAAGCCTTGCTCATATTTCACACTCGGGAGTATTTTTACTACAAGCTTATAAGAAAAGCCGCAGTAAGCCGATATATTTATACGATCCATTTTCTCCAATAATACGATCCTGTTTTCTATTCTTGCGAATTTCAAGCGAGCTTGTGAATTATGAAAGCTGAAATGTCTTTTCATTGCATTGTTTGTTCAGAATAACCCCGTGTAAACTTTTGTCTGGAAAGATCACTGCTTCTTGTGTACATTATGCAGATATCTCAGACAAGTTTGTTGAATGGGAAATATCCGGATAATCTTTCTCCGTATAAGCTGAATATTTTTCGTTTTCATCGTCACACATATACGAGAACATTTATTGCACCCAATAAAGCGGAAAATGATGTTTATTTGACTTTTATGATAATATTATACAGTAGTTATTTTATTTGATCGAAGCTATGCATGTTTTAAATTCTCTCCCATCAACTCAATACCTAAAACGAAGCGTAGTTCAAAAGTGTTCAGTTAGTCATTACTCCTGTACATCGTCTTAGTTTAAAAATATTTAAATTGAGCAACTGACCAAAAACAGTTATTGTATAAATACTTTTGTTGAATTGAGTTTTATTGGAAGTCTGTATCGATTTCCTAGCGCACACATGTGCCAAGTGGGATTTTAGGTATAAATAGATACATCAATGATTATTTTGTTTTCTAAAAAAGCATTCAAGCAAAATTAACTATTTTTTTTTTCATTTTATATCTGTTCACAACATATAACAATACAATAATTGATGATTAAGTATGGATGCAAATCTTTTATCTGTATATTCATTTTAATGACTACTGATTCAGTTTTCTTCCTTTATTTAATAATAATATTCACTTTCAGCTGAATAAATTTGGTGTGAAATATGAATCTAGTTTTAGTAAAAATACATAGCATACAAGATGCTGACGATTTTTGGGAAAGCCTTTTAAGCATAGAAAGGAAAGAGCTGCTTAGCTTCTGAAAGGCTACCAGCATCATTCAGAGCAGCCAGCTTCGTAGTACATGCTGACTTGGTTGCATCTAGGCAGGGGTTGGAAGGAGAGGCCTGCACGGGCCTCTACCCGGCCCTGCCCGCGGGCCGAGTTCGGGCGGGTAAGCGCAATTGAAATTCGGGAGAAGGAGGAGAAGTAATTTACTTTTACAGAAAAATATTTCAGACTGTGTTCGTGTCATAAGTCAGCCATGATGATTGTAATTATTACCAGTTCTGTAGAGAATCGTAAATTGTTGTAAATTTTTAAAAAACGGGTTTTTTTCGGGCTGAGGAGTATACATTTGGGCTTCGGGTCGGGTTCGGGTAACATGTGTAGTATTAGACTCGAACCTGGGCTGAGTTGGGCCTGAGTCTTTCGGGCTTAGACCGGGTAATTTTGTAAAATTTCGGCCCGTGCAGACCTCTAGCTCATAGGGACTCGCGCGAAACGAAAACAGAAAGAATATAACTTATTTCTGCGTCAATCTTGCAATCTAGTTTAAATAAATATATTTTAAGCTATTGATATTAATCAAACAACATTCTGTAGCTTTAATAATTATTGCGTATAGTTAAAAAAAATAATAAAAAAAATCGACACCTGCCCCGGATACATCGAATAATTGTTAACGTATTGGCAGCCCACCACTACATTTAATGCAAATTACAAGAATAGCTTTATAATAGCTCAGTTATTGTTCATTTTTTTCTACACACTTGAGTTTTAGTTGTGGATGAATTTTCTTTGGACATTCCTGAAAAACTCGACACACTATACACTTCAAATTTGAATCGTTCAAACTATGTACATTCTCACAAATCTTGTCACTAACGACCCGGGTTTCGCCTTTCGGCATCTTCAGGCATTCAAGTGCACGGATGAACTTGAACTGACGCTTAGTCATATGTTCTAAAACTCGGATGTTCAATGTTCTTTCTGTTTTGCCGATATAAAACTTTGTACAACAAGCCTTTAGATTGAAAAAAGACACGTCTACTTTTGCTAATCACTTAATTTCGGAAGGACACGTGTTCAATCAGGAACAAGGGATAAAAATGTTACACCCAAATACGGACAGTCATAAGCTCTTTTTCCAAGAAATTTTAGAAATCAACAAAGCACAGTTGCAAAGTCTTCCGATTTTAAACGAAATATCAAACTTTCCCACATCTCCTCTTCTATACCCTATATAACCATAAAATCACACGAAACTTTTATTTGCTAAGCGTCAGTTCAAGTTCATCCGTGCACTTGAATGCCTGAAGATGCCGAAAGGCGAAACCCGGGTCGTTAGTGACAAGATTTGTGAGAATGTACATAGTTTGAACGATTCAAATTTAATATTGAAATTCCACCAAGCACCTTCAGTCGAAATCTTAAACTATACACTTCATTTGATTGTATTGGAAGAAATCTAACACATCAAGTAAGTATCAATAATGATTCAGTTTTAAAGAGTTTACTGGTCATGGTTTTGATGGAAAGGCATTATAATAAAATTAAAAAACATACATATTAATTCTACACTTTCAATAAAGATCTGGAGCGGTTTCGCTCATCAGGGGCATTACCATTAGTTGGTTTTCACTACATAATAATACGAAACTTCACGTATTTTTTAAAATGCTATCGCATATCCTTTGATGTGAGGTCATTTATTTCACGTTATTTTTAACAACCACGTATGAAGAGATGCTTCACCTTTTATATCGATATCAAATGCCTTTTTCATCACATTTTCTGATAATATTTCTTGAACATTTTTTTTTCAAATTCGCTGTCTAGTCGTAGCATATGGTTACCACATGATTCCTCGAAGATTCTCTGTCCCTCGCCAGTCTTCTTGCTTTTTCTCACATCATTCCAGCGTCTTGTAGTTCCGCCGAGTATATTTTATAGCTAATCATCAGTGGCCTTCCACGACGGTGGAATCCATTCGGTTAGTAGAAGCGACAAGCAGAATTCAGGCTTTTTTGAGGCATCTACCACACATGTCCAAGCCAGGCTCATCGTCGCTTCTTAACTTCGTACGTAATTAACGCCTGTTTAGTTCGTTCCTTTATCTCCGTATTTCTGACCACCGCACTCCTAGCATTCGGCGCAGGTATCTGTTTTCAGAGTATACGGTTACTCTTGTAAGGTGTCATGACTCGCAACCGTAAATCTTCACTGTCAGAATGCAAAACATTACTATTCCATTTTTTTAGGAAACAAAATAAGCCGACAAATATCCTAATTTTTTAAGAAAGATTTTCAACTCACAAATGATGGTGTTATTTGCAAACACGGCTTATCCCAAAATGGTTAAAAATGATACTTGAATATGACTTTTAAAAACAATGTTAATTTTAAAAGTGTTTTTAGTTTTACATTACTTTGGAATAATATTTTGTATGTTATCAAGCCATGTTTAAGATGATTCTAAAAATACTTTCAAAAAATATTTTTATCTACTAAATTACATTGATGGTTCATGTTTCAACAATTTTGGAATGAGCCGGGTTTGTAAATAATAGTCTCAAATATACTTCAATAGATCTTTTCATTTCTTCAGTGGCATTGGCATATTTATTTTATTTGTGTAAAGGAATCTTTTTAAACACTAAAAATAAGTTATTATTTACTTAGCCATTGAATGATTTATAAAGTTTAATTAATTTAATGGCTTTGAGTAATATTATGGAAATTTCGAATTGTCTATCTATACTTATGTCAAACTCGATGTAGATGAATAGAAACATTTTCGGAGAATGCGCAAACTTCCGTATCCTTGTTCATGGAACCGTAATGTTTTGTAGACGTATAATTAAAATGTTTGCGTTTTACGAAAATTCTTGAGCATTATTCAACAAAGATCTTTTAAATCGCAACGTAACAAAGAATTTTTAATTGTATATTTTAAACATTTAAATATTGAAAATAACGAGCCGTAGTTTGCGACCATTTCTTCAGAGACCTTTGTTTTTCTCAGAGTTAATAATATTTCAAATAAATATGACTTAGTACGTAGCTAATTTAATTCGAGAAAATTCATTTAACATTACAACGCAGGCTTCAAAGACTTGCCAATGTGCCGGGGGACAAAGAAAGTTCTGAATCACTGACTTATAATACGAAAGTCGTGTCGTGGAAAAATTGTACTTTTCTCTGCTTAATGATTTCCCCAAAAGCCCCCGAGCGCCTACCAAGCTCTTACCTTTCGACAGTGGCTTTCCATTTATTTTATACTATTGTTTTTTTATTTACATGTACATTAAAATTTAAATTAACGTTTAATTTTTTGTTTCAAATGTATTTTAAACATCTAGTGAAATAAAAAAAGCATTATTAGATAAAAGTGTTTTTTGTATATTATATAATATAATATTTCATCATATACTGGTTTACCAGTTTATTAACTATCTTTACTATTCATTTAAAGAACCATTCTATTACTTTTTGTTCATATTTTCATATAAATTACAATGAAAACGACTTTAAATATAAATATAAAAAATATTATTATGATAAAACTAATAGAAACAAAAGCTATTAAAATTCTTAATTGAATGAATACATAGTGACGACATATCTATACAAACAGTTGTGCAATTTCATGTCGATAACGACCATATTCGCAATTACAATTATTCTTTAGCGAAGATATATTTAAATTTAATATCGGAATTTCTCCAGTATAAAATAACAATTTTATCACTATATGAAATGATAAACAAAACATATATGAAATAAAATAACATAATTAAACACAAAAAGCCTAAAGTTTTGATATAACAATAATAAGGATAGCTTCTGCGACGTATGTATTATTTTAAAAAGCTTTATGCTCTGCATATCACATAATGAAAGAATAATTGGCAGAAGTCATAGAGACAACATGCTTTTAAGAGGTATGCATTCTTTATTTATACGTATATTGTCATTCACCGTAGCCCCTAGTGTGCTTTCGTACTTTCATGAAATAATTCAATGTAGGTATTTCAACAAACGATACATAATATATTTCTTGAACATGATAATATGCTGTATTTGATTTTCAAACTTTATACAAATAACTATTGAAAAAATCATTAGTTTTGATCTTCCCACGATAGCACGCGTCTATAATCAAAATTGTATTATCGAATATAATTTAGGTCTACCCAATACAATTTCCAAGTATCATATATTGTCTGCGTTTCTATAAAAAATATCAACCTCCGTTAGCTAGTGATAAGAGCTCTGCTAACCAAAAAAGGGTTTTTATTTAAGTTATGGTAAGGTCAAAACAAATATTGATTATTTGTAGTGTATTGTGCGTGGGTGTTGGTATGACTTTTTTTCTTCGGTGTAATTGTGAGTGACACAGTGAGTAAAAAAGTTTGACACTATCCGTCAAATAAGCAATGAACTGGTGTACAAAAAATATTTTTATATCATTGAGACGCCACTGGGAAGAATTTGTGATGTGCGTCAGAAAACGCGGTCATTAGGCCAACCATTTTCTTCACCCTTAAAATCATTATGCTCTTGAGATTTTCATTTTCCGACCGTGAAAGTGGATTCTTTCTGATCATTTATTTCTCGAATGTTAAGTATTCAGAATCAACACTATTGGAAAATAAACGTGCTCAATATTTAAACAGATAAAATTTAAACTGAGAATTTATTCCAATAAAATTGTAGCAACCGAAGAAAGTTTTCGTAATCTTTTTATGACTTAGTTATTATATACTTTTATTTAAAATTTATAAAAACGGCTAGATGGTACTTTCTTGAAACAATAATGAGCTTTATGAATTCGTTAATTTCTTCTGAGAATAGCATGTTATATTTATACTAGACGTAGATAAAAGTGATAATAACTGAAATCTTCAATTACCTTTTTTATTTTTATTAACAGTTTTAGCATTAATATAATAATCTTCCGTAAGAATAGTATATATTTACTATAAGAGTGGAGAAAATGATAAAATATTTGGGTTAGAGTGTACTTATAAACATCTTATCATTGATTGCTTACATATTTCGTTTTCAAGCTATGATAAAAAAAAATGAAAATATCACAAATATTCATTAATTTAAATACAAATCTATAAATCGATTGAAAAATCAATGAATGAAAGCTTTCAAATTGTAGCAATTGTAGTACTAAATGAAACATTTTTATTAAACTATCTATATACGAAGCAAGTTAAACATGATTTAAATATTTATTTTTTTGACACTAAAGAAAAAACATTTTGCATTTATTAGAAGAACTTTCGAACATTTTCGATTTATACGGTTTTTTTTATAAAGGCTAAAATCTATTGAAAGAATCTTTACAGATGTATTATGAGTCGTTTGTACTGCATATTGAGTAAATAGTATGTTATTTATATAAAAAAAAACAGCTTGTTTTCTTAGTTCTGTAGATTTTTTGGGTTCTGAATTTGCATTTTGCGCTCAAAAGTCCAACCAATATCAACACGAGACATATTTTTTTTCGTTAGTTGAAAACAATTGCGATGAACGAAACTGATCATTGTATTATATTATATTAATTCCGATATGAGGACATACAAAAATGTATTTTATTTATCTAATTCCCAGTTAATGATTATCTCTAGTATTTTGTGTTAGTGTAATTGTCTCGAAACAAATAAATAATTGTTTTTCATTTACTAGATTATTTATAAACAATATATCGAAGGGAAGAGTTAATGAAAGTGTTCCGTTGCAAATTATGAAAAAGTTTGTTTTTGTCTGACAGAAAAAGTAAAAAAGTCATTTTCAATAATCAAATATTACAAAAAATCTCGATAAAAATTCAAGACAACTTTTGATAAAACGTTTGTGCTGTATTTTAATTCAATATTTTACCGTCATTATATTTTATTATACTGATATGCTACACTCTAAAATAGGCATATTACGTCAATCATGCAATCTTTTTCAATAACGGAAATTGCATTTCTGACAAACATAATATCATTCACAGTGATAAGCTGTATGCTAAGCTCGAAATTCAGATTTTTCGAAAAACATCATGTCAATCAAAGTTGTCAATCGCGCAAAGCTTTGGATAAACCATTCCTAATGGACATATATAAGTACCAGTCTTAGGTATTTTTACTTTTTCAAAGCTTTTGGCCACAACGTTAAGGTTATAGAATATGTTTTGATGTAATACTGAAACGTTGTGATATGATTGCTAAATAAAAACAAATAGAACATCATATTCTTATAAAAATAGCATGGACAGAAATTGTCGTGACTCGGTTTTAATTTAATGTTTTTATAAATAACATACATTTGTACAATAATATTTGATAGATTTTGTGGAATAGTATTTTTTAATATGTATTTAAATTTTCGATCAACTCTTTTAAAATATATTAAGGTTTGCTTTGTAATAATAAGTATTCCTTAATTAGTTTCTCTCAATTTTCTGCTGTGATGAACCGGTTATTGCTTGCCATACGTCCTTCTTATAAAGTCTTAAATAGCTGCCGGAAAATTAGCAACAGAAATTCTATAACATCTAGTGAAGAAACATGTTCTCAAGATTGAGGGTTCTTGAATAATTTAACTGAATAACTTATAATTGTAATGTACTGTTTGTTACTCAATTACTCAATCCCTCTCGTCAAAAAAATAATGAAAAAAGGAAGGCTTTAGGAAAGTAAAAGTTTCTTTTTATAATCCATGTTCATGAATTAGTGAGATAATTGTAAGATGGAATAAAAAAAAACACAGAAATAAATAATATTGAATAAAAATATACAAACCATTTCGAAGATTTGAAGTTATAAATGACTGTCCAAAAACGTTGATCAGTTGTTTTCTTCAGCAATACACATGATATAATGTTAAATACTTCTTAAGCATAGTATGAAGCAGTGAACACGTATCTTTAAAACAACAAAATTGGATGGTAAAATATTTAAGCTTTCTTTTAATAATCGTCTGTCTGTTAAAAAACATACTGAAAGCTTTTAATCAGATGAAAGAATATACGTATTTCAGTTCAAACCAAGTATAAAAATTAGCCATTCTCTTCAAGTAATGTATTCTACTTTCAAACCGATCTCTTTAACTAGAACAATAGTAAAACTGATAAAAATCTTTGATCCTAAAAGTTTATGCTACGAACAAATGGGAACAGCTGTATCTGGGCTAAGTTTGAGATGAAATCTCGACTGGGATAAATGAGATTTCAGCCATTTGACTTTCATTCCGGTGGCGCGTTGTAATTTTATATTAATATAATTACTTGAAGTCAAAAAATGTGTAAACCTCTTGTTTATATATTTGAATTAATTTAACAAGTAATACTATAAAACGTTTACTGGCCAACAAGAATATAGAAAAAAATGGTATTATTACTTAAAACTCACCTAAAATAATGTGCTTCTTTTACAATACGTTATGGATATTTACCTAAATGCATCAATGTCCGTGATATCACAAACATGGGTCTTTACTCATCCCATAATCGAGTCTGAAAACTTGTTAAGCGAGTGACTTATTTGCAATCGGTTTAGGTTTAAAAACTCCACAGTGGACATGATGAAAAAAATCTCAACATATTTTTATGATATAATTTGTATTACTGAATTGATCATAGAAACACTTTCGATATCATATTGCAAACAGAAAATTATTTTGTAAAGGCCTCGACAATCATAAAAAAATACTTTGAAGTACTTAACTTTTATCACTAGTGTATTTTCTCTCTACTTTGCTCGCAAAAAACGTTAAAGCTTGTCTGTAAAAAAGGTTTCCTATTCTTTACACGAAACACTAATCTGCCAATAAAAAAATTCTACGATTTTTGCCGAAAAACCTTAGTAAATAATTTTCGCATACCCTATAAAATGTTTTCACTTTGAGGCTCCGAGGAATGGGGGCCCCTTTATCGACGTATTCACCTCAAATTTTTTAGTAAAATTCTTTGTAATGTATACTACCTCGAGAACAAACGTAATTCGAGGGCCATTTCTAAATTCTCAGGGTTGATTTGATTGATCCTAAGGGGACCTCATCTGTTATGTGTAGATTGAAAAAGAAGGCCGTAGTACCTTTTCAGTTGTAGTGCGTTATACGTGATCGCATTACAAATTACTTCGTTGTACATAATGGAATCAGCATATCATCCGTCTGCGCACGGCTCTTTGTGAAACGGGGTACTCTTTGTTAAAGTGGCTGTAAAATCTGTAGTTTATTACATACACGGCGCGATTGGTCAATTTAAGAATACATTCTTTGGGCCCGGGTGACTGTTGAATAAATGAAATTATTTTTTAGAATATTCCTTTATTGCGTAAAGTTATATAGGGTCTTTTAATGGGGACGCTCGAAATTTGTGAAAAATATTTTCAATAAATCTCGGCATGTGCTGTGTGGGACGTAGCGCCATCTTGTTGGAACCACGTGTTATCGGTATTCATATCGACTGTGGAAAAGAAAAAGGACCTACAGTTTTTTCAAAATAGATTTTTTTCGATAATCACAATGTATTAAATTTGATACACGTTCTATCAAAAGGATGTAAGCTGCAAATGTCGAATTAATATCTAAATTTAGCTTTTAAGTTTAAAAAAATATGAGCTTGTAAAAACTGAAACCAAGAAAAGAGACTGAAAAAAAGGTTTTTTCTATACAAGATCTTTATTTAATATTAGATTATGTCAACTTAACACCAGTTTAGAAGTCTCCGTGTACTTCAAGGTTGTGTATATTTCATAATTTGCATATGGCCCTAAATCATCAAAACACGTTTTTTATGCCTCCTGTAAAATGTGTGGGTTACATCCTTTTTCCTTTCCATAGTCGATATCCTCCAGTTCAAGCCCCAAATAGTTGTGTATCATTGATCTGTAGCGCTTGCCGTTGACGGTTATGGCTATGGAAGAAGTGCGGACCGATGATTTCGTCAGACTTATATCCGCACCAAACGGTGACTTTCTCGGTTCTCTCTTTGGTGTTGGTGTATTTGCACGGGATGCTATTGCCCCAACTTTGCTTGTTCGCAAATCCATTCATCCGAAAATAGGCCTCGACGCTAAAGATGATTTTTTTGCCAAATGACCAAAATTGATGATTTGCAAACGTTGTTCAACGCTATTACCTGCCATGGTTATTTTCCGTACTCTACTTAACAATTGACAACAAATTTGACAGATGTCACTTTAAAAACATGGCTGCTATATCCTATCAAATTTTGAGCGTCCCTATTGAAAGACCCTGTATTACCCTAAGTAAGATAAAAACAAATTGCAGATTTTTATTTTAAAATTATCGATTGTGAGCCTGTGCAATCAATAATTTACTCTGGTTCATTAATATCTTTCATACTAAATAAAAGAATATCCGTGGATTTTTAGGATAAGATTCTATAATTAAAAACATCACGTATTTTTGCCGCCTGTGTGGTCGAGTTGTCAGCGTTGTTGGCTTCGGCTACGGAGGGCAACGGACAGTTTTATAAATTGATTTTTCAATCGATTTATGAATTTCTCTTGAATTCCCCTCTCTCACCCATCTTATCCTATGAACGGAGCGTATCGAGAGCGATTAGCTTCCTGTCTACTAGTCCACTAGTCCTGTCCTAGCTCTATCCTTATATCCCTACTCTCTTTGGAAAAAGAGAGGTTGAGCAACTGAGTAACAAATAGTTCTGTTGAGATAAACTCTATTAGGAGTCCATATGCTTCACATTGGGAGTGGACATGGCTTTAAAAAAATATAATATAAATCTGAACAAAACTTTATTTTGAACTAGTCCTATATCAAATTTTTATTGAAGAATTTTTCCTTCACATGACAAATTCAAATTAATCACGCTCCTTGGAAATTTGATTGTATATTTAAATGCTTTCTACACCTAATTACAAAGATAAAATCGCACTAAATGTAATTTGTTAAAACGAATTAAGCAATTTTCTTGGCTATACGAGCGATAAAAGAATTTAAATTTCCTGACGTATAATAAAATTGATATAACGTGTAAATAATTTATTTTCTTAAACAGAAATCATGAATAATAATTTAAAAGAATATTTTAAAAACATGCGACGGTATTAATATCATTAGCTATAACAAGAAACACTTTAAAATCTTTGACTTAATTTCAAATAGGAATACATGAATATTTTTTCAGATATCTTTCTTACCTATTTAAATCACGCAAAGGCTTTCATACATAATTTCTTTTCTGTTTATCGTTATTTTAACGTTTTAAATTCTTCATAGATTTTTTTTTTTTTATTATGAGATCAATTTATTTTCTGAAAATCTTGAATTTTCATTAATAAATCATGGTGCATTGTAAAAGGTTTTACTGTTCCAATTGAAATTTATTCCATTTGAAAAAAAATACGATTCTTTCAATTTCCTATATTTTTTGTCAGCTCATTTTCTCATTTTAATATCTCGCACACTATCTTAAAATAATCGTATCACTGACTTTTCAACTCCATTAATTTTCACCTTTTATTATAAAAAGAAAAAAGTAACGTTACAATCTGAAACGATGAAGTTAACTATTTTTTATTAATAAAATACTTTCTGCTTTGTAAAACTTTTAGTAATGTATTTTAAAAATTGATTATTATTATATACACAATCAAGCAATAGCAATATTTGTGTTACATATTGTATAATATAATATATACAAATATTTATTCTGACCGCAATTCGTTAAATACAAATTTTAAGCAGTGGAATTATGTCTTAGTGTTTATTTCCGTACCAATGTTTTACGCTTTTAATGAGAATCCATATAATTGATTTATTTGGCATTTACTTCGTCTGAAATCTTTCATTATAAGATAAAAATAGCACTGTGTTTAGTTCCACAAGAATAACGAAATTTAATTGCGAATTACTGCTATCGATGACGTGTTGCCGAAATACGTATCAGTTGTATTGATAAATTCTTAACATATTATACTTTGCCATTGTTAATCTAATTTTAAAAAATGTCTTTCTGGAATTCAATAAAAATAGGGCGCTGTAAAAATTAATACACAAAAGAAAATTTTTCTTGAATTTTCTTAAGAAATATTATTTAAAAAGCCTAAATTGTTTTGATACTTACAGCTTAAGCTTCTATGAAAATAATATTTTCATAGATCAGACAGATTACTCAGAAATTTTATAAAGTATACTTGATAAGGTTATTTTATAAAGCAACACGTGTACTTTGTATTGATAAAAACACAATATTCCTTTGTACTTTATTTTAAAAGGTCAGGACTAGGGCATCCAATCCCGGGATCCCGTTCAATTTTCTGACTTTTCTGAAACCAAATCGGAAATTTCAAATTCCTCGGTTAGCTAAAAAAAAATATGAGGTTCTGTGCGAATCCAAGGAAAAAGTATAGCGAATTGAGGATTTCAAATTCCTCGGTGAGAAAATTTCAAAATTAATCAATCCCGAAATCCCGGGATTGGAAAAAGGCTCCGGGATTGGATACCCTAGTCAGGACCGCTTTCGCTAATGGGGAGCATTGTCAACTGATATGAAATATAATTTAACAGTGCTATTTATACAAAAACAAATTGAAATGAAAAGGTGTAAACAACAATTAAAAAATCATCAAATATTAATAAAGCTAAAGTGGTGACTGATGGTAATTACAAACATAATTATAATTACGTGCACTTTGCGTAATAAATATTAAGAGAGGTATTTTTTTTATATTCTTAATGGTGGTTGTTCATTTTTATTTTACTTTTTATTCGATAAACTTGTTTTTTTTTCCTTTCTGCATCACACCGAAGATGATATCTCCTCAATGACACAGTGGTTGTTCATTAAATATATTTGACAACAATTCAATATATTTGACGCCGATTCTCTTAAAGGCATAAACAATTGAAAAATTACTCGTTTATTGTACGCCATTTTTATTTAAGAAAAAATGTCATGTTAAACTTGACTTTCCAAGACTCCTTTTTTTTATCGGTAATCGATATTTTTTATTTTAATTCAATCTCCAAACTCATGCAAAGTAACAAAAATTCCATAAAAACTGATAACAGTTAAAATAAATAATATTTTAGATTGTTGATGGTTATTCCGGACCATTTTTGCGATCCTTAGATTTCTGAATTTATATTTTTTTATTCCCGGAGTCATGGGATTGTAAATTTACCAAATTTTCATGTTTTCAACGTTTTATATATCCTTTATTTTAATACAATTAATATCTGGCATTACTGCTTACGACCAAGGCTTCATTGTTTTTCATTTTTTAGTCACAGTTTCTTAAGATCCATTCGAGAGAACGAGATATAACACTCATGTTCAAGGTTTTTGTGTCTACTTTTGCTGCAATTAGATATATAGATGTATATAATTTGGAGATCGACATGTTTTTTATATTTATCTAAAGGATAAAGTTCTAGTAAGTTCTTTATTGTAAATTTATTAACAGAAACTTCACTGGCAGGATTTCGCCGATCCATTCCTAAAAAAGATTTGACGTTATTTGAATTTTATGGAAAATTATGGGGAAAAAAACAATTAAATTGTTTGCACTGTCTATAACTAAATAAAAAATGTAGTAGGACAACAATTAATTTATTTATAATGTAGGTATTATACCAAAATATCTACATAATTAAATTGAGGTACACAGTCGGGAACTATTTGATCATTAAATAAATAAGTAAATTAAAAAGTATTTCGAATTTTAATTTGGTTTTTTATAAATTATATTTAATCTTGAAATTCTCGGGATTGGAAACCCTTGTAGTTATATATAACGTACATAAAAAGCGTTGATCTTTTATTTAAAATAATACATAGCTTAATTATACTACATACCACATACAGCTTAGTGCGTAGATTGAATGGTTGATAGTCGGTTTTCATTTGTTACATTTTATCGCTAAAATTATTTTTATTAACAAAATAGCAATGGTATAAATTAATTTATACTATCTTTAGATCAAAATTCTTGAATTTTGAAGCGACTTTTGTCGTATATTGGTATTGATATTAGCTATCAACACTTTTTTCGCTGATTTATGTTGTGAAAAAGCTGCAAAGGTTCATCTTAGAATATTTGATGATGAAAATAAGATTAAATTCTTTTCTAAATGATTTTTAAGGTTAATGTAAAACGTGACTGAAATTTAAAGCTAACGCGAGCGGGTGCTATTTATTCGACTGATTTATTTCTTCGTGAAATATTTCCATAAGTACAAGCTATTTGAAGCTGCTTTTGCAAGTTTTATTGGCTAGGTTTATAAAAGTACCAACAATGCACACTTCTTATAAGCTGCACTGTACAGGAGTGAACATAATTTTGAATTAAAAATCGTTCGGATTGTTATTTTAATTTTATGTGCAAGATTTCATTTTTCAATTTATTTTCACAATAAATTTGTTTCGATGTTGTTTTATTATACATCCAAAATTATATATGTCAGCAAAACTAGGATCGTAGTGATTAGAAGGGTCTTGACATATAATCAATATAAAGTTTATATAATTTCATTTTCTGTTTCGACTAGCTCAATATCAAACTCATTATTTTCTTAAATTTAAGATCTTGGACATGGTTGTTTGGGATGTCTTTTTTCATCAGTTTTTTTAGTTTATTAAGACATTTATTCTTATTCAAATGTATGTAATGTTGTTTTAAATTAACGCGGACGTTATAGCGATAAATGAAGGATAAAATCTATTTTTTTCGGAAAATTTAACTACTCAATTTAATACTACAATGCCTTTATTTAAGAACAGACGTAGAAAAAAGGAATTAATTAATAAAGTTATTCATTGTTATTATTAATCATTTTAATATTATTTGTAAATATTTTTTTTATATCTTTTACATTAAAAAACATTCAACTAATTGTTGAATTGTAAGGAATCACAAGAATAATGTTTTGCCTTAGACCTTCATAGTTTGTCTTCAATTAATGCCTAAAATATTTTTGTGATTGGCCGTTGCTTTATATCGTCTTATATAACACTATAAGATTGTTTCACTCCGTATAAAATATTTTCATATGAATTTACGCGTGTATACATTTTGTTGAATATAAAATGTACTTACTTCTTTGTGAAGAAAATGCCGGCAAACATGACCTTTTAAACTCGAACGTCAAAAACACACGTTGCATTTTTTTAAGCTGCATTCAAATACATTGTTTATTTAAGTATTAATGCCAAGTCCTTGGTCAGGTATTCGAGAACTTTAACTTTGGTTGCAAAGCTAGCGGGTTCAAATCCCAGTACAAATATTGTAATGTCTAATATTCCCTAGCATCACATTTCTGATTTAAAAAATTGTCAATAGCGAGAACGATAAGCTTACCATTAGTGAGGTTTTAGAAATATCTTTACATCTATACTCTTTTAGAAACAGAGCGACTGAGCAACTCAGTTTGTATGTGAAAACATCTGTTGCGATAAGTTTTAGTATAAATTCATTTCGACTGTGGAAATGAAAAAGGACGTAACCAACACTTTTTTCAAAACAGCTTTTTTCGATAATCATAGTGCATACAACTTGATACACGTTTTATCAAAAGAATGATAGCTGAAAATGCTGAATAAGTATCTTAATTTAACTTTAAAATTCGAAAAAATAAGGGCCTATGAAAGTTGCAATCACGAAAAAAGACTTAAAAAAAGGTTTTTTTTTTAAATAATCAAATTAATATTAGGTAAAGTCGATTAAAAACCAGTTTATCAATCTCCGTGCACTTTAATGTTATGTATATTTATTAGTTCGCCTTTAACTCAAAATTATCATTTTACGTTTTTGTGTCTCCTGTAAAATTTGTTATGTGTGGGTTACGTCCTTTTTCCTTTCCACAGTCGATATCATCCACATCGGAAGGGAACATCATAAAAAAGTAGTTTTAATGTAAGTATGGTTATCTTTTACATATAAAAATATAAAAATGTAAAAATGTAAAAGTAACCCGAATCTTGTATGTGTTTCAAAAAGTAAATGACATCCTGAATCAAAAAAACTATTTTTTTTTAATTTTTTTTAAATTTCGAGCCCTGAAAAATTGTCAATAGCGGAAAATTTCACCTTTTTATATCGGCCTTAGGCGCCAGTGAAAAAAGTAAAAGTATGAAAAAAGGGTTTCGAAAATTCGTATAAAGTATAAACAACAATTTTCTAGATTATTTTTCCAATATCGTCCAAAATTTTCCATAATCATGTACATGGGTCTTTATTATGAGAGCACGTTTGCCACGCAATACCTAGTATACGCCAGTACACATCTCATTTACATTGTTGGTACACGTGTAAGGAACTGTATATTCGTAATATAAAAAAATCACATGTCAACAAAAAAATAATGTAATTTTATTTTCGCATTGCCAGTCCATGCATAACAATGCTTATTACAACGTATTCCATAGATAAAGCTACTTTTTATTAGAAATAAATAAACGAATAAAAATGACACATATATTTAAAAATTAACTCAGATTTAATGTTCTTTTAAGTACTGCTTGATGTATTTTCAATCACGGACTACCAATCACTGCTAGGAAGTAATATCATTCCAATTATTATTTACTCAGTATGTTTCCGGGTTAGTTTCATTATGTTACTTATCATTAAATATTGTATTTTATGACTAAGTCTAACAGCAAAATATTGATTAAAGTAATGTTTTATTAAGTGTACGCGACAGACACGAGGAAATATTATTTAATTATGTATTTTCGTCGTTATTTACATTGGATACGTGGCGTAGTGATTAACTTCGTCGGACTTCGTGACGGATTTCATGGATTCAAGTCTCAGTACGAACAGCATTTTTTCAATCGATTTCAGTTTAAAAAATCTTTTCCCACCCTTACAATTCTTAACATAACGTGGCGTAGCGGGAGCGATTAGTCGACCACTTGTTCAGTCCTAGCATTGTCCTTCCATCTCTACTATCTTTGAAAAAAGGAAGTTGAGCAACTAACGGTGTAACAAACAGTTCTTGTAGAAAAAAATATGTTGAAATACCTCCATTAGGGGGCCATGTGCTCCACGTTTGGAGTGAATAAGAAGTAAAATATATATATATATTATTAACTCCAATCAGATTGATATATAAAAGAACATTTTCAAAAAACTAGATAAATTTTCGATGTCAAATTTGTATCCTTAAAATTGTTGACATTACAAATTGTATCTTCCATGCCAACACTGTTTTTACTTTTGTTGTCTGTTTAGTATTACTATGTGTGATTTATAACTGAACAACTAAATATTAAAAATAATCACTTTTTAAAAGATTTTAGCGTCAGTTCTAAAATTAAATTATTATATTCAAAATTACTCGGGTACATGGTTTAGTGGTCAAAGTAATTGACTTAAATTGCAGATCTCACGGGTTCAAGACCCAGTAAGAATAGCATTTTTTCAACCGATTCTTTGATTTCAGTTCGGAAGCAATAAAATCATAAAAACTCTAAAGAACCGAGGTGTAGCGAGAGCGATAAACTAACCACTAGTCTAGCTTTAGCCCTTTTTATATCTTTTCGAAAAAAGAGAGGTTGAGCCGATGATTAGCAACCAGTTCTCGCTGAAAAACTTATGTCTCCACATTGAAAGCTGAAATAAATTAATGAAAAAAAAACAAAAATCTTCTATCATAAATAAATCCTTTAAGAAGAAAAATCATTATTGTGTATCTATTCAAAAATAAATATACGTTTTTATAACGTTCCAACAGATAAAAAAAATTCAAGTCTATTATTTCCATTGATAAAAGTATTTTATGTGATCCTTCAAGAAACGTTAACGCATATTACAAGGGATAATTTTCCTTCTAGTGGAGCTTATTTTATGTCAGAGGGTCAATGCCCACTTTATTTTGTCGGTTGGTTTTTAATATCCACAATCAGCCGGGTTGGAAAAATCAATGTTGCATGTTTAATGCGATAGATATATAAATCATGGCTACTGAAAACAACTTCCCTTCCTAGGGAAACGACCATTAATTTATATGGGGGATTATTAGTAGTTTTATATTGCATGCAGGTAGCAAACTAATATGAAAAGTTCTATTCTATCTGTAGACATTCTAGGAATAAAATTAAACGGGTCAAATTATTCAGTTTGTATTTTACTAGAAACTTTATTTAACTCTTATCTATTACGTTCAAGACAATGTTAAGATACATTGGTATTGATAAAGAAATGAATTTACTGGACAAGTTTAAAATAAATATTATTTATATGATTTTTTTTTCCGATGTACTTTAAATGTCAAATTGGAGTTAACGTCAACCACTCGATGTTTTTTTTTTACTAAAATAAATAAATACATATGCTACTTTTTTATACAAAATAAAGCTATATTTATATTGCTAAGATCGAAATATAAAATAAATAAAAAAATTCTATTAATATAAAACTAATAGCAATCTAAAATAATATTATTTGTGGAGCTTGGGATCAAACACGCCCAAATCCAGTTTTAAGAAAAAATGAGATATTGCTTCAATATTGTTTTATATTAAGTATTGATTTAAAAGAACAGAATATAATTTATAACGTCGCTAAAAACCTCGTTGTGACCATTCAAAATATGATGTAATAATGAAAACTACGTTTTTATAAGAAATTTGTGTTTTTTTCTGTTCAGGAAAAAGTGGACCTGGTTTGAGCTCCTCATTTATACATAAAATTCAATTAATTGCGTAAATTGCGTGGTGGTCAACATATTATGATATTGACATTGCCTAGTCATTTTTTCTTTTTTTATAACTTATGTATTTTTAAAAAAAAATACTGACGACTGATATTAAGATCATCCTTTAAAATCATTAAGTGTAGACATGTTAAATAAATCGACCATGATGATAAAAATCAATAAACATTATGAAATTAAACAAATATTTACGGCAACATTGAAATATACACACGTGGTATTTCGATCAACACTGAGTTTTAATTTGATAATTATTAGGTACACAAATTTAATATTAACTTTTTTCAAAGGTTCATGCTGGTTTACGGTTTCATTCAATTGGCCGGGCGTATTTTAAAAAAATACAATTTCCATCGTAAGGTCGACAAACAACTCAATACATCTTTTTGAGTGGCTTACTTGACCGCAATCGAACAAATTCAATGTTGAATGAATCAGAAATACTTTTTATTACATTCTTAAATAAAAAGTGTTCTTTGAAATTGTAGGCACTTTTTATATTATTTTTAGCATGAAGCAGTCAAAATAAACATTTTTTTTTGTATTCATACTATAAATAACCCATTGAATTTATATATTATATTCTAAGCATTAACGTTCAAAATATTTATAGCCAAATGATTACTCTGCTCAATAACATAATTATTTAACAAACCCCATTTATTTTTATTTGATTTTTCTCAGTACTATGAAATGGTTAAATGATTAAGCCATCAACCAAGTTTAATCATTTAAAAAAAAAACAATATCCTGCTGTCAAATGAATATACATAATATAATATGGTATTAATCTAAAGTTGTTTTTTTATTTAAATGTGACAGAAACTATTGTAAAAATTAATGGCCTTAAATACAAAAGTGTACCCAAGTTACCATTACGCCGTGAAGATAAGATTTACTCAAATTGGATGCTAAGTATATACAGTGAAGTTACGTTTTAAATAAAATCAAGCTATAAATTTTAATTAAAAAATTACTCACCATGGTTCAAAATGTAGTAATTAGGGTATCCCAATCATCATAGATATATTTGAAATAATGATATGAATGTCATATTGTCATCAAAATGTAATCATTTTCGATAAAATTTCATTAAAGCTGAAGCCAATGCGCCAAATATATTCAAATTGAATCATTTTAAAAGTCACTCGAAATCAACTAGAGAATAAAATCACAAAAACCCATCTCAAATGAAAATTGAAAAAATACAAATTTGATACCTTGTCGGTTTTTTAATTCAATCCGCCTGATCAAAGCTCTTATCAACTAGGCCACGGTAAGCGATTATACCACTTAAGTAAAGTCTTTCAATTTTTTAAAAGTCATTACTTAAGTCTAAAATGACAATATTTGATTCTTCATTATTAACCAAAATGAACATAGCTCTATAGAACGACAGGTGAAAAGGTTTATGTTGTGAATTATACCACCCATTATATTCGAATACCTTTCTTCTTTAGCTTACCAAGAGTACAGCTAGAAAAAAATACTAATTTTCTCTTGTTATATACCTATTTGCAGCCAACATATTATGATATTGATATTATGATATTGCCGCCTGTGTGGTCGAGTGGTCAACGTTGTTGGCTTTGGCTACGGAGGGCACGGGTTCAAATCCCGGTACGGACAGTTTTATAAATTGATTTTTCAATCGATTTATGAGTTTCTGTTCAAAGGCATGGATGTATGTGATGTCTTGAATTCCCCCCTTTCACTCATCCTATCCTATGAACGGGGCGCATCGAGAGCGATTAGCTTACCACTAAACCTGTCCTAGCCCTATTCTTCTATCCCTACTCTCTTTGGAAAAAGAAAGTTTGACCAACTGAGTAACAAGCAGTTCTCGTAGAAACAATTCTGTTGAGATAAACTCCATTAGGAGTTTTTATGCTCCACATTGGGAGCGGACATGGTTTAAAAAAAAAAACCTATTTGAATATGAAAATAAAGAAATATAAACAGTTTTCTCTCAGTTTCATATAAATATATCACAAAATATCGTTTTACGGTTTTTTCAATGTTGCAATAAATTTGCATTCAATTGAGATAATTGACTAAATAATGTGTCAAAATTTTAGTCAGCCATATCTCAAAACTACAAATTTATAGTTACTATGATACTAACTAATAGTAACTTTAAGCCACCATATCGAATATTTTCCAACTAAGCATTTCGACTTAAATATCGAGTTTTTTTAATGTTGTCTGCTTCTTCAGCAACATTTCGATTGTTTTTTTCTATTCAAATGAATAAATAAATGAGATTTTATTGTATATACAAGACGAAAAATAAATAAAACATTTCACCTCTGATAACAAATATCACATGCAGTCAGCTTCTTGAGCGATGCGAAAACAAATAGCAATAAAAAGTCAGACTTAAAAAAAGAATAATATCTTTTTCCATAAAGAAAGAAATTCAAATAAATCACAAAGTTTGTTGGTCTCTTTTAAGAGACGTTACTGCAGTCCTTACGCAGAGCTTTTACTAGCATGAAAAAACAGAGTTTTTTGCATCACTTGCTCTGAAAAACAATCCAGCTTGTAAACGATGCAATAATGCGGGCCATTTGTAATGCAAGCTTTTTTGTAAATAATGCAATCTCACAACGTAAACAAAACGTGTATTTATTCTTTCTCTTCAAAAATGAAATCGTGGATCATTTTTTATTTTTCAAGATAATGGAGTCGTGTAACTGATTGTTATTTACATTTTATCTATTTAGGAAAGTGAATTATGTCGCACAAAAGACTTATATTGAATTACGAAAAATAGATCCTAATTTTAAGAAATTTTCTGTTTCAACGAATTGAAATTATAATTTATAAGTGAGATATAACATATAACAAATATCGTCTTATTGGACATGGTGTTCGCTTTACTATATAAAGATAATTTTATGCCATTCGTGTTAAAGATGATTTCGAGCATAAGAGCGGCGTGACTGACTCGAAAAAAGCGCAATCTGGAAGTACAACTTTTCAAGACTGTGGGGTCGAGTAAAAAAATACGACGCCGACTTTAAATTAAAAACCTTTCTTCTTCTTTCAATAATTTTCATTTAACTTACATATATGTATACCATCAGATTATTCATGTTATTAGAATAATTATTTCATTAATCAATATGATGACTAGACTAATAATTATTTAATATCTTTAAATATTTTTTCTCCAATTTTTCCAATTCTAACTTTCACCTCGTAACGGAATCGTAACGTAACTAAAGCACATGATAAAAGTCGTAGGTTTAGCTTGTCAGTTCAGTCATATCTATTTTTAACAAATACTTTATTATTATATTATATATCGCTCATATACCTCGCATCCCACTACTTTGACATGAAAAGGTTTTTAATATATTCAGCTTTACAATCACAAAAATTATTTTAAATACTTGTTTTCTAACCTAATACGATGTTTACCTTTTGTTACAAAATAGTATATATCTCAAAAAGAGGTTTTCGGTATTGTTCATGCTGTTAAATTTACCACAAAGAAAACATTTACTTATTGTAGCAAAATTATATTTGTTTAATTAAAAGTGAAGTAAAAACTATCATGATTCGATGCAATATTCAAATATATTACAGCAATATAGTGTTTTTTGTCTTCTTTAAAATCTCTGTCGTGTACTATACTGAGTATTATTTAATCATGAACAATATATATGTACTATGTACGTACCTATGTGATCAAATGTAGAAAAAGATAGGCATAATTCTTAAAAAAAAAGTCAAAATGATATAATACATAGTAAACTTTGCCTTTTTTTCAAATCCTCTTAATAATGAACGAACCACTGGAAAATCCCGTGGGCGTATTGAGTTTCCCTCTTTGTTTATGCTACATGGAAATCTTGTAATAAAATTCAAATTTAATGTGCGCTGAAGCCGAAGATGTTTTGTTTACTAAATAAAATTAATTAATACCCTTGATTCATTTGAATTAAACTGGTAATATATTAAGTAAAGTGCTTGCTTCATAAAATAATAAAATACCTTCAATTGTTTATTATCATTATGTGAAATTCATTGATCCATTTAGGATTTTATGCAAATAACATGGGGAGTGATTTTCGTTTTTGTTATTTGTTTTTGTAATATAAATATTGAATAATCTCATTTCACAAAGAAAAGTTTGGTATCTTATTTTAGTTATAATTGCTGTCAGAATGTTGAGTTTTTACTTTTTCATATCCATTTGTTTCGCATTGACTGTCAATCAGAATTTGCCATTGATTTAGAGCGTATTGATAGCTGTTTGCATAAATGGTCTACTGAAAGAGAACAAAAAAAGATCCTTATAGACCTAACTACATCTCGTTAATGATCGAATGCAAATCTTGAAATAAATATTTTTTAAAACTATATAAGTTACCGTTAGGGGATTTGATCCCTTTTCCGCCCAACATTGATAAACAAGGTATAAGAGTACCGGTCATTTGGTGACAGAACTGACGGGACGAACTGTAAATAAACAATTTTTCTATTTTACTCTCGAAAATTCACTTAATATTTGGACCTACATATAGTTATTCTTCAGATCCTTTATTTTCCTATATTTTAACGAGCCGGCCTATCACGGGTTAAGAGTGTCGCTTCCACTTCGCATAACCTAGAATCTGAACATGTACAAGGAAAACTAAGAATTTAAGGTTAAATTTTGTTCGTTCAAATTACGATACATTTATTTACTGAGCGTCAGCTCAAGTGCATCCGTGCATTTGAACGCTTGAAGATACCGAAAGGCTAAACCCGGGTTTTTAGTGACAAAACTCTTGTGGATGTACATAATTTGAACGATTCAAATTTAATATTTAAATTCCACCAAGCACCTTCATTCGAAATCTTAAACTACTCCGTAAGGTTGTTTTTTTAACCCCGCAAAACATTTTATATACACAACGGTTAAGATTTTTTTAACGTACAATTGAATAATGTTGAAATAATTTCAAAACACTATTTAAAATTTTATAAATATTGATCTTTCTTACACATTTTGCTTGAATAGAATAAATTTAAATCAGTCAAGTAATACTTGTTTTGGGATGTTAAGCAGTATTTTTCTCCATACTAACTGCATCAAAACTTCAAAAATTCTAAAACGACACTTTGTTTAAATGCTTAATTTCACAATGGAAATTTAAAAAAATGTGAATATAAACGTTTTAAATAAACACAGTTTCGAAATGATTTTCACATTTATATATCTATAATAATGATACTTTAATTAACTACAGTGCCATCTTCTTCTGTTAGAGGTAAATTGCCTCATACTTACCGTTTATGAAAAATTAATGTGTTGCTGTATTTATACAAAGGGAAATATAATTGCGTCGGTTATTCATACCACCTATTTTGAATGCGAGTTCCACTGTCTTTAATGGATTGTTCTTACAGTCAAATAACTTTTGTTGTCTTTGATGAAGACATAATAACCTGTCAAAAACCACCGCGCGTCCTATAATATCTGAATATACAATTCGATTTGTTCGTCGTGTTGTACCTGTATCGCGATAAATTTTAGGGTTGACTTGAGTTATCGCTATGAGTGCTACATAATGTAAACAATTTTGTATTAGAATAATACAACAGTAAAAAACCTTTGAAAAATACGTGACACTTCTTTTTCATCAAAGTCGATTCGAATTTAAATATTATGCTTCTTTTTCCAAATATTTTCATAGCTCCATTACCAATTTTATTTGAATATATTATGTGAGTGACATTGAAAAATGAACTAAAAATATAAAACAAATATTTTTTATTGCACAAATATAAAAATAAATGTTTACATACCAAATTAAAATTACACAGTTTTAACATTAACTGCCATTTTGCGTGTAATGTTGTTGGGATCAAAGCGTTGTCACGCATGGCCGTTCTCACGTAGTTATTCTTCATAAAATATATGTATTCAATGAAAACATAAACACATAGTGATATTAATGACTATATACTAGGCTTGCCGGTTTTCAAAAACCGGTTTTATTGCAGAATTTGTGATATTCGAAAACCGGTTTTTCAACTTCGTAACCGGTTGTGTCGAATTTTTTCATATACGAGTCTATAAACTAAAGGACAGAAAATTTGGATCTTTTATTTGATGGCTGGAAGACCATATGCCCCACATCACTTACCCAGAGAAAGGGTATTTTAAAAATTGACTTATCCATTTTTTGTAAAACTTCGTTCGAACAATATTGACATTCGACAACCGGTTTTTTCAAAAGTCGGTTTTTGTATAAGCCCTACTATATACAATCTTCTCTGGAAAGTTTAAATGGGCTATTAGTAGACTGACCACAATTTTCTCAAGACGAAAATGGGACGAGGCTTATTGAAATAAAGACGCGTTGAAACATATATTTTCTCTTAAATTTTTGCCGCTGATTATTTTACTAAATTTTTTAAAAATTCTTCGACATACCACCTCCTTTTTACCACTCCGTATGCACATATAAAACGTGTAGGGCGCAACGGTTAGCGTTAAAAGCGTTCCAAATCTTACGGGTTCAAATCCCAGTACAAATAGTATTTTTTCGATCGATTTATCGATTTATTTTCGAAAGCATGGGTATTTGTGATGTCTAAATACTCTTTCTCAACATTTGCGATCCTTTAATAGCTGGGCGTAGCGAGAGCGATTAGTTAACCACTAGTCCTGCCTTATCTTTCTATCCCTACTATCACTTACTTACTGAGTGACAAACCCTTCAGGAGGTCATATGCCACAGCGGGAGCGGAAAAGTCTTTTCAAAAAAAATTGAGATCCTTAAAAGTGGACACTAGGCAAAATGAAAATCGCGGTATTGATCGTGCCATCTATCGTTGACTTGTTAGTGTAAAATGATTTTTTTTTTAATTTAAGCATTTTTATTATTATTCTTTTACTAGATGTAACCCCGTTGCCCTCAACCACTAGATGTCACCAGTGATTAATAATGAAAATAAAATATCTTTCGGAAAAAGAAGAAAAACAAAATGGCAGCCGCGGCAGGCCATACGAAGTGAATCAATACAAACATTATCCGCTATTAATATAAAGATTACAAATGAACTTTTTTTAGTTACAGCGGAATATATCTTGTATTACAATAGACCAAGTAGAAGCGTTCAACTTTTAATATAAATCCGATATTTTATTATTCGATTTGTAAAGGATAGGTTACAAGGTACCGAGCAATTTTGTTTTGGGACAGATCCTGCGTGATAAATCACATACCTACATATTGTCCCTCGAAATATTGTAACTCGATTAGGTACTTCGAAATATTGTTTGTGTCTATATGTGTAGACTTGGGTACACCATTGATCTAAATGGAAAATAATTACCTATCTAACGGTGGAAATGACATCAAAGTTATGTATACAGAGGTTGTTCGGTATTTGCGTTCCTAGACCTGTCATACCACTGTTATTACAAAATTTTCATCGGAATCTCGAAATATAATTTCGATGGTAATAATACTTACTTGATATATACAAATACATGCTCCAAAACCCTCATTGAGGTTAACAGCCAAAGTATAATATTATAATAAATTCTACGAAGGTATCATAGATTAACATTGCTGAATCAAGATATTTTAGATTTAGACGAAATATCGTATTATATAATATGTCTTATATCGTACATTTGATTTTTATATACGTATAGTTATAAATAATATCATTTATAGATAATATAATTTTATTTATGCTTGTTGCAATATTATATCACTCCAGATGATTATTTAACACCACGCTATAAAAAAAATTCAATGGCAGTATTTGAATTTCAATAGTTTAAAATATCGTTTTTTTCTTCTCTGCAATACTAAGGATTTTCACTCTTCGTATTTATTTAAGATTTGGTTCTGATGTCATAATATTTATCATTTAAGTTTTACTCACGGTTTACAGGCTGAATTTACAATAAACATACAATATATATATATATATATCGACTGTGGAAAGGTAAAAGGACGTTACTCACAGTCAGATAATCACAATGTATCAAAAGGATGTAAACTGCAAATGCCGAATAAGTATCTAAATTTAGATTTTAAGTTTGAAAAATGATTAGCTTGTGAAAATTTAAACCAAGAAATAGAACTGAAAAAAAGGTTTTTCCTACACAATTTTTTTAATTGATATTAGATTATGGCAAATAAACACCAGTTTAGAAGTTTTCGTGCACTTCAAGGTTGTGTATATTTCATAATTTGCATATGGCCCAAAATCATCAAAACACGTTTTTTGTGCCTTTTTTTTTGCTATGTGTGGGTTACGTCCTTTTTCCTTTCCGCAGTTGATATATATATATATATCGCTTGTAGAAAGGTAAAAGGACGTCACCCACAGTTTTTTTAAAACAACTTTTTATATAATCACAATGCATACAACTTGATACACGTTCTATCAAAAGGATGTAAGCTGAAAATGTCTAAATATGATTTAAATCTTGAAAAAAGAAGAGCCTGTGAAAGTTTCGACCAAGAAAAAGAACGTTAAAAAGGTTTTTCTTAAGCAATTTATTAAATTAATATTAGATTCAGTCGATTAAAAACCAGTTTATCAATCTCGTTTACTGCAAGTTTGTGTATATTTTATAATTTGCTTTTGAATTAAAATCATCAAAAAAGGTTTTTTTGTGTCTCCTGTAAAATTTTCTATGTGTGTGTTACGTCTTTTCTTCTTTCCACAGTCGATATGGAATAAATATACATTGTATAATTTACTGTATTCAATTTGTAATATTTGTAAAAAAACATTTAATAAAATCATTAGTTTTTATGTCATTGAATATAATATTAATGTAATGAAAAACACTTTACAGCGTACAAGTGTTTGAGTAAATGTCTATGCGAAAGACATTTATGTTCTTCTATGCAAGGAACCTGGTGACATCGTTACAACCATGAGCGTAATAAATTCCCTTTACGGTTAGCTGTCAGGCATTGTCAGATTTGTTAAAAATTAACGCCTACGCCGTCCGGACATATATCAAGCATGGATAAGTAAAAATCTACAAAACGTAACACATCTGATAGAAAACCGCATCTCAAGACTTGCGAGTGCTGTCTTGAGTCTTGCGTCAGCGACAGGCGTAGGAAAGCGTTGAAACGAATGACGTGGAAAAGAGTAATTGAGGCGGCCATAGTTCTTACATAAGTGTCAACAGTAACAAAATCCGCTCTTTTCCCGGAGCCGCGCGAAAAGCTTTAAGATTAAGCGAGCCCCTTGTTTATGTATGTATTGATGAGTTACAGTAATAATACACCCCTCACTATAAACAGTTAGCTTCGTAGGCTGTAGAGCTCAACTATCCGGTCGATGTTACCGGAAACGTATTTCTAAATAAAATGAATGCATTGAATAGTAACGTTTCTATTAATACTGTACGTGTAGCTAGGTCGCGCTAGGTCGAGCGTATGACGTAAATAGAAGCAGGCGGCCGGTGCAGCTAATGCTGGCTTTATTTAGGTTGATTCACGAATGGAAAGCGGTGATTTTTCACTCCACCGACTTAAGATATTCGTACAATTTACGAAAACAAATAAAACTTGCGCGAGCGATGTATTGTATTTAATGCTTCAAATAATATGTAACATGAGGACACATTAATATGCCTTTTGGTTAAATGTCGCAATTTATTCACTTGAAATATCTCTTGTCTCTTGTTATTATCATCGTCTCAACACTGTGTCGTTTACTAGAAGAAAATATTTCATTTTAACAGTAAAAAAACCGTGATTTATTTCGTGTTTTACACATAATTGTAGTCAGTGCTTTTTTTAAAAAAAAAAAGATGCCAAAACTCATTCCTTGTCAAGCTTTTTACTCAAGATTTTTTTTCATCCATGTTCGTGCCCAATTTAGAGCATATGGCTACCATGTAGAAGTATCTTAACATAAACTTTTTGTATGAGTAATGCATGTTAGTCAATTACTCAACCTCTTTTATTAAGAATATGATGACAAGGATAGCGGTTAACTTATCGTTATCTTATGTTATGTTCTATTCATTCAAAGTCGCCCGCTGTGGTCTAGTTGGTTAGAGCTTGCTTTACCGACCAGGTGGGTCTAGGATCGATTCCCGGTAAGGTCAATGTCAAAATTGGATTTTTTTCAATTTTAATTTGAGATCTAAGACATGGGTGTTTGTGAAGTCAATTCTCCTTGAGTTTATCTCATGTGACTTTTAAAAATTCTCATCGAGTATATCTCGTATGATCTTTCAACTGAAAAGTATTTGACGCATTGGCGTAAGCTGTAATGTCAAATATTTTTAATATAAATTTAAAATAAATATAGAGGCTAAGATAGAGGTAAACACCCAATGATTTCCAAGAAAAATTCATAAGCTCGTAAAGCAAAATAAAAATATTTTATAAGACAAAAAATGTGCCATTCCTGTCGCGTTACCTGGGAAAAAATCACTGCTTGTAGTAAATATACTTCTAAAAAGTATCTGAAAGAAAACATATTTCGATTATTCTCAATCTGAATTCGCATCAACTTTTGCGTATTTACGACATTGCGTTTCTTATGAAAAAATCATTTCGATGTTTTATTCTTTTAAAATTATATATTTAATCAGAAAACGTTTTGCTATTTTAGAATAGTCAATAATTTTTAACAAGAACATATTGAGTAAACGAGTATCGGATTTATATTATTATAATTAAACAGGCCGAATCAGGCGAGCATCTGTGATGGGCCCCACAATTTTATGAGCAGCATTTTCAACTCTGGATTTGTGAATTTTCAGTCTGGAAATGGCATCTAATCATAGAGTAAGAAAATCTTTTGTTTACGTACTTAAAAACTATCAATGAAATTCTCTTCCGAGTAGATTTTAATTTTGAAGCGATCACTTCTAGTAAATTAATTTACGTCGAAAAAAAGCATTCCGCTTATTTGACATATTTTTGGAACAATAAAACGAGTGTCATTTAATCGTTTTTGGACAAGCAATTTTACACATTATTTCAAAAAATATCAAGCAAAAATAATAAGTTACTTAATTAAGAATGGTGGAATCCTTAAAAAAGCAACAAGTTGTATTCTCAGCTTTACTTAACTTTACACAATCGACCGATGTTTTGGCAATTCTTAAAAACGATAGCAAGATGGTATCAGTAAAATTACAGAATTTACTCCAATTTTACCTCAGACAGTTACAGATTCAGAACTTGTAATCGCCTTTGTTATCAATTTAACATAATAGGTATCAGTTTTTATGACTTTTTCTTGGGTTAAAGTTAGGGTACTTGAGATTATTTTTAATTATTTATATTATTCTGCAAAATTTCTCTAACTTTGCGTGTTTCGTTTTCCATGAATTAGAGTTACTACGTATGACTACAAAGCATGTTTACGGATTTTTAGTGTATTGCAACAATAAAATATCATAATATTTAATTTACAAGATGTTTGTTGACTATCCCAGTACCACCCGCTATGTGTATGCAGCCACTGTTTGACGGCCGCTTTACATAACGCAATACGATAAATAAAAGAAACAAATTTACTTCTCACATTATTTGCCTAATACAGAACTGCACGGGACTTACTTTAACCATGCACTGCTGTGCTTATTATTTTATTTAATACAGAAATACAGATCGTGCAGGTCGTTTTTTGTATTACTAAAAACCGGTAGTGAACTACCTAATCCAGTGGTTCCAACCTTTATGTAACTGCGCCTCCCTTTGAACAAAAAAATATCTTCGCGCCTCCCTATCCTTTATTTCACATAGTAATAAAGACACGATTTAAAGGGTAATGAAATATTTTGGACTTTTCGCGCCACCCAGGTTGGAAATCGCTGACCTAATCGATTATTAGCAGGCCGATATACATTTACAATTCAACACTGTGATGGTTTCATGAACGCGTAAACACCGTTTATTTGATGATATAAAATATAATGTAGGCTTAAAATGTTCATATATTCGAATATATAATCACATGTATGCAGGTCGGAAAATGATGAATAAAAATAAATGTGCACACTTCGAAGAAACCACCTTGCACAGCAATTGCTTTTGTGGCATAATTCAGCCCCATGGAGGCTTAAGCAGGTGTTCAGAAACGAAGCAATATTCTAAAAGCTGCCCCGATAAGAAAATGGAATTGTGCTAAACCACTTTTATGTGCCATGCCTGTGTGAAAATTATATTACCTACCAGAATCTTTACATGTAGATATTTTAAAATACCATCAATAAAACCATTAATTTTAATATCTTTCTAAGCGCTTAGGACGTAAAACATTATTTGCGATTGGATTTTTTTATTCATTAAACATGTTACCAATATTTTTTTTACGGTGGAGTATATTTGCATATTTTGATTGTCTAAATTTATATGTTTGTTACTACTGTGCGTGGTTGGGAATCGTAAAATTGATAAAAGAATAGATAAAATAAAATTTTATTTTACTACGTATATATTATTATTTGCAAACAATAATATTTTTAATGTAATTTTATGACGATTCTGTCACAATCAACTCCATATAAACAAGTGTGTTTTAATTTTCAGTGAATTTATATGATAACATTATTCAAAAATTGAAAGCATTGCTTTTTTGAAAGGTTGATAGTATTTACTGTCTTAATAAAAACACAATATTCCTTTGTACCCTATTCCACTTTATTTAAAAAGTATCGCTGATTGCGATCATTGTCGACTGATAATAAAAATATATAAACAGTGCTATTAATACTTTCGATGGATTGTGTTTTTATTAATATAATGCTTTTCCGCCAAGTATTGACAGTGAATACCCTAAAAGTGAACATTTATTGTCATTTAAACTCAGTTTATACTCGTTATGAAAGAAAGGTCCTGATCATTTAAAATAAAAGTGAGATAAATTCAAATGAGTATTTTGTTTTTTGAACATAATGCCTTTTTTTATTTTAGACTTTTAAAAGCATTTGTAAAGTGTTTTCAAAACGTGTAGCATAGTGACTTATTTAAAAAATACTAAGTATACTAAAGAGTTACATACATTTTGAAATGAATAATAATTCGTATTGTAAATTATTCATGTCATATTATTTAAATAAATATCTTTATGATAGTGTCTGAATGAAATGGCAACAATGGCGCTTAACCAACAAGAGGATAGTATTTGATATTACATATGTAAATATAACAGCCTGTTATAAAACTGCTTTGCACTGCTGAAATATTCAATTAAAAATCTTAACAAACACTAACAACGATTAAATTTAGTACCACTAACCGTTCTAATGAAACGTGTCAACTGTTTAAAAAGTGTGATAATAATAAAAATATGTGGAAAAAATATATGGCGACATTATCAATTCCAAGCATTCAACTTGTTTCAAAGCAAACGATTTGCGTGCATTTTTTTCTAGTGAAAATTTTGTAAAGATGAAGTATAAATGTTAAATTAATGTTGTTTTGTTGCTTACTTCAAAAATAAATATATTTTTATATGTATTTGCTTCAAATCATAGAAACATTTTTTCTATTTGTATTCATATTTAACCTGTATTATGATTTATTCCTTTCCTGAATTAATAACGTCAATAGATGCCATGCTCACAGATAGACACACTAAAGATATAAGACAAAATTTGAAGTAATAGCTTTTAAAAAGGTATAATCCATTTATTCATTTTAACCATCTATGCGTTTTTAAGTTATAAAAAAATGTTTATTGCCATCGATAGCTTTACACTTAGTAATACAATCATTTATTTAACGTCAGTTAAAGTTCATCGAGCGCCTTGAACGCCTGAAGATGCCGAAAGGCGAAACCCGGATTGTTAGTTGAAAAAACTTCTGTGAATGTCCATGATTTGAACAAATCCAATTTAAATGTTTATTGCTTAAAATAACAGGTAATATTCTTCTCAGATTGTTTTATAATAAAATCAATGTGTTTGTTTGTGTATTAGTAAAAATAATCAAAATATGCAATAAGCCTAATTTAATAAAACTAGCTCATTGCTAAAAGACTAACAACTCTTATATTAAATTTTTAATTTAAATCACAGTTCTTTCTGCCTGTTCATTTTATTTATATCGTTTTATGCGTTCCCAGGCCGACTAGCCGTGCTTATTCAAAACTCTATTACCCCCGATGTTAATATCACATGCTAGTATTCCCCAGATTTCATCCGTTCACTATTTCTCTTTTTATTTTACAGATTTCATATCTCAGCAGCTGTAAAAAGGGATTCCTTGCAAGGCATACTCCAAAATATCTTACTATGTATTTTTTATTACGTCTTTTTCCAGCATCCATTAATTATTTCAATGAGCTTTTACTTGTCAATATATTCAATCATGTGATTCAATCAGTCTTAAGGTGTTCCTCAAATAAACAAGACACGTCACTTATATTCACACAAAATGTGACATTATCAAAGTAATATATTTTTCGTGGGCTTAATGATTTTTATTAGTACATATAATGAAAACTGAGAGATTTTTAAGCAGCTCTTTTAAACGTTTACAGAGACGCCTGGCCTGCATTTGACAGCTGAATTATACGACATCTTGTTTTGTTTATATACTAAATGAAAATTTTCCTTTATTACAAAGGTAGTAATTTACCGGAAATAATCACGCTGAATTAGTTTTAATTAGTCTCATGTTTGAGATTATGCGACAGTCGGACACATTTATTTGACTAGATAAATATAATGCCTTTTCATAGCAGTTTCGTGTTAATATCAAAAGCTTTTCCAAACAATTAAAGTGCTTTGTCATGTATAGCACAAACTTTTCATACTTCTTGAAAGCATCAAGTTTTCACATGTTCAGAGAATGACGAACGGCAAGTCATTCCCACATACTCTCTTGCGACTTACTCTTCAGTTTAATACAATATCGCGTGGAATAAATTTTAATTTATTCTATGAACTACAGTGTAACCTCTTATAACGAGTTTAATTCGTTCCAGAATCTTACTCGTTATGTGAAACACTCAATAAGTGAAACAATTTTTCCCATATAAAGCAATGTAAAATACAATAATGCGTTCCATGATGAAAATGTGACAGTATTATTATTTAATAAATTTTTAAAACGCATACCACTTCCTTATTAGGGTGATGCTTCTTAATGTAGGATGCAACAGTTTCACAAGCTTTCAGCTTTTCTCTTATTGCACAAGAAGATTGTTGCTCTGCTACTTCCTCCTCCTCCACTAATAAACTATCCTCCATAACAGATTAAAAATAACAAAGTATTTTAGTTCTACAGTTTTTAATAATTTTATTCGTTGATAGCTATTTCGGCTTGCGCCATCGTCAGAACTATGTTTAAACTAATATTTTGCTCAGCTATATATACTGGCTCTGAAGAGATACACAATGCATCAAGTTATTCACTCTAACATCCTAATTATAATTACAATATTACACTTATCAAATGTGATTCTAGTTTTTCAAAGAACGATTAACAATCTGGGTTTATGTTGAATATTGTAATTATAATTAGGATGTTAGAGTGAATAACTTGATGCATTGTGTATCTCTTCAGAGCCAGTATATATAGCTGAGCAAAATATTAGTTTAAACATAGTTCTGACGATGGCGCAAGCCGAAATAGCTATCAACGAATAAAATTATTAAAAACTGTAGAACTAAAATACTTTGTTATTTTTAATCTGTTATAAATGGAGTTCTACCAAGTAAATGCCAAATCAATTAATATCCTCCATAACTTTTTGCTGTGAAAAACAATGCAACTCCATAACTTTTTCGGTGGTCAGCTCTTGACTGTACTCTTTCACAAGCTCATCAACATTGTTGTAATCCACATCCAGTCTCATGGTATTGGCCAATGATACAATCTCGTTGGCTGTAGACTCCACGGGTACTGTTACAAACCCCTCAAAATCACATTCGACAATGGTCTTTGGCAAAGCTTCTTCCAAGTTGAAGTGAGGATTCTCTTGGTAACCTCTTCCTACGCCTTGTCAATCATCTTGAGGCACCAACGATGTGAAAGTGATCTTTTCAAAACTCTGCGTCACTCGTTATGCGAAATATCGCTCGTTAAGGGAGCATTTTTTTCACATTCTGTTTTGCTCGTTATGAGAGTTTCCACTGTATTTTTCATTTTATGACAACAAAGTAACCCGAAAACACAATAATCGCAATAGTATATTTTCTTACTAGCAAAGCAGGTTATCATTTATGTCACGTAATATCAAAGATAAAAACATTTTTATATTCTTATGGCTTATTGCTGCGTTGAATATAAATACTGAAATTAATGACGGCAAAAAAAATGTTACTGTTTTTTAATTTCCATGTCGCGATCGATCATAAATCACTTTAGTGACCAGCGGTAGACCAAGTTCGACCGTTCTGGCTATATTTGCTGGGTACTACAACAGTCTGCCAGCCTTTCGATTTTGAGCTGTAAAGGTTTGTCTAATTAGCATTCTACCCAGACTCAATCTTATATTAACCACTTTATTACTAAATTGTCATAAGATTGATTTATATCCAGTTATCATAGAAACATGTTTATTAAAATATTACAATAAAGCTATGTGTAATGGTAAAACGTGTCTTTATTAAAAGTAATAGTATATTTTTAACCATTTCCGCTCTCAATATGAAGCATATGGCCTCGTAATGGAGGTATCTCAATAGAAGTTTTTTTGCGAGAACCACTTGTTACTTAGTTTGCGCCACCTCTCTTTTTTTCGAAGAGAGTAAGGATAGATGGATAGTACTAGAACAGAACTAGTGACTAAGCCAATTGCTCTATTTACTCTCGTTTTGAAAATATAAAGAGTTGGAGGGAATTAAATATTTCACAAACATCCATGCCTTGGACATAAATCTATCAATATATCAATATATCAATCAATATATTTTTTACGTACGATTTAAAATAATATTTGATATCATTAATGTGTTATCATTGTAACCAAATTATATAAGTAAAATTTTAAAATTTTTATAAGTTGAAAAAATCAGAAGCATCCTTTATATAACACATTGCGAAAATTGTGACAGCTCTCGTAACACAAAACACGTTATTAAGAAAATCCATATGCATAGATAACATTACATTCCATTTCAATCTTTATATATGCATAATATAAAAATAAAATTTTCTTTATTTTTCTCTAAAGTTATCAAAATAAATGTATTACTTTTTTTTTCTTTTTTTTGCTTATTTTTTATGTCATAATATTTCGATATTACACTGAACCCATCGCTTACATTATGTTTGGTTTCAAGTTTTACTTAGCACGGTTTTGATATTACACGATAAAGCTTAGTCGTAAAGCAGCAGGATATACATCGTATTTTATATTTGAAGTATAAAATCATCGGGTTTGTGCTTCTTTGGGGTACTGTAAAAACTTTCAAAGAGTACGAAAAAAAAAGCGGAATTTATGCGACTATGAGCTAAATAAAGATAAAATCACGCTTAGCCAGCAGAAAATGAACATGCTGATGACTAAATCAATCTATACTCAAGCAGAGGGATGTATTTGAAATGAAGTTTTCCACCCCATGACTATATTTAGACGAAGGTACACTCCGTGAATATCTTTACGATGCCACGTGATGTGTCATTCGAAGTATTTACATCATTGATTTCGCAAATTTCGTATCTTTTCGAAATTTAAATACTGTTTGGATACATGTAGTTTAAAAAAATCATAATATAAAAAAATATTAAATGATAATGTCAGTGATTTTTTTACTTAAAATTATTTTTGATCGGTATTTACTTTGAATTAACGTGAAAATTTAACGAAGGTTTTTATAAAAAGATCGATTTATTTACAAGAAAAAAAGTGTATTTATTTCGAATACAGCAATTAGATATTAAATGCATAATTTTCACTTCGATATTTACAAGAAACGATTACTTTTTAAGATTGAAAATTTTTTGACGTGTTTTCGCATATACTGTTATACCCCGCTTTATGCGAGGGATACGTTCCGAAAAAAATCGCGTTAACTGAAATTCGCGTATATCGAGGTTTATGATTAAACATAGTCAAAATTTAATACAAAAAAATACAAATCATTTTAATCAATCACTTTAATTCTAAGAACACTTTATGCAATACATACTCTTATTTTTTACGGAAAAATACATATATTGTCTTTTGGGTAGCGTTTTGTTGACGTTCTTGTAAAATACGTTCATAACACCCAACACTGTTTTTAATTGTTTGACACACGGTCAAGACACGGTCATCATTATTGTCATCAATATGTCGGGGATCCCGCGACCATAGAGAAGTTAATGACTAAATATGTTTATACGCACTCTTTCGCGTAATGCGAGGCATTTGAGCGCGAAATTTTAAATTCGTGTTATAGTGAAACCGCGCTTAACGGGGTCGCGCTAAGCGGGGTATTACTGTATTAAAAAAAATATTTTTTTTTTGTAAGTAATTAAATGTAAAGCGATAAAAATATTTATTTCGGTAAAATCTGCCATACTAAACGCATTTCTAAGCGGTTTTATCAATACAAATATCGATAATTATTTTAGCCCCTAAGAGGTGATGTGAGCCAAGTCGTATTTTAGAGGAAAAAAAATGAGTTGGCCGCGTTATAATATTGTAATAAAGTATCATAAAAGTTAAGTGTTTTCAGTCATTTCAAATAACAGTAGTGTTATCTCCGTAAAATAAAAATACACAAACCACCAAAACACTCATTAACGTGATTGTACTGAAAAGTACAATAGAAAAGTTTTACCATTTACTACTTGGCTCACATTACTTCTTGAGGGCTCATATAATCTCAAACTTTGTGTTTCTTGTATTGTACCCACTGTATTTTGACTAATGCATAAAACGTTTTCACTGATAATTATCGGTGGAAACGCAATATATTTTTTTAACCCAATTTTTTTCATTTCACTATTCTATGACAATTTTATCGCAAACATTTTTAACTGATGAAGTGTTTATTTTATAATATACAAACATATATAACAATCAATAGTATGTATATGTGTATTCAACTGCTGGTATTAAATAAGTGTTCTACAATAATCAATATCGTAATTTGAAAATTTCCTCCAGTTTTTGCTTCAGATATATGTAGCTTATTAATGCGTCCCATATTTTTTTATATATCAATGTGTAAAAGTGTTGATTTTTTACAATATAATTTTCTCATCAAGTAATTTATATGTGTGGTCAATAATAAATACTAGAAAAAAGCTAATAACTACTCGATGAATAAAGAACTCGAACAAAATTACACCTTTGTTCTCTTATCCTTCATACATAAAACAAAATTTAATGTGCTCATCTATTATTTAATTTATGATTATTAATAATCCAAAACCAAAGCCGTTTGAAATACTAAAGATAAAATTATTATTACGTCTATCACACAAAAGCGTTTCTGAAGCTTAGTCATTTTCATTCTATAAACCAACAATGTGTCTATTATATTTATCAGTATTGTTCCATTGTGACTGTGACAATCTTCATAAATGTCTAGATGAGGGTTTGATATTGGAATATTATCCATAATAACAAATATAAACCTTTAACATTTCGGACAAACTTGACATTTTGGCATCGTCAGAAATGAGTACGATGTAATCGACAGATTGGATAGATTCGTTAATCTAAATAGTTTTACATTAAATTGAGGAACAAATATTATAAATGCTTGTTTTTTTTTCGAATTTCCACTGTTCCTTTGATGTAGATACTGCCCCAACAATAACTATTCACAGTTACGTAGAAAAGGGCAACCAAAAGAAACTGTTTTCATAATATTTATCACTTTACGGGTATTCACTGTCAATACTTTGGTGAAAAGGCATTACTTATAAAATATTCAAAAAATTCAAAATAAAGTGAAAATTAATTAATTTGAAACATCTTTTGAATAGTTTTCAGAACACAAAATCGCGCTGCTCTGTTTTTTTTGCAGATATTTCAGAAACGATATGAATATGTTTTTATTATATTTAACCCGTAACATGCTATCCTAAAAAATCACGTTTCCTGCCATGGTGGTATCTTAGTTTCAGTTTATTGACAGTATTTAAACCTAAGTTAGAAGCTAAAAAAATATTTTAAAAATATATTTAAGGTCTTATTTTCACCCTCATTTTATTTATAAATGCTTAAATAAGCACATAAAATCACCTTTAATAGAGATTTATTTATAATATCCTATTTTAAATGACGGAAGCAAAAAAAGATACGATATACTTAAAGACAATGAGAATACAGACTCTCAGTTACACATTTTAAGGGAGAATACTTTTTCATGGAAAATAATAAAATTTTGATCCTTATATCAGATGTGATATTCAAATAACATAAATACTTTCATGTTTATTTTCTCAAGTATATTTAATATCTGTAATAACGTTATGTGAAAGTCAGTATTTGTATTTACTCTAAATAAATAACGTGCGTTTGCAGATACGTCCAAATGGGTATGTCATTATATTTTTATGATATGCCTCTAGCGTAATAATAAACGTAATTTTTTTTAAATGTATGTTGCCGATTTAATTTCGTCAATATAAAATCGACTTAGTCTTCTGCAAATAAACTTTTGTAATTTCGACATATAATATTCCAATTTAGAATGAGCTTTCAGTCATTATTATTTTAGCACAATATCACCTTAATTTAATCACTTTTGTCGTTATTTAAATTAAAATAAGTACGTATGTTTACTGAACATTTAAAACGTATTAATCGAAGATTAGAATCTATAATTACAAGTTTAAGATGCCAAGCAATCGGAAAACTTTGTTATTTATATCGAATGTGTAATTTTTGCTTCCTGCACAAAATATTGCGAAATTTTAACTAAGTTTCTCCGGCGTATCTTGTATCCTAAATAGAATTAGGTGTAAGTCAAGTTTCCTAAGTGACGTCAAACGGCTTAAAATCAGAAATTTGTTTGGCAACTAACTTGCAGTGAGATGAAGGCAAGCTTGTTTAGATCATTCCCGTGAAATGGAATGCTGAATTATTTGGAGTAAATGATATGTTTGCTGCACTGCAAATAACCGGCAACCATAACCTTAATTAGGTAGAAGCGTATTGATTTAAAATAGTATGTATCAATAAATACGAATATCTTTATGAATTCATTTCGGTATTTCAATTTTTTGTTAGTAAAACAGCACACAGTATTATTAGATTGTGAAAGAATTTACTTTTTAATACGAATAATTCAAATTGACTACATACTAAGTGATACCAGTAAACATCAGTAGAATACTACATACAATAGAATCTTATCAACGTGGCCAAATTCAAAAATGTCCGACAAACGACATACTTATAACAGTGTAAAAATATTGTTTGTTAATACAATTTCAGGTAATACAGTTTCATAAATAACAACATATTTTAAAACAACCACATCGAATTGAAAATATTAAAAAAAAAAAACCACGCACGAAATATCTAAATACATTATAAAAAAATATTTTTTTCGAAGTAAAAAAAAGTATTTTGCACTATTTTCAGAACTCCTCTCTTTTCACTAACCGCCATTAATTTAAAAAAATAAAATACTCATATGTACTATAATATACTCCCCCCTTGTATTTAATGATATCAGAAACAGATCTTATAAAATTGTAGAAATTAGTATTTTATATTTTAATATAATACTTTTCCACCAATTATTGTCAGTGAACACCCCTAAAGTCAGCATTAATTAATTTAGTCTAATTATGATGCCACCCATATTAATCAATAGTTTATAGCGCATTTACATTCTTGTAAAATACTGCTCAAACGTTTCAATTCAACGTAGAGATAGACGTTGGTAAAAAAATCTTTTATTATCCAAATTTCCCAACAGCGTATTTTTTATAGTACGATATGTTTTACGTAATAATTTTACGCTTAAATATTGTGTTTTTTTAATATTATATTCAAACATTTATAAGTATTTGAATTTATTATATCACCTACCTACATCATGCTGGGCTTCAAGTTGTCACAATGACAAGACCGACAAGACCTCACTGCCTCATTCAAATGTTCATGCCAGGCTCCTACAAAATATCTTCCGATTTTGTGAGTTTACGAAGTAGGGAGATTATAAATTGGGTTGTAAAAAGCAAGGTGTTCGCATGTAAAATTGTGGGAAAATGTCACCAAACTTTTTGTCGACAGCTGTCTACCGTGCGCCGTATATTTTTGATGATACCACCCTACCAGTGACGTTTTCAAGATAATGGAGGCTAATGAAGATAATGTACACCTCATCACATGGTCGGTTTTCTTGTTTCTTGCTAAGTTTGATCACTTAGGCTAGACAAATTTTACCAAATATTGTTTTTCATTTCGGATACAGTTTCGATATAAACATTTTTGTCATTATTTTAAGCAAAAACACATATAATACTAATAAAGTGTTTATATGTTTAACGATGTTTTCTTAAGTTTAATATTTAAATGATTTGTACACAAATATGGCACAAATAACGTTAGAAAATATTGGTTTAAAGATTATAAGAATCTACCAGAAACATTAACAAATATTAACAGGATATATAATAAATTAATGTTTTGAAATACTAACCATTTGAAAGCCGCAATTTTATAATAACGAGAAAGTCGAGCTGTTTTTTTTAGAGTTTTGAGATCAAATATCTCATATTAAAAAAAAACACAATTTTCCTTTGTACTACTTCCATTTTTATTTAGCAAGATCAGGACCGGTCATTAAAAACCTTAACTCATCACGTTAAATTAATAACTCTTTAATGATTTTTGAAATTACATGTTAGAGGAAGTAAACTTCTTAATTTTAGTCAATTTAGTGTCACTTATTCATAATTTGTACTGTTATTAGTAAAATCTTTTCAGTGTCAATTGTTTATTACACATTATTTATTCCATTTTTTGTAAAAATAACAGTGTTAAATTTTATTTATTATCAGTTGATAATGCTCGTCATACGTGAAACTGGTCCTGATCTTGCTAAATAAAAATGGAAGTAGTACAAAGGGATATTTTGTTTTTTTTTTAATATAATGCTTTTTCACCAAGTATTGACAGTGTACACCCTAAAAGTGATCAACTATCTCATGTTAGAAGATATTCTTTTGTTTTTTTTTCAGATTTTTTTAACAAATCAAAGTTGTTTTTCTTTTATTTTTAATACTTAACAGTAGTAAAAAAAAAAAAAGTAGCGACTGACAATGCAATTATGAAAATCCTACTTATAACATACGTATTACGTTTGTATATTATGATATTATCTACAAAATTGAGATTTTGCATTTAATATATGACTGATTTGTTTATTTGTATACACACATATTTAAGATTAATATACGATACTATCCTTTGGTAGTCAGCAAAAATAATGGTATTTTTATAATATTTTCACTTCTTGTATAAAGGTTAGAGAAATTTCAATCTCCGGAAAAAACTTCTTTAGTGTATGTATAAAGTTTTCGCAGAACTTTCTCGTAATAAATTTATTATAAAGCAAATATTGTGAGCTTTATCTTTTACTTTACAAAATATTTCACATTGTAAGCGTCGTAAAAAAATATTATTAATCACGAAAAAGATAGAACAGATTTAGATTTTTTTCTTTACTTCGTGCCGCCTCTCCCTTTCAATTTCTATAAAGCATTTCATTTTTTTTATAACGCCACTGTTTTAAAGCTACACCTCTCCTTCTGATTAAATGTCTAACTGACATCCTCTTGTGTGTGAACTTTTATTTTCTTTTACTTGTAACAGTTATCTTTACAGGTAGGACCTTTTTCTGCTTTTCGTAAAGAAAAAATCACCTTTCAAAAACAAATGCTACAAGTATATATTCAAACATTAAATCTTTTTCGACATTTATATACCCACATTAAATTATTAAAAAATCTTGGAATAAAGATTGAGTTTTGAAAACGACTATTTTTTAATAAAACTAACGATCACTCCCCGCAATATAAATGTGTCATTTCTTTTCTTTTTAAAACTAATTTGACAGAAATAAAAGAAAATTTTGAAAAATATACTTGTATCCAATTTAATCCACTGAAATACGCTTATAAAAAACTTATATTATATTAGCAATCAAAACAGATTATGTTACGTTCAATACATTTATTATATTCATATGAATTGTTTTGATTTAAATTCATTTTCACATTGTAAAAAAAGGTCTTTAAATTAATCAAAATAAACTATTTCGGCCAAAAGTATTTCTTATATTTACGCCCATCGTATAAAAGCATTTTCTACATTCTTTTCAATTGATTGAGCATTAGGAATAAAATTCGAGCGACCATTACATTCTTTGAAATAGGCACTTAATTGCATGTCTAAAAATTCTATGTTATACAGAAATTCGTATCGAGTTTCTTCAAATACTCTTCAAAAGACTTTTAATTTTAAAGGCCTTTTTCGGCACTTTCAAACGGATGATTGAATACATTTCGACGCAAAGTGACTGCTTAAAATTCTTGGAATCAAAACGTTTTTTTTTTTCATTTCAGTTGCGGATTACATTCTTTTTAATGTTTTCTGTGAAGATATTTTATTTAAATGAATAAAGTTGTGAGTATTTAAATATTTAAATATTTATTTTAAAAACTAAAATACCATCCATAAAATAAATATTTAAGCGACTTTTTTATGACGGAAAAATAAATAAATTACTTTCTTTAATCATGACTCGTAATGGAGTTTATCTTAAAGTTTTTTCTGCGAGCATTGCTTTTTACTCAGTTGCTCAAACTCGAAAAGAGTGTGGATAGAAATATATGGCTAAGACAGGACTCCTCGTTCGATAATCGCTTTCACTTCACCACTAGGGCATCCAATCCCGGGATCCGGGAACCCGTTCAATTTTCTGATCCCGAAATCCCGGGATTGAGAAATTTTGAGCAAATCTCGAAAATTGACACGAAATTGGCAAATTAAGGATTTCTAATTCCTCGGTGAGCTAATCCCAATCCTGTGATCCCGGGATTCCGGGATAGAAAATTAATCAATCGCAAAATCCCGGGATTGGAAAAAGGCTCCGGGATTTGATACTCTATTCACCACGTCATTAGAATCGATGAAACACGTGTCATTTATAATTTTATAACACAACAAATGGAACTTAAAAAATATATAAAAAATAATTTTATTTTAATATCTCTAAATTTCACTCACATAAGTAGTAAAATGGCAAATCTTTTCTATTAGACTTTTGAGAAAATCACGTTTTAACTTAGTAAAATATTTTTGTGACATGCATATTTTTATTTTAAGGATAAAACACTTTTTTGTGTATTAACTAAGCTCACTTTTACAATACTAACATTAACATATAAGGCACATAGAATATTATAAGTATATATGAGGTCTAGTTGGTTAGAGCTTGCTATACCGACCAAGTGAGTCTCGGCTCTATATCCGGTAAGGTCAATGTCAAATTTAAATTTGAGACTTAAGACGTGGGTGTTTGTGATTAGGGTATCCAATCCCGAAGCCTTTTTCCAATCCCGAGATTTTGGGATTGATTTATTTTGAATCCCGGGATTGAGATTTTCTCACCGAGGAATTTGAAATCCTCAATTTGGTATACTTTTTCCCGGAATCTCACGGAAACTCGTTTTTTTTTTTTTAGCTCACCGAGGAATTTGAAATCTCCGATTTGGTATACTTTTTCCCAGAATCTCACAGAAACTCGTTTTTTTTTTTAGCTCACCAAAGAATTTAAAATCTTCAATTTGCCAATTTCATATAAATTTCGAGAATTTGCTCAAAATTTCTCAATCCCGAAATCCCGGAATCGCGGCCGTCTCAATCCCGAAATTTCGGATCAGAAAATTGAACGGGATCTCGGGATTGGATGCCCTATTTGTGATGTCAATTTAACTCGAGTTGATCTCAAGTGAAATACAATAAATTCTCATCGAGTTTTTCTCGTAAAATCTTTCAACTTTAAAATGTTTGGCGTATTGGCATAAGGTGTAATGCCAAACACTTTTTTAATTGAAATCAATTTTTTAAAAAATAATTAAATCACGCAATTAACAATCTTTTTCTTTAAATACCACTTTATATCTCAAGGGTTTGTAATTTTTAAAATAATTATTTTTAGTAGTATCTTTTTTTACGTACTAATAATAAAATGACGAAAAAATACTATTAAAGAAACTCAAATTTTTTAAATATGTTTACGATCATTTTTAAATGTTTTTACATTATACTTACTCACAGACTAAAATTTCTGTAAACACGTTGTTTTAACTAATCGTTCCACTTTTGGTAGACTTTTACAAGAATCGACGCTTGTAAATCAATCACTGAAATCACACCAAAGCACTTCAGACAGTTCTTGTCGTACTTAAATTCATGAGGTTTTACGTAGGCGTAATAAAAAAAAACCTATTTATGCATATTATGTATTTCGAATCCGTAAGGCAGTGGTCAACGTCGTTGGGTTCCGTGACTAGACTTAAGTCCTAGTAGCAGTCCTAATTCTACGAGCAGTATTTTTTCAACCGATGAGATGTCGTCCACCTTTACGATTCTACAAAAACGAGTCAAAGCGAGAGCGATTAGCTAATCACTGAATTTTTCCTTTAAGTTATCTCCATACTTTCTTAAAAACAAAAAGAGAGGTTGAGCAAACTAAGTAACAAGCAGTTCTCATAGAAATACTTATGTTGAGATGCCACCATTAAGAGGTCATATGCGCGATATTGGGAGCGAAAAATGTATTGTTTAACAAAGGCACTGCTTGTAATCTGTACTTGGTTGCTATATTACATAGTAATATCAATAGTTTTATTCCATTCCATTTCAGACGAAAATTATTTTTATATTTATTTTTTTAGAAGCTTAAAACACTACTATTGTTGTAAGAGTGGTTATTTTTTAAGCAAAACCTTTAATTATACATTGTCTCTTTAAAAACATCCATAAACCATTTCAGACTTCGACCGTATGTTTGAATAGATGGTAAAATTTGAATATTAAATTTGAGCCGTTCAAATTTTGTACATTCCCAAATGTATAGTCATCATCATAGTACTGGGTTTAGCCTTTTAGCATATTTAGGCGTACAAGTGTACGGATGAACTTAAAGTGACTTGTCAGTGTTACTTGATGATTCAAATCTATAAATCAATACGAATAAATTGATTAAAAAATATACAGTTCCGTATACATAGTACTTTTGATAGTATGAAAATCAACAGAAACTTTCCCTATTTTTTTTTCTCATTTAAACGTGCATTTTGTATCCATGGATATTTTCCAGCTTTCTCATCGTGTTTATTCATTGCAAGATACGTAAGCAAACGCGTTAACAAGTCCTCAACACTCAGATTCATGATCCTAATTTTTAGTTTTAAAGGAGGTATAGTGCTCAAATCATTGCTAGTTATCGTATAATTATTCTGTACAAACCGGTCATTGATTTAAAAAAAACAAGAAAGCCATTAAAAACATTTTTTTATTGTTTTTTTCAATGTAACACAATTTTAAGAGTAATCATGACGATTTAAAAAAATATGTCTACAGTTTCCTATTTTTTGCAATAAACATGCCAATGCATGATAATAAATGTCCTCTTGGTGGTCTATATACGAAAATAAAGCCTAAATATTATACACACGGTGTTCGCTTTTGTTATAAATCATTTCCAAATAAATTAGCATTTTCACAGCCATTTAAATTACTCGTGTAACCTCTGCTTATTTTCGCATATAAATCAGAGTATTTCCTACGTTTTCTATAGTTGGCCAAAGATTCATTGTCTAAAAGCGGATTTTGCACGCACCAAATAAATCATACCCATTTATTAATCACGTTCGCCGAAACATAACCTTTAAAAATGATGCCTACCCGAATCTTATGGTTGATTATTTTATAAATCTTTTGAGTATTTTTTTTTAAGTTAATAATTTAGAAAAATATTTCAATTTAGTTGAAAAAAAATAACATTAAAAAATAAATACTCAATTAAGTGTATTTTTTTAGATTTCAATTTGAAAATATTTAAATTATTTTCGAACATTATTAGCTTTTTTATTATTAAAGAATTTGTATTTATTTGTAAATTTCAAATGTATATTTACAGCAACAAATTGGTAATTAACATTTAATAATAGAAATAAGATGTGAAAGTCGTTATTTCAACCACTTTATTGCGTAAAACGTAGATCATAAGCATTGTTTTGTTAAAACACCTTACATATTGCTGTCTTCAAAAGTCTCAAACAAAATTATGACATTTCCCATATAAAATTGTTATAATATATTAAATAATTTGATTGATTTATCTGACATGTCGATATATTACAGTTGCCTTAGTTTTGTTTAAGATGACAGTACAAGAGCTTATATTTCAAAATATTACTTTATTTTCAATTTTAATAATAAATTTTATGATGTGAGTATGTTAATAAACCATAAAAAATTCAATATGTTTTAGATTGAATAGACGGCGAAAATAATATTTTATATAAATACGCAGATGAAAGAGGGTTTTTAAAAATTCTCTAGAGTGATAAAATTAATAAAAGGCTGTTCTTCTAAAAAGCTTCCAACGGAACACATGACGTCACGCTGCCTGGCGTCCGGGTCGGAAGCTCTGCGGCACCTGCTGGAGCCTTTCAGCGCGTCTTCTAAAGGCAACGGAAAACAAGCCTTCTACGTGAAACTCACATGGAAATCATAAAGTATTAAGATAACCGCCATACGCTGTGTCCTTAGCTCTAAGGCTTTTAAAAGAAATATATTTCTTAGGTTCATTTTTTTATTTAATACCCATTCAAAAAACATCATATTATAATACGTTTTCTGTGTTTTTTGAACATCACTTCATACATTGTTATTTGGTCAGTAATATTAACATATCTCAAAGTAATTTAAACATTCATTTTTCACAGAATAAATTGTAGTTTCACAAAGATATAAATACTTCCGAACAATGAGCCAATCTTCGATTTAGTGTACCTCCCTTCTAATTGTAATGTAAAAAAATATTTTTCTGTTTCATATTGGTAAGTATAAAAAAGTATATGTTTGTAAATCGTACAACTGCTACTGAAAATCGTAACTTACATTTCTAAAGCTGAGAGTCAAAGGTTGACTAAAAAGTAAAATATCTAATAACTCCAAAACCAATAAATCGTTTCACAAAATCCGTGACAATTCTTCAATATATATTAATATAAATTAGCTAAAAACAATATTGCCTCAAAATTTGCTGCGGGCTTCAGTTTGAACAATCACGGCTTATATTACATTATATATAAATGATTCTTTCATCAAGAGACAAAACACGTCTCAATTTTGATTCATATCCAAGTGATAAACTGTGATAAAGTATTGTATCGGACGTTCTGTATTCACACTGATCTGCGTAAAATGACAGAATCACAGATAATAATATTCCATTGTGTCAGAAACAGTAATTTAACCAGTCATTCAGGTCAATGATAAAAAAAAGTTTTTATCTTTGAACGCTTAAAAAGCTTTTTTTAAGTGTTCTGCCAATGTATCTATTGCTGGCAGTTATAAAGTATGTAGACGTTAATAGTTTATACAATTACGATGAAATAATAATAAAAAAATTACTATTAAAAAAAACATTCCCTGTTGTATGATTTTATACAACTAAGACTATTATGAAAGCAACTGGTATCAAACAGCGATTAGACTCACGCTTTGAAGTTTATATCCAGAATTTAATGCTTTCACATTTCAGATGCTTGACCTATCAAAGATTGTTTGAAAGTTTAATGAACCATATTAATTTCATCAAAGTGAATTTAGGCAAAATGAAAGATATTCATTATTAAATATTTACATAATAGATGACGTAATCTCGTTATTTTCCATTACAGCGATTTTTCGAACGGTAAAATGTCTTTATTTATAATTAAGATATGCAAAGATAAACCGAATTTAGTTTCCGAATTCTATATAATTTGTGAATTTGTGAACAGATGTTTTAATAGTGTCAGTAAAAGAATTTATTTTTATTTTTTCAATGAAATGTTTTGACGTATAAGTAAAAAGGAATATCACTTAATAGTTTTTAGCTTACAGAAATCATTACTTTACTTTACAGTTAAAGTATAAAAATGAAATATAGCATCTCTTGTTTTTTTAAATATTCTTTATGGATTGGTTATTGGAGATTTTTAACTACAAAGTTGATAAAACGCCATTCAATGTAAAAAAAAAAACAATATATATTACAATAAAACAATCTCGAAGATATTATGTTCACACTGATATATATTTTTAATTATTTTTTTATCGTCTACGAGGCGTACTAAAATACATATGTATAGATGATTTGTTATTTATTAAAGTATGATAATTCTTATTTCTTTAAATAATAATGTTTCACCAACGTTACTTTTTACATTTTATACTGTAAACAATCATAATTAAGTAAAGGCAATAATTTATTATTCATCCAAAGAAAATTATTCATATATTCGCCATGATAAAACTTTTGAGGGCATTTCAAAATATCTTCAAATGTTTTTGATTAAATAATGTCAAACTCAATTTGAAGTAAACAAATCAAGCAATAAGTTTTTACTTTCACGATCTTATTTGTGTAAAACTCTTATTATTTTGAATCTATTTCAATTGTTATGAAATCAGTGAATCAAATGTGTTTGATTACACAAGTCTTGTCAACATACTTTGTAGATAACACGGCTCATTTAATCAATAGACGAATACGAGCAGTCATCTTATTTGAGAAATTTAAGTTTACAGATATGATTATACTGTTTTTTCTGCTTGTTCGAAGTTTGATTAAGAGTTAGTATCGATTTTTAAAAGTGTGATCACTTGAACTCAATGCTGAATTCTTAAAAAATAAAACTTATTTTTTATCAATAATTCAGCTATTTTACTATAAGTAATTGAATTATTTAGTCAAATAGAAATATTGAATCGCTGAAGAAATCTATCGTCATTATATTATTATGATGTAGAACTAGCTTTTTCGTATATATACATTATTTACATAAAAATTGTATCATGGAATATAATCTACATATTCCTTTAATGACATCATATATGTTACATTCGGTATGATAAGGGTTTGTGTACTGATATATAAATGAAGTCTTTTTTTTATATCATATATGATTCGACCTCCAGTCATTTTACACTCTCAACAGTAACCTTCAAATCCAAATGCAACAGTTTTCAATTTTACTGTGCTTACTAACAAATAAAAAGCTGTACGAGGGGATGTTTTGTGATCCTGTATCGAGCACTACTGGTCAACTAGTAGAAATTTTTAAATGTACCGCCTTTAATATATATGCTTCATCTTTCTTTTTTTATGGACAATATTGTATCATTAATTTATAGTTAGGTAGCCGAATTAGCTAGCATAAACATGATTGATGGAAGTGATTTCAGTTTGACATAGTAGCTCCTATTGTTTTTAATACCTGTGAGGAATGTACAATAGTTAGTCTGGATATGTCACCTATATATATATCAACTGTGGAAAGGCAAAAAGCAGAATCCACAGTTTTTTCAAGTCAGCATGTTTTTAATAATCACAATACATACAACTTTATACACGTTCTATGAAGAGAATGTAAGCTGAAAATGCCGAATTAGTATCTAAATTTAGCTTTTATGATTGAATAAAGAATGGCGTGTAAAAATTGCGACTAGGAAAAAATACTTAAATATAGGTTTTTCTTGAATGAGTTATTATAATAAGTCAATTAAAAACAAGTTTATCAACATCCGCAAGGTTGTGTTTATTTTATAATTGTCCTTCAATCAAAAAACGTTTTTATGTGTCCTGTAAAATTTGTTATGTGTAGGTTACGTCCTTTTCCCTTTTCACAGTCGATATGTATTTCTAAATATTAAGTTTTCCAAGTATCGAGCATCTTTGCTTATATTTGAAACAAGACAAAGACAGCAGGGGTTTGCTTGTAACATGTAACACCAATTCTTTCGTTAAAAAAAATAACCAGAATCTCTGGGCGCATAACCTTATAGCGATTTAAAGCAATTAAACACAGTTTGTGTTAAGTTTTCAAACAAACCGATAGATAACAAAACAGTGCGAAACAAAGCACGTGCCAATCCTATGAATGCCTTCACAGTCGTCGACCCGTCGAAACTTCCGACGTGTTGACAAAGCTCTCTGTGATGTCACGATGTTTGCCTGCAATCATTGAACGCAGGCGCAAACATTTCTATCTTACCCGACAGACCTGTTCCATTAATGAGACTACAAGGACTATGTATTGGAAATGAAATGTCTACGCCGTAGACATTTGCGAACCTAAATACGGCGTAGAGTCTGTAGCTTGTAATAGTTTAGCTTAGTATCTCTATAAACCATTTACATATTAGACTTGCAAATATGAGAAAATGTTTCATATTTAAACAGCAAAAGATCTAGGATCATTTCAAAACTAAAAACCTAATACATTAGAATAGCTTATAAAAAAATATTTCATATAATTTTGAAATAACGTCATATTTATTACATTTCACAAAATCTAATAATAATTAATATGTTCTCATTTCTTACATACGCACATATTATGCGTCTTTCCTATATTTTGATAAATAGTCATATGAATGTTTTATATTTTTATTATAAATACAACAGAAAACAAGTAAAATATTCATGAGTATAATGTATTATAATGAATCGAAAAGTAAAAATAATTTTGTATTAAGCTACAAAGAGTTAGTCGTAATTTATTGCTTATGTGAAAAGGAAATAAGAATTTTGCAGTAGCCAATTACTCCCAACATTATAGGCCTGCGTATTGCCCATTGTTTTTCTTGAATCAAGACTGTCATTTTTTAATGGCTGAAATGTAAATACACAAATAACGAAAACAATATCTTCGGATCATTTTTAAATTCATCGCATATTTGATTCTCATACATTTATTTGGTGATCGCTTTTTATACATATATGAAATTAAATTCTTATTAAATTTGAATCGTTCAAATTATGTACATTTACATAAGTTTTGTCACTAACGACTCTGGATTCGCTTTTGGCGTCTTCAGGCGTTTGTGAAAGAATCTTGTAAATAAATGTATCACTAAGTTTAACGCCATCGCTTGCAAAATGAATTAACTCAAGGGAATGCCTACTGATTTGAATGGTGAGTAATTTCAAGAAGTATTTTTATTTTTGTTTGCTTGCTGGAAGATTTGTAATTGTATATACTTACATATAGGATACAAGAGTGGGGAATTTGGCAGATTTATCTGCTCATCAAAAATTGGTAAGCCAGTCAACTGTGCCCTATTTATTTCTAAAATTTTCTGGAAGAATAACTTATGCCCATCTGTGTCAAATTATTATTTTACTTCATACTCAATAACATGTTTTTCAATGCATTAATATAAAAAAAAACTTTTGCTTTGTAACCTTCCTCTAAAACTACATTTCCATCACAAGTATATATCACGTAAATCTCTGTATCAGTAATAGAAAGTACTTTGCTTTGTGTTCCTTTTTGTTGGGTCGTTATTGCGTTTAGAGTGGCAGCTGTGCAATAAACGGATTTACGGCTTAAGATAGAGGGTCGACAATAAATATCGCAAAGAGATATGTATATTGAAGCTAAGTAAAACATACTTAAAATTTTAAAATACCATTTAGAAATTTATATGTTAAATTGAAAAGAAGCCTAGCTCTTTTCGACAACTCAGAGTGAGTTATAGTCAGGGATGTGGAGTAGGATGTTTTCTGCGGAGTCGGAAAAATCTTACGACTTTGACTCTTTTAAATATGTAATGATGTATATTTATGCCGCAAGAGTCCAAAGTGTTGCTATGTTGCTGGACCATAAAGAACCAAGTGAAAAACATGTTTTAACAATTACCACCCATTGAAGGACAGTAAAAACATAGGACGTAATTTATTTTAAACATGTCAGCAACGTATCGGAAATATTTTTTGACACAATTAGGGAAGTGTTAAAAATGATCTGATGGTTTACATACATATATGTAAGTTAAACGAAAATTATTGAAAAAATCAATTTGGAGTCGAAATGATGCAATAATGTCAAACTCGAGGTGATTCTGTTTACATAAAAGACTAAATTAAGACTGTAAAATAGATACATATGTTATCTATTGTGAAGGGTGTCTGAATTTTAAGTACTGGATTGTATAAAAATAGTGGTATTGGCTGGAGTCAATACAAGATATTCTGATCAACAAATAGACTGTGGTGCCATTTTGACAGAATGAGCTTATGACGAGTGCCGATAACAATTTATTATTCATTGTAAAACACCGGTCGGCATCAAAACCGAAATACGTATTTGAAACGGGATGTTACAAAAACCCGACTTTCGAATGTCGCAAATATCGTGAAACCCCGATCTCAAAACCCCTATGTTTAAAAATCGAAAAGCCCTGGTGGAAAGTATTAAAAATTAAAAATTAAAAATAATAGAAATACTCTGATATGTGTATTCCACAAAAATAATTGTGGAATAAGTACAAACGAGTGTTGTATTATGTTTTCATATCGTTGCCAACGTACCAATAGAAAATATAAAAACACACTGTATTGTTGTTTCGGGATTTTATTAATCGAGTATTAAATCATCAACCACAGCGATAAGTATGTTTACCAATACATTTCTGATGAATAAATATTTTAATAATGGTGATGGATGCCCGAGCGGTTTTACAAACAAAATCGGATTTAAATAAATAATGATAAACAAACAGAACAGTTGGATTAGACATATTATTCACATCTCACAATATTATTGCTGTATAGACATTTTGGGGGATATCTGCTTAGATATAAAAGTACCATTGCTGATATCAGAACTGAAAGATGGTTCTCTATCCCAAGTTTTAACAATGAAAAAGGTGTCCCTTGAGATTTTCGATCTCAGGAGTGGATTTATAAACTCGCTGTTTTGGCCTTGTACTTCATTCACGTTTTCTATAGAGATTTCAAAACCATCGGAAAATAAATCCTTGTCTATGGTTATTGAAATAAATATGAATTGTCATTTTACCTTTTATGGCATAAATATTATTTTGTATAAAAGAATAATATTTATAAGTATGTATTAGAATTATAGATTGTAAAAATATATCATTATGACTTTAATAATTTACGTAATTAGATTTTTATACGGATTTTATAAAACAACATTATAATAAATTCAAATAATGACATAACAGTGGACAAGTTTAATTTTGGTATTAAATTAAAAAGAAAAAAATATCTGTTCTCAGCGTCGTGAAGTTCTCATTTATAAATATTAAAAATAAAAGCATTTAGGAAATATTTAAAACAAAATATCTTCTAAATGCCATTTCCATTTATGAATAATGATTTAATTTTCAAAATAATATTAATTTTATGTGTGCTTAGTGAATATTCTGTCATAGGTTTCAACACTTTTATTTACCAATTAAAAGAGCTGATTTGTCTTATTATCGAATGTATTGATATTTTTCCGATAATAAGGCTTTGCAAGATTAGATAAGATTTTACACAGGAATCTTTGAATTGAGAATCAGGGCTTTCTTACAACTCTTCACTGTGTCATGTAAACTAAATATTCTAGTAAAAGAATCATTATTTTCTTAAATACGAACACATTTTGTGTGTGAACACAAAGTGAATCATTTAACTTAGTTGTCAAATAAGTACCCAAATTACGTATCTTTCCAAATAAACAAAGTATTATTGTTAAGGAATGCTTATACTTTTTTGGAGGTACTTTTTTTTAAAAAATACATTTATAATACCAAATATATTAATGTTTAACTTAATCAATCATATTGGAGATATTCAATTCCGGTCGGAAGTGTTTTTATACGTCGAATTGGTATCAAATATGTATTGTAATAGTTTTATATGCTTTACAAAATTTGTACAAATAACTATTGAGGTCGTAAAGTGATTAAAAAATTTAAAAAAACCATCATACGAGCTATTTCGTAATTTTGAAAAACTGATGTGAAATAATACTTTTTATACAATTTATGATTACCGAAAAAAGTATCAAATAACAACTTTTTATAAAGCTTAACTTGTTTCGTAAATACATTCATTACAAATAAAATTGTATTTTTTAAAATCCACATACGCTCTCAATGTGGAGTACATGGCATCATAATGGAAGTTTTTCTAGGATAACAGATGGTTACTCAGTTTCTCAAACTCTCTTTTTTAAAGAGAGTATAGAAAGAAGAGGGTTAAAACAGGATTATTAGTAAGCCAGTCGCTCTCTCTACGCCCTATTATTTTAGAATTGGATGGATGAGAGGAAATTTTTAGACATTACATACATGTATACCTTGTAACAGAAATCGATTAGTCGATTGAAAAAAGTGCTGTTCGTAATGGGATTCAAATCCTAAAAATCAGGCATGGAAGCCAATGACGTAAACCACTGTGTCATAAATGTAACTTATATAGTCAATTTTAGCGCTGTGGCTATTTCTCTAACTTGAAAAGTAAATACAAAAGTCTTCAAAGACTCAAGAAGCAACCAGAGTAATATTTCACATATTAAATTCAGGAACACACGTCGAAGAAACTGCGAGAGTCTTCTCAAAATAGCCCGCTGCAATTTTGAAGTGCTCTCCTAGTAGTATCATTACCTTCTTTCAATGCTCTTATACGCGAGCATAAACAAACTTCTATATTGATCGTCTGACGTAGCTCAACTGTTCATTTTAGCTCTCGTAAATATTTTAATGCTCCAAACGAGACGCGATGCTGCTTACTCTCGATATCAAAATTAACAATATTTATGTTGATCAACAATATTTACTATGTTCAAAATGTTATTCTCATTTTTAAAAATACACAATTATAAATAATAATCAATGTTATGCATGCATTCAATATCGTAAAGTCGTTGTAATTAGAGCATTCAATACCGGACACTTTTTGTAATCACGGAATTTAACATTCACCAAAAAATCGTGTGGAAATTTGGGATTCGACATTGAGAATGTTTTGCTTGGCAATTTTGAAATCTTAGGAATTAACGGATTTCCTAAATTAAAAGACCTCTCGCGCAAGTTTCTAAAATTTAACAATCTCATGATTGGATGCCCTATTTGCGATCGCAATGATTTCGACAACATGTACAAATAATTTGGATTTTTTTTTATCGACTTGTAAATTTGTGTTTGTTGACGGGCTAACCACTTGAATACCAAGCGGACACCGGTGTTCGGACCATATGTAAGCGGATGTCAACGACATATAAAAAAATCAAATACTTGGTATTCTAATAGAATTTAAGCAATATTTTGATGAATATGTGTAGTGCTATCTATACTGAGTCAATATAGATTTTTAAAATATCGAATTCGAGTGTATATTAGGCAAAATTATTTTTCTCAAAAACACGCAGTATCTCTGGGACATATTAATGATTTATTTGCGCGGTATTCAAACGGTTAAATGGGCAGTCAACAATGAATGCAAAATAATCTTATATTGCGCGCTTATTCTCGGGCGCCTATATCGGGGATGTGCTGCGCGCTAGCGTCGCCATTAAAGAACATGGATAATGATTTTAATTCACTTTATCATTCTGAAAAACGAATCAAAGTGACACGACGCTTCCAGCATGGGTTATTTTCTAATAGAATTTATTTTTACTAAGAATTACGTGTTTTTCCGTTGTCCAGCAACGGTTAAATTCTATCCCACCCATCAGAAACTTCATTATACTTTTCTTACTCTCTCCGGAAATAAAAGGTTATACTTTTGAAAAAAACAGTTCTCGGAAAACAAATTCGAAACAGGTGTTATATAGCACAATCAAATAATTTTATTGTGAATTTTTTCTATATTTGAATTTATCATTTATTTGCAACAAAACATAAAAGTAATAAACATGCGTAAATTTAAATCAATATCTTGAATAACTATACTTTAGAATTGAATTGAAAAGGATTTTAAAAAATGTAAAGAACTTTATACGAAATTTTAACGGAGTAAAAAGAAAATGTTGCCGATTTAAAGCTCCGACCCAAATTCAAAAATGTTCAAATGACGTTACAAAATATTCAAACAATTTTGATAGTTCCATTCGATAAAACAATTCAAAAACGACAATTTTATATATATTTTAGTTGACTTTAGGCAAGTTATACTTTATCGAAATTTGGTTCGATGTCTTATCACCCATGACACGATTTTGATTGACGGGATAGTGACCTAGGTACTTGAGCAATAGCGGCCCTTGATCCCTGTGGCGCCTTAAAGGTGTTTTCATGAATGCTAAGAAAGTTTGCCTTTTATAAATAACGAATCGAAAGTAGAAAACGTTATTTTGGGTGGATTCGTGAGACTTCCACCGCAAATTTAACATTATATACAACTCAATAATCCAAATAGGTTATTATAAGACTATTAGATAGTTAATTATAAGAAATTCTTAATGTGAACGAATCATAAGAAATAATGTAATGTATAAATTGCAGATATCTAATTATAAATTATTTTTAACTGACACGTATTTTTTAAATTCATTTTTGTAATTAAAAAATGCTTTTAAATAATATCTGATTTAACTCTGCATTAAAAGAGTTGTTTTGTAATGATTTTTTTAAATGAAATATGCACAAAGAAATGACTGTTTCGGGATTAGTATTGAACACAAGCGATAATGTTAATTCTTTTCTTTTGACATAATTAAGGTAGAATCACGCATTAAAATTTACTATCTTACTATTATTGATTCAACTTTTTATAACAGTGATATTTGAGGACTCGTAATATCCATTTATGATATTTTTTAGACAAGTATGCCAACAAATTCTTAATTTATCACTAAATATAATATATCATTTAATATTTAGATTTTAAAATTGTCTTTAAACACTGTTAAAACTAATGCCGAAGATCACTATCGGTGTCTTAACTTACATTGATAAATGAATAATATGATATGGTTACAAAGAACCAATCGGCCATCAATATTTTTCATGGTATAATAGTATATTTTGCATATTAAGAAAGTGCTATTTTTCACTAACTTAATAACTTTTTTAATGATCACTAAAAATTTTGCTCCTGTAATTTTTTGATAATATGAGTTATGATACTTGTCTCCTTATTTGTCAACAATCATTTCTTTTACATCTTTTTTAATCAAATGCCTACAGTCTGCAGACTATAATCCATTATTTGAAAAGATTTTTTTTATTATGTGCTTTAGTAAAATTGTAAGGCTGTGCAATCTTTCGCTAATCGTTTTTATCAGCTTCACTTTAAATAATTATAGGAGGCCTATTTTTGGGATTAGTTGTAATTTGACATGGTTGATTCTACAACTTATGGTTCAGTAATTAACCCTTTTAGATTAATTTCTCTTTTTATGAGATTAATATAATTGGATTACAAATTAGCTACGTGGATAAAATTCAAGGATGCACTGGACTTGAAATATGCAACTGAGGCTATGCTTGATATGCCAATGCGGTTAAACCGACACATTTTACAAAATATGTAAATTTTAAATCAGCTATGAGATTCACTGTGAATTGTATATTTTGTGTACATATAATATATTGGTTCCATGAATAAACAGATCATGATAAAACAGAACATGAGAACATAGAACATAGACAATTCAGAACACAATCAATTTTTAGTTGAATGATACATGTTTCTTCTTAACTGTTTATTGGAAAAATATTATAGATTAACAGGTAATAATTTCAGAACAGTGTGTAATAACGTGCGCTTTACTTTATCAGTCAATGGCGACTATGATAATCGTCAAATATAAGTGTATTTACGACAATTTCAGTTTGAAAGTGTTATTGATATGTAACATTGCTGTTTTATTTATTGTATCTAATACGACATAGAGATTACTAATTGATTGTAAAACATATGAATACTAGTGTTTTCTTAGATATATTGTACGTTTGGTGATGTTCTGTTTTATCCGGTTACCAATATATTGCCCAACCCCATTCTCTATACGAAGTGCCAAGCATTCGTCGTGCTGGTGATATTAAATTTTAATTTCACCCTGTACACGTGTGTATCAATTAATATATACTGAAAACACCATTTTATGTTGTTGGAGGGACCGAAGAACAGATTATTCTGAATATGTTTTGTTGTAATTCTGAAAACAATTACGCAAACTGGAATATGTCTCTGTAGTTCATATAAAATTCTTTCGATCCAATAAATTGATTCGTAGGTTTGTTTGCTTATATAATCGAAGTTAGTGAAATATTTCCAAATGTCTTACATTCGATTTTGAATGGCGAGAATCAAAAACGTAAAAGCGGGTAAGAATAAAAATATTGTAGGGTCAGAATATTTTTTAACCATTTTGGTTAGGTTAGGTTGGTTTTTTTTTAATTTCATTTAAATTATGACTATTTACACTGACCGATATATTATGACAGTTTAATATAAATTCTGACCGGAAAAATACGAGCTTATGTATATTGGTTTCCATATGCATTGTTTTAAATAATATTTGATTAAACGCTATTTATAATATGTTACTGTTTCCAATATTCGTAACGTTTTCGTGAAATTAGATTTTTAAGAGATTATTTTGAGATAAAAACTGTCACTATGCTATAAAAACGACGTGGTATTTATTATTACCAACATGTTTACATGATAAATCGTCACTATCGTATATTTTGTTAATGTTAGATGAAATAGTATATTTTAAGTTTTCAATTTTATGAGGTATTTTCTCATTACTCACAAAATTTCAAAAACGTCTAAAAGAGTATTTATGTGTGTTGGCATTATATAATATATGAAAAAATTCATTGTACAAAAAATATGTCAACGATTAGGGATTTTTTTATATGAGATACATCAGCGTCATTGTATAATAATTTTGCCCAGAATGAAAAAATCACATTGTTTTTTTATACTGCCAATTATTTTTCAAACCACGAACGAAAACAAAAGACATTGTACAGTATACACAAAAATTAAAACAATACTAATGGAATTTTGATGTTTTTGTTATATTACGAAAAAAAATACGGAACGCCTTTAGCATTTTTTTACCTTAAATTGCTTTATATAAATATGCAAAAAATGCTGCTTTATATTCTCAATAGTTAAAAAATATATAATATTCCTTTTTGGGATTTGTGATATTTTGAATGTAAAGGGTCTCTCAATAGGGACGCTCGAAATTTATTAGGTTATAGCAGCCACGTTGTTAAAGTGACATCTTTCAAATTTATTGTTAGTTTCGTAGAGAACAGAAAACGACTTCTTCCATTTCTTTAGAATTTTAATTTTCTCAGTTTGCTTTTATTTTGTAAGAATTGATATTGCCTTTATTCTTTTCGCAGGAATCAATTTTGTTGGATTGAACTCTACTGGATTTTCCAAACTCAATTTTGGTTGACAGACATTAAGATTTATTTATTAAATACACTAATTGTTGGTTTTTACTTTGTTAATAATACTTAATTGGTTTTTGTTGTCATAGTTTTCATTGCTAAGCGGTCTTCAACTTTTTATTTATAGTTTATTTTCCTTGTATTTTGCTTCAATTCTTTTGCTTGGTTGTAATACCAATTGTTTGTCATACCTTGTTTTTCTCATTTAACTTTTGTATAAATATCACTGTTTCATTGTATTTCTTATCAGTTGACAATGCTCATCATGAGCGAAACCGGTCCTGATCTAATAAATTTTATGTGGAAAAGGTACTAAAAATGTTTTATTATGCCTTTATACTTATTCTTTTGGAGCTATCTTAAAGTTTTTTCCAATAAACTGCAAACAATTGACGCCTTCAAAATCAACATTACAAACGCCATACAACAAATTCAGCCAGATTTATGAGACAAATTATTAAAAATTGTCGCATAAATTCTCCCGAATACGTGCCACCAATCAAAGCCGCGGCGGACATTTGAACGACGTTATATTCCACACTATATACTTTCAAATAAAAAAAAAAGTTGAGTCGACATGTCACAAACATCTTGTTTTATTTACATTTTAGCAAATTTCGATCGTCCCTATTGAAAAACCCTTTATAATACAATGTAACCTTTGATTAATATATATATATATATAGTCATAATCAACGTATATTAAAGTTGAAATATAAAACTGAAGCTTCCTTAACCCTCCAGGCAAGGGTGTCTAAAATAGATTTTACATAGCGACTGATTTATATCCAATAAATAGCAGAATGAGCAGCAGATGAACAAATAAATATATATAAAACTGGTTTTTCCTTTTGAAAAACATTTCTGGTGGATTTCTGGATTTTTTTATTTGAAATTAATACTCACAGACCGTTACTTTGTCAGCGCTATGTGTTAGCACTTAAAAGCTCCGACTATAGTATCGAATGTTTTTTTTCACACCTTGAATATATAGCTTCATAAACATAATTCTTTATGTGTTTAGAATGTGTCAAATTCCGATATTCTATTCTAATTTTTATCTCACTAACAGCAACTTTACTAGAAATATATTGAGCATTAAAATCTTTTTTGTATTAAATTAAATCTTTAATATATCAGTTTGTACGACCAGAAAAGAAACAGTTTTGCTCATATTTGGAATGATAAAAAAACTTTTGCGGACTATAAATTAATCAAAGTAACATACTTACTCACAAGTGAAACGAAACAGATCGAATGAATTTTAAATTCTTAAAGCATTTTTGTCGATGGAAAGTTTTTATGAGCTTCTTAAAATTAGAGTGTTTTAAAAACATGTCTGTATAGATTTTATGTTGTTTATATCTTAGATTATTTTATCACGGAAGTAATAAAACATGATTATATAATATATCGTATATGAAAATACACAGCCGTAACAAGTCGTATGCTACGTTATGTGAACTTTGATGTTTTTTCATGATTTAAAACAGCACACAATTTATTAAAATATCGTTTAATCGTATTAAAGCAATTTACTTGTCTCAATAATAAATAAAATAGTCGGCATAAAACCATGTCTTAGTTGATCATATTTTTCTGATAAATATTGTAATATAATATGTTGTATATCTTTGATTTATTTTTGACATATTTTTGTGAAAAAAATATATATATTTGTTTAGATTTAGATAATACATTTATATTGAGAGAATTTTCATTTACTTGGAAGAGGTTCATTGTTGTCAAGTAAAAATATCTATAAGCTTTTTATCTTTGATAGATTCGGCGGTGATCAAAGTTATCCTTGTTTTAGTTCGGCAAAAATTATAGGATTTATTTATTTCGTCTTTATGACATACTATCATTAGAACTTCTTTTATAGAAAAAAGTACTTAAAGCGAATTTATCGAACTTGAACAGCTGTCATCAAACACCTATCATTATTGTTGAATTCAATATTATATTTCTACCACATTTTTTTTTAAAAGTAATATACGAATTTTGATCAAAAGATTTTTCTCAAGAAAAAATAAAATAACTTACCAACTTCTAGCACGATTTCGTTGAACCTGCCCGAGATGTTTACTTTTCTAAAAGTAATGCAGAAAAGGTATGGCCTTAAGGGTGGGCCCAGACAATCGCTCTCAAACATTCAACCCTTTGTTTTATTTAAAAGCTGCGGTGTACATTAACAATCCTCCCTCGCACAGTTTTCCAAATATTTGCGTTCATAACATTAAAAAATGAATAAATTTGCCACCACAATGGTTCCAAAAGCATATTTTAAATTATGAAAATTCATATTACACCTAAAAACATAGTTGTTAACTTTTATTCAAATAACTACAAAAGACGAGAGATGTAACTAAAAGTGCAAAATTTTAAATATACTTTCATATTTATTCATAGTTCATCTAAATCAGCAATAATCTTACTATAATGGTTTCCATCCCGTACTACAAGAAGTTTTCAGTTTATATAATAAAATGCAAATGGTTTTTTTTTTATATCATAATAATATAATTGTTCTCTTAAAGTTTTACACCGTACCAAAGAATAAATCAATTGAATATTAATAGTTAAAATAAAAAAATATTTTTATTTTTATATATTAAAGCGAAGATTATTTATTAACGTTATAAAAAATATTTTTGATATCTTTCAACATCACGTCGCCGCTAGACATTTTTGACTTAATCATTTTTTTTTTATAATTTGGTTAAAAATACATTTTGTACGCGTACAATTTTTCAAACGAGTTGAAATTAATATTTAATTAAATAAAATTTATCACAAAGGAAAAATGATGCTAATATTTTATGATTTATTATTGCGAACAAAAAGATAATAAAATAAAACAAAGAAATTATAACAAAGGAAAGGGGTTCATTAGAATATACTTGATTCCTAAACGTTCTCCCAAAATTTCCATCGCAATTGGCTCATATTAGCATTCCCCAAATCTGTGCACCCTTTATAATTGAATATATGTATTTCAGTGAACGTAATAATTAACAAACATACCACCAAGATATTTTAACATTAATTATTTGTTGAAAAGAAACCAAACGAGAGACGCCATCGCTATCGTTATCTTTAATGTATCGTACACAAAATATTTAGCGTTATATTATTAGTTAATAATAACCAAGGTGCCAGATGATTTAAAAAATATATTTTAAGTCATTTTACATCACCACGAGGAGACAACACATCATAAACCATCGTGAAATATCTCAAAAATTAATTTAAAACAATTTTAAATTGAACTTTTAAAAAGAACTTCAATTCAAAACCATTATATTACTTGAGTAAACCTCTGATCATAAGAATCTTGTCACTAACTACAGTGAAGAGAAAAAAAAGTATTATTGAAGTTAAATAAATATTGGAAGTAATATTTACTTACTTGTTTTATATTTTAATATAAATATATACGTTTGAGAACCTTGAATTAAAATAATTACATTATATTTATTTACTATGCCTTACATAAAGAAAATATTGGCAAAGCAACTCCTTGTCAAAAAAATTACGGAGCACAAATTTATTTTTCAGTTTGCTTGTCTCTTGGTGCTTAGAATTTCATTTGAATATTTCATGCTGAAGAGCACATATAAAAACGGCACATCTTAAAGTTTTAATATTACAATTGCAAATAACTTGGAATGAGTATTTGCGAATGAAAGATTATTTCATTTTGTGTATTATTTGCATATAATCTATCAGACACCATCTTTATGGATGATTATGTTTTGTTTTAACAGATGTTTTATTTTGCCAATCATAAATATTTGAATATTAAGTGAGCTTTTAAAACATTTCTGGAGAATATTATATGTACCGTCATTCGTAGAGTTTTAAGCTATAAACTATTATACAACGTAAATCTGTCACTTTATACAATCTTATAAATCTTGAAACATCAACATTATCAACATGTCTTTTATGTTTTGTCTTTTATCTTTTGTCTTTTACTATATTTAGTTTAAGAATTATTTGTGTGGAGTAATTACGATATGTTTTTTCATTGTATCTTGTAATTTCTATACGTTTAAAATTTACAAAAAACAATGGCGTAATATATTTATATGATCTATGCAATGTATACGTTATTGTTTCTTAGTAGTTTTTTATGTATAGTATATTTTGTCCAAAAGGGTGTGATATTTCAATAGCTTTAACAAATTGAAACAAACTGTCAAACTTTGCTTAATACACTTCTTATCACATGAAAGAGAATTAAAATCTGTACAAAATTTGAATACGCATTGGTTAATTGCGTATACATTTAACACATACGGAGAAATAATTTATTTCAGAATTGAACCGGTAGGTGACATTGTTGTTAAAGTTGAAATGTTTGATATTTTTAAAGCTAAGTTCCCAGATATTGTGCACCAACAATATTACATACACGTATCTATTACTTGTGCTGTAGCAACGTCTAAAATAAAACTAGTTACATGTAAGCAGTTCGGATATTTTACGTCTATAAAAACTATCGATTCCCAAAGGTGCGTTTAGTTATTCAGAATTTATAAAAGCATTAGGAAGTTTATGAGGGGTCTCTGCGGTATGTTATAATTATTGAAGTAATAAAAATGAATTTTACAGTTATCTCATCTCATATAAACTAAGAAAAAAGCATCAAAACATAGTAAGTTTAATTAAAAACTGATAGTTAATCAGTCTTTACTCTCTAATTCATTCAAAAATATAAGCTAAGAAAGATATAGTTAGAAATAGACTTGCAGTTAACTTGTCGCTTCGTTTTCAGTATCAGATATAGAGGTGAAATTTACTGCTCACGACATAAAACTCATTTAAGTTATGAAAATAAGTTTAATAATACTGTTAAATTATCCGTAAAAACAATTTAATGATATTGAAGAATGTTGTTATACATATCGACTGTGAAAAGGAAAAAGGACGTAACTCACACATATCAAATTTTACAGGAGGCGCTAAAAACGTGTTTTGATGATTTTGTGACATATGCAAATTACGAATTAAATACAACCTTGAAGTGCACGGAGACTTCTAAACTGGTGTTTAATTGACATAATCTAAAATTAATTCAAGAATTTCTCTAGGAAAAACCTTTATTTCAGTCTTTTTTCTTAGTTTTATTTTTTTACAAAGTCATCTTTTTCAAACTTAAAAGCTAAATTTAGATACTAATTCGGCACTTTCAGCTTCCATCCTTATGATAGAATGTGTGTCAAGTTGTATACATTGTGATAATCGAAAAAAAGCTGTTTTGGAAAATTGAGGGTTACGTCCTTTTTCCTTTCCATAGTTGATATGAAATACAATTTTTAAAATGCACTTTATACTAGTTGTTGAGTATCTATTTTAATGTGAAAAGAAAATTAACTGTCATACATGACTTGCAACAACTCTATTAAAGTTAAACTATAAAATGTTATTTTATGGCACTCTACTTTGTTGTATGACATTTATATTTACAATATAATAACAGTATTCTTCAGAGGAAGGACCCATCAATTATACACGATTACTTTGTAACCTAGAATATACTTTTTTTTATTTAACTTTACAGATTTGAATGGTGAGTAATTTCAAGAATTTCATTTATAAAATCATGTAGTTGGCTATTACATCCAAACACGGATGGGCATAAATTATTCTTAAAGAAATTTAAAATATTAATGGAGCACAGTTAAATCGTTTACCAATTTTAAGTGAGCAGGTAAATCTGCCAAATTTCCCACCATTCTATCCTATATGTAGGTAAATATAGTTATAAATTTTCCAGCAAACAAAATAGATATAATTCTTGAAATTACTCGCCATTCAAATCTTTAGGCATTCTCATGGGTTAATCCATTTTGCCAGTAATGGTTTTAAATTTAGTGATACGTTTATTTCTTATATAAACACGATACGTTTATTTACTAGACGTCAATTCAAGTTCATCCGTGCACTTGACCGCCTGTAGATGCCGAAAGGCAAAACCCGGCTCGTTAGTAACAAAACTTGTGTGAATGTACATAATTTGAACGGTTCAAATTCAATATTGAAGCTCCACCAAGCACCTTCAGTCGAAATCTTAAATTATATCAATTTTATTAATTCGATTTAACAGGGCCTCCAAATTTGATTGTGCTTGGGGCATTCCAAGTGTTTAAGCAGTCATTGTACATCACAATTGTATTATAGTCAAAATAGTATTTATTTTTATCTTTGCAACTTATAAGAACAATATGAAAACTCTGTTCAGTGCGTGAAAATTCGTAGAAGTTTTCGAAAGTGATTACTCTCAATGAGTTCGAGTTCTTCCGTGTTTTTAAAGGTATTACGGTTTGAAAGGGAAAAACTTATGTCGTTGATGACAAAACTTTCGGCATCATTTGAAGTTCAGTTTTCTACGTGAACTTTTACTAAGGTTTTTCCGATTCTAAAAATATTCTCGTCTTAGATATTATATTTATACACGTTTTGCTATAAAATTATATATTATACACCTTAAGTATGTTATGTACAAAATAAAAAATGTGTATATGTCGATTTTTTTAATTTGTCCCCGGCGCGAGTCACAGAAGCTCGCAACAAGAGAAAGCTTTCGGTCAAAAGGACGTACGGTGAAGGACCGCCTTGACTTACCGCATAATTCATTTCGCTCACCGCCTGAGCTTATTATTACGTTAAAGTTCCACTGGTAATCAACTGTCACCCTAATTGATGGCACTACGAAGCGGTGAGAGTGGAGAGTCTCCTAATGTGCGTGCATTTTAATTAGCAAAGGTATAACAAAACAAACGAGTGGCAGCAAGGTAGCGTTGCCTGTGAAGAATAAAAAGGCCACAAATTTTAAAATGAATGCCACTTGATTATAGTGTTTCCACTGGATTACTAATTGTGTACGTGTTACGTTAATAGTTTAACGTAGAATTCAATAATATTTGATGTCGTAGCTATCACTGATTTATCTGTTTTATAGTGAACATATTTGCTTCCGGTGTCGATTAATCGAATCTCCAAATAGACATTATAACATTGAACACTGATTTATTTCATCTCTTTCCGATTCTAATTTTCTAAGGTGCAGAAAATGCGACAAGTTAACTGTTCTTTAACATTAGCTGAGTATATTTTTTAAGCCCAGTTCTCTCTAGGCAAAACTGTGACCTTCCTGTGAAGATATCGGTAAGTAAGAAAGGTGACAAAAATTAGTTAAGAGTTTTTTTATATAAATTCTTTATCTGGTAAATATCTGGAATAACTCAATTAGTCATACCAGTTTGCCAAAGAAAGCATTTATTATTATTTATTAGTTAGTTATTATTAATGTTGATTTAAAGACAGGATATTGTCCTAATCTTTTAGTTTTATTTGTTCCAGATCGATATTAATTTATGTAATTAATGTAGTATGATTATATATATGACATAAAATATCAATGTAAGAGGCTTTGTCTTAAACTTTACTCATAACTATCAATCCGTTTCTTACCAACTTCGGCAAGAACAGTGATAAAATAATTCCGGATGCGTGTCACATGAAAGATGTCTATAAACATCAAATTTGTATCAGTCAACGAAAAATCATTATTTTTTACAGTGTCACATGAAACTCATGATCTTAAAAAACAATGAGTATTCAAAATTCAAACACGCATCAAATGAAATGATTTATTTATGTATCGTCTTTTGACCACTGGAATTCAGTGCACCAAAATTCGTTTCAATCTTTGTTCTAACTTGAATTACTTGGTGTAGGCATTTATTTTTTCTATTACATACAGAAAATCTAAACTTGATGAAGATAATGATAATTATATCGTCAAAGTTGAGTTTTACAATTATTGTACCTGCTGCTTCAGAAGAATTTGATATTATAAACTCTCTAACCTTCACATTAACCGATTTTTTCGTCTTTCTCTCTTTTCGTTTTATTTGTAACGACGACTGAAACTGATACGGCATTAGCTTCCCTTTTACCTCTAAATTCTATTACGTACGTCCGATAAGGAGTGATGACTTTATAGACTTACATATAAACTCGTTTACCTTTGAAAGGATTTTTTTACTCATATATTATTTAATGAATTAAGTTGTTTAATCTATCTACTCGTACGTTATGTGTTTTTTTTTATTAATGATTTCTACATTCTATTTAATGACTTAGGAGGTTACACTTAAAGCATCCAATCCCGGACCCGTTTTGTGATCCCGAGATTTCGGGATTGACAATTTTTCCGATCCCGGAATCCCGGGATTTGAAATTCAACAAAAAATCGTTTATAAATTGGTATTCAGGATTGAGATTAATTTTGACGGCAATTTTGAAATCCTGGGAAATCTTTTAGCTCTTCCAAGAATTTCAAATCCAAAACCTCAGGAATTAACGGATTTCTCAAAATTGTGTTAAAAAAATAGAGTGAGAGCTTTTCTTTAGCTCTTCCATGATTTACAAATTGAAAAACATAGGAATTTACGGAATTTACAAAAAATATCAGAGTTTAGAACCATTTTGTTTTTCTTTTTTTACACCTCGCTCGACTTTCTCTAATTATCTCAATTCCGAAATCCCGGGATTAGTACTGTCACAATTCCGGGATTTCGGAATCACAGAACTTGACGGGATGCCGGGATTGGAGGCTCTAGTTATACGGAAAACCCGTGGTTGAGGGTCAACCCCGTTAACTTCGGTTACGGAGTTCACATATTGGATCCCATGTTCGGACAATTTATAAATTATTGATTTCTGTTCGGAGACACGGATGTTTGTGATGTCTAATATTCCCATTCACTAACATTATCTTTCTGTCCCTGCTTTTCTTTAATGTGAGTTTATCCAACTGAGTAACAATCGATTCTCGTGGAAACACTGTACTTGAGATAAACTCTATAAGACGTCGATATGCTTCAAATTGGAAGCCAACATTGGTTATAGTGTGTATATACTTTATAAAGACAAAAGGGCGAAAAACGAGTTATTTTTAATAGCTTTTTCGATAATCTCAATCTATACAAATTCTGTCAAAACGGTGTAAACTACAAATGCCAAATTAGTATCTAAATTTAGCTTTTAAGTTTTAAAAAAGGAGGCCTGGTAAAATTGCGATCAGGTTTACACAAAGGTTTTTCTTAAGCAACTTATTGAATTTATAATTGATTTTGTAAATAAGACACTAGTTCATTAGTATTCGTATACTTAGAAGTCGTGTATATTAAATATGTTGATATAAGCCTAAAATCACAATAAAACGTTGTTTGTTCCTCTTGTAAAAAAAAATGTTTGCGGTTTGCTTAATTTTGCTTTTCTATAGTCGATTATATGTATATCGGAATATTTTATAATACGACAGTTTACATTGAAAAGAAAAAAACGAATTTTACTTTAATTTTAAGCAATAACGAAAATAAATCTCAAAAGTCATTTAAGACTGTCTTTCGATTTTATTTTTTAGGTCAAATTTTACGCTTAAATTCAAATTACTTTTGATCCGTGGCTATAATAGGTCTATACTTTTTTATATTTGCACGGTTGGGTGGTTTGGTGGCGAGGTGAAAGGTTTTTTATTCAATTTTTCAACAGGTGTGAGACGTTACCTGCATAAAGATCAGAGAGTACCCATCGAAAAAATGAGTGGTTCATTATTATTAATTCGTATCGTTTTTACATAGTAAAATATAATAAATAGTTTAACCTATCTAAAATATATTATCAATTTTGAGTACAACAAACTCTGAGTAAAATAAAAACAACGCATTATCTGTCTTATAAAAATAAATAGAAATTGTATATATGTACGTAGAAACGATTGCGAAAAACGCATTATTTTATGTCACCTGAAATAAATTAAGAATCAAGATATTTTAAAATAGTTTTATTATAATATGACTTCCAATTCGCTAGTCATCTCACATATGTTATAATGTAATATACATTCATCCCTCGGTGTTTTTTTATGATTGGTTTTTTGCAACAAAGGAATTCACTTTAGTGGTAGAAAATTAATATGAATAAATAGTTGGACAACTTTTAATAGATTACTTTTTTGTGTAAAATTAATTGATTTGTCACTCACATTTATAAAGTGTTTCGTAGAAAGATATTATAAATCATATTGATTCAATTAAAATTCATTTTTTTGTGATTCACTCTAAATTCGACCAAATTATTGTAAATATATCCGTATCCGTAGCACACTAATACAAATATTAAACAGCAGAATAATTCTCTACTCTATATGATAAGAAAGGTCAACTTATAACTCATCTACAATCAGTTTCGTTTGAAATAACTCATTTTGATTTATTGTAAAGTTAAGTAAATCGATTTTTCTTCGAGAAAAAAATCTTTATCAAAACTGAGCTTAGAAATGAGATGATAACACACGGTAAAAATAAAAACGAACCCTTTGTGCTGACAGTATTTTGGCGGCTTATTTAAACTATAAAAGTCAGTTTAATCAAAATTTCAATTTTAGTTGTATACATCAAGGATTTTTTTTATTTCGATGTCGCTTTTGATTGCTTCAGAATTTTAGCGAACTCTGAAACGGTAAAATAGAATACCTGCCGACGAACAAAGCCACAAATTTTCCCTTTGCGTGAGTTCTACACAATGCAATAATAACGTTTCTTAGGCATAGGACAATAAATAATATTTGAACGAATTGTGCTGGTTTTGGTGAATGTAAATCGTTTCAAAATATGGAATCTTATGTTTGATACCTTCTAATGAAATAATCACTTCTGATTTATTTATGAAGATATTTCATAAATATGCAATAAATGGAAAATACACAATCAGCCTGGTATTGCACGAAGACGAAGCTATTTTATAAAATTAAAATTGTGTCTTTGAAATAACATTAATGTTTATTATTTCATTATATTTTAAAATCAACAAGGTAGTGTGTATCTTGATTTGTTTATATATTTGACATATTTTCTTATATTCTATCGAAATTCTGTTTATCGACACACAGTTTGTAACATCGTATTAGAATATTTAAATTAAATTTGATAACTCTGTTATTCCACTTTTTGTGCTACACCTTTAACACGTGGTACGCTTCTTTGAGAAGCATAATCAGACTATATCAACGTTTATGAATGAACGAATAACAAAGTTATCAAATATAACTTTATATTGAAAATACACTTCCACATAGTTACTGCCGAATCTATCAAAGATATCATATTGTTTAAAAATTAAATCATATTTGTGTGATTCTACGTTATAATTCTACGTTGAAATATGTAATGTGTTAAATTTAATGAAAATTATAAGATAACGTTTATAGGTATTTCGGCCTAACATCATCGTAATAAGTATCTGTATCCTCTAGTTCTATACCCTCTTTTGACAATGGTTTAATACCGACAGAGCTATCAACCACTCCTATGCAAATACGATTCACTTCAATAGAATACGTTGCTGTTCTTTTAATTTAAAAAAATCTGACACACATTTTCTTAATCTCAAAACAAATATGTATGTATGTAATTAAAAAAGTTCATTTCTATGATTAGTTATATGTTAATACGCCAATGAATGCAAGAAATTTATTTGAAAAACTTATTGATACGCTAGTAGATAGAAAAAACAAGACGAAAAAATGACATTATTTTAATGATATATCATTAAGAATAATCAAATTCTTCCGTAGAAGATAACAGAGTATATTCACGGACAAGTAATTCATGAAATTAAATAAATTTAGACAGACTGGATGATTTTTATATAAACTGGACTAGCTAGCACACTGGTTTCCAACCTGGAGGTCGCCAAGAATTTTCTGGGGGGTCGCCAACTTTCCCCGGTGAGCTAAAAAAAAAAAAGGAGTTTCGGGGACAATCCGGGAAAAAGTATAGCAAATCGAGTATTTCAAATTCCTCGGGGGGGGGGGTCGCCTAACCGCGACTCTTATAAAAAAGGGTCACCACCCGAAAAAGGTTGGGAACCTATGAGCTAGAAGATATGTTTTGTGTTTTTTTCTGACTATATTTTATTTGTTTTGATTCTCTGTCAAAATAAAAAATAAAAGCAAAAGTAAAATTCGCAGTCCTTAAAACGAACAAGTTGACGATAACTACACTACGTGGCGAAATATTTGCACTTTGACCGACTGAAAATAATTACAAATCTCTGAATTGAAACTGTTTTATCTTTTTTGTTTTCTAATTTATTGGTTAAACTATTTTTTTTAGTAACTATCATTCACCATTATTGAACTGAAATCCAATATCAAAAATAAATCGCATTGAATCAACGCTCTAGATCAATTTAAAAATGCATTAGAGCAGATATGGACCAAAAGCTTTCCAACTGCTAATTTAAAAATAAAATATATCGCTTTGCAGTAAAAGTTTGCTTGCGTCACTGAAATTTTCAAAGATTTATGTCACAGCCGGCAACACTTAGCTGTCGCATGTCAAAAAGGATTTTGCAAAAACTTGGTATTTAAAGTGCAACATTCATACGTTTTTTTAAAAGCTTAAATGGTTTTGAATTCATTTATCGTTTTGGCAATCTCAGTGGCCGAACTTACTCTTTTGTACTATTTCTATTATATATATATTTTTTGGATAATTTAATTTTATCATTTCATTTTATCGTAAAAGAAAATACATTAGTATCTTCTAAAAATAAGTCGCCTGTGTGGTCGAGTGGTAAACGTCGTTGGCTGTCGCTACGGAGGTCACGGGTTTGAATCCCAGTACGGGCAGTTATATAAATTGATTTTTCAATCGATTTATAAATTTATGTTCAAAGACATGGATGTATGTGATGTCGTGAATTGCCCCCTCCCACCCATCCTATCCTATGTAAGGGGCGTATCGAGAGTGATAAGCTAATCACTAGTCCTGTCATAGCCTTTTCCTTCTATTCTTACTCTCTTTGGAAAAAGAGAGGTTGAGCAACTGAGTAACAAGCAGTTCTCGTAGAAACACTTAATTAAAACTTTTAACTCAAAACTTGATATATTAAACAAGCCATTACTGTTTGACCTTTTGTTAAAGAACTTTTCAATCCATAAAGCTTTACTATATGTCCTATTGATCCGATTAAATTGTAACATATTCTCTCTATAAGAATGTTTTTTTTACAATTCGGTTCGTGGATTGAAAATATTTTAGATTATTCCTACCGACACCGATTCTGTTTTTTTTTTTTTTTATGGCTGCTGATAAATATTTTGCTATATGTGGTCAATTAATAAGAACCTTGTTCTTGTAATCAGGAGGCTCTGGGTTCAACTCAGAAAGGTCAATTTCGAATATAGATTTTATTAAATTTAAATTTAAAATAATGGACATGTGTTTGTTATATCTTTCTTCCTCGAGCTGATTTTGAGTGACTTATCAATTTTCCATCGAGTTTATCTCATGCGGTTATCCAATTCAAAAATATTTGGCACATTATTTTTATTGTTGTCATTTTTTTTAATTCTTTAAAAATATAAATAAATAAATGGAGAATTATAAATCATCCTGATTCTAACAAATAAAAAATGGTTATATTTTTTCGTTATCTTTAACGTATGGCTGAAAATATGTTTCAAATATTTCAAACCAGAAATCAGAATAACACTCGGACAGGCATAACAATGAAATAACCAAAAATAATTGATATAGTTAAAATAATTATCTATTTAAATCTTACTTAAATTATTCTGAAATTATAAAAGTATGTGTAGGTGGGATGAGCTCACCGGAAATATTGCAGGGGTTCCAAATTATAACATCTGACGTCTGACGCATTCTTACTCGTAATACCGTAAATAGTTCTACGAATGAAATTTTCTTTTTCCAGAATGGTCTAAAAACCATACAATGTAAACTAAAATCTTTTAATAAAATGTCTTTTTCTGGTCATTTTTTTTACAATAAAAGTAATGTGTCAAAGAGTAGATTACACACATAAACACCTGAAATGTTAAAAATAATATTTCACAACACGGAACATATAAATGCAAAAACAAATTATCCCGTCGATAAACATAGAAAGATTATAAAACACAACCATAATCAATTTTATTTATTGGAGCTATTTCAATTTTATTTCTAAAGCACACACTAACAAAATTTAAAATTCTTCAATAATATCTAATAAGTTTATAAAATGTTCAGAGAAGATAATAAATAGTGATCAGAAAATAAATTTAAGTGTTTAAAATAATACCCATTCAAAGTTTAATATTAACAAAAAAAAGTTTCTTGAGTTTATTATTTGATATTTACAACCGAAGTCATTTTTCAATATTTCAGATTTTCCAATGAAGTCTAGTTAAAAGACGGTATAAAAATACATCTTGAAAAGAAATACATTATATTTTATTAAATTTTAGAATGTTTCAGTGGTATTGACAGTATAATAAAAGTTAGTGTTTCTTTATCTAGCGCACTGAAGCATTCTTCTTAGAATTTGAAAAATCTTTATTACTAACTACATAAAGTTTTAATAATATTTCTGGCTTTATTTTATTTTTAAAAAAATGTCTTCACGAAAAACATAACACAGAGACTTTTCAGTTGATTTTATGAAAGTTTAATTTTTATTAATAAAGCCATAAATATTTCACTTCAACAAAATATGAATATGATTAAAAAGAAAGTATTTAAGTAATAAGAAAAATAGTTAACTATTTCGGTGAAATATTAGAGATTTTTAAGAGTAATAATAGATAGTTATTTAAGAATTGTGCTAAATAATTTAAGAAAACTTTATGATTTTTTAAACGCTAATAAAATTGAAAACTATTTTTCAAAACAATCATGCAGTAATATAAGAGTAATTCCATAAATACCAATGCATGGATAAGCACCATTTTATGGTCAGCAGACAATTCAGTCAACGGTGAATCACCACAAAAAATATTATTTTGTTTTGCCTGCATTCAAGGCGATTTGTCCTGTCGCCCACAATGCACATAATACTTATCGGATTTATTGAAGTGTTATTTTACTCTGAATAAATTAGCCTCCCGCTTTTAGATAAATTATTATTGACTGACAGAAAAAGTTCCCTGCGCGTTTTAATTTTAACATGCACTCATAACATTACATTTTAAAGTATCAGTTATGAATTGTTTTAGAAAATTAATGCTGATCGATTAATGATCTTCTGTGCATCTTTTAATGATCACTTGACGAAAACTCTAGAAACAATATGCGAGTATGCATCGTGAACTCTTGTGGATCTACTGAACACATGGCAAGAAGCAACACCGTGCCAGCCGTCACGGATTTGCTAATTTTTCTGTATCGGTCAGCAGAGCCAGGATTGATTTAACGATCGACGTTATACGGAATTCGAAATTCAATGATCCCGAATTCCCCGCAGGCGCTCGGGGGCTCAGCGATTTTGACGTCGTGGCGCGCTCTCCCGGAAGGCTGCGCACAGACGACCGTTCACCGCGGCGTCTCGCGGCATACTAGAGACGTTGGGCCTCCGTCCCCTCGATTTCTCCCCTTCATTTTCTCTACGGTGAATTTTCCCGATCCTCTGTATATTATTTTCTTTTCACCTGGCCACGCGCTTCGAGTGACGACTGCCTCTCCTGCGTAGTGCGCTCGCCCGAACTTTACGCTCGCAATCACGCTTACGGCAAGCCCAATTTACATTGCTCGAGTTTCTATCATAATTATCGTATATCATCATCATTGAAACCAAACGATATCTATCCGTTCCTGATTGGTAACAAAATTATATCCTAAATCGTATTTAACGTAGTATTTTTTACAATTAAATGTACATACATTTTTGTTGAGTTTTGAGGGGAGGGGGAGGGGGAGGAGGAGGAGAAATCGAGGAAAATCATAAATAACAGTGTATTGGAAAAATATGTCTTTAGTATGAATAAAAAAATGGCGACAGCGAGGCTGGGGAGGAGGAGGGGGAAGGGCAAGGGGAGGGGTAATCGGGGACATCTTTCATACACTCATACAAATAAACAAACAAACAAACGGACGGACCTTATCGACTATTAATATATAGATTTATCTGAATATTAAATATGTATTGTATAGATTTATTATTGTCATGTATTGCATGAATCATCATTGTTAAGCACGACTATGTTTTTGAAGCACAACAATTTCACGCATATACGGATTCATACACATATTTTATAGAATAAAACGCGAATATTATTTGACATAAAATGTCATTAACAAATACTAATTCCTTCCCGTACATGTTTGTTGTTATACTGAGAAATCATGTATTATCTCTTCTACAACTTTGTCAATTTTTTAAAATCTAATTGAAATGTGATATTTACATTACATTCAAAACAGCTTCTGAAAACGTAATTAAATTAAAACGCAAATTGACGTCGCATTAACTAGTCATTAGTGAAACATTATCCATTTGTTCGGCTATAAATAAACAAAGCGAGAATTTAATAAAAACCTTTAAATTCAGAGAATAGTGAGATGTTAAGTTAGGTGATATTACGACTATATTATATATACAGTAAAAATGTAATTTCGCAAAATATTTATTTAAGAATTCTCATGAGAAAACACATTAATTTTAAAATAAAACGGGGCTTCCTTTATTTATTTATCTTTTAACAATGTCCGCTTCCAATGAGGAGTAAATGGTCTCGTTATGGAATTATCTCAACATAAGGTTTTCTACGAAAACTGTTTGTTACGCAACCTCTCTTTTTCGACGAGAGTAGGGATATGGTTAAACAGAACCAGTGGTTTAGTTAATCGCTTTCTTTATTCCCGTTTTGAGGATAGGAAGAGTGGAAGGGAATTTAAGACATCACAAACATCACTTCCTTTTGACAAAAATTTGTAAACCAATTCAAAATCATTTTATAAAAATTGTCCGTACTGGGATGTGACCTCCGTGACCGAAGCCAACAACGTTGACCACGCAGCAAAATGAAACGGGGCTTCAAATATGTTGATGAAAATATAACTTCATCCATACCAAAATACTTGTGTTAAATGCGTTTGAAATTTTTCATTGCATTGGTTTATGGCATGCTCGGAGTATTTTCTTAAGCTTCGAAATTGTTAGGTTTGTTGGATAACAAGATTTATAATATAAACACATCCTAAACATCGACATACCGAACAAATAGCTTGCTTGATGCAACAAATATCTAATATTAAACAAAAATAAATGTAATACAAATATTGTTTCTAAATATTTTCGATTGTAAATAATGTACCGAGTAGGGCTTATACAAAAACCGACTTTTGAAAAAACCGGTTTTCGAATGTTAATATTGTTTGAAAACTGGTTTTATCCGGTTTTCGAAGTTTTACAAAAAATTGATAATTCAATTAAAATAGCGAGACAAAGTTCAATTTTTTTATGTTAATTATGTATATACATAATAATACACAACAAGAAATTGTTTGGTGTTAGTCTTCAGGAAATATGATTTAAGAAAGCACAAAGCATCCACTGTAACAAAATTTCCAGATATCGAAAATACTCTTTCGCTGGGTAATGATGTGGGGCATGTAGTCTTTAAGCCATCAAATAAAAGATCCAAATTTTCTGTCTTTTTGTTTCTAGACTCGTTTATGGAAAATTCACAACTTTTGCCAAAAACCGGTTTTTGAAAACCGACAAGCCCTAGTACCGAGTATGCAAATATCATGAATACAATTATTTCGATTTAAATCTCTCTCTATTAAGGTCCGGAATATCGTTATAATTTTATCAACGGTAATAAAATTTTCAAATTCAATCCGTACAGCTTGTATACAGAAAATCAATAAATAAAATATAATAATTATCATCAATATTGTAAACTTATTACAAACAATGATTTAATTGTCTATATTCCATTTTTTCCGACAAATTCTGGATACAATTGGATAAAATTATTGCGATTCTTAGGGCAAATTCTATTTAACACGCATTTGAAATAATGAAAACAAAAACTCAAGGTTAAGCTTTCCGTGAAATTAATTACTTTTGTAAAAAGTGTTTTAGCCTTAAAATATTAAATTAAATAATTAGGATGACAAACCAGTATGATTTTAGCAATTTTTGAAATAAAGATTCATAAAAAAACACCAACAGTTAAACTATTTAATAGCATAATAATTCTACTCGATGAATAAAATGGTTTTTCAATCAACACAGCCAGAAATTTCCCAGTCTACATGATGCATAAATTACTACAATATTTTATAACGTTTGTAAGCTTTTTGAACAATATGTTTTACTATAACTAAAAGTTTTACGACCTCGTTTCATTGAATTATAATTAAATCTATGAAAAGCAAAAGCCTATCAATTCAATTTATCGCAAAATCAAAACGTACAGCGAAAGTGAGAAAAAGACAATACAATAAATTGTAATCTCTCTTTGTTGCCATTGTGATCGTTTCTTGTTAAAAATAAGATTTGACGTCAGATCAATTTATACTTGAAAAGATATAGAATTTTATTTACTATAATTATCGGATCCATGGTCGAGTGGACAACGCCACATAGCTCAGAGGCTCGAATTCCAGATTTCTGTTCGAAGACATGGATGTCTTTAATGTCTAAGATCACCTACCTATCCTAAAAATTAGATATAGAGAAAATATTTAGCTAAACACTAGTCCATTTCTTACGTACCGTACCGTAAAAAAGAAAGCCTTTCTTTGGTTGTAAACAAACAAGCCGCGACAAAATAATAACAACGATAACTCTTTATGTGACGAAGACAATTCAGAAATAAAACAATGAGTTTACTTGGTGAGTTGTTCCCTTTATTTTATGCAGCATTATCTTCTCTACATATCCTGCTTTATTTAAGACTTCACTAGCAGTAAAAAACTAAAAAAGTTACAAACGTTAGATTCTCCGGAAGCGATACAGTTCTTGAACGGCAACTATAAAATAACAAATGTGCACTTGCCTCTTCTCTCTCAGGACATAGATAAACGCTTTAAAAGCTCTCTGTTCCAGCTTTGAAATTGAAACTGTTTATATACCATAGATACATTAAGCACATACTCTATTCCATAGCATTATTTTTAAAATGAACCTTTTTGTAGAGAGAATTGTAGCGTCTCAAACAATTATCAATACTTCAGTTTTCTAGTATAAACACAATAACAAATATCTAGTTATTTTAAATGAATTCATAGTATTTATCTTCATTTTGACCAGTCCGTTGCCAACTGGAATACTATAGACAATTATATGTACCCTACAGGCAGCAGTGTGTTGCCAATACGTTGACAAGGTGCTCGCTGAATCTCAAAACTATTCGCGGTGATCCGGAGAAGGGGCAGATTAGTTTAATACTCTTGTAGTATAAGTATACAAAATAATTATTAAGCCAATCGAACGTTACTATGTTTATATTTTGTAACGAGACGCAATATACCATAAAACTATTAATATCAACAGTTGAAAAAGATACCCACCTACTTCAGATTACAAGAGCGAAGAGTTTTAGAATTGACGCAGAAGAACAGCAGTAAAGAGCATTTTTTAAAATCGATTTATATTCGAATGCATGGGTGTATGTGATTTTTAAGAGTTGCTTCCCACCCTTCCGATCCTAAAACACTCTTTTTGAAAGAAAGGGTTGAGTAACATCTAGTTTACGTAGATAAACTTTAGTTAAGATAGAGCAAAACATACAATTATTGGCCACTTTTTTCAATTATCGGCCACCAAAAGATACAATTATTGGCCATACCAATAATTGCACTTAAAAATTATTTAAAAATAAAATAATAACTAATGATGTAATGGTATGTTCCCACATCAATATAAAGTGTAAAATTAAATGACTAATGCAACTTTAATGTCATTTTAATTTAAAAAACATATGTTTTCATTAAATCGAGCTGAATGGACATAAATTTCAATATCGGAAATACCTATGTCATCAAAATTGTATAATCAATGTTCGATCAATTATTAAAAAAAAATTGTTTCGTCATTACTAATATTTTTTTCTGTATTTAATGATAATGCAGATATATTGGTTTTCTTGTCAACTCCTTACAATCGCTTTTTCGCTTCAATTTGTTTCATCTTTGATTCAGTCTTTATTTAATCAACAAACACTTGATTATTAAAAAAAAATGTTTTTCCACTACTAATTTAAAGTAAAAACTGTTCCGCTGGCTGAAAAGGTAAACATAACTGTAGTGTTTCCTTTTGATGATGTTTACTCTATTGCGTGAAAAAAGTTTTAATTATTGGCCATCAAAACCACAATTATTGGCCAAGTAGCCAACATTTTATAGGATTGTCGAAAAAATCTGATAAATACATAGGTGATTAATAGTACTCCTAAAATACTATTTTCGAAATAAAATTGAACATTTTACAGTCACATATTGTATTATTGGTCAGCCAGGCCAATAATAGAAATTCTTCAAAAAAATGGAACTTATTGTCTACCACCATTATAACTTTTTACAAAAAAAATATCAAATTCAGTCAGTGAATGATTTATAAATACATTAAAGAAAAACTACGCAAATCAGTTTTCAATTAACTTAAAGAATATATAAACGTTAAATTTACCTTTACACGGAAGTCAAATCCTTGTGATTTTTACAACAAATCTCACTTGTTTCACGGCAACGCTTCAACAGCAAGTTTAAAATCAGATTTTAGGTTATTTGACAACGCTTTAAATGACAGTGATCTGCTATACCAACGGAGGAATACTTAATGAACCCCCTTATTAAATCAACGAGTGGAAATATTAGTTTCATATCTTATAAAACTAGATTTTATCTGCAAGTTGCCAATAATTGAACCTGGTCAATAATAGTAGGTTTTACCCTACCCCCATTTCAAAGCCATGTGCTCTACGTTAGAAGCGAACATAGATTGGAAAAACTAATTGAATTGATTATCCTAGACGTGGAGAGGGGGGGATTTTTTAAATTTCTAAATGCCACATTCATTTATCTGATTCAACATAATGCCGCAGTAAAAAATACGTTGACTTCCCCCCTTTTTTTCGACTGTCGAATATATAATGGGTTGATTACGCTCTTTTTTCAAACGCTTGCATATAATTTTTTAATCAAATTGAATATTTTGATCAAGTCAAAAAACCGCATCAGAGTAGCCAAAAGGCCGCAATTTTCCCTCTACTGTCCTGGACAATACTTTGTAAAGGTATATGAAATGTCAATTAAATGTGAAGCAAATATGTTACTAAAAAAATAATCTATTAAATAGATGCATTTATTAATATATATTATTGTATACTTATTAATAAAAGTTTCACTATCACAGTCAGGTATCATACTAATACATGCGTCTTCATAAGCATTCAAATTTAACACATTTTCTCTACTAAAAGATAATTGTTTTTGAAAAAATCTACTTAACGTAGTACATACCCTCAGAAAAGTCTCAAATTGTTCACTGTTTCATACTTCATTGAGAATCTATTCATAACAATATGCGTTCCAGTTATTAAACGGGCATGCTGAACTCTCTGTAATATACCTTATATAGATAAACTGTAATGCTGCATTATTTTCTTGCTGAAAATTTCAATTATAAAACCCTACGTCGCCATAAGATCATTTTCCGGAAGCATCTCTCGCTTTCGGCGATAAAATTTCATTATATGCAAATACGAAGTTCGAAACTACCCGAGGAAAGAGAGTTTATTATTCTGTCATTGCCTTATTTTCTGCCTCACGCCAAACCCGGTGCTGATCTTATTAATTTACTGCCGGGTTTATATTAACAGAGTTTTGGTTATATCTTTCTTCAAAAACTACATTCATATATACACACTTCAAAGCAAACGATGGGCAACAAATTAAATTGAAGAATGTGGAATGATTTTGTGGTGAACATATTATAGCATTGCAGTGTGGCATAGAGCTTCCAACGCTGCACCTGGCTACCCGAACGTTTTTTTTTTTTTAAAAACGGGTAATTTTAACGGGTACCTACCTGGTCATTTTAATTTCACTTTAATGTTTGATTTCTTCATATTAAATATGTGTTTTTCTGATTTATATTTCCGCTTCGCAAAGCCCGTTTTGAGGTAAATTAAACCAGAAATCTACTGGTAAGCTATGTCCAATTCTAGAAAAGCTTTTTATTTACTTAATATCTATTCAATCTACTTCATCGACAAGTGCACGTGTATTTTCCGTTGTTAACAATATGTTGTTAATAAATAAAAATATCTGCCCATTTATTTAGTTGGTAATGGTTTTTACAAAAACTTTAAACGCTTGGTTTCAAAGATGGTAGCATTTAAGCTACATTTTTATTTCGAAAAATATTTTTCCAATAGAGAAAATTCAAACACCTTGAATGACTGACTAATCCTACGAAACTGCGCAATCTCACGTTGCACTGTGCACAATAGAGTACACAAAAGCTCTCTAATTAGGAAGTCAAAAGTTTAATCATTGTCAGTTGAAAACTAAGCACGGGCAAACTTTCAATCTAGAGGTGTATTCAAGATTTTTCCATTTTTAATCTTCGCAGAATAAACAGATTCAAATAAAAAAATGCATTCAATACAAATACGATAACTTTGTTTCACCGCTAGAGACAAAATTTATTAAAATTATCGATTGTTATTAAATCTTAAAAAATATCGTGAAGTTCTCGTTTTTCAAAATAAAGTATTGATGATGGCTTATAGACTTTTATCAACAATATAAATTAGTTTAAAAATGAAAGCATACTCGAGATACCTATAAACTTATTGCGAGCGTAATAAAATTGGTGCATAAAATACGTAATAAGATAAAAAAAAAAAAACTATTTTTCACAATAACGTTTGATTTGTACTACTATTTTATGAAATATCCACTCTCTTACAAGATTGCAGAAGAAGTTAATTATGGATAAGAGACTTGCTTTATAATAAAACAACATTTTGATATTATTTTTCAAATAATTTATACATAGACATTAATTTATGGAACTTGAATTAGTTGATTATGTGGTAGAGAAGATAATATGGGGTTTAAAAATCATTAATCACTTTTCTAACTATCTTTGATTCCGGTCAGAGCGTATTTGGCATGATAACACAACTAACATATACGGGCCTGTTGTAAGCTTTCTGTTGGGATATTTATTTTACACGCAAATCTTTTGATTAATTTTGTGCGCTTCACAATTCCCAGTAAATCGTTAAGTTATCAATACGATCGTCCATCACCATTAAAAAATTTGTTCTCAGCGCGTATTCGTATCTGAGTTTTTTTATCGACTGAAATGGATATTTTTTGTTAACGTTGTATATATGTATATATATACACCCACCGGAAATGTCAGGCATCCGATTTCCCGGTAAATAAAATGCGTGCATTATCCACATCCGTTGCGACGTGGATACGAGATGCCTGAAGCAGATCTCTACTTTTGCAAATGAATGAAATAAATCAAAATCAATAAATGGTACACATTGCTAATACGTCCACCTTACTTATATGTTCTTTCGAATACTTTTAAAAATCAACGTTATTATTCTGGTTGCTTTATCATAGATTGAGAAATTTTATTTCTCTTTATAATTTCATCTGTGACAGTGAATTTATTATAAGTTTTTATAATAGTGAAACTATTATTGATTAAACACTCGTCACAATTAAAAACGCACTCTTTGATTTTAGTCTTTTTTGAATCCATTACTTATAAATAAATCAACTAATAATTTTTACGTTAGTTTTCTTTTTCGTTATTGTGATCAAGTTTCAATTCGACAGTTGATAATAAAATGCGACCTTGTGCTGAAGTATTCCAACAATTGATAACGAAGACTGGCAATTTGTTGTTATCGATTTCAATAGTTTTGGATAAAACTTTAAATTTCAAGTGAAGGCTCTCGGTTATGTATGCAGTAGTTGACATTTTTGAATATTCTTATTGAATCATGTAAAAAACAGTTGATTATTCCTCCCCGTATAACGTATGCCAGATATCAACGTCTGCCATAACTCTGTGCAGAACTATATGCATATCGTTGAGCAAACAACCTCGCCATAACGAAAGTCTCTTACCTTCTGACCCCAGTTAACAGCATGATTCCACCATTTTTTTTGTATGCTTAAAATTACACGAATAAATTATCACTACGTTATTTAAACAACAAAAATCACTGCCAATGTGACAAAGTTTTTTTTACGTCACTCGAGATAAATACGAAGATAAACGACAAATTGATTTTTTTTTTAATAATGCCTTCTGTGGTATTGTTAGTAAAAGCTTGGCTCTACTTCATGTGTTCTGGGTTTAATTCTCGGTAATGTCAATGTAAAATATAAGAATTTTAATTTAAGTTTAAGATCTATGACATGGGTGCTTATGATTTCAATTCATCACGGATTTATAAAAAAAAAAACAACAACAAAATGGCTAACCCGAAACTCAAGCCCAGACCAATCAGATTATTTTGTAAAATTTCTAGGCTACAGAGATCAATTTATTATAGCCGCTACCCATGTTAGAATCTAGTTGGAATAGACAGGATAAAGATAGAGTTATGTAATAAGTAGTGGTTATCCAACAACCCTCCCTTTTAGAATCTGAACGAGGGTGAGTGAGAAGAAAAAAACATCGCAGATTTTCATGTCTTTGGATACAGGTCAATAAATCTCTCAAAACATCCATTCATGAGAGTTCTCAGACCATTATAATATTTCATTAAATACTTTGGTGTGGTCAACGACTTGAGCCAGCTATAGTGTATACTAGGGATACTCAACCCTGTGCCCGCGGGTGCCATGGCGCCCGCAGACCGATTTCCGTGCGCCCGTCAACATTCGACATATTTTTGCGAATCATTATTTTCAAACATGATTTTCATGAAATCAAAGTATAGATCTCGACTCACAAATTAGCATCTTTATGATAGCTTGCTGACATGAACATCGTCATACATTCCTAATTTATTATCATACGCTGGCCAATGAAATGCAGTGCCAAAGATTGACTGAAATTAATATTATACTTTTTCATAAAATGTTTATTTTGCATGTGTTTTTTGTTAATTAAGATATGAACAATATTTTATATGTATTATTTATCATTCTTGTTCAATTATAAATGTCATTAAAAAAACAGGTGATGCCCGCCGCCCTACCAATATTTTAGAATGCGCTTTAGGGTCCAAAAAGGTTGGGGACCCCTGGTGTGTACATTAAGTCAGTGGTTTCCAACCTTTATGTTACTGCGCCTCCCTTTGAAGAAAAAAATATATTCGCGCCTCCCCATCCTTTATTTCATATAGTAATAAAGACACGTTTTAAAGGGTAAATAAATATTTTGAACTGTTCGCGCCTCTCTTTGCAATAGCCTTCGTCTCCCAGGTTGGAAATCGCTGCATTAAGTTGTGTTCGAAAACTCATCCATAAGAATAGCTTGATGTTTTATTTAATAAAATTTTATTATTTCCGAGTAATATTAAAATAATGTTAACGATACTGGAATGACCGTGTATTATTGTTAAAAGATAAACGCTTTTGTTTGCAAAATATAATAGTTTTGGCATTTGGTAGAACGAAAGCTCGAAAGCGTTCGTTTACCACTTGGTTACACAACCGTACATAATTGGAATTCGTCCGCATATAAACGATTTTCGTTTACAAACATTTATAGATACACCCAGTACTTTTTTTTAAAAAAAAAATAGGTACCGCAACTCACTTCTTGTCCAGCTTTTTACTAATTATTTTTTTATCCGTCCCAATAGGGAGCATATGGATTCCTAATGGAGGTATTTTAACATAGAAAACTTCGTTGCTCAACCTCCTCTTTTTTAGAATAAAGTAATGATAGAAGCATAGGGCTAGACAGAGCTAGTGGTTTACTATTCACTCTTTCTTTGCCTCGTTAATTTTAGGATTGGAAGGCTGGGATGAGTTTTTAAAGATATCAATAAATTGATCGAAGAAAATGTTCTTTGTAATGGGACTCGAATCTGTCAGATCCGTCGCGGAAGCCTTGTCTTCTTCTGAGTGACTACTGGTCAATGTATTTTGATGGATAGAAAAGTGTCGAACATGATTAACAAAAGTAACAAAATTATAGCAGATAGAATCCACGTGATACAAAAAGCGCATTTAATCAAGCAGTATATCCCTGGTTCTGGTTACAGAGTAAGTCTATGGACCCGTTATTGTTTTGTATTATGACATCAATTTATAAGTGTTACGATACCATGTACATTATATTCAAAAGGTATTTAAGATAGGGACAAACGGCCAGTTTTATTTTTATAAAAATATCGATTTGAAACATTAAAAATGCCAAGAATAAAGGTGTCGGAACGCCGTTTCACTGCGTTATATAAAAAAAAACACTGTAAGCACCACACTACGCCGATTGCTTTTACTATAATTTTAATTTAAGCAATAATAAACAATATGTTGTTTATTTATCAATCTATTAATTAGGGTGGGGAACCTTTTCTTCTCTAAAGACTGCATTAATTTTTCTGATTCGACATAAGGCCGCAGTAAACATGGACTAGGGAATCTTTATCCGGAAAAAAAATCATACCAATTTCTGAAGCCCAGAAACTTGCGGATTTCCCATAAGGATTTTGACATAAAAAATCCCAAGAATTTACGGATTTGCCCAAATTAGCAGCTTGGAAACTTTTTTTTTTTTAGGTCTTTCAGGGATTTTGACAAATGTACAGAATTTCAGAATTGGCCATAAGGCCGCACCAGGGTAGCCAAAAGGCCACAGGTTCCCCACGCCTGATCTAGACTGACAGTCTATCTAGTTCTATATTTTTTCATATAATTGCTCTCGCTACGTCACGTTTTTTAAGGATCGGTTGAGTAGAATTGAATGTAAACGTCAAGCGCATCCATACAAGACACAAACCATGTATCAAATGAAAAATCAACATTTGAAGTCGTAAATATGGATATTGTATCCGTAGACCTAAAGAGACGAATACCCGAGAGTCTTGACCATTCGACTGCAATTCAGGTCAATTTTTTTAGCGCCATTGAATTGTTGTATTTTATATAATATAATTATATAGCTTTTCGTGATCGAACAAAAGCTTGTTTATTATGATAATATACTAACGCTTTCTAACAACAACACCATTTAGCCACCAAAATAAACATTAATTTCCGGTGTATTCAACCATACACTTTTCATGAAATATCACTACTAATTCGTAGAAATTTACGTAATATTATTTTGAAAACACGATAAATAAATACAAACAAAACACGCCTTCGTTACTTATCATGAATGAAAATATTATACATTTACAAGAAATGGCGATTCTCTAAAATTTTATTATTAACCGTCCAAATATTATAAAATAATATTTACCTACTACAGTCAATCCTCTTTTTATGCGGTTTTTTTGTGCGATTTCGAAGTTATGCGGTTTTTTAGAAATGGTTTTTTTTAATTGAACTATACTAACGTACAAAATATTACATCAAGAGCACTCATCGTTGTATTTTTTAAATAATAGAGAATGAATCATTAACACTAACCGACAATTGGAAAAAATACGATTTTGGACTGTTTAATTAAATCATGTTGCATCTGCCATAGCTGAATTAAGTACACGTACTTGAAATTTCGTAAATGAAATTTTTACGCCTTGTTTTTCCCCTAATTTTCTTAAACTTTTTTTATGCTATTCTGGATATATTTTAACTCGCTGTTTCAAAGTTATGCGGATTTAAAAATTTATGAAACGCATCCCTACTTTTCGTATGGAAGTCAAGTCTTTTTTTATGCGATATTTTGTTTAACTCATCTACCGCATAAAAAAAGATTGATTGTAGTTGTACTGCTACCAGCCGCTACTTACTTTTTCGATGGAAGTCAATTCTTTTTTGTGCGATTCTGGGTATATTTTTACTCGACGTTTCAAAGTTATGCGGATTTTAAAATTTATGAAACGCATCCCTACTTTTCGCATGGAAGTCAAGTCTTTTTTTATGCGATATTTTGTGGAACTCATCTACCGCATAAAAAAAGATTTTCTGTAGCTGTACCGCTACCAGCCGCTATTTACTTTTTCTATGGAAGTCAATTCTTTTTTATGCGATTCTGGGTATATTTTTACTCGACGTTTCAAAGTTATGCGGATTTTAAAATTTATGGAACGCATCCCCACTTTTTGTATGGAAGTCAAGTCTTTTTTTATGCGATATTTTGTGGAACTCATCTACCGCATAAAAAAGGATTGACTGTAGTTGTACCGCTACCAGCCGCTACTTATATACATTCATAGATTTTATACACAGCCATCTTATAACGCAATAATGATTGGATTTATCTTTTGCCTTATTGGTCTGAAACAGAGCTGAAAAAAATATATAATTTAAGGTACATTTTTGTAAGTGATTAACTACGTTAAATAGATTTGGAATAATATCTAAATAAAGTCATTTGATGTTATAAATAATGTCATTTGTATTACCATTATTGTATGTTTGTTTTTCTATCATCCCATCATTGCCTCCCGTTTTTATTTTATTTTAATTTTTATAATATATATCAGAATAGTAAAATTAAAATCATTCGTACTTAAACAAGCATTTGTGTAAGTAAGATTGTCTCCGAATGCCTCTGAAAGAGGCGAAACACGAGTCACAGTTTGTAGCACAATACGTGGAATAATCTAAGTTATTTTATACTAAATAAAGTAATTTATAATAAGTAGTCCTACACTCACTACAGTAAAAAACCTGATATTTTGAAGCCAAGCATGCCTAATAGCTTATGACAAACGATATCTCGCCATACGCTGATTTTTCAAGAATAAAAACATCTCGACGATTTTTTATTTTTTACTTTATCGGAGTTTGTCTAATGCGATTCCTGAACGAAAAAAAGTACTTCATAATTTACTTGAACATAATGGATAATGGTATTTCTTGTGGCTTCTCATACATATAAGTGGGATTATCGTTACTCGATGCCTTCGTATAACAATTCAGGAAAAGGTTAGGAATAGAAAAAAACGTCAGTCAACAAAAAATCGACCCACTCGAATTCGAGAAAATTTGTTTCCCATTGAGTTTGACTGACATGTTTGCTTACATAGGTTTTGTGAAAGAAATACGCTACGGAGTTTATTTGTTCGCAATTATCCCAAAAAGGTTGTAACCGTATAGATATATATACTCTTAAATTGAAATTATTACTCAACTATCCACTATATTACGTTCAAGTCTTATCTGATTTCGATAAGGGAAAATTGAGAACAGTAGATATGTTAATCAATTAAGCCAAAAATTTGTGTGAACGATAAAATTCAACCTTCGATGATAAGCGTATGCTGAGATGTAAGGGTTGCAGCACAGGATAGCACAAAACTGGCAGGTGCAGGTAGGTGAAGCAGAAATGTGCGTCCAACGTATGCTGTGAAAGTTGCGTCACGCCATATATCAATGTCATAGTGGCATTATTTGAAAAAATATATTTCTTCACAAAATTACAATCAATATTTTTTTTAACGAGTAATTCAAATATAAGTAAAACTGCTTGTTACTCAATTGCTCAACATAGTTTTAACTAAAGAGAGTAGGGATAGAAGAATATGGATTAGGACAAATGTAGTAGGTAGCTTATCATTTTCGCTATGATTGTTTTTAAGATAGGATAGATAGAAGGAATTTAAGACATCACGTACATCTATACCTTTAGACAGAAATTTATAAATCAATTTAAAGTAAATTTATAAAAAAACGTTCGTCCTAGAATTCAAGCCGATGTACTCTGTAACCATAGCCAACGACGTTGACCATTTTACCACGCAGCCTGCATGTTCAAATATTGATATTTAAAATAACAGTATTTTATAATGAATTCTGATCTACCGGTATTAATGTATATTCCTTCGGTATTGGAATCCTTACCTGTAACATACTAATAACTTGGTAGATTTCTATCCACTTGGCTACAGTGGCTGTAGCAGTGAAATTAATCAATTTAAAATAATGAAATCGACAGCGTGATTTCAAATTAACTGGTACCGTTACGGGACTATCTCATGAACAAGCAAGTAAACAAACATTATCCTATATTGATATAATATAATGATAAAAATGGCGTGAAATTGAAAGTACTCTCCTATCGCCCTAGTAACTTTTTTTAAATAATAAAAAGAAAACAAATTAAGCAGTTTACTCGAAAATGAAGATTTCGTGGCAAAGTAACTATTCAATTGGATTACCAAATTAATATCCAGTTTTATTGTATTGACGTGTAAGGAAAGTACTGTCAGGATGGTGGCTAACCTCAAAACGAATGCTGTGCATGATTGTTAAAATGTTTTAAAAGTCGGTTAAAAAGGATACGGTTACTTCAAAAAAATCTTTTCAATTATAGGCTAGAGAAGAAAAGAATTTTAATAATACTATAGATCTACTTATCCGGTTTCTTACCGTTTATTACATTAATAATAAAAGCAATTAATGTATAAAAGCAAAGGGATTTTTGTTTTTTATCGATAAATAATAAATACCACAGGGATTTAATTACTTGTAAGGAACAAAGGTATTACAAAACTTTTACATTACAACCAATGATTCGATAGAAAAAAATAATTGGTTTTTTTTTTCACCAAGGTAAGACAAAAATGTTTTATTGAAATAAAATCTCAAATTTAAAGCGAGGGGACATAACTTTCGGAGCTTTTCCGCAAAAGGGAGAAATTAATTTTGCAAAAATAAAAACGGAAAATATGGTTTTTATTTATAGCTCTGACGCATTTTACTGCGAAATCCGTTACCCGAAGAAAATTCCAGTTAGCGGGTAGAAATTGACTAGAATTTCAAAAAGACATTAAAGTCGTTTGTTTCGCGGCTATTAAATACTTTACTTTACTTAAAACATCAGCCGTAAAGTATAAAAAAGTGATCAACAAACCTTTTTTGTTTTTTTGTTATGAAAATGTCCGGGAACATCCTGGCTTATTCTTGAAAACTCGCAAATTATTACTTTTTCTCTTTCGTAAAATATTTTAAGATTCCACTTTTACAGTTAATTTAAAAAATAATTACTTTTAATTAACAACAAAAATGACGCCTCATAAATAAGTAAAAAGTGTTCTTAACAACGTTTACTTCAGAGAACTTTTTTAGTAAAGTAGATACCATCGTAAATATATTTATCTCGACACCTGATTAGTAATATGGTTTTCATCATTTTACATAACGGTGCACACCAGTTTCTCTTGAGACTTGAGACCATATCCGTTTCATTTGCGCAGCATATTCCCAACACTTCCTCGGGATTTCCTCTCTCTCTCGGCAATCACTTCCTTCCTCCAAGCATTCTCCAGAGTAAAATAAATAGATTTCAATGTATTAAACTCCAGAGTTTTAATTCTAATGTTGAGTTATTGTTAGACTTTTGACTTTTGACTTACAAAACGCACAGAATTGTTTGACTTACATTACGCTATTTTAATATTCTCGAATTGAAAATGTATTATGGTTTTGCTGTTTAGATTTAAAAGTTTAGATTTAAATGTCCATGTTTAACAATGACAATTACATTGAAAAATATTGTTTAATGTACGTTCCTTTTAATATCATAAATAAACTTTTTTTTCTTAAAAGCATCGCAAAACTAAATACAAATCAGAAGAAACACTCCCGTTTTATTTTTTTAACTGTGAAAATAAAAATACGGTTTCTTATGTATGATCATGGATATGAAAAATAGTTTTGATTACAGATATCTAAAAAAAATCCGTTTCTATTTTTATCAGTTTGGCAACATTCCAGGAAAGATACAATCAATTTTATATTAGAATCGAGAGAAAGAATTCAATTTACCCAATAAAGAAACATCAAAATTTTTTTATTACGTACCTACAATTCCAATATCATATAGTAAATAGTTAATGACATAAGAATCATAATTTTAATTAAAGTAGTGAATATGTTATCACTTTCATCTTTTGTTTACTATAAGTGTTCGACAAACTATTGTTGAAAACCTTGTAGAGTATAAAACATATTGAAGTGGTATTTGACCTTTTATATTGTGATGTTGATCGCTCATTATTTCATTATTTTCATTATTGCACTATCGTCTAGTATTTCAAGTGTTGCATTGTATAAATTAATGAGTAATAAACAATGACTTAACAGTGAAATCCACTGTGAGTCGTTATCTCATTACATTGTTTCAGGATAAGGCAATTTAAAAATCTACACAAACCAGTGAAGTATCGAAAAAACATTTACTTATAATGAAACTGTATATTATTTCATTATGTGATAGTTTAATATGTACATTACAAATAAGATATCGTAAAATATAAATATTAGTATTATTAATCCATCCCCTGGTTTAGTGATAGATTTGATTCCATACATATACCAACTAATTTAAAATAAGATGTAATTTTATCAGAAAAGTGATCTTAAGTTAGCAGTTAGCAGTAAAGTTCTCAAAATGAGCAGTTAACAATGAAAAATAATCTTATATTGCGCGCTAATTCTCGGGCGCTTATGTCAGGTTTGTACTCCGCGCCAGTGTCGCCATTAAAGAACATGGATAATGATTTTAATTCACTTTTTTATCATTCTGAAAAAAGAATCAAAGCGACACGGCTCTCTCAACATGGAGTATATTCTACAGAATTTATTTTGTTTTGAATTACGTGTGTTTCCGTTTTCGAGGTCCTTTTTTTTCGGAGGGAGAAATTATAGGAGGATATATCTAGGGGAGTACTTGTAATGGCTCTTTTCAGGTCCCGTTTTTAGGCTCGAATCGGTGAAATTTTAAGCATCACATAAATCAAGCCTTCAAACCCAAATACATTAAACGAAATTGATTTTTGAAGCTGTCCGTACCGGGATTCGATCCCATGATCTCCGAAACCGAAGACAACGACGTTGGCCATCCTGGTCAAAGGCTCGTTTAACTAAAAAGTATATGTTTAATAAGTACAGTTAAGATTTCTTTTAAAGAATCTCTACTTTTTACGACGTGAAAATCATTTTCGAATACTAATTTTAAAAAAATTGAAAAGTATTTATGCTCGGCACCACGCCATCGTCAAAACTGTAGGTAATGCTATACTAGCTATAAACTATATAATATTATATTATTTATTTAACTAAATACTTTGCAATGGAGTTTTTCAATCAATTAAACAATTGGCTAACTTTGTATGTTGTACAATTTAATTGAACGATTTTGTGTGTAATAGGTACGTTTTAAAAATAACTTTTTTGCGAAAATTCCGTATTTATTTATTAAGATCAGGGTTGGTTTCGCTCATCACAAACATTTTCATCGAAGCGAATGATCAAATAAATGTGAAATTAGTATTAAGTAGCGTTTAGTTTTTTAATATAATGCCTTTCCACCAAAAACTGACAGTGAATACCATAATAGCAATATATATAACAGGTGTATTAAGTACGTTTTTGAAATGGATGGGCGTTGCTAAGTGGTAACAACCAGTCCATCATGAGAGAACGATGGCCGGAAGAACGGGTTTTCCCGAGAGACGTTTTTACCTTTTACTGCCTCTAGTAATATGGCATTTTACTGTAGACACATTTAGATGTTTTCCGTGTGCTATTTCCCGAATTGGATATTAAGGGACGTTAATAAATTCTAAAAACGAAATTTTAACTTCAAAATACAACATAGTGTATAATAACATGACACGATAAATAAAGATCAATTATTCTGTAGTACATTCAGATTTCGCACAAAAAACGGTGAGTTGATGAAACCTTAATGTAATTCTTGAAATAGTAATAACCACGAGAAGAAAATAATTAAGACAAGCCGATTTGACTTAACTTCAGTTCAATGCTTTTGTATATTGTAATTGTACAGTCATTATTCATAAGGGGTTTTCGCGCGAAAAACTTTCAGCTGGCAGAGTGTATTTATAATGCTCGCGATCAGCGAAACCGGTCCTGATCTAATAAATTTTATGTGGAAAAAGTACTAAAAATGTTTTATTATTTTTATTATAATGCCATTCCACCAAGTATTGACAGTGAACACCTTAAAAGTGATTAAGGAAAACATATACGGTTCACGGATATTAAAGTATTCTTTACTTACCTTGGCAATTAATTGTGTGGAAAACTTGGGGGCCTGTTTCAGTTTTAAAATTATAACAGTAAAAATAATAATGAACATTGACTGAATAACTAAATTTACAAAATATTATTTATACTGTAACACTATCAAAAGTTTTCAAGTAACTTTTCGTTCGTTATTGTTGTTATCCGATTTTACTTTAATACAGGTCACAGTGCCTTGGAAATGGGTTTCATAGAAGCTTGTTCGGCCTCGCTGAGCTGAGAAACCCGTACAAAAAGAACAAATTAATGTACGTGAGATATAAAGGAAGCCTCATACTAACCGCAACTCTCAAAAAGCTTCGTGCCGTTGCAGAGCTATCACTAGAAAGTCGCAATCATGCAGAAAATATTTTTCTATTCATGACATTTGAGTACATTATTTAAAAAATGGCAAAAAGCTTTTTTATGAATTCGGTAGTAGCGTAAGATAAAATCAAAACGAACATTTTTTTTTTCTTTCACTGATTAAACGATTTAGATTTTGAGTTACAATAATATTTCAAAAACTTAGCGAGTTTTATTCAATAATATTTGGAGGCTACTTAGATTCATTAGGTTTAACTAAATGACTTCACATATAATGCTTACCGTGCACTCTATAGCAAAAATATACAAAACATAGGGTGAGATTTCAAATAACGTATCAAATAATTGTGTAATAATAAAGTATCTGTAAAAATAAATAACTTATAGGAAATTCTAGACCTTTGACTGACAGTGATTATTACATCCTTAGTATTTATTCATATAATGGAATGATTAATCAATTTTACAAAATTGTATTCTTTTGTCATCACTATTTTGCGTGCACGTATTTTGATAAGAGCTAATTTATAATTATGAATATGAAGAACCATACATTTACTTCTACATACATACCACTATTTTTTGATATATGATTATTATGAAAATATTTTGTAAAGCCTTAAATCTAGTGTCTTTGCAACCATTTAAATAAACATATATAATATAAACTTCAACTAGATATATTATGAGGATTTTTTTATTTGATTTTATTGTGAGAGAATATTATTTTATTTACAATTAATAAAACAGTGTATATTTAAAAAAATATAATCAAGAAAACATCACCTAATGGAATATTGTATGAAAACAAATAATATTGACGAAATATCAAACATGTTTCCTTCTTATTCTAACCATGTGCTGCAAACTAGCCTCTATTTGAAAATGGAAGGTAAGCATTAAAGTAGACGTGGTATAGCAAATAACGAAGATGATATTTTCTGTCGCTGGACGATACTGAAGACATAGTATAGCAATCAATTAGCAGTCAAACAATTTTTACATGAATTATGTTATCAAAAAGAATATTCTGCAATATGAAACGCACTTGTTTATGCTAAATTTGGGATATACAATATTAAACTTTATACAGTAAGCTTAAAACTTTGTTACTACTTTCTCAACATAAATTATAATTTTATTATATCCAACCATTTTAACGTCGCTCTAAAAAGTCATTCAACACTTTTATTATGAAGACATTACAGCGGCATTGCATTTAAATTGCAATTTTCCTATGTTAAACCGAATTCACAAGATTGTTCTTTATATGAAATGGGAAAAAGAACATTATTCATGAAAAGTGCAAGCTTGTTGTTTTATTCATGAATTGGGCAAGTTATCTGCCGAATGCATGAATTGGGTAGTGTAAAGAATTCTTAGACTCCCAACATGGCACTTTGATACGGATGGAAAAAGGAATTTTGATATGGATGAAAAAACTAAGCTTGATTATATAAATATTTAATCTAACCTTACCTAAAACACATTAAAAAAAATACATAGTATAAAAGTCGTACGTCACAATGCCTAACACTAAATACTTAAAAAATAACATAGGTAATTTGAAAATACTACCAATCGCCCAAATATTTTTAATAAAATTTGTACGTCATCATAAATATTACAGTTTTTGACACGGTGAATGTAAATGAGCAATATTGTCGTTACTGACTGATATATTCTTATATAGTCAAATAAAATTTGGTCTAGTTGCAAAAAACACCACCGGAGCGCTTCCATCTACTCTTCTGAATGCATGAAATAAGCAATACAAGTCATGTCCAATTCATGTAATTGGCAGATAATTTGCCATTTTTCATGAATAATATATTTTTTCCCATTCCATGTAATTGGCAATTTTACGGATTTGCCGTAACACATACAGCAATTTGGATATTTGTAATAATCTTTTCAGCTCCACGTTAACAATAAGATTTAGAAATATTGTATTAGCAACTTACACCTTATTCTTGTTATCCATTGTCTCTCATAAAAAGAATGTTGGCTGAACGAATGACAAATATTTCTGAAAAATGTTTATTTTAGATCTATTATCCCAGCAGTTTACTCCTTTATGTTTAATTGAGGTTTTTTATACGATAAATCTCGTTATGTCGTTAGATCTTACAAATGATATAAGTAATTAATGCAAGTAAATTACATTTCAATCAATAAATTTTATATTTAGTATAACAGTGATCAGTAGTGCTTTTGCCAGAAACTGATTTTTAAAAAAAATGGCGATTTATTCATCAAATTATATTTCGAACTTTTTGAATTAAATCTCTGATAGATTTTGTATAATTTGAAGGAGTAACTCTTTTTTTGCTCGTTATGTTTTCGTTTGAAAAAATCAATGTATCCTACAGATTTCTTTAATATATATATTTATTTAATAAATACCACGTATTTTTAAACTTTAATAATATCTTTTTACACGTCATGTATACATCAATATGCAAACATTCTGCAGTTTCCAGTTTGTATACAAAATATTTTGTCGTTATTCTGCAGTTGGACGTTTGTCTATCGAAGAGAAATTCCAAAATATCGCAAACACAAAGGCATTCACAGTGAAGTACAGATTCATTGGATTATTTTCTTTGAAGATTGCACTATTGTCACGTATTTTATTGAATTCTCATCGAAATGTGATTCGGACAAGATTTCACTATTCAGTTTAATGAAAATCCTCGATTTTACGATTCGTTTATTCAAAATGTCCCCCAAAGGAAGTCTGTATTTCACAATTAAAATATCTGCAGTGGCTTCCAAGCTCTCTTAATTTTATATGTAAAAATGATATCGTAATATTTTTTCGATTATTTCAGTATTCATTTTAAACATCTCTTAATGTTGTTTTTCTTTAATTTAGCTATAATTGAATTCGCTTATTTAATAGGGTTAATTTTAATGTTTTACGATAATTGTATTGGTTAGTTTATAGTTATTTCAGCTTCACGCCATCATCAGAACTAAGGTATTCAATCTCGGGACTGGACACTCAACATAAAGTCGTGTAAAAATTGAGAAAATTTTTGGCGTCATGGAGTATTTCACTATTTCATTTCCTATTTCAAAAACCCAGGAATTTGCTGATTTGCCCAAAATACCAGCGTCTCTCGTTTTGTATTGGACGGGATCCCGGGATCGGAAAGTCTTGTCAGAACTATTGTATATAGTAACTCTAACGACGGCGTAAAGTTGAAAAAACTATTTACCAACAAATATGAGTCTTGTAAAATTAAATACTTTTATACTATATGTTGGCTCTATTTCAATAGAGTTCTACCGTCTTAGTGTCAAATCAATCAAAAACATATAAATTATTGAAATAACTGTAATTTGATTTGAAACACTAATTCATGTGAAAAAAAAACAAATAAACGTTTTATTCCTAAAAATAACACCAAAAAATTACAGTAAAAAAACTTAAAAGCCGACACTATTTGGTTTCCAGTATTTTTTAAAAATTGAATTGTTCTCAAAACGATTAACATTTGTTTTATGTAGGCGTCGAATCTACAATATTATTCGGTACGTTAACTCAACATCAATATAAATCAATCCAGGTGAGTGGCAGAACCTTAAACAAATTTTTTATCCCGCTCGTATCCTTGTGGACCAAAATCCTTATCACGCCATTGAATTGAGCCCCGGAGGTTCCCTTATTTTTATTCCAAACATTGATGGAAATGGGAACGCATTTTTGCCCGTCTGAAGGTCTGTTTGCTTTTAATTTTATATTTTGCATGAGAACATTTCGGGAAAGGCCGTTTCATGAAATAATATTTTTTAATTGTATCACTTCCTTGGGAGGGGTAAGAAAATAACATCGAAATTTGATTGCTATTAAAATGAATAACGAAAAGATAAATTTCCGCTTAATGAGTTTTAACAAAAACAAAATTAATATTGTAAAAGATCAAAGAATAATTTATGATAAAAAAATATCTTTGATGCCTTGTATGCTGCTTCAAAGAGAAATATTTTTGTGGTAATATTGGTTAATTTACCGGTATACTATTGTGAAATTATTTCTAACGATATTAAAGTTTTTTTTTTAATCTATGTCCGCTCCCAGTGTGGAGCTTTTGGCCTCTTAAAGAAGGTATCTCAATAGATTTTTTCTACGAGAACTGTTTGTTACTCAGTCGCTCAACCTCCTTTTTTTAAAGTGAGTAGTAGGGACAGAAGGATAAGGCTAGAACAGGACTAGTGGTTGGCTAATCGCTATTGCTACACCCAGTTATTACAGGATGAGAAGGATGGAAGGAGAGGAAATTATATAAATTGACATCACAAACACCCAGTCTTCGATCACAACATTGAATCGAATAATTCTCAATTCACTGTGATCTGACCGGGAATCGAAGCCAGACCTGCGTGATCGGTAGAGCAAGCTTCAACTAACTGGGCCACAGCAGGCGACAAGTTATATTTACACCAAAATATTTTGTTACATGTAGAGATGTTCCACTAAGGACCGTGTAAAAAATGATCCAATACATAGAAAATTTAATGATTGGTTCTGTAAATTTAAAAATCATGTTATTTAAAAAGAACATTGCGGTTTAGAAAATTGTGTAAAAAAAGGTTATAATTAATATCCAATGAAAAATCATGAGATTGTTATTCATACATAATAATGTCGCTTCTCCTGCAGAACATCGACGGAAGTGCAAATTTTTGATTTTTTTATTTAACTTTGACAAAAGTACTGGAGTAGGCTAATTTACCAGATATATTTAATATTTTTTTTCGTTAAACCATTTTATTTTATTTGAAGTCAATAACCAAAGAATCGGTTATTACTAACAGGAAATAATAAATTGACAGATTTGAAATATTACGATTTATAAAAGGAAACGATGATTGTATTATTTTATTTCCAGTTGTTGAAAATCTGCTGCTCATATTCTGTTCATCGTAAACACTTTTTAATATTAAAATTCGTGGTTGATTGTAGTCAGAGATGGTTTGTAACTATTAAATAAAAAAATACCCGGTCATATTTCAATGTTATTACTATGTGCTTACATACTGAGAAAGTGTTATTATCTTTTATCGTCGTTGAAATAAGCGTCAAAATTAAATATTAATTACGTGAGTTTCCGCAAATTTAAGTCAAAGTGAAATTGTGCAAACAAGCTGTTCAAAATTACAAAACCACACGACAACTCACATTTCGTCGACGCCGGAAAACTGAACGCGGTACCCGAGGCGGACGTCTATGTCCAACCTATAAATTAAAGCAGAACATAATGATTTTTTACTGTTACAACTACAAAAATAACAAAGAATCGCCACTCATATAAAATGACACATAGATTCCACTCACGTTGAATAAGCGTAGTTTAAAATCAGGGACGTCCCATGGGCATAGGCGAGTAGGCGGTTGCATAGGGGCGGCAAGTCCTAATGAGCGGCAAATGACCACCGGTTGAAAAAAAAAATGACACACGAATTTGCTTAAAAATAAATATGACGCCTCTATGTCTGTGATAAAAAAATGCCGAAAAATACATTTCCAATGGTAACAACATTATGATAGATGCATGGATATACAGTAACTTAATATTGTCGCAAAAATCTTCTTTAAATATTTCATTTGCCGATGGTGGCACTATAAGTGACAGCTTTGACTTAAATTTATAAAACCGAACATAAATGGCCTGGGTTATAAAAAGCAAAAGCATGGGTGATCGAAAAATAGTAAGGGTGATATTTTAAGCTCTGCCTTAGGGCGGCACATAGCCTAGGAACGTCACTGTTTACAATGCATATAATATACATATGTATATCTCTATATATATATCACCAAATTGATTTTTGATTCTTATTCGCTTCGACTATCGGGATCCCGATAAATTTTGCGATCATGTAATTTCGAGATTTTTGAAATCACTATAACACGCGAAATTTTCTAAAAAATCTTTTGCGCTGGAGTCAGTGGCATTCGTAACCCTCTAAAAGAGTGGAGCTCAAAAAACTCTTTTTGGAATCTCTCAATTTCTCACTTTTTTCTCCAGTCAACAATCCCGGGCGTCGAAAATCCGGATTCCGATATCCCGTGATCAAGCAAAGGATCTGGGATTGGATGCACTAGCTCCGACATAAGTGAGTAAGAAAAGCGTACCGAGTATGCTTATAAAAAACGAGACAGATGTGCTATCGGTTATTGAGGGTGAATGAGGATGGAGATGTGACGTAACGTTTTATTGTATACAAATACATACACGTAAAATGTAAATTATTCCCGCGTATATTTAAAACAACGGCCGGCAAAAATGACAATATGTGCAAATCGAGTTTTTGACAGCTCTATTGAAAAATTGATGAAATTAACATGTTTACAATGTATAAGAAACTGTTTGCATTTAACTTTAAAAAAAGGACTCTCTGTCCAGACCTGAAAAAATGTAAAAAAAAAACGGATGCTGAACTCCTGCAGTTTATTTAAAATTTATAGTCATGTTTAGGGGTCGATAACATGAGCGGGTTGAGAAATTGCTTAAGGGTGTGACCAAACTTTACTAAATACAATACGGCATAAAGCTATACGGTTCCGACCAATATTAGCTCAAGAGTTTAGCCCTTATCAACCAGGTTTATGTATCGAGAATATATATTGTATACAATATATATTAACTTGGAACTTGTACTCAGCGGTGGGCTGCCGATACGTTAACAAGGGGCTCAATTCATTTCAGAGCTATTCGCGGTGTTTTTTGGAAGGGGTAGACTTAGATAGACACTCTCATACAATTATATGCCATAATTATGAAAGCAATCGAATATTACTTAATCCACTTGTATTATGTCATAATACTGTAAAATTGCGGGGGGGGGGAAATATCGCGACCCAAGATGAAATTAATAAAATGACACGTAAATACAAAAAAAAACATTTTTTTCTAATAATACGATATGACACTGGCAATAATATTGTTTTGTTGTGATTATTTTGCGACCTACTAAATACGCCAATCTACCCAATTTTGGGTGTCGATCCATAAATAAGGAACTGCTGCAATACGCAATATACTGTAAAATAATTAATATCAATATATGAAAAATGTACATTCGTACCTCAGATTGCAAGTGTGAAGAGTTCCAAAATTAACTATTTGCAATGTCGATATTTTATATGTAAGGACCATAAAAACGTATTGACAAATACGTTCAGTATTGGAATTTTTAAACAGGAGTACATTTACTCAACATTTGAGGCTTGTGTTACCATGATGATTTATAAGTATTATTCATTTTTTCGTTACTAATATGTATAGGAAAATTCAAAGTTATGCGGAACCATATTTACAGACCAAAGCCCCTCATTACAGTTAAACTTTTAACTGAAATATTTAAATGTAATTCATGTACCTGTATACCTGAAATTGTTTTTCCAACGGGGTGGGTATGGCCCCCCAGCCACCAATTTGGATCTACCTCTACCACTCACCCATATACAGGAAGCCTTTTCATAAAATAATGCTGGGATGAAGTAAATTTGTTTCATACAATCAACCGTTAAGACATTTTTTTTAAATTTACATTAATCGTGATCGTTGAAATGGAATAATAAGGCCAGTGCGTAAATAATTTTGTCAGAGCAATACTCCAATAGAAAAATTCTGATATTTTCAGTCATTTGAATTCTAAATATCTACAATACTTTTAAAGATAGTATTCTCGGTGTTTCATCAAGTAATTAATACAACCATCAGGAATTATAAGGACTGGTTATGAATGATTTACCTGAAGTATCTCATTTTTTATGTTGAAAACGACTTAGCTAGATTTCTAAATTATACAATACAGTTTTAAACGATTTCTTGCATTCACCTAAAATCTAGTTAATTTTAATGCACGTGGCATCTGTAAGACAGTGTTAATTATTAAAAATAAACTATGTCACGAATTCATTCAATAATCAAATCGACGTTCTTAAGAAATCATATACATATTTAAGAAAAAGAGTTAGTAAAAAATGTTTTGCTACGTACGTATTTTTTCACTAAACTATTTTTTGCGAGTTTTCATGACAAGAAATAATTGAGATAAGATAGTTTCTTCACCATTTTTAGCGTATTTCTTGTGAATGTAAAAGATTGGATAATCATACTAGATTATTTATTCATTATCAGTAGTTTGAGAACACTTTTTTTTTAATCATTTAATTATATGCGTTTTTGCATTAGTACAGAAACTATTACATTCACAATAAAATAGAAAAAAATCCGAGTTGTGACGATAAGAATTATATGCAAAAATTATAATAATTTGAAAAATCTAAATGAACAAAAAATACATAGAATTATATTATATTATAGTCTTACGATGAGTATTTTTTAATATAAATATATTATATGTATTATATATTACATCACAAGTCAGTCACCGATAGCTTTCAATGTAACATCTGCTTCAAACTTTGATGCTTTAATAAGCTTTTCTTATTCATACCAAATAAGTTTTTTTTTAAATCATTATAATATTATTTATAGCAAAACTTTCTTTGGTAAAGCGTAGCACCCATTTTTTCACTGTGTTCCATTATATACACTAATTAAACCCTCAAAAATCACGTCTTAAAAAAAATTCTATGATTGTAATACACTTTTTTTTTTAATAATGTTTCACCTTTATAAATCATCTGTGCACTAATAATTTACAAACACCGTTGAAAATAATGGCATTCAATTGAATTAGTAGAGTTTAACCAAAAATGTTAACAATTCATTGCTACTCTTGTCATAGATATAGAATACACTTATTATTTTACAAGTAGCTTAGTCTATATTGTATTTGTAACAATTGCGTTTTGCAGGAACTTGCAGGAAATATTAGTACGTACATAATGTATAATTTTAGTAGTTTTATGTGTGAATGGCAAATCTATCACTCACCCCGTATCTTCCTCATCGTCGGGCACGGCCAGACAATCATTCCCCTGAGGCTCCGCATCATGCCGCTGCGGAGATTCGTCGGGTTCAGCCTCCACAACAATCTCCGGCGCTTTTACCTCACTCATGGCAATCTAGCCCACGCCACTAACAATTATATCACCAAAACACAATCAAATAGAGCGCGAAACGTAACCCTTCAAAAACTGTCCACGACAAAAATACTACTGGCTTCTGAACGTCCTCCGCGCAGAATTAAAACTATTATTAAATTAACCAATGTGGACACCGTATGTAGAAAGGGGCATACGATTAGCCTAGTCGGTGATGGACTCTTCAGTAGGAATATATTTTTATCCGAAGTCGTTGTCGCCGCCTTAGTGTGTATTCCGACAAACAGAATCAGAAATATGGCTTCCATACCGTAAGCTTAGGATTTGAATGGAAGACATTTTCTTTAATCCTGTTACGGCTACAAAGTAAGTATGTCAGAACATAAAGCTTGTGGTCACATAGCGTGCAGGGACCAATATTATTTAGATTGATATTGAAAACAGCCGAAGAAATGTATACCTATAGATAATTATGTAATGTATGGGTATCTAAGTGGAAGAATACATTTTCAATTAGGAACTCAAATATTCATCTTGGATATAATTCATTTCGATCCTACTAAATTTCTTGGTTTAAAATTAGTATTTTTTGCCAATGAGTACAATATTATGTGGTATTGTCAGCTTGGAGTGTTAATAACGGATCTAGTATACAAAGTTGATAAATATGTTTGCTGGTTAGTAATTGTATCATTAGTACTGGCTGGGCTCGTGATAGATGTAGGCGAAGTAGGATCGACATGAATTCTTAGCAACTTCAATGGCAGAAGCCAACGGAGGATCAATGGCATTACTATTTATTCCCTTGATAAACAATATACAATACAATCAACAGATAGCTTTATCACATTTTTTCGCTAATTTATCATAGACGACGGCAACAAAATAGAAAATGTTCGAAACCATAGTCAACTATCTATATAATAATATAATACCATGAATGAAGAAATTCGGTCTAAATAGTGTTATTAAAAAGAGTCCGTTATCTTATCCCCGTGTTCCTGACAAATCCAATGAATAGAGTCAAGAATCAGCCCTTCACCACGTCCAAATTCAAGAAGCGACGATGTACCTGGGTTGAAAACGTGTTTCGGATGCCTCAAGAAAACCTGTATTCTGCATGTCTCTTTTACCAACCGGATGGATTACGCCGTCGTGGAAAGCCACTGATGACCATCCATAGGATGTACTTGGCGGAGCTACGGTACACTGACAGGCATGGTAGAAAGCAAGTAGATTGAACAGAGAATCTTGAAGGAACCATGTGGTGGCTACAGTGGTGGACCATATAAGCGCAAGAAGCGCGCGCTTGGGGCCTCCAAATCTTGGGGGCCTCGAAGATAGCATATAATGTATAAACTCTTTCATTTTAATTTCAGTTTTCAATATTCATTATAATTCTACGAAGAGGTTTGCAGTACTTTTATGTTATTCGAAAAGCAGGGTCTCCAAAATTTACTGCGCCTGAGGCCTCCAAAGTGCTTAATCCGCCACTGGCTATATGCTCCGACTAGGGAGCGGATATGGTTGGGAAAAAAAGGGGTCGTCAAAAATGTGATATCACAAGTCCAATCCAACAAAATAGCAACTGTAAAAAAAACCGCCTATGTGGTCGAGTGGTCAACGTTGTTAGCTTCGGCTACGGAGGACCCGGGTTCAAATCCCGGTACGGACAGTTTCATAAATTGATTTTTCAATCGAATTATGAATTTGTGTTCGAAGGCATGGATGTATGTGATGTCTTGAATTCCCCCCTCTCACCCATCCTATCCTATGAACGGGGCGTATCGAGAGCGATTAGCTTACCACTAATCCTGTCCTAGCCCTATCCTTCTATCCCTTCTCTCTTTGGAAAAAGAGAGGTTGAGCAACTGAGTAAAAAGCAGTTCTCGTAGTAAACACTACTCTTGAGATAAACTCCATTAGGAGTCCATATGCTCCACTTTTGGAGCGGACATGGTTTAAAAAAAAGTTTATTACACTATTTGTAGCAAACGAAGAGTCTTTAAATGTGATATAGTTTTTCGTCAGGCATGAAAATATAATATAGTAGTTTGACAATAGGGAGAGTGGGGTTACATATACACAAAATCTTATGACTATTTTGAGATATCATTAAAAATTCAAAAATATATTTTAGCCATTGTATTGTAGGGTACAGTAAATATCATATATTTTTATTGTGATCAACAATTGAAAAATTGAGATGAAAATTGTTCTGCACCTGTTCATAAACGTATTGTGAAATTAATCGTTCATAATTTAAGTACAGCTTGACTCTGTAGATACATATATAGAATACATACAGCCGACATGTTTCTCATGCGTGCAATGAAAATATTTTACATAAAAGCAATATATTTCATCAACCTGATGGAATTATGTAAGTGATTAATAAAATATATATATAGGGCTTTATAAAAAAAATATATATATATAGGGCTGTGGATTCTTGAAAATATTCTGACTACGACATTAGCAACAGTTCGATTCCAATTTAAAAAAATCTATATTTTTTTAAAAAAACTACAAAAATTGCATCATAACTTTTAAATTTATTTATGACTTCAACTTCGCCAAAAACACACCACAACTTCACGACTTCGACTTACAGCATTAACAACATAATGCGATATTAAATATTATTTTAAAAATTATTTGTTGGCTTTATGTATTTTTAGATATACCTTTATTAGACTCAGGGCCGGCGCCACTATACAGGCGAAATAGGCAATCGCCTAGGGCGCAAATCATTAGGGGGCGCATAAATTGAATAATCAAATTATTTTTTATAATCTAATAACAAATAATAGTAAACTTTTATGCTTGTATCTGTTCGTTATAATACTGTATTATATTCTATATACTCCGAAAAAGAGAGGTTGAGCGACTGAGTAACAAACATTCTCGTAAAAATTATGTTTAGATACCTCCATTAGGAGGCCATATGATCCACATTATAAGTGGACATGTATATAAAAAAAATATTCCACAGTTTTTTTAAATGGGGGCGCGCCAATAACCGTTTCCTAGGGCGCCAAATAAACTCGCGCCGGTACAGACTATGAATAAAAGTATTACAAGAAAAAAGATAAATAATATAATGAGTTAATAATCCTGAAATTCTCATGACTATTAATTTACATGCTCCCAATTTATTCTTACGTGGGCGAAACTATGAGCAAAAACTTTTATTTCTAAAAACTTATACCTCGCTTAGGAGGTATGAGTCACCAGTTCCAAGGGCCGTTCGATTGATCAACGCATTGCCTAGAGAAGTGGACATTTTTAGTAATGGTATTTGTGAACAGTTTGATAAATTTTACTATTATATTTCTTGATTTTTTATGTTGAATTTGATGTACTGTGTAGTTTTATTTTATATTTTGTCTTATTATATTTTTCAAGTGCATGGCGAATTGGCGTCAGCTGTTATATCATGTACTGTAATTTTAATTTTTAACAATAAATAAAAACTTAGGAGGAATTTTGCTTTAATATTTTTCGACGCTTTATTTAATTATAGTTTTTTTTATTCACAGAGCTTGATGTTGTTTTTATTTCAAAAAATATTTCTGAATATTTTGTAATGTGTAATCCATTGCAACACCCTCTAATGAAGCATTGGAAGGAAAATCTTCTTACAGACAAAAGATAAATTTAGAAATATCGTAATTATTTGGTCTTAAAATAAATATAAAGATATCCCTCATATCGAATGATCTATTTTGTTTGGATTGTCGCTGAAATAAAATTGTATGTCATTATAATTTAGATAATTATAATGACATACAATTTATAGATAGACAATTTGTACGTTCCAGAATGAAAAAAAAAGTTTTTGTCATAACAATTACTTATGTATTTATAATAATGCTATAATATAACTAAAATTGATTTTAAATTATGTTCGTATTAATTGATGAGCTTGGGCTTGGTCAAACGCGTTCACATTTAGTTTAAAAAATGAGATATTGCTTTATTATAGGAAGGAGTACTGATTCAAAATAACATAATTTAATTGTTTACGTCGCTAAAAACTTCGTATTTTCCATGCAATTAAGGATCAAAATATTATCTTATGGTCAAAACTGTCAAATTTTCTATAATAAAAGTGTAGAAGAGAACTGTTCAGGAAAAAGTGAATCTTGTCATTTTTGATCCAAAGCTCCTCATATCCTCACCTACGTAATGGCAAAAGTTATTAAGTAAGAAAATTGCACGATAAGATTCTTCGGTGTCAATTATTTTTCTGCAAAAATCTAATAGGGTGCATCTGTGATATTATATCAGTTTGATAAAAACCTCAATTTATTTTATCATTTAATACAGTAATGTCAGTAATGCAGGTTTTCAATTAAGAATTGTCTTCAACTTTTTTGACAGAAATTTTTAAATCACACAATAATACAACTATCTTAAATAGATATGTATTTAAAATTATTATATATTTAATTCAGTCTGTAGTGACAGAACACCATTAGCGCAGCCATTCCAACACATCCCCAGTGACCCGTCGGTGTCTATATTTTATATGACCAGAGTCACGTCCGCTCCGCGCCCTCGTCACGCCGCCAATCTCTGCGGGCGCCGTGCTTAATGTGGCATTTACATGAAGCTGTTACTCAAAGTTAGTCCATCGAGCTAACTTAGTAAACAAGTATATTAAAAAGCGTTTTACTTCGCTTAAATTTCTCAAATACATCAGGTTAATACTATCGATATTCCAACTTTGCCACCTAGTAAAATAAAAAAAAAACTAGGTAGCAGTGGCAGATTACCTTATAAGCGAATTATGAGCGCGCTTGGGGCCTCCGAATCTTAGGGGGATAAAAATAGCTCATTATGATAAATAATCCATATATTTTAAATATAGTTTATTTCATTAATTTCTACTTTACATCTAGTTTTGCAATGCTTTTTAATTTATCAGATTGTATTGCGCCTGGGGCCTCCCAAGAGCCTTAATCCGCAACTGTAGTTTTTATTAAATTAAAAGAATTTTATAATTACAGGTGAGTGAGAAATGACCGGCGCTAGATATTTGGCTGCCCCAAGCAAGATTGTATTTTTCCGCCCTGGCTATGAAATTCCGTTAGTCGCTTGGCTTTTTTTAGACATTTGGCCACTTCTCCAGATTTAGTGCTACAGGTGGGCATATACTCCGCTTATACTTGGCGCCGGCACTGGTTGTATATTATATCTTATTAGACGATATCTGAGAGTATCAAAATGACGATACGAGCTTTTTATGCTAGACCAGGGCTCTCTAAGTTACAGCCCGCGAGCACCGTCGGACATGCCCGGTATCCGTATCTTCGTATGATGAGCTCGCTAGGTCTTGGCCCTTGAGACTTGGTGGAGGAGTCAATCTAGCCATTAGGACAAAAAATTGAAAACCCCTGTAACCATCGCTATATTGGCTAATTTTGTTTCATTACACACGCCAAATTTTCAAAGAATTATAACTAGCCTTAATTGCCATCATTCTCTGCTCGGTTAATAGTCATAGCGGAAAGCATTACTTCTTCCTGCAGAGCTCTTTGTAGCAGTGAGGAGTCCCGAATCTCCAGTCTAGACACTATAAACCTTTTACTCAGTATTATTATGATAATTCCGTGCATGGCATGAATATAGTGTTAAGTCAAGATACCTACATAATTCATTTTATTTATTCAATGTTTCGTAAAAAATCTAGACTAGCTATTCACATAAGGAATGCTAGAAAAGTGATGTTTCGATATATTATTTTATATTCTTTGCAGGGTGAATAATGAATATAAGCCACTATTTGCCAACATGTATTAGGTATGCATATTGAGTTGTCAATATATTCACGTCTTACACGAAATTAATTCCGATGTGCTAAACATCGTTGCATGTATTTTAGGAAGATCTTTGCACAGATCACCAATGAAGACGATTTTTTCTATTTTTTTTTCTCATATTTGAAAAAAAACCCAAAAGTATTATCTGCGACATCTACGGGCTCTACGACGTAGATTCCAGGTCATACAGATCAATGTTTTAAAACTCGTGGTTTGTTTTGTTTTTTTATTATTTTTTTAATTATCGCAGTTATGATGGCTTAAATGCGAATGTGAATAAAAGATATTGAAAAATTAAACTGTTTTAAGAAATCTTCGAATTTTCGTTTGCTTAATATAGTATAAGGCAATGAATAGCAATGTTTTTATTAGTATAAAAATGTTGAAACAGTTTTTTTATTAGAAAATTTTCCATTTGAATAAAATTTGAGTTTTCACTGTTAAGAGAGTTCACACAGGAAAATTTAAGTTGACTCAGTAAGGTAAATAAAATAATCATTAATTGTTGTTAATGATTTTTTTTTTTTTTTGACAGTTAAGTAACATAAAATAAAAATATAAATTATACATATAAAATTAGCATAATTAAGTTAATAAATCGTTGTTTTCAGATCACAGAAGGAAATAGGTTTTGTACTTCTATCCATACCATTTTTTTAAATATCTTTATCCCCCTCCTATTTGGAGCATATTACCACCACACAGTTCCTCTGATATTCTTTATTTAACATTCTTTGAATGTGAGCTTGATCTTGATTTGATCAATTTTCCTTGTAAGCAATTTTCAAAGAAAGACTTGGTCAGTATTCATTTATTCATTTTGTGAAATATTTAGGGAACTAAATTCACTTGATATTTTCTCCAGTAAAAGATTCTACCTAGCTCTATGAATTGGTTAAAAAATCTCAAAATCGTAAAATTTGACTGAGCCACTTTTTCTTGTATGCTCAGGATATATATTTTAGCAGTATCCAACTTTGCAAGAAAATTTTAGTGATCCACCGAGTTGCTACACCAACATCATTTAAGGCAAAAATCTATAAAATTAATTGAAGAATGCAGAAAAAAAGATCACACTTATTTACTATTTATAAATAAACTAATACAATCAGTGACGAACTACGCACCCAGATATCCCTAGGCGAAATAAAATGTGAAGGTCATGTTTTATAGATATCATAAAAATGTCAGAAAATTGTAAGTAAAATACTAACAATATATTTTAAAATATCAACAAAAATTAGTTGGCGACTGTTGATCTATCATGCATTGACTTTTGTTATTATATTATGTACCTTAAATACCTTTTAATAATAAAGTTAAATACCTTTTCGTGTTCCATTTCTTTTAACCATGATTTTAAACCTATGATCGATCATTGACAAAAAATATCTAAAATAAATATTTTTTGAAACTTTTCTTAATATTAAAGTAAAACACAATTCATAGTAATACCACAATTTTATTAAGATCAGGATGGGTTTTCGCACAGCAGAGGGTCATTAGTTGAAAATGCTCTCTTCTCTCACTGAGACAATGTGTGATAATTCAAAAAAGCAAGTTACTTACCTGTTTTTTTTGACATCCTCGAGTATCATGATGGGATTTTCTCCAAAAATTTGATTATAAATACAACTATTTGTCAAAAGAATATAGTTTCTCTAATCTTGCTTGGATCGACTTATTTTAATAAAATAAACAAATATCTGAGACATTTCACCATCTTATCTATCCTGGAAAATGCGATTCTAATGCAGGTACATACTAGGGCTTCCAATCCCGCCATCCCGACTGATTTTACGATCCCCAGACTGTTTTAATACCAATCCTGGGATTTCAGAATTCGTTGTAACATGTGAAAGAATTAAATTTGATATCATAATACTTCTCCAATCGTGAAAATTTTTTAAAAAATCTGTCAGTGTACCTCAATTCGTCCATGTAAATATATTTTTATCATACCTAAATAATAAATAAATGAATGTGGCTTGACTGCCTTTCATTATTTGCAACAGTCGTTGAGAGAAGTAAACAATTTTATTTTTTTATAATTTTATACAAAATAAGCATCCCGTTGAAGCTTGTCATTAAATTGACGATTGCTTTTGATGACAAAGAAATGAAAACTTTTCCCACGAAAGCTTCAATATATAAAGTAAGGTCTTCTAATTCTTAAGTGTTTGTTTTTGTTTTCTTCTATCTTTTTTCTTGTCTTTTGTAATGGTTAAATGATCCATGATAAATACTCAAAATAAAATCTTGTTGCAGCCAATAATGGAATGATTTGAACTAAACATTTTTTTGTCAGCTTTTGTGGTCACGAAAAAATAGCTTTGCCCTGGTAAGGCTGGGTTCAAGTCTCAGCAAATTCAACATAAAATTTAGATTTTTTTCAATTTCAACATAATGTCAAGGACACGGGTAGGGCTTCCAATTAACCGGACATTTAAACTAACCGGTTTCCGTTTTTTTTCAAATAAATAAACCGGGTAACCGGTTTAAACCGGATTTATTTTCAAAAAACCAATTTTAGTACCACACTAACCAATGTTTCAAAAAAAAAGTATTTTGGTTACTTAAAAACAATCAAGAAGTAAGTGCATACAATTAGAAAGTAGATAACAATATTGCTGTTTTCGTTCGAGAAGGTCACGGGTTCGAATCCCGGTACAGACAGTGTTATATATATTTTTTAAATTTATAAATCGATTTATCATTTTCTGTTTGAACGCATGTATGTTTGTGATGTTTTGAATTAATAATTATAAATATTCCGACTAATAAAAATCAACTGAATACGTGAAAATTTTTTAGATTAGTTTTTGTTTACTAATATTTAAATTGATTTGCAACAGTACAAGTTTTCGGTTCGGATATTTTTTTCAATCAAAAGATATAATGATGAACGTATTTATATGTATTTTTGGTTCAATAAGGTTCAGTTGTTTTATTATCATTGATATTATGAGAACCCTTTAGTATTACAGATATTTGATTGAAAGTAGTATAGTTGTCCATGATTTCGACTACATACTTGTTATTAATATGGCACATAAATTAGACAATTGAACAGTACAATACTTTATTATATTGTACTACCTATAATACTATTGTTATATACAACATTTTTAAATATTTGTACTCTACGTATGAATAGTTTGATAAAAGCTCGTGGTCTTCAAAGCAGGAAAAGATTTTTTGATTAACCCGGTTAACCGCCCAAAATAAACCGGTTTTCGGTTTTTTTTTAAACGCCCGAAAAACCGGTTACCCGGTTTCGGTTTAAACCGGTTTGGGAGTCCTAGACACGGGTGTTAGTGATATCTCTTCTCAAATTGATCTCAATTGTCTTCACTTAAAAAAAACAACAACACCCAGTTAAGATCATAATCCATAATTTGATTGTGTCACTCTGCAATAGTGATCAGGATAGTAATATAGAGTTGAAAAGTACAAGGATAGAGTAGTTTCAGAAAATCTTGTGTATGGTCCGGAAAAGGAATAAATTAAAGGTTTCTCGACTCAAAGTCAATATTTTATGATGGCATTTAAAAAGGAAAACAAATTCACAATGTTTATTTTTATGTAAAAATACAATAGAAGTACCTGGTCTTATCTTATAGAGAGATCTCTTGTTTGATTGGTGTAATCGAAACGGGACTTTTTGAAGAACATTTTTAAATAAAAATATAACAAGACATAGATATTAATACATAATAATAAATTTTCAATTTATAGTTATGATACTAACATTCAAAAGCATCATTTTTAATAATCTCGTTGATGCCAACATATGAAAAATGGCCACACATCACTTCATAATATTCAACTGAATTAATTAAAATATACAAATTATTTAAAATGTAATAATAATCAATAAAATAAGATGGAACCGAATATTGCAGAACGATAAAGTTTTAATTGAGGACGTCATATTTCTTGCAGGGCACATGCTTGGCACCAAAATTTCAACAGATTTTCATATTCCTCTCTTCAAGAGTGCCATTTTCATGTACTTCAGAATCTAGATTTTTAAATGGCGACATTTACAAAACAAAAATTATATATTACGAACATGAATGTTGATTTAAGTATTTTTTCACATAATCTGTAATTACATTTGTCTTTCAGATCATTCAGTTTCTATATGTATAGCAAGGGATGTTGGTAAGCATGATGAAAATGAAGAAATTTGAACAGCAAAGAAATAATTAAAAAATATACTGAAATATGACATGATTTAACTCTAAAAGTTTTGAAAAGGGCGTAGATATTGACGAAACAGTTTTTGTTCAATAATCCAGAATTTACCGTACACATGTTTCATGATAATGACCTTTAATATTACTGTAATATTTCATGGCATTGAACAGAGCAGAAATAATAAATCTGACAGGAATTGCGTACTACAGATTCAATCCAGTTTTTTTCTTAACCCAAGTTTACAGAGATGAAATTTTACCAACACAAATACAATAGCACATTGGAAATAATTTCTGTAACTCCATTACTAATAAGATTACCATATGCCGCACCTAAATGTGGCAGCGATCAAATGAACATTTGAAAAATTATATCACAAAAATATAATTGAGCAAGCGTTTGGGGTCTATCATACCATGCCTCTAATAATTAAATAGTAAACTACACTGCCCAATCAACCGTCAACGGATTGGCATGTTATTACACTTCAACAAAACTTATCTCTAGAATTATAGCTGTTCATTTCCAAATAGCATTCAACGTATAACATAAAAGGGTAAGCACTTATTTTAGATTATTTACATTTAAAAAAGCTTCACAAAAATAAATCTAACGTTGTACTGACTAGTAAGACTTCATTACTTAAAATGTGTATCGGTGCAGGTTTAATTATTTTAAAACTTAATTCAACAGCTGGTTTAAACTCAGATACAATGATCATTTACAATCCATAAAATACTGCTATAAAGCAGACCATTTTGAAAAACTGATAAAATTATCACAAATACTTCATTAAATTGCAGAATGAAATACTATCCTTAATTTCCGAAAGACATTCAGGAAGAATTGGATTAGTTATGACTGAAATATCAATAGGCTAAGGAAATTTTAATGAAAGAAAATTGTTTTAACACTTTCAGGTTGAAAATGCGTCAGACGCATCAACTACTGCTAACACTGGATTCGCATATCACGCTTGCCGCCTTATCTCGTCTGTTGCAATTGCTGCTTCACAAAATAATTGAGCATTATTTACTCGTGCCAATTTACGCATAGATTATTGCGCAGTGAACATGTTAAAATAAATATTGTATAATATATGTATTTTTTAGCACAAATATCTGTGTGAGCGGAGAAAGGCGATACGTTTTAAAAATTATTTGAATATGTCAAAATAACTTCAACCCACGTATTCATAACGTACTGAATTGGATAACTTAACATTGAAACATCACAGTTTTTAGAAAGGTATCAAAATATATCGAGTGTATAATGAATGACACAGAAGAGCAAAAGCACAACAGTAAACGGTACAGAAAATAAATTTATTCTACGAGTAGTCAAGAATACTGTGATGCGGAAAGGCATCATTAGAAACGGAGACGATACCTACCAGATAACAAAAATAAAATTATTATTCGAATGTATCCAGAAATTAATATCACAAATAAAATAGTAATTGACACGCTCATTCATCTAAGCCTCATCTGAATCAATAGCACAATTCAGTATAATAACACAAATACGATCTGATGAAATTGCAACGTGACATATTTTAACTATCGTAAATAGGCATAAGTAATAAATTACTGGTTCATTACTGCATATCAAACGGCAAAATACTGCTTTGAGTGCATGAAAATATATGTATTCAATTAAATTCTAATCACCCTAAAAAAAGGCAATACACATAACATGTTTACAAAGAATAAGAAATTATTCAATACAAAGGAGGATAACTTTTTGAATGTCGTTCTGTTGTAGAATTTATAAATGATTTTTTTTTTTAAATACTAATAGACGATATATAATATGGATTTAGTACATGTATTCAAATGATTCGACATTCGGCAGCAGAGAACACCGAAGTGACTATAATATATCACACCAAATCAGATAGGACACGTAGTATAATTTTAAAATCACATTACAGAGACATTCACAACAGATAATCTTTTAACCGAATATATATTTACCTACAATTGTCCATAATAAGTTTCATAAGTTTAACAGCTTTGCTCGAGAACAATATTATTCATTTTTAAAACTACTAAGTAATCTTAATGTATAAATACTGACTGATAACTTATTGCATATATATAATCTATTATACGAAGATAAGACTACCTAACAAATGGCATTGGCTATATCATCAAAAATCATATTTCCAGAACTATAACAGAGAGAATAAATTTTCACAATAAAGTCAATTGACACAATTTAAAACAAAAAGTATTATAGATAATATTCAGAAATACTTTACAATGAATGTACTTTATTTACAAGATTAGCTTTGTTTATCGTCGGCGGGAACTGAACAACACCTGAGAATGATAATATACCTAAAGAGGATTCGTGCCGAAAGATGCAATTGAAAAATATTTTGTTTTTGTTTAATTTTTTGTATGGTTTTAGTGATTCACGATCAACAGTGGATCAAAATGTACTCGGTGTACTACGATTGCAGAATTAATATTTGTAGATGCAATGGTTAAAACCGAGCTAAGGGATTTTAAGAATATCTATTGCGAGATGTATGTGTCGGCAGTATTAATAACTAAGCACCGCATAGATAGTACTGAATTTTCACAAATAACGCAACCGACCCACATTTAGACAGACAATGTATACTTTAATTGAGCAATTTAACGGCTCACAATATAATCGAGAAACCGATCTATTCGAACTTCTTTCATTGAACATTAAAAAATTATGAGAATCTCGTAGACAATTTATGATAATAATCATCAATCAATGTATTTTCTAAAATTAACAAATAAATCACATATAATCTGTGGAATTCTTGTAGTAAAATATGGATTAACTATTATTCTTGAAATACTAAGTAATGTTTGTAATTAGGAATCGAGTTCCCATTGTAAAGACGGGAGTTATTTAGTAATACAAAAAAATGATTTGGTTAATAGGATCACATTTTTTCACAAAATAATATGATACATATCACACAAACTTTTTATAGGACCACAGATGCAAATTTTTGAATTTCCTAATGCAATAAATTTAGGGCAAAAAGAATATTAGTTAAATTTTAGGACAGTCTATGCTATACTATGCATACTCCTGTAGTGGGGATGAAATTTATCACGCACCGGAAAGCGATCCGCTCCCAATGTCCACATCACAATAAAACGCTCCATAGAAACCCTGAGGTGCGAACGACCCGCATATGGGTCACGGATGGAATCCGCACGACACAGAAAGCACACTACGTAGTAATTTAGTGCAACATTTGCAGTTGTGACTCTATAACCGACAATGTGTGATTTATTGTATAGTATTACCGAAATTAAAAAAATAATATAATTTATTATATCTTAAGAGCAGGAGATTAAATATCATAGAACGTGTTATTTTGTAGTTACCTCACACCATATCTATGCTGTTATTCCATCTATATTTTAGTTACGAGTTCAACTGTATACAGAAAAAGTAATAACACAAACTTTTTTCACTATATACACTGTTTCCGATTAACCTTAAAATCAAAATATCTAGAAAATATCTGAGGTTTTGATATGGTTATTAATAAAATAAATCAGATGGCAAATTGAATGGTTTATACATATAAAGTTTCTAATATTTTTTCTAACGTCACCAATATAGACAATATTTTTTGATTATAATTTTTACTAATCAATGTTTGTCATTGTTTACCCCAAACACTCTTTTACTAATTTCGACTAAATTGCAGTCTGTTTTGATTACATAGTAGGGCATTCAACGCGCTCATAGATACGTCCATAGTGTCTACAAAGATTTTTCACTCTGAAGTGAAATACGACAATGATTCTAGAATTCATATCTTGTGTTGAAACGGTACTTACCTGTCCTGTTTTTTTGTACCACATTACTATTACGTTAACATTAATAGGGTCGCGTAAGATTTAAGCCTACGTGTCACATCAGAGGCCTCTTAAGTTGTCATGCGTTCGCGAATGCGTTAATTATGAAAAAATTTAAGTTATGCACTCGGAGATAATTTAACAGTTGTTAGATATAAACCTCGTAAGTATGATCTCGTGAAACATTTTAAGAAATTACAAAACCAATGGCAGATAACTTTATATAATTCACCTTAAGTCTAATTACGCTAAATATTTGATCCATGGTAAGCAGCCTTATAATAAAAAAAAATAAAAATAAGCCATCGCGGCATCCGCATCAATTCTTGTGTCGTAGTATATCTAAGCATTAATTGCAAATCTTTGGCTGTAGGGAAATCTTTCAGACTTGGATTTGTAAGTGCAGGATTCAATATATATAATATACAACAAAAAAAAAGGAAAAAACTTACTCGCATTAATATTCTACAATGGCGATGTATGCATAGAAAAAATAGAAAACGGTTATTTATTATTTTGATCAAACCGGCCGACAATAAGTACTGATCACGTCTGAATAGATAGATTACTTGCAAAAAATGTGCAGTCCTAAAAATTCTTACACGTATTTGTGATATACATAACCGACTATTTACCATTATAAATATTACAAAATTTTCGCCAATAAGAACGAAAGTATTAAGCGACATCACAGTAAAATATTTTGTTGTCAAACGATTTGTGCAAAGGTAGAGAAGTAAGAAAATAAATATAAAAACGTTTCGCAAAAAATATAAATACGGGAGAAACACGCCTACACAGTAATGGGTGGTCTTATGTCCTTATTGACAATATAAAATTTGTGTTTCTTTCCCACGACACCCCATATCACAGCGACGTTTTCTATTACAATATTTAAAGGAATAGTAGAAAGCGCACCGCATATACACAGGACGAATCTAAAAAACCCAAATCTATACAAGGAGAACGACTTGAGGACGCCAAAAATATACATGTACATGTTAACCGCTCCGATGAAGGCGCACACGAGGTCGAACACCTGCGGGCAAGGAATGGGACAGATTACGGCCAGGATTACGTTGCTAGTGGAGAACGGCAACGTCACCCACGAGTAACAAGATATGGCTAACAGAATCTTGTGACGGATAGAAATACTTTTCGAATGCACGACGAGTAATATTCCCTGTAACCAACGTTTTCTTTGCTGAATGAAATCCCACAACGTGAAAGGGGACTTCTCCCACATCTCGCCTTCTATGAAGTTGAAGGAGTATCCTTCCTGATATGCTTTCATGGCAAAGTAGCAGTCCTCGGCTACCGACCCGTCTAATCCGTTATCAAAAGAAACTTTTTTCTCCGCACCCACCTGAAAAATAAAACAAAACTTATAATAACTGCGCATAAAAAAATAAATGTTATCTCTTAGATTAATTTTATCACACTAAGAATTAATAGTTACCAACATAACTAAAAACAGTTTGCATTTTGAAATAAATAAATCCCACTGATATTTTATTAACAGCTTTTAACACATTGGAACGCATGTAGCATCATTTTATTTTAGCCATGCACATTCAACAAAAATATCTGCTTGCGATGGGAGGTGGGGGGAGAGTTCACCTTAGAGCACAGATAAAAGCTGCATAAAACTGTACTGCCTGTATGTAAGTCAGTTTAGTACAAAAAAAAATGTATAATGTTTTTAGAAGATGATGCTTTCCCAACAAGAATTTATCATAAAAGTATCTATTATTTAGTGACGGTATACCATAGTGAAGTTTCTTTTTTTATATACTAATAATTCTTTTGTTTACATTATTATAGAAATATATTGCTTTGTTGTTTGTGACTAGATAAGTGATAAAATAAGGCAAATGTACATTCATATTTTTAAATCTACCACAGCACTCCCAATGATTTTTGCCACAATCCGCAACTATTTATAAAACTGTACGCTTCATAGTGCAAGCTAATAAAATGTGAGTGTACTAAGTTAACGCTATCTAATCTGAAGTGATGCATGTCGAATGTTTACTAATACGATATCAAATCCGTGGTCGAGTAGCTCACGGATTAGAATTACACTACAAACACATTTATAAATTGATTTAAGGATTTCTGTTTAAAGGCATGGATGTCTGTGATATCTAAAAAGTTCCTTACATCCGTACGATCCTAAAATCAGGGCATAGTGAGAGCAATTATTTATCAATAGTTATGTCCTAGACTATGGGTGGGGAACCTTTTCTTCTCTAAATCATTCTTCTCTAAATCAGAAAAATGAATGCGGCCGCATTCATTTTTCTGATTTGATATAAAGCCACAGTAAACACTGACGAGGGAATCTTTGGCCGGAAACAATTTCATGCCAATTTCTAGAGCTCAGAAATTCCCAAAATTACCAGCGTGGGACCTTTTTTTTATTAGGTCTTCCAGGAATTTTCAAATCCAAAATCTCAGGAATTTACGAATTTGCAAAAAATTTTACAGAATTACAGAATTGGCCAGAAGGCCGCACCAGAGTAGCCAAAAGGCCACAGGTTCCCCAGGCCTGTCTTAGACTTATTCTTCTATTCCCATTCTCTTCAAAAAAGAAAAGTTGAGCAACTCAGTGACGAGCAGTTCTCGTAGAAAAATCTGTTAAACAAACTTCATTAGAAGTCCATATGATCTGCATTAGGAGCAGTTAACAAATTGGAAAAACCTTCAAAAACTTATCTTACTGTGAAACTACATTTAACTGTGTACTAACAATAAGTGTACAGTAAAAAAAACGGTAGGCTGTTGTAATTACCTGAGTCACAACATACGATCCCTTCCAGCTGAACAGCGGCTTGTGGAACAGATTAAACTGTAACCTTAATTTTCCCATATCATCGGCTACTCTAAAGCTATCCGCTAATGTGGTCAACCAATTCACGACATCTTCATTGGCATATGTTATCAGCCCTTGACCGAACTGATGTTTCCCGTCCATCACAAAATTCAAAATACCGCGAACGGAATTTTCTGTCAGCAAAGTTTCTTCGTCGAGATGCACAATCCAATCGGCGTCGCCCAGATCGTTGCTCACGGAATCTTCCAAGCAGTACTGCAGAGCTCTAGCCTTGAAGAGAGCTCCGCTTTTGGTGGTGTAATTATTCGGCACGACGACTTCTCTGACACGCGAGCTCTGCACCAATCCGAGAGCTTTGTCAGTTACGACTTCGATCATGAAATTTTTCAGGTGCGCATTAGTGCATGTGTTCATGTTTCTTGCGACGTTTGTTTTCACCAAATCGGGGAAATCCCCGCGGGTGACCACTCGGATGCATATGAACGGCGCAAGCAGAGGAGAGCCTTTCAGTTGAACTTTTTCTGGAAACGTGTTGAATAACACCAACCCAGAAAAATTGAATAACACTTGCGGAAGTGTTAAAATTGTGAAGAACCGTAATAAGTATAATATGATTGTACCGACGGTCCCATATTCTGTCCAAGGGTCAATATGAGGAATAGACGTCGGCGATAGTGCACCCGAAATAGATTCGATAAAAAATATTACTGAAAACAACAGAATGCAGTGCAAACAGTGCTTCAAGTGTCCACCCAACATTGTTAGATTCCTGCAACAAGAAATAAATAATTAGGATTTTAGTCAAATGTTAACTTTATATTTTACACTTACATGACATTGTTGTGATATTACAACCAACGTTTAAAAAAATTACATGGCGATAGCACTATTATTTATCACCACTGATAGTTCGAACGTTATCTTACTTTAACTCATTCGCATCGGGGCGTTTTTGCGAAATTTTGCAAAAAATTAGGTACTTTCGAAAAAAAGGTATAACTTTAAAACTGACATTTTAAAAAATAATTTGGACACCAGTTGTACAACACTTTGTTGCATAATACTTTATATATTTTAGCCTGCTGTTATTAGTGATACTCAACCTTTTGTATTTTTTAAGAATCGGGTATTTGACATAGAATTATACATTTCATTGGAAACGTAATAAATAACAAGCCAAATATACATGTGCTCCTGTTTATTTTATTTCAAAACAAAATTAGAAAACATCAAAGTTTATTTTTAATCTATAATTGCTTATATTTTAGCTCTGTACTTCTGCGTACTTCTGACGGTTTGCTGACGGTTTGCAAACTGTTTTCAAATTAGAATCTAAAAGCTTTCAATTCGATTCTAATTTGAAAACAAAAGTATGCAGAAGAACAGAGCTATTGGTGGCCCTTACTGGCAGTGACAGGTTTCTCAGCATGATTTTTTCGGTAAGAATACCATATGTAAAAATCTGCCGCGCTTTTGTAAACATTATTTAAATGAATAGTTTTACCAGAACAGTTACGCCGGCCAGTGATTCAAAACCATTTCAACAAAAGTAATTCAATTTCACTCAAATTTCTTTGTTACTTCAAACATTCACTTCCTAGTCGACAAATGAAAATAACGATAAACACGATCTTTTTATGTTAACCTTTTATCAATCTAACTATTTTTAAATAATCGGAAAGTACTTTTCTTTACCAAATAATACATTTTCATTATTTATAACAAAAATAGATACAAAAACTACATGGCTCCGTGTTTGAAGAAAGAGTAGGCAGTGTTGACAAAGCTTTAATTATTCAAATTATGATCAAATGGCCTAGTAAAGATGTTTTATTTGTTTAAAATATTTTTCATAAAAACAAGAATCACTTTTTGAAAAAGTTTGCCACCACTGAATGTAGTGAATATAATGAAGTGTGAAATGAGTCTCTCAAGGCTCACTTATTTTTTATTGATTCTCTCTAGAAATGGGACATTTGGGGCATGGTATCTAATGTATTTTCACAGTAAGGCACAAAAAAATATTTCGGTTATGTTTGCATATTATTAATAAATTCTCAGGAACTTGGACTAAACATATCGCAATTTGTCAATATTTTTTTTTGTGTGATATGCTTGAAAGCAATCACCAAGATGAAGTGGATCTTCACAGTATTTACACATGTATCATGACGTATTTTATGGGAGTAACAAACGTGACAATTTCTCCTTACATTTTTATTATTGTTTAGAATTTTTATCGGTTCGTGCTGTTTGATTGTTCCCGTAAACCTTCCCGGTGGATCAAAACTGTGGGTACATTTGGAAGTTGAGGGTTAACTTGTCGTTGCCGTTTGTTCACTTTGGATATTTACATCGGGAATTTTTTCTATCCAAAATTTGGCCGAATTCAACATAAAACTTTGGAATTTCAAGACTTGACGGCGAGTCGTCCGAAGCCAATGAGTTAAGTAGATAGAGCTTTGTCGGGAATGGTAAAATGATATATAGCAAAATTGTTTATACCGACCATGAAAAACAGATTATAACAATGTTTAAAGTATTCATAGGTACTTCTCATAAAAAAATGGGAACGTATTATATGAACACTTGAGAAGTGAAGCGAGTCAAGTAGCAAAATGTTAAATCTTTTCTATTGGACTTCTAAGTACAATCACTTCTTTACTTAAGAGTATGAGTGGATTGCATATTTTTATTTTAGGTAGATAACACTATTGTAGTGTGTATTTACTAAGCTCACGTCATTTTTACAATACTTAATTACAAAATTAAGACAAATAGAATATTATAACGTATTTGATTCATCTTTTCCTAAAATACTGCTTGAATCACTTCACTTCTCATGGACTCATTCATATACAAGAATAATTGTGCAATAAAAAGTAAAAATTTAAAATTTAAAATAAATGGTTTAAAGTTGGAGTGTGTAATTTTACAGTAGCTATAATAAAACACAAGCATCATAATTTATTATACAAAGTTTTATAAAACACCTACAAAAAATTAAAAATAACTCACAATTTCTACGGATTATCAAATAAATATTTTCAACATTAGCGTATATAATAATAAAAAGTATACTTCAATTGTTTTAATTCTTACTTATGTCCATTAGCCAATTAAACCTTTTCAAGAGCTAACTCAAGGACCTACAACATGCAAAAATCAGTATTGAGAATTTTTCAATTTGGTTTATAATAAAAATAGTCAAAAATGCATTTATCGAGTACCTAAATATGCATAGGTACTAAAAACATAAATATTTAAAAAAAAAAAAATAGCTATAATAAGCATGATAGATAGGATAGAATACACTAGGATACTGAAAACAATTTCCAAAATTAATTCTACATTCAATGGGGATTTAAAATATATATATACATGAAACAAAAACTCAATAAACTTAACAATATTAGTATCTAGATTGCGGCTGACTGCCATAGTAGTATGATCTGAGCCGATCCGTATCCGAACCGCGGTCAAAAGGTTAACAAAGTAAACAATGTGTTCATAAATAAAATAAAAGCAATATAACTATAATCCAGTATCCAATACAATTTCCACTAACTATTATCATTCCTGGCAAGTATTTAGTGTCAGATTAAAGCAAATGCCAGAAAAAAGAATATTGGGGTCGCAACGAATGAGAGTTAACAGTACCTTAAAAATATTCTACATTTATATACAAAATGGATTTCATAAATAATGAAGCAGCTCGTCATTCAGCTACTTAAACTGCATACTAAACAGGATAATTACAATGCAAAACCTTTGGAATAATATTTGAATTTTTCCGATTCATTTTCTTGAGTGCATACATGATTTAAGCGGTTTAAACCAAAGGATTTTTTTAACTGTCTCAATAGAACTTACTTCTCGTTTGACAGTCAGTGGAAGGTATTCTTGAACAATAAGTTTGTAGGATAGCTGTAACAATATACTCGATATCATATCGATCTAAGCCGATATAATCAATAAAAACTATTATCACACTATCATAACTGTAATAGTACCTCATGAGTAACGCCTAGGTGAGGCCCCTCAGTTGGCACTAGATACGGCTTGCAAATATATGAAGGGGGCGTGCGCGAATATATGAGTGTTGAATGAAAAATTTACGATCAAATGTCATACGATGTGACGGATTAGTTATGATAAAATTTCAATGCATTAGCTCTTAAAACTATGAATACAATAAATCGATCTCACAAACCTCGATAGTCAAAGGACATCACAAAAAAGCGGGAGCACCCTCGTAGTTATACTGTACGTTGTTTGGGTCATTCGTCATTCCGAGCATATCAAAATGGGCATCAAAATTGCATACACAATTTTAGAGTTGTCAAATTAAAGTAGAATATCGACTTACATATCGAAAAGGGCCGAAATAAGCGGAGCACAGAAACCCCTATACTGTGATAGACCCTAAAATTTCATGTCAGGAGACAAGAGCGAGAAGACAATCTACCATAAAGTAGAATCATAGATAATATCATAGACTAGTATACTTAAGTATTGCCGGAAACATATTTTTTTCTCAAAAATATGCTTTTTGCCTTTTTATGTTGAATATGAATAATTTACATTTTGAACAAAACATTCATAGAAAATTTATTTTGTTTGATTGAAAAGCATTGAAGAATACTGAATGGGTATTTTTATTTTTGCAGTTGTTCCATTTTGTAAGATAACATTTATTTTTGGGTTTATAATACAAACTGGGGTAAGCAGAAATGGGGTTGAACCAAATAGAAATGATATTTCGTTCTAACTAATTTGTGGTAAAGTCGTGGTCTTAAACAGTAAGCAATCATTTGTAATTTTGACCGTTTGATTTTTTTATAACAAAATTCTTTTAATAAATTTCTCTTTAAAACTATGTTTTTATACACCAAAAATTATTATTAGTTCATAAGGTAGCAAGGCGAAAAAAAGCTCTTTATTAAATACAATATTAATTTATTTTAGGACAGCAAAGTTTCACCTGCAATTTCAAAACAACTACCTCCTATTTGCTAAACAAAAGTGAGGTTTCAATTAGATTACATTAAAACCAATTTATAAGTCGTAGATCAGAGGCTCCCAAACTTATTATGCTCGTGGATCCTTTTCGAAACAAAAACCTGACCATGGACCTCCAAGTGAAATAATAAATTCGATTTTAATGCCTTGAATGGTATTTTTTTTTTTATATCCGCTTCTAATGTGGAGCATATTATAATTTCTAATGTGGGTATCTCAACAGAAGTTTTCCAAAAAAAAGTAGTAGGGATGGAAGGATAAGGCTAGGACAAGACTAGTGGTTTTTGAGTCACTTGCAAAAGGGTCCAACACCCAATCTAAGATAACCAATTAAATAATGTCCTTTAATCTTTGACTGAAATCAAAAAGAAAAGCGGTTAAACATTAACAACAAGCAAGCAAATCTTCACTTGGTTTTTTGAAATTTTGAAAGATTCGGAAACTAAAAGCATTCTCTTCCCCCAAGTTTTGTTTGTACAATTTTTTTGCAACAAGATTGTATAACATCGATCCAAACATGCACTTTTAGATAACCAACGAACTTAAGTATTTTTTAGTAATTTCTCATTTAAAGCATTCCTTTTAATTGTATTAATTGCTCAAATAACATAATCTAGTGAGCTATGCAAACGTTCACTAAGATTTTTGATGAGTAAATGGTGCCAATGAATGACAAAATATACTGATAATACATGCGGTATAGCTTTTTTATGTATCCCAGAAAGCCTTGGTGTCATCTTACCACTGTTGAAGCACCGTCAATAGCAACGGAGAAGATGTTACTTAAAAGCATAGTTTTTACATCGAAAAATCTTTTCAATTCATTCAAGTATTGTTACACTTTTTCGTATTAGTATTTAAAAATTCGACAAATAGCATTTTTTGAGAGAAAAAAAACACCGAGCCATTCCGTCAATCCTTCTTCGTACTTTTTTTTCACCAATAGTGTGCTGCTTTGCGGACTTCATATTTAGTAAAGAAATGTTATACGAAGAACGTAGTTTTCTGGAGGTTTGTTTTTTGAATTCTTATTTTTTTTTTCAACGACAGGCAATTTAACGGTTTGGCTAGCCATTTCACTATGAATTGACTTACAATAGAACAACAGCAATTTGTGAAACAATATTGGTTAATTTTTTTTTAGTTTCACATTTTACTTTCACCGATAAGGCTCATTTTCGGTTCAAAATTCATTATTTATTCATTTATGCTTAAAAATTCGTAATTTAAAAAAAAATATTTCGAAAACTAGTAAAAGCGCTATTTTAATCTTTGCCTATGGGCGGCACATAGCCAAGGAACGTCACTGATCAGGGCTGGCTCGTGGCGTGTGAAAAGAATGCGACGCACACATACGTCGAAATAATATACATTATGTGTTTTTATTATTATTCCCTTGCGAATAAAAAAAACTAATTTAAAAAAATATTTTCATACCAACAAGGTTTCTTTAATGAAAAACTATTGAAAATACAATAATGGCGTAGTTACAATAATGTTGTTCATATATAGCATTTTTTATTGGTCAAATCTTAGGTTTTATTCATATTCAAAACTCTAGAGTTTAAAAGCTAGTTGATAAGGCAGTGTCTGCCAATTTTTTTCCTTTACGGCACAGTGATGAATGGAACTAGTACCGCGGCACACCAAGATGCCGCAGATTATCTACGAAACTCTTTTTTTTTAGCTCACCGAGGAATTTGAAATCTTTGATTTGGTATACTTTTTCCGCAGATTGTCTCCAAAACTCTTTTTTTGCCACAGTTTGGCAGACACTGATCTAAGGTTACGCTATCTAAATTAAAATATTGTTTATTGGTATCTTCTGTCAGATCCGGTCAGATCATCTAGTATATTATTTATGGATCATTGTCAGATTGTCAATCATAGACAGAGATAAATCATAGACTAGTATACTTAGCTGTCAATAATCCGTCGAAATTATACTAGACATTTATCTAAACTTTTTTCCAAGCCCATATCGATAAATGAAAATAAAACATCAACAATATTAAACTTGTTAGCAAGAAAGCATAATCTGGAACTCCATAACAGTGGTTTTTGCTAAATAGTCATATTATGCGCTTGTCGTTTGCATACTATACTAAAGATAACCTGTAATCTAATGAACATTAATTGAATATGGAGCCTCTATCAAAAATATTTGCTAATAAAATTGGCCTAAAGAAAATACCCGGCACAAAATCATTGCAAAACAACCAATTATTAATTTCATCAGGGATACCAGCTTTGGATCATATAATTGGTAACTATTTTTTGTTGTTGAATATTCAAACTATTTTTAATAAAATCATTGTAAACACAATGCAAACAGATCGACTTGTGTCTATAATAGAATTCGCACAAGCCGAAATTTAATATGATTACCCAACCCATGGATTAATAATTACACGGATACCTTATAATTACACGGATTAATCTCTTCATGTTTATTTATTTTACTAGGTGGTGGAATTCCAGTAGGAAGTATTTTTCTCATTGGTAAGTTCTTATATTACCAATGTATACTTTTATATCATCTTCCCATTAATTGGATCCAACATATGCCAAAAATCACACTTCTTAATGTTGTGAACTTGAATGGAATTTGATTAATAAAAATACATATTGTTTCAGAGGAAGATAGACATGTTAATTATTCCAAAGTGATGTTAAAATATTTTTTATCTGAAGGCATTGTCAGTAAGCATTCAATATTATTGGCGACTCTCGACGGAGATCCAGAAAGTGTGGTAAGAAACTTACACTGCTATGTTAATGACTGTCATATACTTTAAAATAAACTAAGATGACTTAAGCTGTCTATTTTTTTAATTGATTCGCTCTGATACCTGCTTCAGTTTCCCTTCATACTCCCTCCGTGCTTCAGGTAAAAAGTTTGAATAGGACTTTAATATTATCACTCTCTGTGGTCTAATTGGTATGACCTGGCGAGTGTGGGTTCAAGCCTAGTTCAATATCAAATTTAGATTTTTAAAATTTCTTTTTGAGATCTTGTATATGTATGCTAGTGATGTAACTTCTTCTGGCGTTGATCTCATTGAGTTTAACTCGTATGATTTTCAATTTCAAAATCTTTATCACATTCGCAATTAGTACATAAAGAAATCTTCAAAAATCAATTGAAATCATATTTTTTTCAAACTCAACTTTTTTAATCACTGTTATTATTGATTATTTTAAATCTAATGGTTGACTGCTTATAACCTTCATCTTCACCTCTCTTTAATAATAAAAAAAAATCATTGCAGAAAATAGTCGCTCAAATATAGTGCATGATGGCAGTGTTGTCTTTTGTCAAATAGTTCCAGTTTTTCGAAAATCTAAATATAATATTTTTCAATCATAAAAATAATGGAAATTAGTATTTTATTAAATATATTCATTTGGTTGGAAAAATATTTTTTAAAATATTTAAAAAAACATCTGGAACAGTAAAGCAATACAATTATCCCGTGCTTCCGGTGAAATCACATTACTCCGCTAATTCAAGCGCCTGCTCCAAGGCTCGGAATAATTTTGTTATATTTTTTATCATAATAGATTTCTCAGTTACCGTCACCTACAAACGCAGACAATCAACCAAACAACTCCGACATAGAAAATTGTGATTCAGAGAAGGACCTAAAGATCGCGTGGCGTTATAATAATTTAGCACCAGTGGAATCGGCTATGGGACCAACCCTACAATTTGGCCATTACTATGATCTAACTAAACACATGGAAAAAGAATTTTTAAATAATTCTTCTAGACATATTTGGAAACCTCCAAAGTCCTATTTGGCACCAAGGGACTCTCGTAAGCTTTTTACAACTTATTAATATCACATTTAGCAATAAAGGTATTCTGCTACTGCTAAAAAATTTCTTACATATATGTCAAAATTATAATTATTGATAAAATAAAGTAATTGATACAATTGATTTTTATTTGCAAAATGATCTCATTTTAAGGCATATTTTTACCCCTCCTTTAATCATTACTTTACATAAGAAAGAAGGTTTTTTCCAGATAACGACTTTTAACCAGATATTTTTAAACACTTTCAGTTGCAATATTTTTTTTCTATTCCGGGCTGTAGTGGAAGATGTATGTTTAATATGTGTTTTTTTTGTAATAAAAATTGGCTAAATTGCAATATTGTCGGGTTCTATTGTCTTCCGTGCTGGATCTCACGGGTTCGACTCCCAGTACGAACAGCATGTTTTCGATCGATATATCGATTTTTGTTCGAAGACATGGGTGTTTGTGATGTCTAAAAATTCCCTACCACCCTTCCAATCCTTAAATAACTAGGCTTAGCGAGAGTGATTAATTAACCAATATTCCTGTCCTAGCCTTATCCTTTTATCTCTACTACTCTCTTTGGAAAAGAGAGGTTGAACGACTTGGTAGCAAACGGTTCTCGTAGAAAAAAGTTCTGCTGAGATACCTCCATTAGGAGGCCATATGCTACACATTAGGAGCGAACATAGATTAAAAAAGAATTGCCATACATTTTTATTTTTTTTATCTGCTGTTCAATAAAGTACAGTATATTTATAGATTTAATGTTTTGTATATGACTATTCTGGTATACTGAATTGGACCAAAAATGTATACAGTTTTTACCCTCTGTCAAATTTATGATTATACTGCTACCTGAGAGTGAAGTTGGTTTAATAGAAAAGTTATTAATTTTATCCTAATAATTATTTTAGGAACTGAAAACTATGCCTATACTGACCTGATGAAATTCATATGTGACACGATAAAAGAAGACGAGTTTCTGAAAACAAACAAAAATGGAAATGATAATATTTTAAGAATCGCCATTGGATCATTAGCATCACCAATATGGCAAACATATGAATCTACATCCGATAACAAATCTCAGGATTCAAAGTATTTAATACAATTTCTGTACAGTCTCAAAGCAATTGTACGATCTGCAAATGCTGTTGTATATTTAACAATTCCGAGTCATCTGCTTGACGTAAGTATAGCAAATTTTTAAAAAATAATCTTTTAAAATTTGGCATTAAAATATGTTACTTTATATTAGAATTTTCACTTTGAAATCGCTTTGGATAAACTTAAATACAATAATTAAATCAACATGGAGAAAAAAGGTGTCAAAAACACCTCCGTCTTAGAATGAACCATATTTTGTCTACTTAAAAAAACACAATATTCCTTTGTACTACTTCCACTTTTATTTTTTTAAATTATGACCGGTTTCGCTCATAGCGACCATTATCAACTGAAGCATTATCATTTTCTCTATTTGCTTTTTCAGAATCCAGACGACATATTTAACATCAGGCATTGTGTGGATACATCTGTAAGACTCGATTCCTTTGCTGGAACAAATCGCGAATCCGATCCTGTTCTCAGAGACTACCATGGCTTGTTTTATTTACCCAAAATATCAGCAATAAATACACTAGTTCCATATGTACCGTCAACTCTAGATTTGGCATTTAAGCTAAGAAGAAAGAAATTTGTAATTGAAAAATTGCACTTACCACCAGGTATGCATTCAATAAATTATTATATTTCACTGTTATACAATTGCGGCATGCATATAGTAGGAATTTTATGAATCATGGAGTATTACACTTCATATAAATAGTAATATAAAATAAAATAAAACAAATATACTTTTATGCCAAATTTATTGATGTTTATTGTTAATTCTTCGTGGAAAGACATAACAAGCAGTCTATTCTAGATATTATATTGTACAAAGGACATAATTCCTTAGACATATTATTTTGAATGTAAGTGACTGAACTTTTTGAATTTATTCTAACGCTTAACATTTAGCTTAACGTGAGCTATGTTTTGCATATTCCCAAAATTCTGTATTACTTCACCTAAATATTTATAGCGTCAACATTTAGAGTCTTAGCCTTTTGGCTGCTGTAGAAAAAAGTACCGAACACGCCGGCTATAATTTGCAATTATTAATTTGATTAGTAATTGACGTGGTAACTCATCTCTGGCGTGTTGAGCATGAAAAAATTGATGAGATATCTCGTCTGTGGCAGCCATTCTGTTAAATCAGTTTTTTCTAAATCAAATCTTACTGAAGAATCTATATATGCTGAGGTTTTTACAAAAACCACCATAGTTTTTATTTAAACTTAATTTATGTTTTAGTTTATTTTACTTAATGTTAAAAGAATAGGCTTATCAGCTCGTTTACAAAAAAGGTGATGCAGATTTAAAATGACATAAATAAAGCTATATCTATTCATGTGTACATGTTAAATAGTTAAAAATTGATTATTTATATTTTAAAAACCAACTTTGAAATCTAATATACACTAATTCATGGCGATGGGTGATTTATGCTAGAACTGAAATATGAACTGACCTAAAGCGATAAATTATGCCATAGGCAGTTAAAACAGAATATCAAATATAAATCCATAATAAGGAAATTTTCCTTTATAGCGTTAATTTGCTTTTATTGACTTTGGATACCAATAATTTTAATCGGTCAAAAATTCACTCGCTGAGCATAATTGTTTTCCTGTTTATGAATAGAAGTTGAATTTTTTTTTTCTTATATGGTAGATTAATAATCTGTGTATTATTTTTCAGAGTTACAAGACTCCAGCGAAAGAGAGCAAGATGATGGAGCTGGTATAGGTTGTGGGGGTACAAAGAGCAAAAAATTGGATTTTTAAAGTTTACAATAAATTTAATTTAAATTTGTAATAATGAAAAATTCTGTATAATATTTTGTAATACACTATTTTATGAAATGGTTTTCTTTTATTCGGTTAGCGGTTTCTATTGTATATACAATTTATTTCTATTTACTCTCTCAATACGTCTACTGTGTATAATCATAAATGTCATAAAATTTATCAGCAAAAAAACTCGCCCCAATTGTGCGACGGCTTTAGCACTGCCTGCTTCCATAATAAAAACAATAAATGTTCTAATTTTTTTATACATCTTGGATCAGGTTTGGGCAAACTTTTTCACTGAAGGTTTACATCAGATTTTAACAAATCTACAATGGGCCACAAGTAAAATCTATTTTTAGATATGCATTATTCAGTATCATGAATGTGAAAAATAAAATCGTCACAACGAAAACAATAAGAAGAACAAAAATATGCATCATACTGCCCAGACCTCTGACGGATTCAGAAAATATGCCAGTGGATGAAATGAAAATTTTTAATAGAATCAAATAATTTCCTCTTAACAAATAAATATATATAATTTTATTTAAACATTAAAGACAGTGATACTCAACCTGCGACCCATTTAGATAATTTGTAAAAAAATTGCAAATGAGTATTTTGGATAATTTGTATTTTTGTGTACTTGTTATGTCACTATATTATGAAAAATATTTGGTATATTTACATATTACTATTAATATGCTGTGGTCCACGTAATCAAGTAAAAACTGGCATGCAGCCCGGAAGAAAAAAAATTGGATATCGCTGATTTAACGGATTTTGTTACTACAAAAACACTTTTTAAAGTAAAGATTTTTGCCAAGAGTGGAAGGGGAGTCTCTAAATTATTCTTAGAGGGTGGTTATGACTGTCATGGCCATCCCCCTGGATCTGCCAATGACCCAAACCTAACTTAGATAAGTATACTATATTAGATATTAAAATTCCTAAATGTGTAACAAAGATGGTTAATTTTTTCTGTTGGTCTTTTTTTAAAATTTCACCTTATCATGACACTCATAAACAGGAGTTTAAGTAACTAACAATTCCTAATTCTGAACTAATATGCTCCGCTCCACTTCGGTAATGGAAATGGCTTATATACCAGAACATTCATAGCAACCAATGATAAAAACTTTTTCATAAATATTTCTATTGAATCTAAAGAATAAACTAATGAATTTTGGTTTTACAAAAAACTTATTTATGCTTAATTTCATTACGCTATGATTTTTGTTTAATTATTAGTATTACTTAGTGTTTGATAAATTCACAATAAAGGCAACCAGCAAAATAATGAGAATTGTTTTTGTATTTCCATGTGTGTAATATATTCATTGGCAGTAGCTCTCAACTGTAATTAGTCACCCTTCATGTTCACTAGAGCATGTCTCCCCTGGCCATTGGTCCAACTCAGTGCCAGACAACCTTTTTCTCATATTGAAAATATATGGAGTTTTGTAAGTATTGTTATAATAAGATAGTTTGTTGCTTAATAGATGTAATACTGAGAAATCATGACGACAGGAAGATATTATATTATAATAAAAAAATTGTGTTGTACATATTCAACCACTTTACAAATAAGATTTATATAATATAATAATATGAACTGAGTTAAACATATTTATAAATCAAGTTTGATGAGTTCTTTTGCATTTTTGTGTCTCTTTCAAACTATAACCACAAATTTCTGTTAAATATAAACTTGTCGGCATATTCTTAACCGCTTCAGTACCGTAAGGCTATTGGTGGCCGCTACATACGAACGGCGTGAATACCGTAAGGCCACTGAAGACCACGAATGTAACTTGAAAATATTAAACTATATATATCATCTTATCAGTAAACTTTTAATATTCATAAATTCACTCCTATTTTTTAAAACTATTCAAAAATTATTAAAAACATGCGGTAGGTATGTGAGTGAATGTTTTTTAGTTTAAAACATCGCGGTACTGAAAAGGTTAATATAAGTAGATACATTTAAACTAAAACTTCATTGGAGAAGTAAAGAAAATATTTTCATTTTAAGACAAAAATATTTGGAATGTCAAAATTAGATAGTTTGGTTCACATATTTATTTGTCTACAGAGGTATGGGTATTTGCAATGTTTCTCACCATTCATTCTTGTTGTTGGGTATATATTGAAAGATCACATCTCTTTTCTACCCTCAAGAGCTCGCTATTCCCATAAGAATAGCTGTAACCACATTTAACTCAATGCGGTCTGGGACACACAGCTGTACACTGTTAAAACAAAATGTCATTTGTTGAATACTTGCCAGCAATCATGGTGCGTGACCAAGACATAGAAAAACTGTTAACTGAACTTCAATAATAGATGCTTGCATTGGATAATGGAGGTGGGGTGGTTTGATTTCGCGAGGACTCGGAGACCAGTAAACATATAAGACAGCGCCCATCATGTCAATAGTCATGGAGAGATGTTGGAAATCACTGGGTTACATGCTGCAGATGCCTCCTTAGAGCCTTAATCCTGCCTACCTCTTTTTCCGATTGGTGTTGTGGTGTCCTGCAAACCATCGGGTACTAACCATAGGATGTATTCGGTGGAAATGAGGGATGCTGGCAAGTCATTGAAGTATGCAAAGCAATTGGTGGGAGACAGGGAAACATGGAGGTGCCGCGTGGTGGCCATATGCTCCACATAGGGAGAAAATATGGTCAAAGAAGTAAAAAAATAAATTCAATAAATTAGCTCTTCGAATAATGGCTCTCAGAACATTGGTTGGAGAGGTCTGCTCCAACTGACCAAAACATACCTCTACCGGTTTATTTTTACAGTTTTTTTTGAATATCTTCATGTTATCATCACAGTTTTTCTTCTCAGTGATTATTTGACAAATATTCAGTGTAAATAACAGCACAAGTTCCAATCTGCAAGTGTTTTTTATGCAAATACAACATTTTTTGTAACTTGTGATCATTGAAATCATCATACATAATCAATAAAAAATACAACAATAGATGATGGTCACTTCTGGCCCCCACTCTACCATACTGACTTTATTTACAATAGCTTATGCTTCCTTCCTGTTATAATTCCGTTTCCATTTACACTGTGTATAATGCTTGTGCATACAATAAAGAGGGTCATATTGTCTATTTTGTTTAGTTTTCAAACAAAACTTTTCTTCGAATTGTAATATTTTTCAGTTAATACCAATAAAATAACATAGTTAAAATGCAGTGCCACAAAGTGTTCAGTTCAAAAGTGCTCCTGGGATGTTTTAATATAATTTTTCTTGTAAGTATGTTACTAGAACTTGCATATTGGTCAAATTTATTATTTATTGTTTGTGGGAAATTTATTGAAATGGATATTATAAACTGATCTACCTTTTAATGAGATCTCTCCACTACTCCTGGTAATATATAATAATATTCAATGCTTACATACAGGTTTCTATCAAAGCATTTTTATTTTTTTCAGTGCTCTTCATTTGTTATCCTTTCATAGAAGGAAATACACTGTGTGCCTGGAGTTGGAGTCATGAATTGATGGTGTTTTGGGCAGAGTCTCTGGCTCTCTTTATATTATTTTTGGTTTTAATTAATGAACAATGTGTTTTGAACAGTATAAACTTGATGGCAATAATTAAATATATCATGTACATATAGTAATTAGGACAGGTTGGATGTTTTCTACAATGATTCACTAGATGTAGCAACATACTCGTATGTGTATGCAAACATGCATCACATCATTCTACACAACATAATCTATCTATAGGTGTCTTAAAAAATAAATAAAACTTTTGTACAAATTCCACAGTATTTATTTGAGATCAGGACCAGTGTCGCTTGTCGTCAGTATTATCAACTGATTTTTTTATTTTTTATTTCATGCCTTCGACAGTAAACACCTTAAAAAAATAAATAGGTTGCATTATACAACCATCTCTTTATAAATAAGTCAGAAGGCTATGTCAGAAATTTATTTTTTAAATGTTTATGCATCATATAAACTGTAAGGACTCCGGCTTAATTAAGAACCACATGTTGGTACTTAATTCATTGTTTAACCTTCTATTATATGTTTTTCAATATTTTTTTGCTTTTAGATATCAGGCCTGGTAATACTTATTGCAGGATTTTTTCTACTGTGCGACTCCTCAAGAATACTATTGTCACGATTGTTAACATCGTCAGAGAATGAAGCACCTCAACCACCATTTTACTATGCCGCTCTTGCCATGATTGGTGCTGGACTATTTATGGTGGCAGCAGGAGCTGTTGGATGCTGGGCAACATATTCTAGAGGATATTGTGTCCTAACTCTGGTATATTTACATAATTATTTTCTCTATTAAAATTTCATATCCAGCAATCAGTAAATTAACATGCTTTTTTAAAATATATTTTAAATTTGTCTTTTCATTCATACTTCATGTATTATATATTTACAATTTTATTTTTAATTAATCGTTAATATGATTTCCCGAATACCTATTGATTATTTTCAACATTAACTACCATTTTGTCAATGTGTCGCCTTACTATGGTATCATTATGAAGGAATATATAAAAAAAACTGTGTATATCCTGATCCATTACTGTTGACATAAATTATTATATGTAGAGTTAAGTTTTCTCTAAGTTTCTCCAATATTATTTACTACTTTTTGTAATTACTTTTAAGTTGTTCAATGTCAATACTTGGTGAAAAGGCATTATACTTAAAAAATAAAACATTCTTTGGTACTAATTCCACATTTCTTTTATATGATCTGGACCGGTTTTTCTCATGGTATGCCTTGAGCTGTTTTTTTTTGTTAGATAAGCTGCAATTCGTTCATTCTTTTGCATGTTGTTTAATAACGATTTTTTTAATCTGGTATACATTTCTTGAACACAAAACTTTATAACATTACCTTTCTTTTGAATTATTTGCAATCAAGTTGAATTTATTTTATTGTACAGAAAACACATAGGAAGCTGTTTATTCACAACAAATTTAATGAAATCTATCTTCAGGTACACTAGTAAAGAGTCATGAATGTATTTCTTTTTATATTATGGATTTAGAATTCGTAGCATAATTTATAAAATTGTTTCATACCGATGATGTGTGATTTCTCTCAAAAATTAGCCATTTACTGCCCTCATAATTGACAATTATGTGAGTAAGTTTTGTGGCGGCAGCATCAACTTGTTATATGTTGTTTTTCAGTATTTCATCGCAGTGATGATATCACTGATTTGTCAGTGTGCTGCATGTGTGGTAGTCGTAGCATGGCCGGGTTGTGTTGGCTTACAAGGAGCACGAGGAGGTGCAGTAGGCGCTTTACAAGCAAGTTATGGTGTCCCTGGGCAAGAACAGTTCACCGCTGCAATGGATTTGGCTCAGACTATGGTAATGTTGTAATTGATTGCATATGCATACAATATATTAGCCTAGTTTCTACCTGGAATCTTGCCTTCACCTGCCACTTTGATACTTTTCTTACGCTTAATTTTATGTTTATATCTTACAACTAGCAAAAATAGGTTTTAAAGCAAAATTTTATTTGATTAACTCTTTAAGAACCACTGGATTTTTTTTTCCCAGTTCCAATGAATAAAAGAGAGAGCCCCATGTGAACCAAAAAATAAAAAAATCAATTAAAATCAGTTTTGAATAACATCTCTGGTGACATTTTGGACCAAAAGTAATTAATAATAAAACTGATTCATCAGCTCCAACTATAAACAACTATATTATCATGACCCGTTCGCCAACCATCATCATATTTTAAATGACACATGCATAGAAATGTATTCATACAACTATAAGAGATTCATTGTTGCAATGTGATAATTGATGCTTTTAAATCTGATATCGACCCAAGAGTAAACGAAGCTGAATCATAAAAGTAGACAAAACTAATGTATGTAATTGAGTGAGCAATAACTTATCCATGTACGATATAATGTTGCGTATTCTGTGTAGGGCAGTGATGCACAACCTTTACCTTCTAGAGGGCCGCATAAAACAAATTATCGTGGGTTCGGGCCGCAAAGAAAAAAATGATTAAAAATACCCTCAGTCCTTGTTTGTACAGAACATATATGTACGATCCATGTAAAATAGCTTCAAACTCGTGTAAAAAAAATTAAGTTAATTTAGATAAATGAGTAATAGGTTCCATTATATTATTTTGACCATGTTATTTCGAAAATAAATAAGCCATGCAAAAAAGGATTATGAGTACTTGCTTATTAAAAATCGCTTCATTTTGAAATATTTATGTTTCATTTAAATAAAATTCATAAGATAATGCGTTCTTGGTCTTTGTTAATTTTTTTGCTATTTTTTAATTTGACATAATATTTGTAACCCTTTTTTGATGAACCGATTTATTCTCCTTCATTGAAGGAAAAGTTTTCTTACATTTGTTAAATAAATGTTTTACGTGAAAAAATATGTTTGAGAAAAAGATTTAAGGGCCGCCACAAAATTCAAAAAGAGCCGCATGCGGCCCGCGGGCCGCGGTTTGTGAATCACTGGTGTAGGGTATGTTATCTATTACGTATGTTAATTGTTTCGTAAACTTATTGATTTCAGTTTTCAAGAAGAAGTGCTTTTATTTTACATATTTTATTTTGTGAGTTTTCCTAAATCATAGACCCTGTGACCGCCTTAGATAAAGTATTAAACATTTTTTTTTATTTCACCATTTTAAATAATTTTACCTCATAAACATATCATAGAAAAAAAGTATTCAAAACTAAAACTTTAATCTAATATGTATAGAAATCAAGTGAAATCGGAATACTATGTATTGCTTCTATAAATGAATGAAAAAACAGAGAATAACTTGAAGGATTAAACAACATTCCCAAATTATCATCTAAATCAGGGGTCTCCTAAATAAGTCCCGCAAGCACCACCATACCAGCCCGCAGTAGCTGCAAACCTAGAATAAAGTTAAAAATAATGAAATGAAGACTGATTGTGGGTATTCAGTAACCAAATACATATGTTCAATTTATATCAGGAATCGTTTTTCTAACTGAAGGTATTTATAAAGAATATGAGCATCAGTAATTGGAATAAAACATGTTCTATTGTTGTTTCAGTTTGAATGCTGTGGTATGACTGATGGAAGAAATTTCGATATGTCATTATGGCAACTACGAAGATTAGGGCCTCGTGACCTCATAGTACCTTTAACATGTTGCGTGCAATATGATAATCGACTATCATATCTTGATCCACGGCCAATCAATGAATCTGTTTGTCAAGAACTTCTTCCTGAGCATTTTGTGCCATATCGTCACAGTCAGGTATGCTATAATTATCTTACTATGACATATCGATGGTTATCAATTGGTTATATTTGCCAGATTATATTAGTTGAAACAAATCATCTCCTATTTTGTTTTATATATCATAACTAAAACCAGGGACACTCTGAAAAAGTGGTATCAGCGAAATTTTTATTCATGTTTGTTTTTATCGACATTCACAGGTTAAGTTTGGATTGTACATCCAGGTTGTAAATGTTATAAACTTTGGGACTATGCCAATTTCAATTACGGATATAAAATACTTAAAACCTCAACGGGGTGTAATTCCATGATTATAATATTGCGCTGTAGTCCACTTATGTTATTATAACAGAGAGAAAGATTAATTAAACATGATTTTATTAATGTTTTCAGGGCTGCCTCACGAAGGTTGAAATTTGGTATCAACAACAATATATTGGATTTTTAATTGTCATATTTGTAATTTGCTTGATCGAATTCGGGTCTCTCTTTATGACAATTCTTTCTTGCATGTGGCTCAGAAAGAAACGGAAGGAATCTGGTTCTTTTATTATCAAGCCGTTGAATAACAAAAATCATGAGAATATCTACCACAATAAAATGTATTCAGTTGAGAAGCCAGTCACCGACGCATACATACATCCTGATAGTTATTACAGTCCCAGGTCTAAATACTCACAGAATTACGACTCAAAGAGAGATGAAATGGCATGAAGATTAGCTGATGATGCAGTCTCACTTACAAACAGAATTCAAACCTTCTCAGATTATCTACTGAAATTACAGGCCGAATCGATTATGTGGTAGTGTATGAAAATTACAACGATTGGATTTATCAAAAATACATAGTAAAGACGCTAGTGAATGCATCATTTTGAGTGTTTTATAAGGACATACCATTTCTGTATAGTATAAATGTATATTTTAGATAATTTAGATGATAGTTTTTAAAATTGTCCTCATAAGTCAGTATTTTTATTATTGAAAATGTTATGACTATTGAATGATTAAATTAATTGAATTGGCATTTACTTAAAAGAACTGCTTAAAAGCTGAAATAGCAATCTACTACATTTACAATTCTTGTGGAATGACATACTTTGCTTTATGTTGATTGATTTTAGTTTTCTTAATTTGATATTTTACTTAATTATTGAATAGTGTTATATCAAAGTTGACATTGTTAAATTTGAATCGTTCAAACTATGTACATTCTCACAAATTTTGTCATTAACGACCCGGGTTTCGCCTTTCGGCATCTTCAGGCATTCAAGTGCACGGATGAACTTGAACTGACGAAACCGAAGGCGAAACCCGGGTCGTTAATGACAAAATTTGTGAGAATGTACATAGTTTGAACGATTCAAATTTAATATTGAAATTCCACCAAGCACCTTCAGTCGAAATCTTAAATTGACATTGTTGTTTGAGTAAACTAAATTGTAGAATTATTCTGTTACACTTTAAAAAATGCAACAGCTGTGGAATTAAAAGAGAATATAATATCTTCTTTGGTCATATCTGCTCCCAGTTTGGAGCATTTGGGCATCACAGAGTACCAAAACTCTTCATCTGACATCTTGCTGGCCCTTTAGGAACCAAGTGATTAATATGTTTTTTTAAAATATAAGTCCTGGGTTTTTACCGTCCTTCAAAGGGTGGTAAGTGTTAAAACATGTTTTTTCACTTGGTTCTTTAAAAACCAGCAACATATCGGAAGTGTTTTTTAGCACTGTACAGGAAGTGCTGATACTTACTGTGTATGACTTGATTCATTAAGCTTATTTTAACAGGCTTCATTAATTAGTCAAGTGAATTTAAAAAAACCTATGAATTATTATAGATAACATTTTAAATTACTCACTGAAGAGTCTGTTTGCGATGTCAATTTAAATAGCACTTAAAATATCTTTCCTGTCAATAAATAAAATTATAATCACAGGTATTTAAGAATTAATTTATAATATCCACATTATAAGATTACCTAAAAATAGTAATTTACATATAATTAATAATTATTACACAATATAAAACAAAAAAGTATATTTTCTTTGATGCCTTTTTCTATTGTTGGTTGGTGACAAAATTACTATATTGACATTTGAACCATGTCTTCCTTCAATGCGAAACATATGGTATCTGAACATAAGTTGTTCTACTAAGGAATGTTTATTTTTGATTCGCTCAACTTCTCTATTTTTTTTGTAGGACGGGGCTAGAACAGGACTATTAGTGGATATATTCCGTATTTGAATTAAATGATTGCCATTTCTATTTTTAATGTTTATCTCTTGGTACACAACCAAACACTGTATAGAAGCATTTTTTTATTAATTGATAACCCAGTCCCACAGTTTAGATTCATACCATAGTTTTAATGATGTTTGTTTTAGAATATTACAATACATGAATAATGGTTACTTATATTTTATCATAAAAATAATAAAACATTTTTAGTACTTTTTCCACATAAGAACTATCAGTTTACAATGCTCACCATGAGCAAAACCGGTCCTGATCCAATAAATTTTATGTGGAAAAAGTACTAAAAATGTTTTATTATTTTTATTATAATGCCATTCCACCAATTATTGACAGTAAACACCTTAAAAGTGTTATATTTTATCATAAATAATTGTGAGAATATGTTTTTATTTTAATAAAATAATCTTTTACCACAAAAACTTGACTATAATTTTTTTAACTCTAATATATCATTTCAAAATAGTTTGAGAATCATGTGAAATTCTTGCATACCTAATCTTATTTTGATGATATCTATAACTCCAAAGAATCTCGGTTCTTCAAGCATTCTTTTGACCCTTGGCCTGATGGTTTATCCTTTTTCATCTCCTTTTTATTATAAAAATCAGGTACTATAGATCAATGGTCTGCAAATTGTTTACAATCATATATATCGAATTCAAACCTGTATGATCATGATAAATCTTCATGAATTTTTTTTATATGATTTTTTTAATGTAATATCGCAACAAAAATGTTACCAAACACAAATACGCGATTTAAGAAGAAGTGATAGGTCTTCATTTCAATGAATGTGGATATTCCATTGTGCATGGAACTGTGGAAGTAAAAGCACAATTAATTCAAGTAAAGACATATTTCAATTTTATTTTATATTTTCGATGGATACATCTAAATGTAATTATAAATTTCAAATATTTATTGTATTTTTTCCGTTACCAAAACCACTGTGATATTGGGTGATTTGTTGATAAATTATGAAGCCGAAATTATGTTACGAGTATTTGTAATATGTGCTATTCGTTCAGATCACTACAAACTAAGTTGGCTAATGGTTTATATATAAATTACCACAAGCATTTACAAAAAGATAAGACTCATCAAAAAAATAGATACTTAAAAAATATGTGCAATAAAGAAATATTATTAATTTTATATATTTTGTGAACACTTCTCCTTTTTCAATTCATTGCTTTAATGTGCTCAAAAATTATGACAATTTTATAACTAATATAAAATTAATTAAGAGTTCTAAAAAGAGTTAAGCGTTCATATTAGCCTATAAAATCAATGGTATTCTGATTAATGTTCTTTATGGATAAATGTTGGTTAAAGTACCTGTTTAATATTTGAAGATTCACTATTAATATGCAATATATAAAAGATTTTCTCATGTGAGATTTAACATTTTGACTAAAAGCATTAAAATATTTCAATTAAAAAATATTTTCTACAGAACAATGTAATATTATTTGCATTGAAAAGGGATACGCTCCGTGACCATTATGAAATAACATTTGAACATCAACTAGAATTAAAATATTATGTTACTTTTTTTTAATGTTTGAGAATACAAGTTTACTTTATTAAGATTGTAAAATTTTTGAAAAATGAAATGTCTTTATCTTAAAAAAAATTGATGACACGAACTTCAATTATAATTATAAGCTTAATTGATAATATAATGTAGCTACAAAAATAAAAAATAAAACGATACTTGAAAAGTATTTTTCAATACTGCATTACTGTCTGCTTAATAGCAACATTCGCATGTTTTAAGAAAATGGCTACCCGCGTCAGCTAGTACCTATTGGTACATCTCGGTGGAAGGATTGAAGTTCGAAGTAAATAATTAAATTGTTATCGTGAGTTAAATAGTTATTCCAGAAAATTGTAACACAATTGTTTATGATTTTACAGTTCTAAGAATGGAATAGAGTTTGAAAAGTAACTGAGTATCAGTAGAGTTTTAGAATAATAGCAAGATAGTTATATTTTGTGCCTATTGAAAACAGTTTTGTGTAGTTAAGTTTAATAATAAATCAAGTGAAATAATACTTATATTCGAACATCGGCAACAGTTAATGAATGATTTTATTCACATAAACAAATGTGTGTGCTGAAATTCAATTTGAAAGTTGAATGTTGACTAACGAAATAATTTGACAGTTAATAGTTTCATAAATCACAAACGTATAAACAACCTGTTAACTCTTGTGTATGTGTCTGTTTTGTGCATAATATCAGATTATGTCATTTGAAAGAATCCACTGAATGTACAAGGGTAGTATTTATTTGAAAACATTGATCGGGAGAACATTATTTATTATCTTATGCAACTTATAAAAGTGGCAAGCTGACCGATAAGATAGGTGTTTAGCGTGTAACGTGCGACCGTTGCGCGCACCCTCGCGCACTCGGGGTGACAGCAATCTTATCAATACAAGTCCACTTGTTAGCGCTTCGATGTGTTTACTCAAATACACGTTTTCTCAAGTATTTTTGTTAATCTTCCTGAAGCATGCGACGAAGGCGGCCGCCTTTCGGAAACCCTTTCGACCAGAATGACATTTCACGAATGACAGCTCCGATATATGCAGTAAATCATCTAGGCATAGATATGTTAATAAATGCTTAGAAATGACAGACATAAGTTAATTTTGTGGCTTAATAAATACATGTAAATAACGGTGAATCCAGTGGAGTGACGCTTTCTTATGTGTCAATTTTGGATAAAAGTTGTGTAGGGTTGTATTTGGACACGGTGGATCATATCGCGGGCGTTGGAGGCGGGTGTGTGGACGCCGGGGGCCTGCTCCCGCGCCCCTTAGGCCCCGCTGCCCCCCTTCCGCCGCAGGGACAGCAAAACCAAATCCATCCCATGGGGGATGTCTTACCACCAAAAAGACAAGCAGTGGTTGACAGATTAAGGTATGTATCAGATACCATTGGATGACAATTAAATTATTTGATGCAGTGATTGAATTAATATTTTTTGCATAATTAGACCACATCCAACATAGTTTTCCATCACTTGAGCAACTCCAAAAAAATAAATGTTTTCTTTATACCTTTATAAAAACTTAATAATTACAGTTAAGTACACACTTACTCTCTTTGATAGCGAGTTGTTTCTGATTTTAAACAGATAACCTATAATTAGGGTTCAGGGTTGTCATCACTAGAATCGTACATTAAAATATCTTGCAAATTAATGATGATTTATTTGTTATTAATTATAAATCAGATGCAAAATCTGGCAGTAAAACTTACTCGGTTATAACGATGCATTATTATTGACTTTGAAGTCGCGGCAGGCAATAGAAAAAAATACTAACAATTCATCTTGAAAAAAAAATCTCAGATTAAAATTTATCTTTTGATGTGCATATATTCCAGAATTTCATCAAAAAATATTAAATATTAAAAATTAAAAATTAATGTTTTTTTCAATGTACACATTTCCTCAATGAATGAGAAAACAAAAAGAAACTTTTTACCGATTTTGGCAACCCTGGTGTTTGTTAAGATCGCGAGTCGTATTTATATAAAAGAAGCAAAATCAGTTATGAGGTAAATAAAAGAAAGAGTAACGAGATACATTCCAAAAGAATCTTAAACAAAAGCTCCCATACTTAGTTGCGATATGATTTTCCCTCTAAATAAATGAACGCATGCTTCTTTAGAAATCGGTTTGCTGTAGATTAAAATCGAGTACGCTCTTTGGTAATATCTGAGAATTTGCGTAATAATTCCGAGTGAAACTATTGCCAACTTGCATTGTTCTCGAGATCAAAACTCAGAAACCATTGTTTACGATATTTACGCTCTGCGTCTTTTAATTTGGAAATGCTAACCACCAATTTACATATTTTTATGTACCCTAATATTTGGCGACAATCACTGTTATTTGATTATTACCCTACCCCAGTCGTGGGGAACCTGCGGCCTTTTGGCTACCCCGGTGCGGCCTTCTGGCCAATTCTGTAATTAAGCAAATGTATGTAAATTCCCGACATATTCTGACCGTAAATTCCTGTTTCCGGCCAAAGATTCTCTAGTCAATGTTTACTGCGGCCTTATGTCGAATCAGAAAAATGAATGCGGCATTTAGATAAGAAACGGTTCCCCACCCCTACCCTACCCATTGGTAGTTTCGGTGGGTCTGTTTCACATATTTTTTGACACTTGTCTTCTTTGCCGTGCATTGTATAGTGCAGGTCTCGGCAACCTTTTTTGGATGCGGGTCAAAGTAAAAAAAAATGTGACTATTAAGAAGACTATTCAGGTCAGTGGGTATTTTCATATCATTGGTCACTTGAAATCATCAAATGGGTCACTTGGCGACATAGGTTGCCGAGGCCTGGTATAGTGTCTGCATCTTGTATGAACTAAGGATTCGGCACCTAATTCTGTTTTTCTCAAAGATTAGTGAACTGTACACACAGGCGCTTTCTCGTGCGATTAGATGATTGCGTATGCTTTAACCCACTTTTGCCCAGTGTTCCAATATTGGAACATTTAGTATTTTTACTTCCACTCCATTATGCATGAAGAAATAAAAGTTGAGATTGCATCAGTCTCAAATCAGTCTAGCACGCTTGGGGATCATTTCGTGTAGTATTTTTTCAGGTTTGAACCTGTCGGAGTGAGCAGTGTTTTTTTATTTGCATCAATTGCGGGCAAAAATGAGTTAAAACCAAAAAGGTGTGTAAGAGTTCCTTCTCGTTTCACAGAACAAACCACTACGCAATGCAATTTAAAACGAAAAAAAAAAATCTTAACACACTTCGTTAGTACATATTTTCTCTATTTTTTTATCCATGTCTGCTCCCAATATGGCCTCCTCATAGAGGTATCTCAGCAGATTTTTGTCTACTCAGTAGCTCGATCTCTCTTTTCCAAAGAGAGAAGAACACCCATGACTTCGAACAGAAATCGATAAATCGTTGGAAAAAAATGCTGTTCGTACTGGGACTCGAACCCGTGAGGTCCGGCACGGAAGCCAACAACGCTAACCGCCGCGCCATAGGGATAGGACCCGACATCTTACTCAAGCTTGTGTGTAAAGCCGGCTAATAATGATGTTGCTGTGTAGTTTAGTTGACGTGATTATGTCTTGATGGTTCCGAGAAAATGTGATTGCACCCTCCCCAATACTTTCGTGGTTACTCAACAACCTTTATAAATTCAATAATTGTACAGGAGTAATGAAACACCCATACGTTACATTTGTAAAGCATTAGTTATTAATTGTTATTAGATAATGCCGTGTGATAGACCAGTGTCTGCCAAACTGTGTGCCGCAATAAGTCTCAAGTGTGCCGCGGTGGAAGAAGCCTTAAAAATGTTAATTTTAAATAATGCCTATTCGTTTAAATTTTCTTAAATTTTTAATAAATTCAACATTCAAACAAATATTTGTCACATTCGTCTATAGTGGTCAACGCGACACATTTTCCACGTTTTCTCATTTAAATGTAAATTTCCTCTTTAAAGCATTTTTATTTGGTGTATCGCGGTAAATGTCTCATTCACCAGTGTGCCGAGAAGTAAAAAAGACACTGTGATAGACGAATCACGTCTCGATCTAGTTGAGAAGTCCTGATTTTTACATATTCTTAACTACATTAATCTTTGACAGAAGAATATAAATATTTAAACGGCGTACTCTTTCAATAAATTTGATATTCAGACCATTGGTGTCCGTAATGTTTTAATATTTTATTTATTTCGTCATTCGTTATCCAGTCATTGAAAATTACTGAAGTACGACATGCTAACAATCGTTCTTCGTAAATTGTTATGTAGAATCTACAGTAGATCATCTTCGGTTTACCCATCGATTGTAAACGATTGTAAATTATTAGGCTGTTTACGACGAACGGGTGAGAATCTGTTTATTTTTATTTACCCAGCCTACCTGATAGTACCTAGTTAGTTACCTGTCATTTGACTTGAGATTACTCAGTGTCAACTTCCTGTCTGAATGTTTCGTGGAATGTTGCGGTCCAGTGTGTTCGGTTGAGTATGGAAAGACCCATTCTTGTCACGGGGCTGGTGGTATTTCATTATTATTTCATACCTCATTTGAAGTTCACGTTCTTGCATTTCGATACGTACTCTGCAAACCTGTTGAGTGTATTAAAAAAATAGTATTTGTGATCTATATCAGTGGTTCACAAATTTTTTCATACCACGGCCCTCCTATATCTTAAAAAATAACGCACTGACATCCCCCGAAAAAAAAGATATTTTCGTTGTCAAAATATTTATTTGGCATCAATTATTACAATTTATTAACATGTTTATATTTTATCACAATAAATTGGAACTTACATATAAACAAATTATAAAAACAACACATAAATCATCCAAAAACAACTTAATGAAACAGATGCGTTTGTATGTTTTTTATGTAACAAATCAATATCAAGTTTAGGCGTGGGGAACCTGCGGCCTTTTGGCTACTCTGATGCGGCCTTCTGGCCAATTCTGTAATTCTGTAAATGTATGTAAATTCGTAAATTCCAAATGCCAAAGATTGTCAATGTTTACTGCGGCCTTATGTCGAATCAGAAAAATGAATGCGGCCTTTAGACAAGTAAAGGTTCTCCATCCCTGATCTAGTTCAATGTCAAATGCTTACTCGTGAAGGAATCTTCCCTGTGGAAAGGCATGACCTCTGATTATTTTTTGACGAAAATTCTGTTTCACATAGGTTTGTAGTCGCAAAAGAAAAAATAATTATCAAGGCTTCTTTTGAAATGAATTGATTTTCACTCTTGCTGTCGCCATATCCAATATTCTGAAATACTTTTTTCATCAAATTTATTCTCAAGTAAATTAACTGAAAAATTTCGCGGACCTCCGCAAAATAACCTGCAGACCCCAGTTTGGGAAGTACTGATCTATATATAAAAATTCTATTTTACAGAAGCATTAAAATCACCGTAACTAAACAAGGCATATCTGGCGTTTGCTTATTTTCAAATATTTTATTGATTAAATATGTAACAAATAGTTGTAAATGTATAATATATTTTAAATATGCATATATCTCAAAACCACTGTTTTGTGGGCAAACAACCATGGTGACGACATTAAACCAATTAAGAAAAAATGATAACTTAAGAAGACGGTGGTAAAAATGACAAATATTTTTATTTATTTTTAAATGTCACATGTTGTTCCTAATTTTCTACCAATTTATAATTCCTACGTGTTTTCTCTCGAACATAAGACCCATTTTATGTCATTTTAAATATCTTGGAACCCATTTTTCTATTATGTATAAATCATACTTCAATTTACGCGGTTTCAATTCACGCAATACTTTTTAGACTCCTCCGCATAAATCGAGGCTGTTATGTGTTTATTATATATCATATATAATAAGCCTGGAAAAAATATTCAATCCCCGAGTAAAAGACGAAATAAAAAAACAAATTTTCTAAAATGTAGTTTTAAGATTTTTTTATAAATAATTCAACAAATTTTATTGTGAAATCATTACTGAGGCGATAAATAAATCAAATTTAGTACAATACAACAAATTAAATGTATTGACATGTAAAATATATAGAAGATCAAGTATATAATACATAATGTCGTCCGCTGTGGTCTAGTTGGTTAGAGCTTGATCTACCGACCAGGAGGGTATGGGTTCGATTTTTTTCAATTTTAATTTGAGATCTAAGACATGGGTGTTTGTGAAGTCAATTCTCCTTGAGTGAATCTCATGTGAATTTCAAAAACAATCTCATCGAGTATATCTCGTATGATCTATCAACTTAAAAATATTTGACGCATTGGCGTAAGCTGTAATGTCAAATATTTTTTTATAATCTTATTTTATTGTTAAATACAACTTGTGCGTAAATGGCTGGAAAATATTTTTTCAGCCACTAATATGTGACACGAAACGGAGTATTATTTTAATATGATTCTTCAATTATATTTATATTTTTTTCCTAAAAGTCCTTGAAGACCGTTTTAAAAATCTTATTTAACAATTAAGATCAATCATAATTGTTAAATAAAAATATGGAAACCATATAAAAGATAGACGTTATTGTTGAAAATAAAGTAAAAATTAACTTTATTTTCCACAATTCATATCCCCTATGAAGTACATACATTTCAGTAAAACTGCAATATCTCATAACTGCGAAAATCTAGATACGATCATATTATTAAGCATGCAATATACCTATTTGATTGGGTTTTGAATTGATTTATTAGGTTGGTTTGCACGTGCATACTTTTTTAACCGTATCCACTCTCAAAGTAATCTACATTAGGTAGCTAATCGCTCTACGACTCGCCTCTTCTGATAATCGGATGGCAGCGAATGAGTGAAACATCACAGATATCTTTGGATGAAAATCCATGAATCGACTGAAAAACCACTCTATGAAAGTATCCATTATGGGAGTCGTGCGCACTTCTTGTATGAATTATTAAGGTTATTTAATTATACTAGCTGTAAGCCCGTTGCCCAGCAACGGGAGATTTTTGTTGCATTGTGTTTAATTTTATTTAGTTTAATTTAATTTTATTTAATTTAATTTAATTTTATTTAATTTTACTTAATTTAATTTTATTTTATTTTATTTAATTTTATTTAATTTTACTTAATTTAATTTAATTTAATTTAATTTTAATTTATTTTATTTTATATTGTTTTATTTTATTTTATTTAAAAAAGTGGAGACTGGAAGGTCGAGGACACCTTACACTCACTCTAACTAACGGACCTTATCGGCTATTAATATATAGATTTTTTATTGCCAGCGTAATTGCAATGTTTTGAATATAATTTTCTGTTTTGAAACGAAAATTTATGTATATATTTCCATTTCTCGTAGGAACATTTTCATTTCACGTAACCGAATGGGAAAATTTATACGAAATATTTTTCATATCAAGATACTATCGAAAATATATATCTTTTTTTTAAGAAGTAATTTTATGTAGTAGGTGTATAACTAACTACCCAGGTCCTTATCAAATACGTTGACTTTGTGTATTGTATTATTAAAATGATGTATTCTTCCTTTTAGGCGTCGCATCGAAAATTACCGACGTCGGCAGACAGAGTGCGTTCCCAGGTTCGACCAGTCGTTCAGCGGCGCTTGCGAGCAGCAAGGACTAGAGACCAGCGCCCTCCAAAGGCGCTTTCTCGAAGGCAAGGCGAAGAGGGCGGCCAAGAAGGGCGGAGACAGGCGGCAACCGGATCACCAGGCGCCACCCCAACAATTGCAGCAGTTGCAGCAACTGCAACACCCGCACGCTCTCACCTCTAACCTGCACAGCAGCGTGCACGTGGTGAGACTCGTTTCATACTTTCCTGATAATATATGCAACCATTATTTCCTCTAATTCTCATTCGAGTGCGATACAAATGTACAACCAAAATGCCGAAACAACATTTCAGTCCTCAAGACGTAACGACATAACAGTGAAAATATTACTACACACTGTGATTATTTGCTTAGCAAAATAATATCTTTCATTAAATATGAAACTGAAAAAAATATGTGTTTTCCTCTTCGAGTTACCAAAATATCACATTATTTATTTTATATTTTACAACGTTTTTAGACTGTCCCATGAAGGATAGCAGGTAGGATATTTGGTACACCAATCAAATTTTTTAAATATGTATATTGTATTACGTCATAATATTAGTTGTACAGTGAATTCGTTACGATTCTAATCAAATTCACAACAGCAGAAATAATAATAAAAAAATGTTTTTTTTTTTAATTCTTAAAAATTTCAGTGCCTCCGATTAATGCATTGAGTGCCACAAATTGTATTCCAAGTACCTTATGTGCATCACTGCACTTAACCGTCGTATACCGAAATACTCGCGTGATAAGTAAAAAAGTTGCTTTTTTTTTGTTTTACTTTATCATAATAATTTGAGATGGGTACTTTAAAAGCCATAGTTTTGTTTTTAAAATTGACACCTATATTATAGGAATTATCTTTGTGATATATTATTTATCTTAATACCTACACCGAACAAGTATATATTCGTCAACTAGCTCTAATTGTCGCATCTTGATATTGTAAATCAAATACGTTTTTCAATTTTCACGAAACAATACACATTTCTTGGAGCGCGCAGGAATCAATTCCCGCCATTTTGTCACCTTCGTGCACTCGCTGAATGTCGTAGAATAATAGTTATTTAGTTTTTCAAAATTATACATACATAATTACCACGCGCCCATTTCATGATGGAAGCGTTTTAAAATACTAACGTCCATTATATAATAACGTAAACTGATACGTCAATGATCAATGTTCGACATACCTACCGTGAGTGCATTTTATTTTGTTTTCGCGTTCTGCATAAAGTACGAACCGACGTACTCTTCGTTTAGTAAAAACGTAACTAAGATTTTATCGGCTGTGTATTATATTTACGGAAAGGGGTTATTCGAAGCTACCCTTATTTTAGAATCATATCCGTGTCATTGTGTTACGAGGGGAATGGTCGGGCAGTTGACACTGAATTTTGAAACTTTTTTTAGGGGGTCTCCAGGTGTTGCAGGTACATAAAACATTTTCAAAAAGTAATCTTCCTTCCGAGACGTTAGTACGTACAAGAAAACATTGTTCTTTTACCTCATTAATTAAGCGTCAATTATTATGTATCACTTTTAAGGCATTTTCTTTCATATTTGTATTACAATTGCTTGATACACTATTATTATTTTTACCTTGTAGCAGCGATTTCTAAACGGGAGTCGTGTGCTTTTTTAAAGTGAGTACCCTTTAAAACGCGTCTTTATTATTATATGAAATAAAGTATGGGGAGGCGCGAAGATACTTTTTTTTTCAAAGGGAGGCGTAGTCACACAAAGCTTGGAAACCACTGATGTACAGTGCAAATAGCAATGTATTAATTTTTATTCTTTAAAGTTGAAATTTCTCTTTATAAGCAAAACCGGTCCTAATCATATTAAATATATGTGTATTTTGTACAAAAGAGTGTTTTATTTTGTTAACATAATTAATTTCATAACTTTCGTTTTGAAATAACATACTCTTTTGTTCGTCTTTTAATGACTATAATTAGGGCTGTGGAGTCGCGCGAAAAAAAGACGACTCCGACTCCGGCTTTAAAATAGTTAAAGACTCCGACTCCGAGGAAATTTTTCAATAATTTCATTTTAACTTATATATATGTATACCATCAGATCATCTTTAGTCAGCCAAGCATGAAATGTTAACACTTTTGAATATTTTGTTTAAATACATATCATTAAATATATTTTTCAAAAAAAAAAATCGAGCCGCTCATTTTTCACGACTCCGACTCCGGCCAAGCTACCGCGACTCAGACTCCACAGCCCTGGCTAGAATACTTACGTATATTTTTTTAATTTTTAAAAAAAATATTTTGTGTACAATCTTACGTACTTTAAAACCAACATTTGATTTTTGGGGTTAATCGTCAACGAAATATACTAACGTAAGTCACATAAAGACTTTAATTGAATCTTTGATATGAGTTTAATAATTAAATAATATCATATACGAGCGGCATATCGAATAGCTTCAACCATCAACTGGTTTCCGCATTCATTATAGAAGTGAAAAAAAAAACTTCTAACCTTCAGATATCAAATGTGGCCTATAATATATAATGTGTTTGATGTCATTATAATTAAAATACCGCTCGATATATGTACGTACTTCCATCTTATTTATTTTTTTTGCAAATTAATACATTCTAACGTGTCAAATTTAAGTGGAGATAATGTCTTATGTTATTAATATTTCTGCTTTGACTTCTTGATGTTTCGGTTATAGGTGTAAAGTCGAGTGCACATGTAGTTTGAATAATGACATAATTGCGCGTACTCGTGAAGACAATGTGTTCAAATGCGATACCCACAAACCCATTGTTGGCTGTGTGAAAGTGAATGGAACAAATGGAAATAACACCGTGTTTGTAAATAAATTCTAGTTGTTATTTATTATTCATCGTTTTCTATGGCAATTTATAATCGTCACTTTACAAATGGATTGATGTCAAGGTGTTCGATACGTTTTATGAGGCATGATATACTACTCTTCTGTGAATCTAATTGTCAAGTCTTGACTTCACTAAATACACACAAGTGCTTCCACTTTGATACATAATTTACAAAATGTTTACTTCTATCGGTGATATTGTCAGATGGTTTTATAAAAATAGTGTCACAATATATATTTGAGATCTTCTGTGTAGAAATCAATAGTGTGTACGCACCATAATCTTGTAAAAGTAGTAAGTATATTGACTGGAAAGGAAAAAGGACGTGACCCACAGTTTTTCCAAGACAGCTTTTTTCGATAATCACAACACAATGTATCCAACTTGATACACGTTCCATCAAAAGGATGTACGCTGCAAATGCTGAATTAGTATCTAAACTTAGCTTTTAAGTTTGAAAAAAGATGAGCTTGTGAAAATTGAATCCAATAAAAAAATACTGAAAAAAAGTTTTCTCTAGACAATTTTTTAAATTAATATTCGATTATGTCAATATGTGGTGTTTTTATTTCATAATTTGCATATGGCCGAAAATCATCAAAACACGTTGTTTGTGCCTCCTGTAAAATTTGCTATGTGTTGGTTACGCCCTTTTTCCTTTCCACAGTCGATATATATACATATATCTCGGCAGACTCCATACATGTAATTAAGTATTTGGCACTTACGTGATTATACGTAATTTCGTTTTCTACACAATTGGCTGTATGAGTAGGAATCTAAAAACATTGGGAAAAGTCCATATTTCACCATTTTCCGTCAAGTATAAACATCTTACTACTTGCGCCCTTTTGCATTTTTAATCTTTGAGACGCTCTAAATCTGTTAAATGCAATGTTTACAGATACATGATTATACGTAGGTAATGTCAATCAGAATGCTTATAATAACCATACTTATTGCAGCATTTCAGACAAAAAGTTCAACTACATACTTTATGTATAAATTAATGTTGCATTATTGTTTTTGTTTACAATAAACAATGATCTATGTTTTAGCAGATAACTGCGTTTAATAATATAAATGTATCGTAAATGATTAGATGTATAATTTATTATTATATATAAATCAAATGTTGTGCAAATATTATTTATTTATTTATAATACACCTATCCCTCCATTTACACTGTACTTTTTTTACACGTTTTCGCTTTTACACGGTTTAAAAAAGTTAACTTAAAAATTTTAATTCTTCATATTCGTAAGTAAAAAACAAGTACATACTTTTTAATAACGTGTTTTATATCTTGAATAATATTTGTAGCCTTATTATGTCGAAAGAATTAAAAAGAAAAGTTATTTCGTTACAAATACAAATACAAATATTGGATCTTTTACATAACGGAAAAAGAGTAATAGATGTTGCTAGATTATATAGCATGAATGAAGCTACAATAAGAACCATTAGAAAAAATGAAAACTCAATTAGAAAAAGTGTAGCAGCTGGCACTACGAGTACGAGCACAACTTCATATATCAAAGATATTGCAATCAAAAACATGGAGAAGGCATTAATGATTTGGATAGAGGACCAAACTCAAAAACGGATGCCAATTGATACCAATACAAATAAAGGATTGCGGATTTATGAAAAAATTAAATAGAAGATACCATCCTCTTCTTCATCTGAAAAGAAGCATACTTTCACAGGAAGTCATCAAGTCTAGTCACAGTGATTTGTGATAGTGATGAATGATAAAAACTCCACCAACCGTTGCAATATTTTTTAATGAATCTTTTGGATTTCATTTTTTTGTTACTCTATAAGCTTTACCTGTATTTAATTAATAAAAGAATACGTATGTTTATACTTTTTAATAATTTTGTTTTTTATGTATTTTAGAAAACATCCAAATTATGTGTTTTTCGTGTACTTTTCGATTTACACGGTTTTACATTAAAAAATATACAATTTCGATTTACACGTTTTTCTCAGGAACCTATCTACCGTGTAAATCGAGGGATAGGTGTACTGTACATTAAATGTAATATAAGTATGAAAAATATTTTTCGTAGTTCAATTAGTGAAGACTAAAAATACTCTTCAAAATTGAATTTTATAACTGAGACGTCCGGTATCAAATTAATGTTGGCTTTCATACCCTTGTAGTATGATTTTGAAACTGAAACACATTGAAAGGTTAAGGTCGTTAGCGACAAAACTCATGGAAAAGTACAAAATTCAAACAATTCAAATTTGATATTGAAATTCCATCAAGCACCCTCAGTCGAAATACTTAATTATATTGAAAGGTACTAAAATAAGACGTGTACATCGGCAAAAACATGACTTGGTCGTGTTTGATGCTGGACGCCTCAACTACATATATTCACACGCATTCTTTGCTTCAGTTATCACTTATGATATATTTTAATGATGCATTGTTTAATTATGTGTGTGATTGGGCACAAAAATATTCAACGTTTTAAAATATATAACGTTTTTTCCCGGAACGTACAGGATACGTCCGTCTCAATGTGTAATATAATAGATCTCTATTTGGTTTTGTATAGTTTTAATCTATACTTATTTGCCGTCTAAAATTCGTTCCGGAACAGTTTAGTCAATGAATTTTCACGCTCTGCACCTATAATACGTATTCGGTTATTGGTGAATTAGTTACCGCTAGAAAGCGGAGCCCGGCCTGGACCGGCGCGCGGGCACGTGGACCTACGGACAGGTATCGCGCGTAGAGTGCCGCCAGTGACGTAACGTCAAAACATCGTCGAGTACTACTATCTGACACAGGTAAATCGTAGCCTCTCTCTCGCCGAGCGGCCCGCGGAGCACTGATAAGCGAGCGGACCGTGGCGGCGGACAACCCGCGGCTCGCGATGCGACACACCGATTCACATTCCGGAAACCGAACTTGTTGTGGCCCATGCCCATACTGTGTCGTTCATTCATGACGCGCGTAAATGTGTCGGTTCTAAATAAATACGACGGCTGCGTGGCTCATGCGGGTGGTGGGTGCGACGGTTTTTGGTGAACGATTTCTTTCACACATGTTTTATATAACTGGACTACAAATAATCTATCGATAAAATAATTTTAATTGAGCTTAAAAGTCTAACATTGATTTTTTTACTTTGGAACCCTTAAAATTCGTTGTTCTTATTTTGTATGTTTTATAATTTTTTCCATGTATACGGCCTGCAAATTATTTATACACGTAATATTTCAATAAACTATGTTAATAAATCTGTTAATCTCATCATTAATTCATTAAAAATCGTGTTATTCTAAAACTTTACAATGTAAACAAAAACACGCGACGGCGCATGAATTTGACCGTGTACACCGATTATTACTTTATAAATATAGTGTTTATATCGACGGTGATTTGTAAAGGATTATTAAACAAAGTAGGTTATTCGATGAAAAGCATTTAAACTTGTGACGTGGATGATTATATTTTTACTAACAAATTCTAGAACTAATTTATAAATTCGTATGTTATTTATTATGTTAATGAAATAATTAATTTTATAAATCTCTATTTCGTCAAAAGTTTGGTTTGCTTTTAAAACCCAGATAAATTATGGTGGTACGCTTGATTCTCCTTTTGCACGTTTTTTACACTGACCCAAAACAAGACAGTAAGAAATCGTAATAATATTTTCGTCAAAATTATGGAATTATCCATGTCTTGTAAAACTTCGAAAACCGAATAAAACCGGTTTTCAAACAATATTGAAATTCGAAAACCGTTTTTTTTCAAAAGACGGTTTTTGTATAAGCCCTAGTTCTGATAGTCAAAAATAAAATCTATGGACGGAAATCACAATTAGTGTTCAAAAAAGGTTTTTTTCCTATAAAAATTAAATCATAAAGTTGACACATTTAAGCAATCCGTGATTTCGCTAACACTCAAATCATCATTTCTCAAGCTCTGCATTAGTGTGACGAATTACTTTTTGAATGTTTGCTCATCAAATAAGCTTTAAATAAAAAGATTATTAATAATCTAAATCGTAATTAAGTTTGTTTTTTTTTTATTGTGTTGGAGTTTCTTTTTTTAAGTACACGTGAGCTTTTTTAAACGGTTGGTCCGTGAAACCCCGTGCGAAAAGACAATCGGGTGTATATTTTACTAGGACGTGAATCAGATGGTTGGCTACCGCTGTTATATCCGTTCGAGTGACTTTTCGTGACGCTGGTGTCCGTCCGCTTCGTTGTGAAACGCAAATGAAGGGAAACAAACTAAAGCGGCGCATGACGGAGAAAGTCACAGTTTCCGAGGATGGCATAAGTATTCGATGCAAAAAATATTTCTCGGAAGCATTGTTTTCCGTAGGCATGGGCGATTGTTACATTCGGGCATTTGTTCGATGCACTTAGCAGCAAAGTCACGTTCAGCAATTGGAGATAAACAGGCAGACAGGAATGCGGATATCTCATGTAATATTTTTAGTAAGTAGTATATTTTTTATATTTTTGGGATGAATTTGAAAGACCACAATTTTGTTTACGGCATTCCTTGTGCCATAGTCAGCGCTATTAGGGTCGTGACCAGGGTTCCTAGGCGTCCCTATTTGAGCGGGACTCTCCCGAGTTCAATAGACAAATACCGAGTCTCGCATTGCAAGTCCCTTAAAAATCCTGACTTCAGATTATGTGTACAAGTATAAGAATCTTCGAAATAATGAATGTCCCGATCTGTGATTTTGGAACTCTGGCAACCCTGGTCGTGACACACAACGCTAAACATACACGGTGACATGATTGCGCCCGCCGTTCGTTTTCATAAAAAAAAGCCGTACACGCGACGTGGTTTATCGTGACACTCGTGGGTTAATCTTATTCGTTTGCCACTGGTTCGAATCCTTCGAACTTCCATGCGTTGATTTTTAATAATAATAATAAAAAAACCCCTATGCGAAAAGCTAACTACTACTCCCTCCTAGCTTCATCATTCTACCCTTTTCGAAAGAGAAGTAAAGCATTTAAATTGCAACCAGTTTTTGTAAAACAAACTTTCTGAAATATGTACTCTATTATTTGTTCATAGGTCTTTCGTGGGGAGCAGATCTGGTATTTAAAAGATGTGTTACGTGCAACTTTCAAAGTTGGTAAACACAACTTCTTTCGTTTTTTCATAAAACTCTAATTGATATTGAAATATTACCGAAACCGAATAAAACATGGATTGTTTAAGCTTAAAACATCAAATACTAATAATATATCTATCATTGACTGGAAAATATCGACGTTGCAGTTGTATTCGAAAACGAAATATTTACGTCTTATGTTATTCTGTCGTTTATTCAAGGAATAAATTCCATATACCAATCCGTATAAATATAAAACAATAAACTTAAATCTAGAAAACAATCAATTTGCGTGTCTTTAGATTTTGACTTTTAGATGTAGTTTTATGTAACCGTTGTTGAACCAAAACCGTGCAAAAAAAATAATATTGATTAATTAAAAATCCGAATCGCATATTAAAATATTTATAATAAGCACTCAATTATTCTTCGTGCGTACGTGAATTATAAGTATTGCATGTTTATTATTTTTTGCTGCTAAGAAAAATGTATTTTATACTAATTATGTATTTATGTTTAATGCAAGTGTCTTTATTTGCATGGCGATAAAGACATCGAGTTGCGGATGTTTGTTCCACAACATTATCATCCGGTCGCAAAGGCGAACTCTGATACTCTGTTTTATTTTCCTTACAGTCATTTATGCATAATTTTCCATCATACATAGACTGACTGATACGCACGAATTATTTTCATTTCTATATGAAGTGGAAAATATTTTAATTAACGAATAAAAAAATACTGTTAGTATTTCTTAGTACCGATCAAATATGACGTTAGAAAACAAACGTGATCATCTCCAGTTACTGATTTTTGGTCGGTTTGACTGCTCATGTTGTTTCATATTATAATATTTATTTCATGGTTTTATTGTCTTTATCTCCTACAAAATTTTGAACAAAGTTGGTGATATTTACATGCAGATCGTGTTCGAAATAGATATCTCAATGTTTTTCAATCAACTACTGACAGTAAAGTATAGAAGTGAATATGATATTTAAAAACAAAATGAATTTCTGACAATGTATAATTTTAAAATGTAAGCAAACATATCTTGAATGAAGAAATATCGTGAAAAATAATTTTGGCACAGCCACGTTTTTAATTTACCTAGATACGAATATTTCAGTACTAATCAAAAATGCTCATTTTCAATAGAAGTTATTTCGAAACTGGTCAAATCCAAAAATATAATCATAACTTAAATCAAATGTGGCTATCTCCAAAATAAAAAAAAATATTGTTTATTAAGGAATTTTGAATAATAACCATAACTCAAACCGCATTAGTAAACTGACTGACTGACTTATTGGTAAATGGAAACCGTGATTATTAAATCTGTAGCACAATATGGATTCACTGCTTAAATTAACTCATTTTCATATATGATTGAGATGACCACGTTTATTTTGTAACTTTACAAGTAAAGTAACCATTTCATGTCTTTCCTAGACAGCCACTATTTTCTTAATCCATTTGTGTTATTATTAATAAATATTATGACAGACTTGCGCCAGTCATAATATTTATTTTACAATCAAGCATTTGGAACGGTTGAATTATTCTAATACACTATTTACAAAACATATAGTAGTTATAACCTACAATATCGCTAAATTAATATTTGATTTGTATCTATACTGGGTCGTGTAGTCGAGTTATTTTAATTCTTTCTATTAGGGTTCGAGATTGAACAATTTAAAAAACTTATAATCTAATCGAATTGTTAATCTTTGTTCCAAGGCATGAATGTCTTTGATGTTAACGTTTCCACCCACCGTTCCGATCCCATAATAACGGGGTCAAGTCAAGCAAGAGCTATAAGCTGACTACTGATTTTAACTCACCTTTATATCCTTACCTTCTCTCTCTCAAGTCTTGTAAAACAATTTCTGTTCGGATTCTTGATTGTATGTCCACATGCTTCACATTAGAGGCGGGCATGGTAAAAACCTCTACATTATGCTATGGATGCTGGATCACTTTTAAGGTTTTCACTGTCAATACTTGGTAGAAAGACATTATATTCAAAATAAAACATTCACAAATATTCCATATTTAATATTATCAGGACCGGTTCGTGACGACGATTTTCAACTGATAAAAATACCAGGGCTGTGGAGTCGCGTGAAAAAAAGACGACTCCGACTCCAGCTTTCAAATAATTGAAAACTCCGACTCCGACTCCAAGGATTTTTTTCAACAAATTCATTTTAATATATGTATACCATCAGATCATCTTTAGTCAGCCAAGCATGAAATGTTAACACTTGAATATTTTGTTTAAATACACATCATTAAATATATTTTTCAAAAAAAAAATCGAGCCGTTCATTTTTCATGACTCCGACTCCGGGTAAAATTCCGCGACTGCGACTCCGACTCTGGCCAAAATACCGCGACTTCGACTCCACAGCTCTGAAAAATACACGATAATACAGTGCTATTTAAACTGAATCAAGTAAAACTATTTAGGGTGTAACAAACAATTAGTGGTTAGAAATATTAAAGGAGTTTACAGATATACATACGTTATGTATGAATAAGTGACACTAAATTTACTACAATAAAAAAAACACTTCTTACAAACAAATTAGTTAATGAAATGCGGGGTTCATATAAATACTTATTGTTCAGTTCTTGGCTTATCAATATTCTTAGAATGTAAACAACAGCCGATATTGTAATACTAGTTACTCGGATTTGAGCATGATTTTGTTTATAGGGTGAATATGACATGGTCGTTCATAGTAATTTTTTCGATGACGTGTATGAAGCTATAGCACGTACCAATGTGCTTCAGTGTTTTTTTCCCATCTGGGAAATACATTGTAATTCCCAACCTTGTATTTAACACTGATATATCCATGATTCACAACTGAAGTATTTTAATCATATATCACGTTGTGAGTTCTGATGAAAAACTATTTTTATCATTTCCCCTTTTTTAACCGCTATGAAGAAATGAAGCTGGTTTTGTTTTATTTTTATTACATATAGTAAATAAGTTTAAACAAATACGTTACTAATATTTCTCAAGTTGGGATACAACATCACTTACACATTCGTACCTTGATTGGATGCTCTAGTATGAATTGGTTAGTATTTAAGGGTTAGAAAATGATTGTGTACCTTGTTCCCGATGTGAGTCGACTGATTTCTAGTCTTTGAAACAACATATTTGATTAAATTTGAACAATGAAATAAGGGACTTCAATATACCAAAGGCTGCTGTGTCGAATTTATTTTGCAATGATAGGTATATATTACGAAAGAAATATTTTATCATTCAGGTTCTGTTACGGTGAATTCTCAGTACTTAGGCATTACTTAGTATTCAAAATTATACGAAACGGCAATTTGTCATTGTACTGTTTCGAAATAAAACATCGAAGCCACCAGACGTCGCTTTTGAATGTTACAACTTACTTCACTGTCATCTTATATACTTATATATTATATTATTTGGCTTGCTGCAGTTGCGCCACTATTGCTTGTAGTTGCGTTTCCCAATAACATTTCGCTGCAGTGGAAATTAATAATTTGTGCATATTCTCCGATTAATTAATTCAATTTAAATACAAATAAACTACTTTCAATCAAAATACAAAAGTGACACAGTCTTCCATTGCCAAATTGGATTACATTCATATATGTTAGAAAGTTGCTGGACTGATTTTCTCCCGTGCAATAAGATTAATGAAATTAGGATACGTGTTTCTCTAGATTATATATTTTTTTTAATTACTAAGACACTAGAGCAGCCATACTCAACCTTTTTTTCCTCCGGGCCGCATTCCGATTTTTGCTTCTCTACGTGAGCGGTGGGCTGCAACATATTTATAGTAAACTGTAAATATAGCACATATTATACTTCATACATATGTATGATGTACAATGGCGTCGCGACTAGCGACTGATTTGACGTAAAATACAGTCACTAGTCGAGCCGGCACGCCAGTACTGCGGTTTTTGCATGTAAAATATTTGGTGTCTATAATTATTATGGGCCGCACATAAGAGCTTACTGGGCCGCAGGTTGAGTATGGCTGCACTAGAGCAACGATACTCAACCTGCGCCCAAAACAATCATAGTCACCAGATACCTTTTCAAGCATTAGTTTACAAAAACGTACATAAACGAATGAGTATTTTGGATAAATGTGAATTTTTGTGTACTCACATTGCTATTATGTCAATATATTATGTAGTATTGGTATATACGTATTTAGTATTAATATGGTGTGACCCCTCGCGTAATGTAGCAAAAACTGGCATGCGGCCCCGACGAAGAGAAGGTTGAGTATCGGTGCATAAAAGTATTTTGTAAACACTATTTTATAAATTATTATTAATGTTTTACTTTCAGAATACGCTAGGCGTAAATTGCATTGTTGGTCGATTGAAAGTTTGATGATTTGCGCAATTTTATATTGTTCGTCGATAATGCAAACCGTGGCGATAACTATTGATTGTAAAGTCAGCTGCTACAGTTTGAGCAATATTTATCTGTCAATGAATTCTATGAGCCGCTGTTTTTTGTGTAACTTACGCAGGCGGCCCTCGAAGGTTCTTATGACAACCTGTATTGCGGGCTCGTATTCCTCCTAGGTGGGATGCTGAACCTGGCCCAACAGGTCTTACTTCGGGATTTAGTTTAATGGCTTGGATAATAAAGATTGTTGGTATCGCATATGGAATTATATCCAGTACCCCAGTATCCGTATGGCAGTATCTTAGTATCATTGATGATGTTCATATTATTCAAGTATTATTTACTAAATGTATACACGTTTTTCTTGTTAAGCGAGATTTTTATAAAATTCTCAACTATGCGGCAACTGTCAATAGTTATAGTTTTAAAAAACGTCCCAAGGGTGTTTTGTTAACATTTAAATGTTATCAACCGGTTCGCTGTACGAAGTCATGGTTTATATCAACCGGTTTGACAAAACCGCAACTATCTCCTGCTAGAAGGACACCACTGGCGATAGATATACATACTGTACGTATTTGTGCAACAACTCCGCTTTCGTTAATTCACAAAAATGCGTTTATTAAATTAGGTATGTAGAGTCGGAGACCTGGTTCATGGTATTAAGGGAACTAAGAACCAACCGATTACTGACCAGTAATCGGTTGGCCCTTACTTCATTTTTGATAAATTTAATTTTGTCTATAAATGTACAAGTCTTGGAATTAAGTACATGCTTTTCATGGCTTTCGAAAAACTATGAAAATTATATATTTCTATATTTACACTTGCCATAACCAATAACTAAGAAATAAACCCTCAATACACACTCATTCTATATCTTTATCAATTTAACTATTCTTCTTTTCTTGAGTATTATGGTGTTTCTAGTTTGAGCAGAAAGTGGCCCTTTTTGAGCTCCTGGTCCCTTGTGAGTATCATATTTTTCCGTGGCCTCCATAATTAGTTTTTCTAGACTCGTGACACAATTATATCGCTATCTAGGCTTTCGGGGTCCCAGAATTGATAACTGGGGAAAAAATGAGAAATTCATCTCGAACACATTAGCATGCGAGACCTTTTTTTTAGCTCATTTACCTATGTTTTTATGAATTGGACGCCGTGTCCGCTGTGGTCCCCCAAACTATGCTGTGCTCCCCTAACATAATATTTTTACTGTAGCTCCCTTGGAACATACTGTTGATTCAGCGATTTTTAATCTTAGGTAATTAGGTAAATCTTTTTTTGTACACTCTTTAATATTTCTGTCACCAGCCGCCACTGCTGTTGATACCGGTTGTAAAACCCTAGAACTATTTTGGAATATCACAATTTCTCAGTTTTCCCCAGTGATCAATCCTGGGATCCTGAAATAATTGTTAATCCCGGAATCCCGAGATCGAAAAAGATACGGGATTGCAGGCCCTAGTTTACGCATAACTCAAAATACCTAAAAACGTCAGTTGGTTACTTTTTTGCTTAACTTGTTCGAATGATATAATATAATATTATCTTAATATATTGTGTAATTGTTGTTACATAGTAAAATTGCCTCTTAAGCATGTACTTTATTTGATTCCTCGGAAGTCGCTTGATGAAATTGATACGACTGGAATGTGCCTCGCAATAAATTTTATGTTCGTCGAGGTGATGATGCATATGTCTGTCATTGGGAGGAGGGAGGGGGAGAAAAACAGTAAAGTGAAGTCAATTTTGAAATAATTCGTTCCTATCCAGATATCGAGTGTATAAATACAAAATAAATGCTCGCGATAACTTTTTTTTGCACACAACGTCGTCTGCTGGCCGGTCGGGCGTTTTCTGTGTCCGGTCGACTGTTTCATCACTCGCGGCCAATGTCCACCGTACTTATTCCACACCAGAGCAGAAATATAAAACCGTATATTTTGAACGGTGTCACTCGAACACAGTGAAGTTTATTTCGTACGCGTTCGTTTGTATTGCGCTACGTTTATGGCGGATAACTGTGACAGTTTAGTCATGTGGAAACTAGGCATACATATTCTAGGCTGATAACGCCAGAATGTGACAGATACTCGCAGACGCGTCGTCGAGTACGATCAAACGGTGGCTCGCGTTCGTGGCGGACTCATTATGTTGTTAAAGTTTGTATTTGTTTACTTTGTCAAGTGAAGTGGAGTGATGCAGTGGTTCTGACATTCGAGTGAGAACAGTTACGGTCAGTCGGCTGACACATGCAAGAATGTTTATCATATTATTATTTCAAGCGGGTTTCCCTTCAATTTCTATCTGCAATTGTTTAAATATTCGTTCAGTTCTAGAATATATATTTTTGAGTGCAATAAATGGATAGCAGTGATCTGCGTGAATTCAATACGATATTGGTAAGTGAGATGTGTTTTAATCGTTGATATCGATAACTTATAATACAAACTATATCCGATATCAAACGAATTATTAAGTACTCCATAAGTGAATCGGTTATTAAGAAATTTTAATTTTACGAGTACTGAATGTTAGCCAATAGTCATTATGTTCAATGCAGTGAAAGTGAGCGCACTGTATTTTTTTTTCGAATATTCCTCCCTCGGAGGCGCGCGTAACGTTAAATTGTCAAGTTTGCGTGTATTGGTAATTCATTCATAAAAACCCCCCCGTTTACATATTTGATTGGATATCGTAACCACCGCACCTACACCAAGATAACTAGCTGATAACAGCTGTCAGCCGTCAATCGTAGTTCCTCGCTGTGTACACATCACTTATCTGTCATAGACTCGATGCGTTAGTTACTGTAAGCAATATTCCGATAAAGTAAAAAAATAAATTTGATGAAATATTCAGAATTCTCTTACCAACCTATTTTTATTCCAGGTGTTGTCTTAGATTTAAATATAAATATGTGTTGATTTTTTTTGAACATCTGTAACGCAGCGCGCAAACAGACAACATACTGTCTCTGTGCATCGTTCACATCAAGCGTATTGAGCGAATTCTGACAGATAGTACTGCCATCTGGTAATAATGTTTATTTTATAATAAATATGTACGCATTGCATTGCTTGTGCTATTGACCCGCGCAACCAGTAAAACTTATGAAAATATTGTGCCATGTCAGATGTAAAAAACAAAATTGCTGTACTGCAATTACTGTTTGCTTTTTAGGTGTTATACCCAACCTATTTTCTTTCCTGAATTGAAGTTTTTTTTTATTTAAATACATTTGACAATCGACGTTTATAATTGATTATACGGCAACATCGTGTGCATAGTTATTGTAATATGACTAATCAAAAGAAGGAATTTTGTGAAGACAGTTTCGTATATAATATAAAACCTTTATTTTAATTTTATTAAACATGGAGAGAAATATAAACTGTTTCGGGTTCGTAACGTTTTTATCAGATATGCTTAATTGTGATACAGTAATTTGACACTTTTATGGTGTTCACTTTCAATACTTGGTGTAATGGCGCTATATTAAGAGTAACACAATATTCCTTTGTACCTACTAATGTCCACTTTTATTTACCAAGATACGGACCGATTTTTTGATAATGCTCGCCATGGGTGAAACCGGTCCTGATCTTGGTAAATAAAATAAGTACGGAGGAAAATTGCGTTTGTCTTAATGCAGTCATTTGCATAAGTGATATGCTCCAAAAATAATGTACTGACGACTTAAAAAAAAATAATCTCGAGTGTCTCACGCACAACGATCATTCCATCGATGCGTGCATATTAGTGTATGTATTATCATCGAAATAATATGCATTTTATGCTCATCTATTTATATTTATACGATACCATGCACGCTTAACTATTATTTCACATAGCTTTCGAATACGTATAAAATTAATTTCATACTTTCGAATAACATATTATCAATTATATGCTTTTATTTTATAGTGGGCATCATATTATTATACGCCGCGCATTGGTTTGTATGCTATTGATTTTATTTCTTGATAATGACATAATTATTAACTTTTATACAGCGCTTGCTGTTTATTTTTATAATAAACATTGGTATATTTTATGTATCCTTTCTGGTAGTTGTTAATACATATTATTTATTGTATTTGTGTACGTGTCTTGTGTATGAGTTTAAAGATGGCAACATACAGTATTACAGACATATGCACAATATATCGATGGGTTCGGCGGTTAGATCATGATAATTTTTACTGTAAAATTGACAAAATATTTTTAAAAAAATGTGTCGCTGCAAATGATTGTTCACTTGAAAAGTATTCACCAACTCAGGGATTCTCAACCGGGGTCCACAACATGTCATAAGGGGGCCAGAGATTTTTTAAATTATTTTAGGGAAGCCATAGCACAGTTTTGGGGGGGCACGTTCTAAATACAAATAAATAAGCTAAAAAAATAAAAAGCTTTTTTTTAATGATGAGAAATCGGTAAATTCACATTTATTTAAAATCGACCAGCAACTTAAAAAAACATTCATTTTGGGAAATCCATAAATTCCTTGGCTTTTCTAAAGAAAATTACATGCATATAAATGATATTTTCTTGATTTCAGTTGTAATTTTATTATATGCTTATTCATAATACGATTTATCGAAAAAATAAATTAGGGAGACTTCTGCTGTAAAAAATATAAAGAAAAAATATTTCAATATAAATATATTTTTTTATTTTGTTGATAACTATTTCGCGTTAACGCCATCGAAGCCGTGAGGCTTAAATAATAGAGTTCCATCAAATATTTATTTTTTTAGTTTTCACGCTTTTATAAATATTTTACGAGCCGGTAGAAATCATTGAAAGGCTGGGTATATATATATATATTTTTTAATAAAAACATTCGAAATCCTGACCTCAATAATAAAAAAAATCACGTAACGATATTACTTTGATCACAATACACAATTCCGCTTTAGCATCAAATGATGTGGAGTTACGGTAATATTTATTAAAAAAACACAAATTAAATTAAAGTTGGATAAACAACATTAATTTGGTTCTGAAATTAATTGCCCAATACTATACTTTGCCTTTTCTTCACAGTATTATTTTGTAATCAATCAGTGCCGTGCGCCGACTATATCCAGATAATTATAAATCGTATAATAAAACATGTCACGAATCTCAGAACACATTTTACTGTATACAAAATTTACTGATTATATTTATTAATTTTAAATCATTAAATTACAATGCTAACGTTGTAATAATTATTTGCTACTACAAAAATTGTGTTGCTTTTTTTTCCGAAAAAATATTTATTCTCACATCATGATGCAATATCAGCAATTAAAACGTTTTACTATAATATTTTATTTAACGTAGATACTATAGATGAATCGTGGTTGTGGCAAACTCTTAGGCCCGTGACGTGATTTTGCGCGGTCCTCGGGGACATATTGAAAGAATATCATTTTGAGCTCATGTAAAAGTATATTGAAGATATCATCACGGATTTTAAGAAACGACTTTGTAAATATTGAGCAAGATATTTTACTTTTTAGCCAACTTTTGACTCTCGGCATTACAAATGTATGATCAGATCTTCAGCTGGAGCTGTACAATTAGCAAACAAACCCTTTTTATACTAGAACATGTGGAACAGGACAAGACTTGTATTAATTATTACCAGATAGGAGTTAGTTTAAATTGAATAACTTTGGTCTCAAAATATGGTCAACGCTCTGAAGTACATATTTTTGTGAAAGTACCTTTTCAACCATAAAATTCATAAAATAAAAATATAGACGTTGATAGATAAATCGCTATAAAATTTGCTGCAACTTCACAACATCAAACATCGAAGTTGATATAGCTACTTTAGTAAAAAAAAGCAGAGCTGCCGCAGAATTCTCATCAAAATAAATTTAATGGTTTACTTGTGTAATGAATGCTTTACTACAAATATTTATACCCCGACACAGAATATCAAAACAATTTTGTATATCTTTTGGGTAGTTTAATGTGTTATTGAAGTCGGCGTGGCACGCCACTGAGCATTACGCAGTATTGAAAGAAAGCCTTCTTTCATTTTTTTTTTATTTTCTACCTTGATTTATATCCCGGTTTGTCTTTAAATTGGTTTGATAAATGATCATGAAAATTTTCCATCGCATCTCTTTCGTATTCGATACTAACTTTCTTTTTTGTTTACTTTATTCAAAAGACAATTCTTTCTGCGTCGTGCATTAATTACTTTTTTCCTATTTAACTGGTGTGATTTCCTCACGATACTTGCAAAGTTTACTTACGGTTGTCTGCGATTATCCTTTTTTATCATGTCCGCTCCCAATGTGTAGCGTATGGACTTCTAATGATGTTTATCTTTACAGAAGATTTTCTACGAAAACTGCTTGTTACTCAGTTGCTCAACAACTCTTAGAGAGTAGGAATAGAAGGATAAGGCTAGGACACGACTATTGATTAGCTATTAGCTTTCGCTAAGCCACGTTTTTAGGATTGTATGGGAAACGGAATTCAAGACATCGCATACATCCATGCCTTCGAAACGAAATCCACAAATTGACTGAAAAATCAATTTATAAAAACTGCACTGGGATTTGAACCCGTGACTAGGGTATCCAATCCCGGAGCCCTTTTGTGATCACGGGATTTCGGGATTGACTAATTTTCAATCCCGGGATGGACACCAGTTTTGGTGTCGGGTGTTTTTCAAAACCTAGTAATCTACCGATTTGCCCAAAATCTCATCGTAACTCGTTTTTATTTTAGCTCTCCAGAATTTGAAAATTCTTGCTGTAATTCTTGCTGAAAATTTGAAAGCTCTTCAATATCCAAAATCCTATAAATTTTCGGGATTCGCTAAAAATTTCTCAATACCGAAATCCCGAGATCGCGACCATACCAATCCTGGGATTTCGGCATCACAAAATTAGACGGGATCCCGGGATTTGAGAGACTACCCGTGACAGCCGTGACCACGCATAATAGCGACATTTTTTTTTATTTGAAATTCTGAAAATAAGTTTCTCGGTGTAGCAAAGCACGTTTGACGCGAAATAGAGTTTAATTGAAATAATCAATTTTATACATAATATTTTTATCAACTTAGTCGTAAATTAATGTCACCGGCCTAGCATGCAAGGATTATAAACTACTACTTTATTGGAGATCGCAAAATAGTAAATACTTTATTATGTGATGTAATTAAGAAAGCCTTAACATCCTTGTTTTGTGTAATAATTTGCAGATTTAATCATTTTTAACGCGATGATAAGATAAGGTTATTTTATTACAAAACGTATTTTACCAACATCTTGCTTACATTCACCCTTTTGTGTAATAATTTAAAGGTTTTAATATTTTTGACGTGATATTTATTAGATAATATCATTTTATTATACATACAATGTTTTTATCAGCATCTTGCGGTTACTTCCAGATAGGGCCTCCGATTCCGGGATCCCGGATCCTAAAATTCCGGGATTTTGATAGTACTAATTTCGGGATTGAGAAAATTTGAGAAAGTTGCGCGAGGACTAAAAAGTCCATTTTTTTTTAATTTTGGTTATTCCTCAAATTCTTATGTTTTCGAAAAACAGCTAAAAAAAAGATCTCGTTTAATTTTTAGAATTCCGTGATTGTGAGAAATTGTGAGAAAAGCTATAAAATAATATTTTATGTTGAATGTTCAATCCCAGTATTCCGGGGTTGGAAAAATTGTCAATCTGGAAATCCCGGGATCACAAAAGGGGTCTGGGATTGGATGCCCTACTCCCAAGTAAAGAAATTACTACATATTTATAATATCACTTTTTTACAAGGTTTTTATTCACTGGTTTTTGTGGAACGTATTTAATGTGTAAAAAAGAATTAAGTGAATATTAGAAACATTTATATATAGTGTGAATAGTTCATTTACATTTTAAAGTTTTTTTCAAATCTCCATATGTAATCAGTCGAATAAATCACCACTTTAATGGTGTTCATCGTTAATTCTTGGTGGAAAGATTTAATTTATAAATATTAGTTGATCAGCTGATAACGTAAGCGATGAGCGAAGCCGGTCCTGATGTGAAGAAAAAACGTAAAATTAGTACAATAGGTGTTTTATTTTTTTCATACGGATGAACCACTTCTTTTGCATTCACCACTTATACAAAAACATTTATTTAAATATTTTATAATACATAAGTGTAGTAAGTAGGTACTAAAAAAACACGCTGTCGCTTCACAGCGGTCATCAGGGAAATTATCTGTATCACAAAAAAATAAATGTTTTTGTTTCATTTTGTGTGTTGAGAATCTTTATTATTAGAAAGTTGACTGATATACATTATATTATTGTCTTCTGTATTTTTTCTTGAGAGCAATCCTAATGAGAGAAAGCTTTCGGACTATGATGATGGAATTGTATCGGGGTTATAAATAATGTATGATATGCGATAGTTTTGTTTCTAAAGGTCGTAATCAAATATAACATTGAAAGTTTCGACTTCAGAATGATGTTGTCGGCTAGCTCACAAATAAACAATTTCACCGATTTATCAAAATTAACATTATTTTGATATCACGTGCGAAATACAAACGTTATATTATCAAAGCGATGTGATAGGAATGATAGGGCAGCCATTGGTGCGTAAGTTTTTTTTTAGCGAATGCAACTTTTAATGTAGTGGCCTAAAATCAGTATACACTACTATTTTCCAAAAGTCCGCAGACCACAATCACATAATATCTTATTGTTTATACGTTTATGTAATAGAACATAATGTTTAAAATTCAGTTTTTAGAACATAAATTATTTGGTAGGTGGTAATGCATTACGACTAGAAAACAAGTAACTTATAATGAATATAATGCGTCGATCGCAAAATTATTTTTGATCGATCGTGGGCCCATAAAATCTACATATTTGTATAGTTCTCTCATGACATAATTACAAGCAATATCGGCATTATTTTCTTATTTGTAGCCACAGTACAGTTTAGGAGGGGCACGGGAAAAAAAATCAAAATCCGATGTCCGAGAAGAGCTGTCACGGCGCTCATTTTGGGAAATCCGCAAATTCTTTGCATTTTGGATTCGAAATTCCTGGGTTTCTGAAATTAGATTTTTTATGGGAAGACAAAACAGGTATTGGGGCCACATTTACAAAAATAAAGACACTCAAAAGTGGTGATACCGTGGTAGATTCCTGTTTTTTTTTAAATTTTCATATATGTGGGTACACTTTTTTGAGAATCGGATGATTATAAATTAAAATCATTCATGGGATTTATAAGAGACACAGTTTGGATGGTTACATAAACTGCGGTCCCAACATTACATGTTGAAAATCGTTCGCCGAAAACACTTAATTTTTACGAGTATCGATTGAAAAAAAATATCTCGATTTCGGATATTTTTGTGATCGACCGTTGTTACTTGTTACATCACCGCCTCCGACGGCGGTGCGAATAGATGGGCGAGCAAATAACTGGTTATAATCTTGCCTATAATTTGTATCGTTTGAATGTTTTCGATTTGTGATACCGCATTGCACAATGTGTCCGGACTAAATGATCGCTGTGGCTCATTATGACACGCGTGATTGCTCACACTAGCATTTTCCAAAACTTCACCTACCTCCATGAGAAACATTCAATTCAATCATTCTAAAGTTTTTATCTGTTTGCCAGAAAGTATCAAACACTAAATACAAATTAAAATCGTAGATATTTTACAAAAAAAAAAAAAGCTGAGGTCTTCTGTGTGGATGCATACATACCAGGGTGTATGACTGTGGAATATGGCTTATTTAGTTTGAAGGTCTCGCATATCGTAGTATGTGCGCCTCATAACCAGAGAATCACTGAAGTACAGCTTTACCAATAACCATTATCATGAAAATGTTCGAAATTACTTGTTTTTTTGATTTAATAGACTTGACAGTTCATTGACTAAACATATTAAAAATATCAACCCTTCACATTAAAAACTAATATTTTCAATGCATTCGGCGTTAACTTTGTGTAATTTTTTTTTTAAATATAAAATTAAATTTGATAACTTTATTATTCCAATTGTGTTAAAAATGAATTCTACTTATGTTTTAATTTTCAAAATAAAAAAAATACGTTTTCTCTTTTTCTAAAGGAAGCAGAGGGGGAGTAGGATACAAACAATTATAGCACTAATTACTAATTAATTACATGCATTAGGTATGGTAAATCACAGTGAAAATGAATTAAACAAATGTGATCCGCCTATTTTATTTAAAATGTTTCCTTTCTATTGATGACTATTAAATTCCAAAAACTTTAAGATTTTCATTCGTGAACCTTTATTATCTACTAGATCTGCAAAATCTGAAAAATTATTGCTTTTTAGACATTTTACGTGTTCTTTAATTTTTAAATTAAAGTTTCTACATGTCTCCCCTACATAAGCAGCTTGGCAGTCTTGACAGGTGAGGTGATATATGCCGATCTGAGAAAATGATTCTAACGTATTTTTGCTATTTAATAAAAGTAGGTAAACCTTGCGATGTTATGTCTGATGATGCATGTCAAAGAAGCGAAACACGTATCATACTTTGTAACAAAACAAGTGAAACAACAAAGTTGTCGATTTAATTTGATTAATTACTAATTTAAGTTATTTGTTGTTTTCTTTCGGCCAATAATGATCATATTGTTCACGGTGTCAAGGTAGTCGTCTAATTGTTAACAAAAAACAATATTTTACGTATTTATACTAGGTTACTTATTTAGTATCTTCAATATTGTTAAAATTAAAATCTTGTATCGGGAATGAAAAATATTTTTTATAGAGATATGTTTTATATGCAAATTATATTCACCGTTATAATCTCTTATCGATATTGTGATTCTCAGGTAAGGGAAAAAATATTATCTCTATTTAATATTATGGTATATAAAGTATGAATACATAATATTTTTGTATGTTATTGTTAATGGTTGTTAGGGTCTCCAATCCCGAGATCCCGTCCAATTATGTGATCCTGATATCCCGGGATTGGTATAGTAATAATCCCGGGATTTCGGGATGTAGGATAAGAAGTGAAAAGTTATTGAAACCAGTCGAATTTTAGAAATCCGCCAGCATGCTATAAAAAAAGTCCCACAGTTTTTCATTTTAAAAAATCCGCAAATTCCCAGGTTTTTCAAATCTGCTAGCAAACAAAAAAAAATTAAACCTGCTAGCGAGCTAAAAAAATAAGGTGTTGGTGAAGGTGATAAAGTTGTGGAGGTGAATGTGATTCACGTTCTTTTGTAATTTTCTTTAAAATCTCCGACTTTTTTCCCAATTATCTATCCCGGGATCCTGAAAACCTATACTTCCCGAATTTCTAAATTTCTTAAATAATTCTGTTAATTAATTAATCTGTTAATTCATCTTCATTTGGAAATTGCTCAATGCTTTGTAATGTACTGAATACACTGAATAATATTTGAATTACATTCATTTCTCATTGTGAAGTTGTATTATTTCATTTATCACAACATTTAAGATCTAACGCAAATGAGTAAACAACTTTCTTCGCAAGAAATCGTTGTTGTTTTTGGGAAACGGATTACACCGTTGTTTTAATCCGTATGTTTTTTGTAGTTTTAAATTTTAGTACCTGTACATGGAAACGATGTTCTCATCCATGGACAGTTAAGTGCGATATATTACCATAAAATATAAATAATATTGGTGTTTAACGAATGAGGTGGTGACCTCTGTCAAAAACTGCCATTGTTATCGGACCAATAATAAGTATTTTTCGATTATTCGTTTGAAAATTCAGATTGATTCGCAGCGTATCGTCAGCGGTAACTAGGGATTGCAGCACCGGTTCTGAAAATATAAATTGCCAATGTTTAAGTAGTAGAATAAAATACAGTCGAATTTGGTTATTATGAGTAAGATGAGACCGATTGAATTTGCTCGTTATATCAGAGAATATGTCTTTTTAAATGCGTACAAACATACCCAAAACATGAAGTATCTGGAGCGGCCACAACACAAAATGTCGCAATTCAAACAAAAATACACAATTAGAATCGCTTGTTTCGTTGTCTTCACTCTCATTTTTCTAAAATTTCTCCTCAAAGCACTCAACTCATTAAAAGACTATTGGGTGGTTTCAGTGCTCTGTGCAGAAAATTCGACTAGCTCGTCCAATATATCATGAGCTCTGGAGATCGTCGTTACTGGTTTTGATTTCTCAATTTTACTTTCACTGGTCGCATCATCGTCATCATCTTTTTTGAGCACATCTTCCACAAAATCACTTTCTGTAGAAAGCCCAGAAGTTAACAAGTACTCGTCAACACCCACAAAATCATCCATTTTATCATTGAAAAAAAAATCTTTACGTTTCAATTAGGGCATCCAATCCCGGGATCCGGGATCCCGTTCAATTTTCTGATCCCGAAATTCCGGGATTGAGATGGCCGAATTTTTGAGCAAATTTTCGAAATTTACACGAAATTGAAGATTTCAATTTCCTCGGTAAGCTAAAAAAAAAAAACGAGTTTTCGTGAGATTCTGGGAAAAAGTATACCAAATCGGAGATTTCAAATTCTTCGGTATGCTAAAAAAAAAAACGAGTTTTCGTGAGATTCCGGAAAAAAGTCTACCAAATCGGGGATTTCAAATTCCTCGGTGAGCTAAAAAAAAAAACGAGTTTTCGTGAGATTCTGGGAAAAAGTATACCAAATCGGAGATTTCAAATTCTTCGGTGAGCTACAAAAAAAAACGAGTTTTCGTGAGATTCCGGGAAAAAGTATACCAAATCGGGGATTTCAAATTCCTCGGTGAGAAAATCTCAATCCCGGGATTCAAAATAAATCAATCCCGAAATCCCGGGATTGGAAAAAGGCTTCGGGATTGGATACCCTAGTTTCAACCACTCAAACAGTTGTTTTTAAGCGATCGACACATTAACAGTTTCAAGAAAATTTTTGACGATATTTTCGCGCGGTATGCCCGGGAAGTAGCTCGTTATAAAAGTTAATAAATGTATGGAGAAAACCATAAACTATAATGTCAGAATGTTTCCTCATTACATCCGAGATCTCGCTATTTCCGTGATTGTAATAACCGAGTTCGACTGTATATTTAAATGTGATACAACTAATGCCTGTTTTCGCAAAAAGCTTTGAATCTGGAAGAATTTTTCTGTATCTGATAATTTGCACGAAGATCCAAGCAAGATAGACTGATTCCAGCAATGATAAACTTAGCTTATAAAAAAAGAAAAAAAAAACGTATTTTTTATGAACAATCAAAATGGCGGAATTGTTTTCTTCGTCATGTATTCGGTCATAATTAACCGTAGTTTTTGGTAATTAAGATCTGTTTTTTAAATACCGGTATTTAATGTTAATTGCATTCCAGTATTGGTGTATTTTTCCGTTATTGGAATCCTTCTCCCTTCTAATATTTGATGATAATTTTCAATTAATTTATGCTTTCGTCTTCGATTATAGTTTCTTGGCTGTTATGGTCTCGTTTATGTACAACTCACCTTATTTCCTCTGGTGATTCGATTTGAAGTTTTTTTTATCTCTATGCAGTCTCGAATAGGCTATCCAATCCCGGAGCCTTTTTTGTGATCCCGGGATTGGGCGCTCAACATGAAATCGTGTATAATTTGAGAAAAGTTTTGGTGTCGGAATTTTTCATTATTTCCAATTGCGAAAACCCAGGCATTTGCCGATTTGCCCAAAATGTCACCGTGGCTCGTTTTTTTTAGCTCTCGAGAATTTCAAAATCTCAAAACCCAGGAATTTACCGATATCTCAAAAATACCAACTTGACTCTTCCAAATCCAAAATCCTATATTTTTTTGGATTTGTTAAAAATTCTCAATCCTGAATCGCGAACAGAGCCTAGTCCCGAAGCTAACCCATGCATCGACGTATGCATGAAATTCTTCCACTGAATGCATATTTTCTTATTTATATTTGTCTTAATTTTGTTTTTGATGTTGCAATGGAGAATCTAACTTATGTGCTCTTCCTTATTTTGGCCATTCTGCTCTAGCGTTATATTTCTTAATCGTGTTTGCCTCTATATCTTTAATGGCAAAATTTTCTTGTCTATTGCTTTGGCATCTTTCTTTAGAAGCTTTTATCTTTTCACTGCCTTAAACTTTATTTTAACTATGTCCGCTCCCAATGTGGAGTGTGTTGACTTTTAATACTCATTATCTTGGCAAAAGTTGTCATTCGAGAACTGCGTGTTACTAAGTCGCTCAGGCTCTAGTTTTTGTAAGAGGTAAGGACAGGGTTAGTTCGCTCTCTCAGTGCCCCGTTTATAATTCACGCTGTCACAACTATGTATACGTGCTGAGAAAATATGTCAAATAGTATATTTTATTCCATGTATCAAAATCCAATTATTTTCGTTATATGATCAAAGGTCTTTTATTGGTTGGTATCATACTCGATACACTGTAAAAGTAAAACTCCTACCCTACTGGGTATGAGTAGCTTTTTTTTGATATCGGAAAAATTAACTACTAGTTTTTAACGATCATGAGAAGTTTTTTTATAACTTGGAACTAATGAACATGATATCGTGTCCTAATCTTTTCTATCCCTACTATCTTTGAAAGAAAAATAGGTTGAGCAATTATATAACAAGTTCACTTTAAAGGAATCGGTTGAGATACTTCCACTAGGAGGCCATATGCTCCACATTGGAAGCGAGCACGGATAAAAAATGGGCCTAAAATTAGCAGTTATTGTTTTGGTTTTATAATGAAAATTTAACTATTGATACGAATTGGTTACCTCTGCCCTGTGACAGTTTCTCAGGGATGCTGATTGATAAAATTATACGTGTTCGTCTATTAATTCGTGTTGGTTTAAATTTATTCAGCATGTTGTTGTAACTGGTGTCGTGGCTTCCGCCAGCAATATTTATTGGCAATTAAATCAGTCATTCAAGTGCAGCAAATGGGTTATGCAAACCAACTTAGCGGATATTGGTTTTAATTACTAACATATTTTATATACCATGACATGTAAAGCTATAAAAATATTTATTGCCCTGTAAAATACGATCTGCTTGTTCATCGTTTATCGTGTTTATAATCACCACCAACATTGAACGAATCACAAAATAGAGTTTTAGGCTTTTTCTACTGTTGAAAAAATACTGTTTATATTTGCAGAGCCGTAGCCGAGTGGTCAATATCCGTTTAAGGCAAATATAGCTGAGTTATTTCCATACATATCCCCGGAGTCCACCTTCTGGTCCTGAATTGGGAGTGTATAGAGTGTATCTTTTTATTTCTTTATCCTACTTTTAAAGGGATAAGTTGACAGAATGACTTAACCCTTCAGGCACGTATGCCCAAAATAAATTTAGAACATCGGCGGCTGTTTCTTATCCAATGAATATCAGAATACACATCAGATGAACAAGTAAATAGATGTACAAATCAATTTTTCGTTTTGAAAAAAAATTCTAGGAACATTCTGGGAAAATCGTTTTGATACCAGTGATTGTGATTTTTTTTTATTTAAAGGTCTTTCTCACAGACTAGCTTTTTTATGGTAATACTAAAAACATTTTTTTTCGATTAAAAAATACGATAAAAAGTTTTATTATTTGTATTTGATTGAAATTGGTAAACTTTTGCTATTATAAATGGAAATCAAAACATAGCAATTTTTGACGTGCTGTGCATCATCTGGATATGAAGAGTTTATAGCGGGCTGTACACACAGACACTATCACGTTCGATTAAGTGGTTAAGTATGCTTGAAAACTAAAAAAAAGTGTAAACGACGTGTAACAGTGTAACAGTTTTTCCTCGCTTTACAGAGGAAATAATTTAAAATAAGGAAAAATCTGAACATTGTTCAGTAACACATTTTTTTCTAGTTTTTAATGATACATTTTAATAAAACGCAAGTAAAAGCACATATGTGCAAAATCGATAAATAACTTAAGTAAAAATGCTCCATTACAATTTCGTATGCTGGAATTCCATATTCTTTTGTTGTCTCGTAAATGTTTGGTATTTTCAAAATATTGAATGATCTGTTTTGAGTTGCTTGAATTGAAAGTTATACGGAGGAAAACTTTCATTGCTTGGCAATTATACTTTATAATATACCACGTAGGTACATTTTAATGTCATGTTAGACTTGTAAGAGATTCACAGTAAACCGACACCATTGTTATTAATTTCCCATGCAAGCTTGCAGTAAAAATGAAGGTACTGATATCACTTTTCTATTAGTGAAATCCGACGTTAATGTATCAAATCGCGTATCGTGTTTTGTTTTTAAATTTTGTAATATATTACTCACACCATAGTACACTTTTCACATGAAATGAGTGGTGAAGCATATCTACAATATACGCAACGGTGGACAATTTTTTTTTTATCAATTCAGATTTAAAATAGCATTTCATCAACACCGACTAGGGCAGGGATGGCAAACCTTTTTGGATCCGCGTGCCAAAAATTCTCAAATATTATTTCTCGATTGTGCGGCGTTGCCCAAGCAGTAAAAAAAACAAAATAGAAAAAATGATTTTTTTTTGAATTTTATTTACAAGCTTAAAAAATACAATTACAACAACATTTGAAAATTAATAAAACGGAATAAATTGATAATTCAAAGATTATTTATACATTAAAAATATTTTTTTGAACTTGGATATCGTTCGCGTGCCATCCAAATTCTCAAACGGGCCACCTCGGGCACGCGTGCCATAGGTTCGCCCTTCCGGACCCTTTTTGTGATCCCGGGATTGACAATTTATCCAATCCCTGATTTGAACACTCAACATAGAATCGGGTATATATTAGGATTCGGAATTGAGAAATTTTCGCACGGCGATTTTGAAATCCTGTGATTTATCAATCAACAATTCGTTGTTGATTTCAACTCTTTGATTGTCTTTACTACTCGACATCATCATATAAAAAATATTCGAAACATCCAGAAGAGTATTCTATTTTTTTTTAGAAATAAATATCAATTTATAATTTTGTATTATTTTTAAAAATTGCATATTGAGTATTGACTATTTTACATTGTGAATTACAAATATTCATTTTAGAAGGGGGGTGGTGTCAACGTTTTCTCGACTGCGACCCTTGGTTGATATCTGATAAATGAATGCGGCCTTCATAAATGGAAAGGTTTCTCACCCCTGATCTCTAGCCCTTTACTAAAAAAGTTTGCCGACACCTGCAATGAACTATTGACACTTGTCCAATAATTTACTATGAAAGTCACATCGTTTCGCCCTTGACAAAACTTTGATACTGACACTGTTGGCATTGACTGCTGCGTGATAGATAGACGATGATCGCAATTTATGCTATTGGGCATGACAACAATATTTTACCTAATTTCAGTGTTAACATTTTTGGAATATTTACATCCGTTTTGTTTTTTAATATAATGATTGTTACTATTATCAAGGTTACCTAAAAACTTAAATCTCTAGGCACAATGGTTTTTCACCCACCATAATTCCAGGGGATATAATCAAAATGATTTTTTATTATTTTACAATTACATTTTACGTTTATTATTACATGGTAACAGTTTTTTTTTGTATTCATAATATATAAAGAAGTAATAATTATATGATCCCTTGATAAGTGAAGTGAGTCAAGTAGCTAAATGGTGAATCTTTTCTATTGGATTTTCGCACAATCACGTATTTACTTAGTGTTTTTGTGGATTCAATATTTTAATTTTAGAAAGAAAACGCTATTGTAGCCCAGTTCATTTTATTTTAACGTTACTTCAAGAATGTAGAATATAATAACGCATCTAAAACGTTTCCTAAAATATTACCTGGCTCACTTTTCTTCACAGGTGCCCGATTATCATCTTGCGTGTTGTATGAAAATATATGTATGTGAATAAAAAAAAATAAGGAAAAATATGGCATTTATGAGTTAAAACTTAATTTTTCTATCAGTTTTGATGCAAATGCATCAGTCACAGATGTTATTCCAGTCTGATTGGTTTTGTGTGTGTATCTATGATAATAACTCATAATTAAACCGAAGAAAACAAAAAAAAAAACATACCAGGGTCGGCGCAATATAATGATATGCAAATGCGCTTGCACAAGGCGCGCGATTTGTTTAATTGGCAGCTAATTTGCGCCGCTGAACATCCGAGACGTATGCTGGGCGGCTTTAAAACCTTGCACCGCGACGTTTCGCTCTCGTGACCCCATCACAATCATTCATTAGTTATCATTATGTACCTGTCTTTGGCTGCAGTGAATGATTATTTTTTTTTTGACAGTAGGATAAAATTATTTAACCCTTTCCTTGCTATGCGAAAAAAGCACGCGCTCCTGAGCTGCTACAGTAGTGTTATATAATTGTCATGATTCACTCCCGTTTTCCTGATGGGTAACGGATACACAGCTCAGGAGCGCGTGCTTTTTTGCATAGTAAAGAAAGGGTTAATAAAGATTTCGAATTTTAACAATCAAATCGTTGTGTGTTACCAAGCGATCCAGCTCCAGATCTATAATTATCCAAAATAAATTATACTTGAGTATTATTATTGGAAACAAGAGAAATTAAGCTTATCATAAGTAACTATATAGATTTATTATATATCAAAAAACATTTTCGTTTTCATTTCTCCTCACTCGCCTTATCAGATCCCAAAAACTGGTAAATAAATTCTAGCCCATATCTTGTATTCTTAGTTTTTTGGAAGTTCTGAATGATAACCGAGGATAAGTTAGAATAAAAATCATAAAACGAGGCTTTTTTTTATAACTTACCAAATTGGTAGAAAAGATTGGGATTTTTTTTAACCCATTTCGTTCCTAATTAAGACAAAAATGAAAAGGTATTCGATGGTTAGTTCAATTTAATGCCCCTTTTAAGGTGTTCACTGTCAATACTTGGTGGAATGGCATTATAATAAAAATAATAAAACATTTTTAGTACTTTTTCCACATAAAATTTATTAGATCAGGACCGGTTTCGCTCATGATGTGCATCAGTTGACAATGCACATCATGAGCGAAACCGGTCCTGATCTAATAAATTTTATGTGGAAAAAGTACTAAAAATGTTTTATTATTTTTATTACAATTTAATGCCATTGGTATTTTAAAATCTTTATGAGAATTTTGAAACCTTGTACGAAAGGACTTTTTTCAAAAGTGATAATTTGCATCGTCATAATAAATGATATAATTAGTATGCACTTAATATACCAATACAAGCAAATGATCTTTCCAAGAAAACGGTTTTTCTTCTTGTACCTACCGTGGATATTAGGTATAACACGAATTTTACTGCAATGTAAAGCTTTGGGTATGTTAGTATGTATAAAGCAGGCTTTAGGTCCCCGCCCCGAGCTTACTACATATCCATCAATGTCCGACAGAAGATTGCTTTGGAGTTTTCGATTTCGAAGAAGCTATTCTACCTCTTTTACCTGCACCCTATAAGATTCTAACTTACCTACACTGCCCATATAACTAAACTTTGATCCTTTAAAAAATGTATATGGATAAAATCAAGTCTTATAAAGATATCCATGGTCAGAAGTTTACGATTTTTTTTTTACTGATTTCTCCGCTAGTATGAAAATATTTTTTTTAATAACTACATATTTTGCTTTTATTATAATGTATTATTTCATTGTCGCCCGCTGTTGTCTTAATTTGCTCTAAGGACCAGGCGGGTCTAGGTTCGATTACCGGTAAGGCCAATGTCTAATTTAAATTTGAGACCTAAGTGTTTGTGATGTTGATTTACCTCGAGTTGATCTCGAGTGACATACAATAATTTCTCATCGAGTTTTTCTCGTATGGTCTTTCAACTTAAAAATATTTTGCGCATTTGCATTAACTGTAATATATATATTTTTAAAATTTTAAAAATTAAATAAAAAAATCTACGTCAATCATTCAGTGCACTATAATTTTGCATACATTTTTTCAACATAATAACTAACCAAGCGATTTATGTAAACACTGTTATATTTTTCTTCGTATAAGCACATTCTGAATATGGTAATCTGGCTCTCGTAAGAAACAGATACATAATTCTTTGAAATGGAAAATTTTCATATCGTATTACGTTCCACAATTTACCTAATTACTATGTACTTTAAATAACTTGGAAATTTGCATCGTTAGCTAAACAAACGCCTTGACACATTGGACCCTTCTCGTTTAGACGTCACTTGAATTACAATAAAAAAAAATATGTAGACGCCGCCATTAGTTTCCAAAGAAAAACATATTTTGCATGTTTTGTAAATTAGTTGTTTTTAAATTGTCCGTGTAATCTTCACTGCAAAAACTCTCCGACAAATTGGCTCTTTGCAAAAAATTGAGAAGTGGTTTTTACAGAAATAATAATTTGAATTCGGGCTGCGATATAATCATTTGTTCCTATGACTACAATTAAATTTTATTGCATATGTACGCCATCATTATGTATACCTCATAATCGACTCGACATTCTCTCTAGTGTATTTTGGATAGCATTTTGAATTGTGCGTTTTATGCTATTTAACAGAATTAAATTTTGTAAATATTTTTTATAAAAGGCTAAAACTTCGTATACAAGATATTGATAATCTCGATATAAATGGAAACGGTTGCCTTTGCAACTGGACTTTCAGTTCCGAGGACATCATTTTTTTTACCTTTAGGAGTACATATTCCAGTAAAATAAAATAAATTGATGTTAGTATTAAATTTGTGATGTCATGACAACGCAAACTTTGTTGAAGTTGTATTGTCTTTGGTCGTTGCCATGGCAACCCAAAATATATTTTCAATATTATACGTACTAAAATTTCACTTTGCAATCCTTCATCAAATTACGGTGTCCCTTGGTTCCAAAAATAAAGCTGAATATGATTTATGAGTGCAAGAAGTCACTAACCGGTCATTTAAAAAAATCGAGCTTCTCAATGTCAAAACCCAATTTGATGTCTTTTTTAAATGTAAAGAGTCGGAAACTTCTATTTACGTAACATTTGAGAGATTTCAAACGACACGAATTCGCTATTTTAAAATAAAACGTTTAATAAGAGCAACATCCTTAACCCTTCCCTTACTATGCAAAAAAACACACAAGATCCTGAGCTCTGTATCTGCTACACATCAGGCAAACGGGAGTGAATCATGACAATTATATAACACTTCTACAGCAGTACTACATATAATTTTCATGATTCACTCCCGTTTGCCTGATGTGTAGCAGATACACAGCTCAGGAGCTTGTGCTTTTTTTGCATAGTAAGGGAAAGGTTAAAGGTATAAAGTTGTTTATTAGATTTTTTTTCTTACTTAGTAACTTCTTCCACTAATCTGACGATATAACGAAATGTAAAAATTTATGCCGTCGACAATAATGGTCACCGGCCACAGAGAGTAAATTAGTTCTGGTGTATGTCGTGAAATTGGTGTGTATCATGGTATACTCTACTTTAGTGGTCTAAAGTTTTCTAATTTATTGTAATTGAAGAGTTGATAGTCCATATAGTCAAAGCGTCCTGTGGGTTCTTCCTATTTGATATTATTTTCGTACGGTTAATTAACAATGGCTAGCGTGTTCAACTTGAGAACGATCTGTGAAGTCATTTAATTCCGTACATCCATAGTTATGCTAGTACACTTACTGATACTGTTAAATGTATTTAACTATTTTCCGTGGTGATATTGTGTACATTTATTTTCAGTATACAATAAAAAAATATTTTCGTTTTGTGAAATTTCATTTTTGGTTAAAATATTTCAATTTTTTCATCTCTCGAAGTATAAAATGCTTAAAATTCATAAAAATTCTGCAAATATTTTTCCGGCTGCACGGTCGAGTGTCAACGTCGTTGACTTAGAACACTGAGGTCACGAGTTAGAATTACATTACGGAGAGTTTTTATAGATTAGTTTTTCAATCTATTTATGGATTTCTGTCCGAAGGCATGGATGTATGTGATGTATTGAATTCCCTCCCACTTATCTTATTCTAAAAACGAGCATATCGAGAGCGACTAGCTGACCACGTTCGAAAAAGAGAGTTGGAGCAACTGAATAAAAAACATTTCATCGTAGAAAAAATTCTGTTGTGATACCTCCATTAGGAGACCACATTGGGAGTTGACATCGAGTTATTTTACCATAAAGATATCATTCATTTGTTTATTTTTTTTTATAATTCAACAAAATGATTTTACTTGTGTGCCAAATAGATGTGCTGTATCGATAACATATCATTCTGTTGAGATAAATTCCATAAGGAGTCCATATGCTCCACATTGGGAGCGGACATGGTTAAAATATTGTATCAAAATATAGTGATTCAATTGCCTTTTCTTTTGCCAAAAAGACTGCATTTGCTGAACAATTAAATACTTATCATACAAACAGTAGGGAACTTTGTGAAAAAGACGAATGCGATATGTGTTAAGTTGTCAGTGTTTATTGTTTCGTGATTGTAGTCGTATTGTTTCCGCGTACCCACTATGTAGCAGGGATGGCGAAACTTTTTGGGTCCGCGTGCCAAAAAAAAATCCAATATTAGCGTGGCGTGCCCAAACGATAAAAAAATTAACAGATTAGAAAAAAATAAAAAATGATTTTAAACGATTGTAGTTTGTTTTGGGAAACATTTTAAAATTAATTAAACGGAATAAATTAATAATTCAAAATCAAAATTTTATTTTTTTTGAACTTGGAAATCGTTCACGTGCCATCCAAATTCTCAAACGTGCCATAGGTTCGCCATCCCTGCACTATAGAATATTGTTATATATGTAAATTTACCATCATGACCTTTGGCTGGGAAACTTTTTTGCGCTTGTACTTATTACCTACTTGCTATTCCGTTCACAGTTTTCATTTAAAAATCTACTACCTATTCCATTTCTTATGGATATTTGTAAAATCTCATTCTTTAATGAATTAGTTCAATTATTATCGTATAGGAAATTGAAAATGACAGAATGATAACATCAGCGGCACAATTGTCTCATCGCATTACAAAATTTATCCTGGACCCTGCTTACTATTATTTACTGCACAATTAAAATAACTGCTGGTTTCTCTACTATCCAAAATTTAGCTTTGTAAATAAAACTGCATTCTAGAATGGCGTGAAGTAAATCTATAGTTATTGTACTTTTCTTGTGTATACAGTAAATCTTATTTTGAAAAGCTATACGGACGTCATATATGCAGCGAAACCGGCCTTTACAAAAATGTGTTTTATTTTTTTGAAATACATATAGCAATAATTTATGAATGTAGACTTCGAGTGAAGGTGCCCGGTGAAATTTCAATATTAAATTTGAGCCGTTCAAATTTTGTACATTCACACATTTTTTTGTCAGTTCAAGTCCATCCTGAACGCCCGAAGATGCCGAAAGGCGAAACCCTGGACGTTAGTGACAAAAATCGTGTGAATGTACTAAATTTGTGCAATTCGAATTTAAGATTTTTTTTATTCCAATGAAAGTAAAAAATATTTACCAATTTGACTGCGAATCAATCGGCCGTGAAAATATATTTGTCATATTGTATTTGATTATATGAATCTGAACAATTAAATCACGGTAATATATATATATATATATGTTTGGATTTTTTTCCTGATTAAAAGAAATAAAATGGGTTTCAATTATTGTCGCACAATGTACAAATATTTTAATTAATAACGGCAATGGGGTTTCGTTACACAGGTGCGTGCTGGTCACAATTTTTTAAAATTTGAAACATGTCTTAATTATTTTGGTCGATGCTACTTTTTAAACAACATTTACCTTTCTTACCATAATAACTCATCAAAGATAATTATTTATTAGGTAATTATTGACTTAGTTGGGCTTTAATTGGCTATTAAGCATCTTAATAAAAAATAATTACCGATTTATCAATACAGTGTATTTTCAGTATTTTTCTAAATTTGTCCAGTATAGATTGAATAGATGTGTATTTAAATTTAATACTGAAATTTCACCAAGCACCTTCAGTCGAAATCTCAAATGTGTATTCGACAAATAAAGGGTTTTAACACATTACTCATCACATAAATTGTTTTCTTTCAGCAGCAGAAGTTCCTGAAGCGATCGGCAGACGAGGGAGGCGGGGGCGGTCCGGGCGGCGGCGCGGGCCCATCCCCGCCTGGTAAACTTCAGCGTACTTCGGGACCATCAGAATCGTTAACCAAGTTTTCTGTCGAGATCGTACAACAACTCGAATTCACCACCTCCGCAGCGGACTCTCAGCCGCAGCAAATCTCCACCAACGTGACCGTGAAAGCCCTCACCAACGCCTCGTTGAAAAGCGAGAGCAACACCCCTCTGTTGGAGTGCAAGAGAGAGCTGGATAACGAGTTCGTAGATCTTGATCAGTGCGCCGCCGCGCTCGAGAAAGATGCCAACTTCCCCGGATTTTCCGACCTCATCGGCGACGAGGCAGGAGACGAGATCATCACGTCCGACGCGTTTAAAGATCTTATATCGGACATATCCGGTTATCCAGACCTGTTTGATTTCGAAGACAAGTGCGGAGACTCGTCAGGTGGAGACGGAGGCCACTGTTTTCCGAATAATGGCCAAGTGAAAACCGAAGACCTCCGCGGGGAGCAGATGTCAGTGAGAAGTTCGGGAGACGACTCGCGAGGATTCGGATCGCGGGCGGGAGGGTACGGCGGCGGGGAGCTGTCGCCGGCGGCGCAGACGCTCAAACAGATGGCCGAGCAGCATCAACACAAGCAGCTCGGTCTGGGCGTCCGCGCCGCACGATCGCCCTATACTGAACTCCATGAATACCTCTCGGGACCGCCGACGCAGTTCCGAAAGCAAGATCCAGTCAAGCAGGAACCCGTGTTCCCTTACAAACAGTATTCTCCCTATGGGAGCCCCGGTTCAGCCGGACACGGTAGCCCGGGCTACTTACCTCGCGGCCCTTTCGGTGGGCCGTCACCCCCTCGGCCTCCTTCGGGGCCTCCTCCTCAGCAACAGCAGTCGTCGCAACCTCCTTCGGGACTCCACATCAACCAGGCGCAACATTTGCACATCTCTCATCCATCACATGCTATACAGGTAAGACAAGCTTTTGCCGAATAAATATCTTTTTCATCTTTCTCGGCGCTTCGGTTCTCATATTAGACGCTTTTGTCTTTGTGTTGAGTAATAATTATGACTATAAGATCTGTCAATGCTTTGAAAAATAATTTTGCTTGATAATGGATCAATACCATGTGTTTTACCCCTAGTCTACAACTTCTGGAGATTATTTTACATCTCAGTCAACTTTATCAGCGGTTGGATTTTTCGTTTACTGGGAACCCCTTTAGCGTGCGTGAGGGTATGTGAGAAGTGATGTATTAGGTTGTGTGCGGTGTTGGCGAAAATCAAAATGGACGCCGAGACAAATAGTCTCTCCAGGGTAGGTTGACATGCGATACGTCGCCCTCATATATTTGTTGGCATGCGGGTTAGGTCGCCCGGGCTGAGTAATACCGTCCCCTGACTGTGTTCCAGACGAATTCGAGCACCTCGCAAATTTCTCGTAGCAAGATAATCAATACGATATTCCAAGAGAATTTTCGGATGAATAAAAAACGAAACAATCTACAGTAATTAAATGAGGTTATGCATTCTATATTGGAAACCCCTCTTACATTTTTCTCGTATTTGTCAAATTAGAGAACAATAAAAATATATTAATTAATACAACATTGCAGTGATTCCATATATTTTATATGATTGGAAACAATGTGTGATGGACTTTAAAATATATTAATAAAATATATATATTTATGAAATTATTTTTAAAAAAGCTTAATCATTTTTTACGGCTAAAACTTTATTTTACGGGCGCTTAACATTTCAAATTTAAAAATAAAAAAAAATGGAAATATCATTTGACTCGATGATTTGTAAACGACACAATAAAGCTCCAAATAGTTAGATATCGTTGAAGAATTTGAAACAAAATTCAATAAAATGTGCTAATAAATGGGGGTCTCCAACACTCAACATGATTTTTGTATTTGGTTTTTTAAATTTGGTATAACTTAAATGTAATAATTGCAGCTATGGTCACTGTTTTTATAGTCGATCTGTAAAAAGCCAATGTTGCTATCTGATTGATTATGTCCACTCGCTATAAGCATAAGAGTGATTGTGATGAGATAAATATGCTTTACGATAATGCGAATTGACGATTTTTGCGTTCGTTTTGAAAAAAATGCTTTAAATGTAATCAATTCTCGCATATCGTATATACAAGTATCATTTATAATTACTTTACAACAGGGATTAATATCAAGTAATACCCTATGACAGGGGTGACCAAACCGTGGCGCATTGCATCCTTGCGCGCCTACTTATTCTTTTGAAGTAACGTAAGGAAGTAGCAAATGTGCTGTTTTATGGCCCATCTGAACTCAACAACAAAAAATTGGCGCATGGGTTGCAAAAGATTGGCCACCACTACCATTATATAACTTAAAATAGGTTGATAAATTCAATATTCCTCTTCGGCGCTGCTGTATTATAATACAAACAGTTGTTTGTTTAGTATTGGTTTTGGTTTAAAATAATTATTGTCAGTCATATCTAGGAGCAAATTATTTGGAAATTACCCTAGTTAAATAATGTTATTGATTTTTTCATTCTTTTTTTAAATCTGTGTAACTTGATACTGCCTACAATTATTTTTTTTAATTATTTTTTATTTAGAAATTTAACAGAACGTTCGATATTTGGATCAATATTTAAAATCATATTTTATATTTTACTGGCTAATTGTAGAAAAAACTTCAGCAATATTATTCGAAGTGAATTCATGCGGTTTGTCGGATTAATCGACATCACTGATGTCACCTTCATGCATGATTGACTGCTGATCGCCCTGTTAAACGCCAAATACTTACGATTTCAATATACATATGTCAATTTATTTATTGATGGTGTTAAAATGAAACAGCGTAAACCAAGTCATGCAGTAATCGAGGTATGCATTTAATTAATGACTAGATTCTTATATATTTGAGAATAGCACAACTGGGGTTGAAAGTCTTTCTATATAATAAAAAAAAAATACCCGTTAAAATGTTATTGCAACGTTCACGTTCACGTTTTTTTTTTTAAGTAAATGTGAAATAATATTTTACTATGATGAACAAATATCAAGCTCAAATTGTCTCGCAAGTTTGACAACATCTACTCCAAAAACTTTTTATCGTTTCGTCAGGATCATGGAAAAAAACAACAAAAGTCAATGATCCCAATATTGAACCCATTTCTCTATACTTTCTTTTTTCTCTCGGCGACGCGTCCAAAGACCAGCTAGTTGCCTACATTACTACGTAAACGGATACGTGAACAGTAGAAGCAAAGAGAGGCGACTTGGGATCAGTGCGTCGTTTATCATACGCTGCCCGCTGATTAAAGTGCCTCTAGTCCTTTCTCCCTAACTGCGGCCCTGTTCCACGCCATCTAACTAACCTAACATTGAGTAAAAGCTAAAGCTTGGCACAGGACGCATATCGTGTGTATTAACCCTTTTAATGCCGGAGGGCCGAAAAATCGGCCCTCCCTACCTATGCAAAAAATGCGCCGGGCCGATTTTTCGGCCCAGCGCTTCAGATACCAAATTTATACCTATTAAATTTTTATTATGTGAGTTATTCAACAGATGTGTAATATGCGCTCTGCCGATTTTTCAGCCCGGCATATCAATCTATCCCATCGGCCCATATCAATCTTTTCGCAAAGTAACGTGACATTATAGATAAACTCACTTTTTTCACTTGCGTGGTAATATGCGAATAAATTTGGTACTTTGTAAAATAACAAAATATATCCATTTTTTTTCATTCAATGACTACTTATAGATTTTACTACATAATAACATAAAAAGTGTTTCAAAATTAATATTTTTTAAACTGGTTTTTTAATGGGAACTTAGTTTTATTTGTTTTAAATTTTCTTTAATCAACATTAATATTTTTTATTGTTGTATCATGTTTGTAAAATGCAGATAATATCTCCGAATATTATTTCCATAGATCATAGAGAATACAAGTATTTTTTAAGTTATTTTATTTTACAAGTAAGTTCCTAACAAATGCTTTTTAATACTTTTTTTGAAAATGTGTAAAAGACGTTTTTTTCTATAAAAACCGCTTGGCAATTTTAGGATATGCATAGCAAAATCGTCCGGCATTAAAAGGGTTGAAACAAAAAGATATTACGTAATCTGCCAGGTTGACATTCATTATTTCGATATCACACTCCATCCTCCTTTTACATGGGTGATACGTTCCATGCAAAATAGACGTGCAAAAAAAATCAATTCACCGTGTCAATTGTACGGTAGGTTTCTATTGCATATAATCGCATCACCCTGAGGATATTTTTTCTTGAATTTGATACATTGGACATGCATGTTCCTCAAAATTTTATAAATTTTTGTTTCTATTTTGTTTTCGAGATTTACTCATTATCACCAAATAGGACGCTTAGTCCATTGACATTTTATTTATTCAATATGTAATTGATGATTTTTTTTGTATCACACCCAGTTGCACAACAAGTTATCAATTTTAAATTGGACTCGCTTCCTTCAGAATTGTTTCTCTTGCGGTACTCGGTAGCGACGTTCCCTCCAAGCTGCGCGCGTGCGCATCAGTTTGAAAACCCCCGCGCACTAATTCCGGCTTAGCGCGCACTCTTATATGTACAACTATTCAAATCTAACATTTATATACTTTAAATATAATTAAATTCTTATATTTTATTATAAAATAAATGTACCTAATTGGAGTATATAATATTGGATTTACATTAAGAATTAGTTGGTAAGAATGACCTGAAAAAGTAGAAAATGTTGATAAATTTACTAGTGATTCATTTTTATTCTTATTTTCTTAATTTGTGCTCAATTTATGACAAATTATTCCACGTATTTGTTGGATTGAACCGCGCAGTCCTAAGATTTTCCGCGCAACTTATCTGTTAGAGCAGTGGCTTCCAACCTTTATAAAAAATATTTTGCGCCTATCCCATCCTTTATTTCGTATAGTAAGTAATAAAGACACTTTTTAAAGAGTAAATAAATATCCTGGACTGTTCGCGCCTCACTTTGCAATAGCCCACGTCTCCCAGGTTGCAGATCGCTGTGTTAGAGGGAACATTGCTCAGTGGTTAAAATATGTTTGTCCAAATGTTAATATACGAACTTTATGCCAGTGTGTAACCCTGGCTAACAGGTCTATCTAACGTTTTAAAGTTTACCAATATCAATCTTATTGGAAAGGTATAAAATAGCCAGTTTCCGCTGCACGTATGTGGCACTAAACTTGAAGATTCATAACATGACCGCCACAAAAATGTGCTCGATGAAACTCGCGGAATGCCATTTGTCTTGTAATCCATACGATTTCTACAATCGACGTTCCCGTTTCGCGGGTGCACACTGCACATCCGTGGATTCGCTGGCGGCTCTATTAAATACTAATAAACACAAATCTGTAGACCAAATGTTCATTTTTAACAATTTTGAACCCACTATAACTAAATTACCTTTTTTGATAAATACAATTTCTTGACAATGTAAATATTAAGTGTTCATATTACAATTCAATTTTTTAGAGTCGCTAAACATACTTTTTGTTACTCGGTTATTTATTATTGGTCGTATGTATGGCTTTATTGTACAGTATAAAAAACATTTTTCACCCTGCGTAGTCTACGAGCTTTAGAGGAAAATTAAGTGTCCGTATACTATATATTAATTGAAGCTAGACATTTATTAAACAAGTTTTTAAATGTAAGTTTTTCCGCAACTGTCAGTTTTGAAATTTAATACAATGTTTCAATCAGGTGATTAAAGTTTGTGTTTGTATATTCAATAAAATAAACAATATTTATGTTTAAACGCTTGGATTTTAATATTTGTCATTTTGTCGACGTGGCGTCAATCTCATAGAAGAAGTAATTAGCTTACATAGTATGCATTATTATGATTGGACATTTGTTTTCTGATCGAAAAAATACATTCATAACTAATTTCTTTTTGATCACTGTCACATATAGATTCAAAACCAAAATGATTCACATTGCTGTCTACAGTGGGCTTAGTTGAATAAAACATTACTGTGCTGCATACATGATAATCAAATTGGGGTCACTTGTTGCATTTTTAGCTGTAGTCGATTATATTCATAAGAGTAGTTCTTGTCCCAGGATGCATGGCTGCGTTTCCTCATCGAGTGCAAGCCAGCCAGCCAGCCTCGACTCGATGGTGACACGCGATTCCAATCGTCGGGCATAAATTACAATCGTCGTAAGAAGCACTCGCCTGATCGCGTACAAATTACACGGTCTAAGTAACCTCCGCGTTCTACTCTCTCTCCGGCCGACTGTCTCCTTTCTATTCGAGAGAGACCAGCCGTCAGAAGTCAACCGCCGGTGAAGAGACGTCGGGCTGATGGTTGAATGGGCTGCCAGACGCGGTGAATGCCAGCACAGCAAACTCCTGGTTAACCAATCGATGCATTGCAAGTTCGCTCAAGACATTTGGTGGCTTACATTATCTATCAATACTTGTGAATCCCGTTTACAACTTAAGAAAATGTATTTTTTATTGAAACCCTATTGTAATGCAAGAGGGAACAAATTAAATTGTCACAATTAAAATCATTTTTTGGACAGAATAAAAATATGAACGGTCAGAATAAAAATATTATACGGTCAGAAAATATTATAACCATTTTGGTTAGGTTAGGTTTTTTTTTAATTTCATAAAATTCTGACCAATGTTATATAAATTCTGACCGAAAAAATACGAGCCAATGCAAAACATCTGACTGATACCTTAAAAAATAGTGTTTTATCTAAAACAATAATTAAATATTAAATAAATTTGATTAAAGTAATAATTTTAAAACGTTTATGAAATACTAAATGTTTTCGACTCGCAACTTACTCGTGAAAGCAACAACATTTTTCCCATTTTTTATGTTTTACTTCATCAAGTATAAAAATTAGTTTAAAAATATCCTGTCACCTTTATAATATGTATGTTGTTAATGCTTTAACGCGTGCCACCGGTTTGCTTTTACACTTACCGGGTCATTATTTTGTATCGTAAAATTGTTTCACCGTTTACCTGGCAACGCCACGCTCCGCCAGTGCAGTGGTGCATCGGATCCAGTGCTGAGCAACCAGTCATTACAATATAAAGTCGACGTGCTATCCAATCGCGGACACGTTTTTATGAATGTACGCATTTATTTAGCATACAGAAAATTGCATATATGGTCTCTGTCGAAGTCTATTAATTGCAGGATTTTTTATTATTGTACACGGCCTTCGTATGTGATTGTCTATTATGATATAAAAATGATGACTTGTTTATTTTATCTTTATCCTCAGTGGCATTGAGATTTTACAATGAGCACGGTGTTTTTAATTTATAGTATTAATAAAATTCCGATAATATCGAAGACTATCGATGTCTACTGTAGCCATTTAAACATAGGTATATATGCAAACCTCGCTTGCCTACCAATACGAAGTATAATAATATATCACTTGTAGGAACACACTTCAACTCGGGAAAATATATGACAATTGTTTCGACAAATTGTTTGAACAGTAATATTTATATTTATGTGTAAACGACACCTTTATCAATATTATTCGCTTCTTGTATTGTTTTACATACACATGATTTCTTCGCATAAATTACATTATCGCATTGATTATTTGCATTGAATGTTTTCCTATAATTAATCATTATATTGATAAGAATGTCTGTGGCACAGAAGGGTAAAATGGGTGACATGAAAATACGTCCATACAAATGCTGCAACATTACCTTGGATATGTACTAAATGGTAGATGTTAGTGTGAATAATTTGATGCATTGTGTATCTCTTCAGAGCCAGTATATATAGCTGAGCAAAACATAAGTTTTAACATAGTTCTGACGATGGCGCAGGCCGAAATAACTATCAACGCTTAAATTATTAAAACTGTAGAACTAAAATACTTTGATATTTTAAATCTGTTACTAACTGGTAGATTGGAAATTATTTCCATCGCTGTGGTAAAAAGTGATATAAAAAAATACAGGCTTTGAGTTATTTAAGTAATATAGCTTTGGCTCCATATTCATTTATAATTCAATATCCACGTTCGTTTAAGATAAAATTCTCTTTAAAACACACGCAGAAATAAATGAATTTTACAATAACAACAAAAAAAAAAGTTTAATTAGATGGTACATTCGTTTTAAACGGTATCATACGTATTTAAATATATCGTCACGCATTCAGTAATCGAATATAGTCTTGACTTACACTAAAGGTTTATATACAGAAGAACGCTAGAGATGGCCCTTGATATTTTCATATTTTCATGTCTTTCGTTGTTAATAATTGTTGAAATTATTTATTAAATTCTCATGTTGCAATTACAATTTGATAAATTATGTTTGATTTGACATGACAATGACATTGTTTGCATTTATCAAGTGAACGTATAATATGAAGGTATTACTTGCAAACCCAGCTTATCCAAAGTTGTTAAAACATGAACCATGAATGTAATTTAGTAGATAAAAATATTTTTTGAAACTATTTTTAGAAATCAGTCCCAAAAATGACTTGACAACATCCAACATATCATTCCAAAGTAATGTACAACTTAAAAACTTTTAAAATGAACATTATTTTTCAAAATGATATTCAAGTTTCATTTTTTTTAAACCATTTTAGAATAAGCCTTGTTTGCAAGTAATACCCTCTTATATGAGTATCAGTAAGATAATAAAAGTATGTAAACATACTGTGTACGTTTTTAATAAAATATTTATTTCTTATAATATACCATTTAAATGTAAAACTAAGTTGACTAACAATTTTCATTAATTATATGATGAGTCTGTTTTATAAAATACATTCCGAAAGCTTTCATTACAATTTAACTAACGAGAAGAGATAACTGCCTTAATTAAATTCGCATTTTCACCAGATATAAAAGGTAAACAATACTTAATTGAAAATGATTAATTGTATTAGTAAGGACGTCACGCTGTACTGTAATTACTATAGTTTATAAAATAAAAAAGTCTTGCTCCAACGGTTACACTTAACCTTAAAATATATCAGCAGGAGGCAGGTGTAGACGTTGACACGAAAGTAAGTGTAAACGCCGATTACTCTCGTAACCTTTTAAATTACACAATAAATAAACTGATCAATAAAAAAAATAATTTTAGTGTGTTCACTGTCAATACTAGGTGGAAAGAAATATAATTTAACAATATTATTTATACAAAACCAAATAGCAATAAAAAGGTGCAGTTAACAATTGGCATTGCAAAGAATTTACAAATTACAGTACAAAATATGAATAATTGAGTCTAAGCTAACACAAATTAAAATGTTTAACACCTCTAAATGTAATTACCAAGATCATCAACGAGTAATAAAGTTAAAGTGCAACGGATATAAGTACAAAGGACGATTGTTTTTTTTTATTATTAATAATTAAAGAGTTAGGTTAAAAAAAATAGTTATAAACTTTAATCAGCGGCTTATGTATGAAAAAAAAATTGACTAACTATCCTATGATGCTGACTTAAAACCGTATGTTAGAAAAAGTGGTTACACTTGATTGCGACCAGTTTCGCTATGCTGGGGGAGCATTTTAACTCGATCAGAATTTGTATATCATTCATTGATTATCAGCTTCTTTTAGTATAAATATATATTCCTTTTCTTCATTCGGAAACATGTCTCTAAATATTATCATTATTATAGCTAAATATAAAGTTTAACGATATTCCCACCGCATTATCATCAACTCCATAATCAAAACAGTAGCTGGTGTATACAATATACAAAGGGTTCGTCGTATTCATGTAATAAATTTATCTTCATGCTATTTATTGCGGCCAATCATTCCAGACATTTTAGTGTGGTCGGTTACCATGAGTAGAATAATATGTGTTATAAAGGAGTAGAAAGAAGCCTCACCGTTGCCTCTCGGCGGATAATCGAGCGATCCGTTCGGGCGAAATGATCGCACTGTTCAGAATTCCTGAGGCGTTTGCGCAGAACCGACTTGGGGCGATTTCATGCCTTTAACCTAAACGCTCGAAAAACTAACCGAAATTCCAACAAATCTTCAAGGAGTGAGGTAAACACTAGCGGGAAGTATATTATGAATAAAATTAGACACTAACGGTTTGGAGATTTTTTACCCCTTTGACGTATATAACTTGACTACTTTTTTTATTCAGTGACGTCATAAATAATTATATTAATTTTAGATCGATTCTCTGAGGTTGCATATCGCTACCATAAAGCAACATTGAGATCAAAAGAAACATGTCCATTTTAAGCTCATCATGCCAATCGATTGCTGAAAACCTTTATAATAAAACATTTAAATATTTTAATTTAAAAAAAATGTCCCATTGAAAAGAAAAATCTTACTTTTACAATTGTGGGGTTATAATACAAAACGTTACTATTTTCAAAATGAGCGATATTGAGTTAGTTATGCAGGTAGGGTAATTCAAGCCTAATGAATCGACTGTTCCTAATAGTTTTAATATAAAATGTCTAAAAGATTCGTTTTCAAATTGGAAATCATATTTTTATGCAAATATTATTTTGTTTGTGTTATTCGTTATAGTATTTGACTCTACTGAAAAGTTCGAGTTTTGGAAATAATACGTTTTGCGTTATAACCCCACAATTATTGATATTGCCCTTTAACTTGAAAGCATCAGCAATATTGACGGAATAACTAGATACAGATAATAGTATACAACGAAACCAACTAGTATCGTTTATCATAAACCGGAAAAGAAACTATATAAAACCAAAATTGACTTTTTCAAAATTATCTTTGTCTAGAAATATTTTTATACTTTCTTTCATTGCATACAGTTGTAATGCGAATTGACGATGAAGGATCGGCAAACTTCACATAGCTATTACTAGTTAATTATTATTGGCTAATACTAGTCCCTTATTTCGGGCTGTGTATGTCCTTGTGACGGCCCTGCACGAAGGTATTCAGGTGATATATGACCGCGTTGGAATACATCGTCCTTTTGAGTTTTGTGTCTCGAATATTGTTGGAAGCCATGTCTCCGCTGCCGTCCGTTTTATTGTATTATGAAAGGAGACGTGAACCTTTCCGACGATTCTCGCGTATACTTTTTTCACTTAACGGTGTCAAAAGTTTTTTTATATTTAAGGCTCGGCGCCAATACTTTGAAACCGACGAAAACTCGGGAACTATGATTAATTTCATTAAAAGCGAAATAAAAACAGTCACTCAAAATGTGCCAACTTCACTAGTTATCTGTTTGTCCCGTCTATATTATATCCCATGATCGTTTTAAATCTTTATCACTATTTCAATTTAGTTTTGTTATAGGGTAAAAATAGCAATTTATTTAGTTCTACAGTTTTTATATTTATTGGTTGATAGCTATTTCGGCTTTCGCCATCATAAGAACTTACATTTTTCTCAGTTATACATACTGGCTCCGAAGAGATACACAATGCATCATGTTATTCACTCTAACATCCTAATTCAAATTACAATTATAATATTACACTTATTAAATATGAAGAACGATAAACAATCTGGGGTTTTTAAAACTTTAATTAGGATAAATTAAACTGACATTTTTTATTAATTATATAATATTAAATTTATTAACTATTAGTTTTATTGTTAATAAATATTTTGTTGTAATTAAAATGAATTAATAGCTACATGTGGTGATAGTTTTTGGCAGCGTTTCACGACGTAGTGGTTTGTTTCATGACCAAACAGGCTAGTAAAACTAACGTACATCTATGCATGCATTAAACATTCGTATCACGTAGAAAGAAGAATGACATTATCAGACACGAGGTCCCATAAATAAAATCAAATCCTTGGTATTCCAATGGAATATAAGCAATATTTTGATGAATATGTGTAGTGCCATCTAAACTGAGTCAATATAGTTTTTTAAAGTATCGAATTTGAGTGTATATTAGGCAAAATTATTTCCCTCAAAACACGCGGTGTCTGGGACATATTAATGATTTATTTGCGCGGTATTCAAACGGTTAAACTAATGTAAATAATAGAATGATACCTTTTTTAAAAGTTATCATTGTATTTGTTAACACACCAGTTTTTGTTGCTGTATATCTCATTTGTAGATTCCTGAAATTATTTTAGACTCAGCAATGAACCTGTCGATTTATAAACAAACAACCAATCATCATGTGTATAGTATGTACCTAATAATTTTTTGACCTTTTTGTATTCATCGAAAGTATGTAGCAATTTTTATTTTTTTAATATTGTTCGTAACTCTCTCGGTTATAAGTAAAACCGCATTAAAACACTTATATTTTTTTTTCTAAAATTTGTCTGTTATAATAAGCGCCGAGCTGTAGTTAACGTGCCTGTATCGCAGGCCATTGGTCCTCGACACCTATAGGAGACGACCTGTTGATGTTGGTCGGTCGGCGGAATGAGGCGCGCGTGTCATGCAGACGAACGCAAGAGGCCTCTCTTGTTACCGAGAAGAACCCCCTCCAATAATATTTATAATGAGCATCCTTTAACTCCTTCGAGAGGCGGTTCTCTTTGTTTGACTATGCAGCATGAGAGATACAACACAAAAAAATGTAACCATCTGAACTAGTAACCTGGGATTTTCGACCATTTATTTTTGTAGTATTCTTCATAGGTGGCACTCGTTATTATAGGTGTCTTTATTTTGTCCGGTTTATATTGGCCGATATGTCATTTCTATTTTAAAACTTTATTTCATATATGTTGGCTTAAAACTCCGTAACGTATTTTGTCATGCAGATTCGTCCTAAAGAAGCCTGTATTTTTTTAGCATTAGAAAAAACTCCAGTAAATCATATTGTATTTTTTATCATCGAAAATATTTTTTTTCATATTATGTATTTTGAAGTGTGCACAGTTTTATGAAAACTTTACACAAATAGTCTAGTGTAGTCCGTCTGACTTGGTTAAATTGAACTTTCCAACCAATGTTTCACATGATTTGAACCCAGTGACTAAAATTTTTCAGTATTAGTGATCTTAAAGAACCGATTGAATAACAAGATTGTTATGCCTACGCCCAAACCACAAAATGGCTGTAAACTAGTATGAATTTTAATAATCTATCAGCCACAAGTTGCGAGAAATTCGCAAACTTTGTTTAAAATATATTCTTTATATTGAAAAAAAATATTTTTCAACAAATCATACTCTCACTGAATATTATTTTTATCCCTGGGTACACCGAGTTTCACATAATTACGAAACTCAAAAATGGCAGCCAATAAAAAAAACTGAAATATAGTTCCTTAGCAGGAATGACGCAGGGACGTCTCGGGGATTTTTGCGCCTGTATACGAGGAAAAACTAGGTCTAAATGAGTGGATAGTGCTAAAATCTTCACAATCACATAGGCGCCGCACCCTTTGCACAAGCCACGAGCCAGCCTGGCAATCATGCCAATCATGCCAAATATCAGATCTTTTCAATAACATTACTATGGTACTTCTTCATTATAACAATGTAGAATATAAGGCACAGTTATTAAGTTTTCAAGGTTTACGATGCGATTAAATAGTAAATTTGAGTAACTTAATTACAGATTAAGTGGTTAGGGGCAGGGAAGATAAAACTTTTCTTCAAAAGAGGTCGCAATTATTATATCTGTATGATAAGTATATTGTTTTTAAACTCTACAATTTCGTATTCGTTGTGCGGAACTTATGCTTTGGTCTCTGTGTGCGTAATAAGATAATATAAAAATAGAATATATACCTACGACGTACGAAAAAATAGTCGATCAGCACTAAACAGTGAAAATGTTGTCGACAAAATGACACCACGACTAGGGTTTGCAATACTGGACGAATATGTGAAAGCCGGTATTTCGGTTTTTCAAATTAATCTTTTGACTGCCGTAGAAAAAAGTACTTCTGTACCTAACACGCCGGCTATAATTTCCAAATATTAATTTAATTATTTATTGACGAGATAAATCGTCTCTGGCGTGTTGAGCACGTTTTTTACGAAATATCTCGTCTGTGGCAGCCATCCAGTTAAATATGTATTACCGGTATTGCAAATATCAAAACAGGTATTGAGTAAATATCAAATCATATGTTTAATACAAAGTTGATTTTTAAAAAACATATATTTTATTGTAACTTTGAATGAAATAACAATTAACTAGCAATGCTGGAATCTATCAATTTATTAGAATCTTCCCAAAAACTTATCCAACTGTAGAAAAACCCTCTCAAATTCAACGATTGTCGGTTTAATTCATGAAATAGTTATCCGGCATACATTGTTATATCATAATACCGAAATACAGTCGCACTCGGTTATTACAATCACGGGAATAGCGAGATTTCTGATTTAATGAGGAAACATTCGATGACATTTTAGTTTATAGTTTTCTCCATACATTTATTCACTTTTATAACGAGCATCGGGCATACGAAGCAAAAATATCGTCAATTTTTTGAAAAAAACTGTTAATGTGTCGATCGTTTAAAAACAGTATTTTCGACCATAAGCAATAAAATCCAACTTAACTAGACCGATATCAATGAAAACAATGAAACAAGTATCAATTTTAAATTCTATAAGAAAAGTGGATTGACAGAAAAATGTAATATGTGTGTATCGAACGGGTGTGTAAACAAATTCTAATTGTGTATTTTTGATTGAATTGCGATTTTTTTTTGTTCTGACCGCTCCAGATACTTCATGTCTTCATGTGATGTTTGTATGCATTTAAAAATACATATTCTCTGATATTACGAGCAAATTCAGCCGGTTCCACCTTCCTGGTAATAACCATGTTCGACTGTACTAGTATTATTTATTTCCAAAACCGTTTTTTTCCTCTAAGTATTACAAAACAGCCGGGATACCGGTTTCGGTTATACCAGTATTGCAATCCCTATTCACAACATAGACAACAAAATTTTATGTTTTATTCATGGTTGATAGAACTTGGAGAAATGTTGTTTTAGTCAGCCTGGATAAACTGTCAAACGATGCACGATGTCAACTGTTACTTGTGGTGTTGAAATAATTATTTATCATAAAGTAAACATGAGTTAGCCAATGACGACACCGCACTCCGCATGTTGTGCTTCGTATTTTCATCATTTGTGTATTATTGGTCTGTGTCAATTTATTTCCAGACAAAACTTAATCCCCCAATTTTCTTATATATCTTCTGTCTATCTATCAAACATGATTACTTAATATTAGAGACCTGTTGTATTGCCATTTCGCACTATAAGCTTATTCTTGCTTCCATCGTAAAATTTTCGAATAATGTAATCGGAAATTAAATAATTAAAATATATAAAAAAAGATTTTTTTTCAGCGCAATTGACACATTATTTTTAGTATCGGCTCCATTAAACGCACACAATATGTCGCCCGATACAAATTGTTTCACAGAGTTTGACCGTGTTGTTCCTTATTCAATTTGGTGCCCAGTTAATTGTGTATCATGTAGATACTGACTTTTCAGTAAATATACTTCAGTTTTAAAAGTTTTTTTTCATATTGTTTTGTTCTTTTTGAATTGTATGTAATTAAATAAAAAATATTATTATTCTACAATACATTAAATGGTGTAAAAATGAAAATAGATTTATGAATATTTGACGTTGATATGATGACGTTATATATAACACGCTAAAATTGTAAATCAAAATACTAAAATGATAAAAAAATATATATGCTGAAAGTACGGTTCTCCACTTATTATGCTTATTACTATAACAACCATAATACAATTCGTTCATAAATAATTTTCTTCTCTTTCAATATTCAAAACAGACGCGCAAAAGTTTGAAATGGTTAAGTGTAACCTTTTAGCCATGGTTAACGGTGTAATTTAATATTAACTAATATTAATAATGCTCTTATGCGTTACAAAAAAAAATGCCGCTAGCTTAATATAAATTTTTTTGGGGCATTTGAGTTTTTAAGTTAATTTAAGTGATGTTTTTTTTTGTTCATATTCTTGATAATATAAAGTTTATATCATAAACATTGCTTTTTTCTTTCATTGTTTAATGATTTAGTTTGTGGTAAAATGAAGAAGTATAGCTGTACAACCTTCATACCAAATTGTGTTTTTTTACTAACTGATCACATTGATATCTATACTCTGATATGGCTTTGAATTGGTAATTTACTGTTAATGATATTGAAAATGTATTATACGCAGTAAGAAAAATATCTTAAAAAGCTGGCTATTTTTATATTTTAATGTTTTAACACTACATGATCAGTGCTTGCAAAACGGTGCACATTCTCAATCAGTTGCTTAAGTTTTGAGACTGTTTGTAAGTTGTGAAAATTGATCCCGAAAAGTCCATAATATCGGCGCGACAGATAATCAATCTGGAAAGAATCACCAGAGTGGACGACAATTGCATTAGAGATTGCATTTAAAAGACGGGCGGGCGCGCGCAATTACGAAATTGGATTCGTAGCGAGGGCGGCCGGGATGCGCGCGCCCCTGCCGACGCCGGCGCCACCTCTCGTCTCCGCCGGACAAGTATTGATTGGGGCGCCCCCCGCCGCCTACCTTCGACTACGGCCACCCGCCCCCGCCCGGCGCGAGAAGACGCCCGCCCTCAGCCCGCCGCTACAGCATCCGTCCTAGGCTGAATCTACGAATACGGACGTAGGATTCCGGGGATTACCGCCGTGACTATCAAATATTACCACTGGAGACTATCTGCTGCAGCAATAAGTGTCCGGTGGCGAATCAGATATCTCTGCAAGATGATTCCAATCTTATTTATGAACGGTTTTTCACTCTGCGTGTATTTAAATCAGCAGTAAGTAGACTTATTTTGAAACTTAAATAACACCAGGCTACAATATCATTATTTGTGAGAAAATTCATTATACTTTAACCCTCCAAGGACGAGCGTCACCATATGGTCACACAAAACACCGTTGTCTATCGATCCCACTATTCATACTTTTTCTACCTGAATATCGTTGCTTTTGCTCATATTTGGTTAAGAAGGGTACGGACAACAAGAAATCATCAGCCGTAGGAACAGGAACGGTCTCCAAAAGCACATGTGATTTTTTGAATTTCCGTTTTTTTTAATTTACTTTTTGAAACTGTTAGATATTTTTTTATAAAAACATAAAATTATTTACAGTTATTTTGCTAATATATTTGTTTTGAAATTATGTTGATCTAAAGAGGTCAAATTGTAAATATTTTTAAAAAAATCACGTTTAGCTATATTTCAACCCCGAATGTTTGCAAGCCCATACGGTCACTTTTGTCCTTACTACTGTCCGTACTCAATATTACACGGTAATAAAAGGATGAGCATGACCATATAGTCATGCGGGGTTTCTATACAACGACTTTGCGTTTTTTTTTTTTTTAATTTTGGATAGGAATAAAAGTTATCCGTGACTTCAATATGGCTTAGAAAATATTTTTTTTATCGGAAAAAAGCTCTCGTCTCTGGAGGGTTTTAAGTTCGTGCGGCGTTGAAGACTGTTCCCGATCACTTATATTGTGTTACATCAACAGCGACATAACAAAAATCGGATTGCCAATACTTTTATCGAGATAAAAAAATATATCAAATTCTCGTCTCTCTGACATTAGTTATAATAAAATATAATATCAAACAACCCTGGCAGTATATTAATATTTAAACATTGTTTTGTAAGTGACACTCAAGAATCATGATTTCACGATTACTTACATACAATGTCTTGTATTCTTGCATGAAATTACAACATACAAAAAAACAATATTATTTTAGAGAAGGCTTAAAATTATTTTAAAAAATCATTTCACGCATCAGGTAAATTTAGTAAGTGGTTGGTTTCTTTTCTCGTGCTGAAAGTTTCTTGCTCGGATCACCTCATAAGTTTCGCAAAGCGATTTGTTTTGAAAGTTTCTTCTTGTGACTTATGACACTTTCTGCCGACGCACAGGAAAGACAACTTCCTACTCGAGTACGCAAGCGTATTAAATAATAATTTAAATATACAACCGTATTGCGTGCAAATAAATCGTCGGCTTTTACTTGCTGCATGCAATCAAACCAATATATGTGATCAAATAAATAAATTATTTTCTATGGATTCGGCGGTAACTTTGTGAAAGCATCTTCAGGTATACTATCGTAAGGTTATTTACGACCAGTATTACTTCTAAGCTCGAGGTAATACTGGTCATTTGTTTGACAACCCCTGCGCACACGTCCCGGGTTGACGCGCACTTCATTGCAAATATTAAAATTGTAACCACTTTAGTCATCAGAAATAAATTAGAAATCTTACCTTATCAAAAACAAGAAATTAATTTGGATAAAATATATGGTATGTGGAATATGGATAAGTTTCAAGGAACTATAACTTTACAACCGGCTGATAATTTGTTTCATTCTAACTATTTTATCTAACTTTGTGCTTATTTTTTTACGTTTTTTTTTATTTGTATTAAAAATCTCATTAGTAAGTTTTTAACGACGGGTATTTTAACAATTATAATTTTTAAAAAAAATGATTCAGTGCATAATTTGGAGGGTGGATTTGGAATAATAAATAAATAAAAAATATTTAATAACCGATACATGAATTTCTAGAATTTTTTAAATTGTCTTATACAATGAATCAACTTCGACATCCAGTGATTATTGAGCCCTTGAGAAGTGAAGTGAGCCAAGTTGTATTCTATAAAATATTGAGTTGGATGCGTTATAATATTATACATTATACATGTCTTTAAGTATCGTAAAAGGAAAGTAAGCTTAGATAATTAATACTCACTACAGTAGTGTATTCATTCTAAAATAATATTATGCCATCCACAAAAACACTTAATCAAAACGTGATTGTTCGTAAACGTTCAATAGAAAAGATTGACCATTTATCTACTCGGCTCATTTCACCTCTCAATTATATTATTAATTTATACATATTTAATTAATAAATATATATGATAAAAATAATATTTTGAACTTGTTCTGTTTTATCATATTCTGTTTTGTTCTGATTGGCATGTTGTGTTTATTCACGTTCTATTTAGACATGTAACCGTAATATTAACGATCTCGCCTGCGAGTATTATGCAATTTCAAATATTTATGAATTCGGTGTATTTTTGAAAAAACATTTTTAAAACAAAATTAAAATTTATTATTTCACATTTAATTGTGATTATATGTGCTTTCGCTTCCTTGATAAATATCAGATTATATGTATCTTGAAAATTTTAATTAATTTTAGGTATTGAGTCTAGTTCCTAAATTTTTGGCAGTATAAGAGACTGAACTCACCACTCGCATTAATTATTTCTTGTAAAGGGGCGGGGAATCCCATTCGTGCTGAATTAAAGATGGCTCGCTTCGGATTAACTGCTACCGAGGCTCTTTTTAATTTATGGAAGTCTGCGTATACTTCTCAAAGAAGCGAAACACGTATAATTCCTGATTACTCAGTAAGTATATTTATATTATTAAATATTTGCATAGCCGAAAGATTTTTTCTAGCCATACTACATTATTGATAGTAAAATTGAGCAGGAATAATTGACCTGTCACGCTATCTATATGTAGGAATTGCGATACCGATATTTCAGTATTTCATATTGCATACCGGTATTGCAAATATCAATATCGCCATTACTGCCATATGACCAATTGTATTATTATACTCGATTCATATAAAATACAATCATTAAAACATTTCACAACCATAGACGGGTGATTTTCATAAATAACTTAAAAATAATGTTTCTCAAAATAATAATACGTTTTTACATACACGTTTTTACATTTTAAATAGCTCATCAATTCTGAAACTTGCCAATAATAATAGATTTTAAATATTACGTACAATTTTATTAAAATATGTAATTGTTTTTTCACATTCAAACGCCGATTTTCAATACCGAAAACGGGTATGTTTTCATTTAAAAAATGTTATTTTGGTATTGAAAAAATCACTATATCGACTGTGTTTAGGTAAAAGGGATCGACCAACACAGAACAAATTTTACAGGAGAGACGAAAAACGTTTTTCAACAATTTTGGGCCAAAGTAAAATCATTAAATAAACACAATCTTGAAGTGCAAAAAAGCTTATAAACTCGTGCTTAATGTAATATAAATTTAATTAGTTGTTTAAGAAAACCCTTTATGATGGTGCTTTTTCATCGTTGCAATTTTCACAGGCCATTCTTTTTTCAAACTTAAAAGCTAAATTTAGATACTTATTCGGCATTTGCAGGATGAGTCCTTTCGTCAGTTTGTGTATTTAGTTGTAAATATTGTGATTATCAAATAAAACTTTTTTTCAAAAAAATTAAGGTTGATCCCTTTTACCTTAACACAGTCGATATAACATATATTAAAAAAACGAAACTGTCATAGGTTGAACAATCATTTTGTTGCGTCGCTTTTAAATCCAGATAAAATAAAATATTTTTTCCACACATGTTTAACAAAAGAGTCGACATATCATTTACGCGTTACGTCAAAGTATATAAGTAAACGCTGTGATAAAGTCGATTACATTAGGCATGATAGACATGAAAAACTACTACCGCACTGCTCAAACTGATGTAGGCGCCTGAGGGTGGGAGGTGGAGGGAGGGGAATATAACCACTAAATTTGTAGATGGACCTCGACGCTATGGTGACCATTTTATGCGAGAACTCTGGTACATTCGTGGAATAAAGATACACAAACATATTGTGCGAAGTCGAATATTATTCATATTTTTTCATCTGACTTTTAACACTTTTTTACACAACACAGTACATTAATTGTGATGACAGATTAAAAATATCAAAGTATTTTACTTCTACAGTTTTTAATCATTTTTATGCGTTGGTAGCTATTTCGGCTTTCGCCATCGTCAGAACTATAGGTGGCGATCTATTCGATGGCGAAAGCCGAAATAGCTATCAACGCATAAAAAATATTAAAAACTGTAGAACTAAAATACTTTGACATTTTTAATCTGTTTTATTGGAGTTCTACCAAGTAAATGCCAAATGAATTAATTAATTGTGATACTTGAAAAAAAATGTCAATTGTATATTTTCTATTAATTAGTTCTACTTTAAAAATTGTTCTATCAGGGATGTGGAAGTTTGGGTGGTGTCGGTATCGTTAAAAAACGGTTGACTCATATGACTTAAAAATTGTAATTTTAAAAAAGTTGTGCATCTTCGTAAATATAAAAAAAATCATTATAAAATTTAACTTAAATATGACGAATGTTCGTGCAGTTACAGCGACAAAAGAGCAACGTACTTGTTATTGTAAAAAAATAAAGATGACTGTAAATTTGCTAAAAATGTTGAAGTCAATGTTTGAAAAATATACTGTGGGAAAAAATACGTTGTTAAACTTTAAAAGATACTTTTATATTCATAAATATTCAAAAAGGTATTACAGTAAGTATGTTAGATTTCATCTTCATTTCAATATAACATAAGCAATCAATATTTATTGTTTTCCCATTTTAAAAAATACATTACAGATAAATGCCTATGGCTCAAATATTTTTAAGTTGAAAAATCATACGAGAAAAACTCGATGAGAATTTATTGTAAGTCACTCGAGATCAACTCGAGGTTAATTGACAACACAAACACCCATTTTCTAGGTCTCAAATTTAATTTGAAAAATAATTGAACATACTGGGAATCTAACCCAGACCTGCCTGGTTGGTAGAGCAAGCTCTAACCAACTAGACCAAATCGGGCGACAAATTTGTATTGTTTAAAAAGTGAATTACTTATCCCTTATTTAAATTACTGGTAACTGACGGTCACCTCGATACTCGCCCAACCCCGAAATCTTATTTGAACGCTTAACTCGCCCGAGGCCATTTTTGTAAAGGAAATTGGGAAATTCGTCATTGGAAGATAGTGTAGTTCACGCGCCGTCTTTGGGCGTGGTGTAGTATTTCCTAGAAAGCATTACCAACCCTTTTATTACACAACCCGTAATATCAATTCGCTCTGAATAACTCTCTGACTACCATTGCCAGCGCAATTGTAAAATGCAGTAATTCTAAGCCCAAATCCCACCAAACGAATTTTAAAAGATCTACCTACTAAACATAACATACGTCACAGTCAAATGAAATGATGATATGTATTATACAATATCTATCGATCTCCGGTACGCTATTACTGAGGTTCAGTGAGCCAAGTGGTATTTTAGGAAAAAATGAGTTGGATGTGTTATAATACTCTACACGTCTTAAAGTATCGTAAAAGTGAATAAAGCTCAGTAAATACACACTGCAATAGTGTTCTCCCTAAAATAAAAATATTTTATCCACTAAAACATCAAGTAAAGTCGTGAATTGTACTTACAAGTTTTATCGTTTTGACTCTTGGCTCACTTCAATTTAGAATGAAATAAATGCTTGTGTTTCATTGAATATATAAAACAATTTAATTATATTTGAATAATCAACATAAAAAAATAAAATTCACACTAGGTAAAAGGTATAACACTTAAGTTTAAGAATTATAAATACATACAGACAGATACTAGAATTTGAAAAAAAAACTAGGGCGTCGGTAGTCGGGTGTTTTTTTTCTGAACGCGAAGTTAGAAAAATCGGAGAAAAATAATTTAAAGACATTTAAAAATCATCATTATTACTATCATAGTAATTAGTGACGAGTATTAGAATTATTCTAGTGACTAGAATGATCTGATGGTCTACAGATGTGAAAGTTAAATTAAAATTATTGAAAAAATCGATTCGTAATCAGAGTCGGTTTTTTTTATTTAAAGCCAGAGTAGGAATCGTTTTCTTTTTACCCAACTCCACAGCCCTGAAAAAAACGCAAGTAAAAAGGAATGTAATCTTTTCTAGTGTATCTTACCGCTTGTTTGTTTTAATTTAAACTGTGTCAAATTTCATATTTCGTTTTATATGATTTTTTTTATAAACCATGTCCGCTCCCAATGTGGAGCATATGGACTCCTAATGGAGTTTATCTCAACAGAAGTGTTTCTACGAAAACTGCTTGTTACTCGGTTGCTCAACCTCTCTTTTTCCAAAGAGAGTAGGGATAGAAGGATAGGGGCTAGGACAGGATTAGTGGTAAGCTAATCGCTCTCGATACGCCCCATTCGTAGGATAGGATGGGTGAGAGGGGGGAATTCAAGACATCACATACACCCATGCCTTTGAGCAGAAATTCATAAATCGATTGAAAAATCAATTTATAAAAACTATCCGTACCGGGATTTGAACTCGGGCCCTCCGTAGCTGAAGCCAACAACGTTGACCACTCGACTACACAGGCGGCTGTGATATACTTATATTATATGATATACTTATATGGTATACGTATATATTTATATGTATAATAAAAAAAATCACAATATAATAATTACGCACACTTGCTACTTGTAAATCGTATAGTTTCAGCATTTTCAACTCATTCGTTGATTAAAACCATTCATGATTATTTTTTTTTTTAAAAAAGGTAAAATTTGTTCTATGAATGCGACCTTGTGATTACGAAAATTTACAGTCAACACCTCCTCATTTATTTGTTGTCTTTGCGCCAGCTAGATAATCATTACAACCCCGATTTGCTTATAAGTTAAGCCGGTTCGTAGTATTAATATTTCAGACTATGTATTCGGTTAAAATTGCCAATGAAAATACTAAATGGAAAAATCAGCGCCAGTGCTAACAGTGTATGAATACACACATTATTTTAGATTACTAGGTGCCTGAATCATATAGAAAATACAAGACTCTTCCATTTGCATTACGGAGTCTCCATTTGGCCAAATGAAATATTGATCGGGCGTTTAACCTTTGGGATAAACGATTTTTCTATTTTCCGTTCATAAATTAACCTTGTCCGGATTATAACCGAACTAATCTTAATATTTTTCTGATTTTAATGCCAAACATGAAATGGGAATTGTATAATACCCTTTATCTAAAATATAACATGTCTTTTTCAACTTATATATTTAAAAAATATATATATATTATTAGTCTGTTACCCACTGTTTTGTATTATATCCTTGATAATTTCTTTATTGGTCATTAAAATATAATTTACGTGTTTCCTTTGTTTCAGGTAATGCCAATGAAAAGCTGTTGATTAAGAAATGTCTAAATGATCACAACGTTCAGTATTGTAAGTTGTATACTAATCAATATTTTTATTTTATCGTGCACGCAATTTTTGGATACTCGTAACAATATTTATATCACTGTCGTCGACAAACTGGTAACATAAATCGAATAATTAATATCGTACAAAGGCATGATTGTCCGTATTTTTTTTGACCTAACCTATTGAAGTTGGACCAAAATAACGTAGGTAAAAAGCAGCAATTTGTCTACTAATAACTTCATTTATCTATCAATATTCTGTGCAACATTTGAAATTCTATATTAGTAGTACATATATCAGGGCGTGGAGTCAGGTGTTTTTTTTTCCGGAGTCGAATTATTGTAGTAAATACAAAGATCCGATGGTATGCATAATATACAACAAACGGGTAGTTTTGTAAATTTAAAGCCGTAGTCATTTTTTTACTTACAACTAGGGTCCATCCAATCCCGGGATTTCTGGATTGATTAATTTTGAATCCCGGGATTGAGATTTTCTCACAGAGGAATTTGAAATCCTCAATTCGCTATACTTTTTCCTTGGATTCTCACAGAACCTCGTTTTTTTTTTTTTAATTCACCGAGGAATTTGAAATCCCCGATTTGGTATACTTTTTCCCAGAATCTCACGGAAACTCGTTTTTTTTTTTTTTAGCTCACCGAGGAATTTGAAATCTCCGATTTGGTATACTTTTTCGCGGAAACTCGTTTTTTTTTTAGCTCGCCGAGGAATTTGAAATCTTGAATTTGCCAATTTCGTGTAAATTTTCGGGATTTGCTCAAAGTTCTCAATCCCGGGATCGCGGCCATCTCAATCCCGGAATTTCGGGATCAGAAAATTGAACGGGATCCCTGGATTGGATTCCCTACTTACAGCCTTTATATAAACTCTACAAATGAAGCTGTCGTGACTTTGTATCTATCTCTTGGTTGCTAAAATATCTAAATAGTCTGTTATATAATATTTTACAAAGTGTTCACTGTCAATTCTTGCTGGGAAGGCAATATATTTAACATAAAAAAGATTTGTTGTATTAATTCAGTTGATAATGCTCGTCATAAGCGAAACCGGTCTTAATCACTTAAAATATAAGGGGAATTAGACAAATGAATATTTTATTATCTTTGATAGATTCGGCTGTAACTGAAAAAAAATCATTTTAAATATTTTTATTTTATATAAACGTTGCGATAGTATGATGATGCTTCTCAAAGAGGCGAAACACGTGTCACAAGTTTTAGCACAAAAAGTGAAAAAGTGAAATAATAAAATTATCAAATTTAATTTAATATTTTTTTGTTCTTGAATATAATGCAGGGCGCTATGGAGTCGCGTGAAAAAAAGACGACTCCGACTCCGAGGAAATTTTTCAATAATTGCAATTTAACATGTATATATATGTATACCATCAGATCATCTTTAGTCAGCCAAGCATGAAATGTTAACACTTTTGATTATTTTGCTTAAATACACATTGAATATATTTTTCAAAAAAAAAAAAAAGATCCGCTCATTTTTCACGACTCCGACTCCGAGCCAAAATACCGCGACTTCGACTCCACAGCCTTGATATAATGCCTTTCCAACCAGCAAATATTGCTATTGTGGTATCAGAAAAATAACGTACAATTAAATAAGTTGAATAATATTTTCCGTGAAATGTTTTATCTAACACGTGCATTTAATAATTCTGATGAATACTCCATATGAAACTAGTCATGGAATGACTAACTGGTCAAAATGATCGCATTGTATTTAAGTCTTTACATTTTGTTGACACAGTGCTTATTCTGTGAATCTGATCATCATTCATCAGTGTCGTTAGTGACTTACATGTGGTTTGGTCGGGATAGCTAAAATCGATGCTACGTGAAAAGCGCGCTTTACTACATTAATTTGCGCGCCTTAGTCGTGCGCTCTTTTGTTTTGCGCGCCATTGTCGGCGCAGCTTTGTCGTGCGCGCTGACGTTTCAGCGTGTCTAAAATCCTTCGAGTTTCTAAACATATTTAGATTCAAAATTTTAAATAGAGCGCTTTTTTATTATATTTTATAAAAATGCGTCGATCGTAATTTAAATCCACAATCGTTGCTTATTTTAATATCGTCTTCTTCATAAAGCAAAGCGCGAAGCATTGTGGCGAAATGAACTCGGTCCTTCCGTCGATATAGCAAATCGGGCACACATTCACCGTCTCATTTTGACGTTTGTTCTTAAATTAAATAATCATTTACCGGTCCCGTGTTTGGTAATCCCTTCAAAGTAATGACAACATCGGTTTTACTACACTGCCGCTATTTCATCTGCTCCGTCCACACACTAGGCAAGTGCTGGCAATAACGGTTTCAAAATAATTTGATGATTGTTAGGTTTGATCCAATGGTTTTGATTAAAAACACAGCCATCACTTTTTGATACGCTTTGATATTATAAATGTTTATAATGTTTCTACATAAAAAGTAGGAATCTTAATAAGTACTGTTGATCGATTAAAGTAATTGTGACTGTGATAATTTGCTTTTTTCTATTATGATCATAAAACACAAAATTTACAAGAAAACTATAAAAATATTTTATTAATCTTCACGTAACATAATTTGCGTCATTACGTTGTTTGCGGTGTTCGTGAGATCGAATTCCAGCACGTTATAAAATGATTTTCAAACGATTACTTATTTTTATGCGAAGGCATGTATGTATTCCTGTGAAGTCTAAATTCTCTTCGACTTATATTATCATTAAAACAGGGCGTAGCGAAATCGTTCAGCCAACCACTAGTATGCTTCTATTCCTACTCCCTTCGAAAAAGAGAGGCGAAGCAGTTCGCTTGAGATAAGCTTCTATGCAGATATGCTTCAAAAATACATTATAGCCTAAATTGACAGATTCCTTATTAAATATGTGTTTTAACAGAGCATATAATATAACATACATTCGTACTAATTCCACTTTTATTTAATAAAATCAGGACCGGTCTCACTCTTGACGAGCATTATCAACTGATAAGAGAATACAATTTTACAATGTTATTTATACAAATCAAAGTGAAATAAATATGGTGTAATAAACAATCAGTGTTGAAAAGAATTTACAAATAAAATATGAATAAGTGACACTTACTTGACTCTTACTACTTCTCTTTGAAAGCAAGAGAGGTTGAGCGACTGGGTAACAAACAGTTTGTGTAGAAAAACTTCTGTTAAGATACCTCCGTTAGGAAGCCATGTGCTCCACACTGGGAGCGGACATGGATTTTAAAAAAATTACTCAAAATAAAAATATTTTATATCTTTAGTGTCACTTTCAATGCCAATTGTTAATCACACCTTTTTTTTGTTATTTCATTTGGATTTTTTATAAACAACATTGTAAAATTGCATTCTCTTTTCGGTTGATAATGCGTTTCGTGAGCGAAACGATCTTTTTAAATAAAAGTGGAATTGGTACAAATTGTAATAGAAGTATTGATAGTAAACGATATCATTTAATAATGTAAATTCCTAAAAGTTTAGTCATGAGAAAACAACATTGTTATGTTATAATCTCAATAACGTATTATCACATTTTATTATTTAAAATTCTACGCTGACATAAACGTATTTAAAAAAATGTCCGGGCGTGCGTTTGCGCTCCACAACAGCTGTTGGCTTTGCTGCCATCTGATTCATTTCTCCATATTGTGTAACGTTATCTAATTCGACGTGGAATTAATTAATTGGAGAGATTATTTAATTGTTCATATCCTGACAGCAGCATTATTACTGCAAGTAAACTATTATCGTTATTTTTAAATGCCATTGCACAGGGCGATTCGGTTGCAGTTTAGCGCTTCATTATTTTTGAAAGATGGTTAAACTGCCCAACATTATTGATTGATAAACTTTAAATTTGTCTTTTTTACCAATTGTCGGTTGTATGTCAAACTTGATTTTATTAATCCCACAACTCTATAGTTATAAATATACCGTATTATCCGATACCTATTTCATTAACTTTGGTTATCCCATCACATGAAACATACTGCCTAGTCCAATACTTCTCAAACTGGGGGCCGCCACAAAAAAATCGTATTCAGGGGGCGCGGATTTTTTTTCAGATTTAGGTGGCCGCGATATGAAAAATTTTGGGAAACACTGGCCTAATTGACCAGTCAAACGTATTCCGATCGAATAATTGACACCAATTAATCATTACAAATTCACCCAATTATCATAACTCTCGTTTATTGGCGGAAAACCATTATATTTATAAAATCTGCTGAAAATGTTCGCAAGGAGCGAAACCGGTCTTTTGTTCTTTTCATAAAATTTGTAAAATTTTAACAAAAAGCAGTGTTTTATTTTTATAATTATCATTATTAGTTTTTAAGCTTTTATCTCTAAACAATATTTAAAGAAGTCACCGTTCTACTATTCCCAATGATTATTAGGATAACGAGGTTAACTAATTTGTCGTTAGTTAAGAAAATTATATTTAATTTACTTTTTCTCATTATATGAAATTGTATTTCATTGTTGATAATATTTCATATTTTTGTCTCTAAGGAAAACTTTTTTCATCATATTTTTTTTATCGTTGTACAATATATTATATACATTTTTATGTTATGGCTAGTTTACGTGTATTAAGGTTTCTTTTAATGATCATTTTCATCGTGTATTTCTTTACGTGCTTTTGAGCTCACTCGAGAAGAAAATCAATCGGCTGAAGTTCGTTTTCAATTATCCCTTGTCCGTTGCAAATCCTACTTCCCGCTTATACATTATATACTACACGGAGACGGTACATACCAATATTAGATCCGCTCCATCAAAATGTTGTTGATGTTTGTAGTTGAAAGGGTTATCGGTAGGTAATTTTCTCCAAAAATCAATTGCCCGAAATTAATTGAATCCGATTTCAATCTACCATTTTCAACGTGTCTGACGTCATAGATCCTTCTACTTCGTAGCTATGAATTTATACCCATTTTACAACCTCGTACCGATCGCCAAGAAATTCAAAACTCAATTTAGGTAAATCATAAAAAATATTTCCATCATAAAATCATTGTTTTTGAAATTGGAATTCTTTGAAGAGCCAAAAAAAGTCTCGCGTATTTTCATTTTGGTAATTTCGTAAATTCCTGGGTTTTTTTTTAATTTGTCAATCCCGAATTTATTTACGATTTTATGGTGAATGTTCAGTCCCGGGATTGAAAAAAAATACTATCCTGAAATCCCGAGATCACAAAAATGGTCCGGGATTGGATGCCTTAATCTGTACGTATAAAAGTATCAAAATCTAATATAAATTATCAAATAACTATTTCGTAACGAAGATAATATCATAGTATTCTCAGTAGTAGTAGTGCTTAAGGTTAAATTGACTTGACAAGTGAGCATTTACAATTGAATCTAACCAGCATTTCTAGTTTAATAAACAATTGACAGTTTTAAGAATAATCTGATTTATAATATATATTACACACAGAATAGAATTTTACTGTCACCCTTTCTTTCGTCAATACTTTTCAAATGGTTGGTTTCATTTTACTTGGCTCTACCCGATTAGCCAATATTGCCCCACTTCGTATGATATCGTCGTATTGTGGACATATTTTATGCACGTAGAATGTGTTGCAAAAGATCTGCACCGATAAAATTGGCTGACCTGAATAGTTCGCGTGGATATAGAGCACCTCAATGTGACACCAGTGGGGGCGATTTGCATGTGCCACTTTTCAATTAGATCGAATTGAAAATGTGTAAACTTGAATTCGTTTTTAGATAAAACTGAACAACTACTCAAATACATATTTTTAACTTATCACTTAAGATACATTAAAAAGTGTATGTTGATTGAAATTATCTTATAAATATATTGTTACATACTCATCATGACTTTAATTTACACCCGTTCGACAGCCCACGTAAGGTTAAAGCAGTTGACAAATGCAGAAAAAATCTTAGTTTTGAAATAATTTACTTCAACTCAATATACTTTACTCAACAGATTGACAAACAATATTGCAAAAAAAACAGATTTTCATTGCAACGAACTGTATAGATATTGAAAGAATGTTTTTTTATTGTATTTAATTCACCTGTTATTTATGTGCTTTCACTTTCGTAATTAACACTAATCATAACGCCATGCAAAGTAGTGTCAATAAAGAATGATTTACTCCTTTCACGCTCGGCTCATCTTAAGTGACCATAACTTTCAATGGCATTAAATGAATTTAGTCGCGTTTCTTTTACTTCTATGAGGGTTTCTGTACGCGTTTTTCACAGCAGCCGTGCTATTGTCTCTGGAGAAATGTCCTCTTAGACCGTTATTGCTGGCCTGTTTATTGCCTAATTACAAAGGTGAACGCTCTCGACATTTGCTGTACTCGAAACGGTTTCACTCGCCCAAGAAGCAGCTCGACCCTGCGATTGTTACCTACCGCTTCGCTTCTAGAGCACTGCGCGTTGGCTTTCTCGATGCCACATCAGACCTGAAAAAAATCAATATCGTATTGATTTATTCGCCGCCTTCTACAAATCTGTATGGCAAAAATCTGTGGCAATCTTATGATCTTCGGCAATGACACATTCTCTCCTGCACGACATACCTTCCGATCTCTATCCGATTTCTACTAATCTGAGGTCCAACACTGATATCTCTTTACACTCAATATAATGGTTATCTGTTAATAGTTTCTACTGGAGAAGTATCTGAACCTAAACTGGTGTGTTCTTCATTAATTTAATGTGTAAAGTTTTTACTTGTTTTTTTTATCATGATTTAAACAACGAAATTAGAATAGAAGTGGAAATAATATTTGTTCTATTCCCTCCTAATATTTACATTGTTGATTAAAGCTTGCCAAATTATTATATTAGCAAGTTATTTTTAATTACTAAATTATTGTAATATATTCAAACATATTTAATTTTAATCCATGGTGAAGTAAGATTGCGAGATAATATAGTAAGAAAAACAAATACTTACATTTAAAACAGGTTCGGTTTCGTTTCACGTAGAGGCAGTTCGATTATGTCTAGAAAATTATACCGAATTCAATAGTCTCGATTGAAAAAAAAATATATAAAAGTTTATAGAGCCAATTGTGTATGCAATTTTGATCTTGTGTAGATATCTTTATTTCAGTTAAGTTTTTGTTATTAAAAAAACGATAAACAAACCCCGTCATGATTTATACGAAAAATTTGCAATACATTTAATTTTATATCACGTCATTATATTATATTACACCTTCCGACAACGATGATTGGGTGGCTTCAACGAATCTGTTGAAAGTAACAAAAATGTAAATAAATAAACATTAATGTAAAATTATGTGATTTACATTGAATCTTCAACTTGTGGATTAACAGAGCTATCACAATTAAATTTATATCTATAATCTAATTGATTTGTAGTTTTTTTTACTAAGTATTTGAAATATTCTTTTCCTTATACGGTGGTACGTTTTCTTTAATAGGTATAATTTATATACGAATATTTGCGACGTTACAAAACAAACGTGGCCATCTCCGTCATAGATGAAACTGAGTAAATCATATTTCTTTATTATCATTGTAATTAAACTAGCGAGTCCATATTGTGCTATTTTATAATCATGGTTGGCAATTACCAATTCGCTTTGAGCAATGGTTATCAATAAAAAAAAATGATAAACAAGTGGAGATAGCCTCGTTTGATTATATTTCAGTTTAACATGATCAGTTCTGATTAGTACTGCAATGTTTATATATATCTAGGTAAAAAGAAACAGCGTTGCGCCATAATAAATTTTCGTTATATTTCTTCATTGAATATCTTTTATTTGACTTTTTTTTTTAATCGGAAATTCAATTGTATATATTTTATTTAAGTTGTATATGTAACTGTCATTTGTTCATTGAAAGACATTGACTTGTTTATTTCTAACAATACAATCATGTTAATACTCGTCGGAGATAACTAAGTTTGAAAAATATCACACAATTTTGTTTGTAAGAGAACATTTTTGAAATGACCCGTCATACCAACTAAAAATCTCAAAAAAGTCAATAACTGGAGTTGACCACGTTTGTTTTGTAACGTCACATTTATTGCTTCATATAACGTTATCGTTACGATGTATTTAGCGGTCTCTTTGCACGATGTGTTTTATTTTATAATTTATTAAAATACTTTGTGTGTAATGTTGATAATTATTATCTGCTAATTGTTGTCATTATTCAGATCTTTATTGCTTCTCCATCTGTATCACAACACAGCTTCGCTGCTATCACGCTATGTAGAGAGGGCGCTGTGTAATAGTCAACCTATCCTTAGTATTGGGCACGTTCATATTATGACACTGTACGAGTGTGGGTGCAGTTAAGTGATAGTAAATTTTTATTTTGAATAAAAATAGAGTAGCGACTAATGCTGTTAAAAATCTTGTATTTTTCTGGTCTGCGGTTTAACCATCTTTTGGACACTATTTAATATCAGATATTCAATATTTATTAAGTAAAGTCAGTATTTATCTTATTGATCTATATTTTTACCTCGAGGCTCTGACAACCAAACCTTACCACATTGTTATGATTACGGTTATAAAGCAAATTTAAAATAATTATTGACCTTCCTATGTTTATACTGAATAATTTAATTTCATATTAGTCGCTGAAAATATAACGATACAATTTTTTTAGTTAAACAATGATAAAGTTGTTTTTTGCTTTATTGAATATTTTATTTGGTATATATATATATATATATATTTCATAATCAATAAAGTTTTGATAACGTCTTGCACAACTACTATCAAGCGAATCTCAATTTGAACCTTCCAGGATTTGCCTCACTCTTCCTGATACATTATAATCACATAAGTTCTGTTATGGTTGCTATTATAGCTGTGATTGGGTATACCTCGATTCCAAACTCGCTCTGCGTCTAAAGTAAGTGGCCTTTTTTAATTAATGCAAAAGTATTACATAAATTCGATTGAGTCCGACATGGGTACATCAAATTCGTATATGTATACAAGCATACATATCGTTTTAATGAATGTATTAATCATAATGCCGTTATTAAAACAAGTGGCGAATTTTAAGTATTCTGTGTTAAAATATTTATTAATTATGAAATAATGTACCTACACAAAATGATGATATCAACCGTATTCTTTTCAATGAGTTGTCTTCTGTCCTAATTCTAACTCATGGTAATCAATGATCTTATAATATAAAGTCATCTCAAAGATCAGTAAATAAAAAAGTGTAAATTTTCATTTTGTTTTCAAAATTACTTATCACAAAATAACTGTTCTCGTCGAGTTAAAATCCTCAATCCCAGCTGATATATAATTTTATAGTTTTCTAAAGATTAAAGATCAAACAACGTCTTTAAATATTTCTTTGCGTGGCTTGAATATATTGATAATTCGAGATACATTTCGCATGCTTAATAACAAACGGGCGTATCTAAATTTTCGTAGCTATGAAATATCAGAGTTGTACTGAGATGTACATCTTATGGGACAAGAATTGTTAAAAATATTTTTTTTATTGTATTTTCAAAAAAAATTGTAACCAAAGACTTGTATTTTATAAAAACTGCGATACGCCCGTATGTTACTAGCATGCGATTAATTCATTAATTGCATTGTTCAAATATTTACACATAAAATGCTTGAGAAGTGTTTGATATTTCGATGTATTCAATTATTTGTAGGAATAATTATGAATATAATCCACAGTGGATACTATTTGCAAACATGTATAATGTCGAGTTGTCAATATATTCACGGCATATCTCCTTCTTCTAATTTTCACGTACTGTGGTTATGCATGACTTTATTATCTTTATATATGTATATACACATATTTGACAGCATAAGTATCACAAGGTGTGTATACTTTGGTTTTACATGTATGTTTATAAAAAATGACTCGATTGAAATGTTTGCCACCGCTCGATCAAGAGCCGGCGAGTGCGCCAGTATTGTGGAGTGTGGGAAAGTATTTTGCGGTTTTTAGATAGTGCAGCTACTTGCTACTACCTCTTCACTGCTAGTTGTACTCCAGCTAGGCTGGCATGAAGAGCACAGCACACCCGAGCGGTGACCAGCCTCCGCTACACATGTACCCGCACTCATCTTATCGCCATCTTCCGTACGCCGCCCAACTAACTGGCAGTTCACATTTCCACCGCTTCTCAAGCGGACGCCGAAATATGTCGATATCAAAACACGAATCGTTCTGATGCATCGAAACTCGGTCAATTGGAACACGATGGCTTTTGCTCCATTATAAACACTCATACAGCAACACGTATCGCCAGAGTAGAGTGCAAAATTCTTAATTTCATACACCATATCTTCCCTAGACGGCGTGATTGAATGCATATTGCAATATTTTACAAAGAAGTCCGAATCGTTCCATAATAAATATTTGTGTTGTATCATAAATAACTAAAAAATGTTTTAACATTCCTACTTGATATGCAAAATAATCTTCTTCTCTTGATTTTGTTTATGTTAAGTTTTGAATTTGTTTGTCTTTTATTTTACCCTTTTAGAATCTAAAATATTAAAATAAAAAAAACAATCTACAGCTCGCTAAAGCAATCATAAAATTAATTATTACATACTATATTTAAAAAAAACTGACGCATATAAGTATGACATTATCCGTTGCTATAAAGTTTATTTTTACAGCTCTAAAAAGGTTTTTTTTAATATGTGAAAATGAATTCATTTCAACATTGAATTTAAAATTGAAATTGGGTCACTTCAGAACGTAATATCAAAACTAACCTAAGTACATATCACGTTCTGACACATTATGTTCATTTACAAATCATATTAATTGAAACGTACATAATTGTCTTACATTATTAATCTATGTTGTTTACACAAAAATAGGCAATTTGTTTTAATTTGGGCGTCATCATAATATCATCTTCATCTTTTATAAAATCTAATATGGTTGATCTTTAGCCGTGCCAACACGGCATTACGATTCGAAAATTAAATTGCTTTATTGAAATGAAACAGTTTAAGAACTACTCGTTTATGACATAACATCTAAATCGTTTCGTTCTACCTCATGCTACATTTTTAAGTCGCCAGAGAAGATGAAAGAAATCAACGAATATTTCACTTTTTTTTTTTTTTACTATAATATATATATTTTTGTCGTTCCGCGTAAGAACGGATACACTTCTATTCAAGATATATGCGGTGTAAACCAGTTAAAATGATAAGGCATCTGTCATGTTATTTTTTATTACGGCTGTCAGTATGATAAATATAGTATTATTTATTCCTAGCGGTGGGTCTGCGAGCAATAACATCATTATGACGGTGGTTACTTTATTCTGCGAATAATCTCGCAGTTGTTACGACTTTGATTAGTGATTACACTTGATTTTCGGAATACAAAATATTATCATAATTAACAAAATATTTTGGTATTTTATTGTAATATTCGGCGTTGAATTTTCACATGCATACAAACACGTACAATTCTGATATAAATATCATACTCTCGTCAAAACATTAAATATGTTATGATTTCAATTTCATGAATATTCTACATTTCTGGTTCGTTAAAATTTCCTTTCCAGCCTTCCAATCCTAAAATTGACGGGGCGCTTGGTAAGAGCGATTAGTTGACCGCTAGTTCTGTTATAGCCCTGTTCTTCTATCTTTCTATATTCGCTTATCGAAATTGGACCTGATCTAACTGTTATATCCATCACGAATAATTTTTGACATTCAAACATCATTTAAAATTTAAATGACCATTATGTTATCATTGGAACTACATCTAGGATCGGAAGGAATAAAAACTTTTCGAAATTGGTGTGTTTGTCGCTTCAGCGTTGTCAACTGTTACGGACCTCTTATTATGTGTCTGGTAAATGTTTTACCAATAGTTTTTGGTCCGTATTGGTGATTTATTTATTTCTTGAATACATACTTACTACTTTATCACCATTGTGTGAGTATGTATGTATAGGTCTTATTTTTTCACTTAAGGTTTTTTTTCTTTCGTACTGAATTTGTTTAAAAATAAAGCTTATGCGTAGAAATATTATTTGTTTGTCTACTAGCTTATAAACACGCGAAACGTTATTTTCGCAAATTTAAGACTTTCGTGTCGTACCATACACTATTTTTCACTCAATTTATTTATTACATGATGAACACTTCTTTCGTGTAGTTTTTCTTTAATGCACTATATGCATAGCTTTTATTTTTATATATAAAATGAGTTCGCATAGTCATTATATTTATTTTATAAATTTGTCTTCTTTTAATGTAAATTGGTTTTTATTATGAAAGCTTGGAACCTGTTAAAACGTCTTATCCACGGCATACTTACTATGATTCAGCTTTTCTATTGTGTGTTAACTTCTTGAAGTTTGTTTGACAATATTCATATATTAACTGCAAAATTGCTCGTCACCTACCTACTTTTTGTTCATTGCTCTTTAGGCCTGGACAAGTTTGAGTTTGAATAAATGCAATTTCGCGCGCAAGTCTGCAATAATAAATCCTGTAAAAAAATGTACAATGTGTGGTAAAATTTTATGCTAAATCGGACCTCCGTAGCATGCTTAAAATATGGACGCTTTATGTATTTATGTTTGAAGTTTCCATCTCACAAACCGGCATAATATATTACAAGATAAATAAAATAGTGAATGAGACCCTAATAATATAATATAACGAAATTAAGCTGACTTTCCTCATTACAAAATTAGGATAGTAATTTTACCATTGTGGTTTACATTTGGAGATTATTTTTTGAAAAAAAAAGACCATACGTTCTATCACGGACATGCGAAAAATATTACTAGCAGTATGGCATTCATATTACTGTATTATAAATAATATTAATTTCTGCATTTAAGTTCACATCGTATCTTTTTTCAATTTCATAAATTATATTATTATAATTAAAAGCACCAAGGGTGTTGGTAAGCTAATGGCATTAATATAACTTCTTACTGTCGGCTTTTTCTGGGGGGCACCCGACACCAACTGACTCCGAATAGCAGTGGCGTGCGATGAGCTACCCGCGTGACTCCTATCACTTGAAGGGTCACGCTATGTTGACTGACGTATTTATGGTATCGATCTCGAGCGGTCGTAAGTCGTGGCCATCTGACTATATCTTAACCAACTGGAATTTCTAGTGAAATTTGTCAAGAATTCATATTTATTAAATTGTCTATAGTTTCCCAAGTAAAAATCAATATTGTGCTTTTTCCAAACGTGAATGTTGCTGACGTGTGTTTTTATTATGCGTTTATATTAATTAGCTAATTTATAAATGTTAACTTGTTCTATAATTTTGAACGCGTTCATCTATAGAAAACCCAGTTAGCAGGATTCGTAGCACCGTAGAGGCGTAGTATTTTCAAGGATGCGTGCGCTGCGGAGCGTAGATCAAAGTGTCGTGCCTCAGTTAATATTATTCTGTGCTTGCATACGAAGCTAAAGTTTGATAATTTTACACAGATATTAATTTAATACTGTTTATGTTTCAACGCAAATTTGAGTAACAACTGAAATAATTAGGTTTATATTGTATTTTTTGTATTGTTTCCCAAACGGATGGGAATAAATGATATTTTTTAAATGGGCAATGCATGTTATTTACTATAAGCTGATACCAATTTGCCATCAATAAAAATATATATTATATATCGACAACTTATCAAATGAATATTTAAACATAAATGAATAAAATATAGTAATTGTTATATTATCCTTTACAATAAAAATAATTCTCATTCACCTCTCTAAATAGTATATAATTCAGCTGGGCAGTGCTTGCAACGGTCGTCATATATGACCAAAAAAATTAAAGTTAATAAATAAAAGCTTTATGATTCCAACTACGTAAACAAAATAATTTAAGAATCTTTTTTTTTAGAATTTCGACTGAAGGTGCTTGATGGAAATTTGAATTATTTTTATTCTGTACACTTCCATAAATTTGCAAACCGTTCGCTGCCCGTCAGTTCAAGTGCATTCGTGCACTAGATAAACCCAGAAGAAGCCGAAACCCGGGTCATTATCGACAAAATTTATGGAAGTCTATAAGTATAATAAAAATAATTCAAATTTAGGAATCACTTAAGTGTATGTTTTACTTATTTTAAAGATAAAAAAAAGAGTTAATTGAAATCAAATGCGTATCTTAAAATCTTTTTTTTTATTATAAATGATGACCTGAGTTCTGTAGAATTACGTCAGTGGAAAAAATTAATAACATTAGACTTAAATTTGAATCGTTCAAACTATGTACATTCTCACAAATTTTGTCACTAACGACCCGGGTTTCGCCTTTCGGCATCTTCAGGCATTCAAGTGCACGGATGAACTTGAAGTTCATCCGTGCACTTGAATGCCTGAAGATGCCGAAAGGCGAAACCCGGGTCGTTAGTGACAAAATTTGTGAGAATGTACATAGTTTGAACGATTCAAATTTAATGTTGAAGTTCCACCAGGCACCTTCAGTCGAAATCTTAAATAACATTAGACTTATAAGAATATCCACCCGAGATAGCAATGAGAAATTTCATGCGATATAAAGAAAATTTGGTTATAGCTACGATGCGTAAACTGCTCCCTGGAGATACGCTACTGCTTATGAAACGAGCTTTTTCATATATTAAAGCTCGAGCTTGTATGATTTATTATTATTTTTCATGATTTTTTTCAATAAATAAATCGTTGTTTTATCTAGTTTGTATGTACTGCCTGCCCTTTTGTAGATTATTTATATGCAATACGAGCGTTATACAAAGCTGACGATAGTTTTATTGATAAAAAAACGTATCTTCTACAATATACCGCGTTGTTTTATTTAACTTTGTCAACACTGTTTATCATATTGTCTTTTGGTTGTTCTGGGCGATGTTTTCAATTATTTCGTCCACTGCCGTCGTCTGCAATTGAAAATGTTCATGGCATTTTAGCCGATCCTGTTTGAAATTATTGGTTGTAAAATACCGTATTTTTTCAACTAATGTCTCCAAATTCGTAATTCGATATTATTCGTATATAAAAAAATGGATGCGTCTTATAATCGAGTAAATACATTATATCTAGTTCGTGCAATAATCAACTCCCTATTTCATTTCTCTGAGAAAAGAGTGTGTGGGCTCGCAATGGTGGGTGGTTGTCAGTTGGTCTTTAAATTTATTTTTCTTATTTGTATTATATGAACATAAATTTAAAGTCGATTTCTTGTTATAAAATTGCTGTACAGTCAATTGGAATTAAACAATGCATAAATGATAGGACTTCACAAACAGATTTGAATACATAATAAAACATCGATTGAAACATCATTATTCGAATTTAAACATTTGTGAATTTTTGGACGACCGCAACCACTCAGCTACAATAATCAGTGATTCCAGAATTAAATATTGAATTTTATTTCAAATTTTAAGATTTATTGTACATATATTTAAAGTCGTCGTCTATGTTTTTGTACGTGTGCAAGGACTGTACGTGAACAGGCAAGCCATCACTGTTGTTTTTTTTCGTTTTTTAATTTTTGTGCTTCTGGGAGCAGGGGGCGCCTACTTGCAATCGGCATAGCACTGGGTTAGGCGGGGGCGGATTCCCCAAGAGGGCGAAAGCTGGAGGCGGGGGCGGCAGCATCGATCACGGCCGTGGGCGGCTCCACCGCCCTAGACACGCTCTCACTCATTTGAAACCTGGGGTTGATTTAAAAAAGGTGACGTGGGTGGAAAAAATACGTCAGACAATCATTCCCTTCTCGCGTCGTATAGTCAGTCAGTCAGTCGCTTGATCAAATAACATGTCAAAACACAAAACGTCAGCAACATATAATTCAAATTGCCGTTCGCAAGTATTATTATCATTTCAATCAATACCGCATAATACAAATATTACTACGTTCAATTCATTGATATCAACGACCTCCTTTATAATATAACCATCTGTCAAAAAGACAATAAATATTTTTTAAATCTATCAGAAATATTATTATTTAAATTATTTCAGGCTTCTTACTTGTCATCAGAACAAGGGGTAGATAGTTGTTTAATTAACCTGTCGACTAAGACTCCGATTTCACAATTTCAATAAAGTAAAAAATATTTTGTCTTGTATGCATAATCAAATCGCCATGATTAAGTTCTGCAACCTTTCCAACGAGTATTACTAATTGATTGGTTAATACCCGTGCCGTCAGACGCTACCGTTTTCTGACAAATTCATCTCGACGATCACATCAGATCAGGTCAAATCCCATCAACGAAAAATGCTCTCAGAGTATTGAAATTCCAATACGAGTGTGGAATAATATTCGGTCAAATAAATTTCGTTTTATTCAATGATATCGGACATCGGAACCAATGTTGAAATCCGTTAAAATTTGAATTCAATTTTATGAAAACTTTACCTAATTATCTCTGGGAGCAAAGACATTATACAATATTTATTTTCATGCTCGATTGATTCAAATACTACTCAAAATATTCTCGACAAAATAATAAAAAAAATTGTGAAAGTATTTTTCTATTGTGTCGTAATGTTTTGACTTTCATTAGAGCGGCGCGGCCGAAGAATGCAAACTGCGTCTACCATCTAATATGAATCTAGTGTAAATAGTATTTCTTTATATATTATAAATATTTTATCGAATGCGATGTAAAAAAAAAAATATACATTCGCAGTAGATATTTTTAAATGAATATAAGAACTAACGGAACATTTATTGTATCTCAATTTTAATATGGATTTTTTTTTTGTCGTATGTGAGGTTTATTTTGTTTTATCAACGTATTTGATGTTTTAAAATTATGTTATGGGAAAACATCGGCACTTGGCTGTCAATCTTTCCACAAGAAGTAAAACAGCTGTAAATTAATGAAAATAGTGAAAGAAATGTTGAAATCATTAACATTATCATACATATTTATACTTTTTTATACAAATAATTATTTATGTCTTTCTTACGATTAACAGCAGTAAATTTATTATCAGACGATATTTAATTTATTTTACAATATGGTGTTATGGTTTATTATATATGTTATTATGTATTATATATAGACATTGAATACCTCTTTTATCAAGAACATTAAAAAAAAGTGGAGTAGCCGAATTTCATTTTCAGTTTGTGCTTTTTGCCTGAGATGAAATATTTGATTTTAGCCATATATTCAACTATATCTTCATTTAGAAAAATGTAAGCCTCGTATCTAAAAAAAATGTAGGATAATTGATATAATAGCATCTAGGGCTTGTCGGTTTTCAAAAACCGGTTTTTTGGCAAAAATTGTGACATTCGAAAACCGGGTTTTCAACTTCGTAATCGGTTGTGCAGAATTTTCCATAAACGAGTCTTTAAACAAAGGGACATAAAATTTGGATTTTTTATTTGATGGCTTAAATACCATATGCCCCACATCATTACCCAGTGTAAGGGTATTTTCGATATCAGGAAATTTTGTTACAAAACGATCAGTGGACGCTATGTATTTTCTTAAATCATATTTTCTAGTAAGAGTTACACCAAATATTTTCTTGTTATGCATTATTATGTATATACATAAACAACATAATAAAAATACTATTTCTCGCTATTTTAATTGACATATCCATTTTTTGTAAAACTTCGAAAACCGAATAAAACTGGTTTTCGAACAATATTGACATTCGACAACCGTTTTTTACAAAATTCGGTTTTTGTATAAGCCCTAATAGCATCGTCTTGAAACAACTTTTACCATTTTATCAAAGAAAATTTTGAGTAAATCAGTTTTTTCATCATACTGAAAACTTCCACATTTTGAGGCACTAGGATTACATACCTTAATTGTGATATTACGAACATACGTTCCGGAGAAGAATTCTCTTTGCATTAGTACCACGTCTGTCATCATACTTACACCGCGGTATATTATTTTGCACTCGAGATTAGAGGGCTGGCGTCGCGACGCTCATCGAGCCGTAGTCATCGCAGAGCAACGAAGCCATTGTCGGATGTCGTTGACCGTCTCAGCGTTTTTCAGAAACGCCCTCTCCGTTTCAGACATGTTGCTACGTGCGCTTTCGAAAATGACTCCCAAATTTTCACGTATCGCCCAAGTTCATTTGAGGCGCTCGGCGGTGCCTGAGCTCTGCTCTGCGTACGTCCTGCGATGACGTATGCCTACGTCTAGACTGCGCTTGATCGATTTAATAATTTACAAATTATTGTACTGGAGAGGTGAATAAAAAAAACTTTCGAAACTTTGTTCGAGACTTTGCTGACTACATTTTTGCTTCATAGCGTTTTGCTGCTTTTAATGATTGATAAATTTAGATGGAAAAAATATATGAATTGCGCCCATTAAGTTTAGAATACCGTCGCCGTCTATTTTATTTCGTCTGAAACAAGTTTTAAAATCATTTGCGTATTATGTTCTTAAATACTTGACTGAAATGTATAATTTTGCTTATTCTCATGCTTATGTATATGATCACTTTCACTAGAACATTTAATTTATTTTATTAATTTGAATGATTTCAATTAAATAGTCGGATGTATGTTTTATCGCCCGCTGTGATCTAGTTCAGTGCTTCCCAAACAATTTCATACCGCGCCCCCCCCCCCCCCCATCAATACAAATCATGTTCTGCGGCGGCATCCGGAGAAAACCTGCGGCCCCCAATTCGGGAAGCACTGACTGGTTAGAGCTTGCTCTACCGATCAGGTGGGTCTGGGTTCGATTCCCGTTAAGGTCAGTGTCAAATTTAAATTTTAGACCTAAGACATGGGTGTCTGTGATGTCAATTTTGTTTATCTCGAGTGACTTACATTACTAAAAATTCTCATCGTATGATCTTTATGATCTTTCAACTTTATAAAATATTTGGCGCATTGGCATTAGCTGTAATGCCAAATATTTTATTTTTAAAAATTAAAAAAAATATATATATATTTCAAAGTATCGACTTTAATATGTAATAACGCGGTATACTTACAACACTTCAAAACGATTGTTTTATTGCATTGCATTAAGATTATTCTCGCATTACCCGTTCCATTTATTAAATTTATCCGCCTAATAATAGTTGGTATTTCTCAATAGTATTTATTTGCTTTTCGACAGTCCTATTATTGAAATTTTAAAATGCGTCAAAACGGTTCCTGGTTCGTTTCTACTGCGTGTCTGTCGAGCAACTTGGCGAGAGACGACGTTGCGTTGGTCGCGTCGCCGCTCTTTAACGTGACATTTTTGTGCCGAGGTTTAGTGTTGACACTCTTTACGGTCTTTTCCGTCCAATCTACGCTTTTCTATTAACGCATAACGGCTCGGCAATTTGTTGCATTTCTAACGGGATATCGCGCAACGTTATTTCATTGTTGGCGGAGGAGGTTTCCGTGGCGGATTCGCTTGCGATTTCTTGACGGGCAAACAGTATGCATTATCCATCTATGTACCTACCTGTTCACTATACACACGCCCTCGTGGCTTGTCGGGGACACGAATACGGCCCGTGCCGACACAAGTTATCCGGTTTATCATTTTTCATACATAAATATTGCTGCTAAGTTGCACCGGTCAAAACTAAAAAATATACGCCGTATTGCTATTATTTATAACCACGAAAGTGTATATTATCAATGACTTTAAAATAGTGCTTATATATATAAAAATGAATGGTTTTTTGTTCGTATTTTATGCGTTGTCACACCGCTCATCCGATTGCAATAAAACTTTGACAAACTTTTTGCTTGCACTTCCGGGAAGGTTATATACCATTAACTCATTTTAAATTCATGTATTTATTGTCTAAAATAAAGTGTTCTAAAATATCTTTTACAGACAATACATGAAGAATTCTTTGAATATTTTAGAATATTTTATTTTAGACAATAAATACATGAATTTAAAATGAGTGAATAGTATAAATGTTATGTTTGAATATTATTTCATGAAATATAACCGCCCCTGCATATACAAGAGGTGCATTGATCCAATGCCATATTGACCGGCCGACACTGGCACTGGTTATAGGCATAGTACAATTAACTTGCAGTAGGTCTTACATATAAAAAATAATGTTTGTATGTCTGCCATACAGCTCATTCTGACAACGTATACTTGCATTTGCGCTAAGGTTATAGTACAATTAACTTACAATAGGTGGCGCGTGTGTGTCGTACCATAGACAATCGGCAGCAAACGACAAACCGACAGAAAAATAAAACCTGCACTTCAATAAACGCAATTAAAACACTTTCTTTCTTTGAGTGGCATTGCAACGCTTGCCGGGAACCGGCTAGTGTTATAATAAAAATCAGTCATAAGTTTTTTTTTTTAATAATTTATGTAAAAGAATCAACAAAACATTTAGTTACAGCTTATTACCAATGCTTCATTTTTAAAAAAATACGTCACTCGAGATCAACTCGAGAAGAAAAGACACTGAATAAAGATGTAACGATTCGCATTCCGTCATGTTTTATTTATAATTTCGATACGAATACAGGACGATTTATTTTCCTTTTAACTCGGAAGGTCGTGAAATAACTGCCATACCGCAAGAATATGTTTTGAAAAATGCTGCGAAAGGTTTATCAATAATATACATCACTTTCCCTTGCTTAACTTGTTAATTTGTATATGTCAAGACTATGTCGCGCATGTTTATATAAGTTTGTTTTCTTGATTGTATGCTACGGTACGCTGATTTCTTGGCTGTGTTTTTGGATTGCCCATTACATTAAAATTGAACCGTTAATCTTTTTATTTTGTTGCCTACGTAACTTGATGATAGCAGGTATTGTTTCGCTTGCTTGCCTTTGCACCATTTCAGGTGGTAGGGTCTTTACAACGTGACCGACCAAGCAGTATTTCTATAAAACATTTCGTTTTTTGTTTTGCTGTTGAATTGATTATCAATCGTTATTCATTTTTTCTTGATTGTCTATGAATTCAAATACTAGACGGCCCGTAATATATGAATACCTAATTATTCACTTTTGAGGTGCTTCCTGGCAATAATTGGTGGAGAAACGTGTATTCAAATAGCTATTTATAGAAAATATTTTATCCGTTGAGAATGCTCGTGACGAGCGGAACCGGTCCTGAACATATCGACTGTGGAAAGGAAAAAGGACGTAACCTTCAATTTTCCAAAACAGCTTTTTCTCGATAATCATAATGTATACAACTTGACACACATTCTATCAAAAGGATGAAAGGTGAAAATGCCCAATAAGTAACTAAACTTAGCTTTTAAGTTTGAAAAAGATGACCTAGTAAAAAATTAAAACCAAGAAAAAACACTGAAATAAAGGTTTTTCCGAGACAGTTTCTTTAATTAATATGAGGTTATTTCAATTTAACGCCAGTTTAGAAGTATCCGTGCACTTCAAGGTTATGTATAATTCATAATTTGCATATGTCACAAAATCATCAAAACACGTTTTTAGCGCCTTCTGTAAAATTTGATACGTGTGGGTTACGTCTTTTTTCCTTTCCACAGTCGATATGAATTATAATACATCTTATTTGCTATATTGCTGATTTTTTTCAGCTGTCAGCTGGGTGTCTATCATATTTTAAAAAGCTTGGATCGGCAATATTTTCAATTTGTATTTCTACTTTATAAAAAATGCGTTCTATTTTTTTTAGCCTACGAATACGTAAAAAATATACGAAATCAAATAGAAAAGTTGCAAAGTGCTTAAAAAATTTGAGATTGTAGCAATTATTTTTGAATATTTGTGGCATGGGCCAATGTTACCCAATATTTCTGTATTTATTGTGTATTGTTTAATAATCAAAAGTACAGTACATGACATTACAGCTAACGCCAATTCGCCGTGCACTTGACAAATATAATTAAAATAAAAAAGTAGTATAAATATCAATAAAAGTAATATAACAAAATTATATATCGAGCATAAAAATATTTCAAAAAATACCACACATAATAGTAACTAATAAAAAAAAAAACCTTCAGAGCTGGGCCAAAGTTACCCGCGTTGACTTTACCAGTACTGATTGTTTTATACGATTGTCATAAATCGCAATTCACACGATTTTTTATTCTTCTTTCTCGTGAATCGCGGTTATAAAGATTCAATTTTGAATAACTATCCCGACTATTAAACAGAAAAGCATCCAAACAAACCTGTGCTAACTGGTTTTCTGGTGACCCTAGGTTGGGTCACTTCCTCCAATGCCACAAGCCGGCTGATGCAATGTCAGGTAGCGTCTACCTACTTGCTCGGATATAAATAATTCCTTTTGTTTCTAAAATAGCATCCGCGCAGAGCGGTAATTCTATTTTCAATGAGCTGAAAATAAATAAAAGCTTTATTTTTAGTCGATTTTTTATTTATAATTCATGAAAGTATCGTATCGTGTCTGATAATTACAATTTTGCTACTCGTATTTTTAGTCTGAAAAGCTACAAAACTTTTTCTATTCTCGGAAGGAAAATATTCACGGTGAATTTATTGAAGTTAACTGTTCGATAATTAAATTACATCTGTATAAGCTTTTATCAATATTTTTTTAACAGAAGGGGGTACGAACGTACAACGTCAAATATGCAGTCGTGGCATTTATGTCATTCGCTCGAATGCATCCCACTTTGAAAGTCTCGACATAATTTTAAATTCCTTGACATCAACGTTGAATTGTTTATTTTCATTGCATGATGCACAACACGCTAGACACAGTTTGTTAGTTGGCAAGTTGGTCAACACGAGTAACTTCAATACCAACATTATAAATTTTAACACTTAGTGACCGGTATACTGTGCTTTGAAAAAAGATACCTGCGGTGAATTCTAAGGGTACGATAGGATGACTTTGTGAGGAACACGACGGAAATAAGAGAGCGAATTAACCACCCCCGTAGTATGTATTGGCTTATTATGCGTTGGACATGTGCTGCAGATGCCCCAAGAGAGTCTGAACTCTATCTGTCTCTTCTACCAACTGGATGGATCCCGACGTCGTGTAAGGCCATTGATGACTCGGTACTCGGCGGAACTACGAGACGCTGGGGTGGCCACGTGCTCCGCATAGGGAGCGGATACGAATTATAAATTGAATCTGTGTTTCGTTGGTATAGTTGTCTTATTTCCAACACATCTGTCGTCGCGCAATATACTTGGCATGGCATTCAACTGAAATGTATACATTTTACAAAAGTAGATACGTTTCAATTTAAATCGAACAATTTTTTACGATTACATTTAATGAATCATTATTCTTCAGATCTCATAATATATTTAACCATTAAATTTCAATTAAATATATATTTCGTTAAACAAATAACATCGAAGTATTTTATTTAAAATTCAAATGAGATTTTCTCTGCTACGCTTTTCACTACAACGGTGGCGCTGGCGCAATCTAGCGGCGTTCGCCGATACCATTTTCCTCTTATCAGTGGCGGACGTGACGCAAGCACTCCCACCCCCCTGCCACCTCCGCGATATCTTGCCTCTACCGACTATACTCCACTCCGGTTCTATGAATAGTCACCGCCCACGCAGTACTTGCTACTATCGGGGAAATTGTTTAAATTGAGTACTGACTCATTCAATTATTACCAAATAAACATGCATTTGGGTATGGCAGCACGAAATTAATGTATTATAATTTGTTTTTAATATTTTTTCCCCTCTTAAAATACACTCGCTGGTGAGATAAATTGAGATAAGAAAAGCATTCCAAAATGGAAGAATTTTATGCGTTGATAAATTAATGACAATAATTAAGAAATAAAATCAATTCATTCGATATATTATCTACTATAGATTTCGAATTTGAAGTAACGTAGATACTCATCAAAACTATGAAACAAGAACATTAAATTTGATTAAATTAAAATTGCAAATTGTATGCGCTTCTTATTTTGTATAATAAATATGCTTCACTGCAATCATATTGTATTTAATTATAATAACTACACGTGTTCCGTCTTATGGTATAAATTTTCTACTAATCCGGTGATGAGGTCAAGAGGATTTTATACGAAATATTATTATATGCAGAGTAGATAAATTATAATGAGATTGGCAATCCATTATTATTGTATACATGAATATGCATAACCATTTCAATAATCCTGCATAAACTTTGCCTATAAAACAAATATTTTTCGACAGTACTCATCTTTCGCCATTCCGCCTTTGTACGTCATAGATATATACATGGACGTAAACAAGCCTATACTTGAGCCTTAAAAACGAGAACACGAAATATTTACTACGAGAATCATAAAGATCGTAGACTGTTTGGTATTCGATTCCATAGTAGTAAATAGTAAAGCATTTCTGCAGATCGGTAATTGTCTCTTGTTATGTGAAAATGGACGAAATAAATTTTACTAATTACCTTTTGTTTTAGATTGCAACTAGGGCATCCAATCCCGGGATCCCGACCAATTTTGTGATGCCGAAATACCGGGATTGTGACAGTACTAATCCTGATATTTAAAGAAAATGTGAATCATGGATTACAAAAAGAGTCCAGGATTGGATGCCCTAATTGCAACTAAGTTCATTGTTAAAAATAATTTGAAATGAAAACTACTTTAACAATTAAACAACACATTTCGAGTTATATTTTCAATAGTTACAAAATAACACAGGTTTTTAACATGGACTTAAGCAGTTTTGCTAGGATACGCGTGGACTTTTTTTTCGCTCTCCTTTAATCTTTGCTACTTTTAGTAAAATGTGGCTGCGAAATTCCTATTTATCTTCCATTTTAACATAAAAATCATACTACAAGGACAAAAAACTGTCTTTTTTTTATAGTTGACTTAGATGCATATGATATGTATGACTAGGAATACACAAAAAAAATTAAGATATCTAGAAAAGTCAAAATTACACCTAAAAATTATAATCTAGGTATAGTGTGCACAAAATTGATTATGCATAAAATTGTGTGCTGTCTGGTCTGATGATGCTTTTCAAAGAAGCGTAGCACGAGTCACATTATGTTACTCAACCAGTAGAATAACAAAGTTATCGAATATGATTTTACATTAAAAATGAACTTCCACAAAGTTACCGTCGAATCTAACGAAGGTAGCTTGAATTGTGTCCACTCTTGTGATAAATAGTAGTCGAAATCAAAAGATGATTAATGTTTACCAATCTACAAGAGTGCCCATATTTAATGTAGTGACTTGTGCCCTTTTCTAAACACAGTACCACATGTTACAATCAGCGAATTGCCTACGCCCTACATAAGCGGTTTGCATAACGAATGTGACGTCATAATAAAAATCATACAATAATCGTAGGCGTGCAAGCTAGCCAGCCCTAGATTTATATTATCTCATCCTAATGACGGTGAAGTAACTTTTATTTCGTAAAATTGTACTTGTATATCAATCTTCTCACTCACATATAAGTATATATATATATTTTTAATTGATTTTCGTTCTTTTAACTTACCTAGCTGTTTACTTTTTGGAGCATAAATCCACCACGCGCTAAATTTCATCTTCTCGTATCATGCCAGCATGCTTCAATTCCAACAAATACATTCCAACAAATGCTACCCGGTGGTCTTCCAGTACAGGGCGGGATATTTAGTTGATGTTCTCCGGAGCTTGCTTCAGCAGTTCTTGCGTATCTACGTGCCCTTTGTCACAACAGGGGAGGGGGTTGACTAGTCCACCTCATATATGTTTTTTCAAATTTCTCTTGAGCTCAAGTTTTCGTCGGTGCAATCATTCGCCACCATCAAATCTTACTCGTACAGTTGCGTGTCGCAGACTTACTACATTATAAATGTCGCTCCAGCTGGGCAAATAACGAGAACACTCATTATACCCAGCCGTATGGTCGAAATTCAGTCAGAGTCAAGTTGATTGCTTATTTCACATTCACCATTCTTGTGCATTTCAGTGAGAAATAGTACGCCACTTTTTTCATCTGCGTGGGAGGCTTTTACGCTACACAAATCCATACGTACGTGATCACTTGTGTGAAAGAAGGTTGTACATTTTTTTTTAGAATCCTTTCGCAACAAGTAATCGTATCCGTTTCAGAAGTATGACTGATTTTGCCGAACGTACTGCTTGCTATAACTTTGCTGTACCGAATATGTAAGCACTATCGACACATATTATTTTTAACGTTTCTTGTTTAACCTTGTGCATCATACGTTTTTCAGGAAATAAAATATTAACTATTTTTATATCTACACGACGCGTCCAAACTAATACATAATAAATCCAGTTGTTTCAGTGTGAATCTGGTAAATAGCAGCTTTGATAGATTAGACATTATGTTGAAATGACACATCACCGATTTGTCTATAAAAGTGACGAGCCATCACTCACAGAATCGTGACTGATGTTCGACATGTACATATTTGTATTTTCGGTTTACAAATTGACTACACAAAATAATTCATTATTTTGATGACGAAATACAATTCAATAATCACAGATTTTCTAATCAATCTAAATGCATGCGCATACTAACAAAACAAATTATTATTCATTGAATCGGTATTTACTTTGTAGAATTCTGACATAATTGTTTTAAGTTTACAAAGTATTGTGTGAATTCGTTGATAACTATTTCGGCTTCACACCGTCGTCAAAACCATTTTCAAACATAATTTAGTTTGGCTATATGTATACTGGCTTGGAAGAGATAGACAATATTATCATCTTACTTTTTTCGAACATCCTAACTTTTATTTTAAAAATAAAGTATTCAATGTACTGAGCTCGCTTTTGGTTGTTTAATAAAAAATAACATAAACGATACTATTAATTAATCGCTAAAGCAAATACGTTGAAATTGTAATGATTACGTTTAGTTACGCGAGCTTCCTTTAATAGGCTAAGAATTAATATTTGTTTAGTCATTAAGGAGATTATTTTGAAAAAAAATTATTATGCCAATCAAAACAGAAAAAAAACACAATTTTTTATATTAAATATGACAAATTATGCCGCGCATTTGTTGGCATGTCCCGCGCAACTAACCTCTTGTCTTAGAAAGAACATTGGGTGTGAGTAGAATTTTATTTCGCATTTATTTCCTGTATAAATACGATGGTTGACATTGAACATGAAGTATAATTCAAATATGAAACCGTTCCCCTTTGGGCACCCGTAAAAGTTCTGTCAATATTAAAGAATAGAGTGCGCAAAATTTTCGACACTTGTTCATGACTAGGGAATTAAATGAAAAGAAAACAAGGAACGTTTTATTTGTACTGAAATTCCCTCCCCTACCCGATAAATGTATAACTTATCAATCAGTATTGCTGTTTATGTTTTCGACAACCTCTCTCTGGATACGATACAATGATTTATACAAAAAAGCTCACCTTCGAATCTTGGCTCATCCTCTTATACATGGAATGAAAGAGAGAAGAAAAATAAACGTGTCAGATGAAGGTGAAACTGTATTCAAATTTATATTGAAACACTATCAAGGGCCTTTGGTCGATAGTGTAAATTATTTATGTTACGTATTCTTAGTACACATTGTGAATAGTGTCGTTATCTAGATTTGAAAATAAAACATTGCTCAGGGGTACGAATCAACGCGCTATGAGTGTGCGTGATCGTACGACATTTACTTACACATGTATTTATTATTTTGCAAACACATTTTGGTTGTTGGATAAGAATATTGACACACCTGGCTTATGAGCCGAATTTTCAACACATGTGTAGTAAAAACGTATATTTTATAATATATGTAAATGATCCAAGCATTTTTAAACCAATCAGAAATATTTTGCTCTTTGATTATCACTGTTCATTTCCAAGGTGACAATACTGTCAATTCTTGGTGAAAAGGCACTGTATTTGGGGTTGCCACACGTCCCGTATATACGGGACTGTCACCGTATTTGACTACTCACTCTCGTAAAGGGCATTTAATCACGGATCCTGTAATTCCGGGATCGTCTTAATACTAGATTTCGGGATTTACTATAACACGGAAAATTCCCTAAGTAGAGCTAAAACAAAAACCCAACAGCTCTGGACTCCCTAGCAGACGTAACTTTTTGAAACGGTGGAGCTAAAAAAGGTCTAAATTTTGAATAATTATGGAATTTTTCAATTCTTTACTGCCAGTTGACGAAAAATCTGAAATCTCTTAATTACCTACATTTTCGGAAATGATCTCAAAAAATTAAGGCATGATATTATGGTAAGTGATCAATCCCGGGATTCGGGCTTGAATCCTTTCTCCCTTAACTCTGCGTTAGGGAATGAGCCGAAGTTTTTTGCCGATACAGAGCATATTGATCAGAAGTCATGTCTAATAAAGCTATGTGAATACGTACATATTTGCCGTTTCAGCCCACAATACAGTGCATTCAGTGTCAACCCAATGATCGGACGAAAGAAACAGGTTATCAGTGGAGACAATTAAAGCAATTTTGATTTGTCACTACAATTTTAAAATTAAATGTGCCCAATTTGATAAAATAAAATAAACTTTAAAATATGACTGGGCTAAAAAGGATTAGCCTTGCCCCTTTTTTATTTCTCTACTTGTTCACCATATAAGACTGCTTAAACTTTTTTGTAAAAAAAAACATTTTAATGTTTTATTTAGTTAACACAAACTTCCTGTATCAGTGCTTGGTAATTGTGGCAACCCTACCTGTTTTTGCATTTTTAAGTTTTGATTTTTATAAAGCGGTCCGGATACTGTTAAAAAGTGCAGATTTTATAAAAGAAAGATTTTTTGTTTATGTTACCTCAATAATATACGTACATTGACTTCTGAAATCTACTTATAATGAAGAAGTTTGAACTTCTATGGAGTGTGTATGTGTATACTATCAAGTATCAATAATATTCATTTCGGTCGTTATTGATTCAATTATGTGCTGGTATGCAGTTTCTGAATCATCGGTGTGCGTATTTAATAATTTATTCATCAGCGACGTTATTGAAATTGATGCTAACAGCGTATCCGTTCCGATTCTACATATTTACCAGTTTAATTTTATCGAAATGCATGGTGTTACCGTGAAATAGCTATTTTTTTTCTTTTTTGAGTGTGACGCTCATTCGTAATATTATGGCTATATTACTTTCTATTATTTATATCGTCGACCAAAAAATTGGACACTAAACCCTGGATTGTATGTAAAATAAAAAAAATGCAGGATTTTTTTAAGAAAATGTTTTATATTTTTTATATATTTTTTTTTATCTAAAAACACTTAGTACTCTTAAAAACCACATTAGGCATTAGAGGCATAAAACTACTTAATGCTATAATGATAAACTATGTTTTTGTGAAAATTGTATTGTAAAACGATCGAAAATCAATGGCCGCCAAAACTCCAGCTTGCACTATTTGAATGAAGAGTAAATATTTATTTTACCATTGGGTGTAAGAATAAAAGGTGAAATCGAGTTCGGTTTTGCGAAAAAGCCAAAACAAAGTTTTGTACTTTTCGTAGTCATCTATGCATTTAAGGGCTTAATACCGTTTCTTTTACTTTTGTATGTAAAATATTTTTATCTTAATAGGTTGCTTGTAGATACACGTTTTTAATTAACCCTCCAAGGACGAGCGTCACCATATGGTCACACAAAACACCGTTGTCTATTGATCCCACTATCCATACTTTTTCTACCTGAATATCGTTGCTTTTGCTCATATTTGGTTAAGAAGGGTACGGACTACAGTAAATCATCAGCCGTAGGAACAGGAACGGTCTCCAAAAGCACATGTGATTTTTTGAATTTCCGTTTTTTTTAATTTACTTTTTGAAACTGTTAGATATTTTTTTATAAAAACATAAAATTATTTACAGTTATTTTGCTAATATATTTGTTTTGAAATTATGTTGATCTAAAGAGGTCAAATTATAAATATTTTAAAAAAAATCACGTTTAGCTATATTTCAACCCCGAATGTTTGCAAGCCCATACGGTCACTTTTGTCCTTACTACTGTCCGTACTCAATATTACCCGGTAATAAAAGGATGAGCATGACTATATAGTCATGCGGGGTTTCTATACAACGACTTTGCGTTTTTTTTTTTTAAATTTTGGATAGGAATAAAAGTTATCCGTGACTTCAACATAGCTTAGAAAATATTTTTTTTATCGGAAAAAAGCTCTCGTCTCTGGAGGGTTAAACCTGAAATATTGCAGTCACCTAAGTCCTAAACCATCTGGACTGAAACCATATTCTGAATATTATTTATTTTCTCCAATACATAAAATGTGTACTTAAATCGTACTGAAAATATATGTATGTGAATCAACAACATCACACTTTTCCCCGTTAGGTAAGTTGATTTCCCAGACCACTGAAGTTCCGGCAGTAGTCTTAATTTGATCACTCCAGCACGCAGGTAGTTCAACTCTTTTTTCATACACGCTTCCAATCTTAACCAGTTATACTAGGATCTCTCATCCCACCGTCTGTCAAAGGCGGACGGTTCAGCACTTTGCCATTTATCGTCGCCTCACCAGTAAGGGTTTATTCAAAGCCCCCCTGCTATGGTTTATTCCGTTTACCAGTGCGAGGAATCTACGTCTTGACCACATCGTGAAACATCAAATCTGTTGTGGCCATCTTCCGCAGCGTCTTACATTTCCGCTTCATATAAACCAATAAAAACGATGCAGTCTTGCAGTTCATTTAGATATATTTAATTCCATATCTATACTTATTTTATTACATAAGGTGGTACACTGTAAAAAGAAAAGAAAAGTTAACTTCATTTGAATTTTGGCGATACACGGCATACATATTTAATTTAAACACGTAAGTATTTGATTTTATATTTATGATTTTCACTTCGCTTGTACCTACAGTTTTTTTCCGTTAATTCACGTTTTCGCCGTGTAGGTATGTGTGTGCGTTCATGGTTAGGTATACGTGATAATGTAAATGAAAGGAAAATAGTATTTTGTCGGTGCTTAATTTGAGGTAAAAGGTAATACTTAAATACGTTACGTTGTGTGCTTCATAGCGGGCTCTGTTGAAATAAAATTATTGTTTGAACCGTTTTCTCTCATACAATTAAAAATGTGGTCTCAAGGATTGTCTTGCATCAAAATAAAACAATGGAACAATTCGTCATTTCGAAAGTGCTCACTGCAAATATGAATATTTTGCAACGTAATCGGAAAGTAGAAGTTTTATAGACAAAAATAAAATGCAGTCGGCGCAACACGGTCCTCAAATCATTTGCGCTTATTAGGTAATATGAGCTTAGCCGAACCTTGCTATTACAGTATAATAATAAATGAGCAATCAATAGATATGTTCAGTTGCAAAATAATTATATGCCCCTTTTTACTCGAAACTAAAAATACTAATTTCCCTTTCACTTTTTATGTGCTGTATTTCGTATTTACATTAAATAACCGAACAAAAATCATCAATGACATCAACGAAATATTATCGGATCTTTACATAATTTAAACTTCTCTTTGCATGCGATAAAATGCAATGCGACATGTTTCTGAACCGTATTTAACATATTTTCCATTAATTTCTAATCACCTCCTTTTCAATCGTTATATTTACGACATCGTTGGATGGTTTTAAAGAGCTAAAAACTCGTTAATATTAACAATAATATTATTTTAATAAATTTTACATTAACAACGATTGCATAAATAAATATTATTATGATTTAATTTGATTCATTATATGATATACAATCAGTCATTTTTTACGTCGATTTATTAAAATGTTTATTATTTGATAATTAGGGATAGTCCAGTAGCACGTAATGAGCCTTTTTTATTCCACTTGTGAAACTGAGTTACATATAACAATAAGTAATACAGGGAGTGAATCTTTCCCCTCATCTCGCCTGATTGCCGATAAAATATCCCCTTCTTCTTTGTTATAACAATCAGTACAATAATGTAATAATCAATTTATTTTTTTATACATTTAAAGTTTCAAGTTACAGTGCAATATTTGTTGTTTCATGAGATCATCGATAATTATTTCAGTATCCTTCAGTATTTTATGTCAATGTAGATATGAATGTCACAAATTTCCGAGTGTCTGGCCCTACTGAAAATTACTTTGTTTTCTTGATTGCCTGGAATGTTAGGTTATAATATTTAGTATCAGTTATCCAACAAAAAATAAAAATAAAAGAAACTACTACTGATCGGGAACCAGCACTAATCAAAGTGATGGTTACTTTGAGACATGATTTTTTTTATTTACCAATAATTTACTTCTACGAATAGATTTTTTTATCAATCATCCCATTTAAAAAATAACAATTTATTAACTATAATACGTATCGTCCGGCTTGTGTCGGAGATATATGGTGTGAGATGGCTGCTGATTTACTCTGTGATATTCAAATGATGATATCATCGTTCATCGTATTGAAATATCCGTTGATTGATGGATTGTTTAGATACATTTTTCGATTATATTTATAAAAATACGTCTTTGCTTTTTTGCCAGCAAGTTTGTTTTTAAATTCTCTCGTTAAATATGTATCAGCTCAGTGTTTTATCGCAATGTCGTTTTAAATATGCAACGAAAGAGTGTTATTGTTTTATTTTTTCTTAAAACGGAAGCAATATGTAATGCAATGCCTGCCTCAAGTATTATCAAATGCCACGGTGAACTTTTGACTCGAGTCGTATTTATTGTGATTAGCTTCCTCTATATCTCTTCGCAAGTGTCAATGGTTTCCGTTCGTTACCTGACTGTTGTACAAAAAACTCATACAAAGCAGCGCCATTTGAATTGATAGCCTCTACCTTCGGCTAAATGACATGTGAAAAACAATCGTATATTTGAGCAGATACCACTTATTGTTTCCTGTCCGGTCGTCCGCACCTTATTACAATATTGAATTATGCCTACACAGTGCGGTTAATCTAACACTGATGTCGTGAACCATTGATCAAGCCAGCTCGCCGAAGTCGTGGTCATGGAAATTCAAAATATATTTTTAAAAATATATATCTCTAAAAATAACCTGTAATATTTTATGCAATAATCTCACAAACTCAATTAAGTATTTAGATAATTTCGAAATTCAATAAAATTGAATAAGTACATTTTGCAAACGATTCAAAAGCTGAAAATAGTTAATTTCACAAAATTTCAAATGTCCGTTTCAGACAGCTGGCAAACGAATTACATTTGTGAAATATGTATGGTACGAATATGTTAAAGATTTTTTTTAATTGCCTGTGGATCTTAGAACCCCGTTGTAATAAATTTGTTATCATAAAAAAGATACATAATATTACAGTATTTTTGAAGACAGCGGTCGCATTTTATTGTGAAACTAAAAGGGTAAAATAGTGACACCAATAACTCGATTTTAAATATCCTGCTAGCGTATCATCGGTGTGAATTCAACGTAGCGTCGCTATAATGAGGATTGTTTTCTCTTGTATCCACCAATCCAAATTTTGTCTGAATATTCATTCTTTATTTAATGTCTTGGGTGACATCCGGCTCCGCCGTTTGTCCGCATAGGTTTTAATAAATGCTTCATAAATTGTTGCGTTATTCAATTCAATGAAGCAAAGCTCATAATCGATGTGTATTTCCGTCGAAAAAACTTATTAATTCCTTCCAAACTTTTAAAAACTAACACATAAGATGTTTTAAGAAAGATGAACGTGAATGTGTCACTTTTGCAATTTTTAAAATTTGTTATTTATCTGGTGGCTGTTTCGTTTTTGATCGGACAAGAACGACTTCATGTGGCCAATAGTCAAATCATTCATAGTCAGACATCTTTATTTCTTAACACTCGAGTACCTAAACGTCGAAAATAGGATCAAGGAGCGATGAGGTAACCCCAGACAAATTTGCGTAATATTTGCTTTGCATTGGTTGACTTACCATTGTAGATTACAATAAATATCAGCTAAATATTATTGGTATTTAGCAAATGGTTGAAATAAGAAAAAAAATGAAATGCAAATGTACCCCATGGGAACCCGAAGGTTAATGCGTTCATATAATTTCAATTATATGATTGCAAAGGGCGGAACTCAGGAGTAAAGTATTGAAGGCGTAAATGATTTTAGCTCTGCATTTTCATTTGGAATTTTGAACGGCCCTGGTGTTGGTAGGGAACTGTTTTTGTTTTATGAAACTTCGGACATCCACAGAGACATAGTACCTAACAAAAAATGATAATTAGAAACTATGTGAACTTCTTCAGAAACTAAGACTAACATTTGTTTGTTTTAGATTGATATCTTTTTCCTATGTTTCTCGTGCACTTTATTATGTTACATAATAAAACGTATTCCATTACTAGAATCGATCGAATCCCATCATTCGCCGTTACTGGACACTCGCCTTGCAAATAAATCGCTCCGGCAAAAAGAAATGCCAAGCCCTTCCGGCCGGACACGAACGCGGTCGAGCTCTCATAACCGCCTGCCATCGAGTGGTTTTATTTTTTCTCGTCGCCCATTTGACTTTGGCTCAAAATCGGCAATCGCCAGCATTCACGGCTTACTCGCGTCGGTCAGTCCTGTGTCAAAATATGTGCATCAATTACAATAAGTAATGACCGATCCGCGAAGCATGCGTTAACACGGGAAAAATAATAATATCACATACCTATAATGTTGTACCAAAGAAGCATACACGCAAAATCTATGGGCGAGCACCCGATTCTCAATCGATAAATCTGGGACTGAAAACCAGAATGCGGCAAGTCGCAAAAGTGAAATTTTCAGGAGAGAAATTTTCAAATGGTTAGCTAGCTATTCATGTACTACTACGAATTACAGAATGCAATAACTCCAACATAGCTTCATAGATTATACTCGATAACATTTTCGTAAAATTTTAGAAGCACAATTCAACATGTCAATCTTTTGTATTATTTTCCTACATGAGAAGCTTGCGATCAAAAATGACCAAATCCACTTTTTCCTGAACAGAGAAAATCACTCTTTACTTTGATTAAAAATAAAACAAAATAAAACTTTGATCATAAGATTTATTTTGATTATAAATTGCATGGAAACTGCACTGCGAGTTTTTAGCGACGTTAAAAAATAATTACTGTTGTATGGTATCAGTACTCCATTTTAATAGCGATATCTCAAAACTGGATTTGAGCCTGTTTATCCCAAGCTCAACGATCATTGACTTAACCCTCCAGAGACGAGAGCTTTTTTCCGATAAAAAAAATATTTTCTAAGCCATATTGAAGTCACGGATAACTTTTATTCCTATCCAAAATTTAAAAAAAAAAAAACGCAAAGTCGTTGTATAGAAACCCCGCATGACTATATGGTCATGCTCATCCTTTTATTACCGTGTAATATTGAGTACGGACAGTAGTAAGGACAAAAGTGACCGTATGGGTTTGCAAACATTCGGGGTTGAAATATAGCTAAACGTGATTTTTTTTAAAATATTTACAATTTGACCTCTTTAGATCAACATAATTTCAAAACAAATATATTAGCAAAATAACTGTAAATAATTTTATGTTTTTATAAAAAAATATCTAACAGTTTCAAAAAGTAAATTAAAAAAAACGGAAATTCAAAAAATCACATGTGCTTTTGGAGACCGTTCCTGTTCCTACGGCTGATGACTTACTGTAGTCCGTACCCTTCTTAACCAAATATGAGCAAAAGCAACGATATTCAGGTAGAAAAAGTATGAATAGTGGGATCAATAGACAACGGTGTTTTGTGTGACCATATGGTGACGCTCGTCCTTGGAGGGTTTGGATACATTTAAGATTTATTTTGTAAAATAAAGCATTTTTCGACATTCTGCATTTTGCAATATGTAGATTGTAGTATCATTAGAAAATTTGAAAAAAATATTATTTCCCACATTCTGCTTCACATTTAATCCTCTTAAAAGATTTACAATGTATTTCTTTTCACCGTAATATCGATACATTATAATTTAGTGCAGTATTTACTAACTGAGGTTACTAACTATCATTTTAATTATTAATCAATATAGACATACATGGCACTTGCATTTTCCTTGCCCGTGTTTATCTTATATCTGACTGAATTTTATTGGTAGGTTGGATACAGATAAGGTTGCCAGACGTCGCGATTAGAATGAGACTGTCCCGAATTCAACAGAAAAACTTCGAGTCCAATTATACCCATAAGTCCATATAAGATGTCTGCTATTTATGTAATTATGTATAATATTTTTTTAATTTAATCTCACTTACAATGGTTTGTATAAAATCATACCCCACTCACCTTATACATACCTATTCAACAGTTCAATTAACAGTGCAGCATGTGCAAGAATATTTACAAGAAAGGAGAAAAAAATTCTGTAAAAAAGTGTGGTGGCTCAGACAATATTTAAATTACAATTGTGATATTCGATACCATTGATCCGTTTATGTCATTTTTGTTGCCATTTTTATTTTTTTTATGCTTGGAATGACTACTTTGCCGGTCTGTGATTTTGAAAACTAGGCAACCCTGAGTACAGTATATACGTTTTTATAATCTTTATACCAATTTCCCTCGTTCATTCTAGCAGGGTGAATTCTAACACTTAGACTTTGACTAAAGATTCCGTCGACTGAGAGTTCTTTTATTTGTATGTGGTTTTCTTCACTTACATGCTTTTAATCCGCCGATTTATGAAAAAAGTTGAAAAAATCGAGGGTACCTTGTTACTTTGTTTTGTACCTTCTTTGGTACGTCCTTTATTACGCTTGGCTGGTGGTCCAAATTAATATTGTCATCAATATTGTATAACGCGGGTAAATGAACCTGATTGTGAAATCATTTGTTGTAGTTGTTGAGCAGAGTGTTTCGAATTATTGACTTTGTCTCTGTGATGTTTTTGAGTTTCGAGTTTTCGATCCGGCGATTTGAATAAAAATAGAGCCAGGGCCGGCGCAAGCGAAGGTCACTTTTTTGTCGAGGTGAGAATGATGTATGTCACGTTTGTCACGATTAAAAGCCTCAATTCCTCTGTTGATTTTTGGTGTCATCGTAATGGGTAAAATTATGTGATGAATCTCGAATTAGTTATTCTGACAATTTAATCTTAATGTATTTCTGACGCCTTGGGTAAAAATGTTGCAAAGGAGACGTGTGAAAAACTTATAATTATATAATAGAGAAGATATGACGTTCGTGTAATTGTTTTCTTCGTTTGCACTTATACTCATAAGCACACCACAGTTAGGGATTATACAAAAACCGACTTATGAAAATAACGGTCAAAGAATTTCAATACAATTTAAAATTTGGCTTATACCGGTTTTAGAAATATAACAAAAGGGGCAATTCAATTAAAATAGTGATTTTTTTTTTTTAAAACTACGTTTATTTATTAACAATAATGTTACAAAAAATAATTAAAATTTGCAATGTTTCTATTCGGCAGCTGATTAGTTATATCTACCACGTATTCGAGTGTATCCCTCTATATCAGTGTCTGCCAAACTGTGTGCCGCAAGAAGTCTCGGGTGTGCCGCGGAGGAAGACGCCTCAATTTTTTTCACGTTAAATAATGCATACTTTAAATTGTCTTCAATTTTAAATAAATTCAACATCTACTTATTCAAATAAATATTTGTCGCGTTCGCATATATATATTACAGTAGTCGACTCGACACATTTTCCATATTTCCTTTTTAACGCATTTTTATTTGGTGTGCCGTGGAAAAAATCTCATTCACCAGTGTGCTGCGAAGTCAAAAATTTTGGCAGACACTGCTCTGTATAGATTATCAACGCATTCCTTTCATGTGTATTGACTATTAAACAACATGTTTTATTTATGACCGATGCAGTTTAAAGTCAAAATACTAACGTTTTTAATTGAATACTAACATTTGAAACTGGGTTACCAAGTTAAAACAAAACCGGCTATCGAATTCGCGAATTTTGCTTGAAAACCGACAAGCCCTAATCACAGTGCTTTCAGTTATGAGATGGCTTTAATTGTACACTTTTTTATACTCATATATTGGAGTATGGCTTCAAATCTTGGGGTCAGGAATTCCAACCACTTTGGCGATCGCTTTATCTCGGGGTCGTCTTAGCAGCAATCCCGGGATTCACTATAACATGTAATAATGACATAATCATCAGGGCTGGAATACTTACTCACTTGCATATTTTTTAAAAATAGATATCAAAAAAGAACCTCAACAGGACTGGAATACTTGGCGAATGTAACTTTTTAAATGATGTATCTAAACAAGGATGTTGGGTTGAGAACAATTCTGAAATCTGTCAATTCGTTACTTTTTTTGCCAGAATTTTCGAAAACAATGTCACTAATCTCGGATACGGTAAAAATGTGTATCCCGAAATCCCGGGATTAAATAACGGGTGCGAGATTAGATACCCTAATTGGTGCTCCTTTGCAGTTTTTATGACTAACCACCAATGCTTACCTACCTATATTTGGAACTTATCGCAAAATCACCCAGATGTATATATTACACAAAAACCTCCAATCAGCGACATGTCATTGCGTGTGCTTAAAGACTCTTATCAAATAGGTTATGGTTATTTTTAATGATTATTTGTTCAATAAAATGGCTTTGATAATAACCCACATGATATTTTAGTATTTTATTTCTTCATTTCCCGTAAATAATGTTGCAGTTATGTGCAAGGACGAAGCAAATGGAAAAAAAACACTACAAAAAATTGATTTTAACAGGTTTATTTTTCATCATTTTACTGCAAACCCCAAACAAATGTTTTAACGTTAACCATTCCGCCACTGCTTCTATCCGACCTAACCAATTTACGCTTTCTTTTTTTTGAAAGCAGTATTTTGTACTCGTTTATTTGATAAGGGCATTTCGTTTTAATTTACTAATGGCGGTGTTATCCTTTTTTAATAATCCAGACTTACATTTTGAGCTTTTCATCTTATGTTTTTTTTATTTATGTTAAAATAGCACTTTTTTAAATTAAATTTATAAGTATATCGGTGAAAGTAGGCGTATTTATTATTGATGTCATTAGTTGGTCAAAGTTTAATTTGTTTTTTTTTTGCCTAAACCGAATGGTAGAACGTATTATCATATTGTTAATTGCTGCTTCCATCGAATTTGTTCCTTTTATTTACATGTGCTCTCTGGGCTCCCATGACCGAAAAAAAGTCCATTGATATTCTTCAATTCTGTCTTTTTTTTCCAATAAAAAAAATATACACATGTGTGACGTTACAAAACAAACGTGGTCATCTCCAGTTACTCATTTTATTTTCAATTGGTTGGTATGACTGCTCATGTTGTTTAATATATCATAATATTTATTTCAAACATGGTTTTATTTTATTTTTTTCTTACAAAATTTTTCACGGCGTATGTGGTATTTTTCAAACCTAGCCATCTCCATCGAGTATTTACATGAATGTCTTGTTTGAAATAAATAACTCAATGTCTCTCAATGTTCAACTGGCAGTTACGCAAACAGTAACATATAAAACGTGAATAAAATATTATCTGACTAAAAGTAATAATTTTAAAATGTAAGCTAAAAGATATTCAATGAAGAAAAATTACTTTGGCACAGCTCTGTTTTTGATTTACTTAGTTATAAATATTTCAGTACGAATCAAAAATTCTCATTTTCAAGCTTATTCGAAATTGGTCAAATCAAGAAATATAGTCAAAAGTTTAATCAAACATCTCCAAAATATAAATGAAAATTTCTTGTTTATTAAGGAATTTGATTAATATAACCATTTCCCAAACCAAATTGCTAAATGGAAACCATGATTACAAAATAGCACAATATGAACTCACTGGTTAAATTAACCTGAATATAAAAAAAGCTGATTTACTCAGTTTCATATATGATGGGGGTGACCACGTTTGTTTTGTCAAGTCACATATTCAAAGGTTCTTCGAAGTCAACTGGAATAACGAATTCATTTTTACAAGTAGAAGTCTGTTGAAGCAACCGGACGCTGAAATAACGTCTCTTGTGTATGACGTATTGAATCATTATGGATTTGAATTACCAGTCATTTAGCGAGGACAAAACGCTGACGTTCTCCTTAATTAAATTTCATTTGTGAGGAGTGATGATGACCATAATACGAACTCTTCGAATTAAACTCATTATCATCGTAGCCGTAGGTATAGTGTGTTTTTTTATTGAATTCTTTATTTTTACAGTCATCTATCTCACTGTCTAGTTTAGAATTTACTAATAGCATTTCCAATTGATATTATTTACTGAGCATTTTTAGTGACATTAAAATAATAAATATACTATTTTGCAGGGCTGTGTGGGATTAGGTAAAAAAATACGACTCCGGCTTTATATTAAAAAAACATGACAATCATTTCCGTTTGACTTAAATATTACTATATCATTAGATCATTCTAGTAACTAGAATAATTCTCGTAGATTTCAACAATTAATGTGATGAATAGATAATAATTGTTCAATATCTTTGGTTTTTTTTATTTTTTCCGATTTTTCCTACTTGGAGCTATTTTTTATTGATTCCACATTATTATCGAGACCCGTCGCGCTGAAAAAAATATCGCTTAACAAAACCGGTCCTGATCCTTATTAATAAAATGTAATTGTTACTAAAAGGTATTTTATTGTTTAATACACATATGTAATGCCTTTCCACCGAGAATTGACAGTCAGCAAGCTCTGCAAAAGTGATTGATAGTGGAACATAATGAATTCTAAAATTATACTTAGGTAGAAATTATACGCTACGATTTTGTATAAATATTCAACGATATTTACTTCGAATTCTGTAGCATGTCGTTAATTGTATTTTAGGTATTGACGATATTCAAGATTTACCTAACACTGGATACAAAAATGAAATGTGTCGGAAGGTTAATTGCCCAATTAGCAATATTTCGTAAGTGCGTTAATGGATTATCTTTGAAATCGATTATCGACTAATCTTCCTATATTTCGACACATATTATAAATAGGATTTCCAAATATTAGTTTTAAAACAAATATTCGGATAATAATTTAATAAGCTCTGAAAGGTAAAATATCAATAATCAATAAGATTTTTCATAAGACAGCACATATTTTGAAGTACCTGTCAATATCCAATCGTTCATCATAAATATGGTTTTAAACTCCTTCTGCAAATATTATTTGCACAATTTTGCAATTTTTATCCATCAAAACGGGAGTTCTGCGTACAACGCATCAATTGAAGTACATGCCTGACAATATATGGAGAAGACATTTTTAATACTCTCATAGACGGCTATCGCGATCAAATAAGTCGACGATGTATTTTCTCAAAATGTAGAATTAGTGTACATCTTGACGTTTAAACGAAAAAAGCAAAAATCCAATTAATTGATTATTTTATAACAACGTCCAGTTTTTGTTCGTATTTTATTTATGAATTGTGTTTTCTATTCGCTGAAGAAAAAATGTGCATTGTTCTAAGAGATACGCTTAAACAACAATTCGTGTTCGTTACTGCATTTTAAATATTAAAATGTACATAGAAAATTTAAATTAACTTTGATTATTCCACGTATTGTGTAACTAACTGTGACACGTGTTTCGCCTCTTTCAGAGGCATCTTCAGACTTACTATCGCAAAGTTTGCTTAAGTAATGAAGCAAGATTGATTCTAACATTTTAAAATTATAAAATTACAAAATGGATTGGGTTTTTTTTTCCTTTTAAGAGGAGCAAGGAGGGGGGTGTAGAATCGAAATAAAGCAAACAGATAATGATACTAATTTTACTAATGAGTTGTAAACAATCAGAATGGGATTTTTCCTTTTTAATGGAAGCAAAGAGGGGATTATAAAATCGAAACAGTGCAAACAAATTTAATCATACTACTAATGACGTTAAACATTACAAACTATTAAAACTAATGAGCTACAGTCAATCATCTAGGTTTGTGATTACTCTATTAATTGGAAACAATTTGAGTAACGGGGAACCGCCTGTGCTATTAAGAATATTATTTAATAATATTTCTTTTTTGTTAAGAGTTTTATTAATTTCTAAAAATTCTAAGCTATTCATCTTTAAACCCTTTTTATTTACTCGGTGGAGTATTTCTAAATTACAAATCTGATTAAAATTATGATTATTTTCTATTAAATGATTGGCAAACTCAGAAAAATTGTTACTTTTTAGACATCTTATGTGTTCTTTAATTCTAATATTAAAGTTTCTACCTGTCTGTCCAACATAAGACGCTTGACAGTCTCCACAAGAGAGTCGATAGATTCGATAGATACCACTCTGGATAGCACAGGCGGTTCCCCGTTACTCAAATTGTTTCCAATTAATAGAGTAATCACAAACCTAGATGATTGACTGTAGCTCATTAGTTTTAATAGTTTGTAATGTTTAACGTCATTAGTAGTATGATTAAATTTGTTTGCACTGTTTCGATTTTATAATCCCCTCTTTGCTTCCATTAAAAAGGAAAAATCCCATTCTGATTGTTTACAACTCATTAGTAAAATTAGTATCATTATCTGTTTGCTTTATTTCGATTCTACACCCCCCTCCTTGCTCCTCTTAAAAGGAAAAAAAAACCCAATCCATTTTGTAATTTTATAATTTTAAAATGTTAGAATCAATCTTGCTTCATTACTTAAGCAAACTTTGCGATAGTAAGTCTGAAGATGCCTCTGAAAGAGGCGAAACACGTGTCACAGTTAGTTACACAATACGTGGAATAATCAAAGTTAATTTAAATTTTCTATTAAAATGAACTTCCACAAAGTTACCGCCGAAACCATCGAAAGTATTAAATTGTACATGTTTTTGTAAGATTGAGTCCACCCAAAACATTTAAGTATAATATATAGATTTCATTGTGTATCTTTATAACATTTCTGGCGGGACTCTAATCATTATCAGCACAAATAACTGTCTAATGCGTGATAAAAATTGTATTGATACAATTACAAATCCATTTAAATCACGTTTTTTATTTGAATAAACAAAATATATTTTTCTAACTATAATGCAACGGCGAGTGTCATTTTTTTTTACCTTTAAGCATTTTAAACCTATATTCGAATAATTTATAAATTATACGAATATCAAAGTATTCGAATATTCGATTGGAATCCCTGCTCATGAATATAATATGCGGAATCAAAAATTAATACCTATCTCGCTTGTTGCACACGTATTAAAAAAAATGTTAAACGCTGCAAATGGAAATTGCTGTATGCAATTTCGATTTTTTTTAAATAGTATTCTTTTTGGAGGGATTTTTCCTTCGCATAACCCACGCAGCGTCAACTCTTTACGCGTCACCAATTAATAACTGATGATTTCAACGAGTATTAAAGTGTATAATATGCAGTTCTCTGTTCTGGCTTGTTGTAGTGCGTAATCGAGAATACACTTTCACACATTATTTTCCCCGGTATTTATTTGTGAAACTGATCCTTTAGTAAAATGATTTTCCCCCGAATTGCCTTATTTTCTAAGCGGTTTAAAATGTATCTAAAGCATTTCGTTATTTATCAAATTATAGAATTATAGAATTATGGTCTTATCGTTGCTGAATCTTGTCGAGTCGTCATCTCGAAACAGTTTTACAGTTAGTTACATGTTTGAGAGCTACTTTTTGTACCATTTTATACATTACTTTTCCTCGTAGTTCTATCATGTTTAACGTCGTTTTTTTTGAAATTGTTATATCAAAAAAATAGTTTGCATCTTGTGCTCGCTGAACCGGTGTGAAAAGTGATGCGTCTTCAAAATTTAAGCCAAACAGTACTTTTTGATGAAATACAACAAATGCATCGGAAAAAAATGCAAATGACATAAGAAGCTTACCTTGAGGCGTCTGCGGCGTGAAGTAGCATTCTATACGCTGCAGAAGTTTCAGTGTGAGATATCCAAGGCGATAGCTCGCCTCTCGTATCGGGCATAGTAATTCCTCACCTTCAATTGATGATAATGTTTTTTTTTTTTTTTTGCATCAGTCGCCTAATCTAACGGAAGCGGGTGGCGGCGTTATAATTTATTCCAGACCGCGCATGCGCCGACGAGGAGAGATTGTTTCTGAACTGATCAACTCGTCGTTTTCTGCTGTCCGTGTTATGTCATGCGTCTATTTATATCACTCGGCTAAAGTAAAGTCTCTGACTGTCGGACTGTGTGTGCTACAGCGCGGCGAATCACAAATCGAAAGGCTTTGTTCGCGTTTCCTCGATGTAACTCAAACTACGGCGACGCATGAGATAATAATTATTATCAAGCAACATTTTGAGAAGTCAGCCTCTATCTCGTATAAACAAAAAAAAAAAACAACTATCACGCAACAGTGGTATTGAAACATTACGGTGACATCGTTTTCGCATCATTATGCGATTGGCCATTACAAAGCTGTATGTTTTTAACTGTTTCCCTTATCGCTATTTAATATAATCGGCGGAACGTATCTCTGATCGATTGCGATGAAATAACCACGCGAGTCCTTTCTAAGTCTTAACCATTTAGCTGCCAGCGATTTTAGAAACGATAGAAATTGCATTAAAAGTGGTTTGAATAACATAATTTATAGTCTTAAAATGTTCTAGTGTGTCCTGGTATATGTATGTATAACACATGCTGTGCTACGGGACTACTTTTGGGCTTAGTCCATTTCTTGTTCAGGGTTGTCACATTTTTTTAAAACTATGTCCTCTTAAAACAGTGATGCACAACCTTTACTTTCTAGCGGGCCGCATAAAACAAATTATCGTGGGTTCGAGCCGCAAAGAAAAAAAATGATTTAAAGTACGCTCAATCCTTTTTTATACAGAACATATGCACGTTCCATGTAAAAAAAAACTTAAAACCGTGTAAAAAAGATTAAGTGAATTTAGATAAATGAGTAATAGGTTACATTATATTATTTTGGCCGTGTTATTTAAAAAAAAAGGCATGCAAAAAACGGATTATGGAAACTTGCTTATTAAAAATCGTTTTATTGTGAAATATTTATGTTTCATTGATATTTAATTCATAAGTGAATGCATTCTTGGTCTTTGTTAATTTTTAACTATTTTTTTTAATTTGACATAATATTTGTAAGCCTGTTTCCGTGAACCGATTTACTCTCCTTCATTGAAGAAAAAGCATTGTTACATTTATTAAATAAATGTTTTACGTGAAAAAAATATGTTTGAGAAAAAGATTTAAGGGCCGCCACAAAATTGAAAAAGGGCCGCGGTTTGTGCATCACTGTCCTAATGGAGGTATCTCAACAGATTTTTTTTCTACGAGAACTGTTTGTTACTCAGTCGATCAGCCTCTTTTATTCAAATATAGTTGTAGGAATAGAAGGATAAGGCTGAGACGGAACTAGTGGTCAGCTAATCGCTCTCACTACACCCATTTATTAAAGGATCGGAAAGGGTGGAAGGGAATTTTTAGACATCACAAACACCCATGCCTTAGAACAGAAATCGATCAAAACAATGCTGTTCGTACTGGGACCCGAACCCACAAAGTCCACAACGCTAACCGCTGACACGCACACAATGTACAATGAATATATAGTTTTAATTTAATTTTATATTATTTCAATTTTAGTCAATAATATGTACACCGATCGAAGCTTCCTCATTTAGATCGATTTATATGACAATTTAAATATAATATATATCTTATCCTTCTATCCCTACTACTCCTCTCTTCGGAAAAGAGAGGTTGAGTGACTGAGTAACTATCAGTTCTCATAGAAATACTTATGTTGAGATACCTCCATTAGGGGGACATACGCTCCACATTGGGAGCGGACATGGAAAAAATATATCACTGGCAAATACATCTCAAAATACGATTCTCTAAAAATCGTTCAATAGGCAGCCCTAGCGATATCGGTTTAACCCACTTTTGCCCAGTGTTCCAATATTGGAACATTTAGTATTTTTACTTCCACTCCATTATGCATGAAGCAATAAAAGTTGAGATTGCATCAGTCTCAATCATTCTATAGCTAGCAAGTGTGGGGATCGTTTCGTGTAGTATTTTGTCATGTTTGAACCTGTCTGAGCGAGCAGTGTTTTTTTATTTGCATCAATTGCGGACAAAAATGGGTTAATAACAATACTAAACAATTAATTTATCAAACATTTTAAACGTCATTGGGTTAATAAATAGATGTCACTAGCACAAAATTATTTACATATTGAAAAAAAAATTTTTCAACGATAAAACATCGTGACTCACTGGCGAGACGCTGGCGTTCTAGTGGTTAACATCCTTTTTGTACAAAAAATCGTACGATTTTATAATAGCTCCTTATCAATATCTGGGCAAACTCGGCGCCCGATGGACACGGTTCATGATACAAATAAAAAATATGATAACATTGTTATTTCTCTTGGTGTGTCAATTAATGTGACGCATTTTTCGCTTATTTTAAAAGCGTAATTATTAACCTTCGAGTTCCCATAGGGTGCATTCAAATTGAAAATTTATTCTTATTTCAACCATTCGCTCCTCGGTCCTATCTTCGACGTAGCTTCACTTCAATTCGTAACGTCACTGTCAATTCTGATAGAAAGACTACTAATTTTACTGATTCCCCATTGTTTTTACTTGAAGAAATAATTATTTAAAATTGGCAAGAAAGTCAACTGAGTAAGCTCCGACAAACTCTAGTTTTATACATAAAAAATAGCATTCGTCGGAATTCATCCACGTCCACGTGGAATATGTCGTCATCTGAAGCAATATTTTAAAAAACTGTTAAAGCTTTCCCCAGTGGCATCTCCATTGGTAGGCTGGTGGGGAGACTTTGGAAGAACCACCAATTCATGTTCACGATTTCTCAAAAATAACAATGGTATTGTCAGTCCCGGTTTCGCAAGCATTTAAAACAGAATAAACTGATTGAATTTACGGTATTCGGCTGGATAATATTGACATGACGGTTAACAAATGCTATAGATGTACCAGCGTAACTTGACTGCCCGCGAGGGCGCCACCATCGCATCATTAACATTGTCATGGTCAACACGTCCTAAGGCGACAATTTTAGTTCTGAGTTCTGCCGCAGTCAAGTTAAAATGGTACATCTTTAGTTGTACTAAATGTTTTATCTTTTCTACATAAAAGCATCTTGCCAAAACTATGAACATATTATGCGAGTACTGATAAAGTTCCAATTTTACTATAAGATTAAATTTGATTACTTTGTAAATTTACTTGTGTTCACCGTCGCAACGTCTGCGAATAAATGGTCTACTGATTATGCTCAAAGAAGCGAAACACGTGTCACATTCTGTAACAAAACAAGTGGAATTACAAGGTTTTCAAAAATAATTTGATATTTAAAAAGTTACTGTCGAATCTATGGAAGATATTCTAATATTACGTCCAATAGTAAGATTTGGTTAAAAAATGTAGGACAATCTACGAATTTACGATACTTTTGGTTCTTACTAAAGAAGTGAAACACGTTTAACTTTATATAATAAAAGCAAATTTTATATTAAAAGTAAATTTCTATTAGAAATATGGTAAATGATATCTTCACGCTTATTGATCAAGTATTCCATTGAAAGTCTTGGGATGCGTTCTTACAGAATCAGACGTACGACTACGTAGCATTCATTAACTATGAAGGATATCGTCAACTATTGATTACACGAATACTATGAATTGAGATTGTTCTCATTAAATTGACAGTTCGTGGACTTCGTTTTCGTTGACTTTTTAATAGCTTTGATTTCATTGTGTTAATAATTTATTTCTCCCAGACGTGTCGTGTACATTGAATTATTTCGTTTCTGTAGGTATTATGACAACACTGCTTGACCTAAATCTAGCTCTGAACCATGCTTGATTACTGGAGACTAATCATTCGTAAAATTCAACACGTTTTCAATGCCGTTTGTTTATTGTACATGCTCGTTCGTCAGTGACTGTGCCTACCTAGCGATAATGTGGATTTTCTATTATTTACTCACTCCGAAACAAGGGCGTGAGCTTGCGAGTCGCCCTTGTTCCACATCTCGCCAGTATTACCGGGGATTAGCTTATTCTTCGATTTCCACTAGCTATAATAAGTTGACCATATTTACATAAGAAAAAAAACGATTCTGGCCAAAAAGTGGTTCTGTAGAGTTCATTTGTATTAATTTTAAGCCTGGCTATTACACTAATACCCGTTTTTATATATATTTTTATCAATGTAAGCATTTTTATTATTAGTTTCTGCGTTTTATAGTAACATCATTAGATTTTAATTAAAAATAATACACTATAACAGCATTTATCGTATCATATCGACTGTGGAAAGGAAAAAGGACGTAACCCTCAATTTTCCAAAACAGCTTTTTTTCGATAATCACAATGTATACAACTTGACACACATTCTATCAAAAGGATGGAAGCTGAAAATGCCAAATAAGTATCTAAATTTAGCTTTAAAGTTTGAAAAAGATGACCTTGTAAAAAATTAAAACCAAGAAAAAATACTGAAATAAAGGTTTTTCCGAGTCAATTTCTTTAATTAATATTAGGTTATGTCAATTAAACATGTTATGTCCGTGCACTTCAAGGTTGTGTATAATTCATAATTTGCATATGTCACAAAATCATCAAAACACGTTTTTAGCGCCTCCTGTAAAATTTGATATGTGTGGGTTACGACCTTTTTCCTTTCCACAGTCGATATAATCATATTTACATATATTTTTTTACATTCAAGTTAAAAATATATGTAAATATCTTAGAAAATACAAAGATAAAACATAAATGTACACATTTACATCTAAAAAATACACGTATACTATTGACCGGACACAGAAATGAATACTGAAGAGCAGCACAACCAAACTCACGAAACAATTCGGATCGAACGACTCTTTTTGTGCGTTTCATCCGTTTTTTCCTGGTGTTTCAATATAACGCCAGTAAGTTAGTTTTGTTTCTATGCTTACAGGATATTACATCTGATGAAATTCGGGAAAAAATGGCGGAGTTGTCAGTGCGCTGAAGAAAATAAACGAAGACAGAATCTATTGTTATATATTTGTATAATATTGTTAAAAATATTATTAAATATTAAATAGCTATTATCGCAATATGCATAGTACGAGTCTCTATTCATTATTATAAATATTTTCTTCTGAAGTAGTTCCTATGTTGATACAAAAAGTACCGATACTACGTCCTGTAACCAGAAGATTGTATGTTTAATATTAATCAATCGCATTGCTAAGAAAATGGTTAAATGTAGACATAATAAGTAATTTATTATAATATAGATTGTGTGCAATGTATTCTCAAATAATGATTTCGAAACATATGTATTGTTTTTTGCATCCAAGATGAGAAACATCGCAACACATATTTATTCTGACTAAATCGATGGTATAGCTTGACACTCGGGGAAATGCTTTGGTAAAAGAAATTTTAGTCAATTTGAAGGCTCATTGAAGAGGTATTTCATTATATTGAGGCATAACACGTGTGATTAGCTAAAAACTGGTGGAAACTGCCACTTCTTTCAAAACACAACTTATCGACAGCTTGATATGTATCCACATGTACTGAAATTTATTTTTACAGTCATATTAACGGTAAACAACTATACCTACACCATCATTGTTGTCCGGTCTTCCTGATATAAGATACTATTACATACATAAACCAGTATAACAATTATTATTAGTCAGTGTTATTTGTTGGATTACGTGATGTTCTACTAATTAACGTAGGCAGCGTCTGGTATAGCGATTGCTAGTTCCGTTTATAAGAAATACCTGCACGGATAGGTAATAGTAACAATATAACAAAGCTATCCCATTTCAATTTATTAATCATAGGCAGGCGAACTTAAAATAATCGAGTATCGTCCCGAGTCTTCATAAAGCGGTATATCTTTTATTTTTTTTAAATTGTTTAGATACATTCGACATACTATTTCAAAATTCTTTCATTGAACGATCAAGCAAAGGTAAAATAACTTTTCAAGCGACAGTGAGTCGTTTCAGACATGGATGCCCTAACTGATTAAGGCATCCAATTCCGGACCCGTTTTGTAATCCGGGATTTCGGGAATCACATTTGTTCTTTCATCGTAAAATCGTGGAGAAATTCGGGATTCAGGATTTCAAAAATGTTTGCTCGTTGATTTTCAAATTATGAGAATTTACGGATTTCCTAAAGTGAAAAAATGTGGGACCTTTTTCCTCACACGGATTTTAAAAAAATGCTTGGTTGCCTGTTTTCAAAAACTTTTCTAGTGCTAATCCTAATTCTTATCCTTAATCCCAAAATCTTGGGATTTCTTAACCATTTAATTATTAGGTGTCAAATTCTCGATATCGGTTCCTGTTATGGTCAGTGAACCAGGAACTGCTCATAATATGTAGACGTGGTTTGCGAACACAGCTGATGCTTCGAGCGAATTTTTCGTTGTTCGGCCATAAGAAGAGACGCTACTGGTTCGCATAAAAGGTGTATACACGGTGTTACGCATTTGAAAGATGGATAGCCGGATGACAAAAAAAAATCTTAAAGGCCTTTAATTTATTATTTCTCGCTAAAAATATTGCCTGGTTCGTACGCTACACTCGTCATTGTGGAAAAGTATAAAATAATTTATTTATCCGGTGTGGTAAAAATAAGAATCTTGAAAGCGAGTTTTAGTGTTAACCATCATATCTTGAATACCTTCAATAATTCCAATCAAGTCACAATTCTGACAACAACCTCCTTCGGAGTCTAAATCTATTGGGGAATCTTAAATTTAACAAGAGCCTTAACGATATGGTAAGTTCATCTGTACATAAAGCGTCCATGAATATGACGATTTTTATTATAGAAAAAAATATATTCAACATTGCTTTCTGAACGACGAAGCAAACCTTTAAAATAATTGTATAGCCAAAATACTGGAACCAAAAGAGATGAAAGTTTTATTTTAATCAAAAAAATATCCATTCAAAATTGAAATTTTTGATTTTGTACAAATTCTTTTCAATCTAAAACACGGGTCGTCAACCTGGTCCGTACCGCCCTCTAGTGGGCGGTAAAGGCTTCCGTGGTGGGCGGTGGGGGATTTTTATTTCTCCTAAATTTCTTCTGGATTTTTTTTTCTCCCATATACTGGATTGAAATATAGCGATGTTGGTGGGCGTTAAGGATTTTTTTTAGGTAATGAAAACTAAGCAAAAGTGGGCGGTAGGCATAAAAAGGTTGACGACCCCTGATCTAAAACATCAAATTTCTATTAGGTACTTATTTTTAATGTAATAAGTACAATTGCATACGTATTTATTACAGATTCTTTAACTTGTGTTGTCTTTGTAAACCCTTAGTTGCTTACATTTTTATGGACATCTATTTTTGTATATGTTTCGTTTTTTAATACGATTTTCAATGAGCATCATTGCCTTTTAAATAAATTTATTTTCCAGTCAAAATAATCGAACAGTAAGGTGAAGATAACCCTGGACCACCTGCGATTCTGTTGCAATTCGTTTGACTGTCTCAACTACTTTGTCGTCATGTCGCTGTACTGCGCTGTGCATGTCGGTTACACACAACTGCTGTACGTGTTATTTGTACAAATAACAATTAACGCTGATGATAGATTTTCGAATAATTGTACAATAAGCTTGCCTAATAATTAATTATTTTTAAATACGATGGTATATTTTTAAGCTTATTATGGTTTATATAAAAAAATGTATTTTCGTCGAACGATAAAAGAGAAAAATCATCTGAAAATAGAAACGTATTTTTATAAAGTTTTCTTTTGTAATTACGTCTTGGGCTATTTTTAAATATTAAACAAAAAATAATAATTAGTCGACTTCGTTCGGTATTTCAACATCGGTATTACGTAAGCTGCGATTCGTAACCTTTTCTCACATTTTTGTGGCGATTTTCTATTTCAAGTACGACGTTACCTAACCGAATCATAACAAGTTCCCATTAGTCAAAGCAAAATAGCGTTGTTCGATTTCTGTAAATAATACGAAATAATTTCTAAATTCGTTAAGATTAGATTGGATCTGAAGGTTAGATGGATTAATTTAAAATTATAATGCAGTTATATATATTATAAATTAACTTTCTGTATACAGATATTTCGTTGTTGGTTAAGTGAAAAGAGAAATTGGAAATAAGCATAAGTTACGCGTTGGGATTGTCATCGATTGAAGGTCGGCAAAAATAAATGACAGATATAAAACGTGCTAGCAACGATAACCACTTCTTGTCGGTATTTAAAACGAGAACCTCGTGTTCCTTTTCTATGTTGGATCATTTCTATAAATCTTTTTTTTTTGTGTCGATAATTTCTATACGGATTGTTTTATATATTCATCAAATCATGTCTTCTGGTGTTAATATATTTTTTTTAGTCTTACATGAGAAAAACTAAGGTTATATCGAATCATTTGTTATTTAAATAGCCAAAGAAGGGTAAACACCTATATGCGCACGACTCATATTTATCATTATAAAAAAAATTCTTTGCAATAAACCAAACGTATGGTTCAGCGAGACAAACTGCGACCGTGCAAGCACTTCTTTGAATAGACAACGCGTTCATAGCTTTTTTTAAATCTCATGAGATATGACAAAAAATCAAACCCATTGGTAAATTTTATTTGTATAGGTCCACGTGTAAGAAACCTTTACACACCGGCGAATTATGCTTTCGAAAGGTGTTGAATAAAACATTTTTTTTTATCAAATCTTGTTTTCCAAGCGCTCTGGTCTAGGCACTGTTGGCAACATGAAACAATGAAATGACAAACATTAATAATTATTTTTGTGCGAATTCTCCAAACGCGTTGGGCACTTGGTGTTTTATTTTATTATTCTATTTTTATTTAACTGAAGATATTTTTATAAAATAGGTGGTTCGAGGCCTCTGATAATTTATAATTGTACACAAATGTATATTATTAGATTTTTCTACCGTATTTATTAATACAATTGACTTATATAATTTCATTTACCTTCTTAATTTTTCCTTGTGCGACTTTTTTTTTAGAAGGACACTGTTAACGCGTTGAATCCCGGAACCGTGTTTTCACTTGATTCGCTATCCTTTCAAATAAAGTCTTAATTTTGGTACTGAGAAACATTTTTTAGATAAGACTCATTATATCAGAAATCACTCTAAATCAGTCATTCAGTTATTATTTTCATTAATAATAGTTACTGATTTTGTCAACCGAAATTCGATTTTATTTTAACTCAATAGATGCGTTTATTTGCCTTTCTGAAGAACACGTGATGGTGCAGTCACTGAGTTCATTTTGAATTAAAATATTGATAATACATAAGAAGATGTTAGGAAACATTTCTAAAAATATTTTGTTACTAATAGCAGCAGCAAAAAAAAAAAATAGTCCTGTAGAACCGGCAAGGTGTTGCACCAAACAAAAAAATATCGGTGCATGCATTAATATTATAATATAGCTTTCCATAACAGGAAATACTTGCAAAAAATTCATAGAAATGAATTAAAATTTCGAACAATCACAACAATTTTCATTTGATTTTACTGAGTGGTTTCACAATTATTTCACTTTTAGAAAGCCCTTTTTTCTTATAAAAATGCATTTCTTAAAAAATAAACCGGCCACACGGGATAGTTTTACCTGATATGGGCCGGGGCCGATAGAGTTAATGGGAAAACGAACTTTGTACATATTATACGAAATATTATGTTTGTAATATTTTACTGTTTTATTGTGATAATTTTAAATACTTCCTATGTATATTAAACGACATGAATTTGAAGGATTTGTCTGCTGATTCGACTCATTTCTGAAGGACTTGTCATCAGTCATCACATAACCATAATTCGCAACAATCGCCGCCGTCTACTTCATAGCCTTGAGAGTGCGAGATGCAAATCTAAATAAAAGCGGTTTACAAACTATCCTGTCAACTGTTTACCACCTATATAACGAAATTAAAATATAATATCAACTATTACACGTTCACAGTCATAGAATCCACAAAAGGTTATTGAATGATGTAAGAAAACACTCGTAGAATAGATATAGGTTTTATATCACACCAATTTGTCTATAATATTAAATCAAATTACGCAAGTGTAATTTTTAAAAAAATACGTTTTTTTAAGAGGAAACAAATGGCATTTTTACAAAACCGAATGCAAAATAACGATCTTTTGTCAACTCCCATTCAGATTTGATTGCGATAAACTTTGCAGCAATATACATAAATGATAACTCATTTTATTTAAATGATCAGAAAATACGTTCATGCCATTATTCTCATTCGTAAAGTATCTATAAAAATAAATATGTCTTCAGAAATCAGTATCTTCAACAAAATTCACAGAAAGGAAGGATGAGTAATAAATAGACTTTTCATAATATGATTCACTTTTTCCAACTTACAAAACTGTTCTCTCTCTGAAAGAAAGTCTCTGCAAAAAGTGATTTTATAAATCATGAACACAATAGCATGCAGAGTTATTGAAAGGTAATAATTAAATTGTAAATAATATGTATTGTTTGAATTTTGTACTTTTCCATGAGTTTTGTCGCTAACGACCCGGGTTTCGCCTTTCGGCATCTTCAGGCATTCCAAGTGCACGGATGTACTTGAACTGACGCGTAGTAAACAGTTTGTATCGTTTATAAACAAAAATATAAGTAGATCGCTAAGTTAAAAGGCTATTAAAATGTAAATTAGCGAAAATTGAATGTATACAATTTGCAATGGATTAAGTGGGTTTGTTATAATTATGGGGATTTTTTGAAAATATTAATGACCAGACTCGTCATCAAATCAACTCATTAATAATAGGTCGGATAAAACCCTAGATTTATTTTAAACATTCCTATGTTATTATCTGCCTATGTTATTATTTGCGACAAAACTCATGGAAAAGTACAAAATTTAAACAATTCAAATTTGATATTGAAATTCCATCAAGCACCCTCAGTCGAAATTCTTAATATGTAATAAATTATAAATAATATGTGTTGTTTTTATAAAATTGTGTAGATTTATCTTGTTTGTACTTTTATCTTATTAACTAAATCAGATATCTAATGTTATTTTACATTGTGAATAATTGAGAAACGTTGCACTACATGCATCGTAATGGTGCATACAATAATCATACTCAATGTCAGTCCACACTGTGAAATATTACATAAAAAATGTTGCATTGCACTTGAAATATTTTTTTTTTTTTTTAATACCAAATTAGTGATGTGTCTCGACTGAATTTACGCCAAGTGTGACGTTGGGCTCTGCGTGTTAATGCTTCTAAATTATATTATATTATTTTATTCCGCAATGTGCAAACATGAAATATTGTCTGAGCGATCCTATCTTTGGACGAGGCACATTAATGTAACCCCCTCACTACGTAGTCGATATAATATGAATAAGTAACGTGCTACAAACTGCGGCTCTTAACGCCCGTGGACCTAATTTCGACGGCATCACATTATCAAATTACGTTACTTACCACCGTCATTGGTCGGACGATCCAAGCTCGCAATACTGCACTTTGCCTGCGTAAATTAAAACTAATTCTATTATGTACAACGATTAGCGTTAGTTGAGTTGTAAACGGGTATTCAATTTTACATAATACATGCAAATTTTATTTCACGAATCTTGTTATAGCCAGATATTTATTTAAATGAATTTATATTGCGGTATGTGGCAGGTGTTCCACATACTGTTTCATTTTGGGTGCCAATTTTCTCAACGTAAACCTTTAAAATACGGCATTAAGCGAACAGCTAACAATCAGTATTCGTAAGTACGGTTATACATTATTAAAATTTACACTTTTTAAATTCATAACCACAGTTGCGACATCCAAATAGCTAATATCCTTGTGTTTACTAAATATTTTTTTAACATTTCCACTTTCACTGAAGATCATATGGACTACAGTAGAAGGTATTCCGGATAATCGAAAAAAATCATAATTGACAGAGAAAGACGAGTATGCATTTCTTTATTATTAAGAAATTCAATAATTGATCTTTACTTTACTCTTTTTGAAGCTACCAAATAACGAATACTTTTAAGACACATATGCTGTCCTGAGTTACATTCTTCTTGTGTCTAGAACCGCTTCATGGCAACATATTATAAGCTTTAAAATGTGTATGAAAAATATTCGCCTCTCACAAACATCTTTTTCGTCTCGAATCAAATATTTTTTTCATTGTCACCGCATCATTTAATATTTTGAAAACGAGATTGTTTGCATCACACTTTAACCACACAGTGACATATTCTTAGTCGCATTCGGCGCACATTGAATATAATGCTATTACTCCTCGGTGACGTCTCCTTGCTACTGCGTTGGTTGATCTTGCCAATGGGTTCTTCATGGACACATCTAAATTATTCCAACTCTCTTCTACCATGTAGCAACAGTGTTATTTTTTTAAAATTATTTTTCTTGTAATATCGATTTCTTCACTTGTTTTGCTGCTTAATCTTCTAATCATCTTTTTCCGATACAGGCGTTTGAATTTTTCAATTACATCCTGATCTATTTATTGGCTGTACTGTATTACAGACGTGAAACACGATGGAAGAAATTTTACCGTAAACACGTTCATAGCAGCAAATTCATACAGTTTGTGATAATTTAAAACAATCGGAATAGTCGAGGCTCTACTGTACTAGTAGAGCATCAATTAAAGTTGATAATGGGAATGCATTTATTTAATTCAGTTGTTCAACAAGAATTTAGACAGTCACGATAGAAAAACACGATGTTAGAGAAAAGAATTGCAGATAGTTGGATGTTCTCACTATTCCCCTGTTCCAAATGTACAGGATAGCATAGGTTTCTGGTAAGAAATGAAAACACCATAGATGAGGACGTACATCGATCGAGAAATCGGACAACCAACAAGAAAAACTCTCCTTCGTCTATTATTAATTTATCACTGCAATTGTTGACGAAAAAAATAAGATTTATTATTATATTATATGAATGAGATAGTCTCGAAAGAAAGTAAGGTTTCGAATAGTATGCTTGCTATGTTTCATTTCACCATTCATGATTTTTTCTGAAGTAACTTGGATGCATACCGAGTTAAATAATACAGCATTCGAAGTAATATATGATGCTTAATTCATCTCAAAATACTAACAATACGCTTTTGCTTAAAGTAGTATGTACATTTATATTTATCTTACAGCACAGTTCCTATTCCATTTCAATACAGATACATATACTGTTGCTACAATATGGTCAGGGATGTTTACTCAAAACACGGACTCACTTACATATCATCGTTATGAATCACTGAGAATTTTAATGTAAACACATGTACATTACATTATCCACTAAGAGAAAGTTTCTTATTATTAATTATTATCTTCAAAGTTCGTCATCATTAGTGTACATATTATAGCAAATTTGTCGCCACATTGAGGCACTCTTACAGTTAAACGAGTCAATGCTCTTAACGTAATATACGCCATGGTACAACTTAATACGTGCAGTACACCTTGATTGCAATACAAGGGCTCTTAACCCTGTGCCCAGTACAAAGAATTAAACAACGAAAAGCATTAAATTTATATAACTTTCTGTATATTTATATAATTTATAAAATTTATGTAACATAACAACTCTCTGTAGATATTTAGTAATAATTTAATAAATTTAACACAGATCTTGTTATTTTAGAACTCGGAATACACCCACCATAATTATCTTAATCGTGATAAGGTTTTGGATTGAGAAAAATTATAAAAAAGGTCCCAAATTTGGGTTCTTGGGTTTTTGAAATTGGAAATCTTGGAAGTGCTAATAAACTCGCGTCGTTTCATTTTGGGAATTCCGTAAATTCCTGGGTTTTTAAAATCGACAAAATACATGATTTCATAATCGCCGAGAAAAAAAATTCTCAATCTCGAATTTATACACAATTTTATATTGAATGTTCATTCCCGGGATCTCAAAAATAGTCCGGAATTGGATGCGCTAGTTAAAATCCCATGCATTAATTAATGTACCATTAAAAGAGAGGTGCATGCATTAGAAGAAATTATTGCGAATTTTTTTAAACGTAGATTTAAATAACTGCCGATGAGTATACCGATTCGTTTCAAATGAACTTATTAAGGGAAGTACTTTCATCCGACATCAAATCGATGGCAGCTGCGAATCGATGACGAGAATTGATTTCGTTGTTTTAACACAACGAAGTCTCGAGCTTATTCGCCATTATAGCGCACCGCAAATTCGAATTTATTTCCAGCCGAGTGTGCATTGACTGTCAATCCACATTCCTTTCATTGTAAAACTATTTCGATATGCATTTTGAGTGAATGCATATTATTTATCTCACGGCATGTGCCCAAGTGTTCGCAAACTGTATGCACAGTTTCGTAATAGTAGGCGGCCGCCTGCATTGATTCTCAGCAATTTTCAAGAATGTGTCTACAATTCCAACGACACGTTCGGCCCATCGAAAATAAAATTTGATTTTCATGCACAAACTATCAATGGCGAAATTTTGATAGGCGTGTGCATTATTGTGTGAGTATCATCGGCCATCGCTGCACGCTATGCATACTTTACTCTTCGATTAATATTTCTCACTCACTGAAAAAGAAGTTACGGCTGAAATAAAAAAAATCTCAATATATTCGTGGGGTTCACAAATCACGATGTTCAGTGTAAAAACATAACCATTGCTTGTTAATCGTACCTACATTTTCGGAAAGTGACAGAAAACGGGCAATATATTTGTGGCTCACGAGAAATGTCCCATGGACTATTAATTTTCATTGGGCGATATAGACCGGTCTTGAATGTGGAATCTTCCTTCTTCATTATTAAAACTGCAAGCTAAAAACCGGTTTATTGATTTTTTTGTTTAATCAATCAAAATTAATAATTTGCGTATTCATATGTTTTATTATTATTTATTGACATGTATCTATTAAAACTGTGATACACTAATTCGCCTTATTAGGCTTTGGGCGGGTAAGTCATTCACTTTCATTTTCAGCACCCTACTTTACGCTTGAAGTTAAATTTAAATATTTTCAATAAGTAAAGTTACTCCCAGCTCTTAGTCTAAGTCACTTATTGAAATTGAGGAACGAAGCGATTACATTAAAAAAGCTATCTTTTAAAATATGTGTGCGCTCCCATGAGCTTATCCTTTTCGCCAGCAATGGCTTTAAACTCAATGATACATTTATTTCTTATATAAGCACGAAACATTCATTTAATAAGCGTCAGTTCAAGTTCACCCGTGCACTTAAACGCCTGAAGATGCCGAAAGGCGAAACCCGGTTCGTTAGTGACAAAATCTGTAAGAATGTACATAGTTTGAACGATTCAAACCATATCCTCCAAAAACTGAAATCTGAGCGAATCTCCAAAATTGTCATACTCCACATAATAGAGGAAGACATAATACATGCAATGTATGTTAAAACGACGCGTAGATGAACGGTATTGTTTTTCAAGAGGACACGTAGTAGGGGAAACATTCATCCACTTACCTTGCAATAATAATACAACCAAACATCGCATGGAAACAGGCGCGCTTTGCCGAAAAATTGTGACATCGTGTCCAAACATTTTTCGTTTCTGTTACTGTGTACACGGTACACCAGTGGCTCTTAACATTTTCGAAATCACGGTGCACTTCTGATCATGAGAAAAATATGCCGACATAACTTTTGTTACACAAGAAAAGAAGTAACATATATGGAAAAACTGTTACTAAAATTACCCATAACTAATCAACAAGCTCACGGTGCACCGGTTAGAACCACTGTTGTACACATACAGTATTTTCTGATGAGTGATCTCGCTATGCTTTACTATTATAAAACATATTTTTAAAGACTAGAACACTAACAAGAAACACTAACGGTACTAATGATTAGTACCGGAAGATGCCGAGAGGCGAAACCCAGGTCGTGTTCGACCAAAAATTTTATGGAAGTGTACAAAATGAAAATAATTCTAAATTAAAACTAAATACGTTGCTTTTTTACCCTATTATTTTTTAAGATATCAACTAAACTGTGTATTTATTATGTAATGAATCTAACAGTCAGTCGACTGACAACACATCATTTTGCTATTCATCTGTGTTTCCTTGTTTTAAAAACCTCTCTAGTCCTTGTTTCGTGTTTCGTGCACAGTCGTGTTAATAATTATGGATGAGATTTTTTTATTCCGCTTAGAAAATAATGTGAAATTGTACCAACACGCTAATCTCGAGCCGGCCAACTTGGCATCGAATACTCGCTGCTTTCACGAGACACAATAATAATGATAATACTGTGACAAGATAATTTAATTGTACGCCTATCGAAGACAGATGAGCGATGCAAGAAAAAGAGACAATTAATGATGATGAGGACTATGGAAACATGGGAGGTGAAATCATCGATCAACAATGAAATAGTCGTAGTCTGACGATGCTTTTGCGTCTAGTTTCTAGAGGTAAATTCTATCGCTTTTAATTCAGTATATGAATTTTAACAAAACACGTGAACGTTCACATTTGTGTAAATATATTTTTCATTACTTCAAAATATGGTAATTGAACGCGTGTGGCAGGCGAGAAGAACGTTTATATTATCCCGTATTCGATACAGGGTTGCCAGATGTCCTTATTTGATCGGGACTATCCTGAGTGCAATAGACAAATGCAGTCTCTCTAAAAATCACGACTTAATAAACTGTGTACATGTATAAAAAAATATTCGAAATAGTGGATGTCCCGATCTGTGATTTTGAAAATCTGCCAACACTGATTCGATATCATTTTTTTTTTTACAGTATCAGTGTGTTTAGATTCAAACACTGGAAACTTCATTGTTTATATTATTTCATTTACTTGCTCCGCTTAGCCTCTTCCGTGAGTTGAATTTATGGCGTTCGTTTTATTTTATTCTAACCTCGATTATAATAATATTTTTAATTTTTATTAAAATTTGTATCATTGCTTTTTTTTACCATCTCCGCTCCCAATATGAAGCATATGAACTCCTAACGGAGTTTATCTCAACATAAATGTTTCTACGAGAACTGCTTGTTATTCAGTTGCTCAACCTCTCTTTTTCCAAAGAGAGTAGGAATAGAAGGAAAGGGCTAGGACAGGACTAGTGGTTAGCTAATCGCTCTCGATACGCCCTGTTCATAGGATAGGATGGATGGGAGGGGTGAATTCAAGACATCACATACATCCATGCCTTTGAACAGAAATTCATAAATCGATTGAAAAATCAATTTATAAAACTGCCCGTACTTGGATTCGAACCCGTGCCCTCCGTAGCGGTAGCCAACGATGTTGACCACTCGACCACACAGGCGGCAAGGTTTTTGTTAGTTATACTTTAAAAGCATTAAATGACCGATTTCAATTTGGGGAATTTGATTCGTCCTTAGGCGCTGATTCAATAATGTCCGGAATACTGCGTTGCAATTTCACAATATCACGTTATTATAGTCAATATAAAGTACACTTTTTATGATATAGAAATTTAATCTAACTAGCCTTTAATATCTGCAGGTGGCGTGATGAAATACGTCAGCCAAAAAAAAAGCTTTTTACGTGTCATCGGTCAATTTATGTAGATTCGGCTATTATAGAGTTGCACCGGCGTGGCATCGCTGTCAGTGTGGGTAATATAATCTTGCATATTTTAAAAATGCAGGCCGTTTTCATACATTCCTATCAAATATGTAACCATTCTAGGTGTGCTGATTTCTTGACGTCAGTAAATTGTCCATTGCACTCAATCGCCGTTTGCTGCATAAAAATCACAAAATTAGATTTACATTGCACGACGAAAAGTCTCCTGCGATCGATACTTCGGTAAGGTCACTCACTATGCGCTTCGTGGCCGACCGCCGAAAGCCTCGAGTAGAAGATAATATTATATCTTATGTTATGTATCAACTACAATGGTAGAGTATTTTCGGATATTTTTAAAAATATTAAATTAGTATTATACACTTCCACGATGAAAGGTTTGATATTATATGTTATATTTTATTTAACACTTAAGAAGCGAAACGTCGAAAATATGATCGTGGAGCGACAGGGTACAAAGTGACCCCAAACAAATGTTTGTAATATTTGTATTACATATATTCAGGTATCACCTAGATATTATTGGTATTTAACGAATGGTTTAAATATGAAGAATTTTGCAATGTGAATGCACTCTGTATGCACTTGAAGGTTAATTAATATCTGCTGAATATGTCAAACTTTTTCTAACATAACAGACGCTTTGAAATGTCAACATGGTATTCGAAATATATAAGACCCCTTCAAATTTAAAAACTTCACCGAAGAAACTGTTAATATTTGCGACATATCTGTGGAGATTGTGCTCCTTAAAAATCTGTAGCCTTTGGAAACTGCACCCTCTCCCTCCTCCTGGTATAGCAATAAAAATTTCAGAGCCTTTTCACTGTGGAATGATAATCAATCCAAAAAAATGATGACTAAATAATGCAGAAAAAAATATATTGTCTTATTTTCTAGGCATATTACAATTATTATAAAGTGCAATTTTGTTCACGCGTGTACCCAGATACCTATTCTATCCCAGTTTTTTTTATCGCTCTACAAATAAGCATTGTCAGCTGAATATACTAACACTCATTGCGATCTAAATTTTTTTATGCATGTCGAATCGTTTGTGTTGTCACTTGAAAGCAATACCGCCATTTGGGATGTATGCTTACCGAGATCAAATTCATCCGCTTGGTTGTCGTGAACTGTTGGTCCACGACAGGATGACATGACAGCCGGCGAAACTGTAAGCTCGGTGAAATTCTCGGTAGCGGTAACTGGAGCAAGGAACCTCGCCGTAGAGAGGTCGGCGGTCGCGGCAGAAGAATCGGTTCGGCGGGAAGAGACGAACAGGTTGTTAACCCTGAGGTCGCGCAGACCCGCAGTCAACTAACTCGGTGCCTGAGTGTGGCGCGGACACACCCAAAGAATCGTTTGCACTATATTTTTAATACCTAATCGCCGTGAGCACGGACTGTTAGTTGTGAAATTATACATGGCAAATGTACGTTATGAATAATTTTATTTTCCCAAAAAATCGGTGACCCTACTGTCACTAATTGGTTATACATTAAGCAGGCATAAACTAGTAAATAAAATAATTTGCGCATCAAAATACTTGTCGCTACGCGGGGAGCATCATGAGAATGGTCTTTTTTGCAGCACAGTTATTTTCAAAGAAAATATCTTTCAGTATTGTCATATTCAATGTTCTTTTTAAATAAAAGACTTATTTTATTTAAAACATTTGTATTTCGCATGGCATAAAAAATTGAGATACATAACACATATGATAAATTAAAAAAACTTGTTATAGAATAACTGCCATATTAATTAAAAACACTGTTATTACAGAAAATTTCGAAAATTTAATATAGTATATGATAAAGTGAAGAATTTTTAATATTTTACGTAAGAAAAATCATTTGTAATCAAATATTTTTTTTGTTTTGTATCAAAGAAAGCTACTTATTACACTTACACATCAGCTAGAGTTTTTAAGTAAAATCCCAGCTTAATTGTGTTTTTATAAGAAAATTCGGCTTTGCAAATAAAATTGTATTCACTATCGCTTGTAAAATAAGACACCGCCCAAGTACATTATTCCAATAAATCAATAACCAATTACAAATAATACTATACTAAAAAGATAAATGAATGTTTAAAGCCTGATTCTGACATACTAATGAACTTGTAATAACTGTCGTTTTTACTTAACAGAGAAGTATGTATTATACGCGGTACTGAGTATTCATTCTGTGAATTAAATGTGTCAAGTATTTTTTTTAATGTACACTCTTAGCATCTGTGGCTAAAAATCTATGTGATACTATGACACCTGTTTATTTAAATTTGTTTTGTCTTTAATTTAGGTTTGTCCAAGTGTGTTCAAATAAATATAAACAGTAAACATTGATACAACTATATTATTGTGATTCAGATGCGATATTTTCGTTCGGTGTAAAATATTTTTAAAAAATGTGTGTTGACACTTCAAACGCTAATTGTTGTAGATTTTTATAAACTTACATTTTTATTCTACTCTGACGACTTAATTCGGTCCTGAAAACGGGACATAAGATGAGTGGCTAGTTCATTACTAGCACTCTTTTACCCTATCATTTTGTCATTGCTGTCGATGAAAAAGAGTGGTTGAATTGTTGACATGCAAGTCATATTCTTTAATTATCTTCATTTGGAAAGGAACCGTTGGGAACTGGCATGAAAATTATCGCGTTTTATTAGATAAAAGTAGTGTAGTGGAATGATGAAACATTTGATTCGATTTACGGACAATTTTTAGGGAACGAATTGATTATGTTAAGATGAGGTGTTCACCACACATGCATGTGTGAACGTAGCTTTGCGGCAGGCGGCAGAAGGATGGGTGGACAATGGCTCGCGTGACGGTACGCCGCAGGGCACACAGCACATCGATAGAGAGTGAGGCTACGTAGAGATAGATGTACGGCGCGGGAGCGTGCCGGCCGGCAGGACAGGCCCTTCGCTCGTCAGTCGTTCAACTCCTGACTCCCACTGAACGGTAGGCGAGGGACTGAACGCTGTTTGCCGTTCGCCGCCGGACACCGGCTTCTAGGACGGGTCATCCTCAACGTTTCATCAATACACATGTATATTTTATACTACGCTTTTACACTTAACTCAAAAAGTTTTATATGTCTATCGATGTAACTGCTGCTTAAGCGCGTGCCGACGGATGATAGTGCGCCAAAGCAAATTTCATTCTCACATTTAAAAATGTATTTCGTAATACATATTTTAAATTCAGTATAGAAACATTAACTTGGTCCTGCACATAAATAAATGCAGTGTGTCGCATATTTTTTCAATACATAAAAAATCTTATTCGGAAAACGTAATTTTTTACATAACGCAGCCCACACTCGTCCGTTAAATCATGTAAGATCGACTGCGTACTAAGAGTCATGACAATGTTGTGATGACGATACTGCTATAGATAAATTGATTTATCTTATAATTAATTGCACAGTACTCGAAACAATAAAGTTAATGTTATTTCGTCAAATGCCACATATTCTGAAAGTACGCGTGATTTCATTAAACTGTAAAATATAAATAGTATATCGACTGTGGAAAGGAAAAAGGACGTAACCCACAGTTTTTTCAAAACAGCTTTTTTCCGATAATCACAATGTATCAAACTTGATACACGTTCTATCAAAAGGATGCAAGCTGCAAATGCCGAATTAGTATCTAAATTTAGCTTTTAAGTTTGAAAAAGATAACCTTGTAAAAAGTTAAAACCAAGAAAAAAGACTGAAATAAAGGTTTTTCCTAGACTATTTCTCTAATTAATATTAGATTATGTCAATTAAACAACATTTTAGAAGTCTCCGTGCACTTCAAGGTTGTGTATAATTCAGAATTTACATATGGCTCAAAATAATCAAAACACGTTTTTTGCGCCTCCTGTAAAATTTGATATGTGTGGGTTACGTCCTTTTTCCTTTCCACAGTCGATATGTATTGATGACATAGAACGATAAGTCAAAAATTGAATGTTTCAAGTTATATGTATTACCCATCATATTTGAATACCTCTTCTATCGCTCCACAGAAGTACAGATACACTAGTTTTCTCTCGTTTCCATATAAATACATACAATATCATGTTATGGTTTTGTCAACGTTTCAATGAATTTTAATTGAATTCAGATAAGCGATTCACTAAAAAGATGATACAAATAACAATTATCACTTTTTCACAGCTCAGCTTAGATGTGTCAAAACTACCAACTTCTAGTTGTAGCACAATGGAACCAAGCCATCAATAGCTATCTCAAACGCTTATAATTTTCATAATTCAATATTTTTAGCGCACATTTGCACAAAGTTTTTTTGAGCGAATTTAATTGTCTATTCTTATTTTTATCGCAATACGTAAGCAAAGTGCAGTGCGAACCATCCATATTCTATATTTTCAATTATGCGCATAAATGGTTGCTTATCCGAGATATTTATCTGGAGGAGCAAGCACTTGCGAACGCCGTGCACTCTTGTCCTCGGTGCTTCGATATGTTGAACTTGTAATTTTTATAATACCTACCTGTGGTACCGTTTTCGCCGTTAGAGATATTTGCAAAGCAATTTACCGGGCGTTTATCTGATATGGTAAACATATTTTTTCTAGTTTGATTTTTTTAACGTTTTCATTGAAACTATTCTACAAACTTTTGATCGCTTTTCTTAAATGCTTCATTTAAATACCTCATGATTTGTGTCTCTTCTGTCTGATTTAACGCCACATTTCCCAATATAATAAAATAAAATTGATAAATTTGACAAGATAGCGTAGTGTTGAACAATTTAGTCAGTTTGGTTATAGGTTTTTTTCTAAAAGAAACTACACACAATATACATAAAAACAAAATCTGATTAAATGTCGTGTCACTAGTTCGCAGGGCGGTAAAGTCGGACTTTTATAAACTGGAGTCGGACTCGAAAAAAACTAACTTCGAGTATTTTAAAAAAAATGTGTATTCAAATCGCTCGGGCCAAAAAATGGCGCCACTGCATGCTACTAAGCCTAAAAAAGCGTGTGTTAATCTAAGGTCGGATTCGAAATCGTTTTATTTTTCACAGCTCTGCTAGTTCTTCTATTATAATTTTTCAACAATGTCGTTAAAAATAATGAAACTATGGTTTGTAAATATTAGTACTGTTTATCAGTTCCTACTTCCGTTGCAGTGGTATCTGTGCGTTTTACAAGATTATATTATAATAAAATAAGTTTTTTTACGTTCAAAAATTAGGCGGGGTTCGGGTCATCGCTCCAGGCTTCCCCGCCCCGCTTTTCTTCCCGCGCTCGGTCTCCTTGCCGCACTTTCTCTCCTGTCCCGAGGGCGGACTCTTATCGGTATCTTGTAAACTACTTCTATCGCAGGAGATGGGGCTCTCCCACTGGGAATATGCGTGTATAATATAATCTCACTTCGTTGTTAGAATTGATTAAAATTAAGAAACAAAATCGCATGTAAATATTCTCAGAGATTCGACGTTTCATTTTATGTTTTTTTAACGTAAAAAACTTTTACATTTTTAGTATTGCTAATAAGATTTTTAATAAGACGCTTTTGGTAAAGAAAATTCCTTGAATGATTCTCATTATTCATTTCCCGCTGTCACATATCAAGCAATCGGTGAAGTACTATACAAATCTAAGGATGTAAATGGATTGAAAACTGGATAAGTACGAAAGAATGTAGGTACATATACCTACTAAGAGTTTTATTAAAAAAAAATACTGAACAAAATATTTCATAGAACTATTTTTTAAGTATTTTTCTTTGTGTGCTTATGATTTATTTAACTATGAAATATAAATGAAATTCTTTTTTTTTTGTTAATTGAATATTAGTCGATTTAATGATTTTTTTTAAATACATTTCTTATACATTCGTTCAATTAATCCAGGTATTTAGTTAGTTTATGTATGTAATTTATAGAATCGAAATATCTCAGATATAAATACAATTTCCGATTGATTTTCTGATTGAAAATGGACGGCATTCCTCAAGCGAGAAAAAGTTTTTTTTTTAGTACCTACCTTTATTATTAGGGTACGGTTGATCAGATTGTCTATGGCCATTATTCGAATTAATGTTTTCCCGCCATTCGATTTGTGCTCCATCTGTCGCGGGAAATGACATGATCAGGCGGGCCGTTAATTTTCATGCGCTTTCCTGGCAATTTCCGCCGACGCCGACGCTTCTATTGATTCTGCGCCGGCCGCCCTTCGCTCCTCCCTTACAGCCTACACTTCTCCGCCCCTCCCTCGCCGTGCATCGAATGAAATACGTTTAATGATACGTGAGCGCTAAAATCAACAATCTTTAATTATTTTACTTACATTATTTATCTACAAGACATCAAATATCAAGTTTTTTTTAAAACATTTCTTTATTCTTTATTCTAACGTAAATATAAATAACGTTGTGAGTTCTGACACAGAAAATGATTCTAACTTATAAATTACATATTCTATAAACTTAGTAAATAAATTCTAGCAACTATATATGTATATATTTGTAAAAAAAATCGTATTTAATTAAATTGAAACTTACTTACGAAACGAAATTAAATCGAAACACGTGTCACAGTTAGTAACACAATACGTGGAATAATCAAAGTTAATTTAAATTTTCTATTAAAATCGTATTTATTTGATCGTATTTGTCCCTCATTTAAAAAGAAACGACGTAATTCATTGATATTTTAAAAAATAGGGTATTTTTATTGTTACAAACAAGGAGTAGGATTAGAAAAATATTTTATGTCGCTCTGTATGATCTAGTTCTTAACCTTTTAACCGCCCCACAAAAATATCAAAAAATATTTTACGGACCATCAACATGGGAATAAAATAATAAATATTTATATAATTGATTCTTTATTCACAACAATTACTTTTGCAACACAGTGTGCATATATAACAATATTTAAGTGTATTAAAACAGACAACAAAAGTAGCAAAAAAATATAATTTAAAAATTCAGTCTTCGCGGACCAACGGTTAAGAAACTATAATCTAGTTGGTAAGTTCTTTACCGTATCAATCAGGCGGGTCTGGGTTCAGGTCCCATTAAGATCGATATCATTTTTTTTTATTAATTTAAATTCAATGTTTTTTCTCCTCGAGATGATATTGTGTGTTATTTCATTTTTATTATATTTGACGCATTGGCTGTAATGTCAAACATTTTTTAAAAAAATATTACATTTTACAGTCTCCGTTGCATTAAAGCAACATTAAACAATTGTTCTGAATTTACTCCTGTGTGCCTAGAGAGATTTGAATAAATCACTTTTTCATGGTTTTTGATACTTAAATATTCATAGTGCTGAAAATGAGAAGACTTAACTGTTTATGTCCAGCTTTCATTGTGAATACGGTGCATCACTCATAATTTTTAAACGCCCTGTAACTGAATGCCAACTCTTGTTTATGCTGCATATTATTATGACCATTAACTTTTAAATCAACATTGAAAAAATAAGTATTCACTCAACAATATCATGATAATGTAAGTTCTTTTTTAAATAAATGTTTTTTCAATACTGAAATACCGGTTTTGAATACTGAAAATGAGCCAAAATCTAATTTTAAATCTCTAATTTTGAATCTAAAGGCGAAACCCGGGTCGTTAGCGACAAAACTCATGGAAAAGTACAAAATTCAAACAATTCAAATTTGACTATGAAAACACATTTTAATAAACTTGTTTACGATTCATTGAAACAAACATATTGACAGGTTTCAAAATTTGCTGAGCCTCAATGAATTATTATTATTTTGATAATCCATCCGTAAGACATTTATGAAAATCAACAGTTTATGATCATGATGTATTTTTTAATGACAATATTTTATGTAAAATTTAGAAATGTCAAAATAACGATTTTTAATTACTGACCCGGCACTGCGATCCCAATTGGCCGTGTTTTTCGTTGCCGTACCGGTATTGATATATTCGTCTAATATTGCAATCCCTAATTGTGCATATTCTGACCAATCTATTCATTTGTTATAGGTATCAGCTGGTCAGCATATGCACCTGAGCGGAGAACTCCAGGGAGCGCACGTATCCGTAGCCGCTCACCAGGGCATGTACTTTGGTCAGTCACCTTCGCAGCATCAAGGAGCACCATCACCCCATCATCATCCATCAGGTAATACTTCCATTAAACATGATATTTTAACATAAAAACATTGATATTTTAACACATTCAAAGATTTTGAAAGCTTAAATTGATTATTTCACTTAACCAGTATGTATGTGTTCATTATAAAATAGTAATTTAAAAAAAACCAAAGACAGTTATTAGAGTACGTGAGATACTAATCTAATTTTAAGAAAAAGATAATGAACTAGAAAAAAGATTTTCTAATACATAATTTCCTGCATTTATTTTTCAATAAATTACATGTTATATTAATTACTAAATAATTTGTATTGCATTGTTTCAGGTCCTGGCAGCGGTGATACCTATACAGTTTCCCAATCGCAAACCATCAATTTCACCCAACAAACTTTACGGCAGCGGCAACAGCAAGCACAGGCTGCGGCATCTTCACCCATGGGACCTGGGGGATCGCCTATGGGCCAGCAGCCCTCTTCCATGGGAGGTCCTAACTCTCAAAACGTCCCGACCTCGGTCAACGGCAATTCCATGGGACCCTCCCCGCAGAGTATGGGAATGTCGAATCCCAACCTAAATCCAAATATGGCAGCTAACATGGGAAATAACGTAAACGCAATGGGGGGAATGGGACCCATGGGTATGACTCGGGAGCAGCACACGAAGCTCTTGCAGCAGCAGCAGATGATGAGGGCGCAGGCAATGCACCAAGGGCCCCAAGGACACTTGAGGCCGCCTCCACCTGATTACAAATCCAGTCAGGGACCCATGGGCAGTGTGCATGCTCCTCTTCAACAGAGATTCCCTCAGCCTAACATCCGCAGAGCTACACATCAAGCAATGCCGCCTTCAGGTAAGACCAGAAAATTATCCTCATCATCAAAAAACATGATTTTCTTTGCATGTTAAATAAATACCTATTGGAGAATAGTCTAATATATGTGTACAGATAACAACCCGTTCATCGTGGGGGATACATTCTGAGCATTATCCTGAAAAGCGAAGGATTTACGGATCAACGTAGGATTTCCAAGAAGTCATTTTGAAATATAAACGACTTTATGAAGCCATCAAGCCCGTATAGTTTATCGTATTTTTTGTTTATTTATAGTTTATAGAATTTGTCACATCTAATCCTAAAAAGAAATATTTTTAAGAGGCTTTATTTCCTAGTGATAATTATATAATTTAAAATTTTGAAAAAAACATATATTCAATACTAATGTCGAAGGTTTTTTGCAGTACCATTTAGTGCCAAAAAGCACTGGTCTCAGAGTAATAATTTGAAATAAAAAAACTTGCAAAGCACTCGTGGTACAATTATTTGCCCAGAATGTCACCAAAAATATTTTGTGTGTGTATAAATGTCATAAAAGTATCTAGAAAAGAATCTAGGTTCCCTTGCATCAAATGTCTACGTTTAACACGTGATCTTCCACAAATTCTCTGAATAACCTTTTTCAAATACCATTCAAACACGACTGGGCGACTTCATTCCATGTTTCTTCGGTGTTACTAATACCTTTCATTATATTAAAAAAAAAAAATGAATCCACACTCGCCAGGGTCGTGATAAACAGTTACCTGATATGAAAATATATATTATGTACAAAATGTGTATTGTTAACGTTTTGAACACGGAATATATTTTGTTATCATTTAGGTCCAATGATGCGAGCAGGCGGTGTAGTGTACGGAGGCGGAGTAGGCGTCGGAGCGGGAGTGGGTGGAAACCGGTATCCCCCGGACTGGCGGCATCACCTCGCCATGCAACAGCATCAGCAACAGCAACAACAGCAGGCAGCAGCGGCAGCTGCTGCAGCCGGTTTTGCCAGACATCCGGCAAACATGTCTGGATTCCCTCAACATCCCCAGCATCAAGGTAAACAGTATTTTTTTTTTTGTAAAATTCATTCTTTTATATTGAAATCTCTTTAAAATGCTCGAAATACCTTTAATAATTGCAACATTATTATAACATTTTTAATCCAAGAACAGTTTAACCCTTTCCCTGCCCAGCTCAGCTGTTTAATGCTCGAAATTTATACAATCAATATGGCAGTTAAAATATAGAATTTTACAAAGATAACGTGAATTTTTTTAACCATGTCCGCTTCCAATGTGGAGCTTATGGACTCCTAATGGAGTTTATATCATCAGAAAAGTTTCTACGAGAACTGCTTTTTACTCAATTGCTCAACCTCTTTTTTTTCTAAGAAAAAAGGTATAGAAGGATAGGGTAGGACTAGTGATTAGCTAGGAGGAAGTCACAACATCACATACATCCATGCCTTCGAACAGAAGTCGCATGCTTCGACATTGCAGCCAATGAAATATGAAAATAGAACATTTATTTTTATTTTTATGCCAAATATGGGGTAATGCAATTAATATGGGGTGGGTGCGGGGGGTCTAACTCTCGTTCCTGTATATATATGGGACAGGCAGCGAATAGATTAAATATGAAAATTGCTTGCTAAAACCAACATTTTTTGTTATAACAGGTGGTTTTTCAATGGGCGGTGCAACAACACTCCAACAGCAACAGCAATTACACCAACAGCAGCAACAGCAGCAGCAACAATTGCTACGCTCCCAGCAACAGCAACTCTTACCTGGTCAGCAACACCATCAACAACTATCTCAGCATCTAATGGCCCAGCAAAATCAAGCAATATCTATGCAGGGGCAAGGACAGGTAATTGCCTCAATGTTTTCAATTTCAAATACATCCAAACCATAAATAATTTAATATGTAAGTTTTTATCAGGGCTTTGGAGTCGTTTAAAAAAAAAGACGACTCTGACCTTAACTTAAAAGCACTTCAAGTTGTTAGTTTTTTTCGAGTCTGACTCCAGTTAAAATAGTCCGACTCTACATTCTTAGTTCTTACAAGAATAAATGCTTCCAATAAATATATATATATATATATATATAGGCATGGTCTCTCGTGCCATGTTTTTCTTTCTAACAACTCATCTTCATATATCTAATATAAATAAATGGATAAAACTACTTTCACAATATTTATTTTGTTTTTAGTAATATGTATATTTTTTTAGCATCATTGAAATAATATATGATACGTAACTCTCGAAAACCCAAAAGTATGTTTTAATGCATAATCTTATGAATGCATAATATGAAAACTTGCATTGCTAATTTTTCTGGTGGTGATCAGAGTTCTCTAATTTTTAAATTAGTTGAAAATATTTGTAATCGACTAATAATGATGATTGGAAAATATTTTATTGGCATTTTTGAATTCTTCATAAAAATCTTTTCAAGCAAAACTCACTAAAGCATCAGAAATTTTTGTTGCAGATGTCAAATGTGCACATGAGTCAATCCCAGAGCATATCGCTGCACCAGAATCAAAACGGCGGCGGCATGGGTAATCAGGGAGGAAGCGGCCAGAACCCCAACGGCCAACAGACGGGTGTGAATCATTTCCCTTCCCTGCACGGCTCGTCCAACAACGCTCCCATCTCCTCGGATCACGCGACCAACTCTTCATCCGGCTTTCCGGGACAGCCTGCTGATTTCAACCTGGATTTCTTAGAGAGCATGCAGCCCGGAGACTCCAACAACCTTATAGCGTTGGAATTGCTAAATTCCTTAGACAATGATCCCGTTTTTGCTCTTCAAGATATGCTATAGATATAATTGTTATCGTTTTCTAAAGTTTTTAGAGTGCGCCTGTCCCTGGTGTACCGTGTTTGTCGACCAGAACTCTCGTTCGAGTATTAATATTATGAAACATTGCAGGAGACCAGTTTTGATAAACGTGTTGACTGTACAATCTCTGTTACATTTTCTACTTGTTACACACACCGACCGTTGTATTTTGTTAGCACGGCAGACAGAAAATAATACTTCAGCGACACCCGTAGATATTTTCAATCTTTCGGGTGTCCCGGAACTCGTACGCGGATTCGTCGATATGCCATTGGAAGAATTTCCTTTGTAATATTTTTGTAATTACTATTTTCTTTGCAAAAAATCGAGAAAGGTCAGCATTAGATGTAAAAAAAAGCTCCTTATATGATTACAGTATCGGTGACTCCAAATATATTTAGTAAAAGTTAGTTATAATATCTAGATAAATTGCGGTATATGTCGTTCCCTAAGATGAATTAGTTTTATCATCGCGGACGCTCGTTCTGGATAATCCTATTGTGTTTTAGAGTTTATTTATTTATTTACAATTATTGTAGTCAATTAATTAATTTTTCCTTGTAGAATTTTAAGATAGATATTTGACTAGACTATCCGTGCGTCGTACACCGTTCTTAAAGAAGATTTCCATTCCAAATATGTACGGTGGCATTTTATTACTTTGCACAATTGAATTAAACGGATAGGTATATAGATAATAATATTATGATTGTTCATTAATTTGTTAAATACCTTTACAAATTGTTATTCTTCCATAAGTGATATTTTCCTTAATAAATTACTCTGGAAATTAATTGTGAATGCGAGACAGATGATCGCTCGCGTGAAAGATACAATCGAAGGCGGCATGACAAACTCTTCCTTAAATCATTCCCTGGATATTTCCATAATTTTTTTTCCATCGAATTTTTTTTTGTGAAAATATTTTTCCTCTGTAATTAATTATCCTGTATATATGAGAATGGATCTCAATAGTTAACTAAATATTATAAATTATCGGTAAAATGGAAAGAAATCTTCACCGCAAAGAAACCATTTTTTGTAAGTACCCGTGAGGACGGGAACAGTTTGTAAGTTAAAATTTACCTTATGGCAATTCAGGGCCTTAACAGTTACCTCCATGTACGAGAAATACTCGCAAAAAATTCCAAGCGCATTTTTTATTAATGTATATTGAATTAAGCCAAACGGAGCCAGTTGAAATCATTCGATGTAACGTTATAAAGTTCGACACTGGGACGGGATCGTTCAATGCGGAGCTCTGTTAAGCATTTGTTAATTCTTTTGATCCCATCCGCAGTCGTCGACCAGTGTGAAAATATTCGAGTTCACGTCGGACGGCGCTATCGAATAGCTAAATGACGAGACATTCTACTGCACAGTCACGGACCAATGATTGTTTACTGCTCCCAGCATAGATAGAGTTTATTATCAGACTATATATACCATAAATAATATGTATAATTCAAAATAGTTATAAAATCAATTTATCTAAATATATTAACACGGGGTCAGGTTGTTTGACCATATACAAATTAGAAAAAATCGGTCTTATGATTAATATAGCAACTATGTAACGTCTTTCCTGTAGTCGATGAAATTACAAAAATTTTAACACAAATGTGACAAAAATACTTATTTGCAACCTTTTTGTGGATCCTTACTTATTTCAGTGTTTTTCTTGTTTCTGTATTCTTTACCAGAAAGTGTTTTCCGAACATTTGAATCTTCAAATTTTTATTTATTTGTGATGTCAAACAGTTGCAGCTTTGTAATTAGGACGATATTCTAAATTTTGACTTAAGATAAAATTTGTAAACTTGTAAAAAGACAGCTTATATTAGGATTTAATGAAATACAAATCACTATTACATTTTAAATGATATTATACTTATCAAAATAGAGAACTAAAATATTTTCCCACTCTCACGTTAGCATTTATGTACTCCTTCTGGAACCACCAGAATTTTGCGTATAATAGAGTAATTATTACATTTTTTGTTAATTTGCAAGCCCTGTTTCATTGAAAAGTTGGAATGTTAATGTGTTGTAAGGTGGGCTTTTTCCATTTATCAAAAAATAAACAAATCGTTTTATCTGCATTTATGGATATCATTTGAACTCGGAATTCAAAATCTGAGTGATGTATTTATACATATAACCAAAAACTACCACCATAGCCTTAACATCATTCGCATTCAGTATGAGAGTATAATTATCATATTGCAAGCAGTGGGAAATTTTTGAAATTTGACCTAGACCACTCGGAGTCCAATTCGATACATAATCATTTACTCACCGCGGACAATTTCTTGTACTATTTATAAGAAGGACAGTATTTATAGTTATCCTTTTTGACTTGTTTATAGTGAATTTTTAATCTAAAAAAAATGTACTTTGCTACCGTTACCCGTTATATTTTACATATAGCCGACATAAGTACCCCTCAGTTTGAAAATCACTCGGATACGGTTATTATATATTATTTAATATTTGGGGGGTTAATATCATCATTGAAACTTATGACCGTTTCGGTATAAGTGTAACATAATTAATTCGAAGAATTTACCATTTCTAATTATTTGTTTTTAGACCAAATAAATGCATAAGTATTTTGAAAAATGCATTATTCAATGAATCACTCTATATGTAGACATTAAATGAAAATTTACTAACGTAAGATCGTTTCTCTTTGTGAAGTAGAACATTTAACTGTGTATTAAAATAATTTGCTTTATATAATATTTAATTAACGATTAGCTATTGTACTTTCCGACTTGCCACCGTCAGCTATGAAAGAAATCTCAGAAAATATTTCTAATCTCTAAAAAAAGTATTATTCGAAATAGGTTGTAAACAAAAGAATAGAATACCCTGAAATGTATTGTTGTGTTAGCGGCAGCTATAGAGATCGTACCTTTCGGCTAATTTCAAATACAACTAAATAGACCATTTTTTGACCACATTTTCATGAGATTATACTGTGCAATTTAATAATGGTCCAATAACTGTAATGTTTAATATTATGAGCTTTTCCGGAAGTTTCAAATTGTCAGCACACTGTTTACTATCAAAGGAATTATTGTTAAAAACAATGCTCTCTAATAACTGTGTAATCGAACACACTTTTGTGCTTAAATTACTATTATTTTTAAAATAAATTTCTTAAATATATATGCTGAATCATGAATACCATATTAAATAAATTGTACCATATGTGAAGAAGAAATATATTGTAAATGAGTAATTTGTTAGGTTCTGCATATAAATGTAGATGTACAAATAATGGCATTTTTGCAAAAAATAAATCTTTTTTCCTTTTTTAAGCCACATGATCATTATAAAATTAGGTATTACACATTGCATTAAATTTAACAACTGATTCTCTGCCGAGTTAAACTAACAAATTTTCTCTTGAAAGTTGTGCAGGTTTTGACATAGTATTTAAGCTGCTTAGAGCCAGATATAGCTTTTGCTTAGAGGTCTCTTCAATTATGTATTATTCAGAAAAAACTTGTTAACCTCTTAAATCCAGTTATTTCAAATATATATAGTACCACATCACTGGGAAGATTTACATGCCGTTTGAAAATACTTTGTAACGCGAAAAAATTACGATTCTGCAAAATTCTGTCTCATGAGATTATGGGGTTGTACAAGTTTATATGATAATATATTTCCAAATGTGCCAGTTGTGAATTTTTTATTTAAATCGGAAACCAATATATTGACAAATATCAGAAAAACATAAATATTTAATTAGCTATACTGCAGATTTTTCTTTACGAATCATGCTGTGTTCGCTTGGAGATTATGTTTTGTAATATTCCATATCCTTAATAATCTGAAGCGTGAACTCAAAGGAACAAATACTTTTTTAACCATATCGTTAAGATAATGTTTTATGTTATTTGAAAGTAATGTTTAAAAATGCTCCTCCTAGCATTGAGGGACCAACATTTTTTGTATTCGATTGTGTTTTGTTATTCCTTTAATAATTATTACATAACACGTAAGATTTTATTTGATATGCTAAAAATGACTAAATGGTTTTCAATAGTCACATAACCATTCGCTGCTTTAATTCTTTTGAATGATGGCATTAATTACTGTACATATTTATTGTATTTTTTTTATTGAAAGTATATTATATTTTGTAATTAATTTTTAAAAATTCATATTATTTCAATTTACAAAGTTGCATTATTTGTAATGAATTTATATCTTATCAATATTATGTAATATGTTAAATTATAAGACGATGGGTTCAAAATATGTAGTTTTGTGAGCCGAGGTGACAATTTTGTCAACTCCTGGTTTATTCTTACAAAATAGCATTGTAAAATATGATGAAACAGAAAGTGGAAAATGTATTGTTAAAATATTCAGACTTTATGAAAATGGTTGAGGCGAAGTATAGAATAAAATCTTTCCACAATTAATGTGTTTTTTATATTCTACCAAACAAAATAATCAAAACCTATTCTCTGACGGTCTTGGCCGAATAACAATCTAATTCAGACTTTGAATCTCGAATGGACATTTATTATTTACCAAAAGGCGATCAACATAAATGTGTATGTAACACAGCATCTCTATAATATACAACAGCCAAAGGTCTGTTTCTTTTATGCAGTTCTGGATTGCTGGAAACTACTTCTTTAGCTGAGTATTGTTCATTCATAATATGGTGCACGGAAACCCAATTTTGAACTGCGCTGGAACCATTGCAGAAGTATAAATATTGTTTTCTCCGTGTATCTCAAATTTGCCCATAAATTACAACATATAATATTTTCAATGGATTCGACAACAACTCTGTGGAAGTTCATTTTTATATTAAATTGAGTTTGATAACATTGTTGTTTCATTGATTGTGTTACAAATTGTGACACGTGTTTCGCCTCATCGAGAAGCAACTAACTATCTTAAGGTTATTTAAACTATAGTTAGTCGGAAGATGCTTCTCAAAGAGGGGAAACATATGTCACATTTTTTTACACTATCTGTCAAATAACAAAGTTATCAAGTTTAATTTTATTGACAGCCTGTTTCGTCAAAAAATGATTGCTGCATATTCATTTTTTTAATCCTACATATGTCAAGCATGTCTTAACCGGTTCTCTGCCACGGACGTGTTAACTCGCCATACAATTTCATGCTCGTAGGGCCGGCCATACAAAATGTGCGTGATTACACGCAGTACTTGAGACGCGGTTTAAAGGCCACAAGAAACATTTGTAATAATTTAAAAATATTATGCATATAGTGACATCTCTTGGAATCATAGTTTGATACTTAAATTTTAAAGATATCGTTTTTTAATCTATAATATATCGATTTGAAAAAAAGCTTTGTTGCTAGTTTAGTTAGCTCGTTTATGAAACGTTTTTGGATAAATGATGGCGGAAATGACCCATCGTGTAAAATTATAAAATGTCGAGTCCGTGGCGGTATGGTTAAGGTCGTTGGCTTGCATAGATCTCATAGGCTTGAGTCCCAGAACGAATAACATTTCTTCAATCGATTTATCAATTTCCGTTTGAAAGCATAAGTGTTTGTGATGTACTATTATTATATGTCAAAAAAGTACATATTTATTAAGTTTTATTTTTTGAAAGAAAATCATGTCCCTCCACGCACGGCACAGATCAGGTTGACACATTGACTACCAGGCGAATATGCCCACAGTACAGTATAAAAGTGCGGTCTTCTGTAAATCATCATAGGCAGTGGGAAATAAATATTAATTCTTTTTTTCAAGTTCTAGTCGCATGTTTAAGAATTTCGGATTTTTGTTGAAAAAATTCACTTTATGTGTGAAAACAACCATACGACAGATATTACTGTTGAATCTTTTCATGCAAACAGAGGTTGGTCCTGTAATTATAAAGTAATAAAAAATTTCATACTTAGTAAATTAATAAGATAGCATAGATGAATCTTTGGAATCAACTGGTTTTTACTGCATCAATTGCACTAATCAGTGATGGCATGGATTGCAAAATCAATCTCTCATTTTTAAATAAAAATAAGTAAAATAACTGACTGAGTAATCTCACCCATATTTAGGAATTGATTTTTTAAATTAATAAAATACAATTGACTGACTAAAGGTGGAAACACGATGCGTCCACACCTGATGTAAGCCGTGCACACATGTTACACGCGACACCACGTTACATCGGCTGGTACAAACATTACAAGCCACTCAGTTTATAACTGAACGTCTGATCTCGTTCGTAATACAAATTATATACATACTATTCAACAAATTCGATGAAGGTGCGATGAAAATGTTTTCTGTAAATTGTATTCTTGTAAATAAAAAAATTAAAAAACTGAAGATATTGGATTCACGAAATAAATCAACGAAGAAATAGGTTTGGTAAATTTCATACTCTGGGTAAAAAATAACAAACGATTCCAAATGTATTTTTGAGTGAATAAATCGCAGTTTGAGGAAATACATGAATATATTAAAGATGATATTATTAAAATGTGTGCAAGTGAGAATAATCATACACGATAAAACCAGAAATAAGTCTTAGGTAAGTAAAATATCAATATCATTATTTATTGATACAAAAAAAATTTAGCTTAAAACTTAAAAACACATAAAAATGAGAATCTCTGAAGTCTAATCTGTCTAATGTTTCTGTGTATCTTTATATAAAATATGCAAACAAAAAAAAAACAACACCTCAATGTCACTCTTCTAGCGTTCAAAAGCAACATTTAAAAAAAAAAAAAAAAACTTGTTTTGTATTTTTAACAACAATATCTTTTTATGTGCAAAAGGTTTAGCCATGGCTTTGGCTATGAAAAGAAAATAATTTAATTTTAAAAATGTATTCAAAGAGTTATGAGCTATTATTATCAAATATATCGAATAACGTTTCTTGAGTAGCCGAATAGTATCGGATATGTATATAAACTAGCTGTAAGCCGGTTTAAACATAGTTCTGACAATGGCGCACGCAGAAATAGCTATAAACTAATAGTATAAAAAACTGTTTACGATATTAGAACTTTATACGTTGATATTTTTAACCCATTACAATGGAGTTCTACCAAGTAAATGCCAATTCAATCAATAGTTATAACCCCATTACCCTCAACAGTAGAATCGTAGATAGTCTTTGTTTATAGGATGATTTTATCGAAAATTTGTTTAGTATACGTAAATTTCGAATAATGTATACACAGTCAGCAAGAGCTGTCAGTTTGCTGTGATTTTTAATTTAATTCTATTACCTCAAATATCTCAAAACTAGTAGCTTGTAGATTGAATCTTTTCTGCGTGTGTATGTCTAAATTAGATAATATGTGTAATAACAGGTTTTATAATATTTTATTAAACCTAACCTTAAAATATTAACCACCCTGCTTACACCAAGACCAGTAAGGTCCCCTCAGTTCCTCCAGGGGGGCTGACACCCACTTTGGAAATTTATGGACTAGTAGTTTGCTAATCACTCTCAATATGTCTCATTTTTGGAATGGGTTGGGAGGAAATTTAGACACCACAGACATCAATGACACCAGAAAACGTTTATTCATAAACTGGGTGTTTTTTATTTTTCAAATTGTTGATTATTCATTTGTCTTACCGTCTACGGCCACGCCATGTTTTAATTTGCTTCATGATATTCGAAAAAATAGATTATCTCAAAACAAGGTTTTTTTTGACCTATCGTTTTCTGGCTATATTTAAAACCAAGCTCATTCTGGGATTCGCAGCTGTGCAACCAACATAAACGGTTTGAATGTAATGAACTTGAATTAAGTTGGACATTTTTTCACTTTGATACCAGTATACCATTGAAGAGTACTTCCAGTCATGAATCGTTTATATAAAGAACTCTTTCAGCATAGTTTTACAGAGAAGCACCAATACACAGTGTGAAAAAAGGAGTTATCATATTTAACGTAAAAATCAATATTTTTTCTACTTCTGCATACACAAACCAGTTTTATTACTAGGAAGAAAATCCTTGCAAATGAGTTACGAAGTTTGAATGAGCTTCATAAATTTCAATAAATCTGTCACTTTGTGCAATTTCTGCAAAGACTGGTGCTTTTCTGTAAAACTGCACTAACATTATATGTATCAAAAAATAAACTAACATATAAAAAGTTGATTTTAAAATTTTTATTGATATAAAAATTGTTTGTAGAACCACGTCAGTATGCATTGTACACAATATTGGAATATTTAAATATAAATAATAAACTCTTGTAATGAAGTATTCATTTCATCGATACCATCTTTGAATCAATAGTAATGGATAGAAGTGGCTGCATTCAACGATGCATTAAAACAAAGATAATACTGTTCAAAAAAAAAAGATCAGCCCGGACTGGATTCAGATGAAAGAGATACTTTAAACAATGTGATTTTTGTTTATTATTGCTAGTTCAGTTAGTTACTTATTTGGCTATGCGGACAGCTATTACAAGTATGTTCATGGAATCTGCTGTTGACTGATGACTTCTAATTGGGCTGCAGCTACATTCTTCATTCCCTCTTGAATATTTCCGAGGTTTGCACGCCACAAGTAAAGGAGGTCACGAAGTTGTTGCCATTGGGCTTTGCCGAACGTTCTGTGCATGGTACTCGACACGTGAACTTTTTTTGTTGCTTCATCCATTCGCGCGCGAACTAACTTTGTTTTCAACACTGAAAGAAGTTAAACACATCTTTAAATACAATTCACACATCTCGTCAACATGAATGAATTATAGGATTTTGTAAAAATAACAATATGCAATCGTCAAGACGATTCAAGAAAATGTTTTTTGATAGTACTCTGTGAAGTAATGAAGCCAGATATGAAAAAGAAATTTCCCTCATATGAACTAATGAAACGGAAAATTTATGTGAACATTTGGTGAACTGATTATTTCTGAGTTACCTTCAATTATAAACGGTTCGACATCCTCTTCTTTGATTTGCAGTTCACTCTCAATTAATTCGAATGACATCTCTGGATTACTTTCCGCCAGCTGCATGAATGATAAAAGTCGCATCTTCTTCATATTCTGTTCATGGTTAAGACCTGTGAGAAAAAAATATTACCCACGTTAATAGGGATATTAGAGAACCCAGTGAATCCTCAATCGTATGTAAAGCTACATTTGAAATATACACTATATTTTATTTTACAATATAGACTTCTAACAAACATGTTGACGGATTCAGTTGGAAAACATCTTCTTTGCCCATATTTGCTCCCTATGTGGAGTATACGGCGGCCACGCAACACCTCAATGTTTGCCTGTCTCCCGCCAATTGCTTTGTTTCCTCCCACGACATGTACCCGAAATATTTCTATAGCTACCTTACTTTAAACAACGACAAATGTTAGATATTTTTGAATATATTCACAGAATATAATAAATTCTGAAAAAAATCAAATTATATTGTAAAAAATTTCAGATACAAAATACTTATGGACAAACCTTGAGAATGCACAAATTCCTTGTGATTGTTGTAGAATGTCTGATAACTGGAGAGTTTTTCAGAAACAAATATCGACAACAAATCGTGTATAAGTTCTCCTTCCAGAAATCTGACGGGTTTTAATGACAAAAGGGGGTCCAAAAGAAAGGTGTTGGGGTCTGCCAACGCTGTGACGATACATTTGATAGCGTCTTCGCGAGCGTATGAAGCATTGTCTGATGTGTAAGTACCGAGAAGTTCAATCATCACTTTCGAAGCCAGCTCACTAAAGAAATAAATAGTAAAAGCCTTATACATACGTCGTGTTTACAGTTCAATGAGTGTTTATAATGCCTAGTTGAGAGATTTAAAATTACAGATGTTAGAAGTATATCATGATAATCAACTTTCAATATATTAGAGAACGGTGAAAGAAAGTCATTCTTTCTTCTTTGGCCATGTTCGCTCCCTATGTGGAGCATATGGCCGCCACGCGGCACCTCTATGTTTCCCTGTCACCCGCCAATAGCTTTGCTTCCTCCCATGACATGCCAGCATCTCTCAGTTCCGCCGAGTACATCCTATGGATAGTACCCGACGGACGTCCAGGACGCCGAAATCCCACCGGTCGAAAGAAGAGGCAGGCAGGATTGAGGCTTTCCGGAGGCATCCGCAGCACGTGACCCAGCCAGTTCCAACATCTCTCCATAACCAGCATCATTCTTTATCGCAATGTAATTACTTACGAATCTATCTAAAATATTAATCATGATATTGTCTGAGCTAACATAAATTACCTTTGATGATCTTTCAATACTTCATGCAACAGCCTGTAGAGTTTTTGCATCTGTTCAGAAGACGGAGGACAAGCGGAGAATTCTTTTTTGAGATGTTCGACACCGGTGAAAACGTCTTTCACTTGTCCTACGCGGCAGGCGATACCGACTACGTGGTAATAGACATGATATCTCAAAGGCGAAGATGTTCCCAAGTTTTTGTAGAGCCTCCACAACCTGAAATGAGTCAAGAACCATTAAGGATATTTGGATTCTTTTTAGAAAATATATTACAATTAATGTATTGATCAAGTGACTGCTCCATAAAAATTATAAACTCGTAGACAATAAAAATGATTTTAAAATAATTAAACTTCTATTGAAAAGTTCAATCTTTTTTTCATACAAATTCTTATGCAGAATATACAAGTTACTTATTGCTCACAAGCATTGAAACTAGTCAATTATCAATTTCCATCATAAACTGGTAAACCAGTGTGCTGACATTTATCCAAGATAATTTGGTTATCAAACCATTTGATACCACAGATATGTAAAGATCTTAGATGTTTGTATGAAGCAAATTAAAGAGCATTTTGCATACCGTTGTTAATTTTCTCCAAACACGTATCTCAATTTTTGATGTAATGAATTAAAAATTTCATTACACACATATTCCATTATCTTGTATCCCAAAATATATTTTAATTCATGCTTTATTTAATCTAATAATAAAACATTGGCAAATAACATGCATTCAAGACAGAGTTAAACTTACGATTGCAGCGCTACCATGCCCAACTTTTGTCCGGGTGCTTTTGACAGCTTTTCACTGAATGCAAGGATTAAATTTTCTCCTCTTTCTAGAGAAATCTGAAAAAAAAAATACAGATAAAATTTTCAATTCAATTTGAACATAAATACAACACTTTTAGCCCCAGGGCACTGATGTATCGGTGCACCTAGAATGTGTATAATTGTAATATTTGTAACATGTCTGTGTCCATTTTGAGGGCTGTGATTGCTTCAAAATGGTTTGCAGGTTTTGCCATGTTGCTTTTGCTTATAATGAATTCTAGAACAATATTCGTACCGCGCTCGAGTTAATTTTGTAAATTTTGATTGGTCCAATTTTCCCCCCATTGCTAGTGATAATACTGAATTAATGCTTTGACGAGTATGGCCGCATATATTCGTCCAAATGTTGTGTTGTCTAATATATATTGCCATTCTCATATTTTTTATTTGATCGTCATTATATTTTCAGATATGGATAAAAAACATACATATCTGTGATTTTTGGCAGTCACAATATTTTTATTATTTGTTGCAAATGAACAGAATAATTTTTAAAAAGGTTAACATTTGTATAATAAACATAAAATTACACTTGGGTCGATTCCTTTTCTGGAATCGGTGTCAGTAGAGGGTCACATGCACACATGAGGGCAAAAAAAGATCTAGTAGCAAATTTAAAGGAAATAATTAATTAGTTTACCTTACACTTTTAACTACACATTTAATAATTCAAAATATATACAACTTCTTGAAATATAAGAAAAGAAAATATGCTTTACGGCATGCTACTCTTTTTCTACCAAAAAAATTAACAAAATGCCTCCAATAACAATGCAGCTGCGTAGGAAATTCAGTTATTATTTATGGTAATTAGGGAGACCGATAATATATGGGAAATACGACTATAATATCAATATGAAATATATAATATTAAATCGTGAAACAAAACATGTCGAATGGAACATCTTAGAACAAACTATGAAGCAAATTTGGAATATGGCCGATGAATATTTTATTATTTTTCGATATATATTTTTCGTAAAAATATTTCGTATTTTGTAAAAATCATTTACGTTGATTCCAACGCTTGGTGTTTTGATATTTTCTATGATATCGCATTGTTTTTTGAGAGATTAAATTCATTTTCAGGGAGAAAAAGAGGAGTAGTAGAGCATATTCACCAAAAATTATTATCTACTTAGTTTCAAAACCTGATAACACACTGAAATTGGGTTTGGGTTATACAAGCAGTGCAAGAAATGAATTCTTTGTTACTTCTACAATATAAAAAATGGTGAATTACTTACCGATACCATGATGGACACAATACTGTTCAAAATGGCATCAATCTCATCTTCATTTCCACTCTTGAAACAGGTATCACACACACCAACAATTTTGTGTAAATCATCTTCAATTCCTTTTGCCGATTTCTCTTCAGATATTTCAGCACCGAGACTTTTAAAATATTTTCTCAATTCTTGTGCCTAAAAATAATAGAAACCAGATGTAGAGGAATTTCATGAAATTAATGGCATAAATAATACGCAATCACATATTTGAATGATTATTATTGGAAATTCTGTTTTCAGGAGAATTTGAAAAAATATTTAAATAATTTGGAAAAAATTCAAATTAAATCTATGGGTTGCATATTGATGAAATACGGCCATATTAAAATCAAAAACATGTCAGATTAATCGATCCCTAACTATTTTGCAATGATGAGATTTTCAATTAGAAATTATTCCATCCATATGCAGAAACAGGTTAAAATCGGTAACGTAGTATAACCTAAAAATCGGCATATTGTATCCATACTTCAATGAAATATTGACGAATGGATTTAATTTACCTGGTCTTCGAGAGACAGGTCCATAAAAACTGGTGGAACCTGCATTTTGGCTGTATTATTAACCTGACAATCGAAAAATGTGATTTGACGGCTTGACAGTGCAAAATGGCGTCAGCAAGGAATCATAGTGAGGGTGGCAAACAATAATTAAATAACATTTTCCTTACTAGAATAAATTATTTTTTTTAAATATTATTTTGTAAGTTATTCAACACATTTTCAATTGAATTTTTGAACGTATTTTATAATTATTTAATCCATATATTCCCTAATAAGGGCTCCAGTAACAAGTTTAGCTAGCTTTTTAGCTAGTTTAGCTAAGTTGAAATTTTAATTTTTCTGAACCTATTCGAAAAAAAAATAAACATTTAAAAATATAACAACCAATATTCTCATAATTCTAATAAATTTCTCCCTATAACTATTGCACTAAGCAATAACAGTATTTTATCTTAAATCAAAATTAATATAATTTAGATCCTACAATTATTAATATATTTAATTAACATTGCATAAGATTGACAAATTATAAAGTTAAGACTTATTAATTATGTATATTTTATTTTAAAAAATAATGATGAGAATGATTAGTGTAAAAAGTATTAGTGCATACTAAAGATCTGCACGGGCCGAAATATTACAAAATTACCCGGTCCGAGCCCAAAAGACTCAGACCCGACCCGGCCCGGGCCCGAGTCTAATAACACAATTGTTACCCGAACCCGACCCGAAGCCCGAATTTATACTCAACAGACCGAAAAAAACCCCGTTTTTTACAAATTTACGATTCTCTATAGAACTGGTTATAATTAAAATCATCATGGCTGATTTATGACACGAATGAATTTCTTACCCGGGCCTGGCCAGAATTTCAATTGCGCTTACCCGCCCGAACCCGGACCACGGGCCGGGCCGGGTAAGAGCCTGCGGGCCAGGCCCGGGCTCGTGCAGATCTCTAGTGTATACTATGTTACTAAGAATAAAAAAAATACTCTTATATTCTATCACAATGCTTCTCAACGGGGAGCCACAAAGAAAAAAATTAGGTGTGCCACAGAAGAGCTTTTTTGCGATATCCGTAAATTGGTGTGTTTTTGAAATTGGAATGTCTGAGAAGGGCTAAAAAAAGTCTCGTGTCTTTTCGTTTTGAGAAATTTTTATACTTCAATCTAACAAAACAAGTATGGAGGAAAAAGAAAAAACATAACACTAAAAATGAGCCAAGGGCCAAAAATAGGTTGAGAAACTATGCTCTACCACATGGTTAGGTATTATTTGTAAATGGGTATTTGTTAATAGAAAGGGTAAAGTCTACTAGCATGATTTAAAATGAATTTTTGTTATAATTTACATCTTACGTTCTGCTTACTTTATTTTGGCTACACATACATAATTTCCAAGCCAATTCAAAATAATAGCTATTTACTATTCATATTAAATTATTAGAATAATATAAAACAACGATTGTAAAAGTAGGGAACGATTAATATTTTCTACTGGTCGTTATTCATACCAGAGTGTACCAGAGACAAAGCAGTTCATACACTAATAGACTAATATATTTTACTATTGCCGTAATATACTGTCAGTCGCTTTAGGTTATGTTCTAACTATCAATTATTAGTGTCTTTATTTTATTGTGTTAACGATGTTGGCGTGTTTATCCCGAAAGTTGACAACTACTTCTAATTCCATCGCCCGGTATTGTACTTCAGCTTTAGCTGAACAACTTCCTGTCGCCGTAACACAGAAAGAATGGGGCACACAAAGAGTTTATTCTAAGCCTCGACAAGTTTGGATTGAAAATATAGATACAATTCCTGAGAAGAAGCTAGGCATTCTCGAACTACATCCAGAAGTGTATGGATCCTCTCCGCGAATAGACGTAATACATCAGAATGTAGTATGGCAATCCAAGTATCGCTGGGTTTCATACACCCATACTAAAACCAGGGCAGAAGTCTCCGGTGGTGGTAGAAAGCCATGGCCACAGAAAGGCTTAGGAAAAGCTCGTCATGGTTCCATTAGATCTCCTCTGTGGAGAGGAGGCGGTGCAGCTCATGGACCCAGAGCAAACAAGACGCATTTTTACATGTTGTCTTATTTTAGCCGAATATTAGGTTTGACATCGTCTTTATCTGTAAAACTTGCTCAAGATGATCTTCACATCGTAAATAACTTAGATATACCTACGGAGGATGACACTTTCATCAAAGATCTCATGGAAGAAAGAAATTGGGGTCCTTCAGTTTTGATCATTGATGAGTAAGAATTTTGTTGTTTATTTGTTTAACCAATGCGGAATGTTGTGTCTACTTTGGACTATATAAAATAACTTCTGTTGAGATAAACTTCATTAGGAGTCCATATACTCCACACTGGGAGCGGACATGGTAAAAAAAAATCATTAACACTAGTCTGAAACCATCTGACAGTTAATTTAGTATTGCCGCCGTGTCATTGCTGCCAATACAAAAACATAACTCACTCAATAATTATTATTTGTAAATATTGTACATACCTAAGAATCGTAGTTGTCTCTAATAACTGTTAGAAATACTCTACAAATACTGCTGCCTGGAGAGCGAAACAAATTCCTTAACACGAATTCATCCAAATAGGACCTGAATAAAGCCCTACTTGTGCTGAATTGGCGTTAATGTGTGTACCAGGCAGTATATGTCGATGTATTTCTTCTTAATAATAATAATTATTGAGCGAGTTATGTTTTTGTATTGGCAGCACTGACACGGCGGCCGTACTAAATTAACTGTCAGATGGTTTCAGATTCTAGTGTTAATGATTACCAAATTACCATTAAAGAATTTTATTTTATTATATTTGGTACCATTAATTATATCGAAGTAGTTAAATAGTGTACTGATATTTCACTACCTGCCACTTTTTTTGCTCTCTATAAGAGAAGATATAACATCCAATGGTAGAGCATTTCGTATTACAATTTTTCAATATCAAATAAATTCATATTTTGAAACATATTTAAATGGAATAATCTATATTCATTTGTTTTTAGTTTTAATCATTTCCTGTTACAACTATCGAATTATTGCTGTGACTTTCAATACTACTTTCTTTTTTCAGCACTGACATAATGCCCAGAAATATAACAATTGCAACCGAATCATTACCATATGTAAATTTAATGCCCGTGTATGGACTAAACGTCCACTCCATGTTGAAACACGACACATTGGTTCTAACTACTGCAGCAGCCGAAAGAATCGAGCAAAGAATACTTGAAAAAATGAATACCAATAACCCTGGCTCCCTTTCAGCAAAATACAAAGCGAATACAATATAATTGTATATTATAAATAATGTGTTAGTTTATTAAAAAAGAAAAAAAATAATTACGAGTTTATCTTTTTCATATCTATGAAGTCAACCACATTTGCTCGATGCAAAACTACGAAATAGACATTTTTTGTTTTTTAACACATTAGTTACGGATGACTCGTATATGAGTCTTTTCGCCGGTCTGACTGACGCGTTGAAATATATGCATCCAATGCGACAAATGTTTTAGATTCTCTACGGAGATGGCATAACAAATGTTTGATGCATCGTTGAAAAAAAAAAATATTGAAATATATGCACAAATATTTTTTTTATTCGGTGATTTCGGCAATGAAAAATCAGCAGACAGTTAAAATATAACTTTAAAAAATAGGCCACCAAAATATAAGCAATTGTAGGTTAAAAATAAACTTAAATGTTTTCTAATATTGTTTTGAAATAAAATAAACAGGAGCAAATGTATATTTGGCTTGTTATTTATTACGTTTTCGATGAAATATATAATTCTATGTCAAATACCCAATTTCCTATATTAAAAAATACAAAAGATGAGTATTGCTAATAAAAGCAGGCTAAAATATATAAAGTATTATGCAACAGTGTTGCACAACTGGTGTCCAAATTATTTTTTTAAATGTCAAATACCTAATTTTTTGCAAAATTTCGCAAAAATGCCCCGATGCGATTGAGTTAATAAATTCATAAACCAATTCATAAAAAAAATTTTTTGGTGATTTTATAATAATTTGATGACTCAACAATAACAAGCTGGGTATCAACTATGGTCCAGCTGCGCATTCGAGTGTCAACGCCGTTGGCTTAGAACACGCAGGTCACGGGTTCGAATCCCAGTACAGACAGTGTTTATAAATTTTTTGAAGGCATGGATGTTTGTGATGTCTTGAATACCCCTTTCAATCACTAGTTCTGTCCTAGCCCTATCCTTTTACACCTACTCTCCAAGAGGTTGAGCAGCTGATTAACAATCAGTTCTCATAGAGCAGTCTGCAGTTTTGAATGTTTAAATAAGCGGTATGTTCTGCTTTCATATCTATTCATTATTTTGTTGAAGATTATAAAGGTCTCATCGTTTTTGGCGATTTGATTTCTACAGAAACAGAGAATGTTATTCTACTATTAAATTTAAAACTTGAAAAATTCAGACATCTGTTGATAGTTCCATAGCTCTTCCAATATATTTCAAATTGGATTTTGAAGGTTCCACAATACTAGATTGTTTCGATAAAGTTTGATGAAAGCTAAACATTGTTCATCACTGCTCATGCCGACTGATACTAAAATCTAGATTCTAGGGATGTTATAACACATTCAAAAACTTTTTATTATTCTTTTTCTCAGTCAACTTTATGCACACTACAGTGCATGCTACCAACTTTGGAAGATATAAAATTAAAATTGATAACTTTGTTGTTCCTCTGCTGGTGTTGATAAATTTGACACATACTTTGCCTTTTTATGAAGATATATCTTATTATTATTCTTCGTAAACATTGCGATAGTCTGATGATGCTTCTTAAAAAGGGGAAACACGTTGCTCAAGTTGTAGCACAAAGAGTGGAATAACAAAGTTATCAAATTTAATTTTAAATTAAAATAAGAACATTTATAAGTGACCACAAGGAAAAACTATATTTAAATTCACCACAAATTAAAAAAGTTTGCAGTTAACATGACCCCGAATGGTGGCATGCAGGGCAGGCTCGTGGTGTGTGCAAAGAGTGCGGCGCATACAGGTGCCGCACTAAGATTTTGAATTTGGAAATTCTGGATAGAGCTAAAAAAAGATCTCGCGCCTTTTCATTTTGGGAATTCTGTAAAGTTGTGTTACATAAAACTAACATAGTAACAACTTGGCCTAGAGTCAAAGAAAATTATCTCATTTTTCGCAACATTACACAAGCCCAAAAACAAGCTTGGCAAATAATAACCAATCATTAACAGTAAAGTCTTTTTAGTATATACATTATTACAAGTTGTCACATTAACAATGTTATTTTATATTCAGTAAAATACATACTTAAAAACACTGAAAAATATAAATAGATTTCTATGGTCCTAAGAAGGTGAACTTCACTGAATAATTTTCATTGTGATGTAAGTATTTGGGTTATGCAAAAATTGACACCCATTGTCATTTTTCTTGGTACCAAGATTTGGAAACAGATAGAAGCATAGATGTTTCAGCATAAGCTGCGGATGCCTCAGAAGAGTCTGATCTTTGAATATTTTTATCAACCAATTTTAGTATCCTAAAAGGCTTGATAGAATCTTGAAGCCGCCGTTTTCCTCATGAGAGGAGTTGACGCGATCAGAGAAGAGTTTATTGCCACTCAATAAAAGTTGTCACATTGTTTTAACATATATCTTTTCATTCAATCCAATCTTTTTTTCGCCGTGGTAAAGATGTTTGAGATCTCTAAAAAAATACAGGTTGATTAATATTAAGGTTATTTCACAAAATTAATAAAAAATCATTGTTTAAGTATGGATGACATACCTTAATATTTACCGGAGGTTCCTTAGATCCTAATGTTTTTTGTCTTACCGACCATCTAATATCAGACCAATTATTTTCGCCGGGAAGATTCGATTTGTATTTCTCCCAAAGTGTTGAATAATAGTGATATAGGGAAACTGGATCAGATTTTTTTCGGTTTTCCACCATTGGAACTCTGATAACTGAAAAAATTAAATCAAAATAATCATGATTATTTCAAGGACCATCAGTTCATATGAATGAGTACAAAAATTGAATGATTAAAATTTTAAATCCATTAGGGGTCTTATGTGCATAAGGAACACACGTCACCTAATCGTGGACGACGGGGCCCCAGTTTAAAGTGCCATATTGACCGAAAGACAAAAGTATGTGAAAAAAACGTTGAAAACATGGTTATTTATTTGCCAGATTTCATTCATACTGCAAAAACATGTCTTATGTTTTGCAAATAATGGGCTTCAATAAAAAAATTGTTGATCATATCATTTGTTTAGCATCACTAGCTTACAAGAAAATACAATCACTTAATAATTACTTCAGGGTCAACTGTATGTGTGGTTAATTAAAAAAACAGTACTTAATTATACATTTAATAAAAAATAAATATATAAGATTTTAATCAGCTATTAACCAGCAGAACTACTTTTGATGGACATTAGTTCACTACATTTTATTGGTGCACACTGAGCAAATGCCAGCGATATTGGATTATTGTGATTGAAGAAGATGTTTAATATCAACTTACAATTGGCACTTCTAGGTCGAGTCTTATTTTCTTTTTGTTTAATCCCCGAGTCAGGCTTATTGGTTTGACTGTTGACTTTTTCTTCGCTATTTCGTTTTTTTACAATATCTACTGATGATTGTTTACGATTTTCAGTGTTAATATTTTCGATAGAGCTTTGCAAACAAGAGAGTGGTCTTCTGGTTGTATTTTTATTTATGCATTTAGACCTGGAACTATACGTGGAACAAGAGTAGAGCCTCTCTGGACCTTTTAAAACTTCATCGTTAGCAGAATCAACATTTGGTTTCTCGTAAGTCTCTTCTACTTTTCCAGTTGTATCATGTCGTATAAGTTTTTTTAGATCTGAAAAAAAAACAATTACTATAGAATTTGAATATTTTTTTATGTCAATATTTCGTCCTTTTCATTATCTATTTGAATGCTTTACCTGTCATAAACGCCTTTAACATATCTCCACTGACGTTTCGGATACCCATTTCGTTTAGATATGCCAAGACTTCTCTTGGATCTAATGACACATCTTTACTCATTTTAGATTTATTTATATTTTGACTACAATAACACAACCTCAGTTCGTACTTTTTGAATAAAACCTGACGGTTAACCATAGACATTAGTGATACCAGCAGGCAATTATTTGATATTGCCACTATATTAACAGTTAAATTTATTCATAATAGTCAGGTTACAATAAATTGATATAAACATATTGTTTTTTAATATATCTACGCATTATTTAATATTTTGTACATTGAATAAAAAAATCTCCAAGCAATAAATAATTTTGAATTCAAGGTTTTAAAATCTTCAGGTCAAGAATGAAAATTCAATAAAAAAAACTATAACCACTGAAATAAATATAAAAAAATATCGAAATATATTATGTATATACAAAATAATAATTTTATTATATATACAGTAGGGACATCTGTTTAATTATGTTAATACTAATTGAGTTCAAATTTCTTATCTAATATAACTTCGCTAGTAATTGATAGAGGACGTAGTGTACAAACATAATATAATATTTATTAAATTGCGGAAAAGTACATAGATAGAAATTAAAATTTCAAAGAGTGTCACCAGATTTTGCTGGATGTTAGTATTTAAAATATAGTCGCCATCAAATTAATTCAAATGGTATAAGATGTGTTCTTTCTAATTGGAAATTGCCTGCTAGGATTACTTATATTGGACATATTATAGTTTTCATATCAGATTATAGTTGGAATATTTAGATTTAATTTTAATATAATATTATGCTGTGCAGTTACAAGAATTATGCAATTGTGTTTATAAATATATTTTAATGTACACAGGTATACTTATCAACCATACATATTGGTATATATATGTATCGAAATATATTGTGATTCTTAGCACTGAAACGAAGATGTTGGAGAATACTGGAGAAGACGTCTTCACCCAGCCAACTGCATTAGCAGATAATAGAAGACAAGTGACATATGTAGAATAGTGACATATGTAGGTAAATTGTATACATAGTGAATAGACGAGCTTAATTCGTTCCGCGATCGAGCTCGTATGTAAAATGTTCATAAAAATTTATTGAAATGCCATTAATCCTCTCCAGCCCCCGAAAAATACCTGATTTTTCCGATATGGGTTTTTAAATAAGAAAACATGTAAACAACAAATGAATGTTACATAAAAAAATTAAGACATTGATTTTTACTTTTTTGCCAATTTTTATAAAAAAAATACAAGGTTTGTTTCGTCCTTCTTTTCAGATTTTTTTGAAAATGAGCTAGATGATGTCATTTAATAGTTCCGATACAGTTTCAACTTTTTCTGGGTGTCTCTCTGGTAGTCTCTCCCAGATTCAAATTGTAGAGATGACCTCCTTCATATTTGGCTCCTCACAGGTACTCATTTCCGGAAAATTTTCTGTATGCTGTTGGTTTGTTGGGTTGTGTGTGCTCACAATAAAAACTGTCTAACGAATCTGAGAAATTGTACTATATTGTAATACAAACCATTGAAGAATTAATCTTTCATAAGACGTTTTGGATTTAGTGTATGGAGTAATAATATGTAATATCTATCTATGGTGAAAACAATTTTCAACAACATTGAGAAGACCGTAGAACGTCTTTGGTACTATTATACTTTAATTTTTACCTTGTATACTTGATTGAATACAAATAAGAGCCCTTGAGAGGGGAGGTGAGCCAACAGTATTGCAATGTGTATTAACTGAGGTCACTTCACTTTTACAATACTACGCATAATTTAATATTTCGACTGAAGGTGCTTGGTGGAATTTCAATATTAAATTTGAATCGTTCAAACTATGCACATTCTCACAGATTTTGTCACTTACGACCCGGGTTTCGCCTTTCGGCATCTTCAGGCGTTCAAGTGCACGGATGAACTTGAACTGACGCTTAGTAAATGAATGTTTCGTGTTTATATAAGAAATAAATGTATCATTGAGTTTAAAGCCATTGCTGGCGAAAAGGATAAGCTATAGATTGGAATGCTATATAACTTCATACGTTTGTATATTTAAACGATGCAGCTGAAAAATACACCTGAAGATAAATATTTAATTTGCTAAGAAAATTTTCTACACAAACATAATAAACATTTGATTTTTATTATAGTTGTATTTAGCAAGGTGGCAATCAATTCGGTAACTCTATCATCGTTTTTATATTATTTATTGTGCTAGGATTCTTTTTTGTAAAATCATACAATGGTCCCTGGCTTCTGAAGCTCGTAAATACCAACATTACTAATGGGTTGCACAAAGTATTTGCTTGTGCTCATAATAAAATAGTAGTCACTTTTGCGAAATGCGACAAAATACAAAAGATTTTTTACGACACAACGCAACACGTAAAGGATAGATTATCGACTTGTAAAGGATGCGTTTGGCTGGGACGGACTCGTATTTTATCGATATTATTGCATATTATATTATATTTTAATACACATATGTATTGCAATATATGAATACATAAATTGGCTGTAACCACGGTGTGCATTCACATAAAACATATTACTGAAACAAAGCGTGATGAAAACTTCGAAATTAGGATTTAAATTGATTCTCTAATATTCATAGCCACAATATCTCTTGCAGTTATTTAAAATAATGATATATTCTATGAAATTCACGATAGTCTGAGATTTTTTAATTACAGTGTTATCTAATTTGGTCTCATCATGAATTTCACTTCACAAAATCAATAAAACAGCTGGCAACCTACAGCTTTTTTTGTCCGTGGACCGTGCAATTTCGAAACCGTGCAAAAAGAGATTTAGGTGCAATGGTTTGCAAACAAGACCCAACGATTTGACGAATAAAAAAATTAATTACAATCGTAGTAGAAATAGTCTGTTACGTAAATGTAAATAATATCATAAGGTGAAAAAATATTTTGGTTCTAGGAATATTATTTTATATATGGCTAAAAGTTATTTCGGCTTATATCTTCATGATTCTGATGATTTTTCCCCTTACTTCATGGAGTTCTACCAAGTCCAAGTTAAATCAATAAATAAAATCATGTTAAAATTCTCGTCGCATGCGACTCTGCCCAATGGTCATCTTAACAAAAGACTGCCTTTGTTCGAACGATACACATAAATATAATAATGATAAAAGTGAAGGGAAGTCAACAATTTCGGACGCTATGGAAACCTTTGGCATAGATATATCTCGACTTAAAAAAAACACACACCAAAGGGTGGATTTTACACATGGCCCGCAAAAGAACCTTTGTATTAAGGAAATAAATTATTAGATTTTGTGCCTTTGGCCAGAGAAAACGGCCGGTGATCATTGTTTCTGACTGACGTCTCTGCAATTTATTGCAAGAATGGTCTTTCATGCACACTTTCAATAGCCGGACTAGTCTGAACAGAAGGTGTTCATAGTATCCATTTACTTTTCTAACCTTTTATGCTAAAATGGGATTGTTCCAATTTAGAAAGAGTTTATTTGTGAATTTTATTAGATGTGTATCGCTTCTGATTATAAAACCGTATAAACCCGATTAATTTGAAAATATATTACATTCATAGAATCTTTTTTTATACACTAAATATTTAACTTTCATAGTGCAAATAAAATTTGCTAACATTCCAAATTGAGATAACAAAACAAAACAATATATAGAATGCGCCTTCGTCAGCATTTAAAAAAATATTTATTTGAAAACCACTTTTACGTACTGCGAAGACAACTTAAAATAAACAATAATAATACACATATTTCCCCTATGTAAAGTTTTTAAAAATATCGAAGGTATAAATGAAATTAATAAAAGTGTCAAAATTTTTAAGTGTCCGCTTTTTTATGTTCGTTATAAAATCTTAACTGTGTAATATTGTATTATATATCTAACTTTTTTTACAAACTTTAAAATTCAGAGATTTTCGTATTTTTATTAACGTTTTAAACTTATAAAAAATATATCTCTTACCAAGAGTAAGTATAAAACCATTTCCACTTTATTATAATTAACACTTGCATTATATTCTAAATAATTATATTTTTTTATTCCGGTAATTTATAAAAGAAAGCTCTCTAGTATAAATCAAATATTTTGTATGTCAACTGAAATCAAACGTCTAATGGAAGCCATTTAAAAACAAATTACGAAACCACAATAATTGAAATTAAATTAAAATGAAACACATTTTTTTCCGGATGATATACTGTAACTAGGGATTGCAAAATCGATATAAATAAAAAATGTTAAAGCAATTAAAAAATATACGGCCAGTTGGAATCGCAATACCGAGTGAGTAAATAAAATTTCCAAATTTTATTTAAAATATATCCTAATCATAAATGGGTGTTTTTCATAAATAAAAAAATAATACAATTTGGAAAGACTCGTCAATTCTGGCAGATTTAAATTAGGTATTTCAATTCACCTCAGGTGTTTTTATTAAATAAAATAAAGTATGTTTCTGTACATTTAAATATGGATTTTGATATTTTTTATATCGAAATACCGGGATTCCGGTTTCCGTAATACCGGTACTTCAATCCCTAACTGTAACCTACTTAGTGGTAATTCATTGTATAAAAACTATCTATCTGCTCAGTAAATAATTATGTCGGTTGCAAAAAGGCGTCTTGTGTCAAAGAAGACCATTAAATTCTATCTGTTAAGATCATTAACAAAATTGTCCGGAAATTGACAGGTAAGATATATCTAGAAGAAGCGTAACGATCCTGATAACAATGTAATAATATAAGGCATTGGTTATAGAAACATGTCTTCAAGGATTTTTTTCTCACGTCAAGTGACGATACAATTAACATGTTATTTGTATTTGCCAATGTGAGAAACCGTTCTATATTCAAATTATTTTCTGTTCAATTTCCCGTAGTGTTGCTACTCGGTAGTAAGATTTCCAAATAACTTTTATTTATTGAGTAAAAAGTAGGTTATTGTAACCACACTGATAATATTTACCTACTTAAAACTATTGTCAACATTTTTTTGAATAACTCGAAACAAGTGAACGGCTTTGAATTAACACTTGCGTATTTTTTTAATACCCGAACGTTAAAAATTATTCACTCGAACAAATTTCAATAAGTTTTCTTCGTAAGAACAATATTATTATACCCTCTTTGAAGTTTCGCCGATGATTTTGATTTTTTTGAGTTGAATAATCTCTTACTAGTTATAACTTATCAACGAGTAACTATTCACCATTAATCTAGGCCCTAGCTAGAACAGCGATCCTGAACATTTTTTCGACTGTACCGCTTGCCGATTTTTGCTACATATTAATAATAATTCGTAAATATACTACACATTTAAGTACACGAAAATACAAATGTATCCAAAATATTCAATAGCCTACGTAAATTTTTTTAAACAATACCAGATGTTTGAAATTATTTTGGGTCTCACATCAAATATGAATAGGCCGTAGGTTAAGCATGGCTGCCTTAGAAGCTTAGAATTATAATTATAATAAATGGAAAAATAGATTTCATTATGTTATAATTAATAAAAAAAACTTTTTATTTTTGAAATGTACATTATATGAGCTGTCAAATAGATGCATGGAAGTTATACGAATGTTATATTGAAAAGATTTCATAAATTTCTTATACTCAATGACCGCAAAATTTAATATGGATTTTTTGGAAATTTAAAAAACGCATTCTTATTACCTTAAGAAATATATTTTTAGAATTCGAGGATAAATATCTTCAGTATTTAAAGTCAAGGAAGGCAATATAAAATGTTCATTACACGCTTTTTTCAGTAGGTGGATAGCAATCTAAGTACGTGAACACTTCATAAAGCGTTCATAAAAATATTTAATATGTTTTCAATGAATGGGAAGCCTTCATCTGGCTTGTAAAAGCGGAGGAACTTGCGAGTAGAGAGTAGAAGAGAGCAAGCACATCAAAGGATTGGGATGAATGTTTTATGAAGTTTGATGAAAATGAAAGGAAAGTCTACTTACTCGCTGTGACGTGGCGAATGCTTTTTTTTAGTGGGATAAAAACGTACACAAATTCTGAATGAAACCAGTCATTCGTGTACCGAATAATTATTGAGTATTATTAACCTTTATATAAATCATACCTAACTGCGGGTATTATGGTTTGCAATGAACTTCAAAACTTCAACGTTAGTTTTTATTTTTCCCGATAGGAGTATGTTATCTGCTTTACCTGGTGAGATAATAAAACACGACACACCATGATTCCAATGTTGACAGCTTGCTAAGGTTGGTAATGTTTTATTCGTGTTTGTATCGATTATTATTGTTTTTGATGTTTTAATTGTTGTAATCATTTAGAAACTCCAACGGGTTCTGTTTTACGTCAATACACAATGACCATCTTTATTATTTGTTATTCGATATTTTTTATGCGCCTAATTGACGTATTGAGGAATGAGAAGAAACATATTACCATGATGAGGTAAATGAAAATGCCATATTGGTATTGAAATTACCGACCATTGTTTCAAAGAGTCTTCTGTAAAGTACTCCACTGTAAACAAGTGAGGCACTGAGAGATGATAAAGTGAAAATACTTCTTCGCTTTCCCCTTTTCCTTTTAAGAGCAAGCAGCTTTGAGCCCTCTCTCGAGCATTCGTGAAAATATTATTCAGGGTTGCCTGTTCAGGCGGGCGTATGAAACATTTTAATATACATTGCAAACTTTTACTAAGTAATTTAAAATATTACCAAAATTTACATTTCCCGGTCACGGTTACAATGAATATCGCTACAACTATCACAGTCGCCAACATTCGCACGATAACTGTCACAGTAAATGCTTCTTACAAATCTTATTATCGTCGTTATATTGGCAGAAGGCGTTAAGTCAAAAACCGACTGTTTTGAGTTATGAATGCAGATAGATAAATTTTAACACGTTGTATCTTCTGAAAAAACAAGTTCAGCCATATTTTAAGTATTTTAACATAATTTGAGCATAATATACACCAATTAAACTCCATTTAAAGCTATCTTTGGCAACAACACAACTAATAAATAACTTAAAGCTTTTGAATATGTGAATCGAATTATTTAATCATTAACGACTTTCATAAAGTTTTAGAGCGATAAGTAATAGTTATTATAATGCATATTTATTATGATCGAAAATGACGATTATTTTAAAGCAAGGTTTTTCGACTTATCGCCTTCTGCCAGTATAACAATTAACAAACTTATCATACGCTATTTCTGCAATAATATTTAACTATCAATGATACTTTTTCTCATATTACTAGATGACTAATAGCCAATTAATGTCTGTGTCACATTTAAACGTTGTGTTATTTATTTGTCACGGCAATAATCTTTTATACACAATTATAAAATTATTTATATTTTTGATTATTGTTTTTTTTACTATTTTAAATTCGATCGATTTTTAGGGGTTTTCTTATAATTAATATACACCATATTGCGACTTGTTCAAAAAACAATATGGCAGTTTTTCTTTTATTCGATCTTGTAATTAACTTTCAATCGTCTTGTAGAAATGTTTTTTGCCCTTATGGAATCCAAAGCAAAGCAAAGTGTAATCTGCCATCCGTAAATGTTTATGAAGTATACGCTTCTTCATATACACGTGTCTTTGGTCCTATTAAAAGCGTACTTACTTGCATATTTTTATTTTACCGGTGAATGATTTTACTCGGTTTTTCAGAATATTTATTTTGGCATTCTGGAATATTAGCTAATCAAACAAGAGAGCTTAGCAAAAATGAATTCATCTATCTTTTACGTGAGTTCAAAAAGTATATTTTTTATACCAACGTCCAACAATATCCTAGCGGGCAGACATTATTAAAATACAGTCGAAATTGGTTATTAAAAGGAAGAAGAGAACGAACGAATTTGCTCGTTATAAGCATTACTCGGTATATCAGAGAATAGGTATTTTTCAATGCTTACAAACATACCCATCACGTGAAGTATCTTGAGTGGTCACATAACACAAAAATACACAATCAGAATTTATTTACACACCCGTTTGATACACACATATTACATTTTTCTGTCGATCCATCTTTCGTATATTTTTTTTAATTGACGCTTGTTTCATTGTTTTCACTCTTCAGGAAATTTTTGACGACATTTTTTCCCGGTATGTCCGAGAAGAAGCTAAATGTGTGGAGAAAACCATAAACTAAAATGTCAACGAATGTTTCCTCATTTCATCCGAGATCTCGCTATTTCCGAGATAGTAATAAGCGAGTTCGATTGCTATTATAAATAGTCGGTACATATTTTTTGTTAACATTTGTATATAAACAGACAACTCATTCAAACCCTTCTTGTACTAAAAAACGCGAATTGATGCGTGAATTAAAATTTAAAAATATCCAACTACGTACTTACCGTATAACGGTACGCACCGGATAAAGGACTTATTATTTCTTTGATACAAGAAGCTTTTCGCATTTGTCAGGTAAAATAGTTCAAAGTTTTCCAAAATATTTTTAAATTGAAGCTTCATATATTTTTTATCAACACGTTACGGTGTTAATGATAATCGTTCTTTTAGCGCTCCATGGTAGTGGATGAAAAATAATCCAAACATCACAGCAATTCATATCTTTGAATACAAACTCGTGTATCAATTTAAGAATGTTTGGATTATTAAATGTCTTGACACTAGCGACCTGAGTTTTGCATTTCGTCATCATGACAAAAGTTAAGAATATATTATATGAATCATTGAAGTAAACGCTAATTCAATCAATTCAATTAATGAATCATTGAGCTGTATATACTATTCTGGACGATTTTAAGGCGGGTGAAAGCTTCAAATTCCATCTTATCTATCGAGGAAATCGTTTCGAAAATTTGGGTCATTTCACATTTGTAAAAATCACAGATTGAGAACTGAGTTTCAAAAAAATGTTCAAAATTTTGAAGCGAGTTATCTGCATACAAATTAAATGTCTATATTTCATTTGCCAACAAATAAGCCAAAAAGCGATACATTTAATATTAGCTGGCTACGTGGTCGAGTGTCAAAGTCGTTGATGTATAACACGGAGGTCACGGGTTCGAATTCCTGTACGGACAGTTATTATAGATTGATTTTTCAATCGATTTATGGACTTCTATCCGAAGGCATGGATGTATGTGTTGTCTTAAATTACCTTCCACTCATCCTATCCTAAAATGGACATAACGAGAGGTTGAGCAACTGAGTAACAATTAGTTCTCGTATGAAAGAATCGGCTGGGATACCACATTGGGAACGAACATGGATTAAAAAGATAAATGTATGCACGGCATTTTTTCGTAATTTACATAAAACTTGAAAAAGCTTTCAGAATGCTTTTTGCAACTCAATGATTCATATAATAACATACGTGTAGAAGCATATTCTGTATCGGAGGTTGAAGAATAGTGCTCAATTAAACAATTATTATTTCTTGGCCATTTTGGAATTAACCCTCCAAGGACGAGCGTCACCATATGGTCACACAAAACACCGTTGTCTATTGATCCCACTATTCATACTTTTTCTACCTGAATATCGTTGCTTTTGCTCATATTTGGTTAAGAAGGGTACGGACTACAGTAAGTCATCAGCCGTAGGAACAGGAACGGTCTCCAAAATCACATGTGATTTTTTGAATTTCCGTTTTTTTTAATTTACTTTTTGAAACTGTTAGATATTTTTTTATAAAATCATAAAATTATTTGAAGTTATTTTGCTAATATATTTGTTTTGAAATTATGTTGATCTAAAGAGGTCAAATTGTAAATATTTAAAAAAAAATCACGTTTAGCTATATTTCAACCCCGAATGTTTGCAAGCCCATACGGTCACTTTTGTCCTTACTACTGTCCGTACTCAATATTACACGGTAATAAAAGGATGAGCATGACCATATAGTCATGCGGGGTTTCTATACAACGACTTTGCGTTTTTTTTTGTTTTAATTTTGGATAGGAATAAAAGTTATCCGTGACTTCAATATGGCTTAGAAAATATTTTTTTTATCGGAAAAAAGCTCTCGTCTCTGGAGGGTTAATCAGTTAAAAACCAATTCAATTAATATCTTTTGTTTTGTTTTTAGTTATTAGATAACACAATAGAATCTTATAGGAGTAGTAATTTAAATTTATTGTGATACGTGGATTTTTTGCGTCTACCTAATAACTAGACCAAAACTTTAATGTGTGTTTTTTCTATTTGAGAATTCTAACTGAAGAACCGTTGGATTAATTTAGCCTAGTGGTGTATTTGCATCATTACACCCTACCACCTTTACTCTTTATTCGCGACGATGAAAAGATATCACATAGGTAGCCGACGCGTTTCCTTAAAGTGCGCCCAATTTTGTTTCCATCAATTGTAAAAACCTAATACACGAGAATAGCGACAATAATCCTTTATGTTCAAGCTTTTAGAAATCACTTAACCCTGCATTTATTTGTAAAATATTGTGGGCTGCGTATTCAATGCAAGACAGTATGAAAGGATTATTTTTTAGGTGTTATGCTTTTTATATCTGGCTGTAAGGTAGTAACGATTTAAAAAATAAAGATATATTACATAAAAAGTGCTACGAGAAAATAAACAAAAAAAAAACACAACATCAAAATCATTAATTTAAAGTTAGTAAAAAACTACTTACTTCTTGTACGATGCATTTGATGACATACATGATTTATTTATACAAATCAAAATCCTAGCTTTTTGAATGATATTTCAATTTTAATAAAAAAAGAACATGTGAAATTAAGTAAACAAAATATGTACTTGAAAATTAAGTTACAAGTCAAAAAGGTGGCAGGGCGCCAGGCTCATTTTTAGGTGCCAGGTCGCCGACCTGGCCCGACTTGGCCCCACTACACCACTGATTATAATAAAATGGAAATGTTGTATTTTATTTTACTAAGATTATCAATATATTGAAACGATTATTTAAGTAATCTTTTTTTTAAATCTTGGACCGTTATAAATGTGAAGTATGAGTATATATTAAGGCACGGTTTCCCAAACTATGTTCCGCGGAGTCAGAGTAGGTGTTCCAAAAAAAATGGGATTGTTTTATACGCTGCAACGCAGTTTAAAAAAAATCTTAAAAATTCAGCTAAGTGTTCCGTTATATTTTCTGGACTTGCGAAGTGTTCCATTCCAGAAAAAAATTGGGAAACCCTGTATTAAGGGATGAATAACCAAAATTGGATAAGGTTACATTTCTGATTAAATATTATTAGTGGTTAAGATTGTCTGTATAAACGATTTTTTTACGCAGCTTTTTGAAGGAAATTATATAACACACGTTTAACAAAAAAAAACATCGAAAAAAGTCATAAAACATACCTAAATTGAATCTAGATTTTCAATATTTCAGGAGTAAAACTCTAATAAACTGTTATGGTATAATGATGTTTAATCATTAATAGATTATACATGCCATACCAATAACAATGGGTATTGAGATTTTGTTATTATAAAATCTATTAACAGATTTGCGATTTGAATGCAATAAAATGAACTTCCCGCTGAGCGGAAAAAAATGAAACCCTTTTACCTGATAGGGAGCAACACGCGACTCCTTTTGTCTCGCCAGGCGCCAGAAATGCAGTTATGGAAAACAATCTGTTACCGATATGATTATAAAATACAACTGATATTATTACTAGGTGATAATTTCGGTTAACTATTTTTTTTAATTTGTGTAAAAAGTAATAGCTTTCTATTTGTAAATTTAGAACAATGAAACTTTTTATGAATGTTATAAATTTAATTTTATCAAGTGTCAAATTTAAAGAGCAACGTTGTTTTTATAGTTAGCAAGAAAGGACTATTTTCCGAGTAAATAACTTATGAATTAAAATGCTGAAGGTTTTTTAAACACTGTCAGCTCTCAATGTGGAGCATATTGACTCTTCGTGGAGCTTATTTCAACATAAGCTTTTCTACGATTACTGCTTGTTACTCGGTTGTTCAAAGTATCTGCTTCGAAAAGTGTACGGATAGAAGGATATGGCTTAAACAGGACAATTAATTAGCTAATCGTCCTCTTTTAGCATCGGAGAGGATGAGAAGATTTTTTTAAACATTGCATTCATCCATACCTTCGGAAAGCGGCTTTGACCGCTCGACCTCAATCCAGACAAAACTTGTTTGAAAAACAAGAAAGACCAACTACATAATGTGTTACGAAATATTTTTTTAACAATTTAAATGTTTTTTTTAGAACTTCGACTGAAGTAGCTTGATGGAAATTTTATGTCAAATTTGAATTATTTTGATTTTGTACACATCTTCTGGTTTTATCAAGTGCACGAATGTATTTGATTCCAAAAGGCGAAACCCGGGTCGTTATCGAAAAAACGTATGGAAGTGTACAAAATCAAAATAAATTCAAATTTGAATTTAAATGTTGTCAATGACTGCAACAAAGGGTTGCAAGTTGCAACCATCCGTATAATGGCCTCCCTTACCCACGGGCTATCGAAATTTCACCACATCACTGACATTTCGCTACACAATCCTTTTTTGCCGCCTAACCTTCGCTATCCCTATCTGCAATATGGTATTTTGAAAATAATTTTCGCCATAATTACATTTATAGTTTGGACTTACTCAGACATTTATCATATTTTTTTTTCATGTAGTTTACCTACCCACGATGTTTAATGACAGGAATGATTGGACAGAAGGGATCTATGGGGTATTTATGCGCTCACGGCTTACAAATTTCGTGGGAGAGAACGTTTGCGAAGGACGATGAAGGGTTTCGAATAGTTTTGAATTACAGAAAACATCATGTCAATTATTTGCTTGTTTGGACAAATACAAACAATATGGGCATGTAGAAAATATTTACAATAATTTGCTATTATGTATTGTACACATACTTCAGATATTTTATATTTACGGTCTGTTATTCACAGTTAAATGTCATGTTGCTTGACCGTCAAATGATATTTTGCAAATACTTGCGATGTTATTAGTCGTGTAATAATCATATTGTTGGCGCAATGTATCATATATATTGTTTTTAATGAATTACATTTGAGCTTCGTGGAAAATTAACTTTGATAAACAGGATACAGATAATTTATATAAGTATTGAAACAATCATTTGTCAGCGGTACGGTAAGTTCATGGCGATAATTTTAGTTAGAATTATCATCAATGCTGATGTCATAAGTTTAAATATATTGTACTTATATAATAAACTATTGTGCGTCGTTTCAAATGGATGTGAAAAATGATCAGTTAGCACCGTTGTACTTGAACGCTGGACAACAGACTTTAAGACAGGAAAAGTTGGAGGACTTCATCCACCCTCTCCTATTCAGCCCTTCCAAAATGACACATCCCTCTTTTCGAACGTAATTTATGGTCAAGGGAAATAAAAGCATAAAAAGAAGGAAAAGCGAACGCGCTGGTACCAAAAAAAAAACACCCACAAAAAATAAAATTGCATAGTCTTTTTTTATGTACGTCTTGCAATGTTTTGCTGCAACCACTCCCCATGGTATTGGCTACCGACCAATGAAAAGATCAAGCGATGAATTATTTAAATGCAAGCATAAAAAATAGTTTCCGGCGAAAACGACATGGCAAGTGATGAAGTCGAGTCTTATGGAAAAATTATGCAAGTTTCTTGGAAAGTCTGATGCTTGAATAATTTTGCAGTGCATAATATCAATGGTAGTTACACAGGACAGTGGCTCACGTATAAGGATTTAGTTCCTTTTTACAACTATCATAAATAACTAATATTCTTTAAAAAGAAACTGAAGTACGTTTACAATAAATAATTATTAAAAGACAATCTTAATTATGTATAACCTACAACGGACATTTTCAGTCGATTTTATAGATTACAAAAAAAGAACATCATTATATTTAAGCGTCGTTAACAATTGTCTTCCAAAGATAAACCCTTGAGTATATCTGCAATAGTTCTAATCCGCGATGGGCTGCCAATACGGTAACAAGGGCCCTGCTTAATCTTATAGCTATTCGTGATGTTCTGGGGAAGGTGTGAATTTTTTATCACTTACGTGCAATTATACCCAATAATTATTGAAACCATCGAATGTTACTTTATACACTTATATTTTGCAACAGTACACAGTATAACGTAACTTATTCAATATCAATAGCTGAAAAATGTACGTCAGAAATCACAAATGTACATTACAACTCTCTTATTGTAAATATATTGCATATTTATAGATTATTTAACGCGTATATCTGAGAAAAATGTTTATCTTAATTTAACAAGAGGCTCGCCGGTCTGAGTAATGTTTAACAAGGGGCTCGCGCGATCCCCTGCGAGCCCCTTCCAGTCCACCCCTGTTCTAATGCGTACTGGCTAATGATTTGACGTGCGCTAATTCACACTTCATCCAAACATCATACATCCTTTATAATTTCTGTGGATACAATAATATTTTTTATTTATTTATATAACATTTTTTAGTCTGGTTTTTATTTATTTATTGTTAAAAATTAAAATTACAGTACATGACATAACAGCTGACGCCAATTCACCATGTAATTGAAAAATATAATAAGACAAAATATAAAATAAAACTACACAGTACATCGAAATCAACATGAAATAAAAATGTGTTGTGCATTTTATTAATGCAATATCACTGAAATGCATTTGGTAAACCTTATATCTATAATTAATGACTTTCTTTTATAGCCTTATCCGAATTAGTCCACTATAGATTTTTTTTAATAATTAATTATTTAGATAATTATTTTTTTAATAAAAATAATATGACGAGTGGCTCCCCAGCATTGAATATAATTCCAATATGCATATACTTAAAATAATCTTGTGCATTATCTTAAATAAATATTTATCTACTATATCCACATTTAATTCCAAGTATATATAGTCTCCTACTTAGGAGAATCTCTTCGTTTTTTCTACAAGAACTGCTTGTTATTCATTCGTTTAACCTCAGTCATTTTAAGGTCATCAGTCAGTCATCATTTTAACCTCATCAAATATAAGGATGTAGCCGAAATAATGCTAGTAATTAGCTAGTCACTCTCGGTATATCCCGATTTTATAATCAGATGAATAGTAAATTATAAAAAACATTTTCAAAAATGACTTTAAGGATTCCAACCCAACACTGTAACCGAATTACTTGACGCTAAACGCTTGGTTACAGTCCCAGTCTATAAATAAATAAAAACGTATTGAAATTATTCCACCCACGTCAATGCTGACAATCGTTTTAAATGGTATGCTTTTGTATAATTTTACTGTCAAACGTTAAACAATAAGCAATAATAATCGAATATTATTGTGTTAAATTTCTCGTTAGTCATTACATACACTCAGGAATACAATAGCCAATAGTTGGTAAGCATAGACCAATAGGAATTAGTTGTTATAAAGTAAAAGGTAGGAAGCGACCAATAAATAAGTCACAATCACTATCATTTAGATTTCGTCTCTAGAAACTCATTTAGTACCTGCATATAAATTTATAAATGTATTTTATTATTTGAATTAGAATTTACGCAGTCAATAACATACACAATGATTTAAATACACATCATTACATTTAAATACGTGATACTGTATGGAAATCAAATATTTAATCGTCTTGGTTAAGTTGAGATTTTTCGTGGAGTGATACTACATTTATAAAAACACTTGTACGAATTATTTCACAACTTCATAATATTATCAAAACCAGCTGAATGCAACGAGGGAGATTTATAAAATTGTAGAATAATTACTAGTGTAGACATGTAAGGCTTTACTTAATAATATATCCCAATTTTTTTCCGAGAATGATACAATATTTGCTTCAATACTTTATTGCGTCAGCATTATAGTGGAAAAAATATTCCAACTAGAATCTATTTAATAACATGTTAAATAAACTCCTATTAGACTGTAAGTAAGTGTACACAATCATCTTTTTACAGACGGGTACGTTAATTAAACAGCCGTGTAAAAAAATATTAAATGAACATAGATAAATAATTGTTTCCGTTACGTTGGACCGTGCAATTTCAAAACAGTGTAAAAAGTAAACGTGCTTAAAAGGATAATATGGTGAATTCGAATCGACGTTTTAGGGCCGTCGCCATGGCCTAGTTACTAATAGAAGCTAGAAGTTGGTTTCCAATCAATATATAAAATTGTATTTAAAAAAATGTAGTTTTTCCACCCTATCAAAATTTAAAAACAATAGTTATGAAATTATTTATTAAACCTTTGTTGTCTCAAGGAGAAACTTTCTCGTTTGGTTCTTGTAGAAATTCTTGATAATGTTGCCATGATAAGTATGGTGAATAGATTTTAAATGAAACAATCTATTGATCTCAACGGGCGAATGCCAATTTATAACCTTTACCTCAGTGATTATTCCGTACAAGATTCTTCCGTACGCAAATTCTCAACACAAAAAAGCTCCGCACACCGACTATCCCAGTTTTAAATACATAAATTATATTATATTGCGCTTTCTTATTTCAGTAATAAAATATATTTCTGAAAATGAACAAGGCTAATTGATGTGCGTAGTTTTATAGTGCGGATAATTTGTGTACGGGAGAATGTTGTAAGGAAGAATTCGTTCACCTCTAAATCTTGATAATAAAGAATCATTCCACATAAACGTTCACGTATCTTAACATTTATCCGACGGAATATACCATATACTACACATGTAGATCACGTTTCAATGTTTGAGAAAAATGCTTAGTATGACACGATTGTCAACCACATTGATACTAAATTTGAATTTGACTTATTACTTTATGATGTACAAATAAATTAAAATAATTAAATGCATTAGATATTTTTTTAATACATTCTTTTTTGCAAATGAGGGTATTACTCGCAAGCTCGGCTCATTCCAACGCTGTTAAACCATAAACCATAAATGTAATTTAGTAGATAAAATAAATTTTGAAACTATTTTTAGAAATCATAGCTTGACAACATCCAAAATTTCCAAAGTAATGTAAAACTAAAAATACTTTTAAAATGTACATTGTTTTTCAAAATGAAATTCAAGTTTCATTTTTAACCATTTTGGAATAAGCCGTGCTTGCAAGTAATACCCTCAAATAATGTAGATTGAAAATTAATCCAACGATATTTGATCAATTTAAATGATACAATAATTTTAATGGATGCTACTTTTTTTAGTTACGTAGGTTAAATGATTTTTAAAAAATACGTGAAATATTACTATTTACAAAAAGTAATTATTCACACAATTTTTCATGCAATTTAAAACAACTTCTGCGAATTTATGATAAAAAAATTGCACCCTTCAGTAATCGAAAATGAAATGTGGCAACATAGTTTGGCGTCTAATGGTCATCTCCCCCAAGCATATTCTTAGTGTCCGCTTGCCGGACTCCCTCTTCCCCTGTCCCGTTTCTTTTTACAACATTTCATTTCTTCCCTATCGCCCCTCAAAGTATCGCAATCTGATGAAGCCACGCATTCGACAAAAAATGGCAAAATGGCCGTTGTTTTTCTCGGCGGGAAAGAGTTGTGAAAGCCATTTTTTACAAAGTAGAAAAGTTCTGCCATTCGATAAGATGTGTTTTTGAAGTATCTTGTTATCGAACCTAGCACGTATTGGACGATAATTCTATTAGACATATTAATTGTTAGTGTGATAAAAATTTGACAAATGATATTTAAAAACGAATGTTCTCGTGTTTGAATCTAAGATTAGTGATTTTAATCTTCATTTATTGTGAGAGAAACATTTAAATCTGTACATTAAAGCATTGATATTTGTAAGCTGTAATCATTAAAAACGCCACCAATAGCTTCTCCTTTCAAATCCCATACTTAACTATAACATGTACTCTCGAAATAGAAATTATAGCGATTGTCTCTCGAAATACTTGTTTATGGGTGTAAATCTAGCTGACGAGGACAATGCTTAAGGTAGATAAAAAAAATATAATATTGATAATTTTGCTGATTTCAATTTAAAGATTGTGGGTAAGGAAGGTGTTATTTTGGAGTGATAATAAAAGGTTAGGAAAGGATTAGTTAGCTAACATCTCTCTGTGCTTCCATTTTTCAGAATCTAATAATGTTTAGGAACTGAACCATTGCGGACGATATGAACTCTTATGAAGCTTATCTAAACGAAAGATTTTCTACGAAAACTGGTGGTTACTCACTTGCTCAACATATCTTCGTTGTGTGAAATCTGTGTGAATGTACATAATTTGAACGATTCAAATTTTATATTTTCTTCGAATAGAGTAAGCATTACATTAGGCAGTTTTAAGATCGGATAAGTGACAAGTAATTTCAAACGTCACAAAAATAAATGTCATCACTTTTGATCGATTGAAAAATAAATTAAGTTGAAGGCTTAAAATCCAGTAAAGAAAAATGTAGTAAGATTCATATCTAAATATATGCAATCATATTTTCTTTATTTAATTTACTTAAATAATATATTTTTAATTGTTAATTTACAATTGAAATCTACAGTTAAAACAATGACTTACTACGTTGTTGTAATTGTAAATATTTCAAACAATAAACACACAAGATTACTTGAAAGAAAAAACAAAAAACATCAAATCTACTAGAGTAAATTCACAGTAGTAAGAACCTTTGGCTATAATTATTAACATGCGCATTTTTTAAAAATTTAGAACTTGTTTCAAAATGGTTGTCAAACAGCTAAGTACTATTTTTTGTACTACATTGTTTTTTACGCCTAACGGACAGAAGCGCTGTAGCTTTTCCATTTTATTGACCATCCCTTTGTGTGTTGCACAATTTCAGGGTCACAAAAAATAACAATGACTGCATGATAATTTATGACAGTAGGTATTTAAGACAACCCCACGCGACAGAGCCTCGTAAACTGCCCAATCTGCAACTGAGGAAGAAAAAAGATATTATCCTGTTCCATGTTACTTTTCCGAGTAATTTAGCTACTGGTTTTTATGGCATCAGTTAAACAGTCAAGTAAAATCGATTCGGTCACTATTATCCTCGTGTTTTTTACATAACAGTATTTTAAATTTCTAGGGTGCAAGAGAATGCAGATTTTGAAAGGTGAACATAAAAAAACAGATATTATGCATTTTTGTGACAATAGAATAAATCCGAAGGGTCCAAACTTTCTATTCATCGATATGTGCTTTAAAAATATCCCGCAAAAAAATTCGCCGACTATTGTTGAATAATATATTTAAAAAAGAAATGCGAATTTAAGTGTACCGATTTTTTTAGAAATTATTCACAAATGTAAGTTAGGTATTTTGTATAAATAGATGCAGTTGACGTGTATCGCATGCCAAAAAATTACACTAGGGGAGAACTAACGCGCTGTCAATTTTAGATGCTAGCAGTGTAGAAAATTTCGAGCGGGAATGTGTTTTCAGACAATTCTAAAAAACGCGTAGACAAAGCTTAAAAAAACTCATTCCCTCTTTTTAAAGTTTATGAAAAAAATGGTACGCACGCGGAAGAATTATTGAAATAATGAGAGTGGCATATTTTATCCCGCGCACGCGCACATCTTTTTAAAGGGGGTGAACGTTTGGTTTTTAAGGTGAGTTAAGATAAATTTGTGTTTTTTTTACTTAGACATTGTGAAGATAATATAATTCACGTGCTGGAAACAGTCGGAATAGAATAGTGTGCGGGGTGCACTGTCACAATGACACACGCTTTAAGAAAACACATTTATTTTTAAATTGTCTGTGTTTTTTAAGGCAAATGATTTTTATTACTCAAGGGTAACAGAAGCAAGCCGCTCAACAAAGTGCATTCAAGATACGAAAGTGACGAAATCTAACAATGAGTAACTCTTCTGTGTTTCGTGGACGTTTTATGATAGGGTTTTTAGGATTCGATGCGCATAATTGTTTTGTTTTATGCTCTTGTTGCTTTTCATCTTTAAAAAAGGAGTTAATTATTACGGTTTGAACGTTTTTAAAATGTGGTATTAAACAATACATCTGTTTATTTTTATTACTGTCACTTGTGAAAAAGGGTAGCCGATACTCTTTTCAATAGGTACAGCAATTATGATCTTTGTTAGTTTTACGAAAGTATTAAATATTTTTATTTGTTTGAATAGCTTTTTGAAAGTAAACAAATACAAAGAATTATTGGCATCCCTTTTTAATATACTGCTCAAAGATTTATTTTCTTGTATGTAACGTTTGTAATAAGTTTTGTTTCCATTTTTAATAATTAAAAAAAACAAACTTCAATATTTTATCAAACGGCATTTAATCACGAGTATAAAAATAACATCGACATTTTATCTATAATTTGACGACAATTAGTTATGATTCTATTATACTATTATTATGGTTTTTAATTGCTTTTATTCATGATGATGACACATTGAAGTGTACTATTTTTTAAGATTAAGAAACCACCTTGAAAATGAAGCCAAAAACAGTTTTATGTAGCTGGTTATTGAGTATCAATTTAAACACGGTGCCTTTCCCAACAAAAAAAAGGAAAAGCAGAGAATCTTTGAAAATTATATAAGTAGAACAAATTCAATCATTGTTTTTTTTTGATACTTACATAAGAATACAGTCAAACAATCAAGTAAAATAAAAGAGTAATCAAAAGTCGTATACTTATAATAAAACGTAGATATTATTGTAACATTATACCACTTTTAGAGATTTTCGTGTTTTGCGCGTGTGTTTGTTAACTGTATCGATGTCGTGATACGTAACAAAGTATAGTTGAATTCATCCCTTTGCCGGAATAATCCTTATGTTTTCATTTTGACAGTGTCGTACAGAGAAAAAATGATAAGTTAAATATTACAAAATTGTGAATATGTTTGATTTTTTTATATGAATTTGCTATGGTATATATTTAAGTTATAGCCATAAGTTTAAAAAAATACTCTTTGTAGAAATTAAAGCATATACTCAAGTCATTCTAAAACAGTCATTCAATTATTAATTTCATCACAAATAGTTACTGATGTTATAAATCAAAATATGATCTATCAATTTGTTTTAAGAAAGACCACATAATGATGCAGTCACCGATTCCACTTCGAATTATAAATTTGGATAATTCACAATAAAAGACATCAAAAAACATTACAAAAAGTTTCATTTGGTTTGACTTAGTGGTTTGACAGTTATAGCACTTTTCAAAAACCCGTAAGAAAAAATAAAATTCTTCAAAAATAGTCCGGGCACACACGATAGTTTCACTTGATTTGGCCTGGAGCCGAAAGAGTTAAGCTAAATAGCGACCACTTTACCAATAACATTGTAAAATAAACCGTAAATAATCATTGCTGAGCTGGTCTGATATCTAAAAAGATATGATTTTAACTGTCTTCAATGGTGAATTAGAATTGTGTACACAGTTCTTAGTATTTGTAATGTATTATTTCGCACTTCTGATAAATATTATTTTTTTTTTACAACCAAAAAATAATCTCTCATACTATTATATATCATTTTATGCCAGATGCAGAGCTGGATTAGCTCCTAAGAAACCTAAGTGTATTGCAATTAATCGTATACATATGCTATTATTTAATTATAAAAACAGCCTATTTGTAAAAAATAATAAATTATAATAAAGTATAATTTAAGATTTCGACTGAAGGTGCTTGGTGGAATTTCAATATTAAATTTGAATTGTTCAAACTATGTACATTCTCACAGATTTTGTCACTAACGACCCGGGTTTCGCCTTTCGGCATCTTCAGGCGTTCAAGTACACGGATGAACTTGAACTGACGTTTAGTAAATGAATGTTTCGTGTTTATATAAGAAATAAATGTATCATTGAGTTCAAAGCCATTGCTGGCGAAAAGGATAATAAGCTCATGGGAATGCCCACAGATTTGAGAAGTAAGTAGTTTCAAGAACTATATTTTATTTGTTTGTCGGCAAAGGTTTTATGATTATGAAATGCAAAAGGATTATCGAAGATACCTTAAATGCACGTGCATGCAAATGCATTTAAAAAATGTTGTTTTATGCATTTGATTAATTTATGAAAGTTTGGTTTCAGTTTCAAATATTTCAAGATTACCCTGCCCTTAATTTTACTTATATCTACGGAACATAGCTGCAATAAGATATGATTTAGGTTTTAGATCACACTAAAAACATATTATATACATATTATATAAAAAAAATATTTATAAAAAAAAATATGGAGATTTCTTAGGGCTCATCAATAGTTGGATAATTTGAATTAAAAAGTATTTTCGACGTGTTTAATAAGGACTAGCTGTAAGCCCGTTGCCCAGCAACGTGAGATTTTTGTTGCATAGTATTTAATTTTATGTTATTTTATTTTATGGTATTTAATTTAATTTAATTTTATTTAATTTTATTTTATGTTATTTTATTTTATTTTATTTTATTTTATGTTATTTTATTTTATTTTATTTTATTTTATTTTATTTTATTTTAATTTATTTTATTTTTATAGTTAGCAGAAATTTCGTAAATTATTTAATATTTGGAATAATGTTTAAGTTTGCTAACAACAATTTTTTGTAGTAGCAGAAACTTCGGAAATTACTTAATTTTTAGAATAATGTTCAAGTTTGCTGACAACTATTTTTCGTAGTAGCAGAAATTTCGTAAATTATTGATTTTTTGGAATAAAGTTTAAGTTTGCTAACAACCATTTTTCATAGTAGCAGAAATTTCGTAAATTATTGAATTTTTGGAATAATGTTCAAGTTTGCTAACAACCATTTTTCGTAGGAGCAGAAATTTCGTGAATTATGTAATATTTGGAATAATGTTCAAGTTTGCTAACAACCATTTTTCGTAGTAGCATAAATTTCGTAAAATATTTAATTTTTGGAATAATGTTCAAGTTTGCTAACAACCATTTTTCGTAGGAGCAGAAATTTCGTGAATTATTGAATTTTTGGAATAAAAAAAAAGTTTGCTAACAACCATTTTTCGTAGTAGCCGAAATTTCGTAAATTATTGATTTTTTGGAATAAAGTTTAAGTTTGCTAACAACCATTTTTCGTAGTAGCAGAAATTTCGTAAATTATTGAATTTTTGGAATAATGTTCAAGTTTGCTAACAACCATTTTTCGTAGGAGCAGAAATTTCGTAAATTATGTAATATAATATTTGGAATAATGTTCAAGTTTGCTAACAACCATTTTTCGTAGTAGCATAAATTTCGTAAAATATTTAATTTTTGGAATAATGTTCAAGTTTGCTAACAACCATTTTTCGTAGGAGCAGAAATTTCGTGAATTATTGAATTTTTGGAATAATGTCCAAGTTTGCTAACAACCATTTTTCGTAGTAGCAGGAATTTCGTAAATTATTGAATTTTTGGAATAATGTTCAAGTTTGCTAACAACCATTTTTCGTAGGAGCAGAAATTTCGTAAAATATTTAATTTTTGGAATAATTTTCAAGTTTGCTAACAACCATTTTTCGTAGTAGCATAAATTTCGTAAATTATTTAATATGTGGAATAATCTTTAAGTTTGCTAACAACCATTTTTCGTAGTAGCATAAATTTCGTAAAATATTCAATTTTTGGAATAAAGTTTAAGTTTGCTAACAATCATTTTTCGTAGTAGCAGAAATTTCGTAAATTATTGAATTTTTGGAATAATGTTCAAGTTTGCTAACAACCATTTTTCGTAGGAGCAGAAATTTCGTAAATTATTGAATTTTTGGAATAATGTTCAAGTTTGCTAACAACCATTTTTCGTAGTAGCAGAAATTTCGTAAATTATTGAATTTTTGGAATAATGTTCAAGTTTGCTAACAACCATTTTTCGTAGGAGCAGAAATTTCGTAAATTATTGAATTTTTGGAATAATGTCCAAGTTTGCTAACAACCATTTTTCGTAGTAGCAGAAATTTCGTAAATTATTTAATTTTTGGAATAATGTTGAAGTTTGCTAACAACCATTTTTCGTAGTAGCAGAAATTTCGTAAATTATTGAATTTTTGGAATAATGTTCAAGTTTGCTAACAACCATTTTTCGTTGGAGCAGAAATTTCGTAAATTATTTAATATTTGGAATAATGTCCAAGTTTGCTAACAACCATTTTTCGTAGTAGCAGAAATTTCGTAAAATATTCAATTTTTAGAATAATGTTTAAGTTTGCTAACAACCATTTTTCGTAGTAGCATAAATTTCGTAAATTATTTAATATGTGGAATAATGTTTAAGTTTGCTAACAACCATTTTTCGTAGTAGCATAAATTTCGTAAAATATTCAATTTTTGGAATAAAGTTTAAGTTTGCTAACAACCATTTTTCGTAGTAGCAGAAATTTCGTAAATTATTGAATTTTTGGAATAATGTTCAAGTTTGCTAACAACCATTTTTCGTAGGAGCAGAAATTTCGTAAATTATTGAATTTTTGGAATAATGTCCAAGTTTGCTAACAACCATTTTTCGTAGGAGCAGAAATTTCGTAAATTATTGAATTTTTGGAATAATGTCCAAGTTTGCTAACAACCATTTTTCGTAGTAGCAGAAATTTCGTAAATTATTTAATTTTTGGAATAATGTTGAAGTTTGCTAACAACCATTTTTCGTAGTAGCAGAAATTTCGTAAATTATTGAATTATTGGAATAATGTTCAAGTTTGCTAACAACCATTTTTCGGATTTTAAATTATTTAACAATTATTTCCAATAAAAATCAAAAGATCAAATCCAATTTTTCAATAAAAAATCAGTTGCACATTTTGTCCAAGTGTATGAAAAAAGCAAAATATTATTCTATGATATATCCATATCATAATTTGAATATTCTTAATGTATTAAAGAATTCTAACAGATTTTCAAGGTCAGACGTGAAAAGATTCATCATTATGATTCAATTGATCAAATCCGCTCCAAAAAATATTAGTCTCACATCGACTCACACGATCAAACGATTCATTTCGATAGCCATATAATCATAGTTTGCAATAGTCGAATTAAAGTCTTTGATTATTCGAATATTATGATGTATGGTGATACAATACTTTAGCTCTACACCAAGAAATATCAAATTTTCAAACGTGGCGATATCAGAACATTCACGCCCGGTTTAAAATAAGCCGCTCCCATTGGATAGAACAACATTTCAAAAATGTGCTGTTCAGAATAAATCGAAATCATTGGTCTGTACCTTACTGCGGACGTCCTTACAGACGGACCTTATCGGCTATTAATGTTAAGATACTTAAAAATAATTCATTTTAATTTGATTTTTTATATTTTATATTTATTATATTATTATTATATTATTTATTATATTATTATTATTTATTATATTATTATTTATTATATTATTTTATATTTATTATTATATAAGTAATTAGGATCTCTGAAGTGGTAAATCCAGCCCTGGTCAGATGATGTTAGTATTCAAATTTAATTGCTTAAAATATGTTGCTAAGTATTCACATTCTTTCATGTAATATGAATAATTATTTTGTATAATAAACATTTATAAGTTTCATAGTCTACGCACCATAACCTTTAGCTGTACGCCAGTGACCAGCGTCACTGTTTATAGTGTTGGTGTAGGTTATAAGATTCGTCAGCCATGTTGAGGGAGCAAGGGAAGGATTCAGACACACGAGGGGCTGTATGGAGTGAAGGGAGGATTGGCGAGGGAGGGTTGGACACAACTCGGAGGGTTGATTCATCGTGCATGGTGTAGCCGGGGCGACGTATCCAAGTGAAGGGTTAAATTTATTTAACTGGTAAACATTCGCTACGCTAGCATTTAATATATTATATAAATAAATCATTCATATATTATTTAACATAGTTAATAACACAAAAAAAAATATTATTCAGAATAAAATATTTAGTGACGTCAAATCATATAAATCACCGGTCATAAAATGAAGGTACTAATCTGATATGAAAAAAAAAATGATTTGAAATTAACGAAACACAAACTTGAAGAGTAAGGATATGCTGGAACGTCTGGAACATTATTTTGTTCCAAGTGCTTAACATTTCTTACATATAAGTGACACTATAAACTAAGTGATAGCGAATAACAAAATGATTCTTAAGCTGAGTTCCTATGTAAAAAAGCAAGCAAATAGCTTGGATATACTTTGATCAACCAGTGTGATTACGGCTTAATACATACATACATACATTGGCTGATTAAGCATATGGGCGACCCCAGGCGCAATAAAATTTAGAGGCCCAGTTTTTAAGATAAAATAAGAGTATTAAATAGAAAATTTCATGAAAATATTAAACACCTGACCAAAAAGTATATGGGTTATATATAAGCCTTTTTTAAGGCCCTTAAGATTCAGGGCGCCTCATTCGTTTATAAGGTAATTCACCACTGCACACATAGCTACCATTGTGTTATTGAGAACATTGATGTTTGTCAGAAGGTCCGCCATGATAATTAAAAATTGTATCGGGATCTTATTCTTGAACGCAGAAAACTCGTTACTATTAAATTATCGAAGCAAACAATTTAAACCTGAATTTTATTTCACACCTAAAAATATGATACGTTTTTTTGATAATATTTATAAAACTACAATGTAATTAAAATATATTTTAGAATACACCATTGAAAGCAAGGGTGCAAACAGGGAAGGGCAATCCTTCCGAACTGCAAGTGAGGGCGGAATGGGCGAGTCGCCGGACGAGCTCCGAAGAAGGGTGCAAAAATTACTACATATATGGACGGGGGTGGCACTTTTTTGCCAAACGACAATTTGGCATTACGCACTTATGTGCACCAACTTAATCATACTCTGGCCGTGTGCGGAAATTTCTATGCGTGTGTGAGAGAGTGCATTTTGACCGTACTCGTGTGGGAAATGGCTAGGTGATTTAGAAAAGTTGACAAGACGCACATACTAACTTGTATACACCAACAGGAAGAACAGAAATACGTTGAAGCATGAAAAAATATATCATGTTTAATAAAATGACCTAAATCGAAACGTAGTTGAAAAATATTAATACATTATTTACTCACTTTTAGGGTGTTCACTGTCAATACTTGGTGGAAAGGCATTATATTAATAAAAACAATAATCCTTTGTACTTCATTCCACTTTATTTAATATGTCAGGACCGGTTTCGCTCATTGCGAGCATTGTCAACTGATCAGTTGACAATGCTCGCAATGAGCGAAACCGGTCCTGACATATTAAATAAAGTGGAATGAAGTACAAAGGATTATTGTTTTTATTAACATTATTATTATCACTTTATATTTAACAAAACTCAATTTTGACTGGTCAAACAAACTATGATCATTTGATAATCATCGCGACGAGAAAAACCGGTCCTAATATTTATTAATCAAAATAGAATAAGTTTTTATTTGTTTGTATTACGAAACTTTTAGAAATAAATAATTATTATATGTACAATAAAGGAAAAAATGTATTATGTTCTTTATAAATTATGAACAACAGCTGATAAATATTTCGATATCACACATATTGTCAAATCAAAAATCAAATAGTAGTCGAAAAGGAATAACCTGCTGTAAACTGTAGATCAAATTTAGGGTCAAAAAACGTTATATTTATTTATTTATTAAAATTAAGCATAATTTGTAGTACGTATATATTTTTTAAATACGGTGAGGAATGAAGATGAAAAGATCTGTGAATAGAATTTTTAAGTTTAATTTCCCACTTAATCCTTCGAAACGACATGAAAAACACATCAGCCATTTTCACCCTTTTTAAAATAGAAAAAAGTAGCTAGTGTTCTCATTCAAATTTAAATACAAATTAAAATGAGAAAAAAAACTTTCAATTTAAAAGTTTTTTTGGGGTTTCTATGTTGATAACTGTTGCATAACCATGTCATGGTGAAATGTCTGTAAGCAATATAAAATATTGCAAAACTAGTAACAGTGCTTTTTACCGAACTATAGAACAGTTTTACCACCTAAATTTCAATTCAATCATTATAAAGTAACGTTTTTTGTTATTTGCAAATGCTCCCTCACTCAACGAAACCGGTCCTAACAACACGGTTTATACAATTGTAAAAATAGTACATATTAAATGTGTTTTACTGTTATGAAAATAATATGTTTCACTAAGAATTGACAGTAGAGGTAAATGAAAAATAACGTATTGCTTATTGGGCTGCGTATATATCATATAATAGCTGTTATCACTATATAGGTACACCATAGCAACTGAAATAAATTTACAACAATGAAACTGTCAAGATTTCAGAAACCAGTTATCAGATTTCTAGTTTACATGCCGCTTCACGAAGAACAAACTGTTATATTTATTGAATGAAAAAATGTAACGCACTCATTTTGGGACAAAAAATATTCGAGGGGTAAATAACATAAATGTGGCGGTGACATTATAATTTATATTCCGTAAAAATGCAATTTATAGAAACGATTATTCGCGGCCAGTTGCGCTCTACACAAATGTTTTTTTTTTCTCAATTTGTGATCATTTACCAACTTTACATAATATACACAGTTGTATTACAACACTTACATTATTACGTTAAAGTAAATTAATAAAGTTAGTCATAAATTATGTTATATTGTGTTTGTATATCGACTGTGGAAAGGAAAAAGGACGTAACCCACACATAGCAAATTTTACAGGAGGCACAAAAACGTGTTTTGATGATTTTGGATCGTATGCAAATTATGAAATATAAACAACCTTGAAGTGCACGGACACTTCTAACTGGTGTTTAATTTTTAAAGAAAAACCTTTTTTTTAGTCTTTTTTCTTGATATCAATTTTCACAATCTTTTTTCAAACTTAAAAGCTAAGTTTAGATACTAATTCGACATTTGCAGCTTACATCCTTTTGATAGAACGTGTATCAAGTTTGATACAATGTGATTAGCGAAAAAAAGCTTTTTTGATAAACTTTGAGTTACGTCCTTTTTCCTTTCCACAGTCGATATTACTGTCATGTATATTCTAATGAGTCTCTTTTGAACTACATATATCGACCCGTCATCGACAGAAAATCGTAAGCGACAATTTATAATTTTTACAGAAAAAGACTGTTTTTAACTTCATTTCGTAATAAGCTAGTAAATTTTAATTGGTCTAACCTAACCTAACCTAACCTAACCTAACCGCATTTAAGGAACTATTTTGGCGAACTGATTACGAGAGGAAGTTAATAAAACCTTTTGTTATAATTAAAACCTGACCATTCCTGTAAAATTTATGAATTGTCGCTAACGATTTTCTGCCGATGACGGGTCGATATATGTAGTTCAAAAAAGACTCATTAGAATATACATGACAATAATATCGACTGTGGAATGGAAAAAGGACGCAACCCAAAGTTTTTTCAAAACCGTTTTTTTTCGATAATCACATTGTATCAAACTTGATACACGTTCTATCAAAATGATGTAAGCTGCAAATGTCGAATTAGTATCTAAATTTAGCTTTTAAGTTTGGAAAAAGATTGTGAAAATTGATATCAAGAAAAAAGACTGAAAAATAGGTTATATCGAACATGCTCGATGGAGCATCGAGAATCTGGGAAAGAGAAAAAGAGCGGGCATGGTTACAAGAAAAAAAATTGCTTATATTCTGATTTCAATAAGTCATGAAAATGTATTTTTCATAAATTAAATAAGCTTGCTAATGATGTATATTATTCCGGTATGTGTATGAAATAAAAATATATTTTTTTAAAGATATGTCTTGGACAATATTGATTGATGTGAAACTTTGACTGACTTTGTGAGTTTATGCAAAATGGTAATAAAGACTTGAAAGAATGAAACTAAGTTTTAACCAAATTTTCAATTAACAACATACGACGATATATACAATACTCATTATTTTGTCGCCTGCTGTGGCCCAGTTGGTTAGAGCTTGCTCAACCGATCACACAGGTCTGGGTTCGATTTCCGGTCAGATCACAGTGAATTTGAAAATTATTCAATTCAAAGTTGTGATCGAAGACACTGGGTGTTTGTGATGTAAATTCACATAATTTCCAATCCTCCCATCCTTCTGATCCTTTAATAACTGAGTGTAACAATAGCGATTAGCCAACCACTAGTCCTGGTCTAGCCTTATCCTTCTTTTCCTACCTGAGAGACTAGTTGAGCGACTGAGTAACAAACAGTTCGCGTAGAAAAAACTTATGTTGAGATGCCTCCATTAGGAGGCCATATGCTTCACATTGGGAGCGGATATGGATAAAAAAATACAACATCTAGTACGTACATAACTCTATGAAATTTCAAATCGCAAATTCGAACAGCTTATACAGCCATAAAGTTGATAGAATAACAGATACAAAAGAAAGTGTTTTTTTGACAGTTCACTTTTTATTTTTAACATCCAAATTATTTTTTCCACTAATTGAAAAAAAGATATTAATCGAGCGAGCGTTAGCACTTATGATTTGTATGTTTCGTTTGTATCAATACTATATTTTCATTCAAAATAATAGATGCTGTGATACTTGTTGCAGATTATCCACATTATCCTGTTTGGAAGTTGTTGTTTTAAAACCACACTACACAGATGAATGTTAGCGGTCACAGGAAATGAGATTTTTTGGAAGCTCAGCAATGATTATGGTTTGCAGGTTGCAACTCGATATGGCTAACATTCTGGAAGAGGGGTAGAAAGGATGACTGCTTCCGTGTGACCCTACCATCCGTTCAATGCACATTATCTGTATGTTACTATCAATGTCATCACTTGGATAGATAGCTGAATGATTTACTGGGAATATAATTTTTCATGACGTATTCCTAAGTATAACATTATTTATGATTGTCAGCATTAAAGCCAAGAGACCTTTGCGATCATTATCAAAAATACAACCCGTTTGATTGATTAATATTAAGAGATAATCCATTATTACCTTATTGGTTTCTTCGTATACATCCATGTCCATTCCTTATGCGGAGTATTTGCCTACCAAAGCTGGAATATTATATTGTTCATTTGCTCACCAGTCGTCTTGCTTCATTTCAGGTACAATGGTATCTCGCAGCTCCACTATGGATGATTTTTAAGAAATTTACAATCCGGATAGCGGAATCGAATTGGTTTGTTGTAGGGATGTGCAAGGTTAAAACTAGACCATAATATTTGCAACGCATGGTCAATTCGAGTCCAAGATAAGAATATTTTAATATAAAAAAAAGTTTCTTCCTTCCCTTCCAATTCTAAAATAAAGGGGCGTAACGAGAGCGTTTAGCTTACAACTAACCCTGTCCTAACCCTATCCTTCTCTCTTCGAAAACGAAGAAATTGAGCAACTGATTAACAATCAGTTCTTATAGGAAAACAATCTGTTGAGATATCTCCATTAAGCAATATGCTCCATTTGAGAGCGGACATGGATAAAAAAAGAAAAACACAGATTTTTTTTTATCAAATCCTAGTGAAATTATAATCAACAAAAAACTGCTTACAAAAAACAGGAAATGTACAATTTTTGCATAATGTGGCAAGTATAAATTTAATTTTCATGAATTTAAGTGAATAAACCAGTTATTATCTGGTGATAGAATTATCCGTATACAAAAGTATGAAGCATAAAACTAAGACTTGCATGTTTGAAGTACGGCTTCACTATTAGAGCATATTTTGTTAGTTCATAAATGCACTACAATTATGAACTTTTCAAAACAAATTGATTCTATTTTGCATATTGACTGTAACGTTCGATAGGCATTCGATGTTTTTGAGGCACACATCACCGGGTGGACCCGTTCGCTGAAATGAATTGCGTCACCGAATTGAGAGAACCCGGTGTAAATGAGACCCACTCCTTTATTTAATTTATGTGTATATTCCATTAGATTTTTTTTTATTATCAACTCTAAACTATTATAAAGTCATTAATATGTGAGATATCTTAGATTTAATCTATAATATAGATATTACATTATTGCTGGGTCCGTGGCGAAATAATTAACGCCGTCGGCGTCCTAGTACGAGCAGCATTTTTTATTATAAATTTTATTATATCTTTTGAGATACTTCTAATAATAGGCCATATTGTCCACATTAGGAGCGGACATATACATAATAACAAATTCAATATTTTCGTCTAACGGAAAAGCTATAATGTTGTATTGAATTGAGGCATTGAAAAAATCTATCGACATTGGTAAATAGCTAAATAATAATTTTTAATAAGCACGAGTGTGCGTTTAATTTTTGTCATACTATTTATTTTATATTTTTGAAAGTCGTTTAATCTTCGATATAACTGAATAAATATGATTTAAGCATGCTGTGTGTGATAAATCCGACAATACTCCTCTGACTACGGAAACCTAGAAAAGGTGCATATTTTATTAAAATCCATTATGCAACACACAAACACACTCAAATTCCGAATTTATGTTGTGTTTCAGAATATGTAGTACGTTTCCGCAAGGTTGAACTACCTATTCTTTCATATAAAACACAATAATGATTGTGTGGAATAATTCAAAAGTAATTCAATTATGAGTCTAAAAAATTTACTTTTTACTGTAGTCACTGTTGCTAATATATTTAATCGGTTGTATGAAAAATGTGTTATGTTACAAACCCGGTTTTCATTTTGAGTTTAATTCAAACGGCTTTCTCAGCACTAACCTAAACACTATACATATTGTACATAACATATAATATATTATTTGCATGGGAAATATTAACTCTTAACACATAAAAGAATTTATCGGGATGTAAAATTAAGAGTCAGTATGTTTGCCGGCAGAGCGGTCGAGTGTCAACGTCGTTGACTAAGAACACGAAGCTCGTGGTTTTAATCCCAGTACGGACATTTTCTATAGATTGATTTTTCAATCGATTTATGGATTTCTGTCCGAATGCAAGGATATATATGTGATGTCTTGAATTCTTTCCCACACATCCTATCCAAAAAACAGGAGAAGCGAAAATGATTAGGTAACCACTAGGTTAAGCCTAAGTCCTGTCCTAGTCCTATCCTTCTATCCCTACTCTCTTTGAAAAAGAGAGGCTTAGCAACTGAGTAACAAAAAGTTCTTGTAGAAAAAATCTATTGAGACACATCCGTTAGGACGCCATATGCTTCACATTGGGAGCGTATATGGACTTTAAAAAAGTCTGTATAGTTACAAACTGTTTTTTATCAATCCGGTGCTTGTTTTTAATGATTTAATAAATGTTTGTGTTGAATACTAAGTAATTATAATATAATACTGTAAGTGCACAGCCAGTAATCATCGATTTCATCAAATATTAATTGTGGCTCCAGTTATCATTCACCCTTCACAAATAATACCATATTCGCCCGGATAAAATTTACATCCACATGCAGATTTATCCGTAGTAGTGTTGGTATATAATATTAGTGCATATTGTCCATTTCCGTTGTGTCTATGAAAGTTTGCATAACTACACATGTAACGAACGTAAATATGAAATGGGTGTTCGAAAATTGTTATAATAATTCCCTTTTAAGGGTGTTTTTGGTATGGTTTCAATGCCATTCAGCGGGTTGGGGAGGGTGGGCGAGGCGAAGGGAGATATGGGTGTCCTTCCTGGAGCCAGCAGAATGATTTTGCCAATTTTATTGTTAATTTTTGTTTGATGGACGGCTAGTTAAAGTGCATTCAATGCAGTTGCATAATGAGCGGTATATTTTTTTTGTTTTGTCGTAAGAAAAAAATGTAAGTCGGAGTCATTTAAATTTCTGACAATGTGGCGTATTATTACTTTTGTTGTAAAATCCTTGTTTAATGATAATACCGAACGAGATGTGCTCATAAATCATTTGTATGTTATATTATTAGTATTGCATATTTTAACTACGTATTTTATCAGCAAAAATACACTTAACCGCCATATTTAAAACAAAACAAAAAAATCTGGGTTAGACTGTTATCATATTTAAATTTTGAAAATGACTACGTATAATTTTTCACTTATATTTTAAAGTTAAGAGTCCCGATTAATAGTATGTTCTCGTTAATTTTACGAAAATAATGCGTCAGGAAATGATCAACTCACCCATATTTTATTTTTAATTTATTTAATATTGCATTTTTAAATCCATGCCCGATCCCAATGTGGAGCATACTGACTCCTAATGGAGGAATCTCAAAGGATTTTTTTCTATGAGAACTGCTTGTTACTCAGTTGGTCATAGGAGTAGGGATACAAATAATAAGGCTAGAAAGTGATATTTTTAGTAACTAATTTATCATGTTTATGGTCCGCCGAATTTATTCGTCACAGTGGTGGGTGAAATGAGGATGTAATCAAAATAGAATTTCTAATAAGAAAGTATCATATGCAGTCGAATATTTTTGTTTGTTACTGTTTATAATCGGGGTAGTAATTGGTGTCGAAGTTGAATGGAGTTTGTGCTTTTGTATAATGTTGTAATATAACAATAACCATAAAAAAGTTTTTGTAAAAGATTATGTAAAAATCATTATAATATTTTGATTGTTTTTAACTTTGAAATAGCCACAGTTAAAAACTATTTAATTCTAAAGCACAAAATATTTGTATGAAATTTGATAAAATAAGAAATATTAAGTATCAACCCGTAAATTGTTTGAGCCATGATTTGAAACGTCTTCCATCATGTTGATCCGTTTTGTTAGTATATTATACCAAAATCTTTCATCTAAGATCCATCGTAACGTACCGAGGCACGTTTAATAATTTTCCGTTGAATAAAAACAAACATTTTTTTTTTAAATAATCGCGTAATTCTTTACACTTGAAATACTTATTGTATATGATTTTGTTTACACAACTAATAACTAAAACAACGAAATGAAAATTAATCGCATATTATTATTATTTCTGATATCTTGAAAAAATCTTTTTACATCTCTCTTTTTCGAAATAGGTATAGAAGAATATGAGGGTAACAGAGCTAGTGGTTAGATAATACGCTCTCACTACGACCAACGTTCCCTCTAAGCCGAAGGGTTAGCTGCGCATAAATTTGAAAGGCTGCGCGAACCGATCAAATATTAATTGAGCAACTGTCTTGCAGTGCGCGCCAACCCGGAATGAGTGTACGGGGGCTTATTATTTGCTGCGCGGCCGCGCATGCACGCAGCTTAGAGGGAACGTTGACTACGACCCGTGTGAGGAAATAAGTATTTAGGAATCAATAGAATCTTGCTGATTATTTGAGAAAGAAAATTATAATGAAATTATGGAAAAATAGCTTACATTTTCTGGTCATTATAATTATACTAATTAATGGTCTTACTGAACATAAAATTCATGAAGATAAAGCACACTATTATAACTACGAAAGAAAGCTAATGGTATTATCACATACATATTTTTGTAACGAGTTCTAATTTTATTACCTGGTTTACTGCTATCAAAACCGCAAATATATATTTCATGAAAGCATAATGTATAAAATGGCACTTCATAAAAATGGCAATAAATTTGTTCGCGGCTGTCGTCTGTCAATATTTTTGGCTAAGCACAGTGGGATAACTCACTCGGGCGGGATTCAAGCCCACCACTCGAAAAAATGAAAAACATATCAACCCTTACAATGCGAACTCATCGACGCTGACACATTGCGAACAACCAGTCCGCGATGTATGAAGATCGACGACAAATTCCGCTTTTAATCCTCAATCATTCTCTTTGTGAAGCACCAACAAAGGGGTGTTTCAATAAATCAAAAGGCTTATAAAAAATAGCGGCGGCACGCGAGACGTTTATTATCAAAAAACTGTAAAAATCTCTACTGACCCAGTTTTCATTATTGCAAAAAGCGCCAAAAACCCAGGCGTGAGTGATTCATTTTATCGAACGGGGTGTTTTTTGTTCAATTGTTAATACTTTTTTTATCCAGCGGGAGGATTTTTTTAAGCAGGGAGTGTCAAGTTGAATAACGGTATTTTAACGTTACTTTTAATTTATTTAGCTAAGTATGTTAACTTAAAAATTTAAACTTTTTAAAAATATATTGGTGATCATGATTTTCCTATTTGAATTTTGCCATTCTTTTTCAGTGGTTTTTCAGTGGTAAATTACTTTGTACATATATTTTTAATTTCAGCAACTAAAGATATGTTTAAATCTGAGCACATAAAATTGTGACTGATCTAAATTTAATTTAATAAATTAGAATTCAACCACCAAGCCTCTGAAATAATTTTAATATAATATTATATCATATATATTTTAATGTATCTTTATTTTCTTCTGAATTGAATATTGCTTGCGATTTCAAAATTCGATACCATCTGTTTGTTTTATCAGGTTCCCGGTAAATTGCTCGAATAACAAGATAATCAATTTGTTTCCGTTTGTTCTGTCCGTTTGTTCTGTCTTAGCCCTAGTCTTCTATGTTTTCTGGAAATATATAGAAACAGTTTGAGTAACTAATTAATAAGCAGTTCTCGTAAAACAATTCTGTTGAGATAAACTCCATTAAAAGATCATATGTTCCGCATTTGGAGCGAACACGGTTAAAATAAATACTTACGAATATTATTTTTATATTTCACTCTCTAAACAAGTGTCGCACAAGATAAAAATGAAATTCGTAGAAAAAGTCGTGAAAAATCGTTTAAATAACCAAGCAATTCGAATCATTTGTAATTCGAGCAATTTACCGGCTCCCGTTGTAACATTAGTTAGAAATAAATGTTATTTTATTAATCGATTCATCTAATTATTAAATAATATAATTGAATTAACTATTTTTTTAAAGTAAAATATTCTTATTTAAACTGTTCCTTTTGTGATGCACGTTTTAAACATCTGATCAACGAACAGATTCGTCACATATTATATAAATACATAGCAAGCAGAATCGCATAGCTGTTTCCCCGGAACCCGTTCTGCAGAGCTCGGAACCCTTCGTTTCGAACACATCCACCTTGTGCGTGGTGTGCAAGGGTTGCAGAAAGGGAGAAACTGAGCGAGGGGATGCTTCGAAAGCAACGGGGTTGGTCCAAAACTCAGCCGCCGCAACTTACCGACACCGACGGAGCTAGTCCTAATAATATCAGCCAGCATGCGCCGTTCGATGCATAATGCGCGCATTCGACGCCTCCCAATTGGTGTGTGCTTAATAATCATTTATTTTGCAATTTTTAATGTTATCAAAAAATAGTTTGAATTCAATATAATATCGTCTAATTCGCCATTAATACCCATCTAAATATTTTTTTTTAACCATGTCCGCTCCCAATGTGGAGCATATGGACTCCCAATGGAGTTTATCTCAACAAAAGTGTTTCTACGAGAACTGCTTGTCACTCAGTTGCTCAACCTCTCTTTTTCCAAAGAGATTAGGGAATAGAAGGAAAGGGCTAGGACATGACTAGTGGTTAGCTAATCGCTCTCGATACGCCCCGTTCATAGGATAGGATGGGTGGGAAATGGAAAATGGGCGGGTTCTAAAATTTTACCTGGCTGAAACTGTAAATTATTTTTTTTGTTTTACTCGTTATAGGCTACAGCAGAACTTATATCAATGTTAGTTTAAAACTATCTTAAATATTTTAAAAATCCTTTTAAAGTATAAATATTTTGGTTAAAAATTAAATTGATTCGTTACATACACACAATAAACCCTTTTAATTTAAAGCGAGAATTGTATTTTTTTAAGGCTCATTAAACTTATTGTATAATAAAGCTCTACCTAGTAATTGCCGCTTACCTTCGTAAGTAACTTTATAGATTAGTTCATACAGACAAACTATTTAACACGGTCTAATCGAGTTTCATCTGTGTTGTGTAATCAATTGTATATTTTAATACGCCATTTTGTAATTAAAGATATTGGAAAAAGTAAAGAACAATTATGATTGTAAACGTATTTAGTTTGCGTGCGTTATGAGACCGATAATAAAGTCGGCTTACAGTTTGAGAGTCGCAGTTTCAGGACATCATTTGAGTACATTTTTAGGGGAAACAGTTGGCGTGGCACAGAGAGGACAGCTGCAGGGCTCCTTTACTTCAATAGTCCCATTTTTTTCTTCTTCCCTGTCCTTGGTAAAACTTTGCGCAATCGACAAAAATAATACAAATTTAGCCGGAATCGGTTAAAATTTATTTTCGATAGAGCGCGTTTTTTCTCTACGCGGAAACGCATGCGGTACACGTTGATTCTCCTCTACAGCAAGAACTAAAATATGTCATTGGTTTTATCTATTATACTTTATTAATATATATATTAATCTTTTATAACTTTAAAATAGTCTCTATCAATCACTTATGACTAATCATTGTATCACTAATATATTTTGATGTATAGCAATATATTCAAAACGATTTCAAATTTATGACTGAAAACTAAAGAACTGAATTGTCTAGAATAATTATTTCATTGTAAAAATTGATGGTAAATAATTTGTGGGGCATTATAAAATGTAGCAAAAAATCAACGTCGATTGTCAATATTCATTATTCTACAGCTGTTTTTGTAATAATATTATTATAAAGTAATGCACTTGCGTAATTTTATTTAGGCACTAATTCGCTATTTTTTATACTGTTTTCTGAATACTAGTGTAAAAAGTCAATACAATATTTCACCTTAATTTGATAAATATTTTTTCTTATGCTTGATAAAAGGATACTTTGAGTTGTTCAGTATAAGCATATTAAATATACCTAATGTGATGTGAAATAAATAACGTGGAGTTTGTAGCGCAGTGGTCAACCTCGTTGGCTTTCGTGACGGATTTCATGGGTTCGCCTCCCAGAACGAAAATAATTTTCTGTTTTAAGGCATGGATGTTTATGATGTTTAAAAATTTCAATTCAATCCTAAAATAACGGGGCCTAGCGAGAGCGAAAAGTTAACCAATAACTAGTCTTGCCCCTACCCTATCCTTTCTATTCTAGAGAATCAAGCAGTTCTCATAAAACATATTCTATTGAGATAACGCCATTAGAAGGCCATATGCTCAACATTGGTAATGTATTAAAACAAAATATTGAAATTTTCTTTACAACTTTGATAGATATTCTAAAACAATATTTTTCAGTAATTAATTCAATGTACGAAACTTTTGTACAATACATGCATTTTTAATTGACACACATTCTGATATCAAACCAACGTCTTCTCAATTAAATATTTTTTTGTATGACATACTCAAGAAACATATTTGGTATCACGATGTATTTTTGTTTAATATCTATCATGCATTTGTAAAGGTTAAGTATAAATAAACAATCGAATATATTGTCAAGCAATAGACGATACAGATTAAACACCTCCAGTAATGATGTAAAGGTATGTAAATAATGTGTTTATAACATAAGAACTGTAATAATCAATAAACCGGTAGAAAATATCTATTAATCTCAAAGTGGAATTAATTTACAAAAAGTGCAATGTAAACAAAGAAAATAACGAAAAAAAAAATTATCGACATGAAAGCCGACATTTTTTTCTCTCAATTGATTCGTGTAAATAACCCTTCATCGAAAATTAGTTAGGTAAACCCTATCAATAAACCGATTATAACTTAATAATAATTTCTATAACCTTTGTCACCCCTTAAATTGTTTAACGATAAATTACACGGAGTTAAATAACACAAAAACCCTTTCATTCTATTAGCCACAATAAAAAAGCATTTAAATACCGATCTATCGATCGTTTTCGCACAATATGGCATTACCCCTTTTCTATTCAACATAATAAAATACATTGCACATTTTGGCAACGGGCAACAAACCCTTTTAAGAATACACAGGAGCCTCGGCCAATAATTGTTTACTTACGCATTATGAATCAGGTATATTCGGTTTCACTTTTTTACAAGAACGCAATGCATTCAAACCCTTTTTTTGTTGAGTGTCAGTGAAAGGGTGTACGGGCTTATTTGCGGTTGTTTGTAGCTAAATCCATAAGTATGTGAGCGTTATGCTTTACCCTTTCGATCTGGTTTTGAGCAAAAAAAATCACCTGTTTATCTCGCAGGTCGTCAGGAACTAAAATGGGTTAAAACATTTTTGTGATTAGATACAACACATTAACACCCCTTTTCGTCCGTAGTTGTTTTCTTCTCAGTATTGCTAGGCACTACTAATAAATGGATGGTAGTTATAAAAATAATGTAATGATAGTAAAAAATAAGTTAAACTTTGCATGCCTTTTTATAAGTAAAGGAACTATTATAAAATAAGATTATTTATAATGATTGTTTCAATTAGCTGAAGAAAAGCGTAAACGACGTATACAATCAAAAACTAAGGCTCATAACTCATATAAAATCATAAAAAAAAAAAATACCTGAGCTTTGCATTTTGTATTCATATATTATTTAATGGCAGATCTTTAGTGTTCCATTTGATGAGTTTTATTTTAATTGACATTAATATTCGATATTAACACTAGTTGAAACATTTCTTTAATTTATCATGAATGTGAGAATCTCGTTTCAACGATGTATTCAATTATTTCATACTATGTAAAACCTGTCACATTATTTTATGGAAACAAATTAAATGGTCAGAATTTAAATCAATTTTTGGTCAGAATAAAAAAATGAACGGTCAGAATAAAAATATAATACGGTCAGAATATTTAATAACCATTTTGCTTAGTAGGTTAGGTTAGGTTTTTTTTTAAAATTTCATTAAAATTATGACTATTTATTCTGACCGATATATTATGACCATTTAATATAAATTCTGACCAATGTTTTTTTAAATTTTGACCAGAAAAATACGAGCCTTAATTTATAACCTATTGATATTTTTCTTTAATGCTGAGGTTTGGCGGTTGGTTAGTTAAAGGTCTAAGTAAAATATCAGCACAGTAGATGAATAAAATAACTACCATTTACGTGGTTTAGGACATGAAGTATCTAGCTAGATAATAATAAAATAAACACTATCAATACAAATATTCCATAAGAGTGAAGAATGAAAGATATACATTCATGTTTATTATTCCAGACCCGCCACGCACGGGTTACTTAGTGGCACCTGTAGGAGCGATAAGATCGCCGAGGCTCCCCAAAAAGGTGTCGTGGCTGCCTAACTTGTGATAACAGCCATTTTTCATTTTTCTTACCGATTTCGTTTCTTGACATTGCAACGGCTTTCAGATTCAATTTTGATTACAATTTGAATGCTAATGACAGCGTTTAGGTGACTCGACTCGCATAATGGCGAGGATATTTTACGAATGGTGCCTTTTCTATTATTATATTTTCTTTCGTTGTGTCACACGGTACAGATGTTGAATCTGAGAAATCTATTAGACACCATTTACAGCGCAGTGGTAAAAATCTAAAGGATTTCAGCCTGATTCAATATTTGAAATTTCAACAATATTTAATTGATATATCTCTTTCATTAAATGGTAAAAAAGCAGTGTATTAATTGTAGTTCCCACAACTAAACGAAATGTGTAAACATTTCGATAACATTGATTGATTATTTCCACAATTAGATTCAAATAAAATTAGATTTTTTATACAATTAGATTTTTAAATAATAGATTTGTTGCGATCTAAAAGAAGATGCTTATAAATAAATTCTAAATTAGTTTTAAAAAGTTGTAAGAGTTTTTTTTTAATATAATGGCCTTTCGATCTATAAATTGAAAGTATATACATTTTTGGAATATTATAAAATAGAAAAAAAGCACAATATATAGTTTAATTGTATTGATCAATTAGCTTAGTGTTCTCTTATTCTAACATTAATGTGTAGAACGGTTTTATCTATTTTTTTTGTCCAAACCGCCGAAAGAAGTCAGGTCACATTTATCATAAAAAATCGAATTCGTAAATCGTTGAGAATCTTTAATAATTTTGAAAATTACGTAATAATCGCTTGCTACTTCATTGTCCGATAACAAGAATCGGCCTCCAGATCTTAAATGCAACCATTCAAAACATGCCAATTTTCTACGTATGCTGTTTTTTTTTACTTTATGTGACAATTTATTATTTTTGATTAAACTATAATTTTATTTCCTCAAAATAGTGATACAATTAAATATCTTTAAAAAATTGAAAATCAGTTAGATTCACTTCAAATTAATTGGCCCCTCTGTTGTATGTTGTATGTGATATCAAAAATCGATTCAAAAGTTCAAAGAAACTTTCAAAGAAAGTTTCCCGAAACCCACTTACTTACTAATCAGTCATAAATAATTTATGACTTGGCATTGACTACCCTTTGTTGAAATTTATACGCTCTCATTAACTTTTGAATAACAATGAGCAGATAACATCTTAAAAAGATCTGTTCGCTGTTACCTACCATACTATTATAATGAATATGTTATGGAAAACATCATGCCGGAGATATAAAGACGCGACCTCTCTAATTAAAACATTTATCGCAACCCTTTTTTAAGCTCACAAAAAAGCTCATAAAAAGTTCATAGTATAAAAAGTGTAGCAACCCCTTCGTATATAAACATACCGAGCATACTGACATGTAAAACTAAAGGGGTAGAATGGTTGTACCGACAGTACGGAAGAAAAATATCCCTTTTCACCGGTTAATAGCTTCTGAAAGGCCTACAGCAGGTTCATAACGAGGTAGTTTTTTTTGTAGCCATTGCACCCTTTCGCTTTTTTAAGTGCAAGGTTTACCTCTATTACAATACTATGTAAAATTACCCGGCACACGCGCAAGGGTTAACGGATGCCATTATGCATGCTGCCGGCAATGTGAGAATCCGACATTGAGAACATTTTACAGGGATAAGGTTATCCCGATCGATCAGGTGTTTTTGTGGGCAAGCTAGTGAAAATAAATTAATAGCACGAAGAGAAACTATAGATTGCTTATCGATATAAATAAATATAATATATGAATATTCCATCAGTTGACAATGTTTAAGGAAGCTGGTTCGATATTTCAATAAAATATTTTTTATTATTACTTATTTCGTGTTCTTCAATCTTACGTCAGTTTTGTTTCTTATATTTTAATTTTTGTCTCGGTTCTAATAATGTTTCTTATCAGATATGTATGACTTCTTGTCTGAGTCAAAGTTTTAGGCTTTGAGGCAGCATACAATAAATAAACTATTATTTATGCAAATTTTAATGTTCACAAATCGAATCTTAAAATAATTTTATTTACTATTTTGATTGCAAATATTTATGCTTGACATGTCGTTGAGGCTAAAGAGTCACTCATTTTAACCATTAACTCAAAATGTAGAGCATATTAACAGCTTAACGACCGCACTTTTTTATATAAAATTTCACCTGGCGAAATAAAATTTTGCGATAAATTCGCAAAAATTATAATTTTACTAAATTCACTATAATTTGTAAGCAAATTGAGATATCTTTACAAAATTTAATTTTCTTAGCTTCCAGATACTTCACCTATACGCATATATGTGTCCGCCGCCCAGCAACCTTTGTTTTTCAAAGACTCAAATACGCGTCCACGGTCGTTAAGCTGTTAATTCCTTATGGAGTTAATAAGGTTTTCTTCTAAAACCACTGATTTCTACTCATTACTACTTGTTACATCAGAAAATGCGAATTTGGCGATCGAATGGGAGCTACGTATTCCGCCAGACACTTAGGTGTAGGTTGTATCTAGAAATGCTGGGCTAAAAGCCGGTATTAGGTCATACAGGGTTGATAAGGTCAATGATCTTATACGGGCTGTGGAATAATTGGAGAAAAATGAAAATATCAATGAAGGAGTTAATGGTCAACGTCGATGACTTCTGTTCAAATACGCTTCAATAGGTGTCCGTATGCTTCTATAATGGGAGTTTACCTAAGTGAAATTTAATAGGTGAAGTAAGCCTAGTAGTAAAATGGTGCAACTATAATCACAACTTTCGGATTGCAAATTTTATTTTAAGAAGAATACACTATAACAGTGTGTATTTACTAAACTCACTTCACTTTTACGATACATTAAGACATGTAGAATATTATAACGCATACAACTAATTTTTTCATAAATACCATATGGCTTACTTCACCTCTTGTAGGCTCACATATATTATATATTTTTTTATCATATTGGCTTATAAATACATTAAAACATTTTTAAACAAGTTATTAATACAGATTTTGTACATTGCCAGTGACATTGATATTTCCGTATTGAAAAAAATGTTATGAATAAGCCGTTCGGTGTGTGTTTTTTTTCTTGATAAAAGATATCCACATCGACGCGTGGCCGCGGTGGATATAATATGTGTTTTGAATCGATTTTTTCCTTCCTCAAGACATTGTTTTTTATTTTAGCTGCCATAAAAACTGTTGTGTTTCTATCGAGCTGGAACTTTTTTTATCCTTTCGACTGTGCGGTAAAAAAGGCTGTCCCGGAAATAGTTTCGGAATACTGAGACCAGAATGGAGTAGGATAATAACAATAATATAGAAAAGGATAAGTATGCGGTCCTTTAAATTAATAATTTGGCTCGTGCCTTCAATAGAACTTTTGTCTTTTATTTGGTGACGTTGGTTTTACAAAATGCCCAGTATAAACATCATTCATCGTCAGATGCTGGAAGGTGGTTAGTTACCAGAATATTCAAGTATTCTATTTTTTTAAATATGGTTCGCTGGTGTTTATTATAAACATGGTTTATGTATTTTTACTTCAATAAATTAGCTTGAGAGAGTGAAGTGAGCCAACTAGTAAAATGGAAAAACTTTTTCTTGGAATTCTAAATACAGTTTTTTAAAGAATGTTAGCAGGAGTATCAATTTGGCATTAAAAAAATGTTTTTCATAAATAAAAAATAGTTGTATGTACTGGTAGCACGTATGAACATATAAATCATATGAGCCCCTTAGAGGTGAAGTAAGCCAATTAGTAAAATGGTAAAAACTTTTTCTTGGACTTTAAGTACAATCACGCATTTAATTGGTGTTTTTTTTTTATTATTTTACGTCACTAATGTCACTTACGTGACAACTCCATTGCATTGTGTATTAACTGAGGTTACTTTACTTTTACGTTACTTTAAGATATTACATCGCATCTAATTTATTTTTTTATAAAATACTACTTGACTTACTTCACCTCAAGGCTAAATGCAGCGATTTCCAACCTGGGAGGTGTGGACTGTTGCAAAGGTAGGCGCGAGCAGTCCAAAATATTTATTTACTCTTTATGACTATATGAAGTAAACGATGAGGAGGCGCGAAAATATTTTATTCTTCAAAGGGAGGCGTAGTAACGTAAAGGTTGGAAACCACTGCTCTGATGAGTCTATACTATAATATAAATATTGTGTAAAAAATAAAATAAAATATTTTTATTTTATTTTTAAGCTATTGATCAATATTTAGTGTATTAATTATTGATTTACAAGTTTATTATTGTATATACATAGCCTAATGGATGTCATTGTATGAACTGAATAATAAGATATGACAGGCTCAACTTCACACCGGACATAAGAATTCAAATCATCAATATTGTGCCTTATATCAAGAGAATTTGCGATTCAAAGACTCAAAATCGTCAACGTCATTTGAAGCTTTATATATGTACATACTGTTACTTTTAAATTATCTAAATAAATAAAGTGCTTAAATAACATATTTATTTTGTAATTTGAAGTGTTCAGTTAGAAATGTTTAATTGCGGAAAAGGGGAAACCCTACTCAATATAAAATTAGATCTTTTTTCGTACAACTTATTTTATTGTAAAATAACAATTGATGCTTTCCATATCATAAAAAAAATATAATTTTATTTTATTGATAAAACTATAAATTCAAATTATGCTGAATACGATCCATATACTTTCCGTTTCGTTTCGGAGGCGCTGCCATCATTTATTTCGATAAAATATGATATCTGCAATGTGCATCTGCAGTTTACGAATGGCTCGCCATAATTTAATAGGTACTTCGGCTCTGGTCATAAAAAAATAAAGAATGTGCATTAATTTGTAGACCGTCACAATGATGCCAACTGTTGGAGAGCGAAAAAAATCGAACCCAGGTATGGGTACCGGATTACAGGGGTGAATTTTATAAAACGTGAAGACAGTGGAAAAAATAATAATATAAAATAATGCTAATGATGCAAGGACGTGTCAATTAAAACAAACTTGTTTTTAAGTAGGTGAAGGACACTAATTAAAATGTATAAATTGTATTGAGGAAATATTTGTGGTTTATACACATTAGCAATCGAATACCGAATGAAATCTTTTAAGCTATTCTTCTCGCGGGCAGATCATTTTTATTTATAAAAATACGTACTTTGAATTCAATTTACTTATATTTTGAACAGTGGAAAGCACGAAGTATTAATAAGTAAGGTATCTATCACATACGTGATTGTAAGAAAGATGCTGGAAGACTATTATAATTTTGTTAAACTAAACTTTTCGCTTCCTATGAAGGCGAATTCTCACATGTCGATAATACAGACTATGATAATATTTAACACTCTTGAAACAACTGCTACATCATTTAGACGTCACTTTAACTCTAGTAGATATCTTACGAATAATTATGATTATTGACATTAAGGAGTAAGAAGTTTTTCAAGCAGAAGCTAGGGATTTTTTTTAAATAATACAAATTTAAATCAATACTGTATCCAGTATTGTATTTATTTTTCTGTTTTTTTACCATTTCCGCTACCAATCTTGAGCATATGGATTCCTAATGGAAATAATCTCAACAGAAAAGTTTTTACGAGAATAGTACCTCAACCTCCCTATTTTTCCAAACAGAGTTAGGATAGAATAATTGGGTTAGGATAAGATTAGTAGTTAGCTAATCGCTCTCGCCAGGCTCCGTTTTTTAGAATAAGAACGACGGGATGAGAGAATTCAAGATATCACATACATCCATGCCTTCGAACAGATATTTATAATTCAATTGAGAAAACAAACTGTTAAAGTTATTCGTACTGGGATTCGAGCCCGTGACTTCAGTGTTCTGAGCCAACAACGTTGAATATCGACCACACATATGAAAAAATATGTATTTAAAAAATAAAATCAATACGTCATCAAAGTGACCCAAGTCCTGTTTTATTATTATTATTAAATAATATTCTGATCACTGAGTACAACCCTGTCTTACCTAGTTTACTTTCCTACTAATTTAAGTTTTTTTCGCCATCTATTTAGTTTCCATTAAGTTTCATCTGCCTTCGATTGTCTGGCTTCTAACATCTTGCCACACTTCGTAGAAAACCCTTCCGATTGCTGTCGATATAATTATTGCTCCGATATGCCGTGGCGCGTTGAATATGCCCACTCCGTTATACAAAAAAAAAGATTTGGCGGATTCGATTCCCTATAAGCTTACAAGGTGAACGAATTAATAACAAGTTCTTACATTAACCCATCCATAATAATTGCGGCGCCTCTGCTACCCATTCAGTCAACAAAACACCAATTCTTGGAATAGGAAAATTACCTTTTTATCATTCCCTTTTATGAATATTGAAGTTGCCTACTAATATTTTTTTATCAAGGTAATGTAGAATTCATTTCGTTTAATTATTCACATATTAGGTTCAATCAGTTTTTATTTTTATATTTCTTTTCAATTAAAAATGTTCAATTAATTAGTGGGATAGGTTTTCCCGTGTGTGTATTTAACAAATGTGGAATTAATGCTATAAATTGTGATTTTCATTCACATAAGTCAGCGGTGGCGAACCTTTTTGAGTCTTTGTGTCATTTTTTTTTCAATATAATATTATGTCGTGTGCCACATGCTAGGAAATAAAAAATGACCTAGTGACACATGACTATTAATGGCAAAATAAAAAAAGCTAAATTAAAAAAAATGTAGAGCCCTCAAAACTTCATTATAAGTGAGATTTTTGTTGTTCGATGGTAGATGCTTTATATCGTGTTCATAGTTGGTAGCTTTTAATACAATACAAGAAATACTACTTTCGTTTGTTATTCAGTCTACTTCTTATGTCTGATTATGTCTGATAATTTCAGTTCATTGAAGAGAATAATGATTCACAAGAATAAGTCGATGAAAAAAATGTTAAAATGCCCATTGCTATATTTTTAAAACAAAAAAAAAATCCGGAATGAATTACCAAGTTGTTAGTCCGTCATTTTCGGCATTCCTCTGGACTGGTCTAACGAATCGTTCTCGCTCAATTTCTTCCAAATTAATTCTTAAATCTTTGAAATTTTGTATCCATATCGAACTCTACCAATCGTCTAATTCCACCAATTCAAACATTGTCAAGTTTAACTGTTGATACGTATACAGTAATACCCCGCTTAGCGCGACCCCGTTAAGCGCGGTTTCACTATAACGCGAATTTCAAATTTCGCGCTCAAATGCCTCGCATTACGCGAAAGAGTGCGTATAAACATATTTAGTCATTAACTTCTCTATGGTCGCGGGATCCCCGCTTTCTCTGAATATTCTCTTTGAAGAATTGGGAATTCCCCGTTCTTCGACTTTGTTCTATGGAGATTTCCTCGTTCATTTGTTCCGTAATGTTAGTTCGGTCGGCTGGCAGTTTTGTTTTAACATTTATTGGAGATACATACATAATTTAACCCTACGGTTTGGACATATTGCAGAGTATAGACAATAATGATGACCGTGTCTTGACCGTGTGTCAAACAATTAAAAACAGTGTTGGGTGTTATGAACGTATTTTACAAGAACGTAAACAAAACGCTACCCAAAAGACAATAGATGTATTTTTCCGTAAAAAATATGAGTATGTATTGCATAAAGTGTTCTTAGAATTAAAGTGATTGATTAAAATGATTTGTATTTGTTTGTATTAAATTTTGACTATGTTTAATCATAAACCTCGATATACGCGAATTTCAGTTAACGCTATTTTTTTCGGAACGTATCCCTCGCGTAAAGCGGGGTATTACTGTATGTGTATGGATGATAAAATTTTTAGTTTCTACAAGTTGTCGAAACTGAGCAAACCTTCCCGAAAATTGTTTCAGCATTGAGCATTTTCAAATTGTTCTATTATTTTTCTTACATCCGGCTTTTCATGAATTTCTATATTCATCATGTATTTTTTTAGGTTAGTAAATTATTTGAAATTTCTGATCATTATATCACGTTTAAATATTTGTAACTAAGCTTCAAATGCTTTGAATTTTTTGTATACTATTTCTAAAACTTTTTAATTTTTTTTGTATTATCACTTTTATTTTTTTCTCTTCATAATAAAACATTCGCGTGTTATAGGTTCACCATCCCTGATATAAGTGCATTTAAATGTTCTATTGCAATTGAGTATCTTTGATAAACGTTCATATTTATGAGCACGGAGCCATTTATGATGGCGAAATTAAAAGTTTTGAAAATACGCAGATTTTCACAATCGTACTGTAAACGAGTAACTAAATTATTGTACAACGGAATTATATCAAAGGAACAAATATTTTTGACAAAGGGTATCGTTTATTTTTGTTATGCAGTAATGCCACTGGTTCAGTGAACCTATTAGACCCGTTGTAAATATCAAAATATTTTAGTATTTAAGCCATATTTAAGCAGTTTTTTTAATTTGTGTTGACGTATATATAGTTAGGTTAGTTTATATTGTTATTTTGTCACTCTGTCGTTCACTTCAACTATTGTCACGGAAGGAACGCTTCATAATAATAACTTTAGCAAGTAAAGTTTTCAAAAGATACTCAAACAATGTTCTTCGTCGATTAAAAAAACTTCCATTATAATAATATTCGAATGAATAACAAGACATTTAAAAAAACCCCTTCGCTATTTTTTATTACCTGGTCGCGTGCTATCAAAAAAATGGGGAATACTTCCTTCCGCCATATAACTAGGCATAAAAAACACACGTGAACTTTGTTATGAAGAACAGTCATTTTGAAAAGGTAGGTAAATAGTACAAAAAACGTTTAAAAAACATGCATAAAAATAATCGATATAATAATAGGTCTTGTGAAAATAAGGGTAGAAGAATGAATTAAGTTTTGTTTTAATGAATTGAATTTTAAATGTGTAAGTAAACAGAAAATTTTAGCAAATATTTCTAATGACTTGGTTATATACAGCCTTTATTATACTGAAATTTTCATGTGTAGAAAATATGTTTTTTTTAATTTAATACACCGTTGCATTCGTCACCCTCTCAAACAACTCAAATATACCACAATAAAAATAAATTCCGTAATATGATGTTATGTTTGAGATAATATAGTGTGAATAGAATATGGGAAGGTTTTTATTCAACAGCGAATTTGTCTAGTCTAAAGAAAATGGATATTTTATTATGCATATTAATGTAGGTACCTTTACATATTTTTATAAATACCCTGTATTGTTTTATATTTTCATCAATTGATAATGCTCGCGATGAGTAAAACCGGTTTTGATCTTTATAAAAATGTAGAAAGTGTACAAACGTTTTTTATTTACCTTATAATAAATACCTCTACAACAAGAAGTGATCACTAATTATGGATAACAATATGATAACAATATTCGTCAAAAGGTAAATTGTTTTTATATTTCTTTATAATAATTAATAGTTTAAAATTGTGTGTACTTACAGCTAACAAATTCAATTGTCGTAGTGGTCTAAATAAAGGAATATCGATGAATATTTAATCAAAAAATGCTTGGTAGTAGAATTGAAAAAATATACCCATTTAGTCATTTGAATTCTGTGTCTTTACTTGACCGACATATGACAGACAAAACCACTTTCTTTCCAGTAAATAATTATAGAGCATTAGCTTTTTCAATCGTTACCCTATTATTTTTTTGTGAGAAATGTTAATTTTATATTCTTGTGACATTCATAGCTCTACAACTCAAAAAAAGATAATAATGCACTTCGAGGACTGAATCGTTTATTAATTGAATACCCAACACGTGCGGTGGGTTATTTTTTTTTAAATATAGCAGGAGTATCATTTTGGCATTCAAAAAAATTGTATGACTAAGCGCTGGTAGCACATTTGAACATACTGTAAATTATAATACTTTTACTATCGAATAATATAAACGATTTTTCTTTTAATTCTTTGTGAAATGAATATGAAAATACTAATATGTTCAATATATTCGCCGGTAACTTTAACTATAAAATGAAGATTCTTCTCAAAAGTGCGAAACACATGTAAGATTTTTTTACACAACTTGAGGAATAAGGTATCTATTTTAGTTGTATATGATTTTATATAAGTATTTAATGCACATAATTGCAATTGTAATTTAAACATATTATCACTCTTTTTAATTTATGTTATTATTTTTACCATCAAGCTGGATTGAAATATAGTACCACTTAGGATAAAAATAGCAGGTAGAAGATAATATTTATAATCTTTTATTATAAAATTATAATACAATTATATTAATAATAATAATATAATTAATAAGATAAAAAACTTCGTTTTGAATATGAAATTTTAACATTTTTATTTATGCACTATAACCATTACATAAAGTTCTAAATACTTCATGAAATTCAATAATTATTAGCAAATTCTATTCACATATTCAAAAACGTTGAGTTTATAGCTTTTTTTTGTTGCAAAATTTACTTTATTTGGAATTGGTTTGATGGTTATTATTATGATCAAATTATGTTAAAATGTACAAAATATGGCTGAATTAGTTGTTTCAGAAGATACAGCGTGTTAAAATCTATTAGTCTGCATTTAATAATAGCCGGCTTTATAATGGTAGTCCATGAAAGACTCATTGTTTGTCAGTAATAATGTTTTTTAGCAGAATTATAATAATATAATTATTTAAATTGTATTATAGATTATATTTCGAATTGATTGACCGAGGTAAAACTATTCTGAAATTCACAGAAAAGTATTTTGTTAGCTATTATCCAGGTACAAAATATCTTCTCCTCGCAATATGTCGATAAGTTTCATAAATTGCTAACTATTTATGCAGGGAAGTGACTTCAGAATTAACAGACATAGTATGTCAAACATTTTATCGGTTTTAGGTTTTATTATAAACACATTATCAATGACCATAATCGTAAATGATATGCCAACGTATACTAAAGTACAGAAAAAGGTAAATATTATTGATAAACGTTTTAAAACGTTATTTCACACATGTTATCTCGTATTTGTTGTTTTCAGTAAACAATCACCTTCGCAAATATCAACCCTTGAAAGTTTTCGAGTGCGATATTAGTTTATCAATAAAATATGAAGATTTAACCTTTTTTTTGTCAGAGTTAAAAAGGTGATGTTTTTTCGGATGTGGCCGATAAGAAAAACGCAAATATATCTTTACCATAGTTGAGCTAAGAACCGCAATATCCTACAAAATATTTATGCGCGTAATATTTAACTAACAATAACACGAAGGGTCTAATCGTTTGTTTGTTACTTAAGAGTGGAATTTTTTGGTGGTTATTGAAAGAAGTATAACAGATAACGTAAAATACAGTTCAATATAAGTAGAGATCTTCTCAACATCAGAGTTTCTACTGATTGTTACTAAGTTGCTCAACCTTTCTTTTCTCCAAAGAGAGTAAGGATAGAATGATGGGGCTGGGACAAGAATAGTAGATAGCTTTCGATGGATTCGGCGGTAACTTTGTGAAAGTTCATTTTAATATAAAATAAAATAACTTAGATTATTCCACGTATTGTGTTACAAACTGTGACACGTGTTTCGCCTCTTTCAGAGCCATCCTCAGACAACTACTTTCGCAAATGCTTGCTTAAGTACGAATGATTTTAATTTAATATTCTGATATATTGTAATTAATTTAAATTTAATCTCTTCTCTTTCTTTTAATTTCTTAATAAATAAATAAATATTATCAAATAATATCTTCAATAAAACATGTGGTTCGCCACTGTTAAATATTTTTTCTAACGGTTTAACCCGTCCTAATCGATGAAACTCATTAGATAATCATTTCTTAATGTAAATGTCATTTGTGTTACCATTATCGTTTGTTTGTCCCATTATCATCCCTTCCTTGCCTCCCATTTTTATTTGATTTTTATTATAATATATTAGAATAGTAAAACTATTTTTTTTTGTACTTAAGCAAGCATTTGCGAAAGCAGTTGTCTGAGGATGGCTCTGAAAGAGGCGAAACACGTGTCACAGTTTGTAACAAAATACGTGGAATAATCTAAGTTATTTTATTTTACATTAGTAGTTAGCTAATCATTCTCCCCAGGTCCCGTTTTTAGGATAGGATCGGTGGGAGGGTGGAATGACATCACATACATCCATGCCTACGAACAGATGTTTGTAAATCGATTGAAAAATCAACAAGAGATCACAAGTGCACATGTCTAAGATCTCAAATTAAAATTTAAAAATTGAACTAAGGCCGGCCTGATTGCTAAGACACTCCAATTTTCCTCAAGCTCATTTCTTTATAATACTTAATCTTTAAAATATGGCTAAAATAATTGCAAATGGTGGGAATACGATGTTAATTAGTTTCTGGTGTCATTTAATTATTATTATTTAATGACACCAATAATTTTATCGCTGTTATTTTACTTTTACTTTATACTTATGCATTTGTCATTATTACAGAAAATTCAGTATAGCTCTTTCAATTGTATGTTAATTCATATGCTGTAGAATTAGAAAGGTTTTTATAATAAAATAGTTATACTATTGATTTATTATTACGTATTATATTTTTCATCTTGTCAGCTCTGAGAATTATTACTCATTGTGTGCTTTGCGGTGGTTTTACAAAATTTACCAAAAGACTTTGGCAATGGGCTAACGTTATTGAAAAAAATAGTTTGCGTAATGATTTATGTATGCAAAGCAGATAATTTTGTAAAGTTTTCCGTTACTGTCTCGTCAAAAGTGATAAAATTCTTCAAATAATATGGAACAACAATACCGTTTTTTATATTACCATAAATAACGATTTTTTTGTAACGGCAATTATTCACAGTGCAGTAAAAATGTGTGGCCAAAATATTACGGGACTTAAATTCATAGAAAAAATTAGCATACAGATTCTCAAATTGTTACAAGGAAGTATTCAGAGCAGTCGAAACAAAAGCGTTTTAATTTAAGAATTTGCCAAATCAAACTAGTTTTTAATCCTCCAATAATCAGGGAAAGAAGTTTCGATATATAGTTTTTATCACAATAATCACGATTAATATGGTTTAAATATTGGTTTAAATAAACGCGTGTTAACACTTTCGGCCCCGGCCTAAATATTGTGTAGTTTATGGCATATCATGTTGATGCTGATCGTCGGAGTTGAGTGAAAGTTTTTGTCCAACTCGGCCAAGGGCTGTCAAAATTTTAACAAGGGGCTCGGTTAATATGACATGTACTCGTGGTGGTCCGGAGAAGGGATTTTTTTATCACTCTTATAGGACGATTCGCAAAAAAATTGAAAGCAATCGAATAGTACTCAATATTTTTTTATTATGTTACAGTATATTGCTATATATATTAAAAAACCTAAAAGTATCTTTTAGTATGTACCCAAAATATATGTATTTTACAATAAATTTTAAAATGTTTGTATTTTGTTTCATAATACATATAAACCATCTACAGCAATTACTGTTAATCTGAAACTATTATTTTTTTTCACTTCAACAAGAGGCTCTTAGGTCTTAGTCAAATTTAATAAAGGGCTCGCGTAAGCCACTCCGAACTCCCCCCACCTCACCCCTACCGGAATGTAAACATTAATAATTGGATATCTTTGTTTTTCCACTTTTCGTGCTAAAAAAATCTTCAAAAAACCTTTAAAAAGCTCAGACCGTTCTGTCTTAAAATGCGAAACAAGTGTCAAAATTCATAACACAACAAGTGGTAACGACGAATCCATTGAAAATTGATATTTCATTTTTAATGGATACTATTCAAAATATATTTGAGTGTTTTGATGATGATATATCTTCTTGCCTTATTCTCCTGATTCTGAAAAAGAGTAGAAAGAATATGTAAGGTTGTACTCCAGCCTTATACATATATTCACTCTGAATAGAGAAATTGAGTGACATATTAAGTTAAATATTCCATTAAATACTAAATATTTTGTTGTAAAACCAAAAAGTTGTTGAGTTTCTTTATAAATATTCAAAAATACTTTAGAGAAAATTCATTAATGTATGTTGCCACGGGTGCTTTCAAAATCTTTCTATTGCATGAAATAACATTTGGAAATCTGGCTGTCCTTGGCGATAATAATATGCAAAAACATTGCTGCAATTATTTATGGCCACAAAAGCTAAGAAAAAATACAAAAGCCTTTAAGCTTCGGCGAAAATAAAACTTTCAGGTCTAATAAATGGCAAAACATTATATTGTTCTAAGTTTAAGTACAAAGAAAGGGATATTGGCATGGTTTAAAAATTTTCGAACCACTTGCAGTGGCGTGTCAAAACGTGTTGGTTGAAATATTTTCGATGTTTTCGACGGTTACTTTGAGGAAGTTAATTTTTTATATAAAACTAAATTTGATAAAATTAAGTATTTCGACTGAGGGTGCTTGATGGAATTTCAATATCAAATTTGAATTGTTTGAATTTATGCCGAAAGGTGAAACCCGGGTCGTTAGCGACAAAACTCATGGAAAAGTACAAAATTCAAACAATTCAAATTTAAATTTGATAACTTTGTGACTTCACTTGTTCTGTTACAAAGTGTGACACGTGTTCATCGTAGTTTGCATTGAATCATAATCATAACAAATAACTTATAACGAATTTGGATCGGCATGTGAGATAGCCTGCGTGGTCGAGTGGTTACGTCGTTGGATTAGAACACGGAGACCACGGGTAATTATAAATTGTTTTTCAATCGTTTTATGAATTTATTTTCGAAGGCATTGATGTATGTGATGTCCTAAATTCCTCCCTCCCACCCATCCTATTCTAAAAATGAAACGCAGTGAGAGCGATTAGCTGACCATTAGTACTGTCTTAGCCTTATTCTTCTATTAACGCTCACTTTGGATAAATAGTGATTGAGAAACTGAGTAACAAGCAGTTTTCGTAGAAACACTTTCGTTGAAATAAATTAAAAATATTAGTCCATACGCTTTACATTAAGAGCAGAAATGATAAAAAAAATTGATACACAAATTGTCAATATTTTAACGTTAAATATATAATGTTAATGGTGATACATTTTTATATACAACATTTGTTTATTGAACATTCTCGCGTTAACTCTTCGCACTGAAATTCTTTTCAGAGATATTTTTTTTATCTTACAGGAAGTGTTTCCTATAACTTTTAAGAAAAGAAAGTTAACATTGCATCATGACTAAAACGAAAATATTACGTTAATTTCATTGGCTTAGTTTGAAACAATGGTTAGAAAAAAGTACATAAAAAATGATTCAATTAAATTTATCGTAAAAAAATATGTAATGAAGTTGATAGTCGATAAGAATCTTTTGCAATATTTTGTCGTATTTTAATGTTCAAAAATTCAATATTATTATTGTATTATATTGTGTAAATCCTACTGAAGAGTTTTAAACGTTATTTTTATACTGCACTCCACTGAGCTTTTAGTGGAAGAGTAATACTGCTCGACAAAAAATATATGCAAAATTAGGCTATAAGGAAGTATGGGATGAAGGACGTATTTTATTGCTTGCAATTTATTACAAAGCCGACAAATAAAGGATAATTTGTATACCTAAATATTTACAATATCTAAAAAAATGTTCCCAAAACGAACAATATTTCTAGCGTTCAAAAGAAAATAGTTTGGCAGTTTTGCAAATATCTATAGCATGAATATAATATAATATAGTTATTTCCGTGGTCAAAATGTAGCACGCGTGTTCATATTTATACGATTCTACGTAATAACACTGACGACAAATGTGTTTTGCATTCTAAAAAGAAATTCTGTAAACGTTTCCTTGAAAAGTATATTATACAAAACCCTCAACTTTCAACATTGTATTATTATTATGAAAATCAACATTCATATGCATGAAACATTTGATCCAAAATCATCGGCAAACATCAATCGTGTAAGACAATTTTATTATGCAATAAAATAGTCAATGTCTGTTACAATTTCATAAAAGGGAAATCTTCATAGCAATAAAATGGCGGCATTGGAGTAATTAAATCTGTGAAAGGCTGACGAAAAATAAAATAAATATTGTTTCGACCTTGAAAAGTGTAATCCTTGCAAAAACCACAATTTCTGTCGGTGAAAAGAATTTGCAGGCCCATAAAATTACTCAACCCTAAAAACCCTTTCGCCTTTTTCTAAACAATTTTGCAAATGTTGTTCAATAATCTAACAATTGCCGTGAAATCTTTGGTAGGCTTAAGAAATGCATTCAAAGACTCAAACAAAATAATATAATGTATATGCTTTAGGTATGACAAAATATCTAAATTTATTTGAATGATAATGCAAAAATATCGTCGCCGTGGAAGGTCACTGTTGAACATCCATAGAATGTATTCGGTGGAGCTACAGGACGCTGGGATGACATGGAGGTAAAGAATCCCTAAAGAGGAAGCGGAAATAGATAAAAAAACAACTCGATCAATATTTACAAATATATAATTAAATTTGATAACTTTGTTATTCCACTTGCCGTGTTATAAAATGTCACACGTGTTTCTCTTTTTTGAGAAGCATCATGAGACATAAGATCGCAATGTTTGAGATTTAACTAAACATTGATTCTAATTCTTAAGTTATAAATTGCAAAATAAAATTCTGGAAAAAAATTAAATTAAATACATAATATCTGGTGTTTTTCAAAAAAGAAAAACACGTGTCACATTTTGTAGCACAACAAGTGGAAAAACAAAGTTATCAAAATTGATTTTATACTAAAAATGAGCTTTCACAAGTCCATCGAAAAAAATATTTATAGTGATTTTGATTTGATGTGATTTATTTACATTTAATTATGTTATTATAGAACAAATGAAAACACAAATGTACAGTATTATTGTGCTACCAAACACTAGTATTGTGCTACTAACCTTTTTTCATATGTTTCATCAAACCAAATAATATAAGTTTGATGTTAGTGATTGTTGAATTTTCATATTTGACATCTCTCAACTGAATGGGTCTACGTCAATTCTAATGTTTTAGTAATTTAAAAAAATAGCGAATATTTGGTTTCAACAATATGGAACAGCAGTGATTTTTTTAAAAATATAAGTTAGTCAAATGACAAGTCCAAAATATTATCAATAACCAACATTATAAAATAATTTGTTTTGCTGACAATGCTAAACACCGAAACAACTGAAATATAATTTATAGATAAGCGTAATGGACGGTAAAAGACGACTTGAAAAGTTATGAGGTAAAACAATAATTTAATGATACATGTGAAAGATTAAATCGATGTGTATATTAACGACTAAGAATTTGGATAATATAATATTTAAATTGATAACTTTGTTGTTTCATTGTAGCACCTCGAAAGACATTTAATTTAAAAGTGAGTTATCATTACAAAATTAATTTTCTCAAATATGTACCGACTACGCCTTCGAAAAATATCAAAATAATTTTTAGAACATATAATACGAAGAATGGAGAGTAATGCGTATGTCCAAAGTTTTACAGATCTCGATAATTTTACTCGTATTTTTGTTTTCTATTGTTTATGTTTCGAGAAAAGCTTTCTGATACCCTTGATAAGATAAAAGCATATTTTGATATGAGGGTAAAATATTTACAAATGATAGATAATGCGAGTACTTATGAACTTATATTGTATTACGTCTTCATCTCTACTTTTCTCTTGTGGGAATCTTGATAAACACGTCGACGAAGCGAAAGTAAATGGCTTTAGATCGATCATCCGTAACTTTACCTCTTTCATTACGAAATAAAACAAAACAAACAGAAATGGATAATCGAAAGAAAAGCGCCAAGAAATATCCAAATGTTTACTTTGCCGAAATCAGACGTCGTCATTAAAAGAAGATAAAAAAATATTACACCAAATAATGTAATAATTTCAAGTATTGACAATTCAACTTATTAATAAAAACAATAATCATTTGTACTTCAATCCACTTTATTTAATATGTCAGGACCGGTTTCGCTCATTGCGAGCATTGTCAACTGATAAGAAATATAATTTAACAATGCTATTTATACAAAATTGAAAAGTTATACACAACAGTTGGCATTGAAAAGAAATTGCCAATTACATTAAAGTGATTCTAAAATAACACAAAATTAAAATGTTCAACACATCTAACATATAATTAAAAAGTCATCCCAGATTCATAAATTCAGAATGCGATTGAAAGTAATTTACAAACATAATTAAAATTTGGGAAATTTTTGACAAAGTGATAAAATGCTACATTAATAAAGTGAATATGCTTAATGATAGTTTTATGTTTTCCCCGCTTCCAAGTAGTTGGGGTTTTATTAATATAATGCTTTTCCACCAAGTATTGACAGTGAACACCCTAAAAGAAATTCAACTTATAATAAAGAAAACGAAAAACGTTGAAAAAATCATCATAAGTTAACGCAAATCGAGTTTGTTCATAGCATTGTTATGACTAGCTATATTGTTTTGTGATAAATGCCTTCACTAAAATAATCACTAAACTCTTTGAAGAGATACTGTATTATGCAAGTAAGGGATAAAACAATGTATATGTTTTTTTTTCAAAATCTAATTTAACACTAAGAAAGTAAATTATGAGACTTACATTGGACAAACAACTGAAGACTCGAATAGTTTTTCAGTAGAAATTTCGAGAAACCCACTGTGTAATCGAACTATTTTGCACTAATTCCTAATTTATTTAGATCAGAGCCGGCTACGAACATAAAGTTTAAAAAGTTTCTGATAATACAAAAGAGTGTTTTTTTGTGTATAATATTAACCAGTATTTAATTGAAGACAACAATTATATTTTAAGAAAAGTATATTACTTACATTGTGTACCTTTATTATGTAGTAATGAGTTGGCATGTTGTGTAAAAGCGATTATTTCAAATGTGTATGAATCTATCAAAACATTTTCGTATTAAAAAAAAATAAATTAATACAATGTTTTTTTTCATTAGTATTTGGATACACATGGATGTTTTTATTTTAATAAACATTTTTTTTTATATTATATGATAAAACTGTTATAATAACCTAGGTTTATCGTTGACATGGTTTTTTAAATATTTTTTTGATCATCTGATAGTTTGATATTTTAAAGCTACTGGCTGCTAAATATTAGTTTATTATATAAAATATATGTTGGCGATATTTTTATGTTTATTTTGTAAGGAATATTTTCTAAACGTAGCATTCATCAAACAAACGCTTCGCGATATTGCAAAGATTTTGTAAGGTCCCAAGCTTGGGAAAATTGTTCGGCGAAAAAAAACTCATCAATTTTATTATTTTGTCAGTTGGAACAACTGTCCTTCACGGTGGCAACTATCGCAAGTCTATCATCCTACACCTCTGCGATATGATTACGGAAAAACGAAACATACACGCGTGCCACTACGAGGAAAATAAAAGGAAAACCTGGTATGGCAGGCAGAAAAGTCTGCCAAGATAGAGATACAGTGACGTAACATAATTGACTACTGGCTGCATGGTTTCCGTTCGAATATTTCAAATAGAACACTTTTGAATTATATGGCCAATGTTTATTTGTTTTTTTTATATATATTTGACAGCTTCGAAACAAATTCAATCTACTTTTTATTTTAAGAGCATGTTAGACTGCATTCTTATGTGTAATTACTGCTTTAAATTATTATTTGCTATGGCCTTAAAAAATGACCACAGCAATCTTCGTTAATCGTTTTTTTAAACCGAAAAGTAATAGTACACCTCACTGAGATGATCTAATAAAAGGTATGACTTATTTTACATTCAAACAAATAATGCAATTTAAGTACAAGATTTATATTATACAGTATGTACTTAAATTTTAGAATATTTTTTTATAAAAGGTGGTTTTTATTATTTCAGAAGTCATTGCTAGTCAACAGGAAATTTGAATATTCGACATAAGTTATGAATAAATTGTCAATTACACAAGATTCCAGGATAATAACAACACAACAGAGAACCACAATAAATCTTAACTTACAATGTTAAATTTCAACACTTAAATTTTGATTTAGAATTATTTTCATTTTGTACACCTCCATAAAATTCTTGGTCGAACACGACCCGGGTTTCGCCTCTCGGCATCTTACAGTTATAATCAGTGCGCAAATGCACTCGAACTGACTGACTGACGTGTTCGACCAAGAATTTTTTGGAAGTGTGCAAAATGAAAATAATTTTAAATTAACGTTGAATTTCCATCAAGCACCTTCAGTCGAAATTTTAAATTATATAAGGAATAAATTGCAGTTATGTACTAATTTGATCTAAGAATATTGCTTTCTCTTAAATTAACAAGGGGCTCGCCGGCCGTAGTGAAATCAGACAAGGGACTCGCGCGAGCCCTTCCGAGCCACCAACCCCAGCCCACCCCTACTACTATCTATACTCTATTTGAAAAATAAAGGTTGGATATTGAGAAATAAGCAGTTTTCGTAGAAGATTTCTGTTCAGATAAAATCTAAAATGAATAATATGCTACAAATTAAGAGTGGATATGGTTTAAACTTTAAAGAATAAATATCAAATGATATAACCTTTATCAGTTGATACTTATTTGAAAATGTGAGTACAGTGTCTTCGGATATGATTGTATTCTTAATATTTTCCACAGCAGTAGCGCCACTGTGCGAATTATGGGGAGGTAAAAGGAGGGTCTGGTGATCCATCATTCTTCAGTAGACCGCGGAAAATAAGTTGTGCGCCGAGTTTTACAAACAACGTCCAGTGGACTCAATCCTGTGTCTCTCTCCCTCGTATTGTCGCTGCGTGGCTTACCGTCTCATCCCTTCGCACTTTTCTCGCTAAATATCTTCACGAGTATGTTTCCGTGTAACTCTACAGTGCTTATATATTTTCATGGCGATAAGTTTTCTTATGTGGTTTGGAAATTCTAAGGGTTGTCACCGGGAATTAAAATATCTGAATTTCAAGTTTTCCTCCGTTTATTATCAACCGATGATCATGCGTCAAAATCATACTCGATTATCGTGCCGTTTTAGTATTATCTTAAAAAACAGTTGCATACTCTACTCAAAATGTAATACAAAACCCTTTATTTTACTATATGAATCAATTAAACAAATAATAGGCACACATTCCAAAAATAAAATACTCTTTTCTACTAATTCTCACTTTTATTTAATAGGATTATTAGCCGGTTTTGCTCATACCGAGCATAATCGACTGATAAGAGAATACAATGTTATTTATACACAACTAAATACATTACTTGGTATTGAAAATAATTTATAAATAAAGGTACAATATATGGATTTGTGATACATTGACTAAAATTAAAATGTTTAAAACCTCTAAAATGTAATTACTTTTTTATGAGATGAGCGAAACTGGTCCTGATCTTATTAAATAAAAGTGGGAATTAGTACAAATCACTTTTAGGGTGTTCACTGTCAATACTTGGTGGAAAGGCATAATATTAATAAAAACATAATAATCCTTTGTACTTCATTCCACTTTATTTAATATATCTATCATTAAGCATATTCACTTTATTAATGTAGCATTTTATCACTTCGTCAAAAATTTCCCAAATTTTAATTATGTTTGTAATTACTTTCAATCGCCATTCTGAATTTATTAATCTGGGATGACTTTTTAATTATATGTTAGATGTGTTGAACATTTTAATTTTGTGTTATTTTAGAATCACTTTAATGTAATTGGCAATTTCTTTTCGATTCAATTTGTTGTGTATAACTTTTCAATTTTGTATAAATAGCATTGTTAAATTATATTTCTTATCAGTTGACAATGCTCGCAATGAGCGAAACCGGTCCTGACATATTAAATAAAGTGGAATGAAGTACAAAGGATTATTGTGTTTTTATTAATAGTACAAATCAGAATATTATTTTTTTAATATAATTTCATTCCAATGAACACAATAAAAATGATAAATAATACATAGTTCGTATCTCAAACAAAAATATTGGAAGAGGGCATGAGAGAATAAGACTTTTTTTTAAATTATCAGTAAATCGTATGTAAATAGCGTTAGTTAAGTGACGGAAAAAAACCAGTTTAGTTAGGTAGTGTAATGTACAATATACAGAGATATTTTTGTACATTTCATGCATGTCATACACTTTTTTCTAAATAACTATAGATAAAACTCTAAGATAAACAGGTAAAACTCTAAATATAAATGATACATTAATCTTGTTATACGGCGTAAAAAGAGTCATTTCGATACAAAATTATCAAAAATGATAGTTATCCGAGGTATCGAAAAGCTCTTCAGTCTACTGAGTTGGATCTGCTGGCTTAAATATATGAATACGGCATTTAAAGAACAACAAATAATTCACTTAAGTCTAAAATAAAAGACAACCAATAGTTATCAGTGATTAACTATAATTTGAACTTGTTCTTTATTTTTGTGAAAAAATATATATTTTTAAATTCAAGATAAGTTTTCAAGACAAGTGAGGTGTTGCAAATCCAGGTATTAATACGATTGAATAGCATACCGACCGTGGAAAGGAAAAAGTACGTAACCCACACATACCAAATTTTACAGGAGGCGCAAAAAACCTGTTATGATGATTTTGTGACATAGGCAAATTATGTTATATACACAATCTTGAATTGCACTAAGGCTTGTAAACTGGTGTTTAATTGACATAATCTAAAAATAATTTAATAAATTGTTTAAGAATAATCTTTTTTTTAGTCTATTTTACTGGTTGCAATTTTGACAGACCCAACGTTTTTCAAACTTAAAAGGTAAATTTAGATACTAATTCGGCATTTACAGCATATGTTCTTTTGATAGAACGTATATCAAGTTGTATACATTTTGATTATCGAAAAAAGCTGCTTTGAAAAAACTGTGGTTTTTACATCCTTTCCTTTTCCACAGTCGATATGTATTAATCTTATTTGTACGTATTTACTGATTTTTTAAAAAAATAATGTTATTATCATTACCCTAGCACAATTTTAGAGACAACGTTAAAAATAATTTGTACCTATATTAATTTTTTATCATAAAATGCATCTGAAATAAGTTAACTCGTAACATAGTTTCTTTAAAATTTGCGACACGAAAGGATAAAATAATTGTATTCAAAAACAACTGCCAACCCTAAGATATTAAGTAGGTGGCCGCATACCGCACGCCGAGTGAATGTTGTGTACGTCTGTCTGTCTATAATAAATGAATTGGATGATGTTCGGCGGCCACCCTTCCTCAGTAGCAGTCGAATAAGAAGCCCAGGGATCGTAAACCTTCAATTAATGAAGGTAAATCATTTTTATTTACGTATAAAACGTTTTTTTTAAAGAATCACACCTTTTTAGTGTTAAGTAAACATTAAAATAAAAATATATTAATTATGAGCATATGACATCAACTTTTGAATTTGATTTGGGTTTTTCAACGATTATAATATGGGTTGTCAAGATGGCTGACACTCTTAGAGCGATTATGATCTAAAAAGCGCATTTAAACACAAGCTTTATTTAATCGTCATAATTATCAACATTAAGACTTAATAAAATAAAATAATGTAAAGTATATATAATCAATTTTTAAATCATCATATATATTACTAAAAACAAGTTCCATTTAGAGAATTAGTCAAGTTTATTCATTCTGATTTATTCGATAAGTAAGCATATGCATTTATTTTTCATGTCGGTAAATTTCATTTTTTTTATAATGCGAAAAAATCCTCCCGTTGAGGGCAACGGGCTTACAGCTCGTACATAAGTAAATACATCTGGCCGAAATAAAAGTTTAAAAGTAGACGTGACTATTCTTGTAGATGTTTTTTTGTATACTAAATGTTAAATCTAATCACTTCCTTTCTCAATGGTTCTCAACAAGTGACATAAACAGTAGGGTGGGTGACGAAGAAACGGAAGGGTGAGATACGGTGGGCCCAGGGAGGGTGCCTAGTGACCAATGGCGCACCAGAACTCCTCAATCAATATGATGGAGTGGTCGAGGGGTAATCCTTCTTTAAATATATATGTATTTTATATCACTCAATGCGAACAAAAGTGAATGTTTTTGATGGATATAAGAAAATACTATTTTTTTCGCAATAACTAAGTACCTACCTATGAGATTCGACAAAGTTGTCTGTTAATGGATTATTCGTACAAGATTTATCGTTTTATGAACTAGAATAATATCGAGTAATTAATAGATATATATTTTATGAACATCGTTTTGTCGATGAATATCATGAAACATATTAAAATAATGTGTCCGTATTTTTTTTCCTTAATATGTCTTCAATCAATCTAGGCCTATCTGTACAACTAAAGAGCTTTACAATTCGATTAGGCAATATTTAATACGACAAACTGGTAATTATTAAATAATTTATATGAGGAAATATATTCGTTGTTATATGGTATATTTATCACACTATTTGAAACTGGAGTATTTTAAACGATTTGAATATAAAGAGAAATTGATAAGGAATATATAAAAAACTAAATATTATAATAAATATAAAATAACACCAAAATGTTCAAGTTTATTTGCAAATGCTTCTTCTTTCATCAACATGGCTTGGCTATTGAAAAATAAGTTTTCTAAATATTTAAAATAAAAGTTCGGCTGGCCGCGGTGTGTCAACGACATATTTTACAAAACAAAATCACTCATCTTAGACTAGATAAGTTAATGTATTTTGGTAATCTATGGGTAAGGCCAAGCTGATGTTTATGGAGAGTCCAAGCAAAAGAGTTGCCTCGGAGGATTCTTCAATGATGGTGAGAGGTGAGTTTAGGTCGTTCAGTATTCCAGAAATGTCTCTATTTTTAAAAGATTTGTCGTTCTCAAGATTTCTAGTACAATATAAAATAATAAGTATTAAACATATAAACAGACTTTAATGCATTTTATCATGCTGTAGAAAATGTGGCTTTTATTCAAAGAACAAGGCTTCAAATATAAAAGTTAATCTTAAATTCTGTAAAGCTGAAAAGGGGAATACTCTTAGCGACTCGGTCTGACCATGATCTTCTGTGAATAGAATATAAATAATATTTAAAAATCGCTGAATTAGATACTTCTCTCAATTCCTAGCACAGTCAGCGTCAAATGTTTATTTTTTAATGTCACATTTGATATTTTAGATATTGGTGCTTTTGAGTTATTGTTACTTCCATGAAAGTATCGGGCTCAAATAATGGCAAGGACGATATCGTTCATTGCTTTTATCAAACATTTTTTGAGATCTTCGGCGTGAATATTCTTGATTTTTTTTCTCATCACGTTGACTGCAAGTGATCTAAAACAGACTTATAAATCGCCAATTTTTTGACGTCATTTTGAACAATTGTTATCTTTATATAATATAAAGTCTGCCTTACTAATTAATCTAAGAACAGCATGACTACAATCATGACGTTAGATGCATTAATTAAAACACTGTGTAATACAATTATTCAAAAAACGTTGTGCCCATCCCCTTTGATTTCAGCCACTTAGAAGGCTATTTTGTACAACTGCGATTAAAACTATAATTTTGAAATCCATAACGAGAATCTGACGTTAATAGCTACTACAATAGGCATAATGACTCCCTTTTAATGACTTGCCTACCCGCACAATGTATTAGGGCTGTTCAAAGCGCAACGAAGTTAATTTGACCGGAAGACTTTTAAGCTTTACACTTCTGATACACTTATTTATATATGTTCATTTGTAGAAATATTTTATTTTAGAACATGATTGCTACCGACTTAGTAAGATATTTATACTATAGCACATCGGATTCATTACGATATTTAGTCTAAGCGTTTCCTGAGACCCAGGCGATGCAACACAGGGCAGCACAAATTTTGTATTACGCCGCAATTTGCCGACTACTGTGATAGGTGATCCAGATTGCTTAGTATTCTACAATAACTACTGAATGGTTAGATTATTTTAATGAATGAAAAAGCACCGTTCATGTACACGTATCTATATTATAAAATAAATCACCTTTTTGTGCTAATTGTTTTTTTTTAAATCTTTTAAATCACCAAGGTCTTTTTCGCTTATCACCTGTATTATAAACTGATACAAACAGCTATTTTTTTATTATTATTAATTCTTTCCACCATTAATAGACAGAAACGTGCGTAATATTAAAAATACATAAATAAACTAATCATTTAATATAAATTTACTGTATAAAATGAGTTTATTTTCGAATAATCAAATTATTTCATGTTTTATTAATTGATACCTAACCAGTTAATAAAAATGAAATCAACTTTGATACACCTACATCCGATAGCCGTAGCCAACATATGTTTCACAGGCCTGAAAAACATCGATATGTTTTTTATTGTTTCTTTCATCAGCGGCAATTAATTGTTATGACAACAATTGTTTAGTTTTTTGGCACTCCGTTTTTAGCAGATACCAATAATATAAATCCAGTATTATTTTTTCTTGTTTTATTAAACCATATTTTAAGCGATAACGTTAATGTTTAAATAATTATAAAATCTTACTTAATAAATTATCAATGGAATTTTGACATTAATACTTATCATAAATGAAGAAATAAATCAGCTCAGGTTTATAACATACCCTTACTATTATTTTCCTTTTTCATTTGTATTCGCGTATCAATCGTTTTCATGAGATGAAATTGTATCAATATTTTAAAATGCAATTCATTCGGCATAATCTTAAAATATATTTAATATACAGTTTACATAAAATTTGAGTGAATTTTACGAACAAGGTTTGTGAATGATATGTTTCTGAGTGCATGAGTGAAAAATCCAAGATTTATGCAGAATTTATTAACGATTAAATTCGTTTCAAACGTTACTTTTAAGCCGTCGTAGACAAAGCCAGAAATTCTTAAATACAGATTTTATTCGAGTAATATATGTTTTATAAATTTAACAAGGAGCTCGCCGAAATAAGGAAATTTTAACAAGTGGCTCGCTTTAGCCCTTTTGACTCCCCTTCGGCCTACCCCTTTGCTTTTCCACCAATTGTTGACAGTGTGCTCACTGTCAATAATTGATATTAAAAATAATATTGAGTTTTAATTTTCTCTTTACCCATAGTACAAGGTATAGGAATATAAAATTAATAACGAAATGTTGACAGAACATTCCCGTTATGCTTTTGGATGTTTCATACGCAAAAGAAAATATTTTCTTGCCTTGGCTAATAAGCGAAACGTAATAAATTGTAACTTTTTTACCCCTGCGTTTCCTGAATTACGTTCATCGAGGAAGCCGTACGTACAATGCAAGCAGTTCATAAAATTCGTTAAGCGTTCTTTTATTGCTATTCCTACAGACCCAATTCTCAAAATAAATAATATTGGATGATTAATTTTTGTTAGTAGTAAACGAGTATACGGGCTTATTCACAATCGTGTATTACTAATTAACACAATGAAAGGGCGGGGAAAATGACAAATGCATTTGCAAACGTTAACTATTCACATTACATTAGTAATATATTATATCTAGGTCGTATTTATATACAAACAGATAGGTTTGTATACTTTTTATTAGTTTCAATGGTTACTGTTGAAAATAATCAGAAACCACTTTATTTTATTTGAGCTGGTCACACTGTTTGTATACATTAATACTAATGTATGAAGCCTGCACTATTCAATAAATAAAATACTCATTTGTACTAATTTTACTTTTACTTAAAAATATCAGAACAGGTTTCGCTCAAAACGAGCATGATCAACTGATATGAGAATAATATGTTTTCCATCCCCGCACAGACCGCGCACAGAAATATTGTAAAAATAAGCTTGTTTCACCAGTTATTATTTATGCTTCAATACTTTTACTAAGCTCACCAAATCTTAGCGTTAGTGAGTAGGTCAGTGAGTACATTCCCACATATTTGCGTATACTTTTTATTTTTCTAAAAATTTACTGCTTACAGAAGTTGATGGTCCGCACATAAAACAGAAAAATGAGAAGGAACGTTGGTTACAGTGTCGTTATAAATGTAAAATTATATATAATAAAAACACAGTCTCAAAAAAGCCCTGATTATAAAAGTGTTCACTGGGGATTCAAACCCTTCAAAATAAGACCGAATACTAATTTGAGCATGGTTTCGACGGCCGACAAATTATTACTTATTCGTCGGTAACTTTGTGGAAGCTCATTTTTAACATAAAATTAAATTTGATAACTTTGTTAATTTCACTTGTTGTGATACAAAATGTGACACGTCTTTTGACTGATGATACTTTGAGAGGCGAAACACTTTTTGACTTATTTTTAACACTACAAATGAAATAACAAAGTTATTCAATTATTATGAAGGTTATTTACGATGCCTTCATTATCGTACTCAGTGTAAAATAAATAAATATATACCAGGTCGGTCATTGATTTCTTTCCTGTTTTTTTTATATTCGTTCAAAGTTTATAAAGCCACTAGTTTTAACAATCAATTCAATAACTTCACTTCTTGTACGATGCATTTGATGATAAAAATACAAAAACTTTCAAATAAACCAAATGAATATATGTATGTACTCGAAAACTAAGTTACAAGTCAAAAAAGTGGCAGAGCGGCGCTCTTGCTCATTTTCAGGTTCTAGGTCGCCGACCTGGCCCCACTACACCACTGATTGTACTTGCGAAAAAAAATAATGGGAATGACATTTAAAATGTATAATATTCTGTATTTCATGTAATAAATAGTTTTGAAATAGAAATGTACATCAATAAAAACAGACAGATAAATTGAAGTACTATTGCCCCCTCAACTCGTTTGGAAGATACATATATTCATTATTCTCTGTGTACGTGTTTGTACAAAAAAAGCAATTTTATTTCGCCGTTAAATATATAAAGGGGTAATACGACACACCTATTTTTACTAACAAGCCTACAGAAAACATCACAATTCAACCCTTTCGCGGGAATTAACGCCGCGGAGGCCATTTATCATTCAGCGCAGAGGAAAGGGTTAGCAGGGGAATCCCGGAGGAGACTCTATTAATTGCTTTGCCCCCTTCATCAACATGCGCGAGCTCCGCCTGGCGTGCTCATTGGCTGTAGTTACCCCTTTGACATGGGTTGAGTCTCCCCTTTACTCTTTCATTAGCGGAAAAGGGGTAAGCCAGCTTTATTGGTGTGTGCACGAGTCAGATTCGCGCTTTTTGAGGTTGTATTCGTGCGCGTAGTTTGTGTTATCTTTATTATTCATGAATATCTATCTAACTTGAGTGTGTTTTTCCATGACATAGTGGATAACAGATACGTTTTAATTACTATGAAATCGTGCTTTGACTTCACACACACATACATACACAAAGTATCTTGAAATGTACATAAGTATCGAGTATAATACATTCCATAACACATTAAACAAATTTAAAATTGTTTATATTAAGACATTGTTTATATAAAGGTTTCAGCATTTATAGTATTTTACAAATTATTTCTTTTTTCATAAAGTGGATCATGCCGAGAAAAAATGCGACTTTGGAAGACATAGCTACACAATATAACTATGTATCACTTTTAGGGTGTTCACTGTCAATACTTGGTGAAAAGGCATTATATTAATAAAAACACAATAATCCTTTGTACTTCATTCCACTTTATTTAATATGTCAGGACCGGTTTCGCTCATTGCGAGCATTGTCAACTGATAAGAAATATAATTTAACAATGCTATTTATACAAAATTGAAAAGTTATACACAACAGTTGGCATTGAAAAGAAATTGCCAATTACATTAAAGTGATTCTAAAATAACACAAAATTAAAATGTTCAACACATCTAACATATAATTAAAAAGTCATCCCAGATTCATAAATCCAGAATGCGATTGAAAGTAATTACAAACATAATTAAAATTTGGGAAATTTTTGACAAAGTGATAAAATGCTACATTAATAAGGTGAATAACTTTTCAATTTTGTATAAATAGCATTGTGTAATTATATTTCTTATCAGTTGACAATGCTCGCAATGAGCGAAACCGGTCCTGACATATTAAATAAAGTTGAATGAAGTACAAAGGATTATTGTGTTTTTATTAATAACTATGTATGTTTGACTCTGGAGTCTTAGGCTAATTACGAAGGTCACCCGGTGCTGTTATTATTCAGTTAGTTAGTAAATTGAAGTTTGGTTTTTCACCATACTTAACAAAGACAAAAGCTTTTTCATAACATAGAATGTTAACCTTTGTTATCTTAAGAATATTTTTCAAAAAAACTTTTGTTTTACAATTTAAGTTCTTGGTCTACTTTGTCGAAACTTGTGAGAACCTTTCACATTTTCCTTACTTTTTAAATATTTTTTTTAAGAAAAACTATCAGCACTTATTTTGATGTGTCACAGATCAAGGTAAATACAACAGCCACGACTTGCACTAATTGGAACTGTCGATAACGCAGGACACTATTGTTCTAAAAATTATCTGCTATACACTGCGTCAACAGGCCCACAAAGAGCGACAATACGAACGATTCTTTTAAATAATTAATGATACAACGTCGTTGGCCTCAGTTACGTAAGTCAAGGGCTCGAATCCCAGTACGGAAAGTTCTTATAAATCAATGTATCAATCGATTTATGAGTTGCTGTTCGAAGCCATGGATGTATGCGATGTATTGAATTCACCCCTCCCACTCATCATCCTAAAAACGGGGCGAAGCGAGAGAGATTAGCTTACCGCTAGTCTTGTCCTAGCCCTGTCTTTCTATTAATACTTTCTTTGAGAAAATAATGAAGATGAGCAGCTGAGTTACAAAGACTTCTCTTGAGATCCTCGATTAGGATTCTATATACTCCACATTTGGGAGCGAACATGGTAAAAAAAAATACATTTAAGAAATATACCAGGGCTGTGGAGTCGTGTAAAAAAAAGACGACTCCGGCTCCAGCTTTAAAATAAATAACGACTCCAACTCCGATTCCGAGGAAATTAAAAAAATAATAATTTTCTCTTATATATATGTATACCATCAGATCATCTGTAGTCAGCCAAGCATGAAATGTCAACACTCTACTATTTTGTTTGAATACACTTCATTAAAAATATTTTTCAAAAAAAATCGAGTCGCTCATTATTCACGACTCCGACTTCACAGTCCTGAAATATGGTATTAAATTTATGCTTCAAATTTTATAAAAGTCAAAATAATTTAAATTGTATTTTTTTTTTGTAAATTCTACCATTATTTGTGTTTTATTATTATTATATCCAACATGCGTGTGGATAGTATGAAATAAACAAAATATTGTGCAAATTCCATCACTAATGATGATATCACACGTGCATCACGTCACAAGCCCTTACTTGAATACATTGATGACGTGCCTACATTTTAATCTTCAATCAATGATTCTCGTGTACAGGAATATAATGAAATTTACGTTTGTAGTGTAAATGTAATCTGCGCGTTTGACTAATCCTCACGGCCAATGCTAAAAAGGAATCAAATCTGCAATGTGATGAAAGAGATTTGTGTACCTTTATAATGAGAATACTGAAGCCACGGACCAATAGTATTGATCACAACCAATGTTCGAATTTCAAATAAATTTAAAAAGTGCAGATGATGTTTTGTAACAAATTCTTTAGGAATATCTCAGAAGTAGTTTGTTGTGGATTGTTGCATAATACAGTCCAATAACGAATCATACATATTTCGATAAAAATTATCGTTTTAATAAATGATAGCTTTGCACAGGGGTGGGCTGGAGGATGTTAGGAAGGGTTCGCGCGATCCCCTTGTTAATTTGAAAGAAAACAATATTCTCTGATGAAATAACGACATGACTGCAATTTCCGACTTATATATTATCTACGACAGCTTCAGTATACACAATATTACATTTTTAGCCACTGACATTGATAAGTTTACTGTAAATTGCATAGTATTACATATTATAAGTGTTTTAAGTAACAATCGATTACTCATTTAAGCAACGTTCCCTCTAAGCTGCGCGCGTGCGCGGCCGCGCAGCAGTTGAGAAGTTTCCGCGCACTCATTCCGGGTTGGCGTGCACTACAAGACAGTTGCTCAATTGATATTTGATCGGTCCGCGCAGCCTCCACGCAGCCTTTGAAATTTACGCGCATCTAAACCTTCGGCTTAGAGGGAACGCATTTAAGTATTGCATATAATTGCAAAGGAGTGATAAAAAATTCACTCCTTCCCCAGAACACCGAGAATTGCTTTGAGATTAAGCGAGCCCCTTGTCAACGTATTGGCAGCTCACCGCTGGCTTTGCATATTTTATTATTCATACTTATATTAATTGTATTCATACAACATAGGTCGTGAGAACAGGCTAAAGTTATTAATGTTAAGTTGAAAAACACAGCATTAAAGTGCAACAAATAACACAAAAACGATTATGACAAATAAATATGAATAATGTTGCGTTCCCACGCATTTAAATTTACCTGGCAATAGAGAATCTATTGAGAAACCTATTGTGAATTTTGCGCAAATCTACGTGAAAAGTAATTTTGGGGTTGAAATGTACATAACAAAGCGTACTTTTGAGTTAGCTTATTTGAGGAAAGTCATAATACCCTTTTATGTGAAAGAATTGCATATTATTATTTGCGCAGAGTCTGATGGATTTCGCTTTCACGGATGCAACTTTCAACATTTTCCCATGACCGTGGTGCTCGGCGAATGGGTGGATGTTGGATGGGTCAGGTACAATGATCGGGTATTGCATATTTTTGCACAATAGCCACAGACAGGTAACCCAATAATGCATAGAAATAATCTGCATCTATTAAATTCATGCGCGCAAGATTTTTTCTTGGACGGTCTACACATAAAATGTGCTTATATAATAATCAATCTTTAGGTAAGAAAATAATTATTATTTTCAACGTATTCGATGGAGTTTTTATTATTATAAAATAAAATTCTGTGGTATTCTCCCTTCTTGCGTTACAAAATGTGACATTTATGTCGTCTCTTTCGATCAATTGATCGTATTGCGTTATGGAAGGCGGCCGTGAAATAGCGGCTGCATAAAAATACTATTGGTGGTGGGATAATCAACAACTAGCTTTCTATGAAAATAACTAACTATGTCATTGGTATAAGTGTTTTGAAAAAAAAATGTTTACACATCACAAACTATAACTTAAAATCGGCAAACTACTATTTTTAAATTTAAGATATTCTTGTATTTTTTTCCTTGTTGAAAAAACTTTTATCATTATATTATTATAATTACATTGAATGAGCTGTTTTTAAATGAATTTTATGAAAACTAGCTGATTCTTGGTTTTATATACCTATTTTATATTATGGAGGGAAAAAACATAACCTTCAAATAAAGAATAAAGCAAACATTAAAATATTATCGGCAAAAAGGTTTTAAGCTGGTACTATGGGTAGGTTGCTCTAATTTTTGCTAATATTTACAATCGGATTCGTCGGCTTCTTTGATGTCAGTAATAATTATGTGAGAAACATCTTTGTAATTTTTATGATAGCAAAATTTTAAGAAAGTGAAACAAATAAAATGCCAAAAATAATGGACATGTACAATAAAATACAGTACGTCATAAACTGCACAGTCCAAAACTTGAAAAGTATGCAAATTAAGAAGATGTAAACATAATAAATTTTATGACTTTTTATGACTTGCAACATTTTAGTTTCAGAGCGAGGTCGTCACACTTTACGAGTTTCACTTTTACTTTTAATTTCGAAGAAGGGATGTTACGCAGCCTTTCAAAAGGGATGCTCCACGCTTCTCTTTTACAGGGGTTGACAACAATCTTATAATCTTATTCAAATAATCAAATACGCGTTGATGAGACGGTGTTATCTTAACTAAATCTTGATATGTAAGTTACAATTAAAATTTGAAGCTGTTTCAAATGTGGCAGATACAATCAATTAAAAAAAAATATTATTATTAAAAAAATCTTTTCAAATTATTTATACATTTTGTTAGATTTTTTTATATACCTACCGCAATCGACTAATTATTGAATAGAATTGGTACTTTCCAGATATCCGGAGGTATTTAAATAACAACTCACTGTCCACTAACAACACATACAAGTGTTCATAATACCTAACCTATTCTAACAAATAAATTTTCATACTAAAAAAATAAAAATCTTAATCTAATTTATTAAATTTATTTTGTGTTTGATTTCACAATTTTAAAAATACCTCTGTATAACAGGAAAAACCCGTAGAATTAAATTATTTATAACGTATGTATATACAAACTAAGGTTTTCAAAACCGGTTTTTTGGCAAAATTTGTGACATTATAAAACCGGTTTTTCAACTTCCGAATTTTCCATAAACGAATCTAAACAAAGGGTCCGAATTTTATTTGATGGCTTAAAGACTATATGCCCCACATCATTACCCAGCGAAAGGGTATTTTTGATATCAGGAAAGTTTGTTACAAAACGATCAGTGGACGCTTTGTGTTTTCTTAAATCATATTTTCTGAGGAGTAACACCAAATAATTTCTTTTTGTGTATTATGTATATAAATAAAAAACATAAAAAAATGAACTTGTTCTCGCTATTTTAATTGAATTATCCATTTTTTGTAAAACTTTGAAAACCGGATAAAACCGATTTTCGAACAATATTGGCATTCGAAAATCGGATTTTTCAAAACTCGGTTTTTGTATAAGCCCTAATACATATAATATATAAACCATGGAAGGTTTTTGTTTATTTAGTTTTATCATGTCACAAGCACAACTATTTTTTTATTGCTTGTTTTCTTAATAACAGACTTATATGATATTTTTTCAATGAAAAATTGGGAATTCATTTCATAAATTAATACTTTTCTATAGTAAAATATTTAATAACATATTATCATATTTTACACGTCATCTTAATTTGAAAGTATTGAAATTGGATATTTTTAAATCTTGACAATATTATTCAAAAGTTCTCGCTTCTGAAAACACAATAAAACGTGTATGTACTTATACGCATGCCAATGGTTTCTCAAGAAAGCGTGTCGATTTTGCGTGGGTTACATTTTTGCCCAATATCACAACACTTTCATAGTCATGCAAAAGTTAAGCAGGTAGTCTACGGCCGACCAGGCAGACCCGTCGGCCATTCAAGGATCAATCTTAACAACAAAAAAATCGGCATCTTCCTCTTTGACCGATCTACGTGTCTCCTCTTACAATGAAATGATCAATATGTTTCAAGAAAAAAATCGAAATTCGGGCTGTGGTTTATTATTCCAGATTCTGAGATTCTTCTGGAATCGGAGATATTTAATGGTGTTGTGTTTCTGGTTCCAAATACAAAGAAAACAAATCATCAGATTGATAGAAAGGAAGAATAAAAATAAATCATTGAAGTTTTTTTTATTTTATTTTTATACCCACGACAATATACTTCATAAACATCTATAGAACAATAGTTAAAAAAATGGTACTGACTGAAATAAAATAAAATAATTTATTTTGCAATCAGTAATATCCATTTTTGGAATTTCATTTAGTTTAAAAGAATGTGCGTGATATCTTACCAAAATCGTTGTAATATTTGAAGGATAGGTTCTTTGAAATAATTAATGCGTGTCATTTTCTACATGATTTATTAGATCAGATTAGTATTGAAAAAATGTGAAACATTTTTTTAATTCCTACAGACGAATTAGTGAAAACTTTTTTTCGAGTGACTGTAAAAATGAAATGATCATAATTAGTATAATAAAAACGAATGTTTGTGTAAGTTTTATAAATTTTTAATGTGAAGAATCTTATTATGTATCTAATATTTGAATAGCAGTAGTTTTGATAAATAATTTATGTTTGAATATATTTTTTTAAAAATATGTAAATAATTAATTACACAATTCATAAGGGATGCAAAAATTTGACGTCCATAACGCCTTTGAAATTGAAATGATGGTTTATCTTTCTTTCCCTTTGAAATTTATGCAACCCGACACAGAAAAAAACACCCTTAGCAAATATACCTGCCTTCATTTGTATGATTTTGCAAAATCTTTTATTTTTATTACAACTTGATGTACACATAGGATATCGCGAAAGCTTTACGCCTTGATTCATTCAAACATGCAGTGTTCAAAGAAAACGAATACAATCTGTTATTTTAGTATCATTTCTGCGAAGCTATGAGATCTTTTTATGTTGAATGTTACCGATATGTTATTTGACTATATATATATATATAGCCAAAATAGCAGAATATGTGGCCGAGTTCTTCTTAAGAAAGATATTTATAACAATTGTTTTGATAAAATATGTCTTGGTAACACAACGAGCAAATGAATAATTTGATGCTAGTGGGATTATCAAGTTATATATATTTTTTAAATAAAATAAATTGTTTTCAGGCAAATGCAAACCTACATCAATAATTCATAACAATAAAAAACTTATTATAAAATTAAATTTGATAACTTTGTTATTCCAATTGCTCTGCTACAATTTTTTACAAATGTTTCCACTCTTTGAGAAGCATCATCTGACGATTGTCAGATCATTGGTCTGATAATGCCTTTCAAAGAGGCGAAACACGTGTCACAAATTGAAACACAACAAATACAATAATAAATTTAATAATTTTTCAATACGACTATGATTAAAGCTTATATTTACCTAATGAAATTCATTCATAATAACGAATAATAATCTAGTTATATGTTTATTAAAAATATATTTGAAGCGAGTTGTACTTTTGAGCAATACTTACTCCCTTCATAAAATTTGTTTATTTCAACAAGAAAATTGATAGATTCCGACGCCGATCGAAAAGTAAAGATACAATTTCAACAAAGCGCGTTCAATAATAGAAACAGATCCATACAATATTATCATGGAGTCTGTATGTACATATACCTACTTGCATACTCATGAAAATTGTTGAAAAGTGAATAATTCCCTTTTTACGAACACTTTTATTTTCTGGCCGTTTTGCTTTGCCAGCCAATAGGGTGGTTAGAATAAATTATTTGGAGAGCAACCATACCATGAAGTAATTGTCAGGACTGTGGAGTCGGGCAAAAAATAATAACGAATCAGACTCTGGATTTAAATTAAAAAATCGACTCCAGCTCGGAATCGACTTTTTAAATCATTTCCGTTAGCTTAAAGTTATCATTTCACCAATCAATAATCATGATGAATAGACCAATAGCTTTTTTCAATGGGTCGAAGTCATAAGACGGAAAATTCTAAAACTGTATAAATGGTTTGGAATATGGCGTAGCGGTTAGCGTTGTTGGCTTCCGTGCCGGATCTCACGGGATCGAGTCCCAGTACGCAAATCATTTTTCGATAGATTTCTGTTCGAATGTATAGGTGTTTGTGATGTCTAAAAAAAATCCCTATCACCCTTCCGACCCTTCAATAAATGGGCGTAGTGATAACGAATAGTTAACCACTAGTCTTGTCCTAGCCTTATCCTTCTATTCATACTACTTTCCTTGGAAAAAGTGAGGTTAAGCGACTGAGTAACAAACAGTTCTCGTGGGAAAACTTGTGTTGAGATACCTCCATTAGAAGGCCATATTCTCCACACTGGGAGCAGATATATATTTAAAAAATATATATGTATATAACAATACGATAAATTTTATGTGTAATACTTATTAAGTATGATTGATAGAGTTGATATAACGAACACCCTACAGATTGAATCTATTTGTTGCACCCCGAAATTATAAATGCATTTGCATCGTGATGCGGCACTTGCACTTTCTACCTGGAAGGATCATTAGGAAATTGCTAAACCTTTTTTTTCTGAAGGGATTATAATGAATTCTTAGACTTCCTTTCAATATACCTGTTCAACTATTTTTGCACAAACTGGAGCACGGCGATGCTAGTAAATTGTTTTTTTTTTTTGCATTTCGAACGTGTATTTAAGTGTAACTCCGTCGGCTTATCTTGCAAAACATAAAAAACGTATTAGTAAAATTTCTAGGAAGTAATTTAAACGGAATTCATGCTAATTAATGTATCAATGTGACACTTGGTACGTTTCTTTGCGAAGCAACCTTGCCCGCAATGGATCATACAAAATCATATAGATATTGATTTTATTCCGCAATTATTTCATGTTTGAGAAATCACATTTTTTAGTACTAAATCTAAACATTTATAGCATGGTAAGGATCAGGATATCTTTCAACTGACGGACACCTCAACAAAACAGCGATGTTCACACTAATTTTCGTGTGGGCCGCATACCAGTTTTCGTTAAATTACGTGGGCCGCAGCATATTAAAATGAATGCGTTAATATACCACATGCTACATTATATAGTGTTACAACATAAATGTAGATACATAAAAACACAAATTTATCCAAAATATTCATTCGCTTACGTAAAGTTTCGCAAACAATACCAGATGTTCGAAAAAGCATATTTTGTTTGGGTCACACATAAAATTTAAATAGGCCGAAGATTGAGTATCGTTGTACTAGAAGATTTATATTCAAAGGCAAGGATGTTTTTATTGTGATGTTTCGAATTCCGCCCTAATTCAAAAAACGGGACATAGAGCCAGAGCGGTTATCTAACCACTAGCCCTGTCCTAGGCTTACCCTTATATTTTTACTATCTTTGAAAAAAAATATTTGAGTATTTGAGTAACAGGCAGTTCTCGTAGAAAAACTTCTGTAAAGATACACTTGCTTGATAAACTGTGGACATGGCAAAAAATATATTTAAATTATGTAGGTACGTTAAATACTAAATGTATTTTTGATGTTGCCGATAATTTTCTGTGTGATATCTCAAAATAGTTTGTGAATTAAATTAATTTTTATACTTCTTTAGATATAATTGTCCACGTAACGATTTAGATAGATTTGTGAATTTTGTACTGAAGACTTAAATTTCTACATGTAAAATTACAATAGTAAAATCGCACGTGCATGTTAACAACACATGTATTGTGAATTCATAGGCAAAGAATCGGACATGAACCAGCAAATGAAAGTAAAAGTAAAATATTAGTAAACGAGAATGAATTGTTAATCGGATTATTCATCAATAAAAACAATTTTAGAGTGCGCATAAACGAACAATATTTTTTCATTGCTTTTAAAATAAACGAAGTAAATATTTTTTATGGGAACATCTATAATAACCTCTTCTTCCAATACATAAATGCCGTGTCACTAATCAATAACAATTCATAAATAGTTCAGTTGTCAATTTATTTAACCCTTAAATACTACTGTACTACGATACACTAATTTTTTTGTTGTTGCAATAGTTAAGCTAATTTTAATATAGAATTTTATATCCAATGGTAAAATACATATCATTCTTCCAATTTTTTCAATGCAATTTGTGGTGGCAAGAGTTTTTTGTTTATATTCTATTTGGTAATTTTTGACAATCTTGATTTTAGGCAATATTTAAATTAACTTTTAACTGTTAATTATTTATTTATGACCAAACAACTGTAAAAATAATTTCGATTAAGCAATATGTTGCAATTTATGTGTACTTTCGGTAAAAACCATACATTTTGTTAATTGATTTGGCATTTACTTGGTAGAACTCCATTATAACAGATTAAAAATATCAAATTATTTTAGTTCTACAGTCATTAATTAGGATAAAATTTAATTTTATCCTAATTTATGTTTTAAGAAATAAACCCAGATTGTTAATCGTTATTTGAAACACTAGAATCACATTTGATAAGTGTAATATTGTAATTATAATTAGGATGTTAGAGTGAATAACTTGATGCATTGTGTATCTCTTCAGAGCCAGTATATATAGCTGAGCAAAATATAAGTTTAAACATAGTTCTGACGATGGCGCAAGCCGAAATAGCTATCAACGCATAAATTTATTAAACTGTAGAACTAAAATACTTTGATGTTTTTAATCTACCATACATTTTTATAAAAAGTAAAAAATCATGATTTTTAAATGCATTGTATTCTTATCACTGTGAATGAAGAGAAGGGTATTTGAATTTTGTTTTTTTTTCAGCTAATATTACAAAAGTCACAACTAACAGCAGTAACTGAATATTTACACATTTAGTCTAAAAGTAGTTATAATATATTTTTATCGATTATCATATAACACAATATCCGACTGAGAAATTGTTCTGTTAAAATCCTCGAACAAAAATTATCTTCTGGGTAAATGATTAAATTGGTTCACACAAATTTAAGATAACATAAATCCATCATTTACTCAAATTGCATTCTTTTGAAAGGGAAATCTATTAGTTACGGCTGGACCTTCGATATCGGGTTACCATGGGAACATATTATTCAATTCATTCCTGTGTTGAATTTGTGCACCAGATGTGAACCTACGTGTTTATCTATGGACCACTGGTGAACTCAATGTATTTCATAATTTTTAAATTAACATTTGTGATACCCACCTACTATTAAATAGTGCTACAATACGTTAAAGATACTTTTTATTTTGTGATCAAAAACCGTTTTAATTTTTTTTTAATTCATGTCTGTCAATGCCTTCTAGTGGAGGTATCTCAACGGTTTTTTTTCTATTTAAACAGTCGCTCAACCTCTCTTTTGTCGAAGGTAGTAGTAGGTAGTAGAGATATATAGGATACGACAGGACAAGACTAGTAGTTGGCTAATCACTCTCGCTACACCCCGTTGTTTTAGGATCGGAATTGTTGGTGTTGGGGGAAACTTTCAGTCAACATAAATATCCATGCATTCGAACAGAAATCGGTAAATCGATTGAAAAAATGGTGTTAGTACTGGGATTTGAACTAAGGTTGCCAACCGTCCCGGATTGGCCGGAAATGTCCCGGAATTGGAATCGCCGTCCCGTATGCCGGATATACGATGTTCAGTTTTGTGCTATTTGTCCTGGAATCGTAACAGAAAAAGTTGGCAACACTAATTCGATCCCGTGAGGTCCGGCATTGTTTGACCACTGCGATATGGACCTGATTAGCAAGTGATTATTCTTATTTGCATTAAAAAATTGTAGAATAAATACTGTAAAATCAATGAAAGTAAGAACATATTTAAAAATCATTTCAATACTGAGCGCCTAATTAGAAGTTGTTGTAATTCACTTTTCTTGTTTAAGAGACGGAAACGAAAAAGGAGCAGGATTAAGAAAATTAATATCTTTGTTAATTGCTTTTAAACCCCGTTTCAGTATTGGACATCCAGAGTGGGAAGGCATTGAAACATTGCGGGCATCTATGCCGTTGAATACAAACTCATAATTTAACTAACATTAAATTCTATTCTTACTCGATAAATACATTCACCAGAAAACCTAATAATGGTAGAAAAATTTAATTGTATAAAAATCAATAAATGTCGAAAAATAAAGCACATTAATATTTATTATATTCGCATTTTATTATGACGTACTCAAGCCTAAACGAAATTAATTAAGACAAACATAAGCATAAAAAAATATTTACTGTCGATGTCCTTATTTATTACAAACATAATTAATTGTAATGGAAAAGTTCTTCGTTATGAATTTTAGCTCTTCACCACTTCATCGAGCAAAATGTGAACCCCGCAATTGTTAAAGATTACAATAATCTTTTTTCGGTCAAATTTAAATTATAATTAGATCAGTTATTAAATGATGAAAAACTTTAAACATATGCACGCCCATGAAATGTAATGCATCATAAATATAATATCTTCTAGGTAAATTCAGAAGTGGTCGGTTACGCAAAATCATGGCGAAACCTTTCTGAAGATACCCTAAATGTAAACAAAAGATTTTAGCAAAAAAATCTGTTTTTGTTTGAATAATATCGGAAATCGTAAGCTCAAATTTCAGTTACATACTTTTGCATTTGAAAATCTCATAAAAAATATCTTTACGCAATATATTATTGTCGACAAGCAAAAACAAAAATACCAATATTTGAAAAGCCTATGAAAATAAATCATTTTATTTAAATGTTAAAATTATGAAAATTAAAATTAAATGTATTTACCACTGTAATAGTGTTAACTGTCAATTTATATTGGTGGAAATATATTACATGTATTAATAAAAATAAAAATCGATCTGGATATCAATTTATAAATTAATATACATTGAACATAACCGATCCCGATAATTTCAAAATATTTATAAAAAATCACTATAAGAAGAAAAAATCTTATATTAATAAATAAGTATTTTAATAGAAAATTTAAATTAACTTTGATTATTCCACGTATTGTGTTACTAACTGTGACACGTGTTTCGCCTCTTTCAGAGGCATCTTCAGACTTACTATCGCAAAGTTTGCTTAAGTAATGAAGCAAGATTGATTCTAACATTTTAAAATTATAAAATTACAAAATGGAGGTTTGGAGGGGGGTGTAGAATCGAAATAAAGCAAACAGATAATTATACTAATTATACTAATGAGTTGTAAACAATCAGAATGGGATTTTTCCTTTTTAAGGGAAGCAAAGAGGGGATTATAAAATCGAAACAGTGCAAACAAATTTAATCATACTGGAATAATCAAAGTTAATTTAAATTTTCTATTAAAATGAATTTCCACAAAGTTACCGCCGAAACCATCGAATGTATTAAAATAAGTATTTTATTTATCCATGTCCGCTTCAAATGTGCAGCATATGGTATCCTAATAGAGGTATCTCAACCCAAGGTTTCTACGAGAACTGTTTTTTAGTCAGTGGCTCAACCTCTCTTTTCCAGGGAGAGTATTAGGTATAGAAGAATAAGGCTAGGACAGGGCAACTAATCGCTCTCGCTACGCCCAGTTATTGAAGGATGGGAAGGGTAGGAGGGAAATTTTGATATCATAAACACCCACACCTTCAAACATAAATCTATAATCAATAAAAAATGCTGTTCGTACTGGGACGCGAACTCGTGAGATCCGGCACGGAAGCCAGAAACGCTAACCACTGCGCCATAGGACCCAGAAAATAGGTATTAGACCGCAAATAATATTGTTTTGAATGACTTTTAAAGCTGACATAAAATAGCTATTATAGAGAGCGCATTTGATCGGTGCATCACTTGTTCCCTCGTGAAGTTTGGATAGAGTAGCGCAAGGCTTCGTAATAATTCAATAAATAATTTAAATATATGATTTGACGCTTTACTGTTGGTCTGTGATGTCGCTATTGAGAAAAATACAAGTGTGATTCAGTGGCGGATTAACCTATGAGCGAATGAGGGGCCTCAAAAATAGCTTTTATTGTTTGAAAAAGTATATGAACTTTTTGATCAGATTTTAATATACGAACTAGTTATTTTACATGGAATTTTGTGACATTTTTATGTTATTCGAAAAACAGGGCCTCCAAATTTTATTACGCCTGGGGCCTCCCACGTTTTTAATCATCTGGCACTGGTGTGATTGAATCTAGTTACATTGAATACAGTTTGTTTATTTTTTCAATAAATTGCAGCAAAAAGACTACAATTTATTCTCTTTAAACCTATTGTATTTAAAAATATATCATATAATTTAATGAGCAGAAAGTTCTCCTAATAGCTAAGTTGAACCGAATTCATAGAAATATGACCATTTTCTGTTTGAGAATTATTGCCAAAAAACCTAACCCAAAGACTTTTAATCCATTCATAAATCAGATCACAAAAAAACTTGAAAGTGAAAACGAAGCCATGAGCATCTACTTAAAGACCCCTCTCAACAATGTAACATTAATAATAATAAAAATATTGACGAGCAAAAAGAGCATTCTCGATTGTGATAAATAAATAATCACATGAATAGGTTACCATGACTACCAACCACTGATCAATGCTTTGTTGTGGGAGATGCGGAAATAAGATATTTTTTTTGGCATTCTTGGAAAAAATATGAATTAAGAACTTGCATAAGGCCACTAGCGAGTGTTTAAAATATCTCCACCTGCTTATTGATGGGTAAATATTATTTTTTTCTCCATTTCAGTATTCAATTATTAAAAACCACAAGATTACTAAGCCATGCTGATTTTTGCTGGCAAAGTTTCGTCAGAAACTAATATAATATTCGTGAATACTAATTATCATCAGGTTATATCCTTTCTCACTTTGTTTTTTTGTCCAACAAAAACAAATATTGAATCATATTTTAAAACGATAGATATTTTGAAATTTGAATGATCGTATGTACAATGTACTATAAGTAAACGAATAAAAAAATGTGACTATTTGTATGTGACTATTTATTTAATTTATGAACTCTGATATACCACGTGTGCGAAACAAAATTATTTAAAATCATAAAGCTTTCTAAGTAGTGTCAATTTAGAAAAAAAGAAGTGTGACGTTTCTAATTGCTACAACTATTTTTAATCTCTATGGTCATTTTTTGATTTCGAATTTCGAAAAAAAAAGAAAATATTTCGATAACTAAAGCAGCGTAGTTAGCTAGACAATGTCATTTTAAATTTCACGATAGATTTCAAACTTCAATGTACGATATTATATTTTGCTTTAAATATTTTTCTGTAAAAACCAGTATTATAGTATTTAAACATAATATTATTATTAGAAAACTATTTGTGTCGAACTCATCCATATTAAAGTTTATTAACTGTGGCCTGTTCATTATAGCTTGGTGAGTAATATCAGTCAGTTGAAAGGCATTTTATTAAAAAATGATATTGTAGTAGTTATACGAAAAGGGTCTCATAAAAGATACAAGCATTATATTAATACAAAGTATAACTTTTTGTCACTCTTTCTGTAGATTTTTAGTTTGTTGTATTGTTTCCAGAAGGAATATACATATGTGTACAAATTTATTACGACATAACACAATAATTCAGCATAGATTCGATCCTGGATCATACTGGAATCAGGTAAAGGACATATTTTTATAGCATCATTCAATAATTTGTTCATTTCTAGAGCAAAGACTTCAATTCAATACTTTTTCATTTTTGACAACAATGGAAAAATATAGGATCTTGGACAATAACCTGATGTGCTTTTTTCCTTCGCGAATAGTGAGATCATAGGACTTAGTGTCACATTAGGTATAGTGATTTAATTTTATCGCATTAGAAAAACTATCAAAAAAGTTTTTGCAAGGTTGCATTAACAAAAGTACACTGACAAATTTACTGTCAAAATATAATATTTAATGTAAAGATTTTATTTTATATCGTCAATTTCTTCTGTGAGCATTTCTGATATCGCTAAGATGTCATCAATGAATATACTTTGAGATTAAGGATCTCGAAGCTTTTATTATTCCATTATATTCAAACTCGTTGTTTAGTGCGTGTATTTATATTTATGTTTAATAAAACTAAATTTCAAAGCTATGTCACAAATAATTAAAATTAATATATTTAAATATTAACATCGAATTCATCGAAAATATTACACGAATTTTTCACTGTCAATTCTTGGGGAAAAAGCATTATTATATAATACATATATTAAAAAATAGAACACAATAACTTTAGTAAGATAGGACAATAATAGTGTTATTTGTCAGATTAATTCTCTGATCACTTTTATTCAAATTTCATTGCACTAATATATAAATTATTTCTCATTTTGAGTACCAAATACCTAAAATTAGAAATGAATGACACACGACACATGAAGTAAATATTATATATTTTTTAGATGTGGGAAGCATATCTATGATTTACAAAATATAAAAATTCGCAACTACGTCATCAGTTGTCATTTGACTGTTAATACAATGCTGGATTGATAACTGATAATGTATTAATACTATGCGTGTAATTTCAATATTTTTAAAAAAATAAAGGATTAACTTAGCATCGATGGAGAACATTGCAAACGTTCGTGTCCAATCTAATTTAAAATTTAAAAAAAATATGAGTCATTAAACACCATAATTTTAATCTTATTGAAATGTGAATGACTTATTTTTATTAAATGTATAATGTTTAATACTTTAGCTTAAAAGATTAAGACACTTTCATAAAGGAAATCAACAATCATATCGCTAGACTTCACAATTCTTGAGTACAACGGTTATTTTAGATGATATTAGTTCTTATGTAACTTTAGTTAACAAATGAACACAATGGTGATTTAAAGAGATGCGACTATAGCTGTCAGAACGGCAGATACACCGAGCATGGCATATCCTGTGCTGTCTATTAATAACGTACTATGCTAAATGGTGAATTGTGGTCTTACCTCTTTAGTTCAGAAAGGAAAAGAATCAGCCAGTAACCGCCCAAACAGAGTATTGTGATTGATATAGCCCCTGCCCCCATGGTAAATAGCGAATTGGCTAAACAATATTGTATCAATTCTTTTTTTAATAACTCAATATATAATCTTAAACTAATTTAAAAAATATTTCTTATATTATAAATGATTACCATTTCTTATTTTTTTCAAGAACAGATAAATAAATTATATCATACATTACCAAGAAAATCTTGTTGTTACTAATTTTATAAAATCAATCAAAAATACTAAGTGTTCTCAAGCGGCTTAATTTAACGATCTCAAGTTATATTTTTTAAAGTAGACCTGCCAAAAACAACACCATTAAATGATGTTTTCATAATTATTTTTTAATAATAATTAATTGGAAATTTTCCGCACTTCAACAGAATTAGAACGAACCTATTATAATATTGCATTTAACATAATATTTAGCATTACACTGACATGATAAAAAATCATCATATTATTTACATCATTATCAAAGCTAATTAACAATTTTAGATAAAATTTATATTAAATGTGTATAAATGGCACTAAAAAAGTAATTAAATAATAACGTTTTACACAATAGTAACTGATGTTTGTTAGAGAAAAAAATATTATGTTATAAATTAATATGCTTAAGTTAGACAATTTATATTGATTGTCAAACTATGAGACTGTATTGAAACAATATGTAAGCTTTTAAATTTGGCATATTTGAATTATAATAACACATCGAATTATGTATATGTTACAGGGATTATCATACCAGACACCCTGCATGTCAACCAATATCAAAGAATATAATTATAAGAGATTTCTGATCAAGTCAATATGGGGCAGTGCTTATATGTGTCGCAAGTCGCAAGTCACAATTGCAATTCTCATTGACATTGCATAAAGCCATAAAGCATAGTGACGACAATGGAGTCGAGTTAAACATAAGGAAATCAACTGCAAATTTTCAGGATGTAGGGATATTGAGCTACAAAGTTTCTTTTAGATACTTTATGTAAATACTGTGAATGTAAAAAGTGGAGCATAACAAATACTTAGTTTCTCTTTCATAACAAAAAAAAATCACCCGTCAAGCAAAAATACATTAATGCAAATAAAACAAGAACCAGTCTTCAGTTTAATCTTTTTATCATATTAAAATTTGGACTGGTTTCCATTCATAACTCAAAATACCTCAAAACGTCAGCTGGTTCCTTTTTGCTAGACTTAACCCAATGTTTAGTTGATATTGAATAATATTTACAAAAAAAATAAATATTAAGTTATTATAGTTTAACTTTCTAATATTAAGATTTATATATTATATGAATATATGGTCGTCGTAACCGAGTTGCCAAAGCATTTCTATTAGGTTTATCGGTCAATGATTCTGATCTCTGAATGGACGCTTTCATGCTCACAATATGATAATGATATATGGACCCAAAATATGTATAAAAAAACTTATAAATATGATAACTAAAAGTCTTCCTACAATGTATATTTTATAGTATTTGACATTTTAGGACTCGTGTACTTTACGCGTTACAAGTAAAACATGACATTAAAATGAAGAAATTTTGTAATTAGCAAAAATGCTAAGTGGATCGTTAGGAAAACAGAACAAACTGATTTATATTAGCTACACGCTACAACCCTACTTGAGACGAGACAGGGAGTAAGCGGCGCTCAAGGGAGGGAGGCAAGGATAGAAAGAAGCCTTGGCCCCCTCTAGACTTATACTCCCGAACCTGCCCCCTGCTGGGCCACCTGACTCCCGGGCTTGACAGCATCGACGTCCAGAGGAAATTGCCAAAATCGTTTCAAAGGACGCTTTAATTGTTCACGGAAAATATCGATCAACCACTGATGGTTTTTTTTTTCGACAAAAATTATTTAAAAGATTTTTTGTACACTTAAAATATGTTATTAAAAAACGTTAGCTACTTCAATCTATCAAAACGGATCATTAGAAGCAGACTTTGAGTTTATTGGGTCGTTGCTTGAATTTCGACGAATTACTAAATTATTATTTAGTTATATTTTCTATCCATTTCCTCAGCTAAATTATCGACTTAATTACTACAGAGGGCCAGAGATGTCCCAGATGGGACGGCGAAATTAAAATACTGTAGGCAATGCATTTGATAATTGCAATGGTATTTATAACTTTCGTAATTCACCAGCGTTTGAGTTGTGGATATTATGATATGTACGCATTCTCCAATATGTTTTCAGAATGTAAATAAATACGTTGCTTGGAAGAAAATGTATCATAACAAAAACGGACCACGTTTGACAAATCTAGATAATGTTTGGTCTGTTTCTTATTAATTAAGAAAAAATAAGTAATAAAATTAGGTAAGTTCATTAATATTATAAATAACCAATAGATATGCTTTTGTTACTTACACACATATTCTTAATTACGTAAACTGAAAAAAAAACAAAAACAAACGCAAATATAGGATGTGCGTGTCTCTTGGTGTAATAGAAGTAAGTCGTGTTTATATTAAATCAATAATTCATATATTTGATCCAGTTGTAAAAGTTGATCCATATTTAAAATGCCTACAGATATTTTAATAAAAAATATGGTTATCCTAATAATGTTCTATCATTAATATAATTTTATCATTATAATATACAACTAGAATAAAACATGCAATGATTTATTCTAAGCGTTATGTGATTATCACCAAATATACTTGATTTGGAAGAATTACGATGTAAATATAGTTCTGAAACGTTGTTTTTGTTTTACTTTAGTTTTAGTTTCTTTTTATTTTACAAAAAAATATTTCTATTATACAATAACAGCTATAAGATATTTTTGTATATTATGTTAATACATTAGTGAAACATTTAAAATTTCTTTTAATTTAAAGTATACGATGTCGTTATTTATATTTAAGTTATTTGTTACAGGCTATCGACGATCTGTCAGAGCTCTGTCAATATGTTTTTAATCAGCGGCCGTCTCTCGTAAAAATACAATTTCCCTCCACGCCCTTGTGTTGACATCGCTTTTGAAAATATTCAGCAAAGATTAAACATTTTAAAAGTATCTCCTTTCACTAAGTACTCAGAGTTCTCAGTTTCTAATTGAAAAGTCATTAATTTTAATAGCGTGTTGTTGGTTCCCTTGGCGCGATGGAGGAGCAGAGTGCTGTAGGGAAGGTTTCAATGTTGGGTGAAGAACGAAGGAATGGGAAACGAGGCCATAAGGTGGTGTTTGAAGATCTAGAAGGAATTTACGCCCTATCAACCTCCCTTAACGGGGGAGTGGTCATTTAATGACGTAAGTAGAAGCTTGTTTACATATTTTATAATCACTTATTAGGTGTGGAATAAAATCGCTTAAATCTCAAATTTTAAATATTTTACCTGTTTTTCAATGCATATTAAAACTGTGGACGTTTTCCAATAGCTTTATTTCTAGGGCTCGTGTGTAGCTTAAAGTAAATATGCATATAAAAGAATATTCATTCTTTTGAGAACCAATATACACGTGATTTTATTTATTAATGATCCTCGGTTTATTGAATACTATTTAATTTGCGCGAAGAATCGCTTCCGATCACCATTTGTTATAATTTCCACACTTTTTTACCACAAGCAAAATCCAATTTAAAATCAGTAGATTTTATTCAAAAAAAAATTGAAGGAATTGATATACCTTGAGTCAATTGGATTTTTTTCGGGAAAATAATTAATAATACGAGCAGGAAAAAAATATAAAACGTGGCCAATGCTTTAATTATTGTTACTTTTAACATTTTTCTTTAATACATTTGTTTTTTATACAGATACAATATATTTTTTTATAACTTGAAATGAAACTAAGCAGAATATTAATAATATAACTCAAAGAGAGCATATATGCCAAGTAACTTAAATGTTTAATTGTAAGTACAGTACCTATAAGCATTGAATATATTGGTCGGAAACTCTCTCCGCCGCCTATTATACGCGAGATGGATATGGTAAATTTTATTTTGATTGCAGATGCTGAAGAGTTTCGATCGACAATATATACAAAAAGTGTCGAATCATTACTTTCAATGAACTTTAATAATCAAAAACCGCAAATGACAATCCAGAATTTATAACTTATATGGTTACTGGATGTCCTGACCTATCTGTTAAATATACCGATGTGATTTCATGACTCCCCAGAAATATTCTATCGGATTCGTTAAAAAATTTCAATGCAGAAAACACTTACATAATCGTTTTTGTATAACATAATACGATGTCTGACGATGCCATATGACACGGCCTTGTCCGGCAGAAGCCATTAAAATCGCAGCTGGACGTCGATGAAGGCAGAATAAGGGCATAACAAATGGAAAAACAAGTCGACGAATAATCGGATAAACATAAAAAACGTTCAATACCTCAGAGCTTAAATATTGTAAATAAATATATGTGTCAAAAGGGCGAGTTGTTGTTTTGGATGTCCAAAAAATACGACAAAAAAATCAACAATGATCTCGGGATTTTAAATAAGAGATGTTCGATACAATGTCCATCTTCGTATTGTAAAAACATTTTTATCTAAACTTTAGATCCAGAATCTGATAACTGATATATTGATACGTAACAATATAATATGTACATCTACAGCACTTTGCGGTTATTTAAGGGTATAAAGAAGTACTACTATGTAATATGTAAGATTTGTATACTTTCGATGGTTTCAGCGGTAACTTTGTGGAAGTTCATTTTAATAGAAAATTTAAATTAACTTTGATTATTCCACGTATTGTGTAACTAACTGTGACACGTGTTTCGCCTCTTTCAGAGGCATCTTCAGACTTACTATCGCAAAGTTTGCTTAAGTAATGAAGCAAGATTGATTCTAACATTTTAAAATTATAAAATTACAAAATGGATTGGGTTTTTTTTTCCTTTTAAGAGGAGCAAGGAGGGGGGTGTAGAATCGAAATAAAGCAAACAGATAATGATACTAATTTTACTAATGAGTTGTAAACAATCAGAATGGGATTTTTCCTTTTTAATGGAAGCAAAGAGGGGATTATAAAATCGAAACAGTGCAAACAAATTTAATCATACTACTAATGACGTTAAACATTACAAACTATTAAAACTAATGAGCTACAGTCAATCATCTAGGTTTGTGATTACTCTATTAATTGGAAACAATTTGAGTAACGGGGAACCGCCTGTGCTATTAAGAATATTATTTAATAATATTTCTTTTTTGTTAAGAGTTTTATTAATTTCTAAAAATTCTAAGCTATTCATCTTTAAACCCTTTTTATTTACTCGGTGGAGTATTTCTAAATTACAAATCTGATTAAAATTATGATTATTTTCTATTAAATGATTGGCAAACTCAGAAAAATTGTTACTTTTTAGACATCTTATATGTTCTTTAATTCTAATATTAAAGTTTCTACCTGTCTGTCCAACATAAGACGCTTGACAGTCTCCACAAGAGAGTCAATAGATACCACTCTGTGACGATGAATCTACGCGATCTTTACTGTTCAATAAAATTTTACCTAAATTATTTACTGTATAAAACGCGGGTTCTATATTGTCTGAAGATGCCTCTGAAAGAGGCGAAACACGTGTCACAGTTAGTTACACAATACGTGGAATAATCAAAGTTAATTTAAATTTTATATGTAAGATTTGAGTATGAGAACATTGCTAGATACATACAATAATTTTCTACCGACATATCTTAATCTTAGATTCCAATGTATTAGTTATAAATTAATTACATAAATACGTGAATATAGTTATTTTTTGCTGTTTTTCAGATAACTAAAATATGCGAATATTGTTTGCACTCCATATTCAATTTTGACGACTTATACCCAAAGAGTTTTTTAATAATTGTACCAACACTGAAATAAATTTAGCAATTTAATCAATAATAAACGTAAATCTCAATATGTACACGTAGATATGCAATCAAAAATAAAATGCACCAGAGCTCGTCACATGTGGAAAATTAACATTATTTTTCTAATTTTGATAATTAGTCACAGTTGTATTGTTTGAATTATGGGAAAGAAACGATCTTATGAGAAATATTTGTTATGCTATATTGTAGTCGGCTTGACGTTGGTTATTAATGCTACATATTATTCAACAATGCCCACTCCTACTGTGAATCATATGGAGACTTAATCAAGAATTTCAACAGAAAATAAGGTAAATTAGTCTTAATGAATAATGTATTCAGAAGCAGTTCTGATGATATCGTGATCTCGTTATTATAAAAGCACGTTTAATAGTTTTTGTGTATTTAAATACTTTTTTTATTATACATTCTTGTGATAGAGTGCTGACGAGTAGATGCCAACTAATCAATGAAAGAGAAACTTAATCATTCAACCTCTTCTTTCGAACAGGATAAGGGATATATGAAAGTGATAACGTTAAGAATTTTCACAGTCAATACTTGGCGGAAAGGCATTAAATTCAAAACATAAAATGACGAAGATCATCCGATAAGATCATTCAAATGAGTGTTTTATTTTTGTAATTGTAAGTGACAAGGTTACGAAATGACTGTTTATAAGTTGATTGTAATATCATGGTTAATAAAATGGTCAAAACATAAAAAATAGCTATGTATTTGTATGCAAACACATTTTACAAGTATTTGGAAGAAGTTTGAGGTTAAAATATTGATAATTCTGTATTACGACCAATTATCATTAATAGGTGCAATTAATTAAAGAACAAATCATATTAAAATTCACAAGTTCTTTGATATGCTAATATGATGATTGGAATAGTGCACTTAAACTGTTGATAAATACAATATTTTACAGATCTGGTTTTGTTGTTCTGGTTGTGAATAATTTTCTGTGCCACATTTTTTTCGCGCAGCTTAATTCGTAATGCAATATAAAAAAGAGCCCGTGCCACGCAATGCTGTTTGTTGGCTTTGGTTTATTGTGTCACAACTGCCACTGCACCATAAAAAATGCAAGATGGTGCTTTTAATTTATTCAGTCGTAACAAAACTTTGGGGTCATAGTTTTTTGTGTAATTGATGAACGGTGACATTTCTTTTGGGCATTTTGATAATGAATGTGTTAACAAAAATTGGGCTGTCATTATTATCAATTATAGGCAGCCTTTTGTTTGAAGATATAGATTCTAGACGATTTTTACCGTAGAAAACTTTTGCTATGAAGCAGTTGCAATTGGCGATGGTAAAATCAAACCATGTATTTACAGCTGAAAGTGTGAAGACCATAGTCAAAAGCAGGTTAATATAAAATTTGCAAAAATTGAAATTCATTATTAAAAAATAAGAAAGTATTTCACTGATATAATCGTTGATAGTATTTACCAGTCATAGATTATTTATTGACATTGTCTTTGTAGATCTCAATTGATGACAACAAGATATTATTAAATAAAAACAATTTTCACTTTTCATTTACCGGGGGAGAAACTGACTTTTGATTTAAAAATGTTTATCTTCTTTGATCACAGCCGCTCGATATATGATTCTAATGGCTTCCGTGGTACTGAGTTAATAATACTTTCGATAATTACAGTGAGAACTCATATTTGAATAAGTTTGTCTCAAGATATGATGAAAATAACAAGAATATTATTTGATGTTACCATGTGGCTTAAAATGCTTAGTAATTGAGAGAAACTGATCTCAATGTGCTTTACTATAAGAAATCATGCGGTGCCAACAAGTTTGCATTCAAAACCAATGGTTTTCTAATGCTTGCCCACTACTTCATTCGATTGGCGATGAATGAACACAATCTAAAATGTGTCACATGCCATGTTCGCCTAACGAAAAAAAATACCCTCGCCTGAAGTAGAGGAATGATCGTATACACGGGATAAAATGCAAGTGGCCATAGTAATCCAACTTTCAATATTTTACATACTATTATATTTTTTGTATACGACGGCATTGTAGTGGAATTTTAAAATCTTGAAATTAGTTTTAAAAAGAAATGCTCTTAGTACTTAGTCTTATACAAATATTTTTAGTTGGATCTTGATTATTATAAGTATTTTCAATTCATTATTTGATACACAGACTCGATTTAGTAAGAAGCATTGTTGAACGATTGTATTGTTAAAAAACAGATACGTTGTGCTTACTTTGTTAGAGCATATTCAATTAAAACAAATTCATTTAAAATTCAGGTTACTTATTTATAGAAAACACTAGCAAATTAAAAAGCTAACAAATTGCGTTGTCAATTTGCTGTGATGAAAATAATAAAATATAATATGTACATAATTTTAATATAATAGAAAATAAAAATAAAATATATCTACCTCTAGATTATTACAATGAATATAATAATAACATATATAAACAAAACATATTTTATGAACGAGAACAATAGCTTATTAAATTCAAGTTAGGGTAAGATTGATTGATGAAATTAAGACGAGAATACAAAACATTCAGTGGGTCACTAAAACATTTCATATCTATCGGGAAATGAGAAGTCGCAATTGTTTCAGGTTAGGCGCTTCGTTTTATAATTGTATGAAAAGTTAGTCCAAATGGTATATGAATTGATTGAATTGGTATTAAATTGAGAGAAAAACCTTATAAGTATGTTAAAAAAATATATAAAATTATTTATGGCCGCACGCCATCGTCAGAACTATCTTAGCCATATGAAACTCATTGATATAATCATTCTGATATTGCTCCATATAAGAATAATATTTTCGTTAAACAAAGGTTTTTTTTGTAAATGACAATATTTTGCTAGAATCTTTAATAATACAAAAAAATATATAAATTTCTCTATGGTTAAATCCAGTAATTTCTTTTCTTCCACCGCCTTATTTATGTAAGTGTTATTTTTATTTGTTCTATGACAAGTAACTTTCTTTTGATAAAGGAAGGATAACGGATAATATTATAATACAGGGATATTGTTTGGCTGCATCAAGGAGTGACAGGCAAACATGCATGCGCCGTGTTGTTCGAGAGAAAATAAACTTCCTTCATTGTTGTCCGAAACGTCTCCAAATCAATTCAGAAAACGGTCATTTTCTTGCGTAAAAACATGCATGGTTGGCACTTTTGCAGAATATAATCAAAGACACTTACTATGGTTCATGATTATTAAATAATATTATATATAAAAACTCTATTTCGTCATTTTTTTTAGTTATTAGTCGTGTTATAATTTTTAAAAAAACTATCCACATTATTTATTAATGGTCAGGCAATATGAACATTAATATTGGGTTGATAACACTCACGATAAATACCGTGAGATTAGTACAACAAGTGTTTTAATTTTTATTATAATGTCTTTCCACCATTAACTGAAAGTAGGCACATTAAAATTTATTCATGTTATATCTTCAAACGTTAAATAAGTTCACTAATTATTTACATGGTTTGATGGCACACAGATTGATTTGTTTTATTTAAAAAAAGGAATCAAAAAAATACTTCTTTACCTTGTTAGATCGCCCAGATTTTTTGAAAGTTTGAGAAAGAAGCCAAAAATTAGAGGTGCAATTTCGCTAATTAAATATTGGTAGTGTAACTAGCTATCGTTGCTTTATTAGTATATTCTTAATATTCTGTAAAATCTAGGACATTCATAGAATATTTCCAGTACACAAAATGTAAAAAGGATTCGATGCGAGGAAATTGCACAACTAAGATGAATGTAAATCAATATACTATTTAAACGGAACCACATGTTATAAAAATGGTAAATTGGCTTAAATCAATATAAGTAATTTTTTGTTTTAAAACAATGTCATGCAAGTAAGTAATTGTTGACTATGAATTATTTTTTCCGTATGTGTGTGCCAACCCTACATTCATATGGTTTTTTTTTTGTAGATTTGACCGGTTATGTCAGAGTTGCAGCACACAAAAGCCTCAATAGGTTTCCTATCGGTTGTCAGATGCATTGGGCCGATTTTAAATGCAAAAAGCAAATTATTTATTGCAAATACGGAAGGGGGAAGCTGTGATAGGGTGCATTGTTGCATACAATCATTTTTGAAAGAACCGGCGATTTGGGATAACAGTTACCAACGCCGGACATTTTATGCACACAATGTCATAAAATAGAAACGGCTGGTAATATTTTTTTGAATCTGAATTTAATCTGTTCGGTATTTATTTATTTATACAAGACTAAACTCGTCGCAATCCTGTATGAATATGTTTATAATATATATATCAGCTCCCAGTAAAGTATACAAGTCTTCCCAATGGAGATATTACGACAGAAGTTTTTTTACAAGAACTGCTTGTTACTCAGTTTCTCAACTATTCTTTTTGAAAAAGATTAAGGATATTAAGCTAGGTCTAGAACAAAATATTTTTTATCTATGTCCGCTCCCAATGTAGAGCATATGGTCTCCTAATGGAGATATCTCAACAGAAGTTTTTCTACGAGAATTGTTTGTTATTCACTTGTTTTTTTCAAAGAGGGTAGTAGGGATAGAAGGATAAGTCTATGGCAGGACTAGTTGTTAACCTATCGATCTCGTTACGCCCAGTTATTAAATAGGAAATGTTGGGAGGGAATTTTTAGACATCACAAACACCCATGCTTTCAAACAAAAATCGATCGAAAAATGCTTTTCGTATTGGGAGTCGAACCTGTGAGATCCGGCACGGAGCATTAAGAAACAATAAGATTATTGGCTAATGAATCGCTCTCTATGCGCCTTCATATATATATATATATATATATATATATATATATATATATATACATATATATATATATTAATCCATGTCCGCTCCCAATGTGAAGCATATTGCCTCCTAATGGATTCATCTCAACAGTGAGTAGTAGGGACAGAAGGATAAGGCTAGAACAGGACTAGTGGTTGGCTAATCGCTATTGCTTAACCCAGTTATTAAAGGATCAGAAGGATGGGAGGAGAGGAAACGATGTGAATTGACATCACAAACACCCAGTCTTCGATCACAACTTTGAATTGAATAATTCTCAAATTCACTGTGATCTGACCGGGAATCGAACCCAGACCTGCGTGGTCGGTAGAGCAAGCTCTAACCAACTGGGCCACAGCAGGCGACATTTTAAGATATTTTAACATTGGAAAAAACTGGAGTGAGACAGACACCACACACACTCTATTGAAAAACCAATTTATGAAACTGCCCATAACGGAAACTAAAAACGTTGACCATTCGTCCACAGACCCGTCTAAGCTATAAGTTTACATAATGTGTATTATAAATAATTCAAAATTAATACTTTACATATATCGTCAAAATTAAAAATAATGTTGTGACATTATTTCATTTGACACTCATCATCAAAAGAAATATTCAGATTTTATCAGAATGGATTTCTTTAAAGATGTATCGGAATACTTAATTGAAATTCAGCTTTTATTGATAATATTGAACAAATTCAATAAAAATAATAATACATTTATTCATTGCAATTTAATGAGCGTGAATTTTTATTCAAAAAATAACATTTGGGTGCCTACTTTTGGAATAACAACTTTTTTGACCGTTGAAGTTTTTTTCCACATTTTTTTTTGTGTTGCATTAGTCATACTGGCCCAATTTTTTCAAGTTGTTGCACATTTTTTGATTAAACTTACTGGAAATGTTTACACGGTAAAATATTGCGCCAGATGCCATACAATGTAACATTTTTGGACATTGAAATGATAAAAAATATTTTTCAACGCACATTGGCTTTCTTGTCGGATTTCACGAACTTTAATCCCAGTAGGAACAGCATTTTTACAATCAATTCCTTTTCGATGGCATGGATGTTTATAATTTATAAAAACTCCCTCCCACAAATTCAATCCCAAAATAACTGTGTGTAGCGAGAGTAATTAACCAATCTCTAGTCGTATATATTATATACTACTCTATTTTTATAAAATTTTGAGCAACTGACGGACAAGCAGTTCTCGTTAAGCAGCTCTACATTGGGAGCGGACATGATCTAATATGGAAAATAATGTTATAAATATATATGAAAATTATGAATTATACACAACCTGAAGTGCACGGAGACTTCTAAACTAGTGTTTAATTGACATAGTCTAATATTAATTAAAGAAATTATCCAGGAAAAACGTTTATTTCAGTCTTTTTTCTTGGTTTTAATTTTTTCAAACTTAAAAGCTTAATTTAGATACTAATTCATCATTTTAAGCTTGCATCCTTTTGATAGAACGTGTATAAAGTTTGATACATAGTGATGATTGAAAAAAACCTGTTTTGGAAAACTGTGGGTTTCGTCCTTTTTCCTTTCCACAGTCGATATTTATAATACCACATCGAAATTCTAGTCAAGTCAGCATTCAGATCAATATATTATATTTTTAAAAACATGTTAATGTTTATGTCTTATTACTTTGTAGGTACGTGTATACTCTCTCAATACCACGAATGGTTAACTCTCATGAGAATTTAGAAGAAAGAATATTTTTCAAGGACAGGAAATGCATCTTGTTCTCTATGTCAATTTTTTCATAAGAAGAGAATTAATTTTGAGGGTTAGATGAGTCAAGCAATTTTAATACCCATGCCACATGTGTATACGGATATAAAAAAAAATGAAGCATATAAGAAATAAAAGAAATCCTAGTCTAACATATATAAAAAAATATCTAGAAATATGCTGTCACTTAACATACTTGAAATCTTAAACGTTATGAACATATTGGAACTTCACAGTAAGTCTAAAAAAAATTACACGAATAAAAGGTTTTTTTTTAATGAAAACAAGTATCTTAATTATCGAACAGCCAGTGTATTCATTATTGAATTATAATGATAGGCAAAGTGTAATATGAGAATATTGCGCCAATTTCGTTTCGTGTAGACATCGATAGAACAGAAAGTCTACCTGGGCGAATCAAAGTGGCCAAAGGGAGAAAATCTGCAAGGACCATGTATTCAAACAATGGATACTGACCCTCGTGAGTAACAGGAAGAAAGAAAAAATAACGATTATATTCCTCGTAAAGCATACCGCCACCGTGTTTATCAATAAATTTCTATACTTTTTCTGGTACGCAAAAAAAAACACTTTTTTTTCTTCCAATATCTATCGGTTAATGATGGTATGCAAAGATTAATTCGAATACAAAATGTCGATTCAAAAAGCATGACGTTTTCAATATTATTCTACAATTGTAAAGAACCGGTTGGTAAACAAAGTTACTATACAGAATCTAGTTAATTGAATATTATATCTTCAATAGATTTGGCGGAAACTTTGTGGAAGTTTATTTTTAATTAAAAATAAACTTTTTTACTCCACTTGTTGAATTACAAATTGTCGCACGTGCTTAATTAAAAGGATCACCATTCGCCAGACAGAACATCAGAAAGTTTTCTGTTTGATGACGTTTCTTAAAAAGGTGAAACACGTAACATAAAAAATGGAGTAACAAATTTATCAAAGAAATTTTACATTGTTTGCAAATTTTATATCATTTGCAAAGAATATGAAATTAAAATTTTATACGTAAGTATTTATTTTTTTGATTTTGTCAATTGCTTTACCAAGATCCTTTGAAAAAAATATAAGTTTAATAAAATTCTACCTTGTTGTAACAGATTGGCGCATGGCTTAACTTCCTGTATCCTTAACGAGAAGGTGGTGAGCATTAAGGGATGGAAATATTATTGGCGTGGAAGTCGTCTTAAAAGCAAAAATGTGATACTTGAAAAGGATATATAAATTTCTGACATGTATGTACATATGTTGTCTTTGTATTATCGATACAGTAAATCAGTATTTTTAATTATAAATTTAATTTCCATTCACTTGTAGCCAGTTCAATAAATATTATCAAATAAAATAATTTTGTTAAGCGGTGCTGTTGTATGATTTATTATTATTTAATAATCAAATATATTATCATTACACACAAAATAGTGCAATTATAAAATCAGATAAGAAGCTATATTTATGTGCTAGGTTTTGTGTTCGTAAGTTGCAACTAGGGTATCCAATCCCGGAGCCTTTTTAAGATCCCTGGATTTCGGGATTGGGCACTCATCGTGAAATCGTGTATAATTTTAGAAATTTTTTGGTGAGTCGTTTTTTTTTAGCTCAACGAGGAATTTGAAATCCTCGATTCCTTATATTTTCCCCCCAGAATATCTTAAAAATCCTATAAATTCGCTATTTGCTCAATCCCGAAATCCCGGGATCACGACCATATTGATTAAAAATGCAAAATATGATTATTTGATAAAATATAGAATTAGTATTTAAAAATATATTTTTTTGTGAATATAATGCCTTCCTACAAATAATTAACTGTTGAAAAAAGTGATTATATTCAATATGTTTGATTTAAAAATAAAATATCTACAAAAATATTTGAACGCAAATAGTCAATAATTATTTATTATTACGGTGCTTCATAGAAAATTATGATCTAGTATGGGGCTCTATAATTAATTAAATAGTATACAAATGTGTGTACATATTAAATTAATGAATGTTACAATATTGGCAAAATACAATTTGAGAAGTACCTTGGCTCTGTCACGATAAAAAAAAAACTACAATGAGATTCAAAACCGATATCAGACCACGAATCTCAAGTTCCTTTCCGCCAAACCCATATTTAAATGAAATAATAATTGGTGGTTTGGCAAAGACATATTCCTGAGAAATTCGTTATTTTGCATTGTGCGTCGCCATTGAAAACGCAAGTATTTCCTGATATCTGAAAAAATCAATGAAATTTGATCTGAATTATAATCACACAGTCCGTTTCATACTTCCGCCTCATCGATCGTATTATTAAGAAGTGCATTAAAATGCATATTATGTAGGCTGTGCAGTTGTTGCGCCACAGGATCCTGCCCACAGACACAATCGTACATATTTAAATTGCATAATGCATCAAATTCACTTTCATACGCGCTACATAGTAACGACTTTTCTTCGCTGCTTCGAACATAAACTTAATTAATACGATTTCTTTAGTTTTCAAATTTCGTATGATTCCAAAGCACCGATTTTTTAATATTATTTTAATAATTACAATCTATCACTTTTAGGGTGTTCACTGTCAATGTTGATGAAAAGACATTATATTAAGAAAAACACAATATTCCTTTGTACTTATTTCCACTTTTAATTACCAAGATCAGGACCGGTTTCGTTAATGGCGAGCATAATCAATGATCGTAATCTTGGTAAATAAAAGTGGAAATAAGTATAAAGGAATATTGTGTTTTTTTAAATATTACAGTCTTATTTAAGTTCTGGCATTGTACGGCTTAGAATAATTTAAAAATTAAATATAAAAAAATGCAAACCTTAGAATGTACTTACTTATAGCAATCTTATAGGTAAGCACCTACATTTATGTATTAATTATTTGTCGCTTTAACTGGTATACAGTAGTAGGTGTTTTACATTAATTCCACGCTCACGCTAATTTCAACTATTGACAATACTCGTGATTAGCGTAACCGGTCCTGATCATTATATAAAACTGGAATTTAATGCAAAAAAAAATGTTTCTTATACTCTTACTTAGGTTTTGGAATCTTGAGTCGTGATGTATATTTGTTTTATTTAAACATGTTCTATTTTTCTGGACCATCAACATCCATGAAAACTTTCGTATTTTTATATGGTCTATTCATTTATTATAAAATAGTTTTTTTATATTAAAAATAACCCAGCTCAGAACTTGTTATAAATATTGTGAAAATATACATTTGACAAACTTATACTTTAATAAGCATGTATTTATTTATACACTATGATATAATAAATAAATAAATAATTACACATAGTTGTATTGTATAAATATATTAAATTAAATATATAAGAATGTGCAAGTTTGACAATCTTAGTTGGCAAGTTGTTTAAATAATTCCATGCATCAAATTGCAACTAATTATTTACATACTAAAAAAACTCTTAGAATTTAAATATATTATTTCTAAAGCACGCACGACTGGTTATTATCGTTATTTTTCGACATTTTGAGGGAATAAGTGTGGTGAAATCTTGTTCTTTGACATCCAGATGAGAATGGTCGATAGAGAAATAATTTTACGTCATGGGGACGCACAATCGATCAAATCAATTGTTTGACATTTGATTGCAGCTTTATTATGTTTGGACAAACCAGTTTTAGGTTTACCTTTTATCACACAATGAAGATTTATTCGGTTGAAATTTGCAACGGTCGAAAATCAATCAAGAATAACTTTACAAATAAGTAAATTTGATAGTTGTTACTAACTAATCTTTTACGTGCCCTAATATTTTACAAAGTGCATTTCAAACATTTATAGAATATACATAAGAGATTGCCGACTTTGTGGTCGAGTGGTAACGGTTCCAATCCCAGTACAGACAGTTTTTTTTATAATTTTCAATTGACTTTTGGATTACTGTCCAAATGCATTGATGTACGTGTTGTCTTGAATTCTCTCTCACTTACCCTATCCTGAAAATAGGCTTAACAAGAGAAATTGGCTAACCACTCGTCCTGTAATAGTTCTATTCTGCTATTCCTAATCTCTTTAAAACAAAAGAGAGGTTTAGCAACTAAATAACTATTAGTTCTCGCATAAGCACTTAATTGAGAGCTGGCATGGATTCAATAAGAAATGTTTCATTGGGAATATTTTTATAATACATATCTATTAAGTGTTTATAATACAATATTGACATTTTAGTCAATATATTTTAGCAAATTTCAAAATAATGTTATCTAGAAAAGCAAAAATTAAAAACATTTCTGTTGAGATAAACTGAGCGGACATGGTTAAAAAAATATGTTTTTAGATAGACGTACTGAAGTGACTTCAGTGGTTGGTTAAAATTCAATATATAATTGAAGTAACTGCGATATGTTGTTAATCTTGGTAATCAGTCATTAAGCGATAGTTAATTTGTAAAATCTTTCATTTGAATATTATCATTCGCTTTTAAAAAAATAGAAATATGCTCACTAACAACAATCAGTCATTGTTATATTTTTTTGCAATTCTCTACATTTAATGTAATACATATAATGCACGTATCAAGTAATTTGTATACCTTTAGTTCTTATCAGCATTTTTTTTGAAAAGATAGTTTGAATTTCAGCCAGTGAGAAATTTTGAATTTATTGATTAAAAATTGCTTTATTACATTCTTGATACGTAATCAGTTAATTATAATAAATGTGGATGCATCTAATTTATGTTAATATTGGACAATAATAACTTCATTGTATTTATAGAAGTACATATTCATTCGTTCATTTACTGGTAATTTACAGAAGTTTAGGCCTCCGGCTCCTATAATGATGCTGAATTTGATAAGATCAGATTCGCACTCTATTTTTAGACAGTTCATAAAATTTGGCCGACGGAGCTTTATCATTTCATTTTAATTACTTACCGGATCGCAGTTAGCATCAAATACTCCGCAGGCTATTTAGATTATTAATTACAAATGCACACAAAATTAACTACGTGGTCGTCGTGGCCTGTAGGTGAAGGCCAATGATTTTATCTTAATTTTTAAAGAAAATCAATTCATTTCACACTAAATTTCCAATCTTTTATCTAATGTTATCTTATATTTATTTATTTTTTGAATGGAAACATTACCAACTCTGATAAGTGGCCGGTTTTCTTTTCTCGTGGTTGAGACTTCTGTCGGAGGCTGTCGAACAAATTTCAGTACGTCTCTATAGAGTCTGCATTTTTCATTATTTTATGTATTTCTCGCACCATTCTCGTGAGAATTCTTAGTAATATTTAATCTTAAAGTGAAGGTTCTTGTCTTCATATATATTTTATGTTATCAAGTAATGTAATTAATATTGAAAAAAATATTAGTGTTAATTTAGTTACTTTAGATGTCGCAATTTTAACGATCGGTACAACTCATAGACACTTTTGTATTTATTTAGCCGAAAATAATATGAATAAAATAATAAATTGTATCGTAAAAGACGAATCCAGATTATGTAAAAAAACACCATTTATATCCGATTCTAAATCCAGAGAATTTGACTAGTGGAAAAAAGAAAATTTCATAGATAAATAAAATCTAGTAATAGTGGTGATCACAATATTATACATCCAAATGTATAAATTATAATTATTTAAAATAATAAAAAAAATATATTTTGTTGTTTCATAAGAGTTGAAATCAAACAAAATCATTGAATTTACTGTTTAAGTATAACGTTAATCATAGTACGAAGTAATTTAATTGTCATTAAAATTATATTATTAAACATGTTATGAATATTTAATGTTTGGTTGATTAATTAAAGTAATTTCGGTGTCGACTTAATTATAGAAAAACCATTGGATATCGGTGAAAACCAATTTTCAAATTAAACCCGTTCTTTCAAACTGGAAAATACATCATTATTGTGTAATGTTTCGATGACACGAACTCTTTTCGCTTCCACAAAAACAAAAGCATTTAACATTATCGACAAAGCAAACTTGTATTTGGGCGATAAGTCAGGAATAGAATAACAAACCGTATCGAGACAATCACGTTTTATGGACACATTCCCGCCGCTCGGTAGCATTCCATCTAGACACGTGATGGTGCCAGATAGGAACCCACTCCTTTTTATTATGTGGGAGGCAAGGTAATTGTGAGAACAAGGGGTAAGAGAGCATTGGGACTAATACAAAACAAACGCTAATTAATAACGAACGATTTTATACATATACGACGGTGCTCTTTATTAAACAACGTCACATTAAAAAAAATATATTTATTATTGCTACATATTTTCTTAATAAGCTATAGCAAAACAATTAATACGTGAAAACACGCAGAAAAATAAAATATTAAACCGTTATAAATAAATGGTTGTTTTGTTTGCTTCAGATTTTTGTATTTAAAGTTAAAAATTAAAATTAAAAGTTGTTTTTCAGATATGTATTTTATGACGTATACGAGTTTCTCAAATATCTCAAATTTAATAATTTCATTAACCTAAAGCTATAACAAATTAATTTTCAAATAAACAAAACGAGAAACTGCAAATTTATAGATCGATTTCAATTCATGAGATATCATGAATAATTAATTAGTTAATGTTTGAATAATGTTAGTGTTGAGCTAATTAAAGATAAATTAAGTGTTTTCATATTCAACAGACAATATTAGTGTTTACTATTTGAACTGTATTATTGTATATTGTTTTTTTTTAAATATGAGAAAGGTTTGTGTGTTAATGTAACAAAATCAGATTAATACAAATTCATTGATTTAAATAAAAAATATAACTTTGTTATAAAATTTTACTTATTGGTAACGTTTTTCGCTTATTCGTTTTTTTACATAGGAGCGTAAATAGACATTGCAAAACAGACTAGGTATGTGAAAGACAATGCCAGGAATACAAATAAAGGATTTATGATATCTGTGTATAATAATCACAATATATATGATACTAGTATGTTACGAGAAACCAAATGAAAGACAGATGAATATATTATATTAAGTAAATGTATTCGAAAAACATATATACAGATCAAAATAAAACAATCAATTTTTAAGTAAAGTTTAAGATTTCGACTGAAGGTGCTTGGTGGAATTTCAATATTAAATTTGAATCGTTCAAATTATGTACATTCACACAGATTTTGTCACTAACGACCCTGGTTTCGCCTTTCGGCATCTTCAGGCGTTCAAGTGCACGGATGAACTTGAATTGACCGATTCGAATTGAATTTGAACGATTCAAAAAAAAATAATTGAGTAAAGCTTGGTTATATACACACAGATCCAAGAAAAAAATATTATTATTTGGTAATATATATTGAATGAAACTTATCAAAGCTTCAATTTAATATTCTTTATAACAACTCTCATTGCCAACACTGCCAGAAATTTCTTTATTTTTAACATATTTAATTATTCATTTTATCCAGTGAAATATAATTTATTCTAAATCAAATGAGGTAGGTAATGATTCTGTTTTGTTTTATAATAACTTCATTCACTGTTTTATATTTTAAAAAAATATATAAAAGATAACACAAGTACTTTGTTAACGTACTCACTTTTCTTTGTGTATGCTAAGAAATGAGTATTTAGTTTATTTTTTTCGAAAAAAATGCATGTCAAAGATTCTTTGCAGGTCAAATATTAAGTTGTTTAAGTTATCTGAATACAGAAAGCCCTCTTCATAAAAAAAGCTTTCCATAAAATACACATTATTTATCTTTACTCTATAACCTTCGTCCTTCGTGGTCTGTTTGCCCTTCTTATCTATTAAAAAGATATATTTAAAAATGAATAAAGGTGCGTAAAACTTCCTTTATCTACAAATTTTAATGCAGGTGACAAATATGTGCTCTAGAGCGATTGTTTATAAAGAAAATAGAAGGGCACTATCTTTATAAAGATGGCGCGTGCGTCCTTTGCCTCGCTAAAAAGCAGCCTCAGTGTCGTAGAGTGGCATTGGAAAGTACGAAAAAAATGCTAGCTTAAATTTTCATTATAATTATGAAAATTCTTATTAAGTTACTGTATATTTTGTATGTTGAAATTGGAAACATATTTGAATCGTATACTGATTTTAATTTCTATAATGATCATTTAATTATCCTGAAATTGTTTAAAATATATTATTAGATACAACATTATTATATATTAAAAAAAAAACAATCTGAATTTAAAGTCTATACATAAACAATGTCAAGCAAAGCATTTTTATGATTTAAAAAAATAGTTCAATGAAAAAGAACAATGTTTAATGAAATTAGTATCTCCTGTCAACTTAACTCTGTTGTGACTTAACGCTTAAAGTATAACAATTGCATTAAAAGCGTGAATTAAAAGCACACAAAACTTATAGTCAAATTATTCATGAGTAAAATTTTTCCAATCATGGAATTCCACTTAAGTTTCAGCCATATTTTATGTTGTTTTGATAATTTTGGTCAAACTTTGACATAAGCTCTACAATTATAATATGACTGATTAAATAAATATATTTAATATATAGCACAGCGTGAATTCTACGCCACTGCGCAAGCGATAAGTAAAGTTAACATTGCGCATGCAGTCAGGGTACGCCACTGCACGCGCGCTATACGCTTCTCAATGCTATCAACTGCAGTTTTTTACCGTCAGTATGTAGAAAGGTACTACTACCGCGACATCTCTACATCCCTGAATATGTTCAGAGCTTTTAACACCTTACGGTCAAGTCATGAAAAAATATAAAAATATACTTGATGGAGTCATACTAACTAATGCGGATGTTGTAGAATAAAGTATATAGAGTAAGTATTGTATGGAAATATTCTCAGAACATTGTCTAATACTTTTTGTATGGTGTATAAAGACTTTTATCAAATTACATATGTTTTTAAATAATAGTGACAGATATACCTTTAAGAAAAAAAATCAAGAACACTTAGGAATAACTGCTTCATAGTTAGAGAATCCAATCCCACACACTATTTTATATCCCGGGATTTCGAAATTCACATTTTTTTCAGGATTCGGGCTTTCGGGATTGACCAATTACGAATTCGAATTAATACAATCTAGAATTATTCTTAATTCGGAGACCTTAATTTTTGTTATAATGAATCTCGAGATTGGTCCTGAGACGATCCCGGAATTACTGGATTGGAAGTCCTGTTTATAATTCTGCATTAATCATCAACTAACAGCGGCTGTTTTGATGAAAACTGGTTGGGTGTCAGTTGCTTAACTTATCTTTTCAGAGACGGAGGTGATAAAATGGTTGGCTTGAAAAAATAATAAAGTTAGAAATTCACTGTCCCTTTGCTCCGTTCATAGCATCAAATAGACTGCAGGGTTTCCCAAGCTGATTTTTTAAGATTTTTTTTAAGCAGTGTTGCAGCGTATAAAACCGTTCTATTTTTTTCGGAACATCTACTCTGGCTCCGCTAAACATAGTTTGGGAAACCCTAAAATAAAGAATGAGGGAAGCGATGAAAATTCATAAGTGGACGTACAATAGGATATGACTAATGTTATAAAGTAATACCACTCTGATATTTAGTAATTTACATATATAATAGATCAGAATTTAAATTTTGTTAATTTTACTCATACAATAACAGCAAAAATACGTCCAATTTAATGACCAAGTTAATAGTTGACTACATAAAGTGAAAAGAACTAAATAATATCGACCGTGAAAAGGAAAAATGACGTAACCTACACATAACAAATTTTACAGGAGACTTTGGGCCAAAGGCAAACTATGAAATATACACGACCTTGAAGTGCACTGTTTTTACTAAACTAGTTTTTAGTTGACTTTATCTGATATTAATTGAATAATATTAAAAAAAACCTTTTTCATGGTTTTCAATATCCACATGCCCTTCTTTTTTCAAACTTAAAAGATAAGTTTATTTATTTCGGCATTTTTAGCTCACATGGTAGAACGTGTATCAAGTTGTATACCTTGTGGTTATCGATAAAAACTGTTTTTAAATAACTGTGGCTGACGTCCTTTTTCCTTTCCACAGTCGATATTGTATAAGATAAAATTCACGTTTCTGATTTTAAAAAAAAAGCCGTTCGCACTTACATCCGAAAAGTCCATGAACCTCAAGGAGTTACGTTCACTTTCTGACGGGGGAAGGTTGCGGTGGGGTGGGCACGAGTTCCGCGCATGCCCGGAGCAGGTGGGAACTTTTAAATTTCGCGCTTCAAAAATGAACTAAAAAGCAAAGCGGTCCATACTCGCGTACTTATGTGTATGTAGATACTCGTTGCTAGTTAAGAAAAAATCTCCCCATAAAGAAGAGAGGATGTATTTTTATGTTTTATTCTCGCATATTGGGGAAACAACTAAAAATAAAGGCAGTTTTTTGCCGTGGCCCGCGCGCATAGCGCAATAATTAAAAGAAGGATATCACTGCACCGATGGCTTTTTAGGGGTGAATAAAAAAACTTTTACGCATATTTGTAATATTATTTATGACCGGAAAAATACATTACTGTTAAAGTATTATGTATACATTACTGTTAAAGTACATTATGTATTAAAGTAGAGTTCGTCGGAGCTTACTCAGTTGACTTCCTTGCCACTTTTTTTTTTACTGCTTTTAATATTAAATTATACTATTTTTTTTTCTCCATTGTAAAAGTTTTAAATTTATAATTTGTCAACTTTGTACAATGTTAATTTAATAAATAAATAAATTACATGGTAAATTTATTCATATATGTATATTGTATATAATAACTGTACATAACAATGGAATGAAAAATGAATTCTCTTTGAAAAAAAAACACACACACACACAATATAAACTACTTTGTCTTGTTAAGCATAGTTATAATATGAGCCCCTGAGAGGTAAAGAGAGCAAAGTTGTATTTAGGAAAAGATGAGCTAGATCAAAGCCAATAGTAAGTCTGAAGATGCCTCTGAAAGAGGCGAAACACGTGTCACAGTTAGTTACACAATACGTGGAATAATCAAAGTTAATTTAAATTTTCTATTAAAATGAACTTCCACAAAGTTACCGCCGAAACCATCGAAAGTATTAGATCAAAGCCCCCTATAGGCTGCTATAAGACTGCTATGGCTAGATGTGTTTTAATGTTCTACATGACTTATAGTCAGTGGTGTAGTGGTAAATATATAGGTACCAGGTCGGTCATTAATTTCTTCTCTATTTTTTTAAAATATCCGTCCAAAGTTAAGAAATCACATGTCTTAAAAATTAAATTATATGTATGTGCTTGAAAATTTAGTTACAAGTCAAAAAGGTGACAGGGCGGCGTCCTGGACCGACCTGGCCCCACTACACCACTGCTTATAGTATCGTAAAAATGAAGTGATTTTAATCAATAAACAATACGATAATGATATCTTTCTAAAATAAAAATAGACAATCATCCAAAACATCAAATAAAGAAGTTTAAAGTCCAATAGAAAAATTTGACCATTTTACAACCTGGCCCAGTTCACTTCTTGAGGGTTTCACCATTTTAGTATCTTATTAATTCAAATCAAATGTTCTTTTTTCTAGAGTTTTGAAGAAAAAATTGAAGTCGAATCTCTGATATTCTTCTATAAAACTTGTTTTTAGTCTGTGAGAGAATAATGAAAATACAACATTCAAGGTGTAATTATTATTCATCACAATCCATTAAGAATAGCAATAGGCCTAATCATGACACGATAATGATACGATAACAGCCAAACACTGCAGTACTGTAGAGCTAATTTATTTGCAACTGCGTCAGTTGGAAAAATCAATTAAAATTTTCTTTTTTTTATTAGAATCGAATTCGTTTTTAAATTATGTCGCTAATAATTAAGAAGCTTGAAATCAAATACGGCCAAATCCCCTTTTAACGTCGCTAAAAACCTCATAGTTTCCATGCAATTAAGGGTCAAAGTATTACCGTATAATCAAAGCGGTCTGATTTTTTATAAGAAAAGTGTGTTTTACTCATTTTTGATCCGAAGTTTTTCAATTGTTACATTCATGGTAAAATTACACAGTAAAAAGACTACAAGTTACTATGTTAACTATAGCAATATTTACATACATTAAGCATGGTAGTACAATTATGAGAAGTACTATTTTTTTTAATGGTGATTTATTATCTTCTGCTTAATTGTCGATTTACATGCAAAAAGGCATTCATTTATCCAAGAGCCAGGATAAATTGCTGATATTGAAAAATTTTGCGCAGAGGAGAATTTCTTTAGTCAGAAGAATGTGGCAAGATAAAACAGAGAGGTTTGTATTGCATATGTTTTATGACATAAATAACAGAAGGAATTTTATAACATTTATTAGCAGTGCTTTTTTCTAATTAATGTCCGTTTTCAATGTGGAGGATTTGACACCCTAATGGAGGTATCTCAATTGAGTTTTTTTTAACGAGAAGTGTTTGTTAGTCAGTTCCTCAACCTATCCCTTTTAAATAGAGTAAGGATAGAAAGATAGAGCGAGTACAGGACCAATGTGCCCACTAAGGTGTGCGCGCGCACATCTCTCAAAATGTGGCCGCACACATTTTTTCATTCTCGCACAGGCCGCACACAGAAAAATTGTAAAAAAGAAGTTTGTTTCACCAAATTTGAGTAGGTCATTAAGTACATACCTAATATTTGCGCACAATTTTTATTTTGCTGGAAATTTATTGCTCACAGAAGTTGATGGTCCGCACCAATGTTCCCTCTAACTTTCCGAAGGTTGTGTGCGAAAAATACATTGGCTGTGCAACTTTGAAAGCAAATTAAAAATTGTGTGCGCCACATAAAGGTATTCAGACCTACTAACGAAATGTCTATTTTTTACATTGAAAATAATTATCAACACTATATAATGACAATTAATTTATTCTGGTGGTGGTATAGCTGGTGTCACTTTTGTGCGCTCTGTTCTTATGCATGTGCGCGCGCTCAGCCAGTTGTGTGCGCGCGCACATGCGCACAGCTTAGAGGGAACACTGGTCCGCACACACAATAGAAAAATTAGAGGGAACGTTGTACAGGACTAGTGGCTAACTGATTGCTTTTCTTTGCTAATTTTAGAATTGGAAGATAAGGATAGATATCACAGATACCATCGCCTTAACGGCATAAAAAATCAAAAGTTTTCAATGGGAAATAAAAATATTTTTTTTGCGAATATTGATTTGAAACATTAAAAATATCAAGAAAAGGGTGCCGGAACGTCGTTTCACATGGCTTTACATGGGAAAAAAGCACTGTTCATTAGTGGGTACATATAATATTTCCAAGGTTTGCCTGATTCAAATAATATTTTAAATAGCGTTATTAATTTTTATAATTAAAAAAAAACAATAGAACTTCAAACACCTATTTAACGTATCCACAATTCCCGTTTTTCTGCCATTTGAGTGCTCTTGTGCATTTCATACGCAATTTAATGGTTTTATTTCCCGCAATTGACATTAACATTAATTCAATCAAAGGTTTGTAAAGCTATTTTACTAAATTTAATGATGTTTACTACTAAACTGTATGTTTACTACTGATGTTTACCACTAAACTTTCAACTCCATATATACAATCGGAAGGGTTTTATATAAACACATGCATACGAACTTAATCAATTTATTTTTTTAAACAATAAAAATATCTTTAAATCTACTTATCACTCTATTTGTATTTACTTTTCGTCAGTCCCACTAAAAAATTATAATAAAAATTATAATAGATCGCAATGCTCTTGTTGTACAAAGTTTTATATCGGCAAAACAGAAAGGACACCGAACATCCGAGTTTTAGAACATATGGCAGCCTGTAGATTGAAAAAAGACACGTCTAATTTTGCTAATCACTTAATTTCGGAAGGACACGTGTTCAATCAGGAACAAGGGATAAAAATGTTACACCCAAATACGGACAGTCATAAGCTCTTTTTTCAGGAAATTTTGGAAATAAATAGAGCACAGATGCAAAGTCTTCCGATTTAAAATGAAATACTAAACTTTCCGGCATCTCCACTTCTATACCCTATATAATCATAAAATCATATAATCATAAAACCTTTGCCGACAAACAAATAATATAATTCTTGAAACTACTTACTACTCAAATCTGTTGGCATTCCCACGAGCTTATCCTCTTCGCCAGCAATGGCTTTGGACTCAGTGATGCATTTATTTCTTATATAAACACGAAACTTTCATTTACTAAACGTCAGTTTAAGTTCATCCGTGCACTTGAATGCCTGAAGATGCCGAAAGGCGAAACCCGGGTCGTTAGTGACAAAATCTGTGAGAATGTACATAGTTTGAATGATTCAAATTTAATATTGAAATTCCTTCAGTCGAAATCTTAAATTATATAATAAAGGTTTCACTGTATTTCCTGCTTTTTTATAATAATAATGATAAGAAGAAGACGAATGTAAATTGGCTGATAAGAGGTTAAGCAACTGAGTAACGACCAATTTTCGTAGAAAACTTCAGTTGAAAAAACCACAATGGGAGTGTTTTAAAAATTGTTTATAAGAAAGCACCTGTTGCAAGTTTTGCATAGTTGCACCATCAATAATATGTTTGATTATTTTTAAAAACAATGGGTTCTAATTTCAACAACTTATTGCAAAGCTCCATCAGAACATCTTATTGTATTTAAAATAAAATTGAATTGTTATATAGTACTGACAATTGTGTTTTTTTATTATTTTCCACCGGTAAATAATGACATCAAAACTGCCAAAGTAATTAAATTTAATTGGAACTTACACATTTGAAGTATTTTAAATACACAAGTACTAGATATTTATTTTAAAATAAATCCAAAACCAATATCTTATTATTGGACTGTTGGAAAATTTCAGCAAGTATTGTTTTTTTTAACACACACAAGAGATTTTTTGATGGTTTCGAAGTTTTATCTTTAAATAATACATTTTTTTTATTTTGGAAAATATGGGTAACTGCATATTTTATTGATATCGTTAAACTATTTTTGAAGTATTTCAATTGTTCTTTTATCTTTTCCAATTTATAACTGAAAATTGTACCTGGTAAGGTATTTAGATAAGCGGTGTTTGATGTTGAATGAATTCATTTTTTTTTTTAAATAAATGAATGAATTATACACGTAGAGTAAAATTATATTTTGGTAGAGTTTAAACACTATATTGAGTTATTTTTGTATTGCATAATTATGATAGTCATTATCAGTCCCAGACTTTACATAATCCATAAAACTGACATACTTGTAAGCAAATATTGAATTGAATATTATTCATTTGTAAATGATTGTTTTTGATTTCATTTTCGTAGAATTATTCAAAATCAAATATTTGTTTTTAACCGGTGGACATAATATTGATATATCATATATGTTTACTTATTTACTCGTGCTATATTTCAATAAAATTCTTAATAAAGTTTACCCATATTATCGTGTTGTTAAGAAACTATGGTCACATCCAGGGTTGAGTTACCAAATTATTGACAATTCACTCGATAGTCGTTACCAACAGGGTATCCAATCCCGAAGCCTTTTTCCAATCCCGGGATTTCGGGATTGATTTATTTTGAATCCCGGGATTGAGATTTTCTCACCGAGGAATTTAAATCCTCAATTTGCTATACTTTTTCCCGGAATCTCACGGAAACTCGTTTTTTTTTTTAGCTCACCGAGGAATTTGAAATCTCCGATTTGGTATACTTTTTCCCAGAATCTCACGAAAACTCGTTTTTTTTTTTTTTAGCTCACCGAGGAATTTGAAATCTCCGATTTGGTATACTTTTTCCCAGAATCTCACGAAAACTCGTTTTTTTTTTTAGCTCACCGAGGAATTTGAAATCTTCAATTTACCAATTTCGTGTAAATTTAGAGAATTTGCTAAAAATTTCTCAATCCCGAAATCTCGGGATCGCGGCCATCTCAATCCCGGAATTTCGGGATCAGAAAATTGAACGGGATCCCGGATTCCGGGATTGGATGCCTTAGTTACCAACAATCTAACTAAATTTGTAAGAGATATCCATGTTTGTGAATCAGTGAAATATATTTGTATGAAGCTCGTGGGTTCGATCCCTAGTACTGGCCAATTTAATTAGGGATTTATTATCGACAGCAGTGGCGGCCGGTCAGTGTGGCATTGGATGAATGCACCCCTTGTATAATCAGGGGCGGTTTGTTTTCATGAAATAATATTCAAACATAATATCTAGACAATTCACTCTTTTTAAAGTCTTCATGTATTTATTGTCTTTAATAAATATTTAAGAACATTTTATTTTTTATTATTTTTAAGACAGTAAAACATGAAGAATTTAAAATTAGTGAATGGTATAAATGTTATGTTTGAATATTATTTCATGAAATAAAACCGCCCATGCATATACAATGGGTGAATTGATCCAATACCACATTGACCGGTCGCCACTGATCGACAGCATGTATGTCTGTGATCTTTTAGCTCTCTCGACTCCGGCCCAAATCACGTAAAACTACCCCGTGTGCCCGGCCCGTTTTTAAAGAATTACTTTTTTGTGGTTTTTAAAAGTGTTGGAACTGTGAAACCATATAATCAAATCAAATGAAACCTTTTGTAATTGTTTGGAAGATTATAATTGTTCAACTATTTTTTTTAATTTTTGGCGCCTATATTAGAGGTTCTACGAGCATTTTTTTTGTTGTTGTTGCTATTAGTAACAAAACATTATTAGTGATGTTCCTTGACATTGATTTGTAAATTATCCAAATTTACAATTCGAAGTGGACTCAGTGACTGCGCCATCATGCAATGTTCCCGCTAAGGTGAGCGCGTGTGCGCGCGCACACCTCCCAAAATGTGCCCGGACACATTTTTCCATCCCCGCACAAGGCTGCACATAGAATTATTGTAAAAAAAAGTTTGTTTCACCAGATTTTTACATTTGCGCACATTTTTTATTTTGCTGAAAATTTACAACTCACAGAAGTTGATGGTTCGCACACACAATAGAAAAAATAGAGGGAACGTTGCCATCATGTGGTCTTCAGAAGGACAATTTGAAAGAATATACAGTGGAACCCCCAATTACACTACCCCGAATTACGCGCTGGCTTGAAATATTCGCCGCAAATTCCCCAATTGCACTCTCGCATTCCATTGTCGTTGCTACGAGACGGTCGTCTGTGCGGCGCATACAGTGAAATATTGGCTAGTGTCTGTGTATTCAACACGTGCTACGCTATACACGAATAGCCGGGCGACTGTCTACGTATTGGATGTTGGCGCGCTTTGCATTTTATTACTTGGTAACTAAATATTTCGTCCATATTTTTGTTTTGCAAAACTAAGGGAAGTCTTAGTTTTACATTTTTGCGGAAAAAACCAAATTCCCAATTTTGTATGAGATTCACTGCCCCAATTACACTACCCCGAATTACACTGTCCCAACTTTAGTGTCAGTGGGGGTTTTACTGTATTGGCTATTTTTGGTGAAAGTGATAAATGAAAACATACTTTTAAATGATTTTAGTATCTGTTTCAATCACTAAAGTGTTTTTATTTTCCAAAAAAGCTAAACATCACATTTATGACTCAACTAGAGAGGATAGCACATCACGTGAAAATAAGTCTTCAATGTGGTCAGTTTCTTCCCACATCTATCTAATTCTAAAAAATTGACGTAACGAGAGCGATTAGCTAACCACAACTCTTGTCTTAGCTCTATGCTTATATCTCTACTCTTTTCGAAAAATGAAAATATCAGGAACTGTTGAAGATGACTTCATTAGAGTTGTACATTCTACTCTACTTTGGGATCACATTCACATAGATTCCCAAATGAAGTAAAAAAAAAAGTCATATATAAAATTGGCAAAACCAGTCATTCTTTATCTCGATGCTTGATATTTATTATAAAAATAAACTAATTTGTAGTAATTCCACTTTAATTTTATATGATTAGGCCTGGTTTAGCCCATGACGAGTTTTATGAACAGGTCATGAATGAAACCGGTCTGGATCACATAAAATAAAAGTGGAACTAGAACAAATGAGTATTTTAAAATATATATATATAATGATCCCTTTCCACTAAGTATTGATAGTGAACTCTTTAAAATTCTTTTAATATTTATGTTTAGTAATCATCCAGAATTATTAAAACTTCACATTAATCAATGTATTAGAAACATTGTAATATTTACAATTTTTGGCTCGGATATATATTTATAGATTGGTATAAATTAACTCGGTTTTTGCCAGTAATCAACATTATGATATACGATTATTGGTAACTAAGAATAAAAGTTTGTTAGATTAATCGTAATTTGAATGTGGAGGTGTCTAAGTGAAACATTTCATTTATCCCGCGAAATATAATGAGTCGTCATTGTTGCACCCTACCCCGCGATAAAAGCTCAAAGCACACTTACACAGTTGCACATCTCTCATGAATGTGTACACTCCTACCAATTGCAGGCGGGCAATTCGGGTGGGGGGATGTTTTCCTCGATTTTCCTTACTACGAAAGAGAATGGAGGAGGGGGCGAAATGTAGTGGGGGGAACTAGGATCTGCCCCTAAACGTACGAGAGCCGTCAGTGTTGCGGTAGGTCACACGCAGGCCGGCCGATACAACTTGTCTTTCGGCTCTGAGCCGGCTGAGAGAACGCACGATAAATAAAAACACGCTCGTCTAAGAAAAATAATATGCGAAGATTTTTTTTTTTGAAATAAAAACAACATTCGAATTTTAATTTCATATTGATTGTATGTCAGCGACTAAAACAAATGATTGCTGTTCGAAACAATACTAATACTTAATAAACAATATTTGAAATTCGAATTAACCGACGTTTTGAAGTGTGAAGTTTGTGTTTATTTTGTTTTTTTCTATTGTCTTTGATTTATGTCATAAAGTTTGGACTTTATAATTGGTTTTGCCATTACTTTAAATGCATGTGTAAAAATATTGAGCGAGAAGCTGGACTTTAGTGAATGAAAAATATCGAAGAATGCATTTTATTTGCATATGAAAGGGATGGCGCTTTCCTTCCAACCGAACCAGAGCTCTAGAGGTAAGTTTATTTATATTATTATATTGTTGTATTTTAAATTTTGTTATTTAAATTATATGCATACTTTGTTTTGTTTTATTTGTCCCACATCTGTCATCGTGTAATTATTAAAAACTTTATACTGTGTTTGCTGTCAAAAATAAAATCCTACACTATCATGGAAAAAAAATATGTTGGTGTCTGTGACAGTTAAAATAATTAATTCTACAGATTTCAAAGTATGTTTTTTTTGCTTTAGTGCACAAATAAATATTTGAATTAAATACATGTCTAGGTATCTAGTTACTTCAGTGTCAATTTACAAAGAATAGTAAATGTCTTATTACAATTACATTTTTATTACAATCATATTTATTTTGACACGTAAACATACAGGTTATCATATTTTAAAAATTCTTTGAAATAATACTTTTTGTCTCGTATAAATACCTAACTTTATACTAGTTTGCTATTTAAAATCGAATTGAATTATTTTTTTAATATGCCTGTACAAACTTAAAATTTCAACATATTTTTGAAATCTTTGTTACAATAATTAAATTATTGCACGTGAATTATTTCTTCTTTCCCAATATGTAAGTATGTGCACATACAAATATATAATATTAAACAATATGAATGAAGCATCGTTCACCTATAAAAAACTGTCCCGTAACCTTCTTGATATTTGATAACAAGCTTATATACTTACTGAAGCCGATCCTGTAAGTAAATAAATAAGTCAAATATATGCTTACTATGTACAATGTACATTTAATTTTTTTGTCTCGTTTTGTAAAATTATGTTTCACACTTCTACATAATCATATAGTGTACATTTTAAATCACAAATGAAAATATAAGATTTTGTCTTTCAAACACATGGCAACTTGACCAATTCACTTATTTTCGTCATTTCACAATATTAACCTGTAACTGTAGCCAGTGCCTTATATTTTAAATTAATACTGAAATATTTACTTTGCACTTACTTTGTTAGCTCATTAGTTATCATAAATGAATTTTTATTTTCACTAGATCAACAAATTTTAATAAAAGAAAAACACATGTACGTGTTAAAAATTTCATGATTTTAAATGATTTCTTTACTATAACATAATTTACCTCCATAACTCCAGGGTATCCCCAAGCTGGACATTGTTATAGTCTTATACGATCATATCATTTTATACACATTAAGGTCAGATTTTTAAAATATATCGATGGCCAAGTTCCATATTTGAATAGCTCCACAAAAGTACCACTCGAAAACTACGTTTGCATATCGACTGTGGAAAGTAAAAAGGACTTAACCCACAGGTTTTTTTCGATAATCACAATGTATCAAACTTGATACACGTTATATCAAAAGGATGCAAGCTGCAAATGACGAATTAGTATCTAAATTTAGCTTTTAAGTTTGAAAAAATGACATTGTAAAAAATTAAAACCAAGAAAAAAGACTGAAATATAGATTTTTCCTCGACAATTTCTTTAATTAATATTAGATTATGTCAATTAAACACCAGTTTAGAAGTCTCCGCGCACTTCAGGGTTGTGTATAATTCATAACTTGCATATGTCACAAAATCATCAAAACACGTTTTTAGCGCCTCCTGTAAAATTTGATATGTGTGGGTTACGTCCTTTTTCCTTTCCACAGTCGATATGGAAATAAAGGAATATATACAATCTTTTCTCAGTCATATGAAAACAACTCAAAATATCGTTTATGGTTGTCAACGATGCCATAAATTTTTATTGAATTGAAATATAGTAAATGATTCACTTCTTTATAACTCAGTTTAGCAAAACTTTGGTCAGCCTTATCTTAAATCTACCAATTATAAGCTGTAGCACTATAGAACTATGCCATCGAGTTTTCCACATAATTATTTCAAGCACAAAATCTTCTTGAAAAAGAAAAATCCGTCGGTAATCGGTATTCATTCCTGAAACGAAGGATTGAATTCAAAAAACTTTTACTAAACAGTACAGTCGATATAGTATTAAAAATAATTTTGGTACTGGTAGAAAAATGTCAATATAACAATAAGTTCTTTATTATTAGTATCTTTCGTAAAATAATTACATATTGCCGTTGATTGAAAATAGAATTATGGCCTTTTTTTATCGAATACAGAAATTTACAAAACTAGGTACGTCGCTATCAAATTATTCGAAAGCTAAAACATGTTTATGTATTAAGACTTGAAATCATTTAATTTGCAAGCCACGTGTTACTGTTCATTTGTAAAAAAAAATGCCAATCATACTGCAATTAAAAATCGTACTAATCTATATTTCATTTCAACTTGTGATAAAATGAAATGAAAGAGATTAATAATTAATCAATGATATTTATTTATTTTTGATCCGAAATTCTTTTTAATGATTGTATCAACACTTATTGAGAATAGATAATTTATTGTACAAAGAGGGCAATTAGTAATTAATTAATACGTCACCAAATAATATCATTATATATGAACAAAAAAAACGTATGACTTCATAGGAGTTTGTAAAAAAATCAAACCTATAACAGCAAAAAATACAGGGGTGGGCTGGAGGGGCTCGCGCGAGCCCCTTGTTGAATTTTACTAAGGCCGGCGATCCTCTTGTTAACTTATGAGAAAACAATATTCTCAGATCAAATTAGTATATAACTGCAATTTCTAATTTATATATTATCTACGTCAGCTTCAGTATACACAATGGTACATTTTTATCTATTTACATGGATAAGTTTACGGTAAATTGCATATTGTTACATATTATAAGTGTATTAAGTAACAATCGATTGATTATTTAAGTATTGCATAAATTTGCATAGGAGTGATAAGAAAATTCACTCCCTTCTCAGAACACTGAGAATTGCTTCGAGATTAAGCGAGCCCCTTGTTAACGTACTGGCAGCCCACCGTTGGAAAAATATATAAGTAACACTCAATGTCGAAACATTCAGTTGGAAGCTTGCCTGCGATCTTCAATTTCCAGATTTATAAATAATTTAAAAATACTCCGCCGAAACCTAATTTCCATTGAGTAGATACTAGGGCATCCAATCCCGTTCAATTTTCTGATCCCGAAATTCCGGGATTGAGATGGCCGCGATCCCGGAATTTCGGGATTGAGAAATTTTGGGGAAAACCCGAAAATTTAAACGAAATTGGCAAATTCAAGATTTGAAATTCTTCGGTGAGCTAAAAAAAATTAAACGAGTTTGCGTGAGAATCTGGGAAAAAGTATACTTAAATGAGCTAAAAAAAAAACGAAGTTCTGTGAGAATCTGGGAAAAAGTATAGCGAATTGAGGATTTCAAATTCCTCGGTGAGAAAATCTCAATTCCGGGATACCGTGATTCAAAATTAATCAATCCCGGGATTGGGAAAAGGCTCCGGGATTGGATACCCTAGTAGATACGCCTAGGTATGCTCCATAGAATAGTTACATGCATAATTAAAGTAATATACATTTGTATAGCGCCAAAACATTTTTATTTGTATTATAAATTTTAATCAAAATAATAAAATGAATAGTAAAATTATTCACTTTTGAGTGCTTAGATTACCTATAATGTCATAGAAAAGTATAATTCAGGTAAAACACCCGACGAACGACCCAAATAATGCATGCGTTGCAGGTTAACCCTACACCTGATGTAAATCCGCTGCAGAGAAGCCACCCAAACACTTTAATCCAATTAACATACGCAACACCAAAATTTTGCTTAGGTTTCCTAACCCACTTTGTTACACAATCAAGTTTATGCTGTCTTGGCAAGTCGCTAACAAGGTGGTTGACTTCAATTGCGTTTTCAAGTGAAAATGTGACATTATTTGGGTTTTATGTAAAGATTAACTGCGAATAAATTTTGCGCGACAGTTGTATATTTAAGTCCTGAAATCAAATAGAAAACTGTTTTCAGATATGTACGAAACATTGACGTACGTAATTAATACTCAGGTTGTTAAAATTTCTCATTTGTGTAATATTATAAATTATATAATACAGTGGATGAGGATAATTTATTAAACATCTTAATTCAAATAACGTCATCCGAGACGCTGTATTTCCCGCATCTCATTTCGGTTATCAGGGCTTCTGGTGTGAGAAGCCCTCGGACCGTTGGGCACATTGGCGTGCATCGATGAAAGTACGTATTTTTTTAGTGTGTTCACTGTCAATACTTGGTGGAAAGGCAGTATAATAAAAAAAAACAGCATTCCTTTCTACTACTTGCACTTTTATTTCAAGGAAGATCAGGATCGGTTTCGCTCATAACGTGCATTATTAAATGATTTTAATAAAAGTACATATAACTCGTATCTAATGTTAAAAAACGAAATGATTGCATGCAGATATTTCTGTTAAATCCACATCATCCACTAGATCATTGGTTCCCAACCTTTTTCGGGTGACGACCCCTTTTTATAAAGCCATGTGACTAGGCGACCCCCCCGAGGATTTTGAAATCCTCGATTTGCTATACTTCTTCGTTATTTTGTCGTACAAATCCAAAATCTAAAAAAGTTGGCGACCCCCAGGTTGGGAGCCCGTGCACTAGATCAGCCATAATGCTCCATTCCTGAAATAGAGGCGACAAAAAACTGGAGAATATTTTGAAATTAAAAAAAATCTTATCTGTTGAATTTTAAATAAAAATTAGATGTATTATCACATTAATAATGCCAGTAATCTATCTACACTGAATTAATATGTAAATATAATTTCTAAATATTTTAATAAAATAACATTAGTATTAAAAAGCTTTGTAATGTTTGCTTAAAATGATACAGGCGTAGTTGTAAACTTGATAACTACGCCTTTATCATTTTTTATGAGACAATACTTTACCCAAAGAAAATGACTTATAATAAACGACATTTATCACGACGCAGGTTAAAAAAAAATACGCACATTTTTTCTATCAAAATGCGTCATTCACTCTCCATTTAATTTAATTTTTTTTAAACCATGTCCGCTCCTAATGTGGAGCATATGGACTCCTAATGGAGTTTATCTCAACAGAAGTGTTTCTACGAGAACTGCTTGTTACTCAGTTGCTCAACCTCTCTTTTTCCAAAGAGAGTAGGGATAGAAGAATAGGGCTAGGACAGGATTAGTGGTAAGCTAGTCCCTCTCGATACGCCCCGTTCATAGGATAGGATGAGTGAAAGGGGGGAATTCAAGACCTCACATACACCAATGCCTTTGAACAGAAATTCATAAATCGATTGAAAAATCAATTTATAAAAACTGTCCGTACTGGGATTTGAACCCGGGCCCTCCGTAGCCGAAGCCAACAACGTTGACCACTCGACCACACAGGCGGCCATTTAATAGTATGAGCTAAAAATAAGATTATTTTATTTATATATATATATTGATATTACAGCACGCCACTGGGGAAAGACTCGCAAAACTCTTGTATGCCAAAAAAGTTATCACGTTTTTCAATTACGGACTCGTTTTCTTATTAAATTTCTAATTATTCACAAATTTAATTAAGGGTTCTCAATTAATAAGGATACCAGGCACTAGAGGCCTCCGCTAGCGCTTCGTTGTTTAGCGACGCGGATGGATTTCGCATTAATTAAAACGTAGTTTGTTTTAAATTTAATATCGTCTGAGACTTTCTTCTGTGAAATTTAAATTTATGTAAAACTCAAAGTGGCCGAGATAATGAGATTCGGGAGGTGGGTATCTTATCTACGCATTTTCTTTGGGGCGATATTCTTGTTCTTCGTTGTTTTACATTATATTATTATTATATCTATAGACAGAATTTGAACGTTGTAAATCATTTATTTCACCATATTCATCATCAGTACATACAATTGTGAAAATAAAACCAGACGACTAGACCGTAGCCGATCGTATATAACTTTTCCAAGCAAACTCAATCATTGATTTTTTAGTCGAGTCTTACCATTAGAAATCTGATAGAATATATATAGAAGATAGAAGTTTAATAGAATAAATTATAAAAGTTTTCTAAAAACCTTCAAAAGATATATTATTGTTCACATGTAAGGATGTTAGGGTAGCGTATTTCGTGTTGGTCATAAATTTGATCAATAAATATTTCGGCATCGAACCATTTTTATTCTTGAAACTATTTTACAAATAAATATCAATTGATTTAACATCAAAGATTATACTTATTAATACGGTGACAAAACATATAACGGTAAATATGTAATCGTATAAACTATCTTTATAAAAATGTTCACCGCGATAATATAATATTTATACCTATTTCTTTACAAGCCATTCTAACTAAATAATACGTCTTATATAGTTGCAAAGGCTAATCTTTTATTTATTATTGTTATGCTGGGATGTAAATAAATTTGTTTTGTAAATGAGTTTTTTTTATTATTTTATTAGTTAAGTTGAAGTTAAAGTGGAAATAAAGCTTTTTCGTAGCGTCTGCCTCTGTGACTTTTCACTTTTGAAAATTTTCTGTATACAAAGTACCAAACATGCTTACGTTATGCGAAATCGTGAACAAGCTTTTTACACCTTCCATCAAACGACATTAGGAGCGTTTTCCACCTTTAAAAATACATTATCGTAAAGGCTTAAAACAACGTCTTTAAAAAGTTGACGTATTTTTATAAGGGCACTAAAATATTCATAATTTGCTTTTTCCCTACGCGAAAGCCATTAGTGTGTGTCCTTTCCAGGCCGTTAAACACCTGGGCTCATTTTCATTCTGCTCCAGGTTACGTGGATTCACTCGCGGGGGTAAATAATAATAAAAAATAATAATAACGGGAATAATTTACTAAGTTTTTTTCTCCATATTACAAGCAGAGTGAGGCAGCTTTACATTTACTTAAGTGGAAAGTTTTGAACGCGCGAGGCTGCCCGCGAAGGATTTCACTTTCGCCTTCATTTGGCCTACGGTTGTCAAACTTACAAGTTTATATCACCCACACCCTTGTCGTGTATACATTTTTAAAATATTAATTCTCCTTCCATAATAAATTGTTGATGCCGAAATCATTTGAAATTAAGTTATCGAAATTAATGAAAATCTTTTATTACAGTTTTTGTTCACGTTTATTTAACCAAATTAGCAATAAAGTTATTATCCGATGGTATATATCTTAAACTGTATGCGTTTTATAACAAATTACATGGTTTCATTTAATTATCAACTTGTAAAATTAACCTCAACCTAGTTTTACAAATATTACAAAAACCTTTGTCATATAGATATTACAAAGAAAACAGAAAAACGGCGTTAATTGCAACAAGTACTAAGTCGTATTATTACTTTTGGAAGCGTTTTTTTAAATTATAAAATAATATCAAATAAAATATTGAATCGGTATCAGGGCTATTTTTTAAGTATATATTTTGGATCTTTTTCTCTGCGAAGATAAAAAATAATGAATTGTCGAAAGTGGTTTGATAAAATATTTTTTTGAAGAAACTCTGCCCTCCCGCAATGAATACGCGCTTTCTAGGCGGCCATCTTAACGAACTCTAATATTGATGAATTGCGGTGCGGGTGGGGAAGAGTGGCGGAAAAAAGGAGTATGGGGTAAGCGCGGTGGCTATATCTGAACAAACACGGCCTTTGATGAGGGGCAGAGGGGTTAAAGAGGGAGTTTGGTAAGACAGGGAGGAACGAATGATTGATAAGGTAAAACTTAACGGCTAATTGAATGCGGGAGCGGGATAAACGATCTCGCGATTGGCGCGCATTTTTATTGTTCTAGTGGTAACATTGTTTGCGCTGTGAACAGTTTCCGCGTTTATAGAGTTTTATTTTCAAACACAAGTTATATCAAAATCATTCCAACTAGAATAACAACCAAAAACAGATTCCAATAAGAAATACTAATATTCGTGTAACATTGTATATTTGCAAATTCCAAATTTACCGCTAAAGATCGGAGCCGAGTTTGTCTAATATAAGTTTTCACATTGTCGAGTCAAATTATATATAGGTATATAACTTTTTGGCAGTGTACGACTATTAAATGTTAAATATATTTTATAAGTAACTTAAGTAATTTCTTTTAGAACAAAGTAGACCCCATCCAAAATAATATCTCACCCAATAGAGATATGTACGTTATCTGTTTTACATTATCAGATCGGCATCACTTGTACTAATTTGGATTGTCGAGTAGGCAATCATTTTATTTTGAATCACTTGTATCAGTAAGTCACATTTCTAAACAAGCTGATTTTCGTTTGACAAAAATCAAGCCGCCTCTCGTACCGTGCCGTGCGTTTTAATGTTTTAATGCCAAAGAGGGCCGCTAAAAGAAATTCAAAGGGCAGAATGAGAGGAACTTAAAGAAAAGATGGAAAGTAGGTACTCTACGTTTCTGCAGGGGCGCCGGTACAATAAAGCTGAAATATTTTAGTATGCCCTTTTTTATACTGTCGTCAATTTAAGATAACATTTATTTTCGTTTTGCAATTTGTTTCTACCTGAAATATAATGATACTTGATATTATTTAGTTTTATATAGAGTGCATCCATCTATCGAAATTAATACTTGAGCAATAAATCAAATATTTTAAAACTTCGAAATAACGAAATAAATAAGTCTTAATTGGTAGTTTAAGTAGCTTTAAATTCATAAGTGCACTTTTGGAATAGAATCTTATTCAAATAATAAATAAATTCAGATTTTTGGTAAATGTTAAATTATTTTCCATTGGCTTTACATTAAAGATGCATTTACTAAGTAATTCTTAATTAATTTAATTATGTTAAATCGTTAAAAATAGGAATTTAAATTTAACTTTCATATATCAGAAGTTATTTTACTGGTGGCTGTGATGATAACGTATCAATCTAACTTTTATTTATTTATCTAAATTGTTATACATTTTCAATGAGATGGGGATCAAAATATCAAGAGGATTAAATTCCTTATTCAAAATTTTATTTTTAGCAGCATGTGTACTTTGTAGGATGGGGCGAGGTGTAATCACCCCACGGCACTGGGGTGTGCAGGGCAGTGGGGTTTCGAAGTCTCTTTCCTTCTCGATATCAATTAGCGTCCTAATCCGATTCCAGCCGACAAAAGGTTCGATCACCATCGAGGCCTGGTAGGTGCACAAAGGAATTCATTTTAATGAATTAAATTTCCAAATGTTCTTCGTTTCTCATTTAATCCGGTCAAGAAGAAAATTTCTTCCTGTCTCTTCCCCCGTCGTCGGGCTTTGTACGCGGAATTAAAATTATTTTTTCGGATCAAAAAAATTCTAAGGAATTAATCGCATTTATTTTGATCTTTTTTAATGTGTAAATAAATTCTTCGTCCTCAAATAAGAAGCCATTGCAGTAATCATTTTCATTTATTACTATCTTATTCTTCTGGTATATTTATTTAAGAATGACCTTTTTACAGTCTCAATATTAAAAAAATATATATCTTGATCAATTATTTATTAAAGTATATCAGAGATATTTAATTTAGTAAAGACAACAATTATTATACCACACAATCTTTTTAATAGGTATAAAATAATAACGTAACTACGTATATTATTTCAAGCAATTCATTTTATCATAGAGTTACAAAATTTGAACTTGTTACTGAAATTCATTAAAACTCAAAATTAAATTCTTAACGGTCGACCGCATTCACAATCATTTCCTGTTTAAGCTCAAAAGGTTTGAAACTTAAAAGTAAAGTTGAGATATATTCTTAATGATTTACTGATGTTTTTTTTCCACCAGGATGTTAAATAAATGGTATCGTTAAAATTTTTGGTTGTGCATATTTTTCTATCCCTTTGCCAGGAAGAGGAAGTCTCTACAAGGTCTACGTTCGCGTGAGGTTTCGAGGCAATTTTATAAAAAAATAAAAACATGCTCTACTTATTCGTAAGCTTAGAAATAACATTCGATGATGATGACGACGACGACAATGGTTAATTAATTGCAACGTTTAATGAAAATATGTAAACAATAATTTTATATACAAAGAGAAGAAATTTCAATTGATATCATTTCGGCTTACAATCTGTAGAGTTATTTACCTGAATGTCATTCGGTAGGATAAGAGAATCTTTTTTTGTATGCAAGTATCGACTTATCAAAAGCAAAGTCTCTCGTCTGGCGCGGGGGTGGGAAGCAGCGACCAAAATGAATGCACTCGAAATCTTTTAGATCAATAACTTTCGAGTGGAAACGCAAAATTAAACCAGCACAATGGACCCCGTCTGTGCGATGGACGCGGACGTAACTGCAACAATAAATGATAAATGACAATAAATTTCAGATTCCACAATTGCGCCCAACGATTCCGCATAATACGAGTCTCGTGTGTCATTATTAAATGTTTTTTCTCCGGTAAATCGTCATTGCCCGAGGCGTTCGTTTCATTGTGATCACTTTTGGCAAACACAAATAACTGCCGGCCGATGATGATCCGCCGATTCATTTCGGAGATTGAAGAGCCTCTCCGCAATCGTGACCGAGCAGTTTACTCGAACCGCACATGATTTTTTGTGTATTTATTTACGTATACCGTGATTTGACATTTGATAAATCCTTTATTGCTTTGTATTTCTCAAACGGTTTTTCATCGATTCAAAAAATCTTTTTTGTAGCATGATATAAAGAAGATTCATCATTATAATTCTAGTATATTCACATAATGATTAGATATTATTTCATAAAATATCATTCGTCGGGTGATACATTATCATCCGATGGTTGAATAAACAATGTTTTTTTTATAAATATAAAATCGGAAGAATAGCCAAAAATTAAAATATACTAATATTCAATTTTCTTTTCATTCATCAGGAGTGGTCTGTGTCCGTCCGCTGAGCAGCATGAAGCACGAAGTCAGCGTGGGCGGAGCGGGACGGGAGCCTTCTTACCCCCCAATGATGAGCGCTGGGCAGCTGCTGGCGAGTCACACCGCAGCCTTACTAGCTGGACTACCCGCCCTCCCACCATCACTGTATCATCGCGCCCTGCTCGCGTGGCCTCCCTGTCCGCCAAGCCCTTCACCACCGCCCCATCACCACCTCAAGCTCAACAACAACCATATCGTATCGAGCAGTAGTGGGGACGCGGAGCCCAAAAAGAAGATCAAGAAACGGCGAACGCCCACGAAAAAAGAACACCCCACGATCATAAGCCCCCCAGCACCGCTTTCGCCTCCATCGTCTGCGGGGTCGCCGCCTTCTCGCGAGGCGCCGAGAGACAAACTCTTCACTTGCAAGGTTTGTTCGCGTTCATTTGGGTACAAACACGTCTTGCAAAACCACGAGAGGACGCACACCGGGGAAAAACCGTTCGAGTGCGGCGAGTGCCACAAACGATTCACGCGTGACCACCACCTAAAGACGCATTTAAGACTTCACACTGGCGAGAAACCCTACAGTTGTCCGCACTGTCCCCGGCACTTTGTTCAGGTGGCAAACCTGAGACGCCACTTGAGAGTGCACACCGGAGAACGACCGTACCGCTGTGACTTGTGCCAGGCTCGGTTCTCCGACTCTAACCAGCTGAAAGCGCACGCCCTTATCCACAATGGCGAAAAACCATTCTGCTGCGAGAGGTGTCTCGGAAGATTCCGACGGCGGCATCACCTGTTACATCACAAATGTACGGCAAACGGTCTCGGCATCGGCATAACTCTCCCCCGCTCCCCTGTCTCGTTTAGCGACAGCGGATCTGAGGGTATTCCCTGCCCATTGATGCCGGAGCAGACGGAACCGGAGGATCTATCCCTCAACAGGAGACCGTATCACGCGTAGCGTCGTCTAATCTCAACTGACAGATTTTTTAGTCACTAGACTTAGTTAAGTAAATTATCTAAAATTGTATCAAAGTTAAACTCGGGCTTCGACAAGCCCGTATGTAAATTTAACGGTTATTTGTTTATATGAGAATTTTCTGTTGTTCCCTTGTACAAAAACGAGAAAGTTATTTATCCCGGTATACAAGTTCCTCTCGAATAGAGCGATCCTCGGCTGCGTCGAGTCGCGGCCGGGACGCTAAGGTAAAGTCCCGCTTCGCGCAACTGAACCCTCCCCTCTCGGTGATGAACCAATAATCAATTCTCTTATCACAACTATCGGCTTAAATATAGTATATTATTTATGAGAAATTAGTTGCATTTTTATCATATTAGGACATGTTACATTTCGTCGACGTGCATATTTTTTATGAGTAAGATATAAGATCATTATTTAACTGGAGATGTGCCAAAAATAGAGTATTTTTAAAACATATATACATAGCCATATTCGCTTACGTCTCGGCTATTGAATAAATTTCGGCTGGATTGCGCGATTTCCGAGAAATAATTCAAAGCAATACACTAAGGGGCAGTCATTGGATATCTAAGTCTCCCACTTCATTGTGTGAAGTTTAGTATAAAAGAATCAAATCACCGGAGCCATTTCGCATACCTGGTGGGTGTAGGGTAGGTAGCTATTGCTTTCCGCGTTGCAAATTTGGGTAATATTATTTGGTTTTCTCTTTCATCTTTGGCACAGCAGACGTTGCAGTCGGCCGGTCAAACAAAGGGCCACATTACACCGGAGGACCGAGAAATGAACGAAAAAATCGGTTGCGTCGTTCAACAACAGGTTTCCAAATATCTAGGTTCTAGTAACTACATATTTATACGAGTAAAGTAATAAAAAAAATACAAAATACTGTTTTTTACATATTACAATGAATGCGTTGTTAAAAATAAATAATGATAAAAACGAAGATTTCATTTAAATTGTTAACATATAGTATTTAGCTATTTGGGCGTATGCCTTCATAGTTCTGATGAAAAGTAATTAGAACTAAATACTTTGCTATTTTTTACCTCACTATAATAGAGTTCTACCAAGTAAATGCTAATTCAATCAATATTTGTTTAACCTTCAAACATATGTCACATACCTAATTAATTTGAAATTAATAGTAATTTCTTTTGTATTCGATTCAAAAACTTTAATAAGTCAAATATATTTAGTTGTGTTAATTTTTTTGTGTCATTGTTGCATCAAAAAATGCTTGCTCTTTCGTGACTTTGTTTTAAAAATAAGTTAACAAATTAAAAAGAGCAATATAATTTACGCAGTAATATAACCGGTTAAAAATATAAACAATCTAGCCGTAGATTAAAATAAATGTTTGAATAATAAGTAATAAAAAATATTTGGAAATCTTTGTTCTATTAGGCCTATGCCTAATTCATTTGGGCACTGCACCCGTGCAAGTTTCTCTTCCTGTTTTTTTTTGTGTTGCTCTGTTTTTACGATAGTATCAGGGTAGCTATTTCCAGAATTCGCTAAATATATTATTTTTGCACTATTTCAGTAGTTTCAATGCTCCCGTCATTATATACAAAACAAAATGCAGGCGTGCTCTTTGTTATTTAAAGTATTACAAGAACAGTTTTATTGCCATTTTTACGACACCCATTTGAAATATGCTGCAATTTCGGGTACACGAATAATGTAAAAGTATGCAAAAATTTTCCCACTTTGCCTATGCCATTGATACTTCACTGTGCTAGTTTTTTTTTCTGCTGAGTGTACTTTCTTGCATATGCTAAAATTATTTTATTGTTTTATTTTTAGTTCTATAGAATTGGAGCAGGTACATTTCTTTTTGTGTCTATCTTTGAAATTTATTTTGAATAGATCCTATTTTAAATATTTAAAAATATTCAAGGACATTTATTTTGTTAAAAAAAAATTAAAACGTTTCGGTGATTTGTTTTTAATTTTCAAACTCAATACTATAATGGCCACTACGTTTTGCGTTATTTATTTGCTCAACAAGCAATCAACTTTTCGAAGAATCGTCTATAGCCCGATAGCCGAGAATTAAAAGATATATCAAAAACCAGTTAGTTATTCACTGCGCAGAATTCAATCTCCGGTGACTTTCTTGCTATACCACTAGTAATTATAATGAGATCAGGTTTAAGGCAAACAATAATAAAACCAATACCGTTAATTTTCCGCATTATATTTCCGTCAACGTAAGAAATTTGATTCTCATGAAAACGAGATTTTTCAAAAAATGAATCGAAATATTCCCTTTAAGAAATCGTTCTCAAATAAAATATAATAACAGCTTATTTTGATAAAATTAAACAATACCGTTTATTAACTCCATTGTCGAATTTGACATTCCTTTTGTACTTAGTCGATCTTAGTTGAGGAGGAAATAATGGCTTGTACGCAGTGACGTGCTCAAAATTACTGCAATCTTTGAGAAACGTACCCGGAAATCTTTATTTTATAACCATGTACGCTCTCAATGACGGTATGTTATTATATGAACTTATATTTTATAATAGAGTTTATTTCAACAGTTTTTTTTCCAGAGAATAAAGCTAGTACAAGACTAGTGGTTAATTAATCACTCTCTTCGACCCATTTTTCGGATGGGATAGGTGGTAAGAAGGCATTTTTGAGATCACCGTGTCTTCAAAAAGACGTCCATTAATTTATTGCAAAATCAGTATGTGCTCTATCATACATTTTTGATAAAATCTTATAATATCATTATTTATTACGGGAAAACTTAAATTAAAATCGACCAATACTTACGTTATATCATTTCCTGAATAAGCCGTCAATACAACATAAAATTTTGAATATAATTTATATTCTATCACAAGCATCTTGAACTTTCATAAACAAGTCTAGATCACATTTTCAAAATAGAATATAACAGCTATAACAAGAATCCGAATGTGGTTTTTCTAAGTGTTTCAAATCCGCACGTCACTGTATATAAAGCTTAGAAAAGGGGAGACTTTATACAATCGACTGCTTCATTGTTGACGAATTGAAACCAGTTTATCATTACGCTGGTTTTCTTTCAAATATGCGACTCTTTTGTTTGACTGACCGAATAATATGATCAGAATGCAACTAAAAAAAATTTGAAATCTATACGCGACCTTTATTACCTCAATTGCTGTAGTATTTGTAAATATAAATTATTTAAGAGAAATACGTGTAATAGAAAATATGTGTACATTTTATTATAAAGTGAGTATAAATAGATTTTAAGTAGTATAATTTAATCTTAAATTATTGTATCGATGTGAGTTGTTAATATTACACACTACCAACTTATAAATATTGTGGCCCATAACTATTTCGCTCGCCATTAATCTTCCTTTTTGACACACGAATTTATATTTGATTTTTATTGAAATTTACGGAATTATTGATTTCATTGTGTATTGCACTATTTAATAAAACTATTTCTAATTCTAATATGTTCATTAAATTTATTTTTTGTCTTTGAACATCAAATTGTTTTTTTTTTATTGTGATACTATTAAATGTGTATGGATATTCCGATTATTTGTACAATACAAAATGAAATATTATAGTAAACCAGTGGTTCTTAAATTAGCGAAGAATAGGATACAATATACCTCTATTTTTTAATATCACTGATTATCTACGATATTTCATCGCTGAAAAACAGATACGGGCTATCATAATATGTTTTAATAGGCCGGGCTATTTTCACAAATATATATTCTTTGTCTGATTAAAAAAAAAACACTTCTCCTATGAATCAACAATAGTGGACCAACAACAAAACAGCACTCGATGATAATTCCAATCAAAATCAAATATAATAAAAGTATACATAACAAATATAACTTCAATGTTTTTTTTTGTAATGAAATCTGTTTCCTGACCAAATTGTAAATATACTTCTTAAGGCGTAGTGTATAACGAACCAAACATTTAAATTCAGTTGAAAATATCGTAGATTTTGTTGATAAAATATTAAAGTAAATTACATATTATAAATATTCATGGTTTGTGAGTATACTAAGTTATATATATAAACATGATTAAAAATTTAAAGAAAATATAATCTATTTATACCACCATTTGCCACATAAAAACACATCTCTAAAAAATCTCAGTATATTTAAATTAACGGCCCAATATTATAAGATTGTGGATTTAATATGAAACTTAAAACAATGTTAATGCGTTAAATGTATCACACGATTCTATTTTATTGCATCATTTTTGTGAATAGTATTGATCTCACTAAAAATACTTTTAAAATATCATATCTCTGATATTTTATTGATAATATTGTAAATATATATGACGAAGAATACATTTTGTATTTATCATTTATTATTCATAAATGATATATAAAAAAATATTTATATTATTTAGGTATTATAAAAAGGTGTTCGGTTACCTCCAACATTTTTTATTTTAACAAACATTATTTTAAAACATTTTGATTTTGATTACGGGTATTAGTTTAAGATTAAATTTAATTTTAAGATTGTTTTAACAGGGTTTAATTCTTTATTTTTGTGTATGATTTTAAGCTGCCAACACTTCTCAAGTGATTGTGTTAACCATTTTGACAAAAGAATAAATTTTAATATAATACTTTATATAGCTATTTTTGTAAGTTGATTTCAAATGATGCCAAACTTTTTAATTTTTAAATCGTATCTATACCTACTGTACGAATTTGTATTTCCATGGTGGAAATTCCAAAGATATTTTTATGAATAATCGAGTTAATAAATTTCATTACAGGAACTTACTATAAAGATGTGTCTAGATGTATAAAAAAAGATTTTAAATAACTAGATAAATTCTGAATTTAAAGTACCTTGAATATGTATAGTCTCTTATAATCGTTATTTATCTAATAATTTTTTCGTCTTGAACGTGTACAGTTTTCAGTAATATTTTTGTATTCGAAATTATTTGAATATTTACGATAGTACATACGATTGAAAAATGAAATAATTATGCAACAGATGGTACAAAAAAAAATGATAATACTCTCATTAAAATAATAAATAAATAAAAAAAAAAAATAATTTCATAACCGTTATCTACCTCAATACTGGTTCAATAGAAGTAAATATATTTTACAAACACATATTAGATGTATTCACATTTTGTCTATTTAACAATCTTTCAGTGTTGTTGTACAATTCCTAGATTTAAACAATTATATTTAATTAAAAGTTTGCAAATTTACAAGACTGATTTTAAATAGTTACCTATCTTTATTGCATATATAAAAAGTATTTGATCGTAGCGTCAAAGTAACAAAAGATTAATTAATAATAATTCAAGCTGCCATAAGAATATGTTATTCAAAAGATTATTGCATGGTGTATTGATTTTCATTACAGGCCAACTCAGTAGCTGTAAAATGGCGGTACATATTTCATTCCTAATTGTTTTTGTTAATATGCGATGTTATTTTTGTTTTTAATTATTTAATATTTGCAGCACGGTCTACATGTAAATTTTCCTATAACTTGTAAATTTCTAATACTCAACAAGTATTTTATGTACAATGTTAAAATTGTGCAACTGTTGACACTGTTGAATTATAACTCAATACTATTGTGTGTGTATTTTAAATATTTTCATTTAAAATTCAAATACAAAAATTGTCATCTTTGAGTGCATAGCTCGTAACTCATAACTCATTTATATTTTACATTCATTTCAATTTTTTTTTTTTTTTTTAATTGTGGTAATATTTTGAATCAGATAATATTATAATCTACTAATAATTAATGACATTAAATAAATATCTTTATTTCATATCGTCCATTGCAATGGCAATCTTTTTTTTTAAATAACGTATATTGAGATTTACATGCTCTGCACTTCAGATTGACGATCTGCACAAAAATTTATAAACCATATTCCAAATAAATATCAATATTTTGTAAGAAATTTTGATTTTAAAAAATCATCTCTTATGAAAACAATAGTAAATGGCTTTTTAGGTTCATAGTTAATTCCTGACTTTAAATTAAATATTTCACAGTACACACACTTATGTATAATGTTATATTCTAACTTTAAATATAATTTATTATTTTCCTTAAATGGAATGTGTAAAAAAATGTCGGTATTGTGACATATTATATTACTATGGATATATATTTAAAATGTGATGAATGTATCCCGGTTAATAATTATTACCACTCTAAAATACTCAGAGCCAAAAATACCTCAACATTGTCTCTGGTCATATTATTATCATTATGTATGGATGTAAAATTGTTCCCTTATTTGTTCTCCATTTTATCAATCTATTATTGTACGATTACTTCAATGTCCGGTATATTATTATCTATTAAAATGTTTGTTTTTCTTAACATTTTGTTTCCTTTCAAACCATATGAGATAATCACACACACTTATTTATAGACTATAAACACATATAGACTCAGAGACGTCCCGAGGGTATAGGCGAGTAGGCAGTTGCATAGGGTCGCAAGTCTTAGGGAGCGGCAAATGATCACAGATTTTTTTCAATAACTAAATATTTTTGACACAAATTTGGTTAAGAATAAATATGCCCCAATGTTTTTGATAAGCAGAATAGCAAATCAAGAATCGATACTTATTTCATGATGTATAGTGAAGGTAATAGTTATTTTTTCATAATTATTAAACAATAATATGGGCTTTTGGATCATATTTATTCGCGAGGATCTTTGTCAATAATGGACACATATATTATGAATCACCTGAAAGAAAAACGGAACAACTGACAAAACATTTGTTTCAGTATGTAGGTGAGTAGAGGATTCGAACTTTTATATTTGTATATGTCATGCTAGAATAATGGGAAATTATGAAAACAAATAGTGCTATTTTAGGGCTCTGAGTAGGTGTTATGTGCCCTAATGACGTCACTGTATAGACTATACCAGTAAGTAAAAGCCAATAAAAATTGCATGTATATACAGGGATCGAATTATAATAATATATTTTTTTTTATATACACCATGTCCGCTCCCAATGTGGAGCATATGGACTCCTAATGGAGTTTATCTCAACAGAAGTGTTTCTACGAGAACTGCTTAATTTACTCTTACTCGCTTAATTAGTCAGTTGCTTAACCTCTCTTTTTCCAAAGAGAGTAGTAATAGAAGAAGAGGGCTAGGACATGACTAGTGGTAAGCTAATCGCTCTCGATATGCCCCGTTCATAGGATAGAATGGGTGGGAGGGGAAATTCAAGACATCACATACATCCATGCCATCGAACAGAAATTCATAAAACTGTCCGTACTGGGATTCCAACCCGGGACCTACGAGGCCGAATCCAACGACGTCGATCACTCGACCACACAGGCGCCAATACTTGAACAAAAGTAAAATTAGTAGATGTGGAGTCATTTAAATAAAATTATATAGAACTCTTACTTCCCATTACGCTCCGACTCCAATTCGTTCCACTATTGTCAGACACATATTAACATACATACGCTATTTCAACTATAGCGATAAACTACTCCGATCGCTAGATGAAATGAAAATAAGATAATAAAACAAAAATAAATGGTGTATGCAATTAAAGTAAATCAAAATATCTGACGATTCCATACGAAGTGTAAAAAAATCTGAAAAGACTGAATTCACAACCCAGGTAAATTGGCACTCACTACCTGCGAACAACGTTCACAAAGAATAAAAATGTAGATTTTTTATATCAGCATAGTTTTATGTTATTTTATACTAATTGTCTGAATAAAATAAATTCCGCAAAAATCAACCTTCAACCAGTTTCTTATAATAAAAATAATAAAACATTTTTAGTACTTTTTCCACATAAAATTTATTAGATCAGGACCGATTTCGCTCATGATGAGCATTGTCAACTGATAAGAAAAACAATAAAACAGTGATATTTATACAAAAGTTAAGTGATAAAAACAAGGTATGACAAACAATTGGTATTACAACCTAGCAAAGAATTGAAGCAAAATACAAGGAAAATAAACTATAAATAAAAAGTTGAAGACCACTTAGCAATGAAAACGATTACAACAAAAATATCTTGATATTTTATTATAATGCCATTCCACCAAGTATTGACAGTGAACACCTTAAAAGTTTCATATAATTTGTAAACGTTTTAAGTTGATTATTCACATTTCAAATATCATATTATAGTGGTAAGCAAATTCAAAAAAATAAAGAATACATTATTGCTGATCAAGACAGCCGGGACAAAAGCCGAGTGGTAAACGTCGTCCTCTTTGGTTGCGGTGTATATGGTATCGAAATCAGGTACGGACTTTGTTAATATGTACATCGACTTTCTTATTGATTTGAAGATATTTTTTTCTGGTATATCTTTGATATCTACGACCCCTCTAACTCCAACAGAACTGTGACCCGTGGGCCGATTCCGGCCCTCCAAAGATTTTTCACCCGTCTCCTGGTTTTTATACATAAATATTTTACACATACACAGTTTTGATTTTTTGATAGTTTTGATTAATAGGATTCAATCAAGAATATGATTGTCTGACCCCACAAAGTTTTAGAAAAAACCATACGGCCTATTTCTTGAAAAGTTAGATGATCCCTGCTCTAACACATTCTTATAACGATTCTTAAAACGGAACACTTCGAGAGCGATTAACTTACTACACGTCTTATCCTAGTACCATTCTTCTCTATTTACTCTCTCCAAAAAACGAAAGGTTGAATGGCTAAATAATAACAATAAGTTTTAAAAGAAAATTTTCTTCTGAAATGCTCTATTAGTAGTACATATGCTTCACACAGGGACCAGTCACATCACAATTTAAAAATGACAGCTTATTGGTTTCTCCTAATTTCTTCAAATAATTGAATAGACTAGGGCTTGGCAGACAGTCGTGCGAGAAGACCAACAGTAAACTGAAATAGTATTTCACCGAGACTGAATCCAATAAGAATATTTATATATTCATAATCGTATTGTCCTAATATATCCAAATAACATAAAAAATCAATTATAAGCAATAGTCAACCTGATTGGTGACCTGCGTGTAGATAAAAAAATACAGAAATGGTAATGATTTATTAAATTTCCAAAAGATGGAGCTATTTGAATGTAATGCGGAGAGAACGAATAATGCACCTAATTTGTAGATATATCCATCTATTCTCACGGTAGACCGGTAATAAAATTGAAATTAAAATCCGTGTAAATCAATACTTATTTATCTGTAAATTTGAAGTTCACTGTGTGCACAAATATTGACGCAATGTATAGTATTACACATTTTGCTAAAAAATCTCAATATCCCAAATCGGATTTAAATATTATATATACATGAATACAAAACTCCAGCCTAGCTATTTTTAATTGCGCGTTTCGATAATAGCGACAGGTTGAAGCCTCAACGAAGGAGACAAAGATTCAACGCGTAAAACGGAAAACATTAAGTGTAGGGAATTGTGCGTCATGCTAATTTGAAATATAAAAATTAACATATACCATAATATATAATTATAATAATTAACCCTTTTAAGTTTAGTCATTGCAGATGGTTTTTTTCTAAATATCGGTAAAAATCCAGGGCTGTGGAGCAACGTTCCCTCTAAGCCAAAGGGTTAGCTGCGCGGAATTTTCAAAGTCTGCGCGGAGGCTGCATGGAGGCTGCGCGGACCGATCAAATATTAATTGAGCAACTGTCTTGTAGTGCGCGCCAACCCGGAATGAGTGCGCGGGGGCTTCCCAACTGCTGCGCGGCCGCGCACGCGCGCAGCTTAGAGGGAACGTTGCTGTGGAGTCGTGTTAAAAAGACGACTCCGACTCTGAAGAAATTTTTCAATAATTTCATTTTTACTTATATATATCGACTGTGGCAAAGAAAAAGGACGTAACCCACACATATCAAATTTTACAGGAGGCGCTAAATACGTGTTTTGATGATTTTGTGACATATGCAAATTATGAATTATACACAACCTTGAAGTGCACGGATACTTCTAAACTGGTGTTTAATTGACATATCCTAATATTAATCAAAGAAATTGTCTCGGAAAAACCTTTATTTCAGTGTTTTTTCTTGGTTTTAATTTTTTACAAGGTCATCTTTTTAAAACTTAAAAGCTAAATTTAGATACTTATTCGGCATTTTCAGCCTCCATTCTCTTGATAGAATGTGTGTCAAGTTGTATACATTGTGATTATCGAAAAAAAGCTGTTTTGGAAAATTGAGGGTTACGTCCTTTTTCCTTTCCACAGTCGATATGTATTTCATAGGATCATATTAGTCAACCAAGCATGCAATGCCAACACTATGGATTATTGCGGTTTGAATACACATCATTAAATATATACTTTTTAATGTGTCTGATTCGCTCGTTTTTCCCGACACTCCACAGCCCTGTAAAAATCCCTTTGTGTTTTTAATAGAAGTTAAAAATATGCGTTAAGTTCCAAACTTCTGTAAGAATTAATAAATATGCATTTCAACCAGCCATCTCTGCAGGACGATGCATATAATAGCTTACTCGATTGAATTGTCATTTACTTGGTAGAACCCTATTGCAATAAAAGAAAAAAAAAGTATTTTGGTTCTTCAAATGTTATTATTCCTTTTTGTTCATTATAGTTCCAAGAATCACTAAAGTCAAGTTATTAAATACAATAGGATAGAGTAAAAATATCAACGTATTTTAGTTTTTTTTTTTATATATATTTATGAGTTTATAGCTATTTCGGCTTTCGCCATCGTCAAAACTATGTTTAAACTTATATTTTGCTCAGCTATATATACTGGCTCCGAAGAGATACACAATGCATCAAGTTATTCACTCTAACATCCTAATTCAAAATATAATTACAATATTACACTTATTAAATGTGATTCTAGTATTTCAAAGAACGATAAGCAATCTCAGAAAAGGTAATAGGTATTATAATTTGTAATATAATTTAGGATGCTAGAGTGTATAACAGGATATTTTGCGTATCTCTTCTAAGACAGTACACATAACTGATTTAATTTAAGTTTGCATGACGGCATAAGCCAAAATAGTAATCAATAATTTTTTTAGAACTAAAATACTTTGTTATTTTTTCGTCTTATTAAGATACCTTCACTTGTAATATTTATAAACTTGAAGTACACGAGCTTCGTTTTAGTATCAACTATTTCTAATTTTTAACCAACGATTATTTTAATTAATGTCCAGCGCTATTAAAAGTGTGTGAGTTTTTAAATATATTTTTATAAACACAATTGTAGTGTGGAATACACAGTTGCATCTTTTTTTTCAAATACAGGCACTGACTAAGTCAAACAAACGTATGCAACAGGAAAATGTATTCAGAGTTGTTGCAGAGATGGGGACGTCTTTTGAAGAGTAGAACACGTCCGTGACAGATATCAGGGCCGCACCAAGGTATTACATACATATGTATGCGATATGAAAAATTAACTAAACATATCACTTTTTCCACCAACAAGAAATAGTTTTCGCACAAAACGTTTATTTTTCAGATAAATGCGTTTTTATCGCTAACATAATAGTTTAATATTTTAACGCCGTCATTTTGAGCAAACAGGTATTTTTTAAATGCTAGAATTAAAGAACGCGAACGATGTTTAAAAATAAATATTTTTTTTTTAAATTAAGAAAAAATATTCACAATTTTGATAAAAATAAAAATGTTGAAATATGGTTGACTGATCTGGTTAATAATGAATAGCTTTGAGTTTTTGGAAATTAATAAAGACATTAAAAGAAAGAAAACAGATAAATAACATTTTAAACAAGATAGGTGCACCACCATTGTTGAATTTATTTCCATAGTGATTTACCGTACCTAAAGTAATTAGTTTATAAATCAGTTCTCAAAGTTTGTACCTTACCGCCATCATGCGTCATGATGCGTCCAGTATAAAAAGGACAAACCCCGGCTTTTATTTTGTATTTTATAACTTAAGAATTATAATAAATTTTTAGTTTATTTGTTAACCTTGCGATGTTTAGTCTGGTGATGATTCTGAAAGAGGCGAAATACGTTTCATATTTTTTTTAAACAACAAGTGGAATAACAAAATTATCAAATTTAACTTTATATAATAGTTTTAATTTGTTTTCGCAAATAACATACTCGTCGAATTGTACATATCTTTATGTTTTTCCCGTGCACATTAAAATAAAACAGTGGTAATTTTGAGAAGAAATATGCATATTTTTATTGAAATTTTGTAGTAGAAATAATATTATCATTAAATTGACTAAACCATAGGTTCCCAAACTGCGCCCATCGCTTCCCTCCCCCCTTGGTGTTCCTCCACTTCCAACATTCAAAATTAAAAGACTGAATACCCGACAAGGTCAATGTAATTTTTTTTCAATATAAATTTGAGAACTTTGACGGGGGTGTTGATGATGTCAATTCTCCTCAAGTTGATCTCGAGTGACTTACAAAATACTTTCATCGAGTTAATCTCGTATGATCTCTCAACTACAAAATATTTGGCTAGTTGGCATTAACTGTGCCAACAATTTAATTTTTAATTTAAAAAAAAATATGCAAGTACCCAAAAGATTTTTTTCATTTTTTTTTTCATTTGTCATGCTTTGGGCATTTTTTTGTGGAAAAAGGGGGGTAGTGAGTCAAATAAGTTTGGAAACTTATTGACTAGACCAGTGCTTCCTAAACTGGTTTCTGCAGGTTTTTTGAGGGGTTCCATGAAATTTTTCTGTTAGTTTGCTTGAAAGATAATTTAATGAAAATAGTATTTTAGAATTTTGGATAAATCGACAACAAGAATATTCGTCAATTGTTAAAAAAGCCTTAGTAACCCTTATTTCTCTTGCGACTACATATATACATGAAAAAGCATTGTCTTCGTAACTTTTACCAAAAAATAAGACATTGGAAGATTCCTTGCTCCTCGTCAGAAATACTTACATATTTGGCCCGCGGATTAATTTTTTTTATTTAGAGGTTCGTGATTTGAAAATGTTTGAGAAGCACTGGACTTCCGATGGAAAATTAAATTTAATAACTAAATTAGTATGTAAGATTTTATAAATTTTACCGAGTATAAATATCAAAAGTTTACTAGTGTCATAAAATAACTGCTTATACAACCTGTTTTAATCATCAACCCTAACAGCAAGTGCATTCTACACCATTGATTGTAACTTTCTATAAAATTATTGTAAAATATCTCTAGAAATACATATATATACTTAATAATTTTAAGCCAATAAGAATTCATCATCAGAACATATTAATTCTTAATAAGCATTCTATGTCACAAACTATTTCCAAAGATTACTTACTTTAATTTTAAATAAAAAATAATTTTATTCACGAATGACGGAATTAGTCGCAAAGTATAAAATAGTGTGATCTGGATTAATTGCGAAATAACTTCGTTGCCTAGCAAGACGGTGGAATTAAGGATGGTACTGTTCCATCTCAAACCTGAAAAAGCCTAATTTATGGCGCAAAGTTAATGTCAATTTAAGCTTCATCTAAGATTTACGTGAAATATAGATTGGTAAAAAAAAATCTTAATTTTATAATAATTAAGAAGAGTGTCAGAGAAAATGTATTCAAAGGTGGGTCTGGTGGGCCCACCAATTTCACCCTGCTCGGCTGGATAGATGGGGTAAAAAAAATAGCGCTGCAAGTACCCGTGGCGTAGGGTTGAATGAAATATAAAAAAACGCGATCAATATTAACTCTTTCTTTACCCCGCGGTGTTGTAAGGGTTGGGTGGGAAGGGTGGCATTGGGGGTGGGTGGGAAGGAGATGGGGGAGACTCATCGCCAAGACGACGGGCATGTTCCGAAAAGGGAAGATCTCAAAGTATGGCTCGCGTTTCAGTAACCCTTTTCTGGGGATGTTTACTTATAACTATTCAATAAGGTATACAAAATAAATTAATTATGTGAAGAGTGTAGGGAAGAGTAGCGAATACTATAAAAGTTACTCAAGTATATAAATGAAGAATATAGTTGACCACATCTTCAAGGTAAAGTAATAAAATATTATTATTAAATATGGCTTTTTTATTTCAGATTTTTTAACGAAAAGTTCAGTAATCATCTTAAAACAAATACAATAGTTTTTAATAGTATGTACAATGGAAAGTATTTTAAAATAATGTGTTAAACAGTATTATATCCAGTTTGTTTTCGCTAGAAAGGTAATGGAAAGAATACTGTAAGATATAAATTATAATGTAAATTAAAAAATGTTCAGTTCGAACATTTAAATTTTCTTTTGCTTGTATCTATTCGTCTTGAATACAATCAGATAAAAAAAATGATCACTATCTTAAAAAAATTAAGTTATGATTTTTTCATATTATTGTGGAATAATCCCAAAGGTTGCGTTTTGTGTTATGTATATTTGGTTTCTTATTTTAATTCTTTAACAATGTAATATCATGACTCATAACAGTGTTTTAAATAATATCTCTACCATAAATAATACTAACATTAAAGATTGCATCGATATAAATAAGAATCGTTGAAGTCATTTCTGCTACGATCAATTATCGATAAAAATTACTGAAAAAATATTTTTCTTGCGGTATTTTCTATTGTATCTTCTCAGAAATATTGTTTTATTTAACGCTAAGTATTAAAAAAGAAGCATTCTACTTGACACAATATTTTTTTGACACAGAAATCCGAAAGTTTATCCCTGTGAAAAGATTATTTTATTAATCTGACTCGTCAATTAACGCAAGCGGTTAATTGTAGCGAAAATGTTTAAAAGCTCTGTCTTAAAAGAGCCAGGAGGGGTATGTACTTTCTTCTTTTCGTCTTTTTTTTCATCTCGTGCCTTAAATTCGTGCAGCCTCCCTACGCCACAGGTGGCACGTGGAAAACGTTCTCTTTGATAGATTATTAATTGCACTTTCACTTTTACGTTCAAACCCTTTTGCCAATACGATATTACGATAATAATATTATTATTTTGTCATTGAAGATTAAAGCCTTTGATATAATGATTTGATTGATGTTCAATCATTTGAATCAAGCAAAGAAATTAATTCGATTGCTTTCTTAGTGTTTTTATTATATTGCTGTCACATTTATTTTTATTTTTAGAATAATAGAAATAACCGTATCATCTGATAAACATTACAAGTTCTATAACTTTATGAAATATTAATTTTAGTCTCCACAATATTATATCATTTTTTTAGCAGCAAATTTAAAAAAACTTTAGGCTCATTATTTTTTATATTAGGCAAATAAATAATTTTAAATAATTTTATGAATGTAGAAATTTTGAAGACATGATTGCAATTTTATCGCAAATCATTTTTTTGTAGCTCGTTGAATATTTTTTAGTTGAATTTTTCTATATTATTAATGATGAAGATCTGTCTTGACTCTATTGAATAATCATACGCGGTGACAATTGGAAACTGTAAATTAATAATTAATTAATTAAGTCATTAAAAATTAAATCTTCCCCGAGCCGCCCATGGTATGCAGATGGCTGGCAACCCTGATGATGAAAAGAATTATAATTTATTTTTGCTCTCCAAGACGAAGTGCCGGAGAGCTTTTCTCTTTCCCCCTCTCACTCTTTCTATCGCTTTTTCTTTTATTTTCTTCCATTTCCTCGTCTTCAAAGGGAAAAGCGCCGAGGTGGAGAGAGGAAAGGACTCTGAGAGGAGTTTTAACCAATTAATTTTGTTCCTCTATATACAACGGCCGACATGTATATAGCGCATTTACAAGTATAAAGTTCTTATATAAAAAAAAAAGTATAAGAACCCCGGGCACTGTACATAATCTCAAGGAAATAGGCGTTGGTCTTTTATGCGAAAGAAGCGAGCCTACCGTTTTAAGTTTTATTTATTTGATCAATTAAAATTTAATTATGATAAAATCTTTCATATCTTCTTGAGCTTTCTCGCATCAAGGGTCGTTGTAATGAAAGCTTTTATGTTGCTCGGATTGTTTATGTCATTTGAATTGTTCTTTGAGTCTGCTTTTGTTTGTTGACTGCGATATTTTATTCCGTCAGACGTATTTGCCTAATGAATGCCGGCCATTTATAATTAAATTTCGAGAATACTTACCCAAATAATAAAAAATATGGAAATTATAATACAATGAATTATTTTCCTTGAAACAGCGTGAATTATTATTTTTTCCGTTTGTCAAACAGGCTACTAAATAATAAAAAAAGACGGAGAAAAATCATGCCCTCATAAAATAAATTATGGGGAAACACATTTTATAAACGTATGAAGCACAAACTTTTTATAAAATAGATAAAATAATAATGATTTTTTATGGAAAAATGACAATTTCTCGGACACTATTTATATTATGATGTGTATGTGAATAATCAAAATTATTCTAACAGCTTTCCAACTGGAAAAAATCTTTCAGTTGTGTATATTTCAATCTAGTATGTTTTATCAATGGAGATTTTTTACTAAATTTTTTAAGATTAAAATGTAAATAATGCAAGAGATTTTAACAAAACCTATGTTATCAAAAATATATTTGTAATTTTTTAAATAAATTTGTTGATTTATTGACTAAGCAACACTTAATATTTCCAAAGCACCATTTGCTGTATGTATAACATTTGATTGGTGATATTTTGTGTGAGTAATAAGTTACATAACTAAGCACTATTAGATTTTTCTTTCCTTCAGTGTGAAACTGCATGTAATATTTTTCTTATTTAGATAAAAATACCAACATTTTACTAAAATTCATTACATATCATTAAACATTTCAACATGTTGTGCCACGTTAGTTCCTGCCATGTGTAATGTGTTATACTTACCTCAGCGATAGAAAAAAAATAGACACAAAAAATCGCTAATAACCCTTGCGGCATTCTCATCTGCACGAGCCAGTTCCAAAAAATACTCAAATTTACCCTAAAACGCAAAATAAAGAACTCTAAAAGCAACACTCATACAAAGGCATATTTAAAATGCTGCATCACCCCTTCATGATATTCCCCCATTTTTTAGTAAAACCTAAAATAAAAGAGGTAGGAGTTAACACTTTTTACATTTTTTTGTATCATTTTTAGCAGATTTTAAATTTACCTATCGAGAAATTCGTAAAAGGTGAGCTATTGAATCATTCCCAAGTTTTTTTTTAATACACTTCAAATACATTGTAATTTCATGGTGTATCATATTATACATTTTATGTTTTACAAATAGAAAATATTGGCACCACACGGTGGTCATGTGCTCCGGGTAGGGAGCGGAAACGGTCAAAAAATACTAACGTTGACTTAAATTTTCAGCATGTATGTTAATGTGTATTATTTATTCTTATACATTAATATCATCATAGAAATTCTGTTATAAAATAAGACTATTTTCAATTGAAAAATATTTAATCTCATTTTCTAATTTAATTTAACATTATATTATTAAATAAAAAAATGTGAAGAGCAAAATACTGAAAATTGTTAAGGGGGATTAAACAAAGTCATTGACGATCGACTAAAGAAGAAACATTATAATATGAAGATAATATCATAAGTAACAGCAGTGAATTTTCTCGTTAAGTCCACTTCATTGTAATAAGCAGTATTGATTGTTTTTCTTTCGATTTTTATATGGAAAATCGCTTTTTAGCTTTTTTCTCTCCCCCAAAAAACACTTAATTCAAATTAAATTTCAATCAAAAATTTATATACACAAGTAGATATTAACATTTTCAAATATGAGCACTTCAATACGACCGAAGTGGATGAAAGAATAAAATTACCAAAATCGCAGAAATAAAAGTGTACGAAATACTGTGATAGATTTTCAGGTATATATATGTAATTGTAAAGCTTAAATATTCAAGTTATTTGACGGCATCTTAAAAAAAAAATAACAATAATATGTTGGTAAATTCGTGAGCATGACACCTATTTCATTTATGTTTATCTTACATATCTGTATATCATCAGATCATTCTAATTACTAGAATTATTCTAGTACATTTCACCAACCAATATGATGATTAGACTAATAATTTTTCAATATCTTTCAATTAATTTTCTCTGCTTTTTCAGACTCCGACTGCGACTCAAGCCCCGGAAAAAAACACCCAATTCCCGACTCCACAGCACCGGTTAAAGCCATTAATTTTAGTTAAATGAATAGTATTGAGCGTTTTTTAAAACGCATTTTCGAATGGATAAATAAACCAACATGCGTGGAAATCATCTCTCGGCACTTTTCTCATATTTTCGCCCAAAGAAACGCATAAAAAGAGCACACTTCAGTTCACGTGCTACTCGTATGTCGTAACTACGTACAGCGGTGTCGCTACTTGTGAGTGTGTTACTACTGGAGGAATGTTCATATATGTACCTAAGAAGAAAAACGATAAGAACGCGCCACTAGTGTTGTTTATTGACTGTGGCTAAATGAAAATGTCTCGTTTATGCAGTAACTCTATGAATACTTGTTGATATGTATAAGCACTTTAAAATAGTTATCATCATCAACATCGTTTTATAAATACAATGCCAAATTTTTATTTTTTATATCTATATTATATTTATACGAATTAGCAGTTCTGTCGATCGTATGGGCAAATCGGTTTTTAGTTATATTATTTTCAAACAAATTATGTATTTTTATCCAATTGAAATTGTTGTCCGATTTTTTCATCTCTTCCCACCTACTTCATATGAGTCTTATAAACATATTTTATTAGCTTAGTACTAAAAAATAGATATCAAATACTATGTATGTATATAGAAAATTCATATTTAAAAATAAAACATTTTTTGTAAAAACTCTCCACTCGTTATTATATATGAAGAACCAATTTCCCTCATCGAAAGATTGTTAGTTGCTATCTTACAGATCCGATAGTTCAAGACTCTTTTTAAGAACATATTATGTTAATGGTAGCGAACCGAGTTAAGGGTTTACTTTAAGCGACAAAATTAAATGTTCAAATCCATGTAATTAAAAGAATGAGATAAAAGTTATTAATATTCCACAAAATTATGGATGAGAATATATATTTTTTTAAACTCTTCTATGTCTGACAAAAATGGCGCAGTCGATTCAGTCGTATTTTGATGACAAAATAATCAATTTTTTAAACTATTTCGTCTGGTAAACCACACAAATAAATTGGGAACAAAATTTTCTTTATAGACACTAATATATTAAAAAAAACTAGATAATGTTCAATGTTTACACATTAGTGTTTTTGTACGACAATTAAATGGTAAAAATATTTTTTCATAATTTATGTTTTCAAGTTTTCATTTCTTTTTAAAAAGTTATTCAAATATTGAATAAATAGTTTTAATTATCTCAAATGAATGAATTATTAACTACTATGTTTTTACTTTATTAACACTCAATTGTATTCATTATTTCTATTTGACTTCAAACGGTACTGTGTTTTGGAATACTATTTGGTAATCCAAATGAAATTAAAGATGACGGATTACTTTAAAAACCGTAATTTTAAATTTAAAAAATGTGGTATTTTAGATTTGATATTCACTTTATTGTTCTACACTTAATTTGTTTGTTGCTGTTTAAAAAATATCAAATATTTAATTGTAGTCCATGCATGAAATTAATGCTGTTTCATGCATGTAATTGGGTTACATTTTTTTTTATATTAAAAAAAGAGTTATCAGTATTGAAAAACAATTTATTAAATTTCCCGATTGGATATAATTAGTGGCACGTTTCAAAAACAGCATGCCATATTAAAAATGGTGGATATTGGAATTTTAAAATCTACTCTACATTGAGGGAATTATGTACAGAATCGTTCCTTCGGCGTGCATTTTTCATATTTAAAAAATAAGAAAATTATTAAATGTCCACTTTCACAATAAAAATCAATGAATGTTTTTTTATTATATTTAATAATATGTACATATTATAACAAGCTATAAAATTAAAATCAAACAATTTTATATATTTTTTATAGTGAGAATAATTTAGTATGCATTTGTTTGGAGAGTTTATGTTCTTTCGACAGAGCGCAGATGGCAGGGTCAAAAAAAACATCTGACGTTTTTTTACGCGAAAACATACTTCTGGTCTTAATGATGGGTTTACATGTACGAATTAAAGTCAATTTTACTGGGATATCATGAATTCAATTCTAGTTGTTACCTACACACACTTAAGCCATGATTACTATAGCTATGAGATTTGATTATTAGTACAAACATATTTTATTTACAGAATATGCTTTGCAAAGTTTGCGTATTTCAATCAAGAGCATTTTGACTACCGCTATGAGAATTTCAACATAATTTTTCAATAAAATTTATATATTTTTAAAATATGTTGTATTATATGACCCCTCGGACGTCTATTATAATATTGACTGTGGAAAGAAAAAAGGACTTAACCCACACATAACAAATTTTACACGCGACACAAAAAAAGTTTTTGATGATTTTGGGCCGAATGCAAATTATGAAATATACACAACTTTGAAGTGCACGGAGACTGATAAACTGGTTCCTTGTTGAATTTATCTAATACTAATTTAATTAATTAAAAAAACCTTTTTAAAGTCTTTTTTTATGATTTTTTTTATTACTCATTTTTTTAGTTGTATACATTGTGATTATCGAAAAAAGCTGTTTTGAAAAAAAGTACATGAAGAATTTAAAATGAGTGAATGGTATAAATGTTATGTTTGAATATTATGAAATATAACCGCCCCTGCACATAGAAGGGGTGCATTGATCCAATGCCACATTGACCGGCCGCCACTGCTTATGAGTATATTCATTTATAATTATTATTATCAGTTTAATTCATCGATTGGAAAAGATTTTACATGTTGAATTAAAATTTTAATCTGTTGATATGTCAACCGATTAAAATACATTCAGTTTAATTTATCGATTGGAAATGATTTTCCAGGTTAAATTAAAATACATAATAATTTCGAAATGGAAAAATATTTTTCAATTAAAAATAATTGCCACCCGTGAACTTATGCTTCCCGTGTTGGGCGACGCACACTTCGCGAAATTAATACACAATCTTATATCAGATTTTTTAAAAAGGTCTTGTAAAATGACTGAAATATGATAAATTATAGTTCAAAAAGGGAACAAAGACGAGACGGGAAGGTGTGCGTGAATGAGTGTTATTATTTGAGGTGAACCAATAATAATACCACTACACGTAATGTATACATGTATTATTCATAACGTTGTACAGTATACACGGTTGGTTAGATTTTCTCACTAACTCTACAATAAAGATGATTTTGAACTATTTTTAGGATCAATGGAATATTGCGTATATGAAATACCAATTGATTGTCGGCCTCTGTTGTGAAGTGGTAAGACCTTAACCCCAGCGATCTGATGGGTTTTAGATTCTCTTCCCAGTAAAATCAATAAGAATTTTTAATTTGTGGTTTTTAGCATGGATTTATGTGATGTTATTTCTCCTCAAGTTGATCTTGGGTAACGTGAAAAATCTCGAGTTTATTTCGTGTGATCAAAAATTGTAACAATGTTGAGCACATTGGCTGTATTATAAAATATGTTAAGTTTTGACAAATAATTTTTATTGTTTTGATAAATAATACTGAATTTATTGAAAACAACATTTTTTTAATTCATGTCGGCTCCCAATGTGGAGCATATGACCTTCTAAAGGCGGTATCTAATCAGAAGTTTTTATACGAAAACTGTTTTACTCAGTCGCTCAACCTCTCTTTTTCGAAGAGAGAAGTAGGGATAGAAGGATAGAGCAGTGCAGGACTAGTGGAAAACTGATCCTTCTCAATATATTTATGGATCGGAAAGGTGGGAAGGAATTTTCAGACATCACAAACACCCATGGCTTCGAACAAAAGTCGATAAATCGATTGAAAAAAATTGTGTTTGTGCCGGGGCATGGAACCGGTAAATCTGTCACGGAAATCAACGACGTTGGCTGCTGCACCATGAACCTGACAACATTAATTATTTAAGTATTCTTTATAACTCACACTAAAATGGATATTGGTGTACAAGACATAAATGAATACGATATTAAAATTTTAAGGATTTTGTGTTTTAGTTACAATATGGTCGTCATATTTTGTCTCCAGCTCATAGTAATTTGACGCAGTTGTGACAGAAAAATATATGATTCTTTAAGGGATTCTAGGAAACTAATACTGATTGTATAAGTATGCATTATGTAAATTGTGAATAATTCTGAGATTAAACAATGAGTGACAGATTGACAGCAAAATAAATTTCAAAATCATATCTGCCATGGGTGCAAAAGCAGGCAAATAGTATTTTAAAAAAATACAAACGTTTATAGACATAACAACTAGGGCATCCAATCCCGGGATCCCGTTCAATTTTCTGATCCCGAAATTCCGGGATTGAGATGGCCGCGATCCCGGGATTTCGGGATTTCGGGATTGAGAAATTTTGAGCAAATTCTCGAAATTTACATGAAATTGGCAAATTGATGATTTCAAATTCTTCGGTGAGCTAAAAAAAAAACGAGTTTCTGTGAGATTCTGGGAAAAAGTATAGCAAATTGAGGATTTCAAATTCCTCGGTGAGAAAATCTCAATCCCGGGATTCAAAATAAATCAATCCCGAAATCCCGGGATTGGAAAAAGGCTTCGGGATTGGATACCCTAATAACAACGATATTTTACTTTGTATAGGTAAATTAATATGTGGTCGAATCGCTGTAAAAATTAAATATTGTTTATTGCGGAAAACAAAAGAGCTCGGGGTCTATTTTTAAAATTTAAAATTATTTTTTTCGTAAGTTTATATCATCTCGAAAAGACTTTTTATCTCAGTAAGTACCTACACCTTTTTTAACCGAGATAAAAATTACTTCACCAACGGTCATCGAATGAATTTCATTTAAAAATGTATTTTTATATCTACTTAAATTGCAATTAAACAAAGGATATTTGCATTGTACGAAACCATACTACATATTTAAAATCGATAATAATGGGAATATTAACTGTGCTGTTCTATCATTGACAGAATTTTACTCGCTTAGAAATGATAAAACTTTAAATTATCGATGTTTCACACTTTGTTTTAATTTTGTATAAGTAATTTATAATGTCAGTTAGTTAATATATACGATAAAAGAAACGTATTGTATTCACGGAAGTACTTGATGGATTTAGTTTCAAACATTTTAACATAAGGATGATAGTTTTGGAATAATTTTACTTTATAATAATAGATTTATTAGTCGAAAAGATTTTTTTGATTGCATTGCTGTATTGAGAACAATTTTTTTTTAATAACATTTTTTGATATTTCTATACTTTTCCACTCTTCCATAAACTGTCTACAATTATTTCATTATGTTTCCTTGGTCAGGAGTGACATTCATTCAATTATTAATTATCCAGACCAGAGGTCACCAAACTTTTTGTGTAACAAGCCGGATGATTTTTTTCAAAAATGTTGGGAGCCCAACTAAAAATATTCTTAATGGAATCCTATAAGGTTTTTTTAAATCAATATTTCGTGTACTTTGTATTTTTTAAATTAGGGACCTGATTAAAATCTTTGGAGGACCGGATTCAGCCCGCGGTCTATATTTTGGTAACCGCTGATCAATACCCTATTAAAAAAAAACTTAAATTAAAAAATATAGGTATGCTTGCAAATGTTTAAACATTGTATTCTGAATAACCTAGGAGGCCGCTGGTTCCCCACTTATATACTGATTTTACTTTGTAAAAGGATTCATCATTGATAATTCGAGTTTTCTTGTTATGGTGTACTTACTGAAGGTATTAAAAATAATGTTTCAAATAATACATTTTCATGGTCCTTGAGCGATTGCGTCGCGTGTACATCGATTCGATATTGTAGATCCCTCAAAGTGAATAAATAACACACAAAAAATCGAATACAATACGAAAAGTAAGACTCTTTTGAAGAAGCAACATATCGATGGGACATATTACTGAGAGTGCACTCGAGTATGAGAATAAACATCTTACACGTGCAACTTAATAGGTTTACCCAAGAAACGTGAGCTGTGCCTACAAATACTTTATTACAACTTCGCGTTTAATGTTTCACTTACATGAATTAAGTCATTAAACACAAGCAAGATTTTTTCAGTTAAGAGTCAATAGAGAACGTTGACAAAACTATAATTTGATTACATAAAATTTACAGTGACCTGTCTCATATCTTTTAACTTTAATAGTTTATATAATATACTTGCCGACTAAAATATTTATAATGTATTGCCGCCATATCCATAATCTTTTGAAGAAAATCTTTGTTTAATGTGTAATAAACTTTGAAAAATAGATTAATATCAACTGAGAAGAAGGAGATACTGATTTTTGTTTTAATGCCATTTAGTATCACCTCACATATCACAAAAATATGCACCTGTTTGTGTGTGAACATATATTATAACATATGTAGCTTTGAACCATAAGCTGATATTTTTTATACTTTATTGAATTAATATCATTCTTTATGATTACTATATCACGATAATCTTCTTCCTCCACACAGTTTTATGCTTAGGAAAAACCATAGTGATGAAAAAATTCGATATTGGTACGAGGTATCGGGTATTGTGTAGTTCAAAGAATATGCTTTTGAAATGAGGGACTTAGTATCAAAATTCGTTCTCTTCAAAAATCATGTTTAAAGAAAATCGCAAAAAACCACAGAAGCACAATTTTTCGTAATTATAAAAAATGTCAAAGATAACATGAATATTTATTTATCGCAATAAAAAAGTAACCATTTATTAAGATGCAAAATATACTATTACACCACAAAAAATACTGATCGCCGATTGGTTTTTTCAAACCATTTCATGTTATTCAATTCAAAATGTGATCTTAGACACCGATAGTGGTCTTTGGCAGTGGTTTAACAGTGATTAAAGTTAATTTTAATACCTCACTATATTTTGATATACATATCAACTGTGGAAAGGAAAAGGGACGTAACCCACAGTTTTTTCAAAACAGGTTTTTTTCGATAATCACAATGTATCAAACTTGATACACGTTCTATCAAAAGGATGCAAGCTGCTAATGCCGAATTAGTATCTAAATTTTGCTTTGAAGTTTGAAAAAGATGACCTTGTAAAAAATTAAAACCAAGAAAAAAGACTGAAATAAAGGTTTTTCCTAAACAATTTCTTTAATTAATATTAGATTATGTCAATTTAACACCAGTTTAGAAGTCTCCATGCACTTCAAGATTGTGTATAATTTATAATTTGCATATGTCACAAAATAATCAAAACACGTTTTTAGCGCTTCCTGTAAAATTCGATCTGTGTGGGTAACGTCCTTTTTCTTTTCCACAGTCGGTATATTGTATACTTATCTTAAAAATATCAAAAATGTATATTATGAGTTCCGTTACAAAGCCCTTAATATGGGCCCATTATAGGTGAAGTGAGCAAACTAGTAAACTGCTAAAACTTTTTTCATTGACTTTTAAGTACAATCACATCTTTATTTGGTGGATTGTATATTTTTATTTTACGGAGAACACTATTGCAATTTGTATTAACTGAGGTTACTTCACTTTTACGATACTTTAAGACATGCAGAATATTACAACGCATCTAACTCATTTTTTTATAAAATACGACTTGGCTCATTTCATCTCTAATGGGCCCATGTGTTAATTAATATCAAATGATCTTCGATTGTGGTTTTTAGTATGTGATATTAACAAAATTGACTTTTATAATATTGTATTACTATCGAGCAATGACAAAGTAAGTTTTTCTAAGCTCAGCTTTTGCGGAACCATCCATCCCTTTCGATTTCGCAACAATACTCCCTCACATATCAGCAGGTAAGACAAAATCATGCATGCCAAATTTAAATACGTGAAGGGATCGCTCGGGACTGCTTTTATGATGCAGTTTTTTCAACGTTTATAGTTTTTTTTTACCTAGGTAAGTAGGTGAGCGCAATATGTATGAGCTGTGCGTACAGATTATTGTCATGTTTTATGGCGAACTATTGCCGCTTTCGGGTGTGTGTAAAGGAGGGATCTTCTGTGCAGCAGTACAATAAAAATACTCACGTCACATGAATATTTTTCGAGAATATTCTAAAAATAGTGACGTTGTTATCTTAACATTCTTCAAATTAATCGCAAGTCTTATAATTCTTTCAAGGTAAATGTCTTTATGATGCACTTACAAATGAATTAATAAAACTACTAAAATTTATATGGGCCGTGGAGAGGCGAAGTGAGCCAACTAGTAAAATGGTAAAACTTTTTTCTTGGACTTGTAGGTACAATCACGTATTTTATTTGTGTTTTGGTGGATTATATATTTTTACTTTACTGATATATATTGCTGATATGATATTGCAATGTGTATTAACTGAGGTTACTCCACTTACGATGCTTTAAGACGTGTAGAATATAACAACGCATCTTTTTTAGTCCATATCCGCTCCCTATACAGAGCATATGGCCACCACGAAGTTTCTCTATGATTCTCTATCCCCAGCCAGTCTCTTTGCTTCCTCCCAGGTCATCCCAGCGTCTCGTAACTCCGCTGAGTACATCCTGTGGATGGTCATCAGTGGCCTTCCCCGACGCCGGGATCCATCTGGTTGGAAGAAGAGACAGACAGGGTTCAGGCTCTCTTGAGGCATCCTTAGCACGTGTCCAAGCCAGGTCCACCACCGCTTCTTTATTTTGGACGTAATAAGAGGCTGGTTAGTCCGCTCTCTAATCTCCGTGTTCCTGACAAAGTCAGACCATTTCACTCCTAGCATTCGCCGCAGGCATCTGTTTTCGAAGCACATTATACGGTTACTCTGCGCTTTCGTAAGGTGCCATGATTCGCAACCGTAAAGCAGCACTGTCAAGATACATGCGTTGAACAGGAGGCACTTGGTTCTGACCGGGTACAGCCGTGAGTCCCAGACTTTCCGCATTGGGTTAAAGGTTTCTCCTGCTATCCCTAATCGAATCGCAAGCTCTTTACACGGGATTGCCATCTCCCGTGATGTGTACCCCCAGGTACCTGAAACCGTCGACTCTTTCGATGTTTTGACCGGCGCTCGTCAAGGGCTAGTGTGGGTTCGGACAGGCGTCTTACTTTTTTTAAATACCACTTGGCTCATTTCCCCTTTAATGGGCCCATATGTAAAATAAACGTTAAATAACTATATAAATTTAAATTTGACATGTTACAATAGTTAGTCTGAAGGTGCTTCTCAAAGAGACGAAATACGTGTCACAATTAGGAACACTATCAGTAGGATCAGTGGAATAATAAAGTTATCAAAATAACTTCTATATTAAAAATGAATTTCACAAAATAACCGTTGAATATATCGTTAAAACTAAAAACCTATTTTTCAGAGGCGCTACCACCTCATAGCAAAATCATGCAATGCATGAATGAGGACCTAGCAAAAATAGAGCCCAATTTTTTACATACTCAATATAACAAATTGGGCCTTGCGTTATGTTTGTAAGAGAGCCCCAAATTTCTAGCTACGCCACTGCTATTTCTGTATTAATTTTAACATATTAAAATATAATTATTCTAAAATGCTTACTAATATTTACTAGTATATTAAATGATGACAATCAATTGAACATGTGAAATAGATAAACTATTTGACTGAAATATTATTCTATTGATAATAATATTTTGTTTAGTTCACATATTTGTTCCGTTTTTCTTTTTTCAAATAATAAAAATTAAGTTTTAAAAACGCGTATTTTTTTATTTACACAAAAATTTTTGTATTTACTCATTGAATTCTCCATTCCATGTACACAAAAATAATGTTGCGAAAAAGCTCAAAAAAATCAAAGGATCAAATAGCAACCGTCATATGCAGCAGTGAGATAAAAAATGACCCTTAACGGGATGCGATCGAAAAGTGTTGGATTGCACCTTTGATGAATAGGTATGAATTAGATAGGTCGGGGTAAAAGATGCTAGAAGGCTGTCGAGGTCGCCGCGCGTGCGCGTCAGGTGGCACCACACGCGTTCCGTTATCCAACGTTACGATAAAATTTAATTCTCCAGGATGTTTTAGCGATCCTAAGATCGACTGCTTCAATAAAATTTTAAAAAATGCAGCAGTGACGACTCGTCAGTTTTGATTTGAATATTAATTACTCAATACATACATGTTTTTATTATTTTTCGCTCGATTCAGTGGTGACTTTGTGACAGTTATTTTTTTATATAAAATTAAACTTGATAACCTTTTTATTCCACTTGCTGTGTTACAAAAGGCTCGTATTTTAACCGTTCTGAATTTTAATACACTTTCGGTCATAGTTTTCATCACATTGGTCAGAATTTATATTAAATGGTCATAATATATCGGTCAGTGTACAGAGGGCAGAGTAAATAATTAATGGGCAGAATTTACATAAAATAGTCATAATTTAAATGAAATTAAAAAAAAAACCTATCTAACCAAAATGGTTATAAAATCTGACCGTATAATATTTTTATTCTGACCAAAAATCGATTTAAACTCTGACCATTTATTTTTTAGCACATTTAAAATAAGAAAGTTATAAGTTTAATTTTATATTATTTAGGTATATTATTATTTTAATAACTAACTTCAAACATTTTTAAAAACTGTTAATATTTTTCGAGGGGTTTTTAATTATAGATACCTTTTAAGGTGTTCACTGTCAATACTTGGTGGAATGGCATTATAATAAAAATAATAAAACATTTTTAGTACTTTTTCCACATAAAATTTATTAGATCAGGACCGGTTTCGCTCATCGCGAGCATTATCAACTGATCAGTTGATAATGCTCGCGATGAGCGAAACCGGTCCTGATCTAATAAATTTTATGTGGAAAAAGTACTAAAAATGTTTTATTATTTTTATTATAATTATAGATACTACAATTGCTTGGAAATAATTGAAAAAAGTTAAGTATAAAATTAGCAAAATATATTTTTCAATCGTGCCATCGCAATATAGTATATTAAAACTCTTAATTGAATACTTCAACATCGAATATTAGAAAAAAAAACTTTGTACTGATATGTCACCTACTCATCTTCTGTACTGAGGATTGGTTGCTAGTCTATTACTCTTTCATCTTCCTTTTTTAAGCTGGGTAGGGTAAGAAGGACGTAAAATATTATTGCTCAATTTATAATGCGTTGTTCCACATAAATAATTCTGCCGTCACTGATTTGATTGCATAAAAAATGCGCGCGCACCTTTTTATAAATAAAAGTGACGGTCGGTTATAAAAAAGGGCTGGCGTTATTATAAAATTTGTGCAAGGGTGAATTCTGTGCTTTATTATTGTCCTAACTCGTTTTTTTTATAATAGCTGTTATTTTTAATGCAAAAAATCAGCCAAGAAAGTAGGTCACTAGATAAATGGAACTTTTGCGAAGTCTTGTGCTAAAAGAAACCTAAAGAAAATATTTTTTGACCTTTTTTTAAATGATTTTAAATATACAGTGCTTTGGAATCTAATATTATTACTATTAGTATTTATCTATATATTAATAGTCGATAAGGTCCGTCTGTATGAGTGTATGAGTGTCTGTAAGGTGTCCTCGACCTTCCAGTCTCCACTTTTTTAAATAAAATAAAATAAAATAAATTAAAATAAAATAAAATAAAGTAAAAATTAAATTAAACACAATGCAACAAAAATCTCACGTTGCTGGGCAACGGGTTTACAGCTAGTAGTTATTAAATACAGTAAAAAAATAAACTTATAACCTCTCACTTCTCCTTGATATAGGCGGGCCTTTAGCCGAATGGTATTCGTCTTTAGCTTTGATTAAGGTGGTCACTGGGTCGAGTCCCATTATGGATGTTTTCGAAAATTGATTACTCAATCGATGTATGGATTTGTGTTTTAAGGTATAGATGAATTCCTTCCGATCCTTAAAACGGGTTATTGCAGAAGCTATAAGCAAACTACAAGCCTCCCCTAGCCCTATCCTTCTATCCATCCATACTGTAACTATTAAAAACTAAAAAAAAATAATTCATCTGTATATTATTATCCTGATTTAAATCAAAGAGATGTCTGTGATATTTTCAGCTTTGTCTTCTTTTGTGTCTTATATAATATTTTTAATCGTATGTTACCATATCTTGTCTACAAAAATGCATATTGATTAACTGTTTAGTAACAGTATTAAAAAATCAACATATGTATATCGACTGTGGAAAGGAAAAAGGACGTAACCCTCAATTTTCCAAAACAGCTTTTTTTAGATAATCACAATGTATACAACTTGACACACATTCTGTCAAAATGATGGAAGCTGAAAATTCCGAATCAGTATCTAAGTTAAGCTTTTAAGTTTGAAAAAGATGTACTTGTAAAAAATTAAAGCCAAGAAAAAACACTGAAATAAAGGTTTTTCTGAGACAATTTCTTTAATTAATATTACGTTATGTCAATTAAACACCAGCTTAGAAGTATCCGTGCACTTCAAGGTTGTGTATAATTCATAATTTGAATATGTCACAAAATCATCAAAACACGTTTTTAGCGCCTCCTGTAAAATTTGATATGTGTGGGTTATGTCCTTTTTCCTTTCCACAGTCGATATATATACAGTGCTTTTTTCCCATGTTACGTGGTGGAATGTCGTTCCGGCACCTTTTTTTTGACATTTTTAATATGTAATATCAATATTCGCAATTTTGTTTTATTAGCTTCAAAAATTTTTAAATGAGAGCAATTATTTAATCATTATTCCTGTCCGAGCCCTATCTTTATATCCTTACTCTTTCGAAAAAATAGAGGCTTAGCAACTAAGTAACATGTAGTTCTCGTCAAAAAATCTTTGATTGAAATAACTCCATTAGTAAATGTATAAATATAGCTTCTCCCTATTCAGTTCTATCTATTTACATATATATCGAATGTAATTTAAATACTAAGATTTTGTTTTCTTTCAGTTTAAGTAAATTTCACAGGACTCGAATCTTTTCTTAGAACAGTGATATGACAGTAAGCAAATTCAAGTTAGAGAGTAATTATTTGTTAAACAATATAAATTGATATTGTCGATTGGCATATCTGTATGAAAAAAAAATGTATGCTTTGTACAAACAATGTAACCTGGAATTTGAACACCCATTCATTGTTCCCGTGCATGGATCGAATCAGATAACTTATTGTTCGTTACACAGATGGTGTACGATCCATTAAATAATTTAAAATAGCGCATTAATGCGATTTTAAATTTAATAACTTTTTACAGATTTAATCTGTTTTTCAAATAGATTATTTATATATCGAGGTAAAGAAAAATATTTCAATATTCGACTCATTCAATATGAAAATTTTGTTACGTAGCTTTGGTTTTAAAATTATATTATTAATTAGAGGAGTGGGCCAGAGAGGGCTCGAAGGGGCTCGCGCGAGCCCTTTGTTAAATTTAACCTCGGCTAGAGAGCCCCTTGTTATATTAAGAAAAACAATACTAGGAGGGCACATATTATGTACGACGGTTTAAGACGGACGTTACACTTTGAAATATGTAATTGAAACGAAAATAATATAAATATAATATCTTGGAACTCTTTACTCTTGCAATTTCATATAAAATTCTATAACTTCATTTATTGCGTATAGTTGAATAAGAGTGATAAAAAAATCCACCACTTCTTCGGAAACCGAGAACAGCTTTGAGATTAGCGAGCTCCTTGTTTATGTATTGGCAGCCCACCGCTGAGTAAACATCATTTTGTGTTTTGTTTGATTTATTTTGTACAGTAGTTTGTATATATCGATACCTGGGCTTCAATAGTTTTGAGATAATTAAGAATCACGAATTTGTGCAGCTTTAATCTTATATTGTGCATCCATTTTTGTGGATTTGAATGAAATTGTAATATTAATAAAAACAAATATTTATTTTTATTCTAATTTGAATAATAAAAGGTTTCGTAGATTTTCATAAAATTTACGTAGTTGTTACAGTTTAAACCTAAAGTATAATAACCACTGTCATTAAAAAATAACCACATAACACCACATAACACCACATTCAGCTTTGATTTGTCATTCGTAGCTAATCAAATGGTGAAATAATAACTCTCGAATGGAGAAAAATAACAAAATAAAGATCTAATATCTTATCTAATTATTTTCATTTTGATTTTGTACACTTCCATAGAATTCTTGGTCGAACACGACCCGGGTTTCGCCTCTCGGCATTGTCCGGTCCTGATCAGTGCGCGAATGCACTCGAACTAACTTGTTAGTCGGGTCCCGGGTCGTGTTCGACCAAGAATTTTATGGAAGTGTACAAAATCAAAATGAAAATAATTCTAAATTATTATTAAATTTCCATCAAGCACCTTCAGTAGAAATTTTAAAGTAATGTATTTGATTTTGTTAACGTAAAAAATATTGCGTTTTGTATGAGATGCAATTGAAATAGCTATTGTTCAGTAAAGGCTGAAAAAGTTAAAGGGTAATGTAATTAGCAATGTATTTGGTTTTGCAAACGTTTAATGAATTGCTAAAAAATAAATTGTGCAGTTGAGATGCTATTTTTATTAAAATAAATTCAACTCTAAAGATAGCGAACATTTTTCATCAAAACAATACACACGCGATCTTAGTATCCGAATCTGCTATGTGCTGCACAACTCGCTCATGTTATTTTTTTAAATCTTTGCGAAAGGATATGGGAGTAAATAAAAAATGAAAAAATACGTAAAATTTTGAGTGTAACGGATCGAGGCTGCCGCCCTAGTTTGACTGCCACACACATGAAGATTACAACAAATCGTTTCCGACTCCATTATATAAATGGTTATAATTTAAAAATACACATTATTTTTAAATTAATGAATTGAATGTAAAACATTTGATTTCCGTATATCGTCGGTATACTGGCAGAAGGCGGTATAATAAAAGCTTGCTGTTTTGAGTAATGAATATAAATGGATAGATTTTAACACGCTGTATCTTCTGAAAAAAAAATAATTTCAGACATATTTTGTGTAATTTTATATAATTTGAACATAATATACACAGGGGTTGGCTGGAGGGCGCTCGGAGGAGCAAGCACGATCCCTTTGTTAAATCCAACTTAAGACGGCAAGTCTCTTGTTATATTGATAAATAAAACTTAACTAAAACGATAAATTTTATTAGTTCAATAAATAGGCACGTATTTTTTCATCCTTCTTTTATATCCGTTAGATAAAATTAGGCCTACAGTATACCTACAGTATGTAGATCAAAAATAATAAATTACATAAATATACAGAAATGATGGTAGTCCGAATATAAATTGTAGTTTTTTCAAGCAAATAGTTATTTATTGTCAGTAAAATACCGCAATAAAACATTTATTTTGATTTAATGCAGAAAATAATATTGGAAAGGGTTGTTCAACGAACAAATTTATTTATACTAGTCATCTTTATCACTAATCGCTATGTTTATTAAATAGTATATTAAACAAAACTTTTAAATATTCAAATACAAAATTTAAGTACATAAAGCGTGGAATAAATATAATAATAATATTTTTTTATCTTTATCCAAACGGCATTTTATAAAACTCCGCTTCCTACAAGAAAAATATACGCTGATTAACAGTTCATATTGTTAGAGATAGATTTTATTCATTTATAATTTACATCCATATATAATTAATATCATTATATATGAACTCTCGAGAGGTGAAGTTGAGCCAACTAGTAAAATGGTAAAACTTTTTCTTGTACTTGTAAGTACAATCACGTTTTTACTTGGTGTTTTGGTGGATTGCATATTTTTTTTATTTTACGGACATAACACTACATATTGCAATATTGACGTATAGAATATTACAACGTATCTAACTTATTTTTTCTTAAATACCACTTGGCTCACTTCATCTTTAATGGGCCAAATTACTTAATTTAAATTTACAATTTTAAAAATATTTTTTTTACTTATTTTGAAATAACTTTGTGAATATCAAGTATTTATCCGTTAGTAAAAAAAGGTATAAAGCAGTTATTCGATTGAATTCGATGTAATATTTAAAATTTTGGATTGCTTGATGGTCCCTCCGAAAATTGGTTGGTTAATGCATTGTTGTTTATGACGTGAAAGAGATGCGCATGCGTGTTTATCGTTGTTTTTAGTGCGCTTCTTGTGGTTTTTTAAGAGGCTTTTTTGTTTATATCTTGGCATAAAGTGACGTTTTTTCTGGGCCCGCATGTACATATAACGGGGTATTCGAAAAAAATGCGCATGAAATCTTAACATGTTTTTTTATCATGCCTTCCTTCTGTTTATTTGTATCATCTGTTTTATGTGGGTTTTTCCTAATTATGTTTACGCTTGCGAATGTTACCGTTTTTGGTTGAGAGATATTTTCGGATACATCTCCATCCACAGATAATTATAAAAAATATACTCAAAAATACGCATCAATTTCTCTCGCATTCAAAAATGTATAGATAAATAATTATTATTGATAGATGATAATAATCCATTGACATGAAAAACAGTCCCGAAGCCAAGAAGTTGACTCTCTTGATCATTATTTAACTAATTCGAATCGAATCTCAGTACGGTTTTTTATTAATTTATTTTGTATTTAATAACACGGATTTTTATAATGCTTTCAGTTCTTCTTCTCATCCAATCTAAACAACAGGACATAGGATACCAATTACCTAACTAAAATAACTTTCTAATCCCATTCATCTATAAGATTTGTGAATCATTAACGTGAGCTTTTTTTATTATTTTACATCTTTCAACAGTAATAACTACTACTGTATTGACACCCCCGGATCTCAGATACACCATTGTTTCAGAAATTATTACATCAATACATTGTAAGCAGGTAAAATATTATAAAATACAAATATCTAAATTGTCTTCTGTGAGTCTGTAGTAAAAGTGGATTTATTCTATCTATCAGATGTATCTGAATTGATCTTTAGGCTTATCAAATCTTGTTTTTTTTCCAATTTTAATTATATATATTGTGGGTGTGTGATGTCCTTTCTCATCAAGTCGAATTTCAAGTGGTCTTACACATTTTTATTATAATTCATTCAATGTCAATTACTTATTATTTTTAAATTCTTTTCACATTGCTATTATGAACTAATTGTTTATACCCTTATAAGTCATTCTAGGTTTTGTATAAATAAGTCTTTATAAGTCTAAAATGCTCGAAATGAGCGGTACTGGTTCTGACCTTAATAAATAATTGAGTAATAAATATAAAAGAGTGTTTTATTTGTATTTAATATTATGTTTGTATTATATTATTATTATTCATACTGTAATGTCAAAAAAATGAATCGCTAGTCATCACTCATATGTTACTGCAATGAGCTTTTATATCAAAAGCTCGTGCGTTCGTTACCCAAGAGAGAGAAAACTGAGACGAGAGGGCTTTCGCAAAAAAGGGTTGTGAGTCACTTGCTCTGTGAGAGATGGCATAAAAAAGGGTTGCATGGCAACTGCTAACCGGTGCACGTGTACCGACGCATGCAGGATGAATGCACTTGATTCTCCAGAAGGGTAGATTTTTTTATGCACGCTATTTCAAGATTTGCATGTTGACGGTGTTTTTTTTAATGTATGATTTATATCTGCGATAATGAATGCGCTGAAAATTTGTTTAAGCTGTATGAACCTGCAAAATAAATGACAAATACATTAAAGGAATACATTATCTGTATAGCATTCGAAAAAATAGTGATGTTTTTGTGCTAACGGCATCGGAAAATTTTGGCAGGATCTTTCGCTCAAACACTTATATATTCTGAGAGTCTTTAGGGGTAAGCGTTAAAATCTTTGACCCGTACTCCAGGACTGGTCTTATGAGGGTTTTGTACGGACATACTTTAATACAGTGTTTTAAATATATCATTGTAATTTATCTTTTCCCCATAAAGAGTTGAGTGAATTATATCAATTAAATAGTGTTCATAATGATTATCATGACAGAGAAAATGTCACGTCACACGTTGCAAAGTATTGAGTGACGGATATAATAGGATAAAAATTGAATATAATAGTGATATAAATTAAAATTAATATTTAAATGTATACGGTACAACAGCTATAGCGTATTTTAATACCAGTGGTGTAGTGGGGCCAGGTCGGCGACCTGGTAGCTGAAAATAAGGCAAGGCGCCGCCCTGCCACCTTTTTTACTTGTAACTTTATTTTCGAATACATAGATACATATATTCAAAATACTTTTTGAAAATAGTTTTTTAACTTCGGAAGGATATAAAAAAACAAAAAATAGGAAATAAATCAATGACCGACCTGGTACCTATTTATTTAACACTACACCACTGGTTAATACTATTTTTAAGTAAAACCGGCATAATTTACGAACTACGAGGTGAGACCAGTGTATTCGGTTGCTTAAACTGTGATTTTCTGAAGAGTTAAGATAAAAGGTTGGGGCTTAGATGGGACTTATCGTTACCCAATCTCTCTAATTACGCCTCATTGCTTGTATGCTGTAAGTGGAATTTAATTTATAAATCACAGACATCAATGCATTCGAACAAAAATTCACTTATCTACATAAAGTTAATTAAGTATTTTCTCACTGGAATTCAAACCAGTGTACACCGCAACCGAAGAGCACCTTATTAACCACTAAGTTTATAGTATAATAACATACTTAATAGGTATTACTTGTAATAATTATTGCGACATATTCACTATCTTGGAAACTTCATTATGCTCTGCTTACCGATGATTTTCTTGACGCGCCTGTGTCCATACATGAACAAATCTTCCGTCGGAAAAGTGTGACAGTAGTGTCGGAAACGGCCGCTCGGAGCGCTGCACTCGCAGTCTGCTTCAATTCCCGCGGAGTCGCAATAATTACTGGCATCGTCTCACTCACGCTACCAAAAAAAGAGTTAATATTGATCGGGCTGTTCTGCGGGGGTAAGTATTTATGTACTTATTGAGTCACCCCCGACGTTTTTTTCACCCTCGCTTGTATTTTTTTTACCCCGTCCCCTCAAGGATGAGTAGTCACTATGGCAACACTGTGACTCGCTGCGCGTTATACAGCCAGAACGTTAATTATTACCGTTGCAACGGGAAACAATTATTTATCTTCTTCACTTTGTCATTTACTTTAATTAATTTTATTAATTTAACGGACTACTCTTCATAGAAAATAAATGTGACAAAAACGTAACATATTTTTTGATATATTTAATTTAAGAATATAGAACACCCTTTTGTACTTTATTATCATTTAATTCTTAAATTAGGAACAGTTTTGTTCACCACGAGTATTTTCAAGTAAGTTCATCACAAATTTTTTCAAGTGTCCATGGTGAGCGAAACCAGTCCTGATTTTGTAAAATAAATGTGGAATTAATATAAAAATGTATTTTATTTTTTAATATACAGTTTTTCCACAAAGTATTGACAGTAAACACCTTAAAAGTGGGTTTGTGTTCTGCGTTCAAGTTATCGACGTCACGTTGCAGAGCTCACGGATTCGAATCCAATTTTTCAATCGATTTACGAATTTATGTACGAAGGCAAGAATATCTTATTTAAAATTACTTCCCATCATCTATCCGATACTAAAATTGAGGCTTTACACGAGAAATAAGCTTACCACTATTCCTTCCCTATCCCTAATCTATTCGAAAATGAGTGGTTGTGCAACTGAGATACAAGCAATAAAGCACATATAGTAAAAAAGCACCTGCTGAAATAAACTCACTATGACGTCAGTTTGGTCCACATATTTAGCGGACCTGGTTTTTTAAATCATTTCATAAACACACTAGTTTCAAATGCACATGTTGCCCGTCATTAATAAATAATGTTTTCGGGTTTATGATATTGTAGCGGCATATTGTATATTCGAGATTTTCTCAAAACCAGTATTTCGAATGAACAAGTTTTTCCTGAACGAAAGCAATGATTATCTTTTAAGATGACAATAATTTACTATTAATTTTAAATTAAAAATAAATTACCACCCAATCCATGAAAGATACTATTTATTTGTTTTAAAAAGAACGCCAAAAGAACGTAATACATTTAAAAAATCCATTTTTTATTCCAAATCAAGGTCAATGAACGCCCATTTAATCATGTGAGAAGGTTTTATTGTTGGTTAGTCAACTAAATACCTCAAGGTGTAATAGTCGTAACTTTCAGTAATTGAATGATGGGATAGAAAAATAGTACAAGTAATTGAAAGAAAAAATATATATATTTATAGGAGGTTACTGAAAATATTATCTCGTTCGTAAAGTATGTGCAATTGAAAAAAAGTGAGTTTGAGCGACTGAGTAACAATCAGTTCTTGTAGAAAAAACTTATATTTAAAAGAAAATGGTTATTATAAATTGTATAGTTTGCCTGTGTTGTTCATAAATAAATATTGTTCTTCGCAAAACTTTCGATCCGTCCGTATAGTGGAGCATTACGCTTGCTGGGTATGCGTGCGTAAGGGTTGGGTAATTTAAGAAAAAAAAAATGCTGGGTACGTACAATTTTTAACTGATCGAAATTTAGAATAGAAAAAAATCAGCTGGAACCACCGCCGAAGTGTTGATCGATGAATCGACCGGGCGTCGGGGGTGGTTGTGCGGACGCAGGTGATTCTTCGTTAATTCTTGCTACCCTGATAAAGTTTTTTTTCCAATACGAGTCAAAATCGAGTGTGAAAACTTTGTGTTGTTTTTATTAAACAAACACATGTTTTGCCGGAACCAATCGCAGAACGAATTCACGTTTGATATCAAACTTAAATTACTGTGGGTGAGTCATAAAATCAACGCTATTTTTTACAACCCCCGTACCATTAACCATATGTTTGTTGAATTAATTTGTAATAAAGAAGAAATTTTAAAATATCAATCATTTTATTAACGGTGCCGCGCATTGTTCGAATTGATTCGTTTAACCAAAACATTTTTCAAATGGTGAAATTTATTACGCCCGTGAGTTTTACATTATTTTGCCAAATTTTTAGAAAGATCTATAAAATATTATCTTACCAATGAACTATACTGTTCAACCATATTCTTTCATATGTTGACATATTGTACGTGGACGTTAGCGAGTCCAAATTTTTTTGTCTGTGGAAATAGCGAAAAAATTTTAAATGTTCATAAATTTAGTTTATTTGATATTAATTATTGGTATTTTACATGTCGCAAGCTGGTGATGATTTAAGCTGTCAATTTAACTCCTTAAGATCAATAGCATTATTAGTATTTTTGTGGGAAATATATTCTTAAATATGATTTTGACACATCAAGTATTAACAGTTAAATTTCATCAGGACAGGTCAGAACCAAGTGTCTCCTGTTAAACGCATACGTCTTGACAGTGCCGCTTTACGGTTGCAAGTCATGGGACATTACGAAAGTACAGAGTAACCGTATACTGCGCTTTGCAGACATGTACTTGTGGTGAATACTAGGGGTGCCGTGGTTTGACTTTGACACTAACAAGGATATATGATAACGGACTAAACAGACCTTTACCACGTCCAAAGTGAAGAAGTGCTGGCTTGGACATATCGTGCTGCGGATGCCTCAAGAAATCTTAAATTCCGCCTGTCTTTATTACCAACCGAATAGTATGAAGTCGCTCGCAGAGGTCAAATTTTTGGCCACTCATAATCTATACTGTAGATTCTACCTATACTATAGATCTTCCTATAGGTTCTATAAGATTTACTCGGTGGAGCCACGGGATGCTGGGATGACATGGGAGGAAGCAAGAAGACTGGCAAGGCACAGAAAATCTTGAAGAAACCATGTGGTGGCCATATGCTCCAGGTAGGAGGCAGATATGGTTAAAAAATATCAAAATTATAAGCAAATATATATACGAATTAATGAATTCTAGAATATGCCATGAAAAAATACATTGTTGTTTTATATAGTTCACAATAATGATAACTTAAGTTTGTACTCACTGCCAGGTTTCCCATTTGAGACGTCATTAACCTTTTAGAAATGAAAGAAAAAGGTTTTTTCGTTAGAAAATGACATGTTCGATTGAATATTTTGATGGATCGCGAGTTTCTGTTTTATTTTTGCGGTAACTAAATAGCGTTGCTCTATAAAAGACTTTCACATACTCCATCATGCGTCATGACAGTGAGATAATTACTTCGATGTCCATTTCTATGAAAATGACCAAAAGAATCGGGAAACTCCGAAAAGGAAAGTAAGCCTACGGTAAATTAATGAATTAAAAAATATCTTCTTTGAATTTTCTTTATTAATAAATTGTTGAAATAAATATATATAAAAAAACGTAGTGAACGCATATGAAGAAAATAATAATCAACCATAGTTTGCTAATAAATTTGAGAAAATCTTTGTTATAAAAGTGTTATAAATAGTGACGTTGGCTTCCATGAAGGATCTGACGGGTTCGAATCTCAGTACGAACAGCAGTTTTTCAATAAATGTATCGATTTCTTTTTGAAAATGTGGGTTTTTGAGATGTTATAAAAAGTTACTCCTAGCCTTCCAATCCTTAAAAAGAGCGATTAGTTAATCACTTTTCTTGCCCTGCACCATCCTACTATCTCTACTGATATCTTCCAAAAAAGAAAGGATGGATGACTGAGCAATAAACAAACAGTTATAATACAAACAATTAAATAATGGTTGTTTTTTATGCAATCACACCTAGGTAATTTTGTGCCTGTTTTTCGTTCTATATTTTAGCAAACTGGGTTAAGAAGATCAAGAGTGTAAATAAGAATGTCCTTGTAGAAATAACTTAAAGCAGTGGTTCTTAACCGGTGCACCTTGAGCTTGTTGCAAGAGCACCGCGGAAAAATGGTAAAAGCTAAAAATTCCGCGAAATTGTGAAAACCGAAAAATTGCTGCGCGAAATTATGAAAGCCGAGGAATTTTGGATTTGTGTCCAAGACGAATAAACAGCTCTCTGCATGAGGGCACCGAAAATCTTGTTACAGTTTTAAACATAATATTAGTGTGAGCTCGTTTTCTGAACAATAACTAATGAAAACTAAAAAACGAGAAACACTTATTCGACATAATATTTTTGAAATCTACAAAAGCCGACAAGCTCAGATTTTACATTAATTGATTTTCACATCAAATAATCACCATTTTATTAAGGGTGATTTTAGTTCAGTTTTTCATATATGTACCATACATACGTATATCTTTTTTTTAAATTATTGTTTGTTGTATAACTGTTTTACAATCTATGAAGTTTGTAATAAATTGAATGTCCGCATTTTTTTCATTGTTTTCTACCTCTTTGATTTTGGTGCACCGTCATTTTTTCTTACGACAAAAAGTGCACCGTGACTCTGAAAAGACTTTGGAAAAGTTATATATGGAAGACTATTGGCTCGATGTACTGGGTCGTCCCCAAAAATGACTATAAAATTCTAATGTACTATTAGATTACTGAAATTATTCAGTATTCAGGTGTGGGGCTGTAGGCGTCTCAGAGGGGCTTACGCGAGCCCGTTGTTAAATATTTATTTTACCAGCGAGTCCCTTGATAAATTAAGAAAGAAAAGAAAAAATATTCTCAGATCAAATCAGTACCTTTTTGCAATTTCTGACACATATTATATGTTGTCTATGACGGTTTCAGTATAACGTTTGAAACATAGAGTGATAAGAAAGGAAACTTTTTGTCTGAAAGAACTCTTTACTGTTGCATGGTAGGTAATTATAATACATTTTTCGACTACTGTTATTGAGTATTTACTGTATTATGGAGTGTTGTTACAAAAGATAAGTACCTATATTTAGTAAAGTTCGATTGTTTTAATATTTTTTGCGTATAATTATATAAGAGTGATAAAAAAAAATGTCCCACTTTTACGGACCACCGCGAGTAGCTCTGATATTAACTTTTCCGGTTCTAAGCTCAAGAAATGCGACCCCAATACCCACATTTTCTTAAATATCTATTTTAATATAGGTGATACTAAGTTTATAATTAAGGTATTCTTATATCATAGTTTTGGGACCTTTTGTAGTTTATATAAATACGCGATAACGCGATAAGCGCCTGCGATGAGCGATCGTTCGTAAGATAGCTGGACTAAGCTCGTCAGTTGCAATTTCATATGTGTGCTGGGATGACGTCTTTTTTACGCGCAACTTTAAATATGATTATATATTAAAAAACCACGGATTTTTATAAAAAAAAATGTATGAGGAATGATGCAGAGAGATATTTTATTGAAATTCATAAGAATAAGGCCAGTAATGAGGAAACCACTGGGGTTCCTGAACGACCCCATCGGCAGAGAAGTATTTTTCTAGTCTCCGAGCCGCGAGAGTTAATCAAGCCTCTTGTTAACGCATTGGCAGCTTACATCTACCATGTAATGTACATACTACATAAGCAGTGGTGTAGTGGTAAATAAATAGGTACTAGGTCGGTCATTGATTTCTCCCCTATTTTTTCTTTTTTATATCCGTCCGAAGTTAAAAAACCACAAGTTTTCAAATTAAATCAATAAAAAAACGGTTTTAAATATATGTATGTACTTGAAAATTAAGTTACATGTCAAAAAAGTGGCAGGGCGCCTTTTTAATTTTCAGGTGCCAGGTCCCCGACCTGGCCCCACTACACCACTGTACATAAGTAACCACTACATTGACATTTGTTTCAAAATATTTATTTTTTATTTTTAATTAAATGTTTATTAATACGGTATATGTTAATGTAGAGAAGTGTCTTACGAAAGTAAAGTACATGTTTAATAATTCAAAATATTTTAATCCGTCGAAAAACAAACACCATACAGAGCTTTCACTTTGACTTTTGAACATGAGAACGTTTGTAGTGAATCAAAGAAAAATTCGCTTTTCAACAGGTTCACATTTCGCTCTCGCAAATTGAATAATCTCCATGCTTTTTGCAATGGGCCTTCGGGGCAAGGAAACGAAAGCTGTAAAGTAGAAAGCAGATAGCAGAAACAGAAGATAGCGTGTTGATATACAAAGATTGTTCAGGCCAGAAATTGTGTAGGATTGCGCAACGCTTCTCAGAACATTGCGTCAAAATTTAATTGGCTTTTAAACTAATAATTCGCATAAGTGAATCAAGAATATTTTCAAACTCAGTTAAGAGATCCACAGAGCCTTTGGAATTGTGCTAGATTTTTCTTTAATTTCAACTGATAGAATCTCCCCATACGTGAATATGAAGTTGTCGTTACATATTGTTCGTATTAAAAAGACATAATATATATTGAAAAACGAGCATCAATAACCTCCATTAATCTAAGATTACAATGATGTAAAATTGTATCACAATGTCATACAAAACTACGATAGAATTAAAACAACCATTTAAAGTAGACATTTTTCATCTATTCAGTTTTGTACAAAATATTACGTTTCGCTTAGTTATTTAGTATTTTTAACTTAAGGATTACTAGTGAACAAAATTAATTTTATTTTGCTATTATAATAAAACTATTTGCATTTTAGAGATGTTTCACTCCTTAAGTATAGTCACTTTATGGCAAATTTCAACATAAAACATTTAATGAAAACTGGTTGTCTGATTCTATTTATTCATAGCGTGTCATGATAAAATTAGACTACTAGAAAGAAACTAGTAGTCAAGTATCTTTTTAATGGACGTCCATTCCTAAGATCGAGACAAAATACATAGAAGAAAATAACAGATGTATTTTATATGTCAAAAGATGAATTAGTGAGAATTGGGTACTTAAACCTTTGACCGTCTTGTATATAACATACTTCAACTACATTTTTTTGTAAACAAAATGTACATTTGATCCAGGTGTAGAATATTTTAAAATAGTTCAAAAGTTATACAATAGTATTGATTATGTTAAAACACTCTTTTCTTCTAACTTCACATTATTTATTATAAATCAGGGTCGGTCCACCCAAACATTAATTATAAATTGATCGATTGTTGATTATTCACTTTTTTAAGTTTATGTTTTTTTTAACCCGTGGCCAATGACTGTGAAGCCGCCCCATTAAACTACTGACAAAATGCTTACTATCTAAGCAAAACGATTTTTTTTTGAAATCCATGTCCGTTCCAAAAGTGCAGCATAAATGATTCTAGCGTACATCATCTCGAGATAAGTTTTTCTACTAGAATTGCTTGTTACACAGTTGCTCAACTTTTTTTTTTTTTTGAAGACAGTATGGATAGAAGCAGTGGTGGCTGGTCAATGTGGCATTGGATCAATGCACCCCTTGTATATGCAGAGGCGGATATATTTCGTGAAATAATATTCAAACATAACATTTATACTATCCACTCATTTTAAATTTTTCATGTATTTATTGTCTAAAATAAAATAAAATAAAATAAAATGTTCTAAAATATTTATTATAGACAATAAATACATGAAGAATTTAAAATGAGTGAATGGTGTAAATTTTATGTTTAAACATTATTTCATGAAATATAACCGCCCCTGCATTTACAAGAGGTGCATTGATCCAATGCCACATTGACCAGCCGCCACTGTCTATCCATACTCTCTTCAAAAAAAAGAAAAGTTGAGCAACCGTGTAACAAGCAATTCTAGTAGAAAAACTTATCTCGAGATGATGTACGCTAGAATCATTTATGCTGCACTTTTGGAACGGACATGGATTTGAAAAAAAAATCGTTTTGCTTAGATGTATTTTACATAGAAGAAAATAACAGATGTATTTTATATGTCAAAAAGATGAATTAGTGAGAATTGGGTACTTAAACCTTTGACCGTCTTGTATATAGCATACTTCAACTACATTTTTTTGTAAACAAAATGTACATTTGATCCAGGTGTAGAATATTTTTGTAGTTTAAATATTATTTCATGAAATATAACCGCCCCTGCATATACAAGAGGTGCATTGATCCAATGCCACATTGACCGGCCGCCACTGGATAGAAGAATAGGGGATAAAACATGACTATGCCTTAAAGATGATGTTAAAGTAAAAGGTCATGTAACTGCTTAGATTTAATCTTTTATAAGAATATCAAATTATAATTCCAACGAAAACAGTCACAAGATTACTGGAAGCTTGAGAAAGGGTTTCCGAAATTAGTTTGACAAAAGAACACAGCTAGGCGACCGGTAAAGTAAAGACACGCGTCAATTTGTAGTCAAACGAACCGGGACGCCTGTTTTTGCGCAATTTAAAATTCGAGAAAGTCTCCATTATTTGAATATTTTTAAATAGTCCGATCGCAATCTCTTCCATGAGTCGTGCGGCTGTCGAGTCCAGGCGCCCCCCTCCTTCTAGACACCCGATTTCACTAGCATCCAGTGCTTCACTCGCAGGGAGGGGCAGTATGTACAGCTGTACAACAATGCTTAAAAATCTATATTTATTTATTCTTTTTTTTTCAGTGTAATACGAATTATTTCAAGCAGCGAATAATGAGAAACGTTAATAAAGTGATTTGTCACACAAAACAGAGCTTGGAAAATAATGATTTGAGTGTTGGAGAAATCACGGTTTACTTGAATATGCCAACTTCATGATTTAATTTTTATCCGAAAAAACTTTTTTTGATCACTTATTGTGACCATCAGAACTGATATTAAACGGCATTTTTCAAAATTTATGACAAATCACTTTTTGAATATATGTATAAAATATAAAATACCTTAGATTATTAATAACTTTCTCAAATAATTAAGGAAGCATTTGTGAAAGTAGTCTGTCTGAGGATCCCTCTGAAAGAGGCGAAACACGTGTCACAGTTTACAGCACAATACGTAGAATAATCTAAGTTATTTTATATTTGATATTAAAATGAGCTTCCACAAAGTTACCGTCGAGTCCATCGAAAGCACTTTTTAAATGTTTGTTACTAACCATACTGTTTAACTTCCCTCTATTTTAAGATCGAATTGTATGATAAAGTATCCAGCAGGTTTATTATTTTACATTTTTTTTCCATGTTTTCATTTTATATATTAGCCCTCATGAAGTTTAGTGAGCCAAGTAGTAAAATGGCAAAACTTTACTATTTGCTTTTAAGTACAATTATGTTGTTACTTGTTGATTTTTTGGATTGTATATTTTTATTTTAGAGAGATATAGATATTTAACCCTTCGTGCAAAAAGAAAATTGGATGTATTTGATTGTAAGTTATGAAAAAATTAGATAATCAAAACGAAATTAACAGTTTTACATGATACTTACTCCTACTAATTATGGCATTCCATGACTGCCGCTGAGCAATTTCCTCAATCTTCCCGACTACCCATTCCTCGGAGTCAAGCTGTGGCCCCAGAGATACCCTTCCCAGTCACCCTTTCTTCCTCGCGTAAACAGGGTGAGCCTCTGGGCGGTGAGGACATAGATAGATGAAAGAATGAGAAGTCTAAGAAAATGGTTGGAAAATGTTGTCGGGTGGTACTAATTCCTAGCACTTATAAATTGCGTTTTTATTCACAAATAAAACAGCAAAAAATTGCGTAAATTTCAATACCAGTGTTTAGTGGCATTATATGGTAATATTTGGTTTCAAGTGACCCAAAGCATGTAAATTGAAAAAAATTAGCTCGGCTACAAAGTAATTGTTACATATTTTTGTTTGTTTTTTTAATTTGAAAATTACACAATCATATATTAATTGGATTGACGTTTACCTGATGGAAATCCCTAAAACTTAGATAAAAAAAAAACAACGAATTTAGTTACGCAAGTTGTAAAAATGTTTATAAATTTTGAAAATTATTGCGATATCAAGTCATATTTTTAACAAATTAACGGATATTTCACGAGATGACGAAATAATTATGAATAATAATTGATTATTCTTGTGGAACGTAATACATACATTATTTTATTTTTTGATCATACACCAAATTAATAGTAATCGACTATTTTGAATATAAATGCAAAAAAGACAAACAAAGCTTTTATCAAAATGATACAGAGAATTTTCAATAATTATTTGTTTGATGTTTATTTTCTTTGAATTAATTTATTAGAGATTGTCTGCACTATTAAGTTATTGTAATTTGTACGTCGCATGGACTAAAATTCCGCATAAACAAATCCTGCGTATTGTTTTTCTTTTACGTTACACAAAGTCTTACTCGAGAAGGCTTCAAAACGCCTTAAGTATCAAAACTAGTCGGCAGCCCTCACTTCCGGGTGGGAGTCGAGGGGGGCGCTAAATTAATTTGGCCGGGCCCCGCTAAACAATGCCGGGCGTCGCACTAATGGAAGCCGTTTCAAAAAATTGCCCCCCGTTCATTTTTTTACGTGCGCGTTCATCGCTTCTTAAAAACACCACCCATTATCCGGCGTCCCTCTCACTCCTCCCGGCCGGCGTATCTTGCTCTCCCTCCCACCCGGCGTGGATTACTCACTTTAAATTTTAAAATTTGCACACCACCTTCTTAGGTTTTTTTTCACCCCTGAAAAAAGCTCGGAGCGAATTATGGGAGGGTGCGGAGGTAGCGAGGACGCAAACCTGCTTATTTTTTCATCCAGAGAGGAGCGGTAGTGATGTAAGAAATTACTTTGAGTAGCTAATTGGGAGTATCGAAGAAGAAAGAATCGCCAGAAGCTAAACTCGGAAAGAAAACAAACTTTATATATATATAACCTTCTGATAAACAGAACAATCTTCAAAAAAAAAAGAAATATTCATCTTTATTTATTTATACTTTTAAAGGAACATACACCAGGTAAAATACTAAATAGCACACAATTTGAATTAAAACAATAATTATCGTATGAGTTGTAATATCCATTTTATAATAAACACAAACAAACATTTTTTTAATATCAATTTTACTGTAAGTATACAAGAAGAGTCGTTAAACTACGATTACGAAACTTGCAGTGTAGCTCTCTTATAATAATCGATTTTCCGATATACTATGTAAAAAATCATTTATAAATACAAATCATCTAAGAAGTATAATAAGAAACCAAAATATATTCAATGAATATCTGAGATGTCTCTAAAATTAAGCATAACATTAAAAAATGTTATTGAATAGAAACTAATATTAACAACTGTTCAAATACGTACATTTTAATGAAAGTGTGTTAGAAAATTTCTGCAAAATAATAGAAATTTAATCAAGCTATACAACGGAAAAGTAATGTTTTTCAATTAAATTAAGTCGACCGTACTAAATATATATATTAAAAACTATCGATTTTTCAAATCATTATATTCATAAGTGGACTTTTTAGACGAAAAGTTTAACGGTCTCTCTGTATATTTGACATTATATTATTAGATACTAGCCGGTTCCCGGTAAGCGATGCAATGCCACTCAAAGAAAGAAAGTGTTTTAATTGTGTTTATTGAAGTGAATGTCTTCTTTTTGTGTCTGTTTGATGTTTGCTGTCGATCGTTTATGGTACGACACACGCGCTACCTACTTTAAGTTAATTGTACTATAATCGTCACACAAGTGCAAGCATACGTTGTCAAAATGAACTGTATGGCATACATTAATTTTGATGTATAAGACTTACTGTAAGTTAATTTTATTATGCCTATAACCTTCCCGGAAGTTTAAGAAAAAAGTTTGTGAAAGTTTTATTGCAATCGGATGAGCAGTGTGGCAACGCATAAAGTATGAACAAACAAACATTCATTTTTATATATTAGATACTATACAAAACTATTTTTCAAGCATCATAACATATTGTGATTAAAATACTTAAATAATTAGTTTCATTAAAGTATCTTCATCTAATATTTTTTAAGGCTGAGCAAAATGTGTGAATTTATTGCGTGACAATTTAACGGCGGAAAAATTTGGCGAAATTTACACTAGAAAATAATTGCGTCGAAAAAGTAAGGAATGAATAATTATAACAAAGAAAAATTACGAGAAAAGGGCAAGCTATATCGAGCACGAAACACCCCGTCCCTCAAGCCCTTTTTTATTCTGTATCCCTTTCATTCCGGAGTACTCATATTGCGCATAAAAAAATGTTGCCGCGAATTTCAGATGTGCTGCTTTCTTTTTACTTCTACTCTACCGAAGCCCACCCTCATCCCCTAAGGAGATTTTTTCCTTTCACCCTTTCTCTGCCGTGTTGTATTCGCGAGCAATCCTCATGCATTTTTATGTTCTTCTTTTTTATACGAGTTTAAAGGGGGTGTCTCTTTTAACCCCCTCACCCCATTTCGTGGGTGGGGTATTTTTTATTTTGATAACTAGGGTAGAATTGGATTGTTTTTTTTTTGTTTTTAATATTCATTAGGCGCTCTTAGTTGCTCTCCACAAATCGTGAGAGGAAGACAAACATGACGTCCATAGTCATTTAGCCGTTTTATTTTTTTGTATAATGTATAGAGCGAACTGTGTCGTATTTTATTTAACACGCAATCAAGATTTAGTAGTGCATGCGTAATGACTTGTTTACATTACGAAATTTATTTTTATTTTCTGGTCGTTCAATTTTCATCCATTTTGTGTTTTCCGGTAGTCTAAATGTTGTGTTACATTATTACATTTATTTTAATAAAAAAATACTTTTAAAAAATTTGAATGTATAATATGATACATTGTTCTAAACCCTAGGTACATCAAATTCCAGATAACAAAACAGATAATGTTAAGAATAAAAAATAATATAAGCTTTCATTTAAATCTCCAAAAAATATACAATACAATAAATACTCTTCCCTGATAAAATTAGTAAAATTTCCTTTGTATAGCTTTGCAAGCTTTTTTGATGAAAAAATATTTTTCTTTTAATTTTCGTGGTTTTTTAAGCGAAGTGAATTCGACTGGTTTTGTTTCATTCGGTTTTGTGTAAGATTGTACTTCCCTTTTCTATTTGCAACTGATTAAGTACAATTTTGAAATATTAAATTGTAAATATAAAAGCAGTAATCATTAGACTATTTATCGCAATCGTAGGCGAAATTATGACTGATCTGATCCTGGAAATGTGAATACGTATATAAAAAATAAATGAGTCTAACTTTCTAAATCTCTTTAAATCTTAGTTGGAATTTTTAAACGTTTGCCATAAAAAATATTTGCGATTTATACATTCCCATTATTATTTTAAGAAACACTGTTTAATGACACAAATAATGCGGCTGCATATGAACCGACAGTCTACTAAACATAAAATTCTCAAAATTAACAGTTTAAGTGTTATTCTGTATTACAAGTCAGTATTAAATTTGTATAAAAAATGCTTGATCGAACAGTGAAATATTTTTAAAAAATTAACGAATCTATTCAATACGCAAACATATCGTTCTTCAATTTAAAGAGATGAGTTAATAGTAAACTACTTCATGGGTAAAAAATCAATATAATAAGACGAAAATAGAAAAGGAATTTGTTTAACTATAGTTCATATGATTAAGCCTGTTGTCGAAAATTGACTTCTTCAGTTTCAACGGCTTCGAATCCCAATACGAAAATTTTCGTGAATTGATTTGTATTCGATGTATTTTGGCACAAGGATGTCTTATTTTTGTCTTATCTGTTAGAACCTAAATTAATTGATCATAAAGAAAGCGATTAGCTAACTATTTGTCTTAACAAAGACCCATTCTCATATCCCAACTTTCTATAAAAACGTGAGTTTGAGCGACTGAATGACAAGCAGTTCGCATAAAAAAATACCGTCTTTAGGCTCCATGTTTGTAGCGGACATGATTCAATAAATAAACATATAATCCTCGTGAAACTAAATACGTTGTTAAATATTCTTGCTAAAAATACTTATAATATGTTACAATACAAAACTGAGATAGATAAAAATAAAATATACTGAATATGAATTGAATATTTCAATAAAATCTCAAGTAAGTAGTGTTGTAGAATCTTTCCGCTAAGTGCATACGCTGAACTTCGATAAAAGCTCACGAAAATATTTGTTCGTCGATGTTACGGCGTCGGGACGGAGAAAGAGGAAAGTTACGTTACGGTATGTTTGTATGTTGTATATACTTACGTAGAGTGTGGGCTCTGCAGCCAGTCGACAGAAGCTTCAACCCAAACACTTGTTGATATCACGTGAACGTTCACGTAGGTAGGTACTATATACGGATACATGTGGACTCGTATGCCTTAGGCAAATCTTTGAATGAAAGTCTCGGAAAGCTCTACGAAGAAAATATTATCCCTAGCATTGCCTAGTAGTAAATCAAATGGAAACATCGTATTTGATAATAAGAGAAGGTTTTATAGTTAATGTTATGCAATCCGAAATTTAAATCGAATTATTTGTATGTGTTTAGAATAAGTATATTATTTGGCGTTAATATAGACTTTAACAGTGAATCATGTACTAATAATTATAACAGGGAGAAATGTACTGTGTTATATTTTTATTTATAGTTCTCATGATAAATGATTAAGCAGTCTTTTAAAAATACAGTAATTGTATAGAAACATTAACAGATTTACAGCTTGGTGCTTTATTTTGCTAAAACACTACTTTGTGAAATGGTTTATTTTAATACAATTTTGTTTATGCGTTCTGGTGAGTAATTATTAAGCTATAATGAAAGACAAAATAAAAAAATCCACTACTAGTTTATAGTATGTTTATTTCAATTTAAGATATAAAAAGTGTTTAAAAGACACCTAAACAAATAAATTAAAGTAGTTCAAGAGGTGAATTTACATTTCCTTCCTTCCTTGAATGGTTTAATTACCAGTGTTTCTTTTAATTAATCGATTTATATGATTTGTTTGATAACGTATAGTAGATACTAACAAAATACAGTAAAATAATTCATTGTATACATCAATTCTGATTTTTAGAAGCGCAATGATAAAATATACGTATCACTAACTCGATACTTTAACTATGTAACTCTTATTTGATCATTGTTAGGAAAATGAAATTCAGACTGTATTTAAAATGCCTCTTACTTAGTCTTAGCATAAATCAAAATAAAAAATAGTGTTTTGTATAATTGGGAACCATTAAATAATTTTGAATTGAATTTCGTAGAAAGAAATTTAAGATCATATTCAATACCTAGCCATCTTAAAAAAGTATTCAAAATCAAGTTATTTGGTTTTAGCATTAAGTGACGATATGTTAAAATATCGCTACTTCTTATAAATATACAATGATATCATGAACTATTCAATTGAATCAATTTAATTCAACTATCAGGATCTTTAAAAGATTTACTGAAGAAGCACTAAAAATACAATTGTTAATATAGACTTAAATTAAGATTTTCTTTTGCCTGGATGATAACAAAATTAGGGGAATGGAAAATATGTAGAAAATTACTTTTAAGTCAGTCTGAAAACGCTTAAATATTACAGATAAGCTTGTGTCAGTTAAAAGTATTAATATGAATGCATGCTGTTTATTATGATTATAAGTTTCATAAAAATGACTTGAAAATTGAAAAGTTTTTAATTGATAATCCGTTATGGGCTTAGTATTGTATGAAAAACAGGTATCACAAATCGAATTTAGTGTACTCGTGTTTAAAAAACGTGTCGCGCGCATTTAAAATTCGGACATCTTTAAATTTCACCATACCTTTTAAGCAGGGCGGATCGAATCCTGGAATGGCTTTCGCCGCCCTTTCCCTCCCAAATATACCACCCCCGCCCACTGCCATCTAGCCTCCACGCCACCCTCGCCTCCCTAGGGCCCGTCTTCCGCCCACCCCGCGAGAATTATGGGATACGCATTGTAATTATATTTTTTAATTTATCTTCCTTAGTGAACACAATAGCGCGGCGCCTCTTCCTATAGTACGAACCGAGATCCGAATCCTTAGAATGGATTATATTATTGTATAAATGCGAAATAATAATTGTATTATTGTCGGATTTTTTTCGCTACTCTTGTGGGTGTATTTTTTTTAAGTGGAATACTCTTTGTAGTGTGGTTAATTCGTAATTCATCGGTTTCTTTGATAACTAATTCTTTTGAGATTTCAGCACAAATAATGTATAACTTGGAAAAAAATTAAATGAGTATTTTTTGTTTAAAAACTTGCCCATTCTTTACGAAAAAATACGGAATTCCAAGCAGTTTTACACTAGTTTCAATACTGTCAAGCACAAAAACAAACATTTCGAACACTTAACAGATTATTAAATAAAAAGTAACCAAACACTAGTTTTTCTCAAGATAATATAAACAAATATGTATGTAAATATGAATTATATTTTACTGATAAATGATTTTACTGTTACGCTATGAGTATAACATGGATATTGATTTTTTACGTAAAAATAAAATAATTTGGACTGTGATCTCCAAAATTCCCCACGGGACAGGACTCGAACACGTAAACGGCTTTTGGGTCACCACCCTAAATTTCACAAGAAATGGTAGATCTACTCGAAAATAGTCAATGCCTACTTCTGAAAAAGACTAATTCCGGATCAAGATGTTTTAATGGTACGTGATATACTAGACTTCGTTAATCTTAAGTGTAAAAGTAAAAAACATGAAACGAAATTTCTTAAACTTAGGAATGGATTTCATGTCAAAACATGAATAATAATAACTTATTTAGACAGGTATAATTTTATTAATTATTACATCTATATTCTCGCGGATTGCACCAGCCTTCCACTTCTGATTTTAACTTAAAGAAATACCCGTAACGTAATAGTGTAGGCATCGTCTGTATACTCAAAACGTGATAGTGTTGAGTATTTTAGACTAAAAATGTAAAATAAGTTATATGTGCGCTGGAATAGCATTATTGGTCACTTTATCTGCTAATAATTTTTCCTTTATTTATCCACCATATATTTGATGTCTTATTGTATTTTTTTTTCGGATTGTAACATACTTTACTGCTGACTAAATATTTACAAATGACTTCATTTGTAAAAATAAAATGAGTGTATGAATTTATACAAATCGCACGAAGAAAGACAAAAGGAAATAACCCTAAGTTATTTCAAAATAGTTTTTTTCGATAATTACATTGTAATATATAAGTATCCAAAATAATCAAAAGGATTGTAAAGGTGAAATAAGAAGAGCTTATTAAAACTGTGGCTATAAAAAAGGAACTACACGAAGGTTTATTTAAACTACTTATTTAATTAATATTAGATTATGTGAATAAAACTTCATTTCATGAGTCATAGTGCACTGCAAGGTTATATCCAAATTTATTATTTTGACTACCAAAATCCTTAAAATATTTTTTTATACCTCCTATATTTTTTAAATTTTAAAATTACAATACCAATATCCCAATTCACGTAAATTATAGTGTATCGTCGTTAATATTGTAAAAAATACATAACTCATTTCTAACAACCCAAAAAAATCTGTCTCTTTATATCATCGGCACGTTTTTGTATTTACACATATCTTTATTTTTGAAACGTTACGCGTTAATTAATTATGACAATAACCAAGCGTGAGTAAAAAAAACTATTTTTGCATTAATATCGTTTTTTGTCTCTCCTGTAAAATTTACCCAAATTCAAGATAAGTGTTGTTGCAGTATTGGCGACGATATTCTAAGCATTACAATCCTTTATTATCTTACAATAATTGCAATCACCCTGTAACTTCACCGTTAAAACAGATACATACATTGTAAAACCGGTTGGCAAGCAACCCACTGAAAAACGTCTCTAATATTCTTTTAGAGACGGTGGCATTTACGGGCTATATTTTATCCTGAATTTGCATACGCTCTTTTTTTGTTCCTCTTCTTTCTGTTTTGGGGGAGAGGGTTTTTTAGTCTCGTGAGGGTGAACTTATAAAAGGGTGAAACGGCACCCCACAAAGAACGCTCCGTAATAATTAAATTGCATAGAACAAAAAATAATGTATCACAGTGCTCACTTATTTGAATAGGAAAAAATATATTGAGAATTTCTATTCGAGATAAAGAAGTGTTTCATTTCAGTGCGACGTAATAGTAATTTTAAGCTAATTATCCACCAAATTGCGATACCTAATGTCATAGGTCGATGACTTTTGTCGTGGTAATGAATACATATTTTTTTGATGGAGAGAAATTAGGAAGGTAAATTTCGATAATAAATCGACAAACGCTGATAACAATGAACCAATAATAATTTATAGTACTTGATTTTTGTTAAATAAACAACATATATTAGTTAAATTATAATACAAAACCTTGATTAATATATATATTTCCTTATTAATTGAAATGCATTTTCACGTACATATAAATCACAGCTGCCATTATCGATCGGTAACAGATTGCAATAATTATGCGTTCCAACTAACATTCAAAGTTCATATACATATGTAGAATCTTATAATATAATAATTTCGATGATGAGAACGATTTCTTAGTCGATTTATGATTTGTATGGATCGTAATATTGTTCGTAATATTTTTTTAATAAGTTTTAGTCCCTTCACTATTTTATAAGTAAGCCAGACCTGTAAAATAAAATGTCTCAACTATCTCTCGTTAGGAAACCAATTTAAAATTGGGACAGAGCTGTAAAAAAATATATAACATAAAAAAATAGTATACGTGATAAATATATATAAGTGAAAAAAACATACAAAATAGTAAAATTATTGAATTGAATAATTAAAATGACAATTATATTGAAACTATCTATATCTTTATTATATGGGCAATCAATTTTTTACCAATTGCTAAATTTATCATTGGAATCATAACCGGGGTATATTTGTTTTAATGCTGTTTTTTATTATTGAGTGATTCATATGAAATCACGTTGTTCTTATGAAACAAGTTGAATATTTTTATTTTATTTTTTAAGCTTCCAATGTGAAGCATATGAACTCCTAATGGAATTTATCTCAACAGAAGTGTTTCTACGAGAACTGCTTGTTACTCAGTTGCTCAACCTCTCTTTTTCCAAAGAGAGTAGGGATAGAAGGATAGGGCTAGAACAGGATTAGTGGTAAGCTAATCGCTCTCGATATGCCCCGTTCATAGGATAGGATGGGTGGGAGGGGGGAATTCAAGACATCACATATATCCATGCCTTTGAACAGAAATTCATAAATCGATTGAAAAATCAATTTATAAAACTGTCCGTACCCGTGATTTGATTTGAACCCGTGCCCTCTGTATCTGAAGCCAACAACGTTGACCACTCGACCACACAGGCGGCTTTTTTATTTAGGAGGTGTTAATCTTTTTGACGTCAATGAAATGCTTTAAAGCAAGCTACAAATTCAATTTTATTCAAATGCCAAAGTAAATTATGGAAAAAACTGCATACTTATTATTTATTTTCTAAAATATTTCATTTATCCACTATTTTGAGCTGGCTAAAGACAACATTTTTCTCTGCCATTACTGCATCTAATAACTTCAATTCAGGGTCAAAGGTTGGCAATGAATATTTTCTGTAATAAAAAAATGAAAATTGCAAACATACCTCAATCTTAGATTATTAGGAATGAAGAACGGAATTTAAAAAGGTGCGATAACACTCCGATTAAAATAATTATAACGTATAAGTTGATGATAAAAATATTCAATTCCAAACAGTAGATACATATTTTTTATGAATATGTTTTTACTAGTCATCCGTTTGCTGAGGTATTCTTAGGGTGGGGTTTCTTAAAAAAATATTTTAAAGATTTTTTTAAAAATATATGCAAGAGCATAGGGATGAGCCATTAAAGGGTGTGTTTGTTTTTAAACCATTTGGCAATCATAATTCTGATTTATTGGCCGCTCTAGGATAGCGCTCTCGTATTCATTGGCGAGGAAAATTATGCAAATTTGAGATAGTATTAGCAAGGGTATATATCTACAAATGTTTAAGTACTTAGTTGGTTTATGCGCTTAGAAATAATTAATAAATATGTTTAATTATTTACTATTTCCGATAGAACATACACATTGATGAAAATTAACACAAAGTACCTTACCTTGCCGATAATCTTGCCTCAGGAAACCACGTTCTAAGAAAATCTTTTTTCTTTAATTGCAAAATAGATTCAAGTAAATATTTACTCCTTATATTTTGTCGCAATTTTCTAAGCACAGTTTGTGGTAATGGTTATTAATGTATTTTATTTATGGTTTTTTTTCAAGTCCGACTCCACCTTAAAGAGTCTGATTTCACGGCCTTGATTTATACTATGTTTTTTACTTGAACACCACACAAAATTACTAAACGTCAGTTCAAGTTCATCCATGCACTTGAACGCTTGAAGGTGCCGTAAGGCGAATCCTGGGTCGTTAGTGACAAAATTTCAGTGAATGTACATAATTACTATTTTAATTACAACGGACTTATTTGATACATTAAATTGTTCATAGTTATAGTCCATACAACCCCTGGATTGATATCAATGTGCTATGAAGATGGATATTTATTTTTTATTTTGCTAAAAACGTTGATTACAATTTAAAACACAACGAAAGGTAATACTATGAACAAAAAGATGAATAAAAGTATCGGATTACAAAAGTTTTTGTATACCTAGTATGAAAAATCTGCTTCCAGTAAATATATAAGACAGCTTTACCATTTTTCAGGATATCGGTTTTCACTCCATTCTTCGCTCTTTTAGAATCAGATCTTTTCCTAATTAAGAGCGAGCAACAGAATACCCGTCATTAAAACTGTAATAGGCGATTTAAAAAGAATACGAAAAGGCAAAGAAAGATTATAAATGACGCAAGAAGACGGCCAAAGAGGAAGGAAAGAGAGAAATTCCTTTTAAAAACGGTATTTCACAATGGCATTAAGTCTACACTTTTACGAGAAAATTATTACACAGAGATTTTGTAAATTATATTAATTTATATTTTCCAAGATTTCTCAGACCACCGTTCTCCTTTTGTTGAGTTCTCGTTTGAAAACGTAAAAATATCTCGAATTCACAATTGACTTTTGTATTCTGGCTATCTTTGTGTACAATTAAATGGGAGAGCTTTACAAAGTATCAAATACTTTATGAATCCAATTTGCCTTTGATAATTTAAAGCGGCCGTTCATATTATTAAAGCATCGCAAAGAAATAAGTAAAACCTCTCAAAATCAAGATTAATTAAAAATAAAACGTGGATTATTTACCAATCCTGGATATCATTCGCGATATTGAGACGACCTTTGAAATCTACAGCGGATAATGTTTTATTATTATTTAGCCTATCAAGTATCGTACTTCAAAACAATTGAATAAAATTAAAATCCGCTCTCTAATTAATTCCACGATTCAGAAGATCACATAAAACATTTTTAATAAGAATTCTATAAATCTTTTTCAATTGTCACTAAGTCAGCAGTAAATTCATTGTTGAAAATATATTAGGAAAATAAATCTTCTTAAAATTCGAAGTACTTAATTAAACGAATTCACAAATATCCATATATTTTTTGAGTACATACTACATATTTTTTAATACATTGAAGTAGAGCACTGTATTAAAATTAATGTACTTTATTATAAAATTCATTTGCTTTAGAATTTATTTAAGCCATATCTAAATAAAGACTTTTTAAGAATATAATACTTCTAGTCAGCGGTGGGCTGCCAATATGCTAACAATGGGGCTAGCTTTATCTGAAAGCAATTATAGGTTCTTTTTTTTGTCACTACTATGCAATTATATGCTTAAATAAATCGATTGTTACGTAATACACTTATAATATGTAACAGTATGCAATTTACCGTAAACTTATCAATGCAAATGGCTGAAAATTTACTACTGTGTATACTGGAGCTGTCGTAAATGATATACAAGTCAGAAATTGCAAATATATACTAATTTGATATATGAATATTGTTTTCTCTTAGATTAACAAGGGGCTCGTGCGAGCCCCTCTGAGCCCACTCCTGCTTCTAGTAAATAAATGAGCCAACTAGTAAAATGGTAAAACTTTTTTCACGGCCAATCATTTATGTACTTGGTGTTTTGGCGGATAGCATATTTGTATTAACTGAAGTAACTTCACTTTTACGATACTTTAGGACGTGTAAAATATTACAACGCATCTTATTTATTTTATCTAAAATACTACTTGGCTCACTTCACCTCTAATGGAGCCATTAACATGTCTACTAGCTATAAAAGATTCTCACTTATCAAGGAAACCTGATAACTTTCAAGGTAGGGTAGTTAAACAAACCCTCGTTTGTTCTATTAATCAATTATTCGATCACATGAGAATACAGTTTTTCTTTGACATTCTTACAGATAAATTTAATAAAATAATAACATTGATTCAGTCGTAAAAATATGGCGCTAATGAATGAACTGTTGACAGTCATTATAAAAACTGCGTGTTCTCTCCGAATGGATACGATCAACCATGATCTGTACATACACACACATACATATAACATCTAAGAACGATATTATTATTTTTTTTAAATCAATATGATCAAAAAGTAATTAATTTCCATATATTTCATACGAAGGGCTTAGAATCAAAATTTGACATACTTCTCAAAGAAGTGAAAGATGTCACCTTTTGTAACACAACAAGTGAAATAAAAAAAGATATCAAATTTAATGTTATATTAAATATGATTTAATAAAAATCATTGTCTGCCGATGTCTATTTAAATATTCGAAACACTGATGAAGTTACGTTATCGTAAAGAAAATTGAACGCCTTATGATGACCTAAGTTCTACGTGACGTCACTTTACGGCTTATTATTTAACAAATAGTTTATGAAATACGATGGTTTAATTTTCAAACGTCATATTTGTTATTTGGTAAAACATTATCTAAGCCCACCATTGTTGTATGAAAATACATATATTTGATGTATTAAAAAAAGTTTATATGTAATATAACATAATTTTCTTCAGAGAGCTAAGGTTAACCTCCGCAGCGGTATCCTGTCCAACATTTGGTCCAGAAAATCCTTTGATGTTTAGTATGCGAAAGAGATTAAATTATATCGGGAAGATATTATTGTGACACATGATGTGCGAGGTTTATAAAGATCCTTCGTCTGGTCGCCCTCTTTGCCTGGTCGGTTACACCCGCGCACAATGAAACTTAATAGATACGCCTCAGGGACAATTTCACAAGGAAGCTTCGAAGTTTAAATAGACACTTTTTTACAATTCTATGTAAAACTATTAATTTTATTGTTATCAAAATTATTTACGTGCTTTAACAAGCTGCCAGACTATTGATATGGAGTCAACGTATCATCCTCTCCGCACCTCATCCGCATAAATGCAGGATAGAGAATGACATTGGTAACACTGTTTGATGACTGGGAGCGCATAATTTAAACAGTCATATAACCCATTCCTTTTAAACAAAAAAAGTAATAAATCAGAAATGATACGTTTAATTTTGACGTGAATACGTTTTTAAAATTGCTTCTATAGGGAGGCAATTCAAAAAAACGAATGATAACAAAATCGGGGGATACAGTTTGGTGTTGCAGCTTCATATATATCATCGCTATTCAAAATTTAATTGCACCTCTGGAAAGCTAAAGAATCCAAAAGTTTATTGGGCTACGTAAGGACTGTGATACATTGCGCGGGGTGGAGGGGGAAGCGCCGCAATTTTGAGGTCATTTTGCTGCGTATCGAGATTTCTATTTTCTATAACTTTTGACTCAAAAAAGTTACGATGTTCGTTTAAGTTTCAATCGTTAGCTCTCGGCAAAATTGTGTAATATTGTGACTGTGACTATAATTAGGTGTTAAAAAAAAACAAAAATATATAATGTCGGGCTTAACGCGTCAAAAAACCAAGTCCAAATACAAAGATCGCATACGGTTGGAAAGGGCTTCTCAAAAGCAATCGAATGGTACCAATAAAACACCATATGACCGAGTCAAGCAGTGCCGGTAACGTAAAAATGGGGCGTAATATCACCTATTACGAGACGTATTCACGTACAACACACGGCGGTGTCCATGACACAGCCACACCCCATATTTTTTTTATGGAATCCGGTAATGCGTATGTTTTCTTATAAAGTTAATTAACATACAATTTATTATGTGTTTATTAATATATAAAAGAAAACTAATATCTCTTTACTAAAATAATATATGAATTAGGAGTTTATTTTATTGTTTTTTTTAATTAATTTTGAACGTTAACCAAACATATGACTAGAAAAGCGGTACATAGGACAGGATGTTTAGAGGAGGTCATGGTTATACACCGGCTGTACCCCGCAAAAACAAGAAGAAATAGTACGTTTTGAAAAATATCATTCTTCAGTTGAGTCGAGTCAGAAAAATATTTTCTGACTGTTGAGTCAACTTAAGTTTTAACACTAGGCACAACAATACTTTCTATAAACAAATAACATTTTTGTTGAAATTTGTATATAAAAGATAGCTTGAAACTTTAACATCCTCCTTCAGGAGGTTTTTTAAAATATTTAATGAAAAATAACAGTTTATAATTTCCAATCCACCAAATATTTTAATATCACATGAGATAAGCTCGATAATAATTTTTGAAAGTCAATAGAAAATACATCATAAACACCTATGTCCAAAGATTTCATATAAATTTAAAAATATATTTTTCCCTTCTCATGACCTGAACCTAATTGGTAATTGGTAAACTCTTATCACTAAAGTTCTTTGTAGAAAGTGATCGATTTAAAAAGCAGTGCTCGTGTACGTTTGCTGAATTTGGAAAAAACTCAACTTACGATATATAGTAATAATAAACACTGAAATTATACCGTATACTATTTTTCGGCAGGCTTCCATATTTCCTTCTGTATGCCTGCTCTATGTTTCTGTTTGTTATCAGGCGGGCGGGCTATGATTTTCACATCGCAATCCCTTCCGAGCATTAAGTTTTCAAAGGCGGACGCTTTGTGTTATTCCTAAAAAAAATTCCAATATGAATGGGCTATGTTAAATCGACCGACAGGAAAGTCTTTTCTTTAGAGAAAGTTCTCGTTGTGGTGAGGGTAAGCTGTCCTAAATACTCTGCTTGTGTTGAACCAAAGCGAACCGGTACTTTGGTACGTTAAAATGAATTTTTACTCATTTTCCGGTCATATCATTGAAAATTTTAAGAATTTACATCAAATTCAAAAAGACTTACAGAAGAAAATGAGCACAGCGCTATGTAGAAAAATCACAACGAATGGTTTTGAAGTTTAAGTTATGAATTATCAGCTTTTCAAAAAGTTTTATCGATAGATACAAATATTGAATTACTACTGTTCAAAACTTATATTCGTATGCGTGGCTTTTCCCAGATTTATTATCATCTAGCAAGACACTTAATAAAAAAGGTCTACTTGCTATACGTATTAGAGTGATTTTTGAGGGATAAAATTTATAAAAATATGCTTTGCAACATGGTACTGGACAGCTTGCGTTCATTTTAACAGTTTGTTTCAGTATTACCTCTTTCTTACACACTCTTTTGATTCGTCGAATAAATCACAAAATATCAACTACAACAACAGTAAACAAAACCGCAATTATAACATTTAAAATATACCAACCGTAAAAATCAAATACAAAAATCAAGTGTCTAAAACTCTAAATCCTAACAAATTTGAGAATAGTTCCGCAGGTTAATATTATCTTAAAATTTTCAATGTTTTTATCAGTAATGTGAATGCTTATACTTTTTTACATTTTTCACATATTTTCATCTTCATTACCATACGAAGATGAATCATAATTTAAGGCTAAATAAATTATTGGCTTTACTTTTGAAATTATCAAGGAAACGGATTAAAAACTAAATCAATTTTAAAAAAGTCAATATAATTCGTTGACTAACTTCTCCCTTCTAAGCATTTCTCCAAACTTATAATAGTAGTATTTTAAAATAAGCAAATTTATAGTGATTAATACTTACGTGTATTTTAATTATATTATAATATGTTACATGTGAAAAATCGTTACAAATAAGTAATATAGATTTATATAAGTAAAATAGATATAAAAATATCCAAGCATTGTTTCCATGGAATCCGTGTATCTCAACAGTGTACCATATTCTATAATGCGGCTTGAAATATAAATAAAATATTTTTATTGAAACGATTGAGAGATAAAAATAGAAAATGTGTAAATTTTAACCTTTTAACTTGTACTTACTACTGAGCATGGTTACTACTCTAAATTAAACGTCATTAATATCTACTCCAAAACTATTATCGGGTTCTTTGTAAAAGCAACTTTGCAATTCAAGACGTATCAAGTTTGATATCAAATGGTATACTTATCAATTTAATATTTGGATTGCCCATTGGCCATGGTGCTTGTATTTTCTTTTCCCCTTGAGTTGATGTCAAATTGTTTTTTTTTAATTTTAAGTACTTAGCTATCCATGTTATTTTTTTAAACTCTACTAACATTTGTCTTAATTATTGTTCTTTGTCCTCATTTTATACTGAAAAGAACAAACTCTCTAGATCATAGGTTCCCAACCTTTTTCGGGTGGCGACCCCTTTTTATAAAAGCCGTGACTAGGCGACCCCCCGAGGAATTTGAAATCCTCGATTTGCTATACTTTTTCCCCGGATTGTCCCCGAAACTCTTTTTTTTAGCTCACCGGGTAAAGTTGGCGACCCCCCAGAAAACCCTAGGCGACCCCCAGGTTGGGAACCCGTGCTCTAGATAATCAATATATTTCTGTTGAAAAATTATAATAATTATTTTCTGGAGCCAAAATTACGACGTGTTATTCTACGACGTTATATTATATACACTACAGGTATATCAATCTATTTACATCAAATGTATATAGATTCAATAAAATCTCGAAATGGAAAAAATATGAGTATCTATGTCGATTTATTTGCATAACACAATAGTTCTCCGAACATATTTACTAATATGTTGTATTTTGGATATATCTTTATATTTAAACTAATACTTAAACACGTTGAGTCGCGGAAACGAGTTTTCACTAGATGTTCTAGACGAGACATGTTCAACTCGTGGCCCAATTGAAGGTTTTGCGTGGCTGTTCCGAGGTTTTCAGCTTTATACATTTTCCATTTTTTTATTGATAAAATAAAATGTATGTTAATTAATTTTAATAGTGACAAAAAAAACTTCGACTATAAATTTGTATACATGCAAAAGCACAGAGGTGGGCTGCCAATGCTTTAACAAGGGGCTCACTGAATCTTAAAGCTATTTGTGGTGTTCCGGAAAGACGTGAATTTTTTACAACTCTTATACGCAATAATTATTAAAGCTATCGAATTTTACTTCATGTATTAATATTATGTTACAATCACATTTAATTAATATCAAAAGATGAAAAAATATGGCAAAATAATACAAATTTCAACATTATATAGCGCATCAATCTGAGATTCTTGTCGTTATTAATTTAACAAGGGGCTCGCCGACCTAAAGAAATTCTAACAAGGGGCTCGTGCGAGCCTCTGCGAGCCCCCTCCAGCCCACCCCTGCAAAATCACAAGTAAATGTTTACTATTTTCTTAACCCAGTTTGATGGTATAGTCGAATCTGCACCTCTTGATTTAAAAATGGAGCTTATAAACATGCAATCAAGTATTGCAATGGAAGCAAAGGGAATAAAATACAATAATTTTATCAAAAATATATCCTTTGAGATAAATTTCCGAAATTAAGGCAACTGGCAATGTGCATTATAACTGCATTTGGCACCACATATCGCTGCAAATCGAGTGTCAAAACAGGCTGACTGATAAAAACTTAAACAATCAACTGCGATGCTCGACTTCCGTTTGACATTGAAAAAATATCAAACATTAAAAAAAAGGCTAAAATATTTTTTTTAAATCAACGAATGTCTTAATTGTATGTTATTATTAAGTTATAAAATATTTATTTGTGTGACCCATCAAAGACATGCAATATTTTTTTTTGGCCCACCAAATGATTTCTGTACGATACTTCTGTCATAGACTTAAATAGAGGCAAAGTTATGGTATTCAGTGACATTGTAGTAGTCAATCATAGTTTATTGCAAATTTTCAAAACGTTCGTATTTTTTTTGTTCGTCAAAAACAGTTTTTTATGACGGATTTGACTGACTTTTGGTATTAAAGACCACATTATGGTGATGTCACTGAGTTAGAACTCTTCAAGATAGAACTTTTTACAATGCACAAAGCAGGCTGTTAGATAACTAAAAATATGTTGATAAAAATAGCAGTAGCAGAACATACATTAAACTGGTATTGGCAGGGCTGGCGCCACCATACAGGTGAAATAGACAATCGCATAGAGCGCAAACCATAAGGGGCGCATAAACAGGGTTCTTATTTTTTTATACTTAAATAATATTAAATTTTACGTTTTAAGTTTTATTTTGATGTTTGTGTCTGTTCGTTGTAATTATTTAAGCTATTCTCGCAAAAAAATGTATGCAGCCCTTTGCAACCCTAAGACTTTCTTAGCATTTTTGTTTATTTGAATGAATATATGTTTTAAATTTTATTTTCTTATTTCTAATTGTTTACAAGCAGTGCCTTTATGATGTAAATTTTTAGTACTACAGAGGCTAAATTATTTTATTATCAAGTGTTTATTATATTTCTAATGATGGGAAAGAAATTGGAAAATTTGTTAAAAAGGGGACGCGCAAATAAACGTTGCCCAGGCCGCCAAATAATATCGCGCTGGCACTGGTCCTGGAGTGTGAGGTTTAGTAAACTTTCTTGTTAACTAAAAATATAATACTTTGTACGTGTCGTCATGTACCACTCACAGAACTGCAATTTGCTGTCCACATCGTCGTTATTGAAAGCACGGGCTCTCTTTGGAAAAAATCCTTTCCGATACAAGTGTCTCAAAATGCGTTGGATATCTGATTTTGAAATTCTTATCTTGCGACCCGTTTGTGTGTGTACAAATTTTTGATAGTACATATCCTACATAAAAATATTCAAGTAATGTTCTCGTCATTCTTTGAGTGGAGGATGATGAAAAGCTTAAGAACGATTTAACATACTTTAAAAATTCCCACTTAAATTTGTTTTTATTTTATCATGCCTTATAATTTTTCAGGCATTTTAAAAGCGAATTTAATCCATATACACTTTGACGCTGCTTTTACCATAAAATCATAAATCATAAGTGTTTTCCGTATTTTTATGTACATACACATTTTTTCACAACACATTTTTTTATATTGATGGAAAATATTTATGTTAACCGCCAACTTATAAGTAAAAAATAAATTAGCCACCGCTTAAACATATAGCAAAAAACGAACACAACTCCCTCGGCAACAGGTGTTTTATGTAAGTTTTAAAAATTCACTGCATTGACCACATATATATTACGTTCCATAGAAACAAAAATAGTCCAAAGCGCCAGATTTTGTTCAATTGAATTCAAAGATAAATCAATAAATACACTATTACAATCTATGCCATAGATCTCAAAAGTAAAATAGGAAAATCAGCATTTAATTGACCTTACCAGAATTTGAGCCAGGTATCTTGTAATTGCTGAGAGGACCTCAAGTAACTAGGCCACTGTTTCCCAAAGTGGGTGTGCGCCCCACCTGGGGGGTGGGGGGGTTAATGCGAAAATCATAAATATGTGTAACATAAATTTTGTTCATAAAGAGACAGATTTTACGATTTAAAAGAATTTTATTTCCTATAATTGATAACTAATGTGACCATGAGTATCAAAATAAACTCACCAGAAGAAGAGATAATCGTTAAAAATATAATGGTGTGGCTTTGTGTCGAGGAAGAAACAAATTACCCAATTATGACAAACTTAGCACGAAAAATTCTGCCGTCGTTCCCATCATTCAGCTCAATTCAGCTTTAGTTAATGATTTTTTATAGGAAAAACAAAGTCATCTCGATATCATAAGCCGTGGAGAGTTTTACGAATTAAATTGACTAAATTTGTACTTCACGAAAAAACCCTTTGCAGCTCACATTAAGCGCATGAGTCGTGCTTATTTTTAATATTATTTTTTTCCAAATTGTATTGTACATGTGACATAAAATATATATTTACGAAAGTCAAAAATAGTATTGACCATATGCATTTTTTAATTAAGCTATAAAATGTTGATAATAATGGAGGTGCATGGAGATTTTTGTAATCGTTGGAGTGGGGCAAGTCACAAATAAGGTTGGGAAACACTGCACTAGGCTATACGCTAGGTAGGCTTCGTAGAATAAGAAAACATGCTTTAAAATTGGTTGTTTAATTAATTACCGTGATGATGTACGAGGCATTTTGTGAAAAGAATGATATAAAATTGTATTGCTTAATTCTGAATTTATTCTGACGATGTCATGAAGTTTACACAGCTATAAATCAAATCCTATAATTCTTGTAGAACTCAATATAGAAATACTTTAAGCTTTTTCTGAGATTAATATTTGCAAAAGACAATGAATAAAAAATATATCACTGCTGACAAACTAACATAGCATTAAAAGCAACCGATTGTTCCCGCGTAATCTGTAACATCTTTCATTATTTATCTGATATCAATCGGCAAGTGAAACTTCTTTTTTGTTGCGATCATGCTGTGGATACTTACGCAGCCATTAGGTATACACATATAGGAAAACCGCTATTCATTATTAAGAAATGAAAAGAGTTTTATGGCGGGTGGGTTCCTTTTCCTTTATAAGCGAGAAGACTTGGGCTGGGCAGAGTAGCAACGGTGTTGAGTGAGATCTGGGAGGCTGGCCATACTAATGCCTACAGCCTACTTCAGCAGCGCACTAGAACATATCTAAATGGTGAAATTAATATGAGATAATTTAAATACTTATTAATAAAAGAAATGATTCAAATAACAAAACAAAAAATCATACATTTATATTATCGGATCAAACCAGGAGCTCAAATTGAGAGCATTTTCAACTTTTTATAATGAACGAAACCAATTCTAAATAATTGTGAAATAAGTAAAAAACATGTCTTTTATAACTATTATATGATGGTAAATTTGACATTTGTATTACTCCACTTGTTGTGCCAAAAACTGTGTCACATGTTTCGCCTCTCCACTCTAAAGCTAACGATCCACCGGTGTGTCGCATACCTACTAACCACACACGCTACCCACCAGTGTGTTTTCATTATTACGATGTCAATAAATATTTTTTCGAGTTTACATCATTGAAAAAGGGTCCAACATCTCTTAAGGACTCACAAAATGAATATTAAGTTTTCCTTTACTAGTTTTTTAGAAAATTGCTAGCCTACAGGACAAAAAACGTTATTTTTTTCTAGCTGTTAACGCACGGGTTCCCAACCTGGGGGTCGCGACCCTCAAGGGGGTCGCCAAGGGTTTTCTGGGGGGGTCGCCAACTTTACCCGGTGAGCTAAAAAAAAAAGAGTTTCGGGGACAATCCGGGGAAAAAGTATAGCAAATCGAGGATTTCAAATTCTTCGGGGGGTCGCCTAGTCACAGCTTTTATAAAAAGGGGTCGCCACCCGAAAAAGGTTGGGAACCTATGTGTTAACGGGTTAAGAAGCATCATTTGACAGAAGGTCGTAAGAATTTTAAATAAATTTAAAAAAAACATTTCAATGATCTTGTTAGCGACGTATTATGTGTTTAACTTTGTTAAATTTATTTTATATATGCTTGATTTTATTTTAAGTAAAAAAAATAATTCTGTTATTGATGATGTTTCATTTTAATACACATGTTTTTGTATAAGTTATTAAATAAAAATCACTATTTTTATAGTAAATATGACATATAGATGTTTTTGCCAAAATATTAAATCTATGCCACGCATTTGTTGGATTGTCATGCTCGTGTGCTTACCGATCAGATTAATTAAATGTTTTTATTCCACGAAGAATCATGAAAAGAATTAAGGTCACCTTTCTGGTTGAACTTTTGTGACTTTTATAACTTTTTTGATTTTTGTGACTTTTGCTAGCAAAACAATCCACAATAATTAAAACATGATAAGCTAAAGAAACCTTTGTCAGTTAACAAGTAAGAATTTTAGATTAGTATAGAGAATACGTATATCATATCATGATAAAAAAATATTCGACCAGATGATATTTATTCCGCCTGTTCCACAATTTTCAGATCGCACGTTACTGGCCCGAACTGCCTACCCTTTCTTACATTGTATGGGGAAATTCTTTGAGCCGATGGGGCAAACAATAAGGCAGGCTTTAGGGTTTGAGGTTGGGGTTCTGGTCTTAAGAATGGTGGAAAAGGGGTAGCTCGGGACTCGCCTCCTCTAATTTCTGCGTCGGGTGTCTTCCGGCGAGACGCGAGGCATCGTCTCAGTGAACTCGGCCAATCTATCGTTAATGACACCGGAAGTTGCGAACTGTGCCCATCTATAATGGACGTTGTTCTTAAGCAGAGGCTTAATAAAGGTTTTGAATATTAATGAAGACTTTTTTAATTATTCTTTTACCTTTAAATAATAGATACATAAGTTTGTAGTAAGACAATAACGTTACGGCACAAATTTCAAAATCAAACGAGTATGTAATTGTCTAATGAGTTGTCAATGTTTAATCAACAGAAAAGGTTCACTTAAAAAATCTTGTCATTATTTTAATTGTTAATCTTGTATCATATATCAAGAAAAAAAAAAAATATAATTAAACCTTCTTAAATAAATTATCATAAATTGATAACAACATTAATACATTTAACAAGATCAAAACAAAAATTATCCTTGTGCATTATTGAAACATTATGTCACAAGCATGTTGCACTTGTTAAGAAAGCTGAAAAATATTTTTGCTGCGGAAGTCAATGAATAATTTACCTGAATACATCAAATATGCGCTAATGAAAAATATCGTTGAGTTAAAAAAGTACACTTTTGAAATACTATGATTTAAAACGTATTATTAAATCCACACAATCACTGCGAGCAATTTAGGGGATACTTTTTTTACTGTAGGGGATTTAGTCTCCCGTCACCCACAAGAAGCTTATAGAAAAAAGAGAAAAAGATCGGGAAAGCTTTCCTTACAACAGTAATTTCCTCCTTCAAAGATCGCGAGTTCGGAAAATATTTTTTGTTCCTTAGTAGCTATTTAATTACTGAAGTAGTCAGTGCCGATGATTTGTATAGAAACCCATTCCTAGTTCATTTTGATTGAATAATTAATTATAATAAAGCGAATTAGTAATAATAAATATTTTACGGTAACCGTTCTCTTAATATGCTCACACAGTTTCTAATATGTAATATAGTTAAAATCTATATTAATTTGATATTTCTAGTAAAATATATCACATTAACCCTTTAATCTGTTATTTAAGTATTCGTTCGTGAGATTTGCATCTATTTCCATTCCTCGGTTGTAAAACAAAATAAAGTGAAAGATCAAGATAAAAATATATTACGACACCAATTCGCGTTGCATAATTTTTGTTTTAAATCTCGGCAGTAAATTCGCGGCGCGGTGGACTCATTCGTCCGCTCAAAAATATTAAAACAGCGGCTATTAAATATCTTATTCTTGGAAATTATCTAATAAAACCTACCCACAATTTCCCGGGAAAGTTAAAGTTGTCAGGAGGAAAGAAGGACGAGGGAGCCGCCGCGTTACCGAGCCCGGTCGCAAATACCGCTCCCTTAACAACGACGGTACAGTAATAGGTTGGTAAATATACCGAGCGAGAATACAACCCTCTCAAACTTTCAAGCCCTTCCCATCGCCCGCCCCAGACTAATTACGTTTAGAGTTCTTAAGCGAAATTACTTAGGCAGCCACCCCGCGTCTTTCCTTCCTTCGGGCGCCCCCCGAAACTCACCCTGCGGAGGCATCGCCGCACCCCTGACCGCGCCGGAGAAGACGCGGGGAAAACGGAAGAAAATCGGGCGGGGGAATACCTACCGGGAATGTAAGACGATCGGTTTCGCAATTATACGTTTATTTTGTACGGTAGGGAAATTCGTAATGAGTTTTCCCAATTCTTTGCCGATCGTCATCGGGGCATCGCCTTGCAGCCAAATAATTGCGGCGGGTTGTGACGGCAGCGATTAACATTTTACCGAAAGCTATTCGTGTTTCTGTTTCTTTTTGTAATTAGGCCTGCAAACGGTTAAATAATTACTCTATCGCGATTGTTATTCAAAGTGAAATCCGCCTAAGAAAATAAATTGCCAAACGATTGCGCCTACTTGTTAATTTGCTGAATAGCTAAAATTTACAGATAATGCTGAGGTGACTGATTTATTAAAATATTCTTTGTAAGAAATTAAGAAAGAATCGCATATTTATCGCTTTCTAAAGAACCTTCATTAAATTAATTTATTTAAATCTGATAAACTTAATTAAGTTCATAAAATCGTTATAATTCCAAAATTTCTCCGCCAAAAAAGATTACCGCATTATACATTAAATGTTAATAAAGATTTTTTTAATTCACTTGGGTCGTACCTACTTACAAATTACAAAATATTCTTATTAAATAAAAAGAAATTGGCGGCACGTGTGACACTTTTTATATTACAAAACCTTATATTTTACTAAATAATAAAAGGTATCAAAGGTTATACCTATTATCCATCTTAAGAGTGTCAGAAGATACAATATCGTCAAGTACATACTTACTTACTGAGAGCTACTTTTTGCATAAGCTGAGCACTAATACAAAAAAGATATCATTCAATATTTAATATAAGCATGGATATCGATAAAATTTACAATGATTGAAAATATTTAATAAGATTAAGTTACTTTAAATGTTGGTATTGTGTATTTAGTCGAAGTTACTCATGAACAGAAAACTAGCCATGTAACTGGGGATTGCAAGTCTGGTATTTTATATTCACTAACGGTATTACAAACATCAATAACAAACAGCATTACAATAAATATTAAAATCGAGCAAAAAATACTGGGGAGTAAAATCATAATCGATATTTTAATATTAAATGGGTGAATTTCATAAATAAAATACGTTTTCTTAAAAGAATAAGTCATTGAAAACCTCATTAATTCTGGAATCTACCATTATATTTAAAAAAATGATTTTGTTTCATTTTCAATTCCGAAATATCGATATTTTTTTGTTTTCAATGCTGATATTTCGTTATATAAAAAAAAACACCATGAATACTTGGATCCCGGTTTCGTTAATACATATTGCAGTTCTTGAATGCAATCTTTATTGAAACTTACATACATTAATTTAGTGGCTCGAAGCACGTGTAATCACTCCGTAAACCATAATGTTAACAACTCAAATCTCATAAGTGTCCCACAGACTCAATAAAAAGTTGTCCTGTGTAAATGTACTAATTGATTATTTAGGCAAGACGAATACGATTTTAAATAAATCTTTTTTTATTACTCAAAAAAGTAATGTAAAATATGAGCCATAGATTCATGTTATTGAAATACGATGAAAAAAAATATTTTTAAATCATAGTCTTAGCATACATAATTTTGAAATGAAATCTTGGTAAATAAATAGGGAAAATAAATCTTTGGATTTGAAATAAATTTCAAGATTAAATTGAACTTTTTAAATTTTTACTTTATAGATTGAGACTGGAAGAATATATTAATAAATTTAATAATGTAAAGTGACATGAATTTGACTAGAAATAACCATTACCGCTTAGCTTAGGATGCATATTTTGTTGTTAAAATATTTAGTTAACAAATGGAACTCCGCTACAAGTTACAACTGATTAACTGACAGTTGTTTGAGCTAACGGTTGAATATATATTTGAGATGTTTCTTTGAATTGAGGGAAAGTAGTTTCAATAATACAATCATTGAATTGCATTGTGTCAATCCTCGCTCATCTATCAAGAATTAGCCGTTTCGGGAGGATAAAGTGTTCCCCCGTGGCCTGAAGACCTCCTCACATCCCCCTCCCACCATTGTGTATGAAGGCATTGTGTTGCCCATATTGTTTACAAAATTTCGTCTAAGTTTGAAGCGATTAAAAACTTTGCGATTAGCGGAGCGCCCTCGTGAGCGAACTTCGCGGGTATCTTGAACACAAAATACTTTATTGGGGACGGATCCAGCGATTTCGTTAAGCTAATAATAAATCATTATCTCTGAAGCAAGAGTGATTTTTTAATTGTTTTTTTTAATTCATTCGTTCCTCTCCTCATTTCCATCAAACGTTATTTAACAATGATGATACCACGTGATGTGACCAATGCAATGACTGACTCTTAAAATGCATTCGACGATGATATATTGTATTAATTAAGAAGTGGAGTATTTAGATTAATACAAAAAGTTTGAAAAACGATTGTTAATGTTTCATAAACTAATCATAAACACGAAAACTAAAATATAAGCGAACTCACTGATATTAAATTCAAATACAATATCAAGTATATGTTTATGTAATATATTATATTAAGTAACAACAAAAGACGCAACACACTTTAGAAAAAAGTTCTCAGTCACTGCATTCGATGCCACCTGACAATAATAAAATGAATTTTGTCTCTCTACCCCAGAGGTTCCCAAAGTGGTTCCTGTGGACCCCCAGGGGTCCGTGAGACCGCTGAGGGGGTTCGTGACAAATTAAAAATCATTTGGGGGTGAGTGGACAACGTCAGGGGGTCCGCGGATATATAGTCATATCTCTACTACTCTTTGGAAAAAAGAGTTTAAGCGACTGACTTACATACAGTTCTCATAGAAAAACATTTGTTAAGATATCTCCATTAGGAGGCCATTTACTCCACGTTCCAAGCAGGTATAGAAAAAAATACCTTACGAGTCATTAACTTTATTATTTCACTTGGGGGTCCACGGTCAGATTTTTGCCAAGAAAGGGGTCCACGAGCATAATAAGTTTGGGAATCACTGCTCTATCCGAATGCAAAGTCGAGTTACTTTGTCAGACGACTAAATTACCTCATACTAGGGCATCCAATACCGGGCCCTTTTTGTGATCCCGGGATTTCGAGATTTACAATTGAGATTCTTGGAGAATTTTGGGATTCACAATTATTTAAGGATGTGGCCTTTCGGGATCCCAGGATTGATCATTGGGAAAAGGTCAGAAATTGAGAGATTCTCGAATATATGGTCAAACACCTTATTGTCGAAGACTTCAAAAACCTGGGAATATACAAATGTCACAATTATTCGGAAATATGAGAGCTTTTTTTAGCTCCATCCATTCAACAAGTTACGACGCCAACACAAAATATTTTTTTTACCGGATTTAACGGAATTTTCACCAATCCTGAATTCCGAAATCCCGGGACTAGTGCTGCCAATCTCGATTTCAATTGTGGGATCACAAAATTAGTCGGCATTTTGGGATCCGGGATCAAAGGGATCAGTCGTCGCGCATTATTTTATTTATCGTAGAAAGATTTTTACTGTAAATATTTAACAGACATTTCTCCTGACACAAGTTTCATATTCCTGCTATTTAAAAAATACTCCTCTATGACATACGGTCTATATTGAGAACGGACATGATGTCGATTAAAAATCATTATGTTTGTCAGTGACAAATAAATATTTTTTTATACAGTAATACCCCGCTTTACGCGAGGGATACGTTCCGAAAAAAATAGCGTTAACTGAAATTCGCGTATATCGAGGTTTATGATTAAACATAGTCAAAATTTAATACAAAAAAATACAAATCATTTTAATCAATCACTTTAATTCTAAGAACACTTTATGCAATACATACTCTTATTTTTTACGGAAAAATACATCTATTGTCTTTTGGGTAGCGTTTTGTTTACGTTCTTGTAAAATACGTTCATAACACCCAACACTGTTTTTAATTGTTTGACACACGGTCAAGACACGGTCATCATTATTGTCTATACTCTGCAATATGTCCAAACCTGAATAAATTTTTGAAAGTGCATTTTGTATTTCCCCTGAAGATAAAACTTTCTCTTCTACCTGTTCTTCCTCATCGTAGATGCGAGGCATTTGAGCGCGAAATTTGAAATTCGCGTTATAGTGAAACCGCGCTTAACGGGGTCGCGCTAAGCGGGGTATTACTGTATTTCTATTACTTATAAATTGTAATGAGAATTTAATTTTGTGCTTGTTTTATCTACGATAGTTCATAATTTAAAAAAAAATGTAAATTTTATGAGTGGTTTCTTAAAAAGAACAGCAAATAAATTTTCATTACATCATATTTAATAGCTGTATTAATTATAATAAATCAAAAAAATTATCCGCAACAAATCGCATTTTAAAAACAAATGCATATCGTTCTTTTTTCGTCTTAATGTCACAATTTATTTTGTTTTTCATTTATCGTATAACATTGATATCTTATTGTATTTCAATTATTTTCAGGAAGCCATATGTATGCACTTTGATATTAACCGAAAATGGTTTCGAGATCTACTGATTTAATACTTGCAGTTTTTGGAAGTGACTTTGAATTGTATTGTTGATTAAATGTAATTAATTACTGCGTAACTTATCAACGTATTTTTAAATATATTTTTTACAGCTGAAAAAACCGCTCCGGGCCTGTGCTGTGTCCCATTAAAATAAAAAGTTGCTTTGACGGTACCCTGTACCCACAACTTTCCGGGAGTTTAATGAGATTTAAATAATTAATGGAAAAGCGAGATTGGATTTTTTTCTGCCCCTGATACCAAAATATAAACCTGCTTATATAAATTTTGTAAGTAATTACTCTGCTCCATGTAAAATATATTTTAAACTTGTTATGAAAAGGACCCACCGTATCTTTAAGACAGATTGGCCGGAAAACTTTGTCCTTTGAAGACTCTCAGGCAGTGAAATTTTAATATAAATTTGAAAGGATGTATAACTAATAAGAATATCATTTGCCTATATTTATATTTGATATTGGTAAAATACGCTTCTGAAGAGTGACTCATAAAATTATTTCTAATAGACGTCACTGAAATACTGGCGGATGAAGAGTGGAAGACCTTCTAAAATATGTTATTTTAATTGAATCAGTTGGTTCCATATTTAAACAGAACATGAATGACTCAACATAATATAATAAAACAGCACTAACACAGGATGTTTAAGTTGATTGACTGCATAAGATTATTATAAAATTTCTAGAAGCTCATATATTGGTTTTTAAATTTATTTATTATTCCAAATCCCTCCCCCCCCCCCTACCCAAATAATGCACCAAATCAAGAATTTTTTAAAAAACCCACGATTGTATTGACAACTTATTAATTATATTTTTACTATTTTAGAAAATATTGTCATAAATAATTATTATTAACATTGAACTATCATTGTTTTTGAATTAATTATAATAAACAAATAAAAATATAGATACAAAAAAAGGATATTATGAGAAAATTAATTTGTTATCGGTTGGCAATAGTTGTGCAGGATTATCAAAATCGCGGAGATTACACAATAATATATTTTTGTTAATAAATAGATACAACAAAAATATTTTTTATTTTTCTATTTAGTCAGGTTACCCAATATTATATAGAAAATAACACCATCATATGTTTTATACCATATAATGTGAATAATTATTTTCAACCATACAAAAAGTATATTGAGAAGCCAAGTATCAGATAGGAATTTGCGTGTAAAATTCTAATACAAAACTTATTCACAATAGTTTTAAGCAATATTCGTACATGTGTGTAATTATATTCTGTAAGATTTTATATATATTGTTCCTCCAGTTCATTAGTACTTCGAAAAATCGACATTTGAGTAAAATATGCATTTTTGTATTCAATTTTGCCCTCTATCAATTCCAGTAGTAATCAAATAATAAAATCAAAATAAATGCTTTTGTCGATAAATTTCTAGAGAATTAAAGAAAATGATGATATTGTATGGATCATAATCACGAATTATTCTATATGCCCTATGACTGAACCCCCCGGCATAAGTACTTTATCTGTAAAATTTGTTAATAAAATGTATAAATCTCAGGCAAGAGATGAATCTTGGAATATCTTCATTTTTTTTTAATATTTAAGTACTCAAGTTTTCTTCCATCAACTTCAACCTACCATTACACTGGAATGGGGTTGATTTTGAATGCTCTTATCAATTGGTAATCTCAGTAGCTTCTTGTTAATTATAATATATTTATTGGTGTAGTCATAAATTTTTCAGAGGGTATACAGTTAGTAACACATTCTGTGCAATATTCTATAAAGAGCCTAATTAACCAATAAGTTAACTAGGTTGAAGCTTGAAGTTCCAAAGGCCCTTAGAATTAATTGATTTGTATAACACAGCTAACGTATCTTTCAAGACATACGTAATAAAGTATGTACATAATTAAAAATATTTGTTGATGTTACAGTTTACCAACCTTTAATGGCTGATCTGTTTCTGCTTTCTGTTGGAAAGGATTTGAATATTTGGTTCAACCATAGACTTTCGCAGTTGCAGTTGATCTTCTAAATGTGTATTAGTTATCTGTGATCGTAAGTGTGTCTTTATTTGTGCTAAGTATGGAAATGGAGATCCACAGCAGTAAGTTGTTGAGAAGCAAGAAAGCATTTTACTGGCATGTTGTTGAAGACGTGGGTATTCTACGACAGTTTTTCAAATATTAATCGAATCTTTTTTAGTATTGAGCAATGATTTTAAAATATCATCCACTGAGAACTCAATCAATTCCATCTCTAGATCTTTAAGTGCCTAGTTGATATCAACTAGGTGAGGCTTAAACTCCAATTTCAGTGCTATTTCATTAATTCCAAAATCGGTAAATCATATTCCACAAGTCAACGACAGCTGGCTGAGTATTCCCCAAATGACTCGCATTTATTTATAAAAAATAAAATGGCATCAGTCAAAAGGCCGCACCAGAGTAGCCAAAAGACCGCAGGTTCCCAAACTCTGGCCTAGGCTCTAGAGCAGTGTTGGATAACCTTTTACCTTGGCGTGTCAAAATTCTGAAAAAATCTGGCTTGTAATCGTTCGTAAACAATGCGTGCTACCCAAAGTGTCATTGTTTAGCCATCACTGCCCTAATAAACGCTGTTATTTTGTTTTTATTTAATGTTAGAATTTTAATTTAAAATAAATATTTTTGTTTGAAACATAAAAACATTGAAGCAAATATTTAAATGTGTGCATATCGCTTTTTGTAACTAGATGCTTCATTTACACTTACATAATATATTCATATTTTATAATATCTTCCCATAATTGTACTGCGTACCATAGTTTAGAAAATAATTTAACATGAAAATGAAGCACAAAAACTAAAACTATTTTAAGATTTTTATGGAATTTGAACATTTTTTTTTTTCATTTGATATTGGAATATTTTGATTTAACTGGGGGGCATACAGTGGAAATAATACAATTTATTCTTTGACATGCATCCTTTGGCCACTACAAAAAAGATACTCTGGCAATCCACATGATACTCCCATTTAATATCTTAAGTCAAATAAAAAATATTTGCTGAAATCATTCATTCTGAAATCAACCTTTTAGCTGCCGTTAGATGCCTTTATCAACCGGGAAGTTTTTAATTTTTTATTCGATCACAAATAAGTTTGCAAATAAGTCACTTAACAACTTCTTATTAATATATGTCGCTGTAGACCGTTTCAATCACCCCTCAATATAACAAGTAGTTTATACCCACTATCGGAAAACATTGATAATTTGTCCTTAATTTTCCGACTTTTTATTTTAATCCTACTAGACTTTTTTGTTTTGACTATTCAATCGCTCAAAAAAGTATCTAAATAATATTATAATTATTTTCTATTACTTCATCTTTTTTTTCATTAATTAAAGAAAGATTCATTTTTGCTAGCTTAGTCTACTGTACGGGATATAAGTAAATTATAACAAACAAAATTCTGTTTGGCAGAAATTTATTGCATGGTAAAATATATAATAACAAAAGTAGTAAAAATGGGTGCTGAAAACATTAGTAAAAAATTATAATTTTGACTAGTCCAAATACTGACTGACCAAATTTGTTTATGTTACCTTCATTTTTAATCAAAGGAAAACAAAACTTAATTCAAAACATCTATTCAATATAAAAATAGCAAATTAGTTTAGGTTAATGTTAAAATTTAATTACTTCTTAAAATGTGTCATGTAAATAAAAAAACCAACATCATATGGTCAAAAAGTATTTTAATATTTAGACCGGCAATGCTGAAAAGTAAAAAATGTTTGCATTTTGAATTATTTTTTATAAATATGGCAATGATTCAAAAGAAGCAATTAAATTCATATCTGTCGACAGATATGGCAGCTAAAAAATATGTCTGCGTTTTATTGTTTTCAATGTAAGATGTATTTCATAAAGGTTTCTAAATACTGACATCATTTTTATGATTCGACTGTACTCAAAAAGTCTTTGTATTTCATTTCTTGTGCAAGTTGCAGCTTTTGCAATTTCTTTACCAGTCCTTTACTTAACTCTTGTCCTAATTGGTCATGTGTTGGAAGACCCTGTAAAAATGAATAAACATTAATTTGTTTTCACACAACATTGTTGCAAATACAATTTTCAACGAAATTCGCAAGGAAACTTTGTGGATATTTAATGTTGCGCCCATAAGTTAAAATGTATGAGTTAGCTCATCACAAACAGCAAATGCTGTATGAAAAAATATACAGTAGATTGCGCTAGCAACCCTTTGGTAGGTCGATTAAACTTTAAAGACCCAGCAGTCCTCATAGGGACTGCTGATTTTCCTTGTTCGCTGTCCAGCGGACCCTAAAAGGACCATTCATTATCGCTATGCTCTGAAGCTATAAATCTGTATATATTATGAAAATCTTAATAAATGAAACTATGTTTGCACCTTATCATCGAATTTCGAATATTTATCAGTCTCTTTTTTAAACATTTCAGTCGGCGGTATTCTTTTTTGTTGATCTTTCTCCTGCTGCAGAGCTAGCTGTTCTTGTTTCTTTTTCTCTTTTTCTGCTTGTTTTTCTAGTTCAAATCTTTTTTGCTCTTCCTTCTCTGTAAGTAATGGCTCTCGACACAAAAGTTTAACAGCACTGCGATCTAAAAAAAGTACCGATTAATAACATGTAAATTATTTTCGTATATGACACCAAATTAGTTATTACCAGATTATTGAATCAAAAAAATTTGCTCCACCTTCTTTGTCCTCCAATCTGATACCGAGATTAGGTAAAGTATCATCTCTCAGAGTGTCACATAGTGTAAGTATTTCGGTAGCCTTCAAATTTCTGGCAACGTCTCTCACAGATTGTCTGAATGAAGCTATAACTTCCAAATAGGGCATCACAATTTCTTCAAACTGAAAATGTAAAAAATTGTAAAAACATGATTTACTTATTTTTTTAATGTTCAACACTTTGATCGCCATGAGAGTCACCGGAGACCGGCAAGGAAGACCTAGCTTCGAGTTGTTATTCGTTATAAAGCACAAGCGCGTACTGTGATTTGTTTATACGAGGTGATCGGAAAAATAATAATAATCGTGTAAAAATGCATCAAAATAAAAATAATCAATATATGTTTGTCAAATAATTATTACTTAAAACCAAAGAATCATTTTACATTAAAACTTGATTGGCGATCAATGTGTTAATAAAGCACTCTTTTGTACTAATTCCACATTTTTTGAACATCAGTAGCGCAATTCCCGCATGCTTGTCACGTGCATTATGAAATGAAATACTTATGCAACAGCGAAACCAGCCATGATCTTAAATAAATATTTTCAACTATTATTCGAAGGTAATTTCAAGGAAAGTAAAATCCAAATAAATTATTGACGTACATTTCCAGTTTCGTTTTGGCTGATTGGAAATCCAATGCCACCTCGAGGTCCTTGAATAGCACCAAATATGTGGAGAAGTTCAGTGACATATGTACCGACTCTTTCAAGCAATATTGCACTCGGTGCATCTGGTGTATTCGGAGCTCCGTTTTTGCTATTTAAATATATGTTTGTCGCTGTAACCAATTCCCTAATCACATCAAGGGCAGCGCGTGTGTCCACATTATCTGGAAGTTAAATAAATAAATATGTGAGGGGCTAAGAAACAGTATTTTCACGTTTTATTCACTATACAAGTAAAGGTGGGATAGTGAATAAAAGGTAAGTAACATTTTATTCAAATGATAAGACAACAAAAAAGGGATGTTGAGTAACAGAATCGCAACCGGTTCTAGTTGAAACACTACTGAACAAAAGCTATTCTTCGAAAAATTAGATTTGTTGAGTAGATAAAATTATGATCCCTAGAAGGTCTTGAACAAATCTTTATGATTATTATGATTTAAAAATAGTTTCAACTCATTTCCAAACATTTTCCATTGATAATTGCATCAAACAATTTTTGAACAGCTAGTGATTGAAAACAGTCTGTGCTCGGATTTGATCCCGTGACTTTTGTAGCCGAAGTTTGACCACTCAACCATGCACCCAGCATGTTATAACTAGGGTGGAAAAATACAATCTTGCCTGGGGTGGCCGAATGTCTAGCACCGGCCCAGTGTAATGTTTTCATTTGAATTCACTACGCACAAGCGAGGGTCGTAATGCCATGTGTTGTCCATTTCATTTTACAATAAAGAATATCAAAACTAATGCTTACCACATAGAGCACTATGCACTGAATCCTGCGTTGCCATAAGTTTAGTGTAGAGCAAAGATTCAGCACTGAACCAATAGCCTCCTTGGCCTGCTCCCGTACCACACCTTATCGCATCTTTAATGCTGAGGAAAAATTCCTGAAAATAAAATTGACAAAATCACTTAACACATGAAATGTGGGGAAGGTATCAATACCCTTTTATATGACTGATGGTTACCCATTGCGAGCAGTTTCATAAATTAATCTATGAAACTGCCCGCAATGGGAGTCTGTAGCCAAAGCAAATGACATTGACTACTCAACTACGGACGGTGTCACTTACGTTACACTCTTTCATTTCAAAGCATACCCACCATCTAATCATGCATGAGATTGCATGTCTGTAATGGCCGCAAATAGGTTAAATATGCAGTGGCAGATTAAGCACTTTGGAGGCCCCAGGCGCAATAAATTTTGGAGGCCCTGTTTTTCGAATGACAGTGCTCCAAAACTCTTTGTGAATAATAATGAATTTTGAAATAAAAATATAAGAGTGATGCTATCTTTGAGGCCCCCAAGGTTTGTAGGCCCCAAGTTGTTCACTTCACCAAAATTAAAGATTAAAAATTTGATTACAATTTTACTTAATTTGGTTAAATACACCTTTATGTATACGTGTATTTTTTTGTTATCTATTCTTTCTAATTCCCAATTAGTATTTTGATAATAAGGGCAACACGCAAATAAATTGCAACAGGGTTAGTGACCATGAGAGTTGGAGTTTTTTTTTCCACATACAAAATGTACCAAATATGACACGTTTCTATATTACTATTTTATTCAATACTTTAACTTTTTAAGCAGAGCAGGTGAGAGATAATCAGTGACAATACTTTCATCCTATCTTGTCTCAAAAGCGGTATTTGTTGCGGCTCATCACTGACGTTGATAATGTAAATAAAAGAACTCACATTAAGCATCTTCTCATATTGCACAGCCATTTCCATGGTGTTAGGAGAATAATCCAAAGTGTCTTTCCACGAGTGAAGTAGAAATGCAAATCGCAACTGTGTTGAAGAATTTTTTTGCAATGCATCCTGAATTGTAATGAAGTTCTTAAGAGATTTTGACATTTTGCAGCCGGCAATCGTGAGATGGCCGGTATGAAGGAAGTACGACACCCAGTTAGGGCAGTCGAAATATGCCTAGAAACAGAAATAAACTAAAAATATCAATGGATTCTAACAAGATTTTGTAATAGTATATCAGTTATGTCTCAGTAGAGACTATTGATTCTCCAGATACATTTATTTATTTATTTTTTACTAGACCAAAAATTTCTGAAATTAATGCACAGTATTTAACCATTACAGCATTGGTCATTAAAAATGTTATATTTTTATAATTCTATCGGAAAATGTTTTATAAAATATTGGGAACCTCAAAAAGGCTAGAAAATTCCATCGCATAATCCGGTGCACTATACAATAATCTTACAATAGTAAGCAATATAAATATGAGTGCAAAATAATAAATATAATGTGGCAAGTTGCGAGTCATAATTATTACTTACTAAGTACTATCTACTTACTATCTACTAAGTACTAGCTTACTAAGTACTAGCTTACTAAGTACTAGCTTACTAAGTACTAGCTTACTAAGTACTATCTACTTACTAAGTATTATCTGTACTTACAGATTATATGATTTTAATTACAGATAATTTTCATTGTTAGAATCGTGTTATTTATTTTTTACTAGACCAAAAATTTCTGAAATTAATGCACAGTATTTAACCATTACAGCATTGATCATTAAAAATGTTATATTTTTATAATTCTATCGGAAAATGTTTTATAAAATATTGGGAACCTCAAAAAGACTAGAAAATTCCATCGCATAATCCGGTGCACTATACAATAATCTTACAATAGTGGGCAATATAAATATGAGTGCAAAATAATAAATATAATGTGGCAAGTTGCAAGTCATAATTATTATTTACTAAGTACTATCTACTTACTATCTACTAAGTACTAGCTTACTAAGTACTAGCTTACTAAGTATTATCTGTACTTACAGATTATATGAATTTAATTACAGATAATTTTCATTTTTAGAATCGTACATTTTTACCACTCCTATTTTTTGTTTAAATTGTGTGTTAATAAATTTTGATTGAATAGCATTTTGGGTTGTTGATAAAAAAAAAACAGCAATATAAATATTCCTCGTAAGCACAAACTTATTTACAACAAAATAATTTGTACCTCACTCTGAGCTAGCTCATTGTCGTGATGTGGGAATTTAAGATCAACGCCGCCAGTGTGAATATCCAATGACTTTCCGCAGACTTCAGAGGCCATGGCGGAACACTCAATATGCCAACCGGGTCGACCGAGACCCCACGGAGACTCCCAGGATGGTTCACCACTTTTCGAACGTTTCCATAAGGCAAAGTCGTTTGGAGATTGTTTTTCACCAGTTTCTTCGGTTAGATCGCCTGTCATTATTGAAATAAAGCAAAATAGATTAAATATTTTAAAAAGTACATATTTTGAGCTAGCAAAAAATATATAAACAAAAATAAAATAAAGCAAAAAATCAGGTTTCCCCAGAGATTGGTTACATATTTTTAAACAGGTGCAAATTATTCAAACAATGTTTTCATTATCTTAGAGGGTGATGTTTTGACTTCCTGATTTATTTAACAATTTTGGAAATGTTTTTTATAAATTATTTAATGTGTTAATGCGTTTTACAAATTTGTTTTCAGAAGACGCATATTGAAATATCTTTGCATCCACTGCTCATATCGATGTCTCTTTGTCACTTTATGTAATATGTTATTTTATATCCAGTGCCAAATTTAACTAAAAAATGCCAAAAATCTAGTTACATTTCTTTGACCCTAAGGGGCTGAATAAGAAAAAAATAGTGAATAGTTTGAATGCTATTGCGAGTGATATATGTGAATCGGTTAAAAAAAATGATTTATGTCAAGTATTTCAGCTACGACTGTACCTTCTCCTTCTAATAGCGAGTTTGTATCTCCGTAAGCTTCAGGAACAAGTTTAGCGTAGTGATGTGTATCTCTTTTATCAAATTCACCAACGTTAAAATACACAGAGCCGTTTGCTTCATATGCCAATCCATTGGAAATAATCTGTAGTATGAAATTTATTATTTCTGTAACATATTCACTAACTCTTGTTAAAACATCAGGCGGCAATACCTAGAAAAAATAAAAATTTCAGTAAAATTTTAGTAAAACTCCAAAAAACGGTATAAAATTGTATGGTATTTTACGACAGCACCTATCAAATTGCAGTGGTACTAAGGGTAAGGGGTTAATATTAAAACCAATTTCATTGCTCATATAATAATGGTATTCCATACAAATTAAATATGATTCTTAACTTTTACAGGAGTATGGACGTACATGTACGTCGACGCCATTTTTCTGTAAATGAGTATAAAAGTAGTTTAAACTCAACACAGGAGTGTCTGTAAGTATGTAAGTATGCTCTAAGTATGAATTACATATATTCATCGGGAAAAAGTCACAAAATTGTCATGTTAAGAAAATGCAGTAAATTAAAGTAAGGTCTGTATAAATCTATTCACTCCTCTAGATGTTAAACATTGTCCTACAACATATCATAACGAGGAAAAGATTTGAAGAATTTAAAATATGGAGAGAATAAGAAATGTAAAACAAAATTAGTTTACATTCAATGCCTTCATGTCTTTTTGAAACTCCTTTTCCCAATACCTCGGCAGACTTGCAAAAATATTGTTATCTTTAACGGTGTCGCCGTGTTCCTTGTCTAACCACTGGGAGATAAGGTCTTTTGCGGCCTCCAAAAAGACCACTTTAGCCGCATCAATTTTAGATTCGTCATTAGACTTGGCGGCTTCTTTCAAATCTTCTACAGCAGTGGTAGCACTAAAACATAATATTTTCAAATTAATGTATCTTGGATTAGATTACTCATAATTTATCTAACAAGGATTATTGAAAAAACATGGGATAGATACTCATTGAACAATAGAGAAAAAAGGTTAACATTTCTTGTTCTCATTATTTTTTAAAACCATGTTCGCTTCTAATGGAATTTTGATAAGAGTTGAGATAAACTCCTCACCTTCGATGGATTCGGCGGTAACTTTTTGAAAGTAACTTTTAATTCAAAATTAAATTTGGTAACATTGTTATTTAAAATTTGGACAAAATATTTAGTTTTTATAGTAGGAAGGGTTGTAGGTTGCCGCCTGTGTGGTCGAGTGGTCAGCATCGTTGGCCACCGCTACGGAGGTCACGGGTTCGAATCCCAGTACGGGCAGTTTTATAAATTGATTTTTCAATCGATTTATGAATTTCTGTTCAAAGGCATGGATATATGTGATGTCTTGAATTCCCCCCTCCCACCCATCCTATCCTATGAACGGGGCGTATCGAGAGCGACTAGCTAACCACTAGTCATGTCCTAGCCCTTTTCTTCTATTTCTACTCTCTTTGGAAAGAGAGGTTGAGCAACTGAGTAACAAGCAGTTCTCGTAGAAACACTTCTGTTGAGACAAATGAGACAATGGAATGCGACTGTGCAATTGGTGGATTTGCAGTGAATATTTCAAGCCAGCGCGTAATTCAGGGTAGTGTAATTGGGAGTTTCACTGTACTCCTAATATTTTATAGCTCTCAAACTCCTGGTGTATCTCAACAGGTGATATAGGTTTCAGGGATAGAAGGATAGGGCTAGGACAAGACTAGTTGTGAGCTAATCACTCTTGATACACCTGATTTTTCTAAACGCGGATCATCCTCTGAACAGAAATCTTTATATTGATTGTAAAATATGTCCGTACTGGATTTCAAGCACGTGAGCTCTAAAAACTGAAGCCAACAATATTAACAACTTGATTACATTTTTTTTTAGGTGAACCTGAGTATTCAGTCAGAACACAATATTTTTATTCTTTGATTCAATATGCTTACATTTATTAATATTTATTAGTAAAGAGTTTTTTTTTATTTGTTTGTGTTTTATTGACTATTAATTTTTAAGATTTTGAGTACTGAGATGATAAATTGTGTCAGGCGGCTGGATAGGAAAAGCGCAGTCAGTTAGTTTTTGAGTGAGATAGGTTTCGAAATATCCCTGCTGATTTCAAAACAATGGGAAAGTTTAAAGGGTCACCTTAACAATTTATATTGTGTTAACCTTTTGGCTGCTGTAGAAAAAGTACGTCTGTACCTAGCACACCGGCTATAATTTGCAATTATTAATTTAATTAATTATTGACGAGATAACTCGTCTATGTTTAGCACGAAAAACGTCTGTGGCAGCCATCCAGTTAAATATACATATATAGTTTATATTACAATAATTATAACTCATACTTATTCAGCATTTTGGTAATCATGATTTTTTTATCAGGGTCAGTAGTCCCTTTTGCATTCTTCTCGAACAATGCCATTACTGTGATTGCGTCACTAAGGATAACTTCTAAAGACTTCATTTCCGCAACATATTTGTCATATAGATGATTCTGTCTAGCTCTCCTGATTATTTTATCATCAATATCAGTTATGTTCATAACATAGAACACATTGTAGCCAAAATAATCAGATAGAACTCTGCGGAGAATATCAAATGATATGTATGACCTGAAAACAAAGGAAAAAAAAACTTGTAAAGGTCAAATGTAATTAAAAATTGGTAAAACATGTCAAGTAATAAACAATTCAAGATATGGGGTGATGCCCCAATTTAGCTTTTAAGTGTTCATTTCATAGTTATCAATCAACCAGTCACACGATGCCAGAAAAAGTATCATTCATAATTGGTCACTGTCAAAAAAAATAATATAAGAATTGAAATTGGAATGTGACACTTTAACATTTAAAATTAACAACCCGAATAACAAATCTTTTTTTACATTTCATGTGTCTTTTATACAATGAATAAAACCTCATCATCTTGATGAGTTATTTATAAAACTTTTCTAGGGCATCTATAATTTTTACTAACACTCTGAAAAATTAATATCGATTACTATACGTCTTACGTGAACGAAATCATATTTATTTCCAGGTATCATTTAAAAATTTACAACTAGTTCAGCTGTTTTTCAATGAGTTTCAATGAACACACGAGGCACTCGAGTGGACTGCTGTTAATCTTGTGAAAGTAATCTTCGCTATTGTAAGACAGCCATGTATTCATACCTTGCATGTCCCATGTGAGAAGCATCGTATACTGTTGGTCCACAACTGTACCACGTTACATTGTTTCCATTCAGTGGGACGAATATTTCCTTTTTCCTTGTCAGACTGTTGAATAGTTTGAGAGTAGGTCTCTCTGATTGACTTGGGCGTACCCAATCTGGTTGGCAACGTTTAGCCATAATAAACTAAAAAAAATATTTACATTTTTAGAAATAGAAATAAATTGTTTTAAATAAGAAACATAAATTTACGATGAATATCTTTTAAAACACGCTACTCTTTTTTTGCAATGTTTTTTTTCGTTAATTGTGTGTTAAAGCTAGTCATGAATTATTACGGCGAAAAACTTCACAAACTAAGCTAGAAACAACGCCACGATTTAAAATTATTTTTTGAGGGCTTGATAATCGCGTTAAAATCACACATTAATATGAACTAGCTGTAAGCCCGTTGCCCAGCAACGTGAGATTTTTGTTGCATAGTATTTAATTTTCTTTTATTTTATGTTATTTTATTTTATGTTATTTTATGTTATTTTATTTTATTTTATTTTATTTTATTTAATTAGTACGCACACATCTGTGATTATTTGTGAAAAGTGAGCGATTAATAGGGCACCCTACATACACTCACTCAGACGGACCTTATCGACTATTATTTAAAATAATAAAAACTTATGTAAAATGTCCAAAAATATTCGACCCCAGACATTGCCAATGTATGAAAATTTCCAAAAAAACATTCAATATTTTTTCCAAAATGTATGAACAATATCGTATTTTATATTTGCTTTACATATATAAAAAATATATTTTTTTTAAATTTTGATAAAATAAATATATATATTTGGAATAATGTTTAAGTTTGCTAACAACCATTTTTCGTAGTAGCAAAAATAGACCTCGTACCTGTAGTACACCCCTGTAGTATTTTAATTGTAAATAATGTAATTTTTAGAATAATTGAAATGTTTAAATTTGCTAACAAACATATTTCGTAGAAGAAGAAATAGATCTCGGGACATATATCAACACCCCTGCACTATTTAATTGGAAATAATATATTTTTTATAATAATCGAAATATTTAAGTTGGCTAACAAATATATTTCGTAGAAGAAGAAATAGATCACGGGACATATATCGACACCCCTGCAGTATTTTAATTGTAAATAATGTATTTTTTAGAATAATTGAAATATTTAAGTTGGTTAACAAATATATTTCGTAGAAGAAGAAATAGATCACGGGACATATATCGACACCCCTGCAGTATTTTAATTGTAAATAATGTATTTTTTAGAATAATTGAAATGTTTAAGTTTGCTAACAAACATATTTCGTAGAAGAAGAAATAGATTACGGGACATATATCAACACCCCTGAACTATTTAATTGGAAATAATATAATTTTTATAATAATTAAAATATTGAAGTTGGCTTACAAACATATTTCGTAGAAGAAGAAATAGATCACGGGACATATATCGACACCCCTGTAGTATTTTAATTGTAAATAATGTAATTTTTAGAATAATTGAAATGTTTCCATTTGCTAACAAACATATTTCGTAGAAGAAGAAATAGATCCCGGGACATATATCAACACCCCTGCACTATTTAATTGGAAATAATATAATTTTTAGAATAATTGAAATATTTAAGTTGGCTAACAAATATATTTCGTAGAAGACGAAATAGATCACGGGACATATATCGACACCCCTGCAGTATTTTAATTGTAAATAATGTAATTTTTAGAATAATTTTTAGAATAAAAATCGGGAAACTTACCTCACTGCTTAAACTAATTAACTCAGCAATTTCATAGACCTTAAATTTGCCGGCCTTTGCAATTTCGAAATTATATTTAGTTGATCTGACACTATTATCTCTGAGCTGACACGTCAAAAGAGTGTATGTAGCGTAAACGTATGTAGGGTTCTCTCTCTGTTACTCTCTCTGTCTCTGTTACAGAGATAATCTCTGTTATCTCTGAGTCACTCTGAGTCACTCTGAGTGTGTCATGTCAATTTCAATAGACAATTTTGTACACTAGTCTCATAGATTATTAGTGTTATATCCAGTGGCGGCTCCTCTACGTCCTCCATACGCACTGCGGAACTACAGCACCCCCAGGCAAATTGTACATAAATTGATATCTTACACTGCGGTTATAATATCAGAAAATGACGCACGTACATTTTGAGCAGTTTTCGATTATAAAATACAATCCAAATGATTTTTTTGTTTATTTTTAATCTACCGCACCACCCCCAGATATTTGATCTACGAGCCACGCCTGGTTATATCTATAATCCTATAATAATATCTAGTTAAGTAGTATAGGGGTTACCAACCTTTTTGGACCTCCAAACCTCTACATTTTTTCCCCAAAATATCTCCGAAACTCGTTTTTTTTTTTAGCTCACCGAGAAATTTGAAATCCAAAATCCTAGAAATTTAACGATTTGATAAATCGGTTGGCGGGCATGGGGTTGGTAACCTCTGGTTATGATGCACTAGGACAGTAACTAGATCAGGGGTTACTAACCCCGTGCCCACGGGCGCCATGGCGCCCACCGATCGATTCCGATGCGCCCGCCAACTATTTTGAGATTTTCAAATTCCTCAGTGAATTTAAAAAAAAATGAATTTCAGAGATATTTTGGGAAAATCGGTAAATTCATTTGTTATGAGATTTTGAAAAAATGTGGTCCGAAAAGGTTGGTAACCCCTGAACTAGATGAACGAATTAAGCCGGACAGGAAAAAAGCGTACATAGAAAAATTAATATTCTCATATAAAATACTTGTAATATTTTCATGAGTCACCCTTATAATTATGAAATTAAAGCGAAAGCGATTATTTAACAACTAATCTTGCCCTAGCCCTATCCTTCGATCCTTGCGCTCTTCGAAAGAAAAAGAAATATTGAAAAACTGAGTATCAGATAGGAATTTGCGTGTAAAATTCTAATACAAAACTTATTCACAATAGTTTTAAGCAATATTCGTACATGTGTGTAATTATATTCTAATTATGTTCCTCCAGTTGATTAGTACTTCGAAAAATCGACATTTGAGTAAAATATGCATTTTTGTGTTCAATTTTGCCCTCTATCAATTCCAGTAGTAATCAAATAATAAAATCAAAATAAATGCTTTTGTCGATAAATTTCTAGAGAATTAAAGAAAATGATGGTATTGTATGGATCATAATCACGAATTATTAAGCTTGAAGTTCCAAAGGCCCTTAGAATCAATTGATTTGTATAACACAGCTAACGTATCTTTCAAGACATACGTAATAAAGTATGTACATAATTAAAAATATTCGTTGATGTTACAGTTTACCAACCTTTAATGGCTGATCTGTTTCTGCTTTCTGTTGGAAAGGATTTGAATATTTGGTTCAACCATAGACTTTCGCAGTTGCAGTTGATCTTCTAAATGTGTATTAGTTATCTGTGATCGTAAGTGTGTCTTTATTTGTGCTAAGTATGGAAATGGAGATCCACAGCAGTAAGTTGTTGAGAAGCAAGAAAGCATTTTACTGGCATGTTGTTGAAGACGTGGGTATTCTACGACAGTTTTTCAAATATTAATCGAATCTTTTTTAGTATTGAGCAATGATTTTAAAATATCATCCACTGAGAACTCAATCAATTCCATCTGTAGATCTTTAAGTGCCTAGTTGATATCAACTAGGTGAGAATTAAACTCCAATTTCAGTGCTATTTCATTAATTCCAAAATCGGTAAATCATATTCCACAAGTCAACGACAGCTGGCTGAGTATTCCCCAAATGACTCGCATTTATTTATAAAAAATAAAATGGCATCAGTCAAAAGGCCGCACCAGAGTAGCCAAAAGACCGCAGGTTCCCAAACTCTGGCCTAGGCTCTAGAGCAGTGTTGGATAACCTTTTACCTTGGCGTATCAAAATTCTGAAAAAATCTGGCTTGTAATCGTTCGTAAACAATGCGTGCTACCCAAAGTGTCATTGTTTAGCCATCACTGCCCTAATAAACGCTGTTATTTTGTTTTTATTTAATGTTAGAATACAATAAATAAAAGAATTTTAATTTAAAATAAATATTTTTTATTTGAAACATAAAAACATTGAAGCAAATATTTAAATGTGTGCATATCGCTTTTTGTAACTAGATGCTTCATTTACACTTACATAATATATTCATATTTTATAATATCTTCCCATAATTGTACTGCGTACCATAGTTTAGAAAATAATTTAACATGAAAATGAAGCACAAAAACTAAAACTATTTTAAGATTTTTATGGAATTTGAACATTTTTTTTTTTCATTTGATAGTGGAATATTTTGATTTAACTGGGGGGCATACAGTGGAAATAATACAATTTATTCTTTGACATGCATCCTTTGGCCACTACAAAAAAGATACTCTGGCAATCCACATGATACTCCCATTTAATATCTTAAGTCAAATAAAAAATATTTGCTGAAATCATTCATTCTGAAATCAACCTTTTAGCTGCCGTTAGATGCCTTTATCAATATAACAAGTAGTTTATACCCACTATTGGAAAACATTGATAATTTGTCCTTAATTTTCCGACTTTTTATTTTAATTCTACAAGACTTTTTTGTTTTGACTATTCAATCGCTCAAAAAAGTATCTAAATAATATTATAATTATTTTCTATTACTTCATCTTTTTTTCATTAATTAAAGAAAGATTCATTTTTGCTAGCTTAGTCTACTGTACGGGATATAAGTAAATTATAACAAACAAAATTCTGTTTGGCAGAAATTTATTGCATGGTAAAATATATAATAACAAAAGTAGTAAAAATGGGTGCTGAAAACATTAGTAAAAAATTATAATTTTGACTAGTCCAAATACTGACTGACCAAATTTGTTTATGTTACCTTCATTTTTAATCAAAGGAAAACAAAACTCAATTCAAAACATCTATTCAATATAAAAATAGCAAATTAGTTTAGGTTAATGTTAAAATTTAATTACTTCTTAAAATGTGTCATGTAAATAAAAAACCAACATCATATGGTCAAAAAGTATTTTAATATTTAGACCGGCAATGCTGAAAAGTAAAAAATGTTGGCATTTTGAATTATTTTTTATAAATATGGCAATGATTCAAAAGAAGCAATTAAATTCATATCTCTCGACAGATATGGCAGCTAAAAAATATGTGTGCGTTTTATTGTTTTCAATGTAAGATGTATTTCATAAAGGTTTCTAAATACTGACATCATTGTTATGATTCGACAGTACTCAAAAAGTCTTTGTATTTCTTTTCTTGTGCTAGTTGCAGCTTTTGCAATTTCTTTACCAGTCCTTTACTTAACTCTTGTCCTAATTGGTCATGTGTTGGAAGACCCTGTAAAAATGAATAAACATTAATTTGTTTTCACACAATATTGTTGCAAATACAATTTTCAACGAAATTCGCAAGGAAACTTCGTGGAAATTTAATGTTGCGCAAATGCTGTATGAAAAAATATAGGAGTTTTACCTACCATTAAAACTCTTATTGTGTTTCCAGCAATGTCCAAGATCCAATATAGGAGACAGAGGCTCTTCTCTTCAAGCGGTACATCTAATTCCTTACGCTGGCAATACTAATCCCTGCTCCCCCCGCTCCTTCCTCCTTACCCACGTCACCCAGGAGACGCCATCTTTGACTCATTATCGCTCATGTGCACCAGGTAGAGGTTACCTGGATCTTGGACATTGCTGGAAACACAATAAGAGTTTTAATGGTAGATAAAACTCCTATATTGTGTGTTCCGATGCAATGTCCAAGATCGAATATGAGTGAATTGTTTGTTATCGCCTGGTGGCTAGGGTAAGCGCCATTAATGTGAGGTCTCAACCAATGGATAAGTTAAATTAAGACCTGTTGTAGTAGCTATCTAAATTGGTTGAAAAAGGTTAGCGAGATGATTCTAGGGTTTGCTCGCTTTCATTCCCAATGACGTTCGGTCTAGTGTTTCCAAAAGGTAGACTCGTTCTGCTAGTTACTCCTTGCTAATATATTTTCAAGAGTGTAATTTTCTAGCCAGTTCAACGATACTACAACTGAACGTATACTACCGGGGGAGTTTCTATTCCTGCTTCCAATAGGACTGATCTTACCCAATTTCCTATGATGGTTTGGGCACTGACGTAATGAAGATCTACTGCAAGTCATCACCTTTCTCTCCTCTTCTGAAAGGTCTCTATAAGTTTGCAAAGCCAGTAAACCGGGTCGACGTTCTGTATTTCTCCTTTCTGAATCGCCGTCCTGATTGCCGATGGTTGGCGAAGTCATTTTTGGAGATAAATGCTGGCCATAAAGTTATGTATTCCTCATTGTCATTAAGCTGTCTGCGGAGAACCTCAACAATGTCAGATCATATACCCGTCGCCCGATGTTAATAATAATAATAATGCAGTCCTACGGGATACCTCATATAGGTTCATCGCCGGTGGTGTGGTGTCACTTATTTGACGAATTACCCTTCTCACATCCCATATAGGTGGCTAAAGATGCTTTGCTATTGCCACTGAGATTGTCTGTAAAACATGTTTCACAACTGAGTGGCCGCTTATCTGTTATCTACGTACCGGTTTACAAAAGGTCGCGATGGCTGTATTATGCACCAGTATCGTAGAGAACGCTAAACCTTCTTGAAGGAAGAGGTTTTTTAGATATCTGGTAACATGTTCTGATCGGAGGTTTTCTGCAGTGACTGAATGTCTACTGCACCAAAAGGGTCGTCTCATCCATGCCAATTGATAAGTGTTCAGAGTGGATTGACGCCAACAACCTACTTTCTTCTTTTTCCTATGGCGTACTAAGTCCTCTTACCCGAAATATTCCAAGATAGAAGCGAAAGCTTCTGTATCTTTGGTAATGGTCAGCCGGTTGATATGTCCTCAGTACTGCTGCCAGGTCCATTATTGTGTGCGGTGGACCTAGTGCTCTTGATCGAAGGTTCGCCTTCCAAAATGGTTTCTTCCAGTTTGGCACTATAAGGAAGTATATTTATTTCTCTTGCTGTGTCTAGATGGGCCAAAACTTAGGAGATCATGTTCGGTGGTGGAAGAACCATGCCAGCTCGTAGTCCCAAGAGCAGCTGAATGCGTCGTTAACGAGGCATAACAGTCGTTGCGTCGCGCGATACGTACCGTGGAACTACTCAAGATTCTCCTGATGCAATCAGGTCGATCTCTGGCATACCCCATTGATTGAAGGTCTGCGCTGAGTAAGTGCCACTCGGGAACTTGTATTCCGCGAGATAGGCTGTCAGCGGTGCCATTGTAGGCTCTCTGGCATACCCCATTGATTGAAGGAATGCGCTGAATAATTTCTACTCGGGAACTTGTGTTCCGCGAGATAGGCGGTCAGCGGTGGCATTGTAGGCTCTCTGGCATACCCCATTGATTGAAGGTCTGCGCTGAGTAAGTGCTACTTGGGAACTTGTGTCCCGCAAGATAGGCGGTCAGCGGTGCCATTGTAGGCTCTCTGGCATACCCCATTGATTGAAGGTCTGCGCTGAGTAAGTGCTACTCGGGAACTTGTGTCCCGCAAGATAGGCGGTCAGCGGTGCCATTGTAGGCTCTCTGGCATACCCCATTGATTGAAGGAATGCGCTGAATAATTGCTACTCGGGAACTTGTGTTCCGCGAGATAGGCGGTCAGCGGTGCCATTGTAGGCTCTCTGGCATACCCCATTGATTGAAGGTCTGCGCTGAGTAAGTGCTACTCGGGAACTTGTGTTCCGCAAGATAGGCGGTCAGCGGTGCCATTGTAGACTCTCTGGCATACCCCATTGATTGAAGGTCTGCGCTGAGTAAGTGCCACTCGGGAACTTGTGTTCCGCGAGATAGGCTGTCAGCGGTGCCATTGTAGGCTCTCTGGCATACCCCATTGATTGAAGGAATGCGCTGAATAATTGCTACTCGGGAACTTGTGTTCCGCGAGATAGGCGGTCAACAGTGGCATTGTAGGCTCTCTGGCATACCCCATTGATTGAAGGTCTGCGCTGAGTAAGTGCCACTCGGGAACTTGTGTTCCGCGAGATAGGCGGTCGGCGGTGCCATTGTAGGCTCCGGGTAGGTACTGCACGATTAGTCAGATATTGAATCTGTCCAGCGATCTCGTACCTCCTTCTTGTTCACATATGCTACCACTGTCAAGTTGTCCATTTGCAGGAGTCTCTTTTTCTTTCATACTCCAGGAATGTAGCTTGATAGTGGACAGAACTGCATACAGCACCTTCCTGTTTGAGTGTCATGACTCTCGACTCCTTTTCCATTGCCCTGACATGAAGATGTCGTCTAGTTGGGCCTACCAACCTAAGACGGCTGCGTCGATTGTCAAAAGTGGCTGAAGGTGGGTTTTTGAATAGGTGTTTTCATCTCCTCTATGGCTGGACCCGGAATCGGAACCCTAATATGAAGCGCTAAGCTTCGAAACCGACTTTGCTGTTCCGTTGATGTTGGTGGCAGTGCAATCTCCCTCGTGGAACTACAAAGCTGCAATTTTCAGTCTGCTCAAAAGGCGTTGAACTGACTTAAAGAACTACTGTTCCTTCTCTGTCGTCTCCAATATTGTGTTGAAAAGCGCTTCGCTTTTCTCTTTGAATCTACTCTTGCTGTGTATGCGGTTGTCCCACATAATCTTAAGAAATTAGTTTCTGGCAGGGAACGAGGACTAATTTGTTGAAATGTACTGTCCAGATAAACCTCCCTAAAAAAAAATTACAATCTCTTTGGCAATTCGTCCCGGGACTGATTTTCAATTAGGAAATCGTCGAGGTAAGTTACCATCCACACGTTGTTGTCATGGAGGCATTCGGCTACCCAGTTTTTCAAGGTTGTAAACATTCGTGAGCTGCCGATAGTCCAAATGGAAAGCTCGTGACTTAGAGAAGCTCTCCCTGAAAGTGACGTTTGGCAATAGTCCAATAATTCAATCTTTCCTCTGTAGAAACTGTAGAGCACAATTGCGATTGAATAATCTGAAATGTCCGGGCTTAAAAACCCATTAGGTACTCCAAATTGAACACATGGCGTTGTCCACCGTCTCGCGTTTTGACTAGAAACGAATGCAAGGTAACTTGGTGTTCTGTCGGTCCGTCCGTACTGTTTGCTTTAAAGCACTCACCTGGGTCCGCATGTCGTCTCTTCAGAAGGGACGTTTGTGCTTTTTACTCCCTCTAAACTTCCGTGAAGTGGCGAAATCAAGCCACTTTGGGTGGCTTCAAGTCATCTGAGGCGGTTAGCTCCACGAAGGGGTTTTCCTCTCTGTGCTTCCTTGCGTACTTCTCTTCTGTATGGAAGTTTGTGGCTAGCCCTCTCTCTGATTGGTCTCCTCCCTTCCCTTTTCTAAACTTTAGGACAGGGATCGGTTCTCGAAAGGGCAGCCTGCGGTTTTTGGAAGAAGGTCCTGCCTTCATCTATAACTCCTGGGACGCATAGGATCTCTTTTACATTAGCTAACAGTAGGATTCAGTGTAGGACTTGCTCTGCTCTTCTACCAAAAAAATCTGTATACCTTTTGATATCATGTGGTGGTTTTTCGACAGCCTTATTATTAACATTGTATAACTATGAAAGTGTCGGAGTGACCGTCTTCTCTGCGGCCCAATCCACAATTGACTGTAACCCGTCGCGCAATACTTCTTAAATAATTTCTTGAATAATTTTAAAAACATATATTTGGTATTGCGGCTAATGCCTCTGCGACAAATACTTTATAAAGTTGAAAGCTCATACGAGAAAAAACTCGACGAGAATTTTTGTATTGTAAGTCACACGAGATAAACTCGAGGTAATTTGACATCACAACACCTATGTCCTAAGTCTCAAAACTAAATTTGAGATTGAACTTACCGGAAATCGAACCCAGACCCACCTGGTCGGTAGAGCAAGCTCTAACCAACTAGCCCACAGCGGGCGACGAAATGTCTTCCAACGAATCCTCCAATGCCAGCGAACTGCCGTTTTGTCACACATCTTGCATTTGTTCACTTAAAACTCACGAAAAGAAAACATAAGAAAAGCTATCGGTATTGTATAAAGAAATTGTGCCATTTGAATCAACACGTCATACCATTATAGTGCCTGATAAACAGATAAGAAATACTTAGATGTACGCTGTCAGAAAAAAAGCACCTTAATGAGTCAAAGATGGCGTCTCCTGGGTGACGTGGGTAAGGAGGAAGGAGCGGGGGGAGCAGGGATTAGTATTGCCAGCGTAAGGAATTAGATGTACCGCTTGAAGAGAAGAGCCTCTCTCTCCTATATTGGATCTTGGACATTGCATCGGAACACACAATATACAGTAGATTGCGCTAGCAATCCTTTGGTAGGTTGATTAAACTTTAAAGACCCAGCAGTCCTCATAGGGACTGCTGATTTTCCTTGTTCGATGTCCAGCGGACCCTAAAGGGACCATTCATTATCGCTATGCTCTGAAGCTATAAATCTGTATATATTATGAAAATCTTAATAAATGAAACTATGTTTGCACCTTATCATCGAATTTCGAATATTTATCAGCTTCTTTTTTAAACATTTCAGTCGGCGGTATTCTTTTTTGTTGATCTTTCTCCTGCTGCAGAGCTAGCTGTTCTTGTTTCTTTTTCTCTTTTTCTGCTTGTTTTTCTAGTTCAAATCGTTTTTTCTCTTCCTTCTCTTTAAGTAATTGCTCTCGACACAATAGTTTAACAGCACTGCGATCTAAAAAAAGTACCGATTAATAACATGTAAATTATTTTCATATATGACACCAAATTAGTTATTACCAGATTATTGAATCAAAAAAATTTGCTCCACCTTCTTTGTCCTCCAATCTGATACCGAGATTAGGTAAAGTATCATCTCTCAGAGTGTCACATAGTGTAAGTATTTCGGTAGCCTTCAAATTTCTGGCAACGTCTCTCACAGATTGTCTGAATGAAGCGATAACTTCCAAATAGGGCATCACAATTTCTTCAAACTGAAAATGTAAAAAATTGTAAAAACATGATTTACTTATTTTTTTAATGTTCAACACTTTGATCGCCATGAGAGTCACCGGAGACCGGCAAGGAAGACCTAGCTTCGAGTTGTTATTCGTTATAAAGCACAAGCGCGTACTGTGATTTGTTTATACGAGGTGATCGGAAAAATAATAATAATCGTGTAAAAATGCATCAAAATAAAAATAATCAATATATGTTTGTCAAATAATTATTACTTAAAACCAAAGAATCATTTTACATTAAAACTTGATTGGCGATCAATGTGTTAATAAAGCACTCTTTTGTACTAATTCCACATTTTTTGAACATCAGTAGCGCAATTCCCGCATGCTTGTCACGTGCATTATGAAATGAAATACTTATGCAACAGCGAAACCAGCCATGATCTTAAATAAATATTTTCAACTATTATTCGAAGGTAATTTCAAGGAAAGTAAAATCCAAATAAATTATTGACGTACATTTCCAGTTTCGTTTTGGCTGATTGGAAATCCAATGCCACCTCGAGGTCCTTGAATAGCACCAAATATGTGGAGAAGTTCAGTGACATATGTACCGACTCTTTCAAGCAATATTGCACTCGGTGCATCTGGTGTATTCGGAGCTCCGTTTTTGCTATTTAAATATATGTTTGTCGCTGTAACCAATTCCCTAATCACATCAAGGGCAGCGCGTGTGTCCACATTATCTGGAAGTTAAATAAATAAATATGTGAGGGGCTAAGAAACAGTATTTTCACGTTTTATTCACTATACAAGTAAAGGTGGGATAGTGAATAAAAGGTAAGTAACATTTTATTCAAATGATAAGACAACAAAAAAGGGATGTTGAGTAACAGAATCACAACCGGTTCTAGTTGAAACACTACTGAACAAAAGCTATTCTTCGAAAAATTAGATTTGTTGAGTAGATAAAATTATGATCCCTAGAAGGTCTTGAACAAATATTTATGATTATTATGATTTAAAAATAGTTTCAACTCATTTCCAAACATTTTCCATTGATAATTGCATCAAACAATTTTTTACAATAAAGAATATCAAAACTAATGCTTACCACATAGAGCACTATGCACTGAATCCTGCGTTGCCATAAGTTTAGTGTAGAGCAAAGATTCAGCACTGAACCAATAGCCTCCTTGGCCTGCTCCCGTACCACACCTTATCGCATCTTTAATGCTGAGGAAAAATTCCTGAAAATAAAATTGACAAAATCACTTAACACATGAAATGTGGGGAAGGTATCAATACCCTTTTATATGACTGATGGTTACCCATTGCGAGCAGTTTCATAAATTAATCTATGAAACTGCCCGCAATGGGAGTCTGTAGCCAAAGCAAATGACATTGACTACTCAACTACGGACGGTGTCACTTACGTTACACTCTTTCATTTCAAAGCATACCCACCATCTAATCATGCATGAGATTGCATGTCTGTAATGGCCGCAAATAGGTTAAATATGCAGTGGCGGATTAAGCACTTTGGAGGCCCCAGGCGCAATAAATTTTGGAGGCCCTGTTTTTCGAATGACAGTGCTCCAAAACTCTTTGTGAATAATAATGAATTTTGAAATAAAAATATAAGAGTGATGCTATCTTTGAGGCCCCCAAGGTTTGTAGGCCCCAAGTTGTTCACTTCACCAAAATTAAAGATTAAAAATTTGATTACAATTTTACTTATAAAATTATTCATATTTTGAATTTGGTTAAATACACCTTTATGTATACGTGTATTTTTTGTTATCTATTCTTTCTAATTCCCAATTAGTATTTTGATAATAAGGGCAACACGCAAATAAATTGCAACAGGGTTAGTGACCATGAGAGTTGGAGTTTTTTTTTCCACATACAAAATGTACCAAATATGACACGTTTCTATATTACTATTTTATTCAATACTTTAACTTTTTGAGCAGAGCAGGTGAGAGATAATCAGTGACAATACTTTCATCCTATCTTGTCTCAAAAGCGGTATTTGTTGCGGCTCATCACTGACGTTGATAATGTAAATAAAAGAACTCACATTAAGCATCTTCTCATATTGCACAGCCATTTCCATGGTGTTAGGAGAATAATCCAAAGTGTCTTTCCACGAGTGAAGTAGAAATGCAAATCGCAACTGTGTTGAAGAATTTTTTTGCAATGCATCCTGAATTGTAATGAAGTTCTTAAGAGATTTTGACATTTTGCAGCCGGCGATCGTGAGATGGCCGGTATGAAGGAAGTACGACACCCAGTTAGGGCAGTCGAAATATGCCTAGAAACAGAAATAAACTAAAAATATCAATGGATTCTAACAAGATTTTGTAATAGTATATCAGTTGTGTCTCAGTAGAGACTATTGATTCTCCAGATACATTTATTTATTTATTTTTTACTAGACCAAAAATTTCTGAAATTAATGCACAGTATTTAACCATTACAGCATTGATCATTAAAAATGTTATATTTTTATAATTCTATCGGAAAATGTTTTATAAAATATTGGGAACCTCAAAAAGGCTAGAAAATTCCATCGCATAATCCGGTGCACTATACAATAATCTTACAATAGTAAGCAATATAAATATGAGTGCAAAATAATAAATATAATGTGACAAGTTGCGAGTCATAATTAGTACTTACTAAGTACTATCTACTTACTATCTACTAAGTACTAGCTTACTAAGTACTAGCTTACTAAGTATTATCTGTACTTACAGATTATATGATTTTAATTACAGATAATTTTCATTTTTAGAATCGTACATTTTTACCACTCCTATTTTTTGTTTAAATTGTGTGTTAATAAATTTTGATTGAATAGCATTTTGGGTTGTTGATAAAAAAAAACAGCAATATAAATATTCCTCGTAAGCACAAACTTATTTACAACAAAATAATTTGTACCTCACTCTGAGCTAGCTCATTGTCGTGATGTGGGAATTTAAGATCAACGCCGCCAGTGTGAATATCCAATGACTTTCCGCAGACTTCAGAGGCCATGGCGGAACACTCAATATGCCAACCGGGTCGACCGAGACCCCACGGAGACTCCCAGGATGGTTCACCACTTTTCGAACGTTTCCATAAGGCAAAGTCGTTTGGAGATTGTTTTTCACCAGTTTCTTCGGTTAGATCGCCTGTCATTATTGAAATAAAGCAAAATAGATTAAATATTTTAAAAAGTACATATTTTGAGCTAGCAAAAAATATATAAACAAAAATAAAATAAAGCAAAAAATCAGGTTTCCCCAGAGATTGGTTACATATTTTTAAACAGGTGCAAATTATTCAAACAATGTTTTCATTATCTTAGAGGGTGATGTTTTGACTTCCTGATTTATTTAACAATTTTGGAAATGTTTTTTATAAATTATTTAATGTGTTAATGCGTTTTACAAATTTGTTTTCAGAAGACGCATATTGAAATATCTTTGCATCCACTGCTCATATCGATGTCTCTTTGTCACTTTATGTAATATGTTATTTTATATCCAGTGCCAAATGTAACTAAAAAATGCCAAAAATCTAGTTACATTTCTTTGACCCTAAGGGGCTGAATAAGAAAAAAATAGTGAATAGTTTGAATGCTATTGCGAGTGATATATGTGAATCGGTTAAAAAAAATGATTTATGTCAAGTATTTCAGCTACGACTGTACCTTCTCCTTCTAATAGCGAGTTTGTATCTCCGTAAGCTTCAGGAACAAGTTTAGCGTAGTGATGTGTATCTCTTTTATTAAATTCACCAACGTTAAAATACACAGAGCCGTTTGCTTCATATGCCAATCCATTGGAAATAATCTGTAGTATGAAATTTATTATTTCTGTAACATATTCACTAACTCTTGTTAAAACATCAGGCGGCAATACCTAGAAAAAATAAAAATTTCAGTAAAATTTTAGAAAAACTCCAAAAAACGGTATAAAATTGTATGGTATTTTACGACAGCACCTATCAAATTGCAGTGGTACTAAGGGTAAGGGGTTAATATTAAAACCAATTTCATTGCTCATATAATAATGGTATTCCATACAAATTAAATATGATTCTTAACCTTTACAGGAGTATGGACGTACATGTACGTCGACGCCATTTTTCTGTAAATGAGTATAAAAGTAGTTTAAACTCAACACAGGAGTGTCTGTCTGTAAGCATATGTATGCTCTAAGTATGAATTACATATATTCATCGGGAAAAAGTCACAAAATTGTCATGTTAAGAAAAGGCAGTAAATTAAAGTAAGGTCTGTATAAATCTATTCACTTCTCTAGAGCATAGTTTCTCAACCTTTTTTAGCCCGTGTCCCCTTTTTGAGTCTCATATTTTTCTGTGGCCCCCCTACCCCTAGTAATAAAATTCTCGGGACTCGAAAAAATGAAAAAAAAATTAGATACATTAATTTTAAAAAATTTGAATTGTTTGAATTTTGTACTTTTCCATGAGTTTTGTCACTAACGACCCGGGTTTCGCCTTTCGGCATCTTCAGGCATTCCAAGTGCACGGATGTACTTGAACTGACGCGTAGTAAACAGTTTGTATCGTTTATAAACAAAAATATAAATGAAAAAAATAATAATTCAAAAATCCCCATAATTATAACAAACCCACTTAATCCATTGAAAATTGTATACATTCAATTTTCGATAATTTACATTTTAATAACCTTCTAACATAGTGATCTACTTATATTTTTGTTTATAAACGATACAAACTGTTTACTACGCGTCAGTTCAAGTACATCCGTGCACTTGGAATCCCTGAAGATGCCTAAAGGCGAAACCCGGGTCGTTAGCGACAAAACTCATGGAAAAGTACAAAATTCAAACAATTCAAATTTGATATTGAAATTCCATCAAGCACCCTCAGTCGAAATACTTAATTAATTTTTAAAAAATACAATACAATAAAATTGTTTGTTAAAAAAAAATATGTTTACAAAATAATTTATAATATTTTTTTTTTTGAAAAGCCCTAGGGTACCCAACGTTTCACCCATCACAGCCCGCTGTGGTTCACACTATTCTTACGGGGGCGTATTCTGCAGCGTTATTCGTGTTCATTTTTTATCCATAAATTTCTTAAAACTATTTTGCATGCACTGCAGGGTGCAGAATGTGAAATAAAATAAAATAACGTTATCAAAAGATCGTTTTTCATAAGACGCCGTGAACTCTTTGAATGCTTTGTAATTTTTCCTAGATGCAACTAAGTCGGCAGGATCAAGAGGACCACCAGATGCGACTGTGGTCGTATAATCTTGAGCAGTTCTTCCTGTTCGTTGTTCATTTTTGGACATTCTCAAAAAATGCGATCAGCATCCTGAAGCTACTTACTAATCACCCGACCTGGAAGAGCTTGGCAATGAAGTGATCATGGCTAGTTATAAATTGGCCTATCCGAAAATTTGGAGTCGAAGCATTGGGCTCCATTAGCATTTTTAAATTTTGAAAGAATTTATAAGATTGCCTGTCCTTAGAATAATTTCCCATCAATTTTACCAAATTCGCATAGCAGCGTCTGTAGCAATACTGTGCACCACAGTTCTATGGGCCTTAAGAATGAAGGGTCTGGTCGAGAAGAAGGTAGTCAACGAATTCTCCTCACCTGAGACTTTACACCCATTATGTAGCACTGCTGTTGCGCCTTGAACTTTAATGTAAAGATTATCAATGGACTTTATTATTCGGTAAGAAGAATTTTCTGTAAGAGAATAAGGTTACAAACCTTGTATCACGTACTTTACCAGCCACTCCCATGGATTGGGTGTTAGGCTTCAATTACTTAATACCTTCTACGCAAGAAATTTTGGCATGATATGCAGTGGTGTAGGAAGGGGTCCTGCCGCACGGGGCGGTACTGGAATTTGCAGCCCCATGGAGGGCCCTGAGGACACTAGCCACTAAGCGAAGGGACAAAGCTTTGCCAATGATTAGTTTTGGTCTTTAGTATTGGCGTTTTGGTATTTGCATCAAGCTGATTAAAAAAAATAATCGAAAAAGACATTCTTGAAGTTAAAGGGATTTTATGAAATTTACTGTTTATCACAATATTAATTGTTGACGATGAATCGCGCAGAGAATTCAAAGCAAATAGTACATGATTATTTATCAAAGTAAAACTTAATACTTTCAACAATTGAAGCGTTATATCTTTTATTCATAAAAAATCTTGATTCCTTGTTCAATTGTTACACCTTTAGTGTCTTAAGATTTTTGGCATCGAGCATTATTAAATTATCTTAACTAATTTTGTCGTCATCAAAAATCTTACACATCGTTTTAGGTGAGTCAATTTGCAAGGCAAAATGTTCAATTAGTTGTTTTTTCACCATCTGCTATCTCATATATACGTCTCGATACTGAACGGAATTGCTCAAAGGAATCACCTGAATAATTGCATTTTCACTCTGATTCATTACTCTTGAAATTTCAAAATCAAAGATTTGGAAATATAATGCTTTTTTCTAGCTTTTGCAATTAATTTAGAAATTTCGTAAGAAACTATTAATTTAACCAGTGTCTAATTTTTCACTGAATACTATAAATCTTATTTTTTTGCTGCGGAAACTTCTTAAAGCTTTTTGAATTATTAAAATGGCTTTTCTTTCATGTCTATGTGTTTTGTATAAAATGGATAGTAGCATTAGTGAAGCAAAACATATTTAACGCACACGAGTTTCATAATATCATGGGGTGATGAAAGAAATCCGTGGACAAGAGTCCACGAGTCCACGTGGAGAGTAGTCAATACAATATTGCCGACACTAACTTTTGGATGCAGTTATTATGGTATCCTTAAATATCATTGGAAAAATTGTAAAGAGTATGTTTAATAAATACATTATTTCTGCTGCAATGTATTATTGTCCTACTGTATTATATATGATTTTAATATAAATTTTAGTTCATTATATTTTGAGTGGCCGTGGCCCCCCTAAAGTCTGCTGTGGCTCCCAAAAACTGATATTTTCTGCTGTGGCCCCCGGTTGAGAAACGCTGCTCTAGAGGTTAAACATTGCCCTACAACATATCATAACGAGGAAAAGATTCGAAGAATTTAAAATATGGAGATAATAAGAAATGTAAAACAAAATTAGTTTACATTCAATGCCTTCATGTCTTTTTGAAACTCCTTTTCCCAATATCTCGGCAGACTTGCAAAAATATTGTTATCTTTAACGGTGTCGCCGTGTTCCTTATCTAACCACTGGGAGATAGGGTCTCTTGCGGCTTCCAAAAAGACCACTTTAGCCGCATCAATTTTAGATTCATCATTAGACTTGACGGCTTCTTTCAAATCTTCTACAGCAGTGGTAGCACTAAAACATAATATTTTCAAATTGATGTATCTTGGATTTGATTACTCATAATTTATTTAACAAGGATTATTGAAAAAACATGGGGTAGATACTCATTGAACAATAGAGAAAAAGGTTAACATTTCTTGTTCTCATTATTTTTTAAAACCATGTTCGCTTCTAATGGAATTTTGATAAGAGTTGAGATAAACTCCTCACCTTCGATCGAGTCGGCGGTAACTTTTTGTAAGTTCATTTTTAATTCAAAATTAAATTTGTTAACATTGTTATTCTACTTGTCCTGTTACAAAATATGACACGTGTTTCGCTTCTTCATTGAATCGTTGTTCGTGTCTTATCTCCTCTCTGCATACATGGGCAATGAACAAAGCCCCGACTTTAATTTTGTAATTTAGAGCTTAAAAATTAGAATCAATTGTTTGTTTGCAATGTTAAATCTGATGATGCTACTCAAAGAGGCGAAACACGTGTCACATTTAGTAACTCAACAAGTGGAATAAATCTTTCAGTGGTCAAATTTAATTTTATATTAAACTACATACAGTAATACTTTTGATGGTTTCGGCGGTAACTTTGTGGAAGTTCATTTTAATAGAAAATTTAAATTAACTTTGATTATTCCACGTATTGTGTTACTAACTGTGAAACGTGTTTCGCCTCTTTCAGAGGCATCTTTAGTACTAGTACTCTGAAGTACTAGTACTAGTTAGTCTGAAGATGCCTCTGAAAGAGGCGAAACACGTGTCACAGTTAGTGACACAATACGTGGAATAATCAAAGTTAATTTAAATTTTCTATTACATACAGTAAAACCACCATTTACACTATAATGTAGTGTAATTGGGGGTAGTGTGATTGGGAGTGTGAATCTCATACAAAATAAGGGATTTGGTTTTTTTCCGCGGAAAACGCAAAACTAAGATTTCCCTTAGTTTTGCAAAAAAAAAAATTTGGACAAAATATTTAGTTTTTGTAGTAGTAAAGGTTGCCGCCTGTGTGGTCGAGTGGTCAACGTCGTTGGCTACCGCTACGGAGGTCACGGGTTCGAATCCCAGTACAGGCAGTTTTATAAATTTATTTTTCAATCGATTTATGAATTTCTGTTCAAAGGCATGGATATATGTGATGTCTTGAATTCCCCCCTCCCACCCATCCTATCGTAGGTATAAGTAGTAAATATTCCGCACACCGACAGACGCCCAGCTATGCGTATATAGCCTGGCCCGTGTTGAATACACAGAGGCTAGCCAACATTTGACTGTATGCACGGAACAGACGGCCATCTTTTAGTAACAACAATGGAATGCGACTGTGCAATTGGTGGATTTGCAGTGAATATTTCAAGCCAGCACGTAATTCAGGGTAGTGTAATTGGTAGTTTCACTGTACTCCTAATATTTTATAGTTCTCAAGCTCCTGGTGTATCTCAACAGGTGATATAGGTTTCAGGGATAGAAGGATAGGGTTAGGACAAGACTAGTAGTGAGCTAATCACTCTTGATACACCTGATTTTTCTAAACGCGAATAGTGGGAGGGAATTTTAGATATCACAATCATCCTCTGAACAGAAATCTTTATATTGATAAGAAAATATGTCCGTACTGGATTTCAAGCACGTGAGCTCTGAAAACTGAAGCTCTGAATTTAACTTGTTTGTGTTTTATTGACTATTAATTTTTAAGATTTTGAGTACTGAGATGATAAATTGTGTCAGGCGGCTGGATAGGAAAAGCGCAGTCAGTTAGTTTTTGAGTGAGATAGGTTTCGAAATATCCCTGCTGATTTCAAAATAATGGGAAAGTTTAAAGGGTCACCTTAACAATTTATATTGTGTTAACCTTTTGGCTGCTGTAGAAAAAGTACGTCTGTACCTAGCACACCGGCTATAATTTGCAATTATTAATTTAATTAATTATTAACGAGATAACTCGTCTATGTTTAGTACGAAAAATGTCTGTGGCAGCCATCCAGTTAAATATACATATATAGTTTATATTACAATAATTATAACTCATACTTATTCAGCATTTTGGTAATCATGATTTTTTTATCAGGGTCGGTAGTCCCTTTTGCATTCTCCTCGAACAATGCCATTACTGTGATTGCGTCACTAAGGATAACTTCTAAAGACTTCATTTCCGCAACATATTTGTCATAGAGATGATTCTGTCTAGCTCTCCTGATTATTTTATCATCAATATCAGTTATGTTCATAACATAGAACACATTGTAGCCAAAATAATCAGATAGAACTCTGCGGAGAATATCAAATGATATGTATGACCTGAAAACAAAGGAAAAAAAAACTTGTAAAGGTCAAATGTAATTAAAAATTGGTAAAACATGTCAAGTAATAAACAATTCAAGATATGGGGTGATGCCCCAATTTAGCTTTTAAGTGTTCATTTCATAGTTATCAATCAACCAGTCACACGATGCCAGAAAAAGTATCATTCATAATTGGTCACTGTCAAAAAAAATAATATAAGAATTGAAATTGGAATGTGACACTTTAACATTTAAAATTAACAACCCGAATAACAAATCTTTTTTTACATTTCATGTGTCTCTTATACAATGAATAAAACCTCATCATCTTGATGAGTTATTTATAAAACTTTTCTAGGGCATCTATAATTTTTACTAACACTCTGAAAAATTAATATCGATTACTATACGTCTTACGTGAACGAAATCATATTTATTTCCAGGTATCATTTAAAAATTTACAACTAGTTCAGCTGTTTTTCAATGAGTTTCAATGAACACACGAGGCACTCGAGTGGACTGCTGTTAATCTTGTGAAAGTAATCTTCGCTATTGTAAGACAGCCATGTATTCATACCTTGCATGTCCCATGTGAGAAGCATCGTATACTGTTGGTCCACAACTGTACCACGTTACATTGTTTCCATTCAGTGGGACGAATATTTCCTTTTTCCTTGTCAGACTGTTGAATAGTTTCAGAGTAGGTCTCTCTGATTGACTTGGGCGTACCCAATCTGGTTGGCAACGTTTAGCCATAATAAACTAAAAAAAATATTTACATTTTTAGAAATAGAAATAAATTGTTTAAAAAAAGAAACATAAATTTACGATGAATATCTTTTAAAACACGCTACTCTTTTTCTGCAATGTTTTTTTTCGGTAATTGTGTGTTAAAGCTAGTCATGAATTATTACGGCGAAAAACTTCACAAACTAAGCTAAAAACAACGCTACGATTTAAAATTATTTTTTGAGGGCTTGATAATCGCGTTAAAATCACACATTAAAATGAAGAAAACTGATAAATTATGCGCAGCCATAATGAATAATGGAGGCGAAGTAGTGAAAAATATTTCATATTTCGTAGTTCGCATAATTTATCAGTGTTCAAAGTTTCATGACTTTATTATATCATACTGATATTATATTCGTATTCTACGTGAATTATTGGTTTCGTTGACTCCCATGTACGATAATTTCGTATTTTTCGAAAATTTACTAAATAATTAAATAATAATAATAATTTTAATTGCCGCCTGTGTGGTCGAGTGGTCAACGTTGTTGGCTTCGGCTACGGAGGGCCCGGGTTCAAATCCCTGTACGGACAGTTTTATAAATTGATTTTTCAATCGATTTATGAATTTCTGTTCAAAGGCATGGATGTATGTGATGTCTTGAATTCCCCCCTCTCATCCATCCTATCCTATGAACGGGGCATATGGAGAGCGATTAGCTTACCACTAATCCTGTCCTAGCCCTATCCTTCTATCCCTACTCTCTTTGGAAAAAGAGAGGTTGAGCAACTGAGTAACAAGCAGTTCTCGTAGAAACACTTCTGTTGAGATAAACTCCATTAGGAGTCCATATGCTCCACATTGGGAGCGGACATGGTAAAAAAAAAAAAAATTTAAATTGTAACTATTATATCGACTGTGGAAAGGAAAAAGGACTTAACCCACACATATCAAATTTTACAGGAGGCGCTTAAAACGAGTTTTGATGATTTTGTGACATATACAAATTATGAATTATACACAGCCCTGAAGTGCACAGAGACTTCTAAACTGGTGTTTAATTGACATAATCTAATATTAATTAAAGAAATTGTCTAGGAAAAACCTTTATTTCAGTCTTTTTTCTTGGTTTTAGTTTTTTACAAGGTCATTTTTTCAAACTAAAAAGCTAAATTTAGATACTAATTCGGCATTTGCAGCTTGCATCCTTTTGATAGAACGTGTATCAAGTTTGATACATTGTGATTATCGAAAAAAACCTGTTTTGAAGAAACTGTGGGTTAAGTCCTTTTTCCTTTCCACAGTCGATATGAAGACATGATAATTTTTAGCATCTACACCTAATCCCCTTTTTGCACGGTTTTAACATAACATTATCAAATGAAATGGAATCTATCTTTCAATATTCACTCCATCTTTTTAACATGGAATGTATCCCCGTATTAAAAGAGAATTGGGTGTATTCTGTTGAAGATGAGAAGTAAAGGAGCGTGATTATTACTAGGTTATAATAGGTAATTTCATAAGTCAGAAATATTTTCATAAAAATCGGTAAACTTACCTTACTGCTTAAACTAATTAACTCAGCAATTTCATAGACCTTAAATTTGCCGGCCTTTGCAATTTCGAAATTATATTTAGTTGATCTGACACGTCAAAAGAGTGTATGCAGTATTGTCTCTGAGTGTATGTCATGTCAATTTCAATAGACAATTTTGTCTCATAGATTATTAGTGTTATATCCAGTGGCGGCTCCTCCATACGCACTGCCATAGCAGTCTTAAGTTCCAAGCAGTGTTGTAGAAACAGCAAAAAAGACCGGGCCGTTGAATCCCAGCCTCTCCTATCAAATTGTATGGCGGTTATACGTAGATCAACTCTAAATTCCAATTTATGAGCTTATTTTTCGTTGAATATAACATGTATGCAGTGGCGTTCCTGACCTGAAATCTTGGGTGGGCTAGAGAAAAGCATAGCATTGTATACTATTTACGAAATTTTGCATGCTTCCACTTCATCTTATACATTAATCTACAAGCAAATTAACAAATACTACGACACTACTGCAAAGCATAAATTACTATATAATACAATCAATGCTAATGTAAGTAAGAAATAATAATACGTGACCTTAAATTTGTCTCTTTCAAAGTGAAATAACAAGTAAAAAAAGCAATACAGAACTGTCACTGAAATTCGATACCTGTCACTTTCATAGAATACAAAGATATTGGTATGTTTGTATGGGCCATGGACTAATTCCAATTTAGCCCCCGATGAATGACAGAAGCCAGTAAATTTGAACTACAGTCCTGTGTGTTTGATGACGTTTCCGTACATACAAATACAAACAAAATCAAATCGTGCTAGATTGCGTTCCAGTGTAAAGAAATATTGTCTATGGTTTTGGGCTAGAAGCCGTAGCCCCTGACCAATAGCATGTACATAGGTGTTGCCAGACTGACGTCACGTTGAAGGTTCTCTATGAATTATTTATAGGGTTATTGTTTTTTTTATGCCGGCTCAGCTTAAAATTGTAATAAAAAACAATCGAGAATATTATTGTAGGTAGACATGCCATTGTCTTATATTGATAGAAGAAAATTTAAACAAAGATATTATATTCATTTGGGAAAGGTTAGTGACGCTTATAAATGTATTTATTTTGTTCAGCGGCCGAATTGCTGTTCATTTTTATTCAGCCATCTAAAGTTTTGGGTGAAAAATGCAGGTCGGGCTTAGCCCACCTAGCCCAGTACCTAGAACCGCCACTGCATGTATGTCTGAAAGATTTCTTGTATGGATATTCTGTGATTCTTTGGTATTATTAATTTACAATTTACGATACATCGGAAGGGTCATAAATGCAAATTAAGTAATGATTGTAAGAAATATAGCGAATGGCAAGAAATGCGATGTGTGGTAAAACAAATAAAATTTAACTTCCCACTATTAAATATCACAGTTATATAAAATATTAATTATAAATTACATAAAACAACAGTAACAAGCGGAATCCATATTATATTATATACGATTTTGACGCCTATTGTTATATTATAAAAAAAAATGCTGCGTCTTATCATATAATAATAGCAATATACCAAGTAAATGATGATTTAATCAATAATAATATTTAAAAAATAATGAAGTGAAATGTGCTACCCTAGTTTGACTTGCTGATTTTTGATAACTGATATGACTTGAGAAATCCTATGGAAAGATTGGGTAACGAACCAGTGTGCACAAATAAATTTTGAGATTAATTATTAATTGATTAAAATCCCAATAATGACGTTGATTTTTTTTTAATGAACTATCCAATCTCATGTTGTATTGAAATATTGTAAAAAAAATAATTTTTATAAAATGATTTGCCTTCTTTGTTTGCTTTTGTTCTCCGAGATTTTTATTTAAAAACTTTAGAAAATGTGTTTTTTTCTTATTTTGAAAAAGATATAATTGAAAAAATATATAATTACAATATAAATATGTATTTCCTACAATATAACAGAAACAAATGGTTCCTTAATGATGTGATTTTACTTTGAACATTATGAATCCGGACCGCTCATTTGAAAAAAGTACCTGTTTTCAACTCCATAGCATGGCTTTCACTATAAGGGGCTTTGGCACTGCGAAACTACAGCACCCCCAGGCAAATTGTACATAAATTGATATACACTGCGGTTATAATATCAGAAAATAACGCACATACATTTTGAGCAGTTTTCGATCATAAAATACAATCCAAATGATTTTTTTTTTTTTTTTAATCTACCTCACCACCCCCAGATATTTGATCTACGAGCCACGCCTGGTTATATCTATAATCCTATAATAATATCTAGTTAAGTAGTAAAGGGGTTACTAACCTTTTTGAACCCCCAAACCTCTATACTTTTTCCCCAAAATATCTCCGAAATTTGTTTTTTTTTTTAGCTCACCGAGGAATTTGAAATCCAAAATCCTAGAAATTTAACGATTTGATAAATTAGTTGGCGGGCATGGGGTTGGTAACCTCTGGTTATGATGCACTAGGACAGTAACTAGATCAGGGGTTACTAACCCCGTGCCCACGGGCGCCATGGCGCCCACCGATCAATTCCGATGCGCCCGCCAACTATTTTGAGATTTTCAAATTCCTCGGTGAATTTAAAAAAAAAATGAATTTCAGAGATATTTTGGGAAAATCGGTAAATTCCTGGGTTATGAGATTTTGAAAAAATGTGGTGATCGCCGCCCTAGCAGAATTTTAGATTGCGCTCTAGGGTCCGAAAAGGTTGGTAACCCCTGAACTAGATGAACGAATTAAGCCGGACAGGAAAAAAGCGTACATAGAAAAATAAATATTCTCATATAAAATACTTGTAATATTTTCATGAGTCACCCTTATAATTATGAAATTAAAGCGAAAGCGATTATTTAACAACTAATCTTGTCCTAGCCCTATCCTTCAATCCTTGCTTCAGTTCTTGTAAAAAATCTGCTAATATACCTCCATTATCAAGCCATATGCTCCACATTGGGAAGGGACATGGATTAGAAAAAAAAACTTAGGTAAAAAGCACGACAAGCGAATTTTGGCACCTTTTTCAAAAAAAAACGACTGGATTTTTTTCTCCTAGGGTACTTAACATTTTACCCACCACCACCAGCTACGGCTTCACACTCTTCTTACAGGGTGTATTCGGTAGCGTAACAACATCAGTCATGTTCAAAGTTTTGCCAGGGATGTCCCGAGAAGAAATTTCTTAAGACTTGGTTGCATGCACTACAGTGAAAAATGATAAGTAAAAAAGTGCAGTTGAAAATAAAAGCTTTTATCTATTTAATTCAATCCTTTTTCCAAAAGACGCAGTGAATCCCTTGAAGGCCTTATTATTTGCCTTCGATGCAACCAAGTCGCCATGACCGACAGCACTGGAATTATGTAAAAATACTGTGTATGTGAATTTTCAACATTAAATACCTAAATATATGGATATTTTCTATATAATATAATCAAAAATATCGACTCTATTACAACTTTTGCAAGGATGTGAATCGTATCCCCGTATAATGAGTGAAGTACTTCAAATTCAATTTTAACTTGCGACTCGAAACCATCATAATTTGTTTTTTTGTGGCCCACTGGATTTAAAAAGATTGTGCATGCCCGCTTTACACCAAGGATTGACAGTGAACACCTTAAAGTTGATTTGAATCATCATTAAACATGACATGTATTCGATTGAAAGTTTGCTTTATTTACTCGTAATTATATAATTTACAACCCTTAAACCTCATTAAGCTTCTGCACTGCTTATAGAAATATCTATTCATTTCATGATTTACAATATGTGAGTTGCCGTTAACTGTCTTAACGCTTACATCAGTAGAGTGATTAGTTTACGAACAGTAGACTGCACATTAAATATAATGTCGGGATTATCAGGAAAGCGATGGTGAAATAAAAAAACATTTTCATAAATAATTTTATTGGTATCATTATTTAAAATATTTACATAAAAATATGGAAGTAATTATGTCAATGGCCGCCAGTGCTTCAATGTAATAAAAGTCAGTTCAATACTATTTGTGCACTCATACACTAAAATAATCTTACTTACCACTGGTCATTGGGTTGGAGATGGAGAATGAAGACTCAAACAGTAGGCGAAAGCTAACTGTCTAAAAGCACAGAAAACATATTTTATTCATTATGAAATTTAAAAAAAGTTTCAATATTAGGCAAATTCTTTTCGAGTGAATAGGAAAAGTCCCTTCCTTATGAGGAACACAAAGTAATAACTTATTTTATAAATTAATAGTACGTATAAATTAATAATACGCACTAATTTTAAATATATCAATCTTATTCTCAAATGATAAGTCAAGGATGATATTTCAAGTTTAATAATAATTATTGAACATAGGTATAAGGTGACTTAATATTTTTTTATGTTTTTTAAAATTGCCTTTCATATGGGATGCATCGATAAATGACAAATAGCAGTCATTTATGCAGATATAATAAATTTTCAACCCTGGTATCCAATAACAAGCGGTTATGGTAATATTTTTGAAATACAGCAACAAATATAATATTTTATAAAAGTATGCAATGTTATTTAACATTAAAATTTTGAATAACGGAAACATAAGAATATATCACAGATTTATTTTGTAAAAAAATAGTGTCAGCAGTACACGCGTGACATGCTCAAATTTTTGGGTGATAGTATTTACATTCCGGATCTTTGCAATTACCACCAACTTCGAATGGACAGAATATAGCCTGTATGTCTGGTGCTGAACTGTAAGTAAGAAAAAAAAGGTAATTTAAAACGAAACTATTGTTTCATAACACAATATGCAATTGATTTAAACTCGAGAAGAATAATAAATATATTCTCAGATTATATATTTAACTATAAATGTACGCGATAATTTTTTTCAATTAATATTTATAGTCCCCACCGAAGACCTACAAGAACACTGTTAAATAATCCTACATTCATTGTTTCCTTATATAGCGTTGTCAATCTATCCTGATTGTACAATAACCGAGAATGCAAGGACCGTCTTGATATATCTGCCGACTTGAAGCACTAACACACTACGGACTGATTGAATTGCATCACAAATTAGTTTACCTCTTATAAAGAAAGTTAGGACTCCGAGTGAAAATTTAAGAAGTTGAAGAGCAGTAGGAAATAATGTTGACAAAATGTCTGGGACTAGTACCATCAACACTCAACTCAATAGTTGGTATAAAACATGAGATCTGCGATTTAATCTTAATAACAATGTGAAAAGAAAGTCCGGTAAAGAGACTAGTTGCAACGAGCTTGAGCAAATTGTTTTCGCACGGTAGTAGAAGATGAAAGCAGGCAAAATTGATGACCTAAAGAAGGACTTAATCAGGGTTTCACTCTGCATATTGCTGTTTGCAAAAATTGACTGTATGCATAATGAATATTTACACACCTATTGTTTAAAAATTGAAGAGGTGATTTATAATCTTCAATCACATCACCATTTTTGTTTGATATCAACAGTTTAGAGTCTTCCGAGGTTAATGCAGGCTCTGTGATGTTTTTCGTAAAATTCTTCACACAATTTTCAGCTACTTCTGTATCCTGCATTTTGTGTGGATCCTCAATTTTATTTTCTTCTTCCGGTGTGACTTGTTTGCAATTATTTTGAATGCTTTCTTCTATGATTGATGATGAAATATGTATTTCATTATCTGTACACATGCTATGGTGGCTTGTTTCAATTGGATTTTCTCTTTTGGGAATATTTTGCATGTCTTCTGCATCAACTTCTTGATTTACATTATTTGTTAAAACATTTTCTTCGGACAATTCAGGTGGTTTCACTGAAAGACTGTTAAGAGTTTTAAATTTGAACACAAGGTTAAATTATTCAAGCTATTCAGATTGGGAAATAACTAATAATGAAAATAGAAAGTAAAGTAGATTTACTATTATTGAACCCTTTAACATTGAATTGAATGAAATTGCTAATTTAAAAAAGATGAGAAAAGAATTTGCCAAATTATATTAACATTTATATATTAATTAATTAAATCTTTAGGTTGATAATTAAATTCCGCTTTTGTGGCTGGGTAGGGAAAGAGACTTTGTTTTGAAAGTATTTATAACATACTACCACTACCACCACTCCTTGTTTTAGTCAAGTGTAAAACTACAAAAACATTATAGACAGTTGGTAAAATTACACACAAACTACCGCATTTATAAATGAAATTTAAAAAAATGAAGACTTGATCAGTGATTCTTAACAGAGGAGCCGTGAACCACTGGAGGCCTAGAAAGGTTTTTACATGGGTTGCAAAAATGTAGAATATTTTTAATGCTTAAATAGTATTGAAATTATATTCAATCTATTTTAGGTTTATTTAGCATAACAGTGAAATATTCTTCTGATAAAAATCATTTTGTAATTACTTTTGGATTGTAATGGAAGTGTTATTTTATTGCCATATCCTGAAGGAGGAAAAATATTATACAGATGCAAATAGGCACTCAAATATAAGGGTATATTAGAATGTATTATGGATAGTTCTCAGAAGCATCTCCGAAAATCTAAAAAATATATATATTTGATAAGCGACATGGAATCAGTTGGCTTTTTTTGACACACAGGATTATTCAATATTTGAACGTAGCATATAAGTACACATTATATAATTTATTATGATGTTATAGCAAAAAGGGGCCACAAAAATATTATAGAAATTTTAGTGGGCCACGGCTACAGAGGTTAAGAAGCACTGAACTAAAGATTCAAAGAAAAGTGTTACTGCACCATTAAGAAATAGCATATAGTAACAAAATGTTAGATTCTATGTAACATTTCGCCAATGATAAATTATGCGAACATTATTAATCCTATTACCCCGAGACAATTTTGATCAAATCATCTTAATTTCTTCACTTCGATCGTCCAGTTAATTAGTCACACAGCTCAAAGTGATGTGTTTTGAGATAAAGGAAAGGGTCACCATAAATCAAGTTTTATTCATCCGTGTCCGAGATGTACACGTTTTATCAACAGGCGATTACAGACTAGGTTCTTGGGTCCGGTGCAGATATAAGACATTAAAAATATTCATGTTATGACCCAGAAAATACCAACATTTTGTTTATTTTTTTTTCAAGTTTATCGGCATTAGCAATTTTGATATTCTAATTGATAGGCACGATAGATAGGGCACAAAATTTTACCCATGGCTGCATATTTAACTTAAATTTTGAATTGTCTGCCTAGTTACCTGGATAATCGTTATATAGATACTACACAAACCTATCACATATTTTGAATATTGAGTATATATGCCCATTTATATACCATATGGCCACAGATGTATGCTTGATAAAGAAGGAAATGCTGCTCAATGAATCTTTGATATTATTGATTGAAATGAATTTACACACAATTTGAAATAATAAGTATAATTTTTCCCAAACTGACCAATGACAAAAAAGAAAGTATCATATCATTTATATATTTTTGTTGCGTCAGTCAGAGTATAATACTTTAATAAATCCAATTATATTAAAAAATAGCTCACCAGGCAAAGATTTAAGTAACAATTGTGTAAATATTTATACTTTCCACCGATATAATAAAAGAAATCTGTTTAATAGTTAATATGATTTGAAGTGTTCTGGAGCAGATTTCTGCCAAACTTTTAAAGTGATTTTAGCAAAAATAGGGTAAGCCAATATTTTGGCATCAATGAAGTAAACTGGTTAAACAAGTATCGGTGTGAAATAGTCAGCTATTTTATGTCTGTAAAATAAGCTTTAGTACACACTTACCCGCTATCTGTCACTACAATATTAGGAAATGGTAACTGTATATTTTGACTCTGCTCATTTTGTAAACAGGAAATGCTATTGTCATTCAATTCGGCGACATCTTGCACTGGTGCTATATAATCACTAGTCTGGATCAGGGCAAGTTTATTCTCTACACTTTTTGTTAAATCTACTTTTTTAGAAATATTTGGAATTAATTTATCACTTCCTATCAGTCTTGTGATCGCTGATTGTGATTTTTCATTATTGTCAAATAGAATGTCAATCTTATTATGAATCGAATCATGCTGTAAAGTGCTCTTTGTAAATTTAAGATTAGAGAAATATGAGCCACGTATGTTGGCATGACCTTTGGACCTATAAGATAAGAGACATATGGAAAGTTAAGATTTGGTCAAAGAAAAAAACAATATACAGCTTAAGCATAATGCAAGTTTCATACGTAGCAATTAGAATATATACCTAGTGAGTAAGATTTGATGTTGTTTCCTGAGACGCACTAAATTACGATTAGCCGTATGGAGCTTATGCTGGTTTTGCAAGACAGCAGTCCTCGAGGAGTGCAAAGAGGCAGCCACGGCACGAAACTGAGCGGCTAGTGAATCAGTCTTTTGTTGCAATTCCTTTTCTTCTTTCTGTAAGGACTCCAATATCTTCGACTGACTTGATATTTTTTGCCTAAATAAAAGTATGAGTTAACACACGGTAACTCGAGTTGAGGAAATTTTCAACCTACAATGGGTATTAAATAGTTTTTTTTTGAATATTCAAGCACATTCAAAATGAGAGGTATTAATGTCAGTTTAACAAGTCAATGGGCAGCATTAAGCAGCGAGATCTCACTGTGTTGATTGATCGACGTAAATGCCGCATTTACAATGGGACCTGGTAGGTCACATTTTATGGAGGTGAAAAGAAATAAGTAATATTTGTAACAAATAACAACAATTTACGAAATCCATTGATAAGCTTTCATCGTAAGCCTTGAAAGTGTAATAGACAATATTTAAGTAAAGCACGCTGCAAACACTACCACACATGCAAAGTAAAATGAGTAAACAATTATACATAGAAAAATATAATAAAAAAAATAACAATGACGTTTTTATTATTATCCAGTAACAATAATATACACCATTTCATTTGGTCTTCGTTATCTGTAGCTATTAGTAGCGAACAAATCTCTCTTTAAGTTAATTCACTCAAAACAGGGATCGAGGATAGACGGGCAGTTATAACGGGAAAGTGGAGAAGTGGGCGAGCAAGCGAGACGAGAATGTGAATGGACATGAGCATGGGCATGTGGGATTCAAAGAGATTGTTGATGGCTGCGCATAATTTTATATATTTCTTGCAAAATTGTAGCTGTGGGGACTCAAGAGAGTGAGGACCCCCTTCACTGATCAATCTTCAGAATGAAAATATGATATTTGTTTTTAAAATGAAAATTCATTTCCAAAAAGAACCAAGGTATAAACATTTTTAACCACTTGAATACCAAGCGGACACCGATGTCCGGAACATATGCAGCCGAACACGGATGTCTAAGACATTCAAAAAAATCAAATACTTGGTATTCTAAAAGAATTTAAGCAATATTTTGATGAATATGTGTAGTGCTATCTATGCCGAGTCAATGTAGGTTTTTAAAATATCGAATTCGAGTGTATATTAGGCAAAATTATTTTTCTCAAAAACACGCAGTATCTCTGGGACATATTAACGATTTATTTGCGCGGTATTCAAGCAGTTAATTATGTTTTGTTCATGTCGTTTTGGTTTCACTCATAATTGTATTGAAGAAGTGTAATAGGTCATTCATTAAAAAAAATAATGACACATTGGTAACAGTATGTGTAAGAGAACTCATAAGAATGACCGCTGCCCAAAATTCTATTTTATATTTAAGTCCAGAGCAGAAAAGCATACTACCTGCTTTTTTATAGAGTACTATGTGAATTAATACAGTCTAATGAGAAAAATTTCAGGTTGGAAAAATTCAAAAAGAGAAAATACAACCTAGATAAAGCTATTTGTTGGTCTGCTAGCTCTTTGGTACTATTAATAGAAGATTGATGTAGTAAGTTGGACATTTCCGCGAGAACTTTACTTCCACTGAAAGACTCTGGATTTTCTGTGACAGAGAATTTTTGTTTGAACTGCGATCGTTTGATTGAGTTTTCAAGAATTAATTGGCGGGCTTGTTTGACCTTCTCTAGTTCTGCCATTCTTTTTATCAATTTCCTGTATTCTTGTTGATCAGATTCTGATAAATGTTTGACAGCCTGAAATAACAAAAATATGTTCAAAAATATGTTTAAAAATATATTTTTAAATCTAATGAATTTCACCGAGCATTGACAGATAATACCTCAAGCGATTAAACCATAACTAATCTCTTCAATGACCTCTGTAAGTCAGATACAAAATTTTTTAGAGAATTAGCCATCAAAACAAGAGGCCTTATTTTCAGGTAAATGTCTTTATTTTATTTTGAGAATGGCAGAAATTATCAACAAAATATAAGGTGCTTGGGATCAAACACATCCAAATCCAGTTTTGAGAAAAATGAGATATCGTTATAATATTGGAATACTGATCCAAAAGAACAAAATTTAATTTTTAATATCGCTAAAAAATTCGCAGTTTCCATGCAATTGTTAATATGTTGATCATTTCCTTACTTTATGATTTTCAGTTTTGAAAAAAGAATGTTCTAATTTAATAAATATAATATATATTATTAATCAGTTTGTCTTTTAACACTTCTTAGTCGGGCGCTTCAAAAAATAGACTCAAGCCTGTAGCGGGCGTTTTTTAGTGATTAGCGCACAAATATATTACATTCTTAAAATCAACACAACTTCTAAACCAAACGATATTTTCGATTGAAATTTAAAAACAAATCATAAGTGACATCTAATCATTAAAAATAAAATTAGAACATTTCGATATCATCATAATTTCACTATGTTTCAAAGCTGAATATAAAACCTGTTATCAATTTAGTAGATAGCACTCCGCATGTTATAAATATTAAATATTCAAAACATTCTATATAACAAAATAGCATATTTATCAATATTTTATAATTATATAAATAATTATAATATATAATCGCCATTCCTACAACTTGACTACCACTGGAAGTGTAAAATCTAATGCCGTAAAAACTACAGCGTAAATATTCGAGACACATGTGTCACCCTTTTTGTAAATAATAAATACGAACATTCAATGCATAATAACTTATTAGTTTTATTGCTTCTTGTCAAAAAAGGGTCACTTGCGGTTGCCGCAGTTTTTTTGAAGAATTAAACTTATGAACCAATCTACGCAACATGTGTATTGGTTGATAATCATATACTAATATGTGCATGTATCATTTAAATTTATCATGGTGTATGCTTATATATAAATACAATAACAATTGCGTAAACAAACTATAAAAACAATAAAAATACGTCTAAAAAGCAGTGTTTAACTCGTTAAACGACTCGATCTAAGCTAGCGATGGAGATCGCAAAATAAATCTATAACACAGTTGATTTTTTGTTTCTTAGCTCAAACTTCCACCCTTATAATCTAGCAAAGAATTAGGACTAATGTTAATTAATTGCGGCATTTTATTTAACGCCGACAAACAAACCCGTGATATTATGTGTCCCGCAAACAAGCGACGATATAAAAAAAACATATTATGCCGTGATCCGCATTCTACCGAAAATACGCTAAAAACGACTTTTGTCGTGATCCGCATTCTACGTACAATCCGCTAAAAACGACTTTGGTCGTGGCCCGCTTAAGAAGTGTTAATAACAAAGAATTTGTTTTATTTCACTAGTTTAACAAACATAATCCTTTGTGGGATAGAAATGTGAAATTTAAAAAATAGTAAATAACAATAAACTCAACCTTTGGTGGTTAATTGGAAGGATTTATAACTAAAACTTCAATCTCATCTTTATAGAACATGAGTTATTTGAATAAAGTCGGTAAATTATTAAAAATGTACTGTAAAACAGGACATTGTTTTCGCTTGTAGAGCAAGCTTCCTTACCTGGGAGTGGTTGACGATGTACATGCTGAGCAAGTAGTACTTGCCTGAAGGGTGAATAGATACCAATTATTATAAAATAACCATTTTATTGATTGCAAATTGACTAAAAGAGAGTTCCTTCCCAATTCATGGGGATGTTCAAAATTAGAATAACTAAAATTATCTTACCATAGGTGTATGTTTTACTTGGGCTGGGAAAATGACTGATTCCTGGTGGATAGGCGGTTGTTGTTCTACTTTAGACCTTGCACTTTTAAGATAGGCTTCAAGATTCTTTTCAAATTCATTTTGATTTTTCAACTTGTTGTGCATTGTGATCAAATTTCTTGTGGCTTCACATTCGCTGTCTAAATCAGACTCCCCTAATTTAATAACCAAATCTGTATTGGTAGGTTTGATTTTTTTTTGAATTTCTGTTTTCTTCATATCTTCGTGATTATTATTTATCGGCTTACTAGGCAACGGTTTGATGTTTTTACTCATCGAAGATAACAGTTGTGCACGTAAAAAAGCTTCATCTTCTTCAACTTCCTCTTCTTTTTGGCTGACCTGTTGTTGCGGACTGTGATCGAGCATATTATTGTCATGCATAGCAGATTCACTAACAAAGTTATCATCGTAATACACATTATAAAGATACTGATCATTGGGTTGCGGTGAACATTCTGCATAATGATAACCTCCATATTCTGCGGGAATGGTATGTTGCTGAAACATCATGTTGTTTTGAATCTGCTCATACATAAGGTCTGCGGTAGGAATATTATTTTCATAAATAGGACTGTCAGGGCCGTCATCGTTAATCTCCATATCCACAGCTTCGATGTCTGTTTCTGGCTCATTTGATATATTTCTCACTGGAGATATGTCAATGGCCTTTTCTAATGCATCATCTGAGAATGTGGCATTGATAGACTTTCTAAGATTTATTTGTTTTTTTATTTCATCTTTTCGACGCTTCTTCCTCTCCATAGCCTTCTTTAACATAGCCGATTTCAGTGCAATTGTTCTCAATTCAGCTGTATCACTATCAACGTCATCATTGGCTCCAATACCATTCTGAGGTATTTCCACTTTAGTACTATTCTCATCATAATGGGAATTTTTAAGGTCTTTTTTAGCCTCATTCTTTTTAAAGTTACGAGATGATTTTGATTTCAAAGCCAATTGTCGTAGTACTTCAGAATCATCATCCGATGTGTAAATTTTCTGGAAAGGTGGCAACGCTGGGGCTAATGGGATCTTATCTTCGTCATTCAATTTCAATTCATCAGTAAAGCAATTCACCTTTTCTAGATCAATAATTTCATTTTTATTTGTAATCTGCAGTGATTCTGGAGCTTTTATCATATTAAAAAGTCTAGACTTGAGAGATGATTTTTGTGTTTTAACAATGGGAGATATTCTAACTGCATTTCGTAACCTACGTCTTTGGTGAGCTTTTTCTTCATCAGAATCGCTAGATGATGATTCAGTCTTAGTAAGTTTAGCTATTTTAGAAGGAGCTTTTTTATCAGCATGAGGTTTAACAACAGCAGATCGGGGACGAAGCTTCCGTTTTCTTTTATTTGCTCTACCAGTGACATTAACTTCACTTTTCTCGACATTTTCACTATTTTTAATGAAGACCACGTCTTCAGTAGTAGAAGAAATCTTAGATATTACATTGCATTTGATGGATGGCTTCACTAATTCCGGTCCTGAAATAAAACAATAATACATTAGCCAAATGTTTCTCTGAGCGACGTAAAGCATCAAAATACAGCACTAACCTGTAATGAGTGACAGACGTCTGGCTTCTTTCTTTTCAAGTGCTTTATTGAAATTTTCAAGAATTTTTATTCTTTCCTTCAAAAAATATTCTTCTTCCGATGATATGTCAGTAATATCTTCGAGGTCACTAGCGTCATTTATTTCTCCGTCTTCGGGATCAGATATAGTTATAACATCATTTGCACTGGGGTCTTCGGTTTTAAATTCCTTCTCCAACTCGAGGGTACCCATTTTGAGGATCATCAATGCAAGTTAATTGTACTATTACACTGCTTACGAGTTTGAATCGATAAACAGCTGTTTGTACTAATCATCAAGATGGGAACTTTTTCGCCTACAATCTGCGACCTTGTACAAATCTTCTAAAGATCAACCATAAATTGTTATTTCTTATCAAGTAGGATATGGCCAGACCATATTCTAAGCATCCGTGTTGCCAGCAACTATAATAATAGACAATATACTAGATATACTATTATATAATTTACAAGCGAATAACAAATAACACATAAAATTGTAGATGTTTTACATCTTCAAACGTTCATTCCTAGTTGCGAACATTGTTTATACTGTACTGTTACTAAAAAAAATCACCTTACGTGTTTCACACAATCAACTTGCAATCAACCGGTAACCATGTGAAAGCTCTGTATTATTTTCAGTCAGGCATTACTATCTATGGTTAGGATATCTAGAATACCGTAGTCTTCTCTATTCCTTGTTTTTCTGTCAAAAGTTATAATATTGCATTCATAGTCATATTCAATTGCATTGATGGTTAGTTTTTATATATATTTTATATATTTTGTTTGTAAGCTGAAATCAATAAATCCGATTTGGATATAAACTCCCCTTCTACATAAATTTTAATTTTTACATTCGCGATGGGATCAAATGCAGAAACAATTTTGGAACAGGAGAAAAAGTTTATATTCAAAGGCGGACTTTTTAAACATACCAGTAAAACTAGTAACAAGAAAAGGGCATGGAGATCTCTGAAACAAATATTAACTTCTGAGCGCACTTTATTGTGGCCTGAAGATATAGTTTTATGTAATTATTCCATTCTTATCTAATTTATTATAATCTCCTATGTATAAACATCGTTTTAATTCATTTAACTCGATTCTATGGCGATTATTTCTTTTTAATCAAAACTACAGGGCTACAAAGATGGCTACTAATTTCTGTATCTTTTTTTTTCATAAGAAATATTGTCAAATATGCTTTTTCGGTCTGTCATTTTTCTCATCGAAGAATTAATTAATGATAAAAAAAACAACGCTAGTATGAGACTATTTGCATAATTTTTCTATAATGCAGAAATTCGATAAATTAGACTGACAACAAAAAGGTAACAGTAGGCTATCCTTAATACTAAACTCACTAGACAGGTCTAACTATTATTACAACAAGGGGAAGGATAAACATAGTATGTATATGTTTCTATGTTATTGTTAGATAACAAAAATGCTTTTTACAGAAAAAAACTTAAGCTGTTAAATACAATTTATTTAGGATAATAACTTTGCTAATAATAAACTGAGGCAGAAATTAATCATTGTCACGAGACAACTCGTGATGCAAGTGATATCGGTGTTCCAATAATTTACATTATAATCCACTCGAAAATTAATTTTATATTCAACACATACCTCATCGTTATTTACATGCAATGTACATATATTTTTAATAATATTAACAAAATAAACTTTTTTAATTCCAGATTATTCAATCAATGCTCCTCCGTCATTCAAACCCAATAAAAAATATTCAGATATATCTGGCTTACCGGCTCCGTACTCGGACCCATACTCCAAACTTTTATACGCAAATGCTGAGGAATACTTAACTATTCAAAGTTTGCCAATGGATATTTCTGCTGGTTATTTACAACTACGGGGAGCCAGTAGCATAGTTTAGTTTAATACAGCAATGAAACATTGAGACTTTTTAAAGGGAATAACTATGACTACATTTTGTTGGTAGAGTGGTAAAAGAAAAAAAAAAAGTATCAGTTTTACTGGCTATATATCTGGACATCGAAAATTCACATCTCTGAGTTAGTGGATTATAATTTTTTACGCTATATTTTAATAGTCATTTTTTTTGGTGACTGGTGTGGAATGCATGTTGAGTCTCATTATCTGCCACGAGTGTTCCATTATAATTGTATGTGTATTTTTTTTATTTAGCTCGATAAGAACTAGTGAAGCGTTAATCTTCGTGCTTTTTTACTTATTTCTTTGTTGCAAACAATGTCTTTTTTTATATTTTATAACAAATATTGTTCTTTTTTTTGTTACAATGTAAATAAGTAAAATTTGTTAATCAATAAATAAGAATATGATAATGATATGTGCAATATTATTTTGTTATGATTTTCAATATCACAATTCACAAATCCATTCATCCATGCTCTAACGCGGGGCCTCTCAAAACTAAGTTCTGTGGGACCTAGATAGGTGTTTTGCGAAAATGTTGAATGGTAATATACGCTGCAACTCATTCAAGCATCTTTTACTTTATATTAAAAATCTAGTGATGATAAATTTCTATTGAAGTTTAAAATGTCAATTTTATGTTCAACTCATTTTTATGTTTCAAAAATAATTAATAATTTAATAACATGTATTTTTACTATTACATATAGACTTATAAAATAAGCTGTGTTTCGGTAACATTTCCAGATTTGCAAAGTGTTCCATTTCACAATTAGTTTGGGAAACCCTGCTCTAACACATAATTTGATTTATTCAAAACTAATTGATCAGTCAGTGTATTTCTTGTGTCTTAGTGACTAAATTTATGTTTGAGATATACAAAAATGTGCTTTCATTATATTATACCACAAATCAATTAGCAAAGTCAAAGGGTATTTAAAAATAAAAAAATCACAAATTTCTTTATTTTATATTTGACGTCGAACATAAAATAACCATATCCAGTAAAATCATATTTTTCATATTAATGAATAAACAAGGAAACATTATGTAAACCTATTTCGCCATTTGCCGAGTATCTTCTGTCAAAGTCAAAATTGATTAGAAATTGGGAGATTAATTGTTTACGAGCTGTAAGCCCATTGCCCCCGATAGAGGATTTTTTCGCATTATAAAAAATCAAAAATATACTGACAGAAACAATGAAATGCATGAATACCATTAGAATAAAATCAGAATGAATATACGAACAAACATTATCTGCTATTAATAGTCTACTGCTATTCTTTTTGATCAATTGAGTGTTTTTTTTAAAATCAGCAACACTTTTTCAATTTGATTTGCCATTTCATCATGAACGCCAAAACAACACTTGCGAGTTTTGGAAAAATATTTTGAAGATCGTGTTTTTTTTTCGAAATTCTAAAACGCTCATTTGGTTGAGTGGCTACGTCAATAAGCAAAATTGCCGCATTCGGAGTGACCATGCGCCATTATTGCGTTGCCGTTACATCCACAATAAGTCACTTTTTGGTTGTGCTTTATCGACTGGTAAAATCATTAATCCATATTTCTTCAAAAATGATGTCGGCCAGAAAGTTTCAGTCAATGGAAAGCGCTTTTGATACATGATTTCTGTCATTTTCATTCCCAATCGATTGACATCAATGAGGAAAGCTGCGGTTGCAAAAAGACAGCGTAACGTGCCACAATCAATTTATTGAATGAAACATTTAATTTGATGAGACATAGCAATCATAAGTTCCAAGCAGTGTCGTAGAAAACACAGCAAAAAAGACCGAGCCGCTAAATCCCAGCCGCTCCTTACAAATCGTATGGCGGTTATACGTAGATCAACTCTAAATTCCAATTTATGAGCTTATTTTTCGTTGAATATAACATGTATGTTTGAAAGATTTCTTGTATGGATATTCTGTGATTCTTTGGTGTTATTAATTTACAATTTACGATACATCGGAAGGGTCATATATGCAAATTAAGTAATGATTGTAAGAAATATAGCGAATGGCAAGAAATGCGATGTGTGCAAATAAAATTTAACTTCCCACTATTAAATATCACAGTTATATAAAATATTGATTATAAAACAACAGTAACAAGCGGAATCCATATTATATTATATACGATTTTGACGCCTATTGTGATATTATGAAATAAATGCTGCGTCTTATCATATAATAATGGCAATATACCAAGTAAATGATGATTTAATCAATAATAATATTTAAAAAATAATGAAGTGAAATGTGCTACCCTAGTTTGACTTACTGATTTTTGATTACTGATATGACTTGAGAAATCCTATGGAAAGATTGAGTGATGAACCAGTGTGCACAAATAAATTTTGAGATTAATTATTAATTGATTAAAATCCCAATAATGACGCTGATTTTTTTTAATGAACTATCCAATCTTATATTCTGTATTGAAATATTGTAAAAAAAATAATTAATAAAATGATTTGCCTTCTTTGTTTGCTTTTGTTCTCCGAGATTTTTCTTCAAAAACCTTAGAAAATGTGATTTTTTCTTATTTTGAAGAATATGTAATTGAAAAGATATATAATTACAATATAAATATGTATTTCCTACAATATATCAGAAACAAATGGCTTCATAATGATGTGATATTACTTTGAAAATTATGACGTCGGCCCGCTTATCTGAAAAAAAGTACCTGTTTTCAACTCCATAGCATGGCTTTGGAGGAGGGCATAATTCGCATAATCAACTCGTGAATTGGCCTTCGAGATTTGTGATTTAACACCATTATTTTCTGTGGGAAGTGTAAAGTTGCTAGTCTACGCTGATAAACTGCATGGAAACCAACATTTGCCGCATTATTGCTTACATACTCTCCAGCTGATCCATAAAGTGGTCGAAAATTTTACTTCCTGATTGCGCTTTATTCGAGCCAGTGGCCAGTAGCCTGAAATCATATTGTGTTCACACTAATAGCATGAATTTATCTTTTAAATAGGGCCAATACCATAGCCAGCAGACGACTTTTTTGTATTTAATTTTAAAGTTCCATATCTCTAAAATAAACACCTTCATATTATAACCCTAAGGAAAATTCCACTTGGTATTAGAAAACAACTGAAAGGTTTCTGTAAGCCAACTTAAATCAAAATTTTGTATAGTAAAAATTAGGCAAAACTAATGGCTTGCTATAAAATACAGTAACATCAAAATAAAATATATTCATGGTTTCTATTATCTGTGCAGCCTCCCTACCACTAGCTCGGGTAATCAAGTGTCTTCTGTTATTTGACTATGTATCACTGCATATGATAATACAAAAAATCCCTATACTTTTTAGGGATATTATTGGGATTTTTTCTGATATACGGTAACATCACGCCGTACGTACTTCCTTTTCCGTAGCGGTCTGACGGTACGGTTGTGATGGTTAGTGAATTCCGAAATTTAAATCTTTCAATATCCCGATAATCACTGTGTATTGTCGTTGCTTTATGAAATTCAATTGTTTAATAGTATTTTATGTTTTTACAGGCTGCCCACAAGACATTCATCATCAAGCGAAAGCTTGCCAAAAAACTCAAACAAAACAGACCGATTCCTCAATGGATTCGAATGCGTACTGGAAACACAATCAGGTACTATTTGTTTCTATATCACATATTATTAGCGTCCTGTTACATAGATGTTCTCAAGACTAATTCTGTGTATTGTAATAGCGTGTGTCAGTAAGCGATCACACATGTTTACTAACATGACAGTTAGGTTATATGTCACGTCGATACCTTTGACAGATACTTATTTTCAAAGCTGACTTTCATGCGTTACTAGTTACAATATACCTTATCAAGTATTAACGATTGCGCGTTATATAGTTATCGTAGACGTACACTTCTCTGTTTAAAATTTTGTTTACGAGGTAAGCGAAGGGCAAAATTTATAACATTTACAATTACCTGTGAAAGTTAATACTATCATATATTTATTGTATCACCCTCCGCTGTATAGTAAATGTAATCGATCCATTCTAAAGAAGTTTTCGGCATTGCAAATCTATTGTCAATTCACACCACCAATGTTTATAGATGGAGGTTGGAACTTTTCAATTGGTCTTTGCATATGATTATTAATACATTGTAAATGGCGGGGCCGATTAATACATGTCTAAAATGTCCTCTAATAATTACCTTTGTATTTTTTAATTTAATCGTTTGTCAAAACCAACCACTACGTGATGTCTTTGAATGTTTTCATTTCCATTATTTCAGTGATTGTAGATTTTTGGACGAGAATTTTTCTAGTTTGTGATTAAAGATTTTGTTAAATTGTGATACAATATGCTACAATTATTTTGGGTTCAAGGAAGCTAAAAACAACGCCATGATTCGAAATCTTCTTTGGTGAACTTGTTTCTTGCAATACATCGCACTTTATTATGAAATCACTAATAAATTATACAAACTACATTTTAGTATGAAAACATCGCCATCGTGTGTGAAATGTTCTGTGCTTCGTTCCTTTATCCACATTTCTAGAGTATTGTTCTCTTGCCACAAGCTTTTAGGGTGTTCACTGTCAACACTTGGTAGAATGGCATTATATTAAAAAAAACAAAATACTCATTATGTTTGGGTTTACTCTCCACTTTGGGTTAATTACTCTGGTGAGTTTTGTAATTACAGTTTAGTGCTATTAAACATTTTATTTTTAGTTAATTTAGTTTCACTTATTCATGTTTTGTAAATTCCTTTCAATACAGATTGTTCCACCTCATTAATTTAATTTTGTTTCGTATAAATAACAACATTGTATTCTCAGTTGATAATGCTTGTCATGATCGAAAATGGTCGTGATTTTATTAAATCCATGTGGGAATTGGTATTTAATTTTTTTAATTTAAAATTACAAATGATATTAATTTCCAATAATTTTGTCACCTACCTTGCCCCTAGAAGAAAAAGTGTATTCACCACTTCAATAGGTAGCCCTATTTAGTGCATAACCGAAAGTATATATCAAATCGTAACCACCCACCGTGTGGAATACATATTGAATTGTAGTGTGTAATAAAATTATTATCTATCCCACGGAATAAATATAAACCAACCAAATGATTTTTTTTTTTTTTACTGCGGTTCTCCTAACTTTTAAAGCAAAGCAGTGGTCATATATTGAGCAGTTTTATTTAAGCGCTAGGTTGCCTTTAAATTAATTGTTTTAATATCATGAAATAAAATCTTCAAATCTATTGCTTAAAAGTTGCACTCTGAATAAAGGTTTTGGCGTTCCAAGTTTTTTTAAAGTGGCAATATTTTGCATGTCAGATATTTTGTTTTATTACTTCATCGGCAACATTCTAATAGTATGGAGAAGCATATAAATAATTCATACTACACATAATTTTTTTCTCTGTATAATGTTCATATATACCTCATAACAGGCATTTTGTTCAATAAACTCATCTCTTATTTTCCTTTTCAGATATAATGCCAAGAGGCGTCACTGGAGGCGTACAAAGTTGAAGCTGTAAGCTGTTTCTACTAGCCCGTAAACACCAATTAAGTAACTCAACTATGGACATATTTATTTTGCCATATGTACAACTATTAATAAAGTGAGGTCTACATCAAACAAGTTTTTTCTATTTTCTACTTTCCCACAGCATTATTATTTACACCAATCAAACAAACACAAGAAAGAGTACAAAGAACACTGATTGCAGATTACAAGCAGCTTGTTTTTCAAGGCAAGAAAAGATGTTGCCTGATGAACAAGCAAGGTCTTATGACAAAATAACATACAGTGAAACCTCGATATCGTTTAAATCAGGGGGTTACGAACTCCACGACCGATTTCGGTTCTGCAAACTAATTTGGGCAAATAATAAAATTCCAGGGATTTTGGAATTTTCGAAATTCTTGGAAGAACTAAAAAAACGAGTCGTGCTGATAATTTGGGCAAATCGGTTAATTCCCGGGTTAAAAATAACAATGATAAAATGTGGTGCGCCACCCTATCAATAATTTAGAATGCGCTCTTGGGTCCAAAAAGCTTGGTCTAAATAATATGGTCCCATCACAAATATTACCCTAATTGACCGTTTCCGTTGAATATTTTTTACCAACTCAAAATGCTTCCCACCCCCACAATAAAGAAATGTTTAGTTGAGAAAATTTATATAAATCAATTACGTTGTAAAAATTCAAGAAAAAGTAGGTGTGTTCAAGGGCCTTACTGCAATTAGGCAACTTATTAAGGAGTCCTTAAAATATATACAGTGGAACCCTGTTCTCACTGTCACTTCATTCTCCTCCGCATTTTTTTCAATTCTCGGTGACTACCTTGTCACTCCCATCCGAATGCAATATCAAGATGTACATCTGTGAGTCTGTTTCTATATTTACTCTTAACCACCTTCATAGTGGAAAACGTTGATTCACATAAGTAAGTAGAACAAAACAATGCCTTCATTTTGAGTGCAATTCAAATAAAATTGGATACTTTTCTTTTGGGATGAAAGACCATACAAATTCTATAGTTTAAGCGACAAATCACATTGAAATTCTATCAATTCCATTTCTGATGATACAGCTGGATAGCTTTTCAATATCAAAAATTATAAATGGAGCTGAAACAAATTGTCCAAGCAGCTCACCTTTTTTAAAACACTAAACCACAGATCAATCTGTTTTCGCAAGCTTGAAAGAATCTGGAAATGATTTTCTTAGTAGCTTTCACAATTTATTTCATTTTCCAGCTTCTCATTCAAACGGGAAATGTTTAACCCGTGGCATACCATCCTAGAAAATCACATTCCCTGCCACGATGGCACCTCAGTTTCACTCTTTATTGACAGTTTTTAAACCTATTTTAGAAGCTAAAAAACAATTTAAAAAATGTATTTATGCTTGCAAATATATTCTAGGTATCATTTTAACTATAAATGCTTTAAAAATAAGGGCATAAAATCAGCTTTAATCAAATTCAAATATTTTAAATGCTTTATATTCAAAACTCGGTCTCGAGCATGTTGCATACACGAAGGTCTAAAGACGAATAAAAAAAGGTACCTCTTTAGTCATAAACTTGTACCGTTGACGTGGGGCGGATGTAAGAACAGGCAAACAAAAGTTGATTATACAGCTGCTTGAAAAGTATTATATCTCAAAAATATTTCGTAAGGATTAAGAAATCATATTTATTTATTGCATATTATATTATATGTGGTCAATGGCTGGGGGTCCCACGTGGGCATGTCAATGCCAGTTGACGTGCCTACACTAAAATGGTGGGAAATGCCGCACACCAGCAAGTCCCATCTGCTGGCCTCCCCGTGGCGTCCATCGGGCAATGCAACAATGTTGTAGCTAACAGCAGGGGTCGCAAGGCGAACGTCCGGCGCCTCAAAACTGGGCTACTGGCTAAGGGAAGGAAATCCCCGACAGAAAAACCAGGGTTGAGCCGACCCCTAGAGCCCTTGTGACCCAGGCCTCGGGAGCGCAGGGTTAATCACCCTGCATCCTTAAACCCAACACTGATTAGAACACCGCCACAAGCGCCTCGGACACCCGGAAGCCAAAGTAGACAACCCAGCACAACCATGGACCGAGAAGGAAAAAAAATCCTCTCCAACAAGTACATTATGCGCATTGGTGCGTACAACGTCCGTACCATGCGCACTTCTGGAAAGGACCTGCATGCTACCCGTATCTTGCGAAAGTATGGCCTTGACATATTAGGACTGAGCGAGATACGCTGGAAAGGCGCAGGAAAGAAGCTGTTGGAGGGGTGCACGTTGATATTTTCTGGCCAGAGTCAATATCATCGCCAGGGGGTGGCAATACTGATGTCTGGGAGAGCGGCCCGTTGCCTTGTGAAATGGGAACCGATCTCTGAGAGATTGATACGTGCCACCTTCAGGACTAGTGACAGCTCTGTGACTGTCTTTCAGTGCTATGCCCCCACTGAGGACGCCAACGAGCAAGCAAAGGACGCCTTCTACGACAGTTGCAGCAATCCCCCGTAGGGATCGCGTGATAGTAATGGGGGATTATAATTCGCGAGTAGGGGCTGATCCGGCTCTCGGGCCCTCAGTGATGGGACAGCATGGTCTGGGCACCGCAAACGACAATGGTGGGAGACTGATTGAATTCGCTATCATGAATGAGCTCACCATTGGCGGAACTATCTTCCCGCATAAAGACATCCATAAATACACATGGACCTCTCCTGATGGTCGCACGAAGACGCAGATTGACCATCTTCTTTACAGCACGAAACATAGATTTGAACTTCTCGATGTTCGCACATATCGAGGTGCCGACATTTATAGCGACCACGAACTACTTGTCGGCAAAATCCGCCTGAAACTAAGTCGCATAGCTCAAAACCCAGCGCGGAAAAAGATCGACATCGAGAAGCTAGAAAACGTAAATACTAGACTAAAATTTGAGATTGCTGTAAGGAAGGAAATAGATCGTGTCTCCGTGCGACCTATATCCGGGTCCGATCGCATTGAGGCGGACTGGTGCTGTATCAAACGTGCTATTGCATCATCGGCCGAAGATGTTCTCGGATTCCGGAGGGAGGGGCAACCAAAATGGATGTCCGAAAATACGTGGAGGAGAATTGAAGAGCGGGCCAGGCTAAAAGCACTGAAGGACAGTGAAGCTGACCCTGAAAAATTTGAAGAACGTCGCGCTGATTATCGTAATCAGGACAAAGTTGTCAAGAAGTCTGCGCGACTTGACAAGCGCCGATTCTTGGATCGGCAAATTGAGACAGCTGAGGTGGCGGCCCGCAGAAATGATACCAAGAAGTTATTTAAAATCACGCGCGAGGTCTGCGGAAAGCGACCACCGACTCCCGGGCCAATTCGCGGCCCTGATGGAGCAATAGAGTCAAACGCAGAAAGCGTTAAAAAGATTTGGAAGGATCATTTCTGCGAGGTGCTGAACCGACCGCCCCCCCAGGACCCTTTTGACGTAACCGAAGAGGCTACATCTATGGACCTCCCCCGAGTGTCCGGTATTTCAGACCGTACGCCCACACATGCCGAAATCATCTTGGCAGTGAAGAGGCTTAAAAACGGCAAAGCACCGGGTGGAGACGGGATACATTCGGAATTTCTGAAATGTGGTCTTAACGCCGTCCTACATCCTCTCTATCACTTGATGGCCAGGGTGTGGGACGGTGAGCGTTGTCCTAGGGACTGGGTGGACGGTGAGGTGTTAGCACTCCACAAAAAAGGTGATCCCCTCAGCTGTAACAATTACCGAGGCATAACTCTTCTCAGTATTCCTGGGAAGGTAATGGCACACATTCTCTTGGCGAGAATAAGAGGTCCCATTATGAAAATACTTAGGAAAAATCAAGCGGGCTTCCTCCCTGGAAGGTCGTGTGCGGACCAAATACACAATCTTCGATGTCTCCTCCAGCAGAGCAATGAATTTAACAGTGCTCTTGCTTGTTGTTTCGTCGACTATGAGAAGGCATTTGATAGTCCGCACAGACCCTCTTTGTGGAGGATACTGGATGCCTACGGGATTCCGCCAAAGATTGTGGCCATTATCAAATCCTTACATGAGAATAGTGCATGTTGTGTGAGAATCGGTGACTCAAATACCGAATGGTTCGGGGTCACTACCGGAGTGAGACAGGGGTGCGTTCTTGCACCGTTCCTGTTTATTATTATCCTTGACTTCATACTTCGCAGGTCAATTCCGCCTGATCGAGGTGTGGCTGTTGGTCCCGGTCTGAAGCTGTGTGACCTTGAATATGCCGATGATGCTGTAATATTCGATAAATCCATTGAGGGCATCCAGGAGACTATTGATGGGTTAGGAACTAACTCAGGTCGCATTGGTCTAAAAATTAATACTAGTAAGACCAATGTGATGTGTAACCAAACCTGTCATGACTCTGATAGGACCCTTACCAGCGCGGGACAGATCATCGAGAGGGTTGACAGCTTCAGATACCTCGGCGTACATATCCCCGAAGACGGTAGTACAAAAAACGAGCTCGCCATTCGTTTAGGAATGGCTGGAGCCACATTCAACTCAATGCGGACTGTCTGGGACACACAGCTGTACTCGATTAAAACCAAATGCCACTTCTTCAACGCTTGCATTCTGCCGGTAATGCTTTACGGTTGCGAATCATGGCACCTGACGAAGACTCAGAAAAACCGTATACTGAGCTTCGAGAACAGATGCTTGCGTCGGATAATGGGGGTGAGGTGGTTTGATTTTGTGAGGAATTCAGAGATAAGGGAGCGTGCAAGACAGCGTCCCGTCACGTCAGTGGTTATGGAGAGACGTTGGAACTGGCTGGGTCACGTGCTGCGGATGCCTCCGGAAAGCCTCAATCCTGCCTGCCTCTTCTTTCGACCGGTGGGATTCCGGCGTCCTGGACGTCCGTCGGGTACTATCCATAGGATGTACTCGGCGGAACTGAGGGATGCTGGCATGTCATGGGAGGAAGCAAAGCTACTGGCGGGAGACAGGGAAACATGGAGGTGCCGCGTGGCGGCCATATGCTCCACATAGGGAGCGAACATGGCCAAAGAAGAAGAAGAATATTATATGAATACATAAGGAAAGATTGCATAGTGTGTCTGTATTTATATTGATTTTAGTTATATTACAAATTGTTGTTTTAACCCTTTCCGGTCCTATGTCGAATCACATTCGACAGCAATTTTATTCTGGTGGGTCCTATGTCGAATGTCATTCGACATTTTTTTTCATTATTAGTATTGAGTTAAAATTAGGTAAAATGTATTGAATATTTTTTTTCTTCACTCTATCTATTACAACGGTATTCTGAGCATAGAATTAAATAGTTTTTAAGAACATTTAAATCTGTAACTGTTTTCCTGCAATGGATACAAAAGGGTCGTTTTAGGGGCTGGCTCGGCCCGCGTAGCACGGGCGTTCTGCATTTTTTCTCCGACAGTTTCGCTTGCCACGTGCACTCGAAAACTATTACCTAAATTTGCTCTTGTTCAAATAATTCTAACTGCGAAAATGCCTAAAATCTTGAAAAAAAGAAATTTGATACATTTATTGTATGAAATGTGAGAGAATGCCTGGACTATGAATGTTTTCACTGTTATCACACTTTAGAAGTTTTTAAATTATAAATAATAAGGTCATTATTGTATATACATATTTCGAAATAAAAAAAAAATTGTTAGTCTAAAAAAAATAAAATATTAGTAATCCTCTTGTAATACTGTAAATCAATTATGGACCCGATGGAATGTTTTGATTTTTTTTTGTGGACCGGAAAGGGTTAACATGAATACAATTTACCAATCAGATAAAGTTTTATAGACTGTAAATATTTAGTGAAATACGTACAAGTAAAAAAATTATCATTATTGACTTGAAAACTTTTTCCTTACAGGTTATTTGTTAGAAAATTTAAATTAACTTTGATTATTCCACGTATTGTGTTGCTAACTGTGACACGTGTTTCGCCTCTTCAGAGGCATCTTCAGACTTACTATTGCAAAGTTTGCTTAAGTAATGAAGCAAGATTGATTTTAACATTTTAAAATTATGAAATTACAAAATGGAGTTTGGGTTTTTTCCTTTTAAGGGAAGCAAGGTGGGGGTGTTATAAGTTGATTATTTTTTTTAGTAAATACAACAGCTCTTTTTATTACATCTCAAATAAAAAACGAGATATATCCATTGAAACACTGGTGTTTATTATGTGGCCTTCACAGGATTCCAGCATCAGTGTACGAGAAGCCTTGAGAAAGTAGATCTAAAGAGTGAATAGTGCTAATGTACGCACACGCCCCGAGCCGGCCTTGGCCACAGTGCAATTTTACATGAGAACAACTGTCATAGACACAGCCAATGCACTGTTCACTTGCAACTGAGCACAAATCTCGCATGAAACCCAACATTTCATAAATAAAACGCAAACTAAATTTATTTGTTTAATTTTTCAATGAGGCAGCAGTAGGGTACATCTCAAGTCATAAACAAACATGTTGGTAGTTATGAAAAAATATGCTTTTTCTTTTCAAAAGTAAAAACAGTAAACTGAGTTTGGAAATCATAAATTCGTTCGGTTAATAGAATTATTTACTTTTATATTTACACAAATTACTATAAATAAGGAAGATTCGTTTTATTAGGCAGTTGATTTTCAGAATACACTTTGAAAAATATTTATCGTTGTGATTATTATATAACGAATAACTTACCCACTTACAGTATTGATTTATTAATAAAAGAAAATATTTGAGACGCTAGCTACCTGTTTACCTGTGGTGATCGATTTCAAAATATTTAAATATATAATTTTTTTTCAATTTCCACATTTTAGTGAATAGTACGAAACATTTTCTCAAACTACATAATTATAAAAATGAGTATCAAATAAAATACATTCAACCTGTACAAAAACAAAGTCTGAAAAGACCTTTTTTTCTATGGAATAACATTTCATACACACCAGCACACAACAGTCGCAACATAATTTAAACAGGAAAGTAAAAGAAATGCATTTTTTTCAATCGCATTACAACTTGACTCACTTTGTCAACAGCCAAACATAGCTTACTCCACATTGACAATGCGCAAACTTCTTTCGTTACTTTAGTATAACAATAAAAATATACATTATTAAATTTTGACCTTTCACGATTGAGAAACAGTTTCAATAGTATCAACACATCACAGGTCCAGGAAAATGGAGACCGTTCATTTTCGACCATAGACTGCTATGATATTGTATTCTGAACGAAGAATTCTGCTAATCCTGTGGTGCCGGGAGCGTCTAAAAGACTGTTGGATTTCTCTCTCGGAGGCATGTTCATTTGGGGTAGATTGGCGATGAACACTTCTTTCCGGAAGAGTTGCCCAACATTTCGCCCTATGAGCTGGAAAATCAAATTCAAGAATTTCATTTTTATGATTTACTGGCCACTTAATATTTCAAGTCAATTCGAGAAGACCGATCGCAGATATTATTTTAATATTATATCAGCTATAAATATGTATATTTTGTTAGTGACAAATAAGAAGTTGATGCTGTTTAAATATATGGATTTGGGTGACTGACTAACCTGACTAGTGATTTTTTTAAAAAGATCTTTCTTCCCCTTCTCTATTTTATTTCCTTTTGTCGGCGCCGACATCAATTTCTCATCTAATTTGTGTAGATCGGCCGCATTCACATTTGGTATCTGCTGCAAAACCTATTGAAGAAAAAAAAAAGTAGTCAAAATGATAAATATGTGCTGTAAATTAAAATTAGCGTAACTAAATTGCAATCGTTGTCGAATGTAAACTGTACTACTTGCATTGAAAGTTTTTAAATTACGTCCAACAAAACTAGTCATGTTTTTTTCTTCGGTATAACCTTAGAGAGAATATTGGATACAATGAGAAATTAGTTAACATTGAAGTCGTAGCAACTACAAGTGCTCCTGAAAAAATTCACATCAAAACGGTGACAATTTTTCTTGCAGTTATAATTAATTTTCACTGTAGTGCTTCACTATTCTCACGTTAGGATGACTTCTTTGACATTGTAATATATTAACCTGGAGCATGGCTGGACAGCGTGAGCGCATCCCTTCGTAGAGTTGCACTCCGAGGGTGAGCAGAGCGGCTTGATTCGAGTCATGCTGGCCGTGCTGCTGTAGGCCTCGTAGAACAGAATTCAACGCAGTGGCCGGAAGAACGCGGAAGGGTGCGTCTGCGGCGCCTCCGTCTGGGCGCGCAGCCAATGCACGCGTGCACCCGCTCAGCAAATAGCAGGCTTTCAATGAACAGAAGCTGTCGCTCCACCACAGGGCACTGCGCATTAAAATAAGTGTTATTAAACAAAAAATGTTAGCAAGTTCAAGCATTCAAACGAGATGCAGTAGTAATCCAATGATATAGAAACTGTAGGCTCAAATGAGGTAAAAAATAAAGTAATTTCATTTTAGTAGGATAATATCACACAACTGAGCCACTATGCGGAAAACAATAGCAGCCGTTAACGTTTCTTTTATAATATTTAATAGGACACTTTTTCACTCTCTACGGGTCCTATAAGAAAAAAAACATTACTTGCCCATTCTCTGAAAAATATGCCAAAAGAGATGATAACATGAGTTACCCGACTGCTCTCAAATGAGCAATAAAGCACACTTATCTCCGTTCATTCAAAATTTGCCAAGTGTTAAAAATATTTAAATTGAAGGCATCAAAAGAAACTATTGGTAATAATTTCACATGTAGAATCAATGACATTATGGCAATTTTCTTCTAATCATATTTGTTTTAATACGTTCGATGGTTTCGGCGGTAACTTTGTGGAAGTTCATTTTAATAGAAAATTTAAATTAACTTTGATTATTCCACGTATTGTGTTACTAATTGTGACACGTGTTTCGCCTCTTTCAGAGGCATCTTCAGACTTACTATCGCAAAGTTTGCTTAAGTAATGAAGCAAGATTGATTCTAACATTTTAAAATTATAAAATTACAAAATGGAGGTTAGGGTTTTTTTCCTTTTAAGAGGAGCAAGGAGGGGGGTGTAGAATCGAAATAAAACAAACAGATAATTATACTAATGATACTAATGAGTTTTAATCAATCAGATTGGGATTTTTCCTTTTTAAACAGTGCAAACAAATTTAATCATACTACTAATGACGTAATAGAGTAATCACAAACCTAGCTGATTGATTGTAGCTCATTAGTTTAATAGTTTGTAATGTTTAACGTCATTAGTAGTATGATTAAATTTGTTTGCACTGTTTCGATTTTATAATCCCCTCTTTGCTTCCCTTAAAAAGGAAAAATCCCAATCTGATTGATTAAAACTCATTAGTATCATTAGTATAATTATCTGTTTGTTTTATTTCGACTCTACACCCCCCTCCTTGCTCCTCTTAAAAGGAAAAAAACCCGAACCTCCATTTTGTAATTTTATAAATTTAAAATGTTAGAATCAATCTTGCTTCATTACTTAAGCAAACTTTGCGATAGTAAGTCTGAAGATGCCTCTGAAAGAGGCGAAACACGTGTCACAATTAGTAACACAATACGTGGAATAATCAAAGTTAATTTAAATTTTTTATCATATTTGTTTTGTTCACTTTTACCTAAATACACCGTAAAAATGAATTATATTGATGACACTTTGTCAGCACCAATCGATGGCATAATGCGAGAGATATTGTAAATTGTCAAATTGAACGCATACTTTAATATCGTCATCATAATGGGCATGCAGGTTTCCTCTGAGGCCAAAAGTATATTCCCTAATTCGCCGACGTGCTCTTGAAGAGTGGCCGGATTATGACCGCCAGTCTGTCGAGAATTCGAGTGTCCGGTTCCGTAAGATTCCACTCCGGTCATTCCTTCTTCTGAATCCATCAATCCGTCTTCTCCCGTCAACGGAAGAGTTCCTCCGATCAATGCTACCTGCGAATAAAACAACGTCACTGATCGGCGGAGAACTAAATGAAAAAAAAATCTGTATTTTCAAAATTATAATCATTTTAAAATGAAAGAATAACAGGATAACCTTTAACACGTCCAAGTATTCTTTCGTTAAATTTCTATTCAACATATCTTCGATGACTTCTTGCGTATCGCTGGCACTTTCTTCTTCAAATTTTCCGGATTCATAAAGCGACATAATGTATTGCCATCGAAGCGATAGACGCCTGTACACTGAAATAAAATAATCAATATTTTCATTTATATAATCCGCAATGTAGAAACTGAGAGCGGTGAAAATCAAGAATATCAAACTATCTACAAAAACTTCACACGACTTACTGAAAGGAGCGATATGTGAAATGATAGGAATTAAAACATCAGGGTGGAACACCGGCGGGCAGGAGTATATAAAAGGTCTGAGGAAAACTCGCACAATAGGTCGCAGTCTATAATCAGGAACGTGTTCCAATCCGTGGAGAACTGTTTGGACGACGGCCGGACCTATTCCCGCCATCTGATACAGCTCGCGACCGAGGGACGGTCCTGCTGAACTGTAAACAAAAATTCCAAATGACACATATTACATCAACATTTTTTGACAGTACATATTGCGTTTGGAAACCTGGGTGCTTCACTTAATTTATGAGAGTAGAGAAAAACGTTGATCATGAAAAATTTATTAAATAAAAAACAATGCAAGTATGAGATAGATAGACATCGCCGTCACCAACTGATGCAAGTTCAAAAAAAATGCATTAATTTAGATGAAAACTAACCCCAGCATGTGACAACAGGAGTCATGGAGGCCAGTGAGAAAGTTCTGCATTCGGTCGAGGGGGGAAAGTGGTCGCTTAGCATTGGGATCCAGAGGGTCAGCCTGTCCAACCCAACTGAGTCCCAATAAGTTCTGGCGGTCCACTTCCAGCATTCCATAAGCTCCTCGGTAGCCCTGTGTGCAATGTAATACATTCAATTGTAGAAAGCCATCAGATAATACAACAATTTTTTTTGAACTAAATAATAAAATGTTTGATGTAATCAAGACAGCATTTTATTTTCTGTTTATTTTTGAGGTGATAATTTCTTAGATGAATGGTTCCATATCAACTGTGGAAAGGGGAAAGGATGTAACCCACAGTTTTTTCAAAGCAGCTTTTTCGATTATCACAATTTATACAACTTGATACACATTCTATCAAAAGGATGTAAGCTAAAAATGCCGAATTAGTAGCTAAATTTAGCTTTTAAATTTGAAAAAAACAGGCCTGTGGAAATCAGAAAAAAGGACTTAAAAAAGGTTTTTCTTTGACAATTTATTAAATTAATATCAGATTAAGTCAATTAAAAACCAGTTTATCAATATCCATGCACTTCAAGGTTGTGTATATTTCATAATTTGCCTATGGTCCATAATCATCATAAAACGTTTTTTGTGTCTGTTGTAAAATTTGTTGTGTGGGTTACGTCCTTTCTCTTTTCCACAGTCGATATAATATTAAACATACCTCAGAGAGTAGTGCGATAGCCTGAGGATCGTAGAGTTGATGAAGGGCTCTGAACAGAGCTAGGACGTGTGGGAGAATAGGTAATACGTGTTCTGCACATGGATTTCGCCATATTGGATTTCCGCCAGCTGTCATTCCTCCGCTGAAGCCCCCACGGGTTGCTCTAGTATAATCATTCAAATAATGTATACAAATGAGACAAGTGCCACAATGAAGTGACACTATTACTACGTAATCACACACAAAGAATATATTGATGACTTAGTTCCATAGAACGATAAGTAAAAAATTGATATTTTGAGTTATATTACTAATGATTAAGGAATCCAAACCCGGGATCCCGTGCAGTTTTTGATACATTTCAATCCCGGGATTAGAAGACATGATCCCGTAACTTTGGGATTGACTTTCTTATACAATAGAATCACCTTGGCTTTGTAAAATAAAAGGCACCCAATTGATTGTGGAATCCTCAAATATAATAAACAATGTCCCATTGTTCCTTGTTTCACAATGTCCAATCAAGATAACATATTCGAAAATAAACTCTGCAGATGAAAACTATAAAATGAAATACGTTACGTTTTAATGAATCGCAAAAATATTAAATTCTAAATCATATTATAAATTACTGTAAGTGGACATTTTTGGCGATAAGACCATTTTTATTAGTATGAAATGTTTCTTTCTCAAATTGCAATTTTGATTAACTTTTTATTTATTTTTATGCCATTTCGGCTTTGCTTTATGTTTTATGCAATGTTATGTTTATTATTATCTGTCAAATCCAGTGTGAAGATAACTTAAGTGATTTTTCTATTGTTATAAAAATGTATATGACTTCTGGCTGAGGTGGTAAAACAATTACATAGCAACTCTTTAAAATTAGACTCAACAAAAAAACACTCATTTTAGCTCCAATATAATACCAGTGTCAAAAAAAATATTTCATTATTCTACAGTCGTATTCCCAAGAGACTATAATAGACAATATAATAAAGTTCAATTATAAAAATAAAATGTGTAGCACTATAAAAAAAAACCCCCAATTTCGGGACTAGCCCCGGGATCATAAAATTGTAATCCCGGGATCAACATTTTGCCTTGGGATTGGATTCCCTACTCATGATATTCGAATACCTCTCTTCTGTGGTTTCACAAAAGTACAACTAGAAAAATTTACCAGTCTTCTCTTGGTAGGCAGATGTTTGCATATGGAAATAAGTATAAACAATCTTCTCTCAGTTCCATGTAAATACAAAAACTCGAAATATCACATTATGGTATTGTCAATGTTGTAATGAATTTGAATTCAATTGAGACAAATGACCAAATGATCCACTAAAAAGATGAGTCAAAACTTAGGTCAACCATACCTCAAAACTACAGATTTCTAGTTTTAGCACTGTAAAACTAAGCCATCGATATAAATAAATATAGACAAATATACAATCTATGACACGTATAAATGATGGATAACAAATATAAATAGAATAATAACTAGTATAATCGTACTCACTTGTCTGGGTCATCTGGCCAAGCGCACCGTTTGATGACTCCCAAAAGAAGGTTGACGCAGTGCAGCAGATGACTTCTGTTCTGGCCGATGTGATCGTGCGTAGAAGGATGCACCGGCGGACTGTCGAGTCCCACAAAGTTCATGAGGGCGCTGGCCGAGCTGAAATGGCTTGCCATGGCTGCCCAGTGCGCTCCGCAAGAACCTAACACTTCCCCTATTAATTCTTTCTGACGATTGTAGTCACAGAAGTGATTAGATATCAGCAACAGAGCTTCCTAAAATATATTAAAAAAAGTTGTACGCATAATTTTTTTTGTATCAAGTTCTACTGTAATAAAAAAAAATACTACATATACATCTTTCGGTGACGATTGTCTAACTCAGTGCTTCCCAACCTGTGGGCCGCGGCCCTTCAGGGGGCTGTAGGATTTCTTGCGAGGGCCGCGAAATTCAGTAGAAAGTACAAAAATCTATATATTTAAGTCTATCAAATCGGTGTTTCCCATATTGGGGGCTGCGGAATTTCTTAAGGGGGCCGCCGGATTGCATTGGATAGAAATTGGATTCTGGGGGAAAAGTATAGCAAATCGAAGATTTCAAATTCGTCGGTGAGCTAAAAAAAAAAAAGAGTTTCTGTGACAATCTGAGGAAAACGTATACCAAATCGCAGATTTCAAATTCCTCGGTGAGCTAAAAAAAAAACGAGTTACGGAGACAATTGAGGAGGGCCGCGGATTACTTTTTTAGATTTAGGGGGCCGTGGAACGAAAAAGGTTGGGCAGCACTGGTCTAACTAAACTAAAAACTATTGATAGCAAGAAATAATCGCTTTAAGTATACACAATTTTGAAGCTTAATATACTGAACTATCATGAGGTGATATCAGAATGCATAAATTGTGCATAACAATCATTAGTGACAATAGGTTTGATTGAGAAACTGTGAATCCCAGATTTTGACATAGTGTCGAATTAAATTTCAGCAAACCTGTGCTTCAGATGTTTCGCCCAGCACTCGTCGGAGGAAATTTTGAATCCAACCGGGCATTGTTGCAGAACACATTGGTTTTATATCTAATGATGTTGAATGCTCTCGACAGGTTTGTCAAATATGAAATATTGTCAAATTATATTTTGGATTTACCTGTAATGTAATTCGTTCCATAGTACTCAGTTGAGAAGGATCCGCACAAAGTTTTCTGACAGTGGAGTGGACACGGTCAAACACTGGCAACATTAGAAGAGGATACTTATGGCCGATTTTGACCATGAGACTGGCGGCGTGCCGTCGAACATTTTTCACAACGCGGGAACGACTCTCTTTACTGTCAACTTGACCGGGAGAGCAGCCCGTGTATACTAAGGCGGCGAATATTTTGTCCAACACTCGCGGCAGTAACGATACACCTGACATCGCAACACAGTTTCCTGAAATTATTTTTAAAATTAAAATCAAGTAATTTCGTTTTGCAAGAGATGGTAAAAATTTCGCATTTAATATGAATACTGTTAACGGTGAAAGAAATCCAAACCTTGTGTTATTTGGCACGATGACATGCTGAGAAACACGAATAACGCCGATATGAATGAAAGTAATAAACTTAAAAGGAGTGGATCTTGAGGTTCTAATGCCAAACATAATTCTAGTAGAGCGAGGCCTGACTGAACGGAAGGTCTCTCTGACGCCATCAGAATACGACACAGGACACTTTCTAAAAGCTGCAACAAGCGATAAAGATGCGGTTAATTCTTCCCTGAATCATGATAATAAAAGACTTGAGTCACGTGAAATATACCAATGGAACAAAAAAGATATGCCAGAATAATGTTAGATACTTACTAATGTTAACGCTTCCCACTCCAGATAGACGGGATCGTGTATGTTTCCGTGCGTGTTGTATTGATGTGCGACGGCTTTATCTAATACGATTCGTAGCCATTGGTCCATGTATCCGAATGTTACAAGTGGTGCAATCAATGTAGCTTGCCTATTCAATAAAAAAAACACTAGTTACAGGCAAGAAACTATTGTGAATTGTAAATTATCAACACAATTCAAAGTGAATTAATTTTACTTTGTGCTCTAATCGGTTTTATGTAAATGCAAATTATCACTGTTCTGGCTCAACTCGGCAGTAGCAAAATCAAGTTTTACTTAAAGCCCAAACAACTGTTTTAACTTTCTTATTTCATACTTTCTTTGAAAGAGTTTGGTTAAGGATACCAAAACAGTAGCTAGTAGTGCTATATGAGATTTGACAAATCAAACATAATGAGGTGATATCTATCATGAATAAAAACTGAAATATTTATGGATTGATCGTTGGTTTTCTGATAAAATTTTGAATAAAGACAGTAATGTGTAAAATCTACTTTGAAAATGTGAATATGAGATTATTCCATGGACCATTCAATTTATAGCTACAAATGGAAAGCGTGAGTATTGTAAATAAAATGTTTGCAGTGCGAACCTAAAATTATCCAAGAAATCATTCCGACATCTAGAAAAGAACATTCCAAATTCATTTTCACTATCAAAGTCAATAGCAGCGTAACTAGCAGCATCTAAAGCAATTCCGACAGGCCTAGAAACCGGATAAGAAACCTGAAAAAATAATATTACTAGCATTATAAAAACATTATAACAGAATCTGTAAAATATTTAAAATTATAAAATTCTCACAAACTATGTCTAGTCAAGTCAAAAAAATCGTTTTGTTTATACCTTGAGCAACTTGGGCGCTGTCGCCGTGACCCACTCAGGAATGTAAGAGATGAAGACAGTGTCCCGTTGAGCGTGTTCGTGTTTTAAAAGTGTGGCCCATACACCGGCAGCAGTATGCGAAAGAACAAGAGACGGGTGTGAAGAAAATAGCAGAAGAGCTTGCAGAAACACGCCCAAGTGTTGAGGACGCTCTGATAACCCATCTTCTCGCCCCCACAGTGACGCCAGTTGCTGCCCTAGACCTGCCAGGACCTGTGAAAAGCTTCAGGATACAAAATGTGCAGGCGGCAACGTTTCGCTGTTGATTTTATGCATATCAATAAAATAATTTACAATCTACGCTCAATTTTCATAGATTGCAATCCATCAACGGCGTTGATATTATTTGAACATTTAAAATATGATTGAATTATATTATGTAATAGAAAAGATGAGCACCTGTGTTAATTTTTTGAGAAATAAATAATGTTTTTCATCTTGAGAATTGGCATTGGCCGCCGCTGATCTATGAATACATCCTATTGCGTCTTCGCTAAACAAAATCATAAGCGGTTTTCGTTCTTTCATCTGAAAGAGTAAAAAAAATAATTAATGAAATGATACAAATATACAGAGTAAAAAGTAATTTTTGTTAAAATATAATATTCACACCTGTCCTTTTCTGTTGACAATTTGCAATAAACATTCAGCGGCCGGCAATTGAAAAGCTTCATCACTGAGAAGTATACATAGTATCTGTAAAAGTCTACCGCTCTGTCCGATGACATGATTCATTGATACCCACTCCACGAAACCTGTGAGCGTCAACAGGACGACCTGAAAAATAAATCATTATTCACGATTGTCAATAAAAATTACGGACGCACTGGACTTTTCAATATGTGTAATAATTAGGCTCGACTCACCTGAACTACGCGTTCATGTTCTGAGGCATTCTGAAAGTCTCCTAGCTGGGTGGTTTCTCGAAATCGTTGAACATGTAGCTCAATCAATCGAAGGAAAAATGCAAATATTTCCGCCATGCTACTTGTCAATGCAGCATAAATATCTTTTCGGCGCTGGTTCGATTCCAAAGTCTTAAAATAAATACAAATTATATGAATTAAGTGCTTTATAGTGTTTTCCAATCAATAATATGTAACAATACATTATACATGTCACACTTTTAGTGTCCGTAAAGAATGAGAGATTTCACTTAAATCCTGGATTACGATGAGTCAACCTTTTTACTAAAAACAATGTTTAGCTCCAAGTGACACAGCGATGATGCATTTGATAATATGATTGAAAATGATCACTATGCTTGCGGATGCTACACATTTCTCCCCAAATAAGACTTAATGTATCGTAAAAAAACATATTTTCATCACTATTATTATTTTTAACATTTAATTTGGTTGTGTCAAAATGAATGGTTTTTGCTATTTAGACCACAGTTTCTCAACCAGGGGGCAGCTGGCTCCCCTTGGAGCCACAGCATATTCCATGGGGGCCACAGAGAAAAAATAATTATAGGGGAGCCACAGCACTGTTTTGGGGGGCCACGGGCAAATCCTGGGAAGATATCTAAACAAAAAAGGGTCTCGCGTCTTCCGATAATTCCGTAAATTCCTGGGTAAAATTTTGAAATATGCCAGCGAGCAAAATGTTAGTCTCGAAAAACTTATTTTTACAGGTGTGGGGGCCACAAAAATATGGAGACTCAAAAGAGGTCATGGGCCCAAAAAGATTGAGAAACTATGATTTAGACAATTTAACCTGCCTGGGAGTCAATGAGTCAAATCAGACAACAAAATTGTTACTACCTGCAAGGTGGCCACATCCTCCACGAGCCTTAGTAGAACATGGAGGACGATCTCAGTGTGCTTGTTTCCGTGAGTGCAAGCATCGCTGAGCTCAGCTAATAAAGAAGGCCATTGCTGTGGCCATTCCCGCTTTGCCATTTCTACGACAACCCGTGCCAAACCATCATTCATGTGGCCTGCAGACCAACCTCCGCAGCTTACCAATTTCATGGCATTTTCCTGTGATCAAAAATACAAACAGCCAAATGTCAATATCATTAAGTTTTTTTTATCCATGTCCGCTCTCAATGTGGATCATATGGTCTCCTAATTGAGGTACCTCAACAGATTTTTTCTAAGAGTTTGTTGCATCATAAAAACCCAAGCCTTCAAACTCATACAGAAATCAAATGTGGCCGTACCAACTCCGCACACAGATATATTGTAAAAAGAAGTTTTTTCACCAAATTTTATTTTTGCATTTTTAACTCACCAAATCTTGCACATTTTCCCCACTCATTTCTTGCAGGACAAAGGTCCTTTCATTATTTTATTATGTCTCCCCATTTTTTGTTGAAAATAGCTGTAATAACACCCTATCCCTTTTTGCTGCAACTTATTTGCCATTATGACGAAGAGATAATTGTTTTGTCAGAGAAGGAGTTTTCAGAATCATATTGTTTCGTTATGAGACGCACTGGACATGTAAGACGAGAACAATTATTCAGTTTTATATTAATCCTTGTTGTGAAAAATCCACAATTCCTACAGTTCCTACAAAAACAATATTTTCATTCTGTGAACAGTCGGTGATTCCTCAATGTATGAATAAACCAACAATTATGTGCGCAACATACAAGTCTAGTGAACAATTGCTTGCATAAAAATAGTGCAGATATATTTTTCTAATTAAAAAAAAAACTATCTCCCTAAAATGGCAACATGGCATAATATGACAAATTAATTTATCTAGCTTCATAGCTCAGTAGATTAGTGAATACCTACATATTTGTGCACGTTTTTTATTTTGCTGAAAATTTACTGCTCACAGAAGTTGATGGTCCGCACACACAATAGAAAAATTAGAGGGAACATTGCTTATGGCTTGATATTTGATTGTCACAGCCAACGTTCTCTCTAAGCCGAAGGGTTAGCTGCGCGGACCGATCAAATATTAATTGAGCAACTGTCTTGTAGTGCGCACCAACTCGGAATGAGTGTGCGGGGGCTTCCCAACTTCTACGAGGCCGCGCAAGCGCGCAGCTTAGAGGAAACATTGGCAGTGCCAAAAATCGTAGTTATATCAATTTTTCTTTTTCAATTGTTGTCACCTCAAATTCATCATCTTGATTATCAGCAAATAGATTCTGTATCCACGCAAACATTGATAAATGAAGACCTTCGATATCACTTCAATAGTGCAAAAACAAACCATTCAAGTATTTAAGAAAAAGATTTTTGAAAGCTTCAATATTGACTAGTTCAAAAAAAAAATGATGTGAAAAAACTTATCAAACTCATTTTTATGTAATTTTGATTTCCACAGCATCAATTTTTATGTGTTATGTTAGGAAAATTACACTTCTGTTCATTTTTCACACTCCCCTTGGCTACAGTTCACAACTCCCAGTTGGAATTCACTGGTTTAGATCAGCCCTGGACAAAGTAAGGCTTGCCGCATATGAATACTTAATATAAAACTAGAAAATAATGTTTAAACTATATTATCAGTCATGTACCAGTTCTAATAAAAACAACTTCTGTTCATATGCTCCAAAGTGGAAGCGAAGATGATCTTTTGTTTAAATAGTTGATTGTGGTGCCCCTGGAAAAAATGTCAGTGTCGAAAAATGGATGTAATTTTAAGTTATCAATAAGGTACCTTAATGAAGATTTTTTCTTGTTGTGAAATTTGAGTCCATCGATATTTGACTGTGTGTTCCATAAGTTGAAGGCCAAAATGACGAACGACAGCAGAGTATTGACCCCCGCTGGCTAAAATGAGACCAGCTTGAGCACACCACGGCGAGCCTTCTTTGAAGCTAAAATAAATCTTATGTATTAAGAGTTTATTTAAATATAAAAAAAAATCACTGCAAGTTAATCAAGATTCTTTTTTTTTAGTAAGTACATAGTTACCTTTCGCATGCATTGTATGCCTGCATACGGATTTCTTGAGACGCTGAAGGGCTCATGGCTAGTTCTACGGCCCTCGCCAATTCCTCAGCGAGAGCAGAAACCTCTCCGCCATCGCCGTGAGCAGAGCGCCCCTGCACACCGTTCATTTGACAGTTCCAAGTCTATCTACTGTCAAATAAAAAGTGCAATGTTTAAAAATAGACATTGAGAAATAAAGCAAAAGTATTGTGAAACACGCAACATAGAAATGAACAAGAGAAAATAATTGGTCGTTTAAATTTGAAAAAAGAAACGTCATTACATATAGTAGACACTAAATTGCACAAATCAGAAAAGCAGTTTAAAAAATCCCACAAGTGTCATGGTACTTCTCAGGGTATTCAAACGACACTATAACAACACCCTAGGATTACAAAGGCATAAAATATAGGTAAAATAATAAATAATGCCGGTATAAGAAATTAGCAGCTGCAAAATCATAAAACATATACACGCGTAAGTTAACAACAGTATTGCATTGTAAAAAATGCACTGAGGGATGGATCAAAAATTAAGCACTACAAAAAAGAATATTTACGCAGTTAGGAACATTAGAAAGAGTTTTTTACCGCAAAATAATAACAAAATATCAATCGAAAAACATGAGAACGCCTCGTGCCGTCGCGAATGTCTGTGTTACCAAGTTACCAAATCTCTGGTTAACAATTATTATCTCTGTTACCAACATAGCTATCGAAAACCTCATGTACATAGGATGTATTATTTTGATGTAAATGGAAATTTCTGTTACCTATTCCATTAGGTTAGTTTATATTAAAAAAATATATGACTGATAAAAACATTGATAGTATAAAAAAAAAAAATCAAAATTCAAATTTGGGTCTGTTTTAATTATTCTCTACAAATCTTGTGAAATCTGATTGTAATCCAATAAAATTATTAGGGTAATATATCTTCGAACGCTTGGTATCCTTTGAGGTTGCCTTGCCAACCTGAAAGTTCAAAATATTGTTTTTGAAGTTTTGAATATTCAAAACAAGAATAATATACCTATTGTACTGTCCGTTTTGGTTTTGACCGTTTAATTCTTGTAGACTACATATTCACATTATAAGTAAAGTAAATACTTTTTACTATGGCTGACTTAGATCCGACCCTCGAGAGACAATTTAGGGGTCATAAAGGTGATGTCACGGCATTATCATTCCATCCTTCAACCAACCAATTGATTTCCAGCTCCTTTGACCACTCGATTATGGTAAATAAAGGTTACTATAATGATAATAATATTATATAGAAGAACAAAACGGCGAATAAAGTATGTTTTCATGGTCTTCAGGTATGGAACTTTCAAACATCTTTGCGATGCTACAGATTCCAGGGTCACACAGATGCTGTGATGGATACGACGTTTTCGCCCACTGGAAATCTCATAGCGTCAGCTTCTAGGGATCGATCAGTTCGTCTATGGGTACCAACAGTGCGTGGAGAATCTGGAGAATTTCGTGCCCATTCCAAAACTGTTCGCTCTGTTCACTTTTCGCCATCAGGCAATAAGGTAGGCTAAAAGCTTTTTTTAATCAATGTTTAATATTTACACTCATCAGCCCGATGGATAATGACCTCACGGTTCACTACACTTCTGATCACTTCTGATAACAAGGTTGCAGTCTTTAGCACTGTCTTAGACAGAGGCAGACTGATATCTGTTATACAGTTTCGCTTAAAGTGAACAGCCGTTAGTGAATGTAGTAATAAAACTATTGATTAACTACTTCTACCATTTTCTCATCTCAATTCATACTCAGTCCCTCCTCGTCATTCGATGAAGCTACATTCCACAACTACAGTCTACCTACAAATATTTTTTATGTATCATTTCAATTCTCTTATTTAAGTGAGTTATTTAAACTGATTAAAATGCCAACTTAATGATTAAAATTGGTTATCATCTTAAGCAAATGATCATAAAAAATAAAATATTTCAGTTGCTCACCTCCTCAGATGATAAGACAATAAAATTATGGACAGTTCAGCGCCGAAAATTTCTACAATCTTATGCACAACATAAAAATTGGGTGAGGTGTGCTCGATTTTCATCTGACGGCTCGATGATCGCATCATGTTCTGATGACAAAACGATAAAACTTTGGGACGCCGACAATGGACAGTGTATACACTCTTACCAGGAGCTGAAAGGTTACGGAGTACACCTTGCTTGGCATCCGTCAGGCGCATATGTCGCCGTCGGTCTTTCCAATGGAACTGTGAAATTATATGATGTGCGAACACATTCTTTGTTGCAACATTACAGGTATATTTAACTTTTCAAAAATATTTTTCATTAATACGTTTTAGGCGGGAGTCAATGTAATTGGCGGGCAATTGTTATCGATGGGACATGGAACATTCAGTGCTTCTAAGTAAACATTGAAACTATGTCATTATCCCATACAAATATTTTTTTCTTTTTTTCTTAATTAAGGAGCATGTTAATGCCAATTTATATTTATTTTTTTATGTATTAAATTATAATTTTGCAGAAAAAAATGCTTCAATTCATTGAATCTAAGAACTTTGCTTTCCGCTTTTCCCTCCGTTCTGATGTATGCAAAAAACACATAATAACAATTTGTCTTACATGTCCCTTGGCAAGATTGAAAAAATGTACCTGTCTGAGAGTAAAAATACTGAATTATAAATAGCCTTCATCTTTTGCAGAGCCCATGATGAGGCAATCACCAAAGTAGCCTTTCATCCTAGTGGAAACTATCTCCTTGTGTCAAGTTTGGATAAAAAAATAAAGGTATGAAATTAGATAATTAAATAGGAAAAGTGTTTTCTTTCTCTAAAGAACTTTAAATATATTGTAACACTTCTTCTAACTAGGGCTCATACAAAAACTGACTTTTGAAAAACCAGTTTTCGAATGTCAATATTGTTCGAAAACCAGTTTTATCCGGTGAAATGAGCTCTTTAATTGTTTACTTATAGTCTATTAGAAAGATATATTATTTTTAGCTCTGAATAGTTCACTATGTTTTTATAGAATACATACTTAAGTATTGATTATTTTTATATAGATATATTATTTTTAAATCATCTATTTTTTAATGTATTATTTATGTATCATGTTTATTTTCAAATTGAATGGCCCCCTCCTGCATTGGCGGATCCAAGTGGGGGGCCATGGCCTTCCCCCTTGAGAGAATTTATTTTCCATTTTTCTAATTTATTAAAACTTTATTTTGAAATGGACTCAAATTTTGACTTTAATTTGGACTTAAATTGTTTAGTTTACTATGTTTTATACAATACATACTTACTTAATTATGTATTGACTATTTTTATATACACCCAATCTTTTTTTATGCGATACATTGGTTCCAGAAAGTGGCGCGTAAAAGAACTTCACTTTCAGATAATTTGATAAATCAAAATATCGCATAAAAAAAGTATCAAAAATGTATCTAAAAACAAAATTTGTGCTTCAAATTCGCGCAAAAAAAGTTGTTTTTACGGTGCAAAGATTCGCGTAAATTCAAAATCGCGCAAAAAATCGCATAAAAAAAAAAAGGATTTCATCTATTTTTTTTAATGTATTTAAATTGAATGGCCCCCTCCTGGGAAAATTTCTGGATCCGCCACTGCCCTCCTGGGACAATTTATCGAATCCGCCACTGTATCACATTCTAATAAATTTACTCTATACTTTAACCATGAATTTGTATGTATTCATTTCGATAGATATTGGATCTTTTAGAAGGTCATCCCATCTATACGCTGATGGGCCATCTTGGACCGATCACTGCAGTAAACTTTTCTAACGATGGTGAATATTTTGCATCCGGTGGTGCTGATAAACAGGTGAATATTTTGAAATCTAATGACTTATTTGAAAATCGCGAGAGAAATAAAATTAAAATCTTTTATCTGTAAAATGTGTAACAAAAGTTAAATAATCATTGCATATACAATCAAACTCTCTTGCCAAACATGTCTTGAATTATCTGTCATAGAGCATAAGCAGACAAAGAGTGTGTGAGTCGGTATTCAGCCAATATTGACAGGTGGCGGTGCCACCTTGTATGTAATATTAATTCTTCTTTTCTTTGACCATATTTGCTCCCTATGTGTAGGCCCCTCCAAATTTTCTGTCTCCCGCCAATCGATTTACTTCTTCTCATGACATGCCAGCATCCCTCAGTTCCACCAAATACATCCTAAGATTGTACCCGACCATCATCCGGGATGCTAGAATCCCACCAGCAATACATGGATGTGTTAATAAAAACACTATAATCCTTTGAAATTGAATTTCAATGTCAATTGTTGTTTACAGCTTTTTTTTAAATTTATTTTTGTATAAATAGCAGTGTTTATATTTATTTCTTATCAGTTGACAATGCTCGCAATGAGCGAAACCGGTCGTGACCTTTTAAATGAAGTGGAATAAAGTACAAAGAAATATTCTGTTTTTATTAATATAATGCCTTTCTACCAAGTACATATTGACAGTGAACACCTTAAAAGTGATGTATTAACGTGTATTCAATAAGAGCATCCAGGAGATTATCAACGGGCTAGGAACTAACTCAAGTCGCATTGGTCTGAAAATAAATACAAATAATCCAATGTGATGTGTAACCAAACCTGTCATGACTCTGATAGGACCCTGACCAGCGCAGGACAGATCATTGAGAAGGTAGACAGGTTCAGATATCTCTGTATTCATATCCTGGAAAACGATAATACAAAGAAAGTGCTCACTATTTGCCTAGGAATAGCTGGAGCCACACTTAACTCAATGCAGACTGTCTGTATACTTGGAAATCAAAAACGTTTTAAAACAAAATTGTATCGTTTAAGATCACTCACATGATTATTCTCTCTATGATTAACTCAGCTGGACGTTTGTTTTGCATGTGGTTAAAAAAATTCACGTAAATATCGACGATCTTTCAACCAATCTAGGCTAGTAACATTTTTTTTTATTTCCTGCAACACCCGCCACGGCTATACATCTGTGTACAACAGATGTTTCCCGTGGCGCAACGAACATTATGCATCGTTCAGTTTTGTTGTAGGATCATCCTCGGAAAAATTGACTAAGACTTAGCGGCTTGCATTTTAGTGTGCGAAATATTGCCCTATAAAAATGGCTCGTTACTGTTAAACATAAGTGTCATGAATGTTATTTTTATAAATAATACTGTGAAAATAAATATCTTAGACAAATGCTTTAAAAAAAATTATGGCAATACGCAGAACGTTTTCTTATATTTTTTTTGGTTCTGTGAGGAATGTCGAAAGAATTGATAATTCCAACTAATAATGAGTAAACTTATAACGGTCGACGCTTAGATAAATAACTCACTATTGTTTGAGGAAATAAAAATGTGTAATTTTTATTATATGTATTTACTGTTTATTTTCAGATAATGATATGGAAAACTAATTTCGCCAATGCAGAAAACTTTGAAGATTCAAAAGAAAATATTTCAACTCTTAATACGTCCAAAGAATATCCTGCATCCGGTAAAGCTGACATATCTCGAATCGTAGATGCCAGAAAATCTACAATCTTTCAGTCCGGGGAAGATAGTGAGGAGGTTAATCTGTGAATTTCTCTATGCTAAGATTATTGACTAGGAATATGCGAAGATGACCAAAAGATTTTCTGTTATTATTAATATAAGGGGCCAAGTAGTAACACCAGCAGTTTCTGATGGTTCTTATGCTTACCACTTTTTTTATATAATTTTGTATGTACTTAATGTCAACTAATATACTCGTCCAATTAAAATTGATAGATTGTTGCAATCAATATAGATTCATGGTTGAAGGCAGCTTCATAAAAAAATCAATTGTATTTTTTTTATCTCAAAATTTGATTTTTTTGTACAATGAATTCATTGAAATGTATGAAGTATCGAATTTATTTTTAATAAGGAGCATTGAAGATGATTCATTTTCAATGTATGCCCAGTCTGATGACATGTGTATTGCTAAGAAAACTAAACTTTATTCAAATGTATAATTTATTTCAATTAAATGGATGTATAACATGAAAAGTAAGAGTTCTGTACGACCCATTCTAGACTATTTAAAGCATGGTGTTTTCAACCAAAAAATTTGCACCAGATATAATATTGTAACATAATATGCATTGACCTGCCCGGCTGATCTTGCTACCCATTTGGATGTACCCAATGGCAAGCTTCAGTTTTCATATATTGTAGAATGAGTATGAGTGAGTAATTTTCCAGACATTTGTATAAACCAATTTATAAGTATTTTAAAAAAGAAATGTGATGTCTTGATTTATATGTATGATAATAATTTTATAATAAAAATATTTAGTTTATGTGACATATTGTTAATGTTTTTGAAAATTGTTTGCAGAACCTATCTCCCCTTGCCAAATCTTCTCCTCTGTCAACATCTGACTCTAAAGATTCAAATTTGCTGAGAGCAGATAGCTTAGTAGAATGCGCATCTTCTTTTAACGAATACGATTGGAATGAATCGCCACGGTCGCCTCCTCGGATATTAGACTGTTTCATTAATTCCCATGTTCCTCTAACACACGATAAGACTGTTACAAATATTAGTCCGTGTGTTTTGAATGCTCAGCCGGATCAGAAAAGGAATTCTGATTCTTCGACACAGACAAGAGACGATCGTCTCGCCGGCCCAGCTATAAGTGAAAATGTCTGTGTTTTTCCTGCTGTCAGAGCTATAGCGCGCCACTTGAAAACCGTGTGTGGTAATGTTCAAGTGATCGAAGAAAGATTAAGTATCTTAGAAGACACTTTAGAAGAAAATTTAGACGATTCCCCTTCAGAGTAATCTCAACTAAAGTCATGTGTCCAGTATTATTTATTGTTAAAATAAATATATTGACTTGATTGCATAGCCTTTAAACCTTTGAGGAGTGAGTAGTGTATATATTTTCAATAATAATAAGTAATTATTTGTATTCTATTATCTAATTAATATAATAATTATTATTCTAATCATTGATGATAATTATAATTGCTTGGGTAGCGTAGGTATTCAGTGCTTTCAATGTATGTAAGTCTTGATGACCCTTTCCATAATTTTAGTTACAAATAATTTGTTCCGATATTAACCCTTTTTTTGGATACGTATCAATTTGGGAAGAATATAAATTATTATTTTAAGTAAATATTTTTTTTGAATTATAAAACGCATAGTCAAAAGTGTATGGTAAATCAATTTAGCATTTCTTTTAAATAATTTTCTAGAAGCTATTACTTGAATTTGAGCCTTGATTTTTTTGCTCATCTGTGTGCATGTAATGTTCTACTGATGTCGATTCCAAAATAGAAATTTTACACGGCTACCAATTTGTTTATTAACAGCTTAACGACCGCACGTTTTTTTTATAAAATTTCACCTGGCGAAATAAAATTTTGCGAAAAATTCGCAAACATTATAATTTTACTAAATTCAATATAATTTGTAAGCAAATTGAGATATCTTTACAAAATTCAATTTTCTTAGCTTCCAAATACTTCACCTATACGCATATATGTGTCCGCCGGCCAGCAACCTTTGTTTTTCAAAGACTCAAATACGCGTCCACGGTCGTTAAGCTGTTAATATTAATCTTTTTAAAAGTTCTTCTGTTTATTTGAAACAAATAATAAAAATAATGTGAGTGCCATAAATTGTAGATATATATATGTTATTTAATATGTAAATAAATAATAATAATTCAATAAAAAACATGAGAATGGCGATTAATATTACACTACACAACATTTGAACACACATCCGAGGCTATACTCATCAAAGGGTTAATAAAGTAACTGTGGCTATAACTTCACTAATTGTGGATGTATAACTGCATTTTTCAAGTCGACACGTCCCATGCAAAATATTTAACCTTTAGTATGGACGTCGCATGTGCGTCGGCGCCATATTTATGTAAATGAGTATGGAAGTACTTTAAACTCAACACAGGAGTGTCTGTCTGTAAGCATATATATGCTCTAAGTATGAATTACTTATATTCATTGAGAAAGTCACAAAATTGTCATGTTAAGAAAATGCAGTAAATTAAAGTAAGGTCTGTATAGATCTATTCACTCCTCTAAAGGTTAAAGTGCATTTTTGACGATTTCAAGTAGATTTTAGGATCTAAGTTGAGTATTATTTTGGAATTTTATTTATATAAAATATTTCTCTCCATAGACTGAGTAGTTATTTCAGTCTACTGAACTTGATAGCATGATTCTATTCGCAATGGAAATTATATAAAAAATGAATTAAAATTACAATGGGCCCATATCTATTAGAGGTGAAGTGACCCAAGTGGTATTTTAGAAAAAAATAAGTTAGATGCGTTACAATATTCTACATGTCTTAAAGTATTGTAGAAGTGAATTAACCTCAATCAATAAACATTGCAATACTATTATCTACATAAAATAATAATATGCAATCCACCAAAACACCAAGTTAAGACATGATTGTACTTAAAAGTCCAAGAAAAAAGTTTTACCATTTTACTAATTCGCTTCACCTCTCGAGGGCTCCTATGCTTACTCCCTTTGAGATAAAGAGAGATCGATCAACTGAGTACCAAGCGTCTCTCACAGGAACATTCTGTCGAGATAGACTTCACTAGAAGGCCATATGCTCCACATAAAAAAAATACAAATTAGATATCTAATGCTTACTGCCCATTTAGTTCAAGATATAACATATCTAAAACTTCAGTTATTTCCGAAATTTAATTGAATTTAACGATTTCCACGAATAAAGACACAGGCATACAAGTTATTACTTTATATTTATTTTTTCTGTATATCACAATTGAATATATCACATTATTTATTAGTTAAATAATTTGCTGAATTGTCAATGAGAGAGATTCTCCATTCACTTTTTCAATACCCAGAATACCACCTATGTTACAAAATTGAGTATTAAATTGAAGAAATTATTTTAGTCCTTGATTGCAATACTAAGTAAAATACATTTTGTTTTTTATAGAATAACACAGTTAAAAATAGATACCATTATTATAAAAATTTATATCAAATAAAATAATCATGCCACAGCTGCAATATTTCTGTTTGTTATCCGGTTGTGCAATCTACGCGGTACCCAGGTAAGTAGTCGTTTTCCCGGCTTTTTTGATAATCGCTAATAATTCATCGGCAGAGAGTTTCGATGTGACTGTTACTTTCTTATCGGGTAAGCTGACAGTAAAATCATCAACCGTTGAACCTTTGAGTCTGCCTAAAATTTTTTCAATGGCACCTGAGCAACCTTCGCATGTCATCTCCACCTCAAAAGTGTGAACCTAAAAACAAAAATTAATTACATATTTTGAATATTCACCTAATTAATATTGAAAAACAAAATGGATCGAGACTTAACACATATAGGTCCGCAGATTTGCATACTAAAAAATGCGCGGGAGCCGGCCGAATTTTGGGGAAATGGAACTTTTTTTGCGCTCACGTTTAAATTGCGATAACTATTTAACCGATTGATGTATATTTTTTTTCTTTCAGAAAAGCGTTCGTATTGTTTTATACATATAAAAATATGATAAAATCAGTGTTTCTCAACCGAGGGTTTCATATAAAGAGTCTTAACAACTTAAAAATAAAGTTATTTAGTAAGAAATGGCTATAAAGAGTTGCAATAATATACACTAATTTAAAATAAAGTTACTGGTTACTAACCCCCCCCCCGTCTCCTTCTTCTCAGCAACGACAACTATTTTAGTTTTTTTGAGATATTGTAAAACCGAAAATAAACATCTGTTCTATATCGTAAGGTTTTATTCGCAACTCTCAGATATTTTTAAATAATTCTTGTTATATTTCAATTATTTAAATATTTTAAATCTTTGAGAATCGTTTGTTTTTGTTAGAATGGTGCAGGTATATGCTATTAATGAATGGTGGCCATTCATATGTGTAATAATTATGAAGCATTAGGGTCACATTTTTTTCACAGCAGAGCCATAAACTTTACAGAAAAAATAGCTCCTTGTCAACAGCCTCTCGAAAAGGGCATTAAGAATTACATAATTTAGCAATTTGGCAAGCCAAACATATATTGAGTAAAAGCGGTGCTTTGTTCGAAGTAAAATAATGATTTCATTTCTTTGAGTTTAGGGTTGACTTTCCAACAAGAATTAGTTGCAAAATGTCTACAAAAGAAAAAAAGGATACAGATGTAAAATGAATCTGAGACAATGGATCTGTGTTATATAATTATTGTCATGACTAATTTCACTTTCGTAAAAATCCCATAGAACAAACACTTATTTTTTTGTAAAGAATTGTGAAGCGGCCAAAGAAGCAATAAATAAACTTATCCGAAAATTTAACCCATATTTATATACGTAAACGAAGCAAAAGATCTAACAAAAAAAGATGCATTTTTCCATGAAAATAATATTACACCAAACGTTAAACGTTGTACAAAAAATATTATTTACTAGGTGATACTGTGGAATTACTTCTATATTTACGATTAAAAAAAAAATATTTTTAATATATATCTTTGACATTATCAATTTCAATATCACTGGCAACCTTGATGTTAAATGTGAAGAAAAAAAATCATCACACAAAGTACATTTTTTTTGTGTAAACTTACACTCGGCAAAACGAACAGATATGTTCGCGCGGACTCCTGCGCACTGAAAGTGAGATGCACACATATGTTCGCCCGGACTCCTAAGTGTTAAGTTAAATTTTGGCTGATGTAATAACTTTGTTTAATACTTTGTCGAGCAATACACGCCATTCGTAACATCTAATTATGTTAGGCAACAAAATAAATGGTCAGAATTTAAATCAATTTCTGGTCAGAATAAAATTATTAATACGGTCAGAATAAAATTATTAATACGGTCAGAATAAAATTATTATACGGTCAGAATAAAATTATTATAAAGTCAGAATAAAATTGCGATATGGTCAGAGTAAAATCTATTATACGGTCAGATTTTCATAATCATTTTGATCAGAATAAAAAAAAATAAAAAAAATATTAATCCTTTGATTACGAGGTGTCGATTTTTTCAACACTTTATGTGCGAAAAAATTACTGCACATTCGACATAATTTTTTTTTCTTTCTAAATTTCGAATTCCTGCTGTTTATTTCGGGAATAAATACAATGTGCCCAAATATGCAAGACTTAATCGACATTTTTTTAAAATATTATTTGAACCGATTTCGCGGCGAAATCGGTCCAGATAATATTTTTAAAAAATGTCGAATATGCAGTAATTATTTGAAATTAAAAAAATATATATACAGATATTTTTTTTTAATTTCGAATAAGTACTGCATATTTGAGCACAATGTATTTGTTCCCGAAATTCACAGCAGGAATTCGAAATTTTTAAAAAATATATCTGAACCGATTCCGCAGCAAAATTTCTATCATCCTCTTAGGCTTAACTTTTTAAAAATTGCTCGTATCTTATTTTTAATGTCATCATTTAATTTCATCGTGTCATTTGCTAATGTTTCATGTGAATGTTCTTCTTCTATTTTAAATACAATAACATCAGGTGTATCAATGGAGTATAAAATATATAGTCCAGTATTACATTGCTGCCCTCTTATTTTTACAGTATTACAGCGATAATAATACTTTTCCCCGTCGTAAAGAAGATCCGTTACCCGTTGCCAAAAGATGGGAGCTAGTATATTATTGTCTCTGATGGAAACTGTCAATTCATCCTTCGCAATACTAGTGATTTATTCAATGACCGTGGCGCTAGTAGCAACGCTCGCCCATTCGACGATTTGCGGGAAACAACTTCACTTTGCAGTTTTGCACCAATAGCATCGCAATACGATGACATCATTATCATCAAAAAAATTCTGACCAGTTGTCAAAATAAATATGACCATTGTCATTTAGATTCTGACCATTTAATATAAATTCTGACCACTTAATAAATATTCTGACCATAAATTATTTATTCTGCCCTCTGTTATTCTGACCGATATACATTATGACCATTTAATATAAATTCTGACCAATGTATTAAAAATTCTGACCGATATTGAATTAAAATCCTGACCGTTTAAATATGAGCGATTATGTTAATCTGGAATTTATGCTTTATCTGCTATGAAAAAGGACATCAAGTAGGACTTTCACTGATAGCACCATGATTTGATAAACTTTGTGCTGATAAATCGCATTAAATATAAATGCATATAAAGAATCATGTATGTAGGTATTTTTCAATAACATTTTTTGAAATGTTTGAATCAATACATTTTTTACCATTTAAAACTATCCTACAATATTTTAGAAATTTAGTGGGGCATCAAGACTTTTTGTATACATGAGGTACCATTAAATTTAAAGACCCCTGTTCCAATCTACAATTAATAGTATTTTTTTTAAATGTAGCCACATGTACTCAACAATCACCATAAAACTGAAAAATTTCAAAGGGAGGGGGGTGCTGATAAAGAGGCTATATGTGTTAATAGATATAAAACTTCGTTAAGTTCACATATTGAAAAAAAAAACTTTTTATATTATATTACAAAGGAATACCTTCAGGTATTGTTGAGTTCCATCTTGGGTATTAGATTCTATAATTTTACAAAATCTCACATATTGCAGTCATTTACATTCCAAGATATGATGAAACCTAATTTTTTTCAGTTCGACATTGAATGGACTTAATCACGTTTTTAAAAATTAGATTATTTGAAATCAATGAGGCTCCCTTTTCGCTGAGCCCTAATGCATTGCATGACTCTGCAATGATGTGGCTACACCCCTAGCTCTGAGCAATTTATTATTTTGTATTTTAGATATTTAAAAAATAAAATACATGCTACACTTATAAGAAATATCTGCCAAAACTTAAAAATGTTTCGAGTTGGCACTGGAGTACAATTTTTGCATATTGTAGATAAGCAAATATAATTATAATCTGACATATTTTATTATCCACTCTAGTTCAATCACTCAATTAATCATTGGATTCACATCAAGTACATAATTACAATGATTTACCAATGTAAATCATAAATAAGCCAAAGTCTCGATTAGCCAGAATGTTTATTTTAAATACAATAAAAATAAAGGTTATTTGAAATATTGAATAACTTACGGTTGATGCCATTTTAGCGAGCGGAAGGTAAAATCTCTATAAGCAAGAAGCTTCGTATAGCAAAATCAATTCTCAATCCAAAGTCAATGCGGCAGAATCAGGTAAAACTCAACGTATGTAATGAAGTGTCAAAGTGATAATAACATGACACGCGGAAATAGAGATGCCTACCATATAATTGATAATAACTAGATTATCTGATAAATACTTTCACAATACACACTTATTTACCCGCAACGGCTTACGAAGAGAAAACGACAATTGAATTTTACAATTTTTTCTACATTTCAAATTTGTGTTCTAAATAAGAATATCCTTAAACTTTTTACAGTAATATGTATCCTACTTGTAAAAGTAGGATACATATTACGCAGCTTGGAAATGCATAGTTATTGTTTATATAGTTATTTTATGTGGCATATTTTATTTTTTTAGGCTTAAATTTAAATGTATTAGCTTACACTGAGTAGAAAATTAAATTGCTAATACATACTATGCTATCACTGCTTGAACTTTCAAAAAATAATATAAGATGGTATAATTTGTTTGCAGACTGGCTGGTAGATTTCTGCGAACCGACATCTGTTTATAAATATACTAGAGTTTAATCATTCAAAACAACTTGGCTACAAATTATTATTCTAAAAAAAACTATTTATATTTTTAAAAAATCTGTCATCGGTATTTAAAAAAAGTAGAAACTTGTATATTTTTATTAAAATCACAGAGAGAAGAAACTTTTGACAACCCAGTTGTCGATGTGATATGAATGAAAAAGTATTGATACTATAGTCAAACAAACATCCTTTCCAATACACATCTCTAGTTTTGTTGAAAAGATATCCAGTATTGCCAAGTACTCAAAATAGTATTACCTAATTTCAATGATAAATGTTTATAGTAGTTTATACTAGAACTAGATAATGGGTGGCCAATCTTTTGACATCTGTGGGTGACTTAATACTGGAATCAACACAACACAAAATAAATTGTATGAAAGGGGAAAAAAAATGTATTATATTAACGTACAAAATATTAGATCAAGATCACGTATCGTCGTATTTTGGATAGAATGAATCATTAATACTAACCGACATTTGGAAAAAATACGATTTTGGACTGTTTAAATTATGTTGCATCTGGCATCGCTGAATTTATTCCACGTACTTGGGTGTGTTACAATCGATAAAATCATTGAAACATCAACGATATCAGCTGAAGATACTTATAGCTTACTTTAGCACATGCATGGCGGAGAAGGGTTTGATACGTTTAGCGAAAATGATATCGACCAATTACTTATGGATAGTGCTATAAGTATCGATGATGTCATTAATTTAACTTTAACTATTGACAAAAAATTTAAAACGATGACAAAGTGGAAGAAATTCCAGTTTTCTTACTGCAAAAATAATTCAAGAAAGTCTCCAACTTTGCAGTAAATTAGAAAATCATTTCATTTAATTTTCAACGAGAGCTTAAAAAATGTATTTATGGGTATAACGAACTGCATAAACAATTAATTATCGAAAAAAGAAAAACCGAACAAACTCTAATTCACTAATTTCATTGTTAGAAAAAAACCAACAAATAACGATAGTGAGATTAACACTAATTCCATGCGTAAAGAACCATTGTCTTTTGAAATTGAAGCGCATACTATGTCATTTGAAAAAGTGAGTGGTTTCGAACTACGTGAAAAACACACCTAGCATTGTCATACAGTGACGATAGTTTTAGTTAAAATGTTACCAAAGTGAAACAATAACAATTTTATTTTTTATTAAAATAAAATCAAACTTTTAAGTACGCCATGTTTTTTCCCTTATTTTCCTAAAGTTTTTTATGCAATTCTGGGTATATTTTAACTCAGTGTTTCAAAGTTATGCGGATTTTAAAATTTATGGAACGTGTCCCCACTTTTTGTATGGAAGTCAAGTCTTTTTTTATGCGATATTTCGTGAAACGCATCTACCACATAAAAAGAGGATTGACTGTAGATAATAAAAGACACACTCAATTCATGTTTCAAAGCATCAAGCGGACGACTTGGAATGGCTACACGGTTGACGTCTTGGCCACCACTGTACTATATTATCAGTGGCGGTTCTACGTACTGTCCTAGGTGGGCTAAGCCCGACCTGAAATTTTCATTCAAAATGTGTATAAAAATAATCATTAGGTGACTTAATAAATACCAACATCAATTTGACCGCTGTATGAATGAAAAAAAAACATTGTTTTCGTACAACGTAACTAACCTGTCACAAACTCATATTATATTTTAATATCTTTGTTTTGATTCTCTTCTATCGTTATAAGGAATATTCTCTAATTCTCTAATTTTCTTGTGCATGTATATTAAGAATAAAAAGGATGCTGGGCATGTTTGAAATTAGTCACTAGTTCAGTGGTGCACAAACCGCGGGCCGCATTGGCCCGAAATGGCATTTGTTGCGGCCAAAAATAACATGTAATAACCAGACACACCCCATTCTCCTAAAGTAGAATTCGAGAGAGAAAAAAAATCTCTCCCGCCCCCGACTTGTCGGATTTGGTATAAACAGGATGGTCCTAAATAGGTATGCAAATTTCTATGAGATTTTTGAGAAACAAAACAAAAAGTAACAATGAAATAAAACTTCTCAATCAAGGTCAAGTTATTAAACGTAAACATTTATTCTGGTCTACCTACATGTCATTACAATTAATACAAGTATGGTGGGTATACAGACATATTTAAAACAATTCAAATTGCAAACACAAAGACATTGTAAAATTATAAAGTCCATCTGCGATAATGAAGGGTATCTAGTTTTACGCTCCAAGCGTTGTATTATACTTCATTCAAAATCGAAGTGTAATAATTAATAACAGATAATGTTTAAGAAATTAAGTTTTAGTGCCATAATAATGATAGATAAATTCTACAGTTAAAATATTGATATTGATAATCAATGTTAATTTTTGATACAATATAAAACAAACAAACTCCTTTCGGAGAGACCAGGAATTTACGACTGATTAATTAGTAATAAGAAAATACACGACTCACCTTTGGAAGACGTTTACTCTCGGCTAATCGCTATACATAAGGAATAAAATCAATAACCAATTTAATTATAACGATTGCCACAAACCTCTCCGCTGGTGGTCGTCCTATTTCTTATAAAACAATATCTACCTGATTTGTGTAAACCCTATTACAATTTCGTTTACACATTTCTTTATAGTAACCAGTTATAGTATAGCAAATATTATATAATTAATTGAGAGTTCATTGTATATAATTTCTAATTCGATATTTCAATAGTATATATTCAAAACGCATATTTTTATATCGACCGTGGAAAGGAAAAAGGACGTAACCCACACATATCAAATTTTACAGGAGGCGCTAAAAACGTGTTTTGATGATTTTGTGACATATGCAAATCATAAATTATACACAACCTTGAAGTGCACGGATACTTCTAAACTGGTGTTTAATTGACATAATCTAATATTTATTAAAGAAATTGTCTCGGAAAAACCATTATTTCAGTGTTTTTTCTTCGTTTTAATTTTTTACAAGCTCATCTTTTTCAAACTTAAAAGCTAAGTTTAGATACTAATTCGGCATTTGGAGCTTGCATCCTTTTGATAGAACGCGTGTCAAGTTGTAAACATTGTGATTATCGAAAAAAAGCTATTTTGGAAAATTGAGGGTTACGTCCTTTTTCCTTTCCACAGTCGATATGTAATGATTTCTGATTCAGTATTGTTAACAGTAGGTAATCAAACAAAGCTGGTTATATATAATGTTCTCTCAATCCAGTATTTCAAAACTGGGTCGCCATCGTCATGCTTGCAAAATTTTGTGGAATTTCCTTTGTGATGAGGAACTCTTCTGTTTACATGCTAGTCGATAAAATTTTAAAAAGGGTTATCGAAAACGTAGGAACTAAAAAAATTAAAAACCGTCTCGTATCAATGTACTTCATCACCAAATTTTTCATTGAATATAATAAAAATCTGTGTTTGAAATGTGAAAAAATTATGCAGTAACAAAGGTTTATAATTTGAATCTGATAGATAACTTAGTAATATTCTTAATTATTTAACATGATTATATTTTGACGGGTATACATTTGCGCCCGTAATGCATCTTTTTACAATGAGTACCGTCTGCGTCAAATTTGTAGCTAGCGTGGCGGTAATTTCCGTTCTTGAAACGTTTTAGATAAATGATGCCGGAAATGACGCATCGTGTATTTATTTGGTGAGTGCTTGTGATTTATTATTATTATATGTCCAAAAAGTACATATTTATTACGTTTTATTTTTTGAAAGAAGATCACGGCCCTACATGCACGGCCATATTAATACCGCAAAGCACAGATCAGGTTAAGAAAATCATTAATCTCGTATCAAATAAATAACAAACTGCAATCTCTGTAGATGGTTAAATTATATCAGGGTTTCTCAAAATTTTTAAGCAATGGAATGCTTAGAAAATCCGGACATTTTTTTTAGGTTGGGTAATTCCTAATAGTTAAAATACAAACGAATATGTTATTGAAACACTTTGAAGGACTCTTCTGATAAACTCAACTAGAAATCATTTTATGATTAATCTTTGTTTTTTTTTTCAAATCAGAGTCACTGATTAAATAAAATAGATTTTTTAATCACTTGTGCTTAATCATACTGGTTTAGTGGTCACAGAAAATGGATTCTGAACCCTGGAATCTTCGTAACAAGTCGTTGAAAAAGTATTGCAAAATAGGTGTTTTCAAGTTATGTAGGTGTTTGTGGAACACCTATTCAGTTTTCATGGAACATAGTTTGGGAAACCCTGTCATAGAGCATCGCAAGGAAACTAGTTTTTACAAGTATAGGTTATAGGTTTGATGCCAGTTACTCTTCTTTCAGGAAACGTAAGACGAACGTAGACACTCATGTCATATAAACAAAAAATCATAACAATAAAGCACAGATATTTATAAGACTTGTTTATTTGAAATATTTGTTTTAATCACAGATGTATACACAACTACAATGAATAAATTGGTAAAACGAAACAGATCAACTTTCACTTATAAGTAATGAGTCATCGTGCTATGAGTGTTGACATTATTGAAACAAATAAAAAAGTATTCAAATCGACTTCGAAAACAAAATTTCAATGTGTCATTACATAATTTGATAATACTGAGTCTTTATGGCTACATTATACAATAAATAATGTTATCAAAAAATATACCTATATCAGTTATAAATAATTAATAATAGTACGTAATAAGCATCCATATTTAAGGCAGCGATTAACATTTAATTAACTGTAATGTTTGCTTATATTAAGTTTATATTCGCGAAAAAGATTAATTATTCAGAATATGAACATATGAATCATCCAATTTTATGTTTTAGGCGAATTGAATGATTAGATGGAATCTTAATATTGTAAAAAATGAATATAAGTTATAAAAATTTTGTAGAATAAAATTATAGCAATTAAGAGGAATATCGATTCCTTTACCTACATTATAATTAAAACTATTTTAAAGAATCTGTGTTTTGTGCTTATTTTGTTTGAAAACATTCAGTATAATGACAAAAAACCAACATTGTGACTTAGCTAGATTATAAGTAATCACACGCAATATGGTAGATGTAGAATTATATGTTTGTGGGGAGAAATTGCAATCCTTACACTTAGTCTTGAGGCACAACAAATTAAGGTTCAGGAAGAACGGAAAAGGCATAATTTCAATTTTGTATACAGTAAATCCCACTTGATTATTTTTTACAAGGCTTTAAAAAAAACGAATGCCTGAACAATAGATCGGGGTTTCACTGTATATTCATGGAAGTCACGTAAAATAAATTTTGTAACTGTATTCACATAAAAGACGATGACATAAAAAGAGACTGAAAATATACTGATTGACCGTAGATTTTTCATAGCATTAAATTTTTTATAATACATTATATTTTGAAGCTTGGGATCCACACAGTTTGAAGCACTTTTGATATATTTTTATGATGATAAAAAAGAATCAAAAGTTATATGTAAATATTTCAGCAAAACCAAGCATATGTAACATTTTTTTCAATAAAATTTTCTCTATTCTGTAATGAGTATACATATATATATATATATCTTTGTATAAAAACTGCTTCTAAATAAATATTTTTAAAAAAAATGTTATAATATTATGAGATTTAAAAGCTATAAATATATATATACACAAAAGACTTTCGACAGATTTAAGCAAGTTAAATATATGAGAATAGAATTGTTGGATTCTGATATTAAAAAATATCATTAAGGGAGTCAGCAATTACTTTGTGGAAATTAAATTCCTATACAATACAAATAATTCTGTTATTCCACTTGTATAATTATAATTACATTTAACCATATCAATCATCAACATATGAGTTATGACAAAAATCTAAATGTGATTATTTTCGCTGAAGTAAAACTCACTAGTATGTATTGAGAAATTCTTATGAGTAAAATTTCAGAAAAAAATACATTATTGAACTTTTTAAATTTTGTATGTTTACCACATTTTTGGATTTATTGCAAGGTCTTTCTAATAATATTAAACCACTTCATTGATATGGATAGAAATACTCCATAGAAATTAATAAACGAAGATATCTTAGAAGTAAATAGATCGCAATTGAATAGTTTACCAATTAATTTAAATGCTCAAATAAGCTTAAAATTTGTATGAGTTAGTCTGCTCAAGCATCTCGAAACTTTAGTTCATCGTTTTAAATTGATAATACAATGCTCGACTGTTTTAAAATTAGTCTATCATTAAAAACACAATTTGGTAGAACAGGACAGGGGTGTTAAGTCTTATATCAACCTTGATTTAAAATGTGATGTTTCAATGTGAAACTTAGTAACTCAGCAACGTTGATTCCACTTTTTCCAGATTCCCCTTTACGTATATAGGTATTGTAACTATTATGGTATAAACTTATTTTACAATTTTAAAAGCTCAACACTCTTTTCCTTTCACTTATATTCAATAGAATAACTGTTGTTATATTCAGTTAGCTGATAACTTCTTACTTTGACTTTATTAATATGAATAATTTAACAAGCACAATTACGATAAATTTACCAACAAATAAAATGAAATAAATAATAAACACAGAGCAATATATTTCAGAGACTTGAAAAAATGACTAAATTCGATCATTGGTATACGATATTAACCTTTCGCTGTCAATTCAATTGACCGAAGAACCTCCATTATAATGAGGAAAAATATGTAAACATACAAAATTTGAGTGATTCAAGTGTGAGTTTTATCAGGCACCAAGAGTCAAAGTATAAGATTGAAAATTAGAAGTGTAAGAATAGTTTTGAACGTAATTTTATGAATGAATATCGCCACTGCACTCGGTTTATTAACATTAGTTAGATTGTTATTTTTTAAAGTCACAATATACGGCCTTCGATTACATGTCTAAGTGGTTTTATACACGATTAGTGCTTTCATAAATCTTGTTAGGCAGCAAAATCACAAAAAAAGAACTATCAATCCCATGTGTCACCAATTTGAAATATAGCTGAATATCATGAATTATTACTGGAAGATCCAGGCTTTTCCGGGACTTCCAATTCATCAGTTTGCTGTTTGGACTGCTTCGTCAACTCCATCAGGAGAATCTCGTTATCGACAAAACATTCAGCGCCGATGCCTTGTTGGGCGCTGACGGACCGAGCCATTAATTTTTGCATAGTTTTCTCTTTGCGCTCTTTATCTCTGATCGTCTTAAGTCTATTGAACTCGTCTACGTGGGCGGCTTCTTCTGTTGACGACGCTACACTCGCAGTATCATCTTCGGGAACTAATAGCACAAAAAATATGTTAAAGAATATTCCTACATTTGTAAATATAGCGTTAAAAACACAATATATTGTCACTGTCAGAAATAGGTAAGTAATAAAATTGAAATAAGTACACAATGAAATTCCTGGATATCAATTGGAAACACATAATACGCAGAAAACATCCAATCCACAGCCTACTACTTTTGAAATATTTGAGTTATGGAAAATTAAATCAATTAAAACCACAGCAAACTGACTGCTTTCAAAAGTTGTAAAAAATGGAATGAATATTTATCTTGCTGATTGTGTTACCAACTTACCAACTTCTGTCAGAACAGTGATGATATTTTGACCAAAAAAAATATGTTCAACATTTATTACACTATTTAGGAAACAAACGCATACATATAAAATGGTATGATTAAAATAAAAATATATATTTGTCTTGATTTAACTGTCTGTTTGTCAGTGATGCAAAGCATAATACTGCTCTTGCGCACATTCCACGACAGTCGGTGTGCGTGTGTGAGCACATGTGTTAACTAAATGTTGAACAATTAACATTTTATTCATTAAAAAAAGAAAAGTGGTGTATTGAAGAATATTGTATAAATTGATTGAACCTGTGTATTTACTGTCAAATTTCATATTACAGTTATATCAAATTGACAATGCACCAGTATAATTAAGCACACATAGAACTTGAGGAGAATTGACAGTCATCCCCAACATTTCATGTCAGGTGTTAAATTAAGAATTCAACATGTGATTCTTTACGTTACTTCACCGGAGTTTTTTTTTGACTCCCATTATAATGACCGAGATTTGTTTAAATATTGTGGATCTTGTTTTGCAAATACAATAAAAGTTGAATATGTTAATATAAAGATGAAAACTTTCCAAACCAAAGCCTGTTGTTGAAGGATACCATTGCTGGTGTATGAATCTAATTGTATGTCATTATTTTCATATGAGCATATTATTTATGTTGTATATCAATGTTGAACAAATATTTAATATTAGAGGAATGACATTATAAAGTATGTATGTATATTACATTTTCCACATTTTAATTGTACATCTGAAATGATTTCGTAAAGCTATTAGGCATTTTCAAATGATTCTGCTGAATATACTTATTAATAAAACGAAATCGGTCCTGATATATAAGTAAAATAGGGAGTATAAATGTTCCAGGGAAAATGTAATTTAAGTGAAACTATATTTTCAATGGAATTTTAGTGAAATCATATTTTTACTGACAGTCATTAGTGAAATAATATTCATCATCAAACTGTCATTGAAACTAAATTTGGCAGCTGTGAAATGACCAATGAAATCATATAATCTGATGAAATATTCAATCCCAGTTACTCAGGCAGATTCTTTAGTATTGTATCGATTTTAACAATCACATTTCGTAAAACATCGTCCCGGCCCAACTGATTGCATATAAGCAATTGAACGAAATAGTAATTCCCTTTCAGGAATATTTTCATTACGGGTCTTTTAATACACCATCTCTTGTTCCCAATTGAAAACATTTTACTTTAGTGGTGAGTACGGTCTCTTAGAGTGACAGATGATAAGTAGACGTACCTGTCAAATATAATTTCAATGATACTGAGCAATGTAGTAAATTTATTGTATGCTACTTTTTCACTGCCTGAGTTAGCGAATATATATATATATTTTCACTAACGAAAATGTAGTTTCACTTAAATACAATTTTGCTGCAACATACACAATAGATAGGTTTTTTCATTATGTATAAATGACTGTGGTCATTAAATAAGGGATGAATTAGCTTTGAGCGTTTCAGAATATTCATTGAGGCATTGAATGTAGAAAATATGACATATTTTAATACTTGAGCAATGGAAAAAAATACCACCAAGACACAACAAAAAATTACTTTTTAAATTTAATACAGAAAGTAATCACATACACCAATATTATTCACATGCAACATGCGGTTGAAATCATCATTATCGGAAATAAGTACATCGACACACCCTGTTTAAGTGATGAGTCTAAAAATCTTTTCCAGGAAGATAAAACTAGTTCATTTACGTCTTCTGCTCAAAAAAAAATTGTCTTTTTTTGAACCTCTTATTTTTGTCATTTCTTTAAAAATTTACAGCTTATTGATGAGGTGTATCATGTATCCATGCGGTACAGAACGATTTATAAAGTTTTGAAGACTTATAACCATTTTGAGACATGGTAACATCGATCACCCAGTTTTATTATTTAGACATCTCCCAAAAAACCTCTTTTGCCATAATGGGAAAAGTGGTGGGATAACGGTCACTATTAATCAAGTATTATTCATCTGTGCACAAGATTTATGTATTTTATTATTATTAGTATGAAAAAATAATACAAGATGTCAGACTTTAAGATATATAATTATTATATACCCAGACAACACTGAAGCTTTGTTTAATTCTTTAAAATTTTATCAGCATTAGCATTCCTTTGGTGTTATTTTTAAATTATCTGATTACTGGACCCCATTTTTACCCATAACTGTATGTTTAACTCCAATTTAAATTTTCGGGAGTTCTCGGACTCATGGACTGTTGACGATTGACATAAACAATTACAGACATCCTTTTTAAGGGACCGCTTATGTAGGGCATGTCGATGTACACAGTAGAAGTTTCCAGAACCCAAATGCTGTAATATAATTTCATATTACATAATAACACTCAATTAATTAAATTCATGTAAAAATGTGTACATAAATATTTATGAAAACTGTAACAAAATGTAGAATATTAATAATTTTGCAAGTAATGTTTTTATCAACTACAGTAGAACAGACTGAAAACGAAACTGATGATATTTCTACTATTCTTCTTCCTAAAAATTTATACTGTTGAATCCATATTATATTTGGATTGCTTTATTAAAAATGAAAGAAAATCTACATGACAGGTATAATAAAACATTAATTATTCTTATCAATGATTGTCACTTTCACAGAAGTTTCTGCGTTGAACATCCTTTTAATAAAAAAATGTATTTATTGTATTTTAATCACAATATTCATAACATAGTTTCAAGTCTGAAGTGAATTCCACTGTATTACCTTATTTTTAGAAACAGACAAAGAAATCGTGTCGAGACACAAATATTGAAAAATACACAGTAAGAAAAAATATTTGCAGTCATTATGAGAATCGAAAAGCATCACATCATTGATATAAAGTTTAGCATATTCTGAGAAAAGAAAATGGCTTATAGAAATGAAGAGACTGTTGATGAATTATTTTAGAAAAATTAATAGATAATAATGTTGAGTGTGTAATTTGTTATATTTCAGCAAACGTGTATAAGGGCACGTTTATTTGGAATGGAGGGTTATAAAAAGTTCACTTGAGATTAGTATTTTGACTGAAAAGCTCTGCATAAAAGCTAATTGAATAGATACCTCCGCCACCCAAAGCTACCAATTATCCTTTAAATTAGAAAATACACAAATTAGAAACGAATATTGATTGTATATCAACAAATAAGTGATGCGCCGTTTGATATGCGTCACGCTCGTGTCGATCGTCGTCCTGTCTTACCTAGAGTTTGACTCATGGCTGCGCTCAATGGCGGCCCAATATCACTGTCTAAACGCTCTCTCTGCTTGGAATCGCTGGAGTCCCCTCTCGTGCGAAGGGGAAACGCTTCACCCAGTGGGGACGACGGGGTGGGAGATGGAAAAGTCATACCGCCCCAATCGACCGGCGCAGACGACGACAAAATAGTAGTATTATTGTCGGACCTCACATGATTTAGGTCTAAAATTAAATCGGTACCTTTCAAAACATGGGAAAAGGAGAGATCATTGTCTAAATATTTTTAAATTCCTACAAACAGATTTACGAATAATCGAATAACATATTAGCAAGCTTACCAAAATGGAAGCATGAAACAAAATACATAACACTTTTTAAGCATTATCGTATGATACCGTGCAAATTTATTGTGAAGACTGAATGAGATCATGATCCCTTATACTATAAAATAAATGATGTGAAAATGTATGGCGCCGATAAAGCCTCAATCTTAAAATGATTTTTTTTACCAAAATGCTAAAAAATGTTTTCATTCGGCACTCATCAATTAAATTAAAACTACAATTCATTCCCGATGCAATTTAAAACAGAAAATGGAATAGAATCGCCATTGAATTTCTAGATATAATAAAACCAATAAGTGCTGAATGAAGTTGTGTATAATAAAATTACCACAACCCTACAGTAAACTAATATTTCAACCTTAATCGTAAAATATGATAAATGAATGCATCCTCAGGTTAATTCATTAGTAGGTTTATGAAATCCAATTTATCTAGTTATAGTGAATACATATCTACAAAAGATAAAGGACTTGAACTGAGCTCATGTATTACTTTCACTGATTGTTATAAATAATATGAAAGTCAAGCCTAAAAAGTAAAAATGTGTATAAATGAATTTTAATGTTGTATTTTACAAACAGCATATGGCACAAATGAGTTCAATTTTTCAATGAAGACATGTGTTTCAATTAAAAAAAGTGTGATATTATGTGATATGACTTTTGATATTGATGATGTAAATTTTCAAATGCCACATTACATATAATATTGTTAAAGACAGCTGATGTATGAAATTTTTGTTCAGAACTCGTCTATCAACGAATTTGAATACAAGGACTGTCGAATTGTTTCGCAACATTTAGTAAATTTTTCCGAAAATGAATATAGAACAATCCAACGCTGACTGAGAATATGAAAAGTGTTACGCGCTTTGAACAATTATTTATACTATTCAGTTCAAGTCCTTGACTAAAGTATCGTACAGGTCAGAAAGTAACAAGTAGTATTTCACTACAAACATATGTACTTCACTATACTCGCAATCACACTCTAAAATAAATTCAAAACTGATCGAAAAACTACCCATGCACATTAATTTTATTATTTTTAAATATTCTTACTGGGCTCGTGTGACACTGTCCTTGAATATCCACTGATGGGTACATTAACCGGTGCACTCGGCTGCGGAGGATTGAATACACTCACAGCAGTCGGTCTGGAAAACACAAAAAAAAAGATGTACAACATCACCCTCTTATTAACCCTTCCAAGCCCTCTTCAAGATCAAAAACCACTCCCAGGGACGGTCGCGCAAAAACCATGCCATATAAGAGCAATGGTAAACCGATTTCGTTCAAATACATAACTTTATAACTAGAAGGAATCGATTCAAAGTTGAGTTATTACTATTTTTTATCGTATTTGATATGATTCAAAAAATTTATCAACTGATTAACCCTCCAAGGACGAGCGTCACCATATGGTCACACAAAACACCGTTGTCTATTGATCCCACTATTCATACTTTTTCTACCTGAATATCGTTGCTTTTGCTCATATTTGGTTAAGAAGGGTACGGACTACAGTAAGTCATCAGCCGTAGGAACGGGAACGGTCTCCAAAAGCACATGTGATTTTTTGAATTTCCGTTTTTTTTAATTTACTTTTTGAAACTGTTAGATATTTTTTTATAAAAACATAAAATTATTTACAGTTATTTTGCTTATATATTTGTTTTGAAATTATGTTGATCTAAAGAGGTCAAATTGTAAATATTTAAAAAAAAATCACGTTTAGCTATATTTCAACCCCGAATGTTTGCAAGCCCATACGGTCACTTTTGTCCTTACTACTGTCCGTACTCAATATTACACGGTAATAAAAGGATGCGCATGACCATATAGTCATGCGGGGTTTCTATACAACGACTTTGCGTTTTTTTTTTTTTTAAATTTGGATAGGAATAAAAGTTATCCGTGACTTCAATATGGCTTAGAAAATATTTTTTTTATCGGAAAAAAGCTCTCGTCTCTGGAGGGTTAATTGAATGTTTTTTTTGAGCGCCAATGAGTCGACAGATGAAGCTTTTTAGAGTTACTGGATAGGTGGTCTGAGTGATATTTTTCAATAGAAAAATAATTGAAAAACCACTGGTGTCATACCAAATGGTTGGCCCAAATGTCGACAAACATTTTTTTCGAAACAAAACAATCCATTCATCCTTTGATTAAACTGGACACATTATGTTATTCATTGGAACCGAAAAAACCAAATTCCAGTAGCTTTAAGTTTTAATCGAATAAAAATGTATTATAAAACATAATATTAATATCAATTTTACCGCTGTCTCTGTAAAAGAAAAATATTATATCCCTGGGACGGAAAACCAATTTCTGGTTACTGAGCCTGAAGAACTAATGAAAAATAACATGGATGCCGCAGAAGTAATGTATTGTTTGGAGCTCTACAAACTATTGTGTATGTTACACTTCATGAAGAAACACCTGAGGTATTATACTCAGTAACGCCTTTCAGTGTCTGTAGGTATCCCTTGGTCAGACTTAATCTAATTCACAAGAAACTTTACTTTAAGCTGGCTGACAAATCAGTGTGTTTGTTCAGAAATCTAATATCACTTGTAAATACAACTGTAAAAGCTAGACTGCTTAATGAGTTGAGCTGTCCTTATATATGTGCCTCCCAGTGCTCTGTCCCTTCCTGCTGAAGGATAATGTCATATGCATTCGGTGTTGGTCACGGTGATGTGTGAGAGAGCACAGAGTGCGTGAGAAATTAAATAGGTTCACAAGCTTTACTAATTAATTTTTCATCAATCCTTTAAGCACATGTTATAAAGAAATGATAATTAATTCATTGTAATAAGAATACCTTTGCTCATTTCTAGTTGCCATACTGGTAATCGTATTTTGTTCGTCGAGTTCTTCTATAACTTGGTCGGCTATACGCATACTTCCACCTCCAGCAAATTTGCCTAAGCTTGTTGCGCTAGAAACATCTGGCTTTTCAGGCTTCGGATCTGAAATTGTAAAAAGTTTATTTTAGTTGTGCAATGGTATGGTGTCATGTATCGGAAACAGTAGCAAATCTGGTACATCAAAAGGAGTTTGCAAAGCATTACAGCCCAGTTGGATAAGAAGCCTTTATATTTATGAATATGAAAAAATCATTGGACTGAAAATTAATCTAAAATCAAACAAGAATACTGAGAAAATTAAATTTTAATAGAAAAATAAACTAAGCTTTGAAAACATGACAAAAACCCAATTCAGGAACAAAGCCATTGATAGAAATATTATAAAAGTGGGGGTGAAGTATGGATTTTGACTATTGACCTTTTCACCCTGAGAACTCTTAAAAAACAGTTCTAGAGACCACACAATGCTGTTCAATCATTGATAAATTTGATTTATCATATGAATAACAAAGATTTATTATATTAACACTATTTCTTGACTTACATTTAAAAACATAGGATTGACTCTGGGTCTTAATATTTGTTACAGATATTTTGTAGCAAATATGATGATTTTTCCTTAACAGCTTAACGACCGCACGTTTTTTTTTATAAAATTTCACCTGTTGAAATAAAATTTTGCAAAAAATTCGCAAAAATTATAATTTTACTAAATTCACTATAATTTGTAAGCAAATTGAGATCTTAACAAAATTTAATTTTCTTAGCTTCCAGATACTTTGCCTATACGCATATATGTGTCCGCCGGCCAGCAACCTTTGTTTTTCAAAGACTCAAATACGCGTTCACGGTCGTTAAGCTGTTAAGGTAAGAATTTACAATTTGTATTTGCATGCATAATCATAAATTTGAATGAATATAAATTATTTTTTTACACTATGAAAAGCCTTACATCCATCGGTTTGATTGGTATTCCTAACTGAATCGTCCCTTGCAAATATCCTTTTAAGTACTGAAGTGACCGAATTCACTCTCGGGATTCCCGGGGCAGGAGTATTTGTCGTCGAGTGAATGGATGAAGACGAACCTATCGAAGGTTTTCGCTTTATACTACGAGCCGAAAACTGGATACCCGATACTGCGTCTTCGTTGTACAGATTCTGTTAAAAAATTACATTACATACACTTTAAAAATATGCAGTCAATATTCAATAAAATCAACTAGCTGACTATTATTATGTTAAAATTTGGAAACTATTCTGTCTTTGCCCTGTCATTTCAAACTTTGTTATAGTACAGTTGGATTTGATAAAATTTTACTTTGCTGTTTTCATATTTGAAAAGTTTCTCCTACTTCCAAATAGCCGACTATGTTTGTCAGCAAATCAAAAAAAAAAGAATGAACAAGAATTTTTTAAAACAGTGAGAAAAAAGTTGATAAAACTCTGTAGAGAGCCATAAGAATATCATATATGTAATTAAAGCAAATTTAAAAAGCAATCAATAATATTATTGACTGTTGTAGGTGCTGGAAGTTATTTTATTATCATCAATGAAGACAATTAAATATGTGTAAAGATTGTTATGGTATCCATCATAGATAAAACTATCAATTTTCTGTTTTGATATTCGTGTTTTTGACCAAGTTACAAATAAACTAGTGGTAAATTTTGTGTAACCCTGACTTTTAATTGTTTAAGGGCCGCAAAATACAACAAATGCGTATACACAAAAACTAAAACATATTATTAGTGAAAATTAAAAAAAGATTTGTAGAATCATAGAAAATTTGTAATAATTAAATGAATCTGGTCAATCTTTTTGACAAGCAGTATTTTAATTGAAGGAACTGATAAGACCGACGAGACGTTATTGTGTAAACACGATAATAACAGTGGTCAAATGTGGTCGCTCTTGTTTTTGAGCAGAATTACATTCGTTTGAAAAAAATGATCAGCTGTGAAGCATAAAATTAATATGATTTCTGACAAGACCATAATATAATATAGAGAATAGATCAAACAATTATAAATGTGAGACAAATTAACATTGTTCATATTGGTGTCTGGCCAAGATTATAAAAAAGAATGACAAATGAAAGAATTATAACACATTGGTCCATTAGACGTTTATGAAATACCAATGAGAAAACTTTATTTTAACAAAGTAGTCATAATGGCAATATATATATATATATATATATAGCATTTAAAGTAGGAATATTAGATACAAACTTTCTGACTATCAGCCTGAATTTTCATCAGATTCAGTGTTTGAGTTTACTGAATATTTGTTTTTACACTCTTAACTCACCCAGAAAATATCATGTCTTGCATTTTTGACAGCAACTGCAACACACTTTGAATTGTAAAAACGTGCGTCGAATAATTTAGAAAATAAGGTAATTTTGGTGGAATGAAACCATATTCAAACCATTACACAATCTCAATTGACTTCAAAGAAAAGTAATGTTATCTGTTATAATATAACATAAGGTAGTTATGTTTTAATCTTGCGTGCAACATGCGGGTCATTACAGAATTTTTAGAGCTAGGCTTAGTTTTGCGTAGCATCACAGCGTATGAGCATGAACTGCATTTTGAATGTTAGTCAAACATCAACAATTTTGATTATAGATTTGGATAAATATATTACCCCACTGAGCCCTGAACAAATTTTGAAAAGATATGTTTATAAAATCATCAGAGTATTTATCGTGTGCGTCTCACTGTTTTTATTGGTGTTTGTAAGATTTCACAGAGCTGTAAATTTTACACAGTTGAGGCTCAATGGGTTAAAAGATTTAATTTCACTGACAATTGCATACATACCTACATTTAAGCTATGGAATTTTTCTAATACAATACACTCACTACAGGGGGAATAACTGATTTTGAAATAAAAAACAAAATATATTAATCACACAACAAAAATCAACAAAAAATTAAAACAAAAATAAAACTTTACCAACAACGAACACCTTCGATTGCAAAAACAATAAAATGATGACCTGTGCTGTGATTTGACACAATGATTATTAAGCCCTAATTTTTGACTGCCCAAATTTCACCCTTAACTATGAATTTTGTCTCTAAAACAAAAAACAATGAAATGTAAAATGATGACTATTTATGTCTAAGAACACATCTTTTAAGATAGATAAAAACATACTAGACTATTGTATTTTTCTTTTTAACTAATTGCATTAGTTAAATTGTTTAGATTAATTCTTAAAAAAAATTAAGACTTGTTAAACCTACTTAGCTTGAGATTTATCTACAAATTTTCATTTCTTACTTCTTACGTCTGATTTAAAGTTGAAAAATATTCTATTCTTAAATTACATTTATGAACTGCTTACTTACGACTAGTTAGAGAATTAATCTGAGCTTCGATAGTATTTAAAATGAGCTTCTATCAATGCGGATACGTTAAGTATGTAATTAAAGCTGATAGATAACATTCGATTTAATTTGAAATAGATTTAGTTTTAATGCCAGATGTTTATTATTATCTTGGTAAATTCTGTTCTGTTTGACATGTGCCATGAGGAAAAAAGTTTCTTGAAAGAATATTGGAAGTGAGTGGTCGTGGAAAAATATAATTCCAATAATTTTTTTAAAAAAGCAGTGCTTCCGCAAATAAATAAACAGCAGATTATTAACATGTAATAAATTGGTGGAAAAGCCCAATAAGATAGAATATATTAATTTTTGGCTATTTTATGATTCTGTGGCGTTTACTATTGATTAAAAGCGAATCAAATTGTAACTGTTATTTCGTTTATGGTAAATATAATGTTGGACAGAGAAGTTGGTGAATGCCTTCATGTTAACACTATTCATTTATTCGTTTCAAAACAATGATGTCTAACCAGTGGTGTGCTGCTAAAATTTTATCAACCGGCTCACACCTTGGTCGGCGATTTTGGGATTTTCAAACAATTCCCAAGAATTTCCCGATTTGCCCGAATTACCGGCACAGAAACTTTTTCTTTTTTTTTAGCTCTTCCAAAAATTTTTGGATCCAAAATCACAGGAATTTACGGATATACGTGACGGGTCTTATTCGTCTATCATCTGCAGTCATCAACTTCTGAGACACGATTTAAGGAATGGTAAATTATTTTAGTGTTTTAGGAACCGGCTCTCCGAACCGTAATTATTGTAGGAACTGGCGTGGCAGAACCGTTGCGAACCCATACTGCGAGCACACCACTGTGTCTAATCTACAACTATCTTAAAGAAGTCACATTTTTAATAGTTTCAGATGGAGGAACACAAAATAACAGAATGTAAACGAATAAAATAATAAACACAAAATCAAAAAAACCTAATTACACAATAAAGGGATATTTTGTTACTTCTAAAAGTTTTGGAATACAAATACTCTAAGTATATATTTGTTTTACAGTTTCTACAGACATACGAAAAGAATAATCACATAAGAGAATACTGTGAAAAAAAATGAAATTCTACGGTCACTACATTGAAAAATACGTCTACAACACTGAAACATCGATATGGAAACGTAATGTTTGCACACCATTGTTAGAATCAAACATTGTTAAGTGAGCTGTCCTCAAAATCTTTATCGTTTGTATTTTAATAGGAATTATTGTAGCCGAGATTGCCCACCACCACTATATTTCACACTCAGAAACACAGATGTCGTGCGTCTAGCCGATTCGGTCATTGATGAGAATGACAACCGCATGCATTGGCCAAAATAAGGCAATGGATAGATTCTAACCTCGGGCGTTGCAAACTTGTAACTCACTGTCTGTTCTTGGTTAATCATCTCATCAATTTTCACGCCTGAAGGTGTAACAGTTACCATTCCTTGTTGATTTTGCGGCACGTCAATCTTCGCCGTGGACGGTTGCGGATGTTCTTCTCTCGATCCCTCCGTGGCCACAGTGTAAGGCAGCTCCGTCGGGAAGACTTCATCCCAATACTGATCGCGGATCAATTCAGGATGCTCGTGGTGCATTTCATCGACAATCATGTAAGAAACCTGTGACAAAATTTTCAAATTAATACATGTATATGCTTACAAAAATATATATTATATATAATAATATAATGCGGTCAACATCATTGATTTCAGTTGCGACATTCACGGATTCCGATTCCAATTCCATTATGGATGTCTGTGATGTCCAATTTCTCTCCCATCCATTCAATCCTAATCACAGGGCCTTGCGAGTAATCAACTAACCACTAGCCGTGTCTTAGCCCCAATGTTCCCTCTTAGTCGCGCGGCAGTTTGAAAACACCCGCGCACTCATTCCGGTTTTGACCCCACTTCAATACAACTATTGAAATAATATTTTATAGACTGGAATAAATAACCATAATTGACTGAAGTAAATTAGAAATGAAACATTTAGATAATTCTTAATATTTTTTATATCAAATATGTCAAATTGTGCCGTGCATTTGTTGGATTGGCCCGCGCAGCCTTTGTTTTTTGCACAGCTAACCTCTTGTCTTAGTCTTAGCCGCCTGTGTGGTCAAGTGGTCAACGTCGTTGGCTACCGCTACGGAGGTCACGGGTTCGAATCCCAGTACGGGCAGTTTCATAAATTGATTTTTCAATCGATTTATGAATTTCTGTCCGAAGGCATGGATGTATGTGATGTCTTGAATTCCCCCTCCCACCCATCCTATCCTATGAACAGGGTGTATCGAGAGCGATTAGCTAACCACTAGTCCTGCCCTAGCCCTTTCCTTCTATCCCTACCGTCTTTGGAAAAAGAGAGGTTGAGCAACTGAGTAACAAGCAGTTCTCGTAGGAAAAAAAATCTGTTGAGATAAACTCCATTAGGAGTCCATATGCTCCAGATTGGGAGCGGACATGGTAAAAAAAAAACCTCTAGTCTTAGAGGGAACATTGCTTAGCCCTATCCTTATTCTTTCCGAAAAAAGAGAGGTTGGTTGAGTTACAAGCAGTTCTCAAAATTATTAACCTTGTGTTAAAATAAACTTCATTATTAATCCATATGCTTCACATTGGGAGTGGCCATGATTACGTAAACCAACAATGATTAATCGTAATCTTCGTCGTGGTTATTGTTACTCCGTTACATTATCATAAAATATTTATTTTTTTGAAGATACAAAATAATTATGCTATAAAAATATGACCATGTTAGAATATTAGATAGCTCATCATCATAAGTTATGTTCTCACTTGCAGGTTTCTGTCAATCATCCAATTGACTTCAAAGTCATCGTCGTCTTCACCGAACGGATTGATGAGAGACTCTGCTACTTTAAGCCAGCCCATGTAGAAGAAGAACTGGAGAGTGGTGAAGATGGGGAAATATATATCTATATTATTGGTATAACCAACAAGTGAATCGGATGATTTATTAGCCGATTTAGATTCGGTCCATTGACGAGCCATCACTCCAGTAAGAAAATATGAATACACAGCAATCGTCACCACCTAAAAATATGGAAATATGTGAAATATTAATCATACTTTTTTAAAAGCTCTACTGTTGATTATTTTACTATTAAGAGATGGTTTTAATGAATACAATAAAGTCATCACTATCAACTAGGGCATCCAATCCCGGGATCCGGGATCCCGTAATCCCGGGATCCCGTTCAATTTTCTGATCCCGAAATTCCGGGATTGAGATGGCCGCGATCCCGGGATTTCGGGATTGAGAAATTTCTAGCAAATTCTCGAAATTTACACGAAATTGGCAAATCGGGGATTTCAAATTCCTCGGTGAGCTAAAAAAAAAAAAAACGAGTTTCCGTGAGATTCTGGGAAAAAGTATACCAAATCGGAGATTTCAAATTCCTCGGTGAGCTAAAAAAAAAAAAAACGAGTTTCTGTGAGATTCTGGGAAAAAGTATAGCAAATTGAGGATTTCAAATTCCTCGGTGAGAAAATCTCAATCCCGGGATCCCGGGATTCCGGGATTCAAAATAATTCAATCCCGAAATCCCGGGATTGGAAAAAGGCTTCGGGATTGGATACCCTACTATCAACTTTATTATATTATGATTTGACATATTACTTCTTTCATAATATTTTTGGACTAAATAGAAAATCTCTTAATCCGGTTTAAGCTTTTCGTGTCCATTCTTGTCTAAAACATTTTAAATGCAATATTATTGAGATTAATTTAAAAACATATTAATTGAATTTCTGTCAAAATTTTATGTGACACCTTACAAAAAACTACAGCAACTCTGTTGGTTTTACTAACAACAGTAATATTGTATGTTATTTACTTGACAAACTGGTGACCACATAATAAATAATGATTATCTACTGGGGTTATTCTAATTAATGTTATAAATATTTATAAATAATTTTTGATTTTCATTTTTGAGGTGTTCACTGTCAATTCTTGGCGGAAAGGCATTATATTAGAAAAATAAAACACTTCTTGTAGTGAGTGAGTCAACAATTCAATACATTGATAACTTATATTGTCTTTTGTTCCATAAATGACGAAAAGAAAATATTGAGAAAGAATTCTGATAATCAAATTAGTAGGAATTACAGACATTGATATTTCACATTTCTTTTACCTGCGTATAAACCAAAGGAACACTTATAGTATCATAGCTAATGAGTAAACCACACTGTCCTCTGAATTTATTGAGTTCGTCTATCACAGTTTTTACAGCAAAATCATCTCGGATTCTGCCTTCTTTTCGTGCCCTAGTCACGATACTGGCAGACCATACAATTGGTAACCTATAAAAATTATGATTAAATAATATGTTTTTGATTATGTTGACATTTTTATTTTATTGATATGCATTGAGAGGCAGTAGAAAAGTGTAGTATCAGAAAAATTATTAAGATGTTTTTGAAGATAAGCTGCGACTCTCTATTTCATCAACAGTCATGAAGTGACATTTTAATAAATGGCTGCGTACGGAAACCCAAGGAAAACTTTAACTCTCTTTTTTTTAACAAGCATTATTTGAATAATTATATAATTATCCTATCTTATTAAAATAAAATTAATAATACCAGTGCTTGGAATGTTTTGGAAATTTATTATTCAAATCGTCCATTATGACTCGTTCGTTTTCTAACAGAAGACCGGCTTCGATTAGATGATCGAGAGTAGGAAACCGTTTCTTCACTCTGGGTGATACCATAGTAAGAACCATGGTTAGACAGAGGCACACATAACGCATGGCAGTACGGCGCATCAATCTTCCTCGCTCGTCCTGCAAAAATACAATGCATTTAAAAAAGAGCTTCTAAATTCTACGCTAAAAATTAAATAGTTTATCCATTGATGCACATAAATGCATTTTTGGTTAATTTGGATTCAGTTTTCTTTTTACATTCTGTTTGTTGAAGTCAGGCTTTTCTATCTGCACCTTTATTCTGGAGGTAAAAAGCATCTTATTATATGAGTCTTCGTGAAGAAAATGGTGTTTACTTGGTGTTTTGGTGGACTGCATATTTTTATTTTAGGGAGATATCACTATTGGAGTGTGTATAAATACTGAGGTCACTTTACTTTTACGATACTTTAAGACCTGTAGAATATTACAACGCATCTAACTCATTTTTTATTGAAATACCACTTGGCACACTTCACCTCTCAGGTGCTAATATAATTTATTATTTCATTATGTATTTTATATAATAAGCTGCATAAATGTTTCAGTGCAAACTTGAACCAGAAGAAATTAAAATAATTGAAAAAAAGGTTTTTCCTTTTATTAATAATTTTTTTAGTGTATAGTTTCTAATGTTCATAAATTTGAGAGAGGAGAAAGTTAGCTTACAGAACAATTAAAAATAAAATGGAGGACAAGCATAGGTTTAATTGAAAAAAGTAGATTTGAAATGCAATCCAGCCAGTAATTAGGAATATGAATTTAAGATTTTATTATTGTGATTGTAATGTAGCACAAATTGTTTTAATATAATGTTACGACTAACTGATATTCTGTGCAACAACTTAAAAAAGGTTATAATGCTTTGTGAATTAGTGGAATAGATAAAAATTAACCTGTCCATGAATATTTGCACTGACAAATACGGCAATCGGGTCTGGCCAAGGTATTGTTATATATTGGTTCCACCATCTTGTCATTACTATTGAAACGTAAAAACCCAAAACAAATGATAGGGGTATAAGGTCGCTGTATACATCACAGTAATGTACTATTCCTTCGAATATTCTGAAAAAAGAAAATTCAAATATTAGAAATGATATAAATATATAAAACAGTGTATTATATTGTAAAAAAAATATTGTCTTCACATGATTTAAAATATATTTAGCCCTATTTTCTCACTTCATCAAAAATTATTTATCAATCCCCAACACTTTTTAAAATATCCATGAATAAAATGGTTTTTTTTTATATTTAATAGTTAAATTTATCAATTATTTTATTTAAGACATAGGAGTCCTATTGAAAATACTTGGCAGGAGTAAGGACTACTAGTCAACTAATATATTTTCAGCGTATTTCATATTGTTGTTTTAGTGATGTCACATTATGTATATTCTACTCAATCTCCTTTGTCACAAATTATTACATTTAATAAATACCATCCCTGGGAGCATTATGTCCTATTTTATGGATAAACCTATAGATATATTATTAGTGTGACGCACGATTTAATTCAGTCAAACATTTCGGAACAGGCAATAAATAATATATACTTATGAAAAGTTCTAGTGAATTGCTATGTTGTCCTGTTTAACTTTTCCGGTTCTAAGCTCAAGAAATGTGACCCCAATACCCACATTTTCTTAAATATCTATTTTAATATGGGTGATACAATGTTTATAATTAAGGTATTCTTATATCATAGCTTTTGGACCTTTTGTAGTTTATATAAATACGCGATAACGCAATAACGCGATAAGGCGATAAACGATCGCTTGTAAGATAGCTGCGCTAATCTCGTCAGTTGCAATGTCATATGTGTGCTGGGATGACGTCTTTTTTTACACGCATCTTATATATTTTTATAAAAAATGTATGAGGAATGATGCAGAGATATTTTAAAGCCCTTAGACGATTTTTTTTTGAAATTCATAAGAATAAGGCCAATAATGAGGAAACCACTGGGGTCCCAAAACGGCCCCCATCGGCAGAGAAGTATTTTTCTAGTCTCCAAGCCGCGAGACTTAAAATAACTGTTATATGGGAATGATTTTAATATAGAGTGTATCACTGTTATGTGATAACAAAAGTCTTACCTTTTTCCAGCGTCATCTAAGAACCATCTGTATGTGAAGCTGAGGATATAGTAAAGCAGAAGAAAGCAGAAGAGATCTAACCACACCAGTTTGTATATACTTCCTCGCCATCTGTAAAAAATAAACAAAACATTAATTAGTTATTGTAATGAAGATTGTAATACTAATTTAAACAGTCGGGAGAAAATCTTCGCATGTATCAAAAAATAATGCGTTTTAATGATTCCAAATGTGAACTTCCAACATACTATGTAGAATTGTTTTATATATTTTTCATGAATTCATAATATTATTGTTATATTACATTCCTTGAGAATAAATCGTTTCCACTAGTCATAACACAGCATCTTTTATATCGGTGTGTGCACTGCATACTATATTATTGTAATCTTAATAATTCATTTGATAGTGAACTTAAATATTTTTCTAGCCAAAAATAATAAAAAATATACATTAGGTGAAGACATTTTAAATGGATTCAAGGGTAAAATTTGTGGAAATATATTTATAATATAAAATAAAATTGACAACTTTGTTATTCCACTGGCTGTCAAACACAATGGAATAACAAAGATATCAATTTAAAATATTGTTAAGATTATTATATGATATATTTTATAAACTAAATTATTTATATTTTCTAAAATATCAAGAGTAAATGAAGTAAGAAAAGTGAACTGAACGAATAAATATATTTTCTTGATGAACATAAATATCTAGGTTTTTACTTTTTATATGTACTATTTTTCTGACTTAAATTGTGGGGAGAGCTGATCTAATCGATTGATATGTCGTTTATATATTATGTATAGTTGTTTATATATATATATATTTATGTATATACTTGTTATAACAAGGGTTATATCTAATGTTGTATTTAAACAAGAGAACATATGTGATATATTAGACAATTATTGCAGCATTCATATAATTTTATAATGAATTTATTATCTCTGAATTTCCTGTTTCAGTGACAGCTGGAGGGTATAAGTAACACGACTACGAAAATTAGTTTTAATGTTTTAAAATTTGGATCACTGGAAAATTTTCGTAAATCCTTGATAGTAGGGCTTGTACAAAAACCGACTTTAGAAAAAAGTCGGTTTTCGAAGTTTTAAAAAAAATTCAATCTTTTAATTAATCAATTTTTAAATCTTTTATTATTTTAAAAAAATTGAAAGATAAGTGTATCTGACTCAAAATGCAGAGCAAAAATACTTTTAAAATTAACCAAAATATACTATTTTTAACGCATTCATTGATGTCTACTGACTATTAAACGACATATTTCATCTCGTTTAATTATAAAGAGTCAAAATACTAACGTTTTTAATTGAATAATAGTAGAAGAATTGATTATTGATTCTGATTTTTGAAACCGGATTCCGAAAAAAAGCCGACATTCGAATGTCACGAGTTTCGAAACCGACAAACCCTACCCGACTTCGATTACCCCTTTTTCGCCCCTGGCTTCGATTACCAAACATGAATGCCCTCGTATTGGCGAATATAATGTTAGAACGAACGCTATTCGACCGTGAACAAAAAAGTGTTACAAATTGAAGCTAGACTTTTCAGGAAAACATAATGCGTTCCGGAAAGTAGTTTTTTTTTTGTTCTTCTATCGAGAAAAAAACTCCGTCATTAAACAGTTGCGCAATCGTAATGTATTAATGTGATACATATCGATGCAAGTTGTTATTAGCTATGAAAGTCGTGAAAGATTTTATATTACCAATAAGCGTGAGATTTTTAACAATTATATTTGTTAGACTTTTCTTGGTCTTAGAATCATAATATATGCATGTATTGGAAGCACTGGTACAAATGATATATAAAGAAAAAAAGGTAATGCATCAGTGGTTTCGGATATTTTGACGATATAATTAAACAAACAAAAGTTTTCGAAACTGATGACAAAATAATGATTTCCGTTTGAACTCAATACCGTTGAAGGCCATAATTCAAATAAAGAACGCCAGGTACAAGATGAAGTCGTTGCAAATCACACAGATCATGATATTTTATGATATAAATGTTCAAAAATAATCGAACACCGGTTAAATGTAGGGCCGAAAATTATTTGTGTTTATATATTATGAACATAGTGCTTTTATTTACGTAGAAGTTACGTTTACGTACGAAGATTACGTTTTATTTACATAATATTCTGGAAACCTTAATTTAAGTTATTTAATGCAATTATTTAAATCAATATAAATTTGATAGGTAACTTTGATTCTTGCAACATTAAATCAGTTTGAATAAACTCTTTTTCTTTGTACTATTCAACTAAACAAATAAAAATAATATATATATATTGTAATAACGGAAAATTGTAAAATATTTTTTTATTACCTATGTAAAGTAAACATTGACGATACATTGTTATGCTTGCGCGCCGCATAGATGGCAGTGACAGCATATAAACGTTGTCATTATTTCGCGCCATAAATCTATGAAAATAGTGCCAATACTATAATAAACTATATATCGTCGACTTCCCGCAAGATGTGATTTATTGAAAATTTGGTCAACATTTAGTTACATTCACAAAAGTGCTTATTTTTAAATTTTGCATATATGTATTTAAAAAAGTCATTCGGTGTCTTAACATCGATTAATATTGTCCAATGACCAGTGGCGGATTCAGCACACGAGAGGCCGTAAGCGCAATTAAATTTGGAGGCTCTGATTTTCGGAGAACATAAGAAAATCAGAAAATTTCATGTAAAATAGTAAAAATGTTTAAAATCTGGACAAAAAGTATATGGGTTATATAATTTAAGCCATTTTGAGGCCCCAAGCGCGCGCCTCGTTCGCTTATAGGGTAATCTGCCACTGCCAATGACAGCTTTAAAATTATTATGTTGTATTTCATGAACATACCTAAATGAAAGATATCATCGATAAGTTTGCAAAATATATTTTAAGGATTTCTTTTATCAACCCGACGAGACGGTATGTTTTTTCGATCGGTTGCACGATTTATCATAGCGTAGAAACCGTACGATACATTATAATTATTGAACTAACACACTATCGTACATTATAGTACGATAGCCACCATATAACCGTCAACTAAGTAAAAGTCACCATATATTTAGACACATTTTTTTTATTCTTAACTACTTAATATGTACATATCGACTGTGGAAAGGAAAAAGGATGTAACCCACAGTTTTTCCAAAACATTTTTTTTTCGATTATCACAATGTATCAAACTTGATACACGTTCTATCAAAAGGATACAAGCTGCAAATGTCAAATTAGTATCTAAATTTAGCTTTTAAATTTGAAAAAGATGACCTTTTAAAAAGTTAAAACCAAGAAAAAAGACTGAAACAAAGGTTTTTCCTACACAATTTATTTAATTAATATTAGATTAAGTCAATTGAACACCAGTTTAGAAGTCTCCGTGCACTTCAATGTTGTGTATAATTCATAATTTGCATATGTCACAAAATCATCAAAACACGTTTTTGGCGCCTCCTGTAAAATTTGATATGTGTAGGTTACGTCCTTTTTCCTTTCCACAGTCGATAAGTAAATATTCACAGACTTATCAAAATGTTATCAATTTGCATGTCCTTGTTATCTTATCAAAGGCCACACTTTTGAAATGAATTAACGTGAGATTATTTTAAAAAACTGCCACAGATAACATAAATTTAATAGATCATAATAAGACTCTAGGTACTTACTAGGACTAGGGAGTAGAGATTGAAGACGAGTAAAATCGATTCTGTCATTATATTTTTTATATTAAGTTTATGAATTTTCGAGTAAGATTGGCTTAAAATTGTTGTGATGTTTTAGCGTGAATTTTATTTAAGGCTCAATTTTATTCATGAGATTAAAGTCTGTCTAATCTAATGAGTATTTTTAACTGAGATTAGTCACTAAATCAAGATGAGTCTACATGTTGTTTTTTTTTTCTGACGTCACCCTCTGCAGATAGTAATAAGATAATTAACTGACACTCGGTGATATAAATCTCTGGCAACATATACAATAAACAGAAATGTCAAAGTTTTACGTGAACCTTTGCCCTTGTCGAGGTTTTATTTTTAAATAAAAAAACGACGAGCACATAATTTGGTATGTTCGCTACGTTTTCGTGATTGCATATAATATAGGTAGTCTGAATAAAAAATATCTCCGAATTAAATGAATTTCTATACAGAATCATAAATCGAAAATCAATAATAAACCCAATATTGTTAAACGAATTCGGTTTATATTGTTCGAGGGAAGACTGAAATTTTAAAAATAAAGAATAAAAGTTACAAGGACACGTCCGCTAAAAAGATTATTTACAATCATTTCACACTTAACTGAATATTGGTCTTCAAATTCTAAGAAATTCCTACAATTTCAAATGGTATTTACTCTCAATAATTGGCTGACAGACAATGTTTATTTCCCAGTGAGATAAGACAACAATCACCTCCGATTTTTGATAAAATGGTTCTTTTTATCATAAGCCGCAAAAACGCAACCGCGAAACGCACGCCAAGTAATATAAATTTTAAAAACCCGACATGATTCTGAGAAAAATAAACTAGGTTTGTAGAATGATATCGACTGTGGAAAGGAAAAAGGACTTAACCCACAGTTTCTTCAAAACAGGTTTTTTTCGATAATCACAATGTATCAAACTTGATACACGTTCTATCAAAAGGATGCAAGCTGCAAATGCCGAATTAGTATCTAAATTTAGCTTTTAAGTTTGAAAAAATGACCTTGTAAAAAACTAAAACCAAGAAAAGAGACTGAAATAAAGGTTTTTCCTAAACAATTTCTTTAATTAATATTAGATTATGTCAATTAAACACCAGTTTAGAAGTCTACGTGCACTTCAGGGTTGTGTATAATTCATAATATGCATATGTCACAAAATCATCAAAACACGTTTTTAGCGCCTCCTGTAAAATTTGATATGTGTGGGTTAAGTCCTTTTTCCTTTCCACAGTCGATATAATTCATATCGCGTTAAGCTCTAGTAATACATTTGTTATAAGTCAGATCGGAGATAAATTTTAATTTTAGCTTTGGATAAACATTACAATTCCGTCGCTGCATAATTTATAGTTCATAATACTTATGTAACATAAATGCGACCAGGAAACATTGTTCTCTAATTGTGTATCCAATTCTTAAAATGGGACATACACACATGTCTGACTGCATATTCTAACTTTAATTAGATACAGTCTTTATCGAAAAACACCATTAAAAATCATATCTTATGAGTAGGAAGAAATTGAGAATAATCAACAATATAATTTCGTTGGTGAGTACGTCATAGTCACTGCAATTAGCAAAATGTATGCATGCAACTTTAATTCTCGATTTTAAGAATTCGTACACAATACAACATTTTCACAAAACACACATTCGAAGGTTTCTACATCATTCAACAATTCCCTATATCTATCCAGGTTCACCAGTATATTTCTCCAAGCATACGAATGCATAGCCAGCGAAGTCTTGAACTGCCTCTCCTATATTAGTAGACCCTACTAGATTACTGGGTACACCTTTATTAACCGGTTCACGGTCTGCCATACGGTACCCCTCCCCGCCCTTCCAATTTATATTCCAAACATATATTAATTGGACTACGCTGGCATTGTGTAAAAGTAACGAGTAAAAAGCAACCTTCTCTTAGAAAGTGTATGTGCTTATCTATGAACCCTTCTCGGAAGTCAGTTAGATACTGGGGAAGTTAAAGTAAGCCCTACGGGAATAAAGACATTTCTTGATTGAATTTAAAAGCCACAATCAGTATTCGTAAAGGAAGCTTCTTTTTCGTTTTCTCCAATTTAAATTCTTCAGCTTACGAAATATTAAAACAGTTATTGGAGAGAATTGTTGCAAACACTTACTGTCTTTATGAACCTTATAAATAAAAAATGCCGGGAAACTGAGAGCCCACTTAGCACTTGCACCGCCGATATTATTGTAATATATCGCTAGAGTATAGACAAATTTGGTTAACCCTTTTACCAACGGTATCGTTCAATTCATTTGTAACAATGCTCGCTCCCAATTTAGAGCATGTGGACTCGTCATGGAGTTTATCCTAATACAACTTGTTCTACTCATTCACTCAACCTTTCATTTTCAGAGAGAGAGTAAGGATAGAAGTATAGATCTAGGACAAGACTAGTGGTTAGCTTATCGCTCTCGCTAGGACCGTTTTGGGGTCGTTTAGTGGGAGGGAATTCATATATGATAATATATCACAGATATCCATGCCCTCAAACACAACCCATACATCTAAGCACGAGACTTAAAACAATCAGTATACTTGTTCAAAAAAACCACCACCCCTACTGGTCTGATATAAATGACAGTATAAGCAGTGCTTTTTTTCAAATGTAGCAATTGAGCGATTAGTAAATTACATGTCCAGTCCTAACCCTATCCTTCTATACTTACTCTTTCGAAAAAATGAAAGGTTAAGCAACTTGCTACAAGCATTTCTTTAAAAAACTTCTGTTGAAATACCTCCATTAGGAAGCTATATGCTCCACATTGGCAACGGACCTAGATTAGAAAAAAATCTTGACAAGAAGTAAGTTCTGGCACCTTTTTAAAAAAAAAAAAAACAAAAGCACTGAGTATAAACATTGCATAATAATAACTACAAGTGAAATAAATACTGAACAACTCAACCATAAGAACTACCCCGTGCTCAGCGATGCGTGGAAATGTCAATCCGTTCAACAACGCATTGTCAATATTTACAAACCGTGCCCAAACGATATTAAAATTGCAAAGGGTATATATTACATCGGTAAGTTCACAGGTGATGGAAAGCAAACACAGATAATTGAGATTATTTGTATCAATATGTTGTATTGATAAAAATGTGCTCACGATGCCGCCTATTTGTGTAACCATCACTATTATTGGAATTGCCACTCGTGGAGATAATAGTTAGTAATAATATGTGATAAATATAAGCAAGACAACATGGTATTTGACAATTCCAAATACTTCGAGATAGGTAAAAAAAATCAATGCAGTGATTCTTTTATAAATCACGAGCACCAGTGGCATACAAACTTTAACGATCGCGTTTTTTATTTTTCTTCCTTGGTAAAAATCATACTATAATATAATATAACCAAAAAAACTTTTGTTACATATTATTTATTTTTTGAGCGGTTTTATGTTATTATTTTATAAACATCTCATTCGGTGAACCCTTACGTAAATAATCAATTATCCAACTTGTAAAATGGAGGCTTCTTCTACGGAGCAATATAACAATACTCCGAAAAATAGCATTCAAGATAATACAATACTTAAGTTATACGAACATTGATAAAAATGTTTCAATTTTAAAGATGCAGATTCAATAATAAAATATACACGTCTTAAGCATAATAAAAATATGCAAAATGAATTAAATTAAGAAATAGTATATAAATAGCGAGAAAAAAATCTCATTTTCAGTTTATTTCGATTATTATGACAGTGTAAAATATGTTATACGTACATTGTATGTAACTTGAGTAATATTGAGCCTAAAGCTACGCTACTACAAAGCTCACATGCACATACTGCTAGTATTAGGGCTGCCAATCCCGGGATCCCGACCAATTCGGCGATCCCGAATTCCCGGGATCGTCTTGGTATCAACCCCAATCAAGGATTTTGGGATTCACGTAAAAATCTTTAAATAGAGCTTAAAAAAATCTTCCGAGTTGAGAATAATTCTAGAATCTGTGAATTCTCACTTTTTCGGCAATGATCTCGAGCAACTGTGGTTTATGAAAAATAAATATGTTATCGTATTTATTAGCTGTAAGTTGAACAAAAAAAATATTAAGTATAATTTTAAATGTTAAAATAAAATATAATCTAAATGTAGATTTTGTTTAATCTACCGCAGCACCCCCCCCCCCCCTCATATATTTTATCCACAAATAATTACAGCCTGTAACGCCGGTGATTTTTTTGTATTCAAATTAGTGATACGTTAAACATGAAAATATGGTAAATGATCAATCCCGGGATCCCGGATTAAGATATTGTGAATCCCGAAATCCCGGGATCACAAAAAGGGTCCGGATTCGCATGCCCTAATAATTATTATGTATGTATTATTCATATTGTTTAGTCATGATATGCCAATGCGAATTCAATCCCTTTGTAGTCGGGCAAACTTATCAGCGTTTGTGACAACATTTTTTCATCTTATCAATAAAACGACATCCTCCGTAAATATAAACTGAGTATTACAAAATGGAAAGGAAAAAGGACGTAACCCACAGTTTTTTCAAACCAGGTTTTTTCAATAATCACAATGAATTGAACTTGATACACGTTACATCAAAAGGATACAAGCTGCAAATGCCGAATTAGTATCAAAATTTAGCTTTTAAGTTTCAAAAAGATGACCTTGTAAAAAAATCAAAACCAAGAAAAAGGACTGAAATAAAGGTTTTTGCTAGACAACTTCTTGAATTAATATTAGATTATGTCAATTTAACACCAGTTTAGAAGTATCCGTGCACTTCAAGGTTGTGTATAGTTCATAATTTGCATATGTCACAAAATCGTCAAAACACGTTTTTAGCGCCTCCTGTAAAATTTGATATGTGTGGGTTACATCCTTTTTCCTTTATACAGTCGATATATATAATTATATTTTGCCAGGGTGTCGTTCAGCTCGAATGGGTATCAGTTTTGATTAAATAACTGTTCAATATAATTGAGCGAAAAATAATTAACTGACTTAGGAAGTAATGACATGATGGTCGTAAATCTTGGAATAAGATTACAATTTTCATCATTACACATTAAAAGATATCGTTGACCAACGGCAATTTAAAAAATGTTCTATTTAACACATGAACTAATCGACTATTCCGTGATAAAATATAATAAAAAATGATCATTTAAAAAATAGTGAGTAATAAAATTGTGCTTATAATATTATTGTAGAAATTTAAACATTACTCGCGTTGAGACATAATCTTTTAAAATTATAACAAAGATTATGTGTATATGATTAAGTATATATTATCGACATAATATTAAGCACATTAATAAAGCACATTTACCGCTACTGATATTTAGATTTTTAATATTATATTTTATAATATTTTGGTATTCAGGAATCGATAATAAAAATAAATGATTTAAATCAATCAAAAGTATGAGATATTCATCTTTCACACTTATGAGCTAGCATGTGTAATATTTGGTTTTGATGAGCATATTAATTATAATAATCTATTCGTTTTTATTAGAATAAATATCAATCATTTTAATTGGCAAATAATTCTAAGAAATATTGTTTTTTTTTCTCTTTCATTCTAATGATTCATAGTTATTGTCAACATTAGTTTTTACTGTTCGTTTTAAGTCTTCCTAAGAAATACCTTGTGAATTATTGAGTATATGTAGATACAAAAAGCACTGCGCATACCTATTTAGTGCGTGTGAAAAATGTGTTCTTAGAAGGTAACAAAAGGCGTCGAGATTAGATATAGATACATATTTAACATATCTGTAAGAAGTCGCCTAGACCGAAAACCGACTTCTGCGCGTGGCCAAGAAGTTGCAATAGCATATTATATGTACGCCTCGCACGTGATATTTTGTGGAAGAACCACATTAAAAAGGTCAAAGAGCCGCACGTGGCTCGCGAGCCGCAGTTTGCCTACCACTGGTATACACCCAAGGAATTCTGAGAAAAGATATAGCATGGCAGTTTAATTGAAATTTAAGTTACAAGAATGTTAAAATGTCAAGATTTTTGTAAAAAAAAAAGTAAGTGTTCATGGTTATTAGATAGTCGAACAAATTTAATACAAATTAACTGAAACTATTGATTTATTAAAAGACTCATTTCTAGTGATACTGGACACAATAACAAAATGCAAGACCATGACAAGAGTTCGTACCAAACAAATAATATAATATATCGAAAAAAATAGTACCAAATTAATAATATGTGTATCGTGTCTATATGAGACATAAAAAATGAGTGACTTAAACGTAAATCGAGGGCTTCGAATCGATTCCTGTATCTTATTAATTTTTATTCAAGTCATAACTGCGAAACAAAAAAAGACTTACAGAAAAATTAAAGTTTGACAAGTACTTGGATTAATTTTTTCTCGTAATCAATCTGGTCTAATGACAAAACCGCGGATTATACTATAGATTCATAGAGTGAGAACAAGAGACTCTCGTTCTCTATAGACCTTAGGTCGTTTGCTGATGTCATAAGTACTTAAATATAATTTTATAATATTATAATTCCACTAAGGATAAACGGTAAATAATATTTAAATTATAAACGTGTCGAATGAAATTGCGAAACTGTTTTACATATATTATATCACACTTAAATATTATTTAATGACATCACGCAGCGAAATTGATGGTAAGTATTTCCGGAAGTTGTGCGCTGGATGTAAATTGCATTATGATCCAATGCAATAAAAAATTAATACAATTTCCTCGTTGACACGTCATTTGACATGTGTCTTCGACTACAGCTGACAGATGACGTGCCCTTGTACTACAAAGATAAAACATTACTTTCACATCCTTCAGTTATAACAACACAACAACACAACGACACTATAAATCATCTTTCGATCAAAATGTCATTTTTGTTCAAATTAAATGTAAGATTTTCGAAACATATCCAATAAATGTAAAGCATTTGTACTGCTAATAGAGAATTTTAAATACAGATTTATTTTACGAGAACTGATTGTTAGTCAGTCTCTCGTCGTATATTTTAATATACATTTGAAATAGAAGAATGTGACTTACGAATTACAGTCTTATTAATTAGCTCCATCTTTTTTCCGTTTTCAAGATCGGATAGGAAATAGTTGGGAGCACTGGAAGAGAATGAAAATAACAGAGAAATAAATGTCTTTCATATCATCGTTCGGGGATCCGAGGACTTGAAAATGATAGAGAAAAACATAATATGTAATAAAATACACAATGCCTAGAATAGTTAACAAATCCCCGTGACTCCGACTCTGACAATTACGAAAGGTGCGACATCGACTCCCCGACTTCGATAAAACATTTTATATAGAGTCTTTTTATGCGTATTTAATTCAATATATAACTTTGTGTATTTTAATAAGATTAAAAAAATGAGTCTGAGTGACGAGTTTTTTTACTACTCCGACTCCATACAAAACATAACGACACCGCGACTCCACGCCCTGCAATACATACATGACAGTACAAATGCATTCCTCTGCAGAATTGTAAAAATAAATGAGAAAATTTACATTGGATGTTGAGACAGTTAGGTAAGATAATATAATATGTAATTGAATATATTGTAATATATGTAATTGAATATTTTTTGATGGCGTAAGTTCATTAAAATATCGCCCGAAAAAGGATTTACGGTGGCATCGTTAACTCATATGCTGTATTGCAATCCTTAGGTGAATAATATAGCCAAAAAGCATGCATATTGAGAAGAGTCGAGCCATTTAAATCAAGATGATGTCGATTAATGCTAATTTGGTGAACACTCTAAAATAAACGTACACAAATACTGAACGGGGTTTCAACAATGTTTAATAAAATATCTAAATTATTATCTGAATGTGCATTTTTTCAATTAAATATGAATCTTTTTTTCAGATATAGACGCCGATGTAATCAATGAGACGCGAGAGTGTGAGAAGCATCCATGATTTTTTTTTATCGTTAGTTTGTAAACAACTTAGGTTAAATTTTATTAGTGTTAATAAACTTTAAAGTATTCATTTAAATTTCATCATTGAAAGGAAGTTGCTATCAAGTTTGCGGTAAAAATCCACGGTAGACAAAAAATTGTACAGTTAGTGGGCAAGTGAAATTTTAATAATGATTACTTATCCAACAAAATAAAATTGAATTTTAGTATGTTTATTTTTTCTAAAATCAACAGTAGTTCCTGGCAAAGTCTGATTATGTAAAAATAACAATAAACTTTTTGTATTTATGTTTTGAAATTTTTCAATTTGTTACGTGAATCGATTGATTGTATTTTCGTGGTAATGGAATTTACTGTAAACGCGGAGTTTTATTACACATTTTTCTTTGAATTTTTTTTCACATGTAAATGAATGTGAATAATCATGAGAAATTTTTTTTCAAAGAATGTGTTTCTATTTTAATGAACGTACGTAAATAATCATGGATCGATATTTAAATATGCCGCCAAACAAATTACCTATGGTCAATGGAAAATTGACTGAGTAATAATTATCTGCACGATAATGAAAAGTGTAAAATAAGCTTTTTCCTAGAATACATTCAATATCACCACATTGAACATGTTTAGTTTGTAGCTATTATAATAATTATTATTTTTGTTATAACAGAATATATTACCAGCAGCGTTATTCAACCATTTTTGTTCACAGATCCCTGAAAATGTCTATTAGCAAACACATATGTTTGAATCCTGATTGATAACAGTGTGCTTAAAAACCACTTTAATGCAGAATTATTATGTTAAATTATTATTGAATGAATAGAATTATTGTATTATATTAGTGAGAACAAAGTTAATGGGCCAGGAACGAATACATCACAATTTAACCGCGGCGCGGCCCAACATAATTATTTGCATTGGAGAGGGCCAATAACACTTTAAGTACTACATAATTCCATTTTTTATAAATTAGTTGACAATGCTGACGGTGAGCGAAACCGGTCCTGATATATAGTAAATAATGTGAGATTATTACTTAATGTTAATATAGCTAAATCATAACTGAAAACTTAAAAAATAATTCAAGTTCATACAAAATAGTGAAGATAAGGTTTCAGAAAACGTAAAATCTTTCCGCGAACATAAAGTTATGTTTCCTCAGATATTTATTATACCTTAAATAGCAATAGTTTTAAAATCTATACCGTATTAACCCTCCAGAGACGAGAGCTTTTTTCCGATAAAAAAAATATTTTCTAAGCCATATTGAAGTCACGGATAACTTTTATTCCTATCCAAAATTAAAAAAAAAAAAAACGCAAAGTCGTTGTATAGAAACGCCGCATGACTATATGGTCATGCTCATCCTTTTATTACCGTGTAATATTGAGTACGGACAGTAGTAAGGACAAAAGTGACCGTATGAGCTTGCAAACATTCGGGGTTGAAATATAGCTAAACGTGATTTTTTTAAAAATATTTACAATTTGACCTCTTTAGATCAACATAATTTCAAAACAAATATATTAGCAAAATAACTGTAAATAATTTTATGTTTTTATAAAAAAATATCTAACAGTTTCAAAAAGTAAATTAAAAAAAACGGAAATTCAAAAAATCACATGTGCTTTGGGAGACCGTTCCTGTTCCCACGGCTGATGACTTACTGTAGTCCGTACCTTTCTTAACCAAATATGACCGAAAGCAACGATATTCAGGTAAAAAAGTATGAATAGTGGGATCAATAGACAACGGTGTTTTGTGTGACCATATGGTGACGCTCGTCCTTGGAGGGTTAATCGTAACAAGCTGCAAAAAACTTGGTACGATTTTTTAAATTGACAAAGAGAAAGATTAACAGTTTCAGCTTTAATTGATTTTTTTTTCAGCGCGTTTCAGGCTATCGATAGTTCACTGTCAAGAATCGTGTCTAGCGGACATAATCATGACCTTTAATTTTTATTATATAGGTTAATAGTTCATGTTTGTACACATGCGAATTGATACCGTGATACACCTGATGAAAAAAAACTTTTACAGAATAGCAGTGTAATATCAAGTACATATTGATTTTTAAGCTTTTGTCACGTACGAAAATGTGTGCGGGATTTTAGATAAAATATAAAAAAAACAAACAAGCATTGCTGCACTGCTATGTATTTACAATTAATATACAATAAGGATTTGTACAATTTAATTTTGTAATTTTGATAATAATCGTAACTATAAAGCGTTAATGAGAGTGTGAGACGTGGACACTGGCTGTGAAAGCAGTTTGACTGGACGACTTCTTTGCAATGAGGATTTTGTGGCATATATCAGGACCCATGAATGAGAATAAAGAGTGGATTATATGAATAAATAATAAATAGATTCCTTGCTTATACCAAAATTAAAAATAATCTTCATAAAACTAAATAGTCTAAACTGGTCATTTTTTATCGTCATTGTATAAGGATAAAGGTCATATATTAAAAACTTTCAAATCTTCTAATGGAAAGTTGTTTTTTCCATGCTATCAAAACTATAGAGTGTAGGTTATCTTTTCGGACATTCATACGTGGGCGCAAAAAAAATGAAAGTATGACCGTTTAAACTTTTAGTTCCATTCGGAATTATTTGAAAAAAACCAATCAAGCAAATAAAATAGTTTTTGTCCTTGCAACATTTTTACACGTCAATCATTTAATTTTATCTCCGGTAGAAAGTAAAATTATGCACATCAAATTATGACCCTCAATATGCTGTGTTCTAAATGTTTACTGGGTTGGAAATATGCACAACGTAAACGAGCGAAATAGGATAGAATGGCCAAGGAAATAAAGAGTATAATTTGTCATAAAAACACATTGCTGGAAAAGTGTTTTTATGACAAAAGTCACTTTACAAAATGGCCGTTTTATTTGTTGCATTGACGGATGCTGAAATTATCCATGTCTTAGTATTCCTTATTATTTATTTACTGCAACTTGATGCTTTTTCTTTAGGTGAAAAACGTACCATAATTTAATTAATCTTAGAGAGATATTAATTACCCTAGCCATATTAACCATTTCCCTAGAATTTTGATATATACAAATTATTAAGCTTGATAATATATTCTATTTGATCATACACACGTCAAGATTGATAAAAATTTTCAGAAACTATTAAATTCTACGTGTTTCGCGTGTTGTGAATAAACAGAACAGAACAAAACACATATAATAGAAACAATTAAATAAAGGAAAGATAATCGCCACTACTTTTTTAAATAAGACTGGTTGAGTCATTAAACTTAATCAGTCAGTGATTATACTATATATTTGAATTAATGTAAGTAATATCGTAGACTGTAGATTAATCACTCTACTCCCCTTTACAGGAGGCATGGATAGCGTAGGACATATTGAAAACACCACTCGCATTCAATGTTTTGACAAAAAAAAATATTAATGCTTGTTTAAAAAGGTTACAGTAAAAATCCTAATTCAAGATTGCAGATTTGAAACAGTATTGTACAGCTACCCTACTAGTTGTATATGAAGTATACAGAAATAAACCTATTATAGAGTAATGTTTTGACTGCATTCCAACTGTTATATTATAAGCAAACAGTAAACAAGAATCTACCTACTATCTACACAATTTCTTTCAAGAGGCTATCGTAATCTTTATTATATACTCGCGTGACAGTAATGTGGCCTTTTTGACAAGGCAGAATACACAACGTCTGGTTTTGAAGCGAGTTATTTTCTTGTACATATCGACACGATTATCATTTTGATATTGTCGAGTAAATATTTGCATAAAAGTAAAAAAAATATAGGAAAACAAATGCGGTCACATAGTGGAATACATAACGTATGTGTATTTTTAATACCTCGATATAAATTCATACTATATCCAAAGAAACTTGTTGTAAATCTAATCTAATCACCTGTGAGGTGGCTTAGAAATTTGCTGACTTACAAACTAACATTGAATAAATATAAAAGAAAATAGACGCTTTTAGGGATCCTTGTAATCTTACATGTTAATATTTTAATGATTATATTTTTCATCCTCTGCAATGGGTAAACGACATTGCAATACAATTATATTTTAAAACCATAATTAACGAAATAAAAGTCGATACATTATAAGTTAAACGTTTGTTTTTCGAGGCATATTATGTTTGTCAGGAGATCATCTCGATCGCAGGTGTATACTGTATACACACGTTAGTTTGAGACTTGCATCTTTTTAACTTACTTTTAATACGTTGATAGTATAATATAATACAAGATATAATAATTCAAACTCACTAAGGAACATTAAAGAATAAATTTAGTTTTTAGCAGAAATCAATTTTCTTAAGGAATGTAAAATAAGTTACTGGTATATTTTAAGCAGAACATTTCAGTTATCAGTTGTAATTTCAGTTACTAATTACTCAGTATTTTTTATTTTGCAATAAATAAACACCGGGTCAATAACCCTCTTCATATGCTTATGTCGATTATTAAACAATCTTGTATGAGCGCAAAAAGCTGGCCAAAAGAAATTACATGCTTATGATGTCTCCATTTATATCTGCATAAAGAGATTGGATCTGTAAAAAGGGTCGCAAACACATTTACGTAAAGGTCACAGTATGTGTTTCAAGTAGTGTTCTTATGAAACCAAAAGGACTATGGCAGTCTAGTAGACAAATAAACAGTCTCATATATGAGCATTTTTTTAATTTATGAAATTTATTATGTGTTTAATTTATTGAATAAATGATTAATTCAGACTTAACGGACACGAAGACATTTAATCAGCGTTTGCCAAAAGAACTGTTCTTTCTCGGTTGAACGATAATGATTATACCAGGAAACCATACGTTTCTTAATATTTATAATTTAACTACTTAAAAATGATTCACACTTTACACTTTTACGGGCGGGGATAAATAAAATTAACATATTGCCCGCGTCAAAAATTATGGAGAAAAACACACATTTTTGTATGGATTATTGAATCAAGTTTGCTTGCTTCTTTGAATGTATTTAGTTTTCAAATAACTAAAACGTTTATTCACTTTTAGGGTGTTCACTGTCAATACTTGGTGGAAAGGCATTATATTAATAAAAACACAATAATCCTTTGTACTTCATTCCACTTTATTTAATATGTCAGGACCGGTTTCGCTCATTGCGAGCATTGTCAACTGATGTCAAAAACGTTTATTGGCACTATTAAAATATTTCCAATAGTAAAGAAAAAAACTTCTCGTAGTTTCAGCTATATTTTCAACTAAGCATTCTCAAAGCGACAGATATAATGGTTTTAAACTATTTTAAAATAGTTGGAAATCATCGCTCGTCGGGAAAAACTGATACCGATAACTCTGTTTGATTTTAATATAAATATAATGACAATCACTTTTAAGGAGTTCACTGTCAAAACTTGGTGGAAAGGAATTATATTCCAAAAATAAACTCAAAATAAACATGACACTTAATAAAAATAAAACACGTTTTGTACTAATTCCGCATTTTATATTATAGGACCGGTTTCGCTCATCACGAGAATTATCATCTGAGACCGATCCTGATATATAATAAATAATGTGGAATCAGTAGTAGAAGTGAATTATATTTTTATATAATGCCTTCCCTACAAGAATTTATTGTGCATACACTTTAAATGTTAGTGTCATCAGTTTTTAAATTATCTTATCAATGGATATAGGCGTTCGTCCGTGTTTCATTTAAAAGTTGGTAATTTTTATTAGAGTATGACGAATATAAAAAAAATATGGTTATCTGTCTTTTTACTACGCGTGTGTATAAATGACACACTTATTCACTGTCATATTATTGCAGTAATTAATGCATATGCGTGTCAACTGAAAACTAAGTGTTGTTAATGGGACAGTTATGGTTTTTATACTTGATTAAAATGCGAAATTTTGATTTCAGTATTTATAAGCGAGAAAAACTTTTATGTTGCCAGTGACAAAGTAGATATAATTCAAAAGTCAAATATATTAAGATAAATTATAAAAGTAAAGAAAGACATTAAATTTAAAGTATAGCTCATTTATTTAAATTAGAAATTACACATTAATAATAAAAATGTAAAAAGTGAAGAAAAAAATACTTACATTAGGTATAAACGTTTCAATTTTGACTGAAGGTGCTTCATGGTATTTCAATATATTCAGTACATATATATATATAATTAAAAAATAATATAAATTATAACGAACGAATAAATATATTGTAATTAACTATATTCTGGCGAAAGAGAACATTGATTCCCTTATTCATTTGTCTACGTCACCGATTCATAAAAAACATATTTGTCACAAAAACCTTTCATTTTTGAGTTGATATGAAAAAATAAAAAAATAAAATTTACAAATCAGCGCTGTGTTATTAAATTAGCTTGACAGAAAACAAGAAATTTAACGAAATCAATGATAAAAAGATAATCTATCCTACTAAAATCGGCCGCTGTAGTCTAGTGATAAGAGCTTTTCATTAGCGATCGAGTGGGTCTCGATTTAAGCCTCGGTAAGGTCAATATCAAATTTAGGTTATTTAAATTTGATGAATGATTTAAATCTTGGACATGGCTGTGTGTGATGTAATTTCTCTTCGAATTTATCTCAAGTGACTTAAATCTAATTAAAAAATATGCGGCGCATTTGCATAAGCTATGATTTAAAAAAAAAAGTTTATGGCAGTATAAAAAAAGAAATAAGTGATTTGGTTGCGTTATAAAATGTACAAATGTATCAGTTTATTTACGAGAGATTAAGTCTTTGTTAAAATTACGCGCATACATCTATCTACTGTCAGCGATGAAGTTAAATAATGACATAAAATGAGTTACATCAGCGATTACCGATAAACAACATATACATCAACGAACATGCACGGCTTCTTTCCTTTAATTCACTCGGCCTTATTCAATATCACCGCAGCTGAGTAAATCTTTTCAAGAATTTGAATAAACGATAAATATTAATAACGATACCATTATAAAAATAATTAATCATAACTTATAAATTACATGATTAATTTTAGTAATATGTCATTTGCATCATGTTGATAAAATATTATGAATTATTTATTTAAAATGTAATTAAGTTTGCTGTGTGAATCGAGGAGATTGAAAGCATACGATAAGTTCATACGTTTTTTGAAATTTTACATACGATATTTTCTGTATTTAATTAGTGTGCAATGAAATTGGCATATTGACATCGAAATGCATAATTATTATAGTATAATTAAGATGACTCAATTATTTTGGATACAGCAAAGAACACATCCAAATATGTTGCCTGATTTACCTAGTCGAATATACGTAACGATTAAGCCAGTCAAAATAAGCCTCGTTCAGACCAACCGAGTACAATATTGACCGAGTAAGCGTCTACAGCAGGCATGGGCAACCTTTCCTAGGTCTCGGGCCAAATTATCATTCTTTCTCCGAGTCAAGGGCCGGAACAAATTACTAAACATAATAAAGTAATATTAAATAAAACACGTTGTTACTTCTTATATATCGTCCAAGCGGTGGTGATCACAAACTAGTAGAGTGGAGCCACCGCAAGCGCACGTGTCATCTCCATTATTAAATCCCTCTCTGGAACTATTAATTTCATTCTCTATAACTTCACCGAGATGAATCAGGGCCGGACAAAATATCTCAGCGGGCCGGTCGTTGCCCATATATGGTCTACAGTGTAGACCAGGGATGGCGAACAAGGGACCCGCGTAAGAAATTATCTAACCCGCTTGAACTTTTAGACATGATTGTTTTTATTTAAAGCCTTAATTATTCAATCTATGTGACCCGCGACATGATTTTTTTTTTATTTTTTAAATCAAATTTGACCCACTTGCGAAAAAGGTTCCCCATTCCTGGTGTAAACTCTACACACATATATATATTATCAAGCGAATAAGTTCATTTTACATGTGTTTCGTTCCATTCAACAACAATCGTCAAACGCCTATCCAGACTTTCTGAAAACGTGAGCAATGGCATACTACAGGTGGTGGGGGTATCTTCTCGGCCGAGGAAATAGAAACGATTTCTATTCACTCGCTCGCTTGAAACACTCGTCGGATCGCTCGGCCGAATCTCGTGCGTCGCGTTCAAATTGCTTTGTATTCGGCCGAGTTTACTCTCTCAGCCGCGCACTCGGTTGGTCTAAATGAGACATTTATGTTAATGCAAGATCGCAACTTCAAAACTAACTCTGACCACATTTTTTTTATGACACCCACATTCAATACAAAAAGGATGTACACAGTAAACATACATATACTTCAACGTCGCCGGTGCCGCGTAACAAGCCAGTGAAATGATAGTTTCAAATATTATGTGGGTGTATTATCTCTATCCACAACATAAATGCGAAAACGGACCCTTTTTTCAGAAAACAAATAAATCTAAAAGACAGGTCAATGAGATAATATATAAAAGCACTGTATTCTTAAACAAAGGACGAAAGGTCACCGTAATTGAAGAGCAAACATTCAAAAAAGTGATTTATCACACAAATACATAGCTTAAGAAATGATGATTTGAATGTTGGAGAAATCACGATTTGCTTGAATATGTCAACTTCATGATTAAAATTTTGTAGGAAAAAACCTTTTTTGAACACTAATTGTGATTTCCATTCCCGGACGCTTTTTGTGATCTCAGGATTTCGGGATTGAACACTCAACATAAAATTGTGTATAAATTGGGATTCGGGATTGAGAATTAGTACCGGATTAGTACTGTCTAATCAGACTAATAGTAATACCCTAATCTGAACTGATATTAAACGGCATTTTTCATAATCTTCGAATGATTGCTCCTCAATTATAATGGATGCTTGTGAAGAACTACCACTTCAAATAATATAATATATATATCTACTTATTATACTTACATATATATGTGTGTGGATTTATATTATATATATTTTAAAAGATTTCCATAAAAAGCTAAAAAACATATCAAACTACGAATTATTTTTTTGATATACTTTAACGACAGTTCTGTGTAATTAGTGATTTCGAATTTTTGGTATATTTTCTTGCTGTTAAACTCGAGGATTCTGCACCTGTGTGCGAGGTGCCTTTGGCGCCTCCAAAAACTGAGTCTAAACGAGTGGATATGGCTAAAATCTTAGTGCGTCGCCTGTGTACATAGCACTCTTTGCACACGCCACGAGCCGACCCTAGTTACACTCATAATCTGTGTCAGATGTCATGTATTCCTGGTAAAGATAACTTATTTTCACGGTAAACTTAGCAGGATTTCGGATGTTTTTGTAGTGTTTTAATAATATCATATTGTTATCATTTATTACATAGATATGACTAATTCATAAATAAGGTGATTGGAATTGTCCCCTACAATTGAGATAAGATTTTTATGAGGCAGCAAACACCAGCTTTGTCATAATATAATAAACAGGTGTCAGCGACATGTTATATGAACGAATATCAATTTGGCTATCAATCAACGTATATTTTGCAAACAAAAAAATAGATTAATGCATTGAAAATAAGGACTTTTGTACATAAATTAGAATTTCGTAGAATTGCAACCGATGATTAATTATGTCGTAATCGTAAATAACCTTACAATAGTTTGTCTGAAGATGCTTCACAAAAAGGCGTAACCTGTGAAATAAGAAATTTATCAAGTTTATTGTATCTAGCCATCTTTTCAGCTACGGCGTATACTATTTCAATGCAGTTTTGCACATTTACTCATACCCCATCAAAACAGTAGATTAAAAAAACTATTAAATTTTGACAACAAATAAATATTGATTATTTTATTGAAACAATAAGTTCTATGTTATCTATTCTATCGGTAACCAGGCACTAGGCAGCTGTAAATATTATAATTTTCGTGATATCGTATTCTAATATACTCAATTAACGCTAGAATATCTACTTTACCAATAAAGTTCTAAAATCACGTATAGTCCAAAAAACAATTAAAAAACGTGCTAATGGTACCATCACTCTTCTTCAATTTATGATATAAAGCAAAACATCTTCGGTGGAATAAATTGATACGAAAAGGACAAAGAGAAGTCGTTGAGTATCTTGAATCCAGCAACAATATCAGTAAAGTATTTGATTAGTACAATGACATTAAACAGTTCGTTGCTAAGTGGTCTTCATGGCCGAGTACCTATGTTATTAAGTTTATAACACAGTAAAGGAATACTATTTATGTTGCGACAGTAATTGGGCCAATTAGTGAAAAAAATGCCTATAATAATGGCAGGTGTTAAGGATCTTTTAGTATCGAAATATATATATTATTTAGAATATCACCTGCTCGAGTTAAAAGAGATATTACGTTTCTGAAACACTCAAAGCATTTTTAATTTAAGGAAAATAGTCGAATATAATCTTTTTTATGTAGAATGAAATTTTATGAAAAAAAAGAATTATTATAATCAAAACGCATATTAATCAAAACGCATATTAATCAAAATAGCTGCAAGACTTTTTAAATAATAGGTACGTAATAGCAGAAAAGATACAAAAAATCTTTCAGGAACTAAATAATTAAATTTCAATTAGGGGGGTTAAAAAAGAATCTTATTACAGTTTTGTTATTACGGTTTTTTGATTTTTAAGCATTTGAACACTTTTTTAAATATGTTTTCAAATTCACTGACAAAGAAATTTTTGTTGGCAAAAATAAGTGCAGACTAACTCTTATTCTGGCTAGATACTAGATCAGGGGTGGGGCAAATTTTCTTGTCTAAAGGCCTAATTCATTTTTCTGATTCAACATAAGGCAGCAGTAAACATTGACTAGGAAATCTTTGGCCGGAAACAATTTCATGCCAATTTGTAAAGCCCAAAAATTACCAGCGTGGGAGCTTTTCTTAGCTCTTCCAAGAATTTCGAATCCAAAATCTCAGGAATCTACGAATTTACAAAAAAATGCAGAATTGGCCGATCAGGTCAAAAGGCCGCACCAGAGTAGTCAAAAGGCCGCAGGTTCCCCACGACTGTATTAAAAACTGACGGTCTAGTCGAACTAGCTCCATATAAATCATGTTCGCTTTTCTAGTTAAATAAAACTTTGTTGTATTTTTTTAATAAACACATTTTCAAGACTTCTTCACCGTTAAGATTTTCAGTCGTACTTGAAATGATTTACCTCAGTTCCTCGACCGCTGATATACGGTGTTGATCGCGGAAGTATGGTTATTAACCCTTTAGTGACGACTGAAATAAGGTGGTTTATGCTTAAAGTGCCAAACATTTTTGGAAATTATTTTTTTTAAATATGTATTGCGTGATTACTATCTGTTACACAAAGTCTCGAAAAAATAGTTATTCAGCAATTTCATAAAGACAGAAATATAAAGATTTAACTTCTAGATGGAAAAAAAAAATAGATATTTTTTTATTATGTTTTTTTTTTACAACAATATTTATTTCGTCGGAAAATTAAGTTCGATCTAGTCAGGGAAAAAGATAACAGCAACAAACTTACTCAACAACTCTAAGAGTATTCATTCATATGTCATACACAATTAAAGGAATAGATGATATAATGAGCAGATTATGTAGTGTAAACATGTATTTAGTAGTTCAACGTCTATAAAATATATTGTTAACCGGAACAACATAATATGACATTGGACCGATTTAGCCCCCGTATCATTTTTCGCATACAAATGGAGAGCCGATCAATCGTCTCCGTAGCACTAAAAGGGTTAATACTATTCCTATTAATTGTTGTTTAAATTGTTTTTTTCTCGTCGCAATAGACTGACAATTAAAACCCGAGTCACAGTTCTAATTAAAATTTCGAATTGATGACGTAAGTAATGACAAACACACTGTAAAAACTGTACAGTTTTCAACATCTGAAAACGTCTCTGAATCACCGTAAAATATTTTCGGCTCATGAGATAATATTCTTTCACAGAATTAAAACGGGAAGTACAATGGTGAGTGGTAGGCGAATATTAATAAATTGTCTATTAATAAATAGCAACTCTAAATGCAAACTAGTTTCGGTGCACTGCCTAAAATAAAAGTGTTAAACATTGCCGGGAAAAAAAACTTTTTTTGTAATAATTTAACATTTTTTAATAATGGTAATGATCGGTTTTTTTATTTGCGAGATGTTGTATTCTTTTTTTAAAAAATTGCCTCTTACCAAGTATTGACAGACAAAAGTGTCATAATAGGCACACAGAGACGTAGACACCTCATAGCATAATCATGCAATGTATGAAGGCCCAGCGAAAAGAGGACCCCAAATTTCTACATACTCAATATAACAAATTGTGTGACGTTGGCATAAGGGTCCCCAAAATTCTAACTACGCCACTATATGCACATTCATTTTTAAATAGTCTAGACTAGAGTACAAATTTCGTAACTACAAACACGCTTGAAATTAGATTAAATACATTACATATTTTGTGAATATGTGTATTAAATATTTTTATTTTTTACTAGCTGACCCGACGAACTTCGTACCGCCTCAGAATCAATAAATGTTGTAATAAAAATAATAAAACATTTTTAGTACGTTTCCCACTAAATAAAATTTATTTGATCAGGACCGGTTTCGCTCATCGCGAGCATTATCAACTGAGTTATTATCATCTGAGCATTATCATCAGTTAATAATGCTCGCGATGAGCGAAACCGGTCCTGATCAAATAAATTTTATGTGGAAAAAGTACTAAAAATGTTTTATTATTTTTATTATATTGCCATTCCACCAAGTATTGACAGTGAACACCTTAAAAGTGAATAAATGTTCTGTTAACTTGATAACTTGAAGCATGATGACTACCGAGTCAACCTTCAGTTGTAAATTGCGCGGTGGCAAGCCAGGCACATCCAATAAGTTTAAAAATTAAGTTGGATAGTCGGTTGCTTCGTCTTCGTTTGTTACACGGTCGATAGATTTAAAGGAATGCAGTGGACCAACGATTTGATTTTGAATTGTGAAGTTTAAATGATCCACATCTTTGTTCTTTGCCGCAAGAATTGCTCGTTCATTCAACCAATTGTGATTTTTGTGATTAGATGTTCGGGAACATTTTGTTGAATGAAGTGAAATTGCAAAAATTCGGCGGAAACAAAATCAATCCGTTCGATTCGTCGACAGGAACACCCCCGTTACCGATAGTCAGCAATTGCTTCGGCAGATAGATCGTTTAGCAATCCAACTCGCATGTTTGTCGTCAGCTGAAGATTCTTTACATAGCGCCAGAGTCGTGATTTGAGGTAAGCGTTTATTTCATCGGAAGCGGTAAATCTTGGAATGACTGGTAGTGTTTGGTGGAAATCGCCAGATAGTAGAATCATTGCGCCTATAAAACATCTTGAGTCATTGCACAGATATTTCATACTTTGATTGAGTGCTTCCAATGCGCATTTGTGCGCCATTGTCCATTCATCCCAGGTGATGATTTTACTTGCTACCAAAACTTTGGTCATTGGTGAGTGTTTTGCAATATTTCATGTCAGTTTTTCAGTCGTTTAAAGCAGTGCTCCGCAAGCGGTGTGCCGCGAGGCGATGCTGGGTGTGCTGCGGCGCGAATCTCTAATAAACGAAAAAAAAAATATTTTGGTCGATACTACAAACTATTTCTGATGACACTATCATAGAGAAGCAGAAATAATTGTTTTTTGGTTGAAAGAATATGTTATATGTACAGTCTGCGCAAGAATGTTTCGCGCACCTTGCGAAAGTTCGCTAGATTTGAAGGAATGTAGTGGACCAACGATTTGATTTTGAATTGTGAAGTTTAAATGATCCACATCTTTGTTCTTCGCCGCAAGAATTACTCATTCAATCAACCAATTGTGATTTTTGTGATTAGACGTTTGGGAACATTTTTTTGATGAAGCCGTCCTTCGTTGAGACGAAATTGTTAAAATTCGGCGGAAACGAAATCAATCTGTTCGATTTGTCAACAGGAACACGGTCGTTACCGACGATAGTCGAAGATCGTTTTCAAGCTTAAATGATTTTTCTCTTCTCCTTCGGGGCCGAGTTAATAATCCTCAAATTCTCATGACTATTAATTTACATGCTTCCAATTTATTCTTACGTGGGCGTAACTATGAGCAAAAACTTTTATTTCTAAAAACTTATACCTCGCTTAAGAGGTTTAAATCACCAGTTCCAAGGGCCGTTAGATTGATCAACGCATTGCCTAGAGAAGTGGACATTTTTAGTGATAGTATTTGTGAACTGTTTGTAAAATTTCACTATTTTATTTCTTGATTTTTTATGTTGATTTTGATTCTGATATATTATGTAGTTTTATTTTATATTTTGTCTTATTATATTTTTCAAGTACATGGCGAATTGGCGTCAGCTGTTATGTCATGTACTGTAATTTTAATTTTGAACAATGAATAAATAGATAGTCACTTTAAGGGTGTTCACTGTCAATACTTGGTGGAAATGCATTATATTAATAAAAACAATAATCCTTTGTACTTCATTCCACTTTATTTAATATGTCAGGACCGGTTTCGCTCATTGCGAGCATTGTCATCAGTTGACAATGCTTGCAATGAGCGAAACCGGTCCTGACATATTAAATAAAGTGGAATGAAGTACAAAGGATTATTGTTTTTATTAAAATAGATAGTCAGCAATTGCTTGGAGAAATCTTCGGCAGATGGATCGTTTAGCAATGCAACTCGCATGTTTGTCAATTATTTGAGGCAAGCGTTTATTTCATCGGCAGCGGTTGATCTATCTACGTGGCTGCTATTCCAGAAGAAGAAACTGCTACAGATTTTTTTTTATCTCGCATGACCAGTGGCCATAATCAATGACATGAAGAATGTCTTGCCAGCTCCACCGGGCGCATCGAGGAAAAATAAGCCACCATTTCCATCATCAATTACCTTCATTAACGTATCGTTCATTTCCTTCTGTTGAGGGTTCAACAGTGGTACATTCGTTCAAACTGATTGGTTCAATGCATCTCAATCATATTCACGTTCACGTTCCAATTCTCGATTGAAAGCGTCGTTCATTCCACGATCTGGCGTTGGCATTCCTAACTTGACTACCAAACTGCCGCACATGAGGTAACACATGTCTTCGGTCTAAAGCAAAGCCTGGTTATGTATCTCTTCATTCACCTCGAGATCGGGATTCCCCAAACTGACACGAATTCGATGCAAAATGTATTCGGACATGTCATCCTTGTACTTGTTCCACAGTTCACGGGGATTCGATGGGAAGCATGTCAAAATAATGATAGAAAATAATGTGCGTATCTGACTTGGAGATTCAGAAACAATTTCTTCAGCGATTGTAATGAGTATCATTTTCAAGCAAATTGAGCTGTTGACATGCAAGTAGAAGCATTCGTCATTTTTCGGATGAACTGTGTACATGCGTCCAAAAGCATCAGTAGTCATTCGGATGAGCAGGAACCGCATCGCCTTGCTTTCGACGTTAAAATTTCTTCGATGTAGCTTTCCAAGTGTAATAACGTGGCATCTCAAAGTAGAGCAACGTTCGTGCAAACAGCGTAATATTGTTGTCAAAAAAATTATCATACCTGATTATAAACATAACCTTATTTCAATATTATCCGATTTTCTTTCGTTTTCATTTCATATCATCGATTTTTTTTATTCTGATCCATACTCTAAATTTAAAATCATTTAAAAGTCAATCGTACGCAAAAGAAGCAGAAACAAATGAATATAGGAAAAATTGCCACCTAGCGGATGAAATCTGCATACAACGAAACTTTCATTATTTCAAGCTGTTCGCCATTTGAAAACTGTATGAGAATATTAATTTTCTTCATAATTTATTTTCCGTGATATTTTTCCGATGTTTTAATGCTTATTCTGCTATTCTAGGCGGATACGAATTTAATAAAACAAAGATCATTAAAATCCGAGCTGTTATTCTCGAGATATACGTGGTGTAACAAACCCCACTTTCTTTTATATATATAGATTTAAAACAACCAAGCTGTAAAAGTCAGTAGCTGAAGCTGACTGGAATTTCATAACACCCGCTTGCACGGTCAATGTACGAATGTACATAATCTTCAAAGCTACTTGAACTTAATCTGAAAACGGGGTGGGGCGTATCGAGATCCAATAGGTTAGTCCAGGGGTGGGGAACCTTTTATTCTTTAAAGGCCGCATTCATTTTTCTGATTCGACATACGGCCGCAGTAAACATTGACTAGGGAATCTTTGGCCGGAAACAGGAATTTACGGTCAGTATATGTTGGGAATTTACGAACTTACATAATTTTACAGAATGACATAATTGGCCAGAAGGCCGCACCAGAGTAGCCAAAAGGCCGCAGGTTCCCCACGCCTGGGTCAGTCCATTTCGTACACCATCCCTGAATCCTTACATTTCTGAAGAGGTTGAATGACTACCTTGCAGTTCTCGTTAAACACATTAAGTTATAATTCTCCACTATGAGTATGTATGCTCGGCATCGGGAACGAACGTGTATATTATATAAAATGCTTATTTGGCAGAATAATCAAATTGAAAGAGAATCAGCGACTTATTTGAGAAGTTTTGCTTAATAAAACCGAAAAGCTACATAATCATAAATTTCCGTTAGCATCAGAAATCCTTGCGCAGGGGCCATGCTAATCTTCTCTGTATCGTTCCAATTTTAGTATATGTACTGCCGAAGCAGAAATGATAGGACACAGAAGTAAACTCGCTCTAAAAAGCAAGCTACTTCTGTACACCGCGATAACACGACCAATCATGACCTACGCGTGTCCAATATGGGCACACGCAGGCATGAAACGCATCCAGACACTACAGAAAATACAAAACAAGGCGCTTCGCATGATCACAGGCGCTCCCTGGTTCGTGCGAGGCACCACGTTACATAGAGACACTAACACAGAGCCAATTCTCGATCACGTCATGAAGCTGTCGAAAAAATTCTACTGTGACATGACGGACCACCCAAACGACACCATCAAAGCCCTACTCAACGACTACGTTGAGTACCCCCACACTGACATAGCGCGGCCAAGGAAAATCCTCCTCCTAAAACCACCCTAGATCCCCTCCGATCCCACCACTGACATGTTACCTTTTCTCTCCCCATTCCTTTCTTTTTTTTAATCAAATGTACAAAAAAAATAAAAAAAATAACAGACAAACCCAAAGCATTCTAAAAAAAGTAAATAGAATAAATTAAATGAAATGGGCCCACAACATCTAAATTAGAAGAAAAAAATATTTAAAATATTTAACCTTAGATGAAAGGGAGATTGGAGCTCGGCTCCACAGTTCCCCGTATAAGATGAAATGACGCTGATGATGATAGCATCAGAAAAATTGTTATAAAACCTTTTTCAAATCTGTACTAGGTTTTGCAATAACAATAAAATTCGTATATAATCGTATGGTATTTTGTAAAATGGGCGTTCAGCCAATGTAAGTATCAAATACAAAGCTTTGGGTCGATCAATACACATTTTTACAGTGCATTATTTGTATGATTATACATAGACTACCCTTATGTCAAAAGCGGTACTAACGCCTTTGAAGCGTTTGAACCTAACGAGTATTATAAAAAAATATCATATCGTAAATAATTTTAAGGGAGTAAAGTTAAAGAGAAAAAATAACCGTCCGACCCATCCAATTCGATAAGTTGGATTTCTGTGCAAGCCGAATTTTTCTCACGTTTTTTTGAATTTATTAACGGTTTTACGTTGTTTGTGTGAAATTTAATTATAAATATCTACAATGCACACACAGCAAGGCATAAGATAAGCACTTTGTTATGGATCCAATGTTAAACTAAAAATAAATTATCTTTCCCAAAGATGTTGCAAAAAAGAGCAGTTTGTAACTCTAGAATTCTTATAAAATTACACATTTTGTTTGCTTCTACATTTACAGACCAGGATCACACAAAACATTTGTGTATTTTTAAAAATATAACGTCACTTTACTGTACTGGCAGAAGATAATTAGTAACAATATTACCATCAATTAGCACAATAATATTCTTGGATATCAAATATTTGTGCGGAATAACTTAATTGATGCATTTATTGTACCAGTTCGGCAAAAACAGATTTTTTTAAATCGGTAATGCTGACTCAAAGGCAGGCAAGTGCCCATACTTATTAATTCCTGTCAGATCGGAGTAAATATATCTATAGTTTGATGTCATATAATAAAATATCGAATCTAGAGTCATTCAAATGTTTTGTTTGTTGTTTATTCAGAACTACTTAACAAATTCTGCCAGTACGGTGAAGATAATGTCGTTTCTAAGAAGTGTCAAAATATACTTTACTTGGAGCTCTACAAGGGCTAAGCCAAGTACAAACGATACCATTGTGTATATCAATGTAAATGGTCTTCTGTTGATGACTATAATTAATTGCGATATTGGATTTCTAAGATAAGTCACATTGAGTAAGGTTTGTGGTACATATATGGAGGGTATTGGGGTTCACATTGTTTAACTTGAATGCTGAATAAGTGGGTGAGTTAACAATGCTTTTCATCCTTAAACTAAACGCCCTTAACAATGATAATAAATATTGTCAAACCACTATAGTGCCATGACAGGTATACAACTATTTTTAATCATATTAGGAGCATAGTGTGTTTGAGATCTTTGTACATTCGATGTAGGCAAAAAAGCGTTTTGCAAAATTACAGTATCACATGAGTATATTTGACTGATCATAGTCCAGGAGACGATTCGGAATATTAAGATTATAAGATAAGAGGATATTTTATGGTGAAGAAAAATAATAATTTATGGTGACAATATAATAATACATATTACCACAATATGTCAATTAAGATAGCATAAAACAAAAAAAAAAGTATAAATAAGTATATATGACTTACTTATTATAATAATGAAATATTTTTTACGTAAATGAGCATGTTACATATAACAAAAAGTGGAACTGTGTTTAGGTAAAAGAGATTATTCCTCACAGAAGATTTAATCCTTTTTGCCTAAACTCAACCGATATGGTTGGGTTCTTTTTTGGCGCAGTATAAGTGAAAATACAGAATATGACTCATCCAGTACATACAAACGTTTGATTTAAAAGTTGATATTTACAAAACACTAGCCAGCTTATATCAATCTGTTACATTTCTAAGATCATTTAGATATTTTTTTATTAAACAGATGTTACGTTTCAATTGAATGCTGTCAGATAATAAAACAACGCACACAATCGGCAGATTTGTAGGCATTCTAAATAAACGGTTATATCGTTATCCAACGGCACGTACTTCATAATGGTAGTTTGGTTTACGTATTGCGTAGAATATTTGAAATGATTTGACGTGTTTTATGTCTGGAAAGGTAATGTGATCAATACTTCGCAGATTACTATAAGTCACGCAACCTGACGATATCAGAATGAATATAGCACTGTGCCGCAATCCATATGCGGCAAACAGAGATAAGGGATTTGACAAAACCTTAATGGGGTAGAATAAATCAGATAGCATTACAATAGTATGTACTGTGTTAGCTAAATTAAAGTAGACCAACATTCTGTGTATTGCCAAAAGGAAATATCCCGTGGAGAGATAATTGATAGCATAATATTAATAGTGTTTCAAAGGTAAACACGCGACATTTATGAAGCGATATTTTACCGTTCTAAAATCAAATATTTAAGTTACCGGGAATTATTGTATGTATGAATATGTTCATAATGTATATCGACTGTGGAAAGGAAAAAGGACTTAACCCACACATATCAAATTTTACAGGAGGCGCTAAAAACGAGTTTTGATGATTTTGTGACATATGCAAATTATGAATTATAAACAACCCTGAAGTGCACGGAGACTTCTAAACTGGTGTTTAATTGACATAATCTAATATTAATTAAAGAAATTGTCTAGGAAAAACCTTTATTTCAGTCTTTTTTCTTGGTTTTAGTTTTTTACAAGGTCATTTTTTCAAACTTAAAAGCTAAATTTAGATACTAATTCGGCATTTGCAGCTTGCATCCTTTTGATAGAACGTGTATCAAATTTGATACATTGTGATTATCGAAAAAAACCTGCTTTGAAGAAACTGTGGGTTAAGTCCTTTTTCCTTTCCACAGTCGATATGTAGTTAATACTAAATTATGCTAACGACATCTGTATTTATCGTTTTAAATGACGAATTATGTAACAATGATGTGCCGTCGCAACTCTTGATTGAACTTTTTTGTGCCATTACTCTAAATCGATATGCCATTTAAAAAATATATCTTAGCATGTGTTGGGTGTCCTCGGATAAACTAAGAACAAGCCACATTTACTTATATATATTTTTTTCATTTTTTATCTTTTTAATTATCAACGGTTTGGGGCGGCATATTATAAATACATTCCTTGCGCTCTTACTGTTTTTAAAATAGGTAAGCAATAAACATGTATTGATTATTTCATACTTAAAACAAAGAAAAAGTTTGCGTCATAAAGAGTAACGAATTCCGATTAAAAATGTCGTAATTATAGTTTGCCAACTTCCTTATGCGTCCGAATCGACTGAATGTTTCCAGGCGTCCTTACCGGGCGTCGGTTTAAAAGGACGTCGATACGATTTTCCCCCTCAGACATAGCGGCGTCACATGGTCGTTGCCGGTAGACTGGCGCCAGAACAGTATTCAAATAAAAGCAGATTTGGAACCGAAACGATTAGCAAGGGGGTAGGTTTATCTTATAAAAACAGATCTTCGTTTAATTTGTTGAGTAGATTCGGATTTGATAGCACAGATGAGTCAGGTAAACTCCGCTCAATTGCTTTCAACTTTAAGATTTTCTGACATCGGGTCCATATAAAAAATATTGCCTACATAAGTATAGATACTAGTATTAGTATGGTACAGTTCTTTATAAAGCAAAGACTACTTAACCGTTTGAGGAGTATTTTGGGTTGTCTAATATTATTTGCCATTCTCGTGATTGTAATTGGATTTGTTATTATTTCATTCAAGTATACACTATAAGTACACAAATCGGCAGCCGTACAATATTGAGCGTAAAATTACATGTCGGCGTGATTTCCTTCCTGGAATCGACGTCAGTAGAGCGGGACATGTCTACAGATAAAATATAAAAAGAGTTCGGCCCAAATCGGAAGTAATAGCTTTTTGAAAAATATTGAAAAGTAAAGATGAGTTCGCATATTACCATTTTTAATTATGCGTTGTAAAATTATAAAAAAATATATTTACCACCTGAATTTTTATGCCATATTCTTCCCAAACTGACCAATAAACATTTTTTAAATATATTTTTGTGTGCATCAATGGTGAAAATAATCAAAACATACAAATAACCCTAATTTGGTAAAAATTAGCAAAATCTAAAAAAAATCTGTGGACATCGTGGAATCATTTATTCTGTAGGTTTGTATTTATAAGAATTAACACAGTTACACAAAACTAACGATTTTTTTATGAATAATAGAAATGTATAACATCTTCTCCAGAGTCTCCAGAGTTTCTACATATCTTGTCAGTCAAACTTTGCAGCTTTGGTGTACGTACTAGTAAATACTCCGATAACGCGTTTTGGTGCAGCGTTATCGGCACACGCGTTACATGGAGCTTATACCAAAATTAAGGTAACGTTTTTCCTGCGAATAATGCAAAAAATCTCAAAACCAAGATTAAATAAAAACAAATGACACAAAAAATAGCAGGGCAAAATATTTTGCGTACGCGTTCTGTGGAACATAACGTCAGTAATATTCGCTGAATTCGATACGATTTTTGTTTTTACACAGTCAATATCAAATGCTGATTTGCTGATTTAAAATTTAAGGTTGTGTTGGTGATGTATTTTCTCTTCGTGTTATCTTAATTGGTATTATTATAATTCTCCTCTAAAGTATACCTGACGCATTAGCAATTACTTCGTTCTTGGCAATATGAACTTACCACTTTGTCAATTTTTAATGTCAACGAACGTAAAGGCATCAGAACAAAATGGCAAATATCAAAGCAATATCCATTTCAAATTTACGAAACGTTTAGTTCTAAATTTCCCAGTGCTTATGTTGCTAAGTGTGAGAACAAACAGTGATTTGATCACAAGAAACCCATTAACCACAACACAACGAATTCTTTATTTTTCTACGTAAAATGATTAAATCACAAACAAAAATATTATAACCTGAATAAAGCATATTAACTCGAACTTTAATGTCATATTTTCCGAGAAGCAATTCGTTTTTTCGCAGAAGATAATTATTATGAATCGAAAAACTGCCTTCATGGATAAATAATTATCATGACCCGATATAACAGGGTTGTCAGATTTTCAAAATTATAGATCGGGATAGTCACCATTTCAAAGGGCCAAAATAATAAAATGATCATTTATCAAAATTATATTATATACTAATACGTGTGCAAAAGACAGCATATAAAAAATATTTAAGTATATGATATAAAATATTAATAACAATTAGATATAGACTGTGAAAAGGAAAAGGGGCGTAACCCACAAATTTTACAGGAGACACAAAAAACGTTTTTTGATGATTTTTGGCTAAAGGAAAATTATGAAATATACACAACCTTGAAGAATTTAAAAATGTTTTTAGTCTTTTTTCCTGATGGCAATTTCCACATTCCCTTCTTTTTTCAAACTTAAAAGCTAAATTTAGATACTAATTCGGCATTTTCAGCTTACATCCTTTTGATAGAACGTGTTATCAAGTTGTATACATTGTGATTATCGAAAAAGCTGTTTTGAAAAAACTTTGGGTTACGTCCTTTTTCCTTTCCAAAGTTGATATAATTACAGTAATAAAATGCATTTATATTTATATAAAATTTAGGTTATCTGTAAATTTCTTTTTTTAGAGGTAATAAAAGTACTCGGGAGTGATAATCAATATAAAATCAAAGAGTTTATAGAGAACATTTAATTTCAGAACTTTATTATTTCTCTGATAGTGACATAATCAGTGGAATATAAAAATTTCAAATATAATTTTGAATTAAAAATGAATTTTTATAAAGTTTCCGCAGAATCTATAAAAAGTAATATTGCGTGATTTCAAGTTTTCTTTCTTTGAATGTATACGTTAATACAATAAAGAAGCACAAAACTGAACAAATATTGTGAACACGGACAAACTAGGCTTGCTGATAGTGTATGCCCTAAATTAAGTTAGGAGGCCGAAGTTACGTCACCGTAAAACTTAGAGAGAAACTAAACAGATAGGTACACTTGTTTTCTGTGTAGCGGAAAATGTGGGTAGGCGTAGGTATTTTTGAAGAATGAGGAAAAATCTTAAAACGTTAAATCTGCCAAGGGCAAAGGGCTTTAATGATCAAACAACTTTTTATTAATGTTGTCGAAAATCTACATCACAAATAAAAATGTCTAAATCATGCGACGTATTTTGAGTCAGTGTGTTTCTATTCCGATGAATTATATTTTTATCTAAAGTTCTTATTAGATTTTGTAAATTGAAAACTAGTTAGAAAATTTAAATTAATACGTGGAATAATCAAAGTTAATTTAAATTTTCTATTAAAATGAACTTCCACAAAGTTACCGCCGAAACCATCGAAAGTATGAAAACTAGTTAATATAAGTTTAGTGTGTTCGAAAACAAGAAACAAATAAGAGACATACAAAAACATAATTTGAACGATTCAAATTTAAGAAAAAAATAAATTGGGTTTATATTAGTTAAGACCAGTGATTTTTTTTTCATGTAACGCGGTGGAACGGCGTTCCGGCATCTTTTTTCTCAATATTTTTAATCTTTCAAATCAATACTCTCAAAAAATTATTTTTGTTTTCTTTTAAAAACTTTTGATTTCTGTTAAATCATGATCTCCTGAAAAAGTAGTAACAGTAAAAAAATAATTATCACAACTGAGACTAAACCTACAACATCGATTTCTGTTCGAAGACGTTGTTATTTGTGAAATCTATCCCTCATACCCTTCCAAACCTAAAATTAACAGGGCAAAGCGAAAGAGATTGGTCAACCACTAGTCTTGTACCAACCCTATCTTTCTATACTTACTTTTAAAAAAAAGGAAGGTTGACCAAATGACTTACAAGCAGTTCTCGTAAAAAAAACTCTGTTGTGATACCTTAATTAGGAAGTCATATCCTCCACATTGAGAACGGACATGAATTAGAAAAAAAAGCTTGCACAAGAATTGAGTTCGGCCACCTTTTGTTTTTTTAAAAGCACTGGTTAAGACAGGCGTGTGGAACCTGCGGCCTTTTGGCCAATTCTGCAATTCCGTAAATGTATGTAAATTCATAAATTCCTGACATATTCTGATCGTAAAGTCCTATTTCCGGCCAAAGATTCCCTAGTCAATGTTTACTGCGGCCTTATGTCGAATCAGAAAAATGAATGCCGCCTTTAGAGAATAAAAGGTTCCCCACCCCGGGATAAGACAATGTGAACATCGACTCGTCGAAACCATTTTAATATAATATGTATCGCCATATCTTGTATCCTTATTGGTGGTAAAAATTTCCTGACAGCCACGGCTGTCGGTCTACTTATTAGCGACATTAATGTTTAGAGGCAGTGACTTCGTAAAAAAAATGTACATATTGAGTTTATCGATACACACAATAGACCTGTGACATGGACTGCAAAGCCTATTTGTTGATCCCTCGTCCATGCGCATATTCTAGAAGCATCCTGTGAATAATTATCTATATTCAACGTGATAGAATTTAATGTTAAATCCAAATGAGTATTTTAAAAATTCTGGTTCGTGAATATTTTAGCAACATATTCGACGAATAAAATTTGTAAAAACAAACCCCATCAAGACATGATTTGAATCATTATACGGAATTTTGGGAACGTTTTATAAAAAAATTATCACGGAGCCAGGTGGTGTTATTTTTAATTTGTCCAACGAGAGAATCATGTGAATTTACCATATACATATATGGATGGGATATGATTTTACTTTAAAATGAAAAATTAAGTAAAAAAACATTTTTAACAACGTATTAATATTTGAATTATTTGAATTTTGTACTTTTCCATGAGTTTTGTCGCTAACGACCCGGGTTTCGCCTTTCGGCATCTTCAGGCATTCCAAGTGCACGGATGTACTTGAGCTGACGCGTAGTAAACAGTTTGTATCGTTTATAAACAAAAATATAAGTAGATCACTAAGTTAAAAGGATATTAAAATGTAAATTGAATATATACAATTTTCAATAAATTAAGTGGGTTTGTTATAATTATGGGGATTTTTTGAAAATATTAATGACCAGATAATAAATAACATAGGAATGTTTAAAATAAATCTAGGGTTTTATCCGACCTATTATTAGTGAGTTAATTTGTTTTTAAGCCTTTGAATTAATATTTAATGATAGCAAGTGCTTGAATTATTAATAAAATGACAATTATTTAAAAGGGGTACAACAATGGAGAATTTGGTAGATAAAATTGCTCGTTTAAAATTGGCAAACTGTTTAGCTGAGCTCGATTAATCTCTAAGATTTCTTGGTCAAATAATTTAAACTCGCCCCTGTTAGTATGTAACAAATCAATACCTGAGTCAAAATTAAACGTATGGTTTTCAAGAATTAAATGGTTGGCAAAGGTGGAGGTATCTTTTTTTAAGCGAAAAGCGGCTAAATGCTCAGCCACTCTTATATTTAAGGTTCTAGCAGTTTTACCAATATAAAATTTGGGACAATCACTACACTGCAATCTATAAATTTCAGATTTGTTTTTATAATCTATAACATCTTTATTATTTATCAATAATTTACCTAAAGAGTTCTTGCAATAGAAAGCCGGTCTAACACTTTCGTATTCAGAATTCTAAATCGGTACTCGCCTAGAAAACTAAAACTTAAATGGAATTTTATTTACGTTATGAATAAAAATAAACTCAGGTTGTGTTGGATTGAGTAGGTGGGTGCTGGTTTTAAATACACACCCCTTATCCAACTTCTAAATATAAAGTCCGAGAAAGTGTTCGCACGAAAACATAACAGCCTAATTATTAAATTTCTTTTATATCTTTCAATTCAGCTGCGAGAAATAAGAAACAAAGACTTATTATTATTCTACGTCAGAACAGGTTTTGTACAATATAAATAAAAAAAATGAATTAAAATAATATTATAAATTACAATTAGATGAATAAGCCGCGTTAGGGAAGGTTAAGTTTTGTTTATATAAATAAATATAAATAAATGGAATAATAGACGTTATTTTTACGAAAACTGGTTATTATTCAGTCAATCGACTTGATTATTTTTGAAAGGTGTGGGGAAATAATTTTACTACGTTCCCATTCTAAGGAACAGATTGATAGGAAGGGAATGTAACCATCACATAGGTACTTTCATGCATTAACTCGATGGCTGCCACAGACAATATCTAGTTAAATTGTTCGTGCTCAACACGCCAGAGACGAGTTATCTCGTCAATAACTAATTAAATTAACAATTGCAAATTATAGCCGGCGTGCTGGGTAAAGCAAACTATTTCTACGGTAGCCAAAAGGTTAAAATAAAATTTTATAAAGGTATTAGGGATTTGAACCGGCTGTTGTTAAATCCAAATATGACAAATAAAGAATTTTATTATATATGGCAATTCTAAGTATATTACGTATCAATGTATAATATTACAAAAACAAATAAATGTACGTTTAACCTATAATTATTAAGTAGAATTTTTCGTTAAGAATATTTTAAATGGCCATTAAGTAGGATTATTTTTAAAACGAACCAGTAGGTGCGTTTACTTTGTTGTGGGTTCAATGACAGGTCGCTAGGGTAAATCGATATTGATAAATAATTTCACATCCATTAGCAATATGGTATCATTCGAAAAAACTCCAAACTAGAAATAATTCTTATCGGAAACGTGACATTAGAAATCCTAATGGCAGGTATCTGATCTAAAAGACAGTTTGTCTTTTGATGTCATTGGTAAACAATTACGTGTGTGATTTAATGTTTATTGAATACATATGAAATAACTGGAGTTAACGTTTGCTACAAAATATTCATTATTATTCATCAATGAATTGCAAAAAAAAACGAATCTTATTAAAATAAAACTGGTTTTAATTCAGCCTTCAAAACTTGACAGTATTTGTTGGCATTGGAAAATTGATACATTACAAAAACACTACCGGCTTCGTTAAAACATCGAGGAATTTCTAAATTTAATTTCAAATAAAACTACTGATAGAGAAACATAATAGGCAGAAAATGACAAACTTTGTTAAGTTGAATTTAATATTTTAATAATGAAAACAAAACCTCGCCCCCACCTCATAAAACATCAAGATGCCGAAATGCTCCAGTATCACCCTAGGTCAATAAAATATTGCTTCCCAAGAGTCTTAGCGGTGAAATACAAGAAAAATCAGATAACTTCTTCTTATAAATCAGTTATGGCAGTAGTCTCATTAATTTATTTTTAGAGTGTATTTAAATACTGAATACTTATTGCTTGTACTTTTTTTTTTTTTAAAAAAAAGGTGCTGGAGCTCACTTCTTGTCAAGATTTTTATCTGATATATGTCCGTTTTCAATGTAGAGTATATGGCCTCCTTATGAATGTATTTGAATAGAAGTTGTTTTGCGAGAACTGCTTGTTACTCGGTTGCTCAAAAAACAGTAAGTATATCAAGAATAAGACCCCTAGTTTTGGTATCAGAGTAAGTCTATGGAACTGAAATTGGTTTTTATTTCGACTTTAATGTATGAGTCTTACGGAGACCGGTGGGTATTAAACAGTCAATGGTTTCAATGGGAAAAAATGCAAATAATAAAATTTTGCGGAGGAAAAGGTGCTGGAACGTCGTTCAACCGCGTTACATGGGGAAAAACCCTGCTTATTGCTAAAAATTGAGCGAAACTGGTCATGATTTTCGGAAATAAAAAAATGTGAAATCCAACCTCTCTTTGTATGTTTAACATAAGGAATGAATAGTAATGATAAAATTTACAAAACTCATTATTATAAAATCAATAGGTAAATCTTTAAATAATTGGGATTAAGTGTATGAAAGATCAAAAATTATCGAATGCATTGAGTCCTTCCACCCTCGTCTATAATCTATATAAAGTCACGTTAAATCATGAGCTTTTCGATTGATGTAGAATTCGTTACTACATGGCATATCAATATAATCGAACAATCTTGTATTGCGTGATTCATTGTTTCTTATAGCTTCGATTTCGTTCCGTTCGATAAATCACTTATATTGTTATGAAGAATCGGAGTTGAATACGCAAAGTATTTAACCTCATAAACCAGATTCGTGTCAAAACATTGTAACTTGTTACGTACAAAGGCTGCACACTTACCCCTGTCATGCATGCTTTGAAACTGAAAGTGGTCGATAGCAGGGGATGGATATCCGCGTTGGCTAGAATAGTTTTTTGAATAAGTTCACCAACGCGTAACATTACGCTGTATAAAAATCAAGAGGTCATCAACACCGTGTGCAGAAAAATAGTAATAAAAAATAATGCTGAAAATATCTTTACCTAAATAGGTATTTGTTATTATAATTTACGCAAATCAAATAATAAATTGAATGCATTATAAACCCATTTGTGACCAAGATTTTTCCACTCCGTAATCTTTCTCATTTTTTAATATGGCTCAATTTATGTTGTGCAAGATATATTTATATTTTCGCAGTGAACGAAATGGCACACTATGTAGTGGCAGGAGGATTTCATGTTCGCTTCCAATGTGAATCATATGGCCTCCTAATGAAGGCATCTCAACGGAAGTTTTTCTACAAGAACTGTGTTTTACTGATTGTTTTTCTATATTTTGTTAAGAGAGTATAGATTGATTAAGTTACGGCAGGACTAGTGGTGAAGTTACTAAAGAATTTTCGGACATCACAAACATAGATGCCTTCGATTAGAAATCCCCGTTAGATCCATCACGGACGCCAACAATGTTTTGGTGTTTTTTTTTATTAAACTAAGACTACATTTTAATTTCGTAAAAAACGATAATTATAATTACTAGTTGACACTACTCGATTTTCAAGCGAAATTGGTCTTGGAGATACTACGATGATTTACGTACTTGTATTTGCTAAGTTTTATTTGCCATTTCAGTTTATTCAAAATTTACATTTAAAAAAACAATTTTTGTACTAGTTCCACATTATTTACCAAGACCAGGACCAATTTGGCTGAGCTTTCTAATAAGCGAAACCGGTCCTGATCATAATAAATAATTTGAAATTACTACAAAAAGTGTATTGTTTGCGTCTCCATCAAGACTTGACATAAACTCCTTAAAAGTGATATTTTGTACATATCAAGTTAATAATCCATATTAGTAAAGGTATTGCAATGTAAGTAAATAATTTGTGAATAGTTATTCTATTGTCATTAACTTTAAAGCATCAAATGTTGTCGACACGAAAAACATACATTTGAAAAAAAGGGATAGTATAAAACAATGAATTATAGCGATCGTAAAAGTTGTAATTAAGAAAAATGGTAATTTCATGTGAGTGGATTACTTTATTTCGTTTATTGCGTTGCTATAAATGTGATATTTAATGTTCTTTTTGGCATGATAATTAATTCTTCGACAATGTTGCCCTATCAAGCCGGCTGCACCCTATTTATGTTGAATACGATACAATTTGCACGCAATATAAAAAAACGGTAGCTCAAATAAAATAATTGAGAGTTATATAATAATACTAAACAATACACACATTTTTCCGTAAAAACAAGCGCGATTGAAAAATAACACCTTATTTTTATTAGCACACAAAAAATTGATTACCTAACCTCTAAAATATATTGCTGATCGTTTAAACTAGACTAAAGAGTCGAAAATTAGCTCAAAAGTTGAAAAAATTCTACTTCGTTATTTTATATGTCAATTATACAATAAAATACGAAAAAATATACAAATAAATGTTTCTGGTCGGAAATTAGGATTCATTCAGAATGCCACATTTTATGCACACAAAGGCTGCGAGTTTCGAAGCTTTTGGGATAATTCATACAAGCGAAATTCATTTAAACTTTTTTTAATTGATAAAACAGAATATTATGAGTGCGTTAAATTCGGTATCGTTTATGTTTTAAACAATGGAAAAACAGAAATATTTGGCCGACCAATTAGGGCCTGCAATCCCGGGATCACTTTCAATCTGCGATCACGAAATCCCGGCATTGTAACAATATTGATACCGGGATTTCGGGATTGAGAAAATGAGAGAAAGTTGACCAAGGGATACAAAATTTTGGTTTATTTTGGATATTCCATAAATTCCTGTTTTTTTTTGAATATTCAAATCCTGTAAAAGCTTTAAAAAAGCCCTCAAAAAATTTCTCAATCCCGAATCCCAAATTATTAACGATTTTATGTTGGATGCCTTATTGCAGCTTTCAATGGATTAATTACAATTAATTATGTGCCTACCATTAAATTGTTTATAAGAATGAGCACACAGTGCATAATAATTGGTATCTCACGACATTGCATGCTGAGAACGTTTATGAATTCTGAATCAAGTATGCTAATGTTTATATTGATAAAATCAGCGGATATTTGTCGTCAATAATGTTAACAGTGAAACTAAAATTAAGAACAGAAATGCTATGGCGAAAATGGAAAACAGTTTTATACTTTATATTATTTAATTTGCCAATGAAACGTGGGTTGTGAAGACAATCTAATAAAACACACAGGACGCATATGCAAAGTGAAAACGAAAAAGTAAGAATTTAAACAAGCCAAACGGCCATATCACCGGAAAAGCAGGAAAAGCAATAATAATATGGGAAAAACTAATCTGAATGAATACTGATTGAGAATTCTTTCAACACATGTCGTTGAATGCGGAAGAACATGGGTCCTAGTTGTGCTGAAAGCGATCCGGGAGAATGTTCTTCGGATTCGTAATCTTCAGTATTTTGTCATTTAAAGATACGGGTAATCGTGAAAGTCCCGAGGATTTTGAAAATTGTTAGATAACATGAAACAATATGAAGGAAGAATTTAAATTAAGTCAGTCGAGACAAGAGCCTCCAATCCCGGGATCCCGTCCAATTTTGTGATCCCTAAACCCCGGAATTGTTATAGTAATAAAAGGGTCCGGATTGGATGCCCTAGTCGAGACTAGCTCGCCATACTACTGGAAGGAACATTTATTGTTTTAATATATCTATAATATAATATATAAAATGTATTTGTTTTTCGAAATAATAGTACGTTTATAGTTTTTCATCCTGAGGGACGTGTAAGGTTCCAACTCCACAAGGATCTTAAATATCATTATTTAGGTGTGTATAATATCCCATAATGGTATTTAAGGCTCTTTTATCTCATCATATAGTATCATACGATTCTTATTAGCTATCCTGTTTCATAGAACGGGGGGTCAAATTCAAGGTAAGTCTAAATTACTTTAGTTTTTATTTTATGATAAGTCATGGACGCAATTAAGTATAAGTAATTAAATTTCAAGAAATACTTGGCTAAGACAATTGCTTAAGAGTCATGAGTATAAATAAAATCGTGAAGCTTAAAATTTATTATGAATAGTGTAGTTTGAGTGTGAATAAATGTCAGGATAGAGCTGTAACAGATAACTGAAAAAAAATTCAAAAATTAAATTATTAATTTTATATTTCATCAAAAAATCTCACGTACCTCCTTATTTTTTGAGTCATTTCACCATTGTCCTGCCCATCATTATTTTAATGCTGTTATTAAAAAATATTTTAGTATTTCGGAAGAATAATAAAAAGTCAATTTCTACTTTAATTGAAATATGTTTTATTGCATTTTTTTTAAATTGTAAAACGTACATTATCTAAATTAATAGAAAATTTAAATTAACTTTGATTATTCCACGTATTGTGTTACTAACTGTGACACGTGTTTCGCCTCTTTCAGAGGCATCTTCAGACTTACTATGTAAGTCTGTACTATAGTACTGTACTGTCACAGTTAGTAACACAATACGTGGAATAATCAAAGTTAATTTAAATTTTCTTTTAAAATGAACTTCCACAAAGTTACCGCCGAAAACACTGAAAGTATTATCTAAATTAATTCGCAAATTTTTTACGGAATAATTTTCTAATATATAGAAAGTTTATTTTGTTCTCAATGATCAACTAAGTACAATTATTAAAATAAAACATAGTAACGATGATGTATAGTAAAACAACGTTAAAATAAATATTTTTATTCATTTTACTTTTCACAGAAAATTTATTTTTAGTTGTTTGACAAAGTAAGTATATGTACGAGTACTATAAGCAGTGTATTTTTTCTTGGAAAATGAATAGGTAGACATCTATAATTACGTTTGAGAACATTCAACATGTTTGTCGAAAATAATATTATATTATTAGTGGATATAGAATAAAAGCAACACAGTAATAAAATTAGTCCAATTTCAAAGAGTGGCAACACTTTTGACATATAATTGTATTTATGAAATTGTTGTACAAAACGACGCTTAAATTAATGACAAAAACAAAATGTTACTTTCGCATTATATTTCAATGATATTTAATATTAAAATTGGAAAGAATTATACACACACAACCACGACCTTCACGCTATCAATTTCTTATCTTATCGAAAAAATATTGCATAATGTGTTAATGTTTAATTACAATGCATAATAATATTATGATTATCCATGAATACGAAAGTGATTAATAATTATTAAAATATGTCGATTTAATAACTTCGTAAAGAACTTCATTGAGAAGGAATAGAAAATAATAATATTATAATCGCTCGTTGTGTTCTAGTTGGTAAGAGCTTGGCTTTGCCGATTTGGCGGGAAATTTAGTTTTTTTTTTAAATTTAAAATCTAAGACGTGTGATGTCGATTCTTTTCGAGTTAAAATAGTGGCTTGAAAAATCTCAGTGAGTGTTTCAAAGCATTTGACGCGTTGGCATCATCCGTAATGTCAAATATTGTATTGAAAAAAACTTTCGTCCTAATCGGTTGCACGTTAATGGGTTCGTATGACTGAATGCATTTCCATAATTTCTCGGCTCCTTAAGTCCAACCAATCTGATCCTGAAAACGGAATACAGTGCTTTTTTTGAAAAAAAAGGTGCCAGAACTCACTTCATGTCAAGCATTTTATTAAAGGTTTTTTTCCCAATCCATGTTCGTTCCCAATGTAGAGCATATGGTTTCCTAATGGAGGTATTTCAACAAAAGTTTTTTTACGAAAACTGCTTGCTAATAATTTGATTATTCTTTCTTTTTTAAGAGAGGCAGGAATAGTGATTAACTAATCGCTCTCGCTTTCCCCTGTTAATATGTTTCGATTGAAAAGGTGGGAGAGAATTCCAATACCACACACATCCACGCTTATGAATCCTGAACCTGAACCCCTGCTATTGAAGAATGAAGAATAAGACCCATTTCGATTCCATTATGTTCCTGGAGATTTATTTATTTTTTTAACACATTGAAAAATTATTTTTTCTTTACTTATTTATATTATGCTTCTAGAACTGTTTACAGTTAAAACTTTTTTGCGAAATAATGATTTAAAAAATATTTTCAATCGTCTTTTTTTCATACATAACTCATATCTAAAAGAACTCTCAAACTAAGATAGATAATATAAGACATTTTGTAAAAGCAGTAGGGCCATTATTTGACATTGGTGAATAAGTCACAGCGGTTCCGAATTTGCCGTGTAAAAACGTCAAAACGTATTTTAGTCAGTTACATCACCCGAATAGTGAGTGGTGTCACTGAATATAAATTGGCAAATCGTTGCAGTTTTAAATTGTACCTCAAAACAATGACGTCTATCACAAAAATATTGTTTACGACGTTTGCAGCCAAACCGGAGTTCTAGGCGGCTAGAAAACACGACCGGCAAAAAACCAGTTTGATACTCGAAACTAAAAACGAACAATAATTATTATACATTTGTACACATACAACAAAAAAAGTAGACTATCTATCGCCATTCTTTGGTACGCATGCACTGCACATATTATATAATAATAATTTTATTTAGTCGCTCAAATGACCAGTTAAAAATTTAGCTTTTTCAAAATATTGTTTTAAAGGATATTTTGTTTATATTTATTTACCTATCATTCGATGATGCATGAATTATAATGGAACGATTACTAACATTCAGATTTGTATGGTCACAAGCAGGGAACTACAAAATACAGTTTCGATATACCTGGTAGTAAATAATTTATTTCAGGTGCCGTACTTATTTATCAGTAAATTGTTTCGTTCACCTGGTAGGATTTTAGGGTTGTGTACATTATTTTTACTTATTTATGATCAGCGAGTTAATGTTTGAGTCCCATACAAACAGATTTTTTTCAATCGGTTTATCGATTTCTGTCAGAAGTCATGGGTGTTTGTGATGTCTTAAAATTCCCTCCTACCCTTCCAATCTGAAAATAACAAGGTGTAGCGAGAGCGATAAGCTAACCCATAGCCCTGTTCTACCTTTATCCTGTATATCCATACTCCGTCGAAAAAAGAGAGGTTGAGTAACTGAGGAAAACTTCCTGTCGAGTTACCTCCTTAAGAAGGTCATGAGATCCACATTGGGAGCGGACATGGATTTAAAAAATAGACGAAATATTAATTTCTTTGTAATTTAGTGTAACACATAATCATTGTATTTTTAATAAATTATATATAAATGTAATTATATTAAGACTTTGTAAACAGTGTGAATATTCATCATCACTTACTATGAAATTTGTTATCCCCTGAAATCTCTGTGAAATTCAACCAACATATTGGCACGAAATCTACGAGACATACTTTTTTTTATTCTCATTACAAAGTTACATCACAACAAATTGCATTAAAGAAAATTGGTTAAGTTTACGAGATATTTCAATATTCATTGTGTTGTCAAGTAATTTTAATACCTGGTATAGACGTATTTATTTTTGCAATCTTAATCGTTGGCCTGAAACGTCTTAGTAAATATATTTTTTTGTTTATTTTAAATTTCATAAAAAAACAGACCTGCTGGGCGAAATTGGAGTCATCAAAAGTCGATTCTTTAAATATATCTGTCAATATGTGTAGAAGTAATGCTGTTTTAAAGTCGACGATATTGACAACACGGCAGAAAAATGCCGCTCCGTTTGCTACGTTCAGGAGAACACTGCGTGTTCATTAATTAAGCAAAAATCGGTTGATTGAATACAAATCTAGTTCATGTGATATAACTATCTAACATAGTCAAGTGGACTGATACCATTTTATGCTTTATAACTGCTCTGAACATGCAATTGCATAATAATTAGCGTTTCTTGTCTGATAAGTCACATCACAAAAAGCCGACTAGCGTTCTCTGCCTTGTAATTAGTATTACTGACGAACACAGTGAATGATAAACCTGTGAAGAGTGCGGAGTTAATAATAAGCAAACATCATACGCGAAACAAAATGTCAACACATTTACATTTTCACGCATCGCTGTTCAAGTGACATCCGTCTGATGTGATGGTAATTTGCGAGTGGGCCTCAATAGCATAGCATTATAGCTGAATGGAAGAATGAACAGAATGATGTAAAGGCATACAAATAAGCAATGATCTCAAATAAACACATATGTACAATGTTATCAACTTCTGCTTACTAATTTATTTAAGCATTATTAGACGGGTTCAGCGTTTTCCCTGGAACCCGGACCCGCTCTTAATAAGCCCACCACGGAAAAAATATTCACTTTCTACAATGGCATATATGTATATCCAGCCGTTGCTTAGGGGCTGGGCTGGAATTCACGTGTATTTTCCAATGTCGTAAATCTTATTTGATTGTGTGTAGCCCAATTTTGGTACCCGGCCCTGGTTTTGAGGTTAAAGTTTCAAATACTAACTTCTCAAAAAGGACACAACAATTTATTATAGTATTCAAATCTCGTCAAATTATGAGGATTAAATATAATATAACGCATGAAATATCTTGATCAATTTGTAATTTTTTTAAAAAATCGCATCCTAGAAAGAGTCGAAATAGAGAATACGTAACTTTTTCAGTGCAATAAATACGCAAAGAATCTTTGTAACATCGATATCGACATCCTTTCAAAACGAATGTGAGGACGTTTAAGCCTATTGTGAGGAAAATATGTTATTGGCAGCTCTAATCACGAATTGCCAAGTCGTGAGAAGCTATGTGATCGCATCACCATTAACATAACTTGTATGAAGTGCTAAAATTGTCCCGGTTCATATTGATCACAAAAAGAATGAATAATTGAATGCTTACTGAACATTTTATCACTACACATTAGTCCAATACTTGTCGATCTCTTGACTAAGAGTCGAAATGTCTCAATAACACAAAAGAATTAGCAGTTCAACAATTAATACTAAAATTTCGTATTTCGAAACATTTGTACAGAAATAAATATTATAAACTGAAAATTTAAATTAACTTTGATTATTCCACGTATTGTGTTACTAACTGTGACACGTGTTTCGCCTCTTTCAGAGGCATCTTCAGACTTACTATCGCAAAGTTTGCTTAAGTAATGAAGCAAGATTGATTCTAACATTTTAAAATTATAAAATTACAAAATGGAGGTTTGGGTTTTTTCCTTTTAAGAGGAGCAACACGTGTCACAGTTAGTAACACAATACGTGAAATAATCAAAGTTAATTTAAATTTTCTATTAAAATGAATTTCCACAAAGTTACCGCCGAAACCATCGAAAGTATTATAAACTGAGACTAATGTGGGAAAACAGCATCTCAGACGTGTTCATCTCGAGACTATCCCGTTTCCTGATTGATTCCTGATTTGACGATACTACTTCAAACACCTTCCATTTTTATTACAATACTTTGTTTGATTAAAAATACTTTTGAAGACAAACAATATATTTAATACAAAACTAAACTGATAGCAATGTTTTTCCAGGTGTGACACATGATAAACATCTCGAGATTTAATGAAATCCCTTGAAACACTTGAAATTAATATGTAGTAGAAAATTTTACCGTTGACCGAACGTGGAAAGTGAAATGACTTAATATAAATTAAAAAAGGCGTACATACCCATCCTTAAAACGATATTGACTAGAAATTGATTATTTTAGGCTTTCTAATTTCCAAGAGATTCTTTGGCTCGCACATTGACTTGGCCTTAGGCAGTGAGGCTGAATCAATTTTATCAATTTCACCTATCTAAGTGTCTTGAATTCAGTTGTGGACAATAATATATTAACGAGTGCCGCTTTCCGAAAATAAACGGTTCACTATCCTGTCCACACCGAAAATATTGATATAAACCTCATCCATAAATAATCTACACAACCGCGGAAATAAAGAAATATACTTATAGGTTCACCTTGGCAATTAAAAGTTAATCGAAAATATAAATAAATATTATGAAATTTGTCAAGATAGCACAGAACATGTTTCATTTTGGTAACTTTGTACAGCGTCAAGTGTCAAGGTTATTTAAATTGTATAGTTCCCCGGTACACGAATAAAAAAATAGATTGTTCTCCGTTTTAATCATTCCACTCGGAATCTTTTTTTATCGCGTGATCCGAAGAAATCTGTTCGACCACAAAGCGTTCACTTCCTTTTCAAATCCATTAAAAATAAGCCCGAGTCGGCGGAGGGGCTTGAAAAAATCCAGCGTAGAATATTATATTGCCTACAGTGAAGTTGATTTTTTACAATACCTACACAACTTATCATGTTCGTAAAGTCTCTTGGAAGACGATGAGTATGTAATGTGTATAAACTTGTTCAAAAATGATGAAATAATTACCTTGGTCCTTGGCCGTAACTTGCTACATTAATCATCCATATAATAATAATACAAAGCCATTATTTGTTTTACGTACCGTTTAGTTCTTGGTGGATTTCGTAAACATACATAGTTGAGATTTGTAAATAAAATATTCCGGCGCTTTTTGTTTAATATTATTATATTTCATCAGTCAATAATAAATTATTATTGAATATTAAATTATTGGATGCAGAGTGCCTGGATGAATGGGAAGCAAACTGCAATAACATTGCACATGTTCACAGTAATATTTATATTATAGTAGATTTAATGCTTTACTACTCTACCAAAAACGACATTTATGTAAAAAAATAATTTAAAACGTTCACAAACAAAATTAATTTGTGTATTTGTTTTAATTTATAGTGTTCACGATAGAGACTTGGAATGAATCGGTATTACAGAAATGCCGTTAAATCATTCACAAAACATGGATAGGATTTCGGAATCTTGCTTTGCTATCTCACGTAACGTGAGTTGGCCATTTTTGGTTGAGCTATTTTGCAATAATTCAATACGGGCGAGTAACTCCAATTCTAGTACAAGATATGTACGAGTTGCTAGGTTTAGAATACGAATTATATACGAATGTACGAGATATTTATTTACCTTGGTTGCAGCAAATTAGCAGATCTGGTAGATTAAATATTTTAGTTTACGCGGAATTTTGCGATATTTTTATGCTACCCGAGAAACAAGGCTTTCAAATTGTATTGCGCCTGGGGCCTCCCAAGTGCTTAATCCGCAATAGCTCTAATATTTCTCTTGGAAACGGTGGTTATTTTGTTAACTTATATATAAATTCTCACCACGGCCACCCACATTATCAAATTAATATCCTTATTGAGTTCTAAAAATGCGATAAATAACACAATAAATAAAAACTAAAATGGGTCAATCTGTAATATTGTGGTAGGTCACATTTTCACTATTTGACGAGATGACAACACAAATAACAAAAACAAATAAATAATATTTTTAATTCTCTTTCCTCCACGCTGTCGAGTTGTTTCACTATAGCCATGAAACCCTAAAAACACAATACTTTCGATGGATTCGGCGGTAACTTTGTGGAGGTTCATTTTAATATAAAATAACTTAGATTATTCCACGTATTGTGCTACAAACTGTGACACGTGTTTCGCCTCTTTCAGAGGCATCCTCAGACAGACAGACATGCCAATTATTTTATGCCCTAAACACATATTTTATTAGGCTGGAAAAAAGTTTAGTATTTTAGCGAAGGCATTTTAATAATAACTGTTTTCAAATAACACAGCAACTAGTATTAAAAAGGTAGCAACATTGATCATAAGGGATGAAGGAATAATGTGTTATTGAATAATAAATATTGGTATAGAAAACATTGACTACAAAAGATTTGCGTTATATTTAATGATGAATGGTGATATCGTCATTGAATATAAATTTTAAATTTTGTTTATCTCGGTATTTTTAACTAACTTTACTTAGAGTTTTAATTGAGCCTTACAAAACTGTTTCATTTCACGAAATTATCAATCTAGAAAAAAAAAGTTTTGCGGTTAGCGATATTGTTTCGATATTTTATAACAGCTTTAATTCAAAATGAATCTTAAAAACAATCAGGGGGGGGAAGATTTATTAGCCTATGTATCATAAAACGAGTATGATGTATTTCCAGGAAAATAATCGCAATAAAACATTACTGCAAAATATATAATTATCAAGTGAGGAGAATATCTTCCAGTTTAATTCAAATATGTATTATCAGAATTACAATACTTTCTCGCTGTCTATCAGTGTAAATGTCAAAGTGAATCATAGGCTTTTCCTATACATGAGTAAGTAGTGTGCGTGGTTATCTTAGTTACTCGACAATTCTGTGAAATATTTTTTATTAGCACTTGGTGTTAATAATATTTATTTATTATCGTCGTAAAATAGAATCACAGCATATAGGATATTTTTAATATTGGTAAGTATTTGCTTGCTGCATTCATTGTCCGGACCTAGGGTTGCCAAATCCTGGAAACCTCAGTACAGTGATCAAGGATGGCTATATTAAAATTTCCCGGAATTTTAGTTGAAGCCATCAAACAGAATTATTTATATTGCATAAAACATTTTAAAAAGAAAGATAGATGCAATCGTGTATGATGTTTGTTTTAATTTCAATCTTGAAACAAGTGTCCCAGAATTTTCCCGGAAATAGTAAGTTGGTTTAACTTTTGGAATTGTTATTGGGACAAGTTGATCCAAGTTAAATTAAAATCAAATATCTATGAATGAGTGAACAACTCTTGATGAGAATCCCTCCACTTATTGACAATCATAAATATAAATACAAACGTGTACGATAGAAAAGTATACGTGAAAAGTCGTAAGTTCTTCGATTCCACCGAGAGATGGCATCGGTCCAGGTATGTTTGTCCAAAGACACAATTACTCAAATTTGCCATAGAAGTTCTAAAATGTAAATAATGCACTTTTTTTTGATATCGGACATCTTAATCACATACGAGTGATTTAGAATTTCCGGTGGAATAATACACGCCTTAATGTAATATAAATTATAATATAATAATTATTTTATCAATATTGTTGAATACAAGTACAATACTTAACTTACAGGCCGGTCAGAGATGAAAACAATCAGGAACATTACCGACAATGTCTAAATTTTCGCATGCGACTTACTAAGTTCATAAGTTTAATAAATACTTCTTAGTCAAATAATCATGGATTAATACGTCAATTTAAATGACAAAAATGTTAATTTCTAGTCAGATGAACGTTGAAAAAAATCCACTAAAACAAATTCCATCAATGTTTACTTTTTACAAACGATGACAAAAAACAGATGGTTAACCTACTTAAGAAAAATCACATTATCTGCAGAAAGAACTCGTTAATGTGTGCATGTATTTTTTTTTTAAATAAAATGAAAGCAATCATAACTGTATACCGTCTAGAATTCACGTTGTATAGAATCTCATTGCTCATAATAACATAACTGTATCCTCATCTTGGGCATGTGCAAATAAAAAAGGCACTACATACTTGCACGAGTGAAGACTGTCTCTCTCATAATGGAAAACAAAATTATATTGTATGTATATGTAGAATCTAGGCCTGCTAAATACTGAGAATTCGATGTCAGATTCTCGTATTCATTCGATTATTTTTTAAATAAAAGTGTTTATGTCTGAGTATCTTTTATTCCTTTGTTCGCGTATTATATTTTCGAGTGGCAATTTGCTTGATTATCAACCGACAGAGAATCAATGGCTACCATCCTTATCTTATCCAAAAAAAGTAAATATTACATCTTCTGCTTCTTTAAATAAGAAGAAATTCACTGTGAATTAAGTGAACGGTGACATTGATATTTTGTCTTTACGATTATTTCATATTTGAATTATTTATAATACCGTCGTAAAGAGCCGAAGCGTATTCGGCTATTTACTACCGAGTGTTTTATAAACAGCGTATGTTATAAATTCTAACTCATAAATGAGTAGATTTTGAGCAGGAATTATTTAAAATATTGAATTCAACGTCTACAAATATTCCTTGAAAAAACTATACGTTTCGATAGTAATTAAAATAAAGAAAAATAGTTTATCTTGAATGCGAAAAGGCCATTATTATTTCAATTGCGTGAGATACGAAATAACTAAATGTCAAGCAAAGACCGACACGAGAGAACTGCACCCGTGCTAGGTCCAAGCAAAAATCCCCCGTCCTGAAGACGCATTTTTTCTAACCCAAACCGAGAAATTTACTATTTAATTAAGAGTTATATATGATTATTTCGATAAACGTAATATATAAATCAATACAAAATAACACACAAAATATATTCAGACTAAATAGTATTCATTCGTGAATAGAGAATAGTTTGACATATTTGAGGAGCAAACATTCAAAAAGTGTTTTGTCACAAATTTTGAAAAATGGCGTTTTATATCAATTCTGATAGCCCATAATAAAACCTATGAATGGAAATCAAAATTAGTGTTCAAAAAGGTTTTTTTTCATATTAAAATGAAATCATATAGTTGACACATTCATACAAACCGTCACTTTTGCAACACTTAAATCATCACTTTCCAAGCTTTGTATTTGTGTGACAAAACACTTTTTGAATGTTTGCTCCTCATTTAGGATAATATTTTTCATTCCTGAAAATCAAAATCCTTACCGAGACTCGACACCAAATCTAAGTCATCGTTAAGAAAATGATTTACGGTCCGGGCCGGGTAGAGAGAGGCCCGTGCAGGTCTCTAGCCCGTGTCAATATATCTGTCGTAACATTACCAAATAAATTGATTGTCCCGTCGTGACTTCATACGATTTAGTATCCACTTTGTTTGTGATCGGTCATGTGTGGAACTGCTTGGCACAATTTACACATTGAATTATTTTCTTGAGGATTTGCTCAAAGCGAGAATGGACAGCAACGAACAATAATGTCGAAGCGTACGCTTATTTTATTATGTAATCAATAAATAGTACGGTGAATACCGTAACATGCATTTATTTGCACGACAACGAAGACCATAAACAAACGATTTTATTTTAGAATCAATTTAAAATAACCGGTTTCATTTGTTTCTAGCATGATTGATTATGATTCCAATTTCAAAAATCTGCAGTGCGGTGAAATATTTTTTAGACTGGAAACGAAGCGCTTTACTTTCAAAACCGGCTTAAACGACTTTTGATAATTTTGAGAAAATAGGAAAACGTAATATGAGTCAAATAAGTGATCATTGTGTATTTTTATGTGATTTGTACATTTTAAGATACGTATCCCTTGTCCGACAACGCATGCACTTATTCATTTTAAGACCAATTGAAATTCACACTTTGATTATTTAATGAGGCCTTAACATTTGGCCATCATATAGGTGAAATACATATATAATTTATATCATAGTCAAAATTTTATTAAAACAGTTTAAGCCAGGTTTAAAAGTAGGCACTTCGTTTTCAATATCCCAATATTTTTCAAAGAAGATAAAAAAGTTCTTTACGTGTAAGTGAATAATATAATAATAAAATAGATGCCTAGCATTTATTCGCATTCCTAATAAGGACAACGACTATTTGTAACGTGATCTGAAAATTTAATATGTATGATATGCTAATAATTAATTACTACAATGATTGTGAATTAAAGTCTTAAATATCGAAGATTTCGCAGGTGCACTTTCGTGAATGATTTTGTATAAAAGAGCTAGTTTAGTTTTGCATCTATATTAGTGATTTCAGTAAAAAAAAGCAAACATCGATTCTAGAAGTCTCCATTCTAAAGTAGAAAATATCATTTATAATATTTGTTCTTATATCTTAAGCGTTTAAGTTTGATTAAGAAATTTATTTCAAGAAAATTTTGGCCAATGAAAATAAGATGCCCATTTATTTTTATGAGTTGTATTTAATAAGGCAATATTTCCATTAAAAAGTAGGTATTAAACAAACGAATCGTATTGTTTGAAAATATTTTGAAACGATTCCATCGGAATATTATTTATACAACGGCTACAATAATAATAAATGCGATATAAGCAGTGCTATGTGGTCAAAAGAACATTTGTTTCATACCACAAATTCATAACCTCAAAATATACTGGATAAAAATATAATAGTATTTATAAAGTTAGCCCATATCACTTTTGTGTACCTATTCGTAGAATGAAAGCCATGAAATTTATCTGTACATATTGGATATCAAATTCATCTGGATGCTTTTATTACACGCTTAAATATGTAGAATAAAATATAACGAGACTGAACTAAATTAATCACAATTATCCAATTAAACGCTTCAATGAGACAAAATATTTTAAATCATTCAAGTTTTCATACGTGTTTTTTCTAATAATGAAGATGAAATCGCCTGTCGTTATCTTCATGCTTTTACGTCAGGAAAACCAGGTTATATTGTTTCTATGAATGTATGTATTATATATGGCACTGGAAAAATCTTTAAAAGTAAAACCGATCCATTATTAACATTGCATCTAGGAAATGGCTCATAATTCTGTGTTATTTGTTCATCGGCGTAATCCGAAGGTTTACCAAGCTCCATCAAAACCCATAATAACAATGGGGATTTACTTTTTATTTTTGAATATTGTTTCATAAATCAATACGAAAAATTGTTTTTGCAGATTTGTTGAGCTCATGTGAGTTATGTTAACTTTTAAGGCCAGTTGACTTCTACCTTTGCATTGATTTCGATGTCTGCAGTACCAGGGACGTGATCGCGCCAAGTTCAAATACATACCGACATAAAGTAAAGTTTACATATTGTGCAATATAAAAAAAGCTTATAAAAACAATAAATCCTACTCGCAAGTTAGTAATAAAATCATAATAAAAATAGTTTACAATTTTCCCTTTATTTCGTGAAAATAATCACGCAGTTAAGACAAGGTGATTTAATAGTAATAAGGCATACTAGGCATAATCAGCCAAAACTGATTATACAATGGGCTGCCAATACGTTAACAAAGGGCTCGGTCAAACTTAAAGCTATTCGCGGTGTTGTGTTCCAGAAGAAGGCTAGATTTTTATCACTCTTATACAATTATTATATGTAAGACTTTATTAAAGAAAACGAATGTTAAAACACGCAATGTACCGTTCAAATATTAACGTAAAAATAGGAACTACTGTTTTGGCTCCGTATCCATGTTTCAAACGTTACACTTAATTAAACCATCTTTGACAATATATATATGCTAGACCAGTGTTTCTCAACATTTTTGAGATGACTGACGCTTAGTAAGTTCATCCGTGCACTTAAACGCCTGAAAATGCCGAAAGGCGAAACCCGGGTTGTTTGTGACAAAACTTGTGTGAATGTACATAATTTGAACGATTCAAATTTAATACTGAAATTTCACCAAGCACCTTCAGTCGAAATTATATTGCATATAGTAATTAAAAATATGTATAAACTTATTTAAAAAACCGTGTAAAAATTATACTAAAATAAAAAAAATATAATATATTCCTTGTATAAAAATCAATTCAGGATATCGAAAAATACAATTCGTGATTGCTTATTATATCTTAACTTTATTGAAACAATGCTTTTTAAAAAAATCAAGCCCCTCTTTGCCTTAGCCTCCTTCCGCATACCTCTTTGCGTATAGTACTGAGTAGTAAGTATGTACATGTGAGGGATGTAGGAAATTCCAAATTACTGATGAATGTTAGATTTTTTCTCTTTTTTTTGCACCGTGTTATTTATAAATCGTGTAAAAACGGAGTTCAGTGTATTTAGGAAGAGAAATTTAAATTGTTTATTTCGTGGCGATTTTTTGCGGTAGGTACTTAGTATGGATACATTCAGCGCTGCTGAGCTACAGGCTGTATGCAAATTATTGTATAATAAATGGTGTGGATGTATCAGTGAATAAAGTGCCAATGTTCATCATATAAAACGCTAAGTTCAAGGACACTGATTTAGCGTTCGCGGCAATTAGCCACTTTGTAATATATTAATTGGTAATTAAATTGTATTAAAATAGTACTTCAAACCATCATAATCCGACCCATACAGAGGGGGGCAACTACCATGGGTTTCAATTTCAATAGGGTGTCACAAGCTTTTGGTTTTTAATATTATTTGGGATATTTCAATCGGTGAAATATTTAATACTTCGTATTTTGGATATATAAATGGTAGGAAATGGGAGGAAAAATATTCAGGCACAGGTCACAGCACATTTTCTCGTAGGTTCTGGTGATAATAATATAACCTCAATATTTAACAAAATTAATTTAGTTACCTGAATAATAATTTAAGGAAGCATCCAAATCCTCGGCAAGTAGCAACCTCCGCAGTGTATGTCACTGTCATATTTGATTATATTGTTTTAGTCTTTTTTATTTTCTATAATATTCACTGCTAGCCTTGATAATAATCATAGTTATATCCGACACTTTCAAACTTTCTGTATGTGTTAATGACAGCAGATAATAATAAATAAAATATTCTATCACCGTAGTGGATAATTGAATATTAATTTTAAAGGAATTAACTCTTAAACATTACGTACAGATTAATATTTAATTACATACTTTCAGTTCGCAACCAAAAGTGTGACAGTATAAAACTTTTCGCAAAAATTATTGCTTGTGAATTCAGGTATCACAAAAATAAATAAAAGGAGATGAATGTAAATAATATTTGAATGATAACTATTATTTAAAATTAACAAGTTCACTTCCTACACAGTATCACAAAAAAGAACTTATTCAAATAAAAATAAATGTTAAATTAAAACACTATTAAAATTAAAATCAATTATTAAAATCCATAAAAATCATAATATGGTATTACGGAAAAGATCAATTTGATAAAGCGCGTTTAAATGACGGCAACAAAGGATGCATAACGAACCCAAACTCAGCTCATTTTTGATTTGACTAGCAAAAGTTTAACAGCTAAACTGACGCATAGAGTGTTGCTACTGTAGAAACACAAACTTGTAAAGAGGTAACAGCATTTTATTGTAAAGGATCATTGATGTCACATAATCAAAGAAGAAGCAAATAATAAAAATGAAAAAGAGACTTAGGTTAAAAAATCGTTTGCTTAGTTGAATTCTTAAACAACATGGTGCGTTGCATTTTAAAACTTATTATGTGATGTTGATATTTTCACAAATTAAATGCATGAAGATGCCATGAAATCTGCATTAAATGCAATGCATCAATCAAAATTATATGATATTTATAGTGAGTATAAAAACGTATACTTGTGTAAATTGTAACATGAAAACTACAGGTCTCTATGTGAAAATATTAAGAATGTACAATTCGACAGTTTGAGTTTTGCTAAAAATCGTTAATTACGACTTTGTAGTTCTCAAGCGACAAAATAAATATTTATATGTTTTCATTCTAATAGTAAAACTGAAAGATATACGCTATAAGACATATACTATATATTATTACTATAGTAGAGTAATATGATAGTTTTATGTGCATACATGTCTTGTCAAATATAAAAAATATGTGGTTGCAAAAAAAAGTTTAAAAATTTTCATATAAATATTTAAATTATAAAGTAAGGTTAGTTCTGGAAGTATTCAGACACCTATATTTTATCATCTTTCGTGATCCGAAGTGAAAGTGAATTATTTTACATTGTGTTTGTTGACATGCGACGTTTTACGCGTAATGTGAATAAAACAAATTATGTAAATTTTTAATCCAAAAGATTATAGAATTTTCCAATTTGAGATGAATTTAATAATTCCAAGAAGTAGCACAATTTATTATTGATATATCTTTGATTTTAGTAATCAATCAATGACTATTTTGTATTTTGTATTTTGTTTGTGAAATTTATATGATGTTGTATCCCCAACAATTTACTTTTGCCGGCCGAAAAATATGTGCACTCAACTACTTTGTTGTAGTTATTTATCCTTGCGTCGTCGAAAAGCTGATGCTTCGAAGTGAGACGTTGGGTTAATTTTTTCTTCTCCATTCATTCAAACCAATTTTAAAAAAGATTTCTTTGCAACAGTAGGATTAATATTTATTTTTTTTTGTTTGTGTTTATGAAAATCCTGTAATAAATTTGTAAGTTGCATCGTTTTGCGGAAAACCAAAATGGGCGACGAGGGCGGCAAAGATGCCGAGTCTGGATCGAACCCACTTTTGACCGCTAAAGCTGAAATTGAAGATGAATACGATGCCTTCATATGTAAGTATTTGGTGTATTTCATTTATCTGTAACCTTTAAAACTCGAGCGGTATCGTAAATAACGCCATATTCCTATTGTTTTTTTAGTGCCGTCCGATGTCGATTTCGACGAGGCAGTCGGCGAAGAAGAAAGGACGTTTTACATGGAGAAGTTTGAAGGTATACCGCTTTTTGAAACATGGATGCGCGGCTTGATTTTACAAAGTCATTTTAATCTTCATTAAATTGCAATATATTATTTTAGCTCTTCCACTCTTATCCCCTGTATCTTACTTAATACAGTAATTATTACTTTATAATTGTTCAAAATTGAAACATTTCACTTTATGTATATAAAAGTACCTTCCAATTCAGTGGTGTCAGAAACGGGGATTTAAATGGTAACTCTCCTGAATATATAAGACCCACCAAAGGAAATTTTCCCATGTTCTTTTGTTACGGATTTGCATCCTAATCTGACATGGATCTTTTTCCAGAATCAGTCGTTTGACAATCATACCGCAATTATTTTTTCTATCATACAAACTCGCTGAAAAGTAACACATCAATAATAATTATGTAGTGATATGTAGTGAGTAATTATTTGCAGGAGTATATTTTTTAGAGATACTTAGAATCCAGATATTTATCTACGTAATCTACATCCTTCATCTTTGACCATATTCGCTCGTCATATAGAGCATATGGCCTCCACGCGGCACCTCCATGTTTACTTGTCTCCCGCCAATTGCTTCACTTCCTCCCATGACATGTTATTCTAACACTACATCCCAGTGAACGCTTATATACTATTTCAATTTTTATACAAGACTATTTTCACAATTCATTTGATATTGTTTTTGCATTGGTCTGATTGCATGATTAGACCCTATGCGCCCTCTGCTCTGCCTGTTGTGTCAGTAAGTGTCTTTTTTTCTTGGTTAAACTAAAAACCATCCTTTAGTGGTAGCAAAATTTATACAGAATGAAAATATCTTTGATTGCGTGTCATTTCAAGATTTGAAGAAAAGAATCAGATTTGGAAATTGTTTTTCTTAAGGGAATCCACCGGATGTTAATTAACCCAGAATATGATGGCACAATGACAGGCAAAGTGCAAATAATCCAAATGGACCAATGTAAAAAACAACGTTAATTTTCAAATATCCTAATATCCTCTGCCTTATATGCCAGCTGTCGGCAAACTTTTTGGGCTCACGGGCCACTAAATCAACAATTTTAATCCAGCGGTCCACTAACTGGACTTTAGTATAAATATTACATATTGAAATAAAAGTGATCAAATGTGTCTAAAAGTGCACTAAGTTCATAAAATAATGTCAGATTTCTCTGCGGACCTCCAAAATTTTCTCGCAGACCACACTTTGCCGACCACTGTTATATGCAATATACTGGCATACTTAGTCAAACAAAATTATATAGCTATCCACTAATTATTTAAACTAGGTGTAAGCCCGTTGCACCCAACAGGGGATTTTTTTTGCATTATCCAAAATCAAAAATTTACTGGCTAAAAATCTATTATATTTTTTTTTATTGAATAAATATATAATATATTTATATTCTATATGCGTCCTACATTCCATTATATTGAAAAATCACTTGGTTAGGATCGAGTTTGATTTCAAATGTTAATGAGAGATGGAAGCTTACACATTGACGCAATATTTAACAAAAAAAAAAAATCAATATTATACTAAAATATTTCGTAAAAATACCACTAAGATGGTAGATGTTTATTTTTTCAGGTATGATTTTCCATAGTATTATTTTACGTTCTGGTAAAAGATTTTATTTTTAAATCATTTCTGGTTTGTTTTTCTGATTAGCGACGAAATACATACATAATATTAGCAGGGTAACATGGTGCCCAGATGCTCTTGTTGGGCCCCTTATAGGTAGGCACACACGTATCGTAGTATTTGTTTACATCGAATTGCCTTGTGATTTATTGCTTGGGCGGGTTTTATGGAGCAATTGTCATTATGGCGGTCGAAAACAATTTTTGAAAATTGAATCGGGTGGTTGATAATATTGCGACCTATTCAAACTCAGTGGCAGGGGTTCTCAATTCTTAACCCCTTCCCGGTCACGCCTGAGTATTGAATGTCGTCAAAACGGACACACGATATAACTCGGGAAAATTCCATTAAAAAAAAAACAACGAATTCTTTCACTAAATATGCATATTGAATAAATATAACACTTGTGTTTGATATTCGAGCATAATAAAAAATATGTGATCCTTTTTGGAACATTTGTATAAATCAATTGGACCAGTAAGTGGTTGAATAATAGATATTTGTATTGAATATGTTATTATCCATAAAACATACTTTTTTACGATCTATTGATGATACCTTGTAAATAGTATATCCAATTAAGTTTTTAATATAAATGAACATAAAAACAAAGAAAACAATATAAAAAAGTAGATTTTACATATCGACTGTGGAAAGGAAAAAGGACGTAACCCATAGGTTTTTCAAACAGGTTTTTTTCGAATCACAATTTATCAAACTTGATACACGATCTATCAAAAGGATGCAAGCTGCAAATGCCGAATTAGTATCTAAGTTTGAAAAAGATGACCTTGTAAAAAATTAAAATCAATAAAAAAGACTGAAATAAAGGTTTTTTCTAGACAACTTCTTTAATTAATATCAGATTATGTCAATTAAACACCAGCTTAGAAGTCTCCGTGCGTTTCAAGGTTGTGTATAATTCATAATTTGCATATGTCACAAAATCATCAAAACACGTTTTTAGCGCCTCCTGTAAAATTTGATATGTGTGGGTTACGTCCTTTTTCCTTTCCACAGTCGATATTTAATAGAAAACCTTTTAGTAAATTTAAGTTTTTTTTTACTACACCACATAAGTATGCAACCCACAGATATAGAACCATTGCTCAAGTGGCATTGATTTACGCGGCAAAGTATCTGGAAGCTATCAAATCAAATTTGGAGAAGATATCTCAATTGGTATACAAATTTAGTAAAATGGCAGTTTTTTGCGAATTTTTCGCAAAAATCGCCCAGCCGCCGGGTCAAATTCAATAGAAAACATGCATGCATTTATAAAATAAAAAACATAAAAATTTTAGAACAGATTTATAAATAATATTGTTTATTCAATATCTGCGTATTCGTATCAATTTTTAGAAAGAATCGAGAAAGACAATGGGCAATATTGAAAATGACTAACCTTAATGTAACAATGTGAACTCATAAGATTTCCCTAAAAACCATATTTTGGGTATCATCCCTCATTCTTTCTTCCCTTGTCGTGATCTTTCAATCACCTATATTTTATGAAAACTTTCACACCTCACCATCAAGCAAGCTACATTCAATTGACCATTAGTGATTATTATTATTATTTGTCATATTTTTGGTAGTAATGTAAATAATAAAATATGTGAAAACTACTCAAAAGGTTACACAAAATTCTATCTTTCTATGGACCTATCTACGAACTTGGATAATTCAAACATTATCTGCTATTAATATAATATAATGACATGCATTAAAGTACTGATGAAACTATAAATGTGAGACAATTATTATCTATTAGGAAATGTGATGTTTAATGGTTTTCCCCCGTGTAAAAGAAAAGCTTATTAAATGTCGTGACTTATTTACTTTCCATTACTGATTTAAATGGTTGATTGCAGCTCTGAAGGTTGTGAAAGATCTTCGCTTACACTGTTCAGCGTGCGACAAGCATTTGGGATTATTGACTAGGTATATAAACCGATATCGGATGCACCCGCTGCTGAGAACACTGGTCTGTGTCGCTTGCCAAGACTTCTACTGCAGTGGTGAATTCGAGAAAGGCGATGACGGCAGCGAACTTTATTGCCGATGGTGTGGTCAAGGCGGACAAGTCTACTGTTGTGTCACGTGTCCGGCTGTCTTCTGCGAGGTTTGAATTTTTCTTTGACAGTTTTTTTTCCAGTAGTGTGACGCTTTAAAAGTATTTTTAATACTGAACACATCACACGAGACGTGCATCTCTGAAAAATAAAAAATACACAATATGAAACATACATGATTAACATCGACATCATTCACTTAAGAACTTGGATTGCTTATGGATTGCTTGGATTCCTTATGGCTCAAAAATTATGTTGCTGAAAAATTGGTATCAAGTAGCGCTACACCACTAGCAAAATTTAGTAATATTTTTCAGTTTTCTTTAACCCTTCCTTTACTATGCAAAAAAAGCACAAGCTCCTGAGCTGTGTATCCGTTACACATCAGGAAACGGGAGTGAATCATGACAATTATATGTAGTACAGCTGTAGTAGTGTTATATAATTGTCATGATTCACTCCCGTTTGCCTGATGTGTAACGGATACACAGCTCAGGAGCTTGTGCTTTTTTTTTTTGCATAGTAAGGGAAGGGTTAAGAACAATTGGGAAAAAGTTTGATTATTGGTGCGAGAAAATGAGCATTAATAGTTTGAGGTTCAGTCATTTTTAAACAGAAATGGTAACCAAAGCATAATGCCGTCTTGTGATATGTGTTTTATAACTCGAGTATATTTTTTAGAAATGCATCAAGAGAAACTTTGGACCTTCCAAGATAACCGAAATCGAGTCTATAGATGAATGGAAATGTTTTGCCTGTAATCCAAAAACACTGTGGTCGCTGAGAGCTAAATATTGGATTTTGCTGCTTTATTGTGATTTTAAGAACAGGTATAAATGGTTTTGTTTTGAATTTTTCATTCCATAGTTTTCATTTCAACTGCATTACACATTGTATCGCAATGAATGTAATATATGCGGAATCTGACACATCTTGAATCCTTTTATCTAAATTTCTTAGTATTTTTTTTTAACACATTCAGCTCCGAAGATTTTTATTATATATTTATATAAATATATGTGTATAATTGGCTTACGATACATGTTTCTTTATCTCCATCAAACAGCCCCACTTTTGTATTAGTAGATAGGATACCCTACACTTACAATGTCGTTAAGCGAGAAAGATTCACAGCACGAGCTCGGTGTTTACTTACACAGTGGAACTTTGATTATCCAAACATATACTAGATGAAGGTAGTCTGGATAAGGAAAAATCCAGATTATCTAAAAAAATCATAATTGACATAAATCTGTCTAGATTTTACTTATAGCTTCAATATCAAATTATTTTTTATCAAGAAATTCAATTATTGCTTTTTGCATAAAGCAGCTACCTGTTCTTTTTGAAGCTACTGAATCATAAATACCTTTAAGAATACAAATTATTGTTTAATTATTTAAATAGTGATTATCAAGAAACGAACATTCAATACTTAAATTTAGACTACTGACCAAAGAAGAACCCCAAGCAAGTATCGCTGTCACTTGCACACGCATTACCGCTCTGCTCTCACTCGCTATATATATAAATATGTCAAATTGTATTTTTATTACAATGCAAAATGTATCATAAAGTTTACGACCACTGTGCTGGGTAGGACATTGTTGGAACAAATTCACAAAACAACGAACAAAATGTTACGTATTTCATAACGTACGTAAACAACAGCGGACGCAATTTGCCACGCAAAAAATCAGTTGATGTTTGTTTGTTTTTGAAATTAAAATGTGAATAATTACACATACATGACATACGCTCGACTTTCATTTAAAATCTATAAATTGCATAACTGAATATATGTAGCTCTCACGAGAACTATTCACCAGAAGTAGCCAAAGTGAAGATGAACTGTCCACATTTGCTATAATATCGATATCTATGATGCGGTTATCAATAAAGTTTTCAAAAAGAAGTGTAGAATAGATTTAATTTAAAGAAATGAATTAACAGCATATCCCATGGCAGAAAATTCACCGCCTGCCACTGATAATTATGTACATACCAATTCGCAAGTAACAAAATTGACATAACCGAGATTCTTAGATATAAATTTTTTGTCTGGAATAACTCAGTAAGCACAAATTTTCACTTCTCCGTTTACTCGGAACTGTCAATCTGATACCTCCCAAATTCTGTATTCTCAAAGTATGGTGACGGTATATCTGATTTTTGTTAACTTACGCAGAAATTAAATTATTGATGCAATGATTTTTTTTGTCTGTATAGGCAAGCTCAAATTGCTTTGGATCCAACCAAAAAGGGTATTCTGATGAAGCAAAGTCAAGTGGACGTGTCGGAATGCTGTAAACGAGCAATAGCAAAGCCAAAAACGCCCATATCTGAAACTAAGAGGAAATCCATTGCCGAATTGAAGAAAATGGTTTCATCTGATCTAGCCAAACCCTCGATAGAACAAAGCAAAGCTAACATTATAGATCAGGCTAGGCAGGCCATCAAGAGGATAGGATCGCCGGTGAGCGTGAAGAAAGTGCCTGCAACGACCGTCAACCCGTCCATATTTCCTCTAGGACAATCCCTCTCCAGTCCTCCCAACAAGCGAATGAGAATGCCCTCTCCTAAATTTTCCATGAGGCCGCAGATGATTATGCCGTTGAACGGACCCAATCCCATGATTCGGCCGGAGAGAAGGCCGCGCAAGTCAAATCCTGGAAACTTTGGAGATTTTATGGCTAAATCTTATTCTTCTGGAATCCGCGACTGTTATACTAACGCTATTCCCAATGATAACTTAAATCTATCATTGGAAAGCTTAACTCAGGTGAGCATTTCATTTTTGTTCTGTTGTTGCAGAATCTTTTAACCCTCAGAAGAGTTCAGAAAATTAGATGAAAATATAAATCTTGACCTTTTTACAAAATTCTCTTGTTCGTTTCCAACAATTAATAAAAACAATGTCACTGCCAAAAATCACTGATGACCAAAAACTTTGCTAGGAAATCATTATGAAATTCTAATATTCTTTCCGTCATCTTTCCAATATAAATATGTCACATTGCCACACATCTTGGAAATGGTTTTGTCGGTCATGGTGTGCAAAATCCAGTAATTTTATAACCTCAAATAAATTACAATTATATTCTATCAATCAATGAACTGCAATAGTTCTCGCAGCCTCTGATAGTAGAAAGTTTTTGTTATTCATAATAAACAATAGATTGAATAAATCACTAAAATATTTTAACTTTTGCCTTCTACATAAAAATAATATTCAAATTTAATTTTTCATCAATTTTAATGAAACTAATTGGAACTCTTATTTTGAAACCACTAGGGATTGGACATGTCTCAGCTGGCCAATATGCAACCGGTAGTGGCTAGTGAAGAAGATAATGTCGTTTGCACACCAGACTTCCCCCTCCCTCTCGAACCACTTTGTGAGGTGATTGAGGCACCTCCGCGGCCGGAGAGCCCTGTCTTGCAAGAAAAAAAAGATGATGATGTGCAGTGCCTCACGCCTCCCGCAGGTGACACGTCTACATCCCCAGGCAGTGCGACCTCGCAGCCGAAACTCACCCCGCGTCCCCTCTCTGCGCTCACGGAGCGCCGCATAGCTCCCAAGCCTTTTGCTGGTGCGCTCTCTCAGCACGCTTTCTCCAACATAATTCAGATGACGGAAAATGATGTTACTGTCAACGAAGCCACAGGAGGCCTCAAGTTTAAAGTTGACCCGTCTACCCTTTCATCCAGCAAAATGTACAAATTACCTGACGGGAGAGTTTTCGCTGTTAACACAAATCCAAAGATGCCCGGTGGATATTCAGCCACTATAGTGTCTGTCAACGATGCTGCTCCACCGCGCCCGGGACCCCCGCCGAGACAGCCGCATTCGCAGCGCCTTCAACAGCGCCTCATGGCTCAATCCAATCAAACCCCTCAGTCTAGGTCGCATCTCTGGACTACCCCCACTACTACCCCCACACCCAGCAGAGGGGGCAGTTCGCGTGGCCGAGGTAGAACCACCCGCAACTCTCGTGCCGCCGCCTCTTCGGCTCCTGAGCCTGAACATACCGATTCTCCCGTAACTGGAGCCCGAGGCTCATTAGAGTGGTACAAGTTCAACGTTCTGGACTCTATCGACCTCATGAATTATGTTCTCACCCGACTCGTCAAGCTGAAAGATCCTCCGGGAAATCTCCGGAATAAGAATGTCGAGGAGATGAAGTGGCTTCACCAGAACTTTGACCAACTTTTGAAAACGTCCTGCAGGCGTTTTGCAGAGGTGCGCTCTAATCTCAATGAAGGCTTTAAGGGTTGGCTCAAAGAGAACAATGCCCCTGAACTTTTCAGTGATGATGAGGACGAAGTGCAGATCTTACAGTCTGAGGGTCGACCCCTCCCTATCCCTAGACCAAAGGCTCCGCCCGCCAAGCCTCCCCCTCGAATCGATGACGAGCCTATTTTCATTGACGAGAATTCCAACGACTCGGTAAGGGAGTCCGGGAAAGATGGTGATCTCTCTAATTCTGCTGATACTTCTGAAACACGCGCTTTGGTTTCAAACGACTCTGTCAACAAAAAAAAAACAATTGACAATGAAGATGATTTAGATAAATCTATAGAATTGATCGACGACGGTTGCTCTGAAAAAGAATCAGACAAGCCCGGAGATGACTCTGACAAGTCTTTCACGCTGGAAGTAGAGAAGAAGCCTGACGAGGAAACCGAGGCTACTCCTGATGAAGATGCGGTAATTACTGAACTGAAGGATGATCTTCCTGATCTCGAGAAGCGTGCTGATGAAATGGAGCAAGATGCGGATGTAAAAAAGAGCAACGGAGAGACTTCTGATGCCGAAGATATTGCGGAGGTCGAAGAAGCCGCAGAAATGGCGGAGTCTGCTGAAACAGAAGAGGCAGCGGAAACGGAAGACCCCCTTCTGACGGACGACCTTCCTAGGACTGAGGATCCTGCGGAATCGGGAAATAAAGTTTCCGAAATCGGCAAAAATGAAAATTCTAAGGTTGTCGAAGTCACGAGAAGGGAAGAAGAGGACTCGGATGGCTCGTTGACTGTTGACAGAGATGAAGAAGAACTATTGAGAGATGATCCCATGGAGACCGCCGATGACGGAAATGTTGTTACCAATGATGAACCGCAGAAGCGGGATAATGACGCGCAAGAAGTAGGCGACGAAGAAATGCCACTCGCCAACGGCAAATGTTCCTCAGAAAATAATTTGAAGCAAAAGAATAAAACTACGGAAGTGCTCGATGACGATTCTGTCAGTCGCGACATGACAGAAATCTCATGCGACAGTACTGTTAATGCGGATTCAGAGCAGGACGCCGTGCACAAAAAAATTACCATAGAAAAGGTTGAACCTGTAGAGAATAACTCATCCAACTCAGATATTAAGTGATGTGAGACGATTTCAAACAATTGGTGATATTTGTACAGCACTTGAAAAATTCATTTCTCTCGTAGGAACTCTGAACTCGATTCGATTGAAATTCCTCTATTATTCAAGACAATGGAGTATGTGATCAATATTATTATGTTTATCGAAACTACCCTCAGCAATTCTTAATCACACAATATTAATGCCACCCAAAGACATGTAAATGTGCATGTTTATGTTTTAAGAAATATACCATTTTGTAAGAGCAAAATAGAAGTCTGTATCAGATTACTGATTATATCAATACTGGTGGTATAAACAGGTGATTTTCATAAATAACTTATGGCTTCTTAAAATAATAATACATCATTGAAAGGCTAATCAATTCTGGAATCTGTCAATATTGATGCAACTCATAGCAGATTTAAAAATGAAATAATTTATTACGATATTTGATATTTTCTGTGTATTCAAAATTCAACTTTGGTTAATTTTCAATACAAATTTTGCATTTTAAAAACCAGTACTCAGTATTGAAAAAAACACCATGAATACCAGCATAATATTGCAATCCCTATAGTATAGGGATTGCAATATTATGCTATATATATGGCCTATACTACACGAAGATTAAATATATTAGTTATTAATTTTTGAAACCGTGTACAAATAAAAAAAACATTTTTGCTGGCTGCCAGTCATTTTGGCTCTTTTTTTTGGTTTATTCAACCACAATTTTTTCTGCTGCATAAAATAGGTACTTTGCACTACTCTATCGAAAGGCGATAAGATGTGAGCATGGAGTTAGAGTTTGATTAATGTGTATAGTATATAATCAGTGATGTGCTGCTAAAATTCTATCAACCGGCTCGCACCTTGGTAAACACCAAACCCCTATTATTATAATTTTTTTTTTAATTAAAAATATACTCATTTACATTACATTATATATGGCATAAATTCATTCCTAAAAGTGTTGATTTTCATTTGAAACTTTAACCGTGACTGATCTTAGTCGTCTATCATCTGCTGTGTGATGGTGACTTCTGAGCCATGATTTAAAAAATGTTGTGGTATCCCACGAAGTCAGTGCCATAGCAGCACATCACTGTATATAAATAATGCTATTTTTCTCTATTATTGTGTGCAGATCACAATATTTTTCCTCCGCTTTTTATGATCCAGATATCTGACGAATATAGATATGCGAAATAATGCCGTTTTAATGGTATTATAGACCGTAGACATGTTTACTTTTCAATCAATCAATTGCCGGTTTTTAATCCTTCAATCCTCATTCAAAATCATTATAAATTAATATTTAATGAATGATAGTAAATTTTACTCCAGGAGCCGGGACTGTTTTCACTTATGTAGGCGATAAATAAATTCATACAAAGAAGCTACACTACAATTCGTGTAATATCCGAGACAAATAGAATTTCACACAAATAAATTATATATATTATTAACGGTGTAAAATCTTTTTTTCCGTAGAAACTGATAGCTTGGAACTGTTAAGTTTAATTTAATAAATGTGCATCCGCTCTAATAATTAAAATTTATCAAATTATTTGTCTAAAAATGTCTTTCGATGGAGTTAATAATATTTTATTGAGAGTCGACTCGCTTGAGTAAAAAGATGTAAAAGGAATTGCATCTTTGGGAATGGTGCTCAATTATTGAACGGTAGTTTTTTTTGTTACCAAACGCATTAGCCTCTTGAGTGTCAAATGTATGATAATACTATTACATTAACATTTGATTTTGTTTGTTAATAATCTATAAGTTACTTTTAAAGAAAGTGATTGTACTATGGTGCATATACATAAATAGTAAAGACACTTTTATCTAGCCCAAGTTGCTGTGTTAACTGTTTTCCTGCCAATATTGTTTCATGAATACTATTCTATCTCGGTTCTTGTGCGGATTTAAATTAGATTGTCGTTAAAGGCTGCTCTGTAATTTTGTTATGTATTTTAAGGCAGCAAGATATTTGTAAATGTTAATTTTTCATCTGTATTATAGTGGGGTCGGAGCGCACCGAATCTTGTTTCCATCAGTTCTCATATGTAACTTTTAACCAATGTATGGGCGGCTTTAACTTTACACAGTTAAAAATTTGATGTAAAAAAAGAAAACGATTTCCACGTTATCTAAAGTTTGTCAGGTAAATTAAATATACAGGACTGTGTTTGCCGCTTTTTTTGACAAGCTCGACACTGAAAGCTAGATTTTAACATCGCAAAATTTTTTTGTGTTTAGTTTTTTAGTCACAAGATGTGAGAATCTTAAGACCTAAACTGCATAAATCGATCGACTTAAAAAATATTTGATAATGAATTTATGTATATAACTGCTTGGTAATTGATTTCTTGAATTTCAATTGAATATGATAATTTTGGTTGTCATTTATGAATGTTTTTTCTTAATAATATAAGATATTTTGGTTATTAACGTTTTTCATATAATTTTGTTTTTAATATAAATATATTAATTATCTAGAGAGTATAAACGAAGAATGCTGTGCATTCTGATTTCTATGTAAGTATCAATTATATTTTGATGAACATAGTTGTATAGCCTTAAACATAATGATAACGAATGTAGAGGATTCCACTTTGAGTGAGGTTGCACTGAAGCATAATTATCTATCAACTTTTATTAAATTTCAAACCTTTTAAAAAGTTATTCCTGTAAATCGATTGTTAATAAATGTATTACAATTTTTTTTTTACGAAACCAATCAACGCGACATGTACAAATTAGCTTTTACTGCAATAGTAATTTTTAAACGAACTTCCAAAATATTCTTTATATTTGAATCGGGTGTAGAGCTGTATAAGAAAAACGTTCCTATGTGTGCACAGAAAATCAGGATCGAGTGAAAACTCGGAACCGTAAATTTTTGTTAAATAATAATCGTGAATATATTATAATAAAAATTGTCTAAACTTCGCTCGGTGGGGCTTTCTACGGTGTAAATACATTCCTTGTAATCTCATAGAAGCTCGGTGTTGCGTTAATTTGTTTGAAAACAAAAAGGCACGTCTCCTTTCATCGTATAGTTTAAGTAGGAATAATACCATTACTTGTAACTCGGTTAGTTCCTTTTGACCTTAACGCTGTCTCGATTGCATCGCTGTGTTGAATTAAAAATATTTTTCTCCTATCAGGGTCGATGTAGTTGTATTAGAAAAAGTCAAATTTTATTGGCCTAACCGCAATTTCTTATCATTTTATACAATAATTATTTGTGCAGACATGTAACATAGGCTCAAAAGTATGTTTTTCAATATGATTTTTTATAAAATAAATACATATATAAAATTTGCTTACTTGTATTATTATTGAAAATAACCCATACCGATTAGGATATACCCGATACCTGATTTCTTCACAAAGTAATGCCAATGTATTAAGTACAGTGGGTCCTCTACTTACGCAGGTGAGAATTAAAAAAAAAAAATTATTTCTGTTTGTTTCATATATCGATTTCTATGAATTTTGTAACAAAAGCATTAAAAGAATGGTTTATCCGCCCGCACGCTTCGGGAACTAGGAGTAGCTCATTGCAAAAGTAGTTTTTTGCAATTGGTCAGTCACAAAAATAACTATCTCAATTGAATTCATAACTTATTTAATCTATTATCTATAGTTTGTATATTGTTATTGTAAATTAATGTAATCCTGTCGCGAAACTCGCAATATTCGCTGGTCCTCCTGAGGACTGCTGGGCAGCGATCAACGAAAATCTGCAGTCCTTATATGGACCGCTGGGTATATAAAGTTAATATGATAGAAAGAAGAATATGCATGCGGCTTGGAAGCATAAGGGTGCATTTGCCTAATATAAACATTTATTATGAGAAAAGAAGAGCTGTTGTACAAACATCACTGGATAAATATTTCAATAAATAGAATACAAAGATCCTAATATATCATCCATAGAACCTGCGGAAATTATAATGGAATAGTATGTACAGATGTACGTAGAGTTAGTTACATTCACTGTTGGCTTCATTATGTTTTTATTGATTTTTATGTATGTAAAATTATGTAGCAAAAGGTGTTATCAGAAAACCTACTAAATAAATATACTTCAAGGGCGATATTATATTTTAACCTCTTAGCTGCCGTAGATAATTAATAGGAATTACCTATCGCGCCGGCTATAATTTGCAATATTAAATTGATTAGTTATTGACGAGATAGCTCGTCTCTGGCAGCCATCGAGTTAATAACTTAATCATGATTTTATATCCCATGATATGAAACTGTGAATACAATTTACACATTAAATATACAGTCAACCCCCCCATAGCGTAAAGCAGGCATGGGCACCCTTTCCTAGGTTTGGAGCCAAATTATCATTCTGTCATCGAGTCAAGGGCCGGACCAATTTATACTATATACAATTTATTATAAAAACATAATAAAGTAATTTTTAATTAAATAAAACACGTTGCTATTTCTTGTATGGTGGTGATCATGAACTAGTAGAGTGGAGCCACTGCAAGCGCCCGTGTCATCTCCATTATTTAATCCCTCCTTGGAACTATCAATTAAAAAAAAAAAAAAATACTTTTTCAGATTTAGGGGGCCGTGGTATGAAAAAGTTTGGGAATCTTTTATAACAAGACTAGGCATCCATACAAAATTTGAGGTTAGGTTCTTCCGTATTTTGTGAATTTAACGAAAACAGCTATTCAAACATTTTTCCTGTCACATTCTCATTCTGTTTCGCCTGTCTCAGAATATGTCCAGGGACAAACAGCTACTGAAAAATATTTTTTCAATGCACTTAATATATAAAATGTGCATTTATAATATCGACTGTGGAAAGGAAGAAGGACGTAACACACACATATCAAATTTTACAGGAGGCGCTAAAAACGTGTTTTGCTGATTTTGTGACATATGCAAATTATGAATTATACACAGCCTTGAAGTGCACGGATACTTCTAAACTGGTGTTTAATTGACATAACCTATTATTAATTAAAGAAATTGTCTCGGAAAAACTAGTATTTCAGTGTTTTTTCTTGGTTTTAATTTTTTACAAGGTCATCTTTTTCAAACTTAAAAGCTAAATTTAGATATTTATTCGGCATTTTCAGTTTCCCTCCTTTTGATAGAATGTGTGTCAAGTTGTATACATTGTGATTATCGAAAAAAGCTGTTTTGGAAAATTAAGGGTTACATCCTTTTTCCTTTCCACAGTCGATATAATATATTTATGAAAATTCCAATTTGACCTTGAAATTTTAGTATTTTGTACGCTGAATCCTTCAGAACCTATTAACCGCATAAGTAGAGGACGCACTGTATAAAGATATTCATGATAATAAAATGGGCTCTACTTTTGCAACTCCTGAAAGATTTGCTTGCCTAAGCCTAATTAACCACACACGCTACCCACCAGTGTGTTCTTATTATTACGACGTTAATAAATATTTTTTAGAGTTTGCATCATTGAAAAAGGGTCCGACATCTCTTAAGGACTCACAAAATGAATATTAAGTTTTCCTTTATTAATTTTTAGACAATTGCTAGCTTACAGGACAAAAAATGTTATTTTTTTTCTAGCTGTTAACGGGTTAAGACTTATTTTCTAAACTTTTTCTTTAGATAGGTTTAAAAATATTTGTCAATAGGAAATAATGATAATGAATGAGTGGATGTGGTTTATCAAGGTCTGGTCGGTGCTCAACAAACTCAAGCTGTCTGTCCATTTTTCTGCCATCCCTGTTGCTGTTGTTATTTTTTTTCCATATTTAAAAACCACTGTTTGTAAGCTGTTTTTATATTGTTGACGCCTGCTGCTGAATGAAAACTTAAGACATACATAATTACTGTGGAACCCTGATCTACTATTCTTGTATTTAATACTTTCCGGCATGTATTGTTAATGTATCATAGTCCTGGTTGAACACCCATAAGAACAGTTTTAAATAATCCCATATTCATCAATTCATCATCTATCATTTTTCTCAATTTATCGGTTTCATGCTATGGTCACAATTATTGGTTCGGTGATTCTTCCGAACACGAGTACTCCATACACGGATTCTTCCGATCAAGAATCTTCCTTATAAAGACAGTTTTGTACATGGAATACTCCGAACACAAAAAATTCGGTATATATTAAAATTATTGCTTTATTTTATACTCTGAACACGTGATTGCAATTGGTTTATTTTCAGAATAATGGTAATAAAGAAGACTTAATTTATATAAAATATTGACATTTATTGAACTCTTTTTGGTTGATATTTTATTATACATACATACAGAAACGTACAGGTTTGAAGTTTTAATCTAAGCAATTAATAATGGGGGTTTTTTATACCAGATTCAAATACATGGTATATTTGATTCACATCATGCAAATATTGAACAAAACAAAACACATTGGGCAAAGATGTAGTGAACTAAATATGATATTTATATATTGGTTTTAAAGGGTACATTTAAAATTTGTAAAATTCAAATGCGACAGGTAAATAATTAATTAGTAAAGTAATGTTTAAATTTTCACTATTTTTTAGCAATTTAAGTTACCGATGCTCAAAGTGAATCACCTATTTCTATCCAAACTCCGGTATAACACGCTGTTAATATATTGAGAACAGTTTTTATTGTTTATTTAATTTACCTTTAGAGGAGTGAATAGATTTACACAGACCTTACTTTAATTCACTGCCTTTTCTTAACATGACAATTTTGTGATTTTTTCCCAATAAATATATGTAATTCATACTTAAAGCATATATATCGACTGTGGAAAGGAAAAAGGACGTAACTCAGTTTTTCAAAACAGCTTTTTTTCGATAATCACAATTTATTAAACATGATACACATTCTATCAAAAAGATGCAAGCTGCAAATGCCGAATTAGTATCTTAATTTAACTTTTAAGTTTGAAAAAGATGACCTTGTAAAAAAATAAAACGAAGAAAAAAGACTGAAATAAAGGTTTTTCCTCGACAAGTTCATTGATTAATATTAGATTATGTCAATTAAACACCAGTTTAGAAGTCTTCGTGCACTTCAAGGTTGTATATAATTCATAATTTGCATATGGCCCAAAATCATCAAAACACGTTTTTTGCTCCTCCTGTAAAATTTGATATGTGTGGGTTACGTCCTTTTTCCTTTCCACAGTCGATATGCTTACAGACAGACATTACTGTGTTGAGTTCAAAATACTTCCATGCTAATAGAAAATTTAAATTAACTTTGATTATTCCACGTATTGTGTAACTAACTGTGACACGTGTTTCGCCTCTTTCAGAGGCATCTTCAGACTTACTATCGCAAAGTTTGCTTAAGTAATCCATGCTCGTTTACAGAAAAATGTCGCCGACGTACATGTACGTCCATACTCCTCTAAAGGTTAATAAAAGTGCAAAAGTTAATAAATAAAGACAAACCAAAACATAAGTAATTATGAGACAATAATTCAATAAATACCCTATCTATAATGTGCTTTGATTTTTTAAATGTGTATTGAGGAAACATTGAAAAATAAAATCAACAACATTAATTATAATAAATTTGTAATAAAAAGCACCATTTATTTTTTAATATCTATGGGAGATTCAGTGTCGTAGACGAATTTGTTCCCAAATTTAAATTTGTTTAAAAGTAGTCAACTTAAATTTTAAAAGCTGATACCATAAAATAGTGATCACCGGCGTGACGTCTTCAACCACATGGCAATTTAAATTGTACACACGGTAAGAGAAAACACATATTTAAAATAATTATGACTTATGAGGTAAAATAATTATCATTATTGAAATAAAATTATTCACAGAGCTTCGCTAGATACTATTCAATATCAGAAACTTATAAATAAATTAAGAAATAATTTTTCATTGAAGAATTGAATTCAAATCAACATGGACTTAGCATTTCTCTCACACAAACCTGACGGTAGGTATGCAATTAAGCTGAATATTATAAATAAAACTTATATGTAACATTTAAAAAATGGCAGTTATAAAAATATGCGTAGCGTTACAAGCCTAGAGATCTAATAGAAGTCTTGCATGGCTATTCTCAATTTTATTAGGATCGGTACACTAATTAAGGGGGACCAATAAGCCATCATGATTTTTGTATTTGGTTTTCACAGCTAGTTTTAATTAAATTTAACAACTATGGCTATGTTCACTGTAATTATAGTTGGTGATACAACCAATAAAAAGAGTGCATTAGAAAAAGGTTATTTTGAAACAAAATGTTAAAATTAAGGCAACCTTGTCAAGTAGCATGCTACAAACCATATTTATCTCATCACAATCACTCTAATACGTATGGCGAATCAAGATAAATAATCAGACATAAAAAAACAGAATAAAAACAAAATACGGTTATTCATTGGCATTTGACAGATCCACTATAACAGCGAACATAGCCACAATTATTAAATTTAATTTATACCAACCGTAAACCCCAAATACAAAAATCATGTTGAGTATTAGAGATACTCCTAAATTAGTGTCCTAGATCCTTTGAGAAAAGCCCTACTGGGGATTCTCAAAACAAATCATTTTATCTTGTTACAGCTTCACGCAATGAAAAAATCAATTTATACCTTCGTTTAGTATCTATACTTATAGATCTCTAGCACAGTTATCTATCAGTTTATGAAAATTAAAAGCATGTACAGCAGTATTAATAAAATGTGAATAGTTCATTTCATAGAAAATTTTATAACATACAAATTCGCTTTCAGTACATGTACAACTTTTAAATCACTGAATTTAGTTGTATAAACAAAAAGAGTGATTGACAATTATTATTCTACTAGTATTGATGTTATATAATATAATAAAATAGTACAACAACCACTTGTAATTTGAGGAATTTTATCCTAAAAGGGTATCGTGCAAAATGCGGTTTAAAGAGAGGATATTTAAGAAACAGTATTACCCGTCTATATTTCAGTTTACTCGACTTATAATAAAATGCGTAAGCTTCAAATGAAGCATGTAAAATTTCAGAGTCAAAAACGATTATTTATTTATCGCGCTAAGTATTTATACAAGATTTTAATTAGAATCTTTAGCCGTAAATATTCTTTTGATGGAGGAAATCTCTCAATAGATTGATACTGTTCCAAAAACATAGTAAGAGTAAATCAGTTGACATTTATACAATGAGTCCAAAATCAAGTATTTACTGTGTAAATATTACTGTACACCTTTTGTAATAAAATTGAGCGATTTGACATTAATATGATATTATAATAAAAGCTCGGTGTCATATTTAGCTCTCATTGATTGAACAATAATTTTTAAATGGTTTTCAACTATGCTGAGACAGTCAATCGAGTTGCCATACTGTGAAGTCTGTTAAAGCGTAAAATAGATTATCAATGTTAAAAGTTTTATAAAAATAGCAACAACACGAAAATGACTCTTGCTCAATTGCTTTTTATTGAAATTTCATTTTCGTCTGCTAGACCAACTTACATAAGCGGATCTAGAAATCTCATGTCTTGCGTGAGACATCTTACACTTGGTGTTTTGTAAAATAAATACACATATAAAGAAAATTAAATTTATTTTAATATTTAAATTGCCCTTTCTTTGCTCGTTCATTGTGATATACTCTCAGCGGTGTGTAGCTGCCATTTGAATTTCCATTTGTGTTCATCCCTAGAATCAATACATTTATAATAAAGCATAGTTTAAAATTATTATAAAAACCCTTAAAATGATGGATCTGATCTATTAACATATCTGACTTGATATAAGATATAACCAACGTACAATAGTTTGTGTTCTTTAATAAAAATGAACTATTCTCAGTCTCTGTGCATTTGCATTTGCAAAGCCTATAATTGTAAAAATTACGTAAATTAGATTTGAGTGGCAGTCAAACATATTTTTTTTTTATAAATATAGTCAATACAATGACAAAACGTTAAATCAAAAAAATCTGTTTTGAGATAATCATAAAATTCAAACAACTCTATTTATTCACAATAATCATTATTTATTATACAATAGAACCTGGATTATCTGGACTGATTGGGGATGAAAGAATTTTGGATAATCGAAAAAAAATAAAGTAAAAATAAAAGTAAATTTAATATAAATAATATTTTTTATATATATAATATAATTGCATATCTTATATAAACATACATTCAACGAGATATTATGAAAACAGTATGACAAATTTCAATATGAAGAGAATGTGATGAAGATGTCGTCGAGTGGTTAAATTGAGATGTGAACGATATTAGGTTTCAAATTTTGAATGGTGAGAAGAGGAAAGTCCCAAGGAGGGGAAAATGATGGTCATACACATTCTGAAGTTTTTCAATGCTTAGTTGATACATCTGAAGAATTCCAGGATAATCAAAAATCCAGATAATCATAGTCCGGGTAGAGGTAGTGTACTACGTCGTGAAATTAATTTATGATTTACGAATTTGATCCAACTTATAAAAACTGATTAGTTATCTGAATTGGCTAAATGCATATTACTTCATCAAATTACGTAAAAAAAATACATGGAATATGGGTGAGTTTATTTTTTGAGACAATGTAGCATCATGTGAAATATATCTAATGCAGATCCAAACCTCAATATAGCTAGATTTTTGACAAAACGGATTCTGCTGATTATACTGACGATATTCTGTAAAAATGTCATGTTTTAAAAAGTTTTCAGTTGAAACAAAAGAGTGATACTATAACTTTCTAATTAATTATATTTTTTTTTGAATTTCTTGACAAAATCTAATAAGATAGAAATATGTATTTTCTCTTGCCAGAAATTTATGATTATTCAATGCTTATAAAGAATGGGAGACATAAAAACGAAATATAATAATAGTCAGTGAAAATCTGTAAAAAAAATACATATATAATATATACACAAACGTACATCAATTATGCCTATATACATTTGTAATTTAGAGTGCTTTGAATAAAAGGGGCTCATAGTGCGTTATGCAGTGCTGTCATCTGAAGGTTATTGAAATCTGAAGATTACAAATATTTTGGAATCAAGATGAATTAGTGGCCTTGAAATATCCTATTGTCAAATCTAATAGCTTAGATTTAAATGGCAGCGGAAATTATTGCATCCGATTCCACAAGTGACTATATTTCGGATTAACACAAGATATATTTATTTAGTATGCTTTGTTTACTATTAACCTTTTAGGCACACATTTATACCTGAAATAAATTTTGAATAGCACCAAATGAATAGCAGATAGAGCAATAAAATAAAAAAATATTTTTGGTAATATTCTGGGTAAATATTTTTTGCACCGGTGTTTGTCAAGTTTTTTTATTTAATGTTATTATTCACAGACTGGTGCTTTAGCGACTCTATATGTTAACGCTAAGATCGACCATAGCATCGAATATATTTTTTTCACCAGTAATAACAAAAATAGTTCTATATGGTATTAGAATATGTTAAATTCAAAAACTATTATCTTTAATATTAAGAATATGTATATTTTTTTTAACATTCTAGTTATTTGGCAAAAAAAATACGATGGAAAGTATTTATATATACAACTTCAATCTAATCTTTATAAGAAATCAAGTTATTTTATTGAAATCGGTGAACTTTTGCATTTACAAATAGACATCAAAGCACAGAATTTTTTTCGCATGCACTGCACGTCATATGGGCTTGAAGGGTCAACATTAAAACTTTGTATCCGGAGTTCGATGGCTTATCAGAATTTTTCATTGTCCCCCACAGAGTCTCACTCACTCACCTCATCTCCCTTCCATGCCTTTTATAAAATATTCCTGTGCAGATTTAATTTTATTATAAATAACTGATGATGCCAGCGCTGCCATTATGTTCATTGCACTTTTGGAATTATTAATAGTAATTATAATAGTATTATATCACAGAAACCATCCCGTGAAGGTATCTGATAGAATAAATTTTAGACGCATGCACACTGGTCGGTGAGTGAATAATCAATGATACATCCCTTGAACCTGGTTTTACATAGATTATTATACATCGAGTGAAAATTTTGCAAGTCTATGGGTGCGCCAATAGTTGTAATTTTGTGATAAATTTGTGCCAAATTATTTGCCATAGACTGTATATTTTTGTTTTTACCTCTCATTTCAGTTTCCACTGTGCTGGCTTTTTTTCACATTAAAAAGAGTTAATTTTTAGCCAAGGTAGTAACGGCTTGTTAAAAGAAATAAATAAATTATTAAAGATATCATTTTTGAATTATTTTCTTAACCTAAAACATACTATCCACTATTAGTGTAAAATGAAATTGAGTCACATAGTTTCTAATGGTTTCAACTCCACTTCAGAACCGAAAACAAAACTGGCAATGAAACGAGCAGATATTATGATAATGGAGTAAACAAATTTTGAAACTATACAACCTATAATGTTTACGTTACTTTTGACAGTTCTAACATTGAAAAATTGTACATAATAAAAAATAGAATTTACTTTTCATTTTAGCATGTCCATGCATGAAAAAATAAACTCATTTCTAGTTTTGTACCAGCAGATAAAGGAAAGTGTAATCTATTTCATAAACTTAATTAATTAATTATTTTGACTAAGTAAATTACACGGTGACGAGTCAGCGTAATAGAATTATAAAGAAATTATTACATCATAAACTAAAAATGTAAGAGACCACCACATCTTAGTGAAATGTAATATATATTCAAACTAATAGTTACCTTGCATAACAATGGGATTCGGTGGTCCAGTCGTAGAAGCTCTACACAACGGCGCCAATAAAAGATGGTAAACTATCAGGTACGAAAGGCCAATAATTCCAGCTGCTATTGCCAACGCTCTATATGACATTTGAAGTCTTTCTACTAGTTCTCCATAGGTGACAGTCAAACCAATAATCGCACCCAAACCCCGACCTTAGAGGACATAAAAAATGATGAGTTCAACACGTTATGGACAGGGCTGTGGGAAGGCATTAGAAGGCCCTACATCGGGACGCAGTTATGCATGATTAGGATAGCGTGTGATCCTTATGCCTGGTGATCATAAGGAACACATGTCAAAGAATCGCGCACTTGTATCGTTGGCAGAGGGATATTTGCCAAGGGGGCAAAGTTCTGAGGGACGCCATATTTGATAAGAGTCAAGAACGCTAAAATCATTGAAATGGCTCTGGTAATAGGTATAAGCAAAGCAAATATTTTCATATGTAGATGTATATGTAATGTCAAAATTGTGGAAAATAAATAAGGAATTAGTTAAAAATAGCATTCAAAATATCTTAATATCTTAAAGTGGTGGTGATCTTTTTATGTGCGCGTGTCAAAAATTGCATTATTTACGAACTTGAAAACATACTGAGCAAAAGATAATGTCATATGTATTTGTTACAGTTTAATGATATATAAGTAACATCATGTAATAGTCCTAAATTGCCTTTATTTTGAAGAAAGTTAGTTATTTATTTATCGAATAATTGCAGAAAATCAAGAAAGTATTTTTTTCTACAAAACATTATATTTGTTAATCGCTCAAGTAACATGAATTTGGCACGTGTGCCCTAGGTTCCACAACCCTTTTCTAGTGAGCCTGACTCACCATCTTGACTACTTTTGGTCTGGACCTGAACCATCGCAGTGAAATTCCACTGTGATTTTCTATAAGCAATACCAACACCAATATTGATAGTCTCCGAGCTCAAATAAAAGGCCAAATCTCCATACAAATTTTTGTAATCAATGTAATTTGGTTTAGCCTTTGAATTCAGACACAGAATGATAACTTAACCTCAAAACTAGGAAATGTTGCCATGCCTGCTCTAGATTCTACAAAATGAATATAGTTAGGCTGATGTCTACTCACCTAAGCAGAAATGTGCTATGACTGGCAATGCTTGACCGGTACTTGTATATTTCCTTGGGACAAGATGCCTGAAGTAAAGGACTGCGGTTACCCACATAAAGCTCAGAGTGAAAACTTCAAATACTTCCCAAATTAAAACCCACCACGGATCATCTAATACTGCCATTCCTGAAAAAAGAAAAATCATGAAATATTAAAGCAATTGGATATAAAACATACTTTCAATAACGGTCAATTTAGTTTTTCCATTTTTGAGAAAAACACAATATTCCTTATTTCCACTTTTATTTACCAATATCAGGAACAGCTTTGCTCATGTAAAGCATTATCAACTGATCCAAGAGTCTGAAGAGTGGGTTATGGTATCCAGCATAGCTGTTTTAAAAATTACCTCTTTGCTGGCAATTTGATCATTCTCAGTCATATTGTACATCCTGAATTTTGTCATTTAATAATAGCTGAAAATACTGTTACATAGAAAAACGTGTCATTCTTACCTGTATATCTGATGATGTAAAAAGTAAATGCTCCAATGAAAACATTAGAGTGACCAAAATAGTCAACTAAACGTTCGGCTTTCCACAAGACAGGTATGGCGGGTATGGAACCGACTGTCATAGTAAGAGTGATAAGAAGATCTGATCCTTGCATATCTTTAATGGTCCTGTAAAAAAAACATTTATAAAAACTATCACATGAATAATAATTGATGATGCTATAATTATTACAACATAATGCAATCAATGTATCTAGGTACAATTTAATAATAAAGTCATCGTTTACCATGCCAAATAAGTGTCAAGTCCACTCCAGAAAACTCCAAGGGTGATTAATACCAAAACAACTCCTGCTGTTTCTAATCCGTATCGTCTGACTGTATTCATTGGTAAAGCGAGCATTCCAGACTTGGTGTGCCACCACCATTCCGGTGGAGCAAGAGGCATTTCCCTGTCAAAATAATATAAGTAAGTTTTGGAAGGTATAAATATTAAATCCCTCAAAACAGAGGAGAAGTGATTATTGACTTGATGTTTTAGACTTTTAAACACACATCTAAATTGTATCCGAATTATGTACGGACAGACAAGAATAATATTAAATAATATAAACGAGTTTGTATTACAACTAAACTTACTTTGAGAATAACATGAAAATAGCGGCAATGACGAAGAGAATCATCATGGAGAGTATAGGAACGATGTAGGCAGGAAGTGATTTGTCTTCTGCTACTGACTCATGTATCAATCCAATGAGTGGCGGAATCAATGCCATTCCGATAATCCCAAAGGCTAACTGTCGACCCACATCACCCCCACCTATCGATGTTTCCCTAGTGGCCATTACGCATGCGGTGCATAACAGACATAGTGCTGCCGTAGCGAAGATGTCTCCTAGAGTTCTGAAAAACAATTTCATAGAAATAATTAGTGATGACTGATGAGTTAAACTCTACGTACGTCTGTACATACTATTCCATTATACTATCCTCAGGCTCAACGGATGACATGTTAGGGTTTATTAAAATATTTATCCAGTTATGTTCGTATGACATATTTTTTTTCTCATAATAAATAAGTTTATAACAGGCAATTTCATCCAGTACAGCTTTATGCGCTTTTGTTAATCGATCAGTATCAGGATATTATTGTTGTAATTCGTCTATATTTATCATATTAAAGTATTCTTACAATTCTTTAGTTACAAATTCTTGTTTTCTTCGATTTCTTAATTCAAAACATAGTTATCGATTCTTTTTTATTTCAAGCTCCATTGAAGTTTTATTGGTCAATTCCGCTCGGCGACTTTCCAACAATTTCATAAAATGGTTTTCATTGAAATTCAAATCTAACTGTTTAGACATGTCAATAAGATGGTTAATTACATAATCTTGCTCTTATGACTTGTCTTAGTAAGTCAATTGCACGCACAAAATCAATAGAAATCGATATATGAAACAAACGGACACAATTGATTTGTTTTAAATTCTCATCCGCGTAACTACCAAAACGCGTAAGCAGAGGAAAGCGCAAGTAGAGAAGCCATTGTACATTAATTCATGACATAGAATGCACATATGGTGCATTAATATGTCAATACTAACCGGTATAATAAATAAGTCCAGAAGCTAGCGACAGGATCACCAATAAATAATTTACACTGCGACTCAGCCAATACACTTTCTGGTGAATCATAAGGGTTGTCCACATTACATTCGATAATAGGAATACATGTAGTGTTTTCATCTTCCATTGAAACAAGGGAAAGAATTTCATCTTTAGGTACGACACAACTGTAAGAACCACCTGGAAAGTTGAGAAAAAAAATAATATTCAATATTTATGTGTTTATGTCTGATTGAATGAGAGTATATTGATGTTGCATTAAAATGTAGTGAGTATCTTAATCAAGAGGACTGATGGTTTCATGGACATGATGCTTATTTTAGCCGGTGAAATAACATGCTAGTGAGATATGTGCATCATATGATGTAGCACATGATGCAGTGTATAACGCAAGTTGATATTAATATTATAATATTTTTTTATTCGAATAACAGTTCAATTAATCAGTTGATTACTTTTCCGAATCAAATCAAATACGATTAAAAATAATCACTATCCAAATTTGAATCTATTCCTTATAGTAATCAAGTTATTTGAACAAAATCAGTTACCTATTGCTCTATATATTGAAGATAAAATAGAGCATTGTTTTTGCGTGTAGAGCAAGCGTCCGTCCCTGGGAGCGGTTTTTGATCCGCATGCATGGGTTAAGTAAAACTTGTAAGGTGGGAAGGTAGCTAAAATTTTTCTAAAGCTTTTTTTGATTGCTATCGAAAACAAAAACAAGTCAAGCATTTGCAAATTTTATTTTAAGGTTGACATTCAATCTAATGTACATGTAAGCCTGGCATGATGGGTCTCTAGTTGAACTACAACAACAAAAAAAGGACAAACTGCTTAAGTATAGGTTATTTTCTTACAGATAATTGATTTGACTTACTCAGTGGGTACATGCACCATGCCGTCTCATTTTCACTTTCCATTTCTTTTTGATATTCAATTCCTGACATTAGACTAGCTTCGAGAACCATTATATTCGTGTCTACTGTAAACACTTGACACAATGTATCCACACCGCTTCCCTTGCTGTGACAAATGTGAGGAGGCTCTATACCGAAAGTTCCGGTAGCATTACTATCGGGATACTCAGAAACACCCGTATCGTTCTATAGAAAAAGAAAATTAACACATTAACCACTTGCCGGTCCAATTGATTTAAGCAGATGTTCTAAAAAGATCACATATTTCTTATTATGCTAAACACCAAACACATGTGCTATATTTATAAAACATGCATATTTAGTGAAAGAATTCATTGTTTTTTTTGTGGAATTTGTCCGAGTTTTCTTGTGGTGTACATTTTGACGACTTTCAATACCCGAGTATACTCGGGCGTGATCGGGAAGAGGTTAAAGGCTAATTAATTTTTTAACGGTGGCAGAAAAAATGGGAAGATAAACCATGTGAAACCAAATATGATAATACTCTGTTTGACAATCAAAATGACAGGCAGGTATGTGACAATTATTTCAATTGTCCAGAAATTGTCCCAGGAGAGGGCCATTCAATTTGAAAATAAACATGATACATAAATAATACATTAAAAAATAGATTTCAAAGAAATTTAGACCTGGATGTAATGTTAAACTCAAAATATTTATCAAAAATAAAAACAGGTTGAATATAAAATATAAATCCTTTGAATCCAGTCACACTGATACTTTGTTATTTATTTTTTTTATAATTTTGCTCATATTGTGCATAAACATACCATATTTTGTTCAGGGTTTACATCGAGTGGCGAATCAGTCTCAACTTCATCATCAATACTCATGTCATCATCAAATGAACTTTCAGTTGTTGACGTTGTGTCATATAATAATGATTTGGCAATCGGAGGTCTCTGGCAAGTGTACTGACACTTTGAAAGTGCAAGCATTCCAGTCTGAAACATAGAAATATAAATTATAGCAGTTATCCAAAAAACACACAATATATTAGTTAGATTAAATGGTTAAGGGTAGGTTTATTTGTTACCTTTTCACTTGACCAATCATGACAGATACTTTCATCAGAACACATTTCTTGGTACACCATTGCACTCGTAGAATTGCACATAAAGTTCACTGAGGGTCGACGGGGCTGAAATAATATAATTATATGATATATTAATGCAAGTTAAAAGGAGAAATATATTGCAAGATTGAGGATCAAATTTCGAATACACAGCCAAAAATGTTTTAGGCGAAACCAGGGGTGGGGAAACTTTTCTTTTCTAAAGGCCACATTCATTTATCTGATTCAATATAAAGCCACAGTAAACATTGACACTAGGGAATTTTTGACCGGCGATTTTGAAACAATTTCATGGCAATTTTTAAGGCCCAGAATTTCCCAAAATTACCAGCGTGGGACATTTTTTTCCAGGTCTTCCAAGAATTTTGAAACCCAATATCACAAGAGTTTACGGATTTGCTGAAATTATCATAGCGGGAGCTTTTTTTAGCTCTTCCAAAAATTTTCAAATCCAAAATCTTAGGAATTTACAAAAAATAACAGAATTGGCCGATCAAGTCAAAAAACCGCACCATAGTAGCCAAAAGGCCGCAGGTTCCCCATGCCTGGGCCAAACTTTTATTGTTCATTGACACTCTTCAGGCAGGTATACTTGATTTTATATAGCGGCTCATTCATATCCAATGAATAGCAAAATATTCTGTAAATGAACAAATAGATATAAATTGATTTATTTATTTTGAAAAACGTTTCTGGTGACATTCTGAGCCAATAATTTTAACACCAGTGATTGTAATATTTTGATTTTAAGTTATTACTCTCTGATCAGTGGGTGCTATTTATGCTATGAGGTGGAATCGATACTGTTTTTTTGTAGAAAAAACCGTAACCTCTAATTTTGTATGAGATTAAATCCCCCAATTACGCAACTCCCAATCACGCAGTCCCAAATTAGCGTAAATGGGAGTTTTACTGTATATATAATATTTTTTATGTATATAATTTAGATTTTTGATAATTTATTTCTGATTGTACCTAATTTTCTTGCTGATTACAAGGAAATAAAAAATAGCTATGAAAATTTATTATACAAATGTGTATATCGTCAGCTATCTTTTGGCTTCCGCTGCCTTTTCCTCGTCTCCCAAAAGACTTTTTGTTTCCTGCCAGGTCATAACAGTCTGTCAAATACATGATATATAATCGTCTGTTCTATATAATGACTTAATTGATTAAATGTACCTGTAGGGGTTGTACTTGTGGAACAGTCATGAGTAAACTGTAGAACAAAGCAGCACCAATGAAACAGAATGCAAGCAGGTATCTTAACTTTCGGTTATCTCCATTATTTAGTACAGTACCGCCATTCTTCTCCTTTGTCTGTGTCTCGCAACCAAGCCCAACTGAAAATCTGAAAATTAAAAAAATAATGCTTACATGTACAAAATGTATAGTGTAAAATGTTTGCGTCACAGACAGCTGAGCATTGTGTTCATTAACATTTTGAGTAGTGAGTTAATTTTTATTAAATTAGTATTTTTTGTATATTTTCATTATTTTAGGTTAGCCTGGGAAGAATAAGGAATAATATTTCAGGGGGTAATAAGCTAGGTTTTATAATTTTACAACGCATAATGAAAAATGTAAATACACAAACTCAATTTTACTTTCTATATTTTCAAGAAGCTATTACTTCCAATTTGGACATAGATTTTTTTGCTATCATCTGTAGACATGTCCCGCTCTACTGACGTTGATTCCAAAAAGGAATTCGCGCCAAATTGTAATCTTAGGCTCAATATTGTGCGGCTACAGTTTTGTGTATAAATATTAACTTTTTTACAAAATTGTTCTGTTCATTTGAAACAAATAGTAAAAATAATGCAACTGCCAAAACTCACAGATATATATGATTTTTATCCATATGCTAAGAAATAATGACAATTCAATAAAAAGCATGAGAATGGCAATAAATATTACGACAATACAAAATTTGGTTGCACATATGCGACCATACTCCTCAAAGGGTTAACCCTTCAGTAAAAAAAACTTTTCTTGAGCGTGATCAGTTTCTTAGACCATTTTAGTCCAAAATTAAAATAATAATTAAATTAGCAGTAGATTTTATTGAAAAGCAGTGAGTGAATGTAATGTTCAAAGTTATTGGTTTTCTTTGTAATAGAATTCCATGATAACAGTTTGACACAGTAACAACAGATGGCAGTACATGATACATATGTTCATAATCACAAAATAGCATCCAATACTAAAATTAAATATTCTACAATAATATCATATTTGTTTACAGTTTAAGCCATATAAAAATATCTTTAAAAAGAAAAGTTTCAATTCAATGATAAATAATAACAAATATATATATATATATATATCTTTAATAATACTTTTTACTACAATAATTATCATATGAAATACACTTACTTATCAGCTAATGGTCCGACAATAAGGGGGCCAAGTAGTGCCAGAAATGGGGCCACAATTGATATGATAATGCCTTCTTTTAGCGTAAAGCCTACCGACCGGATGTGGGCGGGTAGGAAGGGGAAAAGGCAACCAATACCTGAAATGTACAATCATTTTGTTTGTGAAAATATTTTATAATGATTAAATAAAAACATTCTTACTATACGCGTGTCTAACTTAATGTTATTTGTGTTTCAGTTATTCGAAAATCTTCATTTGACATCTCAAACTTCTCTCAGACATTCGTCAAAAAAACGAAACACGCGGTGTATTTAGTTACTCAGCAAGTGGAATAACAAAAATGTTAGTTAATTAACCGCTTGAATACTGCGCAAATCTATATATTAATAGCCGATAAAATAAGTTTTCACTTTTCACAAATGTGTGCGTACTGATGTCCTCGAGCGTATTTGAAAATTAGTTTGATAAAATATATATACTACAAAAAATGGTTGTTAGCAAACTTGAACATTATTCCAAATATTAAATAATTTACGAAATTTCTGCTCCTACGAAAAATGGTTGTTAGCAAACTTGAACATTATTCCAAAAATTCAATAATTTACGAAATTTCTGCTACTACGAAAAATGGTTGTTAGCAAACTTAAACATTTCAATTATTCTAAAAATACATTATTTACAATCAAATAGTGCAGGGGTGTCGATATATGTCCCGTGATCTATTTCTTCTTCTACGAAATATATTTGTTTGCCAACTTAAATATTTCAATTATTCTAAAAAATATATTATTTCCAATTAAATAGTGCAGGGGTGTTGATATATGTCCCGAGATCTATTTCTTCTTCTACGAAATATGTTTGTTAGCAAATTTAAACATTTCAATTATTCTAAAAATTACATTATTTACAATTAAAATACTGCAGGGGTGTCGATATATGTCCCGTGATCTATTTCTTCTTCTACGAAATATATTTGTTAGCCAACTTAAATATTTCAATTATTCTAAAAAATATATTATTTCCAATTAAATACTGCAGGGGTGTTGATATATGTCCCGAAATCTATTTCTTCTTCTACGAAATATGTTTGTTAGCAAATTTAAACATTTCAATTAGTCTAAAAATAACATTATTTACAATTAAAATACTACAGGGGTGTCGATATATGTCCCGTAATCTATTTCTTCTTCTACGAAATATGTTTGTTAGCAAACTTGAACATTATTCCAAAAATTCAATAATTTACGAAATTTCTGCTACTACGAAAAATGGTTGTTAGCAAACTTAAACATTTCAATTATTCTAAAAAGTACATTATTTACAATTAAATAGTGCAGGGGTGTCGATATATGTCCCGTGATCTATTTCTTCTTCTACGAAATATATTTGTTTGCCAACTTAAATATTTCAATTATTCTAAAAAATATATTATTTCCAATTAAATAGTGCAGGGGTGTTGATATATGTCCCGAGATCTATTTCTTCTTCTACGAAATATGTTTGTTAGCAAATTTAAACATTTCAATTATTCTAAAAATTACATTATTTACAATTAAAATACTGCAGGGGTGTCGATATATGTCCCGTGATCTATTTCTTCTTCTACGAAATATATTTGTTAGCCAACTTAAATATTTCAATTATTCTAAAAAATATATTATTTCCAATTAAATACTGCAGGGGTGTTGATATATGTCCCGAAATCTATTTCTTCTTCTACGAAATATGTTTGTTAGCAAATTTAAACATTTCAATTAGTCTAAAAATAACATTATTTACAATTAAAATACTACAGGGGTGTCGATATATGTCCCGTAATCTATTTCTTCTTCTACGAAATATGTTTGTTAGCAAACTTAAACATTTCGATTATTATAAAAATTATATCATTTCCAATTAAATAGTGCAGGGGTGTTGATTTATGTCCCGTAATCTATTTCTTCTTCTACGAAATATGTTTGTTAGCAAACTTAAACATTTCAATTATTCTAAAAATTATATTATTTCCAATTAAATAGTGCAGGGGTGTTGATATATGTCCCGTAATCTATTTCTTCTTCTACGAAATATGTTTGTTAGCAAACTTAAATATTTCAATTATTCTAAAAAATATATTATTTCCAATTAAATAGTGCAGGGGTGTTGATATATGTCCCGAGATCTATTTCTTCTTCTACGAAATATGTTTGTTAGCAAATTTAAACATTTCAATTATTCTAAAAATTACATTATTTACAATTAAAATACTGCAGGGGTGTCGATATATGTCCCGTGATCTATTTCTTCTTCTACGAAATATATTTGTTAGCCAACTTAAATATTTCAATTATTCTAAAAAATATATTATTTCCAATTAAATAGTGCAGGGGTGTTGATTTATATCCCGAAATCTATTTCTTCTTCTACGAAATATGTTTGTTAGCAAACTTAAACATTTCAATTATTCTAAAAATTATATTATTTCCAATTAAATAGTGCAGGGGTGTTGATATATGTCCCGAAATCTATTTCTTCTTCTACGAAATATGTTTGTTAGAAAATTTAACATTTCAATTATTCTAAAAATTACATTATTTACAATTAAAATACTACAGGGGTGTCGATATATGTCCCGTAATCTATTTCTTCTTCTACGAAATGTGTTTGTTAGCAAACTTAAACATTTCGATTATTATAAAAATTATATTATTTCTTATTAAATAGTGCAGGGGTGTTGATATATGTCCCGAGATCTATTTCTTCTTCTACGAAATATATTTGTTGGCAAATTTAAACATTTTAATTATTCTAAAAATTATATTATTTCCAGTTAAATAGTGCAGGGGTGTTGATATATGTCCCGAGATCTATTTCTTCTTCTACGAAATATATTTGTTGGCAAATTTAAACATTTTAATTATTTTAAAAAATATATTATTTCCAATTAAATAGTGCAAGGGTGTTGATATATGTTCCGTAATCTATTTCTTCTTCTACGAAATATATTTGTTAGCCAACTTAAATATTTCAATTAATATATTAATAGCCGATAAAATAATCACTCGCTTTTCACAAATGTGTGCGTACTGATGTCCTCTTCTACGAAATGTATTTGTTTGCGTATTTGAAAATTAGTTGAATAAAATATATATACTACAATAAATGGTTGTTAGCAAACTTGAACATTATTCCAAATATTAAATAATTTACGAAATTTCTGCTCCTACGAAAAAGAGTTGTTAGCAAACTTGAACATTATTCCAAATATTAAATAATTTACGAAATTTCTGCTAACTATAAAAATAAAATAAATTAAATTAAATTAAATTAAATTAAATTAAATTAAATAAAATTAAATTAAATTAAATTAAACACAATGCAACAAAAATCTCACGTTGCTGGGCAACGGGCTTACAGCTAGTAAATCATTAATATGTCCCAGAGATACTGCGTGTTTTTGAGAAAAAACATTTTGCCTAATATACACTCGAATTCGAAATTTTAAAAATCTATATTGACTCAGTATAGATGGAACTACACATTATCATCAAAATATTGCTTATATCCTATTAGAATACCAAGTATTTGATTTTTTAAATGTTTTTGACATCCGTGTTTGCTTGCATATGTTCCGGACGCCTGTGTCCGCTTGGTATTGAAGTGGTTAATAATTGTTTTACTTTGATATTGAATTTCCACAAAGTAACTGCTTACTTTAATGGCAAAATAGATTTATAAAATATTTGAAAAAAAAAATAGTTAAAATCCTGTGAACGGCCCGACGGTAATATAATCAATTTAGTACTACATATTGCAATAAAAAAAACATAATTTAATAATATTATGTGACTTAGCCTTTTGGCTGCCATAGAAAAAAGTACGTTTGTACCTAGCATGCCGGCTATAATTTGCAATTATTAATTTAATTAGTTATTGACTAGGTATCTCATTTCTGGCGTGTTGAGCACGAAAAATTAAACGAGATATCTCGTCTATGGCAACCATCCAGTTAAAGCTGACCCCATCATTTGAGCCATTCAGATTTATTTTATAATTTATCTAATTTGAGATTTCGACTGTAGGTGCTTGATGGAATTTTAATATTAAATTTGAATCATTCACATTAGCCTGAAGTCATCCTTAAGTCCAACGCTGAACGCTTGAAGATGCCGAAAGGCGAAACCCGGGTCGTCAGTGAAAAAACTTATGTGTATGTACATAATTTGAACAATTCAAATTTTAATTTATCATTATTTTATAAATTCGATACAAGTAAATTATCTTTCAAATACATATACATATCGATTGTGGAAAGGAAAAAGGACGTAACCCACAATTTTTTCAAAACAGGTGTTCGATAATCACAATGCATCAAACTTATATAGATACATGTTCTATAAAAAGGATGCAAGCTGCACATGCCGAATTAGAATCTAAATTAAGCGTTTAAGTTTGAAAAAGATGACCTAGTAAAAAAATAAAACCAAGAAAAAAGACTGAAATAAAGGTTTTTCCTAAACAACTTCTTTAATTCATATTAGATTATGTCAATTAAACACCAGTTTAGAAGTCTGCGTGCACTTCAAGGTTGTGTATAATTCATAATATGCATATGTCACAAAATCATCAAAACACATTTTTAGCGCCTCCTGTAAAATTTTATATGTGTGGGTTACGTCCTTTTTTTCTTTCCAAAGACGATATCATAATAACAAAAAATCTCACCTGCAAAAAATATGAACAATACACATTTGAGCGTAACCAGGTTTTTATTAATCGCCATTTTTGCAAGTCTTTCTCCTCTTCATCGAGTCGATAAAAAAATAATTTAAAAATACAGCCTTCTGGAACTGTTCTACTCAGCTGTACTCTTTCGAGGATGAGTGGGTGGTGAACTCAAAATGGAGTTCAGCCAAAAGTTGGCTATCTTTCCATGCTATGACGTCAGGAGTCGGCAGTGCTTGCTTTAGAGGTCCACCTGTAAATTAAAACAAAAACTGGTATCACTTATACATAATCGGGGGTAATGTTATATTTACAGTTGCGTAGTTAATCTGGAATAAAATACATTATTAATACAATTATAAATGCTTGCTCTTTCAAAAAAACGAGATTTTCATATAGCTAACTCCACTTTTACGATAAATATATTATGGCAGCGATTTCCAACCTTGGAGGCGCGAACAGTCAAAAATATGTATTTACCCTTTAAAACGTGTTTTTATTACTAAACGAAATAAAGTATGGGGAGGCGCGAAGATATTTTTTTCTTCAAAGGGAGGCGTAGTAACAAAAAGGATGGAAACCACTGTATTATGGTAAATAAGTCACCTATGCGCGAATCACACACATTGATTGCCTTGCCCTCTCCGATTCGTTCATTTGAGTGTGAGATCACTGCGAAACTAAAACAATTAATGACTAGCGGTTCAATTGAAAAAGCAAAGTGCAGTGGGAAAGCCAAGTATTCACGACGATTCTAATATTTCTTTGAAGGTGAATGAGTGGTCTCGTTCACTAACAATGGCTAAAATAGCGCCATTAAAAATATACAATAATTACAAATGGGCGATTTTCATAAATAAATTTATTAAAATAATAATACATCATTGAACGGTTGATTAATTCTGGACCATTTTAATAAACTATCAACAGTGTAAAGGAAATAGGCCATACATAACAAATTTTACAGGAGGCACAATATTGGGGAAGGTTTTTTGATGATTTTGGGCCAAAGGTAAATGATGAAATATACACATTGCGATCCGAGTACTACAAGGTTCTATGTGAAAAAAATGACCAAACAGAAGAAACAATGCGGCAGTCTTCCAAGTACCATTATTGGTATACATTGTTATTTTTCTTTCGTCAAAATGTTCACATATAACCTTGTAGAACTCGGGTCGCGATATCCCTAAAGCAGTGGTTTCCAACCTTTATGTTACTGCGCCTCCCATTAAAGAAAAAATTTCTTCGCGCTTCTCCATCCTTTATTTTATATAGTGATAAAGACGCGTTGTACAGATTAAATAAATATTTTGGACTGTTCGCGTCTCCCTTTGCAATAGTCAACGCCTCCCAGGTTGGAAATCGCTGTCCTAAAGTGAGCGGAGACTTATAAATTGGCGTTTTATCTAATTTTAATTTTACACATTGCTGAAGAAAACCGTTTTTAAGTCTTTTTCCTGGTTGCAATTTTCACAGACCCTTCTTTTTACTAACTTTAAAGCTAAATTTATATACTAATATGGCATTTGCAGCATCCGTCTTTTTGATAGAACGTGCTTAAAACTGTGGGTTACGTCCTTTTTCCTTTCCACAGTCGATATGTGATGGTCTTTAATTTCTACACATTCTAAATTCAATTTTGGTTAATGTTTAATAACGAAATACTGATATTTTTGTATTTTCTGTTATGTAATAAACAATATGAATACTAGAATCCCGGTTTCGATATTACCGGTATTGCAATCCTTACTTCCAAAAGCATAAGGGATGGAATTCCTTTGGTTGTCGGCAAGAGTGTTCTATACAATGTTGCATTGTGTTTTCATAAAAGCTCTGGCACACGTAACGATTCTGGTCGTGTCAATTGAAACGAACGTCAAATGTAACATAATATTAATAAAAAAAAAACCACCTGTACATGTGTCTGTATGTATCTCCACTACATGGTGGCCATGATTCCACGATGAATAGTTAGTACAATGTATTATTTTTTTTCGATCGATTCGGCGGTCATTTTGTGGTTATTCATTTTCAATACAAAATTTAAATTGATTGATTTATATGTGGCGATGTTATTGTTTTATTTTGAGTGACGTAGTTATTTAAAAAAATAAATATTCATACATGTGAACCTTAAAAAGATCTCCTTTTCAATTAAATTTAAATAATATAAATATACTAAACACTACAATATTAAAAAAAAAAAACAAAGAACACCTACGGGGCAAGTCGCGACAGAATCTTTTAAAAACTTTGATATCATTATTTGTCTGAACTCACCACGTCAGCGCGGAACAGATCAATTATTATGAAATGAGCAAATGAAGAAGTAAAATTAAAATTATATATTCATCAATTTCATTTACTCAAATATAATAAATGAATTAAATTAATAAAAAAGCTTCAGTTTCGGCCAGCTGTGGGAATTTTCAATTGATGTTCAAGATAGATAATAGAAAATGCTTCTGTTTTTTTCATATATCAAATATTAAAATTCACAGCGGTTTTGTTTATGAATGCAAAATATCAATTTTCGTTGAAAAAATATATTTAATATCTATTGAATTATCGTTGGGTCTACTATTTGATAGTATCGCATGCTCAATTACATACGGGCGTATCAGGATTTTTTAAAGATATGGTAAAACGCAGTTCTACTGAAATGTACATCTTTGTGGAAAACAAGTTGAAAACGTTGAAAAAATTAACTCGATTTTCAACAATCGTTTGTCCCCAAGTTGTACATTTCAGTAAAACTGCTATATCTTATAACTCCGAAAACCTAGATACGTCTATAAGTTATTAAGCATGCGGTATAATGTTCGTTGTTGTTGGAGTTTGTAAATGTCATTAATGTCATGTGATTTACTATTGCTGTTTGGAAAAAAACATTAAATTTGAATGTTATACAGAAGATTTGTTGAAAGCACAATGTGCATATTGATGTCATAAGTAACATGCGCTTTACGACGAAAGTATATTCATGAGAATGGAAAAATTGTAGTATTTACATAATTTCATCTTTCTTTTGTTTTTTAAAGAAAATTTTATTGTTTGATTCTAAGTACATAGTCCAAAAATATTGTACAAAAAGTACTGATCATAAGTCAGTTTACATTTCGTTGCTCAGATTGTGCCTTTTACCGTTATCTGCCTCTATATTAATGGCCCAGGAATCGGAAGAATACACAGAAAAAATGGCAAAACGTCGAATACATCGGCGTCGAAAGAAGTAAAAAATCGTGAAGGAATCCGAAAGCAGCAAGCTGCAACTCAGATCTCAGACATCTTCGGATATGTTGAACGACCGGATCTGGTTGGCGGCAACTTGTTTCGCTTGTGAATGCGACATTTATTTATGAGAATTGCTAATGTCGCTGGTCGGGAAGGGAGTGACGAAAGGTGAATGCCAGGAAACAAAGGATGCAGGCTGCAGCGCACTGAAGGTGATATGTACCTTCGATGTACTTATCCACATAAGGATTTCATTACATCCAGTCAATGGCCGGTTTTTTTGTCACGCACTGTGGCCATCATTTTAAACATTATGTATGGCGTCTACAATGAAAATGTCTTATTAGTAGATGGAAAACTATATCATACTATAAGTTACGTCTTTATAGAGCTATTCATTTCCGTACGTCTGTTTTGGATTCTAATTTATAAGCTAACAATTTGGTATTATTTATATTACAGATCTTTCAAGAATATTCATATGTTGATTAGACAACAAAAAAATGGGGCTTAAATGAATCGTAAACTACATTTTTTCACAATATTTAGAAGGGCTGTTTTTTTTCTGTAATTACAAATGTTTCAATCATATCTTCATAAAAACTTTGGCTTTCATTCTACTATATTGCGCGGTCGTAGGTTTAAATCCCTGGATGAACACGCTTACACATTTCTTGCTAAATCTGTTATTAGTTTTGATCAAATATATTTCTATAAGATTCTTTACGGCAGCGATTTTCAAACTGGGAGGCGTGGACTATATATAGCCAAGGGAGACACGAAAAAAATAACAGTAATGTATTTTTGATTACAAAATATATATACATAAATGTACACACAAATAAATAAACTGTAATATCGCGAATATTTTTTTCTTTTTGAAAGTGAGGCGTTGTAACATAAAGTTTGGAAACCAATGCTTTACGGGGTAAATAGCGAGTGACAAGCTTACACTTAGCAGCTAAACAAAAGACCTTTCCTAACACCAGAATTCTATCTCTTTTAAAATATATATATATAAGTACTCATCTTTATCGGCTTTATTCGAAAGCGTTTTGCGTTGGCAATTTCCCGTGGCAATCTCTTGTTTTCTTTTACATAGTGTGTTTTTGTTTCTTTGTGTTCATCTGTGGCTGAGACATTCGGCGCAAGAACTGTTTTTTACTGTCATAGTAGTTTTATTTGTTATATTTAATTTTGTTCTAATGAAAATCACCCTAAAGGCACAGAGAGTTTAATTTCATACACCCATCTTAAACTGTGTACATTATAAATCCAATAATAAGTAATAAACCATATAACCACGTTGTAAGAGGCACGAGTCTAATAAAATCAATGTCAAACATCATGATTTTAAGAAATATGCATTCAAATTAATATATCGATTATTATAAATACCTGACAAATATTACAAAAATGTTTTCGTTTCCACGAGAACTAAGTAAAAGGAAATTGGAATTTTATTACCCGCGTGCGTCGAATCTGATTTTCTATCGAGTTCAAGAAACTTATATACTGCTGAAAATTTATATGTCATAGGGCGATGTCACTTTTGCGACAGTTCTGACATTCACCCACGAAAACTTACATCGTTTCATAATATAAATAGTATTACGTCAACGAAAAGAATATTTTAGATGTAGACGATAAATATAGGTAACACCTTTCAATCAGCGGCGGCTCGTGACCTAAAATTTTGGGTGGGCTAAAGAAAAGTTTAGCATTGTTTACTATCTACGAAATTGTGCATGTTTCCACTTCACCTTATACATTAATCTACAAGAAAATTAACAAATACTACGACACTACTGCAAAGCATGAATTATTACGTAATAAAATCAAAACTAATGTGAGTATGTAATAATAGAATTGCTGTTAATTTTATATCCAGCTATCATAAGTTTTTTTTTACACATTTTAAAAAGAGAAGGAGAAAAGATACAGGACTGTCTCGAGAATTTCTGCGCCTGTGTGCGAGGCGCATTCGGAAAGAGCCTCGGAGCCTGGAAAAGATCTAGATCTAAATAAATGGATAAGGCTAAGAAATCTTAGTGCGTCGCCTGTGCAAGAGCCGGTCCTAAAAAGATATCACGAACATGCATGCCCAAGATCTCAAATGTTGAAATAAACAATGTCCAAATTTTAGGATTGACCATCTGATCGCTAGGATAAAAATACGTTTACCACCGATTGTTTTATGATACTATATTATTTATATATGAAAAATAAAAACAAATATTTATTTCACTGAATATATATCATAAATTGCGGCAAAATTGAGTGGAATTGTTTTATATTTGCCAAGGAAAAAATGCCGGAGTTACGCTCGAGCTGTTTTTACAACTTCCACCACAAATTGAATAGTGAAATAATTTGAACGTGGTAAATGCCTTAACAGTTGTGTTTTGTTGGTTTCAATTTCATTCAATCACAGAGTAATTCAATGCAACAGACATGTAGGAATACTATTTGTGTACAAAAACGTAATGACGTACGGAAAATTTACCAACTGACATAATGAGAGGCAAATAAACAAAATGTATTACATTTATAGTGTAGTTTCCAAGCTGTATGTATCAACACAAATAATTAACTGAGGAAAAATAATTGCGGATGCTAAACTTATTTACATTTTACTATCGTTAAAAACAAGAGCATGGATGTATGTAATTTCAGATATTTACAAATAACTCTCAAATAACGAGTACAGACTTCAGCAGTGCTATTCCCGTGTGAACTTCACTTATTTTGTACGGTGTAAAATACTTAAAACGATATTTATATAAAAATCCATTTTGGAATCCATGGGTCGGAAAAACGTTAATTTTAGAGTTTACATTATTAGTTTATTGTTAATATTAGAGGCGAAAACACAATACATGATGGAAATGATGAAACCATATTTTCTTTTCAATGCAGAGTTAATATACACCAAGAAAAATAAACGGCTCCTACTTGACTGACGAACTCCTGCAACTTTAACGAAGCAGCAGCGTAAAAGCGCAATAGCTTTTTTTAAGAGCTTTCTTGATGATAGATAGAGTAGTAATTTAAAGCTAGCTTTTACCGTTACTCTGATTGAACATTCACGTCACTGGGAGTAGTAAATCATCATTAATGTGTGGTGAATACAATGCAATCAGCTCTATAGAGAGGACGCTTGGTGATTTGGGTTTTACAATCTGATAATAAAATAATTATCAGCTGCATACTATATTATTGTGTGATGTGTACAATGTAGCTGTTATTTACAAGGCGCACTTTTTAGATGAAAAATGTCGTCGTGCTCGTTTGATTCCGACAGATAACATATTGGTGAAAAACCACGTTCAGATCTCGGATGTAATTTACAATCATTAAACTATTCTTTGCAAAATCTTACTGGTAAAGACATTGATAAACTACCATGTGGTTAGAGATCTATTTCTCTCATTTTTATCTAAAAATCATAAGTTTACCTACCAACTGGTGATCTATTTGTTAAAGCTTAAAAAAGGTATTCATTCATCCATTGCTAAGTTTCCAAGATGTCCCCGAAAGATGTCGTCAAAATAAATTACAGTGTAATCATTAAATGAGTTAATAAACTACATATTATTAATATGCATATATTGTTTATAACTTTATTTTAAGTTTCTTATTCCAAATAAAAAAAAACCCATAATGATTTCCCATCAAACATTTGCTTAACTTACCTAACAGATATATTTTTTGCTGTCAACAATATTTAGGGCTATATATTGAATATGTAACATAAACATAGCGCAACTGATCCTTCAGATATATGAAAAAAAATCTATTTTTCGATTAAACTATTATTAAAAATATATGTATGTATATCATAATGTCCAATTGACACAGTTTCAATTTGGATTCAAGGCTGTCATTAAAAAGTCATCATTTCCCCTCTCAGTAATTTACAATTATTATAACACACATCACAACTAACGTACAAGTACTTTTTAAACCGGCCGCTGTTGTTGATTAATCTCATGAGATATTTTTGTAAATGGTTAACTGAATGGCATAACACATTCAAGGAAAAAAATAAAGATCATCTCATAAAATATGTTCGACTATGGATATTTATACTTTTGATCATGGACACACTGACGTTTAAATATATGAATAATCAAAACAGAAAGTATGTCATCGATTAGTTTTAAAGATAACTATTAAATCTTTTATTTAAAGAGAATATGGATGCAAAATTAGTATAAGACAGATGATTTGTAAGCTAACAAATCATATCGTAAGAACAGACATTGATTGGTCGTGTGGTAAAAGATCAGTAAGGATTTTCTTTTCACTAAACTATGTGCAGTTCTGTTCTGAAGTTTGCTGTTTGATTTGAAATACGACTGCAAAATTGTCACTGCCCAATTAGCTTCTGTATATACTTTTTATAATATTTGTGGTTGAAATCTATCGCGGTCGGTATTATAATTTGTTATTGCATATTTATATTGTAATATTGGTTCAGTGATAAAGACATTATCGTTCGCCAAAAAATTAAGAATACATTTGTGTGTTGCCAGTGGGGAAAGTCGAGTGTCTCGTAGAAGAAAATTAAATTTACATAGCCGAAAAATTTAAATTTCGAAAGTGTGTATGTAAAATTCATTACTATTCGGCCGCATCTGCAGTACAACGTTAGGATTAATTTTTAAATATTACTTAGACAAAAAGGAATTCACGAAAGGCATAAAAGGGGAAGATGGGCCCCACGACGGTAACTAACTGCACTCACAGAATAACTTTGAACAACTAAATGATAACTGTTCCGAGTTCAGTGCATTAGGCTTATTAAAATGTGTCAAACATGAAAAACTGGCATGAGAGCTTATATAGTACGTAGTTTTTTTTTTTATATTTTAGACACGCAAACTTTTCCATACTTACGTTTACTATTACAGTGGCGGGAAAAACATAATATTCGGGATTTAAGTGAAAGGGGAAACATCTAAAGTTTTGCTCTTTTAACTATAATACATGTATTCTTGGGTTCAAAATTTTTTTCAATCCATGACCGCTACTAATATAGAGCGCATGGCCTCCTAATGGAGGTTCCTTAGAAGACGCTTTTTTTTACGAAAACTACTCGTTACTCAGTTACTTAATCTCCCTTTTTTTTCAAAGAGAGTAGGGATAGAAGAATAGGACTAGCGGTTAGATAATCACTCTCGCTACGCCCGTTTTCAGAATAGAGTGAATGGGGGTTAATTTTTTAACATTACAAACATTCATGCCTTTGAACAGAAATCGATAAATCAATTGAAAAAATACTGTTCGAACTGGGATTCGACCCCATAAAGCCAACCGTGACCACCGTGCCATGGACCCGACGTTTAGAGTTTTACACTCGTAATATATAAATGATTTCACATGAAACGATAATATAAGTAAACTAACTAAGAATTACTACAACATGACATTATAACAATAAGTAATTTCACGGTTTTATATTAGAAATATAAATGCATTACAGATGAACAGAAAGAAAAATTAAGACTTATTGAAAATCATTTTCTTTCGACACTCCCTTGCCCGCTTCTAAGCATGGTTGGGTGTAAGTGGCCCTTTCAATTAAACCTTTAGTAGCTGCATAAAGTTGATCTGTTCACAGATAATCAATTATTGTTAAAATGATAACATTTCGTGTCGAAGTTAGACACTTTCAAAGGGTTGGTCATAATAATGCGTCCGGTAATAAATCACAACTTAACATGGCGTGCATAAACTTTGGTGTCTATTGATAAGTAGGGCAGTACTAGCTGCTTCGCTTATGCACAAAAATGTAAGATTATGAATTAATTAATCATACATATATTTGTATAACTAAACGCCTTTGAATTAAAAAAAAATTAAAAAATCGTTTGCACTATTAAAAAAAAATAATGTCGACCCAAAATATAGATAATGAATCGATACGTGACCTCAACATGAAGTAATTGAACAGGGAAAAGTCTATACACATCGCCCAGCACGTCTTTCGTATGAGCCCATGATAGGTGACGTGAGCCAAGTGGTATTTGAGAAAAAAAATGAGTTAGATGCGTTTTAATAGTCTACATATCTAAAGGTATCGTAAAAGTAAAGTGATTTCAGTAAATACAGACTGCAATAGTGTTATTTTCCAGCAAGTAAAAATGGAATTGTACTTAAAAGTCCGATAGAATTTTTTAAACTTTTTACTACTTGGCTCACTTCACCTCTTGAGGATGCTGATATAGTAATGATAGATAGATCAATTTGGAAGGACTAGTTATTTAATAATGTTTCTACGCAACATAATTTAAAAACAAATATATAAAATAATAAGGATTGGAAAATCTGTGATAGTTGTATCATTAACTTTCTTTTAGCTATTATTCGATTTAAAATAAATAAATTAGTCGTCTAGTTCATTAGTCAGACAACTTAGAGTTAAATGTGCAATCAATCGACAGAAACTTTAAAAAATATACCAATAACACCAAATAATAGTGCTGATAAACTACTGAGGGATTAAAAAAAGTCTTTGTATTGTCTGGGTCATTACACGATTATGTATTAATGCTATTAAACCTGACCTGAACTAATCTGTAAACACCTGCTTAAAATATATAAATGTTAGACAACAGATGAATAATATAATATGTACTTGATTTACGGCGACCAATTGATTACTGCTTTTCTTGTGATCTCAAAACTGATCATTTGGAGCTGTCTGAATAATGAACGGGACCATCGACATCGTAAGATTCAATTATGCTCACATAAATTGTTGGCAATACATTTTTAATGTTAACAAACACACGTAATTTTCTATATGATTGCTCCCATGAAATCGTTATGAAGTTAGTGAGCGTAGAGAAAGAGCAAAAACCTCGACCGCTGTGATCGCAACAAACAGTATAGCTAAAATGTTAAATCGTGTATACTCATAAATATATAATATAATGTTTTGCCCACACGTTTCGTTGAAAATCAACGATGGCCGGCAATCATCGCATCAGCCGTGTCAGACGAATTGACCTTTTTACTATTAGGGTCTATCTTGAAATCGTTTTACGAAATCGCAACGGCAGATCTTTTACAAAAAACGAAATCAATTTCGAACAAGATGTCACATTGTGACCAATCTTATTTCTAATCAATCCGTATACACCAAGTTTCCCACCTCTTCAATTATATCCGATCTCAATTTGGAGATGTTCTGCAGCCGGAGTATTCAGAAGACCATATTATGATCTTCATTAAGATTCGCATTAAGAGAAGACATGATGAAAAAAGTGTACTACAAAACTAGTCCACAAATATTATGGGTTCCATAAATGATGATATATTTTTCCTAAAAAATGTCCTAAAGGCAGATGGGCAACTATTACGTTCTTAAAAATAGGCTGATCCCTCATAGTATACAAAAAAAACTATACCATGTAGAAATACTATCGTCGTAGAAACGACCGTTTTTTTATAATGAAACAAAGGAGGTTACTTGAAGATCTGTCAAAATTATCAAGGCCACATTCGAATTTTAAATGTCGATATAATACCTTCTGAGTCAATATGTCAAGTTACACGAGTGAAATATTATTAGGTTGTGAAGGTAATTCGAAGATATGAGTTGTTTTAAGTTAACGTGATTCAATAAAACGGCGCTTAAGTTATCTCACGACTTGTTTTGTTTCCTAAATTTACGATGATGTAATCGGAAATAGCCACCAGCCATAGTTTGGACAAAAAACAAAATTGCTCGAAGCGTGCCGCGTGTCGGCCATATCAATTCAAAATGTACGATCACAGCCATTTTAAATGAAGGTTATTATTATCCTAAATAGTATTTGTGAATTATTGTAATTCTTCCCGCCACCAAGTCATAGCGTATTAAATTTAATACGATTTTGATGTGCATACGGGAATTTGTGAACAGTTGTGACTACGGAATAAAAACCAATTATTGCCAGTTTAAAGATCACAATTTATTTATTCAGCATAAAAATAGTAAAGGGTCACTGGATGCGGTGTTTTTTTTTTGTTTTACTATAGAAAAATACATGATAGCGTAGTAACGGAAGCCATTTTATAGTGATATTGTTTTTAGATAGGTAAATGATTCATCTACAATCTCGATACAATGACACTCCATTAAATGTTTTAAATGTATTATGATAGGTATATTCCATTGAATTATATATTTATTTACGAATAAACCATCGACCCAGCCCAGTGCATGTGATAGTGTCACAAATAAATTATTTAATATGTAAGTTCGAAAACCTCCGTAATGTGTATTTTCAACAAGAGAGCAAGTAGCCTTGAAAGATGACAACATCACTGCAAGGCGTTGAGCTATAAAAATATTAAATTCCAAATTCGAATTTTAACTAACATAACGCAATAAAACGATACAAGCAAAACAAAAGACTTCAGAAAGAATTCAGGAAAATACTTACAAAATCGAAATGAATCTGAAATGTGTCTGTATACAATTATATAATAATTATAAAGCTACGTAAAGAAAATGTGTATTTGTTCAGGTACAAATTAAAGAGGACATTTTATTTGTGACGATGAAAAGGTAAATTCTGAACTTGTCGATTCAGACGTGTTATTAGTTTTTATGTATTATATCTATTTTGTTTGCACGTTCCAGGGATCACCGCATAAAATAAACATACTCACAATATTATTCTAAAATACAATTACAAAGAATAAATGTATTTTTGTAAAATAATGTTTTCATAAGTTACATGCGAGTTGACAAAATATTGAATTGATCTTAGTTTAGATTAAATTTATTATAACTTCATCTATTGTGGTTTCAGCTATCTGACAACAAGACATGATAATTAATTTTGTAATATATTCAAGCAATCCGGTTATCAGTCAATATTGCTCCATTTTCTTAAACCATATTGTTATTTCTAACAAATCCGTACAAAAAGCCAAGCATGTTTAGAATGAAACGAGATTTTTCGATGATTATAAATTTTTAGGCATATTTGGCTTGTTACAATTTAGTTTATAATTAAAAGTGGTGAATTTTATTAATTTCGCCGAATGTCACGTTCTTGTTATGACAGAAAAACCAGGAGAGTAAGTAGGAAGGTCACGCGCGGATCTAGCTAAGCGTACCAAGATTATGGCATTTTTATTCATAAGCAATTAGCATTAATGTTATAAAATGGAAGCAGTTTAATTTTGTTGTTTTGCATAACAGTGCAACCAACCAATATCGTCATAAAAATAATATATTATATAATAATATTCTGGAACACATTTTTCCTTAATGTACTGGCCCCAGCATTGAAAAGAAGCAATTAATGAGGGTCTCATTTAGTTTTAACGAGTAAACCATTTTTAAGGTGCAAGATTGCTCTGAAACGAGTTTTCATCAAAATACTTAAAATAATCAATTCAATTTCAAAACATGAAATGAAGTGCTGAAGCCTGTCAGTCATAACTTTCGCTTCAAAACTGCTCTTATAGGACAGAAATGCAAATCGATATCACTGACTAAATCCATTTCGTAGAGTTTTACAATTTAAAGGTTTCGCTATTGAAACAATTTAAAGAAATGACATCAAGAGTACCTAACCTACGTTTGTTTTGTTTTTCACGTAGGCTCTCGTAGGAATCGTGTTATATTTAGATTTATATCTACATGTATTAAAAGCTAGTCCCAAAGCTTAACTTTGCCTATCTTCTAAAAATACCAAAAAGTTAAAAGGTTTGTTGCAAATTATCCAGACATGACATTTAAAATTAATTAAAAACAATTAGTTAGAAGGTATGAAAAATTACAGCAACATTTTGATTTGAAAATTAAATAAATGGTACATGTTCGACAGCCTGATTATTTAATGACATCTTTATTAGGCATCCATTCATATAATTACTGTAGAAAATAAACAGAATCGAGATGCCTTAAAAGAAAATCATATTGTCGAGTGCTATTTGAGTTGCATATTAAATACATGACCATAGTTAGAAGTACTAACATACAGTATGTAGTTGATATCAAGGCATCGACTAGTGTAGTAGCGATAAAATCATCAATGCTTCCGATCGATTGATAACAAGTGTTTTCACAGTGGCGTAACATTTGTATAAACACAAATATTATCGAGGATCGTAACTTAAACTTTAAAAAATTGAAATTACAATTTACAAGTACATAATACTGTTCATAAATGCATATACATACTCGCAAAGAAGTTACTTAATAATTGAAACCCATAGACTAGCAAACGTAAAAAAATATTGAAGCATTACATAAGGTAACCGAAACATGAGTTGACAATATTTATTTGCACTGAGAAATAAGTCTAGTTCTGATTAGTGCCTCCAGTCCCGGGATCCCGAAATTTCATTTATCAAACCACTGCAATAAAAAAGCAAATTTTATAATATTTGTCATAATTTTTCAAAACATAAATAATTAAAAAAAAAAACTGATGAATAACGACTATGGTTACACGGCTTATTGGTTCAGGTGAAGTCTGATATGTATTTGACACTTAAATAGACAAATACGACGTAGACGATGATGATTAAATAAAAAAAGAAAAGATTTTTAAATCAAATATGAACAACACTGTAACTAATGGAACAAGATCGTGTTACAATAAATTTCTATCTAATTAACCAAATTTAACAATTAGCCACGTCCACCACAGTCCGTACGTATACACGCCCTTTTGTAGCTTACAATGTTCTTTCATTAAAACAGGTTTAAAATGATTGCGGTCCCATGTTTAACTTCGATGTTCCTATTGTTTAAAAATAAAAAGCTCTCAGGGATAATTGCAATGCATGGCAATTTAATTTTAAAAGCACCGGTCTATTTTTACATTTAAACACGTTACATTTTGGCCTGCCTTACCATACATATTTAATAACAAGAACTTATTTGAATCACACAAATCGATGTTAATTTCGTTTTAATACATAATATCTATATATTAATAGTCGATAAGGTTCGTATGTTGGCCGTCTGTATGTCGCCGATTTCGTCTTTTCGATGACGTCAATAAATACGGTCCCCTCCCTCTCCCCCTCCCCTGCCCCACCGTCACCATTTTTTTTATTCATACTAGACATATTTTTTCATTACGCTAAACATTTGAAGAAGCACATTTTGTGTCGTGGAAAATCGCTGAAAATTTGATTCCACATACAAAAAAGCCTTCGCGGTCAAGGATTGATCACAGAACTTTGAATTATCACTCAAGCTCGCTACCGCTGAGTTAACCAACAGATTTAGAAATACAAATTGGTAAAGTTTATTTATTCTGATTAATTTGATAAGTAAGTATGCATTTGATTGTATTGACATGTCGGAAAATTGAATTTTTTATAATGCGAAAAAATCCTCCAGTTGGGGCCAACGGGCTTACAGCTAGTAATGATAGTTCTCTAAACATTTCTCTTTTAAGGCGGTGTTTGGATAACATTTCTCTCTACCACACTTGTATCAAATCACTATGCCGTGAGTTGAAAAGATGATACAAAACAGCCTTTTAGGATTGTAAAAACACTGTCAAATAAACTTTAAAAAATGCATGCGATGTAAAGTGTAATGTTTTTAATACATATAATAAAAAAGTCCTTATTAAAATGGAGGAACTAAGTAAGTGTCGATTCAATCAAATAATTAAAAATATTGTTTACCTTAACAAATGGAGATGATGCAGCACAAGTATGTATGTCTGGAATAGAAAGAAAAACATTATAATTGATATTAAAATAATTCAATGTTGAAAAGTCATATAATATTATAAATGTATTTATAATGAATTAATTAATTTGTTGGTCATTCATTCGAGAGCATGATAGAAAACGATGGCATGATAATTCGAATAATTATCCAATATACGAGCAATGAAATAATAGAAGCACAGAAAGCTCATATCTTTTAATTTCATGATTCGATCACCTTAATTTCATAATTTGACGTGGCGTAATTTTAAACAGGTGCTTAGTATTTTTTTATGAAGTAAAATCCTATTAAATTTTATCTTGCAATTGATTAAAATATTATATCTCTTTTATTTCGTTAGAAAATGGCTTTATACCATACAGCATCTGTTCTAAACGCAACAGGAAAGAGAGCGCATTCTATTTTGTTCCGTGTTCAATGGGGAGACATATTGTGTTATAGCCCGATTACATGATATATATTTATATTGTTATCTATAGAAAATGTGCAAATTCAAACATTATCATGCATTACTATATATATATATAAATACATGTATGAAAATAATTTCGTTTCAGATTATAACAAGCTATAACTGTATGAATGTTTGCATAAATTAATGCATAATTAGAGTGCTTTTGCACTGGCGAATTTTGTTTTTTATAAACATTTCATAACGGACTAGTCACTAGTGACTAGACTAACTCTTGCGGAGATTTTTCATAAGCTGCGTGCACACAAACAGACATCATTACTATCGGAGATAATCCGTGGGTGATCCACATCCTAGATGAGACAACCGTAAGTGATGCAAATGCAAGTTTTCCTTTTTACTATTTATATTCTTTTTCATCTACTATTAAAAATGCCTAATGGAAAAAAATACCAAATTAAGTAATTTAATAAATATTTTATCAACCATACTAATTTTAAGGACTGGTGAGAATACAGAGTACATACTTAAACATTAAAGCACGGAAAAGTTAAAAAAAATGATCTCCCTTCTAGTATACTAGATAAATTTATTGTAATGTAGTTATTACCCGATAATTACACTTTATAACATCACATTTTGTTTACAACGGCCCCTTATAATGTAATTTAAATATATTAAATGAATGTCCTATTACATTCCAATTTATTTGCAAGGGGTGGTAATACAAATTTGGAAAAAAAAAACATTGTTCTAAGCTGATAATATAGTAACTCTTTAGGGAAGATTCGAAGTCGGAGATAGAGTAACATCATATGTGTAAACGTGACTTAATATGTTATACTTCACGATTTCTACAAAAAAAAAGTCGAAGTAGTCAAACGAGTTACCTCTCATCGAAGATATAAATCTATAAATCGCTGAAGAAGGCTATGCCAGTTATTTGTATAAGTGCATATCCATATTTGCCAATGGCCTCATATTCTTATTCGATATTAGCAGATGCATATTGTAATTTTGCAAACTACCTTTATAGACTGCTGGCTGTTTGCATTGAATATTATTTTTGAATTATGATCTAAGTAAAATATTGTTTCTAGCCGTAAATTTTGCGAAACGATCAAAGTTTACATAATTATTATTTTCATCTGACGGACTCGGGATTGCCAGACTTTCAAACACCACACCGAGGTTTTAGTCATTGGATTCTGCAAGTTTATTTTCGGTTTGATAAACTTTTTGCAACGTGAGAATTTGTTCTTTTCGCAATACCATTGTTATTGAGCTAAAAATTGAATGTGTTATAAAATGAAGAAATAAGTATAATTAAAAACTACAATTATGTGTATGTATTTTTTAGTTTGATAGCTGCGTATAAGAAGTAGTATAGTTAACCGTATTGCAACCTGGTCCACTTCACTTATAATAAATAGCTGTTTACTACAAATACAAAAAAAACTCCTTGATTTATAGAAAATATAAATATTGTTAAAACATGTAGGTACCAGTTCATTTAATAAAATATATATGTAACGTCATGAAAAATATAGTAACGTAACGTAGGCATGCGGGAATCGATTTCCTTGCACCAAGAAGCTAGAACAATCTACGGTGGGTTGATAACGGTTTTTGAATGTTATTATGGTACAATGAACTTCAAATCGTGTATATTAAATGAAGGAATTAACAATGTCTGATAATAATTTAGAATTATAAACGTCGGCAGGAAGATGAGAACATCATTTCACGTCACAAGAATTTCCAAATGAAGTTTGGTTTCCTATCTGTCTCGGTAGATTATATTAGTATTCTATATTTTTTAAGAAATACATTTTTAAACAGGAAAAACGCACAACCTAATTTTTATACCATTCTATCGAGGAAACTAGGCGAACACAGACCCAAACATTTCTTCGAACATACGGAGGGGTCGTTTTTTGGGAGAGCAGATCAGTCAGTCACTCCCTCGGGGCATGACTGTGTAAGAAGTTGAATATGAATACATATTAAACATATTGAGTTAAAAACATGTATACTGAGAATACCTGTTCTTGTTTTTGCTATAGATATAAGCCTTGAAAATAAAGGAACCATGTCTTCTCTCGTAATGTTACGTACGGAAATTTTCTCCTGTTAAATATTATAGTAATGTTTTTATCCGTACACCGCTTTCAGTACAGCACATGAAGAAAATTGAATTTTTAATGCGATATGAATATTTTGTAAAATTTTATTAAATCCATTTATATTCCATTAAGTGAATTGATATATTATACTATTTTCTATAAATTATATGGTGCATATGTGTATGGTTGACTATTCAAATTAACAATTAGTTTTTATTAACTGGTCTACAAAGGTAAATAGCATTTAGTCTTCAAAAGATATGAACTGTAGGTCAATTGGGTTTTATCTATTAGTAATTTTACTAGACCTACCGGCTGTGTATTTTGAAAATTAAGTGCATACTAATAACATTTTATTCATCGCATTATGTTCAACTTTAAGATTACAATCTTATAAGAAAGAAAAGAATCTATAAAGAAAAAATAAAGACTATTTTATAAATGTATGTAGTTATGATGGTATACAAATAATTTTTAATGTAATTTATTATAATTTTGTTAGAATATAGAATATTACATTTTTTTCCTCTGGTGTTGAATGTATATTTTATTCAAAGAATTGAACACTCGTTCTACTTTTATGACCAGTAACGGTTTCGGTCATGACGAGCATTATCAACTGATGATCACTCATTATCATCAGTTGTTAATGCTCATCATGAGCGAAACCACTACTGATAATAATAAATACAAGTGGAATTGGTACAAATAATTCTGTTATTCTTTGAATAAAATGACTTTAAGGATTGACATTAAACACCTTAGAATTAATGAATGCATCTTTATTATCCCAACAAAAATATTAGGTTTATAGTTAATTTCAAATGGAAAGATTTAAAATTCTACAGTCACACAGACAGTTTTTTTTATTAAATTTTTGCTTCGTGACATCTAGTGGTGGAACATTTTATTTTCCACAATATTTAAAAAATATTTACTCTTCAATAATTTTATTATTGAAGAGCACTGCCTGCTGTGCCGTAATATTCGCTTCCGACGTGGGAACATAATATTAAATGCCAATGAATTACTACAACTGTAGCTATACAACCAAGATAAAAGAAAGGTAAAATGGAAAGGATATAAACAAGAGTTAAGAATATAGTGCAGCTCAGCAATTACTGCGATGGAAAGAAATAAAAATGTCGTTAAATTAAATTACATACTAATAAATCGATACAGTAATGTAAATATGTATATGGTGATTAGAAATCCCTAACCACCTAACGACTTTGGGACGGAAGTCTTTTAACGTTATCACTCTAATATAAATATTATTTTATTTAATAATTATATTCCCGAGAGACGGACAAGTAAACGATTTTCTTTCCGGTTGGGAAAATTCGACCAACAACAGCAGGACGTTTCCATTATAAAACAAAGCCAAAGAAACTGTTCCGTATTATATTATATGCACATTGTTATTTGGCTAACGGTATATTTGGGTTTTCTGTCTAGGTAGATCATTTCAAATTCAGGAGGAAGCACCAAACGCTACCGAAAAGATTGGAATACTAGAGCGGTACTGTGGATTCTGTGTTTTTGTTTTTCTTGGCGAGATTATATTTTATTCATAAGATGTAAGTTGGTCAGAAAGGCACGTAATATTTCTGTCACACATGCATAAATCAATTGAATATAAAGTCACTTGGGATGAATAAACTGTTGAATATGAATGTGGGTACTTCTCACTATATTCGACTATACGCAATTACGCCACATTAATTGTTTTGTAATTTAGTACAACATAAAATATTTTTTTTTTCTGAAATATATACATATTAGAAAATGTATCGAAAGAAATAGTATAAAACGTGTTATTTAGCTGATAAGATTCCAATAAATACAATTGTTTGTAGTCCGCTTAGCACTAAAAGGTTTTTAGTTCAAATACTGGTAAGGTCAACATCGTAAGTTGATTTTCAATACATAAATCTGTGATGTAAAAAAAAAAAAAACATAATTTTATGCATATAAAAGCTTCGATGTCTTAAGAAATCTTAAGATCATAAAAAAGGAGGATTTAATTAATAAGCAGTCATGCGAATATCATGGGAAAATTATTGCAAACAAATATAAATTATTAGTAGAACGTGGTACATATGTATAATATAATTTACAATACTTAATAAAGCGAAAACAACAATATCATTTTCAGAAGAGATGTAGGTAATTTTCACATTTTGTTTAGCGACGAGCTTGAAACTGTTCAGTTTATATTACACAAGAATTCTACGATACCTCTGCGGAGATTTAATTTGAATATAAAATTACTATTCCACTGGTTTGTGGCTAGGGTATCCAATTCTGGAGCCTTTTTGTGAGCCCGGATTTGACTAATTTTCAATCCCGGGATTGGGCACTCGACGTGAAATTGTGTAAAATTTGAGAAACGTTTCGAATGACTCGTTTTTTTTTTAGCTCCAAAATCCTATACATTTTTGCGATTTGCTAAAAAATTCTCAATCCCGAGATTCCGGGATCGCAACCATACCAATCCCAGGATTTTGGGATCGCTAAATTGGACGGGATCCCGGGATTGGAGACCCTAGTTGTGGCACACCTAGTAACACAGCCAGTGGTATTGCAAAGCTATTGACTTTAAATTATGTTTTATAAAACATCCTGGTATGTACATAAATTTGAATCGTTCAAATTCTGTATATTTCCACATGTTTTTTCACTAACAACCTGGAATTCGTGTTTCGCCATCTTCGAGCAAACGAGTGCATGGATGAATTGGAACTGACGTTTGGTTAATAGATGCCGAAAGGTTAAGCCCTGGTCGTAAGTGAGAAAGTGGATAGAATTTGAATGATTCGAATTTAATATTAAAATAGAACTTCAGTCAAAGTTTTCAATTATTTTACTATTAAACATATTTGCCTCAATTTCCGTATTTCACGAACGTGAACGTCTAATGATGTGTACCAATATACTTTATTACGAATATTCGAATAATCCCGATCTTATAATACCTATGTATATGGCATCAAATTTTATTCTGTCATCGATAATAAGTTCAGAATAAATTTAAAGTAAGTATGTCGAGAATTCAACGATTGCAAAATATGTATTTTAAATTATTAAATATTACGGAAAAATAAAATTCATTGAAATTACTCTCAACTTAACATATATACTAGGGATGGCGAACCTTTTTGGGGCCGCGTGCCAAAAATCCTCAAATATTATTTCTCGATTGTGTGGCGTGCCCAACAGTAAAAAAAATAGCAAAATGTTATTTTTTTCTGAATTTTATTTACAAGCTTAAAATTACAATTACAGCGACAACAATATTTGAAAATTAATAATATAAAATTTTAAGCTTAAAAAATATATAGTTTTTGAACTTGGAAATCGTTAGCGTGCCATCCAAATTCTGAAACGTGCCATAGGTTCGCCACCCCTGATATATACCGTGTAACAATTACATTACACGTAAAAAGTGTATAAAACATTTAAGGAAATGGCTGTTATATGTTTTGTCTAGTACAGGTGTCCAATTTCTGGGGGATGCTTAAAAGCTTTAAATATGCAATACAGTACAAGGGGAGGCGAATCGGCGCCTAGACAATCCCAAGACCACATAATTTATTAGATCCCACTGTTTTTTCTTTATTGGCTGGCCCACAAATAAAAGTAAAAACATCTATATCGAAGCCTCTAGCAATATCGCCTAATTGGCACTGAATCCTCCTTTTCTCTTAGCGACAAGAAACAGGTAGTGGCGTTCACATATTTTTAGATGGATAATAGACCACCATTAATTAAATGCCATATTATCTAATGATAGATACAGAATAATGAAAAGGTTAAAAATAAAGCTATTTCCGTTTAAAATGCGATTAGCTGTACTAAAAAAGAAATGTGGTGTCTTGCAGCAGTTGAAATAAGTTTCATACTGCTGGATATTTTCTCCGATTCACTAAATAGCTGTTTTTATGTTATATATTTTCCAAGGTTCGTTCTGAAATATTCGTTCTTTATTATCCATGTTCGTTCCCTATGTGGAAAATATGGCTTCCTAATGGAGGTATCCCAACAAAAGTTTTTCTAGGGGGACTGCTTGTGACTCAGTGGATCAACTTCTCTTTTTTTTCAAAGAGAGTAGGGCTTGCGATTGGATAGATGAAAACACCACAAACATCTATGCCTTTCAAAAAAATCTAATAAAACGATTGAAAAAGTGCTGTTCGTGCTGGCATTCGAACCCGTGAAATACGTCACTGAAGTCAACGACGTTGACTACTGCACTACGGACCCAACACTTGAACTCCTGAGAAATGAAGTGAGCCAAGTGCTATTCTAGGAAAAAAATCAGTTCGATGCGTTATAATATTATACATATCTTATTTAAAGTATCATAAAAGTGAAGTGAGCTTAGTAAATTGTTTTCATCATAAAATAAAAATTTGCAATCCTCGAAATTACTACGCTAAAACGTGATTGTAATTAAAAATTCAATAAAAAAAGTTTCATTATTTAGGTACTCAGGAGCTTAATTGTGCTCTTTACGGGAACATTTCTTTAAGATATTAAACTACAAGTTTGTTGTCTTCGGAATGGACAATTTGCGGGATTGCCAAAATGAAAAAAAAATCTGATCTTTTTAAAACTTATATTAAATTTTCTCAATCCCGAAATCCCGGGATTAGTACGATCACAATCCCGGGATTTTAGGATCCGGGATACCGGGATTTAAGGCCCTAGTTTGGATCTATGATATATTTTTAGGCTTAGTAGCGTACAGGGACGCCACTTGACTATCGATTTGTATGCACAAAAAATTATAAAAGAGTGAGTCGTTGGTTTTTTTTAGACTCCAGTAAAACAGTCTGACTCTACAGCCATAGTAAAAGAAAGCAGTTAAAAAATCAGGTGTTGTTTTCATTATTCAAGCAAACCAGTTAATTATAATTGTCATCGCAGTAAGTACCACACTGATAACAAGGGGTGGTATTTGCACAGCAGGGGGGTGAAACAGATTGACACAACCCACACCGTGTTTAATGTAATATCGGACGACGGACTCAGCTTGACATACCATTACGTAATCACCGTTGATGGCTACCACCCCCATGTCGCATACACGATTATGACATACATAATAAATTCACGCTACCGCTATGGTGTATTAGTGGATATTTTAGGAATATGTTAAAACAACGTATACATTTACGGAGAAATGTTCCAAATTTGAAATAAATAACTGGAGGGGCTGAAACAAAATTTCTGTGTTTAATTTAAAAAATAACAACTTGATTATGTTGCTCACCGTGTTCGCTTGTGCAATACACTACGCATAGTGTTTTCATTATAGAAGAGCACGGTTTCTCAACCGGGGGCCATAGCTAGGGTTGCCAAGTGTCCCGGTTGTCCGGGAATTGGAATTGCTGTCCCGTATCCCGGATGAGTACTTAATTTTCCCGGAAATTTAGAAACTATTCAACTAACTAATTCCTGGGTTTTTGGATTCGAAAGTCATCAAATCGGACAAATGCTCCGGAAGAAATCTCTCCAATCTGAAGAAGAAGAAATCTGGCAACCCTAGCCACAGCAGGTTCCAAGGGGGCCACAGAACAAAAAAATAGGGGAGCCACAACACAATTTTGGGGGGCCACGGGATCCTGCCAGCGACTAAAATGTTCAATCAATTGAAAATTATTTTGGAGTCTTCAACTTCTCACTTTGCCTCGAAAAAGTTATATGTTTATATATAAAAAAAAAACTGGTATGGGGGGCACGGCCACATATGAGACTCAAAAGAGGCCACGAGCCCAAAAAGGTTGAGAAACTATGTAGTAGAGCAAATTGCCGGGTCCGCGGATGAGTGGTAAGCCTCGTTGGCTTGAGTATAAACGGATTTGTCAATCGATTTATGGATTTCAGTTCTAGGGCATGAATGTTTTTTCTATCTTCCTAGTTATCCGATTCTAAAAATTGGGGCGTAACGATTAGTTAACCACTATTCCTGTTCTATTTCTATGCTTCTATTCATATTCTCCTAAAAAATAGAGGTTGAGTAATAAGGGTCCGTATGTTCTACGTTAGTAGCGGACAAGGTTTTGAAAAACAGCATATGGACGCGTGACCGTGAGGTAGATTTGTGACATCCTCTTATAAGAAAAATTGATAAATGATTAATTTACTATTATTATAGTAGGTATAAATGCAGCCGATCTTGAACCCTTTTTGTGATCCCGTTGATTAAGGTATTGGTTATAATGCTACCCTACTAACCAGGGGTGGGCTCGGAGGGGCCCGCGCGAGCTCCTTGTTAACTTCAGAGAAAAAAAAATTCTCAGACTAATTACGTATATAACTGCAATTTATAATTTACATATTATCTACGACAGCTTCAGTATACACAATAGTACATTATTAGCGATTTACATCGATAAGTTTACGGTAAATCGCACATTGATACATATTATAAGTGTATTACGTAACAATCGATTTCTTATTTAAGTATTGCATACCATTGCATAGGAGCGATTAGAAAAGTCACTCCTTCCCTAAAACACTGAGAATTGCTTCGAGATTAAGCGAGCCCCTTGTTAACGTATTGGCAGCCAACCTCCGCTACTAAGCTAGGATTTCAAGGCGCAATGGTATTCCGGGATTGTCCCGGTTCTGGCAACGTGATGAGACTTTTCGGAACAGCCAAATGTTTTGGATAAACTAACCACAAATCACGACACGCGAGCGATTATGCAAAGTAATCTTAGATAAAAGAAGCACGGTCACCGTAATTTTCACCAGGCATCAAGTATAATAATGTGCGGTTGCCCATTTCTTTCTCACAGGTCGTAGACACGTCAAATTAATGCTGTCAGTATGCAATGGATTAAAAAGAAGTGAACCAGATTTCTACCAATGTGTAAAGGTGACCCCAACTATCGAAATAACCACACGCAATGCACGCTTCGTTTGATTATCTAAAAACCGAATGAAAATAAGTTTTTTTTCTCACTTGGTAAATAAATATACAAAGAAATCTCTGCTTTTATTAAGATTCCAAGGTTATACAAACAATACATTAACGTTGAAACATTTTTTTTAATAATTTAGAATTTCGACTGAAGGTGCTTGATGGAAATTTAATTTCAAATTTGAATTATTTTTATTCTGTACACTTCCATAATTCAAAGTTTAAACATTTATTATTGTCTTACCCAGTGCTTCCCAGATTGGGGATTTGTCCGGGGGCCGCCGCAGAACATGTTTTGTATTGAGGGTCGCGGATTTTTTTTTACAGATTTAGGGGGCCGTGGAACGAAAAAGGTAGGGAAGCACTGGTCTAACCAACAATAAATTTTATAATCGGTATCTTTTTACACATACGTATTGGGTTTGAATCTAATTTAGTTTTATTCCTAACATACTTGTTCTTATAATTCTGGGTTTGGCATTTTTTTATCGTAAAGAACCACATTGGAATAAATACCTTTTTTGTAAGACTGTGTTTATACATATAGAATAAATACACATTTTTTTCCGAAATATACCAATAAAATATTTACATACATTTATTTATAAAAGAAGGTATTATATTAAAGAAACATTTTTTCGGATTATGCCAAAACAAAATATGATATTTATAATAAGATATATGAATGACAAGAGTTTACTAGCTTTTTCAGAGATAGCATTCAATCTAACTGGGATTCGTTTAATCAAAATATCTTTTAAATAAGAGTCCGTGGTGCGGTGGTCAACGTCGTTGGGTTCAGTGAGGAATCTCAAGGGCCGATTCCCAGTACGAACAGCATTTTTTCAATCAATTGATCGATGTCAGTTCGAAGGCATGGATATTTGTGATGTCTGAGAACTTCCTTCTAACCGAAACTTCTAATCACTAATATTGGCTTATCTCTATACTTTATACCCCCACTCTGTTCGAAAAAAATAGGTTGATCTACTGGGTAGCAGGCAGTGATAACAGTAGAAAAACTTCTGCTGAGACACCTCCATTTGGATGCCATATTATGCCCACATTTGGAGCAGACGTGAATTTAAAAAAATGATGAATCGATAATTTATTTTCATTCTCTGATGATTTGTGTAGGTCGATAGTTCTTTTCCTGTAAAATTATGTGCAACTGAAGGGACCCCTTGTACCACAATGCTAGAGAATATCGGTACTCCATATTATCATAATATCGACTGTGGAAAGGAAAAAGGACGTAACCCACACATTTCAAATTTTCAAATTTTACAGGAGGCGCTAAAAATATGTTTTGATGATTTTGTGACATAAACAAATTATGAATTATACACAACCTTGAAGTGCACGGAGACTTCTAAACTGGTGTTTAATTGACAAAATCTAATATGAATTAAAGAAGTTTTCTAGGAAAAACCTTTATTTCAGTCTTTTTTCTTGGTTTTAACTTTTAACAAGGTCATCCTTTTCAAATTTAAAAGCTAAATTTAGATACTTGCAGACTTAGAGATTTGCAGCTTGCATTCTTCTGATAGAATGTGTATTAGTATAGATAGTGATTATCGAAAAAAGCCTGTTTTGAAAAACTGTGGGTTACGTCGTTTTTCCTTTCCACGGTCGATATGTATTCGTAAAATCAGAGTTGATTTCCTTCCCCAACATTTCCTACGTTAAATGTTATTTTAATGGTGTTTATGTTAAACATATAATATAGGTTACCCGGTTATCGTGTTTGGTTACTGAAATGAAATTGCTTCAGAGTTTACCAAACATTAAGCGGAGATGCCGTAACTGGGTTGCTTGTGCAATATTAGAGTAAACACATTAAATCAATGAAAACTACGTCAATATGTCCGTATTTTTGTTAAGACAGTTACATTTTCGAGAAGCATGATGATGTAACTATTTTAATAGCTGGTATGAAATCTTGAAGCGTGTTGGTAACATATTGGAGTTAATTAAACACACAATAATATTCATAGTGGATAAGCTTTTACGAGTAAATTTATAATAAAATCTTGTTTATATTGCTGGAAGAAAAAAACAACTGAGATGATGATGGAAAATGGGGTTAAGCTTGATCTTGATGATCATTTTAATGTTTCTACATTTTTACAGTTAGCATTTTCACAGTCGCCCACACCGAATTGCCAGTGAATTAAAATGATTATTTGTATCAAAACGTTTTACGGTATCTAAATACATGTGTTAAGTTAAATTATTTAGTTAGTAATACATTTTCGTGGTTTGTAAATTATTATTTGGAGACTGTGAAAAAACCGTCCAAAATAAAGTCAGGTATATAAAGAAATATGATAATAAACGAGAAGACTTATAATTTTGAATAACTTTCTTTGAAAACGTATAAAAACATTTTTTTAATTCATTATTAGTATGTATTAAACATAACACACAGATAATATAAACAAACAGATAACGATATTATTAATACATATGATATTGATATTCTTGGTGAGTCCTTATTTGATAGCGGGACGCAATAATTGTAATAATTTACACATTTTTTATAACTAAAAATAAAACGTCTGCATTTTTTTACAATGCGGTTACATACTGTATCAAAAATGTATGATTATTATTTAATGAAAGCATTTTCAAAGGTCATACTGGTATGGATAACAATACAAAAGCAGTGGCGCCATTTTGATGGACGCCAAATGACGCGACGATGTTGACGTCTGAAAAATAACGTAAAATCAGCGGTGGAAAATTTGATTTACATCCTGCCAAGCAACTGGGGTATTTTTTTTACATGCATATAAAAATCTATCTTGCATGTACTTTCAGTGTTACAGCGTCGAAATCACAATGAATTATGTAATATAATAAGTTATGACATCGTTTTAATAAAGGTGTGCCAATGACAACTTAGAAATTTATTATCTCTAAAACAGTGTACTATGAGATAATAAATTTCCCAACCTTTTTTGACTCGCGTACCGCTTGGTAAGTACAGATAAATTGTACCACCATATAAAAAATGATTGTATTTCATGAAATTTGTTATTGCAAGTGTAACTATGTATGTACATATATAGTATTTGCATGGTAAGAAATGTGAAGCCATGGTAGCGTGACGCAATGGAAATTTTGTGGAAAAATGTTATTTGCAGTCACAATTATAATATGCTCAAAGTTTAATAAATTTATCTAGTATCAAATTATATTATTTCGTTATACTTAAATTACTGATAAATGGTTTAAATAAAAACACAAAATTACAAAATAATTGTAATGTATTTTCATATCTTAACCATTTGGCCGTAGAAAACAAAGTACGTCTACGTACCTAGCACGCCGTATATAATTTGCAATTATTAATTTAATAAATGCATGCTGAGGATTTGGTACTGAAATAAGTGGCTACAATTTATTTTATAGGACAATTCCTACTAAAGTGAACATAATAGGTATACGCAAAAATTTTCTCAAACAAAATTGAGTGAAAACATCACACTTCAGCTCAGTAATAATAATAAATTAATATGTAAGAAAATGTGAATTATCTCATGCATAACAAATTACCCTCGTCCGTTCAGGCATATTATAACATTAATGAAAGTCACTTCACGACTGTTAAGGTGATATTGAGATTGTTAAATGTAGCTTTAAAATTACGTTAATTTCCTTTCATGAAAAAACAGGGATCTCTAATCAACTCAATATTGAAAGAGACCCTTCAACCTTTATACAATATATCCCGATTAATTGTACGAGACGGCTAACCAATGACATTAGTCGGTAATTGCGAGCCCTCCATTCATTATGCAATAATCAGTGAATGCGAACAAAATATCTGCTTAATACCGGCTCAATACAATAACCATGCATTGTTTTGTAGCACTGAATCAGGGATGGCAAATAGGATTCGATCGGAGTGTCAAAATTAGCCCTTTTGAAAATTCGTGACAAGTGTCATTTTTATTAAGTTGCACGTAATATTATCTAAGCAGTTAAAAAAATATCTAAGACAAGATAATTTAATACACGATACATTAACAACACTTTTATTTCTAAAAACTTATACCTCGCTTAGGAAGTATGAGTCACCAGTTCCTAGGGCCGTTCGATTAATCAACTCATTGCCTAGAGAAGTGGACATTTTTAGTGATAGTATTTGGGAAATGTTTTTAATTAAGGAAATTTTACTATTTCATTTCTTGATTTTGTGTGTTGATTTTGATGTATTATGTAGTTTTATTTTATATTTTGTCTCTTTATATTTGTCAAGTACATAGCGAATTGGCGTCAGCTGTTATGTCATGTACTATAATTTTAATTTTTAACAATTAATAAATTAATTAATCGCGAAATCGACGGTGGTACACTGGTGGTCTATCGTACAGTGTTGCTATATTACATACATACACTTGATTTTGTATTGGTTTTATATTTCACCCGTAACACACTTTTTATATGATTTACAAAATAAGAGATTTTTTTTCGTGGCTCATATTTACCATCGCTAGTGAATGACATTATAGTAATCTTCAATGAAATTATTACACAATTAGTGCTAATCATTTAGGAACAACTCTACGAGAAAAGATATCAGTGTAAGTTAGGAAATTAACATGAAACTTTTACTCGCTACGGCGGGCTTTACTGGTTAACTTCACAATTGACACTTCTTTATTGATGATTGGAATAATGAATATTTCTTATATCATACAAATAATAATTGCTAAGGCAAAGCGTATCGTTCCTTCTAATAATTAAGCACACTGGTATGTATCCTTGATCTATTTCAGTATGTAATGACAATTTTATCTTAATTAAAAATTGTGGCTGATTGAAAAGTTAACAGCGAGAGTCAATAAAGTAATTTTGTAAAAAAGGTGTACGTAAGTCAGAATTATCGAATCTAGCCGAGATAATCAACTCGCTAGTTTAAAAAAAGGTTCTCAATCTTAGAGTAATTAGTGGTTACCAATAACAGATTTTGTACAACGATATGAAAAAGAATTGAATTCATGTATTTCTGTAATTATTGTTTATATTATAAAATGCAAAACACTTTTTGAACGTTTTAATACAGTTATAAATATTTTGAATAGATTTAAAAAAATGCTTAGGCGTGGATAGTTATAAGATTTTAGAGGTGTAATTTATTGGTGGAAGCGCATACAATTGTGTAAATATTTCAAAACATGTGTTTTAATCAGGGCTGTGGAGTCGGTCGAAAAAGATTTTTTCAAATATTTCCGCCTACCTAACTAATCTGTATGCCATCAGATCATTCAAGTTAAAAAATAATAATTCTAGTAGATTTCACCGCTCAATATTATGATGAATAAATATTTTTTTCAATATCTTAAATGTTATTTTTCTACGGTTTTAACGACTTTGTCTTTTGAAAAATACCTGATTCTACGAATCCTGACTCCGAAGTCACAACCCTGGTTTTAATTATACGAACACTTATTTTATATAAAATAGTTTGGTTTCATTACGAATTATCTAAAAATGAAGTATCGTGAGGTTATCTATCAATAAAGCAAACATTGATTCCAATTCTTAATTCTGTTTGGTAAATCAAAACATATGAAATTATAATCAATGCTTATTTTACCAATAAAAAAACCTAAACGATAGTAAGTCTGAAAATACTTCTCAAAGAGGCGAAAAACACGAGTCACAATTTGTAGCACATTCAGTGGAATAAAAAAGTTATTAAAATTAGTTTATATCCAAAATCAATTTCCTCAAAGTATCCGCAGAATCTATCAAAAATATTGATTCATATTCTTGGAGTAAAGCTTTCGGGGAGCAGTTGAAAAAGGTTCAGAGCCAGTGGTATTAAACGCTGGCCTTGTACGACTTATTAAAGCGGTCTTTATTTTAACGACGACGGTGCTATTTGGCGCCCACGTTGTTTTTTTATTGAATCACTTATGAAGTGATCTCATGATGTCATATACCGGTTTTATTGCAGTAAAAAAAGTGGATGTTGAACTTCTGCGTTTACCTCATCACGGAATAAATTGGCTACCTCGAACATCCGTGATATTGTGTCGGTGTTTCTAAAAAGGGAAAAATTTACCGTGGTCTTAAAATATTTTGCGTTTGTGAAATAAAATATAATAAGAGAAATAACAACATGTGAATCCACCATGATATTTGACGCGCCTCACTAGTTTCAGACGGAAGTATATTTTTGGATAGTAAAAATACTGCAAAAAGCTATTTTACATTACAAAAGAAAAATTTGTTGTTTAGGTCTAAGTATATGTTTTCTACAATTGTTAGAGATAAACAATATCAAATAACTTCATTAGGTTAACATTATAAAAGGTAAGCAAAAAATGGCAATTCGGAATTTGTAAAATTTGGCCGCATGGTGCATCAGTATTTTAAGCGGAGTAAAACCTATTACCAGTCTTAGTTATTTGTCGCCTGCTGTAGCCCAGTTGGTAAGAGCTTGCTCTACCGATCACGCAGGTCTGGGTTCGATCCCCGGTCAGATCACAGTGAATTTGAGAATTATTCAATTCAAAGCTGTGATCGAAGACTGGGTGTTTGAGATGTCAATTCACATCATTTCCTCTCCTTCCATCCTTCTGATCCTTTAATAATTGGGTGTAGCAATAGCGATTAGTCAAACACTTGTCCTGTTCTAGCCTTATCCTTCTTTCCCTACTACTCACTTCGAGAAAAGTGAGGTTGAGCGACTGAGTAACAAACAGTTCTCGTAGAAAAAATACTGTTAAGATACCTCCATTAGGAGGCTCCACATTGGAAGCGAACATGGATTTTAAAAAAAAAAAACCTATTACAGGAGTACCCAATCCAAATCGCTTGATGGGTCAAAAAAATAATACTGAGCCATAAATGGGCCGGGCCGCACATAGAAAATATTCAAAATATTTTATTACCTTATAATTAATGTAACACTTGTTTTTGCATATTGTTTGATATCAGCTGGCAATTTAGTCGACGCGCATCGCAGTTGATTGGTCGTGTTTTCATTGAGCAATTTTCTGGGACACTTGGTCCCTAGCTACTCCAGTGCGCACTGCCAGTCTTTCTTTTTGGAAATCTATCTTTGAGGATATGTTTATGATAAAACTCGAACGTATGCCTTTCGAACAAGCACTTTAACTATTTGTTTGATTGCAGTTCTAGATCCGTTTGTAAATGTGGAGGCGCTGATTCCATCTACACGTAAAATAGAGTTAAGAAAGTTTTTTTAATTGTGAGAATACCAAAATGCAAAATAAAGAAAGGTGAAAACTTTAATTGTGCCGCGGGTTAGCCATGTCTGACCTAGTGTGTATACATTTTATTGCATTTCAGTGAACGTTGATCGCCCCAGACTGCTTGTGGGTGTAGAATTACGAGTTATAATATGAAAGTGCAAGTAGATGTGTCAGAATCGCTTTACAAATGCCCAGGAAGTACTCACGACACATGCGTACAAGAAACGTTCAGTCTCGGTTACTTAAAAAACGATTAAAATTTGTCATTACACCAGTAATGCAAATGCGATATCACAACGATTTCGGTTTTAGGAGAACGAATATTATAACTCGGCCGTTATTGAATATGGAAACAGTGTTAAGTGTGCTTAGATTCTAGGCACATCCAACAATTTCCATATTGTTGCTTTAGGCCAGGGGTGGGGAAACGTTTATTCTCTAAAGGCCGCATTCATTTTTCTGATTCGATATAAAGCCGCATTAAACATTGACTAGGGAATCTTTGGCCAGAAACAGGACTTTACCGTCAGAATTTCAGGAATTTACGCATTTACATAAATTTACAGAATTGGTCAGAAGGCCGCAGGTTCCCCGCGCCTTCACTAGTCCAATGTTTCCCAAACTTTTGACATATGTGTACTTTTCGATACACCGAATACCCCTCGTCGAAAAAATGCATATAGATACTTTTATAACAATCGAAATAAACAAGCAGTTTGGTACATCAGGCACAGCCAAAGCTCAGTGCAACGCGTACCCCCACCAAACTAATAACGTATCTCAGGGGGTACACGTACTATACTTTGGTAAGCACTGCTCTAGGCCCTAGACCAGGCGTGGGCAACCTGCGGCCTTTTGGCTACTCTAAATTCCTGACAGTAAATTCCTGTTTCCAGTTAAAGTAGGGAATCTTTGTCAATGTTTACTGCGGCCTTAGGACGAATCAGAAAAATTAATGCGGCCTTTAGAGAAGAAAAGGTTCCCCACCCTGGCCTAGACCGTCTAATCCCTGACCCTTTTTGTGATTCCGGGATTAAACATTCACCATAAAATCGTCTAGAAAGTAGGGATTGAGAATTTTTTGCTCAGCGATTTTGAAATCCTGAGAATTTACGGATTTCCTAAAATGAAAAAATGTGAGACATTTTTTTAGCTCTTTCTAGAATTTCCTATTTCAGAAACCCAGAAATTTACCGAATTCCCAAAATGAAAACAAACGAGAGCTTTTTTTAGCTCTCGCGTGAATTTTGAAAATTGCCTGATTGCCTATTTTCAGCAACATTTTGAGAATTCAACAACTTTTCGAGCAGTTCTCCTTAATCCAGAAATCCTGATATCAGTAATATCACAATCCTGGGATTTCGGGATCATTAATTGCCCTAGGTGTGCCTGATCATCGCACGACCCTGCTAACTCTAGATAGAGCTTATATTCAGTCATGTCAGTTTATAAGAATAGGGTACCAAGTGCTGAATGTACCCAGTTTTACTACACCAGATCGAATGGCACTTATTGCTTCAATATACGAAGCTTGATTTTTATTTTCTAAAACGGCTTTTCCTGGTAATATAATATAACATTGTGCTATGAAAATTGTCAAGTCAACTGACTTTAGAATTAAGATTTTACTTAATTGTTGTGATATATATTATAAGAATGTATTACGTATTTTGTATTACAAGACATTATCTACTCAATGAGATTTGTTCAAATCATTTGAGATAAAACTAAGGCAAAAAAGATATCACAAACATACATATCAATTTTTTTTTTGTTTTTACGGGGTGCTTATTGGAATAGAAAATTTAAATTAACTTTGATTATTCCACGTATTATGTTACTAACTGTGACACGTGTTTCGCCTCTTTCAGAGGCATCTTCAGATTTACTATCGCAAAGTTTGCTTAAGTAATGAACCAAGATTGATTCTAACATTTTAAAATTATGAAATTACAAAATGGTGTTTTGGGTTTTTTTCCTCATTAAGTTAATTTAAATTTTCTATTAAAATGAACTTCCACAAAGTTACCGCCGAAACCATCGAAAGTATGCTTATTGGAATTTTAATATCAACTTGAATCGTTCAATTGTTTTACACTCTCACACGTTTTGTTACCAATGACCTAGGAATTGCCTTTAGACATCTTCTGATGAACTTGAAACTCATCCGTGCACTTGAATGTCTGACGATGCCGAAAGGTGAAACCCGGGTCGTTAGTGACAAAACGTGTGGGAGTGTACGAATTTTTAACGATTCAAAGTTTTTACAAATGTGCAAAAATCCAAATTAAAATTGAGTGATTGAAATGTGATTTTGAACTGGTCGGGATTTGGATCCAGACTGATCTCATCGCCGGCGTAAAGACCACAGAGACCAATAATAACGAATACTGGCTGCTACTAATTTTGTTACCATTGATTTTAAGTAGGATGGTATTGTCCTACTACAATATTTCTCTTAATATAATGTTTATCGACCCACCAAAAAGGGGCTTATCTTCTTAGATACCCGTTGGGAAATATTTTTAGTGCTATGGTATATGGCCAGGGGCTACAAATTGTAGTTAAGGCTTTTCATTTGAAAATTAATTGCAGCTTTTTTTATTGTGTGGTATGATCATTATAATGCGATGAATAACATATCTGTAGCACATAAAGATGGGTACAGCGTCATATAAAGGATAAAATAATATATAGGTTGCTGAAATAACCGGGTTCTAACTAGGGCATCCAATCCCGTTCAATTTTCTGATCCTGAAATTCCGGGATTGAGATGGCCGCGATCCCGGGATTTCGGGATTGAGAAATTTTGAGCAAATTCTCGAAATTTACATGAAATTGGCAAATTGAAGATTTCAAATTCCTCGGTGAGCTAAAAAAAAAAAAACGAGCTTTCGTGAGATTCTGGGAAAAAGTATACCAAATCGGAGATTTCAAATTCCTCGGTGAGCTAAAAAAAAAAAAAAACGAGCTTTCGTGAGATTCTGGGAAAAAGTATACCAAATCAGAGATTTCAAATTCCTCGGTGAGCTAAAAAAAAAAAACGAGTTTCTGTGAGATTTTGGGAAAAAGTATACCAAATCAGAGATTTCAAATTCCTCGGTGAGCTAAAAAAAAAAAAAACGAATTTCTGTGAGATTCTGGGAAAAAGTATACCAAATCGGAGATTTCAAATTCTTCGGTGAGCTAAAAAAAAAAACGAGTTTCCGTGAGATTCCGGGAAAAAGTATAGCAAATTGAGGATTTCAAATTCCTCGGTGAGAAAATCTCAATCCCGGGATTCAAAATAAATCAATCCCGGGATTGGAAAAAAGCTTCGGGATTGGATACCCTAGTTCTAACTGTGCATCGAAACGAAATATGGATATATTTTTAGTTCAGAGTAAAATAATGAAATTATATACAGACAGCAACAGTTGTCTGATTATCATTTTGCCGTTGTTATACTGTATAATACAGATGGTTGAAATGTCAAAATGGTCACGACAACTGTTGCCAATCTAAAACCCCTTCATATTCCATTCACACTTTTGATTCAGTTATTGACATTATTGTGTTGTTTAGTTGAAAAATGCACTTGAACATCTTCTCTTGAATAACGACGATATAAAAATGTGTTGTTCAATTGGTATTTTTATCTTTTAGAATAGTAATGTGAAAACTTTTCATGTGCGTGTCGTAAATGTACAATATATATATATATATCGATTGACTGACATACCGGGCATTTGATACGAGAAAATGATTTTAATGCAACAAATAAGGAACGTTCATGGAAGTCGTAATTTGACAAACTTTTCCGTAACTAACAACTAGATAAAAAAAAAACATGTATTTAGATGTAATCAAAATGTTCATATATACAGCCTACCCGCACACTACCAAGGTTGACCATGCCTTTTTTTTTGTATGTATATATTATATATAAGTAGTAAGTATGGTGTTTTCAGTTTCATAAAGATGTAATATTTTCATATTACCTACCCATAAAGCTGGATATGTATTCCCAAAGCGAGGATCATCCGCTTTTCAAGTGACATATATTTTACGATATCTACCATTTTGGATAAAGGTCTCACTCAATTCATACATATAGTATATTATATTATCTTCTCTACAGGTATAAAAATGTAAGTCTCATGCTGAGGTAAGTTATTAAGAAGTTCAGCAAAATAGTATGAATAATTTTGGATCACAAATACATAGACTCACTCCGTACGGCCAATGAAGTGTACCTCAATTTTAGGCGTTTTTTTAAATAAAATAATATAGAACTATGTTATATGTATAAACTAATAGTGTTTGATGGTATTCCAACATAAAATTTGAATTGCTCAAATTTTACACACACTTGTAAGTTTTCTCTCTCCACTTTTTGGTATTTTCGGGAGTTCGTGTGTAAGGACGAACTGTTAATTGAAGTTGCCCTTGTTACGTCCCGTTTTAAGATCAGATGGGTGGCAAGGAATTTAGACATCGTGTTCATTGATAATACCAATACAGTAAAACCTCTATTTACACTAAAATCGGGACAGTATAATTGGGGGTGTGAATCTCACACAAAATTAAGGATTTGGTTTTTTCGACAAAAAATAAAAAACTTAGATTTCCCTTCAGTTTTTTTAAAAAAAAAATATTGACGAAATATTAAGTTACCAAGTGTTAAAATGCAATGGGCGCCAAAATCCCACACATAGACAGTCGCCCGCTATACGTGTATAGCCTGGCACGAGTTGAATACACAGACGCTAGCAAAAATTCCGACTGTATTCCGTCTCGTAGTAACGACAATGGAAAGCGACCGTGCAATTGGGGGATTTGCGGCGAATATTTCATGGCAGCGCGTAATTCGGGGTAGTGTAATTGGGGGTTCCACTGTATTATCAATGAACACGAACCCATAAATCAATTGAAGAAATAATAGACTAAACTCTTTTTTAAAGAAAAGTGTTATATGAAGAACGATAACATTTTGGTATAAATAAAAAAAACGTAATAAAGATGATACAACTAGTAAGTTACACAAAAATGTATTCATAAAATTAATATTAATTAATAAAAAAGAATACTATTCATTGCTCCTTGATTATATGGGGGTACTTGTATGAGGGACTGGACATAGATCGTTTTCATCGCTAGAAATGTCCGACACTTCCAATGTGTTAGTATCTAATGAAGTCTTTTGTTTGTTATTACTGTCTTGTGTTATTACATAATTAGGAAATCCGTTATCTGCTTCTCTGTTTTTTTGTAACTGAAATCGTGTGGAGCAAAGAATTTGTATAACAATAGTTATTTTTAATGAACCGAGTGAAAAATAGTTGAGTGTATTATGACAGTGTTGCACTGGGATTAAAGCTCACGGACACAACTGTTTAGGGCGACTTAAAAGAATGTTCACCACTCGACATCAGGGCCGATATGGAACTAAAATGTTGATGATTGTACATACATAAAAATTTGAAATTGTTTTTTTATTGCTATTAAAATAATAAATATTTTACATAATATTGCAATTCTATTTTTCTCACGAGTAAACTTAGCCTGTTCGATAGGAGCCTTTAAGAAGACGCAGTTTGTCTTCATACTTCAGAGTGTATTACGGAACAGATCTGATGGACAGATATACAGTGAGGGGGTGATGTCCGGTGTGCGTGACCCCTGATAATTAACCAACGGGCAAGCCTTCCATTGCGTCACAAACCAACCCTCACGGAAACTTCCTCTAAGCCATGGGCTGTTACCTAGCGGTGGATTAAAATTACACCATTATTACGCACCACTATTCTGTGAACCCACAACATTTCTTAAGGTATTGATCAATTAAGCAGGTATATGTGATCACGCAGGAAGAATTTATAGTTTCTTTTCTTTTGTTTTTCAACCAGTAATAATACAAAAGGTATTATGGTATAACTTCATTAAAATAAATAAAAAATCGATTTATTTAATCTTGGTTAAATAAAATTTTGAATCCGCCTAATATAATGGGCTTAACAAATTCAATCCAATCACAAAAAATATTCATTAATAAATTGATTTTTTGATCGATTATAGTTGAACCCCGATCTATCGTTCCCACATTCGTCTTAACTTGTTACTTTTAACCTGATCTGTGCCGTGCGGTATTAATATGGCCGTGCATGGAGGGCCATGATTTTCTTTCAAAAAATAAAACCTAATAAATATGTACTTTTTGGAGATAATAGTACATCACAGACACTTACCGTATAAATACACAATGGGTCATTTCCGCCATCATTTATCGAAAAACGTTTCAAAAACGGAAATTATAGCTCTGCTAGCAACAAATTTGAACAAAACAAAAAAGCTTTTTTTTTTTAAATCGTTGTATTATAGATTACAAAACAATATCTTTTAATTTTGAGTATCACACTATGATTCCAAAAGATGACACTGATGATATTATAAAATTATTAAATACGTTTATTGTGGCCTTTAAACCGCGTCTCAAGTACTTGTACATTTTGTATGGCCGGCCCCACGAGCACGAAATTGTATGGCGTGTTAACACGTCGGTGGCAGAAAACCGGTTAACGGTTGTTTTGAAATGTTTTTTTTAGATAACCATTACAAATTCATTGCCCATTAAAACATACAACATAAATGTCACGTTAAGAAATTCTGATAATTTATGGTACAATTTTACACCGATATAAACTAACGCACTCGAAATGACCTAACGAATTTCTTAGTATTACTGAGCCAATGTGATTATGCAAGCGTTGTTTTTGTGAATTTAAACGGCTATGCGAATATTTTGTATAGTTAACTATTCTGAGATGTGTCCGTATAATATAATACGATGAGAGCGTATCTAGAAAAAAAAACTATGTCCGTACCATTATCATGTACAGACTAAGCAGTCAATGTGTTAAGAAACGATGGACCAGGGTACCACTTTAGTAGATTTGTGTTCAAAGGGATGGATATCCCTCCCACTCATCCAGCCCTATAAATGTATACAGGCAAAGCGATTATCCTTATACATGTACATATTTTCCTTTACTCTCTACGAAAAAGTGAAAGGGTGCCTAAATAACGGAGGATTTCTTGAAAAAAAAAAAACAGACTGTTGAATTGCTTTATAAGAATATAATCCAATTTGAAAGCGAACACAGTTGATAATAATCGTGTTTACTAAACATTAGCTGTCCGTATTTTTCATTTCTTTTATAGTAGGTTTCCCCTTTTCCCGCAATGAATATTATTATTGATTTCATATTTTACCAAAAGACTAAATGAAAAAAAAAACGACGATGACTATGCTCATTAATATTTAAAAAAAAAAAACACGAAACAATGAATTATATTCCAAATAAACAAAAACAGTGTTTTTTTGGTATAAACGATAATTGAATATAACACAATATGTGTTGTGTTTTCCCTGATAAAGTTTCCAAAGCAACACAAAAAATTCAACCACAGCTCTACCAGTTTTTGTATCCTTATTATTTGTGTGAGGAAATTTCAATAAGTATGATTCATTTTCAATTTTTCACATACATATCAAATCTAAAAAAACTATCTTATTAGGAATCTGATATATGTACATGTTATTCCAATGAGTAAAACAAATTATTATACAGTAGAACCTAGATATAACGGATTAATGCGGATGAGGAGGTATATGTTAATACCGGTCCATTATATAAGACAGTTTGATTTTATAAAATAGAAATAAACAAACATTATTTCCGAAAACACACATTTTTTGCAAGTATGTAGGTAAAATATTTTAGAATACGAATAAAGTTCTGTTTGTAAATAAATTAAACTACTGTGCAGCTGTGTAAATCAGCGGCCAGCGTTGCAAAATTCAATGCAACTTTCAATCTACAAGCAGGACGGCATGCATTATTTGTCGAATCAATGCCGATTATCATGAGCAAAACATTGTTTACAAGCGGTGATACTTGAATTTAAACAGGAAGCTTTTAACAAATTTCATGTTTTACTGGGAATTTTGTCCGTTATATCGAAGTTCTACTGTAGGTGCGTAGTATAATATAATGCTGATTTAAAAATACATATTACTGAGGAAAATGTTTGGCACGTCCAAAAATTTATAAATAAGCAAGAATATCAGATAACATTATATATTTTCTCTGCTTATTTAAGTTTTCTGATTTTCCTTTGTTGGACAGTAACTAAGGGTTCTATGACCCTTATTCTATAGGCAAAGAAACTCGGAAAATAATCTCCCTTGCTGATATATCGATTGAAGTATGGAGGGAAAGCTCTATTACTTGTTATTCCAAAGCAATTTTATAAGAAACATGGATATTTCACGTCGCTTATGATCGAGAATGAACTTTTATAAAAGAGGGAATACGTATTCTAAGTGTTTCGCCGAGAATTATTACGACTATTATGAAATAAGATTAGATTACTAAGGGTGCCATGAACGCCATGTTATGTAATAAAATGCAACTGTTATTATATGTAGTAAAAATCCCTTAGAAAATGCCTTCTGAATATATTATAATAACATAACGCAAGAGATAAATATACCATTTTTCTACGCACCGAAAAGCACAAACTCGTCTACGTGAAAAGTAAATTTGGTTTGTATTTTTTGTCGTGTCAATCAAATATCGTTGACATTTGACCTATAAAAAATGATGTGTACGTAATTAATGAGAACACATTAGAAACTTTGATTCTTTGTCCGGTTAAAGTATAAAGGGTATTTTCCGATTTAGAAAATAACCAACTGATCCGTAAGTATAAGGAATGTAAAAATATAATAGCAGAGTAGCTTGATCAGAAAGTAAAGTAAAATAAGTAATAAAAAATAAACGGTTCTGATTTTGATTACCTGAGGTTATCTAAGTTGATGATTAGTATTAACTGGTGATAATTTTTACCATGCAACAAGAAAATGATGTGGCGCGTACTGTGTGGCAATTTCAGCCGCCTTGTCGAAACCACAGCTTTTCACATAAATACCAGTTAATTGGGGAAAGACAATTTTAGTAATCATGATACTATAGTGCTCGCCATTGAATGTAACGTTCTAAACGGCATAAATTTTGAAAAAATAAATTTGCACAATTCGCTAGCGTTGTTATGGAGAAAGTCTGTCAAGTCTGCCTATTCATGGTGAAATGGCAAACCAAACTGAGTTCAGTCGTCAAATTGACTGTGGCTGGAAAAAAACCTCTAAAAAAACACATTGCCGAATCAATTAAATGAATATCATTAATTTTGTTCTGTTATTTGATTGACTAATCAGATAAATGAAAAATTTGTAATTTTTAATAGAAGGTATGAAAAAAAGTTAACAATAGATAATTGTTCGACCCGCAGTATTATTAATCACAGCGTATAGAAATATTTATGTACAACAAACATAAGAAACAGGTGTGAAACAAATACAATATGATAATATCAAACTGACACCTCTAAGCTAGTTGTCAAATCAATAATAATGAACTTATATTGACAAAACAGGTAACAATGTCTCAGAGGTTCGTTTATTGATGCGCCCTGTTCGAACGCCTTGCCTGTTATACTGCCTTTACTGAAATAAACATACCCAGTCTGGAAAATTATACCAAGATCGCGTGCAATATTATTTAAATAAAATGTCTGCATTGAATTACATATTCCGCAGAAATATCTAATCCCTAACAGCATATTTTGATCATGGTTCGACATAATTTAAGCTATATTTATATATCTTTTATTAGAGATAAATAATAAACGATTAGACATTGGTTTTAGTTATGTATGTCACTTTCTAATATGAAATATCTGTTGAATAGGTATGTATAGGGTTGAAAAAATGATGTCAATAATCTTTCGGGAAATGGTAGAGTTGTGGAAAAACAAGGGCATCAAAATCAGTATAATTAGGGCTTGTCGGTTTTCAAAAATCGGTTTTTAGTTAAATTTGCGACATCCGAATGCTAGTTGTTTACAATTCGTTAACCTGGATAAAAGAACTAATATTTTTTTTTTCACTATTAAAAAAACCTTTATTCTTTGACTTGAAACCGCTATGATACTGATAAAACACCGTACACCGGTAAGTGAACATTGTAATGATACAATAAGATGAAATATGAAAGTTGATAATGAATTCGCCAGCAATGACCTAAAACTTGGTGTTACATTTATTTCTTATATAAACACGATACAATTATTTACTAAACGTCAGTTCAAGTTCATCCGTGCACTTGAAGGTATGAAGATGCCGAAAGGTGAAACCCGAGTCGTTAATGATAAAACTTGTTTGAATGGACATAATTTGAACGATTCGAATCAATAAATGCGTTGAAATCGGTCAATTCTTGTTTATTCAAAAAAAAAAATTCTTTGCAATTAGTATGGTATTTTTAAAAACATATTTTATTAGGGTTGAATGAAATGGCAGAGAATTAATTATTTTTTGAAACACTATTTTAATATTTCAAGTTAAAAAATGTTTTTTTTCTATTTTATTTGAATTGTTCTTTTACTAAATCTTCGAAAACCGGTTTAAACTTAGTTTTAACCTTTAGAGGAGTGAATAGATTTATACAGACCTTACTTTAAATTACTGCCTTTTCTCAACATGACAATTTTGTGACATTTTTCCCAATGAATATATGTAATTCATACTTAGAGCATATATATGCTTACAGACAGACACTCCTGTGTTGAGTTTAAAGTACTTCAATACTCATTTAAAGAAAAATAGTGCCGACGTACATGTACGTCCATACTCCTCTAAAGGTTAAGAAATATTGTAATTCGAAAATAGGTTTTTTTAAAATTCGGTTTTTGTGTAAGCCCTAAGAATACTCCAAGACGCTGAAGTACATTTCTTTTGTCCCGTTATTTTCCATAATCGAACGCTAATAATAAAGCCAATGTTTTGTAATAATGAATTATTTTCAATATTATTTATTTACGTGTGATAATTCTTTGTAATGTTTACTAAGATGCAACAACTGAATCAACATTGTGTTAATGACTGGATGCAGGAATTCGCCGGCGTGTTGCAACACCTTCCGACGGCGCGACGCAGAGGTCGAGTGACGCGACACTCGGATGGGGGTGATGACGCATCGATCTTCCGGACGTCGGTATTGCTCTAATTTTAAAACGGGCGACATAAAACGACGCTCTATATTACCGGCGTCGCTACGACCGATGCCATTCAACCCACCTAGAGAAACAGGCGTCGTGTTTTTGTGTTATATAAGAACACACTGTAAACTCGCTATTTATTAAGTCGCTAGTCTTATTTATTGACAGATATATACTGCGCTAGATTTTTACTACGAGAATAAATTAACATTTTAATAATTAAGTTATATTATTACGTACATGTGATGTTTTAACTGTACGTAACCTTTTTCCTTCGAGGTATCGGGCTAATTAATACCCAGATGAAAATGGGTATCGTTTATTAACATTTTACATTGTATGAATTGATTTCGTCATATGAATAATCCAACAATAAATATGATAATAGTGTGTAATTATTTTTATACGATAAATAAACTTTTATGGAACGGTATTTTTCACGTGACAAAATCATAAAATAAAAATAGGTATAAAATGTAATAAATGTACAGTGGCGGATTAAGCATACAAGAGGCCCCGGGCACGATAATATTTAGAGGCCTTTATGTTTCTAATAACATAAGAATGTCAACAAATTTCAAGTAAAACAGTAAATATATATTAAACTCTTAACAAAGAATAAGTATATTGATTTTTTATTTAATCTATTTTTGAGGCCCCTAAAATTCGGAGGCCCCTAGCGCGCGCCTCATGCGCTTATAGGATAATCCGCCACTGACTGTACTGAAGTGAATTTCTACAAAGTTATCGAGTTATTTTACAAAAGTATTTTTCAATTTAACTCTTCGGATGTTTGAATGTTGAAACTATTTATTAAGCTATACGTCAACGATATATATAAGTTATAAAAAAATCAAACATGTATATTTTTATAGCTCTGTTTGTATACATACCCTACTTCTATCAAATACAATATATTATGGTAGTTCGCGGAAATATTTAGGACGAAACCGCTACGTAAAATGATGTAAATGAGTTATTTTTGGAAATTTCCAGTTATGAAATTGATATCTTTTTCAAACAGAATAAACATGTTAACGAATGCTGAAAATATCGTAGACCTCTTATATAAACAATTTTGGTATTGATTGGATTCTAGCGTGGCGTGCAAATTTAATAAAAGCGACTACAAAATAGGTTAATGTGTAGGTTATTTGCTGCAAGAAAGTTTTGCAAATTTGAAAAATCGATTTTGGTTTCAATTGAACTATTGTTTACCTGTGGATTACGTGTTTCTTTATTTTGAATATTATCTAAAACTAAAAAAATACGAGATATCAAAATGGCATAGTTTTTCACATACAATAAATATCAGATAATCATGGATAAACCGACATATGTAATATTTTCTGTTATCTTGTTTATTTATTGTAAATAAAAACGTCAACAGATAGCGCTTGAAAATTTAAATAAAAACAACATAGCATTCGAACAAATACAAATTATAGCAATATGTATTGAATTGTTAGTGATTTTAAACACGAATAAATAATACATGAATCTATCTTTCTGGACACTATGAGCAATCGGACAGTTGGACAATGCTCCCGTGAGTTACGGTTCAGGGTTTCAAATCACTGGCCCAAAGAGCGGTAGTTATACATAAATTGTTTAAAAAATATTTAATACACTAAATTATTTTTTAAAACGGTATATACGGACCACAAAAAAACCATATAATGTGTTATTAGATTAAAAAAAAAACAACAGTGTTATAGAAAATCGCGTGAATAAGGTAATAAATAATGAAGGTTCAATAATTACTATACAAAGAAGATACATAAGAAATAATAATATGTACTATTCAACGCTACTCGATTATATACGTAGACTTTTATGATGGACTAGACCACGGGTTCCCAACCTGGGGGTCGCGAAGGGTTTTCAGGGGGGTCGCCAACTTTTTTTAGATTTTGGATTTGAACAACAAAATAACGAAAAAGTATAGCAAATCGAGGATTTCAAATTCCTCGGGGGGTCGCCTTGTCACATGGCTTTTATAAAAAGGGGTCGCCACCCGAAAAAGGTTGGGAACAGAAATCGCTTTCATCGCTAAAAATGTGTGATGGTCTGATGGAGACTTTTGTTTGTTATTGCTATATTGTGTTGATGGATTTCTTGTTATTAAAAAATCCGTTATCACTTCTGTGATTTTTTTTGAGAATTGTAGTAGAACAAAAAAAATATGTAAAAATATAGTAATCTTTCTTCTTAATGGACCGTGTTATTTCAAAATCGTGTAAAAAAAAATAATTGAATATTCAATATGTTGCAGGTTTTTTTTTGCAAATTTCACTCTCAAACATCTCACTATTACATAGGTTTCCAACATTTTTCAGGTGGCGACCCCTTTTTATAAAAGCCATGTGACTAGGGGACCCCGGGATCGGGAACTCTACGGGAAATCGTGTATGATTTGAAAGTTTTGGCGAGTCGTTATTTTTTTAGCTCACCGAGGAATTTGAAATCCTCGATTTGCTACACTTTTTCCCCAGATTGTCTCCGAAACTCCTATTGTTGTTCAAATCCAAAATCGAAAAAAGTTGGCAACTCCCCAGAAAACCCGTCGCGACCCCCAGGTTGGGAGCCCGTGCACTATTAGATAAATTTCGAGGTAAAAAGACTCAGGTGCTTTGGTTACCCCAACAAGGAATTATATCGCCATGCTCTCGATACAATTTAGAACTACACCTAAAAGGTTAAGCACAGGTGCACCGAGATCAGACTACGGGAAACAGGGGGTGGACTAGTTTGTTATATGTATACATTTATAATTCAATGATATATTGTTACAGATAGCAGTAGATCACCAAAAGCCGCAAGTAGTATCCATCGACTACTAAACGAGGCCCTTACTAAATTTTAAATGACGGAATTTGTACTTACGTTAATTTACAAGTAAACTATTACATGGTACGGGCAGTTTTCGTAAAAAAAATATTGCTGCGTTCCCTTTATAAATTTAGAAATAAAATTACATCGAACTATATTTTCTACAGATTAAGGAATTCAGATTACAGTGGAACCCCCAATTACACTAACCCGAATTACACGCTGGCTTGAAATATTCGCCGCAAACCCCCAATAGCACGGACAGTCGTCTGTATGTTGGCTAGCGTCTGTGTATTCACCACGTGCCAGGCTATACACGTATAGCGGGCGACTGTCTGTGTGTGGGATTTTGGCGCCCTTCGCATTTTATTACTTGGTAACTAAATATTTCGTAAATATTTTTTTTTGCAAAACTAAGGGAAATCTTGGTTTTGCATTTTTTGCGGAAAAAACCAAATCCCTAATTTTTTATGAGATTCACTCCCCCAATTACACTACCCCGAATTACACTGTCCCGACTTAAGTGTAAATGGGGGTTTTTACTGTACTTACTGATTACTTATACAAACTTCTAAATATGGAGATAATGTTGACTAAAACCACTTGCTGATATTTAAGGTATATAATGTAGATAAAGTATATGCATGGCAGTCGTTAAAATCAAAATAGAGCTAGGGAGTTGTACAAAAAACTACTCCCATTTTAAAATATCGAATTGTTTTGTATTCAATAATTTTGCTACAATTTCTATTCTGAGAGGTAAAAAAGTTGGTATTGATAAGTATAAGTTTGAATAAAAATAAATCAAATACATACACTTCGAAAAATTTCACAATATGACAGACATAATCCGCCTGTTAGATATTCATAATTTTTTTCTCGCCGACGAAATCGAATATAAAAAGTAGGACCGGAATCGGGACTCGAATCGAAGACGTAGATCTGGGTAAAACATAATGTCAATTAATTAATACATTTCCGATTGATTCGGTGGTAACTTTATGGAAGTTCAATTTTAACATAAAACTAAATTTGATAACTTTGTTTTTCCACTTGTGTAACAAAATGTGACACCTTACAAGTGGAATAACAAAGTTATCGAAAATTTAGTTGTATGGCAAATAAAATAACTTGATAGGAATCGTCCATATACGTTCCAAAGGTTGGTAGACATTGTTTGCTGGGTATTAAAATTCGAATTCGCTTCTGCATTTAGATATTCCGTGCGTAGAATCAATTCAACGTAGTAAAGTCGGCTGTGTGGTTATTACCCAGGGTGCTATCGAGGGCACGAAACTAGTATTTTATTTTTTCAATTCACTCTCATGGCAAGAGGATTTGGAGGGGTGACGTGACGTCAACTGACAGCTTTTGCACTTCGTACGCCTCTGCATTGCATGTTTTCGTGAAAATATAAATACAGAGTGTTTGTTGCACATTCTTTTTGCCAAAAATTTAAATTTCGAATACTTTTAAGTTGTTATGCCAATAAATGGTAATACATTTTGAATTTAGAATAGTTGCCATTTGAATGAAAATGTTCACATTAAACGTTTTCCTGTTAAGCGTTATTCGATCTCAACGCGATACTTCATAAAATACAAAAAATAAGGGTGTTTTAATTTGATATGAATGCTCACCAGTAATAGCGATGATTTTTCTTGGCTGAAGTTCAACTGCAAAAGAAAAAAGAAATTAGTACGAATTCTAACAATTTTTATTGATGTTATCCAATGTGTTCAATTGAATAAAATTTTAATTTAGTCTTTGGTGGAATGACATTTCATGATCCTTAAAGACATCCGTAAATTGATTTATGAAAGTGTCAGGATCGGGATATGAACCTGCGAACATGGCAACTGAAAACATCGACCACCATATCTTGTAATCTCTCTAAATCAGTGTCTGCCAAACTGTGTGCCACAAGAAGTCTCAGGTGTGCCGCGGTGGAAGAAGCCTTAAAATGACAATTTTAAATAATGCCTATAATCTGCGGAATAAGTATACCAAATCGAAGATTTTAAATTCCTCGGTAGGAGTTTCGGAGATAACCTGCGGCATCTTGGTGTGCCGCAGTACTAGTTCCATTCATCAGTGTGCCGTAAATTAAAAAAGTTTGGCAGAAACTGCTCTAAATGAATATATACACAGTTGTTTTATTATTAATAGATTATTACACAAATTTCTAACAATAATTATAATATCAACGGAAACGATAATAACTTGTGTTTTCTGCGAAACAATGATCCACGATTATTTTTTTATGTCTCGGTAAGCTGTAACATTATTACAATCACACTTGGAGTCGTTTTATTATGCCGTAATGTATTACTGGTGCATGCATGTAGCATAAAACGGTTTCCTGGAAAACTGCACGATACCTAATAGACATACCAACATGATAACCCACTTTGAATAACTACGCATTTCAATAAAAATGTGTCAAAGACGTATAATGACATGAGTGAATAGTATAAACACCGAATTGACTACTAAAATGGTTCTTCACTACGCCGATACATGTCCAGGATTGATCATATAATATTACTGTTTAGTATCGTCTCATCATTTTCTAGAAACACTGATATTTTAAAATGGGATATTAAAATACTCATAAGCCATAAAAATGAATACAATTGTTTTAAACAAAACAAGAAAGTAAGTATAAATTCCTATAAATTATGGAATAATGAAGTTGCTATTGTAACTATAACGCCAAACCGAAAAAATAGACTAAACATAATCAGTATTGAATATTGCAAAAGCTTCCAATTGTTAATAAACTAATAATTTGATTTTCTTTACAGAAACAATCTAATTATGTAATTCTATTCTAGACGAGTATCTTATGATGCAGGTCACGCAAAGAAAGGAAAATAACAACGCTGCATAAATAAAAATTTGCATTCCCTTGGGTGTTAAAGAATGGCGAATGATTAAAATAATGCGCTTTCCAGGCGCCGGATTAAGAAGGTAAACGTTTTAAACAAAAGCACGCGCTTATTTTACAAACAGTTTTTATTTTAATTACTCTACAAATAAGCTTTATAATGCATAAATTTAAATTTCTAAAATTTTTGATAGAGATTCGTAATAGGTAAATATTAGAGATTCTATCACCATTCAGCCATATAAGAATAGAAAAAAAATATGTTTGAAAATAACCTTCCTATTGGACAGGAGTCGAACATAGCATAGAGAAAATACTCGGGTGTTATAATGGCAACATCGGTAGAGTGCGATACTCTTATATATTTAAAAATAAAAATATAAACTATTCTAGATGGATCTGATATATTCAGCTTATATAATATAATACCTACGGCATTTTGTGGTAATTATATAATAGCGCCGAAGAGATTTTAGAATGTAGATGAAGTGTTGGAATGCGGTAACAAAAGTGGAGAATTTATTTAAGTGCTTTCGGTCTCAAACAAAGGGAGAAGCATCTTGCCGTAGGCCTATTATCGGAACGATATGGATCTCATTAGGAAAATATTTACATACAGAATTTAAATATTTTTGGGTTATATTACTTCTAGTCTATACGAGTAGTTGAAAGATTTAAACAGTGTTACTACTGCACGTTTAATTGATGCAAGTATTATGTGAACACCTAATTGTCGTTTCCGATTTGAAATGGTTTCGATATCCAGAATTGTATTTTCAATGTTAAATTAACAGGTGACATTTGCACTAGTTTTAAGTTATATGTATTTTCTCATTGAAATGCAATATTTACTATTTACGTGAATTCAGAATTCTTTTTTTGATTGGAACACATGTTTCTTACTTTTTTATATTAAATATGTTATAATGCATAATGAAAGCTATTAACATCATACTTTTTTTTTTATTATTCTACTGATAAATAGAAGGTAATGATACCGAAGAACTTATAAAAATAATTCAAGACTTTTATGAATTATTTCTTTCAAAAAGTTCGTTAAAAACGAGGAATAGAGCAACCAAAAACAGACATCAACAGTAAAACGATTAATTGGACTAGAAAAAAAAAATTTTTTGCTCTTACAGAAGAGTTACGAAACAAAAAGTTCACGCAAAGATCAAGTTGTAGAAGACGATTAATTACGATAGTAAAATTCTACGACGATTTTATTCTTTCAGTACAAGATTGTAGATTTTTATTCCTGGATAATTCTAGCAAACCCTCACATAAAAAGTCATTGTATTTGATTATTTTTATCTAGTCTTTTACGTGGGAGCCAATTTAATTTAGGGGCAACTTTACTTTGAAAATTAAAGTGTATAACGTTTTAAAAAAACAGGTGGCCTGGTATAAAGAAAAGGTTAATTCTTAATGTTATTTTAGTACGCCGAAAGGAATATGTTGTGTCAGTGAAGCGTAAACGTTTTGTCCTACCTAAAAATAATTGTAGTACCAATGATTTTAGTCATCCAGTAGCATACAGAATGATAATATACGAAATTTTTATTTCCTCATTGCGGAAATCAATCACATCAAAATTATGGCACTTACCTTTGACATACTGTTATAGGTAATTTTTGAAACATCTATCATTTAAAAAAAAAAAGAGTTTCACATATGAAAAAGATGTACATTTCAAACATGTATTTTTATATTTTATAATTAACCAGGGAGTAACGTGAGCTTTGAAAAAAATTGCCTACCACCTTTCCGCAAGTTTGTGGTTCGATATGACTGCAGTATATAAAACAAAACTAAATAACATTACACCCATTCATTATCTGAGTTGGAGTTTACAAATGCATACGAATGTGGGCACTTCATTACTGTCTTCATGTTCAACACTAACTTCGATGATATGCACTGAAGAAATAAAATAACAAATAGGCATTTAGATCCAAGAAAGTATTTTTTTTTGTGTTCCTGTTAATTCTCAGTAAAATAAACTGAGTTTACTATTATTTAATATAACACATTATAATAGCTTCGACTAGGTATATATTGAATTTAAATACCCACCGCCCAATTTTTGGCTTTTTTATGCAATAATTTCCTTGCCGGTAAGGCAAAAACTCAATTTAGTGCAAGTGCGGAATAATTTTTATTGCAAAAATATACAAGTACATATGTACAAAATTGTGATCTTTTTTTTTGACGGAATTGATTATACCTTAGTCGCTTAACCTCCCATTTTCAAAGAGATTAGGGATATAAGAATAGGGCTAGCCGCTCTCGCTACGCCCCGTTTGTTCTAGGTTTGGACGAGATTTTATTAGATATCACGAACTCCCGTGCATTCGAACTGAATTCGATAAATCCTCTAACCTGTGAGATCTGTCACGGCACCCAGAGGCGTTGACCACTACGCCGTGGCACCGACATTACTACCAAGTAAATAGTACCTACGATATCACCTTAAGGAAACGTAAAAAAATTAACTGCATTACGAGTATTTATGTATTATATTTGCTATCCGTAACACTTCCCCTTCGATGCTAAAAAATACTTCCGATACGTTGCTGGCCCTTAAAGAACCAAGTATAAAAAACATGTTTTAACACTTACCCGCGCTTTGATGGACGATAAAATGCCAGGACGTAAATTTAAAAAAAAACATGTTTGTCACTTGGTTCTGGGCCAGCAAAATTTTGGTATTTTTTTAGCATCGTAGGGGAAGTTTTAAGGATAGCAAATACTCTTAATGCAGTTATTTTTTTTCGTTTGCTTTATGTGTGAAGTGTTAATAAGTGCGAAATAAGATGTTTTATTTTTATAAATATGCTGCCTTTCCATCAATAATTGACAGTTAAAACCAGGGCTGTGGAGTCGCGTGAAAAAAAAACGACTCCGACTCCAGCTTTAAAATAATTAACGACTCCGAGGATTTTTTTAAATTAATTTAATTTTAACTTATATATACGTATACCATCAGATCATCTTTAGTCAGCCAAGCATGAAACGTTAACACTTTTGACTATTTTGTTTAAATACGCATCATTAAATATATTTTAGACGACTCCAGCCAAAATATCGCGACTCCGCGACTCCGACTCCACAGCCCTGGTTAAAACCATTAAAATTACAATGTGCAATATTATATTTATATTGCGAACCATAGAAGTCCTGCATTATGATTGATTATATTAGGCCTAATGTCTTCTTCTGCTGGAAATTTTAATTTGAAAGTTTATCTTGGTCACGTAGCCAACTTGTTGATAGCGAAGCAGGCATTTAAACAGAAAGAGATTGCAGACGGCGGTGCAAGCATGTATGTTTTTTGTTGTTGTTTTTTTTTTAAATCTTATTTCACAGTAGCCAGCTTTGGCTGTCTCGCGGTTCGGTTGCATAAAATCGCCCGATGAAATCATCGCGCAAACAAATAAACATTTTCATATAATATATTGTGTACAATGATAACAAATTCCATGTATGTATGAATAAATGAATGATACATAACTACAGACAGTAGTAATTCGTGTTTATTAAGCGTCCATTCTGTGGTAAAAAATATTGTAAGGGAAAAATATTGTAAATGTTATTGTTTTACTATTTTTCATTGATGATTTAATCGCTTTTAATTGTAAATTGTATATCGTATATCGATACAACCCTTCATCAAAGAAGTAACTGTAGCATGATATCCAAAACAAAAATGACGTGATGTACATACTAAGTAATATTTCAAAATTAGTTTGTTAAAAATGCATATCATCATTCTTTTTTTGGGAATACTATGTCTATTTGTTATAATTTCATATAAACATAATAACGATAATCTCAAGTAGAATTCTTTGATTATCTAATGTAAAATTTCATTAAAACTTTAAAAATAATTAACATAACATGTAATGACGTATACAGGGGCGGGGAACCTTTTCATTTCGAAAGACGAAATTCATTAATCTGATTCAACATAAGGCCGCAGTAAAGAAAACGTCGACACCCGCCTCCCTTTTTGTTCGACTGTCGAACATGTAATGGATTGATTACGCTCTTTTTTTAAGCGCTAGCGTATAATTTTTATGAGTCAAAAAGCCGCATCAGAGTAGTCAAGTGGCCGCAGGTTCCCGTTAAGTTCAAGATATCAACAGAGAATGTTTGGTGGAAATACAATATGAAACGTGAATCGTAAAAAATTGTATATACTTACGTTATTATACCAGAATCTCTACGATTGAAGTTTGTATATGACATGTTTAACAATTAAAAGCCGATGTCAAGTATCTAAATAATCATTATTTCTAATTTTATATAACGACGTTACATTAATCACTTTTAAGGTGTTCACTGTCAATACTTGGTGGAATGGCATTATAATAAAAATAATAAAACATTATTAATTGACTACTTAGTTTAGTTATATTTAAATTGTGTTTTATTGTAAGTTAGACATCGAATGTAAGATAGGCATACACTGTACATACGATTAAGTGATCCCTGTACAACATGTTAATAAAAATACTCACTTAATTTTATGGAAAGTCTGGGGTCTAAGTCTCATAATGATTATTAGTGTGGTTATTTTTTGGTGGCATTTCCCCGGAGGACGTGCCTGCTACTATTCTCTCCGCTGTATCTCGATCTCTCTTCTCATTAAAAATAGAAACACGTCTTTTATCTTCCCCATCCGCTTTTCGATTGCGTTCATTTTGCCTATTCAGACCGCCGGGGGTCCGGCAGCTTTTTTTATGAAAGAGATGGTTAAATCCAAAGTGTAATGGGATCAAAAGTAAATAATTTGTTGAATTCCATCTGCAGTATGCTGTAATAAATTGTATACAAATGTTACGTATTTTTTTTCAGCACTGTATATATTACGCAACCTGTGATGATGATCAAAACGTGGTAAATAGGAAGGTCTGAGGTAGGGTTTCCCAAACTTTTTCTGCAATGGAACACTTTCCAAATCCGGAAATTTTAACGGAAGACTTGGCATATAACAAAAAAAAATGTTAATAGAAGGCGTCGAGTCTGTTCCTGCACTTTGATTTAGTTGCAGCATGCTTCGCATACATAGGTTGTATAAAACAATAATTACTTGTTTTGACACATTGGGGGATTCATCTGACACACTTGCAAAGAAATAGTTGAATGAAATTCAAATCAGAATCACTAAAAAAATCAGTCAGATTTACATTATTTTACTGAATGAAGCATGTTACTTTTGCTGTCACGGAAAATGGATTACGAACCAAGGAATCATAATAATCGTAAGTTTGCGGAAATATTTAATAAGAGTGGTTTTGAAGTTTTATGAGTGTTCGCCACCAGTGTTCCGCGGAACATAGTTTGGGAAACCCTGTCTAAGGTAACAGAACCCCCCTCTAAGCGAAAGCGATAAACCTTTGGATAAAACCGTAATAGTTTGACACCGTGCGAAAAAAATATAAAGGCGACGTAAAAAATAGAATTTTTACACCTATTCAAGTTAATTTTATAATAGTTACGAATCCTTACTACGTCCCTGCCTGGTGAGGATAATGTATGCATCGAAAGTTCGGAAGCTTTGAACAATTTCATGGAATGATTTATGATGCGTCGTTATTCAGTTAGATACAAACTGTCGGCAGGTTTACTTTTAAATTGATTTTTATTTTTACGATTTCAAAGACGAATTTAAAATTACGACACGTCAAATGGTTGATCGATTTAAGGTTTGACGAAAAGTGACACTAAAGATGACATTACGTTATAAACTCCGTTAGCTCCGGTGCCGGTTATACATTCTGTCACAATTATATTGGTCTAAAACAGTGCTTCCCAACCTTATTCGTTCCACGGCCCTCTAAATCTAAAAAAAATAATCCACGGCCCTCCTCAATTGTCTCCGTAACTGTTTTTTTTAGCTCACGACTAAATCCTCGATTTACTATACTTTTTCCCCGGAATCTAAATTTTCAATCCCGCATTCCCGTGGCGGCCCCTAAAGAAATTCCGCGGACCCCAATATGGGAAGCTCCGATTTGATAGACTTAAATATATAGATATTTATAGTTTCTACTGAATTTCGCGGCCCCCGCGAGAAATCCTACGCCACCCGAGGGGCCGCGGCCCACAGGTTTGGAAGCACTGGTCTAAAAAAACACTTACATTTTAGATGTAGTATTCGCCCGTGTTCGTCTAATTTATGTGCTTATACAAATATAGGTAATATTTTCAAGCAAACAAATGTAAAATACAAATTATAGTACATTAAAACGTATAAACTAGCGAACATTCGCATATAAGTATCATTTACAGACTTAAACACCCATTTAACTAATGCCATCTATATATATAAATAGCCGATAATGTCCGTATGTTTGTCTGAGTGTAAGATGTCCTCGATTTCCCCTCCCCCTGCCCCTCCCCCTCCTACTCCTGCCAAGCCGCGCTGTCACTTTTTATTCATACTTAAGACATATTTTTCCAATATATACACTGTTACTTATGATTTTCCTCGATTTCCTCTCCTCCTCCCCCTCCCCCTCACCAGCCTCGATGTCGCCATTTTTTATTCCTACCTTTTCGATGACGTCATTATATACTATTATTTGATGGAACATATCAAATCGCTGAAAAATTGAATTCTCATACAAAAAAGCACCTTGGTCTGGATTCGAAACACGGTCCTTGAATTATGAGTTGAGAGCTTTACCACTCGGGTAAACAAACAACTGCCAGATACGATAAAATTACATTATATATATTGTATTACGTTCGAATTTTGAAACTTTTGTTTTTTATTTGAAACACAGCATATATATCCTAATTTTTACACGTTTATTAATTCCAATGTACCCGAAAGGCAAAGCGCTAGAATGGTAAGCTGATGGTCAGTCGTTCGAGTCTGACCCCGAGCGTTTTTTTTTTGGTTTATAACATTTTTTTTTAAACACAGTACATCTTGATCGTATGAAAATAATAACATCCGATTGATAAGCGTGATAAGTTTTTCAAAAAATAAATACCTATATATTAATATTCGATAAAATAATCACAATTAAAAAATTTACAACGTCTATTTCTGCTACTACGAAAAATGGTTGTTAGCAAACTTAAACGTTATTCCAAATATTAAATAATTTACGAAATTTCTGCTTCTACGAAAAATGGTTGTTAGCAAACTTAAAAGTTATTCCAAAATATAATAATTTACGAAATTTCGGCTACTACGAAAAATGGTTGTTAGCAAACTGAAACATTATTCCAAATATTAAATAATTTACGAAATTTCTGCTACTACGAAAAATGGTTGTTAGCAAACTCAAACATTATTTCAAATATTAAATAATTCACGAAATTTCTGCTCCTACGAAAAATGGTTGTTAGCAAACTCAAACATTATTTCAAATATTAAATAATTTACGAAATTTCGGCTACTACGAAAAATGGTTGTTAGCAAACTTAAACATTATTCCAAATATTAAATAATTTACGAAATTTCGGCTCCTACGAAAAATGGTTGTTAGCAAACTTGAACATTATTCCAAAAATTAAATAATTTACGAAATTTCTGCTACTACGAAAAATGGTTGTTAGCAAACTTGAACATTATTCTAAATATTAAATAATTTACGAAATTTCTGCTCCTACGAAAAATGGTTGTTAGCAAACTTGAACATTATTCCAAATATTAAATAATTTACGAAATTTCTGCTACTACGAAAAATGGTTGTTAGCAAACTCAAACATTATTTCAAATATTAAATAATTTACGAAATTTCTGCTTCTACGAAAAATGGTTGTAAGCAAACTTAAACATAATTCCAAAACTTAAATAATTTACGAAATTTCTGCTACTACGAAAAATGATTGATAGCAAACTTTAACATTATTCCAAATATTAAATAATTTACGAAATTTCGGCTCCTACGAAAAATGGTTGTTAGCAAACTTGAACATTATTCCAAAAATTAAATAATTTACGAAATTTCGGCTACTACGAAAAATGGTTGTTAGCAAACTTAAAAGTTATTCCAAAATATAATAATTTACGAAATTTCTGCTATTACGAAAAATGGTTGTTAGCAAACTTAAACATTATTCCAAATATTAAATAATTTACGAAATTTCTGCTACTACGAAAAATGGTTGTTAGCAAACTCAAACATTATTTCAAATATTAAATAATTTACGAAATTTCTGCTCCTACGAAAAATGGTTGTTAGCAAACTTGAACATTATTCCAAATATTAAATAATTTACGAAATTTCTGCTACTACGAAAAATGGTTGTTAGCAAACTCAAACATTATTTCAAATATTAAATAATTTACGAAATTTCTGCTTCTACGAAAAATGGTTGTAAGCAAACTTAAACATAATTCCAAAACTTAAATAATTTACGAAATTTCTGCTACTACGAAAAATGATTGATAGCAAACTTTAACATTATTCCAAATATTAAATAATTTACGAAATTTCGGCTCCTACGAAAAATGGTTGTTAGCAAACTTGAACATTATTCCAAAAATTAAATAATTTACGAAATTTCGGCTACTACGAAAAATGGTTGTTAGCAAACTTAAAAGTTATTCCAAAATATAATAATTTACGAAATTTCTGCTATTACGAAAAATGGTTGTTAGCAAACTTAAACATTATTCCAAATATTAAATAATTTACGAAATTTCTGCTACTACGAAAAATGGTTGTTAGCAAACTCAAACATTATTTCAAATATTAAATAATTTACGAAATTTCTGCTTCTACGAAAAATGGTTGTTAGCAAACTTGAACATTATTCCAAATATTAAATAATTTACGAAATTTCTGATCCTACGAAAAATGGTTGTTAGCAAACTTGAACATTATTCCAAAAATTCAATAATTTACGAAATTTCTGCTACTACGAAAAATGGTTGTTAGCAAACTTGAACATTATTCCAAATATTAAATAATTTACTAAATTTCTGCTCCTACGAAAAATGGTTGTTAGCAAACTTGAACTTTATTCCAAAAATTCAATAATTTACGATATTTCGGCTACTACGACAAATGGTTGTTAGCAAACTTAAACTTTATTCCAAAAATTCAATAATTCACGAAATTTCTGCTACTACGAAAAATGGTTGTTAGCAAACTTGAACATTATTCCAAATATTAAATAATTTACTAAATTTCTGCTCCTACGAAAAATGGTTGTTAGCAAACTTAAACATTATTCCAAAAATTGAATATTTTACGAAATTTATGCTTCTACGAAAAATGGTTGTTAGCAAACTTAAACATTACTCCAAAAATTAAATATTTTACGAAATTTCTGCTACTACGAAAAATGGTTGTTAGCAAACATAAACATTATTCCAAAAATTAAATAATTTACGAAATTTCTGCTAACTATAAAAATAAAATAAAATAAATAAAAATTTAATGAAATAAAATAAAATAAAATAAAATAAAATAAAATAAAATAAAATAAAATACCATAAAATAAAATAACATAAAATAAAATTAAAATTAATACTATGCAACAAAAATCTCACGTTGCTGGGCAACGGGCTTACAGCTAGTCATCATTATTTTCTGAAACCCAGGAGATGCGGAAGGAAAATACAGATGGTTCAGAAAATAGCTCGTTGTCAACATTAAATTGTCAGATTATAAGTTCTGAGGCAAAAAAATGACTGCGTTAACCGAATCTTTGTTTTCGTGAAGTTGTAATGCCGGCAATCGGATAAAATTTTGCTTGTATAACTTTCGATCAATGTTGTATAACTCCTCATTTCCCTTTTCGACATTGAATTATATATTTTCTGTTTGAATACCTAGCATGATACACTTTATTCGTTAACAAGTTCACTAATTCAACAATAGTGTATTTTTAAGACATGGTTGAAAGCCAAGCTACCCAGTCAGTAGCCGAAATATGTAGCCATCGACTATGGCAATTCGTTTACTTAGTTAAATATTATTTTTACCTTATTATAATGAAGTTCTAAAGTAAATTCCAATTCAATTAACTTGTTGTATTTTTTTTTATAAATTTCTCCGTGTATAATATATATACATATATGTATTTAAGTACAGACTGTTCAGTTGGAAACAAGTAATTATAAAAAAAAACAGTAAAATAGTGTTTGTAAACAGTAATCAGTAATGTTTTGAGTCCCATGACAAGTGGTTAACGTAGTTGACTTCGGTAACGTTTCTCACGTGTTCGTAGTGTCATAAATTGAATTTTCGGTTGATTTGTGGGTTTGTACTCAAATGCATGTATTTTTTATATTAATAAATAAAATTTTATTTGTATCATACTGAATACGAGATATTCTCAATGATAGATAAACTACACTAGGACAAAAATTACTGGTTTAAAAATAAGAGAGTATAAAAATTGGTAAAACACAGTTCATGTAAGATGAATTGTTTTGAGACAAGCTGCATTATGCTGGAGCTGACATAGTTAAACAATGTTTTTTCCGTGATCAGACTAATGCTGGCCATACATATTATAAAAATCTTTTAGAAGGTATTTATTTTTTCAACACTGCGCCGAATTGCCGACTGAAAAAGATATGTTTTGTTGTGGTGTTTTTTTGTACTTAACGGAATCACTAACTAGCGGTTATTATTAGAATTCAAGAACTAAAACAAACAAATATATGTCAACTTACTATTTTTGTTGGTTTTCAGAAGCAAGCGTGTTATTCTGTCGGTGATCCCGGAATCTGTGAAAGATATCTCCCGGAATAAACGCGGGCGTCGAGTGTTAAATTTAGGAAAGACGTAGGGAATCCCATATGATTGTATACTGCGGTTACTGATAATATTAAAAAAGATCAGGGCCGGCCAATAGCGCGATCGCGACCGTACTCTCAATACTCACATCGGAATGAATAATATGACAAAATGCCATGGTGAAAACAGATAACATACTCTACATTCGTCAAAAAAAAAGGGTAGATATGTCAACAATGCCATGAAAAACTGTAATATTTTTTGTACAGTATACTTAACTTTATTTATTTAATCCTAAAATTTTAATGTTTTACATTTCGCATGCCCTACACTCAAGTGGACATTCGTCACAATTTATATGAATTTGTCAATTTAGAATGGATGTTTGTTTGTACGTCCGTTTCTTTTGCGAGGAAACAAAAGAGAGATGGGAATAGTTAATAGTGAGTAAGTTGCCCCGTAACTAGTCCGTTTTTTTTAATCGGATAGGAGCTCGGCGGAAATATGTGTATATAATATACTTTCACGCCATGAGTAAAAAACTGTTTTAAAATCATTATCAACAATGATATTATCATCAGAATAAATTATTTAACGAGTATTTATAGCAGCCATGCCTACGCAAAATGACGTTGGCAAATATGAATAATGCAGAAATAAGATTTGAGTAATGTGTATGCCGATTTTGAAGGATGACTAATTTATAATTTGCAGCTGATAATTACGTTAAGTTGTATTGTTTATCTACCAATATTTTAGAAGCGTATCATTAATTTTGTATCGTAATAATGTTACGACTCTTCAAATAATTTAATGATTCTGGCTAATATCCAAAGAATACTAATGAATTTTATGAATATTTCAATAGCATAAAATTATATTGAGTGTGCACTGTAGATTATCTAATAGCTGTGAATATTCTTCCATATGTTTTAAGTATATATTTAAAAATCATACAAGTGTCCGGTTAAAGCAAAAGACATAATATGTGTATGTTTATACATAATGTTCTCTGAACAGCATATTTTATGGAATAAAAATAACATTACATATCAAGTTACATACTTTAACTGAAATAGTATTAGAACGATTACACCGATATCAGTCGTCAATATCTTGAATAACATATGTATGTTTAGTAATTATTAAAAATATTTATAATCAAATAGCTGCATTATATACGTATTTTATGGACTGGCAATAAAGCAAATAAAAACGCTGATAAATAATTATATTATAAAATGTGACTGACCGTACATAAAATATAATTGATAGCCATTAAACTATTTCCAATTTCAAAAAAAACTTCTGTAAGCGTGAAGATAAAATTTGAAGATTGAATTTTTTTAAATATAGAATACCGATAGAATACTAATTGTGAATTGACAGAACGTTATTTTAAATATGACATTGTCAAATTGGCAGGCTTGTTAACGCGATAAAGATGTTAACTACACATCAATCCAAATTTTGCGATGCTTCGTTTAGGCACCAAAATCAATAGAAATTATACATAGACGGCAACTCCATCTTTTTAGCTGTCACTCAACTGTCAAGCTTATGGCTTTCCGAGTGTTTCGAAATAGTCTCTTCCGAAATGCTGCAGCAGATGCAAGATATAACCATATTCTGTGTCCTTTGATGATTTATCAAAATATACAACGTCCGTGGTTCAAAGAAAACTTAAAATTTATAAGAAACCAATCAGGTCAACTCTTTCACAACGAATACGTTTCATAACCTTACTTTGGTAAATCCAGTAACGATTCAAAATGTGTCAATATATTATATGATTAAATTAAAAAAAAACAATATGTCTAATTAGGTGTACGTTATTTTGGTATATCAATTGTATTTCATTAGAAAGACGTTCGTCAGTTGTGTATAGGGATTGCAATTTACCTTAAAATTTCAATGACCGGTAAATAATTTTTCCAATTACCGAAAGTATATGAAAAACAATTTTTTACTTTATAAAATTCAGACGAGGCTTCGATGGACAGTTAACAAAGTTTAACGAATCGCATTTATACTGACTACATCAATTCAACTGACCGTGTAGGTTTTTAATATTTTTTTTTCTCTATTAAAACGGCAGGTATATATATATCTAAGCACTTTTTAAAAAACATATTACTCATATCAAAACAAAAAAAAAACGATTTTGCTCGTGCATTCACTGACGAATTGATGTCAGGGATGTGTTCTGAAAAAATCATAAAAAGACAAATTCTTAAAAACGCTTCATTTACACTGTTCAATAAGTTCAACTGTGCGGAAACAAACCATTAATCCTTGAGTACTGTAACCGAAGCCAAGAACGTTCACCACTCAACTGACATCGGCTGAATGCTTGTCATCTACTTCAAAATACTTAAATACTCTAATTGATTTTTGGTATTTAATTTTCATTCATTCGTTATTTGTTGTGACTAGAAGAAAAACAAAAAATAGAATAGCAGACTCATAAATATGAAATATAAATGTTATCTTACTCTGTGAAGTCTGGAATTTTTTTCTTTTCTTGTTATAAATTCTCTGACAAACATCAAATGTGTTTTCATAAACTGTCGCAATATTACGCTACCAAAAAGAAGCCACCCATTCATTACATCAAAAGCTTTTATATCTTCCGTTTGTTCAAAAAATCCTACACAAAAATGTACCGAAGTTTTTGCTTTGTCCGTTAGGAGTTTTCATTTTCTCTGCAGGTTTTTCACATTTTCCCCGCAGAGTGCTCATATAAAAGTTTCATGGCTTTTAATGTGCATTCGTTCGCGATGTCTGGAGGTCTACTTGTCGGTCTCTCCCCTTGTTTACCTATTCCTCCTTTTCCTCTTCGCGCCCTCTTCTCGTTCATCTCACTATATTATATGTAGCGAACCTTTGGCATCCGAGTCTCAAGTGGCATTAGACATAATTTATTACTGGCCACGTTTCCGCAAGTATGGCGGATAAAATTCAACCATGACATTCAGTTCAACGTGTTTCGTGTTTACAAAGTAGACGTGTAGTATCACGATAAATACATCAACGTGTCAATTTTTATAGTTTAGAGACAATCTGATTAATATCATAATAAAAAAGCGACACAAATGAATGAATCATTTAGCAATGTATGTGAGGTCACATTTAGAATCCATTTTTGTGTAGTATGTATTAACGGAGTTTTCTTTTAGTAACCACAGTCAATTGGCTCCGATATTTTTAAACAAAACAAATAAGTGGTGTCCAATTTTGTTTCTTCTTTTTCAAAAATTATATCTTCACAACCACCTAATTCGAACATTATTTTTTTTATAATCTTATTATGCTATCCTCTAATTTCCTAACCGAAAGATAAACAGTTAACTTGTAACATAACTTTTCAGTAACAAATCTTCATTTTGAGTTAGTGGTCTCCGTGATGTAAGGTTTTAAGTTATAATGCTCGTTATAAGTTATCGTTTCTGTCATTATATTTTTTTTAAAAGTCCGGTTTTGCGTTAGTGTGTTCAATTAATAAAGAATGTAGCCAAACCTATGATAATATATTAATGTATGTTAGTTATTGACAGTGTGAGGTTTCTTTATTTTTAACGAGTAACGTAAATTGAAAATTTCTCTAGAATTGTACAGTAATTTATTAAATTAAGTTTGACCGGGTCACCATCTGATAGAAGAATACGTAATAAAAGTTAAATACGTCGTTTATTATACACTTTCACAAATTTTCTTCATTAATTATTCTTTCATAATGTATGCATATAAATATTTTTAAATATCAGAACTTATTATTTCAATGCTTAATCAAATTTATTACAAAAAGAATATGTTGGAACCATATCTGACAGCGTTAGCAAAATCAATAATATTAACAACAGGTAATTTTTGATAAATGGTTGCTCATATATCCCTTCTTCCAAAAAATAATAAGATTCAGGGTTTTTTTTAGCAGGAGAGATAAAGCATCTGTTTTTTTAAGACGCTCAATCTCTCTTTATTGAAGAGAGTACGGATGCAAAGTTAGGGTTGGGGCTAGAGCAGGACTAATAATAAGCTAATCGTTCTCGATACGCCCCGTTTTTCGGATCGAAATGGTTGTCAACTACGTCTATATAATCATTGTAGAACATAACAATATAATTTTTACTTTTTAAATAAATAAGTTATTAAATTCATCTTGACATTTTTAATTTGGTATGCAGTGATCGGCTGTGATATTTTTGTTCTTTTAAGAAAATATTCTGGTATGAGACTTGGTCTAAATTCCGTTCCGTCGACGTCTATACTTACTAAAAACTTTTTTTTGATCTTTGATGACCATATTCTTGCTATATATTAAGCAACACGCAACATTATATTTAAACGCTGCATTGAAAAACGTTGCCATTTTTACTTGATCACTTTCAATAGGTTTACGTTACGTTGGTTTGAGAACTAAATTGTTCGTCGTCAATGGTGTATTTATGGGAGGCTCATCATCCGTGAGGTGAATATGAGACGAAGCATCGCCGCCGCTAGCTGTCCTCCCAACTAAGTAATCGCCTGCCTGTCTCATATAACCAAAGCAAAGAGTTCCTCTCCCCATGAAAACGAAACATTCCCAGCTGAGAGTTGAGATTAAAACATGGATGAGCTTCTCTGGTATAAGCGAAAAATAAGTCTTCACGAAGAATTCAAAACTTAGATGCTTGATTGATTGGTGAACATTGAGAGTATTTTCAACTGGGATACATCGCTTGGTCGGTTTAATTTGCACGTAATAAAGATCAATTGTTTCCATTATAAATACATATAACAATTTTTAAAAAATTACTACAAATGATTAGAATCTCGACACTTTGTGTCGTGGTCGCAAGTGGTCACCAGTGGTCTCTAATACGCATCATGATTATCGTATATGGTTTTTACGGTTGGTAAAACAGTTGTGAAATAATTCCAGCTATGCTTACTGGTGTTATAGTCGAACTGTCATATTACAACGATAAACATTATTTCTGATAAATCATGTCCACCTGTTATACATACATATAAGAGTGATTGTAATGATTAAAATATGCTTACAACATGCTACTCGACGAATTTGCGTTCATTTTGACAGTTTGTTTCAAAATAAACTCTTTCTAACACACTTTTGATTGGTCGAATAAATCATAAAAGATCTACTAAAACAACAGTGAACATAGTCGCAAATATTACGCTGTGTTATATATAATCGTTAAAATTAAATACCAAAAATGGTTGATATTTGAGACTCTTGTTACATTTATAAAACTGAGAATAGTCCCCGGGTATTTGAATGTTATTGGAAACGCATTATATTTTTGCAGTTATACTGTGAGCCGCAAACGGTTAAAAAATGAAATATATCCATACTTCCTTGTCGAGGGCTATTAATCCAAAAGTCAACGGTAGATGTTTGCAGATAGTATTTTTATAAATTCAATTGTGTTATAATGAGACCCAAAAATGCAGCCAACGATATTAAAACTCTAATACGTTCATGCGTCTAATACAAGTTTGTATAAATAAAATATTAATATTGTAACAATGCATTTGCACGTTAGAAATATCAATAAATTTGACGATAAATCATGAGGGTTGCCGTGTGCCGCACATTTGTCAGGGCGACTAAACTGAAATTAGGGTTGAAATTGTATACATTACCCGAAAGGATAAAGTATTTCATTTTATAACACCACCCAGAGTTTTATACAAAAGTTTTGAAGAACGTTTCTTATTTTAACCATAATAATACATTAAAAAAGGTTGTAAACTTAATCTATAATTCATATAAAAAATAATGCAATCGGTAGTATTGGTGATATAGTTTAAAATTGACAGTAGCATCCTTGATATATTTTAACGAAAATAATTGTTGAAAATGTTTTTATTTAAATGTAATAGCTATAATATAGCTCACCAAGGTTGGCTATGCCTCAGTTAAATTTAAGTAATACCAATAGGCAAGACAAATTATAAAAATACATTAATTTAGTCGTAAGAATAAAATTTAAAATCTCTTAGTGATGTAGTCCAAAAATGTATGATTCACTTTTTTTTGAACATCGATGTATAAATTTTATTATTATTGCCAGTATTAGGAGTATTTCCAATTCAAACTATTTTATTGTGAATATTTCAACACACGATTTTTTTAACGTATTGTTGCCAGAGCTAGAACGATATTTATATATTACATATAATATTTTATACTATAACCTCGATTCGAAATATGCGTGTAAAAACTTTAACAGAAAAACAATTCTCGTTCCACAGAACAATTCAGTTGCATGTTGAAAACTGAACCTGAACGTTGTTATTTCGTAAACAAAATATTTATTGCTAGATTTATAATAACAACAGAGGTATGTATCCACGGAATACATAATATCTTATAAATACGGCAAAGCCTACCACGTTTATAGAGCTTTCACCGAAATTGCATTAAAGTGTTCCAGATATATTTCACTACTTCGCAACGTAATAAATAACATGTCCATTTGAAGTGATAACTGCCTCATATCCATTAAATACGATGGGAGGGGAAGTGCTCATTGTTATATCTTTAATTGAGGAATCGTTATATAAAGCTTCAAAAAGGCATTCACAATTAAATAACATATTGCGAATGTGTGGCCGGAAATAAACGAGGGGTACATAATTTGATGTCGTAAAGGGGCTAAAAGGATCTATCTAAAGAATTCCAACCGTATCTCGTTGATAATACTGAAATTTCAGCTTTGCTTTAACTAAACTATTATTAATAATAATATTATTAAGTGTTATAGTATATATATACGATTGTGTAAAATGATATCATAATATCTGACAATATATGACAAAGATATCATAATATCATAACATAATGAGTTAGTTATACATACATGTAACTATAAAATATTGTCGATAGATAATTAGACATTGTGGTGTCATCGAAGAAAACAGAGATGACAAGAGAGTTTTTAATAAACAACTCTTGGAGCTTCCTTATCCCAATTTTGATTAATTTGCTATCAAATCACAACATGTAATATTTTCAATCTAGAAATGTCTCAGAAACATTCTACAAAAAGTGCCATCAGTATTGTATCTAAACATGTGTTAGCATTTTAATTTGCATCTTATTTTGTTATTTAATAATTATCGACAACTTAATACGTCCTTTGTAAAGATACGCGATTTCATGCTACTATCATATCAAATACCTAATTAAACTTAAATAAAACATGAAATGGTTTCTGAAGACGCAAGCTGGCAAATCATTGAATGATAAATATTTAAATGAAAATGAATGACATATAATTGTGATTACATGGCCCCGGAAGGAATGCCATAAATTACATTTAAACGGTATATTTATTGGATCGGAGACCACTAGATGTATTCAATAAAACTCAAATAAAATTGTGGTCAACTATTATTCGATTTAAGTTGAGTAAATAAAGCAGACATACGTCTGGTTTTATTTTATTGATCGTATTATTTTTATTTTGTAACATTGCTGGATCAACGATGAGTTATGTGGTATTTGAGCAGGGATTTCAATAACGGTATTGTCGAAACCGGTATCCCGGTGTTTCACATATTTCATAATGCAAAAAATCTAATGTATTTCAATTATTTAATGACCGCTAAAAGGATGGATTTTATGCAACTGGAAATATTTTCGAGAAGATCAAGTGCAATATGTATTGTTAAATGGGCATATTAAGGGTCATATTTTAACCCAAATAAACAATAAATATATGGTTTTTATTTTTTTTAAAAAACTGTTATTGAATATGATATATCGAAATACATTGTTCGTCCGGTACGACAATTGACCGTAATTATTTTTTATATTCGCTCATTAAATTATATTTGTTCGTAATAACAGTATTTAATATAAAATTCCCATATACCGGTATTGATATATGTCCCAGTTATTGTAAACCCTACACATAGTTTTTTTTTTTTTTTGAGTATTGTGTGTACTGCAAATTCTTCATGGATTGGCAATATCAATACTTATTTTTTTACACAAATCGGATGGATTAAATGCCTCTTAAAAGGACTTTCAAGACAGAATACTCATTTACCTAAGTAAAATTCAATTTCATAACACAATTCAAAATAATAAGAGATATTTCGATCATCAGATAAAATAGATATTACATCACTATCAGACAAAATGAAAGAAATATAGTGTCTTATTTAAATCACATATATTGTAATGAAATAGTAATAGCACCTGCCATCTAACAAATTAATTGGTGTAATTATTTTGCTACATGTTTGAAAAACGTTCATGGATACTGTCTACAACAAATACGGACCAAATTTTCTTCTCACGGAACACCAGTTGGAGACCACTGATTAATATTATGAAGGAATTCATTGATTTTTCGATTTCAATGCGTATTATTTTTTTGTATAAAAATTACTAATTGTATAATAATTTCTAAGCATAGGGAGAGGCAGGGATAAACTGCAGGGTCTTGGATTCGGAGTCGTGAGTTATGGAGTAAGATGTTTTTCCGGAGGCGGAATCGGAAAACCGAAGAAAAAGATATTGAAAAAAAATATGTCTTTTCATCATATTGATTCGTGAAATCTACTATAATAATAAATTCTGGTAACTAAAATGATCTGATGGTTTACATATCCCGGGTTTCGCCTTTCGGCATCTTGAAGCGTTCAAGTGCACGGATATACTTGAATTGACATGTGTAAGTTTAACATAAATATTTAAAAAAAAAAAAACAATTCGGTGTCGGTTTTTCTTACCCGACTCTCCACAGCCCTGATAAACAGTAGGAAAAAACAATATAAATTTTCGTCCAAGAATTGCTTTGAAAGACACCACTTATACCTGATTGTAATGTTTTATTAGCTATATTTGAAGATAACGTGTGATTTGAGTGTTAATATATTTGTTTAAAACATTATTACGAAAGGTGCATTTTCTATTTACAACGACTAAATAGGTATATTGTCAAGTACACAACAAAGAGTCAAAGTCAATTTGTGAACAATTTTATTTCTCTACCAATAATAAATAAGATGGTTCTTAAACAAAATACTGCATCGATTTTTCACTTTTCATCGATTAACTTAATGAAATAAATATAGAGTGAAGATGTAGACAAATAGAAATTATAATTTAATGTACCTACTGACAGCAAAGTACAACTGCTTATTACGAAGGTGAAACGTGATCAGGCAGGTAACAAACATTATTTGGATTACACGGGCTTAGTTTCAGCCAATTTGATATTGGAAGTTGGAACATACATATTTACTATACGTCTATCAGATCCCCTAATAAAGTTTGTAAATGTGCTATATCCGGGATATAATTTTCCCCGCGACAACACATTTCATTCTGTTAAAAACAACGCTTATATATTTAGACACTTATTGCAGATTATATTTTTGCAATAAATCACAGATTATTATGAAGAGTACCGATAAAATATGCGAAATACGAAATATTCTCACGAAAACATCGCCATAACTACTTCAAAAATTGTTCTATGGTGTATCCTTATAATCAGAGATCAACAGAGAACTTAATATTAATAGTGTTCAATTATAATTTAGTGTTTTTAATATTATCTGGACCGGTCAAGCCGCGAACTCGGTTCTAATATCATTTGGTATACACCTAAAAATACTGCATATTTAGTTAAAATTATTCCGATAAATTTCCAGCATAAAAAAAACGTTTTTCGAACAATCTAGAATATCTAAATAAGAGAACGAAGCAACAAAAAATTGGAAACACGATGGTGATTATGTCATATTTAAATTACATTTCGTATTTCGCACAATTGTTCAGTTTTCTTTATCACAGTGTGTAATGTATTGCAAACATGAAGCCCGGAATTAAAGTTTCTTAATGATAGAGTTATTTTAACGGCATGAAGCAATTTTTCGCGGAGAAAAATGACAGACTGCGAATAAAAAATATCCACCATATTTTAAATACAATAAAAATGTGTATTGCACTTTCTGATGAATCACTGCGCGTTTTTTTTTTACTGAATACCGTTGGCGTATTGATTGTCGTTTAGCATAAGCCCACGGATTGTGAGAGTAGAGTTGTTAGCCGATGGCAAACAATTGTGCGACAAAGTATTAAATGAAAAAAAGCCGACAGGAAGACGTAAATCTTTCCCGTTACGGTGATCAAAGGAAGGTGGTGTGTTCAAAATGCATGCAATGTTCAAACTGAACACGTACGTTAATAACGAGAAGTCAAAAATAGCAAACTATAATATATAAAAGGGTGTCATGCAGAGGAACTCGAATGTATTTTATTTCTAATTAAGAGACTTCCTCGACCATTATTATCTATATTTTCTCATCATCAATAAGCCTATTATAACACACGACACGAATGTCGTTCAAAACGCGGTATTCTTGCCACTATAGCCGGCTTTACAGACGGATTTTAAGTGTATGATTTGAATCGACTCCACAGCCCTTGTGTATCAACATGAGAATAGCGCACTTAGTTTATACACTTTATCGTTTGAAACCATACATAACAACCGATTGCTATTAAAAGAGCATATGTGTAAAACCATCTTATGAATGATAAATACTGAAGTTCTTGCAGTAAGGTTTCTCCAAAGCAAAATCTAGTGATAAATAATTCCAAGTTTTCTCAATTTTGACTCAGTAAATTATTACATCTCCATTTTCTTTTTGCTCAGGGGGTGAGATTTCATACATTAAATGAATGCCAAAAAAAACCATGAAAAGATATGGATTGAACGTGTAAATGTAAATAAAAGATAGGTTTCGTTACATTTTACCCTGCAATGTTGAAACCGTACAAAAAGAGAATTTAGAGTATATAAATTTACAAACCATTAAAAATGTCAATAATAATTATCAATATTGAAAATTGTCCGGTGTTAATTGTTGCTAAATATCAATATATATATATAGTTTATATATTTATTATATATTTAGTGCCAAAACATCAGTATAAATTTATGAGAATTGGCACTGACTCCATTTTATTAGATTACCAACTATTATTAGATTACGTATATAAATAAAAACATGTATAAAATTAAGTTCCATTGGGATTATCGAATACGATTTGACTTTCCTTATGGAAACAGTTAATACAATGTCACTTACACATTTTGTATGAAGATACTTAACCGCTTGAATACCGCGCAAATAAATCATTAATATGTCCCAGAGATACTGAGTGTTTTTAAGAAAAATAATTTTGCCTAATATACACTCGAATTCGATATTTTAAAAACCTATATTGACTCAGTATAGATAGCACTACACATATTCATAAAAGTATTGCTTATATTCTATTTGAATACTAAGTATTTGATTTTTTAAATGTCTTGGACATCCGTGTTTGCTTGCATATGTTCCAGACACCGTGTCCGCTTGGTATCCAAGAGGTTAATATTATGATTCTTTTAGTAATTATCACCTAAAAAAATATTCTATAGCAATTATGTCTGGAATATGTAGCATAATAAATGTTTTATTTTAATTGACTTAAAAATTAAAATCATCAAGGAGTTTTCAGTAATATTTTTCATAAAAGCCAGTATAAATGTTTGAATTATTGTTTTAATGTGTTGTGACTTTATTCTTGTACAAATATTTCGTATAATTTAATCATTATTATTGTTAATTGGCAGTGGAGTTTTAATGGTTTATTTTATTTTTAAACGTGATCACACTCAAAACAATTCTTCGCACACATTATTTTGATAAATCTAATAAATGTCAAATGTCATCCGATAAAAGAAAGTGTAATAATTGCAGTAAAACATATGTCGCAAATGTTGTTTTTATCGTTATTTTCTCCCACATGTATCGATATTTTATTATCACATATCTTTAACACGATGAAAGGAAATAAGTAAACGTTCGTTGGTGGATTGATAAATTTGATTATATTACATTATTTATGGCTATAAAAATCTTATATTGTAAGCAATCTATCAACAAAACCATACAACTTTATTATTGGAAAGTTTTATATGAAAAATAAATGTTAGAACATTCATTAATCTCTCTATTTTAACATGATATATGAGCTACAGGAAAACCAAGATATTTTAATATACGAGTAAGAATGTCATCGGTGAATTGACATTTTTTAAAATGCACACAAGGAAATATAGAATTGGGAGATACCAATTAGGGCATCCAATCCCGGGATCCGGGATCCCGTAATCCCGTTCAATTTTCTGATCCCGAAATTCCGGGATTGAGATGGCCGCGATCCCGGGATTTCGGGATTGAGAAATTGAGCTAAAAAAAAAAAAAAAACGAGTTTCTGTGAGATTCTGGGAAAAAGTATACCAAATCGGAGATTTCAAATTCCTCGGTGAGCTAAAAAAAAAAAAAACGAGTTTCTGTGAGATTCTGGAAAAAAGTATAGCAAATTGAGGATTTCAAATTCCTCGGTGAGAAAATCTCAATCCCGGGATTCAAAATAATTCAATCCCGAAATCCCGGGATTGGAAAAAGGCTTCGGGATTGGATACCCTAATACCAATTGACTGGTATTTATTATGAGTAATTGATTAAATGTGTCAATGTTACTTACTATTAGTACTAAAATAAATAATATAATAAGACATTCATAAAAAAGATATTCAATATGTAAGAAAATGGTTAAATTTGAAAGTCAACTATTTTATAAAACGAGTAAAAATATTTCTATAAAAATAACCTTATTTTTATAGATGAACAAACTAATACTATTCAAACAAAATTATTGTTAGTGGTTAATTTAGCACAGTTTATGGTTCACATGAGAAATTTATTGAGTTTCCTGCAGTTGATAATGTATCAGTTATTCTTTTCGTATAATACGAAAGACTATAATTAAGAATCGTCTATAATCAAGAATTCAATATTAAATATTACTTTATAAATTAATTTATACTCTTATAGAGCTTCGCCACATTTAATTTAAATATGAATAACAACATACAACTGTTGGATTATATGGGAATGTGATCGAAGACTATTAATTAATTAATTAATTAATACAAATATATGATCAAGCTGTGATAATAACATGAAACCATTTTTTTTACTAAGACTGGTGCAAAGCGAAAGCAAAACAGAAAAACGATGAATCCAAATGGCGATGACTAGAAATCAATTGTAAACTGTCACTTTACCCAAACGCGACAAACATGTGGCGTCATGCTATTAATGTAGTAAACTTAATGCTTTTTTTGCGCGATATATTAGTTCCAGAAAGTGGCGCGTAAATTTTTTCATATAATTTGATAAATCGGTTCCAAATCCGCGTACCAAAAATAAATGAAAAAACGTAAAGGTGCCTTGCAAAAAAATCGCGTAAATTCAAAATTGCGCAAAAATAAATCGCGTAAAAAGGATTGGATGTACATACATTTTGGAGAAGAAACACATTGTATTTATACATGTGCATCTTACGTTTTATTCATTTCGTAAGTGATATATTACGAGCATAACGCGAATGATTTTTAAAAAGAAAAAAAAAATTAAAACGTGGTGTTATATTCGTGCTAACACGGTAGTTAAGCTTTTTAGATTTAACTTATAATATATATTGTAAAAAAATATGACTTTATATAAAATATATAACAGTCGATTATTATGACAAATGTCAATAAAATTGTCGTTGGTAGGTTGAGATAAATATTAAAAAATAAAAAATATGAGATAGTTGTTAAATCACAGAATTATTATCGACACGTTTCTTTTTGCAGATGCAGATTTAACTGATGTACACGTAAATTTCGGGCAGTAAATAAAATATAAAAAAACAAATTTGCGACAATGACATAGTGCGTAAAAGTTATGGGTTTATCAGACTTTTTGCCTGGGCGCAGATGAGCAGGAATATTGGAGACATGAACCGCAAACGAAATGAGATAAGCATTAAAAAAATAAAAAAATATGAGATAGCTGTTTAAAAAAAACAGAATTATTATTGACATGTTGCGGTCAACAGACCGCAGATTCAATTGATGGACACGTAAATTCCGGGCTATGAATAAAATATTAAAAAAACAAAAATTTGCGACAACGACATACTGCGTAAAAATTATGGGTTTATCAGACGTTTTTGGCTGGGGGCATGTGATCAGGAACAATGGAGACATGAACCGCAACAAAAAGTGGTAAGAGATGAGACGGTTGATAAATATTTTCGAATTATGATATTTATAAATGATAACATTTTTGAACTGTACTTTTTGTTTCAGCCATGTATACTCTTACTGAATATTTTAAATGAACTCCTAATGTAGCACTTGAACGGGAAGTTGGTTTCCGAAAACTGGCAGTAATCCTGCTACTCGGTATCTCTCCTTGGAGAATGATGTAATTATGAAAATACATTTTACAAATTAGCCACTCGTTTTTTCCACGCCGCGTTTGACGGTCGATTCGAGTTGAAAGTATTGATAACACAGACATCCCCCCATTAGATAAGATGTCTGTTTACGTGGGTGTATTATTTTGAATTTTGTTACAGCTCATTGTGTGGTCAATATATTATTTTTTATACGAGAATTCACTTTTACATTGAAATTCCTTTTTCAAAATGTATAGATATGTAAAAATAGTTAGATACTTCCGACATTCCCGTAGTTTTTATTTATGTAGTCCAGGTCTGCCATAACCCATTCTGCAAACGGGTCTTATATATTATAAATAGTTTTTTTTTTCATAATTATATCATTTTCTTCTTAGTAAAATTAGGTTAAATTACAACCAGTTCTAGTCAAACGCTTTTTCGATGTATTAAATCTGATCATAATTCTCCCGTATATGGAGCGGACATGATAATTTAATATGGAAAAATTGCTTTATTGTTTTCTCATAAATATTCATTTATAGATACATAATTATAATGCAGATAAAGTGACATTGATTTGAGTTATTTTTAGAAAAAACACTTTACATAATACTGACCTTCGTGTTACTTCGAATATACATATACGCATATGACATAATTTTATTATAGGTAATGCAGATATAAATGATAATAAGGTTTACAAAAGATTTCTGCATAATAATTGTTAGATCATTATAATAATATTGCTAACCAAAGAATAACGCGTTTTTTCTTGATATTGTAAAAGAAAGAAAAAACGAAGATACAGATAGACGAATCCGTCATTTGAAGTTCTCATTAAACAAGACTACGGCCGGATATCATTTAAACTTTGCGGTCAGAATGTGAAGAATCTTTGTGATAAAATCCATGACCATTTGCTAAACTAGCCAGGTTGACGACGAATGTAATGACTACACGGCGATAATCTCGGCCACAAAATCCCACATTAATTTGTTATTAATAAACATTGTTTAGTTTTTGAACTAAGGCACATATGTTCAAAAAAAATCTGTACATTATTTAATAGACAAAATTTATTTAATTTCTTTATTCAATATTTTTTTTACATAATTTTAATTACGCGAACACCGTTCAATTGCCCCCTTATCAAATAATATAATCTAACAAGAACACAAAAAAATGAATTCCATGCATAAATACAATAATAAAGTATTTTTTTAATGCAGGTAGAATGTATATTTTACGTACGAAATAATTTCAGCCGACTCCGGTGACTGCTCACAAGAAATAATATTATAGCTTATGTAAAATCTAACATTTATAACTGTATCTACATCAGAAGATTGCCGAATTTAGGTCCAAGGCCCGGGTTTTGAGCAACAATTTTTGTTTAAACTTTTCCGGTTTTGATGTTATGAAATCTGGCAGCCCTACATTGGGATCGTACTTGCAAGTTATTTTTTTTACAATATTATATATTTAAGTTCGGGGCCGGATTAAAGATCTTAGAGCGCCAGATACAGCCGCGGGCCCTAGTTTGATGAACCCAGATATACATTAAAATATTAATAATAAAAGTAAGAAATGGATATGGAAATGTTTGTTTGAATTATTTATACGGCACGAAATTATAACGATTGATTATAAATATATCAAAATTAGAATTCTTCATGTAGTAAAGTAGAAATTTAAGGCTTTAGAACAATTTAAAATCGTTTTATAGTATAGTTCTTCTGGAAAATATCTGAAATTTCCATGTATAGGTACAATTCATTTTAATTATAAAAGGTTCTTCTGGGAAATATCTGAAATTTCTATCGTACGTGTACAAATCCATTTGAATAAAAAACGGCGACAGGCCATTAGAGATTTGTAATTTGAGACACCTGTCCTGTCTGACACACCAAGATAAATTACATCCATCCATCTAGCGCTGATGGCAGGAATATCCATGGGAATAGATTAGCCTTCTAGCTAAGTACATAATTTGTAAAAAGTATTCGACCGTTACGAATAAATATCTATGGTTTTAGATCGGTAACGAGATACTCTTAAATTGAATCAACATTGCATAGACAAAAAATATTTGTTGTAGATTTGTGTGAAGTAAACCAAAGACAATTTCAAATAATGGGTAAATACTTTATTTTTCTTTTTATGTTTGTTAACTAATTTATTGTTTACAATAATAATTGAGCGAAAAATAAATAACATTGTGAGGAAAAATGAAAGTTACATAGAATTGTTGATTTCCGGTAACGTCTATTTGTATGAACGTTATTAATATGTCATCGTAAATTTTATATTGCCAATGGTGATACTGTTAGTAAAGGTTTAAAATTGTTCAACGATATACAATTCAAAAGCTTCAGATATTGAAATTATTCCGTAAGACGCGACAAATGCTGTTTTTACATTGATTTCAAATATTATTTTCAACTCATGACCAACTTATCTACACATTTTCCTAATTACAGGCAAATGCCTAAAAATTTCAACAAAAATTGACAATAGAAAATTCAAACATTTCTGCCACCTGTCGTCATACAATATTATGATGGTGTTAAGAGGATATAGTACCTTTACGCCTGAAAACAGAGTAAATCGATCGTTTGCCATCGACGAAATCTCGTGAACCGTTCACTTAAAAAATTTTTTTTTTCAATAATTACATTTTCCAAACGCTTTTTTACACTATTGCATTTTTTTTTTATGAAAATAGTAAAAATGTCAAGATTACACGATAAAACATTGACTTGGATTTTTTTCAACTACTTTACGCGAAGATCGTTTTGAAGTTTATTATAAGATACCGAAGTTTGAAGTCTTAGAAAGAAATACAGATAAAGATTGGTTTAAGAAAGTGATTTGAGCAGAATTTCTAATTTATTGTATATAATGATTATACAGCCATTTGAAATGTACCATTTTTCCCACTTTTTCTGACTGATTTTTAAAGCATAATTGTATCATATATACTTCTAAAAAAAATTGAAATAAAAAACCATTTTATTGTTTACATTAAAAGCAAAAAAAAATAAATAATAATGATAATACCAATAAATGGTAACCATTTTTCGGAGATGCCTTTTCTTACCTACTATGCTTCAGTTTGAGCTTCAGTCTGAGATCGTACGTGGTATGGAGTGGACGCGTCCAATGTTTTATTAAAAAATATTAAATCACTGGTCAACGAATATTAGAGGTAATCAAAGCAATGTTTTTTTATTCTGCCATAAAAAACGTGCTATATCGGTTGGGGTTAGGGTTGCCCAAAGCGCTGACAAATAATATTATTATTTATAATACAATAATGTATTTTTCATTAGCGATGCTTCTAAAGACCAGTATTACTTTAGCTTATGGATGTCCAACCGGTAGATCGCGATCGACCGGTTGACTCCAAAGCATAATTTGTTTGATCCCGAAAGCTTCCGTGAATTTGGAAAAAATATACAATTTAAATATAAAATATACAAAAATTGAATTATTTGTAAGCATATACCTAATATATATCTAATATATCTAATTGTATGTATTTCGCATTTAAAATAAACATTTCTAAGATTGAAGAAGGGAAAAACCCTACTAAATAAAAATTGTTACAAGAATCATGGTAGAAGTCGATCGCGAGAAAACTTAAGATTGAAAAGTCGATCTTAAGAAAAAAAAAGGTTGGACACCCTAGCACCCTTTAATGCAGCGATTTCCAACCTTGGAAGCGTGGACTATTGTAAAAAGAAGCGCGAACAGTCCAAAATATTTATTTACCCTTTAAAACGTGTCTTTGTTACTATATGAAAATAAAGCATGGGGAGGCGCGAAGATATTTTTTTTCAAAGGGAAGCGCATTAACACAAAAGTTGGAAACTACTGGCTTAATGGATAAGTATTTTAAAATAATTATTTGGCAATGCTTTTAAACAGAGATTCTATCTATAAATATTTGTATCTAATAGTAATAATAGATGAATAAAAGCATTTTTACATTAGTATTTATGAATCATTTCTATGTTTCAAAAGTTTTATGCCGCTTACAGATGGGGAAGATTTTCGCTAAAAAAACAAAGTTCGTCGTTTAAACGTAAAAAAAACACATTATTATTAGAAACAAAAAAATATTGGAAAATATGTCAATATGTCACAACCCTGCATGTCGTCGAACATGCAAATTGCCAGTAAAGAAAGTTCTCAAACATTATATAAAGAAATACAAATATATCTATGCATTCAATATAAATTATTTGAATGACTACTTTTGATCTGGTCTAATATTCATTTAGTTTCTTCCTTATTGAGTTAGACTATAGAATATTGAAGTAAAACTATTTGCATTCAGTAAAATATACACCCAATACTTTTTTTACTCGATTATTTTGGATAAACCGTTACGTTTTTTCATACATTTTTGGTACTTTTTTTACACGGATTTGAAACCGATTTATCAAATTATATGAAATGAGCTTTTTTTTACGCGCCACTTTCTGGAACTAATGTATCATCCTGAGATTTTGGATCTTAGATTCAAAAGGTCAATAGAAATATAAAATAGAATCCGCAATACATTTTAGATGCTATTAATAAAAAATGTAAAGAAGTCACTGTGCGACATGTTCAATCGATTTGTTAAGAACGATTACTTAACATATAATAATTTAAAAATATCGAAGTTTTTTGTCTCACACGATAAGACATAGTTAAGATAATTTTCGGATTAAATTCATGGTCAACTATAGCGCGAACCAGAAATAACTATCAATTGCAACTTATAATTCTTTTAGAACTAAATACTTTTCTATTTTAATCTTATTATGTCAATATTTTTTATGTTTTAAACTTTTTTATGCAACAAAATTATTTTTCAAAACTGTATTCATCAACATCATAACAAATCAATATCATAAAAAATAGGTTATACAAAATTAAAAATAAAAACTAATTCAATATATAAGAGAAAGTTTGAGAAATTTGTATTGTATGGTTTGTTTAGCGTCTCTTGTTACCTTTAGCAAAAGCCGTCTCATGATTTAATTTATTAGTACGATAGCTTACTGTTGCTTACATGTAGCAATACCTCATATAAATCATTTTCAAGGAATATATAATTAACGTATAGTTTCAGTTACATATAATTGTTGCAACAGATATTTGGGGAAGTAAATTAGATTGTCAGTCTTGGCTATGAAGATAAATAAATACTTATTGATTTTCGTCGATATCTAATATTAATACAAATTGTTTTATATGAAAAACCTTTATAACTGTCTAAATACCCATTCGTGTGTTAGGTGGTATTGTTATTTTTGTAATGAAATAGAAAAATGTTTTGCTTGTTTTGATACTGTAAAAATACGTATTGTGGTGGTTACTTATTTAAGTCAGTGCAATATTTATGCTGTAGGTCAAATTAAAGTTTTGCATTCCTACTGAGTCGCCTTAAGAGGATATAGTACCTTTACGCCTGAAAACAGAGTAAATCGATCGTTTGCCATCGACGAAATCTCGTGAACCGTTCACTTAAAAAATTTTTTTTTTCAATAATTACATTTTCCAAACGCTTTTTTACACTATTGCATTTTTTTTTTATGAAAATAGTAAAAATGTCAAGATTACACGATAAAACATTGACTTGGATTTTTTTCAACTACTTTACGCGAAGATCGTTTTGAAGTTTATTATAAGATACCGAAGTTTGAAGTCTTAGAAAGAAATACAGATAAAGATTGGTTTAAGAAAGTGATTTGAGCAGAATTTCTAATTTATTGTATATAATGATTATACAGCCATTTGAAATGTACCATTTTTCCCACTTTTTCTGACTGATTTTTAAAGCATAATTGTATCATATATACTTCTAAAAAAAATTGAAATAAAAAACCATTTTATTGTTTACATTAAAAGCAAAAAAAAATAAATAATAATGATAATACCAATAAATGGTAACCATTTTTCGGAGATGCCTTTTCTTACCTACTATGCTTCAGTTTGAGCTTCAGTCTGAGATCGTACGTGGTATGGAGTGGACGCGTCCAATGTTTTATTAAAAAATATTAAATCACTGGTCAACGAATATTAGAGGTAATCAAAGCAATGTTTTTTTATTCTGCCATAAAAAACGTGCTATATCGGTTGGGGTTAGGGTTGCCCAAAGCGCTGACAAATAATATTATTATTTATAATACAATAATGTATTTTTCATTAGCGATGCTTCTAAAGACCAGTATTACTTTAGCTTATGGATGTCCAACCGGTAGATCGCGATCGACCGGTTGACTCCAAAGCATAATTTGTTTGATCCCGAAAGCTTCCGTGAATTTGGAAAAAATATACAATTTAAATATAAAATATACAAAAATTGAATTATTTGTAAGCATATACCTAATATATATCTAATATATCTAATTGTATGTATTTCGCATTTAAAATAAACATTTCTAAGATTGAAGAAGGGAAAAACCCTACTAAATAAAAATTGTTACAAGAATCATGGTAGAAGTCGATCGCGAGAAAACTTAAGATTGAAAAGTCGATCTTAAGAAAAAAAAAGGTTGGACACCCTAGCACCCTTTAATGCAGCGATTTCCAACCTTGGAAGCGTGGACTATTGTAAAAAGAAGCGCGAACAGTCCAAAATATTTATTTACCCTTTAAAACGTGTCTTTGTTACTATATGAAAATAAAGCATGGGGAGGCGCGAAGATATTTTTTTTCAAAGGGAAGCGCATTAACACAAAAGTTGGAAACTACTGGCTTAATGGATAAGTATTTTAAAATAATTATTTGGCAATGCTTTTAAACAGAGATTCTATCTATAAATATTTGTATCTAATAGTAATAATAGATGAATAAAAGCATTTTTACATTAGTATTTATGAATCATTTCTATGTTTCAAAAGTTTTATGCCGCTTACAGATGGGGAAGATTTTCGCTAAAAAAACAAAGTTCGTCGTTTAAACGTAAAAAAAACACATTATTATTAGAAACAAAAAAATATTGGAAAATATGTCAATATGTCACAACCCTGCATGTCGTCGAACATGCAAATTGCCAGTAAAGAAAGTTCTCAAACATTATATAAAGAAATACAAATATATCTATGCATTCAATATAAATTATTTGAATGACTACTTTTGATCTGGTCTAATATTCATTTAGTTTCTTCCTTATTGAGTTAGACTATAGAATATTGAAGTAAAACTATTTGCATTCAGTAAAATATACACCCAATACTTTTTTTACTCGATTATTTTGGATAAACCGTTACGTTTTTTCATACATTTTTGGTACTTTTTTTACACGGATTTGAAACCGATTTATCAAATTATATGAAATGAGCTTTTTTTTACGCGCCACTTTCTGGAACTAATGTATCATCCTGAGATTTTGGATCTTAGATTCAAAAGGTCAATAGAAATATAAAATAGAATCCGCAATACATTTTAGATGCTATTAATAAAAAATGTAAAGAAGTCACTGTGCGACATGTTCAATCGATTTGTTAAGAACGATTACTTAACATATAATAATTTAAAAATATCGAAGTTTTTTGTCTCACACGATAAGACATAGTTAAGATAATTTTCGGATTAAATTCATGGTCAACTATAGCGCGAACCAGAAATAACTATCAATTGCAACTTATAATTCTTTTAGAACTAAATACTTTTCTATTTTAATCTTATTATGTCAATATTTTTTATGTTTTAAACTTTTTTATGCAACAAAATTATTTTTCAAAACTGTATTCATCAACATCATAACAAATCAATATCATAAAAAATAGGTTATACAAAATTAAAAATAAAAACTAATTCAATATATAAGAGAAAGTTTGAGAAATTTGTATTGTATGGTTTGTTTAGCGTCTCTTGTTACCTTTAGCAAAAGCCGTCTCATGATTTAATTTATTAGTACGATAGCTTACTGTTGCTTACATGTAGCAATACCTCATATAAATCATTTTCAAGGAATATATAATTAACGTATAGTTTCAGTTACATATAATTGTTGCAACAGATATTTGGGGAAGTAAATTAGATTGTCAGTCTTGGCTATGAAGATAAATAAATACTTATTGATTTTCGTCGATATCTAATATTAATACAAATTGTTTTATATGAAAAACCTTTATAACTGTCTAAATACCCATTCGTGTGTTAGGTGGTATTGTTATTTTTGTAATGAAATAGAAAAATGTTTTGCTTGTTTTGATACTGTAAAAATACGTATTGTGGTGGTTACTTATTTAAGTCAGTGCAATATTTATGCTGTAGGTCAAATTAAAGTTTTGCATTCCTACTGAGTCGCCTTAAGAGGATATAGTACCTTTACGCCTGAAAACAGAGTAAATCGATCGTTTGCCATCGACGAAATCTCGTGAACCGTTCACTTAAAAAAAAATTGTTTTCAAATATTACATTTTCCAAACGCTTTTTTACACTATTACATTTTTTTTTTCATGAAAATAGTCATATTTTCAAGAATAAAAGGCAAACAGTTTACACAGAATTTTTCAATTGCTTTCGTTTTGATCATTTTTAGAGTTTATTGTAAGATACCGAAGTTTAATGTCTTAGAAAGAAATGCAGATAAAGGTTTGTTTAAGAAAGTGATTTGAGCAGAATTTCCAATTTATGTAATATAATGATTGTACATCTATTTGAAATGTACCATTTTTCCCACTTTTTCTGACTGATTTTTAAAGCATAATTGGATCATAAATACTTCTAAAAAAAAATTGAATAATAAAACATTTTATTGTTTACATTTAAAAGCAAAAAAAAAATTAAAAAATTGTCATACCAATAAATAATAACTATTTTTCGGGGATGTGTTTTTCTTGCCGTAAATTTCGCAAACCCAGTCAGTGTGAGAAAGACGTTCGTACTGAGTGCACGTACCACATATTACTCTGCATTAACTTAAAACACTGGTCATACAAATGAATCGAAGAAATGTATTTTTTATTTTGCGATAAAAAAGTTGTTGCGCAAAATAGCGGTTAGGGTTAGGGTTGCTCAATGCGCTTACAAATAATATTATTATTTATAATATAATAATGTCTTTTCCAATAGCGATTATTTTAAAGACCAGTATTTAGCTTAATGGATAAGCATTTTGAAATATTTATTTGGCAATGCTTTTAAAAAGAGATTCTATTCAATATAATAGTAGCAGTAGTTGAATAAAAAGATTTTTCACATTAGTAGTTTTGAATCATTTCTATATTTCAAAAGATTTTTGCTAAAAAAACAAAGTTCGTCATCTAAATCGAAAAAAAACTTGAAAATTATTAGATAAGGTAAGATATTAACAGTAAATATTTTTTAAGAATCATTATACAGATGGTAAACCATGTTTTTTTGCAACGTAGAGTTTTTATCAGGAATTTTTTCAATAATTTCATTTTAACTTATATATATGTGTACCATCAGATCATCTTTAGTCAGCCAAGTATGAAATGTTAATTCTTTTGACTATTTTGTTTACATACACATCATTAAATATATTTTTCAAAAAAAAATCGAGCCGCTCATTTTTCACGACTACGGCCAAAATACCGCGACTCCGACTCCACAGCCCTGGTTTTTTTAATTGAATACATTTTTCTACCGTCAAACTTGTTTTTTTTAAGTTATAATTGAATAAAACAGAATGATAGAAAATATTCGAAATTGATATATGACAAATATATATACATATGTATGGATACATAATAAACTTGTGAAATATATTAATTCATACATTTAAGTCATTTTTTGTACCACCCAACAAAGTTAGTCCGATGCAGCCGATATAACTTAACGACTTTAATTTATCTATTATATTAAATGATTGAAAACCATATTTTTTCGATAACTTACCAAATTATGTAACAATATTATACCTACAATACATTAATATTCAAATCAATCACATGGTTTGAATTACTTTTAATATTATTAGTATTATGTTTTTTTGTCACAGCCCTGAATGTCGAACTTGTATATTGGCGAGAGAAAAAAAGTTCCCAAACATTATACAAAAATACGAATATATTTATGCAATTGATATAAATTATACAAATAACTTTTTTTGATCAGGCATACTATTCATTTAGTTTCTTCCTTATTGAATTAGTGTTAGGCTATATAAAAACTTGAAGTAGAAATAAACACATCATAACATTTGGTTATGACTTTAAAGACATGCATGGATTATGAATATTTTCGATAGTTTCGGCATTCACTAAAGACAAAATCATTTTATAACAAATTAACAAATAAACTTTGTCATTCCACTAATTGTTTACAAATTGTAACACGTTTTTGGCTTTTTCGAGAAGCGTCTTCATACCAACTATCTTAAAGCTATTATTAGTTAATGAAATTTACCTTTATTCTAAGTAATCAGTGGAATAACTAAGTTTTCTGATAGCAAACATGTTTTTATTCCGTGAATTCAGTATATATTTTTTTTTTTTTTGAAAATGATTACAAATATCCTCCAAGATAGCTTAGATGTCCAACAAGAAATATAAGACATAGTTAATATAATTTTCGGAAAATCCACTGTCAGAACTATGGCGTGAACCAGAAATAACTATCAACTGAAATTTATATTTATTTTAGAACTCAATACTTTTTCCATTTTAATCTTATTATGTCAATATTTTTTATTCAACAGAATGTTTTTAACTGTATTCATATTAAAATCAATATCATAACAAATAGGTTATACAAAATTAAAAATAAAAACAAATTCTTTCAATATATTAGAGAAAGTTTGAGAAATTTGTATTGTATGGTTTATCTTGTTTATTTCTTTTATTATTTCGTTTGACAAAACACCGTCTCTGATTTACATTTATTAAATACGATGGCTTACTGTTGCTATCAATAACTCATATGTAGCATTATAAGTCATTTTCACGGTATATATAATTAACGCATTGTTTCAGTTACATATAATTTTTGCAACAGATATTTGGGGAAGTAAATTAGATTGTCAGTCTTTGCTACGAAGATAAAAAAGTACTTACTGATTTTCGTCAATAACAAATTGTTTTATATGAAAAACCCTTATTACTGTCTAAATATCCATCCGTGTGTTAGGTGGTATTGCTATTTTTGTAATGAAATATACAAATGTTTTGCTTGTTTTGATACTGTAAAAATACGTATTGTGGTGGTTACTTATTTAAGTCAGTGCAATATTTATGCTGTAGGTCAAATTTAAGTTTTGCAATCCTACTGAGTCGCCTTAAGCAACAACAAAAAAAATACAAAGTTATTTTTAATGTGTCAAGAGTTGTGAGATTTCTAGCAGTATGTACCTATATACAGCCATTTGAATTGCTAGAAATTGAAAACACAGTAGGTACTTATTTTTTTCATTGAATGAATACAACTCTACTAATGAGAGTCGAGTAGATTTTAAATTAGGCATTGCGTGAATACAGTTATAATTTTTGGCCAGACACTATGTTGACCAGTAACCGGACCCAATTCAAATCCTTTGTGTACCACCTTCCGGCCACCATTCGTCAATGATAAAACGGAACAAGAATGCATCACCGATCCATAGATTAACCGTTGGGTACACAACTTAAACAAACATGTTTCATTCTATGATTAATTCATAAACTAGGCATTTCATATTTCGAATTCCGTCATGCGTGCCCAACTAAGCACTTTGAGCTGTTTTCTATTCATATTTATGAAGTGCGTTTCAGTTTTTATTTATACTTGAACTTCAAACACTTGTTTCTGTTCGTGATCTAAATTACAGTGATAAGTTTTTTTGAACAGCAAATATGTTTAGCTGTAAAATAAATGCAAGCTTTAGACAATTTTTTGTGGTAGTTGGTTGTTATTATAATAAATATTTAATTAAATTTATTTATTTATTTCGCTAAGCGATCAGAAAATCTTACGTTCAAATAAAGGATAGGTTGATTGACCAATAATGTTTTGATGTTATCATTAGATTCGAGATCCACTGCACTGTTTTAATTTATGTATTTCAATCCTAGGTTTTAGAAAATTCAGTGAATGTCTTGTAACGTAATCGAATGATGTTATATCGAAAATGACCATTGTGTGGATGTATCTGAAGAATACAGACATATATTGAAAATCGAAGAGCCTATTTTATTAGTGTCATCAATACTTTCTAGTCGATCATTCTGGAATAACTGGCAACCCTTGTTTTCCGCGATTACATTTTTAGCTTATTATCAATGTCAGAAATGGTGATTCAACCATCATCATAGCTGAATCATTTGATTTATCAATATTCGTAAGGATAACTGAATAACAAGGCATGCAAGTACAACAAATATATTACGCGTCAGAGTGTGAGCAATCTGTGACAGTAATTTGTAAAATTCAACGCATATTGAAAGATCTAAATTGATTCAAGTATGGCGGACTGCCACCGTCAAAATTGTATTGTTGTGGGCGACAGCTAAGGTTGTCAAATTTCCCAAATCACAGATCGGGTTAGTCAAAATTTGAAACGAAAAAAAAAGTTACTATAAGTAAAAATCTAGTAAGCAGAAATAAATTCATCTATTTTTTTCGAAGCACAATTAAAAAAATTGTAATTTAAATTTCGTTAGATCAATAATTTAATTTGTCTTCTACAAAGCTTTAAGTTGTATTTTTATTTTTGTCCACTTCCGATGTGGAGCATATGGCTTCCTAATTGAGGTATCTCAACAGAAGTTTTCTACGAGAACCGTTTGTTACTTGGTTGCTGAACATTTCTTTTTTTTAAGAGAGTAGTAGGAATTTACTAGGATAGGACTAGAACAGGACTAGTGGTTAACTAGTAGCACTCACCAAACCATGTTATTTAAAGATTGGAAGAGTGGAAAGGTGCTAGAATTTTTTTATAGTTTCTTCACAAATAAGTTTTTTTTATTCTACATTTTCATACGGGAATCGGAGTTTGTATGTTAAGCCCAGGAGAATTCCATTTGAATTGAGACGTGTGGTAGCCCTGGCGACATATGATAGTTAACCTAATGGAGTTCATTCAATAAGGAAATTCCAACCTGTCATACTTATGCACACTTCTTTTGTTTAGAGGGATTCCAAAACTTACTAAGCTGAAAAATGTTATTTAATTTTTAAAATAATACAGATTTTGGGCAAAGTATTTTCTATTATTGTCAATGCTTGCGATCAATTTAGGTTTATTCAATGTATGTACTAAAAGACGTAGAGTCCAGAGTATCAAATGATATGTTAAGATGTACACATTATAGTTTTATGTTTCAAAAAATATAATTCAAAACTCTTTACGATACTTTCAATGTTCCACAAACTATTATTATTTTAAGACAAGAAGTTGAATCTTTTTAAATTTAAATATCATGGTACGTCACAAAAAGTTAAGATATGTTTTCATTCTAAAGCACTTAATGATTAGTAACTATTTGTTGCAACGAATATTCTAAGTAAAATTAGAATGATTGCGATGAGCAGGCTACGTCTCCTAGTCGAGGGAAGAGCATCCGCCCAAAATCGCGTATAACGAATAGTCTTAGAAAAATAATAAGAATTTAACTAAGGTCGATTCTGCAAACAATGATGCCTTCTCTAAAATTGAATTGCATCCGCGCACGATGTGCAGGCGTAGGATTTCCAGAAGACAGCTGACGTACACAACGAAGTGCAGAGCCAACCATGACGATCGTAAAATTCAAATATTGTTGCAGTTGATATCACCATTATATTATGATTCAGTCACTGTTTGTATGTGAAGTCTCAAAACATTATTTGGTGGGATTTTTTAAAATATTTTTTTATCAAACAAAGAAAATTAATTTATAATGAACTTGAAAAGTGTGTATATTGTTTAAAATGATTATTTTGTAAATAAAGATAAAGACAATATTTGTCATTGCAGCTTGTAATAGTGAAAGTAATTAAAAAAATAACACAAGGAATCAACAGGATGCGGTGTTTTTAATTTCAAATTTATAGTATTTAATAATATATAACCCAGACCCACTTGAACGTTAAGGTTCATAATATGTTATCACTAGACTGATTGCAAACAAATGAAAAGTTAATTAAGAATAAGGACACACTCCAGGACTTAGAGGCGGCAGAACCTTCTCCAACTATCATTCAAGTATATTCGTCAATCGACTTTTTTCTTCTTTTCTTTCAATGGATAACTATTTTAGCGTGCAATTAATACTAATTCAGATTAATTTAATTTAAAAAAAAAACATGAAATATGAAAAAAATATTTTAACAGCTGTGCAAATAATAAAAGGCAGTAATAAAATTTTATAGTACTTATTGATCATACAGCAAATAAAATACCTATGTAGCATTTTAGAACGTTCGATACAGCACGTTTTAAAAGCACTTACGGTTTATGTTCTGTTTGTACACGAACTGCAAGAAGTTTATGACGTTTTAGCAGTAGCAAATATTCATTTATGTGTCTTGCGGTTTGATACTTAAAAGGGCAAAAGCAATCAAATGTCACAGCGACACCTGAAAGTGCTCGTGCATCAGGATGCGATAAAATAATAATGTTAACGAAGAGATGCATATTGAATAATGCATGGATTTTTAGACTTTTAGCAGGTGTGCTTTTGCAATATGATTCTCTAGTAAATTATGCTAGGACACGAAGGGTGACACAACTGCTCGAAACGTGTGTCTACGGTAGCTGATTTTTAGATGAAATCATATTGTTATTCTTTATTAATAAATACTGGACGAATATAAGTCGGAGCCGGCGATGACGACGAGGAATTATGAATCATAACCTTCATGTTATCTTTCCTCAACAACTAAACCTTTGCAAAAGACCCACTAGTGAAATCTAGTTCGAGTGTTAAAATGGTTAGAATGAACACAAAATTTAACACGTCAGAATCTGTGTAATCGAGTATCGATTTATTATAGTAGAATAATTCTCGCTGAAAAAATGTAATATTAATAACATGTTTAAAAAAACACTTTAATAATAAATAATTTATTAAAATAAAATATACAACAATAGAAAATTTAAATTAACATTGATTATTCCACGTATTGTGTTACTAACTGTGACACGTGTTTCGCCTCTTTCAGAGGCATCTTCCGACTTACTATCGCAAAGTTTGCTTAAGTAATGAAGCAAGATTGATTCTAACATTTTAAAATTATAAAATTACAAAATGGAGGTTTGGGTTTTTTTCCTTTTAAGAGGAGCAAAGAGGGGGGTGTAGAATCGAAATAAAACAAACAGATAATGATACTAATGATACTAATGAGTTGTAATCAATCAGATTAAGATTTTTCCTTTTTCAGGGAAGCAAAGAGGGGATTATAAAATCGAAACAGTGCAAACAAATTTAATCATATTACTAATGACGTTAAACATTACAAACTATTAAACTAATGAGCTACAATCAATCAGCTAGGTTTGTGATTACTCTATTAATTGGAAACAATTTGAGTAACGGGGAACCACCTGTGCTATTAAGAATATTATTTCTTTTTTGTTTCTTCCACAAAGTTACCGCCGAAACCATCGAAAGTATTAAAATATACAACGTTTGTCAAAGTTGTTTATAATAGATTTCTGATTAAATTTTCTCATTCACTGTATAAATAAATATATTGCTTGCATCTCAATTTTATCGAAAATTAATTTCATGAATACATTGAAAAATAAAGCAATACCAAAGTTTTACATCAAGTTTTAATATTCTAGAATTAGTAAATAAAGTTTTCAGAATGTTCCGGGGTCAGCAAATTGAATATCGAATATTAATTTATAATTTTATATTTAATTGTTGTCTCGACCATGTGTGGTATGTATTTTCTCCTTAAGTTATTTTCGGGTGATTTTTTTGCAATTGTTTGTTTAATAAATGAATATTATTTATTAAACCATTTGATACCCAAGGCTTTACTTGAAACTGGCAGTTATAAGTCAGTATTTTCATACATATGCTTACTCAATGAATAGTCAAATATTCTATATAGAAAGCGGATATATTCGAAAGACGAAACTGTATGTTATTTCCTACAATACGTGAATTAAAATATTACAATCAGTAGAAGTATATGAACTGCTCGCATGGCAGGGCACGTGTTACGAAAAGGAGCTAAAATTAACGTTGGCCAAAGGTGCTTTATCAAGTCACTTACGAGACATGTGGGTGAATTTGATTCGGTAGCACTTGTAAAACGCAAGTAAGTATGTACCTACATCACACAAAAAAAAATTAAAACACCAATTGGAAGGCCAGTGGCGTAATTTATACAAGAAAAGTCACGAATTCCTTCCAATCAAGAAAATCAGACAAATCTTCCAATTTAATGTACCATTATAAATATGTTACACCGAATCCGCGTAATTGCTTATTACATGAAAGAGGCAAAAAATGTCGAATTCATGGAAAGTGCAAACCTATTGCTTCATTTATGAATTAGCCAAATTATCTGCCAGGTTTCAATCAGGCTTAAAACATATGATTTAAATATCAAAATAAAAGTTTTATTTTTATTTGGCCCATTAAAACGTCATCGGTCCCAGGGTAAGCCAACATTGAATTTAATTGTATAACAATTTACAAATAATTTGTTTGTATCCATTGGTAACTTATTCCTGCAAGATCGGAAGCACCTGACTGCAAAAATGTATACAGGGCTGTGGAGTCAAAAGTAGACAAAATAAAACGTGCATAGCGTAGATGCTAAACGAAATATTCGTATTGATTTAAAAAATATAAAATTTAATTTATTTATTAATAATGTATGCTAGATTTGCGGTATTTCTAACATAGTAATCATTGACGCATGGCAACTAGACGAATTAATGTATTTTTTGGGTGGATAATAATTTTATTATTTATCATTGTACGCCTCTGTATGGGCCCGTGGCTCTTCCGTAGGGTGAATAATTAAAACCTATCTGCTATGGGTCAACAAGAATCAAAGTTGGTTACGCAATTTCTATTTATTTGGGCGAACGGATGTTGTTATAATATTCATTCGTTGCGGCACGATCAAAACATCAACGAATGCATTCAAAAAATTAACAATCTACAAATTGAATGATATTATGGAATCAGTTTCAACAGAAGAATAGCTATGTCTCTGACGAAAAGAAATGAAAATGGAGGTCTTCTTCTGTACATTGCAAAACTGCGTGTTTAAACATGTTACACGATTTAGTGGTTTGAGGTAAGTGCTTAAGTTTAATGTTTCGTGTAACATAATCTACGATAACATTATAGTAGTCAAAAAGGCATGTCTCATATTAGTAAGTGCATACTTCGATATAGGGAAACTTAGGCAAAGATCTACATGAGAATATTCACTCAAGAGATAAATAAATAACAATCGAATTCGATGACATATATCTATAAAATTCGAAAAAATATAGGATTTTATAGCTATAAAATATAAAAGTACCGCAAGAATTATAAAATCAAGTTAATAACTATTTATTTATCTTTAATCTTTATCAAACGTAAAATATATTTATTTATCTTTACATATCGACTGTGGAAAGGAAAAAGGACGTAACCCACACATATCAAATTTTACAGGAGGCGCAAAAAACGTGTTTTGCTGATTTTGGGCCATTTGCAAATTATGAATTATACACAACATTGAAGTGCACGGAGACTTCTAAAGCGGTGTTTAATTGACATAATCTAATATTTATTGAGGAAATTGTCTAGGAAAAACCTTTATTTCAGTCTTTTTTCTTGGTTTTAATTTTTTACAAGGTCATCTTTTCAAACTTAAAAGCTAAATTTAGATACTAATTCGGCATTTGCAGCTTGCATCCTTTTGATAGAACGTGTATCAAGTTTGATACATTGATTATCGAAAAAAAACCTGTTTTGAAAAAACTGTGTGTTACGCCCGTTTTACTTTCCACATTCGATATTGAAAGTTATATCGAACGACTGATCTCATAAAATACTCCACCTGGCTTAGTGGAATATGGCTCTTTGGCCATATTTCAAATTTCAAATTACGAACGTCCAAACCGAATAAAAGAGTGGCGAGAAAATTGTTCACAGGAATCACTTCAAGGCATTTTCTTTATTTGTACATATATATTTTTCGAAATCATAAAGAAAAATAATTACTAAACTCGACATGTCGACATAGCTAATGTTTTCACACGAGATTTCACAATAGTGTCAGTATTGTGTGAATCTGTAACGAATTGGATGGTAGACATTTTGAAGATTTCGATTGACAAATAAAAAATATACGACTGTGAAAAATGTAATTGAAGAAAATCGTAAATAGATTGTGGGACAATTAAAGACAGGGGAGGGGGTAAAAAAAATCGTGTGGTATAATTTAAAGAAAACCCCTGACCTGCCACAGGACGGTTGCTAATTGCTAGCCATTTATTCTGCATTCCACTTTTCAGAAGTATGGCGCAGTACACGATTGAAATGCATATTTAAGCAAATGTACAACTGAAACACGAACAGTAATAAGTTCAAACAATTCCATTGTTAGATGGAATTCAGTGCCTGTATTTATTTATTGATCTGTGACGCATGACATATCGCATGGTCACCATCAATAAAATAAAAATGCAACAGCTGTTCGACACAAAGAAAAAATCTATCAAAACTACTCTGACCCGGTTGTTCGCCACTAGAGTGCTGCAGTCCAATAAAAATACGAATAGACAGTGTGACCCAGTTACTTGGCTATATGTAAATCGTCGTTTGAATTGCATATACGAATTTCTTTTCAGCTGGACTTTTAATTGATAAGTGCCATGTTCGCTAACTGTTTTTGTTACGAAATTACTTGTGTTATCACAATTGCCGCAGTTAACTTTTATCATGTGGTTCTAATTATCATACATTCAAAATACAAACGGCAAACCCGCGTGATATTACGAAAACAGTCGATTCCGCTTAATTAATCGAAATGCCAGTTAATTGAGACAAAAACAAGTCATTACTTATTCTGTCTTAAAAAGATTATACATTTTATTAGCATTATTTATTGATTATTTTATTAAACTACAAAATGTTTTCAATTTGCTACCCCTGAGGGAAGGCCGCGAATTCGCTGGATGGATGGGTGTCACAGGACTGCGAGTACTGGAGGTCAGATGATCTAGTGGAGTGGGGGGAAACGATTGAAGCGGCCAAGGTTCACCCCGGACTGTATCGCCAAGAAGAAGATTATTTTATTTTACCTATATATCTTTATGTAAACTTACTAATACATAACTTGTTTTTTCAGTATTTTTTTTTTATCCAAGAACTAGCGTTTAATTCCTACTCTCTTCGAAAAAGAGATTTAGTAGCATAATAAATAGCAGTTCTATTATACTAGATATACTTCTACTATGTAAAACTCCACCAGGAGTCCATATACTTCACATTAGGAGCGGAAAGAGTTAAAATGGAAAAAAATGTGCCTAAAAATTTCTCGCCGCCTGTGTGGTCGAGTGGTCAACGTTGTTGGCTTCTGCTACGGAGAGCCCGGGTTCAAATCCCGGTACGGACAGTTTTATAATATGATTTTTTAATCGATTTATGAATTTCTGTTTAAAGGCATGTATGTATGTGATGTCTTTAATTCCCCCCTCTCACCCATCCTATCCTATGAACGGGGCGTATCGAGAGCGATTAGCTTACCACTAATCCTGTCCTAGCCCTATCCTTCTATCCCTACTCACATTGGAAAAAGAGAGGTTGAGCAACTGAGTAACAAGCAGTTCTCGTAGAAACAATTCTGTTGAGATAAACTCCATTAGGAGTCCATATGCTCCACATTGGGAGCGGACATGGTTTTAAAAAAACTATATTTTTACACCTAGAAACTTGTAATGTGTTCAACGGGAAAAAAAACATTAGTATGGTAATATATATATTTTTTTAAAAACCATGTCCGCGCCCAAGTGGATAGAAGGATAGGGCTAGGACAGGATTAGTGGTAAGCTAATCGCTCTCGATACGCCCCGTTAATAGGATAGGATGGGTGAGAGGAGGGAATTCAAGACATCACATACACCCATGCCTTTGAACAGAAGTTCATAAATCGATTGAAAAATCAATTTATAAAACTGTCCGTACCGGGATTTGAACCCGGGCCCTCTGTAGCCGAAGCCAACAACGTTGACCACTCGACCACACAGGCGACAATATTATAATTCATTATTATTTAATTATCGCAACTTCTTTAGATAGAGTTTAATTCATATTTCAAATTCGAAGATAAGTTAATGTATGTAAAAATGTCAAAAAACTACCAAACATAAATAACATTCAATTTCAAAATATTACCTCGGATAAATAAATATTCAATCGAAAATACCGCACGGTATGTAATACTTGACTATCCAAGGTTAGTTGAGATAGAAATTTCGTATGATACCTGCCGAAATCTGACAACAGGTTTTTTTCTCAAGTAGAAATATTACTCAAATAATCTTCGCCTATGCATTAGTTATGGAGGGTCATGGATTACAGACCAGCCAATGTGATGATGGATAATATTATTCATATAATTTATTCGACTCGAATAAATGTTTTCGTTTTTTTTTTTAATAAACACATCAATAAAATATGATATGTATAGGCGAGAAAACCTATTGGGCCAAAGAGCATTTTCTAATAGAAAATTTAAATTAACTTTGATTATTCCATGTATTGTGTTACTAACTGTGACACGTGTTTCGCCTCTTTCAGAGACATCTTCAGACTTACTATCGCAAAGTTTGCTTAAGTAATGATAGAGTTTATATAATAGCATTTTCTATGTTTATAAAGACATTGTTACATAAAAAAGATGTAAATTCTTGCTAATATTCTTATTAAGATACCTGAATCAATAGAAAATTTAAATTAACTTTGATTATTCCACGTATTGTGTTACTAACTGTGACACGTGTTTCGCCTCTTTCATAGACATCTTCAGACTTACTATCGCAAAGTTTGCTTAAGTAATGAAGCAAGATTGATTCTAACATTTTGAAATTACAAAATGGAGTTTTTGGGTTTTTTTTCCTTTTAAGAGGAGCAAGGAGGGGGGTGTAGAATCGAAATAAAGCCAACAAATAATGATACTAATGAGTTGCAATCAATCAGATTGGGATTTTTTCTTTTTAATGGAAGCAAAGAGGGAAACACGTGTCACAGTTAGTAACACAATACGTGGAATAATCAAAGTTAATTTAAATTTTCTATTAAAATGAACTTCCACAAAGTTACCCCCGAAATCATCGAAAATACCTGAATTAATTTAAGCTATTAAAGAAAAACATTTTATGACACTACAATTTAGTATTCATCATGCCAATATAGAAATGTCATTACAACTTCATTCATCTAATTTACCTCTACATAATATTTACGTATATGCCAGCATACTACATTCATGTTAATAGTATACGATGATGATTAAAAAATGTCTTTGTTTATAAGTAGTCTATGGCATACATATTCAGTGAGTTTTTTTTTTAAACAATGAAGACAAGTTTTCCAAATTCAAAATGTCTTCACATCTCATTGTTTCAATCAGAAAGAGTAGAACAATGCCAAAATTTTAAATTTGACACATTGAATAAAGAGTTTGTTCTTATGTAGGTTGGCAGCTAGAGTATCTGTGTGTTTCACATACGTTTCTCTGGCTGTCGACTCTAAAATATTAGAATAGGTAAAAAAGGTAAGAAGAAACGATAAAATAGAGTTCACCAATATTTTGCATGTTGGGTAATATCAATATTTAACTATTTACCTCTCCCGAATGTTCGTTTGGACTTTGGTTGGCAACCGTTGTTTTTTTTAATCGTCATTTCAGCACGTATCTATGGAATTAGGTTAATACCTTTGATAGTTCGGTGCCACGCCGCTGTGTGAAAAACTCAGCCATTATCGTATTTTCAAATAATGTGTGCGTAAATTAACAGCACTTGGTCATGCAAACAGTCGGAAAATAAGCTATGATGTACGAAGTCTGACCTGAATAAGTAAAAATTGTTAGCTCAACAACAATGCTTGAAAATATTGATTTTGGAGAGATGTTATAAATGGAAGTAGTTTTTATACAAAAAATATTGTGGAGGCTGTTACAACAGCTGAAATACTTGCATATTATCTAAAACATTTTGATTTTGGATGAAGAAAATTAATGTTAAAACGCCTTAATTTCAAGTCGGGTAAGTCAATCACTCGGTAGCTAATATTTGATTTTCACGAATAATAAATACTTCATTCGAGTCAAAATATGGAAAATAATTTTATAATTTATTATAATTATAACGACTAGTATATTATAAGAGTCGTTTAAAAAACTATAATTTGAATATACATAGTTACATAGTGTAACAATATACTGTTGTATACAACAGTGCTTCCCAACCTGTGGGCCGCGAAATTCAGTAGAAAGTACAAAAATCTATATATTTAAGTCTATCAAATCGGTTGCCCCCATATTGGGGGCCGCCGTATTGGTCACAGATTTCAAATTCCTCGGTGAGCTAAAAAAAAAACGAGTTTCTGTGACAATCTGAGGAGGGTCGCGGATTTTTTTTTAGATTTAGGGGGCCGTGGAACGAAAAAGTTTGGGAAGCACTGGTATACAACATAATATAAAGATAATATAGAACATAATATACACAACATAACATAATGAACAACCATAATATAAAGTTATATAGTTATGTATATTGGAATTCTCCATTTCGAATACATATCCAAGTAAAATTTCTTTTGTGAAAAAAATAATACTTATGGGAAATTTTAGATTAATCAGTAAATACAAACATTGAAATATTCCGACGATATGCGGTTTTATTGAGTATTGAAAGCGAACTATCAACAGTAGTCAACAAATAAACGCGTTTTTTCCACGTAAGATGAATTCAGCAAATTCATTAATTATATACAATAAATAACTGAAATCTGGAGGAGATTTTCAAATAAGTGAAACAAGTGTCCTGGTTAGAAATCCAATATAATAATACAGTTATCAATTTAAATTATAACTTATCAAAAAGTATGTACTTTGTATCTCATCATTTTTGATTTATTCAGAATGGGCCTTAATATAAAACGATTTAATGTATAGTCTAGCAATCTGCTTTCTGAAAACAAAAGTATTTATGTATTATCTTAGATTTGGGATATTCGTTGGATAACTTAACTAACACTCGTCATTAATATTCCAAGGTATAAAATAGAACCATCTCTGCAGTAAATAATATTTAACTAAAATGCCAACTGTTTCGCTATTCGAGTCTGAGTATGGAATAAAACCTGTATAAATCCAAAATTAGCGTGACCATATGCAGCATTTAACGAACTCTTTTAATGGGGCCAGATGTAAAAAAATATATTTCCATATTTGAATCTTATTCGTCTATGACATCATTTAAAATGGCGGCGGAAAAAGCGAATGTAAGAATGACATCATAGCCGCCGCTTTACAACTGTTTGACTCCATACAATTGGTAACCGTGAGGAGAATATAAATAAGTGTACAAATGTGGGTGTGCTTCTATAGCTGCTGATTTACGGTTTAACTTCAAGAATACAATAAAGCAGTGTCTTCGAAAGCAGGGCCCGCATTTCCCTGAGGGTTATCAATGAAACAGGCAGAGAAAACAGAGGGGTGGTCGAGGATTAGACTAAAAGCAAGCTAACATACAAACTGTCATAAAAATAGTCAAATAAAGCTCTATTATAATGGTAAGTAATAAGGTAAGGCTACAGATTTTACAAGCTGTTTATTTTTATATTATTTTCAGTGGCACCCCGATCCATCGTTCTTGAATTTATTGTTTTTTAAGAGCTCTTAAAAAAGAAAGAATCAGTGTTCTTTTGTACTTACAATTTTGTATTGCTTGGGAATTGATGTAGCACGCACAAAAAGTACGTAATAAAACAATCAAATAAACCTTTTTTACAAGAACGCATAGCGTATATTATTGGGAGGGTGAACGGATTCTTTCGTATACGAAATTCCCGCACAAGAAAATTCCACACAACTATTCAACACATTATTACTGTTAATATTAAACAATATATATTTTTTGTTTAACTTAAAAGCACGATAGAAGATATTATATTTAATAAATATTGTTAAATATACACAAAGTCGGTGTGCGGATAGTTTGTGTATGTAATAATCATCTAATGCTATTGGGTGGTGTAGACCAGGCATGAATTAATTTATAGAAATTATGTGCCACCAACAAAGAAACATAACACCGTTCTCAATATCATTTAAAATTTGAAAATACATATTATATTATATGTAGTTCATATTTAAAATCATTTAATTATTATGGACATATAAAACAATAAAACTAATAAATATAAACTATGGAAGTGTGTTAAAATGATTAAAATGGTTGATATAATAATTAAAATTGTGTAAAACTTTAACTCATTAAAATACGAAGAAACGAATGAGAGATGAAGTGCACCATAAGTATTACAGGATGATATTTTGAGTCAGAGGCAAGAGAAAGGACATTAGTCAATTCTAAAGGCCAATAATGAAAAAAGAATAGCAGCAGATTGTGAATCACGTATAAAGTAACATGATCTACAAATTTCAAATGCTGTTCGGCTGACCGATGAATGCATTGCCTCGAGAAGTGGACAACAATATTTTTTTGTCTTCTACTGTGTATTATTGACTGTATTTTAATTTTAATTATATTTGTTAAGTGCATGGCGAATTGGTGTCAGCTGTACTGTCATTTTCATATAAACAATAATCAAAGACAATAAATATGGCAGCTGAATTCTGATTCTCAAATATACAAATATAATTTAATACAATTTTTATGCAACAAAGATATGTAAACATGTAAATAACTATTTTATATAAGAGTAACTTGTCTCGATGTGTTTTATTTCATAAAACACCTCCCCTACGGTGCTAAAAAATACTTCCGATGTGTTTCTGGTCCTTTAAGATCCAAGTGAAAAAATGGCTGCACGCTTGTCTCAAATATTTAAATGGATCCAAATTTGCATTAAATATTAGCATATTTTTGCGTACGCGTAAAAGGAAATGCTTCGACTAGTTTTCAAGTATATTCATTTGCATATTATCTTTCTGGAAAGCTTCCTTTTAAGATATTGCATCTACCAAAGTAGGTGACAAGTTTGACTTATTACATTTGTGAAATTCTAGTTAGTAAATTTAATCTCCTATCTTTACTATTTAACTAACGGCATATTTATATCAATTGAATAAAAAAAAAACTCGGCGTTTATTTATTCACAACACACGATTCCGGACAAAAAAATGTACCATACGGTATAAGTTAGTAACCTATAGCCGAGCCACATATATTATATCATATCACAGAAATCGAAAATACGAAAACTGAAATAAATTAAATATTAAATATAGCGGACTTCTGAAGTCAGTCTGAAGATATTAGATTTAATATTACATTTATTAAGTTTATTTACGAATAAAATTTAACTTGATTATAATTCTTCACTTCTCACTTATTCGTAAATACATTACAATAGGTAGTCTGAAGAAACACATCACAATTTGCTACACAGCCAGAAGATAAGCAAATTTATAATTTAAGATTTCGACTGAAGGTGCTTGGTAGAATTTCAATATTAAATTTGAATCGTTCAAATTATGAACGTTCACACAAGTGACCAAACTTGTGTGAATGTACATAATTTTGATGATTCAAATTTAAGCAAATTTATTAAATATCATTTTATATTATAATATTTTTTGCAAAGTTACCGCCGAATCGATAAACGATTTCGCCGTAAAAAAAAACAAATGCTTTAATTTTTTACATTTCAAATCAATTACCAAATTCCCTTACAAAATCTCGAAATCAGATTGGTTTTTAATATAAAATTTAAATTAACTTTGATTATTCCACGTATTGTGTTACTAACTGTGACACGTGTTTCGCCTCTTTCAGAGGCATCTTGAAGAGAAGAGGCGAAACACGTGTCACAGTTAGTAACACAATACGTGGAATAATCAAAGTTAATTTAAATTTTATATTAAAAAGAACTTCCACAAAGTTACCGCCGAAACCATCGAAAGTATATGGTTTTTAATCCTTGATCTGGGCACAAATATCGTCTTCTTATTTCTTCCGCAAGCTTCATACTTCCAAGTGAAGAACGTGGTTAAGATTTTTTTTGAAACATAAGCTTCAATGCTCTGTGATTATTTAATCATGAATTATCTTGGTTTTAAATAATAATTATCCAATTTTAAAAAAGTTTATATTTTTTAAATATTCTTAGATTAAATACTCATTCAAATTTTAGGAACCACTGAGTATGCATAAAAAAGTATGCCACGTGTTTTCCTCTTTCTGCATTGAGAGACATTTTGGAATTCATTTAGGGTCACACACATTGTTAAAAATTTATCGCAGTTTAAGTTTTCAATAATACTTCATAAGAGTAGGCAGATAGATTCCTTTGAAAATAGATGTGCAAAGCCAACAAATCAACATGGCGCGTTTTTTTTATTGGCATTATTAATTAACATATTTTATTGTGGGAATTTTAAGACGCCAAATAGAAACAATACTGAAACAGCTTGAATTCTGCTTATTTTATTTTTTTGATGATTATTAAAATAACGTAATCACGGATGGTTAGGCAACAATTTCAAGAGCGATATTTTAAACTATACGCCGGTGAATATTTTAAGATTCTTATCGAATCTTGGACCGTATAGAAGTAGCCCGATTAACATTTTTTTTATTTCTATCACAATGGATCGTTCTACTGTAAAATACTGCCATCATTAGATTAGCACCACGAAACAAACGTAATTGATGTTTCCTAGTTCTATTTATACTTCAGACACGAACAAGAAAAAAACCTGTCATCTATGACTGACTGTTCATCAGATTTTTACATGTTTTGTTAAATTGTAGTTATAAATTTGTCGAGTAAATCAAAATAATTTTATTCATATAAAAAATACGGCGTCTGATAATACCCACTATTATACCATTTGCAGTATATCGGTATGCATTTCTATGGAATGATCTTTCGAAATTCTTTTTAATGATGATCGATTTTATAGTACCCCTCCCGAGATCTTTGCCAATTAACATTGAAATTCATTACTATTAAATCAATAGTAAAGTTAATTCAGATTGCTATCAATAACTTTTTAACATAGTGATAATATGTTTTCTCTACTATACTTTATAAACATACTTGATAAAGCTTTTAATAATGGCCAGTTCGAGTTCCTGAAAGTGCCAAAAAGCTAGACATGAGAAGTTAGTGACAACACGTATGGAAATTAACCAGATTAAAACAATTAAAATTTGATATTTAAAATCAATCAAACATTCACAATCTTACAAACATATTAGATATTTTATTTAAAAAAAATGACAGATAGTCAACATGCAGAGCTCATGAGAAACAGTGCATTTTTTAGTTAAGACTATCTTCTTCTTGGTGTGCGATTAGAAAATCAAAACTTAAACAAAATATTATAGCTAGGCAGGTAGTTCATCAAATATTTATACTTGAGATATCTCTTCTCCCTTAGTTAATCCTTAGTGTCATCCATTTGATTTAATAATCTAAAAAATGGCGATTTTGCTGTCTAGTGGTTAATATGGTTAGTTGGTTTTGTTTTATTTCAACGAAGCATACCGATAATAACCATAAGTGTACATATACAGATAGTAATGTTAACTGTGAATTGTTACGTAATATGGACTTGAACAATTTCACTTTTAATAATTATTAAACACGTTTCTTCAGTAGGATGTAAACAATTATAATATTGTGTATAGTACAATTTGGGAGAAACAACCTATCATATTGTAATATAGAATAGTAATTATTTACTTAAAAAGTTAAGCCAAATAAATGTCACAGAAACTTAAGCTGAATGCCGATTTATTTTTAAATGCTGTATATTTTTTAAAAAGATAAAAATATAGTCATATTTTTCGACATTCCAATAAAGGTGAGACATTAAGCAAAATAATTGTTTTTCAGTCAACAAAATATTATAAAATAACCACTAAGTACCAATTATTTATACAAATAAAACAACTCAATAGTAGTGCCACTGATTAGAAATTTAATGAGTTTTAATTCAAAAATCATTTTTTTTTGTTTGTTGTCTAAGAATAACAGGATAAATATTGAGAAAAATTATCATACGCCATTTATGTATTATACAATGAGAAGAACAGGAAGGACTAAAAATCGCATTTAGACAGAACAATTTCGTTATTCAATTAGCCACATATACCAACTATACTATAAATATTTTATTAGCTTTGCAGAAATTTAATCTTAGATCCAGCAAGGCCGAAATTGATACTGTTTTCTCAGTATGAATCACCTACAATTTATTTTGTTCATGTTTATTTTTTGTTTATTCCGATTCAAATAATTGAATCACTGAAGCATATCAGAGTTTCTCCTTCAATCCAAATATATCGATGCTAATAATATGCTTAATTTATTTTTAACTGAATTATATAAATGTTCCACCCACATAAAATGTGCTCGTCCATCGGAATTTCGGAAAGTTTGGCGTACAAAGGGTGAAATGACGTAATATGGAAAAGATATAGTAATAATAATAGAACCGTTTCTACTTCTATAGTATTTATATCTTATACCATATCGTACCAAACTGTACGATCATTTTCTTACTTCTAACATACAGTGGAACCTCTCATAACGAGTAATTCACATAACGAGCAAAACAGATTGTGAAAAAAATGCTTTATTAACAAGCGATATTTTGCATAAGTAGTGACGCAGAGTTTTGCCAAGAGGACCCTCACTTCTGCTTGTAAGAAGCTTTGGCCAGAGAGCGTTGTCGAATGTGATTTTAAAGAGTTTGAAACAGTACCTGTGGAGTCTACAGTCAACGAGATTGTATCTTTGGCCAATACCATGGGACTGGAGGTGGAAAACAACGATATTGATGAGCTTGTGTAAGAGCACGGCCAAGAGCTGACCACCAAAGAGTTTATGGAGTTGCATTGTTTTTCACAGCGATAATTTATGGAGGAGAGTTTGTTAGTGGAGGAGGAGAAAGTAGCAGAACAACAATCTTCTGGCGCTATAAGTGAAATGCTGAAAGCATGGAAAACTGTTGCATCGTACATTGAGAAGCATCACCCTAATAAGGAGGTGGCTATGCGTTTTACAAATTTATTCAATGATAATGCTGTCACATTTTCACCAAATTTTGAAGCATCGGCAAAAACAAATGTCTCAAGACAGCTTTCTAATAAAAAAAAAAGAATAAATTATTTGTCCTAATTAATAAACTAGACATTTTTTAAATTATTTTTTGCAAATCGAAATTGCATTCCAGGTTGTTACGCTCCATAACAATTTATAAGTATGTAATTTTATTTGAATAAGCGTTAAAAATATAAAAAATGATTTTTCCGTCATGGAACGCATTATTGTATTTTACATTGTTTTATATGGGAAAAATTGTTTCGCTTAACGAGTGTTTCACATAACGTTGAAGATTCTGGAACGAATTAAACTCGTTATGAGAGGTTCCACTGTATAAGTAGTCTAACATGTATTTTTAAATCTTCTTTTTCGTGAATGCTTGCTGTACATGGGTTTTCTCTTACAAAGCATTAAGCGATTAGCAGTTGAAGTTTAAAACCACAAAACAAATATTTCATAATAACTATTGATGTCTTATAGTTCACAGATATGATTGGGAACTTTTGTAAGTCGGTAGGCCGCATTCAAGAAGGCAACTCTTCGTGAAAAGCATTATATTTGTTTTATTTCTTAAATATTTTTCCTACCATTGGCTCCACACCTACACGATACAACTCTATCGCAATCGAATCCCTACCCTTAAAAATGCAGAGTTCTAAAAGAAATACTTTAAAATAGAAGAATCAATTAATTTAAATATAAATTTTGACCCAATTAAAACCAAGTCGCTGTATGAATGGTAGTACTTTTTTGTATTTATATTTTTAGCATAAATCAATACTACCAATATAATAATATAAAACTGCTGCCAACTCTAGAGCAGTGTTATTTTTCAAACAGTGCAAAGAGAATATCAGTATTGTCACACTCTATCCAACATTAAAAAAAAGATTTTTTAGGAAAATGGAATATTTTGTGATATTTTTTTATAGCCGTATTTTGGTTGATAACTGTTTTCTTCTTGTATCACTCGCTTATCGGGAATTCCCCGTCAAATTGTACGCATGGAAGCGGGCAGGCTTTACGGTTCAGATATTTAACTTTTTTTACTGATTAGTTGGTTGCCTCCGTTAACAAAAGGTACAAGTGAAATAGATATGGGAAACGCTGGCTGACAGTAGTAAATTTTTAATGAAGGACTTATGTCTTATGGAAAGGTATTTAATTTAGCGAGGTCCTATGTTATTAGTTCGAGCCCTGAAATTATATAACAGAGAAAATAATGTTTACCTTGAATTTCCGTCCAATGTTTGCTTTTCTATGTTGGTCTATCTGGAAAAGATAAAGTGCGTTTTAATGAAAAATATTGTGATAGTAGTAAAATTTGTACCAGCACAGAAATAATAAAATGTCATATTAGTAATATTAGTCATTTGTAGAACATTGAGCACTTATAAGAGTATACAATTAAAATTTATAACATAGTTATTCCACAGGTTGTAGAAAAAAATGACACGTGTTTCGCCTGTTTAAAAGGCATCATTTAACAGAATATTGCGATATTTTCTAATTTTAATTTAACACACTAAAAATCATAAGTTTAATTATTATTATTATTACGTATTACGTATTAATGATAAATTTTCGTAATATAGTTGTTTTATATATTTTTTTCTTAAGTTTTAACATAAAGAAGATTTACGTTATTATATATTAAATTGAAAAATAATGAAGGCATTGACTTAAATATATAGAGGCTATAAAATTGGAAAGAGTACATATCCAACAAACTGATCCATGACTTCAGTAATATAATTAATATACTCAATAACTATTAACTTGAATAATTGTGTTTAATGAGCTGTATAGTTCATTAAATAATTATTATGATGGTTGTTGTCTAATCTTTGATTTATTAACGTTCGATAATAAAAAGGCTGTTAAAGCAGATAATAAAATTCTGCATCGCTAAAAGAAATTAATTTTACTAAGTACATGAAAATAGAATAACACTTGGCAAACGTGAATGGCTTAATTTGATTTCATATTGATTATTTATAAATAATATTCTAATAATAGTATGTAACACTCGACAGAAGAACGATATAATGGAAAGGAGTCCATTTTCTCAAATTTGAGAACGGATACCGCTGTCTATTACACCCATACCTCGCTTTACGGCCTGGATACGTTCCACGAAACTTGGCCGCAAAGCGAAAAGCCGTATAAGGAATCAATTATTCTAATACAAATTCATACAAATTCAATGGGATAGGTTCCAAATTTTTTAAATATGTAACATGGTTTTATCATTCAAAATGCATTTTATCTTTTGGCGTATTAATCTCGAGACATTTAAAGGTGCAGCAGATTGCAAATATGTTTTAATGTCTTCTTTTTTATCGCGAATAGTTTGAATGGTAGATTTCGCAAGTCCAATTGCCATGCAAATTTCAACAATTGAGGAGCAAACATTCAAAAAGTGTTTTGTCACAAATTTTGAAAAATGGCGTTTTATATCAATTCTGATAGCCCATAATAAAACCTATGAATAGAAATCAAAATTAGTGTTCAAAAAGGTTTTTTTTCATATTAAAATGAAATCATAAAGTTGACACATTCATACAAACCGTCACTTTTGCAACACTTAAATCATCATTTTCCAAGCTTTGTATTTGTGTGACAAAACACTTTTTGAATGTTTGCTCCTCAATTTTCTCTCCAGCTTCTATACGACGTAATACTTCTAGTTTAGTTTCTAGCGTGACTAATTTTCGGTCGATAATTTTTTCGATGAATGAAATTATAAAAAAAAATGTACATACATACATATGTACTTACGTACCAAAAATGTGCCTAATTGTTTCCAATTTTTCCAGTTAATGTGTAACAATCAGTAATAAATATTTATGTACATAAAACAATCACATCGACATCGAAAAAAAGTTTTTTTTGCCGTTATAGCGAAACATTTTAGGCCGAAAATCGAAAACGTGCCTTAATTGAAGAGGGCCGTAATAGCGAAATGCCGTATAAAGAGCGGCCGTATAGCGAGGTATGGGTGTATTAAATTATTGGACCGGAAGATGGCTTAAATACGTAGTTATTTTTGTATAATTAAAACGATATATTACTTTGCTATCAAATTTTATAACCATATAAAATTAATAAAAATCATGTGTTTTATTTTTGCTGGAAACAATGAAGCTTCGAAGTAGTGAGTAGATGTAGAGATAAGTAATGACCGAATAAACTACATACGTCTTCGTTCACCTTCAAATACAAGGAAAACATTGACTTTTCATATCATGCCGGGGGACGATTCTGTCACACTTCGTTCATTAGAAAGAAAAGGAGGAAGTACCAAATAAGCAGACCATTATCCAACGTTTTACTAAATAATGAGAATGAACGACAGATACAACTGCGAGGCTATTCTCAAAATTATTAAATCTAGAGCAGTGCTCGGCAACATACTACCCGCGGGTAATTTCATTACTATTAAATTTTGAGTTATAATACAATAAAGCTACAATAAAATATGATAATATTTTTTTTATCAAATTATTAATTTAGCTTTATTATAAAACCGTATGAGATGGATTTAAACGAGCTTGAGCTTAAATATTTTGAATATCTTGAAATAAATAATTTTGAATTAGAATACATTGAATTCAAATGTTTAGAACTATGTGTAAATAACTTTAAAGATCTTCGCCGGCATCTTGAAAATATAAAAAAAGATCACACGAATGCAATATTATCATGCTGGAAATCATTATAACAAAAAAATCATTTTAATAAAAAATTGTATACTTATGCTCTATTATTGGAATTTGGTTAAATATATTCTTGTAAGCAAAAATTTTCTCAAATGAAATGTGTCCAGAATACTTTGCAAAATAGAATTATACCAGAAAATTTTAATTCCTGGGTTCGACTTAAATATACTACATTTAGCCGAATATTGTAAAACTTAAAAAAAAATCAAAACCAAAAAGGCTACACTAAAATTAAATATATTAAATTTTATGTATGTTTTATAAAATAATGTAGTGTTTGCAAATGTATACGTATTATATACATATTCTTTTATAAAAATGAAACTGACTTCATTATAATAATAACTAAATGTTTTAATCTTTTACCCATTGATCAAATCTTTTTTTTTACCCAGTCTCTCAAAAGGTTGCCGACTACTGATCTAGTGAACAATAGTAACAAAAATAGCCGCAATTACTACATTCAAGTTATACCATTCGTAAAAATCAATTACAATAACATGTTGAGTTTTAAGGACCCTTTATAACCCTCCCTTCACTAGAGGAGAGATTCTAATAAATTTGACTCTGAAAGAATATGAAAATGAAAAATAACATTATATTGTGCCAATCACGAGAAAGATATACTTATAGATTCAATATTATTCAGGACGTATCTTCGCTGGAATGAAGTTCAAATATTTTTAGTAAGTTTTATTTATAAAAGCGACTGAACATTCGCAGTTATACCGGAGCTGCACAGGAGCAATCACCAATGACGTTGTTATTTTGCATTTGAAGTGTGTTGAATCAATACTCCTGGATACGGTGACAGATACTTTTGAGTTGAAATCCACATCCCTGTGGTACTTTATAAAGGGTTGAATATGATATCTAGAGTATGTGTCAACCTTATCTTGACTAATAATTTAGTACATTTAGTTCCATGAGAGGGCATATAAGAATATTTGCATGAAAGCCTTGGTTAGCCAATTTCGAAACTAATGACTCAAATAAGGGTGCAAACTTTGGGGATAGAAACTATTGAGATGTCTACAAACCCTGTACGTGCTTTGCATATTTCACCATAAATTATATCAAACGAATTCTCAAGTCGGGAATAGAAATCAAGTTTACGAATTATTTTATCTCAGCTTTGCCCATCATTGGAATTTATTATAACGATGCGTTTGCGTGTTTATCTGTTTTATAGGCATTATTTTTATATCATAATACCCATGAAGGTTTCGTAAAATACGACGTAGGCTGTGAGGGTCGGTAACCATTTACCATAATAATATCCATACAAATAGGTCAGAGGGGAGATTGTTTAGTTTGTATGGAAATAGGTTGACACTATGGAAAATGAAAATTTATTTGTGTTGAACATACATATAGGGCTACCGGGTAGTAAAATCTATATGTTATATTGCGCACTCCTGGGGAATTGTGAACGATTTAATATTGTTTGCTTTGGCATTTATTAGTTCGATTTTCACTCAACAGAGCAGTTAACATACTAAAATGGAACCATCAAGAAGAATTCCAATTTAAATATAGAACACGAATGACACGAGATATGTTTCTTCCCGAGTTGCACGATTAAAATTATTATTTTAAAAATCTTTCCGGTCCAGTTTATTGATTTGAAAATATTGAATTTTTAGCGCAATGCCTGAAGCATTTATGAGGAATTCTGAGTATGTTTATTTATAATTTAAAATATTCGACAGCAATTCTTATTCCATTTACAAATCGATTTGACATTTAGATAGATAATAAAATTTGTGAATTAACATACATGCATTATTGATCTTCAGCATTTCATGTAGGTTTCATTTTGCTTGATTGAATACCATGCCATTTCCTCGTTTTGCAGTACATATCACACAATTATTATCAAGTTATATGAATAATTCTTCAGAAAGTTGTAGCCCTGTTTGTCATCCCTTCTCTTGCTGAAAAGCCGAATATAATTCATGAAACTGGCTACGCGACATAAATACGTTTTAATTAATATGTTTTACAAGGCGTGGCTAAGTCTACGTAGGCATGGTCTTTTTGACTCCGAAGAATTATTTGATGTGAAATTTCCACGTTCCTGGGACTTCCTGTGGGATCGGTGACAAACATCTACAGTAGCGTGCAAAAGATTTGGTGTTAGCGGCATATCAATCTGATTAGATACTAAATAAATCCAAAGTTAAGGGGCGGAGCGAGGTCACTCACCTGAGCGCTAGATTTCCGGCAAAAATTAAAATCTGCGTCACCATATGATTTCCGTTCAAAACCAGATTCATAAAATTTATATATATATGTACTGACATATAAGGTATAGTTATATCGGACGAAGCATATTATATCTAAGACGTTATTATTACTCGTTACTTTCATATGAAAGACATAAAATATGATTTATATAAATAAAAGAAACAAAATAGGTACAGAGTACAAAAAAGTGAGCATGCAGAAATGTTCTGTGTCACATGGAATATTTCTGCATACTCATTTTTCTTATTTTTTTTGTACTTAGTGCCAATTTTATTTCGTGTATTCATACCTGCCGAGTGGTTGCATGTTTCAATAGTGATGATGTTAAGTGGTTTTAGTAATTGGAGATTGGATAAATTCGTATCTAATTGTCAGTTACCTTAAATAGGCTTACTTAGAAGGACAGTATGAGACAAGTTGGGAGGAACTGGTTAAATAAAGTAAAGTAAAATTTAAAAAATTGAGAATCGTTCTTTCAAAGTGTATGATAGTTATCACAGTAGATGTAATTTAAAAAAAAAACACGAGCATTGAGAGTTTAACAACTGTTGGTTCTCTTATTGTAAGAATTCATTCAGAAAGCGGCACAGAAAGCATTCTTAAGTCAAGGGTTCACGCACTGTCAATAAGTATAGATAGTATGACACTTTTTACAATTTATTTGATTTTTTGTATTGGTTTTTGTTTCGTTAAAGGTGTCGTCTACGCTTACTAGTATATACATATTAGTAAGCGAAGGTTTTATGAGGTTTCTCAGACAATTAACTAACTATTTACATATCGCTTTGATATAATATTTATATGGATATCCGATAATGCTAGCGATGAACGAAACCGGTACCGATGTTCATAAAAAAAATATGAAATTAATACAAAAATGTTGTGTTCTTTCAATGTTACATGTTTATATTATTATTTAAACATCTTGTATTAAAAAAATACACCTTCTTATAGTAATACAACATTTTTAAAGTAAAGCTCAGGACCAGTTTTTCTCATCTCGAGCATTACTAACCTTAATCGATACAGGATCGATTTAACAGACGTCGATTTTAATTTTCATTAGTTGATGCTCATGAAAGAGCGAAACTCGTCTTGATCTTTATTTTAAAAATGTGTAATTACACTAATTAGTACAAAAATAAATATTTTATTTATAATATACATAATGACTTCTCAATCAAGAGTTTAAAGTGACTACTCTTTTAACTTTTCCTATGCACGCCTTTTGAGTATCAATGAATACTATGCATGAACAAACCATGTTCTGACAATCGACCACGATTCGATTGAAACGTTTAACGTTTTATAGTCTTTTGTTTTGTAGATACAACTAATATCTCTTCCTACATACAATTTAGCTCTCTAGACAGACAATTGTACGTCTGAACTTCGTGACTATCAGGCCGTAGCGAATGAAATATTCCTTTATATTGCTATTCAATCGATTGTTGATGGTGTTGATGATTATATATGGCAGTCATTATTAGTTATTTTAAAAGTATTCTACAAAAGACACTTCGTCAAATAGATACGAATATTATACAGAGCTGGTCTTCGGTTCACAAAAAGGTGATAGCGGATAATATATTGCCCACATTGGAAACCTATCGCACATAGAATTAAAAACTTAAAAAAATGGTCTCAAGAAAATACGCCGTGCCGAAAATTGAGCGAACTGACTGATATTGTGTTGTGATTACGTAGATATTACAAAATAGTTTTGTGATATTTATAGGGAAGGGTCAGAGATTTAATCACATTCTTCGTATTGCTTCCATCAAGGTAATTTACATTTAGTGTTATTTATTTAACCGTCAATTTTAGAGTTAAACAATTACACTTTCAATAATACATAATTTCTGAAAGATAAAGTCGCCTGTGGTCTAGTTGGTTAGAGCTTGCTTTACCGACCAGGTGGTTCTGGGTTCGATTCCCGGTAAGGTCAATGTCAAAATTGGATTTTTTTCAATTTTAATTTGAGATCTAAGACATGGGTGTTTGTGAAGTAAATTTTCCTCGAGTTTATCTCACGTGACTTTCAAAAATTCTCATCGAGTATATCTCGTATGATCTTTCGACTTAAAAATATTTGACGCTTTGGCGTAAGCTGTAATATCAAATATTTGTTTAAGAATTAAAAAAAAATAAAAATACTAATAGTTTTAATATACGATTTTTTTTTCAATATTTTTAATTTTAAAACAGAATTGATATATTGAACGGATTAATCGGTAAGAAATTTAGCACACTGTTGTGTAGTCGGTGTAGTAAAAAAGGGCAACTCCGACTGTTTTTTTTTTAATGGGAGTCGGAATCTATGTCGGAGTTGTACTTTTCACGACTCCAAAGAACTGCTTTTACGTAACATAAAAACATCGTCCATCTTACTTCATTCAGTCTATAACATTTTGTTTCGTTCTCCTCCAAATTAGCAAAAGTGAGTTACAAGTGTATTCGCTGGGCATATCAATATATTGAGTATGCGTTGGCTATTGTTTCTCATTTTATCGTAGAAAAAAATATGCCCATAAAATGAGTAAGAGCAAGAATCATTTGTTGCAATGGTCCAATTGTGATACATTGAATTCAGTGGCCATACTTTGTGCACATATTTCGTATTGTTTTAATAAATTGAATAAAAAATATCATTTTTAGTTCATTACCAGGATTGTTCCGTTCGAAACAGGATATCTGGTGAGTCTATGTATTACAGTAGACCCCCCTAAAGCGAAGAGATTGGGACTACGCTAAAAGAATACTACGTTATAGGGGACTAGGAAAAAAAATCAATTGCATTATGTGAATTTAACGAAATTAAACGTTTTTATATATATATTTCATAAAATACGTCTAGCGACAGCTATTGACAAATATTTTTTTAATGGACGCATATAAAAAGTCTATATATATTATAATATATTTATGACTTAAAAAATTCAGCGTTTTGTAAAAAAATACGCTATACGGATGACTGGCGCATTCGCTATATGAAACTTCTATATAGTGGGGTTTATTGTACATTAAAGTGATTTTTCCCACCCTGGTCTTGACATAAATATGACAAGAAAAATAATAAATATTATTACAAAGTTATTCTTATAGTTAACATCACGATAAAAATGAATTTCTATTGTAAATCTGGCGGCTCGAAAATATAATAATGTATTAAATACGATTCTGTATGTTATCATCGAATCGCAGACAACTTTTTACAAGTCTCGTGTTCAAGCGAAATTTATGGCAGCTGTCAAAACTGCAGATATTTTTTGTAGAATATAAATTTTAAGATTGTTCGTGAGACGCTTTTGAAACGATGACTGTAAATATTACTCTTATAAAAACATCACAATATTATGCAAAAAAAAAAAACAGAACATAGGAAGTTTCAAAATGATTGTGAAAGGCGTTTTCAGTTATTTTTTTATCGATGTTTGTTATGACGGATATGACTCAACTCTTTATATATTGACTGCGGAAAGGAAAAAGGACGTAGCCCACACATTTCAAATTTTACAGGAGGCGCTAAAAACGTGTTTTGATGATTTTGAGACATATGCAAATTATGAATTATGCACAACCTTAAAGTGCACGGAGACTTCTAAACTGGTGTTTAATTGACATAATCTAATATTAATTAAAGAAGTTGTCTAGAAAAAACCTTTATTTCAGTATTTTTTCTTGGTTTTAATTTTTTACAAGGTCATCTTTTTCATACTTAAAGCTAAATTTAGATACTAATTCGGCATTTGCAGCTTGCATCCTTTTGATAGAACGTGCATCAAGTTTGATACATTGTGATTATAGAACAAAACCTGTTTTGACAAACATGTGGGTTACGTCATTTTTCCTTTTTACAGTCGATATGGAATTTAATAAGTAAAAAAATATTTAGCATTACAGTTTATAATAACAAAGGCGTCAGATTTTTTTTACATCACATGATATCAACGCGAGGAAAGAATACATTACGTACACCCATTTCCAAGATCTGAAACACAAAATTCAAAACAGTTTTCCGGAGCTGGAGTCGGAAAAACCAAAGAAAAATAATTTAAAGATATTGAAAAATGATTAGTCTATTCATCATATTGATTGATGAAACCTTATAGAATTATTCTAGTACCTAGAATGGTACCTTACAGATATGTTACTTCAGTACTCGGCAAACTCCGGCTCTTTGGCCCTTTGAGTGTGGCTCTTCAATGAAATACCCCATATGTACAGTGCGATTGAAACTTCGTGTCCCACGCGCAGGTGCCTACTTATATAGTTTATTTTTTAAAATTTAACTCTTAATATTTTGTTCAATCATGGTATAGTTGATATTTGGCTAAGCTGACTAATGAGTTTGCCGACCACTGTGTTAGTTAAACGAAATGTTTGTAAAAATCAATTCTGAGTCGGTTTTTTATTTAATGTCGGAGTCGTCCTTTTTACCCGACTCCACAGCCCTGGTGGGTTAACTCCTACTATCACACCACAAATAATACATTCAGAAGAAAAATATCTTCTATTACGACCCGTTTGGGGAATGCAAATATTCGCTGCTGTATTTAAATTAAATATATTATTTATCAAGTTTGGGATTTGAAGCCTGAACTCTCGACCGAGTGCTTACAATGTTCCACTTACGCCATAAAATTCGTTATAAAGTTTTTTTATAGAGGCACAATAAAAATGTTTCAAGCCTTGAAATGAAGGGGAAAAATTGCTACATAATTTCATAAATTAAAATGCACAAAGCTTCGCGGCAACATGTTCTGAGCTTTTTATGCAATATGTAGGTACATACTTGAGACATTTCATTTCAAGGATTGTCGTGTATTTCAAGCGTGCATGTTTCGACCCAGTGCTTTGGAATTGTAAAAAAATAACAACGACAATGGTAATAAGTCCACGACTGACTCGATTTCATAGTCCCTTCCTTGCCAGTTGAGTATGATACTGCCTACATACGTAAAAATGTTACTTGAATATTCAAAATAATTAATATATAATTCTTAATGATACGAAATAACAACAGTGCAAGTACTCAATTGTTCACTTTTATTTTATAAGATTTGGACCGGTTTCGCTTATAACGTACATTATCAACTGATAACATGAGCTCGTCATGAGAGTACAGGTCCTGATCTTATTGAATAAAAGATGAAATAGTACAAATGAGTATTTTATTTTTTGAATATAATACCTTTCTATTAAGTATTGACAGTGAACGACCTAAAAATACATTGAAAGTTTTTCTGTATAACTGGAACAAATATAATATAATACACGCATACACAGATATCACGAGTATTTCAAGTACCTTCTTAACTTGGCTATCGCAATAAGTTTCTCAATCTTTTTTTCTAGCACAGATGAGTTTATCATAAAAAGCGATAAATTTCTTTTAATTACGTTTCGGGATATATATCAAAAAAAAAAATCATCGGTAAGTACATATTTTTTTTGATCCTTTTCATAATGCATGGAGTAAGTTGTATTATTGATATGGAAATAATTAATATACGGATAATCTGCACTCGGACAATCGTTTACTGTTTGCCCAAATCCGTCAGATAACATGTCTTAAAACGTCTTTGAACGTAATAAAAAAAGTACAAAAAAAACACGTCATTCATGACAGGTACAAGCCTAAAATAATACTGCATCAGTGACTCTTGTCGCTTGCTAGCTGTTGAGTGATGCAATTTTAATTTATATTGGATAATATGTATTGGAAAATGGAATGGGAATAAAAAGCTAAATGTTTCAACACCGGGTACCTTTAAGGTACCTTTGGTTTCAAGTTTTTACCAATGCTGTGAAGTCGTTTTAAAGTCAACCGTCTTCGAAATTAAAAAGACAGTCGCGTAACCCAACAAACGCGCATCTTTTCGTTTTTCACTCAAGTTTGTTACAAAAAGATAATATTATTTTGTGACACAGCGTATTGTAGCGTGATGCACGAGCATACTATCAGACCATCCAACTCCTCGGCCTTTTAAATGCGTACTTCTATAATATAGTTATAAATCATTATCAAGTATAGAGTAACAAAGAAAAAATATATAAAGAAAAGGGTCGACTGATTGTACGGTATTACGGCTCCGGTTCATAAGGAAAGTGTTAAAATGTATAATATTTTTTCATTTCAATACTAATTGGCGCAGTAACAAATGCTCTTTTGCGATATTGATTAAATTATCGTCAGACTGGCTTAGAGCAAATATAATTCCGTAAAACTTTGCACGCAAATGTTGTGAAAGGTCACCGAAGTCTTAAAAATTTTCATTATTAATAATTGTCGTTATGCGTGACAAAAATAATCATTTTTACTTGTTATTAATATCCTAATGGCCAACATCATGTTACGAAATTGCAAAATAACCTATGTATAAAAACTCAACTCTAACTGACCCCTCAAATTAATCTCAATATTCGAACAAAACCGACCGACTTATGTCATCGTAGTGGCGCGGACATACAAAGAAAAATAATTAATTAGCTGCGTTTTTTTCGAATTTACAAAACATATTTTATTTAATTATTTTCTTTTGTATATAACCTTTTCCATCGCACCTTTTATATTGATGTATATAGATTTTTATTGATAAATGTCAAGCCCACAAAGCCTTAGAATACTAAGCATTGGTTCAAATACATAATCGTAAGCCAAATTAGCCTTAATAATGGCATAACAAATTTACGACATAGTAATCTGTATAATGCAGGGGTTCACAAACTGCATCCTGCGTGACTTTTTGATGTGTCCCGCAAGATTTAATTATTATTAATATTAAAAATTTCTTTTAAAATAAACCTGCTCGAACAAGAATGAATGGTCCGGCATATTAATAGTTATTAAACATAATTTTATGTATTTATATTTGTGAACAAAATTTTTCTACAATGAGCTTAATAATCATTACATTATTAATTGAATAATAAATCATATTTAAGATTAAAATTTGAGGCCAACCATTACGTACTAATTTTTCGTATTCACACCGCTAAATTTGAACCTAGATTTCAGGATAGAAACAAATAATTCCAATGATTAAGCAATTAAAATAAATTCAATGGTTTTTGTTGTCTTGTGTTTTCTAAAAACAGGAAATATTATAAAAAGATGTCCCGCTAAATGTTTCCTTCAAAATTATTCCAAAAAAATAATAATAAAAAGTTTGTGAACACCTGGTATAATTTAAAATAAAAATATTTTTGGAGTATTGTATTTGGTGATGACTTTATCAATAGAAAACAGCAATATCAAACTAGTGGGAATAATATTTCAATAAACTGAGTACATTTTGTATCCGCGAATCTTACGCAAGAATTTGTCACCGTTCTATAAAACAAATTCTAGTTTTCAATTATATTATCATCATAGTCGCGGCGATTTGGGGCGGATTCTATTGCTTAACATTACTCTAATCATAATTAGCATAACGAATAACTGGACCGCCTCTCATTCTGTGTACATTGGATTGCTGGAAATTATTCCAATCTTTCATTCTTTTAAGTTATACGATGTAAATGACCAACACAGTACGGTCTGACAATATTGTCCTACTCGGAATCATCATTCAAGTCACAGAATTTATTTGTACAGTATTATTTGATCCATTCATTGGAATCAGGCATCCAACATGTTTTTATTATGAAATACTTAGGTGCAACATATATTTCATGTTTTATTGATAATTTAAAAGTTAATACAATCTTTGTAAATTTGAAACTAATTATTTAGAATTCATTTTAAAGAAATGCCGCAAAATTTATTCAAAATTTCATCCGTAAGCCTATCTGTGGACCGATTTTTTCTGCGGCATTAACGAAAAAACTTGCAAGCATTTTTTAAATTCAATGATTTACTTTATTTTAATTTTAAGATGAAACATTCGAGGCTCAATAAATACAAATGGGCTGCGGGTTATGCATCCATGAATTAAATTATCACACAAGAATATATTTTTTTAGTAGATATACGTTTTGTGCAAGCAATAGTTTATTATTCCCGTAGCAAATACAGTTCCCAGATTCACGTGAACAACTCTGAACTCAGGCACCTGTCATTTTCGCAACAAAACAACGCTTCAACCAGTACGTTTTGCACGACCAATCAGAGTCGAGTGTAGATTTTTTTGACAGCATTGAAACGAGTCAAAATAAAAACAGTAATAAGTAAATCAATGTTTGTAATGAAAAATATGATACTCAGATAACAACAATGAAAAAACATTGAAATATCATAAATGATTTTTATTTTCATTCCATACATATATTGGGATTTCGAAAAGCTTTGAAGCTTGCATTACATTATTTAGTAATGTATAAGTTGTTAAATAAATCATCGGTCAAGTGAGTATCAGATTATTTTCAAGTGGATGAATATCTTGGTATTTTATTGAGCTGCAACCTTTTAAAAGAGTTTTCTAAATGGGCACTATTTAAACGCTGCGTTATGTTTGGATGTTAATTTACCAGACTTCAAAAGCTCTTTTTATAAAGTCATTATATCACAGCCACTTAATAGATTATTTAAAATGATATAAAGGTCATAAATATGATTTTAGTTTTACATTTTATATTAAATATACATGTCTATTTCATTGAGTGAAAGACGAAAGCTTACTCAGTAACGAAATTTTCGTGTATTGAATGTGATTATTTAAAAATGTGTCTAAATTGATTTTCTTCAAATAGGGAAAGTGATAGATCTTACAGTATATTATAAACCTAGATATACATCACTGATACACGAACTTTGTCCTGTCGATATATCGCAGTGCCAAATATTGCGTTGAAAAGTGTTTTTATAATTGATTATTTACCTGATATATGTTAATACTTAACACATTGGTTACGGATGACTCGTATACGAGTCTTTTCGCCGGTCTGACTTACGCGTTGAAATATATACATCCAATGCGACAAATGTTTTAGATTCTCTATGCAGATGGCGTAACAAATGATTGATGCATCATTTAAAAAATAAAATATTAAAATAAATGCACAAATATCTTTTTTATTCGGTGATTTCGGCGATGAAAAATCAGCAGACAGTTAAAATAAAACTTTAAAAAATAGGCCACCAAAATATAAGCAATTGTAGGCTAAAAATAGGCTTTTATGTTTTCTAATTTTGTTTTGAAATAAAATAAACAGGAGTAAATGTTTATTTGACTTGTTATTTATTACGTTTTCGATGAAATATATAATTCTATGTCAAATACCCGATTTTCTATATTAAAAAATACAAAAGATGAGTATCGCTAATAAAAGCAGGCTAAAATATATAAAGTATTATGCAACAAAGTGTTGCACAACTGGTGTCCAAATTATTTTTTTGAATGTCAAATAGTTTTAAAGTTATACTATTTTTTCAAAAGTACCTAATTTTTTGCAAAAATGCCCCGATGCGAATGAGTAACTCTGGTTAACCGACCCAGAAATAACTTATGTCAGGGAAAAAATAACCATAAACACCCATGCCTGAAATAATTAAACTGTTTCAATTAACCTTACGAGGACTCGGATCGATAAATGGAGCTCTTATATCACTTGACTACAATAACAGACTAAAATTCAAGGCTGTGGAGTCGGATGTTTTTCCAGACGTGGAGTCGGAGTCCGGAAACACCAGAGAAAACTAATTTAAGTCTATTCATCATATTGATTGGTGAAATCGACTAGAATCTATCCTAGTAACGAGAGTAATTTGACGCTATACATATGTTTCAGTTAAGGGGCGATATTTGAAAAAATCAATTCAGAGTCCTTTTTCATCCGACTCAGTAGCCCTGCTGAAATCTTACGAAAGTATTTAGTTAGTTTCAATCACAATGTTTCCGTCACGTTAACATAAACTTCAGCATTGTCCTTCCCATGACGGTTCCCAATGGAAGAGAAAGTAACAAGTCTTTAGTAAAGAAAACACATCTATTTCAAGTTATATTTATCAAAGCTAGAAAAAACAATACAGTTGACAGGCTTGAGAATGATTTATGGTGATCGTAGCTTATTGCTTTGAAATTTTAACACGTGTTAAATGAGTACGTCTGATGTAGTGACAAATTTATCTGCAGCACGCATCTCACTTGCATCCAGAACGGGCGCGTGCTGTAATGAAGTGCAGCAATCTGCATCAAAATTCATTCACGTCTTTGTATCGTTGTAGAAGACTCCAGAGAGAATTCTCAACAAAGATGGTTAGATACTGTCGACTTAAAATGGAATATAATACGTCTATCTATTAACGGAACAAAAAAGACTTCGCGATCATGAAATCACTGGTGAAAGCACGTTTAGGTCTTCGCATATTTACACGATTATAATTGAAGCGTTACAACATAATCAAATGTAAAAAAAAAAGAGTATCCGTTAATTTTAGGTACTCAGATTCAATTTCAATGGCCTGTGATTTCTACGATTTTTCCCTACTTGTGCATAGGGTTGCCACCTGCCCCGGATTGGCCGGGATTGTCCCGGTATCGGAAGCGCTGTCCCGGATGAGTACTTAATTGTCCCGGAAATTTTGAGCGAATTGAGGATTTCAAATTCCTCGGTGAGCAAAAAAAAAGTTTCGGAGATCCCGGGAAATGCTGGTATTTTGGGCAATTCGGTAAATTCCTGGGTTTTTGGATTCGAATGTCAGCAAATCGGACAAATGTCCCGGATTCACTTGCAAGAAATCTGGCAACCCTAACCCTACTTGTGCACCTTTTTTTTAATACATGCTAGTCTAGTTCATATGAAAGCGTCTCAGTTGATAAGATATTCTTTATTATCTATTCGACTAACTGTCAACATTATAAGACTAGTCTGGTGCTGGTGATAATATTTATATACATAGTAAGTAAACTACTGGCTGGTTTGTGAAAAAAATATTACATTAATTATATATGCGACACCGTGACATTAATTGAAGTAACACCCCAACACGGCAGTTAATATGTGATAAAATGCAGAACTGCACATTGAATAAACCTGCATATGACAGGGTGATATAATAAGTTACTTACCTATTTGACTATCAACCCTTATAATATATACAGCAGGATTACAAATTATTCACAGATATTGTTTCCGACAGCACATTTTCCCAACGGATTAGTCTGGTATTTGGTTTGTTCGTTAGGGCTAGACAAACACGTTTTTCTTCCATACGATACTTACATAACATTTTCGTGTGTTTTCGTTTTTTATTCTGGCTTCTGTTTATTTGCCAAGGTCTTGTCATCGTATTACATGACTTTGGAATATTTTTATTGTCAAAGGAACACTTCGTACAGGGTATGGATTATGGACAATACATATCTGAGATTTAAAATATTTTTTGTAGATGCATATTTCGTCAGCCCGTAATGGCGTTAAAATGAATACTAATACAATGAGTCAAATTCCACCAAATCAATCATTGTTTAAATGTAACTACTATAAGTTTAAAATAAGTTATCACAATGAAAATCACCAGAAATTTACGAGATATTTATTGAAACACACATTGTTTACCACAAAATTATACTTTATTTAATTAAATCTGGAAAAAAAGATGTGCTTCCATACTTCCCATTAAAAGCCTAGGAGTGAAGATATAAAACTGGATGACAAAACACAAATTAAGCGACACCACGTTATTACACAGATATCAAAGTTTTTTAAAAAATGACATTAATGACTACACATTTTACATTTGGATGTAAATTAGGAGTCCATAAGAATCGCATTGGGACTGAACATAAATAAGTACATACAATTGATAAAATATAACAAACGAATCCAAGCCACAAAATCTTTATAACTATCGCAGATCACTGTTTTATCGTTTGGAATCTGATTCAAATTATTGGTTATAAATAAGTCGATTCGTTTGTTTTCTCGCATGACTATTATGTCAACTGCATTCAGTGAATAAGGAAACAAATAAATCGTTGGTAAATTAGAATTTTTGACGTGAATTAGTAAATAATAATCGCGTAGGAATATTGAGTACTGGTGTGAGGATTGACTCACTTCCAATACAACTATGTAGTCATTGCATCTAGACGCCATTGCGACCCTGAGATTGTTGGTCGTATTCGTAAATTGAATGAATATAACACTAGAATAGCATTCATTAGTCAGCTGAATAATTAGTCCTGATCTAAGCGTATTTGATTGATTCATAATTTGATTAATCAATGCGGTTTAAAAGTATCTTGGATGATTATGTATTTGAAATTTGAAATTGGAAATGTGAAAACCGGGTTTTTTTTGTGGTAAAAATCACTTTTTATCTGTTTATAGGTAAATCCGTACAAGTTATAAAATGTATTTCTTCTTCATCTTTGAACATATTCGCTCCCTATATGGAGCATATGAACGCCACGCGGAACCTCCATGTTTCCCTGTCTCACCCCAATTGCTTTGCTTCCTCCAATGACATGCCAGCATACCTCGGTCCCGCCGAGTACATCCTATGGAAAGAGGAGGCAGACAGGATTAAGGCTTTCCGGAGGCATCCGTAGCACGTGCCCCAGCCAGTCTCAACGTCTCTCCATAACCACTGACGTGACAGGGCGCTGTCTTGTACGTTCCCTAGTCTCCTAATTCCTCACAAATCAAACCACCCCACCCCCATTATTTGACGCAAGCATCTGTTTTCGAAGCAAAGTATACAAAGTATAGTTATTATGAATCTTCGTTATGTGTCATGATTCGCTACCGTAAAACAGTAGTTAGAATGGTTTAAGTCGTGTACAGCCGTGTGTCCCAGACAGTTCGCATTGAATTAAATGTGGCTTCGGCCATTCCTAGAAAAATGGCGAGCTTCTTTTTGTACTGCCGTCTCCCGGGACATGTACGCCGATGTATCTAAAGCTTTCGACCCTCTCAATGATCTGAACCGTACTGGTCAGGGTTCTATCAGAGTCATGGAAGGTTTGGTTACACATCACATTGTTCTTACTTGTAGTAATTTATAGACCAATGCGACCTGAGTTAAGACAATATATATTTAAATACATATAATTATACGATCCGGGAATTTCAAAATTAATCCCGGGAATGAACCTTCCGATACAAACTGTAAGTACTATTCATAAGCACTATTCTCATTTACTAGTTGGAAGTAATTGGCCAGAATTATTGTGGATACTCATCTAGTAAGTCCGTTATGGTGGCAGCTATATCACCACAGCGATCTCTTTACCGCCATTTAAACGATTAAGTGCGCTCTGTGGAATTCTCGATAAGAAGTAGGGCGGGTTCATTAATAAGATTTAATTCGGTCACTTCTCAAGATAGCCTAGCTCAGTCACTGTGTCGATCTGGCACACTAAACTATGACATATGTTGACGGAATAAACAATGACATCTCATTCATGATGGCGTAGTAAAATATTTACTAATAATTGAAGTGATATTAAATCACGATAAGATGTAGGATTTCCATTCATGAAGTCGATTCGATGGTGAAGAACAGTGGTTGTCATGTGCGGCCACCAGAGGATTTTGATGTAGCCACCAACAGCTTCATAGTAAATATTGATATTTAAAATAATGTATTTTATTAAATATGAGCCCTCGAGAGGTGAACTGAACCAACTAATAAAACTTTTTTCATGGAATTTCATATTTTTATTAACTGAGGTTACTTCAATTTTACGATACTTTAAGACGCGTAGAATATGACAACGCATCTAACTTTTTTTAAAAATATCACTTGGCTCACTTTATCTATAATGGGCCCATATAAACTTAAAAGTTGATCCATTTTTTAACAAATGCAACTGATATTTTTATCACATCTCTAGACAAAAATTTGGTGCAGCCACGAGACGTTTAAGAATGTACATAGAACCGCTGATGTTTATAATGCGGCCACAGTAAAATTTTACGTGAGAACCACTGTTGTAGAATGATATTATAGAACAGAGCCGCCAGTAAACCGAGGTAGATTATTCAATAATGAAAGCAAAAAAACAATGTGAACTATTTAAGTTAAGATTCTGACTGCACTCCTTCCCTCCTAGGGATTGCAATGCCGGACAAATATATCAATACTGGATTTTAATATTTAGTACCGGTAACTAATTGGGATTAGAATACACGGCAAGTAAATCAATGTCATGTAGAACTTTCATATAAAATAGCGAGGTTAAAAAATATTTCATAATTATGAACGTGGGTTTTTAATAAATAATTTCGTAAAAAAACATTACATCGAAAGGCTCATCAATTCTGCAACATGTCATTGATAAAACTCTTGGCAGATTTTAATTATTTCAATTTATCTCTTTAATTTTATTAAAATATGTAATTGTTTCTGTAGATTCAAAATTTATTTTGGTTCATTTTCAATATTGAAATACCATTATTTTGCATTTTCAAAGCCGATATTTCGGTACTGAAAAGATAGCATGGGAGCCCTGGGAGTTCGATTATACCGGTACTGCAATCTCTTACACCACCCTGCGCATCGGTACTCTGTATCTAATAAATAGTTTGGTAAATTGGCCACCTATGCGTGAATCGAAGAATTCGTGTCCATTGCCCTCTCGGATTCGTTCAATCGATTTACATTTGCTTTTTGTACTGCCTATTGACAGTGGCGGATTAAACTATAAGCGAATGACGCGCGCGCTTGGGGCCTCCGAATCTTAGTGGCCTCAAAAATATCTTATATTATATGGCCCATATAATTTTTGTTCAAATTTGTATATATTTTTATTATTTTATATATATATTTTTTGATGTTGTTATGTTATCCAAAAACAGAGCCTACAAATTTTATTTCGCCTGGGCCTCTCCTGTGCTTGATCCGCCACTGCCTATTGATAATGCAGTGTTAGATTAAGAAACGAGTCGCTAGCGGCTAAATTCATATTGGATTCTCCGGCAGTAATAATTCGTTTTAATACTCTAGTAGAGAAGATAGATCTAATAGAGTGGCATAGCAATTTCTGTAACTTTCTCAATCACGAAATCCCGGTATTAGTACTGTCACATTCCCGGAATTGGAGTCCCTAAATGCGACGGAAAGGTGTACATATCAAATCCGATTATCTTCTAGTATTATTTATTATCCCTGGAACACTGTAGACATAAACAATTTATTACTACTGTTCTGGACACATTGATTTATGTTTTTTTCAGCGTATGCAGTGTGAGTCACAAGCTGTTACTATAGCAGAAATAAAATACAAATAATAAAACCATAACTTGCTATGCTATGGTTATGAAGCATATTTTATCAACGCCCGTCTTCTCATTACACGTACTGGCGGACTTACACTTTGGTACGTAATTGGTTGTGGTTCTTGAAAGCGTGTGCGAATGTTGAAGGTACATACAACAAACAGTTGAGAGCAAAGTAAAAAAGTAGCACAGAAAAGCATATGTTTAAATATTTATCTGTAAGATTTTCAATGATTAATAAATGTTTTAAGGTTATCATTATTAAATTTGTCGAACCAAAAATTCCTTTTTAAAATTCAATATGAGAATCATCATTTAATGGAGTCGTCCAATCTTCATTCAAACTTAGAACGTTAGCTTGAATAATTTAAAAAAACGCAAAAGTTTATACTTTTGAAGTTCATCATCGAACCACAATGACAGAGATCTCTACTTTTCATCCATCACTTTGCCGTATCTTTTGGAAACATTTTAAAATATATATTTCAACGATTTTGAATAAATTCCTTAATTATATTTTAACAGCTTAACGACCGGGAATGCGTATTTGAGTCTTTGAAAAACAAAGGTTGCTGGCCGGCGGACTCATATATGCGTATAGGCGAAGTATGTGGAAGCTGATAAAATTATATTTGGTAAAGGTATCTCAATTTGCTTACTAATTATAGTGAATTAAGTAAAATTACAATTTTTGCAAATTTTTTTGCAAAATTTTATTTCGCCAGGTGAATTTAAAAAAAAAAAAAGTGCGGTCGTTAAGCTGTTAATCTTGTTTATCAACATTAAAAATAAACGGCTTATATGTCGTACGAATTGTCGATTATAGCAAGATTGTTTGGTTTCAGAACGCCAAATTATTTCCATCCTTATATCGATTGTATGAATTCGTTATTTTTGGCCTTCTTGTAACATTGTAGATTCTTTGTTTCTCTCTCATGTTTATAAGCTTTTACGGACGAAATGTTTACAAATATAAACCGGCTAAGCTCATTAACGTATTTGAGAAAGTGACTTAATTGTGGTTATTGTGATTTGACTAAATGCAAAACCAACAGTTAAATTAAAAAGTCACACTTATTATTGAAAGTCATAATGATTTAAATAAGAAGTCATATCATGAATCATCATCAAATTTAACAGCATGTGAATCATGTGGTATGTCTTAATCATTCTTTTATTATTCTTATTAATGAAGTGAAAATATTGCACATGTTGAACCAGCTACGAGTAGCAAAAATTGTCAACAGCTTGGAAAGTTTGAATAAGCTGGGCGATTTTTGTCAACATAAACATATATTTTTTTAATCGAAATATACGTTGAATATTTCCAAACAATTATCATAAGGAAAACGGTTTTTTAAATCGTTTTAACTTCTAAGTTCTCCGATGGGAGAACGTTAGGACTGTTAGGAGTGTAAGAATTCAGTCGCTCAACCTCTCTTTTTCGGAGAAAGTATGAATAAAAATATGAGTCCAGGTCAGGGATGCACAACCCGCGACCCGTTTGATTTTTTTGTGTCCCTCAATTTTTTAAACATAAAAATTAAAATATAGTATATACATATTTTAACAGCAAATCTTTGAATTTAACAAATATGAGCAAGCTTTTCCGCAGTACAAATAAGCTTACCGATTAAAATTTGGATTCGCTATGTTGCTTAATTAAATCAAATATGAACTAAAATTCTATAGAATTGATAGAATTGGTTTCAAGTTCACAAATACAAATATCGCACATTTTGAATTATAAATAAAAAAAGTATACTTACCTAAATATTTCCTATTTAACAATAAAAACATTTTTTTTTTAAATTTCTACACCTAATTCTCCTTTTACGCGGTTTCCAAATAGCACGGTAAATATAATGGAATCTTTCTTTTTTTAAACGGAACTGTAACGTATCCCCCGTGTAAAAAGAGGATTTAACGTACTTTATTTTTTTTTCTTTGCGGCCCGAACCCATCATGATTGTATTTTGCGGACCATTAAAAGAAAAAGATTCTACATGTCTGATATACATGATTTAATATGAATAGTCACGGTTAAATAGAAGGCATCATTTAAACACATCTAACATTACCTAACTCGAAGTTGTTGCTAGGTTTGATAAGAAATAAATAAAATTACATTAACGGAAGCCTATTTTTACTATATTATCAATTCTATGTCCGTTTATCTTTCGTTACGCAATTTTCAATGCGATATAATATTTTACATGACATAATAAAATTTTAATTGTACTATTGAATAAAACATTTTTATATTCACTGCTATACATAATAAAGGGTTGGTCTATTTGGGGGATGGGGAATATCGACACTAGCAACAAAGCTTGCATGTGTATTCTTTTCAATGAGCGCTACGTTTTTATTTAAATTTTCCATATAATAATCATAATTAAGTACATTTTTTTATGTAGTAGCACAGTTTTTATTATTTATACACATTATATAAACAGGGGGGGACGCGTGAGGTCAATAAAAGTTACGTTTAGGTTTTTCATATATTAATATATAATATAAAGAGCCACGCCATATTTACATAGTATTTAATCCACAAATTAAAAATCAATTTTACAACATTATTTAATTAATATTTAAAACAGAAGTCGTATACATAAAACAGATAGTATCTCAACAAGTGGCGGCCGGTCAATGTGGCATTGGATCAATGCAGCCCTTGTATATGCAAGGGCAGTTATATTTCATGAAATAATATTCAAACATAACATTGATACCATTCACTCATTTTTAATTCTTCGTGTATTTGTTGTATATATATTATAAATAAATGAAGAATTTAAAATGAGTGAATGGTATAAATGTTATATTTGAATATTATTACATGAAATATAACCGCCCCTGCATATACAAGGGGTGCATTGATCCAATGCCACATTGACCGGCCGCCACTGATCTCAACGAATAGCCGCATTTGCCCACGTCTGGTATATAAAAATCAATTATAAACTTATTCGTAAAAAAATATATAAATATAATATATCCGCTTGTCAAATTTTATTGAAAAAACCGAAATGTAGAACTTGAACTCTTCTATAAAAGACATATACAATTTATATCACCGTCGTGCAATAGTTTAAGCCAATTTAATAATTTAAGATATGCTATACAGTAAAGGCATGGGTGTGTGTGATGTCTTGAAATCCCCCCTCTCACCCATCCTATCCTACGAACGGGGCGTATCGAGAGCGATTAGCTTACCACTAATCCTGTCCTAGCCCCTATCCTTCTATCCCTACTCTCTTTGGAAAAAGAGAGGTTGAGCAACTGAGTAACAAGCAGTTCTCGTAGAAACACTTCTGTTGAGATAAACTCCATTAGGAGTCCATATGCTCCACATTGGGAGCGGACATGGTTAAAAAAAAAAAAAAAAATACAGTAATACCCCGCTTTACGCGAGGGATACGTTCCGAAAAAAATCGCGTTAACTGAAATTCGCGTATATCGAGGTTTATGATTAAACATAGTCAAAATTTAATACAAAAAAATACAAATCATTTTAATCAATCACTTTAATTCTAAGAACACTTTATGCAATACATACTCTTATTTTTTACGGAAAAATACATCTATTGTCTTTTGGGTAGCGTTTTGTTTACGTTCTTGTAAAATACGTTCATAACACCCAACACTGTTTTTAATTGTTTGACACACGGTCAAGACACGGTCATCATTATTGTCTATACTCTGCAATATGTCCAAACCTGAATAAATTTTTGAAAGTGCATTTTGTATTTCCCCTGAAGATAAAACTTTCTCTTCTACCTGTTCTTCCTCATCGTAGATAGGATTATTGTGTAACTCGATCAAATCTTCATTGCTGATAGGATCGTCGTGCGTTGCTACAAGTTCTACGAGATCTTCTACCGTGACATCTTCAAGTTCAGACCCCTCAATCATTGCAGCAATGTCTTCAAGCACTTGTCTCTGCATCTGGACAATTCTTCTAGGTGCTTCCACTACATCTGGCCAAAGATTACGCCACACCCTATTCATACAACTCATTTTAACTTCCTTCCAAGCCTCTTCTATGTTGTGAATAGACTTCATAATGTTGTATGACTTCCACCACTCTCGCATAGACTGTCTTTCTTCGAAATTTGAAATTCGCGTTATAGTGAAACCGCGCTTAACGGGGTCGCGCTAAGCGGGGTATTACTGTATATGACTCAACGTCATAATGTCAAATTGAAAAATTCATAAATTGAATTATAATTTATATCTAATACAATATTTTTTTTTATTAATTAAGAAAACGGAAGTGTATAATAATTTGTTGGTTATATAGAATCACTTTTTCAAAAACGTTTTCTGCGCAAAACTACACACATCCATCCCGCTATGGAGGTGACGTCATATAATATAGACAGTAAATTCTTATAATATGATATAATCATTATTTTTCTGTGTCATATTCTTATTATAGAATAACACTACCCGACTTAATCAGGCACAGATAAATACATATATAATTATAATGATAACAAATTCGTTCAACGAATAAATGTTTTATAATAATATGTGTTACCATGATAGTAGCATATATTTAAAACTTAAATACTCAATGAATAATTATTAAGTTGCTCTGTTATGTATGTATAAAATTTAGGATTTTTTGAATTATCTATTTTACACTATAAATAATAAAATAATACGTTTTACTGTACTTTATTTACAAAATATAGCACTAATTTGTATTTGGACTGTTTTCCGTGCTTTAGTCAAAGCTTGTTAGTGTTTCGTTATAAAATAATAATTGATTGCCAGTAATTAGTGAATTCTTGTTGATAAATTATATTTCCAAAAAAAATAATATTCAGCTCTTAGATTAACATTTAAACAAAATAAATCATAATATATTGTATGTATATACATAAAATTTACAGCGAACGTGTATTGTAGTTAAATTACATTTTCACTAGCGTTTTCCAAGCATATTTTTTTACCGACTGCCACTTGTAAAATTATATATATCTTCCAGATGTCATTTAAAAACAATTCAGTTGTGAAATTATCAATTAAATCATACTATCTGATAACATACCCAATTCCTGTGTTCAGGCCTAAGCTTTTACTGTTGGGTTGAGTTAGGTTATGTGTACATGCACACACCTGTAAAAAATAGTTTCACAGATAGATGATACATAGCAGTGAAAATGTTCATCTATTGTATGATTTAATTTTATTGCTCGAATTACCGAAAATATAGTTCCACTTAAAATTCATTTTAGCTGTAACATATACACAATATTATATTATAAATCACACTTACGAAAAATTTAAATTAAATTTAAATAATCAAAATTAGAAATAGTTTAGTATCTCAATTAATCTTAACAGTCCAAGCTTGTGACCAATTATTATAAATCAATTACTTTTAATAATACAGTGTGATAATAAATTTGTTTTTTGCAGTCAGAAACAAGTAATAAGGATCATTAAAGTAAAAATAGACTAGAGGGCGTGTCTGTCGCACGGGGTTAAAACTTCCCCTACGTTGCTAAGAAATACTATACCGATATGATGCTGGCCCTTAAGGAACCAAGTGAAAAAAACATGTTTAACACGCCCTTTGATAGACGGTAAAAACCCAAAACGTATTTTTAAAAAAAAAATGTTTTTCACTTGGTTTTAGTATTTTTTAACACCGTAGGGGAAGTGTTAAAAATATACATTTCATTTCCCGTTCTTATGTTTAATTAAGATTACATTACTGTGTATCACAATATAATACGAATTATATAATACTTAATTAAGTATGTATGTACAAATCTTTTATTTCGAGTGTAATATTTATAAAATACATACATTTTAACGATTGCTGCCGAAACGTTGATAAAACCGTTGACGTTTGTAAAATGTAGCTGTTGCTAGAATTCATCAATTAATTAATATACCTATTACGAAAAATAAACTAATAAATTACAACCGTTAAAACAAAAGTGCTACGAGAATACAAAATCCAAAGACGATCATTCCTAATTCAAAATAACGATATTAATTTGAATATGTTCTATTCTAATACATATGTATTCACATACACACATACATGTAAAACATCCTCACGCAGTTCTAACCAGGTTCGCGATGGCCTCGTGTGATGGATCAAAATGGATCGTGAAGAAAGCAAAAAAAAAGTCGAGGCATTGTTATGGTCCAAAAGGCAGGTACCTAATCATTAATCAACATGTTCACAGAGCTCATCAAACTCTGAGGATAACTGAGGAATCTGTAGACAGTTCGATCGGTCAAAAATATTATTGAAAAGCTTTTCGCTTCAATTATAAATGAATTTATTCACCGGTATATCACAAAACCGGTGTAAAATATACGATACGGTTTTAGAGCATGATATTTGCATATTATATGTACATGTCATTTTTTTATACAGGTGTTTATATAAACGCAATTACTGAATAGTTATTTTCAATGTTTGCGTTAACCCACAGACACGAAACTGCAGGTGTGGTTTATAAATGAATATATTTTCAAAATGACGTCACCCCAACTTGTGTGAAGGTTGTTGTGTTACTATTTTAGAATTATTGAAAGGCTCTGGGGTTATTCAGTAACATACACTGTTGGTAATTCTGTATGTTATTTTTTTGGAATAGATTATAATTATTACATGTAATAAAGATATAAAATAACAATTTAATAATGACGTTTTTTGTCAGTGATATTTACATAATAAATTATAGCAGAACAAGTGTAATAATAATATTAATGATAAAAGGATTGTTATAAAAATAAGAAAACAATCTACTAGAAAATAATAAATTATTATTTATTCATGTTAGACGTTCGTATTTGAATCAATGATTAATTACGAAAAACATTTTCATCGTTGACAATTAATCAAGGTATAGTTTTATTGGATTATAAAAAAAGAAAAATGTCATTTGATAAAATGAGAAAGGCAGTACGAAATATTATCAAATAATAAGGTTAATCTAATGTATATTTAAATATCTTGTCTATAATCTGTATATAATAGTAATCCTCACGATATATGAAACTTACCGAAAATGACAGAAAAGTTTTGCCCGGCGTTTGGTCGTCAGAAAAGTTGTAAAAACAGTAGCCACAGAAAAAAAAAACACAGAAACACAATATAACAAAATCAATACAAAACTGTACAATCACACGAGAAAAGCACAACTAAATAAAAATAAAGGACGAATAGTCAATAATATATTTTTTTTTAATTGGTTTTATATTGCACAGTCTCTTCACAATGTTGCTAGACTAAATAAAGTTCGTTTGTCAGATTTATATTTAAAACGTTATTATAGTGTTTTTGAAAATAGAACAACGCTCAGCATAGAAGAACGCGCGCGAAGCGGTCGACAGCGCGGTTTCGAGAATGCTAGTGGCACAGACAGCGTGGTAAAAACGTTACGTTAAAAGCGTGCTCACGCACCGTAAACCCCCGAGCAACTGGTTGTTTCAATTCGCTTGCGCTGGTCCTCGGTACGTATGTACTGTTCTCGCTTGGGTCCATGGCCGACTGTCTTTAGCATTGGAGAACAACCGAGTGTCTGCGAAACTTTTCTTTCAAACGTAGTTTCACATTTTGAGAATTACCTATCTAGTGATAATCTGATTGGTAGGGAATACCACTATTACCGAAAAAGTCCTCGGTATTCACATAAAAATGAACCAACATCGATTTTGCAATATTTGATTTTCGCGATGAATTGAAATATTCTAATCTTCTACAGTTTGTATCAATATTGATTGACAGGTTTGTAAAAATTAATGAGACTTCCAATAGTGTAATATTATTTTCAACAAGTTATTTATGAAAATCCCACGACTATGATAATGCTATTTCATATGAAATATCGATGTTGATTTACTCGCCCAGTATTGCTTTCCTAACTGACCGTATATTTGTTTTGCTTTATTCAAACCTTTTTTGCTTTACGAGTATCGGTATTTTAGTCCGGTATAACAATCTCTAATCAAGAGTTAAGATATCTGAAAATAATTATTAACAATAACGTAATAAGTATGTGAGGATATATACATGGTATTAAATCGTAAACGGTATTCAAACGCAACCAAATATTTATTACTTATTGAAAATAAACATTTTTGTGGTGTGTTTATGACGAACAATGTTGTGGTGTTTAAATAAAACAATCTGAATTGACTCTTAAATATCACAAAAGAGATTATTTAAAATACAATAATTACACAGCTAATTTCGTCATTCATAAAAACCATGCAAATACAAAACGAAAATGTGTTGAAGAATATTAATTAACCAATACATTTGTTAACGATTTACGTAACACTCTTTTTCATTGAAACAAAAATATAAAGTTATCAATTGCAAAATATAATACAATAATTTATTTTTAACAAAATTCAAATCAAAAGTTACCATACGCGATATTCTAAAATTTGTAAACACGTCATGTTGATAAAATGTAATAATCTCAGGCGCATATGAAAGACCATTTTAATGTTGCTTTTCCCATTAAACAGATTGTTTAGAGCTGTTTGACCAATGAAATGTACTGTAGATATTTATGTTTTCCAAAATAGACATACCTCAACTATTTCTTATAAACTTCATCAAAATAGTTATTGGTCCATGATTGTATGAAATATATCATCGTATCTTTGGTGGAAATTTCAGAAAGTGTAACACTATTTGCACTATACACATTTTATTATTTCTTTGTAATTACAATAACTATTGTTAGTCCATGAGTCAGATATTGAAAAATTGCAATTACCCATCGCTTTCATATTGACATTTTGAATATCAAACGACATTTTTTTTATCGATGTCTACTCCCAATGTGGAGCACATGGCCCCATAATGAAGGTATCTTAACAGAAGTTTTTCTACGAGAACTGTTTGTTATTTAATAGCCCAACCACTATTTTTTTAAAAGAGTAATAGAGATAGAAGGATAAGTCTAAGACATAACTAATTGTTAACTGATCGCTCTCACTACGCCCAGTTATTTAGGGTTCGTAAGAGCGGGAGGGAATTTATAGACATCACAAACACCCATTCTTTCGAACAGAAATCGATAAATCCATCGAAAAAATGCTGTTAGTACTGGGACTCGAACCCGTGAGATCCGGCACAGAAGCCCACAACACTAACCTGTGCCATATAACCTAACATAATACTTATCGATGTGTTTAATTACATTTTAATTCACGACATGTTCAATCAATTATTGATATGACCATCATAACTGAATATGGTGAAGTTCATTACATGTATTTTGGTACACCTTTTCCTCTTTTAAAAATTGGTGGTGCTACTCAAACAAACATTTTCCAAAACATGATCTATAATAGTTTCGAATGTTTCACATCACTGAATTTTTATACCTCCATGGCTACATCGCTGGTCAGAGCAGTATTCGAATTGATCAACAACGTAAACCGAAATACAAGAACACAATAAAATGAATAGCCAAGTATATCATGCAGCGATTATGTTGTGCTATTTGATAATTCAGGGTCATTTAGTTTAAAGAGAAAAAAGATGATTTACAATTAATAAAACAATAGCAAATTTAAAAATGAAAGTCTCGCCACTATCAATCATTTATGTTGCATTTGGGAATATTAATGATCTTCGAAAAGTGTTCAATGCTTGAATTGAATGTTTGATATCTTTCTTGTATTATTCAACCATAATTAGTGTACTATTTTATTTTTTATAAATACTTACCAACTTAAAGATTAGCAATTGAGAATGCCTATTTTAACTTTCTCATAACATTGCTTTGTAATATGAGTCATGAATGGTGATGAAACTTCAATGCTATCAATTAATTTTCAACGATTTTGGCGATACTGTTGTAATATATTAATATGTTTCAACTGTTTACAATGTATTTTAAAATACTTTATAACAATGCTTAGTCGCGTGAATTAGAGGTAGAAGCTGTGGCGTAGGAAGGAGTCCCGCCACCCGGAGCGGTTTATGAATTTGCCGCCCCCTCCCCCCTCAAAATTTCCTCATTTTTCTTTAATCAATTCTACTATTTTTTTAACTATGAGATTATACTACTGGTGACTTTTTTTAAGCCACCAGGAGTATAATCTTATTTTAATTTTATAAATATAATTTCTCGAAAAATATTGTATTTTGTTCATTATTTTTTTTTTTGATTTTTTTTTTCTAATATTGTAAAATCTTTGAATCTTTTGAAAAGAACTTTGTGTGTCAAAAAAATATATTAGGCAATGGTCTTTTTTATTATGTTTGGAGGAAAATGGTAAAATATTGCTGTTATTATTAGTATTTATTTTACAAATAAGTAAATAAATTTAAAGTTGTGAGTTGATTCTCAAGAAGAGATACTATATTTTATTTTATAAACATAACATTAGGCAAAAAAACATATTGGAAATATAATTTCTGGATTGTCTCTTCGCAAAAGTCGTTAATCAACATATATTTTATCTGACAGTTAACATTTTATTAAAAGCATAGCTATGGAGCTAAAATCCTTATCGTAGTCGGAAAAAAATTACGTCTCCGACTGCCGGCTCCAAAATAGTAAATTTTGTCAGTGAGTGTCACAAAGCACAAATTAGAGGTTGGACATTGGTTCTGTATGCATATCAATCACTTTTTAAAAAATCTGCTGATTTTCGAAAATGCCGCCCACATAAATGTGCCGCCCCCTCCGCATCCCCCTCGCTACACCACTGGGTAGAAGGTGTGATATATTATAATATTAACTGATTATTATACATATAGAAGTGTAAAGAATTTTAAGGATTCTACTATGATTACAAACGTTTACCTTGATTTTTTCTTATGGTAACCATAAGTTTTTTTTATTAGAATATTGAAAAATGGTCCTCGATATAGGCAGTGGTGTAGGAACGGGTCCTACCGCCCGAGGCGATCCTTGAATTTGCCCCCTAAATATTTTCTTTAATTTTGTTTTTCAATCACTTCTACTATTTTTTATCTATGAACTAAGAATTGTTTGAATTTTGTACTTTTCCATTACTTTTGTCGCTAACGACCCGGGTTTCGCCTTTCGGCATCTTCAGGCATTCCAAGTGCACGGATGTACTTGAAGTGACAATTCAAATTTGATATTGAAATTCCATCAAGCACCCTCAGTCGAAAATTCTTAATTATGAACTAAGAGTTTTTACTACAGCTGGCTTAATTTTATTATGCATGAATATTATTTAATCGAAAAATATTGTATTTATCTTTGAAAATGCCGCCCCCAAAAATGTGCCACCCCTACCGCATCCCCTTGCTACGCCACTGGTTATAGATATGTGACGATATTTAAAAAAATACAATTAAATCGATCCGCCTAGCGGATAATAATAAAAGCTTAGATACGACATTTAATTTTCTCAGCGTTTATCGGCACTAATTCTTTTTTCGAATTTTTCATGTTTAACATACTTACTTAAAAAATACACAACCACAATATGATAAATAACCTCTGAGAGTGATGAAGTTCGTGGATAAGCTTGCCTAGTGTTCGAATGTGTTCATAACTTCATAAAAATAAATCTCATATATCACCGAGTATGTTTCCAATATTCTTATTCTACTTCACGATTTCCCCGCCTCAACGGAGACTAATTGTTATTTGTCTATGGCACTTCACTTGTGTTTTTTTATGTACAACTCATCCCTACATTTGAAAGGTGATATCAGCACCCGAAAAGCTTCCGCATAATACCATACAAAATTAATCCGGATGTAATCGGCCTTCCGTAAAATAATATGTAAGTACTGATTAGTGATTAGTGATAAGCGAACACATATAACTTGAAATACATGTTATGATATCAAATATGTATCCAAACGATTATCCCAAATGGAAGATAGTTTTTAATATTGATATCCATTTTAATTTATCGAAAACCTTCTTACAAACGTGACGCCTAATTCCTTATACAGCGGAACCCCCAATTACACTACCCCGAATTACGCGCTGGCTTGAAATATTCGCCGCAAATCCTCCAATTGCACCGCCCCGGGCGGCGCATTACTGTGGGCGGCATTTTCGAAAATGAACAGAAAATTTTGAAAGTAATATGGAAATAAAGATTGACATATATACAGAACCAGCGATGGGCTGCCAATACGTTAACAAGGCGCTCGGTTAATCTCAAAGTAATTCTCGGTGTTTGGGGAAGGAGTGATTTTTTTTATCACTCATAAGCAATTATATGGAATACTTAAATAAGCAATAGATTGTATTAAATCTATATATATAAAAATCTCGTGTCACGGTGTTTGTCGCTAAACTCCTCCGCAACGGCTTGACCGATTTTGATGATTTTTTTATGTATATTTTTGCTAGATATGAGAATCAAATGTAAACTATATTTCATCCCGCTATGTGAAGGGTGTCCCGATCCAGATTTGTTTTCAATATTCCTGACAATTCGTCGTTCCAATTTAAAACAATTGAAATGGACGTCTTTAAATTCAAATTTCCTGGCTTAGAACTGAAGCATCGTAATAATATTGAGAGAACTTTATTTGAAAGATTGCATCGCTACAACGTTTTTTAAATAATCTAATATACTTATTCGATTTTTTGAAGCTATAATTATAGGGCTGGGAGCTGATTTGACAGATTTTGATCAGTGACGTCATTGATTCGATTATTGGAGGTATGGTTATATTTTGCATCCGGCCTTGAAAATCCTTTTTATTTCTTACATGCATTAGGAATATTCTAATGACAGTATGGATATTTTATTGAACTATATTTCGACTTTTATTTTTAAATCTTCTACTACGAAAAATAATTGTTAGCAAACTTTAACATTATTCCATAAATTAAATAATTTACAATTTAAATACCGCAGGGTTGTCGATATACGCTATTTCTGCTACTACAAAAAATGATTGTTAGCAAACTTAAACATTATTCCAAAAATTAAATAATTTACAATTTAAATACTGCAGGGCTGTCGATATATGCCCCGAGGTCTATTTCTTTTACTACGAAATATATTTTTAGACTTTTTATTTAATCTAAAAATTATATGATTTACAATTTAAATACTGCAAGGCTGTCGATATATGTCCCGAGATCTACTTCTTCTTCTACGAAATATATTTGTTAGCAAACTTAAAACATTCCAAATATTCTAAAAAATATATTATTTACAATTTAAATACTGAAGGACTGTCGTGATATATCCCGAGATCTTTTTCTTTTTCTACGAAATATATTTGTTAGCAAACTTAAACATTTCAATTATTCTAAAAATTATCTCTATCTCTATATAGGCTTAACCGATTTTTATGATTTTTTAAATGTATATTTGTTAGATAGTAGAATAGGTTTTTAAGTATATTTCATCCCGCTTGCTGAAGGATCCTATCCCGATTTTTTTTTCAATATTGAAATTATTTATGTTGTTGAATGACAGATGGCGCTAAGTGCGCAGCAACTTAAGTCCAAAATAAGCAAGTTGTTTATGTCTCCTTAGTTACGTTTGATACGTGCCATTGTTACGTCAAACAATCAAAGGGTATTGTAAACAATTATCAAGTGAATCTGTAATAGTCGTCACAAAGCATTTCTTTCGCTGTCAAACAATTATGCCACTTAAAAGATTAGCTATTAGTTGATCTTGACTTCAAGCACGAAAGAAAACGGCATCACGAGCTTCAGAAACAGACGAGCAAGTTTGGAAACCGTTCGAGCTCTCACTGCTCAAGCCCGATCGCCTGACACAATGATATGCAAACAACCCTTTTGACCGTGATTTGGAACGAGAAACACAATTTGATGTCGACAAATTGGGTACATTCGTTCAAACAAATCTTCCGAAATTGGTCCCAGAACAACGCATAGCGTAAGACAGAATTATGCATGCAATCAATCACAATCCAAAACATTGGATCACAAAACAATATTGTTGGCAATCGCTTCATCTGCAATTGCAGCAAATCTTTTGGATGGTGGTCAAACAGCGCATTCAGCAAAGAAATTGCCTTTGAACACCAACATGCAATATCAAAAAAAAATCATGATTGATGAAGTACTTTAATCATATCAACTCATTAAATGGGACGAATTTACTATGGCGCACAAAGACATTGGAAAATCTTCACTATATGTACACTAAAAGATTTGAGAGGAAATGAACAGGTCTTTGGTGGCGAACCTTTTTTGTTGTCTGTTGTCTTTTTCGACAAACTTTACCAGTTATACCACGTTCAACAGCTGCTGATGAATCAAGTGCATGTCTCAAATCATCAGTTTTATGGTGACATGTGCAGAAATTGACATTGAAAGCTAATATGCGTGTAGAATTACAATATGATGCATCCGCTGAACGTTTCAAAAAACAATTGTCAGATATTGGTAATGAAAAATAGAAATAGATGAATCCACACTTTACCACCAAGCTTCTGTAAAATTACAGGAACCGTAAGCGAATTGATGCACAAAGTTTTCCCAAATATCGCACAGAATTACAAAAATCATCAGTTGCTTAGTGAATGTGTTATATTAGCAGTCAAAAACAACGATGGTATTGCCATCAACTTCAGGATTCCAAACGAAATACCAGGCAAAGAAACAACGTATAAGTCCATCGATACTATAAATTGATCAAGACGAAGTTGTCAATTATCCAACTGAATTCTTAAACTCACTTGATTTGCCAGGCATGCTACCGCACGTTTTAACACTGGAAATTGGCGTACCTATCATTCTTCTCCGAAATATAAATCCACCACGACTTTGCAACGGTACCAGGCTTTCAGTGAAAAAGATTATGAATAATATCATCTAAGCTACAATTTTAAATAGAAAATTTAAATGATGCGATGTACTGTTTCCAAGCATCCCAATAATTCCGACAGATAGGCCATTAGAATTAAAATGTTTGCAGTTTCCGGTGCGAACCGCATTTCGACAATCGCTATAAGTGTGGACTAAATTTTAAAAATCCATGCTTCTCACATAGATAGCTGTATCTGGCCTCCTCACGCGTTGAAAAACCTTAAGATCTATTCATATACGCACCAGACAAAAAAACAATATATATCCAAAAGCACTTCAATAAACATAATTAAAACACAAACACTTTCTTTCTTTGAGTGGCATTGCAACGCATGCCGGGTCAGCTAGTACACTTATAGTATGTAAAAATATGCAATTAAACATATCAATGTAAATGGCTAAGCATGTACTAATGTGTATACTGAAGCTATCGTAGATACTATATGAGTCAGAAACTGCAGATTATACTAATTTGATGTGAGAATAATGTTTTCTCTTAGATCAACAAGGGGCTCGCCGGAACGCCCTGGGCGGCGGGACCCCTTCCTACGCCACTGTGGTTATGGTCATATCAGTCATAACACTCACAACTTCTGACCAAGCTGGGCTTATTGAGCTGTCGATGTTAATTATATTATCAGTCATATGAAATGATACAAATATATGTACTGTGTCATATGTGATAGAATAATAGCGACTGCCAAGATAAAATTATTGACAGGAAAGGTCAAAAATTCCGAAAGTATTTTCCCAATTAGTAATTGTATCCTTTCCATAACACTGACATCATTTTCTGAATTTAAACATACAATGTCTTCATTGAAGTATAGTGATATTATAAATTAGTTGGTGGGCGTTGCAGATAATACATTTTGCTTGTCCATTTGATCTTAGCGGAAAACCATCGAATAAAATTATTATCATTTGTAAAGAAATGTGTCATCTTTCCGGTGTTTCAACTTAAATTATACTCACAATAATTACAGTATATTATCACAATATAGCATAATATATAATAATGTATACCATGGTTTCCAGCGAGAGATCGAGAAATAATTATCGACATCATTGAAAGATCTCTAACGAAAAATAATCCTGCACGAAGGCCCTTGAACAGTTTTACATGTATGTAACATAAAAGGCCACTGATTACTGCAAACGACAGATCTCATCATGATATAATATTTTTTATACTGTCAGTTTGACATTTGATATTTAGTCGGTTAAGTTGTCGTTTATAACAAAATTCGCCATTCCCGGGGTCGGAGGTTGGTACGCCAAAACAGAAAGCGTTTTAGGGCATGAACCGTTTATGACGGTTTGCAAACGGTTGTAATGTGGTTTTGACGCAAAAGAACCGAAACAACTGTCAAAACTATAATCCAAACCATGTGATCAAAACTTTGAATTAGATTCTAACTCGAAAACAGTTTGCAAACCATCAGAAAACCGTCAGAAGTAGGCAGAAGAACAGAGCTAACGAGATTCGAAACCAACAAAAAGTTGTCAATGATGAGAAAAAGAGAAACATAAGAAAATAATACAGTTTTGTTATGTTACTCAAACTAACTTTACAGCTCGATCCAGAGGTGGGCTTCAGGGGGTTCGTGCGAACCCCTTGTTAAATCTAATTTAAGCTGGCGAGACACCTGCTTAAAATAAGAAAAAAAATATTCTCAGATCCATCCTTTATATAATGTGTAAATATGCATTATAATTAGATAAAATAACGCAATGATGTACATTTGTTGTTTCTGAGAAATATTATCATTTACGATTGTTAAATAATAACTTTGAAACATGTAATTCAGCGGTGGGCTGCCAATATCTTATAAAACAAGGGGCTCGGTAAATCGTATCCATTTTTTTATACATGACCACTTCCAATGTCGAGCATATGGCTTCCCAATGAAGGTATCTCAACAAGTAGTAGGGATAGAATAACATGACTAGTAATTAACTAATCGCTAACGTAACGCCCAGTTGAATTGAAGTATCGGAAAAGTGGGAGTAATTTTTTAGCCATCACAAACACCCATGCCTTCGAACCGAAAATCGATAAATCGATCGAACTGGGACTCGAACCCGTGAGGTCCGGTACAGAAACCCACAACGCCAAATGAAAAAATGAAAGGGCAACTAAGTCTTGTTTCATAATAAAATTGAAACATCTACAGAAATTGCAATTATGTAATGATTTGATATAAGACGAATGATTTTTTTTATCTAAGCAAAGGGCTCGCGCGAGCCCTTCCGAGCCCCCTCCAGCCCACCCCTGATGTAATTGGAGCTAAAATGGAGCTGGATTTTATCCTTGCAATCAATCTAATGTGGGTAAATACCAGGGCTGTGGAGTCGTATAAAAAAAAAGACGACTCCGACTCCAGATTTACAATAATTAACGACTCCGACTCCGAGATTTTTTTTCAATAATTTCATTTCAACTTATAAATATGTATACCATTAGATCATCTTTAGTCAGCCAAGCATGAAATGTAAACACTTTTGACTATTTTGTTTGACTACACATTATTAAACATATTTTTCAATAAAAATTCGAGCCGCTAATTTTTCACGACTCCGACTCCGGCCAAAATACCGCGACTCCGACCCCGACTCCATCTCAGACTCCACAGCCCTGGTAAATACACTTTTCACCTATTGCTACTATGATAATAATTGAATCAAGATACATTGCGCATTGTTACATCATATACGTATGTATAATATCATTCGATACTTTGATAATAATATGAATAATTGTATAATAGTGATAAAAAGAATCCACTCTACTTCCAGATCACCGCGAATAGCTTTAATATTAGTCACGCCCCTTGTCAACGTATTGACAGCCCACCGCTGGCTCGATCGATATACATAGTATTGTATTTGTGTTTGTCAGTCGTGAGATCACATTTTAAGATATTGTATTTTTATGCCCCATGGCACAATATGCCCACCAGTTTGCAAGCATTAGAAAATACATAATATGCTTTGGTGATGTCACAGGATGAAGTCATTTTGCCAAAGCATGCACCTTGATGCTGAATAATATTATATCATAGGCTTCAGTTGTTAAGAACCGGTAGTTTCGAAACAGTTTAGCTTTTATTATAATATAGGTATGTCGATAAGTGTATTCATTCTTGGATATTTAAATAGAATTACGTAACTACAAATATATTTGTTTGTCGAGAATACATATTCTTTTAAAAGATTTGCTATTTAGTAGTAACTACTTTAAAAATGTTTTTTCATGATTCGGGTTTTATTTTGAAATGCATTATGTCAATATTATTAATAAAATGAATACAGAAAATTTGAAAGAAGTCTTAACAGCTTAACGACCGCACGTTTTTTTATAAAAAAAAATTTGCGAAAAATTCTCAAAAATTGTAATTTTACTAAAATCACTATAATTTGTTAACAAATTGATATATCTTTACAAAATTTAATTTTCTTAGCTTCCAGATACTTCGCCCATACGCATATATGGGTCCGCCGGCCAGCAACTTTTGTTTTTCAAAGACTCAAATACGCGTCCGCGGTCGTTAAGCTGTTTAACATAATATATGCTTCGATCGAGAGCGATATACGAATGCGATTTTCTGAGATTGCAATTTTAGATTTATTTACATATGTATTTAAAAATATTTTCAAGTTTCATTTTTTTATTGTCATAGAAACACGTGCTTTAAAAAGTATTTGATTCTTTCAGAGGAACTGGATATAATTAAATATAAATTATCTAAAAATATGTGATCGAATATTTAATTAGAACAAAAAAAATCTGATTATTACATTGAGCAACCGGTCGATCGCGAAACAAATTTTAGTAGATCACAGTTACGATTGTTTCAATTGATTCAAAACTTCATCAAGATTTTTTACACTTCCTTGGTTACCTATATCGATAGAAATACGAAATTATTACAAAAAAAATGTTTTTGCTTCTTTTAAAGTGAATATTTTTAGCTTTGAAAAACGTAAAAATAACATCAACAAATAATCTTACCATATTCTTATTAGTGACCGATTGTCATAAAACATAATATACATACATTCTTCCATACAGAAATAATTTGGAAAGCTATCCTTGACGGTAGGTAGGTATATGATATTACATATAATATATATTATTATCAATTTTAAAATTAACATAATCAAGTTTTCAAACAAAATCGTATAAATAAATATGTTACGTTTGCAAATACATAATTCAATTTTCAGAAAAAAAAACTTATCCGCAGTGATCTTTTTTCCTAATATGTATTCTGTCTAAATATACCATTTAGCATGACTGACATGTTTTTAGCTATTGTGAAAAGTTCCTCAAATCTGTCATATTCAACTATGTATAGTTATCGATTGGATTTTTTGTGACACGAATAATTACACTTTTTTTTTCAAGTTCATTACAACCGAATGATTGTGGATATCAAAATATATTTTAAAATTCGACTGAACATAAAACACTCCAATTATGTTTTGAGCTAACAACATATCTTTTCATCTATAAAGAAGCACTTGTAACAAACACTTAAAAAAAGTATTTTCATTTTTATAACAACTGTAAGACAACTTGGAACTATGTTTTTATTAGTACAGCATAATCATAGTGCAAAATTGCATAAATATCCATGTAGATACATATTCCACAATCGTTATATGTACTTAACATCGATCCATATTTTAAAATTATTTAAACGAAAAGAAGTTAGTAATTTATTGACATCTATGGCCAAATGTAAAAAGCTGAACCCCGAACTATGCGTCCAATAGATTAAAAGGAATCTGCATTACCTACAAGCTAAATTTCGCACAAATTAACCGACGAAAGAGACCGCTACTGATGGAAAATAAGATTTTTCTTTATAATGAAATTTTATAATAGCATTGTTTCGTCAAGCTTAATTCTTATCATATTTGAAAGACCTCGTATCTTTTATCGTTCATTAAAAAAATATTTTTAAGGCACTCTTTGTTATTAAAATTTCACTTAATTTTTAATTAAATGTGCAATGTTTACTATATTTACAGCAAATAATATTTATGATTTTTTGAGGGTACTTAATATATATGAAAGAAAAGTGATGCTTTTTGCATCTTAATGGAAATAACATATTATCTCTTCATTTATAATGTATTAATTATTTCTTTAGAAGACCGTCATCAATTGGTTCAGCAGCATGAACCAAATAGTGTCGTAATCCTTGATCAACAAGACTGTTGGATGTATAATTCAAGATTCAGTGTGTTTTTTTGAAATTGTTTTGTGAATTTTTTAAAACGTGAATCGTTGTTTATTGGTACTATGGTCCTTAACCCCTTAATATGAGCATGGGAAGTGGTCTCCATTCGGAAGGGAATAAATATTTTAAATATTAAAAATCAGAAGATAAAAAGATCGCGTATACATAAATATCGAAAGCATCTTCGAGACTATAGATTAAAGAATATAAATCAAGTAATATTACAATTCAGGTTGTCGTTATTCCTTTAGTTTATCGTTGGTAGTGAATGACCTAAAGAAATAATATTGTATTTTCACTATTTGTGCGGTTTATAAGTTTCCGTATTGGGTCAACTAAACATCTTATAGTGAATTATTTCAATTAAAACGATTAAATATTTCCTGTTTGCGGCCTTACTTGTGGTAAATAACTATTTAAGTGGTGGGATAATAAATAAAACAATACTATCCAACTAGTAATATTTTTAATTTGACCATCCATATTATATCGACACTCCCTGACAATTAATTGATTATACGCTTTTACATTTTCGTTTTCAACTCACTCAGTTCTATGGGTAGACATCGAGAAATATTGGAAAAAATATGTATCACCGTTTTTTCGAAAAGTATAAGCACGCAGCAGTCTAGGGGTCTTTTTGTGTTTTGAATCTTTGAGACGCTCCTTTGATTTTTTTATGTTTACAGCCTTTACAGTTTATTAGTGACGTAATGGTGAAGATTAAGGGGGCCTTTACGTCACTAAAACCAATAATGTAAGGCACTTGTTTTTTAATTTTAAAAAAAATCGTAGTAACATAACAAACTCCTAAACAGGGGTATTGAAAATTATGACATTATCGACTGGCACAGATTTTACGATATAATTTGGAAATGTAGGGCGTGGAATCGAAGGATACGAAAAATTATATGACGCTAGTAATTATATATGACATCTTGTTGAAATGAAATCCTATATATTTAAATAAATCAATAAAATCATTGTTTATCACGAAACCATTTTGTAGAAAACATATTATACATTCCTAGCAAGTGTCTTGCGGATCTAACAAAAATAACGATAATGAAATTAATCTGCACTGCGTCAAGTAAGTAATATTTAAAATAGAATGAACTTTTCAATTAGCAGTTGATTTATGAAGTATACGAGTGAAGTTGAAGCAAATAAAAATGGATCCGATTATTCAAGCAATATTGTTGACCGAACTTTTGATCTTTTTTCTAAATATAAAGTTTAAATCTAAAGCTAAATAAATCTATAATGTCACGAAGGTTTGGAAAACTTAAAAGACAGTTACAGTTCCCGAAGTATCAAATTTATAATAAAACAAATGATACTGAGAAACCGTAAATGATACATTTTTATGGAGCAACTTCTTGCCAAACGAGTCAGTTGGTAAAGTTTTTTTAAAATTATCATCTTCGCCACCAATTTATGAATTCCAGAATACCTTTGGATAATTGCTTGATTGACATTTGTTTGTCAATCTGAATCATTTTTGAGAGAAGTTTACTTACGTGAAGTATAAGTCCGATTTTGACGCTGGATTAAGCATTTTCCAGTAACAACATCCCTATCAGGGGGCAGAAATGATTGACCCCACACTAGTTCGACATATTCACTCGTTTCGAGGATTATTGTAAATTTCTTCTGGATCTGTCATTTTAATAACTAAGAATATTCCGTGCGAAAACAACATAACTACTTCGCTTATGTTTTCTGGTTGACAAGAAACTTATTGTACTAATAAAATTGGGTTGCATGATGATTGTGTTGACGATGAAGCTATTTTTGAAGAAAATGATAGAATTATTCTCAATAAACATAACATCGTAATAAAAGCAATCGGTTATCGTGTTTTCGAAATGACCGGTTCAACTCAAAACATGCATTTTTATAGTTGGGCCCTGTGATCCTTAATCTCGCGATATATGCGTTGTCTCACTGGCAGGTTCGTTATTTGACCAGGCATTGCGACAATTTTTATAATTTATACCTCCTATCATGCATAATATATGAATTATGAATTGATGGATCGGAATAATAGTATCGATGTAAAAAAAACAAAATTAAGGATAATACATTCGTTCGTCAACATTAACTAAATTAAAAAAGCAGGCCGACACTGTAAATATTTTGAACGACTCAAATTAAAGCACTATTATTGATGATCTTAACAAGTTTTGTTCCAGAGTAAAGAAATTTTCATGCTTAGTGTTAATATGAAAATTTATAAACTGATAACGAAATGAATATGTAAAAGGAAAACATGTTTATATTTAGTATTATGATGTTATGAATTGCGTATATAACAAAGAAACATCGACAACGAATTGATTTATATAATATTTTGTTAGTAAACTGACTTACAAATTTCTTAATTAATGATTTAGATGCATTTATTTTTTTACATTCGATTTATTTGATTAATGAGTGCCTATTTCTTGATATTACGAGAGTGTTACAAGAAATGAGTCGTCATGCGTTTTTAGGAATAAATCCTCGCGCTTGAGTACCTATATAACCTTTACATAAAACAAACAACGGCAGTATTAGTTCAATCGTCGGCGTCGACTCATAAGAACTCGAGAGTTCCATTTGCATACAATAAAATGTCGCAATTAATAAGTTTACTTATATCCTGCACTTTTGTCATATTTTTAATCGGTAAGTCATATAATATTTAAGAATTGACTATGAATAAAATATCATCTGATAAAAACAATAAATCGTCCCTTTCCTAGTAAAAAGATCGTTTTTGTAAAAATGTTATAATGTTTACTAGCACTATTGTTCGCAAAACAAAAAAAATATTGAGATTAAAATTCCTTCTAAAACTTATCTATCAATTCCTCACTAGTTTTTTTGCTTAAAATATTGGAATAATAGTATGGTATAAATTATAATTATATTTTATAGAAGCACCAAACTGAAGATTGATTTAATAAAAACCATTATAGTATTCTATATTTCTAACGATTTTTTTCCAAATCGATAACTACACGTCAGTTCGACGTTTATTCCATTTCATTTCATGTTCAACTTTTACTTTAATCTAATTTGCATTGAAAATAATGCAATACAAAGGACGTTATAGCTTTATTTTGTAAAAATATCGTTTGTATTCTGAAAGGTGGTCAAAAGACCTTCAGTAAAAAAGTAAGAGTATTCTGTGTGCGTGCTTCATTTTTGGCGCGAAAATGTTTTACACGCGTTAAACTGTTTGTAATAATTTACAGATCGTGTCTAATGAATAGCAATTGTCAAAGTCTATGTTTCTTATGTAAATTGCGATGTTTATTTACATGTTTTATTATAATTAAAATAGTATCAATATTACGTCAACAGATCAATAGGTCGACAGTATTTTTGCTTATGGTGATTGATGATATTGACAACGTAATAACAAATGATTTATATATATTATACTTATTATAATTAATAGTATCTACTTAAATGTTGTAAATTAATCACGCGTGACATTTCAATATCGACGAGGACCCTAGACGGAGTTAAAAAAATAATTTATATTACTCAAACAGTTAACCGCGATATAAAGACGAAAATCAGTAGTAATCAAAACTAAGTTTTTCGAGCTAATTTCATACGTTTATGGGAATAATGTTCGCATCTACATCACATATTAACGCAAATTAGTTTATTTTGTCTTTGTTTCTTTTGAATGTCCGAAACAGTTTGTCTATAAAAATGGAAACAAAATACTAAAAATTGTGTCCGTTGTATCAAGATTCTAATGTATTTATTATTTTACAACCCTCGGACATTGTTTAATCTGTCTACCACCCCGAGAAATCAATGCACTGTGTACTGTGTACTGTGCACAAACATTACAAGAAAATTGCTCAAATTTAACGTATTTTCTTTAAGCCGAACATCAGAAATTAAAGCGATTTTTCAATTTCGGAAGTGGATCGCTTAATTCAGGGAACTATTTAAGTGCATTGTATTATATATTAGAAATACGTAGTATTCGTGAAATGGTACTAACAAGTAACCACAACACAGGGCGCAATAATATTTTATCAGTTCGCACCTGGGAACTTCCCGAATTGCGGTCAGTGTAGTGTAGACCGATTGAGTTACTTGATAAAAAAAAGTCAAAAGTAATTTACGATAGTAATATTGTTTCAGAAGGCAGACACTTCGATCAGCCGTTTTAAAATGTGACTCACAATGACGAGGTAAAGTCAACAGAATTTTACGATTGAAAGCGGATTTGCCCAAGAAACTACCTACGATTTTGACTCATACGCTATGTCACGACAGAAACCTTTTTTGGAATAAATTCTCACCTGACTGAAAGAATGCTTTTGAAACATAGTTTCTTTATGATACATTATAATGTTAATAATAAAATTATCATCATTTTATTACTTGTTTGAAACTCTGCCATAATTATCAGGGCTGTGTAGTCGGGTAAAAAGAAAACGACTCCGACTCTCTGTAATTAAATTAAAAACCGACTCCGACTACGATTTAATTTTTAAATCATTTCTGTTTATCTTACATGTCTGTAAACCATCATCAGATCATTCTACTCGCTAGAATAATTCTAGTACATTTCACCAATCAATACGATGAACAGGCTAATAAATTTTCTATATCTTTAAAATATTTCTCCGATTTTTTCGATTGACTCCACAGCCCTGATAATTATAAGATTCGTCTTAAAGCCTACCGAATCCGACTTGAACAATGTAAAAAAATCCGACTATTCAATTTTCTTGATGTATAATGCTACCCAATACTGAATTCCACGGGTGGTTAATTATAATATGTCCACCTCTGTGGTCTAGTGATGAGAACTTTTCCCTACCAATCAGGTGGGTCTGGGTTTATGTCCCGACAAGGTCAGTATCAAATTTAAATTTGAGATCTTGTACATGGGTGTTTGCAATGTCTCTTCTCATTGAATTGATCTTGAGTGACTTAAAACAATTCTCATTCGAGTTTATCTCATGTGGCTTAAAAATACTTGACCCCCTAGTTGTAATGCCAGATGTATTTTAAATTTTTTAAAATTTATTCACATACGTCTCATCTCGTTGGAGATAATTTAATGAATGTTAACATGTTCTGCAATTATTTAATAGTCAGAATGCTATAAATTGTAAGTCAAATATTGAGAATAAACATGAAACATTCTGAAATAAATGAACGCAACAATTTAAAATAAGTTTAACTGTTTGCAGATGGCATAAGCAGCCAGCAGCCGCCGCATAACACAATGACGAAGCCTGGATCATGCCCACCGCCACTTCCTCGCCTCGTCTGCTCCAATACCTGTCAAAATGATATGCACTGCAAATACAACACCAAATGCTGTCGTACATCTTGCGGCGGGACCGTCTGTTCAAAACCGGTCACAGCGAGAAAAAATACCGGTTTGGGTAAAAACCCTATTAATTTGAATCACTATTAAAATTCTCTATCTAAAGTTATACAAGTTGTTGAATTCCAAATGGTCATCCACAAATGTTCGTCATGAACACAATTTAATACACCTCGCATAAAAGTCAAATAAAGTCATAACGTAATGTTAATGTATAAAGATTCCAAATTTTATTGTCATAGAAACAAGAAAATGTGTGATTATAATGAGTAATTAAAAACTCTGACACTCAAGAGACAATCAACATGCAACTCACCCAATTTGTTTAAGAGTCAACGGCAATAAAACCAATGTGCGCTCTTACTACCCTAATCTACCACTAGCTTGGAACAGGAAGTTGTGAGGATCATCACTTTCAGATATCTCGGGTAACATGTCATGGGAGATGGCACTCCCCATAGAAAGCTAGCTATGTGCCAAATTACTAATAAAGTCCAAACGGTTATGACGTATAATATATGTTTTAAAGAGGTAACAATATCCAAAAATTTACAGTTCATTTAAATACATTTTTAAAACTTTCGAACATTAAAAATTGATCTTAAATTTTGTTCTGAAAACTGTCTTGTTCCAAATATATGTTTTTCATACGTTTTTACTGGAAACTTTTGGACTATACTTATAAATTATGTGTTAGAATAGACAAGACTTAAGAGGATGTATTATGTACCTCATCTAAGCCAGTACACATGTTTAAGCTAACTTAAGTTAAAATATAGTTCTGATGAGGGCAGGGTGTATATATGTAATAGGAATCAACTTAATTTAAAAAATTGTAGAGCTAAAATACATTCCTATTTTTTACCTTATTAAGTTTCACTGGAGCTACATTCAGAACATTGAAAAAAATCTGGGGCTCAGTTTGTGCTCACAAAAAAATCGTTTATAATACCAATGTATTTTGATCATGATTCTTTATAGTTGGGAGTCATGATTTTTTGAAAACTCAAGTTCAGGTTTTGTAAATCCTAAGAAGCTTTTCGACAGAAAAGCAGGAATAATGCAAGGATTGAAAAATTATTTTTGATTTAATTACAGTTAAACCAGGAAGCTGTCCAGATTTGACAGAAGGAGCATGGTTCTGTTCGAGCACATGCTATTCTGATAGCGACTGTCGCTCTATCCTCAAGTGTTGCCGTAACAGGTGCGGTGCGAGGACTTGTGCAGCGCCCAAAGACTGATTATGTCAAAGATATATAGCAGGGTATTCATAATTACGCCAAAGAAAATTTTCATATAATCTACAATTAGTTTCATAAACAAATAATCGATTGATTATTCTATATAATGTCTTGCCATATAATTCAGTGGACTTATGCAATGAAGTTTATTATTAACCTAAATCTAAAAACAGCCAAGTTTGAAAAATGATTGCTTAAAAACAAAAAGAAATAGCAAACATATCTTTTGGATTTGGACTTTTTTAGAGAGCCTTTATTTGTATATGTTATTAAAAACTTACAGGGTTGACATTTTATCTAATATTTATCATTTGTATATTAAAATAGAGAAAAAGAAATAAAAAATAAATTCTGTAAAAATTCAAGTTGTTTACATTATTTGAATATTTTTCAGCATCAAAATATGTAGTCTAAAAATACAAAAGAACATGGATTGACTCATGTAATGATTATGTATGTATGTATTGATATGATTGACAAATCAAATATCTACTCTTCATTTTAAAAAGTGTTCTATATTTGTCTCCTTCCAACGTGAGATGTTTTAAGGCGAAACCTGGGTTGTAAATTTAATACAATTTTTTATTATGATTACTATTGACGTTCCATTAGACACAGTCAAAATTGCTAATAAATGTACATAAAATATTATATAATTTAAATATTTTTTAAGCATCAACTTCTGTTATTGAGAAATATTGTTGAATGATTTTTTTATTTGTGTAATTGATAAAATCTAGTTAAAATGAATTTTAAAAACATTCCAATTGATAAAAGCGTCAGGGGCAGGGTGTGCATGGTGTGCGCCGTAGACCCTGAATTTACGCCCGCAAAATCTAGAACATACAGCGATATATTTAAAGTATATTTGATGCGCAGTAGTATACCGTATTTGAAAAGGTGAGCGTTGTGCCCAGCTGCACGACCTGCCTTCCCATACAACTACATTACAATTACACCAATATTTGTAAAAATAAATCGTTTTACAATGTTTCTCATTTATAGATAGATGTTGCTGTAAATCAAATGAGTAATCAATTTCCTTAGATAATAATAATTGAGAGTTTTTTTATGTCAGCTTAGTTAGCTATGATGACATTGTAGTGTATATTGCTATGGAACAAATTGTTGTCGTCCTCATGTTCTTCAACGAGTCGCATTATGGTGTGGTGATTAGATGTCCTCAATTCGTTGGAAGGTTTTTGAATAATATTGATGGGCACTTCGTCAAATTTATCCATGATGGTTGACCACTTTTCATAAAGCGTTTGAGCAATTTCAATCGAATCACCTGGGAAAAAAAAGACTATTAATATCATAGACACTGTAGAAAGATAAGAAGGTGAATCTGTTTGGTCATAAATTAAATTCATACACTATAAAGTTTAGTTACTAAAAAAATAATCAATTCTAACAGTGTTGCTTTACTCATAAAAATCAAATATATTAGCCAGCTCATGTTTGGCAGGTGATAATAAGTGTCAGAAGAGCTGCTTAATCAAATGATCCACGTAGAGACCAAATACGGTAAGATAGAGAAATCAAAAATGTAAAAAAGACTATCAAAATCATCCAAGGACGATCGTGACCATATGGTAAAAGTAAACACCGTTGTCTATTGATTCCACTTTTCATCGTTTTTCTACCTGAATATCGTTGCCTTCACTCAATTTTGACTAAAAAGAATACAGACTTCAGCTAGTCATCAGCCGCGGGACGAAAACAACTACCAAGAGCACATGCGATTTTTTGAATTTTTCGTTTATTTTTAATGGACTTTTTGAAATTATTAGTTATTATTTTATCAAAACTTTAAATTATTTACGCTAATTTACAATATTTGTGTTGAAATTATGTTGATCTAAAGAGGTCAAATTTTAAATATTTTTTGAAATTTCACGTTTAGCTATATTTCAACCCTGAATGTTTTTGTGACCATACGGTCACGTTCGTCATTACTACTGTCCTTATACAATATTACATGGGGCCTATGGATGAGCATGACCAATTTTAGTCACACGGGGTTTCTATATGACATCTTTGTGTTTTTTTTAAAAAAAATTGTTAGAAATAAAAGTTATCTGCGACTTCAATATGATATTATTATTGCTAAAAAGGTACACATAAGATATATTAAATAAAAAATAGCCTATTATTACTGATGATGTAATGCAGATTGCAGTCACTCGAACAAAAATCTTCAGAGATTAAAACAACTGAATTATTTAATTACCTGCAGGCTTAGTGGGATAACTTTTATTGCTAAAGGTGAAGGGTTTCTCCACAACCTCAAATACGGCAAGCTGCACTGCAGTCTTGTTAAACCTGTAGTTGTGTTTTACGGAGTTTATCATGGCCCCTAAGAAACTCTCCCATCTAGGTCTGAAGAAATCTCCAACGATACCTGAAAGAACAAATAGTTTTGATTAAAGATCGGATGAGCCGATTATCAGAATACTTCTGTGTTTTTATAAAAATCATCGTTTTACCTGACCACTGTTTGTTGGCATAGTCGACGATCTCCCCGTTTGGTCCCCAGAGAGTTATTTGATTGCGGGCGTTGTATTCAAATAGCTCACGGTCCTAAAATGAAAATATCGTATGTCAAGATATAATGATAATCTTTGCTGAGTTTTACAGTATTAAAAAACTTATTTGTGGTATAATATTATGAGAACTTTTAGGGGGTTCACTGTCAACACTTGGTGAAAAGGCATTATATTCAAAAAATAAAATACTCATTAATACTGATTTAATTTTTATTTACTATGATCAGGACCAGTTCATGACCAGGACCATGAAGAGCACTATGCAACTGATTAGTTAGATTTAGATTGAGTTGATAATTCTAGTCATGAGCGAAACCGGTCCTGACCATAGTAAATAAAACTGTTATTAGTACAAACGAGTACTTTATTTTTTTGAATAAATATTTAATAACAAACTAGTGACGAATATGACCACTCCCTGGAAAGAATTTAGAGGCAACCAATGCAAACCAATTTCTAATTTTATTATGGAGGATCTATATTTTAAAATAGAATGGCAATTCCCTGGCATATTTTCGGAATCCGCCAGTGTGACATACATTCATAATCGGAAGGAAGGGGATAATTTTATTATTGCAACGCAATCAAAAATTGTGAATGCCAGAGAAGTGATTACCTTTTTAGATTTTGATAGAGATTTAGCCGACTCAAGCCATGATCCTAATAGAAAGTCTTCATTTGATGAAAGAATATCTTCAAGATCGTCAAAGACATTCAATAAAGCGTTCGAATAGGTTCTGAAAAAGATATATTCCTATGTACCTATATACATTTTATTAGATTTGTACTAACGCATAAGATAATGAATACAACTTTAACCCTTTCATTAGTACGACCGTACATAACATCGGTAGAGTGCTGTGTCGTCTATTATCTTTTGCCAGGCTTGTTTTTTTTTTATCATATTATCATTATTTATTCATATATAGATACTACTTACATCTACCACATTATTCTTACTATTCGTTTCAAATGAACAAAAAAAAATTTCAAATATTTTGAAAAAAACCTGTAGTCATAACAATTAGCATAAAATTTCACATCAATTTAATTCTCTACTTGCAGTAAATGATAATACTTTATAACCACAGGTGAACTCAAATAATACTAGAAATAATTTATTTCTAAAATGGTTCAAAGAAGAATAATGTAAAGAATACATACTTTAATTTAACTACTTACTCCAAATCAGTCATATTTTTATTTTTGAACGCTTGAATTAGTAGTGGATATATTTGGTCTCCCATATATTGTAGGTTTTGTCGAGTGACATCTACAAGATCATGCTTATAGCCTTGGGATGAACTCAGAGTGTTGTGGGCGTCCAGGAGGTGCTTCCACGACTTCATGAGATCATTACCGGAATACCATGACTAAAATTGAAAATATATATTTTTTTAGAGTTTATAGTAAGGCTCAATCACACGAATAGGGCAAAGTAATTATCACGAAATCAACTTTACTTGAGACAATTTTAAGCTGGCAACAGTCTTCCTACAGTCAATTAGTAAATGCCACAGTATGGCACAAAATTCTGAGCACATTCTCAGGGAATGTCCAGAGTAACGTCAGGGAAGAATTTCCCAAAACGATTCGATCATCAACCCTGCTCAATTTAATTGATATTTGAAAAGCATTAAGATACTGATAAAAAAGCGTTGATAGCCTAAAAAGAGGGTTTAAAAATACACATCATCTTATAGAAACCGAGCGAAACTCAACCTATAGAATCTCTACCTGTATTTACAGTAAAAATTTTTTTTTATCCATAATACTTCAATGCATGCATCAGTCTTTGGATAAACCTGACAAGTATATGAAGCACACGTAAAATGGTTTCGCTGCATTATACACCTCCTGAGAAAGGTGTAAAGCTGTAGGAGTATTTAAAAATATAAAACAATAAAATAGAAAGCTTCCGTTACCCAAGTTTTAATGTCGAGACTGGGACGACGCGTAACAACGTATTTTCCTCGAATTTTATTTAGCCCGGTGTAGTTATAAACACTTCTCTGAAAAGTAAAATAAAAAAATTAGTGAAATTATATGACCTAGTCATCATCAGCAAATAGAAATAAATAATTAATAGTAATACCATCAAAATACTCCACGCTTCATAAGCGTGATCATCTGATGCTCCGTATCGCCGTGTGGTATAATTTCTCGTCCAAGAGTCTAAGTCGACCGGTTCATTCCGGAATACGCTTTCAAGCATAAGGTCGTACATGACATAGTTCTGATTGATTCCCTCGGGCGTTAAGCCAACTCCAAGCATTGTACTGTTTATTTTGTTTCTGGCGTCGTAAACATCCTGTAAAATTTGGATAGAGAATAATATACTTGATAATAAAATGCAACGTCAGAATTTTCAACATTTAACATATTGTGAGCATTCAGTTACCGGCAATTGGATGCCATCCATATCTAGAAGTTATAGGTGTTATAAAAGTAAGCCATACACTCCGGTGACGGTGAAACTTTTAAAGGTTGAGTGCCAAAAATCCCAAATATTATTAAATTATACTACTAATAACTTTACCATATTTACTACAGTCATCAAGTATACAAGTAACATTATGTAATAGTATGTAATAGTCGTGAAATGTTTATCTATTTATTTAATAATTGTAGAAAATTCTAAGTAGTTTCACCTCGTTATACCAATATATTCAATATACCATTCCGCGGTAAAATATAATTGGGAAACAATGATCACGTTTAGTTGGTTGTCAGGAAAATAGCAGGATGAAAGACATAATCTGAGAGTAAGAAACTGAGACGTTTATATTTATATATTTTTTAACACGAATGATGATTAGAAGCTGGTCCACGCTTACTTTATTTATACTCTGCGTATCTCCAAACATCCCCAAAGTTCCGCCGAAGTTGTGCAGCATGCACCAAATAAATGCATGATCATAGTACATATCGAATCTGTCATACTGTGGCCACTGTTCAGATTGAAGATCTAGGATTAATAGTCTACCCTGGAAAAAAAATGACGTTGAATGAAAGATTGGACACATTGAAGTGTATTTTAAGTGGTTGCAATGTTTGTTGCAGTGTTTTTGATTTGTATTATCGATAGATAATTTTTATAAATTGGTATTTCATAAGATTTTAAATGTAATCATTTATTTACAATTGTTTTAGTATAACAAGTAATTATTAAAGCTGTCAGTAGATATTTACAAAATACAAGTAACAATCACATTATAGCTTTGTAATAATTACAGATATTTTTTATTTTTTTTGTCACTATCGAAGTCGGCTTTAGCTAGCTTTCTGAATTTGAATTACAGACGGTCTTATTTAATTACTGACATGCTAACCATTTATTTATATTACTGACAGCTTTTTTAATACAGATCATTTTTTTAATATTAAAAACTGACCATGCTCATAAGAATAGGAAATAAAATATTGAACAGAAAGGTTAACGATAGTAGTAGATATTTGTGTTTTATAGTAATATGAATATACATAATTCAATATTTTCTTCAGATTTCATTTCGTTACTCAAATTCAAATTTTCAAAAACGAATAGACTTGGGTGGTGAATTCTTACTTTGGAAATGCTGGTGAGAAGCGAACGGACCATTAAGGGGGACCAATACGAATCAATGAACATCCAAGCCTGAAGTAACCTGAGAGAATATTATTTATTCTTTTTTAATTTTCTGAAAGGAATTTCTTAAAAATCGATACAATGGATTGTGATAATAATTATGAATAATGTTCAATTCAAACCTACAGATATTTATTAGCCGTATGCATATTTTGGCAAGATTTAATATTTGCCTTGAACACCAATACTTCTTCCACTGTTCATACTTGAAATAGTCATACGAAATTGTAGTTGTACAGATGACGTGAGTCAGGAATAAAACCTGGTCACAGCCACGATGGATGGGTTATTCGAGTCTTTTTATAAATGAATAATACACGGTAGACCACTTAGATCTTTTCAGGTGCTACGATGATTTTCCCCTTGAGACTGAATATATTTTTACTGTTCAAAACTACACACTTGTCATTATTTATGCTTGGATAGTAACGAAAATGTTGTGTCGCGCATGTTGGATTTCACAATAGAGTAATGGGCCTTTGAAAGTAAAGTTGGTATATCCGATAACAGTAGGTATTGGTAGATAAATATGTAATAAAAGGCAGTACAAAAAAGCAGATGTCATAACAGCGAATAAACGAAAATAAATTTCAAGATATGTATTATGTATATTCTAGTGGTTTTCTATTGATTCACCAACATGTTCAAACAATTTGCACTAACTCACCTATCAGAATTAAGTAATTCTTTGCAATACCGGACGAACATATCAGCACCAGTGTTAAATAAAGCCAAAAAAAATATGGCCGATTAAAGGTCACAACACTGCCATTAAACAAATATTACATCATAGTAAGGCTCATCAATTATGGAAACTGTCAATATTGCTACAATTCATAGCAGAATTAAAATATTTCAATACATTGTGAACAATTTAATTAAAATATGTGATGGTTTCTTTACCATTATCAATACTGAAATACCGGTATTGGTGCATTTTCAAAACTGATATTTTGATATTGAAAGAAACATCATGGATACCGAGATCACAGATTACGGATTTGGTAAAACCGGTATTGCAAATCTGATATATACATACATATTTTTTATATCTACTCAAGTCATCGAGTATAAATAAGTCAATCTACTTTTAAAAGAGTTTGTAAATTGTTTGATCACGTATAAGTGGTCATTGTTTCATTAAACTCACCACAGGGATGGATGTCAAGAATGCTTGAACTTTAATACGAGTCCAGTAAAAAAATTCATGAACAAACATCCAGTTTTGAAGCAACCTAAAAATATCAGTCAGCTATTTTGTAATTCATTCAAAAATATGTCCATCCTACGCTGGAATAAATCTTTAAAGATAACAGCACTGAGATAGCCTGTGATTTATTTAATTATATAAAACATAGGCAAAATGTATTTTTTTTAAAGTCAATTTGCTGCAATGAAAACTACAATCCGCATACTAACCAAACAGCGTCCGGGTCAACGTTGGTCATAGAATTGGAGATGGCGACACCTACTGCTTTTAAGAATTCTGGATCATCTGAACTAGGCTTAATTTCATTGAACGGGTCGCTGTTGTACACATGTGATGCGCCAAATTCTGTGATGATCTGTAAATAAAAATAGCTGAAAAATGATACTGAAAAAATTTCCAGCTAGGTGTTGAATAATTATATTTTGGAATTCTCTGCAGGTTTTAGCCAGGGCTGCGGAGTTGTTAAGAAATAAGACGGCTCCGTCCTTAGCTTAAAACACGAATTTAATTTTCTTTTTAGAGGCAGTGGTGCCACTTTTGACACAGCAATTTGAATACACTTTTTTTTTAAAAGGACACAAAGTTATAAGTTTTTTTTTCAAGCACGAAGCCAGTTAAAACAGTCTGAATTCGCGACTCCGATTCAACAGCTCTGGTTTTAACACATCTAACATGCATAGTCTTTCTTACAGGAAATTATTCACATATGTTATAATATGATATCGCACTCCTAGTACAACTCCGCCGCAAACCGAAAAAAGACAATGTGCTTTGAATGTCAAATTAACTGTCTGGTTAGTATATATGATAATTTCGAAAAATAAAACAATGTTTTCTGTTGAAAGTTAAAATAACTGTAAAAAGACTCACCTCGGATAAAAAGAGTTCTCCGATAACACTAAACAATGGGTCAGTGGGATCCAAGTACAAAGGACAACAGTACTCAGACTTGAAGCGATTCCATGGTTCCACATCAACCATCTTTGCATTTGGAAACAGCCTTACTCGACAGAACAAATAAATACAAAGCACTAAGTAGTCATATAAAATTATTACTTCGCAAAATGCCATGATATGGTTGATAGTATCATCGGATGTTAAAAAATATTGCTGGTTTCATTTTCAAAGGATAGAATATGAAAATGAGCTTTTCAGCTGTTTTCCCACCTTATCCACTAGGAAGAAAAGAAATTATTTGACAAATGTTGCAATTCGTGACACTAACGAAACGCAGGGTATGCTGAGGAACAAAAACAAATGATTACAGCAAAAATTAGTGGTTTGTTGTATGCAAATGCTTCAGGATGGCTCGAGCTCAAGTTGTCCAATCGAATAGATTCTATCATCGTGGAAAGGCTAATGGCTAATCGCAACGGGTCTGGACAGAGCTACGAGACACTCGCATGATTCGGGCGGAGGCAGTGAGATAGTATGGGAGATAAAATTGTTGGAGTCTCAACACGGTGGCCATATCCACTAAATAGAGACCGAAAATTGCCAAAAAAGAAAGGAAGTATCATTTATGTTATATTTAAGAGATAAAGTTAAGTATTTTAAATCATCAATTAAAAAATATGTTTTATTAGAGCGCAGACAAATAAATTTCATGTTGCATATTTTTTGATAAAAAGTTTAAGCAGCGAGTCAATATTAAAAAGCAAAATGTGTATATACAATGATATGATATATAAAATATGATTAATTGGTGAATAATAATTCGATAAATTAATAGTGATAAGCATAATACCGCAACTTGTTTACGCACAATGAATTTTAAATGTCAACAGCAATCTACATAATGTTGTCTTAAAAAAAAAGATGATAAGCCAGTATGAGAAAATAAATCTATCACTTTGCTGTAATATATCAGTAAAAGAACTTTATGTATTCTGATTACTAAATATGACTCGCGATACCTTTTGAATGCTCTAGGAACGTGTCCAGAAAACGCTGGCAGCACAGGAATCATTCCCAGATTAGTCATGGCATCGACAATGAAATGTTGGAGATCGAGTGTTGTTTGATGCCATTCAGGACTCAGAGGACCTCCCCATCCACGGAGATTTCCCATTCTTAGCCTATTAAACAGTAAAATAAAATAAAAGAGCACTGTTTTGAGTTACATTCAAATAAAACTATGCGGCTATATAAATACTCGCTTACTGATCGGTTTGAATAGGTAAGGACACAAATCCACGAGTTGACATTTACCTACTATCATCCCATTACTATTCAAAGTTTAATGTACTTTTAATAAGATATAGTAATTTTCAATATTTGGGATTGAAGTTCATTCTTATATTTACAGTTACAGTTGATTCTTTAGTTATTGTTTTTTCAAAGGACTAGTTAAACGATAAATGAAAAATATCTGTCATTATTAAGCGAATGAAGCGCACGCTTGGGGCCTCAAGAAAAGCTTATATAACCCATATGTTTTATGTTTAGATTTTTATTGGTTTACATGAAATTTTTGTCATTTTTATGTTATTCGATTTTATTGCGCCTGAGGCCTCTGGTGTGTTTAATTCGCCACTGATTATTGCCTCATAAGAAGAGAGGTTGAGTTGATCTATCAGGAGTTCATATGCTCCAAGCAAGAGAGGCATTTTTAAAAATAACAATTAACTATTATCGTAATACTTGCCATGAAAGAAAAGCTGGCCCAGAAAATTGATCTTGTATTTCCGCATCTGTTAGATTTAATTTTCTGTAAACTCTTTCCCAGATAGCTTCTTGAGCGTGCGAAGCCAGAGCTATATTTATTCCATTTAAAGCCATCCAGTCTATGTGGTCTCGCCATTCTTTGAAATTCCACCAAACAAAGCTATACGAGGTTGTACATACGTTTTGGTAGTAACGGAATCTGGAAAAAAATACGACTGTTCAGGAATACATCAATCTTGTCTAAATCTATCAAATTATAGTAATACTACTGTTATTCTAGAATTTTTCAGTGGTTAGTTTAAAGAAAAACACTTTGAAAATAAAATTTAAGGAATTAACTTTGGTTTTTCACTTGCTGTGCAACTAAGTGCGTAAAATATTTTGCTTCTTTAAGAAGCATGCTCATACATAATTAACCCTTTGAGTGAAGAGTTATTTTGGATTTAATTAGGTTTTTTTAAATGTATATTAGGATACCTATCCTGCGCTTCAACGGTGATCTTTACATAAGGTAGTTCTTCAGGTAATTTCAATTGCTTTACTTTCCATCCGATATGAGCTTTGCAATAAATCTTCAAATAGTGGTGAAATCCCCACGTAACGGCAACACCACTTGTTCCAGTTATTTGTATACGTCCATCCTTTTTCATCAACTGTAACATCATATGAATAATCATAATTTAAATGAATAAAAAGAACAATTGACATTACAGTTAATAAAAGCCGGGATGCCAAATCAGTCTGTTAATTCGGCAGTCTGAGTGATATTTTTATATAGAAAAATACTTGACAACCCTGGTCTCATACAGTGATTGGCCGGAGTCATCAAATATTTTTTTAAAAACAAAACAATCCATTTGTCTTTTAATTAATGGGTTCAAGCTGAGCGCATTATGTTATAAATTGGAACCGAAAAAAAATCCAGCAGTTCTCAAAGTGTTAATTGAATAAAAAAATATTATAAAACATAATATATAATATAAGTATCATCATTACCGCTGTCTTTGTAAAAAAAAATATTTTGCATCCCTGAGACTGAAAATCGATTTCAGGTGGCCAAGCCTGAAGGGTTAAACTACACATAAGAAGGGATTGTAAATATATGTATATTAGGGATGTTCATAAATGAATGACATTGAACAATTTAGAATTTGTTTTTTATTCATGCATTTTGAAATATCTTATCACAATTTTTATCACCCTATCTTAATTACCACAACCCAAAATAGCTCATTACATGATAATGGTTAAACCAAACACAAGAAAAAAAATATTTCATTAAACTAATGGAATCCAAGAAAAAGCTGGCAAAAACTTAAATGCTGTTGGGCGCACTTTAGTAGTAGTAAATAAAATTGAAAATAGTGAAATTTAAGGGTGCGAGTTTTTTATGTTAAGTTGTTTTGACGAACCGTAAATGTATCGTGAGATCTATTCGCAGAATATCTTGGGTCGACAGTTATTTCAAAAAGATGGGCTTTGTCTGGAATAATTCGCTTTATGACTTCAATAGCTGCGTTTGCTTGGACGTCTGTGGAGGTGGATGATCGTATGGAGCGTAAATGTGGAAACTCATCTATAAAATGAAATGAAAAAAGAGATACGATAATGGGGATCATTGTTCGTTTGAGATAAAAATTCACACAGTCAGTAATATCATACCTATCCGCGAAGTATGAACGACTCGCAGAACTATTGTAGAAAATAAAATAACTTTGACAGCTGAGATGTTATCTGTTGACATTTTTAAACTATGCGTCGAAATTTAATCGATCAGATCTAATCGAGTTACAGAAACAGTATGCCATTAAGCAGTTTGCAAATATCAGATCATTAAATACAAAATTAGCATGTAATTTATTGGGGACAAACTGGTGGAACTTTTTATTTTTGAATCAAATTCGAACTCCCGCGACCGGCTGATAACACGAAGGGGTACTAATGTTTACTGAATTACGTTAAATCGTTAGACTGGCTAAACTGACTGCCATAGACTAGTAGATCATTTTGAAAATGTACATTTAGACACAACGTCGAATCCACATTCATCAACCGACACTCATTTACGGCTTTTATTGATATTTTAGAACAAAAAAATATGTGAAATAATAATATTGCGTGAGCATGAAAAAGCAGAGTAAAATCCTTTGCTACAACCTATAAAGATTAATGTGGTATATAAAATCTCTTACATTAAAATAATAAGTATGTGACAGATCAAAATTATAAGTTCGTTATAATACAAATGGCAAAGTACGAAGTACCAGTGGCGGCCGGTCAATGTGGCATTGGATCAATGCATCCCTTGTATGTGCAGGGTCAGTTATATTTCATGAAATAATATTCAAACGTAACATTTATACCATTCACTAATTTTGAATTCTTCATGTATTTATTGTCTTAAATAAAATTAAATGTTCTAAAATATTTATTCTTTCGCATAGAAAGTTGTAATCCGTGAGTACATACAGTATTAATAACCTAAATATATTCGAAAATTAATCTATTCATCGGATTGATTGTATATACAAAAAGGAAAGAAAATATTGAAAAAATTCACTTCAAGGGAAGAAAAAAATATTTTTTACTATCTTTAAGCCGAGTCGGAGTCGGAATTGGAGTTGCGTTTTAATATCTGGTCGAAGTCATTTTACTTTTTAACGTCTCCATAGCCCTGTTTCAATATAATATTATGCTTTATAAAATATTATGCAAAAAATATTGATATGATTATTAATGTGTTTGGAAACAGATTTCCATAATAATCAATAGATGACGCTGCCAAACTGTTGTTTGAATGCAATTCGATGGTAGATATCAAAAAGAAAAAAATATCTAAAATATTATTTTGAAATCTATGGTATTGTTGTTGAAAATGGCCGCCGGCTGGAATCCAGAAATATGGACTTCGTGGGATAAATCTGGGAAAATCGAATTGTTAGTTTATAAAATGAATAATACGACCTGTCATTTGTAGATTAAAATCTCAGTGTTATTTATATTCGTGAGAAGTCCAGTGTGTGTTGGCTCAGCCTCTTCTGTTATGATTTTATCACGTGTGTAATTTATGTTCATGGACAACATTCGACACATATTTTTATTCAGATCACTGATTTCAGCTTAAAATTGTTCGAGACTTCAACAAAAGATGCAAGTAGGACACCACTACTTAGTAAAACAGGAAAACTTACCGGCATATCAAGGGCTCTGTACGAATTGTTCATTCAAGGAGTACGCGGCAATCTGAAGAAAGATGCCGTTGTCTCTATGCTTAGTGAATTGAGTGTAAGTCCATTTTTATATTTCAAAAAACTTGTATACCAAACTGTTTAACATAGGGACACGTATGCCTACAGAATAATGTAGTCATTACTAATCATAATTTAACGTAAACATACCAGTACATATTGTAAACATGGAATGTCACTTAACATAGTGTTAAAAAAATAATTCACAATTGTTTAAAATATGTACTTGTATTGGTAATCAATGTTTATAATTTCGCTTTTTAATACTGCCAATGCTGCTCCAAGTATTTGTATGTACAATTGTGCAAACATAAATTAAAGCAAGCAGATTTAATTAAAAATTTAAGCCCACATAATAGAGGATTTTTTAACACAACTACTGTATTTCCTTAACTCTGCGATGCACGCATATTTTTAACCCTTCCTTTACTATGCAAAAAAAGCACAAGCTCCTGAGCTGTGTATCCGTTACACATCAGGCAAACGGGAGTGAATCATGACAATTATATAACACTACTACAGCTGTACTACATATAATTGTCATGATTCACTCCCGTTTGCCTGATGTGTAACGACTACACAGCTCAGGAGCTTGTTCTTTTTTGCATAGTAAGGGAAGGGTTAAAAACTGGTAATAAAAACTTAATGGAAACTTTGTTTTAACATGGAAGTCATGTAACGACAATCTAGAAAATTTAAAATAAGTCATCTATTAGAAATGCTGTAGTCATCCAGTTAAGTATGGATTTATCTATCTGCATTACAAAACCTCACTTGGGTATTAGCAAGTAGGATAAAATAGCAAACGCCGCATGACCTTATATCTCACTCACCCTTTACTTACATGTGATTAAGTGAGAAAGAAAATTTCACAAGTGGAATAACAAAATTATTAAATTTAATTTTATGTCAAAAATGAAAAAAGGTTACTGTTGAATCGATTGAATAATAATATACCATTTATTTCTAAAATCAGTTTGGGGGGTTGCTGTAAATGCAGCTTCCATGTGAAAACGAATGTGTACATTATAATTATATTATGCATCTGTGCCTTAACACTATTCTTTCTTAAAGTGATATGATTATTAATTGTGATCATGTTATTGTATACTCTAAGTATGGTATTTGGAAGGTGCTCAATACAATACGGAATAACAGAATAGACGGTAAATATCCATCCAACGCATTCGGAATATTTGCATATAATTTACACGTGTTTCAGACTCTCCATGCTGATTTGCCATCTATAATCCTTGATGTTGCATGCATCATTGATTCTGAGACATGTTCGGACGGAGATGCAGAAGGGCGAAGCAATTTCTGTTACATTTTAAAAGAAGCTGACAAATTTTTATCTGATAAACTTCTTAAAGAAAGATTAGAGATCGATACTCTGCAAGATGTGGGAACTTTGAAAAATAAAAACTTTTACACCAAATTTATCAAGATCAAAACCAAATTATAGTAAGTGATCAGAGAATTTGATAATAATGTATCTGTAGTTATTTTATGTTTGTCTTTAAATTAGCGCAAAAGTTGTTGAACACAAGGTGCACATCTGACAAATTATCCATCTGATTTCAGTTGCGCTGGTCATTTGATGTCTACCAATGATTTTGGTACTTACACAATCTGTCATCTGGACAGGATCCTATTTAGTTTCATAAAAAAAATGTCTACCAATGTTACATAAAACTCAAAAGCAAATATAATAATATATTTATAAAAAATAATCAATAGCTATTTATTTATAGATTGAATTTGTATATACTCATTAGAATTCCATTACAATAACGCAAAATATAGTTCCAATGATGACATCATGGCAAATATTATTACTATACTTTGCTATTGTTAACCTGTCTGGTACTGGATAAAAACTATATGAATTATACGCACGGCCTGAGTTTTTTTAGAAATCTCATTTTTTATTTTTTTAAATAAATTTTAATATCAATTGGTACATATTAACCAAATATAGGGAAAGGAATCAAGTGAGCTTAGTGTTTACTATAAAAATCGTAATAAATTCATTGAATACCTGATAGTAATTCCAGGGGTTCATAACCGATGATTTTGCACTTGAATAAATTTGTGTTACTATTTTTTATTGGTTCCAAATAGAGTAATTTTCACTCAACACTAAATTATACTATACACTAAAAGTATTGTTACTAAACATCCTAATATTGCTTTTTTGTGTGGTATTCCTCAAAACATGGAACCACACACAATGCCACGTTGCACTCGACGCACAACAATTCGACAAAGCAATAAATGTAGACAAAAATATATATATTTACTTATATATCCGCGAAAAAACAATAAGATTGTAAAGATTTGAAAGAAAATACCGCTAAGAAATTAGCAACGAAAAGATCGATGACCAATAGATAGCGCACGAAATGGTTACAGACTCCACGTGCTCCATACGCTACTGTATGACAAAATTTCATCAGCTTATAAGTCAGTTGATCAATAGTCAATCGAAATCTTCGAAATATTTGTGGAAACGTTTGTAAGAATAGATGACAATACGTTAACCACTTTTATTAAAACTCAGTGGACTGTCAAAAAACGGCGCGAACATATAAGTACGGTCATAGTCCTTTTGATATGGTTACTACCAACCGTACATGTACGGTCATAGTACCAGAAAGGTTAAGCTATTTAAATACTTTAATATATGAAATGTGCTTTTTTTAGTTATAAACAGCGGAAGTTCAATTTGTTCAGAGAAGAGAGTGAAGGTTATGCTAAGCTGATAGTGGAGTTAAATCAAGAAATTACAGGAAAAATAGACTCAAAAAGTATTTTAGAAATCATCAAATCTCTGATAGGTAAGCGCCATAAAAGAACTTTGATTATTTTTTTGGTTACGATATTATGGTTGGTACAATCTGTATATGTAATTTCTACCAAATAAGTTAAGTATTTTCAAAGATGTATGTATGTAATCTAAATAACATTGTAATGTTTTTATGCAGGATGTTTCAATCTGGATCCAAACCGTGTACTGGATATAATTTTGGAATCTTTCGAGTCTCGGCCAGAAGGAGAAGATTTTTTCATACCTCTCGTTCGCTCTTATATGGCAGATCCTCACATTATTTGCGAAGTTTTGGGATTCAAATTCGCCACCCACACTGAAGAGAAAACACCTCAAGGACTTTACATCATCACAGCTCTTCTTCTGCAACATGGAATTATTGCCTTGGATGATATTTACCCCTGGGTAATTATAATCAGCTTGCCGTGGTTGTTATTAATTTCCTTTTGATATTAGTAGTATTTTCGAAATTTTATTTTGTCGCTTTGACATCTCAACAATTCACTTTGATGGAATAGATGGAGCTGTCCTTACTTTTTGTATCTTTTCTCTATGTTCGTATAGCTAAAACCGGATGATCCGATCATGTGGAAAGAGTGTGAACGAGAAATGCGAGAGGCTCATGAATACGTGCGTCGCCTTTCTGTCATCTGTACCAATAAACCGTCAGACGCTGAGCAAGAGAACAAAGACAATCCTCAGGTGAGTTTGAATACTTACATAATTTCGATAGCCAAGATAGCTCTGTAAACCTAAGTACAGCTTGTTACCTAATATTATTTTTTTCATAATGAAAGTAGATTTCATGCATGTCATGGGTTGAAGGGAACCTATGTTTATTTGAAAACAAATCGCATACGAGTCATCGTGCTATCTTCTCTAATATAAAAAAAAGTAGAGTCCGTCTACATCTGACAAAATGTTTCCACTGCTATCCCTATATTATATTATGCTATTCTCTTTTTATGATACTTTATTTATGTTTGTTAATAAATCAAAGCTTGTGTATTTGAATAGGAGCGTGTGGTAGACGTGGACAATCAAAAGTTGAATTTGGGAGCAGCGTTACTGGAAATCGGCTGCTGGACTGTGTTCAATTCTTTGGCGGCTCGTTTGCCAGAGTTCTATGCTTCTTCACATCCGCCAGCGGCTAAGGCGCTCTGCATTATGCTAAATGCCACTATTGACTTACTGTACAGAGAGTAAGCAGTTTATAATTTTATTTTCACATGAAAGAATATTTAATGACAATTTTTCAACTAGCGCACCGTTTTGAATCTTAACGTTCGTCTATATTTGGTTAATCTTTGAATGTGATATTTTGACTTTTGCAACCATTTATCAAATTATATGAAAGTAGGTTTTTTTTTATGGTTTTTTTTATAGGTGTCATTTTCTGGAACCAATGTATCGCGTATAAAAGTGATAGGGTGTATGTACTCTTACAAAATCCTTGATAAAGAAATATTGCAGAGGATAGGAGCTGTGGCTCATTACACCATAAGCGCAAGAGGCGCGCGCTTGGGGCCTCTAAATATCATATGTTCTATAAAACCCATATAATAATTTAAATTCAGTTTTAGTACTTCGGAAAACAAGGCCTCAATTCTTTTGTGCCTAGGGCTTCCCAAGTGCTTAATCCGTCACTGACGGACTGAGCTGTCGTACAGCTATCCACATCATATCTACCATTCAGGATATTTGTATGCTGAGGCACAAGTGATACAGCGCAGGCAGGGGTAGCACAGATTTTGTATTATATGAAGAAGCACAGACCTTCGTATGCAGCAATGCAGGCACATGTTGTATATTGCTGGCACAGATTCCTATGTGACGGTTGGACAAGTTATTTTGACGTTTTCGCCAAACTAATGAATTAGTGCGAACACAACATTTTTATACATTTTTTTTTTTACCTTGTCCGCTCCCAATATGGAGCATATGGACTCCTAACGGAGTTTATGTCAACAGAAATGTTTCTATGAGAACTGCTTGTTACTCAGTTGCTCAACCTAGGATGGATGGGTGGGAGGGGTGAATTCAAGACATCACATACATCCATGCCTTTGAACAGAAATTCATAAATCAATTGAAAAATCAATATATAAAACTGCCCGTACTGGGATTCGAATCCGTGTCCTCCGTAGCTGTAGCCAACGATGTTGACCACTCGACCACACAGGCAGCATACATGTCACATACTTGCGTGACTCGGCCGTCACAGCATATGCTGGTTGCACATGTCTGTTTTGTCTGCTTGCATGTGCCAATTCTGTGCTACCCTGCGCTGAGTCTCCTGCGCTGCGTCTCAGCATATGCTTAGCTTAACTGTGCCCAAAATTACTGCATATATTTGTTACAATATGTTATTCACAGCATTGAAAAAATTCTGCGTCATTATTATGTATCATCTGTATATGATCAGAAATGTTTCGCCAGTAACCAATTCACTTATATTACAGATATTGTCCCATCGCACCCAAAATAAAGTCCAAAGTAGTAGAGCCTTTGAAGAGCAAACTCGCTGTACCTCAGGCAAAAGTATTAGATGACCTTAAAGAAGTTGTCGTTCCTGGACTAGCCGCTCTGGGTCCGGCTTTGCATATAGATCCAGTCCTCATGTACAAGGTATTGGGTTTATATCATAGTGTTATAATTTCAGTTCTTCAATTTTATATTTGATTCATTTAATGTTGTATTTATATTGTAGGTGGTCCGTTTGTGTCGAGCGGCAAAGGGTTTGCCTGGCGACCCCCTCCGTCATGAGATATTGTCAATTCTCGATTCCGCCGTATTGCCTGCGCTCTCTTATATGGATTGTAACTGTTGTATGGCAGAAGAGGTTTACAGTTTATTGAAGCTTTATCCCTACCAGTGCAGGTAACATAATATTTCAATTAGAAACATATCGACCCATAATCGGCGATAGAACTTAACCGACAAAATCTGGTAAATTGCATTTTAAGCCAATAAATGTTCCATATTGCTTAAGGTGTCAGTCACAAAATTTATTTTAGGGCCTATGCATTTAAGTGTTTTGACTTATTGTTTGTTCCACGTTTGACCCCGGTTGAGAAACGCTGATCTAGAGAACTGAAAGTAGTCAGACAATTTTATTATAATATCAGGATAGGCATTGACCATGTATTACTATTTACTAACGACACTGAAAAAAATCCTTTTTCGAAGTAAAAAAAAACGTGTAAAATTTATAAACTCAGTTACGATTTTCTGCCTATTACGAGTCGATATTTATTCCTTACTGACTAGAATAGTCACTAATGCATCCTCATCGACTTGAAATGATTTTCCAGATACTGTCTTTATGCTCGGTGGAAGAATGAAGCTCCTCTTAGACATGCGGCACTGTTAAGACGAAGAGCAGATGCGCAACGTCAGGTGAAAGCCATCATGAAAAGGGTCAGCAAAGAGAATGTCAAACCGCAAGGACGTCTCATCGGAAAACTTAGCCACGCTGCTCCTGCATTCTTTTTTGACTATGTGCTGCTTCAAATCCAGATATATGACAATCTCATCGGTAAACTGAAGAATAATAAATTCAATGCTAATCGAATTGATTATATTGTTTTTTTTTTATAAATCTATTGTAATTTTATTTAGGTCCCGTTGTGGAATCCTTGAAGTACCTGACATCACTGTCATATGACATGCTCGGCTATTGTCTGGTGGAGGCACTGGGCGGGGGTCGTCGCGCTCGGGTGCAACCTGACGGCGCCAGCGCTGCTCCGTGGCTCCAAGGCATCGCTGCGTTTTGCGGAGCCGCCTGCAAGAAGTATGCCATTGATCTCACAGCTCTACTGCAGTTTGTTGCCAATCAATTGAAGGCGCAAAAGAGGTCAGTTTCATTCATTCCTTGAATTTTAATCATAATTATCCATGTGATCAATCTTTGTATCAAATATGTTATCTATTTTCAGTTTGGATCTCCTAATTCTTAAAGAGATTGTTCAGAAAATGGCAGGAATTGAAGCTGCCGAAGAGATGACTCAAGAACAATTGGATGCGATGGCTGGGGGTGAATTGCTTCGCGGAGAGGTAAAATTACATCAATTTTCTAGTTTGTTTCAAGTGGTTAGCAATTTTTCTGAAAAAAAAGATAGAAATTCAAATTTGATATTATCACTTTTCAGGCGGGTTACTTCAGTCAAGTGCGTAACACAAAGAAATCATCTCAACGTTTGAAAGAAGCTCTGGTGGGTGGCGGCGATGGCTTGGATGTTGCCCTGTGTTTATTAGCGGCCCAACAACGCCACTGTTGTGTTTATCGGACAGGTGGAGCAGAAGGGACACAGAGACCCCATCTCAAATTGGTCGGCCGCTTAGTGGACCAGTGCCAGGATGCACTCGTTCAGTTTGGAGCTTTTCTTGCTGCCACTCATACCCATGATGAGTATGCCCATAGACTCCCTCCTATTGAGGTTTGTCATTTTATTTGAACAAATTAATGATAATTATTCTATTACATCAATCATTAACACGATAGAATCTTGTAAAGATTTAGGTACGCATATATACTGAAATAATGCAGTTCAATACTTGAAATAAAATCCTGTTGTGTGTTCTATTCTTAGATTTATGTATTAGTGTCCGGACTCCAAATGTTACAATTTTTGTTTTTGCTCTATACATGTTTATTAGGTTGGAATCATAATATGTGATCGTTTTAAAAAAATCACTGCGGTTGGGCTTACTATCTTCAACGTTACATACGTGTAAAATGTTAATTTTTAATTGATTAAGTATATTTTGTGAAAATAATGCTGTTACTCATTAAGCTTTTGTAATGAAAAGTTATGTGATCATTGACTTTCATGTAATACAATATTGGCTGTGCTTAGTACCAACCTGATAAACATATGTAGCACAAATACAACAATTATTGCGTTGGTCATGAAAGTGTTGAAATGAGTGAACTTTCTGAACACTTTTATCTTGGAAAACGAACTCCGGCAGCTGTGGTTTATGTGGATTCATTTTCGACATATATATCCACTTAGCATACTTGATTTGTTAGAGCATGCCTACTTCGGCAAAAGGATTAAGAATGCTGAAGTTTCAAAAATATATTTTATTTTTCAGAGCATGCTGTGTGAATACCATATTGGTGCAGATGTTGCATTCTTCTTAGCGAGACCTGCACTGTCCTGGAAAGTAGACTCCCGCTATGAGAAATTACGACGAGAAGGTTCAGATGGAAAGCGGGCGACAACCAACACTAAACTTCTCCGTTATGCAGAAGCAGCTTCCACAGCGATGGCTCCAATCATCACCGCCGTTGCTACCACACTACCACCCAAGGTAATTATATCCAGCGTACAAAAATCAGGGTTCGTTGAAGTTGAAATTCATACATTTCAAATTGTAGAATGCAATGATTCATGACTCTTTGTTTGTGTTTATTACGGCTTTATACCCAGTTACATGTCAACACTGTAAATATATTTATAACAACAGAGAAAGATAAACTATCAATAAATGATAGTGATCTAATTACCCATTTAATTAGTTGTAGAAAATCATCAAATTTTTCCCAAGCTGGTCTCACGGTACTGATCCGCTTCTGAACATACATGCTATATTTTACAACACTATTCTTTTGTCTCATCGATGTTAAATTTGTTGCAACATTCAGGTTTGGGAGGACATATCGCCAGGTTTTTATGTGACGTTCTGGTCTTTGACAATGTATGACCTACGTGTCCCTGTGGAGAGTTATGAGCGTGAAATGGATCGCTTACGAGGTTTAGCGAACGCGGCCGCTGCTGAAGGGGGGACAGCGGCTATCGCCAAAGGAAGAAAAGAGCAAGAGAGATATCAAACGCTAATGGATAAATTGCAGGTTAGTTTTGTTCGATCCCTACAGGCTATGTTAATTTAGATATTTTGTGTAACTTCACTTCGGGGATAATTTGCAAACAAATCATTTCTTGAAGTGAAATATTCGACACAACCAGTGTTTTTTTCCAAAATCACATTATCTTAGATACTAAACTAAGAAAATCAGCATCTATTTCAGATGTATTCTGGTACATTTCATCATCTCTTAGCATCTGTTAACACTTAAATATTTATCAAAACCCTTCAATATTAAGTTAGAACCTATTTCCTCAGGAAATAAAGATTAATAGATTGTATTTTTAGTTGTGACTAATCTTTGAATGTATATTTGAAGACATGATGGTCTTCAATATGCTTTTCAAAAATCTCAGGATCTTTGGTTGTCCGTCCTGGGATTTTGGGACAAAAGGCAGATGCTATCCTGGGATTGCAATCTAATTGTGAAAATATGTTTAACATAAGAAACTAGCTTTCAAGAAAATTGTGATGAACACATTCTTGCTTTATTATACTAACACATTTCAATGGTATGTTTTCGTATTGCTTTTCAGGAAGAGTGCCGTAAACAACAAGATCATGTTGACCGCGTTATGCATCGACTTCGGCAAGAAAAAGACGGATGGTTCCTCTCCCGATCTGTCAAGTCGGCCAAGAATGAGACCATCACTCAGTTCATGCAACTCTGTCTTTTTCCACGTTGCATCTTCACTGCTATGGACGCTCTTTATTGTGCACACTTTTTGCATACTATTCATTCCCTTAAGACTGCCAATTTCTCTACGCTGCTCTGTTATGATAGGGTTTGTATTTATATTATATTACATTACATTACATTACCTTACCTCTTTTTTTTAATCATTTTAAAGTTCAATATGTTAACATAAATTAATATTTCTAGCTCTTCTGTGACATTACTTACACGGTGACTTGCTTAACGGAAGGAGAGGCCGCCCGCTACGGCAGATTCCTCCGAGCAGTTCTTTCTACAGCGATGCATTGGCACTCGGGAAAAGCCACTTTTCAAAATGACTGTGCTGACTATCCAGGATTCGTTACCAAGTTCAGAGTCTCTAATCAATTTTCCGAAGCAAATGATCATGTGGGATATGAGAATTACAGGTTCAGCTTTTTTTTTTTTATTAAAATATTTGCAATACACAATAATATTTGTTAATTGATTTAACGCTTCAATCCCGATAGACTTGCTGTGCGTGCGGATCAAAAACCACTCCCAGAGACGGACGCGTGCTCTGCCATTTATAAAAGCAATAGTTAACCAATTTCATTCAAATAATATGATTACTATAAAGAGTGTAAAGAGTAGACTCAAATTTGAGTTGTGATTATTTTTTTTTATATCATATTTGATTTGTTTCGAAAGAGTTTTCAACTGATAAATTAAACTTTTTTTTCTGACTGCCTATGAATCGGCGGCCAGACCTTTTTAGTGTTACCGTTTAGGCGGTCTGAGTGATATTTTTTAATAGAAAATTACTTGATAACCACTGGTATCATACAGTGATTGGCCCGAATGTCACCAAATAAGTTTTGATTTGAATTGATTCATGAAAAAAAAATACTGCGATTTGAACCCTGTACCATCATAATCTTAAATTATTCATTAAAAAATTCTCCCCCAGAAATAAAAGGATGTATTTTAAAGGTGCTAATGAATAAAAAAAAAAAATATTATGTTGTAGTTGATGAAATTTTACTTTGAATTGTATGAACTACCCTGGTCCCATTTAATCTTGATTTATTATTTCTTGCTACATAAGTTAAGTTACTAACTATACTATGTTGTATTGCAGACACGTTTGTCACAAATGGCACTACAAGATCACGAAAGCCATGGTCGTCTGTCTGGACTCCCGTGACTATGTTCAAATAAGAAACTCGCTCATTGTCCTCATACGGATTCTACCTCACTTCCCGGTCCTTGCCAAGCTTAGTCAAATTATTCAAAGGAGAATTGAAAAGGTATTTTACACTAACCGATGTCATGATAAGTGTGTTGTGGAAAGTAATTTCAAATTACTGTTTATCTTTGTTCAAACTTCTTGGTTTTTGTTTTCAATTAAAAAATATATTTTTGGCATTACACAGTTTCCAATGTGTTTAAGTTAAAGTCAGAGTCGTTTTATTTCTTGACGACTCCACTGCCCTGGAATTTACATCTCTAACCCAAATGCCTGTTAAATCTTAAATTGAATTCATTTGACATTGACCTTAGCACAATTTGAATTTAGAAATGTTTGATTACTGTTAGGTATGCTTGTCGTTTGGAAATTTGATTGCTGCTCTATAATATCTGACATCTTCTCTTTGTAGGTGCGAGAAGAAGAAAGAAATCAAAGGCAAGACTTATTCATATTGGCGACCAGCTATAGCGGTCAGTTGAGAGCCAAAGCAGCAAGCATGCTTAATGAGGCAGAGTTCCACCAAGTGGGAGTGACTGGCGTCAACGATGGTACAAATTCAAATATTTCTGCTGTATCGCAGCCTTCCGATTCCGCCAACGGGGACCAGCGGTCAGGTAATATATACACTTTAATTTTTAAATTTAAACAAAGCAGAAATTTAAAAATATTAAATCATTTTGTCACTTTTTTTATTATTTTTAGATAAGGAACTTAAGAGGGATGCGAGCGGTAAAGAACGAAAATCAAATTCTAAAGCTGCTGAAGCAGGAGGAGAAAGAGATTCAAAAAGAGATTCTAGTCAACAGTAATGTTTTTTTATACGCTCAAACTGCACAAAATGGCTATAAGCTGTCAATTATTTCACATTTAAAACGTTTGTTTGAATTTCATACCTGTCCTATTTTCATAGTGTTTTGTGACTATAATTTTAAATATCTTTGTAGGTCTCGGAGTGCGATAGAGCGTCGCTCAGGCGGGGAATGGGGAAGCAAAAATCTTTCCAGAGAAGACGAATCGTCACGCAGAAACAAAGACAGAACTTCTAATGAACGAGTTTATAGGGTTTGTATTGTATACAATACTGGACATTAATTTTTGACGAAGCATTAAATATCAGTAGTCGAAACTATTATAAAATGAGCTGCCTTATAAGCCTACTTTTTTACAGTTGAATTTGATGTTTTAGCATATTATGCAGGACGAACAGAGGTACCTGGAAGCCGTCAGCCCGCCAGCGACCGCCGCTGTTGAGGAAATGTCATCGCTGTCCAGTAACAACAGCAATGGATCTCTACGAGGTCTGCACACCCAGGATTCATCCGACCGCGGTACTTGAACATTGTTTATCTTCTTTCATATTTTTTCTGATTTTATTAAAATTATCACCTGATTTCTGAATTAAATTTTTACAAACATACAAATGTTTTCATAATAGCTACCATCTCTATATTTATTAATTTAACAAAAATGCATACTTTAGTTATAATGTTCTTACAGTAGGGTATCTGAGCTTTTTTATAATTGCATATGAAATAAATTCATGTTATATTTTACTTTGAAACACTGATTATCCCCTTTGAACCTATCTAATCAATCACTCATACATAAAAAAAAATTATATCATGTCTTTTTCTTCGTTAATCTATGAAATTTGCATCATATGATAATTTGGTTCTGTTTACAGAGATGAAGAGAAGGAAGTTGGAAGAGAGTTTGTCAGTGAAGGTTAGTATGAGAGGAGTTCGATCGCTGACGACAGCCGAGGCTTTTGGAATGGAGATTGGGCTGACCTGAACCCTCTGCACCTTTCTTCTGATAGATTCACAGTGTTACCATGCAAAGCGATGAAGCCTGCGTTGACGGACTGTCGTTAAATAAATGTAATAGTAAAATGAACTTTTCATTAACCGTATGCGAAAAAATAAAAACATGCGGCTTCGATAAAAAAAGTGATCAAGATATATTGTTATTGACGGGGAAGAATCTACGCCGACGTCCCGCAGTCCCAGAAGATGAACGGAGAACTACCGTCTGCGGAAGAAGAGAACACGGAGGAATCGATAAAGCTGACATCAGAGATGAGAGATGACATCAGATTGCTGTACAGAAAGACGACATCGGATCCAGTTTTGCTACAAAAAGGATATAAATTAAATAACTCGAATGCATTACGAGAAATTTCATGCAACTGGCAGCTGTGATAAAGATAATCCTGCAAAATGACATGGGGATGAATTAAAAAACTTAATATTTTAAAATACGCTATAAATCTGCATTTTATGAGTAATTAACGGAACTCATTTACAATAAAAACAGACAAAGATATGTATAAGCACCGGAGTCCACTTAGAACAATAGATACACTCAAGAAGGAGTTATAGTTGTCTACCATTACTGCAAAGAGAGTTAAATGAATACCTATTGTTCCATATTGAAATCTGACTGGAAAGCATTCACTGACGGAAAAAAATAAAGACATATGAACTATGATCTATACCAATACTACACTTTAATTTTATGGAAGTTATTAAAATTCTGACATGAAAATTATTACGTTTGTTATATGGATGAAGAAGAAATAATTATGAAATTCATACACTGCTTATATTTTGAACCCTCAAAACTGTTACAAAGCTGAGAATAAAAAGGTGACCCAGCGAGCTTTGAATAGCAAAAGAGAACACCGAAAGAAGAAGGTATCTTAGATTTGGATCGATTTAATTTGACAACAAATAGAGAGAAAAAAAAATGATGAAGAATACGCAACGTGAATGTGATGAAACACTTATATTATTAATCAAAAGTTGTAATAAAAATGAAGCTATCACCTATGTACTGTATGGATATTATACATACAGCTTCTGAAATGTAATTTCAAAATATGTAACATAATTGGATGCGGAATATGATCATGAGAAGGAATCAAGACAGAAGTTATAATAGATGCACAAGCGAACAGGAAAATTTTGATGTAACCATTTTTGAAAGAGGCTGCAGCGAAATAATGAAAAAATTATGCAGTAACGCCGCCAACCTATCTTGAAGCCAGAACAAGAATTGAATTATTGAAGCACCGATGATGGATGACGCAATAAAACAAATATAATGGAAGACGACAATTAATCAAACCGCATTCTGCCCGGCGAAGTTGAAACATTATTGTAGATTCTTTACGATTTCATACGTATGTCACGCCATAATTCAAACCGACTTAATAATTGCCACAAAATCGATCCCTGTAATTTTCTTATACATGTATTATAATCAACTACGGTATTGTTTAAATTTCCGTAAATAAAATCCTTAAAAAGTAACCGATAAACTATCAGTATTTAAAAATATGAAATTGTAATTTTTACGATATAAAACATAATGAAACACATCGCTGATAATAAATTCGCCAAGAAATTAAAATAATAATACAAATTAAATCTGCAAAGATCAAACCGCACGTTCAATCGAGAGAAAAGTGTTCTGAAGAAAAAAATGTTGAACTTTAGTTGTTTCTTGAATAGAATTTAGTTTCGATTCGAGTGCTTTTGTTTTAAATTCAATCTTTTGTAAAGTATTAAACTCAGTGAGTGTACAGTGATCGACAGGATCGTTCAGCCCAATCTTCTTCCATACCGCCGATTCAATTTATTTTATCATTTTCAACACGTGAGTATTCATTTCCATCTTTGTAGGTGCCTAGCTGTCTTAAACACGTTTTTTTACAAAGCTTTTAGTGCAAAATAATTCTCATTTAACTCGTTCCGGTCTTATGATGATAAAACAACTACTTCACGACAAATAATCTTCAGGGATTGTTTTTAGGCGATTTGTTCGAAACTTTGTTTCTCAAAATTCAGATAATCATTACTTGATTTAACAATGCGAGTTATTTAGGAATCGAGTGAGACTGATTTTGTTATCTTTCAAATCGTTTGAAGGAAAAATAATTTGACTAAAATTACTAATTTTTAAAAATAACAATTGGGGTCAGAGTCGATTGGAAGATGGTACGCATTGCACTCAGCAACACAGTAGGGTTATTGTATATTTATATATGTCAAGCCAGCCAATGCCAAGCCACCTCATGCGGAAGCCTTTCTATGCTTCAGCGTTACTGTACATGGCATTATAATTCATACTATGCCTTTTATGTTTGAAACCGACGTTAGTTTGCTACACAAGCTTGCCTTATTAAATTCTTTACTTCACTTTTTACCCCAACGATCTTGTGAGGCTGGCTAATATAAAAAGATACCCTTAATTTAACAAAAATTGTAATGTATTCATTTTAAATTTGAAACTGAAATTCTTTCAAGCACGTTCAGTCGAAATTCTAAAAAAAAATTGTATTCATTTATTTAGAATGAGCATTATTAGTTTTAAAAAAACAATTATCACAGATGAACATTTCCATCACAAATACACATAATTATCTTGAACAATGTATTATGTATCATGTTCCACTATATTATTGTTGTTTGAATTATTGCATAATCATCTTGTTGGATAATCATAATTATCAACTTCAATACAACTGTATTCATTTTCATAGTTAAAAGTAATTATTACAATATCTAAAAAATGTGCTATTTCATGATTTAAAATTTGCTTTCGTGTCAGAACTTTTTCTTGATTTTTTTTGTCGTCTGACTGGCGTGTGATTGATCATAAAATACTAAATATGAAATTACAAACACGCACTCCATAGAATATCTTACCAGCTAGACATAAAATATCAGCGTTGTTTGTTATAAGTCGTCTTCAAATTTCAATCGAAACATGAATACTTAACTTCATGATCATTGTCTTTAGTATGTCTTTATAAATTTATTAACAACTAACCAGTTTTTTAAATTAATACTTTGTAGATGCTGGAGTATGTCGACAATATGCAATCATACCATTTCTATTTGAAATAATGTAAATTAATCACAAATAGTTGATAGATCTAATATTATTTATATAGTTGTTTTCCTACCAACATAATTTATTGTGTTATCGGTTGTCTAGAGTAGGGTTTCTCAACCGGGAGACCTGTGTGTCCACAGCGTGTTCCACACAGATTTTTTTAGATTTGGGGAGCCACGGGCAAATTTTTGCAATTCCGCAAATTCCTACTATTTGAAATCCTCGGAAGAGCTAAATAAAAATATGATCTGCAAATTCCTTTGATTAAGAATTTGAAATCCTTGAAAGACCTAAAAAAAAGGTCCCACGCTCGTTATTTCGGGAAATCTGCAAATTTCTGGGAAGAGCAACAAAATTCATAAAAAATCCTTTCAAAGTGAACATAACAAAGGGCGCCACAGACAAATAAAGACACTCAAAAGGGCCCCGGGCCCAAAAGGTTGAGAAACACTGGTCTAGAGACATTTTTTTCATAATGTGATAAGACATGACAAGACAAATTTATAATAATATGATAAGTGTGTGGCAATTCAAATTCATACTATGCACATTATTGTTTCATTTCACAAGATCGTGAAGAAATCTATTACTTTTTTTAGATCAGGTAGAACATCTCTAATAACTGAATCATCGAGTTATAAAAAGCACTCTGGAAGCTTGTCAAATTTTGAGTAAATACTGCTTGAGTAAATACTACTTAAGATTAAATGTATTATTTTTTGGCAATGTCTTTATATATGTTAGCAAATGTAGTATAACCATTAAATGTGTAAGCAGATAACGTTTATTAATTTTTTTTGAAACTGGTTCCATAAGGAGTTTTTGCAAATGATGCAAATTTTCTAAATGATTTCCTCACCAGATAGGATAGAATTTGAAGCACTCACCCGCCTTACTAGATAGAATTTAAGCGCTATTAAAAAAAATAGCGTTCGCAGGTCATTTTCATAAAATATTGTCCAGAACGGTTTTTGCAACTCAATAGTTCAACTAATGAATACTGCATTTTACATTTAAAGTCGAAACATACAAGTATTTTTCTGCCAATTAAATTGTGTGCTTAATGTATTTTGCTTTGTTGCATGCTCATATTATTTTTCTACATACTGAGATACATCTTTCCAAATGATTTATAATATACCTACCTAATTTTATTGTGATTTTCATTGTACACAAAAAGAGCCCCACAAGATACACAGGTCAATACATTTGCGAACATGCTTGATTATCTCTGTTTTAGTGTAAAGAGCGTGATTCATCACCATCGGAAAAGCGTAATCGCAGTGCGGGAAAGAGCAGCACGGCAGTTGCAGGTAATGCTTCATCGCAGTCTCGAAGCAAACTTCCTAGAGCTCCCGAAGATAGGGAAGCGCGGAAAGAAAGAAAACTCGGACGGAAAAGGGTAACTAGCTAATCGCCGATTTGGTTTGTGTCAAGGCGTTTAAACCGATAGGTGTTTCTAAATATCCAGTCTTAAAAATACACGTATAGATAATCAATATTTTATTATAGATATAGTGATGGATTGAATTTGCGTTGACAATTATTTTTTTTCAGGATAGGGCAGAAGAAGCATTGGTGCTGGAGCAAAAGAAACGAAGAGAAGATTTAAAAGGTATATTGAGATTTTTAATTTCTAAGTATATTTCAGTTTTGCATTTTTGCTGGAGCAGTAATTATATATAATAAATAAATAACTTTTTCCTATTATAATTTTGGTTAAATGAAAAAAAGCCAGGTATTTGCAAAAACAAATATTTACCACTGACTTAATTGGATTATTTTTTAGGACATCCAAATGGTGATCAAGATGACCACCACAATATGGAGAAGCATCATCATAAACGGGTAATACATATATTTAATTTCGATGAAATAAAAATCAAGACTTCAAATACAGAAGTATAAATACAATACTGTCTAATTCGTGTTGGCATGTTAGCTTCTCTGACTTTTGTTTTATATCATCTCTTCCAGTGACTAGAATGTAGAACTAAAAAGATGCTTGTGTGGACTGCACACTGTCATGAAAATGGACAATGTTCCTAAATTATTTTATTAAAATATAAACAATTTCTTAAACGTTAAGGTTTCAGTAGTACACAATAACACTTGTATATAAAACATGGCTTCCACTTAAAACATTGCACTCTTCTCGCACCACTATTTAATATTGAAGGGTATCGGGTTAAGGGCTCATGCTGACAATTAAATATAACATGTACAAGTATTTATCTTCGTTTTCCTGTTGTAGGAGAAATCTCCATATCGAGACAGATCACACGAGAGACAAGAGCCAAGGGACAAACAATATCCTTTTCCAATACACTTTTAGGCTACATACATATCAGTCTAAAATTCAAACCTAATATTTTCAAAAATTACACTAGAGGAGTGTTAAAAAAAACATTTAATTCATAGCAGTAATACCAGGGGTTCACAAACTGTTTGTCAAGGATTTCGATTTCAATAATTTTTGGCGGGCCTTGCATATATAAAATCACATGTAGAAAATTTTCACAAAGAGTTAATATGAAAAATTGCAGACGCGTTCCAAATTTTTTTAACTGCATAAAATCAGTCATTCCCTATAAGTTAAAATAAACCCAACATTGCAACAAAACAAAAGATCAATTTATTAAAAACTGAATCAACTTTCGATCTCCTTATGTATTTATACAAATTAATATTGTTATTCGATCTTTGCCAACTATAAACCTTCAATGGATTTGGCAGTAAATTTGTAGAAGTTAATTTTTAATAAAAAAAATAATATTGATAACTGTTATATATTGTGGAGTATATAATAATATACCCACCATTAATTTAGTCTAACTTCTGATATACTCTCATTAGGGAAGCCAGAGGGAAAATGAAAAAGAACAGGAAGAAGATGAATGAATAGCGTCTAATTTTTCTTTCAATATGGATCCAATTTTTCTTCCATTTAATGTGTTGCTAGTATTGATTGATCAAAACCTGTTCAAGTGCATTATTATCCATAACTGATACAAATACTAGACGGTCCAATGATAGCAAACTGCGTAGGTGATTACAAACTGCACTCGTGACCAAAGGGAGACTGTTCCGGCTCAACTTGCATATTGTCTTTTTTAAGCTTTATTATTTTTTTATAATTCATTTGAAAACGTTTAATTTTTTATTATGTTTTCTGAGACTATTATGTATCATCGATTAATAAACACCTGTTAATGTTAAGGAATGAAACTTGTATTTTAATTTGACTATGAAATATATTATGCCCCCGTTTCATGGGGGATACCTGAAATTAGTGCTGTTATTATTTTAGTTACATTATGATACTACACATTTTTTTGAAATAGTCACAATAATACAGTCAGCCCTTCTATAGCGTCAAGATAGGGACTACGCTATAGAAAGTTAGGCACCGCAAGGGCGAGTGATTAATATGCGCGAGTGTATTTTTCATTTGTAACAGGCGATCCAGGGGAGTTCAACGCGGCAGTTTTTTAAAATCGGTTAGCATATCGACTGGAAAGGAAAAAGGACGTAACCCACAGTTTTTTCAAAACAGGCTTTTTTCGATAATCACAATTTATCAAACTTGATACATGTTCTATCAAAAGAATGCAATCTGCGAATACCGAATTAGTATCAAAATTTAGCTTTTAATTTTGAAAAAGATGACCTTGTAATAAATTAAAACCAATAAAAAAGACTGAAATAAAGGTTTTTCCTAGACAATTTTTTTAGTTAATATTAGATTATGTCAATTAAACACCAGTTTGGAAGTCTTCGTGCACTTGCATATGGCCCAAAATCATCAAAACACGTTTTTTGCGCCCTGTAAAATTTGATATGTGGGTTATGTCCATTTTCCTTTCCACAGTCGATATGATGAATAAATAATAAATAGGTAAATATAAATTATAAAACATTCAGGAATATGATTTATTTTAGGATACATATTAATATAAAATAAAAATATATAAAAAACAAACAATTATTGCAGAAAGCAAAAAAAAATGGTAAACGTGCATTTAATTACTGTCAGTGTCATCTAATATCACGTTCCATCGGGACTTAATAATGTGCTTTTTGTTCTAGCGAAGTACAATTTCTTTCAGTCTTTCCTTGGGTGCATTAGACAACATGGCTCAAAAATAAATAAATCATTTTCTTTCACAGTTTGTTAGGATATAAAAAAATTCAATAAAATTTAAAACCAGCAATGTATTGAATTACAAGAAATCGACGCTTACGGGAATAATTACTACAAATGCCTCATTATGTTATTGGATATAAGATAATAATATTATTAAGTTTAATAGATATGAATGTATTACATAATTAAATAGTTTTACATATTATAAAAAATAGAATGGTTGAAAACCCCTGTAAAAAGTGTATACATAATGCATTAAAAAAACGTGTGATGCACACGATCAATTTACTTGATCATAATTTGTGTATTGTGATAAATATCCCTGATTCCTTTTCGACAGCGCCAAGCTGCGCCCGTGATTCATAGAATTTTGTAAAATGTACACTATATGAAAAGAATGCCGCAAGAGGTTTTGGAAAAAGCTCTATAAAAGTTGACGCTATAGAAGGGTTGACTGTACTGCCAAATTATGGTATAAATTATATCTTTTTAGTTTGTGTATTCACTTATATTATATTCAGTTACATACTGTGTTTGATGATTTGATATGGGTGTGGTCCGTGAGAAAATTTTGGTGGTCCGCAAAGAAATCTGACACTACTATAATTTTCTAATCATTATGATGAAAATTCTAATTCAATTCTCCACAACCAGTCACAGCAATCAAAACATGGTATCGATCTCGGCCTAAAATTCATTCATTTCTCCGTCTTGCAGTTACATCATTGGAGCCAAACGTAATTTTTATCATTTCAAATATCCAGGAACATCATAATATCGCATTAAAAATTAATAAAGCTTTTAAAGTTTAATTATTTTATTCAACTCAATGCGGACTGTCTGGAACACAGCTGTACTCGATTAAAACCAAATGCCACTTATTCAACGTTTGCATTCTGCCGGTACTGCTTTACGGTTGTGATTCATGGCACCTGACGAAGACTCATAAAAACCGTATACTAAGCTTCGAGAACAGATGCTTGCGTCGGATAGTGGGGGTGAGGTGGTTTGATTTTGTGAGGAATTCAGAAATAAGGGAGCGTACAAGACAGCGTCCTGTCACGTCAGTGGTTATGGAGAGACGTTGGAACTGGCTGGGTCACGTGCTGCGGATGCCTCCGAAAAGCCTCGATCCTGCCTGCCTCTTCTTTCGACCGGTAGGATTCTGGCGTCCCGGACGTCCGTCGGGTACTATCCATAGGATGTACTCGGCGGAACTGAGGGATGCTGGCATGTCATGGGAGGAACCAAAGCAATTGGCGGGAGACAGGGAAACATGGAGGTGCCGTGTGGCGACCATATGACCAGACATGGCCAAAGAAGTAGAAGAAGAATTTAATTATAATTAATAGTTATATTTTATGAACTAGGTGCATTTTTAAACACACTTGATCACTTTTATTTTAATATAATATTAAGCACAAAAGTCCAGTTAGTGGTCCGCTGGATTAAAATTGTGAAGTTAGTGGTTCGTGAGCCCAAAAAGTTTGCCGATCGCTGATATAGACAGCCTCTGCAGTCTAGAGGTTAAAGCTTTTCCCTATCGATCAGTTGAGTCTGGGTTCAAATACCAACAATTTTAACATCAAATTTGTTTTTTTTTGTTTAAACTAGAAATGCCGCCTGCTTGTTTTTTCTGTGGCTACTAAAATATATATTTTTTTAAGTAAATCATTGAATTTAATAAACATGAGCAAGCTTTTTGATGATGAAGAATAATAAATCGGTTCATAGAAATAGGCTTACTGATTATATTGATAAATAGACCTGGTTTAAGTTTTTCAGCTTAATACAATAACTATTATGCCAAATTCTAAAGAATTAGTCAAAAGATTACAGAGACAAAGATCGCATCAACCACACACTAACATTACGTACACCTAATTTTGTTTTTCCCAATTTCAAAATAACTCGCTCAAGTGTAATGGAACTAATCTTTTAATATCTATATTCACTTCATCTTTTTACATATTTTTTCCATGGCTGTTTTACATAGGACGTATACCCGTGTAAATGGAGGATTGGGCATTCTTTAAATTTCTATTTAATATAAAGTATAATAAGTAAGTAATAATAGCAAAATATTTTTTATACTTTAATAATAATAATAAATATATATGCAGTGAGCTTCAAGCAGAAGCTCGAAAACTTAAAATCTTTGCCATCGCAAAAAGTACTGCTGTTTATGGTGCAACAAAATATTGAGTGAGAGCTAAAAAAAACGTCTCCATAACAATTTACGTGGCAGGGTGCTGTCTTGCACGTTCCCTTACCTCCGGATTCCTCACAAAATCAAACCACCTTACCCCCATTATCCGACGCAAGCATCTGTTCTCGAAGCCCAGTCTGTTTCTGAGACTTTTTCAGGTGCCATGATTCGCAACTGTAAAGCAGTACCGGCAGAATGCAAGCGTTGATTCAAGCACGTATAATTCTTACATAAAATTATAAATATGCATGCATGAATACCCTTATTCATGTCGCTGCCAGGAGCAAGTGATGGCAATTTTTTTATTTTCCTAACCTCTTGGCTGCCGTAGAAAAAAGTGTTTTACCTAGCAAGCTACCTATAATGTGCAATTAATTTAATTAGTAATTTACGAGATAACTTGTCTCTGGTATGTTGAGCATGAAAAATTTGACGAGATATCTCGTCTGCGGCAGTCATTCAGTAAATTGCGGCACAAAAATTATTGCATGATTGCACGACAACCCTGCTATGAAGAGAAAGATGGTTCATTCTGTATTTTTTGAGGAAACTGAAGCTATTTAATCCTATAATGTATGACAAACGTGCTGCTAATGTCATGTATGGTTAGAGACCAATGGAAAAGGACAATAATGGAATTAACACTGCCGTATTCTGTTGGATACAAGACTTGTCGACAACTATTACAGATGTATCAATATTCTCTGATACTTTTTCGGCCAAAATTGAAATCAGAATACAACAAAATTGCGTGTGTATGTTCAATCGAGTAAAAAAACTTGGAATCTGTTCAAACTTTCATGGAGGTGGACAGTGTCTATGTTGGTATAGAAAATTCACAAAAATTTATGCCGATTTACTCTACGAAAGATTGGAAAAATATTATGCAGATGTGAGGTCTAATGAAAAAGGAATCTTAAAGAAGGAAAACAAATGATGTTAATCTATATGATGTTTATAAATTAAAGAACAGAAAGATTTTTTTTTTAATTTAACCCAGTCAATCACTACTAAAATAAATAATCCCCAGCAACACACATCCAGGAAATATAAAACTACAAAACATTACTATATATACCAATAACAAAAAGTAAAAACCTAACTTGTTGAAATTTTGCGAACAAAATGTTATAATGGTATGAAGTAATTTTTCATGTTGATGATAATTTGAAAGTCAAATATTTAAAAATTAATCAATTCATATTTATGTTGATTCCAAGAAAAGTGTGAAGAGGTGTACTTTTTTATTATTTTAAATAGTTAAATTCTTTTTAACTCTATAAATTCTCCTTGATTTATGTGAATGAAAAAATGCGAATAAGAAATACTAAACTTGAATTCTTATAAATTTAAATATGTTAATTTGAATCAATAGAAAATTTGTGTCATCAATGTCTCAAAACTATCATTACTTAGTTAATGACTTTTTGCATGAAATATTGTAACGATAAATCGTCGACATATTTAAAATTGTTTCTTATAAACAGTAATTAAATTCGACATATTATTATTATATTATGTTATGACTTTGTTTTATTGTATTCATATGCTGCGTAAAATATTGGTATTACCATTTACCATGTACAATAACTAGGCATTTTCTTATGCGCAATTAAATTTTCTACACAATTTTATTATTATTAACAGCATTTAGTAAATTTCCACGTAAAAGAAGAGTCAAATGTCGCAAAACACATTTAGCGTATTTTTTTACATCACAACAATTTACGTCATCTGTTAATATAAAAAAAGGAAGAATCGTGTAAAAATATAAATAGCCCATCTAAAATAATCGCATAAATAAAGAAAATATGCATTAATTTTCATAATACCTATACCCAGAAATCAGTGGCTGATGCAGAAATTGTCCCAGGAGGGGGCCATTCAATTTGAAAATTAACATGATACATAAAAAATACATTAAAAAATGGATGATTTAAAAATAATATATCTTTATAAAAATTACCGGTAACTAAAATAATCTTTAATAGAAAATTTAAATTAACTTTGATTATTCCACGTATTGTGTTACTAACTGTGACACGTGTTTCGCCTCTTTCAGAGGCATCTTCAGACTTACTATCGCAAAGTTTGCTTAAGTAATTATTAACACAATACGTGGAATAATCAAAGTTAATTTAAATTTTCTATTAAAATGAACTTCCACAAAGTTACCGCCGAAACCATCGAAAGTATTAAAATAATCTTTGTTTGAAAAGCCGGTTCATAAACCGTCAAGGTTACTAATATATCTGTGATTTTGGATCCGAAAATTCGCGGAAAGGCTAAAAAAAAAAAAAACGTCAAGCTAATATTTTGGGTAAATCGGTAAATTCTTACGATCAAGGTGCGAGCCGGTTAATAAAATTTTAGCAGCACACCACTGATTATAATTAAGATCCAGAAGTATTTGATGAGTATTCCTTTTATTCTGACTACATTAAGTACACCGCAAAAAGTGATAAAATAGAACACTAGAAATATTTTGTTATTTTCATTTATAAATGAAAAAAATATAAATAAATATTTGTTTTCTTGAATAGTGTGTATTTAAGAAAACTCACTATCAATAAAATGAAAAATAAGTCAATGTCCCGTTTTGAGGAAACAATGAATGATCACGTTGTGATAATTATCACGTAACTAACGCCACGAAGTTGAGGTTCGAGAACACATAAAAAGGGCAATTTCAATGTTATTTTTATATTTTGAATTCGGTTGTTTAACACCCCATATGGACATGGAGGTTCGCCTACGACCGTTACATTGTTCAGTGCCTGGCGTTAAACACGGAAGTACCAAATTGTCAATACATCATCAAGTATGTATTCTATTAAACATAGTAAACTAAACAATTAAAAAGCCCATTTCACAATAAAGTTTGAATAAATTAGAAAATGAATTCTCCTAAGGGGGAATGAGCCCCATGCCCCTCCCGGATCTGCCAATGCCAGAAATTAAGAGTTATTTAAAGAATCAGTGTAAATATAATTTTGATTTTTTATATTCGCACATAAAATAATATAAAGCAAGAAAACAATTCGCAACGGAATTCAATTATTTGAGAATTCAGTTTGGTGACCTATAAGGTGAATTATTTAAAATAAAACTCGATATTGTTTATATAATTTACATGTACATCAATCCAGTGGCTTTTATAATATTTTAAATAAACTAAGATTGTTTAATTTTTAACTGCAGTTTAAAAAAAATATATTACTTTCAATTAAACAAAAATTAAGCAATATATTGTCTATCAACATATTTTTGTAGTATTGTAATCGAATATACATTTATACAGTATGGTAATACTAAAATCTCACCGCGTGTTGGCCATGCAGCCCGTGTTATTGTTTTGATTCTACAAATGTAAGTAATGTAATATCCTATTAAATATTATAAATATTAAACATTTATATATATAAGAAACATATTGGCAAAGATTCAAACATTGTTGGCGGTCAGAATAAACGATTGGGCAATTTGATTTTAGAAGTGAACATATGACAGTTGTAGGGCAGTCATGTTGGCATAGACAACGATGTTTCCGTATCCGCAAAACCTCCGCCATTTTAATTTGCCCATGTGTTCGTTTTTGGAATGCACGTGAATAGTATTTGACTATTTGAAATTAAATCGTTGTTATATATCAGTAAGTTTTTTTTTAAAAACTTTTATTAGGTTTTAAATATTTTCATCGTATTTTTTTTTATGAATATACTGCAGTCTTCATACACACTATATGGCGCAAACTACATTTCAAAATGGCGTCGTATTTTAATTACGTGCCATCTTTATTTTTATTGTTATTAACTGGTTCGGGTAATATTTTAAGTACATGTACGTATCTCACGGTGTAAGAGTTTTTTTCATACAATTTGTTGGACTTACACATGACATACCGTATTTTGAAAACGTCATCAGTAAAACAAACCAACGACAGGAATAAACATTTTTTTTGACATTTGCACATATTTGAGGTTAGAACACTGCCATTGTTATATTTATGTTTCTTGTGGCACCTTTGCTCTGTGGGCGTTTCCCATTGGGCATTGAAAGGTGTATAGCGTAGGAAAGATAATGAAGACGGATATTATATTATCACACCGATACGGAATATTGTTAACATTATTTATATTTATTGTGTGCAATTCAAAAAATGGGCGCCGCGAAATTTTTATTAGGGTGAATGAATACAAAATATTTGAGAACCACTGTAATCACCGTTTTATCTATTGGATAGAAAAAATAATCAATTTAAATAAATTACCTACTTACTAAGCATTGGAATGGGATTTGAAATGTTAAATCACTTATTATTATAGTAAAATAATATTTATTGAAGCTCGAAATCCTTAATGTCAACACAAGTTATTTCTAGCATTACTCGATAAACCATCAAGTATTGGAAATATGAATAATTACGTTTTTTTAGTTTAAAATTTATTGATGCATATAAAGATAATGTCGGTAACAAGGGTTAGTGGCATTGACAATATATCACATTTTATTTTTGAAAGTAGTTGGAAGACTTGGCATTCAATATAACTATCTAGTGTGAAAAAAGTACCCCCTAATGTGCACATGGACTTCTTATTGAGGATATCAATTTCAGATTTTGGATTAAATGGGTGGGAGGGAATTTTAACCATTGTTGGTCAAGTTCCTATTATATTTTAATGCTGTCAAAAATTCTCAAATCTTCTGCTGTTGATTATATTTATATTGGGATTCAGCTGTGGGGTATAAGTAGGGTTGTAAGATTTCTTGTAAGTCAAACCGGGACACCCCTTCGATTTTTTTTTGATTTATATTAAATTATGATATATATTTTTTTGATTGAAGTATTTATAATCATTTATAAAACCAGTTATAAAGATTTAAAAAAATAATACAATAAACACAAAATATAATACAATATAAAGTGTACATAAACATTTTTAAAGAATAAAAAACAATAATACATATATGTTGATTGACTCGGCATTTACTTGGTAGAACTCCATTATTATAAGGTAAAAATAGCAACATATTTAGCTCTACAATTTTTTTATAATTATTAGTTGATAGGTATTTCGGCTTTCGCCATCATCAGAACTATGATTAAACTTACATTTACAGCTTTTTTTGTTTTGAATAAGAAATGAATAACAATTAGGTGTTTACTGTCAATACATGGTGAAAAGGCATTATATTCAAAAGAATCAACACTTTTTGGTACTAATTCCACATTTATATAATATTACATTAAAGAAATGTGTACTTGTGTAATATTAATAACAAGAAATGTGTAAATTTACTTACAAAAGATTGTTTTTTTATGATTAGTAATGAATACTTAATTTCTTAATAACTATTGTTTAGTCTACATGCTTACTTTTATATTTTCAGAGTTTTGAAAGTCGTGATTGAAGAAAAACTTCAAAATGGCAGAAATTCAACACACAGAAAGTGCTTTTTTTACGACATCGATTCTGGACCCTTTTCATAACATAATAACCAACAAAGATTTTGAAAAACTTTTTCAAATTGAATCGTCACCGTCAGTCAGCCATGAACACAATGTTCAAAATTCAATTGAAAGTTCATGTAATGCATCAAACTCGCATTATAGTAATTCTGCCAAATATAAAAATCGTGGTACGAAAGTGCGAACTATAGGCAGAATAAGAAAACAATTTGAACTTGAACAAGCTGAAGTGTTACCAAAATATCTCGCTGAAATCGAAAAGTGTATTGAGAATTATCTAGTCGGTGAACAAGTCAATAAATTATTGAAGTCAAAAATTGAAACATACTTATTGGAAGGTGCCCCATTAAACAGAGCGAGCTTTCAGGGAATATCAAAGATTAATTTGTACGGTTTTTTATATAAGCAGCAGTACATCGAAGTCGACGGGAAAAAAATACTTTTGTCTGGAAGTCTCGGAGGAAAAATAGATTGTGTCAAGTCTTCTTCTACATTTTCCGATATTAATAAAAAAACTTATTTAGATAAACCGATACTGTCCAATCCTGTCCGTTCACCTGGTAAAAGAAAAAATAGTCTTTTAACATATACACATCCCAAATTTAAACCCGGTCCGCTTTCGAAAAAACCTCGACTGAGCTGCGCCGATAGCGTTGCTAAAATTGAATTGGTCGTAGCTCCAGCAGTATGCCTCGAAGTATATCCAAAAATTGGCACAAAACTTGATTCTACGGCCTGTTTCCACTTGGGAAACGTTCTCAAATCGAATGTCTCGATAACCGCCGGATGGGCAGAATTCGCTTCATCTCTTGTATCCCATGATAAATCATTAGAATCGTGCTCGCCCTCCCCGAAAGCATTCATTATACCCTATGAAAACAATCAAAATAAGATGCTCATACAAAAAGATCTCGATTGGGTTGAACGTCACAGCGAACACAAGGAAACTGACGGCGGTAATACTCCTGTCGATGCATCCGTTTTAGATTGCGTGATGCAGAATCTGTCAAAATTCAATCCGAAGAGTAAAATCGAGAGCAGTGTAAAATCACTTGTCACAGATATGGTGCACAATGTTTGCGTTGGACAGTATCAAGACAGGCTTTGGAAGTATGACACTGATTATATTCCTTTTGAAAAATCCTCCTCTGAAAGTGCAAAAAAAGAAAAGATTCCTGCCAAGAGAAAGTATAAGAATGAGTTGAAGAGACTCGACGTTACCATCATAGACTACAATGATGTGAACGAGACAAGTGAAAAGTGCCTGATTGAGTATTGCAAATTGGGGTGCGTGTGCTCCAGTCTTCAAGCCTCCTGTCTGTTGAAAAATCATTGCGGTCAGCCAAAATGTATGCTACGCTGCACCTGCAGTTTTGACAGGGACTTCACCAATAAGAGTTATGCGACAGAGCAGAATTCCAATATATCAAATTTCACAGTGGCAAACCTTCAAAACCATCTCAATCGATATCTTTCGAAAGAAGAAAAGAAATTTAGGAGAACCGTTATACGGTCCAACGACCAGACTGTGGCGATAGGCGCCTGTCGAAGAGGATCTCGCGTGCCAAAAAAATACGAAGATTTCATTCTTCCTGAAAGCGATATCATACAAGAAACGGTCAATCGAAAAGAAGCAAGAGTGGAGTTAGTGCGACTTTCGGAATGTATTAAATTAGATCCTCTGTGTATGGTGCACAATCTTTACCGTTGTTTTTGTAAAGGTATATTTACCAGCGGGACACCATACAATTTCAGTCACAGAGCTGATGAAGACACTTTACTGTCGTACAAAAGTCCCTCGCCTTCTACTGTGAAATGTGATAATACGCTCAGTAACTTCAAACATGTTGCAGAAATTCAAATTCCAATTCCCACCACTTTGAAAAGTCCTCCAGCCCAATCCGCTTCCTCCTCGCTGAGTAGTAATGATACTGAGAGCTTGAGGTGTGCCGTTTGCTCGCGGACATCTTATAATGAAAAGTACATTAAGAGGAGTAGAAAAAAAATCTTTAAATTGAAGGAAATAAATTCGAGGCGAAAACGACAGGAAGAAAGCGATCCAGCGCTGAGTAGACTGTTGAGTATGCTCGTTAGCAAGGCTTTTCACGCTCAAAGTGTCGACGGTGTGGATCCCGACCCTCTCGATTTAGGAATCCCGCCGGGAGTTTTCGACCAGCACCCAAAACCTTGTTTGCAAAAAAATGCGGTATCAAACGAGAGCGAAGCAGTAAAATCTACCGTTCCGGCTACATCGACTGTGCCGCTGACTGATTCCTCTTCTCTCGCAATTTCTACCGCTCTGGATCGTGGTTGTCTTCAATTTCTATTAAAAAATCTCGGGCTATCTTGCCAACCTAAAGTACACGAGACTCTACTGAAACCTAAGCTCGGTGAAACAAGTATTTTTTCATGGAAGATTTTTATGCGTCAATTTTTAAACGACGCCATTCACGTCTGGGCTACTTTAAGTCTGCCTTATAAACTCTATGTGACAACAAACCCGTTGTTTTCCTGTCCGGTCGAGGCCGTTCATGTATCGAAAAATATTTCAAACGTGGAAAATTTCAAAGGTCACCCGTCAATCATGCAAGATTTGTTAAGTTTTGATGATACAATAAATTCTATTGTAGTTCTCGTCGGTACATCTTTCGCTTGGGAGGCCGTGGCAGCTTTGCAGCATAAATCCAAAAGAGACTCAGAATCTGCTTCTTCAGAACACGTATCAGAAAATTCTGTCGACCCGACAGACTCTTCATCTACTGTTCATTTACCGGAAATTCAATCGATTCAGGGTAATTTTACTGAAGCCAAACCGGAAGATGAGGCGCTCAGTAGTGTTCTGAAAAGTTTTCCTCTCAGCATATTCAAATTCAGATGGTTTCAATTGAGCGCCAGCAATATTTTTGATATACTCACCGTCAACTCTAAGAAAATCACAATGGAAAGAGAAAAAATAAACAAGGCCATCGAATTGAGCCACACCTCCGGGCGTATAGTCGCGGTTCTGGCGCAAATACAGTTACAGAAACATTACAAGCAACCGCATTTCGGGGTGTACATTGTACCGGACTATAAAAATGATATTCTGATAGGGCCTTATAAAATGAATGAAGTTTCCGGCATACAAACCCTTAAGGATCATAAGAATCCCGTTTCTGAAAAATATCACGGATGCTGGTTGAAAGATGCTATAAAATACAATACCCTCTCGGCCATCGGCGGAAAAGCTAATCCCGATGTCCATAACAGTAGCGGTGACGATTCAATTGAAACTGCAAACCTGAACGGGAAGGTGACATATTTATGTCTGAGTAATATGAGTGAATTTTTATCAATAAGGCATAATAAAAAAACTAATACGTTAGCTAAAAAGGGTGGGACAGCAAAGTTCGAACACAACGGAATAAAATACAGCATAGTAAAATGCCTGAAACAAAATGGAATCAATAAAATGAATAGTACTTTGGCACGGAATACATTAGGCACTACACAAAAGTCACTGCTGAAACCGTTGGATAGTAGCGAAAAGATTTCTCCGCAAAAATCAACAGAAATAACCCAGGTTTCCAACAGCATAAATAAGCTCTCCAAGGCTACGCCCCGTGAAGTACAGATAGAAGAGGAGAAGAGACATCTCATTCCGGAAAGTGCAGCATCGGAGATTGAATATGAACAGGTTGAAGTGTTAGTTAACACCCAAAATGGTAAAGTTGTCAGTGAATCAAAAGATGCTCTATCGGTCGAGGAGAAAGATAAAAGCAATGAAGACAGTGAAGTTTCTGATAATGATGACGTTATATTCATGCCAGCTGTGAATGAAGTAGTGGAGATATCAGACTCCGAAGAAGACAGTGAAATCAATCAAAAAAATGTGTGGTTCGCTTGTGTTAATATTCCACAGTTGGGCTACATTCCAGCGACTTTGGAAACCGATTCATTTACCATTCTAAAATTCAAAACCCTGGGACCGGTGCAGTGCACTTCACCCGTTGCGGCCACAATAAGGATAAATAAGTAAGCGATTTTTCTAATTTGTTTTTGAGTTTTTCATAGATTTATATAATTTAATAGCCAAGTATTAACAGCATAACGACCGCGGATGCGTATTAGAAACTTTGAAAAACAAAGGTTGCTGGCCGGCGGAAATATATATGCTTATAGGCAAAGTATCTGGAAGCAAGGAAAATTAAATTTGGTTAAAATATCTCAATTGGTTTATAAATTCTAGTGAATTTAGTAAAATTACAATTTTTGCGAATTTTTCGCAAAATTGCCCGGCCGCCAGTTGAAATTCTATAAAAAAAAAATGTGCGGTCGTTAAGCTGTTAAGGTGCTCGCAGGATTGAATCACAGCATGGTCAGTTTCATAAATTGATGTATGGATTCACGTTCAAAGTCATGGTTCTCTGCAATGGCATATATTTTTAATTATTATTTTCTTTAATGTTCACAGTTTATTAAAAAAGCACGTCGGTTTCATACCGTCAAGCCTTGAGAGCAATTGGAAACTAATCACATGCTCAAACGAAATCAGACATCTACAGCCTTTTGATGAGGAAAGATTCAATAAATCGCATGTGAGTAAACATATTTTGCATCATTACTAAGCTTATGGTTTTGAATGAATATTGTATAATTATTGGTAATATAAATGATATGGATTTGTACCAGCTTATGTTGCAATAACATTAAATCTTGTAATGATAGATAGGCTTTTGACGCACCTACATAACAGTGCTTTTAGGGTATGCTTGAACTTTTTTGTTATTCCATTTGTTAGTGAAGCAACTAAGATATCAAACTTAACTGTATACTTGAAATTAATTTCTACAAAGTAACTATTGCACCGGATAAGTCTCAATAAATCTTAGCTATATATCATGTTACCGACAACTTTTTACTTAAAATTCTTTCTTCTCTGTCAGAGTTTACTTTTACCTAGGTACCTGTATAAATAATGATATTCAAAATGTTGCAACGTCTTTCAATATAACCCAACCCTAGACATGGTTGCCGTAATCGTAATAATACAAATTTAATGATTTTATAACATGTGGGCAACAATATGTAATGATTTACAAACTATGTTAGTAATACCAGGCTGTCCTGATTCTATAATTCTGCATCCAGATTAATAAATACCAGTGGCGGTTCGTGATCTTGGGTGGGCTAGACATAGCATTGCCTTATATTGACAGAGGTAAATCAAAACAAAGATATTGTATAAATTTGCGAAAGGTTAGTTTCGTTTAGAAATGTATTTATTTTGTTCAGCGGCCGAATTGCTGTTCATTTTTATTCAGCGATCTTAAGTTTTTTTTTTTACACATTTTGGGTGAAAAATGCAGGTCGGGCTAAGCCCATCTAGCCCAGTACGTAGAACCGCGACTAATAAATACAGTACATAAATCCATCTCTCGCACAGACCTCACACAGAAATTTTGTGATAAGAAGTTTACCAAAGTCATATTTTTTTTGCCAAGACAAATAAATAATAGGTTGAGTGTTCTGTTTTAAATAAATATACAAATAATGGGTTGACTGACTGAACTCTAATGGAATAAAGAACCAAGCAATCGGGTTAGAATATTATACAATTTTCTTAAACTTTATAGATTCCAAGAATCTTTTTAGCAGTTTTTAAATGTCAGTGAGTAAGTGACTACCTACCTTTATACTTACGCACATTTTTTGTTTCTGAGAAAGAAGTTGATGATCTGCACATAGAAAAATTAGAGGGAACGTTGATTATATGCTGTCCTTTTCTGAAAATAGAACACTGTCTAACTATTTTTTTTGGTACAAAATATGTGCTAGGGCTTATTTCCGGTGCGTTTTACTTTTCAAGTACATTTTTTTTATATAAGAATTATACATTTATTAATTTAAATTAATGAAACATAAATATATATTTTTGTTATATAAATTTATTCAAAAACAGTCATGCTCTTCTGGAAAACCACCATAGCTATTCAAATTCTAAACTTCCTGGAAATCCATTTCCTGTTGAATCATCAGTCCGAATCTCTCACGTTTTGCAATATAGCTATCATTAAATGAGTATTTTTTGTATAAGTATACTGCTTGTAGTGCCATGGAAACACAACTGTCTTATTTTATCTCATGAATTCTTCAACTACTTTACGATTTCTTGTGGGCAAGGCTTTTCAAAATTTCTGCGTTTATTTCTCTTCAATCTGTTTTCAATGTAATCATTGCTTTCCATGTACAGATGATCTTTGAATGGCTTGTTTATTGCAATATCAGGTGTCTGGATAAAAACAGTCATTTCTCTTCTGAGAACGAAAGAATTTACTACAATACCAACTGTTTATTGAACTCATTAATTTCATTTTGATTTGTATTTTGTATTTTGACTGTAACATTGTATTATCTTATCAGTTGATAATGCTCATCATGAGCGAAACCAGTCCTGATTTTATTAAATAAACATGGGCATTAGTAGTATTTTTGAATAAAATGCTTTTCCACTAAGTATTGACATTGACCACCCTAAATTACATTCACAGATAATATTATATTTTTTGCATTAATTGTTCCAGGTTATCACTGAGGTGGGATTCAAAAAGAGGACTAAGAAGACCATTTCTACTCTTGGTACTGTCCAACAGTACTTCAATAATTTTAAATGAGCCAAGACATTTTTTTAAAAATATGTTGTATAAAAATTGTATTAGTATTATTTGGATATGTGTAGTGCTTAAATGTTGTCATTCTTGTAGTTTTTATTTTGACAGATTGGTTTATTGTTATGCCGAGCCAAAGATTTTTTTTTTTTGCATGTGATAAGGAATGGAAATATATGCATCATACCGCAATGTTGTGTTCAAAACTGTACAATATATAGGTATACAGTATACATAATCACCTCAAAAGTAATTAATACTTTGATCTTTGTGAATTGCTACTATTTTCATTTGATTAGTAATTTAATTTTCAATTTAAAAAATGCTTTAAATTCAGATGTTCTGCAGCAGTAGTGACATTACTTTTTAAAATACACTATACAATTCGGCCCCTTGGAGTTACATATGGCACTGGGTATGAAACAACATATTATTACACCAAGTGGCAAAGTAGAGGTCTGCACGGGCCGAAATTTTACAAAATTACCCGGTCCGAGTCCGAAAGACTAAGGCCCGAATCTAATACCACACTTGTTTCGTGAACCCGACTTGAAGCCCAGATTTATACTCCTCAGCTCGAAAAAAACCCCTTTTTACAATTTACGATTTACTATAGAACTGGTAATAATTAAAATCATCATCGCTGAAATATTTTTCTGAAGAAATAAATTCCTTACCCGGGCCTGGACCGAGCCCGAATATCAATTGCGATGACGCGCCCGAACCCGGCCCGTGCAGACCTCTATGACAAAATGATATATCAATAGAAGTAGTGGATGTAAAAATATTTCAATACAATACGTATTAACACATTAAACAATTTATAAAAAAACATTTACAAAATTAAAAAATAAATCAGGAAGCAAAAGAGTCACCTTTAACCCTTGGAGTAGCTTGTCATCTATTATCTATTGCCATTCTCATAATTTTTATTAAATTTTTGTTATTTCTTCAGACACATCTACCAGTGACTTTTGGCCTCCACATTATTTTTATTTTGTTTTGCAAATGAAGATTTTTTAAAAAGGGTAACATTTGTAAAAAAATCGATAGCCATATAATATTGAGTGTAAAATTCTATTTGGGATCGATTCCTTCCTGGAAATCGACGTCTGTAGAGCGGCACATGTAGACAGATGAGAGCAAAAAAGATCTTGACGCAAAAGTGAAGTAATAGCTTCTAGAAAAATATTCAAAAGTAACAAAGAACTAGTTTACTTTCCATTTTAAACTATGAGTTTTATAATTTAAAAAAAAATATTTACTTCTTACTAATATTCTTCCCAGATTGGTCCGTATCAAAAAAAAAAGTTTTTATATTTTTGTGTGTGGCAATACTACAAATAGTCAAAATATAAGAAAAAACCTAATTTAGTAAAAATTAAATCAATACAAGGGTTGAGATAATGAAAAAAATATTTGAATAGTTCGCACCTGTTTAAAAATAAGGGAAACCTGTTCTTTGGCTCTCCTGTCATGTAGATAAAAGAGAGATATTATGTTTCTTTGACCCTAAGGGGACAAATTTTATGGTGTTAACATTGAATTGAAAAATCATATTTATGAAAATAAAATACAATTTTACCACTTATTCTACAATTCAAGACTCAAAATAAAGTGTATTCTTGAAAAAATTTTTTTTAAGACGGGACTTAGATTGAACGGGACAGAACAGAAACAGAGAAGGAGAAACACTCTAAAACATCAATATTTATGCAAAATCACATTAGTAAATGTGGAACTTTTTAGTGACCGTAGCTTGCTACTGTTGGATAAAAAAACCCATTTCAGTCTATTTCTGTAGACAGAGTGGCAAACTTCACAACACGTGCTTTTTTACAAATGATACTACACTGTCCACCAGTTGTTGACAGATCATCTATTTGGCTGGGTGAGTTTCAAGGGTTACCCTTACAAAAAAAAATGTTTTTAATACTCGTATATATATTTCACAATAGCTTCACCGAATTAAGTATTTCATGAAACGATTTGATACACATTTAATAATCTTCTCAACCCTCCCAACCGATTCATTGACATCTTCTAGTGTTTGATGGATGCACTCAATAGATCTTTCTATTATTTTCACTTAGAGCTTCATAAATGCATATTATTTGCTCTTAATCCGTAATCATAATGCATGTCTGATTGCAAGTGGAATGTCCACATAAATATGGATTATTGAAATGTTTCGTAATACAGAAGTTATGTTATACGTATGTATAATTTGTTTGTCATGTAATATGTCAAAGTTTTATGTTGTTAGTTTTATATCAAAAGTATTATTAATTGATGAGAATGATTGATTTTCACAAAATAAAATGGTCATTTTATTATACGTAATTCTGAAAACTGTATAAATTATATTTTATACCTACATTAAACTGATATTGATTGTGATAATAAAAGCCGCAGTAAAATACTGACACATTATCTGCAGTGGACCTGGGATTCTGTCATTTTGTAACGGAAGTATAAAGCTAGTTAGAACTGCAGATATAATTTACTGTGTTGACTGGTTCTAAAAGTTACAGTATTATTTCAGTAAGTTAAGTATTGTGCTTTAATGAAACTGAAAAATTCTGAATGTATCTGTGGAAAATGTAAATTGCATTGCTTTTAAACTTTTTTATATAATTGCTCATTTCTTTATTGGTTTTGACAATCTTTATAATTTATTATAAAAAAAAACTGGTACTGAGAAGTAAAAGTAACAATTAAACAATAAAAGATTTAGTGACTAAATGTGATGATGGGGAATATCGGGGGTCAAAAAATATCCTGGATTATATGACCTCATTTTTGTATGACCTCTTAGGATATAATTTTATACATCGCATTGTTTAAATAAAAAATGAATAGCAGTTGCTTTCAATAGTATCCTCAGAGTCAATAATTGAAGACATCGCTCGAACAACACTGCACAGCACACCTTGGGCTATATTGAGTTGAGTATATAAAATTGCCGTATGCCACATTACGCACATTTTGTTTTATTTAGAAATTAAATCACCTGGCGGAGCTTAAATGCATGTTAAAATTCGCCCTGTGGTAGAACAAAACTTTACAGAACCCAAGGTTTTTCTCAGTTCTTGTAAAATCAGCAAAATATTCAGTATAGCGTTGTTCAAGTGACATCTTCAATTCATGTGTATTTTTTCATGTTTAATGTGATTCATAATAGTCTCTAGCGATACAAAATATATTTTAGTAAAAGGAAACTTTCCATTGAAATATATTTAGGGTCATGTTATTATACTTAGAATGTCTTGATTCTCGTAATGTAACGTTTTTTTATCCATATTAGCAATACTCACTCAGTTACATGCAATTATTATAGTTGAAGTGGTATATTTTATGTAATTAATTCAATCCACAATGTTGGGTAAAAGTGTCGGGGTTTGTGGTCGAGTGGTGAACGTCTTTGACACCAGTTGTCATCCACACTGTCCGAATCCTTATACAGACGTTCATAAATTGATTTTTTAATCGATTTATGGATTTCTGTTCAAAGATAATAGATGTTTGGTATGTCTTAAATTCCCTCCCATCCATACTGTTCTATAAACGGGGCGTAGTGAGAGTGACTAGCTAACCACTAGCCCTATTCTTTCTATTAGGATTTCATATGGACCACATTGGGAGTGGGCATTGTTAAAAAAAATACAAATTAATAATAAGTTATCTCTAGTTGTTACGACTGATATCAGTAATAATTGTAAGCTGTATAAGTAAATTATGTTATTTAAATTTTTATTCATTAACTATTTAAGTGTTTCTACTCTATAAAACCAAATATATCATATATTTTTTATGATTTTTCAAAATAAACTTTAAATTAAATGATTCCTTTCTTAAAACTTTATATTTCCTTCCATTTCAATAGATACATACAATTTAATAGTAATTGAACATGTAAATAAAAATAATATTTCATATGCTACTTCTCTTGGGCAATGTTTATGAGTTGGAAGTGACTGAAGTTCATTGGTGTTTAAACAATTTTTGTATAAATGTTATTAAATTAAATTGATTGGTGTTTAAATAAAAAATAAAATATGGTCTTGCTTTATCCAACTACTGACTATAAACTTTGTGTAATTAATGTTGCGATTGTATATGTGTCCATATTATGTTAAATATAATATAAGTATTATTCAAATCATAAAATACAATTTATTTGTAAAAGATTTGTGGCGTTTTTAAAGTACACATGCTGTGATCTGGTATTCCAAAATGTCTGTTTAAAAAAAATGATTGCCAAAGTAAACTAGTACTTGCTTAAAGATATTTATTAGATTACGTTTGAATTATTGCCGGGTCGTATTTATGGGGGGAGGGTTTAACCCCTCCCCCCACATGTCTTATGGTGGTTGATAATATGTGAAACATTTTCCACCAATGTTACCTTAATTTGAAAAAGATAAAAACATATTTCAATAGTTGGAACACCACATTTCTCAAGTCTTATTAGCGACCCGGCTAGTATGATATGTTCATTCATTATTTTTTAATTCTGTTTGTAAAATGTTCATGTATATATCAAAATTTTATTAAATATATTAATTACTTAAAATTAAATGTATTTTGAATACACCTTTATTGTTTTTTTTCTGTATTTGTCAACCTTAGTCGTCAACCAACGTCAAGAGAGGTCACGGGCTTGAATCCCAGTAGGCAAAGTTTTTATAATATATGATTTATGGATTTCTGTCCAAAGGTATGAATGCATATCATGTATTGAATTACCTCCTACCCATCCTATCCTAAAAATGGGCACAACGAGAGCGATAAGCTGATCACTAGTCCTATCCTTCTATCCTTACTCTCTTTGTAAAAAGAGACGTTGAGCAACTGAGTAACAGTCACTTATGTTGAGATACCTCCATTAGGAGTTCATATACTCCACATTGGGAACAGACATGGTAAAAAAATGTAATGGCACTTGATGTGTTAAATATAAGTTGAACATTTTTAGCTCTTGAAGCTTGTTTTCCATGTTACGTTGGAGGCTTCTCAAAGAGGCGAAAAACATGTCACATTTTGTTATACGAGTAGAATAACAAAGTTATCAAATTAAATTTTAAATTAAAAATGAAGATTAGTTACCTTGTACGTAAAGAATTACATTTTTTTTGTTCATACAGTGACCGAAATGCTGTTTGTTTTTATTAAGTCACCTTAAAAAAAATTTATAGACATTTTGGGCCAGGACAATTTCAGGTCGAGCCAAGCCCATCTAGCCCGGTACGTAGAACACCACTGCAATATTGCACACTTGATAGATCTGTAAAAATATCACTATACATATAATTATTATAGTCTTGAGTAAGTACCTACTTAGGTATGCATTTTTTTTATAATAAAACATTTTTTTTTTATCTAACCGTCGCATATGTCTCGTAAAGCATATATAGAAAACCCCTCGCACAAGGGCCGGATCCGACCCTCTTCTTCTCTTTATTTTTCTTTTTCAAAAGATTGCGAGAACAGATCACAAAAAGATAAGAGCCACTGCAGTCTAACAGGTTATTGGAGTGAAATTATATCAGTTTGATCATAGCTCCCTATACTTAACTTTCAGTATAGGTGATTATGGTTTGATTCAAATAAAATAATAGTTGAACCTTTTTATAGAATTATTTTCATATTTTGGTCATGGTTAGTATTGCGTAAAAAGGCTTACTTTACAAAAGTCATAAACTAGTATACTTTACAAAAGTTGTTTTAGTCTATGACTAGTTATCTCTGTCTATGACATGCGTCATGTGTCAAATAACCGTGCTGTGATGAATTATAGCGAAGTTGGTTATATATCAGAAAATAAATAAAATCGTCTAACATGTCTATTATAAATGATTCTAGTGGTTCTGACAATAGTCTGCTAAAATCCACAAATCAGAGAAAAATATATCGAAAGCAAAAAAGACTTCAACACCTGCTGGCTGCTGACATTGGAATCGAATTAACGGATAGTCCCGAAAAGGTTGTTATATGTAAATATGCTTTACAACTCGACACTCTTTTTATACCTGAAAACTAACGAAATTACGAATAAGATAATGACAAATGATTATACATGGGAATCATGTACACTGATAATTTTCGCGAAATACGAATACTAAATCAGTATGAACAGAGTCGAATTAGAATAAAAATTCATTATAGTCGAATACCCTAAGTCGGCCATATTTCAAACAAAGTAACGAATTTTCGTAAAAATATTTCGTAATTCGCATCACTTATCCTTGATTCCGATGAGTTTCCTCGTTTCCAACGTTGGGATTTTTGATATATTCGTATCTGCTATTAAACATTACATTGCATGGTTTTTGCGGGACTTAGTGAACTTTTCGTGTACGTATTTTAAAAATGTATAAATTAAAAATATTTATTTAAAAAAACATTTAAGAAACAATAGAAATGCGACTCGCTAGTGGTTAAAAAAATACTTTCATAAAATAGCGGCAACAAGAAATCATTTCCAAATTGAATGTATATTCGGTGGGTTCATCTTTGATTTGGAAAAGGTCTGAGTTTTATGACCCAGCTTCTAGGTAGGTACTTGCGAAACAAAACAACATTTTATCCCCAAATCAACAGATGTGTTTCGTCTTAATATTAGATATTCCCTGCAACTGCACATCTCAACCTGGAAAAGACCCTGAATATTTTATCTGAGCCGAAGTCAAACTGTTCACTGGTAATCAGTATCAGTTGGTTTGTGAATTTTGTCAAGTAAAAACATATCAACTGAAACTGCTATTCTAAATATAATTGCTTTATGTGTATTAAAAAAAATAAAGTTTTTGTTACAAAATAATAATAAATAAATAATTTAATACCCCTAAAATAAATAAGACAAAAAAAGTCGATCTGGAGAATCGTGTTTTTAACGAAGAATGGAATCTTTGTAGGGCCGTAGTTTGGTGACCGCTGCTCTACATTGAAGTCAACCATGGTTAAAGGAATATATGTTTTTTCAGAGTATTGCAGTTTGTAATGCTGGTCTTTCAACGGGTCTAAAAGAGCATGATTTACTGTCAACGTGCATGAACTATGGCGACGTTGAACAAATCATTATGATGCTCGGAAAATCGTACTGTTTTGTTGTATTTTGTGATATAAAATCTGCTGTCAATGCTTATACGAACATGCACGGCGCTACAAATTTAGCTCAAGGCAATAGACCATTGTATCTTAGCTATATTCCGTCAGGTCAGTCAAAACTGCTGTAATTTAATATATTTTTAAGATTTTATTAAAAATGTTAATACCTACGTAAACTAAGGCATAAGAAAACCCTTAAGGCCAAAATATAAATATTTCTTTTAAAATTTACCCAATGAATCATTCGAGCTTTCATTCGTTATTGTTTATATTATATAATTTACAATTGAAGTATTCTGAATAATCTAATTGCTTTTATTATGGCTAAAATACATTATTTGAGAAATCAAAATATTTAGTTTTGTTATATACTAAATAAAAGATATCATAAATGTCAGTCCCGTCCCGTTTCTTACTCAGTTGAGGTATAAAAGGTTCAAATCACAGAATTTAAAAAAAACTGATGCATGTTGTCCTATGTAACAGCATTTTGCAAAATATTGCATATCGATGGTCGGAAATTGAGCAATTGTAACCAATGTTCCCTCTAAGGCAAAAGGTTAGCTGCGCGAAAATTTTAAAGGCTGCGCGGACCGATCAAATATTAATTGAACTGTCTTATAGTGCGCGCCAACCTGGAATGAGTGTGCGTAGGCTTCCCAACTGCTGCTCGGCCGCGCACGCGCGCAGCTTAGAGGGAACGTTGCTTGTAACCCAAAGATGTGTTAAAGTTGACAACTTATAACTAACTGTATCAATTATTGTACATAGGAGCATTAGAACTGAATAAAATAAAAAAGTATTGAAATAATACAAATTCAAAAAAACACTGTTGAAATAGTAAAACAATCTCATTATTTATTAAAAAACAATTATTGACGAAAATATACTTTACGATATATATAGTAGCACAACCTGGCAGGCGGGGGAGAATTAAAAAAAAAGTGATAAGAACTCTCTTTCTCTGTCTTTGGGTGATTTTATTTACTGCGATCGGTTTACAAATACAATTTAAGATTTCGACTGAAGGTGCTTGGTGGAATTTCAATATTAAATTTGAATCGTTCAAACTATGTACATTCTCACAGATTTTGTCACTAACGACCCGGGTTTCGCCTTTCGGCATCTTCACACAACAGAGCACAGCTGCAAAGTCTTCCGATTTTAAATGAAATATCAAACTTTCCCACATCTCCACTTCTATACCCTATATAATCATAAAATCATATAATCATAAAACCTTTGCCGACAAACAAATTATATAATTCTTGAAACTGCTCACTACTCAAATCTGTTGGCATTCCCATGGGCTCATCCTTTTCGCCAGCAATGGCTTTAGACTCAGTGATGCATTTATATCTTATATAAACACGAAACTTTCATTTGCTAAGCGTCAGTTCAATTTCATCCGTGCACTTGAATGCCTGAAGATGCCGAAAGGCGAAACCCGGGTCGTTAGTGACAAAATCTGTGAGAATGTACATAGTTTGAACGATTCAAATTTTTTACAAATACAAGTTGAAAATACACAACTCTTGTACCATACACAGACAAAACAAAGTCAAATCAGGCGATTGGCAACGCAAAGTGGGATTACTAATAGCTGTATGTCGCTCTCGACAGATTATCCAAACAGGAACAGAATGGGGGAACAGAAAAAAATCTAGAATGAATGAGAATAAAATGCCAAAACCCTGTTTTCTTGTTGGGATCGGAGCACAACCTCAGTGGTCGGTTATCGTTTGAGTCGTTGCAAGCAGAGACCCGGCCAAGGGGAGACAGAGTCAGTGCTGCGGTGCGCATTAGTAAAGCTACAGATTAAATTTGAATCGTTCAAACTATGTACATTCTCACAAATTTTGTCATTAACGACCCGGGTTTCGCCTTTCGGCATCTTCAGGCATTCAAGTGCACGGATGAACTTGAACTGACGCTTAGCAAATGAAAGTTTCGTGTTATATATAAGATATAAATGCATCACCGAGTCCAAAGCCACTGCTGGCGAAAAGAATGAGCCCATGGGAATGCCAACAGATTTGACTAGTGAGCAGTTTCAAGAATTATATAATTTGTTTGTCGGCAAAGGTTTTATGATTATATGATTTTATGGTTATATAGGGTATAGAAGTGGAGATGTGGGAAAATTTGATATTTCATTTAAAATCGGAAGATTTTGCAGCTGTGCTTTGTTGATTTCTAAAATTTCTTGGAAAAAGAGCTTATGACTGTCCGTATTTGGGTGTAACATTTTTATCCCTTGTTCCTGATTGAACACGTGTCCTTCCAATATTGAACGATTCAAATTTAATATTGAAATTCCACCAAGCACCTTCAGTCGAAATCTTAAATTAAAGCTACAGATGTTTGAAAGGAAAAATGACTTAAATTATTAAATTGAATTTACTTTTTCTTCACATTGCCATTTCTATGCCCGACCATTGCTACGGTAAAAGAGATACGACGAGGTTCGGAGTGCCGTCCAAAATGGTGGTGTATTAAAATAGTTACGAGTTGTCATCTTTAATATGATTCTCGTTTACCAGTGGTTAACTTCGGACGATCGATATATTACGGGGACCAGAAAGAAATTGCGCATTTTTTTAATAATCTAGAAGTTTATTTATTTTAAATATTTACAACTATTTCCTGTCCTGTCTGCAGTTTTTTAATTCCACTTTTAAAAAAACTTTCCGGCTTAGATTCAAAATACTCATTTAGGTGGTTTTCGACATCTGTTAGTTTAACGTTTTCCACTTAGAGTGTGCTTCATAGATCTGATTAACTCTTGCGGCTCGGAGACTAGAAAAATACTTGTCAGCCGATGGGGGTCTTTTTTGACCCCAGTGGTTTTCTCATTATTGGCCTTATTCTTATGAATTTCAAAAAAAAAATAGTCCAAGGGCTTACAAATATCTCTTTGCATCATTCCTCATCCATTTTTTTTATTAAAATCTGTGGTTTTTTAATAAATAATCATATTTTAAGTTGCGCGTAAAAAAGACGTCATCCCAGCGCACATATGAATATACAACTGACTGAGTGTTCTCAGCGTTCTAAGTTATCTTACGAACAATCGTTATCGCGGGCGCTAATCACCTGATAAGCGTTATCGCGTATTTATATAAACTACAAAAGGTCCAAAAAACTATGATATAATACCTTAATTATAAACATTGTATCACCCATATTAAAATAGATATTTAAGAAAATGTTGGTATTGGGGTCGCATTTCTTGAGCTTAGAAACGGAAAAGTTAAAAAATAATCAGAAGGAGCAAGGTCTGGGGAATATGGAGGGTGTGGCAGAACTTCCCATTTTAACTCCTGAATTTTTCTTGGATCATTCTTGCTTTGAGGGCATGCATTATCATGGTGCAGAATTACACCCTTTCTGTAAAAAAACATGGACGTTTTGCCTATGTAAAATTTTAAATGTAACTGTGTAGTCGACCATGGAGATTTGAGTCTTTCCAATAATTCCTCAATGGTTAATTGATTGAGATTTTAACTTACCATCTTCAAATTTTGATGGTCGTCCAGATTTAGGTGCATTTTTTAGATTTCTATTTGAATCTTTGAAACCAAGATTGGCATCTACTTACTGTTAGCACTTCGCCGTAAATTTCTTTGATTGCGTTAGTTGCCTTTCTGGCATTCAAGCCCTGGTCAAAAAAATTTACATGCAGTGCCTGATGTGCTCTTCGTCAATTTCTGGTGTGGACATTTTACCCTTACCAAAAATAAAGATTGTTTTACTCATAAATAATATCAAACAATAGGTCTACACAAAAAAAATCTCACAAACGTGCTTACTTCACCGTGTCTGGACACGAACTGCACTCGAACGACAGGTCATAAAATTCGCGATTTCTTTCTTGTCCCCCTAATATTATGACTGCATAAGAATATATCGAATGCTAGGTCACTGAATGGTGCTCAGGTTTCTACTTCATTAGTTTGTTAAAAATATTTGGATTGAATGTTTTCAGTGCCACTCACAAATACTGCAAACAGTGATATCATTCCCGATGGACTTTCATTATTTGAGAAATTTATTGACGAAGCCGAGGAACGAACTCTTCTCGCTTATTTTAATTTTGAAGATATATCGCCTGATGCAAATATGAAACATCGAAGAGTGAAGCATTTTGGATACGAGTTTATTTATGGGAAAAATAATATTGACCTTAATAATCCGCTTCGACGTGGAGTTCCAGACTGTTGCGATTTCTTATGGAATAGATTAAAAAGTCACTGGCCGATGTTCGAAAATCCTCCTAATCAGCTTACAGTTAATCAGTACGATCCAGGACAAGGTGTGTATTTGATCTAAGATTCGTTGATTACTCTGCAATATTCAGTTTTATGAGTTAAACAGAGCCTTTAGATTGTTAAATTTATCTGTAACTTCCTTTGTTTAGCATTGAAAGACGAGCGGTCCTCTTTATTAGGGAAGAAACATATTTTTAAAGTGAATCCAATTATAACGAGACTAAAATGAATCACTTGTCCCTTCAATATGTTTCTTTAATTTTTGTACATTATTTTGCAACTTGTCACCTTCTAATACTTTCGATGGTTTCGGCGGTAACTTTGTGGAAGTTCATTTTAATAGAAAATTTAAATTAACTTTGATTATTCCACGTATTGTGTAACTAACTGTGACACGTGTTTCGCCTCTTTCAGAGGCATCTTCAGACTTACTATCGCAAAGTTTGCTTAAGTAATGAAGCAAGATTGATTCTAACATTTTAAAATTATAAAATTACAAAATGGATTGGGTTTTTTTTCCCTTTTAAGAGGAGCAAGGAGGGGGGTGTAGAATCGAAATAAAGCAAACAGATAATGATACTAATTTTACTAATGAGTTGTAAACAATCAGAATGGGATTTTTCCTTTTTAATGGAAGCAAAGAGGGGATTATAAAATGCAAACAAATTTAATCATACTACTAATGACGTTAAACATTACGTTAAACAGTAAGTCTGAAGATGCCTCTGAAAGAGGCGAAACACGTGTCACAGTTAGTTACACAATACGTGGAATAATCAAAGTTAATTTAAATTTTCTATTGTCACCTTCTAGGTCTTGAATAATAAATATTGCCATATTGATATGGTGCTTTTAACCTTTAAGGGAGTATGGACGTACATGTACGTCAACGCCATTTTTCTGTAAAGGAGTACAAATGTACTTTTAACTCAACACAGTAGTGTCTGTCTGTGAGCATATACATGCTTTAAGTATGAATTACGTATATTCATAGGAAAAAGTCACAAAATTGCTTTCAATAATTTTCAGGTATTCCTTCTCATGTGGATACTCACAGTGCATTCTTGAGTCCTATATTATCTCTGTCTCTCGGCTCGCCTGTCGTAATGGAGTTCAAGCTAGGAGATAAAAGATATAACAAAATATTGACTTCTCGGTCTTTACTCATGATGAATTCAGCTGCCAGGTATAATATTTAACAATTCCTATTAAATCTATCCGTGCAATTTTGACACGTAAAAAATGTTACCCTTTCCCTGATCATTCACAAACAGTGAATTACAATCTCATGCCTGAAATTTTAAAAAATAATTTATAAGTATCAGTTGGATCAGAGATTTAAATGTATTGTCAGTTAGCGAAATCTGTCCTGTTCTCCTCTTTTACAATTTCATTCGGCATCAAATAGATCAGGGATTCCCAAAAAAAATCTGGAATGGAACACTTCGCAAGTCCGGAAAACATAACGGAACACTTAGCTGAATTTTTAAGATTTAAGCTTTAATAATAATTAAGCTGTGTTGCAGCGTATAAAAACATTCCAATTTTTTCCCGGAACATCTATTCTAGCTCCGCGGAACACTGGTGTTTCACGGAACATAGTTTGGAAACCCTGAAATAGATCATAAATAATTAATAAATTTCATGATATAGGTATGAATGGACGCATGGTATAGCTCCCCGAGCTTATGACTTGATTGATGGACGAGCCGTCTTAAGAAGTCGAAGAACATCTCTCACTTTCCGTTGGGTTCGACCCGATGCTATCTGCTCGTGTGACTTTCCGCAACAGTGTGACACATTCATGAATAAAGTTGCTGAAAAATCTTTCAATATGGAGGAACTGGCGCCAATTATAGAACAGCAGCATGTTCACCAAGTAAATATACATGAAAATATTTATTTTTAGCTCACTTTTTATGTCTATTGTAATGTAAAATTTTTGTTCACTATGCTTTGTATATAAACAGCTTGTATATTCATCTGATCAGTATTTAAATTAAATTTTGGACAGTATTTAAATATTAGATATTCAATATTTATATTAAATGGTCAGTATTTATATTATTGATCTGTATTTAAACATCAAGGCCATTTTTATGTCGATAACTAAACCTAACCGAATCTAAATCTAAAAATAAAACTGACCTGTCTGTTAAATTTTACTAATGCAACATTAGTAAAATTAATTCAGATCGCCGTCAATAGATTTTAACTTGGTAATAATAAATTTTATTCCTACCAAGCGTCAGTTAAAATTCATCCGTGCACTTGTCCGAAAGGTGAAACCCGGGTGGTTAGTGAAAAAACGTGTGGGAGTGTGCAAAATTTGAGTGTTTCAAATTTATTATTAAAATTATTATTAAAAAAAGTACCTTCAGTTGAAATCTTAAATGATGACCTTTCTATGTTTATTCTGACTGCACATAATATTTATTCTGCCAAAATTTTAGATTTATACTAACCATTGGTTTAACAAAATATTGACTATTAAACTATTTAAATAGAGACCAATTAAATATAAGTCTATTTAAATGGTCTAAAAAATAGTTGAAGAAAGCAAACTTTTTGTTTAACTTATGATGTTTTTTCTGTTTGATTATTCTTTAAAATATATTTCTTCTTCTTCTTCTTCTAGGTGTATGCAAAAATCGCGTCACACTTTAGTGAAACCCGATCTAAAATATGGCCAAGCGTTAGTAATTTTGTAGAAAGTCTGTCTGCCGGATCATTCCTTGTAGACATTGGGTGCGGAAATGGGAAGAACTTGAGGCTTCGTAGTGACATAATGCAGGTAAATATCGACATGCCTATAGCTCTATAGTCTGGGTCACGGTCTTCAGTTACAGTTATGCGATGTTTTAAATTTCCTGTCACCCATCTCTCATATTTTCATAAGGTTATGTTGCACAGGGCTCGGTGGGTTGAGCTGTAAAGGTTCTGGGATTAGAAACATTATTTCTTCATTATCTTTACAACTTTTATAATGCACTATATTTCCAGATGGGTATTGAGTACACCGCTGCGTTGGCCGAACTAGCTAAATATGGCGGTGATGAAAACAAGATGTCGGTAGAAGTAACTCAGGCAGATTGTTTAAAACTTCCGTTGTTATCTAACTGCACTGATGCTATCATTAGTATTGCTGTGTACCACCATCTCGTAACTGAGGTACTCGGTCATTGATTGACACCTTTTTATGTACCACAAAGTATCTTATAATACAACAGAATGTTAAGAAACAATTTTTAATTCCACCAGGAAAGAAGACGGCAAGCGATTTGTGAAGCTATCCGAATACTGAAACCGAACGGACAGGCTCTGATTTCTGTTTGGGCGCGTGATCAAGCCAGGGGTGATAGTAAAACTAGTTATCTTAAACAAAGTAGAAAAAACCGGAAACCAGATGGGCAAAATTTTGATAGCAATATGGCTAATAATGAAAGTTTTGAAGTCGAAGAGATCAAAGATGATAATGGCGTTTCGTTAGATATATCTTTACCTGTCCATGTGAACAGAACTAAGTTTTTACATCAAGATTTACTAGTGCCTTGGAAGTTAAAAAATCTCGATATCAAAAACGACGACAACATGTCATCAGAGAAGAGTCCAAAAGAACATACATTTATGAGATTTTATCACGTGTTTGAAGAAGGTGAATTAGATAGTCTATGCAGAACAGTGCCTGGAGCGATTGTTCTGAATAGTTTCTATGAACAGGGCAATTGGTGTGTTATTTTGAAAAAATCTATACAATGACAAAAATAAAATTTATTAAGAAAAACACAATATTCTTTTGTAATTATTTCCACTTTTATTTACCAAGATCAGGACCGGTTTCGCTCATGGCGAACATTATCAACTGATAAGAAATAGAATTTAACAGTGTTATTTATTTGTACAAAACAATTTGAAATAAAAAGGTGTAAAAAACAATTGGCATTTTCCCTTATACTGTTATTCAAATATGCAGCATAAGAAACAAAAGCAGTTTTTAACAATTGCTTGTACATACTAGTAAAGTCAAGAAGATTTCCTATAGTTTTGCAAAAAAAAAATACAGTAATACCCCGCTTAGCGCGACCCCGTTAAGCGCGGTTTCACTATAACGCGAATTTCAAATTTCGCGCTCAAATGCCTCGCATTACGCGAAAGAGTGCGTATAAACATATTTAGTCATTAACTTCTCTATGGTCGCGGGATCCCCGCTTTCTCTGAATATTCTCTTTGAAGAATTGGGAATTCCCCGTCCTTCGACTTTGTTCTATGGGGATTTCCTCGTTCGTTTCGTGTGTTCATTTGTTCCATAATGTTAGTTCGGTCGGCTGGCAGTTTTGTTTTAACATTTATTGGAGATACATACATACCTAATTTAACCCTACGTTAAATTGCAGAGTATAGACAATAATGATGACTGTGTCTTGACCGTGTGTCAAACAATTAAAAACAGTGTTGGGTGTTATAAACGTATTTTACAAGAACGTAAACAAAACGCTACCCAAAAGACAATAGATGTATTTTTCCGTAAAAAATAAGAGTATGTATTGCATAAAGTGTTCTTAGAATTAAAGTGATTGATTAAAATGATTTGTATTTTTTTGTATTAAATTTTGACTATGTTTAATCATAAACCTCGATATACGCGAATTTCAGTTAACGCGATTTTTTTCGGAACGTATCCCTCGCGTAAAGCGGGGTATTACTGTATGCATAAAATATTTAGTAACTAAGTGATAAAATGCAAAGCGCACCAAAATCCAACACATATACAGTCGCCCGGCTATGCGTGTGTAGCCTGGCACGTGTTGAATACACAGACGCTAGCCAACATTTGACTGTATGCACCGCACAGATGACAGTCTTGTAGAAACGACAATGGAATGCGACCGTTCAATTGGGGTATTTGCGGCTAATATTTCAAGAAAGCGCGTAATTCGGAGTAGTGTATTTGGGGGTTCCACTGTATTATGCAAACACTCAAACGTAGATAGTTTTGAAAAATGTTAGTAATGGATCCAAATTGTAATTTTCCAATAATTCCTTCAGTTGCGGAAGTTTACTTCTTACATTGATACCTTTCAGTTTGTTACGGTCCACAAATAAGTCTGCTATTACATCTGAAAATAAATTAGACAAAAGTATTTATATTTACTACAGATTATAAATATTATTAGTTTGTCAACTAATCAGCGTTCCTGAATTTCTTTATCACTAAACGAAATGAGGATCTAGGGAAAAAATTATACAAGAATAAGTCATACTTCATAAGGCTTGGAAGTTTTTCTCTTTTTGAAGGTGTACGGATATTAGCCATGGCTTTCTATTAGGCATACTCACATTTAAAAAATTTAACGCTAAAGAGAAATGTACCTGATCTCATAATTTTTCCGCTTATATTAACGAGGTCAAATGAGAATTCGTCATTCTTGGGATTGTAAAACATTATGTTCCTGATCACTTTTTAAGGTACCGTGAACATGAATTGTTTCTCTTACTGTAGTGGAGAACTAGATTGACCATGGTGATGATTTTAGGAAGAGCTTTGTCATTTTTAAATTTCAAATGTAGACGTGTAGGTACTACTATTCTTTGTTTCAATCCTGTGAAACTTACTCTTTTGACTTCATTCCATGTTTTTATCATTTGTCACATTGAAAAAGCCATTAACCTATAATTTGTAATTTTTCATAATGCGTATATATTATCGAGGGTTGAAAGTCAAACACTATCTTCAAAAGGCTGACTTTTCAAGAGAGCCAAAAAATGCTTTTATTGTTTTGTAACTTTACAAAGCAGATTTTAATTTGAAACCTAATGTTTATATTTTATAATTTATTTTGTACTGTATGTTTATATTGCTTATGGTGATGCAAAATTTTTATGTATGATCTTGAAAACAATAAAAACGAGAAATTTATGTAGTTAACTTCAATGGTGATTTAAGAAGAAACTAGAAAATATTGGCATAACGATGTTTGACTATCATGTCGCCGAGAATAAAAAATAACATCAACAAAAAAACGAAAAACACTTTTTTGTGGATAACATTGTTTGACTTTAAGCACTTGTTATATAAAAGATTGGAAAGTATACACCTCCGTGAAACTGTAGAGATTGGAATGGGCAGGTTATGTCAAGTGTATGCCGTAGCCAGGGGTACCAAAAGAAGTTATTAAATATAAAACTATATCTCATATTCAGTTGATTCAATTGAATTCTATAATCGGCTATTTTACCATGCAACTGCGATAGGTTAGGTTGCTTATTTTGTTGTGTGGATGTCGGCGGCCTTCGAATAGCATCTGCATATTCCTTACAAAGTTTATCATCGAGCATCATATCTGTGCTGTTGATTTCAAGCTCTCTGGAACATTCAATATAAACACAATGTGAAATGCTTTCAACAATTCGAATTAAAAATGTCATCTCAGCGATTAAATGACAGAATATAAAAATTATGGTCGATTTATATGGCTTATTCCAGTAAAGATGCATTTGGTATAAAAAGTAAAAATATTTTGACAACACATAATCCATTTAAAAAAAGATTTCCATTAAATCAGCTCTCAACCAGGAAATCTCAGCTCGTTTGCCGGTAAATAGCCAACCCTTATTGTTTTTATAATATTAACTAATCACCTCAAAGCATCCAGAAGTTTATTTTCCTTTATTTGACGAGATGATTCCTCAATTTTAGGATGTAATTTTTTTATTGTGCTGATTATTGTGTCGTCATTGACATCTGAAAAAATATTTATTTTTATTCTGACCTTCACGATAATTGTGTGCTTTATGTTATGTCATTTAAACTTTTACTTACTACATGAAATATCTAAGCGAACTTTCTTCTTAGTAGCCTCGAGAGACAAAAAATCCTTTACAATAGATATTGTGGTTACATTATCAGATTTGAAATCTGCTTCTCCTTTCCTAAAAATTTATAAAATATCACTCGAGATGTTATAACAGAGATAGAATTTAACATTTTTAATGTGGCGGATCAAAATTTTTAAGATCAGCGATAATTTCAACTATTTTAATAAATATGCTATTTGAATAATCTTTCTTGTAAAATGGAATCAATAGAATGGGCTGTACAATTCACAAACATGTAGATCAGTGACGGTTAAGCCGTAACCTGTGAGTGTTTGAAGATTATGTATTATAAAGAATATTATATAGATTTCGATTTTTTACATATAAAAGACAAACAAACTTCTTTAAATTGTAAGATATATTACTTTCATTTCACTGATCAAGTCGATATACATATGTTGAATGTTTTTATTACTTACTGATATGAGCAATACAAAATTGTATCTGTGATAACAGAACGCAAAACTAGGGGATCATTCGAAGCAGGCGGACGTGGAGGAATGTCAGGCAAAAGTCTAGCAAGCCAAGCATGCAGTTCCGCTCGACTGAACGCTCCCCTGACAGACAGCGTATTATATTCTCTGAAAAATTTGGCATGTTTAATATCGAATGCGTGTCTGTATTATTGTATCATTATAAAATATGCAGGACCTCCACGTCTAATTATAATCATAGATAAGTAGAGACCGTTTATACATTAACCTGTTCTGTGCCGTGAGGTATTAATATGGCCGTGATTTTCTTTAAAAAATAAAACCTAGTAAATATGTACTTCTTGGACATATAATAATAGTATATCACAAACACTTTCCATATAAATACACGATGGGTCATTTCCGCCATAATTTATCCAAAAACGGAAATTACCGCCATGTTAGCATAGCCCTGCTAGTAAGCTAGCTTTTTTTAAAATCGATGTATTATAGATTACAAAACAATATCTTTAAAGTTTAAGTATCACACTATGATTCCAAGAGATATCACTATATGCATGATATTTTAAAATTATTAAATACGTTTCTTGTGGTTCTTGTGGTCTTGTGGTCGTGGAGGGGAGGATAGAAAACAAACAAACAATAATGTTACTACAAATGACATTTACATTACAAAATGATTAACTAATGAGTTGCATCAATTTGGAAGGGTTAAAACCGTTGGAAATTAATTTAGCATTGGCAGGCAGCCTGTCCTATTTGGGTTATTATTTAATAATAATTCTTTATTGTTGATACTTTTATTTATTTCTAAAAATTCTAAACTATTTATTTTTAAACCTTTTTTATTTACTCGATGGAGTATTTCTACCTTACTACTCTGGTTAAATTTATGATCTTTTTGTTTTCTATTAGGTGATTGGCAAACTCTAAAAAATTATTACTTTTTAGACATATTATGTGTTCTTTATTCTAATATTAAAGTTTCTACCAGTCTACCCTACATAAGAAGCTTGGCAGTCTTCACAAGAGAGGCGATGAAAGTGAGGATGTGAAAGTAAGATTGTCTAAGGATGCCTCTGAAAGAGGCGAAACACGTGTCACAGTTAGTAGCAGAATACGTGGAATAATCTAGGTTATTTTAAATATTATATTGTTATATTTTAATTCATACAATGCTTGTATAGAACTTTACTGAATACTAATAGAAAATTTAAATTAAACTTTGATTATTCCACGTATTGTGTTACTAACTGTGACACGTGTTTCGCCTCTTTCAGAGGCATCTTCAGACTTACTATCGCAAAGTTTGCTTAAGTAATTACTACTTAAAATAAATAAAAGTATCAACAATAAAGAATTATTATTAAATAATAACCCAAATAGGACAGGCTGCTTGCCAATGCTAAATTTATTTCCAACGGTTTTAAACCTTCCAAATTGATGCAACTCATTAGTTAATCATTTTGTAATGTAAATGTCATTTGTAGTAACATTATTGTTTGTTTGTTTTCTATCCTCCCCTCCTTATTTCCCGTTTTTATTTTTATAATATTTCATGTTAGAATATTAAAATTAAAATCATTCGTACTTAAACAAGCTTTGTGAAAGTAAGATTGTCTGAGGATGCCTCCGAAACATGTGTCACAGTTAGTAGCGCAATATGTGGAATAATCTAAGATATTTAAAATGTTATGTTAAAATGAACTTCCACAAAGTTACCGCCGAAACCATCGAAAGTATTTACTGAATACTGACCGATCACTGTCTATGTCCTGAATTGAAACGTGCCAGGAGAGAGGAGGTATGTGATAAATTAGTAGTTGACTGCATTTAGGCTGCAAGAGTGGTGTGACATAAATACGCAGGTCTCCAGCTGCCGCTAAGCCCTCTTTTATTGCTCCAACTCTCATTTCCAATCTTTGAGTGTTGGCTTGACATCTGTAGGTAGCCAAAAGACTGTTACTATTCTGAAAAAATAACCTTTATTATCGATCACGTCAGTGGGATCGTTCTGTTCAGTTGTCCTTGAAGCTTGTTTATAATTGACGTTAAGAAAGCTATGTTAACAAACACTTAGTAGATTATTTTTTTTAAGACTCGATAGGATGTCAGGAAAACTGAAATTTGTTACTAGATTGTTAACATTATCATCTTTTTTGCATGTGTCATTGACTATATTTCCAAAAAAGATATTTATTTAATATATGTAATAATACCTCTGGATCACATGCTCTTGTAAGAAGGGCAGTGTTAGGTGCAGCGTCAAGTAATTGTAGTGGTGCCGAACTCTGAAGTAGAAGAGTGTCCAACGGAGCACCTAATGATACACAAACCCTTCTCGCACCATCACCTTCAACAGGCCCCCACTAAAACGAAATTGAATGATCAAAATTTTTTATTCTATATTCAGCTATGATTTGGAGCAGGTTAGTACTACAATTTGGGACGCCCCTCCGTAAAATTTTGATTGGGCTTATTGGTGTAATTTGCATACATGAATGGATTACTTTTTGAATTTTTAAAATTGAAACCGAGTTAAACGAGTCCTCTACCTACTTTCAACAACATATATACCATTACACTTTTAAGGTTTTTACTGTCAATACGTGTTAAATATGGCACTGTCTTTACCTCTTCACTAATCTGGAGTGCAGGTATTGCAGATAGCCCTTGAGATAACGGCTGTGTTGCAGTTCTGTAGCGTGATCTTTCCTTTTCGACTCGCACTTCTAATTCTTCCACCTCATTTCTGTTCATTAAGAAAAATAGGTTTTATATTATTTATTAATTATGGACTCACATGTGAAAGCTTAAATTCAACAAATTCTTCCTAGAATTAAATGCTGACCATGAACTTACTTGAGAGTTTGGAATCTAGCAGCAGCTGTAGCTGGGGAAACAGAGGGAGTCAATCCGAAGAGTCGACCGGTACGGGTTGCCGCCACTATTCCCCCGCTCCATCCCCAAATTGACGTTACACTTTCACCGCATCTCTGTTCCAGCAAACAAAGCAATATTACAACGTTAATTGTTTAGCAGCTAATTATTAATTTATTTACTGATCTATTTACTATTAAATGCAAATATAAAAACGTCACTGATTTTAAATATAATACAAAAAAATCATATTATGATTATCTTTAAATTAGTATCTCACACAGCGTCAAAACCTACACAAAATAAATTTAAATTTACATGAGAAAATAAAAGTTGCGCTGTTTGCTGAGGTTCTTCAGGCTGCAATCGGTAGATTTGAACAAGGCCATCCGAGCGTGCAATCAAACAAAGTGGAACACTTCCTCCCGATGATCCTCCTTCCCACCATCCGGTAGCAGTCACCCCTGCTGCACACTCTATGCCTGAAAAGTCTTGTATCAATATACTTCCATGCTCTCTGAAATAAAAATATTGGATTTTAATTGATAATGATCATATTTGTTCCTATAAATTAAATTATTGAGACTTGACAATGTTGGTTTTTTTAAATTTATGATTTTGACACAGCAAGTGAAAAACTCAACTAAAAAAAATAATAGAATGTAAAATTTTACTTGTCGAGTGAAACCGAATGTAAGCTTCCACTGTCAGTACCGCAAAGTAAATATGGTGGAGGACGTGGTTGCGGAGGTCCGCATAGTATGCGAGGCCCTGCGGGAAGTCTACCGGTGGCCAATGCTCTTCCTCTCTCGATTGCTCTTACTGCACCGCCCCCGCAAGAGACTACTCCCACAAGGCGACTGCTCTATAAATATATACGTAAGGTTATTTGGAAAGATTTTTAAATATTGTGCATTGAAATTCTGAGTAAATAATATTGAAACAAAGACACGGAAAACTAGCGTATATCTTACATTCGGTAGTTGAATAGCTGCTAAATCGATTATTTTATCACCACACAAATAACTGCCAACTTCCTTACAGTCTCTATAGTGAGTAACACAATGGGTTCCGGCTACGAGCAGATCGGCTTCATGTACCCACCTAATTAAAGAATTAATGATATATTATTGTTACTTATTGATTCAGAGTTCGTTAAAAGGTCTAAACATAAATAATAATTATTGAGAACAATCTCACATAGCTATGATAGGTTCTGCTAAATTTGTCTCAAGAGATAGAAATAGTTTTCCTTTTTTTGTGTATCCCCGAACTTCAGTGCCTGATGAGATAAATATTTTATCAGCCAATCCACCTGTAATAATTTTTCTAAAACATTAGATACTCGTGAGCAACTAGTTAGTATTATAACATCAGTAGTGCTATCTCCACACGCATAGAACTTATTTTGGACGGTCTGAAATACACAACACGTAAATGTGTTGGATGGTTTTCTTTCTACTTAAAAAAATCTGACAAGATAATATTTTATAATTGTAATTGTAATTAAATAATGCGAAACGTAAAAAAAAAACCTTTTGATAGTAGCCCAATAATATTATGGCTTTTAAATAGGCTTTTGAAGTTATATGAAGAACCAGAATTGTCAGAAATCGGCAGAATCTGACTCCTTGGTAAATTTGTACATTTTTTTTTATTGTCAACTTAACTATCACCCTGATCCATTTATTTTTACAAAGGCATGTATATTATGGAGTTTGAAATTACAATTAAATGAACATAGTAATTAGATTACTTAAAGAGAAAAAATCTGTTGAACTTTTTAAATTTGGAGACGATTGCACAGCCATGCTTTCAATTAATATATATTTTTTATAAAATATGATTAATTTATACCTTGTGCTGAGCCTCCAAGGTGAACTGATGTAATTGGTTCACCTGGTAAAGTTTTAAAATTAAGTTGTATCTCATCATTTTTAAATGAGCATACTTGTAACACTCCATCTTGGTCTCCGGTGACAACCTGTTGATCAATATAGAATACTTCTTTATATCAGTGTTTTTTAACCAATGCTCTGCGAACTAGTGCAATTCCATCAAAATTTTCTGCCTGTTTACAAAAACTTTTTCAATTCGATCTATACTTTTTACTAGTCCATGTGTGCAAGAGGGTTGGGAAAAACTGCTTTATATTATATTTGCTAAAATTTCTATGGCTTTATATTTTTAATATGTTCAGAGAAACTATCAATATTAATTGTATTATATTAAACAATGTCACTATAATATAGTTTGTACAATAAGTAATATGTGTACACCTACTTTAAGTCCTGATTTTGTTCCAGTAGTTGGTAAGAGTTTTAAGGTATTAGGCAAAGTTAATCCAACAACACTGTAATCAGTATAAGACAAATCTAAATCCATAGCAATAAAATAATGTATGTAGTCAGTTAAAAGTTTACATAATATTTAATCAATAAACTCATAGCAACCGTTAGACACAACAATACTAAGCAGATGTAGTTATAATCATGGCTGTAATAGAGGTTCACAATATTTGATTAAATTATTTATGAATTAAGTATTAAAGTTAAAATATTGAAAAATCAAAAAAATTAAAACAAAGTAAATATTTAAATAGGTGTCATTTAAATTAAAAAAACAATATAATTCATGGATAAATTAAAGAATATTTACATAAGATTGAATGTAAGCTCTCTTTAACCATTTGATAATAATATATTAAATTATCCAGTAATTATTTTTTATACCTTCTTCTCCGAACGTTTTTTCAAAGTCCATATTGATTGTTATGGTTTCTTTTGTTTTATTGAAATAGTATAGCTCGTTATTTTAAGCATTCCTATCATATTTTTGTAATATTTATGGTAAACAGCAGAAAGTAGTTTTGAAATGACGTGGGTGTAATAATATTACTATTTTGCTGCGATATATTTATAATATTAATGTTTTTGAATATTTATTGTGATAGCAACATTAATAAGTTGTCAAAATTTATCGTTAGGTGTCGCCACTTTCGACTGTTTCTTTCCAATCCGTTCACTGTCAAAGGTACGCGTGGTATATGTTTTATCCGTTTTAATCTTGTTAATTTACCCAGGTTTTTACCGTTTTTACGCATGTTTCTCGTTAATAAATTGATTTAGAGTATAAAAACAAAGTTATTTTTCGTTGGGCGCCGCTCTTCCACGATAAACAAATTTTACCCGTGTCCGTCGTTCTGTCACTTCATACGTTCACGGTTAATAACTGAGGATTTATTTTAATTTTAGTTGACATGGCCAAGACTAAGGGTGAAAAGAAGGGCAAATCTGCCATCAATGAAGTCGTCACAAGGGATTACACAGTGAACCTTCACAAAAGGTTACATGGCGTCGGCCTGAAGAAAAGGGCTCCCAGAGCCATCAAAGAAATCAGGAAGTTTGCCGAGAAGCAAATGGGCACACCCGATGTCCGAGTCGACACCAGATTAAACAAATTCTTGTGGTCCAAAGGAATCAGGTGTGAATGTTTTCCTAGTGCTGTCAAATTAAGTTAACCTAACATTATCTCGCACTTCCTATACAAAAGACAATAGTGAGAAGTTTACTAGTTATGACTATGAAATGTCCATTTGTTTATCAACAATGTTTATTTTCTTTCTCTGTTTGGGTATGGTATTATGTTTGTGGAAACATTATCATGGTGAACCTGATACATAGGCAATTTTCCAGCTCATGTCTTCAGTAAATATGTTTCTAGATACCGATATGAACACCCGATTTTACAGTCAATCTTTGATTATTTAATAATTATTGGTCAGAGTTCACTTTATTTACTTAATCAATTTTTATTTTAGAAATGTGACCTGCTCACCATCAGTGTTTTCTCATTTCTAAATTTTCCTGCCATTTATCTTAAGCTTGCGAAATTCTTAGGTTATGATGATATTCTACTTAGTGGTTATCTTTCCATGCCTGTTGACAAGCAGATTTTGAAGCTTTAAGGAAATTTCATTCAAAATATTTAATCGAGAATATTCAGAGAGTTGAGTAAGCATGAATTGATCACTAATGCTATCATACTCCTGGTTGGTTAAAAAGAGATGAAAAAGTATTATGATATGTCATGTATTGAAGGAATTAAATCCCCGCTTGCGTTACACATTGGTGACTGCAATTGAAGATTACACCAAATCTAGACCAGCTATACATACCTAAGTTTTAAACAATCACCATAAGACAAAATGTCCTAGGTTTCGTCAGTTAATTATGATTATCAGAAGACCGATCCTCTTATTTTTGTGTTTGTTTGCAGGCTCGTCTACAATTATACTGAACCTATTTTGTATTTAATTGCAGAAATGTCCCCTTCAGAGTACGCGTCCGTTTATCTCGCCGCCGAAATGACGATGAAGACTCTGCAAACAAATTGTTCACCCTCGTAACCTACGTCGCTGTGCCAACACTCAAGGGTTTGCAAACCGAGAATGTTGACGCCAGCCAAGAGTGAAAATTATTTTTAGTTTCTAATTAAATTTGGAAAAAAAATATGTTGTTTTTATTTACTTTTTCCAAAACAAACATCTTTGTTGAGAATTCAATCATTTCATTTAACATCACAGTTGGAACGTTAAAAAATGAAGTAAGTATAGCTTATATGGAATACAACTCGTTCATAGATATTTAGACAAACTTCAGACTGATACCTGATACCTATGATCTTCTACAACGATAGTGAAATTTGGTCTTGGTTAAAAAGTAATTTATTGAAAGAAAGATGGTAACTGTTTAACCCTTATACTGCTATGAAATTTTGGGCATGCCATTTGAACAAACAGCTGATTGTAAAGAAAATCATTAAATAAGTTTTTAGTAAGTTTATTAGAGTCGCCTTTGTGGTCGAGTGGTCAACTTTGTTGGCTTCGGCTACAGAGGGCCCGGGTTCAAATCCTGGTATGGACAGTTTTATAAATTGATTTTTCAATCGATTTATGATTTCTGTTCAAAGGCATGGATCTATGTGATGTTTTGAATTCCCCCCCTCTCACCCATCCTATCCTATGAACGGGGCGTATCGAGAGCGATTAGCTTACCACTAATCCTGTCCTAGCCCTGTTCTTCTATCCCTACTCTCTGGAAAAAGAGGTTGAGCAACTGAGTAACAAGCAGTTCTCGTAGAAACACTTCTGTTGAGATAAACACAATTAGGAGTCCATATGCTCCACATTGGGAGCGGACATGGTTTAAAAAAAAATATATAATGTTAAATTATTTTAATATGTATTGTTTTGGGTATTGAAGATTTAGATTTTTTTTATCCATGTATGCACCAATGTGGAGCATATGGTCTTCTAATTGAGTTATCACTAAGTTTTTCTAAGAAAACTGCATGTTTTTTCCGAAGAAAGAATAGTCAAAGCTAGGACGTAATGGTTAGCTAATCGCTCTCGCTACATCCTGTTATTTTAGTATTGAAAGGGAATTTTTAGATATAAGTATCATTCATTAAAAACACAATTCGTACTAGGACTTAAACCTGTGAGATTCATCATGGAAGCCACCGACGATGACAAAATCGGTACTTAAATTAATGACTTCTATTTATAGGGCCAACATTTCGAGTTGGGGGGTTAATGATGCCACTTACTTTCACATCTAGCTCCTGGATACTACAGATATTTACCTGACAATCCAAACTAAGCTCCGAAGAATTCTTAGTCTGCAATACATGTGTTAGTATAATTTCTTCAATGAATGAAAACCATTTTTAATAAACATTACCTATTCAAGGTAGTAAATTTTATTAGGAAATAATTAAGTAAAATTACTTACATAACAGTTCACAATACAACATGCTTAAGAAGTTCTGCATAAAAATATGAATGAAAATATGTACTAAATAAATAAGTAGTATGATAATTTTGATAAATTATTAACTTAACAGCATCATACCATACAATAATAAACACAAAGTACTGTGATAATTTGTTTCGAACACAGTGGATATACAAAGTACATAAGATAACATTTTTATATAAAATCACCTAATTAAAAATAGTTTCAACTATTTGGACTTGACTGGGAGTAGCCAGAGCTGTGAAATGCTGGCCAGTTTGTGTGATGATACTTACGAGGTTGTTGATTTGAGTTACTGGAGCATAGTGTGTGAGGGCCACTTGAAATCCTGCGATGCCAGCATCGATGTACACGACGAGGCGGGATTTTGAATCTAAAATAACTAATGCCAACTGTTGTCCCGGCAAGGTTATTAATTGTAGTTTTTCTGCACTGGTCATGTCCAACAGTTCCTGCTTCTTTACGAATCTTTGCACATCATCACTGAATCTGTAACAGTATGCCACTTATTAAACACTTCACTCAAAAAGGAAGGCTATTGAATGAGGCCCTTTTATAACATAGATGAAATTATATGCTATGTGAAACAGTTAATGTTGGGTATAGTAAAATAAATGTTCTAATTCCATAAATTTGAATAAGTCAGAAAAATAATTGTCCCTTTGAATTTTATTTTCAAAACATACATATTTTTTTTACAAAACCACATCCTTGAGTGATTTTATTGATTGAATAATAATTAACTTGGTCGACTTAATAACAAAAGTCATTAATTCTGTTAAATCTTCTTATATCAAATTGTAAAAAAAATACATATTTGATATATACATAATTCAAATTGTTAACTTTGTTATTCTACTTGTGTAGTAGCAAAATACGTGTTGCACCCTTTCTCGAGCCAAGTACCTAGTATAAAAATGAATGTAGTTATTTTTATATAAAAAATGAATTTGTGCAAGTAACCTCTAAATTTATAAAATATAATAAATATTAATCCCTATTACAAGACAATAATATAATATGGCATAGTGTGCTATGTCTTCTCAACAATGTAATTGTGTGTGACTCAATATTTTTACTGAGAGTAAACTAAAGGACTTAATATGATTAATTACTTGTAAATGGCAATGATGTTTTCATGTTTAGCTGCTACAAAGTGGTGATTTCCAAAAGAAGCTGCAGCAATGCACAAAGCCGCAGGTATAGATTGTAGCGTCGCTAAAGTCCCACGACCTGCGCTTACCCATCGAACAACTTGTACACTATTCGGGCTTGATATGATCACATGGACGACTCCCGATATGTTTAATATGCCCATCTTTCAATAGGATAAAGTCTTATTAGTATAATGGGAAATAATTAATTTGAGCTTTTAGAATAGAGCCTCCAGCCTTATTATTTTCAGTGATATACATAATTATATCAATAATAGATTCATTTATGCTAATCTGCCACAAATAAAGTTAGAAATGAATAAGTAGGAACTGTTTGCTTTTAAATCTGCACTTATAATAAATAAATACTGATAAAAAATGCTGTTTTGCAAAACTTGTAAAATAAATGCACCAACTAATTTATTAGGAAACACCTAGAATTTATATTTGTGTAGGGTAAGATTTGAAATGATTTAAGAAAATAATAAAGGTAAGCTTTTGCAGATTTCTAATGTTGGCTGAAAAAAAATAACGAAAATTTCAATTTTATAGAGTTGTCGAATATTTCATTCAATTCAAATAACATGTTAGCAATTATTTTTGATTGTTACATAGTAACTAAGCACAGTAGACAGGATTATTATAAGTGGAAATAATTTTTAGTTTGCTTCTTTAAAAATAAAATTTGTACCCAACATCCTCATTTGAGCCCTAGCCTAGAACTTCTTAACCTTTTTGAGCTATGACCCAAATTAAGGTAAATAGATTGGTTTATCATCCCAAGAAGTAAATTAATCAGCTTTTAATTTTTTTATTTAACCAGAATGTACTCGAAAGATTCAGTGTCTCAACACATTACTGACGGATCCAGAAAATATGTTGGGATGGCCATTCAATTTTAAAACATAGGTCCTACATAGTTAAATGAGAAATTTTGATGGAAATAAGTAATTTACCGTGTATTAAATTCATTTAAATTTGAATATACATTAAATTATTATTATTAATATATTACATACAAAATTTAATACGTCAATTATTACTAATACACTGATATAGTGAAGAGTTGCAACCATTGGTTGTGTTTTAATTTTTATCAGGGGGTGGCCATGGCCATTCTCCTAGATCCGCCATTGCAATACATTGCGTTTCAGTGATTTACTATTTTTAGACTATTAATTTTGAAAAAATCTTTATTCAAGTCATTTACGGCAAAATTATTTTTTATTATTGAACTCAATTTTGTTAAAAGATATCTGCCTGTTTTTAAATTGACTGAATTTTGTCATTTAATTATGATAATCCATTGGATTTTACCACTGTTCTATAAATTACCATGCTGATTTTGCTTTGTATTAATACAAAAAGAAATTTGTTAATACCTCTGTACTGTTGTAAATATCCATAGATTGACGCCACCTTAAATCATGAATACTGCCGTGCTTTTCATGACAGTACAATTGGCTTGAACCAAAAACGGAGGAGACTAATATACAACTCTGATCTGTCGGTTCTAAGGATATGGAACTCGCAGTCACGTTGCTGTCAAATTGTTTGTGAGAGTTCACATCAAACTCTCTTGATTTCTCATCAAATGGAATCAGAAGTATTTTGTAATGAGAATTTGCATCGTAAATCTCGATGAAAAGAGTTATTTGGCCTTCCAGTGTGAATGAAAATAGTTTTGTAACGGCTTCATTGAAAACAAGCGGCCTGACATCTGAAATAAAAGTAGTAGACGACAGTGAAAAGGTTCTTTATAAAAGTGTACCAAAGCTATAAATATATCACATTAATTAAAAGAAATGCTTTTTAAATTAGAATTAATATTTCTTACTCTGACAGCTGAGACTTTCACATCATTATAACATATAAAAGCTTGTTCATTTAATGTGAATACATTAAAATGTAGCTGTTGCAGTCGTAAGAGCATCCCTTCAAGATGCAGTTAGAGAAAAGAAGAAAAAAGTAGAGAACCAGAAATTTTAGGAATAGCTCTATAATTTTAGACACACTGATAGTCCAAAGAGAGTGCACTTTATTTAATATAAATACTGAGTGCTGGAACAAGTAAGAGATCCTTGGGTTATATGTTTTCCTACCTCGCTGTGAAGTTTTTGAGAGATTTCGCGGATCGTAGATATTTTCAGATCTATTGGAGTATTAAATAAAAACATTCGACATTATTTTTTCTTCATAATAATTTTAATTTTTCAATGGCATGATATCTTCTCCGTGGTATTATTTTAATTCGACCACTATGCTGCAGAACAGTCCATCGTAGATCCTAGTTATATTACTATGTACCTACATGTTTTCATTTTAATAGACTATTTTTGGAAAGGGAATAAAAACAAGGAGCAAACAGCTTTGCAAACCACCTTACATATCTAGTTTCAATAGAACAAAAAAAATGAAAATTTCAAATACCAAAATCTTGCTCGAAAATGTATTGATGTGGGCTCCAGGAATAAAAACAAATTTCTGACAATCCAGCAGAGTTCTTAAAAGCTATTGCCATCTGTAATTTTAATTTTTCTGAATGTTGAGGCATAGCAGTTATGTGTAGAATTTCTCCCGGTATTACATGAACTGCTTTCATATCAATTATTTTTCTTGCTGGTTCTGTAAATAAAAGTAACTGGATGAGTGTATGTAATTTTTCTCAACAATGTTGCCAAGTTGTTAAGAAAACAGGATAGCAAAGGTATCAGAGAGACTTAAATATGCACTTGTATATCTATTTATAGTATTATAATATCTGTCGCCTGTTGTGGCCCAGTTGGTTAGAGCTTGCTCTATTGATCACACAGGTCTGGGTTCGATTCCCGGTCAGATCACAGTGAATTTGAGAATTATTCAATTCAAAGTTGTGATCGAAGACTGGGTGTTTGTGATGTCAATTCACACCATTTCCTCTCCTCTCATCCTTCTGATCCTTTAAGACCTGGGTGTAGCAATAGTGATTAGCCATCCACTAGTCTTGTTCTAGCCTTATCCTTCTTTCCCTACTACTCACTTTGAAAAAAGTGAGGTTGAGGGACTGAGTAACAAACAGTTCTCATAGAAAAAACTTCTGTTGAGATACCTCCATTAGGAGTCCATATCCACCACATTGGGAGCGGACATGGATTAAAAAAAACTATTTTTAGAGTAAAAAAAATGATAAAACCAAGAGTTGGTGTCTGATGAGCAGCATACGTGTATGCAAAGAGCCAGGGTTTGTTGACTCTTGCTCTAGTCTAGATTCACCATTGGGTATGTTTGAATGTAAGCATAATAAAATTTAATTGTGTGACTTACTACTTATTATTACTGATTAAAGGTGATATTAAGCAGAGGCGGTTCGTGAACTAAAATCTTGGATGGGTTAGAGAAAAGTTTACCATTGTATACTATTTACGAAATTGCGTATGCTTCCACTTCACTTTGTACATTAATCTACAAGCAAATTAACAAATACTACGACACTACTGCAAAGCATAAATTATTGTGTAATAAAATCAAAGCTAATGTAAGTCAGAAATAATAGAATAGTAAAAACTGGACCTCAAATTTGTCTCCTTCAAAGTGAACTAACATGTACAAAAAGCCATACGGAGGAACTGTCATCGACTGTCATACAATACAACGAGATTGGTATTTATGTTTGTATGGGCTAATCTAATGTAGCCCCTGACATCTGACAGAAGCCTGAAACTTTGAAGCGCAGTCGTGTACGTTTAGATGACGTTTCCGTTGGCCATTGTGAATGAAATACAAAAAAATCTAATCGTGCTTGATTGTGCCCAGCGGTGGGCTACCAATACATTAACAAGGGGCTCGCTTAATCTCCAAGCAATTCTTAGTGTTCCGGGAAAGGAGTATTTTTTTTAACACTTCTATGCAATTATATGCAATATTTAAATAAGAAATCGATTTTTACTTAATACTCTTATAATATTTAACAATATGCAAAATATCTTAAACTTATCAATATAGATGGCTATAAATGTACCACTGTGTATACTGATCCTCTCGCAGATAATAAGTATGCTATAAATTGCAGTTATGTCTAATTTGATCTGAGAATATTTTTTTTTCTAAAATTAACAAGGGGATCGCCGGCCTTCGTAAAATTTAACAAGGGGCTCGTGCGAGCCCCTCTGAGCCCCCTCTAGCCCACCCTTGATTGTGCCCCAGTGTAAATAAAGTACTCGGGCCATATTATAGTTAGCCCGAGTTTTTGTTATTATTATTAATACATAGGTGTTGCCAGACTGACGTCACGTTGCCTGTTCTGTATGAAGTATGTATAGGGTTATTCCTTTTTTTTATGATGGCTCGACTTAAAATTGTAATACAAAACACAATCGAGAGTATTATTGTAGGTACACATAGCATTGTCTTATATTGACAGAGGACAATCAAAACAAAGATATTGTATTAATTCGGGAAAGGTTAGTTACGCTTATAAATGTATTTATTTGGTTCAGCGACCCAATTGCTGTTTATTTTTATTCAGCCATCTAAAGTTTTGGGTGAAAAATGCAGGTCGGGCTAAGCCCACCTTGCCCAGTACCTAGAACCGCCACTGATATTAAGGTGGAATTAAAAAACTTTAACCGAAAAATAAAAACTAACTATAAATAAGATATAATGATAGAAAATAAGCAAAAATCACTTGAATTGTGGATGGATATGTTAATTCTTCATAAAAAATACATACCTTCAAAATTAGATAAAATCTGGTAAGAATAGTTGATCAATTCATTGTATTCTTTATCATAATTCTTATAAGTTTTAGGGCTCTCAAGAGACTTTGTCAGGCCTTTGAAGTCTAATCCATTTATACTACCGTCAACAACAAGATTATTGGAGTAAATCTCTGATTTCATTGTTTTTGGGGTTTTAATGATTACTTTTTTAGTATTTCTATTGATCTGAAAAATTGGCAACATTAATTAATTTTATGAAAGTTGCAAAAGAAGTATTTTTCAAGGTTTCTTGAACTTTTTGTGCAGATCTGTTCCAGTGTGAATATCAATTATTATTTTTCACATAAAGTTAAGGCTCATGCTCTGAAGTACATACTATGTAATACATAGTATGTATATATATTAGATGTTTTTAAAATAATTGTCTTACCAGCGATGTAAAAGTATCATGAGCATTATAATTCTTGATATTTTTGACAATATTGGCGGAGTGGAAATATGTATTATCATTAGAAGTGATTGTTTTTCTTCCAGTTATTGTTTGGAGTGAACTTTTAGATAAAATATTTTCTTCAGTAATTTTTTTCCCATTTATATTACCTGAAACACTTTAGCATGTCGTTGATAATTAAAAAGTCAATTTTAGTTCATCTTCTCACCGTAGATAGTCTTACTTAATTCTAGTTCATAATTGTTCCATATTTTCAGAAATATTTTTATAAGACTTGATGACATGGAGAAATGTTTAAAATTACTTTCTATTCCATACATACATGCAGTGCTTTTTTTTTTAAAACAAAAGGTGCCAGAACTCAATTCTTGTCAAGCTTTTTTTTCTAATTCTGTTCTCAATGTGGAGGATATGACTTCCTAATTGAAATACATCATCCGAGTTTTTTTTTATGAGAACAGCTTGTAGAGCGATTTTGTAGATCTAATCTTAGTTGTGATAATTCTTTTTTTACTTTTTTTAAGTTTTTCAAAGGAAAACAGAAATAAAATTTTACACAAAGAAAACACTGCATATTTATGCAAGTGTTATATTTATTTTAATATTTTGTAAAGAGAGCGAAAATTGTGATTCTTCATTGACAGTTAGGTTTTAAGCCTTTTAGTCTAAGAGGACCGAGGAAGTCTCAGCATCCTAAAAGCATTTACTATGGTTTTGATCCCTATGAGACTTTAAGCCTGTAGATAGTCTCATATAAAAATTGTTAATAATGACATCCATCATATTTTTTGGGAATTTTTTGTTCCTTCTTTAGTCAAATACTTAATTAATACTGAAGTACTTTAATGTATTTATTTTTACTACTGCAAAATGATGTCACCCATCTTATTAATAGTCTTAAATTTGATAAAGATTTCAGTAATATATAACTATTGATACAGGAAACAGAGGAACTAAATTCTGTTGATAAAAAATAAAGGTTTAAGTATAAGTATAACAACAATAATACCTTAAGCCACTAGAAGTGAAATACTGTATGTTTTTTGTGCCTCGTAACATAGTAGTTTTTAATTCATTTCGGTCAATTACATTTTTGGAGTAATGTACAATATCAACATTTTGAAGATTTCCTTTTGGTATTGAAAGACTTTTGATTATTGCTGAACTTAAAGTGACATGTTTTGTATTACGATTTTCACCACTGTAGCGGTATACGTCTGTCTCCAAATTCAGACTATTTACTTTTCCTTCTAGATGAAAGTTTTCTGAAACAAAATTAAAATTTTCAAAAAACATAAATGTCGATAAGTTAATTATTATGAATATTCCAAATATAACACAGTATAATAAAGGATTTTACTTTGTACCTTTAATAAAAATTGAGCTAAAATCGATGGGTTCATTTATTGTTTGGTCACCATCGATTTTCAAAGTACTGTTATAAAACAGATCAAATAGCAAACCGTTTACGTGTTCACCCACTCTTGTACCATGGTTTACTTTTATTTTAGAGCAGTCAATACGAGATATCTCCAATAAACCTTGGATGTGTTGGTCAAGAGTACAACTTATAAAATCTTGTGATAGTCTATTCAAATCCACACCGGCAACTGATTCCTGAAATATAAATAATAGTGAGGATGATCAAAGGTTGAGTGAGCTCATAAAATAAATAATGTTTCCAGGAACCAATATAACATAATTCAAATGAAGAGCATATCATCGGTAATTTTCTACAACCTCATATCGCAAAAAGTACAAGTTTTCAGGAGACACATAAGTGTACTTTATTCTACCACTATCACTCTTAAACACCACTGGAATAGTTTTGTCCTCAAAATCTTTGAGGAAATTAGTAAGAAAGCGAGCAAAGATGTTCCCATCCATGCCATCCTCTCCTCCATGCTAAACATAACACATGACCATATCATTCGCAAACGTTTTTGTAATAATATAGGTGAAATAAAGCATAAATTTTGGGATAGGAGTTAAAGGAATATATGTGTATGAAAATTTTGAATTCATTACATCAAAAAACTTAAAACTGATAAAAGTTAAGATACATGCTTGTATTAAATTAACGACGATATGGAAATCTTATGGAGAATGTCACTCCATAAGAATGCGATATGTGATTTAAGTATTCAAACTTTAAGTAAAAATTAGATTACCTGCACAGTTACAATATTTTCAAATGCCACTTTTGCTATATAATTATGGCCATATAGTGTTGAAGGTTCATCCGCTAACCATATCTTTGAGAGATCTTCATCAATATCAAAATTGTTGATTTTATTTATACCAGGTTCCTTGGCAAAGTTCAGAGATCCTTAAAAATGAATAGGTGTGTTTGAGTTAAAAAAATTCTATTGGTTTTGTGGTAGCTGCAGAATAAAGAAAGCGGTAGACTGGCAGTTGACGTTGAATTATAAAAGAAAACAGAAGATTTTGTTAATGTATTCATTTCCACCTACCAATTAATTTTATGCAGCGATATAATGAACTAATTTTATTAAAGTTATGGTCACATGCTTGAACCCTTGAAACCAATCGAAACATTTTCCCACACCCCAGCCATCTTTTGTGTACTTCGAGATCATACGAAAAGAACTCAATGAGAATTTTTTTTATTAGTCACTTGAGTAGAAGACACCAACGTCATAGATCTCAAATTTAATTTTTGAAATATCTGAATTAGACATTGTTCTTACAGAGATTTGAGCCCAGACACGCACGATCGCTAGGGAAAAACTCTTTACCAAATAGACCAGTGCCTACCAAACTTTGTCATGCCACGGCCCCATAAATCTGAAAAAATAATCTACGAACCCCTCGAAAAAAATGTATTGACGTCAAAGTCTTTGTTTGGCATTCATTATTACTATTATTACATACATGTTTACATTCTAACATAATACATAGGAAATTAATTATTAAAAAACTACACATATACGAAGATTACAAAAACAATTTGATGAGTATGATTTATAAAACAAATCAATATCTAATTCAATGTTAGAAATGCTTACTCGCAAGAAATGCAGGCAAGTCCTGCCTGAAAGGCATGAACTGTGCTTATTAATTAGTAAAAGTAATGACGAAAATGCTATTGATATGCTATTATATGACATAGGTAATGTAGTCGCAAAAGGAATAAGGACAAAGGCTTGTTTTGGAATACACGGATATTCTTGCTTTCGCCTTCTTCAAAATTCTGAAATACTTTTTTCACTCTGTTTCATGCAAATTAACAAAAAAAAAAATCGTAAACCCCCACAGAGAACACGCAGATCCCCAAATGCAGCCCCAAGCTTGCAAAGCATGGAACCAGAGCAAAGTGGAGGACAATCATTTATTTAATTTTGCTTAAATTAAAATATTGTTTTTAATACCTAATGATTAAAAATAGTAATTCTTGATTGATTTTTAGTGCGCAAAAATGTTTTTAAGAAATAATCTTATATTTTTCAGCTAAATTGATTTAAGAAATGTATAAATATTCCCGTGCATCAATAATCTTTGCTTGTGCCTCCTGTGAGTTATGTTATGATATTAAAGATTAGAATAATTCCACTTTGCTTATTACATTTTACATCATTACATTTTGTATTAAATTAGAATTCGTCGGAGCTTACTAAGTTGACTTCCTTGCCATTTTTTTTCTACTGCTTTTAATATTAAATTGTACTATTTTTATTTTTTTTCTTCATTGTAAAAGTTTTAAATTTATAATTTGTCAACCTTGTGCAATGTTAATTAAATAAATAGAATTTTTAAATCAAATAAAGGTTCCAAAAGAATTAATCTCACTTCTCTCCGAAAGATCTTGCTCAAATGTGTATGAGCAGTTCACAAGTCAATGTGATCTTTTAAATAAAATATGTCAGGTTTAATGGATTAAAATTCAATGCTTACCACTGACATGTAGACCGGAAAGTGGCAAATCATTCGTTGGCAAAGTAATTTTACAAAAGTATTCCAAGTTCACTGTAGAAATATATTCAGTATACAATGCCCCCGAAATGTATAAATTCTTTTTCATTACTTTGTGACCCAACACATTTTGGCCAACGCTGGTGTATTTTCTTTTAACAACTAAATCTTGAGGTAGTGTTACATTGTTCATATATCCACCGACTCTCAACGATTCGTAAACTGTAAGACCATTCTTAAATTCGATTTTAGCAAAGAATGCGTCCTGATCTAGCCAAACAATGTTTGAATAAAAATAGGATAAATCATAATTGTTTATTTTTCCTGTTTCCACAAATATGCCATCATTGCAGATGATTTCAGTGAAGAGCTGATTGCCATGAAACACTTGAGAATCTTCACTCAGTAGCCAGCTGTTGCCGAAGTCAACTTTAGAAATTCCCGCTATCGATATGTCAAATGTTATGTCCCTTATGGCAACATTTTTGTTGATAGACAAAGGCTCATCGAATAAAATTTCTTTATTCCAATTCTCCGATGATAAAAGCTTTTGTATATTTATTCCGGTTATGCCCAACAAATCTAGAGATTTTACATTTAGTCGGTCATGAAATATTATATTACTATTTATTTCCGACATTTTACTGGATATCATGACTGTATCTTCAAAGAGGTCATTTATGAAGAAACCAGCAGTTGTTCCAGTGACATCTATTTTACCTGCTGACAGTATTTCATGTATCGCTGCGCCGTTAAGTATATTAATCTCGCCAGTGATTATTCGGTCGCGTGAAAGTGTCAGTAACTGGTCAAAAGATTGCGCCCCAAAAGATACATTTTGAGAGTTCAATCTAAACAGAGTAAAGATAAATAGTCATGAAGCAAATGTAATATAATACAGTCATGTAAGAAAGTGGAGCTTCTATGTATATTCTACATACAATTCTAAGAACATTAAAAAAAAATTAGATTGGCTAAATTGTGGTTAGATGCTTCATATTTACCCTATAAATAAAAATTATAATTTGAAATTGCAATAATTTTGCCGCCTGTGTGGTCGAGTGGTCAACGTTGTTGGCTTCGGCTACGGAGTGCCCGGGTTCAAATCCCGGTACGGACAGTTTTATAAATTGATTTTTCAATTGATTTATGAATTTCTGTTCAAAGGCATGGATGTATGTGATGTCTTGAATTCCCCCCTCTCACCCATCCTATCCTATGAATGGGGCGTATCGAGAGCGATTAGCTTATCACTAATCCTGTCCTAGCCCTGTTCTTCTATCCCTACTCTCTTTGGAAAAAGAGAGGTTGAGCAACTGAGTAACAAGCAGTTCTCGTAGAAACACTTCTGTTGAGATAAACACCATTAGGAGTCCATATGCTCCACATTGGGAGCGGACATGGTTTAAAAAAAAAATATATAATGTTAAATTATTTTAATATGTATTGTTTTGGGTATTGAAGATTTAGATTTTTTTATCCATGTATGCACCAATGTGGAGCATATGGTCTTCTAATTGAGTTATCACTAAGTTTTTCTAAGAGAACTGCATGGTTTTTCCGAAGAAAGAGTAGTCAAAGCTGGGACGTAATGGTTAGCTAATCGCTCTCGCTACATCCATCGGACATGGTTTAAAAAAAAAAAATATGCATGAATGCATCATAATTGGAAATGATACAGAGTTTTATGGTACTAAAGTAAGACAAAATTATTTTATTCTGTACCCTTTTGTAGTCAAATTAGAAAAGAAAATTTTTCCTGTAATCTCCTGATCACCGGAAACTTTCAATGTGTCCCTGTCTAATAATGTTGGATTTATTTCATTGAGAGTCTCAGTTATAACACAACTTCCTTCTATATTTAAGTTGCTCAGGAAAGTTTTCTTCCCAGATACCGTTTTCATATTATCTTCCTGGCTGGAGATCCAAGATAGAGGGTTAATTCCATTGATTGTATCGCACTCAATGCTTCGAACCTTAAAAAATTAAGAAATGATCAAATATAACATATAATTTAACCCTTTGTACCTGTAACCTTTGAAAGAAAAACTGTTTTAGTAGTTTTTTTACAAACATTTGTGTAATCGACAAAATCTATCTTGCTAGAATTTCATCTTGGTTGATTGAGGCATTCCTTATGCTACTGATCCACTCACCACACACTGATTAAGGTGTATAGGACGTGCTTGAAAAATGACATCCTATTTTTCTCAATAAATTAATTCTCAACAAAAAAGCCCTATTTATTTTTCGAAAAAAAAGTAAACACTAATAAAAAGAAATAGATATATCACTGGTATATTAAAATCTACACTCAGTTTTACAAAAAAAGGTCACAAATACAAGAAAAAATTGGTACTATGTTATCTCAATCAATCAATTTGAGGATTCCCTTAGTTGGTCATATAATGTTTTACAATAAAATGATAAATAAATAAGAAGGATTTTATTGACACTTCTTCTTCTTCTTTGACCATATTCCCTTCCTATTTGAAGCAAATGATTGCCATGCAACGACTCTATGATACTGTCTCCTACCAATTGCTTTGCTTTATCTTATGACATGCCAGCATCCCTCAGTTCTGCCTTTTTTTTGTTTAGCTCTTTCAAGACATTCGAATCCAATATCTCAAGATTTACCGATTTGCCCAAATAATCAGCGTTACTTGTAAACCGGGACATTTAGGCGTCCTGAAAGGTTTATTCGAGAGACCGGGACACGGGACTAAAAACCGATGAGTCCCGATTAATCGGGACGTCTGACAACCCTAGGTATGCCAGAATCCCATAAGTCGGGAGAAGAAGCAAGCAGGATTAAGTTCAAGAGGTATCTGGAGCATATGACCCGGCCCATTCTAACAGACTACATGACCACTGACATAACTGGGCGCTGCTTTGTATGGTCCATTGCCACACCTTGGAAAACATCTCCACCATGTCTAAGTACCACCATACTTGTTAAGGCAGTAGGAACGTGATTGACTGTCATAATTCTTTTTACAATTTGGTACTACTATTTCATTCTTACTATTTAGTGTGGTGAAAGGTTTTTGAAGAAGTCTTAATATTAAACTGATACAAAATTGACTTACTTCTAATGGCTGAGAAAAGAACAGTGGCATAAGAATGCGGTCGTCTGTTAATTTTAATCCTCTCTGTTGAAGATGTTTGACAGTCTGAGTGTTATCTCCGCTTATTAAATTTTCACACTCTAATATTCTTTCAATGGAAACGTTTCCTTGTATAATAAAATTACCTGAAAAGGGTATCACGAGAAGATCAGTTTAACAATTAATTCATAACTGAGGATTTAAACTGAAAATTATGATTTGTGAGCCATTTTGGAATTAGAATACACCTAATTTTTTTTTGGTAGTGCAATTTTTAAGCGAAGAGACTTATTCCTTAACCGTTTGAATACCACACAAATAAATCGTTAATATGTCTCAGTTACCGCGTGTTTTTTGAAGGAAATAATTTTGCCTAATTTACACTTGAATTCGATATTTTAAAAACCTTTATTGACTCAGAATAGATGACACTATACATGTTCATCAAAATATTGCTTACATTCCATTGGAATATACCAAGTATTTGATTTTTTTAATTTCTTGTACACCCGTGTCCCCCATTTAAAATAATAGATTTGATTCACAATGCTAGTTATACTCTAAATGATTTTATACGAATTAAAATTAAATTTAGTTATTTTTGATTAAAAAATATTTTATTAATGTCACCTGTTTTATGGCAAAAATTATAATAAAAATACTCAAATAATAATGTTAAATATGAAATGCATTAAGATTACTATCAGTTAATGTATAAAGTGGTGTAAATCACAGTAAATTCAAAACTTCTCTACATTTTATTTACTTCTTAACATTTATTTCTTAAGTAATTATGCATCGATTTTTTATGATCCAGTCATTTTAAAGATGCTGAGAAAATAAAGAAGTGAAGCATGCGTCACTCCTACTAACACAAAATGTGATATAGAATTTACAAAGGGAGCAATTTTATTTGAGCACAAGATTATCTACATAGTATTAAACATGTAATTTCTAGCATGGAGATGCTACTGACCTGTCAGTATGAGAGGTTCCTCAATTAGTACCACAGGATTTTTCTTTTCCAAGCTACGGCTGTTTATTTGACCTCGCAAAGTTATCGGTCCCATCAATTCAACGTTTTGGAAAACTTTCTCTCCAGTAATTCTTTGCATTTTAGCAGAATCTAACAATAATAGTGATAGTTCGCCGTCAGTAATGGGAACACTATTGAGACGTTCTTTGATAATAATATTTGGAGTGTTAACATTATCAAATTGTAAATCTTGTTCAATGACAAAAGACCCATCTTTGATAGAAATGAAGTTATCCATTACTGGCTGTTCGGATGACGGAGATACCGAGACATCCAGAGTTTCTATGATTGCAATATCAGATATTCCATCGATATCTTGATCACCGGATAATCTCAACGCGTTTGAATTGACGGTATCAATATTTTTTTTATTTATGAGGCCTTCGATGAAAGCTTCATCGACTGTGAGTTTATCCAAGAAATATGATGATGATGTAGTTTTATTTTCATTTACGACGATTTCTCTTATCGCTTTTGAACTCAAATCGTTAATTTCATTAGCCTCCAAAAGAACAGTCTGTATGACGGGGATTGCAAAAGTTCCGATAAGGTTTTGATCAGCATCGTTTAGTAAAATAAACTCTTCTGATATTTTTATCTGCAAAAAAATGCCTCTGAATTATAGAACTCATATGTAGACCAAGCGACTTTCACTTTATAATTAATCTTTTACCATTTATAGACACGTTGAAATTGTTTGTGTACATAGTTGTTTTATAATGTATTTTTTTTCAAACCTATATTTATTGAAAATATTATGTGACGCCTGCACTGAATGTTCAGCTCACTTAGAAAGAATCAACTAAGGAAAAGCAATCTACTTGTAATACTCACACCGTCAAGTAAACCAGCAACAGAAACACCACTCGATAGAAAGACGTTTCCATCCACAATAACTCCTGCAACCTTAGCCAATTCTTGAATGAATAAATCTACATTCTCTATTGATCTCTCGTTTATTTTTGCAACATCAAAGTTTTCTTCTACAGTCAAACTTTCAAAAATTATTTCATCGTAGAAATCATAAACATATTCCGTATAGAATACTTCCTTCTGATATTTGATCATATCTTTACGATTCAGTTTTAATATTTCGACATCATTTAAAATACACGGTTGAGATGCGCAGTCAAATTCCAAGTTTTTTATATGAAAGGAATCCATATAAATATTGCTATCATCGCACATAGTGTTAGGAAATATCTCTTCGAGAGACTTCAAGGATGATAGTTGAAAGTCAAACATTTTGTATAGTTTATTGATGTTGTGTATGACAGTTGAGTCCAGATTGATGTCATTTGCAAATAACTGTTGGAAAAATTAGACAGATTAAAATAATATTCCGTAGAAGATTAACATAAAAATGTTGATAATTGTTTGGAGAACTGGATTCCACATGCTCCATGCTGAGAATAGACATAGGTTTATTTGTTGTATTCGTTTTGAAAATTAGTTTGGTAAATAAAGTCTAGAGTAACCCATGTAGTCAAAAATTGTAAAAAATGTGGCCAAGGAAAATTGTCAAAGTAACTGTATTAAAATAGTTTCCGACAAATCAACGCGTTCCTAATTACTTTTCACTAAATTCTTGTTTGTGCTTTTTACAATATAAATTTAAAAACTGTTAAAATAATAAATCAGTGTGAATGAAATAACTGCGTTTTTATTCGAACCAAATTGAAACATGAGCTAATCAACATATGTACATAATTCTAACCAAGTAAAAAATTGTTTTAAAAAAAAAACCAAGAAAAGACTATTATTTTCAGGTATAGTTCATTATAATATAAAATAGAATATTTTTTGAAATAGATGGGTTAATATTTTTCTAACTGTATCTTTCACTCCTTTTCAGTTTAATTTTTATTTATAACCATATCCACTCCTAAAGTGGCAAAAGGTTTGGTTATAACGAGTTTATAAAATAAAAGGTTTGTTAAACATTATTGATACTGTAAAAATGATATTTAACTATAAGAAGTGAGACAAAATTTCTTACCGCATTTGTATTTATTTTTCCTATCAATGCAAGATTTAAGTGGACATTTTTGTTGACTTGCAATTGGTTACTTTCCAAAATATGATAACGTTTTATTATTTTAAGTAGCTTGTCAATTTTGTTATACTTTTTGTCATGTAACTCTTCAGTACATGACGATAAAGCTTGAACTTTAGAGCACCACGATACCAACTGATCATTCATTTCTTGAGCTGGACTGATGATATCAAATATTGGATAATATAAATTAGGAAAAGATCCATCATTGTATTGATCTGAAATGACTGCAAAAAGATTTTGGTAAAAATTATAGCTTAAAATCTATTTCAAGTATTGTTAAGCAATGACCATAACAAAGAATAAAACCATCAAAGATTATCGGCCGTTATTTTATTCATAAATAACTGCCCAGGAAAATACAGTGGGAACTTCACTCCAAAAGCATGATATACAAATTATGTCCTATACAGGATTTCAACAAATCTGTTAAGGGCACCCAGGAAACTATTGACAGGCTAGGAACTAATTCAAGTCGCATTGGTTGGAAAATAAACGCAAATAAGACCAATGTGATGCGTATAACCTGTTATGGCCCTGATCAGCTGGGACAGATCGTCGAGAAGGTTTCAGCTACCTCAGTGTACACAGTAGCACATAGAAAGATTTATCGGAACTACACTCAACTCAATGCAGACTGTCTTGGACACGCAGCTGTATACAATTAAAACCAAAAGGTTATTTGTTCAACGCTTTCATTCGAACAGTGCTTCTAATAATATCGCAAAAATTGTTTTTGTTAAATAAATGATTGATGCAACCTTTTTTATTTTATGTTATAATTGGAAAGCTTTTGACATTAGTAATGAAGTTTTTGTGATAAGAGATTATCAATAGATTTTACGATGCCTTATCTGAAAAACAGGGTATCAAAATTGTATTGCGCCTGGGGTCTCAAAAGGGCTTAATACTCCACTAGGCTGACTGTGATAAATGATTGAATAGAAACAGTGATAAAAGATTTATAATATACCAACCGATCAAAGGCTTGCCGTAAAAATTCAAATTTTTTACTATTTTTCTTCCGGGGCCTTGAAACCACGCATCATGCTCATAAGGCACATCCACAAAATGCCACCCATTGTGTTGAAAAACGGTAAAGCCGTTTATTTCTGAAACAGCTAAGACAAAAAACTCCCCAGGAAGGCCCTGCAAGAAAAAAGTAATTTTAGTTTGGTAACATATTACGAAAACTTTCCTTGAATAGCATTTTAAGACAGATTAAAAATTAAATATAAGAAAAATAAACACTCGAAATTTCTCAGTGTAGTTTAATATTATTTTCTTTCAATGGAGGGTTTGGGGGTGCTAAAAATATTTATAAAGTCATGAATGGATTACCCCTAATGATCATAAATAAAAAAAGTATTCAAAAAGTATTTTACCACTACTGACAGCCAACGAGTGATTCCAGTAACATATAAACTTTGAAACGGTACAAAGACGTCATCCTCGAGCTTATAAATAACCGCATGAGAGCCAATTTCATTGTGACTGTTCAGTGTATATTCATTTGCAATGAGTAAATAACTCTCTTCATAGGAGCCATCCAAAAATGAAAAGAAGTTAATATCGACCGCTGCATTGGAAGCCAATTTTTGATAGCATACAAATTTTTCATCATGTGGATCGTATTTGAATACTTCTGAAAATATTTTCTTTTCACCTAAAAAATTCAATTTCATAAAGTTATTCATCAAAGATTTACAGTTTATTCTAGATCTATTCGTTTTGAAAGGTTAAAGGTTTTTTGATTATGGGGTAAAATAAAACATCAGTTAGAATATTCCACATCCAATCGTTATTTTTCAATATAAAATATTAAACAAAAAAAATATTTCTAGAATATTGAAATTTGCTTACAGTGATGTTTGTTAATGTATTATTCTACCTAATGGTTCTTTTTACAAGGGATTTTTGCAGCAATATATTTCCAACAAAGTTGAAACGGTAAAAAAAAATAATGGGAATTTTACGATGGTACTTGGTAATAGCGAACAAGAAACTGGGGCTGATTCTTGTCAACATTTTGATTTAATATTGAAACTGATTTATGCACATTAATGATTTTCAATATTGCTTATGGCAAATAAGTTCACCATTTAATAAAAATGTACAATTTTATGGTATGTGCAGCGTGATTGATTGAGATATTGAAAAAAATATTGTTACTCTTCTTGAATATATTATTGTTTTAGATATCTTTTTTCATTTTAATTATTCTATTGGTATCTGAACCATTTTAATACCCACTCTGCCCGGATAACCGAGATTCCATCGAACTGATATCAGCTGTTTAGATGCAGATATTTTAAATAGTATGTCTATTATTTTTACCGTAGTTGTTTTGATGATTTGCCACTGCTAAATAATGAGAAGATCCAATCTGAAGTGCAGTAAGTTTTTTTGCATTTGACGTAGGAAAGTTCTGTAAAAAATCAAAGTGTTTCCCTTTCCATACATATATCGAACTATCAGTTTCGAATAGTACACTATCTTTTGTTTCTGTATGGTCTCGAGCAAATGCTAAAAACGTGTAATCAGCTCTCCTGAAAAATTCACATTGAATGTTTAATGTAAGCGTTGAAACCTAATTTAACACCACCCAAAGTATTTCATTTTACCAAGACTCATTGATAAACATATTCACCATAATAAAACATCTGAATACGGGCAGGTTTTCAATGATTGTATCTTTTGCAGCCTACTGTTATCATCAAGATATAAAACTGTAGACCCGTCGCTTGATGATGACGAAACACAGTTGTGAGTGACCACCAATAATGTTCCATCAGATTCAGGAACAGAATAAACATTTGAAGACTTAACAATATTTTCCGTCGATAAGAGAATCCAACTCTCTTGCTAAAAAAAGTATAAATTCTGTATTAACTGAGCTATTTAACATACGATAATAAAAATAATATATTTTCTATGATGTGCATGGTTGCCCATATATGGTTTAAATTCAAGTGGTTAACCTATTATTTAGAGATTTCAAGAATTTATATTCTATATATTTTTTCTCTCAAAATAGATTTCTCTACATCAGTTTTTAATCTAAGGCAGTGATTTCCATCCTAAGAAGCGCGGACTATTGCAAAGGGAGGCGTGAAAATATTTTTATTTTCAAAAGGAGGCGTAGTAGCATAAAGTTTGAAACCACGAAAATTATACAAAACATTCAATAAACATAACCCATTTAAAAAAAAATACTCTTTTGTACTATTTCCATATTAATTTTATAGAATCATGACCGGTGTCGCGCATAACGAGCATTTTCAACTGATAAGAATATACATTAATTACTACATACTATTTATACATTTAATACATGTGAAATTAGTATAAAAGAGTGTTCTATTTTTTAATATAATGCCTTTCCAATAAATATTGACAATGAACTCCTTGAAAGTGATATTTCATAAAGTTATTCTTTTATATAAATTACATTTTTGGCATATTTGTACAACTTCAAAAAGTCACCCATAGTTTCATAATCATCCTGTAGGGCTACTGCATGAAACGTCACCGATTTGTCCACATTCTTATGGGGAAATAGTGATATCCATTTAGCATTTGGAACGGGTACTTGACCGGCTTCCACAAATTTTTTGAACTGACTCATTTCTGAAAAAGGAGCATAAAATATTTTTAATTGCACCATCAATGAGGGTGATAGTTTGTAATTTTTTAAATTGATACACATTAAATAAACGTAATAATCCTATTATATTAGAATTTTAATGTTAAGCTAAGAATATTTTATTTTTTTTGCTCTTTGAGTTTTTATAATTTTTAAAATTTTTTTGGTATATATTATACTTTCTATTGGCAGAAGGTGCTAAGTCAGAAATCATCTGTTACGTTATGAATGCAGATAGATAAATTTCAACATGCTCCATCTTTTGAAAAAAAACCATCTGTAAGTTCGTCCATATTTGACATATTTTTACAAAATTTGAAAAAGTAATAAGCAACAAATCAATTCTGTTAAATGTTATTTGTCTCAAAAAACTGTAATTAACTATACTTTCGATGGATTCGGCGGTAACATTGTGGAAGTTCATTTTAATATAAAATATAAAATAACTAGACTTTCATTTAATAAAATAACTGTAAATCATTATTGAATTTCATGAAGTACTAAGTTAAAATAATAAGTTGGTAATAGTTATAGTCAGTGATGTGCTGCTATGAGTTTGCACCGGCACTGTTGAGCCGGTTGCTAAAATAATTTTGCCTTGGAGAGCTGGTTCTTAAAATATGGTTTTTTTTTTAAATTATCGTAATTCTGAGATTTATATGTCTATTCTTTAATAAAAAGTCTAAATAAATAGGTTGTTTAAGAATAAACATATATTTTGGTATTATTTGAAGATTTCCCGATAATGTGGGAAACGTAGAATCGGGGTTTCACTGTACAATAGATAACATAAATAATATTTTATCGAATTTTGGGATCCCCTATTTAATTATGTGTGTGAAAATATCACACATTTATATAAAATTTTGAAATAAGGTATTAAAGCAGGAAATTCTAACATTTTAAAAATTGTCATCCAGGAACAGTGTTCCCTCTAAGCTGTGCGCGTGTGCGCGCGGACTCAACTTGCCGAGCGCGCGCCCATGCATTAGAACAGAGCGCACAAAAGTTACACCAGCTATACTACCACTAGAATAAATTACTAGTCATTATATAGTGTTGTTAATTATTGTCATTATAAAAAATTAACCATTTCGTTAAGTAGGTCAAAATACCGATATATGGCGCACAATTTTACTAATTTCCTTTCAAAGTTGAACAGCCAATATATTTTGCGCACATAACCTTTGAAAAATTAGAGGGAACATTTTCCAGGACTATTACCGCCTCCATAAATATAGGGGGCTATGCCAGGACCCATGAACTGAATATATATATACATATTGACCGTCGAAAGGAAAAAGGACGTAACCCACACATATCGGATTTTACAGGAGGCACTAAAAACGTGTTTTGATGATTTTGGGATATATGCAAATTATGAATTATACAAAACCTTAAAGTGCACGGAGACTTCTAAGCTGGTGTTTAATTGACATAATCTAATATTAATATAAGAAGTTGTCAAGGATAAACCTTTATTTAAGCCTTTTTTATGGTTTTCATTTTTTACAAGGTCATTTTTTTCATACTTAAAAGCTAAATTTAGATACTAATTCAGCATTTGCAGCTTGCATCCTTTTGATAGAACGAGTATCAAATTTGATACATTGTGATTATCGAAAAAACCTGTTTTGAAAAACCTGTGGGTTACGTCCTTTTTCCTTTCCACAGTCGATATATATTAATGCATGTAGGTACATCTCGAAAAAGTAATACAGTAGAACCCCGAATTACGTGCTGGCTTGAAATATTCGCCGCAAATCCCCCAATTGCACGGTCGCTTTCCATTGTCTTCACTATGAGACGGTGGTGTGTGCCGCGTATACAGTCAAATGTTGGCTAGCGTCTGTGTATTAAACACGTGCCAGGCTATACATGAATAGCTGGGCGTCTGTCTCTTTCCAGAATATTAACTACTACAAAAACTAAATATTTCATCCATATTTTTTTTTTGCAAAACTAAGGGAAATCTTAGTTTTGCATTTTCTGCGGAAATCCCTAATTTTGAATGAGATTCAAACCCCCAATTACACGGTCCCGATTGTAGTGTAAATGGGGGTTTTACTGTATTGCTTAACACACTCAATCCGGACTTTAGTGGATTATGCATTGTAGTATGCTGATTTTTTAATATTAATAATAATCTCGTTCGCAAATATCAGGACTGCGTACCGTTCTCCGGATAATTTATGGTACTTAAGAATAACTGTCACCTGCATAAAGGAGCGTTTACAATGCAAGATTTTTGTAAATAAATTAATTGCATGTTAGCTTTTTGATTTATATAATATTGTATACATAAATATAATACATAGCAAATAATAGATACATTTATCAATATTAAAAAATAGCATACAACTACTTTCATTTCCGTGAGTAAAATTACATCTTTTGTAAACATATATGTAAATTGAATATAACATAATAGTAAAAAATAGGTTAAAAAATAACTTGCACTAAGCAATATTATTGTATTAAACAATACTTAGCATTTGTTGGTGATATAACCGAAAACATGGATCCAGACAAAAACAACGATTCATTTGGATATTCCGGACAAAAAAAGAGAGCACTTACTTAAGCAAACTTTGCGATAGTAAGTCTGAAGATGCCTCTGAAAGAGGCGAAACACGTGTCACAATTAGTAACACAATACGTGGAATAATCAAAGTTAATTTAAATTTTCTATTAAAAAAAGAGAGGTTTTTCTTTCCTTTTTTCATTCCAACAATATTTGCACCGTCTTCTTTTCGTTTTTCTATCTGGTTATGTTTTGCAGAAAATAAGAAGATGTACTCTTTTAATTTTTTGTTTTGGAGGGGGGCATACTAATTTTTCAATAACTTGTAGCCTGTATATGATGATATTTTAGTTAAATTTTGAAAATTGTACATATAATAAGAACTCTAGTATCATTGTTTGAAATAAATGAATCCCTATTTTTTATAACATCTTCATTTTTTTTTCTATATGGGAAGTATGCATTTGATTATCGTAGCCATGCCAAGTATGCATTTGACCATCGTAGCCACTCCAGCCATGAAATTTCTGACGAAATCGTCAGAGCGTCTCAGCGGTCTTTCCATTTAGTTGCACATATTCCTTCTGGAGTATATTTTACCACGGACTCACTTCTTGAAAAAAAAATATTTGTAGCTTTTTATGTATAAAATTCTAGACAGAACACTTCAATACTCAAAGAATCTTAAAGAATGTAAAATGAAGAACAGTAAATAATGCAAATTAAGATTTGAAACTTATGTAGTAAACGTATTCTAAGCGAAAGTGTAAACCAACCTTTATGTGAAAAAAAAAGAAGAAAAAACACGACTTCTGCAGGCTCGCACTACCGATTCGATATTAGTATTATTTTTTTGTTGCAAAACAATGAAATAATAATAATATCACTCCAAAGCAAATTGCGCCCGTGCTTGAAGAATTTGACCGACACGCTAGGCGTGTCGTTAGCACCCAACGAGTTAATTTAAAAAAACTCATTCTTATTGAAATTATTTTTTGTTTTCGCGTTTGGTGCTTTTTTAAAAATCATAATTTCATTTTTATTGCAACCGTGTCAAACAATTATCGCTGACGCGACATTCAAGTATCCACAGTACTAAAAATATTTGTGTAAGTATTAAATATTCAGAAAACATCTGTCAAATTGAAATGTCAAACTTGTCCAACTGACATATTCAGATAAATCAGCTGACTACCTTCAAAATGATTAATGAATAAAAAACATCAGTAAGTGCACCTTTATTCTGAAAAGTGTAGTGTAGTTAAGCTTCTTAAGTGCTAAGTGAGTTTCAACATATCTTTAAAAAAAGGTGTGCAGGCAACATTAATTTTGTTTATAAAGTTGTATATACACGTGCTAGTAATCACAGTAATTAAGCTGAACCTCGCGAAAGTAAGGTCAGCGTTTCAATAGTATAATTGAAAATTATGAAAAGTATAGAAAAGTTTGTAAATTGTTCATTATATCGAAAACAGGATGTCAAGAAAACTCGAAGAGCTACCAGATGACATTCTCGATTTCAGAGACCTGGAAGATCAACTGTCGCAAATATGTGATAGAAGCGATATCGAGGAATGTCTGAAGCAACAGCTGTTAGAAATTGAAATGATTCAATCGATGTTTTCCAATCCGGGAGAATTCGTTATGGACGACCCGAGTCAATTGATAGACGTCAACGAATATACCGCGGGAAAAACGTCTAAGATACCGCCGAGGTTTGATTTTTCGATTAATCTAACTTTTGATAAAATTAAAGTCGAAGTTTGCGTGAATCTTCCGCAAGATTATCCAGTGAGTGAACCTGATATTTTTGTTCGAAGTGATGCACTGAATCGTCATCAGCAGAGATTGTTGAATGAGGATGTCACTACATACATCACATTATTAGGCCGAGGAGAGACTTGTTTGTGCTCCATTATATCATGGTTGCAAGAGAATTCCGAAAACTATTCCACTAAAGAGGGACCCCTTGCAGAAGAGATAAAGATAGAGCGAGAAAAGTCATTCTCCAGGCTTTGGATTTACTCTCATCATATTTACAGTAAGAATAAGCGGAAAGAAATTTTATCATTGGCGGCAGATTTCAATCTCACGGGTTTTATGCTTCCTGGTAAACCTGGTATCATTTGTGTCGAGGCAGAATCCCAAGACTGCGAAGAGTGGTGGTCGAGAATACGCGCCATGAACTGGAAGAAGATTGGAGTGCGTAAAAGAGAACTATTCCCCTTGCAAGTCAAAGAGACGTTAAATAAATTTCTTATTTTTGAAGAGATTTCTTTCAAGAATGTTAACAATCGTGGAATCGATCACCATATGGACATGGGAGAGCTTTATAAATATTTAGAGAAACACAATTGTGCGTATATATTTATGGACTATTTTGGGGTTAGCGGTAAACCAAATTGATCTCTCACTAGACCAATAAATAAATTATATAACTAATATTTTAACTTTATTTAGCAATAACTCATTTTGATTTTTAAATATTTCGCTTTCATCAATAAGAGCAGCAACTGTAAGATAGCTATTCTGATTCATTGTGGAGTTTCCTACAATTGATTCTACAATGGTTCCATAAGTTTATTTTTAGTAAAAAAAATAAACATGCTTAATTTTACAGAAAAAACCACATTTTTTAAATTCACGTTGTCAACATCTATGGTATCTATGCCAGGTATTAATTGCGTGTGGCATTATACCTCGTAAAAAGATTTTTGTGTTGAGTTTTCTAGTTATGCCGAGGAGAAAGCCGCATATCGCCATATGCAATCTTTAGATGGCTTATGCTGGCCATAATTGCAGTCAAGTAACCGTATGAGGCAAATAAAAAAATGTCAATATCAATTTTGAATTATAATTTAGGATCCAAAATATCAAAAACCTATCAAGGTTTTTTGTTTTGAGGTTATTGCTTACCTTTTCCATTTTCTTGCAACAAATGTGCATCAATATCTGTAGCATGATGAGAAGCATCCCGTTTCTTTCTGAATAGTTTTTCATTATTTTTTTTGAACAACAATATCTCATCCAGAATTTCTTTTTCTTGAATAATATTATCTAAAAATAAAGTTTATTGCAAATAATAAATAATTTTGGATAAATGATCACACAACATTCTGTAATTTTATTGTAAGGAGTTGTCCATAAATGACACTATTTCAATTATTTTTGACCCTCTATTATTGGTTATCGCATTTCATCACAAAATTACTAGCCTCCAGTCTAAAATATGACTTTTAAAAAAAATATATTACCATAGTAATAGTCCTATGAAATGTTATACTTGTATATACACCCAATCCTTTTTTTACGCGATTTTTTTGGAGGCATTGTTATGTTTTTTCATAAATTTTTGATACTTTTTACCGAACTTGGAACCGATTTATCAAATTATATGAAATGAGGTTTTTTTTACGCGCCACTTTCTGGAACCAATGTATAGTTTAAAAAAAGGATTAGGTGTATATAGCTAAAAATTATTAGTTTGTTGGTTGCTTAACTTAAAATTTTCTGTAACCTCTATCCCATTCATTGCAAATTATATTAGAGCCATACCCTTCTATAGTGCATGTTGTCATGGACGGCGTCCAACTGCAATATCTATTGCAATAATTAGTAATAACGAAATATATCTTTTATTCCATAACATACAAAAATTGTGCCTTTCATATTGTCAAGCAACAATAATTGTGAAAATACTTAATTTGTCAAACTAGTCCATATTCCACAAATTGTATTGATTGATGTCTCTAAACTGGAATCACTTATTCACTAAATGAAACCATCCTATCATAGGTAAAAAATTGTGTAATGTAGACAGTTAAATTTATTTCATCATAGTCTTTTAATAAAATTTATGTATGAAAAAAACAGACCTAATAGTTTGGGTATAGTTTTACCAGCATTATTTGGCTCGCAGAAAAAGATATATTGGATATCAAGGATGAAATTAACATTATATAACTACGAGATACAATTAAATTTCTAAGTCACAAAGCATCTTTTGGTCTCACTCTTTATCTGTCTGTTGACAACTCACAACACTTTAATTACTAGTTCTTTTTTATCCACATTTATGATGAACAAATAAAAGCAGATCATCGCAATTCTAACTTACTTCCATTTCTTTTGTTATGATTTTGCATGTCTTGTTTGAAAAACGGTACCCAACGTATATTAATCTTTTTATTGAGTTGCATTTATTTTAAATATCATCCAATATTTACGTTTATTTCAATCATATTTGAACAGTTCACTGTGTCAGCAATTTTGCCAATATGTAGTTTATCTCGGAACAGTAAAAAAAAGTCATTTGAGCTTTTTTCATGCAAAAAGAGATTTCAAATATTTTTATTATAATAAATGTACTAGACAAGTCAGTCTAAGTGCAATAATTTATAGGATATTTTTAAGTTATATTAATGGAAGTATCAGAATACAGAGATTGCTTGATAGTAAATTAAATATTGGCTATTGCAAAAAGGTCATACCTCGATATAACACATAAAATTCTGAGTCAATTGTTTAAATTCAATCCATCCAAATATTAAACATCCCTCATCATTTTTATAAAAATATATTTTTAATTGATTAATGGAAAATTTTGCCTCGTATAAAAATGTATGTGATGTTTTTCAGAACGCACTCAGAAGTTATTACATAACAAATTTTTGGCTTTAACGGACATCTCTCAGCACTCAGACTGCATTATATACTTTTTCTTCCAATTTATTTATAAGAGTCTAATCTTGTCAATACTCACTTTGTGTGCCATATTTATTGTGTAGATTTATATAAAAGTTTTTAGTGGTATACTCTATACTTGGCTGTGAGTTTGCTGAATCCAGCATCTCTGTAAAATATATCAAAGCCAGAGATATCCATGTCGTCTTCATCTATGTTTTCTGTTGATTTATATTGCGTTTTTATAATAAAATATATTTTTTAACTTTCACTCACTACACAAATATACGGTCGTTAATTACATTTATTGTTGCAATACAATATTTCTAAATAATTTAGTTACTACTGACATCTATATTATATATTCGATATACTTCACCTTTGGCTGTATGCTCTTTTCATTTTTATCATACCAAAATTGAATTGAAAACAAAACCAATTTTAAAAAACTGTTTTTTTTTTGCATTGCTCAAATAGTCCTATATGTATGTATGTACCTTTCATTTTTATATAGCAGATACAAAGAAAACTAACTGAACCATTTGATTTAGTCTTAAATTTCAGTTAATGTTTAGAAATAGTTACATAAAATAAAAAATTAAAAAAGTACCTATGTCTTTCATATTGAATGAAATTTGGAATTTCAAAAAGGTTGTGAATTGCTGGTGTCAAATTTTATCACAGGAATGATATTATATAATGTTGGATATAAGTGTAATAAACACTAGATAATATATTTTTTTATTCCTATTCCACTGAATGCCAATAATGTATAATGTGACATTACTTGTCTTGGACATTAAACCAGATTTTTTTACTGATACTTAAAGTTTTATAAAAAATAAATACTACAGATAATTTATTTTTTTACTATCGTATTTATCAACACTGTCTTTAATATTATTATATGGCTGAATAAATTGATACCCCAAGGGTTCTTATTCAAGAGTCAATAATTTACCGCCAAATTCAACAACTTAAGTCATTCTTTCATCTCAGCAAAAGTATCTGAGTTGTAAAGAGGTATATTATTTATGCGTGTAGAGTAGGATTACAAGTGAAGCATTCAATCCCGGACCCATTTTGTGATCCTGTGATTTCGGTATTCACAATCTTTCAACCCCGGAATTGATCATACACCATAATATCATGCCACGAATGCTTGAGATCATATTTGCAAAACCGGTCGGGATTCTGAGATTGGAGGCCCTAATTACAACCTAGCTATGAGCACTTTTATAACACGGGGTTTGATTACATAAATATGCAAATTATAAAAATATATAGTGTCAAATTGTGTTTTGTAACATAAACTTTTGGATTTATAATAAGAGTATATACAAAATCTTCACCTTTGCAACACTATACAAGGTTATGTATTAAGGTGAATATTATTTTAACACTTCTTAGTCGGGCGCTTCAAAAAATAGACTCAAGCCTGTAGCGGGCGTTTTTTAGTGATTAGCGCACAAATATATTACATTCTTAAAATCAACACAACTTCTAAACCAAACGATATTTTCGATTGAAATTTAAAAACAAATCATACGTGACATCTAATCATTAAAAATAAAATTAGAACATTTCGATATCATCATAATTTCACTATGTTTCAAAGCTGAATATAAAACCTGTTATCAATTTAGTAGATAGCACTCCGCATGTTATAAATATTAAATATTCAAAACATTCTATATAACAAAATAGCATATTTATCAATATTTTATAATTATATGAATAATTATAATATATAATCGCCATTCCTACAACTTGACTACCACTGGAAGTGTAAAATCTAATGCCGTAAAAATTACAGCGTAATTACACCCTTATAATCTAGCAAAGAATTAGGACTAATGTTAATTAGTTGCGGCATTTTATTTAACGCCGACAAACAAACCCGTAATATTATTTGTCCCGCAAACAAGCGACGATATAAAAAAAACATTATGCCGTGATCCGCATTCTACCGACAATACGCTAAAAACGACTTTTGCCGTGATCTGCATTCTACGTACAATCAGCTAAAAACGACTTTGGTTGTGGCCCGCCTAAGAAGTGTTAAGAATTTGTTTACAAAATGCTTGATTGATATTTTTTTATGGGATTAGTTCTCATATTCATTCTGCATTTTGCCTTTTTCATATTATTTCTGATATTCATAATCTATCATTTTTAATGATAATGAATTTGCAGCGGTGATTTTTATTTATTGTATTTTATACGGCAAGTTTTTTTATGTTTCGAAAAGTTGACCTGATTTTAAATTTCGCAAGAATGTACTGAGCTATGAATATTATAAAATAACTGGGCTAAACTAGTTCTAAAAACAGCTGCGACATTATTGTGTTACTCAGCACGGCACTTCTGTTATTGCTTAAACAATATGAATACGTTTAAATAAAATATCTGCTGCAATAATTAAAATTAATGTATCACTTTATTAAAAATAAAGAATATGTTCTAAAATACACATGCCACCAAGTCAGCAATTTTCTATTTGGCTTATTGCTTAGTAATATTAATTAGTTTTTTCAAATTGCAATTTTTTACACTTATCAGCTATATATATATTTTTGGATGTAGATATCAATAATATTGAAATAAAGAAGGTTGGTTTTGTAGTTAAGTCTTCGTTTTGGATACATATGATCCTATCTGCAGTTTTTTTTACAAAATAACTTTAATGCATTTTTTTTTGCATTCAAAGTATAGTTCTGTCCATTGGCGGATCCACGGTGGTAGGAGGGCACGGGGGCCATGCCCCCTCCCAGAGAATTTATTTTCCATGTATCTAATTAAATAAAACTTTATTGTGAAATGGGCTCTTTAATTGTTTAGTTTACTATGTTTTATAGAATACATCCTTAATTATGTATTTTTTAATGTATTATTTTCAAATTGAATGACCCCCTCCTGGAAACAGTTCTGGATCCGCCACATAAGAGAGGGAGACATAATATTGTTGAGTTAGTTGAAATCCTCATACAGATTGTTTATAAAATTCAAAAAATGGCCGATTCTGATTATATTTATAGTCAATCCTCTTTATGCGGTAGATAGATAAAAAAATCACATAAAAAAAGACTTGACTTTCATATATAAAGTGGGGATAGTTTGGTATGGGGAGGTTTCACTGTAATGCGGTACTCAAGCATCCTTATATATATTTTGAAATATAAAACAATTATCAAAGTATCATCCGGCAAGGTTGTATTTTACTAGGAAAGAAGCCTATTAATTAAAAAGCCATTTGGATGCTATTTAAATTGGCCTAAAATAAATTTGCATACGAAAAACACCTGAACATCACCTTTGGACTAGTCTATAAGAGTGTTGAAAGCCTTTCAGCACTTGTAGAATTTTTGTGCATAGTTCCATCTAAGATGTTATATTCCTGATATGGATTTCAGTTATTCAATAATTCATGATACTTCAAGGCTGTCTATGACCGAGACATAACCTTACTCTTTATGCTTGTAAAGTTAATCAAACATGTAAGCCTCATCGCCAATATTAACCATTTAATAATAACTATGAACTATTTTTCATCTTTCGACTTGAATTAATGTGTAGATGCCCATAAGGCTCAACATTCTAATATTTGAATGTTGCAATTATATTACTCGCAGGACATGCAACCGACATAAAATTAATAAAATCCCCCCATCAAATGAATGTGCGACCACGGCAATGAGACAAAGGAAAGAAACTTGTGATGCAATAATTATTGACATGTCGCATGTCCCTGCTTGGAGTATTCAATATATTTGCGCTTAAACTATTTATTTATTTCCTTATGAGATAATAACTCCAGTATAATCACATGTTTTTTTGTGATTTTTATTGTTCAGTAATTTTTTCTAATGAATACACTGGAAATTAATTAAGCCGGAGATTGGAATTTTAGAGTATATTTATATAGAGCTTTATTACATATTAATTAGTTATCTTATTGTACTAAATTGTTGAAATTCTACAGTACTAAAGGTACTGAAATGGCCTAGAGATAGTCCTCGACCTTCGCATGGCGAATGAATTTTAATTTGTCTCATATGAGTGTCTCGACCATTTTGGTGATTACTCACAACAGCTATTTGGACCATAAAAGTTCTGATTGCCCGATCTCTGATATCTTTTATAGGTATAGGAACCCAACCTGAAATCAAAACAACGTATTAGTTACTACTTAAAATGGTAGCTTAGCATTTTATACAAAATTTAACATATTAAAAGATTAATGCTTCTCTTACATTGCTAAAACACTGATCTCAAGGTGATCAAAATTACTTACTTAGAGAGAGATATTGAGTTTTTGATTGGTGCATGAATTTGTCAAAATGATTTCGATTCTTACAAGAAAATCAGTCCTCTTCGGGATATTGCAACTGTATGGTGTAAGTATAAATGTATAATAAATCAATTAAAAGTTTACATATACCTGTAGGTTCACTCAATTCAATGATTTCTACTTCTTGAAGATCGTTGAAATGAGTTCCAGCCCGAATAGATATCCTGCTTGGCGTATAGCTTTCATCCAGTTTATAATCTGTATAAATATAAATGTGACTGATGGTTGTTTTCCTTTGAAATTGAATGTTTACTAAGTGTGGCAGTTGACCGTCGGACTGCCAATATGTATCCATGCAATCATCTCGAAGTTGATCGATGCCAAATCCTGGTTTGCACGACGATAAGCTCCAAATGGCATGCGTACCAACTTCTCTCACCGCTCCAGACCTCTCGCCGATAACAGGATCCTTTTCTCCACTCATTATTTATGTAGGTTATCCAATTTTTTATTTTAAAACTATGATAGACTGAATGGGTACAGCGGCCCAAGAAATAAATGAACAATTGATGTCAAGTGATAGGAAAAATAGGGTATCAGTACTAATATGAAACATTTTGAACATGCATTGTACAAGATAGTAAAGTTTGTAAATATGTCAATTTCATATTTTAATCCATAGACTAGTTATTACAAGCATCTTCACCTTGCCACTGTTAAGAAACGATTTATAATTTCGCAGGTTATCCCTGTGAGTATTTTTCTAGATATTTTTAAATTTCTTCTTTGCAATATTATTGAGGCGAAAAGAAAAAAACATCAAGTTAAAAAAAATAGTTATATGAAGAACAATCTTCATGCAATATCTAATTATGTCGAACTAAAGAATAAAAAAAACCCATGCCGTTGATTTTGTCGTGATCCATAATAATTAAAGCCGCTGATATTGATTTAGTACTATTAACACTTGGCATAATTCATTTCAAAAAATTTCGACGTCATTCACTTGTTTACACAATATTATAAATATGAAGTATGTATACGACTTTTTCAGGCAAAATACGCGCAGACGCAAATAACGATCGGATTGAAAAGAAGTCGAGTTGTGTTGAAAATTTTGCAACTGTGCTTAAAAAATATATCGAAATGAGCAAAATAAGTCAGATTCGACAAAATTACGAAGCCGAGTGCGAAGAGGCTATAAATAAACAAATAAACATGGAACTGTACGCTAGTTATGTGTATTTATCAATGGTGAGATTTTTTTTCTTTAGAAATAAAATAATATTATTTTCAACAGAATTATTTCCATTTGGTACGCAGTTAGATTGATTTGCTTGTTTTGAAGTAAGTCAATACGGAAGATCGGTACCTGTCATAATTGTTTTGTCTCTTTGAACACATTCAATACGTACACTTTTAAGGTGTTTACTGTCAATACTTTGTGGAAAGCTATATATTTAAAAAATATTTTAAAACTTTTATTTTAAATGATCAGGACCGATTTCATTCACAACTAATGACAATGATCATTTGATAATGCTCGTAATGAGAGAAACCGGTCCTAATCATTTAAATAGAACTGTAATCAGTACAAATGAGTGTTTTATTTTTGAATTAAATATGTAAACTTGCGAGATTCCTTAATTTACCTCTAATCTAATGGCAATTGATGACAAAGGTTCTTTAGCAATATTAAAAATAAGGTTAGAGCCAATTGCCACTTGATATAGTAAAATGTAATTTCATCATTCTATTCTGTTGGCTGAGACTCAAATTTTCAACTAAGCCACTTTAAATGCTTTATGTCAAGGGTCGGCAACCTTTTATTGTAAAAGTGCCAAATATGCCATGGGGATTAGTGCGGGCCCCACTTGGGTCACATGTCATTACACTGTAATAACACTGTAATGACATATGTGTACAAAAATATTTTAGTTTTAAAAGGCTTGCGGGCTGCACACGATGCCTCGCGGGCCGCAGGTTGCCGACACCTGATTTAAGTGATTGATGTTTTATAGATATGATTTCAACTTATCTTTCCTCACCCATATTTTGTTGGTTTGTAGACTTTGTAGTCAGTTTGTGGCTTAAGTACTGGAAAATATTTTGAACATTTCCCTTTTTTACAGGAATATCATTCAATAAATTATTTAAAATTTCATAATGTCGATCAAATAGATTTAAGCAACTTTAACAAAAAAAAAGTCTAAATATTTATTTTCAGAGTCTTATTATACACCCCTCATTAGGTATCCTTGTATATAGGTGTGGGCATCCTATAACCCTTGTATGCCTGATATGCATACCAAAAGGCACTGAATTTGTTGAGCAAGATTAATATTTGTAGATTGATGCTCGATAAAAAAATGCTATCCATGCATCTACTGCAAAATTTGCTGATAAACATGCTAGTCACATGTATTGTCTAAAAATTGGATAAAATAATATTTTAACAAGATAATATAAAAATTTGGAATCGTATAATACATTATTTTTCTAATGCAGGCATATTACATGGATCAAGACGATGTTGGGCTTCCTGGACTGCACAATTATTTTAAGAAAGCCTCGCACGAAGAAAGGGAACATGCAATGAAATTATTAACATATCAAAATAAAAGGGGTGGGAGAGTTATTTTAACAGATATTGCGGCACCAGGCAGAAAAGAGTGGGGGAGTGCTGAAGATGCCATGACGGCAGCACTAAATTTAGAAAAGGAAGTCAATGAGGTAAGCTTAACATTTTTGATTTCATGGTAATAGAGAAGGGGTTATCTTTTTGAAAAAAAGAATACTTAACTAATAAAGTACGAATAATATGTATGTATAAATTTATTTGTTTGGTGTACTTTCCACTTAGTAGGTAGACCTAGTATTTTAAATATGATTGCTATTTTCTTCATTGATAACATAATATTTTGAAAAAATAACTTAGTTTACACAGGGGCGTATTTTTTTGTGATTAATATAAAGATCGCTGTCGGTCTTCATGAGCATTATCAACTGATAAGTAGATGAAATGGTACAAGGTTATTAAGAGTGGTAACAAGGTATAGCAAGCAAATGGCGAAAGCAATATGAAAATAATTTATAAATAATAATGATAATTATAAATGAATGAAACTAACATATGTATAATGAAAATAATAAGGTTTCTTTACAAACAAATACTTACAGATCTGTTATATACTTTGTAATAAAAAATATATAGTAAACTTTATTTAATAAATTTAAAATTTATGTCTCATTTATTTACAGAGTCTGTTGGAGATTCATCGGATTGCTTCAGAAAAGTGTGATGCTCATCTTTGTGATTTTCTGGAATCAGAATTTTTACAGGAACAAGTAGAGTCAATAAAAGAAATAGCGGACCATGTAACAAACCTAAAGAGAGTTGGAGAAGGTCTCGGCGTGTATTTGTTTGATAAAAATATTGATAAAGAGTAAAAATACATATTACAATAAAAACCATTTTATAATGATTAACATGAATTGTTGGGTTATAACAATAAAAAAAATATTTGCTTTGTATGCCTGATATGCTTGTATGTATATTTATTTTCTATATTTTCATATAATTACAAATACTATTCTGTCAATTAAATTTCCTCTGTTATGTTGAATATGAATATATGAAATAAAGTAGCTCATGTTTATACTCACCAAATGTAATACCAGAGTTCTTTATTTGTATTTTTTTTTGTGTAATGAATAATTTTATAAAGGTGTTCATAAAATGCTTAAACATTGCATTATTACTATCCAACGATTTAATGTTTTGAATAATTTTATGAAGTTTGATGAAGTTTGAAGTGGATGTCACTTGAGATCTGTAAAAACTTCTGTGGTAATAAAATTAGGACAGTGGCGATCTTCATACATTTGTGGTACTTTGATATCTTACTTGAAATTTGACCTAGGGAACGTTGGTCGCAAGTCCTAGGGAGCAACAAATGATCACAGAATATTTTTTTTAAATCACTAAATATTTTTGACACAAGAATTTTGTATGGAATAAATATGATGCCTCAATGTCTTTGATTAAAAAAAACCGAAAAATACATTTTCAGTAGTAATAATATTTTGAACCATGGGCAATGGGTATACAGTAGTTAACTTTATTTAAAAAAACCATCTTTAAATATGACACTTACCAATGGTGGCACTATACACGGTAGCTATGGCGTTAATTAGTAAAGGCAAGTGTAAATGGTCTGGGTCATAAAAGCACTTAAGGGATAAATTTAAACATTTTTTTTTGAGTTCATTATTTGTCGGGTTTACCTAGGGGCGGTACAGAAACTAGGAACTTCTCTGACCTCAATGAACGGTTACATATATCAACTTTCTGCTATTTTTTCTAATATTTTGTGTGATATTTCCATTTGTATCAATAATTAAACTTATCATATTGTTGTAGAAAGAGCACTGAGCTAACTACTAGTATTTTCCTTATCACATCCTTCAATATTGAATTATTTCATTAGATTCCATAATATGCTTTACATTTTGAGAAATATATGATTGAATATATTTTTTTTTATCTAAATTTATATATTGTCAATCAGATAAGTAATATGTAAATGTCTCATCTCAAAATAGTAAAGTTTTCAGTTTCATGAAAAAACCTGTCTGACTCGAAATTTTCTCTGATAACATGGCAAAAGATGCTTTGTCAACTCTTCAAATGTACATAATAAAATTTACATATTATTTATTTTTCATAAATTGCATAGGTAAGTACTCAGTGAAGTTTTTTTTCTCTCATAAATCATCATTCTTTATTATTTGCTCCATATGTGCGATATGTAGCCACCACATGGTGCTTTCATGTTTCGCTGCTACACGCAAATTTCCATAACATGCCAGTAACCTTTAATTCTGTCGAGTATATTCTATTGATAGTACCCAACGGTCGTTAAGGATGTCAGGACTCCACTAGTTTGAAGAACAAGTAAGTAGGGTTGAGGCTCCCTTCACGCATCAGTAACTTGTGATCCAGGCTGTTCCAACAACTCTCTCTGATCACTGATGTAACAGGCCAGTGCCTGGTACATTCCCTAACCTTTCAGTTCTTTAAAAATTGAAAAAACGTAAATTTTAAAAATAAGTGATTCTAATGATGTTGAACTAGTGTAAATGTTCACTTTTAGGGTGTTCACTGTCAATACTTGGTGGAAAGGCATTATAAAAAGAAAAACAATATTCCTTTGTACTTAATTTATCCTTTTATTTATCAAGATAAGTACTGGTTTTGCTCATGGCGAGCATTGTCAACTGATAAAAAATATAATTTAACAATGCTCGCCATGAGGAAAACCGGTTCAGATCTTGATCTTAAAGTGGAAATGAAGTACAAAGGAATATTATGCTTTTCTTAGTATAATATAAATGTGCCCGTTGCAGTTTGTCTGTATGGTAGCCTTAATAAGAAGCATGAATCCCTTCAACATAACTGGTAATTGCTTAAAGTACTACTTACAATCTGTTATTGATTCTAATTCATGATGGTAATTATTTTGATATCTACTATCATGCAAACTTAATAGTTATAAACAAAATTAAATTTGATAACATTGTTTTTCAAAAATGACTGCCAAATCTATCTAAAAAAATTATAGTAGTACTTAATAAGTCATTTTAAGAAATAATATTATTGAAAATTGTATTTCATAATTATTTATATAATTTTCCGGTGATAACGAAGATAACTTACACATTTTATCAGCAGTTTTTGTGATATTATAAATATATGTACATACATCTGCGTAGTAATAAATAAAAACAGATATATAATAAAATTCATTTACTTACATCTAAATGTGAAAATATTTAAAAAAAAAATGAATAAAATGCAATAACTTTTTATAAATTTATAACTGCCACAGGTCTGTTTTCTACTACCTATTATTTTTTTTTGTTGTTTTATATAATAAATTTATAAATTAAAGTTTGGTCTGAATTATTAAATTTTATTGTCAATGATCATTTTTAGTGTTGTTCATGGTGATAGTAACATCGTATGGCTGTCATTTTTGCCATTGATTATCGTGCTACATATTTATGTATGTGCGTATTACAAGTGTTTATACTTTGTTTACTAGTGACTTAGTTTAAAGTTTCGAACATAACCGCAATATCAAATATTTTGATGGATTGATATTCCGAGCGATCAACGCGTTCTTCATTTATATTTTCTCATATAAATTATTGCTTTGACTTAAAACTACTGTCACAATGGATGTTGACGGAGGAGCCCTGAATTCGCAGCCAACCGATATAGAACAAAGCCTAATGCAAGAATTTAGCAGAATGGGGACACGAGATAGGGATGAATTAGTTAGCCAAATGAGAAAACTTTTAGGCCCCAATCTAAATTATACAACAGCGTCATTTTTTCTGGATATGAACGATTGGTACGTAAACACTTTGTGTAATGATTTGACATACGTTCAATGATTTTTATTGATATTATTTAAATGTAGTAATACAATTATTGTTTTTATATTCTGACGTAATTTTTACTCTACAGCAATATAAATATATTTTTTAAATGATTGTACTTACAATTTAGCTATGACGTAAATTATAAATATTTTATTCATTATTATCTGTCAAAGTTAGTGATAAATTATCAGTTTTTTCAAAGATATAGTTTCAAATCAGCATATATTAATTAAGGTATTTGTAACATATTATTTATCTATGGACTAAAGTCATTGTGAAATTTATAATATATTTATCTATTGGTATGATTCATCTTTTACTGACAATGGATTTATTAGTACTTTGCTATCAAGTATTTCAAATTGGTATTTGTTATTGCACACTAACATATTCGTTACTGTATATAATATATATAGTAAAATTTGTAATAACAAATTCATACAGAATAATAAATAAAAATCTGGGTTATAAGTAGTGGTGAAGTGGTAAATAAATAGGTACCAGGTCGGTCATTGATTTCATACCTATTTTTTTTTATATCCGTCCGAAGTTAAAAAAACCACAAGTTTTAACAATTAAATCAATAAAAAAACGATTTTTATGTACTTGAACAATTCAGTTATGAGTCAAAAAAGTGGCAGGGCGCCTTCCTCATTTTCAGGTCCCAGGTCGCCGACCTGGTCCCACTACACCACTGGTTATAAGTGACAAAACTTATTGAAGTGTACTACGTTTAAACACTTCAAAATTGATACTGAAAATCTAACAAGCCTTCTGTTGATATCTTGATTTATTATTGCACTAATTGACTAACCCAGGGGTGGATAAGCTGTGGCTTTATGGCTACCCTGGTGTGAGGTATTTTTTTTTCTTTTAAACACTTCTTCAGAAAGAAATTTCAAATGAAAATTTCCCCTAGTTAGTGATTGACGAGCAGAATTATATGTTTGGGTCATTTGGAGAATTCACAGTGGTTATTAACTTATTAGTTGTGCAATACAATGAAAGGTTTACCGATTTTGAAATGATGATGAAATGGTTCTGAAATTGGCGTTTTAGCAAAACCTAGTTGATATCAACGAGGCAATTAAAGAAGGAACAAGCAAAAGATTAAATTATAAATGTATATGAAGAATCCGTTCATCTTCTGGCTCATGTAATGAAAAATATTTTCGGCCCAGGGAGAATCATTTTTTTTTAGGTAGACATCAAGTCAATGGATCTCAAAATAAAATTTTAGATTTAACAGCAAAAATTTATTCCATTGACACTTTTGAGAGCCAATAGATTTTTTCTCAGTTCCAATCAATAACACAATAACCCCTACTAGAGCACCAAAATCAAAAGATACATGAATTTTTTCATTTGAAAAACATCTCTACTGATATTCTGGTCTGATGATTTATACACCGGTAGTTTTCAATTGATTCTATTTAAAATTGAAACTCCCAGGCTGCCAATTTATCTCCCTTTATGGTATTCCCAAAAAGCTCCGACTAATAACACATCAGCGCCTTCTAGAATCGAGTATATTATCATGACCCTTACACCCATCAGATGATATACAAGTTTCATTATCTTGTGATAATTAATATTTTTAGAACTAAATTAGAAATCTGATACGTACCCAAAAACGTAACTTTAATATAGTTAATACCATGACAGTTAAATAAAGGATAAAAAGTAAAACAACCATCTGATCTTTATAGAACTCAATTTATTTGAATGAAATCGGTGAACTCTTGCTATCATAAATCAACGATAAAAAGGGCACTTATTGCGCCAGTCCACGAGAGTGGTTTTGACACAAGTACTGTGCACGTTATATGGTATTGAAGGGTTAATGGAAAAAAACAGTATTTCCACGATATTTGTTGCAGAACGTATGGGACAGGTTTGTGTAACACACTCTCAACTTCGACGACACTACTGCAAAGACTTCTTGGATAACTAAAGTTTTTATGCGGACCATTGTATGATTCGAATGGTTCAATACTGAAACCAAATGGAGTATGAGAGGGCTCGATCATCGGTAGCCTTGAACTAACGAAGTGTGTTATAAGATTTACAAGTCTAAATATTTCTGTTTTTTTTATTATAGGAATTTACAAGAGGCGGCGTGCTGTTACTTAGATATGCATCCTTTCACACATTCTCTTATTGAGAATAATATACCTGCCCCTCCTGCACTCTCTCCACCTGCTATAGTCTTACCCCCGTACCCGCCTTTGCCGCTTCCCCTTGAAAACCCACCAGAGTCGTCTCCATTATGTATGAGTCTGGCCGGTGTGGGAATGCCAGGTTCTCCTTACCCACCAGGAATGGAGTAAGTTTCCTTTTTTCTATAATAATTCTCCAAATTATCACTTGCTGTATTGGTGGTGTCTATTGTAATGAGCCTTAGACAATGTTTTGTCTATTTTGGAAACAAATAAACCTTGCATTTTGTTTTATTTTCTTTGTTGATTTTTATCACCATGTATCATCAGTGGTAGTTAAACATCAGTTTATGTAAAATACAGTATTGAATTCTGAACATTCCGGTGTTGCGATACTTGAATATAAACAACTTTCACACTTCTATGTATTTTATTCAATAATGATTTTTATTTTTATTTAATAGATTAGAATGGAATTGGATGGTAAAAAACAATGGCTGCCTGGAGTGGCCCGGAGGATGCCGTGCGGTCGCTGTCGGTGCTTCAGTAACGTCTGCCCCTTCTTGTGCATTAGCAGTACCTCCTGGCCAGATTGCCTTTTTTGGTATTACTTTAACGACGCCTAATACGCCCGGAGAACATAGACAACTTTACCGCCTGTGTACACCTGACGGGGTGCCTTTTGGAGGTATTTTATTGTCTTACAATAAATTTAATTTAAAATTTCAACTCGACTTGACAACACTGTAATATTTATTTGCGCTTTGACTGGATAATAGGCATTTGCCCTAGGGCTTCTAGCCCGGTTTAAACTGAAATCAGTTTACTCTATTTACCCGGATTTATACTCCACAGCCCGAAAAAAACCTGTTTTTAACAACTTTACGATTCTCCTTAGAACTGGTAATAATTAAAATCATCGTGGCTGACTTATGACACAAACAGTCTGAAATATTTTTCTGAAGAATAAAGTCCTTACCAGGGCCTGGCCCGAGCCAGTCTCAATTGTGCTTACCCGCCCCGCGGGCCGGCCCGGGGGCCATACCCGGGCCCGTGCAGACCTCTAATGTATAGTGATTTGGCTGATCTACTCCACCAATGCTTTTTGTAATCTCGAAACTCCGTTTGATTGTTATGTTAATGTGTTGTGATGTAGGGTGATGGCTGCAATGACTCAAATTTCAATAAACTGTCAAATAATAATGAAATGAAAATGGTAATGAAATCATGATTTAAAAGAACACATTTAGTTCTTTTTTATCTATCCCTGCTTCCAATGTGAAGCATGTGGCATAATAATGGAGATTTCTTAACAGGAGTTTTTTATGACTGGTCAGTTCAAGCACATCCGTGCACTTGGAATGCCTGAAGATGCCGAAAGGCGAAACCCGGGTCGTTAGCGACAAAACTCATGGAAAAGTACAAAATTCAAACAATTCAAATTTGATATTGAAATTCCATCAAGCACCCTCAGTCGAAATACTTAATTAATGTTTACTTACAGTTACTCACTCGCTCAAACTCTCTTTTTCGAAGAAAGAGTAGTAAAGATATAAAGGATAGGGCAAGACAGGACTAGTGGTTGGCTTATCACTCTCGCGGGGAATTTTTAGACAGTAGCAACATCCATGCCTTTTAACAAAAATCGAAAAATCAATTGAATAATGCTGTTCGTACTGGGATTCGAACCCTTGAGGTCCGGCATGGAAGCCAACAACGTTGACCGCTGTGCCATGAATCCGACATGCTTTTACTAATCCTACCTATTAGCGTGTGCACTATCTGATTGTGATGAACTAATTATTAGCTTTGATAATATTTCCATTGTTTTTCTATAATTACAGATGAACTTTGGGTTAACATCGTCATAGTAACAGAAGATAATCAATCATTACAGCAGGTGAGTTGTTTTTACATTTCTTGTGGTGCTTCCGCGTACGGATCACGTATTTTAAACTATCAAAAATACTCAACACTATCACATTTTGAGTGTATGACACCGACACAATTACGTAAGTAGTATTTCAGATTGTCTGAAATAAGATTTGATTCTTGATTTATGAAGAAACATGAACTTCAATGTAAAAATAAGCAAAGCACGGGAATGATTATTGTATATTTTTGTGAATAAGGGTTACTCCCGTAATTTTATTTTGAAATTCGCCTTTGGTACATTCTAAATATTTAAAAAAAAACTGAACCAAATATTCATTTCCAAGTTTAATTATCGAATGAAATTGGAGATAATTTATACAAATATTCACAATCAAGGGAATCAAGGCTGTCTAGTTATTAATAGTTTTCGGGGTGATTTTGATGAAAACATCTCATCCAGTAAAATGGCAAGCCGCAGAACTTGTACATTTTCCATACAGCACACACATTTGAGATGTGCATTTCTTCTTTCCACTCTCTAAAAATATTTAAGCCTCACATCGTTGTTGTGCTTTCAAAATCGGCTGTGTGCATATTTTCACGAATTCAGATCTTTGTAAAACAAAAAAATAATAGTTCACACTTGCGAAGAAAAAAATAATGATATAAAATGAATTTTTAGAATTGCTTTAAAAATAGTTTGATGTTGTATGAATTATATAAATCGAGAGAACAAAAATATGCAGCACTAATAATTGAACAGTAGAGAAGTGCTGCCGATCTTTAGGGGAAAGACATTGTAATTCGCACTGTTTTTTATAACTAGGTAAAGATTTAAAAAATAAACATGATTTTGAAGGCGCTTTGAAGAATGTTGTTTTATATCCATTTAAAGTTTTCTAGCATTCAAATTCATTCAGTATGCTGTTTCAAGTACAAATAAATAGTTAAAAGAATTGTAGCCCAAAGTGGATGCATTGGATATCCTTAGTTCTATTTATACATTATGAGAGCATGTTTACGAGTTTCTTGTTAGACTGGTAATTAAAAAAAGGATAATTTTAATTTTTGGATGTGCTTTGTCAGTTGCTACTTCGTGTCAAAATTGTAACCTAAAAGATATATATTGTTATTTTTAACCTTTTCTTTTAGGGAGTGAGTGACCTCAATACAGACGAGAACATGTGTTGACCTCTGCTTCAAGCCAACGTGAATGTCGCATACAAATCTATTTTAAATTATATTATGATTTTTCCAAGTGAATACAATTTTTGGTGTACATTAATTTATGATAAAGAAATATTTTAAGAAAATTCATCTTCTATTCTTATAATTTTAATAATAATTGTGAGATGATAATATCTTATGTAATTCGTCCATTCGGATATTGCAACGATTTGAATGTTTACTTTTATGAAATCATGTAAATATTGTTAATTTACTAAGCTAAATTTTGTGAAGCAATGTTGGTTTTTATGTTGATGAAATCTAAAAACTACCTTTTTAGTCATTTAAAGATTCAATAACGGAATCTGAATCACATTTTGAGGATGAGCGATACGTAATACTTGAAAACTATTTTCAAACCATCCTATAGCATGCAATTTTTTTTTGGAAATATAAATATTGTTTAAATTGTAGTTGTCCTTTATTTGACGTGTGGTTGTCTAAATAGGCAAATACTATTCAACATCTTTGCATTGTTGAGAAGTAACAGAGAAACAATGAAAAGGAAGTGAAATATTGACCAATCTAACTGCTGAATCAACGAATTGTTCAGTTATAAAGCATCAAGCAGCGAAAGATTTGATAATTTTACTGCTGTCAACACCAGAATGTTGTTAGTTATATAAAAATGGACAAAATCTGAAATTGTCGAGGGTTCTTGTAGTAAATGCAATATTCTAGATGACCATTTCTTGGATTTAGATTTATTATTGTTTTTTGGTATCTTGTAATGATCCTTATCAATACTGTATAATATATTTAGACGTTTTATGTCACTCCATACTTTTTGGCTGCTTCTGAGATGCCATATATCCGTCAAATTTCACTTATTATTTTGAATTTCAGCATTTTTAAAACTAAAAATAGTCAATTCAATAGTGCTTAAATATTATTTATTTATTCATTTTAAATTATGCATATTGTTAGCTGAATGCAGACCTACGTTTATTCACTACTTTTATTTTAGACACTGTCTTTTCAATATATCTGAAGTGACATTTTTTGAAATATATCTGATTTTAAGCATAATTTATATAGTGAATATTGTAATTATAAATCCTTTCGACACATTATAATTTCCATATAAATATATATAAAAAAAACCTAGCCCGCATTCAGCTGATGATATACCAAGATTTTCTTCAGTATGCTGGTAGAAAAGATTATGGTATTGGATGTTAACTTTTGGCAGCTTTCATATTCAATAAAATTTGTTTCTTTTCCACCAGACAAACCATTTTTTTTTATGTAATTGAAAAGGTCTGAAGATTTTATTGAGTGAACTTAAAATATTTATCATTGTCAATTTTCGAATAAAACTATTAGAATGTGATGATTTATCCAACGATCTAATATTTTTCTATTTTTAATATTATTTAATGTCAGTTCTCGGTAATATGAAGATTAATAAATCAGTATAATCATGAAATAAATTTTTCAAAGACTTGAGAATAGAGAAAATTGTAACGGAGCCAATAAATTAATTTTTAGTATTTGAAGCCGCCAACTGGACCGTCTCGTTTAGTGAAGTTTCTAATGTAAGTGTTATATAGTATTTGATTGTAATGATAACTACTTTAATGTTATAGACTGAAACGTCGTATGGTTGGAAAAATATAATTTATTAAAAAAAACAAATTGATGTTATTAAGATAAGAACCTCCCACAGGAAAATAGTAAGTATTGTTCCAAAATATTGTTGATTGACGTCTTTTTCTTCGATCACGTGTGCTACTCCTTACGTGTTGCATACAGTCACAACTTAAAAACCGAATGTCACATATTCAACTACTTGCATATCATGGTACCTGAAGATGACACAGGAAAATATAATACTGAGCTGTAACTAGATGGCTGCCACTAGGACTTATACAAAAACCGGTTTTCGAATGTCAATATTGTTTCCGGTTTTCAAAGTTTTACAAAAAATTGATAATTTAATTAAAATAGTGAGAAAAAGTTCATTTTTTAAATGTTGTTTATCTATATACATGATATACATAATAATACACAATAAGAAATTATTTGGTGTTAATCTTTAGAAAATATGATTTGAGAAAACACAAAGCGTCCACTGATCGTTTTGTAACAAAATTTCCTGATATCGAAAATACCCTTTCGCTGGGTACTGATGTGAGGCATATGGCTTTTAAGCCATCAAATAAAAGATCCAAATTTTCTGTCCTTTTGTTTATACTCGTTCGTGGAAAGTTCGGCACAACCGGTTACGAAGTTGAAAAACTGGTTTTCGAATGTCGCAAATTTAGCCAAAAAACCGACAAGCCCTAATGTCAATCCACTTTTCTTATAAAATTGATGTTTGTTTCATTGTTTTCACTCTCATTGTGTTGTTGTTTTTAAGCGATCGAAACATTAACAGTCTTAAGAAAATGTTTGCTCGGTATGCTTGAGAAGTAGCTCATTATAAAAGTAAATAAATGTATGGAGATGACAATAAACTAAAATGTCTACAAATGTTTCCTCATTACATCCAAGATCTCGTTATTTCCGTGATCGTAATACTCAGTCTGTATTATTAAAAGACTATTTCCGATAATGTAAGGTTTTTTCGATAGCTTCATGCTACTCTCAATATATTATCAAGCCAATTTGTATAATATACATTCTTCGCATATTTCATGAATAGAATAACATGATTTACACCATGGGTGGCCAACCTTTTCAGCAGCCGAGATTTCCTACCGGGCCGTACTACAAAATTTCATTTATTATTCAAAGCAAACAAGAAATATATTGTCTTTTAAGAAGATATAACAAAAATGAGAATCAAACATATTTTTAGATTAGAGTTAGGCAATACACTGTTAGTGAGACGTCTGATTTTGTTTGTCGGAACTAAGTTGATAACAATTGATGTTGTTGCTTTTATACTATGTACATACAATCTTAGACATATTTTTAAATAAAATAAATGATATTGTGAAACTTTTTCAAAAAACATGTATATACATTTAAAATGGAACGCCAAACAATTTAATTTTAATTTAAATAATATGCTCGAAGAAACACCAAAGCATCGAGTGTTTTGTCATTTAGTCAGGATCTTATTTTTGTACCCAGGCAGCCTGCTGCTGAAAAGGCAGTGAGTCGTCGAGTGATTGATCTTCTTTAGTTTAAAAATAGTCAGATATTAATTTTCTTTTCAACGACCGTTCGGGAGATTCTGTGGGTTTTGTTGTAGAACCACATGTATTCGATGGAAGTTCGTCCATAAATTTTCATTTTGTCTATTGAAAATAAATGCGTGTGCAGTCCTTTTGTAGATCCCTCCAGTTTTTAACACCATACTACATCTTTACACTTAGCTGAAGTTCAATCCACAGACGTTAAAAAGTGTTTCCATATTGAGCTTATATCATTATCTTTCTTATGAACTCCAAATTTCTGTTCCTTGTTCATGTTTAATGGAAGGGTAAAAATATTTTATTAAAATACTCAGTGTCTCTTGGGTATGTCACCATAGAACTAATGAAAAATATTTTTATTGACACTGGTATTACATAGGATCTAAAAGGAGTGAATTTTTATTGAGTCTTATTTTATCTAAAAGAGTTATTATGTTATTGTTTTATCACCTCTTTTCAAATTTTATTTTAAAAAAAGTCATACATATTTAGAACAACAGAAAAATCACTTTGGTTATCATCATACTGGATTTAACAGATAATATTAAAGATAACATAACTCATAAAATTTCTTCATAGAGCAAAGCCGAAATGGCATAAAAATAAATAAAAAGTCAATTAACATTGCAATATGCAGATAAAGAAACAAGAAACATTTCATACTAACAAATAACGTCTTATCGCCAAATGTGTCCTCTTACAGTAATCTATAATATGCTGTGGAATTTAATATTTTTGGGATTCATTTAAACGTAATTTATTACCATAAGTGATATCTAGATTTTCATTTTATTGATTTCGTTTGCAGAATTTATTCCAATATGATATCTTAATTGTGCTTTGTGAAACAGTGAACAATGGAACATTGTTTATTATTTTTAAAGATACGACAGTCTATTGGCTGCGTTTTATTTAACAAAGCCAAGACAATTCGGTTTATACGAAAATCAATCCCGAAAGTTTCAGGATCATGTCTTCTAATCCCGAGATTGAAATGTATCGAAAACTGTACGGGATCCCGGTATTGGATTCCCTAATCACGACACATTTCACAATGTTCCATTTGTAAAATTCCATGTATGAGATATGATACGACCTACGCACGTAGGAATGATCTTTTGGTTGTTATATGTACACTAAAAGAAAAAAATGTGTGCATATGCTCCGCGGGCCACAAGTAGACACCCAGCAAGCCGCACGCGGCCCGCGGGTTGGCCACCCTTGATTTACACCAAAACCTTAAACATAGTGGGTAATAATAACCTTGTCTGTCGATAACCACCGGACTACAAAATCGGTATTAATACCTTTCCCATATTTCATATGTTAAATAATAAAATACAAAATAAAATTGGTATTATTAAACAGCCATATCCATGCTGATTTTTGGATGTGGTTTGTAATCAGAGACAATGAAATGTTCATATTTAAATGCAGTAATGTCTGCAAGAGGCGCATCGGGGCTAAATGAAAGATGTGGAAAAGGTCTCGGCTCACGTAACAGCTGTTCGTTCAGAGCATCGATATGATTTAAATATACATGCGCATCGCCTAAGGTGTGTATGAATTCTCCTGGCTGTAAATAAAATGTAATAAATTTATCGATTGTTATTAGTGGTCGTCTACCTGTTGTATTCTTACATTAATTTGTTCTTGCTCCATTCATCAGAAACATTGGAAAAACCATAAATTACAAAAATACACTGGGTGAATGCAATAGTGGATAATTTAACTAGTATGCGATTAATTTTCTTGCATCATTGTAAAATAAAAATGATCTGTTTTGATTGTGTCACATATGCAGGAGACTGGTTTTGCTTATACTATTTGGTTCAACTTATCATTTTGAATAACGAAAGGTGCAAAATTTACATTCTAGCATGGAAACCATATAAATAGTACTGTTGAATATATGAAAGACGTAACTAGCAATTCATACCTGCAATCCTGTGATACGGGCGATCATATGAGTGAGAATCGAGTAAGAAGCAATGTTGAAAGGAACTCCTAGACCTAAGTCAGCACTACGTTGATATAACTGACAGGACAGTTTATTGTTGGCCACGTAGAACTGTGCCAGACAATGGCACGGAGGAAGAGCCATTGCAGGCATGGCATTAGCATCCCAAGCACATAAAACCATTCGCCTGTCTTCTGGATTCGTCCTGAACATAAATTAAATAAGTAGACTGAAATATAGGTCAATTCATTGAATATCGTTTCAAGGTAAAAAAAAAGGCTGATAAAGAAGAATTAACATGAATTAATATAAGACTGAAGTGTGGTAGTAAAGAACAAATTTACTAGATGTTATTTAATATGGACAACATTTCCACAATGATGCTGGTAACAGTGAGTTTAAAATTACATCAATTTAAGTAACTTGTTATATCGCCTGTCACTTGTTGTGGCCATAATAAAATATTAGCTGTATTAGTATACATTGAAAATGGTGGAACAGGTGAATAAAATGACTAGTTAATATCAGAATTGTTTTCGACGAATTCGGCAAACAAATGGGATAGTAAAGTTATAAAATTTTATTTCATATTAATATTAGTGTCAGTTTGACTGAATTTTTGATGATACTTAATTGCAATGACACAAGAAATTCCATAAATAGTTTGAAGGATATTTTTCTCTAGACTAATTTATGTAATTTAAGATTTCAACTGAAGGTGCTTGGTGGAATTTAACTCTTTTAATCCCGGACGATTTTGCTATGCATATGCTAAAATTGCCAAGCGTTTTTTATAGAAAAAATTGTCTTTTACAATTTTTCAAAAAAAGTATTGAAAAGCATTTTTTAGGAACTTAAAAAAAAATGCTTGTATTCTCTATGATCTATGAAAATAATATTCGGAGATATTATCGGCATTTTACAAACATGATACATCAATAAAAAAAATTAATGTTGATTAAAGAAAATTTAAAACAAATGAAATTATGTTCCCCTTAAAAAAAAACAGTTGAAAACATATTAATTTTGAAACACTTTATGTCATTCATTATGTAGTAAAATCTATTATTAATCGAATGAAAAAAAAAATGGGTATATTTTATTATTTTACAAAGCACCAAATTTTTTCACATATTTATTTGCACGCAAGTGAAAAATGTGAGTTTATCTATAATGTCACATAACATTGCGAAAAGATTGATATGGGCCGATGGGATAGATTGATATGCCGGGCTGAAAAATTGGCCCGGCACATTTTACGCATCTGTTAAATAACTCGCAAAATACAAATAAAAATTTATATCTTATATATATTATATATGGTATAAATTAGGTATCTGAAACGCTGAGCCGAAAAATCGGCCTGGCGCATTTTTCGCATAGGTATTAAAAGGGTTGAATATTAAATTTCAAACTTATTTATGTATATTAAGTTATTACAATACAATAAGGATTCTGAAAATCACAGAATATTAATTTTCAATTCTTGGATTTTAGGTCAAGAAAAAAAATCAGTATCTGGTTGCTGTGTCTAGCACTTGATAGCAGCGATCAACTTGTTGAATTGCTTATATCTATATACATTGATTGGTGGATTTCTTACTTGAGTGTTTCAATGATATTGACAAGTTGATCAACTCCTTGTCCAGTATAATCAGTATGCATATCAACATACTTTGCACCAAAATGACGCCACTGAAAACCGTAAACTGGACCTAAGTCACCTGTGAAAAATAAAGAACATTTTATTTTAAAAATAAACTAAATTTTTAATTATTCTTGGGATATATATACCAAAAGTAATTAAATCTGTTGTCATAGTGGCGGCATGCACAATTTGCTTATTTGGAGAATAAATGATTAGGAAAACTGAAATAAATTCAAAATCATTAAATTCGTTGTTATAATTTTGAATACAATATGGTGACCTGTCTGAAGTTCATTTAAATGCAGTGTTATTTTAACCTTTTTGAAATAAAGTTCTACCAAGTAAATGACAATTCTATCAATCAATTGAGATATAAACATCTTTGAAAGTATGTTGTTGGGGCAGGGGAGGGCTGTATGGAGCTTACTAGCCTAAGTCAAATTTATCAAAGGACTCGCACGAATCCCTCCGGCCCTCTGTAAAATTATACCTTATTTAGAATTTTCAGATCTCTGTGTTATATAACATATACATAATACGTATTATAATTAATTTAAGAATGCAGTGATGTTATTTAGTGTTTCTGACAATAATTGTCTGACATATTATAATACTGTTATTGTGTTTAACGCAACGTTTTGAAACACTGAATTAAGACGAAAAGAATAGAAACTATTTTGGTACCTACACTACTTGATTCCAACTAGTGGAAACCGCAATCGAAGAAGACATCGCTGACAATTTGGATGCAGGTCCGGAAATATAAGGTTAAATATAATTACTGCCGTGCGATATGGCAAAACTTATTGATAATTCAGCGATGTTCACTAACTACTAAAAACAGGAATTACTTCAGATTGCTAAGAATGAGATATTTACCTTCTTCCCTATCAGTAAAGCCCATATTGTCAAGGAATTGGCGAGAACTATTACCATCCCATATGTGGATACCTTTCTCCTTCAGAACATTCGCATTGGTGCTTCCGCTGATGATCCACAACAGTTCTTCAATGACTGCTCGAAGAAATACTCTCTTTGTAGTGAGCAAAGGCAGGATGCTATCGTTTAAAGACCAACGACTTTGATGACCAAATATTGACCGGGTGCCAATCTTAGTCCGATCTCCACGTTCAGGCCCTAGAATTTTAATAGGCAAGAGTTAAATCATATTTTAAGTCACATACCGTAAAATATATGTAGTTAAATTAAATCACTTTTTGGCAGGGCTGTGGAAAAGGAGTCGTGAAAAACGAGCAACTCGGCGGCGCCGCCATAATGGAAATCAGAGGCGATGTACTGAAAAATATTTCGTATTTCGCATAATTTATCAGTGTTCTTCGTAATAATGTTGGTTTTAACGCGATTATCAAGCTCTCAAAAAATAATTTTAAATCGTGGCGTTGTTTTTAGCTTAGTTTGTGAATTTTTTCGCCGTAATAATCCATGACCAGCTATTCTCTACAATTACCAAATTGTCTTATAGCGTTTCACGGTTTATTGCGAAAAACTTCACAACGTTCGCTTACGCCATGATTTAAAATCTTGGCATTGTTCTAGCCAAAATAATCGGTGACATGCTATAAGACAACTTTACCACGGTATATTTAGACATAAATGAACTAGTTTTAAAATACATTAACAAGAAGCCTTCATTTCGTAATGTTTATATTCTGAGTACTTTGGAGATGAAATTACATCATTTATATAAGTCGGAGAAAGATAAATTCGATGTGAGAATTTTTACATTGGCAACCGTATCTTAGTATGAGAGATGTAATCGACTGCATGTTTAAGAGGTTGCAAAGAATTATTACTTGACTAAGTAAAATACAATAACAAGTAAGATGTAGCTGCATTATTGCAGAGGTTTAGTTTAATATTTACCTTCATCTATTATTCTTCTGATAACATCTAGGTATTGATATTCTTCGTGGCGTTTATCAAGCCCATCGTCTTTACTATCTTTCTTTTCCCCTTTCTCACATGTATTATTAGTTTCATTACTAGCCAAGATGACATTTTGATGACTGTTTTCCATAATGAGACTTGTATAGAGACTTGAGAGCACTCGTATATTAGTTAGTATGAGTATACTAGTTTATGAGAGCACCTGAGAGTAATTTATTTTCACGAAATTGACATCTGATTGACATCTAAACATAGGTTTCCCGCGCAAATTTATCGTTAAATTGTCTATGTTTACGGCTACAAAAATTGTATGTGAATAATTTACATGGTACAAAAATAACTTTTAAATTAATAAAAAAGAGATATGCGTGTTTATAAATACAAAGTGAACAGAAAATATAAGAATCTTAGAAGCAAATAACAAACTTAAGCTAGAAGTAGAATAATATTTTTTAATATGTATGTGCTGCAGGAAACTGTTTTCATGTAAAAAGTTATTTCTTTTGTACAAAAGATGACTCTAACTATTATGATTCACGTTAGTCATTTTTAAATTACGATTGCAAAAAATAGTTGAAAATAAAATGTATATTATTTATTATATACAAAATATAAATAATAACTTGCAGAAATACCGTACCCTATACGCAATTCCGAATCTTAGGGGCCTCAAAAATGGCTTATATTATATAACCCATATACATTTTGTTCAGATTTTATAAAATTTGAATCGTTCAAACTATGTACATTCTCACAAATTTTGTCACTAACGACCCGGGTTTCGCCTTTCGGCATCTTCAGGCATTCAAGTGCACGGATGAACTTCATATGGAACTTTTTAACGTTTTTCTGTTATCCGTAAAACAGGGTCTCCAAATTGTATTGCGTCTGGGGCCTCCCGTCTGCTTAACTGCCGCTGGAAATGTTCTAGTTATGGAATTGGAATATCAGATAAGTATTATATGTAATTTGTTGGTTATATAAACTTTGAAATTATCAATGTGTGTTTATAAAAACCTATTATATTAATTTATTTAGAAGTATTTTTTGTTACACGTGATGAATTCGAACCGTTGAAAATTATGTACATTCACACAAGTGAGTGAATACTTGTTCCATGTAAAGTAATAAAAAAAAATCTGAACAAAATGTATATGGGTTATATAACATAAGCCATTTTTGAGACCCTTAAGATTCGGAATTGCTTGAAGGGTAATCCGCCACTGATCTTGTTGCTTAGTGCCGTCCATTGGCGGATCCAGAGGTCAGGCCATGGGGGGCATGGCCCCCTCTTGAGAAGAATTTATTTTCCATTTTTCTAGTTTATTTAAACTTTATTGTGAAATGGGCTTATTTTACTATGTTCGATAGAATACATATTTAATTATGTATTAAATATTTTTATATAGATACTTATATTATTTTTAAATCATCTATTTTTAATGTATTATTTATGTATCATGTTTATTTTCATATTGAATGGCCCTCTCCTGGGACAATTTCTGGATCCGCCAATGGTGCCGTCGTTGTAAAAAATCGTAGACAATATTTTTTACACTTTTCAGTGAAACACGAGTGAATTAAAAAATCATTATATACTTAAGATTAATTTATATAGATTATAAAGATATATTTAATATTCATGTGAGAGATTTGATTCCATCGCTTAGAAGTAATCAAAGACTCTATAATGTAGTTTGATTTCAATAGCCACATTTCATTTTGAAGAAAAACATTGGACAATGATACTGGTAACCAAACTTTTCCACCTGAAAAAAGTTCTTGAGGATAATATATCTGATACTTTTTCAATGATGACGTCAGAGACGATCGGGTTTGGCAAATAGATATATATACAATAAGACATAGTATTAATTCAGAAAACGTGGCACTGGCACAAACAATTGTGTATTTTAAAAATATCTATTTTTAATTCGATTTTGATTTTCATGCGGAATACACTAATATTAATACCATTGATTCCTGTCTCGATTATTACGCGAAATGCTCAAAATTTCCCCTGTGCGGTAAAAAAATACTGCCGATATGCTGCTGGGCCTTTAGAAACCATGTGAAACATGTTTTTTAAAAACTATACGTTCTGGGGTTTTACCGTCCATCAAAGGGCGGGTAAGTGTTAAAACATGTTTTTTTAATTGATTCTTTAAAGGCCAGCAACATATCGGAAGTATTTTTAGCACCGTAGAGGAAGTTTTAAGAAAGATATAACAATATATATATACATTAATAATGTACAGTAAAAAAGTTTGTACATATCTAAATGAAAAAAACAACAGCAGAGAAAATGTATATGACTTGTATAGTACGTCGGATAAGAATTTACATACTAAATATAAATAAATTATAGTTTTATTTGTATAGTTCATCGGAAGAGTATCTTCATTTAATTTTTTTCATATTTTAAAGCGAATCTCGCTATTGGTAGAAAGACGGTCCCGCGTTTAGAGACCCTACTATGTACTGATGTATGCTTCATTATTATAATATTAGAGTATTGCTATCATCTTTCCGTTATTATTTTAATATTTATTATGTTGATAAAATACAAGACTAAGTTTGAATTTTTCAATTTATTATCGAAACTAGACTTCTTAATCTATATACATACTAATTATTGCGATTCTTTTAACTTACGATCAGAAATGGATATTCTTTATTCGATAATGCTGGATAATTTGATTTATACCTCTACCCCTATTTCGTAGGAACTTTCATGAATACAACATCTACGACTCGGCGAGCAAAAAAGTAGATGGTACGGATGTCTCCGCAAGATACATTTAACCTGCTATTGAGCTTTCAACTCCTGTTCAGTATATGCGCATTAATTTAGTTGCACATAACTAGCCGTAGAGGTGTGTAGAGCTTCAGCCTTGTGCCTTAAAAACGAAAAACTAGATAAGAGCAAAAATAATCAGCCTGTATTTTATTTGTCTTTGGACATGCGGTTTAAATGATTCTGAATTCAAATTAATAGATTTTAAAATTATAAAACAAAAGAATTATAAAGTAAAGTTTTTCATTAGTGATTAAAATAACGATGATAAAGCTGGAATTAAGTGATTATTCTAATACAATGTTACGTGATTGCTCGGAAACAGATATATTAAAAAGAAGCAGGTATGGAAAACAGCCGCTCTCTGAATATTACGAGAGTCAAAATGAATATGAAACAAAAGAGAGATTCTTTAATTTTGACCACACTCCAATCAATGAAATCGACATAGAAAACGGTTGCTACGATATTGTGATAGTTGAGGGTTGGAAACCAGAGCAAGGAATCGACTATGTCGGTCAAGATAATGAGTGGAATGGTGAAGGGGAGTTGCTTGCTGAAATTAGTGTGGAAATGCAGCCATTAAGTTCACCAAGTAGATGTCCAACTCCGCCTGAACCAGACGACTGTGCCAATCTTTCTTGGCTTTTGAACTTTAGGCTGGATGATATCATCAATTCACATAATGAAGAGCAACCGCTGACAGCCAATGATGGAGTCAAGAAATTAACATCAAAGCAAGATAAAAGCCCGGAACGTGTGTCTGATGATGTACAAGTGTCCACCGAAGATGCAGCTGTTCAAAAAAAGCCTCCTTACACCTACACCGAGATGATAGAGTTGGCTTTAAGAGATAAAGGAGAACTGACTGTATCTGGAATTTATCAGTGGATATCGTGAGTTAACATTCTTAAGATAAATAGTCTTAGTATGCGTAATTCGGTACACTTTATAATATAATAAATGTAGAAACACTTAGTGAACATTTGAATTTATATATATATATTGTGGTAGTAGTTAACTTAAATTATTATTGCATATAAGACAAAGGTATAATAAATTAATTCTTTACTATTTTTTATAACAAATTTCAGATAATTTATTATGTGATCGCTGGCCCAATAACTAAGTGATAAACCGTCACAGCTGTTTAGAAGTTCGAGTCCCAAAAAGAAACATTCATAAATTGTTTTTTCATCCTATTTTTATCCAACGGATGTTTGATTACGATTCCGCAAATAGAGCGTCGATCAAGCGATTAGCTAACTACTAATCCGTTTATAACTCTGGTATCCTATCATTAGAATCTTTAAAAATTGAGGTTGAAAGGATTACTTCCATTCATATGTACATTCATATATACTATCGTCGGTAATCGGTATACTGGCAGAAAGTGATGAGTAAAAAAACACTGTTTCGAGATAATCGTCAATCATTTTAAAATCTCTAGTTATGCACTATATCGATTACTAATCTTTCTAGAAACTTAATGAAATTTTAAAATGAGTCACTTATTCAAAAGCGGTAAGTTACCTTTGGTTTGCTTGGCAAAAATACCACCGAACGGAATTGACAATAAATATTTAATAAAAATTGACAAATGATACATTTATTATGTATACATTATATCAAAATGCATGGAGTATGACTGAACTTGTTTTTTTTTAGATTATACACCGTTTAAAAATCTATCCGGTTTTTAACTTAACACCTTCTGCTAGTATACCGACGATATTTTCCTATTACAAAATTATATTATATCAACAAAATCAATGAAGTTCAATGTGAATTATTACATAACCAAAATTATTAATAATTAATATTACATCAATCAAACAACAGGTTAATTGCTTACATTTTTAGTAGAAATTGATTGTGTAGCTATTTTAAGATACGTGATGAAGCAACATTGCGTCGCGTCGGTTATGTAATCTTTTTCACAGAAATGTCTGAGAAATTAATTTGTTTATTTTGCAAAGTGAGAATATTCATTGAAAGCTGACGAAATATTAAGAAAACGTAAATATTATTGTTGATGAAGTAACCCAGAGCACGTGCCATTGCACAGAGGTGTTTGTTGTTAACGCTTTCAACTATGTCGGCAAGCACCTGCCAGCTCGTTGAAAATTACCTATTTACTGATACTATCATGTTACTTTAATCAATTCATAATGTCATTTCAAACGTTCATGGGCCATTGAATGACGCGCGTAATGGTGAGAAAAAATCTCTCACAACATGTAGTTAAAAGACTCTAAGGGTAAAAATATATTAGGATGGGGGTGGGCACCTACATTATAGGGAAGTTTTTACGTCAATAAGTGGAGCTTTCGGTGCCAGTCTCGAGCCGCATTACGCGCGTGCCGTTCAGCAGTCAATTGCATCCCTTTTCTCGTTCAATGTTATGAAGACTATATGTATTCTAATACATATTCTACATACTTCCATGATGAATATTTACAGAACGATGGTTTATTTACGAAGGATTTTTTACCAAGAATATCAAATTCACTATTTGTTTGCTATGTTTGCAGGGTATACCAGATATTTTTTTTCGATTCAATTTTTTTTACTTTTTTTGTGAATTCGATTGATTACAAAGTTTAATTAATGACTATGGAAATAAGCTGATTGCACAATGAACGGCTGGGTGATATTATTAATAGCGTGTGGTATCTTAAAATAACTTCAAATCAATACCGGTGTTTCGAGATTAACGGGTATTTAAAAATATTGATCATGATCATAAAAAAACTGATCTTCATTTAAAAAAATACTGTTTCTTTGAATTAAAATACCAAACTAAAAAGGCAAGTACATCACATCTGGAGTATGTCAATCTTAATTGGATCTCCATGAAACTTTTTGCAAAAAAAGCTCTCCCAGTTGCAACACTTGTTGGATGAAAGATCATTTATTAATTATGACTTGATTCCAGTACAGTCGGAATACTGAGATCTTGTTTTCGGTAATACCGATATTGCAATCTTTATGCAAATCGTAGAGTAAATTATTAAATCAGTATTTTGTAGCCAATAATTAACAGTCTCGTTTTTTAGGGAAAGGTTTCCCTTCTTTAGGCCGCAAGATGATCGCTGGAAAAACTCAGTTCGCCATAACCTGTCCATCAACCCCCATTTTAGGAAAGGGGCCAAAGCATCGCGTGGCGCCGGTCACCTTTGGACGATTGCCGCGCCAAGTGCTGCGTTGGACCGAGTCCTCGCAAATGCCTTTAATGCGGTAAGAAATCTCATTTTTCATTGAATACTACTTTTAAAAAAAAAATGTATTTGTAACTAAAATAATCAATATGTGACTAAAAATTGTTAACGTTTGACATAAACTTTTACATGTATGTATAAGATTAAAATAATAAAGTCACAAACCGATTGAAAAATCAACATTGAAAAGGGTTTCTTCGGAGATTTGAGCCCATGGACACCGCAATAGAAGACAAACGTTCAAAAGCGTTAGGTCCGGTAGATTATTTACTTCTATTGAAATGTATATATTACTATATATAATACATACGTCTTTTCAAAGAAATTTTTGATCACAATGAATTAATGTGATTTGTCAGACTATAGGACTTTTTAAAAAAGGATTCATTTTGTATAAATAACTATAATACGACGCCCTGCAGTCAGAACGACGACGATGTGTTTGAAAATATTCGGTTTTTTTTAAATGAATATAATGTGATTTACTAAATTACTTTGTAAAACAATATGTTTAATACGCATTTACTAAATGGTTACAAATAAGTAAATTTCTACTTAAAATTAATTTGACAGATGTGAAATGATCATATTTCTTTTTTATTGTTTTATTATTATGTCATTATAGATTGTTTTTATTCGAAGGGAAAGTATGAGATAAAAACGGATTCATAAAATGCTACTACAATCGACAGGTTCCTGACAGGACATGCTCCCGTTCTCATTTCGATGAGTTTATTTGATTATTTTTTATGAGTACACTTACCACTCGAGCCGCCTTGTTAATTGGTAGCAGTAATCGTTATCAACCCTTTTTGGTTAAGGTTGAGGCGTCCCGCTTCGAAACCTGTTATCTGCATTCGCTGAAGTTTTTATATATTCAGGGCAGATGCATTGATTTGTATGATATTTGTTTTTTATATATTGATGCTACCAATTTGCTCATTTGATATCGATCTGTGTTTCATATCCGGCGTTCGAAAAGTCCGTTCAACAATGCTTGTAAAGTTGTTATTAACGGTCGTTTCGAAAATGTATTTCATTTCATATTAGTCAAGAAGTTGGGAGCTTTTACCGTTTCTAAATTCAACTTGTGTAGTCTTGCACGATCGCGATAGAAAATAATAATATACGTCACAAGTTAATAGTAGAGGGGTTCCTAATCAGTGGGAAATTGCTGACATACATTATTTAATGATTTTCAATATGGTATATTATTTGTAATGCACCGTTTGAGCACAAGTAAGACTCCATTGAAAAGGGGGAATTAAACTCTAAACAATGATGGAATGATGAAAGTTTAAAAACAACTTAACCCAGATTTCCACTTGCACATACTGTTAATATTAATATTAATACGAATTTTCTAAAAAATTTGAAACGTAATCCGTCATCAAATCTAGACCGGAATTGTAATGGAATTATTAAACCGTCATTCGATTTCTATAATACAAAATGTCTGGCTAAAAATGTCAAATGTGAAATTAAAACAAACACAGAAACCTTTATCTGTTACCAGTTGCCAAATCTGTCATTTTATTTTATAAATAAGTGATTCCCATTTATGGTATAAATTTGGAAGTTAAATATTGTTTCATAAGATGTATTAAAAAAGACGTTCACTGAAGCAGTTTTTTCAAAATTACCAAATTGAATGGTTAACCTTTAGAACTGAAAACCACAGTTTGTTGATGCATTCGATAATTTTTCGATTATCAGGAATAATTTACGATAGCGGCGATGTCTGATCGACACGCTTGGGAAGATTGATAAGATTTTTTTTAATCGATGTAACAGTCCCCCGGTAGTATAACACTACATAATATAAATATTATACAAAAAATCGCAGTCAAGCATTTCTGAAACTGTGAATTGAAAAAAATAAACTATTACTTTATAATAATTCGCAAAAGAGTCTGCTAACTGTTTCATGAAATGAATATCATAAACATGGAACATGCAAAAAATTGAGAGTTTACAAGTTTAAATCTTAAATGAATTCGCAATGTATTTTTTCCATTTGTTCCAAAAATCTTCAAGATTGTTTACAATCTACATTATAAATGTGAATAATTGGTAAGAAATAAATAACATTAATATAAAACATAATCACTTTTAAGGTGTTCACTGTCAATACTTGGTGGAATGGCATTATAATAAAAATAATAAAACATTTTTAGTACTTTTTCCACATAAAATTTATTAGATCAGGACCGGTTTCGCTCATCGCGAGCATTATCAACTGATAAGAAAAATACATAAACAGTGATATTTATACAAATTTAAATTGAAATAAAAAGGTGTAAAACAATGGGTGAAATTGAGCTACTTGGGTAGTGTTTCAGAAAAGATTTCAAGGAAATTCAACAAAAACCTTTTTAATGTCACTTTTTATAATTCTTTTAACTTACAACGCATTTTAGTAAATTCTAAAGATAAACTCAACATTCTTAACCAAAGTGGCATATATTTAATTGATTGTGATTCTTGTGGAGCCAGGTATATTGGTCAAACGGGAAGAGCTTTTAATATCAGATTTAAAGAACATTTAGCCTGCTCACGTAAAGGGAATGAATTATCTTCATTTGGGAACCATTTGTTCCTAAATAAGCATACATTTGATATCTCTAAAAACTTTAAAATCCTGCATGTTAACAATAAATCTTTAAAACTTGATAAACAAGAGATCTTAGAAATCAATAGACATAAATTCTTGCTGAACTCTAATTTATTAAACGAACAGCTTGTATTTGCATCATCACCTTTGTTATATCCGTTTCATTAACCTAATTCTAGCCTATTATATTTCCATTTTTGTACTGTTTTATTTCTTTAGAATTTTAATTTTCTTAGTTTGTTTTTATTTTGTAAGAATTGATATTGCCTTTATTCTTTTCGCAGGATTCAATTTTTGCTGGATTGAGCTCTACTGGTTTTTCCAAACTCAATTTTGAATCTTCATTACTGCTGATTTTGTTGCTTGTACATCATTGATTGGAAGCGGGAAAAACACCAAATCATCATTAGGATATTTACTTTGCTTAAATATTTCCCAAATTTTAATTGTGTTCATAATTGACATCGTTTGCCACTTAGATTTATTATTCTTTGATGATGATTTTTTAATTGTTATGGGTGTTAAGCATTTTAATCTTGTGTAATTATAATGTAATTTGTTAATCCTTTAAATTGTTAATAGTTGCTTACACCTTTTTATTTCAATTTAAATTTGTATAAATATCACTGTTTATGTATTTTTCTTATCAGTTGATAATGCTCGCGATGAGCGAAACCGGTCCTGATCTAATAAATTTTATGTGGAAAAAGTACTAAAAATGTTTTATTATTTTTATAAAACATAATATTTGGTTCCAAGTACAAAAAGTTAAACAAATACCACTGGGTTTCAATTCAACGTAAAAATGTATCGCAATAGTTATCGACCAAACTCAGTTTCTTTGCAAAATCTTGCATGTGGATATTTCTAATAGATTTTATCTCACTCAATGTGGTGAATCTTCCTAAGCAATTAGGGAATCTAATCCCGGGATCCCGTACACGTTCGCCGTACACGTACACGTCCAAGTACAGTTTTTGATACATTTCAATCCCGGGATTAGAAGACATGATCCCAAAACATTCGGGATTGACTTTCGTATAAAACAGAATTGTCTTGGCGTTGTAAAATAAAAGCAGCCAATAAACAGACTGTCTTATCTTCAAATATAATAAAAAAATGTTCCATTGTTCATTATTTCACAATGTACAATTAAGATATCGTATTCGAAAATAAATTCTGCCGACGAAATCAATAAAATGAAATACTAGAAGTCATTTATGGTAATAAATTACGTTTTAATAAATCCCAAAAATATTAAATTCTACAGCATATTATAGATTACTGTAAGAGGACACGTTTGGTGATAAGAAGTTACTTTTTACTTACTTTTTTTTATTAAATTCGTTTAATAATTATGGCGCATATTTTTTTTACGTGTAATTAAAAATTCGCTCATTCATCATCGAGAATAACTGAGATTAAGAGAGATTTTTGGTAACGTATGCGCAGCCCACAGCTGGTTATATAATATAGAATATATTGCTTAAATTATTTTTCACAAAAAAAACAAATTTTATTTATTAAAAAAATGTGCTGATCCCGGGATCAACATTTTGGCTCGGGATTGGATTCCCTATAAGCGATTCAGTTAAAAGAGTTAAGGATATTCTCGTAATGGCAACCATTATTTTTCCCCAGCCTCATGGTTGAAATAAGCATACATTTATTATAATTGCATGAAATTAACAACAAAATAGATAAGACTTGTTATTTTATAATTATTAATCATATTTTTAATGTATTATATTTGTATTTTCCAGAGGAGGATGCAAGCCGCGCAAAGTTTGGAGCAGGAAGCCGCTGAAGCAGCAGCGAGTATCTTGCAGCACCACAATTCGGGTATGAATAAGTGTAAACCATGAAGTATAATGATGTTATAAAAATCTAAGAAGAAATATGTATCTACAATTGGCAGTACTATTTCATTTTCTTCGATTTCTCAACCAGATTTGAAGTTGAAGTTTAGGCATTTATCTGTACATCTTATAGCCAGTAGGTTTTGATAGATTATTTTTCCTCTTTCGTCAATTATTGTATGCAAAACGCCTAGTCTAAAATCACTGATTACTTTTAACACCCCTCTTACTGAGGGATGGAAGCAAAGCTGTTAAATGTACAAGATTACAAACAGGGATCGTCACCATTTTAAGCCTACGAAAAAGTTAAAGAATTATAAAAAGGTGGATTAGCACATACAATAATTATATTTCATTCGTGTTATCATGCTGTCTACAAAAATAAAACTAGACTTTCAGAAGTAATGCTGATTCGTGAATGAACTATGGTATCCGAAACCAAAATTAATTTTATGTGTAGATTTGCGCGAATACTTTCTGAATCTTCATTCCCTACAATACGATGAAATCAGCCAAACGTATTCTGTTATTTTCTTTTATCGTGAGACATTGTTTTTGCGTATACATATTTAAAATAATCAGCTGTTGGGGAGAAAGTATAAAGTTTGACCAAAATATTTTTTTTACTTTTTATCCCGTATTAAGTCTTATTTTGAAAGAACAGCAAAACATACTTCTTATAAGAACTGTAAAGTTAGCTCATAATAAGAATTAGTTTTTTTATATACAACCTTTTTGCTATAAATTAGATTTTCTTCCTTAAATTTCCAGCGCCAGTTTATAGAGTTGTTTTGATGATACATTTTGCTTTTTCTTATTAGATTTACGTTACTTGAGAACACTCCTGCTAGCCTTGGAAATAACATAATCAATCCGAGAGATGCGAATGATTCTATTTAGCGGAAAGATTGAAGATATGTTGAGTGAAACGTGTTTGGTTAAGATTTAATCAATATTGTATTTTGAACCTTTTTTTCTTTTTTATCCACAGAATTCATGAATCCTGTGTCTGCTGAATTAGTTGCTGCAGAATGCGGACTCCTCGACGCTGACATGACATTCCATTACTAATAAACTCAATATTCTTCCATTTAAGATAACAATAGATAGTAAATAGAATATTATCCAGATATCTTAAAAAATAGAACAATAATTTGTTTTTATGTAATAAAAAAAATACGTAATGCCAAAAACGAACAAATGGCTTGGTAAATATATGATTTTGTGTTATTAAGTTAATTTCACACGGCATGTTTTATAATTTCAAAATTAAAATAGCCACCGCAAATTATTTTTTTACCAAGAATGTGGTAAACGAAATAAATTTCAAACATTGAATGTACATTTTAATTTCTTGAAATTTTTACTGTGTTTGGCAATAAGAACTTTACATTATTAATTTTTGAAATTAGATTGCCGTTATTTTTGTTCTTATTTAAAATTAGACCATCAGTTTGATAAACGTTAATATTATAATAATTAAGTAAAAAATAGTGACACACATATTTATTGAATTAATATTTTTTACTTAATTGTAATGTAACCCAACCAAGTAAAAGCCAATTCAGTCAAATAATAAGCTATGTATATTATTTTCAGTCCGTAAGTTAAAATAGTAACTAGTTATTTATTTTTATATTTAAATGTTGTGGATGTAATCAAAAAAAGCTACCGATAATAATAAAATAAAGCTACTCATACGAAACAACGTATAAAAATATTCTTTTTATTTTTCCTTTAATATAGAAAAACAAAATGATCGTTTTTTCGCGCAACACGATTCATGTAATTTGATAATGCGAGCGACTTTAAATATAAGCTAACAACGTGGTCACACGCCAGACTATAGATGACAACCAAAAAATAGAGAACGTAGGCATTTTTTTTTGTGAAGGCGTAATCGATTATTGAACACATTTTTCCACTTCTAACGATGTAATATCACAGTATTTGCTGTTATTGGTTTTGACCAAAAAAACAAAGTAACAGACCTGCGATATCAAACACATCGTTAGTGATATAAGTAATAGCCAATTAATTAGAGTAAAATATATTAGACAGCACCGCCAACAAACAAAATTTTGGTCATATAATTCAATAAAGTTTTATAAAGAGATTTTTCTAGTTATGTAAATTATGTTGCAGTGCGTTTTGTATTTTTTATCGTTTGGTGATTTAAAAGTTATTAACTTGACACCACTGCCATATCATTTTCATTCTTTTAAAGATATTCGGATATGATTTATAATCAAATTGCTCTTTATTTTGTGTCCATAAAGTTCTTCCCATCTCAATTCTGATCCCTTTTCAGTACCGCGATGTTTTAAGCTAAAAAAACATCCACTCACATACCTACCGCATATTTTAAATAGTTTAAAAAAATAGGACTGAATTTATGAATATTAAAAGTTTACTTATAAAATGATATATACAGTTAATTATTTTTAAGTTACATTAGTGGTCTTCAGTGGCATTAAAGTATTCACGCCGTTAGTATGTAGCGGCCACCAGTGGCCTTACGGTACTGAAGAAGTTAACTTTACAGCGCAAACCTTATTTGTTAACACAGTCTCAATATAAACGTAAATATTTTTTTTTCTATACGGAATAGTACAAACGCAATATTTAGACCTTATTAAATATGTCACAAAATGACTGTCAAGAATTGTCATGACTTTTTTCCTCAAAGTCTAAAGAGTTAAAGTTGGCACCAGCGACGAAGTCAAAAATATTGTATATACATACATACGTACATGTATGTCAGGGTTTCCCAAACTTTTCTGCAATGGAACACTTATTTTTAAAATTTCGATTCAATTCAATTCAATTTAAAAATTTTAACGGAACACTGAAGTAATTTCTTAGGTAGGGTAATTCAAACAGTAAAAATAAATATATTACTAAAACACTTGACAATGAAATATAATATAAATCGTCATAAAAATCACTTGCCTTTCAATATGAAGCTTTTAAATGTGTTGCAGCTTATAAAACCATTCCAAATTTTCGCGGAACACATATTCGGGTTCCGTGGAACACCAGTATTCCGCGGAACATAGTTTGGGAAACCTTGCATTATGTGATACAGTCCTGAATAACTCTGACAGAAGTTTAGCGTCTTAAAGAAGACCAGAACAAGCGCATATATTTAAATATTATTCAACATCCCATATTCAGTAGCTTGCTCGTCAAAAGGGCGCCAAATCATTTTTGATTTATAATAGTTAGTAGCACCCAAGCATTTGTAGAAATATTGCTTAATCTACATTTTTTAAGATACCCCTAAAATAATACATAATTTATTCGTAAATTTTTCAGTGATGTTTTTTATAATATAAACCTTGATAGTGTAAATTTATTTAATTTAGGTAATAGTAAAAATAATAAAACATTTTTAGTACTTTTTCCACATAAAATTTATTAGATCAGGACCGGTTTCGCTCATGATGAGCATTGTCAACTGATAAAAAAAACAATAAAACAGTGATATTTATACAAAATTTAAGTGATAAAAACAAGGTATGACAAACAATTGGTATTACAACCTAGCAAAAGAATTGAAGTAAAATACAAGGAAAATAAACTATAAATAAAAAGTTGAAGACCACTTAGCAATGAAACTGTTATGACAAAAACCAATTAGGTATGAATTATCATTACCAAAGCCGACGCCATTACCAAAGCCGAAAGCATTGAAACCGGTCCTGATCTAATAAATTTTATGTGGAAAAAGTACTAAAAATGTTTTATTATTTTTATTATAATGCCATTCCACCAAGTATTGACAGTGAACACCTTAAAAGTGATTAGGTAATAGTATTATGTCTGTGGAGTTTTCACACTCAAACCCGCACCTCCTAATTGACCTTGAGAAAACTGGACATCTCTTCGTCCAGTTTTCTAGGTCAGAGAGATCCATTCAGGTGTCCATTCGAAGAGAGAAATTAAGCTACTTCAAAAGACTCTCGTAGAAACAAATTCTGTTGAGAGAATTAGAAGCCCATATATTAAACATTTAAAAAAAACTAGCTGTAAGCCCGTTGCTCAGCAACGTGAGATTTTTGTTGCATAGTATTTAATTTAATTTAATTTTATGTTATTTTATTTTATGGTATTTAATTTAATTTTATTTAATTTTATTTTATTTTATTTTATGTTATTTTATTTTATTTTATTTTATTTTATTTTATTTTATTTTATTTTATTTTATTTTATTTTATTTTATTTTATTTTATTTTATTTTATTTTATTTTATTTTATTTTATTTTATTTTATTTTATTTTATTTTATTTTATTTTATTTTATTTTATTTTATTTTATTTTATTTTATTTTATTTTATTTTATTTTATTTTATTTTATTTTATTTTATTTTATTTTAATTTATTTTATTTTTATAGTTAGCAGAAATTTCGTAAATTATTTAATATTTGGAATAATGTTTAAGTTTGCTAACAACAATTTTTCGTAGTAGCAGAAACTTCGGAAATTACTTAATTTTTAGAATAATGTTCAAGTTTGCTGACCAACTATTTTTCGTAGTAGCAGAAATTTCGTAAATTATTGATTTTTTGGAATAAAGTTTAAGTTTGCTAACAACCATTTTTCGTAGTAGCATAAATTTCGTAAAATATTTAATTTTTGGAATAATGTTCAAGTTTGCTAACAACCATTTTTCGTAGGAGCAGAAATTTCGTGAATTATTGAATTTTTGGAATAAAAAAAAAGTTTGCTAACAACCATTTTTCGTAGTAGCAGAAATTTCGTAAAATATTTAATTTTTGGAATAAAGTTTAAGTTTGCTAACAACCATTTTTCGTAGTAGCATAAATTTCGTAAAATATTTAATTTTTGGAATAATGTTCAAGTTTGCTAACAACCATTTTTCGTAGGAGCAGAAATTTCGTGAATTATTGAATTTTTGGAATAAAAAAAAAGTTTGCTAACAACCATTTTTCGTAGTAGCAGAAATTTCGTAAAATATTTAATTTTTGGAATAAAGTTTAAGTTTGCTAACAACCATTTTTCGTAGTAGCATAAATTTCGTAAAATATTTAATTTTTGGAATAATGTTCAAGTTTGCTAACAACCATTTTTCGTAGGAGCAGAAATTTCGTGAATTATTGAATTTTTGGAATAAAAAAAAAGTTTGCTAACAACCATTTTTCGTAGGAGCAGAAATTTCGTAAATTATTTAATATTTGGAATAATGTTCAAGTTTGCTAACAACCATTTTTCGTAGTAGCATAAATTTCGTAAAATATTCAATTTTTGGAATAAAGTTTAAGTTTGCTAACAACCATTTTTCGTAGTAGCAGAAATTTCGTAAATTATTGAATTTTTGGAATAATGTTCAAGTTTGCTAACAACCATTTTTCGTAGGAGCAGAAATTTCGTAAAATATTTAATTTTTGGAATAATTTTTAAGTTTGCTAACAACCATTTTTCGTAGTAGCATAAATTTCGTAAAATATTCAATTTTTGGTATAAAGTTTAAGTTTGCTAACAACCATTTTTCGTAGTAGCAGAAATTTCGTAAATTATTAAATCTTTGGAATAATGTTCAAGTTTGCTAACAATCATTTTTCATAGTACCATAAATCGACCTCGGCGCATATATCGACAGCCCTGCAGTTTTTAAATTGCAAATTATTGAATTTTTGGAATAATGTTCACGTTTGCTAACAATCATTTTTCGTAGTATATATATTTTATTCAAATAATTTTCAAATACGCTAACAAATAAATTTCGTAAAAGAAGAAAAAGACCCGATGACATCAGTACGCACACATTTGTGAAAAGTGAAAAGTAAAAAGTGATTATTATAGATTTTATTTTATTTAAAAAAGTGGAGACTGGAAGGTCGAGGACGTCCTTACACTCAGACGGACATTATCGGCTATTAATATATAGATAGCTGTGTTTTTGTTTATAAACGAAAGAGAGTTGTGATTTATTTTTATGTCGAAATCATTGTCGAGTATTTCTGATATTCCTTTTTTTAATCTAATGGCTATCATCAGGTAATCGAAATTTTTGTGATGTTGTGATTTATTTTCTGTGCATTTGAATTTAGTTTTGTACCCATAAACTGTTTCATCTTTTGAGAGTAAAATAATGCAAATCTGCCTAAAATCTTACAAAGACAATACCGGAATAAAAACGCAATAAAAGCTTCGTCAAATTTCACGTAAATAAACTCATCAACTGACTATTGTTGTATAGTTACATTATTATATAACAGGCTCATAAAACTTGAACTGGATATTTCTGAAAGGATATATTTTTATTATTTTATATCTGAATATTTGTCATTGTAAGCGTTTTTATGATTCCAACTCTTCAATTGCCATTTTTAGTGCCATAAAATGTTGCGGAATTGGGCGAGTGAAACGATTTTATGTGCTAAAAATTTATTTTTTCGTATTGAATGGTTAAAACGAACGCAAAACGTAGACTAAGCTGTTGATATTATTCGTGAAGTTTATCGAGAAATTTCATAGAATATTAAAAACATAAACCAGTATTAGATTTTCATTTGGTATGAATAAAATACCTATGTAACGGATCATAAAAAAATGTCTTTACTATTCAATTTAAAACCATGCAAAATAATATTAAATAAACAATCGGTAAGGCAAACCTATTTCTTTGAGTGGCATTGCAAGTTACAACGCTTGCCGGGAACCGGCTAGTATCCTATAAAAAGACATTAAAATGTATGCACACGTTTTGGTAGTTCAAGTGATATTATTTTTACAAATTTTCAATACTGGTTAATAAATAAATGTTTAATAATGTTAGCAGTTGGTGGATATATGAATTTTTCATTGTTTGATCCTTTTGCCTCGCAGAGAAGAATAAATGTTATTGAGAGGGGTATAAAAAACTACACCACAGCATCACATATGCTTTTTATGAACAATGTACGGAAGCGTATCGTATTAGTAATTTACTCGAAAATGAGAATTTACTCAGAATTTATATAAGATGGATATTTTTGAGCATAAAATGAAACAAAAAGAAAATATAAATATGTAGTGTTTTGTTTATGAAGAGATAGATGTTCGATATATTGTCAGAATATTTATTTTGTAGCCAAGAAATTCACGTTGACAAATATCCTCAAAAGAAAACAATAGAACTTCAAATATTTGGGAAGAAAATTGAATTGGTTTTAAAAAACAAACAATACAATATAACAAAGGTGGGCTTACATAAGGTCAACGAGAGCCACAAACTAGATTTTCATAAACATATATAAAGAGCTATACCAAGGATGGCGAACCTTTTTCGCAAGTGGGTCAAATTTGATTTAATTTTTTTTAAAAAATCATGCCACGGGTCACATATACGGATCCCGGGATTGAGATAAGCTCACCGAGGAATTTGAAATCCTCGAATTAGTATACTTTTTCCAGATTGTCACAGAAACTCGTTTTTCATCATTTTCAGGGTTTATTTCTAAAAGTTCAAGCGAGTCCCTCGTTCGCCATCCCTGAGCTATACCATAGTCACATACTCACGTATTATTAAATATACAAATTCACATATAATTACATTTCTACAAAAATCTTAATTGCTATAATATATAATATAAAATTTGAATAATAGTTATTATATATCAAGAGATCCGAGAGAAGGAGCCGTACTTAATACATAGCCGCATTTGCCCATAACTGTAATATGTAAACTATAAATAGTACTATACAAAATCTAATTTTTGCTTGTGACCTGAAGATTTTTACGTTTAAAAATGAAAATAAGACATAAGTGATAGCATTTAAAGGTTTTCTTCACAACTTTGATGAGGGATTTATTAAATAAATATGGTGTGGTTTGTTGAGCAACTGATTATCATTGGAGGAATAACATTTAGGTCTATTAAAACTTCCATCACTGGTTTTTTCACATAATATCTTAGCTAGTAAGCATTTGTATTAATTTTTAATTGTTTATCAAAATTGTAGTAAAAATAATAATGATATAGACTAAAAAAATTACAGTTTTGTCAATAAAAGCACAAGCAATGTTGTAAAATACCAGGATTACGCAAATACGATAAGTATTGAACGAGGAAAATAAATAAAAAAAGTCAAGTAAAGAATAATATTTGAAATTTATTTCGTAGCAAATGCCGCTAGTGTTTAAAAAAGTTGGTTGTGTTGCGCAGTTGAATGATAAGTATGGATTTAAGTGAAAAAATATTTCTGTATTTTTTTTCAGATATAATTAAACAAATGTTTTCTCATTGTTCGTATTGAAATTTGTTAGAAAGCTGTAGAATAAATAAGCATTCAGAATCAATAATCTGATTTAGTCTTCCTCAAGAGATAATTAGAAAAGCAACAATGTAGCTAGTTAAAGTACAAGTTTTTCAGATTTTTTAATCGTAAAAAGCGTTAAAAAAATTTAAGGCGTCCATGTTCAGTGATTGAGAATTTTCGCGTGACGAGAAAATTTGAGTACTTTCTATTTTATATCTTCGCTATTTTATAGCAATCGCTATTTATTTTTCTGCTTTAAGTATACGTTATCAAAAAAGTAACACCGACCTCTGTTATATATGGCATCTATAGGATTGAATGATGACAAATTATGATTTAGAAATCTTCATTATTTCTGTAACCAATTAAGGGTGGCAATCTGTTTCTGAAGCACCAGTCCAACCCTCGAAAATTTCGCTCCTAAATGAAACTTCGAAATGGACGTTTCTTGTGATTGATTGAATCTCTCATTCCAATTACTGAAAATGCGACTCTATGAGTAAGTGTAACGAAATCAAATGACAAAAAAAAACGAAAAAATCTGTTGACATTTTTGTTTGAAATAAAAATTCGTCCTATTTCATTTATCAATTTTGTCGAGTATGTAGTAAAACTCCGAGTGTATTATCATCGAAACTTTTAGCTTAATTGTATCTGACAATTAAAATAAACAAAATAATTTATTGATTTTACATATGAATATTAAATTCAGTATGTTAAGTGTGTTCTTCCATTTAAAGTCCTTTTGCTATAAAATTGTTATGGATTTTAATGCTGAAATTGAAATTAATCACAGCGTTCTCGAAAAGCTGTTATTGATTTACTATTCTACTTCTTTGGTTATTAATAAAAACAATAATCCTTTGTACTTCATTCCACTTTATTTAATATGTCAGGACCGGTTTCGCTCATTGCGAGCATTGTCAACTGATAAGAAATATAATTTAACAATGCTATTTATACAAAATTGAAAAGTTATACACAACAGTTGGCATTGAAAAGAAATTGCCAATTACATTAAAGTGATTCTAAAATAACACAAAATTAAAATGTTCAACACATCTAACATATAATTAAAAAGTCATCCCAGATTCATAAATTCAGAATGCGATTTAAAGTTATTACAAACATAATTAAAATTTGGGAAATTTTTGACAAAGTGATAAAATGCTACATTAATAAAGTGAATATGCTTAATGATAGTTTTATGTTTTCCCCGCTTCCAAGTAGTTGGTGTGTTCATTCATCACTTAAACAAAATCGACAGCCAGGAAGATTCTGAAAAACAAATTTTTCAAAGACCATATCAATTCTAACAAAAGAAATCTATATTTATTTATTTTTTTAATTTACATAAAAGAATAGTGGAATGAAGTACAAAGGATTATTGTTTTTATTAATATAATGCCTTTCCACCAAGTATTGACAGTGAACACCCTAAAACTACTTCTTTGGGTTTATGTCAACTCATTTTAAACTTTAAAATAATTCAGGAATTGTGAATATAATAACATAAAAATACATATTACTACATAAGAATGCGAGGAAGTAAAAGCATTAGGTGGTATTAGTTTTTAGTAAAGAAATCATATTTATTTTAACTAGCATTATAAAATAAGATCAAAATAACATTGTATTTAGTTCTAGAATTATTATTTTATGTACAGTTGAAAACTATTTCGATTCACGACAGAACTATAAAAAAATATTGATATTTTTTATCCTTAGTATGAAAATAAAAAGGTAGATTAAGCCTATTATAGAAGTTTGCAAAAAAAAGAGTGAAAAAATTCGTGGGATATGTTTTTAACCAGTATGGAAACATGTTATGTTATGAATTTCCGATAGTTTGAAGACCCAGTTCGTACACCAAAACGCAAGTATATATTTTTTAAATTGAGTGTCGATGACATGTAAAAACTTCACTTTAAACGTACCGCATCCCCCAAAAATGATTAATATGTAATACATGGCATATAGGTTCAGTGGTGCAGCGGTCAACGTTGTTTGTATCACGACTTCTAGTCCTAGTTCGAACAGCATTTTTAAATTGATTTATCGAATCCCCATGAACTGGCTTCACTAATGATTTTTTACCTCTGTAGCGATCACGCCCTTTTGTCAGCATCGATGGTAAGGGAATACAATTTTCCGAAACATTAGCGATGAAGGAGACTCGAAGAACTTCTGTTCGAAGGCATGGATGTTTCCAATGTCTAAAATACCCTTCCACCTTTACAACTCTCAAATAAAAAAGCGTAGCGAGAGCGATGACCTCACTACTAGACCTGTCTTTACCCTATCCTTTCTAAGCTGTTAATACACACTTTAAAAAAAAGCGGTTGTGCAGCTGAGTAACACGCAGTTCTCGTAGAACAACTTCTGTTAAGATACCTCCACTAAAAGGTCATATGCTCCACATCAAAAGCGTACATTGAATTAAAAAAAAAATTGCATATGAAAACTGAAAACTTGTTATTTTATCTATCTTAACATTAATAGCCGATAAGGTCCGTCTGTAAGGACGTCCGCAGTAAGGTACAGACCAATGATTTCGATTTATTCTGAACAGCACATTTTTGAAATGTTGTTCTATCCAATGGGAGCGGCTTATTTTAAACCGGGCGTGAATGTTCTGATATCGCCACGTTTGAAAATTTGATATTTCTTGGTGTAGAGCTAAAGTATTGTATCACCATACATCATAATATTCGAATAATCAAAGACTTTAATTCGACTATTGCAAACTATGATTATAGGGCTATCAAAATGAATCGTTTGATCGTGTGAGTCGATGTGAGACTAATATTTTTTGGAGCGGATTTGATCAATTGAATCATAATGATGAATCTTTTCACGTCTGACCTTGAAAATCTGTTAGAATTCTTTAATACATTAAGAATATTCAAATTATGATATGGATATATCATAGAATAATATTTTGCTTTTTTCATACACTTGGACAAAATGTGCAACTGATTTTTTTATTGAAAAATTGGATTTGATCTTTTGATTTTTATTGGAAATAATTGTTAAATAATTTAAAATCCGAAAAATGGTTGTTAGCAAACTTGAACATTATTCCAATAATTCAATAATTTACGAAATTTCTGCTACTACGAAAAATGGTTGTTAGCAAACTTCAACATTATTCCAAAAATTAAATAATTTACGAAATTTCTGCTACTACGAAAAATGGTTGTTAGCAAACTTGGACATTATTCCAAAAATTCAATAATTTACGAAATTTCTGCTCCTACGAAAAATGGTTGTTAGCAAACTTGGACATTATTCCAAAAATTCAATAATTTACGAAATTTCTGCTCCTACGAAAAATGGTTGTTAGCAAACTTGGACATTATTCCAAAAATTCAATAATTTACGAAATTTCTGCTCCTACGAAAAATGGTTGTTAGCAAACTTGAACATTATTCCAAAAATTCAATAATTTACGAAATTTCTGCTACTACGAAAAATGGTTGTTAGCAAACTTAAACTTTATTCCAAAAATTGAATATTTTACGAAATTTATGCTACTACGAAAAATGGTTGTTAGCAAACTTAAACATTATTCCACATATTAAATAATTTACGAAATTTATGCTACTACGAAAAATGGTTGTTAGCAAACTTGAACATTATTCCAAAAATTCAATAATTTACGAAATTTCTGCTCCTACGAAAAATGGTTGTTAGCAAACTTAAACTTTATTCCAAAAATTCAATAATTTACGAAATTTCGGCTACTATGAAAAATGGTTGTTAGTAAACTTAAACTTTATTCCAAAAATTGAATATTTTACGAAATTTATGCTACTACGAAAAATGGTTGTTAGCAAACTTAAAAATTATTCCAAAAATTAAATATTTTATGAAATTTCTGCTCCTACGAAAAATGGTTGTTAGCAAACTTGAACATTATTCCAAAAATTCAATAATTTACGAAATTCCTGCTACTACGAAAAATGGTTGTTAGCAAACTTGAACATTATTCCAAAAATTCAATAATTTACGAAATTTCTGCTACTACGAAAAATGGTTGTTAGCAAACTTAAACTTTATTCCAAAAATTCAATAATTTACGAAATTTCGGCTACTACGAAAAATGGTTGTTAGCAAACTTAAACATTATTCCACATATTAAATAATTTACGAAATTTATGCTACTACGAAAAATGGTTGTTAGCAAACTTGAACATTATTCCAAAAATTCAATAATTTACGAAATTTCTGCTCCTACGAAAAATGGTTGTTAGCAAACTTGAACATTATTCCAAATATTAAATAATTTATGAAATTTCTGCTCCTACGAAAAATGGTTGTTAGCAAACTTGAACATTATTCCAAAAATTCAATAATTTACGAAATTTCTGCTACTACGAAAAATGGTTGTTAGCAAACTTAAACTTTATTCCAAAAATTGAATATTTTACGAAATTTATGCTACTACGAAAAATGGTTGTTAGCAAACTTGAACATTATTCCAAATATTACATAATTTACGAAATTTCTGCTCCTACGAAAAATGGTTGTTAGCAAACTTGAACATTATTCCAAAAATTCAATAATTTACGAAATTTCTGCTACTACGAAAAATGGTTGTTATCAAACTTAAACTTTATTCCAAAAAATCAATAATTTACGAAATTTCGGCTACTACGAAAAATGGTTGTTAGCAAACTTTTTTTTTATTCCAAAAATTCAATAATTCACGAAATTTCTGCTCCTACGAAATATGGTTGTTAGCAAACTTGAAAATTATTCGAAAAATTAAATATTTTACGAAATTTATGCTACTACGAAAAATGGTTGTTAGCAAACTTGAACATTATTCCAAATATTACATAATTTACGAAATTTCTGCTCCTACGAAAAATGGTTGTTAGCAAACTTGAACATTATTCCAAAAATTCAATAATTTACGAAATTTCTGCTACTACGAAAAATGGTTGTTAGCAAACTTAAACTTTATTCCAAAAAATCAATAATTTACGAAATTTCTGCTACTACGAAAAATAGTTGTCAGCAAACTTGAACATTATTCTAAAAATTAAGTAATTTCCGAAGTTTCTGCTACTACGAAAAATTGTTGTTAGCAAACTTAAACATTATTCCAAATATTAAATAATTTACGAAATTTCTGCTAACTATAAAAATAAAATAAATTAAAATAAAATAAAATAAAATAAAATAAAATAAAATAAAATAAAATAAAATAAAATAAAATAAAATAACATAGAATAAAATAAAATAAAATAAAATAAAATAAAATAAAATAAAATAAAATAAAATAAAATAAAATAAAATAAAATAAAATAAAATAAAATAAAATAAAATAAAATAAAATAAAATAAAATAAAATAAAATAAAATAAAATAAAATAAAATAACCTGCAACCTGTGTGGTCGAGTGGTCAACGGTGTTGGCTTCGGCTACGGAGGGCCCGGGTTCAAATCCCGGTACGAACAGTTTTATAAATTGATTTTTAAATCAATTTATGAATTTCTGTTCAAAGGCATGGATATATGTGATGCCTTGAATTCCCCCCTCTCACCCATCCTATCCTATGAACGAGGCGTATCGAGAGCGATTAGCTTACCACTAATTCTGTCCTAACCCTATTCTTCTATCCCTACTCTCTTTGTAAAAAGAGAGGTTGAGCAACTGAGTAACAAACAGTTCTCGTAGAAAACACTTCTGTTGAGATAAACTCCATTAGGAGTCCATATGCACCACATTGGGAGCGGACATGGTTTTTTTTTTTTTAAAAAATAAAATAAAATAAAATAAAATAAAATAACATAGAATAACATAGAATAAAATAAAATTAAATAAAATAAAATTAAATACCATAAAATAAAATAACATTAAATTAAATACTATGCAACAAAAATCTCACGTTGCTGGGCAACGGGCTTACAGCTAGTTGAATTTATTTAAGCCGATGGTGAGTTCATGTTTAAATAAGTAACTTACATTTATTTTAAATACTGAAGCTGCGAAGATAGATCTGATTAGTTTACGTCCTTTTAGCTCGTCATTTCTTCTAAATGTCTTTTCATCATTACTGTTTCATTGGGTTACGGATAATTTTGATGTTTCATTTGCTAATTGAAGTCGGTTATCATTGGATTCTGATTAATGTTTCTGACCCCGCTGCAGAAGGGTTTATGAATTCGAATCTGTCTGGCCCATTGCTCGATTGTAATCAGAAACTAATGTAAATGTAAATTGGACATGACGTAACCTGTTGGGTAAATGGCGATGCTAATTAAACAACAAAGTCAGAGTTCCTCAACCATTCATATCTCACATCAGTGGGTTTCAAACTATTTCGTTTCAAGACATCTTTAGTCAGGGGTAAAGACTCGGTGTCGAGACAATCCGAGAATAAATTTCCAAGAAACCGACGTTTTTGCCAGTCTCGGATCCCGAGACATTATTTTAAATTAAGAAAACCAAGACTAAACTTTTTTTTTAAAAAAAAATGATTTTATCCATTCATGAAAAATATAGTTTGAGAGTCTTTATGTATTTAGAACCTTTATAGACTTTGTAAGGCAAAGTAATACATTAATTAATTAATTAATTGACTTGGCATTTACTTGGTAGAAATCCATTATAACAGATTAAAAATATCAAAGTGTTTTAGTTCTACAGTTTTTTAATAATTTTATGCGTTAATAGCTATTTCGGCTTGCGCCATCGTCAGAACTATGTTTAAACTTATATTTTGCTCAGCTTTATATACTGGCTCTGAAGAAATACACAATGCATCAAGTTATTCACTCTAACATCCTAATTATAATTACAATATTACACTTATCAAATGTGATTCTAGTGTTTCAAAGAACGATTAACAATCTGGGTTTATTTCTTAAAACATTAATTAGGATAAAGTTAAAATGATATTTATTATTAATTACATTACATAAAATTTAAAGTATTCAAAGTAATACACTTATAAACACATTTTTACTATGTCGGCTCCCAATGTGGAGTCTATGAACTCCTAGTGGAGTGTATTTTAACAGAAGAGTTTCTACGAAAACTACTAATTGTTTAAACTCACTTAGTGAGTGAGGATAAAAGAACAAGGCCAGGAAAGGACTAGTGGTTAAATATAATCACTCTCAACACGACTCGTTTTTTTAGAATATAATGGATGGGAGGGAGTATTGAAGACATACCGTACATCCATGCCCTCTAACAGAAATCCATAATTTGATAGGAAATCAGTCTATAAAAACTTTCCGTACTGGGATTCAAACCCTTGACCTCCGTGCTCTAAGCCAACCACGTTGACACAAGGGCCTCCAATCACTGGTTCCCGTCCAATTTTGTGATCCCAAAATGCCAGGATTTTGGGATTGAGAAAATCAGAGCATTGCGAGGGCTAAAAGTCTCGCGTCTTTTCATTTTGGGAATTGAGCAAATTCCTGTGTTTTTGAAATCGACAAAAAAATATCTCGGGTAATCGTAGGTTTAATGTATATTGTTAGATACTATTATATTTTCAACGCTTTTAGTGTTTATTTACGCTAACTGATCAGTAGCAAACGATTCACTATGTCTGACACTTGACAGTCCTTGATTAGAATTATATTGAAATGCGTTTATCTCTCGCGGTTCGGTGACTAGAAAAATACTTCTCTGCCGATGGGGTTCGTTTAGGGACCCCAGTGATTTCCTCGTTATTGGCCTTATTATTATGAATTTCAAAAAAAAAAATAGTCTAAGAGCTTTAAAATATATTTCTGCATCATGTGCATCAAAAATCCGAGGTTTTTTAATAAATAATCATATTTTAAGTTGCGCGTAAAAAAGACGTCATCCCAGCACACATATGAAATTGCAACTGACGAGGTTATTCCAGCTATCTTACAAACGATCGCTTATCGCCTTATCGCGTTATTGCGTATAAACTACAAAAGGTCCAAAAAACTATGATTTAAGAATTCCTTAATTATAAACATTGTATCACCCATATTAAAATAGATATGTAAAAAAATGTGGGTATTGGGGTCGCATTTCTTGAGCTTAGAACCGGAAAAGTTATGAACAGCGATATCGCATATTGCGGATTGTGTTTTCTGTGTGAGATCCACCTTACTGAAATTCAAAGCCAACTAGTTACAAATCGACAGATTATAATTATTATTATTGACCACTGTGTTTGTATGGCAGTGCTCATCAAGAAGTGTTCTTAACAGCACAGACTTGTTGAGGCTAGTGAATCTTGCCAATGAGAGAGGAGATATCAGGAAGAGCTTTACAAGTTAACAAGGTTGAATAATTTACGTATATATATCGACTGTAGAAAGGGAAAAAGGCGTAACCCACACATACTTTTTTTTTTAGACACAAAAACATTTTTAATGATTTTGGGCGAAAGGCAAATTACGAAATATACACAACCTTAAAATGCATGGAAACTGATTTTTAATTGACTTTATCTGATATTTTTTTTAAGAAATATCGTTTTTCATGATTGCAATTTCCACAGGCTCTTTTTTTTCAAACTAAAAAGATAAATTAAGTTTTCAATTCGCCATTTTCAGCTTACATCCTTTTGATATAACGTGTATCAAGTTGTATACATTGTGGTTATCGAAAAAAGCTTTCTTGAAAAAACTGTAAGTTACGTCTGCATATAGATATAAATATATTTAGAATTCATCTCCACTTTTAATGTGGAGCATATGGCCTCCTAATGGAAGTAACTCAACAGAAGATATTCTACGAGAACTGTTTGTCACTCAACCTCTTTTTTTCAAAGAGGGTAGTTCGGATAGAACGATAAGGCTAGCACATGACTTGTGGTTAACTAATCGCTCTCGCTACGCCCAGTTATTGGAGGATCATAAGGTTGGGAGGGAATGTTTTAGATTTCACAAACATCCATGCCTTCGAACAGAAAACGATAAATCGATCGAAAAAAAATGATGTTCGTATTGGGACTCGACCTCGTGATCTCCGGCACGGAAGCCAACAACACTAACCTAACATAATCAAGAATCAAAAAAGCACGATATTTTTATATTTCATCCCGTTATATCATGCCACTGTCGCGACTGTATTTCTATGCGGCTTATAACTTGCACAAAAACGATGAATTCCACGAAAACTGCAATACTCATAAATATTTTGTAAAGTATGATAGTTTTTATGGAAATAGTGAAACGTTTTATTTCATAATGCGAGGCAATCATTAGTACTTACAAAGTAGAGAGATTCGCTCTGGCACGGAATACATGGCATTGAAAGATTTCCCTGGAAGCGCTCCAAATCCCTCCTGAATTTTAAAACTAATGATAATTATTTTGCAACTTTTTAGACTGCGAAAAAAAAAGATTAATGTCTATTCAATGGGAAAATTTTCAACTATACTCTAAAATATTTGCTACCAGTATTGCTATAATATTATATATTACTTAAATAGAGTACAATGTAATAATCACATACTCATTGATCACTTTTAAAGAGTACATTGTCAGTCAATACTTAGTGAAAAGCGATTAAATTAAAAAAAAAAAACACTCTTTTGTACTAGTTTCACATTTATTTCATATGATCATTTAAAACTAAATGGTCACTTGAAAAACCTTTAAGCGTAAACGTGACATTTTTTAGTTAAACTATTTTAATAGTGTCTTTTATCATTAAGCAAAGTTTTATGACTGTCGTTGACTGAATCTTTGTTAAATTCTCGTCATGAGCAAAACAAGTTCTGATCGAATTACATAATTATTGTGGAATTATGAAATGTATCCTTTGAGTATAAAATTTTGATTTTTGAATCGCAAATGATGAAGTAGTAATGACTTAAATTGCGTCCATATGTTCATATTTGCAATGGCGGTATTTAATTGTCTATGGGCTTGAATCGTATGGCGGTAAAAGTTTATAAAAAACATGCATTACAATTCTATCTAGCCAGTCTCATTTGTCAAAAACGAGCTACACAGGATTTTATACGACAATTATGAAGTCGGCTTATTAAAACCATTGTACTTTCATTTATTGGTTTGTATTAAATCACTGAGAAGAAAACCTACAGTGGCTTTGAAACGTCAGATGATTACGAACATCATATACAATAAAATCCACAAAAGCCGAACAATTGGTTCGAGAAAGTCATACGTGTGTTTTTATTATTACGGTCTGTTAATTTTATAGTTACAAAATTCCTCTTGCTTGGTCAAGATTGATAGTCATGAAGCAATAAATCCTAACAAAATTGAATTTCATGAAAGGTAACTGTGATTTATATATTTTTCATACAATTTCAAACATTGACTTTCAAAAGCGATGACTGCAAAGTGCGTAATCTAATCGTAAAAAAATAAATATAAAAGAATTCATTTTTAAAATGATAACAATTTCCACGAAAACTGAAGTACAATCACCAATCCGCAAACCAACTGGGAGACGAAACCTAGGCTTAGAGATTTGATTGCCTAGTTGAAATAATATTTTTTTGTACTAAGAAAAACTCGTCTGTAATATCTGTCTACATAATTTTTAGGGTTTGTATTATTTTTTAAATTGAGACGAATTTTTTATTTGTATATGCAAGGTAAAATATTATTGAACGAATTGGTAATAACGTAATATATTATTGTTCAATAAACTATGATGCAGGCTGAAGATATTTTATTTTGAGTTTGAATACGTTTATATCATGAAACCTAATATGTCTAGTGTACTTCTATTCTTGCTTTTATAGCGTTATTATGCACACCCGTAATTATAAGATTAGCATGGAAATTGAAAAATCTATAAATATTTTAATGTTTTCGTTTACTGTCAGATATCAAAATAAATACAATTATATCATAATGAATTACCGGTGGTTTGTGTGACAGTTTACGACCCAAAAAATACAATATTTTCTGTGTAGATTTTTGGCGAAACATAAGTAAAAATGAGACATTCTTCCAAGTAACATTCGCGGTATTAATTGTTACTTAGGTTTCGCCAAAAATCTTCTCATAGAACCTTTTAGTTCTACGGTCTAGTCTGTAAATACAGTTAAATATTCCCAGTAGGAACAGCATTTTTCCAATCGATTTATCGTATTCTGTTCGAAAAAATGTTGGTTTGTGATGTCAAAAAAATCCCGCCCACGAATCGAGAGCTATTGTTGTTATTATATAAAATATACTGATCCCAGTTTCTTAGGAACCAGGAGTTGTAGTGAAGCCTTTTGGCAAATAGTAGATTTTGCGCCTACATTTTGGTATTTCGTATTTTTTTTAAACAATTTCTGGCATCGTTTTGGCGCCCCTTAACCTCAGCGCTCAGAGTGATCGACCTATTCGTCAGCCTCTAGCTACATGTCTGTTGAAAATACATGAAAGTGATTAGTCAAAAGGTCTCAACAAAGCTGCAGGTTCCACACCTCTGTTAAAGATGCTATTCTATAAAAAAATAACGTAAAAATATAACGAAGGAAAATTATTTTATTTTTAAAAATTCTGAACGTGGGCGTTTGATGGATCTCTATAATGCTCATGTGGGTTTTTTCGCATCGACTCCACAGTTCCCCTGTGCAATAGCGGATATTACTGATATATGATAATTTTAATGATGTCGAAATGGTCGATTTTATTATACGATTTGTTTGAATCGTAGTCTAACCCCTTCAGAGACAGCACTGCTCACGCCACAGTTTGTAAAAACTATTATTTTTCTGAAGATTCTTTTTAACAGTATTTGTTGACTCATTGAGAGGAAAAATAATATGAAGGTTGACGATGTAAAACAAGGACGTGTTCGGCGAACAGAAACGATAGCCATAAAAACTTCATAAATATGAGACATGGTTGTTCCGTTCCTTTGGTTTGCTACGGATAAAGTTTTTAAGATTCCTCCAATTTTGTATTTGGATGAAAAAAAAATGTTTTGCGGATTATAAGCTCGGAAAAGTTTTACTATTGCCAATTTCACGAGTCAGATAAACAATAACAATATATTTTCGTGCATGAGACGATCCATCGAGTTATTAATGTTTTCAAACTAACGGGTGTGCTTTTTGGAGGATTGTTGTTCATTGTAAATAGACTTACGCCAGAATAACGCTTGCAAATGTGCTTTTTTCGAAATTCAAATTCGAAGAAAAACTTACAAGCCATTGTAGTCAGAAATTGAGATATTTTTAAATAATGTACAAAATAAGGTGAAACACTATTTTTAGCTCTCACGGAAATTATTTTTTTTTCGGCCGATTTCAAAAAGTCAGGAATTTACGGATTTCCCAAAATTATTACATGTACGACGTTCTTTTATTTTAACTCGCTGGCGGATTTCACAAATTTTGGCTGGTTGTCTGGTTTCAAAAACTTTTCGAGAATTTTTCACTTCTTATTCTCAATCCCAAAATTGGACGGGATCACGGAATTGAAGACTAGCCTAATTCACACATTTTACCGCGCGAACGATTTGGGCTAAAACTCTAAACTGTTTACTACTCGGCTACGGAGATTTTTTAGGTGTAATTGCTGTACCCGTAGATTTTTTATTCAAGAATAATTTGACTATTTAATACATGTCTTTCTCACTTATTAATAGGCAGTAAATCGTAACCGACAATTTATAAATTCTACATAATTTCGATAAAGGAATTACTTAAATGCGGTTAGTAAATAGTATTATATAGTCAATGATTATGAAGTATACTGACTACTTTCAGCTCTCTTCATCAGCATTTGTCAAACGGGATCCACTTGGAAAACACGATAATATGTCAAAACGTTAAAATGCACAGACCCTAAAATATCAGCCGAATGAAATATCGTTCTAATTTTTTTGTCACTAACGCCTTAGGCGAGTTTGACACGCTACCTAATTGTTGTCGCTTAAGATCTTTTGTCGATTATGGGTCGATATTATACATCCATTGTACACCGTGAGTGCTGATATGAGAAAAATTGTTTTTAGGTTATTGAAATATTTCTCATAGACAATTTTTCCGCAGCGGGGTACATATAATTATGATAAAAAAAAATATTTTTTTATAATAAATGGAATGTTTATACAATGCGAATAAAAAATGTTTTCGACTTCGAATATAAATCATGCAAATATGAAAACAGATTTTCAAATTTTTCTTGTAAATAAATCTGTTGTTGTTTTTCCATTTCATTTCGAAATAAGTGATGAGAGTTTTATTTTGAACAAAATAGAATAAAAAGCTCTCGTATTTTTTAAGCATCAAATAGGATTTTCATATCAGTTGCTGGTAAGTGATGATATTATTTGATAAGCTTTCTCAAAACAATATTTCATAACCTCTGTAAGCTTAGTATTTAATATATATATATGGTGAGCGGTTAATCGGAAAAGTCTTCCATAATACGACTATATGCTATATTAAAAACAAACAATGATTTTTTTTAAAATTAATGCCTCCCATTTGCCTACAATTTTTATTAACATTTCAACAACAAGAAATATTTCTAATTATATATTCTAATACAAAAAATATGTAGAATTTTAAAATTCTTCATTTATATTATGTACACATTTTATTAAACATAATATTATTAAATTAAAACTTCTACAAATTCCAAAACTATATGTTACTGTTAAGTATGCTTTGAGTCAATGTAAAAATTATGACAATGCAATGTATAAATTGTCAATTTTAACCAGTTACAGTACACACGAGAGAACACATGAGCACTTAAACTAGTAAATGTGTTCATTAACTACACACATGTACTTAAATTACTCACAAACTTTGAAAAATTTCGCGTGCACTCATAGTGTTGTCAGCTATCACATAGTTGTAGTATTTTACTTTCATCTAATATTTCACAACTTTTAATATTTGTACGTCTTGTAATTTTTTTCAACATATCTAACCTAACCTAAGCAGTAATATGATATTTTTACTATGTATAGCGCTCGTCATTGAGTTAATACACTAACTAGATAATTAATACACTTTCAAGTCAATGTTTTCTAGCAACAAATTTAATTATGTAAGCTTAAAATAGTAAATTTATACACTGAGTAGTGAATGTGTACACTGACATGACTTCAAAGTATAACTGTTAAAAATATATGATATTCGTACAAAATAATTTGCCGTGACAGATTTTCTAGCGGTAAATTGTCGGGGTGGAAAATTTTATGCGTTCTATTGTATCAGTTGTCTGTATATGAAGATAATAGTAAAACACACAATAGTAAAAACACCAATTATGGTCGCACTGTCACTTGATAGTGAAATAATATTACTTTATTTAAGGTTGGTAATTGAAATAAAAAAAAAACTATATATAGTGGCGTGATGCCGAAACCTTTAGATATACTAAAAGTTTTAATTTTTTTATTGTATTAAAGTATTTTCCAAGTAAATGAAAATTTATTCGCGACTATCAGGATTTAATTAATTTTAGAATTTTTTTTCAAACATGATTAGTCAAGAAAAAAAAATAATAACTTAACTTAGGTTAATGAATGGTGTTTACTTTTTATATACCATCAATAAAATGTATTATTGTTCATCCGTGTTTTCAAATGCATGTATAAAAATAAATTTACCAGATCACAGAAAATGGATACGCACAAATAAATCAATTTAATTTTGAACTTTAATTAAGTATTGCTTATAATATAAAAGTATATACAGTACACGAACAAACGCCTATTATCGATTAAATGTTTATTTGTCTATGTATTTGCTTAAATTCTCAGCGACAAGAATACCGTTTGAATTCAACTTACCAACGACAAGACTATACGATAAAGTCCAATTGAAGATTCCTCCCTTTACGGCCGAAAATTCCTTTGGGTACATTGACCCGCTTCTTAATTAGTTTTTGTGTGTTGCAAGAGAGAAAATTCTTTTTTCCTTAACGAATGTCAACGCAATCACACGAATTTATCCTATTTGTGTAGGCATTAAGAAAAGGTACAAAAAGGTATACAGATTACGTTTTTTTTTTTTCATAACAGTATTATTGTGACGTCACATAAACAATGTCAATAAATAAAATTATAGTTTTGTTTTGATTAATTTTATAACTATATAAAAATCGTTAGGTGGACATCTTTCTATGTTCATTTTTAATAGTTTCTCGGTATAGATTCCAGTAGAACAAATTTGAATCACACTATTGATTTTAATTTGTTTTTAATATAATCTTAGACGGTTTTTTTTAAATTTTTACTACTGTTTTACGGGTGTGTAAGATAGCATATTATATTGCCTTTCATGGCTGAATTGAATTTTTAAGCGTCTTAACAGCACGATTGACAACGATAAGATCAAAAAAAAAGCAAAAAAATCTTAATCCAACTGAGGAAAACAAAAAAAAAAAATAGTCGTGGCATGATCGACACTTAAATTCTTTAATCACACGAATTTTGCATATAAGTAAAATTTAAATAGGTTTTGTTATGATTAAGCTTCGTGAAAGTGTTATTATATAAACTTTTTACCTGTAAAATAAAATAATCAGATTGCTGTCTTATTGCATAATATTGATTACAGGGGAAAAATTATATAATGCTTTGATGAGTTTTATTTTTTCGGCGGCGGCTGTTAAAACCGGCTTTTCCAGATTATTTCCAAAATTATTTTACATGGGAGTAGTTTGATAACTTGGTCGAAACTTTCGGAGAAATTTCTGGTTTCAATTTTCTAATGTCATTATTCTTAATGCAGATGTAGAAATAGGCTCGTCTGGGTTCACAAGTGTGCGGGTAAACCGGTTTAAGTTGGACGTAAAAACAACTTTTTAACGCAATTCCGTTGGCTGTAAACTGATGTAAAACTCACGTATTGAATATCACTCACGTGAATATTGACGCAGATGTTTTCAGTTACTGAATAATTGAAATATTCACGCAAGGATAATTTTATATAAATATGGTATTCCGAAGAGTTTATATATATTTATGTGTTGCAGTTTGTAAACACACCATTTCTGCAGCTCGCGTACCATTTTAACAATCTTGATTTGGCATACAATACATACACAGGTTTGTTTTAATGATAGTTTGTGTTTTATTTATACTGTGATGTTCTTACTGTCTTAAAAATATTCCCACTGTTTTAAACATTTTCCCAATCAATAGCATATTAAAAAGATCAACTCAACAGAATATTGCTATTCAGTTGGTCAAACTTTTTTTTAGAATGAGTAGAAAATAAAAAAATAATTCGTTCGCTAGTCACTCTCTCTTCACATAGATGACAGAATTTAAGAGAGGTTAGGGGAAAAATTTGAAAAAACATTTTGTAAATTATTGGCTTTCCTATAAAAATCAATAAATGGGTTGTAAAACCAATGCGCCGTTTTGTGGATTCGAAACCATATGACGAAGACCTACAAGAAAGAACACTCGAAAACAAAGCTACGAAATATTTAATATGTAATTTGAGCTTGTAGTATTAGATTCCCTATTGACCAACTTGAGGGAAAAGGTTCACCATCATTACCATAAGAAGATACACACCAATAACTCCTAAGCCGACCACTATTGGCACTGAGATTTTTCAGTGAAGACAATTATCAGGGTCAACTTCATTCGCCATTATTAAGCTACAATTTAAACGGAATGTGCCGCCGGGGAAATGGCTTGAAATTAAAGCACGCTTACAATTTGCTAGAAATTATACGAGTTTTATATGAATGTAGTACATTTTATGTAGGTAAATTGGAATATTTTCAATTTACATAAAACACGAATTGCTATTCATAAGAAGGTGATCATCTATTCACCTTTCGTTACCCAGGTGAGGCATCTACCTTGGAGGATAATGGTCGAATGAAGTACTTTTCGGAAGACTCTTTGCAATTATGTAAATATCTAAACTAAGTAAATAATTTTCGGAATATAAAAAATATTCATATTAAAAAAGAACATGCCAGCGCTTTGATTGAATAGTCAACACTTTTGAGGGTACGTCCTCGTTGGCCTTGGTGTATACAGTACAGAGTCGTTCATGATTTTTTTTATTCGTTTATGGATTTGTCCTCATAGACAAGAATTTATGAAATGTCTACATTCTCTCCCAAACACCCAATCTTTAAAACAGAACATGAAGAGAGTGATAAACTTACTACCATTAATCTACAAACCGGATTTTTTATTCTTACCCTTTCAAAAAAAATAGAAATTGAACGGCTGAATAATACAATTTTTCGAAGATTTTTTTGTTAAAATGTTACACTATAAGGGCGCCCAATCCCAGGATTGTAATAGTACTAATTCCGGGATCCCGAGATTGGAAAGATTTTCAATCTCGAAAACTCGGTATCACAAAAAAGGTCCGGGATTGGATGCCCTAGTTCAGTGCTTCAAAATCTTTTTCATTCCACGGCCCCCTAAATCTTAAAAAAATAATCCGCGGTCCTTCTCAGTACAAAACATGTTATGCGTAGGGTATCCAATCCTGGAGCCTATTTCTAATCATCGAGAAATTCGAAATCACCAGATTGCCTCTGTAACTGTCTGTTTTTCTTTAGCTTTAGTCTGTTTTTTTTAGCTCACCGACGAATTTGAAATGCTCGATTTGCTATACTTTTTCCCCAGATTGTTTTCGTAACTCGTTTTTTTTTAGCTCTTCCGATTCCAAAATCCTATCAAATTTCGAAATGTTCAAAATTTCTCAATCCCGCATCCCGAAGCGGCCCCCAGGGAAATTCCGCAACCCCCAAGCACTGATTTAACTGACTTAAATATATACATACCCTTAATATGTTATGTGGAAAAATATTTGTACTTTCTAGTGAATATTTTCGCGGCCCCCAGTTTGGGAAGCACTGCCCTAGTTAATAGTACACTTCTCATTGGGATTGTAGATAAATTGTTTTTATTTATAAAAGACGAAAAAAGTTTTGTATTATAATCATTGATTTTAACAAAAATGTAAGCGCTTATACGAATTCGAAATTTTTCATAACGTGATGTCCCAGTGACGAACCGTAATCGGCAGAACAGCGTAAGCGACAATTCATACATTTTACGGGAATGGTCAGGCTTTAATTATAACTGGGGCTTTATTCACCTTTTGGCACACTGGCCGCTTTTATATTTTCGATGGATCCGAATTTTCTATTTACTTAGTGTGAGTCAAGTATGAACTTTTTTAAAATTTAACTTCATACATACAAGCTACAATGTTAATTAATTTTTGAAAAGCGATCATGGATAAAAACAAAGAAAAAAATGCAATTAAATCTGTAATTAACAAAAAAAAAATTAACTCACTCACATCCACGCAAAATGGTATATCGATATCCGAAGGAATACCTTGGAACGTCAGTATTTATTTTTTAAATTCACAAAAAAAATAAATTTCCACAAAACTTCAAGATTTTTCCAGTTCGTGAAGTAATGAAATGCTTTCAATTGGATTTTTGGTTAACATTATTTTAACAGCAAACTATGACATAACCTCAAAACTATAAAAAAAATTGCACCCTCCCACATAACCAAACGGTCATTGAAGGTTATAAAAACATGCAATCTTAAAATAATTGATACATTTCACAGTTAATACTTGTTTTCTTTGAAAAATCTAATAAAATTAAAATGCATCACGTCACTTGTCTCGAGAGCACTTTGGCTTAAAGTAATAAAGTTTTCACAAACTCCAAAACACCTGAATTAAACTTAAACATTTGTTGTACATTGACAACAAAACAAATCGCTTAATATTGTATTGCATTCATTGAACTGAGTAGACGTGTTTTATAAAACCATCGCGCACGAATATCAATGAAAATTCTCTCTGAAAATTTCATTATTGTAGTCAAGCCTTTGATCAAAACGTAGTCACAATGAGTTAATTAATATTACATATAAGATTCAGTATCGAGACAACTCGAGAAATAATCCCCGAGAATGCTTTTTATTCGTCATGTTACATTGTAATAACTCAAATTAAAATAATGAATGAGAGCTGTTAGACGATAGATACAATATCCCGCGTTTGACTGAATAATTTATACGGATATTACGGTCGATTAACAAAAAGCATTGTGAGGCAAAAGTTTTGCAGGCTTAATCACACAGTGAAATGTAATAAATTGTAGTGAAATGCTTTACCAATAAATTGGTCGCATGTTGTAATAAAATTTAACGGAATGATTTTTTTGATTAGGTCGCGAATTCCCTATATTCATTCTCTGATCTCGAGTTCCGGAATTTCCAGGGACTTTATTTTAATTTCGTTTCCGTGAATCTCTACTTGTTATCTACAGAATTTGGGCATCCTTTCCCGGAATTTTTTTGTGATCCCGGGATTGTCAATTTTTCATTGAACATTCGTATATAAATTCGGGATTGAGAATTTTTTTCTTTTTTTGTCGATTTCAAAATCCAAAAATTCGCAGATTTTCCCAAAATTAAAGAAACTGAGCCAGACCTTATTTTTTTAGCTCTTCCAAGATTTGCAATTTCAAAAAGTCAGGAATTTACGGAATTGCCAAAATAAACCAAAAGTTGTGACCTTCTTTTTTTTAGCCCTCCACAACTTTGTCTAATTTTCTCAATCCCAAAATTGAACGAGATCCCGGGATTGATGGCCCTATAAAAAATCATGTGTGTATACAAAATCATGTGTGTATACAATGCCAAGCACCTTTTATTAAAATTGTATTCTTTTTGAACTGTAATTGTTAATCTCCATAATATTTTATATTTTCCATTATTTACAACTTTTGTTATGTCTAGTATTCAGATCAATAAACTTTAATCTTTGACTAAAATTAAATCGTTTTGCTATTGTAGTATCAAGTTAAAATTAATGACTTTAAAAATATTTTGTTTCAATCATTAGTTAATTTGATTTTGTACATGCCGATTCGTGTGTTTAATTAAATAGATTATTTTTTATATTTCTATTCCATACTCTTACTGGCGCGTCGGTGTTGCAAACCAGATGTTCGAAAAGTCTATGGTGGCAATAAGGAATGGAAGAACTGGCTTGGATACTTGCTGTAGGCGTCTCGGAAAAGCCACCAACCTACCTCTCTATTTCTCCGACCAGCGTAGTTATATATTTCCGGAAGACTATTAGGTATTAATAGTTTACAGGTTGTGTTTGGCAGACCGTAAGTGATAGAAGTCAAGCCAATTGTCGGGTGACAGTGATTCAGAGAATAGTTCTGAATTTTAATACTGGTACTTAATAAATTGTTGACTCTTCTGATATTTAAAGAATATATTAAAAATAAATGTCTTCTAATATTATAATTAAAACATTTCTTTAAGTGTGTTGATATGTTTATAAAAATCATAAATGTAGAATAAGCTTTGATTTCGTAGAATATTAATTATAATATTTTTTAAATTGAATTATTTTTGAAGATATACTTGACGGAGGAGAGAGTTGAACTTGAAGAGGCCGTTATATTCAGTATTATTAATCGTTAATTTGGGATTTTAATCAACACTATTTTTAATGAGTGGTTTCACTAATCCTATTTTTGTATCAGACAATAGATTTACTAGTCACAATAAGCTAATATGTATAAGAGGGTATAAATGAAAATATAGCCGTACTTATGGAAAAGTCATTAACTAATTTATTTTGTTATAATATGACTATTATGATAAATTTTACTAACAGAAATATGCCGACAGAAATATGAAATATTTATAATTTTAAAATGTTAGAATCAATCTTGCTTCATTACTTAAGCAAACTTTGCGATAGTAAGTCTGAAGATGCCTCTGAAAGAGGCGAAACACGTGTCACAGTTAGTTACACAATACGTGGAATAATCAAAGTTAATTTAAATTTTCTATTAAAATGAACTTCCACAAAGTTACCGCCGAAACCATCGAAAGTATTAGAAATATGCCGATTTAAATGAGCGTATAAGGCAGTAGGCAAGAATTATTGAACAGTAATTTCCGAAAATCACGATGTGCGTAAAACATTGTATTGGTCCTTGAATTTTAAATTATACTTAACTTCTTCATGACATTCTTTTTATATTTTAAATTGTTTCAAATAACAAAAAAATGTTTTATTAAAAAATTATAAAAATAAGTGTTTTGTAGAGTAATGGCTTTTTCCATACATATATACAAGTTTGAACTTGTAATCTTTTTTTTTCTTTTACAATCCATTAAGCAAAATAATTATCTGTATTCAACTATCTTTAATACTTCATTACGGTTAGTATAAATAAATTAAGATAACTTGCGTAGTGATTGATGACTACAATAGCACATAATTCATGAGTAGCATTTAATTCTTTTTCGTATTTAGTAAGGTTTAAAACGTGAATTTTCATTTACATAGAAACACCATATTTTATTAAATGCTGCAGTATCAAACGTACATTCACAGTGGATGAGAATTTATTCCTATCCACATCATTAAGCCATGCTCTGTGCAGCGTAAATCGCCGAGAAGGCTGTTTTGTTTGATATATTTGAAGGATTAAAGGATGTAGCATGTAACTAACCAACGAATTTCCGATTATTTGTAAGGATTATCGTGAAATTATTCCCATTGTGATATAAGAGGGAATTTTATATTTTATGTACACTAAAATACGCTAAATATCCAGTATCCGATCAAAAACTGCATATTTAAATCATGAAGTACTTTTGTATTCGAAAGAAATCTGAATTTAATTTATCAGGTTTTCTCTACCATTTCCGCAAAGAGAAACTATGTAACTATAAGAAATTAAAGTAATAATTAAGCCTATTGAAAATAAATAGACAGACATATATAACTGTGAAAAACTAAAACAGAATAAGAAACAACTGTTACATCTAACCATAATTACGTAAAGTCTTCTCTCGAGATATTTGATTATGATTTGCACTAAGCACACGACATTTTTCAATTTATTGTAATTGGAACTAAGAAAATTTCCCGTCCACAATTAACTGATCGAATAAACACTATATATCCTAAAAGTGGTTTCCATACTATTTATTCCCTCAACAAAATGCTATTCTTATCATAAATTCAAGCAAAAGCTTTATTTTTTATAATTTGAGTAAAAACAACTAATTGATTCTAGACGATAAAGTATTCTAGAAGTAAACTGATACCGACTTATTACTGGCGGTAAATTGTTGGCGATGAATTGTAGACGTTGAATTTTCCAAATCCTGTTGTAAGTATCATTATATGTAAGTCTAGCTCCAAGACAACATTTTAACGATAAGGCATGGCGTTCAAAAGACCAACGATCTTATCCAAAAGTAATTCCTTGTTTCCAGCGCATCTGGCTATTCTAAATATTGCACTGGTAATGGCGCCACGGCAAACCGTAGCATCTGCAGTAACTTTAAAATCGTATTTTAATGTCAAGAAAGCTACCGTCGTACGTAATGTTCAAAGCTCGTACGTGATCTTTAATATTTTCTTTCTTTGTAAATCTCTACTGAAATTGTATTTCATGCTTGTCAACGCTTTTCTGTTTCATATTGCACGAAAACTGATTTTAATTCCTGTAACATTTATTATGATTATAATTAAATATACACAACATATTGTAAATATATCAATCAATTACGGAGCTATTAGTAGTTGTGTTATTGAGAATAAAAATACCAGGCGCCGGATGAACAAAGCCGATCTCACGGTCAAAGTGGTTAAAAATTGTTTGTAAAATAAATTTATAACGATAAATGAAAAGCTAACCACTAGTCTTGCCTCATTCCTACCATTTATCTTTACTATATTCGAGTAAGGATATTTCTACGCAAGATATTGAAAATATTTTCAGACGTAAGTCTTCATTGTTCTTTCAAAGCGTTTTTGGGTTGTAAAATTCACAAAATGAGAGGATACGGCGAAGAGTGATCGACTTTTAAATTGTCTTTGGATAGTTTTTATGATTTTTGCAATATAATAATATCAGCTAAGGTATCAATTTTGAGAGCTTGAAGAATCCAAGTCATTGTCATGTTTGATGGACTGGCCAGACAATTTTAAAAATTGTCTTCGCTGAAATAAACACGTTGACCGTTTACAGACACACATCAAAATGTACGATTATTGAATATCGTTTCAAAATGGGAAATTAAAAAAATAAATCGATAGTATTTTCGATGAATTCTGTGAATGTTATTTTAACATAAACTTAAATTTGATTAACGTGTTATTCCAATTGCTGTTTTATAAAATGTGACTTTTGTTTCTCTTCTTTGAGAAACATTATCAGATATAATTTCGACAAAATATTTGATATCGACAAGATATTTGATAATTCTATCTTTTGATTTTCAGATTTTACCATGAAAAGTTATAACCTGTCGCATTAAATGATAATATTTTCAATTGTCAAGCGACTTAAAAAAAAGCACAGTCGGAGTTGTTATGACAACATTAGTTTATGGTTTGACTAATGTTCCATATGATGTCCCGTAATACCGTAAAAAACAATATGAATTGAAATTCATCAGTTAAAATTTGTATGTTCAAAATAGTAAAATTGACTTCCAGAAAAAGTGTGAAAATTTAAGGTAGTAGGAATTCTTGTAACGGAAAGACAAACATATTTTCTTTTAATTTAAAGTTGTTTTTTATTAATCAATTTGAAATAAAAAATAATTCGTGACCAAATTTTTCATGCATTACATTAACCACGATTAAAATGGCGGCTAGTATTTTGTAATATACATTAATGTATTTGCAGGGTGACGACAAAATAATCATTAAACAAGTCAGCATCGTCAGTTGCCAACGTGAAAGGAAATATTAAATTTATTAGAAGGGCAACGAAATTTTTATGATATTATATTTATGTTACCAGGCACGTTGTGACATATAGCATTTTAAAATTCAGGCTGGGTACACCGAGCACCCGCTTTGGTACAATGTATAAAGTGCTCGTATTTCCCGGTTGAATTGCTCGGCGGCTTGCTCGGTTTGCTTCTTCGCGAACGGAAACAGGAAATGGCATTTCATACCTTATCGGCACACGGCCAGTGACTTTCCATTTAGCGGAGTGTAACTATTTTCAAACTATGCGCAGCGGAACGGTCAGCCATATAGTGGAGTTAATGGGAGTTTAATGTAATGCTATATTAATTTTTCGACTGATATATTTTCCATCAATATTCAACGCTTTGAGTATCTTTGACGATTTAAAGCTGACCTTGTTCTCCACAGGACAGCAGACAATTTTTGTTTAAAAACATTCTACATCGTCTCAAAAAATAAAGGATAAATGTGACATATTCAAGTTTTTGTCACAAATGGCTTTTACAGCACATGTACGTATTTTTAAAATTTAAACAGTAAGTTGTTAACGGTGACTGATTATACTCAAATTTCGATAATGTTTTTCAAAAAATGAATGATGATATTATTAAAAAAGTTGTAAAGGTTCGATTAGTTGCAAAACAGTAAACGTTATTTTACCTTTTTTTTCTCCCGAAATTAAGCTCAAATTTTTATAATTTTAAATAACAAATTCGACATTACACGTTACAAAGAAAACAGACTTTTATAAATCATGTTCACGCTCAATAAATAAATTTTACATCACATTTAATAACTTTGTTATTCCACAGGTTGTTTAACAAATTGTGACGATTTTCAGACAAAATAATTTAATACCCAATCAGAATCTTAGAATCAATTAACAGTTTATTAGTAAACATTAAAAAAACAAAACGCATGTGACAATTTGTTGTACAACCTGTGGAGTCACAAATTTATCAATTTTTGTTTATGAAAATTATATTCTAAAATTTTACCGCCGATTCCATCGAACATAAGAATTAAAGTTATTTTAGTATTACAATCAATACCAATGATAAAAATAAAAATCTCACTATGGAGTTAGCTTAAAAATGCTCTCCAAAGAGACGAAACTAATACTGTCACACAGTAACACCACTGGTGAAATAGTAAAAGAATTTCTAGAAAGTTTTTTTTTAATTCATTTAATTTTAAAAATTAAAAAAATATTTGACATTACAGCATACGCCAATGCGTCAAATATTTTGAAGTTGGAAAATCATACGAGATATACTCGATTTTTTTTGAAAGTCACATGAGATTAACTCAACGAGAATTGACTTCACAAACACCCATGTCCTAGATCTCAAATTAAAATTGAAAAAAATCCAATTTGCCATTGATCTTACCGGGAATCAAACCCAGACCCACGTGATCAATAGAGCAAGCTCTAACCAACTAGGCCACAGCGGACAACCACCGTTACCACCGAATCAACTGAAAATTTGAAAGAAAGTGTTGTAGTAAATTTTTGATGATTTAAATGATGATGAGGTATCTGAACACAAGGTTTTTCTACAAGAACTATTTGTTACTCAGTCGCTAAACCTAGTAGTAGTAGGGAAAGAATGATAAAGCTAGAACATGACTAGTGGCTAACTAATCGCTATTGCTACACCTAGTTATCAAAGGATCACAAGGATTGGAGGAGAAGAAATAATGTGAATTGACATGACAAACACCCAGACTTCGATCACAAATTTAAATTGAATAATTCTCAATTTCACTGTGATCTTACCGGGAATCGACCCCAGATATGCGTGATCAGTAGAGCAAGCTCTAACCAACTGGGCCGCTGCGGGCGACAAAATTTTCGATGATTATTGTACTATAATTTTTTCCAATAGTTATAGCATAAAAGTTTATTTTCAATTTACTGGTTGAATGAATAATTAACTTCCTATTAATCGGTTTATAACTAAACTTGATCTTAGACTGTGCCTCTATACGCAATCGGCCACTATTTGTTTTGTCCTATAACCGCACAACTTCAGCAATATTTCAATGTCGAAAGTTCCTACTGGTTTTATCAACTTCGTTTGGTAATAAATAGCGTTTTAAGAAGGCTTACAAAATTCTAGCTTGTCAAAATGTTTCAAAGTGCATCCTTTCAATGGGTGTTTGCAGTATAAGCATAACAACTTTTGGCTACTTATATTAGGCAAACTATGTTACAAAAGCACTAAGTTACTAGAAAAATTTGGCATGGAAAAAATAGCAAAAATCTAATAAATACACAATGAGATTCTGAAATATTTCAAATAAGCAAAAACAGTATTTTATTTCAGTATTTTATATTGGCATCTCTGCTTAATAGTTCTATATCTTTATTTGGCTCACATCGGCATATATTTATCTGTATTTAAAAATACTGATTGTTATAATTATTCGTAGAAGCTTTCTGAGAGAAAAAAAAATATGTTCAAAACTGTCAATTTGTTACTTCCAAATTTCTACCAATACCATATTGGTAGAAATTTGGAAGTAACAAATGGTGTTGAAATGCAGCAAAACGAAAGTAATTTGATTTTAAACTTTAAAAGCGACATACAAAATGTTGAAAAAAACATATTTATATAAAAAGTTTATTATTTTACTACTTTTCTTTAAAAAACCAAGAATTTACGGAATTTCTAAAATGAGACCTTTTTTTATCTCTTCTCGGAATTTTAAAATATTTTTTCGCTGTCCGATTTTCAAAACCTGGGAGCCCCCCAAAGCCGTGCTGTGGATCTCTTACAATTATTTTTTCTCTGTTGGCCCCCTTGGAACTTGCTGTGCCCCCCGGTTGAGAAACACTGATGTAGAGCATATTGAATCTTTGATGAGTGATACTATACAGAATATGTCATTCATCTATAGGCTCATCCCTTTACCAAGGTCAATAAACGCTAACGGAACCAAATTTCGTTTGCCTTTAACCCTTTGCCCGCGTCACCAAATTTAGCGAGCATGCCCTGTATGCTCGCTAAAGGCTGCTTTTTTGCAGATTTTGTTATCGCGATTTCGACTATAAACATAAGTTGTAATATTTTTTCAACTAATCAACTATGTTAATTGCCACCCAAAGTAACTTTTTCAATAATAAAATACAATATATTTTTTTTATTTAATTCAACAATAATCATTCTTCATACAATTGCGGCGTGACGTCGCCATATTGCGAAATACCGCCACGTGTGACCGAGAACACTGCGCCACCACCATACCATATGCTTATAATATTAAATTCTCAGAACAATATCAATTTCACCCGCACTCGATCGCTTATTTACACTATCCAAAATCTTGCAATGGTGACGTATGTTCACGGCGTGTTCCAGAAATAAATTATTTTAGCCTATATTGAACCTTTTTTGACTAATGCCATCTATTGAATTTGGTAAAATATACATTTAGTAATATTTTCAACCAAGTTATACAATTTTAACACAATAGATAGCTCTTATATAGGGTTTGAAATTTCCATGACATCTATACGTGTCACGCGCGCTGAGGGCATATTCGCTAGGACATGCATAGCAGTCATACGCGGTGAGAAGGTTAAAACAATCAGTTTTGGTTGACCAAGTTATTTTAATATTCTAGTATGACATCTTAAAAAAAATGCAGGCAATTAAACATAAAAGTCTAATTATCTTCGAAATATACGTCTTAGAAACACTAATTATTCTTAACTAATAACGATACTTGGACAAACTTTTACCGACGTCCTTTTGACGGGATAAAAAGAGAATTATAATGTTCTCTTAATAACTTCGATATTAAATGAAAAACTATGACTTCAAAGTTCTATCACCAATAAATTTCAAGCTGAATTATTCAATTTATTTAAAAACTATTATAAAATAAGTCACCGTAAACTGTCCCCGATGACACGGTTCATTTTATTAAAATTGGACTTCAAATTAAAAAGTTTTTTCGAAAATTAATGTCAATTTTGTCATCGTTTGGTGAGAATATTATTTAAAATGGGCTGAAGCGATATCATCTCTTTTGAGAACAGCTTTATTAAAAAGGATATTGTTTCAAACTTATATATTTTTTAAACTTAACTAATATCTCTAATGGTTGAATTCATTAAAACTTCACAATATCTATTTTGATATTATCTATCTATTCAATATTTAAAAATAAAATATTAATTATAAAAGTTGCAAGCTGAGCTATGAATGAATTTTATCTATCGATCGATATTGTGCTAGGCATAAAGCTTTTCATTCCATAGTGGATTACGTTTTGGTTTCAATTCATAACATAATTACTTCACACAAAGTATAAGTAACTTATAAATTGATTATAATGCATAATAATAAGCTGATCTTATTCCAGATTTTAAATCAATATTTTCACTTCTTTGTCAAGTGAACCGGCGTATACAGCAGTTAAATCAGCAAAAGACTTGTTCTCAAAAAATACACATGCGTATTTAAATCACAGTAATTTTATTTATACAGAATTTCATAATACATTGTTAATTTATTTGTATGTGATTGGCTCAACAATATTTATTACTGATGACAACAAAACATAAAATATAAATTATGTTTTGCGTCAGAGTAGTCGTATTGAAATGTAATAAATTCAGATGTGATAAATCAAAAATTATCTCTCGGGGGTTAAATAAGTACACATAAATTTTCAATACAAAGGAGTAAATTACTCCAATAGTAAACAATAATAACAATTACAATATTTTAGCATAATATGTTTCGAATAGACACGTCAACCGAAAATGAACCAATAATGTAACAATTTTGATCAACGCTCAATTCATATACAGTCCAGATGCTAGAATAAATACTATTTTTCCTCCAGGGAAATCTACAATAACATAAGTTCATTTATTTATGTTTCTTTTTTGATAGACTGTCTGTGGTTGTATGGAGATGCATTTTTTGATAGTTTAGACAAACAGTAAACTCCCGATTGTTAATTCTTTACCCTTTTTTCAATCGAAGATAGCTATGATCATATTTATTAACACAGACTTTTCGTGTTAGAATTAAACAAAAATAAAGTTCCTCCTACTTCTAGATATTGTGGTGAAAGTTTCAGGTAATGTGTTGGAGCCAAGAGTAAGTTTCGAATCGAATTTAAAGAATATTTTGGTTCGAAACTAAGTGGGTTTTATTATTAATGAGAGATATTTTAAAGTAAAAGGTAACCACATCACAGCCAGTTAGACTCGTTTGATCGTCTCAGTCGACAGGGAGTGACAACGAACGATTGTGTAAGTGTAGAAGAAGAAATTAAAAATTAGTCTTTATTAGCCAACGTGTACGCGAATATAAGCTTTTAGCAAATCTGTTGACAAACTTAAAAAACATATAATTAATATTTTTTTAAACGTGACAAAACTAATTCCCTGCTTTTGAAATGTATATTAAGCAGACTATAAAAATGGAAAAAAATATATACAATTTTGGGTTATCCGTATTTTCTGATTATCCATGCGACTCTTACTTAACAATAGCCCAGATAATCGAAAGTTTTTCGTATGTAATAAATTCAATTGAGATGGAAAATAAATTTAAATATGAACATATTTATAAAAATTTGAATGAAAACATGAAAATGCACAAATAAAGTAACGGAACCAATTTCGCAATAGAACAATAGAATTATTATAAATTGTTATAACAATAGATAGTTAATTATTAACAATAGAATTATTATAACAATATAATTTTTATAATATATTTTTATATTCACGATTTTCTACATTGGTACTTGAAACGTATCGTCGAAAAATTTGGATAACTTATTTGTCTGGTATCTGATTTAAAGCCGGTCAGTTAATTAAAAAAAATATCACTATTGTGATAAAAATGGTCAGTTTATCTCACAAATAGTCAGTTTGAAAGTCGTCATTAAATTTATAAATTTACTATTGGTTTATTTAAATTATGCGATGATCATGTCCAAACGAGCTGATGTTCGGCTTAAGGGGTCCGGAAATTGTGGTTTTAATGTATTTATAGAGACTCCAATCAAACTGGTCTCAAAACGAATAACTAATTTCCATTTCAAACGTTATTCGGCCCTGTACATTCGATTTACATTTCTAGATAAACCAAATGTCGTATCTCGAATGAAATGTCGATTCATGAATAATAAAGTAACCAAATGGTTTGGATACCTCTTCTACAAACACAGCTGGAATTGTATAAGATCTTCAGGTACAAATTTTACGAGATGGAATACAAAACACAAATTTTTAATTTTTAATTTAATTATCTGAGCTAAAAAGCGTCATCAACAAATACGAAACAAACTTTTTCCAAAGATTATTTCGGCATCATCAGGCATTAGAATGTTAAGATCAACCGTTAGAAAATAAATTTTATTATGTATAAGAAAAATTGAAAGAAAATATTATATCTTAGCTTACAAATTATTGGTATAATATTAATGTCGTTAAATCTTAATTTTGAAAGAAATCTCAAAAACAATACAAATCTTTGTAAGTCTTTTAAATTAGAAGTCATCATTATAATCGATCATTATTGAAAAGCAATTTGAAATGTCATGACGTAGAAATTTTGGGTATCGCAAAACGTTGTATTATTTAAAAAAACAAAAAAATTTTGATTGTTAGACAGTAGTTAAATATATTACATATATATTCATGAAAAGGATATAGCAAGAGTAAATTAGGAAGATTCACTTGTTCGTTCAAAATAGGCAACATATTTAACTGTACCCTATTTGTTTCACCCATAACCCATTTTTGATGCAATAATATAACTCCCTTGTCCGGGCTGAACAAATGGTTTTCTAATAATATATGGTTGGAAAAAGTTGATGTGACTTTTTCTTAGTCTAAATGCGGCTTTTAGATATAAATGCGTAGAGAGACCGCTTATCAAAAAACAAATGATATTCTAAACACGTTCTTTTGTACCAAAGATAGCCAGTGCCGTTAATCGCGTAGACCAGTCGACCAATAAAATAGGGTTTTATTGTTTTCTCATGGTATAAGTATAAACGATATCGGTCTATGGCCATTACTATAATTATAACTACTAGACGCTCCTAAAAAAAGAAGTGTCACCACCCCTGTTCTATACTAACATTGTGTGAAAATCAAGATTAAAAGAATTGTTAGAAAGCTGTCTTCGTTTTACGCTTCATTAACAGTAGACATTGATTTGAATAGCTTTACAAACATACTTTACAAGGAGTTAAATTCCCGGTCAACGCCTAGCCTTTTTAAGAGCAGCCATTTGGCGAAATAATGTAAAAGACAGCGATACTAATGACACTACTCTCACATAAAACACGTCTGTGAAAAGATTTATATCTAAACGCATCGAATAAGAGTCATATTTCACAATATTAACGCTAAGAAGCTTTTTTCGCGATGAAAGCTCTCTCAAACCAGTTTATCAATTTGAGAGATAAAGAATAATATAAGAAAGACGACAAAAGAGCATAGATAATAATCAAACATAAATTCCATAATTGTTCCAAGATCTCTGTATTTCAGAAACAGAAAACATCTCACACATCTGAACTGATGTGACGATAAGAAACTAAAAATTGGATCTGGTCATTAAATCTAGTTTTTATAGAAAAAATAGTGTAATTCAATTAAGTTCGTTGCAATTAACACTAGACGGCTTTAATTTGATAGTTCGAATGAAAATATTAAAACTAATTTTGAATTATTAAATAAAAGCCTCAATATTTTGACTTGAAACCGTCATGGTAACAAATAAAACGAAATTAAATATGTAATAGCAAATACCCATCAATAAATACATTACATTTAGGTTAACTTGAAAATACTTGTTCTGAATTTTGTTTTTTGTTTTTCAAAAACATATTAATAGAAAAAGCAGTATTGCGATATATGAAGTTAACCAGAATTTTCTAATGCTGTTGATATAAATAATTCTGCCGTAATATCAATCTGTCAACAATTTTGAGAAACTGAAAATGCTATTTAAACTTTACTGTAAAAGAGTTCTTTCAATAAAATATAACAATAATACGGTACTCTTTTATCTAATACTTCCCATTACAAATTAATATTACATTACACCCATACCTCGCTATATGGTCGCTCTTTATACGGTATTTCGCTATAGCGGCCCTCTTCAATTAAGGCACGTTTTCGATTTTCGGCCTAAAATGTTTCGCTATAACGGCAAAAAAAACTTTTTTTCGATGTCGATGTGAGTGTTTTATGTACATACATATTTATTACTGTTAAACATTAACTGGAAAAATTGGAAAAAATTAGGGACATTTTTGGTACTAAGTACATATGTATGTATGTACATTTTTTTTTTAATATGTATTTTTTTTTTACTTATTTTATAATTTCAAAGAGATCCGAAAATCAGTCACGCTAGAAACTAAACTAGAAGTATTACGTCGTATAGAAGCTGGAGAGAAAATTGTTGAAATTTGCAAGGCAATTGGACTTCAAACTATTCGCGATACAAAGGAAGACATTAAAACATATTTGCAATCTGCTACACCTTTAAATGTCTCGAGATTAACACGCTAAAAGATAAAATTCATTTTGAATGATAAACCATGTTACATATTTTAAAAATTTGGAACCGATCCCATTGAATTTGTATGAATTTCTATTGGAATAATTGATTCCTTATGCGGCTTTTCGCTTTGCGGCTAAGTTTCGTGGAACGTATCTAGGCCGTAAAGCAAGGTATGGGTGTATTATGGTTGTATATCGTAGAAGAAATTATCCAATACATGGTGCATGAAAAAATAATTATGCTAAATATAATATATAAACATACATACGTTGAGATTAAGGTCTCCGATTTCGGTATTCTAGATTGAGGATATGAAGTGAACAATTTTCGAAAAGTTTTTGCAATCAGCAAATATGTTTGAAATCCGCCAGCTCCCCAAAAAAAGGTATTTCACCTTCTTTTCAACATTATTTTAAAATCTCTCAATTTCTGACCTTTTCGGAATTGATCGATCTCGGGATCGGAAATTTTTTGAATGAGGGTCCGGAATTGGATTCCCTAGTTGAGGTGTTATCTCCGTACGGTGATTCAAATTTATTTACTTAAGTATGATTTGCCATCATTTGCCACGTGAATAATGTCTACTATTTTTCTTATCTCCAGACTACCCCTGGAAATGCGAGAAGAATTTTGTAATTCATTGTAATATTTAAAAATTTCGTGTATTCGTCAACACGAAAATGATTTCTTTTATACAAAAAATGTGATAACGGAAGCAATTGTTACCAGTTTTTTTTGTGGTAGGTCAAAGAAAATTTCTTTAGTTATTTAAGCCTTTTCAAAGTACAATTTGTTTTAAGAAAATTCTGTCCTGCCTTGTTTATGACTCAATTATCGTCGAGTTTTCAATCTAAATGCAAATTGATCTAATTTTGTTATGAAAAGAAATCCTTTAGGATTTCCGTCTTACCGAATATAGATATTTTTTTTCGAATAAAATTCCTATAAATAATCGCATAAAAATAGGAAAATTCCAATTTTTATTTACATTCGTGCTCTACTTAAACAAACATCAACTTACAAAAAAATCGACTGATGGACTAAATTGGTTTTGCCATGAACGGCTTTGGGTAGCGTCAGTTCAACTTAATTCGCGGCACTTGCCAAAATAGAAGATGCCAAAAGACAAAGCCCGGTACATTAATGTAAAAAAAAATACAGAAATTTACACAATTTGAACGATTCAAAGTCTAAATATACCAACGTTGAATTAACGTTTCATAATTTTTTCACATAGACTTTTATATTAAAACTATTTTTTAAATATAAATTAATAAAAATGGCGTATATTTTTGTTTCATTTTGATTCCTATTTGCCTTATTTATTATACTATAAACCACGGGTTCCCAACCTATGGGTCGCCAACTTTTTTCGATTTTGGATTTGAGCAGCAAAACTAAAACTACAGTCAACCAAAATTACCTTATTGAACAAAATGCCTTTTTCAATTGCATCGGGGCCGCGGGTCACATAGCTTTTATAAAAGAGGGTCGTCACCTGAAAAAAGTTGGGAACCTATGCTATAAATGGAGCAAAGAAAAAGAGAGATAGAGAGAAAGAGAGCGAAAGAGCGATTAATTAAACGCATAAACACCAGTATAAAAATTTGCCAATCGCAAATTTTTAAGCTTTAAATAAAAAAGAAAATAAAACTGTTTACGTTACGATTAATTGAACATTTTTAAATCTCCTAAGAGTTGTGTCAATATTTCATGTTTCAGAATTGACGAACCAGTCAATGATATAATAATATTTTACGAAACCGTAACTAATTTATTAATATCACCCGCGTATGCTCATAATATATTTTTTTACAAACAATATTTATAAAAAATATAGAAATACCAATTTAGAATTTGATATATTATAGAAGCACCAACTCGACCATTGGTGCGATCGCAATTGGTTGTATTTTTTGCTTAATTAAAAGTTTTTTTTTGTAATGTCGGTTTTGTCGGGTCTTATGGCGCAGCGGTTAGCGTTGTTGGCCTCTGTGCCGGATCTTACGGGTTCGAGTCTCAGTACGAACAGCATTTTTTCGATCTATTTCTGTTCGAAGGCATAGGTGCTTGTGATGTCTAAAAATTTCCTCCTACCCTTCCGATTCTTCAATAACTAGGCGTAGCGAGAGCCATTAGTTAACAACTATTTCTGTTCTAGCGACTAAGTAACAAAAAGTTCTCGTAGAAAGCCTTCTGTTAAGATACCTCCATTAGGAGGCCATACACTGCACATTGGGAGTGGACATGGATAAAAAAATGATATTTGAAAAACCGATATTTAAAATAAATTACCGTGATCCCGGAATATTTGTATGTTATATATTCGTCTTGTGTTGGAATCCTTTATGATAAGTGAATGTGCTCTATACCAGTGCTCTTCAACTTATGGTCCGCGGGAGCTTATTACCGGTCCGTGAAGACTTTAAAGTTTTGAAAATTTATCGACTGTTGCTATCCTCGATGTTGATGCAAAATGGTGAATGAACTGACTTGATATCTTTAAGATGTCGGCTATCTCATGCAGCTTCAATTTACGATCGGTCAAAAATACTTTGTGGAATTTTTATATGTTTTCTGGAACAACTGTCGAATTTGGGCGATTCAGAAATCATGAAATGAGCGCTTAGGAACCAGCAAACCACTTCTATACCATTTGTCTCGATTTGACAAAGTCCGAATAACACTAGTCAAGCCATTGCTTTGCTTGAACGGTATTGTTTCCCATTACGAATCAATGCTTTATCAACACACGAAATTCAGTTTTTTCCATTGTTTTGAAAATTACAAAAGTAGCGTCTCTAAAACCACTGTAACTTGTGAATTAAAAGTCAATTGTATGAAATTTTGACACGTTCTATTTGAAGGTGGGTATTTTTAAAACTTATATGCATTTGTCAATAGTGACGCGATCTATTTTTGTCATCCTTCGAACATATTGATTGACGCCGGTCCGGGAGATATTTTTTCCAAGTTTAACAGGTCCGCGGATGTAAAAAGGTTGAAGAACACTGCTCTACACTATATAGTAAGAACAGATATAGTTTTAAAAAAAAGAAAATATAAATAATGAAATAATAATGTGGTACAATGACATTTATGTTCAGTCACTGACATGTTAATTTGTTGAGTAAACGATAAAATAGTTGACAATGAGTTTGTTCTATTATTTACCTATGAAAATCTTCTGTGCTTCACTTTTAAGAGAATGATATCTCAAATGAGCTTTTGCAACTTTCATTGACTCTGACAAACAAAGTACCGTTAACTTAATTGAGATAATGGAGCTTAGACTCGGCGTTTACTTGTATTGGATAAATAATTATATGTGAACACTATCGTACAATTAAATCCTCGAGTCTAGACTCTGTGTCAGGCGTGACGAAACTTTTCAGCAAGCGACAGTTTATTAACCAATTATATTGATTAAAATACACAACTTACCTTGTTAATGACGATTCATTAAGCAACTTCAAAAGAGTCACGGAGAATATTTAAATACAGTCAGTAAGTTTAGTTAATCTGGGAACTAAAGCTGTTAAGTGAAAGTAGTATAATGCAAAAAATGACAATGCTCAACTATCATTATTGAATTTAATATGAATAAAAAACATACGTATTATTGAAAATTAAATGTTCAATTAAAGTTACTGAAGTACCTCTACGGTTAGCCTACATTGGGCCGAACGCATATCACACATGGATGAGAGTATATCTACAAAACGACTTACTTTTGATATTTCTGAGGAAAGTCGAAGCGTTGGAAGACAGTGAATTTGCTGAATGGATGGGATGTCACAGAAAGGTGGAGTTCAGCGATTGTCGTAGTAAGGCAAAGGGCATAGCTAAACGGAGAAGATTAGTTAAAGCGGCCAAGGTTCACTCCACACTGTAGAGTCAGAAAACGAAAAAGAAAACTTAATGTGATATGCAATATTTACATATGATTTATATGCAACATTAAGTAATTACCAGAGCTGTGGGGTCGTGTAAAAAAGACGATTCCGACTCCAATGAATTTTTTCAATAACTTCATTTTAACTTGTATATATGTAAAACATCAGATCATTTTTAGTCAATCTAGCATGCCGTGGTATAGCTATGGATTATTGTGGATTAAAAACAGATCATTAAATATTAAAAAAAATATATATTTAAGAATATTTAATAATGTAGAAATATTTTTACAAATAAATATAGTCTACAGCCCCGGTTTCGCTCATGATGAGCATTGTCAACTGACATGATGAGCATTGTCCATCAGTTGACAATGCTCATCATGAGCGAAACCGGTCCTGATCTAATAAATTTTATGTGGAAAAAGTACTAAAAATGTTTTATTATTTTTATTATAATGCCATTCCACCAAGTATTGACAGTGAACACCTTAAAAGTGAATACTTTTTATAGTAAAAATGTTAGTATTATAAATCAATTATGTATACCATTGAGGTGATAGTTTTTATTGAAATTATTATTAATTAATATAATAGCCTGAAGATTGGTAATGTTATTGAACGTGGAAAATATGTTGACCATCTCTTCTTCAGCTAGACAATGCATATTGTGAGATGCAGGTTGGAAACATAAACCGCTTAGATTATAGGCGTTTCCAATATTATTTAGTATCAATGGATACTTTTGATGTGAAAAGCACCCACTAATTTATTGCTGTGATTCGGTAAATTTTAACGTGATAAAATTCAGTGAACCGTGCAAGAATCAAACAAAACCGATCTACGTACATTACGGTGGCATTATTTCTATAAAGTTGGTGGATATAAATTGAATTAAATTTTGGTCTAGGTGTTTTGTGGGTGGGTAAAAACGATATTGTTTACCCATCTCTGGGTCTTTGAATTAATGAAAATGTCACTAGAGAATCTAGATATGCACTTGAAGACAAATATACAACAAATGATGAATTAAAACAATATGCGTGTTGATTTTTGATTTAAAGGCTTAAGTCTAAGACTGATCAAAAAACTGAACTCTTCTGTTAAATTTACAGAGATCAACTGTGAACACAATAGAAAAAATACAATAAATAAAATATGTGAAAAAGAAAAAGAATAAAGATCAAAACAAAAGCTGCATTTTTAAGGTCAACGTTTTATTTTATTTGATTCAAGTATAATTAAAATTTTCGATGAATCTAAAATGTTTACAGACAATTAAATATGTTAAGTTGTTGTCCTCAATCCGGTTTGTTACAAAAGTTTTCTGAAATTGTAACACCTAAATGAGCAATTTAAATTCAATATTTTGAACTCATTATGATTGTTCAATGGCAAAATGGTGGTAAATTTATATTCTAAAATTATGAAGTAGCCATTATTAATGGAGCTGATTTTATAATTAATAATATGAATTTCTTTTTTACCCATTGTCTTTTTAAATAATCATTTTTATTCGATTTAATTGTACACGCTTAACATTTTTATTTAGCAGGTTTCATTGTAAGCACCTAGACTTTGCTAGAAAACATTATAATATTAAAGAAACGAATTGAGAATGTATAATGTATTCCGTGGTCCAGTGATCAACGTCGTTGTCTACGCTTACGATGCTCACATGGTTATACCCCAGTGCGGACAGTTTTTATAAATTGATTTGGCAATCAATTTATGAATAAAATAAACAGAGCTCTTATACATAAATCAATACAATTTTAATTATTTTAGTAAGAAATATTAAAAATGAATTTCATCTAAAATAAATATCGGACTTTGTTTACTGATAAACCATTTAAAATACTGAAAAATGTCAAATTTTTCATTGTCATGTCATTTATCAAATTAATTTTTTTGTATGATATTTTAATGAAACTGTATTTCTGCCCGAATTTGAAAAAATGTAAATTTGTATATATATGTCTTTTTTTTTTAAGTGAGAACTGTACTCTATATTTAAATACATATTTTTTACAGAAGTAGCTTATATGATTCTGAATATTAAAATTCACCGATAAATCGACGAATAAAATTCTGCAATCGTTAACGGCAGTGCTAATTATTTTTTTCGAGTAGGTACTGCACAATTCGATTGGACGCCAATTAAAGTTGTCTGTAAAAAAATCATAAAGTCATTACAATATAAACTCGCCAATATTTTTTATTAATAGGCTTGTTTCTATTGAATCTCAATCAATTACAGGGCGTAGCTGACAACCGAAATTATATCTAACTCAATTAACAGCTCGCTTGAGATTAATGGGTATATACTTCTATCGAGGTTTACAAAATTGAATTATGGTGCATTTGATACTCGGACGAAGGACCTTTGCAGTTTTTTCACTTAGGGTTTAGCTACATAATGAAAATTGGAAAAGTTATTTTATACATTTAATGCACGATTAAGTTTCAATGAATTTCATTTCACACGAAAGGATTTGAGATTTCATAATGGAGCAATTAAAAATATTTGCAATAGATTTGAGTGCTTGCTTGTGGTTATTTATATTAAATCAATTGATTCACAATAATTCGATAGCATTGACTAAGTATTTAGTTGAATCGTTTAAATTTTGTTCACTCCCACGCGTTTTGTCACTAACGACTCAGATTTCATTATTTAAAATGCGCACGTATTTATTTATTAACATAAATGCTGTTTGTCTGTCTTTCTACTAATTTTCATCCGAAACACGATTTCAGGAATAATATTTAATATAAATATAGTAAGATTCTATTGTACCGTAAAACCTCATGGGAATATGTGTCTTCGTCAATCATCTGTCAAACATTTTAGTAAGCAGTAATGTTTGTGACAGATGTTGATAGCAGTTATGTAAAATAAATCAAAGCGTTTTTCAACAAAACTCTTTTAATCTTCATATTGTAAATATGTGAAATCCATACATAAATAAACAATCAAATACAAATTATCTATTTCACAAGACTTTCTTCTCGCTAGCCCTCAAATACAGAGATTATTATGAATTCTATAAGTGAAACGGTACATAAAATTCACTGAATGAATGTTAATCCCCAAAGTTAAATAATTCATAGTAGTATAATGTATAGTAGTCTTAATAAAATCATTTAATGACATTTAGACTTGATTCACATAACAGTACACAAACAACTTCGTAATATTATCACGTTGATATTTAAAAAAACAATATATAAAATATCACGAAAAAATAGCAATCTGTAAAATGAACGCTATATTTTTTTAATCAATAAAATTTCTGGAAAAGTTTTTGCAAAAGATAAAAAAAATGATATTAAGAAAATAGAGTCCTCGGTTGCTCTTCGTTGTTACAAATTAGTTGATATCGTTGAACATATTCTAAGTCTGAGAAAATAATTTATATCTGCTGCGCTGCTACTTCTCCAACAAATATAATTAATGGTTTTCACTTTTTGTCGGTCATGAATTATATTTTTACATAGAAGACAAACCTTTATAAACAAAATAAAAACTGAAATATTTACAGTTTATTGTCGGTGTTTTGTGACTAAATTTTAAATACTATAGAAGAAGATGGTTAAATGTATGTTATTTAAGTATGAAATCCGATATGAAATTCTCGTATGCGTTCTTGATGTAATGTTTATGGATGTTAATAAACGAATGAAGATATTCGATGAAATTAAAATTTTAAATAAATATGAGATAAAATGTTAATATATATTTTTCATTACAAATAACAAGTCTATTGCTTCCGTCGAATAACCATTGACACACAACTAAATCTACTTGAAAACTAAAAAAACATGAATTCGCCTGAACTAGAGACTGGTAATACAAAAAGTTTAAATAAAGCAAAAAATACGGCCACTTGCGATCGCAATACCGGGAAAGTAAATAATTTAATAATCAAAATCAGTATTTAGATATTTTGCGTGAAATACCGTAAATAAAAAGTGCCTATCTCAAAACCATTTTTTTTTTTATGATTTTTATAAAAAAAATATGGTTTGTTCAAACGATATTAAACAATCGACATCCACATCGGTTTTGGAGCCTATCAATATTGATAAAAATATTTCCAGAATTCAAATTTGCAATCATTTATAAGCATTACAAATTCAATTTGGCTAATTTTCAATTCAGAAATACAAGCATATTTTGTATTTCAGTTTAAGATTTCGACTGAAGGTGCTTGGTGGAATTTCAATATTAAATTTGAATCTGAACTTACTTAAATTTGAACTGACGTTCAAGTTCACATTCATCCGTGCACTTGAATGCCTGAAGATGCCGAAAGGCGAAAGCCGGGTCGTTAGTGACAAAATGTGTGTGAATGTACATAATTTGAACGATTCAAATTTAGTATTTCAGTATTAAAAATAACACCATGCATACCAAGATCGCGTTTTTTATAAAATCGATATTATAGTTCCTAGTTTGAACTCTTAAAATATTTCAAAATCAGAATAAATATCGTTGAACGATATTAAAGCTCCCAGTTTCATGACAATTGGCAGGCCGGTAATGTAAATTGAGAAACTGAATAATTTATGTTTGAGATTCATCAGAAAGTTATTCATAGAAAATGTTGCCGTCTATATTTCTCATACAAACCACCATCTAAAAACGGGTAAAAAGTTATATTTTCTATACATGTTTTACTGTAATTTAACATTACACTTTTTCTGATATGTTGTCTTGAAAAAAAATATTTGTGTCCACTGCAGACATTTTATCTCAAGATTTAATATAATGTTACAAAAAGGTTGTTAAACACTTATTCTGATAACGATTAATCAATTCTAGATGATCAACGAGTAGACTTTAGTTAAAAAAAAACATTCTCTTCTTGCTATCAACAAATAACTTTAGCCTACAGTTGTATAAATTTATGATGCGAGAGATGAAAGTTGGCTATCTATAAACGTATCATATTTTAGAAGAAAAAATGTTATCGGCACTTCATATAAAATATATTATTTTATATACACAGTAGGGCTTGCATTACCGGTTAATCGTCCAAAACACACCATCGGTAATTACCGATAAATTAGAAACATTGCCGGTAATTACCAACAATTGTTTTATCGCGAATTAAGGCTAAATACAGGCATATTATAACAAAAGTTGATTGTAGACATCCATGCAAAATTAGAAGTTTCGTTTTTTCAACTCTGGCAACATTAAAACACAGATTGTTACTGTTCATACTGGTATCACCATCGCAGTGACCGCTCGAACTCTGCAGCTGATTCCATATACTTTTTTAAGGACTGAGGACGAAGTATATTTTAAAACATTTGTATTTTGGTACTTATTCTTCATTGTTTACATATATTGTATTTTTGTTTATTTGGAAAAAAAACAATTTTGTAAATATTGATTTTATATTATCATTTTTTTCATAAACTCAATAAAATCATTCAATTGTAAAATTATTGTATTTAATTTTAATTATTAACTTAAATTAGGTGTATACAAAGTAAATGCAACAATATGTTAATGGATAAACTAATAAGTTAATCGTATCGACTCCTCACAGTCCTCACAGAGAGATAAACCAAATATTACACAGTCGTAATTTAAATTAATCAAGCTCGATGCGGCATAAATATAACTGATTATCTGACGTCCCATTACCATATCTCAGTAAAAACAAAAAAGACATCATATAAAATATAAAAATGGATTTATATGACATTATTCACCTGGGGAGCCGGTAAATTGCTCGAATTACAAATTATTCGAATTACTTGGTTATTTAAACGATTTTTCATGACTTTTTCTACGAATTTAATTTTTATCTTGTGCGACACTTGTTTAGAGAGTGAAATATACAAATATTTTTCGTAAGTATTTATTTTAACCGTGTTCGCTCCAAATGCGGAAAATATGATCTTTTAATGGAGTTTATCTCAATAGAAGTGTTTCTACGAGAACTGCTTATTAATTAGTTAGTCAAACTGTTTCTATATTTTTCCAGAAAACATAGAAGACTAGGGCTTAGACAGAACAAACGGACAGAACAAACAAAAACAAATTGATTATCTTGTTATTCGAGCAATTTACATTCGAGCAATTTACCGGGAACCATTTACCTGAAACGTATTTGAAATTGTTTAGGTTTCAATCTAGTATTAAGTAATCGTAATAGTAATCTAGATACCGTTTTTAGAAAGGTGGCTACATACAATTATACTTTAATCATCAAATCTACATATGTCTATTTTTTCCATTTACCGGTAATGGGAAAAATTATTTACCGTTTACCGGTAAATGCAAATTTACGGTAAATTGCAAGCCCTAATACTCAGGCATCAAAGTATATACATTAGAAAAGTCTAAATTGACGAAAGTTGACACAGGTACTAAGATATGTTCTTAAATACTTAAGTAAATAACCTTAGTTTCATTTACATATGTTAATAAAAACAACACTTAAAGTATGACAGATAAATAATTTTCTTTTATTTTACGACAAATTTTCCGGCAAAGAATATATCGTATTATATTGGAAGAAAAAAATTAGCTAAGCCGGCTTTTTTTGTACCATATCCGCTCCATAGAAGAAGGCCATGTGGCCACCACGCAACGTCTACATGATTCTCTATCACCCACCAAACACTTTGCTTTGTCCTTTAAGAATCCATCACCGTTTATGTATGTCGAATACAGGCTATGCGTAATACTCAAAGGTCGTTCATGATGATAGTATCTCACTAAACATTAACTATTTTTTTCTTCTTAGAGATGTTACTGTCACATATCCATGTCATTTTAAGTTTTAAAGTAGATTCGTTATACTATGTCCAATAAGATATCGACTGTAGAAAAGAAAAAGGACGTAACCCACAATGATCACAATGTATACAACTTAATACACGTTTTACTAAAAGGATGTAAGCTGTAAATGCCAAATTGGTATCTAAATTTAGCTTTTAGGTTTGAAAAAAGAGACTCTAAAAATTGCAACCAGGAAAAAGAACTTAAAATGTTTTTTATTCAACAATGTATAATATTAAAATTAAATTATTTAAATTAAACACTGGTTCATAAGTCTCTGTGCACTCTAAGGATGCGTATATTTCATATTATGCCTTTGGCCCAAAATCATCTAAAAAGGTTCTTTGCGCCTCCTGTAAAATTTGTTATTTTAAAAAATTAAAATAAATTTTTATATTAAAAAATGTTTGGTATTACAGCTAATGTCAATGCACCAGATATTTTAAAGATGAAAGATCATACGAGAAAATCTCGATGAGAATTTATTGTACGTCACTCGAGATAAACTCGAGGTAAATTGACATCACAAACACCCACATCTTAGGTCTAAATTTAAATTGAAAAATATAAATTTGACATTGGCCTTGGCGGGAATCGAACGCAGACCTACCTGGTAGGTAGAAAAAGCTCTAACAACTAAACCACAGCGTGCGATGTGTGGGTTACGTCACTTTTCCTTTCCAAATTCGATATGTAATAATATATTTTAAAAGTTCATATTTGTGTTTGAATTGAATACAATAAAGCCATTTTATTTTTGATCTGTCACTTCTCCAAACATTCAATAGTCGTTTCTCGAAAACTTGTTATTTATACATATCACATTTGCGCTTTGAACCATCGATATATAAGTTTCAGCATTTATCATACCACTGCAGACAATATTAAATAAAAACACCACAAACACGATCTTTTGAATTTTACCATTCACTAACAGCGATCGATTATTTTTAAAGCAAATAAACTCAATAGGTTCTAAAACCAACGGATAAAAACTACTGCATTTCAAGTATAAAGTCTTTCTTCTGCCTGCGTGAGATGGTACAAATAATAAATTAAAATCGGAAAATCTTTCAGACTACAATTCTTAAAATAAATAGCCGTACTTTAAAGTCAATGATCGCAAGGCTAAAGTTCAAAAGATTCTTTTCATTGAAGAAATGAATAAAATATATCCTAAAGAATAATACAAGTATATGTAAGTCCATTGTCCTCCAATACTTAGCTACGAGATAAAGTAAATACAGATGCTGATAGGGGTATTATTATTCCCTCTCGAGTTTTTTTACTCGGAAGTGAAGAGCGCTTGCGTAACTTTGTAATAATCCTTACTTTCGAAAATCGTTCTTAGGCATATTACAAAGACATTTTTGTAATCCTATATCAAAATAATGCTGCGTATTGTAAAATGTTCCGGATTCGAATAGTCCTTATAACCACGAGAATGGTATATTTTGAAATGCAAAATTATCGTCAAACAAAAATGAACATTACTTTTTTACACGTTTTATGCAATACACTAAAAATAACGAATACAAATGATTTATTCTAATACAATTCCCAGAAACAGAAAACAAAGACGCGGATAACTGATTTAATAATAACAAAATATTCAATAGCGCAAGACAGTAACAACGAATATTATAAAAGCCTTCATTGGATTCTAAAAAAGTAGACGTTTGAATCGTTCAAACTATGTACATTCTCACAGATTTTGTCACTAACGACCCGGGTTTCGCCTTTCGGCATCTTCAGGCATTCAAGTGCACGGATGAACTTGAACTGACGTTTAGTCAATGAAAGTTTCGTGTTTATATAAGATATAAATGCATCACTGAGTCCAAAGCCATTGCTGGCGAAAAGGATGAGCTCATGGGAATGCCAAAAGATTTGAGTAGTAAGTAGTTTCAAGAATTATATTATTTGTTTGTCGGCAAAGGTTTTATGATTATATGATTTTATGATTATATAGGGTATAGAAGTGGAGATGTGGGAAAGTTTAGTATTTCATTTAAAATCGGAAGACTTTGCAGCTGTGCTTTGTTGATTTCTAAAATTTCTTGGAAAAAGAGCTTATGATTGTCCGTATTTGGGTGTAACATTTTTATCCCTTGTTCCTGATTGAACATGTGTCCTTCCGAAATTAAGTGATTAGCAAAAGTAGACGTGTCTTTTTTCAATTTAACGTGACAGAAATTGCTAGTGATGAAAGCGATTTGAGTCCAGTTTCTTATAAACGTTTTCGTAGATAATTTTAATTTTCTTACTTCAAAAACATTTATGTTTTGTGTAATTAAATTATCGGCTCTTCATTATTACATTCTTTTGCACGATTTTCTTTGCCACAATTGTGTAATTTTTTCAAATAACACGATTGTTTAATTGTAGGGAACCAATTTTCAATTTTTTTATGAATTCTATCACACTTTTTATTCGGTTTCCTCGTGATTTTTTAGGAACGTGAACTTTTTATATCATTACGGTAAATGGTGCCAGAAAATTTTAAATATTATCGAGGCGTATTACGCTACAATGATTTTCAATAAGCTTCCATTAATGTTATTTGTGATTGTAATTTTAAAATATTTTTCATCGTTAAATAAAAACTTTGCAATATCAAAAATTGGTATAAGTATAATATCAAACTGACATGAATGTATTCAAGGAAGCAATTTTCCTTGTCGAGTAAAATGCTATTCTTGTAAGCGATAACAGCGCGTTTTTTTTTATTCTGTTGTAACATTAGTTTCACATTAAATGGATTTTTTCTATATCAGCGCAATTTGACAAGCAATTTGTAATATTTAAAATTTTAAAACGATCTACGCTTGCATTTTGGTTTTATTAAACTACTTCATCTTTTATCATAATATATAATTTCCCAGATTATAGAAAACGTTATTATACAATTTTTATGATATACTCAGATATTTGTGACCTTGTGTATGTGCTTCACGTACTGTGATAGTGTGAAGCATTTAAAAGGTTTGAATTGTTTTTTCTTTTTGGCGCAGCTTTACCGCGATCCGGAAGTTATATAAACTTTTTATCAGTAGAATGTTTTTGTGAATATATTGGATTAATATGTTAAGAAGGACGTAAAGTATAAAACAAGTAATCGTGTATCTATGAATTTTAAAGAAAACTCGTTCACGTAGAAGAAACATTATTATAAACAATTGATTTTATTTAAATATTTCCTTTAATTTCTTCTAGACATATAAGATTTTAGAAATATACGTTGTATGTATAAAAAGATAAAGTATAAAACAAGTAATCGTGTATCTATGAATCTAAAAGAAAACACGTTCACGTAGAGAAAACATTATTATCCACAATAGAAGATTTTATTTAAATATTTTCCTTAATTTCTTCTAGACATCTCAGATTTTGGAAATATACGTTGTTTGTATAAATCGAGTACTTCGATACAAGTAATCGGTGTTTTATTGGATGCATCATTTTAAAAAAATATCTAAGTCAATTGCAGATGATTTAAGGCTGGGTTTCACAAACTTTTTCGTTACAGTGAATGTTTTGAAAACAAAAATATTTGGCGGGAAATACTTTTTAAAAAAAAAAAAAAATCTTTTTTTTAGAAAGTTTAAGTCAAAAATTGAATATATCATTTTCTTTAAATCATGCGATTCATGCAGTTGTCTGTTTGAAACTAAATCTTGCAATCTAGGCTCAAATTTAGTGGTGTGAATAAGCAAAACAAATACGATATGGTTGGCTGCTAATTTAGATCTTTAACTGGATGGCTGCCACAGACGGAATATCTCGTCAAATTTTTCGCGCTCAACACGCCAGAGACAAGTTACCTCATCAATAACTAATTAAATTAATAATTGAAAATTACAGCCGGTGTGCAGGGTACAAACTTCCTTTTTTATACGGCAACCAAAAGGCTAAACATGATTTATAAAGCTCATTGTAGATTTTTTTTCTGCATAAATATTAATATATATTTCCTCTTCCTCTTTTAGCGATATGCGTTATCTCTTTACTCTCTTAAAAAAGATAGGTAAAGTAACTGAGTGGCAAATAGTTATTGTAAAAAAACTTCTATTGAAGTACTTCCATAAGGAAGCATTGTGCTCCACATTGGGAGCGGATATGCATAAAACAGATATACATAAAATGAAAACGTAAAAAGTTTGAAAAAATATGGTGGTGGCTTTAACTTTTAATAAAAAAAACATATTTTAAGGGTTACTAATTGATATTTCATTATTTTGGTCGAACTAGGCAGACAGTTTTAGTGTGATTAAACACAATGATAAGCTGCGGTGCTCAAAAATAAGAAATCGTTTGTGGTATTATCCAGATACCACACAGCTAGAAGCACCGGATAGTTAGTAGTATGACTTTAATATATAATAAAAATATCGAGCATTTTTGGAAAAAGCCACTTTGTAAGTATAAAATTTGTAAATTCACTGGACTGTCAGAGAGTAAAAGGCAGAAAAATTTAAAATTGCATTATACAGACGTCGTTTATAAATCGTGTTGTCTGTTAGTAGCAGATGGGTGTCGAGTGTCGACGTACCCCATATTGAGGATTATAACCATCTGGCCTAACAAGCGATCATTTTTTAAGCAAACGAAAACCCGATGGAGAGGAAAATGGACGACAAATTCGTTTTAATTAATTATTCAAACTGCATTGGTCTAAGGTGAATGCCTCGACGTCGAGAAACGTAGTGTGATTTAAGTTTTCAATTTTTGGTTGCGCCAAGTGACGGCTTAAAAGATTATTGAAAATTCAGAGATATTTTGTTTGTCTTAGTTATATTGCCTAGACAAAAAACGTGTTTGTTTTACGTACATGAATCATTCATGTTTTTATGTGCGCGTCTGAAGATTCGTACTATTTTACTATATTTACTTTATCTGAGTTTTGATTTTTCTGCGTCAACGAGGAAAGCGTTTAGTGAAATGATTCTGCTATAAAATTTTGACTTGTTCGCACAAAATTAATATGTAACTTTTAAAATTACAAAAAACGAAGTCTTACTCTGAAATTTAATGAGATTATATATCTAATTGAAAAAATAACTAATGAAATAGTGCTTTCTCACTGGAAGAAAAAGCTTTAGTTTTTTTATGGGATATGTAAAACTATACTTTAAATTCTCTTTTCACGCGTATTTTAGTTAAGTACTTACTGTCTTTTTTTTTGTAAAAGATGGACTTAAATGGAGAAACATTTAGCTTAATATAATATAATAAAATTTAATATTAATTATTATATATTTACTGTTTTTTTAATAAGCGTTTTAATCAAACGAAAAAAAATACAAATATTAAAAAATATATTTAAAGCAACTATAATGATTGATTATTCAAAATTGACGACCTTTTTATTAAATTATTGGAACTGTGAAAACTGTTTTTATTTAAAAAAAAAATTATAATATCGAACCAAAATTTTAGTAACAAACGATTGCAATTTAGGTTTGACGTAGAAAAGTATGCTTCATACATCTTTTGTCAATCACTGCCACGGTCGGGCAATGCTTTTTACGTTTAATTTAATTCAGTCACGTATATACACTGAACATTGTTTTTTCCTGTTTTTTTCATTCGCAAGAAACAAAGAACTCGAGAAACTTTTTACAGCCGTCATTAAAGTTCTACTCGCGGCTTATACAAAAAAGTAATTAATTTATGTATGTACATTATCAAATTCCCGTTAGTCAACAAGCCATGCTGTAAGCGTTGTATGCTGGTTGGCGAGTGGTCTGAAGTACTTAAATATTTAACCAATATGAAACAATTTATAAATATCATTTTGTAAAAAAAAACTTAAATATTTTTTTTATGATAATTAATTTTTGTCAAATCAAATTACTCAGTTGCTACTTATTTACCTTTTTTCATACTATTGTTAATAGCTTTCTAGGTTTATTAAATAAATTGTTGACTTGAAGAAACTCGGCGTGGACTATTGCGAAGGGAGGCACGAACAGTCCAAAATATTTATTTACCCTTTAAAACGCGTCTTTATTTCTATATGAAATAAAGAATGGGGTGGCGCGAAGATATGTTTTTCTTCAAAAAGAGGCGTAGTAACATAGCGGTTGGAAACCACCGGTATAAACCATGGAAAATATCTCCAAACGATATTTTAAATAATCCCAAATAAAAATACTTTTCTCTTTCCTCTTCTATTCTAGCGCTTCAGCCTGATGTGAAATTTGACGATAAATGTAAAAACTTAATTATTTTTTGACTTAAAAATCAATTTAAGCACATAACTACAAAGTTATTTAAAGGAACGTGTATTCTGTTTTAGAAAACTAAGCCATGTAGTAAGCTCACCAAAGTCATAAAACTTATGTGACACCGTTTTCTACACCACGAAGCAATTTGATAGCTTTAACGTTCAACTGGCGTCAGACCAATTTTAAATGTGATAATTTTGTTCACCCAGGTAAAACCTTTACAATGAAACATCCGCTACCAAGTTAAAAAATTGTATTGTTAATTAACAGTGGCTTTATCTTTTGTAAATGGGAATAAAAAAAAATCTTTAACGTTTGACGGAGTGAAAAATCCTAAAATTATGATAGAAAGTGTATGGTTTATATATATATTTAATTAAAAATAATTAAAACAAATGACATTTATTAATAATTTCTTTTTACTTTACCATATATTTTATTTTAATCATACAAAACATTTAAACAGCTTAAAAAACGCGATAAGGGTGTTTTTCGTAAAAAATCATCCAAGCGGACACAATATAACTAATCAGATATCAAACCACTAAAGAATCTTGAATCCACATATAAATAAAATGAAGGCAGTAATACATTTTGTCGTTAGCGAGGGGATCAAAAGTATATACGTTTATATATGTGTGCAAATTGTTATTTTGATTGCATGGGCGTAACTGTAATTTCAGCGCTCTTTGACAAATTTCCCGGTGGGTCAATTCACTTGTAAATATTTTCATCATTCTCATTTAAATATTTTCATCATTTAATTCTATTTTATCTGTCTCTTTTTGTTAATAAAGATGAGTGCAAAATAAAAAAATCCGTAAATAAATACATTATGTTTAATAAGAATTGATGTCATCCAGCGGTTGCTAAATATTGCCTTCCTATCGATGAAAGAAAGAACACAAATAAAATGTAATGAAACGTCATTATAAATATCTAACGAAAAAAATACAAAATTCAGATGAGTATTGTAACTAAAAGTTACTCGAAGCCTTGGCGATTTTTTTCATGGTGACTATTTCGTTAGTTGGATGCTGACCTAGCTTTACTTGAAGAATATGGAAAACTGGCATCAAATGACAACTATGAAATTAACCCTCCAAGGACGAGCGTCACCATATGGTCACACAAAACACCGTTGTCTATTGATCCCACTATTCATACTTTTTCTACCTGAATATCGTTGCTTTTGCTCATATTTGGTTAAGAAGGGTACGGACTACAGTAAGTCATCAGCCGTAGGAACAGGAACGGTCTCCAAAAGCACATGTGATTTTTTGAATTTCCGTTTTTTTTAATTTACTTTTTGAAACTGTTAGATATTTTTTTATTAAAACATAAAATTATTTACAGTTATTTTGCTAATATATTTGTTTTGAAATTATGTTGATCTAAAGAGGTCAAATTGTAAATATTTTTAAAAAAATCACGTTTAGCTATATTTCAACCCCGAATGTTTGCAAGCCCATACGGTCACTTTTGTCCTTACTACTGTCCGTACTCAATATTACACGGTAATAAAAGGATGAGCATGACCATATAGTCATGCGGGGTTTCTATACAACGACTTTGCGTTTTTTTTTTTTTAAATTTTGGATAGGAATAAAAGTTATCCGTGACTTCAATATGGCTTAGAAAATATTTTTTTTATCGGAAAAAAGCTCTCGTCTCTGGAGGGTTAATTACAAAGACATTCGAAAATTTGTGTCCCAACTCTACCGTTAACTTGCATTTTTTTTAAATTGAGTGATTCATGACGTACATATGTATATGTATGTATACAAGTTTCATTAATGAAACTTCATTGACTTCTCAATTGATTTCTATAATTAAAATGAGATATTTTTCGCGAGGGGGCTAAAAGCAAAGACATCAATATATCACGGAATCCATTTTGAGAAAAACGTAAAAAACTGAAAAAAAGCATTACTATTTTATTTAATTTATGTCCCTGCCCTACAGTAGAATATTGCGGTTCACAATGAATTGTCAAATGTGCTGATCCAACATTTTGTCACGTGACATTTTGTATTCGACGATACGTTTAAAGTGAAGAAGATGAATTTGTTTTTAAAGCGAATTAAAAAAAAAAAAATTATGGAACGAAGAGATTTTCTACTGAAATATTATCTCACAAGCCGAATAATTTTTAGCTCTTTGATTTTGTGTTCATTGAAAAATATTTTTCAATATTATTGCATTTGCTTCTAACCCCCATGCGAGGAAAAATAAAAAAAAATAACTTGGTGCATTCAGCTGACGAATAACTGTAGTTAAACTTAATCTTTAATGCCTTCACTCATGAAGAGCATTTTCAACAAATAAGAATACACATTAATACAGTGTTATGTATGTATACTAAGTCAAATATGTTGAGGCGTTCAGTGATAAGACACTAAATTAACTTAACAATATGTTTAAAGGTAATAGGAGAGATATAATGCCTTTCTACAAAGTATTGATATTGAAAACCTTGTGCAAAAATTGTGTATATATTTATGCAGATCAAAAAATAATAAATTCACTTAATTAAAAATAAAGTAGAAATGAGTTAATTATTCCACGTATTGTGTTACTAACTGTGACACGTGTTTCGCCTCTTTCAGAGGCATCTTCAGACTTACTATCGCATAGTTTGCTTAAGTAATGAAGCAAGATTGATTCTAACATTTTAAAATTATAAAATTACAAAATGGAGGTTTGGGTTTTTTTCCTTTTAGAATCAATCTTGCTTCATTACTTAAGCAAACTTTGCGATAGTAAGTCTGAAAATGCCCCTGAAAGAGGCGAAACACGTGTCACAGTTAGTAACACAATACGTGGAATAATCAAAGTTAATTTAAATTTTCTATTAAAATGAACTTCCACAAAGTTACCGCCGAAACCATCGAAACCCTTCTTGGTCTTTGAAGAATATTATCTTAAGTAGCTCCAGAGGTATACTTTAAAAAATAAATTTAATCTCGTGTTGGGCGCTACTTTGGAAACTCAGCATGAAAGTGACTGAATTAATGTCCCGCAAAGGAATTATAAATGGTATATAAGGAAAGATTAACTTTATTCATACGAATATAAAAAAGGCTTTTATACTCGAAAAATAACAAATTGTTACGATGATTAAGTATGCTGTTATAAAGTTTTGTCATTTGAGGAAGCCTTTTTTAAAGTTTGCTGATGGAAAAATTATTTTTTAATCTTACTGACGGGGAATAATTTTTGCACGTCGAGGTGGAACATATTTGATACTCGTTTATTTTTTTGCCAAAAAATCTTCTTCAACATCAAAGAACCCTACTCATATTTTTTCTCGATGGGCTTGGCACTTTGGTAGTTGCTTTATGGTAATTCGTTTAAGACAAAACGGGAGTTCAATGTACAATAGTTAATGTATATATTGTTGATTTTACTCAGTTGTAGTATACACGATAGCAGTGACGTAGCAAGAGAACTGAGGTAGGACCAGACCGCCCCGGGCGGCACATTTTTGGGGGCGGCATTTTCAAAAATAAATACAATATTTTCGAAAAATTATATTTAAACATTAAAAAAAATAAGCCACCTGTAGTAAAAACTCTTAGTTCATAGATAAACAAATATTAGAAGTGATTTAATTAAAAACAAAATTAGGGGAAACTTGGGGGCGGCAAATTCAACTCTTCGCCTCTTCCTACACCACTGCACGATAGTAAAAATGAACGCTTTAAGTAAACTATTCAGCAGAAAGTGTAGGCAAAAATAATATAATAAAGAAGAATTAAACAAAAATTTGTTATGTTTTAGTATTAAAACTCATAAACTTAACACCAACACATGTCCCATAATGAGTCACCCACAACAGAAACCGGCGACACATGTCATAGTTAATTGTTTACATCAATAAATTAAAAATTATTATAAACATTTCATCTTTAAGTACGACATTTATATATGAGACATAATCTTTATTATAATTTAATATTTCACTGGTCTAGGTCCATTCATTTTAGAAACAATAGTAAATTTCGTAAATTATCAACGCGTGTGGTTTTGATGGAGCTTGGAAGTTTACGGTGGAAAGCTTTGCCCTTAACACGGGCTAATGCGAATGGAACGTTCAGTTAAAATCCACCGAAATTATTATATTGTGTGAAATAAGCTTTCTAGCTAACAAAGTTTTATAACTGCCTGTACGTTTTTATTATTTATATTTTTACTTATTATTATTAATGCTTATTTATAATAATACAAATTAAAACTTCAATGCGAGAATTGAATTAAAATTTTACTTATAGTAAACAAAGACGGACTTGCTTTGCTATAAGCGTAAACCATTAATATCGTTTATTATTAATCATTGGTGGACTGACATCATAAAAAAATAAAAATAAAATTCCGATATAATAAAGGGTATATAGATAAAACAAAGTGAGTACTATTTCGACACAACGCCATCAAGATCAAGAATCGATTTATAAAAAGTGAAATCGTAAATATCATATTTTTGAATCGGCAGTAGCATCGTGGAAGTTTAATCATTATATAAAATTCAATTTTAACTTAAATTTGAAACTAACTAAGTGGCTCAACATTGTTGAACTTATTTCCTTTGGAATTTACCACCCCTAATCAAAGTAGTCGATCCCCATATAGCGTACATATTGGGGCTACGCTATAGGAATACTACTTTATAGGAGACTAAGCACCCATACAAAATTTGAGATTAGGTTCTTTCAATTGCATTTTGTGAATTGAACGAAATGAGCAAATCAAACATTTTTCCTGTCACGTTCGCTTTTTCGTTTCGCTCGTCACAGAATACGTCTAGCAAAGTCAAGGGACAAACAGCTACTGAAAAATATTTTTTTAATGCACATACATATATAAAATGTGTATTTGTATAATAATATATTTATAAAAATTCTAATTTCACCTTAAAAATTGCGTTTTGTAAAAAAAACTTTGCTTTAGGGGGGGGGGGGTTACTGTAACTAATGTATAATTAGTACTATCAATGTTTGTGTCTTTTCTCCTCCTTGCTTCTAGTAGAAAATATTTTTAAAAAAACCGACAGTAATTTTGTAATTTAAAGTTCAAAAATTAGAATCAAATTGTTTTCTATTCGTCATGTGTTTATTTGGTCTGATGATGCTTCTTTAATTTGTGAAACAACAAGTGGAAGTAAATTTTTTTTTTTTTTTATTAACGTTAACATGATACTTATAAAATATTACACTTTATATAATCACTTCCTGGATAGTAACATGTATTAATTTGGCAAATTTAGAAATTATTGCTTAAATATTTTCTAAAAACAAATGCCGTCTTGTGTATTTAAATAGTGATTTTTGGAGCAAATTCCAAAAGTCGGCAATAGATGGCAGAATAATTTTAAGCATTTACAAGAGAGGTATATGTATCTTGCTTGGGAAAATTTAAAGCATTCTTTTGGTGGATTCCAACCTCGACTTCCCGCCGTAATTCTGTAAGATTGGTTGACATTATGTTGACAGCGTCTTTGCGGGCAACATGTCACGTTAATGATATGTTATTATATAAATAAATGGTTACATTGTCTGTTATCATAGCAGAATATGGTTTATATATTTATTATATTATATAATACGTTGACCTCGTTTGTCTAGTATTTTTTTTCGAATGTCTTATTTATATTAAAATAATATACTACAATATTAAGCCCCATTCTTTCGGAACCCGTTTGTGGTTTTTTTGATGCCAAAAAAAATATTTTGTATTATTTATGTACGTAGATATCATCGCTTGGGGGTGAAGGAAAAATATTTTAGTTTCTTCAATGAAAATTACTGAAAAATGGTGAATGGTTATTTTAACCAAAAATTTTGCAGTTTGTTTTAAGAAAACCACTGTAAATACTTAGTGGAAAGGCATTGTATTTAATACGAAATACTCTTTTGTATTGATTCCTATATTTATTTATTGAGGAAAAGACCGGTTTCTCTCTTCACGAGTATTTTCAAATAATAAAACTATGCATTGATACAAGATTATTTATAAAAAAAATCAGTCAGACTAAGAATAAGGGTGTAACAAAAAAATGGTAATAGAAATACTATGAAAAGTTTTTTTATAAAATGATAAGAGTATAATAATTATGCTTACTTAATACATATTAAAAATAAACATATTAATTTTCAATCGAAATAAAAACATTTAATAAAAAAAGTTACTAATAATAAATTAAAAAGTGTAGGTAAAATAATAATTACAAAAATTAGCAAATGGGAATTTTCACAATATAATTTAAAATATCAAAAACAATTGGTATACTGGCAAAATAAATGATTCTAAGCCGCTCTCAGGTAGAACGTGTATGAATAATTTTTCCAGTCGAACGGCCATGTCTGATCTAAAATAATTTATCAAAATCATACCAATTCTTACAAGCAAAAGAATAAAAATATAAGCATTAATTCTTGCCTAATTAAAATTATGCATTATGCTAAATTTGACAATGACGTGTATGGAAGTATAATATTATAAAAAAATGATTTTTTTCGAAGGAACATTTACTAATCTTTATCATCAATACTTAGATGACACTTGGAAAATCGGCAGTCCTGTTTCCATTTAGATTGGAAATGAAAAAAAAAACAGTTATCGAGTAACAGAAATGTTGGCAAAATGGCCGTGATGTTCATTATATACCGTGGCGTGGCGGTATTAAAAAATATGAAATTAGCAAAAAAAGGGTTTTGGACTTATTCGATTCCGCAAAGAATTGACTGTAGACACATTGAAAATAATTGATAATTTTATCAAAAATATTGAACTTTTATTATTATTTAAAGCCCCTCACAGCTATTTTTTTATACCTCCATTTACGTTTATTATTTTTTGTTAATGTCACTTGCTGTTCCCATATTGCTAAAATCGTGTTACAGCAGTTTTCACTGCATATTGCTTTTGTTACAATATAAAAACTTATTACGTAAAAAAACCCCACGTGGGATTCCCCTTGGTCCCTGAAACACTGTTGTTTTGATATTGCAAACATTTGAGTGTATGAGGTTTTGTTTTGCGGTCACATTCCACGTATAATTTCACCTCTATGGGCGCGAAAAGCTGTTTAATCTTAAGCGCGGTTGAGGCAAAGTTACACTTAATTAAATCCGAAAGACTGGTTAAGGCCCACGAGACTGTGGGGGTGGGTGACACAGTTTTTAAAAGTTTCAGACAAGTCTACCCTAAGACCGTGCCTCAAAATGGATAATATTTAATTACATCTTACCCCTTAAGTAAAGGGCGATATTGTATTCTGCACTATTGAATACAGCACAAAGGCATCTGTTGACGAACCTTAATGTATCGCATTGACACCATGGTGAGAGAATTTCGCTTAAGAATATCAAATTTCAACTGCGAGAAATTTTAAGCATCTAATTATTAATAATATTAAAATACGGTGTAAGCTAACTTGCAGTGGTGTAGCGGTATACTTTAGAGGTTATCCATAAATTATGTCACACAGCTTAGCATAATTTTGTAAATCTTTTACTATCTAAAAAGTTTGTTATACCTACATATCTTGTATTTTATTGCTCGAAATGATATGTTGATATCTTCGATAGATTCGTATGTTTATATAAAATTTTCTACATCTTCTTTATCACTAATCTAACATTGCTTAAAAATCCCTGAAGGCATAGTTTCTCAACAATTTTTTGGCTTTCCCAAAATTTTCAATTTCAAAGACGTGACACCTTTTTTAGATCTTCTCAAAGTTATTTTAAAAACTTTGGAGTTTACTATGGACTTTTCCGTACCCCCCAATACTGTGTTGTGGCTCACCTAAAATTTTTTTTTCTCTGTGGCCCCGGTTGTGGTGCTTAAGGCAGTGGTTTTAAAGCAATGTGCTTATGTTTTATAAGAGATAGGCCCTATTTATTTCTAATATTTCTTGATAAAATAATTTATGTTCGCTTGTGTTTTTATGTAATAATTTAAGTCCTTCATCTCTCAAAAATTCTCGCTATTCGTATCGATTACGTTAACAACAATTACTGAGCGATCCAATTTTATGTTTGTATATAAACGATGTAAACTGCTTACTGATATCGAAGATTAAAGATATCGAAAGGCGAAACCCGGGTCGTTAGCGACAAGATTGATGGAAGAGTACAGCATTCAGACAATTCAAATTTGATATTGAAATTCCATCAAGCACCTTCAGTTAAAAATCTAAATTATAAAGATTATTTACTATCACCATCAGAAAGTGGTCAAATCTGTTTACGCATATTTGTAACAACTTTGATTTCATCACTGAACAGGAATAAATCTATATAACTATTGTTTATTGTTTTAAATCAGAAGAAAAGTACATAGGATAACAGCAGACGCCAATTCATCATACACTTGACAAATTTAATTCATAATTCAATTAAACAAACAAAAAACAGACAAACAGACAAACATAATTCAATTAAAAAAACAGTACATATTACATCAATATAGAAACATATTTTGAACATACAAATTCAAAAAGTAAGACAAAACTGACATAAACGTTATGCGTTGAGAAACGATTGTAATTAATTAATATAGTGTTTTTGATACAATAAATGAAACATAAACACGCTTTTCTCGAATGTTTTGACTACTGATGACGCTAGAGGTTAATTATGTCAAAATTAATTTCTATAAATAACACTTATTAACATATGATTAATATACAGGCTCCGCTGAACAGGAGTGACGTCTATAATACATTACATTTCTCTTTGTACACGAAATAATGTCCTGAATTTGGCGTGGGTTGATAAGATATTATGCGGAGAATTAGGTCGGAAGCACCTTGGAATATGTAAGTCAAGGTCTTGCTTGCCTTACGTAACTCGCCCCTCTTTAGAGACCCAGTAGACTTTTAACAAGGGTCTAGAATTGACGCCCACGATTATTCCTCGACTACGTTTTCCGTTACCCCCAATAACGTCCCTGCATATTTAGTAGCTTTTTATAACCTAAACTTTTTGTGATAAAATTGAAAATAAAAGACATTCGTAGATCCGTCGAAAAAGTCAGAAAAGATCTTTTCAGACCGTAGAAAAGCGTAAGTGTCTTAAGTATTCAGATGTAAGTGAAGACTTCAAGCCAAAAACTTGTTAACTGAAACTTTTGCCGAAAATGTTAAAACACGTACAGGGTTTACTTTCGTTTGCTCTTTCCAGCGAACTATGTAAGCGAGTCAGTTCATTTTTACGTGCGTTTCGTCCAATTCAACATCGCTACAACACAAAAAGTCGCTGTAAAGTGAGCTTTTTTTAGAAATATGTCATTCAAATTGTACCGAAAATGCTGCAAAACGAGCAGCAGCAAGTTGTGTACATACTGTGAGTCGTTACATATGTGTCGAAGTGGTTTAAGCCTTCAACAATCAACCAGGAAGCATAGTTAGTGTCTATAAAGACGTAATTTTGTTATAAATGGACGGATTATTAATTAATTTTAGTTACCTCCATCGTATATCGGGACATTCGCGCGTAGATTAATTTCTCAACAATCATGAATAAATCGATTGCTGTTGTAGAATGAACATACTATGAAAGTGGAATGTAAGATACTTCTTTGTCATACATTGGATATGATATGCACCGATTTAAATGTATACTGAGATGTATTCATATCAATTATATATGTATGCCGACTTTCGATGGATATGGCAAAGTAAGTTAAAATTAACAACGCCTTTTTCGATTGGTGTCAATTTACTTTTGAAGTCTTTTCATCAAAGCCAATAAAAATATTGTCAAGGATTGAAAAACATAATTCAAAAAAGCAATCAGTAAATAGCTAAATTTAACACCGAAGGAAACATAAATTTGAAACGAAGAACATTATTTTTGGTCGTCGTGAATTTTGAATTTAAATGAAATAATTCAAACTGAAATATTTAGACGTCATTATAAGAAGAGTTTACAATTAAAGAAGATTGCGTCGTGATTTTAAGTACACGGTTGGTGATTTCAAAATATTTTAAAGATGTTTTAATCAACGGTATTTATTATTGCTTAGCCAGAATAATTATACAATAGACACAGAAGCTTGTAGCCAACATAAAATGGCAGAATTTTTCTGAATTAATTGTAATGTTCCACACCTTATCCCGCGAGATTTCTAAGCTATGCCGATCGTAAGTCTAGAAAACATTGATGGCGAGTCGTTGACAACATGCCACTAGGGATTTCAATTGAATATTCGATATTCAGTTCATTGCTGATATTTGGTTATTTGAATGTTTATCAAATCGATTATAATATATGCATGATATACAACGATATATAAAATATTATAATTATTGTACAGCGTTGCATTTTACTTTGGTGTAACTAATTTTGTTTATTTTAAACAGTCAAATATTTACTTTGTATTCGTCTCACCAGAAATGTAAGCAAACAAAATATTGCGAAACTCAATCTTAGCACAGAAAACTGTAAAGTCTTGATTCAACAGACTTCAGGTATAAAATAAAACACATCTATTACCTAGTTTCATCGAACGATAAGTCAAAAAAATTATTAGAAAATTTAAATTAACTTTGATTATTCCACGTATTGTGTTACTAACTGTGACACGTGTTTCGCCTCTTTTAGAGGCATCTTCAGACTTACTATAGCAAAGTTTGCTTAAGTAATGAAGCAAGATTGATTCTAACATTTTAAAATTATGAAATTACAAAATGGAGTTTAGGGTTTTTTCCTTTTAAGAGGAGCAAAGAGGGGAGTGTAGAATCGAAATAAAGCAAACAAATAATGATACTAATGAGTTGCAATCAATCAGATTGGGATTTTTCCTTTTTAAGGGAAGCAAAGTAAGTCTGAAAATGCCTCTGAAAGAGGCGAAACACGTGTCACAATATGTGGAATAATCAAAGTTAATTTAAATTTTCTATTAAAATGAACTTCCACAAAGTTATCGCCGAAACCATCGAAAGCAAAAAAAATATGTTTTGCGTTATGTTACCCATTTCCATAGTTCCACAAAAGTACATCTATAAAAAATAAAAGTTTTTTCTCGGTAGAAACATGTTTGCATAATGGAAATAAAGATATGTAAACAGTCTCTCAGTTTCATATAAATACGATTCGAAATATCGTTTTAAAGTTTCTGTCAATGTTTTGATAAATTTAAATCGAATTGAGATAAATGACTAAATGATTGACTAAAATCAACACCTAATAATTACCACTTTTTTACAACTCATTTTAGGTGCTTTAAACTTTGGTCAGCTATACTTTAAAAAATCAATTGATAGTTGTAGCACAATAGAACTGAGCCATCGATTGAGTGGCATGTCTCTCGTATATGTGAGAAATACAGTATTAGAAAACAATCTGTTTCGAAAATTAAAACGGAATACAAAATAAACAAATTTGTGTTAATATGTGTTGTATGTAAAGTGCGAATATTTAATCCTAGAAAATGTAAAAAATTGACACGGAAAATCTATTTTTATATAAAGGATTTTCGGCAAAATGCAATACCCGTCTTTCGCATTAGTCCGTTATATTATGCAGTGTTAAAAACTACTGTAAGATTATTCAAATTATATGAAAGCTTAATTATGTTATATTTTAGTATGCCTGCATTATTTTTCACCACGTTTGAAATGTTTGCAAAATTATTTGAATATTTCAACGCTTTAATATTCGATATCCGAATAATTTACTGTAAGATTATTCAAATTATATGAAAGTGAAATTTCATTAAAAAATACAATGAAAGCTTAATTATGTTATATTTTAGTATGCCTGCATTATTTTTCACCACGTTTGAAACGTTTGCAAAATTATTTGAATATTTCAACGCTTTAATATTCGATATCCAAATAATTTACTGTAAGATTATTCAAATTATATGAAAGTGAAATTTCATTAAAAAATACAATGAAAGCTTAATTATGTTATATTTTAGTATGCCTGCATTATTTTTCACCACGTTTGAAACGTTTGCAAAATTATTTGAATATTTCAATGCTTTAATATTCGATATCCGAATAATTTACTCTAAAAATGTTTCGACTCCTACATGCCACGGTAAAAGAGTATACGCAGAAAACTTCGGATATCGTCCATAGAGAGTACTACACGAAATATTCTGATAGCTTAACTTTAAATAAGTCACACCTGTAGGGTCACCGCCGTCGGAAACTGTACCGGTTAAATATTCGAACACTGCAAGTTGCAACTGACTTGTCAGTATATGGCTATGGAGATGAAGTGAGGTTTTGGCATTTTCAAATACAGTAATAATTTAGTCGTCCATGCATTCATTATTTTAATTTAAAAAAACAAAACTTGTTTAATAATTGATTATCTTAATATTTCCGATGCAATTATTCGTGATAGTTATTTCCTTTAATTTAATGGTAAGCTTTATTTTAACGTGAATATAAGCGTGAATTAAATTAAGTTAATCATAAACGGTATCCAAAAAGTGATTGGCGTTAGTAAAACTTATTTCAGTTTACGTATACGACTAAATATCTAAAATGGAAGTAAGCAGGTGGAAAGAAGTATATTTGACGAAAAACCTTGAATATGTGATAAAGGTGATGTAGGAAAATCTCCAGCTCAATCGAAAGCCATGAAAAGGATAGCTAGAAAAGTTAAGATTGACAGAATACAAGAAAGAAGTTAATGAAAACTGGAAAAACCTATGTCGAACAGCGGACAGAAGCAAGTTGACAGAGAAAGGTAGAACATTCAAGCGTGAAAAAGTGATATGTTGATTTTTATTTAAAAAAAAATGAAAATATGTAGTGAAAATGGCATTCTTGTTTTATTCCTATTTTTTTTCGCTCGAAACATAGGTTATTTGGACTCCTAATGAAAATGGTTAAGAACCCAATAGTACGACAAAAATATAGGTTATATATAAATAAAAATAAAGATTTTAGTGCCGTAGAATTAAAAAAATAAAGCACATGCTATTTAACTAACATATATTAGGGAAAATATTATTTCAATTTCACATATTATGATTACTTATTACTTGATAAACTAAAAAAAAATATTTATTAATTGTTGTCAAAAAAAGAGCACGTAGTTTGAATAGTAAATGAATACAGTATGTGCTTAGAACTTTACATTTTTATTTATAGATAACCTTCACCTTGGTAACTCTTATAATTTGAACCCTCGAGAGGTGAAGTGAGCCAACTAGTAAAAAGGTAAAACATTTTTCTTGGACTCTTAAGTACAATCACGTCTTTACTTGGTGTTTTGGTGGATTGCATATTTTTATTTTACGGAGATAACACTATTGAAATATGTATTAACTGAGATTACTTCACTTTTACGATATTTTAAGACGTGTAGAATATTACAGGCACAACGCATCTAACTTTTTTCTAAAGTACCACTTGGCTCACTTCACCTCTTATGAGCCCAATTATGTAAGAGAGAGTGCTTTTTGTCATTATTAAACATTAAGTATTACCGAAACCGGAGTTAATTTGAAGCATGCATTTTAGTAGTAAACCCCTGTGATTAGTAATAAGTCGTCGAATGGATAATAGTAATATATGTGGTTTTAAGAGAACTGATTACTACTTAACCGTTCGAACCTTTTTTTCGAAATGACTTTGGATATACGGATGGGGCTGTACGATCGAATGAGTGGGACTATGAATATCACAGACGTCCAAGTGGATTGAAAAATCAATTTATTAAGTTATCCGTATGGAAAGTTGAGGTCGCGGATATCGTAACTGAAAAAAAAACAACTCTCACTAGGTACAGGAGCTGCAAATGTTTTTAAATTTCTATATTAGAGCAGCGAAAAAAATGAACCATTAAAAAAAATCTAAACGATTTTGCTCGTATTAAAGACGACATATGATATTTTTAAGCGCATTCGTTGTATATTCGCAGGTTTTTTTAAAGATTCGTTGGAGTAGTCAACGCTGCACCCAACTGACAACGGTTTATTTAATATTCTACACCTCCCGTCAGCCTTTCTGCTTCCTCCATGGCCTTCACAGAGTCCCGTAGCTCCACCGTGTACATATTATGGATATTCATCAGTGGCTTTCCACGGTGATGAGATCCATTCGGTTGTTTGAAAAGATAGGTAGGATTAACACTCAATTCAAGTCCATCGCAATTTTTTAATATGGAGGTTATAAAACGCTGGCTAGTATTTTCGTGTTAATGACAAAAAAACAAACTATATCCTTAGTATTCGTCGCCGGTATCTGATATTTTTAATCATTGTTTTCAACATTAATGTTTCACTTTAAATTGTGCTGTCGAGGTCTGCGCGGGCTCGGGATTGGCCCACGAGCTATTTATTATATAGCCCGACCCGTGGGCCGGGCTCTGGTGGGTAAGGGTGATCGGAATTCGGGCTTGGGCCGTTCTCGGAAGGTGATTTATTGTGTAACAAATATTTCAGACGATTTGTCACATCAGAAGAGTTTGACAGATTGAATAATTCCTCCTACATTGTCATAGAATATTGGCAAACGTCGAGTATATTTTTATTTCGGGAACACAAAGCTAAAAAGCCCATTCAATTTAGTGAACTAATTTGAGCTAAATTTGAAACCATTATTATTTTATTTATGTTCAATTGGTGGTTCAAGCTACCAGAAAACCAGCTTAAGTAGTGATATTCATTATATTCATATTCATATATTTTTTAGACAATAACTAAACTTTTGAATAAAACCATCACTGAAGTGGGAGAGTTACACGACGTTTGGAGATTTTTAAAACTTGCTTTTATAAATGAAATTTCGTTAATTAAAAATTGAATTATATAACTTTATGTTTTGCGTCGGGTTCAGGTAACAAGTGTGGCATTAAGCCTAGGGTCCGGCCCGAATCTGAATTGGGCTGTCTCAGACAGGGTAATTTCATCAAATGTGGGCCCGTGCAGACTTCTATGCTGTAAATATTGAGGTTATACCTAGTGGGTGCATCTACTAGTTTCTCGTAAAAGTAAAAAAAAACACATGTTTTATTGTGATTAATCGATATCAATATGAAAAGTATATTTGAAAGGAAATCTAACTGAACTTGAGATTGATGAAAAAGATAATAAATTCGACACGCCTCCGATATATAGATACTAGATAGATAGATGGATAGATAGATAGAACGAGATTTAAACTAACCTCTACTGTCTGAAATTGTTAAGCATTTGACCGACAGTTGAAGACTCCATTAAAAACCTAATAAAAATATCTTTACAAGTTGAAAATGTCAATTAGTTTTTATTTGTATATTATGTGTGTATATATTATACATTTCAGAGCGTCTAGAATGACCGTTAAAAATATATAATTACAGTCATAACAATAAATTTTGTGGTCTAGCAATGCATGAAATTATATTTTCATGAGACATACCCTTATATCGTCAAACCTTTTAACTTCGCTATGAATATAATAACAAATAGTGATGTTGAGAAATCAACACTTCAATAACAGTTCTATTTTCTAAACAATTCTTTGACATTATTTTCTTAAAGTTGTTAAATAAAGAATGTTGTATGATTAAGACTATTTTTACGTATAATAAACAATAACCCAGTGTTTATGATTACATGGAATAATAGCTATAATTATAAATAACTTTGTTGAGGCTTTGATCAAAGGATTCTGCGTTGTAACAACCTGAGAATAAATTTTCGGGACATTCATACATTTTGCCAACTCGTTTTCCGGGACATTTGAATAAAACAACCCAAAATTTAAGACTTCATGTATCATTTTTCGAAGAATATAGTTTTATTGTCAAAATTAAACGAACCCCACGAATAACGTCTAATAAAAAGCAATGTCATTATTTAATATTAAATTTGTTCATAGTATGCAATATTCACCTAAAAATAATTTTGAATGAGTTTGACTTACCAACAGTGTTCATGCATAGAAAAAATCGTTTTTTATACTACTGGTTCGGGACGCGAGAATTTCTGATAAAAGCCGAGACTTGAAAATCCCTATTACGAACAAGACTTTATTCCATCTTATCCCTTTTTTCTTCCCTGTATCTTCTTCTGTTATATTTTCTAAAATATGTATATTATTCTTATATGCTGTGCTAGAATGGATTTACACTGAATACAGGTATTTACGTCATATCTTTTAGAATACTGTTTCCTTGAATATTTTCCTTTATTTGATATATAAAACAAAAAAATGTTTATTTTTTCATTTGATGTTTCGGTTATGTTTTCTTGTTATTAAGCTGTTGCGTACCAAACTCGAATAACTCTTAATATACTAAGGTTTATTTTTTTTCTATTTACAAAGAAAACTAAGTTACATGGTAATAAATATTGTTCAGAATCAATTTTATGTCGTAAAGAACGAAGTAAAAGTAATGTTTTCCTCACCTCTGTCAACTCAATTTTGGTTGACAGACATTGAGATTTATTTATTATATACACTAATTGTTGGTTTTTACTTTGTTAATGATAATTCATACCTAATTGGTTTTTGTTGTAATAGTTTTCATTGCTAAGTGGTCTTTAACTTTTTATTTATAGTTTATTTTCCTTGTAATTTGCTTCAATTCTTTTGCTAGGTTGTAATACCAATTGTTTGTCATACCTTGTTTTTATCACTTAACTTTTGTATAAATATCACTGTTTTATTGTTTTTCTTATCAGTTGACAATGCTCATCATGAGCGAAACCGGTCCTGATCTAATAAATTTTATGTGGAAAAAGTACTAAAAATGTTTTATTATTTTTATCAAAACGAACTTATTTATAATATTATCCCCCTTCGTTTTCATTTTTACGTTTAATACCTTAAAAAAAGTTAAAACAAACTTTATTTATTCAAATAAAAGTTATTTCGAATAAATACTCAGTTTACCATTGGATTAAAACTAAAAAAATTAAACAAAATTATTTACTTAAGTAAAATAAATAAAATATAGTTTTTTTTAAAAGTAGAATCTTCTTTTAAAAGAAAACGAAACAATAAGAAAGGTTTTTTTTGTTTCCTTAAGAATAAATTAAATAAACTTTTAGTAATGAAATCTGGATCATCGTGAGCTTTCATAAGTTTAAAATAATATATTAGTTTTCTCATCATGAGTTCGTAAGTTTTTCTCTTATAATTTCGGCATCACTGAAGATTGTACGGTTGAGTGAAAATAAATCTTCAAAATATGTATGTATATCTTAAATATATACAATCAAGTGTAAGGTTTGTTTTTTTTTTCAAATTAAATGCCAGTATTGCAAATATCAATGTAAGTTAAAGTAAAGGAAAAAATACGGCCTGTAAAAATCACAATACCGGGCGAGAAAATCGAAATGGGTGTTTTAAATTTCACATAAAATATCGTCATAAAAATATATTATTATCATAACCGAGTGTTTTTCATAAATAATAACTGTTTATTACATTTATAATAAATCATTGAAAGACTCGTCAATTCTAGAATCTGTAAATATTGATCTTGACAGATTTAAAATATTTTTATTTATCTCCAACAACTTCACTTATATAATTTGGGCCCTCCCTTCAGAGATGAAGTGGGCCGACTAGTAAAATAGTAAAACTTTAAAGTACAATCACGTTTTTATTTGGTGTTTTGGTGGATTACATAATTTTATTTTACGAAGATAATACTATTGCAATGTGTTTTAACTGAGGTTACATCACATTTACGATTCTTGGAGACGTGTAGAATATTACAACCCATCTAACTTATTTTTTAAAAAATATTACTTGGTTTACTTCACCTCTGATGGACCCATATACTATGTGATGGTTTCTGTATACGAAATGAGCTAACTCGATGATACTAAGCACACAGTAAAATATATTGAAAATATTAACAAACTTATTTTACCTTTGGGCTATTTCCTGATTCCGATATCATTGTCTTTGCCATATATCAAGATAATGCAATCGAGAAACATATTGTCATTTAAGAATGTTAGATAATGTGTTGCTAAATCGAGCTTAATTCCTAAAAAAATGTTGCCCGAAGCTTAGGCTCCCAGGCTTTCAAATAAACCACATGTGATTTGTTAACACATATGTATATTAAATAGATAATTACTTCAGTTTGAGCAATTAAATTAGTTTCCAACGGCAGATTTAGAAGATAAAAATGCTTTAACACCTTGTCACGTGAATGTTCTGTCAGAATTGTGTAATCGGTCCGATTCAGTAAGAATAAATATGTGTTAACCTTGAAGCATGTTTATATGCTAAATTTTCTTTCCAAAGCTCTGTAGAAATTCATTTGTTTTTATTTTTGAAGAAGAAATTATTGATTAAAAAAAGAGTTAACCTTAAATATTGTCGAAATACAAAGTATCACCAAGTTGGCACAGTTCGATATAAATTAAAAATTAGATTTTGGTTAATTTTTAGAGGAATACTGATATTTTCGCATTGTTTAAAGTGATTTTTCGTAAAAACCGGTATTGAAATCCATATTTAAAAGCTATACAAAAATGTGATAAATATATACTATTGTGATCACTGAACGAAATTTTGATAATCACTGTGAATCACATATATTTTTCAATTCACATTTTTTTTATGTACAGGACGTTAAATTAAAGTAGTTGCTTACGTCCATCAATAAGATGGTTAAGTTACACGAAGACAGGGCCGGCACCACCATACAGGCGAAATAGGCAACCGCCTAGAGCGCAAGCCATTAGGGGGCGCGTAAATGGACTATTTAAATTATTAGGTAAATAAAAAGGTTTATTTTATTTTGAAGATTGTATTTGGTCGTTGTAATTATGTATCGTATTCTATATCATTTTGAAAAAGAGAGGTTGAGTGACTGAGTCACAAATAGTTCACTTAGAAAGACTTCTATTGAGATACATTCATTAAGAGACCATATGCTTCACATTGGGAGCGGACATGGATATGTAAAAAATATTTATAAGGTGCCAAGCTATTTTTTTCATTTTTTATAAAAAAAATGGAACGATTTGTTAAAAGGGGGCGCGCCAATAATCGTTGCATAGGGCGCCAAATAACCTCGCGACGGAACTGCACGAAGATAAACTAAAAGAGACATAAATGGCCGGTCTCAAATTGATTCAATGGGGTGTAATAACCATGAATTTGTATCCAAACGTGCGAATGATCGTTATGACTTTTACGATAGCCGTTGCTTCTAAATGAAAATAATAGCATTCAACTAAAAAAAAGTCGTTTATATTCTTTCTCTATATGCGTACCCTATCTATAAAAAATCTAGCCGACTGCGTGGTCGAGTGTCATCGTGATTGGCTAAGAATGCGAATGTCACGGGTTCAAACTCCAGTACGGACAGTTCTCTTCTTTGTGCTTTGAACAGTGTAGTTAATTTTTTTTCCTAAATTAATTTGTAAATATAATGCATGGGATGTAATATTCATATAAGTTTATACATAATAGTCTATCTTAATTTTTCCATTACGCATTGTTTGCATGTACAGTTAAAATAACCAATTCTATCGAATGATTTTTTAATGTTTAAATAGAGCGTCGGTAGTAGGGATTCTGTGTCGAGACGTCCCGGGACTTTTCAGGTTTTTTGCTGTCTTAAGTCCCGGGACTTTTTTGGAAAATGTCCCGGGACTTTGGTGTCTATTCTCGGGATCAGTTTTGAAAAAATGTATTATATTCAGGCTAATGGAAAACCTGGGGTGGTAAACAATTTTTTTTATGCATATATAAAAGGGATCTGATACAAAACATATTTTCGAGATTTATAATGTTGTAGAAGTTTCGAATACCGTGTGTTTATATATTTTAATATAATTGTAGCAAAAGCAAATTACAAAATATTTAAATTAAATGTTCACACCTGATGTTGTTTTATGTACAAATGTTTTTTCACTATTATACAAAAGTACCAATGTCTCAATCGGACAAAAAAGGTCAAAAAGCTGTATTGTGAAGATACGGTCATAAATTTACTCCTGACAGCGGTCAAATTCTTTGATATTTTTTCACTACGTGTACTGTTATCATCCCTTTTTGGTAAAAATTAACCGTAAGCATTGCACGTATCCATTACATAAGAAAAATAATAATTATTAAAAATTGTATTAAAAAACGCGATTTTTGCTAGTGCGTTCTTTCAAAAGGCGTATAAGGCATGTATGTGTATGTATATATGTAATATATACATACATGCAAATAATTAATTTGAATACAATTATAATTTTATTGAAAAGGAAATAAAAGTCTCGAGCCCCGGGATGTCCCGGGACTTTGAATTTCTCAGGCCTCGAGTCCCGGGACTTTTAAAACCCCGAGACTTCAGAATCTCTAGTCGGTAGTGGCTTCATTATACTAATTTTAAAAAAATACAAGATTCTGCACTGTTCCACAGAACGAAAAAGTTATCTCAATATTATTTTTCACCGAAATGCTGAAGTATGTAGGCAATTTAAATGTGTAAGAAACCTGCGGCCCACATGTGGTCCTGTTAGCGTTTTTTTTTACGCCGGGTCTACCATAATGTTACATAAAATCTACACGGGTTACCTGACCTATTTTAGGATTCCGAAAAAATGTGGAAACATATGAGAAAATAATTCCTATTTATATGAAAATCTATTCTGTGCTCTTTGGTTCTTTTATTTTCTATGTAGTGAAATAACAAAAAAATATGCTGTGTAATGCTATTAAAGCAGCGTTTCACAACTGAGGTACCAAATATGTTATCCATATTAAATGTGAAAAATATTAAAAAATAATTAATAACACTCCTTTGTAGTAAGTAGTACATAATTTCAAATTTATTTTTAAGGTGCAGGGTCATTTTTACACAAGCATTTTCAACTGATATAAACACATACATAATATTGATTTTAAAAATACATATATTAATTTTACTTACCAATTATTCGTTAAACCTTTATAAGTCTTTTTTGGTTTTCTATATACTCTATTAATATTAATGTATATTTATGAGTCTGATGGTGCCTAGCATAACTACTACTGTACACATATATTTGCCATGTTTGAGTTAAACTGTTATGTTATTGTGATTGAGTGTCTTTTATCTTCGAGCAAAGTTTTGTGACGGTCGTAGAATTAATTCAACCAAAATTCAGTCAACGAAAGTCACAGAAATTTGCTCGATGATAAAAGACACTAAATAACTATAACATATTAGTTTAACTAAACAATTACAAGTTTATGCCGACAAGTTGTTCTAGTGACTATCAAGTAGAAAATTACTCGTGATGAGCGATACTGGTCCTAATAATAAATAAATTTGGAATTAGAAAAAAATAGTGCTTTCTTTAAAACAATGCTTTTCTACCTAGTGTCGACAGTGAACACATTGAAGTGGTAAAGTATATTGTAGGTGCGAAAAATATATCACAAAGCGATTATAAAATACATAGCTTAGAAAAAATAAATAACGAAGAAGATTTGCTTCTAGGGCTTACAAACTTATTACTCTTGTAAGAACATACAATCTATCAATGATATTATGAATAATAATGAATAATATTTTGAGTAAGGAACCACGTGCAGTGATGGCATCAAAATATACATAACATATTTTTAGATATCGTTTTACACAGCGGTGGGCTGCTAATATCTTAACAAGGGGCTCGGTAAATCTCCTCCATAATACCTTTAAGCCATGCAATATAGATGATGCAAAAAACGTGGCCCACGAGCCACATGCGGTCAGCTACGGTCTCTTTTATTATGCAGCTGAAGTCAGTATATTTTTTGAAAAAAAATAAAGGGCAACCAAGTCTTGTTTCAAAATAAACATTAATCATCTACAGAAATTGCAGTTAAGTGATGATTTTATCTGAGACGAATGACTTTCTTATCTTAACAAGGGGCTCGCCGGCCACGCCAAAATATAACAAGGGGCTCGCGCCCCCTCCAGCCCACCCCTGGTTTTACACCAAGGTTCGATGACAAAATAGTGTTGGAAAACGCTGAATATGCTCCACATAGGGAGCGAACATGGTCAAAGAAGAAAAGAAGTATGTTTTCTTGTATGTCAGGTTATACTTGTATGTATTTTAAAAACCCGGTATTTATACAAACTGGCTTCTGATCTAGTCTAACTTTGGCAAAGAGAATATAATGAAGCTCTGAATTCAAAGCAAATGGTAATTATCGTCGATAACAGTGAAACATTTTAACATAACATCACATAGTCTTTGAAACAGTAAACAATCGTTCATTCATATTGTTATGCATTTAAACGTTATTGAAGGTTTACATCGACAATTATTTGTTTAAATAATAAGTACTCGAGTATAAAGATACACACTTTTATTACTAATTAACGTTTTTCTCAATTGAAGACTTTATCCATTGAAGTTGTTTGGGCATAACTTGATAACTGAAAATATTGAATTAACAGGAGAGCAATTCAAACACATACTAGTACATATGAGCATCACATTTTTTATAATTTCTATTTTTATGGAATTTATATCAGTATTAAGGAATTGTGCCAACATTTATTATACAATCTACATTTGAAAGTATGTTTGCAATAGTGTTTTAAAAATCATTTATCAGGTTTTCTCAAATATCACTTAATTATTTTATACTCAAAATTATAAATAGCACTCTAATTCAATACAAACAAATTTAAACGGATCTGTGGCACAACTTTTTGTATGAGCAAAACTGAAAATGTATGCCAAGTTTCATTGTGCTACATTTGAAATTCTGCTTTAGCAATATGAGTAATGTACGAAAAAATATTTTTTTATCCATGTCCGCTCCCAATGTGAAGCATTTGGCCTCCTAATGGAGGTATCTCTTTCCGAAGAGAGTAGCTAGAATAGAAGGATAAGGGTAGGACATAACTAGTGATAAACTAATCGCTTTCACTATGCCCAATTATTGAAGGATCGGAAAGGTTGGGAGGAAACTTATAGACATCACAAACATCCATGCCTTCAAATAGAAATCGATAATTCTGTCGAAAAAGTGCTATTTGTACTGAGACTCGAACCCGTGAGATCCGGCACGGAAGCCTTCAACGCTAACCGCTGCGCCATAGGAACCGACAAGAAAAAATAAAATATTTATGTAAAGTCATTGATTCGATAAAATAAATCGTGATTTAATGAAAACCTAACAGATGTTTTCAAAATCCTAACGGCGTTTATAAAAATATACAAAGACAAGTGTGACATATTGGATTTGTTGGAAAGCTTATAAAAGAGATTTCCGTTTTGAGAATAATTACGCAGCTTTACAAATAAACGGCTTTTCCTCGACAATAGCATGTTTATATTATCAGCCTAAGGCAACGTTATTCAAACATGATGATTATTAAGCTTTGGAGGAGTTGTATCTTATAAAAATATATCTCTTATTAAATTTTGCTGTTTTTGTAGAATGTGGTATATTTTTTAATCTAATATATATTTTTTCGTGTGTTTGGAAAAAGTAATGTAGCCTATACAATATACCAATCCTTCGTATACTTAAAGTGTATGCTGTATCTGATGAAGGCATTTCTTTAGGTTGAAAAGCAGACAATTAAACATAGAAGTTATATCTTGTAAACAAATCAGCCTGTCTGCTTCCATTCAATGTTTTACAAATGCATCAAAAACACTTAATAGATCGCCGATTATAAATTGGTAGTTACTAAGCCTCTGATTTTCAAGCGACCAAACTACTTTTGAATTATAACTGTTGTAAACATTTATTCTAAAATATATACACATATTAAGTGCATAAAAGAAAAGTGTTTCTATTTCTGTTACTGATTTGTTTACACAGCCATCTGCTATCTGCACAATCAAACTTAATATGTTTCCGGTGCTTTGACAAGATTTGATGCGACAGATCAATCTTAGCTTACAATATCTTCCTTAAATATTCCAACTCATTAACATATAACAATAACATAACGATAAGAGTGGGTTAAGTTAACCATTTCTACTTCAATACCGGCTGTGCGGTCGAGTGATCAAAGTCGTAAGTTTCAGTTACGTAGGTCACGGGCTTAAATCCCAATAAAAGGACAGTTTTTTTTTATAAATTAATGGATTAATGGATTGCTGCCCAAATGGATGCATGTATAATATGTGATGTCTTGAATTCCTTCCCATCCACCCTTTTTCAAAATCGAGTGAATCCATCGCAATTAACTAATCACTAGTTCTATTCTTCTACCTCTTCTATATTTGAAAAAAAAGTGGTTGAGCAGCTGAGTAATTAACAGTTCTCCTTGAAATATTTCTGTTGAGACTCCATTGGAAGTCGATATGCTCCACATGGCAGAAAAAGTGTTAAAATCTATACAGTCATGTATTTCAATAAAACTTTTGGGAGCATTTTAGACACTAAAAGCTTGTTAACGGTGTAAAGATAAAGTAACAGCGTATGTAACTAAAATTTCTTGTGGCAAAAAGACCACATAAAAATTTAAGATTTCGACTGAAGGTGCTTGGTGGAATTTCAATATTAAATTTGAATCGTTCAAACTATGTACATTCTCACAAATTCTCACAAAAACTCGTGAGAATGATTTTCAATGTTAATATTTAGGTCAAGAAAGTTAAAATTTTTGCCTATGACTTCTAGAGTGAATTTAATATTTTTATCTAATGAATTTACAAATAACTCACTTTCATAACTTTATACACAAATCTGTTGGCATTCCCATGGGCTCATCCTTTTCGCCAGCAATGGCTTTGGACTCAGTGATGCATTTATACCTTATATAAACACGAAACTTTTATTTGCTAATCGTCAGTTCAAGTTCATCCGTGCACTTGAATGCCTGAAGATGCCAAAAGGCGAAACCCGGGTCGTTAGTGACAAAATTTGTGAGAATGTACATAGTTTGAACGATTCAAATTTAACCACATAAAAAGTTTTAAAACAGAAGTTAACAAATAATGGTAATGATGAGAATTAACTATATTTAAAAGCAATATCTTGAACACGCAAATATAAATTACGGGCATAACAAATACTTTCATGAGATAACATATGAGTGAAAGGAAAAGGTTTAGCCTTATTAATAACGCTCATGTAAATGCAATGGTTCTTAACCTAACTGAAGTCATCCTTCTTTCCTCTACCGCAGAAAAATAAGTCAGGTTGGAGGGGAGGGTAAATTTGAATTGAAATTAAGGAAAAAATTATTAAGCGAACATATGTTTACACATTTTCAATGAAGATCAACACAGTTTTGGTTCTTTACTAGCATTAAATACTTATCAATCTCTATTGAAATTGGAATTGGTACAAAAAAATGTTGTATTTTTAAAAATAATTTCTTTCCATCTACAATCGACATTGAACTTTCAAAAGTTTTCTTTTAGTATTGGATTCCCTGAATTTAAGGTAAATTAAAATTAAACTTATTTTAATCCAGACAAAAATGTCAGTACAGTTTGCTTTATCGTCATATGCAAACGACTACTCAATAAACCTTCCAGATTTTTAAAACACCCCAGTTGAGAAACACTGGCGAAGGGGATCAACGTTGGACAAATCTCACCATCTAGTGGTAATCAAAATATATCAAACAAAGTGATTTGCGTCCAAAATCCTAGGATAAATGAGATCTTAAAATCTGACGGCAATACGTGACAAAAAATAAAAGCAGACCGAAAAAATCAAGAGACCTACTTTCAGCAACGGTCCGGAATTTGCTTTTAAAGTGCGTCTCGAAAAATTCTATTGATTTTTTAAATCTAAAGTAAAGTAATGAAATGCATTTAAAAAATTCTTACAAAATATTTTGGAAAAAAAAGTGTTTACATTTTTCCTATTGTTGGAAATAATCAGAATATTTAAGTGATAATGAAAAAGCTTTGACAAAGTCAAACACAATTTTTTTTAAAGTACACTCTTACCGGTCTAGACGGAAAAGATATCCGGTTAAACAAAAGCATTTTTTAAAAACAAGCGACATTGCTTAAATACTAATAAAAACTCGCAATTTTCAAGACGAATAGAAATTATTTTTATTTTTAGCGATTGTATGAACTAAATTTCATTGTCTTCGTGATGTTTTTTTTAATAAATATTGGTGTTGAAGTTTTATGTGTTATGTACGAAATTTAATCCTTGTATAAATCAGATACGAAAGGATTTGGCTTTATAATGTATTAGCCAGGGACAAACTATCCACTTTCGTCTCACAGGACCTACCCTTTCAGAAATGTGACAAGGGGAATAGCCTTAACCTTATCGAATATACTGAAATAAATTCGTATCTATTACATTACCTCAGAAACCTACATATCAATGACAGAATTTATTGCGTTATACGTTCTCAGGGAATTCATCACGTAAGCATACAAAGTGCACACGCACCATTCGATATTAATATTGTACGTTTATTTAAGCGGAATATATATTTAATAGTAAGCGATATAATATGACATGGTCGTTTTTTCGGCATGCAAAAGGTCTTACCTTTTGCATGCCGAAAAAACGGTGTCATGGTGTGTAATTTGTGAGGCATTCCCATGGGTTAATCTTTTTCACCAGCAATGACTCTTAACTAAGCGATACATTTATTTCTTATATAATACGATACATTCGTTTACTAAACGTCAGTTCAGTTTATTTCTTATATAATGTAACAAAAGTTGTGTGAATGTACACAATTTTAACGATTCAAATTTAGTATTTTTTATATCTTAACTTGGAATGTATTATATTATACGTCGATGGACCGTGAGAAATTGGAAAATGTATTAGTTGGTATCATTTTTAAATAGGTTGTGCATTACTGCGTTACATCCTTGAAAAATGAAACATGATCACTTTTTATCAAGTACTCAAAACACTCTCTTTTCTGAAATAAATAATAATTATTTAAGGTTCATGTATTCGAATAATTAAGAGTCCTTCTCAAATAAGTAAAACACGTGTCACACTTATGTAAACAACTTAACTAACAACGTATATAATTTAATTTTTGTATTGGAAAGAATTTTAATGATTTTACAGAAAACCCTCAGAGTGCTTTGAAAATTTTAAATTAATGTTTTGATTTTTCGATTGAAATGTAGATTTAATTCCACTCTCGTTTTTCCATATTTTCTAACAAAATATGTTTTGATTACAGTCGATCTCGGTTATTACGATCACGGAAATATCAAGTTCTTGGATTTAATGAGAAAACATTTCTTGAAATTTTAGTTTATGGTTTTCTCCATATATTTATTCACTTTTATAACGAGCTACTTCTCGGGCATACCGAGCAAAAATATCGTCAAAATTTTTCTTAAAACTGTGTGTAAATGTGTCGATCGTTTAATAACGATATTTTCGACCCAAAGCAATAAAATCCGACCAGGCAGTTAACTATACCGATGCCGCCGGGATTGGACTACATTTAGGACACTAGTTAAGTGTCGTAAGTACCTAATTGATGTTTTCGCCGACAGCATTAAAAAAGTATCCACGCATATGGTTGAAGTTGCATGTAAAAAATCCAAGTTTTGTATTATGTGACCGCTCAAGATACTTCATGTCTTCCCTGTGATGGATATGTTTGTAAGTATTTAAAAATAACTATTCTCTGATATAACGAGCAAATTCAGTCAGTCTCATCTTCCTCGTAATAAACAAGTTCAACTGTATATTGAGTTATTTATTTCATCCTTGTATGCTTAAAATATAATGATTTGTTTAGTGTCGTTTTAATCTAATAAATGTTCTGTGCGGTATTTGCCTCTTGAATTTTTACTTTTCCAACCCTTCCCAGTGGCACTTTGTTTGTTGACTAGATGTGCGACAAAATATAACAGGTCATTTGACAACAAGTACTCTTCAGTTCTAGACTCATCAAAATGTTATCAAATTTGTTTATTAACCAAATTTATAGAATTAATTATACACAACGATAAAGTAAGGTGCGTTCAGTAGACTCAAATTGTGTTTTGTTTTTACATTGTTTTTAGATCCAGTTTTTTCAATTTCATTTTAAGTGAAACATATTTGTTTTTAAAATCATGGATTTTTTGTTATGCATACAATCCCCCTCCGTTTTTTAAATTAGTAAATATGACCTAGAAAAAAAAGATTAGCGTTTAAGTAGTTCTTTACCAGGACCTAAACTGGATAACAACAATATATGATAAAAACAGCTTGCATGGTAATTCTGCATTAAGTGGAAATTCTGCATTAAGTAATTCTGCATTAAGTGAAATTACTAGCGAATATTGCTTAAAAATGACGAGAAAAACTAAGTAGTGATATAGGCATGAATTTCAACAAGTCACCTTTCAAATATTTATTGAAACTTCATGTAAGTAAAAACAGTTGAACTGAAAATGACACCTGGAACGAAATTCGTGCAGTCTCGTAATTTTTTGGTGTATAATATAAAATATATTATGCTCTCAATAAATTCACAATTTTGTGTAAATTATATGTATAGAAAAATATTCAGATTGAAACACGTGCCACACTTAATGTTTCAAAGTGAAATTTTATATAAAACATAGTAATGTTATTTGAAACGGAAAACACTGTCTTTTCTGCATATAAAAAGTCGTACAAACCAGGATATATATTTTTGCTACGGTTTCTAAGATATATGTAGATTACATACTGAAAAAAGTCAAATCCATTAAAAAACCTTGAACTATTCAAAAATACTCAACCTTCAATAAAAATGAAAATAATTATACTTTTCCAAAAAGAATAATTTGATCGACAAATCAACCTTTTATATTACCAAAGCTAGCTGACAAGTCAACCTACACAACACTATACACAAAATAAATTCTTGTGTGTATTACTATATAGGCACGTAGACGAACATTGTTCACATATTCCCCGCGGAGCTGTTCCTTTGACCTTGATAAATAATATATTTCGTCCATTCATAACTTCTTGGATGGTTTGTAAAGAAAATCTCTTCGTATATTCACTACGTTGACTTGTGGATGCTTAGAAAATTGCCTGAAAGCTCAATATTTAAAACGATTTTCGGAAGAACGCGATTTTGTTTTCCCTAAAGGAATATATATCTTTTTCACCGCTTATCACGCGGACGCCCCACTAAAATAAATTGCTTGAAGAATTTTTAATAAGGATTCGAAAATTATTATATTTGAAACCGAATCCCGATGAGGGTTTTATGATCACGTACTAGTTCTCATTTTTTTATTACTACTAGCTGTAAGCTCGTTGCCCTCAACGGGGGGGATTTTTGTTGCATTTTTAAATAGTCAGAAAATTTACTGGCGTGAAAAATAAATTAAAAAACTATTTATTGAATAAGCCAGAAAATATAAACGTAGTTAATGCTCTAAATAGATTTTTTTAGGAATACACACAATTCTCTAAAACAACTAAAACACACATGAAAAACAAAATATGCAAATAGCGGATATAATAAAATATATTCATAAAAATCATAATTAAGCTGCCCTGCTGAGCTGCTATATCCAATATCGATAGCTCTGAAATATTCATACTTTATTACAGCAAATCATTTCTACAAACAACTTGTGAAAAACCCGGAAGTTTACGGAATTGCCAAAATTTTGACCGTTTTTTTTAATTTTTCTCGATAACGAAATTCCAAGATTAGTACTATTACAATCAGGAATTTCGTGATAAAAAAATTGGACGGATCCAAAGATTTCAGGATTGGAGGCCCTTCAGTTGTAAGGAGTCAACGGTTAATTCTTGTAGGAGTATTATATATTTTTCTGTAGCACGAATTTTCTCAAAATATCATGACTAGTTGCATCCTGTTCTTCTTCATATAAGTTATAAATGTCGTCAATTGTGTTTTTATACATTTGCGTTTACCGAAACGATTGAAACAGTTATTTTGAAAAAAAAAAATTAAAGATAACAATATATAATATATATATTTTTTAAATACAGTTTTTGTATGCAGTAATAAATATCCCAATTATAGTTTGATATTAAAAAACCAATATCAAAGTGAGAAAAAAGAATTACATTTAAAACAGTAAGTTCTGGACGGAGCAACATGAAATTATCCTACAAACTTTATTGTATTGAAATTATTAAAAGTATTTTAAAAAAATCCAGCGCACAACGAATATTTTAAAAACAAGATTTCATTTAATTTCTTAATATAATAATTTAAAAAAACAATTATCACTTAAATGAAATATGAAGTTTCTTTCGGCAACCTATTAAGAGTTCATCAGTAATTTTGAAAATAACTTAATTAATTCGTCAGTTTTTAAGTATAAAATTATTCTTTACTGAATAATCTTTTGAATTTTTTATTACTTAATGTCTAATGAATTAATTAAAAGAAGTCTGTGAAATTTCGAAAACAAATAGTGAATAATTCAAATGTGTCAAACCTTTCATTTTTTATGAATAAAAATATTCTTCTTTTAAAAACATAAGATGGTTTGGATGAAAAAACAGTAATACGAAAGAAAGACTTGAGAAAATATTGTAAAAAAATAAAACCCACCGACAAGATGCAAGCGTGAAATAAAATTTTCTCTGACAAAAAACGCCCTTCAATGAAAACAAGTTCATATTTTTTTAACAAACGATTGTGGTGAATTGTTCGAAATAATTGGTTGTTGTAATTTATTTCACCTGAAAATAATAAACTTGTATTTCTTTATGAATAATGCGATTTTGGATGCTTATAATGTGTTTTGGCACCAAGAGTTACAAAATTTATTCGGTAAATAAATTGCATAGAAATTATCTACTTATAAATATTAAAGAAAAATGAATCCCTTTGGAATTGGATGTCAATATCAAGAATATCAAATGTTCTTGAACAACTTTTTATACTTCTTTGTAAAAGATTTCAATACAGATATAATAATTTATCGGAGTTTTGGTAATAATAGGTATAAAAAAAATATTTTAAAAAATGAAACCAATTGAGATCAATATTTATTTTAAATAACAGTGCAATTATATCTATTATTATCTTACTACTAAAACCTCGAAAGTCAGATGTTTTAAATATTACTCTAGAATTTTATGCCTTCTATATATTGATAAATTAAAAAAAGCTCGTAGGTTTCAAACTTGAAATTAAAACCTCGTATGCTATTTGGTAGATTGATTATGGACGATTTCTATATTAAATTACCTGTTTTTTATGTTTATTTTTTTTTCAAATATTTTTCTTAAATAAATTCATGAGGTCTTTCTTAATAGTAAGGTGATTATATGTAAAAAAAAACTTATTTTCATAAGAAAATGATCAGTTTTTTCTATGTAAATATCATCATAAAAATAATTTTTCACCAATTCTGAAATCTGAAAATTTTAATTGTATCTGTATGCAAATAAATTCGTCTGTTAAAAAAGCTCTTCTAGATTCAACGCTAGTTGGATGCTGAAAAATTAATTGATAAACTGCATCGATTGCTTAGCCTGGGATATTTTTTGAAGACTCTTATATAATAAATACACTTCGTTATTTTTTCCCCTAAATAAATACGTTGTTCTTCTTTTACTTATATTACATAAAATATGTTGGTCTCTGAGGTATGTACATATCTGGCGCCTTAACCATTATAATATGTGATGTCACATATATTTTTGGTAAAAAAATGTGGTAGAAAGTCTGTTTCATTACATTTTAAAAGTTACTAAAATAACCATTCGTCATTTGAAATGATAAAATATGCACATAAGAAATACCTTTTCAATTCTAAAAACGTTATATTTCTCAAATAAATTATCACTGAAGTACGTTTTTTTGATATTCAAATTCACGGTTAAAAGCCTGTCCTAAATACGCTACATACACCAAAAAAACCTTTTAGAACTCAACATTATTATTTAAAGTAATAACACATCAACAATCTAATTCTCTTAAAACATTTTTCAAGGCAGTCGAGTTCTATTTTATTTAGTTTCATTTAAGTATATCAAAACGAGCACGCGTCTTTTTACCATAAGTGTACAATTTATTTCCGCCCAAAAAGTTTAAAAATAATCAATTTATTACATAATATGAACAAGAATGTGCTTATTATTATAGATGACTTAAAACATGTGTTTTCATAAAATAGTTATTGAAAACCAGAAAAGGTTAGAATAATTAGATTTTTGGGTTTATCGATGATAAACGACATATTCTGCTAAGTCAAAGAGATGAGGGTTTTTTTTACTATGTCATAGTTGATATTAATAAATTGAAAAGAATTTTATGAATATTAATATTGAAATCACATTCATTCTTCATCAAAATATTTTTTAATAATAGTAATTATGAAATTTCGTCAATTTATTGTTTATCGTCCAAAGAAGAAATCAAATACCGCAATAAACGAAATATTTAAGCACAAAACTTTATAAGAATTTTCTGAATATTTTCCTATCTTTATTATCAATAGAGCTTAATTTCAACACGTGACCAAAATTCTGTAGAAGATTTTAGTATTTCAACACGTATTTGTTGAATTAGTAATTTTATTACAATATTTGAAATTGCTTCACGATAATTAATTATAACACTTGTGATCTTGAATAAAAAAACTTTCATTCGAGTTGTTTGCATTTAAATATTTAATATAACTTGTATTACTTTAATAATATTTCTTCGTTTTTAGAATATTAATCATTGTATTTTAGCATCTGAAAACAAAACTGATAAATAGATACGATATATTTTTTCTTTTCTAAATTATATAATTATTAATATTATTCATGTTTGGATTGATATAACAAATGTATATTTTTGTTTATAATTTTATCAAATAGGTATGGTATCATGTTGTATTTTATGTATATTTGTTTTTTTAAATGTATAAAATGTTGCAAAACAATATTTACAGGTAATAAGAAATATCCAACAAAAAATTGTGAAAATACCATGACTTCTAATATTATTTTTTAGTGGAATATTTATTATATTCAATATCCGTTAAAAAAGAGAACTTACAATAAAAGCAAATAAAATAATATTTGTTTTATTATAAAATAGTACATCTTTCCAGAGACTGGAAAAATTTTGTCCTTTCTATTATAGTGTAATATTTATAGTTGCATGTAAATATTTATTTGCATTATATTTTATATACATAAAAAAAATATATTATATGTACAATCTGTTAAAAAAATACTGCTCAGTTTTTAAGAGTAACAACAATTAATTCATCTTAAGCCAGTATAATTAGGATAGTTGTATTTAATTCGTTTACAATGTTTACATAGTTCACATAATATTTCGTAAAAGAACTTTAAGATTTGATCAAATTTCTTTCTAAATTCGTAATAATATGCTCTTTTACATGTTGAGTGCAGATTATAATGTATACAATTTTTGTCCTTTTTTCGTATTTAGTATCTGAAAATGTATATGAAATTTTATATATTTAAATAAAACAAGCATTATCATGGAAAAAAAGTATTATTTTACATTGTCTCTCGCTGCTGAAGACAGATTTTTTGTATCTATTTACAAATACTTTATAAACCGAAAAATATGTTTTCATACCCAGCTTAAGATCTTTTTTTGTTTATCGATTCCAACTTGATTTTTTATTTGTTGTTGTTTATACAGAAAAATAAACAAGTTATGTATCTATTGTATTACATTCATGGCAATAAAGATACTCTTAAATATCACCTTAGTATTTCCACAAATCAATAATCTACGACAAGAAAAACAAAAAAATAAGACGGACGTGACCGCTTTGTTATTGTTGTGAAAGACTTAAAAGAAGGTTTATATCTTTTTCTATAATAGAAAAATAAGAGTCTTTAAGTAGAAAATGAAATATAAGGTTATCTTCTCATATAGATTTCTGCCTTATAACCAAAAGCGTGGATATCATGTTATTTAAAAAAAAATGTACGATCATTTTTTTCTCTATACTGAAACAATGTAGAGTCGTCTTCAATGTAGATTATTCTTTAATATATATTTACGAACAATTTTTATTTATTTATTTATTGTTAAAAATTAAAATAACAGTACATGACATAACAGCTGACGCCAATTCGCCATGTACTTGAAAAATATAAAATAAAACTATCACTAAAAATGTCCACTTCTCTAGGCAATGCGTTGATCAATCGAAAGACCCTTGGAACTCGCTTAGGAGGTATGATTATACTCTTTAATCATGGGTATACGTTTTCGTACTATTTTTTATTGTCAAATTAATTTTTAATGATATAAAAAATAAAAGTATTGTTACACCAGTTGCTATGCAAAATATTTAACAACTAATATTAAGATTGCCGCCGCCTATGTGGTCAAGTGGTCAACGTTGTTGGCTTTGGCTACAGAGAGCCCGGGCTCAAATCCCGGTACGGACAGTTTTATAAATTGATTTTTCAATTGATTTATGATTTCTGTTCAAAGGCATGGATGTATGTGATGTCTTGAATTCCCCCCCTTTCACCCATCCTATCCTATGAACGGGGCGTATTGAGAGCGATTAGCTTACCACTAACCTGTCCTAGCCCTGTCCTTCTATCCCTACTCTCTTTGGAAAAAGAGTGGTTGAGCAGCTGAATAACAAGCAGTTCTCGTAGAAACACTTCTGTTGAGATAAACTCCATTAGGAGTCCATATGCTCCACATTAAGAGCGGACATGGTTTAAAAAATTAAGAAATATTTCTGTAAATTCTGAGAAATGACTTATTTAACACTAGAGATTTTCTTCTCTTAGAAATCTCTACGTTTTCTTAAGCGAGAGGTTGAGTAACTGACATACAAACAGTTTTCTTAACACAACTTCTATAAAACTTCTCGGTTGGGAGCCAATATTCTTCACATATGAAGTAGAGAAGGAATACGAAGTTTGACACGAAAAGATAAAGTTATAATATTTGATATGTATTTTCGCCAGTCACCATTGGATAAAAAGGAGATAAGTTGATTTATTTTTCAATGACAGAATATTAATTTATATATTTTTAAAATAACGTGATGATTTTTTATCATTAAAGGTCTTATCGATCAAAAGTATACGTAACTGTAATATTTGAGCACGATACAACTAATTTTACTGAGTAAATCGAGCTAGAACACAAAAATAGATATCCTGGAGAAAATATTTTGTAAATAAGAAAAAAAATATTAAATTGGAAACTTTTTGATAAACAAGACGAAGAGATTTGTATGGCTTACGAATAACTAATGAATAATTACTCTCAAAATATTATTATCAAATTATACAACATTGAAACAGGTTGTCATTCAAATTTTAATCCATTTCACTTAGGCTGACAACCCTTGGCAGTTATGTCATCCAATTTTAAAATTTATTGAATTGTATAGACTGCTGGAGATTGATAAAATACCAGTTGAAAAAAATCCAAATTAATATTAATGAAAAATTCTCAATAAAGGAATGCTCATGTTAGAAACGCCCACCTTATTATTTTTATTATCTTGCAATTTGGCTTTGGGAAAGATCACGAACTTTGTGTTGTAATTAATGTTACACGAATTCGGAAACAATTCTGAAAGAGAAAAAAAATAATAAACTCATCTCTCCCTGGCCCGATTCACATTTTTCCACGGAATGCGAAATATCATTTTTTACTTGAAATAAGCTTTTATCTTTCGGAATTAGAAATGTATAATCTTAGTAATTTCTCCGTGCAACTTACACATAATACATTTTATCGTAATACTTTATCATTTGTAAATGTTTGAATCAATACATTTTTTTTTTATTATTGGCTTTTAAAAAGTTTTTAGCGATTATCGATTAGCGAGAATCGTTAAAATTTGTAAATTTATGCCAAAATACGAAACTTGATTGTGAAACCCTAAAAAAATAGTACATATTGTATAATCACTGACATAAATTTACGAGCAAAATAGCGTGTCAATGAAAGGCGAAAGCCTTTTTCAAAGAAAATTTAACAAATATATTTGTTACACATCAGATGTATCAATGTTATTAGAACATAATATGATCACTCAAGGAGTGAAATTTGCCAAGTAGTAATATGGTAATTCTTTTCTATTGAATTTTAAGTAAAATCACGTCTTTATTTGGTAATTTGGTGGATTACATGTTTTTATTTTAGGAATATACCATGGTCTGTTGCAGTGTGTATTTACTAAGGTTGCTCAACTTAAACGATACTTTAAGACATGTAGAATATTATAACGCATCTAAATAAAATTTTCATCATATACCACTCGGCTCACTTCATTTCTCAGGTGTTCATATCGCTACCCTAAATCAACAGCAAGATAAATCGAAAATACTAGTTTCGATATAATTGAATTTTAAGGTTTGTGTTGTACTTTATAAATAGTGAACTATGGTTTTATTTAGTTTCTTTTACGGTTAAAATCAAAAGATAATAACAGTTTTTTTTATTATTTAATATTGTCTTATCAGCTTATTCAACTATATTGTATTCAATATCACTAATGCTTTGAATTCACGGGGCAATATCAATAATTGTAATTTTTGTTTATTTTATTTTAAATGCAGCATTTTATTTTTAAATTTAAATATTTTAGTGTTTCATAATGAAGGTTTTACCTCTCAGTAATCGATTGGCATGCTTTATTTAAAATCTAAATTTTTCACTTTATCTCACTTTTGCTTTATGGTGGCGATTTATTAGTTAAGCCATATAAAGTTCATTACTATGAGCAGTGCCAGCGCGAGGTTATTTGGCGCCCTAGGCAACGATTATTGGTGCCCACTTTTTTTACAAATCGTACAAAAAAAATCGGGATCATTAGATTTTTTTTTATTTATCCATGTCCGCTACCAAAATGGAGCGAATGGCTTCCTATTGGAGGTATCTCAACAAAAAAAGAATATGTGAACTATTTGTATCTCAGTCGCTCAACCTCTCTTTTTTGAATTACATATAATACGATACATAATTACAACGAATTACAAATACAAATATAAAAATAAAATAAAACTTATTATTAGAGCATATTAAAATAATAATAGTCCATTTATGCGCCCCTAGTGGTTTGCGCCCTAGGCGGTTGCCTGTTTCGCCTGTATGGTGACGCCGGCCCTGACTATGAGGTGATAATGTACCCGACATTTGAATTTTTTAAACGTGTAATATTCACACTCCATCAATATCAGCAATCAGCACTAGTCAATATGTGAGCTTTCAGTGTTTTCCACAGAATAGTAGATGTGGCAGATAAATTGATTTATTTTGTATTTATTTGATGATTATAAATAACAATTACGACTTCAGCAGGAAAATAGTAAATATCGTTAAGCCAGCGGTAACTCAACAAATATCGCTAGAAATTGTAATCTACAGAGTCAGGAAAAAATAATATGTAATGGAAGTTACTCATCATTAGTGAGCCTACGGCGTCTCTCGAGACCACTAGCTTGGATAGACAACTATTTAAGTTAGAGTCAATTAAACGATATTCAAAGCATTGATTGTCTGTTGGTGAAGGAAACGTACTTGGAGAATAAATAATCAAATCGTGCCAATAACATAACTTTTTTGTATGCACAAAAAAATATTGATTTAGTAAAGAATACGAGCACAAAAGAAATAAAATAAAATTTAGTAAATTTTTACTACAGTCAGACTTCAAATACTTTTAGATCTGATGTAAATAAAAAATATTTGGAATCTTAACGCATATATATAAACCTATTAATGGCAAAAAAGCTTAAGTGGCACAACTAGGTAAAATGCGTTTTAAACCAATAATTGTTTGATATTGCCTAGGGTAGGGGTGAAGAACTTTTTCTTCTCTAAATACCGCATTCATTTTTCTGATTCGACATAATTCCGCAGTAAACGTTGACTAAGGAATCTTTGGTCGGAAACAGGAATTTACGGTCAGAATATGTCAGGAGTTTACGAATTTACATAAATTTACAGAATTACAGAATTGGTCAGAAGGCCGCAGGTTCCCCACGCCTGGCCTAGGGCGCCAGTGACAATTTTAGAACGTTATTCGCCAGATATTGTTTTCAGGCATGTGCATTTAAGTGTTTTGAATCGTTCCACGTGAACCCCGGTTGAGAAACGCTGATCTTGAGAAATGAAAGTTATCAGTATAATATCAGGATAAGCATTGACCATATATCTTACTATTTACTAGCCGAATTTAAGAGATACTCTCGAACTTAGTACGAGAGTAACTGAAAAAAAAACTTCTCCTGTAAAACATATAAATTGTCGCTTGCAATGTTATGCCTATTTCGTTTCAATATTATAAACGACTAGTTACATCAGTTGTATTTATCAGAAACCTGGTGCATGATTAAACCATTAAAAGAGTCCAGCACGCATTTGACCAGGTCTAAGGACCTAGAATGTCACCAATTATCAGTATCAATATTAATAAATAATTAATAAAAACAATAATCCTTTGTACTTCATTCCACTTTATTTAATATGTCAGGACCGGTTTCGCTCATTGCGAGCATTGTCAACTGATGCTCTCAATGAGCGAAACCGGTCCTGACATATTAAATAAAGTGGAATGAAGTACAAAGGATTATTGTTTTTATTAATATAATGCCTTTCCACCAAGTATTGACAGTGAACACCCTAAAAGTGATTAATAAATAAGCTATACAATCTAAAGAAACTCAACATTGCTGAAAGTGTAAAAGTGAATGATTCGTACCTTTTCCTCTTTTTGCTGCTCGCCCTAATGTCAAACATACAGAAAAGACAAATTGCACCAACTAAACCGCTAATGCTGCTCAACAAATGAAATCTACATACATACACAGCATGAAAATTTTATGTATTGTTTTGTTGTAAGATAGATTGCAGAAGTTAACAATAGTAGCATCCGGAGACTGTCACAAAAAAGGAATGGAGTGCTTAATGTTTAGGTGGTATTTTCAAGACCCCCTCAAGCCGCTTCACGCGTATTTTCATTACGTTGGTGCTCTAAAGTACTATTGCGTAAACGTATCTATAAACTTACCGTATGGAATGTTTTTAAAATGTAAGAAGTCACAACATATGCTGCTTTGTGTATAGTTATATCATTTGTATATGTCATGAAAACCGATATTTGAATAACCGTAAATCTAACGATGTTCCATTTAGCCATTTGCGAGACTTGAAAATACACATAATCCGCGAGTTCGTTCGTGAAATACCTCAAAAGTTTCACAGCGAGGTAGAAAAAATTATAACCCAACGATAACCCACCTTCAAAACTATGACGAGACAATGCCTGAGAATCGTTTTAGACCGACTTGACGACCCTACATAGATTTTATATTTATGTTTCGTCTAAAATTAACAAACTATTCAAGAACGGACATAGCTTCATGAAAATGACTCTCTTTGGTTGACTTTCTTCTGTATTGTATGTGTATATATATGTATGCGCATGTATGTGTGTGATTGTATGGATATCGACTGTGGAAAGGAAAAAGGACGTAACCCACACATATCAAATTTTACAGGAGGCGCTAAAAACGTGTTTTGATGATTTTGTGACATATGCAAATTATGAATTATACACAATCTTGAAGTGCACGGATACTTCTAAACTGGTGTTTAATTGACATAACCTAATATTAATTAAAAAAAATTGTCTCGGAAAAATCTTTATTTCAGTGTTTTTTCTTGGTTTTAATTTTTTACAAGGTCATCTTTTTCAAACTTAAAAGCTAAATTTAGATACTTATTCGGCATTTTCAGCTTCCATCCTTTTTATAGAATGTGTGTCAAGTTGTATACAATGTGATTATCAAAAAAAAGCTCTTTTGGAAAATTGAGGGTTAAGTCCTTTTTTCCTTTCCACAGTCGATATACTATGAAAGGAAGCATACAGAATGTGATTTAAGAATGAATGCACATGGAATCTCCGTGAACTGGCTTCACTAAAGATTTTTTACCTCTGTAGCTATGACGCCCTTCGATCAGCATCGATGGTAAAAGAATACAATTTTTCAAACATTAGCAATGAAAGAGACTCGAAGAACTCCATAAATTTGATATCCAAAAAAATAAAATGTGTAGAATGGATGGATATGTTCTACCTTGATTCAATAACAATGTTGAAGAGGAACTACTTTGGAAGAAACTGGATAATGGTATAAATAAGTCAGTTTACTCTCTGAGCTTTTGTGCTACTAAAAAGAATATGCATAGTAAAAATAAAATTTCTATTAAAAAACACGCTACGACTTGCCTTGTTGAGAAGTCCCTATGCATATGAATGGAACGGGAAAATAATCTTTCTTTTTCAAAGTGGCTTTGGCCTGGCCACTAGATGCGGCCGTTTATCTCTGAGTGTTGGCATTTTCGTGGTAAAACTACGAGTATTAACTCTCACTGATAGGCTAGTCCGGGGGTGTTTTTATTTAAGGGAGAAAATAAACAGCACGTTTTAGTACCGCCTTACTTTATTTCGCAATTTGCGAGACCTTCAAATGTGTCGCAACTTCCGAAACAAGCTCGCTTCGAAGCCGGGGTTTTCTCAGAATTTTTCTGCTGGTATAATATTTTTCTATTATTTGAAAACTAGCGTGAATATACTCGTGTATAACAAACATTTATTATGACAGGTAAATTCCTTGTGTAGAGCATACATGCTCTAGAGAAAGAATATTGGTTCAGAAGATTGTATGCTAAATATTTTCGATGGATTCTACGGCAACATTATGGAAGTTTTATTTTTAAACCTTTATATACTTGTCTACTTTAATTAAATATTAAATTATGAATTGCTTCATTAGTATTATTATGTAATAAAACATATTGTTTAGTTTAAATTATGAATTAAAAGACAAATAGATTAGGTACAAATATTTATATCGGAAAAACAGAAAGGACACTGAACATCAGGGTTTAGAGCATATGGCAGCCTTTAGATTGAAAAAAGACACGTCCACTTTTGCTAATCACTTAATTTCGGAAGGACACGTGTTCAATCAGGAACAAGGGATAAAAATGTTACACCCAAATACGGACAGTCATAAACTCTTTTTCCAAGAAATTTTGGAAATTAATAGAGCACAATTGCATAGTCTTCCGATTTTAAATGAAATACTCAACCTACCTGGGTCTCCGCTTTTGTACCCTATGTAAATATAATCATAAAATCTTTGCCGACAAACAAATAAAATATAGTTCTTGAAACTACTTACTTCTCAAATCTGTGGGTATTCCCATGAGCTTATCCTTTTCGCCAGCAATGGCTTTGAACTCAATGATACATTTATTTCTTATATAAACACGAAACATTCATTTACTAAACGTCAGTTCAAGTTCATCCGTGCACTTGAACGCCTGAAGATGCCGAAAGGCGAAACCCGGGTCGTTAGTGACAAAATATGTGAGAATGTACATAGTTTGAACAATTCAAATTTAAGACAAATATTTTAATGAATATCAATAGGTAACGTAGCCATATCCTCCCCCCCTTTATTATGTACGAAAAAGTGGTTTAGCAAATGAGTAACATCAATTTGTCTTAGAAAACTTTGGTTAGTATAAACTCCATTATAAGTCTATATGCCCTACGATGAGAGCGGGAATGGCTTAAAAAGCATAAAGAATTTATTTACTAATAATCATAAATATAAAACAAATTCATTTGATCGCAATTTCTCCATACACCAATTATTTCGGTTTACATTCAACGTATAGCATTATATATAACGTAATAGTATAACGTCACCCGCTGTGATCTAGTTGGTTAGAGCTTGCTCTAACGACTAGGCGGGTCTGGGTTCAATTCCCGGTAGGCTCAATGTCAAATTTAAACATGAGACTTAAGGTATGGGTGTTTGTGATGTTAATTTACCTCAAGTTGATCTCGAACGACAATAAATTCTCATCAAGATTTTCTCGTATATTTTTCAACTTAATATTTGGCGCATTGGCAAATAATAATGCAAAATATTTTTTTAAATAAAAAAAGGATATTATAAAAAAAGTATTTATAGATGAAATAAAAAAGCACGATAGTAAATGAAAATGTATTTATCATTGATGCATATAAACTGTTGCAAATAAACATACATAGTCGGTGTGCGTAGTTTTCATTTACGGAGAACTTGAGTACGGAAAAATAAGAGAACAATTTTGTGACGTGAACGGTTTTCGTGATTTTCACATCGTTACTTTCTCATTGTTCGTCGTCGAATGCTTGAAGCCAAAGTGAGTTTCTCGATAGAAAAATATCCGAGTATGACTGTGCTTTATGTTAACATTCACCAAGCGACAAACAGCAGTAAAATATTTCAAAACTTGTTTGAAATGTCAAACAACATTACAGATTTTGACTAGAGATTTTACTTGGTGATTTTCTACAGTTAAGTGCTCAAGTAAAATCTAAAATTGTTAACGTTATATGAATAAGAAATAAGGTGATTTCCTACCACCACCCGTTGTGTATATGCAGCCAACGTTTAATGGGCGACTTCCGCAACAATATCGACAGAAAAAAAGAGTCTAGTCTTCACATTCAGAGCTCGAGCAGAACTGCACGGGACTGATTTTGAACCATGCACTAGTGTGATTAAAAAAATAAAATAATAAAAGTGTGACTAGCTCACCCACTTAAATCAAGTAGATATTAAGTTTCTTGTGTATAATCCGTATACTGAGAGCTTGTCGATATAGAGGAGTTTATTGACTCTAGCGATGAATCAAGATTATAACAATCCCCATATAAATTGGCAAACTTTTCAAATGCCGTGCAGTTAGCTTTGGTTGCAATCAAGTCAGCGTGGCCTATTAGTCCCGTGTAAGAACGGACCACAGCAAAGAGTTCTGCTCGTTCGGATTTCATCTCAAGGCAATCCCACAAAGCATGATTAACGTCCTGCTCGGCATAGCCACAATAGCAGTCCGGCCTTAAAGCCAACTTGTCCAGCAATAACAAACAAGTTGGCTGTCGAGTATCCCACCACCACCCGTTATGTGTATGCAGCCGCATTTTCACGGCTGCCTTCCACAACGAAATGCGATCAAGAAAATAAAATAAATCATTTCTCATATTATTGGCCCGATACAGAGCTGCACGGGACCTATATTTTAATCATGCACTGATGTGCTTAAAAGATAAATATATAAAGACAAAAGAGAATGTGACTTGCTAAGTCATTTAGTTTAAGTGGTATTAAGTATCCTGTGTATTCGCATACTGAATCTACTCTACTCCACGTTGAATTTAAAGAGGAATCAAGAATATCCCGTTCCGCATATGATGTTGCAAATTTATCGAATGCATCAAAATTGGCCTTTGTTGAGATCAGGTCAGATTGTGGCCTATTGAGCCCCTATGAGAACGGACCACTGCAAACAGCTCTGCTCGTTCGGCATTCATCTCAAGGCAGACCCACAGTACGTGATTGGCATCATAATGCAATAACATACGAAAAGAAAATCATTTTCGTTACTCGAAAATATTCAACGAATTGTTTCACACTTGAATAACGATAATCACTTTATAATTAACCAAGCCGAGTGGGCAAAAATATAATTGAACAGTCCTTACGTACAGTAAGTAGTGTACACATTTTATAGGAGAGAGTCTCAAAGATTTAAAAGCAAAACGGAAGAAACCGCAAGAAATTACGTGTGTATACGTTTCGAAAAAACAGTGAAGTAGGTAGTTTTCCCGATGTTTTCCGATCCCTTCCAATAGAACTTAATGTGTAGACAAAGAACATGCAAACGTCGTATAATCACGCAAGTGCCACCTAATACGTGTTTATTCGCAGGAAGTGTCGTATTGGGCACTAGTTTTATTCGGTTGAGGAAGTGACCGGCATATTCATGGCATGGGTTTTCTACTAATTTATCTACAATGTCGACAAAATTCCTTTCCATTCACATCGTTTTTTTTACTATATACTCTCCCAGTGTGGATCATAAAAGCTTCTAATGGAGATTATCACTAGAAATGTTTTCAAACGAAAACTGCTTGTTATTCAGTCACTCAGACTATTAAAAAAAAGGATAGAAATATAGCACTAGGACGGTACTTGTAGTTAACTAAAATTACACGCTTAGTCTCATTTTTGGGATAGTATTTGTGGTTGGAAGGAAATTCATAAATCGATTTAAAACAAAATTGAGTCAGTAAGCTCTGTAACCAAAGCAAACGACGTTGAATACTTGACTACGTACCCTACAAATACATTAAAAGTGAAATGTAACTACCAGTCATTTTTCTATACTAAGGTACTCTATGAATATACAAGTAAGACAAATTATAATTTTTAATTATAATTATAATTAATTATAATTTTTTAGTTAAAAAAAAAAATATTTGACATTACAGCTTACGCCAATGCGTCAAATATTTTTAAGTTGAAAGATCATACGAGATATACTCGATGAGAATTTTAGAAAGTCACCTTAGATTAACTCAAGGAGAATTGACTTCACAAATGAATAACAGCCGGTCCTTGTAAAATAACTTCTGATGAATTGAGAAGACATGGCTTAAAAATAAAATCATAAAAAAAATATTACTGTGGAACATCGCTCTACGAACAAAAATCTCTCTGAAAGATTGGTAATTATTGTAAGTTTTATTACTATCTATTTATATATATAAAACTATGTTAAGTCTCTTTATGAATGTAAAAAATAAACAAATGAATAACAACTGTTCCTCGTAAAATAATTTCTAATGAATTAATTCATAAAAGGTTCATTTGTGATCCACACAAAGAGAAGACATGGCTTAAAAAAATAAAATCATAAAAAATATTATTGTGGAACACCGCTCTATAAAAAAAATATTCTCTGTAAGTTTTATTACTAAATATTTACATATCTATTTTAAGTTTCTTCATGAATATTGATGGATCAGGATGAAGCTCAACCTTTAAATTATTCCCACTCTCTGTCCGTCAAAAATATCATACGTCACGATACAAACTCCAAAGTTTGACTCATTAAACTTTTAATGGAACATTAGTTAAGTAATTGAATTAAACTCACAATATTTAACAAATGGTTGAGCTTAACACATCCTTCACACAATCTTATATAAATGGATAATTTAATTATTCAAACATTACCTCAATGTCATATGTGGGTAATAACATTACGGGGTAGTGATAAATAATCTTAAATACTGACAGGGTTGCCAAATTTTCAGCACAGCTTAATATGAAACACAAAAACAAAAAACCCTTTAACGTGGGATGTTTAATTTGCAACATTTATCAATTGAAACCTAATATATATTATTTTAAATTTTTTGGGTGTGATAAATCTGTAAAATTCCTTGCATGCCATTTAAAAATTATCTGTAACATTAAAGTCAAACTGGTTTCTCAAAATTAGATAAATAGCTGCCGGGATTAATTTTGTTTGTCATATGTTCGTCTTAAATGTTAATATTTTTTTCATATAAAAAGTTGATAGAATATATTCTATTGGTTGTGTTAATTATTGTGACATGTCTTTCACCCCGATGAAAAGTATCTTCAGATGAATTTAAAAAAAATATCGCCTTATTCATATCGTTTTAAATATGTAATAGTTTATTTATAATTTTTAAATATAGTTGAAATAGGCAATGAAAACTGAGATTAATAATGTAGAAAGTAGACAGGATATCTCTAACCTATAGCAACAATTAGATAAGGCGAAAATACTATTTTAGAAATAATTTAACTTTGAGGTTTGTGATGTACATTTCAAATAGGTTGTACTTAGTTTGTTTTACAGGTTTATAATAAAATACAATACAAAGTATTTTGTATGCTATTATCTATATTTAGTTATTTTACTAATCTCGCTGATGCTTTAAAGTTAAAAGGTAATATCAATAATTGTAAATGTAAGATTTTTCTTTTAAATAGGGCATTTTATTTTTAAATTAAAATATTGTGTCCATTATAAAATTTTACCTGTCAATTCTTTCGAATGGCATACTTAAAATCTACTTTTTTCAATTTCTCTCACTGTTGCTTTATGGTAGCGATATTTAGGGAAAATTACGGTTATTAGTGCTAAAGAAAAACTAATATAAACGTTTTTACTTCAGTGTAAATCAGCCAGACTGTTTTCATATACTTATATTCGAGAAATGCAGTTAAAAAATAATAATGATTCCTTAGAAGATCCTGTAAAGACCATATTATATCTAATTAAAGATCATTTTATCATATAATTTAAAAATAGTACATTTAAATAATCAAACTTGCCAAAAAAGTGTCTTCATATCTTCAAGTGGTTTATATAGAGAGTTGTGTGCGTTTGTAAGATTGGCTATACATTGACAGTCGAGATTGCAGTTTCAAAAATGGTATCTTGTCGTATTTTAGACGGTTGGTAGCCTAGCTTTAAACCCTTGTCAAGCCGAACGCATTAGCGAACGGCTTGTTATGCGGCGTAAACCTTGAGGTGAGAAATTGAATACAGCAAGGAAAACCCACTCGCAAAATCTACTCACAGAAGTGCCAAACTTTGACACTTTCGTATTGAAATGAATACATAATTCAAATTTAGCGTATACATTCATATATAACACGAGTAAAAATTAAACCGATATTTGATGGTGTTCAAACTAATTAAAGTTATTAATTAATAATATTTATATAATTAATATTGAATAAAATTTATCGTGACTTTTGGTATACAAACGCTGTGATCTGTACGTTGATTTTACGATTTTTTAAAATCTAAAAGTACAAGGAAAAAAAATAGTAAATATAAATAAATAAGTTGAGCAACTGAGTTCTCGTAAAAAATCTTCATTAGAAGTCAATATGTTCCACATTGGGAGCGGACATGGCTTAAAAAATGATATATAAGTCAGATCGGCATTAATGAATAATATATATTAAAATGATAATTTATCAATGTAGCATAAAAAAAACAACAAAAGTGTTTCTACAAAAACTGCTTATCACTCAGTTACTCAACATTTTTTTCAAAGAGAGTAAATATATAACTTGGACATGACTAGTAGTAATCTAATTGCTCTCGCTACGTCCCTTTTGAGAATAGGATGGGTTAGAGGGAATTAAAGAGATTGCATACATCGAAGCCTTTGGACTGAAATCCAAAAATTAATTTATAAAAAACTGTCCGTACTGTGATTCAAACCATTGACCTCCAATAACAACGATGACCATTTGAACAGGATTTTAAAATAAATAAATGAACAATTGCTTGCATTTAAATCAGCATAGATAATATTTGCAATGAAGGTTTTTTTTGCAAACTGGTATAATCAATATACCAACTGGGTTATTCCAGACAAAGAATTTGTACCAAAGATTTTCGTTGTATACTCAGCTGATTGTTGTCAGTATTTTTAGTTACCAACTTCTGCCAGAAAGGTGCTCTTTATCGTTTTTATAAATAACATGATTTTTATTATTTGTTTATGAAGACTGACTAGCCCCGAGTGTGATATCTTGCCTTTATTTTCTCACTAAAACACATATGTGAAACCTGATTTATTATAAAAAACGGAAATTCAGCTATATTTGACGTCCCCTCAGTACTTCGTTTTTTATGTATACTATTTATGTACTAAGCACGTAAAATATAATCTTCATAAATTATTTACGACGCAAATGTTTGATTAATATACCATAAATAAAATGTTTCTTGCTTCTAGAATTAAGAATATGGAGTACATATTTATCATTTGGCCATTAAATTTAATTATATGCTTGAAAACTTAAGTACAAGTCTCGAATAACTTTTGTATAATGTTGGCCATTTAATTTTGTTTATTGTTGCTAAAATTAAATTCATCATAAGCAATTTTCAATCTATGTATGTGCGAAGCAATCTTAGATGTATTTTGGAGCTTTTTTATTTCCACCTTAATTGAATCAAATTTAAATCAGTTCCCAGAGATTACATTTTTATGACAGTATATAACAAAACATATTTTTTATAGACATCATTAAATAAAATTTGACTACACGTGTAGCAAAATATATGGAACCGAGTCTTAATGAAGGTTTGGAGAAATTTGATGTGAGTTATTGTAAGGCAAATACAGTGGAACCTCGACCCTACGTTTTTCAAGGGAACGAATAATGCGGGAAATCTTCAAATAATACCAGAACAATGTTTAATTTTCAAAAAACCTATTTATTTATTTCACTATTTTTATTAAAGAATGAATAGATATATTTTAAAATTGTTTAATACAAACTAAGTAGTCTATTTGCAGTTTGGCACTTAAATTTTAACAAACACCCTTCAAAATCGCGTACATTTCTAAGTAAACTCTTTTTTGCTATGTAGATTTTTTTTCCAATGTCTTGAATTGTTTTCAGTTTCTCAGTTAGAGTTCTAGTTTTCTTCATTTAGGTATTTCAGTTTAGACTTTTGAGTTGCTATGGAAGACTATTTATGAGTGCAAACAAATATTCTACAAAAACGGTCAATCAATAGCGAGAACGGTAGATCGGGGTTCCACTGAAAAAAAAACGCAAAACGAAATGCGAGGCGATTTATGAGAAATATTCAACGAAAACGGTCAATCGAGATAATATTTGTGATGGGACCAAAATATTTAGACGATAGATCGAGGAAAACGGTAAAGCGGGGAACGATTAATGCGGGATCATTTTACATTGTTCTTATGGGTGTTTGGTCGGGACTATGAAAAATAAACGATCCACGCGGGAAAACGAGCAAAGCGAGAATGGTAGATCGGGGCTCCACTGTACAAAATATGATGATATGACATGTGTAGATGTAAATGACATCGTAAGGTTTATACATGATGGTAGATTTTTTTTTAATACAAACAAATTTCACAAGATTATGATGACATAATATATATATATTCTTTAAATGGTTTGATTAAGTGTGAATTAATTTAATCCTGATTCAGTACAACTCTACTGTAAATAATATCTAATATTTCGTCTTTATATTAAGTTTATTAAAAACATGTAAACAAATGATTGGTTTATATATACCAACATACCTACATAAAATTACTACTTTGATAAATAATTAATTGAGTGGTAATTGATTTAATGTTACCATGTCAGTTATTGTCATCGATATCTTAGCTTTTGAAAACTTAGAATTGGTATTTTTTAACGTTTGAGATCCTAGCGTGGTCATTTAGATTGAAAAATTCTTCATATTTCAACCATTCGCTGAATACCAATGAAACCCAGCTGATATTTTATTGTAGTCTTCAATGATACCTGGGGTCACTTTGTATTTCACCGCTCTTTGATCTTATCAACGTCGGTACTCAAGTGCTTAAAGACCACGATTTTTAATAATTTCAATCAAATATATACCGTCAAAACTTCATCTGCTTAGCAGTTGCGTGGTTTGTAGCCACGTTAAATATCTCCTAGATATCTTATTTCATTGTACCATCTCGAATGTGTCTATTTTGAAGTATGCCTCTAGGCTTTGTGTCTACGATTTGGCAATAAAACAGACATAATGTATATTTGTAGTATTGTAATCTTAATCGAGTCTTGTGTTTTCATATCTTTACACTGATATGATTAAGTTGTAAAATTTTTACGAAACATGACATTTCGCTTTGATCGACAAGGGATACATAGTTAAAAGAAAATGATAATTTAACTCTAGTTATTCAATTTTCATAATACTACGTACATATTACGGAGAAAGATATTTTTATTAACAAATCTCTATATACTATTCCCTCGTGTATACATATCCCGTATCATGCTTTTGTTTTGAAAGGTCTTGAACTATTTTTATAGAAAGTAATGTGATGCACTGACCGTTTCTCGATTCCTATTTTCCTCAAATTGATTGTTTTCAATTCTAAAAATGTTTCATTGTACACACAATTGATCTTTATATCAAGATCCTGTTGGAGAAATATGTTTGTTATGATCGCTGTATAAAAAAGCCACTGTTATTGTTTTTTGGGATTTTCATCTGGACGTCTGGCGTGGAATTGAGTTCGGATTCCGCATTAGATTTACTGACGATAAACTTTGAATGACTTCTCTACATGGCTTATTATCACTGAAATGTACTTTGAAGGTAAGATTCAAAATTTGACACAAAGTTTCTTATGTTTGCAGTTTTGAACTTCATTAGTTTAACCACAATCTTCTAGCAAATATGAATCTTCGGAAAACTACTTTGAAAATTTAAGTGAATTTTCTCAAGTCCGTGCCAACTTTCACAATCAAATCTTCTGAAAATTTTGTCGTTTATCTCATACAGAATCACTAAGTTTTATGATATAAATATATTTGCAACGACGTGAAAGACAAGCATAAGTTTTGATTCAATAATTACTTCTTGAGATATACACAGAGAAAATTAAGTGCTTAGATGATATTTATAATTGGATTGACTTCTATGGAAAAGCCGACTCTATGAACTATTTGCTACATGTTTGAAAAGATTAAACTAAGTTCTAGCAAATTATTTCAAATTAAATACAGGAGATGGTAAGATAAATTTAGCACTCGGCATTCAATTAAGTAAATAATACTATTACAATTTTACATCTTTTGACATTTAATTAAGAAAATATTATTTATAATGTGACTTTATGATATAAATAATTAATTAAAAAAACATCGTCTAACGTTTGAGAGCATTAATCATCGCTGTTAAATTGTAACTTTATATCATAATATAATTGATACATTTTAGGCCCAAGGCAAAAACAACGGTTTCGCTGTTGCAAGTATTATATATCGAATGAGCATTTCGTTAGTGGAATATTTTAACCAAATTCTCTTTCTTTATTTAAAATATAAATAGTTTTTATTACAGAGTTATTAATGAAATTTGACACGTGTAACGTCATAGACTTCTGTTACCAATCACTCGGGTTTAAGAACCAGTACGAACAGCTTTTTTTCGGTATATATTTATTCAAGGGTATTGGTGTTTTTGATGTATAAACATTCCCTCCCATCCTTCCAATCCTAAAATAGCAAGGTGTAGTGAGAGCGATTAGTTTAGCATAAGTCCTGTACTAGCCTAATATTTTTTTTATCCATACTCTCTAAAAAAAGAAGTTGATCAACTGAGTTATAAGTAGTTCTCTTAGAAAAAATCTGTTGAGATATTTTCGATGGTAGGCCATACAGGTCATTTTGAGAGAGGACATATTCATAAAATTAAATGAATTTATTTTTACAAGGGAAACAGAATATAACAGATATACTATGTAAATATCTTTATAGTGTGATAAAATATTGTAAGTACTAAAATGGTGATAGGGATTTTATATACCATTTTATATTCAATAACTACAGTCTGGAGAAATATTCCTTTTCTTCGTTCACTTCATAAACTGAGGCGTTGCAGATAAAACGTGTACATCGCCATTAAATGTGAATTTAATGAATAAAATTGCGAGAAAAAAAATAATTTACTGCTTTTTTAGTAGATTTGTAATTTTTGATCGATGTCAACGTATTTGGCATTTGTCTCGTATTGAGGTAGTCTTGAATTCATAAATTTCGGTTTAAGAACTTGACTTCCAATTCGAAAATTATTTCATAACTTAAACAAATTAAAATTAAGAATTCAGGCGATGTTTTTGATGTAAAGAATCTCGGTTAAGCACACCTGAGTAAAGGGTAATTAATTCATAAATATTCTCATGAATGTTTTTACTTAACGACGATAAAAATACGAATCGATTACGATCACTGAAGTAATTATGGGAGTGTTTGTATACAACGATAAATACATATATCTATCTTTGGTTGAAAAAAAGGGGCAATATGAAGTATATAAAAGAAGTCATATGAAACGAATGATACTTAAACTAAAATGAAAATGATTGAGTAGATAAAACAGATGTGCTGATATCTATTTTGACTAAAGAAATGTCAAAATAAAAATCGTTTTCATGTGAAGCTGAAATAAAATTAGTAATTTATTGTTGAAAATTGCCTATTATATTAAAAGTTCTACTACATATAACGTCGCTTCAACAGAAAAAATATAGATTAAATTGAAATTCACTCGGAAGAACACTATTGTAACAAAGAAAAACTAACAATTTTTATTCAATGAAATATGTAAAGAAAACTTTGCAAAATAGACTAACACCAGAAAAACTTGATTATTGTGTTTGACTTAGATCAACTACATAGTGGCAAAATATTGAGACACTTAGAAAAAAAAAATAACCAAGAAAGCCACTAATAAAAATATTAAATTATATGTATTTTTTTATAAAATAAATTAGTTTTAAACATATTATACATACGCAAATATACGTATTATATATTTTTTTATAAATATATTAAACAATTGGTTTTAAAAAAAGTAAATTTCTTAGTAAGTATTTGTTTTTATCTTTTACCTACTAACCATTATTATTTTTGAAATTGTTTTTTTTACTTAGTTTCTCAAAAAGTTGCCAACCACTGTTCAAGTCAATAATTTCGCAACTATTTTGATTGAAGTCATAATAACAGTATTTTTGTGTGGTAGTAAGAATATCATAGATATTTGGAGTTACCAACGTTTGGTCTACACGGAATCATATCTGCCGTACACGATGTCTATGCAAACATTCAGTAAATTTAATGGTGCGCAAGTTATATTGAAGGAAGTTTTCTACACCGTGGGAGTTAAATTTCAACCTACTCAAATATAATATAATATTGTGTGGGAATTGTGTAAACTCTCAAAAGGTACCTCAACTTGCAAAAGATCATCAGATTTATTTGAAATAGTATAAAGCATGATGATATTTGAATTTTATTATAAACTAGCTGACCCGACGAACTTCGTACCGCCTCAGAATCAATAAATGTTGTAATAAAAATAATAAAATATTTTTAGTACTTTTCCCACTAAATAAAATTTATTTGATCAGGACCGGTTTCGCTCATCGCGAGCATTATCAACTAAGTTATTATCATCTGAGCATTATCATCAGTTAATAATGCTCGCGATGAGCGAAACCGGTCCTGATCAAATAAATTTTATGTGGAAAAAGTACTAAAAATGTTTTATTATTTTTATTATATTGCCATTCCACCAAGTATTGACAGTGAACACCTTAAAAGTGAATAAATGTTCTGTTAACTTGATAACTTGAAGCATGATGACTACCCAGTCAACCTTCAGTTGTAAATTGCGCGGTGGCAAGCCAGGCAGATCCAATAAGTTTAAAAATTAAGTTGGATAGTTGGTTGCTTCGTCTTCGTTTGTTACACGGTCGATAGATTTAAAGGAATGCAGTGGACCAACGATTTGATTTTGAATTGTGAAGTTTAAATGATCCACATCTTTGTTCTTTGCCGCAAGAATTGCTCGTTCATTCAACCAATTGTGATTTTTGTGATTAGATGTTCGGGAACATTTTGTTGAATGAAGTGAAATTGCAAAAATTCGGTGGAAACAAAATCAATCCGTTCGATGCGTCGACAGGAACACCCCCGTTACCGATAGTCAGCAATTGCTTCGGCAGATAGATCGTTTAGCAATGCAACTCGCATGTTTGTCGTCAGCTGAAGATTCTTTACATAGCGCCAGAGTCGTGATTTGAGGTAAGCGTTTATTTCATCGGAAGCGGTAAATCTTGGAATGACTGGTAGTGTTTGGTGGAAATCGCCAGATAGTAGAATCATTGCGCCTATAAAACATCTTGAGTCATTGCACAGATATTTCATAGTTCGATTGAGTGCTTCCAATGCGCATTTGTGCGCCATTGTCCATTCATCCCAGGTGATGATTTTACTTGCTACCAAAACTTTTGTCATTGGTGAGTGTTTCGCAATATTGCATGTCAGTTTTTCAGTCGTTTAAAGCAGTGCTCCGCAAGCGGTGTGCCGCGAGGCGATGCTGGGTGTGCTGCGGCGCGAATCTCTAATAAACGAAAAAAAAAAAATAGTTTGGTCGATACTACAAACTATTTCTGATGACACTATCATAGAGAAGCAGAAATAATTATTTTTTGGTTGAAAGAATATGTTATATGTACAGTCTGCGCAAGAATGTTTCGCGCACCTTGCGAAAGTTCGCTAGATTTGAAGGAATGTAGTGGACCAACGATTTGATTTTGAATTGTGAAATTTAAATGATCCACATCTTTGTTCTTCGCCGCAAGAATTACTCATTCAATCAACCAATTGTGATTTTTGTGATTAGACGTTTGGGAACATTTTTTTGATGAAGCCGTCCTTCGTTGAGACGAAATTGTTAAAATTCGGCGGAAACGAAATCAATCTGTTCGATTTGTCAACAGGAACACGGTCGTTACCGACGATAGTCGAAGATCGTTTTCAAGCTTAAATCATTTTTCTCTTCTCCTTCGGGGCCGAGTTAATAATCCTCAAATTCTCATGACTATTAATTTACATGCTTCCAATTTATTCTTACGTGGGCGTAACTATGAGAAAAAACTTTTATTTCTAAAAACTTATACCTCGCTTAAGAGGTTTAAATCACCAGTTCCAAGGGCCGTTAGATTGATCAACGCATTGCCTAGAAAAGTGGACATTTTTAGTGATAGTATTTGTGAACTGTTTGTAAAATTTCACTATTTTATTTCTTGATTTTTTATGTTGATTTTGATTCTGATATATTATGTAGTTTTATTTTATATTTTGTCTTATTATATTTTTCAAGTACATGGCGAATTGGCGTCAGCTGTTATGTCATGTACTGTAATTTTAATTTTGAACAATGAATAAATAGATAGTCACTTTTAGGGTGTTCACTGTCAATACTTGGTGGAAAGGCATTATATTAATAAAAACAATAATCCTTTGTACTTCATTCCACTTTATTTAATATGTCAGGACCGGTTTCGCTCATTGCGAGCATTGTCATCAGTTGAAAATGCTTGCAATGAGCGAAACCGGTCCTGACATATTAAATAAAGTGGAATGAAGTACAAAGGATTATTGTTTTTATTAAAATAGATAGTCAGCAATTGCTTGGAGAAATCTTCGGCAGATGGATCGTTTAGCAATGCAACTCGCATGTTTGTCAATTATTTGAGGCAAGCGTTTATTTCATCGGCAGCGGTTGATCTATCTACGTGGCTGCTATTCCAGAAGAAGAAACTGCTACAGAATTTTTTTTATCTCGCATGACCAGTGGCCATAATCAATGACATGAAGAATGTCTTCCCAGCTCCACCGGGCGCATCGAGGAAAAATAAGCCACCATTTCCATCATCAATTACCTTCATTAACGTATCGCTAATTTCCTTCTGTTGAGGGTTCAACAGTGGTACATTCGTTCAAACTGATTGGTTCAATGCATCTCGATCATATTCACGTTCACGTTCCAATTCTCGATTGAAAGCGTCGTTTATTCCACGATCTGACGTTGGCATTCCTAACTTGACTACCAAACTGCCGCACATGAGGTTACACATGTCTTCGGTCTAAAGCAAAGCCTGGTTATGTATCTCTTCATTCACCTCGAGATCGGGATTCCCCAAACTGACACGAATTCGATGCAAAATGTATTCGGACATGTCACCTTGTACTTGTTCCACAGTTCACGGGGATTCGATGGGAAGCATGTCAAAATAATGATAGAAAATAATGTGCGTATCTGACTTGGAGATTCAGAAACAATTTCTCCAGCGATTGTAATGAGTATCATTTTCAAGCAAATTGAGCTGTTGACATGCAAGTAGAAGCATTCGTAATTTTTCGGATGAACTGTGTACATGCGTCCAAAAGCATCAGTAGTCATTCGGATGAGCAGGAACCGCATCGCCTTGCTTTCGACGTTAAAATTTCTTCGATGTAGCTTTCCAAGTGTAATAACGTGGAATCTCAAAGTAGAGCAACGTTCGTGCAAACAGCGTAATATTTTTGTCAAAAAATTTATCATACCTAATTAAAAACATAACCTTATTTCAACATTATCCGATTTTATTTCGTTTTCATATTATATCATCGATTTGTTTTATTCTAATCCATACTCTAAATTTAAAATTATTTAGAAGTCAATCGTATGCAAAAGAAGCAAAAACAAATGAATTTTGGAAAAATTGCCACCTAGCGGATGAAATCTGCATACAAACGACATTTTCATTATTTCAAGGTGTTCGCCATTTGAAAACTGTATGAGAATATTCATTTTCTTCATAATTTCTTTGCCGTGATATTTTTCCGATGTTTTAATGCTTATTCTGCTATTCTAGGCGGATACGAATTTAATAAAACAAAGATCATTAAAATCCGAGCTGTTATTCTCGAGATATACGTGGTGTAACAAACCCCACTTTCTTTTATATATATAGATATATGAATACAAACTTAGTTTCCGTATTTTTTTAAAAGTAGTACATAACATTCTACAGATCGACCATTATGTCGTGATTGCCAGTTGAATTCGGAACTAAATTAGTTTCTGATATTGTAATCTCATTCAAAAGTGTCTTTGTTGTTCTTATTAGTAAAACTAGTGGATGGTCAAAAATCGTTTTTGCGTTATGCAAAAGTGCCATAAAACAACGCCTGCATACAAACGACAGGTGGTGTTAATACAACCGATTTGTTAGTCATTCTATGAAAATGATTGCTAAAAGAAAATAACATGTAAAATTCTTCAAAAGTACGTCTTTGTCAAAACTTTGTTGAAGCAGATTTTTAAAAATAATTTATCCATGTCCACTCCCAATGTAAAGTATATGACCTCATAATGGAGGTATCCTAACAGAAGTTTTTCTAAGAGAACTGTTTGTTACTCAGTCGCTCAAAATCTGTTGTTCTAAAGAGAGAAGTAGGGATAGAAGGACAAGGCTAAGACAGGACTAGTGATTAACTAATCATTCTCGCTACGTCCAGTTATTGAAGGATCGGAAGGGTGGCAGGGAATATTTAGACATCACAAACACCCATCCCTACGAATAGAAATCGAAAAAATGCTTTTTGTACTGGGACTTAAGCCCTTGAGATCAGGCACGGAAGCCAACAACGCTAATTGCTGCGCCATAGAACCCGACGAGCGGATTTTAAATCATCTTTATGTACTTTATTTAAAAAGATGTAAGTTAAATAATCGTGCCTACTTTTACTAACTTTATTTTAGTTGTTTGGTAAGATTGTTTTTGTGGATATAAAACAAAAACACGGTGTCGTTAATTAATTTTTAATGAAGATACGTTAAAATTATACAATTATGTTTTTTAAATGAGATTTATTTTTAATAAATTAGTCGATAGAAAGACGAACGAAAATGCCAATTCAATTGATTAAAACATTACACCTGTGATGTTGGTAAAAAAACACTGTCTAAATCGGTTTTAAAATTGGTTGTGCAACAAAAAATACCTGTTCACAATTAAAAAATGATCTTTTATATAAAAATTGTGACGGACGATGTCAGAAAACTTTTTATATGTCGACAGTTAATTATTTTCCCAGATTGATACATAAACTTAACATAAATTTTCAATGATGCATCCAATTATCTGGGGACTAAAGCCATCTCTGTAACTTAAGTACTCTACTGTAGAAACGTAATACGCCAGGCTTTATTGAAATGTTAAGAACAACTTTAGTTTATATATAAAGTTATTTTACAGAGTGTTTTTAGAACTTTGAGTATTCCTTTGTTAAGCAAATGTACTTTTGTTGGCTGAAACAATCATTTCAGTATACCTGCATTTCAGGTGTTTTTTGTTTATTGAAATATCAAAAAATTAAAAGTTAAGACCTACCTAAGTCGAGACTCAAACATGTTATAAAATAGGAAATAGACTCCAAAAATCGCATCTTTTGTAGAGACAAAAACATTGGTTTTCAGGTTTATCATTGTCATAGGTTTGAGGACAATCAAACACCATAATCATTTTTTTTTCAATAAATCCAAATCTACATTTTCATAAACGTTTCCTAGAATAATGCAGTAATATAAGAAAATTTGGCGCCACATACTGGGGTTGCTGTATGAGGATTGTAACTTTGAAATTCAATAGTGAGCAATGAGAAATCTGAACGGTTTTATTTTTGAGGCTACAATAAATTGAACTTTCTTGGAAGCGCAAAAAAAAAAATACCGTGAAAATCAGTTATAAAAGCTCCAGTCTAGTACCAAAGTGGCTGCATCAGAAATACTGTCATATAGCGTTATGGGGAGTGGGAAAACCATTAAATATAATATAGTTTACATCAATACCACTGCTATGACTTCCTGCCTGACAAAACTACTCCGAAATTTCTTTTTTTTCTTCTTTGACCATGTTCGCTCCCTATGTGGAGCATATGGCCGCCACGCGGCACCTCCATGTTTCCCTGTCTCCCGCCAATAGCTTTGCTTCCTCCCATGACATGCCAGCATCCCTCAGTTCCGCCGAGTACATCCTATGGATAGTACCCGATGGACGTCCAGGACGCCGGAATCCCACCGGTCGAAAGAAGAGGCAGGCAGGATTGAGTCTTTCCGGAGGCATCCGCAGCACGTGACCCAGCCAGTTCCAACGTCTCTCCATAACCACTGACGTGACGGGACGCTGTCTTGCACGCTCCCTTATCTCTGAATTCCTCACAAAATCAAACCACCTCACCCCCATTATCCGACGCAAGCATCTGTTCTCGAAGCTCAGTATACGGTTTTTCTGAGTCTTCGTCAGGTGCCATGATTCGCAACCGTAAAGCATTACCGGCAGAATGCAAGCGTTGAACAAGTGGCATTTGGTTTTAATCGAGTACAGCTGTGTGTCCCAGACAGTCCGCATTGAGTTGAATGTGGCTCCAGCCATTCCTAAACGAATGGCGAGCTCGTTTTTTGTACTACCGTCTTCGGGGATATGTACGCCGAGGTATCTGAAGCTGTCAACCCTCTCGATGATCTGTCCCGCGCTGGTAAGGGTCCTATCAGAGTCATGACAGGTTTGGTTACACATCACATTGGTTTTACTAGTATTAATTTTTAGACCAATGCGACCTGAGTTAGTTCCTAACCCATCAATAGTCTCCTGGATGCCCTCAATGGATTTATCGAATATTACAGCATCATCGGCATATTCAAGGTCACACAGCTTCAGACCGGGACCAACAGCTACACCTCGATCAGGCGGAATTGACCTGCGAAGTATGAAGTCAAAGATAATAATAAACAGGAACGGTGCAAGAACGCACCCCTGTCTCACTCCGGTTGTGACCCCGAACCATTCGGTATTTGAGTCACCGATTCTCACACAACATGCACTATTCTCATGTAAGGATTTGATAATGGCCACAATCTTTGGCGGAATCCCGTAGGCATCCAGTATCCTCCACAAAGAGGGTCTGTGCGGACTATCAAATGCCTTCTCATAGTCGACGAAACAACAAGCAAGAGCACTGTTAAATTCATTGCTCTGCTGGAGGAGACATCGAAGATTGTGTATTTGGTCCGCACATGACCTTCCAGGGAGGAAGCCCGCTTGATTTTTCCTAAGTATTTTCATAATGGGACCTCTTATTCTCGCCAAGAGAATGTGTGCCATTACCTTCCCAGGAATACTGAGAAGAGTTATGCCTCGGTAATTGTTACAGCTGAGGGGATCACCTTTTTTGTGGAGTGCTAACACCTCACCGTCCACCCAGTCCCTAGGACAACGCTCACCGTCCCACACCCTGGCCATCAGGTGATAGAGAGGATGTAGGACGGCGTTAAGACCACATTTCAGAAATTCAGAATGTATTCCGTCTCCACCCGGTGCTTTGCCGTTTTTAAGCCTCTTCACTGCCAAGATGATTTCGGCATGTGTGGGCGTACGGTCTGAAATACCGGACTCTCGGGGGAGGTCCATAGATGTAGCCTCTTCGGTTACGTCAAAAGGGTCCTGGGGGGGCGGTCGGTTCAGCACCTCGCAGAAATGATCCTTCCAAATCTTTTTAACGCTTTCTGCATTTGACTCTATTGCTCCATCAGGGCCGCGAATTGGCCCGGGAGTCGGTGGTCGCTTTCCGCAGACCTCGCGCGTGATTTTAAATAACTTCTTGGTATCATTTCTGCGGGCCGCCACCTCAGCTGTCTCAATTTGCCGATCCAAGAATCGGCGCTTGTCAAGTCGCGCAGACTTCTTGACAACTTTGTCCTGATTACGATAATCAGCGCGACGTTCTTCAAATCTTTCAGGGTCAGCTTCACTGTCCTTCAGTGCTTTAAGCCTGGCCCGCTCTTCAATTCTCCTCCACGTATTTTCGGACATCCATTTTGGTTGCCCCTCCCTCCGGAATCCGAGAACATCTTCGGCCGATGATGCAATAGCACGTTTGATACAGCACCAGTCCGCCTCAATGCGATCGGACCCGGATATAGGTCGCACGGAGACACGATCTATTTCCTTCCTTACAGCAATCTCGAATCTTAGTTTCGTATTTACGTTTTCTAGCTTCTCGATGTCGATCTTTTTCCGCGCTGGATTTTGAGCTATGCGACTTAGTTTCAGGCGGATTTTGCCGACAAGTAGTTCGTGGTCGCTATAAATGTCGGCACCTCGATATGTGCGAACATCGAGAAGTTCAAATCTATGTTTCGTGCTGTAAAGAAGATGGTCAATCTGCGTCTTCGTGCGACCATCAGGAGAGGTCCATGTGTATTTATGGATGTCTTTATGCGGGAAGATAGTTCCGCCAATGGTGAGCTCATTCATGATAGCGAACTCAATCAGTCTCCCACCATTGTCGTTTGCGGTGCCCAGACCATGCCGTCCCATCACTGAGGGCCCGAGAGCCGGATCAGCCCCTACTCGCGAATTATAATCCCCCATTACTATCACGCGATCCCTACGGGGGATTGCTGCAACTGCCGCGTGAAGGGAGTCGTAGAAGGCGTCCTTTGCTTGCTCGTTGGCGTCCTCAGTGGGGGCATAGCACTGAAAGACAGTCACAGAGCTGTCACTAGTCCTGAAGGTGGCACGTATCAATCTCTCAGAGATCGGTTCCCATTTCACAAGGCAACGGGCCGCTCTCCCAGACATCAGTATTGCCACCCCCTGGCGATGATATTGACTCTGGCCAGAAAATATCAACGTGCACCCCTCCAACAGCTTCTTTCCTGCGCCTTTCCAGCGTATCTCGCTCAGTCCTAAGACGTCAAGGCCATACTTTCGCAAGATACGGGTAGCATGCAGGTCCTTTCCAGAAGTGCGCATGGTACGGACGTTGTACGCACCAATGCGCATAATGTATTTGTTGGAGAGGATTTTTTCTTCTCGGTCCATGGTTGTGCTGGGTTGTCTATTTTGGCATCCGGGAGTCCGAGGCGCTTGTGGCGGTGTTTTAATCGGTTTTGGGTTTAAGGATGCAGGGTGATTAACCCTGCGCTCCCGAGGCCTGGGTCACAAGGGCTCTAGGGGTCGGCTCAACCCTGGTTTTTCTGTCGGGGATTTCCTTCCCTTAGCCAGTAGCCCAGTTTTGAGGCGCCGGACGTTCGCCTTGCGACCCCTGCTGTTAGCTACAACATTGTTGCATTGCCCGATGGACGCCACGGAGTTTGAGTATTGATATCGTATAACATTTTTTTTACCGAATTTGAAATGTTGCTAAATTTATCGATTTTATTTTTACTGAACTTACCAGAAATATACCAAAATTATGATAATATCAAAAATTTAAAGATTTAAGATAGGCACTTAGAATTATTTAAAAAATAACCGGTCTATGTTAATAAATACAGTTTTATGATCATTACTTAACATAACATGTTTATTGCATGGATACTACAAATAAATTATTTTCTATCTAATTTTGCCACCATTAAATTAAGCTTAAACAGCAGATAGTTTAATCTGATTAAATATTACAGACAACTGGAGCAGAAATAGTCGTTAATAACAGGCACCTATTAAGAAGTTAAGAAGTCAGTAAGTTGCTCTTAGTATAATATAAATAATACATAATTATATTAACCATGGAATTAAACACCCTATTCTGTTATATTTATACGTAAACATATCTTCTAACATTTAAGTTACTGTTGAAAATTTAACACTTAATGATTTTAAATAATGACTTGAATTGCGTTTTAAGTGTCTGCCAATTATTTTGGAAAGGAATTATACAAACAATGAAACACTTTTCTTACTAATTCCATTAAAGCTGATGTTCTAAGTGGTTATTTTCTTTAAAAAAAACATTTAAACGTTGAAATCGCATCTGTTCATACTCATAATACAAATAACTCAAGATAACAATTAATAAAAACGTTTTTCGGTCAATTGGTTAACCATTCGCAATCTGTTTTTACCATACAAAGCCTTCGAATGGTTATATTGAAAGAATTTTATATGAATATACACATGTGGGAATACGATGAACTAGCGACGAAAATGAGATCCTGATAAAAACTGTAAAAAAGGTGGAAGTCACAATTTAATGTCGATTAACATTATTTTAAACCAAAATTTTAAAAACAAATGTGAAAGAGCTCATCCTCAATGAAATCTCCAAACAAATTGGGTAAAATGTAACATATTGCACAAATAATTCGTTAGAAATTTTAATATACAGGTTTTGCAAAAATACGTTTTCACTATTGAAGTAACAAATTGCGGACGAACCTTTTTTTAACGTTCATTTTTTTTGATATGGCATGCACAATGTCTTCTTCTAGCAGGCCGCAAAGAAAAATTAAATTTACATCCATCTCAATCCTTTTTTACACGGGGGTACGTTCCTTGTAATACAACCGTCCGAAAAAACCGTGTAAAAAAGGAATGAAAGATAAGTACATTTGACCGTATCATTTTAAAAACTTGTAAAAAGAAGATAAGGTGAATAAAATACTTTTTTGTGAAAATTTTAAGTATTCATGTTGTATTTATATTTATATTTGTATTTATATTTAAACTAAATCTTTAGAATTTGACTATATATTTGAAGTATTATGCTGCAAAATAAATCGAATCCAAATTTTCATCAGTAAACCTATTATTGATACATTTTTTGAATTCAATGATTTACAAAATTGAATTGTTTGAATTTTGTACTTTTCCATGAGTTTTTTTCCCCCCCGCTAACGATCCAGGTTTCGCCTTTCGGCATCTTCAGGCTTTTAAAATGTACTTGAACTGACGCGTAGTACACAGTAGAAAATTGATAAATCAATGATTTACTTAAAACAATATAAACGATGATTTAATTTACATCGAAACATTCGAGAGCCATAAAAAAATCAAACCGACTGCGGGTTTTGGATCCCTATTTTAATAAGTCGATGTGTGAAGCAAACTTTTTTACCTTTGTTCAAATGTAAACGGCATCACTAAGAGTATTTATTTATTTTACATCAATCTGTCGATCTCTAATTTCCTATTTTACTTTTCGCTTTTAACGAATATGTTTGTGTTGGGAAATGTTTATTTGATTTTGTATTTTGAAGCGTTTTCCATGTTTCCTTTGATGTGTAAGAGGCAAAAAATGACTATTGAGAATTTTTTCTGCATGTTTTTGTTACAAAGCGGATCACAAAGAAAACAAATCATTTTATTTCAGAGTTATTGACTTCAGAGGGACGTTTATAATGATACGACTTGTCTCGAAGGACGATGAAAATAACAATAATAATAATAAAATTGGACAAGGATTAATAATATGGAAACGCTCGGTGACAGTGTATTTATTTTCGCAGGCAGTTGTTTACAAATTACTAGATAACAAATTAATAAAGATTCGCTGAGGGATTTGTTTGATTCGTTTCGAAGTCCCCAAACAACAGCAAGCTACATAAACAAACGGATAACAAGAAAAACAAATATACACGTCTTCTGAAAGATTGCAAAGAACTCTATTTTTTTTTTATAAAAAAATAATTTCAATTATGAAGCGATTCACAAATTAACATGGCAATGTCAACTCTAAAATCACAAAATTACGATATCAACGACGACTCTAGGTAGTTTTGGTACAGTTTTCAATCCAGGATTATATCAATAAATTCAAATTTTCGGGGAAACTTTACGGGTATTTGGTGTAGTATTAGATGCCGAACTATTAGTAATTGACGATTTAAGTAATAATGATTTACTTCATTACAATTTTGAGTTTTAAAAATGAATTCAATCTGATTGATATACCAAAATATATTCAATATCTTCCTTTGGTTTTATGGAGCGTATGACCACCACATGGTTCCGCTTATTCCCGTGTCATCCCAGCGTCCTTTCGTCCCGTAGCTCCACCGAGTACATCATATGGATGGTCACAGTGACCTTCCACGACGGCGGGATCTATCCGGTTGGTAAAAGAGACTGACAGATTTTTTTTTGAGTTACCTTCATGTATTCAAAATTGATTCCAACATAAACATATTTTTTAAAGCATTGGACGCTATATTTTTTCTAGCTTACCGATCCTAAAAAATGACAAAGAAAAGTGATACCAATCTTTTATACATTATACTGTTGTTTTTGGTTTGCGCCTTTGTCCGTTGCGAATTTGAACCACATGTAATTAAAATGGAACTTATTTCAACAAAAGTTAAACGAAAACTGCTTGTTTCTAAGACATCACTGAAATTCATCCTTTCGAGATCGAATTCGTAAATTAATTTACGAAACTGTCCTTCTTAGGAATCAAGCTGATGTACATTGGAGAGTAGCCAACATCGTATATAAAAAGGTATAATATAATCGAAGCTATTTTAACATACAATTTTTAAAATATCACGGTGACGAGAAGGTTATCAATTAATTGCTCTAGATGTTTATTATAAAACTAAATAACATAATATCTTTTAAATTTCTTTATTTATTGTATATATCGGATAAGGGCATACACGACGTCAACGAGAGCCACATTCTAGATTTTTATATATATATTTATAAAGAGCCACATCATATTCACATTCTTACGTAGTACACAAATTCAAATTTAATTACATTTAAACATACATCTTAATTGCTTTATAAAGTAAATAAAGTATATATCTAAGAAAATTTAGAAATTAGAAAATTACAACATTTAAAAAGGAAAACTATCGAAAATATAAATATAATAAGAAATAAAGAAAATACCTATATTTTTATTAAAATACATTGTGAGCCGTACATAATTCAACGAAGAGCTGCACTTGACCTCATCTGATATAAACTAAAAATGGGTATTAATAAATTGATATTAAATCAGAAATCATTAAAAGATTTCCGTAGATACAATTTTTCCTCTCCTCTCCTATCACATTGAATATTGGTTATGAAACTGGTATTTTTTAAAAAATAGTCTAATTGATGGTTATTCGTCATGTTTCATTGACAAATACATTGAAACATATTTTCTTACAATACGATGATATCTTTACTTCTACCAGTCATTTAAACTTACATATGTTATATCATACACAATTCTTAGCTTATTCGAAGTAGCCAAATTCGCAGTGATAAACTTTCAGCAATCCTAACAATATGCAAATTTCCATTTGGGAATTCGATCCACGGTTCACAGAACGGAAGCCTAAAGCGGTTGCCCTGAAAACATAAGACCATGTGATGTTATTGTTATATAGTAAATGTTTAATTAGAAACAAATATAACTTTGACAGGAATTGTCCATGTCCAAGGAAATGTGTATTCGTATAGATTTGTTGTGTCAAATATGCGGCCTCTCGAGACTTAGTGGACAAGCGTATCCGTTTCTCTTTCTGAAAGATTATTTCGAAGAAACAACTGCAAATAAATAAACAGAAAGTTTTACTATATTACTGTTATATAATGTATAGATAATAATTCTTTATATTTAATTATATATGTAACAAAATATAGGTTCTTTGTGCTGTCTTCTGTGAGGGTTTAAGTATTTTAAATCTTTAATGATGGATTATCTTCGGTTTTATCTTTTGCTAAAATATACAATTGATGAATAAATGATTACAAAATCAGCACTTTCAGTATTATATTTCATTGTTTGTGAATTTTTTAAAATGATATCTTTGGTTGCCAAGTGACTTAATAGTTTTGCGTTGCCATGGTGAAATCATAGATGTCACATTGAATACAACTTTATGGCACGTATGCGCAACTTGAATACGGCTACGGGAAATACAAATGATGCCTTTCATGGTTGACTTAGTTTACTATATGAATCGTCTTTAGTTATCTGGCAGTGATCTCCAGTTTAGTTTCATAGCTTAATAGATCCACGTTTTATTTCGATCCTCAAGTATTTGATTTGAACAACTGACTATACGAAGTGATATCCCGTTATCCCGTTGAAAGCAGTTTTAGGCATCTAGTAAATAATTATTGCTGGACAACGACACTGAATATGTATGTTGAAATATAAGGCCACGCTATTTAAATATTTCATTTACATTAATGCATTTTTAGAAAAAAGTGTCTTAAAATAGTGAAATCTATCTCTTACTTTACTAATATATTTTTTTGTGAGTTATGTATGAAAACATGCTTAGAATGCCAATATTTACCAGTTTCGATATGTAAGAAGTTGTAATCTATTATTATTTTAGTATGGCAGTGGCTATTATTCTTTAGATACAAACTGTAACAACAATGAAAATTACGTAAAAACTTAATTTCAATTCCTATTATTAATAATAAAAAAATATTGAACTATGTTTATAATATTATAAATATATTTTTAGATGATCTTAGAATTTCATTAACATAAATTAACAAAATTAAATAGAAGAACGACTTTTAAACTAGTCGAATAAATCATTATTAGCCACCGAACGTGTGACTTGATTTGTTTTGATGAAAGAATTCCCAATCTGTATCGAACACATTTCTTCTATCATTTTTTTATGACGATAGGACAGTTTTTATATCGAAAAAAATGTATCATAAAAAAATATCCACATTTCAGCTAGGGAAAAAATACACCCGTTGAAGATAAAAAAACTACTCTCTCGTTACGAAAATTTTATATTTTTTTAGGAGCTATGAAAATAATCTTCTACAAGTATTGCTGGTGACATCAGTTTATAAGAAAATCTGTTTTTCATACACTCGCTTCATGTTTATCAATAGAAAGACGACGCGAAAGGAATGGATGTTAACTTTGTTATTCATGTATGATAAAGGAAATCCGAATGAGGTGACTTGAGGTCATTTTGAATAATACAATTGAGTCGCCCATTTTCATTATTTTGAAAACAGTTATATAAAAAACACTTAGAAAACCCTCTACGTTTTAAAAATAGCCATATTTTAAATAAAATTTAAATAAGTAATACATTATTCAATTCGATTTAAGAAAATATAGTTGTTACTTCAATTCCCTACACGTTATTTTGTAAGTATGTCAAAAAAATGTAATGATTAATTTTTGAAATGGGCAACTAAATTGATCTGTTTTCAGTTTTTTTTTTATTATTTAAATATTATTAATTATTTTTAAACTTGTTTTTAATTAATACTACCCGGATTTTTACTTAAGATAATATATCAAAAATCGGAGTGACACACTTTCAATTCATAGTAAATTTAAAATATTGTTTTTTAATTCATGTCCGCTTCCAATGTGGAGCATATGGCCTCCAAACGGGGGTATCTCAACATTCTCTTTTTTCGAGAACTGCTTGTTACCCAGCCTCTCTTTTTTTCGAAGATAAGAAGCATAGGAGAATTGGCCAAGACATGAAGTGGTTAGCTAATCGCTTTCCCTACGCCGTTATTATTGAATTGAAATGTTTGGGAGAAGTTTTCAGACATCACAAATCCGATAGAAAAAAAACAGCTCTTCGTATTTGGGCTTCAACCCGTGAGATTCGTCGCAAAAGTCAACGATGTTGACCACTGTCTGTTTGCTTTGATTCACAGCCCGAGTCTCCAGCCTTGAAGCTGAGCCTTGAACCAGTACGAAATCGAACAGATGTAACGAAATGTGAGTCATGATTGCGCTCACTGTTCGTTTAGAGCATGGTTAAAAGATCGGTCCCGTGCAGCTCTGTATCGGGCCAATAATATGAAGAGTAAATTATTTTCTTTTTTTGTTCGCATTGCGTTATGGAAGGCGGCCGTGAAAATGCGGCTGCATACATAAAACGGGTGGTGGTGAGTTACTCAACAACCAACTTGTGTTCGTTTTTCAATAAAAGAAGTGTTCGCGATATTAATTATTCTTTTTTTCTCCCGCTTGGCGTTGTTAATTTTTAACGATTATTTGATCTTCCTTACGGCATCCGAGATTCATTTAAAGCGGGCCGTAACCAGTTAAAATAACTCAAAATTTTCTTTTTATTATTTCTGAAAACTGAGATTCAGCAATCGAATTACTATCAATATTTCTTTTTAAGACTCATACCAGCGCCCAATGCAAAGAAAATTAACTCAAATTTAATAATTCAATCAAAAGGAATTTTTGTTTTAAGAATCCGAGGAGTAAAATAAATAAGATAAATTGAATTCGCCAACAAGCAAAATCAATTAATTAAAAAAAAAACATTTTGGGGTTCTCAATCAATTATAACTTTCATTACTACTTGGAAATATTTAAAAAAATAACACGAAACAATTTTGTTTTTTGTATACTGATAAATTAACTGTGTTCACATTAATCTAAAGACGCACAACTAATCCAATTAAAACCAAATAATTTAAAGAATACTTATATAATATAGTTTAAAGGTTTTGTGGGTAGTAAGTATATGTATATCAATTAATCATTCTAGTCGTAAATCAGTGTGACAGTTCTTTGTTACTTTAATACACTCAATACTTTTTTTACGCGATACATTGGTTATTAATTGACGCGTATAAAATAAATCGTGTAAAAAAACTTACTTTCAAAAGATTTGATAAATTGTTTCAAAAATCAATATACCGCGGAAAAATGTATAAAAACTAAAATTGTCTCTTCAAATTAGCGCATTTTTTTTTTACATATTATCAATTAATTTCTTTATTTAATTTACAAATACATCCGTAAACGTGCATTGTTGTATTCACGTTTTAATATAAATATCTCGTTCGCGACTCTTTGAAAGAACGTATTGAATTCGAATTTTGATCTAACCAGTTTGATGACATGCTGTACTGAGTCGATTTTTTTTACCATGTCCGCTCCCAATGTGGAGCATATGGACTCCTAATGGAGTTTATCTCAACAGAAGTGTTTCTACGAGAACTGATTTTTACTCAGTTGCTCAACCTCTATTTTTTTATCCAAAGAGAGTAGGAATAGAAGGATAAAGCTAGGACAAGTCTAATGGTAAGCTAATCGATCTCGATACACCCCGTTCATAGGATAGAATAGGTGGGAGGGGGGACTTCAAGACATTAGATACGTCCATGCCTTCAAACAGAGATTCATAAATCGATTGAAAAATCAATTTATAAAACTGTCCGTACTGGGACTGAAACCCGTGACCTCTGTAACCGAAGCCAACGACGTTGACCATTCAACCACCCAGGCGGCTATTATAACGTTGGATTTATGTTAATCTTACGAAAAATATTTTTTCTTTACAACATCGGACGGACTTCTGGAGTGCATTTATTTAGTAGATTTAATACATATTTAACCCTGTGTTTGGATACAACGTATGGCAAAAACTTGCTATTTAATAAATTCAATAAATGTATTTTAATAAAATTCAGAGTAGAGTCATCACATCACACGATTTTGCGTTGGGTCACCATTTCTTTTGTAAAAAAAAGTCGCGTAACAACAAGTAAATCGCGTAAAAAGAGGAACTATGCCGTCCAAAACAACTTGCGTAAATTGAGGACTGGGTGTACATGACTTGTTTGTGATGCTTCAATTAAAAAAACTGAACAAAGAGTTTAAACATTAAATCTTCTTTTTTAGTGTATGGCCCAATTATTTTTGATTTTTACTCTTAGTAAATTTCTTTTTATTGATATAACGTGCCTGAAAAATACAATAGAAATGTAAACTATGATAGGAAATTTGTTTAAAATGTAAATACAAAACACTTCTGCGTATATATTTAAGCTATTAAATGCTAAACTTGGTCAAACGAAGTGTTTGTTTGTTTTTGAAAATCATCAAAATTACAATCCTTTTTGTATGACCACCAAAAACGTCAGATTGAAACAAAATTAACGTTTTATTTACTGTACGCAAATTACACGAAAAGCCACTTTAGATTTATTTTAAATCTGGACTTCCAGAAGCGAGATTTTCAGCTTTCAGTTTTAATACGTTTTATGGAATTAAACGCAAAAAGACGCTTTCATATTTTCATTCCACCGTTAAGTATTTATTTTATGAAGAGTGTGATTGAATTAATTATTTTCCATTTTTATCTGCAAAGAAGACTTTCAAAATGTCTTATTATCGCTATTAACTTTACAATAGTAATATTCTGGCTTGGTACGGTATGTGCGCACTTGACTCAAATTATAAAAGTAATTTTATTCTTAAATTTAAGGAATTTAGCTGTGATGAGTCAGTAACATTCACTCGTAGACAAAGTCAATATAAATTTACATACATTTGAAGATGGGATCGGTGAATGTTATTGAATAAAAGAAATGTTTATGCTTAAAAATTAACTAAATTTATTAGATTAAAAAAAATAAAAAATGGTACTCTTTCTCCACTTAAAAAAAAGATAAGACGAGTTCCATTCGTCACGAGCATTATCAACTGATGAAAGTGTTAATTGTTTCAGAGTTATTTATAAGAATTGAAATAAGATTAATAATTGACAATTCGTAGCTATAAAAAAGTACTCAAAATGTGTTTGAAATTTATAATCAATTAATCAAATTATCTTTTTAAGCTCATCTTTTTTCAAACTTTAAAGCCAAATTTAGATACTAATTCGGCATTTGCAGATTACATCTTTTTGATAGAACGTGTATCGAGTTTGATACATTGTAATTATCGAAAAAAAACTGTTATGAAAAAACTGTGGGTTGTGTCCTTTTTTCTTTCCACAGTCGATATGTATGTTGACAACATTATTTTCAGAGTCGGCATTCAAAATGGATAGGACAACGTTTTGTTAGCGAGTGTTTTATAATAGCAACATAAAAAAATAATATAAAAGCAAAATTAACAATATTGATAACCCCACAACTTTAAATTATAATAAAAAGTTGTTTCGCTAAGCGATGGACAATTTGTAATTGGAGATTGTATGGTGGAAAATGGTTATACCTGAGCAAAATGTAAGGGTCTTTTACTCAAAGCCTCGGTTTGTCAGTACTACCGATAATGTAACCTAACGTGTAATCTATTAAGGCCATTCTTGCTAATCTATGGTAACCTTATACGCTTGAAAAATCTCAGTGTATGTTTAATATAGCAACATATTATTTGTTTTCATCAAAAAGAAATAATTAAACTTACTTTTTTAATAAGATTTTAAATCTGGAATACAACTATTTTTGACTGTTAGACAGTATACATGAATTTAGCTGATGGTAAACGTTTTAATTGTTTATATTGCACGAAATGATAATCAATATTGATATTTGGAGTAATTGTGATAAAGTAAAACTATTATGCATTTTGTGAAACAATTTTAAAACGAGCTTTTACAGATGGATGAAATTCTTTGTTATAGATCAGGGTAGGTAAACTAATAATTGACAATCCTCACTCTAAAATTTAATTTGTCTCCCAGAAAACATGTTATAAAGTTATATAAAATTACATTTGGTAACTGGGTGTTTGTGATGTCAATACACATTATTTCCTCTCTTCTCATCCAGGGGTGGGCTGGAGGGGGCTCGGAAGGGCTCCAGCGAGCCCCTTGTTAGATTTTTATATTATTATATTATAAGTGTATTAAGTAACGAGCGTTTGCTTATTTAAGTATTGCATATAATTGCATAGGAGTGATAAATTGATTTGAGATTAAGCGAGCCCCTTGTTAACGTACTGGCAGCCCACCACTGCTCCTATCCTTCTGATCTTTTAATAACTGGGTGTAGCAATAGCGATGTCAACCACTCATCCTGTTCTAGCATTATCCTTCTTTCGCCACTAGTGAGGTTGAGCGACTGAGTAACAAAAAATTCTCGAAGAAAAAATATTGTGTTGAGATACGTCCATTAGGAGGCCATATGCTCTACATTGGAATCGGACATGGATAAAAAAAACTTACTACAATCATTGCGTTACAATTTGTAACGCTCATCAAAAAGACTAAACACGTCTAAAAAATTGAAGCATAGCAAGTGGAGTAATTAAGTGATTGATAATCATAATTAATCAAATTTAATATAATATTTAAAATGAACGTTCACGAATTTAACGCCGAATACATATAGATGTTTTTGAAAGAATACGGAAGAAGTTTGGTCTATTATTATTATCAGTTCAATGCGATAATATTATCATAGATTGGACCCTTTATTTTTAATGCCTTCTTTGCACTTCAAGGAATGTGATATGGAATGTTTTACTACTACAAGTTCACAAAACTGTAAATTTATGTCAGTTATCAAAATGAATGGTTTTTTATTGATTGGATACAGCATAACCCGTTACAGTTTGAAAAAAATACGGTTGCCAAACATAATAAGTGTGCCACCCCTGTTGTATATGATTGATGTACATAAAAAATCATAAATCTAGATTAAAAATCGAAGCCATAAAATTTCTAGACTGAAAAGCTATAAATTTAAATATGTAAACGTTATAGAAGAGCGTATCGCAAAGGCGCAACACGATAAATGAGATGCTTTGTGTACCTGTGAAAGCACTTGCAAGCTTTTGAAAAGGTAAGTTAAATTAAAGTGTTCCGAACTGATAAGAAATCGCAGTAAAAATCACTTTTTCATAATACCAAATGAGCTTTGAAGATATAAGAATAAAATTTAAGCTTTTCTTCTTGAGACTGCGCTCAGGTCTTAAAAAGAAATAAATAATATAATGATGCATTTAAAGAGTTAGGGCTTAAAAAACCAAATAAAAGTTATGAGTGATGATAATGTTTTTTATGTTTATTTTAAAGCTCTTTTGTATTGTATTATAATGGAAAAGTTTGTAATGCGATAGATAAAAGTTTGCTCATATTATAAAAGTGGTTGCCACATAAAATGTAAAACGGAAGCTTTTTTGTGAAACCTCACAATCCTACAAACTTAATATTTGTTTAAATTCCTTTGTTTTTTTAAGCTCTACATTTCGGAATAGTTTTTTACGATTTGTACCTAACATATAAATTTTAGGATCTTTCGTAAATTCTTTCCATAGTTACACAGCAGTTTGAAAACAAAAGTTGTGTTCACGCACATTTTTGAATATTTAATATAAATGTTTTTTTTTTTATCTAATTGCTTAAAATTTACTTCGTTGGAGTGAAATATTTGCTTTGATAGATCTTACAATGATATATTTTATAGATAAAAAAAATACGCAGTATTAAAAAGTAAAATATTCATAAGATGCTGAAAGAAATATATTTTTTTTTTGTCTACAAAACGGACTATATTTTTTATCAAATTTTAATTTGAACAATTAACAATTTATTTACCATTGATGACGATGTACATATATAAAACATACGTTTGCATTCGAATCAATAGCATAAATTTATGAAGGTCGTTATTTAGCATATTATAAACATATCAATTTAATTAAGCAAATTATAGCTTTTAAACAAGAATTTTATCATATATGTTAATGAAATTCTCCTATGTCTTTTTGAATCTTAATAAGGGTGGATGCGGTTCTGTAAATAAATCATATACATACATGAATTTTCGGTACGAATCAATTAAAATATCAATACAAGATGTTTTCCATTCAATGCCTTGAACCCTTCACTGTGTTAACGAGTGAACGATATCCTATTAGCATCGAAAGTTACAAGTACGAGACATTATAATACAACAGTTAAATCTAATTCAAATAAAAGATCCGTTTGATTGAATTTATAATCGCTTCAAAAATTTGGCATTTAATTTGTCAAAACGTAAATAATATTCAGGTTATGAATCAATTCTTATAATATACATTCATATAAATTTATTTATATTTTCAATGATTGATTTAGGAATATGAAGAAATTTCACTGTGAACAAATAATCAAGAAAACATCAAAATAATAAATATTGATATTCAAGTACTGTATTGTTTTATAATAATAGCTGTGAATTAATATAAATTAATACTTTCTATGGTAAACAATGCACATTTCATGGACGTACAAATCTCGACGTAGAAAAAATGTTATAATAATAATAATACATGTTTTAATATGAAAAAATATATATTTTACCATATATTAAATTTCAATCAAAGTTAGTGTGAAAATAAAATTTGAACGGCTTATACTTTTACCAGAATTTAATTTAGTTTGCATGTAAAGAAAACGAAAGGCATTTAGTGCTTTAATTTTTATTACGATCGTAAAAGTTATGAATGAAAATAATATTTTTTCTCACACTTTATGATTTTTGCCAAAGTTGCGTTGATATAAGTTTATTTCCTCAAGCTAAATAGAATATGTTTTATCTGTAATGTTTGAATAAATTCAATTTAAATGTATTAACATATATTCTTATCTGTTGAAAATGGTCATGATGAGCAGAACTGGTCGTGATCCTATTAAATAAATGTGGAACTAGTACAAAATAATGTTAATAACCTTTGTACATGTATATTTTTTACATACTTCTTTTCTGTCGATAGTATGTATCGATGTAATAAACCTCAAAGACAGAGTTATGTTAATCGTAATCTATTAATAAACGTAATCTATTAATAAACTTAATAATATAAGATTTTTTAACTATACATTTTTCTTTACAGTTATTCAATTTCAATTGTCACTCATCTAATTTCTGAATTTATACGTTAAATTGTGTATTCAATATGCATGCACAAAAATATTTATACCACTAATTATATCAACGACTTACAATGAATAATTTATACAAACTAGGGTAACTAATTACTTATAATAACTTAGTTTACTTCTAAACCAAACGTTCACAAATGCGCTTGAATAATTAACAAATAGTCTGGTAAAACCATAGCTCATTGTCATCGTATACGTTTGGTTACATTGCACGTTTATGAAACCGCAAGAGATGCTCACACTTGCTGGAACAATTCAGTAAAATGTTTTGTTAATTAATATAAATGGCTAGTGCACTATATCGCATGGTTACATGATCTGTTTAAGAATAAAAGTATGAAGAGTGATTGACTGTTAGAAGGATTCTACTTTAGTGCTGTTTCGTTTTGAATACATTGTAAAATGATCAGTATCCAATCAATGAATCGAATAAGAATGGTGGTGAAATATAATCAAAAACTCTTTATGTATAGGAGTATTGGCAATGGATTTTAGATTGATTATCTACAAACGTATAAGAAATTATATTGACGTATCATCTAACCATGAAAACATTTGTTGAAGTTTTACTAAGAAAGTAATATGTATATGTACATCTTGAAGACAAATTTATTTAACATGGAACAATTCATCTTGACAATACTGTGTAATATATTTATATTCTGACGCTAGCAGATCTATACGATTTCTACTGATTGAATGCAAATGATTTTATTAAAATTTCACCTTGTGGAAGTCTTAAGTAACTTTGTTTTCTACCAACGTGCGTATCTTTCAATCTTTTGAAACATTCACTTGCGTGCTTCAAGAAAAATACCATATAAAATGTTTATGCAACGTAGATTGTTCAACCACTTAAAATTAAATGAGGGCATAAGTTTAAAAAGTTTGGCTCGTTATTATTATCTAGTTTGCTACCATTTGTTGCGAAAATTATAGAGTTCTCTACACAAAGCACGATAGAAAAGCGCATACCAGCAACGGTGTAAAATTGCTATCGTAAATAACAGACACATGTAGCAAAGTGGAATATGTGTCACATAAAAAAGATAACAAAAATGATTTAATTTTTATGAGTGATAAATGTAGTTATAAAAAATATTTTCGACTACGGTGAAAGAAAATAAGTTCATAATAAACAAAGTTGATTCTTGTAGAATGTACTTACTTGGACCAAAAAAGGTATAGCTTAAAACTGAGAAAATAGGCTAGTGGCATTTACTACTAGTTTTCATTAGCTCAGATAATAAAATTGGGTTTATTTTCATGATACCGTACTTCTTTATTACCTATTTTCATTAATATTGGAACATGAATGTTAAGATATTCTATAGATGAAATTTTATACAGTTTTCAGAGATAGTAATAAAATTTAAGCTATACAAAGCTAAGAGGAGGCAAAACTTATAATTTTGATGAATATTTTTGCTGTTCTAAAAGTTAGACGGAAATTTGACTTAGAAAGTTGATCGCAAGAGTTTAAACGTGATTTAGATCACATTTATATTATTTGTATTCTTTTCAAGATAAATACATCTTGTAGAGTAATTTTAGATTTTTTCAATCAAAATTTGAGACCTAAGACGTGGGTGTTTGTGATATCAATTAACGTCGAGCTGGTCTCGCGTGATTTACAATAAATTCTCATCAAATTTTTCTCGAATGATCTTTCAACTTAGTACAAGGATTACAATCCCTATTTTAAATCTATCCTCAGCGGTTTTGCACTACGATTTCTGTTCGAATAAACAATGCTTACAAATTTAGTAGAGATATAAAAAAATGGTTTTAGACTGTTACGTCATTGTCGGCTTAATATTTAAAAAATAATCTTCTTTTAAATTGTCTCTCGTTAATTTTCTGTACAAAAAAGATATACATCTACAAATTGGTTGGATAAAAATAGATTATAAAAGAAGATTCTCTAATAATACTTCCTATTCATATTTTGTTTTGTGTCTACTGTTAATTCAATATCATAAATTAAAATAGACTCACAAAAAAATCTGACTGCTTTTCTCATATACCTTAAAACAAACAAACGATTTAAAAATAATGTTACAAGATACGCCCGTTCCTCAAACTCCCCTACCTTTTCAATAGGCATACAAAACAGATGCCCTAAAAATTCTGTTTGTAGACTAATTCAGTAAATATAAATTACCTTGAAAACCTATTCAATGTTTTCGTGAAAATTAAATGTCTTGTATATAATCTAGTACACGTTAGTGAGAAATCATGCATGTTAACAACGTCTGATGATCGAACCATTGTTTTGGACACGTCACATATTTATTTAGGAAGTAAAATTTATTATTTTTGAGTACAGCAGTATTATATGCGATACAGATATAAACAAGAGTAAATTTTTCAATATTTAAATAAGAGTTTGTTTTACACAAATAAAGAATTATTATTTCGAGAAACATAATCATACAGAATAAAATTGTGAAGTTATTATAGAGTGAATTGTACTTACGAAGAAAAGTACCAGGTGGCTCCACGTCATTCCTAACATGTAATATAAGTACTCGGGTACAGCCACCTAATCAAAAATGCAACGAGTTTCGAGCGGACATTGTCTTACTTTTAAAGTTTTCATTGTCAAATACTAAGTGGAAAAGCTTTATATTTAAAAAAACAAACAAACACACAAAAAAAATACGTTTTCTTAAATGATTTATCTGATCCCAATGTGGAGCATATGGCCTCCTAATAAAGGTATTTTTTTTAAAAGGACCGGTAGTTCCTTAGTTACTCTTTCTCTCTTTTTTCGAAGATAATCTTTTTCTTCTTTTTCCATTTCCGCTCCCAATGGTGAGCATACGGCCTCCTGATGGAGATATCTCAACTGGAGTTTTTCTACGAGAACTGCTTGTTACTCAGTCGCTCAACCTCGCTTTTTTCAAAGTGAGTGATAGGGACATCACAAACACCCAGTCTTCGATCACAAATTTGAATAATTCTCAAATTCACTATGATCTGACTGAGAATCGAATCCAGACCTACGTGATCGGTAGAGCAAGCTCTAACCAACTGGGCCACAGCAGGCGACCTATTTTCAATGTTTCGGTACTGGTGTGTTAAGCAAATAAATCTAGCATTTTAATAATGAAAACTTAGTAAAGGATAACATTTTGTTTCCTCATCCAGTATTTTTGCATTTACCGGTGAAAAATGTCAAAAAGTCTACATGCACCGATAAAGGATATTAGAAGAACGATTGTTTCCAATAAAACAAAGTCTTTTGAAGCGTAAAATGTAACGTGCATGACTCTTCACTATCCATTTCGTGAAGTACGAAAGAATTTCTCAAAGACATCATCCTGGCGGACATACCTGCAGGTAATGAAGAAATGAACGACATAATTCCTTCAAATAGTGATACGCAATTACATTGTAAATAAACAAAGACTAGTCTATTTTTTTAAATGCTTAGTTCTTTCAATGAGACATATTTTTAAACAGTGATTGTTAGTCGATGTCTCAAGTAAAATTAATTATATGGAACACGAAACCTTCTGTCAGAAAGTGTATGCGTGAGCCTTTGAGAAACTTTCGAAAGTTATTTAATGATATGGGAAGTAAACTCTTCAAATTTAAAATCAATCTTCACGAATAAATCCTGAAACAAGTAGAATAATTAGAATAATAACTCAAATATTGTGTTAAATTCAAGTACATAATACTATCATACTATGAAGCATTTTTACAATTTTCACTGTGACATTTAAATTGACTTTCGCATTCACTTAATTACTCGGGTTTTCACTATTTATTAAGTTTTTAATAGCATGGAAAAACCAAAAATTAGACTTTTTCTTCGATGTACCCAAATGCGCGACGATGAGAAAAAGCAAAACTCGGGTTTTGGAAATTTAGAAATTCGGGGCCACACAAGGAACCACACGTAATTTGTTATATTGAGTACATTAAACTCTTTTTTTACACGGAAGATGCGTTTAAAAAAAAGAAAAAAATAGAATTCATAAAATAATTCAAGATTGGATCCCCGCATTTAAAAAAACATGTTATTTGGCAAAATAACAATATTAAGGGAAAGAAAATTGTTTCAAAAAGGTAATAATGAAAATTCATTTACCACCAAGCACAAAACATAGAATTATGTTTTATGTTTTAGTCTATTTTACTTTTTATCTTACTTAAAATAAGTAGTCTCGAAAAGAACATTATAAATATGTCCGCTGTTCTAGAAAAAACAATAAGCTGAACAGTTTTTTTTTTAATTATTTTCTTTCATAATTATAAAATTCTTCAAATGAGGAAAGAAGTAAATTAGCTAATCTTATTAAAAACTCATCCGAAGATTTAATTAACATCTCATTTCTACAAAACATTTACATTTTAAGACAGGCAATTTTTATGTCACAATAGACGCACGAATGTTTTTAATCTTCTTTTCATTCCAAATATTTTTTATAAGTATCATAAAAAAAATGTCATTGAGAATAACTTTTTTCATAACATATAAAATAACAATATTGTTTATTTTAAATTATTTGTTTGAGTAAGATCATATAAAGGAGTATATACATGAATATAAGATATTAGATGAGCGTTCTGCAGTACAGTGTTTCCCAACCGGATAAAACGTGAGCTGGTACCGGTTTATCAAAATTTTCATCTAGAAAAAAACATTTTTAATTCATTTTTTATATATAATATTAACCGGACCACAGGTGATGTGTACATTATTAGTGAAGAATAGGTTCAATTCACTTTAGTATAGTCATCATAATACAATAATTATTTGTTTAATTAAAAACATATTTTTATATTTAATAAACTTTGATTGGCTGATTTAAAATATCCATTTTTCAAATCAATTTAATAGGAGAACAAAAGCATACTTGTTATTAATGTTTAACGTTTAATGCTTATTTTTCTCGATTCGTATAATTAAATATATGAACAAAAGAGTTTTTACTATTAGATTGATAATGTTTTAGTGGAAAAGAATGCCAGAAATAAGTGATTATTAGAAGATAACTGAGAGAAAACGGATTCACTATTAAAAATCAGAGCTTTCTTTGCAGTTGAACCTTTACAGTACTTTGAAAAAGATACAAAGACTGCATGTCTGAAGACATTTTTAATATCCTTCGTCGTGTGGATCCTGAATTATTGATGCAATACGTAATGAAACGCTAATCGTGATTGATTACAGTGAAAGCACTGAATACCTATGTTATCTATGTAATCATTCTAATCGTGTGTATATTAGGATGTAGGATAATAGGATGAGAATATGTTATTATTATTACTATTATTATGGTTAATGTACAAGCAATTTGCATTTGAGCAATCAACAATTATTATTATGATACAAGCCTACACATAATCCTTCATTCACTTTATTCTTCACTTAAATCCCGGCATTGGGACAGTACTAATCCAGGGATTTCAGGATTGAGAAAATTAGAGAAAGGAGGGAGAGGTGTAAAAAAAAGAAAATTTATTTTTAACGTATTTTTTGGAAATTCCGAAATTTTGGATTTTAAATTCTTAGAAGAGCTAAAAATTAAAAGCTCTCACGCAGATAATTTTGGGAAATCCGTAAATTCCTGGGTTGCCAAAGGAATCCAAAATTGTCGAAAAAAAAATCTAAATCCCGAAACCCAATTTATACACGATTTTATAATAAATGCTCAATCCCGGGATTTTGGGGTTTGAAAAATTGTCAATCCCGAAATCCCGGGATCACAAAAAGGGTCCAGGATTGTATGCCCTAAGTAGAACCTTTATATTTGTCATATTCGATATTTGTCACTTTTGATTACCATATTTTTACCGAATTCGGAAGTATTTTTTTTTAAATGAAATTTACCGAATTGTGTCGGTTATGTTCTTTTGCCGATTATTGGTCGACATCTTTTATATTCGGTAGACCATCAGGAACGGTTTAATGACGAATTTATATGTATTAATAATTTCATAACAATAGATATAAGTTATAGACAAGATAATAAAAAATGTAATTGTATTAAAACACTGGTCATTATATAAAAATTTTCGTGCGTAAGTTAAGACCCGTCAACACAGAGGTGAATATGAATATGGAAAAGAATTTGAAGAAATAGTTTTTTGTACCAGAACTTGTAAGTAAAACGTTCTTTCTCCAGTTTTTCTTAATTAAACATCGATACATAACTTCTATTTAACGAACAAAACAAATCTATTTGGAATGTACATGTTGAAAAGAAAGAGTTAATGATTTATGACATTATATACTATTTATGTTATTAAAGATTGTTCACTTATTAAAATTCCTTACTGTTAACAAATTTATTAGTGTTTAAACTAGGATAATCGATGTCAAGATCTTAAAAAAATTCCATTTCTTGTATTAAAATTATATTACATTATTTCTTTGACAAAACATGTTGATAAATTTTACACGCAACGTTATGGCAGAAATTCTATACATTTTGAGTTACTATTTGTTACTAAGTCAGTAAGAAGCTAGGAAATGTTGAACTGACCAAAATCATATTCTTTTGCTTATTGAATATTCATAGATCCAGTTGTTTGATTCCATTCAAATCATTCAGTTAAAAGAATATCTATTAAGACAATAAAGAGTTTATTAACACGTGGGAAAGAGATATAAAAAATGTTTGTACCTACCCTCAAAAACGTAAGCTAAGAATTTTAGTGTTCAATTTGCATACAATACGGTGTATACTATATATATGCAAAGAAAATCAGCATTTAAAAACACTTCAAAATGCGCTTGAACAACTGGTTTTATTAACGAAATATTGAGAGTAAAAAAAACAGGTACAGCGTCAGCAATAAATAAAAAATATGGAAAAGCTACAGAGAAGACCACAAAAAAGAAAAGATAACGCGATTGAAGAACGTGCTTTATCATATGTTGAATGATAAGTATTCAGCTCGTAGATTCAAATTTTCAGACAGCTCTACTCTCAATTTTTTTTTGTTTTGCTAATATAACAGTCACGTAAATTGTCCTCAAGTAATATTGTTATCTGACTACTGATAATGCATTTCCCGTCCATTTCTTTGTATCGAGAGCTGTAAGAATATTCCTCTTGTTATTTTAACCTCGCTTTCTGTCCAAAAGGCTTTCACCAAATCAACATTTTCGTAAAATAAATTGAAACTTGGGTAAGCTTACGTTTTATTCAAATTACATTGAAAAAACATTCAACGATAATACATTGCATTGAAAAATTCTCAATTCGTTTCACAATTTAAAATTGATTATTTTTTTCCTTTTTTATCGTGTATCATAAGTTTTCCTTGTAAGTAATCTCATAAGAATTTGTTTAATGAAAACTGATTTGATTGGTAGCTGAATTTCTCCTTTCACAGGTGAATTAGAAAAGATACTTATTGAATAACACTTATTGTTTAAAAATACTACAAAAATATCTAACAATATAATTTTGGAAAAAAATAATTATCTTGATTGGTGTTCACATTCAGTGCATAAATTCCAATGTCTTCAGACAAAAATCGATATATCGATCGGAAAAATTCTGTTTGCACTGGGAATCGAACCCATGAGATCCGGCTCGGAAGCCAACAACGCTAACCGCTGCGCTATAGGACACGACAAAAAAAATCCTTCCACCCTTCCGATCCTTCAATAACTGGCGATAAGCGAGAGCGATTAGTTACCTACTAGCCCTGTCCTAGCCTTATGCTTTTATGCCTACTAGAGTATCCAATCCTGGGATCCCGTTCAATTCTGTGATCCCAAAATCTCGAGATAGTACTATTACTAGTCCCGGTATTTCGGGATTAAGAAAATGAAACATGGAAGAGCTAAAAACAAAAAAAAATGTCTCAAACCTTTTTCACACATTTGATGAAATTCGTAAATTCCTGGGATTTTGGATTCAAAAATTCTGGAAAGAACTAAAAACAAAAGGTGTCTCGTTTTTCATTTGGAGTAATGCGTTAATTCCTGGGATTTTGGATTCCAAAATTCAGAGAAAAGTAAAAAAAAAGGTGGTTTTGGGAAATTCGCAAATTTATGACCTTTTCCCAAGATTAAAAATTCGCCAACCAAAAATTTGTGTTGACAAGATCACAAAAAGCAGCTCTTGTAGAAAAATTTCTGGTGAGATACCTCCGTTAGGAAACCATAAGCTTCACATGGGAGCGGACATGGATACAAAAATAAATGTTATGGAGTGTTTTTATTGATTGATTTTACAACTCTAAGTGAACAGGAAGAATATATAAAAGACACCGGCTGTACAGTAGAATTAGTTTAGTATTTGCAGGGTAAAATATTTACGCTACTATTCAAATTGGTTTAACAAGGTAAAACGGAACCCATTACAGATAAAATGTTTCTATCCATATATTATCAGGTAACCTTTGTTATCCTTTACTGTGTGTTGTGAATAATGAATAAGTTGAACCCGAAAAGGTTTAACTTAGCAACGTAGCCTTTTAAAACGTCTGCGTAACACTTTAAACGTACGTTTGTGACGATTATTTTATACTTTTACTTTTTCAAATGACTTTGACGCCATGCATTAATAATGGATAACGTTTTCTAGAAACGCAACAGGTACTTCTATTAGATCCAAGTTATTATAAGAAAGTGTTGTTAAGGTACACAAGACGATGTGGACTTCCGATTCCAATGGTTTGAAATATATATGTTATTCTATATCCATACAACGATCTTCACATTAATAGCCGATAAGATAATCAAAAATAATCACAAATAATCACAATTCATATACAATATGTTCGTCACACAGTCCTTTTCGCCCAATGATAACAGTTTATTTTGAACAGCACATTTTTCGACTAATGCTAACGGCTTATTTTGAATCGCATATTTTCGGTTGGTCGTCCAATTAGAATAGACGTCTTTTTATATTCAAAATTCAAATTTCCTGGCTTAGAACTAAAGCATCGTAATAATATTGAGAGAACTTTATTTGAAAGTTTGCATCGCTACGAAGTTTTTTTAAATAATCTTGATTTTTTGAAGCTATAATTATAGGGCTGGGCGAAGATTTTTTGGATCTGATTTGACAGATTTTGATCAGTGTCATTGATTCGATTATTGGAAGATATGGCTATATTTTGCATCTGGCCATGAAAATCTTTTTAATTTCTTACATGACTTAAACTTAGACATTTCAATTATTTTAAAAAATACATTATTTACAATTTAAATACAGTAATACCCCGCTTAGCGCGACCCCGTTAAGCGCGGTTTCACTATAACGCGAATTTCAAATTTCGCGCTCAAATGCCTCGCATTACGCGAAAGAGTGCGTATGAACATATTTAGTCATTAACTTCTCTATGGTCGCGGGATCCCCGCTTTCTCTGAATATTCTCTTTGAAGAATTGGGGATTCCCCGTCCTTCGACTTTGTTCTATGGGGATTTCCTCGTTCGTTTCGTGTGTTCATTTGTTCCGTAATGTTAGTTCGGTCGGCTGGCAGTTTTGTTTAATCCTATTTACGATGAGGAAGAACAGGTAGAAGAGAATTTTTTATCTTCAGGGGAAATACAAAATGCACTTTCAAAAATTTACTCAGGTTTGGACATATTGCAGAGTATAGACAATAATGATGACCGTGTCTTGACCGTGTGTCAAACAATTAAAAACAGTGTTGGGTGTTATGAACGTATTTTACATGAACGTAAACAAAACGCTACCCAAAAGACAATAGATGTATTTTTCCGTAAAAAATAAGAGTATGTATTGCATAAAGTGTTCTTAGAATTAAAGTGATTGATTAAAATGATTTGTATTTTTTCGTATTAAATTTTGACTATGTTTAATCATAAACCTCGATATATGCGAATTTCAGTTAACGCGATTTTTTTCGGAACGTATCCCTCGCGTAAAGCGGGGTATTACTGTACTGCAGGGCTGTCGATATATGTCCCGAGGTCTTTTTCTTTTTCTACGAAATATATTTGTTGGTAAACTTAAACATTTAAATTATTCTAAAAATTATATTATTTACAATTTAAATACTGCAGGGCAGGGCTGTCGATATATGTCCCGAGGTCTATTTCTTTTTCTACGAAATATATTTGTTAGCAAACTTGAACATTTCAATTATTCTAAAAATGATATTATATACAATTTAAATACCGCAAGGCAGGACTGTCGATATATTCCCCGAGGTCTATTTCTTCTTCTACGAAATATAATTGTTAGCATACTCAACCATTTGAATTATTATAAAAATGATAAAATATGAATACTGCAAGGCTGTCAATATTGGATATAGCAGCTCAGCAGGGCAGCTCAATTATGATTTTATTATATCCGCTATTTGCATATTTTGTTTTGAAGTCCCGGTGTTTTAGTTCTTTAAGCGAATTGGGTGTATTCTTAAAAAAAATCGTTTAGAGAAATAATTAATTACGCTAAGATTTTCTGGTTTATTCAATAAATAGGTTTGTAATTTATTTTTCGCGCCAGTAAATTTTCTGAATACTTAAATGCAACAAAAATCCCCCCCGTTGAGGTCAACGGGCTTACAACTAGTATATATAATATTTCATTATTTTAATTCATTGTTTTGTATAATGTTCTTTTCAAATTGTTCAATTATTCTCATAGAATATGTGGTTAATGCTAAAATATATTAATTTATTCATTCAATTTGAAAGCATGCCTTTTGTCGAGTTATCACGTAGTATCAATACATTCAGACCATATACGGAAAGGTATAAAAAGGGTGTCTGTTTGAGAACGTTAAGATCAATTAAGACTATAAAAATAATCAATGAGATTATTTTTTTTATAAGTACGTGACTTATTATATAACAATCCAAATTTTCACTGAACACAAAATTAAGATGGAAATTCATTTCTTTGCCTTATTTTAGATTATCAAACGATTATCTATAGTTTATTTTATATAAATACTATTTGATACACAACCTAAGGATTACAAAAAAATTAATGAATATGAAACTTCAATGTCTTCACTACTTGCTTAAGTCTTTGCTTTCGGCTTGGCTTTGAATACAATTGGCAGTGTTTGTATTTGAGAAAGTAGAATTTTTCATAGAGGTGTATGACCGTCTTAATATAATGCCTTTTCACCAAGTATTGACAGTGAACACCCTAAAAGTGATTCTAAGGAACTGTTGTAAATTCATTGGGTTTATGTATACTTTACAAAGAGGAATTGCAATGAATAATAAAAAACGAAAAAAGTTTATAATTCTACGCCCCATCCTTTTGGGCCTCAGAGCGCCGATCTGTCGGCGCATACTTTAGTGTCTCGTAGAAAAGGCAATCACGAAAGAATCATTGTGAAACAAAAAATGCCGCTATTGCAGCCAATTAATAATAAAATAAATTTAAAGAAAAACACAATACATGCAATGTCATCATGATCTTGATTTTAGTGTTTTACAAAACATTATCATGCGAGGAAAAAATGGTGAATTAATTATCGCTTGCATTGATTCATTATACGAAACAATTTTTTGTTTATTACCTCTGATTTTTTTTTCTATTTCTTAAAAACGCGACCCCCAAAAAGTTGTGTTTTATTAGTAAGTCACAAAGCACAAATTAAACTAAAGAAAGTATAATATCGAAATAAAGCTCGCATTGATCAAAACAATTTTTTTACCATTGAAAATTTCAAAAATGCCGCCTTCAAAAAAGTTTGTATCGTCAGCGGGGGAAAGAAAATATAGTGAATGTGATATTGCTTACATTGATTCTGTATACATATCAATCTTTATTTTCATATTACTTTCAAAATTTACTATTCATTTTCGAAAATGCCGCCCACTGAAACGTGCCGCCCGGGGCGGACAGTTACGTGACATGTACTTATGACTGCTAAAGATAAATAATATACAGATATATAAGTTATTTCAAGTGTAAACGGTGTTTCTAAATTTAGATATTTCATTAAAACTACAGAAGTAAACATTTTGAATAGAAATGTCGACGTAGAAATTCATTCAAAGTGAACATAATAATAAAAGCCAGCTTGTCAATGTCATATCTCCTTTAAATTGCATGCTCATATTTTTCATAAGAAAGGGACGTCACCGGACTGGCAAAAGTTGTTAAGTAATCAAGTTTACAAAAATCAATTCTTGTATATCAAGTCTTTATCGGAATAACTCAATTAGTGAAATTATAATTAGAACAATAATTATTGTTATAATAATCATTCGAAAAAAAAATGCTGTTCGTACTGGGGCACGAACCCGTGATGTCTGCCACGGAAGCTCACACCGCTAACCGCTGCGCCATAGAACCCGAAAAATCGATGGGTTACTTACCGATTTCTGCCAGAAAAGTGACAGGATATTATTTGATGTTAAATTATTGGTACTATACGGTTGTGCGTGTTGGCTACGTTATAATACATTTAAGTCACTTTTCAAGTGTTTATTGGCGATTCATGGTGAAGATACACTAGGTATATGTTTTCAAACCGTATCCACTCCATATGTGAGGCATATTGACTCCTAACGGAACTTATACCAAAGAATTTTTTCTACGAGAACTGTCTTTTCTACTTTTCTATTTGCACATCCTCGTTTTTTAAGAAGATAGAAAGGGTAAACTCATCGCTTTCATCGCAGCTACGTTTCTATTTTGAAGATCAGGGTGGGAAGAGATTTCGGAGTCCAAGCCATCGAACAGAAATAAATTTATCGAATGAAAATATGTCCTTCCTTGGATTTGAACCCGCGAGCTCCACAACTGAAACCAACGATAGTGACCACTCGACCTCGAATACAGGTAAATGTCGCTGTTTTCATCTTCCAGTATCGATGTGCACAAACGTCATGCTACTCATTTTAAACTGTTTATTATTTTACAGTTTCGAAGCACTATTTTTTCCACGCAAACAACGGAAGAAAATAAACAACTTTATTACAATATGTTAGAATCAAAATGTAATTAAATCTAAATTTTCCATTATTTTAAATTGCATCTAACAAAGCAGTACAACACAAAAATGTAGCACACCAGATGCTAGTCAGTTTTCCTTTTGTTGATAATGTAAAAGAGCCGGTGTCAGCTGTTTGAGCGGAAAGTTATCTCGCTTCTAATTTGTAAAACCCTTTTGTTTCAAGTGTTGCCATTTAATACACAATTCAACATCCGGAATTCGTACACTATGGATAGTGAAACAATCGTCTAAAATTGAGTATTGTAATCTTCAAAATATTACTGCGGGATTTTGAGATTTAAGTTTGTAAGGAAATATATAATTTGATAAACCTTCCGTTTACGACAGGGTTTTTCAATATTTTGAATTAAATATTTGTTTTTAAACACAATATTTTGAATTTTTTTTGGATACCAAATTTATGGAGATTTAATTACTAAGACGCGTTATCGTCAAAGTTCTTCAAGTCTCCTTCATCGCTAATGTTTTGGTAATTTGTATTACCTTACCGTCATTGCCAACGGAAGAGCTTGATCGCCACAGAGGTGAGCAATCGTTCGTGAAGGCAGTTTACGGAGACACTACATGCATTCATTTACAAATCACATCAAACATATATACCTCGCCAAATACTGTATCCATACATGTATACACACACGCGCATACATACATATACACACAAGCCAGTCCGCCAAACAGAGTCATTTTCATGATGCTTATTGTCGTATTTTAATAGTTGTAGACGAAAAATGAAATCTATGGTGGGTCGTCGAGCAGAGTTGCTCTCGGTCTAAAACGATTCTTAAGCATTTTTGTGAAGATAAAAGATTGTTCGGTTATAATGTTTTTCTATCTCTCTGTAAAACTTTTGAGAGATTTCACGAACGAACTCACGGATGGTAAGTATTTTTAAGTCTATGTGAAGCTGCGAGTTACGCACGTACCAACCATCTACTACAGTAATGACGGTATTTGAGTCTTTTGAGCAAGTCGATAAGATCGATTAAGACTTGAAAAGTAAGCCACTATAGTAGATTTAGCAACCAACATACATAACTCATGTTTATTTTGCCTTGCGTTGAGAATTGAAGTAAAGAAGTTTCGAGGAAAATGTGCCTCGAGTGACATCGTTTTCTGCGTTTTATGGTGGCTGTAAAATGGCTTGGCTTCTGGCTCACACCTAAGCCTCAATTGGAGTAAAACCATCATTGTATGTTGATATAGCCGTATCCCTAAAGCTTCTTGTTTGTCTTCAATTTCAACATTTTCTTTATATATCAAGTTTTCTTCTTTTTCTTAGTTTCACGTGATCTTTGACTACTTTTTACGTGATTTCTCTGAATGGCAACGTTCCTTTATTATGTGATTTATTCATTTTTTTTGCGATTATTTCTTGCAAAGTTTAAGAATGTTTTACTGTTAAATAATTGAATAATAATATTTTAACTCTCGCGGCTCGGAGACTAGAAAAATACTTCTCTGCCGATGGGGGTCGTTTAGGGACTCCAGTGGTTTCCTCATTATTGGCCTTATTATTATGAATTTCAAAAAATAATAGTCTAAGAGCTTTAAAATATCTCTCTGCATCATTCCTCATACATTTTTTTTATAAAAATCTGTGGTTTTTTAATAAATAATCATATTCTAAGTTGCGCGTAAAAAGACGTCATCCCAGCACACAAATGAAATTGCAACTGACGAGTTTAGCCAAGCTATCTTACGAACAATCGCTTATCCCGGACGCTTATCGCGTATTTATATAAACTAAAAAAGGTCCAAAAAACTATGATATAAGAATACATTAATTATAAACATTGTATCACCTATATTAAAATAGATATTTAAGAAAATGTGGGTATTGGGGTCGCATTTCTTGAGCTTAGAACCGGAAAAGTTAACGACATATAAACGAAATTAAATTAAAAAGTATTTACCGCGATATTTTGTGGCAACTCTGTATATTTTGTAATGATCATTAAATTGTTATTCATAACTTTGTGATATAGATTATCGCTGGGGCGTATTATTTATTGTTTTCTTAATAAAAGCAATAGATTAACTCTCTACCATTATTATTAATATTACAAAAAAGTGTTTTTATTATGATCATTATAAGAGTGCTATATTCACAAGTGAACACCCTCTTGAGAAGTAGATCTTAATCTTTTTAGTGACCCGCACCTCTTTGAATCTGAAAATATGTTCTCGCACCCCCTTTAAAATTGATTCCGATTTTTCAATTTTGGTAACTACATTTATTGCAAGGTATTTGTTTTATTGAAAAATATATACATACATTTACATATAAATACAAAAAATATCTCAAATTTTATTGATTAGATTGTTTTGTAATATATTTAATATATATATATTTTATATCTGTTAAAATAAAAACTTCTCCCGCACCCCATGTTAGGAACCACAGCTCTTGAGTATATATTTTTTTGTTATCACGAGTATTTAAGAAATATTCTTCAGTACTAAGCAATGAAACGATTCCATATATCAGCCCCGAACGTTTTATGTTACATGACTTTAAATACACTAAATAATTTATTTTTCATTCAGAGCATATGGTCACCACATGGTTCCTCCAAGATTCTCTATCTTTTGTCAGTCTCTGTTTTCTCCCATATCACCCCAGCGTCCCGTAGCTCCGCTGAGTACATCCTATGAATAGTCATCAGTGACTTTCCGCAACGTCGGGATCTATTCGGTTGATAAAAGACACAAGTAGGGTTCATACTCAATTGGGGCATCCACAGCACACTTCCAAGCCAGGTCCATCGTCGCTTTTTTATTTCGCTGGTTAGTGTACCTGGCGTCAGTCTACCGTACCTATAGTATTCGCAACATTCTGTTTTCAAAACTCAGTATATATGTGGTTACTCAGCGCTTTCGTAAAGTGCCATGACCAATATTCCATCTTAGACGTAGGGTTAGCTGTTCGGAAAGTTCAAAGGCTGCGCGGGCCAATCCAACAAATGCGCGACATAATATATCATTTTTAATATAAAAAATAGTTTTTTTTGGTTTTGATTTGCGTAATATCTATCACTATCATTTGATTATTTATAAATAAGTATTTACAATAAGTGTATTAAATAAAAAATAATAAACAGCAGAACTATTTTTTTCAAAAAATAAAATCAACCACAATTTAAGAAAATAAGCAAAATGAAACAAATAATCTAATAAAATAATTAACACATTCCATACATTTATTTAAAAATTTAGATTTATTTCTTGTTCTGATGGAATATACGAATTAAATTCTATTTAATTTATCTAATTGATCAATTTATTTCGGTCAATTAGGCTTATTTCAATTTGAATAGTTGCATTGGAGTGCGTGCCAATCCAGAATGAATGCGCGGGGGTTCTCAAACTTCTGCGCGACCGCGCGCCCAGCTTAGAGGGAACAATGGCCATGACTAACAAATACTTATTAGCTTACATTTCCTTAAATAATACATATAAATCGTATTTTGTATTGAGCTGTTCACGACGATTTACTGACCCGGCAATATCTTGTTTAGTAAGAACTAAATGCTAATTTTTACATTAAATCACAGGTTCCCAACCTTTATCGGGTGTCTCCGAAGCTCCCCCCTTTTTTTTAGCTCACCGAGGAATTTGAAATCCTCAATTTGCTATACTTTTGCCAGGATTGTCTCCGAAGCTCCTTTTTTTTTTAGCTCACCTAGGAATTTGAAATCCTCGATTTGCTATACTTTTTGCCAGGATTGTCTCCGAAACTGCTTTTTTTTTAACCTCACCGGGGAATTTCGAATCCTCGATTTGCTATATTGTTAAAATCTAAAAAAAATTGGCGACCCCCCCAGGAAACCCTTGGTGAACCCCAGGTTGGGAACCCGTACATTAAATAATATATTAGCTTATTTACAGGAAAACATACCGGGCAAATATATCTGTTGATTTTATTGAAAATACCATCCGAAATAGAATTATTTATATGTTTGACCCTTTAAAAAAAGGTTGCACTAAAAGCATCTGGGCAGACATACAAATAAACTATTATAAATTCCATTTTATTATCATCATACCTTTTTTACTTTTTAAATAGAAATTGCAACCACTTCACCATTTACAAATTGTGCTGCGAATAGAGATAAAATAAATATTTAACAAGCCAAACAATTTTCCTATTCAGAAAATGGAGAGGGTACTTATGAGTTCAATTTTCAAGACCTTGAGACGTAATAAACTATCTGGCAAAGATGCATTAATAAATAGTTATTATATATTAGTATAGTTATTATTTGTCGCCCGCTGTAGTCTAGTTGGTTAGAGCTCGCTCTACCAATCAGGTGGGTCTGGGTTCAATTCCCGGTAAGGTCAATGTCAAATTGGATTTTTTCAAATTTTCAATTGAGATCTAAGACATGGATGTTTGTGATGTCAATTCTTCTTGAGTTAATCTCATGTGGCTTACAAAAAATCGAGTATATCTCGTATGATCTTTCAACTTAAAAACTTTCAAATATTTGACGCATTGGCGTAAGCTGTAATGTGAAATATTTAAAAGAAAATTATAAAAATAAACACAATATTTAAATATGTATACCAACTAATAAAAATATATTATATCCAACGACATACCTTCTCACTTAAAATAAATACATACGTCAATCTATACCATCTCCAATATTCCATCATTTTTTCTTGTTTTAAATCGTGACCAAAACAGTTGTATGATTATTCTTTATCTATTTTTACCCCCAATGAGGAACATATGGTCTCCTAATGGAGGTATTTTTTTTTTTTTCTACGAGAACTTCTCGCTACTCAGTTGCTCAACCTCTCTTTTCCAAAGAGAGTAGTAGGGATAGAAGGACTGGTGGATTACTAATCGCTCTCGCTACGCCCCCCAGTTATTGAAGGATCGGAAGGGTGGGAGGGATTATAAGACATAACAAACACCCATGCCTTTGAACAGAAATCGATAAATCTATCGAAAAAATGCTGTTCGTACTGGGACTTGAATCCGTGAGATCCGGCACGGACGTCAATAACGCTAACCGCTACGCCATAGGAAACAACAGAATTATAGTACAAATTAAAACAATGATAATTTAACACAAACATAAACAAAACATTATTGTTAGTTTTTTTTTACAATTTAAGAGTAAAGTTGCAAAACCTGTATAAAATAACTTGCCTAGTTTAATTGACCAAAACTTAAATAAAATATATTTCATTTCTTTGTAAAACGTTTGCCAAATAAAGGACAAAAGAGATATAAATGTAACCCTAGAGTGATTTAGTACTAAGTCACATAACGCGCAAAATTTACCCCCTGAGAAAAGAGAAACGTAACAGAATACTTCCTGAAGAAAATTATGTGTGTACTTCAGTTAGACCTTCATCCAAGATGAAGCAACATTAAAAGATACTTATTTAATTAGTATCATTACATGACATAATTCAACTGATTTTTTAAACATTTAAATATGTATCTTTCAATATAATTTATTTTTTAATATTATTGTAATCGTAGATAAAAATAATAATTTATATAAACCAAAAGCAGGGTTTAATATTCCATAAATATGCTCCTTATTTCCATCAATTCAAAATTGAGAGTTTGTAGAGTACAGGTTTCTAATCGCGTTCTCAGTTTCATGGCAAACAATTGGTATGGAACGTGACATACTGGCTATACATTTATTTAAACAATTTCAAAACTAAATATTTTTTTCAACAGTAAACTTTTTACGAGGAAAAAATAGGGTTTAATATTTTTTTTGTCGTACATAAATGTCAGGCATGTCTTACAGTAATAATATTGTCGTCGAAAACTTTTCAAACTCTTGTCTTTGTTGAAGGTACATTTATATATTTACTGTCAATACACCTAAAAATCATGATGTATATTCTATTTCTTTTCAATAATATAGTATAATATTTGTTTTATAGTACTGGCGTACCAATCCTTCTAGTTTAAGTTTCTTGCAGTTAGAACTAATAATTGTTCCATCGTTCTTTAGATAACATTGAGCTTCTCCACGGAGAAATAAAATATTTGGGATAGTAATTACATATCGACTGTGGAAAGGAAAAAGGACGTAACCCAGTTTTTTCAAAACAGCTTTTTTTCGGTAATCACAATGTATCAAACTTGATACACGTTCTATCAAAAGGATGCAAGCTGCAAATGCCGAATTAGTATCTAAATTTAGCTTTTATGTTTGAAAAAGATGACCTTGTAAAAAATTAAAACCAATAAAAAAGACTGAAATAAAAGTTTTTCCTAGACAATTTCTCTAAATAATATTAAATTATGTCAATTAAACAACAGCTTAGAAGTCTCCGTGCAAGGTTGTGTATAATTCATAATTTGCATATGTCCCAGAATCATCAAAACACGTTTTTAGCGCCTCCTGTAAAATTTGATATGTGTGGGTTACGTCATTTTTTCTTTCCACAGTCGATATGATTATGTTTTAATGTGTTTATTAAGCAGGAAGAAAGTTGCTGAGAATTAAAATTAATAATGTGTGCAGTAGTTAAGCCACGATGCCTTCCTTTTATTAAGCAGATACTAAGTACTATATTTTTCAGCATTACAAAACAGAAAAACTCAAAAATGTTTCATTTTTGCAAATTTTGTTTATTATTAATAATACAGGAAGTAACTTTGTCAAAAAATATTCGCAAGCATTTATATTCTCCGCCATTTCTTTGTTATATTCGCCTCGTAAATGAAACATAGGCCGTTTGATAGACAATTTGTTGCCCGTCAATCTCATTGCTTTATTCGGGGTTAAGTCTTCAGTATTAATTCTGCCGAATTAATCTTGACTTAAATCCTCCATGATGAATGAGAAACGTTTAGCGCGCGAAAAAAAACATGAATCAATAAATTCTTCTAAGCCTGCATTCGTCAGTGTTTCTTACTTCAATATTTCTATCCATGTCCGCTCCCAATGTGGAGCATATAGACTCGTGATGGAGGTATTTCAACAGAAGTTTTTGTACGAAAACTGTTGGTTATTCAGTCGCTGAACATTTTTTTTTTAAAGAGAGTAGTATGAATAGAAGGATAAGGCTAGAACAGGACTGGTGTTTAACTAATCGCTGTTGCTACGCCTAATTGTTAAAAGATCGGAAAAGGTAGGAGGTACATCACAAACACCCATGCCTTCAAACGGACATCGATAAATCGATCGAAAAATTGGTGTTCAAACTGGGACTCGAACCTGTGAGTTCTGGCACGGAAACCCACAACGCTAACCGCTGCGCCATAAGACCCGACATTTTAACTTTTTTTTTAAATTTCAATACTACAACTAGTTAACTATGATTTGATCATTGTTTGATAGGTACATACAAGCTTGAAAGTAAAATAAATGAAAATGTCATAACGTTTAATTGGAAACAACCAAATAATGTGCAATTGAATTTTGCAATGTATAATGATGTTATTCAATACCAAGTTACCTAGTTATTGTGTTGAGGTAGAGATTATAATTTAAATATAAAATTGTGACGTGTGTTTCGCCCATTTAATGAGCATCATCAGACATAACAGTGGAAGGTTTACGAGTGGAGTAACAAAGTTGTTAAATTTAATTTAATATTATAAATGATCTACCAAAAAGTACCACCAAATCCGAATTGAAAATATTATTATTTAAATTTATGGCTGTATTTTTTAATATTGAGAAACATCTTTAGACTAACTTCTTACTTAATTGATCGTAAAAAATGTTCGAAACCTTTCACCAACAAATGACTGTGCATAAATTTCCTTGTACGTAACTCAAAAACAATTAAATGCTATATTTGATGTATAGTAAATACTTGGTTTGTCTGGAAATTGCCAAAATAAATGTATTTTTAATTCGTTTCCACTCTAAATGTGAAGCATATGGCTTACATATGGAGGTAAAGATTTATTTAACCTCTCTTTTTCTTTAAACATAGCCCATTTACTCATGTCTTTGTATAGAAATCGATTGTTTGAAATAGTGTTCCGCCACGGAAGTCAACTACGTTGACCGCTGCGCCAAGGACCAGGAAATAAATAATATAATAAAAAGAATGTATTTATACATAATTTAAAATACACCTTTCATACTATAATAATACTTCAAGAATGAATAAATAAAAAATATTCTTGCCGTCTACAAGGTTCTTCCGGGCATAAGATTAATTTATTTCTAATGATAAAGTGGAACAAATATTTTAACGTGATGTTTCTTGCAAAATAAATACTAACTTGTGATTTATATTTGTGCTTTCTTATTAAATTTGTCATAGTTTAATATCACTGTTGAGTCACTAATATTAAACTATGAAATATTATGTGCAAAATATATTTGTGAGAGAACGGACGTGGGTCTATTTTGAGGATCTTTTGTGTTGAAATTACTAAACTAAAGGGATTTCCAAGGACTTAGTTGAAAGGGAAACGTGGTTTTCTATAATGATGTCCTGAAATAAAATTCTATTTCCGTGTCACTCATTATACAGTTCATGATTTTTACTTATTTGTTCTAAAATATTCATGTAATATATAATGAATATTTCTCTAAAAGTATTTGAATAATTCACGGGTAAAAATTCAACTATCACCAATACAAAATAAAAACGATCAGATAAGCGTAAGAAGAAATATCTAGTGTATCTCCTGTGTATAATTGGGTGTGTTTGATTATCATTTCATAATCGAAGCATGCATCGAACATCGATTCTTTTTTATGGTACTACAAAATCAATAACCAAATTCCCCAAGTGTACCCATTGGTATTAACCACGTGGATAAAAGTCTCTGCAATCCTTATGCATCGTAAACAATATATATCATATAATTTCTATAAATCAGTTAACATCTGAATTAAGCCCAAGTCAATATGAAAACTTTATTTAATAATAACTTAAATGATCGCTAGGAAAGTGAAAGACATGTCTCGATTGAATGTCGAGGAAATAATTATTTATAAATTAAAACTAGAAATTAAAATTTTATATTCAACTGTCAAAATAAGATTTAAGTAATTTATTGTATTACCGAGAAGTTCCATTTTGAAGCGAAGTGAAGAAGTAAGAGTAAGGTTTCAAATTAGCGTGTATTCAAGAAATGAGTTAAATGAATTTCACGGTTCAATGACACTAAAAGTTTTGTACCATAAATAATGAAAAGAGTCGTCATTCTCTTTGAAGGTTAAGTAGGATAATAATTTGCCAACTTATGTACATGTCAAAAGTTAAAATTTGTCACACTAATGTTCTGAGATTCTTATTTGCAAATTAAATATAATGATATTTTTTTGAATCGTTCAAACTATGTACATTCTCACAGATTTTGTCACTAACGACCCGGGTTTCGCCTTTCGGCATCTTCAGGCATTTAAGTGCATGGATGAACTTGAATGCCTGAAGATGCCGAAAGGCGAAACCCGGGTCGTTAGTGACAAAATCTGTGAGAATCTACATAGTTTGAACGATTCAAATTTAATATTGAAATTCCACCAAGCACCTTCAGTCGAAATCTTAAATGATATTTTTGCTTTAATGCATTATTTGATGGTATTTGTAAAAGATGAAATGAATCAATGGTCGTTACCTTAGTACATACACACATATAAGTACAAAATATAAAGCTCGTTTACACCATTCTGTTCGTAAAAGATAACAAATAGAATTCAATTTAATACTATGATTCTAATAGTATAAACATTAAAATGTAAATTAAAACGTAAAATGAAGTAATGATTTTCACCCACAATTCACCGAAAGCAATTAAGCGCTAGCAATTTATCGCCGCGGTAATTGATCGTATAAAAAATATAGTCTTAAATTGATCGCTAGGATATTTATCGTCAGGCAATGCCAATAATTTATAAAAAAATATTGGTAATTTAACCTAATATAACATAACCAAACCGAACCTATTGTTATATTATATTTTATATCGTACATTATATTGTTTTATTTAATACCTACGTATTGTTAACAGCTTAACAACCGCACGTTTTTTTAAATAAAATTTCACCTGGCGAAATAAAATTTTGCGAAAAATTCTCAAAAATTATAATTTTACTATAATTTGTAAGCAAATTGAGATATCTTTACATAATTTAATTTTCTTAGCTTCCAGATACCTCGCCTATACACATATATGTGTCCGCCGGCCAGCCACCTTTGTTTTTCAAAGACTCAAATACGCGTCCACGGTCGTTAAGCTGAATAATGTTTTTTTCTATATTACTACTAACATAGATAATTTACTCATTACACATTTTCATACGATTTTTTTTTATTTCCATAAATTTCCCTCATAGTTTATTGACACTAAAATAAAAAAATGATTTTAATAGTTTTTCCAAAAAAATCTCATCACGATAAAATATTCTAGCGTTTACTTGTAGGTTTTAATTTGTTCATGCGATCAATTGATGCAGCAGTAAACTGTTAGGCAGCGGTAAACTTTTCAGACCCGAGTCCAGAATTCTTGGCAACGTGGCTACAGGACCGACATTTATATTTATTTAATACTAAGCCGAAAAATTTTTCAAGTTAAGATATTATTTATTGTTTCGACCAATTGATTTATTTTTTGTCGATGCTACGCGATTTGTTTCAGTTTTGCTTTGGAGATTAAAATTTAAACGATTTCTTTGCATCTTTTTCACCATTTTGTGTTATAATATATTCGAAATATATTATAACACACTATGTTTAAACTTTTAAGTATGGATAATAAAGAGATGTAGAATATTACAATACGGGTATAAAAAATAAATATATTCATATATTATATATTATTGTGTGGTCGAGTGGTCAACGTTGTTGGCTTCGGCTACAGAGGGCCCAGGTTCAAATCCCGGTACGGACAGTTTTATAAATTGATTTTTCAATCGATTTATGAATTTCTGTTCAAAGGCATGGGTGTATGTGATGCCTTGAATTCCCCCTCTCACCCATCCTATCCTACGAACGGGGCGTATCGAGAGCGATTAGCTTACTACTAATCCTGTCCTAGCCCCTATCCTTCTATTCCTCTTGCTCAACCTCTCTTTGGAAAAAGAGAGGTTGAGCAACTGAGTAACAAACAGTTCTCGTAGAAACACTTCTGTTGATATAAACTCCATTAGGAATCCATATGCTCTACATTGGGAGCGGACATGGTTTAAAAAAAAAATAGTTTTATTATAAATACGTACATAAACTTTCATAACTGTATTAAACATTATATGCCAATAATGTAAACACAACACATTTTTTCACCCTCTTGGATAAAACAATGCGAAATTTGTGGCTATAAAATAATTCTTGAAATATTTACTCTTTAAAGGTTTATATTTTCAGGAATCTGAGAGAAAAATGCTATCACGATTACGCTTCAATTTTTTTTTATTACTTTTTTTTCAGCCGCAAGATGTTAATCAAAAGGATTGTTTCAAACACTACGAATAAAAAGAGATTTTATTCCTTGAAAAGTTTTCGATAGCGAGACACATTTGTAGACTATGCTTTAAAACAGGCATGGCCAACGCAAAATTGCACCCCGGGCTGCATTGACGACCTACATTACATACATTAAACATTTTTTTTTATTATTACAACGAATTTCATACTTATTGTTCTTTTTTTTGTAGGTGCAATAAGCAATTTTGATGCAAAGGTATTATGAAAGCATTCAATCAGGGTAATTGTAAAAAAACAATACTAAAACCAGATAGATATAAAACCTTTGAAACAATATGTATTGGTATAGTAATACACATACATAGTTTTAACAATAAATTCTATTTTTATTTCATTTTGTAAAAAAGCTTTACAAACGTACGTACGTTTGTGAAGTTTGTGAATAATATAATTTTGGGGAAAACATCTTATATTAAGATTTTTTCCGTAATTTCAACCAAGAAAAATAAGTCTTGCAACCACTTCAGATTTTTTAATCCGGGATTAATCGTATTCTCCTCGACCATAAAAGATAAATTTCTTCCCGTAACTCAAAAAAAAATCGTCTTCAACATTGGTAAAAGAAGCGATGTCGCCCTACTCAGGATCTATAGTTCACTGTTTTTATAACAAGTTTTTTTCACGTCATTTGAAAAAAAAATATTGGTTTTAATCACTTAAATGTGATTTTAAATACATTCTGAAGTACCCGATACTTCATTTGTCATATATGACCGCGGACCGAACATATTTGGCTAGACCTGCTGTAAAAAAAATTGACCTATTTTTTGTCATAAACTTTAGGGAAAGTTTAACAACTAAGTAGTGTATGATTTAAGTAATATTACTCTTTAAAGTTATTTTATGACAGTAAGTAAAAGTTTATATTTTTCAAAAAATTACATACACTTAAAAGAAAAATGAACGATATTTAAAAAGCGGTAGAAAGTTGAGGTTTAAATCTCGACTTCGAATTAAAGTTTTTTTAAAAAAAACCCAGCAAAATTTAAAGTTAAATAATAAAGTTCTTAATATAAATTAAAGTTTTATGTTTATTTTTCAACATTTTTAATTTATAAAGCCAATAGGAAGTAATTAAGTATCGAAAAGAAAATATGATTTTTCGGTTCAACTTCAAAACCTCTTTTCACCATCCTCCTTCTCTGTAAAAAATGTTTTTTGTTCATTAACGCAGAATTTGGAGTTGTATTTTATGATTGTCTGTCAAACGAACCAAATGCTACCCTCATATTCAAGCCCAATAATAAAATTATTTAACGAATATTTGGTCCGACAAGGAAAACTCGATCACTCTTACATATTTATGCTAAGCTTTTCTATTTCACTAAATATTTAACGTATTGAAGATCAAATTAAAAAGTTTTACATAATTTACATTGCCTTGGTAGAACTTCACAGGAACTATAATTATGTTGTTTCACTTTTGTACGTTATTCACTATGAGCTGTTTGCACAGACTAGTGAAAAATTTAGACGAAATAAGGAATGGAAAATTAGAAAATAAATATCAGAAAGATTCTTTTGTTTCATTCAAAAAACGACATTAATTTTGAGAATTCCTTAGCTGAATACTTTGCTGTCTTAGATAACAATTCGAAAATTGCAGATTCTGTGTATTGTGAAAGTGTCGAAGAAGTTTTTTCATAGAAATTGTATTGTTATCTGCGAAAGAAAGATGTCATCACGATCACAAGCATAGAAAACAATGCCAAAGAATAGAGTTGCATGCTTTCAACATTATGTAAAATTATGACGCATGATGGTGTCTTTCATGTTTTCTTTTGACAAAAGTGACTGCTAACAACAGTAGACATTTTGCGAGACACAATTTGATCATTATTTTACTAAACTGTCACATGACGGTTTCATTAACGACTTATAAATAGAAATATAATACATTATCAATGAATCATTTTACTAACAAATTGACAGGCATTGCAACAAAGCCACTAAAATGACAACTATTGATTAATTAATTATCTGACAGAATGTAGTATTAAATAAAGCCATTTATCAATAAGAATAAATTTATAAGACTCTAATCAATTGAATGTACATTCTACCATTTAATGTCTTAGATATTTTATTTTAAAGATAGATTTTTAATGTATGTAAATAATCTTTTAAATTTTCAGTTAAAAAATTAACAATTGAGGGTTGTGGAGTCGTCTAAAAAAAGACGAATTCGTATCCGACTCCGACTCCAAAGAAAATTTGCAATCATTTCATTTGAACTTATATATATATGTATACCATCACATTATCTTTAATAAGCCTAGCATGCAGTGGAAACACTATGGACTATTGTGGTTTGAATACACATCATTATTATTATATTTTAAATAGGTCTGGCTCGACAGATATTTCCGACTCCGACTTCACAGTTCTGGAAGAATAAAACATATTGTCGAATATGACATATTAACTAACAATATAGTGATGTTGAATTATGGTACGCTGATCTTTAGTTAAATTATCTACTTATGCTTATTTCGAACGTACACTTACTTATTTTGGCCTCGTGGAAAATTCTCACCGTCTGGAAACGCGACTGATTTGTGCTTTACATATCAGAGCTGGACCACCTTGTAAGATGTTTTATTACAAACAGTATAAATCTCGTCACATTGGAATTTGACAAATGGAAATACGACCGATGTATCTCCTACTTAAAAATTAGAGCTGCGAGGATATTTTCTTGTGACTAAGGATCTAGTTAAAATCGTTACCTTTGCCGTGATGGTGTTGTGTATTTCAGACCGTTTAAAATAAGTGTCTACATCAGAGGTGGGAACCTTTTCTTCTCTAAAGGCCGCATTTATTTTTCTAATTCGACATAAGAGAAGTGAAAATTTTTAGTGATGGTATTTGTGAACAGTTTGATAAATTTTTCTATTTTATTTCTTGATTTCTCGACAAGGAATCCTTGGCCGGCGACAAGAATTTACGGTCAGAATATGTCAAGAATTTACATATATTTATAAAATTACAGAATTGGCCAGATGGCCGCACCAGAGTAGCCAAAAGGCCGTAGGTTCCCCACGCCTGATCTAGATTCTTATACACATGAGAATAGCTCCGATGGATACCTAGTAAGATGTTTTATTCCCAAAAAGAAACATATAGTTGCAATCTTTCAGCGACAACATATGGGTGAACAAATTATATAAAATAAATTATGACATCTTTCACTTTGCTGGATGCCGTTTTGTTTTCTTTGTTGATAGACTATTAATTGATTATTAGCTTTATTTTTTTAGTTATGAATTTTTAAAAATAAACTTGAACTTTTATAAATGTTAATCTTAAAAAAACATATAAACGCAAAGGAGTGGAAACGAAGATTATATAAATCCATTTAAGAAACAACGTCTTAAGATTGTTTATCTCCAGCGGAAACCAAGCTCACATTGTGAATAAAATGATATTATACACGGTGTCAAGTAACTAATGGGCTAAGTTTTCATGAAGATAAGTATAACTCAATTTCCGTATAATTTACCTATCCATCCGTAATCCTATAATATGAGCCCCCGAGAGGTAAAACGAGCCAAATGGTATTTAAGGAAAAAAATAGTTTAATGCGTTATAATAATTTACAATTATAAAAGTATCAAAATAGTGAAGCACAAACTGCAATAGTATCTTTAAAATAAAAATATAAAATCCACTGAAACAGCAAGTAAAGACGTGATTGAATTTGATTCACTAGAAGAGTTTTACCATTTTACTACTTGGCTCACTTCACCTCTTGAGGGTTCATATAATTCTAAGAATACATAATCTAAATTTTATACAACTGTATTAGTTTTAAGTTAAAACGGTATGTATCTTTAAATCAAATTATCTCAGAATGTGATTTTTCGACTTGTCACGGTTAAACTAGGGGCGCGATATATTGTTCAGAATACAGTTATTGTAGAATTATTTGAGACTCTTAATCGTTAAAGCGCCTCCGTCATAATACATGGGTTGATTGGTGGACACTATAGAGTCTAGAGTCTAGACCAGTGCTGACGACCATATGACCCGCAGGTCCTGTCGCTTTCCAAGCGACGCCACTGACTTAGTGACCCACGGTATGTTGTTTAAAAAAATAATGAGTACAATTTACCCACTCCTCAAAAAGTTCACCATCACTGATCTAGACCGTGTACGTCAAGGATTCTTAACCCAGTGTTCGTGAAGCTATTTTCATGCGCCCTTTCAAAGTATGTCATAACAACAACAAAAAATGATCATTGTTTATGATCAGATAATCTTCTTAAGGAGTGTCCAAATATAAGAAATCGTGAATTGTTAAGTCAAAGATCGTACTAATCCTGTTTTTTTTATAAATCTGGCGTGCTCTCGCCGCTTTTAGCCCTATTCTTGAATTCCCCCATCATCACAAAACCTCTTGTGTAAGTAAACCCTCCCAGAATTTCTTCACTGAGCTAAATGTTTCTTAAATATTTCTTGGTCCATAGGTTCTCAATCTTTTTCGGGTGGCGACCCCTTTTTATAAAAGCCATCTGACTAGAGGACCCCCACGGGATTGGGAACTCTACGTGAAATCGTGTATAATTGGAAAGTTTTGGCGAGTCGTTTTTTTAGCTCACCGAAGAATTTGAAATCCTTTGGCAACCCCCCAGAAAACCCGTCGCAACCCCCAGGTTGGAAACCCGTGCGTTAGTCGGATAGCATGAGCTGTATATGATGTGTGATAAATAAAACATACACGGAAACAAGTTAAACGTGGAAAATTCTTTAACCAACACATCTCATTGCCTTTGGTTTTTCCTAAAAAAAATCAGTTGACAATGCTCACCATGAGCGAAACTGGTCCTGATCCAATAAATTTAATGTGGAAAAAGTACTAAAAATGTTTTATTATTTTTATTATAATGCCATTCCACCAAGTATTGACAGTAAACACCTTAAAAATGATCAAAAAAAATCTATAAAGTAGATAGTATTTCGGAAATCAATCCAATAGTAGATAGATTGTAAAAATAAAGTTTGTAAACATATCTAATTACAAAACACTTTCTTTGTGAAATAAACTAACAATACCATCATCAATTAAATTGTATTTGATCTAGCGGAACATTAAAATACCAAAACATCTGGCTAAGATTTTACTGGTAATTAATTAATGACCGAATCTTTCTTCCGAATATTTATTTATAAGACTTCCTAAAATTTTTATCCGCTATAAAAAACCAAATAACGTTTTTTTCGGTTATTATGATTTGAAATTAAAAAAGTTTCTCGACATGTTCAAATTGTTCCATCGCAACTTCACGCACAGCCTGTACAGAGGCATGAAAGAAAATCTTTGACGCGGAGTTCATTCTCTTGTTATCTTTTATAATACATTTTCATTTAATAAAAGTGTATACATTATTTACTCAGCGAGATACAACAATACTTGAAAAAATATTTAAAAAAAAAAATAGCACTGCAAGTTTCCGGCTTATTCATTTTTATAGCTCGATGCTTTAAATAACGACGTTATATATTAACGATAAACTTATGTAAAGCTTTTTAAAAATAACTGTGCAGTGAGAACGAATAGTTTCAATACAGTGCAATCGCAAAAGAAGACGTATATCGTATTTTTAAAAAGTTGCACAGCAAAATAATATGTAGATTGGTGTTGAGAATGTTAGTCAAGTTATTGCAACTGCTGTTAAAAGGTTTACCAATCAACAGAAATAAAAAGATTACAGACTGTAAAGAAAAATGAGTGGAATTGACTACAAAAAGAAGTAAAATAAATAAAGATGGCGTTATTTTAAGATAAACTAAAACTAGCATACATCTCGTTGAGACAACATTTTAATCTAAAAAAGAACTGCTCTACGAAATACATAAAATTTCCAGGATTATTTGATATTAAAGTGATTGTAATTAAAGTAAATATGATGCGTACAAGAGTCGAAGAGTCACTGTATATTGGCTTAAAAAATATCCCTTTTATCGAAGTTATTACTTTTATGAGATGATATGTCGAGTAGAAAAACTGCAAAATATATTTTTGTAATAGTATACTCTTTTTAAATGACTTTAAGTAATTGAAAAAAAAAGTAATAAAATCGCAGAGATAACTATCTAAATGTTAGAACCAACATCAATAAATCTATTTAAACTATTATATTATAATATGAAACTTTATTTGGTACACTTTATTATAACAAAATAAAGTCAGCTTCTAATATACATACAAAGATCATTATACTTTGTTCGTTTTTAAATGGACAGCTAAAAAAAATAAGATAAATTATATTAAAATAAAACTAAGGATTTAAAGTTAGTCATATAATAAAGAGACTTTTTAAAAGTAAATAATTAAGCATGTTTTAATGAATCATTTATTGAAACCTGGTACTGTGGGATTCATACCACTTTAATCATCTTTTGAAGGTGATTATTTTCTTGTTAAAGTAAAGTATAGATTTTTAAAATACATACTAGCCCCAAAACGTACAGAAGAATAGTTATGAGCATGGTGTGATCTCATCATAGTAGTATATTGATAGATTAGTTCTATAGTGGTACACTACATTTAAAAATAGGTTGTTTTTAAGATATGGCTGACTGGAGTTTTGATACATCTAATGTGAGTTGTAAAAAAGTGATAATTATTAAGTGTCTCATCTCTTTAGTGAATCATTTAGTCAATCATCTCAATTTTATTTATTATTGTGGAAACAGACAAAACCATATTTTAACCAATATTTCGAGTTGTATTTTTGTGAAGCTTTAGAAGAGATGTATTCAAATATAATGGGTAATGTAGCTCAATATCTAATTTTTGACTTATCTTTATACAAAATGTAAATATGTATTAAATCTATCCTATTATAGTATTTTTGTGGAGCTAAATACTTTTTATATTTCATCTTTCAGCAACACCAAAAACAATCGATTTTTTAATTTGAATACAACTTCAAAATAATTCAGATGTAAACGGTTGTATAAAGAACGTATAAGCTGTCGTATGCTGGTTGATTTAAAAAAATCTCAGTTGACCAATTATGTACAATATGTAAATTTGATTAATGGATGAAATTGGAAAAATGTACATTTCTAACAGTGAGAATAAATTTGCATCAAAATTATTACAAAAAAGATTTTAGCGTCGAATATTGTTTATTTTACGAACTAACATATTGATCGGAGCATGTCGTTTTAACGAGATATGATCGAAATGTGAGTGTGGTGAAATTCTAAATAATTGCTAAAAATATGCATAAACTATTTATTTATTCTCGTTTGTAGTTTATCAGACGTATGTTGTTGCCTGAATTCTTCGTTAAAAGTATTATATATTTTTTTTTTATCCATGTCCAATGTCAGTTTGGAGCATATGGTCAGAGTTTATCTTAACATAAGTGTTTCTACGAAATCTGGTTTTTTCTCAATTGATAAACTTCCCTTTTTTCAAAAAGATTAAGGAGAGAAAGATAGGACTATAACAGGACTAATGATTAACTGATTGCTCTAAATATGACATGAATAAAAAAAGTCAGGTTTCAAAATATTGTCTTATAGTAGAAATAAATCTGAAAAAGTTTATTTTTCAATTAAATTCTTATTTTAAATGATATTATGAACGATTTCTTATTTTTTTTCATAAAATGGGTCACTTATTTTTAAATACAATAAATATTATCAGCTTGATCATAAAACATTTATTTTAATTCTTTTGAATGACTGCAAGCGCATGCAGTAAAAATAAGTTAACGAACTTACAAAATAAATGTAATTTTTAATGTTAAAGACCGATGCTTAATTACTCATTTAAAAACTTAAGTTTTTCTAAGATACGCTTCAGAGATTCATTAAAACAGATGGTAGACGTTAGTTTTAAAAATAACAAAAAGCAAAAAGAACTGAGTCTTTGAAATAATTTTACGATTTTTGCATCGCTGAACAAAATCGTCAATCACAAGCTAATAAACGCATACTTATCACGAATTAGCCTTTTCAACTTTTTACATTTTCAAGTTTGACATGCCACAAAACTTCTAGATTATGTTCTCATTAAATTGTAAAATACTCTACAAATACGTTCGCCAAAAATTTAAGCTTTCGTAGAAAATAAATATTTTTATTAAATAAGTTTGAAGTGTCAAATAATTTAGTTTCGTTCTCTGTTAAATTTATTGTAATAATTTCAAACGTTTTAAGAAAAGTATCAAATGGAAATAATCTAAAAGTCTGAAAGCTTTAGAAAGTTCTGGAAAATATTACCAACCACAATTTTATTTAATAAGTTAGCTGATTGTTCTACGTTTTACGTATGGTGTACGAATGAAAGCCTTAAAAATAAAAAACGTATGGTTTGATTTTTTTTTGGTTTTTTTAAGCACGTCTCAATCTCGGCAGTAAAACCTGCTTACACTCAAATGTTCAAATCCCTGATCGAACACTTTTACCCAAATTTATGGATATCTGTGATATATTTATGCTTTACCAACCATTCCACATTAAATAATTTACAGAGTGTAGGTAAATGGTTTAAATAACAACTAGTTCTTGTATTATATTCTTGAACTTTTGCACTCTATAAAGAGAGAAGACGCAAGACTGGTTAACATCAAAATTTTTAGGTCATGCAACCGTTACCGTTTTTTTAAATTTCTGATAAAGAATATCATAGATATGATATATCTATATATTATATATCATTATATAGACGCTAACAAGCTATTCACAAAAAAGGTTTTTTCGCAACCATTTGATTTTCTCCGCTTCTATTATATGTAAATACCTCAAGACAAGTAATTTATAGCTTCGATTTTTACAAAAATATATTAAACATATAAACATGTTTCTTACGCATTTTAAATACTTTCATTTCACGAAAAAGGTAACGTGGGCTTTATATATGATGTAATGGCATCTGAAAATTTTATGTCCAAATATATATATCTAAATAGATTATTAATATTTCAAAGCATCATAAAAATTCTTGCATTCAATGAAAAAGTATACAATTTAATGTAAAATATCAAACCATATTGATATAAAATATTTATAACCTACTATTTTACCTTCTCTGTCATTTATTATGGCATGTAAATTTATGTTTATATAACTACATTGGCAATTTGTGAAGAAAAAACAAATAGAGAGATATATTTAAATTGTAATTGAATATAAAATAATAACGTAGGCTAAATAAAAAATGTAATTATTACATGTTTGTAATATTTTCAAACCGTTTTTGCCAGGTGTTCCTACAACAAAACATTTAGTATTTTTTTCAATTTATTTATAAATTAAGACTGCACCAGTCGACGGCTAGCAAAAGCCAGACCTGTCCGGTGCAGTTTTATTTCAGGTTTGAATATGTCGGATGAAACAGCGTTTTTTCATTAGTTTTTTACAATCAACAGGCTATGCAATTTGTCAAATTTTATCCAACAAATGTTAAGCAAACTGTTTAGTTTATTGATCCATAGGTAAATCAAATACAGTTTCAATGTGTGATTATTTGTAATGATCATTTAATTTTTGATTATGTATTAAATAATATTAAACTCGAAGAAAAAAGTCCATTAGAGAAAGAGATTACAGTAGCGTTTGTGCAATATTTTAAAGTTTAAGTGAATAGTGGTTTGAATAATTCAAATAAATACAATTTAACGATATCTGCTTATTGCTTCTGCAAATACGAATATTAATACAGCAAAGCTTTTATACAATGAAGATTTCGATCTTTTTAAAAATTATTGCTAACTTAGTTAAATGCTAATCCAAAAGAACATACAAAACAAAAATAACTTTTGCTGAGCTTTAAAAAAAGCTCTAGGTCAGCAGTATGAGAATAATATAACGGAACAAATCTTTGACCTACAGCAGTGGTTTCCAACCTTTATGTTACTGCGCCTTTCTTTGAAGAAAAAATATCTTCGTGCCTTCCCATTATTCATTTCATAAAGTAATAAAGACAGGTTAAATAAATATTTTGGACTTTTCGCGCCTCCATTTGCAATAGACCACGCCTCCCAGGTTGAAAATAGCTGACTTACAGTATTTTTTAAAGTTGACATGGTAAGATATATTTGTAAATTGAAAATGATCACGGAGCAAAACCATTCTTGATTATTATAAAAAAATAATATAAATTTAAAAAATGATTTATTTCTTACAACAAGAATTGACTTTTAACATCTTAAAAACGCATTAAAAGTTATTGCTGAGTATATATTTGATTTAGAATTTTGAAAGCTATTCTAATACCTCTAAAAATCCAGTTGTATAATAATATTCCCATAGTATGATCTGTGTTAGTAAAAAAAATCGTAAAAGTAATTATCTGTACAAACCCGAAAGTCCATCATTTGTGCTTTAAAGTGGTTCCATCGATATTTCATATTCCTAATTTTTTTATTCTTATACAGTAAAATATCCCTTGAACAAAACCGCAATATTTTTTTTCATACATGCTATAAACAAAACGCAAATAACGATTTCATTACAAGACTATTTTTTATAATATTTCTTCCGCTTCTTTTTTGATTGGTTTGAAAATATACCGGAAGTAATTTAACAGTGATATGTGGTGGAGGATATTTTCGTGGCCCATATAAATAGAATGTTTTAAAATTTCAAATATAAAGCTTTTATAAAAGCTTTTTTATATCACGTGTTATAAAAGTACCATAATCCGTTTTCCGAGGAAAGGTACACGAAGCTCAAAAACTGTTTTAAAAGCGGAGAATATAATACTTTAAAATTTATAATCATACCCAAACGATTTCGGAGGTTAAACTACCCTAAAACAAGCAATGGATTGTGTAATAACTTGGGATTTTATAAACTTAAGCAAAAAATGTCATCAGTTTTGCTATAACATTTTAAATAACTCATAAAATCATTTTGTGGTGAAATTTTTACTAACGGCAATTTTGAGGAGAAAAAATGCTTTTTATGCAAATGACAAAATTGTTTGCTAAAAACTGTTTCAAGGGCTGCACAGTGACGGGTATATTTATCTGTATGTCCATGTAGTTGGAACATGGTATGTACATATACCATATGGGATATTTACAACATGTAGCACAGGTATTTATTTGCCAATATATTTATTTTTTACTTTAAATGATTTTTAATGCAATTGATAATACTTTAAATAAATTTATTTTAATACATATTTGAGATGTTATACGTACAAAATTTGTCATACGCCAAGACATTTATTTATATCGAACTATTTTCTAGAGTAATACAAAAGTTTGCGTGAGTATGAGTGTTTGATAACATACAAAGCTTTAAGCAGCTTATCGGAAAAGCTCGCGGGTTCCCATAAAATGTAAAGTGTTCAGTAGCATTAAAAGCGTTAACGGTATTAATTAATATGAAATCAGCGGCCGTCATTAACATTCTTTGATCAAACTAAATTATTATGCATATCACAAAACGTCAGCTTTGCTAACAAGGCGTCTCTGAAAAAAAAGTAGCTCTTAGTTAAAAATAGTTTTATCGTTAATTAAAAATGTAAGTAATAGTTTAATATTTTCAAGGACATTTATCTTCGAACATACATTGTTTACAAAAAATCTTATTAATTTTTATAGATATTCAAAATAAAAAAGTTTCTGTAGTATATTGATCGAGCCCTTAAATACTTTATGACCCAAAGATATATGTATAAAGGTTTTTAGTTTATCGTGTAATATTATTTTTTTCAATGTGATAAAAAAAAATAAGGTTGTTTTTGCATTCCATATATTATAAAAAAAATCTTTTCCCCTAATTCGCGCACGTAATTTCTTATAGATTTTTTTACAAATAGAATATTTTGAATTTTTTAAATGTTTTATTATTGTTAAGTAATATCGTTTGCTACGGAAAATATATAAAACAATTAATTTAAAACAATTTACAATACTGAAATTCTACATTAAATTTAAATTTAAATTTAAGTTTAACAATATGGTTTTTTTTTACTTTGAGAATTTTGTATCAGGTTTAATTAATTGTAGATATTATAATGTTTAAAAGAAAGTCTCTCTGTAAAATTCTCATTGGGAAAATATCTTAAGTTAAGCTCCGCTTTAAATTGTAAATATAATTTCTGTAAATCTGCTTTGTGATTTTGCGAGAATTGGAGTCTATGTGAATGTGGCGTAATTACGACATCCACAATACGCGAAAAAGAATGACCTCGTAACTTTTTATTTTCTTCATTAGGTAATTTTTAATCTGATTCAGTTACGAAAACAATTGGCCAACATTAATTTTGCCGTAGTGTTATCAAATTTCAGTAACTCCACAGTGAAATTTTAACAAAACTTATTATTCCATAACTTTATTATATTTTGTGTCCTAATTAAAATCTTTATTTCAGGTTATTAAATTATAATATAATTTAATTTTTATTATCTGTGAAATAGGTTGGTTTAGTTAAATTTATGTAATTGAGTATATTTGTTATTTTTACTGATTCAAATGATAAAAAACCTCTTAACTTATCCACTACAACTATTTTATTGAACACATTTTATTGTTTTTTTTCTCTAAATCTCTTGTTAAGAGTTTGAAATTTATATTCGCTTAACAAAACCGGCCAACAGCCTGCTTAAATGTAATTTTTGAATACGTTTTTTTTCAATCAATTGCCAAACACCGCAGTCGAACAATAGTGTCCGGTGGCTTATGTCTTATGCTATAGTGGCAGTCGAGTGTTCGTATTATTTGGATGACATTTTAAAACATTCGTTTTTAAATCAATTCGATCTAAGATAGCAATAATTAAGATAAGTCATGGATATAGCGATGGATTCTCGTCGGAATGATTTTGGCATAATATTTTACTATCTGTCAATCTTGGGAGTTCATGAAGCTTAACATTTCTATTAAGCCAATCCATTTGACCCAATTTATAAATAAATTGTAAAGCAAATGAAATAATTATTACATTTATCTTTCTATTTACTGGCCCACGCACTTGGCAAACTTTAGTTGAAAATCATCTGAAGTTTCGGGGTCACGTTTTCGGTCAAAAGGTATCAGGGGAAAAAACAAATTTGGTGTGATACACCGCTACATAAATGTGAAATCGACGTGCGTGTTGTGAGAGTTTGGTGCTATTTTCCGAGACAAAAGAATATACAGACGAGATTTTTTACAGACAAGTACATAAAAAAAACAACAGAAATGAGACGAAAATCATGTACGCATATTATGTAAATTACATTCTATTCGTTCATGGAAAAGAGTTAACTATTGTAGATATTGAAATTATTTATTTGATACGAAGAAATATTTATTGTTGTGACAAGAGCGTTAAGTTTTATTGACAGTACAGAAATTCATATATTGGTGACAGGTGCCCTTCCAGTGGAACATTTTACGACCAAAAATCACATATTATTAAAAAAAATCTCACATAGAGCAGTTAGGGTAATTTAAATTACTAGTCACCAAGAAAGTTCTTTCGTTGAACGTTGAAGTAAGTTTTACTGTGAACAGAGCGTTATAGATTCTCTTGAAATAAAATGTTTGCTTTTTGGTGTTTTGAACGGCAAAATCTTATGTTTTAGATTTCCAAAGCCATCCGTTTTGGTTACTTTAGTTTGTCGGAATTTTTAGAATTTGGTTGATTTTTTGATAATAAATAATTCCAGTGTTTAAATTTAAATAAATGCACAATTGAAATACAATAAAATAACCATATATACGTAATACAAATGCTGGTCAAATTTTAACGTTTTATTGTATGTTTTTTCAATGTTATGTAATGAAAGAAAATAAGGACTTCAATTTTATAATGAAAATCAGCTTATAATAAGCACAAGTAAAGTGATTTATAATTCCTTTTTATAACGGTATTTTAATATCTGTATTCGTTTACTTGTTTGGTATGGATTTTTTAGCAATTGTTCGTTTTTCATTTATTTTTTAACATTCATATTTCAATCACCAGCTACTTTAAGGATATTATAATTTTATTTAAAAAAGCAGACTCTATTAGATATTATCTTTTCTAAAAGATTTATATATAAAAAAATGACAGACAAAGCGAAAAATTCTATCTATCATTTAAAAAACCCAAAAATGGCCACTACCTCAAAAAGATATCTTAAAAAATACATGTGATGGTTACATATCGACTGTGGAAAAGAAAAAGGACGTAACCCACACATATCAAATTTTACAGGAGGCGCTAAAAACGTGTTTTGATGATTTTGTGACATATGCAAATTATGAATTATACACAACCTTGAAGTGCACGGATACTTCTAAACTGGTGTTTAATTGACATAACCTAATATTAATTAAAGAAATTGTCTCAGAAAAACCTTTATTTCAGTGTTTTTTCTTGGTTTTATTTTTTTACATCTATTACTCATATTATCTTTTTTTATAAGAAAAAGGGAAGAAACTACGAGACAGATGTTTCATTAATCAGTTTGAGTTTATTGCATCGTATGAAAAACCTTTGAATATTTTTATAATACAAATATTTAATGAGTAACATACATAGTCTGAAGCATCAAAGAAGATTGAATTTTTTCAACATAATATTTTCAGTCATTCTCCGTCATTTTGGACATTTGCTTGTCTTTTAGTTTTAACGACTTGCTCAGAAACAAAAAAAATCTGTTATAGAAATTGTAAGCATCGTTATGAAATTTATTAAAAGTAATGATGCCTTTTTTTGTCTTAATTTATATTTATTTTACCTTTTATATAATCATTAAAATTTACTGTAGCTTAATACATACTTTTAATAAAAAACCGGAAGGATTTTTCAATGCTAGGTAGGATGGTATTATATTTTATTAGTGATTTAGTTTTTAATGTTTATATTGGAAAAATCATGTATTTAACAACAACGAATTTTTTATTTTAACCTAATTAACTTAACTTAGTTAAACTGTGGTCGCTGTGTTAATTTTAATCGGTATCAGAATGGAAAATATGTGCTCAAAATTACGGATTAAGGTAACAAAGTGAGCTTAAAAGAAAAAAATTGAAGCCTTAACGCTATATCAACGTCACGTGTTTAGTTCCGGCAGAGGGAAAGGAGAAAAATGATTTGAGACATCCACTCGGGGAATCAAATCAATAGTAGATTTTTTCGAAAGACCTAGGTAAGACTTAGCCAAATTTAAAGACAAGCTAAATGTTTTTGAATTAGAGCAGCATTGAAAATTCCTTGAAAGATCTTCAAATCATAGCTTGTTCAAAATGCCAAATTCAGTTCAACATGTTCTTGTGCCAAATTTAGCTTCTTGGATTGCTGAGAAGGTTAAGTGACTGGCAAATATGAGGAAATACTGCAGTCACCGCAAAGCAATTGTACACTTCATTTATGCAGTGGATATAGTTGAATTAGGAACAATGACAAATCTGTAGCCCCAAAATGACGTTTTTCAATTGATCGAAAAAATATCTGTAGAGAGTTGGTTTGCTGCAAATTTTTTGTTGATGATATAAAATTCTTTCATTTTTAAACTAATTGAATTCAAGGTTTTATCTTGTACGTCGTCAATGTTATTTAAATAACGTATTATGATATCAATTAACCTCGTCGCATTTTCGTTTTCAAATATTTGAGACATGAATTGCAAGAAGCGGTAAGAAATGTACCTACATAAAACAAGTTTGCAGAAAATTAACGTAAATAGCGTGAATTACGGACATATTAAATAAGGATTTCTTTGTTTATAAAAATGAATGTTTTTCATTACAATCATTAACACTAATTTTGTAATTGTTTAATAAGACATTATTAAAACGTATCATAATCCAAAACCGTTGCTAATAATATGTGCTCTCTTTAATACCCCTCATTGATTAAAGCACGCTGTTATAAAATGTTATTGTTATAATACATAATACGTCGAAAACCATCAGTCTGCTGCGGGATTAAGAATTACCGAACGCCTTTATCATCGCTGAGTTATAGCCAATTAATTCATAATACCTTCATCGTAACGAGATACCATATTGCAAGATAATTTTGATAGATTAAATGTTCCTCGTAAATTCCTTCCGTTTTTGCTCTCTAGCAAATAATATTCATGGCCGAATGATATTCTAGTATCTTCTGAGGGGTACTGCGTTATGACATATTGTTTTAAGGGTCATATTACATGACTATAGATGTATGTCATAAACTGTGATCAAATATATGGTCAAATGTATTTGACAAAGTTCTCACAGCATCACGTCGATGTTTTCGTCACAACAGTCGCATACTATGATTACTTTGATATAAATTTTGACCGTTGTTTGAAAATATACAAAAAAACAAATATAAAATACATAAAGTTATGATACTTTTTTAGATAAAGCAAAGGACGAAATAATTGTAGCATATATTTTGACACGAAATAAAACGTTTGCAAATGTGGTCTTATGTGGTGGTTACCAGACTTTTTAATCGGAACTCTCCCACGTTTAACAGTGTTATTCCTAGTCCTGCAGTTTATCCAAAAACCCCAATTACTTGTAGAAAAATCTAAGTGATTTGAAGCTCTGATTCACAGTCTTTCAAGGATCCATTTTCAATGAAAAAAATAAAAGTTCATGTATTGAATATTATTATAGCAAACGAAAAAAAAAATTCTACAATATTCGAGCAAAATGTTATTTATTTATTGTTAAAAATTAAAATTACAGTACATGACATAACAGCTGACGCCAATTCGCCATGCACTTGAAAAATATAATAAGACAAAATATGAAATAAAAATACACAGTACATCAAATTCAACATAAAAAATCAAGAAATATAAAAGAAAAATTTATCAAACAGTTCACAAATACCATCACCAAAAATGTCCACTTCTCTAGGCAATGCGTTGATTAGTCGAACGGCCCTTGGAATTGGTGACTCACACCTCCTAAGCGAGGTATAAGTTTTTAGAAATAAAAGTTTTTGCTCATTGTTTCGCCCACGTAAGAATAAATTGGGAGCATGTAAATTAATAGTCATGAGAATTTCAGGATTATTAATGTTACATATGTTTTCAATATATTTATGTTATACACTTGCGCTCTGTTTTACGTTATAATGTGTCAACAATATTGAGTTTAATGATTCTAGTCTAGAGGAAATGAAGATTTTTTATGAAATAAACGTTGAAGCAGATTTATCATAATGCTCGCGATGAGCGGAACCGGTCCTGATCTAATAAATTTTATGTGGAAAAAGTACTAAAAATCTTTTATTATTTTTTAATTGTAATAATATTAGAAAAAATATCGAAAAGACAGAAAACATACTTTAAAACAATAAATTTCCAAATAAGATAACCAAAATGAATGCACTGTGCCTTTTTTTGGGTGACTGCTTCGATAAATGTGATTTTGGATATTTAGTAATATTACTTCTATGGGTCACATAAAGAGCAATTAATTGATAAGTTAGTGTTAATATACGGTGTATGAAACAGTTATATTTGAGATAAAAACGATATACAAATGAAATTAAGTATCTATCCTAGAATATTACTATAATAATTTCGATTAAAATGATTCGTCGATTATAATATTCTACATATTATTACATTACAGCAAACTTTATTGTCAATACCGAAACTATACACAAGAATGATATCACAAAGGGTTAACGACCGAGATTGTAGATATCGAGCCCAGATGGCGGTGTCGTCGATAGAGAGAATACAAAGTATGAACACGACATACTTGTGATTACACATACAAAGGGTCACCTAGTGTGTTAACGACATGAATTATATGACATGGCCAAATTACGTTTGAATGTTACATGTGTTTGGCAAAGATCGATATGAAGTAACTTTGTCAACTTTAGTCATTGTCCATAAGAATATGATCGGTCAGATTATTCAAAATAGTCTAATATAACTTTTATGCAGATTATAACAATTTCATGCTGATATAAGAAGTTTGAAGTATGAAATGAGCAAAGGAATAAAGAATACTACATAAGCTGATAATAAATGTAATATTTTTCGAAAATATTTATCTATTATATTCTTAGGCAAAATCCAAATACTTGTAAAGCAATTCTAAAAAGCCTTATAAGGCGTATTTCGTCTTTTAAGTATTTCGATTTTTTCGAGGAGATACATTGTAGTTCGTACTGTTTTTTTTAATTTGAGACTACAGCAATGTTTTGAAATAAACACAAATATATTCCCACACTGTTATAGCCGGGTATTACTAATAAAAAAATTAAATGTGTATTTACTAAATATAAATAATGTGTTAGGAATTTTATTTTAATTATTTACAGATTACGCTTCAAATAATTATAATATGTATACTGTTAATGTGTTTGATGCGCAAGCAGAGAGAATGTTTGCTGTGTTAAGATAGTATCTAATATCTATAGCTAATCGTTACGTAGCATCCGCGAGTTTGTTCACGAAATCTCTCAAAAGTTTCACAGCGAGATAGCAAACATTATTACTAAAAACAGTTCTGCTTGACAACCCTACATAGGTTTATTTTTTCTTCGTAAAATTATTACAATTTTTAAGCACGAACCGTATGTGCATAGTACAGGAGTGAGAAATCTTCTAATTTGTAAAGGCCACATTCATTTATCTGATTCAACATAATGCCGCAGTAAAGAAGACGTTGACATCCTTCCCCATTTTTTTTCGACTGTCGAACGTATAATGGGTTTATTACACTTTTTTTCTAAAAACTTGCGTATAATTTTTTGATCAATGTAAATATTTTGATAAAGTCAAAATGCCGCATCAATGTAGCCAAAAGGCTACAGGTTGCTCTCCACTGGTATAGTATATTTAGAAGAATATATAAAATAGTTTTCTTATTAATGCACATGGTGCCCACTGCCCACGTGAACTGGCCTTACTGTAGATTGCTCACCTCTGAAACAAATCTGTCGGTAAAGATTGAAAAGGAATGCAAACAAAAAATAACATCAGCGATTAAGAATATTCGAAAAAACTTTAGCTGACGCGCCCTAGAACTTAAAACTCCATTAATTTTACATATAAATATAGTCTAATCACCCTCACTACGCCCTACATTTGTAGTTTCCGATGCAAATACAGATATAAATACACGAATACCGTTGAGTTTAATATTCATATCTTATAATTATATATCTAACTAAAGGTAGTACTCGTTCACTTCTCGCATACTGAAATATAATAATACATTTAATGTGTTAACTTGAATAAGGCGGGCACGCATAAATGAAAAGATTGTTGCATGTCAGGTTTCCATATCATCTACTAATAATGTGTATGCCAGCGTGCTCTAGTTCTCGAAAATATTGTCAAAGTGATTGTCTATCAAATTCTGAATATTACGAATACACCTACCAAATGTATAACGAACTTAATTTTCACATATACATACGGGATATGATTAAATATACAGAATATGTCTATTCGATATGACAGCTTAAAATTTAGCTGTTTATTATTGAATTATGTTTATCTCGGGATGAGAGAGAAAATAGAACAACGCATCAACCATAAAAGTCTAAGATATTGATTATAATAGTTCGGTGACAAAACAAAACTTGGGGAAAATAGCATAAATTTTACGTTCACTATATATACTTCATTTAACTGATATAATTCGTAGTAAATTTGAATCGTTAAAATTTTGTAAATTTTCATAGGCCTCGGCACTGAAGAACCGGGTTTTACCTTTCCGCATCTTCAAGCATTTTAGTGCGCAAATGAATTTAAACTGATTCTTGGTAAAAAGGTTTATCGTGTATTTATGAGAATACAATTTAGAATCACAAGTCACATAATGTAAAGCTTTCGATGGCGATCTAAACTAATTTTACTAATGGTTTGAATTTGATGTTGTTAAAACAACTGGGAAGGTTGGGTACACATCAATTAGGGGCTCCCAACCTTATTCGCTCTATTCTCCCCTTTTACCATTGTAGTGTCGAAAATATTTTTTAATATGCAGGTATTTATGTACATAAAATTATAAATTTATTGAGATTTTTACTTACTAATTACTGAATTCAAGTAGAATTAAAAAATATCATCGATGAGTACGTGAATTTCGTTTGTGTTGTATTAAAAATAATACTTTTAAAGTACTTTAAAAAAATCTAGCCATTCAACAATTCCTTCCCTGGAACTCTGAAATTTCCCTCAGGGAGGAATTCCCTACCGGCTAAGAACCTCTGACATAAGCAATTACAATTACTATAGATGAGCTTAAATTACACGTCATTACCGTTAAAAGGGCTTTATGAAGGTCAAAACATGAGAATGCCTACTAATAGAACTGATTTTGTAAACCAGAATATTAATATTCTTGACCTAAATTCAAAAAATATTCAAAAATCTGTACACGAGTTTAAAATATTTCATTAACCGACAATTTCGGACACTTTTATCCTTAAAAACTTAATGCACCCATTCCCCATTATAATAAGAAGCGTTTCATTTAGAAGTTCACAGACTTGTTAGTACATATACCCTAACTATGGCAACTAAAAATCCCAATTTCCAAAAATCGAAAATTCGAATCCCAATTTAGACAAGATTTTATGTTGAATGTTCAGTCCCGGGATTCCAGGATCACAAAAAGGGTCCGGAGTTGGATACCCTAACCCTAACGTAATAATTAAAGTAATTATTGTCAAAGAATTTAATATGATTAAACAAATTTTCGTCAACAGTCGGTACAATATGTCTCTTATAGAGAATTTTTTAGCAACAAAAAAACAGATTAAACGAGAAGAATAAATTATGTGTAACGGGAAGATTTTTTAAGACACATTCCATACTTGTTATTGGCGTAGAAGCAGTTATTTGATAAAAAAATGTTAATAAATAAATAAAAGCAGCTCGTTGATAGTATTAGACGAGCTGTCTTATACAAAAAAACTATGTGGCAAATTGTTAATCAATACCAAAGATGCGATTCATTTTACGAATAAAATTGATGAAGTGTAACCAAAATGAATGAGCTATTTAAACCGAGTTGTCACATTAAGATCATTCAATCATACAATTCATTTTTTTAAAGCAGTTTGTATTTTCAACTATAAAGCCTATAATGCCGTTGATCGTGTTTGAAAAGAACCAATGATAGTATAATAGAGCCGTTCAATAAAACATGCTAATTGACACTTAGAATTTTGACATCGAAGTAACTTCTCACTGTCACTTTTTCAATTTCATACTTCACTAGACAATGAAATTTTTATAGCTGTAATCATTTTCTGACTATTTTAAATCTTATGAATGGTTTCTGTGGAATTGAAGCAACGAAACAACAGTTAGTTTTTTTGCTGCTAATTAGCATTTAAATGGCTGCTATTCGTATTTGTTTCAATGTAGCTTTATCTATTAGCTATATTTAAAATTTGCTTCTACTTGTAAGTAATGATATTTCAACAGTACTTGCCAGTTGTTTACTACCATCAGTTATGCAAATGATAATAAGTTTCTTTTATTTGTCAGTTGCTAGTATTTCTAGCTAATGTAACACTTTGTAAGTGAAAGCACACTATATAATAAATATTTTTGAAATTATGAATAAATCTTCATCGGCATAATGTATTTAAGTGCATTATCAACCAGAATCTAAGTATAGGTTGGTTCAAGTTGTATTCACCCTCTAAAGTTAAAACAAGAAAGTATTATTTTTAACAATATATTTTTATATGTCAGTACATGAAGAATTGCAGCAATGGTATATTCTATGTCAGATGGATTTGTACAACGTATTTGTGTTTTGCTATATTTAAGATTAAAAGCAATATGAATTATTAAATTTGTGTGTTTTATTTACCAGGAGCCAAACTTTGTGCTTTAAACATCTTATTTTGGTTAAAAAGACTAACTTTTCGACGCAAGGTCAGAATTATGTTTTTAAAATTAATTTTATTACTACAACAGCTGGAAGTTGCCGATGTGACAAATATGTGTAAAATTTAAATTACAATAATTAGAAAGTCACTCGAGATTAACTAAAGAAGAAATGATATCGCGAAAAATTATTATTTATTCATTTTCACTAATTTCATTGCAATAATACACCATTGTTTCGGCTGTTAGTACATCAGAGAACAATACAGGGTCATAAGCTACCAATAATTACAGAGCTGAAAATGAGGTTAATAATGAGAAATTCATTTGTTTACGGAAGTACATACATGATTTTCTTATAAGCAGTTTCATCCGTTTTACTCACAATAATAAACTTGTTTCACATAACAATGTAATATATTATTATGAACTTACAAACACTAAGTTGTGAGCACATATTTCACCTCAGAAGTATTACGCTTTCTATGTTATAAAACTTTGTATATGTAAATTATTCTGCGAGTTTGGGTATGTCAGTTTATGTGACTTGAGACAAGTAACTTTTTCGAAAACTTTACTTACTTAATTTTGTAACAACGCTGTTGGCTGTTTACTGCCTTAAAAACTTTTCTCTCATCTCGAACGAGCGCTTACCTGCCGCATGGCAATTTTAAAAGCTTGTTAATCGTAAAGCTCTAGGATAATCGATAATTAAAAGTATAAAACAAGTGGCGTTTGTCGAAGAATTTAATGAAAATATGTATTCGATGTCTGAGGTGAGATTATTGTCTGGTATTGTGTTTTGTCACGAAACTATTGAATGTATCTTTCTACATTTCGCATGAAGCGTGCTTTTACTGTAAGCATATTTCACTTTAATTTGGATACAAAACTTATCTAACGTTGATTTTCTCAACTCTATTGTGTGCTAATGTAACTAATTTTTGAGTTTTTTAATGAGCTTAAGCTACGCAATTATGGTGCTTTATATAATATAATAAAACTATCCGTTTCACTATCACCATTTTTTCACATTCCAAAATATTTCACATGAGTATGTGTATTTTACTAAATGAATTATGCATTAATCAAGTAAATCTCATTGATATTGGAATTAAATTCTTATTGAAATAAATACGTGATTATATTAAAAGTACAAGAAAAACCTTGTACCAAGCAAAACCCTCAGCTATTTCAATGAATAGTTTTCTAATATTTTAAACAAACTGACATGTTAGGCGGATATCATTACAAAACATGTTCGATGCAATATCGGTATGGCGACCGATTATAATTAATTGAAAATTTGGCGTATCCCAGCCGCACTAAAGCCTCCTATTAATTAATGTCGATGCCGATGGAATAATATATACAGCTTTGTTATGAATGTTACCTATAGCTACACCATCGCAATGACAGACTCAATATTATGCTATTAAAAACAGGATATACCATTTTCTCTTTGTTATCTTATAATATCGAATGTAGGAAGGAAAAAAAGACCCACAAACTACACTTAAAACAGCTTTTCTTTAATACTCACAATATTTACAACTTGATACACGTTCTATAAAAATGCGTAAGCTGCAAATGCCAAATAAGTATCTCAATTTAGCTTTTGAGTTTGAAAAAGAAAGGCCTGTGAAAATTTCAAACTGGAAAAGGGACTTTTTATCTGAGACAAGAAATAAAATTAAAGTAAGATTAAGTTCATTATAAACATCTAAAAGGCCAAGTGCACTTTAAATATGTAAATATTTGATAATTTTCCTTTGTTTCAAAGTTATCAAAAAACGTTTTTGTACCTTCTGTTTTTTTTATATGCGGGTTACGTTATTTTTTCTTTCCGCAGTCGATATATAAGAAATATTAATATATTTATTTCTAAGTCACTGAATTCATGACAGATCATGGTCGTTTCAATACAAAATTTTCCCAGCTTAGGCGGTTGTTAGATGTTCCAAATTGTGAACGCAGTAATATAATTCAGGATCACATTATATTGCGATGAAAAACGGACGCAAAGGATTTCTTATAATACTATGAATATCATTTAGATTCGTTTGTGTATATATCAAATAATAAAAAAAATATATTATATAGACTCTAGATCGCAAATCGTATACGTGTACAACATTTTTTATTTATCAATATTTTTCGAGTGGATGAAAAGTCTTGTGAAATTTTCTATTGACATTAACAGCCACAATTTAAAGCCCTTTGTCAGAAAGGTTTTATGCTGTAATTAGAGATTAATGGTTTGCTATTTTTAAACCATGTCCACTCCCGATATGAAGCATATGGTCTTCTAATGGAAGTATCTCAACAAAAGTTTTTCTACGAGAACTGCTTGATAATCAGTTGTTTATCCTCTCTTTTTTCGAATATTGAAGATGTAAGGCTATTACAAGACTAATAATTAGACAAACGCTTCTGCTACGTCCCATTCGAATACATTGACGTTTGTAATGTCTGAAAAATTATCTTCCACACTTCGAAGAATTTCGCCGTAACGTTGAAAGAATTCATTTTCAAGGTATTTTGTATTTTGATATAAAATGGGTATTTTTACAGTAACACTAGTTTTGTTACTGGGTGTTACCAGACTAGAGAAATAGCATATCCATCGTATTTCATCTCTCATTTTTTTTATTGTATTTATATTTCAACGATTAATAGTGAAAATCAAAGCTGTGGAGTCACGGGGTCGGAAGTTTTTCCAAAAGTAAAGGCAGAGTCGGAAAAACTGAAGAAAATTAATTTAAAGATATTGAAAAAATATTAGTCTATTCATCATATCGATTGGTGTAATCTACAAATATCTATTCTAGAAACTAGAGTGATCTAATAGTATACAAATATCTTAGTTAAACAGAAATATGTGAACAAATCAGTTTGGAGTTGGTTTTTTATTTAAAGCCAGAGTTGGAGTTGTTTTTTTCCCCGACTCCACACGGTGAAAGTATTAAAAACATTAAATATATTATATATCTAGAATACGTCAAATATATAATTGGCATATTAGCCGTGAATATTTGAGCTTAAAGTAATAATTATAATGAAATCGATATCGAACAGATACGTTTAACACGCAAGTTTTTAAGTAAATTAATGGCACGATAAAGTTATTAAAACTAATTCAAAAATGCTTTCAATAGCAATGTTGGAATAAAATTACTATTTATGATACATGACAATGAAATAAATTCAGTACTTTGTTGTGGAATTAATAAAAAAATACATTAAAAAATATACGTAAAACAAAAAAATTGTTTCCCACTTATTTTAAATCATTGTTTTACTTTTATTTTAAAAAAAATATTGAACCTTCGAATCCTTAAATGGAAACACTCATATATCAGCATTAGTATTACTGATATTTCCTTTACTTCCTACTCATTACTATAATCGGATAATATGTATAATAATTAACTCACACATAGCTCCCTTAAATATATCGTCGGGTAAATATGGCGCTGCGGTAAGCGTTACTGGCTTTCGTGCCAGACCCAGTACGAACAGGATTTCTTCGATCGATTTATCGATTTATATTTGTAGGCATGGACATTTGTGATGTCTTAAAATTTCCTCCCACCCTTCCGATACTTCAGTAACTGGGCGTAGCGAGAGCGATTAGTTAACCATTAGTACTGTCCTAGCCTTATCTTTCTATCCCTACTACTCTATTTGGAAATAGAGAGGTTAGGCCATATGCTCCATATTGGAAGCGAACATGGATACAAAAAGAAAAGAAGAAGATTATATCTTACCACTATCTGACAAAGAAGATTAAGTGACTCAGTGTCAATCAGTTAATCATCAAATCGATGCGATGGAGAATAACAATGAACAAACTCCATGAAATCGTAAACCGAGATAATTACTTAGAATAGTTGATTATTAATTATTTTTTCGGGTCCGTGGCGCAGTGGTCAACGTTGTTGGCTTTCATGTCGGGTTTCACGGATTTTAGTCCCGGTACGGACAGCATTTTTATCAATCGATTGATCGATTTTTGTTAGAAGGTTTTTGTGAAGTATTCTTCTTCTTTTTCTTTGGCCATATTCGCTCCCTGTGTGGAGCAAATGGGCGCCAAACGGCACCTCCATGTTTCCCTGTCTCTTGCCAATTGCTTTGATTCCTCCCATGACATGCCAGCATCCCTCAGTTCCGCCGAGTACATCCTATAGATAATACCCGACGGACGTCCGGGTCGCCGGAATCCCACCGGTCGAAAGAAGAGGCAGGCATTGGATTGAGGCATTCCGGAGGCATCCGCAACACATGACCAAGTCAGTTCCAACGTCTGTCCATAACCACTGACGTGACGAGACGCTGTCTTGTACGCTCCTTTATCTTTGAATTCCTCACAAAATAAAATCATCTCACCCCCATTATTTGACGCAAGCATCTTTTCTCTAAGTTCAGTATACGGTTTTTCTGAGTCGATTTGTGAAGTATATGGAATCTTAATTGAGTTAACCTCAACAGAAACGTTAACTCAAAGACCATAGGAATACAAAGGTAGAGCTAGGACAGGAAAACTGGCTAGCTAATCGCTCTTGCTACGCTCCATTTTTAGAATAGAATAAGTGAGGAAGTAATTGATAACATCAAATACATCCATGCCTTCGAACAGAAGAAAAAATATTTTATAAAAACTGTCCGTACTGGAACTTGTGAACTCCTTAACTAAAGGCAACAAAGTTGACCACTCGACCACGGAGACGGGTGAAGAATTACCATATACTAAAATTATGGTATTGTAACGATTTCTTAAAATACGTCAACATAAGTATATCTGTCACCATGTGTAACGTAAAAATATTTTATGTTTATTTTCATAATGCATATCGAAAGCACTTATGGATAATATTATATCCACAGTATGTACATACATAGCTACGGTTATACACAGCCATTATGGGAAAGTAAATATCAAAACTGTTGAGATAGTGACTATCTTGTTGAGCCCGACGTCATTGTATTAGGCTGTCGGGGGGGTCTTCGACACCCTGGAGCTATCTTACCCATATTATTTTCATCAGTTGATCTTAAAATATCGATATCAATTCATTAAGGGTTGACTTTACTCAATTTTCTTTTCAATCTGAAAATTTCTAATGAAAAATTTCTAAAAAATAGTTAATTAAAATAAAACTTAATTATCAGGCAATAATAAATGTATGTTTATAAAAAAGTTTTGTCTTGGGAGAATCTTTATAATCGATTTTTGCTTGACTTTAGTATATCCTAAATCAGTGGTCTCCAAACTAAATAAGAATATGAGCTACTTTCAGAAATTGAAATCGTCTGGTGAGCTACCTAAACATATTCCTTCTTTATAGTTTTTTTTATCATCGGCCCTTATCGTATCATATATAATATTATTATATCACTTAAAATAAATTAGAACATACAATTTTCTAATAAAACATTAATTATATATTAGTAAACAAAATAATAATTGAAAAATAAGTATGAGTAAAAATAAATAGTGAAAAGAATGGCATTCACTTTCTTCAACATTTTTTCAATTCTCGGTGAGTACCTTGTCACTTCCATCCGAATGCAATTATCAAGATGTACATCTGTGAGTCTGTTTCTATATTTACTCTTAACCACCTTCATTGTGGAAAACGTCGATTCACATAAGTAGGTAGAACAAACCAATGCTTTCATTCTAAAAAAAAATATATTTTCGGAGTTCAATAATAAAATTTTATAGGCAAATTTATAAGTATGATAAAATATCATACGCGAGCTACCGGTAGCTCGCGAGCGACCGTTTGGCGATAACTGTCCTACATAGTCACTTACTGTGATTTTGCGCTTCAAAGCTTTGACTTAGCGATCACGTCGGTGTTAATCGAACCTTCATTTTTTTCTGTAAAAAAATTGAGATCTTGGATATGGGTGTTTTTAACTTTTCTCCTCCTCGACTTGATCTCAAGTGACTTATGTATATATATCTCATCGAGTTTATCTTCTATGATCTTATAAGCTTAAAATATTTGGCGCCTTGGCATTAATACGCCTTAAATGTACTATTGAGACCCGTAAGTTTTTTCGAGTCAAATTCTTATTTTTTTACAAGGAGAAACCATATTTTATTATATAATATTAAATATTGTAGGTACTATATATTTCATCAAATGAAATCAATGACCTAACGGATACCAAATTACTCTTCCACTGTACATTCACTTACAGTTTTATTAAAAAAAGTGTTCTTACTAAAAAGTACTAAAAAATAAAATCTTTAAAATTCGACCGTGTTCTAACCTGTAAGACCGTGTTATAACCTGTGTAAAAACCTTTTATAAGGTTCTTACTATTTTTGCAGTATTTATATCATGTGTCAATGAGCAGCCATCAGCTGTCGGTTAAAATACCACACACCCGCAACCACGCTCATAGCAGTCAGCGCATTGCATCTTGTTCCAGTCTTGTTCTCTCGTCATGTTTCACTCATAATTGTTTCCCCATTGGTTGATAAATTTTGGTCGAAGATTTAAGCAGATTTGTTAAAAAGACTAATTTGTTGTCGTCGGACACGAGACAAAGATGGTTTTCCGGGAATTTATAGCAAATATATCGAAAACAATAAATTTCTTGGGATAATTTAAGTGTAAATGTTTTACTAGTGTCAAACTGTTTTAGAACTAATAGTATGAAAAATACTTTTAAAATTGAAGTCCCATTTCACGGGAGAAACTATAATAATCAAGAGATTGTATGTTATATTACGACAATGTGTCTTTATTGGTCGCTATTAGGTTAAAATCGATTCTCTATACAAACTATAAAATAGTAACGGCCATTCGATGATGCACATTTTTAAACGTTACTGGCATCAGAACATTGTTTATAAATAAACTTTTCAATGCTTACTTAATTTTTAGACCATTGTTCGTTTTTAATGTCAAGTTTTGTTTTCAGACTGTACTGTTTTATTTTCTTTACGATATGAAATTAATTAAAATATACATTAAGAAGATTTTTTTTAACGTCATAAAGTAATTTATTTATTTCATAATAAATACATACTAAACTTTTTTTGTAACGAGAAAAAAATGTTTATTTTTTTAATCGGAAATCTTCTCACTAATACATATTGCGAAAAGCATTAAATTTTAGATTTAACGGTACAAAAATGACAACAAAATTTTCATTTGTTTTTTCCAATGTTATTCGAATGTATGACAATAACTTAATACTTTTATACACTGATTAAGAACAAGTATTACCCCCTGTTTAAACACGCCGATAAGTCGAAGTCCAAAAGAGTTAAGCTTTTATTTCATGCGTTGTTACTTGCAACTATCCACAGATGTTAAATATTATTTTTGATTTAAAACCCTCCAGAGACGAGAGCTTTTTTCTGATAAAAAAAATATTTTCTAAGCCATATTGAAGTCACGGATAACTTTTATTCCTATCCAAAATTAAAAAAAAAAAAAACGCAAAGTCGTTGTATAGAAACCCCGCATGACTATATAGTCATGCTCATCCTTTTATTACCGTGTAATATTAAGTACGGACAGTAGTAAGGACAAAAGTGACCGTATGGGCTTGCAAACATTCGGGGTTGAAATATAGCTAAACGTGATTTTTTTAAAAATATTTACAATTTGACCTCTTTAGATCAACATAATTTCAAAACAAATATATTAGCAAAATAACTGTAAATAATTTTATGTTTTTATAAAAAAATATCTAACAGTTTCAAAAAGTAAATTCAAAAAAACGGAAATTCAAAAAATTACATGTGCTTTTGGAGACCGTTCCTGTTCCTACGCCTGATGACTTACTGTAGTCCGTACCCTTCTTAACCAAATATGAGCAAAAGCAACGATATTCAGGTAGAAAAAGTATGAATAGTGGGATCAATAGACAACGGTGTTTTGTGTGACCATATGGTGACGCTCGTCCTTGGAGGGATAATTTGTGTGTTTTTATGTATTACAATTATTTGGACATACTTTCGATCAATACTCGCGAAAAAAAGAAATATTGCACGTTTACAACAAAGCTGTCACAATTATTTAAAATAAGTCAAAAAATCAAATCAATTTTTTACACATGTTTTTTTTTTTTTTTTTTAAACCATGTCCGCTCCCAATGTGGAGCATATGGACTCCTAATGGAGTTTATCTCAACAGAAGTGTTTCTACAAGAACTGCTTGTTACTCAGTTGCTCAACCTCTCTTTTTCCAATGAGAGTAGGGATAGAAGGATTGGACTAGGACAGGATTAGTGGTAAGCTAATCGCTCTTGATACGCCCCGTTCATAGGATAAAATGAGTGAGAGGGGGGAATTCAAGACATCACATATATCCATGCCTTTGAACAGTAATTCATAAATCGATTGAAAAATCAATTTATAAAACTGTCCGTACCGGGATTTGAACCCGGGCCCTCCGTAGCCGAAGCCAACAACGTTGACCACTCGACCACACAGGCGGCTTATTCTTTTGAAATATATTGAAAGTTTTTTTTTTGATTTTTAATGTTTATTTTTTTACGAATATTATTCCAGTTTAATAATAAAGAATATTCATTTTTAATAATACATGTCACATCTCAAAATCCTTTGCATTTTAAGCAGTGTTACGACGTGTTATATGACATTTGAATTAGTTTTTTATAATAGAAATGATGGATCATCAAATATAGTTAACTGAACACACGTTAATGTTTTTTTTTTATTTTAGTTTCGGTTATCCAAAAATAAATGTGTACACCATTTTACTGTTTACAAATATCATATAACAACCTTTGTCCGTTCAAAACGGCTGAAACCATATTGAATCAGTTTTGAAATCGAGACACAACGAATAAAAATTCCTAGGTACGCTAAGAAATAAAATGCAGATTCAAATAAACAAAGCACTTTGTTTCACTTACCAAGCTCCTCTGAATCGCTGTGAATTCGAATGGAAGCCGAAGCAAGAGAGGCTTTAAATAACGGCATGAATCTTTCTAATAGCGGTGTACAAACGAAGCAATAACAATACAAGAGGCTCTATAAGGTGGAATATTTTTAGTAAAAAAAATATTAATAGCACCGCTCCGATATAACATCTATTTTTAAAGATTTATATGTGAACTTTTTTTGTAAAAGTAAACGTTTGTTGTGACATTAATATGATATCTTATAACAGCGATCGCAAACCTTTCGTATCTCACTAAATATTAAGCGACGCGAACCACTAGCATGTTTTTTATATCCGTCTCCACTCCCAATGTAGAACATATGGACTCAACCTCTCTTTTCCAAAGAGAGCCTTAGAAATAGAAAGATACGACTAGTGGCTAATTTATCGCTGATTGATATCTATACATCAAATTCTGGGGCTGGTAGAGCCGAGCTCCAATTTTCCTTTCATCTGGTGTATTTTGATGTTGCTTTTCCCGCGTAGAGTCCTGGATTCACCTGGGCTTAGGCGGGTGCGTGGTCTTTGGTTTTTGTTTTGTTTTTGCGGTGGTATTAGTTCTCATTCGTAAGCATTAGAGGTGAAACTGGTGGTTGATTCAGTAACCTCGAGCTATAATTAATTGGGGTTATGCTTATCTGATCAGTTTTTTTTAATCTAAGTTTTTTTTTTAATTATTATTATAAAAAAAACTACTGACAATACAAAACAAAGCACTTCGCATGGTTAAGGGAGCACCCTGGTTCGTGCGAAATTCCACGTTACACAAAGAAATGAACCTAGACCCGATCCTCGAACATATCGCTCTCGCTACGTCCAGTTATTGAAAGATGGTAAGAGTGGAAAATAATTTTTAGACGTTACTAACACCCATGTCTTCGAACAGAAATCGATCGAAAAATGACTATTCGTACTGGGAAGCCAACAACGCTTACCGCTGCACCATAGATTCACAACATAAGTATACTATACAAACATATACATAATATTTGTATATTTAAAACAACAATCATACAAGTAACATTTTTATTACGAAATGCTGGCAACGCTTGCCACATCGAAAATATTTGCTGCTACTTGTTTGAAATAATTTTATGGATTCTTGATATTAATGATACAACTGCAACTACTTTGCGAATTACCAGAACTTTCTCACAGATGACTGCTTGCCAACCACTGTTTAATAAAACTGTGGATTATATTAAAAAAGGTCGAAGCTTTTAAAGTAAAATGGCAGACAAGTTTAAAACATACATGTAGATTGTACAACTCTTTTAAATAGATAAATTTTTTTATTTTTATTATTTGAGATGATTAGATATACAATTTTGGTCTCACAAATTTAACTTGTATTGTTGTGCATACACCATATGGCTCTGATAAATACAATGATTGTTTAAGAGTTGATTTTTTTGAATATCTAAATTAACATTCGAAATAAAGCATGATGGAATTATACGTGCCAAAGCGTTTTTAATCTTTTTAATTTTAAACGTTACAACATTAATTAATGTTCTTAGAACATGATAGAAGGATGATTTAAAAATATTAATTAATGCTACAACCTTTCTGTATATTGATTTTATTTAGTTGAAGTAACATATAGTTGAACGCGTGCGTTATGTACGACAGAAATCTATTCATTTATTATGTTTAAAATGCTATCCATATTCAACATTGTATTTCTTGAAACAAATAGTTCATAAAAATAGCATAAATCTTTTTTAACGATGCCAGTTTCCCACAGGGAGCATGTGTACTTCTAATTGAGTATCATACAATACAATCGTTTGTTTTTTAAGAACTGTCCTGAAGGAAATCACTAAAGATATTTAAGCATATGTTTTATTCAGTTATGCATTAAGATTTTGAATTTTAGTGTTTGGTAAGATTAAAAATGTTCAATATTCATATCTAAAATAGCACATATTCCCAAATAAAAAAAGTGTTACGAAGGTGTAATGAAAAAATGATGAATGTGTTCAAATTATTATAGAAATTTGAATTGCTATTGACTTTTACTTGTTGAATAAAATTACTTGATTTTAACCATTATGTAATGTATTAATTATAAATTATAATAAATTGAATTATGAAATCTCGTCACCAGCAGTTTTTGTTAAAGTTTAAATCAATACAATTCACATTCACTTATATTTCTACATTCACAACTAGTATGTGCATAAACTCACTGAAAACTTTTTTGAGGTTATGTATGTTAAAAATAAAATAAAAAGAGCAAGAATGACAACGAAGTGTTGAAATTTTTGAGGTTATGTGAAATGTCAGATGACAGCAAATCACTATAACAACAGCGCGAGTGCGCGCGTAATTATTTTAATGATAATGAACAATGTAACTACGTTTGTATAGTTTTTGTACACATTGGCATACTAAAGTGTTCATTAGTTCTCTCGTTTATACTGTCATTGGCTAAAATGAACAAGTTATACAGTGACTAAATTAAATATAAACATTTTTTGTTTTAAATAAATTGACTTTCACAATGTCACTGTAAATTGAAAATATTATTTCAGTAAGATATTTGAATTGTTGAAATTTATTATCACTGAACAATGACGAAGGCTTTTTACAGAATTTTATTTTGCAAAGTAAATAAAAACAAACGGATAGAATTGAAGCCGATGGCAACTGATTGATTTTTTTTCAATACGTAATAAATTCCACATGCTGAATTTATGTTTCAATAGTCTCTTTCTCGCTGTGCGCAAGGTAAAACACTTTCATTAGCTATGTAAATTGTTCTATCAACAGTTTAGCTGAAAGAGGGCTCTTATCTCGAAAGGTAAACAGCCAATGCTCCAACAATATAATATTTTAACTCAGTATTTTTTTTTCTATGACATGTTATTAATTAATAAACATAGTGGTTTTTCGCTGATTTAAAAATCAAAAGGTCAACTCTGCGAGGTATTTACAAAATATTGTGGTTTTTATTGAATTGATAAAAATGTTTGCTTAAAAAGCAGATATTTTTAATATGACCGATGGCGGGTGTTTCGTTTATTTTAAATACAAAACAAATAAACAATCCAAGTTTGTGTGATTATTATTTTCAAATTATGAAAGTGGAAAGATTTTCTTTGAAAAAAATTATAAACAGCGTTCAGGGGATATATATGTAATATATTATCTAGCATGATTTTAGTTATTTTTAACCTCCCCCCTACCCGCCGTCACATTGTTTACATTTTGTCATAATTTTTCATATTATATCAGACCCCATTAGAGGGACGAACTTAACTTGCAGGGTCTAAAGCATCGTTATTTATATATATTTTTTATGAGCACTTAACTATTAAGAACTCTTAACCCTGTTAAGAATGCTCAAGGGAAAGAAAAAGAAAAAGCACAATAAAAAAGGCAATTTAACATTGAAATGTTTCATAACCAATTAATCTACTAATATTGGTTGTGACATCCGAGATTTATTTCCATGTTTGACACCAAAAGTCCTACGAGGTTTTTAATTTTATCAATATACATACAGACAGCATAAAAGCTTAGAGTAATGAAATTTTGATGCAAGTTTATTTAAAATGATTTTTGGTTTACATTTTGTTGAAGAAACTTTATTTCTATGAAACATTGAACTAACAAAGTTTTAATTGTAAGGCAATGGTATGAAATAATATACTATTATACTTTACATAATCTTATCCAAAGAAAGAAATCACAATAATAATTTCGCCAAAAATCCGAAAAGCTGTAACATTCTTAAAAATAAAAATAAAACTACTGTAAAGCGCTTGTGAGGTACAAATTTTCCTCTACTATAGTATTGTTAGTTCTATGAATGTTAGCACAGTCCAATGGGGCTATTTAAAATGATGAGACAGTTAGTGGTTTATATTACCCCATAGAGACAGTCTGGAAAAGTTTTCGCTAAACATTTTTAAGCCAGAAATCCTAAGAAAATCCCGTTACTTCTTTAGAGAATATAATAAAGTCTACATTCTTTATACATTTTAAAATGTTCTCAATACTGTCTGCGATAAAATTATTTTCTCACAGTTGAATATAACTAAACAAAAATTGAATATGTCTGTACGTAGAAAAAACACTAAAAATAGGCTCGTGGCGAAGATGGTAGGTGGATTGGTACACAATGTCTTAAACGGAACAGTCTAGACAAAAAATTAAAGAAATTATTTTTATTCAATAAATGATTCAACAAATATTTTTTTTTATTTAATTATCATTTTACATGGTTACATTTATAAAATGGTTTTCTTTAAAAAAATGTTTAACTGAATAAAAAAAGAATAGTAAGTCCATAAAAAAGTTCTGAGACATTTTCCTTGGACCAAATAGTAACTTGAAGATTTTTAATTAAAAATACAATAAGATACGTTTGAGTCTCAATTTTTCACCGATTGCTCATCTTAGTATTCATTTGTATAACTTTACTAAGATCTCTGTAAATGACAGTTTTATTCATTACGTTGATATCAATGCGAATAACTTATTCTTGTATAAGTAAATGGCAATCAAATTTGAATCGTTCAAATTATGTACATTCATATAAGTTTTATTACGAACGACCCGGGTTTAACCTTTTGGCATTTCCAGGCAGAAATAAATGTATCACTTAGTTAATAGCCATTGATGGTGATATAGATTAACATTACTAATGATTTGACGTTCAATTAGCTGAAGAAATATTTACTAAGCAAATAGTCGTTGAAGCTTTTTAAAATTAATTGCGACTATCGTTAAAATGTTATAAGATGGGAATCTAAAGTCTAAAGATTTTAATGATGGGTAATTTAAAAAAATATATTTATTTTCATTGCTGAATTTTCTTTCATAGGTTTCATTGCTATTTTACGAAATTTCAATCATATTCACTTATGATAAGTAATTGAGGAATTCGGAAGATTTATCTTCTCATTTACCCTGTTGACACTTTAATGCTTCTCTTACAGATTAAATTGTTTTGTTTCCTTCGTTGAAGCCATCACACTACTACAAAAAAACAGTCTCATGACTTAATTGTTAACCCCCGTCTTTTTATTTTTATCTCGTTTCTTGCTTGTGACAAATAAGTGATATATTGTGAAAGTAATTGATTCACTACGATTCTACTATTTAATATACATATAAGCGAGCAAGAGACTTAAGTTTAATTGTTAAATGGAATCAAATTAAAACAATGTTTATTAAGTAATTAAGTCACGGTGAGATTTTAATCAAAATAAATTCTGTTTCAGAACCTAGCCGCATCCAATAATATCGACAGTGGCACTGTCACTGGTAATTGAATATTGAAAAATAAAATGTATGGTAGAGCAAAAAAGCTTTATAGGATTTCCGCTTTGTGATTTTTGATTTTTTTATGCGATACTACACAATATGAGCTTACTTTTTAATATACATTTTTTTTAAATAACACCATTAAAGCTTATTAATTTTAATTAATATCAAATATTTAAACAAGTGCATTATTGTATCAACCGTCCAGTTTATGTATAGTCATCTCTAATCAACCTGTTTTGAAATAACGATTATTTACTACACGTGAACATACTATATGTGAACGAGATTTATACATTTTATCAACATGTGTTTTTACAGATTATTTACTAAGGTAGTAAGACTTCCAGATAAAACCCTCGATTCTGTTGAAGTTTATCAGCGTGAGCATTGGTTTAGTGTATTTTTTTTAATTATCTGATTACTGGATCTGATACGGAGAGCGTAAAATGGTATTAAACTTTTCCAATATTGATTTCTTAAGTTGTCTGAATTTTGAAATGGATGATCGAAAGCATATCTTTTACATACCTTGTTTAATTATCAACTTTTAATACACAAAATTATTTTATAAAATTTGATTACTTTATTGTATTCATCTCTTTAGCTTTGCTTAACATTCATGCTGCAAAATTCAAGTTTGACTATATCAATATAATCTAAAGTAAATTGTATTCTAGTTCTCTTAGATTATCACGAAATGCATTTGCTTGGTAAATGTCTATAGATCGTAACTTTGCTTTTGACGCTACTGTCTTGCTGAGTACAACTATTAACTGTGAGCTCTACAAAAGATCTTGATAACGTAAGTGATACATAAACTAGAGATGGTTTCACATTTTGAATCTAGGGTTGGTAGGCTTCTGGAAATAGTGACGGTGACGTACAAAACAAGGGTTGCTATTTTTGAATAAATATAATATCAATTCTACCACTATTTTATATGCCGAATGTATAATTGTAAAGCATGCTATTTTTTTGATTAGCGACACAACTTTATGTGCTTAATTTTAGAAAAATAATGTTTATGACACTGTCAGTATTCTTAAATCATACACTTTTACAGTTTCTTTAGGTAATGGCAAATTCATCGGAAAAGTATTTGGATAACACTTGTAGGTAAAACACAACCATTAGGACGCTAATCGTGCACTGTGGGACTGCTATGAGATTAATGAGGAACTAACAGAGTTGTTTGCCGCAATCCGCCCGAATGTGGGCCCAATAGGCCACGCTGACCTGATATCATCCAAGAACAACTGAGGCATTCGATAAATTTGCAACATCATATGAGGAACAGGATATTTTTGATTCTCAATCAAGTTCTCAATCGAAGTTGATTGATTAAACTCTGGCCGAGAAAGAAAATTTTTCTTTCAATCCATACATTTTTTAAAGCACAAAGTTAAGTTAAAAGATAGCTCTCATGCAGCTCGGTATTAAGCCAATAATACAAGAAGTAAATTAGTTTTTTTTATCGTTATTGCATTATGGAAGACTGCCATAACACAGGGGCTGGATAAAAATAACGTTTGGTGGTAGGACAACCAACCTGTAACAAAAATCTGATTTATTGCCATATGTGAAGTAAATTGTTTTTGAAGAAGTATTAGTAATGGTATCACAAGAGAAATACATAGATAATTGTTTGTTGGAAACATTGTCTTGTGTCGATAACGCGTAAATTAGTGAGTCAAACATCTTAGTAGTATTTAAAAAAAAAAACATAAGTGTCCTAGGTAAATTGTAAATATTGTATATTACATGAAAGAAATCTTACATATTTACATTTCAAGATACAGCCAAATAGAGAGTTATGGGTGAGATATAAAAAACTCATAAATTTGCATTGCGGGGAAGGTAATTTTCAAATTACTAATATTGCTCAATGTATCATGGTTTCTGTTCTTCACGTGGCATTATGTGACTGTTAACACACGTAACTGTCTGAACTAAGTTTTGTCGTCGTTAATCATTTAAAAATAATTTCGTCACGGTGTTCCATTAGCGGGTCCGCGAGTGACTGCTATACTGCGGTCAAGGTTTTAGCCAACCCTGCTGTATACCATTCTTAAGCAAAGTTACTTATCGAGTAGGGTTGCAAAGATATAATTTATATCCAAAAATGTGTCCCATTATTTGTCACTGGAGAAATATTAAATTAACTGGTTTTGAAGACTGCAAGATTAACAGGTAAAAAATAGATATCTACTGATTATTAAGAAAATGCTGTATGATCCATTTTAAGATAAGCGTTGTATGTGATGACTGAATAGGTAAACAGTAGAGTATTGTGTTAATATTTTAAAAATAATTTAGAAACTCTCTTTTAATATTTGAATATAATTTATTTTGGCCATATTTTAATTATAATTTATGTTGAATTTTTTAAAAGGAATTGATAATTATTAATACAAATAAATGATATGTCAACATGAATCAAAATAGGTTTATTTTTTTGAAACGTTTAAAAGTAAAAACCTGTAAGTGTAAATTTTGCCATAATCAAACTAAAAAAATATAACTCTATATTTCACAGTGCAAGCAATTATAAACCTCAATCCTACCTGCCTTTTCTTTCAACCGGTGGGATTCCGGCGCCTCGGACGTCCGTTTGGTACTATCCATAGGATGTACTCGGTGGAACTGAGGGATGCTGACATGTCATGAGAGGAAGCAAAGCAATTGGAGGGAGACAGGGAAACATGGAGGTGCCACGTGGCACCCATATGATCCAAATAGAGAACGAACATGGCCAAATAAGTAATTATAAAAAACCCGAAATAATCATGCGAAAAAAAACCTTTTAATGATATGCAGTGCCATAAATTCAATAATAACAAGCGAACGTCCAATATATCCAATTTTATTATAACTTTATTTACTGCAATGATCGGATGACTGGCTGTTTATTAGAATATTCTCTTATACAATAAAATGGAAAAATTTCTTTTATTAAAAATTAAAATATTAGCTGAAATACTAATTAATCAATTAATATTGCCAAGTTGTCATTAAATGTACTTAATTAAATTCAAACTTGAAAAATTCTTGCTTAGCTAAATCATAGAAGGATTTATAATTCTGTGGTTAATTTTTTTTGGTATTTTAAATATTATTAGAAAGTCTGAATATGGACATATTTTAAACTGTATTTTTCCAATATAAAGCGTTGAATATCATACACAATCAAAATTATATTGACATAATACTTATAATTAAAGCATGAAAATCGTTACAGAATGTAGCTAACTGTTTTTGGTACCGGTTTAGTTTATCCATTTACCGGTATATTATATTACTTGTATTGAAAACCCTGGGAAACAACTCTAACAGGATACTGTGAGCAATATCGCAAAGTGATCTTCCATCTAGGTAACACTTTCTTGAATCTAATCTGAATGTTTCTTAGTTCCTAGAACTTGAGAAGATTGAGATAGTGTCTTAGCGAGGTAATGGATTAACCCGTGACCTATTTGTTGCCACGTGCGATAACTTTAATTTAAGTTTTGAAAGAATATTGATCACTTTTAGAGTGTTTACTGTCAATACTCGGTGGAAAGGCATTATATTAATTAAAACACAATATTCTTTTGTACTTTATTTCACTGTATTTATAGTGGAATAAAGTACAAAGGAATATTGTGTTTTTATTAATGAAAGAATATTGGTATAAAATATTTGAAAACAACATAATCAATAACGAGAGACACATGCATCTATGAAACAAAAGAGAGTTAAGTATACACACAATCAATTAGAGGTAAAGAAAAATATATATTTTGAGTTACGATTTGATGAAATATTTTTCTAAAAAATAGCACAATATGTTGCATTTACGAAAAGTTACCCATTACTTTTAAACACCTTTTCTAATTATTTTTGATAGTGTACATAACTTTTTCCCAATAATAAAGTTTCTATGAATTTTTTTTAATAGGCTGTTTTTCAAAAGTGAAAATACCTTTAACAATACATCATAGATACAAAATCAAATAATAATATATAAAAATGTAAGGCCTCAAACAGGATTATCTTTTTATTAATTGATTTGGCATTTACTTGGTAGAACTCCATTTATAACAGATTAAAAATAACAAAGTATTTTAGTTCTACAGTTTTTAATAATTTTATTCGTTGATAGCTATTTCGGCTTGCGCCATCGTCAGAACTACGATGGCGCAAGCCGAAATAGCTATCAACGAATAAAATTATTAAAAACTGTAGAACTAAAATACTTTGTTATTTTTAATCTGTTAGGATTATCTTTCTAAGAAAAAGAATTTTCGATTTGTATATTATAAATAGGTTTTCACAATAAATGTAAAACACAAAAGCGATATGTTTAAACATATTAAAATTTTATCTACTAATTCAATTTTAGTCAAAATAAAGTAATAATATTTTAATATGATTTAAGAAAATCGAGATAAACGTTAAATGATTACTAAGTACCAAATGTTTGCTAATGTCTTAAAACGCCTTGAGCTCAAATGGGGTAAGGAAATTGAACACAACGTGCTTGACTGAAAATATTCGATAAATGGGTAATTATCATTACGTAAGCGATTTATTTTTATTGTAAATCATAAATGAAACAACAGCACGAAAATATGCTCACTGTACATTTAATTATTTCAAATAAAATATTTTAAACGACAGTATTATAATTGTATATTAATTATTAGTATATATAACATTAGAGAAAGTTATAATGTCTCTCATTAATAATTGAAATATCGTCTAGATCAGCGTTTCTCAACCGGGGGCCATGTGGCCCCCTTGGGAGCCACAGCATGCTCCAAAGGGGCCACAGAAGAAAATATCAGTTTTGGGGAGCCACAGCAGACTTTAGGGGGGCCACGGCCACTCAAAATATAATGAACTGAAATTTATATTCAAATCAAATATAATACAGTAGGACAATAATACATTGCAGCAGAAATAATGTATTTATTATACATACTCTTTACTATTTTTTCAATGATATTTAAGGATACCATAATAACTGCATCTAAAAGTAAGTGTCGACAATATTGTATTGACTATCTTGTCCACGGATTTCTTTCATCACCCTATGATATTATGAAACTCGTGTGCGTTAAATATGTTTTGCTTCACTAATGCTACTATCCATTTTAACACATAAACATTTTAATAATTAAAAAAAATTTAAGAAGTTTCCGCAGCAAACAAATAGGATTTATAGTATTCAGTGAAAAATTAGACACTGGTTTAAGGCAGTATTCTAGTATAGAAATTTGTAAAAGTTGACTCTTTTTTTTATATTTTTTAAAATTTTAGATATTTGAGAGTATGTCCTCAAAAAGATTTTTCAAAAATTCAATTATTTACTGAGTTAAAGCGATTTTGGTGACGCAGCAACTAAGCTGGTCCGACCGGAACAGATCGAAATTCAAAACTTTAAATGCGTTTTTCTCGAAACTACTTTTTTCAAGCTGACGTACATAATATCTCAAGTTCTACCATACCGATTTATTTGAAATTTTGTGTGAACCTTCTTTATACATTTTTCTAGAGCCCATAGCAGATTTAGGTCAAAATTTTCATTTTTACTATTTTTAAAAAAATTGTTAAAAAAAACGTAAAAACTCCATTTTTTTTTCAAACGGCTGCCATTTTCTGAAAAAAAAATTTTTTAATCGTCAAGGTAGGGCTTCTAGCGAAACTTTTATTTATTAAGAATCCGTTAATTTTTTTTTCAAATGACCAGAAAGGTTGGAATCGTGTACGTGAGGACACCATCTTTTTTTTGGACCTCTCCCTTTAGCAGCCGATAACTTTTCGAGTTTTGATTTTTTTTTTTTTAATTTTTTATATATTTTCAAAATGTAAATAAACGAATGGTTAAAAAATAGACGGGAAAAAATTCTTTGTTTATTTTTTACAGAGCTCGAAAAACCACTCAAAATTCGTGCCTCTACACTAGAATACCCCCTTAATTAAAAGTTTCTTACGAAATTTCCAATTTAACTGTAAAAGCTAGAAAAACGCATTATATTTCCAAATCTTTGATTTTGTAATTTCAAGAGTTATGAATGAAAATAAAATTACTCAGATGATTCCTTTGAGCAATTCCGTTCAGTATCAAGACGTATGTATGAGATGGCAGATAATAATAAAAACGACTAATTGAACATTTTGCCTTGCAAGTTGACTAACCTAAAACGATGTGACAGATTTTTGATGACGAAAAAATTAGTTAAGATAATTTAATGCTCTTTGTTAAAAAATCTTAAGACACCAAAGGTGTAACGATTGAACAAGGAATTAAGATTTTTTATGAATAAAAGATATTTTGCTTCAATTGTTGAAAGTATTGAAGTTTTACTTTGATAAATAATCATGTACTATTTTTTTTGAATTTCCTGCGCGATTCATCGTCAACATTAGATTGTAAAAAATGAAACCTTTGTGTAAAACCCCTAAAATTGTAATAAACAGTAAATTTAATAAAATCCCATTGACTTCAAGAATGTCTTTTTCGAAATCATTGTTTTTAATCTGCAAATACCAAAACGCAATACTAAAGACCAAAACTGATCATTGGCAAAGCTTTGTCCCTTCGCTTAGTGGCTAGTGTCCTAAGGGTCCTCCATGGGGCTGCAAATTCAAGCACCGCCCCGGGCGGCAGGACACCTTCCTACACCACTGCATAGCATGCCAAAATTTCTTGCGTAGCAGGTATTAAGTGATTGAAGCCTAACACCCAATCTATGGGAGTGGCTGGTAAAGTACGTGATACAAGCTTTGTAATCTTCTTCTCTTACAGAAAATTATTCTTACCGAATAATGCAGTGCATTGATAGCCCTTACAAAAGCATACAAAACTATTTCTACAAATGCATCGCCGGTTCTGCTTGGTAAACTTTTGTTAAATCTGTGCATTAAAGTTCAAGGCGTAACAGCAATGCTACATAATGGGTGTCAAGTCCCAGGTGAGGAGAATTCTTTGACTGCCTCCTTCTCGACCAGACCCTTCATTATTAAGGCCCATAGAACTGTGGCGCACAGTATTGCTACAGACGCTGCTATGCGAATTAGGTAAAATTGATGGGAAATTATTCTTAGGACAGGCAATCTTATAAATTCTTTTAAAATTTAAAAATGCAAATAGAAACCAACGCTTCGACTCCAATTTTTCGGAAAGGCCAATATATAGCTAGCCATGATCACTTCACTGCCAAGCTCTTCCATGTTGGCTGATTAGTAAATATCCTAAAATATAAATGCGGCAATATGATTTGGGATGCTGAATTTTTTGAGAATGTCCAAACATGAACAACGAACGGAAAGAACTGCTCAAGATTTTACGACCACAGTCGTATCTGGTGGTCCTGTTGGCCATGCCGACTTAGTTGCATCTAGGGAAAATTACAAATCATTAAAAGAGCTTACGGCGTCTTATGAAGAGCGAAATGAAGTAATTTCATGAAAACTTTTAAATATTTTAAAAAATAACGATTTAGCATTCGGCACCATGCAGTGCATGCAAACTAGTTAAAAAAAATGACACAAATAACGCTGCAGAATACGCCCCCGTAAGAATAGTGTGAACCATAGTAGGCTGTGATGGGTACAACGCTAGGTACCCTAGGGATTTAAAAAAATATGTTATATTATAATTTTTTTTGTAAACACATTTTTTTTAACAAACATTTTTTAAAAATAAATGAACCTACATATTTTTTCATTTTTAAGAGACCCGAGAGTTTTATTACTAGGGGTAGGGGGGCCACGGAAAAATATGAGACTCAAAAGGGGGCCACGGGCTTAAAAAGGTTGAGAAACTATGGTCTAGATAAAATAAAAAAGTTGTATAATACAGTTTTATAATCATCCGCTGTGGCCTAGTTAGTTAGAGCTTGCTCTGCCTACCAGGTGTGTTCGATTCCCGGTAATGTCAGTGTCAAATTTAGATATTTCAATTTAAATACGCAATACTTTTTTAGGTCGGTTTTTACAGAAAGTGCGTGATGGTAATTCAATTTTAAGTTTGTATTGCTTAAATTTTGCACATTTCCGTACGCGCCGTCAATAGAATAATTAATAAAATAGTTCTTAATTTTGTTAGCAAATAAAATTTTTCCCATCTATAAAAAATATCTATCTCTTGAAATAGTACGACAACTAAAAATACCAACCAATTTAAAAGTATGTTTAACAGTAGACATTTTACTTTTGAATTGCATTTTAAATGTAATCTTCAGAGATTGTAATTGTTTATGCGGTTACATTTCCACTTAATATTGAACGTCAATAGTGAAACTAATCCAGATTGCCACCGACAAATTTTAAGCTGAGTGAAAATATTTCTTATTGATTATTCTTAAATAAAAACTGTTTACGAAGTGTCACTTCAAGTTCACCTGTGTACTTGAATGCCTTTAAAAGCCTAATGGCAAAGCCGTGACCGTTAGTGACAACACTTATAAAAATATAAAAGATTTGAACGATTCATGTAAAAAATAATGTTTAAAAAGCCATAATCAATGTTAAGTGTTATTTTATATAAATAAATTGTCAAACTGACTGATGATCCAATTTCCTTTTTCATAAATATGACTGAATGAAAAATAGCATGGAGTCGAATCCTTAACTGAAAGAAAGTTCAAATTGGTAGAAATTTACACTTATGTGATCACAACTCGCAACAAATGAAAAAAAAGCACAGCTTTCAAGCATTTAGCAGTAACATACACGCTTAACTAATGTAGGGTTCTCCTTTCTAAGTCATTTTAAAGTTAATTCTAAGTGTACATTTTTTTGACTAAACGTTTCAGATCTTGAGGCTTCAGTGTTTCTGATGTTTTTTTCATTATGTTGATCTTGAGTAACCTTATTAAAAACAAAAAAAAATCATCTCAAATAAAATAAACATATTTGTTGTTTTTACTGTTAATGTCAAATAATATGTATACTTTTGATATGTTAAAAAAAAAACAAGATATCATAATTTTTCAACTAAGTTATCTTAAAATGATTAATTAGAATTCTAAATCTTTTTGCAGGTTATTGGTCTTTGAAATCTTGTATAAAGTCTAAGTTTTAATTGCAAAAAATAAATTTTAAAAACTCCGATAACAACTTTTGTCTTTTCTTTGCTTAAGTTTGCTTTTCGGCTCTTGGATCGGCTAACTAAAATAATTACAAACGATTATGGTTTACGATGCAAATATAACTGAGCTTAAATCGAATTGATTTATGAAACTTAGTAATTATTCCAATGCACTTTAAAAGATTTATTGAAGTGAAATGTACAACTGATTTCCCACTAAGGGTGTCTGTGATATATTTTCATAGTGAATCCACTTTATTTAGGTCTCTATATAAACAGTCAAGCCCCAAGGGAATCCCACTCCAATGACTGCCTAAAGACTCTTCGATAATAGCGGTCTGTGTATGTTTACAAGACGTACAGCAATTGAGCTGCTGCTTTGTAAAGACAAACAAAACTTCATTTTCTTACATCTAAGGATAATTTGTGTGTGGATTTTTTACAATACAGACCGTGATAACTTTATTTGTATCTGACATTTGCTTGACAGGTGCTTTGTTTGTTTGAAATAATAGGTACATTTTGTAATATGCATAATAAGAATATAAATCGTGCAGAAAATGATTATGTGTAGTTATAAATTTATTTCACAATCATTACTAACGTAGTAAGTAACGAAGAGTAAAGGTATACATGAAATTGGGCTAGAAAAGAACTAGTGGTAAGCTTATCGCTTTCGCCAAGCCGATATTTTAAGATTGTAACGATGTGAGAGAATTTTTAGACACCACGTGGTTATAGAGCTCGTGGTGCAGTGGTCAACGTCGTTGGTTTTCTAAATGGATCTTACGGACTTAAGTCCCAGTACTAATAGCATCGATTACGTTCAAAGGCATGGGACTATTTAGTAGTTCCATATTTCTTCGAGTTCTAGAAAAATCGCTAAGGCAATTTATTACATATCTTTGATAGATTCGGCGGTTACTTTGTCGAAGTTAAGTTTAAATATAAAATTAAATTTGATTACTTGTTGTGTTACAATTTGTAACGTTGTTTCATCTCTCGATGGTTTCGGCGGTAACTTTGTGGAAGTTCATTTTAATAGAAAATTTAAATTAATTTTGATTATTCCACGTATTGAGGAATAATCAAAGTTTATTTAAATTTTCTATTGTTTCATCTCTTTCATAATTTGCGATGGAATAAGAAGTAAACTTATTTCCTTAAAAAAATATTTTTCATTATAATTGAGGATGTAAAAATAAATGAGAAGATGTATTGTGAATTTCTTTTACGGAAGTATACAAAGTAAAGCTAATTTTAGAATAGTTCTGGCTATCAACAAAAAAAATGTAGAACTGATATACATTTCTGATTTTGACATAATCTTCAATCACAAATTGAAACACTCATTTGTATTTATTCCATTTTTATTTTAAACATGATAATGAACAATAAAAGAAGAATTAGTACAAATGAGTTTTTTAGTGTTAGAATATAATGCTTTTCCACCGAGTGAATTTGAGAGTGAACATTTTATAACTTACCTCCATTGGTGTTTGTTCAAGTAACCAAGATTGCTGAACACTTTTTTTCTACAGTCACTCAATGTTAATATTGGCATATAAAAGAAGCAACATGATACTCTGTGTTTAGAATAATATAAAAATAACATAAAATCTATCACTGTGGTTCATTGAACAACATAACTGAGAAATTGACTGTAATTTTTGTTCGCTACTCAAACATAAAACTGTAGGTGAAGTTTCTTTTTGATATAAAGAAAAATAGTCAATTTTTATTTGACTTTATAAAATGATCGAAATCACGAGCGGCAAGTCTATTTATAAATTTTCTGTAAAACAAGCCCTTTGGCATATTTGCCTCAAATACTACCCACTATAAAATTGCAGAGAATTAAATATCTTCACGGGTAATTAATATTCCCGTTAAATAATTCAAAACCTAAACAAACTTCTCATTAAAAATAGCGTAGTATATTGATAATTGAAGTTAGAGACGGAGTATAGTTAAAGTAAATTACTAAGAATTTATTCTTGGTGTCATTATTTATGGACGACTTTAGGCTCCTAATCAACTATGCTTCAGATATTCGACAGTTTATATTATCATAATTCTTGAAAATAGACAGTAAACATCCAATAACTCATTTTTTTATTTAGAAAAAATCGTTGCTTTACATTTGAATGGGAAAAAAAACATTTTTGCCCACCAAATGGCTTACGCACTCTTCCTGGAGTCACTCTTGAAATTCAGTGAAAATTTAATTTAATCACATACTACTTTTTAAAACAATTATCACTATTGTTAGCCAAACGTTTACACTTTCTTGTGACAGAATCTTTCGTACGACAGAACTAACTTAAATATATGCAAAAAAGAAATACGTGTACCGATTTGTACAAACTAAAGATTCGACTGTGGAAAGAAAAAAAGACGTTTTTAGAAATTTCAAAGAAGTTTTCTGAAAAAAATGCTTTTTGATGATTTTAGGCCAAAGGAAAATTAAGAAATATACACAACCTTTAAGTGCATAAAGACTGATAAACTGGTTTTTAAATGACTTTCTCTGATATTATTTTGATATATTTTACTAAGTCTTTTTCCTAACGTAATTTCCACAAGCCCTTCTTTTTTAAAACTTAAAAGGTAAATTTAGATACTAATTCAGCATTTTCAGCTAACATCATTTTTATGTGTATCAAGTTGTACACATTTTGATTTTAAAAAAAAATGCTGTTTTAAAAAAATGTGGATAACATCCTTTTTCCTTTCCAAAGTCGATATATTTAAAGTAGAAAAATATTTTTAAAATTGAAAGTTTAATTTTCTATTCACCCACACTGGTATTAATTAAAAGCAAAGTAAACGAACTTTCAGTTACTAATGCTCAAAGCGCTGATGACTTACACTACAACGGTAAAAAAGTATCAAAAATGTATGAAAAAAAAAATGTTCTTCAAATATGGTTGCGAAATATAATTGTTTGCAATTTTTGACCGAACGTATTGAATTTTGCTTGAATCTGAATTTTGCTCGGACTCATTTGATGAAATGCTGTTTTTCCTAGATTCTTGATCTAAGTCAATTATAAAAAAGGACTGGGTGTATTTATCTGTCTACAAATTAGTTTATTTATGATCTATAATTGATATATGTTTACAAGAAGTAAAGACACACTCGTCTAAGGAGTTTTTCCTATCACAATTTCAAGAATTAAAAGCTCTAAGGCCATTTCCCCTGACACTGTATGAACATGGATTAATTTTCCACTCTTTGAGTACTGTACCAGCGAGACCAGCCTGACCGTGCTGTTTGACTATCATCAAAGGTGCTTAGAAGTACAATGTATTTGAGAATAATTTTCCCTAGGAACATAACAATTTCCTCTGAGACATTACTTACTTTGTACGGATACAAATTAGGTAGATGATAAATTATAAGATGATATTAACGGGTTTTCATTTATAATTTGAAGAAATACAATATAAGGCCGATATTTTTCGAAAAATTACATTTTTTTAGACCGTGGTAAAGCGGTAATTTTTTATCTAAGGGATGGAATGGTTATAAATACCTGCGTGGCCAATATCGAGAATATTTTTTTTAATTTAAAACTTTGAGATATTATTAGTACAGAAACTTTTTTTATCAAATTGAACGTTTTGGTTTTCAATAATCTCATTTTATAGCATTTGAAATGATTTGTTGTGGCATTTTTAAAATAAAAAATGATTTATGAGTGCATAATTATCCATTTGGATACATTTGGATATCGTATATATTATAATATTATATATTGTGTAATTTTATAATAATTTATTAATTAAAAATACGAAAAACATCGCTAGGACAAAACTAGTGGTTAGCTTATCAATCTAGCTAATCTACGTATTTTAATATTCGAAAAATGGCAACGAATTTTTAGACATCACAAACATTTTTTTTTTTGAATTTGAATTTTAGAAATATTTTAAATATATTTTTTTTAAATTAATAAAAAAAATATATTTGACATTACAGCTTACGCCAATGCGTCAAATATTTTGAAGTTGAAAGATCATACGAGATATACTCGATAAGAATTTTTGAAAGTCACATGAGATTAACTCAAGGATAATTGACTTCACAAACACCCATGTCTTAGATCTCAAATTAAAATTGAAAAAAATCCAATTTGCCTTTGCCTTTGAGCGGAAATGGATTGAAAAAATTATTGAATTGAATTGAATTTATTATATTTGACTAAGGGCTTACAAAATTATATCATAATATCTATAAAACACTGTTTTTTTATTGTAATTTCATAACTCATAATTTACAAAAATCTAGTTTTGAGGAAATTGCAAAAAAACACAATAGCACAATTTTTCGTAACCATAAAAAATGTTTAAAATTACCATGCATATTTATCGCATGTGAAAAATAGCACATTCTTATATGCAAAATATACTATTACACTATAAAACAAACTGATGGCTGATTGATTTTTTTAATCATGTCATATTAATCATTTAAAAACGTAAGCTTAGCACCGATAGTGATTTTTAGCCGAGGTTTTAGTAGTCCTTAAAATAAATTTGAATACCAGTAATTGTAGTAATAAGAATTCTTTGGCATACTTATTTAAAAAAAAATCAAACATGGAGATTATGAGTTTTGATACTAAGCCCCTCATAAAATAAATATAAAACATTATATATTGACAGTGGAAAGGAAAAAAGAACGTAACCCACACATATTTTTTTTAAAGAAGACATAAAAAACGTTCTTTGATAATTTTGGACCAAAAGCAAATAATGAGATATACACAGTGGCGGTTCGTGACCTAAAATCTTGGGTGGGCTAGAGAAAAATTTAGCATTGTATACTATTTACGAAATCGTGCATGTTTCCACTTTATATAATATATTAATCTACAAGCAAATTAACAATTATTGCGACACTACTGTAAAGCATAAATTATTATGTAATAAAATCAAAGCTAATTAATGTAAGTATGAAATAATAGAATAGTAAAAAAAACATCAAATACGTCTCCTACAAATGAAGTGAACTACCGTGTTTTTTTTTCATACAGTACAACTTGTTTCTGAATACAACGAACTCTGACGTTTATTTCTTAACGAACAGAGATTGGTAGGAGTGATATTTTAATTTATGGGGGGCTAGTTTGAATAAGCCTGTGTGACGTTTTGACTGCAGGCTGTATACCAAGGCACAATCGTGTACGATTAGATGACGTTTATATGGCCAATAGTTATGAAATAAATACGTTTTCTAATCGTGCTTGATTGCGCCCCAGTGTGACCAGAGTTTTGTAAAAAAGCATTTGTTTTAGCTCGGACTAATTTGAAAATAGTCCGAGCCTTTATTATTATTATTAATATGTAGGTATTGCCAGAATGACGTCACTTTGCCTGTTCTGTATGAAGTATGTATAGAGCCAATGCTTCTAGTATATTATCTATGCCATTACTTTTTGTTATGCCGGCTCGGCTTAAAACCGTAATACAAAACACAATCGAGAGTATTATTGTAAGTAGACACAGCATTGTCTTATATTGACAGAGGAAAATCAAAACAAATATATTGTATAAATTTGGGAAAGGTTAGATACTTTTATAAATGTATTTATTTTGTTCAGCGGCCGAATTGCTGTTCATTTTTATTCAGTCATCTAAAGTTTTTTTTTCTACACATTTTGGGTGAAAAATTCAGGTCGAACTAAGCCCACCTAGCCCAGTACGTAGAACCGCCACTGGATTTACACAACCTTGAAGTGCATGGATAACTGATAAAGCGGTTTTTAATTGACTTTATCTAATATTAATAAAATATATTTTTTAAGTAGTTTTTCCTGAATGCAATTTCCCCAAGTCCTTCTTTTTTCTTAAGTTAAATTTAAATAATCATTCGACATTTTCTGCTTACATTATTTTGATAGAACTTGTATTTGTATACATTGTGATTAATAAAAAAAAGCAGTTTTGAAAAAACTGCCGGCTACGTCCTTTTTCCTTTCTACAGTCGATATAATGAAAAACCGGCCGTGCGCTGAAGATTTTTTTTGTTACTTTACTTGAATAATTTGTTTTATTATTAAATGTTTGATGACACGACGAAGTAAACTTTGTTTTCCTCTCCTCGGGGATGACTTATGAGGTTCAAATTATGCGATAAATGCCTACAAAAGGTTGTTTGGGTACGCAGTATGTCTGAAGTCTAAGGCCTGGAGTATAAATGAACTTGTTAAAGGTGTGGCTACTGAAACCAATTCTAAAGGTGATTGATTAATTGACTTGATTTTGAGTTTGTATTCGAAATAAAGACACGCGATCTAAACATCAACTTTTAACCTTTCAATAAGATTAAGTAAACATTTCGCCATTACAAAATGGCCATTAAAGAGTCTGGAAATAGTTTGGCAAATTTTTATTCAACGTTTTTTCACGATCGATATTGCCTTTTGACTTCGCTATAATGACATTCTTCGTGACACAATTATGAACGAAGTCACAAGTTTATAACTAAGGAATACCGGACGAATACAATATCACTATCTAGGTTGATTGAATTAAAAAATTCTTGGTAGAACTGCATTGTAATAAGGTGAAAAAATATCAATGTAATTTAGTTCTACGAACATAATGAAAGCTATTTCGGCTTATACCTTCATCAGAACTATGTTTAAACTTATATTAATTTAGATATATATATACTGGCTTAGAAAAGATAAATAATACACCTTCTCATCTATTCTAAATTATATTTAAATATATATACAAATATAGTATTTATTGAAATAGCTTTGCTTTAGTGTTTCTTGGAATGGAAGATATATAAGGTATTTATTCTAAGCCAGTGTGCACAGCTGAATTAATGTATGATGAAACATAGTTACGATGAAGTTTTTTTCATTTTATCAATATCTTTCTTACAAAAAAAGCCAAAAATACGACCAATTCGTATCGCAACACCGGATAAATCAATTTTGACATTTCATATCAATTATAAACGGTTGATTTTCATAAATAACTTAAGGTGTCTTTAAAAGAAATACTATCTCATCTATTTTGGAACCTGTCAACGTTAATATAACTTTTAGTCGATTTAAAATATTTTGATTCATCGCTTTGGTTTTTACGCATTTAAAATTCGATTAATTTTACTTTCAGTTTCAGTTACTGCAATCCCTATCTCTGACGTCATCTTTGATGCGCACGAGATATATTCATAAACAGTTAAGGTTAAGATTAATAAATATGAGTGAAATACAAAAAATGAAAATTGATTCTCAATTTAACATTCAATGAAATCTAAAATAACGAAATTAATGTCTCTCGCTACGCTTCGTTTTTTAGGATAGGGTGAGTGGGATGAGGGGAATTCATGACATCAGATACATCCATCCATGCCTTTAAACAGAAATTCATAAGCCAATTGAAATAATTTTATACAACTGCCTGTACTGGGATTCAAACCTGTGATCTCCATAACCGAAACCAACAATTTTCACCACTTAATCAAACAGTGTGGCATTGATTTATTTTTTTACAAATTCATGATATATAGAAATAAAAAAAACACATATTTGAATCTATATTATGGACAAGCGAGTACCCGGTATGCGTTACAATGCCACCCAAAGAAAGAAAGTGTTATTGTTTTAATTGTGTTTATTTAAGTATTGCAAATATTGGAGTGATAAAAAAACTCTCTGCTTCCCCAGATCACCGAAAATTGCTTTGATATAAATCGAGTCCCATTGTTAACGTATTGGCAGTCCCCCGCTAGTTCTACTTATTCAGAAACTTTTGCAGGCGTCCACACAAGAACTCACCAAAGTTTTATCACAATCGGATGAACGGTATAGGAATGCATACGGGACAAATCGATACTGACTAACATGTCATATCACTTTATGTCGTTGAAATATCAATCAATGAATGAACCATACGATATACATACATTTCAATGATACAAATATTCACTTATTCGAAATGAAAAACTGAATCAATTTGTTTCTTGCATCGATATTATTACGTGCCATGCTTTGGATCCCATCTATCCATTATAGAAACCCTATCTACAGTAGAATTATCATACGTCCCAACCTGATCAAGATCGCTTCAACTTGAAATGAAATTTGCAAGTCCCGGCGAGCTTGATGTTTTGCTTTAATCTGTCTTGTGATACCAACTCAAATTTTACAAAGCAGAACTTAGTAAAAGCTAGTTTAAAAGCTTTATAAACTAGATAGTTCGATGATTGTAAGAAAGCGCAAATAACAGTACAATGCATTTAATAAGTTAAAAGATATCAACGTGTTTAGGTCTAAATTTTTTTTTAAGATGAGTTAAAGGAGTTAAAAGACGACTGTGGAAAGAAAATGAGCGGAACCTACAAATAGAAAATTTTAAAAGAGGCAGAAAAAACGTGTTTTGATTATTTTGGACCATATGCAAATTATGAAATATACACAACCTGGAAGTGCACGGAGACTTCCGAACTGGTGTTAAATTGACATAATCTAATATTAATTAAAGAGATTGTGTAGGAAAATCTTTTATTTCAGTCATTTTTATTGGTTTTAATTTTTACAAGCTCATCTTTTTTAAAACATAACAGCTAAATTTATATACTGATTCGGCATCGCAGCTTACGTCCTTTTGATAGAACGTTTATCAAGTTTGATACATTGTGATTATCAAAAAAAAGCTGTTTTGAAAATACTGTGGGTTACATCCTTTTTCCTATATACAGCCGATATGTTACTTTAAATATTTTTGGAACGATGATTATTTGTTCATTTAAAGTGTAGTTTGCTGAATTATGTCTATTGATTTCAAATTGCTCGAGTGCATTTAATTTTGGACCTTTATTACATAGATATTAGCAAATTTGGGTTGAATTCGAATTTATGCCATGAGATTCTAACGCCAATCAATGCATTTTCTTTAAAAATACTTTTTTTTCAGAAATTAAGTCATAAGACGCTAGATATGTCGCTGTTCATATTTCATAAAACTGCTAATTTAGAAATACGTTCAATCATTTTTTTCCACGACTGTTATACATGTAGTAAAACAGTCGTGGAAACGTACGTGAAGTCGTACAAAACGTAAAATGTAAGATTTAGATAAGTAAGATAAAATTTAAGTTTGCTAACAATTATTTTTGGTAGTAACAGAAATAGACCTCGTAAGTTACCAAATTTTAAGAGGGTGAGGGTAGGGGGAGGGGAAATCGAGGACAATCATACAGACGGACGGACATTATCGACTTTTAATTTATAGATGAATGTTAGGTTTACCTTAATATATTTTTCCTTATTAGTTTTATCATGAAATAATTTCAACAAAATAACAAAGTTTGCTATGTTGTTAAAATTAAATCAAAGAGATGTATGGGCTTAATTAATTCCTTTAGATAATATCTAATACTGTATTTTATTGGATGAAATAATGATTCGTTATGACGACAATAAATCATAAAAATATCAGTTATGAAAACAATTAAAAAATATATAGATGAAACACTATTATCAAGCAAAATAATTTAATTAATTTGCATTTTTGACTAATTCAAACAGTACAAAATTTTCATTAGAATTAATAAAATTAAATGATTTATTTAAATCCGGATTTGGCATACATAATTAAATGGTATTGTATTTTGATATTGCCTTGAAACCAAATCCATCTGAATGTTAGAATACAGATGTTAATTATTAGACCATATTGTTTTCATTTGAATTCATTTGTCAAAAAGTCATTTTTTATAATTTTTTTAATACTCAACAAACATGTGTTTCATATAAAGACATTTGACTTAAGTTTTTGAAAATAAATTTAGGAATATAATGATCACTTTTTGTGGAAAGACATTATATTCAAAAAATAAAACACTCATTTGTTTTAATTCTACTTTCATTTAATAAGATGACCAGTTTGCCCATGTCGAGTAATGTCAACTGATAAGAGAATACAATATTAAAGTGTTCTTTTCTCTTAATATAATGATGTTTTTTTTAGTATATATATTTCCTTAAATAATGAAACATTTCCAAATAACCAAATTGATTATGAAATTAATACAATTTATTTTAAACAATCCGTATCGGTTTCACTATTTTTATCAAAGCTAAAAATTGCCTTCATATTTATTATACCAATTGTTAGCTACATCAAAATAATTTAACTTTATGGAGTTGTTGTCTTTCGTGTCAAATCTCACTGGCTCGAGTCCCAGTACGAACAGCATTTTTTTTGATCGTTTTATCGATTTCTGTTCGAAGGTTTAAAGGTGTTTGTGATTTCTCCAAAATCCCTCCCACCCTTCCAATCGCTTAGTAACCGGACGTAGCGAGAGTGATTAGTTACCCACTTATCCTTTTATCTCTACTACTCTCTTAAGAAAAGAGAGGTTGAGTGACTGAGTAATAAACAGTTCTCATAGAAAAACTTCTGTCAAGATAACTCCATTATGAAGCCAAATGCTCCACATTGAGAGCGGAAATGGATAACAAAATGTATTGTATTAATGTATGTTATTATCAATGACAAAACTGTCATAATCGTATGAAATAAAAGTGGAACTAATACAAAAGAGTGTTTTTTTTTTTAAATTTACGTATGTCTTTCCACCAAACATTGACAATCACCAAGTCAAAGTGACAGTCAACTTGTGAAAGTTTACAATTTTTAGAAAAAAGAAGAAGTCTATTGATACTTAATAATACTGTATATTATGATTAGGATAATACTATTAACATTCGGAACTATAATAACTGCATTAAAACAGTGTGAGTACTTTGTTAATATCTCCGATGTTCGTGTTACACAGTAATAAAGACCGCCATTATCATATTAAATCTCAAAACAAAGACTACATTAGATTACTGCAAAGCTTCATTGTGGTTCTCTTAATAAGAGAATTCAAATTTAAAGTAAAGCTTTCTGGCATATAAAGCGCTGGAATACTACCCACCTTCATATATATATGCATATATAGTAATATAAAATCATACTAATCACTTTTAGAATTATTTTCATTTTGATTTTGTTACTTTGAACTAGTTAGTTCGAGTGCATTCGCGCACTGATCAACACCGGAAAATGCCGAGAGGCGAAACCCGGGCAGTGTTCGACCAAGAATTTTATGGAAGTTTACAAAATCAAAATTAAAATAATTCTAAATAATTATTGAATTTCCATCAAGCACCTTTAGTCGAAATTTTAAATCATACTAATCACGTTAGGAAAAAATGCATTTTTATTGTACCGAGCAAATAAATTCACGAGCAATTCTAACAATATCCTTTTTATCCACACTCTCTTCAGTAGTTCTTTTATAAAAGCTCCACAAAGACGCCATATGATCCAAATTTGGAATGCAAATACTTAATTCCTAATATGTTCTATTGACAGTCAATTAATTTCACGTTGGTTGAAATTATGGTTTAATAAAGAAAATATATTTATAGATTTGGCATTTACTTGGTAGAACTCCATTATAATAGGGTAAAAATATCAACGTATTTTAGTTCTGCAGTTTTTTTATATTTATGAGTTGATAGCTATTTCGGCTTTCGCCATCGTCAGAACTAGCTATCAACTGATAAATATAAAAAAACTGTAGAACTAAAATACGTTGATATTTTTACCCTATTATAAGGAAAATATATTTAATTTAATACAGTCACACCATATAAAGCTTTATTTTTTACTTTAAGTTATTTTACTAAATAAGCAATATAAAGATAATTGATGGAAAATATATTTAATTCGAAAAAATAGTGAAATATACTATTACACTCGTATCAAGGTTGTATAATAAATACTTAATAAACTTCTGAGAGATTATTTAAACATTGATTGACCATACAAAAAAGTTCTGCATAATTACTGTCAATATTTTGCTTTGTTTCCTCCTGTAGTAAATTTAATACGCTATTACAAAGTCAATGATTTCTGAAAATCAGAAATTTTAGTGGTGGCTTCAAATACATTCCCAACATCTGATCGGTTAAGAAATCCTTAAAATAGTTAAACTTTAAAAACAGCTTTAAGATTTAGAAACTACTACATTACTAAATTGCAGATGTTGTTCACACTAAACATTGAAAAGGTGATTGTAGTAGGAATATTGAACTTAGCTGATTGTAAACATAAATTCGTTGTTTCTGTACTAATCTTTAAAAATCATTCGTCATTTTCTTTCTAAAAGAAGTACGAGTTTATACACCTTTCAGTTAGATTTTTGACTAAAAAGACTTGAATTTTTTTTAGCGCGTTGGGTGCTTACCACCAATCATATACAGTTTGCCTTTATAAATAAAAAACAGAATGTTAAGCATAGCTTAACATAAGTAATGTAAAAATATTGTACAAATATATTTCATTCTACATTATTACTGAAAATTTGAAAATGAAATATGTTATAATAAAATTAAGTAAGTAAAAGTACAACAATTCTAAGAATGTCGTTACACGAAACATTTTGTTACGACGTAGATGAAAATCCAACGTGCATCATTTCATCTCGATGAAAAGCTGTGAATTTCTCAGAATAAATCCTCAGGTAAGTTCCAGTAAGAAAGTTTTCCGTTTCTATTTTTTGTAAAAAATAATGTCAATGAAAAACTGATATTAAAATCTTTGCGATTTTTTTTCCTTTGAATGTGAGCAGATGAATACTACCTTTTTTGTTTCTTTAAGAGGTAAACCTTGCTGAGAGATTCCAATTGAATATTTGAATACTCGTTATTTGTATGTTGGATTATTTGATCAATTATTTATTATATTATCTATGTTATCCATTATTTATAAATTAATGTATAAAATCGACAATACATATATATTTTATTCAATCATCTTTATCATTTTTTTTCTTGTTGATAAAATTGATTGAACACAGTTTCATAAATTTATAATTATGTAAAGAATGTGGTCAAATATATGTTCACTACATTTTTTTTGAGCTTTTGATTCCAATCGATTCTTTGTAAGCAAGGGAATATTTTGAATCTAGAATAATAAAACCAAAATCTATTTTTTGGTTGAAAAATCAGGTTGAATATTAATGTTTTCTTCGTCAAGTGCGAAAGCCGTAAGTGTACTAGTTTGTTTACTTTAATCAAAACACAATGCAGCAACAGACCGGTCACTCTGAAATCGCTTGTTTGACAGCGCGTTTTGAAGGACGGTTTCTCGTCTTTGGCTGATTTTTTAAATGTTAAAATGAAAGATAATATACGATTTTTTTTTCTCAAAATTTGATACAAAAGAAGCAAACATGAAAGGAGAGTGAAAAAACAAACCCAAGCTTACACGTGCCTTAGTTAAACTGCCGACATATTTTGAAAACGGTTGGTAACCCCGAAATGTGTTGTTTTATTGCTAAAGTTGCAATTTAAAATTATATTTGAACATTTTTTATGGGCTCAAGAAAAATCGTCATAAACAAAAAAAAAAAAATGCTATCCAAAATTGTGTTGCGTGTCATATGTACATACATAAGTGTGTAAGATATTTATCGACTCAAATACAGTTTACATTTAAAAAATTTACGTTTTTTAGATAAAACTATGTTTTGAAAAATAAATATTAATCAGAATAGTTATTATACAAAGTGAAAAATATTTTGTAGTAAATAAATACAGAAGAAGATTTTTTGAGTAAATTCTCATGTATTTTTACAGAAAAATATTTTTAATATTTGTCTAGCTCAGCGTTCTCCAACCTTTTTACACTCGTAGACCGGTAAAAAGAAAAGGAGAAATATTTTATAGATTGGTTATTCAAAAACAATTTATTTTAAATATTCTTTAGTATTTTTTGTAATACAAATGTTTTTAAATCTAATAGTAAAATATGAAAATTCTATCGCTAGTTGGAATAGTATGCAACCAAGCAGAAAACAAAAATGCTTTATTTAATATAAAATAAAACTCCTTATTCATATAATATTATATTCCAAAAATATTTGAGTGACATCATAGGTTTTGCTTAAAATATTCAGAGAATAACTAAATAATTTACGTATCATCAGTCGGCGTTTACTTTATTTGATATTCTAGATCATTCGAAAAAACTTGATTAAAACGGTGAAAATGATATATAAATATATATTTTTGAATTAACCGTTACTGAAACAAATAACTCGAATTGTTATAAGTAGGGCTAATACAAAAACCGACTTTTGAAAAAACCGGTTGTCTTTTGAAAAAAGTTTTACAAAAAGTGGATAATTCAATTAAAATAGCGAGAAAGAGTTCAATTTTTTTATGTTGTTTATTTATATACATAATAATGCACAAAAATAAATTATTTGGTATTACTCTTCAGAAAATATGATTTAAGAAAACACAAAGCGTCCACTGATCGTTTTGTAACAAAATTTTCTGGTATCGAAAATACTCTTTCGCTGAGTAAATGATGTGGGGAATATGGTCTTTAAGCCATCAAATAAAATATCAAAATTTTCTTTCCTTTTGTTTATAGGCTCGTTTATGGAAAATTCGGCGCAACCGGTTACGAAGTTGAAAAACCGGTTTTCGAATATCACAAATTTTTCCAAAAAAACGGTTTTTAAAACCAGTTTTTGAAAACCGATAAACCCTAGTTATATGATCAAAAATAACTTTATTAGTCTCACAATATTTTTAATTTATTAAACACAAATAAAACACTATCTTTTACTTATTTCAAAATTTATTTAATGGCATCACGATATTGCTTTCGCTCCTTACAAACATTTTCAACTCATAAAAATTCTCATGATGAGCAAAATCAGTCCTGATATTCATAAATATTTGAGAAAGTACAACAAAATATCGACAGTGAATACGTTAAAAGTGTTTTTTTTATTAGGTTGAGAGCGCAAAGCCAAAATAGCTATCAACTAAATAAAAAAAAATGTCGAACAAAAATGCATTCCTATTTTTGACATTATCATACTAGAGCTCTACCAAGTTAATACCAATGAAATCAATACACGTATTGTTTTTATAAAGATTATACTGCCAGCACATTCTTAGGAATCTTCGGAAGTATACTCATTTATCGTGAATGTGCATGTACTTGTAATCTTTTGTATCATGTGTTAAGAAGTTAAAATTGTTTGCCAATCGACAGGATTTTTTACGAACTCGTACCGATCCGCCGACCACTGGTTGAAAAACACTTGTCGAGCTTACGGGCAGTATCATTGTACAAGCGTAACTGCAATGTCGGATAAAAAAATAATGTGTATCTTTTAAAATAAAAACCCACAATGGTCATGATTTATTACTTCAGCAGACTTGGCCGTGTTTATTATGCATAAATATGGAAAGGTAAATAAAAAATAGCAAAAGAAAAAGCGTTTGAATTTTAAAAATGATTTAATACTGTTGATTGTGAGAAATTAAAAGTACATTTTTGATAATTATTTTTTACAGGGTGAGCAAAATATACCAGAACAGTATGTTATAAGATAAATTATATTATTGAGTACTGAAAAAATAGTAAATTTAATATGGGACAATATCCAGACTACTTATAGAAAAAAAAGACGTCTTATGCGGAAAAAAGATTGTCGTGGTGTGGTTATGGAACAGTAATTAAACCATGCACACTCCCAATGTGGACGAAATGTTCTCGTAATGAAGCTTATATCGACAGAAGTTGAGAACTGCTTGTTATATAATTTTAAAAAAAATACCGGTTTGGTTGTGACGAAAAAAAGGTCGTTACTTAAACACGCTGTTGACATCCTATTCACCCTATACGGTAAATGATAAGTGAAATTGTATAAATACTCTAGTTAGTTGAAATTTATCAATTCAAAGAATGTTTGTGAAAAAAAATACAAAAGTTTTTTTCCTATTGATGGACTAAAATTTGAGCCTTTACACTGAGCATATACAATTTTTCTTTTCTAGCGGGCCGCATTAAAACAAATTATTATGGTTTCGGCCCGCAAGAATGAAGGAAAAAAATGAAATTTAAAATACGTACCCTCAATTCTCTTTTTGTACGAGGATTACGTTCAACGTAAAACAGTCGTGCGAAAAAACCATGCGAGATAAATTGAATACACATATGTTAGATAAATGAAAGCTAAGTTTTATTATTAACATTTGACCGTGCTATTTCAAAACCGCTCAAAAATAAGATTGGGTGTTCTTATTTACATTTTTTTTTTGTTGTGAAATATGTATGTATACAATTTGACCAAACGAATCGACTCCAAATTTTCATTCGTAAGTCTATTTTAATGATCCGATTTATTCTGCTTCATCAACGAAAAAGCAAACTCACAGTTGTTAAATTCAAGGATAATAAAAAATGAAATTTATTTTAATTTTTAGATTTAAAAAATTGATGGTCACAAAAAAATAAACAGGCCGCAGGTTGTGCATCCCTGCTTTGCACTCACCTTAACAGTGGCAAAGTTTGATTGTGTTTATTATCTTTTGTTGAAAATAATGTACAACGTATATTTTATTTATCAGTGGATTATAAATTGGTCAGAATTTTTATCTATAAGGATAATATGTAAAAAACTATGTATTAATATTGTCTAATAATTAACAGATAACGATATTTTAAAATACTAGGAACTAAACTTATTAACGCGTTTTGAAATATAAAACCGTTTTTTTTTTGTATTTCAATTTTATTCCCAAAAAACAATACACTAAATGTTGACCACTCTGTAAAATATATTTTTTTTAATTTAATCTTCTTCTACCTTGAAGCTTTAATTCTATTATTAGGGCAGCTTTGTGCTTTACCGTATTTAATTTACCTATTGTGTTATATTAAAGTCTCTAAATAAAATTTATGTAAATTTAATAAACGAGAATTTCCGTTTGACGTTTTCACGTATGAGATGTTCCGTGACCCACTCAAACAAATTACCTAGAATGAAATATCTCGTGATTTTGGTATTGTCCTAGTTTTGTCCTAGTTTTACAACTAACAACTGGCAACGGTCACGTCGTTTTCATCCTGATAAGTTAGCTATTTGAAATGAAATACGTGAAATGAAATGAAATACGAAAACTACCTTTTCAGTATTTAAGTGTATCTACTTGTCTAGATTTAGACAACCAGTAACGCAAATCGATAATTTTTGTATTTAATATAAAATTTAGTTAACGAAGTTAGATGAATATACGTAAAATAGCTACAATAGAGAGAAATACTTGGATGACAAGAAATAAACATTGTTTTCATTAATAAATTTATCAACATGCTTCTTCGACTTAATTGTCGATGAAAGCTTTTCTACGCTCTCCTCAAACTTCATTGATTTATTACTGTAACATTGTTTTGACAATTGTACACTTAAATATAACGACATTTTTAAAGAGAATATGCATATGAAATGACTCAATAATAATTACTCTGAAGAGTTCCAAGATTGTCACGTAAATAGGTAAAAAATATTCTTTGCGCTTGATTTCATTCACAAAAGGCTTAAACGATATAGAGCATCGTATGATACATTGTAATTTTGAAATACAATGTCAATGAATATTATTTAACAGTGACACTGACAAAATATCAATATTATATTAATGTAAGCGTCACTCACTAGCACTATAATTGATACACACAAATACTTTTGTTTTAAACTTGATTGAAAAGTATGGTCACTTGGTCCTAGTGTGATGCAACATTGTAGAAACATTACATCAGAAAAAAATACCAGCCATAATTTAACAGCGCTCTTCTTAAACTATATTTTATAAAAAAAATGTATAAGATTTTTCCAAACACTAAACTATAATAATCTTTAAAAAACTAAGATACCCAGATTGTCCTTCGGTTGCATTTATGTAGCAATATTACTAACAGAAACTGACTTCAATACACTACTGGATGGAAGTTACCCACATTTCTCAGACTTTGGTTATTTGTTGCAACTTGCAGCTTACTTTCTCCAACTTTGACGATCTATACTTTGTAATCTAATTCCATACTAGATTACAATGTTTGATAAGTAGTATAATAGTTTCTTCATTTATAATTAATTATAATTATACAATGCATAATATTTAGCATACCAGAGCGAATTAAATTAAACAATAACTAACACTGACGTTCTCAGCATTTGGTGAAAGTCCTTTATAATCTCGTGAATATAGAATACAAATTTGTATAGGTAACTATAAATAATGTGTTAAATGAGCATTTGAAAATCGCAGCAAGAAGCTTTAAATTGGAGTTCGGATATGAAACTTTGGCCATTCAAGCAATAAATACAATTTCGGCCGTTTGTCTCTAATATTGTGAAAGGTTTGAAAGCTCGCACGCGAAAAGTTTTAATACAGCTTTAAATTATTAATGACTTAAAAGCAAACGAAAATACTTTTGGTATACATTTTGTACACATAACATGTGTTACATCTAAAATTGATGAAAAGTTAGCGATTATATCGCATACATGCTTTGTGGACCAGGAAATATAAAACAAAAGGTAACTTTTTTAATACTTTCGATGGTTTCGGAGGTAACTTTGTGGAAGTTCATTTTAATAGAAAATTTAAATTAACTTTGATTATTCCACGTATTGTGTAACTAACTGTGACACGTGTTTCGCCTCTTTCAGAGTACTTTTTTGTTTGTTGATGAACGTTAACTGGCAAAATGGTTTTGAAGATTAATTGTTCTGTGAAATGAATATTTTGAATGTTTTAATACCTTTGAAATAAAATACGAAAAGTTAGTTTGTTCAACAAGTTGACTATTTGAAATATTAAATTATATCGTGATAATGACAGGGCTTTGTAACCGAGTGGTCAGGGCAGTTCTCTTCGGCTTACTAATATATAATGATCGATGGAATTTGTGCTTATACAAAAACCAACTTTAAAAAAAACCGGTTTTTCAAATTTTAATATATCTTAAAATCCAATGTAATATGGTTTTTGAAGTTCAACAAAAATTGTTTTAGATCTTTATTTGTTATTAAATAACCAGTATCAAAAAATACTAAATTTTTATTCGGTGAAAACTAAAAACGTCTATTGATGTATTACTTATTAACCCTCCAGAGACGAGAGCTTTTTTCCGATAAAAAAAATATTTTTTAAGCCATATTGAAATCACGGATAACTTTTATTCTTATCCAAAATTTAAAAAAAAAAACGCAAAGTCGTATAGAAACCCCGTATGACTATTTGGTCATGCTCATCCTTTAATTACCGTGTGATATTGAGTACGGACAGTAGTAAGGACAAAAGTGACCGTATGGGCTCGCAAACATTCAGGGTTGAAATATAGCTAAACGTGATTTTTTTTTTAAATATTTACAATTTGACCTCTTTAGATCAACATAATTTCAATACAAATATATTAGCAAAATAACTGTAAACTGTGTTTTTATAAAAAAATAACTAACAGTTTCAAAAAGGTAATTAAAAAAAACGGAAATTAAAAAAATCACATGTGCTTTTGGAGGCCGTTTCTGTCCCCGCGGCTGATGACTTACTGTAGTATGTACCCTTCTTAACCAAATATGAGCGAAAGCAACGATATTCAGGTAGAAAAGGGATGAATAGTGGGATCAATAGACAACGGTGTTTACTGTGACCATATGGCGACGCTCGTCCTTGGAGGGATAATAAAAAATAAATCATAGATATCAAATAGATCATATAGTTTTAAAACCATCTCAAGCAATATAAAATATAATAGAAGATCCAATTTTTTTATGTCAAAATTGGTGTAAATATAATATTTTAAAATAAACCTAAATGTCTACTAAACTTTTTACGCGATATTTTGATTTTTGGAATCAATTTATCAAATTATATGAAAATGAAGCTTTTTGTGCAATGTATAAGACAAGCATAAGAAAATGTATCGTGTAAAAAATGATTAAGTGTAGTTTAAACGTGACTGTAGATTTCTACTAATATGTATATTCTCCTGGCTTGCCTAAATTTGCATTCCATTCCATGTTCTTTGCTATTCAGTCATTCATATGACACACAAAATGAAAAGAGTAATTATGAAGTACTTTTATTTTGATTATTTAATTGGAGAGAATTAATATTAATAAAAGCAATACTTTCAATCGAGTGTGGTATTGAAAATTATAATTAAAAATCATTATTCTTCTACGAATCTTTCACGACGAACTGCGTTCAACTTTTCATCATATTTAAGCATTGAAGTGCACGGATAAGTTTAAAGTGACCCTATATAAAGATATTTTGACGGTTAAAATATTATCACAAAGTTTGCAAGTTTTGATAGCGATATGGATTAATTAGACGATTGCTTTGATATTAATGGCCTTTAATATTAATTGGTAAAATAATTTCGAATATAATTACAGCCTCTGTCATTTTTTTATTAACATGCAATCAAAAATTCAATCATTATTAAAAAGCAATTTAAAAGATCATAACATATAAATTCTTACTGCTTTTAAATGAGTGGATATAATCAAACTCGTATTATTTCAAGAATAAGATTATATTGATTGCTGGAAAAATATATTAACGTCCTAAAATGGTACGATAATATACAGCGAAGGTGAGTAAAATATGTTTGTCATGGCATAAGTTTCGTTCCTTAAGTACTTGAATTTGAAAAAAATGGATCAAAGTACCTCCTCCACATGAATTAAGGTTGACGGTGTATTAAAACTAAATCTCTCTTGCTGCTAACGTGGGCAGGTAAGCCAGAATTTCAGACTTTATTGTTATAAATAAGCTCTCCTTATTGCTTGATTTGTTTCCAAAACAGAGAATTATCTCAGACAAAAAGTCATTTATTTTCTATTTTAAAACAAACTGTTATTTGAAAAAACGACGCAGCAAATGGAATAAGAGATTTAAAAATTGTGTACAAATATAAAATATATATTGCTTTACAGTAAAACAATCAATGTCAAAAAATATTTAAGTCATTTATAAATAAATGTCTGGCATGCTGAATATTATTTACTTCGAGATTTTAAAAAAAGGTCAAATTTGACATAAAAATCTAATGACTGCATAGTTTTTAAATCTATTTTTGTTAAAATAAAATAGTTTTCGTAATCTTCTAGTAAATTACTTTTTCAAATTTCAAAGTAAAATTTTTAACTTAATATTAAGACATGAAATATTATTAAAATCACCAGACAACATTCAAAAAACAATCTGTGAAAACATTTCCGAAATATTTTATGAAACTTTTAAAATTAAAATCATTTTACAATGCATTTATAAGAAATCCGTTAACCTTTTCCATGCCAAAGATATTTAACATAAATTCTCACACCAAACTGCAAACATATTAACATAAAATCAACTTTTGTAAATTTAAAATTTTTAATAAAAAAACCTTAAAAAATATAATGTTTATATATAATATAACAGTTTTATTATATATTCCTACAAAAATAGTTTTTCTTAATTATCATCGTTCAGACTTAACGTCACAAGTAAACAATTATAAGACAAATATTTACTAAGCTACGATGGTAAAAATACAATAAGGCCCATCGTACAGTTACATCAGAGCAACGCTGTGCTAGCGTCAGCGGTACTATTTATTTTTAATTATTATTATGAATTATGGTTTGAATAATTATAAAGGTAACAAGACAGTTAGTAAAAACGTAGGTATGTGTACTGAACTATACGGTTGAACCTTTAATCACATTTAAACAGAATGTATATTGCAATTGGTACAAAATCGCCACAGCGGGCCAAACCATTCGCTGACCAACTAGCAGTACGAAACATTTCGTATCTGGCACAGAAAGCTTACTGCTGTAGTATAAACCATTGTTAACCCTAGGGTCTCCTTTGTTGTGCTTTAGTTTTTTTAGTTCTGTTGAAAAATAATAAAATACATTTTTCTTATATTTTAATATAAGACTGTGAAACAAAGAATAACAAATATTAAGTAAGCATTCAATATTTAAATATAAGCAATACTTTTAAGGTGTTCACTGTCAATACTTGGTGGAAAGGCATTATAATAAAAATAATAAAACACTAGCTGTAAGCCCGTTGCCCAGCAACGTGAGATTTTTGTTGCATAGTATTAATTTTTATTTTATTTTATGTTATTTTATTTTATGGTATTTTATTTTATTTTATTTTATTTTATTTCATTTAATTTTTATTTATTTTATTTTATTTTTATAGTTAGCAGAAATTTCGTAAATTATTTAATTTTTGGAATAATGTTTATGTTTGCTAACAACCATTTTTCGTAGTAGCAGAAATTTCGTAAAATATTTAATTTTTGGAGTAATGTTTAAGTTTGCTAACAACCATTTTTCGTAGAAGCATAAATTTCGTAAAATATTCAATTTTTGGAATAATGTTTAAGTTTGCTAACAACCATTTTTCGTAGTAGCAGAAATTTCGTGAATTATTGAATTTTTGGAATAATGTTTAAGTTTGCTAACAACCATTTTTCGTAGAAGCATAAATTTCGTAAAATATTCAATTTTTGGAATAATGTTTAAGTTTGCTAACAACCATTTTTCGTAGGAGCAGAAATTTAGTAAATTATTTAATATTTGGAATAATGTTCAAGTTTGCTAATAACCATTTTTCGTAGTAGCAGAAATTTCGTAAATTATTGAATTTTTGGAATAATGTTCAAGTTTGCTAACAACCATTTTTCATAGAAGCAGAAATTTCGTAAATTATTTAATATTTGGAATAATGTTCAAGTTTGCTAACAACCATTTTTCGTAGGAGTAGAAATTTTGTAAAATATTTAATATTTGAAATAATGTTTAAGTTTGCTAACAACCATTTTTCGTAGTAGCCGAAATTTCGTAAATTATTTAATATTTAGAATAATGTTCATGTTTGCTAACAACCATTTTTCGTAGGAGTAGAAATTTCGTAAAATATTTAATATTTGAAATAATGTTTAAGTTTGCTAACAACCATTTTTCGTAGTAGCCGAAATATCGTAAATTATTGAATTTTTGGAATAAAGTTTAAGTTTGCTAACAACCATTTTTCGTAATAGCCGAAATATCGTAAATTATTGAATTTTCGGAATAAAGTTCAAGTTTGCTAACAACCATTTTTCGTAGGAGCAGAAATTTAGTAAATTATTTAATATTTGGAATAATGTTCAAGTTTGCTAACAACCATTTTTCGTAGTAGCAGAAATTTCGTGAATTATTGAATTTTTGGAATAAAGTTTAAGTTTGCTAACAACCATTTTTCGTAGTAGCCGAAATATCGTAAAGTATTAAATTTTTGGAATAAAGTTTAAGTTTGCTAACAACCATTTGTCGTAGTAGCCGAAATATCGTAAATTATTGAATTTTTGGAATAAAGTTTAAGTTTGCTAAAAACCATTTTTCGTAGGAGCAGAAATTTAGTAAATTATTTAATATTTGGAATAATGTTTAAGTTTGCTAACAACCATTTTTCGCAGTAGCAGAAATTTCGTAAATTATTTAATATTTGGAATAATAATGTTCAAGTTTGCTAACAACCTTTTTTCGTAGAAGCAGAAATTTCGTAAACTATTTAATATTTGAAATAATATTCAAGTTTGCTAACAACCATTTTTCGTAGTAGCAGAAATTTCGTAAATTACTGAATTTTTGGAATAATGTTTAAGTTTGCTAACAACCATTTTTCGTAGTAGCAGAAGTTTCGTAAATTATTTAATATTTGGAATAACGTTTAAGTTTGCTAACAACCATTTTTCGTAGTAGCAGAAATATCGTAAATTATTGAATTTTCGGAATAAAGTTCAAGTTTGCTAACAACCATTTTTCGTAGGAGCAGAAATTTCGTAAATTATTTAATATTTGGAATAATGTTCAAGTTTGTTAACAACCATTTTTCGTAGGAGCAGAAATTTCGTAAATTATTTAATATTTGGAATAATGTTCAAGTTTGCTAACAACCATTTTTTGTAGTAGCCGAAATTTCGTAAATTATTTAATTTTTGGAATTATGCTTAAGTTTGCTAACAACCATTTTTCGTAGGAGCAGAAATGTCGTAAATTGTTTAATATTTGGAATAATGTTCAAGTTTGCTAACAACCATTTTTCGTAGGAGCAGAAATTTCGTAAATTATTTAATATTTGGAATAATGTTCAAGTTTGCTAACAATCATTTTTTGTAGTAGCCGAAATTTCGTAAATTATTTAATTTTTGGAATTATGCTTAAGTTTGCTAACAACCATTTTTCGTAGGAGCAGAAATTTCGTAAATTGTTTAATATTTGGAATAATGTTCAAGTTTGCTAACAACCATTTTTTGTAGTAGCCGAAATTTCGTAAATTATTTAATTTTTGGAATTATGCTTAAGTTTGCTAACAACCATTTTTCGTAGGGCAGAAATTTCGTAAATTGTTTAATATTTGGAATAATGTTCAAGTTTGCTAACAACCATTTTTCGTAGGAGCAGAAATTTCGTAAATTATTTAATATTTGGAATAATGTTCAAGTTTGCTAACAATCATTTTTCAAAGTACCATAAATCGACCTCGGCGCATATATCGACAGCCCTGCACTATTTAATTGGAAATAATATAATTTTTATAATAATCGAAATGTTTAAGTTTGCTAACAAACATATTTCGTAGAAGAAGAAATAGATTACGGGACATATATCGACACCCCTGTAGTATTTTAATTGTAAATAATGTAATTTTTAGAATAATTGAAATGTTAAATTTTCTAACAAACATATTTCGTAGAAGAAGAAATAGATTTCGGGACATATATCAACACCCCTGCAGTATTTAATTGGAAATAATATAATTTTTAGAATAATTAAAATGTTTAAGTTTGCTAACAAATATATTTCGTAGAAGAAGAAATAGATCTCGGGACATATATCAACACCCCTGCACTATTTAATTGGAAATAATATAATTTTTAGAATAATTGAAATGTTTAAGTTTGCTAACAAACATATTTCGTAGAAGAAGAAATAGATTTCGGGACATAAATCAACACCCCTGCACTATTTAATTGGAAATAATATAATTTTTATAATAATCGAAATGTTTAAGTTTGCTAACAAACATATTTCGTAGAAAAAGAAATAGATCTCGGGACATATATCAACACCCCTGCACTATTTAATTGGAAATAATATAATTTTTATAATAATCGAAATGTTTAAGTTTGCTAACAAACATATTTCGTAGAAGAAGAAATAGATTACGGGACATATATCGACACCCCTGTAGTATTTTAATTGTAAATAATGTAATTTTTAGAATAATTGAAATGTTAAATTTTCTAACAAACATATTTCGTAGAAGAAGAAATAGATTTCGGGACATATATCAACACCCCTGCATTATTTAATTGGAAATAATATAATTTTTAGAATAATTGAAATATTTAAGTTGGCTAACAAATATATTTCGTAAAAGAAGAAATAGATCACGGAACATATATCAACACCCCTGCACTATTTAATTGGAAATAATATAATTTTTAGAATAATTGAAATGTTTAAGTTTGCTAACAAACATATTTCGTAGAAGAAGAAATAGATTACGGGACATATATCAACACCCCTGCACTATTTAATTGGAAATAATATAATTTTTATAATAATCGAAATGTTTAAGTTTGCTAACAAACATATTTCGTAGAAGAAGAAATAGATCTCGGGACATATATCAACACCCCTGCACTATTTAATTAGAAATAATATAATTTTTATAATAATCGAAATGTTTAAGTTTGCTAACAAACACATTTCGTAGAAGAAAAAATAGATTACGGGACATATATCGACACCCCTGTAGTATTTTAATTGTAAATAATGTAATTTTTAGAATAATTGAAATGTTAAATTTTCTAACAAACATATTTCGTAGAAGAAGAAATAGATTTCGGGACATAAATCAACACCTCTGCACTATTTAATTGGAAATAATATAATTTTTATAATAATCGAAATGTTTAAGTTTGCTAACAAACATATTTCGTAGAAGAAGAAATAGATTTCGGGACATATATCGACACCCCTGTAGTATTTTAATTGTAAATAATGTTATTTTTAGACTAATTGAAATGTTTAAATTTGCTAACAAACATATTTCGTAGAAGAAGAAATAGATTTCGGGACATATATCAACACCCCTGCAGTATTTAATTGGAAATAATATAATTTTTAGAATAATTAAAATGTTTAAGTTTGCTAACAAATATATTTCGTAGAAGAAGAAATAGATCTCGGGACATATATCAACACCCCTGCACTATTTAATTGGAAATAATATAATTTTTAGAATAATTGAAATGTTTAAGTTTGCTAACAAACATATTTCGTAGAAGAAGAAATAGATTTCGGGACATAAATCAACACCCCTGCACTATTTAATTGGAAATAATATAATTTTTATAATAATCGAAATGTTTAAGTTTGCTAACAAACATATTTCGTAGAAGAAGAAATAGATTACGGGACATATATCGACACCCCTGTAGTATTTTAATTGTAAATAATGTTATTTTTAGACTAATTGAAATGTTTAAATTTGCTAACAAACATATTTCGTAGAAGAAGAAATAGATTTCGGGACATATATCAACACCCCTGCAGTATTTAATTGGAAATAATATATTTTTTAGAATAATTGAAATATTTAAGTTGGCTAACAAATATATTTCGTAGAAGAAGAAATAGATCACGGGACAAATATCGACACCCCTGCAGTATTTTAATTGTAAATAATGTAATTTTTAGAATAATTGAAATGTTTAAATTTGCTAACAAACATATTTCGTAGAAGAAGAAATAGATCTCGGGACATATATCAACACCCCTGCACTATTTAATTGGAAATAATATATTTTTTAGAATAATTGAAATATTTAAGTTGGCAAACAAATATATTTCGTAGAAGAAGAAATAGATCACGGGACATATATCGACACCCCTGCACTATTTAATTGTAAATAATGTATTTTTTAGAATAATTGAAATGTTTAAGTTTGCTAACAACCATTTTTCGTAGTAGCAGAAATTTCGTAAATTATTGAATTTTTGGAATAATGTTCAAATTTGCTAACAACCATTTTTCGTAGGAGCAGAAATTTCGTAAATTATTTAATATTTGGAATAATGTTCAACTTTGCTAACAACCATTTTTTGTAGTATATATATTTTATCAAACTAATTTTCAAATACGCTCGAGGACATCAGTACGCACACATTTGTGAAAAGTAAAAAGTAAAAAGTAAAAAGTGAAAAGTGAAAACTTATTTTATCGGCTATTAATATATAGACTAGCTGTAAGCCCGTTGCCCAGCAACGTGAGATTTTCGTTGCATAGTATTTAATTTAATTTAATTTTATGTTATTTTATTTTATGGTATTTTATTTTATTTTATTTCGTTTCATTTTATTTTATTTTATTTTATTTTATTTTATTGAATTTAATTTAATTTAATTATATTTTATTTTAATATATTTTATTTTTATAGTTAGCAGATATTTCGTAAATTATTTAATATTTGGAATAATGTTTAAGTTTGCTAACAACAATTTTTCGTATTAGCAGAAACTTCGTAAATTACTTAATTTTTAGAATAATGTTCAAGTTTGCTGACAACTATTTTTCGTAGTAGCAGAAATTTCGTGAATTATTGAATTTTTGGAAAAAAAAAGTTTGATAACAACCATTTTTCGTAGTAGCCGAAATTTCGTAAATGATTTAATATTTGGAATAATGTTCAAGTTTGCTAACAACCATTTTTCGTAGTAGCATAAATTTCGTAAAATATTGATTTTTTGGAATAAAGTTTAAGTTTGCTAACAACCATTTTTCGTAGTAGCAGAAATTTCGTAAATTATTTAATATTTGGAATAATGTTCAAGTTTGCTAACAACCATTTTTCGCAGTAGCATAAATTTCGTGAAATATTTAATTTTTGGAATAAAGTTAAAGTTTGCTAACAACCAATTTTCGTAGTAGCCGAAATTTCGTAAATTATTGAATTTTTGGAATAAAGTTTAAGTTTGCTAACAACAATTTTTCGTAGTAGCAGAAATTTCGTAAATTATTGAATTTTTGGAATAATGTTCAAGTTTGCTAACAGCCATTTTTCGTAGTAGCAGAAATTTCGTAAATTATTTAATATTTGGAATAATGTTTAAGTTTGCTAACAACCATTTTTCGTAGTAGCAGAAATTTCGTAAAATATTTAATTTTTAGAATAATGTTTAAGTTTGCTAACAACCATTTTTCGTAGGAGCAGAAATTTCGTAAATTATTTAATATTTGGAATAATGTCCAAGTTTGCTAACAACCATTTTTCGTAGGAGCAGAAATTTCGTAAATTATTTAATTTTTGGAATAATGTTGAAGTTTGCTAACAACCATTTTTCGTAGTAACAGAAATTTAGTAAATTATTCAATTTTTGGAATAAAGTTTAAGTTTGCTAACAACCATTTTTCGTAGTAGCAGAAATTTCGTAAATTATTGAATTTTTGGAATAATGTTCAAGTTTGCCAACAACCATTTTTCGTTGGAGCAGAAATTTCGTAAATTATTTAATATTTGGAATAATGTCCAAGTTTGCTAACAACCATTTTTCGTAGTAGCAGAAATTTCGTAAATTATTGAATTTTTGGAATAATGTTTAAATTTGCTAACAACCATTTTTCGTAGTAGCAGAAATTTCCTAAATTACTTAATTTTTGGAATAATGTTTAAGTTTGCTAACAACCATTTTTCGTAGAAGCAGAAATTTTGTAAATTATTGAATTTTTGGAATAATGTTTAAATTTGCTAACAACCATTTTTCGTAGTAGCAGAAATTTCCTAAATTACTTAATTTTTGGAATAATGTTTAAGTTTGCTAACAACCATTTTTCGTAGAAGCAGAAATTTCGTAAATTATTGATTTTTTAGAATAATGTTTAAGTTTGCTAACAACCATTTTTCGTAGTAGCAGAAATTTCGTAAATTATTGAAATTATTGAATTTTTGGAATAATGTTTAAGTTTGCTAACAACCATTTTTCGTAGAAGCAGAAATTTCGTAAATTATTGATTTTTTAGAATAATGTTTAAGTTTGCTAACAACCATTTTTTGTAGTAGCCGAAATTTCGTAAATTATTTAATTTTTGGAATTATGCTTAAGTTTGCTAACAACCATTTTTCGTAGGAGCAGAAATTTCGTAAATGATTTAATATTTGGAATAATGTTCAAGTTTGCTAACAACCATTTTTCGTAGTAGCATAAATTTCGTAAAATATTGATTTTTTGGAATAAAGTTTAAGTTTGCTAACAACCATTTTTCGTAGTAGCAGAAATTTCGTAAATTATTTAATATTTGGAATAATGTTCAAGTTTGCTAACAACCATTTTTCGCAGTAGCATAAATTTCGTGAAATATTTAATTTTTGGAATAAAGTTAAAGTTTGCTAACAACCAATTTTCGTAGTAGCCGAAATTTCGTAAATTATTGAATTTTTGGAATAAAGTTTAAGTTTGCTAACAACAATTTTTCGTAGTAGCAGAAATTTCGTAAATTATTGAATTTTTGGAATAATGTTCAAGTTTGCTAACAGCCATTTTTCGTAGTAGCAGAAATTTCGTAAATTATTTAATATTTGGAATAATGTTTAAGTTTGCTAACAACCATTTTTCGTAGTAGCAGAAATTTCGTAAAATATTTAATTTTTAGAATAATGTTTAAGTTTGCTAACAACCATTTTTCGTAGGAGCAGAAATTTCGTAAATTATTTAATATTTGGAATAATGTCCAAGTTTGCTAACAACCATTTTTCGTAGGAGCAGAAATTTCGTAAATTATTTAATTTTTGGAATAATGTTGAAGTTTGCTAACAACCATTTTTCGTAGTAACAGAAATTTAGTAAATTATTCAATTTTTGGAATAAAGTTTAAGTTTGCTAACAACCATTTTTCGTAGTAGCAGAAATTTCGTAAATTATTGAATTTTTGGAATAATGTTCAAGTTTGCCAACAACCATTTTTCGTTGGAGCAGAAATTTCGTAAATTATTTAATATTTGGAATAATGTCCAAGTTTGCTAACAACCATTTTTCGTAGTAGCAGAAATTTCGTAAATTATTGAATTTTTGGAATAATGTTTAAATTTGCTAACAACCATTTTTCGTAGTAGCAGAAATTTCGTAAATTATTTAATATTTGGAATAATGTTCAAGTTTGCTAACAACCATTTTTCGCAGTAGCATAAATTTCGTGAAATATTTAATTTTTGGAATAAAGTTAAAGTTTGCTAACAACCAATTTTCGTAGTAGCCGAAATTTCGTAAATTATTGAATTTTTGGAATAAAGTTTAAGTTTGCTAACAACAATTTTTCGTAGTAGCAGAAATTTCGTAAATTATTGAATTTTTGGAATAATGTTCAAGTTTGCTAACAGCCATTTTTCGTAGTAGCAGAAATTTCGTAAATTATTTAATATTTGGAATAATGTTTAAGTTTGCTAACAACCATTTTTCGTAGTAGCAGAAATTTCGTAAAATATTTAATTTTTAGAATAATGTTTAAGTTTGCTAACAACCATTTTTCGTAGGAGCAGAAATTTCGTAAATTATTTAATATTTGGAATAATGTCCAAGTTTGCTAACAACCATTTTTCGTAGGAGCAGAAATTTCGTAAATTATTTAATTTTTGGAATAATGTTGAAGTTTGCTAACAACCATTTTTCGTAGTAACAGAAATTTAGTAAATTATTCAATTTTTGGAATAAAGTTTAAGTTTGCTAACAACCATTTTTCGTAGTAGCAGAAATTTCGTAAATTATTGAATTTTTGGAATAATGTTCAAGTTTGCCAACAACCATTTTTCGTTGGAGCAGAAATTTCGTAAATTATTTAATATTTGGAATAATGTCCAAGTTTGCTAACAACCATTTTTCGTAGTAGCAGAAATTTCGTAAATTATTGAATTTTTGGAATAATGTTTAAATTTGCTAACAACCATTTTTCGTAGTAGCAGAAATTTCCTAAATTACTTAATTTTTGGAATAATGTTTAAGTTTGCTAACAACCATTTTTCGTAGAAGCAGAAATTTTGTAAATTATTGAATTTTTGGAATAATGTTTAAATTTGCTAACAACCATTTTTCGTAGTAGCAGAAATTTCCTAAATTACTTAATTTTTGGAATAATGTTTAAGTTTGCTAACAACCATTTTTCGTAGAAGCAGAAATTTCGTAAATTATTGATTTTTTAGAATAATGTTTAAGTTTGCTAACAACCATTTTTCGTAGTAGCAGAAATTTCGTAAATTATTGAAATTATTGAATTTTTGGAATAATGTTTAAGTTTGCTAACAACCATTTTTCGTAGAAGCAGAAATTTCGTAAATTATTGATTTTTTAGAATAATGTTTAAGTTTGCTAACAACCATTTTTTGTAGTAGCCGAAATTTCGTAAATTATTTAATTTTTGGAATTATGCTTAAGTTTGCTAACAACCATTTTTCGTAGGAGCAGAAATTTCGTAAATGATTTAATATTTGGAATAATGTTCAAGTTTGCTAACAACCATTTTTCGTAGTAGCATAAATTTCGTAAAATATTGATTTTTTGGAATAAAGTTTAAGTTTGCTAACAACCATTTTTCGTAGTAGCAGAAATTTCGTAAATTATTTAATATTTGGAATAATGTTCAAGTTTGCTAACAACCATTTTTCGCAGTAGCATAAATTTCGTGAAATATTTAATTTTTGGAATAAAGTTAAAGTTTGCTAACAACCAATTTTCGTAGTAGCCGAAATTTCGTAAATTATTGAATTTTTGGAATAAAGTTTAAGTTTGCTAACAACAATTTTTCGTAGTAGCAGAAATTTCGTAAATTATTGAATTTTTGGAATAATGTTCAAGTTTGCTAACAGCCATTTTTCGTAGTAGCAGAAATTTCGTAAATTATTTAATATTTGGAATAATGTTTAAGTTTGCTAACAACCATTTTTCGTAGTAGCAGAAATTTCGTAAAATATTTAATTTTTAGAATAATGTTTAAGTTTGCTAACAACCATTTTTCGTAGGAGCAGAAATTTCGTAAATTATTTAATATTTGGAATAATGTCCAAGTTTGCTAACAACCATTTTTCGTAGGAGCAGAAATTTCGTAAATTATTTAATTTTTGGAATAATGTTGAAGTTTGCTAACAACCATTTTTCGTAGTAACAGAAATTTAGTAAATTATTCAATTTTTGGAATAAAGTTTAAGTTTGCTAACAACCATTTTTCGTAGTAGCAGAAATTTCGTAAATTATTGAATTTTTGGAATAATGTTCAAGTTTGCCAACAACCATTTTTCGTTGGAGCAGAAATTTCGTAAATTATTTAATATTTGGAATAATGTCCAAGTTTGCTAACAACCATTTTTCGTAGTAGCAGAAATTTCGTAAATTATTGAATTTTTGGAATAATGTTTAAATTTGCTAACAACCATTTTTCGTAGTAGCAGAAATTTCCTAAATTACTTAATTTTTGGAATAATGTTTAAGTTTGCTAACAACCATTTTTCGTAGAAGCAGAAATTTTGTAAATTATTGAATTTTTGGAATAATGTTTAAATTTGCTAACAACCATTTTTCGTAGTAGCAGAAATTTCCTAAATTACTTAATTTTTGGAATAATGTTTAAGTTTGCTAACAACCATTTTTCGTAGAAGCAGAAATTTCGTAAATTATTGATTTTTTAGAATAATGTTTAAGTTTGCTAACAACCATTTTTCGTAGTAGCAGAAATTTCGTAAATTATTGAAATTATTGAATTTTTGGAATAATGTTTAAGTTTGCTAACAACCATTTTTCGTAGAAGCAGAAATTTCGTAAATTATTGATTTTTTAGAATAATGTTTAAGTTTGCTAACAACCATTTTTCGTAGTAGCAGAAATTTCGTAAATTATTGATTTTTTGGAATAATGTTTAAGTTTGCTAACAACCATTTTTCGTAGTAGCAGAAATTTCGTAAATTATTGAATTTTTGGAATAAAGTTTATGTTTGCTAACAACCATTTTTCGGAGTAGCAGAAATTACGTAAATTATTTAATTGTTGGAATAATGATTAAGTTTGCTAACAACCATTTTTCGTAGTAGCAGAAATTTCGTAAATTATTTAATTTTTGGAATAATGTTAAAGTTTGCTAACAATCATCTTTCGTAGTAGCAGAAATTTTGTAAATTACTTAATTTTTGGAATAATGTTTAAGTTTGCCAACAATTATTTTTCGGATTTTAAATTATTTAACAATTATTTCCAATAAAAATCAAAAGATCAAATCCAATTTTTCAATAAAAAATCAGTTGCACATTTTGTCCAAGTGTATGAAAAAAGCAAAATATTATTCTATCATATATCCATATCATAATTTGAATATTCTTAATGTATTAAAGAATTCTAACAGATTTTCAAGGTCAGACGTGAAAAGATTCATCATTATGATTCAATTGATCAAATCCGCTCCAAAAAATATTAGTCTCACATCGACTCACACGATCAGACGATTCATTTCGATAGCCCTATAATCATAGTTTGCAATAGTCGAATTAAAGTCTTTGATTATTCGAATATTATGATGTATGGTGATACAATACTTTAGCTCTACACCAAGAAATATCAAATTTTCAAACGTGGCGATATCAGAACATTCACGCCCGGTTTAAAATAAGCCGCTCCCATTGGATAGAACAACATTTCAAAAATGTGCTGTTCAGAATAAATCGAAATCATTGGTCTGTACCTTACTGCGGACGTCCTTACAGACAGACCTTATCGGCTATTAATGTTAAGATTAAAGAATTCTAACAGATTTTCAAGGTCAGACGTGAAAAGATTCATCATTATGATTCAATTGATCAAATCCGCTCCAAAAAATATTAGTCTCACATCGACTCACACGATCAGACGATTCATTTCGATAGCCCTATAATCATAGTTTGCAATAGTCGAATTAAAGTCTTTGATTATTCGAATATTATGATGTATGGTGATACAATACTTTAGCTCTACACCAAGAAATATCAAATTTTCAAACGTGGCGATATCAGAACATTCACGCCCGGTTTAAAATAAGCCGCTCCCATTGGATAGAACAACATTTCAAAAATGTGCTGTTCAGAATAAATCGAAATCATTGGTCTGTACCTTACTGCGGACGTCCTTACAGACAGACCTTATCGGCTATTAATATATAGATTTTTAGTACTTTTTCCACATAAAATTTATTAGATCAGGACCGGTTTCGCTCATCGCGAGCATTATCAACTGATCAGTTGATAATGCTCGCAATGAGCGAAACCGGTCCTGATCTAATAAATTTTATGTGGAAAAAGTACTAAAAATGTTTTATTATTTTTATTATAAGCAATACTGTTCATAGCAAAAGTAAACATTTGTTTACTTTGTTATGTTGTATTTAAAACACAAATAAATAAATGTATTATTATGTATTTAAAAAACGTGTAATATAAATAAATAAAAAATATATTTATTTCATCTAATTATTGAAAGCATGAAGTGATGATGTTACTTTGGCCTATATATTTTTGTGGTAAAAGCATTCCCTCAGCGATCAAGGTGTTGTTAGTTAACCCTCCAAGGACGAGCGTCACCATATGGTCACACAAAACACCGTTGTCTATTGATCCCACTATTCATACTTTTTCTACCTGAATATCGTTGCTTTTGCTCATATTTGGTTAAGAAGGATACGGACTACAGTAAGTCATCAGCCGTAGGAATAGGAACGGTCTCCAAAAGCACATGTGATTTTTTGAATTTCCGTTTTTTTTAATTTACTTTTTGAAACTGTTAGATATTTTTTTATAAAAACATAAAATTATTTACAGTTATTTTGCTAATATATTTGTTTTGAAGTTATGTTGATCTAAAGAGGTCAAATTGTAAATATTTTAAAAAAAATCACGTTTAGCTATATTTCAACCCCGAATGTTTGCAAGCCCATACGGTCACTTTTGTCCTTACTACTGTCCGTACTCAATATTACACGGTAATAAAAGGATGAGCATGACCATATAGTCATGCGGGGTTTCTATACAACGACTTTGCGTTTTTTTTTTTTTTTAATTTTGGATAGGAATAAAAGTTATCCGTGACTTCAATATGGCTTAGAAAATATTTTTTTTATCGGGAAAAATGCTCTCGTCTCTGGAGGGAGTCAAGTTAATATAAAAATTACGGAATCGGGTGTTTGTAATGTCCATTTTCTTGGAGTTTTCTTTTCAAGCGCCATAAAAAAGAAGATCCTAATTAAATTTAATTAAAAAATATCAGATTTCTTTGCTGTTAGCCGTAATTCCCGATGTGACTTTATTTATTATTTAATCTATTATAGTTTAAAAGAAAACGTCGACTTGTCTGTCGTCACAATTATTGTGAATGTATCATCGTCGAAACAAAAAAATGTTTGCCCTGTAAATGCTAGTTCACAGTGAATCAAAAAAATAACTCAAGTTTAGAAGAAAAAAACACTTAAAATTCCGAACGGAAGATAATATGTTTATGATATGATAGCTATGATCTTTTTTACCGTGATATGTAAAATGAATTGCAGATAACAGTTGGTAAAGTTTGAACATCTTTATCTTTGGAAGATTAAGGAAATAAATGTAAACCACAAAAACAAATCGCATAAACTTTTGTACTTTTTGTATAAGGCAGAGTTTCTCAAACCAAAGGTACCTACTTAACTATTGTTTGTGAAGTCTCTGATAGTAAGGCATCGTAGAGTATTTTTTTATTTTATATGATGGCATCTTCATGGCAAATGTTGTAAACAGTAATTGTCTTTTATCTCTTCTCTAAAGTAAAACTTTATGGTTTCTTTTATGTATAGTGAAAAAATAAATCATAATTTATTTTTATAAATAACATATTCATCTCCACTTCCAATGTTAATCATATTATCTTCCAATGTAAGGTATATTAGTTTGTAGGATTATTATTTATGTTCGAATAAAGTAGGGATATAAAGTAAAGGCCTAAGACAGGACTAGTAGTTAGCTTATAGCTCTTATTTATTATCGTTATTTTAAGACTGGACGGTTGGGAAAGGAATTTTTAGACACTATAATCATCCATACCTTTTACACTTCCCTTACGGCAGCGATTTCCAACCTGGGAGGCGTGGGCCATTGAACAGGGAGGCGCGAACAGTCTAAAATATTTATTTACCATATAAAACGTGTCTTTATTACTATATGAAATAAAGGATGGGAAGGCGCGAAGATATTTTGTTATTCAAAAGGAGGCGCAGTAACATAAAGGTTGGAAACCACTGCCTTACGGTGCGAAAAAACACTTCCGATATGTCGAAAATCGATTAAAAAATGTCATTCGTACTGGGATTGAAACCCATGAGATCCGTCACGGAAGCATTCGACATTGACCACTGCACTACGGACTCAACAAGTATGATAACATATTTAGGTATTATAACTAAATTACGTAGAAAACAATATTTTCATTGATAATAAATTGTTCTAAATAACTAATTATTTTCTACTAAATAACTAATTAATTATGTTTCTAAAAGCACTAGTATTTTAAGTATTTTTTCCAATTTTAGTATTTTGATTTTAAATCTTAACGTTTTGTTGCATTCAAAATGTTTAATTTTAGCATTTACAAGACAAACCCAATATTAAGATTCTATATAAAAAAAATAGAATCTTTCCAAAAAAAAAAAAAGAGTAAAAAAATAATTGGGTCCTCAACATTAAACAACGATGAAAGGGAGATTGGAGCTTGCTCCACAAGCGCCCCATAACATATGAAAAGATACCAATAATAATATATTTTGCATTTATTATGAATATTTGTATATATAAGAAAAAGCTAAAAAGATGTGTCTATATAAATAATAAATGATAAATTTTGTTTATTGTTAAATGAAATATTTAAAAAAAAACATGAAGGTTTTTAAAATGATAATAAGTTATAGAGATAATAAAGAAAGTAAAAAATATATGTCATCATATTTGTGTTATTTTAAAGTATAAATAATGTCAACAAAATTTCCAGAAAGAAATTTCTCTACTTAAGAATGAGCACATATTTATTACGTTATATAATACTGACTAACTTCTTTTATGACAGTTAAATTATGTTTATTGAGGTTATATTCTAGAAACACAAAGCAGAGCAATTGTTTTCAAGCCGAAATAAATTAATTTAACTCACACATGTTGCTGTTCTTAGGATTTTCCGAGTAATTCAACTAAGAGAGATTATATCGAATTACTAATGTCGACCATTAAAGTTGAACAGGAAAAGCAGAGAAATTTGCGTATAATATATGTTTTAACAATAATTGACTGAACAATTGAAATGAAATTATCAAATTAAATTTGAATCGTTCAAATTGTGTATATTCACACGGATTTTGTCCCTAACGACCCGGGTATCTTCAGGAGTTCAAGTGCACGGATAAACTTGAACTGACGCTTAGTAAAGGAATGTTTCGTGTTTATATAAGAAATAAATGCATCATTGAGCTTAAAGCCATTGCTGACGAAAAAGATTACCCCATGGGAATCCCCACAGATTTGAATGGTGAGTAGTTTTAAGAATTATATTTATTTTGTTTGTCGGAAAAGGTTTTATGATTATATTTATATATGGTATAAAAGTGGAGAGCCAGGCATGTGCAGCTGATCATTTAAAATCGGAAGACTGTTCAATTGAAAGCGCAATTGATGTGGAATCATGAATGAAATTAAATTATTGGGGTAAGGTTTAGTATGCTTTAAAACTAAACAACATATAAATACAAATATAACGTGAAATATCAATTGATAACAAATAAATAAATTTGAATCGTTCAAACTATGTACATTCTCACAGATTTTGTCACTAACGACCCGGGTTTCGCCTTTCGGCATCTTCAGGCATTCAAGTGCACGGATGAACTTGAACTGACGCTTAGCAAATGAAAGCTTCGTGTTTATATAAGATATAAATGCATCACTGAGTCCAAAGCCATTGCTGGCGAAAAGGATGAGCCCATGGGAATGCCAACAGATTTGAGTAGTGAGCAGTTTCAAGAATTATATAATTTGTTTGTCGGCAAAGGTTTTATGATTATATGATTTTATGATTATATAGGGTATAGAAGTGGAGATGTGGGAAAGTTTGATATTTCATTTAAAATCGGAAGACTTTGCAGCTGTGCTTTGTTGATTTCTAAAATTGACAAAATCTGTGAGAATGTACATAGTTTGAACGATTCAAATTTAATATTGAAATTCCACCAAGCACCTTCAGTCGAAAACTTAAATTAAACAAATACATAATTTGGAATGATTCTGGGCCATACGTAGGCACAGATTGCACAGCCATATGGTTTTAAATAGTAATAGTATTGCTGGAGATGTTGCTGCACTGTAGTTTCATTACAGATAATATTAACGGTCATACATAACTTTTGATACTTTTTAACTGACGGATTTTAAGCTCCAAGAGTTGTAAATTTAGTTGTCCTTCAGATCCGAACGTATCCGAACAAAGTGCATTCATTAATGAGTGTAATTAATCCTGGGATAAATATTCACCATTAAATCGTGGAAAAATTCGGAATATCCAAAAAAAATGTTTTCTATTTTCAAATCCTGGGAATTGACGGATTTCAGAAAATTGAAAAAAATACACCTTTTTTTTTCAATGGGGTTTTCGCAGGTTTTAAAAAAAATGTCACTGACCGATTTCAAAAACCCAGGAATTTACGGATTTCCCAAAATGACAAAACTTCGGAGTTTCTTTTTTTTAATTTTACACGGATTTCAAAAGTTTTGCATTTTTTATCCTTAATCTCGAAATCCAGAAGTTTCTGGATCCGGGATCCTGGAATATGACGCCCTAGTTGAGACTCAAGACGCTCTTATTATAATCTCTTATTTTTCTCAGCTCGATATATGCATCACAAAGTTTTATTAGTATACCTAAAATACAGATGAACTGCAAAATGTACTGAATTTAAAAGTTTACTACTATTGATCTGTTATTTTATGTTGAACAATTCCGCTGACCGGACATAAGACTATTTGAAGTGCACGAAAGCTTTGAGCTTAAAAGTTTAAACAACAGATAGTAGAGCATGTCCGAATTCGGAATCAGCTGAACATAGAGATTGTACATGTGTTTTACAGAGTAAGATAGTGTAAACCTTTCTGCTAACATATACATGTTTACAAAGCATGTACATGATAAAACAAAACATACTTTGTAATACGAAAGCTTTTTCTGCGTGCTTTTTAAATCACGACCTTTCAAAAAAAAATGTAATGAAGACTTTATGGGCAAATTTAACATTAGTCAGTTGAGTATTAAAAGATGACATACCATTAGTCAGTCACTCAATTTTTCTTTAAATAAACGATAAACAATATTACTTCATTTAAAGGTTTTTACAGTCAAATTTTAGGTAAAAGGTGTGATATTAAAAAAAAAACACTCTTTCGTATAAAGTCTAGATTTTTAAATAAATATCAAGACTCACTTTTCATGTGTTCACTGTCAATATTTGGTGAAAAGACGTTATAATAAAATAACTCTCATTTGTACCAATTTTAACATTATTTTATATTATGAGGACCGGTTTTGCTCATAACGATAATCCAGTAAATTCGATCAATTGATAATGCTCATCGTGAGCGAAACCAGTCGTGATCATATTATTCTTTGAAAGATACAGAATGTTTGATAATTATTATTAATAATCAGTTGATAATCCTTGTGATGAATAAAATCGGTTGCTTAATATAATATAATGGTGTCGGTCGAGAGATTAGAGTAAGCCATTAACGACGAAATGTTAAAAATAGATTTTTTTTATACATCAGGCGATCAGGAACGGTTTCAATGAAAGAAATATGTCAAATGAAATCAGGCGTACTAAAAACATTTTCATTTTTTTAAATTATGTTCGCTCCCGCATATGAGGAGCAAACATTCAAAAAGTGTTTTGTCACACAAATAAAAAGCTTGGGAAATGACGATTTAAGTGTTGCAAAAGTGACAGTTTGTTTGAATGTGTCAACTTTATGATTTAATTTTTATATGAAAAAAAACCTTTTTGAACACTAATTTTGATTTCCATTCATAGGTTTTATTATGGACTGTCAGAATTGATATAAAACGGCATTTTTCAAAAATTGTGACAAAACACTTTTTGAATGTTTGCTCCTCATATATACTACTTTTAAAGTTTATCTTCATAGAAAAGTTTCTACTAGAATTTCTCGTTACTCAGTTGCTCAACCTCCCTTAGAAAGTATGGATAAAAAGATAGGGACCTAGTAATTAGCTAATCGCTTTTGTTAAGTTTCTTTTATTTTAGGATAGGATGGGTGAGAAGGGTAAATCAAGACATCACACACATCCACGCGTTTGAACGCAAATCCATAAATTGATTGAAAAATAAATCAATAAAAACTGTTAGTACTAGAATTCGAACTCATGACGACGTTGACACTCGAACACGCAGCCGACAATAAAAAAATGTTTATATACTAAAAATACATAGTGGATTTTATCTCGATGAAAACGATTTATTCAAAACAGAACTCAATTGTAAGTGGTTACTCGAATTTTTTAATTTGGAATTCTTTATGGATTGTATTATCAAAATTATTTCTTATGTTGCGGGAAAAACAATAAAAAAAACTTTTATTGTTGACTCTAAAATGCTCAGATCTTAATTAAACATTCACATACTGTTAACGCCTTCTTTAATTGTCACATTTAATTACATTTTAACTACATACTGTTTTCATTGACTTAGTTTAACAACTTCAACATCTTGTTAGAGTGGAACGTTTTGTGAGAACCAAATTGTTCGTCGGTCTGAAGAACTAAATTCTTTGCAAAATATTTTTACTACGTGTTTTTTATATTTAAATGATCAAAGAATTTTGTATTACATTTCAGAAACGTTATGTAGTTTTTGTGTAACACCATTTCATAAAATATTAAAGACTAAAACAACACTCTCTAAAACAATCTCGGCTGACGTTATTAATTATTTTGTAACTAAATGCATTTTTAATTTTACATTATACATATCGCTCCCAATGTGGAGCATATGGCCTCCTAAAAGGTATCTAAACAGAAAATTTCCTACGAGAACTGTTTGTTACTCACTTTTTTTTCAAAGTGAGTAGTAGAGAAAGAAGAATAAGGCTAGAATAGGACTAGTGGTTAACTAATCGCTATTGCTACACCCAGTTATTAAAAGATCAGAAGGCTGGAAAGAGAGAAAACAATGTGAATTAACATCACAAACACTCTGTCTTCGATTACAACTTTGAATTGAATAATTCTCAAATTCACTGTGATCCTACCGGAAATCGAACCCAGAACTGCGTGATCGGTAGACATTTTTTACTTAGCGGTCAAATAAACTGACAAAATTAATAAATCTATATAATAATTACGAGGTCTGTTGCTGAATAGCGAACGTTGCTGTCTTCGGTTGCGATGCTCACGGGTTCAAATCCCAGTACGGGCAGTCCCATTATTTGATTTTTTATTAGATTTACGGACTCGAAATCATGGGTGTTTTTGATGTCTTCTCCTTTTCACCTATCCGAGCCTAAATACGAAGTAAAGCAAGAGCGATTACCTTGCAATAGGTTAGGTCAGGGTTTCCCAAACTATGTTCCCCGGAACACTGATGATTCCGTGGGACCTATATAGGTGTTCCGCGAAATTTTGGAATGGTAATCTAAGCTGGAAGACATTTAAACATCTTCTACTTCATATTCAAAATCGATTAATGATGAATCTCCATTGATGTTTAAAAGCCGAATATCTATGTACAGGCGGAGATTTTTAATCACTAAGAGCTTTATTTACTCATATGTTTGTGTAACATGTTTTAAATTAATTTTTAAAAAATAAGTCATTTAATTAAATATATCTTTACTATTATGAATTACTCCACCTAAAAAATAAGCCGTGTTCCGGTAACATTTCAAGATTTGCGAAGTGGTCCATTGCACAATAAGTTTGGGAATCCCTGGGTTAGGTGACTAATTAATAAGCTGTTCTCGTTTTTTTTTGTTGATATATGCTCCGTTAGGAGTTCTTATGATTCACATTGGCAGTGAGCTCGATAATAAAACAAATATTGAACAAGTTTTCGTAGCGAAATTAATCGATGAAAAACATTTGCTTACGCATATTCTTCTTTTGCGAAAATTTACAGCTTTTTTTCTTACGTCATAATTATACTGTTTGTCCTTACTTCGTTGTAAAAATAGTGCGTTTGTGTAGGTGAGTTTGTTATAAATTAATAATACAAATTTTGTTTTTATAAAAAATAATTATAAACGTCTGCATAATCAAAAGTATTTTTATTTCAACCCTCGCATATTTATGTTTTTTGTGCAATTGACTGATGATAGAGACGTGTCAAGAATTTGTTGAGAAAAAAATTCCAAGAAATTATTTTATTTTATTTTTCTTAAATACGATAAGGACCAATTAAGATTTTTTGTTTATGCACTGCTTAATTATACTTTTTGAATTCAAATTAAATTTATTTTACTTTTAGCTTTTAAATTCAAAATAAATTTATTTTATTTTTAGCTTTCATTTAAGTAATAAACATTTTTTTTATCAAAAGCATCAAAATAAACGTTTAATTATAGTTGTTGTGGTCTGATAATGTGAAATATTAGTAGTTAAATTGTCTTCATCTTTTTTTTGCTACAGTCCGCGGTGAACCTTGGCCGTTTCGTAACGTTTATTGATAATTTTCGGCCAAAGGAAAATAGTGTAATTCAAGTGTACGTGGACTGATATCAAAACTGTTGTTAAATTGATTAATTTAAATTAATTTAAAAAATATTCAAAAAAGTCTTTTTTTAGTCTATTTTTTTAGTCGTATTTATCAAAATTTTATTTTAATACTTTCGATGGTTTCGGCGGTAACTTTGTGGAAGTTCATTTTAATAGAAAATTTAAATTAACTTTGATTATTCCACGTATTGTGTAACTAACTGTGACACGTGTTTTGCCTCTTTCAGAGGCATCTTCAGACTTACTATCTGAAAGAGGCGAAACACGTGTCACAGTTAGTTACACAATACGTGGAATAATCAAAGTTAATTTAAATTTTCTATTAAAATTTTATTTATTTATTAAATTAAAAAGCTAAATTTAAATACTAATTCAGGATTTGCAGCTTACATCCTTTTGGTAGAACGTCTAAAAAGCTGTTTCGAAACAATTGTAGGTTACGTCGTTTTGCCTTTCTACAGTTCATATTTAAATCGAGCTTTTTCGTTATTCAAATTGACAATATCAAGCAATGCGTAGTCTTTTAAAAAATATTTTATAATGAATACGTTTTATCAAATGATTTTTGATGTATTTTTATTTTATACAAAAATAGATGTTTTGTATTGTAACATACCAATTGATGCATCGCATGCTAACAACTTGACTTCAGATAATGCATGATGAGTGCATATTTTTTTTGAAAGTAAAATAATACTTTTCATCAAAAGGTAAAAGAGAAAATATTTTAAAATAAGCTATTGAAGCACGAAATTAGAAACATAGTTTTATCATTAAAATAAACAAATACACTGCACAAAAATGATAGAAAATTCTTTACAAGTATATCTAAAGCATCAGATATAACGACGGTAATCATTTGAACAAATACAAAATGCTGCAAAAAATATTTTTTCAGATTTAAAATAAAAATATAAAATTCAAAAAAATGTAATACTAATACACGTTTACCTACTAAAAAAATACAGAGCCTTTTTGAGAGTTATAAAATAATTCAAACAATTTTTAGCCTAAAGAGTTGAGAGCTTTCACCACCAAGTAATTATTTAGCTAATAAAAGAAAAATGTTTATATTTTTTGGTGAGCTGAATTACTTTCGGAAGCATATTACTATTTAAAAAAGGATAACATTTCCATAGTCTACTCTTTTCGAGCCGCCTAGAATATTTTATGTACACACTTTTATTTAATATTCGTTGAATAAAATTCCACCAAGTTTAACAGAAAAAAAACCTTTAAATTTATTAAAAATATGTAAAATGAGCTATATACTTTTCAACAATTAAGATATTTTATTTTCCCAATTAGTGTCTAATATGTTTTCCAATTTAAAAATCTCGTTTAACTTGACAATACTGAAATCCCAGAATTATCTAAATTCTAAACCTCTATTACCGGAATTTTTAGATTCAATATATAATGTAAAAAAAAACAAATTTACACCAAAGTAGTTTTGATGTCAACCGAAGTTTTTCTACGAGGACTGCTTGTTACTCAGTTGCTCAACCTCTCTTTTTCCAAAGAGAGTAGAGATAGAAGGATAGGGCTAGGACAGGATTAGTGGTAAGCTAATCGCTCTCAATACGCCCCGTTCATAGGATAGGAAGGGTGAGAGGGGGGAATTCAAGACATCACATACATCCATGCCTTTGAACAGAAATTCATAAATCGATTGAAAAATCAATTTATAAAACTGTCCGTACCGGGATTTGAACCCGGGCCCTCCGTGACCGAAGCCAACAACGTTGACCACTCGACCACACAGGCGGCTATTGATTTAAAAACAAACCATTTTAATTATGCATTGGTTGTTAATTGTAGAGACAGATATTTTTTTATTAAAATTACTAAATATGTAAAAAATTAAATTATGCTAGATTAACAATCGCGGGATCTCTGTATTGAGTGGTAAGACTAATCATACTCTTAATTTTTCTTAAACACACTTCTTAACCATGGTTCATAATCTGGAAAGTGTGTTCGAATATGCTCTTTTTCTATTGATATCGTTATAGAAGACGGTCATGAATTGTTGGCTGTATATAAACAACGGATGATGTTGAGATATCAACTTTATACCAAGATTGAATAATTATCAATCTCAAAATACCGAGATAGCAAAAATGGTGCGGGATCGTTTTTTGTTTGTAATCACGTAGTTACAAAAGGATATTATCGTTATTGTATAAAATGTTTTAAACGTATTTTGTCAAACCATTTATTAGGACTATTACTCTTTCTTGTTTTGTTTAAACACCCATAACGTGAAAATATAGTTCGTGCCTAAGTGTTTGTTACGTTTTGCATAATTCACAATAATACGTGCGTGCTGTTTTTGACAACTTCTAGCGGAAAAACTATATGCTCGCTATAATACTCAATATATTTCTCTCGTTAATTACGAACGTAATAAGATGGACTATATGTTCTTTGTGTTTTATATTTTATTAGATTTATGTTTGAATAACGTCACAAAAACGCTACTGTAAAACGTTTATATAATTTCGGTACTAGCAAGTGAAATTTTATAGTTGAGCAAAAACAAAGCTTTGAAACCACTTTTTAGGGTTAAGTCTTTTCTGTGAGATAATTTCAACAATAAATATCCAAAATAAACGTAATTAGCATGCCAGCATTATTTTTTTATTTCAATGCTATGAATATTTTATTTGCAAATGGCAAGAATATTTTATTATAACTTTGTAAAATATTTTAATATATATATTTGTACCCGACAGTATTTATATAGTAACTCGTATATTTTGCCACATCAATTCATTATGTTTTATGTAAAAGTTTTGTGAAAGAAACTTGTAAATTGAAAAAAAAATACATCTGTTATAATATGAGGCGAGGTTTTTACTAAAAAACCAATACATAAACAAGATATCGATTTATATTTGAGCCAAATATTCGCCTTTTATTATAATTATATTATTAACTTGACAAGTAGGAGTATGCACTGACATTCTTATTTTTACAAAAAAGGGATTTTATAACAAAAATAATGATAAATTGTGTCGTGTCGCATTGTCAAAAAAATAACCAATTGATAATAAAGCATTCTATTTTTATAAAAGAATGCAAATCACACACGCAACGCAAAAGACATTTTATTTTTATTTTCAATGATACCTTTGTGAATTATTAAATTGACAACTGTCATCTATGTTGTTCTATCATGTAGCAACACAAATATTTTCTGTTCGTGAAGTCTGTGGAGACTAAAAAGAAGCACGTCTTGCAAAAAATCAATATTATGTGATGGAAATAAAACCATTTTTTAGTGGATTTGTTTCAAAAAAAATATCAAACGTTATGCTTCGTAAAATTTGCCAAGTCGAGTGAGTCTTCGACGTATCTTATTGCGAACATACAAAGTTCTTCCAAGACTATTTGTAACTTTACGTGTTAAAAAAAATAAGGCATTTGTTTTTACTATTATAATAAAAAAAATATTTAATATGACAAGTGATTCTCGTCATGATAAAAAATGATCGTCGTGAGCGAAACCAGTCCTGATAATATTAAAGGGATGTGGAATTTGTACAAAAGTGTAATGCAATGGATTTCCACTAAGTATTGACAGTGGATACCTTATTTTTTTACGTGTATATTACAAACATTTTTTCTATACTCCATGCAGTAGGTTGAAAAACAGCCAGATTAATAAATTTGAAGAGCCAGATACTAAATAAGTAATATATCCCCTAGTGAAATTACAATAGGTGAATTAAAATTTGAAAACGTCCAATATACATGTATTTTGGGACTAGCATGACAGAAAAGAATGACTTGTCCCTTGGGCTCGCCGAGAGTCTTTATAGTTAAGAATAGTGCGTAATTCACACTCACTAACCTATCTAGATTCAAACAATTGGCCCCAAATACTAAATTTTGCATCACGTGAGTATGAAACATAATGTCATGTATGAATGTGAAAATATGACCACTATCAAGATCTCACCATCGTCGCCACTCATCCACACTTAATATGTTAGCCTTATTGTTTTCTGGCATAGTTATTATTGTTAAAATATCAATAGATCGAAATTTAATATCAGCACACGCACTATACAAATAGATGTAAAGCAAAAATTCTCTCCAGGAGAAGAGAAAACACTAGTCAAGTCAAGATAGAGTCGTTGATAGGAGATCAACAAAATGCAATACAAGTATTCGATAATAAACTTCACCAACGACTAAATACACAGCAGAGAAAATTTAAAAAAATCCACTGATTAATTAGTTTTATTCATCATTTTAAATAAGAACTTTCCTATTTTTCCTCTGCCATGGTTCTTAACCATGGCAGAGGAAAAATAGGAAAGTTCAAAAGAGATTTAACCTTTGCGGTTAAAACTTTAGTTTTGCATCACCAAGATAATTGATGCACAAAGGTTTAGATAATTAGACAAGTCACACGGTAAGTTGCCTAGAGCAGGGGTCGGCGACCTATTAAATCGGAAGAGCCAAAAGTTACAATTTATAAAAAATCCCAGTTTTTAAAGAGCCACTAAAATTTTTCGTTTCAATATTATAGTATTTACTTATATGTACATATGTACATACATATATGGTTATATATATATCGTGTATTCGCTGAATATCGTGTATTTATTGTAGAATGTTGATTTAAAATAAACGCCTTAAAATACGGAAAAATTTTTATTCATTTAAAAACACAAATATAGATACATATGTAATAACATCGATGGGAGCATTGGTTTGGCATGTCTATAACGAAATATATAAATTTCCACCGTTTTTAATACTAAAATATGTAATATAACGACGAGTATACTTATTATGATTTATTCCTGGAACCCCATTTTTTTATTATTTAAATAAAATATTACCTATAGTCAAGAATGATATACCGTTTATTTCAATTCGATACTATTAAAAATAAAGAAGTTATTGATTTTTAGCCACAACCCGGGCCTACTGGCGACGGTAGCTGTTTGGGAAGGAAATGTAATGCAATTAGCACAACGGACATGTTAAGCGTAGCGATTTGTAATTAACGATTATGAAAATTGAAGCTATTGAGAAATTAGGCACATGAAATATATTTTCTTTTTTTTAAGGATAAATTTTTAAATAATTTTAAAGGGTAAATATTATTTTTTTCATATGGAACTGGAGAGCCGCAACTTTACATAGAAAGAGCCGCATGCAGCTCACGAGCCACGGGTTGCCGACCCCTGGCCTAGAGCACTCGGTTGAATGCACGAAATTGAAAGGGCAGCATGAAAAGCGATACTAGATTGGTCAATATGTCGTGTTGAAGGGAATAATCGTTGGATTAAGCCTGAAAAGTTGTTGTACTGTCAGTCATTGTCGAAAATACAGTTTTTTTATGATGATGGTATCACCAAGTAATACAGTAAAAGATTTATTTAGTATATATAAAATTTATTGTTGAATATCGAGAGTAACGGTGATTAAAAACAGATTTTTCAAATTCGTGGCAATTAAAAATCAAAGTAGGTTTATGCTATTTTTATGCTATTCATACAAGTTTTTTGAGTTTTATATCTGTGCAGATTTACATCGTAGATAATAAAACTTTGCAAAATCGCTGTAAACATCTTACGAGATATGACGGTTTGTGAAATTTCCACGATCGGTTATTCATTTCACATCTGATACTCGTACAGCCAGTGATCCCAACGAGCCTGCGAAAGACGTGGTTATTTTATAAAATAAACCCCTTAATATACATATCTCTTAACCGGAGTCGCGCCTTATGTCTAACTGTACATGTGGGTTTGTGGATATGCGCAAAACCCTTGATATCTCTTTAGAAAATCTAGAAGTGGGTGAAGGTTCAGGCTTGGTAAAATAATTTTAATATTTTTATGTAATACCATTTCAAATTGTGTAATATAAAATCTCTAACTATATTAAAAAAGGGGACTCATTTGTATGTAAACGATTCGGATAAAACTAGGTATGTTATATAATATAATATAGTACACACTCAAAATATTGTAAACTTTTATTCAATTTTTTGAATGGTTGAAATTTATGATCTGTTTTACACAAATTCTTAACATGATACTTTGAAAGAAGAGTTATTATTATCAATTTAAATTCACAGAAATATAATAAATTATCGATATGTAATTCAATGATGGAATGTTTTCGACAAGGGATTTATTATTTGAATTTTATTTTGTCTTTTTAAAGTATTGTCACTAACGATGCGAGTTTCGCCTTTCAGCATCTTCAGGCATTCAAGTACACGGAACTTGAACTGTTCATCCATGTACTGGAACGCCTAAAAAATCCGAAATGCGAAACCCGGGTCGTTAGTGACGAAACTTGTTTGAATGTACATAATTTGAACGATTCAAACTTAAAATTGAAATCCCACCAAGCACCTCCAGTCGAAATCTTTAATTATAAGCATTCTCTGATGAACGGGTAGTTTTCCAAAAGTAATGTTAAATATCTATGGTTTGAATGATAATTATTCGTTATGGTATACTTATTAACATAAATTAATTATGAGTGATAAACTGAACAATCAAAGACTTCGATCGCAATGTTTACGGGCTCGAATCTCACTACGTACAGCTTAGTAAATTGATTGATGAATACCTGTTCAAAGACACGGATGTTAGAAATGTCCCAAAGTACCTACCACGCTTCCACCCATCCAATTTTATAAACAGAGAGACAAGCTGACTATTAACCTAATGATTTATAATTTAATGCTAAGAGAGACATCTGCCTGTGTTGAGGTGCTCACGCTTTGAGTCCCAGTTAAGACAGTTTCATCAATTGATTTATTAATTTGGGTTCATTGGTATGTAGGTATGTCTTGTCTGACGGCTCATAGAAGTTTTTCGTTCATTTTGAAAGATTAATTTTCTGCATATTAATGCACGTCATCAAGGACACTCCTAGGACACTCCCAGTCAAGAAAAACTGTATATACTCTACGGCAGAGCTTCCCAACCTGTGGGCCACGCCCCCTCAGGGGGTCGTAGGATTTCTTGCGGGGGCCGCGAAATTCAGTAGAAAGTACAAAAATCTATATATTTAAGTCTATCAAATCGGTGTTTCCCATATTGGGGGCCGCGGAATTTCTTAAGGGGGCCGCCGGATTAGATAAGATAAAAATTGGATTCTGGGGGAAAAGTATAGCAAATCAAAGATTTCGAATTCGTCGGTGAGCTAAAAAAAAACGAGTTACGGAGACAATTGAGGAAGGCCGTGGATTATTTTTTTAGATTTAGGGGGCCGTGGAACGAAAAAGGTAAGGAAGCACTGCTCTACGGTACTCCACTGGGACTGCCGTATTACTGCCGTATAAAATAAACGGGTGGGAATACAGTGGTAAGTAAAAGAGAGCAAGTAAGTATGCCGTGTCTAAAATTTTTCTCCACTATTATAATGGAGCGTAGCGAGAGCGACAAGCTAATCATTAGTCTTGTCCTAACACTGTTCTTTTATTCCATCTTTCTTTTAAAATAAGTGGTTTAGCTACTGAGTAGCAAGCAGTTCTTGTACAAAAAGCTTCTGTCGAGGAACCATAAAGAATCATTGAATTTAATAAATATTATCAATTTTTTCTGCAATGAAGAAAAAAACATATAAAATACAGTGCATTCTTAAGAGTACATATGGTAATTCATAGCGGAAATGGTTTTTTTTTTTTTTTATATATTAAGAGTATTCTGAGATTGTTATATATTATATTATTGCAATGATTATATTGTGTAAAAAATGTAAAATCTTAAAAAAGTAACATGCGATAAAAGCCAGATAGTTAACATACCTTTTATAAGATAAATTGAAAGCTGGGAAGTACTTAAATTTACGGAATGGAAATGCTTGGTTAGGTATGTCTGGTATGTGTGATGGCAGGGCAGTGAAGAGTTCCTAGAAACGGAAGCTTGGAGGAAATAGGCAACAAAATTTAGTGAGCACCTTTACAAGACGTATATAAACGAAGCTTTTCGAATGATTATCCTCACGTAGATGTAATGATTCATGATAAGTTTACCAATGAAAGGGGCAAATCGTTTAAGAAAGCCTTTTTCTTATATTGAAATTATGTAGTCAATGAAATTTAAATACTACTTAGCGAACAAAAAAACATTCTCTCTCACTCAATGGTATAACGAGGCCTGTATTAAAACAAATCACTTTGTTAAGATGCTAGAACACTTTCAAGGCACGAACAAAAGGTTTAATTTAAAAATAATTGTTATATTGTAAACAAAATATTGATTGTTCTTACGTTCTATGATTTGAATTTTCACTAAAGTGTAAGTAGTTTTTAAAAATCTGTTTCATCGAATCCGGTTCATAAAGTGGTCCTGGAAAAATGCCAAGTTTTTATCGTAATATACTATCTCAATAAAAAAAACCGAAAAGTGTCATCAATTGTCATCCAAAAGCACGATGGCCAATTCTAGATTTGGCAGTGTCTTTTGCTATTTCAAACGCGCGACCCATGTCATCAAACTATCATGTACACTCGAATGGGTTGCTTATAACGAAAAGCAATACATCTTAATTTTCACAGATGAAAGAGTAAAAAGCACATATCAAAGAAAAAACAACAACACACTTATGGTTAAATTATCATCAGTTTTGAGTACCCAATTGACTTATTTGTCACCCTAGTTGACGCTAGCAACAAAGCAAATAAACCATCGTCTATTTCGATTGACTTTATTTAGATTTTTACTGGATTTTTTTACAATGATTTATGTATATAATTATAATGGAAGAAGCTACGTGACCTCAAAATATTTGATGATTAAATAGTTGTTGCAGGAAATTTAAATTCTACCAAATAATATTATAATAGAAATATACAGTAAACGCCCATATAGCGTGTTTTTTAAAGAAAAGTTTCTTATATCGTATGTGGCATTCTCCGTATAGCGGTGCTTCCTATGATATAGTTTTTACAAAACGCAATATTTTCAAAGTGAAATTAGATTTTTAATGAATATATTATATTATAAATACATGTTGTATTTTTGAAAATGAGGAATATCAAGCTTAATAAATCATTATAACCGGGTTAAAAATTTTCTGAAAGGTTTACTCTATATAATAATATGCGACGATTGAAATAAATAAAACTATTCTATACGATTGTTTATCATTATTAGTACATTTTTATGCTAATTTTTTAATTAAAATTTGATGTGAAAGCTTTCGTAAGCCTTTGTCTGCTATGCGAAACTATCAGTGCTAGTAATTAACTGGATAGCGTAAAAGCTGCCGCTTGTACGCCACTTACTACTCGAGAAATGTTCGTGTCATTTCTTCAGCAATCTCGACACACCTCTTAACGTCGGGAAAATTCATCCGCACTGCAGTATTAAATACCAAAGCCAAATGCAAGTAATAAATCATTTATCAGATTATTTTTTCAACAAAAGTAGATGAGTAGATTACGACAGCTGCCCCGAAAATCTTATATCATTGTATATGTATAGTCGATACAGTTTGCGAATCAATACATGACCAAATCTACACAGTTCTGAAAAAATACTTAACGTTTATTTTATGAAAAAGTTTTCTTGGTTTCGATTTTTTTTACTTACCTATTCGCTTTTTAATACTGTTTTACTTGTGAATAAAATAAAAGACTCATTATATAATTAGTAAATTATATTCCCGAAGAGAAAATTAATTATTCGTTGAGCTTTTATTAATCTCGTGAGCTTAAAATTTCGGTAAATTATAATCTTATTTTAAGGTTATTATCGAATAATTACAATGGTCTTCCTCAAATGAATTGAAGAACTTAAGTATTCTCTGCAATATTAATATAAAAATTCAAAAATAGCGCAGATGTCATTGGTTATATTTGTTCTCTCATATCAAATAAACATATAACAATCAATTCCATGGCACATTGAAGTTTATTTTTTTTGAAACTTTGTTTTTAAATATGCCCACTTCCAATGAAAAGCATACGGATTCCAAGTATTGTTTTTTAAACAAAACTTCCAAAAAAAACCGCTTGTAGTTAGTCAATCAAAGTTTCCTATCAAAAAAGGCACAGATACGACAAAAAATAGATCAAGTAAATGCTCTACATCCATTCAATTTTCAGAATCAATTCATAATATAAAAATGATTGTATCCGTTCGAAAAATAGCTTCCGTAACAAACGATAAAGACAAATATCCCAACGATACCGACCGACCACTAAGATTTGACTTACTAAGATCTTATTTTTTTTAAAATTCATGTCCGCTCCCAATGTGGATCATATTCTTCGTAATGGAGGTATCTCAACAGAAGTTTTTTTCTAGAGACCTACTCGAGTTACTCAGTCGCTCAACCTCACTTTTTTCAAAGTGGTAGAGAAAGAAGGATAAGGCTAGAACAGGATTAGTGGTTGTCTAATTGTTACACCCAGATATGAAAGGATCAAAAGTATGGTAGGAGAAGAAATGATGTGAATTGACATCACAAGCACCCAGTCTTAGATCACAACTTTGAATTGAATAATTGACCGGGAATTGAACCCAGACCTGCGTGATCGGTAGAGCAAGCTCTAACCAACTGGGCCACAGCAGGCGACAAATTATTTTATAAAACAATATAAATTATTTTACATCACAATATATAGTGAAAAACACACTTTAAAATGCAATTCAGCGCTCGGCAACATTTCAGACTCTACGGACCTCCAATCACGTAATTTTGAATTACGCGAACGACTGTGATGATACTTTAAATATACATTAATAAATTGATGGGCGTGTAACGTTTTTAAAAAGGAAGGTCATAAGACTAACAACAAATTCATCATTCATCGCTAATATTTAGGAGATAACTGTTAATTCTTTCTTGGTGGAATGGCAATATATTCAAAAATAAAACACATATTTTTTGTAATTTAAGATTTCGACTGAAGGTGCTTGGTGGAATTTCAATATTAAATTTGAATCGTTCAAACTATGTACATTCTCACAGATTTTGTCACTAACGACCCGGGTTTCGCCTTTCGGCATCTTCAGGCATTCAAGTGCACGGATGAACTTGAACTGACGTTTAGTAAATGAAAGTTTCGTGTTTATATAAGATATAAATGTATCACTGAGTCCAAAGCCACTGCTGGCAAAAAGGATAAGCCCATGGGAATACCAACAGATTTGACTAGTGAGCAGTTTCAAGAATTATATAATTTGTTTGTCGGCAAAGGTTTTATGATTATATGATTTTATGGTTATATAGGGTATAGAAGCGGAGATGTGGGGAAATTTGATATTTCGTTTAAAATCGGAAGATTTTGCAACTGTGCTTTGTTGATTTCTAAAATTTCTTGGAAAAAGAGCTTATGACTGTCCGTATTTGGGTGTAACATTTTTATCCCTTGTTCCTGATTGAACACGAAAAACACGAAAAACACGAAAAATATTTCGGAAGCCAACCTTCTCTGACACTGTAATCCATAAAAATTCAATGCACCCATTTTCTTATAAACTAGCCGCTTTTCATTCAGAAATACATAGACTTGTGAGTGTTCCTTTAAACGAAATAAACTTTAATATCGAATTGAAAATCATCAAACAAATCGCCATAAACAATGGATACGATATGTCTCTTATAGACAATCTTTTATCAAAAAAACAAACTAAACTTGCAGAAAAAATGTTATTTAAAGGTATAGTGTCAAAGGACATAGATCATACTAGGTATTGGCGTAGAATCATTTTTTTAGGAAATACAAGTCTTAAAATTAAAAAACAGCTAGCTGATAGTGTAAGACCTGCTTTTTACTGTAAAAACTCTTTAGGCAAATTATTAGTTAATAATAAAGATAAAATACATTACTTAAATAAATCCGGGATTTATAGATTGCAATGCTCTTGTTGTACAAAGTTTTATATCGGCAAAACAGAAAGAACACTGAACATCCGGGTTTTAGAACATATGGCAGCCTTTAGATTGAAAAAAGACACGTCTACTTTTGCTAATCACTTAATATCGGAAGGACACGTGTTCAATCAGGAACAAGGGATAAAAATGTTACACCCAAATACGGACAGTCATAAGCTCTTTTTCCAAGAAATTTTAGAAATCAACAAAGCACAGTTGCAAAATCTTCCGATTTTAAACGAAATATCAAATTTCCCCACATCTCCGCTTCTATACCCTATATAACCATAAAATCATATAATCATAAAACCTTTGCCGACAAACAAATTATATAATTCTTGAAACTGCTCACTAGTCAAATCTGTTGGTATTCCCATGGGCTTATCCTTTTTGCCAGCAGTGGCTTTGGACTCAGTGATACATTTATATCTTATATAAACACGAAACTTTCATTTACTAAACGTCAGTTCAAGTTCATCCGTGCACTTGAATGCCTGAAGATGCCGAAAGGCGAAACCCGGGTCGTTAGTGACAAAATCTGTGAGAATGTACATAGTTTGAACGATTCAAATTTTACATATTTTTTGTATAAATTTCACATGTTTTAATAAATATCAGCATTGGTATCATCAGTTGATATTTATCGCGATAAGTGAAGCCATTTTTAATTATTTTTAAATATGGAGAATATATATAATGAAACGCCGTGTTTTATTTGTAAGAATATAATATTTGTTGTTTTAAAATCAATATTAAATAATTAGCTCCAGTGACTGCAACAACTCCGCTAGTGATCGGTTGGCGGCCACTGACTAAATCTACCCGTTAAACCTCGACTCAATTCTACATTTTAAGAAAGTGTTTTTTCGTTTATTGAAGTCGGTCGAAGCATGTACGCAATAGTAAAATGTCACGGACAATCAATTCTTTCAGCCTATGTTCATTTATTGTACTGACGTAACCAAAATATAAAAAAAATCCGTTTATTTATATCGTTGAAAGTATTCTTTAAAGAAGTCGCAAGTATCAATTTACCAAATAGCAAACTTATAGAAAGTATTTTATTAGGCGAATCCTTACATTTCGAATAACTTTAGAACTGACTTGTTCTTAGAAATTTCTTAAAGTGCTACACTAATCAAACTCGGCCGTTTCTCAATTTCAATTTATTGTCGTAATAAAACGTAGTCGATTGATTTTACAATACAAAATTCAAAAAGAAAACCGAATCGGTCTTCTAAGCCTAAGACAATGAGACGAACTTTACCAAACGCCATCTAACATAATAAACAGTAAATTTGAATCGTTCAAACTATGTACATTCTCACAAATTTTGTCATTAACGACCCGGGTTTCGCCTTTCGGCATCTTCAGGCATTCAAGTGCACGGATGAACTTGAACTGACGCTTAGTAAATGAAAGTTTCGTGTTTATATAAGATATAAATGCATCACTGAGTCCAAAGCCACTGCTGGCAAAAAGGATAAGCCCATGGGAATGCCAACAGATTTGACTAGTGAGCAGTTTCAAGAATTATATAATTTGTTTGTCGGCAAAGGTTTTATGATTATATGATTTTATGGTTATATAGGGTATAGAAGAGGAGATGTGGGAAAATTTGATATTTCGTTTAAAATCGGAAGATTTTGCAGCTGTGCTTTGTTGATTTCTAACATTTCTTGGAAAAAGAGCTTATGACTGTCCGTATTTGGGTGTAACATTTTTTATCCCTTGTTCCTGATTGAACACGTGTCTTTCCGATATTAAGTGATTAGCAAAAGTAGACGTGTCTTTTTTCAATCTAAAGGCTGCCATATGTTCTAAAACCCGGATGTTCAGTGTTCTTTCTGTTTTGCCGATATAAAACTTTGTACAACAAGAGCATTGCAATCTATAAATCCCGGATTTATTTAAGTAATGTATTTTATCTTTATTATTAACTAATAATTTGCCTAAAGAGTTTTTACAGTAAAAAGCAGGTCTTACACTATCAGCTAGCTGTTTTTTAATTTTAAGACTTGTATTTCCTAAAAAAATGATTCTACGCCAATACCTAGTATGATCTATGTCCTTTGACACTATACCTTTAAATAACATTTTTTCTGCAAGTTTAGTTTGTTTTTTTGATAAAAGATTGTCTATAAGAGACATATCGTATCCATTGTTTATGGCGATTTGTTTGATGATTTTCAATTCGATATTAAAGTTTATTTCGTTTAAAGGAACACTCACAAGTCTATGTATTTCTGAATGAAAAGCGGCTAGTTTATAAGAAAATGGGTGCATTGAATTTTTATGGATTACAGTGTCAGAGAAGGTTGGCTTCCGAAATATTTTAAACTCGTGAGAATGATTTTCAATGTTAATATCTAAGTCAAGAAAGTTAATATTTTTGCCTCCGAATTCTAGAGTGAATTTTATATTTTTATCTAATGAATTTATAAAGTTATGAAAGTTAGTTATTTGTCTATCTGTTCCATTAAACAGGCAAAGAATATCGTCTACATATCGGAACCAATAGACTATAGGTTTGGCTTCTGTTTTGTTTCTAAAAATTGTATCTTCTAAATAGTTCATATAAAACTCAGCTAACAACGGTGATAGGCAGTTTCCCATTGCAAGGCCTTCTGTTTGTTTATAAATTGTATTGTTAAATTGGAAATAGTTCTGGTCAACGCAAACGTCTAATATATTTAATAACTCTTTTGTTACTATTGGGTTTACTCTACGTGCATTTAAACGAAATATTAAACGAAATATCAAATTTTCCCACATCTCCTCTTCTATACCCTATATAACCATAAAATCATATAATCATAAAACCTTTGCCGACAAACAAATTATATAATTCTTGAAACTGCTCACTAGTCAAATCTGTTGGCATTCCCATGGGCTTATCCTTTTTGCCAGCAGTGGCTTTGGACTCAGTGATGCATTTATATCTTATATAAACACGAAACTTTCATTTACTAAGCGTCAGTTCAAGTTCATCCGTGCACTTGAATGCCTGAAGATGCCGAAAGGCGAAACCCGGGTCGTTAATGACAAAATTTGTGAGAATGTACATAGTTTGAACGATTCAAATTTAATATTGAAATTCCACCAAGCACCTTCAGTCGAAATCTTAAATTATAATAAACAGTGTTTATAACTCACTCACGTTCACGAAAATTGTATTGGTTTCCAAAGAAATGAAAAATCGTATCACAGTGTTTCAACGGGGGCATAAGCGCTTAGAGATTGCTGAATTTCGAATGAGCGATTGTGCAATCAGTCATATCGGCCAATCTCAATGAGGTCGGCGATTTTATACTTTTAAGTTAGTGTATCCGAGATATTTTCATGGATTGAAATCAGTTCAAATTGGCCTGTACTTAAATCAGATCATTATTTGAAATAAATAAACCGTATGGCTATTTTAAATTTTTGTATTTGCATAGTAATGGAGAGGGGCATTTAATAATAATTGGATCATCGTAGAGAGGCAATGTGCGATGGTTGAAGCTAAATAATTTACGACACGCGATGGTGAGAATTAATAAGATTAAAAACACTGTTTTAAGCCAATTGATTCGACTAAAACTTTTTTTATCAATTCAGATACACAACGATAAATATAATTATAATTACAAAAATAAATATATTTTTTTAAATTACCCACCATTTAAATCTGCAGATATTCCCATGGGTTAATCCTTTTCGACAGCAATAGCTTTAAACTCAATGATACATTTATTTCTTATATAAACAGGAAACATTCATTTACTAAGCGTCAGTTCAAGTTCATTCGTACACTTGAACGCCCGAAGATGCCGAAAGGCGGAACGCGGGTCGTTAGTGACAAAATCTGTGAGAATTTACATAGTTTGAACGATTCAAATTCCATCAAGCACCTTCAGTCAAAATCTTAAATTATAACAAAACAAGTTAAAAAATTAAGTATTTCGACTGAGGGTGCTTGATGGAATTTCAATATCAAGTTTTAATTTTGTACTTTTCCATGACTTTTGTCGCTAACGACCCGGGTTTCGCCCTTATGCATCTTCAGGCATTCCAATTGCACGGATACACTTGAACTGACGCGTAGTAAACAGTTTGTATCGTTTATATACAAAAATATAAGTAGACCACTAAGTTAAAAGGCTATTAAAATGTAAATTAGTGAAAATTGAATGTATACAATTTTCAATGAATTAAGTGGGTTTGTTATAATTATAGGGATTTTTTGAAAATATTAATGACCAGATTATGTTAAAAAATATTGTAAAATATATATTTAGATATCGGTGCTCCCAGTGTTAACACACACAAATGCTAGGAAGTAAATACTGAATGGTAAGTAAATCCCGACTAAATAAATTTCTCCCAAATCTCGGGAAACATTGCTCAAGTATCTCTTCAAATACGCATTTACAGTTGAGTTGTTTCGTGTTTTATGAATATAAATTATATTTTAACAATCTGTTTATTAAAAATCGAACCGAAATCTAGAAAACTTGGACTTGAAAAATCGGATTTTCAGCATGCTATGTATTTGTTTTTATTTAACACGAAAAAATTAAGAGTTTCTTATTCAAAATTCGAATAAATATGCCGTAAAGAATTTTATGATTATTCTTCTGTGAGTAAACATTCCTTCGACGGCCTTAAATATTAAATGTGTTGTGCTCGATCTATCAAAATTTACTAAATACTGTGTCAAAAGTCGGCATATTTTTTTTTATTCTTTTGGTGCCCAGCGTTCTATTGTACATTTAAGTATCAAGCTGAATTGAAAGCCTCGGTGGTTGCTTATTTTTACATTCTTAAATTAATGTTAAAAATATTTTTATTTATTTTGTTACATTTTTATGATAACGTAAGCAGTTATTATTATTTCTTGTACACAAACATAAGATAACTTTTACTTCCCTCACTCAGTCAATACGTAAGTAGCTTGAAATGTTCATCAATACGGTTGCATTTACAGAGATGGTGTTTGCTGAAGTGAAAATGATTCGGTAAATTTTCTAGAAAATTCCTTCCAACGAAAGCTCACAGATGATTTCTACTTCGGAATAAAATACTTATAAACAATTTCATGAAAGAATATTTTTCGAAATAACATTTAAATATTAAGTGAATACTCTATTCTTTTGTTGAAAGAATATTTTATATTAAATTCTTACACATAAGAAAAAAAAAATATTTACAATCAAAATTCATTTTTTTTACCATGTCCGCTACCATTGTATACGTGGACTCCTAATGGATCTAAACAAAAAAAATCTACGAAAACTGCTTGTTACTCAGTTGCTCAACCTTTTTTTTCCAAAGATAGTAAGAATAGAAAAATAGGGCTAGTACAAGAATGTCGATCTAAAACGGCGCGTACCGTTTTTAGGATTAGATGTGTGAGAGAGATCAATTCAAGAAATCACATACATCTATGACTTCGAACTGAAATTAATGAATCGATTGAAAAAATAATTTATTATACTGGCCGTACTGGCATTCGAACCCGTAAAATCCGTAACCGAAGTCAACGACTTTGACCACCCAACCAAACAGGTGGCAAACCAAAAATCATAATACAATACTATATCAAAGCTATATTTTCCGATTACTTTGGCCAAGTTATTCTATTATGAAAGGTTTTTTATATTTCCTTCAACACATTGAAACTTTTTAAATGAAAACTATTTTTCGTTGTGAATTAAAAATGCTAGAGAGCGCTCGAAAATCTAAACCAAATCAAGTTAGAGTGCTGTATATTTTACTTAATGACATGAATTGCTCTAAAGTGTACTGTAAAAGAAAAATAAGTCTAGAGTTTTCCTACCTTTATTTCCTCAAAGTGGGTAAGTGTATGGGACGAAAAAGTGTAAAAGATTTACCACTTTACAATTTTTCAATTTCAAAGCTGTGTTGTGCAATTTATTACGGTAAATTTCACTTCAACTTCTTCTCATTGGGCTAAAAATAAAAATACAACCGAGGCAATCGATAACGCTGTAAATTGCATGTATAATATATATTTTGCATACTCTGAAAATAGCGCAATATTGATTTTTTTGTATCCATTCTTCCACTTGTCAAATCGTTGACAGTTAACGCCTCCATCCTGTCAATAATAAGTAAGTTTGTTAGTTAAGAAATTATTTATCAGTCATTTTGACACACATACACATACTTAGAAAACTAGTACAAGTGTAGTATTTCTTCAATACTTATACTGATTGATCATGTTTTATAACCTAAATAATATTAAAAGCTTCTATATTAATTTTCTCTGTAATTAAATAGTTTTTAATGAATTATATGTTTTATTTCCAGTTATAAAATGTGAGACTACAATTGTTTATAAATCTATTTTCTTTACAAAATTTTATTAAATCCATGCCCATTTCCAATGTGTAGCACATGGCGTACTAAAAGAGGAATCTCAACATAAGTGTTTTGTACGATAATCGTTTGTTACTCAGTTGCTCAACCTCTCTTTTTCGAAGAGAGTAGGGACAAAATGAAAGAGCTAAGACAGGACTAGTAGTTAACAAGTCACTCCCGCTACCCGCCACCTATGCCTTCGAACAGAAATCGATAAATCTAACTTTAAAAAATGTTTTTCCTACCGGAACATGAACCTGTGAGATTTGCCACGGAAGCCAACGACGTTGACCGCTGTGCGACACACCCGATCGTTAAGAATTGTTTATTTAATTTTTTGTCACCAAAAAATACTTTTTTAAATGATGTAAAGACTCAATCGAGTTAAACTTTTATTGTTTATGAAGCTTCCATTTGTATCATCCATGTTCCTTATTTGAAATTTTAAATAGAAAAAAAGTGTTTTTTATGTTCGACTTGAACCTGGAATATACTGATCGCTAGAATGATGTTTTACCGACAAAAAAAGAAGCCAATTATATTATTATATTAAATAATGCAACGTATCAGATATTAAAATTGCACATTAAGGATTCTAATTGTGAACGAAATTTCGACGTTTATTGTGGGTGAATTACTTTTTAGATCAAAAAAGGATGGTAGAAAACATCCTGACTGTAGAGAGTAAATAGGAAAGGGAATACTTAAAACCTGCCTCCAGAATTCAAATAAGGAAATATTTAAATTTGACGGAAATGAAAAACTTTTATTGTTACAAAAAAACACCATGAATGATTTTTATATAGTCGTATTGTATAATAGTAAAAATAAATCGGAGAGACTTATGTTTTATACAATTTTATATATCATAGCGTAAAATTTCAATTTGTTTCAGTTAAAAAAAAAACAGAATTTTAATATTCATTAGACGTTTCTGTGTTATTTCTTTCTAATGGCATATTAAGTTTATCATTAACATAGTAATTATGCAAACTGGTTGGTAAAGTTTGCTCTGTTTCTTTACCGCAAATTTTCGAAAATAAATTCAATTAGAAAATCGACAGGAAGAATGTTTTAACTGCCAACTCGCAAACACAGTTCATGTACAAGTATTTTAAAATAAATTTCTTGCTTTTACTTTTTGTATATATTTCTTCGTTCATTAAGAGAAATTTACTGATTACCTTTTCCAAGAACTTTTAAATTGATGTAAGATAAGTACAAAGAGATTTGTAAAACAAAAAGAGCTTTATTTTTATATATACGCACATTTGCTTTTAAATAAACATTTTACTACCTTTTAATGTATTTTGCCGAGTCAATAAAACACCTATTAATTACGGTTCTCAGTTAACACCTGACTGCTTAAAAAAGCTTTTTCTAAATTAATTATTTAGATTATCAATATATATTTTCTTAATCATTTATGTCATCTTCAATTTCTAGGATACTAGGCATTCTACTTTTACTTACTACATCGCACACTTTGTATTCATACAAGAGACGTCAAGGAAAAAATTGCCAGCATGTTTTTTTTTATATTTTGTCTATATGTGCAAGTCAAGGCAGCAAAGATCGTTAATTTATGACGTCACGCAATTTTATATTTTAATTTTTTGAACTCCCCCCATCGAAGAATCACATACAAAGACCAGACAGTATCTTCAGATTGTCATTTTTTCTATGGGCGTAGCAGTATATTGTACATATATGGAAGACCACCGAAATCATCGGCTTAAAATGAAAGCATAACACTCTATTACATCTGGGGCATTCAATCCCGGCATCAGGAACCCCCACCAATATGGCGATTACGTCATCCCGTAATCGTCATAATACCGACCCTGTGATTTCGGGATTCACTATGACATGTAAAAAAACAAATTTTAAATCTAAATTCTTCCCGATTTATTTCGACATATTTTTTAATAAAAACAATTTTCGACAGTGTACCTGAGTTTGTTAATATACAAACAAACATATTATAAAAGATTTTAGTCTTACTCACTCTCATATCTCTTATATAAAGCAAGTAGTTTTTTTTCTGTTTTAATAATACAACATTCAGTTGCAATAATTATTTTAGGACTGGATATGATTTTCGACAACTTTAATTTAAGATCTTGGACATAAGATATATTTTATATTTCAATTGATCTAAAAAAACTGAGATTCGACATTACAAAATCTGTCGCCTTGGCCGTTATCTGTAATGTCATTTTTTTTGTTGATTATAATTTTTTAAAACCATGTCCGCTCCCAATGTGGAGCATATGGACTCCTAATGGAGTTTATCTCAACAGAAGTGTTTTCTACGAGAACTGTTTGTTACTCAGTTGCTCAACCTCTCTTTTTTACAAAGAGAGTAGGGATAGAAGGATAGGGCTAGGACAGGATTAGTGGTAAGCTAATCGCTCTCGATACACCCCGTTCATAGGATAGGATGGGTGAGAGGGGGGAATTCAAGACATCACATATATCCATGCCTTTGAACAGAAATTCATAAATTGATTGAAAAATCAATTTATAAAACTGTCCGTACCGGGATTTGAACCTGGGCCCTCCGTAGCCGAAGCCAACACCGTTGACCACTCGACCACACAGGTGATTATAATTAGGGGTGTGTAAAAAATGAACACATAAAATATGGCAAATAATCAATCCCGGAATTGAAAGATTGTTAATCTCTAAATCTCGGGAACATAATAATATATCGACAAAAGGACTTAGCCGACACAATTCAGTAAATTGCGTTTAAAGTCAATAATTGTTCAATATCGCCCTAAGGCGTCGTCAATGACAACAAAAAATAGAGCGTTATCTCATTGCTCATCGCCTGCTCTGATTTGACTTGTTATCGTTGAGAAACGCTGATCTGATAACTGAAAGTTGTTAGTAGACAATTCTATTATAAAATTAGTATAGGCAATTGATCACATATTTACTAACCACACCGCACAATTCCTTTTTCGAAATTAATTTAAAAAAAACTTTTTCTGTAAAATGTATAAATAGTCAGTTACGATTTTTTGCCTATTACGGGTCGATATTTTAAATTCTTTTCGTTAGACCATATTATAAAGATAATATTTTGACTTTATTTTTTTTCTATATTACCTTTAATGAATGCTGTACGTAACAAACAGTCGTAAATTTACTATGTTTCAAGCAATGGTACTTATTACCTTTTAAGAAATAGTATTTTATATTCATAACTATCCCATTCAACGTATGGTAATATGGCCTCGAAAGACTTTTCACTTCCGTATGGAATGTGCTGTGTTTTAGCATGTATTTATTCAGTTCTTGTTTTTTTAAAAGAAGAATAGACTATTGATGAGACATTCAGAATGTAAAGTGCATTCTCCCAGACGTATTCTATAGAGCATTGTTTTTCAACATATGGTCCGCGGACCGAAACCGGTCCGCAAGAATTTTTTGCCGGTCCACGATAAATTTTATCTTTCGAAATGTTTTTGATTCGAATATCTCTTTTGGACTAAAAACGAGAAAAATTGATCACAAAAAAGCACCAAAAAATGTTGCACCAAAAAAGTAGTTTTATTAGCGATCATGAATAAAATTATATGTATCATTGACTTGACGTTTCAATTGCTACTTAATATATTATCCTTATGTACAGGTAGTTGTACACCCAACAGGTTCCATTACTCCACCTTGGACGTAAGTCGAAACGTACATCAGTAGCATTTCATACAAATAAAAAAAATATTTAAAACCTTAAAAAATAAAATCCAATAGATGCCATTAAAATTAAATATAAATATAGATAGCCATTAATAAGCCCAATTACGACATTAAAATGGTTCACTTGCGGCCAAATATTATTTTATAAAATACTTGAAAGAAACTGGAGAAAAAAATATTTTTTAACTATTAATTATACTCCATTGTTAGTCAAAATAGTCGTAAGTCGAGAATTGGCTGCGATTAAATATGTGTATCTGGTCTATGCTGGTTCGTAAAATATTTTTCCATTTTTTGCCTGTCCGCGGATGTAAAAAGGTTGAAGAACACTGCTGTAGAGTATTTGAGTATTTGAAATATAAATGTCAATTGAAGCGAAGAACAGTTCAACAATTCCACAATAACTTTGTTACACATTTTACATATATCGGTTCCGTGACTCAGTGATCAACGTCGCTGCCTTCCGCGACGTAGTTTCTATTCAAAGTCCTAGTAAAAACAGACTTTTTAAAAATCGAGTTATCGATTTCTGTTCGAAGGCACGCGTGTATTTGATGTTTAAAAAATCTCACTCACCCTTAATTCTAAAATAACGAGCCGTTGCGAAAGCGGTTAACTAACCGCTAGTCCTGCCCTGCCTTAAAATTCTATTATAATTACTATTTTAGAAAAGAAAGAGTGGTTGAGCGATTGGGTAACAAATATTTCTCGTAGAAAAACCATCTGTTGACATACCTCCAGCGGATAAGTACAAATTAAAAATGTATAGTTTTTGTTTCCCCTCCTGACCGCATGCCCTGTTTTAAAAGTCACCGCACGCCACTGGTATCCACGTATGTATATATATATAAAAGTATAATAAATAAATATGTATACATATATGTATAACATAATAAGTCATATAAATGCACATGGTTTCCACGTGAATAAGCTTTACTGTGGATTAATTGCTTCTCCAGCGATCACGCCTTTCTGTCGGCAATGTTGGAAAAAACGTTCCATGAACGAAAGAGACTTGAAGAACTTTGACGCAAACACGCCCAAAGACTCAAACTCTATCAATTTGATATAAAAAAATACATATAATATATGAGCCCTCGAGAGGTGAAGTGAGCTAGTGAAATAGTAAAACCTTTTTCTTGGACTATACTTGGACGTTATTTCACTTTTACGAAATAATAAGTCGAGTAGAATGTTAAAACGAATATCAATTTTTTTTTATAAACTACCACTTGGCTCACTTCACCTCTAATGGGTTCATATTATGGCTAAATTTTTACAGTAACAGCATTATTGAGACTTCTTAATTATAAAATTGTGTCGAATTGGGTTTTATTTAAAATGAAAATTTTTGGATCGGCTATAAGCTGATATTTTAAATTATTATATCAACTAGTCGAGTACTATTGTTCTACTGTGGTGCTTCGGGTACCTCGTACAAATAGCCCAAGACAAAAGACATCAGACAAAAGACAAAGGGCCCAGTCAAAAAGGCGATCTCTACACGAAGATAAATAGCTAGCACAGGCTCGCTGAACGGTGTTCAAATAATAATTATGACCTAGTTTTACGATTAATATTTGACAAGAAACCGTGCTATTTATAAATATTTCACTCAATTTTATACTGTAAGTTTAACTTATAATATTTAACATTTACTAATTTAATTATTTTTATGAAAACAATGATTTTTTTTTTGACAGAGAGATATCAATCATATGGAGTATGTTTTGAACGGGCTTAGATATCTATTCCTGCGTTACGTAAAAATAATGATATTGTCCAACGCAATATTTTTTTTTATCGAATGTCGGTTTCTGTTGTCTATTAAAAGATTTACTCTAGCAACTAAACGGGCTTGAGTTCAACTCCTGGTTAGGTCAATATCAAATAAGAAGTGTGTATTCTTAATTTTGGCACAGCGAATTTTTTCTCGTCGAGTTGATCTCTAGTGATCTCTCTTCAATTTTATGTGTCATTAAAAATTATTAGCCAAACTATTTGTTTCATATTAAAAATTAAAAATTGGTTTTGGTTTTATCCCAACTAATAAAATGTCTGTTAGCGTTGAAATGGATGGCGATATTTGTTTTTATAATGATTATTAATATGCAAAATCTCCTTGAGCTAAGCATATTATACGGCTTAGAATTTTTTAAAACGACAAAACATAACGACTATGTTTATTAACAAAAAAACACGCGACGAAAGTGTGTTTTTGTGTAGAAAATGTACTAAGAAACACATTTTGACGTGTCAACCATTCGACCAATTTTCAGGCATCGTGTCTTTGCTTAAACTTTGAGGCTGTTGAGTACATATTGCAATATCTAATTAAATCCATTTCCCGTGAAATGAGCGCATAAATGAGCTGAACGCGAGGTCATACTGCCTTAAAGTTCAGGGTAGAATTTTTAAATCAAAACATTTAGACCAAAGTATTTTTTCTTCTTAACTTGGTAATGGTTCTGGGGAACATTTTGACCAGCCTGCTATCAATGTTGTGCGAATAAAATAATAATAAAACAAAATATTTTCACCGGTGGTTTAATGTCAGTTTGAACTACGTCCTTGTGTGCCCAAATTTTCCACATTTTTATTACGGCACCCTAATGGATGTCTGGTATTAACATGCCATACATTGTGTCCAAAATAACATTATAGCTTCCCCACATTGATTGGTGTACGAAATTATCGTATAAAAACCGACTATCTTTTTGCAATTTTCAAAATTTTACGTCTTTTTTAAGAAAAGTTTTAAATTGCCATCACATCCATGGAAGACATCTCAGTAGAATTTGTTTTTTTAGAGCTAGTAGTTATTCTGAAAAATAAGTTATACGCTAAATTATCATGCATTGGTAATTTTACCCAACTTTACATAATCATGGTTATATCGTATTGCATAATTGAATGCCTAATTATTGTATTGATAATGAATTATTTACTATTTTTGTGATATCACGTAAACTATTAAAATAAATACTCTACCTATTTAATCAGTTAATTTTATACAATTTATTCCCTATAGTTCAAAAACTCTACAAATATAATTTCCATAGCTTAAGAGAAGAAATTTATAAAAAAAGACTTTTTTATGATTTGTCCTAACACATCACATCGTTTCTAGACATTAAAACATTCTAGCGATGATTTGTAGTCTATAAATTGTTTATGCGATCAATTGAAGCGGCCAAAACCCAATAACTATGACTTGCTGGTGGAAAATTTTTACCGATCCTGTTTGAAAGTATCAATTCAGAGATTCGAACTCGTGAACCGCAATCAAAAACCACTCATTCTCAAGAGCGTTTACTTCTCAGCTATAAGACCGAATACAAATATTTTGATTTACTGCACATATTACACATAATTGAACTATATTTTAGTATATTGTCAAAAGTTCTCATTTACTGATTTTGATTCAAATTATTTACTTTTGATCTTATTGATGTCATTTATTTATAAATTATTTAATTTTTTACCAATCGTTTGTTACACAAAAGATATTAGTCATATTTTGTATGATAATGCCCGTAATGAGCAAAACGCTTCCCAATCTTTAATAAATAATGGAAAACTAGAAGAAACCAGTGTTTAATTTTTCAATATTATAGACTCATAAAAATATTCAAATATTAACTTTTTGCGATACGATGTTTGAAAATAACGCCTATTATATTGATTTTCAAAAATAAAAGAATTCGAGCCGAAAAAGCATGTCTATCTATTTGTGATGTTATCCAAAGTTATCTACATTTAGAAACGAGGCGAAGAGTGATTGGTTAGAAATGCCAGTCACCACCTAATTTCATCATCTGTCCTTACCTTCTCTTCAAAATGAGACTTCGTAACTGCTTTAAAATGCCCCTGGGACTCTAGGAGTACGTATGTTTACATTGAACAGGACCAACATAATTGAAAAAAAAACAATATAGCAAGTTTCAAATTGCTTACTGTGGTTCGCAACAAGTAAACATGACCACTGAGAGACGTAAAAGCTGATTGTATATACGAATAGCACAATATACAAGAGAAAGCATTAAGCAAATAGATATTTTTTTTCACATGTTTTTTTGACTACATGAAACAATGACTTAGGTCAAAACGTAACATAAGCTTGTTTTTTTTTTGCTTTTAAGAAAGATAAAAATAACTTTACAATGAAGATTTTTTCTCTTGTTAATAACGGTTTAAAATTGTAAACTTTAATACACAACGATGTTTGATTTTTAAAAAAAGTTTGGAACACGTTGCTTTATAAATAATTTTAAGTAACATAAGAGAAAACAATTAATTAACTAGAGTATTCATTACATATTGAATATAAAAGATTAAACATAAATACATTTGCTTTCTTATTGTAACTTAAAACAACCATATAATTATCATTAAGTATCGAAAACATAAGTTATGTCAGCTTTTTTACTAAAAAAAAAACAAACAAAACCAGTTATATCTTTGAAATATAAAGTTGATATAGTAAGTTAAAATAAAATACCGTATCAGAATTTTTCAAAGTCTACGTAATGTTTCTGTTCATTCAAGTTAACCATCGAGCTTTAGCAAAAGGTGTTATTATAACTTCCTATATATTTCATTACTCATTGGAAAAAGATTTTTTTTTCCGCATTTCATTCGGTTTCAGGAAAGACATCTTTCATGAATGAAGTTTATGAGTGAAAAAAAAACAAAAGAGCATTGTAAGCGATGAAAGCAAGAGAAAAGTTTTACTACAAGGCAAGTTATCCGGTTGAGGGTTGAATGTCAACTTTATTTGCCAATTTATTTCTGTATAACAAAGGATGAAAATCGTATTTATTTTTATTCTGGTCGAATTTGTTTCTCTTAAGAGGTATTCAAGGATATTGGCAATAAAATAAATATTAAATAAAATGCCTACGCAAAGCCTTTTATAAATCTATAAATGATTAAAAGAAGAGCCAAAACTATACTCCTTTTTATTTAGTTTTTTTATGGTAATCTATATCTGTTTTATATACGTTAAGCCGCTTTCAGGTTTTTAGAAAATACGTCGACATTCGTTTAAAATTAAATTATTTACTACTGAAGAAAATCTTTTTAGATGCATATGAATGGGTTGAAATATATTTGTTACACAGTTAACCAATTTTGATTAATGATGCGAGTCAATTTTCCCCATACCACCATATATATTCTTTTCGTGAGATAAAATTTTAATTTTTCACCTGCACCTTAAAATATTTAATCGATCACTCAATTTTTTTAATACAAGCTCAACGTTTAAAAACTATGCTTAAATAACTTTTGAAATTGTATTTTAATGAAACATAAGTTATGACTACACATAACCATCTACATATACATAACCATCTACAGATAAAACTTTTATTTAATAAAAGTATGTACATATTAACAAGAAAGAAATATTATTAAATAATATCTTGAATAAAACAGGTGGTTCGCCACTGTTAAATATATTTAATTTATTCTAACGGCTTAACCCGCCCTAATTGAATCAACTCATTAGTTAATCATTTTTTAATGTAAATGTCATTTGTCGTTTATCCATTATCGTTTGTTTGTTCTACTATCATTCCCTTCTTGCCTCCCATTTTTATTTGATTTTTATTATAATATAATATATCAGAATAGTAAAATTAAAATCATTCGTACTTAAGCAAGCATTTGCGAAAATAGTTGTCTGAGGATGCCTCTGAAAGAGACGAAACACGTGTCACAGTTTGTAGCACAATACGTGGAATAATCTAAGTCATTTTATTTTATATTATCTACAGATTTCGTTAAGTATATTTGAATGTTTTTTTCAATTGAGATTGTTCGTCGTAAATATCAAATCAATATTCAGATATAAATCAATATACTTATTATTATTAGTGGTTGGAGTGTTACCTTTTATTTTTAACTATGTAAAAGTTACAAACTGGTTACTAGAATAAGTTAGAGTTCATCGAGTTTGTAGAAAATAAATATGATCTATACAAATGCATTTTAAATCATCACACAATGATTGCATTATATTTGTAGCCACAGATTATCAAGGTGAAATTTACAACACTTTTAAAACGAAAACATTTAAAAGTGTCAATTTAATGCATGATAAAATTGCAAACTCGCCTTGTATACACATTTTGGTTTACTGAAAGAGAATTATATTTTGCCAAGAGTGTCTTCAGTCAGAATCATTTAAGGTCTTTTTATTTACCCGAGAAGCCTACGGCAAACTTTCAACAAAAGCCTTTCCGTCGTTTGAAATTGATAACTAAGGACGCTGATACTAAAGACGTTTTTATATCGCGAGAAAAGTGATTCCAAGTGAGAAGTTTTCTCACGAAAGCCTTTGTACATTATCGGATGAAAACCTGTTCCTTGACGAATTATTTCAAGGTATCGATCTGACAGCTTCAATTGAGATGTAAGGTAATTTATAATGATGCTTATGTACACGTAGCTATATATGAATGGAGAAAAAAAACATTTCACACATATATTGTTAAATATAAGTAAATATTTAAAATGAGATATATTTTGGTAAGCATGAAAGCTTTAAAAAAATGTATTTGAATAAAGCTTTTTAAACTAAGTTGCGCACGAGCAAGCATAAACATCTTACACTTGAAATCGTTTAACTAAAATATGCCGAGTTTGATTTTGATAGAAAGTTCAATATTTGAAGGATTGTGCAATAAGCTTCGTTTCAAAAGAATATTTGCTTTCTCTGTCATAAGATAAAAACACACGAGCTAAGATAAAAACTCAGCTATAACTTATGTGTAAGGCTTGTCGGTTTTCAAAAACCGGTTTTTTGTCTAAACTCGTGACATTCAAAAACCAGTTTTTCAACTTCGTAACCGGTTATGCCAAATTTTTCATAAACGAGTCTATAACCAAAAGGGCAGAAAATTTAGATCTTTTATTTGATGGCTTAAAGACCATATGCCTCACATCATTACCCAACGAAAGGGTATTTTCGGTATCAGAAAATTTTGTTACAAAACGATCAGTGGACGCTTTGTGTTTTCTTAAATCATATTTTCTGAGGGGTAATATCAAATAATTTCTTGTTGTGTATTATTATGTATATAAATAAAAAACATAAAAAATGAACTTTTTTCGCCATTTTAATTGAACTATCCATTTTTTGTAAAACTTCGAAAACCGGTTTTTGAACATTATTGACATTCAAAAGTCGGTTTTTTTCAAAATTCGGTTTTTGTATAAGCCCTACTTATGTGTGATTTCAATAAATGATGATTGTAATGTATGTAAACTACCTTCTATATATTTTTTTAGATTTGATTGAGTCAAAAGCATATTGAAATATTAGTATTTTTATCTAAATTTATCTAAATTTGTATATGAGAGGTAATAAATGATTTTAAATCGAATATTATTTTTTACGTCGTTAACTAGAAGTTAAGCTCGTCTTATAATAAATATGCCTCGATAAAACGACGCTTATTGATACATGTAGCATATAACCAAGGTAAATAATTTTAGGCATCTGAATTTTTAGTACCAATGACACTTAAAATACGAAGCCAAAAATACTAAAATTTCTATTGATTATCCAAACATGAAAGACTATACTAAGTTGCACCCGTTTCTATCGAAGTATTTTTTCACCTACCTACTTTTATTTGATAGGCTTTCATTTTTATTTCAAACTACACTACGAAAATTCCACTATGTGATATTAAATATTTATAATTTATATATTTTAGGAATATGTATATACGTGCCAGACTTCACGTCTGAAAAAAAGCTTCCGTTGAGATAACTCCATTGAGATGCCATATGCTCCACATTGGGAGCGGACATAGATTTTTTTACAGTTTTTGTATGTGGTATCCTATGAATCCCGGAACGGGTTTCCTCTGTTTGTTTTGTCCCAAACTAAGGGCATGATTAGGGTATCCAATCCCGGAGCCTTTTTCCAATCCCGGGATTTCGGGATTGATTTATTTTGAATTCCGGGATCCCGGGATTGAGATATTCTCACCGAGGAATTTGAAATCCTCAATTTGCTTTACCTTTTCCCGGAATCTCACGGAAACTCTTTTTTTTTTGTTTGGTTCTTCACGTTTTTCAAGAGCTGAATTTTTTTTTCGAAATAAACAATTAAATTTTCATAGAAGTAGGTTTTCCATCAGTATAATTTTATTATTAATCATACTTTTGTCAAAGGTTAATTACTTAATTAAAAATTAAATGAATTTAATTTACACGACTTCATCTAGTACTTGTTTTATTACTTCTAATGATGTTCTTATATTATTGTCAATAGTGAATTTTCGATTGTTAAACATCCACTGTAAACAATAATTAACAACGTACTGTATTTAAATACCGTTCGAATGTAATGAAATCCAAACTAAAACGTTTTAGTATTCTCATGTTAGATAAGTTCATATTAAATTTGTTGAGTAAGTCATGAGAAGTTTGATCAATCCCGTAAAATTTTAAATGCTCATCTATTGTCTGTAATTATTACTCAAATTTTGAAACAAGAATAAACTTCCTTCTCTTAATATAACACTTTTACATAACTTTAAGCAATAAACAAATTTAAAACGTCTAACACGTTCTAGGAAAACGTGCAAATGAAGATAAACTTTGCATTCGTTTATCTTGATTACTATGTACTAAAACTAAAAGTTTTTGTAAAAACTATTGTTTACCACTTGTAGTTTTGTATTTTTAAATTTTTTACGATTTTTAGGAATTGGAGACTCTTATCAATCAAATAATGTTATGAAAAAAATTGAAAGGGGTATATAAATAAAATATTTAAAACAATTTGAACAAGAGATTTTGTGCACGATTGTTATAAATTAAACACATAAAAAAATCACTTAAAGTAAACACAATGATAGCAAAATAATAAACATGAATAAATAAATTCATTTATTGATATATTTGCTGATAAAAGTGAATATTAATCAAAACAAAAGTTGATTGAATTACAATGCTATCTTTGGGTGCAATTTTTTTTCTCCCTATGACTAAATTCCAGGAATGTATAAAGCAGGAAGAGTATACAAATATGACAAATACATTCCAATAGGTTTGGGGAAATAAATATGTATGTATTTTCTCAAGAAATATTTACCGTCATGCTGAAATTATGCCCGCTTTATTTTCATTCTTGCACACACTTGTTTTTTTAGTATAGATTATTTCTGTTATATCCCTATGTCATATGACATCGACGTAATTATTAATGTCAGATGATAGCTATATTATCGATCGAAAGCAGTGTTTCCTAACCGAACAGAAGTCACAAAACACTTTTTATTCATTAAAGTATGATTTTAATGAATACAATAATTTTAATCATTAAAATATTTTTTTATTGTTTTGTGTATTCGAAGATAGAATAAATTACAAAATTATAATAAAATTCTTTCTGCACCACATTCACTATCAAATATCAAAGAAAATGTAAACAAAGTTTGATCTTTTTATAACCCAAAATATGCCTGTGGGACTATTCTCAAATTTATTAGGGTATAGACCAGTGGCTTCCAACCTATATGTTACTGCGCCTCCCTTTGAAGAAAAAAACATTATCGCGCCTCCCCATCCTATATTTCATATAGTAATAAAGACACGTTTTAAAGGGGAAATAAATATTTTGGACTTTTCGCGCCTCCCTTTGCAATAGCTCACGCCTCCCAGTTTGGAAATCGCTGGTATAGACTCAAACTCTCGTTAATGAATCGTATATCTGGTTTTCACGGTTGGTATGACATAACTGTAACAATTACGGATATTTTTACAGCTTTTATCGTCGATATTTTATTATTTATTCAAGAAATCAAAAGAGTGCGTTAGAAAAAGGTTATTTTGAAACAAACTGACAATTTTTTACTCAAGCTGATCAAGCTGATGTTATTAAGCATATTCATATCATTAAAACGACTCTAATACGTATAGAAAATGAAATGATTAATCAGACATACATAAAGCATAGTGAAAAAATTGCAGTCGGAACCGCAGAACTAAATTAATAAAAAATACTTCACTGAACAATTGCATTGTCTTGATCCTAATGTAATTGAAAATAGTTATTGAAATAGCCTTACATATATAATCTAAAAATAGAATTAAAGTAAAACCGCTTAAGACCCCCAATCATTTAACTTAATTTACACCAATAGTAAAGTCAAATTAAGTATAAGCGACCTCACTGAATAAATGTTTTGTCTTGATTCTAATAAAGTTTAGAATAACCCTTAATGAATCTCTTAAAAAAGCCCTAAAAAGTAATAAAGTCAAGCTAGTTTGTGAGACGCACTAACCAAGGAGACCTCTTTCTGCGAAATGTTTCATTAACCACGCATTATCCTTATCAATGATATAATCCAATAGTAAATGTTTTGCAATTACAACATCAAATTTTTATTATTGAGTTTGAGATTTTGTTACCCCCTGAAAAGTAGTATGTTACATACCAATACTTCGTGTAAGTTTAAATATAACAAAAAAATAAAATAAATTGCTAGTAGAAGAATATGATTGAACGTTGACAGGTCCGTGCAGTGTTCAACATCGTTGGTTTCTGTGACAGATTTCACGTAAGTGCCAGTAATAACAGTATTTTTCTCAATCAATTTCTGTTCGAAAGTATTGGTGTTTATCGAGAGCTATAAGCTTAACACTAGTCCTGGCCTAACCTTATCTCTATATATCCCTAGTATCTTAGAAAAAGGCAAGCTGAGCAACTGAGCAACACGTAATTGTTGCAAAAATCTCTCTAGATCTTTCATTAGGAGGCCATAAACTTCAGCAAATATGGATTAAAAAAAGAAAAAAGGATTTTTGTTTAGTGTCCGATAGAGAATAGTTGTAGCAACTCTTAACTCACTGCGGAAAGTCTGGGACTCACATTTGTACTCGGTCAGAACTAAGGCTTATACAAAAACCGACTTCTGAAAAAACCGGTTTTTGAATGTCAATATTGTTCGAAAACCGGTTCTATCCGGTTTTCGAAGTTTTACAAAAACTTGATAAAAAAATTTAAAAAAGCAAAAAGGGTTCATTTTTCTTCTCTTGTTTATTTATATACATAATATAAAACACAACAAGAAATTATTTGGTGAATTAACCAAAGGACAAATGCCCATTTGCCTTTAATGCCCTATTATTTGAAAGGACAAATAATAAATGATGTTTTTTTTTCGAATATATCAAAATTAAGATGATTTATTTATTTTACCGAGCCCTTTGTTGAGATTGATGAACGCTGGCGAGCCCTATGTCAAAGACCGGCGAGCCCTTTATTAAAAAAGGACAAATGCTAAACAATGTTTTTTTTTCGAATATATCAAAATTAAGATGATATATTTTTTCGACCGAGCACCTTGTTGAGATTGATGAACGTTGGCGAGCCCTTTGTAAAAAAAGGACAAATGCTAATCAATGTTTTTTTCTTCGAATATATCAAAATTAAGATGATATATTTTTTCGACCGAGCCCCTTGTTGAGATTGATTAACGCTGGCGAGCCCTTTGTCAAAAAAGGCGAGCCCTTTGTAAAAAAAAGACAAATGCTTAAGCATTTACAATGTTTTTTTTTCGAAAATGCCCCTTGTTGTAATTGATGAACGCTGGCGAGCCCTTTGTTAAAAAAGGAAAAATGCTAAACAATGTTTTTTTCTTCGAATATATCAAAATTAAGATGATTTCTTTTTTCGACCGAGCCCCTTGTTGAGATTGATGAACGCTGGCGAGCCCTTTGTTAAAAAAGGACAAATGCTAGACAATGTTTTTTTCTTCGAATATATCAAAATTAAGATGATTTATTTTTTCAACCGAGCACCTTAGTGAGATTGATGATCGCTGGCGAGCCCTTTGTCAAAGGCCGGCGAGCCCTTTGTTACAAAAGGACAAATGCTAAACAATGTTTTTTTCTTCGAATATGTAAAAATTCAGATGATTTATTTTTTCGACCGAGCCCCTTGTTGAGATTGATGAACGTTGGCGAGCCCTTTGTAAAATACCAGCGAGCCCTTTGTTAAAAAAGGACAAATGCTAGACAATGTTTTTATCTTCGAATATATCAAAATTAAGATGATTTATTTTTTTCGACCGAGCCCCTTGTTGAGATTGATGAACGCTGGCGAGCCCTTTGTCAAAGGCCGGCGAGCCCTTTGTTAAAAAATGACAAATGCTAGACAATGTTTTTTTCTTCGAATATATCAAAATTAAAATGATATATTTTTTCAACCGAGCCCCTTGTTGATATTGATGATTGCTGGCGAGCCCTTTGTCAAAGGCCAGCGAGACCTTTGTTAAAAAATGACAAATGCTAGACAATGTTTTTTTCTTCGAATATGTAAAAATTCAGATGATTTATTTTTTCGACCGAGCCCCTTGTTGAGATTGATGAACGTTGGCGAGCCCTTTGTAAAATACCAGCGAGCCCTTTGTTAAAAAAGGACAAATGCTAGACAATGTTTTTATCTTCGAATATATCAAAATTAAGATGATTTATTTTTTTCGACCGAGCCCCTTGTTGAGATTGATGAACGCTGGCGAGCCCTTTGTCAAAGGCCGGCGAGCCCTTTGTTAAAAAATGACAAATGCTAGACAATGTTTTTTTCTTCGAATATATCAAAATTAAAATGATATATTTTTTCAACCGAGCCCCTTGTTGATATTGATGATTGCTGGCGAGCCCTTTGTCAAAGGCCGGCGAGCCCTTTGTTACAAAAGGACAAATGCTAAACAATGTTTTTTTCTTCGAATATGTAAAAATTCAGATGATTTATTTTTTCGACCGAGCCCCTTGTTGAGATTGATGAACGCTAGCAAGCCCTTTGTCAAAGGCTGGCGAGCCCTTTGTAACAAAAGGACAGATGCTAAATGATAATTTTTTCGAATATATAAAAATTCAGATGATTTATTTTTTCGACCGAGCCCCTTGTTGAGATTGATGAACGCTGGCGAGCCCTTTGTCAAAGGCCGGCGAGCTCTTTGTTAAAAAAGGACCAATGATAATTATTTCGAATATATCAAAATTCAGATGATTTATTTTTTCGACCGAGCACCTTGTTGAGATTGATGAACGTTGGCGAGCCCTTTGTCAAAGACCAGCGAGCCCTTTGTTAAAAAAGGACAAATGCTTAGCAATGTTTTGGTCTTCGAATATATCAAAATTAAGATGATATATTTTTTCGACCGAGCACCTTGTTGAGATTGATGAACGCTAGCGAGCCCTTTTTTAAAAAAGGACAAATGATAATTTTTTCAAATATATTAAAATTCAGATGATTTATTTTTTCGACCGAGCCCCTTGTTGAGATTGATGAACGCTGGCGAGCCCTTTGTTAAAAAAGAAAAAATGCTAGACAATGTTTTTTTCTTCGAATATATCAAAATTAAGATGATATATTTTTTTCGACCGAGCCCCTTGTTGAGATTGATGAACGTTGGCGAGCCCTTTGTCAAAGACCAGCGAGCCCTTTGTTAAAAAAGGACAAATGCTAGACAATGTTTTTTTCGTCGAATTTATCTAAATTAAGATGATATATTTTTTCAACCAAGCCCCTTGTTGATATTGATGAACGCTGGCGAGCCCTTTGTTGAAGGCCGGCGAGCCCTTTGTTAAAAAATGACAAATGCTAGACAATGTTTTTTTCGTCGAATTTATCTAAATTAAGATGATATATTTTTTCAACCGAGCCCCTTGTTGATATTGATAAACGCTGGCGAGCCCTTTGTTAAAGGCCGGCGAGCCCTTTGTTAAAAAATGACAAATACTAGACAATGTTTTTTTCTTCGAATATATCAAAATTAAGATGATATATTTTTTCGACCGAGCCCCTTGTTGGCTGGCGAGCCCTTTGTTAAAGGCCAGCGAGCCCTTTGTTAAAAAATGACAAATGCTTAACAATGTTTATTTCTTCGAATATATCAAAATTCAGATTATTTATTTTTTCGACCGAGCCCCTTGTTGAGATTGATGAACGTTGGCGAGCCCTTTGTCAAAGACCAGCGAGCCCTTTGTTAAAAAAGGACAAATGCTTGGCAATGTTTTGGTCTTCGAATATATCAAAATTAAGATGATATATTTTTTCGACCGAGCACCTTGTTGAGATTGATGAACGCTAGCGAGCCCTTTGTCAAAGGCCGGCGAGCCCTTTGTTACAAAAGGACAAATGCTAAATGATAATTTAGCGAGCCCTTTGTTAAAAAAGGACAAATGATAAATTCTTCGAATATATCAAAATTAAGATGATATATTTTTTCGACCGAGCCCCTTGTTGAGATTGATGAACGCTGGCGAGCCCTTTGTCAAAGGCCGGCGAGCCCTTTGTTTAAAAAGAAAAAATGCTAGACAATGTTTTTTTCTTCGAATATATCAAAATTAAGATGATTTATTTTTTCGACCGAGCCCCTTGTTGAGATTGATAAACGTTTGCGAGCCCTTTGTCAAAGACCAGCGAGCCCTTAGTTTAAAAAGAAAAAAATGCTAGACAATGTTTTTTTCTTCGAATATATCAAAATTAAAATGATATATTTTTTCAACCGAGTTATTTGTTGATATTGATGAACGCTGGCGAGCCCTTTGTTAAAGGCCGGCGAGCCCTTTGTTAAAAAATGACAAATGCTAGCCAATGTTTTTTTGTTCAAATATATCAAAATTAAGTTGATTTATTTTTTCAACCGAGCCCCTTGTTGAGATTTATGAACGCTGGCGAGCCCTTTGTCAAAGGCCGGCGAGCCCTTTGTTAAAAAATGACAAATGATAGACAATGTTTTTTTCTTCGAATATATCAAAATTAAGATGATATATTTTTTCAACCGAGCCCCTTGTTGATATTGATGAACGCTGGCGAGCCCTTTGTTAAAGGCCGCGAGCCCTTTGTTAAAAAATGACAAATGCTAGACAATGTTTATTTCTTCGAATATATCAAAATTCAGATTATTTATTTTTTCGACCGAGCCCCTTGTTGAGATTGATGAACGTTGGCGAGCCCTTTGTCAAAGACCAGCGAGCCCTTTTTTAAAAAAGGACAAATGCAAGACAATGTTTTTTTCGTCGAATTTATCAAAATTAAGATGATATATTTTTTCAACCGAGCCCCTTGTTGATATTGATGAACGCTGGCGTGCCCTTTGTTAAAGGCCGGCGAGCCCTTTGTTAAAAAATGACAAATGCTAGACAATGTTTTTTTGTTTGAATATATCAAAATTAAGATGATTTATTTTTTCGACCGAGCCCCTTGTTGAGATTTATGAACGCTGGCGAGACCTTTGTCAAAGGCCGGCGAGCCCTTTGTTAAAAAATGACAAATGCTAGACAATGTTTTTTTCTTCATATATTTTAAAATTAAGATGATATATTTTTTCAACCGAGCCCCTTGTTGATATTGATAAACGCTGGCAAGCCCCTTGTCAAAGGCCGGCGAGCCCTTTGTTAAAAAAGGACAAATGATAATTTCTTCGAATATATCAAAATTAAGATGATATATTTTTTCAACCGAGCCCCTTGTTGATATTGATGAACGCTGGCGTGCCCTTTGTTAAAGGCCGGCGAGCCCTTTGTTAAAAAATGACAAATGCTAGACAATGTTTTTTTCTTCGAATATATCAAAATTCAGATGATCTATTTTTTCGACCGAGCCCCTTGTTGAGATTGATGAACGTTGGCGAGCCCTTTGTCAAAGACCAGCGAGCCCTTTGTTAAAAAAGAAAAAATGCTAGACAATGTTTTTTTCTTCGAAAATATCAAAATTCAGATGATCTATTTTTTCGACCGAGCCCTTTGTTGAGATTGATGAACGCTAGCGAGCCCTTTGTCAAAGGCCGGCGAGCCCTTTGTTACAAAAGGACAAATGCTAAACAATGTTTTTTTTTCGAATATATCAAAATTAAGATGATATATTTTTTCGACCGAGCACCTTGTTGAGATTGATGAACGCTGGCGAGCCCCTTGTCAAAGGCCGGCGAGCCCTTTGTTTTCAAAAGGACAAATGATAATTTCTTCGAATATATCAAAATAAAGATGATTTATTTTTTTCGACCGAGCCCCTTGTTGAGATTGATGAACGCTGGCGAGCCCTTTGTCAAAGGCCGGCGAGCCCTTTGTTAAAAAATGACAAATGCTAGACAATGTTTTTTTCTTCGAATATATCAAAATTAAAATGATATATTTTTTCAACCGAGCCCCTTGTTGATATTGATGATTGCTGGCGAGCCCTTTGTCAAAGGCCAGCGAGACCTTTGTTAAAAAATGACAAATGCTAGACAATGTTTTTTTCTTCGAATATATCAAAATTAAGATGATTTATTTTTTCAACCGAGCACCTTAGTGAGATTGATGATCGCTGGCGAGCCCTTTGTCAAAGGCCGGCGAGCCCTTTGTTACAAAAGGACAAATGCTAGACAATGTTTTTTTCTTCGAATACATCAAAATTAAAATGATATATTTTTTTCAACCGAGCCTCTTGTTGATATTGATGTGAGCTGGCGAGCCCTTTGTTAAAGGCCAACGAGCCGTTTGTTAAAAAATGACAAATGCCAGACAATGTTTTTTCTTCGAATATATCAAAATTAAAATGATATATTTTTTCAACCGAGCCCCTTGTTGATATTGATGAACGCTGGCGAGCCCTTTGTTAAAGGCCGGCGAGCCCTTTGTTAAAAAAAATGACAAATGCTAGACAATGTTTATTTCTTCGATTATATCAAAATTCAGATTATTTATTTTTTCGACCGAGCCCCTTGTTGAGATTGATGAACGTTGGCGAGCCTTTTGTCAAAGACCAGCGAGCCCTTTGTTAAAAAAGGACAAATGCTAGACAATGTTTTTTTCGTCGAATTTATCAAAATTAAGATGATATATTTTTTCAACCGAGCCCCTTGTTGATATTGATGAACGCTGGCGAGCCCTTTGTTAAAGGCCGGCGAGCCCTTTGTTAAAAAATGACAAATGCTAGACAATGTTTTTTTTCGTCAAATTTATCAAAATTAAGATGATTAATAATTTTTTTGACCGAGCCCCTTGTTGAGATTTATGAACGCTGGCGAGCCCATTGTTAAAGGCCGCGAGCCCTTTGTTAAAAAATGACAAATGCTAGACAATGTTTTTTTCTTCGAATATATCAAAATTAAAATGATATATTTTTTCAACCGATCCCCTTGTTGATATTGATGAACGCTGGCGAGCCCTTTGTCAAAGGCCGGCGAGCCCTTTGTTAAAAAAGGACAAATGCTAGACAATGTTTTTTTCTTCGAATACATCAAAATTAAAATGATATATTTTTTTTAACCGAGCCTCTTGTTGATATTGATGTGAGCTGGCGAGCCCTTTGTTAAAGGCCGGCGAGCCCTTTGTTAAAAAATGACAAATGCCAGACAATGTTTTTTTCTTCGAATATATCAAAATTAAAATGATATATTTTTTCAACCGAGCCCCTTGTTGATATTGATGAACGCTGGCGAGCCCTTTGTTAAAGGCTGGCGAGCCCTTTGTTAAAAAAATGACAAATGCTAGACAATGTTTATTTCTTCGAATATATCAAAATTCAGATTATTTATTTTTTCAACCAAGCCCCTTGTTGAGATTGATGAACGCTGGCGAGCCCTTTGTCAAAGGCCGGCGAGCCCTTTGTTAAAAAATGACAAATGCTAGACAATGTTTTTTTTCGTCGAATTTATCAAAATTAAGATGATTAATAATTTTTTTGACCGAGCCCCTTGTTGAGATTTATGAACGCTGGCGAGCCCATTGTTAAAGGCCGCGAGCCCTTTGTTAAAAAATGACAAATGCTAGACAATGTTTTTTTCTTCGAATATATCAAAATTAAAATGATATATTTTTTCAACCGAGCCTCTTGTTGATATTGATGTGAGCTGGCGAGCCCTTTGTTAAAGGCCGGCGAGCCCTTTGTTAAAAAATGACAAATGCCAGACAATGTTTTTTCTTCGAATATATCAAAATTAAAATGATATATTTTTTCAACCGAGCCCCTTGTTGATATTGATGAACGCTGGCGAGCCCTTTGTTAAAGGCCGGCGAGCCCTTTGTTAAAAAAAATGACAAATGCTAGACAATGTTTATTTCTTCGATTATATCAAAATTCAGATTATTTATTTTTTAGACCGAGCCCCTTGTTGAGATTGATGATTGCTGGCGAGCCCTTTGTCAAAGGCCAGCGAGACCTTTGTTAAAAAATGACAAATGCTAGACAATGTTTTTTTCTTCGAATATATCAAAATTAAGATGATTTATTTTTTCAACCGAGCACCTTAGTGAGATTGATGATCGCTGGCGAGCCCTTTGTCAAAGGCCGGCGAGCCCTTTGTTACAAAAGGACAAATGCTAGACAATGTTTTTTTCTTCGAATACATCAAAATTAAAATGATATATTTTTTTCAACCGAGCCTCTTGTTGATATTGATGTGAGCTGGCGAGCCCTTTGTTAAAGGCCGGCGAGCCCTTTGTTAAAAAATGACAAATGCCAGACAATGTTTTTTCTTCGAATATATCAAAATTAAAATGATATATTTTTTCAACCGAGCCCCTTGTTGATATTGATGAACGCTGGCGAGCCCTTTGTTAAAGGCCGGCGAGCCCTTTGTTAAAAAAAATGACAAATGCTAGACAATGTTTATTTCTTCGATTATATCAAAATTCAGATTATTTATTTTTTAGACCGAGCCCCTTGTTGAGATTGATGAACGTTGGCGAGCCTTTTGTCAAAGACCAGCGAGCCCTTTGTTAAAAAAGGAGAAAAGCTAGACAATGTTTTTTTCGTCGAATTTATCAAAATTAAGATGATATATTTTTTCAACCGAGCCCCTTGTTGATATTGATGAACGCTGGCGAGCCCTTTGTTAAAGGCCGGCGAGCCCTTTGTTAAAAAATGACAAATGCAAGACAATGTTTTTTTCTTCGAATATATCAAAATAAGAATGATACATTTTTTCGACCGAGCCCCTTGTTGAGATTGATGAACGCTGGCGAGCCCTTTGTCAAAGACCAGCGAGCCCTTTGTTAAAAAAGAAAAATGCTAGACAATGTTTTTTTCTTCGAATATATCAAAATTAAGATGATATATTTTTTCGACCGAGCCCCTTGTTGAGATTTATGAACGCTGGCGAGACCTTTGTCAAAGGCCGGCTAGCCCTTTGTTAAAAAGTGACAAATGCTTGACAATGTTTTTTTCTTCATATATTTTAAAATTAAGATGATATATTTTTTCAACCGAGCCCCTTGTTGATATTGATAAACGCTGGCGAGCCCTTTGTTAAAAAATGACAAATGCTAGACAATGTTTTTTTCTTCGAATATATCAAAATTAAGATGATTTATTTTTTCGACCGAGCCCCTTGTTGAGATTGATGAACGTTGGTGAGCCCTTTGTCAAAGACCAGCGAGCCCTTTGTTAAAAAAGAAAAAAAGCTAGACAATGTTTTTTTCTTCGAATATATCAAAATAAGATGATATATTTTTTCGACCGAGCCCCTTGTTGAGATTGATGAACGCTGGCGAGCCCTTTGTCAAAGGCCGGCGAGCCCTTTGTTAAAAAAGGACAAATTGATGAACGCTGGCGAGCCCTTTGTCAAAGGCCGGCGAGCCCTTTGTTAAAAAATGACAAATGCTAGACAATGTTTTTTTCTTCGAATATATCAAAATTAAAATGATATATTTTTTCAACCGATCCCTTTGTTGATATTGATGAACGCTGGCGAGCCCTTTGTTAAAGGCCGGCGAGCCCTTTGTTAAAAAATGACAAATGCAAGACAATGTTTTTTTCTTCGAATATATCAAAATAAGAATGATATATTTTTTCGACCGAGCCCCTTGTTGAGATTGATGAACGCTGGCGAGCCCTTTGTTAAAAAAGAAAAATGCTAGACAATGTTTTTTTCTTCGAATATATCAAAATTAAGATGATATATTTTTTCGACCGAGCCCCTTGTTGAGATTGATGAACGCTGGCGAGCACTTTGTCAAAGGCCGGCGAGCCCTTTGTTAAAAAAGGACAAATGATAATTTCTTCGAATATATCAAAATTAAGATGATATATTTTTTCAACCAAGCCCCTTGTTGAGATTGATGAACGCTGGCGAGCCCTTTGTCAAAGGCCGGCGAGCCCTTTGTTAAAAAATGACAAATGCTAGACAATGTTTTTTTTCGTCGAATTTATCAAAATTAAGATGATTAATAATTTTTTTGACCGAGCCCCTTGTTGAGATTTATGAACGCTGGTGAGCCCATTGTTAAAGGCCGCGAGCCCTTTGTTAAAAAATGACAAATGCTAGACAATGTTTTTTTCTTCGAATATATCAAAATTAAAATGATATATTTTTTCAACCGATCCCCTTGTTGATATTGATGAACGCTGGCGAGCCCTTTGTTAAAAAAGGACAAATGCTAGACAATGTTTTTTTCTTCGAATACATCAAAATTAAAATGATATATTCTTTTTAACCGAGCCTCTTGTTGATATTGATGTGAGCTGGCGAGCCCTTTGTTAAAGGCCGGCGAGCCCTTTGTTAAAAAATGACAAATGCCAGACAATGTTTTTTTCTTCGAATATATCAAAATTAAAATGATATATTTTTTCAACCGAGCCCCTTGTTGATATTGATGAACGCTGGCGAGCCCTTTGTTAAAGGCCGGCGAGCCCTTTGTTAAAAAAATGACAAATGCTAGACAATGTTTATTTCTTCGAATATATCAAAATTCAGATTATTTATTTTTTCGACCGAGCCCCTTGTTGAGATTGATGAACGTTGGCGAGCCCTTTGTCAAAGACCAGCAAGCCCTTTGTTAAAAAAGGACAAATGCTAGACAATGTTTTTTTCGTCGAATTTATCAAAATTAAGATGATATATTTTTTCAACCGAGCCCCTTGTTGATATTGATGAACGCTGGCGAGCCCTTTGTTAAAAAATGACAAATGCTAGACAATGTTTTTTTCTTCGAATATATCAAAATTAAGATGATTTATTTTTTTGACCGAGCCCCTTGTTGAGAATGATGAACGCTGGCGAGCCCTTTGTCAAAGGCCGGCGAGCCCTTTGTTAAAAAAGGACAAATGATAATTTCTTCGAATATGTCAAAATTAAGATGATATATTTTTTCAACCAAGCCCCTTGTTGAGATTGATGAACGCTGGCGAGCCCTTTGTCAAAGACCAGCGAGCCTTTTGTTAAAAGAGGACAAATGCTAGACAATGTTTTTTTTGTCGAATTTATGAAAATTAAGATGATTTATTTTTTAGACCGAGCCCCTTGTCAGATTTATGAACGCTGGCGAGCCCATTGTTAAAGGCCGCGAGCCCTTTGTTAAAAAATGACAAATGCTAGACAATGTTTTTTTCTTCGAATATATCAAAATTAAAATGATATATTTTTTCAACCGATCCCCTTGTTGATATTGATGAACGCTGGCGAGCCCTTTGTCAAAGGCCGGCGAGCCCTTTGTTAAAAAAGGACAAATGCTAGACAATGTTTTTTTCTTCGAATACATCAAAATTAAAATGATATATTTTTTTCAACCGAGCCTCTTGTTGATATTGATGTGAGCTGGCGAGCCCTTTGTTAAAGGCCGGCGAGCCCTTTGTTAAAAAAATGACAAATGCTAGACAATGTTTTTTTCTTCGAATATATCAAAATTAAAATGATATATTTTTTCAACCGATCCCCTTGTTGATATTGATGAACGCTGGCGAGCCCTTTGTCAAAGGCCGGCGAGCCCTTTGTTAAAAAAGGACAAATGCTAGACAATGTTTTTTTCTTCGAATACATCAAAATTAAAATGATATATTTTTTTTCAACCGAGCCTCTTGTTGATATTGATGTGAGCTGGCGAGCCCTTTGTTAAAGGCCGGCGATTCCTTTGTTAAAAAATGACAAATGCCAGACAATGTTTTTTTCTTCGAATATATCAAAATTCAGATTATTTATTTTTTCGACCGAGCCCCTTGTTGAGATTGATGAACGTTGGCGAGCCCTTTGTCAAAGACCAGCGAGCCCTTTGTTAAAAAATGACAAATGCTAGACAATGTTTTTTTCTTCGAATATATCAAAATTAAGATGATTTATTTTGTTGACCGAGCCCCTTGTTGAGAATGATGAACGCTGGCGAGCCCTTTGTCAAAGGCCGGCGAGCCCTTTGTTAAAAAAGGACAAATGATAATTTCTTCGAATATATCAAAATTAAGATGATATATTTTTTCAACCAAGCCCCTTGTTGAGATTGATGAACGCTGGCGAGCCCTTTGTCAAAGACCAGCGAGCCTTTTGTTAAAAGAGGACAAATGCTAGACAATGTTTTTTTCGTCGAATTTATCAAAATTAAGATGATTTATTTTTTAGACCGAGCCCCTTGTTGAGATTTATGAACGCTGGCGAGCCCATTGTTAAAGGCCGGCGAGCCCTTTGTTAAAAAATGACAAATGCTAGACAATGTTTTTTTCTTCGAATATATCAAAATTAAAATGATATATTTTTTCAACCGATCCCCTTGTTGATTCTGATGAACGCTGGCGAGCCCTTTGTTAAAGGCCGGCGAGCCCTTTGTTAAAAAATGACAAATGCTAGACAATGTTTTTTTCGTCGAATTTATCAAAATTTAGATGATATATTTTTTTCAACCGAGCTCCTTGTTGATATTGATGAACGCTGGCGAGCCCTTTGTCAAAGGCCGGCGAGCCCTTTGTTAAAAAATGACAAATGCTAGACAATGTTTTTTTCTTCGAATATATCAAAATTAAAATGATATATTTTTCAACCGATCCCTTTGTTGATATTGATGAACGCTGGCGAGCCCTTTGTTAAAGGCCGGCGAGCCCTTTGTTAAAAAATGACAAATGCAAGACAATGTTTTTTTCTTCGAATATATCAAAATAAGAATGATATATTTTTTCGACCGAGCCCCTTGTTTAGATTGATGAACGCTGGCGAGCCCTTTGTTAAAAAATGACAAATGCTAGACAATGTTTTTTTCTTCGAATACATCAAAATTAAAATGATATATTTTTTACAACCGAGCCTCTTGTTGATATTTATGTGAGCTGGCGAGCCCTTTGTTAAAAAATGACAAATGCCAGACAATGTTTTTTTCTTCGAATATATGAAAATTAAAATGATATATTTTTTTCAACCGAGCCCCTTGTTGATATTGATGAACGCTGGCGAGCCCTTTGTTAAAGGCCGGCGAGCCCTTTGTTAAAAAAATGACAAATGCTAGACAATGTTTATTTCTTCGAATATATCAAAATTCAGATTATTTATTTTTTCGACCGAGCCCCTTGTCTAGATTGATGAACGCTGGCGAGCCCTTTGTCAAAGGCCGGCGAGCCCTTTGTTAAAAAAGGACAAATGATAATTTTTTCGAATATATCAAAATTAAGATGATATATTTTTTTCGACCGAGCCCCTTGTTGAGATTTATGAACACTGGCGAGCCCTTTGTTAAAAAAGGACAAATGCTAGACAATGTTTTTTTCTTCGTATTTATCAAAATAAAGATGATAGATTTTTTCGACCGAGCCCCTTGTTGAGATTGATGAACGCTGGCGAGCCCTTTGTCAAAGGCCGGCGAGTCCTTTGGTAAAAAAGGACAAATGATAATTTTTTCGAATTTATCAAAATTAAGATGATAGATTCTTTCGACCGAGCCCCTTGTTGACATTGATGAACGCTGGCGACCCCTTTTTCAAAAAATGACAAATTATGAATGATTTTTTTTTCGAATATATCAAAATTAAGATGATATATTTATTCGACCGAACCCCTTGTTGAGATTGATGGACGCTGACGAGCCCTTTGTTAAAAAAGGATAAATGCTAAATGATAATTTTTTCGAATATATCAAAATTAAGATGATATATTTTTTCGACCGAGCCTCTTGTTGACATTGATTAACGCTGGCGAGCCCTTTGCCAAAGACAGGCGAGCCCTTTGTTAAAAAATGACAAATTATGAATGATGTTTTTTTTCGAATATATCAAAATTAAGATCATTTATTTTTTCGACCGAGCCCTTTGAAATATGAAAACACAAAGCGTCCACTGATCGTTTTGTAAAAAAATTCCTGATATCGAAAATACCCTTTCGCTGGGTAATAAATGTGAGGCATATGGTCTTTAAACCATCAAATAAAAGATCCAAATTTTTTGTTGTTTTGTTTATAGACTCGTTTATGGAAAATTCGACACAACCGGTTACGAAGATGAAAACCCGGTTTTCGAATGTCACAAATTTAGCCCAAAAACCGGTTTTTTAAAACCGACAAACCATAGTCAGAACCAATAGCGCCCTGTTCAACGCATGGATCCTGACAGTAGTGCTATATGGTTGCGAGTCGACCTTACGAAATCAATGAGTAACTGTGCTTTGAAAAGAGATGTCCGTGGTGAATAATATACGAATAGGGGTGCGGTGGATTAATTTTGTCAGGAACACGATAATAAGAGAACGGACTTAACAGCCTGTTTCACGTCCAAAGTCAAGATGCGAAGATAGACCTGGCATGGATATCTGCTGCGGATGCCTGAATTCTATCTGTCTCTTTTACCAACCGAATGGATCTCACCGTCATGGAAGACCACAAATGGCCTTCTGAAACAACAAAACGCTGGGATGAGACGGAAGAAAGCAAGAAAACTGGTGGGAGACAGATAATCTTAGAGGAACCATGTAGTGATCATATAATCCGGATAGGGAGTAGGTATGGATTAAAAAATATATTCTTATGTGTCGCAGGCAAAGATTTATTTGCCTTTCAAACATTTTTATACACAAAACTCTCGCAATATTATGTGGTTCTTATTTAATTACTTAACAAAATACTTCCTCTTAAACAAAGTTAATAGCATTATTTTTAGTCTTAATGGTTTTTCAAATTTATTGAGCATATTGGTAGGGAAAAAAAGCTCTATTTTTAATATATAACGTGGAAGAGTGGTTAAGAATCACTGATCAAAAGCATATTTCAAACAAATACTAAGCAAAATAAAACGCTAGTATGTACTTAATTCAAAAATAGAACGTTATTTCTCATGTTAATAATTGGCAGTTTGAAGTTTGATAAAGTGGTCATCGTTTGTCGACGACAAACTTGTCGATTTTAATTATGAAGAGAAGTTTCATTGACAACTTCAATGAAGTATGAAAAGCTTCAAGCTCATTTTTTAACGACAAAGTTTATATAAAATAATTTTTTGATGTCAGTATTTTAAAAAAGAATTTTTTCAAATAAATTCTTGTTCTGAGACAACATTTTCCTCTTGATTTATAGTTTAAGTATGCATTTGTTATGACGAATATATTGATTTCTTATATGATAGAAACGTTTTTTGCTTTGGATAATAACTAAATTGTAAGTATTTTATTATTATAGTATTGTGGAATCGGTAAAAAAGTGTTTTATTTTTAAATTTTACGATTCAATGTTAATTAACAATTTGGCCAGTATCTACATCGAATACCAATGGTGAATATGATTCATATACAACGACCTGAAAAAACACCTTATTTTCTTGCATGTCGAAAAACAGTTACCAAGATTTTGCAAAGCAAACATACACATTTTTTAGGACTTAAGTCATCTGTATACATTATATGAAGCATTTTGATAACCCGAAACTTTGTACCCACTATTTCAACATTCATATTGCATGATTCACAAACGAAATCGTGTTTGGGTTGCGATATTTTTATAAAAAATACAATGAAGTTTATGGTAAAAAAATCTATTGTCGCATGGTTATCTATAATAAAAACACCATTAAATGATGACTGAAGATAAGTCCTGCATTTTAATACCACCCTGATATGAATATAATAGTGTGATTGCGTGAAATGTTATGTCTAATGCTTGCTGTCTGAGAGCTGCACCGTGAAAGCTATTTCGATTGCTGATGCACCGATTTTGATTTGTTTGTATTTTTACGATGGCGTGTAGTATAAGTTAACACTAAAATACCATTCTTTGTGATTTCCAGATTCAGTCAATATTCATTGAATGAAATTATATTACAGTGTTACTCAAAAAAAATCTTAGATATCAAAAAATATATTTATTTCGTTATGTAATAACTCGTGGAATAGGTGTTTATTTTTAATATTCATGATACATTTTAAAGATCACATCTTGTTGAACCATTTAATGTTCAATCCTTAAATGAATAGATGACTACGAAAAGTACACACTTTTTTGTGACTTTTCCGCAAATCAATTTTACGTTTCATTCTTATACCCAATGGTAAAATACATATTTACTCTTCATATTGTTTCCATAGATGACTTGTCTACGCGTGTTGAACTATTATAACTTTCATTCGAACAGAGCAACAAAAAAAACAAAAAAAACAAATCAACAAAAAAATATGGTTCATCATAATAGCATAAAGTACAATAGTTTAATTGTGAATTATTATACTTTTTATAAACTGTATGAAAATCATGTTTTGTGCCTCTAATTATTTTGTGTTTTTCACAAATATTTAGTGTTTTTGGATAAAAATTGTTTTGACACCCAACAATTGTCAAATGTTTTTTTTCAATTAAAAGTAGAAAATAATACATTTAAGGGTTAAACGGATACATATTGATTTTTCAACAGAAAATTTTCTCCGCGGGGATACAATTATTGTTTATATTTGCATCGTTAATTGGTATTATATTTGTATAAAGTATCGTGCACAACAGGAAACGTGTTAAAATTTAAAATTCTTTGGCTGCCACCGTAAACCCACAAACATATTATGACATACATAATAAAGTAGCCTTTAATCTGATATCTCATATTTTGTTCAAATTGTCAGTACCATCTCTGTAAATGCACTGTTCCCTAGAGATGGGTGAAAGAGCAATTTTCGTCTTTGACAAATAACCACAGATGAATACGTTCATATGTATGAAAGGTCAAACCCAACACCTTTGCAAATATGAAAAGTTTTAGAGTGAAACCACTAGGCATAGAAAACTTCTCACGATGTCACGAGTCAAATACCCTTTTAGAGAGAGATGCGAAACCACTATTTATTGCTTTATGAAAATGTATAAGCTTTTACATATCATAGAAATTTTCTTCGTATTTTTGTAGTTGTGTTCTGCTACGAGCTGAGTTGACATAATAAAATTTTCTTCAGTTTTTATAATAAGAGTACATGTAAAAAATATACAAATAGAATTTATTACAACGCCAAAATTTTGAATCGAGAAATAATTTGTTCCATTTTTTTCATAGTGCCAACAATAATACGATTAATTGAAAAATAGCTTGTTTCCTTCGTCGATACTTTTTTATCGATGTCCGCTTCCAATGCGGAGAATATGACCTCCTATTAGAGGTTTCTATACATAATAGAGTAGTAGAGGTAGAAGGATAAGGCTACGATGGAACTAGTGGTTATCGCTCTCGCTACGCCCAGTTATTGAAAGATCGGTAGATAGGAAAGGGATTTCAAGACATCACATACACTAGTGCCTTTGAACAGAAATCGATAAATCGATCGAAAAAATGCTGTTCGTACTGGGACTTTGATTTTGAAAAAAATCCAATTTGACATTGACCTTACCGAGAATCGAGCCCAGACCCACCTGATCGGTAGAGCAAGCTCTAACCAACTAGACCACAGCGGGAATGAAATTTTTACAATATAATTCATACTATTAAAATCACGTTAATAAAATAAATAGTTACTAGGGACAATTAAACTGCTTCCAGATAAAGTGTATATTTTGCCGCGATGAGTTTGAAAAAAGATTTATCAAACTATATCAATTCTTACAAGCAAAAAGATAGAAAATATTAAATAAATAATAAACGTGGGTTAATGAAACGGTTATAATAACGGCGACGAAAAAATAAAATACCCATGCAATACATTTGATTAATGATCAAGTCAGGTCAATGGTACAGTGGTCAACGTCGTTGGTCACCATGCCGAACCTCACGGGTTCAAATCTCAGAAGTCTGTAGATTTCTGTTTGAAGGCATGGATGTTTGTGATAAACTGTGTGTCTAAATTTTTTTACCACCATTCTTATTCTTAAATGACGGGGTGTGGCGAATGTGATAAGCCAGAGCGACTGATTAACAAAAAAATCTATTGAGGTACACCCATTAGGTGACCATATGCATGGAGCGGACAGGGATAAAAAAATAAAATAAAAATGCATTTGAGTTAGGCAAGAATTTATAAATAGCATTGTATCAATGAACTTATCAATCCTGATAATATTAAATAAATTTTGAATTAGTACAAAATAGTGATGTACTTTTTGAATATTGACAGTAAGCAGCTTAAAAGTGATGTAGATACTTGATCGAAAAATCAGAAAAAGAATATAAATTCAGGGAAAGATTTATTTTTCTACTTAATTTTAAAATAGCAATACAGAAATAAATCATTTAAAATTCTTGTTTTGTAACAACAGCTTTAGAGAAATGCAGCTTTAACAATCGAGCCCATATGTAAGAAATAGTGCAATTGCGCAGATGCTGTGAAGTGGAAAAGCTTTCGAGTAAATCCCAGATGTAAGCCAATATCAATAGTGCAGTGAATGTGAAGTTATGTGAATCACAGGAATAAACTAAGAAAAAGTCGATAAAAATGTAGAGATGCTCATGCAATGGAAAAAGAAAGAAGCAAATAGTTAAAAGCTTCTACGAATAGTCATCAATTACTTATTGAAATCCTTCACATGCTGTTATCCAGTACCTATTTTTAACTTCTAGAAACCATTAGCTTGAATCCATATAAAATAAAAGTAAATAGTTTACGTTTTAATCCTGATTATGGACTATTTTTCTAGTTCATAAAATAGCAACAAGAATTATAAGTGTAACGATTCGTCCGTTTATTTGTAATCAACTAATAAATTTAGCATACAATATTATGTGGAAAAATAACAATATATTTTATATGTAAAAAAGATATTTATTCATAGACTTCCTTGCTGTTTTTCCGTTTGTTTCTTAACCTAAATGAATTACTAAAAGTAAATTTCACCATAATTAATATTTTTTTTGTTTTTTTGTGATTCCAATCTCTTGAATGTTGTACGCACTTAAAGTTAACAGCAGTAGAATTGTATCGTTGACTGGTTGTAGCGAAGTGCTTATAAAGTCGAATCAACAATCAGTAGATTTTTGGTAAATAATGCTTTTCAAAGAAGTGGAACATGATTACCATGTAAATTTAATACGGGTGGAATAAAAAAAATGATTTTTTTTAAGAAAAAATATTTTTCTCGCAAATAACTGCCGATTTTATCGAAAACATTTTTTTTTTCTTGTCGAAATTCATAACTAGACTTCAATTGGTTTGCAGCACTTTATTTAACCCTTTCATCAAGCAGTAAATTTGATGTGTTCGGCGTGCGACCACAATTCATATTATTAGGGGTTAACACGCAATCGTAGCATCAAATGAATGTGTAGATATTTTCGTTTATCTTTTACGCTATGCGTGGTGTTCTTCGCATTTAGTAATATCAGTCTATAGATAATGGCTTATTTTAGCATCACCATATCGTAGACAATTTTTACTATCCGGCATTAACGTTATTTCAGTAATCTACATCATAAGCCACTGACAAGTCTTTCTATAGCTCTAGGCCGAGTCACTTTTTTGATAAATCGTCGAATTTAAAATTAAAAAAAAAAACAACAGTCTGCCACGTAAAATCCTATTTATCAAAAAATACTAATAGTCACAAATAGTGAAGAATATTTATTATATATGTATAAGATACTTTCCATGAAAGGTGGCGAAGCAGCGTTGAATTGTTCTAGTGTAAATGAAAACAAGCACACAATTAAAGCGTCATATTGTTACTTGTTTTGTAACAACGAATACATACTTTGACCTGATGAGAGTTTTATGAAAGTAAAAATTCCTTATAAACCTTCCGATCTACCAATTACTGGGCGTAGCGAGAGCGATTAGTTAATCACTAGTCCTATCTTAACCTTTTCCTTCTATACCTACTACTGTCTTTTGAAAAGAGAGGTTGAGCGACTGCGTAACAAACAATTCTCGTATAAAAATTTCTCCTCCAGGAGACTATACGCTCCACATTGGGAGTGAACATGGATAAAATAAGTATATTTCTAAGTAATAAATACAAATTTATACCCTACTTACCGAAAAGTTATGTTTGCCACAGGCAGGCCATTATTCCCATATTCCAGTCAAAAAATTACATAAAATAACGAGTACATTTTTAAGACGGTATTTTTGCTGGTATATATAATATATCAAATTGTACAGGCTTTTTAGACAATCAAGCTATTTTTACAGTTTTATAATCAATAATCAACAACTCTATTGGCAAACTAAATACGCGATCAAAACTTACCGTCTCCTATATTTCATTGCAGTGACATTTATTTTGGAAAATGTGTGTAATAGTTTTTTATGCGTATATTTGTATTATTTGAAAAAGGTCATTGAAACCTTACAACTCTTGAGCACGAATGGAGCACGTATTTTTTTTGTTTGATCAAAGCTATCGAGTAACAATGTAAGTAAATGATATCAAACTTTTCAGTAGGTTTTTGATATTCAACATTTGGTAGTTCGGTTGATAACCAGAAATTATTATTTTCTATTTCATAATATGTTAAATGAAACGTTCAGTATCAAACAACAACAAGATTTTTGCTGATTGCTAACTTTTTAGCAAATTCTGCTAGGTAACTTCAATTTCTACAATTCAAATTAGATCTGCAAGATTTTACTAAGAAAAATGGCAAAGTCAAAGGCATACATACTATGATTTAAATAAATATAAATGTCTTGGAATATAAATGTAAAATAAATTGACGTTAAGTGACCGGGTTTTTTGTAGTTAAAGTTAACTCGCATTAAAACTTTGTTAAAAAGGAAACAAACTTTTTACTCAACTGAAATAATGAGTAAAACTCTCATAGCCATCATAGTTTGATAATGGACACCTCAAATATATATAGACAGTGAAAATTTCATATGGCACATGTTTGCAAATAAGTGTTTGTATTTTCTTATTACTAAATAAGCTATAAAAATAATATGTCAAATATTGCTCACACTTAAAAATGAAAGTGTAAAATGACGATCAACAGATGACAATATGAATTCACACAAAATCCTAACATTTTTAAACTCAAACGAGTTTTTTTTATCCATGTCCACTCCCAATGTGAAGAATATGGCCTCCTTATGGAGGTATATCAACAGATTTTTTTCTACGACGACTGTCTGTTACTCAGTTGCTCAACCTATTTTTTTCGAAAGAGAAAGTAGGAGTAGAAAGATAATACTGGAAAAAGACTAGTGGTTAACATAACCTTCTTGCTACGCCAAGTTTTTCAAGAATTAGAAATGATGGGAGGGACATTACAAAAACGCATCGAAAAAATGCTGTTCGTACTGGCACTCGAGCCCGTGAACTGCGACATAAGACACGGAATATAATAGATAAATAAAAGGTGAATTACGCTGAATAATTAATAGCAATGATTTGCACTTTATACAGACACTGATGTTTTCTTTACTATGCTTTATTAAAAAAAAACACGATCAGAGATAAACATTAGATTGGTTAAAATTTAAAACCTGAATAATATAAATAATCAATGTATCGAATGTTGCTTTGCTACGTATCATTTTTACGTAATGGACTAACAAACGCCTACTTTTAATGAAAGCTTATGGCAAAGTCGACTGAATTGATAAATATTATACAAACACTACTTTGAAATGTGAGAACCGATACTTTTAAATTTTATATATGGATTTCTTGACGAACTTAACGTGTCAAGAAATAATAATTATTTAAAAAAATACGATGAGATGACAGAACTGCCAAATAACCTATCGAATTACCGATTTGACTATCTGTTGATCGAAGTTTATCTTAAGGTAACGTAATATATACGACAGTTATATCTATTATATGATATACAAAGACTTGTGGTTTTGGATACTTCTAAATCTTACGAATAATAAATTCATTTTACGCACAAGATATTGTAGTTAATTTTTGGTTGGCTCATAAGCAGATAATTGAGATAATAAAAAAGGCTCAAAAATCCTTTTATGCCTTGATTTCTTGAGTAATTTTCAAACCTCAGTAAGCTTAAATTGTAAACCTTATTTTTTATCCTTTTACCCTATTTATCAAACTTATGCGTCCTTTACGTCTAAGGATCCGTTTGATCTTCTTTATGGAAGTCCATTACAAAAAGATATTTCTAAATAATCTAAGGCTTGCATCTTTTTGATGTCACTTGGTCGCATCGATGTTGGTCGTAATGATGATCCATTGAATATTTCAGCTTAGTACCCGTACGAACGAGTTAAAAAATCTAATTCGATATAATTCAATATAATTCAAATATAAAATTAGATTATGCGGATACTTTTAAGGTGTTCTCTACTTAGTGGAAAGGCATTATATTAAAAAAAGCAAAATACTTATTTGTAATAATTCTTCTTTTATTTAATATGATCATGGTTGGTTTCGCTCATCAGTTGATAATGCTCGTCAAAAGCAGAATCGGTCTTGGCCATATTAAACAGAAGTGAAATAAGTACAAATAAGTATTTAATTTTTTCAGCGATTTAAATATAAAATTGATTTGATAAGTCATTCTTTACCATGTTGGTAATATAGGTAGGTGGTGGTTACATGAAAATGTTATAACAATTAAATAATAGAAAAAAAACATCTAGATAGTATTAGTTCATTTCAATAGTGGAATTGGCCTCCTGTGTGGTCTAGTGGTCAACGCTGTTGGCTTCGGTTACGGGGAGAGGAATGTTTTATAAATTGATTTTTCAATCGATTTATGAATTTCTGTTCAAAGGCATGGATGTACGTGACGTCTTGAATTCCCCCCTCCCACCCATCCTATCCTATGAACGGGGAGTATCGAGAGCGATTAGCTTACAACTAGTCTTGTCCTAGTCCTATCCTTCTATCCCTACTCTCTTTGGGAAAAGAGAGGTTGAGCAACTGAGTAACAGGCAGTTCTTGTAGAAACACTTCTGTTGATATAAACTTCATTAAGAGTCCATATGCACCACATCGAGAGCGGACATAGCTTAAAAATAAATAAATAGTGGAATACAAATATGAGTGTTATTTAGCAATTACACTAATGTCATATTTTTTTTGAATTCGGTATTAGTATTGTTATTATTTTTTTACTCACGACTTTCGACTCACCCATTAATTTATTATTAAATATGCACTCTTAGGGAAAATGACATGTCACAAGAGGTGAAGTGAGCTAAGTAGTAAAATGATAAAACTTTTCCATTGCATTTTTAATTTCAAGTACATTCACGAATATACTTGGCGATTTTGTGGATTGCATATTTTTATTTTTAGCGATAAAACTCTGTTCCAGTGTGTATAAAATGAGTAAATTCCATTTTTACGATACATAAAGACACATATTATAAGGCATCAAACTATTTTTTTTCTAAAATAACACTTTGCTTTTCACTTCACTTTGGCTCTCATGAGCTCATATAATGATTATATTTTATATTTTCATCTAAAAGTATGAAAGATACATAAAGATTCATCATACACAATTCTGCTGTCAATATAATGCCAACATTTGTTATTATTCTGACGAAATAAATATTTAATTAGTATTTCAAACATCTCGTGATCTGACAGTATTTTTGTGTTCATTTGTTTACCTGTTACAAAATGAATCATAATTTGAAAGCTCTTAATAGAATCGGTCTTAAGTAAACAGTTTGTAAAAACAGCGCAGTTTGAATAAATACACAAAGCTTAATTTCGAAGCACTAACGATGCCACCGTGAGACAGCAAGGCATTTTCCACCTAAGCCTTATGTTCAAGACACAGCCAAATGTTTGAACTACCCTCGCTGCATGCGAAGCCCTTATTAATAACACATTTTGAATATTTTACATACGATCGTTTCATAAACACGGCTGCTTTAGATATTCTACATAGAAAATGTGCGACATTGTTCTTAAAATGCCTCTAAAAGGTCTATAAAATACACTTTCACTTTTATTTAGGGCAATGAAAAAAGTTTACGCCTACTTACGCCAGTTTATGACTAAAGATTTTATTTGCGATATTTTTAGAATTATTTGACACGTTTTGAGTTATGTACAGTAAAATGCTTTAGAGCTACCAGTTCAGAGCAGTTTATAAAATATATAAATTGTTAGGACCATATAGGCAGTGGTGTAACAAGAGGGGTGCGGTAAGGGCGGAGCACCCCCGTGGCACATTTTTGGGGGCGGCATTTTCAAAAAAAAATACAATATTTTTCAAGAAATTAAATTTATACATAAAAAATTAAGCCACTTTTATTAAAAACTCCTATTTTATGGATAAAAAATAGTAGAAGTGATTAAAAAACAAAATTAGAGGAAATTTTGGGAGCGGAAAATTCAACGACCGCCCGCAGCGGCAGGACCTTTTCCTATACCACTGCATATAGGCAACTATAAAGAAAAGAAATGTACAAAGTCAATGACACCAATTGCGCACAGCCTATAATAACCTCACCAGTCAGATAAGTCGGTTTTAGTAAACTTCTGCCGTTTGTCGAAAAAAGATTTTTATTAATTACCTATTTTTTGATGTATTATATCATAATCACGAAACAAAAATTATATCAATTCTTAAAAAAAACTACAGTAAATTTAGATATGATACGGTATAAAAAAAATAATATTGACGTTTTAAATTATAAGGGATGAGCCGCATCCCACCACATTCATAGACTGCCCACCACTGGTAGCCATATGTGTCTTTCGGCTTATACGATAGTCTCAAATAATCCCCATGTTGGTCTCGTAACGAGATTCTGCCAATTTTATGTTCTTAATAACATTTTGAAGAATTGTTTACATGGATTGTTTGTTTTTCATGTCCACGATGGTAGCTGTAGAACGAGCTGTAGCTGTAAGACCAATAGAGTTGCCGCTGAAGAACGATTGTACAATATCGAGAATACCTCGAATGTCATACTATATATACTCCACGTAGATGTGAGTGAGTTCAGACGAATATTTAAGTGAACTTTGTTTGAATTAGTCAGTTGATTTTTCTTTTATTTGTTTTACAATGTTAGGTTATAAAAAATATTTTTTGTAATTATTTTACATGTTGATAAATAAAAAAAATAATTAAAAAACTCACTTTACTTAATTAATTAAAACTAAATAATTATACTAAGTAAATAGCATGGGTCTTATTTGTAAAATAAAAACCTGTTCAAATGATAAATATATTAATGTAATGTATCAACGATCAATTATGATTATCGCCATAAAAATATAGTTAAAGTTATTATAGCATAACATTTTGGTGACTGTAGGACATTCGAAGCGTATACTCAAAGTATTTTCTTCAGGGATTTATAAATGCTGATAACGAAGTACGGAGCTAACAGAACTACATATAATGAAAAGCTATACAAATTTCAATGTATTTTTACTATTCTTCGAGTTGTTTATAATATAATCTCGTTATAAACCATTCTTTACTATGTGGTTTATACTTCAAAATAACAACGTTCATGTAGAGACGAGCTTATGCAGATTTTTTTCCTTTTACAACTTACAAAGTTCATAAAAAGTGCGGCGACTGACACGGGTTTGGCAGATTGCTGGGAAGGTTCTGAATCCTGCCTGTCTCTTCTTGATAAGATTGTTTTGTGATCGACAGGAGACCACCGATGACCATCCATGAACTTAGTTAAGATTGAATTGGAAAAAAGCTATGCGAGAGAATAGCTAAAGTGAAAAAGAAGACAAATTAAAAATTTTAACGCTATTTTTTATTTCATAACTACCATTATGCAGAACTGTTATTTTTGGTTGATGGACATTTATTTAAATCAAACTCCTTGTTGTAAAAAAACCATCGAATACATTAAATAATCTTTACCAAAAAACGAATCCGGAATATTATTTTTTTTTCGCTAAACGTTAAATAAATACACACGATCATAAGATATGTAAAATGAAACAGACACAAAATAATCGTGATCAAAGCTTCGTGTTAAATAAAAATACAAATAATAGCCACAAAAAATGACTTTGAAGTTAGTTTATCATCGCTGGAAACAGGAAATGCGTCTTTTCATACAATTATTCATTTTCAACCATAAACTCATAACAAATAGTCCTCTTGATTTTTTCTACTCTTGTGAGCTTAAATTGATTTTTTACTCACAAGTGAAGGTATTTTTAAAGCTTTTTTTTATTTACTCAACTCTTTTTATATCATCAATTATTTTTATTATCCCACGTCCTCGTTAAACTCAACAGTAAGGGTTTACTTCACTTTAATTCAATCAATAGGTTGGATTTTGATAACTATACATTTACTTCTGACACACAGTAACACATAGGTATCCAACCTTTTTGCCCTGGGATCGAATTTTTAATCTTAATTTTTCTCGCGATCGACTTCTAGCATGATTCCTATAAGAATTTTTATTTATTTAGGGTTTTTCCTCTTCTTCTAACATAGAAATGTTTATTTTTAATGCGAAATACATATCATTAGATAAGTATGTGCTTACAAAACAATTAAATTTTAGTGTTTATGTATATTTTATATTTAAAACATATGTTTTTTCGAAATTCACGGAAGCTTTCGGGATCGACCAAATTTTGCTTTTAGATCGACCGGTCGACCACGATCTACCTACCGGTTGGACACCCAAGGTGAGTGAGTAGCACAACCTATAGAAAAACACAGTAATACATAGTACTTATGTACAAGAAACAAAAATCTACGATGTTGCCACTAACCAATAAATCTATCGGAAATATATTTTTATTATGTTTAACTGCTGTTGAATCGCAATTTTATACCTAGCGAGTAGATACTTTTACAATATATCAAAATAGTACCTTGCCTTTACATTATTTTTGTTCCTGTTTACGAAAGCAGCAGGAATGTGCAACTTTTATACATTTCCATATTCGTCACCTTGGTCTCGTCTGAAAAAACTAAAACTGTGCAAGTGAAGTAATTTAAGATTTCAGAAGATGTAACTTTTTGTAGAAACGATATTTCAGAATAAAAGTAAATTATTTATAAGTGTAAATATAATCAGAATTAAACGTATATCTTTCTTTTTTAATTTTATTCAATTTAGTAATTATATAAGCATGTAGATAGAACTTAAAAGAAAATGAAGATAGAACTTCGGTGCTCTCAAATGTTCTTAAATGTCTGAAAGAAATCTGCAGATAGAACCTTGGTCTACTAATTCGTGTTGGCGTCTGCCATTTTTTTAAACATTTTATAAACAATCTGTAGGAGGATTTAACTAACTCATCAATAATATATCTCCCTCTCTCTTATGTACGTTATGACTAGGGTATCCAATCTCGAAGTCTTTTTCCAATCCCGGGATTGGGATTTTCTCACCGAGGAACTTGAAATCCTCAATTCGCTTTACTTTCCCCCCCAGATTATCACAAAACGTCGTTTTTTTTTTAGCTCACCGAGGAGTTGAAAATTTTCAATTTACCAATTTCATGTCAATTTTCGGGATTTGCTCAAAATTTCTCAATCCCGGGATAGCAGCCGTATCAATCCCGGAATTTCGGGATCAGAAAATTGAACGGGATCCCGGAATTACGGGATCCCGAATCCCGGTATTGGATACCCTAGTTATGATATTTGTTTCATTAGCACATGGGATACCCGTAGGAAACACACTCATGCATCTACGTACGCGAATGGAAATGTTAACCATTTGTAAAAGTGTGATTTTCTAGACGCTGATTTTTAAATTATGCATTCAGGTGGAACTTTGGTGCCCTATAAGAATTTATATGTTTTTCAGATTGAACATTTTTCTTTTTTGAATATTGATGGATTTAATAAGAATTTGAAGATTTTTTAAATGCAGATAGATCCGTATTTTGAATTTGAATAAAACTGCATTAAAAATTCATGTTGTGAAAAAAAACTGCAGATGGAACCATGTTTATCCAAAACAGCGATGACCGTATCGAATAGGGTATCCAATCCCGGGATTTCGGGATTGATTAATTTTGAATCCCGGGATCCCGGGATTGAGGTTTTCTCACCGAGGAAATTGAAATCCTCGATTCGCTATACTTTTTCCCAGATTCTCACAGAACCTCATTATTATTTTTTTAGTTCAACGAGGAATTTGAAATCCTCGATTTGGCATACTTTTTCCCAGATTCTCACACAAACTCATTTTTTTTAGCTCACCGAAGAGTTTCAAATCTTGAATTTGCCGATTTCGTGTAAATTTTCGGGATTTGCTCAAAATTTCTCAATCCCGAAATCCCGGGATCGCGGCCATCTCAATCCCGGAATTTCGGGATCAGAAAATTAAACGGGATCCCGGATCCCAGGATTGAATGCCCTAGTATCGAAGTAACAAAAAGCGACTGCCACGGTTTTACAGTAATAATTTACTCGCCAATAGCACTAGACTTCTTAATTATTGTTTACCACATCAGATACTGCACATATTTCACAGTCAAAATATTTATTTTCGAAGCTTTCTTTAATTTAAATTTATTTTCCGTTAATCTCTTTGTAATAGTGAACGAATCCAGACAAAGCTTTGAAAGAATAAATTTGATCCCAAAGTGCTAAAGCAAAGTTAAAAACGCCCTAGAGCCTACCTTGATGAGAATTTGCCAAATAAATGATTTGTATGAAAGTATTTAATTGAGTACTATTAGCATTCAACAGACCTCACGCAACTAGACTTTTTAAAGTGTCTGCTTAAAAAAAATGTGGGTAGAAAACCGGTAACCGTCGATGAATTGCACTAGCAGACATTAAACTCGATAGAGTACGTACAAATACTAAACGAAATTATGCCTCCAAATACAACGGGTTATCAAAAGTTATTTAATTACGTCGAATTTTAAAATTCACAAAATAAACACCAACTGTATTATCTTAATAAAAACACAATAATCCTTTGTACTTCATTCCACTTTATTTAATATGTCAGGACCGGTTTCGCTCATTGCGAGCATTGTCAACTGATAAGAAATATAATTTAACAATGCTATTTATACAAAATTGAAAAGTTATACACAACAATTGGCATTGAAAAGAAATTGCCAATTACATTAAAGTGATTCTAAAATAACACAAAATTAAAATGTTCAACACATCTAACATATAATTAAAAAGTCATCCCAGATTAATAAATTCAGAATGGCGATTGAAAGTAATTACAAACATAATTAAAATTTGGGAAATTTTTGACAAAGTGATAAAATGCTACATTAATAAAGTGAATACGCTTAATGATATGAATATGCTTAATGATAGTTTTATGTTTTCCCCGCTTCCAAGTAGTTGGTGTGTTCATAACTTAAACAAAATCGACAGCCAGGAAGATTCTGAAAAATAAATTTTTCAAAGACCATATCAATTCTAACAAAAGAAATCTTTTTTTTTTTTTTTTAAATTTATATAAAAGAATAGTTAACAAGAGCTAATGCAATGGATAAAGTAACGGGGAACTAGCAAAAATTATTTGATCGTTCAAAAGATCTGAATCAGGTAAAAATTTGAATCTATTGATTTCTAGGATTTCTTGCTTGTCTAGTTTGATCCAAAGTATGTTTATTTTGCTGGGAACTTTTTTTTACGTATGCATGATCACTAAGCGACAAATGTATTATGTTAAATATCTTGAAATGTATAATTTTTGGTACATTGATAAAAAAGTTTTTGGGAAAATTGTGTATACTTTTAAAAATGTAACAATACTGCACTCCTAACTATATTCATTTTTTTTTGTCTTCGACCACCAATGCATAAATGTCTAAATATTTTTTCATGCTGTTAATAAAAAAATTTTGCTTATAAATACCGATTTAATCAATATAAAGATGCAAATTAAAAAAATCTTATTATTAGTTGTTCTATATCATCTCAAACAAAAATGCACTTTGTGACTTGAAAAAAAAATCACAACACAACACAGCAATGTCGAAAACATTGAATTAAGAAAATTAGCATTTAAATCACTATACGAATAGTCTCGTTACCAAAAATAGAGCTCGAAATGTTGTAATTGCGAAAGAGCCCTCTGATTTTTTTAATAGCTTAAAATAAATAACCTTGTAAACTGCTGCTTCAATGTGCAGTCAAAGTCAAATAGTTTGTTACTGTTTAATTGTTCATTTAAAAATAATTGGATGAAAAGCATTATATAAATAAAATAAAACACTATTTTGAGTTAAAAATGATTTTTCAAACAACCCTTAAACTATATTCTCCTTTTTTATCAAGGATTGAACATATTTTTAAAATTCATTTTCCCGTTATATGTGTTTTATAAAAAAAAATTGAGTCAAATTACTTTGAAATCACCGTGAGTATATATCCTACACTGTTGTGAGCTACTTCTGCATCGAAAGCAAACGAGTGCACTTTAAAGTTTCAGAATTTATAACTCTTGAAACACGTTTTCTTAAGCACTACAGTAAAATGAAAAGGGATTTTTATAAGGCTGAAAATATTGCCAGGCTTATTTCACTGTAGAAAATAATAACAATATTTAATGAATTAAGATTTACTCAAAGAGTTTGTTAAATGATACATTATCCCTTTATGTTTTATATTATTAGAAACATTTTTATGCTTGAGTAAAATAATATTGCCCAAATGAATTGGTTTGAAAATATCACAATATGTTGACACTATAATGAAGTATGTTTTTGGAAACAAATTAATTAAATTTAAATAAAAAAATGTTAAAAGGATAATTTTCACTGATAGTGACACTGTGTGCAAGGTATAAAACTGAGCAATATTCTGCCTGATGATGCTTCTTTAAGAGGCGAAACAAGTATTATAGTAAAAGAGTTATAAAAATTAAATTATCTTTAAATGAACTTATACCGTCAAGTTGCCGCTGCATCCATAAAAAAATCTTTAATGATTTGAACTACATAAGATCAATTTGATGAGTAATTCGAGATCAACTCTAGAATAGAAGACATCACCAAAACCCTTGCTCTAGATCGATAGATTGATTTTTTTTATTTATTTTTATATTGATCAAGCCAAAATCTTTACCCAGACCTATCTGATTGCAAAAACAAATCTTCCCACAATCAATCACAGATAAGAAGAGAAAGAAATTAATACAGGGAATAAAAAAGACATGTGTCACATGGAACATTTCTGCACTCTCTTTTAAAAAAAACAATACTTAATGCCTTTTTTATTTCATGTATTCAAATGTCATCAAAAAGTTTTTTCTCGGCTTTGTTCTTCTTTCTTTGCCTTATTCAAATACAAGTTTAGCAACTGTCTTTTAAGACAGTTTTAACCAGTTTTCGAAAAAGTGAAAATATCAACGGATTATTTTAAATAAGCTTATTAACAAAGTATTTAGTTCTACAAATATTTGTACAATTAAATACTTTGAGATTTTTATCTTATTACAATGGAGTTCTGACAAGTAAATGCAAATTTAATCAATAGATTATTTTGAAATTAACCGAAATATAATATTTAAGACGCATTTATTGATAAGTATTAGATAAGGTATCTATATATTAAGAGTCGATAAGGTCCATCCGTTTGTTTGTTTGTTTGTCTGTATGAATGTATGAAGGATGTCCCCGATTTCCCCTCCCCCTCCTCCACCCCAGCCTCGCTGTTGCCATTTTTTTATTCATACTAAAGAAATATTTTTCCAATACACTGTTATTTATGATTTTCCTCGATAAATTTCGTACTTCATTTCGTTTTATTTGTAACCAAAGCAGTTTCAAATACACAGTTAGGTGTTTAATTAGATGCCACAAACTAGTGATTGAAACCGAGTAACCAAGTTAAGCAATCTGGAATTTGAGTGTCGTAATGTTGGCTAAAAATTGTCCTAGTACGTAGCAATAAGATTGCGCAGAGAAAAAAATACGTCGAAAGATAAATTCGTCCGAAAATTTCCAACGACTCCACAGCACTCAGTTATTCATAAAAAACACTTTTGCACCTTGTTATGGTGGATTATTTTAAATGAAATACGGAAGCAAAGGCTGGAAATTAATACAGTGAAATAAATATCCAAAGACAAAGAGTGATCGCATTAGGGTAGAAGAAAATTTTGAAATTAATCAACTTTCACGACTCACAGTTGTAACGCTTATATCCTGCCAGCAAGCGAATTGTTTTACTTATTCTAAAATATGGGTACACATAAATTTTCATTGAGTGATTATTATTTTACAAAGTTATTGTGGCATTTTGAGAAACCGATCGGTTGCTGTTAATGTGATAACTGTCATTTCTTGGAGGAAAGCAGTGACGGATTAAGCAATAGGGAAACCCCAGACGCAACAAAATTTGAAGGCCCTGTTTTTTGAATAACTAAAACTGAATTAAAAGTATTATATGGGTTTTATATAATATGCTGTATGCCATTTTGATGCCCATAAAGAGGAGGCCCCAAGCGCTCGTTTCGTGCGCTTTTGGAGTAATCTGCCACTGCTGGAAAGCATTGTGAATAATGATTAAGCCCGCTTTTGCTTATCGCAAGCAACTTCAACTGATGAAAAGTAAATTCGGACTAAATTAATAATTTACTAATTGCCGTGGTCAATCATCCATCACATGTAGATATTTTCAACATATAATTTTATTGGGATGGTTTATAATACTCTTTTCTCGATTTTATCTCGTACAAGCTATGTCGCCAGTAGATTGAAAGATTAAGCCTACCGCAATTGTTTTTATTACAATTATTTATCGTTTGAAATATTGTAGTTGTTTTTCTTGCATTTTTTAAGGTTCAATTAAAACACTGTTATGATTTTAATTAGGTTTATATTTTGATGATATTGTTAAACATACACACATGTATGAAAAAAATGTATTTTTACAACATCAAGGATCACAATAATTAAAATATTTAAACACTTTACAATAACATTATCAATTCATGTTTGGGTGAGTACATATAAAAATAATACATCTTTGGTTAAACTGAGCAAATATTTACAATACGTTAAGATAAGTTTACAATACTTAAAAGCTAATGTTTTTAAAATATTAATTTTTATCTTTCAAATAGGCTATTTAAACATTATCGCTTAGTAAACTAAAAAAAAATAAAGAAATTTTATATACATTTGATACAAAGTAAAAGAAAAATGCAGTTCTTTAATATCATAATATTAAACAAATCAAGTCAAAAAGTTAAATTATGTTTAAAGATAAGTGTGTGGTCGTGAGAAAACAATATTTAAAGCACAGTTGATTTCCAATTGATCAAAACACTACACGTACATTTTGCAACATGTGGTGTAAATAGATTTATTCAATTCACGCTTGTACGAAATGCTACTCATGTTTTACATATAAACACTCAACGGCAATAATCAGATTAAAATATGTTATAATTTGATGTAACAAATGAATTAAAATCCACTCATAGGCTGTCCACAAACAATTGAGAGGCCAAATATACAATTTAGTCATGAATCTTATTAAACCATATAATCAGATAAATAAAATTCGAGTAAATTAAAAAATGTGATGATGTTATTTGAGGTTAGTTGAGACAGAAAAATAGTGTACAATTACTGAACACATATTGAAGTATACTGATTTGAATAATTACACAAACATATTTACATTATTTACGTATAAAATTAAGCGAAGAACATTTTGCACAATGCATTAGATTTAATTAGTATAATTAGACTGAATTAAAACCCTGCCAACGTTCACAACGCATCAGTTCATCATTGCCATAATCAACATTGTAAGCACGTAATATAATTAATATTAATTTATACGGGAGAAGAATATTCTTACTTTATACAACAGTGAAATAATATAACATCTACTTTATACATATGAATAATTTATTTAAATGGTTTCTTGGCAAATAGTTTGCGCGTTGAGTGCGGTAACAAGCTGTTCGAAAATAATTTAAAAAACGGTGATCCAATCGTGTAATTCAATATCTTTTTTTGTAACGTGTTGGCTTAAAAAATAAGGAAAAATATTTTTTTCTCTCGAAAAGAATCTTGAATTTTTTCAGCTTTACTGAAAGTTTTTAATCCAACGTGTATTTGTAATTTTGTGTAAAATTTTCAATATAACTGAAATACAATAATATTTTTTTCATGAGAATTTGCAAGTACTCACTTCCTGATTGATAAACTTATAAAGTTATAAGATTATTTTTCAATTAAAATTGAATTTGTTGGAAACTGTGAAGCTTTGTATTGAAAATGTAATTTTATTAGAGAAAGCATTGGAATAATGGACATTATGATATTAGATTTTTTTTAATAATTATACAATTTTACTTATTAAAATAGTTTTAGTAAATTTCCAAAAATATTTCTTATATGCAAATCACTAAAATATTCCAATATGAAATTATTTAATCGCTTTGTCTTTAATTGATATTTGCAGATAAGTAACTATTCTAAAAAGATTTAAATATCGAGTAAGGGTAATGTTTTCAATTTCCATGTATTATATATTTAATAGCAATAATTTTATTTATTAAATTTTAAGCTCCAATTAATTTAAAACAATTAGTTTTTGTTTTACTAATTACGCTTCATTCTTTTAAAAATAATATTATATATTTTGAAATAGTCGTTCAAGGGTTTGTAACGCTTTTTTGGTAACTTGTTATCTTTGAATGAAGAGCTCTTTGATATGATTAATACAATTCTTACTCGATGAATTTTCTATTACTCATTAAGTGTCTTTAATTATTATATTTAATACAGTATCTGTAAATTTTGCGTAAAACCTATACAATCGATTGGAATTAAATTTTTTGTCTCTCTAAAAATTACTTCAGTTTAATGCCATTAAGGAAATTTCACTTGTTTAATATTTATAAACAATCACGCCCAAAGATGACTTCTGCAATTTTCTTGACTGTTTGTGTACAACACACATTTTTTAGACGGCCGAAATCATTGTGTTTCCCTTTGAGATTTTAGCCGTTATATGTTATGTTTGGTTTTTTTTTTTTAAATATTTTTAAACAAATTTAACTATTCGAAAAAATATGCCGTAACCAATTTAAATCGATATTTTGTTTATATATTATTTACTGCTCATTTTTCATAAATGTACTCAATACAATTTATAATTTTTTGATAAACTTGTATTGTGTCGTTGCGCTTTCAAAATCTACCATTTGCATATTTTCACGAAATCGGATTGTTGCATTAGAACAATTATAAAATTCAACCGCACCCACAAAGAAAAAAAAAAGATTATGGTATACTTCGTTCTAGAATTGATTTAAAAGTATGTCGATTTTTTCAAGGATAGACATTGTAATTTTTACTGTATTCATGTTTTGGGACTACAACAATGGATTTTAAAAAAGGGGATTTTGGAAGCGCAGCGATGATTAATTCTAAGTTAAAATAACGCACTGTATTTGATTCTTCAAGGATTTTCAAAATATTTTAGATATAAATAAAAAAAAACTAAACACATTCTACCTTCATACATTTAATAATATATTGAAATACAAAAAATAAAACATGAGTTGAAGAGTCTCCACTGTTTGTAGAACACTTGTAATTGAATTAAAATAATTTATACGTTGCGCATATTATAAAGATGCGGTGAAAATTACGAATAAGATCGTGTATCGAAAAATCTAGAAGGAATCTATCGAAATAATAACAGACCACAAACAACGCGTTGCCAGAGGCGACAACCATAAATAATATGCGTTTTTTTGGAGAAGTGATTTATAAAGACGATTATAGGTTGCTTGAAAAATTTGAGGCAATCACAAGAGGGATAGTGATTCAAATAAAATATGTATCAAATATTTTTATTGAAATTTAATATGATTTTTAAATATAAAATTTATGTAGCTTTTTAAATTGATATTTTTGTTTTATGACAAAAAAGACATTGTACATAAAACAATCAATACGATCGTTCATATTTAACTTATTTCTACATCAAATAAGGTTTGAAATTGGTATCACAAAAAAACACAGGCTTTAGAGTTTTTTTGTGATACATATATCGACTGTGGAAAGGAAAAAGGACTTAACCCACAGTTTCTTCAAAACAGGTTTTTTTCGATAATCACAATGTATCAAACTTGATACACGTTCTATCAAAAGGATGCAAGCTGCAAATGCCGAATTAGTATCTAAATTTAGCTTTTAAGTTTGAAAAAATGACCTTGTAAAAAACTAAAACCAAGAAAAAAGACTGAAATAAAGGTTTTTCCTTGACAATTTCTTTAATTAATATTAGATTATGTCAATTAAACACCAGTTTAGAAGTCTCCGTGCACTTCAGGGTTGTGTATAATTCATAATTTGCATATGTCACAAAATCATCAAAACTCGTTTTTAGCGCCTCCTGTAAAATTTGATATGTGTGGGTTAAGTCCTTTTTCCTTTCCACAGTCGATATGTATTTCATACATAATTTCTGCAAAAAAAAACAGAATAAACAACTTTTCTCATTTTCAACTATTAAATTCACCAATCGTTTTTGTTTTCGTTTTAGCAAGACTTCAACACAATAGTATCAATGCATTTATCTCTTTAGACGGACGGAGAATGTAATGCTCATAAAAATTGTGTATCAACACAAACATTTTTGAAATTTACTGAATTACCCAACATGAAACTTACAATTCAAAGCAGTCTTAACTCGATATTGTCCGTGATTGGTGTCTAGACAAATATCACTTTCACTTTAATATTTAAATAAAACAATATGTTGACGTACAAAATCTGCATTAAATACTTAAATATTAAACGTTTAATACTAAAATACACGATAAGCATAATTGCAAAAAACTAAACTAAATTTTTCATTTACTTTGATAGGCTTATTAATCCGCTTAGTATCTTCACCGCGGTTGCAAAAATAATGCAAAGTTCAATTTTCAAAACATTCATTAAATATTTTCACTCCAAACGATGCAGTTTTTGTTTGTGTTCTTTTCAAACCATCACAAAAGTGCAAATCACTTACGATAAATTTAACTTATCAAATTTCAAGATACCTGAAAGTTTGTAACAGCAAGATTTTTAATTTTCATAATTTTATTAATATATTCTTAAAAAAATGTTTTCGTAATTACATTTAAATATAAATGTATCAATATGATACAAAGCACTTTCAATTAATTTTCTGCTGTTGTGGTTTGCAATACAATATTGCAAGATCGCATTTTTATATAACTAAAACACTTTTCACTGTTTCTTCGTTGTTATAAATAAGTACAAAGTCAACTTGTTTATTCAAAAAATAAGAAGCAAAGAAACGTTATCATTTCACTTTTTTCAGTTTTCAATTTCGACTAACTTTCACCCTTTTTATTTAAATGTCGTTGTCCTCCCACTCAGAAAAACATTTCTTTTAAAAAAATCCTTTCCGCTCAATGCAAAGGCCATCTTTTATAGCCCGCTCCATGTCCGGTGATATAGCGGTGTGTGTAAATGTTCTACGGCAGATACGTTTCCTGTAAAAGCTTTACAAAGTCGAGCAGCGGGACCTGATTCCGCTCACTCGTACTGAGCTTTCTGCGGGTCCTGCCGACCTGGCCGGGCCCACGTGATTCGATAGTGGAACGACGCGTCGTCTGGCGCTGCTTCGATCACCTATCAAACATTTAACATTACATGTTAATTATAAATAATATTTGTATGAATGGTGTAAAAACATAGCAGCTGGCAATGAGAATAACGTTGAGTGCACTATAATCAAACGATATGTTGTTGAACAAAAACTGCAGTTTTCCCTATCTAAGTTTCTTCGTATATTTTGTGTTAGAAATTTACTGGTCTTTCTTTTCCCTATTTTAATGATAATTATTCTGATCAGAAGTGTGTTGTTTTTCTAGAATATCACAAGAAAGAGCGTCGAGAAGTATACTGTACTATGTCGATATATCAATTAGACCAAAATTAGCATTGTGTAGTTAATCTGATATGAACAGATTTATGAGTACATTTTTTTATGCACAAAATAACTTTTTTTTTAATTATCGATAATTAAAAATGCTCACTCGCTGCAGGAAACTACTACTGCTCATAAATTTTATTTTAGATACATATATCATAAATTGCTTTTTTATGCATGTACTTCTACTTTTTAAATATTAAGTGTATTGCTCCTGAGACACTCTGACTGATACGCTACTGGACACTGTTTTATAAAACTATAAGATCAACAAGCTGTTATAGATGCAAGTTGCTTAGTATTCGAGCAATATCTAACTATGTATATCAAAATCTCTGTTTAATTCATAACGTTTAAGTCTAACTATTCCTTTAAGTATACACTCATATCAGATGTATAAGACTCCTATTTTTATCCAACGGTATAAGTTATTTAAAAATTATTTACATGCATATGTATGTATGTGCACGTTATTAAATTTTTAAAAGATAAATAAATAAACTTGTTAGAAAATATGTTCTAAGGATTGCTAAAAAAGTTTCCTAATAACTTGAATAATAAAGTCTCGAGGTATAAACGAATGGAATAAAAGGTATTTTGTTTACACAAAATACGTTGCGAAAAGATATAAAACATTGAAAAATGTGAGTCGATACATGCGTACATGACACAGTCCAACATATTTTATATAATAAAAAAATTACTTCCGTAAACGAATTTAACTTGCAGGGCAACAAAAAGAGATAGCTGACCCAACTCAACATTTGAACTTCATATAAGACATGACATACATAATAAACAACTATAAACACCTTTTCTTGAGATAAAACAATACCATGTTTTATAAAAAAAACAATATTTTATTATCACGTTGCTTCCTTTGATCATTTTTGACTTAAGGAGATCTTGCGATTTTTTAAAATACAGTAATATTATATTTAAAAAGTTGTAACTAAGGCTTTTACAAAAACCGACTTTTGAAATAAACGGGCTTCGAATGTCAATATTGTTGACGTTCGAAATTAAGTTTTATAAAAAATGGATAATTCAATTAAAATATCGAGAAAATGTTCATTTTTTTATGTTGTTTATTTATATACATAATAATACACAACAAGAAATTATTTGGTGTTACTCTTCAGAAAATATGATTTAAGAAAACACAAAGCGTCCACTGATCGTTTTGTAACAAAATTTCCTGATATCGAAAATGCCCTTTCGCTGGGTAATGATGTGGGGCATATGGTCCTTAAGCCATCAATTAATCAAATAAAATATGCATTTTTTTTTGTTCTTTTTTTTATAGACTCGTTTTTAGAAAATTCGGCACAACCGGTGACGAAGTTGAAAAACCGGTTTTTTAACGTCACAAATTTGGCCAAAAAACCGGGTTTTATTCGATAATCACAATGTATCAAACTTGATACAAGTTCTATCAAAAGGATGTAAGCTGGAAATGCCGAATTAGTATCTAAATTTAGCTTTTAAGTTTGAAAAAGATAACCTCGTAAAAAAATAAAACCAAGAAAAAAGACTGAAATAAAGGTTTTTCTTAGACAAATTCTTGAATATATATTAGATTATGTCAATTAAACACCATTTTAGAAGTCTCCATGCGCTTCAAGATTGTGTATAATTCAAAATTTGCATATGTTACAAAATCATCGAAATAAGTTTTTAGAGCCTCCTGTAAAATATGATATGTGTGGGTTGCGTCCTTTTTTCTTTCCACAGTCGATATAATTAAATAATAAAAAATTTCCGACCTCCATAAGAAGTATGATAATGAGATTTTAAATAATGCCTATTACATTACCTGTGCAAGTCTGGTGACGCATAGCGTCGCGACGGCGGCGGCGGGCGCCGCGTGCGCTGATATCCCCGCGCCTACGCCCGCCGCCTCTTCGCCGCTAAACACGATCCTCCGCTTCTAGTACCACCACTTCTGGAACAAAAAAAGCACGCCGTACCTATTATTGCCGTGGCAGAGAACTTAATTAGCGAAGCTTGAAAACTAGTTTTACAAAATTTCAGCAAGCCAATTAGCCTGGTATTAAAAACGAAATAACTAATCATTTTAAAATAATTAATGAGATATGAATAATATTTTGAGAAGCATTTTTTCTCAGTACAATTTTTAGCGACATCATGCTTTATAAAATAAATTGATAATAATGGCACTGATTTGTGTATTGTTGAAGTCTTTTGATTGGAGTGTGAACAATTCAATATTTTTCCAAGAATACAAAAAAAATGTAGCCAAATATTGGTATGACAATCTGGATTTAAAAAGACATTTGCTCAACCAATTTTCCGTTTATATATCTGTAGTTTGCTAATCTCTTTCCAGTTAAGTTAAGTATTTAAATAAATATTTAATTTTAGTCGCAAATCTTAGTATGATGAATCTTTTATGTATTAAGTTATAATAAAAAGGGTCTTATGGCGCAGCAGTTAGCGTTGTGGGCTTCCGTGCCGGATGTCGGGATGGACGGGTTTTAGTCCCAGTACGAACAGCATTTTTTTTGATCGATTTATCGATATCTGTTCAAAAATACGGGTTTTTGTAATGTCTAAAAAATCCTCTCACTCTTTCCGATCCTTTAATAACTGGTCGTAGAGAGAGCGATTAGTTAAGAGAATTACTAGTCCTGTCTTAGCCTTATCTTTCCTTTCCCACTACTCTTTTTAAAAATGAAAAGTTGAGCGACCGAGTAACAAATAGTTCTCGTAGGGAAAAAAAATCTGATACCTTCATTAGGAGGCCAAATGCTCCTCATTGGAAGCGGACATGGATTAAAAAAATGTTGGCTCCAATGTCAATAATAAAAATCTTGGTTAACTACGATATGATATTATATTAAAAGTCCAGAATTGTGCAAAAAAATATTTGGAAAGCGTATTTTAAATTGTTAATATTGATTTCAAGAAAATAAATGTTTTCTCCGCTTGAAACAAACTGAATAATCATTTTTGATCAAGAAAAAACGTTCGACGTGAAACGTTGAATTTTCATTTACCGGGGAAAAGAGGTTAGAATTTTCTTTAATAATACCTGCTGTCATCCCAAAACTGTTCATCAATATCTTATAGAAACCTTTTTCGGATGTATTTTTTCGACAGTATTTTGCGGAAAATGAATTGCTAACAAAATTTTAATAACAGCAAGTGATTTTTTTTTCTATCGATAAAAGGGCATGAGATATAAAATATGTTGGATGTTTATGACTTTTCCAATAAATTTGGATCAAACTTTAATATTGTATACTGTCACCTTCATTAAATGTTTCGTTATAACAAAAAAAAAACGTTTAAATATGAATGCATTTTGAACATGTCAAAAAAAATACAGCTATCCACATTCCACGAAACTGTAAACGATAAATGATCACCATGAAAAATAAAATATACGTTAATACCTTTCGTGTCTGAATTATAAAATAAACACTTTCTTGTATCATTTTATTGGTCATTCATCTAACGTTGTTAGTATATCGAATATAACACTTTTGTTTTATATGAAATAGCTAAAAGTTAAGGCACAATACATGCTACTGAAAAAAATGAGTGATTTTGTCAACACTATGTTCATTTCATTAAATTTAAAAACTACATTTATGTGGTACAAATTCTAGATTTAAAAATGTCAAGAACGGTTTTTTTATCACGAAAATTCTCAGTTGATGAAAATATAAATTGATACAGTGCTAATTATGTAAAATTAAAAAAAAGAGCTTTACAAGGAGCAACAATAAAATGATAAAATATTTTATAAAAAACTTTATAATAAATATACAAGTAAAATGGTATGGACTGCCTAGAAATAAAAACGGCCAATTTGTAATATTTTTTTTTGTTGCTTGAAAATAAAAAAAAGAATTTCAAACATGAAACAAAATCATTTACATATTCATTTAAGAGTATATAAAATGACATGGCTACAAAGACTTCAAAAAATAATTTAATCCAGATAATCATTTCATTACCGCATAAGAATTAGCGTTAATAAATGTAACATGCTCGTTTTCAAGAAATACGTTTCAAGCTTAGGTAATATTTTATTATGTGAAATGTTTTTCATTAGTCAAATTTAAGCCTAATAGGTTTAAATAATACACAGGGGAAATTTTACAAAAACCAAGTGGGATGATAAATCAAATTTAATAGTTTAAAGTGTTATAATAACACTTCTGAAAACTCTTCAATTTAAAATGCCCTATTTTATTCAATCTATCAGACTGAAGGACAGCTGTAATAAATTGTTCCATTACACAAATGAATGTAGGGCTCTCGTTGTTTGAAACATGATTTTATCATTGCGCGAAAAAACTTTTTTTGTTCCTTAAGATTTATTCGTTCGAACTCTTGATGACTGAAGTTTTTTTCTACTTTTTTTAAATCAAATTATTCAATGTTGTTTTTTTTTTCATTTATCACAGAAAATTTCACGATAAAATATAAATCACACCTGGATAAGTAAATAAATATCTCATTCATTCATAAATATACACAATCTTTTTGGAAAATATAATATGAAATAATTGGATTTGATTATCAACCAATGTCTCAATATATATTTTTTAACTAAGTGTAAGAGTAAGCCATTAAAAAGCTTTCAAAAAATAAAAATATATAGCAATTAAAATAACAACATATTTACTAATGGCCAAGTAATGCTTCTAAGCTGACAAACAATTTGATTTATGTAAATCTATTTTTTACCATTTTTATGTTACCATAGATAATGGTGAATACAACTTTTATAAATATTGATAACAATAAATATTAAAAACCAAAAGTGGTCACTCTTATATTTTTGAAAACAAGACTCACAAATAAGTATTTTTTATCGAAATTTCTTCATTTTTTTTAAAATTATTAACTGCTGTTGTTTTGTCTTAACCCTGTATAATTTTTTTTTGTTGAGTTTTTACTCATGAGTAATTTTTTATTTCTTTCTTTGAAAAGCAATGTAATGAGAAACAAGTATGCATTTCATACAGTAAACTTGAATTTGATGGTTTAGTAAGATATATACATGATAGCGATTTGGGTCCCACCTAAATAAACATTTGAATAAAGCGTGATCAAATATTGTGACAGTTGTATTTGTCGGGTCTTATAGCGCAGCGGTTATAGTGTTAGGCGTGCCGGACTTCACGGGTTCGAGTCCCAGTACGAACAGCATTTTTTAAACCGATTTATTGATTTCTGTTCGAAGGCATGGTTATCTAAAAATTCCCTCCCACCCTTTCCGATCCTTTGATAATTGAGTGTAGCGAGAGCGATTAGATAACCACTAGTCCTGTCCTAGCATTATCCTTCTATATATACTACTCTCTTTGAATAAGAGAGGTTGAGCGACTGAGTGCTAAACAGTTCTCGTATAAAAAAATCTTTTGAGATACCTCCATTAGGAGGCGATATGCGTTACATTGTGAGCGTATATTTATAATATTAAAAAATTTTGTACCTATTATATAATATTTTTTATTTCATCTTCAGACCAAATATATATATTTTTAAATTAAATATAACCGGTAAAACAGAATCAGATAGTATAAATGAGTCGTAAAGTTTCAAAAGTAAAACTATCCATTTTTCGAAGTTGCGAGAAAAACACGAAAAACGTATTGTTGGCTTTTTGAGTTTTATCAATTTAAACTCAATTTTAAACACAGCTCATCAACGAGTGCAACTTTAAAGTTGTATGGGACATAACTTAAAGTAACTCTGTGATTGATCTAAATCCTGATTTACCAAACTGCTCTACTTTTGTTTCCAACGTCGTGGACAGTTATGCTTTTGATAGCAAGCATCATTTTCTTTTGTGTTTTTGTAGCACATTTATTTGATTTTTATTATTTTTTTAAATTTATAGCCATACACTATAACCAGCAGAATAATGTGACAGCATTAGTTTAATTTCGATATATATGGGATAGTTCTGCTTTTGATACCAGACGAGTCGGATAATATATTGTTCATCCCGTATGTTTGGGTATATAAAACATAACATTTTTATCTACAAGTAAAATTATGAATCGTTTCATGAATTTTACAAGCTGCATTTATGTACATGAGCTTTTAGAGTCCGCTTTATAAAGCCTTAATCTTCATAATATTTTTTTATGTCACTATAACGTAGAAATTCGATACATTTACGATGAAAGATGAAGTAATAACAGAGTTTAATAGGCGCAATGTGAACTGCACAACGTATAAAATTTTCCACACAAAAATACATTAAATCGGTTCTTCGACTATGTGTTGTTGTTCACCAAAGAATTTCGAAATGCTTTTTCCGCAACATAAGCGTAAAATATACTTGTATTGTGCTCAGAGTGGTTCAAAGCGAATAGAAACGATAATACATTAGTCTATATGTGATGCCACATTATCGATAAATATAAAACCTGAGATAGGACTCTAGACTAAAATTCGAACTATCGCATTTTTACTCCCAATCTCTTATATAATACATAACTTAAAAATGATAATATCAGACAATTTCTGACTCTGTTTTAGTATTATTGTCCCTATTTTCAAATATAGAACACATAAAAAAAATAATATTGCCTGAAACTGTTATTAATTACCAGTTACAACCCTCAAATGCCTATAATAACTATTAAGTAAAACCAAGTCATTTCATAACTTCGAAAAAAATGTTTTGTGCTTGACTTGCGTTTCATATTTTCCCCCTACTTTTGAGTACCTGGCATACGTTGCAATGACAATCAAAGAAAGAAATTGTTTGTGTTTTAATTCTGTTTATTGAAGTACTTGTGGATATACCGAAACGGTATAGGAACGCATACACCACAAGCGCACACTTTGACGTATTGGCGGCCCACCGCTTATTCAAAAACATTTGCGGGCGTCCGCACAACAACTTTCCAAAATTTTATCGCAATCGGATCGGCGGTATAGAAACGCATAAGGGATAAATAAACAAACATTCATTTATAAAAATCTCGTGTCACGGTGTTTGTCGCCAAACTCGTCCGAAACGGCTTGACCGATTTTTATGATTTTTTTAATGTATATTTGTTAGATATGAGAATAGAATTTAAAGTATATTTCATCCCGCTAGGTGAAGGGTGTCCCTATCCACATTTTTTTTTCAATATTCCGGATATTCGTCGTTCGAATTTCAAACAATTGAAATGGACGTCTTTTTATGTTCAAAATTATAATTTCCCGGCTTAGATCTGAAGCATCGTAATAATATTGAGAGAACTTTATTTAAAAGTTTGCATCGCTACGAAGTTTTTAAAATAATCAAATATACTGACCCGATTTTTTGACGCTATAATTATAGGACTGGGAGCTGATTTGACAGATTTTGATCAGTGTCAGTGTTATATTTTGCATCCGGCCTTGAAAATCTTTTTATTTTCTTACATGCATTAGGAATATTCTAATGACAGTATGGATATTTTATAGAATTATATTTCGACTTTTATTTTAAAATCTTCTACTACGAAAAATAATTGTTAGCAAACCTAAACATTATTCCAAAAATTTACAATTTAAAAATAATAAAAATAATTTACAATTTAAATACTGCAGGGCGGTCGATATACGCCACGAGGTCTATTTCTGCTACTACGAAATATATTTGTTAGCAAACTTAAACATTCCAATTATTATAAAAAATATCTCCATCTCTATATACTATATAGGCTTAACCGATTTTTATGATTTTTTTAAATGTAAATTTGTTAGATAGTAGTAAAGGTTTTTAAGTATATTTCATCCCGCTAAGTGAAGGATGTCTCTATCCAGAATTTTTTTTCAATATTTTTGACGTCCGTCGTTATTAAATCCGTCCGAGGAAATTATTTATGTTGTTGAATGACAGAAGTGCGCAGCAAATTAAATCCAAAATAAGCAAGTTGTTTATGACTTCTTAGTAACGTTTGATACGTGCCATGGTTACGTCAATCAATCAAAGGGTATTGTAAAAAGTTATCAAGTTAATTTTTAATAGTCGTCACAAAGCATTTCTTTCGCTGTCAAACAATTATGCCACATAAAAGACTAGCTATTAGTTGATCTAGACCTCAAGCACGAAAGAAAACGGCATCACGAGCTTCAGAAACAGACGAGCAAGTTTGGAAACCGTTCGAGCTCGCACTGCTCAAGCCCGATCGTCTGATACAATGATATGCAAACAACCCTTTTGACCGTGATTTGCAACGAGAAACACAATTTGATGTCGACAAATTGGGTACATTCGTTCAAACAAATCTTCCGAAATTGGTCCCAGAACAACGCATAGCGTATGACAGAATCATGCATGCAATCAATCACAAGCCAAAACGTTGGATCACAAAACAATATTGCATTGGCAATCTCTTCATCTGCAATTGCAGCAAATATTTTGGATGGTGGTCAAACAGCGGATTCAGCAAAGAAATTGCATTTGAACACCAACATGCAATATCAAAAAAAAGTCCTGAATGGATGAAGTACTTTAATCATATCAACTCATTAAATGGGACGAATTTACTATGGCGCACAAAAATTCATCGGAAAATCTTCACTATATGTACACTAAAAGTTTTGAGAGGAAATGAATAGGTCTTTGGTGGCGCACCTGTTTTATTGTCTGGTGATTTTCGAAAAACTCTACCAGCTATACCATGAACCAGGTGCATTTCTAATGATGAATCAAGTGCATGTCTCAAATAATCAGTTTTATGGTGACATGTGCAGAAATTGACTTTGAAAGCTAATATGCGTGTAGAATTACAATATGACGCATCCGGTGAACGTTTCAAAAAACAATTGTCAGAAATTGGGAATGGAAAAATGGAAATCTATGAATCCACACAATGTATGACATTGCCACCAGCCTTCTGTAAAATTACAGGAACCATAAGCGAATTGATGCACAAAGTTTTCCAAAATACCGCACAGAATTACAAAAATCATCAGTGGCTCAGTGAACGTGTCATATTAGCAGTCAAAAACAACGATGATAATGCCACCAACTTCAGGATTCAAAACGAAATACCAGGCAAAGAAACAACGTATAAGTCCATTGATACTATAAATTGATCAAGACGAAGTTTTCAATCATCCAACCGAATTCTTAAGCTCACTTGATTTGCCAGGTATGCTACCGCACGTTTTAACACTGAAAATTGGCGTACCTGGAAAATTGGCGTTGCCAAGCATCCCAATAATTCCGACAGATAGGCCATTAGAATTAAAATGTTTGCAGTTTCCGGTGCGACTCGCGTTTGGACAATCGCTACAAGTGTGTAGACTAAATTTTAAAAACCCATGCTTTACACATTGAAAGCTGTATCTGGCCTGCTCACGCGTTGAAAAACCTTAAGATATATTCATATAATGGATACTTCCATTTTTAACATTTGTCAAAAATAAAATGTGCATTTTTGGTCCGACAGTAAAAGATAATTAGATAAAAAAAAAAGTGCTGGGTAAAAAAGAATAGATATTTAGTTTTACTGAAAGTACTACGGTTACATAACTAACTATCAATCGAAGAGTTCAAACGTATGTAAAAACCACCAGACAAAAAAATAAAATATATCCAAAAGCACTTCAATGAACATAATTAGAACACAAACACTTTATTTCTTTGAGTGGCATTGCAACGCATGCCGGGCCAGCTAGTATATACATATATTTCCATTGATGTTAGAAATATTTCATCTGCGACTAGCGGTAGAAAAAATATATTCTTAATGGCCTAGGGCCACAGACACATAACAAACCAAAAGCTATACTGTGAAACAGTCGGTATCAATAATACTTTGGTATGTATACACACAAATGCTAAATCATCTGTACTTTTTGAGATAAAAATGTCAAATTTGGTGAAAATAATATCTCTATTTTAGCCAGTTACAGTAATCGCGAGAGAACAAATGAACACTTTAAATAGGCAATTTGCGCAATATCTATAGCACCTTCAAACCCAGGATCCCGATCAATTTTGAAATCCCGTAATTTCCGGATTGTCTTGGTTCTAATTCCGGAATTTCGGAATTCACTCGTGAAAAATCCGTGTGATCCGTTAAAAATATAATATTGCGCTAGTCACGGGCAATCGCAACTCTTTGAGAGGATGGAACTAAAAGAAAAGTTCCCGCGCTTCTCAACAATTGTACAATCTCTTAATTTAGGGACCTTTAAGAAGGGTCTCACATTTTTAAATATCCGTATTATATTAGATATAATATTATTTTTAATATCAAGTCATCGAGCAAAAAATAAAAAGGTGTTAGAGTTGAAAATTATTATCGAATTCAATTCAACCCAATTCCTAACTTTTTTCCCAGTGATAAACACCTGGATCCCGAAAAAAATGTGAATCCAGAAATCCCAGGATCAAAAAAAGAGTCCAGGATTAGATGCTCTTATTAGCTACATAGATGCAGTTAAAATGTTGACAAAATAATCACTCGTGCACTTGCAGTGTTGCCACTTGCCAGCCACTCCTCACTGCTGTGCAAGCGCAATCACGAAGTTGTTGTGTTTAACTGTAATCTGCTATTTATCATAACCTCAAAAATTTAAACATATTGTTGTCATTCTTGTCTTTTTTTCTTTTAAGATGTCTCACCTAACCCAACCTAACCTTACCTACTATAATGTCAGTTCTACTTTGACTAGCGCTTGTAACTATAATAACATAGCTTTAACCATAATTTAATTTCCACTTTGTCTAGCGCTCGTATGTAAACATGAACACTCATAGTTATTTCATACATTGACCAGTTAAAGACAATGTAATTGTACAATACAACTACAATTTTTAGTTAATGTATACAATGACGAGATTTCACGGTCATTAAATTGTGATATCGACATAAACAGTAGATCTTATAACTGTTTACCGAAATCGGTTTTGTGTTAAATATTACATAAGACAACTACATAGATAAAATCATTTTTTAATATTAATTTTCAGGTAGCTTCAGTTTTTTTATTTAAATCGCACCTCCAGTTTAAAAATATAACAAGACAAAAAATTGTATTCTGCGATAGTTGTATTAAAAAATTAAAAGACTTTTACATACGTTTGAACTCTTCGATTGATAGTTAGTTATGTAACCGTAGTACTTTCAGTAAAACTAAATATCTATTCTTTTTTACCCAGCACTTTTTTTTTATCTAATTATCTTTTACTATCGGACCAAAAATGCACATTTTATTTTTGACAAATGTTAAAGATGGAAGTATCCATTATCATAAAATCCTTTTAAAGCAGCCTTTTATTCAATTAGACTTGTGAAAACGTTTTTTTTGACGTGTGATAGTTTAAAACTAAAGTTTCGATATATTTTTATGAAATCTTTTTTCATAGATAAAGAATTGCGATTAAAAATTTCATTTTTTTCACGTGGAGTATCATGGTTGTAAAAATATCTTGGAAATTGTAATTTGAATAGTGACATTTAAGAGAAGAGTAGCATACAGATATTAAACTTCCCCATCTCTTCTTTTTCTCTTATTTGTATATAAACTATAAGTTTAACGTACGGCTGATAATAAAAGAGGAATAAATGCTTTCCATGTCCAAAACAATTTATATCCGATTATATAAATATTGGTCTATGTCATTGTATCACATTTAATGTTAAAACAACGTGAAGCAGATACGGTGTTTTATTAAATCAATGTACTTTATAATAAAGACAATTAGTTTATTCAGGATGTAATACTTTTTTCAACAATGTCACAGTATTAAAAAAATCGACATATCAGTTGACATAACTGTATGATACATTAAATAAATTATAATTTATGAAATTGTCAATAAATAATCCGATTTGATTGCGAAGCATTGGAAATTGTTTTTCTAAAAATCTCAACCGTTAAGGAAGGTTTTTATTTTAGAATAAAACAAACGATTTTTGACATGCATATATTTCAGTGTAAAATGTTAAACAAAACATAAAAAAAATATTGAAAGTGATATATTATCTATCTATATAGTGACTATTACTTTCAGCAGTAAAACGTTATGTACCTGTTTTTTTTAATTTACTATACAACATTGCATGGCTTAATTTTAAATTTTAAAATTAAATATGTTTAGAAGGCAGAGAAATCCCGATAATACACGCACTCAAATTGTATAATAAAGAATAAATCATTTATAAATTTCAAGAATGTGTTTTTTCCAAGGGTGTCACTGAAACTACAGACGATGAAATATTAACCAGAGAAAATACTAGTTGCGTTTTTGATAGAGTTAAAAATTGTTGCTCCTGTACTTCCAATTGCATTTCCAATGGTGTTTGCTATTTTACCGGCTATTGAAACCTTTGTATCAACTGCACCAATTATGATTTTCCATATTGCTTTTAACGCCATTTCCAACAAACTTCTATTATTTCCGATATTACTCAAAAGGCTTGAAACGTCTGGTATCAATTTGGTTGCGGTGGATAATTTTCCTATAAGGTTCGAAATTTGTTCATTTGTCATATTCTTCAATGCCTGACTGTCGAATAAAGATGTCAAGTTAGAATTAAGCATGCTTGGATTCAATATTAATGGATTTGATAAGACATCCAAAACTGGTTTGAGGAGTACTGGATTAGTAAGATTTAGCGAAGGTAAGTTATTCAATGTATTATTAAGAATATTGCTTGCTAAAGAGTTAATTTGTCCAGTTACGTTTGACAAACTTGGCAGACTATTTAGAGGGTTTGGTAACTGACTAATATTAAGTGAAGGTAGATTATTAGGATTTGGCAAAGGTAAGTTACTCAAGGTGTTGTTAAGAATGTTGTTTACTAAAGAGTTCAATGGTGCAGTTACGTTTGATAAAATTGGCAGACTGTTTAAAGGGTTCGGTAATTGACTAATATTAAGTGAAGGTAGATTATTAGGATTTGGCAAAGGTAAGTTACTCAAGGTATTGTTAAGAATGTTGTTTACTAAAGAGTTCAATGGTGCAGTTACGTTTGATAAAATTGGCAGACTGTTTAAAGGGTTCGGTAATTGACTAATATTAAGTGAAGGTAGATAATTAGGATTTGGCAAAGGTAAGTTACTCAAGGTGTTGTTAAGAATGTTGTTTACTAAAGAGTTCAATGGTGCAGTTACGTTTGATAAAATTGGCAGACTGTTTAAAGGGTTCGGTAATTGACTTATATTAAGTGAAGGTAGATTATTAGGATTTGGCAAAGGTAAATTACTTAAGGTGTTGTTAAGAATGTTGTTTACTAAAGAGTTCAATGGTGCAGTTACGTTTGATAAAATTGGCAGACTGCTTAAAGGGTTTGGTAACTGACTAATATTAAGTGAAGGTAGATTATTAAGATTTGACAAAGGTAAATTACTTAAGGTGTTGTTAAAAATGTTGTTTACCAAAGAGTTCAATGGTGCAGTTGCGTTTGATAAAATTGGCAGACTGCTTAAAGGGTTTGGTAACTCACTCGCATTAAGTAAAGGTAAGTTATTAAGATTTGGCAAAGGTAAATTACTTAAGGTGTTATTAAGAATGTTGTTTACCAAAGAGTTCAATGGTGCAGTTACGTTTGATAAACTTGGCAAACTGTTTAAAGGGTTCGGTAACTGACTAATATTAAGTGAAGGTAGATTATTAAGATTTGGCAAAGGTAAATTATTTAAGGTGTTGTTAAGAATGTTGTTTACCAAAGAGTTCAATGGTGCAGTTACGTTTGATAAAATTGGCAGACTGCTTAAAGGGTTTGGTAACTCACTCGTATTAAGTAAAGGTAAGTTATTAAGATTTGGCAAAGGTAAATTACTTAAGGTGTTATTAAGAATGTTGTTTACTAAAGAGTTCAATGGTGCAGTTACGTTTGATAAACTTGGCAAACTGTTTAAAGGGTTTGGTAACTCACTTGTATTAAGTGAAGGTAAATTATTAAGATTTGGCAAAGGTAAATTACTTAAGGTGTTGTTAAGAATGTTGTTTACTAAAGAGTTTAATGGTGCAGTTACGTTTGATAAATCTGGCAGATTATTTAAAGGGTTTAGTAACTGACTAACATTAGGTGAAGGTATATTATTAGGATTTGGCAAAAGTAAGTTATTCACGGTGTTGTTAAGAATGTTGTTTACTAAAGAATTTAATGGTCCTGTTACGTTTGATAAATTTGGCAGGCTATTTAAAGGGTTCGGTAGCTGACTTATACTAGTTGGAGGTAAATTATTAGGAATTGGTAAAGGTAAGTTACTCAAAGTGTTGTTTAAAATGTTGCTTATTAAGGTAGGGTTAGGAAGCAGATTTATATTAGGTAAATTGTTAATTGATACATTACTAGGGATAAGCGTATTCAATGGAAGCGATGGAAATGGTGGAGGAGTACCCGTCCCTGATACTAAATTGAGTAGTGAATTTGTTCGGTTTTCAATCAAACTTCCAGTAGAAGCTGCTGTGTTGCTGATAAATGTGCCAACAGTGTTTGACAGCCCTGATATGCCTTGTGAGGTTCCTGTTGATAATGCTCCGGTAGCCGGTAATCCAGCAGCAGTCAAAGTTTCTCCAATAATTTTAGTTGGAAAAGCCACTATATTTCCACTAGTTTTTATAACTTCACCAGCCGTGTTTCCTACTTTAATAATTGTGTCTGTAAATATCTTGGTGGGATTGAAGAATAGTGCTGGAACAGCATTTAGTCCCTTGAAAAAACATAAAACGTACAAATTTAATCTTGATTTGTTTGCCATGAGTTTGTAAAAAAACTCATCAACTTTATGAAAACCATTCAATTTCAAATATTCTTTTTCAATTTACAAACAGTTTACAATAATCGATTGGTTGAATTGGCATTTACTCGGTATAAATTCATTATATAAGGTGAAAAAAAAAATCATATTTCAAGAAATATTATTTTATAAATGGTAAATAGTAGGGAATCCAATCCCGGACTCTTTTTGTAATCCCGGGATTTCGAGATTCACATTTGTTCAATCCCGGGATTGATCATTCAAAATAAAGTTGTGTAGAGAAATTCGGGATTCGGCATTGAGAGATCTCGATGCAGGTCGTTGGCAAATTTCAATTTTTTTTGCTTGCTCAATTTGAAATCATAGGAATTTACGGATTTCTTAAAATAAAAAAAAATGATACTTTTTTCTTTGGACGTTTTTAAAAAAACAGCTATTTACGGGTTTCCGAAAACCTTAAAAATTCATCAATTTTCAACTTATCCATAATCCCGAAATCCCAGGGTTGGGGGCCTTAGTTGATAGTGATTTTGTCTTTCGGCATCATCATAACTTATGACTAGTAATAACAGAACTAGTTCTGGTGAGGGTTTAAGCTGAAATAGCTATCAAACAAATATAAAATAAAATTTCTGGAACTGAAAAACTTTGATAAAGTTTCACATTTATTATATAGTTTACAATTGTTTCACGGAGAGGTGAAGCATCTATGAACTTAAATTTTAACATATAATATGAGACCTATTTTATACTTCCGATTTTAAACGGAGTTCTAAAATTATAAATCTGTTGACGATGCATTGTTTTGTAATAAATTACTTGATAGTTTTGTGAAAAAAAATTTTTTTTAGCACTCATATTATAATTATACTAACAATATGAAATCTACTAACACTGATCACAAAATATCACTATCGCACAATTTCTAAATTTAAATTATTATTTAAGAACAATATGAATATTCTTTTAAAACAAATTACAAAGATTTGCATTTTAGAAAAACAATATATTATATTAAAATATCACTTCTAAGGTTTTCATTGTCAACACTTCGTGGAAAGTCATTGTATTGAAAAATAAGCCATTATTTTTTGTTTATTGCACTTTTATTTTATTTCATCAGGACCGGTTTCACTGAGTTGATAATGCTTGTCGTCAGTGAAAGCGGTCCTGATGTCATAAAAAAATAAATGGACAAAGAGTGTTTTATATTTTGAATATTAAAATGTAATTTGTCTAAATAAATACGAGAATAATAAATCAATGTTCTCGCTAATATTTTCAAGACGCAATAGAAAAAGAAATTGAAAAAAAGCTGAGTATTTAACTTTTTATAAATAAACTTTAATCTTATAAAAAAAAATTACAAAACGTGGAAGAATAAAATATTTTAATTTACCTGGGAAAGACACACAAAAAGAAAAAATGAAAGAAATTTTGCCATTTTGCTAGTTAGTTACTCTGTGATGGTTTGTTATGAGAAATCGTTTCCTTATATAGACTGTGTTGGATGCGTGTTTCACTAAAATCTTCTTTCTAGAGCAAATCCCTTCCGGACACTTGTAACAACAAATATATGGAAAATGTTTTGTGACATTTTATTAACGTATTATTTGATCAAGTATAGAGTCCATGTTGAACACTTGATCAAATAGTGTTATTAAAAACGCAAATAGGAAATGACTGTTTTTTTTTCATATCAAAATAATATTCACGGATTGTCCACTGATGTTTTTAAGACACTAAGCTAAACTGTCTAATTATGTATGTTATTGCATTATGTAGGTATATTTTTATCATGTCCGCTTCGTAACCTCGCGTAATGTGGAACTATTGGATTTCCACGGGATTTTATCAAAACAAAAGTGTTCCTGATCTTATTAACCGTAAGAATACCGCGCAAACAATTCATTAATATGTCTCAGAGATACTGCGTGTTTTTGAGAAAAATAATTTTGCCTAATATACACTCGAATTCGATATTTTAAAAACTAAAATGCTTTTCTACCCAGTAATGACAGTGAACACCCTAAAAGAGATCTGTCACTCTAACCATATTACCCGACATATATTAAATTATGGTAAATAAAAAAGACATATATTTTCATCGTCAGGAACATAAACTTCGACATTCACAAAAACAACGGAATTTTTAGTATAATTATCTGATTAGTTTTCAGTGAATAATCTGTCTATGAAAATTCTGTCCGCGAATATGCGATAAAAAGATGATTGATAATAGGGCATCCAATCCCGGGATCCGGGATCTCGTTCAATTTTCTGATCCCGAAATCCCGGGATTGAGAAATTTTGAGCAAATCCCGAAAATTGACACGGAATTGACAAATTGAAGATTTCAAATTCCTCGGAGAGCTAAAAAAAAACAGTTTTGGAGATAATCCGGGGAAAAGTATAGCGAATTGAGGATTTCAAATTCCCCGGTGAGCTAATTCCAATCCCGGGATTGGATACCCTAATTGATACAATGCTTACTCGCCGAATTTTAATTTGGGTAGTGTGGAGCTCAATTCAATATTAATTATATTAACGCATATAATCAAATTTCATCTCGTAGTCAGATCGATCGAACACGCTGACTCAGGCTGATAATGTTTTTTTAATTTATTTACTGTCATCCCATAAACTTACTTAACTGAGAACTGCCGAATACAAAAATTAAAAGGAACGGTAACATCCAAGATATGTATCTTTCAAAAAAAAGAACACGAATTTCACTTCAATTTGACAATTCCGTGTCAATTTTCGGGATTTGCTCAAAATTTCTCAATCCCGAAATCTCAGGATCGCGGCCGTGTAAATCCCGGAATTTCGGGATCAGAAAATTGAACGGAATTCCGGATCCCGGTATTGAATCTAGCCGTTACGCGATACATCAAACTACCAAAAATTGTCGGCTATAAATTAAATTATTCAACTTTAAAAGAGACGTTATATGATGCATTCAACAAACTAAAGATGTTTTATTTTATTTGTTGAATTTAATTTAGGGTTATTACTATAAATAACTATTTTATTGTTGTTTTTTAGCGGTTTCCGTTTTCCCCTTTTTGAACTTATCGGTGTCTTCTAGATTATTTTTCTTCCAACGACCGTTTTGCTCAATATAATATAAATTTGTAATCGCAGTACCTATTCAGAATTATATTTTTTTAATATTAAAAAAATTATAAAAAATAATTCATTTTGAATTCTAAATACAACTGAATTAAGCATGGTTCAATCAATATACTAATACAAAATCAAATCGTGCAATTTGATTGTTTTTTTTTTAAATAAAAGTTAACAAAAAATCTTAAAGAACGCGAGCAGTTTTTGTCTAATTGAGCTTATTTTTAAATCCGTGGAACTTACCGGATCGGCAGAGGGTGCTCGCTCGCCCAAGGTACAGGGTGGAGTCGTTACCCGAAACGTCACTCACGTTTTGGGGGGTGTTTCTGCCACCTCTCCCGGCCGCTCCACGACCCTGAGCTCTGCTGTCACCCCTCTGCCTGACGCTTTCTGAACAGCAAACACTATAAACAAACGGACACTATTAACGTTACTTTTGCTTCAAATCCCAGATTGTTTCTTGAAGAATATAATTATAAATATAATATCGATTATAGTTCAGTGAAATAGCAAAGCGATCAATTTTAAAATAATATTAACAATGGATTTTATAAAAGTGATTGCCAATTTCGTAATTTAAAATTGAAAAACGTTCAGAGACGGAGGAGGGTTAAGTCAATTTCAACTATTTTAAATTTATTCGCAAAAAAAATATTTTTAAATATCATATAACTGGTATCTATGTGGCTTTCAATCTTTGTGATATTCTTACAGTAAAAATCACATTAAAAAATAGAAAAGTATTTAGTTGTGCAAAAAAAAAATTCCAGTTGATAGAAGTAATAATATGCTATTTTGCGGTAACATTACAATTTAGTTTTACCAATTCAATCAATTCATGATATTCATTTAGTTTTATTTAAATTATGAAAATATTGTAGTAATTTCATTACTACAATATTTTCATATTATTTACTCACAATTATTATTATTCTTTAAATAAACACAAAGACTCGATTTTTAATAAAAAAAATATAAGAAATGATGTCACACGCATAAACTTATAAAAATGATGTTCTAAAATATACCTAACAAAGGTAAAGTTATATAGTTATTTTTTTAGAATTATTTGTTCAAATATTTAAAAGTACGTACGATTATTATTATTATATTTGAGCTGCTACGTTATACAATTATAAAATAAAAATATATTGCCTCCACTCATCAAATTGAAAAGTGCCATTGAAACGACGTCTAAATTTTCAAATGAAATCACAAGAAAATAAAACGAATTGAAAAGTTCAACAAAAGCGATCGGAAAATCTAATACATACGATCTCTTTATTTCTCTAAAATGATATCTTACAGTGAAAACAAGAAATTCAATACAAGTTTTTAAAAAATCGTTGACGAAATAGAAGGCTCAAGAAAGTGATACAGAGCTTAACATATATTTTAATTACTCATATTTACAACTTATTTGAAACTGTACAATATAATTTAATTTTTAAATGTGATGTTGTAAATAAAGACACTATTTGCTATTGGTTTTAAATGTTCTCTTCACAGATTAAATTAAACATGTTGATGGATCATTTTCATAGTGTTTTCATCTAAAATAAATTACAAAAAAGTGGTATTCATTATTTGTCTTCACTTTTTTTGTGAATGATTTACGTCAATTCAATTAAAATTTTATTCCACCGTTGATAAAACTATAAAATGAATTTTTAAGTTGTATTTATATGGAATTTAGAAAAGATTGTTTATGTTTATATAAACAAACATTTTCATAGCGATAGAATACCAGTAATTTTTTCTAGTTGTACTCTTGTCGAGCTTTAGAATACAGGTATTCTAATACAATAGGTACAATAACTTAAAATAATAATTTCTTGATTTATCATTCTATAGAAATAAGTAATCAATATGATATATATAGTTAACGTTTAGAATCAAAACACTCACATTTTTCATGTTTGATATTTAATAGTCAAACAATGTTAAAACCACTGTCAAAGATCACCATTGGTTTCGAGCTCACATTTTTAAATGAATAAAATAAGATGTTTAATGAATCAATCGGTGATCTGTATTTTTCGCAGTTTAAAAGTATATTTCCTATTTTAACACAAACATATTTATAGTAATAATTATTACTTTTTTAAAACTATAAGCAATAATGCTCCTATGGTTTTTCGCGACTTTCTCATAACTCGATTTTCGTAAAATGTGAGTTATAATTCTAACCTACTCAAATATAGACTCAGACCATCATTCGTGTTGTTCTACAAATAAATTTCAGGTTAATATAAAGCATCAAAAATTCCAAAATACTGTCGTTAGACAGTCTTCCACGAACGAATCGCAGTTAAATAATGGTCATTTACGTAACTATTTCGTGTTTAAATTCAATAGAAATTGCTAGGCGAAAGTTCGTACTGTACCGCAAGAGCTTGTGTTTTTCCGGTTCAATTAGTCATAAGCCAGTTTGTGACAGTTGGAATATGTACAGAGCATAACAAATAGTTTTAGACTTTTATTTACATTTCAAACTGAAAATGATTTCAAATTTTCATATAACCAATAAATATTTACTTGTACACTTGGTACTAGTAATTAAGCCGTTTAATCCGATTCTGTGGTCAAATCGTTAATGTTAATGGTTAATCCACGGGGTCTACGAGCTCAAACACCTTACTCCAGTGGTTTCCAACCTTTATGTTACTATGCCTCCCTTTGAAAAAAAAAATTTCGCGCCTCCCCATCCTTTATTTCATGTAGTAATAAAGACACTTTTAAAGGGTAAATAAATATTTTGAACTTTTCACGCCTCCTTTTGCAATAGTCCACGTCTCCCCAGGGGATCGCGCCTCCCAGGTTGGAAATCGCTGCCTTACTCAGTAAATTTTTTGCACATTTTCACTTTAATCACTTTTAGGGTGTTCGCTTTCAATACGCGGTTGAAAAGCATTATTTTAAAAACATATACTGCTTTCCATTTTTATTTAACCTTCCAGAGACGAGAGCTTTTTTCCGATAAAAAAAAATTCCAAGCCATATTGAAGTCACGGATAACTTTTATTCTTATCCAATTTTTTTTTAAAAAAAAGCTCCAAGTCGTTGTATAGAAACCCCGCACGACTATATGGTCATGCTCATCCTTTTATTACTGTGTAATATTGAGTACGGACAGAAGTAAGGACAAAAGTGACCGTATGGGCTCGCAAACATTCGGGGTTGAAATATAGCTAAACGTGATTTTTTTTTTAAATATTTACAATTTGACCTCATTAGATCAACATAATTTCAATACAAATATATTAGCAAAATAACTTTAAATAATTTGATGTTTTTATAAAAAAAATAACTAACAGTTTCAAAAAGTAAATTAAAAAAAACGAAAATTCAAAAAATCACATGTGCTCTTGGAGGCCGTTCTGTCCCCACGGCTGATGATTAACTGTAATCTGTACCCTTCTTAACCAAATATGAGCAAAAGCAACTATATTCAGGTAGAAAAAAGATGAATAGTGGGATCAATAGACAACGGTGTTTATTGTGACCATATGGTGACGCTCGTCTTTGGAGGGTTAATAAGATCAGGGTCAGTTTTGCTAATGACGAGTATAATCAACATTTTTTTTTGAATTTTTACTTTACCTTCAATATTTTTGTTCCCAAAGCTGTAAATTTAAGTGAAAATGCAATATGTCATAGCTCGAAAAATCTAAGTTCAGCCGTTTGTTACAATGGAACAAATTACTTTTTTTACATCATTACATTCCTCATTTATATTTTTTGCTATAGATTGACACTGTCTGATTTTCATGCAAAGCATGACTTTTTAATTAAGAATATTGAAGTAAAGGAAGTGAAAAGTCATAAACTTTAGTGTCGTGATATTTTTCTTCTGATTAAAGTTTTTGGTGATATCTTATTCAGCGAAAACTCTCCAAAACTTATTATCGGTACAACAATCCTTTTGCAAACACAGACTGTTGTTGAAATCGTAATTAAAATTAACTGTGTCGCGCAAAGAGATGTTGTATAATATATATTCACTTTATCAGCAGAATAAGACGTGAACACGTTCCGATGACAACACGAGCGAACAAAGCATGTCAAGAAATATATCATGAGCTAGAAATCACGATGTTATTGTCCCATTGAATTATTAGTTAAATAAAACTCAATGCAACATCACGTACAATTTTTAGCAAACTTAGCAAGTCGATGCTTTTAAAAAAATCATGCGTATTATATTAAACTACGTTTTTAAATTAAAAAAAACGGTTTATTTTTATATAATTAAATAAAATATGTACTGCTGGGCCGTTGATATAAGATTTAGTTTTAATCATATTGTTTAATGCTTGTATTTTTTAATTGTTCATAACAAACGAGAGTTTTCATTTCAATTATTGGCATATGTGTTTTACTTGAGATTCAATAAATTAGTAATATTATAAAATTTGACTGAACTAATTGATAAGCAGAGTGAGTACGATATTAAGAAACACGTAGAATCTTATATACACCCTAATCATTGGATACAATAAAGATGCAACAAATAATAACAATACACAATGATAAAAGTATTTTCATATTAAATAAACATAAAAATAAAAATTAATGATAATATTCGTTGATAAATTGACATGATTAGGGCATACAAGTAATACTTTAAGCGCCTTACGCACTAGCAATTGGTTTCCGGCAACCACGAAGTAGAAGAAAGTTAATTAGTGTTTACGCCCATAGTTGCGGTTGCTTGTTCTGGTTTTGGTTGCTGACAACAGGTTGCTTGAACGAAGTCACCTTTACGTAAAGGATCTAATTGTTGCAAGGTTTCAAATAACTTGTTTATAAACAGGAAATGTATCTTTTAAAATACAATAAAAATCGTCTTGAAATTTGTTATATACTCGTTAAATAAATGCCGCCAAAATAAAGTTGAAAACCATAAGTAAAATGAGTATAGAAATTTGATCGTATAAATAAATAAATGTGGTTCTATTTTTATTTCAATTACTTAATCAAAGAAATATATTATCAATAAAATTTGTATTTTATGAAACGAAACCATGTAGTTTTATCTTTGGCAAGAAGTTTTTAATGAAATAAAATCATCGAATACTTAAAAAAAAAAAATACTCACGTCATGCATCGGTAGCAGTCAAAGATTGCAAGAAACGCTTGTCGGAATTTCTTGTTCATAAAGCAGTATGTGATGGGGTTGCAACAGGAACTGACGTAAGCCAGCAGTTGGACAAGTGCAACTCCCGTGCTTCCCACGTAGTTGTACAGTAGTGCCGGAGCAAATAGGTACACCTTAGAGAAAAACAGTATAATACATATATTTAAAGCTTGGAAAATCAGCACATACATGTTAAAAGCTCTCTCAAATTTAACTTCGACTTTAAGAGTCAATAAAACATACGTTTGAAAATTTTCAAGGATGAGGAATTCAAAATAATGTTATCGTTTTATTGTCTTGGTTTATTTAGATACGGCTTTAAAATTCAGCCCGTTAAATACTGAAAGGATAATTAAAATAATGTTTTAAACTAGTAACTCCACATTTTTAACATGTCTAATACTTATAACTAATAATAGATGGGATTAAATAAGAATAATAGAATATATTATATAAATATAAACAAAATAAAAAATAATTCTGAATATTTAACATTCAATTATAATTTATGTAAAATAAAATTCTATATTATACTTAATTTGATATCAACATTTAATGATTTAACAAATAAACTTGACCAACATATGTTTTTTGGTAATTTTATTTTACCAACGAATATAATTGCAAACACACTTGGTTTTTTAAAAAAAAAAAGTTTCTAAGGAGAGATAACAGTTAGTAACATATAAATAAATGTCTCATATAATATTTAAACCGTCTAGGGTAAGTGTAAGTACTTAATAATATTTTTTTTATTTCTAAAAAACCTTCGACTCACATTTTATAAACCAAAACGCGTTCTGAATACCTAATTATCTTTTACGAGACATTTTATAGTTTCACAAATCACCTTTTCAATAAATTCTCACTTTTATTTTATATAATTTACTTACAATGCCGTCCTTCCAAGAAAATTCCTCCTAAAATCTTTTTATTTAATCTGAGAAAGTAAACCGATTGCCTGATTTAATACATTTATTTTCTATTAAAGAAAATGTGCTATTTAATGGCAATCAAACAAAACGTCTGCAATAAGAATAACACTAAAAATAGAGCGAAAAAATCTGTTACAGATATCTTTTAGTCAAAAAGGTAGGCAGTACAACATGTGGCTTAATAATGGCGTTAGCTGTTTTTTTGCCTTGTGTTGCTACCATTTTTTTTCCTCGAAACTTGCCAGACAAAATGTTTCTTTCATATTATATCAAAACATCTCGTTGTCTGTAGGATATTTAGGACAATACAATATTAGTAAAAGGACATGTATTATATACGTTAAAGAATATATAAACGAACCTTAAAGGTTGGATATTGCCAGCTAGTTAATTCACTTTTATTTGAAGCAGATAAGAATAGTAATCACGTGATTGAAATCTTAATTTTTAAAACAAAGCATTTTAGTTAATCGTTTTAAAGTGAAGTTAACAGTTATAAAACAAGATCATAAAAAATATTCGAAAAATTCGAACAAATGAATACTGAAGTGCGTGGAAGATACTATATATTTTGTCATGTGCTCCATGGAACGTTTTTCCAACAGAATTCCCCATAATATAATCGTTCAATTGTCAATCAATTAAGTTTATATGTTGTTAAGAAATTTAGTATATAACGAAAAATATAACCATAAAATATTTCATTAAATAAAGCGCTTAATTTTTACATAGTGTAATGAGATTACATGTGACTCAAAGAAGACTTAAATATTTCAAGTCAGGGCAGTCATTTGATAACACAATATATGAAAATACTCATAAAAAGCAATATATGAAAAGTTTTTTTTACTAAGCGGTTTTACTAAAAGTTCTTTACACAGTGTTGTATTGGACCATATTATGAAAACATTTGGCATATATTGAAGAAGTTTTCTCAAAATAATCTTACAACTGTTAAGTATAATTATACTGTTTATTTTTTATTTTGAATATGTGACACACATCAGAGTCGTAGTAGACGCTTGTTATATGTTCAAATGTTTAAGATTTTTTTTTAAATTAATTATCTATATAACGTCTAGTAAATTTTACGTGGGGTAAGGAATATTTTTTCTGTGTAAAAATTAAGTAAGTATGTACAACACGAAAGACATAGAAACATGTAAATTTTACACAATAAAAAACGATTTATCTCTTTACTTTTATAAAGCATTTGTTTAATGTTCATGTTTTAAATAGTTGCTTTTAAGACTATTTAGGTAATCACCGTAATATTTCATTTTCTTGGAACGTCTGACAAATTAATTGTTTCTATAATTTCTAAAATACTTTTTATCAAATAATACAATGCATATTGTCACAATAGTAATACGTGCTTCATTAAATGCCTGAATAATTAAAATATTAAAATTTACCAACCAAATTCACTTTGTAAAGACAATAACTAATTTTATTCAAATACCGCGTCTCGTAAGGAATTTTCTTGTCAAAAAATATTTAGTACGGTCACATAAAATATTCTATTCCACGTTCTCTGAAGTATGAATCTTTCAAAGAATATTGAAAATTGAACCAAACGATATTTTGAGATTTATTTTTCAAATTGAAAATTATGCATTATAATGAAATATTATGCCTATTTTATGCATTTTTTTTTGTTTAAAAATTAAACGTTTAACTTATATCAAGATAAATAGAATATTTTATTTTTAAATTATCAACCCTGAGGTACAGCAAATATATTTTTTTCAACACCTGATGATTTTTGATTATCTCAAATACATACAAATATTTTATTTAAAAACCGTTATAGACGGAATGCAATAAAATACAAGTAAGCATACAACACTATACAATTTATTCCATAGATGTTTTGACTATGAATAAAAAAAATACATTTCGTTGTATGTTGTTATGGAATATATGTAGTATTAAAACAAATTCTTACCGTATTCAACACATGAAGTGGCGCCCAACAAATGAAAAACTCAGCTATTATAACGAACAGCATACGAATGACCTAAAACAATGAAAACATTTATAAAACTCGAGTACCATTTAATTGTGCTGTGTTTTTCTTTTGAATGTTTTTGTTTCAATCATAAAAACATGCTTGCAACGTATAAAGCCCAAACAATTACTAATAAGTGCAAAGTATGTATTATCTTTCGTTTAATTACATAGAGGTTATAATGATAAATAAATAATGTTAATTTTAATTTAAAAAAATATATTGCTTTAGAGTAAAATTTATATCCATATATTATTCAGCAGCGAATTTACTTATCACGAGCATTATCATTTGCATAACGATGAGCAAAGTCAGTTCTTTTTTTTTTAATAAAGAATTAGTACTAAAAATGTTATACAATATATAATGACTTTTTTACTTAAAAATTACTAAGATGTCCGTTGAAAAATGTATTATTTTATGTTATCGATAAGAAAACGACGTAGAGACCGGGTTCGCCTAGCTGTTTATATAAAATTTAATAATACTTTAACTTTAATGTTTCAGATTAAATATTCATCAGTCGATACTGCTCGTGATGAGCGAAACCAATTCTAATCTTTGAGAAAACGTGTTTTTTTTTTAAATATAAATCTTTTACAGCAAGAAATAACAATGAACATATTCAGCGATAAAATAAAATATTACACGAAAATATAATCACATTTTAGATAATTTTGTATTAAATTTGTACATCTAACATTTATCTGGAAATTTTTCACTTTAATGGGATTAGGTGAGAGTTGAATAAAAATACATTTTTATAGTACAAAATTTGGTACGTGTCAAAATGATACCGGGTTTGTTGGATTTTATTATTTTTCCTGACGTTTTGTTTAAAAAGAGAGTTTTTAGTGAATGGTAGAAAACTAAGCTACCTATATAACAATGAAAATGATCTGTTTCAAAGCACGAAATATCCATTTCAATTTAAAATAAATACAAAAAATCTATTGTCCAATATAATAATAATACACATAATCTTGAAAGATGATTTATTTATGAAAAATAGTTGTATTTTTAGTAATAGACATTGACTACTTCATTTTAAATGATATATTGTTTTTTTAACCCACTCCCACGTCTAATGTGAAGCACATAGACTCTTAATGAAAGTATTTCAAAATAAGTTTCGTTACAATAATTACACGTTACTAAGTTGCTGAACCTTTATTTTTTTCGAATAGAGTAAGAATAGCTAATCGTTCTCGCTATGCTTCGTGATCTTAGCTGAAAAATACTTTTCATACTAGGATTTGAGCCCTTAAGATCTGTTATGGAAACCAACGACGTTGAACACAGCGCTACTGACTTGACGATTGTGATTAGTCAAAATATGTTGTAATTAAACGAATGTGATCAACAATTGAATGATGACGCCGAATATAAATAATCTTTAAAATCATGCTTAGAAATTGTTCAATTTATTTATCGATTTTTTTCTGATGACTAAGAAACCTTTCTTAAATTGATTAAATTTATCTAAACGACCCTTTCTTATAAATAAATTGAAGAATTTAATCGCCATCTATTGTTTTAATAAATGTTTACAAATGATGTGCTTAGTTAAATAAATTCAATTTATACGCTGAAGGAGAGAAATATTTTGCCTAATGACAATTCGGCCGAACGCCTTTGACTTGAATTTCAGTTTCTCACCCACCGGCGCGGTACTGATTTGCTGCACACAAAAACTATTCTACCAGATTGGGCTGAAATATGTTTTAATAGAAAATTATGATTCTTTACGTGTCTGCTTCACCATTTTTTATTTGAACGTTATCAAACTATTACTCCCCTTTTCTTCTTTTTCATACGACCTTTTTCAGTGCCCTAAATTATCCACTTTAGGACAACTTTTGGTAAGAGGCTCTTTGTTGCTCCCCAATGTGACCTTGTCTGTGGCGTAGATCAAACTTTTTGATATTAAAGTTCGTCTTATCGTCACGAGAAAAGTTGTATCCACATAACAAAGTAATAATTAATACATTTCTGTGAAGAAATATTAAGAAATTTGTGTCCAAGTCACGAATGAATTATATTTCAAGGAAACTTATAACGGCGCGCAATAATTAAATTACGTGACTAAAATTTTTTAATAAAACTTAAATTTATAATTGCAAACCTGAAAAAAATAATCTAAGCGTGTTCGACTCGCGCCTAATAAGTTGTTTATGTCACATGACAGAAAATAATGTAATTCAAAATCCCATATACGTATTCTGATTTTATCAACTTAATTTCGGTCAATATAAGTGATCTTCAAACTAAAAACTATATATAGATTTATAATTAGAGATTGAACGTTTTTGTCAAACTTATCTTTACAAAGAAAAATAACTTTATATCTATTTTATCCGAAAGTAATCTTTTACATAGAACACACACCTAAACAAACGAGAAGAAACATTTCTGAAGACTCGAGAATATACTAATAATTGCAACTTATGTTTTTGGAACATATCTCATTAGAGTCAAAGAAACGTATCTCATTTTTTTCTACTTTTCAGGGGAGCAAAAAAACAGGTTTCTTCAGTAATCTGTTACATACTAATTTTTCAACAGGTGCAAATTAATTTTTAATTTTATTAAAAAGTGATGCTTTGGCTTCTTGATTTATTTGTTATTTAGTAAATATTTTTTATAAATTGCGTAATGTGTTAATATGTTTTCAGATTATGTGTATTGAGATATATCTGTACATCCCCTGATCATATTGTTATATCTATTTCATATTTGTCATTTTATGTAATACGTTATTTTACATCCAGTGTCATATTATGTTACTTAAAAAACGTCAAAAATCAAGTAACGTTTTTTTTACCCTAAATCATATATGGGCGGGCCAGATCCGGCCCGCCGAGCTATTTTTTACGGCCCTGATTCATCTTGGCGAAGTAATAGAGAAAGAGTTTACTAGTTCCAGGCAGAACATATTGCTAATCTCGTAATTCAAGTTCAAAGCCAATCTTCACACTAAATTTTGTTATCAGTATATAATATTAATATTAAGTTGTTCATTATATATACAAAAAACTATATAAGAAAAAGCAACTAGGGTATCCAATCCCAGAGCCTTTTTCTAATCCCGGGATTGGGCACTCGACGTGAAATCGTGTATAATTTAAAGGTTTTGGTGAGTCGTTTTTTTTAATAGCTTACCGAGGAATTTGAAATCCTCAATTCGCTATATTTCTTCCCCAGATTATCTCCGAAACTCTTTTTTGCTCTTCCAGTTCCGAAATCCTCATAATTTCTCAATCCTGAAATTCCGGGATCGCGACCATGTCAGCCCCGAGATTTCGGGATCAGAAAATTGGACGGGATCCCGGATCCTGGAATTGGATGTCCTAGTAACGACGTGTTTTATTTAATTTAATATTACTTTATTGTGTTTAACGATTTGGTCCGGCCCTTGACTCGGAGACAGAATTATAATTTGGTTAACCTAGGAAAGGTTGCCCATGCCTGCCCTAAAGAGTCACATCTAACACTATGCTTTGTGTTGTTCACTTTAAATTGTATAAATAATAACGTATAGAAACATACAAAGCTCGATCATAAATGTTCGTTCTCTGAAAAAAAATGTTTTAGTTGCTGCTCAAACGATTACCGTTTAAACAATGTAACTCAAAAGAGTTAAAGCATTGCACTCACAAAATAATTTAAATTATTACATTTCCAACAAAAAAATTGTTTTCGACTTGTTCGACGTTACTTTACAGTAAAATACAAACTCGTTTTTTTGAATAAAAGATTAAATTTTAGTATATTATATAATAGTTCTATTAAATAGCTGTGTTTCATCGTAATTTACTCTGCTATGATCTTCCACATCAAATAACCATTAAAATATTAATAAGCCAAACATTTAAGTTTATTAATCATCATTAAAGTAACTTAAAACCAACGGCAGATTTTTGTTTATTAATGTATGATAAACGTATTATTGAATACAATGTTTAAGCGACGTATACAAAATCTATACTAATAAAGCACCATCAACATATAATTCACCAGTATTTCAAAATTTTAAATTATGATCAAAATTCGGTTTCCGGTTGAAGCTCAAATCATATTTTAAAAGCTTAAAAGCTTACGATTTATTTAAACAAAAAATTTGAGAAGTAAACACAAAACATTAAGTAGGTCACTAAAATTTTCCATATTTATCGGGAGCGAATTGAGAAGTTGCATCGCTCTCGAGTTGAAAGTCTCGCGTTCTTGACGGGAAGAATAAAGGATTGTAGAACAATAAATATATATTTTTTATGGTGAACACTGACGAGCCCGAAAAATGATATTTTCCCATTAAAAGTTCAGCTCATGCTATAAACCAAGACCATTAAAGTCAAAATCGAGTGAATTATGTTCCGTTTTTGCCGAAATTTGGATATTCGAAGACGTCAAACGATAATAACTTACCTCTAAATTGCCCCTTTTTAACTAAATGAGGTCACACACACAACACGAAATTGTAAAATTACAAAGAAAACAAAACAAATCAAAATGTTTTGCAGAATGCCAGGATTTCGAACAGTTCGGAAGTTCACCACGTCCAAATGTAGGTATATGTATATACTTTTTAAAATTAAATAATATGTAGTTTGAATTGCAAGTATATTATAAAACAATATTAAATATACAATTCTAGTACTCTATAATCAAGTTCTAGTAAATCTATTCCATCAGAATTGGACGTATATATTAATAAATATTTGCATAATGCAAAAAGATACAATCATTCTGTGAGTAAATAATTGAAGGTTCAACAGTAAGTTAATCTTAAAAAAATACTTAATTTTATATTGTGTAACGAAGCCGGTCACAATCTTTATTAAAATAATGTGAAATTAGTACATACAAATAATATTTCTTATGAAAACAACAGAAGGTATAACGAACAGACTAGGGCATCCAATCCCGGGATCCCGTTCAATTATCTGATCCCGAAATTCCGGGATTGAGATGGCTGCGATCCCGGCATTTCGGGATTGAGAAATTTTGAGCAAATTCTCGAAATTTACACGAAATTGGCAAATCGGAGATTTCAAATTCCTCGGTGAGCTAAAAAAAAAAAAACGAGTTTCTGTGAGATTCCGGGAAAAAGTATAGCAAATTGAGGATTTCAAATTCCTCGGTGAGAAAATCTCACCGGGATTCAAAATAAATCAATCCCGAAATCCCGGGATTGGAAAAAGGCTTCGGGATTGGATACTCTAGAACAGACGTCACCTAACGCTAGGGTTGTCAGACGTCCCGATTAATCGGGACGTTCACCAGTGCATCAATGGAACACTTTTGTACTTATTCCGGATATTGTTGTTACTGGAGTGCTATATTTGCAATTTCTAGTCATTGTATTTGAAACTATAATGAAATTTTGGATGTCTCGTGAAATATATTTCAAATAAAACCGCAGTTTTCTCCGACGATGGAAAACATGAAATTGTATAAGCTTCATTCATAACTAAAATTAGCCAAAATGCAGACTACGGCAGTTTACTTATTAAGAGTGTTTTTATTTGGTTACGCGTTGGAATGATGGGTTTCTCTCGTCAATGCGCAAGAAAAATCCTACCATCACCCAAACGATTAAAGTCACATTTAATCGTTTTATTACCCGATGGTTTTGAATTTCGGAATGATCATGAATGGAGACCCTTACATTGAACTGTCCACGTTTAATGTGCTTAATACCAAATCTTGGTGAAAAGTCGTTATATTTATTTTAAAAATATGCACATTGTTTAATGAAATCAGGACGCGTTTCGGTAACCTCAAGCATTATAAACTTTTATGTTTAGTTAATAATGCACGCAATGAGTAACAACGAGTAAATATTAAGACTTTTTCACTAAATACAGTTAAGTTTTGTTTATATTTAAGCAAAGTGTATTGTTCTAATTCTTTCGTGTACAAATTGTCAGCATAATTGATTGATTTATTTAATAAAACAATAGTGGAATGAGCTACGTTACAAACAATTTTTGATGTCAGTATTATTCTGTCAAGGGCAATTTAACTGAGTGTTAAAAATCTACAATTTAAGTTTATTCATAAAACAATATCAATGTGATGATTATTATGATTGGCGGACTTAAAAGTCCATGGCAGTTAATCTATTTTTGATCCAAAAAATACCAAAGCTCCATTATCTATTGTCGCGATGACAGGTAATTGAAATTTTAATATGCTTAGTTAATTTAAGATTTCGACTGAAGGTGCTTGGTGGAGTTTCAATATTTAATTTGAAGCGTTCAAATTCTGTACATTCACACCAATTTTGTCACTAACGACACGGGTTTCGCCTTTTGGCATCTTCAGGCGTTCAAGTGCATGGATCAACTTGAACTGACAGTGAACTGTCAGTTCTAATTTGAACGATTCAAATTTAATGTTTAGTTAATATGTCTATAATTAACGATGGGTAAACGAAACCACTACTTAATCAACAAACAAACTAAGCTGCACCATAACTCATGTATACAATTTTTATCACTCACATTTTTCTTTGCTTCTATACTCTTGTCCATATAGTTTGATCTGATGGCATGTCTTGTGAATGTATACGTTGTTTCAATGGGCTGGCCGCCTCCACTTGCTCCTCCAGCCTGACAAAGACCATCTCGAGAAGCTGCCCGCCTGACAGAAGTCCGGGATATTCCGTTTTCCCTTGCAGCTCCACTTTTCGGGATGCTTACCTGTATATGTATAATACAAGTAGTCAAATACATGTTATGAATATTGAAGTAAAATTACCACGAAGTTCAGCAATTCCAGTACATATTGTCATGTTTATCAAGGTACTTGGCATAAGTTTGGTTAGAAAATAAACGATCTAAAATATTAACATAATGAATATTACAAATCGATCTCTCAAAGATTTAACATTTTATGAATATGAACATTAAAGGTGATCTATTTTACCTATAAACAAATATTTCAATCATGAATCTTGATGGTGAACGTTGATGGGGTCACGCAGCTTCATTTTGGAATTGAATCATTCATATTTCTTTTTTTTTTTAGTAATATAGCAATATTTGCCATTAATTTGAAATCGAAAAATCATGACAGATAAAATCGATAACAATTTTAATTATAAGTTACTCGAAAAAAAGATAACATCAATAACACCTATGTTCAAGATCTCAAATTTAATATAAGTCGAAAAAATCTTTATATGCTATTTGACTTGATTCCAGACTAGCTTGATCGCTAGATCTTACCGATGTGACCACAGATGTATGGATTAATTGATCATCTTAACAGTATTTGGTTTGATGATAACTGTTTTTAAGTCCCTTGCCCAACCTAAGCTTTAAGTCTCTCTTTGGAATGGAGTAGTAATAAGCTAGTTGTATTCTCTAAAACATTTCTAGGAAGTTTTATCTAAAAATGAAAAAAAAAATCAATCGATGAATGCATCGATGTATTAATGTCCTTTCGGGAATTTAAAACCGTGATTCAGCTGTATAGTATCATCCGGCTCATTCCAAAATTGTTGAAACATAAACCATGGATGTAATTTAGTAGATAAAAATAAATTTTGAAAGTACTTTTAGAAATCAGTCTCAAAAATGGCTTGATAATATACAAAATATCATTCCAAAGTAATTCCATTCAAAGAAATTCAAGTTTCATTTTTTACCAATTTAGAGTCAGCCGTGTTTGTAAATAATACCCTTATATAATAATATGAACGCTTTGTAACTATCATGTATGGGTGATAGTATAACGTTCTACATTTTGTACGATGAAAGCAAATGAATTTTACATTAATTGAACCACGTTCTCCACAGGGAATGTAGAAAACAATTAAGACACCACTTATTAATCGATTAATGTCCAATAAACTAAGTTGCTGACTGTATATTCTCAATTTGTAGTTGCAATAATTAATCATTAGTTGAGAAGGTGTCCAAACTTATTGGGCTAACTGCAAGAGTTATAAGACGGTATACCTGTAATTCGCGCGTGCCTGGCATCTGTTAACTCTAATTATCTCCACATGAAACACATGAGTTTGATAATGTAGATATCTCTACTAACCAAGAATTTCTTAAAAATTCTGCCAAGTATATTGTTAATAATATAGTTTAAAATCATGAAACGTGTGCCAATAAAGAAAAACCAACTAAACGAGAGAAAAAAGGTTAATTTTTTTGTTGCGGCTACTCATAAAACAAAACGTAAAGCGCTTAACTTTTTTACCCAAATACTCGGGCACATTCAAGATAATTTTACTCAGAAAAAAATCAGGTACACGATTTTTTACTTTATCGTGAACTGTATTTTTTTTAAATTTATCTTGTTACTTTTAACATAAAATTAACAGTAGGCAAAATTAAAACTTTTTTCTAAATCAAATGAAAAATAACGGATTTAACGCCATCTTGTTTATATTGGTTTACAATTTTTAATCCAGTATTGTAAAACTGTATAAGTAAACAAAAGAAAAAATAATACAATATTCCAAAATAAAAGGATTTTCATATTGCACGGTTTCATACTAAAAATACAAAACTGTTACAGACAGACAAATATACTTTTTTCGTTATATTATGCCAGTTACTGACACTGAGCACACCTATATCATTCCATACAGCCACTAAAACTACTGTCGCTTAACACTTTATAATGGTAAACCTTTTAAAAAGAACAAAATCATACTTCGAGTAATGTTTGTTACCAGCTGTTAAAGTTGTCAACAGTTAAGCTCCGCACCACACTTGACGTAGCAAACGCCACGTAAAGTGTGTCGAGTATATTTGCACCACTACTTGTGTATGAAAAGAAAATAGCATCTGACGTTTGTGCCGATACAGTAACGTATTAAATGTTATTCTTGCTATAAGTTTCTGGCTCTCTCACACCATCTCTTCTTTCATAAAACTTCAAGAGAAAACTCAGAAACGAAATAAGCAGAGACAAGTTTTGTTTAATATAACAATGATAGCGGTGATGTACGCTGAAAAGTTTTTTTTTTCAAATGGTTTTTGTTTTCAAGAGTTTTTGGTTTTATTGTCCTAAGAAATTAAGGCGAAGTGATTACACTCGAGGGGTGCGTTTGCGATTGCAGTTATGAATCCACGAATGGGAAAAAAATATTTCTTACTCCATTAAAGTTTTTGTGCGGTGTTAACAACGCACTACCCAACAAATTAATTTAAGTGAGGCCTATAATTTAATTATATTATATTTTCGTTTTATTTTTGTATTTGATTTAAAGCCAATATCGAAATAAGATTTCTTCATGAATCATACATACACTTGCGAATATGAAAACAAATTTATTTTGAGTGAATGCATAATACTATCAAATAAACGATTCATAATTATTTTTATTTTTTTTTAAATACGTGATTTTTAAAGGGTTAAATACAAAGTAGTGATAGTGGAACTAATTTATACGTTGAAAATTTTTAAACCAAAATAATATATTGTATGCATTTTTGACAAATAAATCATAAAATACGAAGAATATTGCATACTTTTATCAAAATTGTATTTTTTACGGTTATTAAATTTGAAAGACTCATTCTATATATGTATTTATGTTTTTTGAAAACATGTATATTCACTTTTATGCTGTGTATGATAACATTAAATTTAATAAAGTAATATTTTATACACGTTTATCACTTTAGAAGGCCATCATAAATTAATATTCAAATATCATATTACATTACCAAAATTGTTTCGTCACAAGCTCGAAAAAGCCCCCACATGCATAATTATTAATTATAAATTCTGAAATATAAGCAACGTCAAAATGATAAATGGGTAATACTCGAAGACGATAATATTTGGTTGCGTCGTAAGCCTTTGGGTTTTTTTAAAAACAACGTTAATATGCACTTTTCTTCATAAATCTTCGCTATTGTCAGTATTTATTTGGTATTTGGTAAAAAAAAGTTGTTAATATCTGCTATCCGGTAAATTAATAATACTTCTTTTTGTATTTCTGTTAACCCTTTAAAAATAATTGAATTGAACAAGAAAGAATTGAAAGAAATCCATTTAAGGTACAATGTGTTGTATGAAATACATCTTGGACAAAATGCAAGCTTAGTTGTTATAAACAGGGCTTCGAACCGCAATTTTTTTCGTTCCGGTTTTCGTTCCGGTTCAAGTAAAAAAAATTATATCGGTTCAGTTCCGGTTTTCGTTCCGGCAACAAAAACGGTTTTTGGTTTTCGGTTTTCAGTTCAGCTCGAATCCAAAAGCCCAGGAATTTACCGATTCGCCCAAAATATCTCAGTGACTCTTTTTTTTTCTAACTCGCCGAGAAATTTGAAAATCTCAAAACCCCATAGTAATTTACCGATTCGTCCAAAATACTAGCGTGAACCGAAAAAAAAACCGATTTTCGTTCCAGAAAAAATAACGGTTTAATCGGTTTTCGGTTTTCGATTCCATTCCGGTTCGAAACCCTGGTTATAAACATATGCTCTTTAATGTGCAAAAGTACATTTAAACTAAAAATATCTCAAATTTGGTTGAAAATTTTTTTTATTTGGGGAATTTTAATATCGAAATTTATCAATAGTGGTAGGCTTCAAGTGATTAAAATATAAATATTAGTACCGTATGAAATACATATCCAAAATTGACGGCGGGAGAGGTTGCTAGAAGAATAAATATGTTCACAGAAATTTAACAACTTTGTAAAACTTTTTATTTTTTTTAACATTAAAGTTACACTCAAAATACGCAAAGACTTATGGGACAACTTAATATTTTATATGAAATGAATTAAGTTAATACGAAGGTCAGCAGTGTTGTACATAAGCTAAAATATTTACCCAAAAAGCATAAAAATGGTCTCACCAAAATATTTATATTAAAAAAAAACGCTATTTTGCGTATATTTTTCACAAATTTTATAAGCAAATATTATAACTTATCTGCACTCACTATTTATTTAAATTAGTTTTGATAAGTAATACAGTAAAACGAGTGTATTTTCTAAATGCGTTCTTGAATGATAAAATATTGACACGAAACAGCCACTTTAGATAAATAATTTGTGTTAGGGATATTTTTTGCTAGACGAAATCTCGGATAAGGGAAAAAAATTCTCAATAAATATTCAGTATGAGAAGATAAAAGTCCCGCTAAATGAAAAATATTGCTCGCATAAATTCGTCGAAAAAAAAGTTTATATTACCCGATGAACTAAAAGCAAGCTACATTTCAACTATGTTTTATTTCACATGACTTATCAATGGTAATATTTATTAAAAAACTACCAGACAAGAATATTACATCTTTCTATTGTATTTATTACTTTTCGAGCAATATATTCTGGATTTATTAAATTATATATTTGAATAGCAGCACAGTATCTCATAGTTCATGAATCAAATAGTACACGCAGTTCTGACAAACGAATTGTTATACTTTAGGGATGGCTTATTATTTATGGTTAATAAAACACGAGTTTCTTAACATATTAACATGTTATAAGGTAGCGTACTGGCATACTGGATTGTTATTAAATTACTTTATCTCGAAATACCCTTGACATTATTTAATACGTTTATGATAGTTCATTAATGTTGAGACGTTCTCAAAACGTATTCAGTATTATGTGACGAATAACTATAAAATATGAGTCACGAATTATACGTAACTAACGAATATACGTTTTGATTTTAATGAAACAATTCAATATCCGCAATTTGGTTTGCAATAATGTATGCTATATTACTGTAAATATAGTTATTAAATACAATAATATACAGGGGTTTTTTATGGTATGCATAATATGATTAAAATAACTAACCATTACACAGTTTTTTTTAATAAGAGTTATCTTTTTGAAGTTATGGCAACATTAAAGTGATTTTTTAAAAATAAAAACCTACAGATTGATTCCCACTCTCAAGTCAAAAATAACAGTAATTTGATGGAATTAAAACTGCAAAAATGAAACATACATTTCAAATTAAGCCGTCTATTGTTTTTGACATTTGTATATTATTTTTTGGGTTGCTATTTCTATAATGCCGCCTGTGTAATCGAGTGGTCAACGTCGTTGGCTACCGCTACAGAGGGCACGGGTTCGAATCCCAGTACGGGCAGTTATATAAATTGATTTTTCAATCGATTTATGAATTTCTGTTCAAAGGCATGGATGTATATGATGTCTTGAATTCCCCCCTCCCACCTATCCTATCCCATGAACGAGGCGTATGGAGTACTAGTCCTGTCTTAGCCCTTTCCTTCTATTCCTACTCTCTTTGGAAAAAGAGAGGTTGAGCAACTGAGTAACAAGCAGTTCTCGTAGAAACACTTCTGTTGAGATAAACTCCATTAGGAGTCCATATGCTCCACATTGGGAGCGGACATGGTTTAAAAAAAAAAAAAATGAAGTTTATTCCTTTAGTGGTTTTATATAAATAAGTCTCCAGTCACCAGTCAGTGATCCCAAAGTTCAGATTTACACATGGACAGCCGTTGTGATATTTAATAGTGTTATTTAATCAAGAGCAATATCATTAAAAGGTTTACAGATTTTTCGTAGAAATTTGATCACGGATAATTGGCCTCAACGACAATTCATCGAGTGAATAAACTTCAATTACTTAACTCAAACAACAAAATACTTATTTGGTTTTAAAAAATATTCAATTCTCATTAACATAACTGGTTTATTTTTTTAAAAAAAATCTATCACTTATTTCAATAAAAGAATGATAGTATTAGAATTCGCTAAAATTTTCTAGTAATACTCATTAAAAACGACTACTAATTTTATAACAAACAATTGAAATTTAGTAATAATAATAATTCAGCAGTTGACAGGCAAAAAGAAGAAACATATACTTTAAAGACGTAAGCTGTAAATTCAGGATTAGTATCTTAATTTGAAAATGGGGTCATTTAAAAATTGCGTCGAAGTAAAAGGAATTTTAACTTCTTCACAAATTACTAAATTGATATGAGATTCAATAAATAAAATACCAATTTATTAGTCATCGTGCACTCGAAGGCTGTGTCTATTTAATATTTTCCATTTGGCCCATAACATATTAAAAAAGGTTTTTTGTGCCTTCTGTAAAATTCGTACTATGCAGGTTACGTCTCTTTGCCTTTCCAAATTCAAATTATGTATTAAATTTTTTAACTGATCCCTACTTTTGGTAGAAATATACTATCTAATAATTCTTTTTTTTTTAATATTGTTTTACATCTAAATTGGCCCTTATCTTTAATATAAAAAATGGGTTATATATATCAAAGGTACGCTCATTTTTATTTAAAATAAACTATATATTCAAGCATCATATTTTGTTATATCAGATAACGAGATCATTTAGAAAGCTTACACCCAGCTACATAAATTTATGAGTAAACTATGTTCATCTTATATGGCGGACCGTTAAATCGTTAAACTTGCAAAGACAGAATATGTCATGTTGCAAAGTCGCATACAAAATAAAGTATTAATAAATGAAGCGAAATAGTAAAAATATATTCATGAAGTATGTGAAAATTTAATGACACCAAGGTACGTGCAGTATGGATAAACAATATTTGAAAAGAATGTTAAATTTACAAAAGGTTTTTCTTTTTATTGTAATGGTAAATATATTTTTGTCTGATATTGTTTTATATAAAAGTACTAAGATTGAAGCAAATTATGCTTCAAAAATATTCGATACTTGGACAAGCATTTCTTAGCTCTAAAAATTGTAAAATATTGTAAAATTTTGTTTCTACTGTCAATATTTTAAGAAATAATCGCTTTTGTTTGTGCTAATTCCACATTTATTTCTGAAGATCAAGACGACCGGATCATTTAAAATTTTTTGTAATGAGTGAAGCCCGTCCTAAGCTGAATGAATTTTATAAATGAAGTGTTGAACTATTACAAAATGAAATGTTGGTTTTTTCAATATTATGTCTTTTGGCCTATTAAAAGTACATATTAGTATTAAAAGTGAAATTATAAATTTACGGTCAATGTTTATTGACATTTTTTAAAAAACAGTTAATAAAATAAGTTGTTTTATAAATTAATTTAACAGATAATTTATAAAAAATCTTAAGACTGTTAATTACTATTTTATTTAATTATTTCAACGCGCCGCAAGTAATAGTGAACAAAATACGGCCACGAGAACCAGAATATAATTTTACAACACAAATTATACCCAACTCAGGTGTCAAAAGACATTAAAAAGAGTAACAACTTTTGGTGGAATAAAAAAAAACGGAAATTCTGACCTCGTTTACGATGATATGACTATAAAAATAAAAAAACCGACCGTCATTAATTTCTCCTTAAAGATGAGTTTTATTACTCCTTCCATTCCAGGGTGGGGTAGTAAAATTGAGTTTCCACATTAATTTTGTTTTCTTGGTTAGTACAAACTCAACACTTTTCGTTATATAAGATTAATTAAGATGGCTTAAGTCCTTTGAAAGCGCTTGAGAGTACTTTTAGTCGATTCAACTGTAACTTTGTTGTAAGAGAAGATATTCAAAAACCTTACATAATATTATGGTTTTTAATTAACGATTTTTTATATTTATAATAGTACATAAATGATTTAATAACCTAATGGAAATTTCCAACGATGCGGGAATTAAATTATTTTATGTAGACATAAAAAAAATCTCTTTTTATATAAATTTAGTAAAAATACATTCCGTATAATAAAACTAGTAAAATATGCGATATAAATATTTTTAACCTATGTCCGCTGCCAATGTTAAGTAGGTATATTTAAAAAAAAATAATGACAAGTTAAAACGTAATGTGCTTAACGAGAACTACACTTAAGTGAGTTTCTCAACCTCTTCTTCCAGGAAGAATAAAAATAGAACGACTGGATAAAATACAATTAGTCTAATCAGTCTCTTGACTTCCTGTTTTTAAAATCAAATAAAACGGGATGGTAAATGAAAGAACTACAAAGTGTCATGAACTTGGTTAACAATATATTAGCATATTGAAATAATCAATATATGCAAGAGTTCAAAAGTAGGTTTGAGCTAAAGATTTTGAAATTTCGGCTTTTTTTCATGTACCAGACACGAAACATAATATTTTAAAGTGCCGGGAAATTTTCACGTCCAGTCACCGTAGTACTGAAGTAATGTTAATAAAAAAAACTATTCATGAGCTCTGTCGATGGGCCAAAACTCATGCAAACTTTTTTTTTAATATTGATTTCTATTACACACCATTTGAGGGATTCATTTGATATTGTCCATGAAACCGTTTCATTTGAAAAATAATACATTGGGTCAAAAAAAATATAGGTGTAATTGCAAACAAGCATCTGTCACACGTACATACAGCGGTATTATTTTATGTAATTAAAAAAATTATTGCCTCTCAAAATTTATAAAAGTTTTCAAGGTATAAAGTTTCTCAAAATTATACTTGTATTGAATGTTTTTTTTTTACAAATCATAATAAAAAAAATATCAAGTATCGTGTCCCGGGAACCGAGACTGAGAAGAATTGTAGATTTCATAAAGAAATATACTTATTATATGTTGTCTCGACACAAAATCCTTAATTTGAACCCTTAACATAACAGCCGAGTGAGTCCAAAAACGTTGACCATTCGTCTAAAAGAACGTCTTAATAATTAATCTAACTTCATTCATAGCATATTTTTTTCCATTTTAAATATATTGAAATTTTTTTTAAATAAGTATTGTGGTTATTTATCACTCGCAATACAACGAAATCCAAATAAAAAGTTGTTCAATAACGGAAAAAGCCAAGTTTGATAGTTAATATTTTATATTTTTTTCGACTTAAATAGTCTTATAAAATCCATCTGATTTTTGTATGTTTTAAATACAATGTGTCACTTTATTATAAATAAACTTTGTGACCTACTTCAAGGTAAACAAATTCTAAAATGAAGAAATTATTCATAGTAACTGCACAGCTAAAAATATCCGTTGAAAATTATGAAATATTAAGAATATCAAACGGAAAATATACAAAAATTAAAATTTACGTATTTATAACGAAATTAAAATCACCCTCACAGCTCAGAAGACAAATGAAAGCAAGAAAGAAAAGAATGGCAGTTTCAAAAAAGTTTCCTGTCTTATTGCTTGTCATTTAAAATTCCCAAGCTAAGCTTTTGTTGTACTTCCTAAAACTCGCCTGCCTCAATGGAAAACAGGTGACCTTACGTTATGGAAATTCGGGCTGGTAACGCACCTGCATCATTCCACGTAGCAGCCAAACTTTTACGGAGCTTTTTTTCGCTTTCTCTTCTTTAGCAAACGCTCCTTCGTTTCTCTTGCTATAGCCGTTGGTGTTGTTGGGGTGGCGAGAGGGTGAGAGGCGATGCCGCCTTAATGGTGTCACTGGAGTGAGGTTTGAGATGGCGCTGTTTGAAGAGCAATTGTTTGAGTCTTGGTGTATTAGTGTCACGCCGTTCATTGTCGCCGAGCTGTAGGATCTCTCCACTGTAACGAGAAAGAGCAAAAGACACAAGTTTAGTAGGGAGAATATAAATAATCAAGATAATTATTTTCATCACTTGAGTCATCTTTATAAGGCTTGTGATAACGGTTGTTTTTCTATAATAAGATGTCGAGATTCAAAGATTAATCTCTTTTACAACATGTTAAAACAGAGGTACTTACTCAACAACAGTCACCCGCTGTGGTTTAGTTGGTAAGAGCTTGCTCTACCGACCAGGTGGGTCGGGGTTCGATTCTCGGTAAGGTTAATGTCAAAAAATGGATTTTTTTCAATTTTAATTTGAGATCTAAGACATGGGTGTTTGTGACGTCATTTATACTTGAGTTATTCTCATGTGACTTTCAAATATTCTCATCGAGTATATCTCTTATGATCTTTCAACTTAAAAATATTTGACGCATTGGCGTAAGCTGTAATGTCAAATATTTTTTTGAAAATTTAAAAAAAATAATAAAAAAAAATTGTACTAATATCACATAGTTTCCCTATGAACTAAACCAATACAAATATTTCTCAACATATTTAAAAGTGTGTAGTGCGAAAAAATTGAGTTGTATTTTTGAAACACGTATACGGTAAATTCTTCCATAACGCGGAGTTAGATTCATCGTTATAAGAACACGCGTTATGGGAAACGAAGAACTCGTGAAAGAACGTGATTAAAAGGGCCTACACATCTTGGAACAAATGTCCTGGAACATTTACGTAATGTCTCAGGAACTATGTTTCAATAAACTTTCTTGAACACACGAAGGGTCACAGAAACGTCACCCGTTGCGGTAATGTTGGTCAGTGTTACGACCAAATGAACATTATTTGATTTTATTGGATGCCAACAATGCGAGTAAAGTAAATTACTAATGTTTATAACATAATGAATACAATTATGTTATCATCCACGATGACAGTTTATACCGTAGATAATTCCATAAAGTAATATAATTTATTATTATCTATGGTTTATTTTCATAGCTCCATAGAGAGCCATTTTAATGTCGAAAATAGATCTCTAAAACGACTCCTGACGAGTCAATGTCGACGAGTGCTGAATACGTATATATTCTTGCAAGTAGTATTCAGTTTTATGTTAAACATAAAAGAACACATAAATTCAAGGTTATTTTTGGTATGAATACTACATCGATAGTAGTATCAATTAGGGTATCCAATCCCGGAGCCTCTTTCCAATCCCGGCATTTCGGGATTAATTAATTTTCAATTCCGGGATTGGGATTAGATCACCGAGGAATTTTCTTATTCCACCTGATTTAGCTCTTGCAATTCCAAATCGTATCAATTTTCGGGATTTGCTCAAAATCCCGGGATTGACGTGGTCGCGATCCCGGGATTTCGGGATCAGAAAATTGAACGAGATCCCGGGATTGGATTCCCTAGTATCAATACCTATCGGGTCACAGATATATTTATTTCTGTTCTAGTTAATTTTCAGAATTTATTTTGTTGGTAAAAAAAAGTAATGAAAAGTTGGTTCAGAGAACAATTGGAGAATGATGTACAAAATAAATAATTGAAAGGATTAAATAAATTATCGTACATCAAAGTTTTCTTACTAAAAAAACATTGGATTGAAACACCTTCTTTCGCAAAAACGTATTTTTTACGTGAATTTCAATAACATATTACTTCGTCATCATGGAACTCCGTATTTTTGCATATATTTCATTTGATTATTCTCGTACAAAGTTAAGGGAAGTGCAAGCGTGAGAACAGATACGTAAGTGGTAGAGTTTTGAGAGATGCATAAAGGAAGAGTGAACGATAAAAATTTGAATGTCTTGAAGTAATTTTCATCTCATAAATTAATTCATCGCCACCGAACCATGTCAGTCTCAACTGAATTTCATTCAACATAGTAAAATTGTTTTTAAATATTCATAGATAAATGATTTCCAATGCTTTGAAACAGATTCATTCCATGAAATAAACCAAACTATATGCTTTGCCTGAGCTAAATGGAAAATTTTGTTATTCAGCGACCTTAATTTGAATGAAACAAAATTACAACGTCAAATTGCACGAATTATGGCTACAAAAGTGGTTAGTAAACAAGCTCAATAAAAACTGTTTTAACTTTAAGAGAAATGTTAAATCAATATTGGTTTCGAAGTATTTAATCTAGATATAATAAAAAGACGACAAATAATGTTTTTTTGGTTTTTTTTTTTTTAAATCTCGTATTATTTTTTGATATAGTAAAATTATAAATTAACCACTTGAATAACAAGCGGACAAAGGTGTCCAGAAAATATGCAAGCGAACACGGACGTCCAAGACATTTAAAAAATCAAATACTTGGTATTCCGATAGAATATAAGCAATATTTTAATGAATTGGTGTATTGCTATCTATATTTAGCCAATATAGGTTTTTAAAATATCGAATTCGAGTGTATATTAAGCAAAATTATTGTTTTCAAAAACACGCAGTATCTCTAAGACATATTAATGATTTATTTGCGCGGTATCCAAGCGGTTAAAACAATTCGATACTGCTACCTAATGGATCACAAGACGTCAAATAAAAATGATTTATTGCCAATCAAGTTAAAATTTAGACTTATTGCCTTTGGAACTGGCATTCTAGTGCACATGTTGTTTACAAAAATAAAAATAAATGTTTAAATTTTATAGTTTTCAACCGTTGGCATAGCAACCCAAGAAAATCTTTAAAATAATCAAATATTATTCTAAAATTGTGAACTTATTGTACTAGCAAATTGTCTGTCACACCTTGTTATTATTCTTACATTATTTTGTAACAATTACGTTGTTCTTATTATATTTTCATCAGTTGTTAACAACAAATAATGTGGAGATAGTCCAAAAAGTTTGGTTTTAGTGCTTTTCCACTAACACATTTCAATTAAAATTATAAACTTTGTAAGCATAATTGATAAAATAATTTCAGCAAAATACTGTGTTCCTCTTTACTTAAAAGGTAGAACACGAAATCAACAGAACTTTATACTAGTCAATACTTTAAATAAATAACATGAAACATATAAGTTATGTAAATAATTTATATTTTGTACATATATCCAATATAACAAGTGCCAACTAGCTGCCGGTCCACAACTTTTCCCGGAAAAATATATTTTCAAGTTTGTAATTGGTTGTATTAATCATGTGGTTGGCAAAAAAATGTGTTGAAAAGTTTCCGATTTTCTTACTTGGAAAATTTTTCATCTCCGTAACTAATTTTTATCGTAAAAGAAAATTCTGCATTCAAGCTTGGCAAACGGTATCATGAATTATACAATGTTTACATTTTGAATGGTCTTTTCCATACTGCCACGAACATGTTTAAAATAAGCCATGTAGAAAACAAATCTTGTTTTTACGTCAAACTTTCTCGTCGCTAGTGGAACATTTTATACGAGAACACGTAAATTACTTACGCTATTTATAAAAAAAATGAATATTTGAATTTAAAACAGTAATGTTACTAGATGAAGATATTTTTTAGCATAGCTCATACCAAAATGAATAGCACCACGTCAAATTTAAAATATACACACGAAAACTTGAATAGCAGCGACAAACAAAGTTCTAAGCACTGGTCCGGAATTGGATGGCTTAGTATGCACGCAGAATTTTTTAACATTTTTCATATCTACAAGGACAATAAAAAAATATATGTTAGATTTGAGGTTTATAGATCGAGATTCCAGCATGTTTTATTAATTCGAAATATAATGTATGTATAGTTAAATTATAGGCATTCAATAAATTTATCAGATATAAAAAAAATCTCAATATAATACTAGATATATTCACCAAAAATACTTATGCATTCGTTTGATAATGAAATATTTTTAGCAATCATTGGAATTCATATTCTCATTCTATGTGTAAAAAAAATTGTGGATATCTGATTTATATATCATTAACTATTGATGACTAAAATAAACGTAAGTGATTACTTAAAGAGCCATATTATTCTACCTAATCTTTCTATTCTTGAACGATGGTATGAACAGTAATTCTTTCTGAAAAAAGTAAGAAAAACTAGTGATCAATATTTGTTTTCAATATTATGTTTAAATAATTCAACGCTTTGGGAGTAAAATTATAATTAACATTCAAATACTGTGTCAGAAAAAAATCGTCTGATTTTTTTAGTGATGAAATATTAAATATATAAAATCTCAAGTAATCAATCTAGAACTATAATTATTTTAGTTGCTTTGCTACTGTCAGAATCAAAATACTCAACAACAATTTAACCCTTAAATGCAAAATGTACTACGAAAAATACAAACTATTTTATTTTGCGAACCTGTCAGTTTTTACAAAGTTTTTTTATACCCAATGGTAAAATACAAATTATTATTCCCATTTTTTTAAATATACATATGTTGTGGTGGCGAGAAGTTGTTGGTTCTAGTCTGGAATGAATGAAATGAAGGGTGCCAGAGTGTTTGTAAATATTGATTATATGCAATATTTAAATTCAATTTTATCTGTTAAAAAAATCGCCGGGAAAAAGATATTAGTGCATTTTTTAAATGATTATTTACGATAAAATAACTGTCAAAATAATTTTGATTAAACAAAATGATGCAACTTTTGTGTGTACTTTTAGGGAAAACCATGTTTTATATTATATTAAAATGTTGAAAATTATGCATTAAAGGGTTAAATCAAGAGCGTGGTCAGACAAACGTAACTTTGAAATTAGTTGTAATTATGATTGAGCTGATTTCAGCAGAATTTTTATATTTTCATAAATGAAGTCATGGAAAAAACAAGCGTAGTTTTTTTTCTTTTACAATGACGTGCAAGGTAAGGAAAGTATGTATTGTATGTCATTTATGGTAAAAAAAAAACTCAAGCAAAAAAACATAAAATGATAAAATAAAGAGTTTTCTGATAGTATTTAATTTTTTAAAATATTAACATTCTTTTTCTTTACATTTATCTTACCGAGTATTACAATTTATGCATTTTATTTTTTAATAAAATTTCATGAATATGAGGATATTTATCGCGTACATTATGTACCACGTTTACGTATAATACGATGCTTAATGACGTCTTATAGATTATTTCAACGGTATTTATGTTGACAGCGACTGATCATTAAAACGTTGCAGATTTTAATTAAAAAAAATATATGTATAATTGGGCACATTAGAGGTGAAGTGAGCCAAGTGGTATTTAACAAAAAAATAAGTTAGATGCGTTGTAATACACGACTTTAAACATAATATATTAATTGTGAAGTAACTTTAGTGAATACACATTGCAATAGTGTAATCTCCGTAAAAAATATATGAAATCCACTAAAACACTAAAGAAAGATGTGCAAAATTGTATTTACCATTTCACTAGTTGGCTCACTTCACCTCTCGAAGGATAATATATTTATGATAAACTAGGGATTCTTTTCGATCAGTTTTTGAAAAAAAAATCAGGTATTGGGATACAAGATGAGAAAAATGAGAAAATATTTGTAAAAAGTCATTTTATCCTAAAATTAAATTAAATTTAATTTTTTAAAAATACTCTGTTGGCGATTTCTATCTTGTATAATAACGCAAGCCAATGGCGTGAAACACTAAGCTACCGCATCGTGGAATAGAAAAATAAATGAAAGCATTATAGATAAGCTAGCTATCTTGTCACCGTGCGTTGTCCGTATTTTTTTTTGTACAGCTTAATATACAACGAAAAATCCGGAAGTCGTTTAAAATTTTCTCTCATTTTTTAAAGCTTTCCAGCAAAATGCCAAAGCTTTTTAAAACTGCTTTGTTTTAATTAAATTACGGATTACTTTATAATAATTCAGGCCTTGTATGCGCTATCATTTTTATTGGACCCAGTCAAAAACGTTTTGCTGGTTTGCTTTGAAGATCTTGAGTATACAGCGCGTGACATATTAACACAAAAAGGTTTTTGATTAACATTTTTATTCGTACTTATTAAAATAATACATCCATATTTCAAAACGAAAATACACAAGTGTTAATATAATAAATTACAAGAGAGTGATTCATAATGCATTCCGAGTACCAATAATTGAGCCCCTGGGCGACATCAAAGTGTAGAAGTGTTGATGGAATATCATTAAATATGTTTTTATCATACGAACTTCAGAAACCTTCGTGGCTGGAACAGCAATGAATTTATGAAATAATTATATTTTTCGGATGATAAATAAAATTAACCCATTTATAAAAATACCTTTCAGTAGTTTTTAAAAAATATGTCAAACTGAAAACACGAATGAATGAATCAGCAATAGTCGAATTGGTTCATTTTTAAATATAATAAAATTGATAATGACTTAATTGAAGAATGTTAATAATTAGTTTTATAAATATCATGCTTACTTTTTCCAAAATGAATTTTATTTTTATTTAAATCATTCAGCAAGAGAACATTTTTCAAAAAGTAAAAAGTTTTATGTGTACATAATGTGAAGTACTGTTTCATTAATTAAGCATATCATTTCTGAATAAAAGAGGATATTTAAATCAATTGTGCTTATTTAAGGGAGAGATTTATTTAATCAATATTATATTTGATGACTAATCTGCAATTCTCTTAAACCGTTCTTATTAATATTGGTTGCATAACGAATTTTATTTATATTGCAGCTTTTATCATAATCACTCAAAGAACGATTGATTCATATTTGTTAAGTATAGCTTAAAACATGTTTTCTCTATATTGATTGTAAAGTTGTAAAAAAGTTATCTTTTACTAAACGACTATTTGCACGTTAACTGTTTTTTTAACTTTTTTTAAAATCAATATCCGCTCCCATTGTGAAGTATATGGCCTTTTGATTGAGGTATCTTAACAGACGTTTTTCTGCGAGTACTGATTGTAATTCATTAGAGATAGAGGGTTAGTGCTAGGATAAAACTAGTGGTTAACTTATCGCTGTGTCAATGCTACATATTTTTAAGGATTAGAATGGTGAGAGGGAGTTTTCAGACGCACAAATATCAATACCTTGGAACAAAAATTGATTGATAAAGTGCTGCTCGTACTGGGAATCGAACCCGAGAAAGCCTACCACGTTGACCACTACGTCACAGACCTGGTTAGATATTTATTTCGTAGACAAAGCGTATCACGGTTATATATGTTATGTTGATAAATGTAGCCATAAGCACTAGATGTGTTGTCTATTATTGGTCACTATCAGTGAAAAATAAGGCGTGGGGCTTACATAACTTATAAAGTAATCACATGTACTCTTTAACAAAAATGTCAAGTTATTCTTGTGCTATTTGGCACAAGGGACGTGAAGGTGGAACCTATTGATCAGCCTGACAAATTTATAACCTGATATTTCATTTATATTAATTATTGGCCAAAGCAAGTGTTTATCATGTTTACACTTCTTCCCACTCAACTCATATTGCTTTTTAAAACGGAGAATATAATGATGAAATTGAGAAATTATTCAAAATTAAGTCGTATTTCATACAACGTAAATGTCAATTAACAAGTTAATTGCTTTCGCAATGTCAGCAAAGATAGATACAAAAAGTAAAAATAATATTTTTTATTGACAAATAAGCCAGCAGGTTGCTGCGTAATACTTTTAAAAGAGACATTTAATGACACAATTATACACATATATTGTAAAATAGTCTGTTAAGAGGCTTGGTAGGTAGTCAACATACTACTTCCAGAGCAATTATTATTATTATGATGTTCAAATTATTATGATTATTACAATGCTTATTCGCACCTCTATGTTTCTCTGTCTCCCACCTTTTACTTGCCTTCATTACATGCCAGCATTCTTAAGTTTTACCGAGTATATCCTATAGATAGTCCCCGACAGTCGTCAAGGGTGCTGTCAATCCACCAGTTGGAAAAAAGCAAGCAGGACTAGGACTCTGGAGGCATCAGCAGCACGTGACCCAGTCAGTTCGAACGTCTCTCAATGACCACTAACGTGAAAGAATGCTGTCTAGTTCTGTTAGTTCCCTAATCTCCGAGTACCAAACCCCCATTATCCGACGCAACAGTCTATTATCGAAATTTGATACACAAATTTCTTAAGACTTCGTCATGTGACATGATTCACTACCGTAAAAAGCACTGGTAAAATGAAAGCGTTGTCCCACCTGCTTTATGTTACCGTCTTCCGAGATGTGTCTCTGAAGCTGTCGACCCTCTCAATAAACTATTTCGAGATGGTCAGAGCCATATTACAGTATAAAGTTATAACCAGAATAGATCAATAAAAAAAACTATTTAACATGTATATATATTAACAGAAGGAAACCGTATACTTTTTAAACGTTAATACTCATCGTTTAGTTAAAGCTCCCAGTAATCTAGTAAATTGACCGATTTTTTAATCATGGAAATAGTTCTAAAGGAGAATTTTTTTTCTTTTATTACGTTAGCGTTTTGATTAAGTGAGCTTTTACTCAGTATATAATTTGCTTTATAACGCTTTGCTGGTTTCCAGGTCACATCGTATGCAATGTAAAAATGCTTTAGATTATTTTAGTAAAGGCACATGCAGCTGTGACTTTGGCGAGCACGTTTATCATTCATCATACAAGCCTTGATGCGAGTGCTTTTATATTATCCTTTTGTTTCCGCATGAAGAACGTCTCTCTTTAATAAGAGATGATAAAATAAGAATCTCTCCTTTACGGCATTGTCTCAAAAAGTAATATAAAAATAAAGTGTAAACTTAAGTATTTCGACTGAAGGTGCTTGATGGAATTTCAATATCAAATTTGAATTGTTTGAATTTTGTACTTTTCCATGAGTTTTGTCGCTAACGACCCGGTTCAAGTACATCCGTGCACTTAGAATGCCTGAAGATGCCGAAAGGCGAAACCCGGGTCGTTAGCGACAAAAATCATGGAAAAGTACAAAATTCAAACAATTCAAAAGTGTAAACTGCAGAATATTGTTGAAAATATGATATTAAAAAGATTGGTATTCAAAGTATTATAATTAATTAATGTTATTAAATGAGCCTTCAAGAGATGAAATGAGTAAAATAGTAAATAAAAAAAATTGTACTTATATTAATACAATCACGTATTTCTTTGGTGTTTTGGTTGATTGAATATTATTATTTTAGAGATAACACTTTTGCAGTGTGTAATTACTGAGTAAACTTTATTTTTTTGATACTTTAAGACATGTAGAATATAATAACGCACTTGACATTTTTTTTCCTAAAATACCACTAGGCTCACTTCACCTCTCACGGACTCAAAACTTATTTTTTTATGATATCTATCGGTCTTAATAAAACATGTAATATTCACAGCATATTGTATCAAAAGAAAACAACAATTTTCGTAAAAATTTCACATTATTTATAGAAATCAGAACTTGCTGCTTTTTCATCAACTGATGAAAATATAAATTCATAGATGTAAGGGTACTTAAAATGAAGCTAGACTAATAAACTTTGATTTGACAGTTACGCAAAATGCTGCACTCAAATTTTAAAATTACAGTATTGCATTGCATTTCTTATATCTAAATTAACACAAATTGTAGCAAAAAAAAAACTTTTCAAACTTAACTTTTTTTCATAAATTTGGCGTTAAATCGGTAAAGATCTTGATGGCACTATTTATATTTCATTTGAATTAGTTAAATAATAAAACCAATGTTTTTAATTTCATTAGAAATATAAAATATATCAAAATAGCGTCAGAGTATTTAACATAATTCTATTAAAACTATTTCTTTTGCTATTTTTTACTTTGACTTGGAGATTTCCTGATCAAATTTTTTGTATACATATTATATTTCTAATAAAACACTTTCATTTTTTCTAATCACTTGTAATTGGAATACTGTTGAAATATTTTGTGAAGTTTAATGGTTATGAAAAACAATTTCGTTACTTTTTATATACATGAACTTTGAGCACTTTTGAAACAAGTAAATTAATACATATCTGTTATAATCATTTACAGATATCTCGGCTATAAAAAATGAAAAACCCGTATTTCACATTGAATTTGCTGGTATTTTCTTCAATCTACGCCGTTAACGAAGTGAATTACAAATGCGCAGAAACTATTATTGAAGAGTTGTTCTTGTTTGTGAATGTCAAGTGAACAACGATTGTACCGCCTGAAAATTCCCGACAGCAGTGATTAAAAATGCGATTGAGTTTTTCAAGTTATTTGGAGGACAATAACTATCCGAACGATTGGTTCTTTGTAATAGAAATTACAGACAACTTCAACGTGAAAAGGGAAAAACTGAAGGGCTGTAGAGTCGAAGTCGGAGTCGTGAAAAACAAGCGGCTAAATAATAATTATGTGTATTCAAACCAAAATAGTCCATAGTGTTGACTTTGCATGCTTGGCTGGCTAAAGATGATCTGATGGAATACATATCGACTGTGGAAAAGAAAAAAGACCTAACCCTCAGTTTTTTCAAAACAGTTTTTTTTCAATAATCACTACGTAAACAGCTCGACACACGTTCTATTAAAAGGATGGAAGCTGAAAACGCCAAATTAGTATCTAAATTTAGCTTTTATGTTTGAAAAAGATAGGCTTGTGAAAATTGCAACAAAGAAATAGGACATAAAAAAAAAATTAACACTATATTGAATTAATATTAGGCTAAATCAATAAAAAACCAGTGTATCAGTCACCGTGCACTTCAGGGTTGTGTATATTTATTTCATAATTTGCTTTTAGCCTCTATCAAAAGACGTGTGGGTTACGTTCTTTTTCCATTCCACAGTCGATATGTATAAGTTAAAATGAAATTATTGAGAAATTTCTTCTGATTCAGAGTCGTCTTTTTTGGCACGACTTCACAGCCCTGGGCGCAACGGTTACCGTTGTGGGCTTCCGTGCAGAATCTGACGCATTCAAGTCCCAGTATGAGCAGCATTTTTTCAATTGATTTATCGACTTCTGTTTAAAGGCATGGGTGTTCGTGATGTTTAAAAATTCTCTCCAACTTCTTTCGATACTTTAATAACAGTTGTGGTCTTACCCTTCTATCCATACTACTATTTTTGAAAAAGAGAGGTTGAGCGACTGAGTAACAAACAGTTCTCGTAGAAAAAAAAACAGTTTAGATACCTTCGTAAGAAGGCCATATGCTCCACATTGGAAGCGGACATGGATAAAAAAAACTGTGCAATAATTTTATTAATTTAAAATAAAAATCAAATCACCTTTATTATGCTGCTTTGACTTCAATACAAAAAAAACTTTTTTTATTTTTAAATAATTTGAAATCTTTCGCAGGAATCATTTTTATAATTGTAACTCAATTAAAATAAAAGAATTACCATTCTTTAATGAGTCAGAAGTTTACTTTTTTATGTATATTAATGGAAAAAACTTTTTATATTAGAAGCAATTTAAAGGGCAAACGACATTGACATTTAAAATTCTGTGTGTGGTAAAATAATTTGAGATACTCTCAGCGAACTCTTTGATGTTGGCTATTGAAATTTTAATTGAATAAGTATCCTGCTTCAAGCTGAAATTTTTTACACACAAATGTCATTTTATTTATGATAGCAAGCAACAATTCCAAAAAAAAGCTTTTCCTTAATTCTTTCTCTGTTAATTATTTTTATCTTAAAACGTAAATACGTACTTTTTTGATCAATAGATTCTTTCCTATATATACGATTCTAAAAATAGGGATGAGAAGAGCGTTAAGCTAAATACTATTGCTTGCAAGACCGATTTTTTTAAAAAAGCGTGGTTGAAAAACTGAGAAACAAATCAGTTCTCGTTGGAAAATGGTAAAATTTCGTTTTGTAATCAACGTCTGTAAAAAGCGACATGTCCACAGATGAAACCAAAAGTAGATTTAAGACCAAATTTGAAGTAAAAATTAGTTCCTTTATTTGCATTACTAATGATGCGTTGTAAAATTCAAAAAAATATATTTACCACTTGAAATGTTAAGCAATATTCTTCCCAAACTTATTCAAATGAATAAAAATGTTTTTATATTTTATTGTGAATCAATTATAAAAATGATCAAAAAACTTTATGAATAAAAGAATATTGTTAAACAAGCTCTCTACATATTTAAAAGGTTGAAAGTGCACTTAGTAAATATTGGAGTAGAAAATGCGTTGTTCTAAATAAATGTACGAAAAATCAATCACATTATAACGAATCCACTCTCACCGGGGTCGCAATAAACGAAAGTTACCTGTGTATTATCATATCAAATGACTCAAGAAGCCGTTTTTATTTTAAATAATTTTCATTTTTGTGTATGGTTCAAAGATGATTAAAATGGTGCTAGTTGGCTACCAACTTGATACCCTTTCCTGTTCATTTACTTCGATTCATAAAATTAAACTACGGTTTTTGGCAAGATACGAAGAATTTATTACGTAAGTACTCTGTTTTATGACTGACTTTTGGAAAACTCTGCCTTCTATAAATACATGTTCGACTGAAAAACATTCATTTTTTATTTAAAAAACTAACATTTAGATTTTCTTTTCAATGTACTACTGAGAGATAAGATTACTGTATCATATAAAACTTGACCAAAATTAAAAAAAAAACGCGTAAAAAAATATTCTAATAAATACGTGATCATAATTTTTGAATTTTTAAAAATCGTTAGTGACGTTAAGAGTTTAGACCCCTAATTTATTTTATTTTATCATAAAATATGCACCATTCTTATAAATTAATCATATATTTAAAAAACTAAATAGATTTAAAAACTTCAAAATTTATTAAGACAAGAAAAAGAACAAAACAATCTTGATAGTTCTTTTTTCTAAATTGCACCATGATATCGCAAAGATAATCAGTTCGAAATTGAAAAAAATACAAGAAAGCATTTCAATGTAAAGTAAGGCAAAAAAATAACATCCATTTATATTTCTGACCTGAATACATATTAAATGGTCTTGTATATTAAATAAGAACTGAAAAATATACGTTTTTCACCGCCAAAAATAGTCCGTTAACAAATAGTTTACGACTTAAATATTTATAAATTATTTGCACTCGTTGGCGAAGAAATGCGCTATTATTTATACAAAAAATGAACTTTCCAGATTTTTCTTATCGCATTACTTTAGAGCTTAAAGAATTTTCATAAAAGCTTAACATTTTTTCATCGTATGCAGTTTGCAGATATGCAATATAAATCAGCTGAAGTGAAATTTATGTTTACTTTATTCTAGACTTTAAATCATAAGTAAATAGGTCATAAATACATTAAAAAAACACTACACTATTCAGATGTGAACTACGTTTACCATTCATTCGATTTTTATGTTTAATTCTTCAAATTCTACAAAACCCATTTATTGTCCTATAGACACTTCGTCTAACTCTTGTTGGATGGAATGAGTTTATACACGTTATTTTTTATTGATAAATAGCTTGGAGATTTGATCTGTTGTCATCCCTTGCCATAATTTACAAAAACCTTATAAATAATAATAAACCTTATAAACCATTGAAAATATGAAATAAATATGATCTTTATTCTTAAGTCGCATTTTAAAAGCAAGATTGGCTTTGTAAGGCGAAAAAAAAGGGAACTAATCAATTCTACGTGATTTATTCTTATTTGTATTTACATCATCTTAAGTCTTGAATTTATATGTTTTTTCATTTAAATAATAAAACAAGATTTGAAGACACTTTTACAAAATGATAAAAGTTGGCTTCGTTCAGCGAGTTGATTAGTTTAACTTATCAATTTACTAAATTCTACGAGAAAATATATAACTAGTTTGAACAATATTGTTTTTAAACACAAAACATGATTTTTAACACATTGGATTAATATGTATTGAAATATGACATATTGTAAGCTTATTTGTGAATATATTAACATGCTTTTACTATTATAAAGTCAATTTTAATATAATGTTTAAAATAAATGATCCATTATTCAAACTAAAACAGCTTTTATCTATGTTATTCATTGAACAGTTCAAAATGTTAGAAATCTTCTAGCAGACACAATAAATTCTGTTCAATAGTCTATAAATAATGTTTTTAACCATTAAAAATTATATCTTCAATATTGGAAAAGCATTGACATTAATCTTAAGCTACCGAAAATCTACCACTTAACTGCTATTTAATGTGTCGAAGCTCAAATCGTTATAAAACATCCCCGACCGTTAAATTATTAATAGCAATACAAAGCTTTCATGCGAATAAATATAATACATGTTGTAAGAATCAATTTTCTATATAGCTCTTTAAAAGACTTTGGTTTTGTTTTAGTCAATCGCTTTCTTGAGATCAATTATTTATTACAGTGTTCTTCAACTTTTAACGGGAACGGTGGTGATATGAAGAGAGGCTCGCCACTTTTATTTTTAAAATGTATTTCGTAAAAGTAAAGTTTGCACACTTACTGATTTTTTTGGATATCAAATTAATGGAGCCTTAAGTCCTAGGGCACGTTAACGTCAAAGTTTTTAGTCTTCTTCACATTTGTTGTTAAGTTCTATTACAAATTTTCTCGCAAGGTAGTAAAAAGTGTTTTTTTAACTTTTTCTCAATAATTCTACCTATGACTTTTTATTAAAAAAACTACTTAAGCCAAAATTGTTCCAGAAAGCTCATTTTAATTTTATACGTAAATAGTATTAAAACAATAAAATAAATATTTAATTTGTGATCAATTTCTTTTTTTTTATCTAAATCTATTTTTGGTTTCATCTGTGGACATGTCGCGCTCTACAGACGTTGATTACAAAACGCAATTTTACATTAAATATAACCGGCTGTGTATTAATTGTATCACAACAAGTGTAATGACAAGGTTATAAGGTTATGAACTATAGCTTTATGTTAAGAAGAATTTTCAATAAATTACCGTGGAATTCATAAAAATAAATCTATTTTAAGCCCAAAATTAAATTAAATTAATAATATCGCATGAGTGTTAAATAATCACTTTTGATGTGTTCTTACTCTCAATACTTGGTGGAATGGCATTATATTAAAAAATAATACACTCTTTTGTACTACATTTATTTGATAATATAATATTTATTGTTATCAGTTGAAAATGCTCTTGATGACTAAAATTGTCCCTGAACACATTTAATTAAGTGTGAATAGTAAAAACGAACTATTTATTTTTGAGTAAAAGAAAATAATGGGAAAATGTGTTAAATTATTCAACATATAGTATTTCGACTATTTAAAAACTTTCAAATACGACAGAAAAATCACAAAAAAATTGATTTATGTAAATTGCTTCGATTACGTTTGTGAATAGTTTACCATGGGTTTTCAGTTCATACCAAAATATATCAATTTTTTTTCCGTTCATTAATTTTTTTCAAATTGGTAAGGTTAACCTACAAATAAATCTTCATCTATTTATACAACTAATTCATAAAACACGTAATTGCCTGGTGCATATTTATATAAAAGTATTAAACACACAAAATTTTGAATTATTACGAGAGAAACGTCAAAGCAATTAATTTGCATAGTAGTAAATTTAAAAAAAGGTTTTTTATTACGTCTAGTCTTAACTTTTTTTGTCCAAACAAAACAGTGAAAATTAAAAATGAATTATAGTTGCATGGTTTTCAATTTGTCATTTTTTCTAAGCGCTAATGATTCACAAGTTTTTTTACCTTAAATTAAAATTTCAATTGTAACAATGATTGTATTTGCCATATACACCTCTATATAGCTGCAAGAAAAGAAATTCTGTTGAAATCGTTTGAATTAGAATAAAATTAAATAATTGTAAAATAAATACAAATTTTTATTGTGAAAAATTACAAATATTATTTGATTGATAAATAAATTACAATTTTTTGAAAATATAAATTCTCGCCTCCTTTTAAACTATCAAAGTTTTATTTGAACGAAAACCCTTGATAATAAATTGAAATTTCTGAACAGATTACGGCCGTGCGTGTTAAAATGATTGAAGTGCATCTTCAACGTCTATTAAAAGACAATACAGCTCGTATATAATTCAAAGTTGAATGAACTCTCAAATTGAACAAACACACTCGTCTGTGACCTGGTAAACTATTTGACAGAGAAACATTATACCCAGATGGGTGAATTATGTACCGAAAGCTATCAACAAATTTATCAAGTTCCTGTTATTTATTATTCGCTTTCAAGTTTGTATGACCATTTATGTATTCTTGTCTTCTAAGGTAGATGAGAAAACTTAAACTTTTCATAGTAAAGTACGAAAGTTAGTGGTACAGTAATTGGGTGTGTATTATGTGGATTCTAACTTTTGAAATATTTTAAAACTTTCGAAAACTATCCAACGCCAGTATTCTCTGTCATAAATTTTCATTAAAATGAAATTGTCGTCGCTTTGGCGTTCAATTAATAATAATGTCTTCTAAGCCAACATTGTTTAATTGAGAATACTTTTTTCTAAACTAAAATCTAGTAAAATTATTGAAAACCATCTCACTGATACTTGTCTTTGTCAGTTTACAAAAGTTATTCGGAGTATTACTAATAGTTTGTTCGATAGTTGAAATATTTGAGAATTTAGAATTAAATTAGTTTGAAACATTTCAATTGATGTTTTTTTAGCTATCTTACCCAAATAGATTAAATTAAATTTAGTAGACGGTAAATAAAAGCTTCTAATTCAAAAATAGATGGCTCCATATGTGAAACACAATATTAACTTGTAATGGGGCATCTCAGTAAAACTGCATTTGTTCAGTCAAACATCTTTTTTTTCGGCTATGGTGATAATTAAAGAATAAATAAATAATGTCAGGAATTTATATTGAAATGCAACATTTTAATAATAAAATCCAAAAAAGTATGTTCGGATAACAGATGTCCCTGCATTTGAATAAAATAACTAATTAGACTGAAACATCAATGTTTCATGAAATTGTCCGTATTTAAAAACATTGAACAACTGAAGCAGGTCATCATCTAAGAGTGTTGAGTAAACGGAAAAATCAACTATTATATAATGACAAATTTATTTCTAAATATCAAAAATCTGAGACCAGATGTTTGCCAAGTAGTGTATTATTTGCAAGTGATGTTTATATTATATATATATATATATATATATATATATGTGAGATGAGAATTCGCACTGAATACGTAGTAAAAAATGTGTCTCGCAAGATCGAACAAAAAGACTAACTTTAACTTTAACAAAACAACTGCTTTCAATGAAAAACGACGTCGCAAAAACTCATTCGATTCAACTTAAAAAGCAATAGAAACTTGTGACAGAATTTTGTGCAAGTGATCGCTCATTAATCCAGCTTTTTCGATCTCTGTTTTGTTTACTACTGATAAATTGTGTTTTCAATTTTGATTTATCCAAAAACATTTCAACAGCAATACATTATAAGTGCGATAAAAACCATTCGTTTGTTTTCAGAGACTATAAAAAAATGTCCGATCGTAAGATTTTTTTTGTCCATAAAAACAAATAACTTCGATCTCTCTTTCTTGCTTTACTCCTTTGTGAAGCATTTCTATATATAAATTAAATTCTTTTTCAAACCATCCATTGTCTAAGACTTCATAAAAAGTGGTTCAATGGTATTACTACATGCACACCTCAATATACAAATATTATTAACGTAGACTTTCAAAAGAACTTTGAATTGGAAAGTCGTTCTCGAAGCAAAACGATTATCTTGGAAAATAAAATACTAAGATTAGATTTTAAGACATCTAAGAGGACACATTTTTGATTGCTTCAAGAGTTAGAATATTTTTTAAATTACGTCTTATATCTTTGACAGCAAATCAATTTTATAAAAAACTGCTTTTATTCCGCATGATTGATCTTCATAAAAGTTAATACATGCTATGTTTTATGGATTACAAATTATATATTCATGCCCAATTCCATTTGACAAATGAATTTTAATAAACTTCCGCTTATAAAAAAAAATCATTTGTATTTAATACAATCCACACTTTTGATCAATTAGTATACCATATGATTTTGAAAAGAATAATCATGATCCACTATAATCTATATTATCATTTTATTAGAGATATAAAAATAAAGGAACATTCATATATATATTAATTATTTGAGTATTGTTTTAGAATATTTGTGGTACAGCTTGGAATTGTTTGTCGAGAAAACAAAAATGTAAAATACTCTGGTCTTGATTCTCGTGAATTTCACGGGACTTAAAAATGTTGTGTCTCGATGCCCGAAGTCTCAAAAAAGTCTAGACCTGAGAAACGGAGAGTTGTTAAAGTATTACACATAACTAGGGTATAAAATTCTTTTCTGTAACCTTTTTCCTGTCAAATGATTCATGTAGTGTTAACTTACTTGATCTGTAAATATGTTTATAATTTTAAATTAAATATATAAATTAAATTAAATTGTAGAGTTGGTATGCAAAACAAAATAGAAACAAAAAACTTGAAACAGATTGAATACTCACTCTGTCTTTGGCATGATGAATTGTGTTTGATTTCCCTCTTTAATCCTTTCCATAGTTTGCTGACAATCAAGGAGTATGCGAGGCTCATGATGATCAACGGAACCAGTAAAAGCATACAGTCCAAAAACAGATTATAGGCCTGCTCCGAGCCCGCACTGGGCCACTCTTCCCGGCATTTGTGACCTGGATAACAAATACAATAACCAAATATTACCACAATATAATTCGGAACAAGTACGGACACTTCAAAATGAACATAAAATATATAAAATAATAGCAACACAATTGTGGATATGGTATACAATTTATTTCACCTTTTGAGGGACGCGTGTTATGAATATAATTTCACCATTGGTAATTACAATTTGATAATATATTAATTACACTGTTGAGTATTGGCAAATTAATTTTAACATTTAAACGGTGTGATTTTCAAACTACCATTCGGTATATAATTCCGTTGTTAAGTTGATATCAAATGTTTTGGACGTAACCGGTAAGGTGTCAACGGTTTATGACTTAATAAAAGGTCTGTAAAAAATATGTAGCTTATTACGTTAAATATGCCACGTTTCGCGCAGCATGAAAGCTGACACGTGTATCTTACATAAATACAAATCAGTTACTTTTTAATCTAATTTTGTATGCTAAATCAAAAACAAGCGTTTCAAAAAGAAAAATAAAAAACTTTAATTTAATATTAAGATTTTTGATTGTTACTTCACCGCAATCTATAAAATTCCATAAAGTTTTTTTTAGGAAAAAAATGTTATGCAAAGGCATATAGCTATTATTACTTTAGCATAATTTGTTGGAATAGCCAGTTAACCGAGTTTCGCTTTAAGAATTTTCTCTAGGAAGCGAAAAGTTTCTTACTGTGTTAATCCGAGCTGCGTTTGTGTATTTGAAAACTTAACAAAACAAATTATTAAAAGGAAACATCGAAGAAAAAGATGCTTTGTGAAAGCAATTTAAAACTCGGTCAATTATTTTAATGTTTCCAATGTTGACACTTTGGTCATTTTTAATTATATTTAATTTAAATTTATCATGTAATCCTAAATCTCTACAATTTATTACATGTATTTTATAATATATCTTTAAGCCTTCACCTGAAAGTTAACACCAGTTAAATGGGTTGCAATAAATAGTCTACATGTGTTAAAGTATCGTAAAAGTGGAATAAACTTAGAAATACTTATTAGCTAGTTTAGTAAAAAATAGTTTTCTCATATAATTTAAAATATGTAACAAACAAAAACGTTCAAAAAGACGTGTGAAGAAGGTTTTATGATGCAGCGGTTAGCGTTGCTGACTTACATGGCTGATGTCAGGGGTTCGAGTCCCAGTACGAACAGGTTTTTTTAAAATCGATTTCTGTTCAAAGGCATGGGTGTTAATAATGTCTTTATTTATTTCCTACCCTTCCAATCCTTCAATAACTAGACGTAATGAGAGCGATTAGATAACCACTAGTCTTATCCATTTATCCCTAATACTCTCTTTGGAAAAAAGAGGTTGAGTGACTGACTAACAAACAGTTCTAGAAGAAAAATTCTGTTGAGATACTTATATTAGAAGACCATATGCTCTAAATTGGGAGCAGACATGGATAAAAAAAGACGTGATTGTACTTAAAACTACAATATAAAAGTTTTATTATTTTGTTATTTGGCTCACATCACTTCTTAAGGGCTAGTTGAGATGTACAGGCGTGTGTGATTGAACTGTTTACACATTTAATTTTTATTATATTGTTTTTTTTTCGTCAAAATTAAAAATTGCTATTTATTTAATTCATCTGTCTTTGCTTGACTCAAAAAAAATTATTATAGTCACGTATAGAATTTTTAAGATTGTATTTATCGAATTACTAACAGCAAGAGTATGACTTTATTACAAACGGACGACTTATTGTATTTACAAATATGAACTAGAAAATGTGTATACAATCCATTACATTCATAAATTTCTCAGTTATTGACTGTGCTATTGATCTTGACACTAGTTATATTTTTATGAAATAAAAATATTACAAAAATATATTCATATTAAGTATAAACATAGGAAAGCGTGTATTAATTTGTTTAACGCAATAATGAATATATATATTATATATAGAATGCATATAATATCTGAAAAATGATTGTATTATTATCAAGTTCATGACTTACTATCATAGTTTATTAAAACTATCAAAGTATTTTAGCTCTACAGCTTCTAATAATTTTTATGCGTTGAGAGCTATTTCGGCTTTCGCCATCGTCAGAACTATGTTATAACTTATATTTTGCTCAGCTATATAAACTGGCTCTGAAGAGATACACAATGCATCAATTTATTCACTCTAACATCCTAATTCAAATTATAATCACAATATTACACTTATTAAATGTGATTCTAGTGTTTCAAAGAACGATAAACAATCTGGGTTTTATCATTAAAACATTAATTAAGAAAAAATTAAACTGATCCCTTTAACTTTATTTAACATAATATGCTAATGTAAGTTCTAGATCATAAAAAATGTTTACTGTTTATTAACCATGAGATTTCTAACATGATTGATATAGAAATCAGTATTCAAGTCTTAAGTCTACTTAAAAATAGTGGTAAGTTTTCCTGCAGTTCAATAAAAAAACTCTTTAGGTAGTGTCATAATTTAAGCTGCAGCAGTCGGAGCTTGTTGAAAATAATGTTAACAATGTTTGCAACAGGTAAATTAATATTTACGATTTCATACTTGCGCCACCCATACTTTTATATCACCTCTGTATAGCTGAGTACATTTAAATGCTTTACTTTTCTTCTAAAGCTCTAGTCTAAAATTAATGCGTCAGGCTGCGTAAAACGTAACGCCGCACGCTACCTATGAATGCTTACTATGAAAACGAAAAAGTGTGGTCTCGTCATTACCCTGCATACAGCGTCTAGCTAGATGCTTTGACATCTAGCGTCAAGTAATGCTGTACGCAGCATATGACACGTACTAAAACTTCCGCGTTTGTGAATGTTTATTCGCAAAAATATGTATACAGAACGACAATGTTTATCATGTCCTTTTATTAACACATTTTTTCATCGTATACCAACACAAATTTTTCCAGAATTAAAATACTCTTTTTTTAAAAAAAAAAAAACATTGTGATTTATATACCCTCTGGGAGTTTCCCAGTTTATACCATAAAAATGGTCACAATTTACGACATTCGTTAAAACCGCAAAACACAAGGTGTCTACAACGTAAACATACGAAAGTAAATAAAAGATGAGTGAATGCGGTTCGGGCTACTTTTAAATTTAGATCGAAATAAAACCCTCCAATTAAAGCAAATAGGGGTGGAACAAGAAAACTTTTTCAGTAGCACAGCTGGCTGACCCTATAGAGCAACTTCAACCCTTCAGGGTATTAGACGTGTCGCAGCGCTCATTTAAAATAACAGTAATACCCCGTTTTATTAAATATACAATTTATTGCTGTGAAGTATTGCAGTTGATAAATTTTGAAATAGGTTCGAGTAATTGTTTTCTGCAGTCGAACCCCATTAAAGAATAATTAATTGATATTTCGTGAGTTCGAGTTTCAACGCAATTCACAAGCTAGACATTTCTCGGAGAAGTATGCTATTACTAAATCATTTATGTGGATTTTAATAGTATTGCTTTATTCAGACTGTAATAAAATTACTCAATAAACGATTTTAAATGAAGGAGGCAAACTATTGAGACCCAGCAATCAAAATATGTCAAAATAATAATGGGCCCATTAGAATTGAAGTAAGCCAAGTGTTATTTTAGAGAAAAAGAAGGAAGATGCGTTGTAATATTCTACGCGTCTTAAAGTATCGTAAAAGTGAATTAAACTCAGTTAAAACACACTGCAATAGTGTTATCTCCGTACAATAAAAAATTTCAATCCAGCAAATCACCAAGTAAAGACGTGATTAATGATTATACTGCAAAGAAAAATGTTTTACCATTTTACTAGTTGGCTCACTTCATCTCCTGAGGGCTCAATATATCGACTGTGGAAAGTAAAAAGGACTTAACCCTCAATTTTTCAAAACAGTCTTTTTTCGATAATCACAATGTATACAACTTGACACACATTCTATCAAAAGGATAGAAGCTGAAAATGCCGAATAAGTATCTAAATTAAGACAGATTAAAAATAACAAAGTATTTTAGTTCTACAGTTTTTAATAATTTTATTCGTTGATAGCTATTTCGGCTTGCGCCATCGTCAGAACTATGTTTAAACTAATATTTTGCTCAGCTATATATACTGGCTCTGAAGAGATACACAATACATACAATATCCTAATATACATACAATACATACAATCTATCCTAATATACATACAATACATCCTAATATACATAAAATACATACAATATCCAATACAATATCCTAATTTACTTTGAAAAATCCCATATTGCTTATTGTTGTTCGAAACAATAAAGCCATAGTTAATAAATTTTATGTAATGTCATTAATAATAAATATCATTTTAATTTTATCCTAATTAATGTTTTAAGAAATAAACCCAGATTGTTAATCGTTCTTTGATAAGTGTAATATTGTAATTATAATTAGGATGTTAGAGCGAATAACTTGATGTATTGTGTATCTCTTCAGAGCCAGTATATATAGCTGAGCAAAATATTAGTTTAAACATAGTTCTGCCGATGGCGCAAGCCGAAATAGCTATCAACGAATAAAATTATTTAAAACTGTAGAACTAAAATACTTTGTTATTTTTAATCTGTTATAAATGGAGTTCTACCAAGTAAATTCCAAATCAATTAATCTAAATTAAGCTTTTAAGTTCGAAAAAGATGACCTTGTACAAAATTAAAACCAAGAAAAAACACTGAAATAAAGGTTTTTCCGAGACAATTTCTTTAATTAATATTAGCTTATGTCAATTAAACACCAGTTTAGAAGTATCCGTGCACTTTAAGGTATTGTATAATTCATAATTTGCATATGTCACAAAATCATCAAAACACGTTTTCAGCGCCTCCTGTAAAATTTGATATGTGTGGGTTACGTCTTTTTCCTTTCCACAGTCGATATAAATATCAATAATGACCAAACTTGTGAAGTTTTAAAAAAAATAAAGATCCGAATTATGTATTAAAGTTCTATCAAACATCCTGAGTTTATATATCTTTGGCTACTGAATTAAATAATTTTAAGCCATCAACTTTGATTTTTTTTTTTTAAGTATTAATGTTTTTTACTTCTATATTTTTTTCAAGCTATTGAAATCCATTAACAAAATGAATTTGTTAAGGCAGTATTGCATACACCTAGAGTTATGTGATTTCGTTAAATCTAGACTACAGAACGAGGATAACAATATACCATTGAAACAGTTTTATATGTAGTGATTTTAGCCCGTTAACAGCTAGAATAACGTTTTTTGTCCTGTAAGCTAGAAATTTTAAAAACTAATAAAAGAACACTTAATATTCATTTTGTGAGTCCTTAACTCTTCCGTACCCTTGCAGCAACAGCAGCGGACCTCGGCTTTTAAACCTTTAAAATACCTGTGTTATAAGTCTCAAAAAAATATGTTTTTTTTTCTATTTGTCAATAAAATAGTTTTACATATGAATATAAATTTTAAAAAATATACATTCAACGTCTTCTTTGTATAGTTATACATAATTTAAAAGTCTCGTCGATTTTATCATCGAAAAATATTGAATTATCGAGCATGAGATAGACATATATAAATATCAATATGTAAGAGTAACAAGCACTTTAAGTTTTGCCGTGCGAAACAATCATATGAATTCCACGAGTAAGACAGAGAACGCAAAAAAAACAATATGCGATTGTGTTTGAACAATCTTAACGCTTGACGCTTATCAGCTCAGACGCGCGATCATATTCCAGACAATAGTGTTGCCGTAACCACATTCCAATACTTACATCCCGTTGCTAACTTCGCGATAATTACTCTGTTATATTCATTTATTGACTTGGAATTTACTTGGTAGAACTCCATTATAATATGGTAAAAACAGCAACGTTTTTAGTTCTACAGTTATTTTTTTATATTTATGAGTTGATAGTTATTTTGGCTTTCGCCATCGTCAGAACTCTGGTTAAACTTATTTTTTTCTCAGCTATATATTCTAATTCGAATTACAATTATAATATTACACTTATTAAATATGACTCTAGTGTTTCGAAGAGCGATAAGCAATCTCGAGTTTTATAAATTGATTTTTTTAAATCGATTTATGACTTTCTGCTCAAAGGCATGGATGTATGTGATGTCTTGAATTCCCCCCTCTCACCCATCGTATCCTATGAACGGGGCGTATCGAGAGCGATTAGCTTACCACTAATTCTGTCTTAGCCCTATACTTCTATCCCTACTCTCTTTGGAAAAAGAGAGGTTGAGCAACTGAGTAACAAGCAGATCTCGTAGAAACACTTCAGATGAGATAAACTCCATTAGGAGTCCATATGCTCCACATTGGGAGCGGATATGGTTTAAAAAAAAAATATTCTAATTCAAATTACAATTATAATATTACATACACTTATTAAATATGACTAGTGTTTCGAAGAGCGATAAGCAATCTGGGGTTTTTAAACGTTAATTAGGATAAATTTAACTGGTTTTTATTATTAATTACATCACATTAAATTTATTAACTATGGCGTTAGTGTTTCGAAACATATACATATTTTGAACGATTTTTTCACTCAATATTATGTGACCGTGTTTGTTGTGTACAAACTCACTAATAGTACCAATATATATTTTTTTCTTTTTTCAATCGGTGTCATACATTTCGTTACGTAAATTAATTTACGTATAATTTTAGTTTTTTTGTAATAATTATAAATATGTTTGTCAAAAAGTTTTATTTTCTATGCATGTTTCCAAATACATATAATGTATCAAAAATGTTCATTATATTTTTTTATATAAAACATTGTTTTACTTAGATAACGTATTTACGCGTGTGATTGATTATTTCCTTATCCCTTCCACTAACCGCTCACCGCCCGACAACGATTATTAGTTGCGTGACGCTTTGTGCATGACTGTATCGTTTCAAACATGATCGAGACACGTCCTGTCTACTAGCTGTTGCGTAGAATTTTGATTCTTGCTCCTTTCGACAATTATGCATGATTTGTATAAGTTTTTCAGGTTTTAGCCACAAGTTATGACGCAAAATAAGTACTATACACTATGTAAAATCATATGGCGTTTTTTGAAAATGTCATTTTGCTTTAGAAATGCGTTTATATGACAAATTCTAGACGGTCACAGAGCGTTACTGCATGGTCTGCGAAGGGATTTTTTAGCACGGTAAGGGAAGGGTTAAGAGATGTCGGACCCTTTTTCAATGATGCAAACTCTAAAAAATATTTATTGACGTCGTAATAATGAGACACACTGGTGGGTAGCGTGTGTGTTTATTAGGTATGAGACACACTGGTGGGTCGTTAGCTTTAGAGTGGTTAAAAATAAATACAGAAACAAACTAAAAATATACGTTGTATAGGAATTTCATACGTTACGTTACAGGACGTTAGATCAAATATTATCACGGGCTATTTGCAAGAAGCAAACATTAATATGCGCATCCAACGTTCTTGCAGAAAATCGAATAATAAATGTTTTGGAGTGATACCTGACACTTGCATTTAACCACGAATTAAAATATCAACGTTTTTTTTTTAAATATTTGAACTATGAATACACAAGCAGTAATTGATTGTTTACTTCACTGCCTTCATAATTTAAAGATAATTTAAATTAAATGGTTATTAGAAAGTAGCTTGAAAAATATTTTTCTTATCATGAAAATATTAGCCAATATCGTTAAATATCACTTTAAATGTGTTTACTATCTATTCTTGGTGGAAAAGTATTAATTTATATTAAACATAAAATATGTTTTTACTATTATCAACAATCCAACTCACAGCTATTGATAACACAGACGATGACCGGAACCGGTCTTGATATAAAATATATGTGGTGAAATTAGTATAAAAGTGTTTTATTTTTTAGTATAAAATCGGTATATATATAAATAGAAGCTACTTTACTAAAGTGCTTAACATATAGACGTCTTGCAATATATTGTAATGCTGTAAGTATTTTTTGAATTTAGTTTGCTGCGGGAAACAAAGTATAATTATATTATTTATGTGTGTATTTATAATGCAGATGATTACCTTTTCCTCTCATTGCTTTCAGTGTAGAAACAGCGAGTATCGGAGTGTTCCAGGCAAGACTAGCAATCCACACAACTGCTATCATCTTGTACGCGTGAAATTGCGTTTGCCATCTGCGGGACTTCAGGGGTCGACAAATTGCGAAGTACCGCTCTAAGGAGATAGCGACGAGGGTCCACACGCCAACTGACACGGACACCGCTGTAACGAAACAAAAATATTGCTTTTATCAAACTTATTGCGAACACAAAACGAGGGTGGCTCAGTTGTGAAACGAAAAAAATTGAAAACACATGTATTGATAAATTGTTCTTTTTTTATTACTTTTAAGATACAAATAATTATGAGCAGCGTTTCTCAAATGGAGGTCAGCGAATAAAATGTAGAACTTCCACGAATAAATTTATATACTTAATTTATACACTAATTGTTGGTTTTTACTTTGGTAATGATAATTCATACCTAATTGGTTTTTGTCATAATAGTTTCATTGCTAAGTGGTCTTCAAATTTTTATATATATTTTATTTTCCTTGTATTTTGCTTCAATTCTTTTGCTAGGTTGTAATACCAATTGTTTGTCATACCTTGTTTTTATCACTTAACTTTTGTATAAATATCACTGTTTTAATGTTTTTCTTATCAGTTGACAATGCTCGTCATGAGCGAAACCGGTCCTGATCTAATAAATTTTATGTGGAAAAAGTACTAAACATGTTTTATTATTTTTATTATACTTAAAGAGTATTGAATATTGTTTAAATTTGAAATATTATTTGTGCTTCAATCAAAAAAAATGCACTAGTTTCACATTATTTATGAAAGATCAAGACCGGTTTCCCTTATCAAAAGCATCATCAACTCACGATAATGTTTAGTTTGCAGTTGACAGTGAGTCGTGACGAGTGAAATCCATCCTGATCTTTGATAAATAATGTAAAGTTTTTCGGAAAAAGTTTTTTTTTGTTTAAATTATATGTTCATGAATATCCCAGTTGTATTTAAGAATAAAATTTCAAAAATATTTTTTTCGTTAAGGTTTAATTCAAATCATAGGTTAGAAAATGAGTTAAAATATTAATGATTCTATAGAAATTAAGAATTCAGAAAAAATGTACCAATTTATTATAATGTAGAGATTTTATAATTTTCATTTAAAAATACAGTATTTCTTTGAATTCAAAACATTCACTAACATACCCTTAGAAAATTTGTACTCTCATATACTAGTATTTGACCATCACACAGGATCTTTTTTTGCGCTTTTTATGTGATACCCTAAACATATTGCAGAAGGTTCAGTGGTACACCATAGAAAAGGGTTCCGTGGTAAAATATAATTTGTGAACGATGCCGTAGTGTACCATAATACAAACACACATATGTACATAGTTTACGAATGTGGATCTTGTTTCGTGTAGGGAAAATATTCAACGACCAGTATTTTTTTATGTTGTTATGAGAATCACTGAAATACCCCATGAGCCCACGCAGAGGAAAATATTCTTTATGACAAATAGTATTACTCAATTTTTACTTACAGATATATTTCTGTCATCATAATGATTCCTCCTTTAAAAGTAATATATATATTTTTTAAACCATGTCCGCTCCCAATGTGGAGCATATGGACTCCTAATGTAGTTTATCTCAACAGAAGTGTTTCTACGAGAACTGCTTGTTACTCAGTTGCTCAACCTCTCTTTTTCCAAAGATAGTAGGGATAGAAGGATTGGGCTAGGACAGGATTAGTGGTAAGCTAATCGCTATCGATACGCCTCGTTCATAGGATAGGAAAGGTGAGAGGGGGGAATTTAAGACATCACATACATCCATGCCTTTGAACAGAAATTCATAAATCGATTGAAAAATCAATTTATAAAACTGTCCGTACCGGGATTTGAACCCGGGCCCTCTGTAGCCGAAGCCAACACCGTTGACCACTCGACCACACAGGCGACGAATATATATAGAACATTGTTAAACTAATTAAAGAAGACAGGCAAAAACTTAAATGTCAGTATAAAAAAACAAGTACAGTGGCACGCGAACCTAAAAATGAACACCTAAAAGTTCATAAAAATCAATAAAATGGAAGACAAGAAATAAAACATTTATAAATAGTAATTTAAGCGGAAGAGGCAATTGATCACTAAAATTCTTTTCTTTTTGCATTTAACATTTTTTCATATAAGTATTTAATTTCAAATTAGCACGATAAGAGCTTGTTTTCACTCCTTACCTGAGTCTATTAGAAAAGAAAAACAACTTAACCTTTATTTTTTAATTTACGTATAAGTTTTAATTTAATAGTAAATAACTTTACGATAGATTTTCTGAAGACACGTATTAAACAAACTTTAACAAATAGTTATCATTTAACTTTGACGGTTTTTCTAAGAAAATATAAATGCTTTATTACTAAAAACATTCTGCACTATAAAAAACATAAAAAAAATTGAAAAAAATATAACATTGTTGTGCGTAATAAAAATGCATGATATTTTATAATACTAGGCACATTTTCAAACAATGCAGTTTCGAACTGAAGGTTCATTCACCAATACAGGTAACCAAGGTATCAAGAGCTAAAAAGTTACAACTTCTAATTATCCTATTGAATTTTCTGAGAGAGAAACCCTTTTAGAGTCTCTCGTGAGAAGCTAATTATGCTTGATTGGGTATGCATAATATCAGACTTGTTCAAAGTATTAAAATGTTCAACGAACACAAGTTCATGAACTATAAAAGAAAATCATCCTATTAAATAAACGTCTAAGTATTTTAAATATGATGTAATAAATACCATAAGTTCAAATTATAATGAAAATGTAGTATTTCATTTAAAAGGTTAGTCGTTTCCGAATAATTTATATATTATCGTCGTTCGCTTCTTTGAGAAAGTTGTCAGACTAAATAAATTGTAAAAAATATCTTTTATCCGGTGTTTAACTGTAACTTAAAGTAGAGCGGGGAAAGACTCCCAACCCATTATAATAATTTCTTAGGAAAAACGTCTCAGTAGGAAAACAATTAAACTTTTTTTTTATATTAAAAACATTACTTATTCAAAATATACCCCTGTAAAGTTTAATATTGATTTCTACTAATACTAAAATTTCATTTTTTTTAAAATTTTTTGTATCAGTATGGCCTTCTAATGGTGTCATTTCAACAGAAGTTTTTCTAAGAGAACTATTTGTTACTGAAAAGAGTAGGAATATAAAGGGTTAGACTATTGGTTCCACTAATTGCTCTCTCTTAATCCCGTTATTTTTGGACTTCACAGAAAGGAGAACAATTTTAAACATTTTAAGCCCCAATGCCTGCGAACAGAAATCGGTAAATAAATTGAAGAAAATACTGTTTGTACTAGGAATTGAACCCGTGAGATCCGTAATGTAAGGTAAGCCAATGATTTTAAGTACGGGCCTGATAAATAATAAAAGGCATACTAAAAATGAGTATAAAAATAAATGATACGTGAAATTATAAAAATCAACATTAACATATCTTATACGTGTATTTTTATCTCTCGTTTAGAATTGGTATGATATTATTTTATATGTAGGTAATGATACAATATGAACATTTTCAGCAGATCAAAAAAAAACATTAAATTACCATTCGTGGGTCAATATTCCAAGTGATTGAGCAAGCTAAATAAATCATATTTGTCTGGCTTTCATTTGTGTATCACAAAGCATTTTTTGGAAAAAATACGCGCTTCATTTCAATAAAAATATCATTATCGAATGTAATAAATTTTGTTTAATATTAAATTTATCTTCATCAATGTCAGTGTTATGTGCTGGCTTGTTATCAAATACTTTTTTAAATATTAAAAAAAAAATCTAGATGAGCGGGATGGTAGGTTCATATCTTTTTTTCTTTTGTGATAATGTATGAACTGAATTTTCATTGAACGCATGTTTTTTTTTACTATATTTTTGTGTTTAAATTTTATAGAATGAAGAGTTAGTTCAAGAAGTGTTTTTTTTCAAAATATGATTATTAGCTTCTTCTAAAAGTACCAGAAACAAAATTGGTTGTCTAATATGGCTTTATTTATTTTCTTAAATTCATCAAATGTTCTTGAGCATAATTTACAAAAAAATGTACCTTTATTTGAGAGAAAAATTAGACCAACGAAATTGATACAACCTTATTTTGATTCAATATTTATTTATTTATTTATTTATTGTTAAAAATCAAAATTACAGTACATGACATAACAGCTGACGCCAATTCGCCATTCACTTGAAAAATATAATAAGACAAAACATAAAATAAAAATACACAGTACATCAAATTCAACATAAAAAATCAAGAAATACAAAAGAAAAATTTATCAAACAGTTCACAAATACCATCACCAAAAATGTCCACTTCTCTAGGCAATGCGTTGATTAGTCGAACGGCCCTTGGAACTGGTGACTCATACCTCCTAAGCGAGGTATAAGTTTTTAGAAATAAAAGTTTTTGCTCATTGTTTCGCCCACGTAAGAATAAATTGGGAGCATGTAAATTAATAGTCATGAGAATTTCAGGATTATTAACTCGGCCCCGAAGAAGAAGAGAAAAATGCTTTAAGCTTGAAAACGATCTTCGAGCTTCAAGTGAGTGAAATGATAACATTCCTAAAAGAAATTTGGTGGGGTAGTATTCCTTTAAGGAATTATCGAAGGGGAAGAATTTAAATTTTTTGAAATAATAATATCTTAGAAATTTCTTATGGATTCTCTCCAATTTCAGCTTGTATGAACTTTCATATGGGCTCCAAATGATGGATCCATATTCAAGCTTACTTAAGACCAAAGAAACATAAAGCGTCCGAAACACAGTTGGGTTTTCAAATGGTTTGCTTTGTCTAACAATAAACCCAAGAAGTTTGCTTGCACGCAGTGCAATAGAAGTTATATGTGAATGAAAGGTGAAAGAGGAGTCAAATCTTATACCAAGATCAACAACTTCAGACAAACGCTTTAAAGCATCATTAGATATCACATAGTTATATGTGATGGGTAATCTTGAGCGAGAGAAGGAAATACAAAAACATTTTGAAATGTTGAAGTCGAGTTTGTTTTTTATAGACCAATCAAAAATATTATTCATATTTTGTTGCAGAATAGTACAGTCAGACTCATTACTGATACGTAAAAACAGTTTTAAATCATCAGCAAAGAGCAGATACTTTATTCCACGTATACATTCTATAATATCGTTAACAAAAATAAGAAATAAAATTGGGCCAAGATTAGATCCTTGAGGAACCCCGGAATATGTTGGAAAGACGTTTGATATGAACCCAGCGTAATCAACATATTGGCGTCGATTTGACAAATAGGAAACAAAAAAACTAATCATCCTGTTTAAGCATCCTACAGCACTCAATTTATCCAAGAGAATATCATGGTCAACACGGTCAAATGCTTTAGAAATATCCGTATAAATAGCATCAACCTGACAGTTAGAATCCAAAGATTGCGAAATATAATCAGTATACACAATTAGATTGGTTGTAGTTGAACGTGCTGATCTAAAACCATGTTGAGAATCAGTTAATTGACAATCAACATGCATATAAATATACCTATGTATAATAGATTCAAAAAGTTTAGCCGGTGCTGATAAAATTGCTACTGGACGAAAATTTGTGATTTCAGAAAGAGAGCCTTTTTTGTGGACTGGTCTTATGCGAGTCAAGCTCCAGCATTTTGGAAAAGTGAAGGTACTTAAACTTAAATTGAAAAGATACAATAGAGGTGTACTTAAAATAGATTTGCAGCCTTTGAGCAACCATGGGGGAATACCATCAGGACCCACTGAAGCTTTTGGGTAAAGACGAGAGAAGGCATACCGCATATCGGACACATTAAGATTATTGATATCAAGAGTAGGCCAAGAAGAATGTACTGACTCCGATTGGAAAGGGATGTATTTTGGTGGAGTTTTAGAGTAAACTGATTTAAAATACATAGCAAAACCCTCAGCAATAGCCAGGTGACCATTCAATACACTACCATCGAGAGACATGGATGAAAGCTGAGCAGAAGAGTCACGTATTTGGCGGACATAGTTCCAGAAAGTTTTAGGTTCTGAATTTATGTTCATACCGATGTTGTTTATATAAATTTTGTAATCGCTTTTAATGAGTTCGTGAACTCTTCTGCGCAGCTCAGAAAAAATATTATAATCATTCGGACATTTATAGCATTTCCATTTTTTATGGCACTTATTTTTTTTGATAATACATTTAATAACATTTTTTGAAAACCATTTCGGAAAGTCCCGTTTTGAGCCCGAGTTAACATTTTTATCAAAAAAAATTTGCAAGACATCATTAATTTTATTATAAAATACACTGACAGCCTTGTCAATATCGCTGATCAAGTACATATCGTCCCACTCAATGCCGTGCATTGTGTTGAACATGTGCAATAAGTCACCACGGCGAAAATTCCATGAAGCTCTTTTTCTAGTGCTATCAGGAAAATCTTCAATCACATCACTTTGATCGCGGTGATAACCGGATAATTTCTTTTTAAAAATAGGAAACTCAATTACTAAAGCCGGATGATAAATGTCCTCAGGGACAAGAGGATCATCACTTGCATACACAGAGATACAACAATCTACATCAGCCAGTACCAAGTCTAAAATTCGTGACTTTGCATTCCTAATCTGTGAGAACTGTTTAAGATTCACACAGCTCAAAAAGTGAGCAAACTCCAATTCTACCCTGGGCGCTGACGAATACAAATTGAAATCACCAATGATAGCAATAGAGTTTCGTACAGGTAAATTTTGAAGGAAGTTAAAAATCTGTTCATATGTTTCTATGGAGCATTTAGGCGGAAAATAAATGCAACAAATTGTGTGATGTGATACACCACACATCACATCAACAACAACTGCATCAACGTTAATGCACGGATTGCACTCAATCCTAGCAACACTATCAACGCTGTCAGTGCGTATGGCAATTAAAACACCACCACCTCTTTGGCCATATCTCCGATCTTGTAATATTAGCAAATTGAAATAAAAAATTCAAAGACGAAAGTATTTTTGTTAAAAAGACGGGTTTTAAAAAAAATTGCGTGTCACAAGAACTTTGATAAATTGTATACTCATAAATACGATCTAAAAATGTAATCATTAGTCGCTTTTGTTTGAAGAAGATTATTTTTTATCCTAAAAAATATTTTTCAACCACATCATTAAGACAACTTTGCGTAGACTGTGAGTTTGATAAACAAGTAAAGAAAGTTTTTTTATTAATGTCACACCAATAAAACAACAATAGCACCAACACAACTCACTCATTATATGTATTACATAATAATGAAAACATTATTTTAAATATTTTTATATTTCAGTTAAGATTATATTTATTTTAAATTTTTTCCGGTTTCAGTTGACAATGCTCGCAATGAGCGAAACCGGTCCTGACATATTAAATAAAGTGGAATGAAGTACAAAGGATTATTGTGTTTTTATTACTTTTTTTAGACATAAAAAATGCCTCTGTTTGTAATAGGACTTTGTAATAGATCTGCCATGGAAGCCAACGGCGTTGAATCCTGCACCATAACGTCAAAGATTAATGTTATAATGAGAAAGTTGAATAGTTTCATGCTAATAAAAAAGAATGTCAAATAAATAATGTATCCCATATTTATCATTATTTCATTTTGTCATTTCAGCAATAGATATTTCAATGATTAAATTTTATAAAATTATTAAATAATACAATATTTAAATAATATACAAATTGGGCGTTGTTTTTTTTATCGGAATTGTAATATTAATAATCAAATGATTTAATTAAGACTTGATATACGAAAAATATCCTACAAACATTCAAATTTATATTACAATTACCTTTTAATTTGTCTTAATTGTCGTTTCATATTCAGTTTTTGTTCATTGTAAACTAAATTTTGTGACACAAAATTAATCGTATTAACGAGTGAAAGCGAAGCTGAATATTTTAACATTTCATGTGCTCATACGCAAAACATATGTGTGTACTGTGTACCATTATTACTATTTATACACAATTTATACATTCATGCAAATGATCGTAACATAAAACACTTTTGTTCTTTATGACACCAGTGGTGGACACGAATTTTAATGACATGTCAGCTCTAGGGGTTACAAAATCAATAAGTAATTTAAAGCAGACTGCGAGATTTGCTTTCTTTTGGGAGAACCAATATTTCAAAGAGTTTCACGCATAATATTATGAGTGATTGAACAGCTTAAAAATCTATGACAGCGATTTTTTACAAAAAAAGTGTTAGTGCTATTTTAAATTGTACTCAGAAGTATAAAACGATTGAACTGACCGTGTTTTTTAAAAAGGAAATATTGTATCAGTGTTGAAATTACAGGCAATATTTAAATAAAAATGTTCCTCTCAACTGAAACGTCTTGTTTTATATTGAATACAATATTATGTTACATCAACGGAAGAGAAAACTTTATGCCATCTGAACAAAAGGACTGTGCTTCTCTACCCCATGCAAACTTCACGCCACTGTATGGCACTCTGAATTATTGTTGACATTTGTATTAAGCAAATTAGTGCAATAAACACGAAATTTTAGTACTCTTTAGAGCCTTACTGCTCGTGAAAATAAAAAGCTCAAAGAAGGGTAACGACCACGTAAAAATATATTTTTATTTCTGTCGAATAAAAATAATATCTCACTTTCACACCGTTGTCAAACGCTGATAAAATTTATCTGAAATGTAAAAAAATACGTTCACTAAAATACAGAGTTTAATAAAATGTTTTAGTGTAATAAAAAAAGTCAGCAAATTAAATAATTTCATCAAAGAAATAACTGTTTTTTTTCACATTTTTAAAAACTAAAATAGAGTTATTAAAATATAGAAACATTACCCTTTTCCTAAAGTTACTGGGCAATTGTTAAAATATATAGTTATACGATAATTCTATTGGCTAAAGAAGAAAACTGCTTTCTCAAAGCTTATTTTTTTAAAGTCATAAATTTCTACTTGTAGCTCTTATTTATGTATAACTACATAAATAAATACATTTCAAATAAATAACCCAAATAAATAATTTGTAAATAGTTTCCTCAAATCGACACTTTACTTTTAAATGGAAATTGTTTTTGTCTGACTAGAAGACTGTTTATTAAAAGTAAAAACCATTATTTTTTTAATTATTTTTTTTTCATTCGTAGTTCTTATTTATACTTCACCAAAAAAATAAACAATACACAGATAAGATTTTTAAATAGTTTTGTTAAATCGATACTACGTTTGAATGGAAATTACCAAAACAATAATGACGGAAAATTCATTGTGACGTTTATTCATACTTCTTCTAAGGAATAAGAAATCTTTCCGAAAACTTGTACACTACATAGTGATGGTAATTGTCTTTTAACATACTAGAATTCAAGAACATAGGTATATTAAGTAGGAAAGTTTGCATGGCAGTTAAAAAATTTCAACTGCTAACCAAGAAAGCAACTGGTACATTTGCTTGTTTTAAACAATCACAATTATAAGATAACTTTTACATTATATATATATAAACTGCAACGATTTTTAATTTGAATCGTTCAAATTATGAACATTCACACAGATTTTGTCACTAATGATCAGGGATTCGCCTTTCGGCATCTTAAGGCGCTCAAGAGCACGGGTGAGATGCCTGGCTTGCCGTTGTTATACCGTATATAAATATAATCATAACACCTTTTCCGACAAAGAAAATAAATATAATTTTTAAAACTACTCACTACTCAAATCTGTGGGCATTCTCATGAGCTTATCTTTTTTGCCAGCAATGGCTTTAAACTTAATGATTTATTTCTTATATAAACACGCAACGTTCATTTACTAAGCGTCAGTTTAAGTTCATCCGTGCACTTGAACGCCTGAATATGCCGGAAGGTGAACCCGGGTCATTAGTGACAAAATCTGTGTGAATGTACATAATTTGAACGACTAAAATTTAATATTTAAATTACACCAAGCACCGTCAGTCGAAATCTTAAATTATGCAACGATTTTGTTAAATCCATTATTTTTTATTAAATATGTATTTTAAGATATAAATCAATGCACGTTACAAAGATATCTCACAAATGAACAATTTCAAATTGAAATCTTATACAGATTTAAAAAAATAACAAACAATAATATGGGTAAAAAAAATAAAAGTGATAATCAATCAATCTCTTTGCTTAATAGCAAGATAGTTATTGTCTTCCGCGTGAGAGGGAAAGTGTTTTTGATAAAAAGAATATTTATGTATTACGGATAAGTTATTCAACATATTACCTTTCAAGAGGTTCATAAAACATTAATAATTCTCCGTACAAGATTCCTCCATGCATAAAAACTTTCGTACATAAAACAACCCGTACACAGAATGTTCTAAAAATCAATTTCAAGCTGAGAATAAGGAAAAGATTAAATAATATCTTAATGTATATTTTCAGTATGTATTCTCGGTGACAAATCTCGAATGTTAAACATATTATTATGTACGAAATATTCTGTGTTCAGACTTTTTTATGTGCGAAAGTTGTTGTGAACCAAAGAGTCTTGTTCGATAGAATCACAAAACCATTTTTCATAACCAATTGAAAACAAAAAAACCTTTTATGCTGACTAATATGGGACGAACTTCACACAGGACCCAGAAGAAAATGTTATGACGTAGCTTTTAAAAAGATACGCATAATTTTTCAAACGCCGTGGTCAATGTTTTGTAATCGGACACGAAAAAAAGGTCAAACGATTCTCCCTACCCGCAATAAAGATAAAATGGCCGTAAGAAGCCAGCAAGAATCACCGGAAGTATCTAAAAGGAAAATGTTTTTCCAAACGATAAAACGGGAGTGAAAATTTTCGTGCCTCTGCATTATAATAAGGTGAGATAAAATTAAATTACGCTGACACCGTTAATTAATTATTTTTAAACCATTCTTAATTAATTAATACTTACTTAAAATAAGCAACCGTTTTCTCTTCAAACATTGAACGAAAATGATAATTTCGGTTCACAATTAGGATAACAATGATGTCATCAAAAGTTAAGTTTTCATATTACAAAATATATTTAATAAGTACTTACTAATACGAGACTTATTATTCACAGCCGCACCACAGTAAATGGCGAATAATAAAATAATCCTCTATTTTTAAATAAACACAAATAAAAAGAATAATCAAGCACTTTTGCTGTAACGCCGGAACTGGTTTCGTATCAGCTAACGATAATATGAATTTGTACAAAGTTATTTATACAAAATTAAATTTACTTAATAGGATATTACAAACAATTGCTAAATAAAATAAGTTTTTTTTAAATAATGCTGCAGATCGTAATGAATAACACTAAATTTTCTATAATTAAAATGTTAAAATAAATATAATATTTTTTACAATCAGAAATAAACAAAGTAGATTAAAAATGAAAGAAAACATAGAAAAGTGAATGAATCGAGTGAGTAATCTTTACACAAATATAATCAAAATTAGGAATTGCAGTATAATTTATAAAATCAGTATTGCTTTATGATATAACGATAACTATGTAATCCATTCCCTCTAAAAAGTAATAAACATTTAATAAAAAATGTTATCTTCATATAAAGATGAAAAGTTGTTTTTTTTCTAAAAATATCGTGTACACATAAATAAGCTCATTGAGATTTTAATTATCTCTGATATGCAGATATGTAATATTGAAAGCGATATAAAAACTAAATGTTGACTAATTTTCCGTTTGACAAATCGTTAATTGTTAATAATTGACAAACACATCGCGGTAATAATATTTTTGGTATAAATTTTTTATCTCACATGCATATTTTACATGTGCTATTGTTTACCTTTGCTGTTTCAGAGAATTATTATAATGCATCTGTATTAAATTATTGTTCAAGTGTGGGACGAGTTTGCTTTGTTCAATCGTGACAGCTAGGAATCACTCAAAGTAAGTGGCAAGGAAACGCAAGCTTGTGCTTTTGCGTTAACTGTAATATAATATTCATGCTGTTCATAACCAAATATTGAAGTTCTTGAACTACGATAACTTTATATAAGCAGCTTTTAACTTGTACACAGAACATACATAGAGTTGTAAACATTAAGGTTAATTCAGTTTCGAACATATTCTCAAAATTTTCAAGGTTTGATCAACTTAACAAAAACTTTTAAATAATATTTAAAGAGATATTAAACGAAAAAGTAAATTACTTTAATTGTATCTAAGACTCATATTAAATCACATTTTGTAAATATAGTAAAATAAAATTAAGCGTTGCCTGTGGTCGAATGTTCACCATCGTTGGCTTTGGTTGATTTTTTCGTGAGTTCGAATACCAGTATAATATTTAATAAATTCATTTTTAATTTATATGTGAATTTATTCTCGAAGGTGAAACGTGTTTTTAAAGTCTGAGTTTTCTTTCATACATTTCATCTGCTTAACTATACATATAGACACAACTATATTTCATACTGTGGATTCGTTACGAGGTTCAAAATTCAAAAATGTAATTAAAAAAAGAAAGAGTGAATATAGAAACAAATCTATTATGGATTTTGATTCTTTTAATCAAATTTATTTGGTTTTTATTTATATGTTACCGAGCAAGTTTATTTTAAGTGTAAAGTTAACTTTGTCACATGCGTTTAAATAAAATCTTATTCAATAATAAAAATAAATGATTTGACCATTAAAAAACATATTCTACTTCAAGCTGTCACTGAAACTTTATTCGACAATTATACAAATTAAAAATGTAATTATATATACTAGCTGTAAGCCCGTTGCCCAGCAACGTGAGATTTTTGTTGCATTATAATAATAATATTTAAGAATAATGTTTAAGTTTGCTAACAACCATTTTTCGTAGTAGCAGAAATTTCGTAAATAATTGAATTTTTGGAATAATGTTTAAGTTTACTAACAACCATTTTTCGAAGTAGCAGAAATATCGTAAATTATTATATTTTGGAATAATGTTTAAGTGTGCTAACAACTATTTTTCGTAGTAGCAGAAATTTCGTAAATTATTGAATTTTTGGAATAATGTTTAAGTTTGCTAACAACCATTTTTCGTAGTAGCAGAAATTTCGTAAATTATTTAATTTTTGGAATAATGTTTAAGTTTGCTAACCATTTTTCGTAGTAGCAAAAATGTCGTAAATCATTATATTTTGGAATGATGTTTAAGTTTGCTAACAACCATTTTTCGTAGTAGCAGAAATTGCGTAAATTATTAAATCTTTGGAATAATGTTCAAGTTTGCTAACAACCATTTTTCGTAGTAGCAGAAATTTCGTAAATTATTATATTTTGGAATAATGTTTAAGTTTGCTTACAACCATTTTTCGTAGTTGCAGAAATTTCGTAAATTATTGAATTTTTGGAACAATGTTTAAGTTTGCTAACAATCATTTTTCGTAGTAGCAGAAATGTCGTAAATTATTATATTTTGGAATAATGTTTAAGTTTGCTAACAACCATTTTTCGTAGTAGCAGAAATTTCGTAAATTATTGAACTTTTGGAATAATGTTCAAGTTTCATACCATAAATCGATCTCGGCGCATATATCGACAGCCCTGCAAAGGTTTCAAGTGTGCAAACAAATATATTTCGAAGAAAAAGAAAAATATCTCGGAATCATTTTTTTTGAATTGGCCACACTAAGTATTTGACATATTCTATTTTTGAATTTTCACTACAAACAAACAATCAAAGTCATGTTTGAAATAGTTCTTTTTTCGAATGCTTAATATATATAATCTAATTTGGTCGCATCTGAAAGTTTGCCCTTTACCTCAGCGGTAAGACGTTTCGTTCATATTGCAAAGTTCCACGTTTCGAATCCGGACCGCGGCAGAAAAAAAATGTGAAATAAAGTTTAGCGTTTTTTCACATTTAAAACTATGTGCTTCTTCAGCGTAATGAAAAAATACTTCTAGTATGAATAAAAAAAATGGCGACAGATGGGCTGGGGATTAGGAGGGGGAGAGGGGCAGGGGGAGGGGAAATAGGTGACAATCATCCAATCATAACGGACATTATCGACTATTAATATATAGAAGGGATGACACTGAACAAAATCTGTCAAATCAGCTCCTAGCCCTATAATTATAGCTTCAAAAAATCGAATCAGTTCATTTGATTATTTAAAAAACTTCGTAGCCATGCAAATTTTCAAATAAAGTTCTATCAATATTATTACGATGCTTTAGTTCTAAGCCAGGAAATTTGAATTTTGAATATAAAAAGACGTCCATTCCAATTGGCCGAAAAATGTGGTGTTCAAAATATGTTCAAAATAAAGCGCTATCATTGGGCAAAGTGGACATCAGTACGGACACATTTGTGAAAAGTGATTATTTTATCGGCTATTAATGTTAAGATATTTTAACCATGTCCACTCCCAATGTGAAGCATATGGACTCCTAATGGAGTTTATCTCAACAGAAGTGTTTCTACGAGAACTGCTTGTTACTCAGTTGCTCAACCTCTCTTTTTCCAAAGAGAGTAGGGATAGAAGGATACGGCTAAGACAGGATTAGTAGTAAGCTAATCGCTCTCGATACGCCTTGTTCATAGGATAGAATGAGTGAGAGGGGGGAATTCAAGACATCACATAGATCCATGCCTTTGAACAGAAATTCATAAATCGATTGAAAAATCAATTTATAAAATATATACTCTGATTAATTATTCAATCTCTGTGTTCAAGCATAGGCTTCTAGGTAATTTTGGATAAAGTGAGATACTGTGTACATATATCTGTCAAATATAGCTTCACTGACAATGAGCAGTAAAACTGTCAATTCATTGTATGATTCATTTTCAATACTTAAGAGAGCGAAATATGTAACACTAATAAAAATGTAATTTCACTTAAACTACTATTTCGCTGTAACATATCGGCTATCGAGAAATAAAGTGAGCCAAATAGTAAAATGGTAAAAAGTATAATGACGCCTTTATTTGGCGTTCTGGTGGATGGCATATTTTTATTACAATGGGTATTAACTGAGGTTACTTCAATTCGATTATTCAATTCAAAGTTTTTATCGAAGACTGGGTGTTTGTGATGTCAATTCACATCATTTCCTCTCCTCCCATCTTTCTGATCCTTTAATGACTGGGTGTAGCTATAGCGATTAGCCAACCACTAGTTTTGTTCTATCCTTATCCTTCTGTCCCTACTACTCACTTTGAAAAAAGTGAGGTTGAGCGACTGAGTAACAAACAGTTCTCGTAGAAAAACTTCTGTTGAGATACCTCCATTAGGAGGCCACATGCTCCACATTGGGAGTGGACATGGATTTAAAAAATATGTTACTTCGTATTAAGCCCTCTAATGGGTCCATATAAATTATAAGAATGTTAACAATGTAATTATTTTTTTGTACATTGTTTTTTTTATGTACGCTGAATCAAAAAATAGCTTTCGTTTCTTTTTTTCATTGCCTGATAACCGTAGCGTTTTCGAGCGAACAAGAAAAGTTTCTATAAGTATTTTTATATCAAAGCATGCGTAAAGAAAAATCTGCATAAAAAGAGAGTAAAATGTAAACACTTTGTGTGTAAGAAACAACACCTGACCAACCAACACTTGGGCGGTAAGACAGAGCTGTTAAGAATTTGACGACGCTCGGCCGGAGTAATTGAAAAACAAAGAGAGCATTCAAACGTTCAGAATGAAAAGTTTTCGCAGAACAACAAGACGCATCACGAGTTTTAAATCGAAAAATGATGTTTTATTCTGAAATTACTTTTCGTTTTGTATTAAAAGAGATGTTAAATCGACATGGTCGCGGTAATTACAAAATAGCCCTTTTATGCTCACATATAATAGAATATGTAGACTTTGCTAAGGAACTTGAAATTTGAACTTGAACTTAAGGAGCTGAAATTTGATATACAGTGAAACCTAGAATAACACTACCCCAAATTACGCTCTGGCTTGAAATATTCGCCGTAAATCCCCCAATTGCACGGTCGCATTCTATTGTCGATACAGTCAAATGTTGGTTAGCGTCTGTGTATTCAACATGTTACAGGCTATACACGTATAGCGGACGACTATCTATGTGTAGGATTTTGACGCACTTTGCATTTTATCACTTGGTAACTAAATATTTCGTCAATATTATTTTTTTTTACAAAAATAAGGGAAATCTTAGTTTTACATTTTTTGCGGAAAAACCCAAGTTCCTAAATTTTGTACGAGATTCACACCCCCAATTACACTACCCCGAGTTACACTGATCCGACTTTAATGTAAATGGGGGGTTTTACTGTATATGGTTTAACGTTACTTGTCAGACCTTTGCAAGTGAGTGTCAATTTATAAAAATGACATTAGATAAGATACATATGAGTAGGCATGTATCTGTTTTATCTCTATGTAGTAGATCGGATAAAAAATGTCTCAATGGATTAAAACAACAGAGTAACCCATGCGTTTTGTGATCGAAATTCCACAAATTGATTTTTAAGTCATTAAATGAAGCGCGTAAAAAAGGGAGTGTAAAACAATACTAAAAACTTGGTTGCAAACCATAATTCAGCAAAGATTACGAACGTTTCTTTAATAATAATAAAAAAGTATTTATATAAAACAGGAAATAAAAAAAATATCAAATAATTATAATTTTATTGAGAAATCGTTCAGTTGTAATGTTGACCCATCTCGATATGAAACTTTTGAGAGATTTCACGAACAGACTCATCGAAAGCAGATATTTTCTAATCTCTATGAAGCAGCGAGCTGTGCACGAAATCCAAGCGTTACATAACTGTCGCAGTGATTTATTTTGTATTATCTGAAGAGTCTTCATAATATGCTTGTGGTTAGTCTATGCCTATATTCATGTTATGTATACAATAAATGGTTGACTAGTTGTTGTATAATGTATAGAGAAGCAGCTTGGTTTTGAGAGTATGTTGAGGTGTATAAGAAAAACTTAAAAGTTTGTCATAGATTCATTTGAAAATATAAGACAGACATGTAATAAAATTTTATTTAAAATATAGATTAATTAGTAAAAAAGGGCATTTTATCAAGATTAACGTTCCGAATATTTTAACGAGTATTCAAATGACGCTTTCATTACATAAATCATAAAATAAGCATCTTTGATTAAATGACGTGTTTGTTATATTTTTTAGAAGGCTTTGAATTTCATTTATTTTATATTTTTTACCTCTCAAACCTCAGAGATGAAACATTATATTAGTGAAATACAAAAAACCTTCTCAAAGAGCGAAGCTGTTTTTCAAGTATTTTCGGAGGGTCATTAAAGGTCTCATCAAAAATGTATTACGCTTAGAAAAGAAGATTTTTTTCTGACACAAATAATCAGATAGGTAAAATTCGAATAATGTCATCAAATTCATTTGATATATGAACTCTTTGAACGTTTGGTACGATTTGAAAAAATGGATATAATCTTATATAAAAAAAGGTTATACGAGTAATATCAATCCAATCCAACGATTTTTATATGCATTAAATAGATCGAAACTTTAAAATCGCCATGAAGAGATATATCGAGAAATAAAATGATCTGATTTACTTATGATAATTGAAAAAACTAATCATCAATTTATACACAGTTAAACCTTGTACACCTACATATATCTAAAAAAATAATTTCGAAATCGTCAAAAAAAATACGTTTTACATTAAAAAATGCGTTAGTGGAAATATAATATATAAAACTAATTAAACATAACGATACTTATTTGTATTGTATTAAATTTAAGTGTTTTTGTACAATGTTGATAAAAAAATACAAAAACAATAATATCAAATATACAGCGATAGAAAATATCATTTACAATTCAAGTGCTGCTGACAAGCGATTTTTTAAATTCTATTAAAAAGCATGTGTAACAGCCATTTTTTATTATTTGATTAATGTGCTTCTTGCTTTATTTTGTGGTTTGTAAACTTTCTTGTTTCAAATTGTGCGTAATGTAAAAAAATATATATCGGCAGCTGTCTGTTTTTTCCCCACACAGTTTATTGGAGTTTTCTGGACACGGTTTTCAATTTTGTTGATCTATAAAATTTTAGGCAATTTAGCTTTTATTAAAACATTTGATGAGAAAATATAATAGCAACATTTTATATAAAATTGACATAATTAAACCTTTAACGTTTAATTTACAGAGAAATAGGTAACTAAATAGCATACTGTCACCCAAAAAACAATAAATACAAAATATTTCTCTTTATTTTTATGTTTAAAAGATAGAGGAAATAAAACAATAAAACAATTATCGATATTTTTTCTTTTTTTATTTCTGATCTGTTGTATGAACACGTTTAAAATTTTTAATAAAGTTATTATTTATCTTTTGTTGATATAAATACAATTTTTTATCGCAGTGAAAGAGCATCAGCACTTTTTAAGAACATTGATTAATTCTGTAATAAAGTGTTTGATTAATTCTGACACAAATTTCACCATTAACAATGTTAAATTTTGAATATGTCTTCAAATCAAAAAAGTTTATCTTTCACTTTGATATTACTTTGTTAATGAAATTATTTTTAAATCCTTAAACTATAATTTATGTCATTAAACCAACTTTGTGGAAAACATTAACAAGTGATTTTATCGTTTATAAAAGATTTCCTATTAAGGTAAAAATACTACTGAGAACTTGAGTGATATAGCAGTGTTTGTCTCTAAAACTTTTCCTGGAGAATTTTTCTATTACATTCTAGATTCTGTTCACGATAAGCTGTTGCGTTGTTTACTTTTGCTTCCTGAGCGTTGTCGGCATGCAAAATTGCTATGTATTCATATTATTCTGCAGCCCAGGATTCGAATTTGAGTGTTTATATTTGCATATATTGGTATTCAAATATAAATTCAAAGACATTTTATATAATGTTGTACACTTATAGCGTAAAGCAATCAATTGATTAAATGTTCTTCAATGTGTTTTTAGCCTAGCAAAATAATCAGAATAATGAAAATGAGTGTTTTCAATCACTTTATAATAAAAAAAATCCGTAAAAAATGCCTACTGTTAATCGACAGGAAAATCTCTGCTTTATGTTATGGATTGAAAGATATTCAAAAACATTCATTAGTATTTCTTACAACTTTATGGTAGAAAGAAATGGATTGCTAATTACAAAAAAAGAAAATGATGGCATGGATTCAGATGTTACCAGATGTATAAATATTTACATAAATATTTTATCCGTCCAATTTTTACTCGTTTGTTCGTTTGTCCATTTATAAAATAAATTGCAAAAAAAAACTCTTCCTGGTTCCATTCATTCTATTTATTTCATTTTATCATATGTTCCTTTGAATACGGCTTAATCTGTCCCTGTAAGCTTTTGTTGATTTAAATCTGTGGGAATCCACATATAGCTGAAATCATTAATCATTTGAGTTTGGGAAAATACACGTTTTTATTTTGATAAAATCTCGCAGTAATTAAAGTTAAGAATTATTTAGCAGGTCAATATTTAATGTTTGAAAAAAACTGTTTTGCTACATGTAACTGTACACCGAATTTAACATCAAAGTCATTAATTAATATCAGAAAAAACAGAATCAATGAATAAAAAATATATCCACTATTTTAAGTATTTTTATCACTTAAATTGATACTTTTAATTTCACTGTCAAAAGCATGAAATTAAAAAACAAATTATTTGTTTGTATTAATACCAAATTTTTAAACTTATCAAGACTGGTTTCAATCACTAATCAGTTTATAATCAATTGATAAAAAAAATTAAAGCAGTTACATATTTACTAGAAAAATGAATAACCCAGTAAACGAAACTTGTTACTGATTTTAAATATATATTTTTTTGAAAAATGTATTTTTGAATTTTAGAGCTACTTGAGAATATCAATAAAAAACGTCAATTTTTGGAATCGAGACCAAGGCCAAACCATCCACCGAAACCAACGTAAAGAGTTATAAATATTACAGAATTATTATAAAATATTATAAGCAATTATGTAAACTATTAAAAAAATGTTTTAATTTATAAGCAAGCTATCATCAGATACTAAAAATAATTACATACCTTGAAAATATGGAATGAGTTTGCACATTGCAGCGCCGAAGATGAAATTTCTCAGAACCTGCCCAACGAGAGTAAAGGGCATACAGAATACGCCCAGTAGAAGATCGGATACAGCCTGAAATATAAAAATAAGTTATTACCATAAATAAGAAAAATAAATATTTTAAATTTAATTTAGTTTTCCAGAAATATTTAGTGTTTCAGATATGCCATTATTATTTTTAAATTTTATACCGTTATATTGTAACGAAAATACTTTTTTATGACAAAGATTTGAATAAGTTGGTAATTTATTTTCCAAAAACAAATATGGTTTTACAATGAAGTTGTTTCAAGCTAATGTAACATAAGACGTAAACTCTTATTAATTGATTTTAAAAGTATCATAGTTTCTAATGCATAGACAAATAATGCAAATATATGTTATGGGGTAATTTTCTTATTTATTTATTTCAGATCACCTCAAAATACATGGCCTAACAACTCAAAATGACATTCTCCTAACGTAAATTGTGTAACAAGAATCGGTTCTTATTCAGTCAATCAACATCTCCATTTGGAAAAGACTACCTATACCAGTTTTTATAATATCTAAATGAAAACTTTTGACACCTTTTGATCCAAAAGTGAATTGATCAATTAAAAAAATAAAACACTTCGAACTATGGTATGGACCGGAATCATTATTAACAAGCATTTTAAACTAATAAGAATATACGTTAAAGAAGATGATAATATAGAAAATATATTTTTTAGTTTCGTTATTGTCACTCTCAGCCTCTGTATAGCTTAATTTGCTTATATATAAAAAGCCCTGTTTTAATATAGATTTGTATTTTTGTGATGATGATCGAAACAAGTCCTGATAATATTTAACAAATGTGGGTACGAAAAATCGTCATATTTTTTAATAAAATGTCTTTCCGCCAAGTATTGAAAGTAAACACCATAAAGGTATGAATTGATCTTCCAAATAATCATAGGTTGATGATAAATATTAATATCTCTATAAATATAACTAAGCAAAAATATGTTTCAGAAGAAATCTTTTAAAACTTCGTTGCTAAAGAGTTTTTTAAATATATTGCAGAGTGCAATAAAAAGCTGATATTTATGACCTAACATCTATTTTCTCTCCGTTTGATGCCACAATACTTCAGATAAAATGCAATTTCTAGTCTACGCAGTGGACTGACCCAACTAATGAATCCACTTTTAAATTCATTCTTTTCTTTGTGCAATGTCATACGTCGACTGACATCTTATAGTTGTATTTAAACGTATATTTTAGATTTTTGATCAGCCATGTAAGCTGGTAAACGTATTGATTAAATACTTACTAAAACCAGTAATCTATAGAATCAATAAATTGACTGAGAGAAAAAGAGAATTTACGTCCGCCTTTGCACTCCAGTAAACATGATTTTATTATTATGGTAGGGAAAAATTTCCCATTTCTGTCTATTTAATTCTACATTTTATTTCCAATCGAGTCAACTATTGGCTCAATAAATATCTTATACGTCAACACCTTTTCAAGACGTCGAAGATGACAGCAAGAATAATAAGGTAGAGAGTAGAGGAGAATTTCAGGAAGAGATTCTTTCCAGACGGGAAAATTTTCACATTCATGGCGTATAAAAAGAAAAATTGCCAGGAAAAGATTTTATTCTAAAGCTTTTACAATGTTTTATGCTAAGCATTATTATTTTTTTTAGTCGTTTATAAATAATTTTCGATGAATTAAAGTACCATTTAAAAACAGTTTGAATAATGAATTATTTTTATACCTGGCATACACATTTAAATGGAATCTAGAATTGCTTTCACGGCGCAAACAACAAATTGCCAAGCTTTTTGTTTATTGTTTATTGCTTAAAAAATTAAAAGTACAGTAAATGAAATTACAGATGACGCCAATTCGTCATGTACTTGACAAAGTTATATCGACCATTTATTAAAATGTTTCAAAAAGCATTCATTTCCGGATTTTGCTTTATCAAAACTGAGTGACTTGTTTTAAGAAATTATTGTAAAAAACGAATGACCGTAATTTTATTTGTAAAACGACGTTATTAATTATTTGTATTAAAAATGTATGTAGATATATAAGTTCGATTAAAATAATGATAAAAATATAATTTTAAAAGAGAAACTGATATATATGTATTATATCAATTACGACATCTTTAAATAGATTTTTTAGCACACAAAATAATCTCATTTTCTAAATACATCTCCATAAAACGACCTCTAAAACGACCCATCCTTTTAAAATGAGTAGACATTTCATGTTGTGAGTTATCGAATTACACCACATGTAAATTAAAAGTCCTATTGAAATTTTAATTGCTTTTGCGACTATTTTTTCAATTGATTAAAATCATTAATATCGAGCCATTAGTAAAATTAATCTAGATCGCAAGGAATAATTTTTGCACAACTGAAAATATTTTTATTATTAAATATACACGAGAAAACTATTTATTTGTTGTCAGTTCAAGTTCATTCGTAAACTTGATTGCTGTTATTATATTTAAAATATATATGATATTTTTAAATCATTTTACAGCCATATTTATTTTCTTAGATGAAAAAAAACATCATATAAAAACAATATATAATGTAAATCAAAACAATTAGCGATTCAAAAGTCCCTGGGCTTTGTATAAATTACTAAGCTAAAATGTTTTGTAAAGAATTCCAAGCATCATAAATGTTCTTGGCATTGCAGTAATTACATGAATGATACCTACTGTAGATTCTTCCTGGAATACAATGTATTATACCACGGGTTACCAACTTGGGGGTCGCCAACTTTTTTAAGATTTTAACAATATAGCAAATTGAGGATTCAAAATTCCCGGCGAGCTTAAAAAAAAAGGAGCTCCGGAGACAATCCGGGCAAAAAGTATAGCAAATCGAGGATTTTAAATTCCTCGGTGAGCTAAAAAAAAAAAAGGGAGCTTCGGAGACAACCCGGGCAAAAAGTAAATCGAGGATTTCAAATTCCTGGGGAGGGGTCGCTTGTCACATGGCTTTTATAAAAAGGGGTCGCCACCCGAAAAAGGTTGGAAACCTATGCATTATAAATTCATATATGCGCATTGAAAAATACCACAAGCTTTGAAATTTATTCCAGAAATAATTACTATTTATGAAAATAAACTGAAATTATTTAATAAGTGCTTTCAACGTGTATATGTTTTTTTTATTTAAAAAAAAAAAAAAAGATATCTTATCGTATTGGTGATATAATCCTTACCTAAATAATAACTATTTAATTCTTAACGAGAAAAATAACAAAAATGTTTTATTTATTTGTACATTTTTTGTACTCAAACGTCATCTGACAATTCAATTGTTAAACGAAAGTAGCACATAATATAATCTCATCAAACAAAACGAACTTTTGACGATTTATTTACACTTTTTTTGCACTTTATGTCAATTCTAAATGAAAAGACATATTAAGCTCAGAAAAGACAACTCAAGTCAAATCTTATTGGCAAGAAAGAAAATAAAACAATCAGTTTTTTTATAAACTGAAATTCATTGAAACATCCAACAAACGCTCAAAAGAAAGTTTCATGAATGGTTGTATTAGTATGATCAATTTACACAAAAATTTGTAGATGAATGGGAAATATATTGAAGTTAAAAATACTCATAAATTATCGTTTGAAATAATAAGTATTGGAATGTAGAAAAATAATAATAAAAATAAAGTTAGTTTGTTCGAGTAACTATTTTATACGGTGCCTTTTTCTATCGTTGAAATTCATTTTTTTTATATAAATAGTTTGGTGTTAGACAACTAGCTCATAAAATATTTTGTCATCGATTTTCATCCCCAAAATTTACTCCCACATAAATCATTGGCATAACGTAATATTACTCATTACCTTGAAAGGGTTTGTTTTATTGTACACAGTATACGCACGCTGCACATAAAAATAGCTACTGCCAAAAATCGTGCGGTATCGTAATAAAAAATCAAACACTAAACGTATCGATATAAAATAAACAACAGGGTTTTTCAATAAGGCTTTCCCTGAAATAAAATTCTGCAATTTCCTACGTAATACATAAAACGCTTTTCTACTGACGTGTATGCTTGTAATTTGTTTTAAGGTTTCAAAAATTTATTTGAAGAAAAAGCCATTATCATACATTTTCACACCTTATGGAATATAAAATTATGTTACTTTTTATTAAAATTCTGAACCATTCTTCGAAAGCGTGCTACAAATCGTTCTTTTGATAGCACTTATTATTTTTAGAATATAAAAGATGATAATATAGTTAAAATGTGTAAACAAGTATAGAAAAAAAAATCTCGGGCATTCTTAGTAAGAAAATAAAACACAAATATTGTTTATTACCATACACAATAATAAAAAATTAATGTATTATAAAGTCACATACATAATTAAACTGGTCATTTTGAAGACAAGATTACTGAAAAATTGCTTTTATTGCAGTTTTTTGTTTATTAAGAATAACTCTTATGATTATCTATGAAAACAGCTACAGTGTGAATATAAAACTTGATTTTACTTTTAAAAAAATGTTTAATGTTTGTCCTGAAATCCCATTCGTGAAGTATGAACTAAATAAATACCTATTGTTTGTTGTCGCTTTTTGGCGAATTTGCTTTCCGTCAGTTATGTGGTTTACGAAATGGCCATTTCAATTAAGCTGATTTAACATAATTTGTGTGTATGATGGACTAATTATGAAACCTTTGAGACACGTTGAAAAACAATAAATATGCTTTGCTCACTTGATCTTTTGGCCAAATAACTTCTTATTGTTAAACACCGATTCATCCGTTTTTATTATCGTAAACTATTTTAATGAAGGTTGCTTAAAATCGTACATGTTTGTTCACATAATGGTCTCGAGTATTTTATTCTAGTCAAAAATATTCATGAAGTATTAGACAACATATATTTTGAAGTATTTTAATATTGCCTCGTCTGTATAATTTTCAAACGACAAATGGAATGTTTAAGAGGTATTTCGTAATATTATCCATGCTATCATTTTGTAATGCTTTAGGGCGTATATCTCACCTTTTGGTGTGATATGAAATTTATCATGCCATCCGAATGACCTTTTATATATATATAATGAAACAACTTTAGTCTCGTTTTGAACCTTTTCTAAATATTTAATATCATTCTGGATACGGCAAGATTTTTGTCGGTATTTTTATACAAATCATTCATAAATCATGATATTTCGAGCTATTAAAAAACTTTCACAATTAACAATTAATTAACTCTAGAAAAAAGTATCATTAATAAAAACGTAAGAGTTATCAAACGTTTAATTGAATGTGATATTGAAATGTCTAGGACTATTTATAATAATGATTCAAAGCTGTTAGACTGTTTTAGAATCATTCACTTGAATGTAGATCGATTTTATTGTTGTATCATCAAAGAATAGTAGTAAATTTTAAATAAAAAAATACAAATAAACCCTTTTTTATTATTCAAGATTAAACGTATCACATAAAATATTACACAACAATAAAAGACAATGTTCCTTTCTGCTGACAACAGATTAACATAAACTGTCTTGTTTGCCTATATTTATTATCGGTCATTTTTTTGCGTTAACGAACTGTGCCTGTCGTTTTAAAAATAAAATTGTGAGGTTAATAATAATTTTAAAACATATTTCTTTTAAATTAAAAAGTAATACAATACGTACATAATTTGCATTGCTACAGTGTGGACATTTTCACACATTTTTTCACGAACGATATATATATTTTTCCTTTCGGCATCTTCAGCCATTCAAATGCACGAATGAGCTTAAACTGACAGTAAAATTGTGCAAAATTTAAAGGATTCAATCTTAAATCATGAAATTCCATCAAACACTTTCAGTCGAAATCTTAAATTACATAAAAATGTAAATTCGACTGTTCCCAATATATTGACGTAAATTAACTAATGCAGCACATGTTACTTTTTCTCAATTCAAATTGAATGAAGTTGTCAATATTTTATTAAATTCAATAAAAAAGCTTACAAATAAACTTTCATATAGTTTACTACCATATGTAACATATAAATAAACCTTTATATATATGTATTAAGTTTAACCCCTAATCGCCAAAAATGAACAAAACCATACAAATTTCTTCGAGAAAAGCTTTCCTTTACCGCCAAGTGTACAACATTACAGAACGGTTCATTTAACCTAATGGAAAATCGTTTATCGAATTGCATTGACGGATTCAATACAAAGGCAGATTTCTTAAAATGTATTTCAATAGTTTTCAATATTTTTGAATCACTTATTCATGTTGAAATTGCACGATGAATAACTATTATGCCATTATTTCCAAGACATTGGCCACAAATAAAAAAAGGTTTTTTAAGAATAAAAAATTTACGTTTAAAATTTAAAAAAACTTGATTAACGATATTTATTTATATGATATTATAAGACGTCAATTTGCTATGAAATTGATGGCTTATTTGAGATGATTCATTTTCATTCAATCTAAAAATATTTATATTTGATTGTGAATTGTGAACTATATTTACTTATAGACATATAACATAGCTAACAGTACTTTTTTCACCATTTTAATTGAAAATTAAAGTAAACAATATTTATATTATATAAAAAGCCATAATTTATGTAAAAATATTTATCAAAAAGTACTTAATCCTTTAAGAGAAAACATAAAATTCTTTTGTACTTGATTTACATTTAAATTTATCAAGATTAGGATTGGTTTCGCTCATGGCGAGCATTGTCAACTGACAAGAAATAAAATTTAACAGTGCTATTTATACAAAAACAAATTGAAATAAAAATGTGTAATAAACAGTTGGCATTGAAAAGAATTTACAAATAGCTAATAAGTGACTCTAAAATTACACGAATTAAAATGTTTAACACCTTTTAAATGTCATTAAAAATCACCTTATAGTAATTAAGTTAAAGTGGTGACTAATGGGAATTATAAACAAAATTATAATTTCGGAAATTTTAACTAAGTGATCTCAAATGATTTATTACGAAAATTGAAAACTCAATGATGATTTAACTCCTTCTAAGTAGTATGTATGCTTTTGTCTAATCCTTTGTTTAAATAAGAAAGAAGTTATAAAAAATATTGAATTCTTAAGAAACAGTAAAAATTTAAAGCAATGTCTTTCAAATTATGTATGTAATACTTTAAAATAAATATGTAGTTATTATTATAATTTAATATAACATAAATGTCGTATACAAAAATGAGTTTTCTTTAGCAGTTGGTTGCTAAATGCATTCTCAATTTGAATTCAAAATACGTCCATGCCATGAAACTAAAATTTAAATGCTCCAATGCAAGGAAATTACTTTGCACGAACAAATAATCCATTCAGTTAAGTTTTTATTTGTCCCAAAAGCGGTACCAGCACTTTTAGATACGAGCTTTTATCGGGTGATCTCGATAAATTTGTTTTAGCTTTTTAGTGTTGAATATATTTTGACCCTCCATCACAGAATGGTAACTTAATATCGTTGTATAAATATAAATAATTGCTTCTTTGACTAATAAAATGGATTGAATATGAAACATTATTCAACAAAAATACAAATTAATTATGAATAATCTTTGATGGATTCAGCGATAACTTTTTGGAAGTTTATTTTTAATATAAAATTACATCTTACAACATTATTATTCCACTTCTGAGCTACAACTTGTGACACGTGGTTTGCTTCTTTGAGAAGCATCATCAGACTCTAGTATGAACAGCACCTTTTCAATGTTTGCTATGTCTGAAAATTTCCTAAAATCCTTCCAATTACTAAATAACGAAGCCTTGTAAAAATGACTAGTTAACTACAACTTTCAATCCTTACACTCTTTTAAAAAAAGAGTAATTGAGTAACAAGCAGTTCTCGTAAAAAAAACACAAGTTGAAACATCTTCATTAAGAGACCATATCCTCCAAGCTAGAAGTAGTCATGGATTAAAAAGAAATCAAATGCAACTATATTTTTTTTCATAGTCAGATTCAGTAAGGTTCAGTAAATGAAAATTTTTAATCCAACTTTTATCGTTTTTTTTAATATTTCGAAACTAGTTCTAAGAAAATTTAAAAAAAGATGCTACTCACCAAATTAAGCAGATAGACGTTCGTCACTGTCCTCATCCGTTTGTTTTGAGCCAGAGTGATCACAACCATTGAATTGCCAACAACTGCCAGTAAAAAAATCACCACATACAAGGGAATTATAAGTTTTGATTCAAACACGCCCACACTTGCCGTACTACTTCGGTTGAGTACTATTTCATCATTGCCACTGATTATTTTGTCGGTAAAGTTGACTTCGGCACTCGACTCACTGGTAAGATTCCCTTTTAGGTCACCCAGAAATAGATATTGGGGATTAAACGTCACAAAACTGGGAATGTATTGGGATGTGCCACTGTTGTACGCCATTTTTATTTTGTCCTTATTTCACTTGTTTTAACACAGGTACACACACATTTCTACAGATTTGGTGAAAATAACTCTAGTAGTGATTGAATAAGTTGTCTCACAACTGTGTCATGTTATATCTAAAATAGAAAAAAACATTCAAATAAATTTGAAAATTCAATACATTGTATTAAGCGATGGAAACAAATAATACTTATCCTTCATGTTTAATACCAGTTTATCTAAAAAATATTTTGTTTTAAAAATAAAATAAAAATACTTTTACGATAAAAACATGAATTAAATAGATCGTTGTTGCGCTTTCAAAATCTGCTATGTGCATGTGCATTAAATCAGATTTTTGTATTAAAAAAGTTTTGCAGATATTGAAAGCGCAACGACGATACATATGATCATTTTGATAATGTTTGTAATATTGTATGTGGCAACTAAAAACATGGAGATGTGCTTACGTGTTAAGTGTACATTGTTTTTGGTTTATGTATAACGTAAAAGGTTTAATTCTTTACTTTAATTCCTTGATCACATTTTCTCTCCTGTAATGTCTTCAAATTATTTTCACGAATCTTCCAATCACAGACATATTGTCGTAGATATATTTTTTACACATGCATCCATTATATTAAATTGAAAAATGAGTCGGAAAATGCCTACAAAATAATTATTGTCCAGCAATAAATTCATCTGAACAAAATTATAAGATTAAAAAATATATGGTTTTTTATTAAATGATAAACTAAAACGGTTTTACTACAGTAAAGTTAAAAAATATGAACCTAAAGGTTTATTTAAAAATGAAATTTGTAATAGAAACTATTTTAAGAAAGACTATCACAATAAATTTGTTTCTTTTTAACTAAAACATGACAGACTTCTTATTTTTTTTTCTTATGAAGATAAACAATATAGTGTTCGCAAGTTTATAGAAGTAATAATTATATTACTTCTATTACAAGTAAATTTTTATGTTTCTGCTTCTTTTGGGAAACATATAATAATCATTTTTGTGTTGTGAAAGTGTTTTTTGTGACATGCTGTCTATATCGATTATTGAGTGAAGCGGAAACAATTTATAGTGGTATTGCTCTGATACTTACAAATAATGTTTAATCAAAATAAAGAATAATGTTTTTTGCTGTATTTAAAAAAAATATATATAGACTAACAAACGCTAAAATAAATAACTAAAAAAATCAAACGATCCTCATTATAGGAATATACTGTTTACAAAAATCGATTTGTTTAATAGAAAAAATATAATTTGAGACCAGTAAAACAAACACAATATCGAATATTGTATATTAATTATCGTTAAACGTGGAAGAACTTCACAAATTCATCAAGTCTGTGCAAACACGACTCTTTATAGAATTAATTAAGTTTTGACTAAACGAGTGGTAAATTGAGAGAACAAATTAAGAGAAAATGTTTAGCAAACCGAAGTAAATGATTGTTTTAGTAACTTTAATAAATCAGAATTTACTTAATTACTTTTGCGGTAAAGTGGCAAGGTAATCAATAAATTTCTTGCCAAATAAATTATATAAAAATGTATTTTACGCCACTGAATTTCGAAGCTGGATAAATTGTAAGAATCTTTGATAAAGTTTAAATATTATTTGAATTTATCAATAAATACATTACAATATTTTTTAAACTTTTTTGAAACAAAAGGAAATAACATTATACCAGTATATAATTATTTAGATGAGAAATTTATTAAGGAATCTTCGTTATTTTATTTACATTTTCTATTATGATATCTCAAATATAATTTGGTACGCAAAAATAATTATTATTTTTTTATAATAATGATAAAACGGTTCGTATTGTAAAAAAAAATATTTTTTTTACTATACTTAACACTCATTCCATTGATAGATCCAAATATCCTAAAACGCGTTTCTTATTTGAAGATTGTATTTATTAAAATAATTTTTAATCTAGTATCACTGTTTTATACATAAAATATAACTCTAAATCTATTCCTGTTATAGGTTAATAAGGTCTATATTTGAATTAATATTTAGTACCTTAAATTTATTGCAAAGTTGAACTACAGTAAATTGGATAAACACGGAAGAAAGCTTTCCTTATAACATAGAGTAACTTTTATAGTAAGTGATATGTATAATTTTTTATATTAAACCACATAAATAAAAAATTAATTTATATTGATATAATTAAGTATTTCGACTGACGGTGCTTGATGGAATTTCAATATCAAATTTGAATTGTTTGAATTTTGTACTTTTCCATGAGTTTTGTCGCTAACGACCCGGGTTTCGCCTTTCGGCATCTTCAGGCATTCCAAGTGCAAGGATGTACTTGAACTGACATGTGTTGCTTATTTTAGATTCAATTATTCACTCTAAAAAATCACATTGAAGAATTTTTATCTCGTATAAAAATAAGACAATTGAAATTTACTTTCAATGAATATCAAAGTGGGGTCACAGCATTTTTATTTAAAATTTAATGCAAGTAAACAGAAAAAAAAACAAAAAAACTCTTCCGTTTGATGACTGGTTCACTATCTTTTATTTTTTGGACTTTAAAAATCAGTAGGCATGTCTTTGTTATGGTATTACGAATATTTTTTTAATGATTATCGATTCTGATGATTACTTGTAATTTCAAAGACCTACTGAGAATGTTATTGGTTAAGCGATTACTTTCCCTATTAAGTTACTAATATCAAATGAATAGTTAAATTAGTCGAAAGCACCACAAACTACTTTTTAAATTCAGTGATAATATGTGTATTTATTATTCTTATGAAAACACGATCACAACTATTTACTTACAGTAAGTTCAAATTGATCTATGCATTTGAATGCAGGAAGATTCCGAAAAACAAAACCAGGGTCGTTAGTGACAAAGCGTATGGTAATGTACACAATTCGAATGATTCAAATTTTATATTGAAACTCCATCAAACACCGTCAGCTTAACCGTTTGAATACCGCGCAAATAAATCACTAATATGTACCAGAGATACTGCGTGTTTTTGAGAAAAATATTTTTGCCTAATATACACTCGAATTCGATATTTTAAAAACTTTTATTGACTCAATATAGATGGCACTACACATGTTCATCAAAATATTGCTTATATTCTATTAGAATACTAAGTATTTGATTTTTTAAATGTCTTGGACATCCGCGTTTGTTTGCATATGTTCCGGACACTTGTGTCCGCTTGGTATCTTAGTGGTTAAATATTTAATTATATGTCTACTTATTAAGCACTCGAAAACAACATGGTAAAAACATCAAATTTGTCAATATTGGTATATTTTTGGTGTGAATGTAAATTGTAAAGTTTTGAGCTTCTTACACCTTTCTCAATTGTTACAACGATACAAAGATACAAAGATAATGTTTATTTTACTTTAGTACTTAAACTCGGATAAAAATGATCCTCCTTTTGAAAATGAACTTGAACGGAAACGTTATTTTTATTACATAAATAAACTCAAGTCGTAAATAGTTCCAATAAAAACAATAAATAACTGCTTACATACTGCAGTTTGTTACTTTTTATGCAAACATACTGCAATTCAGGTAATGTATCAACTAAAACAAGTAACTCTAGGGAAATCACGTGTACCTTTAATTTTAAATCCGATTCTAAAAATAATCTTTTTGCTGACCGGAATAATATCACAGATCGAAAATATTTCTATAGTTAATATAGTTCCTGTGTCAGTTTATTTCAATTATCAATGCAAGTTTTGCAATTAGAGTCTAAAACTAATATTATATTTTTAGCCTTAGTATATCTGAAAAGAGAAATAAAAAAAGTATACGAGAGCCATAAATAAGCAATTATTATGTACATGGATTTTTATGGTAAAATATGTCATAAGTTAAAAAGTTGATGTTTAAAAAGCCGCAAACGTATATATTATAAAGAGCCGCGTGAAGCTCGCGAGCCGTTGTTTTCCGACCTCTTGCTTAATGTACAAATAATATGACACTAGGAGGAAGAGGTCCGCACGGGCCCGGGCCTGGCCCGTGGGCTCTTACCCGGCCCGGCCCGTGGGCCGGGATCGGGCGGGTAAGCGCAATTGAGATTCGGGCTCGGGCCGGGCCCGGGTAAGAAATGTATTTTTCATAAAAATATTTCAGACTATGTTCGTGTCATAAGTCAGCCATGATGATTTTAATTATTACTTGTTCTATAGAGAATCGTAAATTGTTGTAAATTTGTAAAAAGCGGGTTTTTTTTGGTCTGTTGAGTATAAATCTGGGCTTCGGGTCGGATTCGGGTAACAGTTTTGGTAATAGACTCGGGCCCGGGCCGAGTCGGGTCTGAGTCTTTCGGGCTCGGACCGGGTGATTTTGTTAAATTTCGGCCCATGCAGATCTCTACCAGGAGGCTATACTTAACATGGTTAAAAAATCATTTGTTTTTTGAATGAATTCACAAAAAATATTTCCCGGCTTTTTTTTTCTCTCCAAATTATGTAACATCCATTACAGATAGCCGTCTGTCAATTTTGATAAAATGACACGCAAGATGAATGTGAAAAAAATATCTTCGAAATATATTTATTTGAAGTTTTATTGTAAAAATAAAATCAAACCCTTTTTGACGTCACCATTTTTGCTGAAATTCTAAAACGCCTTGTCCGAGGACCGCCGACGCACATTCTTTTGTAGTTTTTGCTTTGTTTTCTTTATTGGGGGCGAGCTTTCAAACTTCTCCGCCCACAGACAACTTGACCCAGTGGCATAATAATCATTCTATAAGGGTAAATTGACATCAGACCGTTAATAAAGATTAAGAAAACATGATTTGATATTCATGCTGAAACTTTAAGGAACATGTGGTCAAGCTCCCTTGGGCGTTTTTTAAAACAGTATAATAAAAAACAGCATGAATATTTTCGTAAAAATAAAAGAGTTCGAAACGGTTTACGGTAAACGGTAAATGTTATTGATACAAAAAAGCACGAAATATGTCTAATTTATTCAATTTACCACTCACTATTAAATTGATCAAACTATCGAAAAATGAATTAAATATAATATTTTTTTACTTTAATGGATTGAGGCTTTTACTTGCAAACCCAGCTCATTTCAAAATGATTGAAAAATAAAACTTGAATTTCATTTTGTAAAATAATATACATTTTTAAATTTTTTCAGTTTTAAATTATTTTGAAACGATATTTTGTATGTTATAAAATCATTATTGAGATTGCTTTCTAAAAAATTCTTTTGAATTGTATTTGTATTTATTAAATTGCATTCATGGTTCGCGTTTCACCAATTTTAGAATGAGCCGAGCTTGCAAATAATAACCTCAATTATCCATATTACTTTTAAATTGTTCACTGGAAAGGAATTGTTTTAAAAAAATAAAACTCCACATTCATTTTTTATTATCAGAACCGGTTTTGCTCGTGACAAGTATTTTCTACTAATAAGAATAAAATGTATACAGTTATATTTATAATGAATCAAATAAAGTTATTTATACATAAACAATGTAATTAAGATGAAATGTGGTAAAATTTCATATGGCTTTTACGTTAACCTTAATTAATTTTAAGCAGTAAAGGCATGTACTTGCTTGATTAAATATAAAGTACAACGATAAACACCTTAAGCTTACTTCACTCAATTTTATTAATTATCGAAACATTATTTACAATGAAAGTTTGTCAGTATTGATTGATTTATGCCAATATTTTTCGTATATCATTTATTCTTTAAAATGTGGCGTAGATTAATATTTTAGTATTATTATGTCAATTTTTATAGAAAATATTAAATACCACTGAGAACAAAGACTTTTCCACAAAAAAGAAAGCAAAAATATCATACACAAATGGTTTGCTTAAAAAAAACGTTTCAAAGTTTGTTCCGCTACTGAAATTGGGCATTCTTATATCCGATATATTATATTTGAATATAATAGAGGAATTTAATATCATTGGAATTTTATTTGAACGTTTCGTATTATTATAAAGTAGCATCTTTTATTCTTAATATTGTACTCTGACTTCATTGTTTATATATTCTATATAATTTAAGTTGAGTAAAAAAAGCTATTTTTTAAATTGCTTGAAAAATATTCAGAGAAGTGATTTTTTCAGTTTGCAATTTTATTAGACGAACTTGTTAATAAATATTTCCTAAACAAATATATTAATTTTGATCGTTACTCTTCTGTGTGATTTTGATACGTTTCTGATATATATATAAACCAAAATAAAATTGATAAGGTGTAATAAACAAATGGCATTGAAAGGAATTTATCAAATATAAATAAGTTACACTACATTGAATAAAATTGAAATATTTAATTCTCTTTAAAATGTAACTTCACAACGCATGAAAGTGTAATTTAGACATAATCATTTAATAATGTTCGACATGGGAGAAACTGGTCCTGGTCTTAATAAATAAAAGTGAAGAATTAGTACAAATGAGTATTTTATTATTTGAATATAATGATTTTCTATCAAGTATTGACAGTGAACATCCAGAAATTTATCATCAATATAAGTCAATTGTAATATTTTTCCACGAATTCGATGAGTGGAAAGTGTTGCTTGTAGCAGATTTAACGGAGAATTTATTAGAATTTAGCTCACCGTTAATAACACCTGTTCGTGCGTGCGGAAAACAGCTTCGTTTTAAAATAAGATTAAAGCTTTTATTTTATATTCCTCTGAAGTTTATATCATAATTGATTTAAACATTAACTCAAAATTCAAGCTTAAATTTGTTGTTTTCGATTTTTTCATTCACATACAACCATAATCATAAATGATACATAAAATTCGTTCAAATTGTTATCGTACTAACAAATTTTTCAATTCGTTTGAAATATATAAATTTAAACACAAATAAATTGTATGGTCTTAATTGTGGCGCTCTTTACCAAAACTAAATTGGCAAAAATGAGTTACATATGTTTGCAGGATTGTAAATTTTTGTATCAAAGATCGGTTTATTTATAAATTGCTCGCAAAATCGCTGATGATTTGAATAAGCTAACTGACCATTTTCTGGAAAACAAGAATAAGAAAATCGTTTTTAATAAATAAATATATATTAGTCTAGTTTGTTAAATAACACAAAGACATTTGTATTCCTTATTTATAATTCATTAATATTAAGTGTATGTAATAGAAAATTGCGTTTCCTGAAAAACGTGCGAAATTTGAAACAATTGCGCTTGTTGCGTGAGATTTAATTTAAGTCAAAGAGACATTGTATTTTATATATAATAAGTACAAGCAAATTAAAAATTTGTACTGTGTAACCTTTTAAACTTGGCCAACAATAATTTTAAAAACTGTCTGCGACAAACTTCAAGTAGATAGAAATATGACGCTACACTAATGATGGCAAAATCTTAATTTAAAATTTGCTTTTATGTCCAGTTCGGCAATATTGTGCGCATAAAATATTTAAATGGGTTCGTATTGCAACTTCAACTCATTAACAATGCTGTCTACTTTTTAAATAAATTAAGCCGAGTCTTACACTAATCTAAAAGATATATAAAGCAATATAAACATTTATTTCATTAGTATCTCGGAGGATTCGTAAAAAGTTTTCACTTTGAGACGGTGATTAACGAATTCATTTGCCTTAATTCATGTCTAGCTTAAAATATTAAAATCATTTAAAACAAATGCTTTTCTTTGGTTTCACCAACAAACATAAAAATGAGAATTCGAAAATAATATTATAAAGAAAATAAGTAACATTTGGCAATTACCGAAACTTTTTCTTTATTGAACACGCTGAAATAAATACAGTTTAATCATTTTTTGACTGGAAAACAATTTAAATAAGAATCCAAAGTTAATGTACTCTTTCGAATTCTTTTAACTAAGTTAATTAATATTTTTGATAGAATCGGCGGTAATTTTGGGAATGTACATTTTTAGTAGACAATTTAAATTGATGGCTTAGTTATTCCTCTGGTTGTGTAACTAACATGAAGAAATATTCATAAAAGTAAACAATACTTAAATTTTCTGGAAGTATATCGGCATAAGATTTTTTTGGTTTAATTTTTTATTTATCTGATTATTGGACCCAATAGAACGATATATTTGAGTTTCTGTTAGTTGTCGAAGTAATGTTTTATATATACATGCTTTTAAAATTAAAAAAATAATTAACTAAAGGTCTTAAAGTAAGTAAGGTGCACATACATAGTATGTGAAAAACAATGTTAATAATGCTATTTTTATGTTGAATTTTACGAATTAAATGTCCTTCGAACCGTAACAACAATTTTGCTGCAGAAAAACTTTTAAAAAAATGACATATTGTTTTTATTATTATATTGAAGTAAAAAACAAAAACAAAAAAATCTTAGAGTTGAAACTTTCATTTTCGTTCAAAACTTTATATTTGGTATTTTTTTTTGTTTATCCAAAAAAAAAAATATTTTGTAAAAACATGATGAAATTGTTCATTGTGCTTAATATTTTGTTAAATCAGTTTGTTAATTTATCCACATTCATAATTATAACGGTCTAAGTTTGATTTTTTTATTTTGCATACTCAAGCTGTATAATATACAAATGTAATAAATTAAATTTTTCAATTATAGTTAAAATAAGTGACTTGAGCGATCACTGATCAGACAGATCTCTCCAGATTTTTTTTTTCATTTTATATTTTAGACCATGAGCATTTATGCTGTCTCTTTTCTTTGAATTGATCGCAAATGATAATGAAAATTCTGTGTGGCAAGTGTTGGCAACTGTAAGGTTTGATGTAATTTTTTTGTTATTTCTAAATTTATCAAAATTTAAACGCCACGTACCAACTGAGGTGATTGAAAGAAATTTATTTAATTTTCAAAAATGGTAACATACAGTAATTACGAAAAAGTACATATAGCGGTTAACTTTCTATCGAATTTTCACCACAGTCACTCTTTGTCAAACGCAGTACTATCGTAGCGTGCTTTGAAATTTGTATTTTTGGTCGTTATAAAGCAGACTGTAAAAACAATGGTAAGCTTTAAAAATAAACTCAACTAAGCCCAGATGCATAAAACTTTTAATATTAACTCTATTAAGGTGATCTTGCAAGCTTTCACGTAAGAGCTATTTAAGCCGACCTATAAAATAGCAGTTTAGTTTGTTTTACTGAAAACTAAAATGGCTTACATAAACTAGATTAAATTATGTACTGTATTCAAAAAATAAACTCTCTTCCATTTTATACCGTACGCATAAAAATAAAATCCGAACAACTTTATTTAAATTTATAAGATTTCTTTAAGTATAGTTACATGTTTTATTTGACAGCCAGAAAAAGGTTTTTTTCTTGATTAATACTTGAAGTCAGTTTTAATGTCAGCTCTAAATTAAATTGGTTTTAAATGGCTAAGAAAATATTTTGGAACACAATTATTGAGAAAAGTTAATCAGAACATATATTTTTTTATTAGTTAAATGCTGAACAAGTAAAATCAATCCAACAGAAAATTCACTCGAAGACTATATTTTCTATTTCGAGATCGATTTAGATTTAGATTTTAGATGGTGAACTCTTGACTGTGACAGTCCTACTATTTTTGAGACATTTGACGAATTCAATTTTTATCAATATGTGATACGAAAACTCGTAAGTATTGCTAAGATAATATTTTACAAATTGAATTATATTTTATACAACCGGGTCTATGGCACAATGGTCAACGTCATTGGCTTTCATGCCTGACCTCACGGGTTCAAATTCCAATTCAAACAGCATTTTTTAATAGATTTATCGATTTCTGTACGATGGCATGGATGTTTGTGATGTCTTGAGATTCTCACCTACCCTTCCAATCATAAAATAATACTGAAACTGAGTAAAAAGCAGTTCTTGGAAAAAAAATCTGTTGAGATAAAGTGTAAAGATGTAGAGAATAAGGAAGTCGTATGCTCCACATTGGAGGCGGACATGGAGAAAAATGCACTTTTTTTTCTTTCAAAATCAACTTTAACAAACATAATACTTCGTTATGTTGACTGTTACTTTATCAGTAACGTTACATATTTATTCGGGGTGAAATTATTGGGAGTTCGAAGCATAAATTGTTTAATTCAAAGCAAACCTGAAACTACTAATTCCCTTACTAGAATCAGAAATCAACCAACGTCTTACCTAACAATTAACTAATTCTTAGAAACACGTAAATGAACATTTCTTTTAAAAACAATACGAATATAAGATAATATGTGTTGAAGCTATTATCGAAAATTAAATGTAATATTTTTGCCGCCACACTATATTTCACAAATACGTTTAATGGAATAAAACTATTATTGACAGTCAAACAATGCCAATAATGTAACAGTTGGTGCTTTTTCCTATCAGCTGATTTCGCTCCGCAAAAGAATTGTATGAAAGACAGATAAAAATAATATCATGATATGAATCAGTTTTTGTAAGAGAATCTTTTCATTCAACACGCGTTCGAAATGTTAGCAAGAAAACTTTACTTGCAGACAGACAAATCTTTCATAAAAGTTATAGAATAAAAAAAACGAAGCAGATTAGCAATATATTTTTTGTTTGATGTTCAATAATTATATCTACGACTTTAACTGTCGAATTATTGGTTCTGAGCGTTTTAAAAAAACTGTACCATACGCAAAGTCGATATTTGAGTTAATTTGAAATATATCAAATGTGTAGAGATACGTGATAATCGCGTTTTGCGATAATTGCAACACATAAGCGATAAACACGATATATCCGAAATTATTGCGAAATTGTCAAAATAAGCGAATAGATGCAAATTTTTATTAAATTCAATTTTATCCTTATCTCATATTAAATGAATGACTACTGGCAAACTTTCCTGGCTCAATGTGTCACTCTTCATATATATTATATGATGTCACACTCATAGGTTATTGTGTATCTTTTCTGGTTGTGTTTACAAACATACGCACCGTCATACATACAATTTTTTAAGCCTCACTATGGGTCGAACAAATATCAATTTTAAAGAAAGAGCTACAGCCTCCAATGAAAAGGTTTTATATAAACGGAATAAAATATTGTACAATAAAGTTTACCACTATTTACAACGATAAAAACCACTCGATGTTTGAAAGGTTAATCACACATTTTTAAATATTCAAAATGGGGTATAAGCAAATACTCTTCTGCTATTACTTGCTACCAAAAATGAAAAAATTGAAATTCGCTTGTAATGACATTCAATCCATTTAGTTGTATGCAAATAGTGTGGATGTAAAACGTTTCTTTAGCACGTACAATGTGATTGTAGCAGATCGCCTTACTCGGCAAAAACATTCATCTATTGAAACATGTAATAATCAATTTTAAACATTTTATTTTTGAACCCATGTTTTTCATTATTTTTTATTAATAACTTATGTTGTATTTTTAAAAAACAATTTCAAATTTGTTGTACTCATAAATAGTCTATTTGTGCATTTGTATGAATGCGTGTATGATTTTTGCTACTTTGAATTAAATTCTTGTTGTTTTTGTATTTTTCGTTATAATTTCAAATCTTTTTTTATCTATAAACTGTAAATTGTATAATTAGTTGTATTTCAATATGAATTTTTAACTATTTTATCTATGATTAAGAAATAAACGCTAAATGTATGGTAAAATTTATTATTATATTTGCTCCAAAACGTGAAATTAAATCGTCAAAACGCTATTTTATTTTCAAATAGATTCCAAAAAAACGTGTCTACAAATGTGTGTCAATTTTTTCCTACATTTTTTGAATTATATAATTCGCTGTTCACTTACATAATTAAACAGAATGAAATGATTTCACTATGTATTGAACCACTATGTATGTGCCTCTGGGGAATGTTTCCGAACTTAGCTCCGTTTCACTGTTTGGTATTGGATACCCATTCATCTTTGTTTGCACGGTCGAACTATGCTAATTAGGATATTCGAAATTCCAATAATTCTTCCACATTCAACATGAGTCAATATTTACTTCCTGTGTCGCTGCTTTGTCTTTATTCTGCGATGCGCAGGCGATCTAGCCTACACAATAAAAGCCTATTAATTTTAACGGACCAAGCTATTTTAATTGCACGAATTACGTTGTATTGTCTGCTCCCAATGTAAGGCATGTATTCTTCTAATGGAGGTATCTCACCAGAAGTTTTTCTACAAGCAGTGTTTTTTACTCAGTCACCCAACCTCTCTTTTTCAAACAGAATAGTAGGGATAGAAGGATAATGCTGAGACAGGAATAGTGTTTAACAAATCGCTTTAGCTACTCTCAGTTATTAAAAGATCGGAAAGAGCATTTTAAACATCACAAATACCCTATGCCTTTGAGCAGAAATCGATAAATCGATCGAAAAAATGCTATTCGTACTAGAACTCGAACCCGTGAGATCCGGCACGGAAGCCAACAACGCTAACCACTGCGTCATAGACCCAACATAATTTTAAATGAATTCTAAATAATTCAACGGTCATTATTGCGCTTAAAAGAGTGCCATTCAAAATCAAAATTCTTCTTCATTCCTAATAAAATCATTCGCATCGGGGCATTTTTGCAAAATTTTGCAAAAAATTAAAGACTTTCGAAAAAAGGGTATAACTTTAAAACTATTTGACATTTTAAAAAATAATTTGGATTCCAGTTGTACAACACTTTGTTGCATAATACTTAATATATTTTAGCCTGCTTTTATTAGCGATAATCAACTTTTGTATTTTTTAATAAAGAAAATCGGGTATTTGACATAGAATTATATATTTCATCGAAAACGTAATAAATAACAAGCCAAATATAGTTGTGCTCCTGTTTATTTTATTTCAAAACAAAATTAGAAAACATAAAAGTTTATTTTTAACCTACGATTGCTTATATTTTGGTGGCCTATTTTTTGGGTTATATTTTAACTGTCTGCTGATTTTTCATCGTCGAAATCACCCAATAAAAAAAATATTTGTGCATATATTTTGATATTTTATTTTTTAAATGATGCATCAAACATTTGTTACGCCATCTCTGTAGAGAATCTAAAACGTTTGTTGCATTGGATGTATATATTTCAACGCGTCAGTCAGACCGGCGAAAAGACTCGTATACGAGTCATCCGTAGCCGATGTGTTAAGGCAATATGTTTTAAGCCGAAAAGTTTTTCGCAAATATGTATATAGATATATCTTTAATTTTTTTAACTGTTAAACTAATTAGTCATGCAAACTTTCAAGTTATCGTTTTACTACACAATCGCTTTTATTCATAGTTATTGACCAAAAAAATAGTAAAACATTGAATTTAAATGCCATCACTTTTAGGGTATTCACTGTCAATACTTGGTGGAAAGGCATTATATTAATAAAAACACAATATTCCTTTGTACCTAATTTCACTTTATTAAATAGGTCAGGACCGGTTTCGCTCATTGCGAGCATTGTCAACTGATCAGTCGACTCAGTGGAATGAAGTACAAAGGAATATTGTGTTTTTATTAATAAATGCCATTTCTGGAATCTGGAGCTTATGAAACATTCGACGGCTTTGTAAAACGGATAATTTACCTAGAAAAGCGTTGGTTTGTTTTAGTAATAACAGGTTTGAATAAGATTTATTTTGTTTATATATTACTTGAATATACTTGATAAAAAATATATTTATCACAACGAAGAAAATCTTATATTTGTTTTAAAAATACCAAATTCTGAAAAATAGTATAGAAACTATCTGATAATTCAAAAGATTACATAAAATGTTATGTTGAATTTCGCAACTTGATTTATCTGCAAAATACGAAATAGAATATGGTTCAGAGCATATTTTAAATCTTAAAATAATACGTAATCTGACAGCCTCGAAAACTATCAATAATTGAATTTCTTACTAGAAAATAATATTTAATGTACACACACATTTATTATTATACATACTTCTTTTCTCGATACAATATATTTTTATTACGAGTTATTGTTGTTAATTAGTTTAGATAATCAAGGACCTAATGCAGTAAGAAAAAATGTATGCTGTGTTTTGACTATGCACACACTATTTGAGTATTTTGAAGGTAAAACACAATGATTACTTTATCTTTTAATACAGTAATTAAATAGTGGAGTGGTGGTTACTGTAACTATGAAAAAGCACTTGAAAAACAACAGTTTGTTTCCCAGAACAACATAACGCGTAGAAGAAAAAAAAACGTGCACTCTGCTGAAACCGACGCTGATTAATGCTTTCATGTCGTACATACGGGTACTTCAACATATGTGTGTAAAAAATTTACACGCTTTCCCCCCTAGCAATGTAGAGATGCCTTTTTGTATGCTTATTTTTTTTTAAATTTCAACATTCAACTCGTATCATCATGCATAATAGAAAAGCCCGCATATGGGAAAAAATCTCACGTGAATTGTTTCACTTCAAGTTCAATTAACTAGCACCAAACCGAATCACGTTTTTAGTATATTTTTTTGCCGAAATTTGTTTTTTTTATGCAACTTATTTTTATAATCAGTCTTCGTTTGTTTGTTTTTTTTTAACAATAATATTGTAAATATATAAGTGGCTTATTTTTAAAATGACTGAAAGTCGTAAACATTAAAAAAATAGTAAAATTAATCCAGATCACAATCAAAAAGTAATAAGCTCATTTATTATATTATATTCATAAATATGTAAAACATGTTTTTTTAAATTTATATTCGCTCTCAGTGTGAAGCATAATATACTAGACAATAAATGTTATTATAACATTCAAATAAATATATTTCAATCCATGTCCCATAGAGTAGTGCTTCTCAACCTGGGGTCCGAAGGTACGCGAAAATTTTCATTATTTAAAATTATTCGTGATAAAGTATGGAAACAATTTTCGGGGGCCTGCATATTATTGTTCTCATATTTAGGGGTCCGTGGCATGAAAATTATTGGGAAGCACTGCCATAGAGTAATATTCCATAGTATGGTATTCCAATGTCAGTTCATATGGCGCAGCGCTTAGTGTTGCAGGCTTCCGTTTCGGATTTCACGGGTTCTAGTCCCAGTACAAACAGCATTTTAATCGATGTATAAAAATTTCCTCCTACCTATTCCGATCATTTATATAACTGAACGTAGCTAATGCGATTAGCTAACCACTAGTTCTGTCCTAGCCTTATTCTTCTATTCCTACTACTGTCTTTGAAAAAAAAGGTTGAGAAGCTGAGTTACAAACAGTTATTGTAGAAAAACTTACGTTGAGACACCTTCATTAGGAGGCCATATGCTCCACATTTGGAGTGTACACGGATAAAAAAATGTATTTATTTCAATTGAATTATAGATACTTAGACTTATTTTAATAAAAACAATAATCCTTTGTACTTCATTCCACTTTATTTAATATGTCAGGACCGGTTTCGCTCATTGCGAGCATTGTCAACTGATAAGAAATATAATTTAACAATGCTATTTATACAAAATTGAAAAGTTATACACAACAGTTGGCATTGAAAAGAAATTGCCAATTACATTAAAGTGATTTTGTTTAAGTGATGAATGAACACAACAATTACTTGGAAGCGGGGAAAACATAAAACCATCATTAAGCATATTCATATCATTAAGCATATTCACTTTATTATTGTAACATTTTATCACTTTGTCAAAAATTTCCCAAATTTTAATTATGTTTGTAATTACTTTCAATCGCATTCTGAATTTCTGAATCTGGGATGACTTTTTAATTATATGTTAGTTGTGTTGAACATTTTAATTTTGTGTTATTTTAGAATCACTTTAATGTAATTGGCAATTTCTTTCAATGCCAACTGTTGTGTATAACTTTTCAATTTTGTATAAATAGCATTGTTAAATTATATTTCTTATCAGTTGACAATGCTCGCAATGAGCGAAACCGGTCCTGACATATTAAATAAAGTGGAATGAAGTACAAAGGATTATTGTTTTTATTAATATAATGCCTTTCCACCAAGTATTGACAGTGAACACCCTAAAAGTGACTTAGACTTATGTCTAAAGGTATGACTTTTAATGTCCTAAAATTATATTCTATACCTTTAATTATAAAATAACGGAGCGTAGCGATAGAGATTAGTTAACCACTGGTTCTGTACTTACTTTCTGCAAAGAGGCGAGGTTAAACAATTGAGTAACATACAGTTTTCGTAGAAAAACTTCCGTGGAAATGGGTTCCATTAAGTTTCCATAATGTGCTCCACATTGTGAGCGTACGTAGTATTTCATTTGATATTTAGTCAAATAATCAATCAAAGACATGTAGAACAAATGTAGAAACATTTGACAGAGTAAACTGTCGAGTTTTGCTAACTCAAGCAAATTTAGTTGAAAATTTCTATCTTCTCTTATAATGATTATAATTTTTCCGTTGATTTATTTTCACTTACTCTAACGAGAACGTGTGAAGAATATAAATAAATAGATTTTTCAAATACGCTCTGTTAACGTTAACCCTCGACTGAAAGGAGAGGATTAAAGTAAAGAAAGTATTGAATTGATGACTGCTCGATTTTATTTGAGAAAAAAAAACGCGGAGAATTTCATAGACACGCTAAAATATATTTTCTGATGACAAAACAAATTAAGATTTTTCTACGGCGTTCTATGGATGTTTTGCATCTACATAGATAAAAATACTAGAAGTCATCCGTAGTTTTCCATTCCATGTGTAAATACTCAATATTTAATTATTGTTTACATGAACATTGCAAAAGATTAACAAATTAAAAATTTAATACTTAAAATGAATGCATAACATATGTACATACATTTTATGCATACAATTTAATATTAAAAAGAAGTGAATTAAAAAAATAAATAAATAAAGGAAGTCAACTGAGTAAGCTCCGACAAACTCTATTTAATACATAAAAAATAGCATACGCCGGAACTCATCCACGGCCACGTGAAATATGTCGACATCCGAAGCAATTTTATTTAAAACAGTTGATGGTATTCCCAGATGAATCCAAATTGGCATGCTGGTTATACACATTAGAAGAACAAACAACCCATGTCCACGATTTCTCAAAAAACAATGAGGAACATTTAGTTTCACGTTCTTAAAAATGGTGGAGTTCTCATTTTGGCCTCGTATAAGCCAAAATAAATAAATGGCCAAGTACATTTCTCTTTGAACGTTCAAACTATTACAGTTTGGCATGACTTAGAAAAGGTTAGTTGGATAAAGCCATGGGTATTATCCATACACTCTCATATAGAGATGTCTCAAAAATTTCTTCTGAATCTTCTCCGCCATATGGATATATTCCAAACCTTATTAATTATTAATCAATAATTAATGTAATTATCGAATGTTAGTTTGCTTTCAAATTCTTTGACAAGATCCTTTAACTGGTGAAATTCGTAAGAGAATTTGGAAAAATAACACCGCGACCTTCTTTTAAAGGATAAAATATTGCATTTTTCAATATTGAAATCGAGTTTTTACATCTTCCTTAATCCATTATATTATCTATATCAAACTGGTGACGGTGACAATCATCTAAGCCTATAGTGACAAATGACAAATTAAAAAAAAACATTCAAATTATCAGTGAATAACAAGAACATATCATTTTTAATAATGTTTGTTATATCATTCATGAAATAGTGAATAGCAATGGCCCAAATTTAGAATTCTTCAGAACACCAGAATACGTGCAAAAAGGTAGTGATTAAAAAAGCCCATACAATACGTATTGTTTTCTGTTCCTAAAATAACTACCAAAAAGCCTAGAAAAACTATCAGACATGACAGACCATTAATATATAAAGTAAAACAAATGAAAGATTGTATCACTTTTAAGGTGTTCACTGTCAATACTTGGTGGAATGGCATTATAATAAAAATAATAAAACATTTTTAGTACTTTTTCCACATAAAATTTATTAGATCAGGACCGGTTTCGCTCATGATGAGCATTGTCAACTGATAAGAAAAACAATAAAACAGTGATATTTATACAAATTTTAAGTGATAAAAACAAGGTATGACAAACAATTGGTATTACAACCTAGCAAAAGAATTGAAGTAAAATACAAGGAAAATAAACTATAAATAAAAAGTTGAAGACCACTTAGAAATGAAACTATTATGAAAAATTTGTATAAATATCACTGTTTTATTGTTTTTCTTATCAGTTGACAATGCTCATCATGAGCGAAACCGGTCCTGATCTAATAAATTTTATGTGGAAAAAGTACTAAAAATGTTTTATTATTTTTATGAAAGATTGTATACTAGATAGTGACCACACATTACTGTATATAAGAATATTCCGTTTCAATTGCTGGCAAAACTTCGTTTTATATTAAAGACATTGGGCCCAATTTAAAAATCAACAGTTGTAAAAATAATTGGGGAATAATCAATTGGGGTCGATAGAAAATATTTGGATTTGACAATAACAGTAGCGTGTTTTTTGTAATTCTGTTTCTTGAAAAGATCTCAAGTGACTTTAAAAACTTTCTCAGTCTTCATAATATTAAGTAATTAAAAATATTTGAAATATGCATATTTTAAAATGGTTTATTAATGAAAAATAAACACATCTGCTGACATCATTTAATTTTTTAAGAAAGTGTATTTTTTTGATGGATTTTTGTGATAGTAATTTTGAAAAAAATAATATTTAATATGAAATGAAAATTGTCAATTTAAATGTTAAATCATTTATGCAGTTGTGTTTGCGTACTGTTAAGTAGAATAAATTAAATTAAGAAAATTTAAAATGCTATTTAAAATCGACTCCCACGTTTTACGCTATCAAATACAAAATATGTACACCAAGTCTTGCCTTGAAAGTCTGTATTTTCTTCATTTAATATTAATGAACACTTAATTGTTAATGAAATAAAATTTCTTAAAAGTTATTCGTGCATAAAACCTGTCCCGACAAAGGTAAAAAAACTTAGGCCAATATAATCTAATAAATTTAATATTTTCAACACTTTAAAATTCATTAATATTTTCTTTGTTCTAAAAATGTTCATTCATAAAATATTTATTAATATTGTTGACATGTTAAAGTATTTTTTGTCAAAAGAAAAAGCCATGTAATTTGATAATTATTAATTTAAAATGTACTCGCTTAAAACTAGTGGAGACTTAATTACTTGACAGCATTAAAATTTAATTAAGTAAGCATATAATATTTTCGCATCAATATTTAATTATTTGTATACACAAAAAATAATAAGAATATTCAATTTTAATAGTGATAAGTATTAATTTTTAAACCCGTAAAACATTTTTAGCAATATATAAAGAGCTTATAGTTAACAATAAGACATTTTTATATTTATCTCCGTCAGATGATATTTTATTTCGGATAGTGAAATTAATATTCAAAAGCACTTTAGCTACAAAGATTTTCGAATTTACTTAATTGTTAATAAGTTGTTGTCACTTCTTTTCCATCGTTGTCAATAGAAGTTCATGATCGCTTCAGAGGTAAATTATTCACAGTAAAGCTAGTTCAGGTAGACACCATATGCACTTATATTAATGATACAATACTACAGAAAAAGTCATAAGTTATACAGTTTTAAAAGGTAAGATCAGGTACAGGTTTTTTTTTAAATATAATTTTATCATTATTTTTTTTAAAATATTAAATGTCTTCTTGATTGACCATTAACACCAATAATATATTTTTTTCAATTTTAAGCTTCTTGAAAAATGTTTCTTTGTGAAATTTAAATTTACATAATTATAAAACAATTTGACTACCATTGACAGATATCGTCCAACAAACAGCTGCAACACATTACTGCATCTATAGTTCGTAATATATTTAAAATGCTTTCTTATCGATTATCTAATTTACACAAATAAAAATTAGTAAAATTTCCAGAATCTTCTAACAAATTAACCGTCGAGGCAGTGCGTAATATCGTACAGGTTGAAGGAGATGGAGTCTCGCCATACATTATTTGGATTATTTAATCATGTTGTTTGTCATTTTAATGTACGTACATTATTTGTCTAGCTGTCATAACATGTATAGCAGCCATTTAGCTAAATTCATATCTTGCTCTAACACAACTTTGACATGATAAAAATAGTTTATATTATTGCTAGAAAGATTATATGGATTGATTGCAGGGTCATTTTATATAAAGATTGTTGTCTTTGATGTCTCTTTTTAATCTACATTTTATTCAATCATAAAAACTAAGCTCAGGCAGAGCTATAACTACATTACTAATTCTTTTATTAGGAATCTTGAGATTCGAACCGACGACGTTGATCACTGCCCCTTGGACTCGATCCAATACAAAATAACAAGCGAATAAATTATAATTAGTTTTATAATATAAAATAAAACATATTTTTACCTAAACAACTAATACTCGCAATGAAAGATGCTGCACATGATCAATAAAAAATAATGTGAAATTATTATAGAAGTTTTTTTATTTTTAAATATAAAATAATATAGTGCATTTCCACAATTAATTCATAGTGAACACCTTAAAAGTAATGATCAGTTTTCGTAAAAACAAATTCAGCTACGATATACAATAAGGGCTCCGTTTGCTTTTGTGGGATAAGTAATTGATACAAAAAAGTTATTTTACATTATGTGATTCTTATTACAAATAGAAATTAATTAAATACTCTTGATAAGCGAAACAGGTCCTGATCTCATTAAATAAATGTGGAATTAGTACAAATGAGTGTTTTATTTGTTTAGCATTATGATTTTTCACAACATATTGTCAGTGAGCACTTTAAAAATGAATAATAAATATGTAAATTTATATGTATGTATTAACAATTGAACACTGAAACAAAATAAAATATAACGGACAATTTGTTCCTGTCATTTATTGCAACGTATTCTAAATATTACACACATTTCGACAAACATGTTTTTTTAACCCTAATAAATAAACATCGTTTTTGTAACCGAGTAAATGCTCTAGGGCTTTTGTAGGACTCGGTTATTCGGATTGAATGCTTTCATTGAGAATTGTCTAAAGTTATTTTCCGATCCATTCAGACGTTTATTTAAAACGTACATAAAAAATAATTTCGCTATAACAATTCAAAAATTCTTAGTATCAATATAACACATATATAATACTATAATACACATTGAGTACTGTTAATTTCTTACTGGTATTTTAGTATAATGTAAATTGTGTTACACTAGAACAAAGAGACCATAATGTATCAATCAAATTCAAAACAATATAATATGTGTGTATAAATTATAGTATTTTGTGCTACTTTCGTATTAATAGTATATATTGAGTGTCACTGTTAAATGATATACATGTTGCAATCCCATAATTGCAATGTATTCTTCATTATAACATATTCCTTATAATGCAATTTTATTTAAAAAAAAAAAATTATGTCGATTGTATATTGACTGTGTAAAGGAAAAAGGACGTAACCCACACATATCAAATTTTACAGGAGGCGCTAAAAACGTGTTTTGATGTTTTTGTGACATTTGCAAATTATGAATTATACACAACCTTGAAGTGCACGAATACTTCTAAACTGGTGTTTAATTGACATAATCTAATATTAACTAAAGCAATTGTCTCGGAAAAACCTTTATTACAGTGTTTTTTCTTTGTTTTAATTTTTTACAAGGTCATCTTTTTCAAACTTAAAAGCTAAATTTAGATACTAATTCGGCATTTTCAGCTTCCATCCTTTTGATAGAATGTGTGTCAAGTTGTATACATTTTGATTATCGAAAAAAAGCTCTTTTGGAAAATTGAGGGTTACGTCCTTTTTCCTTTCCACAGTCGATATGTAAATTCTAATCTACGTTCACGTCTATTACAGTAAATGAAAACCGATTGATTGAAAAAGTGATTATCTAAAATTGAAACTAAATATATGTATTATTTTTTTTTTTTACAAATCAAGTATATCAAGTCATATATCAATTACTAAGACGTATAACTCTAGTGCAATTTGCAATCTATTTTAGACAACTTCAACCGTTCAAGAGTTGTAGCATGCTAAATGTATCCACTTCTCATACAAAAGCGCTTTCAGTAAACTTCAGTCAAACACTATGTAGGATGGGATTTTAGAATCTCGCCAAGGAAACTAAGTGACTAAGACAGTTAACGGTTGTAAGTAATTCAGAAATCACGAGAAATCTCCGTGATTAGGGTATAGATAGCCCTGCACAGTAATAGTTCTAGGACACCGAACTGATGTATTAGTGTCTATATCAAGTTAGCAAGCTAACGTTTGTTGTTATATTCTACAATGTGGACACATTCACACATAATCCATATCCCACTAAGTCTGATAAACATTTTCATTTAATAATGAGAAAGTTTAACAAGCAAAAGATATTAGAAAAAACGTTTTTAATTAAAAATATAAGAATACTAATATTTTCGATGACCTCAGTGGTAACATTGTGAAAGTTCATTTTCAATTAAAAATTTAACTTGATGACACGCGAGATGTATAAAAAGCAAGCATTTTTCAGAGTGAATGAATCATTTTACTACTCTACTCATCTGGTAAATAATAAAGGCTTATAAAATGATAGAAATGAAAAAAACGTAATTAGCTTAAAAAGACAAATGGCTCACCATTGTTGAATTTATTTCTAGTATGATTTACCGTAATTTAATATAAGTAATTAATTTATAAGAAATACTATATTTTTTTTTATTTTACCCCTTCTGCATCCGGTACAGAAGGAAAAAGCCCTGACTTTTATTTTGTAATTTGATATTCAATCATGGTATCAGTTATTTGAGCGAAAATTTGTAATTATTTCATTTATTTATTGCATTTACCATAAGTTTTGCTTACGTAGCTAATTACATGCAAACTAAATTACAATTTGTATCATAGTTTATACCGACAATCACGTTTATCTGACACAGCTCCATGAAATGCTGCACAGCCTTTTAATCTAACCCATGCTCGTTGATACACTTAGCTGTATTTTGTAGCTGCTGTACCAATTTAGACGTATACTTCAGTTCCTAATAGATGCAGTAACCATTTTACACGTACGACCCAATTATTATTAAACTCTATTATCGCCAGCTGGGTAAATCAACGAAATTGCAACTATTCACGTGCATTTGGATAGTTTTGGCGAGCGGCAACCAACCGCTACTTGATGATTGAAGATAGCCATTTAACCAACAGCCATCATTGTGATTAACCATTTTCATTTTGCAGTTATTTATAAACAGTATGTATTATATAATTATTGAAATAACACAATTATTTACATTGTATCCAATTTATGATTATTTTTTATTGCATATCATAATATGCTCTACTTAGTGATGCTGAAGTCTCGCGGTTTTCAAAGTCCCGGGACTCGAGACATTTATTTTCCCTTCAATATCGACTGTGGAAAGGAAAAAGGACGTATCCCACACATATAAAATTTTACAGGAGGCGCTAAAAACGTGTTTCGATGATATTGTGACATATGCAAATTATGAGTTATACACAACCTTGAAGTGCACGGAGACTTTTAAGCTGGTGTTTAATTGACACAATCTAATATCAATTAAAGAAATTTTACAAGAAAAACCTTTATTTCAGTCTTTTTTATTGGTTTTAAATTTTTACAAGGTTATCTTTTTCAAACTTAAAAGCTAAATATATATACTAATTCGGCATTTGCAGCTTGGGTCCTTTTGACAGAACGTTTATCAACTGTGATACATTGTGATTATCTAAAAAAACTGTGGGTTACGTCCATTTTACTTTTCACAGTCGATATAATTACAATTGTATTCAAATAAAATATTTGCATGTATGTATTTAAGTATTACATACATAAATACATGTCTTATACGCCTTTTGAAAGAACGCACTAAAAATCGCGTTTTTTAATACAATATTTTATAATTATTATTTTTCTTATGTAATGGATATGTGCAATGTTTACGGTTAATTTTTACTAAGAAGGTATGACAACGGTACATGAAAAAATATCGAAGAATTCGGCCGCTGTCAGGAGTAAATTTATGATCGTAACTTCACAATACAGCTTTGAGAACTTTTTTGTCCGATTGAATAATGAAAATACATTTGTACATAAAAAAACATGAGGTATGAACATTTAATTTTAATATTTTGGAATTTGCTTCTGCTACAGTTGTATGACAATATATAAACACATGGTATTTGAAACTTCTTCGAAATTATAAATCCCAAAAATCTGTACATAAAACAATATCAGGTATGAACATTTAATTTTAATATTTTGTAATTTGCTTTTGCTACAATTATATCACAATAAATAAACAAATGGTATTTGAAACTTCTACGAAATTATAAATCCCAAAAATCTGTTTTTTTATCAGATCCCTTTTATATATGCATAATAAAGTTTGTTCAAAACCCCGGGCTTAAATTCTAAAGCCTGAATTAAATGCATTATTTTTTAAAACTGATTCCGAGAATAGACACCAAAGTCCCGGGACTCAAGACAACAAAAAACCTGAAGTCTCGAGATGTCTCGACACAGAATCCCTAGCTCTACTAATAGAGTGGTCTCGACAGAATTTTTCGTTACTGAGTTGCTTAACTTTTTTTTAAAATGTAATAGACATATAATAGAAAAGAATGTGACAGAACTAGCGGATAGCTATTCGCTTTTGCTGCACAACGTTATTTTGTAATTTGAAGAGTAGGATGAGATTTTCAGACAAAACACACACCCTACATTTGAACATAAATCATTAAATCGATTGAAAAAAATGCTGTTCGTACTGGTACTTAACCAGTGAGACCCGTCACAGAAACCAACTTTCTTAACCACTGCACCATGGAGTATATATAACGACAACGTTATATATAATTATATTCGACGATATTGATTACTTATTGAAATAGGAGTACGTTGAATGTTTTCTAGTAAAGTATCGCTCATTGTGTAAATCATTATAAATGTCAAGCTATAGTAGTATTAAAAAGCAAGGTTTTATTTCATGCTTAATACGAGAAGCAAACTTACTCTTAAAAGCAAGTTGCAGCTCTATACAGCAATTACTTGTCCAATCATAGTGTACGCTACTTCAGTATGAGCTCTTACTCACCGCAAGCATACTGTGAAAACTCTCCAGACTGTACACAATTAATCACTACGGCAGATATGTAACGCCAATAGATTGGATTTTTTAAAAAATGTTATTAATAATACGATAGACCCTAAAATAATAAAAAAAACTCCTCATTTTACTTTTTTATGTATTGTATGTATGTATACTAATGTATGTTTATGGCTATAGTTTACTGGGAGATATATATAAAAACATATGTATATGGTGTCTACGTGAACTGGCTTCACTGTGGATTTTTCACCTCTGAATCGATAACACACTCTTCTGTCGGCAACGTTGGAAAGTAAATAACGAATAACATCAGCGATGAAGGTGACTCAAAGAACTTTGACGCTTACGGGCTCAAGAACTTATAACTCCATATCTTGCTATCTGAAAAAAGATTATGTGATTTAAACTTAAGTGGAAAACTGTTTAAGTTAAAAAAAATTGGTGCCTCTTCATTGAAAATCGGTTTTCATATATATTTTTTTTAATTAGTTTTTGTTGACTTATATATATAAATTCAATTATAAAAAGGTTCCACTTCAACAACTGTCAAAATTTCACGGTGTTTGATAGAAATTCTCCAAAAAGTGCGAAATCAATTTGTAAAAAAAGTGTCCTATTCTTTAAGATAAATTGAACTTTCGTAGATAAAAGTGTGTAATTTCTGACCTGAATAATAAAAAAAGTTTTATTTTATTTAAAGCAGTGATACTCAACCTTTTTTTCGTCTAGGCCGCATGCCAGTTTTTTGTCAGATTACGTGGGCCACAGCATATTTATGGTTACACGTAAATTTAAGTACATAACAAAAAAAAAACATTTTTTTTGCAAACAATGACAGATAATTGAAAAAGTATCTGACATAAAATATCTATGAGCCGCATTAGACCCACACGTCACAGGATGATTATCGCTGATCTAAAGTAACCATATAAAATAAAATAAACTACTTAAATGTGGTGAATATTGTATTATACTCTACAAGAGAGTGCGTATGTATTATGTATATGACTCTCGTGCCTTTTTCGTGTCGAATCGTACTATATGAGTACCTCTATAAAAAGTTATTCAAAATGCCATAGTAATAGACAATCTCTCGCAAAATCACAGAAGCCAATGAAATGGAGTGTTTTGTACGAGGAATTCATTTGAAACTGCGGGAGCTCTTCAATGCTTTCATCACATCAATCGTCACGTGAACAAGCGAATTCTACGGTATATCAACAAACCCGCATTGTCAATGTCCTATCATGGTTTATCATCCTGAGTGCACCTTAAAAATGAGCATACAATATATTAAAAAGGTTTCCTCTCGTGATTTATTTTTAATAATTTCTATAACTGGAGTTTTGTTATGTAGCTTTTTTGAGTTCGAAATAATATAATGTTTACTTTTTGACCTGTTTAACTCTCGCGGCTCGGAGACTAGAAAAATACTTCTCTGCCGATGGGGATCGTTTAGGGACCCCAGTGGTTTCTTCATTATTAGCCTTATTCCTATGAATTTAAAAAAAAAATAGTCTAAGAGCTTTAAAATATCTCTATGCATTATTCCTCATACAGTTTTTTTTTATAAAAATCCGTGGTTTTTTAATAAATAATCATATTTTAAGTTGCGCGTAAAAAAGACGTCATCCCAGCACACATATGAAATTGCAACTGACGCGTTAACCCAGCTATCTTACGAACGATCGCTTATCGCCTCATCACGTTATCGCGTTATCGCATATTTATATAAACTACAAAAGGTCCAAAAAACTATGATATAAGAATACCTAATTATTAACATTGTATCACCCATAATTAAAATAGATATTTAAGAAAATGTGGGTATTGGGATCGCATTTCTTGAGCTTAGAACCGGAAAAGTTAAAAACGTATGAATCAATTCGAATGTTTTCACACAATTTGCCTAATCATCTACTGTAGAACGGGTAGAACGCTAGTAGTGAACGTATTTTTTTTTCTTATTCAATATAAGTTACTTTTAACTATAAATTCATATGTATAAGCCAGGTCTGTGGAGTCGGAGTCGTGAAAAATGAGCGGTTTGAATTTTTTTTTTAAATTATATTTAATGATGTGTATTGAAACAAAATAGTCAAAAGTGCTAACATTTCATGCTTGGCTGACTAAAGATGATCTGATGGTATACATATCGACTGTGGAAAGGAAAAAGGACTTAACCCACAGTTTCTTTAAAACAGGTTTTTTTCGATAATCACAATGTATCAAACCTGATACACGTTCTATCAAAATGATGCAAGCTGCAAATGCCGAATTAGTATCTAAATTTAGCTTTTAAAGTTTCAAAAAATGACCTTGTAAAAAATTTAAACCAAGAAAAACGACTGAAATAAAAGTTTTTCCTAAACAATTTCTTTGATTAATATTAGATTATGTCAATTAAATACCAGTTTAGAAGTTTCCGTGCACTTCAGGGTTGTGTATAATTCATAATTTGCATATGTCACAAAATCATCAAAACACGTTTTTAGCGCCTCCTGTAAAATGTGTGGGTTACGTCCTTTTTCCTTTCCACAGTCGATATATATCAGTTAAAATGAAATTATTGAAAAAAATTCTCCGATTCGGAGTCGTTAATTATTTTAAAGCTGGAGTCGGAGTCTGAGTCGTCTTTTTTTTACACGACTCCACAGCCCTGGTATAAACTAGGATAAAATTATTAAACAACCAGATTTTCAAAACAAAATCTTTACAATAAGATGCGAAAATTGTTGATAGCTAATTCGGCGTAAGCTTTTTTCAGAACTATACGAAGGCATACATCAAAACACCTATCAACTATGCAAAAAAAAATATTATACCACTAGAATACTTTGTTATTTTGTCACCTTAAAACAGTGTCTGCCAAACTTTGTTACTTCACGGCACACTGGTGAATGGGACTTGTACCGCGGCACACCAAATACAAATGCTTTAAAAAAGAAAATGTCGCGTGACTACAATGTATGACGTGAAAAATATTTGATTGAATGTGTAGATGTTAGATTTATTTAAAATTGAAGAAAATTGAAATGAATAGGCATTATAATGAACATTTTTAAGGTTTCTTCCACCGCGGTGCACCTGAGACTTCTTACGGCACACAGTTTGGCAGACACTGCCTTACAACAATGGATTTCAACGAAGTAAATGCCAATTCAATCAATAAAAGAACTTGTAGAAACCATGTCGTTAGAGCTTAACGTTTTCCAAAGGAATAATTTTCTATTCTCTTTAGTGCAAGCAACCAATTCATGGACAGCTAAATTCGGTTAAGTACAAATATTTTATAATTTAAATGCTACCTAAAAAGAAATCAAAAAATAAAAATATAATCGATTCATGTACTTAACGAACAAAATAAATAAAAAAACAGTGGTTTTTCTAACAGCATTTAAAAAGTTCGTAAAGTAGTTACATGATTTATATAGTCATTTAAATAACTTATTTATCTATTAACTTTAATCGACCAACTTTCAATAAAACTTTTTAAAAATGTTTTAAATTCTGTTTTCTTTGTAGAAATATGATAAGTATTCTAATAATCTCAAAGAAAGATTATTTTACGATAAATGATTTTTTTCTTTTTTAATGTTTTAAAAAACTGCATGTGTTACACGAATAATGATGAAAACGCGTTTATATTCTGGAATAGTTTTGAAGTTTTTTATGTATTTTACATATAAAAAAGATTTTTCAACAATAAAGAAAACTTTAACATCGTTTTTAAAATACTTTTAAAACTATGTTTTTTAATGGTCATACTATCAAATATATAGTATGTGTTGAACAAAAAAACGTCAAAACCCAATGCAATAACTTCAACAGAATAAATATTTTGTATGAAAACCTTTGAGATAATAATTTGAAATATATAGTATTAAGCCGATATCATTCGAATAATATTTCCATTTGAATAAACACTTTAATTGTGTGTTTATTGTTTAAATTAAACTTTTGTTTCATTATTATTAAAACTAAAAAAAAAAAAATTTATATCATCATAATTACTGCAATATATATGTCGTTTTAAGTATTTCTTTCAGAAAATTATTTTTTAGTAAATAACGATAAAAACAAGTTTTCCATTCATATCTGTTTCTTAACGAAAATAATAAACAATACATTTTTTACGCTTTTACAATTGAAGAATGTCAACATATTTTTTTTATAAAGCTGCAAAAATATATTTACCATAACAGCGAGGATTTGCCAATGTAACAATTATTTTAAAAACTTAAGACACAGGAAATAGATGCTTTAAGACACCCATGTTTAAAAAATAACAATAAACCCTAACGAATATAATTGCTAGTATAAAGCTCTGACTGGATTACAAATATGAATTATCAACGTTGCTGGTGTTATATTATTTTTATAGAATGCCTTTTAACCAAGTAGTATTGAGAGTCAACACCTTAAAAGTGATTAAATCGATTATCGGATATTTTTTGTTTTTCTGCGTACCTCTGACGGTTTGTTGACGGATTGCAAACCGCCAGAAGTACGCAAAAGAACGGAGCTACTTTCGTATTTAAATTGATATTGGTAATGAATAAACTTGCAAAAAAATCTTTCCTCAGCCACTTCAAATAACTTTTCCCAGTTTATATAACGCGATGTATATAAAAACGATTTTATCTTTTTGAACTATGTAAGTATTGGAAAGCCGTTGACATAGTTATCGCATCACATTATCATATTTATCTTTCATGTCAAACACATATGAGCATGTTATACTGTTGGATGTCTATGTCCTGATCAGTAAACATGATTCGTATTCTGGCGGGTCGCTTTCAAATACCAACAGAACATCAGAAAACAAACTTTACGTATTTTTCCAGCAGATAACATTTCATAAGCCCGTTTATCTGTAAGATTATCTTCTTCCATTCTGTATTATTATGACTTCACACACATATCTTATTTGGTAAAGGGAAGTAAAATATAAACGCAATAATCCACTTAGAAATAGTAAAGCTACCCGTTTGCATTCTTTCTGGAAATTTAGGATTCATTTATTATATGGGTTATATTACATTTATAACACACTGGCCACTGTCTGACAGCAAAGATATTTCAACGTTTATCCCAGCAACCCTTAAAATTAGTTTAATCGTTACACTTATGTATATTTTAATGCTATTTATGTGTAACTAACTTTCATGACTATAATAAGAATTGGGTACATTTATTTCCGGGAAAATTCTTTAGAATTTATAAAGAGTATACATTATTTTACGTTTCCACACGTTTCTTCTGTTTTTTTTTTGCACTTGTACAGACTCAATTACGGAGATGTTAAACTGAAAATGCTTGATTTAAAAATTACAATAAAAGTTTATCAAATACTCAGCTTATATTTTCATTTACTCCCTCTTAATAACTCTCTCTTAAAGATGAAAAAAATCATTCCTCGTTGTTTAGTTTCATTTACTCGAATGCCTCCATAACTCACAATCATCGAAAATAAACGCAATGAAGTAAATAACGATGTTAAATACTTTGCAATGATTAAAAAAATAGCGCGTTGTAGTAAGTTTCCTTTTAATTTTCGTTTAAAATGACAATAGAAAAAGAAATTGTTGGCAAAGAATGGATTTAAAATTTTCTCACGTGCTTTATTTTCCCGTGATTAACTCGTCATGCGTGTTGTATGATATTATTAGCATTAAATATATTTTTGGTAGGAAAGTATTATACTTAAAAAATGCTCTTTTTATAAATAATATGGTCCAGTTTCGCTCAGCATAAACATCAGTTTGATCATTTTGATAACGAGTCCAATTCATTATTTAAAAAATGTAGAATTAATAAAATATAAATGCTTTATTTTTTAATAATAATTTATTGATAAGTTTACTGTGGATTAGATATTTCTATCATGAATTAAAAGAATATCAAACTGCGTTTTATAGTAACAATAGTTTTTAATACATGTACATATGTCACTATGAAAGAAGCTCGGTTATTTTTTTTTCTTTAAAGCAGAGTTGTTTAGGGGTATTCATATGCAATAAAACAATAAAACTAGATAAACACTGGTCCAAAACGTTCCAAAAGATCAAAATGCACATTGAACCGTTTGCTGTTCACGTTTTACGTAGAATTTTTCATACATTATTCATAAATTTATTGCAAAATTCGTATATCTGCCTGTCAGTGAGGCAAGGCGTGAAAATTTAACGTATTTTGCCAGACGATTTTTTTAAAAGGTTGTTTGTTAATTTTAAGCAACGCTTACATTAAACAATATTCATTCATCGGGCTATTCATTTTTACCTACCCATTTAAATTACAAAACGGTTTAATACTTATTTTTTGATTTAGTACTAAGTTAAATGTTATTATTGTTAAACAGTTATTTAAAATAATAATTCCTTTTGTGAATCAACTTTATTTTGTATACATATAATATTCAATCAGCTATTCATATTCTTTGTCGTGATTTAAATTTATTTCTCTAGTTTATGGTTTCCCAAACTTTTTCTGCAATGGAACACTTGAATTTTTTAGAAAGCATTTGTGTGTTATAAAACATAATCATACAAATATATATGAAAGAGATTTTTAATCGCTTCTCTCTTAGCTTGCTTGTTTTTGGACGTTGGTTTCATTACAGTATAATAAAGAAATAATGCTTCGCATAAAAATATCTTGTTTTGACACTCTGGTATAATATTGTGGTAAAATCATAAAAAAAACACTTTGTGAAATTTTGTTCGAAGGTGAGTGAAAAATATTCGATTTTGATACACCGACACATACATGAGCCGGGCGTCAGCGATGTGCTTCAGCAATAACTTCTTATTTTTTTAAAAAATATATATATATATATTAATATGATAGACAAATGTAAATCATTAAGCAATTTTACGGCATATAACGGTTCTTTATTCAACAATTGCTATTTCAACATATTATTAGCGATAAATGTTGAAATAGCAATTGTTATAATAATAATTATTTTTATGTTTTAAAATTGTGAATCAATTTTAATAAAATAAATAAATCGTTTTTATCGAAAAAAAAATGAAGTTACTGTTTAAGCACGCCAGTGGCGCCCTTCTTCTTATACAATCAACCATCAAGTGAATTAGTATAATAATGAACTGGACTGTCTTCAATTACGCGATTTGTTTTGTTGTAAAATAATTAATTTAAAATTTTTCTTATTTTAAAGACGTTGCTGTTTTGAAATTTGAACCTTTAAACTAACTGTTAAATCAGAGAAACTGATAAAATCGATTAGATTCTCATAAAGACTTGCACTTCAACTCCACTAGTTTAAATATCACGGAAAATGGATTCCTAACCCTAGAGCCGTACTTGCTATTTTCCGGAAAATTTTGGAAGAGATGTTTTTTTTTTATCATGTCCGCTTCCAATGTGGAGCATATGGACTCCTAATAGAGTTTATCCCTACAGAAGTGTTTCTACGATAACAGTTTGTTACTCAGTTGCTCAACCTCTCTTTTTTCCAAAGAGAGTAGGAAATGAAGGATAGGGCTAGGACAGGACTAGTGGTTAGCTAATCGCTCTCGCTAATATGCCCCGTTCATAGGATAGGATGGGTGGGAAGGGGTAATTTAAGACATTCATTCATAAATCAATTTATAAAACTGTCCGTACTGGGATTCAAACCCGTGACCTCCGTAACTGAAGTCAACGACGTTGACCACTCGAGCACACAGGCGGCATAAGTAATGTTATTTTTCTAAACAAGCCACATGTGCATTTTTGAATAAAATTTGTTGCAGCTGTTGCTGCATTAAAATCATAAAAGGTTCTCACGTAACACAGTTTGCGAAGTCCTGATATAACCCTTTCTAATTTATTTATTCGTGAGTCGAAAATATGTGAAGTTTATTCTACTACGGCGAACGTGAAATACAAATTCCAACTGTTAACACTTTAGTTAGTTTCGAATGGTTTGAAAAATGGCAATTAGTACACTATACTTCACACTGGCTAGTCAGAAAAAAAATGATTGATAACACTGGCATTATATTTGCCAAGTAGACTCACTTTAATATAAAAATAGCTGTGTTGAATTTACTTTTTGTGGCCGTTGAAAACGATTATTTGCGGAGCAAAGCTGACCGCAGTGGTCTAACATTGACAACTATATGGTTGTTTTATTTTCAGCTGTCGTCTGATATTCTGTATTAAGAAATAACTTTGAACTTGAAAAACGTTCTTCTGTAATCGTACAATCCTTGCCTAAATATATTTTTGAGTAACGAACCACAGTTAAAAATGCCAATGGTCAGTTGTTAGGTGTCAACGTTAAACCATCTATAACAGCGATACTCAATCTGCGGCCCAATCAGATTTAATGTGAAGCCCAAAACAATCATAGTCGCCAGGTGCTTTTTCAAACATATGGTATTGTTTGCGAAAGGTACGTAAACAAATGAGTATTTTGGATAATTACATTTTTGTAATGTCACTATGTTATGTATAGTATATTATGTTGAAGTAATGTATTAATATTGAAATGTATCGACCCACGTTATGTATAAAAAACCGGCATGTGGCTTATACAAAAAAAAGATGAGTATCGCTTGTCTATATACTCAATAAAGTTGGTTTTATCACATCTCACTATAACAACATTTTTCGGCATTTTTTGGCCTAGCTGTAGCCTACTAGCCTACTGTTTGCGATGTCTTTTCTCTAGCTAGGATAGGACTAGTGACAACCCGTGAACTAGGGTATCCAATCCCGGAGCCTTTTTCCAATCCCGGGATTTCAGGATTGATCCCCTTTTTTTCGGGATCCCGGGATTGGGGTTTCGGGATTTCGGGATTGTGATTTTCTTACCGAGAAATTTGAAATCCTCAATTCGTTATACTTTTTCCCAGATTCTCACAGAACCTCGTTTTTTTTTTTTTAGCTCACCGAAGAATTTGAAATCTCCGATTTGGTATACTATTTCCCAGAACCTCGCCGAAACTCGTTTTTTTTTAGCTCACCGATTTTCCAATTTCGCGTAAATTATCGGGTTTTCCTCAAAACTTCTCAATCCCGGGATCGCGACCATCTCAATCCCGGAATTTCGGGATCAGAAAATTGAACGGGATCCCGGAATTGGATGCCCTACCGTGAACTCTGTAACCGAAGCCAACGACGTTGACCACTCACCCACGCAGGCGTATTATGCATGCATACAAATTGTTTTCTCTGACTTGACTTCCATGTAAATGATTGTTTCATTTTGTAAAAACGGTAATCGTTAAGGCGTCAATGTCAAAATTTCAATGAATTCTTACTCCAAAATTTTATAACAGATATCATTCAGTAAAAGAGCACTTTTAACTGATCACTCTACTACAATTGAAATATATTTATTTAACACAATGAGAAAAACATTATAAACACTCATGGAAACAGATGCTTAGATGGTCATCCTTATTTATTTATTTTCTATTATAATATTAAATTCGACAAAGTTTTGATCTTTTAAAAAATAAGACAAAACGTATTGCAACTTGTGAGTTCTGACCACGATGTAAACTGTTTTATAGTTGAACATAATTTAAAAAATATAATGTCTATTCACCAATAAGTGACACATAACGTACAATTGAAATAATATTTATTAAAGTATTTTTGCCTGAATCATTAAAGCTCTCCGTGCTTCACAGAACCATAAAACACGATATGAAATTATTTTTTTCAAGTAATTTTAAATTGAGACCTCGTTCAAGATGAGATAATATATTATTTGGCGTCACCGTTAGTCGGAGCTTTGAGAATGAATCGATCTAGTAAGCAGCGTGTTCGTGGTGAATCCTCCACATATCGTCACAAGTTAACAGAAGGCTATACTTATCTATATAAGGAATCTTTCACATCAATAATCTAAGCCTATTTATTTCAGCTTGAGCTTTATAAATGTTGTCATCAATTTGAATGTGTCTGAATTGCAAAAAGTCTAACGATAATGAAACATAAAACACGACACGTAATTAATAACGTGGGATTTCACCAATTTGTAAACATTGCCAAATCGAAGAGAGTAAATAGTATTTACTATAAAAAATAATAAATTACATTTTATTTATAAAATGTACTTCATTTGATATTAAATGCTTTCATAGTATGTGTTTGTAAATAATTATTGTGAATAAGCCAACGTTTTATGATGAGATGTAATCATAAACAGTTTCGTACCCTTTGAGTTTTCATTGACAGGTTTGTCTTAAAACAACGAGGAAATTATTTTAATGATTGTATATTTTGAGCAATATCGGTTTTCGTTTATCGCAACTGTCTGAATTCTTCATCAAATCGAAATGTTTCATTTAAAAAAATAATTAATACAAGCTACAATTAAAATATAACCAAAGATAGCAGTTTCCGATATTGAAAACGAAGCGTTTAGCCGTTTTATATAGTATTCTTATACAACTCGGTGAATTTAATTTTATAAAAGTATGATTTCAATTTGAAAAATGAAACTAGTTTTTAAAAATTAAACAGCGTAAACCAGTTTATCGTACGAAAGAAAATCTGCTTAAACTATACATCTTTTCTTAATCTGCTTAGATTATAAGTTTTCTCAAAACGTTGAAAAAAGTTAGTCGTGTTTTGACCGATGCTACCTGCGTACTAGGGGTCTCTTATTCCAGTATTCCGTTCAATTTTGTCATCCCAAAATTCTAAAATTGTAATAGTACCAATCCCGGGATTTCGTGATTGATTGCTGAGAAGTAAAAAATTCTCGTTTTTTTTCTGAAATCAGCCAACCAGGCAAAAAAAATGAAAATAGCCAGCGAGCTAAAAATAAGGTCCCACTTTTTTAAATTTTGGAATGTAGGCTTGGAGGTTTGTGATGTCTAAAATTCTTTAAAAACAAGTCGCAGCGAGAGTGATTAGTCAACCTCTCTTTCTGCTCTAATTCTGTTTTTCTAACCCACTAAGTTGAGCAGCTAAACTACAAACAATTCTGTTATAAAAAAAACTGACGTTAAAATTGGTTTCATTATGAGTTCATATGATCCACATTGGAAGCGTATTTAGTAAAAAAAAGTATTTTCTAATGCCATCCTTACATCCCTACTCTTAAAATGAGAGATGAAGCGACTGGATAACATGTATTTCTAGTTTAAAAACTACTATTAAGATGCTCAATCATGTGTCCGTATATTTAATTTCGGTAGTCGACAAGGTAAAAAAAATACTGTGTCAAAATACTAACTTAAAATTGGATTTTTGAGAATTAAAATCAAAGTTAAGTTAATAATGACTGAAACTCTACGTGGAAAGCATCAGTCAATAGATAGCGTTTTGCAAGAAGTGACGTGCACGTTGAACACTTTCTGACCACTCAGGACAATTGTATTTACGTAACACGTGTTCAATATGCACGCTGCACGCAAAGTCTCGCATAATGCTACCCACTGAAACCGTACCCTTATATTTTACCAAAATAATTTAAAACTATTGTGTAGTCGAGCTATCATAAATCTTGATCAGAACACGTCGAACCATTAAATATTGGTATAAATTTGCCACTAAAGTGAATTTATATATGTTTCTTTATCATTAAGCCGCCACTTTCTATGGTCAGTGGCCGACAGCAGGCGTATAAAATTTAATTTTACCAACAAATTCAAATATCTAAAGCCACTTAAATTCAGATTTTAGTATTAACATTTCGATTTTGTAAAATACATAAGGCCTCGTGGGTGTTTTCATGGGATGGGGCGCATATTAATTCTTGGATGATATTATGTTAAATGAAGGTCAGTCTAGGAGTTGTTATTCAGATCTAATCCACAATGCTTCTGAAGATAATCTTACCACTAGCCCAACCTAAGTCTTCATAAAACGGGTGAGTCGGTGTGTTATAATGTATACTTATATTTTACAAAATTAATAAAGAATATTAAATATTTTATTTATAAATTATTATAGTTAGAATAAATTTGTTTTAATTTTTACAATAAGTTTTTCAGTTTCTTTATTGCTACACTTATCAAATATTTTACATGTATATTATAAAGCACCTACGTTCTTTCTCTTGTAATAAAAAATAATTCGTTTCATTCCCCAGTTCAAAAAAGATTTGACACATTGGCATAAGTATTTTTCAAAATATTTTTTCTTTAAAATAATATATACGTTAATAAATAGGTTAGTAAATACCTCATCGACACAATTATCAATGAAATTAAGTCAATGATTTAGTGATAAATAAAAAATATGAGGTGTCACACTTTTGTGTTTTCTTTCCTGTATTCAAATTTTGGTGGCTAATCACGGTGAAGAATAAAAAACGCACCGTGTTCAGAAAATATAGGAGATGACTTGTATTCAAGCTGTGTGAGAGTAAAGATTCATTCAATGTTCCTAATAGATAAAGCAAAGATTTTCCTATTTTTCGTAGTAGACGACAGTGGCCTGAGATGTGCATAATGCGTGCGTATTTCAAATAAAACAGTGTATGATTTTAATGATCAAAATGTTAAAGTTTTTATAATAATAATTAAAAATTCAGAAGAAACATATAAAATTGTATTTTTGTGTATGTAAATTTGTAGATATATTTAAAATGTATAAGATAAGCCACTCTTGGACAGAAACAAATTAATCAAATAACTAAAAATTTTCATTTTTTACAAAAACGATCCATTGAAAAAAATATGCAGTGTCTTATTATAAGTAAATAAGTAATAATATCTCAATTTCCGGCTAGCATTAAAGAAAATATGACGAACTGGTTAATTTAAAATAAGATAATAGGAATTTTTTAAATAAAAAATTGGATTTATGTCAGATATTGAAAATATGACTTTTTTTAAATTCGGAATAAAATAGTTTCAATTGAAAATTAAATAGTTTTTTTTCGTTTGATTATTTTTTAAAATTTGTGCTTGATTCTAATAAAGAGCCCACCGTTTACTTAATTCATAATATACATATAAGATCACATAAATCCACAGTGGCAGATGAAATAATTTGGCTACACTCTGATTTCTTTAAAATGAAGCAGAAAATAAGATGTCGTTGAATAATAAATATGAAATTTATGTAAGTGCCATCGTGAAAAAGTTGTTTTCTAAACAAATTACATTCTTTTGAATTCTTAACCTGGTGAAAAGGCTGATTAATTAAGTAAAAAAAATAATAAACGAAATCAATGAAGTTAATATTTGAGCATAGTGGTAAAGCTTTTTTATTTTTATTAATTCAATCATTTAAAAATAAGACTAGTTTTGTATATACTTATTACAGACGTATAACATAAGTCAAGACTTGTTACGTCAGCTTTGAGCATTAAAACCGTTAAAATCTAAACAATTGACTGAAAGTGTGACCAGTTTGTATGTATCTTTCATTAGTTGATAATGTTTGCAATGAGCAAAACCGGTAAGGATTTCTGTTCAAATATGTTATGTAAATAAGTACAAAAAACTATTGTTTGCTTAAAAATATAATGCGTTTTCACCAAAATTGACGCATTAAAAGTAAATACTGCGAGTTGTAGGAAATAATGAAATATTGATAATTTGAAGAAAAAAATAATGTAAGGTGTGTTCAGCGACTCAAAAATCTTTTGATCAATTTCATACGCTTCTCTAAATTATGGATATAGCATCTATGATAAACACATTAATATTATCAAACAAATTGTACGATATATATATATATAAATATTGTAATACGTAGCTAATATAAATACATACATATGTATGTGTTATGATTTTCATCTGAAATCTGTCACTCCGTTGTCTTGATACTTCGTAAGACCTTACTATTATTTAATCATTTTGAATCCCCTGTTCTATCCCATATTTTAAACATAAAGCTAGAGATTCTACCCACGGACCTTTATACTGGGACTTTCGGGTAAACCGTATGAATGAATTGTCTCTCGAATATCTGTTTTAGGGAAAATTATACTAAGGGACTTATTTTAATATTATTCTAAGCGCATTTAAATACCTACATTTTCAAAGAAATTATGATTTGTATCAAACAAATACATCAAAGTATTGCTTTAAAAGCCGGTTTTACGTTTAGTATTATTTTTATTTTTACGTATACAATCGCCTGGTAACACTAATTTCACGTGTTTGATAAGCCAATCAAATATAGAATCAATCATCAGTTTGATGGTGTTAATTGTTAATTGCTGCAAAAGCATCATGATTGTAAAAATATAACACGTTTTTTATACAAATTTCACAATCTCTAAAAATGATCATGGTGGATTTTTTTATATCGCTTTCATTTTCAACTGTAAAAATTCTCGCGGTTAGCGAAAGTGGTTTTCATTATAATTTGATAAAATTGTGAAAAACAAAAAACTAAATTTACAGAAAGATTACGATCTTGAGGTCTTACATAAAAGTGTTGAGGTTTTACACAATATCAGACTTTTTTCCCGGTCATTATTATAATAATTAGGCTATGTAATTTATTTAGCGTTGTAAAATTTGTTGAAGTGTGAATAATTTTTTAAGTTATTGTAGTTTTTATTTCTTTATTTTTTTAATAGTGCAGTCTCATTGTTACATATAAATAAGAACAATTGGCGTCACTTTCAGTATTAATTATCAACATTTTATTCAAAACAAGTATTTGGTTGATTGAATGAGCTGACATTTTATAGGTAAAACTTCACTGTAATAAGGTAATTTTGTATAAGATGAGTTTATAGCTATTTCGGCGTGCGACATCGTCGGAACTATGATTAAACTTGCATGTACATACAACGTAGACAGGGAAACATGGAGGTGCCGCGTGGCGGCCATATGCTCCACATAGGGAGCAAACATGGCCAAAGTACATACTACGTAATATATCTTGTTATTTACTCTGACATTCTAATTAATAATACAATTATTAAACAATTATTATACATTTATTAAACATGACTTTAGTGTTTCTAAGAACTATGAAAAGTATGGGGTTATTCAAAGTAAATTAATTTAAATTAAACTGGTATTTAATATAAGTTACATTAGGGTTTAAGCAACGGTGATGAATTGATGATTGATTGTTCATTTAAGGTGTCGTTGGTTTGATTATTCCTATAGATTTCTAATTGCTCAAGTGCATTAAGTAATTGAGTAAATAATATGTCGTGTGTCTCTTCTAAAGCAGTACATATAGCTGAGTATGTGCAAATTAAATCATAGTTCAGACGATGGTGCATGCCGAAATATCTTTAAACTCATATTATAAAAGAATGTAGAACTAAATACGTTGATATTTTTTATTTTTATTATAAGTGTTTTGGTTTTTATTGTTCTTAATAAAAACGCTTGTATAACGTTTTCCATAATGTGCAGGTGACATTTAGTGGTGATTTGATAAAGGAACGCGAGGATTACATTTATAAGAAAATACAGTGCAAAAAAATAAATTTGATTTGTAAGAAAAATTCTCGTGAGGCTGGTATGCAAATATGACATAGTCTGGAAGCCTAGTCTTGGGGAAACAGGCTGATGATTGACATTCATTGTAATGTTATAAATTTAAATCTGAAATGTTTTTTAAACATGTGTTTGGGTTTAAGATATTTTTTAAATTTACAATTCTATTGACTTATTGATAATTTTTACTGTAATTTGTAAATTCTTTTTAATACCAATTGCTTCTTACAGTTTTTTATTCCAATTTGTTTTTGTTTATACAGCACTGTTTAATTTTATTTCTTAAGTACAAAGGAATTTTGTGTTTTTTCTTAGTATAATGTCTTTCCACCAAATATTGTCAGTGAACAACCTAAAAGTGATATTTTAAGATTTTTTAAATATGTAAGCGACATATCGTTTAAATTATATTCATACAAAATTTATAACTTTTCTATTTTTTATCCATGTTTGTAATACAATATGAAATACCAAAATCCCAGTTTTGTTATATTATTCATTCGTTATTTTAATTTCTTGTCTCATACCTTGCTTAATCCAGGAACTATGCTAGTGAAAATTTTAAACAACAGAGCGTGACCTGAAAAGCGTGTTTGTAAAATTCAAAGTTTGTGGTTTTAAGATGAGTGGGAAAGTAACGGCGCTGGATACAAACCATATTCAAAACGACCCTCGGGTTGATTTCATTTAAATACAAAATGTCAAAGGCTTAAAACTTTAGCAAGGGTAGCCTTTTATCGAACGTATTTTTAATTAACGCTTTAGTTTCTGAAACATTTAACAATTTGTCAGATTAATAAGCTTTCTAACAAATTGACATAACTTCTAGTTGATTAAGTAATTCTACGAAAATCGCAATATCAAACTGCCGTTCAGTTTTATCAGTGTTAACACCTACGCTGTGAAAGCACAAGGAAACGATAAAAACCCAAATAAACGGTAGGTCTTTCAAGATAAGCACGTAAGTTTATTATTCGCAAAGAAAAATATTTTAGTGAAGATTTTTTGGATTTAAAAATAAAATACTTATTCATTTTTAAATCATTAATACCTTCGTTTACGCTAACTGACTACGAGAATTCAAAAAAAAAATATGGAAAGAGACCCCAAATCCACAAAAAGATCTATAAGTTTTCTCTCTTCAAACCCTTAGATTGTTCTTTAATTGCCACACCCTACTCGAATTTTACTTATAATAATGCGTATCTTGGGATTTAGCTCAACCAAAGAATTGTGTTTAAGAATATAAAAAGTTTCGTGTATTCTAAAAAGACCAATGTTATAAGATTTATTATATTATATTAGTAATATTATAAACCAGGTGGCATTGTCATCCGTCAAAATTTCTTAAACGAAAATTCGGTATACTGCTAGAAAACGTTATGTCGAAAATTGGGTTTTTGAGTTATGAATGCAGATCGATAGACTCAAACACTCTTCATAGTCTCAAAAAATAAGCTGACTCGTATTAAAGTAATACCAACTAAGTATATTTTTGCCAGTTTTTACTGGTGGAAACCTACTTATAACTTAACGCTTTTTTGATGTATTTTTTTTTATTTCTACAGCTACCCAAAGACGATAAGAAGACCAAACGTTTTTATGCTGAAACAAAAATTGGTTAATTGTTGTTTATTTATTTGTCTTGATGTCTACGGCATCGCTACATTTCAGTTCGCTTCAAGATATTTGAAAAAGTCGATTATCTCAAAACATTTTTTTTTGACTTAACGTTTTCTAGCAGAATACCTACGATATGTAGGTATTATCTTGCGTTGTCCGTGTGTGTGTGTGTATGTGCTGCGTTACAAGATGTCATATAAATTAAGTAAAATAGCAATATAATAAGGTGAATTATTTACAATTCCGTCGATATTTAATTAGTATGGCCCCAGATCCAAATATTTGTTATCATAATTGTATTCAGAAATAGTACATTAAATATTTTTTTATGTTTTCTGTTTCTTTAAATTATCATTATTTTAATGTTAATCATGCCTAAATACGTTTTTGGATTGAAATAATCGAACTAATTTTCAAAATAAATTCACATCTTTTAATTGGGAGAGTGACGTTTGACTCTCACAAAACATTTCAAGACAAGTCCACATCTAAAGATATCATGAACGTTTGGAAAGTTTCATAAGTGGAGATAGACATTGCTGATGTGGGTATTATGTTCGCAAATTGTGACGTATTAATCAAAGAAGGACAAAACTTGTCTGTACGTAATAAATTCACAATAGTGAACAAGAGCCAAACTATGTTAAACACCGCATATAATATGGTCTTAACAAGAGAACACGACATCCAGATGTCGTTGTATCAAAGTTCTATCATAAAGATATATATTTGGCATGTGATACACATGACAAATTAAAATCTGAACTTCTTATTTCATGTGACTAAAAAACTAGATTTAAATAGATTGTGATATTATACCATACAAGTGGAAACCAAAGTACTTATTCGACTAAATATTAATATCAGAATTATGATGTTATATGAACCACTGCATTTCAACACGGACTTATAGACAATTTACGATGGTAAAATTATTTTTGCATTTTCTGAAAAATATTCTTTTACGGTGTTCCAATATATTCCAACTGGAATGCCACCCGACCAATTACGCCCTAATTTCTGAATTATAGTCTTCCGTCTAAAGCACGTAACAGCAACAACAAGTTCATGTAATGGCATTTGACTACTAATTGTCGTTTGAACACAAACACATGTTATATAAGTGAGAATAATCAATATAAGTAACTTTAAGGTACAATGTACATACACTACAGATAACTCTCATTTCTGAAAATATTTTCTTTTCGGTTAAAAACAATATCCATATAAATGACGATAGATTGTTGGACAATCAAAGTTCGAGAATGTTTGTAAAAAATAATTCAGTCGTCTGTATGTCTAAAAAGACCGGACGAACCGTCATTTATACATTTCAAACAAAACAACATCACTTATAGATCACTTTGCTTAAAAAATCCGAAATTATAATTCTGTTTAATATCACCGTTAGTCACCACTTTAAAATTATGACTTTTTGATGATCTTTGTCATCACATAAATGTTACAGGTGATAATTTTTTTAATTTGTGTTATCTTAGAGTCACTTTTTCATAATTTCTACTGTAATTTGTAAATTGTTTTCATTGCCAATTGTTTATTATACATTTTTTTTTCAATTTTTTTTGTGTAAATATTCAGTTGATAATGCTCGCCACGAGCGAAAATGGTCCTGATCTTGTTAAATAAAAGTGGAAATAAGTACAAAGATATATTGTATTTTTCTTAAAACCACATCACTTTAGTAAGAAAGAAAAATTGATAATATTAAACAAAAAAGCAGAAATTTATCTAATTCTTGACTTGTTCTGGTGATGTCGTAATGTCAAAATAGCTTTATCCAATATAGCCGTAATTTGTAAAACTAAATGCATTGATATGTTATTTTTTTATGTCCGCTCCCAATGTGGGATATGGCTCCCTAATGTTGGTATCTCCACATGAGTTTTTCTACCAGAACTATTTGTGACTCAGTCAATCAACCTCTATGTCTCGAAAGCATTAGTAGGGAAAAAATGATATAGCAGAAAAGGACAAGTGGTTGACTTATCACTCTCACTACACACTGGTAGGGTGGGAACAGTGTGGGAGGGGGGGGGGATCACAAATATCCACGCCTTCGAACAGAAATCGAAAAATCTATTGAAAAAATGCTGAAGCCAACGACGTTGACCACTGTGCCATTAATATGTTTTACTGTATTAAAATATGGTATAGATAAAATAAATTCAATCAATACAATATTTTGACAGGTAGATACATTTATTTTCCGTTTTACAAATGAGAAGAAGATACTAATCCTATGGCGTTGTCGGAACAAAGATCACCGTTATTCTTCTTTTATATACGGACAAAAAAACAGCACGTATTACTTTTGAAATATATCAAAAACCTTCAAAGAAACTGTTAAATATTACGGTTCAAATTTTAAAATAATGAAATGGAATTTTTGTGATTTTTTTGCGAGTATAATATGGATAACCTTTTCAGGCATCGCTGGTTTAAACGATATTGATGGAAAAAAACTTCGTGACAAATGAGGCGTAAAAAAAGTTTTGGTATTAAGAAAATCTGTGACGTATCTAGAATCTTTAATTTGTTTTTACGAGAGTGTGCTTTTACAAAGCCACGTTTCATTCAAAATATATTCTGAAAGCAATAATGAAGTAATTGATTTTATATTTTTAGCTATTTTATATTGAAAAACAGTTTTTTTTGTACCAAAAAGTTGAGTATGAAACAAGAATTAAATATCAAATGATTGCTATAATTAAAAGAAATGAAGATATAATGCATTAGCTAGTAATTTTTTTAAAAATCATTTATATAATGCTCAAGATTATTAATATGATAAATTTAGTATTTTCACTGTATTATTATAGCAGTAACTACTTCCCCCTCATTATCCGACGCCAGCATATATTCTCGATGCTCAGAATACGTCTTCGTCAGGTGCCATGATTTGCTACTGTATAGCAAGCAGTACTGGAAGAATGCAAGCGTTGAACACATTAGCATTTGGTTGTGCCCAGTGACGTGACGGGGCGCTGTCTTTTACATTCCTAAATGTCCAAGTTACTCTCAGTTACCGCAACTTTAATATGTTTCTCTAATTAGTCAATACAAATTAACGTTTAGATTTAAATTATTGTTATTTAAAATAACTCAATCGCCAATTTTTAATTTTCTTCATATTTTTAGCGGAATATTTTTTACCACATTGTTACTCCAGCCGTTAAAATACATTCTTATAATGTCAAAATTTGATTCTTATTTTTTTTCGTTCTTGTGTTGCGTTGCGTGAAAAGGCTACGTCAGAAAAGTCTGGTAAAACATTACAAACAAGTTCATTATTTTACAAAATTTCTGTCAAAAAACAACAGCGAAAATAAAACATTTAAGTAAAATAACAGAATGTTGCATTTTTTTACAACTGAATTTAATTGCATTCATTTCCACACAGTTGTTATTTTTATACTGTTTGAACCATACACTGTTTAATTAAAAATCTACAATTTTGACGTAAAATTCATCGTCTGAAATAGAACGAAAATGCATTGATAAAAACATTTTCGTTAATCAACGAAACAAAAACTTAATACCTCACATAGATAAAAAGCTTTAGCAAAGAAAACTATTTAATCAAGATAAACTTTCGGCTCTTTGCTGTTAATTTTCTTTAAGGAACCTCAGTTCAAGTTTTATTTTGCTCGACTCTTTCTTAAATTCGATTCAATCTTTTAATTAAAATATGTAATGCGTCAATATGGAACAATTGTGAGTAGAATACCGAAGCTTATTACAAACTGCGTGAAACCGATATTAATGTAACCCAAACGAGATCTCACAGCATATAAAATATTTATTTTACGATTAAAATGTATGAATTCATGACGAATTCGACCAAAATGTTTATGAATATTATTTCAGACTTGTGACACTATTAAAAGCTGAAATGTCAAATTTCTACAAAGGATTTACAATTATCTGTATCAAAATTTAATACACGTGTCACCAGCATTAAAAGTTACGTTTGATTGTTTATTTTAAATATTTTCAATCTATAAATCAATTATGTTCAAATAAAGGTAAAAGAGTTAAATATTTTATACCCTGTATTAATAACTACCGTATGTGTGTATTTATAACAAAATCGTTAAGTTTTGTTTTGTTGGAACACACTTAACGTGGTATATATTCTATAATATATGTGTTTATAAGATATATTATTATCATGGCATATGTTACCATTTCAAATATTACACGATTTATTTTCGCTGCCTCCTACGTACAATCGTATGAATAATTTGGTCAACATCCTTTCACAAAGGGGTTTTTGTGTAGGCCGTAATTAAAAATCAACAAAACAGCCCTTTGATATTAATTATTATCAAAGAACTTAATATTTATGTGACCGGAACATAAAAAAACAGCCACCTTGTATATGTGTTCTCTAATTGCTTCATTTTTTATAACGATATACGCCATCTTTGGTTGTATTTATGTAACTGGAAATTTTCACATCAAAAACATAAAATTATGTATATTGACAATCCGGTGACACTTTGTGCGAGCCCCCGTCTGGTCAAATACAAACAAAAAAAATGTTTTACCCTTGTCAAAAGAGCTCACAACGGAGCCAGGCATTATTATTCTTGGTAACTGATGCCAGGTTTTCAAGGAATTTAGAATATTTTTCTGAGCTTTAAATGCATCAAATAATTATTTAAAGATGTTAAAAAATACAATAATTATCTTCTATACACAAGATTCATAAAAATAAATTACATTTTAACACTTATGATATTATAGACAACTTTTTATTCTGTTGTACAGAATTTAAGAAGTATCAAAAAAATACAATTGAAATCAAATAAAAAACAAAAGACGTTCAAATACATAACCTAACATGATATTTTAACCATATTTTGACTCGGTATAAATTTAGAAAGGAAGCTTGAGCGACTGACCCACAGATATTTTTGCCTTATCACTATTATTAATAAAGTAATATATTTTCCTTACATCATATGTGATAAACGCTAAATAAATCAATTCATACTAACCATATTTCAACAGATGACAAATAATTAATGTATTATATACGATGTGGTAAAAACACTTCGTTGCTGAAGAAATTAATGTGTAGTAAAAAAAATAATTTATCGCAGTGTAGGTACAATATTGTAGCTTATTTTTTGGATTTTTTTCTATCATCATATTCCCTTCCCCCTTAATCTTACCACAATACATGGATAATATAAAAAGATAGAGAAAAATACTCTGATCAAGAAAGTTGTAAGCGAAAATAATTATCTTTAAAAAAACTATTTAATACGCAACATTAAGAGACCATATACTCATAATTGGAAACTAAAACTGTATAAATAAGAGTAGGAGTCAGTCTACTACCCAGATGTTAATCAAATTTCGTGTTTTTTTACCCTTAACTGATATTACCGTAGAGATTGACTATTTAGCTTAGAAAACAAAAAATGTGTTATGAAATCATTCAATAAATCATTTTTTGCATTGTCAGCATTAGATCACTGAAAAATTATTTTACCAACTCATTTTCAATCATAATTTCTTTGGTCCATAATAAAAAAACGTTTATCTTAAAAACATCGAAACATTTAATTACCTTCGTTCATGAGCTTAAATATGTTTGAAATAATAGTACAGAGCTATCAAGGTAAGCTTTTAAAAACATTGTTTGTTTTAAATCTATTCAAACTTACTGCGATGGATTCAAATTAATATCTGTCAAATAAACAACAAAGTCTGACGAAAATCCGGTTAAAACTCTAAGATAATTATGGTATTTTAAAAACTATTAATCCTTGAGTTAAACTTTTAAAAGCTTTTGTTATTTTACCACTGTCTATTATAGTGCCTTAATTACACCTCGCCTTCGGCTTTTCACTGTCAAATATTTGCGTAAAAGTTTTATTTGACACGGCAATACTTGAGTGTCGTAGGTTTTTTTTTAGCTAACTATTGACGAAGAATTAATTATATAATAATCAATGAATACACTAATATTGAAATATAGTCGATTACGTCTTTCAAATGTAACGTAATTAATATAAAACCAATGTGGTTTAAATTGTGGGTTTAATAGTAGTTGATTTTCGACGAAAATTTCACTTTATTGTCGAATAATGAATATAGTAGCAACATTTTACTGTACATTATATAAGTAAATATTGGGCAACACGACACATTAAAGTATATCTTCTACCGTGTTTTCTTATTCCAGGAATTATTAATATATTGGATATATATTTTTCAAATATGAGCAATAGTAAATAGTGTGTGGAGTTTTATTGTACGGAAAATGTGCACAAGAAAAATCCGCTCACAAAAGACTTTATAGTTCTGATAGAATTAATGATATTATAGATTAGGATAGATAATTTTTCAAAAATATCTAAAATAATATAATAATATGATAATAAAAATATATATAAGTTATTGTGAATAATATATTTTTTTAAATAAATAAAATAAATGTCTACGATACATTTCAACGTTTTGGAATTTAAAAAAACCTAGTTGTTGTATAATAGGTAGAAATCTTTCTGAATAATTGTCTCATTTTAAACTATTTTGAATAAATGGCGTTTTTTCAACAACCAGCTTACTCGTTCGTTCTGGGACTCGAGCCCGTGACCAGCGTAATCAAAACCATTGAATTCGGGTAACACGGTCCAGTGGTCAACGTCTTTGGCTTCACGGAAAGTTTCTGTAAATTGGTTTTCAATAAATTTATAAATTATTATTCGAAGGTATAACTTTATGTGATGTCTTATATACCGTCTCATCTATTTTTTACAAAGAATAAGCAAAGTGAGAGCAATTACCTTACCACTAGTTCTGTCCTACCTCTATAAGTTCAGTTTTTGTTGAGATTTACTTTATAAGGAGACCGTAATATGCTCTACATTGAGGGGACACAGTAAAAAAAGTTGATGTGTTAATCCAAGAATATATGATCAAAATGTATAACATTGTGTAACTTACTTGCTAAAAGTAACGTTTACTTGATTTTTCATTCTACAGAATAGTAACTTTTCTTTATGATGTGCCCGTAATATTCTACCATCTGAGGTATTGTAGTGTTTGTAAGCTCGATGATGCGTGAAGGTTGCTTTTAATCAACTATTTACCAGACTATTTTCTCGCTGACGTAAAAACTACAATAGTGATTAATCGTTTTAAAGTACAGTACTTTTTTATACAAGCTTTATCGTACGACGTTGATCTATACGGATAGATCAGATCTGTAAACGAATCGAACATTTAAAATAACTTGGTTATTCAAAGAAACAATGAAGCTCGAAATGGAAATAAAAAAAATCATGTACCTATCTATTATAGATTGCAATACATGTTTCAGTACTATTTTTATGGTTTTTTAAATTTTCTTAATTATTAATCATATTTGAGCTCAAATTAATAAAATTTAAAAATCACTTATTTTAATGTAAATTAAGGTTTTTTTATCAGCCAATCAAGGCGATCGGCTATATTTTTAAATCAAGACTCATATTCTAGTTTATTTTACAGCAACATATTTGACAAGATTTTGAACAGATTCTGACAGACAGACAAAAAGAAGAGATAAGTCAATGGTGAAACTTGTCACCTCACTATAAGCCGTGGGGGGTAGTAAGTTATATTCAAGGGTGAACAGTGTATTAATCACAAAAGTATTTTTGGTCAACCGCAGACGTAAGTAAAGGGTTTTTATTGTTCTCTCATAATATAACTCCAAGCGATGCCAGTCGATCGACATGAATAATTGCATCAACTAGCCGATCCAAGAAAAAAAATTGTGGCAATTTTAAAGGCCTGTTATAAATTAACGCATCGTATTTATTAGTTACAGTTACCTTTGAGAAAATAATGTAAAAAAAATGAAAAAAAATAAATTGAAATAAAATAGACAATCTAATTGAAATCCAGTTGTTGCGTGCCTTTTTGATATTTTCCTGGCAAAAAAGACTTTTTAACATTGTTTTTTTTTTTACTTTAATACAATAATTAAGCCCCTAAAAGGTGAGGTGAAACAAGTGGTAATTAAGGAAAAACTAAGTTATTTGCGTTATAATATTCAACATGCCTTAAAACATTTTAAAAGTAAATACGCACTGCAATAGTGCTATCTGCATAAAACAAATATATGAAAACCACCAAATCACCATGTAAATACATGATTGTATTGTAAAGTCCAATAGAAACGTTAAGCTATTTACTACTTGGCTTACTTCACCTCTTGAGGGCTCAATTATGTCTAAATGTATAAATTTTTTAAAAAATATTATACCTGTAAAAATATTTTTTTATTTTAACCTATCAATTCACTTATAGGGATTAATTATTTTCATTATATCATAACTTACTGGGCAGTTTGATGTGGAAGTTGTTCTTTATAAATATACCTCTAACAAACCAGCACTCCAATTTGATTGGTAATAAAAAGAACCCAAGGGGATTAAATGTTTTTAGTGTAAATATGTACACGGTGTTTTTAATTTTATTTAAAATTCTTGTATGAAGAATTTAAAATACTGTTTGTGCCTTTGAATATTGGAAATAAGTAAAAAAAATGTCGTTATGATATACTGGCAATATGTAAAAGTTAATATTTGGACAGCATATTTCATACGTCATTATCCACACACAAAACTTCCAAGAGATAACGATTTACGTTATTAATTTAGATGTACATATACGTCATTTTGCTAATATTGTTTACTTGGTGCTAAGGCGTCCTATTCCGGGATCCCGATCCGGAAATCCCGGGAATGTAAAAAATCAATGAAATTTTTTCGATAGTTTTAGAAATCCGCGTGAAACTTTAAAAAAGGTACAATTTTTTGTCATTTTGGGAAATCCGCAAATTCCTGGCTTTTTAAAATTGACATGCAGAAATTTTTTGAAAAACATCCGAATGAGCTAAAATTGCTTTTGGTAAAAATATTTCAAATCCCCAGAAGAGTTAAAAAAATACTTTTTTAACTTGAAAATCGACGAACAAAAATTTAGGAAATCCCAAATTTCCCCACGATTTAATCGTGTATGCACAATCGCGGGGTTAAAAAAATGTGCATCCCAAACTCACGGGATTACAGAAGGGGTTCGGGATTGAATGCCCTACATGGTGTCATAAAGTTATGTTAAACTATCATAACTATATGTTACTAAAAGGTAATTTGAAAATATTTCAAACTTAGGGTTAGTAAGTATAAATGTACATCGATTATAAATCGTTTAAAAATCAATATGTCCACGTATAATCGAGTATTTGAACACGTCTAGCTCAGTATACAATATGTATTACTGGAAAGCTTTCAGCCACAGAGATGGGTAAATATTATGTTCACGAAGTCTTTTCTTCTTTGATCGAGAGTGATTTAAAATTTAAAACATGTTACACTTTGGTAGTGTGTTGTAATATATTTTGAGAAAAAGGTTAAAAAAAATGTAACTTTACCCTATTGGCTATTTATAAAGTCCTAGTTACATTACACTTTTAAAAAACAGTTAGATTTTAACTAAATTTTGTGAAATGTATTTTAATGTTAATAACGACATTTTAAATAACCTCAATTAGTAAACGGTAATTTTATTCTTACAAACTGTCAAACATTTTTATAATATGTGAATAATTTTTGATGCAATTTATCAATGCTGTAAAAAAATGTTGAAATATCCCATTGTTGCCCGCTGTGGTCTAGTTGGCTAGAGTCAGCTTTACCGACCAGGTGGGTCTTGGTTCGATTCCCGGTAAAGTCAATGTCAAAATTGGATTTTTTTCAATTTTAATTTGAGATCTAAGACATGGGTGTTTGTGAAGTCAATTCTCCTTGAGTTTATCTCATGTGACTTTCAAAAAAAAAATCTCATCGAGTATATCTCGTATGATCTTTCAACTTAAAAATATTTGACGCATTAGCGTAAGCTGTAATGTCAAATATTTTTTTTAAATAAATAAAAAACATTAAAAAAAGCAAAAAAAAAGTGCTATAAGATTTTTTTTAATAAGCGTCGTAAAAAAATGATACGCCTCCGTAATCGTGATAGAAAAAAGCCTCAACAAGGTGTCAAAAATTCATATAATATAAAAACATGAGGGTGGTAAGTGATAACAATGATGTTTTATTCACTGGAAATCTAAAAAAAAAACATAAAGCTTTGACACGGTGTGCGAAACATCGGATAATCGAATTAATACTCAATATTTTCTAACGGGTAGTTAACGTTGTCCAGCTACCGTGCCGAATTGGAATCATAGGAACACACACAATTTTGGCTGCGATACAATCTTAGTTTTTTCTATATTGCTCTTACGTGACTGACTTTTAAGGTTGATTCGTGATCAACAAACCAAAAATGGTATAAAGAGTTTTTTTTTGTTTTTGTTTTTTTTAGTTTCCGAAGCAAATCTAACGTTTATCATTATGGATTTTCGTGGAAGGCTGCGTTTATGTTGTAAACAATTTCGGCATGCCATGTTTTGCGTAATTTATTACCCATTATAATTATTGTATCTGATACAGTGGATAAGTAATATCCGTAAAGTCTAATATGTGCGTTTTAAAATTGTTTTCTTTATCTTCGCTTGTTTTGATGAATTGGTTTTTAATTTTGTACAACGCTTTGATAAAAGCAGTCATTAACTTCATGTGCAAATTTGTTTATCGACGGTAACACACTCAACACTTACATTTTAAGTTATAAAAGTCACCCTTTTTGCGTCTTTGCATTTATTAAGAAAGCCTTGTTCATTATCAATGTAAATATCGTTTACCGACGTGAAGACAAAAAAATAGTTTGCTAATAACTACTTACGTTGTCAAATCGCCTTTTCTACACATCGTTTTTATAAGTGAGTGAAGATGGAAAAAATCAAAAATATACATGAAATTTGTTTAAATTAGTAAAACATGACAAATGTGTCATCTTTTTATGTAGCGATTCAAGATTTTTATCATAGACCTGAGTAGATTGGAAGTCTTAAAGAGCAACAACGACAGCAGTTTTTTTACATTTTGTTTCAAACAAATATCTTAATACACAATTTATTTAATTCACCGATAAAACGATTAATGATAGTTCTCATGGTATAGTAAAGTAAACAATTCCTACAAAATCAACACCGAAGTCATTGAAAAATTTCGACCTTACTTTTTATTAACAAACCTTGCATACAAATGCTTATGTGCATATTAAATATGGAAACAATTCTTTATCACATGTTCGATATCAACTTTGGAAAGGAAAAAAGACGTAACCCACAGTTATTTCAAAACAGCTTTTTTTCAAAAATCAGAATGCATACAACTTAATACACGTTATATCAAAATGATGTCAGCTGAAAATGCCAAATTAGTATCAAAATTTAAATTTTATGTTTGAGCAAAGAATGATTTGTGGAAATTGCGATCAAGAAAAAAGATTAAAAAATGTGTTTTTTTTAAAATTATTAGTTTAATATCAGATAAAGTCAAATAAAAAAACGGTTTATCAGTATCCATGCACTTCAAAGTTGCATATATTTAATGATTTGCCTTTGGACCAAAACTCATCAAAAAACTTTTTTTGTGTGTCCTGTAAAATTTGTTATGTGCGTGTAAAACATTCAGCACAAAAAAAGGAAAAAATATTTAAGCTACTGCTTTTTCAGTATTTCTCATTGTTGTAGCTGGCTAGTCACACGTTGCCTCGAGTAGTTTATGCAATACCAGATGAATATATCAATACTGGTACTTGATATAAAATATCCATATTTAAAAAAAAAAGTAAAATACAATTGCAGCCAAATATATAATTATTGGGATCAAAATACTGAATAAATTAGTCACACAGTACGTCTTAAAAAAACATGTTATTCAATAAGTATGTAGGTGTAATTGGTTGATTTGCAAAAATACGTTTTTATTGAATTGAAATATAAATGCGAGAATTTGTCAGTTTGGATCGAACAACTTGCAGAAAAGGTACTCTCAGAATTAATGCTTGTAAGACAGACAGACATTAAATAATTGTACACCCGTTACTTAAACAAAACAAGTACAAAATGTCTAAATAATTTAATTAATGTAAATAGCCAGTTAGTTTTTTTATAAAATAGCTGAAATACTTGGATGCCAATTTCTTTGATAACGGAATGTCAATAGCTATTCTGAAACAAGGGTGACCTAACTGTTTTTTGAGTAAAGGTACTTAAGCAAAATTTACATTTTCCATTATTTACTTTATCATTACAAAGCTTCAGAACTAAAATTTGTGTTTATTTTACAGTTAATGAAGCTATATTTAAAAAAATGCAGATCAAATAAATTTATAACTAAGCGGAGCCTTGTTGGACCAAAAGAAGTTTTACCCATTTTTTTAGGACAGCTAGTTTTTTTTCTTAGTTATAAGTTTCTTTAATGCAACCTTACAAGTTATGTTCTTATCGTGACCGATCTGCTAACATAAAAAAACTTCCCAGACAAGTGCAATGGCTTTCTTAGGTACTACCGTGTGATAGAAGATTCGAATATTTAAATTAACATTATATACAGCCCAAATTAAAAAATGTATATTATAATATTTTTATAGTTAGTAATGATGCATCTAAGGCAGTCATACTTATCTTACGGCCCATTCAGATTTTATATGTAGTCAACAACAACCATAGTCACCAGATTCTTTTTTAAAATCTAGTACTGTTTTCAAAACTTTACGAAAACAAATAAATATTTTGGATACATTTATATTACACTTACATTTATGTTATGTCACTGATATTATGTATAAGATGTGGTATATCTACGTATACTATTAATATGCTGCGGCCCATATAATATAGCAAAAACTAATATGCGGTCAAGACAATGAGTATCGCTGATCTAAGGTATATACGAGTAATATCGACACTGTCAATTCGACAGGTATCCAAAAATATTTTGTTATTGATTGGTTGAAAATGAGGTAACTATTGTTTTTTGCAAAAGATTTTTTTTACAAAATTTAAAATAATACGACTTTAATATTTATTCGCTTAAATACTTCATAAATTGTCTTTCATACTATAAAAATAAAACATCGTAAAGACTTATTTCAGAAATATCAAAAACGAATCAGTCACCTTAGATTCTGACGTAAAATAGATTTTATAAATAGAGAAAAAAATGTTTAAAAAAAGCTTTCAAATCATTTTAGTTGGTTCAGTAAAAAACATGTAATTTCTGAACGAGGAAAATATACAAAAAACAACATGTGATTTCTTAAAAAAATATTGAAAGTCGGTAAAAGTCTTATGTGAAATACGATACATCAAAAAAACCAATCTATTTATAAAGAAAGATCTGTTACTTTTTCAGCAAAATTCTCTTTCCGTGTGTTGAGTGTAATGACAACTTAACGAGTGTTTTAACAGCAAGAATTTAATTGTCATTATTCAAGTACTTAGTCTTTCCTTTACGAAGGGTTTGAGATAGAAGAACACGATTAGGATAATGGTTTCAGTGAATCCCTCTACGCCTACTATCTATCAAGAAGTAAGGTAATGAAGGCTTCAAAACGAATGAGAACCTATATATACGAGTATATATATGTGCTAACAATAATTGAAATATTACATAACATACGAAGCTTGGACTGTCATACTGCTACATGGGAAAACCAATATGAATCAGTATTTAGTATTGGATTTCAAACCACAAAATATGACTCGATAAAAAATGTGACGAAACGTACAGACAAGTAAGTTTTTGTTAATTACATTTTTTTTTTAAACCATGTCCGCTCCCAATGTGGAGCATATGGACTCCTAATGGAGTTTATCTCAACATAAGTGTTTCTACGAGAACTGCTTGTTACTCAGTTACTCAACCTCTCTTTTTCCAAAGAGAGTAGGGATAGAAGGATAGGGCTAAGACAGGATTAGTAGTAAGGTAATCGCTCTCGATACGCCCCGTTGATAGGATAGGATGGGTGAGAGGGGGGAATTCAAGACATCACATACATCCATGCCTTTGAAGAGAAATTCATAAATCGATTGAAACATCAATTTTATAAAACTGTCCGTACCGGGATTTGAACCCAGGCCCTCCGTAGCCGAAGCCAACAACATTGACCACTCGACCACACAGGCGGTATATATTCTTTACGTATTTTTAAATATTAAAATGCTCTTTCTTCATAACGATATAACAGAGCTATTAGGTAACAAAAAATCGTTTTCTGATTTAATCACTTTTCTATTCCTATCAGAAAAAATGATTTTTTAAGCAAATGACTTATCAATACAGCTCGCATAAAATACATTTTGGTAAAATATTGGAAAAAGAACTCATGTTTTAAAGACAACGAATTGATGTGGCACAAAACTTTTTTTGTATACATACACCAAAATCAATTTAAAAAAAGTAAGGTTTCGTTAGTGTATTGTGTGATCAATGTTTTTTTTCGAATTCATCTTCCATAAACCTCTAAGCCACCGCAAATTTGTTTGTTGATCAATCAAATATATAATTCTAAAAAATATATGTCATTGTACAATAGCTTAAATAAATTAAGATGGTTTTCAGAGCACTTTTTAAACAATGACGATGTCAAAATCCATCGCAATCGTGCGTGAAAATATATTTTTTTAAGTGTTTTGCAAAACGTTACGAGTGTAAAAATCTACTACCCATATAACGATCCTAAAAATCGTTCTGCCTTCAACGATTTTGAAGTAATGAGGCGAGCGCTACGGTTTTATGTTACGGTAATTTATGACTGAAGATTTCATCGCATTTACGCATTTTTTTCATTCCAATGCTCTAGTAAGACCAGGCAATAAAAAAAAGTATTAAAAATGAAATACTATAAATAATAACTATACACAAAACTATATATTATTTTAAATAAAAATATTTATTATGATAATAATTAAAAAATATTTTTTATATACTATATAGTTTATATGAGAATATTGCTTAGAAACCCGGCTCGTTTATCAAAATTTTTGAAACATGAACCATGAATGTTATTGAGTAGACAAAAATAAATTTTAAATTACTTTTAGAAATCAGTCTCAAACATGGCTTTATAACAAACAAAACAGTGTAAAAGTAAAAATATTTTTAAAATGAAAAACAATTTTTAAAAATGAAATTCAAGTTTTAATTTTTAGCCATTTTGGAATAAGCTGTGTTTACAAATAATACCCTCATATATTTACTATATAAAAATATCACGAATGTTAAAAAAATAAAAAATCGTAATGTAGTATGTATAGTTAAAAGATATTATTTTTCAAAAATTGTTTTTTCTTCAATAATTTAACTTTTTTTTTATAAACAGAGGTAAAAAGATTTGGTTTCAAAAAGACAAGTAATCACTATTTTTATATTGCAGACTTCATGCATTTAAATACAAATCCATACATAGATTTAACACTCAGCTTATTAAATTTTCCTTGTGGGGATTTAAGTAGTCGTATACCGCAACCAAATGGAACAAGCTCACAATAGGTTTGATCAGTTGGCTACAGAATCTAAAAAATTGTAATGCTTTCGAGTATGTTCTTCAATTTCTCTGCGAGCAAAATTTATATGTCGTCACCATATTATATTAATCTGCTTATTTCATAAATAGTTGGTAGCATTAAATATGAAATGTAGCCGATTGTATTGAATTACTGAAAAAATAATTAAATGTCGTTAAAATATCAAGAAATAAGTCTCAATTATTTATCTGTGCTGTACATTTTGACTACGTAATATTTAATCAAATATTTCTGATATTGCAACAAAGCAATCAGATATTTAAAGTCTTACTTATCCTAAATTTTAAATGCATGTTCTTGGTGTGAAAAGGTGCATATATTATTAATATTATAAAAATATAATGTATTTTACAACATGCATGACAAAAACGAATTCGATTATGCATAAAGCAATCGTTTAAAGAGTGTAAATTATAAAAAGCTTTTAATTCATTATGTTGTACATGCTTACATGTTAAGAAAAACTAGTATTGTTGGATAAATGAAAGGTCGAAAAGTTTCGTTAAATTAATCAATAGATAATTAATGATAGAAAATCATAATTTTTCAAAAAAAATGTTTATTATAATTATTGTAAATTTTAAATATTTTTTTTACTTTAACAGTTTTTAATCTAATTGTTTTTTAATTCATTGATATGATATCACGTGTGAAACATTTTTTATTTGTTACAAAAAAATGTATGGAATAAATTGCATCTAAAGCGATCATTTACTTAATAGTGTTTGTATGATAATATAACAATGATGTTTTCAATTTTTATTAATAAGTGATTAAATAAAAAAAAACAATTATATAGAACATAATTGAAATAATAACCAACATTTTTGACATGAACTTAAACTTTTACAACAACCTTTTAATTAACGCCTGAGTTTATTTTAATGTTCTAAAGTGTCTATTATTTTTTTTCAAACCTTTTTATTGAATAATGTATATGAAAGAAAAATAATCATGGCTGATATGATAGTAAAAAAGTACATGTTTCTTTTATGGTGGCCTGTAATAGAATTTTTTACAGAGCCTTGGATAACGATACTAAACCTCATTTGCATCACGATCGAAATTTTCTTTTGTGATAAAATAAGAAAAAAAAGAAGCTTATTAACCAAACAAAATAAACTTTAATTTAATATTAAATATTAAATATAATATTAAATATACGGAACATGCTGAGAAATATTGCTCAAAAAAGAAAATGTCGAAATATTAAAATGAAAAGTAACTTACACAATGTAACAAACTTTCACATATTAAAATCTATTTAGTCACAAAAAATACATAAAGTCGTTTATTATATAAAAAATATTTCAGTTCACATGTTTTATATAAATAAATACACAATCACATTATATAAACGAACTATAAGTTCGTAGAAAACTTTATTTTCAGCCTGAATGAAACTTTAGTAAACTTTCACCAAACTACCACATACGTTTTCCATCTAAAATTATTTTTTTATTCATATTTTTTTTTTCAAGTCCACTAATATTACAGAAAGCGATTTGTAATCGACGATTTTAGTAAACTTTTTGCAGTGTTCTGTGCGTCGCGGCGGTAATAGGTGTTTTCGTGGCGGGGGTTGGTTTTAGACTGGCACTCGCTGAGGGTTGAAGCCTCGATACATACTCGTAGATACTGACGGCGCCCTTGCCAGTGAAATATATTTTACATTATACATACAGACACATAGTTCTGTGGATGATATTCACATCTTGTTGCGAGCCACACATCAATGAAATTCGATCAATGACTATGAATGTATTATGATAATTATTCAACCTTAAATGTAAAACCTTGTTTGCTCCGGGGTAACGTATTTGCTCATTACACATCTTCTGTCAACTAAACCTTTGCTAAGTATACGAGAATGGACCTTATTACTAATTATTCCTACAAAAAGCTAAAATAAAATCTCAAGCGGAAATGATTCGGACGGAAAAATTTATTGAGGTAACTTTTTTGCTGTTTGAAATCCTTGTTTAAGTTGAGAAATATTTACACACTTCTCTGAATTATTGCTCTAAAAATTGAACGCGGGAACCATAAATCGTACGAACTGACAACAAATAAATTTCCATTCTTTTCATTCTACCGGCTATAAACTAGTTTTTAAAAAACTTAAAATCATAATTGAGGAGCAAACATTCAAAACGTGTTTTGTCACACAAATACAAAGCTTGGAAAATGATGATTTAAATGTTGCAAAAGTGACGGTTTGTATGAAGGTGTCAACTTTATGATTTAATTTTAATATGAAAAAAAACCGTTTTGAACACTAATTTTGATTTCCATTCATAGGTTTTATTACGGGCTATCATAATTGATATAAAAATTTTCAAAATTTGTGACAAAACACTTTTTGAGTGTTTGCTCCTCAATTACTTCTATTATGACATTTGTTAGAATTTTAAATTTTTTTATGTCTTTAAAATTAAGTATTAATTATAAAAAATCTCTTATATTTGTCGTCAATTCAAAACAATTATCATGCTTAGAAAAAATGTAAACATTATCAATACATTTTTAAACAATTAGCATCTAATTGAATAGTTTAAAAAATCGTATATTGATATTAAAAGAAGAATTTCCAATTCACATACTTAATTTAAGAATTCGACTGTTGGTGCATAATGAAACTTCAGTGTAAGATTTAAAAAAATATAATTTTCTGCATTTCCGTAAGTTTTGTCTTCAACGCTACCCGGGTTTCGCCTTCCGGAATTGCCATGCATTCAAGTGCACAGATGAATTTAAGCTAAAGGATAAAATTAATTCACATCGCCATCTTACATTGAATTTAGTAATAATATTTTTTCCCAATTATTCTTACTAAACGATAGTTTAAATTCACCCGCATTTTTATGCCTGAAGATAAGACTCGGGTCGTTAGTAACAAGACGTCTAAGCACGTAAAAAATGTCAGTGATTCAAATTTTAATCTATCTATATTAAGAGTCGATAGTGTCCGTCCGTCCATCTGTATGATTGTCTGATTATCCCCGAGTTAAATGTTGAATTTCATTATTTGGAATATCATACTTTTATGTGTTCTGAAATTCTTTTCATCCATTGTCGAATTTACGACAACTGCATAGTATAATTGTCTTTATGTGTCTGTTATCAAGTATTTAAATATATTGCGGTCATTTAGTGTTTGATACTTGATTGAAAATCAAAATTACAATAGCTTTCGATATCTTGCAGTGATTTTATATCTCACACTATTTATTAATGACACTTCCTGTTTTCTTACTAATAAAATCACGGATTTAATTATTTAAAAAAAAAAAATTTTTCAATGAATTTAAGTATCTTTATTTGACAAAAAGTGAGTTGAAATTTTATGACTAGTGGACACTTTTCTTTGAAACAAAAAAAGAAGAGAACAGTATACAAAGGTTACCTCTAAAAAAAGTACTTTCATTCATAATAAAAAAGAAATATTATTCATATTTATGCTAACTGGCTAATTTAAAATGTTTTCAAGAGTTATTTTTAGTTTTTTTAAGCACATGACGAGCGGTATAGATCCTGTAAAAAATGATATGTTAAAATGGTGGAATGTTTGTAGGGTGCGTGGTGCAGTGATCAACGTAATTGGCTTCCGTGACAGATGTCACTGATTTGTTTGCTAGTACGAACAGCATTTTAGTTGATTTATTGAATTCTGTTCTTAGACATACGTGTTTGTGATGTCTTAAAATCCCCACTCCACTTCAAATCCTAAAATAATGGAATAACGACAGCGATTAGATATGCACTAGTCTTGTTGTAGCACAGTTTTTCTATCCCTACTCTTTTCGAAAAGAGTCATTAGGCTACTGAATGACAAAGAGTTCTCGTAAAAAAACTGAAGAAAAGAATAATTAAAAAGCTTATTCTGCGATACTTCTTTATTTTTTTTATTTTTAGTGTACAATTTATTTTTTTAATTTAAAAAAATGCATTACAGCTAATGCCAGTGCGTCAAATATTTTAAAATCGAAAGATCATACGAGAAAATTCGATGAGAATTTGATGTAAGTTACTCGAAATCAAATCGAGGTAAATTTAGATCACAAACACCCACGTCTCAGGTCTCAAATTTAAATCGAAAAAATCCAAATTTGACATTGACTTTACCGGGAATCGAACCCAGACCCACCTGGTCGATAGAGCGAGTTCTAACCAATTACACCACAGCAGGTGACTAAATAGTATCGATATAAAGGAAAAATGTGTGTAAGAAGGTGTTTGTCATGTAAAATTATGATTTTCAAATACGTTTTAATATATAGAAAACAAACAATATCTCTATTTTAAATGAAGAATAACGACAATATAATGGCGATTGAATTTTATATTTCATCTTTTTGCGTACAGTAATAAATGAATCAATTTCCTAAGAGAATATAAATAAAACTTATGTGCAGGTCTTTGAATCAACGGCCAGAGTTGCAAACGTCAGTGATGTGTTCAGTCTACGAGCAGAACGGCATTGTGACTTGTATTCAAGAGCGTGTGGTACAACGTGATTATCATGCATTGAATACTGTTAACAAGCTGTTACTTAAATTAAAAAGGACCTATTAGAGGTAAAGTGTGTCAAGTGATATTTTAGAAAAAAAATAAGTTGGATGCGTTGTAATATTCTACACATCTTAAACAATCGTAATAGTGAAATCTCAGTTAATACACATTGCAATAGTGTTATCTCCGTAAAATAAAAAAATGCAATCTACCAAAACATCAAGTAAAGACGAGAGTGTAATTAAACGTCTAAGAAAAAAGTTTTACCATTTCAATAGTTGGTTCTCTTCACCTCACAATTTTCTTATTTGACCAGATGTTTTTTTTCGTTTTATCTGAAATATGTTATATCAAGGTTTTACTGTTTGTTTTGTGTCAAAATAATTATGGTTTAAATTGAAAAACCATTTGTGATTTTATAATATATACAAAATGTATTTATGTACAAAAAATAAACTGCTTTGATTATATTTTTTTCACAATATTTAATAAAAACATAAAATGGGAGAGCTTTCTGTTAAAAATGTAAAAAAGCGTGAGAACTGTGACCACAGGTGTAGAATACCGGTCATTTCCAAATACTTCGTAGAATTTTCAACCGATAGAACGAATGACGTATAAAATTTATTACCAAAAAAAATCATATCGGATTTTTTTCCGAGGCAATAATGATTTATGAAAACTTTTCGTTTTTTTTCTTTTCATCTAAAAATATGGGATTTTAATATTGAAAAATAAAACAATCAAAGTTGAATTGTCATTTGTCATCGTATTTCCGCCTTTTTGTTCAAACATATTGAAAAAATAACGGAAACAATTTTTTCACAAAATATAACGTATAATAAATGTATCAACATTTAACATTTAAATCATGAAAAAAAACCGCGACTCCAACTCATACTTCAGTATTTACAATACGTCTGATTCCGACTACGATATCGGCAATTACAAATTACTACACCGTTTTAAAAATCAGTGCAAATTTTTTTTGTGACTCCGACTTCATAGCCATGATTACAATTAAAATTTGTAAGAATACTTGCATATATATTTTTAATTCATGTCCGCTCCCAATTTGAAGTATATGCCCTCCTAATGAAAGTATTTCTACAGAAGTAATTTTCTTCAAAAGCTATTTTTTACTCGGTTCCTCAACCTTTCTTTTCCATTTTTTCTTCTTTGGTGCGTAAGGTTGCTAAAAGTAACAGATGACAAGTACATATTCTTTTAAATATAGATTCACTGATACTGAGCAGTGAAATTGTAAATTCATTGTATGATACATTTTCACTGCCTGGTAATAAAAAGAATACATGTGTAATTTTGACAATCTCCTCATAAATAAATTATGAAAATTAGATTGAAGAAGACACATAAATTTTATACAATGCGTATTGATGCCTTTCATTGAGAAACACTTTTTTCCCAGGTGTGTTTTAAGGCGAAGCGATGTTTATCTATGTAAAATAGTGAATATTGACTTGTGGTTATGTCAATATTAAAAAGAAAAACAAGACTTTAGTTTAGGGTTGCGAAACAGTTTAATTCTGATTTATTATACATTTTTTGTACTTATTTTCATCATTGTATCAGGACTATTTTCACTCACCGCCAGTATTTTCAATCTATACTTAAAACATTTTTTTTTAATCCATTTTCACTCCCAATTTGGAGCATATGGCCTTATAATGTAAGAATATCAACATAAGTTTTTTTTACGAGAGTTGTTTGTTACTCAGTAGTTTAACCTATATTTTTTCGAAGAGGGTAGTAGAAATTTAAAGGATGGACAGGACGAGTGGTTGGCGAATCACTATCGCTAAACTCCGTTATTTTAGGACAACACAAATATTAATGCCTTTTAATCGATCGTTTTTTTTTGAGTTCATACTGAAATTCAACCTCATGAGGTCTGGTATGGAAGCCAACGACTCTGACCACTGTACCATAGACCCAAGAAAAAATCCTAATAGTTATTGGAAAGTGTGAAAAAATTTAATTTTTATAAATAAATATTATGCATTTTTGCCAAGAAGAGACGGTAAACGCTATATCTGGTAGATATTTAAATAGGGCAAACTTTATTAAAATTTACGAACAAAGAAAACCATCATTTAAAAATGAATATAATGTATCCTAATTTTAGCCCCAATTCAATTTGAGCCCAACGTCGCTCATTCCTCATTTCTACGGAGGCTAATATTATGAGGAGGCTGTCGTTTAGTGTTCATCGAAAATTCTTTCCTACCCTTAATTTCCAGGTAACATATAAAAACCAGCAAATGAAAATCAATATGTATTTTACAGGTAAGAATTTCTTTTATACCTTAATTCAAGAGTGATATCTCAGATTTACACTTGTAAAGTTAATTGCAAATAAATAAAAAAATAAGTCGACAAAAAATCGTTGGTATGTATAATATTTGACAAAAACGTCTTTTCGTTAATGCCAAACACATTCCATTGATAAGCATATACATATTAAAAAATACTCTGCTTAAAGATTCCAGTCATAAAAGCGACACTCGTATTCTTATCTTATCTTATAATCACAAGAGATTAGTTAACCGCTAGTCCTGTTCTAGCTCCATCCTTCTATTGAAAATACATTTTCTGTAATACTTAATCTTTTTTGTAAATTATTTAATTTTTGGAGTAATGTTTAAGTTTGCTAACAATCATTTTTCGTAGTAGCAGAAATAGACGTCGGGGCATATATCAACAGCCCTGCAGTATTTAAATTGTAAATTATTTAATTTTTGGAATAATGTTTAAGTTTGCTAACAATCATTTTTCGTAGTAGCAGAAATAGACGTCGGGGCATATATCAACAGCCCTGCAGTATTTAAATTGTAAATTATTTAATTTTTGGAATAATGTTTAAGTTTGCTAACAATCATTTTTCGTAGTAGCAGAAATAGACCTCGTGGCATATATCGACAGCCCTGCCGTATTTAAACTGTAAATTATTTAATTTTTGGAATAATGTTTAAGTTTGCTAACAATTATTTTTCGTAGTAGAAGATTTTAAAATAAAAGTCGAAATATAGTTCTATAAAATATCCATACTGGGATTAGAATATTCCTAATGCATGTAAGAAATTAAAAAGATTTTCAAGACCGGATGCAAAATATAAATAATCGAATCAATGACTCTGATCAAAATCTGTCAAATCATTTCCAAAAAATCTTCGCCCAGCCCTATAATTATAGCTTCAAAAAATTGAATCAGTATATTTGATTATTTAAAAAACTTCGTAGCGATGCAAACTTTCAAATAAAGTTCTCACAATATTATTACGAACCTTCAGTTCTAAGCCAGGAAATTTGAATTTTGAACATAAAAAGACGTCCATTTCAATTGTTTGAAATTCGAACGACGCATGTCAGGATTATTGAAAAAAAAAATCTGGATAGGGACACCTTTCACCTTGCAGGATGAAATATACTTTACATTCTATTCTCATATTTAACAAATATACATTTTAAAAAAATCGGTCAAGCCGTTTCGGAGGAGTTCGGCGACAAACACCGTGACACGAGATTTTTATATATAGAGAAGATATTATTTTCGAGCATTAAAAAGATATGATTGTGAAATAATATCAAATTAAAACGTTATTTACAGTTATCCAATCCCTATAGGTAATAAAGTATTTTTAGAAAATGATTTACTTCGATTACTGGAATTGTACGGAGCATTAGCAAAAGGAAATAAAAGATCGATTACTTACTTTTGAACACGCAGACAATGCCAAATAATAGTTTACGGAAACTGTCTTCTATAGGAAATTGATGACTATTATAACATTATTGCTGGTGTACTATTCCGTCGTAGATTTATCATGAAATATAACTTAACTAAGAAGGACGCGTTTCGAATCTGTTTGACATTTGCAATATTTGTTGTTGCAATAAAATTTGAATGTACAATATGAATAAATGGTCTACGGCAGTGCTTCCTATCGTGGAGTAATTCGAATATTCTTGGAAATGAAAAAATCATTAATATTTGTTACATATTTTTTTAAATATTATAAAATATATACAAAAAATACAATGACGTTGCTGTGTGTTGAGAGTGAAACAAAACCCACTGGGTGGCTTTCACGCTGTAAATAATTTGTCGTTGAAAAAAAAAAGTTTGGTTTTCACAAATCGTGGAGATTTACAATAACAATTGAGTCAATTTGTTCCTTACGTAAAAGATCTTTGCAGCTTACGTCAAGCAATCCCACTCATTTGCATGTTGTTTTTTTACAAGATGAACACGTAACGTAATAAAAAAAAATTGCTCACGAAAATTAATTAAAAAATATTAATGATTATATTGACTGTGGAAAGGAAAATGGACGTAACCCACACATACTTCTAAGCTGGTGTTTAATTGACATAATCTAATATTAATTTAAGAAATAGTCTACGAAAAATCTTTTTTTCAGTCTTTTTTCTTGATTTCAATTTTCATCTTTTTTCAAACATAAAAGCTAAATTTAGATACTAATTCGGCATTTTAAGTTTACAGCCTTTTGATAGAACGTGTATCAAGTTGGATGAATTGTGATTATCGTAAAAAACTGTGGGTTACATCCTTTTTCCTTCCCGCAGTCGATATGCTTTTTTATTCAAAGCATTTTTTTAGAATTCGTTATGTGACTAAAAAATAATGACAAGGAAGGTGCCATGGAGGTTTTTGAAGCGTTGAAGTGAGGTATGGCACACGTAAGCTTAGGAAACAGTGCTTTAAAGCTACTTATTGTAAACGACAACTAGAAATAGAATAGAAACTTGCATACATATATTGAAATGTCTATTGATGTATTAATTTACATGGACACCTATCCTACGTCAATATCTAATTCTCGGCCACTTGTGAAGTATCTTATTTATATTGAGTTATGGAACAATATCTGCATGATATTGAATTTAATATGTTACAAAAAATATGTAATGCATGTGTTTTAAACTATTAACTGTTTTTTTATTATCATGACTGTCAATTTGTAGCGTATCGACATTATAATAAGCTTATGTTAATATGTTGTTATGTTTTGATAGACTTTTTTTATCCACGTCCGCTCCCAATGTAGAGTATCGATACCTTAGATACCTTCTAATTGAGGTATTTTAACAGAAGTTTTTTTTCTACGAGAACGTTTTGTTACTCAGTCGATCAACATTACTTTTTATCAAAGTAGTAGGTAGAAAGGAAGGCTTATACAAAAACCAACTTTTGAAAAAACCGGTTGTCAATAATGTTTGAAACCCTGTTTTATCCGGTTTTTGACGTTTCACTAAAAATGGATAATTCAATTAAAATAACGAGAATAAGTTAATTTGTTATATTGTCTCTATATTATACAAGGACAACAAACAATTATTTGGTGTTACTCTTCAGAAAATATGATTTAAGAAAACACAAAGCGTCCACTGACCCTTTTGCTGGATAATACTGTGGGGCATATGATTTTTATGCCATCAAATAAAAGATCCAAATATTCTGTCCTTTTGTTTATAGACTCGTTAATGGAAAATTTGGCACAACAGGTTAAGAAGTTGAAAAACCGGTTTTTGAATGTCACAAATTTAGTCAAAAGACCGGTTTTTTGAAAAACGACAAGCCTTAGTAGAAAAGTTGACTAATCGCCGTTGGTACACCCAGTTATTAAAGGATCAGAAGGAAGGGAGGAAAGTAAATTGTGTGAATTTACAAAAAAAAACACCCAGTCTTCGATCACAACTTTGAAATGAATAGTTCTTTAATTCACTGTGATCCTATTGTTGATTGAACCCAGACCTGCGTGATCGGTAAAGAAAGCTCTTACCAACTTGGCGACAGCAGGTGACTTATTACATAACAGTATATTAAATAACTTATTTCAAAATGCTTTGGTTATAGCTGAAACTTCTTGTTTGGATTGCTTATATTACTTATATCTGAACGTCTAAGCATAAGATAAAGAGAGAATCCAAAGTTCCATTAAAACTTTTAGAAAAACAGGTATTGCGCGTACATTCATATAATGTTGTCTGGATCGAGCTGCCTGCTTGGATAAACAAGACGAGTCGAATGAATACAAATTTTCCAGGAAAAGTTTTATTGCTGATAAATTGTAAGCAACATATAAGGTTTTACTATTGCGGCTCCAGTAAAACATATTGAGTGCATTTGTATGTCTTATTTTAAATGATCTCTTTTCAAACTGGGGAAAATAGTTTGCCAGTAAAAAATGTTGCAACTGAATACTTGGGGTTATACCAGGGCTGTGGAATCGTAGTTGAAGAAATCTAACGACTTTAAACTCATTTAAAAATATATATATTTAATGATGTGTATTCAAACAGCAATAGTCCATAGTGTTGCTACTAAAGCATCCAATCCCGGGATCCGGGATCCCGCCCAATTGTTTGATCCCAGGATTTCGGAATTTAGAAATTTTGAGCAAATCCCGAAAATTGATAGGATTTTGGAATTGGAAGAGATAAAAAAAAAGAGTTTCGGAGATAATCTGGGGGAAAAGTATAGCGAATTGAGGATTTCAAATTCCTCGGTGAGCTAAAAAAACGATACCAAAACTTTCAAATTATACACGATTTCACGTTGAGTGCCCAATCGCGGGATTGAAAATGAATCAATCCCGGGATTAGAAAAAGGCTTCGGGATTGGATACCTTAGTTGTCACTGCATGCTAGGCTGATTAAAGGTGATGGTGTACATATACGTATATGTATAAGCTAAAATGTAATGATTGAAAAATATCTTTGGAGTTGGAATCAATTTTTTTCCACGAATCCACTACCCTTATTTATAGAGTCGTTATAATTATTCGATACATTTGATTTATTGAAATACGTATGCATAAATTGTATGCAGATTCAAAAATAAAATACTACATAATATATAATTATATTTACATAATGAAACTATGTAGATTCTACAATATGAGCTTTATTTATTTATAAACCTTAACTTTCAGTTTCGTGAATATTTTTTTATTATCCCACCACCATCCGTTGTGTATGCAGCCGCTGTTGCACGGCCGCGTTCCATAACGTTATACGATCAAGAAAATAAACGAATTTACTCCTCATATTTTGCCCCGATACTGATCTGCACGGGATCTATCCTTTGACCATACTCTGCTGTGCTTCAAAAATAAAGATAGAAAGAAAAAAAAAGAGAATGTGGCTTTATTAGGCATTTAGTTTAAGTGATATAAAGTATCCTGTGTATCCGTATACTGAGAATCCGCCGTGGCTGAAGGGCTTAATCTACTCCGCATTGAATTTAAAGAGGAATCAAGATTATTCCTATTTCCATTCTCGCTTAGTAATTTATGACCAGATGTTCTATCACCTCAATACGAAAACTGATTGAAGGTGTTCAGTAAAAAAAAATGATGGTTTTTTTTCATGCCATTTTTTTTATATTGTGGTCTTAAATCGAATCAAGGGCAAGGGCACATATCTTCTAAGTTTCGTGTTAAATATGACAAGTACGTAGGGTTTTTGTTTCTTGATATTGTAGTCAGCCACTTTCTACTGAATAAATGACGCTTCTCTCAAAGGCGCCTTTTTGGCGGTTTTTGTTTTTGAGTAGAAAAACAAAGGTAAAGGAATGCTGTAATTTTGTAAAGGAATGCTGTTTTACCTTCAAATATTTAAGAATCACTCAAGTGGTGGCCTTATACTATTATTTTAGATGTCCTAGTAAACAAAAAAAAAACGAAAAGAATGAAAAGAAGAGGTCAATAAAAGTTTGAACATAACGAAATTCATTGGAATGTTAGCATTAAAAAATATTTTTTTCAGTTGAATGAATCTGATCCTTGAACGTTATATCGTTAACGAATTGATTTTTCTTCTATCGTAGTTTCTGTATATGTGTATGCTTTATGTTAAAAAATAAATACTATTTATAATTATAACATAATTAATCGTAAACTATTTTTATATTTCTATCATCAATTGCTTACAACACTTCAATTAGTTTACATGATTCGATATAAATCACCCGTATCATTGTTTATTTTTATCATTTGAAAATTCTCGTGAAAAGCAAACCGATTCTGATCTTGATAAATAAATGTAGAGTTAATACAAAACACATATATCACTAAGTACATATTGACAACTTAAAAGTGATGTATGCTTCATCTTATGAATGGTTTAAAATTATACGATTTTTGGCACTATTAAAATTTATTCATATCCTAAAGTAAAACAAAATTGAATCAATGGTGAATCGTTTATTATGAATAATATAATCCGTTTACATTTAAAGTTTGCATACTGAAACAAGTTGATTAAATTCGTTTATATATATTTGACTTCACGTATCATAAATCAAACATCGTGTGTTTTAATCTTTGATTTATTTCAGAAGCATGTGCAAACATATAATGGCAAAAAGTTTTCACATCTCGAAAACTTTGCTTACAAAATTGAAAATAATTCCTTTGGCGCTTTGATTAGGGATGTTGAATATAATTCTTGCACTGGAACCATCGGGATTAAAAATGCCACGATTTTCTTGTAACGAAGATTCAAAATAATGGTATATAAGAAAGTATATGTATCGCATATTATGTTTTCGTTTAGACAGATTAAAAATATCAAAGTATTTTAGTTCTACAGTTTTTAATAATTTTTAAGTGTTTCGCCATCGTCAGAACTATGTTTAAACTTATATTTTGCTCAGCTATATATACTTGCTCTGCAGAGATACAGAATGCATCAAGTTATTCACTCTAACATCCAAATTCAAATTATAATTACAATATTACACTTATTTAATGTGATTCTAGTGTTTCAAAGAACGATAAGCAATCTGGGGTTTTTTCCTTAAAACATTAATTAGGATAAAATTAAACTGATATTTATTATTAATTACATTACATTTAATTTATTAACTGTGGATTTAGTGTTTCAAAAAACAATAATAAATATGGGATTTTTCAAGGTAAATTAGGTTTTTCGTTTTCGTTTAGAAACTGTTTATAATAACACATTTTTACAAATTTTTCACAACATGTGATCCTTAAATTTAAAAAATAGCGGAGCGTAGCGAGACCAATTAGCTTATCACTAGTCATGTCCTAGCCCTATTTGAGTAACTAGAAATTCTCGTAGAAAAAATTCTCTTGAGATACCTCCAAGGGAACGGACATGGATTAAAAAATGCATGCGATAGAAATATGTATTATTTGCCGATGTGTTGACCTGATTCACTTGTTTATTAAAATAAAATAATTAATTATCGAATGGCCAAAAGCGCAATATTATGTATCGAACTGTTATTAACTTTTACATATTACCTTAATTAAAAAGCGTAGAATATAATAAAAAACATTAATTATTTATTGAATCAATATTTTTCTTCCTTATGTCAAGAGATTCAACGTTTGCTACGACTTTTTAAATAATATCTTATTAAGAAAGATTTTTTTCGCATTATTAAAATTTAACTAAAGTCAAAAATAAAACTTTTACTTACTTATCAAATGAATGAGAAATAATCAGCTCAATTCATACGAAAAAGGTCGGAAAATTGTCGGGAAACGCATCGAGTCCTATAAAATTAACTTACATTATCCGCTTTGAATATAACAGTATAATAACTTATCTACCTAAACTTAAAATTAATATTTTTCTTTGAGAACTGTTTTCATTAATCTTTCAAAACTATTTTTTTAACATAATAGTATGTTGCAACTATATTTGTATGTATGTATGATACAGTTTTTTATAGTCGTATATAATCAATGAATTCAGTGTCTACAGTAGTTGACAACGGTAAACACATAAAAATAAATGAAAATTTCAACTAGTCAGTGTGTACATTAACTACACAAACGTAGTTAAATCACAAATTTTCAATCATCGTGTTCACTCTCCACTACAGTCTTTCGTTGTCATTTTAGCTATCTTTGTATTCAACAATTTTAATCTAATGTAAGTCGTAATTCAAAAAATAAATACTTGAAAATGAATATTTCTACTTATTCCACTTATGGATTAATTCCAGCGTTCATGACGTGAGTTTATTTGATAATGCTCTTCATGAACAAAACCGGTGCTGATAATATAAAATATAAGTGGAATTAGTACAAACGAGTATTATATTTTTTGAATATACTTAATGCCTTTCCACAAAGTATTGACAGCCCTAAAAGTCGTACTGTCATTTTACTCGTCAGCTAGTTTTACGCTTACTAGTTAATTCATACATTGGGTAGTGAAAATAAATATGAATTGTAATGGTTGAGCTTCAACTAAAACTGTTAGTGAATGTATACATTGCGATATTTTACATTTTTACCGTGAAATATATAAATATTATATATATAAGCTACAGAGCCGCTTTGAAGATTTTATAAGAAAAATAATAAAACATTTTTAGTACTTTTTCCACATAAAATTTATTAGATCAGGACCGGTTTCGCTCATGATGAGCATTGTCAACTGATAAGAAAAACAATAAAACAGTGATATTTATACAAAAGTTAAGTGATAAAAACAAGGTATGACAAACAATTGGTATTACAACCTAGCAAAAGAATTTAAGCAAAATACAAGGAAAATAATAAAAAGTTGAAGACCACTTAGCAATGAAAACGATTACAACAAAAACCAATTAGGTATGAATTATCATTAACAAAGTAAAAACCAACAATTAGTGTATATAATAAATAAATCTTAATGTCTGTCAACCAAATTGAGTGTTTAATACTTATATACCAAATTTGAATCGTTCAAACTATGTACATTCTCACAGATTTTGTCACTAACGTCCCGGGTTTCGCCTTTCGGCATCTTCAGGCATTCAAGTGCACGGATGAACTTGAACTGACGTTTAGTAAATGAAAGTTTCGTGCTTATATTAGTGACAAAATCTGTGAGAATGTACATAGTTTGAACGATTCAAATTTAATATTGAAATTCCACCAAGCACCTTCAGTCGAAATCTTAAACTTATGTACCAAATTAAAAATGTTTTATTATTTTTATTATAATGCCATTCCACCAAGTATTGACAGTGAACACCTTAAAAGTGAAGATTTTATAATTAGTTGTACATAAATAATTCTAATAATCATGAATATTCTTAAATTACATGATAGAATAAAGTGACCAAATTTTCAGTTATTATTATTAACATTTGTCGGGTCCTATGGCGCATCGGTTGGCGTTTTGGGCTTACGTGCCGGATCTCACGGGTTCGAGTACCAGTACAAACAGCAATTTTCGATTGATTTATGGATTTCTGTTTGAAGGCATGGGTGTTTACGATGTATTAAAATTGGCTACCACCTTTCTTATCATTCAACTACTGGGCGTAGCGACAGCGATTAGTAAACAACTAGATATGTCCTACCTTTATCCTTCTATCTCTACTACTCTCTTTGAAAAAGAGAGGTTGAGCGACTGAGTAACAAACAATTTTCATAGAAAAACTTCTGTTAAGATACCTCCATGAGAAAGGCATATGCTTTACATTAGGAGCAGACAAGGGTCAAATAATAATAATAACACCAGATGAAATATTCAGTTCAAAAGAAACTATTATTTGTCTTATTATTCGTATTCCATATTCTATGTATTTAATTAACTTTTATTAATATTTATATATTTTTAATTGTTATTCATTGTTGCCTATCAAATTGTATCTAAAAAATGTATCTTAACTGTATCATTGAGGAGATATTCTGATGCATAAAGGAAAAACAAGTTTATCGAATAAAAAATAAAAAAGTATTCCGTAGTGTAGTAAAATCCCGGGATATAAATAAATACCGGGCTTCAAATCCCTAATTGGTATTGCAGATAGCTTTGTTTGAAGAATCAATCGCCCACAGAATCTTCATATTGTGAGTATTTCTGCTAAATGTCTATTTTTGTATTCAAAGAAGCTTTCAATGCTTCGACCAGACTAAAATGTAAGGAATCTAGTGAGCTTAACCCCTGGTTGTATTTTGACAACTTAGTTGTAATGAATTCTAAGAATGAACAAGTGGCTGACAAATCCTTATTTAACCCAATGGTTGGCACTAATAAATTGTACGACTTGTCTTACAAAATAAATTTGTCTTGATTTATATGCCTGTCTGTAACGCACACCACAACATAGCACACAAACTCTCTTTCTGCACGCGCCAAGGGGCAAATGTTGACCGTTTATAATATATGTATGTGACAATATCACTGCCATTACTAAAAATGGGGGATAAGCAATAGACAATAAACATTATGGTGCACTTTACTGATCCTCGGAGAGCTTGTATTTACAACGTAAAAAATAAATATTTTTAGCACTTATTTCACTTTCAAATAAAATTATTCTGTCTGGCTAAGCTCATATAGTACATTATCAACAAATAATATTTACTCATTGCCAAAAATTGGTCCTGATAATATCATAGAGTTATGAGAAAATTACTGCTATTTTGAATTTATATTTAACGTAAAATACATTGCTTCAATGTTTTTTTGCTTGTTGATTGAATTTTCATTTACATGTAACTTTTGTAACATACGGTGAAAAATACTTAGTTCGATATTCATTGTTCCACATCTTACACCAGTGGTCAGCAAACTGCGGCTCTTTAGCCCCTTGGGTGTGGACATTTCACAAAATACCACATACAGTGCGATTGAAATTTCGTGTCCCAAGCGCAAAAGTCGGTTCTCGATCTTAAAACTTAAAGTTGGAAGAGGTGATCTCAGCGAACGTACCTCAATCAGATTGAAGACCTTTGTAACAAAGATCAACTTAGAAGTACCATTATCAAGTTAATTACAATGTATCTACCAATATAGTTTAAAATTTTAAAAAATGGCTCTCGAAAAAAAATTTAGTTGTATAGTTGATATTTTGATCAGTTGACTAATGAGTAACCTCTATATTACACGATTGATTCAAAGTTTTGTCAAAAATACTTTCTGAAAAAATGCTGTTGAACTAAATACTTTTTTACTTTATAACATATTAAGTCTCTGTATTAAGCGAGAGTATGTGTTAAGAGTAAGTTTAAAGTATACATATGTTAAGACAGTATCCGCTTAAAATCGTACACGTTGATACAACTAAGAATTAATCTCAGCGTTCAAAGATAATATAAATATGGACTGTAAATTAATCAGTCGACCTTCTATTTTCAGAGATGTTTAAGATACAGAAACGTGAGTATTATCAAAAAGTTGCTAACACAATGTTAGAAGGGATGATAAATGTAATATCTTTCTTGTTGTAAAGTTATCCAAAAATGTGTTTTATATCATAATAATTATGGTAAAACGGAAGCATAGCGATGAACTAACTCCTAGAAACTAATTTGGTATTAAGCCACGGTTGCTATATTTTTTTTCGACATCCATTCAAAGTTAGACTTAAGTAACCACGACGTATATAATTGATTTCTCGAGGGATTTTCCCAGAAACTAAATGAAACTTTAAATAGTTATACCACCCAGGAAATGATATATAATTCCTCACCCAAAAACCATTTGTATTTGGGATTCATCCTTTCGCTTAGCCAAACGAAATTGGATTGATTCAATGTCTTTTTTTGTTCGTAGCAATTGCAATCATCTGTACCGCTGATCCCTTTGATACAGTTATAACGCACAGGAATTCGTTATGCGAATCTCTTGATTATTTGTCTATATCAGTTTGGTGTATGAGAAAGTAAGTTGCATTGCTAAGCGGTCTTCAACTTTTTGTTATTTATAGTTTATTTTTCTTGTATTTTGCTTCAATTCATTTGCTTAGTTGCAATACCAATTTTTTGTCATACCTTGTTTTTCTTACTTAACTTTTGTATAAATATCACTGTTTAATTGTTTTTCTTATCAGTTGACAATGCTCACCATGAACGAAACCGGTCCTGATCCAATAAATTTTATGTGAAAAATGTACTAAAAATGTTTTATTATTTTTATGAGAAAGTAAGTATTAAGAATTCAACAATACTATCATATAAATCTGATTCATTTAGACAACAAACGCTGACACAATAAAACCAGCCGGGATATTTATCTGACAATACATTGAATTTACCAAATGAGCATTTTTGTCTTTTTCTGTGAAGATGATTTGGCAAAACCGTGGCCTTTATTACCTTTATGGTGTGCCAGATATTTTCATATTAGTCAAATATTAATGCCTACGCTGAGCCGGAAACGTAGCACACATGGTTGACTGGAATCTTCGAAAACGCCTCCTCACATTTTCCACAATTGAGATTAAAAAAAAAGAAGTGAGTAGGAAGACAGTGACATCGCTTAAGCTCAAAGAATGGATTGAAACGAAAACAGGGAGGTCAACTATTGACGTAAGTAAGTGAAGAGGTGAGGGTAGTGGTGGATACTTGTTGAGGTAGCCAAGATTCATAATATTCCAATTAACTCGAGGAACGTCTCAACGTCAACGCCAACATCATTATGTCATTACCTTGCAAACAAGTATTTAAATAATCATTACCATTTCTTAAAATGGAAAGTATAACGGGTCACTACATATCTTTGCAATAAAATGAAAAACACTCATTCATTTGCTGACAGTAGCGTCTGAAAAATAAAGTACTATGTAAATGTTTCGAACCGAATTCAATAAAAAAATACCTTATTCGCATTTTATTGATTTATACTCTTCTTCTGGTAGGCTAGGTTGGAGCCGTGGAAGGGTCTTGTTTATAAAAAAAAACAACAATATTAGTATCAATATATTTTTTCTAAAAAATCTCATGGGAAATATTCTTACATTCGTTAGTTTATTATATTGTTTAAAGCTCATATATTACATATAATCATTAATAATTAGTTAATTTTTTCGAATTTCAAATTGACAAACAATGGGTTTATCAACAAAGTTAATCCGATTAAGTGACCAGTCCATAGACTGTGGTAGTTTAAGTTGTCAATCGTAAGCCGTGATTCTGATTCTCATTCTGACCTCTTCTTTCATTTTGTACAAACATAAATAAATAAACGGTGAATGGTCTCACTCTCTTGCTCTCTCTTTTGCAGCCTTTTCGTCGTTTTGATCAATAAATACAGTGGTGATACAAATGATTTCATGAATGGTCGCTGTTTTTCAGTAACTTTATGTTAATTTAATTATTTTCTTTTCTTTTGAGAATAAAATACTTTTACTCATTACAAATTTATTCAAGAATTTTCGTGAACATATTTTTTCTTCTTTCAGAGATTTGGAGCGATAGATTTTTTGTATCCATTTTTTTCTCAGTAATAATATAAACAAAATTGACAGTTTTATGAGTTAAACTTAATAGCATTTACACTTATTGAATAAATAAAACATTTAGGTTCTATCATTACGTATATTATTTATTCCACCTAATTGGTCGAATGATCAACGTTGTTGGCTCGGTTACGGAGATCATGGGTTCAAATGCCAGTACGGACAGTTTTTATAAATTTATTTTTTAATCAAATAATGGTTCAAGTACATATTTGATGTTTTGAATTTCTTCTTCTTTTCCATCATATCACAAAACAGGGCCTAACGAAAGCGGTTGACTTATCACTAGTCCTTTCACAGCCTTATATGTCTATCCTTACTCTGAGGTGGAGCAACTAAGTAACTTAAAACGTTTTTACAATAACGATTTTTAAAAGCTTAGTTTTTTATTCGAAGTATTGTTTCCCCAAAAATTATTCTCACATTTGTTCATAAAATTCGTGTAGATGGTTATATATTTTTTCCATTGATTGGCATCGTTTAAACTTTAAGTATGTTGTGATCTTACTGCCTGCTACTGTTATATAGCCTAAATCTGTTTTTTTAATAACTTGTTTGCTCAAAGTTTGGTGTGTGTAAATTTCTAACGTAGCACCTTAACGGAAATTGTTTAAATGATAATATATTCTAAATTAATAACACAACGACTTAAGAAAGCTTGCTAATCATCTCGATATACTACAATCGTTGCAAATAAATCCATCATTTCAAAACACTCATTCCTATAGATAGAAACACCTCAATTGAACAAAAAATTAAAGGGGCTTAAAACCAGTAACACCGCTAACAAATAGACAAAAAAATCATTGACCTAAACAATAAGTGTCTCTTGTAAAAATTAGCAAAATAAAGTTTAATAAACCCCCATAGCTACTACTCCAGCACTGTTTTACTATAATACGTGTCCCCTTACAATAAAGTTTTCCCAGGTCAATCGTAGACTTATTTTGAAAGACCGATGTTCCGGTTTGTTTCACACTATCCTTCCTGCAGATGGTCGATATCTTTTCTTACTTTTGAATAAAAAGCTACTCTCACTTAAATCTGTAAACGTAAAACTTTTTACAGCGAGAGTGATTGATACTTCAATTGAGTGATGATATCTCAAGAGGTTTTCATTAGGACGAAGTATTCTCACAAAAACAGTCTATGAAAGGATAACTCAAAATACATTTTGCATTACTCTTAATAAATCGAAATTCTCCTTTTGTAGTATTTTCAAACTTATTCTATAAAATTTAAAGATAACATTGTTTACTATGACAGATTAAAAGTTCAATCTATTCTTAGCTTAAATGAATAACTTTGTCAGCGTTTAAAGCAAAGTTTTAAGTAAATTTGTAATCATTTACTTTTAATCAAAGCCAGTATGTTATTTTTAGAATACAATTTATAAATACTCTGAGTAATGATATCATTATCAGCAACAAATTATTTTAATCATAAAGCAAGCTTTTAGAAAATCTCTTTGGCATACAACCAAATCTCCATTTTCGTGGTACTGTAATCTGTAACTGATAATAATATACTTAATTAAAATTTACATGCCGTATTGGGCGTATCTTTACAGTGGATCGTATCGTTATCATGTTTTAGCCGATAGACATGCTATAACATTTTTAAGTCCATATTATTGTAAGGTTAGAAAATATCGATGTAGTTTAGTTCTTCATTTTTAAAAATGTTATTGAAAACTATCCGACTTTACACATATGTCAAAAACTATACTTACACTGACATGAACTTTTGTAGAAGTAAAGTAAATTGATAGTTTTTGATCATATTAAAACAGATTTCTACCAAATAAATGCTATTTAATTAAATCCGGATATTTAATAACAAGCATGTTTGTATTACTGTTCCTGAGATTTAACAATCAATTTCAACATCCTACCATAAAACACTTGGTTTATCCAGAACATTTCGCTTACTTCATACTACCATGATTAACTATATAATATTTTAGTAAAAAAATAATCTTTCTAAAAATACCATAGCTTTTCACATTGGGAGAGGAAAAAATATTTATGCAATAGATCCTACTTAAAAAGCCTGGATAATTTGAGGTTAACTCATTTATCAATAAATTTATTTAGTTCAGCGATTGTTGCAAAATTTTTGTGAATTTCTTATTAATTACTTCAGAAAATGTAAATCTATTGTTTTTATTGAAAATACTATAATCAATATTGTTATTTTTAATTTGTTAGAATTTAAATAGTTTGATGGTCAGTATAAATAGCTATATTTAGTAAGGGTAAATGTTATATTTGGTTAGTATAAAAAAAACTCAGTATTTCTTATTTAGTCAATATCTGTGATTATAAAAACGTGGCTAGGTTAGGTAAGATTTGGTTTTAAATACCAAGCCGGCCTTGATGTAAAAAAGCAGACCAATAATATAACAATATATTGTTCACATAAATTTTATGCTGTCCAAAATTTGATTTTAATACAGTCCTTATAGATACAAGCCTCAGCAATATTCAATGTCACCGTGGTCACAAATACAATAAATTATATTTTCGATACGTCAACATAAATTATTTCTTCACTCAAAAACAATAGAGGTAAATTGATTGATCCTTTCAAACACTCGACGTTGGGAAATATAATCGTAATTTTCAAATACATATAAATCACGATATATGCAAACAAATCAAAGTCTACTTGCTGTTAACCTATAATTCTGTAATGCCAACCTTTTCAATTATTGAGACAGACCAACCAAATAACCATTTTTCAAAATCTGACACAAAAAATAGCCGTACATATAAACTGTACATTCAAACATAACAGATAAAGGATAAAAATAAACCATTTCAACGCATTTGTTTTTCGATTGTCTATGCCAACTCTTCATTCTGAGCATACGTTACGTTCTCTATGGCAGTGTTCTTCAAGCTATGGTCCACGGCCCAGCACCGGTCCGCAAAGACTTTTATGTTTCGATTTTTTTTGACTTGTTTATCTCCTCGATGTTGATGAAAACTGGTGAATGAACTACCTTCTGATATCTGTAAAGTGTCAGTTATCTCACGTATTTTCAATTTAAGGTCGGTCAAAACTATATTGTAGACTCAAGCCATTGCTTTGCTTGAACGGTATTTTTTCCCATTCAAAAGCAATGCTTTATCGATCACTGTACTATAACTTGTGAACTAAACCTCAATTGTTATGAAATTTTGACAAGTACTATTTGAAGGTTGGTACTTTCTTAAAATCATATGAATTTGTCAATAGTGGCACGATCTATTTGTCATCCTACAAACTTATTGAGTGATGTTGGTTGACGCCGGTCTGTGAGATATTTTTAAAAAAATTACAGCCCCGCGGATGTAAAAAGGTTGAAGAACACTGTTCTATGACATTATGCGTTATATCACCAACATTTGCCAAGTACCCTGTTGACCGCAGTCACGTTTTCATGCTTCATTTTTTTTTGAAAAATATCGGACGAAAATAATACCGTAAGTATTTTTGCAAAATAGAACAGATCATATGGTATTAAAAATTTGTTTTCTTCTTGATTTTAAAAGGAAGCTGAGAGTTATGTGAATGTCAAACTGTTTTTCTTAAGCGTATATGGCGGAGCTACTTGATACATCGAATACTTAACGTTGTTGTTTTAACTTTCCAGCTACTACCGCTTTGATTTTAATTTTTTTCATCGTCACTAAATATATTTATTTGATGATGGTCGATTTTTTGTTATCTTCGCAGAGTTGTTTTAGAGTATATCATCTATTTTGATCAAAGGGTACAAACAACAATTAACGACTAGTAAATAACTGTTACTCACATCACTCAAACACGCTAGACATGTCTTGCTATAACTTAAATAAGACATTAATTGATTTGGCATTTACTTGGTAGAACTCCATTTATAACAGATTAAAAATAACAAAGTATTTTAGTTCTACAGTTTAATAATTTTACAAGCAAAATTATTTAGTTTAATAATTTTAGAAACAATAAAGCCATAGTTAATAAATTTTATGTAATGTCATTAATAATAAATATCATTTTAATTTTATCCTAATTAATGTTTTAAGAAATAAACCCAGATTGTTAATCGTTCTTTGAAAAACTAAAATCACATTTGATAAGTGTAATATTGTAATTATAATTAGGATGTTAGAGTGAATAACTTGATGCATTGTGTATCTCTTCAGAGCCAGTATATATAGCTGAGCAAAATATTAGTTTAAACATAGTTCTGACGATGGTGCAAGCCGAAATAGCTATCAACGAATAAAATTATTAAACTGTAGAACTAAAATACTTTGTTATTTTTAATCTGTTTAAATAAGACATGTGGTGGGAAAAACATACATTTCTATATTACTTGTTATTTTTTTCATGGCGCGAATGTTTATTACAAATAAATATTTGTTATAAAAATTAACGTGTTATTGGTGCTCATAAGAATTATTTGAAGACGAATTTTTAGGAAACACAACTCAGAGAGTTTTAAATTTATAAAACATCCTGAAATCATCAATCTATTATCGTGACTTTTCTCTCTTGGGGATATTTAAAATTGTAGCTACCAACGATTTCAGTTTGTCATCACTGTCCTACATTGTAGGACTGAAGAGTTTTATTAACTGGTGATACTATTGACTTGTTACCGTGTAATACTTTTAAATAAATTAAATTTGAATAATAAATTCAAATAATATTATAGTATGCCTTGTAAATGACATATACAATCATTACGAAAACATAATAAATTATAAGCAAGAGTTGTAGATTTGAAAGAGATATAAAAATGAAAGCCATTAACGAAAAGACCAGCACACGGTTCTTGATTATATCTGTAAATCAGTCAACAATTACGGCAAAGATTGACAAATTATTTATATTTATTGAAATTATCGTCGTTTTTTTCACGACATCAAAGCCCTAGTTTTTGCACATATTCTAAATATTATTAAAAAGCACAATGTATTTTAAAATGATTATTTTTTATGTCAATCGTTTTATCTAAATGATTAATTAATCTAAAATTATAGTGTCTGGGATTCGAACGCACAGCCAGGTAAGTTAGTATGGTAAAACGTTTCAAGTGAATGTTTTGATAACAAGAAAAATTACTGTAACATTATTTTGACCTATATTTTTTTTTCGCATGCTACATGTTATATTCGATAAATTTAATTCGGATAATGTTAGTTGTGTATTGTTGACCCTTTTGGCAAAAAATAACATACTCTAAAAAGCTTTGATACTATATCATACCCAAATCATTGTTCAAATACGATCACGCTACTAAGAAGAAGAAAAAATAGATTTATTAGAGTTTTCGTTAACTTAATAACAAAAAATGGTTCTTTTTTTACGTGACATCCTGTTAGATATTGTAAGGAAACGGTGAACCTTTCCGAATGAAAATACGGTGATAAATTGTCTTCTTTTAAAACAGACGCAAAAAGATTTTGTTTTTTTTGTATCTTGGATTCAAGTATTTTGATTAAAACTACTAAAAGGTGGACGCTTCTTTTAAATCCATTAATTTTGCTCTGAAACACAAGAAAATTATATAATATTATATTATGATGAATTGTGTCTTGTGTTAAAAGACTCCGAATTTTCGTTATAACATATATGCAACTGTTTTACACAAGAATATTGTTTTCAGCATATGTAATATTTAATAAAACTTATAATAATATATAAAAAATATATTATGTTTTTATCTGAAACTTTGTATTTTTTTATGTTTGTTTGTACTTTATGCCTAGTTTACGGATACATATTACATAGGGAATACAGCGAAAATCAGGTTACAAAAATGTTGAAAAATACAAAGACTTACTTGAGAATTTCTTCAGTACTATCCCTTAATGCAAGGGTAAACTTTTTGAGAAACGGCCAGACAAAAGATATTCTTGATGGAATACTATTAGAATTTAAAAAAAAATATTTCGTACATGTTAAATATTTAAACTTTAATCATCAAGAGCTGGATTGAAATCTTTCGAGGACTTTAGTTTAGGGACCGCTGCCTTAACGCCATCATTATTTCAGTAAACCCCTCAATTCATTTTTTATCTACAAAAATTTGGCAAAAATTGCATTTTTTATAACCATGTCCGCTCTCAATGTAAATTATGTTTAGATTTTGCTTCAACCAATGTTTTTCTTTTTAAATCGATTTTATTATGTTACTTAACTTTTAATTTAAAACGAGAGTAGACAAAACAGAATAGGACTGAGGCAAGACAAGAGATGATCTAATCGCTCTGGCTACCGTCTTTAAGTTTGGATTGGTGGGTGATATATACAACATTTTAATATATTTTTTCATTATTGTGCACAATGTGAGATTTATTCAAATTTTAAACAAAAGAAAAGCCTTTAAAATAAAATGAAACATCCATAAAAGGGCACTTACGTATCAAATTATTTAACAAATTTCCATTGTGTTCTTATAAAAATGACTGGATATTTTCCAAGGTAATGTTTTAATATACTAAATTGTGCTTCCAAAACCAAAAGACATTAGTGTCTTCGCGTAAAAACAAAAACCCAATTGAAACAAAATAATGGTTGAGGTTTAACATTAACTATTTTTTTCCAGCGCAATTTCTTGATTAATGAGAATTGATACACAGAAACGAGATACTCACAGATCTAATAGCGTAAATTATTGCCAGATTTTTTTGCGTTCCACTGTGGTAAACGTATTTAAGTCCAATATTTTTAGATATAATGATTTTAAACCTGATTTACTGCTATAGTGTTATAGTGCTAACTACGCAATTTTTTGTATTATTATTATCCTCATTTTTTTAACAGCCACCACCAAAATAGTGCGCACATTCTTTATGAAACCGATTGTTTTTAAAATATTTTTTGATCACACCATTTCAGATCTGATAATACTTATTCCAACAATCATCATGTCAGTGTTATTTAGTCCTACTGTACATATTAATCACACAGCATTTTTTCCATACTATTCCTTCCAATACTCTTTCGCTGCACAATAATTTATTAAATGTTCCATTTTGGTACATATCATTTTGTCCTAGCAGCACTTATTAATTTCGCATAAACTTTGCCACTAAAAATTTTTTTTTTTTGGATATCAAATTTTGGAGCTTTAAGTGTACTAGGGTGCGTCAGCGTCTTGCTTAATGCTCAACAGAGAGAGAGAGTGAGCTTGTCTTTAAGAGTTACAGTACAGTAGATAAACCAATGTAATAATCACATAAGTCATTTGATTATGGAACTGTAACTATTCGTAAGTCACTTATACTTTTTTAACCATAGACTAATCCAAACCGAAATTTGTCAAAGTACAGAATGATGATGCATGGTATAAATTTATCACCACCACGGTCAAGTTTTCGGTCACGTAAGTAAAGAGATAACAATGAAATTTCTATCTCAATAATTCACGAGAATATACTGAAACTTTAAGCTTGGTTCCATTTGCTTTAAGTTTTATCTTAAATTACGAATAAAATAAATAACTTTTGCTCACGCCATTATCTAGACAATATAACAATGCCCGACAATGTTTTGATTAAAATATTATATAATTGATAGTATTATAACCAGACTTTTCAATTTGTTCTTGCACTCATTTTATTTTTACATGAAATATAGTATTATAAAAATCATTTGTGTTTTGTCAATGCTAAAGCCAGTTTGTCGATACTTTTCGACTTTTGCATAACACAGTTGCAGTTTGGGTATCCAATCCCAGGATCCCGCCCAAATCTGTGATCCCGAAATCCCAGGATTGTGATAGTACCAATCCCGGAATTTCGGTATTGAGAAAATTAAGCTGAAAAAAAAGATGGTGCGCTGTTATTTTTTGTAAATCCGTAAATTATAAAAATCCGAAGAGCTAATAATCCGCAAATTTCTGAGATTTTGAAATTGACTTGAAAAATCCCATGACCTTAAAATCGCCGACCCGGGATCCCGGGATTGAAAAATTGTCAATCCCGAAATCCTGGGATCACAAAAAGGGTCCGGGATCGGATACCCTAGTTGCAGTCAATGGTTCAATTCGTGTAATATTACTTTTATCCATCAGTTTCTTATTAATTTTTTTATTTATAAATACGGACTCACTCCTTGTTTGATTATAAAATTGGGGCGTAAAGCGAGTGCCTAGACTTTTTACAACTCTAACTTCATCCCTTTTCTACAACCCTTTTTTAAAAAAACCTCATTGAAAAGAACTTCTGTTGAGATGCTTCATTGTGAGTCATAAGCTCTACACTAAAAAAAGTTTAATTTCTATTTAAACTAATGTGCTTTTTTATTTAACTTTATAATACTTGCTTGAACTTTATTACCCAAAATTCAAATAAATTCAGCATATTTTTTTTATTTTTATTCAGTTTTCTTTTTAATTTAAACTGGGTTGTTATAAAAAATACACACGTTTTTAGTAGTATTAAACATTTTTTAAGTGAAGGTAGGGACATGTTTTGCCCATCATAATCATTATCAACTGATGTTGACTGTGTTGTAAAATTTAGAAATAGTTTAAAAAATACATATAATATTGGCTTTTTATGTATAATTGACGGTGAAAACCAGAAAAAGTAGACCATTATATTTAAATAATAAATGACATTAAAACATTTAAAAGTGCATATATGAAATTAAACTGAATTATGACGAAAGGTAAAACCTAGGTCATCGGTTACAATTACAGTAAAATTTTCATCAAGCACCTTCAGTCGATATCCTAAATTAGACACATTAAATATCAAAACTAGTTATTAATATACATTTTATCACGTTAATTTTCTAAAAAAATAAGTGAATTGATAATATTTAATTAAGATTTTTCATTAGAAAAAATATTAATTTGAAAAACAGTTTTTTCAAACCCTCACTGCTTGGTAGTATACATACTTCAGAACGTAATGATATGAAATTTATATGCCGTGTGGAATTAAAAAAACTTTTTAATACGTTCTCTAATTTTTTGTTTCCCCCATGTGAAACTTTGAACATATCAGCTGAGAAAAAAATCGTTTTCCACCTTATATCATACAGAAAGTTTTTTGATATGACGGACTTCAACATGTGGATTGAGTATTAACAACCACTAGATCTTATGAAATAACAATATTCCACATACATTTGTTATCATTAAAAAACATGATATCAAATTATTTCAAACAATGTGGGTGTATATACATATTTACATGTTTTTTTATATCTATAAAAAGTACTTAATTAAAATAAATACAGATGAAATGTAGTCGTGTTTTTTACTTTGTTTTCTTTTTATTTTGTATATATAACAAATTATCTATCTTCTCTAATTTTTGCATCTATCTTGTGCAAAAACACCGGTCACAGTATCGATTAGTGATATTCATTATCTCGAAAAATAATTATGCACTTTCATTACAGAAAAGCGAAATAATAAAACAAAGTCACATGTAATCATTTAAATCTATATGCGAAGGAATTGATTGACGATGTGAAATGTTTCTCGTCCGTAATATAAAATAGCCAGGAAAACAAATGATAGACTTAAGAAACGGATTGCCGAATATTTTCTGCCATTCATTAGCCATTGTCCTTGCTTGTTTAATGCGACATTGACAGAACAGACACATGCCAATATAAATAATCAAACATTCTTTTTATCCGTATAATACCTTCTTGACTCAACATATTCAATCATTGCTTGTGTTTACTTTGCTCTTGGCAAATAAATCCATTACAGTGAAATGTTCAAATATTACACAGTACTGTATATAAAATATGTTTTTCATAATTTCACTGTATTTGTATAATTTGAATCATTCAAAATAAAATTCCAAAGAGCAAAAAATAATTGGTACTTTTATTTGAAAGCACAAAATAAAAACCTTATTCTGATAAATAAGCATAATTGAAAATTAGCGAGATTCAAACCCTAAGGAAAAGTTTATTTTCACAAAACTTAACATTTAAATTCTTATTTTTAATGTAGTGTTTTAATATTATTTATTCGTGGTGTTTTTTTAAATAAAAAATACATCAGAATTGAAAAAAAATGTATAAGCAAAAATAAAAATAACTTAATTAAATATTTATTATACACATTAAAATCTTCTTACCACAATCAGATGTTATGATTTTAATTTTTATATATTTTTTTAGCAGTCGAACTTTTCAAATATTCAGTCAATTTTTAAATAGTATAGAGGTGTTTATAGATACTTTTTTTTCATTATTTTACTCAGACGTGAAATTGTGGTATCAATAATTAATCAAGAGAATTATTACTTAGAAGAAAAAAGTTAATTATCACAAAATTAGACACTGAAATACACGCGTGTGTGGCATCAAAATCTACTGTTATTATAAAATAGTTGTTGATAAAATTATTTTTAAATTATTGTATTGCTAAAACGTACATTTATTTTGAAATTTTTAAAATTATAAACATTTTCAAATATCAATTTGGTAACATTCTAAAAACGATATTTTCACTAATATAAAAACAGAAAAAGCATATTTCTTGTATTGGAGACAGACGTATTTTTTTTCATGCTCGTGATGCTTGCAAGCCGTTGGCTATTTTTTCAATTATGCTAACAGTATCAACTTCGCGGCTGTTAATAAAATAAGTTTAAAAATCTATTCTTTTATCAAAGCCTGAAGAAAATTGATCAAACACGGAATATGCAGTTTCGTAGAAAAAAAATATGACTCGGTATGCTTCAAGCCACTGCAATACAAGTCATGATTATCGTCGTATCAGGAAAAAGTGACAAAATATCTAATAAATGATAATAGTTCAATACAATGCTCAAAATAACAAATTTATGATTGAATTTTTAGCACGTGTGAGTTAAAATTACATGGAACATGTATATTTATTTATTGTTTAAAAATTAAAAGTACAGTATATGACATTACAGCTGACGCCAGTTTGCCATGCATTTGCCAAATATAATGAAAAAAACCGTACATAATACATCAAAATCAACATACAAAATCAAGAAATAAAAATGTAAAACCCAACAAACAATTCACAAATACTGTCACTGAAAATGTCGATTTTTCTAGGCAATGAGTTGATTAGTTGAATAGTCCTTGAAACTGTCGACTTATAATTCCTACGCGAGGAACAAGTTTTTAGAAACAAATGTTATAGTTTCGCCCACGTAAGGTAAAATTGGGAACATGTAAGTTAATAGTCATAAGAATTTCAGGATAACTAACTCGGCTCCGAAGAAGAAGAGAAAAATGCTTTAAACTTGAAAACAATCTTCGAGCTTCAAAGTTGTCATCTTTAATCAATAAATTTTTGAAAGACCTAATTTAGTAAAAAAAAAATATTTGTTCTTCATCAATTATTAATCTTAAAAATATTTTATTTACAAGAGAAACTTTCACGTTATCTTGTGAAAATGAGAAATTGTTGCCATTAACACTAACGTTTTTTATGATTTTCTTTACTATGATATTTTTAAACATGAAAAATTACTACAATACATGATTCTATCTCAGAAATATTAAAAATGACCCACTATTATATCCCTTGAATCATATTTCTTCTGCGTCTCTCCTGAATCACCTAAGTATAATGTAATAATACAATATTACTACAAAGTAAAATAATTTATTACGTCGGTCAAACGTGAGTTTGCTAACGAACAAATAACGAGAGAATTAACACCCAGACAGCTAACCAATCTAAAAGTAGCAAAAAGCTTGTAAGTTGGGTCATTTCTTATATAAGAATCTTCGAAGGTGTTAATGCGTGAATAACCACTTTTTGTCAACATAAACTTCCCAAAGTTTGACAAGATAGTCTAGACTGAGAATTTTGCAGCAGAATTTTTATTTTACCTCTAACTAGTAACGCTTTCATTTTCTTGTTAATAATAAACTTTATCAAGCTGTGCTTGATCAATATAACTTTTAAAATTCAACTTAATTAATAACAGATTTCGTGTACTGGAAAAACTCAATCCATTACATTACCAAAAACAGTTGACTTGAATAAAAATGTATTAAATATGAATAATTATGAAACATATATTGATTTTATTTCTGTGATATTGTTTTTAATGATTTTTTGATGCACTGGCGTCAGACGACAAAAAAATAAACAGAGGTAAAGCGTTAATTAATAATGCTTAAAATCCATTACAAACAACAACAAAAACTGAACTATAACGATATTCCAAAATTTCCATAATACATTAAATATAACAGCCATAATGTTGTTTTCTCAACGTTTTTTTGGATTATCATTTTTTTATGTCCATAATTGCTTTTTTTTAAAAATCTTCTAATCGCCAGCGTTGAAGCATACATTATTTATCACGAACAGTTGACGTAAATATTTTTCTAAAATATTCATACCATATTCATGTATTCTGATTCGAAATTGGTAACGGACGGTCGGAATTTTAATTTCGATAAAATTTTAATATCTGAATATTTTTTGTAGCTATTTTTAATCGAGAAACGCTAAATCTTCGCTTCGTATTAAATATACGAAATAGATTTCATCGCGATACTTGAATTAAAAAACTTTTTTATTTATATTTTCATATTCATATCCGCTGCCAGTGCAGAGTTTAATTATATAGTACAAGACTATTTATTTAAAACATTTGCGTTCGGTTGAAGGAAAAACTTTATAACAGTGATTTTTCGATCAATATATTTTTATACTAGATAATTATGATATAAATCAATATTCTTTTAAATAATCAAATAAAATTTTCCCCTCAGCTTTTAATTTAATGTTTCTAATTATCAAAAAAAACATAGCTGCAAATTATGGTTTTACCAGGTATTCATAATAATAAAAAACTGCACCGCATATTCCACCAAATGCACAAAAGAACATTCTTAAGTGTTAATCTTGGCTTAGGAGATGAAACGGGTGTTTTAAAATGCACGTGCTTTTCCACTGTTCTTTTTTATGTTCAATCAGTTCATGCGGCACTCAAATACCCACCATGCTTACAATTCTTCTATTGTTTCCCAAAGACCTGATTCGATCAGATATTTCAGCATGTGGTCATCGAACTATGGTTTTCCTGATTTAAAGGCATTCTGTTTTTCTTTATCACTCGGTTTAAATAGTTGAAACCGAAATTGACATCTATTTTAAGTCAGCACTGGTCCATAAATCCAATTGATGGTTTTCGTGGCCTCGGCGGTGTTCAAGCCCTTATAATAAAAAGCATGCAGTGACGAATATGTTCTTCGTTGGTTTCAGGCATTAACATTTAACCTTTAATGGTGACTGTAGCGGTCTATAGCGACACCTATAATTCAAAAAAATAATCAAAATACTTATTTACAAACATTTGTGTAATTGATGAAATCCAGCATTTTAATATGATTTTCAAAACATGTCATTAATGTTATTCATTCGTTATTATTACTACAATAAAATATAACTGTTAAAAATGAGCAAAAAGTCAGTGGAGTGCTTAAGCAGTGACTTCCTGTATATTTTCAATACAATATGATCATATTAAATATAAGTGCAATTAGTACAAATGAGTATTTTATTTTTTTAACAAAATCTCATCTTCACTTAAACGCACTATTACTTTTTGAAAATAAAAATAAACGTTAACAAAATCAAATAAAATAATATTTTAAGCAATTGCTTAACTTAATTAACAACTTTTCATGTAACAGTTACTATTTAAAAATTTAATAAGAAAATAAGATAGGAATAAAAATTTCAAAAATAAATAAATCATTTTGGTTAAAATGCCATTTTTGACACAAGAAATATTTTTTTCTTATTAAGAGCGCAAATCTGCAGTTCGCGCGTTGCCTAAAATATTATATTTAAATTTGAACACGTGTTGGGCATGTAAAAAGAATTTTAGTTTCTGACAAAATATTCAATTTTATTTAAATTCAAGTCACAAAAACGGAGTTTAAATGGCTTAAGTGAATATTCGACTTCCTTAATTGACGGACGTACGATAAGGAAGTGAAAAGAAAACCTAATTATTATATTACATGAGACAGCTCATTGCCAGTATTTCAGAAAAAAGTAAAAGCTTTGAAATTTGTTATTAATTCATGATTCAATATGAATTGACAGAAACTGACTTTTATAAAATAAAAATATCAACAATTTTAGTTCCACGTGTTATTACGTAAAGAATTATTTATTTGCCTGAAATTATACATTTGTCTTTTTAGTATTCTTTATTTGACAGGCCTATGGTGCAGTGGTCAACGCCATTGTCTTTCATTGCAAATCTGATGGGCTCAAGTCCTAAAACGAACAATGTTTTTTAAATCAATTAATTGATTTAAAGAATAACTTAAGATTACCTTCCACTTATTCAATCCTAAAATAACAATACATAAACAACCATGCCCTACTCCCTACGTAATTTCTATCTCTAACCTTATTCAAGGCTTAGCGACTGAGTAACAAACAGTTTATATTGATATACCATTATAAAAAGATCAAATGCTTCACATTTGTGGTAGGAAATTAATTAAATAAAAAAATTGAATTTTAACGTTAGTAAGATGATACTTGTATAATTTCTTCTTGGTTAGTACATTAAGGTATTAGGTAAACCAAAACCCAATTATTTATACTTATTATATATTTCTGACGATGTCGTGACGACGAAATAGCTTTCAACTTGACTGTGTCGTATATTTTTTATCAAAAAAATTATCTACTTTATAGAATAAGTATAATTATTAACTAAGAGTTGGAAAAACTTTCGTTCATTAAAATAAAGAATAGTTTCACTGTTCAAAAAAAACGTGGACAGCTAGAAAAGATTTTTACGAATAGCTTCACGAACAAAATATTTCCTTCTATGTTGACTAGAGGCAGATAAGAATTCACAGTGACTCGCAAAAGTGAACATATTATATATCGTACGTAAATAAAGCGCATTATATTCTATGGCTTAGGAAGTCGTATAATACTACGTTAGAACGAAGTATTTTTAATAAAATATATTTTCACAATCTTTACTGAAAAATGTTGCTTGTCAATAAATCTTTTATTCATGAGCTCAACCATGCGGGCAAAAAAACCATAAGTGCTACTGCTTTGAATATTGTATCTTTGAAGACCCATTCCAACGAATTCACCCATGGAACAAACATCAGCAACCGAATACGCGTATAAATTATATTGACACGTGACATAAGAAAAAAAAAAGAAGCTTGTTTATTTCTTTCTCTCAAAAAATAGGTTATATAAATAAAATTAGTGAAAACATCTCACATATCAAATATTATACAATAACTTTGTGATATTTGCCGTGTTTTCATTTCAAGTAAATAGTAGACAAAAAAGTCTAGTATTTTTTATGAACAAATCATATTTATTCAACCAAATCTCTATATACCCAGCGCCATTGCTTTATGTATAATCTCCTTGCTAATTTTTTTATATACGTATATATTTTCTATTGAAAACTATGAATCCTGCAAAGCAGACACCCAGTTCCCTGGCTAATTTTATTTCTCGGTTGGCTACAGTATCTTTTTATATATATTATATTTAAATACTCTAAAAATAAAGATTCTCTCAGTCGAAGGCTCTACATGTAAAAACAATCAATGAAACTACCCAGTACCGGCGCGAGGTTATTTGGCGCCCTAGGCAACGGTTATTGGCGCTCCCCCTTTTTAACAAACTGTGGAATATTTTTGTATATGCATGTCCGCTCTCAGTGCGAATCATATGGCCTCTTAATGGAGGTATCTCAAAATGAGTTTTAAAAAACTGTTTGTTGGTCAGTCGCTCAACCTACCCTTTTCGAAGAATATAGAATACGATGTATGATTATACGAACAGATACAAGTATAAACTATTATTTGTTATTAAAATATAAAAATAATTTTATTACTCAATTTATGCGCCCCTTAATGATTTGCGCCCTAGGCGATTGCATATTTCACCTGTATGGTAGCGCCGGCTCTTAACCTACTTTACGAATACTGATTGTGGGTATCCAGTCTAATAAAGTGTTTAATACTTATAAAGAATCATCTGTAATGTGATATTAAACTTGACCAGTCCCCAACTTTATTGTATATAACGTAAATATATTTCACCCCATTGTTGTCTTAAATACATGAATATTAATAATTTAAAAGTTACGGAACAGTTTTTCAAAAGCAAAAAGGAAGCTAATGTGTCAAAGTAGCAGATAATAGGAATGTGTCCCATGTCTCAATTACAAAACCTCAAAAAAATCAGCAGCTTTAAAAAGACATTCATTTGTTTCTTTTCTAGATTTTATTTTGTGTAAAATTCATTAAAAAAAATGAATTTAACTTTGATATATATCAGATGAAACTATCAAATTTATTTCCAAATATGATAGCTACAATACGTTGTACGCTCTCGGAAACAGTCACAACCTTACTGTATATATTTTCATAGTGGAATTTTTGCTTGTATATTCAGAAGATGTCTTAATTTAAGTTTTGTCAGATTATCTAAGAAAATATAAAGCTTACATATTATGTAAGCATGTTCACTTAAAAACTTTCAGTTTCTTTACTAAGTTTTAAAATGTACTATAATTATATTGCTGTCATATATGATATAAAATATTGAGCTCGTTCCCTCAAAAGATCATATAAAAACTTTTTACGTTGTATTTTTATTACCAGTTAATCTTCTTGTGCCAAAATTTATTCCTGTTACAAAATTTGAGATATTAATAAATATTTTATGGTTCATACACGTCAAAAATAACAAATATCTCAATATATATATATAAATACTGGCTGCGTGGTAGTGTTGATGTTGCTGGCTTAGAGCACGGAAGCCACGGGTTCGATCCCAGTACTAGGGTATCCAATCCCGAAGCCTTTTTCCAATCCTGGGATTTCGGGATTGATTAATTTTCAATCCTCTCAATGGGATTTTCTCACCGAGGAATTTGAAATCCTCAATTTGCTATACTTTTCCCCCGGATTGTCTCCAGACCTCGTTTTTTTTTTTTTTTAGCTCACCGAGGAAATTGAAATCCTCGATTTGGTATACTTTTTTCCAGATTGTCACAAGACCTTGTTTTTTTTTTTAGCTCACCGAGGAATTTGAAAACCTCGCTTTGCTATATTTTTTCCCTGATTGTCACAGAACTTCATTTTTTTTTAGCTCACCGATGAATATGAAATTCTCGATTTGCCAATTGTCGTGTAAATTTTTGGGATCAGAAAATTGAACGGGATCCCGGGATTGGATGCCCTACCTAGTACGGACAGTTTTCATAGATTGATTTTTCAGTAAAAAATATGGATTTATGTGATGCCTTAAATTTCCCTTCCCATACATCTTAACCTAAAAATGGTGTGTAACGAGAGCGATTAGTTAATCACTATTTCTGTGTTAGCCCTATCTTTATATCGATAGTCTCTAAGAGAGGTTAAGCAACTGAGTAAAAAGCAGTTTTTGTAGAAATACTTATTATGAGATAAACTCAATAAGGCGTCCATATACTTCACATTGGGAGCAGACATGGTAAATATATATACATAAATAAATATTGTCTGTATGTTAAACATTATAACTTGCATCAAACGATAATTTTTTTCATGTCTTTTCTAAAATAAATAAATATTCGGGAATTATTAAAGAAAGTCAGCTGACGTCCAATTCTACAAAATACCTGTTTTTATTTTTATTTCAAACAAGTATTTTAATCATGTAATGTTTGAATTTTATTGATTTTTCAAAAAAATATTCAATCAGATTGACCTAGTTGTATTATTTATATGGTAATATATATTATCATTATAGTTGCAAAAAACATTTCAGCATATTCTTATATTTATTTTGTACGTTGAATCAAGAATAAAAGAAGACAGACATAACAAAGAAAACCAACAATAATGATATCATCGTATTTACTTCACAGAATTTAAGGTTTAGTAAATGAAAAGAAACATGACCCAATTCACGTTATAATAAAAGATTTTGTTCTTCGGCACTTTTGGTTTATTCGTATAATTTTCTTATATTATGTTATCAGGTTAAGCAGATTTTATTAACTCCATATTTAAAACAAATATCTCTTGACATATATATTATTTGTTTCTTCAGATGAACGAATAAATAGTCACAAAAACCTTTATGAGGTTATCTTAATCACCGGCGTGTACTTTAGTCAAGTTATGAGTCACTCAGCAGGCTAATCAATTGCTCGATCCGGATAATAAACACCTTTATACTTCGGTATTTTTAAATGGATTTTTACGTATCTTTGATAGATTCGGCGGTAGCTTTGTAGAAGCTCACTTTTTATATAAAATTAAATTTGATACCTTTGTTAACTTTGTTGGGTCTTTGAGAAGACTCACCAGACTATCACAACGTTTTTAGTTTATTCGTAAACGTTGAAATATTCTGGGATGTTTCTCAAAGAGGCAAAACACGTGTAACAAGTTGTATAAATACCGAGGTTTAATTTATCTGGTGGAAAAAAACTACATTTAAATAATATACAATTTGATGAAGTCAGTTTATTGATAAATAATATTTTTTTTGTTTCAATTTTAAATAAATAAGTGAAAATACTGACATACAATAAATAAATCCATTACTGATATATATATATTAATTATTCATAAAGACGTTTATATTAATATATATTTTTTTAAAGTAAGTCACCCTTTAATTTTAGCATAAGATAGTATACATCAATTTGATGAACAAGCCACGATAAGAAAAAAACGTTAAGCTAATTCTGAAAAGACCAGATTGTGCTTCATGGTTAATACGAAGAACAAAATTGATCTCGAAAGTTAACAGCTCCTCTAGACAGCAATAGCTCGACCAATCATTGTATATCCTTTCCCAGCATGAGCTTATGTTTGCCACAAGCATATGAATTGACTGTACAAAATAAATACTCCGACAGATATGTTACGCACCGTATAACATGATAAAGTCGGTTTCTAAGAGATACTTGAAAATACCTACCATTCATGAGATCGTTCGTGAAACATCTCAAAAGTTTTAGAGTGAGATAGGCATACATTATAACACAGCGATCTCTTACCTTCATAATTATGACGAGACAACACCTAATAATGGGCTGAGACTGAGCGCAGTTTTGCTCGCCGACCTCCCGTAAATATGTCATTTTTTTAATTCATACAACCCCAAACACGACAGCTAGCATCATGAAAATGACTATCACCAGTTTAATTTTGTATGCAATGTATTAAATATGTGTATAAATCCATGTAGTGTCCACTTGTATTTGCTTCACTGTGGATTGCTCACCTCTGTAACAATCATGACCTTCTGTCGGCACTCGGCAACAATGGAAAACGAATGCAAACAACCAATAACAACAGGGACGAAGGACACCCGAAAAGCTTTAACACAAACGCGTCATAGCAGTTAAAGCTTCAATTTGATGTAAAAAAAGGTTATATTATTTAAACTTAAGTGGAAAACATTTTCGGCTTAAAAAATAGTGCCTCTTCATTGAAAAATATTTTTTTTACATTTTTTCTTTCGATCAAAAACTGCAGACTTATATTTATAAATTCGTTTATCATTAGGTTCTACTTTAAGAACTGTCAAAGTTTCAAGTTGTTTGTGAGAAATTCTTCAAAAAGTGCGAAATTGATTTATTTTCAAGCCTTCAGAACTTAACCGCGCATTTCATTTATTTTGAGATAAGTACTTATTGTCCTTCCAATAATAAATTATTAATAACTTGAGAAAACAAAACGTGCCGCAGAACTTTGACACTCGCGTTGATTATTGATTGATTCAGTCAATTAAATTGTGTGATTTCCAAATATTGAACTTACTCATTATTTGCACTCTTTGGACAATTACGTTGTATTTAAACTATCAATATAGAACTATTCTCGTCTGATTTGCAACATGAATGAGAAAAGTCAAAAATGACAAACTCGCCAATAACTTACTAGTAACGTATAAAAAAAAGTCATTTCAATTGACATGTGTACATTAATTGACTGATAAGGATTTTGTCAATGAAACTTTTGTAACTTATTATATATTGTATTTAACTGTTGAGTTAATTTTTAAACATAATTTAAATTTTCTCTACAAAATTCTTAAAGGAGAGATAGATCGAGATATTATGCATGTAAAAATAAATTAGATTGTAAATAAACGTTCATTATTTTTTATTTTATTTTCAAAGGCGGGTAATTAGTTATCTTACGCAGAAATATTAAAATATTGCATAAAAGTAATCGTTTTATATGAATATTTTACAAAAAGTACTGAAAATACTGAAAATGAATACGGACACACTTTATTTAAAAATATTCACATTATAAAATATTTAAATCAATAATAATGTTATACCTCAATTAAATGTATGTTTTTAAATGAGTTTTATTGTGTGTAATTTTATTACTTAAACCAATATAAAGTTCAAGCAATTAAACATTTAATGAGCTTTGACCGCAATCCTAATCACGTTAGCTCATTTTATTGTCCCAAATTAAATCGCATTGTTTTCGTGTCACATCTATCCAATTAAGTTTATTGCACGGTCTCAATAGTTTGGGTTGGGTAAGCTTAAGCAACTATGAATCTGCTCAGTTTGTTCGGACATCGTAAATTTCGATAAGAAAGCTCGTGGCTACTGAAAGTGTCGGAACCTGCTGGCAATTAAAAAGGATCAATGGCTTTTATCTAACCGAGAACTTCTTTTTGTGCACTAAAGGATGCGATAAGCTACAGCTTTCATTTATGTTTACACACAGAAGTCTTCAATTAATTATAGTATTCTTAACATGTCCGCGTTTAAGGAACATTTAATTTATTCGTTGAAACCCTACTATCATCGTTGATTGTAGGATACTCAATGCTGTACCCGGTAACGTATTGATAGCTTACAGTGGCAAAGTAACGATATCAGTTTTCAAATGATTGTCCAATGAGTAGTAACTCACAACTTGGTTCGTATTCACTCAAGTATGCCGAGTCCGTGATCGAATGATCAACGTCAGCTGCATTATCTACTGAATCGAATTCTAGTTCGTACAATAAGAATAATTATTTTTTCTTTTAGTTTTTCGATTTGTATTTAAAAGCATGGACGTCCTTTTCTGCCTATTCTAAAAATGAGACTTGTGCAGATGTAAGCCACATTTAAAGATGTTACACGTAGTAAGTGAACACGAGGTTTAATAAAAATTTGCTTAGAAAAATGAAACACATTAATAAAAGCTTTCACTCGCTTTCTGTATGAAGAGTCAATCTTTAAATGCTGCTATATTTATCCTTAGAGCCAGCCACCAAGCTTGAGTGCTCAAAACTAAATTAAATTGTGTAATAATTATTATCACTTTTAAAGTCAGTTAAAATTTCTTTTCTTAAAAATATTAGTCAACTACCTATAAATAAACCTATAATTATTTTCAAAACACATTTATCCATACTTTTGATGTATTCGGCGGTAATTTTGTGGAAGTTCATTTTAATAAAAAAGAATTAAAAAACATAGAAGGTGTCTAAAAAGTATCAATTTTTCAGAGTTTGCCAATCATCTAATCGAAAACGTACATAATTTTAATCATAAGAGTAACGTAGAGATACTACATCGAGTAAATAAAAAAGACTTAAAAATTAATAGCTTAGAATTTTTAGAAATAAATAAAAGCATTAACAATAAAGAAATATTATTAAATAATATCTTGAATAAAACAGGTAGTTCGCCACTGTTAAATATATTTTCTAACGGCTTAACCCGTCCTAATTGATGCAACTCATTAGTTAATCATTTCTGAATGTAAATGTCATTTGTATTACCATTATCGTTTGTTTGTTTTTCTATCATCCCCTCGTTGCCTCCCATTTTTATTTGATTTTTATTATAGTATATCAGAATAGTAGAATTAAAATCATTCGTACTTAAGCAAGCATTTGCGAAAGTAGTTGTCTGAGGATGCCTCTGAAAGAAACGAAACACGTGTCGCATTTTGTTACACAATACGTGGAATAATCAAAGTTGTTTTATTTTTTACATTTATCCATTTTTTATTTTTTGTCATTTAATAACTTCTTCAATGAAAACTATCCAATATTGAAAAGGTTTTTAAAACAGTTTTTATATTGAATTTGTAAACGGTATTCTTGAACACTTAGAAAAAGTCAAAAGGTCATTCAGAAAACAATTTTCATTTTTCAACAGATATACCAGTGATTCTCAACTACAGTGGCAAGCATCTTATACGACGAGACATTAGCACGACTACCTCGTTGCTTAAAATTCTTTCATTTTAAATTATTATTTTTGGCTAATTAGCTAAGTGCAAAAAGCTGTTGGAAGTTCGTTAGCTCGGTTGCGGCATCACGGGCTTTTGTCCCGAAATTGAAAAGTCTCATATATTATTTTTTTAGCCGACTTATGAAATTACATCTAAAATTACATCCACCATACTTGACTGAAATGTTACTAATTACATACATCCCCACTCACGCAAAGATTTTATTCTGAAAACGTAAGGTAAGGACTAGGGCTTCCAAACCGGTTAACCGGTTTATCGCATGTTTTGAAAAAAAGCCGTAAACCGGTTTATTTCACTCGGCTAACCGCGTTTTATCAAAAATACTCTTTTTCTTATTTTTCATTTTTTTTTTAAAAAAGAAAAATCTTTTACAATGAATTGACTGCGTAGAAGCGAAACAATTTGCAACAACAACACCTGAGTAACAAGCAGTTCTCGTTAACAAATAATTGTTTAAGTCTATATGCTTCAAAGTGGGAGTGGAAACATAATATAAGCTAATATTATTGTATCCTACTATATTTTTCTCTAAGCATTGGGTGTCCTGTCTAGTCGATATGCTTAAAAAATAAATGCATTTATTTAAAAATCTTTTTTTTGATTTTTTATCAGTTTATTATCAAGTTCTATTTTTTTATTTGACATATTTTATCATAAAATATTTTTCCACATTTGATATATATACATATATGTATAATGCCTTCTGTGTTCCATCTATAAGATAAATATCGATTTTCATTAAAATTGTAGCATTTAAGACATTTATTTAAAATTTTCCACAAAAAGATTTTTTTTTGCATACCTACCTAGTTAAAAAACGTTATATTTCGGTTTACACCAGTTAACCGGTTTTATTGCCAGAAAAAACCAAAAACCGGTTAGTTGGGAAGTCCGGTTAATTGGAAGCCCTAGTAAGGACGAATCTAGCTTACTTATAGTCATTCTTCAACTCCATTCGTACAATTTTATTTATTTATATTTATTGAGCGAATAACTTACAATTAGTTCTTATGAAAACATAATTTGTTCGAGACACTTCTGAAATTTATGTGCTCCATATTGAAAACTGATATAGTTTAAAATATATTTAAAAAGTTTTATAGTATTGATGTTATTAAAATATGTGGTGCAGTAGCCAACGTCGTTGGCTTTCATGAATGATTTCACGGGATCAAGCCACGGTCAGTACATATTTTTTTTCGATTTCTGATTGAATGCATGTGCGTTTGTGTTATGCACAAATACTTTACTACTCTTCTAATCCTCAAATAAAGAGGCGTAGCGAGATCGATTAGCTGACCACTAGTTCTATTCTAGGAGTATTTTTATATCTGCCTTTTTCTAAAAAAAGAGAGACTTAGCAACAAGCGGTTCTTGTAAAAGAGCCTATGTTTGATTAAGTCCATTGTGGGGCCATATCCTCCACATTAATAAAACTCGTAGGTTATTTACACATTTATTTTGCGACGAGAGATTTTTACATTATTGAAAGTTTTATAAATTATAAAGAAAATTCTCTCAATCGATAAGTTGTGATTTACTAGTAATCGCTAATCAAAAATATAATCATCCTAATTTTAAGTGTTCCTAAAATAATTTCCCAATTCTATAAATGTTTAAAACCACGGAAACAAATAGACAAAAAAAAATGATAACCTATATCTGAAGATGATAGTTTGACATGACCTTATTTGGTGAACATATTTGCAATAAAAGTAAATCGATCAATTTCATATTTTCTTGGGGCTTGTTCGACCGTTTTGTAACCTTTTTGACCTCTTTGACAACGCTTTTCGTAACCACTGATATAAATTATTTTTATGGATATTTTTTCATCGTGGCAGATTGTTTGCTAAACAAACCGTCGAAATAGTAAAAACATCAGCTATAGACGGTCTGAAAAGTTTCAGGCTCCAGACATAGCAGTTCTGATACAAAGAGTGACACAGATCTGGTGAAACTTAGATGTTTGATGGATAGATAGATTTTTATTAATGAAATTGTAGTGTCAAAGCTTCAATAAAAAGTGGACCACCCGATGAACAATCGTAAAGTTACATGTCTGCAAAAGACTAGAATTTTCATTCAAACGCGTAAAAATTGTTATACTAACCCAATTCCACTATACAAAAATTGTTCAACTGAATAATTTATTTAAAAAATGCAACACTCTTTCGTTCTAATTCTAAATTTATTTAATATGATCAGTACTAGGGCCTCCAATACCTCAGATCCCGTCCAACTTTGTGACCCCAAAATGTCGGGATTGTGATATTACTAATCCCGGGATTTCTGGATTGAAAAATTCTAGTTTTGGTATTATCACCAATTTCTGACATTTCGAAATTTAGCACTGAAATTTTGTTTTTGAAATCTACAAGACGCAAAAATAGAGCAAAATTTTTTGAAATATGCCAGCGTCCTTCAATCTCTCAATCCCGAATACTGAATTCCTACACGATCTTATGTTGAATTTCCAATCCCGGAATACCGAAAATTGAAGAATTGTGAATCCTGAAATCCAGGGATTACAAAAAAGTCCGGGATTAGATGCCCTAATCAGGATAATTTTCAACTGGTAAAAATACAAATTTATACAGTGCCATTTATACTGAAAAATAGTAAGGGTGTAACATAAAATTGTTAATAGACATATAAAATTAATTTGCATTTAAAGATACAAAATATGAAGTGACATTAAATTGATGAAAAATAAAATCTTTATTAACTATAGCAAATAAATAAAAAAAAATCGCTCACAATAAATTATAAAGAATTTCTGATACGGATTTTTTTACAATACAATTTATGATATTTAAACTACATTGATTAAATTATAATCTATTAATAAGCCACAATTAAACTTCTTTTCTTTCCCAATTTAGTGCTATTTGTGGTTTAAGTGCTGAAAATTATAATAATAAGCGAAACCAGAACAGATCATATTAAATTAATGTGGAATTAGTACAACAAAGTTGTATTTTTTTAATGTAATGGCTTTCTACCAAGTATTGAACACCTTAAGAGTGATGAATAATTTATAACAAAACATGTGATCATTCAATATTTTCAATTCAGAAAACGTATAAATTTGATTTATTATACTCAAGTCGATATTACAGACTTATTCGTATTTGTGTACCCTTGCTTTTGTGATCATTCACTTTGCACAACTCATTTGAGAAAATGACCGCCAGACATAGCTTTCAAAAGAATGCTATTTATCAATCCAGCTTTATCCGGTTTTGGTTCCTTTAACCCATTTTATTTTGCGCTATTATGTGATCAATTAGAAAAATATCATCCCATTCCACACAGAAACTGGTGAACTTTAGGTTTTTATACGAAAGTAATTGCATATATATTGAATCAGTTCAACTAACACTTGGGCCCGGTTTGAAAAATCAATAATTTAGAAACATTTTTGGCATTAAAAAGTTAGTTTATTCAACTTGGTAACCCGATTTCTAATATAGGACATTAATTTAATATAAAGTTTAATGTCAATACTTAGTGGAATGACATTATATTGAGAAAAGACACAATATGACTATGTTTTTTATTACTCTATAACAGTGGTTCCTGTGGACCCCCAGGGGTCCGTGACAAATTAAAAATCATTTAGGGGTGTGTGGACAACGTCAGGGGGTCCGCGGAAGAATACATATTTTTAGAAAATAGAGTTCGAGCGACTGACAAACAAACAGTTCCCGCAGAAAAACATCTGTTAATATACCTCCATTAGAAGGCCATATGCTCCACATTGGAAGCAGACATGGGCAAAAAAAATACCATTCAAGGCATAAACTTTATTATTTCACTTGGGGGTCCACGGTCAGGTTTTTGCTTTAAAAGGGGTCCATGCGCACAATAAGTTTGGGAATCACTGCTCTATAATTAAACAAACATTTTTTACAGAATGTTGTTAGACATTTTAATTTTGTGTAATTCTACTGTAATTTGTTAATTCTTTTCAATGTCAATTTTTGTTGACATCTTTTCATTTCAATTTGTTTTTGTATAAATAGCACTGTTAAATTATATTTATTATCACTTGACTATGCTCACCGTGAGCGAAACCGGTCCTGACCTTTATAAATAAAGTAGAAATAAAGTGAAAAGGAATATCCCTTTTCAATTATTTAATATTGTTTGTTCAAATTTATTAGAAAACTTCAATATTTTTATTTGAAACTGTATAGTAACAAATAAAACCAGATTAAAAAAAAGTCAGTAAATATGTTGAAAATACATTATTTAGGTTTATTTTGAAAATACTTTTCCTGTTTATTTTATTTTGACTTGAAAAATTTCATCGTACCGCTACTCTAAAGCAAAAATGGGATAATTTGAAAATACTACTTTTGAGATAATTGAACTTTAAGGCTTTTGTTGTACTTTTTAAATAGCGAATTGTGATTTTATTTAGTTTCTTTTGCGGTTTATGATAAAAGATAATAGTAGTTTTTATTAAATGCTATCATATGTATTTATTTATTTTACTATACCGCTAATGCTTTAAAGTTACAGGGCAATATCAATAATAGTAAATGTAAGATTTTTCTTTTAAAAGGGGCATTAGAAAAAACAGTTTTTATTACAATGTCATATATTTCAGCAATCGATTGGCATACTGATATTAAAATCATTTTTTTTCACTTCATCTCACTGTTGCTATATGGTAGCGGTCATAAAACTTAAAACACTGAGGGATGAGTTTCAGATGCATTAAAAATTATACGACCAACTTTATTATCCAGCGAAGAAAGCTAAATTAGATTACAAAGTTATAGATCAGTGGACGGTTTTATTTTTTTTCCGAATATTTTTTTAGTTTTATTTTTTTATGTTTATATAATACAAAAATATTTTATTTAACCATTTATTTTAAATTGAATAATCCGTCATGTAAAACTTTAAAAACTGGGATAAGTCGGGTTTTAAGAAATATTGAACTTCGATAACCGTTTTTTTTTTCAAAAGTTTGTTTTCATTTTTTAAGCCCTGATTGACATTTATAAGCATTATTTATAAATTTCCAGTCAGATTTTTTGAAAAAGATTAAAATGTAAAATTTATCTCAACTATAATATAAGACACATTACATTTAAGAGAAAAAATCTCGTCCTACTGATATTTCCAATATCAGTGATTAATTTTGATGTCGCATTCTTAGTAAACATTTAAATATAAAATTCTAACAAAAAAACAAATCACTGAGAATACAGCTTTTATTTCAGCTTCAAGTATTTTTTTATGGGAATCCCTAACGATTTAATTACTGTGATTGTCATTGACTTCCAATTAAATCAGCAATTCTCAAACAGCTAAAATACAACGCTTCAGACTTAAGTAATTCTATTCCTGTTACTTTGCGTAGCTGCTTTTAGAACTTTTCTACCAAAAAGAAAAAAGGATCAATTCGTGTCTGGGGACTTTTTAACTCTCTTTTTTTCAAGTTCTGCTATATAAATGTTATGTATACACAACATTATAGCATAGAGTGCTATGTTAAATTATTTATGACAACTTGTAACAATAAACCTTTCAACTAAACCGATATCCTTCTCTCTAAATCTAGCCAGTTCAAATCGAGAGTTCAAATCTAAACGTCTTACTGCTTAATAGAAACTTCTCGATACTCAGTTTGATATTATTTTGATTAATAAGATAAAATGATTTACTTATAAAGTGTAAATTATATATATGGAATAAAGTTGAACCAACATTGAATTTAAATTAAGTGTTTTAGTAATAATATATCCATAACATAAATGCAAGATTTTTATGAATCAAATAACATGTCATTCAATTTAGCAAAAACAAGATAACAGCATCATTAAAGAAACAGACAGTTTAATTTATAAATGTGGTCTTACGAGACACTTTTTCTATGTTTCATTTTCTACTAATCGGGATTGATTAATTTTCAAAACAAAACTTATTAATTTTCTAGAAAAGCCTATTTTATGCCGGAAAACGTTTGATAATATTTTTTTAGAAATTTTAGACTTACAAGCTCAATTTCTGCTCGAATGCGTTGGTATTTGTGATATATATTCTTCCTAGTCTTCAAATTCTAAAATCAATAAGACAAAGCGATTAGTTAACTATAAATCCTGTAACACTATCACTCTCTTTTAAAAACGTAGGTTGAGCAACTTACTAACAATCAGTTCTCATAAGAAAACTGTGTTAAGATTGAGAATGGAGATAAATTAGAAAAATAAAACTGATTTTGATGAATATTTTTTTCCAATGAAAAATATCAGTCCGTTTTATTTCAAAAAAATATTTGACAACTACACCTAAATAACATTCGTGAACTTCGGTATAGACGTGAAATATATATATATATTTTAATTGTGTATATTACTCTTATAAATTTTGTTCAACCTCTGATATTTCAGCCTGCAGAGACTTCTTCTCAACACTTCAGCAGTCCTAATGAAAGGCATGTGATTGTCGAACACTCGTAACGCCGCGCTGTTTTCCAGCCATTAAGTGAATTATTATTTTTTCAATTTTAATATCAAGAATGACATCTCTGGAAAAAAGTCAAATATTTATTACACTGCCAGTATTTCTAAGGAGACATATTTACCATTTTTATATTCAATTTACAAACGTGCTCAAAAATCGTTCTTTCTAAAATTGTCTTCAGTGTTAAAAAAAAGTTGGATATTTTTGTTGCTTTTTTTATCGGAGATTTAAGACTTCTAATGGAATTTACCTCAAAAGAACTGATCACTTTAACCGTTTAAACCAGGGTCCGGCAAACTTTTTTTTTGAAAACGCCAGAATGTAAAAAAAAATAGGCTCGGTGGGCCAGGTACCAAACTGAAAGATATTTATGTACACGAGTAATTATATTTAAAAAATAAGTTCAACATTCATACTTTTATTAGGAAGTGATATTTTTACAACTAATCAATACATCAAACGAATATTTTTTTTCCAATTGTTTGTTTATCACTTATAAGAAAATAAAGCTAAATTTTGTTTTAATGCAATGAATGTAATTTATCATAATGAGGGCTCAAAATTAGTACTTCCTATCATTAAAATTATTATTACTGTATGATTATTTATAACTTTATAACTAAATCGCCATTACGTTACAGCGCATAATTTGAATTATTTTTGATTGTTTCGTGTAAAAAAGAATATTAATTTGCGGGTCGCAGTTTGCCAACTCCTGGCTTAAGCTTTTGTATTATTCGATATTTTTTGTTGCTTTCTGTATCACACCGAAGATGATATCTCCTTAATGATAAAATTAGGATAATTTTTTTATAAAAAATTGATAGTCAACAATAAATAATAAGCCCCTGGCTTTAACCTAAAATACTTGATGGAAAGGTATTATATTAAAAATATATATATAAATACATGTTTACTTATTCCCATTTTTATTTAATAAGATTTCGACGTTTTCTGTCATGAAAAGCATCATCAAATGATCTTAATGATGATGTGTATTTTATTTTTTTAATCAAAAAATTTGTTTCTACGAAAACTAATTGTTAATTAGTTGTTCAAAATCTCTTTTTGGAGAGACTAGGAACAAAAAAATAGGAGAGGAGTTATTTGCCTACATCCAGCACTACTTTCTCATCTCAATTTTATAACGTAACATACGTTAAACGTATCTACAGGTTTTTTTCTTTCCTGTCCATGAGCGTTTTAAAAGCAACTTCCTTATACGTGGTGGCGCGCATTAAAACGTGCAAAAAATGATCTTATAAATAAACGAAAACTCGCTCTCTTTATGACACCACAAATTCGACCAACAAGTCGGCGTGACCGATTGATTCAATGGATGATTGAATCGACTTGCGCAACTTTTAACTCTCTTCGTACATTAAATGAAACTCCCATATGATGTGTTCAGGATCTTACTTTAAAGAGCCGCATTTGAAGATTTTTCCATACACTACCCAGCCAAGCTCGTAGTGCAGTAATGAATCGGCTTGTCCAGCGATTTGGAATCATGAATTGTCTCCATTTTATGATCGGAAAGAATAACTAGAAAAAGACTCGAGATTAACTCTTATTGTTTTTGCTACGCCCCGTTTTTTTTAATAAAGAGGGTCGGAGGAAAATTAAGTAATCACAGATAATTATGTATTTTAACAAAAAATCATTAATCGATTAAAAAATATATTAAAAAACTGTCCGTAGGATCCAATCCTACGAGCTTCGTAAGCGAAGCCATTTACGTTGACCACTTATGATGGATGGACCTAGAAATTGTTGCATTTAATATTATTTGTTTCATTATTTTTTTATGTCAACCCCAAAATTTCCAAAAAAAAAATGAGAACAACTTTCTCAAAATTGTTAAAAATGAATTAAACGCTTCATTTAAGAAGTACAATGAAAAGAAGATATGTAACATACACACGTTATTATAGTGTCAAATATTTGAAGTACATATTATCATGAAGTACATATCATTATATTTATTCATAGGTTGAAATAATTTATACTGAAAAACTTACTTTAATATGCATTGTCCACTTGGTCAAACTTACAGACCGAATTCAATTTCACAAGGCATACAAATATTATGAATTAAAATTTGATTTATTACGATGAAAAACATCATTATCTTGAGAATAATTTAATTTAAATGGCATAATTTTGTTGAATAACATGGAGAAGAAATTTTTGCTGAATAAATTTTCTTTTAATGGAATTTATTTTTCATATTCATTTAATCACTGATCCGTAAAATTAATTATCACACTCTTTGTTAGCTATATTTTGTAAAAAGAAAAAAATAGTATTTTTACTTGTTAAAACACGATTTTAAGCCAGCCAAGCAATTACAACTGATCAAAGAAAAGTTGAGTCAACAGTAAGTGAAGCTTCCAAAGCTATATAACAGACCTTTGGTAAGAACATATTTTTTTCATAATATTTTAATTGCATCAAAAGAAAAATGTTTTTGTGTTATACAAGTAACGTTACAACTCTTCAGAATAAAAAAAACTGCACAAGACATGTACAAAATGATTTATTTTGTCAAGAACCGATGAAATTTGATATTATTACATCATTGTTTAAAAAATATATTTCATTGATTAACGTTTAACTAATTAAAAATACATTTTAAATATTGATCAACCATTTTTATATTTTTACTCCAAAAACAAAGATATAAAGATTTTTTCAACCACTTCTTTACGCGTGGATTCCTAATGGCTTAGTTCTTAAATAAAGTTTTTAATTTAGAACTATTCGTTACTCAGTTTCTCATTTTGTTTTTGCAAAGAGGCTGAGGGTATGGTTGCAATCGGAATAGTGGTAAGCGTATAGCTCCTGCTACAAAACTAAAATCTTTATAACTGAACGGATAGAAGTGAATTTAGAATACACAGAACTTTCCATGCCTTCGAACGAAAATTCATTAAAATATTGAAAGTAAATATTTGAATTATCTGAACTGGGATGACGTTGCTACCTGGCTAAAAATCGGGTAATAAACTGAAGAGAGTACAAAAAAAAATGTTTTTTATACTTGACTCCGACAACAGTGTGCATATCGACTGTGAGAAGGGAAGTAGACGTAACCCAAATTGTTTTCAAAAAAGCTCTTTTCGCTAATCACAATGCATACCACTTGATACACGTTCTATTAAAAGTATGTAAGCTGAAAATGCCAAATAAATTATTATCTATATTTAGCTTTTAAGTTTGAAAAAAAGATGTGTAAAAATAGCAACTAGGAAAAAAACTTTAAAAAAAAGGTTTTTTTTACGTTCTATTTAAAGTATTTAAGCTGAAAATGCCAAATTATTATTTATATTTGGCTTTTAAGTTTGAAAAAAAAGACCTTTAAAAATGGCAACTAGGAAAAAAACTTAAAAACAAGGTTTTTCTTTTTAAAATATTAAATTAATATTAAAAAAGTCAATTCAAAACCAGTTTATTAGTCTCCGTGCACTTCAAGGTTGTGTATATGTGTACACCAAAATCATCAAAAACGTTTGTGTCTACTGTAAAAATTGTTGAGTGGGGTTTTCCCTTTTTTCCTTTCCACGGTCGATATATATAAATCATATTTAATGCAGTCAGCAAGCTTTAATAAAATTATAGTACATGTTGGTCATTGTCAGCATTCCTACAACGAAAACTGCAGCGTGAACATAAACTGATGTGTTGTCAGATAAAAATTTAAAAATACTAAAACGATGTTATTTCGACTGTGGAAAGGAAAAAAGACTTAACTCACACATATCAAATTTTACAGGAGGCGCAAAAAACGTGTTTTGATGATTTTGGGCCATATGCAAATTATGAATTATACACAACCTTAAAGTGCACGGAAACTTCCAAACTGGTGTTTAATTGACCTAATCTAATCTTAATTTAAAAAATTGTCTGGGAAAAACCTTTATTTCAGTCTTTTTTCTTGGTTTTAATATTTTACAGGGTCTTTTTTTTCAAACTTAAAAGCTAAATTAAGATACTTATTCGGCATTTGCAGCTTGCATCATTTTGATAGAACGTGTATCAAGTTTGATACATTGTGATTATCGAAAAAAAATGTGGGTTACGTCCTTTTCCCTTTCCAGAGTCGATATATATATTTTTTCGTAATATTCAATATTTAAGTGTTTGAAACGAACAATAAATTTAATTATGAAGATTGATTAGTGAAATTTTGGCGAAGTAAATAATATAAGAAAACCAGACTAAGCCCTTCAGAAAGCATGTATTTGACAAGGCCTTACAAATAGCTATTAGGATAAAGAGATTGGTTAAGCGCCTTAATAATTATGCATAATAGTCTGCTTAATTTATTTGGTATAAAATGATTTAATACCAAGAGTGTCATTTTAAATTGAAGATGTTTAAATAGTCAGATGGCTTAGAAGTTTCATTTTTAATTGTTAGTTATTAAGTCTAAACTTAAGAATCACAATACAGTCAAACTTGGCTGATTGCTGTGTTAGGCTTAGTCGGCCAATCTTTTTCCAGACTAAAGTTACAGATACGCATTTTAATTACGGTTTCGAATTAAAATCTTTACCAAGAAAGTATGGGCTTAGAAGATTGGATGTCTCTGACAAGAAATCATTAAGACACATTGTGAAACTGATTGCATTGTCCGTATAGTTTGATAATTAATTTTACCTTTAGGAGCTCTCTGCAATTAATTTCAACATTTTCAACAAAACAATAAGTTTTTATTTATATACTTAAAAATTACACCATATTGTTTACCAGTTTTTTGTTTATAATATATTGAAAAAATAATAATTAAACAATCTTTTGTACATATCACAAAATTATTTTTCAGGATCAAGACTGTTTTATCTCATCGCAAGTATTTAAAACTGATATTAATATAAATATCGACACGCAATCGGCAGAAAAACTCTAGCGACAATTCATAAATGTTACAGGAAGTGGTTATTTTTTAACTTTCTCTAGTAAATAAGCTCGCAAAAAAAACTTAAATCGACACAAATATTACTATTATTTTTACGACCTTATTATGAGAGGAAGTTAACAAAACTTCGTGTTATGATTAAAACCTGATAGGGTAAAAATAGCAACGTATTTAGTTTTAAAGTTTTTATATTTATTAGTTGATAGCTATTTCGGCTTTCGCCATCGTCATAACTATGATTAAACTTACATTTTCCTCATTTATATATACTCGCTCCGATGAGATACACAATGCATCATGTTATTCACTCTAACATCCTAATTCAAATTACAATTATAATATTACACTTATTAAATATGACTCTAGTGTTTCGAATAACGATAAGCAATCTGGGGTTTTTAAAATGTTAATTAGGATAAATTAAACTGATATTTATTATTACATTAAATTTATTAACTATGGCTTTAGTGTTTCGAACAACAATAAGCAATATTGCCTATGTAAAAGATATAAATTTAATATCCATAATTTAAATAAAAAACAAAAACGTTTCTTTTTTAGTAACGTTTGCTTGTAAATGAAATATCTGTTCATAATGAGCTTCTCCTTAACATCACGTGTAAGATATTTAGATGCAATAAATACTAAAAGGCTCGGCAAGATTTAAATAATTTATAAACTAAAAATGGGTATAATCTGATTTAAAAACTTACGAGGTGATTTATTTGTCTACGATACTGCGTCATTTGTATCGATATCAGTAATAATATTGAATTTCAATAACATCATTAACTATAAAAACATGATGTCTAGCACTACGATAATTTTCACATTTTCTTTTTTACGCAATTTTTCAAATTCATTAATTTTATTATCTACTTCGTGTTTAAATCGATTAATAATTTATTGCGTGCTTTCTACACAATTAAATAATTAGCAGAATAACTTTATCGTATAATCAGTTGCGTAATTTAATAAAGATCTCATTTCAACGATTCAACACTTTATAATATATAATACGTCGCCTCGTTGAGCCGAAAACAGCATTCATATAATAATATATTATTAAATGTGCATGGTTAGAAGATAGGTCCCGTGCAGCTCTGTGTCGGGCCAAAAATATTAAGAGTAAATTATTTTCTTTTCTTGATCGCATTGCGTTATGTAAGGCGGCTGTGACAATGCGGCTGCATTCACATAACGGTTGGTTGTGGGATACTCCAGTGCTTCCCAACCAGTAGGCCACGAAATGCAGTAGAAAGTACAAAAATCTATAAATTTAAGTCTATCAAACCGGATTGGATTGGATATAAATTGGATTCTGGGGGAAAAGTATACCAAATCGAGGATTTCGAATTCGTCGGTGAGCTAAAAAAACGAGTTACGGAGACAATTGAGGGCCGTGGATTATTTTTTTTAGATCGGCAGAAAAACTTAAGCTACAATTTACAGGAGATGGTTGTTTTTTAATTTCCTCTCGTAATAATTTAGCAAAAAGAAACTTTCGTTGACCAAATATTACTTACCGCATTTAAGGAAATATGTTTTCAAACTATCAAAACAAACTTAATTAAACCTTCTGTTATGATTAAAACCTGTTAAATTTGCCTGTGTGGTCGAGTGATCAGCGTCGTTGGCTTCGGCTACGGAGGTCATGAGCTTGAATCCCAGTACGGACAGTTTTATAAATTGATTTTTCAATCGATTTATGAATTTCTGTTCGATGGCATGGATGTATGTGATGTCTTAAATTACCCCCTCTTACCCATCCTATCGAATGAACGGCGCGTATCGAGAGCGATTAGCTAACAACTTGTTCTGTCCTAGCCTTATCATTCTATACCTACTCTCTTTGGAAAAATAGACGTTGAGCAACTGAGTAACAAGCAGTTCTCGTAGAAACACTTCTGTCGAGATAAACTCCATTAGGAGTCCATATGCTCCACACTGGGAGCGGACATGGTAAAATATAATTATGAATCTTCGCACAAGCTGTTTGCCGATTACAAATTGATATATATATATGTATACTATTTTACACTAAAAAAATATTTTTTCACTATGTGATTGATACAATTATTTGTTCTAAGCTAAATCAAGGCATAAATTTTGTGGTGTGAATACGCAAAACAGATGCCTTATAGTTGTCTGCTCATTTTGATCATATGTTTGATTTATTAATGCTTATTTAACATTTTTAATATTTCGTAAGAAGAAAATACAATTTAGATTTAACATAAAGCTCGCGGGACACACTTTGTAAACACCTGATCAAAGCAAAGTGAATTTCTATGACAATTCCAAAGAGACACCAATTTATTTTTTTGTTACTGAAATATATAAATGCATTTGATTTATTTATTTACACCGTCTTTTGGTGGCAAAATGAGGTCGGCAACTAAATTGCACATCATCTCTCAATACTGGGTCAGCCTTATATGATAGCCAACGTATGAGATATTTATTCACTTACGTAGCACAAATAATCTTTTTTTGCCCACACCGCTATTACCCTCTATAACCGTGCATTATGATTTATTAAAGTTTAATAATACGCCTTTTTCATTGTGGTGACAGTAAACGGAATGTACAGGCTTATTGCGTTTGAGAGTCGCCATAATATTTCTTGTCTTATTAAATCGTAGCAAAGAGATTGACCCAATAAATCATCATTGTAAAATACAGCCACATTGTTCAAATATTTAATACGTGTTTTTTTTAATTAATTTCGTCACCATTTATTTATTTTATAATAGCACGCACCTTTATAATTAACATCATAAACGTCATATAATCAATTTTTTAAATAGTTATAAAAAATTTCAACAATGTATTCGGTTGACAAAGTAACGGCATACAATAATGCTACGATAAGGGATTGAAATATCGAAATAATATATCAATACCGGTATTACAACAAAATGTTTAAATAAGGCTCGCCGGGATGACAATACCGGGCAAGTAAATCTAAATCGGTATTTCGATATTTCATATAAAATCATTGAAAAGTATATCATAATTATTGACAGGTGATTTTCATAAATAACTAACGGTCACTCAAGATAATAAATAATACACTATTGAAAGACACATCAATTCTGGAGCCTGTCGATATATAAAAAGATACAACTCTTAGCATATTTAAAATATTTTACTTCATCGCGAACAATTTTATTTAAAAAAATGTAATGTTTTCTATAGATCCAAAATTCGATTTTGGTTCATTTAGAAAACCATAATACTGTTTTTTTGCATTTTAAAACCCGGTATTTTGGTATTGATTTATTTATTTACACCGTCTTTTGTATTTTGTATTTTTTTTCGTATTTTGGTATTGATTTATTTATTTATTTGCACGCCTGTGTGGTCGAGTGGTCAACGTTGTTGGCTTCGGCTTCGGAGGGCCCGGGTTCAAATCCCGGTACGGACAGTTTTTATAAATTGATTTTTCAATCGATTTATGAATTTCTGTTCAAAGGCATGGATGTATGTGATGTCTTGAATTCCCCCCTTTCACCCATCCTATCCTATGAACGGGGCGTATCGAGAGCGATTAGCTTACCACTAATCCTGTCCCAGCCCTATCCTTCTATCCCTACTCTCTTTGGAAAAAGAGAGGTTGAGCAACTGAGTAACAAGCAGTTCTCGTAGAAACATTTCTGTTGAGATAAACTCCATTAGGAGTCCATATGCTCCACATTGAGAGCGGACATGGTTTAAAAAAAAAAAATTGGTATTGATAAAACACAATGAATACCGAGATCCCGGTTTCAGTGAATCCTGTATTGCAACCTCTAGGTGCAATTCAGGTTTAAAATGATATAATGTTTTGACTCACAGATTGCACAAACAACCGAACATGTGGCGCAAATTAGCACACCGATATATTAAATTACTTTGTATCTTCAGAATAACAAACGAGTTAAATGAATTATTCTAATGCAGAAATAAATATACTAAATTTTTGATGTAATAATAGTTCCGGTCAAATACTTTGCTCTTCTAAATACATATTTATAAATTTTCTCTATTATATTTAGAAGATTTTATAACTTACTAAAACTAATTTCTATTTCTCAATTCATTGAATAATTACTAACTCAGAAGAAACCATTTTAATAAATTAAATAAAAGCAAAGTGCTTAGTTTTGCAAGTATTCTTAAATATCGTTCACATTACCGACTATAATAACATTTACCGACTTTTAAAAAAACTGGTTTCTAAACCCCACTTTTTTTCGAAAAGAGTAAATTGATAGAGTAAATTGAAGAGTATATTGAAAGGATAGAGTAAAGACACGATAAGTGGTAAGCTAATCGCTGTCACTAAGCCTCATTATTTTGAAAGGGAGTTTTCAAACATTAAAAAGGATAAATCGATTGAAAAAATGCTGTTCGGACTGGAATCGTAACGTCCAGCATAAACGTGAACAACGTTGACTACTGTGCTATAGACGTGGATGATAATTCATTTACCAGTTGAATGAAATCGATATTTTAAATAGATTTAATTTCACTTGTATTATTAGGTACAATTAATTTATATTATAATATCGGCTTAATATGAGATAATCATTCATTGTTGATCCCAAAAACTCATATTGGCTTTTATACAAGGAGACATCTAATCGCGGCCCTTTGTTGCGAGATACAACACTCTTGCAGTGAATTGTATGTTATTCGATTTTGATTTTCTAAGATTTATATTATTAATTTGACAAACATTTTCTTTACGTCAACATTGGAGAACTTTTTACTGTTCATCATATTTATGTAAAAAAAGCCTAAAAGATGTATTGTATATCTTTTCTATAACAGTATACGTAAGTTATGTAAGCTTATTCATAGTAAAAAAATGTACAACTAAGTACGTTGATATTTTTTACCTAATTAAAATGGAGTTCTACCAAGTAAATGCCAATTCAATCATGTCTCAAAATTGTTTAAATTCTGCGAGGCAGTTTATAGACGCCACTCTTATCACACTTGCGTTTACTTATTTAACAAGAAAGCTCGTTAGACAACATAACTGATTTGATACACAAGTATTAAGTATTAATCCTCATGTTTTGAAATCTGCACATTTAAGTCACATAAAAGTATGTCTTTAACATTATATTACTATCTGTAAAAATCATTTTGTTCTGTTTTCCATTTTTATAATACATTTTTGTGATCATAGTGTGACCCTCATACAACCATCCATCATTTTTAAAAGCAAACTATAGACAGTTAATTGCTTTTTAAAAGCTTAAAGTTATCCTAGTACGTACAACACATTGGACATTAATACTAAAGTCTCTAATCCCGGCATAAGAACAGAAAAATTCTCTAAAAGTTTTGCTAGCGAGCTAAAAAAAATGTCAAACGATTTTAGAAAATCCATAAATTCCCAGGTTTTTAAAATCGGCCAGCGAGCAAAAAAAAAGTAAAATCCGCCAGCGAGAGAAAAAAGTGTTTCATCTTCCTCCTTTTGTAAATTATTTTAAAATCTCCCAATTTCTAACTTTTTCGCAGGGATTGATCCCGGGATTGCAAAAACCGACATACTTAAACAATTCTGGGATCCGAAAAAATGTGAAACCCTAAATCTCGAAATCACAAAATGGTTCCAGGATTAAATTCCCTAATAAAAAACTTAATTTAATTATTCTAGTGTCAACTAATTATCCAAAAATTGTTGTGAACGGAATTTTGAAGTCTTGTGTTCCATAAGGTCAATGTTTAATTTCTTTGGGTAGGTCATGTTTCATCGGCACAAGTTTACTGCTTGCTTAACAACAGTTCTAAGATTATAAAGTAACATGAGTAGTTAAGAAATTTTAAAGGCTTCCCTAATTATTAGGACTTTGAAAAACTTTGCACAAATTTCTACGCCACTGCTTGATTTTTTTGTTTAAAGATCATACTTCACTTGATTCAAAATTCAGTTGAATTTCTTAAAGAAAACAAACTCGGCATAGACAGAATAATAATGAATAAAGCTTTATCGTAATGAGAACCGTTTGCCCTGAGAAATAATGTCAAAGTTTTATATTTATTGGCATACATTATTTTAATTTTTATAGAAAATAAAACAATTTTACAATCAAATTGTTTTATTACATACATCGCGATTTCTCAACCTGGGTCCATAGCATGTTTCACGGCAATACTATTTTATACTATATAATATGTATAAAGCCTTAGAATCATGGATCTTGGCAAAATGTGTTGGAAAATCCTTTGTCAACTTTAAGCGTAAAATACTCAATAGCGGCCAGGTTTCAAAACGTGACAGTAGTTGTTTTCACAGCAAAATTTACACTGTGTTTCAAATTCTAAGAGTTTATGTTGAGACGACAAGATGGACAACAGAAGACTTGAGCGTCAATGGTAAATTTAAGTCACGCAGCCATAATCAATAACCGTGAGATATCTGATAAGCCATGCTACAGCAGAACTAGGGATCTCAAGAGATCAATAACGTTTTTATTTAACGAGTTAATATATTTTTAAATTTTAGTTCAGATACTTATAAATCATTTTATATGCTGTACATGTAATATTGCTGATAGTGCACTTAACACAATTTTGACTGACATGAAAAAACTAAAAAACTATTTTATTTTATTAATTTAAGCTCGTTGCCTTACGGAAAACGAGTAAAAGTAATAATTGTTCAATTAAACAAAGATTCATTTTTTTATGGAATGAAATAAATTCGAGATTTTTACTTTACAAATACATTAAAATATGGCAGATGTGTCCGTTTCTTTATTAGTGTAATTTTTCATTTCAGATATTACGAATTTCTAAAGTTTAAATTTTTTATCATTTAGCTGACTAATTAATCAAAATTTAACGTTCGTTATTATCTGCTCGCTTAAACAAATAAGAGCTCCAAATTTATTTTTCATATTGAAAAGGCTCACCGCAATTAAGTGGATTCAGGAAAACGAACTAATTTACTAGAATTTGACCTAAAAAGACTATTTATTTCGGAACAATGAAGCGTGTGGCCTTTGGCATTGTTCAATCTAATTATAATAAAAATAAGTTACAACTCTATTTAAAGTATGTATATTTCAAATTTAAAGAAGTTTAAATATTGAGATTTTAAAAATGTCACATAAAAATTAAAATTCTAGTAATGATATCAAATATCGCATATATTAGAATGCGCATATATCGTTGTTAAGGTGCAATCTTGGGACTACTTAATTAAAGGATTGCAAGAAATTATGATTACAATATGATACTAGACACGTAAGTTAAATGAGTGTTATTTCAATTATTAATTATATATTAACCACAACTGTGGAAGGTACCAGGCCTTTGATGTAAAGTTACACAGCTCACCGAATATTATTTATACAGTCTGTATTTTTTTCCATACAAGTACTAACATTAATGATTGTAAATACCGTATTTTAAATTTGCCCACTTTTAAGTAAATACACAAAAAAATATATAAAATTAAACTTATAAAATCATGTAAGTGCATAAATAATGATGCCTAGATGGTGTTTTTACATCGGTTATTTGTGTAGATACGATATTTAAAATAATACAATAATTATTGAATAGAGAATAAAATATCAGTAAAACGAAATTGTTAATATCTCCCGCCAATTACAATAATTTGCTACGTGAAAAACTAAAATCCAATTGTTCATCAAAGTGCATTGCTTGAATTATAAAAAGTATCTGAAACCTGTTCAAAAGATGAAACTAATAAAAGCTAGGAAGTGTTGCAACTTGCAACATTCCGGAGGAATTCCCAGTTCCAATATTTCTCTATGGTCTTAATAACAATAGGGAGCTGCATGACTTGTTCTTTTATCTCTGAATACATCACAATATATTATACAACGCAAGCATTATATTCTCATACCTACATAATTTAAAGCTCTCTTCTGTATTAGATTTTGTCGGATGCCATTATGTGCTGCCTTAAAGCAACACTGTTAGAACACAAGCGTTGAGTAAATTTTGCATCAGGCTTAAGCCAACAGAATACATTTGCGAATAGACACAATAATAGATGTATTTTTTAAAAATAGTTGACTAGAAACTGGATCTTGTCATTCTAAGGTTACGTGTGACGGAAACTTTTCTTTTACTCTTCCATAAGCCTAATAAAAAATGAGGTTAAAAATATCAAATTATTTGTTTTTACATTTACTTGTAAAATTTGTTTATAGCTATTTCGGCGTATGCCATCGTCAGGACTATGTATAAACCTGCATTTACCCAACTATATACATATATATATATGTATTGACTTAGAAGAGATACACAATATATTTTGTTATTTACTCAAACATCCTAATTTATATTATTACATGAATTAAGCATGACTTATTATTTGCCGCCTGTGTGGTCCAGTAGTCAACGGTGTTGGCTTCGGCTACAGATTTATGAATTTATTTTCAAAGGCATGGGTGTATGTGATGTCTTGAATTCCCCCTCTCACCCATCCTATCATATAAACGGGGCGTATCGAGAACGATTAGCTTACCACTAATCCTGTCCTAGCCCTATCCTTCTATCCCTACTCTCTTTGGAAAAAGAGAGGTTGAGCAACTGAGTAACAAGCAGTTCTCGTAGAAACACTTCTGTTGAGATAATCTCCATTAGGAGTCCATATGCTCCACATTGGGAGCGGACATGGTTTAATAATAAAACATGACTTAAGGTTTTCTAAGAACGACAACAAATATGGGATCATTAAAGGTAAATTAGTTTAAATTAAACTGATATTTATTATAAGTTACATTAGGGGTACCGGTGATGGATTGATAATTATTTTTTTTATTTAAGATGTCATTTGCTTGATCATGTATATTAATACCTTAAGACCTTTGCCACAAAGATGTAAACCATTATTTTAATCGAGTTCCACCAATTAAATGCAAATTTATTCAATCAGTAAAAAATCAGATTTAAAGTTTTTTTATAAAATTATACACATTATATTTAAACACTTGGTGAATACCTCATTATATATTTCTCGACTATTTTCAAATGTTAATTAAAATCGATTGAAATGTTTTGGGCAATTTAATATAAAGCTTAAAGTCGGACTTACTCCATATATTTGAACACAGGAATCGATTGACGATTATATGTAGAGAGCCCGGGGTGATTTGGAGGCGTGCGCCCCAGAAATTTCATTCCAAACAAAGGGATTTAATAAATAAAATCGAAAAGACCGCTTTACTTTTGTATTTGTTTCACGTCAGATGGAGATAATTGACTTTGCCCGAGTTTGGTATTTGCTGGTTTTTTTTTCATCGAGTCAATTATTGCGAACAAGAAATTGAATGTTAATAGAATTGAAATATAAATCAGCTGAAATAACTAAACTATATTAGCGAATTATCAAAGCCAATTACAAACACGTATGTTTTCTTCAAATATTATAAAACTTACTTTAAAGTGTTTATATTTGAAGTGCATTTCAAGTAAGTGAAAGTTGTTGTATACGATTTCGATTTCATAAATAGATCTTTCAAACGATAATTAAATTATTTATTGATTTGGCATTTACTTAAAAATAAAAAAAACTGTAGAACTAAAATACGTTGATATTTTTACCCTATCATAATAAAGTTCGTAATATAAATTTGTCAAAATTTATTTAATATATAAGACTCGGTCTTATACTACTTGAGTAAGTTATTTAATTTCTCTCTTTAATGTATTTATAAATATATTTGATAGTTAAATATTTGACGTTATTTTAATAAATTGACATTTCTGCTATTTTGGGCCCCCATTTGTGAAACGAAAAATAAATGAACGCTTTTAAATAGGAAAAAAATGTAAATTGTATTATTTTAAGTCAAAAATTCAATTTGAAAAACCATCAACAATGTTAGAATCTCTTGTTTTTGTATGGTCTCCAGCAGAAGAACTTTCGATTGCCAAATAAACGCAGGTGTATTTCTGAACGATTTTTTGGATTCAAATTAGATTTTACATATATACGTTATCTAAACATAACTTTCAACTTTTCTTTCACTGAATATATTATATTGATTAAAGCTATAATGGCCAATTTAAATAATACGTTCTTGTGACTTTTGTAATTCTCTATTTATTCAAATGCATTCGTTTTCTAAAGACTTGACTTTTTCAAAAAAAAAAAAAAAAACTTTTATTCTTGTGAGTTTTTTAAAAAAAGCGTTTATGCAAAATTTTAGGACATTTGTAATACGGCAAGAGCAATACAGTTTTTAAGCTAAACAAAAAAGTTTTTTTTTCTTTCATTCAAATTCAAGATTGTCAGCAGACTGAAATAAAGGGTGTTCCTCAAAACTTAACATATTCTAGTCGGTTTTCAAACTATGAAGACATTAAACCGAAAACAATTCAAACCATTCTGATCTTCAACACAACTTACCTATCAACTTTACTTAATGTCGCATAGAAACTGCCTCGTTTGTGTACAGCAGTTGTTTACACACCTCTCTTTCAAAAAAAAATCTTCGCGCTCTTCCACTCATTATTATATATTTAATACACTTTTTAAATGGTAAGTAAATATTACAATAAAAACAAAATTAAACAATTGACAGAATATTTACCAGGTTTTGATTAATATAAACATACATATGTACATATATAGCTGTGTGGTCAAGTGTCAACGTCGTTGGCTTAGAACCCGGATGTCACGGGTTTGAATCCCAGTACAAACAGTTTTTTTATAGATTGATTTTTCAATCGATTTATGGATCTGTGTTCAAGGAATGGATGTTTGTGATCTCTTAAACTCACCTTCCCACCCATCCTATCCTAAAAAAGCGGGGCGTAGCTACAGCGATCTGTACTAGCCTTATCCGTCTATAGCTACATTCTAAAAGAAGTTGAGCTCCAGTAAACTCCATTAGCTCCACATTGGACACGCACATGGTAAAAAAAATATTTAATTATAATAAATTGTTTATACGATGTGTGTGGATGTTAATTAGCACAAAGTTTATCCAATCTTGGGATCAATGAGGACAATGCAAATGCAAACCTGGCTTAATATAAGGTTTTCATTTTAACCAGTGCGATAAAGCATAACAATTCAAATTTTTTTTTCCAATAGTTAGCTGAAATTAATCACCTTGATTATCGACAAATGAATTCTGTATCCACGAAAGTGTTGAAAAAACAACATATCGTTTGAATAGTGCAGCACTAAGCCATTCAAGTATTTAAGAAAAAAATGTATATTTCATGTTAGATGTCTAGAAGTTTTTGATGGTGAAAACATGTCAATCTCATTTTTTTGTAAATTTAATTTCGAAAACATAATTTTTATATGCATTTACAAACCAGACCGTTGGGGCACGCTTTTATTTAAATTGTTTTTCTCCAGTTAAAAAGTTTTAATATAAACTAACTGTATACAAATGTCGTCACGTAATGATATAACGGTTTATTTATTTGTGTATGTTTATTTATATATATAATGAAAATTGGATATCTCATAATTTTATCACGCCTCTCAGCTTCAAAATCGCTGGTGTATATATAGTGTAAATAATAAATTTGCTCGGCGTTAAAATATTTTTTATTTCAAGTTTTGATTTTTTCTTCATTTTGTTTAAATAGCATAATTTTTGCTCAGCCATTTTAAATTGTGTGATTTGTTTTTTTTTCAAAATTATAAAAAAATGTAAATCTCGAGTGGTATATAAAATTCTCAGCTCATTATCAATCCTGTGTGAAAAGATATTATATTAAAAAATAAAATAGTTTTTGTGCTAATTCAACATTTTTATATACCTGGTAAGATTTAGCAATTATAAAAAACCTTTTTAATTTTCATTCTAGTTTATCTCACCACCGATAGTTAATTGGAACACCGATTTTCTGTTATATTGATTTTTATTATACACGTAAAACTCAACAAAATAAAAATAAAAGCGCCATGTCCGAATGGTAACTCTCAATCAATTCCACATTTCAAATTATTCATGGTATGGGGCGAAATACACAAAATCCACACTTGAATATTCACTTTATCATTTATAATGTTGTATTCGAAAAATTTTCAGCTTTTAGCACTAATTTATCGAACCTAATCCTGAAACGTGTCGGGTCCTATACTCCTATAGTGCACCGGTTAGCGTTGTTGGCTTCCGTACTGGATTTCACGGGTTTGAGTCCTAGTACGAACAGCATTTTTTCGACCTATTTATAGATTTCTGTTTGATGGCATAGGTGTTTCCCCCACCCTTCTGATCCTTTAATAACTGAGCGTAGTGAGAGGGATTAGTTACGACTTGTCCTGTTCTTGTCTTATCACTCTTTTTGGATAATAGAGGTTAAGCGACTGAGTAACACACAGTCTTATATAATAAGTTACGTTGAGATACCTCCATTAAGAGGCCATATGATCCACATTGGGAGCAGACATAGATAAAAAAAAATTGTGAAAGCTTTTATAGTAAAATTGTTTTTATGCTCACCGTGATAAAAATTTATCTTAAAAACAAACGTAGTTAAAAGAGAAGGATTAGCTTTTAAACTAACCATCTCCGAAGCTCATCAAAAAAGAAGATGATAGACTGGCTGACTAGTTTAAAAAAATACCTATCTAGTCTTAAATTAATCCATAGGGAATAGATATGATGAATAAAAACAGCCAGGATTGTTTCTTGTTAAATCTTTTTAAAGTTCTATTATTTTACGTTAAAGTGAAACAAGTTCAACATATAAAGGAATAATAGTATATAAAGAGTTTTGAGTATTGATCGAGCCTCGTGCAACTCGGTCAAGTTCAAGAAACTTTTATGCAATAACCTTTGTAAAAGTTTTGTTTGTAGTTAGAAGAAAGTGAAAACAATTTCATGTTTAGTCGAAACATAATAAGCAGTCAAAATACTCAAACGAGAATCAAATTACCAAGCAACATATGAAGTCACTTTGTTTTTTTTCATAATAAAAAATTTTGCATTCTACACTCATATGATTTTAAGGTGTATGAAATAAATTGAATATATATTTTTTTAAAAGGTAACTTATTTTTTCCACAGGGTAGTTTTAATACATGTGACATTTTTGTAACAATTTTGAGAAGCATCTTCATAGTTTTAACAGTATATCAATTGGAACATTACATTGAGAAATAATTTTCACAAAGCATAACAAATGACTAGCATCAGATACTTTAATATTATTTAGTAGTAGAATAAGGGAGCCGGTAAATTGCTCGAATGCAATTCTTCGAATGGAAATTGCTCGAACGTCAAATGCTCGAATTACAAATTGCTCGAATTTTTTTAATAAAAGTTTTATATAAGCTTAAACATTAATTACTCATTCTTTAAAAAAATATTTATGCAAGACGGAATATAAGAACCATAAATCAAAAAAAAACCATAATAAAAAATAAAAAAACGGTCACTCGGCCACACATCCAAATGTAAATAATAGTAAAAATAGTATTTTTTTTTCCTAATTTTTTTTGTTTTAAGATTTTTCACGACTCTTTCTACGAATTTCATTTTTATCTCGTGCGACACTTGTTTAGAGAGTGAAATATAAAAATAATTTTCGAAAGTATTTATTTTAACCGTGCTCGCTCCAAATGCGGATCATATGACCTCTTAATGGAGTTGTTTGGGAATGGGAACAGAAGTGTTTCTACGAGAACTGCTTGTTAATTAGTTACTCAAACTGTTTTTATATTTTTCCAGAACACATGGAAGACTAGGGCTAAGACTGGACAAACGGTTGGCTTATCACTTTCACTACGCCTTATTTTTAGTAGGGATGGGTGAGAGGTTTCAAGAAATTACATGCATATGTGCCTTTAAACAGAAATCTATAAATAATTTGAAAAATAATTGATTAAAAAGTGTACGTATTAAGATTCAAGCCCATGGCCCCTGAAAACAAAACCAACGAACTTTTCCACTCGACCACTGGCAACTGAATAATAAATTAAAAAATATTTTTTTATTATGACTTTTTTTTGATTTATGGTTTTTATTTCCCGACTTGCATAAATATTTTTTTAAAGAAAGAGTAATTAATGTTTAATTTGTTATTCGAGCATTTGACGTTCGAGGAATTGGTTATTCGAGGAACTTGTTATTCGAGGAATTGCATTCGAGAAATTTGCATTCGAGCAATTGCATTCGAGCAATTTACCAGGAACCGTAGAATAGTAGTAAAATTTTAAAATTATTTGTAGAAATGAACTCGAACATTACAATGAACATATGCTTAATATCTCAAATTTAAAATTAAAAGAAACTTTTATTTTAGGTATTGTAATTGTCAGAGTCAAAATATTTAATGAATAAGGCAAAGTTAGCGTTTTCACCTTATTCGAAATGAAATTCTCAAGTTTAAAAATAACAAATATGTGTTGGCTTAAAAAATATTATAAAACAAACGTTCAATGAAATAAGTTTAACGCTCGGCGACTACTTTGCAGGTTATTGGGTGTGATCAGATTTTCATCGCAGTAGTTGCCAAGATCACTTTAAAGTCTCACTTAAAACGATAAAAAATTAGATGGCAGAAAAATAACTACACTACAGTATACACATATTATTGCCGATACACATGAAATAGGCAGCTGTATGTAGTTAGCATGTCCTGTAAACCAATGAAAGCAGAATGGAGCATCTAGTAATTTCATTATTGCTAAGAGATATTTGTATTTATATTATTTATCTGACACAGATTATAAAAATCTTCGTTTTAATACATCATTCTCAGAAATTAATTGCATAATCAAACGACACTTTTCCAATTCTTTGAAACTAAATAAAAGTGATTTCTCCTTTATGGGGCTACGATGGAAATAAAACATTCATTCTTGATATTGAAGTTTGATAAGTATGTAGGGTTTTGCGGCTGGTTTTTTTAGAATAACTATTTTGATAACTCATACGTTATGATTGTCAAAAAAATATTAAGTTTCCTTGGGATTTCACAGAATTCACATAATCATAATCAGTCCATAACGAATTGCTTTCACAAAATAATATTTTTAGAACACAGTTATGCTTTATTATAAGAAAGGTATATAGCTAATAATGATATATTTTTTTATCTCAGAAAAAAGAAAAAAAAAACAGTTGACTTATATACATTTTGTCACTGACGCATGTTTTATCATTCGACACCTTCAGGCATCTACATAGTTAACAAGTGAACTCAAACTATCAGTGAAAAAAAAACTGTTTCTCTTATTTATAAACCTTAAACATACTTAAATATTTTAGCAAAAAATTAGGAATAATTAAGCTTAGAAACACTATTAAACTGGTGTTGGTATATTTGTATTTAAAATTGATTTAATATTATTGACGAAATATCTTATTTAAACAACATTCACACAAATAAAAAACAAAATCTGTAAATTCTTGTAATAATAGATAGAAATATTATTTTTTGTATCAATTGATTAAACGATCCTTTCATAAAACGTTTATTTTTAATTAAGTGTTTATATTTTGTATAAAAGAGTATTTCATAAAATTTTGTTTTCCATAAAAAAGTTAAAGATAAAATTATGTTGAAACCTGACATTACCTGAAAACTTGTGAATATTGTACAACTTCTTCATAGCTGATAAAAAAAATGCAGTATAAATAAATTTAAGAGACTCGATCGTTGAAAATTGGCAGAAAAGGGAATTACTTCATTTATTTTTTTGCTTAATGTAAAAGATAGTTGTACGTACCTGAAATTCACGTATTCCAGGTTTCTTTATATATACTTTATAACCATATAAAAAACATATTATTAATCAATAAACTAATGAGTTACATTTAAGCTACACAAGTTTTTGATATCCTCATTATATAATATGAATTATAATTTATAAGTTGAAACCTTTTATGGTCCCATGAAACCTAATTATGGTAAGCCAATGTCTATGGCTTTAATTCAAGTTTTCACATAAGTTTTTTTTATTCCGGAATACCAACAGACTGCTCCCACTATAAAGCTTGCCAAAATTTAACGTAACTTTAACATTAAAAGCTCTCCTGTTTCTTTATGAGTAATTAACAACTTTTCTTTTGTAGTTTAGTGTGGGATGAGTACAGTGACACGATTGAGAGAGGGATTATGTTTTCTAACATACATGAAATGTAGTAATAATATTAAAGAACATTATCAAACAATCACTCTGCAATATTTTTCAGAGTGGCTTTACAAGAATGAATACAAAAGTTGTACCTTTTGAATAGTCATTTGATATTCATTAATTATTCAAATTTTGATTTACCATTATAAATTAAAAGAAAGTCTTTTTGAAATAATGTTCACTAAAAAATCAAATTTAACGGTATATCAAGATCAAAAATAAATGATATTAATATAGCAAAGCTTTAGTCACTTTTAAAGTTTTCCAACATCAATGCTTGGTGGGAAGACAATATTTAAAATAAAAATACTTAAGCACTCACCAATTGTTGAATTGTTCACTCACCAATTATACAGTATAGTTAGTATATTTTTTGGTTTTTGATATTGGCTCGACGACAAAATCGCTGTGAACTATTTTTAAAATCCTAGTCTAATACGAACAGCATTTTTCAATCGATTTTTCGATTTCTGATTTCTGAAGGCACGGATGTTAGTGATGTCTTAAATCCCTCCTCCTTACCATTCCGATTCTTAAATAACAAGGCGTATCAAGAGTGATTAGCCAACCATTAGTCTTGTGTTGCCTTATCCTTTATATCACTATTATTCTCTTTGATAAAGAGAAGTTAAGCGACTGAGTAGAACCATACGCTTCACGTTAGCTCTCGCGGCTCGGAGACTAGAAAAATACTTCTCTGCCGATGGGGATCGTTAAGGGACCCCAGTGGTTTCCTCATTATTAGCCTTATTCTTATGAATTTCAAAAAAAAAATAGTCTAAGGGCTTTAAAATATCTCTCTGCATCATTCCTCATACATTTTTTTTTTATAAAAATCTGTGTTTTTTTTAAAATAAATAAACATATTTTAAGTTGCGCGTAAAAAAAAAGTCATCCTAGCACACATATGAAATTGCAACTGACGACTTTAGCCCAGCTATCTTACGAATGATCGCTTATCGCGGGCGCTTATCGCCTCATCTCGTTATCGCGTTATAGCGTATTTATATAAACTACAAAGGTCCAAAAAACTATGATATAAGAATACCTAAATTATAAACATTGTATCACCCATATTAAAATAGATATTGAAGAAAATGTGGGTATCGGGGTCGCATTTCTTGAGCTTAGAACCGGAAAAGTTAGGAGCGGACATCGAAAAAAATATCTTATTATTCTCGTAGAAATAAATGTAATAATTTATTTTTAACCTTAATATAATGAGTTTTAGCTGGTTAATACCAATTTAATCAATAAAAGTGTATGTTTAATCAGACGGTGACGAAAACAACATAAACAATCATTTGAACTGTCAATTTATTTTTTTAAATAAAAAGTGAAAAATAGTGTGCAAATAATAAATGTTTTATTATATTTTAAAATGTTTTTTGGTCATTTGAACTAATGTCCATTCTCACTCTTGACCTAACCAACTAGAACAAGCAAATTTCACTTGGACAAGGTGGTCAACAAATGTGACATGGGAATAGATTTATGTCTTGTTTTAAATTTAAGTTTTATTGTTGTGAAACCACCCTTCCTCTTGTAATAGTTTTTTGCTACGCCTTTGGGCCAAATTACAACTTACGTTATTGAAATACAATATTTTAAAAACATTTATGTCATATAAAATATGTACGTATTAATTAATATTGTCAGAAAAATAAAAGAATCAAAAAATCTAAAAAATATTAGAATGCGATTTACTTACCTATATATATATATATATATATATATATTTAGTATTGAATAATTTTGTAAAAATAAAAATATACCGCGCAATTGCTATGCACATAGTCTGCGCCCCACTCTATGTAAATATAATTTGAATGCAAAGCAGTTTTAATCTAAATAATTAAAGCATGTTACATGAAAGTAAACACAAATAAGCAAAACAGCGCAAAAACAATACGTGTTGCAATGAAGCCTTATAAATAAAATACTGTTGCTGTAAGCGTTCTACGTCAGCAGGGACTTCTTGTGAACCGGGTATTGCTAGTTTAATGGTAAAGTACCGGAATGCTGTCATATTTATTTTATATGTTAACTTGGTTCGACAATTACTTAAGTGTGGCATATTTTTCGTTGTTTAAAACAGCACTAAAATGAACGTTTCGATTATTTATTTAAATTTTCAATGATGATTTGTGATGGTTAGACTTTGTAAGATAAAGATAATGTTAAAATGCATTGAATTTAATAATTATTTTTATAATCTATAATTTTATTTTTATAATCTATCATTTCTATAATCAAACATTTTTAATGCGAAATGTTGATAATCAAAATGCGAAAATTGATAATAATAGATTCTAAAAATATGAGTCTGTAGGCGTTATTATTGACTAGATCAGGTGTGGGGAACCTTTTCTTCTCTGAAGGCCGCATTCATTTTTCTGATTCGACAGGAAGGCCACAGTAACCATTGACTAGGAAATTTTTGGCCGAAAACAATTTTATGCCAATTTTTAATGCCCAGAAATTTGCAAATTTCCCAAAATTACCATCGTGGAACCTTTTTTTATTAAGTCTTATAAAGATTTTGATTTCAAAAATTCAAAGAATTTACGAAATTACAAAAATTTACAGAATTAAAGAATTGGCCAGAAGGTCGAACCAGAGTAGCCAAAAGGCCGCAGGTTCCCTACGCCTGGACTAGATTATCTTCAATATAAAGAGGAAACGAATATTTTTTCACGATCTCGCAAATAATCGTTCTTGGGAATGATTATAGTACGAAGAAATAATAAGGTATAATTGAGCATGGCTACATAAAAGAAAATCAGAATTAAGAAATCTCACCAACATTTTTCCGAGATTTGTGTTAGCCCTATATGAGTAGTGAATCTTTTGAAATATTCTCATCCCACGCAAAATATTAAAAACATGCTGATGCGATATGAAAAATTGCGATAAATATTTACTTTAAATATCTATCTCAGGGTTTATCGTGTGTTATCATTTTTGGCAAACGTTATTAATGAAATCTCAATATACTTAAATCCAATGCTTAAATCTGTTTAATCCAAAGGTATTAAAAGCATTTAATACTAAGTCTACCTTTTCATAAATGCTAAAAATAGTGTCTTACAAAAAAACATCGGTCTGGAAATAGTCGAGATTATTGACCAATAAATTAAATGGTCGAAATAATTTGAATAGACGTTGAGGCTTATTTTCACAACAACAAAAAATGGGACGTCTTAAATCTGATTTACGTTTTTTGATTTTTTTATACTTACGTCAATTCTGATCATGTTTGTATAAAATTATATTCATCAAAATATTGAAAAGATTTTTCCTGCCTGTTAATGAAAAGAAAACCAGTCAAAATTAAAATGTAAAGATGGCATATACTATTTTTTAAAAAAAATCTGATTTAAAATTAATGCGTAGCATCAGATTAAAGGTATATGTAGGTTGAAAAAAGGTTCAATTTTAGTTATTGATGTACATTTAAGAGTACCTTTAAATGAATTTAAAGCATCTATCTGAAATGGAGAAGAATAATTGAAGAAATAGGGGTTGGCAGAAAAGATCATTTGGATGTAAAGATAAGTCTTGAAACGATCAGGAAAAAACTCGGATTCAAACTCTTTAAAATTGTATTTTGTTGTACTCATTCAATTTTCTTTATAAAAAAAAATGAATAAATTTGTGTGAGCCCACATACAAATACTTTAAAAACAGTAATAAGAAATAGTCGATTTGGTTTATTCGTTTATTTTTTATATTGGTATTACCACGCTTTAAATGTGTCCGTGTAAAAAAAAGGTTATTGACTTTATTTAAAATTTCCGACTGTATAAATAATGGTAAATACTGTTTACTAAGAGCAATTATTATAAAAAAAAATGCACGGTGTAATACTCAGACAGTTAAAGTATTTTTCTACTGAAAAATATTAACAAAATAATTAAATAGAATAATTAAAACAGTTATAGTTATAAAAAAGGTTAAAGCTTTTATTTGCTTCCGTGACGGATCTCACGAGATCAAATCCCAGTACAAACATGATTTTTACAATCGATTTCTGCTCCAAGACGTGGATGTTTGTGTGTCCAAAATAGTTTTCAAAAACGGATCGCAGTGATAACGATAAGCTTACCAATATCCTCGCCAATTTTTTTTTCCTTTCCTAACCCTCTACGAAAAAAAGACAGGTTAAGCAATTGATAAACAAGCAGTTTTCGAGACCATATGCTTTAAATAAGGACCGAATATGGAAAAAAATAAGTATACATGGTTCAAAAAGGTTTTTTTTTCGATAATTTTGTCGGTTGATTTGATTGATAACTTTAATTTTTCTGTTCCGCTGGCATTCAACATATATTATGAATTCTAAATATATTTTCATTCTTAGGTAAAGTTCCGTATGAATACCTTTGGTTGCAATGAAATTTCATTACATTCACGTAGGTGTTTCCAAACATTCGTCTGTAAGTTATTTCCGCTGCTTTTCCGACGCCGTTCTCATGTTCAACTATATTTGCACACACCCATTGGGTGGTTTTCTCCAAACTTTTTCATGGATAACTAACTTAAATTCCAACCTCTGCCAACAAAATCTCGATAAGTGCATCAAGGACTTACACTCCAAAGTTTTCTGACCAAAGATATTTCCATAAAACTTGGTGTTATCCAGGGCCTCAACGAATGTTATATTAATTAAAACTTAATCTTAATTAATCTTAAGTCCCTTTTGAATGTTATGTACCGAGTATTGTACCACTCATAAATTAATGTCAAAACAATGCCAGGTCCGTCGACTTACTCTTTGACCAGAACCAATGCTGCTAATTTAGTGCACTTTTTATGTCACTCGGTTTCCATGCCCAACAGTTCGTAAAAAGCAACTTTGACACTTTCCTATCATTTCAAATACGTTGATTAATGGTCACCCAAAGGAAGGCAAGGCTTCCGTGACAGATCTCACATATTCGAGTCCTAGTACGAACAGAATTTTATTCAATTCAAAATGGGCGTTTGTAATATCTAAAAATAATTTTATTGAAAAAAAAGAGAAGTTGAGCAACTGACTAACAAACAGTTTTCATAAAAATGTTGAGATACATCCATTAGAAAATAATATATGTACTACACACTAGAAACGGACATAGTTTAGTAAAAAAACTTTAGTAAAAAGCTTGAGTGAAGAGTGAGTTTTCGTGAGTAATAAAAAGGCACATTTATATTATTATTTTAGAATACATTGTTATTGGCGTATAAAATCTCGTTTCACGATGTCGCTACATATATGTATGCAACAATCGACAAAAAACATGTTTTGACCTATGAATGCCATTAAAGATAAAATAACGTGGTGACCAATTCAATGCAATGGTACAGTGATGCACAACCTTTATCGTCTAGCGAGCCGCATAAAACAAATTATCGTGGGTTCGGGCCGCAAAGAAAAAAAAAGTGCGCTAAATCCATTTTTATACAGAACATATGTAATTTCCATGTAAAACGGCCTTAAAACCGTGTAAAAAAGATTGTGAATTCAGATAAATCAGTAATAGGTTCCATTATATTATTTTGACAGTGTTATTTCGAAAACGTGAACATAAATAAGCCATGCAAAAAAGGAATATAAGTAGATGCTTATTAAAAATCTTTTCAATGGGCAATATGTATGCTTTATTTACATATATGCAATTCATAAGTTAATGCATTATTGGTCTTTGTTGATTTTTTTTTTTTAATTTGACATAATATTTGTAAGCCTGTTTTTATGAACCGATTTATTACCCTTCGTTAAAGAAAAAGCTTGCTTACATTTATTGAATAAATGTTTTACGTGAAAAAAATATGTTTGAGAAAAATATTAAAGGGCCGCTACAAAATTCAAAAAGGGCCGCGGTTTGTGCATCACTGCAATGGTAGAATACACTTTTATTTTAAAATACGACCCACACAAATATTAATCAAACAAATATGAATGTATTTGCAATGCAAGATTTACACAAAACACACTCTGGCTTAAATATAATATTGTATAGCTTTTAGTTTGATTAACACAGTATGGTCTCTTTGCTCTATCAAGTCTAGCATAACTTACTTAAATATCAATACTCTTCCGAAGCTGTATGTTATAAAAAATTTATGGGATTTTAAAACTGTTCTACTGTGGTATTGATGTAGAGAAAAGGTACAATTATAAGACATAATTTTATACATATTATTTATATTTGAAAGATAAGCGGGTATAATATTTTAAAATCTTTAAATAAAAATGAAAATCCTGTTTATTGAATAACTTTTACATTCCGTTTCATATAAACTCAACGATAATTTTATAACTCTCGCTTCAATACTCATTCATTTTTTTTAAATTATGAAAATGTTAAGCGATTACACCACGAAAATTTTTCAAAAAGGTTTTAAACTCTGAAAAGTAAATTTTTCGACAGTTAATTCTTTCTTAATATAGAAAAAAAGTGTATTGAATGAACAAGGTTAATGAACTGTTGGATAATTCGTTTCGCAAACATTTTAGGATGAAATTTAATGAATGATAAAGTAAGCAGTGAATTAAAAACAAGGTAATGAAAAAAGAATGGGTGGAAATATAACGGATTCGTAAAAAATAAAATTATAGCGTAAGTAGTTAAAAATATAGAATCATTAACATTTGTTTCGGAAACGATTCATCATAAATATTTTCAAGTCTCAGAGTAAGCTCTGATTTTGAAAAATACCTCTTTAGTCTTATAAATATGATGATCTTTATGGTTTATCTATTGTTCATATTGTGTGCTATACGTTAAAAAATAACTTTTTGTTTACCTTAGAAAATACCTTTATTCTAAAAATTACAGAACAAAGGTTATGAAATATTTCAAACTAGTAGTGATGAAATTATTACTCACTTTTTGTTATGAATAAGTTAAAGTCAAATGTTATCATTCATACAATCAAAACTTCTGCTTTTCTGTGTTTAATACAGTCTACAAAGCAGACGCAATAAAGATCTAACCTGCGAAAACGATAGCAAACCTTTTTTTAGTATGTGGATCTAAATTGAGTTTCAACTCCTAAAATTCAAATTTTCTTATTAAATTGACTATGAAAAGGTAAACAAAATTAATATATCTCTACCGAGAGAAATCTAGCATTTTTTTTATTTTATATAGATATAAAAACGATGTATTTGAATATAATAGATAATATAACTCAAAACTTCTTTTTTTAAAAATTTGAATCGTTCAATTTATGTACATTCACACAGATTTTGTCAGATCTTGAACTGACCAAGTTGAAAAATGAACAAGTTCATCCATGCACTTGAACGCCTGAAGATTCCGAAAGGAAAAAACCGGGTCGTTAGTGACAAAATCTGTGTGAATGTACATAATTTGAACGATTCAAATTTAATATAGAAATTCCACCAAGCACTTTCAGTCGAAATCTTAAATCATTTTTTTACCCATCTTTCTATAAAACTAGGCCATCGATATATTTAAAATTTGTGTATATGATAATTTGGTCAGAATCAGAATCAGAATGAATTGAATAATTTACCGTTAATAAAACAAGACAGTCAGTTTATGTGTGTATAACTAAATAAGTTTATGTATAATAACTAAACATAATGGTTAGTTATTCATAATGATTGGGTTTTCTCTCATTCATTGCTTTGAATACTTTTTTACAGTCAAATACATGAAGAGATCTGTATCATAATTTATAAAAACAGTAAAAATAAATTTGTAATTTCCAAGCATTCATACTGGTAACTTAAAATTGTCACGCAGGCCACGGGCCTACAATTCCTGACCTGTAAGATTTGTCTTATGAAAGTTTTTCGTAATACCAGCCGTCACTCTTTCCTATAAAACTATTTAAGTACACTCGTTAAGTTGACTCCTTCTTCGGTGACAATTTGTCTCTTTTTCTCGAGTCTGGTTAGAAAACATAGACAATGTGACAGTGTCTTTGAATAGACAATTTTCGCGAGCGTAGACAAAGGTTTCAGGTAGATTTCTTCGCATACGCAAATACATTGTTACGTGTTTTATGATTTTGACAAATATGACACAGAAAAGTTATATCACAAATTCTTTATTCGAGAATAAGCCAAGCCAAGTCAAGTAAGCAAATTTCTCCAAGTATATACAATAATCACAATAAAACGAAATATTTTATTGAAGCAAAAGCTCAAGATATAATTTTTATAAATACATTGTATTGTAGAATTTTAATGTGTTCGCTGTCAATACTTGGCGAAAAGGTTTTATATTGGAAAATATAATACTTTTTCGTACTAATTCCACATTTATTAATGAGAATTGTACAAAACCATAGCATTCTTAAGTTCCAAGCAGTGTTGTAGAAAAAACAGCAAAAATGAGCGAGCCGTTAAATCCCAGCCTCTTCTTACTAATGTTATGGCGGTTGTACCTAGATAAACTCTAAATTCCAATTAATGAGATTATTTTTCGTTGAATATAACATGTTTGTTTGAAAGATTTCTTGTATGGATATACTCTAATTCTTTGGTGTTATTAATTTACAATTTACGATACATCGGAAGGGTCATATATGCAAATTAAGTGATGATTGTATGAAATATAGTGAATGGAAAGAAATGCGATGTGTGGTAAAACAAATAAAATTTAACTTCCCACTATTAAATATCACAGTTACATAAAATATTAATCATAAATTACATAAAACAACAATAAAAAGCGGAATTCATATTATATACGATTTTGACGCCTATTTTGATATGCTGCGTCTTATCATATAATCATGGCAATATACTAAGTAAATGATGATGATTCAATCAATAACAATATTTAAAAAATAATAAAGTGAGATGTGTTACCCTAGTTTGACTTTACTGATTTTTGATTACTGATATGACTTGAGAAATCCTATGGAAAGATTGAGTAACGAACTAGTGTGCACAAATAAATTTTGAGATTAATTATTCATTGATTAAAATCTCAATAATGACGTTGATTTTTTTATTGAACTACCCAACCTCATATTCTGTATTTTAATATTGTAAAAAAAATATTTTTTAATAAAATGATTTGCCTTCTTTGGTTGCTTTTGTTCTCCGAGATTTTTATTTGAAAACCTTAGAGAATGTGTTTTTTTCTTATTTTGAAAAAGATGTAATTGAAAAGATATATAATAACAATATAAATATGTATTTTCTACAATATAATAGAAACAAATGGTTTCATAATGATGTGATATAACTTTGAACATTATGGATTCGAACAGCTCATCTGAAAAAAGTACCTGCTTTAACAAAACTGGTCATGATCGTAATAACTAAATCTGGGATTGTATTGTATTGTATTTCTTCAGAGTATTTTTCTCTTTTACAGCGCATATAAACTTAAGTATTTTTTTTATTAAAATATGTATGTTAATATTATTCTCCGCTTCTAACAAAAATGTGGTTTTGTTATTCACTGAATCTATTGACGATAGTCTTGGTTATTCTTTATTGTACCCCGATACAGCAAAACTTTAAAAAGTTCTTTCTTTCCCGATGATCTTTTAACGTGCAGTTTTCGGAGATCTCGTACGCTTAAAAGCCGCTATTAAAAAATGAAAAATGTAAAGCTTATGACGGCAATTAATTTCATCTTACTTCCCATGTATCCTCGTGAGCTGACCTATACCCTGTACTTAAACGTTAACATGGTATTTCACATATTCCTTCTTCATTATTTGCTTGCTTTTAATTTGTAGGTTGACATTGTAGGGCTCTTGTCTGTGTGTGTTGTCGTCTTAAATTAATGGCAAGCCCATACATCATTACGGATGATATTTTCAATTGAATATTGTTAAATTCAACTTCATTTCAATATGATAAATGTATCCAAGTATGTTAACAACATAATGGTGTATGAATCAAAACTTATTACATTCAACGTGAAATGCATTACAATCAATTTCTTAAATTATTATTTGAATTCGTATAAAAAGACATAGATGTCTGTGTTTTTATTATTTTCTACTGATACGATACTGTTAAGAGACATTGAAAGAAGGATAAACCAGTAAAGACGTTTTTTCTTCCTCCATTCTTGTATCCTTGCCGTATTAAATACAAATATTATATCAATTACGTTTTTAAATTAGTATACACCCTTCATATGAATCGTCTAGTTCAGGCATGGGGAACCTGCGGCCTTTTGGCTTCTCTGGTGCGGCCTTCTGGCCAATTCTGTAATTTTGTAAATTTATGTAAATTCGTAAATTCCTGACATATTCTGACCGTAAAATTCTGTTTTTGGTCAAATATTCCCTAGTCAATGTTTACTGCGGCCTTATATTGAATCAGAAAAATGAATGCAACCTTTAGAAAATAAAAGGTTCCCACGCCTGGTCTACTTCATTGGTAATAGAATTTTTTTAAAATCTAAGTTGCAATTTAATATGCAGCTATGTGTAAATCTTTGCACTCTATAGGCTCCAGTAATCGGGTAATTAAAAAGTGACACAAACAAAATATTAAATGCCGAAAAAGAATACAACAAATTGTTGGTATAGTATTAATCATTGCATAAATATGTCCTACTACTGAACTAAACTAAAGTTCCTTATCTGTGAATGCATGTTGATCAAATGTATAAACCTCATAGATAAATGAGGGGCTTAGTATCAAAACTCCTAATCTCCATGTTTGATGTTTTTGAGATAAATAAGCCGAAAATTCTAAATGCATCACTACATATATCAAAAAATAGTTGAAATTTACTTTAAACACTGCGGTCTAAGCCCACATTTTTAATTTTTTTTGGATATCAAATTTATGGAGCTTCAAGTACCAGGACGCGCTAACGTCAAGGTTCTTCTAGTCTCCTTCATCGATAAAGTGTTTGAGAATTGTAAATTGCATTCCCTTACCATCGTTTGCAGACAGAAGGGCGCGATCGCTACAGAGATAAGAAGTTCACGGGAACTCCATATGCACTATTTTGCAAGTCACATTCTATATGCTTCCCCACACTGCATCCGTACATGTACACACACATACGCATACATACATACACACATACAGTGCACAAGGAAAGTCAAACAAAGAGAGTCATTTTCGAGATGCTAATTTCGTTCTAAAAGTGCCAATTTTAGACGACATAAGATCTATGGAGGGTCGTCGAGCAGAATTGCTCTCGGTCTAAAACGATTCTCAGGCAGTGTCTCGTCATAATTGTGGAGATTAGATATCGTTGGGTTAAAATGTTTCCCTACTTCGCTGTGAAACCTTTGAGATATCTCACGAACGAACTCGCGGATGGTAGGTATTTTCAAGTCTCTGTGAAGCAGCGTGTTACGCACGTACCACGGGGCGTTACATATCTGTCTCAGTGATTTATTTTGGACAATCTGGAGAGTCTTCATATGTTTACGGTGAGCATACGTCCATATTGGAGCAGCGTACATCATGATTGGTCGAGTGATTGCTGTGTAGAGGAGCAGCTTGCTTTTGAGAGTAAGTTTGCTCTTCGCGTTAAGCATAAAATACAACCTTGCCTTTGTAGCATCCCACTTAAACCTGTAAACTGTTTTATTTTATTTTTTAATTCCAATACCGTCTGCGATGCGTTCAGGACGGAAAACCAGGAACTCCTCCAAAATGTCGGTAATGAGTGACCAGGCAATGTCACTCATAAAAAATATTACTGGCTATAATAACCAAGCGGCATTCGAAGCCTTACTACCAATATATGAAAAAATTAAGGATTTTGTTAATGAAGGGGTAGGCAAGTACATTTCAGAGGGTACGCTACCACTAAAGGCCTCTACGCCAAAGCAGCCAAAAAAACAAACTTCGAAGCCCAAAACCGTCGTCGTCACTCCCAGTTCACCAACTATAATTGTTTTGGCACCCCCATCACCATCCCTTAGTAGTGTAAACTCTACCAATGACCCACGCATGCTTACTAATGAAACCGCGGCAACCTCCGACTTGATCTCGAATGACGGGTCTGTCAACTTTAGAATGGCCACAGCCAGAGATACGTTTGTTTGGACGACTCAATCAACCGACGAAAATAATCTTACTGTTGATAGGGAATCGTCGAAAAGTAATCTTACCGGAGAAGAGGTTACCGAAAACCCATGCTCACCTTTTTTTAATAACTGCCGCGATAAGGCTCCTACCACACCAAAAATCAGTTTAAACTCTTCGTCCAGCGCCGGTTTGCCAGAACCTTCTAACTCACCAAAACCATACGATAAAAAACAAAAAATTCCCCCGATTGTTCTGCATAAAAAAGAAAACTATATAGCATTTCTTAGGGATGCTAAACTTGCAGGCGTGTCTATAAGCCTGGCAACAGATCTCAAAAATGGCATAAAAATCGAGGTTCCTTCAATCGACGCTTTCAGAAAAGCAACCAAACTGCTAGACGTAAGAAATGTACCATACCACTCATACATGGCGCATGAAGACAAACCACTCAAAGTAGTTTTGAGAGGCGTGTCAGTAGGCGTTGAGGACGAGGACATTTTGAACGAACTTAAACGGCTCAAATTTCCCATTATTAAAGTACAGAGAATGAAGTGTCATGTCAATAAAACCGCGATCCCTCTTGTTCTCTTAAGCCTCGAACGTAATGTGAAAGGGAAAGAAATTTTCAACCTATCTAAACTCTTCAAAATGAAAATTGGCGTTGAGTCATTGTGGAGTAAAACCTCAGGAGGACAATGCCACAAATGCCAAGGGTTTGGCCACTCAGCATCATGCTGTCGTGGTCAAGCGCGATGTGTGAGATGCGCGGGTGACCATTATACTAATGAGTGCACCTACACTAGGGCTAATGGCCCAGCTAAATGCGTAAACTGTGGCGGATCTCACACGGCAAACTACCGCGGATGCCCAAAATTTCCAAGAAAATCTCTTAATTCTAGGCCGCCGACACGCAAACCTAACGAGCCGCCCTTGCCAACTCTTGCCAATATGGCGAGGCAGGTAAAACCTGTTTCACGTATTGATCAGAGTGAGGTAAACTCTGTCCGCTCAGAATTGCCACACGCGAATGTTGCCCTGGATTATAAATCCATGCTCAACGAATGGCGCAAAATTGTGAACATAGGAAACCAATTTCTGGTAAAATATTCCGCCCAAGAGGCGCCCATTGATACCAACAATGGCGAATAAAATCCGGCCAGCATCCTTACAAATTCTTCACTGGAACAGTGGAGGTACCCTAAGACATCACAAACTGGAGATAATTGACGTTTTATCAAGGTATAAAATTGACATCCTCCTGGTGAATGAGACTTTTCTCAAACTTTCACACCGTCCCACAATACCAAACTATTCTTTGTACCGCTTTGATCGCACCCGTACCTCAGGAGGAGGCACCGCAATATACATAAAAAAACACATAGACCATTGTGCAGTCCCATTGCCAGCACTTGAAGGCAAACTAGAAGCAAACGCGATAGTCGTTAATACGAAATATTCCGGCCTCATTAGATTCGTTTCTATCTATAGTCCTCCTGACGGCCAAATATTGACTAGGGATCTAGAAGTAGTCGTTCCTATCGGTGTACCTACAATTGCCGCTGGTGATTTCAACGCAAAACACCTAGACTGGTACAGTAGACTAACAAACTCACGCGGACGACAGCTAAAATCTTATATTAATAATATTGAGGCAATTGTAGCTGCACCCTCCGACCCAACAACTCTACCGAGAAACGGAGGAATACCGGATGTTATAGACATTGCTATTCTGAGTGGAGTCAACCTTCCTTATGAAACTCATATAGTACACGAGCTTAATTCGGATCACCATCCTGTCATTTTGAGGTTAGGTGATCCAACATACCTTAGTAGTAATAACTTAAGCCAAACGCGAAAAATAGTCCAATGGGATGTATTTGAGACCTTTGTTGACGATATGATAATTCCTCATTGTGACTTAAAAGATAACCAAAGCATTGACTTTGAGATTCTTAATCTCAATACTAACATTAACTTAGCTGCCGCGTATGCTACAAAAACTTTACAAAATACACCTTACAGTAAACCTCTACCGATAGACATTAAAATCCTTATTAATGACAGACGGCGTGCAAGAAAAGAATGGAAAAAATTCTGTAACCCCTTAGTTAAGCAGCGCGTTAACCGTCTGTCTGCTGAAATCCGACTCGCTATGAAAGCTTACCGCGAAAAAACTTCTGACGACAGATTAAGTGATCTTGTTAAAGGAAGTGACCCATACTGGGCCCTCTCCAAAGCCCTCCGCGCAGAAAAACACCCCCTGATGCCACTTTACGGACCAAAGGGACCTGTTTTCACCATCAGTGATAAAGTTGAAGAGTTTGCAGACAGCCTTGAAAGCCAATTTACACCCAACACAATTGACCCAAGCAATTTAGTCATGAATAAAAACGCGTTTGATATAGAAATCGCTGCAAAGTTAATTCTAGATCAATCTCAAGATGCAGATGGCGAAAATATCTATCCCACCTCATTTGCCGAGGTGGAATGTCTCATCAAAAATCTACCTGACAGGAAAGCGTTGGGCAATGACAACATTGGTAACAAGGCTCTCAAGCAGCTCCCGGAAAAGGGCATTAATTCGCTAGTAAACATCATCAATGCGTGCTTGCGATTACAATATTTTCCGGCACGATGGAAAGAAGCTGATATTATTCTCATTCCAAAACCTGGAAAAGATCATACACTTCCAGTAAATCATCGACCAATAAGTCTGCTCCCCGCAATGAGCAAAGTCTTAGAGCGTGTAATTAAGATTAGGTTACAAGAAGTTGTTACGGTGAAAAAAATCATCCCAGACACTCAGCACGGCTTTCGTGCTAGCCATTCGACAAACCACCAACTCCTCCGAGTAACGGAGTTTATCACAAGTGGATTCATTCTTAAAGAAGTCACGGCTGGCCTCTTTTTAGATATCGCAAAAGCCTTCGACAGAGTATGGACTGAAGGGCTTGTATTCAAAATGTCGAAGGCTGGCATAGGATCACCACTGGTAAAAATTCTCAATTCATTCATGACAGGCAGATGTTTCAACGTTAAAATGGATGGAATTCGATCTTCACCAAGGTCAACTCGGGCGGGAGTTCCGCAAGGCTCTGTTTTGGGACCCATATTATACAATATATACACCTATGACATTCCTTCCGGCGGAGAAAACGACGCAATTATAGCACAATATGCAGATGATACGGCTATTTTAGCTAAATCTCGAAATCGACAAAGCGCTGTCACGCATGTTCAATCAGCTGCTGACACAATTGCAGACTGGTGCGACAAATGGCGAATCAAAATTAATACCGAGAAGAGCGCGGCAGTAATGTTTTCCAAGGGTTTTATCAGAAAACCTAATTTTGCTTGCATACGCATGCACAACGCAGAGATCAAGTGGTCTAACTCGGTTAAGTATCTTGGACTCACACTAGATAATCGACTTAAATTTAATGAACACGCCGCGATTAAAAAACATTTTTAATAAATAATATGATATGTTTAGAAAGAACTAATCGGCGATCAGTATTTTTCATGGTGTAATAGTATACAATAATACCCCGCTTAGCGCGACCCCGTTAAGCGCGGTTTCACTATAACGCGAATTTCAAATTTCGCGCTCAAATGCCTCGCATTACGCGAAAGAGTGCGTATAAACATATTTAGTCATTAACTTCTCTATGGTCGCGGGATCCCCGCTTTCTCTGAATATCTTTGAGGAATTGTGAATTTCCCGTCCTTCGACTTTGTTCTATGGGGATTTCCTCGTTCGTTTCGTGTGTTCATTTGTTCCGTAATGTTAGTTCGGTCGGCTTGCAGTTTTGTTTTAACATTTATTGGAGATACATACATAATTTAACCCTACGTTAAAATGCCGCCTGTAAAGAAAAAAGAGCGTAAAAGCGTCACTTTGGAATTGAAGATGAAAGTGTTAAGAAGAATGGAAAATGGAGGCAAAGCAACAATTGTTGGAAGAGATTTTGGACTCTCAGAATCGACTGTGAGAACGATTTATAAAAATCGGGAAAAAATTAAAATCTCCAGCGAAAGTTCAACACCTATAAATTCAACAAAACTTTCTCGTTCGAGATCATCTATCTTAGAAAGAATGGAGAAATTACTGTCAGTCTGGATCGAAGATTTGAATAAGAAGAACACACCACTAAGTCAAGATCTCATATGCACAAAAGCAAAATCTTTGTATGAGATGCTGAAAACAAAAGAAGGAGAAGGGAGTGCCACTCCGACTTTTGCTGCCAGGAATAGATGTATTTTTCCGTAAAAAATAAGAGTATGTATTGCATAAAGTGTTCTTAGAATTAAAGTGATTGATTAAAATGATTTGTATTTTTTTGTATTAAATTTTGACTATGTTTAATCATAAACCTCGATATACGCGAATTTCAGTTAACGCGATTTTTTTCGGAACGTATCCCTCGCGTAAAGCGGGGTATTACTGTAGTTTGCATCTTAAGAAAGTACTGCTTTTCATTCATAACATTTTTTTTTGATTACCAAAAATTGTGCTCCTGTGGTTTTTTGCATTTTTCTTAAAACTTTATAGTACTTAACATGTCTTAGTATGACTATTGAATATTGCTTTCACCATGACTTCAAAACAGGTTGTATAGAGCTTTCATACTTATGAACGATATTGCAGAAACATATATTTGAAAAAGTCTTAAATTTGATTAAAATTATGTTTTCTCTTAATGTGTCTTAAAGATAAGTGTTAAAATTTCATTTATCGTTAACTGTTAAGATTGTTTTAATTTTGAATATTTTGAAGTCGAAGCTGCTTACTTTTGTAAATAATATAATATTACTTGCTCGCTTTTAGTTCGGTATAAGTTTAAACACTGTTTAATTCAAAATAATAATGTCTGCTTTAACACGCAAAATGGGATATCATAGTGGGGGGAAGTGCGCATATGCCAACTTTATGATGTTGTAGATAATGTCTGTAAAATAATAAATTATAACTTATAACTCTTCGCTGAAATAATTATTCAAACTTAATTTAACCTCGCTTATTACTTTTAAGTATTTAACTTGAAGATCTGACAACTCCTTGACAACTGATTTTAGTTTATATCTAAATTCATTGATACACTAATAAACTGACTGATAAATTTACGTCATGTTTATTTTTAAATCAAATATCTGTGGACTATTTAAACACTATTTATTTAAGTTACAAAAGTATCTTTATTTTCTTAAGTATTCTTGAAATTTACTCAAATATAAAAATAGCGAGTTAAGTACAAATTAAAAACTATTTTTAAGTTAGGAATTGGTTCTCATAAAATAAAAAGAAGCATATATTTTTAATGATTCAGATAATAATAAATCTTCAAATGTACTCAATAAGCATACAGCCTTTTTATTAAACAATAAAACACTCTATTGTACCTATACTAAATTTGTTTATTAGTAGCAGAACCGATTATGCCCTTAAAAAATATATTGATACGTCATTATTTGTACAACTTTTAGTAAACCTTCTTACTTAATTGTTTATTAATTCGACTGAAAATTATTAACATTTATCAATAAGATGTCATAAACATTTTACTAACGGTATGCTTAGTGTCACTTATTTATAATATTTTGTATCGTTATTATAAATTCTTTTCATAATTCTATTAGAATTTTTTTACATCCATAGTAGTCTTATCCGATTTTGCATAAGTAGCTATGTTATATTAGTGAATATGTATGACTTGATATCAGTTTAAAATTCTCGTAATTAGCAAAACCAGTCCTGATCCTAATAAATAAATATGGAATAAGTACAAAATAGTGTTTTGTTTTTTAATATAATGCCTTTCCACCAAGTATTGACAGTGAAAACCTTAATATACGTATGTATGTAATGTAGTGTTTCACTCTGTAAATTTATGTTAAATATTCTATTATACATTAACTAAGAATTGTATCAACAAAATGTATTTTACTGTAAACTTAATTAATTCTTAGACAGTGTAAATATTTCTGAAACAAGAATTTCGAATGATATTAAAATCATTCTGAAAGAAAATATCTTGAAAGAATTTTAATATTCCCTAATCGTATACAAGTAATTTTGTCATTTTTCTCTATGAATCAAAATCTCGCGGTATATTTGTGTATTTTTAATTGTTTGAACTCTCGAGATTAAAAAAAAATACATTATAATTGAGAAAATATAATATATATATATATTAAAAAGTCAGCTGAATGGTCAAGTGGTTAGCATGGTTGGCTTAGAAAATGGAGGTCACGGGCTCGAACCCTTGTACGGAAAGTTTTTATAGATTGGTTTATTCAATTTATGGATTTTTGTTCAAAGGTATGGATGTATGTGATCCTTTTAATTTCCCTCTCCCACCCATCCTATCTCAAAATATGGGGCGTAGAATTAAAAACTCTTGTTGAGATACCTTCATTAAGAAGCCATGTGCTCCACATTAAAAGCACACATGGATATTAAAAAAATATTTGTTGTGGAAATCTTAAATACATGTTTGCGTTATTATTGAGTTCTGGAGAGTAGTTTCGATTTTTTTTGATGATATCTCTTTTTAAAACAAGATTCAGAAATTTTAATTACAAATACGTAATGGTATTAATTATTTTCCAATAAATCTTCAAAACAGTTGTATATACTATCGAAATCGCTCTTCGTATAATTCATTGGAAAATTGTGATAAAAATAACTTGAGTATACGGAAATTTAAATCCAGTTACTTTTCCTAAGACAGGAGTGATTTATTGAATTAATTCAATTTGCATTATCGATTCATTTAAATCCAAAGAGTTTCTTACTGATAACAACGATCCTATCCAGGGACGATTTATTTCATTTTGAATACCTTTAAATCACTCAAAATCTAACTTGTGATCGGTTGTAAATTACGTTAAGCCCAACAGTGACGTATTGTTTAGAAGTAAAGTTTAAGCTTGAAAATAATAGTAAATATTTTTCGAGGAAAAGAATAAAAGATGACGTTTTTTTATATCGAGAATCTTAACCTCCACTAAATTTATTTGACAAAACAATATTATTGAGTAATCAGTTTGTTTTATACCAATGTTGGTACGACAAATTCTTTGTTTAAATAAAAAAGTTCCTTTCTAAAGTCGATATAAATATATGTCGACTGTGGAAAGGAAAAAAGACGTAACCCACACGTAGCAAGTTTTACAGGAGGCGCAAAAAACCTGTTTTGATGATTTTGGGCCATATGCAAATTATGAATTATACACAACTTTGAAGTGGACGGAGACTTCTAAACTGGTGTTTAATTGATATAATCTAATATTAATTAATGAAATTGTCTAGCAAAAACCTTTGTCATCTTTTTCAAACTTAAAAGCTAAATTTTGATTCTAATTTGGCATTTGCAGCTTGCATCCTTTTGATAGAACGTGTATCAAGTTGTGATTATCGAAATAAAGCTGTTTAGAAAAAAATATGGGTTACGTCTTTTTTTCCTTTCCACAGTCGATATGTATAACAATTGAAATACGCTATTAAAGTACACGTTTTATTTTATTTGGTTTGTAAATGGTGCTTTCAACTTTAAGATGCATGAAAAGTATCATTAAATGTATTTAAGCCCACAACTAAGTTGAAAAAAATCTGCTTTTGAATGTCGCAAATTCAGCTAAAAAAACTGTTTCTTTCAACCAGGTTATTGAAAACTGACAAATAGCTTGCATCAAGTCTAACCGTATTCAGAAGTTATTTTATGTGAATTTTACTTACAAAATATTTGCTGTAATTTTACAACGTACAGTGTTGATAACAACTCAATCTTATTTTAGTATTTAATTTTAAATGTTCCATTGCATGAAAAACAAATAAAGCTGTTAATGTTGAAATCGTTATCTGACATTTTTTTCAATATCAAATGAATTTAATAAAATCAAGCGTATAACGGGTATTGATTTCCTTGGAAGGTTCGCTCTTATTAAAATCGTGTACTTTTTCCGGAGACTGGGTTAGAGCTTATTCTCTCGGGGAATTTCTTTTTCGTCTTACATCAGTCTTTAATATGAAGAAAAACAAGATCGAACACCCCACCCCGCCCCATATTGGCTTCGAGGAAAATATGAATAAGCGTAGTTACTAAATTTATTTAAAAAAAAAAAAAAAAAATTAATAGAGATTTCGAAAAAACCTAGCTGTTTAATTTCGTTTTTAATTATCAATTTATGTAAATGTGTCACATTATTGACACTCCAAGATCTCATATCAAATCTAAACGAAATTGAAAGACATTTTATAACTTTGTTATTTAGCGTGTTGTGCTGATTTATAATTGTGTTAATCTGTAAAATTACAAAATTTATTCGTAAACCTTGTGATATTTTGTCTGATGATGAATCTAAAAGAGGATTAAACACGTGACACATTTTGAAGCACAAGTAGAATAAGAAAACGACCAAATTTAATTTTATATAAGAAATTAACTTCCATATTGTTGTCGCCGAATCTATCGAAGATATGTTTTTTTTTTCTTTTTTTTACAAATGACACCATTATTTTTTCAATACTTTTATCGAATTTAGATCAATTTTATATAGAATGAAAACAATTAAGTTGATCTATTTTCTTTTTTAATGTTGTTGAAAGTACAATTAATAAAGCACTAATTAACAATTGAACAAACGCACTGAAAACTAGAGTCAAGATAAGGTTACACAGAAAAACAACCTTTTTTTTTTAAAATGGCGTTCAATAATTAATATTTTTGAAAAAATACATATAAGTGGCTTAATAATACAGATAGGTGAACCCTTATTCATTAATAAAAACAAAATATTCCTTTGTACTTCATTCCACTTTATTTAATATGTCAGGACCGGTTTGCCTCATTGCGAGCATTGACAATCAGTTGCAATGAGCGAAACCGGTCCTGACCTATTAAATAAAATGGAATAAAGTACAAAATAATATTGTGTATTCATTAATATAATGCCCTCACACCAAGTATTGACAGTGGACACCCTAAAAGTGACCTTATTCATTAGTAAATTATGATAGGAGAAATTAAATGCAACAGTTCATGGTTGAAGGTTTATATGCTGTGGAAATTTATTCTAAATTAAACAGCTCATATTATTTCAAGATGCTGTGTATACGGAAAGCTAATTTATTAAAAGCCCATCAAAACCAGATAAACACATCAGTGGATAACCAGCCAACAGTTTCAATGTATTATTATTTTCCGAAAGCAAACATTTAGTGGTGACACCAAGCCATTTCTAATTATGCAAATTCCTCAAAACAACGTCGGTTAAATTTTGCAAGTCAAATTATAATCTCTCGTGTTATTCTGTATTTATTTTTAAAAGTAACTTTTAAACTCTCCGTCATTAATCTTGGCCTGTTTGAAAAATAAAAGTATTTTAAATAATGCGAAAGTAATGGAGACAGTATTGCGTAACTTTGTATTTAAATATTTGTTATAAACTTTTAAGAACTATAAATCATACTTAAACACAATACCAACCAAAATTATGTTAACCTTTCATAAAATATTCTGTCATTTCGTTTAAAAGTTATGTACATTAAAAAAATTTAAAGCATAGCATAATTAGATAAAAACAGCAACTTTCAACTTTGACTATTTTACATTTTATAAAAAATGCGATGGACCGTAATCATTAAAGCTTAAAATCTGACAAGAAATATAGGTTAACACACATTTCATTTTTGATAATACCAATAGCATATACATTACAGTCAAAGTGCCTATTAATATTCATTTTAAAAACCTTCATATTTTAAACGCGATTAAAATAATTACTCCTATTATAAAAATGTTTGCTTTTCAGTTTTGAAAATTTTACGAAAATATAATGTTCCCCATCTATGATAGTAGAAAGCTGTCATAATTTCTAAAAGTACATTTATGCCCATTAGAAGTGAAGTAAGCCAAATGATATTTTAGAAACAAGTAAGTTTGATGCGTTGTAATATTTAACAAGTCTTAATGTATCTTAAAAATGAAGTAACGTCAGTTAATACATATAACAACAGTGCTATCTCCGGAAAATAAAAATATGCATTCCACCAAAGCACCAAGTAAAGACGTGATAGTACTTAAAAGTCAAATAAAAAAGTTTTACCATTTTACTAGTTGGCTCATTTCACCTCTAGTGGGCCCATTTATTATAAAAAACAAGTGTTCCACGACGATGAATCACTTTCAATATCAAATCATTTTATCTTGTTTTTCTCTTATTAGATACTTAATAAATTTGTTTTGAGAGAATAAACTTATGCTTAAAAAAATAATTTTCTAGATTTATTAGAAACAATATATTAGAGCAATCCTTATGTATTGTTACGATGATTTATTTAATTTAATTTGAGGATAAAAAATGTATTGTGGATTATAATTATATTATAATAATAAAGAGCTGTGTGCCGCCTGTGTGGTCAAGTGGTCAACGTCGTTGGCTAGCGCTACGGAGGTCACGGGTTCGAATCCCAGTACGGGCAGTTTTATAAATTGATTTTTCAATCGATTTATGAATTTCTGTTCAAGGGCATGGATGTATGTGATGACTTAAATTACCCCCTCCTACCTATCCTATCCTATCGAGAGCGATTAGCTAATCACTAGTCCTGTCTTAGCCCTATCTTTCTATTCCTACTCTCTTTGGAAAAAGAGAGGTTGAGCAACTGAGTAACAAGCAGTTCTCGTAGAAACATTTCTGTTGAGATAAACTCCGTTAGGAGTCCATGTGCTTCATATTGGGAGCGAACATGATAAAAAAAAAAAAAAAAAATAACAAAATTCATGTAACTGAACAAAAGCATTTTACTATTAAAAAATACCATATAAAAATTAACATTGATAAAATATTTAAAAAATCAGTTGTAATAACATAATACAATAATTAGGACACCTATTAAAATTCATATAAATATATACATAAAATAAAATACAATATAATTAACTACACACATAAGGAGGGTCCGCAGTCCATCGACGACTAGTCAGCGTCGTTGGCTTCCATAACGAATCTAACGGGTTCATGTCCCTATTTAAGCAGTATTTTTTTTAAAAAAATGTTTGAAACCATGAGTATTTGTGATGCCTATAAAATTTACTTTCACTCTTTTTATACTTTAATATATCAACGGTCTGTAGCGAGAGCGATTAGCTAACCACTGGTCCTTTATATCCCTTCTATGTTCGGAAAAAAATGAGCAACTATTATTTAAGCAGTTCTCGAAGAAAGATTTCTGTTGATATTTCTTTAGTATAAGGCTATATGCTTCACATAAAGAGTTAAAATGGATTTATAATAAAAAAATATCAAAGTAAATCTCAATTAGTGAAAAATTTACAGATAAGACAACATATTATATTGTCTTTCAAATCTCTTTCAACCGGTTTAACAAAAAGCTATAACTGTGACTAGTGGTGAGATCAAATTTCGGTGTATAAAAAAAGTGAAAGTATCAACACTGCATTGCGTTTTCCGTAGAGGCTAGCAAATTGCTACGCCGTAGCATTTGATTTCCTTTTTCAGTATGCTTGAAACTGTTTTTACACACTTAGCTTTTGGATTGTCCGTATACAGACAGTTTTCCTATATAATATAATTGTTATTAATATTAACTCAATCACGTTCAAGCGAATTATTTCAATTAATAATACATTCCTTACAATACTGAATTTTGTATACGAAACCATCCGCTACAGTTTCACACTATTCTAACAGAATACAACATAGTGGTTAAAAATCAAAAAAAAAAATAATTGAGTTTAGTTTGTATGAACTATAGCAAGCTGAAAATATAAAAGGAGTATAGAAAATGTTAGGTCATATGGCGCAGCGGTTAACGTTATTGGCTTCCGTATCGTATCTCACGGGTTCGAGTCGTAGTACAAACAGCATTTTTTCAGTCGATTTTTTGTCCTAAACTTCCTCCTCACTATTCCGATCATTCAATCAATAACTTGGCGTAGCTAGAGCGATATGTTATTTCTAGTACTGTTTTAGAATTATCCTTTTATCTCCACTACTCTCTTTGAAGGTTGAGTGACTGAGTAAAAAAACAGTTATCGTAACAAAAGTTCTGTTAGAGATACCTCCATTAGGAGGCCATATGCTCTACAATGCTAGTTGACATGGATAAAAAAAATGTAAAAGCTTTTACATTAAAATTATTTTTTTTCTCACCATGATATAAATTGAACTCAGAGACTTCTGCTCGCTAAGTGGAGTTTTTCTTTGATGCAATCTGCTGAAATCGACGCACTAATATATGCTTTGATTAATACTATCTTTTTTTCTCGCAACTCTACTGAAGAAAAATCAGAACGTGTGTCCGCCTGCTATAAAAAAACTTTAATGTCGTAAAATATAGGTTTAATAAAATGCGTAAAATAATTTATAATTCAAAAATAAGATAACAGAAACAAAGCGTCACGGCAATACTGGTATATCATTTTGTTACTTAACCACTTTACGTATTCTATTTATTGCGGTGCAAAATGAAAAATGTGACTATGTGAAATATGTTTTATTAACGTAAGTGAATCTTATTTGTTACCATTGAATTACTTTCATTTTTTCATCGTCAAGCTATTTTACGTTAGTATTCTCTGTGGGACGAATGGTCTACTTTGGATACCGCTGAAGTGATCAAGTGGCAATTGAAAGTCCAAGAAACAAATCTTCCAAGAGAATTGTGATTTTTTGTGGACTCAACCAAGGGAATATGACTTAGAAGAAATATTGTTCCTATAAATCTCGTCGACGAACGTGATAACCTTTGCTTCATCCCGTGGGAAGCGACGGAGAATTTAAGTATGCTCTGGCCAAGTTTTTTTGCGTTGAAGTGTAACCGGCTATTAAACCAAGCCATTTTATCTCCCACACCTGTTCGTAAATCTTTTATTATTTTCACTACTTTCCTGGGTCTTTTCATTTAGTCAAAACGGAAACTGCACAATCGTCTCGGTTTTAAATTTTAATTAAATGGTAGTTTTGAAAACTATGAAGTGGTACGCCAGTCTGAACTCTTCATTAAATTAATTTAACGAGATGAGAAAATAAAAACTGTGAAGTCATTAAAGCTCAAATAGTAAATTATTTATTAAGTTTTATGGACATAACATTTTCTGGCGGTAGTCTTTTCTTATTTCATCATACTTATCTTCGTGGGAAAGGTTTTATATCCCCAGATAAAAAAAACATTCAGTATTTTAATTTCTTACATATTTTCTCTCACATACTGAAAGCTATGCGTTTAAAAATCCTTTCTGAACCCACTCATCTTTAAGTATCTACGAAAAACGAGAGAAACTGACTCAATATCTGTTCCCGCAAAAACACATCTCTTAAAAATCTCAATACTTTCATATCAGCACCGATCATAATTTTTAAAAAGTAAACGTTCTTTTTTATTCCATTTTTTATTTTTTCTCCTGTATTAAATGATTTTGATGAGTGAATAAGTAACGCAAAAAAATCTTTCATGAAACATTCGTTTTAATAAAACTATGTCCTTAAGAAATGTATATTGTTTATGCATAACGTCAATAAGCAGTAAAAAAATTCTTCTACAAAACCGTTCCTAAAACAAAGCGTAACGGAAGGAATTTTCTTAGCAGTGGTTCTTACTATTATATTATCCTTTCTTTTGTAAAAAGAGAGGCTGAATAACAGAGTAATAAGCATTTCTTGTAGAAAAACACGTGTTGCGATAAATTTCATTAGAAGTGCATTTTCTCCACATTGGGAGCGTGCATTGTTAAAAAAAGGAAATCTTAGTCAGCGGCAGTTATGAGGTTGTAGTATATGAAAAACATTATACAGATAGCATATTTTCTAATTTTTTCTATCATAAATTGATTTAATGGGCATGTATAGATGACGGTAGATTAATTAAAACATAACAAGCTTTCTCCCGCAACTGTACGTAATTTCGAATGAATTATTTCATTAGACGAATCTTGTTTTGTGAAAAAGATGCGCTGTTCGACTAATAATACTGGTTACTCCATACGAAATACAAAAAGCCTAAAAGCAATTACCTATCTTTTTTCTTTGTATTATTCATCTTCAATTCTTTATACGATACAAAAATACGGATTGAAAGGGTCCAAATATTTTCATGAATATAAATAGAAATCTTTATTCAAGCAGTCGACAGGTAATGATTGATAATGACATTGTCAATGAATGAATAGCTGGCTTTTTCGATATATATTTTTTGAATTTTGAATTTTTAATATTTCTCGTTTATCCAAAGGCAGACTTTGACTCACTAACTATCTATTGATTTGTTGAAATTAATATCCACTTTAAAAATTCTGCTGGAGAATATAAATTTGTATTATTTTGTTTATTTGAATATGATGCGTTTTCAATGAATGCTTTACCAGTTTTGGCTGGCGTCCTACTGTTACAGATACGCGGTGCTATAACTCATCTTCTGAAGGGCATCATCAAGAAAACCGAAAACTTTCCTCTGATGCTACCTTTAAGCTATGACTGAAACACTTTCGTATATGAGTTGCCGTATATTACAGCTATAGCTGCTAGTCAAATAAAGTGGTTTGCGTCTACCAAAAACCATCAAACATACATATATTCTTTTCCTGAACAAGACCTGGAGGCTTGAATTGAAGGGCCATGAATATTAGTACTGGCTTTGTCAGTTTAAGCCCGTGCATAAAAAGTTCAACGTCAAGCTATTTAGACTGGACAAGTTGGTTTTATGACAAAATTTTACTTGCGGGCACAACTATATTGGTGTTAATCAGGTACTCTGAGAATACCCCGAGATGTATGCCGGACTATCGGGACCCAATGAGTCACGTCACGCTGACCTGATCTGAACCTAGACAAACTAAATAAATTTACTAAATAATTAACTAAATAAACAATTTAACATAACAGATGATGATTCAAGATACGCAACATTCGAGGAATTGTATTTTCGAGCAATTGATTTCGAGTGACTGATTTTGAGCGATTGCATTCGGTGAAGTTACCGGATATCATTAGAAATCTTAAATCACTTTTCCACAACTAAAATAATAATTTGTAATATACCAACAGAAAAAAAATATTGTGTAAAAAAAAAAATTTTTAATAAAGGTAGACAAATTTTTAAAATATTTATTTTACGTCTTGTGTTTGTGACATGCTTTCAATTATCAATTTTCACACTTTTTTTTAACATAATATAGCACGCAGTAATAATATGAAAAAATTCACTTAAGCTTCGATACATTTCAGTCATAACTCGTAAATATCTTACTTCAGAGTATTGGCTAGAAAAATTTCAAGGCCAGTCTTTTATTACGACTAATCTTCCCCTGTCTTTATTGTGTGCTTTAAGCACAATATAAATATGGTAAAATGATGTTTCTCATTATTTTAGAAGCAGGAAGCTTCTTTGAAAATATATTATCAATAATTCATTGCTGCTTTGTAAATTAAGAATGGCTGTCGTAAATGATGTATAACAAAATATAATTCAAAATTAAAATATTCATCCAAACAAAATTACAAAATATTATTTATTGCCAAAGAATAACAAGTCTTTCGATGATAAACACAAACTTATATGTTCAAAATTAAAAAGTTGTTTTTTTCAGAGATGTTTTTAAACACATCTCTGATTCCGAATTCGACTTTGAATTCGACTTGAAAAAATAGTGGGAAAAAAGTCCTCTAATAAAATGTTATTCAGTTTTTCCAATCATTTCCTTTACATAGTTACTATTTCACCAATCAGTATAATGGAAAAGCTATTTTTAAAATAAAATTGGCTTAGTGATTCTGTATGTATAGTTACTTACAGGTTACCACTTCTTAGGTGAATTGGGTGTGAGTTTCTTATATTAGTATTTCATCTCAAAAAAATGAGAAATTCTTTATTTATTTAAAAAAAAATATTTCAAAAATTGTATAAATGTACATAGTTTGAACGATTCAAATTTAATATTGAAATTCCACCAAGCACCTTCAGTCAAAATTTTAAATGAAAATATATTGTTGGGTTAGGACCTCTAATATTTGTTTAGACTTAGTAGCGTGCAGTGGCAGCACCTTTTACTCTAGATTTGTAAGCATTAAATATTAAAAAAGGAGTCGAGTCGCTAATTTAGATTCTTGTAGGAAAGGTCTGACTCCACGACTCCGACTCCACAGCCCTAATTGTTTCATAGTTACGAATTATCCTAATATAAACTATTCATAATCAATAAATCTATTACGCACATCGGTCAATGCCCTTAGCTGCTTATTTTATGTATCATTTTATTCGATGATATCGATTTACTGTATCTGTTTCAAGGGCTGGAGTTTTATTTAACTCTACAATTGCTGCGTATCACATAAAATCTTCTCCCGAAATCAAAAGAGGGAGAGCTTCTACTGAATGAGAGGTATTGAATGACATTCTACGATATCTCTTCTTGCTATCAACCAACCTTATGCAGTAAACGCCAACCATTAAAGAAAATATTTTTATGTTTGACTTCATTACTTTATTATTTGTCGTCGAAAAAAATATGTTATGTTATTAAAGATTAACGTATTTTGAATAGTTTATTTATTATAATCCAAAAACTAGGTTCTAGATGACAAGCTTTTCAGATCAGTTTCATTTGTGTACACTGTTCACTTTTAGGGTGTTTACTGTCAATACTTAGTAGAAAGGCATTATATTAAGAAAAACACAATATTCCTTTGAATTTATTTCCATTTTTATTTATTTTTATTTTTATTTACCAAGATCAGGACCGGTTTTGGTAATGCCAAGCATTATCAACTGATAAAAAATAGAATTTAACATTGTTATTTATTCACAGATAAACTGAAGTAAAAAGGTGTAATAAAAAATTGAAACCGGCATTGCACACATTAACACAAAATAAAACATTGTGTTTTTCTTCGTGCTTACACTGTGTTTCTAAATAAAAAAAAACCCAACATAATAATTTTAACTAAAGGTATGTCATTGAAAAATATTGGTTGATGTAACGACACTAAGATACTTTTTGAATTTATGCAAAAAAGAAGAAATATGCACTTTTGTTAATCCAACTCTTTATTTGTTTCGAGTCGGCATGAAATCATCTTTATTTTCTAAGAATTATAATAATAATAGCAAAGGTTATGTTACATAAAATATTGAGGTTTGAAGTTTATTTCAAAAAGATTTAATATTTCAATTCCTCTTTACTTAGAAGTTAGATTTATCATTTGTTTCCTACGTACTTCTTCAAGTACGTTGAGGATATTTTCTGGTAGCTTGTAGTTGTAAAATAATCAATTACCATAATGTAACACTTTTTTTAGGGCTGTGAAGTCCATACGACTCCAACTGCGAGTCCAGCCTTAAAATAAAAAAACGACGCCGACTCCGACTCCGAAGAATTTTTTCAATCATTTAATTTTACTATCAGATTATCTTTAGTCATTCTATCAAGCAGTAGCAATATTTTGGATTATTGTGGTTTGAATACACATTTTTTTTTTTAATTGTACTCCAAAAAAAGCGACTCCACAGCAACGTTCCCTCTAAGCTGCGCGCGTGCGCGGCCGCGCAGTAGTTGAGAAGCCCCCGCGCACTCATTCCGGGTTGGCGCGCACTACAAGACAGTTGCTAAATTAATATTTGATCGTTCCGCGCAGCCTTTGAAATTTCCGCGGAGCTAACCCTTTGGCTTAGAGGGAACGTTGCTCCACAGCACTGCTTATTATCTTATTTATTGACGTTTGAGGACTGTACCACGAATACTTTAGAATCTAAAGCTCATTTTTTAAACTTAAAAAAAGTATATAGATCACGACACTGTCCACTAGGGCTTGTCGTTTTTTTAAAAAAAAAACGTTTTTTTGGCATTCGAAAACCGCTTTTTCAACGTCGTAACCGGTTGTGCCGAATTTTCTATAAACGAGTCTATAAACAAAAGGACAGAAAATTTGGATCTTTTATTTGATGGCTTAAGGACCATATGCCTCACACATTACCCAGAGAAAAGGGTATTTTAGATATCAGGAAATTTTGTTACAAAACGATCAGTGGACGCTTTGTGTTTTCTTAAATCATATTTTCTGGCGAGCAACACCAAATAATTTCTTGTTGTGTATTATTATGTATATATAATAAATAAACAACATTAAAAAATAACCTTTTCTCTATATTTTAATTGAATTATCCTTTTTTTGTAAGTCTTCGAAAACCGAATAAAACCGGTTTTTGGACAATATTGACATTCGAGTTTTCGGTTTTTGCAAAAGTCCTACTGTCCACTATATCTCTACATTTTTGGATTAGTATCGAGCTACAGATTAAAAAAACAAAAGTTTTTCAAAATGTCCATCTCGTCAAAATACTGAAACAGAAAATCATAATAATAAGTTGTGAGAATGGTGTTAATATAAAACAAAAGTTTATCATCCACTGCCGTAAAAGGCTACTTGTTATGCTAGAGAACGCGTATAAATCAAAAGATGGCAACAAGAGATGTCTGATTATGTAAACGAAAAGACACTTTGCACGGACGGTGTGTAGACAGTATCTGGCGCTAAGGAGATTATTATGAGAGCATTTTTATGCTCCTTGATTTACATACATACATGAATAGATAATAATCAAGACGTTGGAGAGGAAATACGTGTTTTTTTACAGTATCATATTTTGTATGCCAATTCCCTTGACAGTTTACATGGTCGAACGACAGCGCTTTAGGCAGCCGGGGATTGAATGACATGAAAAAATATCAACGCGTCATCTGGATTCTAGAATACTTCAGATAACGGCGTGATCTTGGAATAGCTGTCAACAATATTACTATATTCCTGTGGGACTCAATTTTTTTTATTATATATATGGAGCGTAGGCACAATGATTAGTTACCAACCACTTGTCTTATTGTGGAATGAATGAATCTCTCCAAAAATGATTTCTCATCAAAAACAATATTAAATAGTTATAAACACTATAGCCTCATTTACACTAAACGTGTACGATGCATTCTCGAATTATTAACGGGACGAACACTTATATTGACAGATATTGGTGGATTACCCCAAAAGCCCAAGAAGCACGCGTTTGTGACCGCCGAATCATAGGGGTCTAAAGAAGGCAAATATCAATAAAACTCATCTATTTTAAATTTAGTTTCTTATATTTCTCAATTGACGTAGAATTTTACAACGCTTTTACGTCATTTAAATCAGTGCTTTTCCAAACGTGTTCATGTAATGGCCTCTTAAGTCTGAAAAAAATTAGCGGATCACTTGAACAGAAAAAATGTTCTTTGTTGACCCTCAGTTCGAAAATCACTGATTTAAATAACTGAGAATCCAAATTTTATTGCGCCTGAGACTTCCCAATCGCGTAAACCGCCACTGTTAACAGATTAAGAGTCTCTACATAGATAATATTTTTCTAATACGTCACTTTACTTTTACATGTATTTGGTTCAATTCGATATCGTTCCAATATCGACTGTGCAAAGGAAAAAGTACGTAACCCTCAAATTTTCCAAAACAGATTTTTTTCGATAATCACAATGTATATAACTTCTATCAAAAGGATGCAAGCTGAAAATGCCGAATAAGTTTCTAAATTTAGCTTTTAAGTTTGAAAAAGATGACCTTGTATAAAATTAAAACCAAGAAAAAAGACTGAAATAAAGGTTTTTTCGAGACAATTTTTTTAATTAATATCAGGTTAGGTCAATTAAACACCAGTTTAGAAGTATCCGTGCACTTCAAGGTTGTGTATAATTCATAATTTGCATATGTCACAAAATCATCAAACCACGTTTTTAGCGCCTCCTGTAAAATTTGATATGTGTGGGTTACGTCCTTCTTCCTTTCCACAGTTGATTCCACTGTTGTGTTTAAATTTTGTTATCATGTAACCCGTTGATTAATTGATATTAACCAATCGTTTTATTGCTTATGGCCTTAATTGGTTGGTAACATTGTTTTTCGATATCCGATGTGATTTTTGTTTCTTTCTTCTTTGCTCTTTGGGACACGAACCGAACACAACGTGTGTAGGGGACACTTCCCGGTTCTGGGACTTGGTTCCAGAAACCTTTAGTTGTAAATTCACTTGCAGTTTTTTTTTGTGGTGCTTCGTCCGAGATGAAAGAACTGATATTTTTCCATTTCGACGAAAATTAAAAATCATTTTGTTCCCGCGCGGGTGGTAGCCTCATTTTTTTTAAAACTTAATTTAATAATAAAATCATGTGAGCAAGCTAGGTATTAAAAATAGTTATTGTGTATTGTATTAATTCAAAATTTTATCTTTTAAATATTTTGTGTAATTAATTCGGTGATTGCAAGTTCTTAAATAAACGATTTCGTGATACTAGAGCGATTGGTTTTATTTAATTTCAACCTACCTGTTAACGTCGAGTTTATACCAGCTGTATTGGTCTTAATGACTTTTATTAGTGAAGATTTATTCTTGGGGCTTAACATCGTGAACAATAGTATAAATTTCTCACAATAAATTAAACTCGCTCTAAAATAAATTACGAGTAATGTCAATGTAACAATCAAAATATCCTATCGATGATGAAGGGACTAAAAGTTTAGTTGAAGACCCGAAAGAATTGAATCTAGACAAGAAAATATTTTTTTAAGAGTCGCTTTTATATGTTAAAAACAAATAAACATTTGCTGTGCAATCAGTGTACAGATTGATGTACACTCGTCAAACAACTGTTCAAGCCCGCCAAGCACGTGAGCGAGCACAGTGCTAAAGGTAGTGAGGGTTATCCCCTTGGCATTGAAAGAAGAAACTGTTTCTATTTAGTCGGCTCAAGTATGCCCATAGACTAGACCAATGTTTCCCAAACTCTTTCTGCAATGGAACACTTTGCAACACTCAGCTTATTTTTTAGGTCAGGTAGTTCATAATGGTATAAATACAAACAAAAATGTTAATTTTAAATGGTGTGGCGTCAAGTCTGTTCGTGCACTTTGACTTATTTGCAACATAAAAAGTAAATCCTGCTTTGCATAAATAGGTTGTATAAAATGGAAATTTAACAATAATAACATGTTTTGACACATTGGGTCGTTTGGGGGACTCTTCTGACAAACTCGCCAAGAAAGAATTTAATGACATTGATATCCGAACCAAAAAAATACTACTGCTAGTTTTAGAAAAATATTGAAAAAGGATTCGCGGAACATAATTCAGATTCTGTGGAACACCAGTGTTTCGTGGAACATAATTTGGGAAACCCTGGACTAGGCTTTAAAACTAGAGTATGCCGAATCAGAATGTTTAGTATTTGGCCCAGTTCACTCTATCGACTGTATACTCAGCTGATATAAAAGAGGCATAATTAAGTGATTAGCCTTAAAGCGATCAAAAACTTTATCCATATATTGACTAACTGACAAATGCTGACTAAATAAATTGTATTTCATATTATCCATATATGAGGTGTTAGTACTGGCAATGGTTTAACAAAACTACTTTATTGCCAACTGGTGTACCCAACTGGTAAAGTTTAATGCTTGGTGGCTTTGAACTTCCGAGTATAATCAAATATCGATAAACGAACATCTGTGTAAATTCATGAATTACCAAATATGATGAAACATAGAGTTATTGGCGAAGAAGCAGTCGTACCTATTGTAACTTTATTGTGAAAATTTAACCCTTGTTAATATCTCACACTAAAAATATTCCAAATAGAAAAGATGATTATATCGTACTCTCAATTAAATGGTGTTGGATGCCTGAGATTGTAATTTTTGAGAAATATGTTTAGATTTGTAATTTTTTTGACGCTTAATTTTAAATATTGGCAAATCGTTAAGTTAATATACAACAACCAAATCGTTTTAAAATGATTGTAGGAATAAATAAATTCATCAAGGAGTTGTCCGCCTTTCTAATTTCCGGCAAAAAAATACCCCAGCAGTCAGATAGTCTTAGTTTCAAGTTATGGGTTATTTCAAGTGTAGTTTTTTTCTTCTTGTCACAACCTAAGCTTGTGAATTTCTTTTATATATGTACATTTAAGCGCCTCTATGAATAGCTCTTCTCGAAAAATGCATTATTATTTATGGTTGTCGCACTTGGCAACGAGCTGATTGGCCTGTGTTTTGTCTTTATTGTTATTCCTTCCAGAGTTTTCCATACCAACTAAAAAACGAAAAGCGATTAATTTTCTTAAAAAATAACACCAAATCATTAACAAAATAGCTATTTACTCATTTGTAACTGTTTAAAATTTGAGAATTTGTGTGTGTGTGCTCAATTTGGTAATTAAAGATATATCTATCACATTGTAATCATAAGGCGAACAAAGTGGTAAATACGCATTTTATAAAATAATCTTTTAAGTCGTTTCATCTTCAGAAGTTATACATACATAAGATTTATTGTGTTCAATTTAATTTGGTTAAACTACTTCATTTAAAAATGACACCAAAGGTGAAGTATCTATTTATTTTGTATCTACCGTTTATTATAACGACTTTGTAATGTTTAATAATATAATACGCGATTTAAAGTGAAATCTACATTATTAAATAAATTTATACCTTTACTACAGCTGAGAGCTTAGACAGATATATGTTATCAAAAATATAAAAATATATGCGAGACTAGAAAAAGAAATAAAATAAAATATGTCTCGGATAATTTACTAAGAATCGAGAACACCATACCAAGAAACAGGTGCGAGAAGTAAAGATTTCAATTTACCATAAAAGTGAATATATTATGCTAATGTAAATCCCATAAATCAAGTAAACTGATAAAAAGTAACGGTAAAACTTTTGTGTCTAACCATCTCAAAGCTTACATCAATGACCTAGTAATCACCTCCAAATCGTGGAAAATTGATTTATGAGTTTATACAATTTTGAACACGTCTAGTCTCTAATGTGGAAAATTTGATCTCCCAATGGAATAGTTCAATATTAAGCAATTCAAAGATAATATAGTAGAACTTCAACAAAACAGACTAATGGCGGTTAGGGGGTATTGATTATATAACACAGCAAGTTTACAAAATATTTATTCAGAGAATAAATGACAAATAAAAATTGTGAAAGGGATGTAAATAAGAACACATTTAATCATCGATTGACACGCGTTAATACTTTCGCAAATGTTTGATCACGTGATTATCATACACAGAACACTGTTCATGGACTGCTTATTGCAGATACGCTCTAATTGTTAATGGCTTACAAAGGTACAGTTAAATAATTTCAAAAAAGAAAAAAAAATGTAGCTCATTGGATCAAATGAACCTGCAAAATAAAATATTATTCAAATATAAGTGCTGTAGAGGAAATTTAATAAATATATATTTTGAATCGCTTGATCAGTTTTGATATACCGTAATAACGTTTAAATATTCAATTCCTTTTAGTCTATCGTAATGCATGATTATAAACACCTTCATAAATAGCACCTCATTCACCTTGAAATCTTCTACGTTGAAGAAAACTTTTTTACCATAATATACTAATTTATATAAGACTACAAAATCAACTGACCGATAATATTTATTATTTTTTAAATTGAATTGAGTTGTTAATGACTGATCGAACGTTTTTTTTATTAATGATATAATTTCTTTCCTTGTGAAAGTTACTTAAAACATTTTAATTATTTTAGAAAATCGGAAACATTCTTCGTTAAATATTTTTCCTTAAAACCTTCCCGAGAGTTGTAAGCCTTAATGAGGTTCAATTTCATGTAACGTACGTTCCAGGATTTAATGTGAAAATTAAGTTTTCTCAAGGGCTTATATGAAACAGTTTTTCTATCTCTACATTTGGATTAGACATGAAAGCAGAACACTCCCTACAGTACACAGAATTTTAAAAGAAATAACAGAAAAGTTTTATTTTTAAACAAAAATATATAGGTATTTCTTGATTTAATTATGTTCATTGTCAGTTTAGGAAATAACTTGTTTCCGATTAAAGTTAATAAACCAGAATTCGATAGGATTTTTTTTGTTAGATATATACAAAACATTATGTAACGGAATATGTATCATTATATTTAGGTAACGGTCTAAAGGTCTTTATATTAAAATAATTTAAAAATTTTCATATCGTAAAAATTACATTTTTTTTATAGAATCATCTTTCAGATCATATTTTTTCATTAACTATTTATGTAATCCGAGCATTTTTCAAATGTCAAAAAAGAACCCGTTATCATTATATCTACTATTATTTGTCTTTGATTTTGATGTTTGTTTAAATAAAGTTCGAAGTCAACAAAACACTATTTTGTACTAATTCAAAAACAGGACTACTTTCTTACTTACTTGTTTTGTTTCAGTTATTAAAATGCGATTGCAAAAAAGTATCATTTATTTGTCAGAGCGCGAAAGATTTAATTATTGTCAGCTAAGTGTCACTTGGTTATATTCTCAATAAATTTATCGAAAACTTCTGGTACCAATATTTTTTACACCCTTATAAGTCTTACATGGCTCTGTATAAATAGCCCTGTATTTATATAGCCCTCTGAGAGGTGAAGTGAGCCAACTAGCAAAATGATAAAACATTTTTCTCGGACTTTTAAGTACAATCACGTCTTTATTTGGTGGTTTGGTGGAGTGTATATTTTTATTTTACGGAGATAAAACTATTGCAATGTGTATTAACTGAGGTAACTACACTTTTACGATACTTTAAGACGTGTTGAATATTACAATCTATCTAACTGATTTTTTTCTAAAATTCCACTTGTCTCACTTCACCTTTAATAGACTCATATACACCTTTATCACCCTTATTAAATACATGTAAAATTAGTGCAAAGAAATGTTTTATTTTTAAATATAATGTCTTTCCAAGTATTTAAAAATGAAGGTGTGAAAAATTTTATGAAAAGTAATCAATATTCTCATTACCATAATTAGTAATTATTTAATCAATTGAGCCTTTGTGAACACATGAAGTGAACTGTATTTATCAAACGTTTTTAGTTAATATTTATCTTCCACCACCATCTCTTAAACACTGACATTAATCTTTTAAAATTCATGTGATTTTAATCTTACATGCGTTATGTATTAAAATAATGTTTAGAATCAAAAATGATATGAGAAGACTCAGACCGAGTCTCTATCAGATATTTATTAAAATTCCCAAAAATAGAACTGAAGATAAAACAATCTTATCTTTTGAATTCATATAATAAACCATTTATTATTGATAACAATCGACGGTACCGAAATCAGTTTTAACAAATTTTAATCTACGTTCAATTCAGCTTTAAATTTAAATTACGTAGTCTTAAATTTGCTATCGAAAGCATTAATTTAAATCCTGTGCCATTATAATATTTCTAATAAATAATTGATTATTATTCATTATTCTCGGCAAAATCAATTTTGCCGTCGTAGTCAGTTTAAATAAAAAATATTTTAATTATTCTTAAATTGATTAAAAACACACGAGCACATACAACTAAGCGAATTTTTTACTCAATTAAAAATAATTGAATATCCACTACACTTGAAGATACGGAATTGTTACGGAACAATAAAAAAAGAAATAATGCAGATAAAAAGTTTTGTATTTTTTAATCAATTTGGTGTGAAATTTTGTAATTGTAATCACATTTAATTGAATTTTGGTAAGAATTAAGTAGTAGAGTGGTAAACGTCATTGGATTGGACTGCGTCGCTAATGAGCTAAAATGCCATTACTGAAAATTTCAAAGATTGATGTTTCAATTGTTACATTTATTTATTTTAAATTTAAAAGTATTGAATCGTAAAAAATATTTTTTAGTCTTTGCTTACTGTAAAAAATAAAAAAAATTAAGAGATTAAGCAACAATCAGATCTTGTAGTTGTTTTTCGATCTGAACTTAATAAATAAGCTACAATGCTCCACGTTGATAGTGAACGTGGTTAAAAAAAGGATTAAGATAGCTTCAGCTGTATCATTTTAAAAAATCCTGAGCATGCAATTTCTGTTTAGATTTTTTTATTATCACATTAATGGAGCTTTAAGTTCTTAAGTGGGTTAGCGTCAAAGTTCTTAAGTCTCCTTCATTGCTGATATTATTGGTTATTTAATTTCTTTTTCATCGTTGCCAACAGAAGGGCGTGATCAGTTCAAAGGTGTGTAATCCACAGTAAAGCCAGTTTACATGGGCATCATATGCATATTATATTGTATTAACTTCTCTATATACTATACTCATTCATGTACATACACATTAGCATACATACATACAATAATGAAGCGAAATGAAAAGAGTCATTTTCATGATACTAGAGGTCGTATTTGCTGTTTATTATTAATAAGAAACAGTCCACTGATAAGGGTCGTTGAGTAGAAATGCTCTTGGCCTAAAATCAGTTTGAAGTATTGTATTATCATAATTTTAAAGGTTAGTAAACGTTGGGAATAATGTTCGCCTACCTCGCTGTAAAACTTTTGAAAAAAATATATTTTGATAGATGTGTCATTATCAGACCATTTGCTCAATGAAGAGAACGTGATAGAAAAAAAATGGAACATGATAAATTAAGATAGGTTGCATTTATTCAATAACCTTTTTTCACAATTGGTATACAAATAAAATGAACGTTACATTTAGTACAGAATCAAAAATAATTAAAGCGTTTCTAATAACCCATTTCTGTTCCCATTACCCGTTTCCAGTAAAGAGGGTATATTTCAACAAAATGTGTCTAACGAGGTTAGTCAGTCATTATCCTATCCTCTTCTTACAGATGAGATAAGAATAGAAGGCAACGACAAGTAGTTATAATATAAATTTACTATCACTATTCCCCATTATCCCAAAATCGGAAGGAGAGACGGAAGGAATGACAAACTTTTCCATATGAACAAATCCATACATATTTTAAAAATCAATGTAGGAAAGTGTGTATTTACAAATTCGAATTATTTACCAAGCATAATATAAAAAATTCTTGTTTTTATATACACATATGTTGCTTAAATACTTTTTTATTTATATTTTCTAGCCTTAACCATTTATTTATTTCATCACGCGTAAAATTCTTTTTGTATTTTTGTAGCTGTAGACAAAAGAAAGCATATATTTATTTTCTTGAAATGAATATACAAGAAAGGGAAACGAGGAAATTATTTAATCACTCTATCCTTCACAGACGACGTCAATTGAATAATGATCCCTTTAACAAAGGGTTCCGTATTTAGCTCACAATATTTTCCTACCATTTTATTAAGTTAATATTTATATGGTCTCTCTACCCTTGTCCTTAGCAACTACTCAGGTAATATTATATTAAATATACCAAACAAATGGTATTAGATAAAAAGGCATCATATTAAATTATTATTATTACACTCGACACAATACTATTTATCTAGCGTTTTGCAAGTCAAATTAATTTGACAATTTATATAGTATTTAGTTCATAAAAATGTACTTTTATTGCACTGCGGAAATGTCGTAAATCAACGGCAGTAGTCTAGCATAAAAAGCTTTAAAGCTCCGGCGATATGCGAACAGACTTAATATAATATTGGTTTCTGAAATCGGAAAAGTGTCGTAAATTTGTTTTAAGCAAAAAGTGAACGCTTTTATGCGATTTTATTAAGAAATAGTATATTTTGACGCTACTTTTCATTCTAGGGTTTAAACCTGTTACTTCACAGTCGAGTAAACATCTGAATTAGGATTCTATGATTTCGGGATTAAAGGATCGTTAAATTGGTTGGATTCTGGTATTGGAAGCCCTAGTAGACATAATTTAAATAATCTTGACACGTTGAGAAACAGGATCGAAAGTGGTTTATTTTCGACTGGCTTAAATAAATTATTAATAGTCTCTCAAACTGTTTGGAGGCGTTTGAGAGCTTTGAAATAATACTTTTTGCTGGTTTATGTAACTTTCTTAGATGCTAGAATATATGTTACTGAGGATTCTGCCAGCACAATACATTAGTGAGATTTTCTTAAAGTGAGTTAATTATATTATAGAATTACATCAACAAACATACTTAAAACCTTTTTATCGTATATCTACGATTTATTGTTATATATATGAGGCATCTAAAAGTAAAAGTCAAAAGGCCACATTTTCAATAGTTAGCGTAAGAGCATGCATATGCGTGGGCACTCAAGATACTTCTATTTGCGGGGCACGTGTTTGGTATGAACGCTGCACGCGACGCTCTGTATGACGCGGCCACTCAGTCTGTATTATTACATAGAAACGCTGAAATGTTCTTTGATTACAAACAGAAGTTGTCTGGCTAGTAAAAATACACATTGTTCTCAATTGGAAATGCAATACGATGGAAAAAAAATATTCATTGAAACTAATAATTAAAATGTGAATCATAAAAACGTTTACTGCTAACATTTCAAAGTGGACACGTCGGATTTTGATTTTTTACGCCACGTATTTATTATTCTTAAATTTTTATTAAAGATATTGTAAGTAGGTGTTTGACGTATATTTTCTCTGCAAAAAGAAAAAGATTGATTTAATTAAAGCTCTCCTTGAGTTTATTTCGTATGATATAAAAAAAACTGTCACATTTGTAATTACTTGTATTATTACCACAGAGGATGTTTTTTTAAAATCTCGCAAGTTCACAAATAACATTTCTACAAGAATCGCACTACATAAAAGAAACAATTAATTTATTTGTAGTTTAATATATTTTGAAAATCCTTATCAGAGTTTTTGTTCTAATGTAGTAATTAACAGGTTTTGTCAAAATGTTTTCTTTGTATCATGGAGGTTTAAGAAATGACGTAACATAAATCAAATTCATTGGTCTATAGATACAATAATAAAAATTTGTTCTGTTTTAGAAATTACTTCTTTTCTTTGGCACTATAATTGTCAAATACCTTGGCCGCCTTAAGCTCATTAGTCAAATTTTAAGCATTTTTTTTTATTCAAAAACATTTTTTATATTGAGTACAAACGGAATATATAAAAAAAATATACAGGACGTTTAATTAATGTTTTCTGTATTTTAAAAGCTAATTCAACATTTTTTTAATGAACCTATGAAACGAATGAAGCGATTTCAACATAATAAAATGTTTTACAAATATGCTACTCAAAAAAACAAATTCATTTTGCCAGAAATTCAGCGTCTTGTTTTTTATCCACAGCGATAAACTTTTTAGGTCAGACAGAATATTTGAACAAGAGTTTCATTATCTGGAAATCTTTAAGGTAATTTTTCTCATTATTTTGCCTATTCTATTTTCCACCGTACAAGGGACAGAACTAAGGTGTGCCGAATTTATTTTCTCCATAAACCAACGTGGCAACAGATCTTCACTGAACTTAAATAAAGTAGAAATAGTGTTTTTTTCTTGTTCGCGTCTGAAGTTAGCCCTAAGCTGATGATATGTTCAGAAGTCACAAACCAATGTTCACTCGAGTGAAATTCTATCAACTGTCAATGTTTTTTTTTCTCGATTATTATGTCGTTAAAGTGAACGATGTTCTTTTAGCCTTTTTTGCAATTTCGTAACCAATATTATTCTCTCGTAGTTGGAAAACTAAATTGTAGGTTTCTGCAATGACTCAAATAAATACAGACATACGAGTAAGTATGGCATTTGTGATGGTCTCATTGATAAACTTGTTTCAAAAAACGATCGCAAGAAATAATATTTAGGTACGAATTGAAGTGACGACTAGGGTATCCAATCCCGGAGCCTTTTTCCAATCCCGGGATTGGGATTAGCTCACTGAGGAATTTAAATCCTCTATTCGCTATAATTTTTCCCCGGATTGTCTCCAAACCTCGTTTTTTTTTTAGCTCACCGAGGAATTTGAAATCCTTGATTTGGTATACTTTTTCCTCAGATTGTCACAGAACCTCGTTTTTTTTTTTAGCTCACCGAGGAATTTGAAATCCTCGATTTGGTATCCTTTTTCGCAAATTGTCTCAGAAACTCGGTTTTTTTTAGCTCACCGTGGAATTTTAAATATTCAATTTGCCAATTCCGTGTCAATTTTCGGGATTTGCTCAAAATTTATCAATCCCGGGATCGCGGCCGTGTCAATCCCGGGATTTCGGGATCAGAATATTGAACGGGATCCCGGGATTGGATGCCCTAGTGACGACGATACCGTGTAAGTTTGGTGTTTTATAAATACTTACTCGTAGAATATCAAATTTGTGAAAAAAAAATAACTGGGGGATTTTTTTGGAAAAAAAAAGTTGTTTAACTGTGTTGTTCCTCATATTTGTTATGTAAACAGCTCGAACAGTCAGAACGTGGTAAGAAACTAAGTAATGATTACATTTTATTGTCACCTTACCAAATGCATTATATTGGACGCGTTTGATATGATAAAAATGATTATTGCCTTCGCTTGTCATAGTAGAACTTCCTTTTTATTTTATCAAAGTGATCATTTTTTTTAAAAGTAAAGATTTTTTAGTAGTCGTGGAATAATTCTCATTTATTCACAATATTTATTACAATTAAGACATGTCCTTTACTAATATGAATCACAATGAACTTCTTTTGGAGTTGTTCTCAACAGATATTTTCTACGAGAACTGCATGTTATACAGTTTCTCAACCATATGAAGAGGATATGAAGATATCGATAAGGTTTGAACAGAATTAGTGATTAGCTTACCCCTCTCACTACGCCTCATTTTTAGGATAAGAAATGTGGTTTGAAGTTATTTTAGAGATCACAGATATTCTGTCAAACAGAAATCCATAAATCGATAAAAAAAATCTTTCCGTACTATGATTCAAGCCCGTAAGCTCTACAACCGAAACTAACGACGTTGATCATTCGATCACGAACCCAGTAAAAAAGGCAAAAGCCCTACTAGTGATCCATTTAATATTATAAAAAAAATACCTTGGATTAATACATCTTGAATCAAAGAAAGTATCTGGTATAACAGGTTGAAGTGTAAGAAACTAGCGGTAAAGCATAATTAAAAAATGTATTTAATCATCTAAGCCTTTTCATTATTATTACAAACTGGTGACAATTTTTAAGCAGTTTCATTTTTCCCCCAGAAAATATCATGTACACAATACGAGATACGGATTGTGTGAGAGCTTTTTCGCAGTTCGATTTTATTTGATAAAAAAGCTTTCCATACAAATAGCATGGTGTCGTGTTTCAAACAACAACTGTCAAATGAGGCTTTACAATTTTTTATCAATATCCAAGTGAGTGAACAAAAATTCAGTATTTGTTCTCGTCACACTGTTGCCACCGACTGAAATAGGCTTGTTTTTCATATAACACTTAAATAAAACCCTCCATTAAACGTGTTTTTTTCACCCGCGAAATCTTCACGTTCATTTTTCATTCTGACAAATGAAATTCGGAACATTTTTTTGTATACAAATATGAAACGAAATCACATTTGTAATTTTGTCGAAAAAATATTATTTTAAGATGCTGTTTTATTTCTGTTGACAACGTCAATAGCAGTAACATGGATGTATTTTACGGTTGACATTAATTGGGGAAATATGAAGGAACAGTTATAATAAATCAAATAAAATCAACTTACCCCTCTATTTACATTCTACACGGTAGATTGGTTTTAAAAAAAAAATTACATATTATTCACAGCCGTGTAAATTAAGACTAACATTTGTATGAATTTTATAGGTTCCAAAAAAGTAAAATATATTTTTTTTAATTAATAAAATGCTTCAAAATGTAATCGAATATCTCAAAAAATAACCAATTGATATACCGATTTTTTATATCTGCTTTTTATAATATATACATAAATATATAAATAGTAACCAATTTAATTTATAACACATAATAATTTAAGTAACAGATTTAAATTGCATTTATTTTAAATATGAAACTGTTTTTGGGTGTATCAGGGCATTAGTCAGAACTCTCCGATAAATCAAAATTTCGTTTTTAATTGTGTGTAAAACTTTGCAGTTCATCGGAATTAAAAAATGACACAAAAACAAATGCCGACATATACTTTTTTACTTATCCCAATTACTACGTAAAACCGTTTGCTGTACGTCTTACGTGGACGAAATCAAAGCGAATGCAAAGCAACTCGGTGCGGCACAAAAATATCAAATGGTCTCCGGCGCTATAGAGTGTTCACGTGAAAAAACGTACACCACGATCAGTTTGCTCGATATTTTGATTCGCTTTAAGCCGTGTTCCAATCGCGTTCGCAGTGACTTCGCCCAGGTAACACGCAGCGTTAGATTTACATAAATAGCTCCCACCGCTTTAAAACATAATTTGTCGCCCGCTGTCTAGTTGGTTAGAGCTTGCTATACCAACCAGATGGGTCTGGGCTCGATTCCCGTTATAGTCAATGTCCAATTTAGATTCAATTTGAATTTGAGGCCTAAGATGTGGTTGTTTGTGACGTCAGTTAACCACGAGTTTTTCCCGTATGATCTTTCAACTTCAAAATATTCAGGGCATTGGCATTAACTGTTATGCCAAATGTTTTTTTTTTAATTTAAAATTATTTAAATAAAAACAGTTGAAAAAAATGTTCCATGTAAAATATTTTATTATGAGAAATGTATCTATTTTATTGATAAGTAGTAAAACAAATCCGTAAAGGTTATAAAGAGAGGCATTATTTTTGATCGGATTCCTTTACTATGTATGTTTAGTCAACAAATGTCAATATTATTTCAGACATTTTATAAAAACAAGCCAGAAGTGTTTCCGGTATGATTTCAATAAACTCTATACAGAAAGTAGAAAGATTTTGTTTGTTTATTTTATCCAAGTATCCCTTCACGGTTCGCCGAACGAAATGATTTTTGATGTTGAGCGTAGGGATTTCATTACCGGATAAATATATTGATACCGGTAATTCATAAAAACTAAATAACAGTTAAGCAAATATCAATTTCAATTTGACAAAAAAAAAGATAAATATGATTATTATTTATAATAATTACAACCAATGAATCCCTTGATGTGAAGTGAACCAAGTAGCGAAATAATGAAACTTTTTTAGAACAATGCGTCTTTACTTGGTGTTTTTGTGGGATCCTTTTTAAGGAAAAAAACACTAAGCTGGCTTAACTTTAACGATACATTTTTTTACCATCTGATACATTCATATACAATCTTAAATACATAAAATACCACTAAGCTCACTTCATTTCTCAGGTCCTCAATATTAAAAACGTAATTCCTGACGAATAAATCAATAACAATATTTAAAAAATCGGTACCATTCGTTTAAAAGACTACTAATTTAGAAAATTGGTAGCTTGGCGGTCGAGTGTCCATGTCGTCGACTAAGAACACGGAAGTCACAGGGTCGAATCCCAGTACGGACAGTTTTTTATATAATATATTGATTTTCAATTAATTTATGGATTTCTGTCCAAAGGCATGGATGTATGTGATGTCTTGGATTCCCTACCACTCGGCCTATCTTAAAACCGGCGTAGCGAGAGCGATTACCTAACCACTAGTTCTGTCTTAGTCGAATACTTCTATCTCTACTCTCTTTGAAAAATAGAGGCTGAGGAACTGAGTAATAAGCATTTCTCGTAGAAAATTTCCGATGAGATACATCCATTAGGAGCCCATATGGTCCACATTGGGAGCCGAGATGAACTTAAATTACTGAGATTAAAATACCATGTCGCTTATTTAGATCGTATTGTAAAATGGAAATTTATAATTATAAATACATATTAAGTTTTTCCATCACGAATAATTTACCTAAAATTCTAAAATCTCGGATATGTAAATACCGGTATTAAAGTCCCTATTTAAGCGTACCTTAACTTCCTCTGCTTTATTATTACACGACAATTTAATTCAATATCAGAAAACAAATGAGTTTTCGTCCGCTTTTTTGAGCATCATATAAATAATTTCTATTAAACAATGTTACTTTTGTTTGAAAACCAAATCCAAGACATAAAACAGCACACTTCGTTTTAATTTGTTTATTATTAGTCAGATAATGGAAAAAAAAACGAAGAATTTCTAGAACGATTGGAAAAACCAATTAAGTAAAGAAGACATTATTGCGACTTCTTGGCAACAGTGTTGAATCAGCAAACAGACAAGCTACTCTAACATATAAATTAAATGTTATTACAAAATGTCGGTCTCTGTGATCTTATATTAAATTTTATACCCTAGCGATAAAATGTATCTAGGTTAAGGTCCCAGCAGAGTCAATTAGTGTCAAATTAAGATTAATTTAATATTTGAGATCTGGACATGTTTTTTTTTAATTGATGTGATGTGCTGTCACGAATTTTCTATTAGTTACAAAGCCAATTTTTTTTTTCTAAACAAATACAGCAAAGACGACGGATTTTTTAAACGAAAGAAAGTTTAATTACTACTTTTAATGTGTCAATTGACATTTTTACTATTAGTAGAAATTTATTTTGTTTATAGAATTTTTTTTTTTTAATTGGTCACTCATAGTGTGTATTTTCTACTGGCACTTAAATTGAGCGCAGCTGGTCATGATCTTTACAAAAAAAGTGTGCTTATTTTTATATTATTGTCGCCTGCTGTAGCCCAGTTTGTTAGAGCTTGCTCTACCGATCACGCAGGTCTGGGTTCGATTCCCGGTCAGATCATAGTGAATTTGAGAATTGTTAAATTCAAAGTTGTGATCGAAGACTGGGTGTTTGTGATGTTAATTCACATCATTTCCTCTCCTCCAATCCTTCTGATCCTTTAATAACTGGGTGTAGTTATAGCGATTAGCCAACCACTAGTCCTGATCTAGCCTTATCCTTCTTTCCCTACTACTCACTTTGAAAAAAATGAGATTGAGCAACTGAGTAACAAACAGTCCTCGTAGAAAAAATGCTCCACATTGGGAGCGGACCGATTAAGATTTACTAAATTGTTCTGCTATGTAGCTTTGTTATTCTGCCATTCGTGCTATAAACTGTGACACGCGTTTACCTTTTACGAATCACCTTCTGACTAGCTATCGTAAAGCTATTTAGTAATAAAGTAAATTTAATATTAATTGTTATTCTTCACTTATAAACTATACAATTTGTGAGTTTTTGGAAGGGTTGAAGCTCACCAATGTTTTGATTTCAATCATGTCATATGTGACTTACCTTTCTTATGGACGCCATTAAGTTGATCTTAATACTGTTATTGTTTTAACTAACTCCTTTCCTGTTTTCAGTTAATAGTCACACAATCATTGGAAAAAAATAATAAATAGATAAATTGATTCTATGTCAAAGTTTCGACCTGGAATAAACATGTTGCCTTTCAGTAATCTAACTATTATGTTACAAAGGTTAATAAAATACGTCAATTACAAACAAGGCATACAAAATTTAGTATTGTATTTCTTTTAATATTTTTTGAACGATAAATTGCAAGTTGAATTGTCATTCTACCCATTTACTTAATATTTATGGAAACATTATGATAAATTCAAATTCAACTACTCGTGTTTTTGACGTCTGTCGTTAGCTACCATATCTGTTAATATTAAATAGATTTTACTGCATGAAAATATATAAATAATTCCTATTCTCAGAGGCCATTGAATTAAAGGCGTCGAAAACAAAGCCTGCGAAATGAGTTGTACAAATTATTCCCTCAGGATTGCAGGCCAGAAATTCAATATTATTTTATTATTCCCTGCCTAAGAATGTTCATAATTCACGGCAGGAGAAATTTTATTATGCGCGAACCGGCGGTGTTGTCATTTACATTGCTCAGAAAAACGATTCTCTCTTTTGAATGGATTTGCACAGCATCTGCTATTTTATCACAGCACCATACTTAGGAGTCGAAATGGAGATGAAAGAATGTTTTTTTAGGAGAATTAAGACTAGAAATAAACGTCAAAAACATTTTGCAAAATATCTATTATTTTTCGTTATCTAAATAACATTCGTGTTTATCTTCGTATTTACTTTCTTGTATACCACAGGTGGCCGGCTTGTTAGCAATATATTTTTAAAATCTTATTTCTTGAATTCAACAGTACCGATATTGGTCATTGAAATGAAATAAGTAATAATTTAGTTTATTTCACAATTTGACAAAAACAGCATAATAATGTTTCACCCTCGTTATATAGTCTAGGTAAGGATGAGGAACCTTTTCATTTCTAAAAGCCACATTAATTTATCCGATTAAACATAAGGCCGCAGTTAAGAAATCGTTGACGCCCCTCTCCTTTTTTGTCGCCTGTGGGACATAAAATTGGTTGTTTACGCTCTTTTACCAAACGCTTGCGTATATATTTTTTATCAAAGTGAATATTTTGATCAAGCCAAAAGGCCGCATCAGAATAGCCAAAAGGCCACAGGAGGAAATCACGGATTCAAATCCCAACACGGACAGTTCATAAAAAATGTTTTTGAACTGATTTATAGATTTCTTCCCGAACGCATGGATGTATGCGATGTTTTAAATTCTCTTGCGCCTTTGTTATCCCCAAAAACAGCGTAGCGAGAGCGATTAGCTAACCACTATTCTTGTCTTAGCCCCATCTTTCTATCCCTACTCTCTTCGAAAAAATCAGGTTGAGCAACGGAGTATTAAACAGTTCTCCATAAGAAGGCAACACGCTCAGTGCCGACGCGAGATTATTTTGCGCCCCAGCCAACGGTCATTGGCGCGCCTCCTTTTTTTTAAACTTTTTTAACAATTCTGTATCATTAATTCTTTTTTTTTGTTTATATATATACATATATATATCCATGTCCGCTCCCAAGGTGTAGCATATGGCCTCCTAATAGAGGTATCTCATCAAAAGTTTTTCTACGTGAATTTGATACTCAGTCGCACAAATTCTTTTTTTCGAATCATATAAAATACGATACATAATTACAACAAACAAATACAAACATCAAAATAAAGCATAACGTACTTTTATTTATTATTATTGGATTAGTTCAAAATAATTTTAATAATCCATTTATGCGCCTCCTAATGGTTTGGGCCCTAGGTGGTTGCCTGCATGGTGGAACCGGCCCTGATACGCTCTACATTGGAAGCGAACATGTATCAACAAAAATAATAATAATTGTAAATAGCATCATTACAATTGATAAGGTATGTAATATGGATACTTAAAACTAGTAATAATCACCTGAAATAGTTTATATCTAAAATTAAATTTTCAAATAAGTTTAAAAAACATCGATATCAATATTTTGGTCACAGTGCCGAATTTCTCTATAAATTAATGGTTACATAGAATCTGGGGCTTTAAGGATATTGGAGATCTAATTTGCATGCATATTCTGTAACAGGTTGTCGAAATGACTGAGAAATTTCGCTACGTATAACGTAATAATAATTTTTGTAGAAGCAACATTGTAGTTGAATTGTTTGTTTGTTTGAGCAATCTTCCTACGATATAAACATTTAATGTTTTTAACCACGTCCGCTACTAATGCAAAACTAATTGATGCATAAAACTGTAGTTAAGAATAACTTATTTTGAGATGCTGCGTCATATATGCAGAATGTTGATGAGGTTATGCGGTAACCATTTTTTGGGAGATTGCTTTCTCATTTCGGGTTAATATGGGGTGGGAAGTAGAGGTTATACAAAACCGACTTTTGTTTTACAAAAAATGGAAAATTAAATTAAAATAGCGTGAAAAGGTTCATTTTTTTATGTTGTTTATTTATATACATAATAATACACAACAAAAAAATATTTGGCGTTTCTCCTAAGAATCTATGATTTAAGAAAACACAAAGCGTCCACTGATCGTTTTATCAACAAATTTCCTGATATTGAAAATACCCTTTCGTTGGGTAATGATGTGGGGCATATGGTCCTTGAGCCATCAAATAAAAGATCCAAATTTTCTGTCCTTTTTTTTATAGACTCGTTTATGGAAAATTCGGCACAACCGGTTACGAAGTTGAAAAACTGGTTTTCGAATGTCGCAAATTTTGCCGAAAAACCGGTTTCTAAAACCGGGTTTTGAAAAGGGCTCAAACATTATATTTATCTTGTTCAAACATAGTCGACTCATCAATTGATTAAATATTAATAAAATAAAAAATATGCATTCTTGAATCTAAACTATCTATCACTGGAGCGTAATCAATGTAATCAAAGGATTCAATTAAGATCACTGTCACTAAACTGCTTGATGAGCAGGGGTGGGATGGAAGGGGGTGCATGCCCCTTGCTAAATTTTACTAAAGCCGGCGAGCCCCTTTTTGATTTAAAAAAAAACAATAAAGTCAGATCAGATTAGTACATAACTGCAACTTCTTACTTATATATTATCTACGACAGGTTTTGTATACACAGTAGTACATTTTAAGCTAATTTCTATTGATAAGTTTACAGTAAATTGTGAATCGTTACAAATAACAAGTGTATGTGTTAAGTAACAATCGATTGCATATTAAGGTATTGCATTGGATTGATAATAAAATCCACTCCTTTCTCAGAACACCGAGAATTGCTTGAGATTAAACGAGCCCCTTGTTAACGTATTGGCAGCCCTCTGCTGGTCATGAGGCTACATGAATTGACCAATAATTTGACATCGAAAAATGGTAATACCAATCAATTTTACGTTTAAAGCTATATCGTTGTTTTACTATACATTAGAAGTATTATAACCAAAACTTACGTGATATATAAATGGTCATATCGAACTGTCACAGAAAAATCTAGAAAATATAATTTATAATGACATTGAAATGATATACTGCCCTGTTAGTAAAAACACAGTGTTTTTTTAAATATAGTTTATATAACTATCATGATTAAATTTTTCTCACTAAATTTAGATTATTTTTTGTTTCCTCATAGGAAACATTTGTGAAAATGTTTTCAATGTTTTATCAAGTTAATACTCTATTTCAAGTTGAAACATATTTTAATACAATTTCGTAGTGTAAATATATAGTATATCTGTTATATTCGGGATGAAGTCCAAATAATTCAGTAAATGATAAGAGTAAATGTAGTTCAAAATTTGAATTATCCCACATCCATTGCAGTAAAACTAGAAACAGGGCTATATAGCAATCATTTGTATGCTATAATTTGTTTATATGATCAATTGACGCGCCGGTAAACTACTAGTTTTATTATTTACTTTTTATTTTTTTTAGACTTTTTTACAAATTAAATGAAGTATTGAAGCTTCATCAAAGCCTCTACTTAAAAGTGTTGATCATTTAAAACAATATTTGTTGCTCAAAGGTAATAAATAATTATTTTCCGTCATATTTGACTATACTGTTTTCATATAAGGCACAATCATCGCACGAAACACTCATAATTCTATATTAATGGCTAATCGGTTTGCTTCCTCTAATGAAAAGCCATTATAATTATTTTTATTTTATGTTTTGTCTTATTATATTTTTCAAGTGCATGGCGAATTGGCGTCAGCTGTTATGTCATGTACTGTAATTTTGATTTTTAACAATAAATAATTACATCACAGGTTAGTCCATAAGAACATACAGTTCTCAACAGAAGCAAAACATCAAATGCTTGTCGGCTTGGAATTGCATCGTTTTTTCAAAGTGATATCCAGTTTTTTAAACATTGTCTTTTTTATTAATAAAACTTTAGTGTTCCTTTTGGACAGTGGACAAATTATTAGCTATAATTAGGTAGGTTTGACCCCGAAGGTACTCAAAAAGTGTATTTGAGATATATTCATACACAACAAAAATAAGAATAAAGGTTTCAATGCATTCATTGATGTGTGTATAATGACTATTAAAATGCATATTTCATTCTGATTCCCAGCATTTCTAGTTTAAATATTAACAGTTTTAATTGAATATTAATTTTGATATCTACAACCGGGTTACCATGTTGGAAAAACCGGCTTTAAAATGTTGCAAAGTAAACAAAAATCAGCTGTTTTAAAACCGACAAGATTTAATAATGATAGACTGTAAAAAAATCACTGAGAATTGAATGTCGTATAAAATAAAAATATGATTCTTATTTTATCTACGTATAAACTTTTTACACTAATCAGTACGAAAATTATTTTGGAAAATAAATTCTGTGAGTCGAACGCATCAATAAAATTCATTTGCTGATTCGTAGCCGATCATTACGAATCGAATCAATACGCCAACTGGCACGAGCTTTCAAGTCATTGAAATGCAACGTTGAAAACTCAGAGTGTGAATGCACTCGTCCTCATGGTTGCCAAAAAACAAAAATACAGAAGAATTCGTATGGAATGAATCATCTGGACAACCAATAGTGTTGCGATATTTCAAACATTAATGCTCACAAATAAACCAAGCTTGTTTTATCTACGGACTTGATCGATTTCCCACAGTAGCGCACCAAAGATTAGTACACTTGTTTGATGAAACAATAAAAGTATTCAAGCACAATCAATGGCCGTATTTCACAAATTTAAAAACACACATATAATATGACACTTTGTGTGGAAATATACGAGCAAAATTTAGCCGTCACAGAAGACAGCTCGCATCTCAGTGATCCCCGACTTTTCATATAAAACTCATTTCGGGAGCACACACGGCAGCATTCTGCAGCCAATCAAACATTTAGAGTCTGAGGCTTTGGCTGACACCAGAATCTGAAAGTTACTTGTGTTTTTTTACTCTTTTTCTTTCATTGGCGCAGTCTTATATCAAGCAAGGTTGATAATCGCAACCTAGTAGGCGATTCTCAATTCTCTGCTAATCTGATACAATTACCAACGTCTTGGACATTCCTCGACTTGTTGTCTTTCACAATAAAAAATATTTTTTATGTTTATTTAAAATACGAATGAATTTGTCAGGGGTGGGGAACATTTTCTTCTATAAAGGCCGCATTCATTTTTCTGATTCGATATAAGGCCGCAGTAAAAATTGACGAATCTTTGGCCGGAAAAAAAATCATACCAATTTCTAAAGCCCAGGAATTTGAGAATTTCCCAAAGTTATCATCTTTATTCCCATCAGCGTAAGACCTTTTTTTAAAAGTCTTTCAAGGATTTTGACATCAGAAGTCCCAAGAATTTACGGATTTGCCCAAATTAGCGGCGTGGTACTTTTTTTTTAGGTCTGTCAAGGATTTTAAAATCCAAAATGTGCAGAATTTCAGAATTGGCCAGAAGGCCGCACCAGGTTAGCTAAAAGACCGCAGGTTCCCCACGCCTGGGCTATGCTTTACAACTTTTTCTGAGCTTAGTTTTTTGCTGTAATATTCATCAGTTTAGAGGAAAAGAGAAGATGCCTGATATATTTATCAAAGAGTTTTCATATCATCTTGCTTTTGAATGGTATGGCTTAATCGTGTTGTTGAGTAATCGATATTTTGAGTATAATTATAAAATGTGGAAAGTTTTCGAAGCGCCACTGACCTTTTAAGTGATTTATCGACAGAGTTGGCAGGGAATAAAACACTGACAAGTTAACATTAAAAAAATGAAGTGTTCCTCGCAAAATGAGAGCTATGCTATTTGGGATATGCAAATTGAATTTTTATTTCTACAAAAGTAGATTTATAGAGTAAACTAAATCTGTTACATAAAAGAAGCTTTAGCAAGTGGCAAAATATCAAAACAACGTTCCAAAATATTATTTAACATTTACTCAAAAGGGTAAAATAAAGTTTTATTCAAGAAACAGCACCACGATACGTCAATCAACATCATTAAAATACTATCAAAGTTTTCTTTCTGAACAAATAAGATTCTCTCTTCATTTGCACTGTGTTAATTCTTAAAAGACTATACAGATAATAATTTGTCGATTTGATGGCGAACTGATTTTATCAAATGGTTAAAGATAGGGTATGCAAACAGGCTGTAGTGATCTAATGACTTTCTTGACATCGTCGTGATCTGATGGAGTTGGTGAGAACGGATCGTCACGAACTAACAAAAAATTACTGGATAAAATATACCTGATAACTAATTGAAATTCAACAATCTCATTGTATACGTAAATAATTTTAGTAAATTTTTCCATATCCCAACATCTCTCAGTAGGGTAAAGTTGACAGAATATTACTAAATATATGATTATAATGCTTGTAGTGAAATTTTATAAAGCTTATAATGACAGTAGAAATCTTTGCACTTAAGAGCAGGCATGCACAACTTTTTTCTTATAGTGTGCACTATCAATACTTGGTTGAAAAGCATTATATTCAAACAATGAAATACTCATTTATACTAATTGCAATTTTATTTAATAAGTCAGGACCGGTTTCACTCATGAGAGCATTATCAATTGATAATCATTACGAAATAAAATGAATACGCTTAATTCTCTATTTACGCGGGGATACGTTCCACGTAAAATAGCTAGGAAAAAAGATGAGTGAATATTGACAAATGAAAGATAGGTTACATTGCATTTGATCATGCAAAAAGAAGATAAAGCATACTTATTTACATTTTTTTTAATGTTAAATATGTAGTTATATAATTAAGCTAGTTCCTTAAAATTTTACTTTTTACTTTTAAAGGTGTTCACTGTCAATACTTGGTGGAATGGCATTAAAATAAAAATAATAATATATTTTTAGTAATTTTTCCACATAAAATTTATTGGATCAGGACAGATTTCGCTCATGAAGAGCATTGTCAACTGATAAGAAATACATAACTTTTTTATAAATATCACTGTTTCATTGTATTTCTTATCAGTTGATAATGCTCACCGTGAGCGAAAAAGGTCCTGATCCAATAAATTCTATGTGGAAAAAGTACTAAAAATGTTTTATTATTTTTATTTCAAATGTTAAGCTGTGAAATCGAATTAAAATTGTCATCAATAATATTTCTATTTCTATGAATGGATTTATTCTACATTTATTAACTAAAAAGTTTTCTCACAGTTGTTAAATTCAATGATTTACTAAAAAATATAAACTGTATTTTAATTTAAAGTTAAAAAATTTGAAGGCCGTAAAATATTCAAACGTGTTGAGGTTTGTGCATCTCTACTATTTCTTATTTCACAAACTTTCAAATATCATCTCTAAAATCCAGGATTTTCGACTAAGTGATTTTCTGTTGAAATCCCTCAATATCAGTGTGATACTGGGATTACATCGAAATTTATTCAAAAGCCACACACATCGATCAGTATTGCTCGAGCAATCTAAAATTCAATAAAGACCGATAGCTTGGGAAAATATTCACAATTCAAAATGAAATCGCTTTAGTGCCGTTTAACTTTAAATGCTTTTCAATTTTGCATTAACTAAAAGATAATGAAAAAAATGTTGATTTCTCAAGATGTCTAAAGCAGTCCAATAAAATTTGTCGAGTCGCAGAAAAGCAATCAGCAATTTTCCTTATTCCTATCAAGCTCGGCGTTGTATAAAATTCAAGCCAATTTTCCACAAATTTAATTTTTGATATAAACTTTATCATTTTTCTTAGATACTTCTTGTTATTGTGCGTGAGAAATAAATTAGCTGTTGTAAGCATTCTAATCACCTATTGAGTATCACAAAAATGTTTCGACTTTTTACAAATTATGAGACAATAAATTAAGCTTATATATGCACTTAATTATTAAGATTAGTTTTAATGATATTCAGAAGATTTATATGGACTTGTGCCAACTGCCAATTCATTGTGAAAAAGAGTTTTATAAATAACATAAATCTGAGCACACAATTTTTCGCATTAATTGTGTTAGTTATAAAAAGCATTGATCAGTTGACGAAACAGGTCCCGACTCCCGATTAGCGTATCTGACCTCGGAGCCTTTTTCCAATCCCGGGATTTCTAGATTGATCAATATTCAATCCCGGAATTAGCTCACAGAGGAATTTGAAATCCTCAATTCGCAATTCTTTTTCCCCGGATTGTTTCAGAAACTCGTTTTTTCTTATAGCTCACCGAGGAATTTGAAATCCTGAATTCGCTATACTATTCCGTCAGATTTTTTTTTGCTCTTGCAATTCCAAAATTGTATCAATTTTCGGGATCAGAAAATTGAACGGGATCCCGGGATTGGATGCCCTAGTCCCGATCGTGTGATAAAATTGTTGAATTGTTTCAAAAATATGTGTTTTATTTTATAAATATCCAAGGAATAATAATGGTTTTTATTATATTTTATTTAAACTGTTCTAAAACTCCAAATTCTTTATCATAGACCAGGATCGTTTTTTTTTTTCACAATTTGCATTAGTGTTACTTTAGTAGTATACAAACTTCTGTACCATTTTATTTTTCATCATTTGATAATGCTTGTGGTGGGCGAAACCGGACCTGATCTATAATAATACTAATGTGGAATTAGTAAGAAAGGTGTTCTATTTTTTTATATTATAATGCAGCGTTTCTCAAACCTTTTTCCTTGTGACCCAGTTATTTTAATATTTCTCCTACGTGACCCACTTAATTTGTTATGGCCTATATTATCTGTATATAGGTAAAATAAAACAGTATATTTATGTCCATATCTTTATATTTTATAATACAAAATAATTTACTCTGGTAAACATATATATAAATCAAATATACCAACAATTTATTAATGAAAGGTATTACGAAATTATATAGTTAAAATACAGATTTATTTTATGAAATTGGCGACCCAGCATTTTGCTTTCGGTCGCGATCCATCATTTGGGAAACGCTGTTATAATGTATTTCAACTAAGAATTTACAGTGAACACACTAAAAGTGAGTTTATTAAAAAGATCATTTGACGAGGATCACATTCTTGACAACATATTTTTTTTTCCCTTCAAAAACTATGAAGAGTCTTATAAGTTACTTGGCCATTTTTTTTCTTTGTGTGAACACAGACTCTCTCTTACATACATTGAATAAAACATACACCCTAAGAATTTTTCGTAATCTGATTTTAAGCTTGGACAGTTTCTTCGACTTCCGCATTTCTGATTTTCGGGAGTGACAACGTTATATCGCAATACCGAAATAAAAATCTCAATGAAATTCAACCCAAAAATTGTCCAATCAATAAGCAAGCGAAGATGCAGTAAAACATACTTCCGTTAATAAGGAGAGAATTGCTTTTTTAAACATAATAATATCAAAATTGAATCGTTCAAATTATGTACATTCGCACAGATTTTGTCACTAACGACCCGGGTTTCGCCTTTCGACATCTGTGCACAGATGAAATTGAACTGAACTTGAACGCCTTAAGATGCCGAAAGGCGAAATACCGGGTCGTTATTGAAAAAATCTGTGCGAATGTACATAGCTTAAACGATTCAAATTTAATATTAAAATTCCACCAAGCACCTTCTGTCGAAATCTTAAATTATGCATATATCAATTTATTTTGCATTTTTCTATCTATGACAACTTGAGTTCAAGATAATTTTTCCTAATTTTTGTTTAATATTCAAAATAAAATAATGATTTAATCGTTAAACATTTGAGAAAAATCTTTGCGGTGCATAAATATAGCACACAAAGTTTCTTCCTTGATCATTGATTATGATTAGTTATGTAGATAATTTACAACCACCTGCATTGATAATAAATCGTTGAAAGAAAATTTCTATTTAACAGAGTAAAAATAGAAAAGTTTTATAAAATCTCAATTATATATATTTTTATCCATATCACCTCCCAATGTGGAGCATATGTCCTCCTAATGGAGGTATCTTAAAAGATTTTTTTCTTCGATGACTGTTTGCTACTCAGTCCGTCCTCTCTTTTTCCAAAGAGAGTAGTCGTGATAGAAGGATAAGGCTATGACAGAACTAGTGGTTATCTAATCGCTCTCACTACGCCCAGTTGTTGAGGGATCGGTAATGGTGGAAAGAACATCACAAACACCCATGCCTTCGAACAGAAATCGATAAATCAATCGAAAAAAAATCTGTTCGATCCGGCACGGCACCTAAATACGCTAACCGCTTCGACATAGGATTGTAAATGAATAACCATAAAATCTTCATATTATGAAATTCTAGATAAAAAATGTCGTCTACCAAATTTTTATCCATCATACCATTCAAATCATTTTCACTACTCAACTCAAGGATATTTTAACAACGTAACTCAAGATTTACTCTATATTATATATTCTATTTCCTATTACTTTACATAAGTTGAAAAAAAAAGCACTTGACGCTGACTTTACCAAAACTAAGCTTCGAAACAGTCTTATCGCGTTTACCGCATGCTTTAGAAGAATACCCATTTCAAATACGAAAATCATTATGTTTTATCTGCAATTGCAATATCACTGATTATATAAAAGAAAATTTATTTTCTTAACCAGAATAATTCAGATGGAAACTAAACCTGCAAAATGTAGAATTATCTAGTCACGTTGAGATTGATGAGGGTTATAACATGGGACCGGATCAAATAGTAAAAACAGGTTTTATTGTGACGTCAGATTTATGTTACGATTACATTACATTGTGTTTCATAGACTCGAGACGTTAATAAATTTATCCAAGTCAGACTGGTTTTTACCTACTCATTAAACACAAAATGGCCATAGCAGCGGTTCCCATCTGGCGATGCTCGAAATCCCAAAGGTATATAAGATAGCTTGCTTTCTAAAAAAGCCTTAAAATTCCCTGCCTTTATTTACATACAGATATTTTTTCAATATATAACTTTTATCGTGCGATTGATTTCTAATTTAAATAATGTTAAAAAGGTTGAACGTCTTGCTTCATAAAATTATATGTATTACTTGTTTGTAATGATGCTTAAAAATCATTTCTTAAAGTAAAAACAATAAATAGCATGATAAATATATTTATAGTTCTGGATTTTTCTGAAAAATTCACATTAATTGCAATTATTTTACATCAAAGTGACACTGGGAGGATCCCATGAAAGCCTGCAACTTATGAGTCAAGAAAGCACTGTTATAGAGAAAATGACTTACTACAAGACTTTGACAGACAATTTGCTGCTTCTTTTTTTACACAGAAAAATACCATTTATACAAATATAATTACCTACCTTCAAAAACTAAATAACAACAATTTATTCGTTCACATTGACATAACAATTTATTCTTATAACTAATCACGTGATCTACATAATCTTAAATCACCATAGCCTAGTGGTAAATCTGTTAAGCTTCAGTCCAATTCTATTTTGCCACCATATCCTCACTGAAAAGTAAGGTTGAGTGATTTATTTTCTACAAGTCACAGTGAAATATTTACTGTTTGAATTAGTGTTTTATGATTGAAGATTCAAAACATTACTGGTAAGTTTTTACATTTGTATTGATTGCATTTAAATTGGGAGTAATTTAAAATAATAAATAATACCTTATTGTATTGAGATAAAAAAAGAATGATATTTGTTGATTTTCAGTACATCAAAATAACTTTGAAAGACGATAAAAAAGCACGTTTGTAATCTTTGCTACGAGATATTTCATGTTTCGGGGCGAGGTATTTCAAACCATGGTTGGGGATGTTTAATGGTAATTTGTTGCTTTACCCTTTAAGCACCGAGTAATTGTGTAAACGGAATTACGGTGGCCTTTGATATTAATTTTATTACTCGCGTGTACCTTTGAAAACAATTTAGCAAGACAACAGCGAAACGTATTACTTCCGGGAAATTCATTTTACGTGCGGAAATGGATTGTTATATTCCGATAAATAAACGTCTTGAAAATTTTCCATTATATCAATTTGATTGTAGAGGGAAAATGAAATTCGTATGAAATTATGTTATTAAGCCTGTTAATTAGGTGATTGATTGATTGATATTTGTTTTTAAATTTAAATTAACAACCTTGCTATTTCACTGGCTTTGTGGTTAAGTGCTTCACGTATTTTACATTCAAAATATCAATTTTATAATATTAAGTTTAATATTTCCCTGTTCAAAAAACAACAATGTGATTATTTTCTAAGTACAGAATATGGTTAAAATAAATTTATTTCGTTTTATTTTGATTGAATTGGTATTCACTTGGATCAACTCTATTATAATTAATGACAAAATATCACTGCATTTAGTTTCACATTTTTTTTATTTAGCTAATAGCATTTAAATCAATTTAGCTTAGTTATGTGTATATGCAGACTTAGATAATGTACACCAGTGTTTCTCAACTTTTTTGGGCTCGTGGCCTCTTTTGAGTGACTTTATTTATCTGTGCCCCCCATATCATTGTTTTGCCTTCCCATAAAAAATCAAATTTCAAAAACCTGGGAATTTGCGGATTTCCGAAATTTACCAGCGCTGGACCTTTTTTTAGCTCTTCCAAGAATTTCAAATCCATAATCAATTAAATTTTTGGATTTCGGAAAACTTGCCCGTGGTTCTCCTTAACTGTGCTGTGGCTCCCCAAAACAAAAATAAATCTCTGTGGCCCACTTGGAACACGCTTAAGAAACCCTGATTTACACAATACATCAATTCATCTACTTTAACTAAAAATTAAGTATTAAATAAAATTATGATATTATCTAGGAAAATTGCAATTCAAACTAAATATTCATCATAGCAAATTAATTGAAATATTTATTAATATGCATATTAAACACTAGATTCATGTCATGGTAAATGCTGATGGAATAATATTTGATCATTAGGAATGTCATTGGCTTGATTATATATGTTAACTTCTAGTTGTTATTTGGTATTTAGTCAAGAACTTTTATTGCAAAGTTGTAAACATACGACTACTGGATAAGAAATTATGTTATGCTATTTTTTTATGAACGACTTTATATACTAAGAAACATAGTTGTGACAAGGCGGAAAACCGAAATAGCTATCAAATAAATATAAAAGTAATGAGTAACAGAATACAACGTTGTTTTGATTATGTTTTGTTTTATTACATGAGCTCCAATAAAGTAGGTCGAAACTTGGTCCTTAAGATAGGACAGGCGTGGGGAACCTGGGCCGCATGTGGCCTTTTGGCTACTCTGGTGCGGCCTTCTGGCCAATTCTGTAAATATATGAAAATTCGTAAATTCCTGACCGTAAAGTCCTGTTTCCGGCCAAATATTCCCTAGTCAATGTTTACTGCGGCCTTATGTCGAATCAGAAAAATAGATGCGGCCTTTAGAGATGAAAATGATCCCCACCCTTGGGATAGGATATAGTCCTTTTTTTCAGTAGGATGTTGTAAATTTTGATGAACGGAATACCTTATTAAAAATTTGAATTATTCACAAGCGATATTAGCTGCAAAAAATATAAACGAAATAATCCTTGAAGATGATTTTATATATTTTAATAGCAAATATGTTTTTTCTATAGTCTAATACTGACTATTTTTGAGAAAATATCACAAATTTTAGGATCAAGGTTTCTGTAATACCGGTTTTGCAATCCTTAGCTACAAGACTTTGTATCCGTCAGCACCTGGAACATATTTAGAGAACCTTTAACCTGCTCAAGGCCAATTAAACCATAATTTGGCGTCCGTGTAACATAGTATCGTTGATAAAATATGACAATATATAATAAAAAGCTTAGATCCGTTTTGAAATCATAAAATGATTAGGAAAAGAGTTCTTTCCTGTTCTTGCGGGCCAAAATTACGTTTTTAATTTGTTTTAATATTATTATTCTATAATTTAGGATTTCGACTGAAGATGCTTGGTGGAATTTCAATATTAAATTTGAATCGTTCAAATTAATGTGTGAATTACTGTGTGAATGTACATAATTTGAATGATTCAAATTTAATTATTATTCCAAATTATTTTTCTTCGTTTGTTTTGATGTTATCTGAACAAATACTATTCTAACCTTACCTAAAATAAATTTAAATTTATATATTAGGTGACAAAAGTCTGGAAAATTCTAATTGTGTCAAAACCGACTCGAATAAGCTGTTAGGATAGGTTATGTTGAACTTTATAAGAGTGTTGCTATATAAAAAAATAAGTAAATACTTTTTTATAACAAATGAAAGAAATCTGTTTGAACAGCTATAACAGAACAGTATCTAATCATGTTTAAATAATAAATAATTCAACACCTCTGACTGGTATGACATATGCTTTACAATCAGAGCCGGCGCCACCATACAGGCGAAAAAGGCAATCGCCTAGGGCGCAAATCATTAAAGGGTAAACTAATTAAAAATAATAAAACATTTTAAATACTTTTTTCACATACAATTTATTAGATCAGGACCGGTTTCGCTCATGATGAGCATTGTCAACTGATAATTTTTTATAAAAAAAATTAATAAATTTTATGTGGAAAAAGTACTAAAAATGTTTTATTATTTTTATTATAATGCCATTCCACCAAGTATTGACAGTGAACACATTAAAAGTGGTAAACTAATTATTTTTTATAATCTAATAACAAATAAAAGTACTTTTTATGCTTGTATCTGTTTGTTATAATTATGTATCGTATTCTATAAACTATGAAAAATAGAGGTTGAGCGACTGAGCTACAAACAGTTCTCGTAAAAAACTTCAGTTGAGACAACTCCATTAGCAGGCCATATGATCCACATCGAGAGCACACATGCACATAAAAAAAATATTCCACAGTTTGTTAAAAGGGGGGCGCGCCAATAACCGTTGCCTAGGGCGCCAAATAAACTCGCGACGGTACTGTATACAATACATAAAAACTGCACTAGAACTGATAATAATACTCACTCTGGAGATATCAGTGAAGTTTGAAGCTGATCAACAATCAAATAAAATCAAATTCAGACTTGAATGTAAAATACGTAATATTAACTTAATATAAAACGAATTCTACAAAATCATCAAAAACATTTTTACCTCAATAACATTAAAAGTACCTTCACAATTTTAAAATCAAATGATTTAATTAAGTCAGTCGGCGCTTATATCTCAAGTGAAAGTGAAATCGCAATGGGCACGAAGGATTTTTCACTTTTTTTAAAAAAAAATCCTGACAAGCAATGAGATTCCAAGCTACCGTGATTCCATTCTGTTAGCTGTAGAGATATTCTAATTCTTATTCTCTTCACCGTAGACTCTCGTTTTTAAATCCTTGTCACGTTCAATAACGAATAGTTGAAACTTTGTATATAATATGAAAAGTGCTGATACAGTCTGAGATGATAGAAAACTCTCTGAATCGAATGAATACAAAAATACATACCAGTCAAAAAGGGTCAGGTGGGAATATTTATTACATTTCTTAGGAATATCTCGTCGTCTAGGGATACTTTATCAATGGTTTCTATTTCTGATAACATTCAGTTAAATATTCTTCGCGAAAACAATAAAATTGAATACGTTACTCCTATGAATGTGTCCATGGACTAGCGTGACAAAGAACGGCGTGATTTATATTAAAATACTTTTATTATTTCAATTTCTTTCGCAGTTCATCGACCGCTTCTGAAACACTAATGCATATTATATTTTTTTATTCCTTCAGTATATTCTGCATTTTATACAGACATGGGTGTTTTTGAAGTCCCTAAGAAATTTATGTTAAAATTTTCATTCTTAATGGACTCGAAATCAGTTTTATTTCTAAATTAAATAGTACTAAATACTTTATATTTTATCAGTTGATTATAGTCGCAGTGGGCAAAGCCGAAGTTGATCTATAATAAATAATGTTAAATTATTACAAAGCTATATTTTTTTTAATATAATGTCTTTCCACAACGAGTTGACGGTGAACACCTTAAAATGGGTGGCCAACTGGCCAGAGTTGAAAAATAACATTATACTCCGCCTGCATATATTATGTACAATTAACTTTCATTTTTAAATGCCTTGATATGTTATTAATTAGTGATAAATAATTTATTTTAATTGACAGTGAATATATTAATGGTGAGTTTCCGTCGATTTATCGGTAATGCATGCTACTTCCACTTAAACACATTCCGATATTAACAAATTCTAATTCCGATGTCTAAGCATTGATCTTAAATAACAGACATGAATGGAATCTGTGTCACTTTTAAGAAGTTACTAAATAGTATTAATCGCTTGAAATAAATCGACTGGCATTCGTTTCATCGCTGGATGGAGGTTTGTTAAAATGGGGGGTAATTTTATATATTGTAAGATTAGTAGCGGATTAAGCACATGAGAGGCCCCAGGCGCAATACAATTTGAAGGCCCTATTTGACAGTTGACATAAAAACATCTGTAAATTCAAATTAAAGGAAATGGGTTATATTATATAAGCTACTTTCGAGAACCCTAAGATTCAGAAGCTTCAAGCGCAAGCCTCATTTGCTTATAGAGTAATCCACCACTGAGGATAAATACTGCCTTGATAATGATGGCAATCATTGTCTTAAAAAAAAATCGACAAGGTGCTCGTATTATATTCAACCATTCCTAAAAAAAAAATTTCTCTCTAAAATTATTTACAGACATTTATATACTTTTATTCATTCTAAAAGTAATCAGAAATAGTAATGAACATAGTTTGTGATGGGATATCTGAAATACATCTTCATAAAGTAATATATACATACATATATTTATTCAAATAGAAATACAAATTGGAGAAACAAACTAACTTGTCTCGTATAATCATGAACGATATCTTTGGTACACGACTATCGTCGTTTTATCTGCAACCTAATATTATTTTAAGTAACATAAATAGAGACACTGATTTATTATGTTAAGAAGGAAATGTGTAAAGCGGATTGGAATACTTCTAGCTATATTATACTAGAAGATATGTTGTGTTGATTTAATTATCTAATATTTTACATAATTTCCTCAAAAAAACATACCGTTTTGTCTTAAAAGTATCGACATGATAATTTCAATTTATTTCCCGTACAGATAATTGAATTAAGAATGTAATAAATTCAAAAAAGTGTTCGCTTACTGTGTTGTTTTTCCATGTCAATATTTTCATGAAAACTTTTATAACACGAAATTATTGCTATACAATAATGTATGGGTGATTTTTCGTGAGGGAATTACAACAATTCATGTTTCCTCGCTATTTGTGTTTGTTTTCTTTTAGTTTAGTGCTGGTTATAAGGTTTTTGTTTCTCGAAATTTGTTTCTGCACTATTTAAAATTTAACTGAAGTTATGCAAGGTAAACTTAAAGCTATATTACTAACGTTGATGACGTACACAACTAAACCTTCAAATAAATATATTTAAATAACGAAATTTTCTCGATATAAAATACAATCTACGGTTATGGCTATTGCATACAAGATAAACGAACTATTTTGATTAAAAACAGACAACACAATAAGAAGTAATAAACTTACGTTTAAAGGCTGATTCTTTAATTCTTATGCTGATAATTTTTCAGTTATAAAAAATGAGTACAACTGAAGACGAATATCCATATTTGATTTGGTTAATATTATCTATAGAGCTTTCGTTTATGCTATTCTGTTTCATGGAGGTTACAAAAATTTGGGGGGAAATAAACAAACCGTAGGACAGGAGGCCTAAGTGATGGCTTGTCTTGAGTGAAAGCTTAAGTGGTTTATAACTTTAGCGAGCATTAACCTTAGTGAAAAAACTTTCCCAGCAGCTTTCGTGTCGCTGTGTAGAATTATTTCTTGAAGAATAAGCAACGGTATAAAGTCTTCTTTTAGTAAAAATTCTGATAAACAAATTTCATTTTCTTTCATGCACGCTAGGAGTTTATATGTCTTGTGAAAGGTAATGACTTAATATGGGCCGATTAAAGGTGGAGTGAGCCAACTAGTGATTGAGTTTATTTATCACTTTTAAGGTGTTCACTGTCAATACTTGGTGGAATGGCATTATAATAAAAATAATAAAACATTTTTAGTACTTTTTCCACATAAAATTTATTAGATCAGGACCGGTTTCGCTCATGATGAGCATTGTCAACTGATAAGAAAAACAATAAAACAGTGATATTTATACAAAATTTAAGTGATAAAAACAAGGTATGACAAACAATTGGTATTACAACCTAGCAAAAGAATTGAAGTAAAATACAAAGAAAATAAACTATAAATAAAAAGTTGAAGACCACTTAGCAATGAAACTATTATGTCAAAAACCAATTAGGTATGAATTATCATTACCAAAGTAAAAACCAACAATTAGTGTATATAATAAATAAATTTTAATGTCTGTCAACCAAATTGAGTTTGTAAAATCTTATCAGTTGACAATGCTCATCATGAGCGAAACCGGTCCTGATCTAATAAATTTTATGTGGAAAAAGTACTAAAAATGTTTTATTATTTTTATGAGTTTATTTAATTAATTCTTAAAAAAAACCGTCTTTCGAGTCTTTTTCCATGATCGCAATTTTCGCAAGCCCTTATTTTTCAAATTTAAAAGCTAAATTATGATACTTATTTGGCATTTTCAGCTAACATCCTTCTAATAGAACGTGTATTAAGTTTTATAAATTGTGATTATCGAAAAAGCCGTTTTGAATAAAGTGTGGGTTACGTCCTTAGTTAGTTAAAATTGACGTCAATTAAACATGACGTTATAAAATAATGTAGATATTAATTAAATATGACAAAATTAAAGTGCTTTTTCACCGACGAACTTTCGTATTAACTTCAGGTGAAGAATTTTTCATTAAAATTTAATTTACGTGATAGTAGATTCCTTCAAAGTTACCGGAATGTTAATTTAACATACCTGCGTTTTTTGCCGGTTGGATTTGTAGAATAATTAGAAAAATTTTCAATAAAATATTTTGACTATTGAAAATTTTTCCGAAGAGAAAATGTTGTATGGAGTTTTTCAAAACAAAAGCGATACAAGCTTCATACAATCGAAAATATTTACGAGGTTTTACAAAAGTTGTTCGAGACTTTTTTCGTTTCAAAGGAAAAGTTTTAACCCCTGGTATTTTGTTGGCTCAACAGAAATACTTTTAACAAATCATTTTATTTGTTACGGTAGGTATCTTGTAAATAGTTTTATTATTCTTTTCTTATAAACTGCTGATGGAATTTATTACAGGTGGGCGAATCCAGAGGCGGATCCGAATGGAGTGCCATTGGCGTACGCCACTTTTCAATCGACTGAAAATAATTAAATTGAATGTATTTAATAATTTTATAATAAATTAGTCGACAGTTACATGTCGCTTATCAATATTCGAACGATAAAACTTTTTCCTAGTAAAGATAAAAAAATGCATGTCGATAAAATTCTCCCGTTGTGGTCTAGTTGGTTAGAGTTTCTAATCAGGTTACTCTTCCGATCAGGCGGGTCTGGGTTGGATTCCCGGTAAGGTCAATGTCAAATTTAGATTTTTCAATTCAAACTTGAGAAGTAAGACGTAGGTGTTTGTAATGTTAATTTACCTCGAGTTAATCTCGAGTGACGTATATTGATATATATATTTTAAATATTAGCTTATGACATGCAAATAACATTATTCTGGAGCTTCATTTTTTTTTTCATGGGTCTCAATCATATGATAAGCCAGTGTCAAGAACTGCCAACCTGATCGTTATATTGTTAAAGGAGATGTACAAATTCATCGGTAATAGTTTTCCGTGTAGTATTGTATTATTTTATTTTCTCTCTCATTTGAATATTATATTATATTATACACGATAATGAATTTAATAGTCTCTACTGAAATACGTTTTCTTTAAATCGATGAGAATATTTAATTAAGGACTTTGAAAACAATATTACATAAAACATTTAACCGTTTGAATACCGCGCAAATAAATCATTAATATGTCCCAGAGATACTGCGTGTTTTTGAGAACAATAATTTTGCCTAATATATACACTCAAATTCGATATTTTAAAAACCTATATTGACTCAGTATAAATAGCACTACGCACATTCATCAAAATATTGCTTATATTCTATTAGAATACCAAGTATTTGATTTTTTGAATGTCTTGGACATCCGTGCTCGCTTGCATATGTTCTCGACACCTGTGTCCGCTTGGTATTCAAGTGGTTAATAGTCTTTTTCTTCGCATGTAACACCGAAAAATGTAATTAACCGTTTCCCGATCATTAAATTACTCTAAAAAAATTGTATGCTGGATAAATTAAATACACATTGAAAAGTTAAAACAGTTTAATTTTCATTGAATGTTATTGAAAATATCTACAAATTTAATACCTTTATATCGTGCTGAAAGGATTTAAGAACTACTAACTTGTTTTGTCAATAGCCGAGTACGAGTATTTTGGAAACGTTTGCTCTTACTGTTGCAAAAAAAACTGAAAAGCGCAAAATCCAAAAATAAAATTTACCCCTCTCTCAGCTAAACACTCACTTAGAACTCCGTTAACTGTTTTGAAAAGTTAGAGCGTATTTTCTTTTTGTGTCGGAATCCTCTTAGCATAAACTTTTCGCGATAGTTCAAAAAGCTTCATTGATTAGAACTTTTACCTGCAGATTTTTTTTAAAGATGATAATCTATCTACGTATTGAATATATTTTAAATAAATTTTATTCGTTTCAAAAAGGTGTTTATTGAAAATGAATTAAGAAATGAATAAGGATTATCCTTCGACCTTAAATTTTTTTACACCTAGTATTGTTCGGCAATGAAACAGTTACTATAATTATTTTCAAAGTATACATATGAAATATTTGGGAAATTAAAAAGCATGTACTTAATAAACTTTTTCCCTACCTTCAAAGTTTATGTTTAACTATATTGTTAACTAATTGATTCAATAATAGAGAGAACAAAGTAAGTTTAATAGAAGCACTTTTGTACTGAAAATTAAATATATTCTCGCTATTAACAAAATACCTCGAATGGAAATTGCTCGAATTACAAATTATTATATTCGAATTGCTTGGTTATTTAAACTATTTTTCACTTTCTTTTTCTACGAATTTCATTTTTATCTTGTGCGACAGACACTTGTTTAGAGAGTGAAATATAAAAATAATTGTCGTAAGTATTTATTTTAACCGTGTTCGCTCCAAATACGGAACATATGATCTTTAAATGGAGTTTATCTCAACAGAAGTGTTTCTACGAGAACTGCTTATTAATTAGTTACTCAAACTGTTTCTATATATTTCCAGAAAACATAGAAGACTAGGGCTAAGACAGAACAAACGGAAACAAATTGATTATCTTGTTATTCGAGCAATTTACCGGAAACCACAAAATACGATGGTATTTTAGTTTATAAATTGTCCTTGATAAATGTTTTATATAAATAGATTATTTATTAATAAATCGACTACCTGGAATTTCTTAAATAGAATGTAGCTATTTACAGAAATTATTTTGAAGAAAATTTATCAGAGATAAAAGATTTTTTTCCTATTTTTGATCATTTGATGTCGACTTTTTCACAAAGGAAATGATGATTATTTAGCTTTTTCAATTTATGTTCGTTATTCTAGGCATGAACATTTTATATTACAAATAAATATATACGTTTTTGACCTTTTTTGATTGAGAGGAAATAGCAACGAGCTATGAACTGTCTACACAAATCAAGTAGTAAAAATAATTACTGAACCTAATTGCTACCTTTAAATCGTAGTAAAAATAATAATGCAGAAATACTCTATCGAGTAAATAATGATTGGAAATCAATAAAAACCTTAATACTCAACTTTTAATTTATAGTGTTATGTTATGAGGCAGCTCCCTTAGACTTATTTCTTACGTAATTCCTCCCCCTTCAATCATGCACGGTGATTGTATGATCTAATTATATTTCCTATAAGTGATGCAGTATTTCTTAATTAAAATGGTGTTTTTAAGCCGCTGGGCAGTACATACTCAATATGTATAAGACATTTCTATGAAATAAACAGTATTTATTAAGAATAGTCAGTGATTACACTATTATTTTAATCACAAGGCCAATTTTATGTTAACTAACTAACCCAGTGGAAAAGAAACCTGCGGCCTCTTAGCTACTCTGATGCGGCCTTTTGACTTAACTTCTTGGAAAAGAGCGTAATCAACCCATTATGTTTGACAGTCGAAAAAAAAAGGGGGGGGGGTGTCAACGTTTTCTTTACTGCGGCCTTATGTTGAATCAGATAAATGAATGTGACCTTTAGAAATTAAAACACCTGACCTAACCTATCATTATTATAATCATGGCTATTGACCAAATTTAAGAGACCTTTCTATATTTATACAAACCATATATAATATTTATACTGACCATTCGCTTAATAAAATATAAGTAGGTATTTCAATGTTTTGAATTCAATGATTCGTTTAATCAACCAAAAATAAAGTATGTTCACTGTGTAGCTAAATTTTCTCTTTATTTAAATAATCCAACACAGAGTAGGCCATGTTCCCCATGACGACCTGTCTTCATGTAGTTGCCTTCAGAACAACTCCAGCTTCAGGCATTTAAAACGAACTATCGATCCGTCTTACCAGTTCTGGCCTTACCTTCCACCCTTTCGAACATTCTAAGGAACAGCTACTTTGCTATGTGGAACTTATTCGTTTTCTGTAAATAGCCACTTAGTGTGGGTTCTCTTAGATACGTTTTTACCATTGTGTTGTACATCATATCATCAACATGGCTGTTTTATTGATAGAACCAAAGACATCGTACAGCACTCTACCCTCAAACGAGCCCAGTATGTTACAATGACTGCAGTCATGTATGCCATGACAATTAATGATTGTATTAGTAGTATTATTTAATGGAAAAGTTTTTCTTGAAATATTATTGGCACTCTGTGAATTTTTTATGGCTTCTTTTCTTTTCTTACATGACCTCCAAGATTCCGTCACCAGAAATTAACTTTGTTTTCTCCGATGAAATATGACATGCACATATTTTTTAGTTCTACCGAGTACTGCATTGATAGTACAAGATTCGTCCAGGATACTGTCTTAACCCTCCAAGGACGAGCGTGACCATATGGTCACAGTAAACACCGTTGTCTATTGATCCCACTATTCATCCTTTTTCTACCTAAATATCGTTGCTTTCACTCATATTTGGTTGAGAAGGGTACAGACTTGAGTAAGTCATCAGCCGCAGGGACAGAAACGGCCACCAAAAGCACATGCGATTTTTTGAATTTCCTTTTTAATAGACTGTTAGATTAATCTGTTAGTTATTTTTTTTATCAAAATATCAAATTATTTACAGTTCTTTTGCTAATATATTTGTATTGAAATTATGTCTAAAGAGGTCAAATTGTAAATATTTTTAAAAATTTCACGTTTAGCTATATTTCAACCCCGAATGTTTGCGTGCCCATACGGTCAGGTTCGTCCTTACTACTGTCCGTATGCAATATTACACGGTAATAAAAGGATGAGCATGACCATATAGTCATGCGGGGTTTCTAAACAACGACTTGGCGTTTTTTTTTTTTTTTAATGTTTGTTAGGAATAAAAGTTATCCGTGACTTCAATATGGCTTAAAAATATTTTTTGTTATCGAAAAAAAAGCTCTCGTCTCTGGAGGGTTAAGTTTGCAAAAGTCTGAGTTGTAATATTCGGACACTTTTAGAGTAAGTGTGCAAATAGATTCATAATATTATAATAAAATATAATATGGATACAAATGATATTGGTGTAGAACATACTATTAAAAAAGCATTCTCAAAAAGAATCTTTAAGCATGTCCGCTCTCAATGTGAGCCACGAGTAAGCATTACAGATCTTAACTCAACATAATTTTTCTACGAGAACAGCGCGATACTCAGTTGCTCAACTTCTCTTTATTCGAAGAGAAAAGGGATAGTAGAATAGGACAAGGGCTCTACTACTGGTGAGATAATCGCACCAATTATGCATTTTACAGATGGAATGGGTGGGAGGAAATTTTAAGCATCACAGACAACCATGTGTCGCAAACCCATAAATTGATAAATCAAACCAGTGAGCATGTTACTCTAAAATGGCCAAAAGTGTTATCTTCTATTGTCAGATTTTAACCTTTATATGCTCAGCGGTCCCGTACGGGACCGTTGATTATGGTTCATTTCGCTATCAGATTTACACTGATTTATGATAATATTATTCAAGATATGAATATTAGGTCACATAAATAATGTCTTTGAGATCCATAATTTTATTTTCGGTTTCGATAAATATTTTTGTCATACGAGTAATATAAACATCTGTGATACAAGGTCCGACACTTAAGAAATAATATGTCCGTTTTGTAATTTTAGGCAGACCGTAATAAATCAGTTCGGACACAAATAAAGCTTTTGTAAATAATAAACAATCTTTTATTTTGATAATGTTTTTTTTTTACTCAATCAGGATGACTAGTTTTAGAGATATATTTTTTTTAACGGATGCGTTTTCGCGAAAAAATGCTCAGGCATTGTGCTACTCCTTTTGCGCACAGCGCGCGAGCGGATAAACGTTAATATCACCTGATTGGTGTTGAACCAGTGAATATTATAACAGGGAGACAGAGGCTATTGTGGCTAATTTTAAGATTTCTTAAAAAAAATCAAATTCAATAAATTGGGTAACCAAGTTCAATAAACAACATTCACAAAGTATTTATCTCTTTAGTTTACATTACAAAATAAAGTTTCAAAAACACTTAAGATCACATTGTTTCAAAGAATATTTATGAATAAAACAACAGAAAAATTAATAAGTTTTCAAATGTTTATAGTACGTTTTTTATGTTTTACTAAATCTGGTCTAAGTCATTTAAAAATAACAGCACTTGTTTATCATTGATGCAGTAAGTTTTTCAGTAAAATACATTTTCTATAATATTTTTTATATAAATTTTCATTCAGGAAAAGGTATCATAAAGAGCTTATAAATAGTTACAAAAACATTAAGCACAGATGAAAAGTTAAGTAAAATATTATGCTTTTGTATTTTTGACAAAAAAAAATGTTTTGTGTAAATAGCCAGTACATTGGCTTAAGTAGAAAAATACGTAACTATGCGTGTTTTAGGAAAGTGTTTCGAGGGGGAAAATAGAAATCATTGATTTTTTATAATAAAACTTTCACGAAATTTGAATACTTTAACATTTATGATGTAAATTCATTGCTCGATCGCATATAGAAAAAAATTCATTGTAAAAGTCGTATTCAATTTAAGATTTCGACTGACGGTGCTTGGTGGAATTTCAATATTAAATTTGAATTGTTCGAATTTTGTTCCTGTTCATCCGTGCACTTAAACACCTGAAGATGCTGAAAGGCGAAACCTGATTCGTTAGTGACGATACTTGTGGAATGTACAAAATTTGAACGATTCAAACCCATATTTATTTAAAAATAAAATGGCTAGAAATAAAAAAAAATAGCACTCAAAAGTAATTACAATATTCTATATTCAGTTAACAGACAGGCTTCTTATTGCTGGGTTGCCAACAGCTAGTAATTTTTAAAAAATCCAAGGAGTATTAATTGCAGTTAATAGGTTTACAGAACGCTAGTTTTTGATGGTATGGTAAAAACTTAAGTCTATAATTGCTTCTTTATCAATATAAAAATGCAATAGACAACAACTTCTACCAATCGAAGAAATTTAATAAATAATGAAAATTCCCAACCAACTCCAAAATATTAACAAACTTTTGGCAATGACCCAACAATATTATAAAACAATTTTTATTTTTATGTGAGAATATTGAATCTACAATTATATAATGAATTGGTTAATATTAATAAAAATAAAAGACAAACATTGATGATAGAATTACTAGTAAGTTAACTTGTTCGTTTTTTGTGTATAAGACAGTTATGGCAGCCATACAGTGTGCAACAAACAAATAAAATTTGGTGTGCTAAAATGACTTTTTTAAATCTAACTATGCACAAGTTTCCAATCAATGGAGTTTTTGAAGAGTTGTCCAACTTTATCTATACCAATTGTAGAATAGATCAAATGCCTCAATAGCAGTACTCTGTTAATGTAAATTAATATTTGAATGTAATTTTTTCTACTGCATTTGAGGTTAGGTTCTTTCAATTGTATTTTATAAATTGAACAAAATCAGCAACCAAACATTTTTCGGACAGCTAGCTACTGACAGATGTTTTTTCAATGCATTTATTTAAAATATATATTTATAATATAATTTAGCGTTTTGTAAGATTGCCGCAATCACTATAGAAAACTTCTCAATAGAGCGGAACGTTAAATGGGTGTTTGCTGTTTTTGATAAATTTACGATTTAAAATAATGCAGTAATTCCTGCCCTTTTTGGAAGACTTATCGAGTTGAACATGAAGCCTCTGCAGCTATTCTTTTATTATTATTATAAAATCTATTAAAATTATCTTTTTTTTTGCTGATGTGAAAGATAGTTCAAATATTACTAAGCCATCGCAAAACAAGATTGAAGAAAACGAGATTGAGAGCCTGTGCAGTAATGTATGAAAGAAATAAAAATCAACATAAATAATGTTTAAATGATGACCGACACATGTCTTTTAAACAAAATTGAAAGTTAAATTAAAATCTAGCCATATGTTTGAGTAGTCGTACAACATAATAATTAAATTAAATTTGGATTAGTTTTTAATATATATAATAATAAAAATATACACATTAGAATTGAATGAATGAATGTCATGTTTTTAAACTCAAAAAACCTCAACCGTTTCAACCACAATTATTGAACTGTTTCAATTCAACTCTCAAGTGTTAGTTCCAGCCAAGTGTTTACCGTATTAGCCCAACTATAAACTAAGTTTTTACTTTAGAAGGTGATAAGTAAATGATATTTTGTGGGAAAAAATGATTTAGGATCCCAAAGATGATAATATCACTGAAGGTGAGACTAATGCTGAGGATGCTGTTGAACATGTTAAGCTGGGTAATTTATATTTTATTTTGTATAGTATTATTATGGTGAAAAATGTTTTTTTCTGTAAAAAGGTTAAAAAATAGGGCTAGCCTAATAATAAGTGTTGCTCAAGTCGAGCCAATACAGTAATTCACAACTATATTAGAATGAACAATTACATAGACAAATATTTTTCATTAAACATACAAACACACAATAATTAATGATATCTATAGTATCACAAAATCTAAACACTAAGATAAAAGAAATGAGTACTAAGAATTCCAGTTCATTATTTCATCTTGTAAAAGCTAGAAAGGTCAGAGTAAAAAAAAAACAAATTTAAATTGACACTATTTGATGAAGAATTTTTTAAATTCACACAAAATTTTAACCTTAGACATAGAAAAAATGGACTAATTTCAAATGATTTTTACTAATAAGTAGATATAATCCTGTCATACGTGAAAAGGTAGCTTATGTTAAAATATGTACTCATAACGTCTGACATTTTTAAAAAATTGTGATATCTAATGTAGTTAATTTGACGATATCATTATGAGTTAAAACAATCAGTGGTTAATTTCTCTTCAATATCATACAGTAATCGATTCAGATAAACCATTTATGAAGTACACATAGCTTAACCTTTTGGCTGTCGTAGAAAAAAGTACGTCTTTACCTAGCCAGCCGGCTTTAATTTGCAATTATTAATTTAATTAGTTATTGACGAGATAACTCGTCTGTGACTCGATGGCTGTGAGTTAAAGTTATACAATTTATTTTCCAATGTTATAAAAATTACATAAGAATTAGCCCATTTCATTAATAATAATGTTTTAGAAATGCCTGTAAACATCAAGGGAAAGACAAGCGTATTGCATATGTAAATGATCCTACTGTATTGAACAAGGAATGTTCAGGATCCATCAATCAGGTGTAATGCTAAAAGGAAATAATACATTACTTTGTGTCAAACAAATCAGTGCTTGCAGTGCAGTTGTTACGAAATTTTTCATCACATATTAAAGTGATTGAAAAATTACAAATTGGAATTGAATTGTACTAAAAAAAATTAAAAAACCAAGATTAAAAGTTAAAATAGATGATACCTTAAAAAGAATATAATATCTATGGTGTTACACACATTTAAAAATCACTTGTGGTATATACGAGGCCTATAACATTGATATTATAATTAAAAACCTGCAAGTATCAACATAATTGCCACCACAGTTGAAAAGCAAATACTGCATTTTAATTTTGAAAATCAATAAGTTTATGAATTAGACACATAGCTAGCATAATTATCTTCACAACAGGTGAGGCCTATATTCAACAAAGCTAATTAAATTAATAAGGGTTTTTATTTTAGAAAATAGCAACACTAATCTTTTTTGTTGACTAACTGGACTTTTATAAGTATGATATAACATATTTTTTTTAGTTATTCATCCGAATCGAGATAATTTTTTTATTTTTAAATATATATCTTTTATTACAATTAATTCATATGTATAATTCAAGATGCAGCAGTGTTGCAAAAGAAAACTATATTGAGACAGCCTTAGATGAACCCAATTCACTTTAAATAGTACTACAGTAATTACTGGGGAATAAATTCGACGTTGGAAACTATTCAGTGTAAATATTGCAGGTATTGGTTACAGAGAGATGTCTATGTGCAAATGGAAAAGAATGGATTCAAAAAGTGCCATAACAAAAAAACGAATAGATTTAATTATACTATCTAATTTTAATGGTAAGGTTACGTTGGGGATTGCAATACCAGATGAATGTCAATACAAAAAAAAAGAAAATAGCACACAAAATAATTATGATCATGGGTTCTAAAGATCATCATTTCTTTGGTGACAAATTAATTATTAAAAAAATATCAAGCCGAATTTAATAAACAATGAAATTATTCTTGTGATCATGAAATCGATGATAGGTGTAACTTTTGCATGGGACAGAGCAAAACTGAACACAAGACTAAAAAAAACAATGCATTTGCAGTGGTTGATAAAATTAGGGTTCTTTTAACTTTTTATGTTAAATAGATTACAATTACATTTTGATTTTGCTCAATTTCAAATACTGCAATATTAGTTTTTTGCAATTTTAAAATAAGTATTTCAGTATTGCAAAAAAAGACAAAAATTAGAATCCTGGTTAGGTTTCTTATCGGTATTGCAATCGGTAACTGCGGCGCTGATTTATTCCGAAAACTAAGACTCGTTGAGTGACTGCAGCTCGTTACATACATAAAATATTATTTGCAATTATTGTCCATTATTCTTTTACAAATGGGTAGTGAATATAGATGAACTAGTTTATATGAATGAGCATTGAAAAATACATCAAAGAGTGAATTCATTTGTATTATTCAAAGCTCTTGTAAAAAGCTTTTTTTAAATAAAAACAAAGTACTCCACGTCAATAATTATGTTGCACTGAAACTTTACAAGTGATTTAACAATTATCATATTAACTCCAGAAAAATTTGCAGATTTTCACTATGCTAAGATTATTTCAGTTTGCTATACTAAAGTTTCATTTTTAAGACATTTTAAATCTTTTTTTACTAACAGTTATATCAAAAAAATATATTAAAACTGAAATGAATTTAATCACTGGATATAAGAAATGTACTTTTTCATATAGGCACAATATACAATTTGAAAAAAAACATTTATACCTTTTTGCAGACTGGATTATTATTCCTATATAATTTGTTGAATGTAGATCAGTGGTTCTCATATACGGCCACCAACAGTAAATATTGATATTTAAATATTAATTATATATTGAATAAAAACTTTTTAAGTTGATCCATTTTTTTAGTAAATGCAACTGCTATTTTATCACATTTCAAAAAAAAAAATATGGTGCAGCCACGAGATATTTCCATAGGATCGCTGATGTTTATAATGCGGCCACAGTAAAATTTTACGAGAGAACCACTGATGTAGATGCAGGTACACATTCAAGAAACTTTACATTGAAAGATTTATCTAGTAATAAAAAAATATACTGGGAACATACACATTCAATAACTCTATTTACAGATCAAAAAAATATCAAATATAAATATTACATAGCTACGAAATCGGGAATTGTCACTATTTACAATATTTCAAGATCACAGTGCCTCAAGAAGGGGAAACGTTTCTGAAAAAGATTAAAAGAACAGTTAAAATATTTTACGATTAATAAAAAGTAAAATGTGTGAAGCAATTTGCATCACAACAAAGTGATCACCAAGTTGTATGATAAAGAATAAACCATCTGTTTTCAACTATTATTTATATACTAATTCATACCGGCAGATGGCAGTGATAGGTCTAAAAAATAATTACTATAAAAATGAGAAACTCTATTTTCAATAAACATGCACATTGAGCAATAGCAAAATAGAGTTGAGATTTCCCTGTAGTCAACTTTGTTGAACTGTTGTCACCACTTTACCCAATCAAATAGATAATATAAAACTAGGGAAAAGATTAAATATGTGTCGTCTTGGAGGCTGTAAATTGTGTGATTGTTTATAATCTTTGATACTATTTCTAATAAGACATGGAAAATGGAAAGGCAAAATATTTAATGTATCTCTTACCCTTAATTTTAATTCAATCCTATCTATCTCTCCTCCCATCATATCGACAATATTTTCACCATGTTTCAACATGAAACCTTCCAACTCATCAATCGTGTTTAGTTTCTTGACTTCTTCCAGCAACATATTCAAATCTTGCTTATCCAAATACGCACGAGTCAGCTCACGTCCATCAAAATCTAGTTCAGCCTAAAAGAGAATAGCACGCACGATACAAAGGGTTTAATTAGTTATGAAACTCTATGTAAAGATTTTAATTTAAATTATATTTGCTCAGTGTCAACCATAATTTATAGAGCATCAGCAGAACTTTTTTTTCACTTAACACTTTGTAAGCGAGCGTTTTTAGTGATTAGCGCAAAAATATATTACATTCTTAAAATCAACACAACTTCTAAATCAAACAATATTTTCGGCTGAAATTTTCAAAGAAATCATATGTGACATTTAATCATTAAATATAAAATGAAAACATTTTGAATACATTATAATTTCACTAATTTTATAAGCTGAATGTAAAAACCTGTTATTAATTTAGTAGATAGCACTCCACTTGTTATCAATATGAAATATTCAAAATATTCTGTATAAAAAATAACATTAATCCATACCATAAATAATTATAATATAAAATCCTCATTCCTACAAATTTACAAAACTGGAAGTGTGAAATCTGATCTAAATATTCGAGAAACATGTGACGCCTTTTCAAAAAAATACTATGTGTGAATGAACATTCGAGGCATAATAAATTATGAGGTTTATTGCTTATTGTCAAAAAAGGGTCACTTGCCGCGGCAGTTATTTTGAAGACACCATTAAATTATGAGTCAATATACTACCAAAACCGATAGTACACGATAAACGTATTTTTACATTTCCCGCCTATAATGTGTTAAGTAATTTTTTCAGAGTAGGTAAATAAAGATTGATAGGGTTTGGAAGCGACCAGTAGTTAACTTGCCACTCCCTCTGTCCTGTTTTTCATTTCGGGTAGGTGTGGTGGATGTATCTCCATCACTGTCTCAATTGTTTATGAAATAAAAGATAAGTAGGATAAAAGAGCAAACGCAATCATGCCCTTATATCTCACTCATTCCTTTCACTTAACATGTTCACAGCAAGCGACCGATATATCCATGAATGGCGTGAATATATTAAAAACTCGACAAATAGTATGTGCAGTGGCTTATATTCATTATTTGGTCTATAAGTGATAATATCGAAACATCAAACACTCCTCTAGCATTTTCTTTGTGAACATATGAACAACACTAAATTTTGTACAAAACAATGAATTATGTATCTCAACTTATCAATATATTCACGGCAAACACTGATTAATCTGATATTTAATATATAAGTATTTTCATCAATTCATTATCTAAACAAAACATGCTTAAAAGTTTATATGATTTTCATGGTGAATTCTTTACTTCAGAATAAATTCCATTTCAATCATTTGGAATAGTGGATTCGGCTAAAAATTCAAGTTTGCACTGAGATGCATAGATTTTCACAAATGGATTGATGAAATTACCGTGATTGTTAAGCTGTTGTAAATAAGTATTCACCAAATAACGCTTACATATTATTTCATATGAAAAATAGTCATACCTTGTATCTCACTAAGTTACTTCCCATATCAATTCCCTTTACGTCATGTATTGCTCGAATCATCACATCTGTTTCAAGATCAGTATTAATTTTATCTAGTTGTTCCAAGGGAATTGATCTGCAACAAAAAATGTACAGTATTCGCATCAAACATTTAAGTATCCCAAATAATTTCACTAAGCCTCCATACAAACAACAATTATTTTACAAAAAATGCAGAATTAGTCACTGTTTATGAAGAAAACAACTTTATCTATATGTTCAAATTAACTTTATTTACATGTTTTCAATCTGGTTACTAAATCATTTTAAGGCGTAATCAATGGTGTTTAACTATTAGAGTGCTGACCCATTTTTTTATATTCAGAATGAGCACCATTGGGCTCTTCAGCACTCTAACAATCAATACAATTATTCATCTGTAAGATCTAAAATATTATTTCTTTCTACAATATTTCAAATGGTCTTGTCAGCCTAAAAAATAATGGATGCATGTTCTTTCCATAGTACATTCAAAAAAGAAATTCATTCTAAAAAACATCGCAGCAATGTAAAACTATAGGAAGCTCTTTTGTCTCATTATTAATATTTCACTTACAAAATTACAAAATACTTCACCTTCCAACTAGAGCTCCGACATTGGTTAGGATAATAAAAGAGGCTACACATCCTAGAATAGTTCCGACAAATAAACTTCCGCATGCGTCCCATTGTGAGTGCCCTGTTAAAGACGACAGCCCCATGAATCCTGCAGCCACGGCTACACCGCTAACTGCGGCCATGTCTTCCAATAAGACAACGTTAACAGAGGGATCTGATCCTCGAAGAACTGTAAAAAAAGATAGTTGGATATCGATTTGCCGGTAGTGTTGTGAAAATTTAATTTCAATATAAAATTAAAATTGATAGCTTAGAGTAAAAAAGTTATTAATTTAGACGATCACTGTTAATCGAATCAGAAGTATAGTTCATGTTAAATGAAGAAACCAACCAAGACGAAGAATAGTTATTATGTGTCGAGGGCTTAATGGATGCAATGTTCAACTGTTGCGTGAAGCAACAATTACAAAAGCGATATAACGTAAACTTGCACCATACTGTATGTACTAGATAACACATGATGTAATAGTTAATGCGTAAGGTGTGTTTTTATGACTGAATTTATCAAAGAGCCACCAAACACCAAATAGATTTATAGCACAGTACTGCATTGATTATAATTTGAAGCTAATGCAATTGAGAAATTTTTATGAACTTAAAATTGACAACACAAATTTTTCTTTGCATTTAGAAAATCAAATATAATGATGTTGGAAACAAAAAATATATTCAAGGAATCATTATTAATTGCAAGGAACATATACAGTAAGGAAATAAATCGGTGTATATCATGCAGAAGTGTTTTAAAATATTTATGAATTTATTAAATGCTTTTTTATTATTGTGATTAGTAAAGAATAAGCTTATACTATAAGCTTATACTAAAATATTTACCGTATTCCTTGAAAGGCAGATTAGCTTCCTTGGCACCTTTCTTAATGGCATTAATGGCCATGATCAGTGTAGCACCTTCAGAGACAATAGCACCTCCGAGAATAAAATATGCCTGCAATAGGAAACTGGTTTAGTAGAAGATTCCAGATAAGATTTAAGATGGAATCGAAAAAAAAGTGAATGTTATAACACCATATTAAACTAATGACTTAACTCGCTATACCGTTTAATAAACAGTTAAGTTAAACATTGATAAACCTTTAAGTGAACCGCATAGAATTAATGCATTCCGCAACAGGCTCTAATGAGATTATCTCATCACAGTAATATAAATAATATGGGAGAGAGAGCCCACGAGGAGATTTTTCTAAATTATTTTTTTCGAGAAGGAGCATTGCTCAAATGGTTATATAAAAAAAAATTGAAAATGGGGTTTAAAAAATACATATAACTAGCCTAATACAGGAACACTCGATTTTCATCAGTCAGCTACTCTTGCTACCTATTTTAAATTGTTTCTTCTTAATGATAAATTGAATTGATTCATAAATATGACACTCACCCAATAGAAAGAGTCTAACGGCTGTGGATTCAAAAGTCCCATTACACCATGATAATACGATAGTCCAGTACCCACGCAGAATATCCCAACACCTGAGATGAGTGATGATACATATCTCATATTGGTGTAGCCATACGGGTGATTGGGATCAGCAATCTGTAATAAGGAATAAGAATTGTATTTTAACCTGATCCAGGCGGCAACTTGTCATACAAATACAATGCAATCTGCTGCGCAATTTTTCGAAATGTTTCCATTCAATGTATTATACTTTAACAATAATAAAAAAATAATCAGTTTGGTTTATATTGAAGCCAAATGCACAATGAATGTCAACAAACTAAATGAAACAAATAAGAACCATATAAAACACAATACTTTCAAGCAATGGCTGTTACTGCCTGGCAAATTGAAAGTCTGCTCATATCCCAGTTTTATTTTGTTACTTCAAATTGTATACCATTAAGCACTTGCTTTTACATTTAGGAAACACATTTATTACAGTTTTTACCAAAGACCAACACAAAACTGTTGAGACATTTATCAATAACAAAATTTCACATTTTTTGAATGATCAAGAAATAAAAGCAAACGAAATTTTAAAATCTTTTGATGAGTGATATCTGACATAACATACTCAGATTCTTATCTAATCACTCAAGAATTTTCTTCCCACCACAATGACTTCCACAATTTCAAAAAGTAGCAAACACGCACATCTATTCGTTTTAAATTCCACTTTATTGTTAGATCGGTGCACAAATGTAGTATGAATTATTGCCGCCAACACAACTATATCGTGGCAAAACACATTTTTTAAAATTTTAATCAAATTCTAAAATAATAAACAGCACATAAAAACATAAAAATAAAGATCGCAAAATTATTCAATTTTTACTTGAGAAAACTTAAATATGATACTAAGCTCAGTCATTCGTGAATGGCAACAAGGTGGCAGTCGCGAGATTTGAGATTTGTCCCCCATCTTTCAAACTGGATATAACTTAGCAGCGAACACGATAGATCAAAAGGGTTTGAAATATCAATGTTTATAATATTTAGACGCTAATTGTTTCGACAACCGTAAAAAGGTAGCAGTAACAGGACAAATCGGGCGATATTTTAATAAAACAATCAGATGTTGCGACGGTCGCAGTCACCGGGTTAAAAGAATATTAATTGCCAATATACTCACTTGACCCGATTTGTGGATGCCATATGCCAAAATCAATTGATTGATGGTATCAGCGAGAGAATGTATGCATTCAGAGAACATACTGTGAGATCCAGTGTACATCCAGGCAAACAATTTGAATAGAAAATTGCTCCCATTGCTGTAAAAATACAGGAATAATATCAATGATATAAGAGGAACTAACTATTTATTGGCGTTTTCCCAAAAGAGTAAAGTTAAATGGATAGTCAAGTAAAATCTTTATTTTTCCCTCTTTATCAGTGTACCAGCCAATATTATTGTCCATAAGCGGACAATAATTTACACACAGTAGAAGGAAACAGAAATGGAAAAATAAAGACTCGTTTGGTCAGCGTATGACTAATTGTATAACTATTTATGATAAATGAATTTATTCTGCTAAGAAGTCAAAGAGAAAAATACAATATAGTATTTCTGAGAGTGCATCAATAGCAGCCAGATTTTTAGTTTCTCCAATTCAAAAAACACTGATACCAACCAGAAAAATACTAATTTTGAAATATGTCTATTTCTATTAATAATCAAACAATAGAAAAATAATGACCAAAATATATTATTTTAAAGAACTTCCGATATACTCATTTAGATACAACCATGAATATGGTTGAATTTATTATGTATAAACATTTCAGTATGGAGTCAGAATTTTATAGTTGCAGTTTTATGACTGGAACGAGTATGAATGCGTTCTTTAAAATTGCATATAAAATATAAATTAATAGTAAAAGGATTACATTGCTACTGCAGTGAGTACAACCCGCCCTGATCTACCAGAAAGTCCACCTTCTGTTTCTTGATTAAGAGCAGAGTTTCCCATCTCCCTACGGTAATCACGGAGACGTCTTTTCACGGTGAATACATCTTAAAATAAAAAAAATGTTTATATAATATATTTTATGTCGTAAAAATAAATAAATATTTACAACACTAAAATAAGCCAATTATAATTTCCTCAAGAAAGGACAATTTGAAAATGAAATGCAATGAATCGGCAAAGTATTTTTCCAAGATGAATGATTTCCTGCATTCATCAATCGTCATATTTTTAAGCATTTTAATTACAGCAACCAAAATTCTAAAACAATTCTGCAACAATGATTCACGACAAGTTTGTCACATCTTGTTGGGTGTATTACAGTATAAATATACTAGTTTTATGTATATTTTCTAAGTATCTATGAACATCGGTATGATAAACTGCATGTTTTTTGATAATTGCTAGTATTCCTCATATCTGGTTCTTTGAAAATCTATATTTGATAAACCATTAATAACACTTACTTTGTTGATACCTTCTACGTTCAATCTCTTTTCGGAGTAATTCTTTTTTTAGATTCTCTCTGGATCCCCAAATCTGAAAGAAATAATTTGATTTCAATAATACAATATTAACATACTGTACTGTTCAAATGAAAAATATGTAAATTTCACCTGTTCAGATATTCAAAAAAAAATGACAGAGATCAAAGATAAACCGTGCAAAAAACATTAGCATGATAATAGTTGTTTGTATTGTACTATTAATAGTATTGTTGATACATTTAAAAAAGAGATTATCTTAGATTTAATATAATTGATATTCAAACTCATCAACATAAAATAATGAACATTTAAATTCTAGCTCCATCTTCAGTTATTATGGTAAAAATATTTGATTTTTGTTTCATTATTCAATCCATGAACCTTTACTTTATATGATAAACAATTGTAAACAAATAATTCAAATACCTCATTCGCTTTGGCCTCAACATCTCGCCGCCAGTAGACTGTAATTGGTGGTTCTAATTCATATGGTGATCTGCGTTTGGTCTTTGGTAATATTTCCAAGTCTGATGGCTTCAGAAGGAAATCAGACATAGCCCTTACAGGTGTAATGAAATTACGCTCCAAAGATGATGCCGTTAAATCAACACGAACACGCTTTATAACTGAAAATTGACCAAGTAAATAATTTACTTATTAGGAAAAAAAAATACCACTTAAATCAATATAACCACAAAAAAGACTATCACCAACATCATTCTCAAAATGTTGCATACAAAAAACCTTATGGAATATAAATAAAGTACAGTGAAACCACGATTTTACGTTGTTCAAGGAACCTTAATGAAAAAACGAAAAATGCAAGGAAACTTCAAATAACACCAAAAAAATGTTTGTTTTTAAAAAAACTAATTTATTTATTTCAATCAGGAAAATATTTTTGATGGGACCATAATATTTAGATGAAATATCGAGGAAAGTGCAGAATTATTACGTGATGATTGGGCAATCGGACTATGGAAAATAAGCAATCTATGTGAGAAAACTGAGAATGCGAGAACAGTAGATTGTGGTTTCACTGTCCTCATCTTTTGATCACAACAACATTCAAAATTGCTGTATGTATTGTTTCTTACTATTTCAAAATTCAATTATACGTCAATTTTCCAATAAAAGAACATCGACAATTCATAAAAAAGCAAATGAAAATTGTTTGCCATTTATTTGTGCCGGAAAAAGTTTGAGGGGACTTTCAAGTAGTGATGATAAACACTGATATAAAGACGAACAAATAGAAGCCACAAAATAATAGAGATGATGAAATAAGGTACATATGCAGATATTGTGTTCATTTTCTACATCCTGACTTCAAACAGCGAAACCCGTGAATACAAAAATCATTAAAAAGATCTACTGAACAAATCTCTAAGTTAAATATTCACTGTTTTATTTCCATTAAAATGTATTTCGTAAGAATAACATAAGCTTGTTAAGAATGTATTTTATACTGGTATGTGCATGAAATACAACATAATAATTTTAAAGGTATGTCATTTTGGATCAATATTGGTTAATGATAGAGGCTATAAGTGACTTTTTGAGTTCATGTAAAATGAAAAAAAAACTTTGTTTAATGTAACTCAGTAGAGAAAATTGTGCCTAGGTTATTACAATTCAAGACAAAATCCTAATATCTAGCATAATTTGAAAATGTAATATGTAAAGATATTTACTGAAAGAATCAATGTGAAATCAGCCACAAGTAGCTAGGTTGCCAAGAAGAATAAATTGTATTTGTTTAGCATTCAATCACATCTAAAGCTTGTGCAATATGTTTAGAAATAAAATTGAATATTGATGCAAGGCATTCACAAAAAAATGAAAAAAAAAAATCTTTTACAGGTATAAAAATTATAAAATTGATTAATATTTACCAGTAGGAATTTCCCCAGGAGGTTTGGGTGGAATATCTTTTTTAAAAGTAATATTTGTGATGGTTGAATCTGGACCTACTTTAGCTTCCACGATAAGTTTCTTTCCGGATGATGTAAATTCTATTTCTTTGACAATGTTATTTTCAATTGGTCTATTGACAACCAGCTCTTTCATTGCAGTCAGATCGATCGGCAGAGTTTGTTTTTCTGCAGCTGCTTTTCCGGCTGATAATCCTTTTTCATCAATGAGGGCTTCATCTTTACCAGTGTTAGGAGGTTTGACATCGCCATTTGAATAACTTTTTTTTCCTAGCGAAATATCTCCTAAGCAATAATATCCACCGTTTAATAATTTATTACTTAACTTCACAGATTTTCCAGATAAATATCCAATTTGGCGACGAACGTAACCCATATGAAGGATGAAGAGATGTTCTGAGTTTGTTCTTGGGATTTTACAGGCATTATTGCTGAGATATTTTGCAAACAGAAGAGACCGTGGTAACATTTTGATAGCGAGCAGTTAGCCGGTGTTTTAAAGTATCCTTCAGTTTACGAAATGTCAATCATGCCTGGAATTTAGAACATAAATAAAGCATATTAACAGTTTTAATCAGATTTTAAATATGCATGACGACATATAAACAACATACTTATTTATTTTTCAATGAGCAGTGAAAGTGACAGGTAAATATTCAATAATTAGTATAAAATAAGAGATGACATACGACAGCTATGCTCAAATCGAAATCCGCTGTCAAATTTGTGAATGGACCATCGAGTAGGTGTAGCTATAGACAATAGCTTCGTATTTTTTTACACAGAATTAATGTCGTGGCATGGATACTGGGTTTTAGGAAAATAAAAATATATATCTCAAGACCCAACAACCTGATCGAGCTTTATGTACAATTCTATTTTTACATCTCATTATTCTGTTGAAAATAATAAATAAAATATTATATCATAACAAAATTACTGGCAATTTAATTTGACTGGCTTAGTAAAAAAACTGTACAGCAATTTGACTGCCAGCATTCAAAAGATGCAGTAAAAACCTTTTAAAAATATGTGTCTTTATAATATTATGAGTTTTTGATCATGTATTTTGTATTATTTAGAAAATATCATAAGTCTACATCTATTGAAGAATAAGTCAACTAATTTCTTTTAATATTTTCATATATTTTTTATCTCAATATATGTTTCAATTATAAGTACAGATGTCGCTTACACACATTTTAAACATAATCAACGATAGGATTATAACGATGGACATTTATTGTGTGTTCAGTAAAAATTTATTATAGATTGAAAAAAAATGTAATCCTAAAAACAAAACACATCTTTTGCTCCAAAATTTTATAATAAACATAATGGCATTATTTAAGATTTCGACTGAAGGTGCTTGGTGGAATTTCAATATTAAATCTGAATCGTTCAAATTATGTACATTCACACAGATTTTGTCACTAACGACCCGGGTTTCGCCTTTCGGCATTTTCAGGCGTTCAAGTGCACGGATGAACTTGAACTGACAGTTGCGATTATCTTCAACTTCAGTTGAAACCGGTCCTGATCGTGTTTTTTTTTATTTATAAATATAATGCCTTTTCACCAAGAATTGATAGAGTAACTTAAAATGATTGATATGTTTTATATATTATTTTTGTCATTCACAGTTTCACAAAAGTATACTGATTAAAAAATTGATTCCAGTTTTACTGAAAATAATTAATTTTTCTACCGAATGATCTTTTCATAAGTTTAATATATATTTTTTTAAATAGGTGCATGCTTCAGTTAACATTTCTATGACGTCTCTGTGAACAAAAATTTTGTTATAGCTACAAAGCTTTATACATACATGAAAATGATTAATTTATTTTATCTTTCCAAAAAGCACCTTAATTAGACTACTCCCGATTGGTGCGCTAAATGAATTATGAAGGAATACGAGGAAGCAATATGCCATTATCGAATATATCGGAGTAATTTCATCTTTCGGATGAAACGCAGGAACAAGCCGTCGCTAACGATTTTACGAAGGTGTTTTTATTTTTATCGAAAAAGGGTGTTAAAATAATGATTTAAGATCTTTTATCTGACACCATCTCCCGCTAAACACAGGGGCTGGATCTAAGGTGTTGATTAACCATCAAACCTCACAGTTAGAACGGAATGCCCCTTATTGATCGGATAGTTCTGGCCCGCATTAGGGCATATAGAATTAAAATAATTTGCACACCCGCAACAAGGTAAAAACTACATATTTTGAATTCAAACTTTGACAGTAGGTATTCCTAATTTATGTTGCTAAGATTTCAGATCTCAAAACCGTCATATACTATACAAAATGGGAAGATAGAGCGATTTAGAAGTCGCATGTAATATCAATAATGAATATTCTAAGTTGTCACAACACAAAGTTTGACAGTAGGTATATCCGTGGATTCCGTATGTCAAATAACCATATTTAACATACTTATATGATAAAATTATTTTCTCGTCAATTTCGAAAACACCGTACAAAATCTGTAGGGGAAAAAATCAAAGTTAATTTTCTCTGATTGACGTTTTTCGGATTGGCGGGTGTGCGAGTTGTGACGCTTTGCTAGTTTATAAGTAATCTGTTGTCATGTATTTTTTTACAAATTAATATTTATGTATAACAGCTAAACTATTGTTGCAAACATTTTATCATTGATTGATAATTACCGATCACCGTGTTCGAGTGACAACGCCCTAAGACTTATTCAAATATCTGAATGATTGGATGCATCAGTCTTAAAAATTAATTTATAAAGTTTTTTTATATACATTGCTGAAATCAGCCGAAACAAGAAAGCGTTTAAATAACAACTGGTTTTACTAACCTCGTGTTATTATCATCATCACATATATTATAATATGTATGTATTGACATGGTACCAGTTGTATAAGCAGAAACTCTGACTATCCCTTTTGTAATGACCACAGGCGACAGTAAAAAGTTTAGTTTAATTAATGACTTTAAAAGAATAATATGTAATAATTTCCAGATATTGCGATTTGCTTGCGACAACACTATTTTGGCAACGTTGTCTAAAGGCAACGATGTATTTTTTTGACGCTCAACTGTCATCGAAGGAGTAGTTGTAAATCGACGAGGATCTTCCTTTTTTTGTGAGCCGTCGATTTGAAAAGACGTATTTCGATGTAGTAATTAAATCGCAAGCCTGCGCGGGCGACAGAATTTTGTTAAAAATAGTTTGTTTTTTTTGTAATGTCATTCTCGATTCATTCCGGCGATATTAATTGTTGTAATTTAAATCCCATTTGTAAAATTTTTGTATGATTTTAAATAAAATGTTTTTGAATCCCTAAATAAACGCATAATTTCGTAAAGCTGATTTTCTTTTCCAATTCCTACCATCGCTGGCTCGCCTTCCGGCGAGTATGGCAGTGTGTTTCATTTACTTATTTCACACAAATTGGTTAAGTGCACTCAGAGGAAAATTACGAGTCATGTCAGTATACACGGAAACATCGGATGAATCCCAACTTAATATGTAAACAAATATAGAGAAGAACGATTTATATTTTAAATTAACATTTATTTCTTTTTTGTATACAAAACATTTTAACTATGATCTGTTTGCGCGTCCACGTAAATCCTGATTCAGTCCTGCATTTATAAACGTTTTTGTTATTACACTTTACGATCAGATATAAGTGGCTATATTGTAAATTCATGACCGCAATCAACACCATTTTGTAAAATCATAAATAATACATCGTTATCTGGTATCTTCCTGTTTTTTTTATATATAGGGACATACTTTAATGGAGAGGAAATGGCTAGCAGTAATTTTAAGTTTCATTATTATAAAAGAGTCTAAGATCTACGTAAAAAATGGAAGATACAATCAATTTTAATCAGTTTATTATTACACTTTACACTTTTCCAAAAAAAAAAAGTTATTCCTGAGTTTTAAATGTGAATATTATTCGATTTTAGACAGTAACGAGGATTCAAGAATTTGAAGAGGTAAATGCGTATTTGACGTCCAATTTTTGTGTACTCGCTTCCCCCTTTACAATAAAACTGTATTTGACAAGCATATGTATTCGTTTCGATTAAACTAAAATATTTTTGTCAATTAATACGATTGGTTTTACGTATAGTGGAAGCATAGTCGTCAAGAATAATAAAATAATCTTAAATTGAAATGATAAATTTTATGTTTTAATTATAGTCTCTCATCTTGCAATCACCGTGGTCGAGTAGGAACGCATCTAACCTGCATCTATATCAGCCGTACTCAACCTTTTTTTCCTCCGGGCCGCATTCTGATATTTGCTTCTCTACGTGGGCCGCAACATATTTATGGTATACTCCTTTTTTTTTTAGCTCACCGAGGAATTTGAAATCCACGATTTGGTAAGAGCTTACTGGGCTGGGCCGCAGGTTGAGTATGGCTGATCTAAATGCACAAATGTATATGTGACACACTTATTTATTTATAGCCCACCTAATCGTGTAAACGGGCGTAAAGAAGAAAATAGAATATAAGTGATGCTTTTAATAAAAATATGAAGAATTTATCGTAACAAAAGCTACTAGGGTATCCAATCCCGGGATTTCGGGATTGATTTATTTTGAATCCCGGGATTGAGATTTTCTCACCGAGGAATTTGAAATACTCAATTTGCTATACTTTTTCCCGGAATCTCACGGAAACTCGTTTTTTTTTTTAGCTCACCGAGGAATTTGAAATCTCCGATTTAGTATAATTTTTCCCAGAATCTCACGAAAACTCGTTTTTTTTTTTTAGCTCACCAAGGAATTTGAAATCTTTCAATTTGCCAATTTCGTGTAAATTTCGAGAATTTGCTCAAAATTTCTCAAACCCGAAATCCCGGGATCGCGGCCATCTCAATCCCGGAATTTCGGGATCAGAAAATTGAACGGGATCCCGGGATTGGATGCCCTAAAAGCTACGTGTAGTGTTTGTTTTTTTAAGATTTTTGTATATTTATTTATTAGTAATGGTGAGTAGAAATCTCAAATCATTTACATTCGGTTGAGGATCTTTCACACGCTGGGATACTTACTTATACTGCAGACATGAAGGGAAAATATCTGAGATTCACCGTAAGTACGCGGCAAGTGGCAAGACATTCCACGGTAAAGAGAGACCTAATAAGTTTTTTTTTACCAGTTGAGTGGAATGAGTGAAAATCACGTATATTGAAATAAAAGACTAATAGAAATTGGTAAAATGCTTAGATATTCAATCAGTAGCTGCATTAAAAAACTATATTGGTTTCATTTTCGCAATAGCCTCAGCCCTCAACTATATATTTTATCACTTTTAGGGTGTTCACTGTCAATACTTGGTGGAAAGGCATTATATTAATAAGTTGTCATCTAATATCATTAAATATCAGTTGACAATGCTCGCAATGAGCGAAACCGGTCCTGACATATTAAATAAAGTGGAATGAAGTACAAAGGATTATTGTTTTTATTAATATATATTTTATATAAACAAGTATAGATAAGTATACAGATTTCAACATATTTTACAATATGTTCAAGTTCAATGCTCGCTTACAACGATTGCAATAATAATGAAAAGCAATCCTCAAATTATTATTTGCATCATAATAAGAGGTGGCAGCAATGAAGCGGCATATCTCACACGTGAGTGTTGCTAGCGGCGCCAAATAATTATACGTGGTTTGGTTAATTTACAGCCCGCACGTTGTCTCACCTGGCACAAGAGTTTTGCACGGGTCAAAATATTATTGAAGAACCCAATTCAGGACGCTGACCAGTATTAAAGTACACAGTTTTAATAAACAAAAATGGATTGAAAAAAATAGTTTTTTTAAATCATATCCGTTCATTCAATATTTTCAACACATCAATACTCGATAATTCAATACATTCAATGGAATGCCTTTTGATAAGAACTGGTTAGAAATCATTTTGTCTTGTTGGAGGGTAAAGACTGACGGATGTGGAAAAGTAAGGACTGAAAATGACATAATGTGTTTAGTATCAAAAAATCAATACACCCAAGAGTCGATTCGGTAATACGAATTCACTGTGCATTCAGAATACATGAGAACAATTTTAAGATCGTTTTCCACTGTCTACGGGAGTGTCAAAAATGATATTTTATTACTTGTCAAATAATGAAAAACTAACATTAATATGTCGATAAAAAAATATTGACTATGTTTTAAACATAAATTAAAAACGCATTTCTCTTGATCTTGTCGTAATCTGCCCGAAATCGTTTATCGGGCCGGGCCGGACACTTGCAGACCTGCACAACACGAACCTACAATTGAGATTAATTGTATCTTTTAATTACTTAAAATCTGACAAAATTTTAGTTGAGTACATTGATTAATACAATTTTTACACCATTTATAATACGACCGCATGGTGTCAGAAATAGAAGGCAAATATTCTTATATACTAAGCAAATAATGACGTATCGACTTAATTGAACATAAAATTTCTATTGAAGGGTTACTAAATGTTTTTATCAAATTAATGTATTGTACCATAAAAGTATGAAGGTGTAGTGATGCACATTCTCAAGGAATGGCGCTAAATTATACACTTTTCTTGTTAGTGGAGTGATTCATTGTATGCAATTTTCAAAATTGAGTTGTCAAAATAAAGTCTACACCTTTCTTTACACTGATGTGTTTTATGATCCGTAATTATTATGTATTTAAGAAAACCCACAACAAGAATACAATATTGAAATATCAATAATATAATATTACTGTCGAGTGAAAAAAGGGTGAGTTGTTAAAAACCAAAACTAATTTTTACCATCGAAAAATTAACAAGAGAATAAAAATGATTATTGTTATTTGAAATAACGAATGCATGAAGAAATTGTTATAAAATATCTATTGAAATATAATAATCATTTGACTCAAAACGTGTTCCTACATTTCTTTTAATATTTCGATTGCTGTTTTATTTTATTACTAATTCAAACATGACAAGACAACTTGCTAAGAATGTTTGCAGTACACGACTTGCGTAGTTATCAGAGTTGTTGTCTAAAGTAAATGTATGGACTAATATGTCTTATAAACTTTTTAAAATCTATATCATTTAAAGATATATTTTTACAATTTATTTAAGCTCTTGCAAACGATGTTTTATGGGTAAGGTGCATACTGGCTATCATATGACTTCTGGAAGTGTAACATCTGAGCATAGCTTGCCGTAAATCATGTCTTTGATTTGATGTATAGAGGTGGTGAAGACCTTCATTTTAGGGTTGCGCCATCCGAAGATATCCCTTACTTGGTCAAGAACACAGCTGCTAAAAAATATTGAAATAAGCATTAAAGATCAAGGTTTTAAGGTGAATTGTATTGACTTTCGTACTACAACACAGATTTTTCCATCAGACAGAAAGATATTTAATTTTGAGCTGGTCTAAGTAAATTTACTACTACTATATTTAATCAAATATGATAGAATATTATTCTTTCAACATATTGATTTGAAATAAATTGTCTATTGAATAAATAAATGTCGTATCAATTTATTATACTTCTTGTCTATGTACAACATACGCCCCGTAGAATTAATCTCACGGCTGATTTAAATATAAAAGGTGTTAAAAATACATAACACTTCAATTAAGAAAAATCGTTTCATAATACTTGTCAATTTTATACGATATCTGTCTATGTGTCATATGAATTGATTTGGTAAATATTTGTCTTTAACCGAACCCCTTGTATACACTCAAAGAAATGTTAATTAATGTATGGCACAATCGCAAGTGTGAAAAAATTCATCTCGTATATGAAAAACAAATATAATAAAAATAGACAATATTTTTAATTGCATAACTTTGAGTGATTTTATTTTTTATTTGAATGAATGTGTACCTACAGAATATGAATATATACTATTTTGAGTGCTCAATATCATGTCAGCTCAACAATTTCAAAAACTGGTAAGTGTTAAAACACAAAATCTTTAGGATTAACAAAAAACATTTTTATGCATGTCCTACATTTGACCAACACAAATTTGCCAATATGCCATGTTGATTTCACGTATATGAATGTCCACTGATTTCATTCACCTATTATATTGACAACGAATCCCAGATAGAAACTTCTAAAAAAAGCAATTGTTAAATTTCACAACTAAGCAGCCGATGTAGACAGTTATATTTTAAACCAGGTGGCGATGCCACCTGTCAGAATTCCATCGAAACTCTCTCACACACACTCCCTCTAACTTTTTGTCTTACATTCTGAATTTCGGATACTAGATAAGCGTATTGTGCTGTGCGTAAAAGACAAATAAATTACGGAATGTTCGATACGTATTATAATATAATATTGTTACTTTTGATAAGCCTGTCTGAAAAATCTATGCCAACGTTTGTGAAAACAAGTTATAACACCAAAATAACACAGCACTGTACTGTCGTTGAGAATGAGATATAACAAAAGTTACAGCAATGTTATTAAATGGGCGATCGTCCATATATTATTTTATTAATTGTTTGCAATATCAAAACATAACTGGAAATAGTGTTGTCTTTCAATATGTTAATTATTTAAATCACACGTGTTTCATGACGCCTGCCTGTCAACACTGACAATAGCGTATTTTTTACTTCTCATGTATGAAATATAACTGGAACAAAGATGGTGATCAGATAAAAAGTGAGGCAGTTTTTTTGAAGAATCAATAGCGCAGCGGCCAAAGTGCCGGCCGCGCCAGACAAAGGCAGCGCGGCTCGATACCAATTTCCTCTTTCTCCGACCGACCCTCGGCACGAAAGATTTATTGCGGCAGAGCAGTGGTAACCCGCTAATTACAGAATAAGTACGAAAAAAATCACAGCTGCCGTCTGGTCACTGTGATATACATGCGTATTAGATCAGTGCCGTGGAGTGTCGGCTATACCGATTGTATGATTGGGTTTATATAAAGCCGTTAATAAGATTCATCCAACTTAGTGATTAAAGCTGAATATTATTTACTTGTTTGTGGAGTCGCGATTTTTATTCCTGCAATGGATTCATTAATTGATTGTTAATCGATTTACGGATTTGTATACAGATGTATGGATGTGAGAAAAAAATGTGTTTTGCAAAAACTGTGGGTTACGTCATTTTTCCTTTCCACAGTCGATATATACAGTCAGTTCTCAACATACGACAACCTCGACTTACGACCATTCGGACTTACGACGGAGACCAAAATTTAAAAAATAATGTGCGAATAAAATTAATCTGGAAGTTGACAGTGAAGATATAATTCAACTCTTGAAAACTCTTGAAAATGATGTTGTAGAGCTCATTAATCAAGATTTGATTGAAAGAAAAGAATTAAAAGAACTAGATGATAACAATGAACTGCCTAAAAATTGTGCTTAAATACATGGTTGCAGCTTTAAGGGTATTCTAATCTAGAGGCACGAATTTCGGGTGTTTTTTCGAGCCTTGTAAAAAATAAGCGAAGAATTTTTTTTGACATCCATTTTTTTACCATTCGTTTATTTATATTTTAAAAATACATAAAAAATGTCAAAAAATAAATAAATTCAAAAATTTATCGGCTGGTAAAGTGAGGGGTCCAAAAAAAGGTGGTATCCTGGCGTACATGATTCCAACCCTTCTGGTGTCCAGAGCTGGAGAAAAGTTGATCTGAATAGGGTGAGACTTAAGCAGATTTTTGAGCCAAGGCCAACATTCTTATTTTATTGCAAATGAGAAAAATAAATATAATCGGTTATATTTATAAATTCGATTATATGTTCAATTATCATAAAATGTTTAGCGAAAATCGTATCGAAGTATATTTCTACTATGTTAATTATTTCAAACACAATACAATGTTAATTTGATTCTGTTTTTATGAAAAAATAAATTGCCACCATGAGTCGCCTTTCGTATTATTTTTTTATAAAAGTATGTCGAACAAAACCAGCACGAGTCACGTCTACTTACATTTGATTTATTTACAGATGAATACATTAGATATTTGGTGGTTGAAAATATAACACAGATTTTTTTTAATACAATCGTTTATTTTACTATATTTCACATTTACATAGATAATATATGATAAAAATATTTACAGGAAAACAATAAATACATTGAAAGATGTAAACACTGGATCTTAAAATGATATAGTATTCTATTTATTGTATTGCACAAGTTAATATATACAAAAATATAAGTAAACTCATATGTAATATTTAATAAAACTCCTAATTTAAGGAATCATAATGTAATACTGATTAATGCTCGTATACTTGATATGGCTTGCCTGCCCACCAAGGCAAGGCATTCAACCTTTGATTGTATTGAGGTTGGTAGAACTGTTGAGGATTTTGTTTTCCAGCTACCTGATATCGGTTGAAAGGATTTTTAGCCTCGCATACGGTTCCTCTAACCAACTCGCTGATCGGAGCTGAGTAAATTCTGAAGTTGACGTCATTGAAATCAAGATCAGCTTCCAAGAATACTGGCATACGATCTGACATAACCCAAAGGTTCTGAGATTCATCGATTTTGACTTCATTGGGGAACACTAAGCCGACGTCGTCTTTATCTACGATGGCGTGATTCTTGGCCGTGTAAGGCAGCATTGAATTCCAGCACCCGATAGCGTTTTGGTCAATCATATTGAAGAACATAATTCCGTTATCATCGATGATTTTCGACGTTAGATGTCCATTAGGGGCTCTGGATTCTAAAGCTGTGAAATCTAGCCAAGAATCTTCAATGCGAGAGCTGTCTCTGAGTACTCTAGTAGAAACGGCGAATTCGCGGTTGCTGGCAATAGGGCTGAAGAAGAGTGTTTTGAATCCGTCTTGTTTAGTGGGTGAAAGAGCCATTCCAAAGATCCCTTCTTTGTACCATTGGAAGTTGAGTCCAGCGATGTTGAAGTCTCCGAATAGGGGATCGGGAAGGAAAAAGCTGTGTTCGAATCTCCAAGATTTGTTCTGCTCCCATGAATATACGATCAATCCGTAGCCGAGTTCATCAGACATGTAGGCAAAAGTATCTTCGCAAGATGAACCGATGTCGAGGGCGAGATTAGCAATGAAGGTGTCAGCGTTGATGTCTTCAGCGCGGAGCTCGTAACGTCTGATGCGTCTGTCGGTGGCCAAGTCGAATACGTTGATGGCGTACGGGCAAGGGTTTGTGGTTGTGTTTCCTATAAATTAAATGGTCGATTAATTTCCATTTTATAACATAATGCAATGATTTTATTTACTATTTGTTTGAAAATAAATCATTTCAAGGTGTTATATTATTTATTTTAAAAGTCCCAGTATATGAAACAAACAATTATCAAGTAGGTTTATTAGCCAATTAATTTTAATAAATAATGCGTATGAGATATCAACACCATTTTTTTCTTTTATTGAACATAACTTTATTAAATAATAATTACTTTTACGACTGTTATTGAAACCTGTATATTATCATATTATGTAATTTTCACATGATCCATTAGCAAAATCACTATTTTTTATACCGTGCTATGTGTCCTAATAGACGATATTGCTTGATTCAAAAATTATCAATTTAATGACATTGCGCCGGTTGTATACAGGTTATATAGTGTATTAAAAAAAATGTGAGTCAATTATTTTGAGACACATGATTCTAATTGGAAATTTCCGAACAAACATATTTTTGAATACATGAAAATTGTGGTAATTATTTACATATTATGAAATAAATGATTATAAACATTTTGAGCTTACACGCTCAATAATAGATTCAAAGTCAATAAAGTAGGTGGTAGTATTAAAAATCATTTTTATGATCATTTGAATTGTCCTTCAATTAAAGATTGACAGTAGGCAGACCTAATCTATTCGGCAATTAAGGCTTGGCAATATTTTCGATCAAATAACACATGCATTGGCAATGAAATTTTATATTTAATTAATTGACTCGACACAGTCATTAAACTTGCACGGCTTACATTCAGATAGGGAATATAAAATTTTGTCTCGTTTACCGATTCCGAAAGTTCCAGTGTCGAGCACCCAGAGTCTGCCACAGGCATCAGCCTTGATACGGTAGACGGTGGTAAGTCCATTTGCGCAGTTTCCCAACTCATTGCCTTGCCAGCTTGGGTATGGGATCAGCTGTGGAGACTTGGAGTAGGCGGCGTCGGTCTTAATGTAATTCAGAGTAGCAGGAATCCCTGTAAAGATCAAAAGAGTTTAAAGTAAATATTGATATTTTATTCGGAAATATCTTGTTTCTATCCTTAGTGATTGTAATTCCGGGATTCTTGTATATCAGCTGCTTTTTCAATAAATACAAATCTACCAGGTCTAAAATAGCAGAATACCATGAAATTTCGTTAAAAAAGCATTGCATAATTTAAAGTTCATTTTACAGCCGAACTAGTTATTAATTCGAACAATGGCCACATATTTTTTTTTTGATAATGACTGAATATAGGTTTACTCAACAAGAGTATATTTTATTGTCATCCGATCATAGTTTATATCAACACTTGTAAAATATTTAACCAATATTCGTTGATCTGTGTAACAAAAATTGTTTGATCAAGTACATACTTTTACTTTATATGATTTTAAAATGATTCGCGTTGTTACGTTATATTTGATAATACAATAATAAGCGCGTCATATTAAAAATAAATTATTTAAGATGATGGAAGACGGGGATCAACAGTAAGTATTCCACTATGAATGCTGAAAAAGTATACTTGAAAATAAACCACCACTTATTAATATATTATACATATATAACTTTGAGGTTACAATCAACCTACTTCAATTAGTAAAATTATACATCATCCGTAATACTGGCTGATTAAAAATGGCACGTTTTGGAATTTCGCAAGATCGTGCCACCGGAAATAGTAAACCTTTGTAAAAAATCGCTCTGGAAAATATATATTTTTTTTAATGAATACAATTTTAAATCACCTTGGGATAGCAAAGTTGGGCGTTACTAAATCAATTAGTTTACGGGTCGTGATTTGAAATAAAGTAGCCATCTTCAAAAATATATTTAGTAAGTAGGAAAGCCGTCTCTGGTACCAATTTATAATAATAAAAAAAAACAAGTTTAAAACTACGTTAATATTTTTTCTGTCATTTTTTTTATTTGTCTGCTTTGTTGGATTTATTATTATTAACCTTATTTTTTTTTTTTAATTAAGTCGTAAATGTATATTTAGCAGTATTATTTTTGTTGCCAGTAAATAAATGTTTGTTGTCAAGTAACGTTATTCATCTCTCAGATAATTTGAAAACTTAACCTTCATATCTAAAATTCTATAAGACTATGTTTCTTATTTGCATCGATACCGTCGAAAACATAGCACTGAGCGCCATTCAATGATCAAAAAGAAAAAGGCGTATCACCTAAGAAAACGCATAATTTGACCTCTTTTAACGATGGTAGTTTTGAAATCATGAATATTAACATAGAAACAAAAAAAAACCAAGATTGATGTGAACAATTTTGTTTCGGAAAGGGCGTAAATCGTGACTTTTAAATGTGCACTGTTAACCATTTAAATTGATCGATTAATATGCTAAAGCAATATAAACATGGCTTAATTCATAATATATAGATATTTTAAGATTGTAGAAATGACTTTTTTCCATATTTGTTAGGCGTTAGTCATTAGCTCTGTTCTTCTACGTACTTCTGACGGTTTGCTGATGGTTTGCAAACTGATTTCGAGTTAGAACCTAAAAGCATCGAACTAGATTCTAACTCGAAAACAGTTTGCAAACCGTCAGCAAACCATCAGAAGTACGCAGAAGAACAGAGCTATTGTAAATATGGCTGGGTCAACGTTTACGTATCCGGAATTGTATGTATTGTCAAACACTAGTCCTATTAATCAAGTGCTTAAATAATCGCCTCAAGACACCATTAACAGTTAATTTGTTTTTATATTTAACATTTTTATTACGTCGGCACAGAATTTTGTGAAATAATCGCAAGGTCGAAATAATGTTTTAAAGTTGATCGGAATTTTCTTCAATTAACTCATTTAGGTTACATAACGCACTTAAGATATCATAAATGTATAAAGCAATATTTATTTCCTACCCAACCCTGAATCTAAATATAATTCCGAGGTCGATGAGACAGTAACCTTCTAGTATAATCAACCCCTTGATCAGCACCGTAGTGTAAATTAAACTTCGTTATCTTATAATTTCACGTTTAATTTTACGAGTACGATAAATTAAAAATCTGTTAGAAAGCCTTCTTTTGCAGATTACGTCCCTAATGTATATATTAAAAATTAATATTACTTCTCAACGACTTAATAAAAGGCAGAGATTATAAATTTATTATTAAGTTATATTAATTTTCATGAACATATTCTCTCTATAACTCTACTTTCATAACCATTATATTTTATGTTATACTGTTAACATACCCTTTCTACACAACTTGTAGTAGTTGAAAATGATTAAATGTGATTCATAGATTGCCTCACGATTAATCGTCTTTTTTTAATCGATGTCCGCTCCCAATGTGGAGAATATAACCTCCTAATGGAGGTAGCTCAACAGAAATTTTTCTACGAGAACTGTTCGTTACTCATTCGCTCAACCTTTCTTTTTCAAAGAGAGTAGTAGGAATTGAAGGATAAAGCCAGGACAGGACTAGTGGTTAACTAATCGCTCTCGCTACGCCATGTTATTAAAGGATCGAAAAGGGTGGGAGGGAATTTCTATATACATAACATAATAATGAATTGTAAAGTTCTGCACCTTAGATAGGAGAGAGGAGAATAAAAAATACTTCAGAGGTAATTTAATTAATTTTAAAATCAATATTTTTGGATCCATCACCGTAAATATCTTTGGCCGCCTGAGTGGTCGAGTGGTCAACGTTGTTGGCTTCGGCTACGGAGGGCCCGGGTTCAAATCCCGGTACGGACAGTTTTGTAAAAGTGATTTTTCAATTGATTTATGAATTTATGTTCAAAGGCATGGATGTATGTGATGTCTTGAATTCCCCTCTCTCACCTATCCTATCCTATGAACGGGGCGTATCGAGAGCGATTAGCTTACCACTAATCCTGTCCTAACCCTATCCTTCTATCCCTACTCTCTTTGGAAAAAGAGAGGTTGAGCAACTGAGTAACAAGCAGTTCTTGTAGAAACACTTCTGTTGAGATAAACTCCATTAGGAGTCCATATGCTCCACATTGAGAGCGGACATGGTTAAAAAAAAAATAATCTCAAAATGAATGGCTTTTGATTTATTCAAAATCAATTCTAATGACGTGTCTTATAAGTGCATTATTTAAAAGACCTAGTTAGACTTGATCAAAAAATGATACGTATGAAGCCTGTATGTATTTAAGATGGTTCGATATTAATGACGGAAATGGATGGAAGTTTATAACTCTTCATTTAATCCAGATAATAAAGTACTTCTTGTTTTGAAATGCCACGTACCGTATAAAAAATAGAATAACATATTGAGTAATAAACAATTTTATAAGCCTATGATATGAAAGAGAAAATTTATAATTTTACATATTTCCTGTGACACCAGTCTATGTTTTAAGTTATGTAATGTTATAATTATTGACAAATATAGTCTTAATTAAGACAGTATTTCACTAAAATATTTGACTGAAACTAGACCAACAAGATACATAAATAATTTATTGTATTTATAATTACTCAATATATTAAACGTGTCGTACAAACATAATCCGATTAGGTAAAAAAACAGTATGCAGATTATCGACTAGTTTTCGGGTTGAATATTAATTTCACTTTTGATTTTGCAAATCAGCTTTATATCTGGAGGAAATTGAAGCCCAATAAAACATTTCAACTAATGTTAAAGGGGTTAAAGTATGTAAAAAGTGAAGAATACGAATTTAAAAAATCTTGATTTTAGTATCCCGTTCACATTGCGCTTTGATTCTTAAGATAGTGTGAAAAATAATAAAGAATCGCAGACCGCTTCGATGAATTAATAGCAGATAGTATTGTTTACTGAAAAAATAATTGAACTTAATACGGAATAAATTCAAATCAATTCAATATAAATAATCGAATGTTTTTCTCAATAACGTGAGCATAAAAGCACGCTTTGGTCATTTCGGAAATACGACTACATGTTTTTTTTATTGCAATTCTTTGCAAAAAAGAAAATATTAATAACTACGCAATGTTTGCGTAATTGTGATTATCTGTCGGAATTTACATGACTACTTGCAATTAGAATATTGCGTCACATGGTTCCAATAAAACATAGTTTGGTTATTAACACAAAATTGTACTAAATTTAGTTTGAATATTGCCAATTTACATTTCTTTTGCATACATTAATAATCATAAAATAAAAAAAAAATTTAGGCCATTGAAAAACATGTTTGTTTTAAATATTTATACGTCCTGGGTTTTTACTGTCTATCAAAAGGCGGTAAGTGTTACTTATGTTTTATCTATTGGTTCTTTTCACTGGCCTAAAGGGCCAGTAAAATATCGGAAATATTTTTTAGCACCGTAGAAGAAGTGTTAAAAGGCCTTTTGCTATTTTATCCGTTTATTGTACGCATAGAAATTAACTGTATGGAAATTCTTAAGCACGTGAACAGTTAAGCAGTTAAATAACCTTATTAAGTCATTGATTTATATCAACTATATTTTACAGTATTAAATCATTTTAGACAAGAACTGAAATGAAGTAAACATGCATAAATCAAGCACTTTCAGACGAGTTTTAACAGATAGCAGTTTACTACCTTTTGCGATCTGCATTTTTAATGAATATGAATGTGAAAGGTACATTGAATGCATCTGAACCTGATTACAAATATGTTCTATCATATCGTACTATTCCGGACATTTCAAAAGATTGGTCTGCCAAACAGTTTAAGAAGAGAAAATTGACGGCGAGCCCCTTGTTAAGTTGAGAAAATCATTCATTTCAGATGGAATCAGTATATAACTAAAATTTTTGTAAAAGGTTAAATTTTATTACGAAGCATAAGACTTTGCTGCCCCTTCGATTTTGTCAAAAAATACCTTTACTTCGGCTGCATAATAAAATAGACCCTCGTTGTTTATTGTATTTTGTCTTACAATGTTTAAAATACCGATGTTGGATATATATTTTTAACAGATGTTTTAGAATGCCTAGTGTACAACAGACAGCATACATACAATGATTTACCGTAATTATTTTGCACTACAAAACTCTTGGTAAAAGGTATGGGGGGTCACATAAAAATAAAATACTCAAAAGGGGCCACGGGCCCAAAAAATTTGAGTAACACTGATTTATAGTGTGAAGGCAGTATGGCTGATTTTTACCGAGCTCCATGTTAAGATATTGGCAACCCATCGCTGCTTACTATGCTGAATAGAAAACGCCTTTTTCCTTATAAAAAATGACTGGTCAAGCGATTATTAACATAATTTTTAATGTCTCAACGTAGTAAATTATTTTAACAAATATTAAGTGAATTATAATTTCTCCAATTAGTATGGCAGTTAACAACAATTGACGTGATACAATGTGTCATGCATAAAATGAATATCGTTACATAGTTTAGTTTTCTTACAGTCGTGTCAATTAGAAATTTATAACAACGGCAGATTTTATATGCACGAGTCACACTAGTAAAAAACTTAATATGATTTTAATAGCATGGAAGTGTGTGTACAAAAAAGCACAAATAAAGCAATTGCTTTATTATCAAATAGTTTATAAAAGCCTTCAGAACTTAAGTAACTTGATATGAAACGTATTGTAATGTACGACGAGAATTATTTAATAATCGAATTGCGTCAATCGTTAATAATCACATACCGGATAATTTATATAAGTAATATTTTTATTTCTAACGAAACTAATTGCTGTAATTGTATTTTCACTGATATATATATTTATTCGCTTAAAAACAAGTACCCCTTTGAGCTAATTAAAAGAAAACAATGTTAGAAAATCACTTTTCATTTCCACAGATAGACCGTAACATTATAGCTTTTGCTATATGAATATATAATTGAATAACTTATAATCATATTTCTTTTTTAACGCAGTTGTTTTAAACTAGCATGTTCAAAAGCCATTACTATTTTTTTCTATTGATATAAGTCTGGCTAAATTCCGCAACCTAGCCCATTAAATAGGGATAAGTGCCAAGAGTAGGGCACCTTGACGGTTGACATAGCAATATTTAAATAATCTGTTCAAATACTTAATAAGGAATTTCAATCTAACAGTCATTAGGTAGATTTATTCTATGTGTAACTCAGTAAATTGCCAAACGTAAATTTGAATCGTAGTTTGAGTAATTATTGAGAAATCACTACGTGTACAGCTGCAACATATTATCATTAATATATTTACTTCCTAATTTTTTAATATATGTATATGCCTTTGTGTATATTTTTTTTTGTTGCTGCCCAGGTAAGCCCTGATATTAAAAAAAATGCTTTTGTTCTTGTAAAAGCTCGTGTTGCTGTAAGGCGTACTAAATAACAATATGTATATATTTGTTATCGCGATAGCTTGATATAGAATATACATTTTAACAGCGTTTGGAAATCGGATTGTAAATACGCGTAATATGTATTACGGCCTAATAATTAGGCAGTGACACCTGATGAGAATTTAACCATTTTAAATATTGGCTCTTATATATTTTTTGAAATAAACTTTAATCATTTTAGATATCTCAAAATGACTATATTAAAAATCTCCATTTACTTAAATGTATAAAGAAGTTAAAAAGCAAATCCCGAGACATTTTGATAAAATTTACGGATGCCTTCAAAATTTAAGCGATTCAAAGCTCTCTTGAAAATACTGATAGTATACAACTGTAAAAAAAATGTAATAGACACAGATAAAAAGGCACGTTTCACATGGTGACAAACAGACAATATCTTTTTAAAGTTATTATTTCAATATTTTCTAAAAAATCTCGAAGATATGTCAAATACATCACAACCATAAATAAATCAGATCTTGCAAAAGCCACTTATTTTATATGTGATAAAAATAACCGATAACATTATGATAATCGAAATTTTATTCAGACATTTAAACTTATAATGTTAACATGTACTGTAAATAATACAAAATTAATTTTTTGCTACATTTAAGTTGTAAGTAGTTATATGAACACAGTGTCAATTCGATTCACATCTTACAAATGCTAAGATTTAGCAGTACATTATATTCATTGATATCATGAATAAAAGCAGGTTTGTCTGTGAATACAGTCTAGCAAGCGAGCAAAATGTATTAATATTACGAAAGTTAGTGTAGGTCAGCAAACATGATGTTTTAGGCTTATATTATACACTAGCCTACACAAGTAAACGTTTTTTATAAGCGTATAAATGTGTTATGCAATAGTTTTGGCAGCAAACAAAAAGTATCTTAGTGTATTAATGACATCAGTTTATTTTTAGTACCTGCCTACAACACGTTATATTTTTTTTTGCTCTGGTATTTTTTTAAAAATAATTCATGGTATAGATTGACGTTGCTTCGGAGATTTTTTATACACTTTCATAAGCTTAATCACTAACGACTCTGGTTTTTCCTTTTGAACTTTAACTGCCATTTCAAGTTCATTTGTGAACTTGAATGCATGAAGATACCGTTTATACACTTTCATAAGTTTAATCACTAACGACTCTGGTCTTGCCTTTCGAACTTTAACTGACATTTCAAGTTCATTTGTGAACTAAAAAGCATGAAGATACCGATAGGTAAAACCCGGGTCGCTAGTGACATAACTTATAAATGTGTACAAAAAAAATTGTAATGATATTAAAGAAGATTGTTTTTGTAATCCGAGAATTTGGTATTCAGATAAAAATTGAATTGTCATTTAATAACGTTGAAAAATAAATAAGAAGTAAAATTTAGCTTGGCATAAGTAGATGTAAATTACAAAAAAGTTTGGAAGTTTACTCGGGAAAATACTTATCAACCGATTATAATTGTCTTTGAATAATTATATCGCTGGTTGAGTTCCATAGTGCTACAACTAGAAATTAGTAGTCTTAAAATATGGCTGACTAAATTTGTGACGCATCTAAGAGAGTTATTATTATTTGTTTCAACATTTTAGTGATAATTTAGTCATTCATCTTAATTCAATTAAAATTATTTGCAACGTTGACAAAAAAATAAAATAATGTTTCGAGTGGTATTCTTATGAAACTGAGAGTAGATTGTTTATATTTCTTTATTTTCAAAGTCAAACATCTGCCTACTGAGAGAAAACTAGTGCCGTTTTATAGTTGTATTTTTGTGGAACTATAGAATAGAAGTAGTCGACTATAATGGGTAATATAATCGAAAACATCAAATTTTTGACTAATCGTTCTATGGAACTAGACCATTGATATAATCGTCATTTTGTTATTGAATGCTCAATTGGAATACAAAAACTGAAATGATGGATGAAAATTACTTTTGAAAAAAGTGCTTGGTTGTCTTAATATAATATTGTCAATGCACAATAAATTTTACTTATGACGCATTGGCAATTTAAACATCAAAATAAATCGAAATAACTTAACGTCTTCATTTTGAGTGTTAACCCGAGAAGAAAGAGAATTAGATATAATACCAAACACCTTAGATCAGCGATTTCCAACCTGGGAGGCGCGAACAGTTCAAAAAATATATTTACCCTTTAAAATGTGTCTTTATTACTAAATGAAAGAAATGATGGAAAGGTGCAGTAGCGTAAAGGTTGGAAACCACTACCTTAGATAAATTGGACAAACGCCTACGTAGATAATAAGCCATATGTGCTGTGGATTGTGACATAAATGTATTCAGATTTACGGATTATCATTATATTTGTTTACTACATTAATACATTATGTAATGTGAAATAAATTTTCCAAGAGTTACACGAACGGACAAGCGTCAAACCTTTGCTTAATTCCGAGCAACACGTTCGCAATAATGAATTAAATTTAATATTCATGAAAGCCATAAGAAATATATATTTTTTTGAATATTTAAAGCTTCAGTTTTGTAATCTGCATTTTAATTGGGTTGGTTTTTTTTAGTATTTGATTACATTCAAATTCCATATCGCAAAATACATACTTATGAATATGTAAGAATGCATTATTTTAATAAAAATTGACCGCATAATGCTTAAAATGAAATACGTAACACATTCTTGTGTTTATTTAATGAAGTCATAATATTACGTTACTTCATGTATAATTTTGTGGTAATAATAAATAATTATATTTATTTCATGCTCTTGTTGTAATATCAAAGTTATAAATAAACATAAATTATAAAATCCATTATTTGTATTTTTTTGATGTATAAAAAAACTTTACTTACTGTAAAAAATATAGATATCTTATTTTAACAATATAATAAAATATAAAACTAGTCATTATTGTTTGTTATTTTTTAATGTATTTGTAATGATAAAAATACTCTTTCTAAGTTTACGATGTTGTTAATAATTAAGCTACCTCTTCACTATCGAGAAAAGTGTTTCATATATTGATCAAAAGATTCCGGGTTCTAATCCTGATTAGGTTAATATCAAAGTTTACCTTATTTTAAAATACATATATGAAATTATATGTATGGGAATTTATGATTACTTTTTTCTTTGTTGACTCCAGATATTATACAAAATATATTGAAATCATATAATACAAAGATTGGCGTCCACTTTTTATGATTAATATTACTCATCAGATTATTAATATCAGATGAATGGAGCTGCAGAAACTTGGTAGTTTGCCAATAAATATGACTTGCAGTTTTCATGAATTATGAAAAACGATATTTTATCAACAATTTAGACAATTATAATAGTATTTTGATTGTACGTATGTTTGATTGACAACAAACGATGGAATTATATTAAAAATAAATGAATTCAGGTCAGTGGACTTATAAAAAAAATATATGAGTTTAAGCATTGCATTATATTTTGAAAATACGTGTGTAGGCAGTTTTTTAAATAATTATCCGTTTTAATATAAAATTTAGATTATAATTAACATTGCTGATCACGCAACGTATATTTTTATGTTTTAAGTATTAAAAACAATGAATTATAAATTGTTCGATTTATTTAATTTTTATATCAGTACATACTACATTGAAGGTTAATAAGAAATATCAAAAATCAAACGATCATTTCAAATAAGTACTTAACACCAAACAAAAAACTCGATAAAACTAATCTCGATAGATAAATTAATGTCATTTATTATAAGACCAAATTTTTAAATAACTTAATTTAAAAATAAAACAAAACCGAAAGCATTGTTAATTGTAAATGTTATCTGTGTTACTTATCTGGGTCACTTAGATTTTTAGATAGTTAGATAAATTAAATATTTTTCGAGGTCAGCTTCTTAACGCCTATCTATGGGGTAGAATTTAAATCAAAAGACGGGGTGGGATTTTAATAACACTTACTATTTTTAGTTTGCCTTGTACTATATATATTCAAGAATATAAAAAGTAACTGGTAACGCTCGACGTACAAAAAATACAGTAATCATTTCCAAAATCATATTCAAGACTTGAAATTATCCTTAGTGATGTAGTTGAAATGAATCTTGTAGATAAGTGTACCGTGGAAAATGACTAAACATATTAACGTCATCAAACCAAGTTTTTGTCTTTAGCATAGCAATTATTTACATAAAAATATCGACTGTGAAAAGAGAAAAGTATTTAACCCACAGTTTTTTCAAAACAGCTTTTTTTCAATAATCACAATGTATACAACATGATACACGTTCTATCAAAAAGATATAAGCTAAAAATGAAAAATTTGTATCTAAATTTAGCTTTTAAACTTGAAAAAAGAAAGGTCTGTTAAAATTGCAACCGAGAAAGAAAGAAAAAATGTATAAAATAAAAATTAGTTTAAGTCAATTCAACACCATTTTATAAGACTTCTTGCACTAAAAGGATGTATATATTTCATGATTTGTCTTTGGCCCAAAATCATCAAAAAACGTTTTTTGTGGCTTCTGTCAAATTTGTTATGTGTGGGTTACGTCCATTTTATTTCCACATTTGATACAGCGCTTTTAGTTAAATAGTTTTAGTTGTGTCACAAAAAAGTCGTCAATATTAATTTAGAGTAAATTAATGTAAATTAATTGTGTTTCGATAATATCTAAAAAAATATAAAGAAATTGATGTTTGTGAACTATAATAATTTAGTTATTTTGCATGATATTTCTACAATTATGTTTAATTTTAACGATTAAAAAACGCAGTCAAAAAGAGCGTTTGGATATAAATACTTAACAGATGAAAGAATTACATACAAGTAAAAGTTTTAGAGAAAAATATACCCGATGCTATTAAATGGCCGGTAAATACGTCAGTAGATGACCACAGCTGTGGACTGTGAGTACAAATGAAATTATTTAATTGATTTGTTTATATTGCAAAAGACATTTGAAAATGTTGCTCGTACATTTCATTTAATTGCAAATTAATTAAAACGTGTTAATGCAATATAAAACAGTAACCTTCAAAACCCATGTGCTTGAAATGAATCAGTCCAAAATAATGCGTAACATGAATTCACTAGAGTGGTCTATGAAATAACCATTGTTATTTAGCCTATAAGCGCACCCATATGGCATAGTGATAATTTTAAACTACAAAAAAAAACAATTTAATGTCTCGTTTACAACAAAAAAAAAACATTATATTTATCAAACGAAAGCAGGTCAAAACTTTATGTATATACGATTTATCCCTGGGCGAATCTAAATACTAACTATAATACTATATATGTGAATGTTAAATCATTCAATTGTTCAGTTTTAAAGTGAATTCAATGAAATATTGTTAAGTCATAAGTATATTGGATTGCTAATTATACGATATTATATCACTCATATAGCATGACGTATACTATAATAGAAACAATTTGGAAATACAATATATTCTCAAAGGAACAATAGGTTAACGGATAATGATTGTTATTATACTTAGAAATATTTATACTAACAATTTTATCCATAATAAATAAGTTGAGTAAATTTCGTAGTTGATAAGTATAACATTTTTATCATTAATAAATTGAACACTTCGTTAAGATTTGAAGGTTGATAACAAAATTTTGCTGGTATTGTATGATTAAATTAGGCTCATTAAAAGTGAAGTGAGCCAAGTATTTCAGGTATTTTTGATAAAAATAGATTAGATTCCTTTTAATATTCTACACGTTTGAAATTATCGTTAAAGTGAAGTAACCTCAGTTAACACACATTGTAATAATTTTATATCCGTAAAATAAAAATATGTAATCCACTAAAACACCAAATAAAGACGTGATTGTACTTAGAAGTCCAAGAAAAAAGTTTTAATATTTTACTAGATGACTCACTTCGGACACTTATGATCGGATAGTCGTTTTAATATACATATATACGATTATAAGAAGATTATAATATAAATATATAATTGTCGGGTCTATTTCAGAGTGGTCAACGTCATTAGCTTCCATGCCGGAATTCACGGGCTCGAATCCCAGTCCAAACAGCATATTTTCCAAGCATGGATTTTTGTTTTAACTAAAAGTACCCTTCCAATTCTAAAATATTGGGACGTAGCGAGAGCGATAAGCTTACCACTAGTCCTGTCCTAACCCTACCTTTTATATCCCTACTCTTTAAAAAAAAATAAGAGAGGTCGAGCAACTGGGTAATAAGTAGAAAAATTCTGTTAAAAATACCTCCATTAGAAGGCTATATGCTCCACATTGGGAGTGGAAATGGAGATTTTTTATAGATTTCTGAAAACCATTGACTGTGGTTCGATATTAATGGTATCGATACCATACGATTCATTTTCAAATTTAAGTTAACAAGAATTACTGGCGATCTATTCGAATAAAACATTAAATGGTTAAAGAAAATATATGTTTTATAATACAGTACTGAAATTCTAAAGACTTTATGTGAAATATGACTAGTTGGTCTTTTAAAAGAACACTTGGTTTCCAGAGAGATTGGTGTTGCTTGATTGTATTATGGTAGTTGATGTGGCATTTATTTAAATCTTTGAAATTGGTAAAGAATACAGTTTTAATAAAGTAATGTGTCTTACCGTCTCTCCATCTGGGAACAGAGATGAACATCTTATTCTTCCATAATTCCATACCAACGGGAAGATTATTTTCAGGAATGTATGCTCCAGACTGAATGGCTTGCTGGCGACTGTACTCATCAGGGAAGGCATAGTCCATTGACTTCCAGGCAAACCTTTCCTGGAGCTTGTAGGCAGCATTGGCACCGCTGGCCAGCGCTATCGCCAAGAAGGCGGTGCTTATAATCATGTTCATGTTTTGTCTAAATAAAAGAAAAAAACAGTTAAACAATCATACAAGATTTATTAATTTAATATTATTTGAATGCGTCTCTTTACTAAATCGGATATAGCATTATAATGTGTCACGTTGCGGCCTGGATATAAAATTTCATAATTTTAATATAATTCATATTGTCAAATCCGCAAAATTTAAGTGAATATATTATTTTATATACGTTTATATTACAGTAAAACTGACCAGAGTGATCTATTTATGAATAAAAAGAGCGAAACTGAAATGTATACGGAAGGAAATATTTTTACAAACTCTTTTATGCATTTTTCTAAATGCATAGAAGAGTTATATAAATACATAATTGTTTTATTCTTAAAACAATTGTGTATTTATATATAAAACACTATTTGTAGGTTTTTTCAATTAAAACATTTTTTGATTGCGTACGAATTTATATACCTGAATTCAATACAATTTTGCATTCAAGGAAAGTGTATAATTATTCACTCTTAACACTTTTGGTATAAATTACCAAAATAATTATCCAATCTTGTTAAAGCATTTCATGACTCGTATTGTGTAAATAGTTGACGCAAAAATCCATTAATCATATAGCTGAAGAGAGAATATTTCAATATATACTTGAATTGAAATCTTGTGGTCACGAAATATTTCGCGATAAATGTAAATTGTTATTTTTAATGCAATTACACGCACAGTACTGTCATACATAGCTACATAGTATGCACGTTACGTAGGAAATTGAGGAAGCCATATTTATATTATTTTGATTTTTCTAATGAGATATTGAGACACATCCTTAAGTTTATTTTAGATAATTATGAAAGAGCGATTTAATTACTTAAAAAATAAGCTTAAATTTGAACACATGAAATATCTTATTTTTGTTACTAACATATTTATTAATATTATTTTCTTTGATATCGATAGCGGATGTTGACAAATCAAATATATATAGTTTATTTTATTTGCAACGTGACACAAAGTAAAAACTTCAATGTTAATTTAACATAAATTGTTGAATATAAGAAAATAGGTCAATCCGTTTTCAGCCTAACGAAATTAGATCATCAGAATTCAAATGAAAAAGAGTATACCAAGTGAATTCATAATGCCACCAAAGCTATTGAAATAAGAATGGCACACAAAAGGTTGAAATATTTGACTAAAAAGCGACATTTCTGTGGATTTTCCTCTTTAAAGATTGCAAAATAAAAAAAATGCGTTAAAAATATTGATACATTTATCAAATTAAAAAACCCATGGTTAATTGTGTATAATGCAAAAGATATAATTTACTAGATTATGCTGAAAGCTTTTTTTTGTACCAGTACAAATGTTTGGTAATAAGACATACAATGCAACCAAATTATTTATTGAAATTTATAACAGTACTCTGTTACAAATAGATATCGCTCACTTTTTTAGTCTACTAGTACCAAAATTGTTTAAAAAGTCTTATATATATTGAAAAATAAAATTAAATATCTCAATCAGTGGAACTATATTTTGATTTTGTAAAACATTGGAGTTTGTTCAATTGTATGAAAATGTATTTAGAATCAAACACTTTGACATCATTTATCTAATGAGTTCTTTTAAGTCTTTGTGATAAGACAAACCCAGGATCACAATCAAATTGATAATAATTTTTCTAATATTCTTTTTATTTGAGCCCTCGAAAGGTGAAATAAGCCAAGTAGTAAAACGTTAAAGTTTTTCTATTGGACTTTGAAGTACAATCTCGTATTTATTTGGAATTTTAGTGAGTTGCGTATTTTAATTTTAAATAGGTAAAACACTACATATTACGGTGTGTATTTACTGAGCTCACTTCACTTTTATGATAATTTAAGACGTGTAGAATATTATTACGTATCAAACTATTTTTCTTATAAAATATTACCTGGCTCACTTTAACTTTCGGGGGCTAATTTTAAATATCGTTCATACAACTTTCTGCATAGAAAATTCAACATGATACAATAGATACAATGCATTGTTCTATAAAACATTTTATGAAATCGAAACAATACATGCGCAGATTTTGACAACTGGATAAGAGCAATATTTTTTAAGCGTAATTTATTTGATAACACGGTATTGTTTTTTTTTAGATAGTGTCCATCAAATTACTTTTGGTTTGTAATACAAGTTTAAGTATTACAAACATTGTTTTTAATCATTTATTTCCGTCATACCCATAACGAACGAATAAGATTGCTTTGATTTCAAATAAAATATTCTTCTGTCATATCAAAACAAAATAAACTTATTCACTATTAATCACGCAAAACAATATTACAGGGAAATATTAGTTACTTATTTATTTTATTATAATGTGTCTTTTTTTAAAGTATGAAACGTTGGTTATATAAACAAATATAATTAAAAAATACACGGAATATGACAGGCCATTATCAAGTGATAATAATTATTAAAGGTAGAACATTTTTTTGAAATGTAAAAGGTTGATACTTGACACCTTAGAGTGAGTGAGATATTTCATTACTTTTCATAATTTCATTAATGGAGCTAAGTAAAAAGGTACAGTATCTTTCATCTTAAAATTTGATTTAATGACATAATAAAATATAATGAAAATATTAGTATAGCGAAGATTACGCATTTAATGTTTTTCTCGACTTCTTCTATAAGGTTTGTAAAGTTAACCGATTGAATAAAATTGTCAGTTGAATTTCTATAAGAGTTGAGTTAAGTTAAAATATTTGTGTGATATGGGAAACTTGAACATCGTTATTTTACTAGAGTGCCAGAATATTATTTACACTAAAAATACTACACATAATATAACTGATTAAAAAAAATTGTGTTTGTTTTTGTTTCGGGTGAGATTATTTGAAACCTTTTATATTTAATACAATGTAATAGTAATTGACAGTTATTTTATAGCATTAAAACTGCACACGAAAAGTTTTTAAAATAGTTTTATCGAAACAGGTTTTATGTATAGTACAATTAGGCCAAGCTTATTTTGTAATTGGGTATTTAACGAAAGCTGTGTTTTATGATTTTTCAAAGTATTTTTTTTAAGCTTTGAACGCATGACATAGTTTGGCTGAATTTAATCTGTCATACAGTAATTTTAATCGCGTTAAACTGATTGACGTTTCTATCTTAAATCAAGCATCCGTTAAATCTGTTTTATTTGATAAGTTACGTAATGACAATTAAACGTGTTTGATTGAAATGATAACTATACTCTATTTTGACAGGAGATTATCAAAGATGTTTTGTTGAAAAATAATAAAAGTAGTCCATAATATGTTTTCTGTAAGTGAGTTATAAAAAGTTTATGAAACAAAAAGTTTAACATGATTTTTTATTTATGTAATATTTAAATGAAGCCTGAATCATTTAATGACAAATATTTATTAACTTTGTCAAAAATATTAATGATAATATGTCATTAGCAAAAAATATTATATTAATTATATATACTAAATTAGTATGATATGTAACAATACAGAATTAACCAAATTAAGAAAGTAAAAAAAAAATTACAACAATTACAAAACAACTGTCATTATGAGAATGTTTATTTGAATTATTCAATCTTAAATACGATGCATTAAGACTATTATTTCATTTAAATAAAAAAAACAAACAAATAAAAATATTATTTGTTTTTTTCGAAGGGTGCGTAATTTTTTGAATATTGTTAGTTACCTCACTTTATTTTATTAAAAATGATATTTTATTTGTTTAAAATATAATCAAAATATTACGGCAATAAACATTTTAATTTAAATTGTTCTATTTACGAGTAATTCAAAAAAAATGATAAAAACACGCAAATTTTGATTTAGCTAGGGTGTTAAAAAAGCTATTATGTTACCAATAATAGAAATTAACATCAAAACACCTCTATTCACAACCCTATATATAAGTATATATAAATAACTTATTAAGTATTAATGTTTCGATTGACAAAAAAAATAAGTTTGAATTTAAACCCTGCAAACACGCAGTAAATTGGCGATATGTAATACAACTCACTTTTAATAGGTTCTAATTGATTTGTAAATAAACTTAATTATAAGGGTACCTGTCTTTAAACTGTATCCACTTATCGAAGAGCAATGTTCAACACTGACTGAAGTTAATCCGCAATAACTAGCAGGTTAAATAGTAAATTCTATGATCGCGTCCGTACTATGTACTACTCGTAAATTGACGTAGAGGTGGTTATCGCTCACCTGTCTTACACTCCAATTCACGACAATGTGCAAAATTCCCCATTAGCGTGATTCTCAAACTTCGGTCAATGCAGCAAAAAACAAGCATTTAATGCACATTTTAATGATTGAAACTTCAAATAAAAAATGTGAATATATCGAAAATAAACAAACAATGTTTTTAATTAAATAATCGATTTATTTGTTTCTTATATCATAACTGGAGCATCCAATCACGGACGATTTTTGTAGTACCCGGGATCTCGGAATTCATCATAATTTAGTTTATATCATAAACCACAGTTGCTTGAGATTATAAGCGAAAGAAGCATCAAATTAATAGATTCCATAATCATTGTCTCGAAGTCAACACTTTTTTATTGCTCAATGTTTTGAAAAAGTCTTTTTACCTCTATTATGGTGAACCCCGGGATTGGCACTAAGATGATTCCAGGAATACGGGTTGGCCAAATTGGTCGAGATCCTGGGATTAAAAGCCTTAATAATAACTTAATCAAGAAATACCTACCACAGAAATGCAAACAGAGTACACAATAAAAAGTCGGAGAAAGAAGATGAAAAATATTTAAAATAAAATTAAGGAATAAAGTGACAAAAAGGTCTAAAATATTCAAATAACATTATATTAAAAAACGCGACCAAACGGGAATATAATTTTAATTTCAAAATGTAACAATAATTTATCGAAAACTTTTGATGGGCAATAATTTCAACAGTTTAATATTCTGTTGTATTGTGATGGTTTGATTGCCATAATGGATGTATGATTGTGTTTTTATTAATGCGATTGTATGATATAACCGTATACTAATTTGATAGATATAATTAAACATAACAATAACATTTATACAATATTGACATCAATCAGTGATCAAAAGAATTATTATAAGATATCACACACTCTTTTGTATGCATCCAAGTAATTTTAGATATACTTTATTATGAAGGATCTGAATACAAATTATTTGATAATATTCCTATGCCGTTTCTGAATTTTTCAAAGCAGAAAACATAAATAATTCAATTCTGCTGACGCAAAGAAAACAAATGGTGCGTTTTGACGACTGCGTGGTCGAGTGTCAAAGTCGTTGACTTATAACACGGAGGTCACTGGTCCCAGTGCAGACAGTTTCTATAGACTTCTGTCCGAAGTTATGATGTATATGATGTGTTTATTTCCTCTCCATTCATCCTATTCTATGAGATTACCGCTAGTCCTGTTCTAGTCTTTTCCTTATATACCTACTTTCTTTTAAAATAGAGGTCGTAGAAAAAATCTATTGTGATACCTCTATTAAGAGGTCATATGCTTCACATTGAGAGCGTTCGTGGATATAAAAAAAAAGAAACACGGGTACTAGACCAATAATGTTAACCGTCTTTCAATAAAAATCAAGGTGCCCTGATCACTTTGGTACATTAATAAGTGACTATAAATCATGACCTACCAAATAAACTAAGTTTCCATTAAACTATTGAATTTAAATATATCACAATGATGAAATGAATTTTTTTTTGTGTTGTGAAAACGAGAGGCCTTAGGCGCAATAGATTTTGGAGGCCCTGTTTTTGGGATAGCATAAAAATGTCAAAAAATTTCATGTCGAATAATAAAATTATGTAAAAATCTGAACAAACGTATATGGGTTATATAATGTAAGCCATTTTTGAGGCCTCTAAAATTTGAAGGCCCCAAGCACGCGCCTCGTTCGCTTATAAGATAGTCCGCTACTATTTACGACAATCTTAAACTAGTCCTACATAATATAAAAATACAAGGATAATAAGAACACAGTTAACTGTCCCAACGCAGAAGTTTTAGAAACATTGAATCGCGTAAACTTTTGTGGCCTTTGTCTTATGAGCTTATCACATTGATATAATAATAATTAAACTTATCATTCAATATCCTAAAGCTTTCATTTGCGTTATTTTTTTATCCGATATAATGGTCATGGACCTTGAACAATTTTATGTAGCAGTCAATCAGAACTTTCAATATAGGTTAATTTTACATATGTATTTTTTCAAAGAATATGGCTATTTATTAAACTTTGACAACATACGACTATTAACCTTATGCGGCTTGAATATGAACGTTTTATTTTTTTGTGAGGTTTTGAGTACAGTATTAGTCAGGGATTATTAAATATATTAGAGATATATAATAAAATAACAAATTTTAAGAAATTGTTAAAATAATGTTTAAATAGAAAATAATAGATTTCAAATAGCTAAACAAGAAAAGGTTTCGTTGATAAGGCAGTGCAATATTTAAGTCGGCGAAGTAGAGTTGAAATTTCTCCATGAAAAGGAGAGTTTGTGCGTCACGTAATTAAACTAAGTGTTTTTTCAACGGATTCATTTTTTTACGAAAATTTTGAAGCAGTTTCGTGATTTAATCACCATTACATAATTTGATAAAAAATGCTTTTAACACGAATGAATAAAAAAAACCTGCGTCATTCATCGTAATATTTGATTATTAACAATCTCGAATTTACTAACGAACTGTCCTAAATCAATCTCACAACCACCACAGATGGTGTTTTAATAACAAAAAGTAGGATTTTTGCTGTTACTTTTTCATACATTTATATTTAATCAAATATGCATATTTTGTCACAACCCAAAAATTCTACATGCTTGAATTTAATTTTAGGGTCTCTATGTATTGCTGCTCTGCAAAAACACATTACAATTTATGGTCGTTTCCCATTTCAACTTCTTTAATTATTGTTAAAATGTTATAATATAGGAACGCCTGAAAATTTCGGAAGACAAAATCCTGCTCATTGATTACAAACCATGTGGGAATGTATAAAATTTCTACGATTTAAATTTAACATCATAATATTTGTATAATTAAAAAATGGCTCCCGTGGACTTTATCCAATTCATTAACACTTAAAATACAATAATGAGTTGGGAATTACGTACGTTTAAGAGTCAATTATATTTGTGATAATGAATTAATTATGCAACGAAAAAGATACATCGTTTCGACCTAGATAAAGAGAACATAATTTAGTATCAAGTACTTGGGTATGCATGATAACAGCTGACTAAAAAATAACTGTGATATTTTGTTTTGAATTATACAATAAATCAGTTATTTTGTAACGAGGAACGAAAATCTATTAATTTTAATAGCTCATATTTACCAATGACAGAAATTATTGCTTGAACAAAGAAATATGTCGTTTAACACGGTTTGAAAATGTTAATAACATTTTTAAAACTTATTGATAAATCACTTTTAAGGTGTTTACTGTCAATACTTGGTGGAAAGGCATTATAATAAAAATAATAATAAATTTTTAGTACTTTTTCCACATAAAATTTATTAGATCAGGACCGGTTTCGCTCATCGCGGGCATTATCAACTGATAAGAAAAATATATAAACAGTGATATTTATACAAATTTAAATTGAAATAAAAAGGTGTAAGCTTTAAATTGTTAATAGTTGCTTACACCTTTTTATTTCAATTTAAATTTGTATAAATATCACTGTTTATATATTTTTCTAATCAGTTGATAATGCTCGCGATGAGCGAAACCGGTCCTGATCTAATCAATTTTATGTGGAAAAAGTACTAAAAATCTTTTATTATTTTTATTATTGATAAATGTTTTATTAAAAAATACAATACATTAAAAAAATATATATATATTAATTAAAACATGATCATGTTATCAAAAGAACTTTATTAGAAAAAGAAATGCTGTTTAAATTTATTTCTTCACTACTATTAATATTTTTTAAATGGTATATACTGTAATATTCGATAAATCCATTGAGGGCATCCAGGAGACTATTGATGGGTTAGGAACTAACTCAGGTCGCATTGGTCTAAAAATTAATACTAGTAAGACCAATGTGATGTGTAACCAAACCTGTCATGACTCTGATAGGACCCTTACCAGCGCGGGACAGATCATCGAGAGGGTTGACAGCTTCAGATACCTCGGCGTACATATCCCCGAAGACGGTAGTACAAAAAACGAGCTCGCCATTCGTTTAGGAATGGCTGGAGCCACATTCAACTCAATGCGGACTGTCTGGGACACACAGCTGTACTCGATTAAAACCAAATGCCACTTGTTCAACGCTTGCATTCTGCCGGTAATGCTTTACGGTTGCGAATCATGGCACCTGACGAAGACTCAGAAAAACCGTATACTGAGCTTCGAGAACAGATGCTTGCGTCGGATAATGGGGGTGAGGTGGTTTGATTTTGTGAGGAATTCAGAGATAAGGGAGCGTGCAAGACAGCGTCCCGTCACGTCAGTGGTTATGGAGAGACGTTGGAACTGGCTGGGTCACGTGCTGCGGATGCCTCCGGAAAGCCTCAATCCTGCCTGCCTCTTCTTTCGACCGGTGGGATTCCGGCGTCCTGGACGTCCGTCGGGTACTATCTATAGGATGTACTCGGCGGAACTGAGGGATGCTGGCATGTCATGGGAGGAAGCAAAGCTATTGGCGGGAGACAGGGAAACATGGAGGTGCCGCGTGGCGGCCATATGCTCCACATAGGGAGCGAACATGGCCAAAGAAGAAGAAAGAAGAATATACTTTCCAGTCATGTCAAGACTTTTAAGGAATAAACATAATGGTGATTCTAATTTATTATAATTACAAATATTTTTTTATAGTGTGACGAAATCAAAAAGAAATTTTTGTTAATAATTTAAGTTAAGTTTTGTTTTAATTTTGATAAACTTCCACCGAAAAATCAATTTATTTGATAACATGTACATCATAAAATCAAGTTTGATAGAATATTCAAAATTAAGTACTTGGTTAAGATATAACTAGCATATCGACTTTAGAAAGGAAAAAAGACGTAATTCACAGATTTTTAAAAAACACCTTTTTCGATAATCACAATGTATCAAACATGATATACGTTCTATCAAAAATTTCATAATTTGCATATGGCCCAAAATCATCAAAACACGTTTTTTGTGCCTCTTGTAAAATTTACTATGTGTGGGTTATGTCATTTTCCCTTTCCACAGTCGATTATAATACTTTCTGAAATACATCTGTGATAATTATTTTTGTTCAAAATAAAAGTCATTCTTAATTTTCAAAAATTAAGGAAAACTTAAAAAAATCGTATCAAGCAGTTGAAGATGCAAAAAAATGTTTAAATAATCTGAGACGTTTTCAATAATACGTCAAGAGCTGTATTTAATTCCCTGCAAATAATATTAATTCAAATTTAAATAAAATAAAAACTTGTCCATATATTATAACACGAAGCTATGTGAATTTTTATTTACAAAACATAAAAGCGTACATTTTAACTAAAGCGTTACACCGTTTACAAAAGATCGTTACAGAAAGATTTGATTTATTTCATATATTTGAATTAATAAAGATTAAAGACTAAACGAATAAATACATTAATTGAGTAAGGAAACAATTATGATTAATGGGTTAAAAATTCAACGGTTTCTTATTGACCAAATCAAGATCCTGTATCTAGCATGAAATGGTCCAAAATGATTATCTACCATAGATCACAAAGCATTTAATTTGCCAGTAAGTAATAAGGAAATACAATTTTTGTATGTGTTTACAGTAAATTTCAATCATGCCAATATTTAAATACAATGTGACTAAATGAATCATGATTCAAAAACAATAGTCTTTATTTCGTAGGTAACAAAATTGCTGAAACTAGACACACCTAAATCAAAAATAAAAGTATTGTGTTTTTTTTTCAATGCAATAATTAAAAATATCGAAATTTGCTGATTACTATTGCACGTAAGTAAAGCTTCGAACATCCGTATTGCCATCGGAAGTTGGCACGAAATAAAAGGATAAATTAAAACGACACTAATTGTTTCTTTCAGTTCACTTATGCTGTTGTTTAATAGGGCATGAAAAAAAAATGTATTTAATATTTATATTTGTCGGGTTTATGGCGAAGCGGTTAGCGTTGTTGACTACCGTGCCGGATCTCAAGGGCGCAAGTCCCAGTACGAAGAGCATGTTTTCTATCTATTTCTGGTAGAAAGCATGAGCGTTTTTGATGGCTAAACATTCCCTCCTACCCTTCCGATCGTTCGATAACTGGGCGTAGCGAGAACGATTAGTTCACCACTAGTTATGTCCTAGTGATGTCTTCCTATCCTTACTACTCTCATTGAAAAAGAGAGGTTGTGTGACTGAGTAACAAACAGTTTCTCGTAGAGAAACTTCTGTTGAGATACCTCCATAAGAGGGCATATGCTTCACATTGGAAGAGCACATGAATTGAAAAAAATGTAAATAATACATAATATCATAGCTACAAATTACTAGATGGGAGTGCCGCCAGTGAAAATTTTCCCAATGCACTTGCAAGAGAATGTTTTAATGTGTGTGCTTATGTTTTAATTCTGGTTATTTGTAAAAAAAAAATATATGATTTGGACCAGTGAATTCCGAAAATAAAAATAATATACAACGAAGGCATTGTTTTTTTCTACGAACTTATGTGAATCAACGTTTTCCACTATGAAGGTGGTTAAGAACAAATATAGAAACATACTCACAGTTGTAAATTTTGATAATTGCATTCGAACGGAAGTGACAAGGTACTCACCGAGAATTGAAAAAAAATGTTGAGGAAAGTGAATGCCATTCTTTTCACTAATTATTTTTACTCATACTTATTTTTCAATTATTATTTTATCAATAATTAATGTTTTACTAAAAAATCTGATGTTCTTATTTATTTTAAGTAATATTATGTATGGTACGATAAGGTAAAGGTCCGATGATAAAAAAAAACTATAAAGAAGGAATATGTATAGGTAGCTCACCTGACAATTTCAATTTCTGAAAGTAGCTCACATCCTTATTGAGTTTGGAGACCACTGATTTGGACAATCATAACAAAATGTCTTCCCTAATTTAAAATATGTAGCAATTTTAATGAACACACTTATGTTTATCTTTTAATAAAATTGGAAAAACCAAAACAATTACAATAACAACGTAACGGTTTGGTGAAAAGTGGGTATTTTATAAAAACATGTTTGAATAAGACATACTATACAAGTTATAAATATAATTTTATTTAAAAAATAATTGAACAAGATCATTATTACAAACGAACATTTCAATTAACATAATATAAAGTTCAAATTTATGGCTGAGCAGTATGTGACGGATTTACCCCAATGGCGCACGAGGCGCTCGCTTAGGGCCTGGGAACCTTAGGGGCATCAAAAATTTTTGGATGTATTGTATTTATATGGAATCCTGTTGTCTGGGTCTCCGAATCGTTTTACGCCTAAGGCCTCTTAATTAATATAGCAAGACAAAGATAAAATATACTATTTCTCAATATTTTTACCGTAACTAAGGTCAAAACTAGTTCTGACAATGAATCTCAGCCGAGGTATCAACTAATTTAAACAACTATTTATGAAAAAATCACTTTGATATGTTTATCTTATTGAAACGATTTACGTTTTACTAAGTATTTTTTTCTACATGACAATAATTAAGTCGTGTGGTGCAATAGCGAAGCTAGAAATTTCGGGCCCTCATGAAGACGTCACGCAAGGCCCTCCCATGCAATATATATATTAAGTACACTAATATTTTATACGGTATATACGTCCAAAAAAACCGTATAAAAAGTGATTAAATTCACGGAATAATTTACGATTTGTTCCCTGAACAAAAATTGGAGAAAAGAAAATCGTCTAAAAAGGTAATAACGAGGACACAGTAAGTAAATTACACAAATCATTTTTATTGATAAGAAAAAATAGTACTATTCGTCACTCTATGATTACACATGGCGAATTTTATGAGATACTAGACATAAATGTCTTTCATCAATAAAAATATATTGACACGTCTAATTTGTTAAGATGTTATGAAATCTTTTGTTTGTTATTACTGTCATGCGTGGATCAATTTCTTGTTAATAGGAAATCTGTTATTTGCTTTTGTGTTTTTTGTTTCTGTAAATCATTAGTGAAAATGTTATGTATACACAACATTATAGCATAGAGTGCTAGGTTAAATTATCTATGACAACTTGTAACAATAAACCTTTCAACTAAACCGATATCCTTTTCCTTTCTCGCCAGTTCAAATCGAAAGGTCGACAGCCAAGCAGAGACTCCTCGATACTAACATCCATATTATTTTGATAATTAAGATTAAGTGTAAAATATATATATGGAATAAAGTTGAAACAACATTGAATTTAAATTGAGTGTTTTAGTTATTATATATACATAAAATAAATTTAAGTTCGTTTTAGTGGACCGTGTCATTTAAAAATCGTATTACCAAAAGTTGACTGTGTAAATAAATTTGGGCCCCTCTTTTCGCTGGGCCTTTATGCATTGCACAACATTGCTATACGGTGGCTACGCCGCTAATGTGGTGGCAAAAGTGCATTGCGCGTCAGAAAAAAATATTTTTCTTGCAAAAATGTGCACGCAAAAATAAATAAATATGTACGTATCTTATTATGGAATGAACAATTTGTGCGAGCTGCCGATTTGACAATACAGTTGCTGGAAACTATTAATTATAATTAATATCGATACAAATTTGTTCCGGCATCAATATTTTTTACAGTCAACAAACAAAAATCGCAACGAAATTGGCATTTTATCAATTCTATTTCAGATAGATACGAATCGCACTGGTGGTTGACGGTGCACTATTCATCATAGATACTCTTATTGATTTATAAGTAACCGCCTTCATTAATGCAATAAAAAATGATTTTATGAATAATTATTCTTGACTTAATCTAGATGTACACTATATAATACTTTTTATTTTTAAATATTTTTTCCAGCATGCAAAAGATTTTTTTAAAAATAAATTAAAGCAATACAACATATTTATATTATGTCCACATTATTAAATGAATTAAAGAAACGAATGTTGTCTTTTATTGTTCACAGATGGTATTGATGGAATTTTGAGGTAAAGAGACAATTTATTTTGTGGTGTGCTTTCAACTTATTCTGCAACCCTGATAACTTACGGAGCTATATTTCAATTATTTTGGTCAAAAAATTAAGATACTGAGCAGTTGTGAGTAGAAGAATGGATGCATTAAAAATTGATTAAATAAAAAAAAATACGCCAAAGTTTATTTCAGGCAGGTACAACTAATTGTCAATGCATTAAAATACGTGTATTCAAATTTGAATCGTTAAAATTATGTACATTCACACAGATGTTGTCACTAACGACCCGGGTTTCGCCTTTCGGCATCTTCAGGCGTTCAAGTGCACGTATGAGCTTGGACAGACTTGTATTTAGTTTGAATGAAACGCATTTTACCAAAATCGGTGAATTATAGAAACTATAATAACATTGTTATATTGTAACTAATTTAATTTATGACGTATTGTCATCGTGATAAAAAAAGCAGAAACCTTCTTTTATTCTATGTATTCTATTGAAATATGATATACTTAATTTTTATTGATGTTATACTAAAATGTATTTTTATTTTAAGGTCAAGATTATCCATTTTCCATCAAGTCTAACGATTTGAGAAAAAAATGTTAATTAAGTGTACCCGATCAGCGATTGATTAATTTAAAATCGTACAAACTATGTACATTCACACAAGTGTTGTCACTAACGACCCGGGTTTCACCTTTCGTAATATTCACGTGTACGGATTTGAACTAACGTTTAGTAAATAATTATATCGCGTTTATATTAGAAATAAATGTATCATTAAGTTAAAAGCTATTGAAAGCGACATGGATTAACCTAACAAATGACTTGGTTGAATGATTAAATGTACATAACTTGAACGATTCAAATTTAATGTCTGGATTCCACCAATAACCTTCAGCCGAAATTTTAGATTGATTAATTTCATAAAAAATATTTTACTTTTAATAAAGCATATCGACTGTGAACAGCGCTAGTGGTGTAATGTTGTATTCGATTTACATTTAGCATATTAACTGTGGAACGGAAAAAGAACGTAACCCACACATATAAAATTTTACAGGAGGCACAAAAACGTATTTTGATGATTTTGGGCCATATGTAAATTATGAAACATACACAACCTTGAAGTGCACGGAGACTTCTAAGCTGGTGTTTAATTGACGTAATCTAATATTTATTAAATAAATTGTCTAGGAAAAACCTTTTTTTCAGTATTTTTTTTTGGTTTTAATTTTCACAAGCCCATCTTTTCTTAAACTTAAAAGCTAAATTTAGATACTAATTAGGCATTTGCAGCCTACATCCTTTTGATATAACGTGTATCAAGGTGTATACATTGTGGTTATCCAAAAAAAGCTGTTTTGAAACAACTGTGGGTTACGTCCTTTTTCTTTTCCACAGTCGATATTTTTTAAAAATAGCACTTCCGTAACCAATTGTTAGTTTGGAGTTTGTTGGTTATTTTTAATAAACATTGAGCTCTTACAGTGTAAAAAAATCATCTGTCACAATTATATATAATATTTAAAAAATATATATTAACATTGAAATAAGGTAACTAAGTTTTTAAGCAAAAAAAAATACAAAAAGAAGAAAAAAAAACATTAAATGGTACTTAGTGGGTTGATTCATTTACGTGAATTTATTTAAAAAAAAAACTAAAATGAAACAAATATATTTGTGTAATATCTTTTGTTGTTGTTTTCGATCTTAATGATAATAACATAAGCTTCAGGTTGAATATAATAATATAATTATGATAACGATTTATTTAGGTCAAAAATTATAACATTTTAAAATTTAGTGTAAAACAATTCCATTGTTTAATGTCAGCGAATATTGAAGTCATTAACAGTTCAAGCATAAATGGTTATAATGTGGACACGATAAATCTAGCTCGTGCCACTGGCTTAATTGTTATTATCCATATAGACAGCATCGCTGCTCTATAACAGTACTAGTCAACTATTTTGCGACACTCTGTACTTGTCAACTATTTTGGATTGTGTATCACTATGTATACAAGTTTTTAATCTACATATAAAATTCGGGTCCGTAGCGCAGTTTTCAACTTCCTTGGCTTCTGTGACATATCTCACGGACTTGAACCTCAGAACGAATAGCATTGTTTTTCAAGTTGTGATAGTCTAAAAATTCTCTCCGACCCTTGCAACTAGAGAATCCAATCCCGAGCCAAATTATTGATCCCGGGATTTCGGGATTAGAATTTTTCGATTCCGGGATCCCGGCACTGGTCCCGGGATCAGTACGTTTAAAAAAAATAAAAAATGATAATATTGGTGAAAATAAATTAAAAAAAATGTTCTTTATTATATTACCGGCTGTAAGCTGCCAATTTGTTACCAAAAAGTTCTCTTAATCTCAGTTATTCGCGATGTAGAGGTGAATGAGTGGATTTTTTAATTACTCATAAAAAAATAAGCGAAATCATTATTAAACTAACTTAATATGCAAAAATACTAAATATAACTTAAAATGGTTAATTTCGATATCTGAAAAAAGCAATTACCTACTTCAGACTGCAAAAATGAAGATTTCTAAAATTGTTGTCTATATACATACATTCTTAATAATTTTATTGAAGTAAATAGACGTAATTTAAATATTAAAATATTCCTAGAGTACCAAAGCATCTATTGTTTCGCCATTTAATCAAAGGTTTCGGTTTACGGTGCAAAATGAATGTTTATGAACAATAAATTCCGCAATACAAACACCATTGATATCTGGTAACATTCATTGATGTAGAGAACAAAGCGAAAAATAAATAAAAAAATATCGAAATATGAAGCTTTATAATAACAAACAATAAATATTGTCGACAAATGCATTCAAATACAGTACACGTGCGTATAATTCATTGATGACATTTCATAATTGGCATCAAGTTATCTTTTAGGCTGCGATTCGCTCTTATCGTAAACTCTTATCGCAAAGATAAAGTCTTAATAATAAAATTGGGCATCGTTTATTGCATATGCTTGAATTGCTGACTTGAAAACCAACTTGAAACTGTTTTAAAATCAATCCCGAATGTTTCGGAAATCATGCCTTCTGATCCCGGGATTGAAATGTATCGAAAACTCCAATCCAATCCCGGATCCTGGGATTGGATTCCCTACTTGCAACCCTAAAACAACGGGACGCAGTGAGAGCGATTAACTAATTACTATTATTTCCATTACGAGGTCATATAAATACAGGAATTAAAAAAAAGAACTGAGAACAACAACAAAAAAGTTTTAAAGAGCATTTCTGCATACACTCACAATTTCTTCGCTAACATACAACTATTAAATAAGTTAATGTTGACATCCTCTGTTGCTAAGAACAATAAGTTTTCTCGTGAATAAATTTCAAATTTAACGCAGGTGTGCAAATTATATGAAAAAAAAAACTTTTGAAAGTCATACAATGTTGTCTTTATCACAGTTCTCATAATAATTCCCAGAAAATAAACACACATATTTTTCACTTTGTATATCTGATTAAAAAAAAATATGGGTTCAAGGATTTTTTAAATAGAACCGATTTCTTTATGTTATACATTTTTGAATATTGTATTACGCAAAAGTATTTCATTTTGGCTTTAATAAAAGAGTACGTTATTTTATAATTATTTATTAAAGATATTTTACTAAAAGTAATACATCATTTTTAAAATAAAGTAAGTAACAATTAAGTCATAAAGTTTACTCTAATTATTGTTTTAAAATAAAACTGGTTCTTTGCAATATAAGGTAAAATTTTTTAAAAAATTGTGGCTGTAGTTTTGCATGTTATTTTTCTGTTGAATTTATTAAGATTATTTAACTGTTTTGGTATCATGGTTAAAAACAGCTAGACTGTTTTGGAAAAATTGTATTTCGACATAAAATTTGATAATTTAATATGAAAGCAAAAAATATATTTTAAAACAAGTTCAGCCACCTACCAACATTTAAATAAATGCACAATTAGATACATTATTTAAAAAAAAAAACATAGTCGAAGTGAAAGGAGGACGAGAACTAGTAATGCAAGATTTTATAAATAGTTTTTGAATCTATTAATATATTAAGCACAATGGCACAGTTTCCGTCTTTTCGGTAATGTAATAATGTATGTATGTGGTACTGTAGTTGAATCCTAGACGGGCTTTTATCTTAACAGGTTTTTTTATCAATCATATAAAAAGTTTTATAAAAAAATGTCTAGCACACTTAAAATTGCGTAAAGATATGGCAGTGATTACATTGTAAGCAGTAATGTTAGTTTTACTATTTATTTGGTGGATGTACGAATGCCAAATTTGTATTTCTTTGAACTAGGCAGTTATACGAAGACCGTGAAAATCTGTACCATAAAAGGAATCATAAAAATAAAATTACGATGATAGATTAGCCGTTTAGTTTCACTTAGGGATGGAAATTTTTTTCATCCCTAAGTTATGTTATGTTATATTAATAAAAACAATAATCCTTTGTACTTCATTCCACTTTATTTAATATGTCAGGACCGGTTTCGCTCATTGCGAGCATTGTCAACTGATAAGAAATATAATTTAACAATGCTATTTATACAAAATTGAAAAGTTATACACAACAGTTGGCATTGAAAAGAAATTGCCAATTACATTAAAGTGATTCTAAAATAACACAAAATTAAAATGTTCAACACATCTAACATATAATTAAAAAGTCATCCCAGATTCACAAATTCAGAATGCGATTAAAAGTAATTACAAACATAATTAAAATTTGGGAAATTTTTGACAAAGTGATAAAATGCTACATTAATACATTACTCTATTACTACATTAATCAGTTGACAATGCTCGCAATGAGCGAAACCGGTCCTGACATATTAAATAAAGTGGAATGAAGTACAAGGGATTATTGTTTTTATTAATATAATGCCTTTCCACCAAGTATTGACAGTGAACACCCTAAAAGTGATGTTATGTTATGTTAACCCACATTTAAAATCTTCTAGCCTAGATATTCTGAACTAGTAGATGTATAGCTGGCAATAGTCACTTTGTCGGATCTTATGGCGCAGTGCTTAGTGTTGTTGGCAACCGTGCCGGATCTCACGGGTTCTAGTCTCAGTACGAACTTTACTTTTTTTTAATTTTCTCGACTTCTGTTCGAAGGTATGGGTGTTTGTGATATCTAAAATTCCCTTCCACCCTTCAGTTCCTTCAATAACTGGATGTAACGAGAGCGATTAATTTACCACTTATCCTGTCCTAGCCTTACCTTTCTATACCTACTACTTTATTTGGGAAAGAGAAGGTGAGCGGCTGAGTATCAAAAAATTCTCGTAGAAAACCAAAATTGGTTGAGATATCTCCATTATGAGGCCATATGCTCCACATTAGGAGCGTACATGGATTTAAAAAAAGTCACTTAATTTTCAAGCTCTTTTGGCATAGTTAAAGATTAAAAGGTCAGTAACTGTAGGTTAACTGTATAATTCGTATATTATAACTTTAAGAGATACGTTATTATAAAATTTTAGCTTTTGCAATACGAAGAATATACTTAATACCTAAATCTAAATACCTGATTATTGTGAGCTAGTTCCCATATTGTTGAGACTTGATGGGTATATTAATCAGTCAGGAGCTTTTGGATAAGGGAACCTTTTCATTACTAAAGGCCGCATTCATTTATATGATTCAAAATAAGGCCGCAGTAAAGAAAACGTTGACACCACCCCTTTTTTGTCGATCATATAATCGGTTGATTATGCTTTTTTTCCAAACGCGCTTGCTTATAATTGTTTGATTAAAGTGAATATTTTGATCAAGTTAAAAGACCGCATCAGAGAAGCCGCATGTGGTCTGAAAGCCGCAGGTTCTCCTCACTGGTGTAGATACATGAAAATAAGCATTAAGATTGTACTAAAAATTTCACATACATGTTTGCTATAAAGGAAAACTGCTTTATTATAGATCTTTATTCCAAAGTATTGAATAAATACCACAACACCTCAATGAATGACACAATTCTGTAATAATACAATTCTGAACATCTTAATTCTACTTACGTAGCAATCTTATTTAATATTTTCTTATATAATAACTGTGATTTGTGTAGGAATTTATTACAATCAAAGTCAATGCACTCTTTAGTCATTAAAATGCAAATATAGTTCATTAATTAGTTGTATACATTTTTAAAATATTCTTGTATCAACCCCACATGTAAATTAATCAAGTTTTTGCTTAATAAAATTGATAAACCTGTTTTAGAGGTGATAGTATATTTTACTTGTCTTGATCGCACAATTACTGAGGAAATGACTGATCTATTTTTTTTATTATCTCCCCAAACATAAGCAGCTTTGGAAAAATATTGCGCAGTAAATGATTAAGTGGGCGAAGTTAAGATCTTAATTACGGCATTGCAAATATTTGTCAATCGTCAATATATATGAAACAGATTGAGTATATTTTTTATTATTTCATTAGTCAAAATGACTTAACAGATTAATTTTTTTTAAGTAAATGAGGATATTTTTTAACGATTATAGCTTTAAATTACAACAATATTGTGTACAACATTTATCTGAAACATTGTAAGAGTTAAGTAAGATTCTTCTTTTCACGCAGATGGACAGTATTAGGTTATGGTCAAAATTTTCTAGCTAAGGTAAACAGTTTTGGCTTTGAAACAGGAATCAGAATCCGTCACCAAGTGAGAGTTGATAATTCTATAATAAAGACAAACACGCATCAAGTTTATGTATTATACAAGCATATTTATTTTGTATTGAGGTAGTGATACTTTATTGACATCAAGGAATTATGTTATAATTATGTATTATCAGTGAAAAAAGAATTTGATGCATTAAACTACCCACAACATAAAGGTCATTGGAATAGCTCTATTTGATTTTTATTCCCTTTTTTTTGATTTAATATAGTAACGGAGATTGTAGTCAATATATTGTTCTAGCTGTTTTTTAAGTGAAGATAAAAAATGTCATTGATGTAGAATTAGTTGATTAGTCTTTCATTTACCTCTAAATGAAATATTTCAAATAAAAATATGTATTTTTATTATAAAATCTGCTGTATTTACTGTTGAAGCACGTTATCTTTATACATCAAAATATTATATATCCACGTTCCCAAATCTGCTATATGGAAATATGCTTATCTCAAAATGTCAATATAACTTATCATTTTTTTTCAATATTTTTTCCTTAGTATGAAAGATACGGAATTTTAATGAAAATTATCCGAACAGAAATTGTTCTACAAAAACCACTTGCTATTTATAAACGTATTTAAAGTGAATGAGGATTGGGCTAGGGCAAGGATAGTGGTGAGATTATCATTTTCGTTAAGCCCATTTTCAGGATCGTATGAGTAAAGGAGAAATTTACACATCACCAACATTAATGCTTTACAAAACCATACATCTGAACCAATGACGCTGAGCATTCGGCTTTATGTCCTACAAAGTATTTTCAGTCAAATGTGTTATAAATATATGTGATTTTTAAAACTATTTTTGTTATAACCTGAGCTACATTTACTAAAGTGAAGTGGTTGTGTGTAAAATAATAAATATTACAATGTAAGTAAGAATTTGAGTTGTTAAGCTGATTTTTATATTCATTGCTGATAGATTAATATCAGTTTCTTAGAAATAGCATTATTACGGATATGAAAATTAGTCGAAGGCCAAAATATATATGTAGCATAAATTATTTTATATTCTACGCAGTATGTCGGTTGATTTATTACAATTATCACCGATCTGTCAAACGTAAGTTTTTGGGCTACTCAGTAGTCACATTTAAATTTAAAATTTCCGTACCACCCTCCATAAGAAACTAAAAAAAATGAATGTCTAAATTTTTTACTATTACATCAATAAAACTATTTGTTTTATAAAATACCAACTCGATATCTGATTAATAATTTGGTAATAACTGGCTTAGGAAATTAGCTAGGAAATTCATATGTTATATAGTTTTATCAATTATTCCAGAGAGCGATAGCAGACTTTTTACACAAAACCCCAAAGATCAAAATTATTTTTTTAGATAAATGTAGTTCGAGTATGATAGATAAGTGTTTTTAAAAGATGGCTACGAATTAAAGGAGATGTTTCCATTACACAATAATGACTTTCATTTTGATGAAAAGTTGACGGCAGCTCCGAAATTTAGTATCTTTAAAATGGAATATTAAAGGTATAATTGATTAATTATGTAATTAATAGCCATATTCTAAATTCGTGAAAAGATTGTTTTTTGTTTGTCTTTTTTACAACACATTTTTGTATTACTTTTCGACTATTAGATTAAAATGCTGTTTTCCTTAAGTTAAAAAATATACAACAATATTTCGAAATCTTCTGCAAGAATTTATTTTATCTATGAAGATTTTCGAGAAATCACTAGAAAGATTTTTGATAATATGATATGCAAAATGAAAAAAACCAAATGCTGAATAAAATAAACGTATTTCATGTTTCTATTTTTTGTACTTGAATGAGAGGTTAACGTTTATTTCGTTAGCTAATAAATAAGACTTTAAAGTTGTTATTAACATATAATTTGATTAAAAGATCAATAGTAGCGGCTCATTCAACAGCGATAGTGAATCTTTTCTGCTGCCGAAATGTAATTTATTTGACAACCGAATAAATATATATTTATTGTCGTAAGATATTATTATTAAGATATTTGATTTTTGACAAAAGTTGTATTTTTAAATTCTCATTTTTTTTCCATGTAATACAATAAATTATTCAAATTTAATTAAGCAAACCTAAAAACTTTATACTTCCATAACTGCATATTAATATTTTTTTATTACAAAAAAACAAATTATCTAAAACACTTCTTTATTTATTAAAAAGAAAATATATTTTTGGTAGAGATAACATTTTTTTTAATTCTTTATTGATGACCATGTCTAGCCTCGCTCATTGAGTTCCTCCGCAAAGACTGAACAGCTTACTCCGCTTGAGTGATGATAGGTTCTTTAGAATCAATAATGCGCATACTTAAAAATCACTGTGCGTGTTCGCCATCGCTGCTATCACATAAAACCAGTCATTATTTTAAAGACTTAATCATATTATGAAACCAGTAGTCAATGATCTGAGCCACGAAGAAAGAGAAGCGTGGTCTTAATGCCTATTGATTAATGAACTTACAAATAGCCTTACTAAATCTTTATTATGACGTGTTGTAATGACTTATCGGTGTTTAATAATAATTAATGGAATCCATTAAATATTTAAGTTTGCATCAAAGATGGCAAAGTTTTCATCAATCTGTTGAATAATCGCTTTGATTGTTGCACATGAAAGTTTTTTTTTATTTGGTTGCGCTTCGTAAAGTTGTCATAACTATCATTTTTTATTTAAACATCTTTGTCGTAGATTATTAATAATATTTATATAGCTGACAATTAGCCTAAATTTTGTTGCAGATATTTGTTTTATTGATTAATTATATGTCAAACATTTAAATATATATATATCAATAATATTTTATACACGATTTAAAAATATATTTATACATCAGGTACAGCATACAATCCAAATGAAGAGTTTGTTGAAATTCTCTTAGTCTATCTTTTGAGAGAGGCTAACAGATGGACGGACTAGATTAGAAAGAAACTAGTTTGTGTTTAATCTTTAGAATACACCGTTTTCACTCATGGATAGGGGTAGATTAGGATGTATAAAAACGGTACTGAAATCAATGTTTTCGGATAAAGACTGAAATCGATTGAAATATTAACATTTGAAAATTTATCATGTCCAACCCAACTTTGTAAAGTTGTTTTTTTAAACAGCTTACAACCAATAGTTTACAGCATAGGTTCCCAAATTTATTAACCAATTTCTCTTTTCAGAAAAATAAAAAATACAGAAGACTTCTCTGGATAGTCTTTAATTGAGTTCAGTACAAGTAATGTACAGTTAATACAAGTAAATATCAAAAGATCACAGAATAAAATAATGATATTTTTGAATGATTATTTCTTCACATTTTCAAAACGGCTTATTAATTTTTTGCCTCTTAAAATTTATCTGAATTTATTATTTCGTATACAATAGAAAAAAAGCTTGTTTTATTAAAAAACTTAACAGTATAAAACTTAAAGAACTTACAAAACTATTTTTGTATTCCATCATAGTCATAACTAAGACAAAAAATTCTGATGATGGTGTGATTCTAAAACAGTGATTCTAAAACAATATAACGAAGCTAAGTCAGTTGTTTTATTTAATTTATTATTTAAAAGGCATTTAAACTCTATATTTACTTTTAATTTCATTTATCAGTTTTGCTTTTTTTGCAAAACGAGATTGTTTTTTTTTCTCATTTACCATATGTGTCAGTTAGAAACTTGGAGTTGAAATGACAGCTGATTTACATTCTTATATGGAAAAGTTGATCTGCAGTTTAACTGTTTGTTTTTTGCTCCCTCTTATAAATTAATGAGCTGATACTGACTAAAGTAGATACTTCAAGATAAATACGATCTCCCAGGAAAGACTTGCATTTTCATTCAATTGAACATGAAAAACCAGAAAGTATTATATGGACTTATTGTAATAAAATACAAGTTTTATCTGTAAAATTCTGAATAGGTGATATAAAAATGTAGTTTAACTGTATTGGTTACTTTACCTTAAAACAGCTATGAGGTGACAAATTCAAATTTCTTATTGCATTTTATAATGATATTTTATTTATAAGATGCTTTTTAAGCTAATAATTCCTAGGATTTTGGAACCGAAGTTCCTGAGTTTTTGACATTCGATTTTTTATGAGAAGACAAGCATGGGGGCCACAGAAAAATATAGACACTCAAAAGAAACCACGGGCCCAAATAGGTTGATAAACGTGCACTAGATAATAAAAGTCGACAAAAATCTAAAATTGAATAATATCAAGCTAAATTTAGCTCAATTATAAAAAAAGCAGTATTTTAAGCAAATTATGAATGAAGTAATAACAACAGGCGATTTCGTGGTATAAAATCGATACATCAGTTCCCAAGTGCAACGATTAAAACTATGGAGTTTTGAGTTGTGTGAGGAAACGCTTAAAACACCGATATATTATACCGGTAACAACTACGAAAGCCCTGCGAAAACATTTTAAAACTCCTATTATTAATACTAGAAAAAACATGTTTATTTAGTCATTATTATATTTTATAGATAATCCAATAAATTAATTAATATCAACAAATAGAATATGAACTGTATAAAATAAAACTTGCCCACAATCTTGTTTCCTTATAATTAAAGGTCCCTACTACACAAGATTAATTATTTGGCTTGAAAAACTTGTAAATTCGCCAGTAAAACTTTGCTTACTACTATAATTTTAAAATAATTGATGTTGTTAAAAGTATTTGATGTTCTAAATATTGTAATTATCCTTACTTACTAACCTGATTTATTAGGTAACATTGTTACAAGTCTTAGACAAAAAATATTGTATATAGTTACCTATTCATCTGTAGCCATAATTCAATGGTACGAATAAAGTAATCAAAGATAGCGAAAAATTATACTTGTAATCGCTCGCCAATTATATATAGATAAAAAATAAACTGAGAAAGAAATTTCATAACAAATAGGTAGGCATAAATGCTATATATATATTTGAAATGCCATATAAGTATACATGTTTTTAATTATATTTAATTGGCGGACCAAAATATTTCAGTATAAATAATGTACTAATCTTATATTAAATTGGAGCAAACTTTTGTCACTTCTTACAATTCAATGACCTTAACTTTGTTATATAAAATGGAGGAAACTTAAAGTGAAAATATGTTATGCATCTGGTTACAGTGTGTTGTCATTTTGTAAAAATTTCTAGTGCCTATGAAGAGCATTTAAACTCCTAATCGAGTTTATCTCAGATTTCTACATAAACTGCTTTTTAATCAGTAGCTCAACCTCTTTTTTTTTCAATGAGAGTAAGAATATTCGATAAAAGGATAGGACAAAACAAGTGGTTTGCTAATCACTCTCGCTACGCTCAGTTTTTTTAGGATAACATGGGAGAGCAAATGGAAATTAAGACATGAGTGAAAAAAATAGTCTCATGTGTAATAAATATAGGAAGACTTGAATTAATGCGTCAGATATTCAGAGGTATTGGATATTAAAAAAGCACAGTGGAAGCAATAGCTTTTTATTCAGTAATAGTTTTATGGTCATTGGTAATCAGTGTAAGATTTTAAAAATGTGTGTAGTGCATTAAATATTTGTATTACATACTTGGATTAATATGTACATTTTTAATGCAAAAGATATAAATTTATTCTGACGATTATATCTATGATCAGTGATATTAGACGGTGCCGTTATCTGCAATCGTAATTCAATTGATAAAATCATACTTGATAAATTAACAAAATGAATAGCACAGCAAAAGTTGTTGATAATTTGTGTTTAATTACAATATTTCGTTTAATGTAACAGCAATTGAAATAAATCATTTATTTTATTGGCAAATTATGTGCTCAGTAAAATTATTATAAAATGGTATTGCTTTTATAATGAATAATTCTGATTTATTTCAAAGATACTTTGGTTGATGTTTATATTTATAGCTCATTTAAAAAAATATCTAATTTAATGATAAATAGAAGAAAGTACATATCGACTGTGGAAAGGAAAAATGACGTTACCCAAATATCAAATTTTACAGGAGGCCCAAAAAACGTGTTTTGATGATTTTGGGCTGTATGTAAATTATGAATTATACACTTACCTTGAAGTGCACGGAGACTTCTTAACTGGTGTTTAATTGACATAATCTAATATTAATTAAAGAAATTGTCTAGAAAAAACCTTTATTTCAGTCTTTTTCTTGGTTTTATTTTTTACAAGGTCATCTTTTTCAAACATATATATAAGCTAATTTAGATACTAATTCGGCATTTGCAGCTTACATCCTTTTGATCGAACGTGTATCAAGTATGATACATTGTGATTATCGAAAAAAGCTGTTTTGATAAAACTGTGGGTTACGTCCTTTTTCCTTTCCAGAGTGGATATGTATATGGTAAATGAAAGTAAATAAATAAAATAGCTTGCACTTAAACAATTGTATTAAAGCATACAATTTACTTCTTTCGTATTAAATTGCGTTCATTATAGATGCTTAAATAATCATCAGCAAGAAAGTAAATGTAAATTGAACTTAATTTTTTTTTATTACAATTATGAAAATAACGTGGATGTCGAATGTGGTAAAAATATAAAGCGTGATTATTCATAACGCCAATTTAATTTTACATTTATATTTTACATTTCTGTTTTCTTGATGGTAAAGTTGTATACAATAAGTTAACGAATATTTTTTGTTGGAAATAAACAAATTAAATCTAAAGTGATTATCAAACGTTAATTGTGCTAAGTATAATTTAACAATAAAAATGATTTTGAAAAAATGCCATTAATTTTAACTACAAATCGTAATATGAACGTATAGTGGATTGAATTGGCATTTACTTGGTAGAATTCCATTTTAATAACGTGAAAAAATAGCACATAATATTTGTAGAACAATAAGTTGATATTTTTTCACCTTATTATTTCAATTGTCGATACTCTTGATGGAAATTCATTCACAAAATTAAACACTCTTTTGTACTAATTTTACGATTATTTAATACGATCAGCATTGGTTTCGCATCTCGCAATAATTTTCAACTGATAATAATATACATGAATGGTAAATCTAAAAGGGAGTAACTAACAATTTATTGGTCAGATAGATATATGAAAGTAATGCATTACTGACAAAAATTAAAACCATGAATAAGTGACAACCTAAACTGACTATAGTTAAAATGTGTTTAACATCTTACAAATAAATAATCCTAATTTGCAACCGTATCGAAAAACAATTAATTTGGTAAGGTCACTACCGATAAATTCAAATGAATACCGGATTCGCTCATCACAGTTGAAAATGATCGTGATGAGCGTAACCTGTTATGAGTTCTGACCCTGTCAAATAAATTCAGGACCAACGAATGTTCTTTTTTTAGTACAGTAACCGGTAAAGCTTTGCTCACCCTTTTGTAAATCAGTCAACTACAAACTAGGGTATCCAATCCCGGGATTGACATGGTCGCGATCCCGGTATTGAGAAATTTTGAGCAAATCCCGAAAATTGGCAAAAAAGTGTAGCGAATTGAGGATTTCAAATTCCTCGGTGAGCTAAAAAAACGGAGTTTAGGAGATAGTCTGCGGAAAAAGTATAGCGAATCGAGGATTTCAAATTCCTCTGTATGCTATTGTCGGTTCTTCGGTTGAGTTATTACAAAATAATCAATCCCAGGATTAGGAAAAGGCTCCGGGATTGGATACCCTACTACCAACCCCATCCCTATCAAACACGTTAAAAAATATAGCGCTCCTTATACGACAGGTTCCTGGCTATTATTGTAGATCAATTCAGACGGAAGAGAGGCACGTATTGCACATGGAGTGAATCAATTCGGAAATTGTAATGTATGAGCGATACACAATAATCAACTGGTAACACAAATATTTATTTAGTATGTTTATATTGTACATCTAACTTACTTCCTGTCATGCTTGGTTGGGCTCGAGTCTCCTGCAAAAAACTCTATCCGTATGTTTATATTTCTAGTGGCTGTTCTTTTTATAATATATTTTATGTAATAAATATAAATTATTTGCACAATGTTGGAATCCCGTAGTAAGTATTATGCGTTTGCACTGTGTTCCTCACTCAATGAAACGAGTAGGTAACTAAAAAATGACTTAATATAAAACCGAATTTGATAACTTTAACAAATCAATTATTTCGATGGAATATTAAACAAAAAAAAGTCTCTCGAATGTCAACTTGAGGTGTTGTTCCTGATGTTATACTTATCATATGCAACTTGGCTTGTTCATTTCCGGAGAATAACAAGTTGATAAGTAACCTGTAAGAAATCGAGCAAAAGCGTGCAATATAATACACAGTAATTTAACTTGTGTAGACAGGTAACTGGCTTATTTAATTGAAGTGTGTTTAACTAACAGTGTTGTGGTTGCCCACTGTAACTATACCAGTGAATTATTACGAGTTAAGAAACAGTTTATTTCAGAATATCTCGCTTGATTAAATAATATCAAAAAAAAATACCTTTTGAGCAAAATCTTCTTAAAAAAAATAAAGAATTAATTATGTATTCTAAAGACAAACTAATGTGGTAGAAATGATTTTCCGCCTGTGCGGTCGAGTGGTAAACGTCGTTGGCTTCGGCTATGGAGGTCACGGGTTCGAATCCCAGTACGGACAGTTTTATAAATTGACTTTTCAATCGATTTACGAATTTCTGTTTGAAGGCATTGATGTATGTGATGTCTTGAATTCCCCCCTCCCACCCATCTAATCATATGAACGGGGTGTATCGAGAGCGATTAGTTTACCACTAGTCCTGTCCTAGTCCTATCTTTCTATTCCAACTCTCTTTGGAAGAAGAGAAGTTGAGCAACTGAGTAACAAGCAGTTCTCGTAGAAACACTTCTGTTGAGATTAAATCCATTAGGAGTCCATATGCTCCACATTGGGAGCGAACATGTTTTATTCAGAGAAAAAACAGATTACTTGTCATATATTTCAATGATATTAATAAAACTGGAAAAGTGCGTTTATAACTAAATTTAAAATAATAAAAACATATCACACCCTCCGAAAAATACTGTTAAAGTCGCAAATGTCACTTCTTAAGTAAATCGCTTCATTCCTTCGTCTAAGCATAAATTAAAACTTAACCAACCAAGCCTGTATAGTGCATACATAATAATTTTCTTTTGGAATATAAAACACATAACTATAATTCAATTATTGTAGTATTGTTTCAGATATTTTTTAAATATTTGAGATTGCAATACAGTAATAATTAACATAACTAGCAAGACATATTGTAAGATTCGTCAGATCACATTCTCATTAACACTAGCCAGTCAGTTGATTTGAAATTCACAGCTAAAGCCCGGCATTCTTTGTTTTGGTATTCTAAGATTTTGATCTGAGAAGTAAGTGCAAAGAAATCAAAGTCAATTAATTTTAGTCATCTACCTCAGTGCTTCCCAACCTGTGGGCCGCGGCCCCTCAGGGGGCCGTAGGATTTCTTGCAAGGGCCGCGAAATTCAGTAGAAAGTACAAAAATCTATATATTTAAGTCTATCAAATCGGTGTTTCCCATATTGGGGGCTGCAGAATTTTTTAAGGGGGCCGCCGGATTGGATTGGATAGAAATTGGATTCTGGGGGAAAAGTATAGCAAATCGAGGATTTCGAATTCGTCGGTGAGATAAAAAAAACGAGTTTCTGTGACAATCTGAGGAAAAAGTATACCAAATCGCAGATTTCAAATTCCTCGGTGAGCTAAAAAAAAAACGAGTTACGGAGACAATTGAGAAGGGCCCCGGATTATTTTTTTTAGATTTAGGCGGCCGTAGAACGAAAAGGTTGGGAAGCACTGATCTACGTAACTATGTATAATTTTGGCCTTGGACCAGTGGCTTCCAACCTATATGTTACTGCGCCTCCCTTTGAAGAAAAAAAGATTATCGCGCCTCCCCATCCTATATTTCATATAGTAATAAAGACACGTTTTAAAGGGGAAATAAATATTTTGGACTTTTCGCGCCTCCCTTTGCAATAGCTCACGCCTCCCCAGGGAGGCGCGCCTCCCAGTTTGGAAATCGCTGCCTTGGACTATAAAATTAGGTCAAAGCGCCTTTATTAGTTGACGAATTATAAAAATAAGTTTAATATCTTAAATTATTTACTGGATGCATCGATAATGGTTAAATAGTAATCTTACATTATATGATAAAATTATGAATTAAAAAATATAGTCAATGACAAATTACAATTTTCGGACTATATATTGAATGCCGGAGAATTTGGCCGCAAACTTGATATATCATTATAATTTCTGATTATATCTGTCTATTCGAGATCACTTTCAGTTACTGAGATATAAATTATTGAGTGCTGTTTATGAAATTGCACATTAAAATAATTACTATATTACTTTCTTGTCGGGTCCGTAGTACAGTGCTCAACGTTGTTGGCTTCTGTTACGGATTTTACAGGTTCAAATCCCAGTATGAACAGCATTTTTTAAAAAGATTTAACGTCTGATAATTTATCAATCTTAAAATGACGGTGTGCAGTGAGAGCGATTAGCTAACCACTATTCCTCTCCTAATCGTATCCATTGTATTCCTACTCTGTTTGAAAATAAGATGAGTTATATGTCGTCGTAAAGTCATATAAATATAATACAGCAAGGTGACAAATTATTGATAATTATTCCCCAATTTTAATTTCCATGAGTGATTAAGGGGGAAGAAGGACTGAATACAGCACGAGCGACCCTTTATATTGTCGAAAAAAAATTGCGCGCCCGGGGACCGAACGTTGCCGGTTAGTGACATATCAAATAACTAACATTATGCGCTACTAATCTTTTAATAAAAAAATCTTTCTTAATCATTTTCCCAGATACAAAATTTAAAAAAAAATATATCGTTAGTTTTTATTGGCTTGTTTTAATATTATGTTATTGTTTGGCAGACGATTGAATAGAATAACACGTTTTACATTTATTATAAATATCATTATTAAAAACAAAACGTTGTTGAAAAGACTATCATTATTATTTAAATCAAAGAATATACGCAATATAATAAATATAATAGATTACTCATAATATTTAAAATACTTTCAATTCAAACGATACCTTATTTACAAATTAAGAAATAAATTGAACAATTACGTGACAAAATATATGGCATAAATGTAAAATAATCCAAGATATTTGATTTTTGTTTTGATAAGAAAGATATTTAAAAAAAAATTATAATATAAAGCGTTCATGAGATAAAATGCGTTTAAAGATATTGCATCTAAAACAGATAGTTTTGATTCTCGAAAAATGTCACAACAGTGAGTATCATATTTTGAAAAAAGGCTCGGATTGCAAAAATAAACTGGCTCGCTTTTGACCAAAAAAATACACTTTATTAATTAATCCTCTATCTGTCATAAAAATGCGTATTTAAAAAGATATACGCATTCATTGCACATACATTATAAAATAATACGGCAACATGATTTTTTCATCGCAATCGCGTAAATTCTTTTCCCTTTGAACGAGCAACGCCAATTACGAGAAAATTGTTTTATATAAACTACTTTGATTTATGTTATTGATTCAACTTCAAAGCACGTAGATAATTAGTACAAGTGTTATACAGTTAACTAAGCCCCAAGAGAACAACTTGCATACGAGTGTTAAAACAACTAATGGAATTGGTCCCTTGGGGTCTTATTTTGTAGTGTTATTTGCACATTCGTGCATAAATGTGTTAAAACGAGTATTATACAAAATTGAGCGTGAAAATAATAATATTTATATGCCTCTAGTGTATTGTTTTTTTTTATTATTAAAGTACGGTATAAACTATTATAACATTATAATTACACATTTTAAAGTGATACATATTTTAAATTACCAAATAATGGTTTCTTCGAAATGACTGTCTAGTTTTTCAAAACATTTATAAATTTATTGGTAAACATATCGACAGTGGAAAGGAAAAAAGACGTAACCCACACGTATCAAATTTTACAGGATGCGCAAAAAAGGTGTTTTTGATGATTTTGGGCCATATGCAAATTATAAATTATACACAACCTTGAAGTGCACGGAGACTTCTAAGCTGGTGTTTAATTTTAAAAAGACTGAAAAAAAAGTTTTTCCTAGACAAATTCTTTAATTTATATTAGATTATGTCAATTAAACACCAGTTTATAAGTCTCCGTACTTTTCAAGGTTGTGTTTATTTCGTAATTTGCATATGGGCCGAAATCATCAAAATACGTTTTTTGTCCCTCCTGTAAAATTTGATATGTGTGGGTTACGTCCTTTTTCCTTTCCACCGTCGATATACACTCTTCTCCCATTTGACCACACAAACGGGGAGTAGCGAGATCGGTGAGTAAACTACTAGAACTATCCATGTTGGACCAGTGGCGCAATGTTCAACTTCGTTTTCTTTCGTGACGGATCTCACTTGTTCGAGTCCCAATACGAACAGCATTTCTCAATCGATTTCCGCTGGTAGGTTTGGATGTATTTTATGTCTAAAATTTGCCCTTTCTCCTTCCGATACTTAAATGACAAAAAAGCAAGAGCGGTTAAATAACCACTAGCTCTGTCCTAGAACTCCTCTTTCTACGCTTACTCTCGTCAAAGAAAAGATAAGTTAAGCACTTGCTTGACAAGTAAAAAAAACTATCTGATAAGATACCTTCATAAGAAGGCCATATGCTCCACATTGGGAGCGGACATGGGTACAAAAACAGCTATAAATTATAGAAAATATATTGAGGAGCAAACATTCAAAAAGTGTTTTGTCACACAAATACAAAACTTGAGAAATGATGATTTAAGTGTTGCAAAAGTGACGGTTTGTATGAATGTGTCAACTTTATGATTTCATTTTAATATGAAAAAAAACTTTTTTGAACACTAATTTTGATTTCCATTCATAGGTTTTATTATGAGCTATCAGAATTGATAATAAACGCCATTTTTCAAAATTTGTGACAAAACACTTTTTGGATGTTTGCTCCTCTATTATAGAGATTTCATTAGAAGTGTCATATTACGTAAATTTTAAAAGAGTAACAAATCATAACTCGATTATTATCGACTGTTTAACTAAGTACCTATATTTCAAACAGAAGATCATTATATTATTATATGTGCTTAAAAAAGTTAACCATTTCTTATTCATAAACATATTATGGAGAAGTTTGCGTAACTTTGCAAAATTTATACATTATTATATGTATTGCTAAACTGCATTCTTTTTTTAATTAATTCAAATCTAATACGACTTTCAAAATAGTGTGTGTTATAATAATGCATAATAACACGGCAATTCATTGCTTTTATAGACATATGGACAAATAGAGATATTTTTTATAAACAGAACATGGCTGCCGAAGGTATTGTTTTCGACAATTTGGCATCTGTCATGGGTAAACATTTAATTTAATTGTAATATTTTTATTCGCACTGTTGAATAAAGGAAAAAGTATATTTCAAGCATTCGGAGGAAATCCTTTACAAAAATGCATAATATGTGACCATGATTAAAAAAGTAAAAAGTTTTAGACACATATTAAAATTAAATAAAATTTTGTTTATGAATTTATATAACAGTTAAGGTAAATTAATTTGTTTTGAGTGGGAAATATTATACATTATAAAAATATATGGGTAGCCGACGAACGTAATTTTTTTTCTCAGTGCTAGTTTTATTTCCAGTTTATCGAAGCGAAAGAAACGTCTTGATTAGAAATACCTTGCAAGAAAAACTTTCAATTATTCAGTGGATGGAAATTTTTATACTTTTACACAACAATTACATACAACCGTTAGCATATTAATACGACTAGACATGAATAAATTGTTTAAAGCAATGTCTGCACAGTACCAGGTTTGGCTCAAAACGAGACGATATTTTATCTAAAGTATTTACAAGTTCAATAGTTTTTTTTATTGGGTTAATACTTGGTGATAAAACTAACAAGATATGATGAACAAAAGTGATGGTTTTTTTTATTACTTCAACTGAAAACAAAATTAAGTACAATAATATTTATGTAAAATGGTGAGACTAATTAAAACTTTAGAAATCCTTAGTTTACATTTTATTTGATATAACTATGATAGATTGTAACAAAAAGTCAGCTCTGATCTTGAAATTCAAAGGTTATTTTATTATTAATATTATGTATTGTGTTCGAATGCACGGGATACTAAATATCACATAAACTAAATGGATGAGCAAGTTACATTTTCTTTCTTCTTTCTATTATTTAAACAATTTATATGCAGTACTGGATCAACTTAAGATTTTTTTTAGTGAATTTATTTATATTCTTTATTGTTATTGCGTTATGGAGTCTAGCCACAAAACAGAAAACAAATGAAATATGTACATGTAAATGATTTTTGATTAAATACATTTATTTTATAATCCGAGTTCTATGTATCGCTAGATGACCACTTTCTGTTGTCGTACTCATTGGTATTACAAATGACCAAAAAGGGAACTCGCAAATTGTTTTATCACTTATACGCATTATTTTCTATACATTGTGTTAGCCAGGCGTTGTTCACTGCAAAATTCTCAGCATTGAGTTAGCAAGCATTGCTATCTCAATTGATCGATTTTTTTGTCAAAATCGATCGATTTTTGAAAATGACAAAAAAATCGATCAATTGAGAATTGATCGATTTTTTTGTCATTTTCATAATACCGGCGAAAATATTTGTATTAGATATGAAATGCTGAAATATTGTCGTTGATATATTCGCTCAGTGTTGCATACTCCATACACAATATGAATGTTATTTTAATACCAGTGATTCTATAAAAACGGTTGTTTTGGTATTAAAAGTATTACTCAAATCCAGGTTTGAGTAATATCGGTATAATATTATAATTTAAAAAAAGGTGCTGGAACTCACTTCTCGTCAAGCTTGTAACTAAAGATATTTTTTCTAATCCATTTCCGTCCTCAGTGTGAAATATATTGCTTTGTTATGGAAGTTTCTCAACAAAAGTTTTTTTAAGACAACTGTTTGTTAATCAACACCTCTTTTTTTCTAAACAATATATAACTCATTAGTCCCTTGATTCTGGTCACAGAGTAAATCTATGGATCTGGTATTGTTTTGTATTAACAATAACTTATAAGTGTTACAGTACCCGTCACATGACAAAGGAACCTTATATGAAAACAAACAGCCAACGCTTTGCAAAAAAAAAACAAAATTATCAACGCAAAATAAAATTTTGCAAGTATTGATTTGAAACATTAAAATTCCAAGAAAAGGTGCCGCAACGCCGTTCCACTATGTTACAAGTGAAAAAAGCCATGGATTACCCGTTTAGTATTCACAGTGAAAGTTTGTACGTCGTTGTTTACTGATTGATCATTTGCCGAGAAGATAAAGTATAATTTTACTGTATTAATTACTTACTTATTTATATAAGATTATAACTGAATGAGTCAATGTCAATGTTGATCATAAAGTAAACCGGTTTATATATCTTACCTTATCATTTTTTTTCTCTTTTGCAACTGTATTGAGATTGCAATACTGTAATAAATTCCTCAGTGTGGTAAGTACTCAACGTATTTAGTTTTAGGAAATATAAAATTTAAAAACAAAAAATCCATATCTGCTAATAATGGCCAAGATGTAAAATATATTTTAAAATTTGAACAGAATATAAAATAAAATCAACATTAACAAATAAAATTTAAGTCAATCAAATTTTGAAAATTTAGTCATCAAACAAAAATTCTACAAATAACTTTGTATCTTCTTACAACCTTAAAGTTTCTCTATGAATCGCTTCTCTGAAAAACGCAAAAAATATTTATGTTTGTTGCCCTTAGCAACGAGTTGTTTTGCGAGTCAGTTGTTATTTTTTCGAGTGGGATTATACACAGTGGAATTTTTAATTCTCCACCGTATCTTGACTATTAAGTGTATTTATAATTTCTCCACGTTTTGTCACTAACGACCCGTGTTTCGCCTTTCAGTTTGTTCAGAAGTTCAAGTGTATGGATGAACTTGAACTAATTTTAAATTTAAACGATTTAACTCCAATACAAAATAAATATCAATCATCTTCAGTCAAAATCCTAAGATACATTAACATTACATTACAAATAACTTTGCCAAAAATTTTGAGAATTAAATTGAACAATTGAATTGCCACTTGTGTGGTCAAGTAGTCAACGTCGTTGGTTTCGGTTACGGAGGTCAAAGATTCGAATCCCAGTACAAACAGTTTTATAAATTGATTGATGTATGTGATGTCTTGAATTCCGTCCACCCACCCATCCTATCCTATAAACTGAGCGTATCGAAAGCGATTAGCTAACCACTAGTTATGTCCTAGACCTATCCGTCTTTTCCTACTCTCTTTGGAAAAAGAGAGCAACTGAGTAACTGAGTAAAAAGCAGTTCTCGTATAAACACTTATGTTGAGATAAACTCCATCAGGAGTCCATATGCTCAAAATTTTACCAGATCCGTCTAATTGATAATATGATTCATTACAATCTCCATTCTCATCTTTCACATTCATATCAATTTTCTCAACAATATTTAAAACATATATTTCGATAATATGTTATATTTTTATTATTACTTATCATTTTTATGGGTCAGTATTTTTTTTTATAAATGTCACGATTTACTTAATGTGTCAACGTTTATTGTTTTAAGTCGCGGGGAAAGGTATACCATATTCACCTATTTGATATAGCGTTTAAGCGAAGGTCAGTATATTTTATATTATGAGTAAGAATAGATTAATCGATTTTAATTGCTAGGTCATATATTTTTAAAAAATGAGTCACACGCGAATAACTAGACATTTAGGAATCATACATAATGAAAAATTTTACCTGAGTAATATATACATTTGAAACATTGAACGCTTGTTTGCTCTGATCAAAATAAAAATCTGTTGATACTTACTAAGTATACAATTAAATTAATTTTTCATATAATTATATTCTTACACTCTTCTAAAAGAAAATCGTTTTTACCAAAATTGTTATTACAAATCCATCGCAACAAATCAGGTGGCTAACATATTATGATATCTGTATGTTTTGATTAATAAACCGGTTTAGATTTGTCTACAAGCTGTAAAAATGTTGTCGTAATTATGTTCATAACATCATGGTTTAATAGATCACACAAAAACTATTTGTCGATTGTGTTTTTACTAACTTTATACCATGTAATTAATTATACATTATAATAATAAAAACTATCTACGTACTTTTTTACAATATATATTGTAAAATGACCTTTATAATTTGAAGTATTTTACATCAGATAGCTGAATTTAAAACATAATGAATTTCAATACCAACGTAAGTTTATTTTTATTTAATGTTTGTTAGGCCAAATAAAAGACAGGGACCTACTGCTTAAATATACAATTAATTTTGTGTGGCATTGAAAAGCGAACCTTAATCAATAAAGCTGTCATTAAATTTATTAACAACGTTTTTAAAAGCAATTTTCTGTGTTTTTAAGCACCTGGTCAAAAATATCAGATATATCCGCTTGGTTTCTATCCGAAATAGGTAGCCGTATCTTTTGTGCGGTAGTTTTTTTTAATGATTTAGTGAACAATCAAATATTGTTTTGCATTTAAAAAACATTTATCTTTAGCACCTGTAAAAAATATAAAACCATAAAAGTTTCCACTTGAAAATACTTAAATTTGATTTTTTTGTGAATAACGTATGTATGACCGTTAAAAAATCTATGATTTATTTTATATATTATTAAAATAAGATTTGATGACCAACAATGTTGAATTGGCATTATATATAACATTTTATTTAATTTAGTCTTTATAGTTTCATACTTACAAATGTATCTGCTCTTAAAAAAAATATTAAAAATAAACATTACTGTGTTTTTAGAAATCCCGACAAGCTCACCGGAAAGAAAAACTGTGCTGTGAAGATTTCTGAGTTAAACACAAACACATGAATAGCCCCTAATGGATACTGACGGAACTTTTTATAATATTTTTTTTCGAGGATTTTCCCTAATGTGTTTTGATACTAGAATATGTAACTTTAGACCTAGCAGATCCTAGCTGGGTTACCAAACGGAATGATGGCAATAATGCAAACTTTCTTATATTATATAATATACGAACACAGCCTATTATTGAAATTTTCGTTTTTATCAACTGATGTGACTGAAGCATCGATAATCACCTCCCTAGATACGCCTTGAATCTAGCATACAGAAGTTAATCAAATATATAAGAATCAATATCTATGACCTCAATTATTCGCAATAAATTTAAATGTCTCATCTATATAATATGCAATATTTTTAAGGGATATTCCTTGAGAGAGGAAAAAACTGTCGAGGATAAGAAACATATTTGATTTGACTGTCCTCAAGTAGTTCATAGTATTTTTTTATTATTATTTACTGTGACACAAATAATTAATGTGAGGCGAATATCTAAATGTTAATATCTAATTATATGTTTGTTAAAATAATATGCGTCATATAGTACTTAAATATTTGTTTATAAAAAAAATCAATATTCAATAATCAGACCAGGTTTATGACAGTTTTATTCATATATTCGAAGTTTGATCACAATATAACGTTCGACGTGTAGTTGGACTTTTAAAAACCTTAAGCTATAATTTTACTTAGTTAAATAGAATGGTGACTTATCAAGGTTCAGCGTTATAATTGACAGTTAATTGTTATTGATTCTACCCCATATTGCAATCAAAGTTACCCACAAAGACTGGTCGATAATTAATATGTAAATATAGCCAAAAGCTCTTTGCACTTAAAGTGGTAATAATGTATTGAATTTTAAACATGTGAGACGTTTAAAAACAAAAACCAATAAGTCCAAATTGTGACAAAATTCTAACAAAAAATATACACATTGCATAAGTCATTTTACATTTTTTATCGTGATAATTAACTTAATCGAAGTTCTATTAACATTTTGACTTGTCTACAAGTTACAAAAATAAAAGCAGAAACTGATAAATTCAATAATGAAATGTCCGATTTTAATTTGCTTATATGAATTAAAATAAACGACCAACTGGCAATGATACATACAATAGATTTGGCGGTAACTTTGTGAAAGCTCGTTATTCAATATTAAATAAAATTTAAGAATTCGACTGAAAGTGCTTGGTGGAATTACAACATTAAATTTGAATCGTTCAAGTTATGTTCATTCAAATTTAAGATTTCATACCTTTGTTATTCCACTTATTGTGTTACAAAATATGACACGTGTTTCGCAAATTGTAGAAGCATCATCAAAATATCGCTCGGTTTTATTTTATATTATGATTTTTTTATAAAATCAAATGTTTTATATTATGAAAATAAATATTATTAAAACTAAAAATTTAAGCGTAAAGCACACAAAGATTGTCTATGACTAAGATTGCAAAGAGCACTTATCAGCTTAGCCTATAAACGCCTGATTAATTTGTAAAATAAACAAAACCAAATATTGAGGAGTAACCTTTGAAGTACTACTTGCTTAAATTTGAATGTTATTATATCAGCAGAATCACATCTCAACGTTTTAAAATAAGACAATTTATGATTTTGTTTAAGAACAGTGTAATGATTTTTATTTTTCATGCTAAAAATATAAGAACCACTTAGAAAAATACTTTTTTTTAGGTGAGATGAATTATTGTAGCCCTCCAAATGGATTCAACGCAGTTTTCGTTTTTCCGTTTTCCGTAGATTTTCAGTTATATTAATTTATTCACATATCAAATATATATTTTGTATAATACGAAAATCTAATCCCGAGTGTTTTTACGTCTAGCTATAATTTCTGTGCCATTATAAGATAACTATTCTTCTTTGACTGTATTTGCCTTTTATGTAAAGCATATTATAACCATACGGTGCCTCCATGTATCCTGTCTGGATATGGACTCTTATGGTCTTTCAAAGCACTGAAACCACCCAAGTAAGAATAAGAGACGATCAAGATTAAGGCTCTCCGGCGACGTCCACAGTATGTGATTCAGTTCCAACGTCTCTCTATGACTACTGATGTAATTTACTGCATCAACTGCATTGTGCCTCCATGTCTCTTGTCAATTTCTATGCTTCTTACGATGCCATTTCAGCATCCATCGGTTCTACTGAGTGAATTTAATGTATGGAGTCTGATGGTCTTTCAAAGCACTGAAACCACCCAAGTAAGAATAAAAGACGATCAAGATTTAGGCACTCCGGCGACGTCCACAGTATGTGATTCAGTTCCAACGTATCTTTATGACTACTGATGTAACATACTGCATCAAACATTCCCTCGTCTCTTACGAACTCTTTGGGTTAACTTGAATATTGAGGAAATGAGGGATAAATAAAATGTTAATGATAATAAAATTATGATCTTGAATGCATCTTATGGATATGACATTGGCGTTTTGAGACTCATTATATGTGATCATAATAAAAATTGACAATGTTACATCTAAAAGTATTTATCAGCGCACAAGGTGTTAACAGAGTGTGTACCGCATTAAAGAAAATTATGTAAGTAAATTTTGCCTGACCTTCGCGTAATATAAATGTAGCACACATTGTCAAAAATATATATTCCAATAGGTCTTGTATAATTTGGTACAAATAAATTTACCTAAGCATAAAAAATGCGGTGGTTATTTTCCAATAGTGTGTAGGAATATTTTAGACGTATGGGTTTTTTGATCCCGGAAGGATATACATATATTGCCTATAAATTTAAAACAATAATAAATCAATGTATAGAAATGTTATAATGAAATACAGGTGAAATAATTATTGCCAATCGTAAGTATGGTGTTTTGTATTTTACTGTATGATTTGTGTAAAACAATCACAGATCTGTGTTATGTAGGAAAATATTATTGTAAGAATTTTTCAGATTTTTTTATCAATCCATGTCCATTTTTAATACATGTACATGGTCTCTTAATGGAAATATCTTAATTAAGATTTTTTCTACTCTGTTGCACAACCTCTTTTAAAAGATAATAAGTATAGTCAAGAAACAGTTAAGATAGGACAATTAGTAAGTTAACGACTTTTGTGACACCTCTTTATTTGAGGATTGGCTGAAAGGGATTTTTTTGCTGAAAAAAATAAAAATCAATAGAGTTCTCTTAATATATTACAAATTAATAGAATATTATTATTTACTTTTGAATTTGACTCCCCTTTCTCTTCAAACATTTTAAGAAACAGATAAAAAAATACTATAACATAGATTATTTTAAAAAATAGAGATATATATTTAAATTAAGAAATAACCGAAACGTATGCCACTCATAGTTACAGAATAAGTGGAATGACAGTTATCAATAATATTATTATATAATAAAAACGTTCTAGTTTCAGTTCTTGCCAAGTTCAATATCGAATGTATATATTTTAAATCTTTAAAAATGAGATCTAGGACAAGAGTTTTGTTAGTGTTTTTGTCTGTGAAATTGGTTTTAAATTACTTGAATTCTTTTTGTAAAGGTATATCTCAAATGATTTGAAATATAAAACCCATTACGATTGAAATTTGGTGTAATATTGAATATTTCTTTCAAAATTTTTGTAGAATATATTTTTCAATACGTAAAAAAAATATAAATAAATAATATTAGATTTGACCCTTAAATAGTTGTGGAATGCGATATGATAAATATTTTTTTAATACCTTCTATCACTTTGAATTGGATCTTTTCCATTTCAACGCTCGAAACATATTTGTGCAATTTTACGAAACACTTGTTCTTGTACGTTTGGCTGCAGTAGTGATTGACAAATTATTAGAAATGACTATATGGAAGTTAGCCTGTCTAGTCAATTAAAACAGTATCTACTCAGGCATATCACTGCAATTATAATATCTGATATGTGACAGTCGTTTAATCTTTAGTCAATTAATAAATCAAAAATAAAGGGTAATTTTCCTTAATTACTATTAAGCAACTGTAAGTAATAACCACTGTAAAATATGAATGCTTGGATTTTTAGCCAATGTTTCATGTTAACTTACATACGCTATGCACAGGACTTTTATGTGTACTGCACATATCCCTCCGCCACCCACCTCGGCCATACATCTGTGTGTAAAGGACCTTTCGGCACGTTATGCGGCATTCAATTTTGTGCTAGGATTGTTTCAGGAACAGTTGACCAAGATTTGGCGGTGTGCGAAAAATAGCCCAATAAAAAATACTAGAGGTTCTTACTTTGAGTCTATATCTACTCTTTCTCAGTATGACGCCGAAAAAATCGTACACGCTAGCACAGCGTGTACAAAAATAATTGTATGCAATGTTATTTGTAAAATGTTATTCAAACACTTAATTTACTACTATCAACTGCGTGGTCAAGAGGTCAACGTCGTTGGATTAGGCTAAAGAGGTGACGAGTTCAAATCCCAGTATGGACAACTGCTATAAATTATTTATGGATGTCTGTTTAAAGGCACGGATGTGCGTGATGTCTTAAATTCCCTTCCAATCTTCCTTTCCACAAAACGGACTTATACGATTTGCTTGCGATAAAAAAACATTTTTTTATACTGTCCGTAGGGGGATTCGAATCTGTGACTTTCGGAACCAAAGCCAACGACATTGACCACTCGACCATGCAGGCGGCTTAAAATTAGTTTACTAAGTAATCAATAAATAGACGTTTTGTGTTTTCACAATTTTTTTTATTTTTTTTTGGCAATTTTTATTGGAATTCGGAAAAGTCAGTTTTTGTATAAGCCATATTACAAACATAACATGTACACATTATGTTATATTTTTAATGCTACATTAAATTAATGATCGTTTAAGTAAATGATCCATAAATGATAAATATATGTCTGTTACAAATACCTATTGGTGTGAGAAATTATTTTACTTATCTGATAAACTTGGTGTTAAACTTACCAATGCAGATTTGTCAACTGTGATAGACGTGTTCAAATATTTGTTACATTGAATTCGGTAGCCGGTTGCATAATGTCATTTTTTTTTATATATATTAGTCAATTACAAAACTATGATAGTGGTATCATATATTCAATAAAAAATGTGTAGGTTGGTAAACAGTGGTGTTGCAGATAAATATTAACCTTTATTGGTGGTCAATTTGGTAAGCATTTGGTTATAATATTGTATGTATTGAAAATATGTAATTAAAAGCCAAGTTTTGCGTTCAACATTTTACTTGTAGGCAAATTATAAAATAAAATTGATACACATATTTAACTGGAGTCGATAAAATTGATACACATACTGACTAGGGCATCCAATACCGGGATCCCGTTCAATTTTCTGATCCCGAAATTCCGGGATTGACATAGTCGCGATCCCGGGATTTTAGGATTGAGAAATTTTGAGCAAATCCCGAAAATTGACACGAAATTGGCAAATTGAGGATTTCAAATCGGTGAGCTATTAAAAAAAAAACGAGTTTCCGAGACAATCTGGGGAAAAAGTATACCAAATTGAGGATTTCAAATTCCTCTGTGAGCTAATCCAAATGAGTGAGAAAACTAATCAATCCCGAAATCCCGGGATTGGAAAAGGGCTCCGGGATTGGATACCCTGATACTGACGTAGCAAGAAGTGTATTTTGCCAGCAAGTCCGCTAAGAACAAATACGACAGAAGAAAGCTTGGTGAATGGATTACAGCTTGCATTTTGAATTGATTCTGTACTCAAAACTATTTTTATTTGTTTAATGCGAAAATATATATATTCTAAAATCCCGCCCCAAACCGCTCGCAGTGGTTCCTCGACTACTTATTACGGCACTGACTGGAGTGTTTACATTCGAAATACCAATGTAGTTTTTGATTTCAATAATTTCTCTTTAAATTTATCACAATTCAATGAAAACTATATATATTTGTAGCGTTGCAAATTAAATGCAATTCATATTTATATTTCATTATAAATATGAAAAAAAGCATAATCAATGTCATGTTAAAATATATTTATTTATATTATATTCTCTGTTTCAAAACATTGATCCAATAAAAGGTAATTGTCATGAAAATGAACTGAGAAAAGATAAATAAACATACGAATAGTTAAAAACCCACAAATACAAAAGATTTTCCGAAAATTATTGCATGACGCGTTTCAGTTAATTATTGACGTACAATCAATACGGAATTTATAAACAATTAAATTAAATTGTTAGAAAATTACAGTAGCATAGTTATTAGTATTTCCCAATGTTGGATGACGTAAGTAATTTTATGCGTTAGATATTAATTTTAGAATAATTATGATTTATTTTTGAAGCTATTAATAATAAGTTTTAGGACGAGCATGTCTCTCATTATTGTTTGAATAATGATAAATGTTAAATAATGCCAATACTAGGGTATCCAATCCCGAAATTTCGGGATTGATTAATTTTCAATCCCGGGATTCGGATTAGCTCACTGAGGAATTTGAAATCTTCAATTCCCTATACTTTTTCCCCCGATTATCTCCGAACCTCGTTTTTTTTTTTAGCTCACCGAGGAATTTTAAATCCTCGATTTGCTACACTTTTTGCCCAGATTATCTCCGAAAGTCGTTTTTTTTTCTAGCTCACCGAGGGATTTGAAATCCTAGATTTGCTATACTTTTTCCCCAGCTTATCTCTGAAAGTCGATTTTTTTTACAAAATCCTATCAATTTTCGGGATTTGCTCGGGATTTGATTTTTAAGCTCACTGAGGAATTTTAAATCCTCGATTTGCTACACTTTTTCCCTAGATTATCTCCGAAAGTCGTTTTTTTTTCTAGCTCACCGAGGGATTTGAAATCCTAGATTTGCTATACTTTTTCCCCAGCTTATCTCTGAAAGTCGATTTTTTTACAAAATCCTATCAATTTTCGGGATTTGATTTTTTAGCTCACCGAGGAATTTTAAATCCTCGATTTGCTACACTTTTTCCCCAGATTATCTCCGAAAGTCGTTTTTTTTTCTAGCTCACCGAGGGATTTGAAATCCTAGATTTGCTATACTTTTTCCCCAGCTTATTTCTGAAAGTCGATTTTTTTACAAAATCCTATCAATTTTCGGGATTTGCTCGGGATTTGATTTTTTAGCTCACCGAGGAATTTTAAAACCTCGATTTGCTACACTTTTTCCCCAGATTATCTCCGAAAGTCGTTTTTTTTTCTAGCTCACCGAGGGATTTGAAATACTCGATTTTCTATACTTTTTCCCCAGATTATCTCTGAAAGTCGATTTTTTTTACAAAATCCTATCAATTTTTGGGATTTGCTCAAGATTTCTCAATCCCGAAATCCCAAGATCGCGACCATGTCTGTCCCGGAATTTTGGGATCAGAAAATTGGACGGGATCCCGGATCCCGGGATTGGATGCCCTAGGGCCTAGTCGATACCTCTTTCCAGTGTTTGCTGTTAAGATTAGTATGAGGAAATACTTAGAGTACATATATTCCTCAGTCCCAAAATATAGCCAGTGATAATCTGATATTAGGTTAGAATTGCAGGGGTTATTACATATTGTAACAACTTCAAACATCTAGTGAAAACCTTTGAAGATTTATATTAGATAAACTTAAGAAACTATTATATTTAGATTTGATTTACAGTAGATGGTTAAATCTGCTCAAAATATTATTTCATAATCCTTTTTAAGCACGTTACTAACTCTTTTTTCGTTTTATACATTAAAGTCTTAGTGGAACAGTATAACAAGGAATGCCTTTATCAACTGATATGTTTTCAACTAAATTTTATATTTTTTTTTCTTTTCTGCATCATACCAAAGATTATATCTCCTCAATGATAAAGTTAAGATACATTTTTATATCAATTTGATAGGTAAAAAACAATAAATAATAATTAAAAATATATAGATAATTTTATCACTTATATGAATGTTTGAAAATAAATCACTTAGCAATTTTTCATAAAAGCTGCCGCTTTAGACCAATGTTTCTCAACCATTTGACGTCCGCGAACCACGAAAAAATCAAGAAATGTTTTGCGGACCATCAATATAAGCTTTTAAAAATGGATACTAACTATTTTTGAACTGCAAATTTTACGGCCCACCCAAAAATCTTCGCGGAACACCGGTTAAGAAGCATTGCTTTAGATTTTAGACCAGGCATGGGGAACCTGCGGCCTTTGGCTACTCTGGTGCGGCCTTCTGGCCAATTCTGTAATTCTGTTGACGTATGTAAATTCGTAAATTCCTGACATATTCTGACCGTAAATTCCTGTTTCCGGACAAAGATTCCCTAGTCAATGTTTACTGCGGCCTTATGTCGAATCAGAAAAATGAATGCGGCCTTTAGAGAAGAAAAGGTTCCCCACTCCTGGTTTAGACCTTTTCACTCACCCTCAAGTACTTTTTTTCAAGGTTTTATCAAATTTACATATTTATTCAGAGTAAACACACAATTATTTATTATAATTTAATATTCCGACATAGTAAGTAATTTTCAAAAACATGTCATATTATATTTGAATGCATTTTTTGAATAAAATATGCCTCTTTTTCACATTAATATAATTTGTGCATAAGCTGTTCGAGGTGTGAATAATTAATTAGTATTATTAATTTCTATGTAAATTGGACATAACTGGAAATGTTTCATTTCCTCAACTACACAAGACGGACATAGCGTGGATAATTAAATTTATTAAATTTTACGTTTTTTAATTTAAAACATTGAGCATAGTATAGAAGATTTTAATAAATGTGTATTATTTATGTATGATATTAAATAAAAAAGATTATAAATTGTGGTATTTTATTTTTTTAATTGTTTGCTTATTGTCGGTTAATTATCATTTCCTTATTCTTAGTCGATTGGGGTGTAAACGAAAATTATCAAGATCCTAGATGTCTGCAAGTAATTATCAACTTTTTTATTGATATCCTTCTCTTCTTGACGTTTCTTCTACAAGTTCTGTTATAATGAATGTTGAGATAATCCAGTCTTAATTCTACACAATTTGGAGTGCATATGGTTGAAAATATTGTTTCGTTCAAAAAACAGTATAATTACAAAGATAAATGATATAACACAAAATTTCATCGCTCAGAAAATTAAGTTATTTTCAATTACGTAGATGAAAATTAAAGAAGTTACACCTACGGCATAAGTATTTAAACTGTTAAATACGAATGAAAAAAACATTGGTATTTTAACCATGGTCATTAGCATAATATTGTTTTAAAACAGTTTTATTTTAATAAATCAAACCAATCAATAAAATTTTAAAAATAATACTTCGTTTAAGGTCACGTTTATGGTCTTAGAGGCGTTGTATGCTGATCATATGCTCCATACAGATTTCCAAAATCACAGATAGGGACATTCACAATTTCGAAGATATTGTCGGGATTTTTAGACGAACTTGCATTGCGGGACTCGGGATTTGTCTATTGATCTTGGGACATTTCCGCTTGAATAGGGATGTCTGCCAACCCTGGCTCCATATGATGTGAAAAGACGTAAAATAATTATATATATATATATATAATACTCATTTGTACTAATTCATCAGTTATACACGTGGAAAGTGTGCTTAAAAAGATCTTTTTATTTTTGTTATATAATGCCCTTTCGTCAAGAATTGAAAGTAATCATTTTATAAGAGTAAAATAAAATATTTTTGCAAAGGCCTATTGATATAAGAAGTTCAGAAAATAATTACAATTTTATTATACTATATAATATTTTTGTTGATGAAAAAAGGATTCAAGTCGTAAAAATTGCAATGTTACATTATTATAATAATTTTGTATAAGAATCTTATTAAGTGTTTGTTTCGTAAATGGATTTGTCAATATTTCGTTGATTATGGATTTTTGATTGACTTGGCTCACATTCAACGTTGATTAGAAGAGTTGAAATAATTATGTTCTTTTAATGAGTGCCGGTTATTGCTCACACATTTCAACAGCACGTCATTATTTAATAAATTTAGAATATACTATTTAAAAAGTCAAAGTATACGCCTACTACAAAATAAATGTAACACATTTTTATGCTGGCTAAAAGTGAATAAATCTTTACTCGAAACAAAATATTTCATTGCAGTATATTGTACAGATATAAAAGTTTATAATATTCAGAAAAATATTCGTATTTTTTAGCATCCGCTTCCAGTGTTGTAATAGAGTTTATCACAACGGAAGAATTTTCACAAAAACTACTTGCTACTCAGTTTGCCTACCTCTCTTTTACTTCATAGAGAGAGTAGAAATAGAAAGATCAGACTTGTACAGGACTAGCGGTTAGCCAATCGCTTTCGTTAGCTCCTTTATTAAAGATAGGATTGGTGGGAAGGGGGTTCAAGACATCACGTACATCCATGTCTTCGAATAGAAATGCATAAATTAATTCAAAAATCAATCTTTATAAACTGTCCGTACTGGTAACCGTGTTCTAAGCCAACGGTATTGACCAATCAACCACGCATCCGGAAATCGTATATATGTTTTTAAAAAGCTTCTGCAAAAGGATCACTACATTGTTTTTGTCTATATTTTATTACCCCCAAACGCGCACCTAGTACCTCTATGGGGTAATCCGTCGGTGATAAGGAATTCCTTTATAAACTGGGTTGTTTTTAATATTCTATTTAACTAGATGGTATCAATCAACGGACGCTTTTAAATAAATCACTTTTTCTTAATGATATATGTCGCTGTAGACCGTATAACCACTCTTTAATGATTCTGTTTATCTGTACACAGTCTGAATTTCACTAAGGTTTGTTGACCAGTATGGACTTTTTTCTGTAATATCAATAGCGTGATGATTTCACCTAAATCATTACAATCTGATTTTTTTAATTATGTGTTAAAATATGCATTTTGCTGCACTTACATAATGCATTTGTTTATCGTGTTCGGTGTTGTTCTTTGTGAAAACCATTGCAGTGGAAAAAACATGATTTCAAATAATTACCTAACACCATATGTTATGTATAGAAAAAATAATTGCCAGCTAACTGTTATGGTCGTAAATTACGCAAGGCTGAATTTAAATCAAATAAAAACGTTTTGTTTTTTTCACAAAGATAGTTTAAAACTTAGCATGTCTGCAAAAATCTGAAACCATTATCCGTTTCGGTTGTTAGAGCTCTTAAAACCAAATTGAGACAAATAAAAAGAAACCTAAAAATGGGTACAGCGACACCTATAAGTACTAAAAATTAGTAAGTGACTTATTTACAAATGTGATTAATTAAACATGCTTTAATTAATAATATATTATATTCCGAAACCATTTCATCCGTAATAAATAAAAAGGGAATCAGTGAAGTGCTTAATCAGCAACCTCCTATTTTTTTCAATAAAACATCACATCTATACCAAAACGTACTATTTATTTTTAAAATTTTATATAACTCAAACACATTGATATAAACATTAACTTTTTTATTGTTTTTTCAGTTTTTATTGGGCATTCATAGTTAATTAAATGTTGGAATAGTAACTGTCAAATAAAAAGTTTAAAAAATATATTATATAAAATAGGATGTCACTGCTTAAGCACGCCACTGGCCCCATGTTCATTTTACAGATAAATGTTATAAGAGTATAATAACAAATGCTTAACTAAACTGAGATGTTTTGAAAACCCTATTAAGCTAGATGTTATCAATTACATGTATATTTGTAAATAAGTCACTTAATAACTAATCTTAATTATAGATAGGCTTGTAGACCGCTACACAAACCCTTGGGTAAAAAAAAAAATACAGAATTAAGCTCACGTAGCGTTTCGTTTATAATGCTACAGTCTTGACGACATCTATCGGATTATTTTAAGGTGAAGAAATTAATATCATTATACTGCATACCTAAATGTATAATGAATATTTTTTAACGTATCGCTGTAAATACTCGAATAAAATATGTGTGTGAAATTGTTTTTTTTTTATATTGGCTTGGGAAAAAAAATATTTTTCGTAATATTACGCATTCTATCCAAAGACTTTATACTATTTAAACAGTGTCACCTGTGAATTAGATTACATACTAATAAGTAAAGTAGGCGTGGTAAGTAGTTAGTTCTATAATTTATCGCTAGTTGCAAAACTATTTATTCCTTGAAAAAAAAAGTAATGATAAAAATTTGGTGGATAAATTAAATTAACTTAAAATTTATCTCATTAGTATTAATATTAAAACAAGTTTTTAAAAAAAACGAAGATCTACGCCCCGACCAACAAAATAGTAAATCACGCGTGCTTAATTTCCAGGAGATCGAAAAAAAAAATAGTGATATTGGAATGATTCTTCTTGATTTCTATGAATTCTAAGTTATTCATTTTTTATTGATATTTATTTAAGCTTACAAGTTATTTATGATCATTAAAAGTTGATTTCATTATTGCCTTGTATTGCAATCCAACTATGCTGTTTTTTTTTTGGTTTTAATATTTTAAATACTGATATTTGATTTTGAAACTATTATTAAATAATGAAATTGATGTATTCGTTATTGCAACCCCTAAACTAATAATTATCAATGACTAAACATTCTTTTGGTTTGTTTTAACATTATTTCTCATAAAAAGCGTAAAAAAACATTTAAATTTATATTATGAATGTAAATATTATTCAAAAAAAAAATAATCTCATGTCTTTATACGGTGAATGTTTTATAATTTTCTATCAATGTCTTGAGTAGCATAAATGGTACCAAATTAGGCAAAACTATTAACTGTACAAATCAAGACTTTATGGCATATATGTGCAACCATCGGCCCGCTGAGCTATTTTGTTCGGCCCTGATTCATCTCGGCGAAGTAATAGAGAAAGAAATTAATAGTTCAGATAGCCAATATTGCTAGTCTCGTAATTCAAGTTCAAGGCCAACATTCACAAAAAAAATTGTAATGTAAGTATATAATAATAATATTAGGTCGTTCATTATGTAAATAAAAAAAGATTTAAGAAGTAGCGACGCGTATTATTTAATTTAATATTACTTTATTATGTTTAATAATTTGGTCCGGCCCTTAACTCGGAGAAAGAATGATAATTTGGTCCCAGAAAAGTTGGAAAAGTTGCCCATGCCTGCTTTACGGGGTAGGTAATTTCAGTGGCGTAGCCACTTCAAATCATGTAATGTATGAGGGCCCAGCTATAAGGGGGGCCAAATTAATAAATGCTGAATATAACAAATTCCAGTAGAAAGGCCTTACGTGGCGTTTGCACTAGAGCCTTAAATTTCATAGAACTCACGTCTTTTACAATGGAATTTATTTATAGAAATTCAAAGATCACAATTATAAAACAACGTGCTGCACCTAACAACACAGCTGCGACGGTTTTCACATACGCCGGCCGATGATTTAATAATATTAATAAGATTTAAAAATATATATTATATAATACATACGCTAAGCCAAATCCGACTTGGTTTAATTATCTTTTTCGTTTAAAACGTGAATATCAAGCGGACACAGGTGTCCGGAACATATGCAAGCGTACACGGATGTCCAAGACACTTAAAAAATCAAATACATGGTATTATGATAGAATATCAGCAATATTTTGATGAATATGCGTAGTGCTATCTATACTGAGTCAATATAGGTTTTTAAAATATCGAATTCGGGTGTAAATTAGGCAGAATTATTTTTCTCAAAAACACGCAGTATCTCTGGGACATATTAATGATTTATTTGCGCGGTATTTAAACGGTTAATATGATTTCTTTATCTATAAGCTTTACAGTGTTATTTCGTCAAACAAATTATCTAAATAATATTTAAATAAATAGTAAATGGTATTATAACTCCATTTTCAGTATTTTGGTATAACATCTTCCCATTATCACCTGGACGTATTAAAAAAGCTATTCTAGAAATACCTAGAATCGTTATTATTTACTGTAATTGTATTAGATAGGGGTAATTTTAAACAAACGTGATGTTCAAAGATCATTAATATTTGTTTTAGTGCGGCGCATTTCAGAGGAATATTTTGCTTTGTACACGCCTCGAAAGTGAGGTAATCTGTCAAAAGTTAGGCCTCGGAAATGTGAGACGTGTGTTGAAATTGAAAAATTAAATTGATTTCGACGTAATTAAGGAAGTGGCCTGTCATTCCTTAATGTTTGTAACTCAAGAAGGAATCTTTTTGGAAACCAGAAAAGTAATAATTTCTTTGTAATGTGTAATGCATTTAAGAAATAGTTTTCTAATGCTGTCCACAATTGAGTGAATGCTATGTTATTCGTATAAATTAGTTTAAATTTGCTTTAACTAAAATTACATTGATTTCGACTATATTCTAAAAAAATAAATTAGACTAGCGCTTCGACGTAAAAAAAATCACAACGAAAATTGCTCGTTTATGTTTTAGGATATCATTTTTTTGTTCATTAGAATTTGTCATTATATTGTCTTCAATTTAAATTGCCAAATATTATTTAAAGTATTTTTTGGAATTAAACTGGGACGGTTCGCGAGACCGGTTTTCTTCGGTTCGAGTTTCACGAACCGGAGAACCTTTCTGGGATCTCCGTTCGAACTTAACTACGTAACTATATTCATTTGATAAATAATGGTAATAATTGCATTAACTTTAAATGAAAATAAATTAAATTTGAATCGTTCAAACTATGTACATTCTCACAAATTTTGTCACTAACGACCCGGGTTTCGCCTTTCGGCATCTTCAGGCATTCAAGTGCACGGATGAACTTGAACTGTCAGTTCAAGTTCATCCGTGCACTTGAATGCCTGAAGATGCCGAAAGGCGAAACCCGGGTCGTTAGTGACAAAATTTGTGAGAATGTACATAGTTTGAACGATTCAAATTTAATATTGAAATTCCACCAAGCACCTTCAGTCGAAATCTTAAATTATGAAAATAAATTATTTTGTTTATTAACACATTAAACGTATTTTTTTTAAAAGAAAATATTAACATCACATTGAAACAATTGAAATTTGTTTTTTTCCACCGTATGTATTTTTGAAAATGCTACGCTCATAAATATTTTAAATATACACTTTTAACCATTCACCAATAGAGATTTTGATAAGGCTTTTGTAAATATAATTAACTTCGTATACTATGTATGGCTGTTGACGCTTTCTAGAAAAAACCCATCAAAATTATGTGGAATATAGTTACGCCAACGCTTAAACTATTTATTTATATATATGTGTGTATATAAACGTAATCTTTAAAATATCTCTGAATGTTTTTTTACAGACGAAAATTCTTTCATCAAAGTAATATAAAAAATATTTTATTTTTGAATCTTGATTCTTATACATTTATTGTATAAGAAAATTGTTTAACTATCCCGAAATGATCTATTTCATTTTATATAAAACGACCAGAAAAATATACATTTTTACGCCTTTTACATCAAATGAAGATAAACTAATTTATCATCAACGTTATGAATTCAAATAAAAAAATATATAAAGGGCCCGCATAATAAAGGACGTCAAAGGGTGTATAATTTTTTTTCAGTATCCGCCTTCAACTGTTTCGTCTATTATATCATAATTGGATTATCTTTGTTAATTTGATCAAACCAAATATGAACGAACATAAATATATTCTATCTGCACTATATTTCTCTCACAGCTTCTTGTATCATTAACAGGGGCTTTATATTGTGATAATAAACACGGAGAGAACTCTATCGGGAGAATAAAAAACCACTACAATGTCATTCCTACTGTGAACATGGGAATCTGTCAAAAGGCATTCTTTAAAATTGATATATCATATGATGAATACCGGGAGATTTTTCGGCATGAGATATACAATCTCATAAAATTTGATTGATTTACTATACTAAGACTTTTTCTACTGTCATATTATAATAATATAAATTGTTAGTCTTATTTCATCATAGAAAAGTATTTTTAAGAGAAAACGTAACTAGGCATAAGTTTTTAAGAGGTGGAAACTGTTTAGATTCAATTTGGGAGAGAGGAGTCATAAGTCTTAACGATATAAACAAATGAACGATTTCTTAACGTTTTTTACTGTGAATTATTGCTGGATGCATATCTATTACTTAAGTAACTTCTCTTTTATCTTGGATCTGTCTCGATAAAGCACTGATATCCATACTTTATGTTATTCGAGGCCTACTACTTCTATATTCAACACTAAATTCATCAGAACGAATTTTTTTAACAAAATTTGACACTTTTCTTATTTTACTGCAGATTGCGGAACATATGTTTTAAGCAGTCAAACATGCATTTTGATCTTGTTAGAATTCATACAGGATAATGTTTTATAAATTTATTTATTTGATTTCACTACCCATTGTTTGAATAGGTTTAAGAAAATAGGGGACTTGATTATCTCACCAGAAAAAATCGCTGTCACCAAATATCAAAAGAATTTTGAAAATAGCTTTAACGTTTGAAGGAATGTGCATATTGCGCAAAAAAATTACGAGCCAACATGATATTATAAAGCAACTACTAAAAGTAACATCTAAAAATGCAGATTTTTTCTACTTGATGTTTAAAATTAACCTTTTTGTTGCAGTAAAAAAACAACCGAATAAAACTGATACGTTTGCAAATTGTTACCGCCCATTCACACGTCATTCTTATGCAGTTTCTGCCAATTTTTTGTTTTGTTTTTAATTATCTGCATTAATGATCTGCCGTTTCACACATTAATATGAATGCACGGTGTTCGCAAAATAATGACACTAATGTCTTTGAAAACAAATACTATTAGAATCGTTACAAATTAATAAAAGTAAATATAAAATTCTAGGAATACAATACAGTAAAAATAAGATTTTCTCAGCAAGTAAGTATTTATCATTTTCAATCGCTAGTATATTTTTTTATCTGATTTTGATGGATAAAGTAATTTATTTAAAACCCAGCAACGCTAACCGTTGCGCCATACAGCATTTTTTTCGATAGATCTATCGGTTTCTGTTCGAAGGAATTTGGTGTTTGTGATGTCTTAATTTCCCTCCCACCCTTTGCATCCCTTAGTAAATGGAAGTAGCGAAAGCGATTAGTTAACCACTAGCCCTGTCCTAGGCTTATCCTTAGAAAAATTCTGTTGAGATACCTCCATCACAAGGCTATATACTCAACATTGGGAGCAGACATGCATTCAAATAGCATTCTTGTTGTCTTCAAAATGTAAGTTAAACAAATTAATATATTTCCTACATAAATAAAATTGACCGTTGCCAGACCATTCAGGTCTGGTGAGAAATGTTACCACATAAAGTAATTACCAAATGAAAGAATTATAATATTATGAGATTGATTATTTATAAACGAAATATGAAAATGTTGTTTAAATGTTCTCTTTCATACTCAGAGATTTGTATTAAATTTACTGATACAATCACGAGTTTTCGTATTTGAATGGAAGATGGCACGAATCAATATTTTGCATTTACTCTTGGGAAAAAATCATTCAAGTGATACATATTTGAACTTATCGAATAGTAAAGATATCTGTAGTTTTGTGACAACTCTGTTTATTGTACAGGTATACTAATATACGTTGGTAGCTGAGTATATCGGATAGGCCACTCCTGTTTCGTGAGATGGACGCGTTTAATTATCATCTCGTTAGTGATTAATTGAGCTTTACTTTGTCGGCGCCATGCAGTTAAGGCCAACCAAAGGCACCGGTAGCAGGGAACCAGATGCTTCAAACAACTTGAAGCAACATTTTTAAAGTAATATCAGTGTTGTACAATTGAACATAGTTGGGAGTCAAAATTAAACTGTATTCTTCGTCATAAGATTTCATCAAATATCTTTCATGGTTTATCTCGATATCTGGGCTCAAGTCCCGGCAAGTTTAAAATATATATATTTAATTTTGAGTTTAGATTTAGATGAAGGATGGGTGTCTCCTCTTATTGATCTATAGTAATTTTAAAAATCCCACAAGGTTTATCAATAAATGTTTTATTGGCAATTGTTAAAGCGAGTGTGGGCGTGTATGAACGTTGAGCGAATTTTGTCTCTTAACTAGTACAAATCGACTGTGGAAAGGAAAAAGGACGTAACCCACGCATATCAAATTTTACAGGAGGCGCAAAAAATATGCAAATTATGAATTATACATAACCTTGAAGTGCACGGAGACTTCTAAACTGGTGTTTAATTTACATAATATAATAATAATTAAAGAAATTGTCTAGGTTAAACGTTTATTTCAGTCTTTTTTCTTAGTGTTAACTTTTTACAAGGTCATCTTTTTCAAACTTAAATGCTTAATTTAGATCCCAATTCGGCATTTTCACCTTCCATCCTTTTGATAGAACGTGTGTCAAGTTGTATACATTGTGATTATCGAAAAAAATCTGTTTAAGAAAAACTGAGGGTTACGTTCTTTTTCCTTTCCACAGTCGATATATATGAGGCTTACAAAAACAAATTCAGCAAACTCCACACTGCTATGTATTTTAGAGATGACAAAAAACGGTTCAACTTGTGTATAATTTTATGCATACGTTACTAAAATTATTTAAAAATATATATACTTTCTAGTGCTTACGACTGTTTTATTATATATCCCAAAATAGTCCATGTATGTACCACAGACTACATCTTAATTGTTAGCTAAAGTTTGATGTATATTGTAGCTTACTGCATTTATTTTTATAGGCCTCCTTTTGTTATAACGAAGTATGTTTGCATTTTTGTCAGTTGGTATTAATAACTAATAAAATATCCGTGGGGTATTTTATTATCCGTTGAAATATACAACATATTACAAATATATATTATATAAGAAACCCTTCCCGTGTTAGTATTCCTGCAAGCCACTGGTTTTATTACATCTGTATCATTTTTCATACGGTTGATAAAGATATTCCAGACGATGTGATCGATCGAACTGACCATTCATAGGAGCCTTATTTGAGAGATCAACATTCAATTCAAATCTCCAAGGAGAGTATTGATTAGAAATAAATGAGTTATTCAGATGAAAAATGTTTCAACAGCCGAAAACAAACATAATCGTAAATATAATTGACTGTTTGATAAAAAAAGATTTAATTAATTAGAGAGACAAGTGTTTCTTGTTGAAATAAACTAATTGGTTAGTATTCTTTGATACAACGGAGGTTTACAAAAAAAACATGTATTTAAATTAGAATAATAGATTGAAATTGAAGTCTTAAGTAATAAAAATAGAAACTTACATAAAATATACGACTTTTAGTTATTTGTAAAATAAAACAGAAAAGTTCACTTCAGTGAAATAAAAACGTTAAGTTAATTTGTCGCATGTGTTCATTTTGTGAACAAATTTTCGTCTCATGTGTTTTTTTCCTGTCATATATTCGAAACGTGGTCTAGCCACGTAAAAGTAATTACACCATCATTTATTTATTTTTTAATATTTGGCATTACAGCGAATGCCAATACGCTAAATATTTCAAATTTGAAAGATAATACGAGATAAAATAGATGAGATTTTTTTTTGTATGTCACCCGAGATCAACCCGAGGAAAATTGACACCACAAACACACACGTCTAAGGTTTCAAATTTGTATTTGAAAAAATCTTAATTTGACTAAAGGCATTTTTTTAAATATATGTTTCTGTTTTAAGACGTTTCTCTGAGTGTATATTTAAATAGACAAAATAACTAAAAATCAACTCATATACGAAATAACATGCACATAATAATATAATTCATAATTCAAAAAATAGGTTGAACACTTCAAAAATCGTATACGTCTTCAAAACGAGTTTATATCTAATTAAATTAAAAATCTAACAAAATTTTAAATAGAGTATATTAATATCAGTAGTAAGTAAGTAGGAAGATTTTTTGTTCGGAAATAATCTCGGCTCCTTTCTAAAAACTCAACTTAATACCGGGATGCGAGTTGTTATATATACCTCCTTCAAAATTACCTTTTTTAATTTAATCTAGGCTAGAAACAAAAGGTAGGCGGGTTGGTTCTCTTGTAGATTCATAAACGCTTTTTTTACCCTTATCAAAAGAAATTACTTTGGCGGCGGCTCGTGGTGATGAAAGTATTAGGTAGCTCTAATAACAGGCCCATGCGTATTTTTCAAATCTATTTTCTACATACGAAATTACTTGGGCCTGTCAAATTGCGGACACCTTTTTGATGGCACGTCATGATGCTTGGATTAACAATCATGCAGAATAAAAAAATCGCTAAAATCATCTAGAGTTAGATAATTTCCTGAATGAAATTAATAAATCATGAATAATTGAACTTTAAATTCTATGACCGTGGTTAATGGAAAAGGTACGAACAAAAAGTAGCATAATTTCTGTGAGAGAAGCGGCTATCGTCGAATTCGGATATCGACGTAACTTATATAGCACTCTAAAGGTAAGCAGTAAAGGTTGCAAACTTGTCATGCATAAAGTCGGGTCTCAGAATAAAAAAAGTGTTACGAATTGGGATGGGTTATTCTATCGAAATATTTTATTCATAAATTGATAATTATGAAAATATGTTTTGGGAAAAACCTATTGGATATAAAATTTGGTTGTTGTTTATCCCACAACATCCCGTTGTGTGTATGCAACCGCCGTTTCACTTCCGCTTTCCATAATGCGATAATGATCAAGAAAATAAACTTATTTACTTCTCAAATTATTTATCCAATAAACGAAACCTATCTCTTAATATAAAGATAGATATGAAAAAGTAAAAGTAACTTGGTCAGCAATTTAGTTTAAGTTTTATTTAGCATTTTGTGTATTCTTATACTGGTAATCTAGCGTGTATATTGAATATAGATTTTTCATAAAACTGTGTGCTCCTTTTTGTGTATTTTACCAAGGCCGGCTCAAGGATTTCTGGGCTTGTGTGCGAGGATAGTGTTAAAATCTTTGTGTAGTGCCTGTGCGTCTAGGTATACTACACCTGAACCTATGTACATAGCACAATTTACACACGCCACTAGCCGGCCCTGGATTTCACGAATCATAGCGCCGTTGCAGTGCACTCTGGTAGAATTGCAGCTTTGCATATTAAAATATTTTGCACGGCTAACAATCATCGTTTTTGTCTTTCGGTCTATGAAAAACTGCTTAAGAACCATATTTACTCCTTCATTGATGAAACATATGAAGAAGTATGTTAAAATATACACATTCATCAAGAGTGGGTATAGGAGATGAAAGATAAGTCGGAGTAATTGCGTGTAGAGTATTTGACGACTCCATACTTCAGGGTAAAAGTATTTTACGATATAAAAACTATTAAAAGACAAGCAAGACTGTCTAGTGTGACTAGATTTACGCTATTAAAGTGGAGCATAAAATTCTAGTATTAATAAAAACAATAATCCTTTGTACTTCATTCCACTTTATTTAATATGTCAGGACCGGTTTCGCTCATTGCGAGCATTGTCAACTGACTGATTAACAAATTGTTTTTATTAATATAATGCCTTTCCACCAAGTATTGACAGTGAACACCCTAAAAGTGATAAAATTCTAGAACTCAAACTCTCTTGTTTAATTAAAGAAACTAGGGATTGACCAATAAGGCTACGACAGAACTAGTGGCAAGCTAATTGCATTTGCCACATTCCGTTGAGGATCGAATGGGTTTTGAAAGATCACAGACATCTGTGCCTTTACACAGAATTTCATAAATCAATTTATGAAACTTTTAGTACTGAGATAAGACCCCATGAGCACTGCAATCGAAACCGAAGATGTTGACCACTCTTCTACGGATTCAGCGATTATATATTATATAAAATGTAATATATTACTTGTAATATATTACATATACGTGGCTCGATCGACATAACCTTCTGAAAGAATGCTTTTTCATTAAAAAACGTTTCCGGGAAGAAATCGTATAATTGGTAATAGCCGTTATCAAACTAGTAATAATTATTGATACCCCATTAAGGAAGTGTGAAATTATAATTGACCAATCGTAATAATCCACAATTACACTTTTTGCCTAATTGCTGACGCCGCGCTAACCCAAGAGCTAGATTTATTGCGATGGGCAATTTATTGTAGGGGTTGGAAATTGTAGAGACGTTCAATTATAAGAAACAGTAGGCAATATCCTTTTTTTTTCCCGTAGATGATTTTTTGGGTAGTCTCAGGATATCGTAAAAATACTTTATGCCTTCCTTGCTCCTGTAACTCCCTCGAAAATATTGCGAAATTTGATTTATTTTGTGCCTAAATAAACAATATCTTTTGCAAAAAAGGTTTTCTCACAAAACAAGGCTTAAAAATGTCTTAATTAGAATCAGTGAAATTTAATATATCTTTTTTTATGTGACCTTAAATAACTTAAATAAATAAATAAAAAAAAGAATTGAACTTCTTTGGCTGGTAGCCTAACTATAAGTTATAAATCTTTAAAATACTGGAGAAATATTAATATCCATGTTATATTTAATGATTTAATAAAAATTAAATGATTCTTATATAGATATTCAGACTGAGACCATTCTACTTTAATGAAAAAAATATGAAGTATTTTTAACATTTCATATATTTTTTTTTGTAACCATGTCTTGTTTGTATTGTAATGAATAAGGTCCTCTAATGAATTTTGTTTTAACAGCAGTTGTTTTACGAGAACTGATTGCTACTTAACTACTATTATTCTGAGAGAATAATGAAAGATAAATAAATCTAGGGCAGTTTTTAGAATTGGTTAGGTTGTATTCAATTTAAAATATTACAGATGCTTTTGCTTAAAATCAGTTGGAAAATCAATGTATAAAACAATCCTTACTGGTATTCAAACCTGTAAGTACCGCAACTAAAGCTAACAATTTCGACTTTTAGACTGAAGTCGCGGCCGATCGAAATATTAGATTTCAATACATTGCATATTGCAAATCCAATAATGGATATTTTATACTTCAAAAAAGTAGCAGGGTAAATGATTTTTTAATTTTATTTTTTATAGCAAGTTAAATGAAAAAAAAATATGCCGACTACAATGTTTTCTTGAATATGCTTGTCGGCGATTGATGGAGTCGCTGTTTTACATTCAATAAAAAGATACAACACGAGTAATGATCTCATGTCTGCATCGATGAATATCTTTCATACGCAATGTTTTCCGGTGCATTACATGTCTGCAAACATGATACAACACATTTCGACGCAATATTGCACTCAAAATCAAACCGGCCACACATTCGATTCAAAGCGCTTGACAATAATTTGGAAGTGATACAATCTAATGCAATTACTTCAGAGGCCGTAACTTGAAAACGCTAAATCCTTTTTTGTCGGGTTGATTATTGTGTCCAGCTATTGCTTACTACTTTGAGACAGTACATAAAGTGAAATTTTAAAGCCAACACAGTAAATACGTCTGCAGTGGTTAGTTGCCAATCGACGTAACCTAGTAGGTGTGCACAGTTGATGTTTTTTTGTGGTCTCAATTGTAAAATAAAAGCCATAGGTCAGTGTTTCTCAACCTTCTTTGAGCCACGCCCAACTTCAACCTATCAGAAATCCCCAATCAAAATCTTATAGTTGGGTACCAAAAAATCGTGAAAAAATATTAGCTTCAAATTAAAAATTCACATAGTCAATACTATTTTTGATTTAACTTCCATTATTAAATAAATATGTACCTATATTATAAGACACGTAAAACTAGAAAAACATAACACTAAAATGAGCACGAACTTTGAGCTGAAAAGAGTTTTTATTTGAGGTACTAATTTGATCAATTAAATTCTAAATCTCCACGGTTCGTGATATTCAGATGATTCCTTTTTTTCAATAAAAAAACATTTTTTGGGCTAAAGCCCCATTCAACTGAATATTATGGGACTGACAATGATAATTGGGAGCTAAAATTGTCATAATTGATAATTTCATTAGTAAAAAATGTAACAAATATTAATGATTTTCTCATTGCCCCCAGAAACACTGAAAATGCCCCTAGGTGGGGCATGCGCCATACGTTAGGAAACATCACTATAGGTGATTACTTAAGTATATTTTAGAGACACCTAGTGACGTGATTTGTAATCAATGTAAGGGTTTCTTGATAGAATTCAAAAGTTTGATTGTAGGTACGTTGGCCACGATTCAAATAATCATAATTTCTAATTATGTGGCGCTCTAGGACAATAAATTTGCTTCAAATTAATGCAAATCAAATTGTATTCACGAAAAATAAATAAAATAAATGTTTTAAGATGTCATCGTTTTTTTTAAATATGAAATATTTTTTAAGCAAAATAAAAGTAACTGTCAAACTTATACTTTTAAAACAAAAGAATGAATACGTATTTTGAATTGACAACAAGATTTTTCGTTATTTAAATGAAGTAAATATTTTACTCTCTATTTATAAAGTCAGAATGTTAATTGAAATATTGACATTAATTAAAAAAATATTTTTCTCACTTTTCTTGTATAATTTTAATAAATTTCTCGCTAAAAAATCCATTTCATAAATAAAAAAATAAGCTTACAAATGCTTGCAAAGAATTTTACTAATATTGTATTTTTAATATGTCATGTTTAATTAGAAGTAATTTAAACTTATTTATTATGATCTGTTTAAGTGGAATGCTTGTTAGTCAATTACTCTACGCTTCATTTTATTTAGAAAATATAATATAAATATCCATGTTCGTGACTTACAATTCTCTTATTATAAAAATAATAAAAGATTTTTAGTACTTTTTCCACATAAAATTTATTAGATCAGGACCGGTTTCGCTCATCGCGAGCATTACCAACAGATAAGAAAAATATATAAACATTGTTTTTCTTATCAGTTGATAATGCTTGCGATGAGCGAAACCGGTCCTGATCTAATAAATTTTATGTGGAAAAAGTACTAAAAATCTTTTATTATTTTTATTATAATGCCTTTCCACCAACAGTGAACACCTTAAAAGTGAATTTTATTATTATTTGAATAATGACAAGAAGCTACGCCAGCGGTCTACTAATGCTGCGTTGTAATTATGACATAATTTTTGGACTGACGAATAGCTTGTTTTTTGATCAATTAATATGGAATTATAAATCTCATTTTTATCGGACACATCTCATTTGCGTGTCTCAAAAGAACGAGATGGGCCGATCCGCGTAGGTTAAGGAAGAGTGAGTGAGGAAAACGGCGAAATGGAACCTGTGGAACTTTATTCAAATGCCGGGAGCCAATCAAAACACGAGTTTCGGCAGATGTACTGTGCTCATTTCCGGAATAAGCAAGTAACTACGCAAATACTTTGCTAAGCGCCCCGTGATACTAAAAAATGCTTGAGTTTTGATAATAATAATTATTATATATTTAAATACATAAACAAATATTTAATTAATAATAACTGCCTTTTCAAGGAATTGATTAATTAATATCATCTTCAATTATATCTTTTAAAAATGTATTTAAAATAAATACACAAAAATAGTATTAATGTTTCAGATTATGTTTTTATCCGCAAAAAAAATGATTATAAAAATTCATTGAAATGTGACAAATATGAAATTAATATCGACCTTCATCTTCACTAGTTAGATAGTTCAATATAAATAGTTTTCTTTTTAAAAAAAAATATAAATAAACGATCACCAAAAATCAAGTATTATTCATTTGTGCCCGACATTAATATATTTCATCAGCAGTACTTGTTGCTTAACAGATTAGGTCTTCAGTTCATGTTCAGTTGTAAGACATTAAGAAATATTCGTGTATTGAACCAGATACTACCAACATTCTATTTAATTCGATAGAAGTTTATCGGCATTGGTCATTTTTTAATAACTTGATTTCTCGATTCCATATATCGCAAAATCTTACACATTACTGCATATTTAACTACAATTTTTTTCAGCATTGTCTGAAGAGCTTGATGAATGATGTAATGTGCTATTTTTTTCAATAGTATATATTTTAAAATGTCTGATATTGAGATATTTTTTTCTATTTTGAGGGAGTAATTATTGAAGTTATTCGCGATTCGAATTTCAATGACACAAGGGAGAAGGGTTAAACATGTCAAATTGGCTGAAATGATGTCTCATAAAAAATCAACATAAGAATTGTAACTTCAAGCACTAGAACTTTATCAACTTCAAGGTGTCATTTAAACTTGTATGTATAAAGTGCTTAGATATACAAAATTCTCATAAAAACTATTGAGTTGAAAAATAAGGCATTGTTATATATATGTATTGATTTTTTGCGTATTTTCATTTTTATTTTGTCATTATTTTTAAGAGATATTTTTGAAAAACATAACCTTTTTTCGTTTACTTTTTATTAATGAGAATTTTTATGAATGTTTCGAAAAATTTAATCAAATCATGTACCTATATAAAATTTTCTGTGATAAAATAAAAACCACGCATAATGTAATCATATTAACAATTTTTCAAAGCACACACAATAACTACACAATAAACCTAGTATAGGTTTTTTTTGTTTTATTGTTTGAATTTTTATATCTATATAAGAAATACAAATCAGATTTGTTTATTTCCATTTCTTTGAACTTTTTTTTTATTTTTTTATTCGATAAACTTGTTTTTTTTTACTTTCTGCATCACACCGAAGATGACATTTCTTTGAACTATTCATAAAATTCTAAATAAATATTTTACTTGATAATCTGCATTAGTAATTGTTTTATAGGATATTTTTTGTTCGAAACCATGCATATCATAGTCTTAAACAATTCTTATTATAGATTCAGAAAATATTCATATTATATTTATGAAACAAATATTATTCAAAGTCTTCCGAGAACTCGCTTGCGAAAGAATGGGTTCATTAAAAATATCAAGAAATAAATCTTCATTTAGTAATTCTGTCACTCACGGTATTAATTGATATGTTTTTTTCTGATAAGTTATGCAAACTAATTCTTGGTTTTATAATTTTGAATTAATTACTCTATACAAGGTTGAACTATCAAAAACCTATCGTGTAACAAAAAACTTTAACATCGTTTAAAGAAAACGACATACAAATGTATTAAGTATGTACAATATTGTATCATTTTAATTCGTCAAATGATCACATCGGTTTCAAAATAATGACATATTTCTATATTTGAGGAGCAAACATTCAAAAAGTGTTTTGTCACAAATTTTGAAAAATGGCGTTTTATATCAATTCTGATAGCCCATAATAAAACCTATGAATGGAAATCAAAATTAGTGTTCAAAAAGGTTTTTTTGTATATTAAAATGAAATCATAAAGTTGACACATTCATACAAACCGTCACTTTTGCAACACTTAAATCGTCATTTTCCAAGCTTTGTATTTGTGTGACAAAACACTTTTTGAATGTTTGCTCCTCATTTAGTATTCATTTTTTATGTAAACAGAATAGCTAACATAACTAGCACCTTGCAAGTATAAAATAATATAAACAATATTAACGGAATCACATAGAAGTATTTCAATTGCCGGCCGTAATACAGATCAGTTGTAAGTCAGTCAATTTTCATAGTGCGTAAGGTTAAAAAAATACTATTAAGTGAGAAGTAACTAATGGTCAATCGTAGTAAAAACACAATATTTCTTTGTACTTCATTCCACTTTATTAATTAGGTCAGGACAGGTTTCGCTCATTGCGAGCATTTTCAACTGAAAATCAGTTGAAAATGCTCGCAATGAGCGAAACCGGTCCTGACCTAATTAATAAAGTGGAATGAAGTACAAAGAAATATTGTGTTTTACTAATATAATGCCTTTCTACCAAGTATTGACAGTGGACACCCTAAATATGTGACACTTTAAATAATTTGTGTGGTAAGAAGAACATTATGATATATTATTAGAAAAATCAAGTTCTATCTCTCTTTTAAAAATCATTTAAATAGAAAAAAAATCTAAATATAAATTATTTTTCATACAAGGCAATATCTATACTAAATTTATAAATATATTTAGCATTGGTTAACGAAAACTGATTCCAAGTCAGAAGGTTAGCCTGGAAGAGGTTAAAAAACGATTTAGTTTTACTAGTACTAATTATTGGTTAATCACTATCTCTGTCCTCATTTTTTAAATTAAATATGGAGCGGGTGGAGGGGGATGAAAGCATGAAATAAACGTACACACTTAAAAAACGAATCCATGGATCGATTAAAAGTCAACGCATTTGAGTTTTCATCATTAAGTACCACAAAAACCTAAGAGAGTTGATCATTGACTCCAAGACTAGTAATTATTTCAATCATTTCCAGCCAATTAAAAATTCCAAAAATAGGTTTATTTCCAGTAAAGTTGTCTTATAAAGTCCAAATATCACCTGTTGGTGTAAGTGAAGAATGTAACAATAAATTATTGTGAGTGAAATAAATAACTTCTTCCGTTATTTTTTTTTATTTTGACAGTTATAACATTACCCAAAGAAGTACCTTAGTACTTTGAGAGAAAGAGTAAATTCGGCACTTAACGGACTAAAAAATCAGCAGGTGCTTTGGGTCAAGTTTGAACTGAAAAGCTGCAAGAGGTTCTTCTTTGTATGTATATGTAATCAAAAAAGGCTAGATTGATTCGATTCCTTTAAATGTAAAGGAAATAAATTATAAGCATTTTTTTTATTTATCGATTAAAAAAATAATGCGCTTTTTTGTAATCATGTTTTTTTTTAATTAAGATTTAATGTTATAAACATTTAACCAAATCCATTTTACTACAATATATTGAAACTGTGTTTACTTTATAATTGCAAAATATCGATTAATTAAACGAAACTTATTGTAGAATTTATCGAAAAACAAAACCCGGGTCGTTTGTAACAAAGCGATTGGAAATTTACAAAACTATTTAAAATTATTTTTTAACCATGTTAGAAATCGGTTATAGAAAATTCAAATTATTTTTCGCTTGCTGTGATATAGGTCAGCGGTCGACAAAGTGTGGTCCGCGAGAAAGTTTTGGTGGTCCGCAGAAAAATTTGGCATTATTTTAATTGTGTAATTCTACCACCAAAAAAAACATCGGTAAACATAATACTTTATGCATGAAACTAAAAGAAAGCATCATCAATCTTTTATCCGACGACACTCTCATTGTTAAATTTCATTCATCCTCATCGAGATTTCAGTTTTAGCTTTCTATAAAAAGTGATTACCATTTGCTTAGTGAAAAGACGATGAAAATTCTAATTCAAATATCTGCAAAATATTTATGAGAAAAAGGCTTTTCATCTGTCACAGCAACCAAAACACGGTATCGATCTCGGCTTGAAATATATTCAGTTCTCCGTCTTGTAGTTATATCATTAGAGCCAAATATATTTTTTATCATTTCGAATACCCAAGAACATCCATCACATTGAAATGAATAAAATTTTTATAATTAAATTATAATTAATAGTTTTGTTTTATGAACTAGGTGCATTTTTAGACGCATTTGATCACTTTTATTTAACACAAATGTCTAATCAGTGTTCCAGTGGATTGAAATTGTGAATTTGGTGGTTCGTGAGCCCAAAAAGTTTTCCGAACGCTGATATAGATGGTTAGAGGTTTCTCTACTGATCAAGCGAGTCTGGGTTCGATTTCCGTTAAGGTCAATGTCAATTTTTTTTTACACCTGTTATGTATAATTTCCCTAATACTATTGAAATATATTACTGGTATATCAACGGTTAAAAGTATATTACAATCCTACAAGCGATAAAATGACCAAGAATTGACTTATGGTTTTTTAAAATAATTAGAGCATTGAAAGACACATAAATACTGAAACCTGCCAATATTGATGCAACTCTTAGCATATAAAAATAATTAAGCAAATTGTTAACAGTTTTATTAAAATATGTAATGTTTTACAACGTCTAGGCACAACCCGCGGCCCTTATTGAATTTTGTGACGGATCTTAAATGTTTTTCTCAAAATTAAGCATAATACATATTTTTTTCACGTAAAACACTTATTCAATACATGTAGGCAAGTTTTTTCTTTAATGAAGAAGATTAAATCTGTTCATAGAAACAGGCTTACTGATGAAAATTTAGATTCGATTGTGCGGCTTAATACTAAAAATATTGAATCAAATTATAAAGCATTAGCTTAAAATCGACAAGAGCAAGTTCGCATTAACTTTTGAATTACATATAAATACAAAATGTGTACTTAAATATTTCACGATAAAAACATTTTTAACTAACACACTATTTATTTATTTTCACGTTTTCGAAATAACACTGTCAAAATAATGTAATGGAACCTCTCATTCATTTATCTAAATTCACTCAATCTTTTTTACACGGTTTTTTTTTCCACGGCTATTTACATGGAACGTATCCTCGGTGTAAAAGAGAATTGAGCGTACTTTAAATCATTTTTTTCTTTGTAGCCAGAACCCATCATATTTTGTTTTTATGCGGCCCTCTAAAAGAATCTGTAGGTCTGTTTTAAAAGTTTCAAAATTCGCTTTGGCTTCGCTTCAACACCGAAATAGCGATATTATTGCATTTTAAAACAAAACATTATGTATGCCGGGATAACGATTTCAGTGATATTGATATTGCAGTCCTTTGACAGGTGTAATGAAAAATTTGACGTAATGTTATATGTTGAGATCATCGAAAAATGAATGTGATCAAATTAGTATGGCATACAATAACGTTTACGTCCAAAAGCTTGGAGGTCCAACGACGCCTCTATGGCATGCTAATCAAAGGTATTGTAATTTTTTACGTCCAACGTCATTCAGCTTTTTTGAAAATGCATAAACAAAATAATTGTGTAACCAAATTTATGTAACGTTATAAAAACGTTTCAACTGAGAGATTTTGAATGCGGCCGTCTCATCCACCCTTCCGCCGGCCGATCAAATGATTGGCCCGCGACGTATCACCTGTCCGGTGGCACGGACCGCGTACCCCAGCCCTTAAGAATCGCGTACAACGGGCCAATAATAATTAATGTTAATAAATATACACGGGGTGGAACTAACGACGTCACCTGTAGGCTCCCATAGACTGTTTCCAGGAATCGGTGTACCGTACATATACGTTGGTATCGAGATATACGATTCCATACAAATAAATGTAAACATTGTAATATATGTATTACATTTGTATGTAAAAATGTATTTCTTATTAAAAAAAAACATGTAAAGTCTTTCAAAAACAATACCAACTGACAACATTTATTATAAAGTTTGTTTAGCTCTGTCTATACCTGAAAAGATTACTTTCTATTTTATTACAAAGCAATATTATTTTTTTACCATATTTGCTCTCAATGTGGAACAAATGTACTCTACGATAACTGTTTGTCTCTCAGTTAAACAACTTCTCTCAAAAAGAGAAGGGATGGAAGGATAGGACGATAATCGCTTTCGCTACTTCTATTTATATGATAGGATAGTTGGGAGGAAATTTAAAATATCCATGCATTCAGACAGAAAATTGAAAATCAATTTTATAAAAACTTTCCGTATGGGATTCGAGCCCATGACAATAACAAAAGACATATTAATAACAACATAAATTCGATTGGAAAAAAATAAAATTCACTTTCTATTAAAACTAAAAGTATATTACTTTTAGGGTTTTCAGTGTTCACTGTCAATACTCGGTGGAAAGGCATTATATTAATAAAAAACACAATATTCCGTTGTACTTATTTCCACGCTATTTATAAAGATCAGGACCTATTTCGCTCATGGCGAGCATTGTTAACTGATAAGAGATATAATTTAAAAGTGCTATTTATAAGTGAAAATAAGTACTAAGGAATATCGTGTTTTTCCTTAATAAAAGTATTTTGATATTATTTCACCTCATTACAATAAAGTTCTTCGAGTAAATCCCAATTCAATCAATACACTATCGTAAGTACTTGTGAGTCAGTACGTATATTGATTGTTAGTAACAAAACAAATGTTGATTAACTACTTATTGTGAACTTTGTTTGGTCACTTAATGAGTTAGATTTATCTTTTATCTTTTGACTTCCAACTTCTTATAAATAAGATTTACAAATAAATGAATAATATATCCAAGCACACAGTGAGTGAAATAATGAAAAGATTTTTTTTTAATATCAAATCTTACAAGTGTAGTTATGTTTTACATTCAGTTAGTGTTTACTGCAGGACTAAAATAATAAACCTCAAATTTTGAAAGGGTCTTAAAAATAAAACTAACACAATCATTTTATGATGAGAATTATGATAAACCTTGATGTCTTAATATTAGTTATTTGATGTAAATATTTTATATCACAGAATGGATCACAAATTATTATCGCAAATAAAACACTTAAAATTGGAACACTATGGTCTCATAAAAGGCTATTTTGTATCCAGGGACTTGTTTCTTAGAACTCATAGAAATTTCACCAAAGGCTCGAGTTTTCGCGATAAATATTCATGACAGGAATCGTCATTTAGTGGTTATTTATTTTTTCATACTCGGCGTGATTTTTAGAAATTAATTAATAATTTATTTTAAGGTGTCTGAGAAAAGCAGATCATAATTTGATACTTTCAAAAAATAACTATTATAAAATTTGCTTGACCTGTTAGCAACTCATAACTGATCAATTTGAGCTGAGAGCTAACTCTTTTAGTATAATCTCCTGATAGGTAAAGTGATCCAAATGATATTTTAGAAAAAAAAGTAGTTGAATGCGTTTTAATATTCTACATGTCTTTAAGTATCATAAAAGTGGATTGATCTCAGTAAATAGACTGTAATGATGTGATATACCTTAAAACTCACCCAGTGCCCAGGACGCGTCACACGCATACTTTGCAGCGGTGCCCTCGACGCGTCTCACGCGTCCGGTTGTAGTTCGCTGTATCTCACTCGGTTTATTCGTCTTTCTCGTCTCTCTCACGCTAAAACTGCACTAACGATGACTGTGCACCATGCTTAACCGACCGGTGACATTTTTTATACATTTATCGATAAGGCACCGCGCTAATGTTTGCCGAAAAATTTTGGCAGTGAATGGGTTAAATACAAATATACAGTCCACCAAAACACCAAGTAAAAACATAATTTTACTTAAGGTCAAATAAAAAAGTATTACGATTTTACTACTTAGTTCACTTTACCTCTTGAAGACTCAATGGATGTTGCCAATTGTGACTACATCTATAAGTTGACCGATACATCGTTTTTTTTTATCCCTTCGGCTTTTATTAATTGTTTGATTCGAGAAAAAAAGACTTCAAACATTATATTACATTGTTTGATATCAACTAGGAATAGTTATTTTTTTTCATTTTATTTTCATTAGTAAATACTAGGGCTTGTCCGTTTTCAAAAACCGTTTTTTTTGCAAAATTAGCGACATTCGAAAACCGGGTTTTCAACTTCGTAACCAGTTGTGCCGAATTTACATAAACGAGTCTATAAACAAAAGGACAGAAAATCTGGATCTTTTATTTGATGGTTGAAAGACCATATGCCACACATCATTATCCAGCGAAAAGGTGTTTTCGATTTCAGGAAATTTTGATACAAATCAATCAGTAGGCGCTTTGTGTTTTCTTAAATGATATTTTCTAGTAAGAGTAACACCAAATAATTTCTTGCTGTGCATTATTATGTACATAAATAAGAAACATTAAAAAATTGAACTTTTTCTCGCTATTTTAATTGAATTATCATTTTTTTGTAAAACTTCGAAAACCGGATAAAACCGGTTTTCGAACAATATTGAAATTTTACAACCGGTTTTTTCAAAAGTCGGTTTTTGTATAAGCCCTAGTAAATACTTATTAGTAGAATAGCCCACTCTTTTAAAACTACGACTTCTACTCTGCAGGCCTCATTTATTCAAATGTTTTACTATTTACTAGAAAACACAAAACTATAACTAAAATAAATTATAAAATAAAGATTCAAAGTGAGGAGTACAATTTCGTCGTTTAAAAATCTTAGAGTTTAGAGTATCTGCTAAGTAGGGTGTAATAAAACTCACCTTCCGGATATTTGAATAGGTTAAACGGTCCAAGATCCTTCCGCGCAAACTCAGATTATTTATAACATCATAATACTTATTTGCAAAGGCGATAGCTCTTTATTTGCATACACCGCGTCTTATAACAATGTAGAGTGGCTTTGTTATAAGGTACTAAAAAACAAAACCATGCATATTAATGAATGGTTTTTGATAGCTGCGTTATTATGGTAAAAAAAGAAAAACGAAGTAAAATGTTGGTAAAAAGCCTTAACAATAATTTGTTTATAATTATGTTAAATTTAAACGTTTTATTGTTTGATGATTTCAATTTGATAATGTTTCGATTTAAGATTTGTTTTTTTTTCGAAAATATAAAAGCATAAAAAGGATGTTCTTTTTCATACATTGAGAACTATTCATTTTTCAATAGCTTGACGAAGAGACTTTTTATTTGTCGTTTACAACTATTATCATTAGTTGACAATGATCGCCATGTGCAAAAACGGTTTTGATCTTAAATAATGTGAAATTAGTATAAAAGTGTTATTATACCTTTTCACTGAGAATTTAGACTAAACGCCCTAAAAGTAAAAAAATACATTTGCAACAAATTATGATATTATAAAATAATTCCTATATTTGTTATCACACTTTTTATTTGTAACCAACAATTTTTTCTTTCAATATGAAGCATATAAATTCCTAATGGAGCATGTCTCAAAAGAAGTTTTTCTACGAAAACTGAATTAATGCAGTTGACAATTTTTTTCTTATTTAGCAGAAGGTAATGATATCAGGGTATAGCTAGGGCAAGACTAGTGGTAAGCTTATAGTTCCTATTGTGCTCTTTTTTAAAAATGAAACGGATGGAAAGGATTTGTACACGTCACACACATCCATGCTTTCAAAGACAAATCCATAAAGTGATTAAATAATCAATATATTAAGAAACTGTTTGTACTTGGATCATAAGCGAAGTCAACGACATTGATTTATCTGCCTAAGACGTTCCATACAATAACGTATTTTGAAATAAAAAAACGAATATCTTATTTATTTTTTGAAATACTTGACAAATAGGACATTTGATTCCCGGTTAAAAAATCAATGCCAAAAAAAAATATCATTAGCTTGACTTTGCAAATGATCTAAATAATATTTGAAAATATTAATAAAACAACTATTGCAAACCGAATATCGTTTTTGCCTACATTTAGACAGATTACGCACCGAGTATTTTGTGTATGTTTTTAACAAGAAAAATATTATTTTGCTCGTTAATATAATATAACCAAAAAAAAAACGTAATTTAGAAAAAGTTTTCCTTTTGGCTATTGAAACATAAAAAAAAAGATTCTTTCTGCAATTTGAAAAAAAAACATACAAATTAACCAATCTAGTTTATTAATAACTAATAAAAAAAAATTTGAAACACCTTCACAATTTATAATAATAACTGTGTGCATCTAAATATATTTTTAATTGAACTTTGGTATTTTAAAGCTCGTACTACAAGCAAAATTCAATATTCACATATCATGCGTGGCTTTTTGTATACTTTCGTATATCAAGATATCTTCTTGCAGGTGCCAAGGAAATACCTCGTGTATCATTTTTTACAGCGTTCTTTTATATAACCGCCAACTTATTTTAAAATGTTCGATTTTGAATTATGGTGAAAAAAGTTACTGATATCTCGATTACTGATAGTCGCATTATTTATTTTTAAAAATAACGATTGTGTATTTTACAGGAAATAAAATTGATTCATAATAAAGAAATATAAAAAAAACAACTTAGTAGAAAATATAAATTAACTTTGATTATTCCACGTATTGTGTTACTAATTGTGACACGTGTTTCGCCTCTTTCAGAGGCATCTTCAGACTTACTATCGCAAAGTTTGCTTAAGTAATGAAGCAAGATTGATTCTAACATTTTAAAATTATAAAATTACAAAATGGAGGTTTGGGTTTTAAGGAAAAATCCCAATCTGATTGATTACAACTCATTAGTACCATTAGTATCATTATCTGTTTCTTTTATTTCGATTCTACACCCCCTCCTTGCTCCTCTTAAAAGGAAAAAAACCCAAACCTCCATTTTGTAATTTTATAATTTTAAAATGTTAGAATCAATCTTGCTTCATTACTTAAGCAAACTTTGCGATAGTAAGTCTGAAGATGCCTCTGAAAGAGGCGAAACACGTGTCACAATAGTAACACAATACGTGGAATAATCAAAGTTAATTTAAATTTTCCATTAAAATGAACTTCCACAAAGTTACCGCCGAAACCATCGAAAGTATTAAAGACAACTTAATCAGTGGTACAAAAAACAGTCATTTGACGTAACTCACTACCGGAACAGAACAAGTATTATTATTTTTTTAATTGTGAACTACATTCATTAAGCAAATATAATTCTTGAACGTTGTATCATATGTATAACAATGAATTATTCTTTGCTTATCGCGTTTAAGATTAACTAATTCCCGAGCTATCGTATAATAGTCATCATTTTCTGTTAATGTTTCCTCCACTTCTTTTTAATTTTCCCCCGTTTAATATATAGAGCATAGGTTCCCAACCTTTTCGGGAGGCGACCCCTTTTTATAAAAGCCATGTGACTAGCGACCCACCCCAGGAATTCGAAATCTTTGATTTACTTTTTGCCCAGAATGTCTCCGAAGCTCCTTTTTTTTTTTAGCTCACCGAGGAATTTGAAATCTTCGATTTGCTATCTTTTCCCCAGGATTGTCTCCGAAACTCCTTTTTTTTTAAGCTCACCGAGGAATTTCGAATCCTCAATTTGCTATATTGTTAAAATCTAAAAAAAGTTAGGGACCTCCAAGTTGGGAACCCGTGATATAGAGTATATGATCGATACGAGGAATCTGCAGGATTCAACCAGTCGTTTTGCTTCCTACTTTGGCATGCCAGCATCCTTCAGTCCCGCCGAGTATCCTATGGATGGTATTAATAGGTGTTGTCCAAGATTTTTTACTACCGATATGTTAATAAGCGAAATAAAATTTAGAATCAAAGAAAATAAGAAAGATAAAAATGTAAGGTATTCGCTGATGGACACGTTAGAAATTGATTCGAATGTTTGTAATAATAGGGTTTTTGAATATGCACATGAATGCCTGAACATTTTGAAAGACCTTCTATTAAAATGACAAATTTTATCAGGTTGTACATTTTTTTACGATTTTATTTGCTACAATCTACAATTTTGTATATTTTTTGTAGATTTATATGTACTCCTGAAATTTTAAAACATAGATGGATCGATGGATTTCGTTTAGATATATTCTTTTCATATTACTTCACAGAATAACAATGTATTTAAACACAATATTTCAATTTCACTAAAAAGTTGCTTAACTGTACCCAATTACCACTACCCGAATCTGTCAATATCATGATTAACGAATCCATGACAAGATTGCCGACAAGAACAAAAACATTGTATTTGTGGTTCCGTTAAGTTCAAGTGCACAACTGAAATTTGATCGCAAAAAAGCTTTCTTGTCTCTTTCACGAGCTTTAATAACTTAATATAAAATAGTCGTACGTCTTCAATAAGGACCGATCGAAAAAAGTTCACTCGATTTCTCTTGTGAGATTGTCATTTCGCACCGTTATCGGGTCCATTGTACCAGAAACCATAAGTCATATTAAATGTTGTATTAATAAGCACCGTTCCGTTAACTTGACGAAGTCGTAACCGTTTATTATTATATCGATTTTTTCTTCAAGTTTTGACAATATTTTACGATGGGGATTTTAATTGCCTGAATAAATTGATAGAACATGTTTCAAAAGTGGCTTTGTTGGCATTCCTTTCAGTAAAGGCCTCAAAATAGGATGCAATTAAAATCTTTCATGTAATATAGCATTTTTTCATTTGAAAATATAATGTTAATAGAATTTTTTAACAAACTAATATTTTATTATAGTAAGTTTATTACTGTTATGTATTTATTACAATATTGAACAAACGCTAAAAGTATTTAAATATTATATATAAAAAATAGCAAAAGAAAAGCAATTGAATAATAATATAATGGATTTGGTAGGTTTGAACCATTTTTGGATCCAGAAATTTTCCCAGATTGCCATTCAATTTGAAAATAAACATGATACATAAATAATTCATTAAAAAAATAGACGATTTAAAATAAATATATATATATCGACTGTGGAAAGGAAAAAAGACGTAACCCACACACAGCAAATTTTACAGGAGGCACAAAAACCGTGTTTTGATGATTTTCGGCCATATGAAAACTATGAAATAAACACAGCCTTGTAGTGCACGGAGACTTCTAAACTGATGTTTAATTGACATAATCTAATATTAATTTAAAAAATTGTCTAGGAAAATGCTTTTTTTCAGTCTTTTTTCTTGGCTTCAGTATTCACAAGCCCATCTTTTTTCAAACTTAAAAGGTAAATTTAGATACTAATTCAGCATTTGCAACTTACATCCTTTTGATAGAACGTGTATCAAGTTGGATACATTGTGACTATCGAAAAAATCTGTTTTAAAAAAACTTTGGGTTACGTCCTTTTTCCTTTCCACAGTCGATATGTATGTATACAAATAGTAAATATATTATTAAGTATGTATTCTATAAAACATAGTAAAGTTTTAATAAATTAGAAAAATGGAAAATTAATTTTCCTTGGGGAGGCATGGCCCCCATGCCCCACCTGGATCTACCAATGCCTAGAAGAGAGCTGAATCGGCCGGTACTTGAGACTGAGAACCTTATTAATTGTTCAAGCTGCAAAATTGCTTTTATTGTGCGTTTTATCGAACATTTTTAAAAATGAAAAAAAGCACTTTTTGATCTTGTTTTTGAAAGCTGACTTAGTTGATTGCGGCTCGCAAACAAGACATGTAAAATGCATGTCAAATCTTTTTGTGCGGAACACAAAAGGATGTAAGTTGATTTGACACACGGCCCGACTACCTGTTGCCCCCTATTAAGGACTCGAGATCCTTGCTTGATGAGACTATTTATTACGTTTATTATTATTTTCGTGGCTCCGCGAAAAACGATGCTAAGTAATAGGTCTTGTAATCAAAATAGTTTGTAATTTTTTGTATACATTTAATTTAGTATATATATATATTGTCTAGCCAATCTTCAACATACATATCCATGTACATCAGTTTTTAATGGAAAAATAATTTACTATACGCTAGTTGATTTTAATTTATGGTAACCAAAGACACTATAATAGTTCTTAAGTGATAAACAACTTATAACCAGAGTGGTGTCAGAAAAATCTTACGAGTACATAATGATCTGCATTCAAATCACAATAGTCAACTACATTCTAGGCTGACTTAAAATGCTTTGATGGTATACATATTATATTATATATATAAGTTAAAATTCAATGATTGAAGAAATTCTTTGAAGTCGGCGTCCTTTTTTTTTTCATGACTCCACAGCCCTGCTTATAACAATAAACTAACGTAGTAAGTGTATTAATGATAGTTATTCACTGCGAAAATCATAAATTTGTGTCTGTAAACATGTATTTACTACAATGAAATTTATTTATTTTAAAACCAATATGTGTCGGTTGTTTGACATAGTAAAAATAGATTGTTTATTCATATTTCATTCAAATGACTTACATTTAAAGACCTTATGTTAAGCTGAACGATATTTTTTTTAACATGAATTAGAATTATACCACGTTGAATAAATCATATCAAAAGAAATATGACAAAAATAAATCTCCATGGCAGCTGAACTACCAAATGAAAGAAACGTATGATGGCCCAATGGTCAAGTAATTTTGTTATTAGGCATGCTTGACTGATAATTTCGTATCAATGTATTCAACAGAGAATTTACACCAATTATGTGGCATAATGACCGAGTCTTCTTTCATTCTATGAAATTAAGTTATGATTTAAAACGAATCCCGTTGTTTGTCGATAAATTTAAATAATTCATCTGAGAGCACAGAAACGTTATTGACCTAATTGTTTGTAAACTCCACTTTGTATTTTTAAAAATACACATGATTTTTTGTTTATATTTGAATACGTAATTATTAAAATAAAGTAATTTTTAAACAAATTCTAGTGTTACAAAATAAACAAAACACGATATGATTTTATAAATACAATTGCATTCTGTCAATCATTGTCAGCCAACATCTTAAAAAAACCATTAACTTTGATTACTTTTTAAATTTTATATACAGTCTGCAAAAGGAGCTAAGTTTGTCCTCACCACCACCCACAACGGTTTTACATCTAGGCTTTGTAGACGTTCCCTGCAGCGTAAAGTACGTGAAGCGTATTTCATTTGTGTGCTGTAATTGTCTCAGGAGGAATCAGTTTACTGGATTTTATGTACCTTTATTTTTCGCTTAAATATATTTTATCTAAGTTTAAGTCATTGACGGATCTAGGGGGAGGGCTTGGAGGCCATTACCCCCACTCCTAAGAGAATATATTTTCCTTTTTTCTAATTTTTTTTTTTTTTGTGAAATGAGCTCTTTTTTATGTAGATAATAGATGGATTTTTTATATAGAATTTTTATATACATATATTATTTTGAAATCATCTTTTTTTTAAATGTATTATTTATGTATCATGTTTATTTTCAAATTAAATGGCCCGGCTTCCTCCTGGGACAATTTGTGGATCCGACACTGGTTTAAGTGATGCTATATTATGTTCTCTTAGCAGTGTAAGTAAATAAAAACTCTTTACGAATCATGAATGTCGTGATTAGATTAATAAAACATTCCAGTTTTTTAAAAATATTTTTCACCATAACTTCCGCAGTCTTTAATTTTCTCTCTGGAATACCTTACTAAGAGGCGAGCGTGTATGTAAATCTTCTTTTGAAAAGTTGTGAAATTTATTATTGTTCATTTTGTTTTATATCATAATATTAATAATTCAATTTGAAGAAGAACACCAAGCGATTCAATTAATGCGAGGTAATTAAAATGTTTTGAAGCTTAGTTAACAATTTGAATCAAATATTTAAATAAACATTCGCAACGGTATTTACTAAAACCACATTTTTTATCAACCGTATTTATTAAATAGACTTCCATAGGACTTATCTCAACATAAGTTTTTATACCCGAGTAGTTTATAGTTCAAATGCTCGACATATCATTTTTTGAAAGTGTAAGGATAGCGAAGTAGTATTCACTTGAAACAATGTATCAACATTACTCGTAATTTATTTTACAGCGAGTTTCATTTATTGTTAGAAATTTCTACTATTTTTCACAATGTTAAGCCCCAAGAATAAATCCCCACTAATAAGAGTCATTAAGAAACAATACCGTTGGTATAAACTCGACGTTAACAGGTAGGTAGATATGAAATAAAACCAATCGCTCTATTATCACGAAAACGTTTATTTAGGAACTTGCAATCACCGAATTAATTACATACAATATTTAACAAACAAAATTTTGAATTATTACAATACACAATAACTATAATAAAACCTAGCTTGCTCACACGATTTTATAAAAGTTAAGAAAATTGATGCTAAATCTGCGCGCAGAACAAACCGAATTTTAATTTTCGTCGAAATGGAAAAATATCAGTCCTTCCATCTCGGACGAAACACCACAAAAGAAAAAAAAACTAAAAGTGAATTTACAACTAAAGGTCTCTGGGAGCAAGTCCCAGGACCGGGAAGTGTCCCCGCACACACGTTGTGTCTGATTCGTGTCCCAAAGAGCAAGGAAGAAAGAATCAAAAATCACATCGGTATCGAAAAAAAATGTTGCCATTTAAGGCCATAAACAATAAAACAATTGATTAATATCAATTAATCACTGGGTTACATGATAAAAAAAAATAAACACAATTAATTTAGCTACACATTTTAAAGTTCCAACAGTTTTCATCACAAAAGTGGTAGTGGGAGCGGGTGACAATAAACCCTACCGTGTCAGTATATTATTTCACTGCATGCCTCAAAATCGTTCACCTTACCACTTAGACTGCTCAGAATATTTCTTATATAAATGTTACTTTTTAATTACCTTGCTTAATTATAGGTGACTTTTCATATCTTTTATGAGCTTCCTCGAAGTGCAACACGAGTGGTCTTTCGCGACTTAAAAAAGACGCGCGGTGGCTGGCGCGTGCCGCACGCGTCGCTCTACTCCCTGCTGCCCTCGCCGCTCCTCTGGCCGTCTTGTCGAGGGCCGCGGGCAATTATTGCGCTCCCTCCTGACCTACGATTGTTAGGGATTCAAAAAAGCTCACGTAGAGCCTACTTATTTCTGTAAATGTCCTGGTTTATTAACCCGACGGAAATATATGATGTTTTGTGCTAATGACGTTCCATTTATTTTTCTTTTTTAAATACAACAGTGTTAAACGCTAGGTCCCGTGCAGCCTTATATCGGATCAATAATATGAAGAGTAAAATCATTTTTTCGTGAAACAGTGTCTTCAATAACTAATATTCAACCAGTTGTATAAATTTTTAGAAGCAATATAGACAAGTCAAAAATTCCGGAACAAACTAATATTTTTTCTTATTGCCTTGCTGTGTAATTAAGTAAAGCACATTTTTTCTTTTCTGAGAATAAATGTGTCGGAAATAATTGTCAATAATTTTGTAGCGAGATTAATTATAAAATAAAATAAGATTTTAATATAATATAGTAAAATAAAATTTCGGGTCCTATGGTGCAGCGGTTAGCGTTGTGGGCTTCTCACGGGTTCGAGTTTTATTCGAAGGCATGGGTGTTTGTGATGTTATAAAAATTCCTCTTCCACTCATTCTGATCCTTTAATAACTGGGCGTAGTGAGAGCGATTACTTAACCACTAATACTGCATTAGCCTTAACCTTCTATTCCTACTACTCTATTCGAAAAAGAGAGGTTGAGCGACTGCGTAACAAACTGTTATCGTAGAAAAACTTCTGTTAAGACACCTCTATGTCATATGCTCGATATTAAAAGCGGAAATGGATAAAAAAAAAACAGCATATGTTTTTTTTATAAACTGTGTAGTTGAATAAATGAGAGAGGAAAACATTCACAGCATTACTGATGAAGAAACCGAAGTACATAATCGTAAAGTGTTTGAATACCTTAGTAATTTGAAAAAATAGTATTAAAGTTTAAAAAAATATTATTGGAGAAAAATGAAAGCCGACCCTTGCCGCGGAACTCAACGTTACAGGTGCAATTTTGACGTGATGCCGAAACCACCTTACAATAAAACAACACAAAACAAACAGAATAAAAAAAACATTGGGGACGAGACGACAAATACCGTTAACACATTGGCAAGAGCAAGATAGCTAGTTTGGATCGAGACCAATTCCTATCTTGGTCGGTATTAATGACGGGATATTTTCGACTGTATATAGCAGTGATGGCCAACCAGTTGCCTTCGGGTTATCAAAAGCCGCGAGGTTATTTTTTAACAGAACCGCGGCGGCTTTGTAAGATTCAGTGTATTCTCTATTGTTTGTTTTGCGATACGTAATTATATCGGTGGACTGAGGGCATGTTGATATGCGAGGAATTTTAAAATTCTTTTTTCAATGATATATAACTTTACTTTACGCCTGATATAAAGTTTCTGAATTGTTGAAATTCTAATTAAAATTGTTTGTGCCGCTGAACTATTATTAGCAATGTCTTTGAAATGTCACGTTGGTTTGCCATCTAAGTAAAGTAAATCGATTGGGTGTGATTCCAAATATAGGGCACATTGTCCGACATTCAGGAAAAAAGTAATTGGTACGTAAAAGGGAATCGACCCTGATCGTAGTTATTTGAAGAACCCAAGGCAAGATCATGTTAAATACTTTGATGGATTATTTTTTGTTGTCTTGCTTAAGCCATACATTTTATTTGACTTTGTTTTGGTTGTTTATTTGATTACATCTAGTATAAGACGTTCTAATTTTTCGACAATTAAACATAGTTGTTCATACAAAAACAGGTAAGTATAAAGATAATATTATTGAGCAGTGTTTCGCAAATGGAGGTCGCAGCTCTGGCAAAAAGTGACGCGAGCTGCCTAGTAAATTATATACATATCGCTACTCTAAAGCAACAATGGGATAAGTTATAAATACTAATTTAAAGGTAATTAAACAGGGTTTATTATGGTTTTATTTAGTTTATTTTACGGTCTATGATAAAAGATAATAGTAGGTTTTCTGTATACTAGTTATTCTACTAATCTCACTTTACATTCTTTGAAGTTACAAGACAATATCAATAATTGTAAAAGTAAGATTTTTCTTTAAAATTAGTCATTTTTTAAAAAAATATTTCGGTGTTTTATTATAAAGGTTATCTTATCTTAAATCGATTTTTTCACTTTATCTCACAGTTACTTAATTGTAGCGAATTATATATATTTTTTTGTTATTATTATATATATATATACCATGTTCGCTCCCAATGTGGAGCATATTGACTCTTAATGGAGTTTATCGCAACATAAGTTTTTCTACGAGAACTGCATGTTACTCAGTTGCTCAACCTTTTTTTCCAAAGGGAGTAGGAATATAAGGATAGGGCTAGGACAGGACTAGTGGTAAGCTAATCGCTCTTAATACGCCCCATTCATAGGATAGGATGGTTGGGAGGGGGGAATTCAAGACATCACTTACATCTATGGCTTCGAACTGAAATTCATAAATCAATTTATAAAACTGTTCGTTCTGGGATTTTAACCCTCACGGGTGGCCGAAGCCAATGACGTTGACCACTCGACCACACAAACGGCAAACCTAAAATAAAATCAAAACTTATTGGAATAAATACGACTATTTTAAATATTTTATTTAACATTTAATTCACATAATGTTATATTATAATAACTACCCTTGCCAAATTTTAACTCAAGCAAATCATGCATTTTTTTCTAGAGGGGTCTCGCGAAACTTTAAGTACTTTAGGGTGTCCTTGGTAACAAAAAAGGCGCGACAATCTGTTATGAAAACAGTATTAAAAAGGTAACTGTGTGCCACTGCGTCTATGATTTCAGCGATATCTATATTTTAAAATGGTTTAGTATAACTGCCACAAGGCTATTTAACCAAATTCTTTTGGGAGTTATACATTAATTAAAATTGTGAAAAAAACAGGAGTGTGGTCACGAGAAAATACCGGACCAGTATGTCGGTAATAATGAGTATGTCGTTGATGCAACCGCAATATATTGTATATGTTCTACCGAGTCGGTGGGTGCTCTGACATATTTGTAATACAAAACGCGTGCTCTAAGTGTTAAAAAGTAAAATATGCACCTGTCACTCATAAAACTTGTAAGGTCGTTGGTTGTTTTAAAGTACTTTCAGTAAACCACAAAATGTCGGCAAAAAATGTGTTAAATGTCAATTTTCACATTTTTTTCCATGCAAAAAATCACACTCAAATGCCCACCGTTATATTGATTAGTCTTACAGCCTTTTAATTGTATTATAATTAATACACCCAATTCTTTTTTTACGTGATTTTTTTGTTGCGCGATTTTGAATTTATGCGATATTTTTGGACGGCACCGTTACGTTTTTTCATACATTTTTGATACTTTTTTACGCGGATTTGGAACCGATTTATCAAATTATATGAAAATGAGATTTTTGTATATAACTACCACTTTCTGGGAACCAATGTATAGCGTAAAAAAAGGATTATTTGTAAAGTTACCAATCATTTCATTTGAAGCATTCATTAATGATCGATCCGCCACCTAAGTAATTTCATTTTCAATATATTTGATATTATGGTTTTAGAATATAGTAAGTATCTCATTTTCATCTAAAAAAAATTACTGAACATTAAATAACTGTTCCCAAATATACAAAATATCGTTCGCTTTTTTATTTAAAGCAATAATAACGGCTTAGATGTATATTTTAATAAAAAAAATCGAATTCCATTTTCTCAACAATGTGCAAATCAAAGTTACCTAATTGTAGTATTGAAGTGGCAAATTAATTACCAAAATCACTCTCAGTTGTAGTAAATATTTTAACAGTAAGTCTTACCTATACAAAAGCCGGTTTTCAAATTACAATATTTCTTAAATCACGGTTTAAACTGGATTTAGAATTTTAACAAAAATAGGATAATTCAAATAAAATAGCGGACAAAAAGTTTAGTTGTTTTATTTTCAACTTCTACAATTTAATATAACTACAAAAATTGATAAACTTCTTCAATTAACTACAAGTTCATTCAATATAGCTCGTAATTAAATGTTTTTAACACAGTACAAAATAGACAGCATACAATAATTTAAATATAAGTCTTTCAACGCATTTATTTATGTATTTGCACTATTAAACTACATATTTATTCATCTCGTTTTATTTGTAACCACGCTGGTTAAAAATATAAATTTTAACTTTTTTTTTTAAATAATAATAAAAAACAATATTAGCTCTTATATTTGAAACCAAGTTACTTAATCTAAGCAAACCAGCTTTCAAATATCACAAATTTAAGTAAAAAACTGGCTTTTTGAAAACCGACTATCCCTAGTCAACGCGTATATAAGTATCGAGTATATGTGAAATTGTTTCTGAGATGTCACGCGTATTGATAATTTGGCGTTGTTGGTGCCCTTTAATTGATTCTTTTTTTCAGCAACGAATTAAATTGCCAAACTGTTGTAGTACATCATCCCAAAAATGCGGCATGTCAAAAAAAACATTTCAATTCGAGTTATTGCTCAAGTGCTGTTTTCCATTTTCCATAATTACCGACATACACATCTAGGGAAGGTTGTATGTATGTATTTTCAGTAATGACAACCATTTTAAGTACTTGGAGTGTATTAAAAGAATTACGCGAATACCCAGTATGTCCAAATACAGTCAGAAATTATTGTCTTCTTTACTGTTGCTCGAGAAAACAACTGAGGAGATCATTGGCCCATGAAAATGTTTTAAGTATTTTATAATAGTATTTTAATTATGTTTAATTATTCAGAATTAACCTGGTCCACATAAAACGCCAAATGACAAAAAAACGACACAACTTCCTTTACGGAATATTTTCAAATTAATTTATTTATGCAACAATCGTTAAAAAAACTTGATAGATAAACTTAAGTAAGCTAACTGCCATGTTTTATCTGATAGACAAATGAAAAATGTAGTCTTGTCTTTCTTCAAGAATATTAGGTTTATAAAAATAATTAATAAAAGAACCGTGATCACAAAAGTAGCTGTATTCAAAATGATAAAGATTAGAGTGCTTAATTATTTTTTGTTTCTCTTATGTTCAATGAAATAACATAAATGCATTATCATAAATCAAATATCGAGTTAAATGATATACTGAGATAGCTTAAAATAAATGTGATAGATAGATTGCACAGAAAGTGTAAAAAAGAAACTTTTAGTAAAATAATTTTATAAAGTAAAAATAACTTAAAGCTTTTTTGTAAAAATAGCACTGTTCATATAATATCATCCTTTCTCAAACGTTTTTAACCTATAGTGTTAAATTTATATAATTTCAATAATAAACCTAAATATTTTCGCGTTTAATTTGTGGTAAATGATTTTTACGGTATTTAAAACTCGATTACAAAATAAACTTCGTTTGCTATCCATAAGTAATAAACAGTTCATATGTACTGCCAATCTATTTAATTGTTAAAGTGATTATTTTATGTTACCAGTGGACTAGTTGGCTGAAAGATTACATAGGTTATTGTCTATATATGTTTGTTTAAACACTTTGTATTTCTATGAAATTTTGCTTTATTTAGAATCATCTTCAGTCAAAAAAAGCGTAACAATTATCTATTACCTAGTCATCAAACGTGTATTACAAGAATTAAATTTCTCGCGAATTGTGCTGAGAAACTAAATAAACAATTTTATACACTTCCTTTTCAATTAATGACTAAAGTAGTGTATGTGAAATAATTGTCTGCAATACAGCTCTGATAGAGGCTATCTTTTTATTTGATCGTCGATGACAATTAGGTGCCTTAAGACTTAAAAGATCGATGGCCTGTTCATAAATCAGGTATCGTTCAATTTTGCCAAAATTTTTGCAGAAAATGGAAAGAAGTTTAGCAAAATTGGAGATACATGTTGAATAATATGATAAGTAACAAGTTGCCTCGACATCAAGCCAGGCGAGACCCTAGTCTAAAAACTGCCTACCACACTTTCTATGAGGTGTACAGTAAATCAAATGGTTCGTGTGATCAAATTTTTGATAATTTATTATGAAACAGTTATGGACTGCAATATAATAGATAAATTATGTTATATATTTTTAAAAAATATATTTCTTGTAATAATCATAAAATTAATGTTTATATTTTTAAGTATTTTTTTAAACCATGTCCGCTCCCAATGTGGAGCATATGGGCTCCTAATGGAATTTATCTCAACAGAAGTGTTTCTACGAGAACTGCTTGTTATTAAGTTGCTCAACCTTTCTTTTCCCAAAGAGAGCAGGGATAGAAGGATAGGGCTAGGACAGGATTAGTGGTAAGCTAATCGCTCTCGATACACCCCGTTCAAAGGATAGGATGGGTGAGAGGGGGGAATTCAAGTCATCACATACATCCATGCCTTTGAACAGAAATTCATAAATCGATTGAAAAATCAATTTATAAAACTGTCCTTACCGGGATTTGAACCCGGGCCCTTCGTAGCCGAAGCCAACAACGTTGACCACTCGACCACACAGGCGGCATTATTTTTTATGAGCTTAAATTAATCCAAAGAATGTTGTGTCACTTTGTTAAAATTTCCTAACATATAATTATGTTTGAAATTACCATAAGTCACCACTTAAACTTTATTACTCTTTGATTATCTTTGTAATGAATGACATGTTAGAGGTGCTTAACATTTTAATTTGTGTTAGATCAGAGTCACTTTTTCATAATTTATACTGTAGTTTGTAAATTATTTTCAGTGCCAATTGTTGTTTTTACACATTTTTATTTCAATTTGTTATGTATAAATAACACTTTTTAATTATATTTATTAACATTCAATAATGCTCGCCTTGCTTGAAACAGCTCCTGATCTTGATAATAAAAGTGGAAATAAGTATAAAGTAGTAAAAAAATATGTTTTTCCTAATGAAATAGCGACATAAAGAATAACTATTTAAATTGCATAATCTGTAGTTAAGCAACTCAACTTATATAGTTCAGGTAGTGAGCACTTTTATCTGAGTCAACTGTGAGTATGATTTTTCTTTAAATTGTTATTTTGATACGTCTTCTTATAGTGTAAAAATAGAATCTTGAACGAAATTCGCTATCACTTTGCCCTTTCGTGCATACCTGGAAGATACAGGTGTATTCAGAACGATATACCTTTGAAAAATTAACATTAAAGAGTCACTCAATAAGCGATTCAGTTTTTATAAGAGAACTTATAAGAAGAGAACGATTAAGGTTACAATTATTTATGCGCCCGATATTACAGGTGCTTTTTTAAAGGAGCCACCGGGTCGGAGGCTATGTTTTTTTATAAGACCAAAAGCTTTGTCTGACCTTGGCAGTTTTGATATTGATGAAAGTGAATTCGTAATAATATATTTTATTACTTTCGATGGTAACTTTGTGGAAGTTCATTTTAAAAGAAAATTTAAATTAAATTTGATTATTCCACGTATTGTGTTACTAACTGTGACACGTGTTTCGCCTCTTTCAGAGGCATCTTCAGATTTACTATCGCAAAGTTTGCTTAATTAATGAAGTAAGATTGATTCATAATTTTAAAATGTTAGAATCAATCTTGCTTCATTACTTAAGCAAACTTTGCGATAGTAAGTCTGAAGATGCCTCTGAAAGAGGCGAAACACGTGTCACAGTTAGTAACACAATACGTGAAATAATGAAAGTTAATTTAAGTTTTCTATTAATATATTTATCTTGCTAGAGTTCATAAAGGAATGAGTCGTCTGTAACTATTAAATTGTCGTATAAAATGTGCGTAAAGTTAAAGAGTCGTATTTTGTTTTGCAATCTTGTGAATATTTTTTTACGTCATTAATTGGTGACATCGATAATGTTGAAATCGTTCCATTAAACAGTATAATATGTATTACGACATTAGTTGCCTTTTCGATTATGCTGGCTAGCAGAGTAATAAAAAGGAAGAGACTAATAGAGTAATAAAAAAGGAATATTTATTAAATATATAATAATTAAGTTGAATGCATGATTTTTAATGTGGTACACTATAACTTATCTTATGTGCAGCAGAGCTGATCGCTGAAGTCCGTCCTCAAACGAGTCCAATAGGTCACGATTTGATCTAAGCTAAGGCCAAGCTTAAAGCATTCGATAAATTTGCAAAATTTTACTGGGAACGGGGTGGGGTGTTGTTGATTTCTATTAAAATTAAATATGTATTAATTAAATTCTACTGCCACGGTAGACTCTTAGTATGCGGATACACAAGATAATTAATATCACTTGAAGTAAATGACTGAGCATGTCACATTTTCGTTTTTTTATTTTTTAAGCACAATAGTGCAAGGTTATATGATTGAAACTGTACAGTTCTGTTTTGGGCCAAGAAAGTGAAGATCAAATCGCTTCTTTTCTTGGAAATTGTTGCGTTTTGGAAGGCGGCTGCATACACATAACGAGTGGTAGTTGGTGGTTACTTGTGTACGTTTATTTAAGACAATGTAAGCTATATAAGGGGTTTTGAATTAAAAAATTTCTAGTTGAGAAATATATATATAAATATAATATATAGTCGTTTTGTAATCTATGAATTTTACAAAACTTCTCCATTGCAAATGCGGAGCTTATTCCTTATTCTGAGGACAAACATTGCGTCGGGTTTGTGAAAAAAAAACATTTTTTTAAATACAGTTTCACAAACTCAAAACTCAATTTGATATCTTTTATAAATTCAATGAATCATAAATTTCTAGCATGTTTAATTTCAAACGAAATAAAAATAAGTTTTTTCAGAACAACAGCAGGCATTAAGTTGTTTATTCATATATGGAAATATTTTCTTAGCTAGTAACTTCTTGCACTAAGCTATATGCAAATAATACAATCTTAAAGGTTATATTCAGTATGTGAATTGTATTTAATAAATATTAAATTGAAAAAATAATAAAAATACTTTGACAACATATGAGTATGGTGAATGATATATAGTAATAACTTTTTCAATTCAACATATAAATGTTTAATTACTCTTGCATCCATTCCGTTCAGCAACATTCTTCTGTAATATAAATATATAGATGCATTAATTGTTTAAAAATACTTTCAAAAATAATCAATCACTTATTATTCTATATAATGGGAATTGGTATAATGATGTCAGATAAAAAATAGTCCAGTGACACAATTCTTTCACAGTTGTACGAGAAAACCGTTTCATCTCATCTTGTCAAACACAATTAATTGACAACGTCAGATTTTTAATATACAGAGGTGTTAATTAAACCACCACAACCAAGGGCTCAACATGAGTATTTTAATTGAACACTCCCTGTAATCGTGTTCTATGAGGCACTATCAATCTTTGTTCAAACAATTTGTACGACACCTTGTAAAACAATAATCTTACTGAGAAATCTTTGGTCCTCTTTGAAAATATATGTATAAAACCAAAGCTTCCAAGAGTAGAGGTTAATGTTAAATGTTAACATCGAATATTGAATCCGTATACACGTGTTTTGTATAAAGAAGTAAGCTTTAAGCTTTTGTAAAGATTTTAAATAACATTAAATAAACGCTTATCTCAAATACCCAACAAAAAATATTTTATTGAAATTGAGTACTTGTTTCCTAATACCGCACTTAGTGTGAAGTATATATGTATACTCATTATCGAGAATTACGATTTTTTTTTCTAAAACTGATTGTAAGTATATCTGATATATAATAAAAAGAATGGAATATTAAAAGAACGGGTAGTAAAATATTCGCTTTTTCAGCGAAAACTTTTCAAATGAAAATGTAAGAAATTAATACATGGGAAACAAATTCGTGTTAAGAAATAAATGTATCCAAAAATATTTCAAACAAACAAAAAAATATTATCGTATATTTAGAATAATATTTTATTTGCTTTCACAGTAAGTTATGTGCATTAAAAACACATCTTAATATAATCTGACATTAGTTAAATTCAAATAATAAATTTATTTATTAATTTTATTTTGAACATAATTGCATGTTTAACGATACAATCAATATCTGAATGAAAGTATTGAGTATCTACCTTGTAAAATAATAGACTTTTTTATCGTTTTAAATTAAATTGTTTTTGTTACCTAGTTAAGATAATCGCTGGCATCCTTTGTATAAACCATTATTCATTTATCGATTCGGCATTATGATGTGTTATTGTCACAGACAAGTTTAATAATTATTAACACTACCATAGACAATTCAATTATAAAATTGAGTGCATCTTTCAAAAAAAATAGTCTCCAACTTTCAACTAATTCGAGGCGAATGAGGATATGTGGGACATGTCAGATTTCAGAGAATTCCACGAGATAAATTCGTTTTTAATGTAGTGTCATTTATTTTTTGTTTGTTCATCTCACTAATATATATAATTATCTATTTTGTAACATTAGAAAAACACCAATGGTGTGTTTTTTTATATTTGTTTATATACTAAGAAATTCTAGAAACTTATAGAGTATAAAACTACAACTTAATATTTTGTTATTTAAACAACTTTTAGAAGAGTTTTTATATTTTAATAAATCGACTATGGTTTTGTTTCTGAGCCACTTACCGGGCCTATAGCTAAGTGGTCAAGTGATCATTACTCGGGGGGTCACGGATTTTAACCCCGATTGGTAGCATTCGATCGCTGTTTTTTTAATAAATATTTATATTTTTTCAAATGTTTTCGTCTGTCCTTATCTAATCACAAAAAACGCGCCATAAAAAACGATTACCTTAACACTATGTCCTTTTCTAGCCTCACTGTTTTTCTCTACCTTCTCACTGTGACTGGCTTACAGCCAAAACAAGTCAAACAACTTTTGTGAATATACTAAATTAAAATCAATTTGATCATCACTGGAATCGGTCATTATAAAAACACAGCTATTTTATAGTGGTGCAGTTATGCCAAAATAGCTTTTTACGGTATTAGACCATCGTGTCAACATAAATATTTCACCACTTAAAATTTTGAAGAAGAGTTCAAAAGATCGTTTTTTTGCATTTAACAAAATCATTTTAGAATCTAAGAACAAGTTATCAATATTTGAACCACAATGAAAAGAAAGATATTGAAGATTTGTTTTGTTAATAAAAAGCGTGTATCAAAAATATTATCAATTTTGAGTTCTTGTAGAATTACTTATAAGCACAATTTAATACTCCGTTACGGAAGAATTTCGAAAATAATAGTGGGAGTCCTAGACATAGAGAATGATATTGCATCGGTAGACAAATCCACTTAATTTGCAATAGAGAGGGAGGATATGTATTTATTATGAAATAAAAACATTTCAGAATAGGAATGGTCTAGCGGTATTTTTTGTAAGGACCTATAATTTCGCAAAGGATCTCTTGAATGGATGTCTATTAATTATCTTCATAATGTCATTTTACATTGTATTTATGGTTTTTTATTGTGATGATAGGGTACAAAGATAATCTTGTCCGGGTATATTGTTTTTATTGTGTTTTTTCTGCGTTTGATGAAATTAAATAAACTTAGTGTAATAAATGGAATATTATCCTTTTCATATCGTGCCTTGATGCATTCTATTGATTTTTGTTTACATCAGCAATACAAAGTTTACATATATTTCAATTAAATTTCGTGAACCTGTTTTTTGATACTTTATTCCTATAGACGAGTAGTAATATGCAAGGATTGAATTCTTATTCATTTTTCAGTAATAAGCTCGTATCCCAGAATTTGAAATTTTCAAAGCAAATCTAGCACCCGTATTGATTAACATTTAAAAAATATATATCGTGATAAATTTGTCAATAACACAAAAGGTAAAGACCATGATCAGTTTCGCATTAGAACGCTTTCAAAGTAAAGCGTGTAGACCTCTAAAGAGAATCTCTTTTGTTGCTTTATTTAAGAAAACTCGTCATAAGTCATAAGTTAAACTTTTCGCTATAAATGTTTTTATATTTTAAAAGGAACTTATTGGATTAAATTCAATAAATGAAATAAGATATATCAATATAATATGTGAGCTATATTTTACTACTCACTTTGAAAAAAAGTAAGGTCGAGCGACAGAGTAACAAACAGTTCTCGTAGAAAAAACGTCTGTTAAGATGCTCCACATTGGGAGCGGACATGGATAAAAAATATATTTGAAAAGTTAAATTTTAATCAATATTGAAACAAAATTATTTAGAATTGTAATTCATTAAAAAATGTTCAATTGTGAGACAACATCAAAAAATTAAGTTACACTATTTTTGAATTTATAAGGTTCAACTTAACGGTACCCTTAAAAACTCGCAACGGTGTAAAAAAAATACAAAAACCTTTTCACAGAAAAAAAGGTTTAAAAAGTTTATAACGGCACCCACATACATACTACTTTATTTGTCGATTTTGAAATCTGATAAACCTTTTTTTTACTAACCCTTATCTAGTGTACATTGAACAATACAATAACTGTCAAAATAAACAGTGTTAAGCGTTAATATCAATACTTTTTAGAAATTAAAAGAATCGATTCGTGGGTGAAAATTGAGAAGAATTGTCAGATTATCTTTTCGGATTATTTCGGTGAAAAACAGATCAATATTTAAATAAACATGATAAAACGTATTGAATCATATTTAACACCATCTATGTCGTTTTATTCATAGACTATGATATCTTTAAAAAAACTTTAGAAAACTCGTCTCTTCTGTGAATTATATGGAAGTTTGACTTCTTAAAAAATCAGTTCCTTATATGTAAATAGTATGTATAGTACACACATATTTCACATATGAAATATTGTATTTTTTTTATCTTTATACTAGTTTAAAATAATTTCTAACCCTGTAAATAGGTTTGTTGATTTCATTATTTGTGTACTAGAAGTAGGAGATAAAGAAATAATTAGGCAAATTACATAAAATTTCAATGTCTTATTTCAATCATAGAACCTCTTTATCAATTTGTATATGTCATACTTTAATATTATTTGACATCTAAATAAGTAAAATATGTATAAAAAAAACAATAATCTCTCTCTTCGGCACTTCATTCCGTGTTAAGACTAAAGACCGAACTGAATGAGTGTCGACAGGTGAATTTACCATTCGTTGTTTAGTGCAAAGGTCAGAATAATTTAAGGGTACTTGGTGTTTTGAGATAAGATGTTGAACGCAAACAAGTTGATGAGTTATTTGTACGGCCGTGCGATGTTCAGCGGTATCTCTGAAACGATTTGTTTATGTCTTTTAGCTACGTTTTTAGCGTGGAAAATCGTTTTTATTGCACTTATAACTTGTGACGACTGTGAACAGTGGCGGATTAATCACATGAGAGGCCCCAGGCGCAATAAATTTTGGAGGCCCTATTTTTCGGGGAGCATAAAATCGTCAGAAAATTCCAAGTAAAATAGTAAAAATATATAAAAATCTGAACAAAAAGTATATTAGTTATGTTAAATAAACTATTTTTGAGGCCCCTAAGATTCAGAGGCCCCAAGCTCGCGCTTGATTTGCTTATAGGATAATCCGCCACTGACTGTGAAGTAGACTCTATCTATTAATAATAATATAAAAGTTTTGTATCTCGAATATTAAAAATAAGATTATTTAAATCAGTACGATCGTGTATAGTCGTTTTAGGCTACAAGGTGATCGTTTTGTTTTCCAATATACTCAATTACTACATTATTACAAAAACACAATGAATTTGGTATTGACGATGTATTGTTTCTTCTCGACTTTACCACCATCTCTATCATAATCATACACTCTGTTTTTTTTATATTTCCTTTTATTTTTCTTTTGATTTTTCCTACTGCTACTATTGCAAATATCCGATATATATCTAAAATATTATAACACCCCAGATGAAAGCGATTCGATGGCAAGAGCCATTCATTCATAAATTAATATATGTACAAGTAAAATCGTTTCTAAAACGATGTAATTTTATACTTGATATTACACGCAAAAATGTTCACACACTTGTTAAATACATCAATTAACAACAATGCATGACACAATTTTTGTTTTATTAAATAAATTATGCACCAACACAAAAAGTTGATTGAATCCTGTACATGTCTGAAAAACGATAAATTTTAATTAACATAGATGAAATCGATTTAAAATTAATCAAAAATAACAAAGTATTACTTTCAAAAGAATTATTTGATAAAAGTAACCTCTAGAGGTGAAGTGAGATAACTAGTAAAATGGTAAAACTTTTTCTTTGAATTTTAAGTACAATCACGTCTTTATTTGATGTTTTAGTGGATTTCATATTTTTATTTTACCTTGATAACACTATTGAAATGTGTATTAACTGAGGTTACTTCACTTTTACGATACTTTAAGACGTGCAGAATATAACAACGCATCTATTTTTTTCTAAAATACCACTTGGCTCACTTAACCTCAAATGGACTCAAATACTTTATTGAAAAAAATGTAAAAGCAACTTCAATCAAATTTTACGATGAGTGTATGTATTTTTTTTAAATAAAAAAAAAATATCTAGTAGCATTGAGCTACAAAATATTTTCTACTATGAAAAATATTCATTATGACTTTCAATAAATTGCCTTCGATCGACGCCAAATTTAAAACAAAATTTCTCATGAATGAAAACATAATCGACAGCATCTTGTTTGGCATGTAGAGTGGCCCCTGAGCGTAAGAATGAACCGTCGGACAGCGGCGCCTAAGACCAAAAGGATTCACTACCCTCAGGGTCCTGTCGCAACACCTTTGTCTTGTAAACCAGACAGGTAAACACCACTCTGTCGAATCGCGCACTGTTCAAAATATAATATTTCTTGTAATTTGTATATTAGAGAATGAAATACCGAATGGTATAATATCGACTCTGGAAACGTAAATATCAATATTAATTTAAAAAATCAACAAATTAAAAATATTATAAGACGTTTTGGGATCACTATACCCGAATATTTTGATATTACATAATAATTAAATAAAAAAAAACATATCGTATGAACAAAATTTTATTTGTTACATTTTTTTTGACCATGTCCGCTCCCAATGTGGAGCACATAGACTCCTAATGGAGTTTATCTCAACATATGTTTTTCTAATAGAACTGCTTGTTACTAAGTTGCTCAACCTCTCTTTTTCCAATGAGAGTAGGAATAGAAGGATAGGGCTAGGACAGGACTAGTGGTTGGCTAGTCGCTCTTGATACCCCCCGTTCATAGGATAGGATTTAATTCGAGACATCACATATATCCATGCCTTTGAACAGAAATTCATAAATCGATTGAAAAATCATTTTACTGGGATTCGAACCCGGGACCTCCGTAACTGAAGCCAACGACGTTGACCACTCGACCACACAGTCACATTAAAAATGTTAGTCTACCATTGCAAGAATCTGTCAATCATGATCGAATCTTCGTGAAATTCTGTTGCAGTCATTTTTTAATACCAAACACTAAATAAAAAAAGTGACAAAATTATTGTTTCGTTTTTCTTTGTCAGATCGATTAACCGGAATTAAGTATTTTCAAAAACGGCTGTAAAATAACAGATATAATGTCTGGATGTCGGTTTCAAACCGTTTTCACAATCCCTAAAATGTATAAAATATTATTGCAGTCAAATATATTAAAAATTATTTTTACTCAGATACCATGTTTTGTTAAATTAAGGAAAAATGATGCGATTATTATAATTTATAATAATTAAAATTGTCGATTGTTCCGTTCAAAGACTTGTGTATTTGATTTGTAAAAATATGTTACTTTAAACGAAACATAAACATCCTATTTGAATAGTATGATATATCGTATAAATGTAATCACCATGTATTCTATTCTTAGAAGAGAACCATCTTTGAATGAAATTTGAAAACAATAACTGATATCCTATGTTTAACCGCAATCATGTAGCGATCGTCGTCCAGCCCATTCAAAACAGCCGCTGCCAAGATCATTCGTCGAGATGTTGTCCTTCACACGTTAAGTTGATTAATAAGTACAAGAGGGGCGTTAAGGATGCTTTATTGTCCGCCTTTTGAATAACAGCGAGCCTTACGAGTTACAAGGACCTCTCTTGACAATAGATAATGGAGACATCTTAATTTTCCCAAGAGGCAGCAATAACATATCGAGGAGTGACAATTGGATGCGTAGATGAGCTGATAGTGTTTTTTTCTGTGGGATTTTTATTCACCTACATGTCAGATAGTTATATATACTATATTTATTTGTACTAGCTGTAAGCCCGTTGCCCAGCAACGGGAGATTTTTGTTGCATTGTGTTTAATTTTATTTAGTTTAATTTAATTTAATTTAATTTAATTTAATTTAATTTAATTTTATTTTATTTTATTTCAAGACTGGAAGGTGTGAAATGTGGTCGGACAGACATTATCGGCTATTAATATATAGAATAGCTGTAAGCCCGTTGCCCAGCAACGTGAGATTTTTGTTGCATTGTTTGATTTTTTTTTATTTATTTTTTTATTTTTTTTTATTTTATTTTATTTTATTTTAATTTATTTTATTTTATTTTATTTAAAAAAGTGGAGACTGGTAGGTCGAGGACACCTTACACCCACTCACTCAGACAAACATACGGACCTTATCGGCTATTAATATATAGATATTTTTAAATATTGTTTAAGACTCTTAAGTAGTTGTGCTGTGAAGATTGTATATTTTAAGAAAAGAGTTTGTTTGACAGCCAAATTATATTATAATATATAAATGAGTAAAGCAACTTTCAATCTTTTGTAAAAACAGAACATTTTTTTTTCCAATTTGATACAGAAAATAATTTTGCCGGGTACATATATCTCTAAGTGGTCGCTGCTTTTGTATAAAAGGGTTTGTCTTATTCGGTTACAGGAGTTGTGGGTTCGAATGCCAGAACGATGTCTTTTAAAATTATTTATATCTGCGATTTTTACATTTCGTCTAACACAGTGATACTTAGCCTTTTTTTCGTCTGGGCCACATGCTGATTTTTACTACATTACGTATGCTGCAGCATATTAATAGTTATACGTAAATACGATGTACAAAATATAGTGACCACACATAAATGTAAGTACACAAACATGTAAATGTATCCAAAATACTCATTCGTTTACGTAAATTTTTGCAATAGCAGATGTTTGAAAAAGCATCAATTGACTATGATTGTTTTGGGTCTTTCATAAAATATGAATGGGCCACAGCTTAAGTATCGCTAGTCTAAAAAATCATCTTTCCAATAATTCAATAAACAAAATCGTGAGGAGACGATCGACTATTTTTTCCTTACAACTAGTCCTAAAAAGTAAAAAAAAAACTTGTATTTCCATATTAAAAGCGAGTGTGGTGTAAAAAAAAACAAAATACTACCGAATACGTCGAAAAAAAACTCCACGCGATAACGCCAATAATATTTAATTTTATACCTACATGTTCGTCGTGTTTCTTTTCAATTTGATTTTTATATTATATTATTGAGAAATCATTCTTCAGAGATTTCATCTTTCGTGTTTACGCTTTTAAATCACAATTGTTTATTTATATCTAAACTTCTCATATTCTAAGCGTATAAAAAATGGTTTTATCTTCAAACTATACAAGTTATTCCAGAGTACAATGAAAATGAACAAAAACATTTTTAGAGTTACAAATGATGTTAAATATCTTAACTTCATCTGTAGTAGCGTTAAATTGAAAAGAAGGAAGTTTCTCATTAACAAAAGAGTGGTAAAGATTTATGCGCTGGTATATGAATCGTTTTTTTATGTGCATGTTATTAAATGCACAATCTTGAATATATAATGAGCGAAGAATTTATGCCGTATTTAATTTCTTGGTTACGAAGAAATTTTATAATGTCAGGAATATTTTTTTTTATTAAACTGTAGGTTACTGTAGAAAAATAATGTTTAAAACTGTAACGTGTGTATTATTTAATAGACTAAATAAAACATAAATATTCTTTAATAACATTAAAGAAACGGCAACATGTTGTATTTCTTACCACTAAAAAAAATAGTTATTTTAAAATGTTCAACTACAAGATGTAATCAGGAAATAATACAATATTTAATGACATTACCTGAATTTTTTGACTTTTATATATTTAAAAATAAAATCTCTTCTGTACTAATTCTAAATTTATTTTATAATCTACTTTAAAACAAAAAAAATAGAATTCGTCGGAACTCACCCACGTGGAATATGTCGAAATCTGAAGCAATATAATATAATAACATAACACATAATAAATAATATAATAACACATCGTTAAAGCTCTCCCCAGTGGCATACCGATTGGCAGGCTAGTTCTATACATTGGGAGAACAAACAATTGATATGGAATACACATACAAGTTATATTTGTCAAATTAGTTATGCAAAAACGAAATGTCTCAAGGCAGCATACATTTTGTACTTCATGAAGAAGCATAGATTTTTGTACGTTAATACATAGGTGCGTGTGACGCATACATGCGCCTACCCTGCCTGCGTAGCACTCCGTCGTGAAAACGGCACAGATTCCTTCTTGACACGAGAAGGTTTGAACTTTTTATTTTGATTTCGCCGCAAGAATGACCGATAAACTAATTGAATTAGTGCAAACTGAACTTTGTTTATACAATATTATTCATGTAGTCTACTCTTTAAAAGACATTAAATGAGTTATTGTAGATCATTAATTCTATGCTGCCATGCGTTGCGTCATCTGCATATCAGAATTCTCTAAGTCTTATTTTTGCTACGCTATGTGGATCAGATTGGTGAGGGTATAAAGATATCAACGCCTTTGAGCGCGGTGGTTCGTGTGGCCACTGCTATCCTAGATAGTTCTATATATGTTTTTCTAAAAACATATTGGAACTTCTTGCAAGCTACGTTAACTCATTTCGTAATCTAGTGAGTTGATAATCATGATCATTGTGGGGTATCATAATTGATAGCGATTGGCATACAATATTGTATAAAAGTCGAGTCTCGTTGCGAAAGTTTGTCATGTTAAGTAAATCATGTAAGAATAAACGATAAAATTACATATTTTTTAAAAATCACTTGTATATAGTCGTGACACAAAAGCCTTGCAAGTTGATTTTTTTAAAAATTAATAACATTCAATGAAATAAAACTTCAAATATAAAAGATTGTTAGATTATACATTTGTTTTGTTAGTGTTCTTTAAGCCGTAGGAAATATAAACGTTCTTCTCTGTGTTTTTCAGGCACACGTCACAAATGATTGCGTCCTCACAGATACAAGATAAGTGCTTCGTCCTGACAAAACAAACTTTTTTACGTATCCATCTTGAATGAGAAAAGTTTTCATATAAAAAGCTACGGCTTCATTTGTGCTGTTGGTTTATTTATTTAGTAAAAGGGTGGCCGAAAGATCTTTAAATAATGCAGGGATTTTTTTCCCGCCAGGAATTGCAAACATTTTATAAAGAATCAAGCCGAAAACGTAAAAATCATACGTAAATTAATTAAAAATCAAGCAGATATCAAGAACAGAATACGAATTTGAATTAAATGTTTTTTCAACTATTGTTAATGTCCAATGGATCACACAGGTCCCCAGTACGGGCAGCATTTTTTAAAATCTGATTTCTGTTCGATGACATTAGTGTTTGTGATGTTTTGTTGAGTCCGTGGTGCAGTGGTCAACGTCATTGACTTCCGTGAACGATTTCATGAAGTCTAAGTACGAGAAACATTTTAAAATCTGTTTTATGTTCAAAGTTATGTTTATGTTATGTTTTTGACGTCTAAAAAAATCCCCCACCCAATTCTAAATTAACGTAACATAGCATGAGCGATTATTTTACCACTAATACAGTCCAAACCTTTATCCTTTTATCTTCACTCTCTTCGAAAAAAAATAGCTACATATTCGTCGAAAAACTTATGATGAAGTATCACCATTATGAGACCGTACAGTCTACATTAGAAGTGGAAATAGATTTAAAACAATAAAAATAGTATATATAGTATATTTTTTTGTAACGAGCGTGTATTTTTCACGATATAATGTTGATTTTTAGTGTAATATTTATTGACACATCATTGTTGTTCTGTCAAAAAACGTTATGTAAAAAAATACTATTATTGTTTTGAGTTGCAGATAAATACGAATATGTTCAATCACGAAAGAAGTTTTTTGAGAATAGAAAATAATAACTAACTGTTCAACGTTAAATTAACTTAAGTCTTACGATAAATTTATAACAGAGGTGTTTACAAGGAATAGAAAAAAAAGGTAAATTTTTATATCGCAGTTTTCAATGATTATTTTTATATAACGATTGATTTTATTAAAATACTGTACGAATTATCTTATTATATGATAACAAATAAATTCATAACCAAGTTAAGAACTTTATTAAAAATTGTAGTCTTACATAAATGGTTTACAACTGCTATTTAACAGTAGATTAATCGACGCAAGTTTTCTAGCGTAAAGCGATGTTTTAAATGATAGGATATTTAACGAAGCTTTTTCGAAATCTTTAAAACCGCCACAATAGTTGAAACGTCACAATAAATATATTTGAGAGACGAGTTAATGACGGGTTAGTTTTGTTTGCGAAGAATTGTGAAGCAATAATACGTCTCAATGATGTTTTTTGTGCCGTTTGTGGGAACTATTTTAATTGGCCGATGGCAATGAAGTGGAACTTTCACGGAATATTGTAATTATTTCACGATGACTCTTGATTTGGTTAAAAAAAATAGCTGGACTTGGCTTACCCTCCAGTCAGATATTCAATATATTGGCTAAACAATAAAAACATATTTGTAATTCAAAAGTTTAAGTGATTTACGCCAACATTGTTAATACGTTATTAAGCCACGCAGTATGAAAATACAAAATAGTGCACAGTGAAAATTTGTATAATAGATACATTTTAAGCATTACAGAAGCAGAAATAAAAGTATGTAAATTATATGCTTAGACAATAATAATAATAAATTTAAATAATAGTAAGTTAAGTTTTTTATTATATTTTTTGTAAGTAAGAATGTAAGAAATAATTTTAGATCTCAACATCATTTACACTTTTTAGGAGCTACAAATCTTTTTTACGTCTTACATTACGTTGGTGAAGAAATTTGAATTTTGGTAAATCAATTTATTTGCTAAAAGCTTAGTATATGCATAATTAAAAGTAAACATAAGTTGCTCGATCAAAATTTATTTTGGTAGGAAACGGTGTGATTATTTTATTATGTGTAATGTGAATCAATAAATAAAATAATCTTTATTTTCATAGATAATTTATTTCTTCAAATGAATAAACCAAAGAAGATAAATATTACACACTTCTTTTGACCATAAAAGAAGATTAGAAGCATGCAAACACAGTACGCTAAAAATGTGTATACAATCAAAAGCAGTAAAACATTGACTTGAGTACGTTCTTCCTTAAAATTTAAGGTCTGTACTGTATAGGAATGCACCTTTTTTTCAACTGTTGGTTGAAATCGTGGTCGATAGACTCTTAAGCAGCAAAGCAACAAATGAACCCGGTGGACTAAGTGGAAGGTTAATGAGTAATTTCCTCCGGCGGGTCGACTCCATACTCTTTCGAATGGCCATAAAATAATGCAAGTACTACCTGACGATAAATCGCCCTTCAATAATTCACATTAAATGTCGCTCAGGGCCTAATTACAACGGGATATATGGTAAAGTGGTGCCGGGCCATCGTGGCAATATATCAGCGGACGTAACTATCTAACGACGGACGGGGTGGCAAGCGGCCCTCGGGGCCTCCACCGGAATGGGAAGCACAAATTAGATAGGCAACGAGCCGAAACTAATCTAACGAGTGAGTGATAGATGCTCAGCATCTTGCAGTATCGAGTAGCCTTCATTTGAATAACTTCAGAGTACATTTGCGTCAAAAAAGACTAATCGGCTTTCTTACAAAATTGAAATGTCAAAAAGTAAATCTATTCATATTACACAAATGTTTGGAAAGTATAAGCAACACTATTCATTTGTTTATTCTTTAATCACTTTGCGAAGATAGAAAAAGATCTACGCAATCTACAATACGTAAGTGGCTTGATATCCACGACGTTTGTCATCTAATGCGACTGGCTTTAAATATATTATGGCACTACGAGATTATTAAATATGTCAAATTGTATGAACAGCATAATGTATCTTCTCAATAAAAAAAAACGAATTTATTCTTCGATGCCATATCAGACAGCATTCCTTAGCTTCACATAAATAAAAATTAAATAACGTTCTAAAAATTGTTTTAGATATTAATTCATAAATAAAACAGCTGCTTGTCGGTCTTTGAAATATTATGACGAAACAAGTCGATACAATATTTGAAAAATTATTGTAATACAAGAATAATAAATACGATTTTCTTTTATAAAAGAAATTTTCAGCGCAGTCGAGATGTATATAGAATTAGAATCCATGTGAATCGATCACTCAAAAATGAATCCGCATGATTCGTGAATCTTTGTTAGTGATTATATCCCACTCACCTACTAATATTCTAGCGTTTCATTTAAAGGTCGTGCTTTTGTTTTTTTTTTACAACCAATCTTCAATGACCTCTTTTAAAATATATATAAATACTGATAACAGATAGACTCTTTCAATATTGTGTGATCTCTAACAGTTGTCTTTTTAAAAATTATCTTTCAGACTTAAACAGTTTAAGGTTTAAGCTAATGAATCATTTATATTTTTGTCATAGATTTATCGTCACATTTTCTTATAAATCAGAAAGCAAAGGAACTTTAATTTGATTGTGCTAGTCTTAATAAATACATGAGAAATCGTACAAAAAAGCAGCAGTTTTATAATGCTAAAATATTGGTAAATCAAATAAAAAAATGTTCTTCCTTTAGTGACAAAACGTCTGAAAAAAGATCTGTTAAATATTTTTATTGGTATTATCTTTCTATTTTAATAAAATTTATATTTTTTGTGATATCCAATTAAAAACTGCCCCTTTTTATACAACACTATGTAAACTGTCGTTTTGTTACGCATTAGATTTTTAATCTTCAGAAATTTACGGTAAAAATATTTACTACAATGTGCGAAATCGCCAGTTCTATGCAATGTCATATCTAATACTTTTTTAAAATAAAATAGTCAAAGCGCTCACAGATTGAGTCTGAATCTGTATTTTATTTGAAATAATAAGTTTAATTAAGTTTAATTGTTTTTAATAAATGTTAAATGACAGAAGATAGCCACCATAGATTTAAAAGTCTCATAAAATTTATTACAAATAATTGAGAACACTATTGACACAAAAAATCATCGAAAGTAAAGCGAGGCGATAAAACGTTTAAAAAAATTAAACCGTTTTAAAGAATTCTATTGCACTAAAAAAATCTTATCAAAAAAAAATCGAATAAATCTCGGCTAAAAAAAACTCATCACCATATTATACATTTGTGGATGAATATGCCCTTTAGCGGACAACCCTTTACCGAGGTTATATTCCACCCTTATGTTTTCATATACAGCCTTTATTGACATCTTATACCCTTTGGCTGTGAAATAACTACCACAAACTGTCAATAAATAAAATGAAACAAAAACACTTCATTATTTCGATACATTCTTGGCAGGAACTTATCGACTTTATTAAAAGTTTATTGTTAAATATGTTTTGTTTCTATCAATAATAATATCAATTTACAAATAATCTTGCGATATTCTGTCTGGTGATGCTTTTTCAAGACGCGAAACACGTGTCACAGTTTTAAACACAGCGAGTGAAGTAACAATTTTATCAATATTCATTTTAAATAAAAAAATGAAATGAATCCATCGAAGACCTCAATTTTTTTTATCAATTTCAATTGATCGCATAATTTGCAAATGATTTGAAAGTATTTGGCGAATGGCTTCTATAAGGTGCAATGTCATTTTTTTATTATTTAGTTTAAATTGAATGTATTTTATCTATTTAAAAAATGTCAACATAACTTGGGAAAGAGCAAAGCTTTTACTGTATCATAAAATTCTTGCATAAATAAATGTTGAAAATTCTCATGGTAAGTGTAACTGACCTTGATCATTGTATACAATTGTAAAATGAGTATAAAAAATATATTTTACTTTTATAAAAGTAAGGCCTCCAATCCCAGGATTGAGAATAAGACGTGAAAAAAAAACAGGCAACCAGGCATTTTTTTTGACATCCGCAAGAAACCTAAACAAATATGTCACTTTTTTTAATTTTTAAAATTTTGAAAAATCCTGGGTTCTTAAAATCGGGCAGTAAAAAAACATTTATAAATCTGCGAAACACATAAAAACTGTCTAAAATCTGTTAATTTTAGGAAATTCGTAAATTCCAGGATTTCAAAAAAAACGACCCAATTTTTTTGAATAACAGTTGATTTTGTAAACACTGGTGATCTATTCGTGATCTTATTTGTTGTTTTCGTATAAAAACATTTACATTATAAATATTGAAAAAAGATTAATTTATGAGATGGTTATATGAATTCAAAATGCGTAAGCGAAGTTATGTGAAGATTTAAAACTAAACATGTTCAGAATATGCGTATTTCACTTGCCCGGAAGGCAACCGCCCACCTCGCAGCCTCGTACTATAGCCGAAACAATTTTCACCTATCATTAAAACGTAGCGCTAAAGATATTATCTAAGATCGTTCCATCTTTCAAAGTGAACCGTGTGATATATGGACACAAATTTAGGTCGCTTTAGCCAGTTTGTTCCAATGCAAAGTGAATAGGGTTGAATAGTGAAATATTAGCCGAATCCCATTTGTAAATGAGACCTTGAGGATATGTTTTACGGTGTAATTATGTATATTTTCAATGATTTATATGAATTTTAATGAGGATATGAGGTGCGCACCGCCTTATACGTTTTTGTTTATTGGTTGATAGGGGTTCTTTATGCAAATTTTTGATAGAGTTTAAAACAAAGCATGCCTAACGCGTGTCGAGTAAGTAATAGGATAATGATGTTGTTTTGTAGAATGGGTACATTCACTTTTAGGGTCCGCACTGTCAATACTTGGTGGGAAGGCATCATTATATTCAAAATATAAAATATAAATTTGTACTAACTGCCCACTTTTACTTATCGAAATTAGGACCGGTTTCGTTAATGACGAGCATTATCAACGGATAGAATGAAACATGTTAGTGTTTTTTATACAATTCAAAATGTTTTTTTAAAATAATCATTTGGCATTAAAAAGAATTTACAAACAAAAATAAAATAACAAAATATGAATAAGTGACACTATTTTTAATTCTTTTCGATACCAATTGTTTATTACACCGTTTTTATTTCATTTTGATTTATATATATAACACTGTATTTTTTAATTGTCTTATAATTCTCGTCATGAGCAATACCGGTCTTGATTTTAATAAATAAATGTGGGAATTAGTAAAAATGGATATTTTATTTTTTAAATATTAACTTTTCCGGTTCTAAGCTCAAGAAATGTGACCCCAATACCAATATTTTCTTAAATATCTATTTGAATATGGGTGATACAATGTTTATAATTAAGCTATTCTTATATCATAGTTTTTTGGAACTTTTGTAGTTTATATAAGTATGCGATAACGCGATTACGCTATCAGGCGATAAGCGCCCGCGATAACGATCGTTTGTAAGATAGCTGAGAACACTCGTCAGTTGTCAATTCATATGTGTGCTGGGATGACGTCTTTTAATAACTTATTATTTATTAAAAAATCACGGATTTTTATAAAAAAAAATGTATGAGGAATGATGCAGAGAGATATTTTAAAGCCCTTAGACTTTTTTTTTGAAATTAATAAGAATAAGGCCAATAATGAGGAAACCACTGTGGTCAAAAAAGACCCCATCGGCAGAGACGTATTTTTCTAGTCTCCGAGCCGCGAGAGTTAATAGTTTCATCGTTATCGAGATTTAAAAATATAAATTCCATTTGTATGTTTATCATTGTGATAAATATGCCTAGTTAGTTATTTATAAACTTGCGTATCAAAAGTTTCTAGCCAAATACATCGGCGAGACAAAAAACGACACGTACATAGATTAAAGAATATATGTATTTTTAATTCGTTAATTTGTTAAATTATAATGTCCACAACCATTCATACAACTGTTTAACAATCAATAAAATATGGTGTAAAGTAAACCTATCATTAAATATATTCTGAATCCGACTACCTCGCAATCTTTAAGATAAGATGAGATTTTTGTTCGCTTTATTAAAGCTCAGCTTTTCTGCGTGGACTTGTCTTAACAACTTTCAAAAAGCTTCATTTTCATGATATAAGTAAGCCAGGAGAACAGGCACTACTTTATTTTGCACAGAGAAAAAAACAATATGACCATAAATAAAAAGCATTGCAGGCTATCATTATCATATGAACACTTTCCGGCCAATAATTTACTTAACGCTCATGCACTATTTCCTGTATTACGTAGACTTATGCTTCTTTTGTTTATATTTTTTACAATATTATAGTTTATTGTACCTAAATGATATTCGTTGCGCTAGTGTTATTTATCACCTACTGTGGCCCAGTTGGTTAGAGCTTGCTCTGTCGATCACGCAGGTCTGGGTTAGATTCCAGGTAATATCACAGCGAATTTGAGAATTATTCAATTCAAAGTTGTGATCGAAGACTAGGTGTTTGTGATGTCAATTCACATTATTTCCTCATCTGTCATCCTTATGATATTTTAATAACTGGGCTCTATAAAAAGCGATTAGTTAACCACTAGTCCTGTTGTAGCCTTGTCCTTCTTTCACTACTACCAACTCTGAAAAAAAGTGAGGTTGAGCGATTGAGTAACAAACAGTTTTCGTATAAAAAAACTTCTGATAAGATACCTTCATTAGAAGGCTATATGCTCCACATTGAGAGTGGACATGGATATTAAAAAAGAAGATATTCTTGACATTACAAGATGTTTTAATTTAAAACATCTTATTCTGTCAAACATTAAAACATTTTAGGTAAGATTTATGAAATTTAAAGCTAGTGACCAAATCGTTTGATAAAAATAGAAAAAATATCTAAAAAAATTCAATTTTTATAGTAAATCATCAATTGTTACAATAAAAAAAAAAACTAGTAAAAAGCTGAAATATTTAGATGTTTGCCAATTCTATTTTAAAACCGTAATATGTGCGTTAAAATTACGCTATGGTGGTCGGATTATTGTTTTAAATTGACGCTATAATGTCGAAATAAATATTGAAAAAATACCATGACAATCTGACGTGAATGTTTCCTTGAATAACAGATTCGAAATTATTACACACAACAAAATAAGTTAAAGAACCGTTAAAATGACACCGGTAACTTATATAGTCCAGAAAACCCAAGGTGACCTGATCAGTCTGGTGGTTTGCAGTATGGTCAGATACTCAGAAAGGTAATGTGTGAATTGTCTATAGTGATGGCTTAAATTTGACCTATACAGGCTGCAGAAATCAAAAATATACAGATTATTATTACTATACATGAGATAACGGAAAGCTTTCAGTACACCCCACTATCTGGATAACGGTAAATTTTAGCACCAATAAAATGAACCAAAATCGAAGCCAGCTGATGATGATGGTCGCATATTTTCTTGTCACCTGTGTCAGGTATAAATTTTCCACTCAACTTGTTGGCAGTGTTCTGCAACATAATCTGCAATCTAATACGAGTTATCAAAATGAACCATTTACAGTGTGTGAGATAATGAAATTGTCGTTTTTTTTTCAATTGAATAAAACATTAAAAAATCATAAGATTATGTCAGACAGAACATAGTTTTGACAAAAACATGTCATATGACAAAAAATGGCACTACCGCCACAATTAATCATTGCCTCTGCCAACTAATTCCAAACTTTATTCCATCCAGATTATTGTGTATTTATGTAGTAAATATAATGCATTATAAAAAAATATTAGTTTATTGCTTTAGCTTTGTAAACAATATTAAAATATGTATTGTCAAAAAAAATAATTAAATGAAAATAACAAGAAGATTAATATATTTTTTTTACATAAAACATGTACTCGTCGGAGCTCATTTACTCCACGCCGTGGAATCTATGAAAATCCATGGCAAAGACGGTAAATATTGTTAAAGCTCTCCCCAGTGACATCATTGGCAGATCAATTTTATATATTGAAGAAACAAAAAAAATATGATCATTATTTTTTACATTATCAAGAATGGCTAAAATATCATTTTTACCGAATTCTAATATTTCAAAAATATAAAATCAAAGTTATTGAAAAAATAATTATTACTCTCAAGAAGTTGTTATCACTCTTCTTTTAGCTAATTCTGGAAAACTTTGATGCTTACCAACTCATGTAATTGCAGTGACAATTTTTTCTTTTCTTTTATTTTACTTTATAATGAAGATACTTGATTAAATTTGAATCGTTCAAATTATGTACATTCTCACAGATTGTGTCACTAACGACCCGAGTTTCGCCTTTCGGCATCTTCAGGCATTCAAGTGCACGGATGAACTTGAACTGACGCTTAGCAAATGAAAGTTTCGTGTTTATATAAGATATAAATGCATCACTGAGTCCAAAGCCATTGCTGGCGAAAATGATGAGCCCATGGGAATGCCAACAGATTTAAGTAGTGGGCAGTTTCAAGAATTATATAATTTGTTTGTCGGCAAAGGTTTTATGATTATATGGGGTATAGAAGTGGAGATGTGGGAAAGTTTGATATTTCATTTAAAATCGGAAGACTTTACAGCTGTGCTTTGTTGATTTCTAAAATTTCTTGGAAAAAGAGCTTATGACTGTCCGTATTTGGGTGTAACATTTTTATCCCTTGTTCTTGATTGAACACGAAACCCGGGTCGTTAGTGACAAAATCTGTGAGAATGTACATAGTTTGAACGATTCAAATTTAACATTGAAATTGCATCAAGCACCTTCAGTCGAAATCTTAAAAAAAGATACTTGATGTTGTGTTAGATAATATTTTTTATTCATACGATTACATTATTTATGTAAATTTTAAATTGTATTAAAAGGTATAATTCAGTAAAGAGAATGCGAAATATTGATTTGTTTATTTAAAAATCTCCTGTAACATTTTTCATTCAATATAGGGTTAAGAATTTTAAATATCGATACATTTATCAAAGGCATTAATTGTTAACAATTAATGGGTGCAAGCGACCACCGATTACTTCCGTAAAACGGTTTTATACAAAATTTCCATCGCTCTTGGCAATCAAAAATTATATATCGTGTGATGTGTATGGATCAGATTTTTACGGCCAAAAATTGATTTATAAAACAATAATTATTAGTGCGTGATTTTATTTACTGAATGTGCTGTTGAAAAAATCCATTTATAAAATTTTCCAAAACATGTTGGTGTTATGTTTTGTACTCGAAATAATTATTATACCGGTTAAATTTTATAGTAAATATGTTGCGTTTGACTTAATTCTACAAATCAAACAAAAAGGTGGCAACAAATATTGGATTCACGACTATTGTCATGCGGCCGTAATAGTGAACGCCTTGTTGAATACATATACTGTAATATACTACCGTCTACAAATGTAATCTAAAGAACATATCGCTTCATCTTCTATGATTTTCGGGTGTGCGGCGCACAATAGCGCAGTCAATATACGTACCTGTTTTTCATATGTTTTGGAAAAATATACATCGATTAAGTGGTTAAGATTTTAAATATGACAATATCGTCAGTATACTGGCAAATGGCATTTAGTACCATATATCTAGCTTAGAGATCATCTTTATTTTCTTTGGTTATGAAATTTAAAGATTTTAATTAAAAAATATCATTCTCACCACTTTATCAAACTTAATAATGGTTTATAAATTCAATCTAAATATATAATAGCCTATGGTTTATCAATAGGTTTTTTTGTCAGAAATTTCTCTGTATGGAATTGGCTTAATGTATATTACTTCTTCATATTACGTAAAAATACACAGAATGTGGAAATAATTGTTTTGTTTTCAGAATATAAAACGTAGTCTATTTAATTATACGCATTTGTAACTCAAAATATCCGATTGAATTAACGCTCAGTAGCAGTATGGCGAAGAAAAATTTAAGTCAAAGACAGTATGATAAATTGTCGCCAATGATATTATTTTCAATTTTTATAACAAAATCGTTTATGGGAATTGTTTTCAATATTTGATCATAAAATCTCATATTATATCGAGACTAGTGTCCCAACGAAGCTTTGAAAACCTAACCATTGTAAATATAAACACCACGAAACGTTAAAAATGTTTTGTTGTAAAGAAACAACAACCTATGTTATATTAAGAAACCCAATGACTTCATTTCATTTACAACTGACCATTCACTGCATTTTCCTTATCTCAGACAATACAATAATTTATAGCTCATTCTGGATGAAAAGGCGTGATGAAGACCTCATTTGGATTAAAGCAGGTGAAGTGAAAGATACGAGAGATGGATGGTGAGAGCTTTGCATGGAAAGAAGCTCCGACGAATATTTTTCGAGCAACTATTAATCACTGTGCCACCAACCGTGACAAATATTTTAAGCTCGATTTGCAAAAAAGATTTTTTGACATGGCACTATATTCTTATGATAAAAGATACAACCTTATTACATATTTTTTTCTTAAAATACCAATACTTCAGTGCCTATTTAAATAATTCTGATTTAAACAAATTATTGATGAAATTAATAGGTTATAGTAAAACAATATTTACATAATTTAATATTATATATTGTGTAAATACAAACTTCATAGCTTTCTATCCAACTTTATCCATATGACAGAATGTGGATGATGTAATTAGCTTACAAGCAGTCTTCTACTAACTTCATTTTGTTCTTTTTATATCTTTAAGAAAAGTTTGAGACTAAGCAACAATAATTAAAATTGAAAAACCTTCTGATAGATAAATATATTATTTTAAATATATGAGAAAAATTTTATTTGAAAAATCATATTATCAGTTTGATATTTTAATATTAATTGGTATTTTAATATATTAAAAATATATATATCTAAACTGATTCCAAATTATTGAATATAGATAAGGACAAGTTAACCCAGGTACCACTTATATTAATAACACGGTCCTGATATTTTATTAACATTATGAAATTAGCAGAAACAGTTTCATTTTTTTTATTATGATGGACTTTTACCATGAGTTGAAAGTGAACACATAAAAAATGATTAAATATCATTTGATAACTTACTTTGTCGCGCAATTGTTCACTTTTAATATGCTGATGACTGACTATTAGATGAGAGCTTTCGTGTGCTCTCTCCACAGTTGTCATAATTTATTTTAAATAAAACATCTTAAATTAATAAATTAATAATATAATAAAAACGACCAATTGAAGTTGCAACGAATTGTCCGCGATCAAATTTAATATTCGTCAAGTCAGCCTAGCTGGTTGCAATAACCAGCAATATTTTTTTTTATATTGCGGCTTGTTTTTTTATCTTCGTTTCGCGTTTAAAGATTACACGGTATTGTAAATGACTACTAATATTGGCCGGGAAAGCTCCGCAATACGTTCTTGCACTTGAATAATTTAAATGTCAGACTTAGACTCACGAATTTCTTAAAGAAGGTTAATTGTTAGTCGCAGTGGTTTGAGACAGTGACAAAGCTTTCGCAAAACCGCAACACGTTCCTACTATACGATGCTCTATATTGCATACACTGCAAGCTCGTTGAAAATCTCACGATTTTATTTCTTTTTTGCTCCCACTTGAAGCAAGAAACATCTTACAAAAAATTAACGGCATTATTGTACTTTAATCACTTTACATATTTAGCATTTTACAATATTTAATTCAAGATAAGGTTTAGGATAAAAAACATTTATTTTATATTTTCTTTACCGTTTCACGAAACTGAAACTGTGATATCGCCAAAAAGGAACTATTATAGTGGTGAGGAACCTGCGGCTTCTTAGCTACTTTGATGCGGACTATTGACGTGTGCCATTTTTTTAGTTCAGATAGATAAAGATTTTTTAAAATTGCGCTTTGACTAATTTTTAGTTTGTGGGGGGGAATGTGTTAACGTTTTCTTTACTGCGTCTTTTATCAGATAAATTAATGTAGCCTTTAGGAATGAAAACGTTCCCCATCCCTGAACTATCATAATTAAACTGTGAAGACTGACACTACCACTAAAAATGTTTGTTGATTCACTGATGCTGGTTTCCATAGTGAAATTTTATTAATAATCACATATAAATCGAATTGCTTTATTATTAAGTTAATACAAATAAATGCATAGCGTTTGGGCAAATGTGATGTAATAGCCATTTTAATTTTACGTTTATTGCATAAAGCAAGATGTTGGATGTATCTTGAAAATTAGGTATTAATGAAATTACTTTTCATAACAATGTTTTTGTGTGTAGTTGCAAAAACAATGGCGGTCTACTTCGGTGAACCCAATTAGCGCAACGTGAGAAAATGGCGGTTGACGTTTACAAAGTCTTTCGCGCCTGCGCCAACAAAAAAAGGTTGTGGCGGAATTAAAAAGAGAGGCCTCACGCGGTGTTGCTTTAATTACATTCGGAAACGCCCTGCGTCGTGCAAATAACCACTGTCAAATACTATTACATAGTCCTATTAACCTTTTGAACACATTGATTTTACAAACATTCAATATTTTTATTTCTAACTAAATTAACGGTGAGTGCGACGGTCTAGTTTTAGACGGTTGAGTTTGTCAAAAAGTTTGGTGATCCCTGATACGCCATTGCACTCACCCTTGAGGTGTTATGAGACACAAAAGTTTATGCAACAGTAGCTCTGTTCTTCTGCGTACTTCTGACGGTTAGCAAACCGTCAGCAAACCGTCAAAAGTACGAAAAAGAACAGAAATAATAAAATCTATTGATGGCAATAATAAGAAATTAAAATTATGAAAATGTTATTGAATATCAACCTTAAATAGTATTAAAAATTAATGTTTTTTATTCAATTTTCTTCAGCACTTTTGAAACAATCTATGTGTTTTGATGATTTTTTAATTCATTTTTCAACGGCATAAAAATATTATACTTTATTTACGTCTCCTGAATCACATCGTTACGAAGTGTGATAATTTGTGATGAAAAGGATGCCGAGGTTAAGAAACTACTTTTAATTTTGTTAATTTAAGAATTAAATAAAAGAAAGCGTTCAAAAATTACTTAAATCATGTACAATCTTTACAAAAACGATTACCCTTATGTAAATAATACTGTCCTCTTGCATATATCCGACTAAAAACAATCAATTAATATCATTTATTATTAAATAATGTAATATTGGGAATCCTTTCTTTTTCTTGCTACAGATTTCAAGACGGGTTTGTTACTTAATTCTTAGCTAGTTTCCTGCCTTCAAGATGGACTTCCCATAAGAGGTTTTAATGAAAAGATTCGCCATCTTTATATATTATTATTCTCAGATCCAGATTTTAAAATCTTGCGTGCAATCTGTTTTACCGATTAAAATTTAACACGGTGGAGCTGGATTTTTATATTAATTATATTATGACGTGTAATCAAGTGAGCTATTTTACAAATGAAATGTAATTTATATATTTACTCATTACTTTTACCACTCGCTGTTATGAATTGTATTTAATTATTTAATGTCTAAAACTTGTTCATACCTAAAGTTCATATTTTTCATTATTACTAAGGGTGGGCTGGAGGGGGCTCAGAAGGGCTCGCGAGAGCCCCTTGTTAAATTTGACAAAGGCCGGCGAGTCCTTTGTTAATTTAAGATAATAGAACATTCCTATATCCAATTAGTATCCAACCAATCTAACTGCAATTTCTGACTTATATATTATCTACGACAGCTTCATTATACACGGTAGTACACTTTTAGCCGGTTACATTGATAAGTTTACGGTAAATTTCATCTTGTTAGATATTAAAAATGTAATAAGTAACAGTGATTGCTTATTTAAATATCGCATGAACTTGGATAGGAGTAATAAACAAATTCACTTCTACCCCAGAACACCGATAATTGTTTTGAGATTAAGCGAGCCCCTTGTTAACGTATTGGCAGCCCACCGCTGATTATTCCCATATTGTCAATACACTATTAATGTAAGAATGTGACATGAGGGAGTATAATCAATATTCTATCAAAATTCAAAATACGAATTTTCAATGTAAAGTGGACAGATCTGTCAAAAAACACATATTTTGAGGTGCTTATTATTTTAAGTATACGTCGCTGACTCTTGATAACGGCTTCCGACTTATTCTCTCTTTGAAATAAACAATACCTTGATTATTTTTGACGATTAACAGGTATTTATTGAAAAATCTCATTTCGCCTTGAATACGATGAGCTTTTATGCAACTATTCATATTATGTCAAGTCCGTGAGTGTTCAACGTCTTTATCATGTCGAATTCCCTCCTAACTTTCCAATATTTAAATAACAGGTAGTAGCGAGAGATATAAGTTAACCATTTTTAATGTAAAAGCTCTATTTTTCTATGAGTACGAGAGCACTACTAAAGAAAGACCGATAAAATAAGTAAAAAGAAGTTCTCGTTGAGATCACTTTTAGGGTGTTCACTGTCAATATTTGGTGGAAAGGCATTATGCGTTAAGTTAAGAAAAACGCAATATATTTTCATTTCATTTATTTTTATTTAAATTTGTTTTTGTATAAATAGCACTATTAAATTGTATTTCTTATCAGTTGATAATGTTTACCATGAGCGGAACAAAAGTGTAAATAAGTACAAAGTAATATTGTACTTTTCTTAATATGTTGAGATAACTCTATTAGGAAACCACATACTGCACACTGAGAGCGGGGTATGAATTAAGAAATGTATATTTATAAAAACAATAACTGTGAAATATTAATTGTTCCGTTTATGTCTTATGTTTTTTTAAAGCAATGTAAAAATCTATAAAATATTATTCCAACTCAATTTTTGTAACGCAATCAAAATTAAATAAGCTTTATAATTTAACTTCTTGGTAGAATACTCAATGGGGTAAAAAAATATTCGTTTCAATAGGATACGAAAATAACCTAGATTTGACTATTTGAACTGGAATTTGACTGAGATTATGTCGTCCAATCCATCATTGTAAACAGCGTTTTGGATTCTGGTTTACAAGATTATTCAATCTTATGTCTGCTTTCTAACATCAATTCTAATTATTTGATATAGGTATTATTGGTGAGTGTGGTGAGGTGCATTGATAACAAGTGTCAACATTCAAATATATATGTTCGATTAAATCGCTCTATCGACAGAAAACGTAATTTATTACCGGTCCTATCTCAATCCAACGCGACTAGGCCTAACAAAGAATGCATTGAAATTTGTCTCACAAATATCAAACCACTAAAAAATACTATAGATGTAATGTTGGTTTGTTTAAGATTCTGCTTAACAGGAACAGAAAATATGAACAGTTTTCTGAGCGAGTAAAATGATATTTAATTGGAAAAAAAGATTGAATAATTGTGATTCTTATTTTGAAAAAAAAATCTGATGCATATTTATATGAACCTAACCAAATGCAGATAAATTTTGCTGATAAATGAACTGAATAAATTTTATATTAATATATAAAACTTCTTATAAAATAACGTTTTTTTTTCAAACTATGCTATGACCGACTGGTAACACTTTATGAGTAAAATTTTTACTACAAACTTATATTTTATCACTTCAGTGTGTTTAATTAGGTTTCGAATAATTAATTTTACCATTAACTGTGTCAAAACGACTTGAACAAGTGTTAATTAATTGTTCATTAGATAAATAATACGAAGGTCATTGTTATAATATATTTCTGTAAACGTTAAGTAAACAACGGAAAAAATATTTATTATATTTAACTATTTTTCAGATGCCGCCTGCGTGGTCGGGTGATCGTCGTTGGTTTCGATTACGGAGGTCACGGATTTGAATTCTAGTACGGAAAGTCTTATAAATTTCTGCTTGAAGGCATGGATTTGTGTGATGTCTTCAATTCCACCCCTCCGTCCATCGTATCTTAAAAAAACGGAGCGTAGTGAGATCGATTAGCTTTCCATTAATCCTGTTCAAGCATTATTCTTCTATTTCTACTATCTTTAGAAAAAATGAGAGGTTGAGCCACTGAGTAACAAGCAGTTCTCAAAAGCTATGTTCTTCTGCGTACTTCTGACGGTTTGCAAACTGTTTTCGAATTAGAATCGAGTTGAAAGCTTTTAGATTCTAGTTCAAAAACATTTTGCAAGCCGTCAGCAAACCGTCAGAAGTACGCAGAAAAACAGAGCTAAAAATACATTCTAATACACGGGTTCCCAACCTTGGGGTCGCCAAGGGTTTTCTGGGGGGTCGCCAACTTTCCCCGGTGAGCTAAAAAAAAAAGGAGTTTCGGGGACATTCCGGGGAAAAATATAGCAATTCGAAGATTTCAAATTCCTCGGGAGGTCGCCTAGTCACGGCTTTTATAAAAAAGGGTCGCCACCTGAAAAAGGTTGGGAACCTATGCTCTAATATGAGAGCGGGAGGTTTTCGTATGACAAAAATTCCAAAAAATATATCTTAATAGTTTGTTGGCTTTTAACTGTATTTTCGTGTTCGAATTATGGAAGTGAATAAGGATGAGCATGTTCTTGTATGAATACAAGGTGTAATAATCCTGTTGGTTATTCCAATTGGAATGCTCGTGTAAAGAATTCGAAATGGAACAATGCCATATTTTACTGTTTGACACTTGTCTCATTAACGTGTGTCGTTGAATACAAAATTCGGGTGTGGGCGCATTTGAACCTAAGCCTGTACTTAGGCTTCAGAAGACATTAACCTCCAGGTTAACCTGGGAACTGACATCTCAGTTGTCAAGTGTCACACGTTGAATGAGACGTAATAATGCATGCAATGAGAAGCGTAAGTAACTTATGATCCTATTCATTCTAAATGCACTTGGCTTGGTATTTATAATAATCTATATATTAATAGCCGATAAGGTCCGTATGTTTGTCTGAATGAGTGGGTGTAAGGTGTCCTCGACCTACCAGTCTCCACTTTTTTAAATAAAATAAAATAAAATAATATAAAATAACATAAAATAAAATAAAATAAATTAAATTAAAATAAAATAAAATAAAATAAAATAAAATAAAATAAAATAAAATAAAATAAAATAAAATAAAATAAAATAAAATAAAATAAAATAAAATAAAATAAAATAAAATAAAATAAATTAAATTAAAATAAAATAAAATAAATTTAATTTAAATTAAATTAAATTAAATTAAACTAAATAAAATTAAACACAATGCAACAAAAATCTCCCGTTGCTGGGCAACGGGCTTACAGCTAGTACTGGTCTTATTACCCGGCTTTGTTAGGGATAGATTCGAATAAATTATTTGTTTATAACAAATAAAAACTCAAAAATCAGTCTCTATCAAATCACAAACATATATCTCTTTATTGGATTATAGCAGTTTATATACCATTAACAATACTACCAAAAATATAAGGTTAATGTGTATTAATGTCTATACTGCCCGGCTATGCCGTGGTTATATTGAACTTTCAAACGTAGAAACAGGGAATAGTAATATTTAAGTATATGTAATGATAGCGTTATTTAATTACAATCAAACAAACACGTTGAAAGTAAATAATATTACCAAAACACCCAAAAGCATAGCCAATCAATTTATTATAATGTTAAAAGCTTAATGGATTGTTGATCTAAAACTGGCAATTATAATGAGATTTCACTTCACTATTGTTCTTTTTTTGAGAGGAGTTATTGTGACAGACAGACAGGCGCATGGCTTTTTAACATATTTTATAGTAAAAACTTTTGATTTTAATAAAATCAGTACAGATAAATATGAAATTTTTGAAAGATTTCTTTTCCATCATTATCACAGCATCACAATTTTAAAGATGTATTAAAAATTTCACTTGCTTATCAACTTTGAAATTTTTTTATTTTGTATTGATCTAGTTATGTATTCGAAGTCAAATGTTTATTTATAATTGTTATTATAAATATCAACGTTTTTCAATATGTTAACCTAGTATTAAAAAACGTTGATATTCATAATAATTATAAATACAAGATCTTTTGTTTACAGCCAATACTTTACATCTTATCAAACGCATTACTTGATCGTCAGTTATAGCTTATTGTAAAAACTCAAGATTTGGTTCCCAATTGGCTATTATTTTTTGAAAAATCATCTTTTAAATTTTGCTAGTTCGTCATTTATTCTAGGACTAATATAATATTATTATTAACCCATTTTATGTCGAGTAACAAAAGATTTAAAAAAATGAGGATCAGAAAAACTTATCATTAAGATTATACAACATCCAATTTTTAAGCCTGTGTGGTCGAGTGGTCAACGTTGTTGGCTTCGGCTACGGAGGGCCCGGGTTCAAATCCCGGTACGGACAGTTTTATAAATTGATTTTTCAATCGATTTATGAATTTCTGTTCAAAGGCATGGATGTATGTGATGTCTTGAATTCCCCCCTCTCACCCATCGTATCCTATAAATGGGGCGTATCGAGAGCGATTAGCTTACCACTAATCCTGTCTTAGCCTTATGCTTCTATCCCTACTCTCTTTGGAAAAAGAGAGGTTGAGCAACTGAGTAACAAACAGTTCTCGTAGAAACACTTCTGTTGAGATAAACTCCATTAGGAGTCCATATGCTCCACATTCGGAGCGGACATGGTTTAAAAAAAAATTAAACAAAATAATCACTCGATAATACTATAAAAATATTGTTTTTATGCATATTTATTTACCTGATTTGGTAGTGATGAATATAAAAATAATGTGCATATTTAATTGTACTCAAAATTCAAAGCTGCGCTGAGCTTTCATAACCCTCCCTTCTATCAACATTTGTCATGATATTTCTTTCAATAATTACAATAGAATCATTCGACCAAAACAATTATGTAAAATATTTTATAATATCAAAGTATACGACGTCATTGGTCGCGTGTTAACAATATACAGACATAATAAACGGTACATCTATTAGTATTCATGCTTCTGTCTTTGATATATTGTGATAGATTCTGTCCAAGATTTTCACATGGTTTACGGTAGCATTCCACCTCACACTCGGATTGTCACATCAAAAACACATTAGCGGCATCATCTTTTCACATCTCTTCTCTGGCCTCGTCGAGAGTCCGACAAAAAACCTTTATCTCCCTACAATGAAACTCACTCATGGAATCAATTAATTTAATAGTTATTTACAATTTAATTTTAAGAATCCCAATCGTGGGCAGTAGTTGAAAGAATTCACACTTTGATTTTTTATTACTGTAGACATCATTATCGGCGACTTACGGTAGCTCGAGAGACAGTGTCTGATTAGTTTAATTATGAATTTGGATAAGCTTTAGTGCTTGATTTCTCAGGAAGAATTTCTGTGTGAAATTTTTATAGCCCTTTAACTTGTGTTAGTCTTTCCATAATTAAGAGAAAGTTTATATACAAGAAACATTAAATCAAATTTTTCACTATATTCTTATCAAAATATAAGTACGTTAAATTGTAATAAAGTAATTTGAATAGCTGGATAAGATAAGTAAAGTATAAGTTTTTAAATAATCACTTTCTTCACGTCTCTTCTTTATTAAAAAGTGTGTGGTGGTATAATATATTTACATATATACCAAAAGAGTCCATGAAATACAATCGATACTATAATCAATATTTGCCAATGTTTATACATATATTCAAGGATCTGAATTAATGTTTTTATATTAAGAATTGAGATCTTAAGTATTTGTTGATGATATATTTTATCTTTGAGGTGATCTCGAATCTCAAGTGATTTTGATGAAAATTCTTTTGAGTTGTTAACAATTAATTTAAACATATCTGAAGTATTGACAATGCACGAGAATAGGTAAGTAATTAATAAAATAAAAAACCGAAAACACCACTTAGGTACTTAGACACTAAACTAGTTTCATAAACGTAATCAGATTCCGGCAGTATCGGTCTAGTTACCTGCCCGGTCAGATATTGGTTGTTGTCCACTGTATGTCAATTGATTTAACATTCATTAACTAGAAACAAATGAATCCTTTTGAATTGCGATAAAAAAAATCTTAGTTGTTACATTCAATCGAATATAATTATTTATTCACAAGTACTTTGGTAAAAATCTAGATAGCAGCTAAAATTAAAAATGATTTTTTTTATCAAAAACAATAATTAATAACAACGTGCCCCCAGGATATGACGATCATTTATTATTAAAAGGATAACAAATGAAAATTCATCGTCATTGTTTCCCGTTATCTGCGACCAGGATACTGTGGAGTAAGTTGCAGGACTTGATTCCTTGACGCCCTGCTAATGGTTATTTTATCTATTGCAAGGATAAAAAACACAAGGCCCGAGGGCTTGCCTAAAAGATGACGCAGAATTAATTGAAAGCTTTAGAAGTATATTATTATGCAATATAAATAAATACCTTGACTAACAAGCCCCGTAAGCGAAAGATTTGCCAATTTATTTGTGTAATTTATTATACTTCTATAGTTGTTATTCTCTATTTTATGTATTGTCTTTTTTATTCATTATAATATTCATAGAATAAGTAATATATTTAAAATTCATAACAGATGATACATCATTAGTGTGCTACACAAATAAATTTTAAATAATATTTTCACAGACATCATTAAAATAACGAATTGTATTTATTGTTTCTTATATGTAATGATTTGTAGCAAAAAAAAAATCGTATACACACCGTAGCTGTTAAAAAATATAAACTAAATCTGAAGTTTTAATTACAGGTGAAATTAAGCTTTCCTGAATGCTGAAAACGTATATCACTTGTACATAATACATGTCTCCCGTCCAATTTATTTAACAGGGTGAATTTTTCATTTTTTTTTAAAATAGTACATTTTGTATGGATTGTCAGCTCAAGTCCATACGTGCGCTTAAACGCCCGAAGATGTGGAAAGACTCGGGTTGTTAGTGACAACACTTGTGTGAATGTACAAAATTTGAACGATTCAAATTTAATATTGAAATTCCACCAAACACCTTCAGCCGTAATCGTATTTATTTACTAATTTTGACGAACAAATAGAGAACTAAATGCATAATTAATGTTTTCATTGAAATTCAATAGCATATTGATAATATTATCCTACAAATTATTAAATAACAGAGTCTTTATTGTCCTTTTTGGTATTGTAAATTGATCATTTTTTCTGATACAATACTAGAGCTTGTCGGTTTTAAAAACTGGTTTTTTGCCTAAATTTGTAACATTCGAAAACCGGTTTTTAAACTTCGTAACCAGTTGTGCCGAATTTTCCATAAACGAGTCTATAAACAAAAGAACAGAAAATTTGGATCTTTTAATTGATGGCTTAAAGACCATGTGCCCCACATCATTACCCAACGAAAGGGTATTTTCGATATCAGGAAATTTTGTTACAAAACGTTTTGTGTTTTCTCATATCATATTTTCTGAGGATTAATACAAAATAATTTCTTGTTGTGTAATTATTATATATAATATATAAATAAACAACATTTCTTTGAACTTTTTCTCGATATTTTAATTGAAATATCCATTTTTTGTAAAAGATCATTGACATTCAAAAACCAGTTTTATCAAAAGTAGGTTTTTGTATAAGCCCTATACAATACCACATGTTTAATAACAAAACATATTATGTATTGTATTTTATTTTAATTGCATAATATTTGACCAAAGAGACTGACCGGTCTTCATGGTCGAGTACAGTGTTTAATATTATGGTTATTTACATAACTTTTAATGATATCTTTATTTTTCAAAATCTATAAAGTTTAAAATATATTTTAAACATAAAAAATCATCCGTGTGCCTCTTTATGTTCCAATGATTTGGGTTTGCTATACCTGGACTACTGTTCAGTGTTCTTGGCGTCATATATAATTGAATATTTATCAAGATTCGAGTCCATGCAAGTGATGCATGTGAACACAGTGAAAATACACAAAAAAAGATCAATTCATTAACACAATATTTGGACTGCCATGATAAATGGATTAACAAATGAACAAAGGTAGTCTTAATATTTTATTTTATTATAACTTGTTTGTTTTCCGTTAACTGAAATATGTTGTTCTTACTTTTGAAAACATGAATAAAAGAAAACGTTAATTAAAATGCTGTAAACATGAGCTCTCAAGAGGTGAAGTGAGCAGTGACGTTCCTAGGCTATGTGCCGCCCCTAGGCAAAGCTCTTAGTGCTCATTTTTTTCACTCATTTCCCATTATTCTTGAAATACATATACAAATATAGAAGTTTGAATTCTCTAGTCACTTATGTACCCAAACAAATGTTTTTGTCACTTTTTCCGTTTTGCTTTTAGATGATTCATTATATATGTGTACCTTATTGACAAAGATCTTCGCGAATAAATTTGATGCAAAAGCCTATATTATAGTTCAATAATTATGAAAAAAATAACTTTTACCTTCACTACACAAAAAATAGTGTAAATTTGAAATGCACTTACATTATATAGGTAGTGATTCTTGATTTGGTATTTTGTTTATCAAAGACATTGAGGCATCATATTTATCCTAAGTCAAATCGTGTCAAAAATATGTAGTCATATAAAAAAATGTGATCATTTGCCGCTCCCTATGACTTGCCGCCCGTAGGCAACTGCCTACCCGCCTATGCCCTCGGGACGTCCCTGGAAGTGAGTCAAATAGTAAAATAATAAAACTTTTCTACTGGACTTTTAATTTGAATTACAATCACGGCTATACTAGGTGTTTTGGTGGATTGGATAAAAAAATGCAGATTTAAACTCTTAACACTTCCTCTACGGTCCTAAAAAATATTTCCGAAATGTTACTGGCTGGATTTAAAAATACACGTCCTGGGTTTTTACCGTTCATCAATTAAGTGATAACACATGTTTTTTCCCTTGGACCTTAAAGGGCCAGCAACACATTTAGAATTTTTTTTTAGCACCGTATGGGAAATGTTAAAAGATTGTTTTTAATTTAAAAAAATATTATTTTTCATTAGAAATAGATTGTGAAATGAATGCTCCCTTAACGAGCGACTTTTCGCATAATGAGTGACGCAGAGTTTTGGAAAAACCACTTTCACATCGTTACTTGCCTTAAGATGATTGACAAAGCGTGGGAAGGGATTACCAAGAGGACCCTCACTTCTGCTTGGAAAAAGCTTTAGCCAAAGAGCGTTGAAGAATGTGATTTTTAGGAGTTTCAAACAGTACCTGTGGAGTCTACAGTCAACGAGATTGTATCTTTGGCCAATATCATGGGACTGGAGGTGGATAAAAACGATATCTATGAGCTTGTGGAAGAGCACAGTCAAGAGCTGACCTCCGAAGAGCTTATAGAGTTGCACTGTTTTTCACAGCAAGAAGTTATGGAGGAGAGTTTGTTAGAGGAGGAGGAGGAAGTAGCAGAGCAATAATCTTCTGGCGCAATAAGAGAAATTCTGAAAGCATGGGAAACTATTGCATCGTACATTGAGAAGCATCACTCTAATAATGAGGTGGCTATGCGTTTTAAAAAATTATTCAATGATAATGCTGTCACATTTTTACCAAATATTGAAGCGTCGGCAAAAACAAATATCTCTAGACAGCTTTCTAGTAAAAAATAATTATTTATTTGTCATAAATAATAAACTAGTCGATTTTTATATTGTTTTTTTTTCAAATCTAAAAAGCATTCCAGGTTGTTACGCTCCTTAAAAATTTATGAATATGTATTTTTATTTGAATATGCATAGACTGAAAATATAAAAAAAAAAAAATTCGGCATGGAACGCATTATTATATTTTACACAGCGGTGGGCTGCCAGTATCTTAACAAGGGGCTCAGTAAATATCCATTTTTTTTATCCATGTCCGCTCCCAATGTCGAGCATATAGCCTTCTAATGAAGGTATCTTAATAAAAGTTATTTTTCTACGAGAACTGCTTGTTACTAAGTCACTCAACCTCTCTTTCCAAAGAGAGTAGTAGGAATAGAATGATAAGGATAAGACAGGACTAGTGATTAACTAATAGTAGCGCCCAGTTGAATTGAAGGATAGGAAGAGTGGGAAACAATCTTATGACATCATAAACACCGATGCCTTCGAACAGAAAATAGATACATCTATTGAAAAATTGCTGTTTCGTACTGAGAGTCGAACCCGTGAGGTCCGACGGACACAGAAGCCTACAACGCTGATTGAAAAAATGAAGGGGCAACTAATTTTCAAATTTAACCATCTACAGAAATTGCAGTTATGCGATGATTTGCTCTAAGACGAATGATTTTCTTATCTTAACAAGGGGCTCGCCATCCGCACCAAAATTCAACAAGGGGCTCACGCGAGCCCCTCCAAGCCCCCTCCAGCCCATTCCTGATTTTAAATTATTTTACATGGGAAAAATTGTTTCGCTTAGCTTTTGTTTGAGAGGATCCACTGTACTCTAAATTCTCTAAGCTCCAGGGAAAATATAGTTTTAAACTAAAAAATAATTTCGATATTTTAAAATATATTCATTTATGCTATTTTTGTGGTACTTAGAAGGCATTTATCAAACAAAATACAGCTATGTCCGCTTGGTGTTCAATTTATCTTCGAATTTCGTTCACCTTATGGAGAGAAAAAATGGAAAGACTATTATCGTCGTATTGGACGTACATTGAAAGCTTCTTCCTATATAGAACAGACCACAATAGATTACCTTGCCACCAACCAACAATTATGACGTATTGTTCACACTTAAATTATACGGATTACTGTGGCGGAGAATCGAAAATAGTTCCGAAGAACTCCCGCTGTCAGCACTTCATAAAATTTGTGTTTGCAAATTTGTTTGAAAATACTTGTGAACAAAATGGCATTATCGGATAAAGGGATTAGCGGATTACTGTATGCGTTTACAAATGAAAGTTGATGCGAAGGATATATTAAAAATGAAGGATGCATAGAATTTCGAGGTAATGCGGTGAAAAGGATCGTGCCATGTATACAATCTAATCAGCGGGCAATTGGTATTAAAAAGTATTTTTCAATAAAAAGACTAGCCAAAAAAGTTGTATACTTTTAATATTTAAACAAATACGAGCTGTAAGCCCGTTACCTTCAACGGAGGCGGGAATTTTTGTTGCATTTTGAAATAGTCAGAAAACTAGTGGCGTGAAAAATAAATTGCAAACCTATTTATTGAATAAGCTAGAAAATCTAAAGGTAATTAATTCTCTAATTGGATTTTTTAGGAATACACCCAATTATCTAAAATAACTAAAATACACCGGGACTGCAAAACAAAATATGCAAATAGCGGATGTAATAAAATATATTTATAGGGGGAGGGAAAGTCGGGGACAATCATACAGACAGACGGACAGACGGACATTATCAACTATTAATATATAGATATCAAAACAAATTTTGTAACTTAAAAATATGCATTTTGGCTAAAATTAGTATCATAGTTTTACACCGATCTCTCGAAACGTCACAAAGGAAAATGATTTTTTAAAACGTTTTTTCCAATACAAAAATTCAAACGCAAATCCTATATGTATAACAAGAATAACATGCCAATATAATGCAGACACAATATCGTCTGACAAAAATCATAATAATTACCAATTAAAAGGTGGTATGCGGTAACCGTTTAGCGTCAAATTTGAGTTTTTGATTTTTTCGTTTAAGATGAAATTCACGATTTTCCAATGCGCCAAATATTTTAAAGTTGAAAGATCGAACGAGAAAACTCTTGATGAGAATTTATTGAAAGTCACTCGAGGTCAATTCGAATAAATTGACCTCACAAAAACCAACGTCTCAAATTTAAATTGAAAAAATCTAAATTTGAAATTGACCTAACCGGAGTCGCCTAACGGACAATTATATAATTACCGAAAAAAAATGTCGAAATCCCCGTTTATGAAACTTTTAAAAATGTGTTGGCCATACTATATTAACAAATACGAACTTTTGTGAATTACTGGTAATTGTATATCACCATGAAATAACGCAAGCGCTTTTATAAAGTTTAATCATGTATTATTTTCATCATTAGATTTCACGACACATAAGTTACAGAGACTATAGTTATACATTACCCTTCAAACAATGAACATCCTCATGTTCATAAAGGAAGGCTCAATAAATAATAGTATCAGATTATCAATTTTGTTACAATTTTCTGAATAATGTCGGAGGATGTAATAATTCACTTTTTACACAAGAAATAAATGCATTTTACGATATTTACTCAGATTTCAATGTCTACCTTTTTAAGTAATCTTTAAAAATCTCACGTTTGCCGAGGCATCGGGTATTCACCCCCTGACAAAGGAAAGGGGTAGCGTTCTGAAGATTACAACAGTGCAACGTGCTTTCCTTTGAAACCTTTGCATTATACGTATAAAAGGAGAGATATATATTAAAAACTCGTTACCTGTTCTGTTCCGTGGATTCCAGATTCGCACACTCAAACAGGTTGGTATTTCGGTAGTTAGTGTAAGAAACTTACAGTGCAGTGCACAGATAATACGTCTGTACAAAAAATCAAAGTGAGTAAATACATACAATTTGCACAATATAATTAAAACCATAATACCAAAGTCTCTCCGTTGAGATCATCAAATGTCTTAAAATGGCAATAGGTTATTTGGCAATTGTTTATATTTATATTTAAGAAACAGTAAGAAAAAAACATATGTGACATAGAAGAACTTTAAGTTGGTTAGACGCACTTTTAAGACCAATATACAACCAGATCGTATTAACCGCTTGAATACCGCGCAAATAAATCATTAATATATCCCAGAGATACTGCGTGTTTTTGAGAAAAATAATTTTGCCTAATATACACTCGGATTCGATATTTTAAAAACCTATATTGACTCAGTATAGATAGCACAACACATATTCATCAAAATATTGCTTAAATTCTATAAGAATACCAAGTATTTGTTTTTTTTAATATCTTGGACATCCGTGTTCGCTTGCATATGTTCCGGACACTGGTGTCCGCTTGGTATTCAAGTGATTAAAGTGATTTAAAAAAATGAGATCAATACAAATATTCATACTTTTGGATATATCTCAATACTATTTGGCTTTGCGACCGAGAATGGCAAAAGTCTACAAATTTTAAAATACTCGAAAGCACAATGCAATAACGTACATTTAATAAAAATAGTTTTACAATAAATTTTACATGTTAGGAAGTGCGTTTTTGCTTTTATAGATTGTTACGCTACTGAGCACCAAGCTAAGACTGACAATATAAGTAGTAAGTTTTAAAAAAAATGACGTAAAAAACTTCCCACAATCAAAAAAATATAGTTTGAACGATTTTATAAATTGATTGATATTTATGGAGTATCGATAAATAAATATAAAGCATCAGTGAAAACTTTCAATATATTAACGCAATTGTCAACAGTCAGTTAAAGATCCGGCAATTAAAAAAATAATTGGATTGCAGGTAATATTAATTCGCCAAATGTTTTCAAGTTGGAAGATTGTACGAGATAAGCTAGATAAGAATTTTTGCAAGTCACTCGAGATCAAATCGAGGAGAATTGACATCATAAGTATTTACATTAAAAAAAATATCTAAATTTAGCATTGAACATGCCAGGATTCAAGCTCAGGTTCACCCAATCGTTAGAGTCAAGCTCTTACCAATGAGACATAAGCTGCCGAATCAATAAATGAATTTTTATTTTCTAGCAAAATTTTTCATAGTTACTTTCAAAATATATAATGAAAACGGTTACTACTATTCTATTGAGAATATTTTTTTTACGATTGAAAAGTGTGTTTGAATTATGAGATGGTATCTATTTGCAGAAAATGCTGACCAAAGACTATAAGTCTTTGATGTAATATTGATAACATGTTACCTTCATATAGATGGTATTAAACTACAACGACCGAAAAAAGTCTTGTTGATAAAATCAAAGATCATTTTTTCGCGATTCCATCAAAAATATTAATAGCAAAACTACAAATTATTGCTCTGCGAACATGACAGATACGATTCCATTGTTGGTGACAAATACAATACAGCACAGAAGAAATATCTGGTTCGGATTATTGTGCTCTTTTGTGCGCAGAAAAATGGACGCAAGAAAGGGTTGAATGGATCAATGAAAAGAAATTTATTTATGAAAAATATTCTATCGTGAGAATAACAATATTTTTGAAATAAATACAACGATAACAAAAGTCCCTTGTGGGATATCTATGCGAAATTCAAACCAATTCTTTCTTCCATGCTTTCTTCTCAATCTTTGTTTATTTCGCCTGATTGTGACATGTCATTCCCATCTATTGACGCTTCGGTTACTTTCATATTCCGGGAAACGAATATATTTTTATAATATCTATATTTTCGCACGTGATTTTAAATTTGAAAAAAAGGTGAGTGTGTTTTTATGCAAACAGGAAGTGAAGTGATACTACCGTGGAAAAATATCAGTTGATAGTTGATGTTCATTTCTTCTGAATTTCGCACACATTTAAATGATATATTTGTCTTATTGTTGTAAAAGAAGAAAAACATTATAACCTTATTTTTGCGCACTGATTGCGAATTAAAGTAGTCGAAAAACGAAAATTCCGAATAGTCTTAAAGCTAATAACAGACAAAAATTCATTTGTTGATTTTCTTTTAAAATCAGTTGTTATGCGCATACGCATGAACTGAACCAAATCATATTAATTTTGGCTCTTAAACCACTTTATGGTGACATCTAAAGTTTCAGAGTGTGTAGAATCAATACACCCTCTCCTCTCTCTTTTACATGATTTCATGAATGATGAAAAATCAGTGGCGGATTAATTTATAAGCAAATGAAATTGCGCCTCAGAGCGACTGCAAATCTAAGGAGCTTCAAAAATAGTTTATATTATACAACTTATATAATTTTTGTACAGAGTTAATTTATTTTTATTATTTTACATGGAGTTTTTTTAACGTTTTAATTCTATTCGAAAAACAGGGCCCCCAGATTTTATTGCGCTTAGGGCCTCTCATGTGATTAATCCATCACTGGTAATGGTCTTTTTTTCAAAAAAATGTTTTACAATGTCACATATCTAAGATTTTTTTATTCTCTGCTGCCATGCAGCAACAGTCTTTAGAAGTTATTTTCTTGTGAAAGCTTAAAACCATTTATTCATTATTTTCGTCTGCTGGCAATAATCCTCAAAACACTTGATCTTAATATAAGTGTTTGAGAATTTTTATTACACCATGATTGATTGGTTATATGTTGTATTACAGACTTGAGGTTCGTGACAATGTATTCAAATTGAAAAAAAAAAACAAAACTCTAAACCAAGGGTCGGGAACCTTTTCTTATCTAAAGGCCGCATTCATTTTTCTGATTCGACATAAGGCCGCAGTAACCATTGACAAGGGAATCTTTGGCCGGAATTTACGAATTTACTTCTCAAATTCTCAGGGATTCACAAATTTACAAAAAAAATACAGAATTACAGAATTGGCCAGAAGACTGCACCAGGGCAGCCGAAAGGCCGCAGATTCCCCACGCCTGGTCATATATTGGTAAACTTATATTTGAATGATCATTTTTAGCTTATGCCTAAAATATGATAGTGATTTTTGTATCTTTCTTTGTAACTATCGGAAATTTTGCATTATCAATGGTGATAAATAATAACATTTTTCAAAGAATAATACACGACACTTTACAAATTTCAGTCAGAATAAAATCAGTATTTTCTATTTACCACAGTGTTAATGTATTGGTGGTAAAAAGAGGTAAGCCCTAAATCAAAATTGCTTAAATAAACGCATTCATCTCATTAAACTCATCCGCTTAGGATCCCTTTCATAAAAATTCACGTGGAAAATAGACATCGTTATTAAAAAATGTATATTCTTAATTCCGTGCCACCGAATCTTAATGTCGCATCATATTTCTCACATGATGAACAAATCTGACGTTTATTACACTAAATATCGTTATATCAAAGACGTACAACTTTAAATATTTTCTCATTTTACTTATACCCTTTACAAAATATGACGTCTCGATTTCATAATAATTTATGTCATCCGTGAAGTGCACTCCGAAGTAAAGAGGCTTATCCCATCCACCAAGAGATGTCGCCTTTCTTTTAGAGACTTTAATCTGACAACCATGTGACTCTTGTGATGGATATTAAATAAATTGATATTTTAATGTAAATAAGATATCTAGGTTTATAGCTTCTCATTTTTATGGGTGTTCTACTTAATCCGGACAAAAAACAATATCCCTTCCTTGAAAGGATAGGGAGGTATGTTGGAGGTTGTCTTTATATATTGATGCCGCCGTTCTGATAGAAAGGGATTAAATTATGGTCTTTTAACTACTAATAGACATTTTGAAATGTAGATATCAACTTTGTATTGATTAAATAAAAATAACGTTCGTCGACACTTACAGATACAATAAAAGACGCTATGAATATTCATTATTATTACATCACGAAAATAAAATTATTTTATTTTATCCGCTGCAAATATCATATTTCAATTTAAGCTAGTTCAATTTAAGATGGATCTTTTTGCAACATTATCAAACCTTTTCACCATCAGGTATTTTTTGTTTTCAAACAGTTTCTTTATTTAAAAAAACGCAATATTCTTTTGTACTTATTTCCACTTTTATTTACCAAGATCAGGACCGTTTTCGTTTTTAAATTCATTTTAAAACTCTTAGAAAAAAAATCTAATTTTATCTTTAACGCTTAATTCGGGGAATTGCTTACCTCAAATCATGTGATTAAGGCAAAACTAAAAAAATCTATCCATTTGTTGTGTATTTTATCACTTGCTATTTATTTTATTATGTTAAAGTAAAAGCTATTGTACTTTTGACCTTTAAATATAATGTATTGTATTAAATACAAAATTTTTTAAGGAGTTTTTTCTCAAAAACATCGTTTTATTGTTTTTTCCTTGTCTCCCTTAGTCTCCGAATCGATTGTGGATTAAAAAAAGTACTACTTTTGTAGATAAAACTATGAGACATTTTTTAAAACGAACTACTCCATGACAAATTATCTTAAATAATACTTTCTGAAACTAGACAACTTAGCGGAGAGTGGATTTTAATAAATTAATGTATTAACATAGTTGAATGTAATAAATATTAATTAATAAATCTTTGACAAGTATAATTATTATGAATTATTGATTGCCAAGAGTTACTTTTGACAACACTCCCACTGCGTATTCAGTAATATATCGTGGAAATCAAAATATTATGACACCATTATAGAGGCAGTATCAAATATTTCAATCAGCCTTATCTAGGATCTCTAGAATATTATAGTAAAGGATGACATATTTAGACATTACAAATTGTCACATGACCCATGTGGCGCGCTACAGGGATCACCTAGGAACTGCATGTAGCTTTTACGGGTTGTAGAAAATTCTAAATATGTTTAAACATACGTTTTCTAGTGATTCTGTTACAAGCGCTTTATTTATTTGAATTTTTCAACAGTCATTACAAAGAATTTTTATTAATATATCCCAGGAAAACACATTTCTTGCTCTCCGGAGGTTATTTAAACAATTATGGGTAATTAAATCAATGTTATAAATGTAATTAATTGATTGTTTTACTATTCTCCACTTAAATTACATCACGTACTTCGAATCTATAAAAATACTTGTGTTTATTCATACTATTCAAAAGTATGTATGTTATGAACGAAACATTAATAGTTACTCAGTCACTTGACGTTTACTTTTCGAAGATTTTTTATTTTACTTTATATATATACAATGACTAGTGATCAAATATTCGCTCTTGCTACCTTCCGTTTTTATGATCGGATGGGCTTAAGGAAGGAGTTTTTAGCATCGCAAAAAACTTCCCTTCGAACAGGATTCCATATATCGATTGACAGTTACTAAATGAAACTGTCCGTACTGGAATCTGAGCCCGCGAGTCCCGCAGACGAAGCCAAAGACGTTTGCCACTCAACCGCTAACCCAACACTATTTACAAAATATTTCTCACAATACAGTAGAACCTCTCATAACGAGTTTAATTTGTTCCAGAGTCTTACTCGTTATGTAAAACAATCGTTATGCAAAACATTTTTTTCCATATAAAACAATGTAAAATACAATAATGCGTTCCATGCCGAAAATAAAATATTTTTAACGTTTATTTAAATAAAATTACATACTTATAAATTGTAAGCGTAACAAACTGAAAGGTTATTTCGATTTGCAAAAAAAACAATAAAAAAGTCGACTTGCTAATTAGTATAAATTTATGACAAATAATTAATTATTTTTTACTAGAAAGCTGTCAAGAGATAATTGTTTTTGCCGACGCTTCAAAATTTGGTTAAAATGAGACACAGAATTTTAGCATTTCTCGTATTGCGCCAGAAGATTGTTGATCTGCTACTTCCTCCTCCTCCACTAACAAACTCTCCTCCATAACTTCTTGCTGTGAAAAACAATGTAACTCTATAAGCTCTTCGGTGGTCAGCTCTTGACTGTACTCTTCTACAAGCTCATCAATATCGTTGTAATCCACCCAGTCCCATGGTATTAGAGTGTACACTCACAGATGAGTGACATGAAGTAGGACTTTCTCTTTCTGCGTCACTCGTTATGCGAAATGTCGCTCGTTAAGGGAGTATTTTTTCGCAATCTGTTTTGCTTGTTATGCAAATAATTCGTTATAAGGTATAAGTTCCACTGTACTAAATCTCACAATGTTGTTTGTATGTGCCACAAATGTTCAATAATTTAATTCAATGTCGCGCGGCGCTGTTACAATTTCGATTAATAATTTTATTATTGAGAAGTTCCCGTTACAAGCGGGGGTCTCATGTTTTTAAGTGATTTATCTTTATTTGAAGATATATTTGACTCGAGATAAGAATGTTAATGTGTATTGGAGAGAGGCATCCAAAACGTAATAGTTTACAACACTGCAACACACGTCTCAATAAAAATTTCAAAAAACAGTGGTCGATTTTGTATACATGCGGGTCGTGATCTTTTGTGTTCATTCGAAAGATTTCAATATGTTAGCGTAACTTAGGCGTGATCGAAAATGTTTGATAAAACTGGTAAGAAGCTTTTCGCTTCTTTATCCATACATTTTGAAATAAAAAAATAATTGGTTTTGGACAAGCAAGTGGTTACTGGTTACTTACTGTGCCTCACTATGTATTCTGATTTAAAAAAATAAAGTAGCATAATAGAAAATTTAAATTAACTTTGATTATTCCACGTATTGTGTTACTAACTGTGACACGTGTTTCGCCTCTTTCATAGGCATCTTCAGACTTACTATCGCAAAGTTTGGTTAAGTAATGAAGCAAGATTGATTCTAACATTTTAAAATTACTAAATTACAAAATGGAGATTTAGGTTTTTTTCCTTTTAAGAGGAGCAAGGAGGGGGGTGTAGAATCGAAATAAAACCAACAGATAATGCTACTAATGATACTTATGAGTTGTAATCAATCAGATTGGGATTTTTCCTTTTTAATGGAAGCAAAAAGGGGATTATAAAATCGAAACAGTGCAAACAAATTTAATCATACTACTAATGACGTTAAACATTACAAACTATTAAACTAATGAGCTACAATCAATCAGCTAGGTTTGTGATTACTCTATTAATTGGAAACAATTTGAGTAACGGGGAACCACCTGTGCTATTAAGAATATTATTTAATAATATTTCTTTTTAAATATTATGGTCAGTAAAATTAACGCCCAAATGCAATCAATTTAAAAAATATATTTTTTTTTGTCTATATTCGCTCCCAATGTGGAGCCTCCTAATGGAGGTATTTCAACAGAAATTTTCTACGAGAGCTGTTTGTTAATCAGTCGCTCAACCTCTCTATTTCTAAAGAGAGTAGTAAAAATAGAAGCATAAGTGTAGGGCAAAACTAGTGGTTAACTAATAGCTCTCGCTACGCCCAGTTATTGATGGATAAGAATGGTGAAATCGGTAAATCGATCACAAAAATTCTGTTCGTACTGGGACTTGAACACGTGAGATCCGGTACGAAAGCCAACAATACTAACCGCTGCTCAATAAGACCCGACACTTTACTTAATCAAAGTGAAGCTTTTCAAACAAATGGCTTATTTTTGATTATTTAGAATAATTTGATCGTCGTTATCTGCATAAATCATGACTTATGATGGCAGTCAGATATTTGGCTCTATTCATAAATATGAATTTTCAGGAGAGAAGGTTAGTATTCTGAATGTTTGTTGTAATTATTTGAAAACTTGGATGCAGAAAATAAATATCCTTTTCTGTAATGTAAGCGTGCATCGGGTCCGTGGAGCAGTGGTCGACGCCGTTGGCTTCCGTGGTGGATTTCACTTGTTCGAGTCCTAGAACGGACAGAACTAATGGGTACAATTATGAAATAACGAATCGTAGCGAGAGCGAGTTATTAGTTAATCTATACTTCTATAAAAACCCCAATTCTTCTATCCCTACTCTCTTTAAAAAAGAAAGGGTGAGCAACTGAATAACACGCAATTATTACGCGTAGAAAAACTTCCGTTGAGATACCTTCATTATGAAGTAATATGGTTCACATTAGGAGCGACCATGGAATAAAAAAATGTAAAAAGGATTTGGCGGCATAAAGCTATTTCTTTTTGTAAATATTAATATGCCAGCGTGCAAGTGTCAACTTAAAACACGGAGGTCACGGGTTCGAATCCCAGTAAAGACAGTTTTTATTAATTGATTTTTAAATCTATTTATGAATATCTGTCCAAAGGCATGAATATATGTGATTTCTTCAATTTACTCCCACTCATTATATCATTAAGTGGGCGTAACGAGAGCGATAAGCTAATCACTAGTCTTGTCATAGTCTTCTTCTTTTACTTCTATGCCTAGTCCTTAAATAACGGTGCGTTGTAAGAGCGATTAGTTAACCACAAGTCCTGCTCTATCCATGTCTTTATGCTTCTACTGTGTCGGCCATATGCCTCACATTGGAAGCAAACATAGATTAAAAAATAAATATTGCGTTGTATATGAGATACATCAATTAATTGAAAAAAGACACTCGTTTTTAAAATAGTGATAATACATTGAACATATATCAAAAATTATTTAATAAATTGGAAGCTTTTTGCTAACCCTTAATGTAATTACTTGAAAATGAATGATAGAAATATAATATTATATATATTGGAATTCGAGTTGGAATGATGTTCCGCCGGTCAAAAGTCGCGGTCACGTATGTTTGAGCCAAAGCGCCATAGATCCATGGAAACCACCCGCTGGTTGACGGGTTTATTACCGCCTCGCCACCGGTGGCGAAGAACTCACCTTGGCTGCAAGTTTAAGTCATGTATGCGGTATATTAAAATTCATAGCTTCCATACAAAACACGGCATGAATAATGCCAATATTAAAGTATTAGTCAAGTGGAGAATTTTCAAATACAAAAATTTGCGTTAATTACCCACATAACAGATATTTTATATAATTAGACACATTTTATTTGGGGAATCTAATCCCGGATCCGTTTTGTGTTCCCGTGATTTTGGGATTCACGATCTTTCAATCCTGATATTCCGATATCCTTCGATTGATTTTTGACCATAGTTTCATTTTTTCACATATCACTAATTTAACCGTTTGAATACCGCGCAAATAAATCATTAATATGTCCCAGAGATACTGCGTGTATTTCAAAAAAGTAATTTTGCCTAACATACACTCAGTTCACATTGACTCAGTATAGATAGCACTACAGATATTCATCAAAATATTGCTTATATTCTATTAAAATATTAAGTATTTTATTTTTTAAATGTATTGGAAATCCGTGTTTGCTTGCATATGTTCCGGACATATGCGTCCGCTCGGTACTCAAGTGGTTATTACAAAAAAATAATGGCCAATGTGAGATATCGATTTTTCATAAGCCACCTTTTATTGAGATAAATTCGAATTGAAGAGATATCACAAATAACCGTGTCTAAGATTTGACATTTAAATTGCAAGTATTCTTATACCGTATTAAAAAAATAAATAATGAAAAAAACTGTATATTCTAAGTCTAAGACTGCTACAAAATATGAGAGGGAATAAAACCACACATTAAATATTTTGTATTTTACAAAAATATGTAAATAAACAAACTGAAGTTCACTGTCGCAAATTGTTTTATTACTTAAATATATGGTAGTAAATCTGGTAGAATCTATTTTTGCCGTCTGTGTGGTCGAGTGGTCAACGTCGTTGGCTTAGGTTACGGAGGTCCCGGGTTCGAATCCCGGTATGGACAGTTTTTATAAATTGATTTTTCAATCGATTTATGAATTTCTGTTCGAAGGCATGGATGTATGTGATGTCTTGAATTCCCCTTTCCCACCCATCCTACCCTATGAACAGGGCGTATTGAGAGTGACTAGCTAACCAATAGTCTTGTCGTAGCCCTATCCTTTTATTCCTACTCTCTTTGGAAAAAGAGATGTTGAGCAACTGAGTAACAAGCAGTTCTCTTAGAAACACATTTGTTGAGATAAACTCCATTATTTATCCATATGTTCCACATTGGGAGCGAACAGGGTTAAAAAAAAAATCTGGTAGAATATATCTATTTGAATTTTATTTTTCATATATTTTTTAAAGTCATGTCTACTGCCAATGTATTACTTTTATTTATGTTCTACTTTTCAAAAATAATTAATTGAGATAGCATTTACTTGGTAGAACTCCATTGTAATACGGTAAAAAATAGAAAAGTATTAAGTAGTGAAGTTATTTAACAAAAAATGGTTTCGATTCAGTAGCATATCTATTTTATTCAAACAAAAACAAACCTAGAGTGTGGCACACTTACCTATGACACAACTGGGTAAAGTAAGAAGAGATGAAGATATCTATATGAGGGTGTATGGATATTTACCCATGGCTTTATCCAACTGACTTACTCTTAGGCATGCTTAACTTCAATAGCTTGAACGTTCGAAGATAAATGTATCTGGCCATATATTTCTTTCGACTTATACGAGGCCAAAATGAGAATTCCACCATTATTGAGAATGTGAATCTAAATGTTCCTGATTATTTTTTGAGAAATTGTGAACATGAATTGTTTGTTCTCCCAAGGTGTAGAACCAGCCTGCCAATGGGGATGCCACTGGGGAGAGCTTTAAGGGTGTTCAACAATATTGCTTCGGATGTCGACATATTCCACGTAGACATGGGTGAGTTCCGGCAAACACTATTTTTTAAGTATTAAAGTAGAGTTCGTCGGAGCTTACTCAGTTGACTTCCTTGCCACGTTTTTTTACTGCTTTTAATATTAAATTATACTGTTTTTTTCTCCATTGTAAAAGTTTTAAATTTATAATTTGTCAACCTTGTGCAATGTTAATTAAATGAATAAATAAATAAATAAATGAAAAATCCAGAAAACTGTGTATTTGCAGCTTACTTTATTTAGTTCAGTTGTAGTTCTTGTTCTCAACTGTCTTCCAAAAATGTTATACAATTGAACAACAAGGAGTTATCTTAGAAATATTTCTCATGCCGTACATTGAGAGCAAACGCGGTAAAAATATATACAAATGTTACACGATATCGTATTGTTACAAACTGTTTGTGGCTTATTTTAATTTAAGCGAAACCTAAAATATAATTAGTTTTTTGATAAGAAAAGCCGCTACAAAAAACGTAGTACAAATGACGATCCTCAAGCGCACCCTCAAAAAGCTCTCAAAAGCAAATAATCTCGTTTCGGTAATTTGAAAAGTACAGTGGACTTTATCGGATTAAGGCGGAAATCCTTGAAATCTCCGCACGTCTCTTTGTCCAGAGATTACGCAAACGATAAAAAAATCTTTATACAAATCGCTTACATATTTGTTGGTCTTTAGATAAAATCTTTACCGTGTATTTATGCTTGGTGCACTTTATCAAAGTTTGGGTACACCGCACAGCTACTAGACATTTCACAGGTATGCATGATGGATATTTAACCCCTGCAGGGCTTACTGAATGTTTATCATTTTTTCATTGAATATTTTTAAATACTAATGTATTTCGGTAACAAATGTAAGAATGGATATAAATATCTTCTAAGCATATATCAGTTAAATTGTTGATATTATGCATCATTCGCAAATGAATGAATCCAATCAATTAATAATATGGTAAAAGTATAAACGTATTTTAGTTCTACTGTTTTTTTTTATATTTATGAGTTGATAGCTATTTCAGCTTTCGACAATAGTTCTGGAGATGACGTATAATGGAGTTCTACCAAGTAAATGCCAAATCAATAAACCAATTAATTAAGTTTTTTTTATCTTCGTATCATTAATAATCGTCGCGAATCTACTGTTTTGTCTGTCGTTTGTCACTGCTTTGTTATTAAAAGACAATGTGAGACAACAGATGACTTGGGAAAATTTAATCAGAATTTTTTTAGTGATTAAGTTGATGTTACTTCTTTCTACGACTTGAATCAATGAATCGAAGAAGGCAATTTACCCAAAGTCTTAATTAATATCACATTTATATTAAGGTGGTAAATTAAAAGAAAATGTTTTTAACGCTGATACAAATTCTAAAAAAAGCAATAATTTAACATATCACTACAATCGACAAAAAACATGCTTGAGATATAAATTACATTGAAACTAATGTATAATTACGAATAAAATGCAATGGTAGTACACTGATATTTTTACATAAGACCAACACGGATATCATCTAACAGTGGTCTTGAGAAAAATCAATATACCATTGATGCTTGAGGAACATAAAACACTTTAATTGATACACAGATATTATATTGTTTTTAATGGTCTCTTTGTCTTAGTGAATCAGAACTTACACGCAAAAATAAACAGTTAGAAATTAACAGTGTGCTGTTACTGTACGTTAAAAAATATTAGATTTCGCTGTTACATTAAGCTGGCATGATCTCAAAACTAAGATTTTCAGGATTTCTTAGAGTTACATTTACTGTCACTAAAAACAATATTATTCCGATTCCCGATAGTAATTTGAAACGAATAATTAATTAGATACAAGAATCAATGATAAATCATGACTTGTGCAAAGTTTTCTATTATAATATATGTATTTTATTTATGCTACCTATTTCTTGATAATAAATTATAATAAATTGAACGAATAAATAATAAAAATATCAATCTGTCAATGAATGGGTATACTTTATTGATTATTAATGAACACACTTTTTTTAAAGTTTATATTATGCACGTACAAAAGCGGAACATTTGTTCAAGCTATTTTGTCATTGCATCAAATTTTCTTAATTTATTTTTGTTTACGAGAAAAACCAAGTATTGATTTTTATGATCTCTGAAAAGTAGTTGAAAATCTTATTATAAAAAAACTTTTAAAGTGTCACTGTCAATACTTGGTATAGAAGCATAATATTAAGAAAAACACAATATTTCTTTTTACTTATTTTCACTTTTATTTACCGAGATCAGGACCGATTTCGCTCATGGCGAGAATTATCAACTGATAATTGGTAAATATAATTTAACAGTGTTATTTATACAAAACTAATTCAAATAAAAAAGCTGTAAAAATTGGCATTGAAAAGAATTTACAAATTACAGTACAAATTATGAATAAATTACTGAACATACAAATTAAAATGATTAACGCTTCTAACATGTTATTAAAAGATTATCAAAGGGTAATAAAGCTAAAGTGTTGACTAATGGTAATTTCAAACATAATTATAATTTCGGGAATTTTAACAAAGAGATCTAAATATTACATTAAAATAAAACATTAATAAAATTGAAAGCTTAATGCTGATTTAACTGTTTCCAAGTAGTTCATTAAGCAGTTGGATAAAAACACAACAAACTACTTGGAAGCAGTTAAATCAGCATTTAGCTCTTAATGTTATTAATGTATCATCTTAGATCACAAGATAAAAATTTCCATAGTTAAGCCTAAAGAATCTTAATTATTAACATGAACAGAATATGAAGAGTCAATAGGTACAAATTATTGTTGAAAAATTTGTCTTGAAAATTTGACTGTTTTATATTTGGTCACTTTCTACTGTATGACGACCGTATTTTTTCTCTGTATATTTATTAGTTTTGTAACATAATATTTCAAAATATGTATAATATTGTATATACATAGGTAGACGTGTTCAATGGCCGAACATGAAATGACCATAGCGTACTGATATAAGTGCGGTCGGCAGACCTTTACGCAAACATGGCAGATACAATCTAAAGCTTTGAATTCAAAATAGCCACAGATAATGGGAATTGTTATACAAACTAGGTTAGAAAATTATTGTGTGGCAGATTGAAAAAAAATAGTAAGTTGAGCATAAATATCAAATCATTTTTGGATATTAGATATGAATGGAAAAATGATCTCATCGTAATATGCGTGAAATATGAGTAGTTATTTATTACACTTTTTTTTTGTTGAAAGTAAGAGATTTTTTTCAAAAATATTACTAGCTATATCCTGTCTGCTGTTCGCGTGTAACGTTTATTTTATTATTATTTTTTATAAGGGTTTTTATAAATATTATTTAAAATTAATTTTAATTTTAACAAGCAATTGATAATTTGTATCGTGTTGAGCGACAAATTTGAATCTTTCAAATAACGTAGATTCACATTCACACAAGTTTTGTTACTAGCGACCCGGGTTTCGCCTTTCGGCATCTTCAGGCGTTTAAGTGTTCGGATAAACTTGAGCTGGGTCGTTAGTGACAACACTTGTGTGGATGTACATAATTTTGAACGATTCAAATTTAATATTGAAATTCCACCACTACGGTCGAATTCTTAAATTGCCAATGTTTATATACTTTAATTAAAAAATAAGCTTCTAGTGCACTGCTTCCCAACCTTTTTCATTCCACGGCCCCTTAAATCTGAAAAAAAATATAATTCGTGGCCCTCCTCAATACAAAACATGTTCTGCGGCGGCCCCTGATATGGGAAGCACGGTTCTAGTGTATACTTTTAAAACGCAATGATTTTTTTTGTAAATAATATTGAGTAGTACAATTGTATATTTATTTTTGGCTGCATATACACAACGGGTGGTGGTGGAAAACCAACTTTTATATCTATTTATATATGTATGTGTCAAAATATAAGGTAATTGGCAATTGATTTTGCCATTAGAAATTTAAAGCGCTGCATCTGGTAGGTATATTTTTTTTTGTGAAACTTTTAAAACCAGCAAATCCAATACATAAAATACTGTTGCATATTTATACACACAATATCTATATTTTTCATAGCAAAAAATCATTAGCATGTGAGTGAAATTTCATAAAAAAAAACAATTAAAATTATTGAATGATTAAGTATAACATATTTTTTATATTACGTAAGAATAAACATACTGTTAAATTTTATATTGCAAAATGATTTATTTTTTAGCAACGCATACCAGTAAATATGAATTTCATTTTCAGCAGCGATGCATAACAATCGTAGCCAGGGGCAAGCGAGAGAAACGTAGCTTCTTTGTCAGTGATTGCGAAGTGAAAAGTTTTGACGCGGAAGGATTGACGGGACGATCAGCAAGCATATAGCTCCCGAAGCGTCTTATGACTCCTGCAAGGAAGGTTCAGGTACTGACACTAGCATATGCTATATAAAATTTTATATTTTATTATGTAATTAGTTCATCGTAATATGAAATTCTTGTTTTAAATTTTGAGTTTAATTTATATCTATTTATGTATATATATTAAGACATGTTTTTTTTATCAGTAAATATCTATAATATACTTTTTATAATCCATGTCCACTATTAATGTGGAGCATAAGACCTCCTTATGGAGGTGTCGCAACAGATTTTTTTCTACAAGAACTGTTTGTTACTCTTATTCAAAGAGAGTAGTAGGTATATAAGAATAAGGCCAGGACAGGACTAGTGGTTAACTAATCGCTATCGCTACACCCAGTTATTAAAAGATTTAAAAGGAGATAGGGAATTTTTAGACAAACACAAACACCCATGCCTTCAAACCGAAATCGATAAATCGATCGAAAAAATGCTGAGACTCGAACCCGTGAAGTCCGACACGGAAGCCCGCAACGCTAACCGCTGCGTCATAGTACCCGACATCTTTTATAGCATATTGTTATAAATACGAAATCATAAGAAAGATTCGCTACCAATTTAAACCAAATTCATGTCATTTTTACTAACCGGTTTTTACTTCGTTTTAACTTGTAAAGTTTTATCTTTGAGGAATATAATGGGAAATTGGTCAACTTAATGAACCTAATTTTAATGGTTATTTGTTTAAAATTACAGAAAACATTAAAATTAAAAACATATTTTCATTTTCAGAAGTATATGATTTTTAAGTTAAACTAGTGATTCATTATTCTGTTTAATGATAATTAAATCAACTCTATCAACCTTTATTGATAAAAGCAAAATATTCCTTTGTACTTTATTTCCACTTTATTTAAAAATGTTCAGACCGGTTTCGCTTATGGCGAGCATTGTCAACTGATAAGATATATAATTTAACAATGCTATTTATACAAAAATAAATTGAAACGAAAAGATGTAAACAAAAATTGACATTAAAAATAATTTACAAATTGCAGTAGAAGTGATTCTATTATTACACAAAATTAAAATGTACTGACCTTTTTAAATAAAGTGGAAATAAAGTACAAATGAATATTCTGTTTTTATTAATATAATGTCTTATCACCAGATATTGACAGTGAATACCCTAAAAGTGATCAATACATATATATGTACATTGGATACCATGTGTCTGATAAAAAAAAAATATCTTGCCGATCAATAAACCGATAAAGTTTACGACATTTAATTTATACCCATAGCACGCAGAAAAACTTAAATAAAAATGAGAACGTCCCACGGTGTCTCAATTTTGCACGCTTTTGTTACAGTTAGCTTCCGCCTCCTCGGCTCGTTCAGCATATCAGCCGCGTCACGTCACGGTGCGAGACATATCAAACGGCCATAAGTCACAAACGCCAACCCCGCCAGAAGGCTGGGCGAGGAATATCAATCACGTGGCCGGGATTCGCGCTGAGAATGTTCCCTGAAGGGACGCGCTACCTGTTGCAATGAGAGCACGTCAACTTTCAAAAAAAGCATTTTATCAAGCTTCGCAAAAGCTCAACCAATAAAGCTTCCTTTACTAAAAAATATATTTATTTTCTTACTACAATAATTATATATACAGTCGAACTTAGTTATTACGAGGAAGATGGGACCGACTGAATTTTCTCGTCGTAAGCTTTACTCGTTATATTAGAGAATAGATATTTTTAAATGCTTACAAACATACCCATCACACGAAGTCGCTGGAGCGGTCACATAACACAAAAAGTCTCAATTCAAACAAAATACACAATCAGAATCTATTTACACACCCGTTACACACGTATAACATGTTTATGTCAATCCACTTTTCTTATAAATTTTTAATTGATGCTTGTTTCATTGTTTTCACTCTCATTGACGATATTTTTGCTCGGTATACAAGAGAAGTAGCTCGTTATAAAAGTGAATAAATGTATAGAGAAACCATAACAATAAATATCAACGAATGTTTCCTCATAACATCCGAGGTCTCACTATTTTCGTGATCTTAATAACCGAGTTCGTCTGTATATTTTATCGAAAAAACTGCCAGTTTTATTCAAGCTTCGTAAGTTATAAGTAAACTTTAACGTTAATATGATGCCACTTATGGCCCCGTTAGAGGTAAAGTGAGCCAAGTGGTATTCTAGAAAAAAAATAGATGCGTTGTAATATTCTACACGCCTTAATGCACCGTAAAAGTGAATTAACCTCAATTAATACACATTGTAATAGTGTTATCGCCGTAAATGCAATCCACCAAAACACCAAATAAAGACGAGATTGTACACTTTACAAAAGTCCATTTTACTAGTTGGCTCACTTCACCTCTCAATGGCCCATGTGTAAAAGCCAGGAATCAAAGTATTATAGGTAAAAATATTTTAAGTAGTATAAGTACGCATTTATTTTATAATATTCAAAAATTATTTTTTAATAATTTAAGAAAGCAATGATTACACAAATAATATTTAAACCGTAATAAATTAATGACATTTAAATCAGTGAATTATTTAATAAAAAGTGGTGAGTGAGAACTTTTAAATTATTTACAATCAATTTTCAGTATTACATGTAAGGGATGGTGAGAAGGGGTAAATACATTAAATAATCAAATTAATGCCTAAAGTTGAGACTCAAAATGTATAGAAATATATGTTCGGGGATTCAAGCTCTTTACCGATTAACCATTAAGAATCAAACCACACATGGTAACAGTGATAAGTATATATTTATATTCATTGCAGTCGATTTTGATAAAATGTTTTATTTCATAAATATAATGTTAAACAAATATTAAAAATGTTAATTTAATTTAATGCTTACCACGATAGGTAAATAAGTAATAATGTTTGTAGTCTGGAAAAAAGTTTAATAATTTCTAAAAATACACTTTTAAAAGACAAAAATGACACAAAAAAATGACAAAGTTGCTTGTTTTAATATATTTTTTTGCATGGTTCGATATTGCACCGTACTTTCTATATTCCCTTAGTTATTCTTAAGATGCAAAGCAAAATAGCCTTTAGCGGCAATTTACATACAAAAATGATTATTATTACAAAAGAATTAAATACATTATAATTCTGTGTGTATATGAAAAAGTCTTATGCACACGATAATGGCTACTAAAATTGGACCATGTAAAACTTGTGCGCTTAGAGTTTTTAATTTCAAAATATATCCTTTTTTAACATTTTTATAGATGAAATAATGTTACAATTTGCGCATGCTTTGAAAACGCATGTAATAAATAAGCTTTGAAAGGCAATTAACAATACGCTCAATGATTTTAACATTACTAAAATTATTTATAATGAACAAATTAAAAACGATTTTTTATAATCGTCATTATTTCGTTTTTATAATCATCATCGTTTTTATAATAATCACGTTATTTACTTTACAAATTACATATTCCTTAGAATTCAACAAAAACCTAGTAATAAGGATACTTTTTGTTTGTGCTATATTGTTTTTACCATGTTCCGTGTTCGTTACCAATGTGGATATCATGGCCTCGTAATGGAAGTAACACAAGAGAAGTTTTTCTATGAGAATTGTTTTTTTTTCAGTTATTCGACCATTATTTTTGAGAGTAGGAAAATATTAAGGATAAGTCTAGGACATGATTAACTCATCGCTCTCTCAATGAACCGTTATTTTAGGATAATAAAAGTGGGGGAGAATTTTAAGATATCACAAACAATCTAGTGACCTGAAATATAATATATTAATTATTCACGTATTGCATAATAAGTGTAGCTTACTAAGTGTCGGGAAGATTGACGTTGATCATCCTCATTTTTATTTTAGTGAAAAATTATTTAATTTTATTTATGAGAATATCAGTAACGACTTCAAAAGAATAATAAATAATAAACGAACGTTTCGAAATATAAAAATTTGTCCCTTACAATTACTGTAAAATAACTGTATCGTTTTTGTCAGGAAGTTCCTCTTCACATAAAATGGATGTTACTTCGTCGCTTATTATATTGATATTATAACATTTTTTTTGTATTTGGGCCATAAAAATATTCTACGTGCTATTTTTTGCTTATTGAATATGATACCAACATCTGCCGTCATTTCCACATCAAACTGTAAATCCATTGCAAACTTGAACTATACAGAAATGCTTTATTATTCTCTATTGGTTTTTTTGTTCGATATTTATTGCACATCATTTGGGGAGGAAACCTAATATATTGAATGAAAACAAAGGGATTTACAAGATTCAGAGTAAAATTTGGCCCAGTTTTGAGGATGATAATAAATCAATGTAGGTTAGGCAATACGATATTAGACTTTGGCGATGTTCTTATTATTCCGAGCACGCTTCATACTTCAGATCCAAAAGCCAGAAAATGTTCGCATATAATCTTACCTATAGAAAACTATTCTTCTTTATTTATTCATTTTTTTTAAATCGACAGATTACGCGTTGTATTTTTTTCCGTAAAAGTATTAACAACGCTGAACTTTTATGTATCATAACTGATTTACTTAACTGATAAAAAAAATAGATACAAAATACGAACATCTATTAACTATTTTGTTTTGTGCTACTTTGTGTCATGTCAAAAATATCAAAATGACCACTAGTTTGCCTTCATATAAATTACGGTTAAGATATCCACTGTTAATTGTGTTGAAAAAGCATTACTCAATAAACATTTTTTTGTTTTAATTCTACACTAGCTATTTTGCTCATTGTATATGTAAACAGTGGTGTAGTGGGGCCAGGTCGGGGTACCTGCAAAAAAGGCAGGGCGCCGCCCTGCCACCTTTTTGTCATTTTATCAAAATTGATCTACCCGACCGATTTTACAAAAATAAAAAAAAAAATACTCATGTCACGTGAAGAAATCAATCAATTAAACCTAACTGCGTGTTTTTTTATTGATGTAATTGTTAAAACTTGTGGTTTTTTAACTTCGCAAGGATATAAAAAAAACAAAATAAAATAGGAAAGAAATCAATGACCTACTTGGTACCTATTTATTTTCCACTACACCACTGTATGTAAATAACTGAAAAACTATACTTTGTTACTGGTGTTATACTGGTTTATCAATGAAAATTTAAAAACATCGAATGTTCATAAAATTACATTTATAAAGTCATGTTTTAATATTCATATACATAATATTTTTTCGGTACGCAGCGATCCGTTTTGAATTAGATTTTTGCAGAAGACAAATGACTAAATGTATGTTTTGTATGGTTTTGACTAAAATAAATTATGGAAAACAAAATATTGTCAATAATACATTACAATTTAAACAAATCAATGCATTTGAAATAAGCAATTTACTTTTTGAGGAACTTTAAGTTTACACGCATAGTTTTATAAATGACGCCTTTATTTAAAACCAATTTTATTTAAAGAATGATATTCTTTCGAAAAATTAATTTTTGGATATAATTTGTTGTCTGCGGGAAAAATTTGGCTGAATTGTGCAATGAAAAAAATTGAGGCGGGCCGTATCGAGGGGATGGGTGTTCTGTTCTCTGAGGCAGTGAGAGAAAGGAAGAAGAAGCATCTCATTATTTATGGCATCCGTTTACTTATTATAAATCTCGAGATATAAGCCATCGCCCGCGGTAGCGGTCAAACATATCCAATACAAGGGCTGCCGCTCATTCTTCATCGATAATTTGCGCTACTAAAAAATATCTTTTTTTATGTTGCGTATGTATTTGAAATATCATTCATTATAGAAATCAGCACTAATTTTGTGATGGTGGATGTTAGTCACATGAACAAAAGCGTTTTCTTATAAATCAATGCATTTTATTTTAATAATATGAATACATATGATTTTTAAAAACTTCGTATCCTATCTTATTCTAACATCAAGTCAAAGAAAGAGCGCTGATCGTTTGTGTCAAAAGTAGTTAAGGGCTTGGCTTGGCATACATAATATACACAATCCAATAAAAAGATCACATATTTACAATGTAAAAATCTTCTTTAATTTTCTAACAAAATTATGCATACATAATTGAGAGTACACAACTCGTGAAATTTACTTATAGATTTTTCAAAAATCTTTAGTTTGATATCAATGTTTTTTTTTATATTGAGAAGTATAGAATGCAACATTTATTCATTGGTTTTATCTGTAAGAAATAAAATAAATCTGTTACATCTATTCATGTTTAATTATCTCAACCGCTGAGGTGCCGTACATATTACACCAAGCAGTTTTGTTAATTTTTGCTTCTACATACTGACATGATTATATTTTAATTCTAAAATGGTATAAAAAAATATAAGGTCTCCATAAATAAACGTTAATCTTACACAAAATACAAATATTGTCAAGCATGTGGTTTCAACGCCTGTGCTCACGCTACATACTTAGTATGTTTTAAAATTGTGTACCGGTTATCGCTCGGCATCCAAGTGGTTAATCAATCAAATCATAACTCAGCATCAGACGTTATTTTTTATCATTATTGAAGAGGTTTACTATTTTTTCATCTTCATCTCATTGACGCAAGTCAAATTTAAATTACCTGGTTTCCATTTCCTTTAATATATTCCAACATCAGTTCTGTGTTTAATTACTTTTTTTATCGGCATTAACTTCCAAAACTGTGAGCTTTAAGATTATTTCTGGCAGCCCTATTTTATGTCTTGTGTTTCTCACACGCGTGAAGGATTTAAAAGCTGTCTCGCGCACTGTATTATTACTACACGAACAGATGAAAAGCAAAAAATGCAAACGTAGTACTTTCATTAAAAACATTTTCATGTACTTTTAGAATAATGCTTCATATACACATAACATTGATGAATGAAAAGAAATATACTAAAGTGATGAAAATATTTTATTCGCCTATTGATTTATTTAAATAAACATTATTATCACATAAATTAAATAAACTATATGACACAGTAAACGATAAATACAAATGAAAAAAGTTGAATTTTGTTGTTAATTACTTTCCAGCTTTGCAAGAGTCAGAAAGCATTTGTGTTTTACCATATTTCGCGTTCGATTTAAAGTGAATAAAAAAGCATACTAAATATCAATTACTATCGATATTCATTTACATATGTAAGATAGAATTGAAGAGATTATGCTTTGTTATAGTCAAATAAATAAATTCAGAGCATCACCTAGACATCTTTTGTATTAAACATATTATTCTATTGAGTATTGATATCGGAGGGTGCACACTCCCTTAGACAAAAGCTCAAGGTGGAGTATTGCATTTCAGTATCGAGAAATGGTTTTTGGGAGCAAGCCTTCTATTAGAGTTCACCAGGTGACACCTTGCGCACGCTCTAAAATCACATCTGCTCTTTGCAGATTTTATTTACATATAATCATTGTGAAATGTTTCGGCACAAAAACAAGAATAAGATTTATCAATGCATCGCTCTATCGCAAAGGGTTCGATTGGTAAGAGATTCAGATGTTATCATTTTTTTTACTTTACAGAGCCTTATAATGAAATAATAACTTTCCTTATAAGTTTTTGCGTATTTATAATACACGCGCAATATGACTTAATTATTTTAAAACTGAAGCTATTTTTAGTATTTTTATTAGTGAAAAAAGAGTTTCTTTGAGTCAGAGTTTCTTTGAATGATAAAAATTGTTTTAACAATGACATAAACAATATTCATCGTAACACAGTGTTGTAAATGAGGTTTTAATGAAAACCAAAGATTCACACAAATCATAATGTTATTTTATATTTAGATAGTAACACATAATAATGTATTAACAAAAAGAATAATTTACGCATTAAATTAATATATTTTACACAGTAAAGGTTATTGAATGGCGTTCTTTAAAATATTATTATTATTGTATATAACAGTTTATTATGAAAGTTTTATGATAAAAGAAACGGTTTATTATAAATACTTGTTTTAGAAATGATAATATAAGTCAGTTAGATTGATGAACACTTATGGCATGCTTCACAAAATAAATGTCAAATTTGATATCGAGTTCTTTCGTTGGTAACATCTGATAAATATTGAGGATCAATAGACATCTGTAGTTAACAAAATGAATACGTGATGCTTTCCTTTGGAAATGCGTTTCGCCAAATAAAGGGTTTTTGTTATTTATGCGTATCACCTTGAAATGTGCTAATATTTTCAACATTAATAATTCTTCTAAAAGTAAAATATACAAAAATGTAACATCTGTTGGTTGCGCTTTTGCGGATCTGAAAACTTTCTCTTAAAATAATTTTCTAAGTTATTTACAACGCTTAAATATGTATATATTTTTAAATCAGTTACTCAAAAAAAACAATATTTTTTGTAATGAAATAAATAATATAACACAACATTTCATTTTTATAATTATTCTCTTGAACCTTTGAATGAAAAATTTTCAGACAAAACTAGAAAAAAATAATAAAACGGAAAATCATTAAAAAATAGAAAGATAACGTTACGTAGGACAAGATAAGTGATTTTTAATCGCTCTCACTATGCCCCACGCTTAGGATTGGATAAGTTACGGGCAAATTTTTCGAATCACAGACTGCAGCTTAAAATCAATTACAAAATAAATTGATGAAACTGTACTTACTGCAATTTTAGCCGAATGGCATTGACCACTCAACCATACACCCGGCAATCAATAGGTACTGCGGAACTATTGTGGCTGAAAATTGTACAACGAATAAAATCTAATCATGTGTGAACTGTCTGAAATGAAATAGCAAAAAATATGATTTAAAAAAATGAACATGATATATTATAAATTATAATACAAAAGAAAACTAATGTTTATTGAAAATGATTGAAAAAATGTGCACGCGGTCAAGCTGGTACATTGAGTAAAAGCATTTTTGCAAAGTCACAGCTGATGTTTGCGCGCATGCTTTAAATGCACCTTGCGATAGATTTTGACGTGTCTTTACATAATATTACATCACAGAAAGTATCAAATAAGCCGTGCCTTATGCAATTCTTTGTGAAATATGTTTTAAGTTAAGGAAGGAGGTTCAAAATAGGTATGATTTTAATTCTACGATTTAATAAATAAGTAAAATCTGTTGATTGATTTGGCATAATATTGGTAGGACTCAAATGTTATATAAAAATGTTAATATTAAAGTTTTTAATTCTACAAAAACAGTATAACTATTTTTAATAGTGTAGTCGTAACACGTTACCGAAAATATTCTCACGTAAAGTTGAACTTTTTTTTAAATTTTATGAACTTACATATATTTCTTTGTAATTCGTTTAATGATTTTTTTAAGAAGTTTCTTTTAAACGTATTTATCGTCAAGTGGGCCATTGAATTAAAAAGCACCGAGTATTATTGAAAGCTTTATCATCATTATTAAACGACAGATATTTTTTAATCACATTATATCCGATATAATCCCATAATTGAGAATATTTACAAAAAAAAACAAAGAATCTACTACGATAACAAATATTAAAAAAACAACATTAATAAAATCTGACAAAAAAACGAAGCCTTACGGTAGAAATTAAAACTGTACCTTTGTGTCATAAAGTAAATTCCACAATAGTTTTCCAAAGAAATCATATTCATAAGTCATAAGTCAAATTATAATATATAATTTTTGTCTATAGTGAATTATTTTCACTCAAATTATTTCGTGATATAAAAAAAATATATTATTTATTTGAGACCTTATTTGCAGAATATACCTATATAGCTAAACAATGCTTAGTTAAGACACAGTTTCTACAATGACAAAAATAGTTATCAACCATGTTCAATCAATTCTTGTGTATCTAAATTGTATGTTATCGTTGAATTTACAATAATGAAGTTGTACCAAAATAATGTGAATTCAATCAATTATATCGACTGTGGAAAGAAAAAAAGACGTAACCCACAGATTTTTCAACACAGGTCTTTTTCGATAATCACAATGTATCAAACTTGATACACTTTTGATCAAAAGGATGCAAGCTGCAAATGCCGAATTAGTATTAAAATTTAGCTTTTAAGTTTGAAAAAGATGACCTTGTAAAAAGTTAAAACCAAGAAAAAAGACTGAAATAAAGATTTTTTTTAGACAATTTCTTTAATTAATATTAGATTATGTCAATTTAACAGCAGTTTAGAAGTCTCCGTGCACTTCAAGGTTGTGTATAATTCATAATTTGCATATGGCCCAAAATCATCCAAACACGTTTTTTGCGCCTCCTGTAAAATTTGATATGTGCGGGTTACGTCCTTTTTCCTTTCCACAGTCGATGTATATTTTTTACTTAATAATTTAATTTGAACTCCCTTTAAATATGGTGTTTGTACATTTCGGAAAAGAGAGAATAGGCGACATCCTTTGTATGCTTCCAACCCTTCTCGTAGAATTTTTGCACACATAAAAGAGTTTGCCATCGTGGTAAGTAGGCGGATGAGTTAGTAAATAATACATCGCCAGCCTGAAAAATCGGAAACATTTGTTTGTTTGCGGTCAAGTGCTGACGTCTTGCCGACAAGGGCTACTTCAAACCTTAATCATTTTTTCACGGAGACAACCATTGTGCAAATATTAACACTGATTCAAAGCTATAAGTTTACCTGGTAGACTCGAAAGCTCTTAGATTGAGATAGAAAATTTTAGAATTTATAATAAAACTTTTTTTATTTTGATTTCATTAATTGAAGAAATTTTTTTCATTTAAAATTTTATATCAGAAAAAAGGAAGATTTAAAAAAGAGAATCTTTTATTTAGATAAATTCCTGTATAAAATTACTATCATAAAACGCAATAAAGATATCACATTGTAATACTATACGTGAATCCAAATATTACAGTTTGATAGTAATGTTTACTGCGAGCTTAATAGTTTTATTTTTGTAATCTAATGGTTTATGTTAATAAAGTCGTGATTTTTTTAAAATTTCCAACATCAAGTTATCAGATTTTTCAAGAAACATTTAGAATAAAATATACTTATAGTACTTTGAATAGTTTTTTGATGCAACAATAATATAAGCTCAGTATAAGACGAGCTTTCATTTTTAAATACCTACCAGAATAGTTGTGTCACTTTGCCCTACTGTACCCTGATGATACAATACATCAACGCATAGCTTTAAGCTTCACTTGAACAATGGTAATGTATTTATCTTATTCGTTCTACTTACTTCAACCCTTTGCATGTTTACCGACGGCTTTCAATATTTGCAATCTTTTTGAAGAAAAAAGGACGCATATATTTATCCGTTTTGCGTTATCTCATTCGAGTCAGATTTCACGTGACGCCACCCAGCAAATAGCCTTACTAAATTTTCCTTTTCAACCGCTTCGAATAGACGAATTAATTTTTTGCCGCATTCTACATTAGGATTTATTGTTGAAACTTAATTTGGGAAAAAATTGTAAACATTTACGTCATGGCTTGAAATACAATACCTTCGTGTATTCAATTGTATTCAATTGCTTTCAAAATTATGTAAGAATTGTTTAATATATATTTAAGCATATTCCAAAAATTGTATGTTATATTGTATTATATTGTGATAACGCATTATGGAATGTGTATTTAGAAAAAACACAATATTTTTTTTGTAATTTTCACTTTATTTTTAAAGATCAGGACCGGTTTCACTTATGGCAAGCATTGTCAACTGATAAGAAATAAAATTGATCAGTGCTTTTTATACAAAACAAATTGAAACGAAAGGGATTTTTTTTGATTAAATTTAATATGTATTAAAACAATTAAATTTTATATACAAATTCTATCACACATATTCTGAAACGTTTTTATTATATAGGCTGTCATTTTTCTGTCTTGCCTATGCGTTGTTGTCTAAAAAGCTCAAGCAATCAACCATTGAGCTTTTGCATACCCACTCACAAAAAGAGATATAACATTCAGAGTTATATAAATGATAATATTTTAACGATTTAACATAATTAAATAAAGTGCAAATAATATACGCACTAGTTTTAAATTCAGAGGTCAGTCAGGTAAATGGTTTTAACTGGCAAGTTTCAGCGTAAGAAAATCATAATTAGTTACATAAAGCGAGCCAGGCATCGATGTAAATTTTATTCCAAAACTGTTTTCTAATTTCAGAACCTGTTTAGTTCAACGCGTGTGCATTTTTCACTGATAAAAACCTTCAGCTGATTAAAAAAAAAGATTTAAATTACCATAAATTAACCCATTTTAAAAAGGCTGTCATATTTAGAACTATTAAACACTTAAAATATTACCTTAAATAAATACACGATTTCATAATATTGAAAAAACTACATTAAAAATAAAATGATGCGGTCTCATCATTATCACACGTTAGATGTAAAATAAATCACACAGTGGGCCAAAACACAAGAAACAAATTTCTTTAATATCATTTGTAGGTACTAAATCACTTTTTTTTACTTTCACGGGCCTATAAAACAGACATATCAATGTTTTGGAATTATGTATAGCGTGCAATCAAACCTTAAAATCTTATTTATTTTTATGGATCACACCAAACTTCCTACTGAGAGGATAAACAAATAGAAAGGAAGCGTTTCATTTGGGCCAAATCATCAGAGCTTTTAAACGCGACACCAACAGTAAAAAACATATTTACTTTGATTTTATTTGAATGTCACTGTATACAAGTTATTCATTTAAAAAAAAAGTAAAATTAATTATTTTACCATAGTACCGATGAAGAGCAACAGCACGTCCGCTGTCCGATATTATTCGATAAAACCTACTACATTAAAAAATAAAATAAATGCATCATTCATTGGAAGTCATATTTTTTTTGCAAATGGTTATTTATTTAATTTGTATCTATTTCCACTCCAAACTTAAAACATATGACTTCTTTTTGATGGAGATATTTAAGTTAAGTTTTTCTACAAGAACTGTTTTCGAAGAGAAAAGTGAAAGGCTAATATATGACTAGTGTTTACTATGTTCGCTCTCGTTAAGCCATGTTATTTTGAGGTCGGAGTATAAGGGAGGTGGTAGGGATCTTTTAGCCATCACAAAACCCATGATTTCAAACAGTTATAGATAGGAAATGCTGTTCATACTCGAGCATGAACCCGTAAGATACGTCACGAAAGCCATCGGCTTTGACCACTGCACCACGGGCGCGTCATTTAAAGATAATATAAATATTTTCTATTGTTTAGATATTTTATTATATACGTAACAAGCTCAAACTTCGATATTTTATCAATTGCTCTACTAAAACGCACTGAAATTGGGACTATTCTGTATCAAAATAATATTTTTCAGCATTTATAAGTCATGTGCTTTATTCTATAGATTTCACCAAAACGTGCTTTGTCGTCAAGTGTGTTGTTATTTTAATTAATATCATTTTTCTGGATTTAAATGACTACTAGCTGTAAGCCCGTTGACCTCGACGGGGGAATTTTTGTTGCATTTTTAAGTAGTCAGAAAATTTACTGGCGTGAAAAATAACTTACAAACCTATTTATTGAATAAGCCAGAAATTTTAAAAGTAAAAGAAATATATCTCGGGGCATATACTGACAGCCCTGCCCTGCAGTATTTAAATTGTAAATTATTTAATTTTTGGAATAATGTTTAAGTTTGCTAACAATAATTTTTCGTAGTAGCAGAAATAGACCTCGGGGCATATATCGACAGGCCTGCAGTATTTATATTGTAAAGTATTTAATTTTTGGAATAATGTTTATGTTTGCTAACAACCATTTTATTTTTAATTCAATTATTTAATTTTTGGAATAATGTTTAAGTTTGCTAACAATCATTCTTCGTAGTAGCAGAAATAAATCGGGGACAATCATACAGACGGACGGACATTATCGACTATTAATATATAAATTTTCCAAATTTTTAATTCAGTCATAACCGTGTGTTTAAAGTGATGACTTTATTTTCCAGTAACCTATAAACTGTGCGATTAGTAAATAGAGCAGCAAACTTTGCACCAGAAACCGTTGCTTTGGCTACATTTAGTAAATAAATGTAATAATATGTTACAATTTTTAAAAAGGATGAAAAGATAGGCCGCATGTTTTTTATCCCGCATCAATATGAGCTTAATGAAATATAGGGAGCATATTTGGTTTTGCCGCCAAACATGCTAGAAGGTATACGTTAGATTAACACCACCAATCATTTACACATATATTTTTACGAGCTGTTATCTATCAGAAATGTATTCCAGATATATGGACTCACTCAAGCGATGATTTGTTAAATATTTTAAGAAAGCTTTCATGTATTGAAATTCATTTTGATATTAAGTTTTATTTATTTCTTGTATGTTCGATTATGAATTAAAAATACAACTTTTTTTTATTAAATTCATTTTTAGTGTGTTCACAATACTTGGTGGATGCATTATGTAAATAAAAAACTAAAATACTCATTTGTACTAACTCTAACATTTATTTAATAATATCATGACAAAAACTCATGGCAAACATTATCAACTGATCAGTTATTAATTAAAATTGAGAGTTAGTAGAGTCCTGTCTAGTTCTATCCTTTTTGCCTACTCTTTTTGAAAAAATGAGAGGTTACGCAATTGAGTAACAATCAGTTTTCGTAGAAACACTTTGATTGAGATATACTCCATAAGAAGTGCATTTAATATCAATGTTGGTAGTGGGCATGGTAACGAAAAAAAAGTTTTAAAAGATTTTTTAAGACTTGCTAACCATTTTGATTAGTAAATGTACTGTATATATACTAAGTGATACTTTTGGCCTTCTCAGCTACAGTGTTTTGTTTTATATACATAGTAGCTGATTTGTATTCAATAATTTGTTATATTTTATTAAATATAAAACGATCTTGGTACAAGAATGTTGTTTTTAAATATTAAAATATGCATAAAACGTTGGAGCCATCTCCACATGACACTTCTAGGAGGCGCTACATGACGTCAAACTATTGATGCCCCAGAACATTAGGTACTTTGCATTCAAATGTATTCTGGTATAAGAGAAGATCCTCTTTGTATTAAAATGTAGACAGTATGCTTTACCTATAAACAGGTCATAACATTTATCATAACCACTGGTTGAATTGTTTATCTTTTCATCATCTTAATTTAAATATTCAAACAAGGCTACTTGTATGTCTTATTACTTTTGTTTATTATTCATAGCCATATTATTTTATAGATATTTTTTCTTTTTTTATTGCTGCTGAGGAACGGTCACGATAAGCATTACATGTGGATTCTATTACCCTTTCTCTACAATTAACTTTGTATCTGGGATGATTTAATGACAATTGACAAGTGACAGCAAAAGGATTCCAAATGTTTTTTTGTAGGAAACATATTTGCTTCTATACTGCACTAAAAAATATGTTTAACTCGTAAAAATTAATTATAAATAAAGGGTTGTTACTATTTCTTACCATGCTAAAATATAATGTGGGGTGCAATAACTCCTAATAAAGCACTTTTACATAATCTGTTTTTACGAAAACTCTTCACTATGTTCCTTCAAATTTCTCTATGCACGAATCAATTAAAAAAAACAATGTATAAAAGTGCCCATTGAAGTCATTACTATAAGCGTGTTTGCTGTCAATACTTGGTAAAAAAGCATTGTATTCAAAAATAAAATACTTATTTATACTAATTCCACTTTTATTCAATATGAGCAGGGCTGGTTTTTCTGTTTAAGTATTACTGTAGTATTAGATTCTTTTATCAGTTGATAATGTTCGTCACGACCAAAATCGTTTCTGATCATATTTAACAAAATTGAAATCAGTACAAATGAGTTTTTTATTTTTTTGAATGCATTGAATACATGATCTCGCAACCAAGTGGAAATATAGCACCAAATCTTTATCAATTAGTTACTAACATATCTCGGTGTTTTTGCCTTCTTGTGAATAAAATATAGTTTATCAATTCATTAAACCTGTTTAAAAGCGTCTAAATTTGATAATGCTTTTATAATCAAAACCGGTCCTCATCATATTTAATTAAAATGGAATTAGTAAAAATGATTTTTTTATTTTTTGAATGCATTGAATTCATGATTTCGCAACCAAGTAAAAATATAGCCTCGAATATTTTTCAATTAGTTGCTCCGTGTTTCTTTATGTTTTGAATACACTATAGCTTATCAATTCATTGAAAAATATCAAAAAAATTGTCAATTACATATATCACTTTTAGGGTGTTCACTGTCAATACTTGTTGGAAAGGCATTATATTAATAAAAACACAATAATCCTTTGTACTTCATTCCACTTTATTTAATATGTCATGACCGGTTTCGCTCATTGCGAGCATTGTCAACTGATTGTCAAACATTGTCAGTTGACAATGCTCGCAATGAGCGAAACCGGTCCTGACATATTAAATAAAGTGGACTGAAGTACAAGGAATTATTGTGTTTTTATTAATTACATATATATATTACATCTATTTTTCTTTTTTAAAAATAGTATTGAATTTATTTTACTGCACCATTTTGATTTAATTCTTTCAAACACTATATGTGATGGCAAAGAAATGTCGCAAGCTTTAGGAAACTAATACATGTCAATCATTTAACAAAATCTTTAGCATTGCTTTATAAAACGATACATAATATCTAAGCTTCTCTGACAATTGTTGACGTATTAAAGTGACTTTTATTTTTAAAAAGTATGATACAATCTCATTAAAATTTGTATGAAGTATTCAAAGAAATTTCCCCTCAATTGAAATGAAATAAAAGTCATTATATGCTATCGGATACGGACATTGCATTGCTTTGTTCGTCAGCTTTTTCATCCATTGAAACTGAATATTTCGATGTATCAAGTTCTTGTGACGAAGAAGATGAGTAATGGATATCACGTATACCGGCACAAGGAAGCTGTTTTGAAAGCATCGTAATGTGCCGACAATCGGCATAATAATTAAGTTAATATCAAAAGATAATATGAATGTGTACACAGCAGTATAATTAAATTGAATATCTATATTACAATGTATTTCTACAGGCTACATATTTGTCAATTGTATTTAAAGTTTTTAAGCATTTTTTGTTTAATAAAATAAAATCACATTTGAAAATATAATAAAACAACTTTGTAACATACATAATATTTAAAATAGATACCCATTTTTTCACACTGATAATGCTCGTCATAAGGGAAACTAGTACTGATCATTTAAAATAAAAGATAAATTAGTGCAAATGTTTTTTTTTAATATAATGCCTTTTTACCAAGTAATTAATACATTTAATATTCAGCAACTTTCGATTAAGCTGGACCTTTACAAAAGCTACTAAGCTCTTGCAACTAGGGCAGCTAATCCTTGATCCTTTTTGTAATCCCGATATTTCAGAATTCACATTTTTTTCATGGGATCCCAGGATCGAACATTCACTAGAAATTTGTGATTGAGAAATTTTTGCTCGGCGATTTTCAAAAACTTTTCTAGAATTTTCGTCCTCAATCCCGAAATTACGGAATTAGTACCACCACAATTCCGGGATCACAAAATTGGTGGAGATCCCGGTATTAGATAAATAATAAATAATCTACGAATGCAATCTAGACACACGCGGTGGTGTAGTGGGGCCAGGTCGGTGACCTGGCATCTAAAAATGAGCCAGGCCACCTTTTTGACATGTAACTTAATTTTCAAGTACAAACATATATTCAAAATACTGTTAATACAATTGTATCAACACTGTTGATACATTTGTTTTTTTTTTGTATATGCATCAAATGCATCGTACAAGAAGTGGTACAGTTTTATTTAAAATAATTACGCGTTTTTTTATTGATTTAATTGTTAAGACTTGTGGTATTTTAACTTAAGAGGGATATAAAAAAAATAGGGAAGAAATCAATGACCGACCTGGTACCTATTTATTTACCACTACACCACTGGACACACGTATATGATTTTTTAATTAAATATTTTATATCGCCTCTTAATTTTATATGAGGTAGCTTGATGTTCAGTGTTTGAGATAGTTTTGGAAATAACCACCTCGCTTAGTAATAAAAAAAATACAGTAACATTAAATTGTTCCCAATCACAGAAAAAAATATTTTTCGTTATTATTTTAAACATTGATTATTACAGTTTATGATTTCAATTGATGCTTGATGAAACTATAATATCAAATTTTTGTAAAATTTCCAAACTTTTTGTTACTAACGATCTGGGATTCGCTTTTCAGCATATTCAGGCATTCAAGTATACGGATCAACATCGTAGGTCAATATATTTTTTATTAAATTAAATTAAAAATTAGGAGAAAATATGATCACTAGACTTTATTTGAAAAAAAGCACTATATGTTTCCTGTACGATTTCACAGATTTTTAAAGATCAGAACCGGTTTGGTATACTAAGAGCATCAACTGATGAAAAATAAATCCAGTTCTCTAATATTAAAAAGGATTTCCCGAATTGAGAAGTCCTGATCTTTATTAAAAATGCGGAATAAGTACATTTTTTTCAATTTCAAGAAAATTCTGCTAATGATAGTTATGCCACCGTTTCCAAAAATATTTTTTCCTCATTAAACAAATATAACAGTGCTTTTTTACCCTTTTAAAATGAAATGTAAATAAAATAATAATTATGTCATAAATTTTATTAGCAACTAGTTATTGAATTATTCTTGAACGAAATTTAATTAAATCAAAAGCAATCACTTTTTCTTTCTCATGCAATCTATCACATCAACGTCGTTGCCGTGTGATATAATTAAAATCAGGACCTCAAAGGATATTGCTGCTTTTTGAAAAATAGCCGCTCGAACCTGATCAGTCAAATATAGTATCGTGTCAAATAACTAATTAAAAATAATTATATTTAATCAGTGACAGTTAAAATTTACAGACCTATATACATTAACTTGTAAGAATACAATGATATAACATGCCATTAAAGTTTTCCTTTCGTAAAACTGTCACTCATGTCAATACCGAGACTTAGTGAGAGAGGTTAGTTAATAACCACTACTCCTGCCTTAAACCCTATCTTAATATCCTCACTCTCTTCGAAACAGGAAGGTTGAGCAAGTGTTCTGTTTTAGGGTGTTCACTGTCAATACTTGGTGAAAAAGCACTATATTAAGAGAAAACACAATATTCCTTTGTGCTTAATTTACACTTTATTTATACGGATCAGGACCAGTTTTGCTCATGACGAGAATTGTCAACTGATAAGAATATAATTTTTCAATTACATATTAAAGGTGTTAAACATTTTAATTTGTGTAATTATAGTGTCACTTATACTATAATTTGTATTTTTTTTTCAATGTCAATGGTTGATAACACCTTTTTATTTAAATTTATTTTTGTATAAATAGCATTTTTAAATTATATTTTTTATCAGTTGGCAATGCTTGCTATGGGCAAAACCGGTCCTGATCTTTAAAAATAGAGTGTAAATTAAGTACAAACTGATATTTTGTTTTTTCTTAAATTGAATATTTAAAATCTTGTTCGGGAATATTTGTATTTGTAATATTTTTTTTCTCTTCAAGTTGATTTCATGTGTGTTCATTTAAAATAAAGCTTATCTAAGGTAATTTCAAGAATTTCAAATATTTGAACAAAGACTATTCTAAGCTACTAGCTGTAAGCCCGTTGCCCAGCAACGGGAGATTTTTGCTGCATTGTGTTTGATTTTATTTAGTTTAATTTAATTTAATTTAATTTAATTTAATTTAATTTAATTTAATTTAATTTAATTTAATTTAATTTTATTTTATTTTATTTTATTTTAATTTATTTTATTTTATTTTATTTTATTTTATTTTATTTTATTTTATTTTATTTTATTTTATTTTATTTTATTTTATTTTAATTTATTTTATTTTATTTTATTTTATTTTATTTTATTTTATTTTATTTTGTTTTATTTTATTTTATTTTATTTTATTTTATTTTATTCTATTTTATTTTATTTTATTTTATTTTATTTTATTTTATTTTATTTTATTTTATTTTATTTTATATTATTTTATTTTATTTTATTTAAAAAAGTGGAGACTGGGAGGTCGAGGACACCTTACAGACGGACCTTATCGACTATTAATATATAGACTAAGCTATAATGCGATTATTGAAAATTATGATTTGAGAAAAAAAAACACTTACTGTTTAAGAACTTCATAATAAGTCAATATGTTCTATATTGGAACCGGACATTTAATATCACAAACGTCAATTCAGTATCAACCATATTGTAATAGAAAAATAGACACAGGCGTAGACGTTTCTGAGCACCGTGTTCTTCAGTTGTCAGTCCAGTAAATGACATTGAGTGACCTCTTCCCATACAGAAAGATAAGAGAAATATTGTGATAGCGAATTATACGCCGTTAATTAATATAAATTGTACTAAGCTCATCCAATATGAAGGCTAACGAAATGATACAAAGGCGAACCGTTTGACATGTAGTGGCCACCGGAACGGGAACCAGTTCTTAACCGATCTGAGCTTTTTACAACTGGATTAATAAGGTATTACGTGGTCACTGGCATAAGGTATCTCATTATGGCTTTTAAAACGATAACAACCCATGAAATACTACGCAGTATTATTATTTTTATTTCTATTTTTGGCACTTGATTTTTGCTGTCTTGAAATTAAAACATTTTTTAATCGTTATGAATAAAAATTCACTGTATCGCTTGTGATAAGACAATACCTCGCGTTGAACAATTTAAGTGTTTGATATTATATTAATATTCACAGTGGAAAAACTCACGATCTAAAACAAAAAATAAACAAAGAAATGAAGATTTTTAATAACATGTTATTGGTATTATTTAAGAGTCACTTTTTGATAATTTCTACTGTAATTTATAAACTCTTTTCTACGTCGATTGTTTGTTACACCTTTTCATTTCAATTAGTTTTTCTATAAATTACACTGTTAAATTTTATTTAAATATTTTGTATACATAGCACTATATATACTTATAAAGCGTAACTTAGTAAAAATACATGCACAATTAATTGTGAATGTTGCAAATGGCAAAGTCGAGAATATATTTTAATGTTCATAGATGATTACTTTTTCAATGGTAAAAAAATATGATAGAAGTGAGAAGCGTACGAAAAGTTACTCTTTAATTAAACAATTATTCGATTAAATGTACGTATTTAAGATTTATAATTGTGTATTCTGTAAAAATTGAGGCTTATGATGATTAATTATTTATCCGTATTTTGACTTTTTTGAAACGGATGCAAATTTTTTCACGGCCGTCACGCTTTTAAAAGCGATAATTTTATGTGAACGCATAGTGTCACGCGAATTGCAATCGAGTCTCGATAAATTTGGTCCCAGCAAATGTTGTATGTACATGTTGTGATACGGCCGGCCTGCGAGAGATGCCTTAATCTTCACTCTTGGACGTCGAGTCGGCATCAAACGGTCGGTTGCCGTACCGGGGACATTAATCTCTCCGTGTTACAGCCACTAGATGGAGGTTTCCGTCAATTTAAGTAGTGATTATTTGACCAATTTTGATAGCGCCCTCAGTTTAATGTCGCCGAATTGGAAGCGAAGTGAGATTCAAAAAGCTCTGATTTAATGCGCGTTAATTAATTTTCGGAATTCGGTGTCTGATTTAAGCTGTTGATTGATGACGATGAAATTGTATTTGACTGCAAAATTATAAATGATATATTTATTCAATTAATTGGTTTTAAGTCCAATTAACAATTAAACACTGCGAAAAAAACAGTACTTTATATCAACGAGTGACCGACAGTACTTAATATTGCTTGGTTTTGAAATAAACATTGATTTATTAATTTCACTTTATTTAAATTTTGGAATAAAAAGCTTATTTTGTTAAATTTGTGACAATTTGAAAGAAACATTACGAAATTTAAAATATATATATAACTCACTGGTATCTTTTTAGCCTAGAGGGTATTAACTCTCGCGGCTCGGAGACTAGAAAAATACTTCTCTACCGATGGGGTTCGTTTAGGGACCCCAGTAGTTTCCTCATTATTGGCCTTATTCTTATGAATTTCAAAAAAAAAATAGTCTAAGGGCTTTAAAATATCTTTCTGCATCAATCTTTATACATTTTTTTTATAAAAATCCGTAGTTTTTTTAATAAATAATCCTATTTTAAGTTGCGCGTAAAAAAGACGTCATCCCAGCACACATATGAAATAACAACTGACGAATTTAGCACAGCTATCTTACGAACGATCGTTATCGCGGGCGCTTATCACCTTATCGCGTTATCGCGTATTTATATAAACTACAAAAGGTCCAAAAAACTTTGATATAAGAATACCTTAATTATAAACATTGCATCACCCATATTAAAATGGATATTGAAGAAAATGTTGGTATTGGGGTCGCATTTCTTGAGCTTAGAACCGGAAAATTTAAGAAGTGTATATGAATGTACGACATCGTCAAAAGTTGGTATTTTTTTCAAAAATATTAAACCCAAACATATAATTTGTAAACATACTGAAATAAAATCTAATGCTCACATCCCCCTTCCAAAATGCAATATCGAAAAATATATAGCAAATTAAATTTGATTCCTTACTTTCATGGTACCAAGATTTAGTAATATACATATTTTTAGCATGCCTGCTTTCAATGTGGAGCATATGGACTCATTATGGAGTTTATCTCAACATAAGTGTTTCTACTATAACTGCTGTTGGTCAAACTCTCTTTTTCTGAAAGAGAGTAGGAATATAATAATCGTGCTAGGACAGGTTGAAAAATCAATTTATAACAACTGTCCGTACTGGGGATCAATTTCGTGACCTTACCAACGTTAATCACTCGACCACGGAGCAACCGGATTAAATTATATTTAGCATTCAAGATTAGTTATGTATGGAAAGGCTCAAAGGACAATTAGACAAGTCCTTATTACATATTTCTTGATTTATTTATTTACTTATTGTTAAAAATCAAAATTATAGTACATGACATAACATCTGATGCCAATTCGCCATGTACTTGAAAAATATAATAAGACAATATATAAAATAAAACTACATAATATATCAAAATCAAAATCAACATAAAAAATCAAGAAATAAAATAGTAAAATTTAACAAAGATTTCACAAATACTATCACTAAAAATGTCCACTTCTCTAGCTAGGCAATACGTTGATCAATCTAACGGCCCTTGGAACTGGTGACTAATACCTCCTAAGCAAAGTAAAATACCTAAGTAGGTATTTGAGCTGATATTTAAATTCTACGTAAAATTAATAGCCCAAGCCAACTTTTAAACGTTTTTTATTTGAACCCCTCATACGGACTGAACGTACATCATAATTTGAAACTTCTTAAAATAGTTAATAATTATTGTAACGGTTTTGTGAAGTTGAAAAAAATCAATTTTAATGAACGATTGACTTGTCCAAATTATTGTCCAATTTAACGGTAGTACAAAAAACGAGCTCGCCATTCGTTTAGGAATGGCTGGAGCCACCCACATTCAACTCAATGCGGACTGTCTGGGACACACAGCTGTACTCGATTAAAACCAAATGCCACTTGTTCGACGTTTGCATTCTGCCGGTAATGCTTTACGGTTGCGAATCATGGCACCTGACGAAGACTCAGAAAAACAGTATACTGAGCTTCGAGAACAGATGCTTCCGTCGGATAATGGGGGTGAGGTGGTTTGATTTTGTGAGGAATTCAGAGATAAGGGAGCGTACAAGACAGCGTCCCGTCACGTCAGTGGTTATGGAGAGACGTTGGAACTGGCTGGGTCACGTGCTGCGGATGCCTCCAGAAAGCCTCAATCCTGCCTGCCTCTACTTTCGACCGGTGGGATTCCGGCGTCCTGGACGTCTGTCGAGTACTATCCATAGGATGTACTCGGTGGAACTGAGGGATGCTGGCATGTCATGGGAGGAAGCAAAGCTATTGGCGGGAGACAGGGAAACATGGAGGTGCCGCGTGGCGGCCATATGCTCCACATAGGGAGCGAACATGGCCAAAGAAGACTTGTCCAGATACGTAAAAATAAATTATAATTTTCTTAGTCATATTGTTTTTTTGTTAAAAATTGCTCTTTCCAAAACTACCAAAACAGAGTCTATATATGCTTAGCGAATTCTCCAGAACGTATTGCTTCCTAAGAGTTTTTTAATGTAATGCAGACTAACACGCAAACCCTAACAACTAATGAAGCTCACGCATTATTTTAATTGTAGTTTTATTGAGGCTATAAAGCAATGCCACGCCAGCAATCAGTCAGATTTATATTACTGCGTTTTGTAAATCGTGTGGCCGAAGCTTACATGGTATGGGAACCAAATCAATATTACATTTTACGAACACGCCGAGCCCAAGTTTAAAAAGCGATAAAAAGTAACCAATCTCTAAGGTTTTAAATTGTGATTTGAAACTCTGTCTAGTACATTTAAACTATTTTTTACCCATATTATAATACATTATAAATGCATTTAAATATCAGATTATCTTTGAATTTGTGTCATGTAATACAATATTGCTGAGGGAAACAAAAACTCTATGTAAATACTGGTTGTGAACGATAAAAAAACATTTTTCATGATTTTTTCGTTTTAGGTTATTAATTAAGTTGTTGTTTATCCAATCCCTAGCTGACATTTGAAAATGATTTGAAGGCGAATGTACACTTATTTCTACATTAAGAATTAAAAAGAAAAGGCTGAAAACAAGTTTCTTTTGACTTTAAAAAATATGATTCTTTTATAAGAAGCAGTGTAATGGTCAGAAATAACAGAAACTTGCATCAAACCGTACTTTCTCCAGGTGTAGTATAAACTACAAATATTTTAAAGGTATATAAAACCCTCTACAATTTTTCATTGTAATATTTCTTGAATCGCTCAAATGTTTAAGCTTTTGGAAAAAATACTCCAGCGTGTGAACAATACTAATAAATAATCTACAAATATATTTATTAGATATTTAATATTATCGACAGAAAATTTGTTGTTTTTATTGCATATTTTAGTAATTGTTTAGGTGCTTAAATTAAAAAAAATATTGATGACCATTTCCAAAGAATTGGTTTGAATATTTTGATTGCAAATACTATTGTTAAATAGAGTAAATCTTTAAATTTAATTCTGGTTAGTCCAAAGATTCCAAAGTGACCCGTTTTATTTTTTTCTGTGAAACATGCTCATAAATCGTTTGTGATGCAATGAACACAGCGCTTTGGTTGTAAGGTGTCGATTACAATGTTAAAAACAAAAGCCTGCGCATGTCGACTCCGCGGCTTCATACAACCTTCCGTATTAATTACTTCCGTAGCCATGGTGAAAACTAAAGTATCAAATAACCTAGCCTACTATTTCTTGAAATATTTTCATTTCAAATATGAAATATGTTTTTATGTCCAACAATATTAATACAAATACATACAACAGAATTATTGAAAAATTTATACATTCGCTAAATAACGACAATTCCCATTAGTCACATGAGATAGTAATAAATCGCTGAGATTTATTGATATCGTACAATTTTCATTGGTTAGTAGTAAAAACAGATTTTTAATTTTCACTGAATCAAAATTATGCTCTTTTTTATTTTTTTTAAACCATGTCCGCTCCCAATTTGGAGCATATGGACTCCTAATGGAGTTTATCTCGACAGAAGTGTTTCTACGAGAACTGCTTGTTACTCAGTTGCTCAACCTCTCTTTTTCCAAAGAGAGTACGGATAGAAGGATAGGGCTAATTAATAATAATAGTAATAATAGTGCCTAATAATTAATAATAGTGCCTAATAAGGGCACAGGATTAGTGGTAAACTATTCGCTCTCGATACGCCCCGTTCATAGGATAGGATGGGTAAGAGGGGGGAAATCAAGACATCACATACATCCATGCCTTTGAACAGAAATTCATAAATCGATTGAAAAATCAATTTATAAAACTGTCCGTACCGGGATTTGAGCCCGGGTCCTCCGTAGCCGAAGCCAACAACGTTGACCACTCGACCACACAGGCGGCTTTTTTATTACTTTTATTTGATCTTTAAATTTATCTGAAAATAGTTACCTTTTTTCATATTTAATCAAACAGAATTGATCATGACAGTAAAAAATTAACATATTTAAATCTTTCATGAGTAAGTGAGCAAAAAAAAATTAATAATCAATGTACAATAAGCTTCTATTTTATTGATACTTATAAGAATTGCACTATTACGTAATCTTCATATGATCTTGCGAATTTTTACTTGACTTATAAATCAGATCGATTATACGTTCGTTTAATTGTTCTATTTTTTTTACCATGTTCGCTCCCAATGTGGAGCATTTGGACTTTTTATGGAGTTTATCTCAAAAGAAGTATTTCTACGAGAACTGCTTGTTACTCAGTTGCCGAACCTCTCTTTTTCCAAAGAGAGTAGGAATATAAGATGAGGTCTAGGACAGGACTAGTGGTTTAGCTAATCGCTCTCAATTCATTGGATAGGATGGGTATCACATACATCCATGACTTTGGACAAAAATTCATAAATCGATTGAAAAATTAATTTATAAAACTGTCCGTACTGGGATTTGAACCCGTGACCTCCATAGCCGAAGCCAACGACGTTGACCACTCGACCACACAGGCGAAAAAATTATATTCGAAAAATATTATTAAGGAATTATTCATTTCTTCATAAAAATATTTAGCATAACAGAAATAAAAATCGCTCTTTTTTTGGTTTTATATCGACTGTGTAAAGGAAAAAAGCCGTAAGAAATTTTACCATCGGCACAAAAAACGTGTATCGATTAATTAGGTCCAAAGGAAAATTTTGAAATATATATATCACTGAAGTGCACGTATACTTGAAAACTGGTGTTTAATTAACACTTTTTTAAAGACTTTTTTTCTGGTTTTTCAAAAAAGGCTAAATTTAGATACTAATTTGCAGCATTTGCAACATATATCCTTTTTATTGAACGTTTATCAAGTTGCATACATTGTAATTATCAAAAAAAAACTGTGGGATACGTCATTTTGCTTTACTACAGTCGATATATACAAACGGTTGACTGTTTCTTATTACATTGTAATATTTTTGAGAATTTATTTGAGTATATGGCATTTAGATTATCACTCATAATCTTAAGAAATAAAAAATGTCATTAGTTTCGTATTTTTTTTGACTGTTCACATATTAAAAAATAATATTTTCTACTCATTCTTTAAATAGTATTAAAGAAATATAATGTTCACAATTTATTTAAAGTGTCACCTGTGAATAATCGTCAATTTATTAAAGGATAAATTTATACTATGACCTCGTTGATACAAATCCGATTAAAGAAGCTTCCAAGTTTCTTATTACAATGTAACTGAATATAGTTGAAGCGGCAAGACATATTACAAAAATTTATCATGCAACAGTCAGATAAGTAAGCTTTGTAAAAAATACGAGATTATACGAGAAATATTGCCGTTGTTATATTGTCAACACATTTTATCATAATATATGTCGGTACATGAAACTAGCTTACGGATTTCATGTTTTAATATAATATGAACAAATTTATGTGAATATATTCAGCGTAGTAAATAAAGCTTCTTGACATACTATTTATGTGTTTTTAACACCGTGGAAAAAAAGTACAGGTAGAGTTTTGATCAAACTTCAATATCGCACATTTTGTAAAGTATAAATAAAGGATGAAGTATTGTATATCACTTTTATTTGTTGTTTAAGTATTCGAAATAGAGATATTTTAGTTTGATTATGGGAACTGTTTATCGAGCATTAGAAAGGGGAGGTGGTTAAAAGACGCAATAATCAGGTGAGGGCTGGACGCGGCTCGCGCAAGCTCTTTGTTAAATTTCATAAAAGCTGGCGAGTCCCTTGTTAATTTAAGAGAAAACAATATTCTCAGATCACATTTGTATATAATAAAAATTTCTGACTTGTATGTATATTATCTACGACAGCTTCAGTGTACATATAAGTACATTTTTAGCCATTTACATTGATAATTTTACGGTAAATTTGATATTTTTACATAATAAAGGTGTATACTGTAACAATTGATTTATTATTTAAATATTACATAGGAGTGATAAAAAAATTCACTCCTTCCCCGGTACACCGAGAATTGCCTTGATACTAGGCGAGCCCTTTGTTAACGTATTGGCAGCCTACCGATGGCCAATAATGCAACACAATATTTAGTGAATTCTTTTAATAAATAAGAAATAATAATTTAATGACTTCTTAGACTGTTTTAATACGGGGGTGGAGTTTAAAATGTCACTGGAACTGTTCATTTAAAAAACACGATAACTGACAAAATGAGAAATTATTGCATTTATTGCGGATTTTTTTTATCAAGGGTCGGGCTATTTTTATTCCCGAAAACAGTTTTCGTCTGAATATACACTCTAATTTTATTAAAACATGAAGTTTTATATCAGTTCCGAAACACCATACGTTTAGTATGTAACTAATAAGACTAACTACACAGTTATATTATTTGTTTTTTCTATCAATTACTTTGTTTTTGAAATGATCAACTTATAGGTTGGGAAGATTTTTTCGTAAAATGTGACAATCCTTTAAGTATAATCAGTGGTGTAGTGGGGCCAGGTCGGCGACCTGGCACCTGAAAATGAGGAAGGCGCCCTGCCACCTTTTTGACTTCATTTTCAAGTACATACATATATTAAAAATAGTTTTTTTATTGATTTAATTGTTAAGACTTGTGGTTTTTTTTTTACTTCGGACGGATATAAAAAAAACAACAAAAATAAGGAAGAAATCAATGACCGACCTGATACCTATTTATTTACCACTTCAACACTATAATATGTGGAAAATAATTGTGCGTGGTATTTTATCTAATTATAATAATTAATAAAATATTATAAAAAAATTAATTACACTCGAACTCGGTTATTATGATCACGGAAATAGCGAGACCTCCGATATAATGAGAAAACGTTGACATTTAAGTTTATGGTTTTCTCTATACAATTTTATAACGAGCTACTTCTCGGGCATACCTAGCAAAAATTTGAAACAGCGAAACAAGCCACTTTTAGAACGAAATTAGCATCATGAAGGTGACTCTCTTTGTTTGACTTTTTTGTGTACTGTATGTGTGTGTGTATGTATGCGTATGTGTGTGTACATGTACGGATGCAGTATGGGGAAGCATATGGAATGTGATTTGCGAAGTAATGCATATGGAGTTCCCGTGCACTTCTCATCTCTGTAGCGATCGCGCCCTTCCGTCTGCAAACAATGGTAAGGGGATACAATTTACAATTCTTCAAAAACTTTATCGATGAAGGAGACTGGAAGAACCTTGACGCTAGCGCGTCCTGGTACTTGGAGCTCCATGGATTTGATATCCAAAAAAAAATCGATTTTGAATTTTGTAAGAAAAGTGGATAGACAAAAAAAAATATGTGTAACGGGTGTGTAAATAAATTGTAATTGTGTATTTTTGTTTGAATTGCGACTTTTTCTGCTATGTGACCGCTCCAGATACTTCATGACTTCATGTGATGAGGATGTTTGTAACCATTTAAAAATACATATTCTCTGATATAACGAGTTTTTATTATAACGAGCGAATTCAGTTGGTCCCATCTTTCTCGTAATAACCAATTTCGACTGTATGTTCGATTATAAAAAATGTGATATCCATAAAAATATTAAAAACTATAAAAGATATTTGTGAAAAATTTCCGTATCTAACGTAATATAAATTATCATTCAATTAATACAAAGTCCAAAATCAATCGGCGTTGTTTACACGGTTTTCGTAGAATTTCCATCTTAACAAATTAGTTGTCCAATCAAGGAATGGTTTGTACAATGCATGTAAATTTTATCAGTTGACACAATCTCACAATTCGAGGAACAGTTACATTACGTTACGATTCAAGATACTCTGAGATACCACGGGTATTTCAAGTTAAAAAGAGATTTTGAAATTTAGTCCATGCTGTGTTTTCGAGTTTTTTTTTATTATTTTATATTTTACAATGTGCATAATAATTTAAATAAAAACATAATAATTAGAAATAGTTTATTAAATTATGTCTTGTTTTATTTAGTAGTCAAAAGCTACATTGAAGTAATGAATAAATTAAATCGTTATATTTCCTCTGTTTCCTCGTTCGTCAAAATAAAAAATCAACTTTTGATCCGTCATTTTATTTAATACGATAAAAGAAAATAAGTCATTTAATATATATATATATTTTAATCCATTCCAGATCCCAATGTAGAGCATATAGCCTCATAATGTAAGTTTCTGTACAGAAACTTTTCTACGAGCACTACTTGTTACTCAAGAGAGAAAAGTAAAGATGGTAAGTAGGCTAGTGGTTTATTTATCGCTTTTGCTAGGCCTAAACCTTCGAACGGAAACCGAATCGAAGTTGGCAGCAAACAACGTTGATAGCTGTACCACAGACCTAACATGGTATATTTAGGATTTGTTAAAACTATTGAAAAAACAATTATATTTAAAGAAGAAAACGATATTTTAAATAAGTTTTTTTTAATTAAAATAACCTAAGTTAAAATTTTTACAATCTCAATTTAATTTTTTTATTACTTTATTAAAATGATTTAATTTGTTTTTTTTTAATATAATAAGTAAACAACGATCGAAACAAAAATAATTGTGTTTGTAAAGAGTAATATGGCAGATATTTAAAAAAAATATTTGCATATCTATCATAAAAGAATTTTATTCAAAAATTAAGACAATAAGGTATTAAAATCTATTTTAATAAATATTTGCACTTTTTTTTATAAAACATGAATCATGAAGTATAAAGAATGATTATTCAATTTATATATTTTTAAATTTTGCTTATCATTTCTGAACGACACACCGGTCAAAGGTAAGATTATTGGTATAAATCCATGACAAACTTCTCCAGTTAAGAATCGACGGTATTTTATTGAAAGGGTTTTTAAAATTTATCACACGATTAAACATCTTCAATGACCTTCGATTTAAACAGAAGATACTTCTTGATAATAAATTGTTTGGGGTGAATGGGACATCTTAATCATTGATGAAGGAAACATTGTCATGTCTACATAATTCATGTTTTTTTAAAACTTCTTTTTAAGTATCATTTATAAACAAAATTATGAGTTTAGCTTAAGTCTTTCGAGCCTGAAGCCAACGGGCTACAGTTGCAGAGTAAACAAGTTACAAATACAAGTTGGTTGTTGATTATCACACCACCACTCGTTATGTGTATGCATCCGCTGTTTCACGGCCGGCTTTCATAACGCAAGACTATAAAAAAACTTCTCATATTCTTGACCAGATACAAAGCTGCCCGGGACCTTTTTTGAATGATATGATAGAAAAAAGAAGTGTCACTTGCTTAGACTAGAAGTTACTAGTTTAAGTTATATTAACTCCCGCGGCTCGGAGACTAGAAAAATACGTCTCTGCCGATGGAGGTCTTTTTTGACCCCAGTGGTTTCCTCATTATTGGCCTTATTCTTATGAATATCAACAAAAAAAAGTCTAAGGGCTTTAAAATATCTCTCTGCATCATTCATTTTTCTCATACATTTTTTTTATAAAAATCCGTGTTTTTTTAATAAATAATCATATTTTAAGTTGCGCGTAAAAAAGACGTCATCCCAGCACACATATTAATTGACGACTGACGAGTGTTCTCAGCTATCTTACGGACAATCGTTATCGCGGGTGCTTATCGCCTGATAGCGTAATCGCGTTATCACATACTTATATAAACTACAAAAGGTCCAAAAAACAATGATATAAAAATACCTTAATTATAAACATTATATCACCCATATTAAAATAGATATTTAAGAAAATGTTGGTATTGGGGTCGCATTTCTTGAGCTTAGAACCAGAAAAGTTAAGTATCCTGTTTATCCGTATACTGAGAATCTGCCGTTTTTTAAATTCATATTCGATGAATGAATGATATTATTATCCGTGATTTTTAAATTCTCCCAAATTCGATTCAATAAACAATAATATTGTTTCAGACATATATTTGCAATCTTCGAAGAAAACGGGTTAAGTGACTGACAAACAAAAAGTTTTTTAGGGATACTTCTGTTGCGATAAACTCCATTAAAGGTAAATAATATGCTACAAATCAGGAGCGGACGTGAGTGGAAAGATTTATTTGCATTTATTTCAAGTCAGTATTTTATTGTGTTTTATTCAAATAATCAACTGAAAGTAATTGTGTTTGTTTCAATAGTAATATTATTTTGAATCTATCTAAAAAGTTTCTATCGTCAACAAAAAGCTCTGCAAAAGTTGGCCATGTTAATCTGTAGTCTGACATATATGTGGTATAATTATAATGAATGAAATAAATAGGTAATGCTACTTTTATATTAATGGAATTTACAAATTTATTAAAAGCGTAGTATTTCATTGAAAAAAAGGCAACGAGACAATATTAAATATTATTGAATAGGTGTTCAGTTTGTGTTCGGCGTAAAGCCACAAACGTGACAAAAGTTAAGCATCTATTAGTAACAGACAATGGCCAATTTATCTTTTGAATTATAGCTACGACACGTATTACGGTTCCGAAAGCTTTTTTTTTCCTTCAAAAGCGCGTGCCCAGATCTATAATAGGATTTGTTAAAACTGCCCTGAATAATGACAAAATTCTTCACTTCCTTTAAATATGATCTTCTTGTTAAAATCATATTTACGAAATATTATATTGTTTGACCGGAAGGACGAAAAACTCAAGTACCTTAATAGTATTAAATAAATGAGCAATATGAATTTAAAAAAAGTTTGAGTAGGTGGTGAAAAATATAATCTTGTTATTCAAAATATTTTAAATGTATCCTAATATAAAAGATTTACGAAAATGGTTTTGTATTATTGCAATGGTGCAAATTTGCAGATTTTTACTATTTACCTACTAAAAAGAATACCTGAATATTATTAATATAGTCATTAGTATTTTAAAGACTATACTGCCAAGAACAAGACAAATCTTACAACGCTCTCAAAGATGCAATTGATGTTTCAAATGATAGACGATATTTATTATGGGGGAGGTATCAAAAATGATATTATCTTTATCTGAAACTGCCATGGTTACGTTAATAAAACGAGGATAAATTTGTACTTTTTTGTCAGTAAATGTATTGAAACTACATATTATAAGTAGACTCATTTTTAAACAAATGATTTTATTTTCCGCCGCCAAATAGAAGCACCAAATATTTTTTTTGTGAACGTAATAAATAAAGATTTTTTTTCAAGAAACTTTATTTAAGCAAAATTCTTCTTAAATTATTAAGTGACTTATTTACAAACATTGATATAATTGATAATATATGTATTGCTTTATAGGATTTTCAAAATATCCTACTTGAGTTAAGCATTCCTTATTATTCCATTTCATTAAAATTTACCTGTAAAAATAAACATGGATATAGTGGCGTGCTTAAGCAGAGACCACTTTTTTTCAATCAATAATCGTCTACCAAAACGCACTAGTTATGTTCACAAAAATCAACTACATTAATATTGACATGAACTTTTTATTTAAAAAAAAAAATATTTAGCTTTTATTGGATATTCATAGCTAATTAAATGTTGAGATAGTAAGTGTCAAACAGAGAATTGTTATTTTTTGTGATTAAATTAATTAATTAATTAACAGAATAGCAATAAACCTACTATTAACGATGTATGTGTAAAGGTATAAATTCTAAAAGGAATCTTTAATGAATAGAAGTAGATGCAATTGAACGATTTTTTAATATTGTAACTGTTTTCATAACATATTTCTTGTATATTAGATGTCTCGATGATAAAAAACAATCTAGATATTAAATAATGTTGTAAATTTATTTCATAACTCTTTTCTTTTAAATATAAATGTTTTTTTTATAAAGACTATAAATGACGTCGATAAAAAAGCCGTATATAGACTATGAAATTTATTTCAGTCAAGTTAAAACTTTTTTCTTTATCCTTTCAATAAAACCGTAAAGAAAAACTAATTAATTCATAAAGAGTGCTCTTTTTAATGATGTTTTGCTGATTATTTTACAGATGAGGCCACAGCAACAAAATCCGAAGCTCACTGAGCTTTCTCAGGCTTTTGCTAATTATGTGGTCTCAAATTTTAAAACGCGACCAATAAACACACTCTTGGTCAATATATTTTTATAGCATCAAAATTTATTCTCAACCTGTGGGTCGGTAATAAATACCAGTCAGATTAACCTTATAAAAAAAGTCGTCTTCCAAGCAGAATCTAAAAAAAAAAGTTTTTATGTATGGCGATAATTTATTTTTTGAACGTTTTATTGTTGTTACGTTGGCAGTTCTGTTTTACAATAGTAAATTAATATACTGAGCTTCACGAATAGACGATTGTATTTGATATAAATATAGTCTAAAAAGAGTCTAAATCAGGGATGGACAAACCACACCCCATTTGAATTTTTTCGTGCCCCTCTTTTTTTCCATAAAATTGAGTACATAAGTTTTTGTGTAACAAATACAATTTTTTAAAATGTCAATTGTAGATGAGTGAAGTTAATCAAATATTAAAATTGCCATTTTGTTACATTCGAACAAATATTATCTTATTTGAACAAGAGCATCCAATATCGGTGCATTATATTATTGTTTAAGTTTTAATTCTATAATTAATAATAAGTCTAATTCTAAATAATAAGCCTTAAATTTATTAAAACAAAAATTGCATTAACTCATGTTTTAAAAACATCTCACAATATTATTTTTTTTCTAAATAATTACTTATTTTACGCAGCCTACTAAAAAAAAAGGTTATGCAGGACTGACCTAAAAAACATATGGGTATTTTAGCGTAAGTAAGCGTTTTATAAAAATAAAGCTAATTTTGTATATCTTTTTATAAATCCATATTTGCTCTAAATGACCTCCTAATGGAGGTAACTCAACAGATATTTTTCTACGAGAACTGTTTGTTACTCATTTGCTTAACATTTCCTTTTGAAAGAGATGAGGGATAGAAGGATACGACTAAGACAGTACTAGTTTTAAGGTAATTGCCATCGCTATTCACGTTTTTTTTGGATAGGATGCGTGGGAGAAAATTCAAGACTTTGCATACATCCATGCCTTTGGGCAGAAATTTATAAATTTATTTAAAAATCAATGTATAAAAATTGACCGTACTGGGATTCGAACCCGTGGCCTTGTTGTTTTAAGTCAACGACGTTGACTCTCAACTACGCAGCCGGCAAAACATATGGTCATTGTCAACGCAGAAACGCCTTTCACGTTAAAAATAATGACAATTAATAAAGCCATATTAATGAACTACATTAAATGAGTCTGGGAATATTTACCGCCCGTAATTCACCGCCAGTAATTAATCGCTGGCAGTCAACCGTCGTGTCAATTGATCATAATATAAACAATTTATCGTCTATGAATGATCGGTAGCATATTTTATCGTTGGGCAATACATATATTTTATACATATTTATGGGTGATTAAACCTAATCTATTCTATCCTAACTTAATTACTGGCGGTGAAATCCAAGTTTCTGACCCCATATAAAATATCTATTTTATGTTATGTCTAATGAAATCAAGTTTATAATTAAGATACGACAATCAAGTTCTCAATTGAACAGTATTAAATTCCTAATGCGAAAAACGTATGAAATGAATTTATCATTTTTATCAACTACAATTAATCACTGAAAATTAGTTGACATATCTAGAAAAATCAAAGATTATTAATAAGTATGAATTAGATATTTAAGGGTCGCTGCGGTGTTAACTTCAAGTTTTGAAAGCACGAGACTGGACAATAAAAAAGACATTGCCGGTCAGAAAGGGTGCATAAAATTCAAAATTATCGATTCGCGTAAAAAACGACACGACTGACTTTCAAAGAGTATTATTTTTTGAGTGCTTGTCATTTCTTATCGGCTTTTTAAATTAATTACCCTTTCTTGAAAATGCCTAGTTATGGCATGTTTGGTTATTCCCCATTGAAAGAATTTCTATACATATTTAAAATGTATAGTGTTTTCAGCACTACTCGTTTTTTAATGCATTGTATAACTAACTACTGCATTATTTTATTTGGGTAAAATGTTTTTACTATTTTATTTTCCAATATGCAACTTATATACTACTTTTTATATCAAAATAAGTGCTTGTAATAGAACTGTTTGTTACTCAGGTATTTTACTTTTTTCAAAGAGAGTGAGGAAATAAGAATATTGCTAAGACCAAGATTGATGTTTAGCCAATCGGATATGAATAGGAAAGGTGGGAAGGAATTTCCAACATAACATGTATTTGTCAGAATGGAAATTCACAAATCAATTGAAAAAACAATTTATTGGGACTGGGACTCAACTGGAAAACAACTGAGATTTGATTCCTTTGATCGCCGTAACCGAAGCCAACCACGTTAACCACTCAGACATGGACACAGTCTAATAATGTATTTAAGCACTTATTTTTATTTTCTTTCCTTTCAAACCTTTCAATAAAACAGTTTAATTAGTAACAGTAGTAATTTTTAATGTTTATTTTAAACGATATTTTTATAATTTGATATAAAAAAGCAGTTTTTTTAATGAACGCAAAGTAATTATCTTAAATACATTTGGTAAACTGAATGTAAATATTATCACAATAACCTATCGGTTGTGTAGATATCTACTTTCCGTAATATTGGTACCCATTGAAAAGAATGTTTAAATATTAAAATGTGTATAGAAATTAGAGTTGTTAGGTCCGTGGTGCAGTGGTCAACGTCGTAAGCTTCCATGGCGGATCTCACGTGTTCGAGTCTCGAACAGCATTTCGTTTGAAGGCATGGATGTTTGTGATGCTTAAGAATTTCACCCAACATTCCAATTCTTATATAACGAGGTGTAGCTAAAGTGATTAGCCAACCACTGGTCTTGTACTAGCTCTATCCTTCCTTTCTCTACTCTCTTTGAAAAAAGAGAACTTCAGCAACTAAGTAACAAGCAATTCTCGTAGTAAAACTTTTCTTGAGCTGCCTCTATTGTAAGACCATATGTTCGAAAATGTGTTTAAAGATTGATATTTGTATAATACATTTAAAAAATATATGAAAAATAAATAGTTATGTAAACTTATTGTTTCAAATAAACTGCATCATAATATGAATTTTTTATTGAAGATGCAAGCTACTTTTGTTATCAAAAAAAAAATGTTCATCAAATTATTTCCAGACTATATGCTATTTTATTGATGACCTTAACTTTTGAATCATAAACGAACACAAATCGTTCAACTACAAATTGAATATAAAGTTTATAGCTCATTATATGTATCGATCGTGAAATAGTTATTATTTTTTAATTTACAATCCCCAATTTCACGTTGTAAAAAGTATATCGAGCACAGGTCATAGTTCTTCGACCACCGTGGGCTTCATTTTATACCAGCCCATGTTATACAACAAACGTACATTCATTGATGGTTCATACGTAATTAAATTTTTGATTACTTAATTAAAGTTTGAATCTGACTCCACAAAATTGTCTGCGATTGAATGTTGCTTATTAGAATAACAAAACTTATTATGTATAATTACACTTGAATATGCATTATACGACAGAACCATTAATTGAAGATAAGTGTGTGAAATACTTCTGTTTGAGAGATAAGGTAATTATTTTAAATAACATATAATGCAAAAATATTTAGTTTCATTTCAATAGAAAATATTTTATGTACTGCCACGTCTCTTGCTTCGTTGATAAGGAAATATAGAATATCATTGTTTTGTGTTCATTAACCCTTAAATGCATACTGTACTACAAAAAGAACTTTTTTTGCAGAACTGAACTCGATTTTAATATAGATTTTTATACCCAATGGTATAATACAAATAATTTTTCTAATGAACGTTGTGGTGACAAAAGGTTGTTGGTTCTAATCTGATATCAAAGAAAGGTAGTCGAAGTTTTTTAAAATCTTGATGTAAAGCAATATTCAAATTCACTTTTAACTAAAAATAATAAAACATTTTTAGTACTTTTTCCAGATAAAATTTATTAGATCAGGACCGGTTTCGCTCATGATGAGCATTGTCAACTTTGTCAGTTGACAATGCTCATCATGAGCGAAACCGGTCCTGATCTAATAAATTTTATCTGGAAAAAGTACTAAAAATGTTTTATTATTTTTATTATAATGCCATTCCACCAAGTATTTACAGTGAACACCTTAAAAGTGATCGCTTTTAACTGTTAAGCAAAATGATTTTCTCCCGGAAAAATAACACTGCACGCGTATTACCAGGACTGTGGAGTCGGAGTCGTGAAAAATGAGCGGCTCGATTTTTTTTGAAAAATATATTTAATGATGTGCATTGAAACAAAATAGTCAAAAGTGTTAACATTTCATGCTTGGCTGACTATAGATTATCTGATGGTATACATATATATATATAGGTTAAAATAAAATTATTGAAAAATTTCCTCAAAGTCGGAGTCGTTAATTATTTTAAGGCTGGAGTCGACTTTTTTTCACGCGACTCCACAGCCTTGATTAAAACACGTTTTTTGATTATTTACGATAAATAAATTGTCAATATAGTTTCAATTTAACAAAATGTAGCAATTTATTTGTGTACTTTTTGGTAAAAATCGTGCATTTTTATTTAAAAAAAATACAAACTCGTGAATTTAAGGTATGTAAATAGAAAAAAGAAGATACCCTTGTTAATTATATTTATTAATATTATATAATAAGAAACATATTACACTTCGAATGCTATGAAATATACTTACTGTAAATGCTTTTTGCTTATTACTCCATGTCACAATTTAAAACACGAAAAGGAGAGTAAGAAAGTTACCTTTTCCGTTTCTAAGCTCAAGAAATGCGACCCCAATACCAACATTTTCGTAAATATCTATTTTAATATGGGTGATACGATGTTTATAATTAAGGTATTCTTATATCATAGTTTTTTGGACCTTTTGTAGTTTATATAAATACGCGATAACGCTTATCAGTTGATTAGCGCCCGCGATAACGATTGTTCGTATGATAATTTGGAACGCTGGGAACACTCTTCAGTAGTCAATTCATATGTGTGCTGACATAACGTATTTTTTACGCGCAACTTAAAATATGATTATTTATTAAAAAACCACAGATTTTTATAAAAAAAATGTATGAGGAATGATGCAAAGAGATATTTTTAAGCCCTTGGGCTATTTTTTTTTTTGAAATTCATAAGAATAAGGCTAATAATGAGGAAACCACTGGGGTCAAAAAAGACCCCCATCGGCTGAGAAGTATTTTTCTAGTCTCCGAGCCGCAAGAGTTACCAGATTTAATTTTTGAATTAAATGCTCGTTGCTAATACTTTTTCAGGAAATTTGATTTCATTGTTTTAACATGTGACACAATTGTTAAAGCTTCAAGAGTCGTCCCATAATGGACTATAAACTCTCATCCAAATTGTGCGTAAAAATACTTATTTTATTTTGTAATCCGCACCGACAAAGTATAAAAATTTGAACAGTTTGTTCACGGTGAAATGATTACACCTTACCAGAGTTCAAGTGACTATCCATTCAATTGTAAAGTGTTAAAGATTTTCATCGTGTGCTGAGTTTGAGTTATACATGCATCTGTGAGTCGCGCTGGACTAATGAAGACATAATAACGTTTGTGTTTATATTGTTGCTTTGCCGGTAACACGAATGAGAAATCATAAAGTGTTACTCTTTTTCATTGGGCTACAATGCATTGTACGAGTGGATGATTAGTCACGGCTAATAGATTTCCCATTGAAAAACCATGGGCATTAAGTTGGAGGTGATTCTAAGAGAGGTGCCGCCTGCGGAAGGTGTTACAAAATGCCGATAGGTGTATATTAAATTGTTTGTCACAAACACGTACTATTAAGAAGCATTTAAAACGGTGTCAACAGCAATTGAGGGCAATATTGGGCCACCCTCGGTGAGTTCTACGTTGGAGTTCTTTTTTTTTAATGGAAAAATGAACGAATAAATTCCGACATTGTGTTGATTTTATTTTTTTTCTTCGATTCGATACGGTTTCTTTTTATTAGTAATATAAAAACCACCGACTGCATATTTTAAAAACGTATTGATAAAAACAAGTTTTGAACTTAAATGTTTTAAGTTAAGCTTTTGCTAGATTTAAAGTTTTATTTTTTCTTCTTAACATATAATTTTTCATTGTCGATGAATGAAATAATCCTACAATTGATATTACGTATGTAATCAACATTATGCTTATCAGTGCTTTGAATTGTGGATGGCGAAATTCATTATAGCTCTAAAATGGTTACTACAAAACAGAACCAATAATATTAATTGTTTTACATGAAATTGATAGCAATAATTAATAACACCAAAAACTTTGGTTTCTATTTTTTTTTCCTCGCGTAGGACGTATGAGTCGCCAGTTTCAATGACTATTCGACTGATCAACTCATTACCTAGAAAAGTCTAAATTTTCAGAAACAGTATTTGTGAACTGTTTTTTAGGTTCAACTTTATTATTTTTTGATTTTGTATGTTGATTTTTTGATAATTTGTACTTTTATTTGTAAATTACAAAATTTTGTAATTTGTCACTGTCAAAAATTTGACAGTGAACACCATTGAACTTATTAAATGTTTTTTTTAAAACTAATATTGATTATTAATAACATCGATAACTATTTCATTATCGCGTCACTTGAGAAGTTGTTCTTTGGTAAATATTCATGTATTCATGATGGGTCTACAGTAAATTACAATAAGTCAATCAAAACTTTTTATTTAAAGATTTCCATAATTTTCAGTTGTATTTATTATTTGTCTCTGTTTGGGGTAATTCCAGCACGGCTATCAGCGTTTGTTGTACATTTTTCAAGAGCCAGAATTACTTATTATATATATATATTTACTTTGGTTTTTATTGGTTTCATTGGAATCTCGCGACGAGCGTAACCAGTCTTAGATCATTCATATAAAATAATATTTTATATCAAGGTATTTATATTTTTTTTGTTAAGTAACTAACATTAATCTTAGCCTACGAATAATTTTAAAATTCGTTACCTTTAAGCTTTGTATGATAATAGAAGCAATCATTTTAAAGAATTCCAAACCAAACAATGATAATTCTAAATTCGTTTACTACGGTTACAGTACGCGCCTCCCAAACAGTGCAGCGCACCTTTGTTGTACCTGAATGGGAATGCTCCTCGGTCATTTGTGTGAATGGACCCACAATGGTGTGGGACTCTATTAAAATCCATTCAAGACGTCGCGTCCGTGAATGATGGAGCAGCCCGGTAAATAACTTGAGTAGAGCTTTTTGTTTCGCGGCAAGGCTGTGTCGTTTTCGCACCGTTACAAAGCGCCTCTTGTCAATGATTGAAATCCAGTTGCAAAACGAAATTACTTTCGTATGATGGGAACTTTTACGGTAGAGATTTAGCAATGGTTTTCGACTTTTTTTCCCTTGTTGGTGATCGATCTTTATTAGATGAAGCTTTTTTTCGTCAACGTACAACGTTTGTTAGTTTTATTATAAACACATTAAATACAATATACGAATTGTAAATTTTGAAAAAAATGCTGTTCGTATGAGTTTTTATCTCGCATACATTGGTGTTTTTGATTTCTATAAAATAAATCCTTCCCACTCTTTCCAATCCTTTGATAACTGGGCTTAGAAAGAGCGATTACTTAACCAATAATTCTGTCCTAGTCTCATCGTACTAAGCCTACTACAGTCTTTGAAATAGAGAGGTTGAGTGACTGAGTAGAATTTTTTTTTTGAGATACCTCCATTAAGAGGCTATGTATTTTACATTGAGAGTGAATATGGATAAAAAAATATATTTATAAGAAAATTACTGCTCTTATTAAAACACCATAACAATGATTTTAAAATGTCAATAGTAAAATATTTACTACAAACTACGCAATGAACAGATAATCCTACATTCTCTCCGAATATTTTCTTCCATAGATGCATGATTTTTGCGTATTTTTTATATTTTAAATTTAAGAAATGCTATAAAATTTAGCAAGTCTCTTTCACTGCTTTTAATCTGTCACAAACTGTCACGAAATTAAATAATTTTTAATGAAACAAAACTTAAGCTAATTATTTGTAATCTGTGCTTTCTAAAATTTATAGTTAGTTTATCTAGTGTGATTTTAAAACTTAATTACACAAACCAATATATTTTTTAAGCCATGTCCGCTTCCAATGTGGAGCATATGAACTCCTTTTGAAGTTTATCTCAACAGAAGTGTTTCTATGACAACTGCTTGTTACTCAGTTGCTCAACCTCTCTTTTTCCAAAGAGAGTAGGGATAGAAGGATAGAGCTAGGACAGGATTAGTGGAAAGCTAATCGTTTTCGATATGCCTCGTTCATAGGATAGGATGGGTGAAAGGGGGGAATTCAAGACATCACGTACATCCATGCCTTTGAACAGAAATTCATAAATCGATTGAAAAATCAATTTATAAAACTGTCCGTACCGGGACTTGAACCCGGGCCCTCCGTAGCCGAAGCCAACAACGTTGACCACTCGACCACACAGGCGGTAAATACACCAATAAATACAAAGCGAAATTTCACTAATCATATCATGACAGACCAACCAAATCGCATTATGACAATATTCATTATAGTTAAATAATACATTAACTTTAATTAAACATTTAATTGAAACATTATGCATAGTTTGTTTTTAAATTTTACAGCTGACGACATTTTAACGATTCTTTAATTTTTAAATAAATTTTACGACTCGACTAAAAGGTTTATGGGACGAACCGTTAAACCTTGCATTTTATTCATTGGATTGCGATAGTTATAATGTGATACTAAATAATTAAATAAACGTTGATAATTTTTGTTGTGTCTTCAATTATGTATATAGTTGACACAACGAGTAGAAGACAAAATATATGTTCACAAATTTTACCGCAGAATTTATTCGAAAAAAAAATACAAATAAATCCTTTCATATATTCGATTAACCCTCGATATTGATTGTATTCAACATTGCAAATAATTATTAAATAGATTTAAACAGATTTAAATCGTTCAGATTATGTACATTCTCACAAATTCTGTCACTTACAAACCGGGTTTCGCCCTTCAATAAAATTTTCGTTTCTATATCGACTGTGGAAAGGAAAAACGACGTAACCCACACATATCAAATTTTACAGGAGAAACAAAAAACGCGTTTTGATGATTTTGGGCCATATGCAAATTATGAAATATAAATAACCTAGAAGAGCGCGGAAACTTCTAAACTGGTGTTTAATTGTTATAATCTAATATTAATTAAAGAAATTGTCTAGGAAAAACCTTTTTTTCAGTCTTTTTTCTTGATTTCAATTTTCACAAGTTCCTCTTTTTTCAAACTTAAAAGCTAAATTTAGATACTTATTCGGCATTTGTAGCATACATCCATTTGATAAATCGTGTATCAAGTTGTTAAAAGTAAAAAGCTGTTTTGAAAAAACTGTGGGTTACGTCCTTTTTCTTTTCCAAAGTCGATATGTAAGTAAAAATAATCATAATTTTTTCCAGCAAACCGGGTAAATATAGTTCTTGAAATTACTCGACATTCAAATCTTTAGGCATTTCCATTGGTTAATACATTTCGCCAGCAAAAGTCTTAAGCTTAGTCATACATTTATTTATTATATAAGCACGATAAATTTATTTACTGAACATTAGTTCAAGTTCATCCTTACACTTGAACGCTTGAATGCCGAAAGGCGAAACCCGACTCGTTAGTGACAAAACTTGTGTGAATGTACATAATTTGAACGATTCAAATTTTATATTGAAATTCCACCAAGCCCCTTCAGTCGAAATCTTTAATTTAATTGAAACATAGTTACTTATTTAATTGATTACATACTTAAAAAATAAATGCACTTTTTTAACTGATTACACATTTATTTATTAAGATAAGGAGCTGATCAATTGCAATCTTTTAATATTGAAATTCCACCAAGCACCTTCAGTCGAAATCTTAAATTAGATTTGAACAAAATTACTTATTTAGATGATTACTTAAAAAATAAATGCACCTATTTAGCCGATTATTTTACACATTTATTTATTAAGATCAATTGAAATCATCTCGCTCTTAATAAATAAATTTAAGATTCGTATAAATATGTGTCTTATTTTTTTTGAATACATTGGCTTTCTACAATAATTGACAGTGATGAAGAAGAATGTTGGAGCTCTTCAGATTTTATATTTTTTCTTATAAAAGTGTGGTTTTAGAAGAAAAAGTCTGCATGATTTTTTTTTCTTTTCTAAGTACTAAGAAATCTTCTTTTGTTTTTCGTTTAAAAAGATAGTGCGTTAGATTAATTCCTTATCCAATACACGTGGTTCATCTATATATTAATAGCCGATAATGTCCGTCTGAGTGTAAGGACGTCCTCGACCTTCCAGTCTCCACTTTTTTAAATAAAATAAAATCTATAATAATCACTTTTCACTTTTCACAAATGTGTGCGTACTGATGTCATCGGGTCTTTTTCTTCTTTTACGAAATTTATTTGTTAGCGTATTTAAAAATTATTTGAATAAAATATATATACTACGAAAAATGATTGTTAGCAAACGTGAACATTATTCCAAAAATTCAATAATTTGCAATTTAAAAACTGCAGGGCTGTCGATATATGCGCCGAGGTCGATTTATGGTACTATGAAAAATGATTGTTAGCAAACTTGGACATTATTCCAAAGATTTAATAATTTACGAAATTTCTGCTACTACGAAAAATGGTTGTTAGCAAACTTGGACATTATTCCAAATATTAAATAATTTACGAAATTTCTGCTCCAACGAAAAATGGTTGTTAGCAAACTTGAACATTATTCCAAAAATTCAATAATTTACGAAATTTCTGCTCCTACGAAAAATGGTTGTTAGCAAACTTGAACATTATTCCAAAAATTCAATAATTTACGAAATTTCTGCTACTACGAAAAATGGTTGTTAGCAAACTTAAACTTAATTCCAAAAATTGAATATTTTACGAAATTTATGCTACTACGAAAAATGGTTGTTAGCAAACTTGAACATTATTCCAAATATTAAATAATTTACGAAATTTATGCTACTACGAAAAATGGTTGTTAGCAAACTTGAACATTATTCCAAATATTAAATAATTTACGAAATTTCTGCTCCTACGAAAAATGGTTGTTAGCACACTTAAACTTTATTCCAAAAATTCAATAATTTACGAAATTTCGGCTACTACGAAAAATGGTTGTTAGCAAACTTAAACTTTATACCAAAAATTGAATATTTTACGAAATTTATGCTACTACGAAAAATGGTTGTTAGCAAACTTAAAAATTATTCCAAAAATTAAATATTTTACGAAATTTCTGCTCCTACGAAAAATAGTTGTTAGCAAACTTGAACATTATTCCAAAAATTCAATAATTTACGAAATTCCTGCTACTACGAAAAATGGTTGTTAGCAAACTTGAACATTATTCCAAAAATTCAATAATTTACGAAATTTCTGCTACTACGAAAAATGGTTGTTAGCAAACTTCAACATTATTCCAAAAATTAAATAATTTACGAAATTTCTGCTACTACGAAAAATGGTTGTTAGCAAACTTGGACATTATTCCAAAAATTCAATAATTTACGAAATTTCTGCTACTACGAAAAATGGTTGTTAGCAAACTTGAACATTATTCCAAATATTAAATAATTTACGAAATTTCTGCTCCTACAAAAAATGGTTGTTAGCAAACTTGAACATTATTCCAAAAATTCAATAATTTACGAAATTTCTGCTACTACGAAAAATGGTTGTTAGCAAACTTAAACTTTATTCCAAAAATTCAATATTTTACGAAATTTCGGCTACTACGAAAAATGGTTGTTAGCAAACTTAAACTTTATTCCAAAAATTCAATATTTTACGAAATTTATGCTTCTACGAAAAATGGTTGTTAGCAAACTTAAACTTTATTCCAAAAATTAAATATTTTACGAAATTTATGCTACTACGAAAAATGGTTGTTAGCAAACTTGAACATTATTCCAAAAATTCAATAATTTACGAAATTTCGGCTACTACGAAAAATGGTTGTTAGCAAACTTAAACTTTATTCCAAAAATTGAATATTTTACGAAATTTATGCTACTACGAAAAATGGTTGTTAGCAAACTTGAACATTATTCCAAATATTAAATAATTTACGAAATTTCTGCTCCTACGAAAAATGGTTGTTAGCAAACTTGAACATTATTCCAAAAATTCAATAATTTACGAAATTTCTGCTACTACGAAAAATGGTTGTTAGCAAACTTAAACTTTATTCCAAAAATTCAATAATTTACGAAATTTCGGCTACTACGAAAAATGGTTGTTAGCAAACTTAAACTTTATTCCAAAAATTCAATATTTTACGAAATTTATGCTACTACGAAAAATGGTTGTTAGCAAACATAAAAATTATTCCAAAAATTAAATATTTTACGAAATTTATGCTACTACGAAAAATGGTTGTTAGCAAACTTTTTTTTTATACCAAAAATTCAATAATTCACGAAATTTCTGCTCCTACGAAAAATGGTTGTTAGCAAACTTGAACATTATTCCAAAAATTAAATATTTTACGAAATTTATGCTACTACGAAAAATGGTTGTTAGCAAACTTGAACATTATTCCAAATATTACATAATTTACGAAATTTCTGCTCCTACGAAAAATGGTTGTTAGCAAACTTGAACATTATTCCAAAAATTCAATAATTTACGAAATTTCTGCTACTACGAAAAATGGTTGTTAGCAAACTTAAACTTTATTCCAAAAAATCAATAATTTACGAAATTTCTGCTACTACGAAAAATAGTTGTCAGCAAACTTGAACATTATTCTAAAAATTAAGTAATTTCCGAAGTTTCTGCTACTACGAAAAATTGTTGTTAGCAAACTTAAATATTATTCCAAATATTAAATAATTTACGAAATTTCTGCTAACTATAAAAATAAAATAAAATAAAATAAAATAAAATAAAAAAAAAAAAAAAAAAATAAAATAAAATTAAATTAAATTAAATTAAATTAAATACCATAAAATAAAATAACATAAAATTAAATTAAATTAAATACTATGCAACAAAAATCTCACGTTGCTGGGCAACGGGCTTACAGCTAGTCTACTTTATTACGATTTAATGATTTTCGCACGAGTTTTAGGGTTCGTTTGGAGCCAACTTCTCGGCGTTATCGTTATAGCGACATTTCTTAATGGTATTTCTATGTCTCTATTCCTTTTTCTCCAGACATCCGCAAGTCGGCGCATTTTAAATACCCCCCAAAGTTGAATAAGATAAGATAATCGGGATTTGCGAGTCACTCAGACCAGTTAGTTGGCATAGTCTTAACAAAACCTTTGTACCGTTAGAGGTGTAAGGTTCCTTGGAGATTGGCCTGACATTGTTCAAGTGATAAGCGGCTTTTAATTAAGACCTCTTTTAAGCCTTTGTCAGGTATCTCACTGACTTGTATTACGTCTTTATTATCTGTGATTGTTTCTGTTAATGGTTGTGTTTTATTTTTTTAAACGTATTCAAGTTAGCACCTTTCTACATTTATTTGAATCAAACTTTTCTGTCTGTATTATTAATCTCGAATAATAAAAACTCTTCCTTTCCGTTGTTGTCTGAGAAATATTTTACTGTGACTTTTGATTTGATGAATACAAGAATTTTCACTGAAAAAATTATATACCTGTTAAATAATAAATAATTTAAGCAATGTTTTTAGTCCAACTTATTTTTAGTAATATATCGTGTGCGAACTGTCAGAATTTATTCAGTGACAAAATTTTGTTTTTACATAAATTTTTAAAAGTTTTTTTAAAAAAATATTTGACATTACAGCTTACGCCAATGCGTCAAATACTTTTAAGTTGAAAGATCATACGAGATATACTCGATGAGAATTTTTAAAAGTCACATGAGATTAACTCAAGGAGAATTGACTTCACAAACACCCATGTCTTAGATATCAAATTAAAATTGAAAAAAATCCAATTTTGACATTGACCTTACCGGGAATCGAATCTAGACCCACCTGGTCGGTAAAGCAAGCTCTAACAAAAAAGTCTCACAAACACTTATTCTCTAAATTCCAAAAAAAATGTTCAATAGTAAATTACCGCACTTAGTGACTTCTTACAAAAATTATTAAAGAGCGAATTCACTGAGTGACTGTTAATGTATTCAGTTTGGCTTCAAAAAACGTGTTTTTAAACATTATGACTAATTTACTGGGTAAAGCATGACGAAATATTTTTATTGTGATATCTATCTCAGTTTTGACCGACCTGTCCTGGTAGTAAAACTACGATGTAATCATTATTTTCAAAATGTTTCTTAACCATCTACAAAGAAATCTCTCAATTGAACGGAAGTCATCTTGATAGTTTAAATTCTCATGTTGAATTCAAAAAATATTTTTGATAAAGAAATCGTAAATATATTACACTTTTTCTCTAAAATAATTTCATCTGAATTCATAACGTGGAAAAAAAATGTCCAATTCAAACGAACGACGTTATACTAAAAATAAATCCATTCAACACAAATTCTGATGGTGGCTTGGTACTAAAATAACTGTCAATTGTATTTACTATTTTTTACCGTTTTGTTTTAATTCCAGTTTAAAAATATTCAAAAGTTACGAAAGCAAGAATTATGTAATGTTATTTAATGATCCCTATTTCATTTGTGTCGTAATTCGATTTTCTTATTGAAAAATATTTTAAATTTTTACTTATGAAGTCTTCCGCATTTTGTAACTGTTAAAATTGTAAATAACTTTTTGTTTGTTAAGTAATCACTTCGGCATTCTACATATAACAATATTACTGTGCGTACACAATCGAGGCTTTCATTCAATGAGCTTCAGAAGATTTCAATTAAAGGGCGTCACTTCCTCCTTTTTGGGAGTTTTTAAATTCACTTTTAACTAGGCTCTTCCGCCAGTCCGAGTAGGCCGAATGTTCAGAGGTGATCACGCGGCGATGGCCCTCAGACAAAAAAGCGTAATGACGTGTAATTGTGAGAGCGAAAAAAATATTGCACAGTTTTATGAAGACTGATTTAAAGTCCGTCGAACAAAGCAGGACGTTAATAAATTGACACAAAAAATAATCCCGGTCCACGTCTTACGCAATTTATGAATGGGGAAAAAATTGATTTGGTTATACGCTTATTTTGGTGTACAAACTATGTACTCTCGATTTAAAGTGTGGGTTTTTATAAAATATCAAAAACGTTTTATCATAAGAAATTGATCGATTCTCGGCTGCCTGACGTGGCGCTATCTGCAACGTGTAAATACGGTCAAACTTGGTTTGGTCGACCGAATTTTCTCGTTATATGTATTACTCGATATATCAGAGAATATGTATTTTTAAATGCTAACAAACATATCCATCACACGAAGACATGAAGTATCTGGAGCGGTCACATAACACAAAAATACACAATTATAATTTACTTACACACTCGTTACACACATATTACATTTTTCTGTCAAATCCACTTTTCTCATAAAATTGAGAACTGATGATAGTTTCAATGTTTTCACTATTATTGGCGATATTTTTGCTCGGTATGCCCAAGAAGTATCTCGTTATCAAAGTGAATAAATGTTTGGAGAAAACCATAAACTAAAATTAATCAACGAATTTTTCCTCATTACATACGATATTTCGTTATTTCCGTGATCATAATAACCAAGTTCGACTGTATAGTATTGACGCCTCGCTTTAAATAATTGCAGAGCTTTATGAGATATACATTTTTTAATAATTTATGCATATAAAAGATAAAATGATCTTTCGAGAGAATGAGAACTAATAAAATGGTAAAACTGGATTTCGTTGCAGTGGGTTGACTATTTTTATTTTAGAGATATAACACTATTGCAGTGTGTATTTACCAAGCTCACTTCACTTTTATGATATGTAGAATATTATAACGCATCCAACGTTTTTTCCTAAAGTAAAACATGGCTCACTTCACCTCTCATGGGACCAATTATGATAAAAATATTGATATAACATTGCAGAGAGATTCAACTGTTTGATGAAATCTGCCATGTGATTCTTTGCATCTCATATGAGGTCATAATAGAAATGTTAATTTTACCAGGCTGTGAAGTAGGGTAAAAAGAAGATTCCAACTCCAGAACTACAAATTATTTTTTTCAATCATTTCCGTTTAAATTACGTATCTGTATATCTTCAGATCATTCTCATCACTAGAATAATTCTATTACATTTCACCAATCAATATATAATCAATAAACTAATATTTTTTTCAATATCCTCATATTATTTATCACAGATTTTTCTGACTTCAACTTCGCCTCTGTAAATAAAACTAGCCCAGCTTGCTATACATATTTACTTTCTCAACATTTAATAAGTTCAAAATTTTTAAGATATTTGATTCCATATGAGAATATATTGTATATTTATGAAAGGTAAAGCAAAATTCCGCTAAAAGCATTCGACTTTAAGGGAATTAAGTAATTTCGCAACCAATTTGTAGAACAGTAACGCAATTTTCGCATTTCACAAAATTCTTATGAAGTGCAAGTTAGTGCGTTATTACCGCTGAATAGCAGTTAAGTGTAATTACTTCAACTGTCTGGCAATAATGGATTTTATTACGTAAAATACAATAAAATCACTTCCAATGCACTTGGTGTGTTTACGTTGTTCACTAGTTACATTTAATGCATATATTCTGACACCTAAAAACTCTTGTTTTAAGATTGCTTTGTAAGTTAAGCTAACACAAAAAATTAATATAAAAAAATCTCAACTTATTAAGATATGTTGCATAGACAAGAATCATAGTTTTCTATAAGGATGATACAGTTAAAAAATGTTTATTTGACCATAATAAAAGTAAAGTTTTTTGCGACCCAAATATAAGTTTGCATTATGAAAATATGTTTTATTTTATCAAGTTAATATTTTCAAGAAAGTCAAAGCTTTTAGATTTTTTATTAAATTACTATTCGCAATTGACAACATCGTCTCATAAAACCTAAGCACTATCTGTTTCAATTAGCTATTCATATATGATTTGCCAAATCCTACACTATGTATCGCATGCTTAATAACAAACGGGCGTATCTAGATTTTCACAGTTATGATAAGTCGTAATATAAATAAAATTGACATCTTAAAAGACAGTGGCGGAGAAAGACCTTGGGAGGCCCCAGGAGCAATAAAATTTGGAGGCCTTGTTTTTCGTATAACATGAACAATTTCATGTAAAAAAATAATAATACAGAAAACTGAATTAAAAATATATGGGTAATTTATCATATGAGCTGTTTGAGGCCTCTAAAATCCGGAGGCCCCAAGCACGCGCCAAATTCGCTTATAGGGTAATCCACCACGGGGATAAAAATTGTTAAAATATAGTAAAAATGTGCAAAAACTATTTTTGAATTTATTTTTTTGCGCCATGAAATTTTGAAAAAAGGCCCCAGCAAGTCCTCAAACTTACCTTGTGTACATGGATGGCCTGGCTAGAGCTCGTGCGACATCCTTTTTATATTAGACTAAGGCCGACGAGCCCTTTATTAAATTAAAACAAAATAATATTCTCAGATAAAAACAGTAACTATCTACAATTTATGACATACATTATTAACAACGATAACTTAAGAATAACGTTGTTAACATTAAATTTGATTTGTTTGAATTTTGTACTTTTCCATGAGTTTTGTCGCTAACGACCCGGGTTTCGCCTTTCGGCATCTTCAGGAATTCCAAGTGCACGGATGTACTTGAACTGACGCGTAGTAAGCAGTTTGTATCGTTTATATACAAAACATCCATTGTTGTACCCCTTTTTAAATAATTGTCATGTATTAAATAATTGTCATTTATTAAATTATTGTCATTTATTAATAATTCAAGCACTTGCTATCATTAAATATTAATTCACTTTATTTTAAATATTCCTATGTTATTATCTGGTCATTAATATTTTCAAAAAAAATTCCCATAATTATAATAAGCCCACTTAATTCATTGAAAATTGTATACATTCAATTTTCGCTAATTTACATTTTAATAGCCTTTTAACATAGTGATCTACTTGTATTCTACTTGTACTTGTACAAAATTCAAACAATTCAAATTTGATAATGAAATTCAATCAAGCACCCTCAGTCAAAATACTTAATTAATAGTTGTTAACATTGAAGCGAAAAGAATAGTTCCTACTTATTTCTAATTATCTATGGTATTTAAGTTTATTTTTCAAAGATTGATATTGATTATTGTTCGCTACATTGCGTATTGTTACATAATATAAGTATTTTAAGTAAAATTTGACTTCTTTTATTTGTAAGAGTAATAAAAATTCTTTGTGAACGTATTAGTAGCCCACCGCACATATAATTTTATAAAGTGTTGAATGGGCAAAGTCATATCTTTTGAAAGTGTACTGTTTTTAAGAGGACTTTATAAGAAGAGCACAATAAACTCCTTATTTATAGTGACGCTTCTAGTAAATTTACACACAGCATTATTTTATTTACCGAAGCGCATGTTTACTTACATACAATGTATATTTATTTCCGTCCAGATATATTAAAATAAACTATCGTAATATAATCCTGCGTCTACTATAAATAAAGTATAAATTGTTAATTAAAAAATTATATTGCCGAAGGGGCGTATGTAATGTGGAATTAATGAAAAAAAAATATTCTTGCTTAATTCAATATTTCGTTCGCAGCGCGTGCTTTGAAATGTTTTCGCTAGATGTCACTGCAATACTGATAAAATGTTGATTTTTATAGCCAATGAAAAAATGCAGAAACTGGTACAGGAAATATCCCTTATAATATTATAATTACAAACATATCATTACTTAAATAATACATATATGATTGGTGTATATAGCAATAAATGATTTTTTTATGTTTTTAAATGGGAAACCTACCTCAATTTCAGTAATACTTGATGTGCAAAATGCAAATACTGAATAAATATATTATTATATTTGGTAGTATGTATATCTATAACAGACTGACATGATATTTGCTTTGTATGTATTACTTGATTGTTGCGAAATTGTATTTTTTGAATTGTTAACAAGAATCTGACGTAAGATTTAAATTTCATTTTACATATTTATAATAAAAATGAGTATTTAAGCTTTATTTTTCGATTATACTTAAGAATTTCGATTATACTTAAAAAATTCAAAAGCTCACCTTTAAGCGAAAAATAAATATGAATATGCAGCTTGTTTCTAGAGCTTTTCAGTGAAATAACTTACTATTTTACTCAAAGCTCGCGTATGCTATTAAACAATTAGAAATTTTACTTACAAGTCAAAAATAGGTGACTTAACAACTGGAATCACCTCAAAATTATGAAGTTTATTATAGTTTTATATAAGATGGAATGATCAAAAAACTTTTCAACTTTTAAAGTTTTTTTTTATTTTATTCTAGGTATTTTTGATTCATAATGTTGTGTAAAATCTAAATATTTTTATTTTAAAGATAATTTAATGATATAATATAAAATCATGCTCATATCAATCAATTTATATATGCGATACTCTTAACTATCAATTGAGCTATTACTGAGCATTAAAGAGGTGAAGTGAGCCAAGTAGTAAAATGGTAAAACTTTTCTATTGGACTTTAAGTACAATTATATCTTGACTTAGTATTTTGGTGGATAAAATATTATTATTTTAGGAAGATAACACTATTGCACTATGTATTTACTGAAGTCATGCGATACTTTAAGCTTAAGACATGTAGAAGATGCAGCCAACGTTTTTTTCTCTAAATTACAACTTGGCCCACATAACTTCTCATGCGTTGATTATATAACATTTTTATATTCTTTTTTAAGTATGTTATTCGTTTTTGAGAAAGTTTTATTGTAACAAAGATTAAGGGAAATGTGACAATAAACAATTTTTCAAACCGATTTCATTTGTTTTTAATTTCACATTTAATACGGAAGTAAGCTTGTCTATTTATTTTATAGATCTATCATTTTTCTAATCAAAACCTTAAAACTGTAAAAGTATACTTTTTAATAATACAAATAAGGAATTGTAATAAGATAATTTTATCTTTGCTTGATCCGACGGTTTATTTTATGACAACGAAACTGTTTTCAATGTTGTTGATAATTCAGGTAAACTTCTTGTTTTTTTTTTATTTTAAGTAAAAAATGGTAATATTAACAAGTACAAAAACTCTACATGTCGCAAATCACTGTTAAGCTTTAGGAAATACAAAAAGATATATGCATAGTAATTTCAATTTCAAATATACTTACATAGTTAAATTATTGCAGCAAAAACGAAGTAGAAAAATTATGTTCATAATTTAATTCAACAACAAATTTAAGTCAATGTTTTTTTTACATTTAAAAAATAAAAACTGCCAAGCATATATTTATTTATTGAATTATAATTATTGTTTCTTTTTCTATCACTCAAATAAAAATATCTTACTCGAGTAAGATATTTTTCAATATCAAGATTACTATCATGGAAGTAACACTTTGTATGGGTAAATATAATTAAAACACAGAGCATTTTCAGTCATAGATTTTTATTGTCATAGTGCAATAAATGCAAATTGGTCTTAACATAAATAATAGGCTAATAAAATACTTAAATCTAAAGATGGTTCTTTCAAAATGACAACTTAATTTACTGACTAGATAACAAGCGAATATAAACTATTTTGTACACAATATAAGGAGGCATAAAAGTCTTAATAATCTAATAAAACTTCGGCGATAGTAACATTTTTTTAAATTATTTTACAACTGGCACCGGCGAATCAAGATTCTTCTTTCTCTTCCAAACGTGACGAGATTTTTTTGTAGGACGTTCTTTTTCACCAAATTAAGTAAACTGTAACAAAGAAAATAATATTTATTAGTTAAATTATACGAATGACATTTGTGCTTTTGAAATCTTTTGGCAAAATATAAAATAATATTATTTTTAGAAATACTAAAATAATGATTTGTCAATATTTATTAAACATATAATAAAATAATTTTATTAAACAATAATGAGATTCTTACCTCAAAGTCATTTCTGTTGCCACCAAGATATAGCATCTATGAGTTCTTCATCCATGATGTTCATATGATGAGAGGTGTCATACTTTTCACTGGGGAAACAGGCGTTTAAGGTATACCCTGAGACTCCTGAAGAAACTTCTGAGGAGAATGATGGTGCAGGTGATGATGAGGTTTCCGAGCAGGGTGGTGTCTGGTCCAATAAAAATCCATGATCCAGCCGTTGGGTGACGTCAGCCATTTCACTTGATGTGAAGAACATATTATTTTCTTGGTTTTCATTTTTATCTTCGCACATTTCCAAACTTCCATCACTTTCGTCTAATACTTGTTGAAGGTATCTGATGTATTCTACGACCATTCTCAAAGTGTCAACTTTGCTAAGTTTTTTACTGGCGCCTCGTCCAGCACTACTGGATAGCGCGGCTACTACTGAAGGTGGGAGATGTTTTCTGAGTTCGGCAAATCCGTCATTAACTTGCTTAACTCTATTTCTTTCGCGAGCGTTTCTTCTGATGATAGAAGGAGATTGATGTCCAGTGTAAGCTGTCGGCTTATAATTCATCTTCTTCCGGCACCGTAGTAAATCAGAAGTTAAATTACCCCCTTGCGAAATGTAATTGTTGTTGTTTATTTTAATTGGCGCTGGCGCAATAGCGACCGTTCGTTTATCCATTATGTTCACTTGTTGATTGTTTTGAGGGTACCCAGTAGATACGATAACACAATTATTTTGTCCAGGAATCAACTGAATTTCGTTTAACATTTTGTAATTATTTTTTTAAAAACTTTTTACACTCTCCGAATCGGAAAGTGTTTCGTTGAAAATGTTCACGATTTTATTTACGCAAGTCTTTGATCGCGCTACGAATAACAGGTAACTGAGCACACGTACACCTGGCGCGGAGTCGCGGGAACTACTAACTCGAGGAGCGGAGCAGAAAGAGGAACAACTGTGGCAGTGGTGGAAACTAGAATGAGCCCTTTGCTTTTGCTCCCTAGGTTTTGTAGAAGTAATTTTTGGTTCGTAAGGACCGCGAGTATTTTTTTTCAGCTGTTCACAGGAGCGGCACGTGACAAAATAATTCAAAATTTTGGAATTTGATTTTTGCTTTATTTTATAATGTCCGAATTTTAGTGATCTTATAGAATAACTAATGAACAATAATTTGAAAAGCGTTGATTATATATTATATTATACTAAAAATAAATAAAAGTTTTTTTTAATCCATGTCCATGTGGGGTATATGGCCTCCTAATGGAGGTATCTCAAAAGAAGTTTTTCTACGTGAACTGTTTGTCAATCTCTCTTTTTCAAATACAGTAGTAAATAAATGTAATTATATATTACTTATTTCCCATTCTTTGTCCGCTTAAAATGTATTTCTGGGCTGATTACTTTTCATAAAGAACTAACAGCCAATATCAAATGATTCGTGTTGGATTGATTTTTTAATACGATTTTTATTTTTAGTGAAATATATTTTTATGACGTAACATCAAAAATATAAAAATTGTAACTAATATTCCAGTATTGTCTCTTTACTTGATAAATTTGTTTTATTAAATATAAGGTTGACATATAAATTACCTTATACGGTGTACGCCACCGAGTTGATTATCCCCTCTCGCGCTGCCGGTCTCAGTCGCAGGCGGCAACCCGCTCGTGTCCGGCGCGCGACGGGCAGGTGAGAGCTTTGCGCCCCTCGCCCGCACGCCTCTGCCTCGCCAAAGTGCCCATGCACACCAACCCTCAATACCTATGCATACTAAAAAAAACACTCGACCGAAAACACCTACTGTAGAAATAGGCAGTTAATAATTTCATACTATTATGCTATTATTTTAATATCAAATGCGATGGAAGTAGCAGCTTTGCATATATCGTTAAAATAAAAAAAGACAAAGCAATGATGTCCAAAATATATTTATCTAATAAACGGATTTAATATGTAAGAAAAAAAAATGCGTAATGTAACCTTTAAAGTTAAGCTTTTGGATCGGATTAAGGCAGAAATGTTTGTGATGTCAAAAATTCTTTCCTACCAAACCTATCCTAAAATAGGGAGTAGAAAGTATAGATAACTACTAATTTTATCCTGATAGTTTATAACCTTTAATAACTACCATTAACGAAAAATAGACCTTTTAAAGTACACTTATAAAAAACTTATACTAAGATAAACTTCATCTAAAGCCAGCAGATTAGCCATCAGAAGGTTGTAAGATCTTGACATGAAAAGGTGTAAATAAAATGAGCAGTTGATATTTTTCCCTGAAGATGATCTAAAGAAACTTTGAGGGAAGACCAAAGAATTAAAACTAACTTGTGGTTAATCAAACGTATTATATTTCTACGTCCGCAAGAATAATGAAAGTATGTCTTTTAAATGGAAAATTTGGAAACTACAATGCAGATAATACATATATGCATGTGTAAAGGATTAAGAAACGAGTCAAATTAGCGTTGCTGAATTAGTAATTTTCACGCTGAAGCATTACATTTTACATCTAAGTTCATATAAATGCAAATCTTGTTTTGTTTATCCTGGAGAGTACCGATTTTTTTTCGTTTCTTGATTTAAAATCATACATTCACAGATTTTTTTTACTAAAAATAAACATATAATTGTTGGTTTAAAGGTTAAAAAGGTTATAAAAAAAAAATATTCACCATAACATGAACATTTGTTTACAATATTATATGCCATGTCCGCTTTCAATTTTGAGGATATGGACTACTGATAGAATAAATGTCTATATATAAAAGTGTTTCTACGAGAACTGCTTCTTAAACTGTTTCTCAACTTTTCAGTTTTTTAAAGAAAGTAGATATAGAAGGATAGGGCTAGGACAGGACTTATTGTGTATTTATAAAATTGTGGTTGAGACTTTATTTAGACATCAGTCCCCTTGAAAATAAGTCTATAATTAGATTGAAAAGAATAGTTTATTTAACTGCCCATCTGGGATTCCAGCCCGTAAGCTTTGCAACCAAAGTCAACGACGTTGACCATATTCCAAAACCTTTTATTACACTATTTACATATCGAATTTGTTATATTGTGCAAAAAATCACATTAAAAACAAATGATTGCTACGATTGTGTGATGTTGTTTTATTTTTATACTGAAATATTATTGAGATTAACAAAGTACAAAACGCTAAACAATTGCCAGCACTATCTGATGTAGTGACTAATAATTCATTATTTATGATGTTTTATTTACCATTAAAGCCTGGGGTCACCAAACTTTTTGAGAAACCGTTGGGTGCCGATCCAAAAAGAATCTCGATGGAATCCTATCAGAATTAAAAAAAAACAATATTTCGTAAAGTTTGGTGACCGCTGATTTAAAGATTACAATATTAGTGTATTTTTACACTATATACACGTAGGAACATGTTTACTACATTTTTTCCGTTTTGATTTTTTTTTTGAGAAAGGTTAATTTCCAAGGGAGCATTGTGATTTTTTTGCATAATAGAGGGTAATGACTGTTATGAGTCAATAGCTTTGAGAAACTATGATCTCAAAACTAAATAATATAACAAGTGTTTGTAGTAATATAACAATAAGTCAAAATTATCAACTCACCGTCACAACGCGCCACTCGTATATTCAACGGAGATTTGATGAACTAGCTGTTAAAGAACCAAAAAAATCATTTCCAATATTTGTTAAGGATTATTGTAGTCAAAATTTGCATTCTTTTAATTACCTTAGGAATTGTGGACATTTAAATACTAACACAATTATTAGTACTAAATGTTGACTATTTCTCTAAATTTCTTACACATGTTTTGATAATATTGCTTTGTATTATTTATACACTTTAAATATTATTTATTTTCAACCAGCGATGAGAAGCTACAAGTATTTCATTGAAAACGAGATAGTTCTTGAGTGTCTAAATAAATTTCTAATCTGTGCTTACGATAAAATACTATTATACTCTTAAGCAGATTTTGATTCCAACAAGATGGATGAACTTTCCAGAAAGAAATCTTTGAAAAAATAATATTTTTGATTTATAAAAAGATTGAATATTTTTTTATGTGAATTTCTCAATCTAAAAAATGACACATTATTACGTGCTACTTTTTACAATCATTTGTATAAAAATCTATCTTAAATTTTTATTATATTTCCTTCTAACTTTGAATCTATTAATTAATGATTATGATAATAAACAAAACTATCAAAACATTATTTCAGCTAGCCGAAAAGATCCACTTACGATAAAAAACAAGAAACAGGAATTAATTTGGAAAATAGATACATATTTGCATAACTACCAGTCCAGTCGAAAGTAAAAGTTTTATTATACCTTTTTGTTGTTGTATTTGTCTAGCAAGTTCATAAGTTCGTTTTTAAAATAAACAAATATATTACAGACAACGCAGGTGCTATTCTTGGGTGCATTGCAATTTTTCAATTCACTCTTGAGAAATATAAAGAATATAAATGACCCACTTAATTGTTTTTATTTATTTTTTCAAATGAATCCTTTCTTTTGTTTATAATTCAAAAAAATTCTATTTTTGTTTACAAAACATGTTTTGTTTTTATCAATAATATTTTTTTACATTTTTAGCTTTCATTTTGAAGTTTAATGTTTTAATAATATTTTGTATTTTTTGCCACAATTAATTAACTGTCTTTATCGTTTTAGTTTGCGTATTTTTTATTCAAAATAAATACATTCAGAAGCCTAAGTAAACTAAAGTAACTATGGTATTTTAGAATATTATATTCACATCTCACTCACTCGTATTTTATGTCATCACTTTGCGTAAAAACAATATTTCACACGATGGGTTGTGAAGCACGTCGATTTTGCGTTATCTTTCAAATGACTTCAAAAATGATGGTCTACATTGGAGAAAACCGTGTCCGGCCGACAACACGGACTTGTTGGCGACCAAAGTTATGTTTCCAGGATCTTATCAGGATTAAAAACTGACTGACACTTCTACACTGACAATTATCGTAGTCGCTAGTGACTGTGGGAATATTATTCTACAAATTAATTGAATACGTATGAGTAGAATTTTGTTGCAGTGCCATCAATTAGTATTCACAAAAAAAGTTTGATTAACACGACAAGCTGATAGAGAGTGGGTGTGTGTGCATGTATTTTTTGTGTTAAAAGATTAACACCTCAGCACACTAATACACACTATCTGCGCTATCGGAGAGAGTGTTTGTATGTGTGTGTGTTACCTTATAGATTAACAGATACATTAGGTAAATTATATATTTTTGTTGGTGTTGTTAATCGAAACATAGCGTAAAATTATAAAAAAATCATACAAATTGAACCACTGAGAAGTGAAGTGAGCCAATTAGTAATTTACAAATAAAAATAAGTTCGATGCATATAAAATCTATATGCCTTAAAGTAATGTAAAATTAAAGTGACACAAGTTATGTAAACACACACAACAATAGATTTCTTAATAATATTTAAAATATGCAATTCACAAAAACTATCTTATTGTACTTAAAAATGCAATAGATATGTTTCATAATTGAGGAGCAAACATTCAAAAAGTGTTTTGTCACAAATTTTGAAAAATGGCGTTTTATATCAATTCTGATAGCCCATAATAAAACCTATGAATGGAAATCAAAATTAGTGTTGAAAAAGGTTTTTTTTCATATTAAAATGAAATCATAAAGTTGACACATTCATACAAACCGTCACTTTTGCAACACTTAAATCATCATTTTCCAAGCTTTGTATTTGTGTGACAAAACACTTTTTGAATGTTTGCTCCTCAATTTTGCAACTTGGTTTATTTCACTTCTCGAGGGCTCAATTATTGGTCTGATAAACTGATAAATTAATTGTACATAATTTTATTTTTAAACCTGAAAGTTCTAATAGCAAGAAATTATTTTATGATAACGGTAAATAATCAATAAATTTAAAGACAAAGTACAATGTTATCAGAAAATTAAAATACAATAGAAATAGACATTCTTATACAATATTTTAGTTGCAATGTCGAAAGAGAGAGAGAGAGAGAGAGAGAGGCAAATGGTTTTCAAAATTTTTTGCCTCATCAATCATTTTGTTGCTGAGCTTTCAACCTGTTAAAGTAGTGCTTAACATTAAATATTAATTCAATTTTCAATATTTTTATTAAACAAATTTTTGCAACGAAGAACATATCTATGAAATAAAGAGATTTTGTGAATCATTGATAAAATACATGTACGTACTTTATATAAGTTCGTTTTGTATAGCTCTTGGATCGCAAATTTGTGATAAATAGTTTTTACAAAAATGATTATTAAATATCAATTTTAATTACAGACCTTAGCGAAAAATCACAATATCAATAATTTAATTGTGCTTCTTTGTGGATAAATAATCCAAAGTATCACTTATAAGATCTTCTTATTTAAAAAAAATGTTTCATAATACTGTGAAAAAAACTACGTAAAGTGTGATTTAACTCGATGGCTGACACAGACGAGATATCTTGTTATTTTTTTCGTGCTTATCACGTCAGAGACGAGCTATCTCGTCAATAGCTAATTAAATTAATAGTTGTCAATTATAGCCGGCGTGCTAGGTAATTACTATTAGTTATCTACGGTAGATAAATGGCTAAGGTAACATTTTTTTTTATAATAGTTTTTTTTATTGATTGGATAATTATGTAAAAGTCGAGTCCTATGGTGCAGCGGTTGGCGTTACTGGCTTCCGTTTCGTGTCTCACGGGCTCGAGTCCCAGTAAGAACAGCTGTTTTCGATCGATTTCTGTTCGAAGGCACGGGTGTTTGTGATATTTTAATTTCGCTCCCACTTTTCCAATCCTTCAATATCTGGGCTTAGCGAGAGCGATTAGTTTACCACTAGTCCTGTCCTAGCCTTATACTTCCATCTCTACTACTCACTTTGGAAAATATACTAGTAGAGATAGAACTAACAAGCAGCTCTCGTAGAAATAAATCTGTTAAGATACCTACATAAGGAAGCTATTTGCTCTACATTGGGAGCGGACATGGATATATACATATTTAAAAAAAAGTTTTCTTAGTGTAGAAGAAATAAAAAAAATAATATTGCATATGATTTGTTCAAGAATAATTCGTCAGTAAAAGGTTTTTTAATTTAAAAGCAATTCAGGAGAAGTGAACGATGATAAATATTACAGCTAATATTAACATGTTTATTATACTTATATATTGGGAGGAAATAGATTATGCTGCTTTGTAACATACTAAAAATAAAAAACGCATTTTTAAGTCATAACTCTAATTAAAATTACTAAACGATATGATGCATATATCACGCTGCATGCATATAAGTGATATATCACCTTTCAGAAATCAAACTGCGTTTCATCAAAAACTGATGTTGACAAATGCAGATCTGGTCAAGGGTTAAGAAGTTCAGACCTCTATGATCATTGTTTAAACGAAATGACCTCTTAAGGTTTTCTATTACAAATGCTCGTTGTTGTTAGATTATTGCACTGTGATTTAATGAAGGAACGAATAATACAGAATATGGATAATTAACCGAGTAAAATCTTGATAAATAAACTTAAATCTTTAAAATCATTTTTTTCAGCAATTAGCATTATTGTTCGACTTATTAAAAATAAAAATGAATAATATTTCAGGAATAAATTTTGAAAGAATATCCTAGACCAGGTGTGTTGAACCTGCGGCCTTCTGGCCAATTCTGAAATTCTGCACATTTTGGATTTGAAAATCCATGAAAGACCTAAAAAAAAAAAAATGTCTTACGCCGCTAATTTGGGCAAATCCGTAAATTCTTAGGATTTTTGATGTCGATATCGTTGAAAGAACAAAAAAAAAGGTCACACGCTGCTAATTTGGGCAAATCCGTAAATTTCTGGGCTTTAGAAATTGGTATGATTTTTTTTCTGGCCAAAGATTCTCTTGTCAATGTTTACTGCGGCCTATGTCGAATCAGAAAATTGAATGCAGCCTTCAGAGAAGAAAAGGTTCCCCACCCCCACTCTAGGATATAGTCTTGGACCTAGAAAATGTTTAATTATGCTAAAAAAAATTGTTCCGTTTTTCTAACAATTCCATAACTCTGATTTATATATAATAAATGGAATCTTAATCAAAGCGATTTTATTAAAATTACTCTTCTTCTGAATTATAAATATCTACCTGATGTGTAGAAGACAATTTTGCTTATACTAAACTGATAAAAAAGTTAATTTAGAATTTTTTTCATTATGTACACTTCCACAAAAATCTTGGTCGAACACGACCCGGGCTTCGCCTCTCGGCATCTTCTGTTACTACTCAGTGCGCGAATGCGCTCGAACTGACAGGCAGCGGAAGGTTTTTATTGTCCCGGGTCATGTTCGACCAAGATTTTTATGGAAGTGTACATAGTGGAAATAATTCTAAATTAACGTTGAATTTCCATCAAGCACCTTCAGTTGAAATTTTAAATTATGATAAAAAAAATTGAGAATTCAAATAATCGTATTTTTAACATTTCTGCATTTGTAGCTTGAAATGTCATTTTATGATTTATAATTATTAGAAACTGACGGCGCTTTGTGTTTCACCCAGAAAAAAATATTTTTTATTTTTAAATTATTACGTCCGACGGTATGTATTATAAATTTTTTTCATTATTTTTAATAGTGATCTTTAAGAAAATATACCTTTTAATATAGTCCATAATCAGCTGTATCGAATCCCTTGATCCAAAAACGAATAAAAGTCGATTCCTAACAATCCTTTACCTCATAAGAAATGAGCCCTTTTCAGAGAACAACAAAGACTTCATAACACGGGGCAAGCAATGCGTCGATAATCAAAAATGCCGAAGACATTTGATAAAAAATCTCGCTATGAAATCGACATGATTGATACCTCATTAGCCTCAGAACAGACATGATCCTAGGAATTTTTTTTTATAAATTCCACGCTACTTCTATGTCAAATCTATATTATCTTATATTATACGAACGGAAATATTTATTGGGTTATATGAGTTGAATATAAAATCGGTTTGTATGATGAAAATATTTCAAACTTTTTTCTGCAGGAATGTGGCGACAATTATTATACGATATGAGAAGCTTATTAAATAAAATTTTGACAAGAGTATTTTCAAGCATGAAAGTATTTGACAAATTAAGCGACGAATATTGCTTTTTCTGTGTCGCATATCAGTGGTTTTATATTCATTGTTAGTAAATTTTTAAAGTGGTTGTCATCAATTGATAGCTAAATTAAAGTTTCATCTTGCTTATTAAATTTATCTAAGTATATAAATATTCACTGTTGCAAACACTTTGAAATAACATTTAATCAATTTACATTAATTCTATTAATCTTTTTCACACAATTATAATATAAGCTTACTGAATGTAACTTTGAATCGTTCAAATTATATACATTCACACAAGTTTTGTCACAAACGACCCGGGTTTTGCTTTTCGGCATCGGCAAGTACACGGATGAACTTGAGCAGACGTTTATTAAATAAATGTATCGTGCTTTTATAAGAAATAAATGAATCACTAATTATAAGGTCATTGCTGACGTAATAGATTAACCCATGGGAATGCCAACAGATTTGAATGGTAAGTAATTTTAAGAATTATATTTACCCTGTTTGCTGGAAAAAAGTCATGATTATATTTACTTACGTATAGGATACAAGAGTGAGGAATTTGGATGTACTGAATGTAATACGTATTTTTTCAAAGGTATCTAGCATTATGTTCTAACATTGTTTGGAAGAATAATTAAAATATAGTAAACACTAAATACTATGTCATTGAGTGGTATATATAATATGTATAGACCTGATTTTATATAAAAATTCAGAATTATGTTGTAGCTACCTTGACCTTAAGTTATGTTCAATGATTGTGTATAATATATTATTTCGAAATTGATAAAACAGTTTAACGTTAACCCTCCAAGGACGAGCGTCACCATATGGTCACAGTAAACACCGTTGTCTATTGATCCCATTATTCATCCTTTTTCTACCTGAATATCGTTGCTTTTGCTCATATTTGGTTAAGAAGGGTACAGACTACAGTTAGTCATCAGCTGAGGGGACGGAAACGGCCTCTAAAAGTACATGTGATTTTTTGAATTTCCGTTTTTTTTTAATTTACTTTTTGAAATTGTTAGTTATTTTTTTATAAAAACATCAAATTATTTACAGTTATTTTGCTAATATATTTATATTGAAATTATGTTGATCTAAAGAGGTAAAATTATAAATATTTAAAAAAAATCACGTTTAGCTATATTTCAACCCCGAATGTTTGCGAGCCCATACGGTCACTTTTGTCCTTACTACTGTCCGTACTCAATATTACACGGTAATAAAAGGATGAACATGACCATATAGTTATGCGGGGTCTCTATACAACGACATTGCGTTTTTTTTTAAATTTTGGATAGGAATAAAAGTTATCCGTGACTTCAATATGGCTTAGAAAATATTTTTTTTGTCGGAAAAAAGCTCTCGTCTCTGGAGGGTTGCGAAATTATGTTTTTCATCACATCATTGTTAATATCTTCATTTTATATATTCTTATCTAAATATAAAAAATCAAAATGTGCACTTTCCGATATTTATAAATCGTGTCAGAGCTCATAATGGAACATGTTGCGACTCTTGCGAGCCGAATTTCTAGAAACCTCATTGTTTTAATTGTATTGAATATGTTCATGCTAGTTAATATTTCACAACCTTTTCCGGTTAAGTCCATGATTTTACCAGTTCCATATCATTAAGCAGAAAAAAATTATCATGATTTATGAGTATATATTTGTAGTTCAATAAAAAATCCAGTTTTAATCTTGTAAATTGTAATCATTATAGTATGTTGACGAAAATGCAATTCATCAAAATTTGTTACAAACATCATTAAAGGTATTTATCATACAATAATTAATAACCTGTTATAATCGACGTGGCGAGCTTTATCGAGAGTCAGCGGGCGGCCTCTTTAGTGTGTCAAATGTCAAAAGCTCAAAGAAAATGTTAATACATCGATGAGTGATGAATGCTTCGCGCGGCAGCCTTTGCAGAGCCTCGTCACGTAAGTCGGTTGCTGTTCTGTCGGTGCGTTTAATTTTAAATTGCCCCAAGAAGCCTTATATTGAATATATTTGGACTGCACTAGACATTTTCAATGCACTTTGGTATAATCTTTTAGTAAAATTGTTTATTATGGTATTAAGTGTATCAATATTTTCTTTCGTTAGTCATAAATGTCAGCTTTAGACATATTTATTAACAAAATATTTCACGAAACACGATTTGTGTAATTGAATTAAATTGATAAATTACGATCAGTGATATATTTTAAAAAATGTGAATAAATCATTATTTATGTCTACACATTTTTTTAATATAATCAAATACTGTTTGTAATGTATCAAAACTTTTTTAAAAAGCTATTTATTTAAGATATATTTTATACATTTTGACTTCATTTTTCTTAAATGCATGTCGGCTTCCAATGTAAAGCATGAGGCTTCCAAATGGAGTTATTTCAATAGAAGGTTTTCGACTAGGAATTCATGTTGCTTAGTAGCTTAACCCCTCTTTTTTGAAGAGATTATGGATAGAAAGGATACGGTTTGGATAAAACTAGTGGTTATCTTCGATCTCACTACGTCACTTTATTCCATGATAAGATAGGTGAGAGGGAATTTTAAGACATCACAAACATCCTGTCTTAGAACAGAAATTGAAAAAATGCTGTACATTCTAGGATTTGAACCTGCAACATGCTTTGCGTAAGCCAACGACGTTGACCACTGTTCTACGGACACGACAACTTAATTTAATACGATATATTTTTACGATTAAACATTACACTTAAAGCTTGTATTTTCCATGCATAAAAAAATATTTACATTGATTTTACAATAAAACATATTGCAAGAAAAAAATAATAAACGGTTTTTTTAAACTAAACGTTTTTGTCCGAAAAGTGAGGTTAATCAATTGAGTAACAAGCAGTTGTTAAAAATAATTTAATTAATGACACCGTTAGTAAAATATTTAAATGTTAGGTACTTATATTTAATTTCCAATTATTGATTTGAATATTCGTTTTATAAATCTCTGCTAACGAGGTTCGTACCCCGTACAATAACGCCGTTAAACTTTATTACCCTATGAAAGCTTCATTTGTATACAATCACGTCAGAGTAAGCCTAGCTGAAAGCTCACATGGTAATATAATAACATTATTGTTGTGGCAGGTAAGGACATGCAGTGAACGAACATCACTAATGTTTGGAACGTGACTATTAATTTTTAATAAAAGCTCCTCATGTTACACTGAACAAATATTTTAGTCTTTGACGAAGGTGTTTATCATTTAGTAACGAAAGCTAGTTTGTAAATCAAACTTCAATGATTTATTATTAGCAAACTGGCGGTATATTCATGACTAGTTTTTATAAAATAGAAATATTAAACTACTGAATAAACTTTTTTAAGAGCGGTGAAAATAAATAAGGGTTAAAATAATTGCACTTGTGGATTGAATGGTTTTCACTGGTACAAGTGAACTTGATTGTTGAAAACATTACGAAATAGCTATTAATGTATTCTTTTATATTTTTCATCGCAACCATCCGTGCATATATATAGCCAAACAGAGCTACACTATAAGTGCAAATCATCTAACCGAAAGTTCATTTAATTCTAAGCCAATAAATAATGATGCCTTGATTTTAGTGGTTTAGTTTCTCTAATAAATATTTTTTAACCTCTATAAGCTGATATAGTACCATTATAGTATTGAATATTTTATGTGTTATAATTTTTTTAAATCGATAACACTCACACAACAGTAAATCTAAAGCTATGATACCAAGAGTTAATTTTTGTATATTAAATAAATTTGATATAACATAAGTTCTTTTGTATAGATGAAATAAAAAACGATGTTCTTTTTTGCCACCATAAAACCCCAATAAAAATACCAAAGGTATCATAGCCGCGTTTTGTTTTAGGTTTCGTTTGTAAGCGATATAGCCGCGTTTGAAAGTAAATACTCATTGATAGTGCGGCCACAATATTTTTGGTATCTGAATCGGTCCTTTATTGAAATGTTGTTTGCACCGAAATCCCCTCTGAGGATAAGGCTGGGGACCATTGCGTGCCGAAAGCCCATGCGGGGCGTATTAAAAGACCAAATGAATAATATGACCATGATAAAGCAATAATGGTAATACGATTTGGAATCATTTTATTTGTTCACCGCAAGTTAAGCCAACAAATCATCCTCTGTGCGCAAGTCAATGGACCTTTTTAAATATTGTGTTGTGTGTTTGATATATCTAAAGTCTTCGACTATGTTCGGTACAAATATAAGGGTATCTATTATAATCATATCGTCACTTCAATACTACAACTAGGTAACGTGAGATTTACAATGTTTTCGGGATAGCTATAGAATGTTATTTAGGATACAAAACTGACTTTACAACATCAATGTAAAATCATTTATTTGTTTATTGACTTGGAATTTACTTAGTAGAACTCCACTATAATAGGGTAAAAATAGCAACGTGTTTAGTTCTGCAGTTTTTTTTTATATTTATTAGTTGATAGCTATTTCGGCTTTCGCCATCGTCAGAACTACAGATCATAGTTCTGACGATGGCGAAACCCAAAATAAATGTCAACTAATAAATATAAAAACTGTAGAACTAAATACGTTGCTATTTTTACCCTATCTTTTATTTGTTTCTTTTTAAATTATGACAAAAACAAAGCTGAGTGTGTAAAATTAGAGAAACGTTTTTGTAATATTGAGGTGGCAATATACACTTATTCTAACTTGCTTATAAATTTTGATATCACTTGTACTTAATCTGTCATTAAAAAAAGATGATTGGAAAAAACGTTTTTTTATATCATTGTCTCATTTTGTTATCCATCAATTTATTGTGATACATTGAGATATCTTAGTTCAGATTGTCTCTTTGTTTATTATATAAGAAAAGTTGAAACTAATTGTGCATATTTTTTTTTAATATTTGACATCACAGCAATCTTTTGATGACCATTAACTTAAAATAAACAAAATAACAATCCAACAATTACGCCCAAACAACTTCAAATTACACACATATAAATTGTTTTTTTTTTGTTATACTGTGAGAGAGAAATATTTGTTTTCAATTTAATGGCTAGCCTTAATATATCAGATACTTATATTTAATTAGAATGCTGTACTAACCGTTATTTAAAATAAAACAATGATAATTCTTTTATCGATTCAAATTTAATAGTAATTTCGTTTCATATTATTTTATTCTTAAGTTTCTCTAAAACATTTATTAAAATAAATCTTATAAAACACCTAATTTTCACGTAGGCAAAATTAATTGAAAGAACATGTCTTATGATGAGCGGTAAAAATATAGACGAGACTGATACTATTAATGACTTATTTAAATCAATCCATTCATTAGTTCCACTATTATTTATTTATTTATTATTATTCGCTTTGATAGAGTTGGTCATTTCAACTATCCCCAGATAAAATATTATGTATTTATTTAAATCCTACTTAATTAAACTATACACGTTTATCGGTTCTCAGAGTAAATATTTCGAATGAATGAACCAATGAGATTTTATTTCACACGCATCTTTATCTCTTGATTAAAAACATTGTGTTAAATGAAAAAAATAGTAATTAAAAGATTGATTGACGATTGTAGTGATAAGATAAACATAACTCATTGATAAAAGTGCTACAATCTCTCACACAAATTAAATAAACTCGCCGTTGATACTAATAGACAATCGGCTTATTCTACAAAACCAATTTCATCTAATACTTTTCTAAAACAAATAGCTGAAATATAATTAGTTCGTAGTAATAAATCTAAGAAGGGTCGCTTAAGAGGTGTGTTATTCTTGATTCATATTTACTTTTTCGATGTTTAATTTACATATCTAAATAAGGTGATTTAATCAGTGTTTCCGATACACGTCTCTGAGAGTGCTATAAAACAAATTCAACAAAAAGATTAGAAAACTCAATTAGGCTACATAGTTCTTTTAATTAAAAATATGGTAGAGTTAAATAATTGTTCAGCATTCAAATTCTTTCATCGGCTACTGTACCTTTTTTTATCGTCTTGTGATATAACACATTCTTATTATAATTTAGAAAATTCAATCAATAAAAATATTTATTTACCCTTCTATGATAAATTTTCATATTTAAATCATGCTCACAACTGTATATATCATATGGACTTGATGACGAATAATTTTATCAGAATGTTAAATAATGTAGAACATTTATAATAACTTCAAGATAGGGATAGCTAAAAAGGATACAATTACAAAAGAATTATTTGTTAACTGAAAACTTTATACCCCTTTTTTTTGATGGGTTAATAGTGAATGGATCAAAAATATCACAAATAATGGATATGATTTTCTGGTATTGGTACACGTTACTTTTTATTATAAAAATACTGAAAAAGAACGATTAAGTTTTCTTTCACACAATATTGTCAGTTATCAAAAATTCCATAAGTACGTCGTTTTGAAGACATAAAGATTTATTTTATTTTAAAAATAGACACGATTATATTTTTGGTAGTTGAAATATTACAAATAAGTATTTTGGTTGTTGTAATATAATTTAATATATCAAACGAAAATATATATACAATTTAATTTTGGAATATGTAAGTGTAAAATATGTTACGGATTAAGTATGCACAAATTTTAGTCAGTTACATTTTCACAATAAAACAGATAAGCAGTTTACCTTGTCAATCTGTAAATTAACTACATAGTTCAATTAATCATGAACTTAAAAATACTGTCACGGGTGCACTACTACAGCTACCCTCCACTGCTCACTGATTACCACTGACCACTGATTACGCAGTTGTTTTGTTTTACTGTCATCGGACGTTTCGCATAACCTCAAAATTTTTAACGTCGTGTTGTCATTCTAACCCTGTTTCTCTAAAACAGGGGTCGGCAACCCGCATGCGGCCCGCGAGGCGTCGTGGTGCGGCCCGCAAGGTTCTCTAGATTAAAATATTTGCTTACACATGACATTTAAGTGTAATGACATGTTACCGAAGTGCGGCCCGCCCTAATCATGTGACCCAAGTGCGGCCCGCACTAATCCTCACGTAAAATATTTGGCACTTTTACAACAAAAGGTTTCAGACCCTTGCTCTAAAACATATCTGACCTTACCTTACTGAACCCAAATTTAACCATTATATCATTTCAAATCTGTCTAGAGGTCGTCACTCGTCAGTGAGTTTATCAACATACATTTTAAATCATTCTTAGGCTATTCAAAGTGAATGTGAATTGTCATGATCTAAAATTAAACTTTATTGCTTGTTAATGTATACGTTAATTAGTAAAATTATACATTCACGAGTTTCCACACTTTAAATGTGGCATATATGTATGTATATTGCCTTATGAAAATTCTTTCAAAGATCTATGGACATATGTATGAACTATTGAATTTAATATAATATAAAGATCATGGTTCTATTTGTAATCAAGTTCTAAGACTTAATAAAATAAATTTACATCTGTATTTTTTTTACTCAGCACATAGCGAACCATAAATATTCTTTAAATTAAAATGTGTCGTTTATCGTAATCGTACGTTTTTTTAAATAATGTCGTGATCCTACTTGTGATAATCTTAATACAATAATTTGAAAAGTTTTGCAATACCTTCAGAGGGTCAAAAAGAAACGTATTAAAAAAAATCTTCAATTGAATACAGACTTCAATAGTTTCCAGCAATTTACTTCGGTGAGTTATTTATTATAACTAAACAAGAGTATTCAATTCCTCATGAAGGTGCCAATTAGGTAAATTTTTTCAGCAATTGGTCAAGTGGTAAAATCAAGATTTGAATTATTCTTTCCACGTTTGAGGGCGATTTTAAAACAGACCGTGTGTAGAAGATTTCATACACCGCATCAGAAAAAACGATTGCAGACTGTTCGTTGAATTAAAAAGAGTCTATTTATTTTTTGAGTATATGTAAACTCAGTATTATTTTTATATTAAAAAAACATTAGTCTTTCTTGGATTATAAATAAGTTATCAATAATATTTAACTATTATTTCAGTTGATGATTATTTTATCCATTTAAAATAGAGTACTTTTCATTTTTTGTTATCAAAGCTGTAAAAAAAAATATTTTTGTTTATTGTATATTTCATACATTACTTAATAAAATTAATAACATAAATGATTTTTTTATTTAAAAGATATTTGGAAGATAAATATTGTGTTTCTTTGAGAGCAATAGATTGACGAGATTAAATTAAATATAAATTATTTCCTCATTTTTCATTCATTCTTTATAAAATAAATAAATTAAATGATTTTGTCATACATAATTTGTAGGTAAATATTGTGTGTTTTTTTATAGCAATGGATTGATGATATTTGTCTGTTATTCTTAAAGATTTTGTTTTTTTACCATGTCCGCTCCCAATGTGGAGCATATGGACTCCTAATGGAGTTTATCTCAACAGAAGTGTTTCTACGAGAGCTGATTGTGACTCAGTTGCTTAACCTCTCTTTTTCCAAAGAGAGTAGGGAATAGAAGGAAAAGGCTAGGGCAGGACTAGTGGTTAGCTAATCGCTCTCGATAGGCCCCGTTCATACGATAGAATGGGTGGGAGGGGAGGAATTCAAGACATCACATACATCTATGCCTTCGAACAGAAATTCATAAATCGAATGAAAAATAAATTAATAAAATTGCCCGTACTGGGATTCGAACCCGTGACCTCCGCAGCGGTAGCCAACAACGTTGACCGCTCGACCAGTAATAATATTTAAATATATTGATCTTACTCATCTTTTGTGAAGCGAATAAAATTTTGGACGGACTTCCTGTGGCCTGCAATCGGACGGTCTTTTCAAAAGAAAGACATGCCGTGAATATTAAAAATCACTTTGAAAAAGCAAACAAAATATTGATAAACCCAGATAATCACAGATTTTTGCAAATACGTACGATAAAGTTTACATGGAATTGTTATTGTGGTACTGATAAGACGTTTGTGAAAATATTATTATATGAAATATAAGAAAAAAAAACGATCTATTTTGGTATACATCACTTTTATCTTTTAACGCACTACGAGATTACTTAAACAGAAAAAGATGGTATGTATTAAATAATCGTGAGTTTAAAATGAAAAAAATAGATCACAGGCTAAAATATGCGACAGAAAATTTAGGCTTCTGTTAGTATGATGTTATCAATCATACAATCTATGTATTTTGTTAAGTATTTCGACTGAGGGTGCTTGATGGAATTTCAATATCAAATTTGAATTGTTTGAATTTTGTACTTTTCCATGAGTTTTGTCGCTAACGACCCGGGTTCCACCTTTCGGCATCTTCAGGCATTCCAAGTGCACGGATGTACTTGAACTGACGCGTAGTAAACAGTTTCTATCGTTTATATACAAAAATATAAGAAGATCACTAAGTTAAGAGGCTATTAAAAAGTAAATTAGTGAAAATTGAATGTATACAATTTTCAATGAATTAAGTGGGTTTGTTACGCGTCAGTTCAAGTGCATCCGTGCACTTGGAATGCCTGAAGATGCCGAAAGGCGAAACTCGGGTCGTTAGCGACAAAAGTCATGGAAAAGTACAAAATTCAAACAATTCAAATATGTATTTTGTCTAAATTTAAAATCACATTTAGCGTGTTCACTGTCAATACTTGGTGGAAAGGCATTATATTGAGAAAATCAGAATACTCTTTTTTTCTTATTTCAAATTTTATTTATCAATATCAGTATCGGTTTCGCTCATGGCGAGAATTGTCAATTGTTAATTGATTGTTGACTGTCAGTTTACAATGCTCGCCATGAGAAAAACTGGCCCTGATCTTGATAAATAAAAGCGGAAATGGGTACAAAGGAATATTTTTTTTTTCTTAATAAATCTAAAATACTTTAAATATTGACATAAATCACATTGCAAATGCATGTAATGAATATTTTTTATTTGATTTTTCGTTGGTGATCGGTTTTGAAATAAGGTGAATTTTAATGAAATACTCTACTACAGCTATAATTCATCTACTTTCAAATTCACTTAATATCGCAGCGTTCTCATTTAATATTTCGCAAAATAAAAAGTTCTATCCGCACAAACAAAAGAAGGTCCGAAATGTCAAGACATCCAACTCGACGAGCGGGCAAGACAAAAAACTGTCGGATAGATTGATGAATACATTGGCAAATCATACGGTGGTCCGATTCGATCAGATGGACACTTCAAAGGATTCACTCTGGTCCTCTGACATGCTTACCTACCTCCAATCACGCACAGGACATCTTTGACGACGGATATTTGCATGCTACCGGATTTCTGTTTGTTTGCGGAGCTTTTACACAGAGCGGATATGCCTTTCTTCGGGACAGCTGATTTTGACTGGGCATTTCTTTTTTTACATTTTTTATGTGCTGTTTTCATTCAAAAACTTTAAAGCAAACACTGCTTTACATTTACTTAGAGAGCATTGCAGTATTTTTTTATTATTAAATCGAGTAAGTATTTAAAAAAAGGGTGTTAAGAGTAACGCTCAGTAAAACACTACATATTATGTTAACGGATTTTTCTTACCGGACATATTCAACAAAGGGCGGCTTTACTTTAAAATTAAAACCATATTCGCTTTCAAAAGAAAGACTTAAATGAAAAGAAACAGCCGCTTAACTCCTTTTTTTCAAAATAGCGGATTATAAAGTTATGAAAACAGATTGGAAAGAATAAAAACATAGTTTACAACCATGCTTTCCGAATACAAATTATGACTTACAAGTTTTTTAATTTAAGAAATCTATATATACTTAAGTGTTAACACGCCTTCACTTTTCACTTTTGTTAAAAATAGCTATACATATATATTATTTAAAATACTGCAACTTACTTTGTAAGGCAACACAAAAATATATATTCTCAAAAAAATATATCATATTTATATTTTAAAAGGGTACAAAATATGCTATGTATTATTTGGTCTCCGGTCTTCTCAGTCTTTGGATTTTTTGCACTGAAACATTTTTGTCATGGACTACAAGAAACAATGTTCTTTCTAAGTGTAATGTATTATATATATGCTTTCAAATGTAATTATTGTTAATGTCTTTGATGCCATTTCCAGTTTGAAATATTTTCAATTTCGAATAGTCTTAAGTAGGATTGGAAGTAACAAAAAAAACAAAAGCGAACATCGTAAATTTCAATATTTTTTCAACGTTTAAAAAATAATCAATTCGACGCTGCAGTTCAACAAGAAAGACCTACTTTTGTGTGTACAGATTATTGTTCTAAAATAATACATCAAGGGTAATTGAAACGATTTCGCAGGGTCTACCAGACACCCTTCCCATTTGCGGTACGCCGCCATTTAGAGCCCAACCCCCGCTTCTGGCCATCACGTTATTGCATTGCAAACCCACAATAATTTGGCATTGATAAATATTCGGCTATTTATCAAAATCGATCGACAGATACAGTGCATGTTTATCAAGAAATGCAATCATTTGATCGTATAAGTTCATTTACATTGCGTGACCTAACCTTTTGACTTTTGAATATTGACTTACTATTTTAAAAAAAATAGTCTTTTAAACAATATTAGTTTTAGTAAAAAATATATAATAAGAAAATTTGTATGTTTTAATAGGTGAAACTCAATTATTGAAAAAGTTTTTATAACTATGATTAAAAAAATATTTATTATAATGGAAAAATACAATTATATAAGCCATGAAACTCCCACCTTATTTTCATAAGTAACAACTTCTACTCAATAAAAACGAAATAAGTATCTGTCTTAAAAATGTCATTAAATATTTAAACGCAAGTTTTATCATAATAAAAGAGTGATAGTTAATATCAATCAATATTATTATAAATAAATGTCTGACGGTGCAAGCATGATAAACAAAAAAGTTGTGTAATTATCAACTTTTTTTTCTTCATTTTGCAAAGACAGGTATTTTTAAAATGTCTATCAATTTTAGAGCTTGTGAAATCGTCAAATAACTTTTATCTCATCTAGATTTGAGATTCATTAAAATCACATAATCAGTCAGTTAGGACTATTAAAAATCATTGAGAATATTACAAATCCATGTATTCCTGCGCGTTAAAATGTTAAATATCTTTTTATAAACCCAATGGAAAATAAAATATATTCGGTTGGTCATGAGTGAAAACAGTTGATGTTAAAAAATAGAAAACTATTTTTTCTCATGCATGTAATAAGCTCTCTAAATTTTATTCTCTTGTTTCTTTCTTTGCAGGCGTATTATTTGGACCTCAAGCTATTCAGTTAGAGGTCTCATCAGATGCTCCAAATACCTGGCATTATGTCGAAAACTAAAATTTGTAAACCTCTGTATTAAAGCTAAAAGCTCACTTTGCTGTGGCATTGGAGCAACGAGACGTTACATGTTTTATTAATTTTTCAAAATCGCATAGTTGAGCTTTCATCTTTGATCTTTCAGAGGTGGTTTTTAAAAAAAAATAAAATGGATAACTTTACCTATTTTTAAAAATCCATATCCGCTTCCAATGTGGAGCATATGACTTCCTTATTTATTTATTTCAACATAAATTTTTCTTCTAGAACTGTTTTTACTCAGTCGCTTAACCTTTCTTTTCCAAAGAGAGTAGTAAGGATAAAAGGATAAAACTAAGACAGGACTACTGGTTAATTAATTTTTCTCACTACACTCAGTAACTGAAGAATTGTAAAGGTGGAAGAGATATTTTAGACATCATAAACACCCATGCCTTCAAACAGAAATTGATCGAAAAATGCTGTTCGTTCTGCGACTCGAACTCGTGAGATCCGGCACGGAGCCCAACGACGCTTACCACTGCACCTTATGACCCAAAAAATTACTTACCTTTATCCATAAATAAGTTGTTTTAATCTATGTTCACTCTTAATGTGTAACATATGGACATGTCATATAGTTTTTATCAATAGATTTTTCCTGCGGAAACAGATTGTTACTCACTCGATCAGCCACTGGGCAAGATTAACAAATAGCAAATCACGCTAAGCTGAGTTTTAAGTGATCAAATGGGATGCAAATTAATAAAAAAAATATACGGGTTACATAATATAAACTATTTTTGAGGCCCCTAAGGCTTAGAGGACCAAAGGATCAAAGAAACCTCATTCGCTTATGGGTAATTAATACACCACTGTATAAATAGGTTCGTACGGTCCAAAATCTCTTTACGAATATCTTTTTCTCAAGCATACAATCAAATTCGTTATGCTATGCTTTATTCCATTCAACCTGCACTCATCTTCACTGATGAATACAATATTTTAGATTAAGCATATGAATGATTATAGAATAATATCTTCCAGTAAAAGCCCGTAAGAAAACGAAAGTGTGTGTTTTTTTTAATCCTTTTTGCCATACTGCGTTGGTTGTTTTATTTTAATTTCAGTAGCTTATATAATAATTTATAGCAGTATAGCAGTAACAAAATAATATTTTTTAAGTGTGAATAGCTCACCTTGTATATCTTTACTCTCTTTATCTAATGCACATGTGTTAATATTTCCCATGCGATGATGAGTCCTATTATTTTATTGGCAGCAATTTTTCATGCTGCATCTAAATAATGCAATACCGCCCGCGGGAACATACTTTATACTAAGTATACATTTTCTAATTTTTTGACCTTTCATTATGTTGGTGCGTTAAAAGGTGTGAGAAAAACAATTTAAAACTCTCACTTTAGGAAGAAATACACTATTAAAAGTTACCAAATTTTTTGATATTTGTCAAGCGTTATAGATGCAGCTTTTGCTATTTAATATTGAGTTTTAAAAAGCTATATTGTTTAAATTGACTCAAGATAAGAAACTGCGCTAAAAATTTGTGAAAAAAAACATATTATAGTTATGCTAATTTACTTTTGGATATTAAAAATTTAACCTTATCCTTGAAAAGTCTAACTAATTTAAAAACTTTGTTCTTGTTTTTATGTAAAATTTTATCAAAATCAGATATAAAAATACGCCATCAAGTATAACACAAAGATTTATTTTTATCAACGAAGTACACTTTATCGTAAACATTACGAAAGAATTTATAGTAAGATTGTTTGTGTTAACTTGTACAGCATAGTAATGCGTATCAAAAATCACTTCAGTAATGCGTTTTTGTACGTTTTGTGGTACTTTAAAATACATCAGTAGTTGAACATACATTGTTCACTTTTTTAAAACAGTTTTAATAACTTTGACAATAATTATGTAAATTTTTAATAAAATAAATAATTACTTTTCAATATTCAAATTTAAGTAATTACGGTTTTATAAAATGATTTATGAGTTTGTATTTAGAGGCAGTGATGTCTAGAATGTCTTAATTTTTTTCACCCATCTGTTTCATCCAACTTACCTAAGTGAAAGTGATTAGCTACACTTGTCCTGTCGTAGCCTTTCAACATTTCCTTACTTGCTTCGAATCAAAAGAGATTGAGTGAGTTATGAAAGAGTATCCCTTGTTTAACTATAAACTACCTCTGTTTAGGTGGACTTGGTTAGAAGTTCATATCCTCTATATTAGTATTAAATAATAAATATTATATTACAATTATTACAAAGCTGTATTTAACATTTTTTTAGGATAAAATTCTTTGTTCTTAGTAACTATTTAAGATAATGACGTGCCCATGATACCCATCATTAACTCATATTGGTAGTATTAATAATAAGCATTTTACAAACATTAGCTTAAGTATTATGCGTAAAATAATGAGCATTTACTTGTAAGGCTTTTTTATAATTTGACGTGTATTACCTCTAATAATACAAAAATAAATCGCAAGCGCTTAGCTTATTTTTATTATTTTTAGAATGCCTATATTTTTGCTTAGATGCTGAAGCTTTCATTCGAGCATTCGAATTATACGAGCTTTGAAAATAAAATCGAACACGCAACACCAGCCCACACGTAATTGCTATCGACAAATTTACTCAAATGTACCTGGGTTTTTTCACGAGTGTCTACATGACAGTGTCTACATGTACAGTTAACCAAGAATTGATATGTTGCCTAAATATATAGTTCAATCTGTTTTTTGAACAGTTTGTCACTGTTAAAGTAAAACAATAATTATCTTTAATATATTTATTTTAAAAAAATACTAATCAAGACAAATCAATAAACAATAAATCAGTTTAAAAATACTCCTTAATTATATAAACACGTAACATAAGCAATAATTTTATGATTTGTTGTATTATTGATTGATTGCATATTCAGCAAAGAGTAAAGTAAACGTTCAGATATACATAAACTGAAACGCAAAGTTTGCTTAAGTAATTACTTAAGCATTACTTAAGCAACCTTTGCGATAGTAAGTCTGAAGATGCCTCTGAAAGAGGCGAAACACGTGTCACAGTTAGTAACACAATACGTGGAATAATCAAAGTTAATTTAAATTTTCTATTAAAATGAATTTCCACAAAGTTACCGCCGAAACCATCGAAAGTATTATACATAAACTGTGCTCCATATGATTGTAAACTAATGCTACTTTTAGCAATGCAGATTGTGATAATATGTTATTTTTTTAGATGAAAATTTTTAAAAACTGTATTTAAATTGAAAATGAATACACATAAATTGATAAAACAACAGTTTGTACAAACTTTTTATGATAATATTTAGGTAGTATATATTTGTAATTAATTGCAATAAGCTAAACCGATGAAGACCATTTGATATAATTGTGAAATAATAAAATAAAATTTGTTCTGAGAATTCCAAAAAAGTACTATATATTCTAATGACTTTCAAAAGAGGCGAAACATATGTCACAAACTGTTACACAACCTGTAAAATAACATAGCTACCTAATAAAGTTTTATATTAATAAATATTTCATTTGAGGATATATAAAAAAAATTAAAATATTGTGATAAAATTAAGTATCATATAAATAAAATAATATTGGGCACACACGTCGATGTTTTTCTATTCGGCTTACTGTATTGACAGTATCAAATTCGGCAGTCTCTTGTATTAAAATTATAGCAATTTTGACACCTTCGAGGTGCTAACATCCATGCTTTAAGCAAGTTATTTTTAAAATGATCAATGGAGTCATTTTTTTCTCCTAAAACCGAATTATACCCTATACTTGATAATCTAAATGATTGACCGTGTAATATTCTCTGGCATAAAAAATAAATAGTAATTTCATATCCTTATTTCAATAAATAATATATTTGGTGATATGGATACCTGTGTTAAAACTAATTCATTAAGTCAATCGACCATTCCCGTTGAAAAAAAATGTATACAGATCTACAAATAAACACCTTTTTATTTTTCCAGGTATTAAATTATCGAAATCCATATTAGCTTAAAATAATAAAAAAAACACTACTAATTTCACGAAATTAAATAAAACTTTTTCGATTTCGTAAGTAACGAAGCAGGAGAGAGGTGAAGTGAGCCAACTCGTAAAATGGTAAAACTTCTTCTTGTACAATCACAACTTTTTTTGATGTTTTCGTAGATGTTTCTTATATTACGTAGATAACACTATTTCAATATGTATTAACTGAAGTTACTTCACTTTTACGATGCTTTAAAATGAGTAGAACACTTAAACGTTTGTAAGTAACTTTTTTTTTTCTAAAATACCACTTAGCTCACTTCACCTCTAATTCGCCCATATTATGTAGTTATTAATCGTTTGTTGCGAAAGGTTTGTGGGAATATGGTTTTCATATTCCTGCTTTCCAAGTTTACACAAAAAAGTGAGTTGTTGAAAGCAAGACTATTAATTGAATATTGAATTTTTCGACCATTTTTTTGACCATATATTGTAATGTATGTTGGGCATAGGTTTTTCGTATGAAATCGTAAAAAAATATAAAAGTTGAATCTCTACCAAGCATGTTATATAACAATATTCTGATGTAATAGTTTTCTTTTAAAGAATTCGAAAAATAGACCATCAATTTTATACCATACTGATCTGTTGGCGTTTATCATATTTCCGTACAAATAATGTTTACAGGACGTATGAATAGGAACTTGAAGCATTTGACAAATAAAAAAATCCGTAGATGAAGGAAAACTGGAGAATGAAAAATTTGCTTGATTGCTTTATTATAATAATAAAAAAATGCTTCTTTAATTATATATGGAGTTTCTTTCACAAAATACAAAAAAAATCAGTGTAAAATACCTAATATTCAAACAAGTTGCAAGTGAATATTTTCTGTTTTTTTTTAACGAGAATAGATTAAGCATCAATAATGATAACAGCGATTTATAAAGGTCAAATTTAACATCTCAAAAAAGCTGTTTTATTTTGTTTATTTACCCCAAGCGAAGTAGCGAGTAAATTTATTGATTATTTAGGCACACAGACCAAATATTTATTTGATTATTGATGTTAGTTGTTACTTTTAAAAAAAAAACGATAACTTTTGATAACATAAATATTAAATGAAGTCTATTTAATATGGTAAAGAACAAGACTAAACGTTTTCTCAATGCCGTTGTGCACAATTTTACAACCATCGTTTTATTGGGTGATAAACACCTAACGAACGTTTAAGCCGTGTAAAACAATGTCTTCATTCTCCCATTTTCACCATAATGCATGCAAGACGAGCATACCCGCAAATGAGGTAGAAATATCTTGGTGTAGCAATTTCCTGAATCCAAAACTTAATGAGAACGTAAAAATATTATAGCGGCCGTGTCTGAGAAACAATAAACCAATAATGATCGAGAGTAAAATCGTCTCAGTCCGGTTCATCACGGCATATAAAACACTGTCCAATATAACAAATCGTTTCAAAGAGATTTAGATATCATAACCATTATCCAGTATAATAATGTATATTTGATAATGTAAAAAATAACACGGTAAAAACTAACAATGTATTTTAGCTCTACAATTTAATTTTTGTTGATAGCTATTTTGGCTTGACCATATCAGAACTATATCTAAACTTGCATTTACTTATCGATATATTATAGTTGCATACTAAAGGTACACAAAAAGGAAGAGTAGATTTATTGTGTATAATACGTATTTTATTCGTCAAGAATTATTATTAAAAGTTGTCACCTACTAAGGCGTCATATTTTTACTGTATTATATTGAAATTCTACCAAGTTTAAGCCAATTCAATCACATAATATTTATATGCTACAGGTAAAATGCAACAATCTTTGATTTCGATAGAAAATTTATGCACACTGTCAATTATAAGAAAAAAGCTTTTTATTTATACCGTTTTTGATATTAAAAGTTTTTTTTATTTGACCACAAAAGAAACACTTTTTTTAATTTATAGATAGGCTCATTTTGTTATAAAAAAACAATTATCAAATAAAGGTTATTTGATATAACAGATTAAAATAACAAAGTATTTTAGCTCTACAGTTTTTAATAATTTTATTCGTTGATAGCTATTTCGGCTTGCGCCATCGTCAGAACTACCGTAAGCTGAAATAGCTATCAACGAATAAAATTATTAAAAACTGTAGAGCTAAAATACTTTGTTATTTTAATCTGTTATAAATGGAGTTCTACCAAGTAAATGCCAAATCAATTAATAAGTTATTTGATATGAAAAGTATAATAATCAAAACTGGTTTTAGTCAATTGTTGCGATGGCACTAAAACTTCATACTTTGCGCGAAATTTTCGTTTTCAATTAATTAAAATTCTATTAATAATTAGGCCCATTACAGATGAAGTGAGCGTATTGGCATTTTATAAAAAAAATAGATGCGTTGTAGTATTCTACACGTCTTAAAGTATTGTAAAAGTGAAGTAACCTCAATTAATACATATTGCAATTATGTTATTTTCGTAAAATAAAAATATGCAATCCACCAAATCAAAAAAATAAAGACGTGATTGTACTTAAAAAGTCCATTATTTTTTTTTACCATTTTACTAGGTGGCTCACTTCACCCCTAGAGGGCCCAATTGACAGTAAACATCTTAAATTTGGCAACAACAGATCAAAATAAAAATCTTCTGTAATGTTCCGAATTTTAACAAATTTCTACATAGAGTAACAAAACTTTACGTAGAAAGTGTTGATATGTTTGTATCGAATGTTGATCATTGTAGATTTACATAAAATACTACAATATAACACAACGTATATCAGTTGAATTAATAAATATTGAAATATTGAATATTGAAAAAAAATTGAAATTTATTTTATTGTATCAATAATAACTGAGTGTGCAGCTTAGTTTAAATCAGCCTATAAATAATATTCCATTTTAAAAGAATAACTTAATATAATAAATGATCCAAATATATTTTTCAAAAATGAACGAACATATACGCCAGTATACAAGTAGATTGTCAAACATTAAGTATTCTCATCATGTGTATTAATTTGATATAAAAAAATCAATCGTTTTCGTTACTTAGCACAAGGTAGTAATTTGAATACCAAATTACTTCTGTGTAAAAGGAATAAACAGTGCAACAGACATGATATTTTCTACCCACTGTGATTTATCTCGATTGATCAAACACATTTTTGGCAACAATTTACGCCGATGTTAATTCACTTACAAATCTCGTGATATTCACTTATGGTAGTGATATAAAACATTTTGTGGGTGGTTTATTTTTATTCAGGTTTGAAAAAAAACACGACTTTAACTGTTGAATTTGAGTTCACTGTTTTTTGATTTTTCCGAATAATTATGTTTCAACAACTACGCAAACATTATGGTGAGATGGGTAACTACAAACGGTATTGTAAAATAATGATAATAATATATTTATTGAATTTCATTTACTTGGTAGAACTCTATTGCAAAAAAATAAAAATAAGAATGTACTTAGTTCTGAATTTTTTTTATATATAGTTCATAGCTATTTCAGCGTATGCCTTCATCAGAACTATTTATGTTTATACTGGCCTTAGAGAGATATACAATTCGTCCTGTTATCCTCTCAAACATCTTAATTTATATTACAAATTATAGTATTACATTTATCAAACATGACTTTAGTGTTTCTATTAGGGCTTGCAATTTACCGTCTATTTGCAATTACCGGTAAATATTTTTCCCATTACCGGTATACCGGTTATTTATCGTTCAAATTATGTACATTCGAATACACATGCATTTGAACGACCTTAGATTCCAAAAAGCGACCCACGTTATTAGTGTCATAACTTGTGTGAATGTACATAATTTGAACGATTCAAATTTAGTATATGTAACAGTATGTGTATGTTTAGTATATGTATCAGTATGTATATGTAACAGTAATAATTACATATATTATTTATTTTCACAATAAAACTTAGTTTGCCAATCCCTGAATTACGACATTAAGAGAAGTAAGGCAATCGTTTCTCAGAGAGAAAGACTTGATGTATTTCTGTGGAGTAATAATTCATAAATTAATAGCAGGTTTGCGAGACGGGAGGATGTGATCGATGGTCCAAAAAGGCAAGAAAAAGTAATCACCGAGAGGATGGATAATTATTTTAGTGCTCCCGTTGCATTTCACGAAAGAGCCGCAATTTTAACACCGAAGATGCTTTTTTGCCCGTTTTCTCACAAAACAGATCGATCAAAGTGATTTTCGTTTCACTTAAAACTAAAATGAAACTGCATACACTACATAGAATTTAAATGATAAACATTTATACTTTTAATGTTTCTCCATTATTATAAACATATATATATATATAAATCGACTATGGAAAGGAAAATGGACGTAACCTACAGTTTATTTCGATGATCAATATGTATCAAACATAATACACGTTCTATCAACATGATGCAAACTGCAAATGCCGAATTAGCTAAATCTAAATTAAGCTTTTAAGTTTGAAAAAGATGACCTTGTAAAAAATTAAAACCAAGAAAAAACACTGAAATGAACGTTTTTCCGAGACAATTTCTTTAATTAATATTAGGCTATGTCAATTGAACACCAGTTCAGAGGTCTCCGTGCACTTTAAGGTTGTGTATAATTCATAATTTTCATATAGCCTAAAATCATAAAAACACGTTTTTTGCGCCTACTGTAAAATTTGATATGTGTGGGTTACGTCTTTTTTCCTTTCCACAGTCGATTTGTATTCACATTGAAAACTAATTTAGTTTTGAAAAAAAGTTTCCATTAAAATACATCTTAATGAAAATGGAATTTAAGTATTTTTCATAAATTTAAAGACTTTCCTTTGTGTCTGTATTCATATTGAGGTACTGAATTCTAATGTCATCAATAAATAAACTTAGACATTGAAATGTAAATTTCAACGTCTATAACAGTGTGATATTTAGTTATGAAATCATCACTGATTAAAATATTTTAATAAAATAAACAAGAAGTTTATATGCTCCACATTGACAGCGGACATGGTTAAAAAAAATATCTGGTAGAATGAAAATAAAATCTTACCTAACCTAACGTTAGATTTATAAATTAATTTTATTTGCGTCCTAAAGTGAATCAATAACGTTGTTAGATTGAATTGTATGCATAGTAGTGTTATGGCACCCGTCATTTCATTTATAAATATTATATTAATAAATAGTATGTGCACAAAAAATTAATAAATACTTTTTCTACTGAAACTTAACATAGATTTTTATAATAACTTATTATAGCTATTTTTCTATAAGGAAAGCTGTCGTGACAAAATGTGATTAAGCTTAAAAATGGTTTTGTTTTTGAATAAAAAAACCTGAATTCATTTTCAAGGACTTGCACATCAGAAATGCTAAATTTATTGCAGCGTTATCGCTTCCCTCATTAATGTGCTTAAGTGCTATTTTTCTTTGCACACTTTCTTGAAATTACTCTTACTTTGTTTTATAATTTTAACTGTTTTTGTAATTATCTCAGCTGATTATGTTCATTAAGGTGGGTGGTCAAGACGTTTATTATTTTGACACACGTTTGCGTTGCTTTAAAAATAACACGCTGCTTGAAATATTACGTAACACCACATCTTTGTAACAAATGTAAAAAACTTTTAAAATTAATTAGCGGATGGTATTCAACAGTATGCGTAATGCATATGCTTTAAAATCATAAAAGAGTGTTAAGCCTTTTGATTAATTAAATAAATAAACTTGCAATAATACTTCCTATTTGTAAACAAGCTCAGCAATTGTATCTTCAATGGATTCGACGGTAACTGTGTGGAAGTTAATTTTACAATTAAATTGAATTTGATAAATGTGTAATTGTAATTTTTGTATTACAAAATATGACACGTTTTTTTCTTCTTTCATTTTTGTGAGATGCATCATCAGATTTAACATCGTAAGTTACTTATTCTTAAGTTTTCAATTATAAAATAACAGTCAATGTTTGTTAAATTTTAATCGTCAAATTATGTACATTCACACAGATTTTGTCACTAACAACCCGGGTTTTGTCTTTCGGCAGCTTCAGGCGTTCAAGTACACGGTTGAACTTGAACTGACGATTAATAAATGAATGTTTCGTGTTTATATAATAAATAAATGTATCACCGAGCTTAAGGCCATTTCTGGCAAAAAGGATAAGCCCATGGGAATGCCCACAGATTTGAGTAGTGAGTGGTTTTAAGAATTATATTCATTTGATTGTCGAAAAAGGTTTTATGATTATATTTATATAGGGTATAGGAGTGGAGATCCCGGCATGTTTGTTATTATTCTATTGGACGTAAAGAATAAGAAAGATAAAAGCTTTGATAGTACTTATTACAATCTAATTACTTAAATAAAGCACTTTAAATCCCAATGGAAATAAATTCAACAATGGTAGAAAGGGATAATCCCCGATTTTCAGTTTGTAATGTTCAAATTATATTAGAGTCAATTTTTGGTTTATTTGTAAACTGTGTGATGTTAAATCTGATAATGCTTCTTAAAGAGGCAAACACGGGTCATATTTTTTAACAATACAACTAGAATAACAATGATATCAAACTGAATTTTACATTCAGTATTTGTATAACATTACAAACAAATATTTGGATAATTCGATATTTAGACGTGGATGGTTATTTCATATTTAAAAATGGATATCGATTTCTGTTGACGATTGTTAAAAGCTGCATCTAATGATCAATTAAGTGTTGAAAAAGTCAATATGACATCAAGTTTTTTTATAATCTAATGATGTGGATTTTGGGCAAGATTTATAGTCGTGTATTTACTCTTTGAGTTGATTGTGTGAGCTTATTTTTTTTTAAATATCGAACGCTTTACTATCATTAAATACTCATACAATTAATAAGCACACTCCAATTCGGCAACTAAGGATTTATTAAATTGCAACACTATATCTCTAACCTTGAATTTGATATCGACTGTGGAAAGGAAAATGGACATAACACACAGTTTTTTCAAAACAGCTTTTTTTCAATAATCACAATGTATCAAACTTGATAAACGTTATATCAAAAGGATGCAAGCTACAAATGCCGAATTAGTATCTAAATTTAGTTTTTAAGTTTGAAAAAGATGACCTTGTAAAAAATTAAACCCAGAAAAAAGACTGAAAAATATTTTTACTATACAATTTCTTTAATCAATATTAAATATTGTTATTTAAACACCAGTTTAGAAGTCTTCGTGCACTTCAAAGTTGCGTATGGCCCAAAATCATCAAAAACGTTTGTTGCGCCTCCTGTAAAATTTGATATGTGTAGGTTACGTCCTTTTTCCTTTCCACAGTCGATATTTTAATTTTATAACATTCACATTTAAGCCATTTTTACAGAACTTACTCTTCCCGAAACAACAGTGGTGAACGCTTGCTTATTTTGACTTTTTTTTTAATTATCAACGGTTAATAAACCTCTTTTATCATATGTTATAAAATTAAAATAAATCAAAAACTATTACACATTATGACTAAATTAAAATTTAAACTAAAAAAAAAAAATTTAGTTCACGTTACTTTTTGTTAAGCTTTTTAATATTTTTTTCGCTTAAAAGCCATATACGTAATTAAATTGTAATAGTATCCTATATCAAACAAATTTAATACACATTCTTTTTAATATAAAAATAATAACGAATGGTTAAGTAAGATAAAAAATTAATTACTGCCGTCTTGATTTTAATAAAGCCTTATTAAAACAACTTTTATTAATTCTCCAAACACGCGCGGATGGAACGTGACCTACACGTGTCGGCTCACCAAAAAAATCCCCTCAAGATATATCAAAATTATACATTTTTAACGGAACGCATTACAAAGTAACGTCTTTAAAGTTTTAAACAATAGACGCGCTTAAAAAAAACACACGTCATATTTAATGATAGACAAATTACAAGAGAATTTTACAACTGACCACAGATATGATGATTGATGCCATAAAGCTGGGTCTACTGCAGTAGTCGACGCCGGTTTTTGAGCTTTTAATGAAATAGGCGCTGTAAAAAGGGCTTGGTTTGCGGTCTAGTTACGTATTTTTCATCAATTTTAAGGAAACAATATGCCATAAACGCACGATTAGCCGCTCCAAATAACCCCTTCTAGACAAACAATTTATTTCCGAGCACGCCCTACGATGTGTAATCTGTATTTTGTAATTATCTTTGTGCGTTTACTGGTCGCTTAAGCAGTGTGAGAGAAAATTGTTTTTACCTCCTTTGTTCTGTAAGGGGTCAGAGTTATAACGGAGAGGTGTGTCGGATGTTCGGAGTGAACTATCGATTTCATTTAATTTGATTACAGTAATTTACAAGTTCACCGAATTCTATTTAGGTAGGAATATTGAATAATATTTTTTTTTAACATGGATTAAACCAATGCTATATAAAAAAGCTGTTTTGTAATTCTTTGACCCTCTTAGTCCTTATGACGTGGACAAGACGGAAAGATAGCAAGTTTTTCGAACTTGACATATTTATTTTTATGTGGTTATAACAATAGCTTCCAGCACGGAAGTTTTTACTTATTATTTCTTTCCTTGCCCTATTCTTATATCCATACTCTTTTTGAAAACGGAAAGCTTGAGCAATCATTCAGTCACAAGACTTCATTAGAAGTCCATATGTTTCATATTAGCAGCGTACTTGGTTGAAAAAAAAGTTAATCTACCCTTAAATGCTCGTTATTATTTATTTCATATTTAAGTAAGCGAAATTCCCTATATTATTTTTTGTTTTGGAATATTGGTTTGTGTGGTAATACAATTGGTTTTTTGGAAATAGTTCCGCCTTAATCCGGTTAGCCGGTTTATTTATTTAAAAAAAACTGAAACCCGGTTAGTTGCATTGTTTATACATTCAAGTGTTATTTAAAAATGGTGAAAAATTCGATGCTATTGTCAGAGCGTTTTAACGTCAATATATGGCGCCGATTAAGCACAAATCTGTCAAAAATAACTAATAATAATAAAAATAACATACTATTGCTTAAAAAACGTAGTTTAACTTTACTGCATTTTTTTGTTAGTTAAATAGTTAAAAAAATAGATAATGAACGAATTGTTGTGTAATTTTAAGAAATAGTAAGAGAAACGACAAATCGTATTTTTAAAAACACTACGCACCTTAACCATATAAAAAGATTACAAATATATTTTAATATTTAAAAATAAATTAATTTTGTTATCATATTTTTTTTTTAAAGTTAATATTTTTTATTAAAAAAAAATTGACATTACAGCTAACGCCAATGTGTCAAATATTTTGAAGTTGAAAGATCATACGAGATATACTCGATGAGAATTTTTGAAAGTCACATGAGATTAACTCAAAGAGAATTGACTTCCAAACTTCAAACACTCGTGTCTTAGATCTCAAAATAAAATTGAAAAAATTCAATTTGCCATTGACGTTACCAAGAATCGAACCCAGACCCACCTGATCAGTAGAGCAAGCTCTAAGCAACTAGACCACAGCCCACAGCGGACGACTTATGATATTAATATGGGCGATATTAATAGCGGATAATGTTTCTATTGATTATTTAACTAAAATGTGCACCTACACAAAAAAATATTCGCTTCGCATGAGACAATTACACATATGATATGAAATGAAATAAATTGATACCAATTATAAAGAATATTTACCAGATTCGATAGATCCTGCCGGCTTAATGTTCCCGTAACTGAGAAAAAAAACTCCTATTGTTACAAATAGGCAACATTCACATCTCCCGTCATTTTAACGTGGCACTACTTTTAATGAGAAGCGTTGTTAGTGTTTTTTATGGAATCCTAAGAAGCCATACCTCTTCACCACCATTATAAATATACATGTCCTAAACTAGTCATAAAACTTAACGAGGTACAAACTGCCCTGACCAAAACAACGAGAACCATTTTACACAGAGATTATCACTCATTTATTTACGGGAAAATTGTTGTTTGTTGATGATTTAACTTATCTTTTTATCCCGCAATGATGTGTACGATTATCATGAAACACAGTGGCTATCTATTTTGCAAAAAAAAACTTATTTTAAAAGAGTCGAATATATTTTATTAACTTTTTAGCTGCCGTAGATAATTAATAGAAATTACCTAGCATGCCGGCTATAATTTGCAACTATTAATTTAATTAGTTGTTGCCGAGAAAACTCGTCTTTGGCATGTTGAGCACGAAAAATTTTATAAAATATCTCGTCTGTGGCAACCATCGGGTTAATAATTAACGATGATAGTTCCTTCCGCGGTGGACGAAGAAAGTGCTGATTTACATAGAATGTAATATTTGTGAGAGACAAAGTAAGTAGTGGACTTGAGTAAATGAATAATGAATGACCGATACTAATTTAATTGTTTTATCAAACACTGCTGGGTAAAAAAAAATCTGTTGAGATACCTCCATTAGAAGGCCATATGATCCACATTGGGAGTGGACATGGATAAAAAAATTAATCAAAAAAAAATTAAGTGAAGATATCGAAGGCATATTGTACTTATATTATTATGTTATGTCATTTATTTTTGACGTAGAAAACAGTACTTAAGGTTTAAATGTAATTCGGGTTCTCAACATAATACCCAGGCTACTCGTATAGATGCAATTTTCAATATAAAAAAAACCTAAGGAGATTCTCATTGTTTATATTTTTAAATTATTCGGAGTGTAAAATAAACAAAACATTTAATCGAATCAATTTATTAAAACGATGTCAAATATTATTAATAAACTAAATCAATAATGAGTAATCCTGTGTTTTTTTTAATACGTATGTAATTTAATAAATTAAAAATATTATTCACTCTCATCTGAGAAATAGTTTCTTACCCCTGAGCGTAACTTTTAAGTCCACTGAATAACATCCAAAGAGGCTCTTAACTAAGCCATAAAGCGTTTACTATGAAGATTTTTTTAAATGTGTTGCTTAAAAATTTATGTTGGTATGTGACGACAAAATAAACAATATTAATATTAATAAAGAGTATAAAGCTAGATCGAATAGTTGGCTATCTAGTTAATTTAAGCGATTCAATAAATAAATTATAGACAAATAATGATTTGAAGCATTCATTTATTTTTCTGACAAATAAATATTTAAATTTTATACCAGGGCTTCGAACCGCAATTTTTTTCGTTTAGTGAAAAAAATATATCGGTTTGGTTCCGGTTTTCATTCCGGACCAAATAACGGTTTTTTCGATTTTCGGTTCAACTCGAATCCAAAAACCCAGGAATTTACCCATTAGTCTAAAATACTAGCGTGAATTTTTTTTTAGCTCACCGAGGAATTTGAAAATCTCAAAACCCTAGCTCTTCCGAAACTTTCGAATCCCAAAACCCAAGAATTTACCGATTTTCCCAAAATACCAGCGTGAACCGAAAAAAAACCGATATTTTTTTTCGGTTCGGTTCCGGTTTTCGTCCCGACAAAAATAACAGACTTAACGGTTTTCGGTTTCGTTCCGGTTCGAAGCAGTGATTTATACAATATTGACCAATAGAACAGGACAAACATTAATATATTGGTTTCACCAGCTGACTAAAAATATGTTTACTTTACAAAAACTACTTCTGAATAAAGTTTTGTCTGATAAAATTATAAGTGTTTACTCCAAAAAGCAAAGGTGTCTTTTGATATCAGGGAATCAAATAAAAAAGGCTTATTTTTTTCTAGTAAAAAAAAAACACTTACTTGCTTTTATGGAAATATTTAAATCATCTCAAATATTGAACTATATGTTTTCTTACTATTTTTCTGTCAATTCAGAGCGAGAAAACAAATGACGCTTGGAAAATCTTATTCGATTTGAATTTTGAGATATGCATTTGTTTTAGTAAAGCAATACTACGAATCGAATATCGATGCACCAATCGGAATAGAAGTCTACTAATAACACCTGAGTGGCCCATTCTATATGTCTACAACACGTGTAATTAGTATATGAATATCTTTTCAGTTTCACTGTTGCGTATTTATTTAATTATGTCTGCGGGTTGGCGAAATAACGAATGATTTTACTAACTTGGATAATATTTTTTGTGAAATCACGATTTGTGGCAATCTCCCACAGCTATCAAAAGCATCTGGGTATTGTGTTACTTAAATATAAACAGCAGTGGCCGGCAACGTTTCCATAAAGACTGGCATGCCAAATAGGCTTCTTATGTCAAATTCGAAAGGACACTTTAGGACGAGAAATTTGGGAGCCAGTACGCAAATCAAAATAACATACACTAATTCCGTCTTAATAAATTCAAATTTATTACATTTGACAAAAACAAAAATCTGGCATTTGACATTGTAAATCATTAGCTTATGTTTTGCTAAAATTAATCACGTAATTTGAATTGTTGAATTTATATAGATTAATGAGCTGTGATCGATTCGTGGACTTTAAACACTTCCTAACCACAATTGCTTTTTTCGAACTACACTACAATACATTAAAGGACATAGAGAAAATCTCGGATCCGTGGCGAAGTGGTCAACGTTGCTGGTTTCCGTGTCATATCTTACTTTTACAAATCTTTATACGAAGACAATTTTTTAATCTGTTTTTAATCGAAGGCATGAGTGTTTGTGATCTCTACAAATTACCATTTCTACTTTTGCAACCCGTAGATTAACTAAACGTAGATTAGTCAACAATCAGTCCTGTTCTAGCCCTATCTTTCCATCTATTTTTTTTTTAAATGTTGGACAACTGAGTAGCAATCAATTCTCGTAGAAAAACTTCTATTGATATACCTACATTGATAGGGCATATGCTCCACATTGGGAGAAGAAGTATATCATAATGTTATATATTATTCGTAGGTAGACACTTCTTTGTCTCTAGAGATGAAACGCTTTACAGTAATATATGAGCCGATGAGAGGTGAAGTGAGCCAAGTTGTATTTTAGGAAAAGATGCGTTATAATAATCTAGATGTTTTAAAGTAGTGGAGGGGAACCTGCGGCCTTTTGGCTACTCTGATGCGGCCTTTTGACTTGATCAAAATATTCACTTTGATCAAAAAACTATAGACAAGCAAGCGTTTGGGAAAAGATCGTAATCAACCCATTAATGTTCGACAGTCAAAAACAGGGGCGGGGGGGGGAAGTCAACGGTTTCTTTACTGCGACTGTTGAATCAGATAAATTAATGTGAATTTTATAAGTAAAAAGGTTCCCTACCCCTGAATTAAAGTAGCATAAAAGTGAAGTGAGCACAATAAATACACATCGTTTACAACACTATGTTTACATACATTTTTTTTTTTAATTTATTCTGACAGTAATCAAAGATCATAACGCTTCTTAGATTTGTATAATTAATTAAAACAAATAATTCACGAACGATTTCTGTGTCGGCGGCAATTTCAATTAAACGTCAAATGCTTCACGGCGCTATTCTTTAAGATAACCGATTTTTTTGCGCATATTATTTTCAAACCCGTTACATACCCACTGGCTGCCGATCACTGGTCTACAGTGTTGATATAATCCACAGTAAAGAATACACGCGATGAAAAACAATTCGAGTAATCGTTAAACTGAGTTATAAAGCTTTATTCTTGGGTCTCGTTGGTCAGATAATAAAAATCTGGGAACAAATCGGCAACAAAATGCCGTAATGATACGATGCAAGGGCGCCCATAAAGTGTGAGACGACCAATATACTTGCTAACTTCTCGGCGTGGAGTCGGTGAACATATTAAAAAGAGTTACTTTATACAACAAACACCCCTTTGATACTGTAGCAGTTGATAACTTTGTATGTCGATTGTTTTATTGTGTAACATTTTTTTACATAAAAAATCAACATTTTTAAAATCATTAATAAAAACAATAATCCTTTGTACTTCATTCCACTTTATTTAATATGTCAGGACCGGTTTCGCTCATTGCGAGCATTGTCGAGGATTATTGTTTTTATTAATATAATGCCTTTCCACCAAGTATTGACAGTGAACACCCTAAAAGTGATTTTTAAAATCACTTTCAGTGTGCTCTCTGTCAATACCAGTCAATTCCAAAATGGTAAAAAATTACTAACGCAGATTCAAAGGCAGACTATTTATTGTCCCTGTCTTTTAATTATTTTTGTATGTATTTATCTATAACCGCTCCCGAATTGTCTTAAATTGACTTAAATTAAAATGTTCAAAACGTCTTAAATATAATTACACTAGAAGTAGTTATTCATCGTTTTGTTATTAATTTTATTAATTTACAATTTTAAATTATATTGTAAACATTTCCTTGATTTTAATTACATTCGAATTTATCGTTGATTGCCACATTTACTTAATTGTACTTTAATGGATCGTAAGTTATTTTTAAGAGATAATAAGCATTTTAATTAAAGTCAATTCAATGCCACCGATTAATAATTTTTAATTTCTTTCAATGCCAATTATGAGTCACACCCTTGTAATTTTATTTTATATAAATAGCACTGTAATATTGTATTCTCTTCGTTGATAATTCTCATCATGAGTTAAGCCGGTCCTGATCATATAAAATAAGTGAAATTAGTAGTAGAACCTATGGCACGCGTGCCCGAGGTGGCACGTTTGAGAATTTGGATGGCACGCAAACGATTTCCAAGTTTTAAAAAATAAATTTTTTAGTCGAAAAAAATAAAATTTTGAATAAATAATCCGTGAATTCATTCTGTTTTATTAATTTTAAAATGTTTCCCATGATAAACGACAGTCGTTTAAGAAATCAAGTTTTATTTTTTTTCCATTTTGTTACAAAAATAAATACTGCTCGGGCACGCCGCACAATCGAGAAATAGTATTAGTAGATTTTTGGCACGCGGACCCAAAATGGTTCGCCATCAGTGCGCTATAATCAAATGAGGCGCAAGCTTGGGGCTTCGAAAATGGTATATATTATATAATCTATGTATAAACGATTTTTTCAGATTTTTAATATTTTTCATGGAATTTTTGACGTTATTATTTTATCCGAAAATCAGGCCTCCAAATTGTATTGTGCCCGGGGCTGCCCATGTGTTTAATTCGCCACTGCAAGTAAACGCTTTTTTTTAAATACATATATTGCCTTTCCACCAAGTATTGACAGTGAACACCGTAAAAGTAATTATCTTAATACAGACGCATTAAAGAAGATCTGATACAAATAAAGTTAATAATCAAAAGGCAGAAGCAATAAGCATCCCTTGGATCTGCGTTAATAATACTTACTAAAAAAATGCTTCTTTTGCCAAACTGGTACATGTAGTCATTAGAAAAACAATTTGTATCCAAGAATATCATTGTGTATTAATCTCATTTTTACTAATTTCGCTACTTATACAGCGACGTATCTAGAAATTCTGGGCCCATATGCGAACGTTATCAAAGGGCGCCTATTATTTTTTTGTACAAAAATAAAATTTATGCATCGAAAAAGAAGTGTCAATGAGAGAAGTTAATGGTATTGCAAAATCGGGTTTGTCAACGGGTTAGATACATTATACAATTTTTTGATAGCTGGTGATAATAACAATGCTCAGTTATCTTTATTTTGCAGGTACAGGTAAAAAATACTCTCTTTTTTTAATTTAAATATGAACCTAAGCTCAAGAGCTCTAGTTGTATGGTAGTTACGACACTGACTTACCATCTTTCGCCAGTACGGTGACGATAGTATCGTTCCTTTTAAGAAAACAAAATACATTCACACCCAATTGTCCTTTGTATAGTTTGTTATATACAGAGGTCAAAAGTTTATCGAATTATCTCAAAAAGAATCCACCGGCGAATTGATAAAGTGCCACGAATTTTAATTTATTTTCATTTGTTCTTATTACGGCTTTGTTATTTAAGTGGCAGAAATTTTATAAAGAATACTTTTGCTAAATTTAAGATAGTATCTGTGAGATAAGTTTTCAGTGACATTTTAAGCCTGCTGTAAATTGCATTAATTTAAAAACGAATCGTGTGCTGTATTTATTTTAGTACAATCAACTCTTTTTTACACGATAGATGCGTTCCACAGAACACTGTGTATAAAAAAACCGATAAAGAAGGTGATAAATTCATCTAAGCGTATGAGAAAACTGTTTTGTTTTTAAAAAATAACATTTTAATAATAAAGACCCAATAAGTAAATCATACAAAATTTACTATTCATAATATGTATTTTAATTAGGAAAAATAATATTTTGCATCTCTACTCCTATTCCGTGAACCCTTATTTACTTCTCTAGTACCCCCATATTTTCTTCTCGACATAGACCACCTGCAAATCTAAATCGACCTCTGGGGGTCCATATAGACCATGTTGAGAATCATCGCTTCAAATGGAAGTTGCTCCTAATACGTTGCACAAAGTGAATACATATTATACCACAATTTCATAATGTATTGCTCAATTAGCAACGTTTACATTAACATCTATTCTGAATTAACATCGTTATTAGCCCAGTTTATACCAAGTGTTTAATCATACTTTGTAGCTTAGCATTATAATATCTAAGTAAGTAAGCAGTAAAATCATAAGACTCATTAGTAACCATAATGGTGTAACGATCGCGGAAGACGTTACTTAGCGCAAAGCAAAAAGTGAAGTCGGTCAGTTTCTCACGCACTGGAAATAAAGAGAAATAAACGAAACACTATAAGAGTAACTACTTCAAACACATCCCGAGTTGAAGTATAAAATATTGGCCGGTGTTAACTTACAAGTAAGGATTGCAATCACCGGGCTTTTATTTTGAAAACGGGATTATGATTCTTCACAATTTTAAGCTCGGGATTACTAAATATTGCAATTTATATTTATAAAATATTTGCCGTAGCACTTAAAGACAATAAAACAGACCATTATTATATTAAAATCTAACATCAAATATCAACTCCGCTTCTTCCTCAAATGGTTTGAAAAATATAAACTGTTATATCATTATTCAGACTGTTGAGTACGTAAATTATAGTTGTGATATAACCTGAGGAAAGTCAGTTAATAATTATGTCTGATAACTAGTAAATATTATAAAAAAAAGTGTAGAGACGTGTGATAAGTTGACCACTAGTACTGTACTAGGCTCTATCATTCGATCACTATGTTCTTCTGAAAAGAGAGGTGAATCAATTGAGTAACAAGTAGTCATTGTAGCAAAATTAAAGAAAGATACTTAGAAGAATACATTAGAAAGCCACAAGCTTCACATAAGAAGCCTACATTGATTTAAAAATAATTAAAAATTAGCATCGTCATGATCCTTGGAATACAGTTGATGTTTCATGACATTTATTTTTCCTGTCACGTTAATGTTTAAACAATTGGCTTAAACTATGGTTGGGGAATCTTTTAATTTCTGAAGGCCTCGTTCATTTATCTGATTCAACAAAAAGCTGCAGTAAAGAAAACGTTGTCACCTCCCCCAATGGGTTGATTATTTTATTTTTCTAAACGCTTGCGTATAATATTTTGACAAAGTGAATATTTTGATCAAATCAAAAGACCGCATCAGAGTAGCCAAAAGGTCGCAGGTTTCCCTCCATTGGTTTAAACAATACAATAATATAACTCTGAAAGAACTACTGTATGAAACCTTCAATAATTTTAATCTTTCTTCAATAGTCTTTAAGTAAAACTAGTCAGATCTTGCGGCTTTTGCGCTCCTTAATGTTTAGTTGAAAGTTTCTATTTATTTTAGAAGTTAGACTAAATCCATAAACCATGTTACTTATAAATATACCATACTTTTTTTACCATGCATATTATAATAACCTCAATACTGTTTTAGTATATTTATAATAAGTATATTAATAAAATAGTAATAGCCGCCTGTTTGGTCAAGTGGTCAACGTTGTTGGCTTCGGCTACAGAGGGCCCGGGTTCAAATCCTGGTACGGACAGTTTTATAAATTGATTTATGAATTTCTTTTCAAAGGCATGGATGTTTGTGATGTCTTTAATTCCCCCCTCCCACCCATCCTATCCTATGAATAGGGCGTATCGAGAGCAATTAGCTTACCACTAATCCTGTCTTAGCCCTATCCTTATATCCCTACTCTCTTTGGAAAAAGAGAGGTTGAGCAACTGAGTAACAAGCAGTTCTCGTAGAAACACACTTCTGTTGAGATAAACTCCATTAGGAGTCCATATGCTTCACATTGGGAGCGGACATGGTTTAAAAAAAAATACATTTTTTTTTTGATTTGATAGAAATTAAAACGCCTTTACTCTCGATTTTTATAAAAATTTCAATTCTGGAATTTTTTCGCAAGACAAACAGTCTGATCTGCAATCCCTATTTAAGAGAGAATATACATAGAGAACGTATGTAAGTTTTTAAAGGAGGCGCGCGGGCATACTCTGTATGTATAATATAATAATCTGAACAATCAGAAGTTGCGCCGGGGGCCTATGTGCAATATTGTAAAATTAAAAACAGATCAAAGCCTCGATATAACAAACATAGGGGTATCTTTACGGTAGATATCTGAAGAAATGCTCAGGGATATCAGGCGGCCGTACCTCATTTGTTCCAGATAGTGTCAAATTAAGCGATTGTATTCTGTTTATGCAAAAATAAACATTTCCATAATTTACAAGTGATCAGGTTTCCAGCTTTATTAAACATAATTCAAATTGATACGTTTTTGATTAAGTCAAATCACACCGCATACGTAAAAGAATTAGATGTAATGATTTATTTGCAAAATAAGTAAGAGGTAAACTACACTATATTAAAAATGACAGTTTTTACTATGGCTGTTCGAACCTTATTCATGTTTTTGTTTAATTCATATCCATTTCCTATTTGAATATTACCACTACACAGTTCCTCCAAGGTTCTCTCATCTCTTTGCTTCCTCACAGGCAGTACATTTTAGAGACGGTCATCAGTGGTCATCTACGACGACGCAAATCATCCGGTTGGTAGAAGAGACAAGCAGAGATTAGGCTTTAGACTCTCTTGAGGCATTTGATGTACATATTTAAGCAAGGACCATCGTGGTTTTTTATTTGATTGACGTCACAAAAAGTTGAAATTTATGTTAGACAATTACTGGTCTTCTCCTACTATTTATTATGATTATTTATCCGTAGATCATGGTTGAGGTGATTATTTACAATATCACTGAAAATAGCGTCGCAATGTATGCTAAATTAGGTCAATATTTCAATTTGGCCAAAATTTACAAAGACTAGTTTACCTCCCTACGGTATATTCAACGATTTTTATTGGAATAATGTTGTTAAAGGTTAATATCAACTTTGTATATTCAATAAGACATCTTATTATCCAAATACATGTTAAACGATTTGTTTTGATTTCTTGTCAATAGCAAATTATACTAATTGCAGTTTAAAGATTTAAAAGCGAAAGTCAGTATAAAGTTGATCACATTGTCAATTAATAGTAAGTTTACGAATTTGTTAATAATTTACTGAATTGTTTAGTTGCTAATACTATGCTACCAACATATCTTCAATAATAAATAATTCGTATACGACTTGAAAACAATATATTAGTTTTACAAATATTTGATATATTTTTAAATATCTCAATCCGGTATTTTAATAAATGTAGTGGCAGCTTCTCTAATTTTGTTTGGAAGATATATTAGTAATGGTGAAATAAAAATGATAAGCATACAATCATTTTTTTCCGTAAAACGTTTTACTGTAACGCTGACTGAATTTTCGGGTACAGAATACAGTTATTTTCTCTTGAAAATCATGACTTGCTTTTTACGATAACAAGGAAAACATGAAAGAGGATTGAGCAGTACGTGAATATACTTCATGCGTTTTATGAGACCCCTTTTAAATGTGGCGAGATAAGGTATAGAAGCTTAAAATGGTTGCAAATATTTACTTTACTTACATAGAAGTATTTGTCAATCGCTGAAAATATCAAATAACATCTAAGTATCAGAAAAAATGAACAGTCATGAACAATGAAAGAGTATTATATCGAAATTTAAGAATTTTAAAACCTTAATGAAAGTATTCGAGTACCATTAAAAAAACAAGTTTTAAGTCTTCATCTAAATGCAGAATACAGAAATAGTAAGCTATTTTTAAGCCATGTCTACACCCAATGTGAAGCGTATTGATTTCCAATGGAGCTTATCTCAACGGAAGTTTTTTACGAGACTTGCTTGTTATTCAGTTGCTTAACCTTTCTTTATTGAGAAGATGAGGGGGTAAAAGAATAGGGCTAGGACTGAGATATTGGTTAGCAAATTGCTCTCTTTTTGCTTCGTTTTTACAATAGGAAAAAATGTAAGACATTACCTTTAAAAAAATTAGGAATCGATTAAAAATCAATTGAAAAAACTATCCGTACTGGTATTCAAACGTGTTAGTACCGTAACTAGGGCATCCAATCCCGGGATCCGGGATCCCGTAATCCCGGGATCCCGTTCAATTTTCTGATCCCGCGATCCCGGGATTTCGGGATTGAGAAATTTTTAGCAAATTCCCGAAATTTACACGAAATTTGCAAATTGAAGATTTCAAATTCCTCGGTGAGCTAAAAAAAAAAAAACGAGTTTCTGTGAGATTCTGGGAAAAAGTATACCAAATCGGAGATTTCAAATTCCTCGGTGAGCTAAAAAAAAAAACGAGTTTTCGTGAGATTCCGGAAAAAGTATAGCAAATTGAGGATTTCAAATTCCTCGGTGAGAAAATCTCAATCCCGGGATTCAAAATAAATCAATCCCGAAATCCCGGGATTGGAAAAAGGCTTCGGGATTGGATACCCTAACCGTAACCGTAGCCAACGACGTAGACTACTCGACCACAGACTCTGCTTAAGTTAAGGTTATTTCACGTTTCCCCGCTTATTTAAAAGTTTGGATGGTATTGATTAATATGTAGAAAAAACTTCATTTTAAATTTTAAATTTCAATTGTTTTTTTTTGCACACAAAAATTTAATTCAAAATAAAATAATTTCTACAATTGTTGATGAAAGCTTTGTTGAAATTTTAAAATTGAGATAAAATGTTTTTTCTATATAATTGAACAAAATTTGACTCAACCGGTCTATGGCCTAGATAAGAATTAGTTTATACGTAATACTAACGGACCTTTATCAATTTTCACTTATCACAGTGTAAGTTGAATAACAATAAAAGTAGCTTTGCAAAAACGTTATTGTCTTAATTATTTCATTTTTGTTTTGGTATTTTTCCGCGTACCAACTTACAACGACCGTTATGCCGTAGATTGGATATTAATGTTAAGATTCGGTTGTCTGCAGATCTCAATGTTTATCCATCTACATATCTTGTCTTCTGCATACTTTGTCGGTTAAACATATGTGCGATACCGCTCTCGTTAGGGAGTTGATGTATGGAATCCTCCCTGGGGGACATGTGGAACAATGGTGGGCGGCGAGTGAAGTAGGGCGGGGGCGGCGCCCGTCTCTCAAAGACGCGAGAAAAGTGACCGAGACACTGCCTCATTATTATTATTATGAGTAAACATATGTTTTCAAAGTTTATTACGTTTATGTTATGACAAAGAAGCCTGATCACTGAATACTTAATAGTCGAAAAATAACTTTATGTGTGATTTATAAAAAATATATACCGATAGTATTGAGACATGTCTGATGAAATTTAAAGAATCACGATGAAAACTTTGACGAAAAAAAAGTTTTTTTTTTAGGTATTATATCGATATAAGGTAATAAATAAACTTAATTATGAATCTTTTACGGTGCTGAGATTAAATGTTTTAGATAAATATTGTATTTCGTGCTACTAGAAAGTTTATATTCATTTAATGAAAACAACGGTTTAAATAAAAGGTATTCAAAAAATTATTCATGTTATCAAATTAAGTTATATCTAAAAGACTTTTAATTAAAATGAAATAATGTATTTTCGGAAATATATTAACTGAAGAGTAGCATGAATTCGTTTCATTCATGTAATTAAGACAGTGTTTTTAACAAGGCTGCAAACGCTACTTCATAAACATTCTAAAAATCAGTGGACAATTTCTATATTTTTAACATTTGTAAGGTGATAATAAAATCCAATTTTGCGGTTGAATCAATCAGTAGTCCCTGATAACACTAGTAACCCGGGTGGTTTAGTACACGCGGTAGTGTATCCATTTTTTTAAGTTTTTTTTTTTAAATTTCACCTGGTGGCCGGGCAATTTTGCGAAAAATACGCAAAAACTGTAATTTTACTAAATTCACTATAATTTGTAAACACATTGAGATATTTTACAAAATTTAATTTTCTTAGCTTCCATATACTTCGCCTATACGCATACATGAGTCCGCCGGCCAGCAACCTTTATTTTTCAAAGACTCAGATACGCGTCCGCGGTCGTTAAGCTGTTAAATATTTTTAAGAAAATAAATTATACAAAGTACATATTGTCACTTCAATATTTAACGACTAGGTGATTGAATTTTGAATGTGATAGGTATTAAAAAATACGATCGCGAATTTCTTTCTACAACATAAAATTTAAGGTTATTTAATTGTTCCCAGTTATAAAAAAGCACTATTATTTAATTTATTTTAAAAATGATCATTACTTCGATTTTAATTTGTCAACAATGATCAAATCAGAGTTACCAAATTAATATAACCAATTTTTGAATTTAGAATTTACTTAGGGAGGGGAGTTGAAATTTTTTACTCGATTAAAAGACGAAATTGTTTCAAGTTATTATAAACACTGATATATAGTATTAATCAGAATTGCAGCATTCCCACAGTCAATGTCTATTCATATTTCAAATACTCCATAGCTTTTAGATGTATTATTGAACAATTATTGATAGCAATGGTTGAGCGCCTTTGCTTTTGTCTTTACAGATCCTTAGGCAAAGTTCCATGCACACAAAAGTGTGACCATAATCTCGATCATTGTATTGTTTCGCAAAGCCGCCTTTTGACGATCTTTTTGTGAGGATCTTTCGATTAATGAGATTGCAATCTTTGGTTGCACTACCAATTTTACATAAGCACGGCTTGCATTCAGAAACCTCTGCCATATGTATTTATTATTTAAATTACTTTGACCGTGGACAGTGCAGGATACTCCAGATTGTATTCCTTAATGAGATATTATTAGTTTTACAATTTCAATAAACAATATAACAATCGAAGTCATATGCCAAGGCTTTTGAGTATGCATTGAAGCAGTACATCGGTGGGCTGCCAATACGGCGACAAGGGGCTTGCTCAATCTTATAGCTGGGATGGTGCGAATTGACATTTGAGATTAATTTGAAGAGAATTGACATCGAAAAACAAGCATTTATTATTTAAAAAAAAATACATTTATCTTACCGGGAATTGAATACAGACCCGCCTGGTCCGCAGAACCAATCGCTTACCAACTAGACCACAGCAGGCAAAGTATCTTAATACTTAAACAATTCAATTTAAACATCGTAGTAGTAGCACAGTGGTCAATGTCGTTGACTTCCGTTCGAATCCTACTACAAACATCATTTTTTTTCAATCTATCTATCGATGTCTGTTCGAAGGCATGGATGTTTGTGATATCTAAACATTTTCTCTAATCCTATATGGCAAAGGCTACTGAGAGCGATGAGTTAAATACTAGTAAAAAAAAGAAAGGTTGAGCAATTCAGTATCATGCAGTTCTGGTAGATTTTTTTTTGTTGAGTTAGGAGTGGTTTGGCAAGTGCAGATAATTTATATGCAATTATATTTTGATTCGTCTTGTACGCGTATATCCATGTATTAAATATAATTAAAGTGAGAACGTAAGAACGTTTTTATTTAATGTGCAACTAGTTTATAATATATCAGGTTTATTAAATTGATTTAAAATTTACATTCTACACTACAATAAGATTCATTCAACTTGCCATTAAAGATTATTATTCTGTTCAGGGATTGAATCCATTAACGGAATGTATGTCGGTGGAATCAAAAAAAAAAAAACTTGTTGACAACGAGTATAGGAAGTTTATATACCATATCGACTGTGGAAAGGTGAAAAAGGACGTAACCCTCAATTTTCAAAAACAGCTTTTTTTTCGATAATCACAATGTATACAACTTGACACACATTCTATCAAAAGGATGGAAACTGAAAATGCCGAATAAGTATCTAAATTTAGCTTTTAAGTTTGAAAAAGATGACCTTGTAAAAAAATAAAACCAAGAAAAAACACTGAAATAAAGGTTTTTCTGAGACAATTTCTTTAGTTAATATTAGGTTATGTCAATTAAACACCAGTTTAGAAGTATCTGTGCACTTCAAGGTTGTGTATAATTCATAATTTGCATATGTCACAAAATCATCAAAACACGTATTTAGCGCCTCCTGTAAAATTTGATATGTGTGGGTTACGTCCTTTTTCCTTTCCACAGTCGATATAAATATTGAATCATACACAAAGCTCACGCCCTAAAATAATACAACTAAACTTATATTTTTTTTTAAATTTAACATTCTTTGCTTCTAATTTCACATTTATTTATTAAAATCAGGACCTCACCACGAGCATTTTAAACAGATTAAAAATATTGGTATTGGGCTATTTATACAAAACCAAATAAGACTATTAAGAGTGTAACAAGCAGTAATTAGAAAAATAAATATGAAAATCTATATATTAATAGTCGATAATGTCTGTCTGGTGTCCCCGATTTCACACCTTCCAGTCTCCACTTTTTTTAAATAAAATAAAATAAAACAAAATTAAATAAAATTAAATAAAATTAAATAAAATTAAATAAAATTAAATAAAATTAAATAAAATTAAATAAAATTAAATAAAATTAAATTAAATTAAATAAAATTAAATAAAATTAAATAAAATTAAATAAAATTAAATAAAATTAAATTAAATTAAATTAAATTAAATTAAATTAAATTAAATTAAATTAAATTAAATAAAATTAAATAAAATTAAATTAAATTAAATTAAATTAAATTAAATTAAATTAAATTAAATTAAACTAAATAAAATTAAACACAATGCAACAAAAATCTCACGTTGCTGGGCAACGGGCTTACAGCTAGTAATTTATCAATAATAAATAATGCAAAATTGTGCTAATGATTTTTCTTGCGTAATTTTTTTTTTACTTTCCACTTTTATTTTATATGTTCTGGACTGGTTTCGCTCATGACGAGCACTATCAACTGATAAGAAAATACATACGTCCATACTTTGTATAGAAGTTTGCAGCGTTCAATGGTTACATCGTATCGGTAAAATATTTGACTGCCTTTCAAATATAAAAATAACTGTAACCAATTCATTTTATGATCGGTATCATATTTTTTAAAAATCTCATGTGTAATGTATTAAATTGTCGAGTCAAATGGCGCAGCGGTTAGTTTTGTTAGCTTCCGTTCTGGATCTCACGGGCTCGCGTCCCAGTACGAACAACATTTCTGTTCGAAGCCATGGGTGTTTCCAGGGTGGGTTCACATAATGCCATTTGTTGATATAGGAATAACACATTTTTTTGATAGACACCTCTACAGAGGAGAGTTAAATTATTAAATATGCTGTAGGGACAATTTTATGATTTTTATTTTTGAAAGCATAGGTGCATGTTATGTCTAAATATTATCTCAGACTCTTCCGATCTTTCAATAACTGGGCATAGTGAGAGCGATTAGTTAACTGTTCTAGCCTAGTTTTTATATCCCTACTAGTTAGTCTCTTTGGAAAAGAGTGGTAGAGTGACTGAGTAACAAACAGTTATCGTGGAAAAAAAACATATGTTGAGATACCTCCATTAGGAGGCCATATTCTTTACATCAAAAGCAGACATTGAAGAAATCGTATGCTTGTCTTTTTGTATGTCTCAAAGCTCCAGACATTATGAATCATTTGCTGAGTAAATTCTCCAGTTGTCTATTCTCTATACATAATCTATAGAATATAGCCTTTTGAAAAATTATTTCTTTGCGTTGAGATACTCATTAAATTATTCTAGTATTGATACGTTAAAGCGCCACTGTTGAATGTTGAAATAATCAGTAGTCAATCGCCCTTGATCAAGAAAATGTGCAGACGACCAAATCAACAGGTGTTGGGATCACTTGGACAGACTATCCACGCGTCTACTTTCAAATCACGTATAGCTTTATTAAAAGTCATGTCGCAAGCAGAAATGATATTTTTTTACAGTCGTAAAAAATTCTGATTCGAGAAGTTTTGCACTACTGAGTTGTGTATTAGGAAAAATAAAATGCGAGGTTGCAAGACGTGACAAACAATATAATACACTATATTCACTCAAATATTTAATTTACTTCGAAATTGTTTCTTTTTACAGTGAAATTGATTTTTGGTTTATATAAATCAGTAACGCACAACCCACGGGTCAAAGCCCGTGCTTTTTTTAATTATGTGGCGGCCCTCAAATATTTTTGTTAATTTTTTTTATTTTTATTTTTAATCCATGTCCACTACTAATGTGGAGCATATGGCCTCCAAATGGAAGTATCTCAACAGAAGTTTTTTTTTCTATGAGAACTGTTTGTTACTCAGTCGCTCAACCTCACTTTTTTCAAAGTGAGTAGTAGGGAAAGAAGGATAATGCTAGAACAGGAATAGTGGTTGGCTAATCGCTATTGCTACACCCAGTTATTAAAGGATCAGAAGGATGAGAGGAGAGGAAATAATGTGAATTGACATCACAAACACCTTGTCTTTGAATTGAATAATTCTCAAATTCACTGTGATCTGACCAGGAATCGAAACCAGACCTGCGTGATCGGTAGAGCAAGCTCTAACCAATTGGACCACAGCAGACGATTTTTTCACGTAAAACATTTATTCAATAAATGTAAGCAAACTTTTCCTTTAGTAAACATTCTTAAACGAATAATAATTAAGGCTTAATCAATATGAGCGTTTAATTGAATTCAAATTGCTTGCGAGTCACTTAGTAATTTTAAAAATATTAATATTACCATTCGTAGAAATTGGAGTATATGACATGACTATTACGTGCATATTAAAAAAATTAGAAATATCTCTCAAAGTTTGATTGCTATAAAAAATACGATTAAATAAATTATATTAATTTAGCGGTACCTGTATAACGTTAAGCTAGGCGCCTTAGTAATATATTGGTAAGATGGACAATAATCATGGGCTCGGCAATGAAATGTCCCTATAATTACTTCAAACATCTTTTTTTATGCGTGTGCTTGGCATTAATATTACCCGCAACAAGCGACGCGTCGTATGGAAAACTTTACCTTGAAAGAGACATAGGGCACGCTTTAGCCAACTGCATTTTGTCGACACGCATAAAACGACATGACTCCTTTATTTCTTATAGAATAGGGAAACCGTAAGGTATGTTACGAGATACAGTACAAATGATGGCAAGTTTGAATGTGCTAAAAAAAGTTTTTACTTTGGTACTTTCAGATTTATTTATAAGTAATAACAAGAATATTCTTATTTTACTAAGTACTGGATAAAATACGAAGGATTACTGGCGGTAAATTGGGCGTGTTAATTAATAATAACAAATCAGTAAAATAAAATTCACGGTTACTTTGTGGATATAAATGTTACATTATATTCGATGGTTGGGCTTTTTGTTCGTAACGTATATCCCAGGTCACTTGTGCCATTTTATTTATACAAAATAGCATATGAGGTACCTAGTATCATAATTTGCACTCGTCAAAAATCGAGCTTTGATAAAATCGCAAAAACCTATTGGGGCACAATTTTTCGTTATTTTATAAACAATTTAAAATTACCATGAATATTAATCACAAGTGAAAAGTGACACTTTCTTAAGATGCAAAATATACTATTTCACCATGAAAAATACTGATGGTCGATTAATCTTCCTAGCCATTTCATATTATTATTGATTAAAAAATGTGAGCTTAGACACCTCTTAAAAGGAAAAAAACCCAAACCTCCATTTTGTAATTTTATAATTTTAAAATGTTAGAATCAATCTTGCTTCATTACTTAAGCAAACTTTGCGATAGTAAGTCTGAAGATGCCTCTGAAAGAGGCGAAACACGTGTCACAGTTAGTAACACAATACGTGGAATAATCAAAGTTAATTTAAATTTTCTATTACCGATAGCGTTTTTCAGAAATGGTTTTAAGCACTGTGCTTTATTAATAAACATATTTATATATATATAAAGTGATGCACTTAGCCTTTTTTGCATACTTATCTGAAGAATTATCAAAAATGGATTTTATGTGTTTTGATACTAAGTTTCCTAATACATTCAAAAATAGTCGCATTGACTTTCTCATCTGCTTACACACGAAACCGAAAAGTGTGAAATTGTGAAACAAAAGTGATGTGTTGACTAGCAATTTTTTTTTATATTTTTAGTTCAAATATTTCTTAAATACCTACAAAAAAATCTCCCAAAGTTTCATCAGATAATAGAAACGCTTTTTTTTTTTTTCATACTTAAATAACACAAAATACTTTACAATTAAGTTACTCGTACTATGACAATTAAACAAAAATACTGATCAAATTTTATAATCTAGTATAATGTCTATAGAGCCTCATTAGAAAGAAATACAGGTAATATTGCATACCTATAATTTTTTTTAAAACCTTCCGTAAAATTTCAGGCGCATTCTTTCAATAAAAAAATTAAAAAAATGCCGCCTGACGTGTTGTTCTATTAATGAGGTTGTTAATTTGGATAAACGGTTTGGCACCAACAAAAAAAAAGTTCCCTAGGTGGTCTTCATCTTTTTTTTGCATCAAGTAGTTAAAGACTTAACGAGTCAATTGACTAATTGGTCTAACAGAAGTCTCGATGTGGGCAGATTACTAAAACGCAACCATTTGTCTGGAAAACGGCACTTTTATTGTGATTTCTACATTATTAACCAGAATAAAAACAATCTATTTAATAGTAACGTCTAAATGAACTGTATAAGGAATAAATGGTTTATTCAATGTTTCAAATAAATAAATTACCATTTTTCTAAAGACGTTTTGATTAACAAAATGTATGAATTTTCTTAGATACTAAAAAAAGACTTCGATAGTCATTGTTTGAGAATACTAATTACTATTCTTTAAAGACAGACTGAATTTTAAATTCAATTCTTGGAGAAAATTAAATTTAAAATAAATTTTATAAAATACAAAATATTGATTTGACAGAGAGTTTATCCTCATTCTTTTGTACTTTGACAGTTTTAAGATGCCAACTAAAAATATGTTTTCTTATTAATTAACTAAGATGTATTTAAATAAAATAAAACAGTTTAAATATGCTATGCTTCTTTGTGATTATTACATACCTCCTTTTATTTCATTCAAAAAAAATATTACTCTGAAAATTTTACGTGAGTGAGTATTTTTTTATTTTGAAAAAATACCATAATGACCGATAATATTTATAAGAAGCGCAAAAACTGAATTTTCCATCTACTAAAAAAATATTTTAGGTAGCAGTGCCACTTTTCAACATTCGCGTGTGTATACAGAAAAGGTAAAACAATATCTTTGGTTATGATGTGTCTTAAAAAATACTTACCTGTAAAAAAGAATTTAACAAATACTGTCTTTTTGCGGAGTCATAGGAAGATATTGTGAAAATTCAAGACAAATATATATTTTTAATTGGTGTACATACATAATTGCAATCTTTGAAACAGTTCTTTCATAACAACTTCAACACAAAGAATATTCCAGAAAACGGCAAACTAATTTCAATCTCATTATTTTACATGCTTTGAATGAGGTGTTGCACTGTCTCTTGGTCCTGTACAGCTTTAAACAGCATCCTCTCAGACTTCTTAAGGCGTTCGTTGTGAATATTAACTTAACTTTAATCTCGTTATCTTTGTTTTCACTGACTTGATTGGAGATAACGTTCGCTGTGACATTTTGTACGTGATGATTAAATAAAGTAGGTATTCAAGCCACTACGGACACAATAAAAAGACTATATAATTCTTTAACAGTCGACTATGGCAAATAATTCTTTTAGTACTTTTTAATATACACATTTATCATTTTCACACATTTAAAAATACTCAAAGCGTAACGTGAGATTTTTTTAATGACTTCTTATTTAAGGTAATATACTAAATAATATTATATCGTAAAGAACAGTAGGATTAAAATTCAATTGGCAGATTTTTAGAATTGCAAAATGGAATTTCTTCGTGTAGGCTTAGTGAGTCGCCATTTGAAAGGGCTGTTCGGCTGATCAAAGAATACGAAAAAAGATAAATGAAGAAGAAAAAAACTGGAAATAATTTAATTTCTGTATTATCAACAGTACTTAGTTTTGAATTTACAATTTAAGCACCATATACATTTATATGTTATAATATAAATGACCCCTTAAGTAGTTAAGTGAGCCAAGTAGTAAAATATTTAAACATGTCGATTGGACTTTTAAGTACTTTAATTTTTTACTTTAACACTTTTGTAGTTTGTATTAACGGAGCTCACTTAACTTTTAATATATTTTAAGACGTGTGAAACATTAAAAGGTATCTAACTCATTTTTTTTCTCAAAACTGGCACTTGGCTAACTTAAAAAATCAGGTGCTCATTTTTTCGTGCAAATAGTCTGTGGTTTATCTATATTAAGTGGTGTACAGCCAGGGCGCCGCCCTGTCACCTTTTTGACTTGTAACTAGATTTTCAAGTATGTTCATACATATATTCAAAATACTGTTCATACAATTTAAAAGCATTGTATCAAAATTGATCAACTCGACGAATTTTACAAAAATAAAATAAATAAATGTGAAAACACATGTAACATACAGAAATACCACCCCTTTTTCTAGGATCAAACCGTTAATCTTTGTTCTAATTTAATTTTTTTATTGATTCAATTTTTGAAACTTGTGCTTTTTTTATTTTAACTTCGGACGTATAAAAAAACAGGGAAGAAATCAATGACCGACCTGGTACCTATTTATTTACCACTACACCACTGTCTATGTATGTATATTGCATAATGTAATTTAACTAGTAGATATATTAAATGAAATAATAGAAAAGGGGAGGTTGAATTGATTTTAATTAACATATGGTTTATTTTTTGTGATTCGTTTCAATTTACTTTTTTTGTATTTACATAAAGTTGTTATATGTAGTTCTGTTAAATTCATTGCAACAAAGAATATTGTTTTCTATAATATGTATGTTTATTATATTATTCCACAATAAAAAACAATCAATAAAAACTGTCAATGTTGTGAATTGCTAACCTGTGTCTGTTTGGTTAATAAACTGATATAAAATATGTTAATTTATTTCATTAGTTGTTCGTTAGGAAAAAAAGACGTCAAACAATTTAACAGTGTCAAAATGAATTTGATACGGTCAATCTCAATAGCGATAAATCGAAACACATCATTGCACTTACGCCTGGAATTTTCAATAAATTATATATTTGATCATCTTCTTTCACACGCAGACGAAAACGAGAAGCGCACTGCGAGGAATAAGGATAATATGACGTATTCAAAACAGTCGTCAACGAACCGTTCAATAAACACATGTATTTTGGGCGCAACAGAAAAATTAAAAATGTAAAATAAGCCTAATTTTCTGAGACGAAAGAATATAATAAAAAAATGTGATCTCCACTATCAGTAAATAATAAAACATCAATCATCAGAAGTTCTTTTACGTAAATAAGTCGTTATTGAGTAAGCTTAGGAAGGGAGGATAAAATTAACCCGTAGTTTACTGATCAATCTCGCTATGTCAGCTATATTAAATCAAACTAGTAAGAGGGAATTGTGACATCACATACATCAAAAGCCTTGAGGGTAAATCAATAATTTAAATAAAAAAAAAATTGCGAAGTCTTGATATCTTACTTAAAAAGTCCGTACGAAGATTTAAACGTGTGGACAATGCTGTCAGAATTGGAAAGACGCCAAAGAGCAATAGACGGTCAACATTCATAAATTTATCAATTTGCTCATCCCCAATGAATGAATAACTGTTAAATCCCTGACCGCTCCCAATGACATCTTAGTGAAGGTATCTTAAGATATTTTTTTCTGCGAGAACTGTTTATTAGACAGTTTTTTTACCTTTCTTTTTTTAAAGACAGAAGGTACAGAAGGATATGACTAGAACAGGACTACTGATTAGATAACCGCTGTAAATATAAAAACCCTGAAAATAATAAAACTCATTTGGTTTTTCTAACACAAATATTTATTAGAACCAGGACCGGTTTCGCTCAACATGCGCATTTCTACCAGGTATTGTCGGTGAGCACATTAAAAGTGAAGTATAAATAAGTGTATGATAATAACAACAACCAGTTTTCAAGTACATACATATGAACACGAAAGACCAAATTTATTTTATTAAATAAAACTAAAATATGATAAAAGCACAAAACATTAAGTGGGAGACTATAAAAAACAATCCCATACGTGATTTAAAGCAATATTTTTGCTGCATGATCCAAAAGTATTATTTGAGTAAAACATTGATAGCACAAAGACTAATGAAATAATTAAAAAATAGAACAACAGCTTGATAGCCAATAGTGTATTGTTCAAATACCGTCCAAAATTTTTTTGGGATAGTATGATTTTTATTATGCGACGAATCGCAGAGGCTTCGATGGTGGACGAAGCGCATAGCGCATGCGCCTCACGACCGCCGCAAAGTGTTTTTTGAGAGACAGACAACATGATATTTTGAACGGCAAGCCATTCATAAATAAAATCATTGCTATTATAGAATCCATTCAGGAGGGTCGGCAATTGCTTATTCACAGTGCGTCTCTCTTAAATGGCATCCTCGAAGAGTCGAGACCAAGAGTAGTATCTCACAGTGCCGTTTACTGACTTATCAATCTTGTAAACACCCACTTTATAATAATTGAAAATTCCAAACATTAGTTTAAAAAAATATTAAGATTGAGCTGATCAAAAACAATAATGTATCTAATAAAAATATTCTTTAATTCAATAGTAAAGAAATACTTCACTGATAAACATTAAAAAAAGGAATTAAATCCAAGTTTTTCAGTTTTATACTAAATATTTTTCAAGAAATCTTCTGGTAATATTTAGTATTTTTAAAGCATGTCCGTTTCTAATTTAGAGCATGTGGATTCCTAGCAGAAGTGTTTCTACGATAACTGCTAGTTACTTAGTTGCCCAGCTTCTTACAAAGAGAGTAGCAGATAGGGCTAGGGAATAATTAGTGGTAAGCTTTTCGCTTTTGCAACGCTCTACTTTCAAGATTGAAAAAGTTGGAGGAGGGGTAAAAAAAGACATCACATAGATCGATGCATTTGAATAAAAAACCATAAATCGATTGAAAATCAATTTATTAAGACTGCCCTTACTCGGGATTTAAGCCCGTAACATTTGTAACCAATGCCTACGACTTTAAACACACTTGATAAATACTATTTCAATTCAATAGTGAAGAAATACGTCACTGATTATTTTACATACATACAAATTGTAAGTTTTATTTCAATTTAATTTAATATAATATTTTTTTTAAAAATCTGGTAATGTTTATTTTTGTATTTTTTTTATATCAATTCATTTGCTCATTACGTGATTCGTATATGATGGTTTTTATACATTCAAAATTCATTTTTGGTTAATATTCGAAATTGGTATTTTTTCATTTTGAGAACCAGTACTTCGGTCCGGAATACATGAATACTGAGATATCGGCATTAAAATCACTACTATGGATATATGAAGAACTGAAAGTTGGAAAGCTGGGAGGCAAATGATGACTTGGTCGGCTTCGTGCAAAGAAGATAAATTAGTGTAAAGTTGGATATAAAGACCTCAAGTTTTCGGAAATAAAGTGAAGCTGCCTGGACATATAGCTAGAACAAAATAGTAAATATGTTAGACCTAGTCACATTATAGAGTGGATCTATTAGAAGAAGAAGTAATAATATTATATTTAAAAAAATATTTGGTACCAATGTATAAAATATGGGTAACGCACTTTATTCACTTCTTCGTTTTGAATCAAAACACGAAATACCTTAATGGTAATATGACTCTGACATTGTTTTTTCCAAAAGATTACATTTAAGATAAAAGCTTCACAATATATTCCATATTCACTAAAAACGTACGTTTCGAGACAGCTTTAATGCTGTTGAAAACTCAATGTCTATCTTTGAAGCTTTTTTATTGTGTTTTAAACATTATTTCAAAGAAAATCGTATTGGGAACAAAATTCTTTTCACATATAGCCAGGTTTTGTCGGTTTTTGACGACATAAAGACAATCGTATGAATTATTTACGAAAAATACAATTTTCAAAATAGCGCCTCGATTTTTTACATTCATGGTCCTTTTAAAGAGCCTATTTATTTTGATTTATTGACGTATTAGTTTAAGGAATTTTGTCGTGTTTTTTGGACCTCACATGCCGTTTTCACAGAGTTAGTTTGACAATTTTTTATACCACAAAGATTACGTTGATGCAAATTGGACGCAAAAAGTGTGAATTATATTACATAATGTTTGTTTATTATTAGTAGATTTAAAGTCACAAGCACAATAAAATTACAAACTGTCATTGTTTTGGCACACTTCATTGCATGGTTATCAGTGGCGGATTACCCTATAAACGCAAGAGGCCCGTGCTTGGGGCCTCCAAATCTAGAGGGCCTAAAATATTGCATCACTCTTATATTTTAATTTCAGTTTATGTCATTCACTTTTATGACATTCGAAAAACAGGGCCTCCAAAATTTATTGCGCCTCCAAAGTGGTTAATCCGCCACTGATGGTAATAATATTTAGTATAACTGCACTTGAGACACACAGCAATCATATTAATATGCGTAAAATATTTTTACAAAATACAAATATTTGTTTTTCGCTCCCCATGTGAATCATTCTGACTTCTTGTGGAGTATCTCAACTTTTGATATTTTACGAGAATTGGTTGTAAGCCACTCGCTTAATCTTTGTCTTTGATATAAATAAAGTATGTGGTAAGCAAATTGCACTATATCGATGGGTTCGGCGGTAACTTTGTGAAAGTTCGTTTTAATATAAAATAAAATAGCTTAGATTATTCCACGTATCGTGCTACAAACTGTAACACGTGTTTCGCTTCTTTCAGAGGCATCTTCAAACATACCATTTCTCCTATCTTCTATCTATCTAAGTTAGAATTATCTAAGTTATTTTATTTTATATTGCACTATCTCGTTGAAAGAAACCGTTATGGGTCGTTGGAAAAGTGTAAAAAAAAACGCAGATGTCCATGGATTTTAATGCAAATTCATTAATTTATTGAAAATCATTGTACAAAACACTGTTGACCTACCGTCTTTAGTACAGAAATAAAAAAATGATTGAAATAGTACTACGCAAGCAATCTTCTTTTTATTATTAAAAACTACAAAGTAAATGCGGAATACATCATCATAATTACAAGTAACTTTTATTATTATTGACATTGCATTCTATTGTAGATTATGCTATTACTTGTGTTGATAAATGTATTGCATTGTTAGTTTTATTGTGATTTGAACGATTATTTGAATCGATACTTCCTAGAATAAAATGATACTGTTTATCCTTAACCATTCCTTGCCTCGTGCCAATGATATGTTTTATAATGAGTGCACGTCAAACGATAGACGCGGTACGTGGAAGCCTGGAGACGCTAAGAGTGGAGACTTTGTCTAAAAGGTGCGCAAGATGCGGGCAACACTATTAATTAGTAATCCAGGTGGTTACACAAATACAGATGTACATCGCCGTACGTCTGCGCAGTGAAGACTATCCGGCGTACGCCATCTTGTCCCATTGTCCGCAGATATTTAGTATTAAACCAAATCCTTGAGATTATCGTAGCAATATTTTTTTCGTTGATTGCGAAATTTAAACATTTAAATCATTTCAACAAAAATAAAATCATAGGTTTCTCCTATCGGTTATTTGTAAAGATTTATTAGCAAACGTTAGTCATTCTATTTTTTTTAAATATTTAGAATCTAAGAATGAAAATGCTATTCGTGTTTGCATTGACTGATTCATGGTAAGTGAAATGTCAGCACATATTACATAAACAGCGAACATATTCATAAAACTAATCAAAACCAAAATTCATGCAAAATATATGTTATTTATATTAATTGAATCGAATGAAAAACAGAAGTCTTCTTGATTTATTTGTCACACTAAAGAAATGCCTAGATACTAGAATGGTAAGATGTGATGACCAAAATGATATTTAAGCGATGTGTTTATTTTAAACAAAACCATTATTTTCCCACTAATTTAAGACCGTCAGTCTTAGACCGTAAGACAGTAAGACCGTACAGTCTTCCGTAATATCATCCTATTTTACATACATTTCTTGGCATATAAGTTGATGGAAATAGGTTGTGATATTTGGACATTATATCTACATGTAACATATTTAGTTTTGACAATTTTTTGTACCAATTAGATGCCAAAAAGTAATTCCTCGCCCATTTATGCCAATCTAAAAATATTTTGATTGTTAATATTATCGCTTCTAAAAAAGGTGAACAATATTATTAGGTGTATAATTTTTTAACATGTCCACCATCAATGTGGAACGTGTGGGTTTCTAATGGAGTTTATCTCAACATAAGTGTTTCTACGAGAACTGCTTGTTACACAATTACTCAACCTATTTTTTTTTTCAAATTGAGTGGTGACAAAAGGATAGTGCAAGGAAAAGACAAGCGGTTAGCTAATTACTCTGAATACACTCTGTTTTTAGAAAACGATGGGTAATAGGGGGAATTTAAAGTAAATAAAAAATTTCCGACTGGGATTCGAGCCCGTGTCTATTTTAACCAAAGCCAACGACGCTGACCATTCGACCACGCAGCGTTGTTTTTATTTTGTTTAAAGTTTACTTTTAAATTTATTTTGATAGCGGTATGTGTAGAAACATACTATATTTTTCAATGTCATAATACAATCCAACTAGTTCCAACGAATATAAATATCTATTATTAAATAATATTTTTTTAGATCACACCACTCACGCCAGCTTAATAGGAATAAAGCCGGTATAAAAAGTTCTTTGCGGCCACAGGGATGATCCCGCCGGCATGCGGGACAATAAGAACTTTAATATATCAGCATATAAAAAGACAAAAACAACGTCGTGAGGAAGTCTATTTATTTATACATTGTCCACTCACCTAGATACCCGCTGTGTCCGAGACTCGTTATTTACAATTAAGCGAATTTGTATTGAGTATTATTATTGGACAACGTAGTAAAAGGTGCAAGAAAATTGCATGCGGTAGTTTGAAAAGTTTTTTTTATATATCTGTAATTATATTAAAAATTTTTTTTAATTATTTCTGGTGTTTTCTGTGTCACCTATTGTTTTGTACAATTTGATATGAAACTATTTTTACTCTCAAGCAGTTCTAAAACTTTACATTCTTAATTGGAAAAAACGTTTGAAAATATTTAAAGTAAATAAATAGAAGAGAGTTATCATTTCAATATTTATTATAATTTTAAATAAAATTAGCCGCCTGTGTGGTCGAGTGTTCAACGTCGTTAGCTTCGGCTACGGAGGTCACGGGTTCGAATCCAGGTATTGACAGTTTTATTAATTGATTTTTCAAATGATTTATGAATTTCTGTTCGACGGCATGGATGTATGTGATGTCTTGAATTCCCCCCTCCCACCCATCCTATCCTATGAACGAGGCGTATCGAAAGCGTTTAGCTAACCACTAGTCCTGTCCTAGCTTTATCCTTCTATTTCTACTCTCTCTGGAAAAAGAGAGGTTGAGTAACAAGTAGTTCTCATAGAAAAACTTCTGTTGAGATAAACTCCATTAGGATTTCATATGCTCCACATTAGGAGCGGACATGTTTAAAAAAAATCATTCCTAACTGAGAAACGCGTTTGAAAATATTTTTTTACCGTAATTTTTACGTAAGTAAATAAATATAAGAGATTTATGATTCCAATTTTTTTTTAGCTCTCTGGGGAATTTGAAATCCTCGATCGAAAATTCTAAAAAAGTTGGCGACCCCTAGGTTGGGAACCCGTGCCTTAAATAATGACAAAATATTTTGTAATCTTCATATTTTTTGTACGTTTTCAATAAATACAATTTTCTATTGTCTATTGTAATGAACAGAAAAGAAAATCAATTATGACAAATGAGTGTTCTATTTTTTTAATACTATTTATTGATACACAAAAATTGTTGTAAGCAATATTAGATTGTTTTTAATTTGATTGATACAATATGGTCTCTTTTAGGGCATCCAATCCCGGGATCCCGTTCAATTTTCTGATTCCGAAATCCCGGGATTGGCACGGCTGCGATCCCGGGATTTCGGTATTGAGAAATTTTGAGCTAATCCCGAGTTTCTGAGACAATCTGGGAAAAATTATACCAAATCGAGAATTTCAAATTCTTCGGTGAGCTAACAAAAAACGAGGCTTGGAGATAATCAGTAGAAAAAGTATAGCGAATTGAGGATTTAAAATTCCCCGGTGAGCTAATCCCAATCCCGGGATTGAAAATTAATCAATCCCAAAATCCCGGGATTGGAAAAAAGCTCCGGGATTGGATACCCTAGTCTCTTTGTCTTATGTAGCACAACATGTACACAAAATATGTGTCAAATTGTCTAACTGTTGTATTGCTTAAGCGATTTTGTATTTATAAAGATTAGAGTTTAACATGAAAATACCAGTGACGTGTGAACAAAAAGAGATCATCACAAAAAAAACGGAAAGAATGTCTAAGAAATTAAAATTCATTTCATTTTACAACATTATTATTCAATACGTCGCTCTAGACAAACATCCAATGTGGACTGAATTTTTAAATTGCGTTATTAATCTGATTAAAAAATGTATGGGCAGTCCTTTGACAGCAGTGGGTGATAGACGCCAAGTGTTTGATTTTAGTATGGATCCCATACCGCTCCCACTACGTGAGGGTAATAGGAAATCTCTCGTCATGTCTGGCAGACGTCTGCAGTAATTGATGAAAACATACACCGGGAGGTCTCGTTCACATCAAATATGGATGGCAAATATTGTATTTTCAATCAGTCGTATTAACTCTTGCAGCTCGGAGACTAGAAAAATACTTCTCTGCCGATGGGGTTCGTTTAGGGACCCCAGTGGTTTCCTCATAATTGGCCTTATTCTTATAAATATCAAAAACAAAAATAGTCTAAGGGCTTTAAAATATCTCTCTGCATCATTCCTCATACATTTTTTTTTATAATTTATTTTTATAAATTTTTTAAAAGTTTTTTAATAAATAATAATATTTTAAGTTGCGCGTAAAAAAGACGTCATCCCAGCACACATATGAAATCGCAACTGACGAGTTTAGCCCAGCTATCTTACGAACGATCGCTTATCGCCTTATCGCGTTATCGCGTATTTATATAAACTACGAAAGGTCCAAAAAACTATGATATAAGAATACCTTAATTATAAACATTGTATCACCCATATTAAAATAGATATTTAAGAAAATGTGGGTATTGGGGTCGCATTTCTTGAGCTTAGAACCGGAAAAGTTAAACTATGGTTATAGTTTATTTGATAAGGTAAACAAATATCAATGTATTTTAATTCCACAATGATTATTTTATAATAATTCTATTTTGGCGCACGCCCTCGTCAACATTAGTTTAAACTTACATTAACTTAGCTATATATACTGACTTATATGCGATACACGATATAACTTATTATCTATTAGTAAACATATGGCGCAGCGGTAAGCGTTGTTGGATTCCATGCCGGATCTAAGGGGTTCGAGTTCCAGTACGAACAGCGTTTTTTTCAATCGATTTATCGAATTCCGTTCGAAAGCAACTGTGTTTGTGATGTTTAAAAAATCACTCTAACTCTTCCGAATCTACAATAACTGGGAGAGCGAGAGAAAATAGTTAACCACTAGTCCTGTTTTCGTCTTATGTTTCTATCTCTACTACTCTCTTTGGAAAGAAGAGTTGAGCGAGTGAGTAACAAACAGTTCTCGTATAAAAACTTCTGTTGAGATGTATCTGTTAGGAGGCCGTATGCTACACATTGGGAGCGTATATGGAAAGAAAAAAGGTTAGTGAAAAATACAGTATTCAAAGTAATAGTTTGACTGTGTTTCCCAAAACTATAGCAAATATGGTTTTTTCACAGTTTGATATTTTTTCACCTAATTCTAATGCAGTTCTATGAAGTTATTGCTAATTCAATCAATAAGCAAAAGTTTATGTTATGGTTGTGGATTAAATGTCGGGTTTGTATATGTCAGGGATGGCGATCCTTTTCGGATCTACGTGCCAAAAAATCCTCAAATATTATTTCTCGACTGTATTGCGTGCCCAAACAGTATTTTTTTTAACTTAATAGAAAAAATAAAACTTGTCGTTTATCTTTGGAAACATTTGAAAATGAATAAAACGGAATAAATACAAATAATTCACGGATTATTTAATCAAATTTTTAATTTTTTAAACATGAAAATATTTTTTTAAAATCTTGGAAATCGTTCGCGTGCCATCCAAATTCTCAAACGTGCCACCTTGGGCACACGTGCCGTAGGTTCGCCATCCCTGGTATATGTGATTGATTGTCGTCGTTCTCGTCAGTTGAAGTATATAAATAAAAGTGAAAATTCTAGTATGCTAACATACATACAGCACCGAGTAGACGCGAAGTTAATCCAGACATGATATCACTCGCTGTTCGCTTTTATATAAATTCACTTCAGTGTCATGATACTTATATTTCATCACTTTTCTGCAACGACTTACACCTAAAGCTGCTTAAATCTAAAATATTAAAAATGACATAATTTTCAAAAATTCGTCAATGTATGAAGTTTTACAAGGTTTATTGAAGATTCATTCTGTGCTTGCTCTCTTGTTTACCTACACGTTAGCGATAAAAATAGATTTATCGGCTGCTTTGTGGAATTTTCTTTAATAAATTAATAAATTGACAACTGCCTTGAATTTCAAGATGAGATGGGCGTTTGATGAATTGCGATGATTGTCATAAATCAACATATTAAAAATGCATACATAATAAAAACAATAGTTACGGTTGCTTACTAATATCACATTGTTACAAGACACACTTCGACTGCAAAACGAGTAAATTCACTTTAAAGAAAACTTAATAACTTAGCCTTGACGCAAGAATTTAAAAATACACTTCGTTACTAATAAAAATTATTTTTAGGAGACACATAAATTTACTTAATTCTACTGCTGTCGCAATGATTTATATTGGTTTAATAATCTCTGAAATGATTTTGTCTTCAATATTTGTGAGGAAATTGGTAAGGCAGTAAACTAAGACGTTTTTATCCATACCACACTCTCCTTCATGTGAAACCTATCTATACCATATTTTTTGCTAAATTAGTTGGTAACGTTTTTGTTTTGGGATACGAAGTAATGGAATATATGTTGATAGGTATGGTTTATAGTCACACGCTCCACTGCCACTTTTGTGATGAAAACTGACAGACATTTAAAAATTTTAACTAAATTAATTGTGTTTAAATTTTGTTGTCATGTAACCCGTAATACCAATTTTTTATTGTTTATGGCATTAAATGGCAACATTTTTTTTCGATACCCGATGCGATTTTCGTTTCTTTCCTTCTTGCTTTTTGGGACACGAACCGAACACAACGTGTGTGGGGGGACACTTCCCGGTCCTGTAACTTACTTCCAGAGACCTTTAGTTGTAAATTCACTTGCAGCTTTTTTTCTATTGTGGTTTTTCGTCCGAGATGAAAGAACTGATATTTTTCCATTTCGACGAAAATTAAAATTCGTTTTGTTCTGCGCGCGGAGTTTGGCATCAATTTTCTTAGCGTTTATAAAATTGTGTGAGCAAGCTAGGTATTAAAATAGTTATTGTGTATTGTGAATTCAAAATTTTGTTTGTTAAATATTGTATGTGATTAATCTTTGATGATTGTAAATTCCTAAATTAACGTTTTCGTAATACTAGAGCGATGGTTTTTATTTAATTCTACCTACCTGTTTTACGTCGAGTTTATTCAAACTGTTATTGGTCTTAATGACTTTTATTAGTGGGGATTTATTCTTGGGGTATAACATCGTGAACAGAAGTAGAAATTTCTCACAATAAATGAAACTCGCTCAAAAATAAATGTCGATGTGTATTGAAATTCTGAAATCATTACGTCTAAAAACTCAAAACTAACGAAAATTAGTATGCGTGCTTGTAGAAAATTAACGACGAATTAAAGTGCAATTTGTTATTTTTCCAATTAATTTGACATATAAAAACATGTGTTTCATGAATCAACAGAAACGAATTCATCAATTTATACACAATAACAGCCAAAAAAAAATGTAAAAAATACCAATGTAGCCTTGTCATCATACTGGAATTTCCAATAATACAACATCAGGTTGGCTTCTTACGTAAAACTTCAATTAAAAAATCCCTCGCTAATGGTAGCTTACATTGCATATATTGCAAAAACAAAGTATAGTAGTATGTAATTTAAGATCGTTGTTTTATTCAGCGCCTTGCAATTATTCCAAACAGGTTGGCTCGGGCCCATCAACTCGAAATATTTAATATATGTAAATTTTCCTTGGACAATATTAAATCGAGAAAATTGTCGCGTTAAAGTGAAACCACAATGCAACACGAATCTGTAATGCGTTCAGGCTTCTGGTAAGGCACACCACACGTGTTGCTACTTATTTCTTTACAAGTGGAGAGTGACCACACTAGCCATTTATTTATATATTTTATTTATATAATATTGACAACTCTAGAAGACTAACGGGAAAAAAGTTTATACTACAAATAGTTAATATGTTTTTACTGGTGCCATTTTGATCATACCCGCGTGGAACTTGAGGAACAAACATACAAAGAGTTATTTGTCAGAAGTTTTGAAAAATGCCTTTTAATATCAGTTCTGATAGTACATCATAAAATCTATGAATGGAAATCACAAATAGTATTCAAACAAAGTTTTTTCATACACAAAATAACTCATAAAGTTGACACAATCAATCAAATGATCATTCCCCAAGCTATGTGTGTGTGTGACAAATCACTTTTTGAGTGTTTGCTTCTCACTTATTTTAACTGGAGAACTTCTTTCTACTAAGTTTCTGAAACTCTCTTCTTTTCAAAGTGAGTAAAGTTAGAAGAATAAAGGTTCTCATAGGTGCGAGTAAATTTCAAATAGCAAAGTCTTCAAACAAGAATCCATAATTTTATTGAAGAATACAACTTACATATTCAGTCACTACATGGATTCAAGCCTGAGAATCAGGGCTGTGTAGTTGGATTTTTTTTTCAATCATTTCCATATAACTTAGATAAATATGAATACCAACATTACAATCAGATAATCTTTAGCGGCAGTACTATAGACTCATGTAGTTTGAATAAACATCATTAAATATAATTTAAGATTTCGACTGAAGGCGCTTGGTGGAATTTCAATATTAAATTTGAATCGTTCAAATTATGTACATTCACACAGATTTTGTGACTAACTGCTTAATATGTGCTTATCCTTTTTGCCAGCAATGGCTTTACACTCAATGATAAATTAATTTATTATATAAACACGAAACATTCATTTACTAAGCGTCAGTTCACGTTCATCCGTGCACTTGAACGCCTGAAGATGACGAAAGGAGAAACCCGGGTCGTTAGTGACAAAATCTGTGTGAATGTTCATAATTTGAACGATTCAAATTTGTATCATTAAATGTGACAGAGTCGTAAGATTTTTCCCACTCCGACTCCATATTTCATCAGGTATTTTTATTAAATATCAAATATTTTTAAGGAATGGTTACCTTAGAAAGCAAGCGAGGAGTATTCAATACATAAAGGATTCGTATTGCAAGAGGTTGCACTTGATCGGTTCAAAGCCTTCCGCAAAAGACCTCCATCGAAAGTGAACCGATAAGCTTCAGGCAAAATAAACCATATTGAACGCTTACTGATATTAACAGAAAATTACAATGTTTACTGGATTGAATGATCGAATTATGAAGTTTTTTGTTATCTCAATTTCACGCAATTTGGTTTAAGTGTGATATATTTTGTATAGAAATTAAATGTGTTCTTCTCGCTCAGTATTTTCTTGATAATGCCTCCAGTAATACGTGGATAATAATTCTGGTATTTCTTCTGAATTACTCACGCATATATCAGCCTTATAAAAGTATCTCAATATTCTTAGCAGATTTCTTTCTACGAGAAATGCGTACAACTTAAAAAATTGCTTAACTTCTCTTTTTTTCAAAGATTGCAGAAATATAAATGGTAGAGCTAGAACAGGAATAATGGTTAGTTAATTGTTTTCGCTATACCCTGAAAGAGTGAAAATTTTTTTTAGACAAAATAAAACGATAGAAAAAAATTTGTTATGTGATTCGAATTCGTGAAATTCGCCACGGAAGGCAACAACGTTAACCACTGCACTGGAGTGCGGACCCAATATCTAAAAATAACTTATAACAACTTAAAGACTGTGCTTTTTTCTGTTTGAAATTATGTTGTCGTGCAAAAAAAAATACATGCAAAATGTATTTACCTCGTAAGCAGTGTTCTCTCAAAGCTGTGCGCGTGCGCACACATGCATTAGAACAAAGGAGCATACAAAAGTTACACCAGCTATACCACCACCAGAATAAATTAATTGTCACTATGAAAAATAACTATTTAGTTAGGTAGGTCTAAATACCGTTTTGTCGTGCACATTTTTTTAAATTTCCTTTCAAAGTTGCATAGCCAATATATTGTGTGCACTTAACCTTCGGAAAATTTTAGAGAACATTGCTCGTATGCACATTGGCTGCCACATTTTTTCGTATTTGAAAAATTATTTATTATTGTCATAAATCTTCAAATAAGTTTTGTCACAGTGTAGGTTTTAAAATTTAATTTTATGCCTATGTACAACTTGTACTCATAAAAATTAAAAATGCATTTTTATAATTAAGTCAATTACAGTGATACTGTGTTGGCCAAAATACGGTCAGTATTATATATCCAGAAAAACAGTTTAATTATTTGAAAGAAGATAAGCACTTTGTAAAAAGAATATGCTTATAACTTGTATAACCATTTCATCAATCGATTTATTTCAACTGTGAAATATACAGATTGAGTGCTATGTCATATTTTAATGCGCTTAAAAGAACCTTATTGAAAAATATTCAATTGATAAAAATATTCCGATAAGGATTCGATATAAGGATTCGTTTGATGGACGATTCAGGCAAAGTTAATTTGTCATATCGTAGACGAGCTGAAGGGTAATCTTAACATACTAGCGAGATAATTTCAGCACGCACTTGGCGCTGAATACTAATGGATATTTAAGTGTTTCAACCGGTTAAATTCCTTTTTTTAATTGCTAATATAAATAAACTTATTATAATTATAGGTCAAGATTTCGCATAAATGATTTACTAACTTACTCACAACGCCCAATGCCAACTGCAGACGATATTTGATTTTACAAATAAAATAGTACCTATTACAATTAATTTTAATCGTCATTATATATATTCATTTAAAATATATCTGGTGCAATTACACGTCTTTTTTTGGAATGTAAAACTTTTTTTTAACGAACATAAAATATACAGTCGATAAATGTTTTTCAAAATTAATAATTTGATAACAAAATATTTCGTATTTATTATCTATAAATTCTTTTCGCATTTTTATTACCAACTGTTTGTAACATTCTTATAAGTCTTCTTTGTTATATATAAATAAGTTATTTAAAATAACTATGTATCAATTATTCTTTAATCAGTTAAAAATGCTCGTGATGAACAACACCGTTCATATTCCTAATAAATAAATAAAAATGATTTTTTTTTATGTTTTTAATATATTGCCTTTCCGCGAGTATTTTTGAAAGTGAATATCTTAAATAGGGATAAAAATATAAAAAATCAGTTCTGTGTTTATTTACATTATGTTTTAAAGTTGAGTTAACATTTTTGAAAGTGTAAGTAATTAATAAAAACACAAGAAAATTCTTAATTTTATTTAAATTAAAAATATAAAATAATTTAGAGGCAAATGTTATATTTTAACAAGTGTTGTTTAAGTCTTCCAATTTCTGTCAAAATAACAAATCAAAAAGAGTACGTATAATTATTTATAAACCAGATTTGTAAATTAGTAGCCATACTATTATATATTATATTATTAAAAATAATACAAAAGTGTTATATTTATTGTTTCACCAAGAATTGACAGTGAACAGTTTAAAAGTGAAAAAATATTTTATTTTACTGTCATATAAAAATATGTCATATCGATCGATTTTTAATTACGGCGAATTGAAATTATAGTGATTGTCACATACATATAATTTCGAGTAATTACCGCGGCAAAAAAACTTGCTCTACTTATTTATGTGTGTCAAAAATGAAGATAATAAACATATTTTATACGACACCAGCTTCTGATCTTGTTAATATTTAAATGGCTCATTATTGCTGATTCGAAAAATCTTGTTTTCACCTACCCACGTTTATCTTATAAGTAAGAAAATTCGTCAGAAAATAATTGTATTCGATGCCCGCGGCAATGCACGGTGGCATGTTAGTTTGAATATAATACATACCGTCTACAAGTTTTATTGACAAGATTTTTTTAATTTTTAACCCCTGATACATCAGGTAATAACTAAATATGTGTATAAATGAATTTTAGGACAAGAATTTTTTTAATTGTAAACCTTTTATTTTTTCCATATTCGCTCCCTATATGGGGACTATGGTCAGCACATGATTCTCTATCAGCCGACAGTCTCTTTGCTTCCTCCCAGGGAATCACAGCGTCGCATAGCTCTGCTGAGTACATTTTGTGGATAGTCATCAGTGGCCTTCCACAACACCGGGATTCATCTGGTTAGTAGGAGAGACTGGCTTCAGACTCTCTTGAGGCATCCGCAGCACATGTCCAAGCCAGGTCTATCGTCGCTTTTTTTGGACGTAATAAGAGTCTGGTTAGTCCGCTCTCTTATCTCCGTTTTCTTGAAAAAGTATATTTTTGTCACCTTTATACATTAATTTGTAATAAGTCTCACTTTTTTTAATAAGATCAAGACTGATTTCGCTCATGTCGAGGATGGTCGTCAGCTATATAGTTAACAAGATAATTGACATTAGTTTTTTTTATTATATATGCTTTGCTAATTATTCATTGTTTTTTGATAAGCATCATTGTATATGGTAAAACAATAGTGCTTGTCTTTGTGGTCTTATTCCAAGTCTGTAGATTCGTAGGGCTCAATATTTTTTAATTTGCAGGTGAAGTCAGACCATTTGCAGATGCCGATTTAAAGTCAGAATTATCAACATGTCTTCATAGCATATGTTTTATTTCAAACAACAGTAAACGTCTAATATAATAAAGCATATAAACTATTATTAATACTCTCAACAGTATAAAGTTGTTAAAAAAAGATTCTGAATCAATCTGACTAAAAATGTAATGTGTAGGACCAATATAACCAAACATCTACTTCGTCTTGTTGATCTTGCTCCACCAAGGCACATATCCCTTCAAATTGATCTATATCGAATGTGGAAAGGAAAAAGGACTTAACCGTTAATTTTCCTAAACAGATTTTTTTCGATAATCACAATGTATACAATTTGACACACATTCTATCAAAAGGATGGAAGCTGAATATGCCGAATAAGTATCTAAATTTAGCTTTTAAGTTTGAAAAAGATGACATTGTAATAAATTAAAACCAAGAAAAAACACTGAAATAAAGGTTTTTCCGAGACAATTTCTTTAATTAATATTAGGTTATGTCAATTTAACACCAGTTTAGAAGGATCAGTGCACTTCAAGGTTATGTATAATTCATAATTTGCATATGTCACAAAATCATCAAAACACGTTTTTAGCGCCTCCTGTAAAATTTGATATGTGTGGGTTACGTCCTTTTTCCTTTCCACAGTCGATATGATTCAAAATTTTTGTCAAGATTGTTGGTATCACAATTAACCCAATTGGTGACGTATTCTTGCTCGCAATCAGCATATAATGAAATTTATGCATTCATTTTCGTGATTTCTCTTTATACACTTACTTCTGTGTTACTGGATCTAACATTTTTTTTTTTTGTGAAAGTTGTTAATTGTTTACTCATTATTAAAGTATTTTAATGAAATGATAAGAATAAGTATACTGACTTTAGTAAATATATCAATCCATCCTTTAATGTATAACAAGTTCATTTCTTATTTGATCAATTCAAAACTTTTTTTTTATCATTTTTCCGAAAATTAAATAAAAATTGTTATCGAGTAAGTTAAGTATACAATTATGTCGTAAAATACACTTTGTAACAATCTGAACACTGCAACTCTACACGTTTAAGTTTCTTAAAATTTCAGTAAGACATACAAAGAGAATTCTATGATGAAAAACGTTGATGCAATTTTTTGATTAATTTTGATAGTGTTGATATATATATAAAAAAGAACGGATATCATATTTATAAATTATCATATTGAATTTGCAATGAATTGCATAGTTAAGAAATAATGTCTTACTTTCAAAAAAAGGCAACTTTAGATTTTTCAATTGAGAACACATTATTAAACGTTTCTAAAAATCAAAATCAGTTTCGCAGCCACACGTGTCGTACATTTTTGTAATAAAATAATCATTATATGTAGTAATCTAGAAACACAAAAAAAAAAAAAATTTAGTTAACCTCTCGTAACAAATATATTAATTAACATGAGATGTTGTCGTATTATATTCGGATTGGTTCCTGAAGTATCCATTCTTACAAATGAATATTCCGATGGAGGCAGCGGTGGGTTGCCAATAAGTTAAGGGGCTCACTTACCCTTAAATCAATTCTCGGTGTTCTGGGAAAGGAGTGAACTTTTTCATTACTATTCAATTATATGCAATACTTTATAAGCAATCATTCATACGTGCACTTGAACGCCTGAAGATACCGAAAGGCGAAACCCGGATCGTTAGTGAATAAATCTGTGTGAATTTACATAATCTGAACGATTCAAATTTAATTTATTCTAATTTGATCCGATGATATTGTTTTCTCCTAAATTAAAGAGGGACTCGCCGGCCTTAGTAAAATTTACCAAGGGGCTACCGCGAGCCCCTCTGAGCCCCCTTCAGCTTACCGCTGGATGGAGGCTATAAATCTATTTTAAACGTGTCGATTAAATTCGCCATCAAAATATTTAATTATTTCAGAGAAATAAAACTTCTGAAATTATGAGTAAATTCAGCAATAATCTTCGTGTAAATGCGTGTTATTTATTATAGTAAACTAATATGAAATGGACAATTTTGATGGATTAAGCTTTCTTGAATTTTGCCAGTGTATATCAGAGCTTTACACAACATCAACGCGTGAGGTGAAGTGTATTGCACATAATTATACTTAATTCGTTTACGAAAATTTGGCTTCGATAAAAACGCATTGCGAACATACAGATTACAAATATTTATAATTTTTATAACAACGTTAGTTTAAGGTCGTTGTAGCCGCTCTAATGCGCTTTTTAAAGTGTTTTAAAGTACGCCAAGAGGCGTTTATGGATAATAAAAATTCTAAGTAAACTTGAGTTATACGAAATTGTTCGATACATAAAATTAATAAGTGCGAATTACTTTTTGCCAGAGTGAAGAGACATAAATCAGTATACTTATATAACAGAGATTTTTTTTTAAAATAACTTTTCCGGTTCTAAGCTCAAGAAATGCGACCCCAATACCCACATTTTCTTAAATATATTTTTTTAATATGGGTGATACAATGTTTATAATTAAGGTATTCTTATATCATAGTTTTTTGGACCTTTTGTAGTTAATGTAAACACGCGATAACGCGATAAGGCGATAAGCGATCGTTCGTAAGATAGCTGGAATAAACTCGTCAGTTGAAATTTCATATGTGTGCTGGGATGAAGTCTTTTTTACGCGCAACTTAAAATATGATCATTTATTAAAAAACCACGGATTTTTATAAAAAAAAAATGTATGAGGAATGATGCAGAGATATATTTTAAAGCCCTAAGACTATTTTTTTTTTTTGAAATTCATAAGAATAAGGCCAATAATGAGGAAACCACTGGGGTCCCTAAACGACCCCCATCGGCAGAGAAGTATTTTTCTAGTCTCCGAGCCGCGGGAGTCTTTGAAGACAAATTTAAGTCAACGTTATTCAAGCGAGTAAATTATATTATAATAAATCGTAGGTATTATAAAAAGTCGCCTGTGTGGTCGAGTGATCAACGTCATTGTCTTCGGCTACGGAGGTCACGGGTTCGAATCCCAGTACGGACAGTTTTATAAATTGATTTTTCAACCGATTTATGAATTTCTGTTCGAAGGCATGGATGTATGTGACGTGTTGAATTCCCCCCTCCCACCCATCCTATCCTATGAACGGGGCGTATTGTGAGCGATTAGCTAACCACTAGTTCTGTCCTAGCCCTATCCTTCTATTCCTACTCTCTTTGGAAAAAGAGAGGTTGAGCAACTGAGTAACAAGCAGTTCTCTTAGAAACACTTCTGTTGAGATAAACTCCATTAGGCGTCCATATGCTCCACATTGGGAGCGGACATGGTAAAAAATACAAAAATATGTACAAATAAATTATAATCTATCAACAAAATAATATTAACGAAAAAATAGCCCATCAGTATATTATTTGCAGTTCCTATTGACTCCTAATATGTAGCACAGTAGAAGGGAACCTGCGGCCTCTTGGCTACTCTGATGCGGCTTTTTGACTCAATCAAAATATTCACTTTGATCAAAAAAATATATTCAAGCGTTTGGAAAAAAAACGTAATCAACCTATTATATTCGACAGTGGGAAAACAAGGAAGGGTGTCAACATTTTCTATACTGCGGCCTTATGTTGAATGAGATAAATGAATGTGGCATTTAGAAATGAAAAGATACCTCTGATGTAGCATATTAATTTCTCGTTGAGTTTAATTCTATAAAAGTTTTTTACGAGAACTGCTAAACTTCACAACCTGTGCTGATTTTTGATTATTAATATTTTTTAATCTATGTCCGCTCCCAATGTGAAACATATGGCCTCCTAATGGAGGTATCTTAACAGTATTTTTTTCCACGAGAACTGTTTGTTGCTCAGTCGCTCAACCTCACTTTTTTCAAAGTGAGTAGTAGGGAAAGAAGGATAAGGCTTGAACAGGACTAGTGGTTGGCTAATCGCTATTGCTACGCCCAATTATTGAAGGATCAGAAGGATGGGATGAGAGGGAATGATGAAAATTGACCCAGTCTTCGATCACAACTTTGAATTGAATAATTCTCAAATTCACTGTGATCTGACCGGGAATCGAACCCAGACCTGCATGATCGGTAGAGCTCTGGGCTACAGCAAGCGACAATTAATAAGATAGTAGAAATAGGAAAAAAAACTGTTTCCATGATCGGATTACTATCATTTCAGTCATCTCCTATCTTCGTACAAAAATCCATTAATCGATTGAAAAAACCAATTAAAGAAATTTTTCATACTGGTATTCAACGTTTTGAACACCGCAACTAAAGAGCATTGGGCAACCAGCCCGGCTTTTCTACAGAAAGTAATTTTAGAGTAAAATTAAAAAATAGCACAATTAATTTTATGCAACGTATCAACAAACCGGCTGACAGACACGCCATAAGCTTTAAAATTGTAGTTTTATGCACAATCCACATACGATATTGTTTCTTCAAAACTGCCCATGATTATTGAGTACTTGCATAAATAAGTTGATCACATTCTCGTTTACCTGCACCATAAAACATATGTTTGCAATTAAAAAGTTGCGCATGCCATTTCTTACCTGTGAAATAATTATATCAAGTATTTTTGTCTTTCATCAAAATATTTAAACACAAACATTATCAAAATTACAAAGCGGCACGATAAAAGATATTTAATCAAAATCCAAGTGAAAGTCAATTTTCAATACCATATTATTTAAAGACTGAAAAATTTTATCGATCAATTTTGATGACCAATCTGGTTTATTCAAAGCCGAACAATATAGATAGCTGCGAAGCTCTACTTTATTTTAGATTTTATTTAAGTGTTCAAAAATAATTCAAATACAAATATTTGTTTCAAATCTACCATTGATGGAATCTTAGTGTTTCTTCTTTACATGATAATAGAAACATCAGATGACAGTTAAGCTTGTTAACATTCGTTTGATTCACGAGCTCTTCCTTTCTTTCTCTCTATCTCTCTAACTAATTCTCTTAAACGCAATTTCGGGTTGTGTTGCACAGATTTTTTTCTTACATACGTTCAATGCTCGGTGTGTATTATTCTGCTTAAGAGTTTCAAATTGATAAAATATGGTATAGCTTTAAGGGTTCTTACTTCCTACATCAAAGGGTACATTCATATCATCTTGTTTGGCCAAGATGTTTTTCCATGGTCATCCAGATGTTTTCCAGTGATAAGTTCATCACGGTTCTTTCACACTATTATTATCAAGCTACATTAAAATATGCTTACAATGATAAAAAAAGAGATCGGGCAACTCAAAAATGAAAAATGATAAGTAATCGTTAAACGCTTTCAATTGAAATGATTTATGGTGAATTCGTATGCCGCGAATCAAGTAGGAATCCATAAAAAACAATTTTAATGAATAAATTTTAGTATTGATCAAATTGATGCATTTCTGTAATGCATTTCATACTTATATGAAAGATATATTATATGTACTTTCCGTACGTCTCATGGCGCGTGTAGTCATTTAAGTAAGGCTCGTGCCATCTACTTTGGCCTCTCACTTTGGTGGTAATTAAAAAGATCGAAGAGTTACATAAGGAGTACCAGCTCGCGTTGTGACGGGCGCTGCAGATGCTGACCTCACCCGCGGCTGCGCATTACGCACAAACCAAATAAGGCGCCAATGCCATATCATAAAGCTTCGAAAACCATTTTGGATACTTTTACAGTACTCAGAGAAATGTATGAAATAATATTTTTTTCGAAGATTTTTTCATGTATAAAATTACAACACATTATTCCTTCATCCTAAGGTATTTAGAAAAGTATACTTTTTCTTGTATTGAATTGGTTTTAGTTTAATTTATATAAAAATAGCGACAGAATTTGTCAAAGAAAAAGACGATTGAATGAAACCATGACGAGGACGATGTCTTATTGATATAAATTATTTTTTAGTATATTGTTCAATCAATTAACAGTATTGGAAATTATAGACAAGAAGAAGCACACTATGTACGTGTCCGCTCTCAATGTGGAGCATATGGACTAGTAATGAAGGTATCTCAACGGAAGTTTCTGTACGAGAATTTCTTGTTAACGTAACGTAAAAAACGTAATCCTAAAACATTAATATATTAAATTGTACAAAAAATAAGCAATAGGTTACATAGTTACATCGCAGATATCCATGGCTTTGAACAGATATTCAGAAGCCGATTGAAAATCAGTTTATGGAATTGTCTCTTCGTAGATATCAGCTGGTAGAACCCTCAATCAAATATTCAGTAGAAAAAACAAAAACTAGCTTTTAACAGCTGGCTTCTCAACATTGGAAAACTTGTGTAAGAAAATATATTATCAGATATTGTTGAATATAACGATAATCAAATTAATTTCAAAAACTTACAAAGGCTATTTACTAAGCTAATATTTTCCCAAGCTTATTGAACGTCATTAAAATCAAGCCATTATTAAAGATAGTCCATTTCGCCATCAATAGCTTTAAAATTAGTGATACATTTATTTACTATACGTCAGTTCAAGTTCGCACTTGAACACCTGAAGATGCCGAAAGGCGAAACCCGTGTCGTTAGTAACAAAACTTGTGTGAACGATTGAAATTTAATATTGAAATTCAACCAATCACCTTCAGTCTAAATCTTAAATTATTAGTATGTAATACTTTATGTTTAGTACCAAAGAACTTCATACGAAATCATCTTCCTTATTCCAAGTTATTTTCTGAGAAATTCATTAGCATCTTAAACAAACATTTTTATTTCAATAAACGCAGCATTAATCTTGAATTATTTTAAGGGCATTATAAATGTCTATCGAGTAAAAGGGCTCGGTCATGTAATTGTTTCCTCGCTTACAAAAACTAACATCCTCTATAAGTTAGCCCTTCAACATCATCATATGTATAGCCAATTACCGCCGAAAGAAAATTAGTTGAATACATTTTTTGTGGCACAAATAACGAGACCTTGTTATAAAGTAAGACGCTACTTAAGTTCGATAATTCGTCGAAAGCCCTAAGGCCAACCAACGACCAATTTCGTCACCTCATAAAAATTTCATTAGATATGCTTTTTATCGTTTCACTTAAGAGCGTTTCCGTCGATCAACATTTTTTAATCGACTTTTCGTCACATCATAATTGTAATGGGCTTCTTCAAATAGTTCGTAATTACATATATGCAAAGGTAATCGGTTACACGTAAAAAATAAAACGAGATCCTCATAAGGATTGACATATTTAGTATAACCGACCTGCAACGATGCAATTTCTAAATCGAATTGGGCATCGTCTCCTTATCTTACAGAAAAAAATATTAAAGGATTCGTTATTTTATATATTGTGTAGTTATTTCATATTATTGAAGATATAACGAATATAAAAATAGTCAGAATGTTGGAACGGATTTCGATCATTCCTTTTAAGATGCAATCAAGTTATTTATATCATATTTAAAAACATGGTATAAAATATTACAGCTTATATTCACTTTTAGGGTGTTCACTGTCAATACTTGGTGAAGAGACATTATTTTAAGAAAAAAACACAATATTACTTTGTACTTAATTCCCACTTTTATTTACAGCTTAATGAATAATTCTAATCGAAACATTTTAATACAAGAGTAACCGAGACATTTGCGAGTATCTTTAGATCAGTTGTTCTTAACCTGGGGTGCAAAAAAGCATTTCCGGGGTGCCGGAGAAGTTTTTATTTTGACATTATAAAAAAAATGTATATTAAATAAATTACAAATACTTAAATATGTTTGCTTCCTTACAAACAAAATCACGCATTTTTTTGATAAAAATCAAATTTAATTGCGGGGAAAAACTGATATATTTTTTAAAAATAGATTGAAGTTGTTTAACAAAAATCAAACTGTATTGTCTGCAACAATTTTTACAATGTTCATAATAAAGACATACGTTTTTCAATTGTGTAGTACTGTTTTTAGCGTTTTATGACAATCTGCAAAATCTGGTCAAAGCTTTCTCGCTTCGCACATGTAAATTCAAATAATAATGATTCTAACCATTAAATTCACTCAACTATTTCATAATCTGCCCTTGAGCTTCAGTTTTTTGAATAGTGAAATGAAACTAACCCTTCCGTTAAAAATAAAAGATAATTTGAATATAATAAAATATATATTAAAATGGGCATCAATTTGTGGTAGAGCGCCACATTAATATCCGTATATAAACTAACGGATCTGGATTGTGTGGACGTGTGTCAACATACTATTGATCAATGGAATAAACATATATATGGAGCTTTTGTCGGGTCCTATGTCGCAGCGGTAAGCAATGTGGGCTACCGTCTCGGATCTCACAGATTCTAGTTCAGTACGAACAGCAGTTTTTGATCGATTTAAGACATGGGTGTTTGTGATATCTTCCTATCCTTCAATATCTGGAATAGTCCTATCGTAGCCTTATCCCTCTATCCCTACTACTTTCTTTAAAAAAAGAGGTTGAGCAACTGAGTAACAAACAGTTCTCGTAGAAAAGCTTTTATTGAGATACCTTCACATTGGAAGCGGACATGAATAAAAAATGTAGCTTTAATATTTTGTTACTGTATATTAGTTTTTAAAAATATTACTTATATAATCACTACAAAACAATATTATCCAAAATTGTATCTTCATAATTGAACTCCTGTTATTTATTTTTTTATATTCAACCAGCTCTATCCGTATCCTGGAAAGGAAGCTTCAGAGAGCAGTTTTTATTATTGTCTCCAAAAAAAGAGGTCGAGACTTACAGTTTGTTCTTGTTAAACATAGTACGCTCTACAGTGGATGTGAGCCGTAAGAAAAAAATGTGATAAAAACTCATATTTTATTTAAAAGGATTTGGTTCTTTTCTATGAATTCTACGAAAACTTTTAAGTCGGGCTAGAAAACTTGATCACAAAACGGAAACAATTTTACAGACTCGCAAATAATCCGGATTTTTCTTAGTGATCTTCACTAAGAAAGATTAAGTGTGTTTGAAAACTATTTTAAACAATATCTTCCTGTGTATGCTTGCGTAAGTAATTATTCACCGGCGCCAGATAACCGTCGGATTTCACGGTCTATTGAATTTTTTTCCGTATATTTCACCCGCCCCATCCCTTGATTATATATTTTTTTCATCAGTTTTACTTTTTAGAACTGTTTCTGGAGATAATAACCGTATAATGGAACTGAGTGAATATTTTTAGAGTGCTATATTATTAATTATAATAATCTGCATAGTATGATGGACATATATATTCGTTGAATTTCTTTATTATGTGTAACCGATTATTTATTTATTATTATTATTTTTCACTCGTCAAAATAAGATAGCGCGACGTTAACACGTCTTAATGTGTATGGAATGTAATATTACCGAAACCGGGACTTCGAAATATCGGGCTTAAAAATGCAAAATATCGATATTTTGGTATTGAAAATTAGCCAATACCGAATTAACTGTAGTAACTAGAATGATCTGATATGTAAGTTAACGGTTTTTTATTTAAAGCTGGAAAAGCTTTTACTAAAGTCGTTTTTTACCCGAATCCACAGCCCTGGTTTTAAGCTGATTTCCCGTGACCCTTTATTTTTTATAATTGAGTAAAGTAAGAATTGAATGTTGAAAAATGTTAAATAATGACAAAATCATACCTGTGATGCACATTTATAAATATATTAATAAGGTCAGTGGTTACCAACCGTTTTTATTCCACGGCCCCTTAAATCTATAAAAAAATAGTCCGCGGCCCTCCTCAACACAGAACATGTTCTGCGGCGGCTCCCAGTCTGGGAAGCACTGAATTGAATAATCAATTTATAAAATGTACATAAATTTTAGAGTAGGGTTTCTCAACAGGGGGCCACAGCGTGTTCCAAGGGAGCCACAGTACAGTTTATGGGGGCCATGTGCAAATTTAAAGGGCAGAAAAACAAAGACACTCAAAAGGAAGGGCCACGGGCTCAAAAAGGTTGAGAAACACTGCTTTATAGAAATAGAATTGTTAATCGAGAGACCAAATAGCTTCGTCCACAGTGGTATGCTTCCACCAAAGCGCTGTTCTCCAGACAGTGAGACTACTGTCTAAATATTAATCACACATTTATATTTGATTTACATGTCCACTCTCAATGTGGAGCATATGGCTTCCCAATGGAGGTACCTTTACAGAGTCGCTCAACCTCTCTTTTCCAAAGGGAGTAGTAGGGGTAGAAGGATAAGGCTAGGACTGGACTAGTGGTTAACCAACCGCTCTCACTATGCTCAGTTATTGAAGGATGGGAAAAGTGAGAGGGAAATTAAAACATTACGAACACCCATGTTTTCGAATAGAAACCGATAAATCTTTCGAAAATATGCTTTTTGTACTGGAAACTGAACCCATGAGATCCGACGCGAAAGCCAGCAACGATAACCCCTGCGCCATAGGATTCGACATATATACATATATGCATAAGGGTATCTATATATTAATAGTCGATAAAATAATCACAAATATGTTCATGTTCACATTGTCCTCGGGTCTTTTTCTTTTACGAAATATATTTGTTAGCAAACTTAAAGATTCCAAATATTATAAAAATTATATTATTTACAATTTAAATACTGCAGGGGTGTCGATATATGTCCCGAGACCTATTTCTTCTTCTACGAAATATATTTTTTAGCAAACTTAAACATTTCAAATATTCTAAAAATTATATTATTTACAATTTAAATACTGCAGGGCTGTCGATATATGTCCCGAGATCTATTTCTTCTTTTACGAAATATATTTGTTAGCAAACTTAAACATTTCAAATATTCTAAGCATTATATTATTTACAATTTAAATACAGCAGGGCTGTCGATATATGTCCCGAGATCTATTTCTTCTTTTACGAAATATATTTGTTAGCAAACTTAAACATTTCAAATATTCTAAGCATTATATTATTTACAATTTAAATACTGCAGGGCTGTCGATATATGTCCCGAGATCTATTTCTTCTTATACGAAATATATTTTTTAGCAAACTTAAGCATTTCAATTATTCTAAAAATTAAGTTATTTATTTTTCACGCCAGTAAATTTTCTGACTTCTTAAAAATGCAGCAAAAATCCCCCCCACCCCTCCCCCCCGTTGAGGTCAACGGGCTTACAGCTAGTAACTATTGTTTTTCTTGTATATTCATTTTTAAGTATAATAATTTATTCTCCACTGACCCGTAACATGCCAGACAATGCTACGATATTTACTTTTTCATTAGGTTTCGCATACAAATACTCACAAATTCTATTTTGAATAGCAAATGGCATAAATTACATTTTTTTTTAAATTCATCTTTTTTGAATTTCAACACTCTATTAAAAGTTTCCAATACATACTACGGTAGACTGGTGACGCAACTTAAATAATTAATAATAATGAATTCACCTGGGATACAAGTGTTTCGACCTCAAAAGACGGCAGGTGATATTAAGACCATCAAGTGACCGGGCGGCACGCGTCGCATACTTGCTAGCCACGCGACATTTACCTCGCGCGGTATCAAACCAAGAAATAACTACGAAGTTATCACACGAGAACAGTGGTTTTGATTCTGACAAAAGATTTTATTTGTGAAAATCAAAAATAGCTGTATTTATATGAAAGTAATATGTATATTGATAACGTTGGTTGTTACACTTGTTTAAGTTACCGGGTACGGACATGACGGTATTATTATTTTATTTCATATGGAATTTTTCGCCAAGTTGCTCACTTGAAAATTTCACAAGCTTGTTTGAGTTTTTGCAGCAGTATATTTTATTCGTTAGTTTTCTATTAAAATTATTTACTACAGGAAAAGCCCTAAAAACACGATATGAGTCGTCTGGTATCAAAAGCAGAACTATCGCATATATGGCGAAATTAAACTAATGCTGTTACATTATTCTGCTGGTTATAGTGTATGGTTAGAAATTAAAAAAATGTTTAATAATCAAATAAATGTGGTAGGTACAAACATCCAAAAAAAATCATGCTTGGTATCAAAAGCAGAACTGTTCACGGCGTTGGAAACAAAAGTAGAACAGTTTGGTAAATCAGGATTTCGACCAATCACAGAATTACTTTAAGTGATGTCCCATACAAATTTTAAGTTGCACTCGTTGATGAGCTAAGTTTAAAATTGAGTGAGTTTAAATTGATAAAACTCAAAAAGCTAACAATACGTTTTTTGTGTTTTTCTCGCAACTTCGAAAAATGGATAGTACTACTTTTGATACTATACGACTCATATATAGGTATTTGATATTTGTATCAATAAATTATTTCATGATATATTACAACAGTTTTGCTTGTACACAGTGACGTTCGTAGGTTATGTGCCACCCCTAGACAGAGCTCTAAAATAGCACCCATTTTTTTATTTACTTGCTATTATTCTAGGAACACATTTACAAAAATAGAAGTTCGAATCCTTTACTCAATTTTTTATTTTAACAATTATTCAGTTATTCCGTTATGCTTTTAGATGATTCACGAATAAATATTATCCAAAAGCCAATATTATTGTTCAATATTTATAAAACAATAATTATTACAATCACAACACATCTTGTTTATTTCAGATGCATTTACATTGTCTAAGTATCGATTCTTGATTTGATATTTTGTTTATCAAAGATATTGAGGCATCATATTTATTCTTAGCCAAATTCGTGTCAAAAATATTAAGTCATTTTTAAAAAATCATTTGCCGCTCTCTATAACTTGCCGCCCCTAGGCAACTGCCTACTTGCCTATGCCTTCGGAACATCTCTGCATGTATTCTGTAAGGATTCAGATAAATAAAGATTATAAGAAATGTTCAACTTAACCCTTTATTTATTTTTTGCGACAAACACACTTCAACCACTAACGGAGATGGTTGTCGACGACTATGATTTATTTCAGAGCAGTGGTTTCTAAACTTTATTATACTACGCCTCATTTGAAAAAAAATATGTTCGCGCATCCTTATCCTTTATTTCATTTAATAATAAAGACACTTTTTAAAGGGTAAATACATATTTAACAGTTCACACCTCCATTTGCAATAGTCCACGCCTCCTAGTTTGGGAATTGCTGTCTCAAAAGACGTTTTTGTAAATATCGTTGTTTAACTTTAAGCCTCGATGTGGAAAAACAAAGTAATCAATATAAATTGTAAACTAAAAAGGAAGTTCCACAAAGTTACCTCTGAAGCCGTCGAATCCACCAAAAATATTGGTGCATATCCCGCGGCTCTCGACGCTCATATGTGCGGCCCACGGTCATAAAAGACGAATAATGTTGTTTTAAAGTAACGGAGAATCTAGAACAGCCATACTCAACCTTTTTTCCTCCAGGCCGCATTCAAATTTTTGCTTCTCTACGTGGGCCGCAAAATATTTACAGTAAACTGTAAATATAACACATACTATAATTCACACATATGTATGTATTATGATGTCAAAATAAAACCATTTTATTTTAAGTAAATATAATATATACATATGTATACATTTATGTATTAATGTATTTATCATAGTAAAAAATAACAATGAACAACAAATAAAAAATACGTTAAAAGTACACAAAAAAACCAATGTATCCAAAATACTAAATCGTTTACTTAAAAATTAATGTGAATTTTGATATTCAGTCGAACTTTTAACTATCTTTTAAAAATATTTGTTGACTATAATTATTTTGGGCCGCACATAAGAGCTGATAGGGCCGCAGGTTTAGTATGGCTGATCTAGAATATATTTAAAATCACATGATTTTTTTGTTGGTTCAATGCGTGACTTTTTTCAAATCTGGTTGTAGTATTGATTTTTTTTCTTCACAATTACCCTGATTGAATGCTTTCAGACGATTGGTTACCTCTGCGTTCAAATAATTTATTGTACCAACAAAAATATCAATAAGCATAAATTTTGTTGTAATAAAAATTTGCGATCCTTGGGTATATTTTAGGTTACCAATGCGACCCGGGGTACAATTTTGGTTAACCAGGCCTGTCTTATAAGCTAGCATATCTAGATAATTTAATTTCCGCTTAAACATGATTCCAACTAGGGCATCCCGTTCAATTTTCTGATCCTGAAATGCCGGGATTGAGATGGCCGCGATCCCGCGATTTCGGGATTGAGAAATTTTGAGGAAATTGGCAAATCGGAGATTTCAAATTCCTCGGTGAGCTAAAAAAAAACGAGTTTCCGTGAGATTCCGGGAAAAAGTATAGCAAATTGAGGATTTTAAATTCCTCGGTGAGAAAATCTCAATCCCGGGATCTCGGGATTCAAAATAAATCAATTCCGAAATTCCGGGATTGGAAAAAGGCTCCGGGATTGGATACCCTAATTCCAACGCTATCAACTGAATCTTACAATTCATTTATAATTAAATCCTTTGATACTTTTAACCATGTTATTTCGTAATTATTCCGTATAAAATGAAAAGTATTAACAAGAACGGATTCAATACTTTTTTTAGTGAAGTTATCATTGAAATAATAATGTTATATTAATCAGACCTCAGAAATAAATATAAGTATGTTTATTCTAAAATCTTATTTTTTTTTTAGAACAGTTGTTTCATATGTGTGTCAATTTTATTAGAAAAAATAAATAATTATATATGTTTATTTAATTGGCTTAAGAAGCTACTGGTTACTGCGTGTACCAAATGATCTTAATGATACCTATTCAATTGAGATCAAACTATCTTTCCCCTATGATCAAATAGTTCATTCAGTAATAATATATTCCAAGTCAACCTTTATCTATTACCTCATAATGAGGTTGTTTAAATTCAAGCTTAAATGATCTACGTTTATCCTTTTTAAAGACATCAACATAGGTGGCTTTATTTTTATAAAATAAATTATAGGAATCAAAGTAAATGATGCATAATTTATTTAAGCATCTATTTTAAATTCAAATTATTATACCGGTATTATGAACAGTTAAACAAATAAAAATCCTCTTAATGATGAGTAAAAATTCAATCATAGTATAATTTATTTTAATTTTATTAAATGTTTACTCTGGAGTAAATATACGGTTTTTTTGTTGCTATCGAGATGAGCACCGCAATTATTTTACTTCCATGTTTTTAAATGATTTTTTTTCTTGTTTATTTTAAGCCGTACATGTTATGTGCTGTACAATAAAACTGATGAATACCATCGCGACTGTAGTTTTCGTTTTTTGTTGAAATACTTCCGATAACTTGTTATGTTTATTGAACATCACTTACTGAAGTAAAATAATTGGGTGAAAGTTCTTGCTAAAACAATTAATGCATTGAATGCACAATGTAGCCATTATAAATAAAATGATGCACGAAAAATACCACTTATTTTTGTTTCATGTTTTGTATTGAAAGCCGATTTACTTCGACAATTTATTTAATACAACAAGTGTTTCGTTAATTTGAAAACAAGGCACCGCCAAGAATCTGCTTTAACATTATTTTACAAACAAATGAATATGATCGTTGATAGTACATTTTTTGCGGAATAACTTTCACCAGTCAAATTAAAAATGCATTATAACTTAACCAAATATAAAACTTAAATACACCTAGCTATATGTAATAAAATTATCACGAAGTAATTTAACATCGTTTTACTAGTTTCACGTATGCATTGGAATCTTTAACATTAAATATAAAATAAAAAGGCTCTGAATAAATTCAAATAGAAAATATTTTTTCGTATCTATGAATCAGTTCGAGATGACAACAATTGAAGAATATACAATGCTTAGCTGTATGGTCTGTTTTAATATTTTATTGCAGTTAATTCAAAAAAGATTTTGAAGATTATGACATTCTTGAACACTATGAAAAGCAGCCGTGCAAAAAAATGTGTGAAAAAAGTGAGCATTTATAAATTTAATAAAAATAAGGTTCCGTGTTATTTGAACGCCGTGTGAAAATAGTCCGGGTACAAATATGATAAGTCTGTATTTTATATTTATACAAAATTTAATTAAAAAATATATTTGACATTAATTAAAGCTAATGCCAATTCGCCAAATATTTTAAATTAGGCAGATCATACGAGATAAACTCGATGAGAATTTTTGTTTGTCACTCAAAATCAATTAGAGGAGAGTTATAATCACAAACAACCACGTATTAGATCTCAAATTTTAATTTAAAAACATCTAAATTTGACATTGGCCTTACTGGGAATTGACCCATTGACTAATTTTTGATTAGGTTTACGTGTCACTGGACTTACTAGCGCTGGACTTCAGCATAGCAGTAGGAAGGTCGAGGACGGAGTGGAATGCAGGAGACTTATTGAGAGGACCAAGGTTCATTCCTGACTAAGACGACTTCAAAAGAAGAAGAAAAAGAATAATTTGATCAATATTGTGCCCCGCGGCCGCAATTAAGATTTTTATAATGAAATTAAATGTAAAACTGTTAAATCAAATTATTAAAACTCAATTAATAATACAAAAAATGTAAAAACTAAAAAGATTAAAGACGGTTCTAAATTTCTTTGCGGACCACCGAAATTCTCTCGCGGACCACCACTTTGCCGACCGCTGCTCGTGGCAGTGATGATGATACCTCTAACACGTGTCCACACAATCAGCAGTTACTGCCAACCTGTTCCGGTGGTTGACATTCTTATGATAATATATTATTTATTGTGTCCTCAATTTATGTTGTAAATATTGTAGGTATTTGGGGAGCCAAAATGATGTAAGTACACCTCACTATGTTTAACTTAAAAAAATAAAGGAAAATTTTACTTCAATTATTTCAAATTTGATATTAAAGATCCATCAAGCACCTTCAGTGAAAGTTCTCAATTAATTATTTCAGTTCTGTTATTAGACAGAAATATGTTTTATAAACTTTTTTTTTCACATTCAAGTGATGTAGAAAGATTAACAGATGATCTTTAATTGTGTTGAATAAATCAGTACGCATAAGTTTTCAATATTTTTTGATTGGTGTTAACAAATATCGTTTGCATGACTAAACCCCTAGCAAGTGTATTAAATAATTCTTCTAGAACCAAATATTCTGCAACTATTATTTGTAATTTATTTTAATGAATGGTTACTAAATAAAATCAACTGGTCATTTTTGTATATATTTGGCAAATTTGGCTTACTTTAAGGGTGGTAATTTTCAGTACTAGGTGGAAATCCGTTATATGGAAAAAATACTCTGTACTAGTCCTACATATATTTAATGTGATCAGGAAAAAGTTTTCTTCATTGCTCATCAAAATGTTTGTGATGAGCGAACCCAGTCCTGATCACAATATAAATAAATGTAGATTTAGTTCAAAGGTTTGTTTTATTATTAACGGGCCATTTAGAGGTGAAATGAACCAACTGGTATTTTGGGAAAAAAATATTTTGATGCATTGTAATATTCTACACGTCTTAAAGAATCGTAAAAGTGAAGAAACGTCAGTTTAATTAATACACATTGCAATAGTGGAAGTTCCGTAAAATAAAAATATGCAATCTACCAAAGCACCAAATAAGGTGTTGATAGTATTTAAACGTCCAAGAAAAAGGTTTTACTTTTTTAACAGTTGTCTCACTTTACCTCTAATATATGAAATATGAACATTTGAAAATTGGTAAAGTGTTATGGTGCAGCGGTCAGTGTTGTTGGCTCTCGTGCCGAATCTCACGGGTTTGAGTCCCAGTACGAACAGCATTTTTTCGATCAATTTTCGATTTCTGCTCGAATGCATGGGTGTTAATGTGATGTCTGAAAACATCCTCCCACCCTTCCGATCCTTCGATGACTGGATAGTCCTGTCGTAGCTTTATCCTTCTTTTAATAAAAACACAATATTCCTTTGTACTTTATTCCACTTTATTTAATAGATCAGGACCGGTTTTGCTCATTGCGAGCATTTTCAACTGATAACTCACTAAATAACCTACCTATTATATATGAAGTACAAAGGAATATTGTGTTTTTATTAATATAATGCCTTTCCACCAAGTATTATCAGTGAAGACCCTAAAAGTTATCCTTCTATCCCTACTCACTCTCTTTGAAAAAAGTGGTTGAGCGACTGAGTAACAAACAGTTATCGTAAAAAAAAACTACTGTTGAGATACTTTTATTAGGAGGATATATCCTCCACATTGGGAGTGGACATGGATAAAAAAAAATATATTAAATAACCAATTTTTGACAAAATTTCGTATACGTCGTCTTGGCTTTCAAACTTTGATATTATCGCGGCGTTCAACATCAATAATACAGATAAGGCTTTTACGACGAGACTACTCGCGAATTTTTGTATTTTTACGTATTTTTAATCACGCGAAGTATCTTTTATAACTCCGGTCACCTGCCAAACGTAGCGGTACCGTGAAGTAACTTCGGTAGTTGACGCGTGCACCGAGCCGCGGTTAATCATGTATGAAAATGGTTTGACAGGTTAATTTCAATAATAAATTGTTATGGTGGACCGAAAGTGGGCCACTCCAATTAAACTTGGATGCCAAATTAATTATAATGTAATGACGCACCGCGGGTGCAAGCCTGGTAGTTGTCCCCGCAAGATGTTCGGAGACGTGCGACAGCTTGCGACAGCATCCCAAGGTACCGCCGCCTTACTATACCGGCACTTGTGTCATTGCAAATCAAACGTGGTCAATCTCCATTGAATATCGATTCGAGATAATTGTTCGAAATCAGGGCCGGGAGATCAGACTAAGAGTCCTAGATTAATTATGTGATTTTGGCGGATGCCTACTCAGGTTCAGGGTCGGCGCTACCATACAGGCGAAATAGGCAATCGCCTAGAGCGCAAATCATTAAGGGGCGCATAAATTGAATAATCAAATTATTTTTTTATATTCTTACAACTTGTATCTGTTCGTTATAATTCTGTATCGTATTCTATATACTTCGAAAAAGGTAGATTGAGCGACTGACTAACAAGCAGCTTTTGAGATACCTCCATTAGGAGGCCATATAATTTGCATTGAGAGATGACATGCATTTAAAAAAAATATTCCACAGTTTGTTAAAAAGGGGGCGCGCCAAAAACCTTTGCATAGGGCGCCAAATAACCTCGCGCCGGTACTGCTCAAGGTTATCAAGACTCGGCTCACTAGGTTTTATTTTAATGAAAACAAACTGTCAATTTCTTCACAGTGTGAGTATAAAATAAAGTCATTAGAACTGACAAAGGAATGGTCTCAAATTGAATGGAATGGACATGACTCATTTTAACCCTTCGATCTTTTATCTATCGCTATTCTCATATTTTTTATTGATTTTTTGTTATTTATTTAGATATGAATATTAGATACATTCATATTTGGCCACCCTATTATTTTTAATATGCTTTGCAAATGAATAAAAGATTATTTGAAAAAGGTTAACATATCGACTGTGAAAAGGGAAAAGGACGTAACCCACACAAATTATTTTTTACAGGAGGCGCAAAAAACGTGTTTTAATGATTTTGGGCCATATGCAAATTATGAATTATACACAACCTTGAAGTGCACGTAGACTTATAAAGTGCTGTTTAATTGACATAATCTAATATTTATTAAAGAAATTGTCTAGGAAAAACGTTTATTTCAGACTTTTTTCTTGGTTTTAATTTTTTAAAAGGTCATCTTTTTCAAACTTAAATGCCAAATTTAGATACTAATTTGGCATTTGCAGCTTGCATCCTTTTGATTGAACGTGTATAAAGTTTGATACATTGTGATTATCGAAAAAAAACTGTTTTTGAAAAAATGTGGGTTACGTCCTTTTCCTTTCCACAGTCGATATGTAAAAAAAATAGTTGTCATAATATTGAGAGTAAAATACCATTTGGGATCGATTCCCTACCTGAAATCGACATCTGTAGAGGATCACATGTACAGAGATGAGAGCAAAAAAAAATCTAGATACATCGCAGTAATAGCTTCTAGAAAAATATTTAAAAGTAATAAAGAATCATTTTGCATTTTATAATTCAAAAAAATATTTACTATCTGGAAAAATAAATAATATTCTTCCTAGATGTTTTTGTGACTACTACAAATAATCGAAATAAAAGAAAAAATCTAATTCAGTAAAAATTAATACTCTCCTCAAAAGTTTATTTTTTACAGTGGTACAAAAATCGCTGTGTCAGATTAAAGCATTTTATATTAAATTATTTTTAAATTTTACCGTCAGTATGTTTATTCTCATGGTAACAAAAATATCACTTTTTAGAGATGGCAAGTAAGACGTCCAAGATATAATTTTACGTGTGCATTTAATGAAGCAATTAAAAATATATTATTACGGATAATAATAATTAACATTATTTACTCTTAAAATTGTGATTGCCCAATGACAAATATGTTTACGGCGTAATCAAAAAAGTGCAATAAAAGATTTTATCCTTTAACCGTTACACGTAAACAGTAATAAAGACAAATAAAACGTACAATTTAAAAATGATATAAAGTTTTTAAATCTATCTAAAAACATTTTTTTAAGTATTTAGGTGGATTAATTAAATTGTAACTTGTGCTTATCTTTATTCAATTTAATTTTTATGAATCGAAGAAATTTCATTTTGTCAAGTTTTAAATTTTTAATATTAACACATTTATAAAATCATTCATAAATTTAACACCTTTTTAATATTTATTCTTAAGGTTTTATTTATCTCTTAATTAAATTGTAAAATCTTCTCATTGGTTATGAATATTTTTTTAACTTTCAACCTTTTTGTATTTACATATTTTTTATTTCGAAATACCACATATTTATTTGTGAAAGATGTTTCACATTTTAATTATTGACAATCAAGTTTAATTTATTTATAATCTGTATGCCTATCTATAAATCTTTGTACATTTAGATTTATATATAGTTTGATACACCTTAATATTAGAAAACTTCATTTAATATAAATAGCTCTGTTTGGATTTATTTTTCACCTGTTGATTATAATTTTGGGTCGATTGAAACTGGTTCTAATTTTTATAAAATAAATGAAATTAATACAATTTATTAAAAATGTTTTATTAAGTGTCACAAGGATAAGTGCCTGAAATAATATGCATAGGATGAAGTGTAACAATCCATTATTGGTGATACAAGGCAATTATTTACCTGAGAGTTATGGGCTTAAAATTAATGAGTGGTTTTTCACTGATACAAAGTGTAAGTAAGCTTCATTTGTATGATTCATTATTTATTTAGGTTACTTCTGCTGCATTTAAAACCCATAGCCAAAAAGACAAGTTGTAACGCCAACAAAAAAAGAAGCGCCTTATTTTCTGCCTTATTAGTATTGTTGAAACCATTTTGCACTGCTGGCCTTGAGTTGTTATTCAGATTAATTGTTCATACTGAGTAATGGAACACGTGCGTTCAATCATTTTTTTTGTAATCATGTTCGCTCCTAATGTGGAGCACATAAACTTTTAATGGAGCACATCACAAATTCACAGCAGTAATTATAATAATTAAGGAAAACTGCGTACTGTTCAACCATGATTTTTTCGCAGCGAGAAAGAGTTTAAAGATCGAACTAATACAAGACCAGTGACTAACTAAACGCTCTCGTGATGATTTATATTTTTAATATTGTATCGGTGTTTCGAGTCCTATGGCGTAGCAGCTAGGGTTGTTGGCTTCCGTGCCGGATCTCACGGGTTCTAGTCCCAGTACGAACATCATTTTTCCGATCGATTTATCGACTTCTGTTCGAAGGCATGGGTGTCTGTAATGTCTAAAAATTCCCTCCGACCCTTCCTATACTTGCGATTAGTTAACCACTAGTCCTGCCCTATCCTTACTCTTTTATCCCGAATGCTGCCTTTAGAAAAGAAAAGTTGAGCAAATGAGTAGTAACAAATAATTCTCGTAGAAAAACTTATGTTGAGATATTTCAATTAGTATGCCATATGCTCCACATTAGGAGTGGATATGGATAAAAAATGGGTGAGAGAGAGAATGTAGAAATCACATAATACAAAATGGGAATCGAGCCCGTGATTACCGCAATTCATTAAGGAAAATATTGTTAACATATAAAATTATTATTTATCTATGTGAAGATTTCTTACCATAATTAGTTATATTCACAAATAATTTTCAAAACAGTGCTTCACTTTGATAAATATCAAAATAAATAAACGTTACGCTAAAAAGAAATAACAGTATTTGTGAACTGTTTTTTAAGTTTTACTTTTTTATATCATGATTTTAACTTATTGTGCAGAATGATGTATTATTTATTTTTTAAACTATAAATAAATAAATAAAACATAAGCGGGCGGGCAATACGTCTTAAATATAAAATCTCTTGAGTGAGACAGCTTACTCTATAAGTTCAATATAATAAGTAATTATTTCAAATTATTGCCAAATAATATTTAAATTAAATAAAAAAATAATAAAACATTTTTAGTACTTTTTCCACATAAAATTTATTAGATCAGGACCGGTTTCGCTCATCGCGAGCATTATCAACTGATAAGAAAAATACAAAAACAGTGATATTTATACAAATTTAAATTGAAATAAAAAGGTGTAAGCAACTATTAACAATTTAAAGGATTAGCAAATTACATTATAATTACACAAAATTAAAATGCTTAACACCCATAACAATTAAAAACTCATCATCAAAGAATAATAAATCTAAGTGGCAAACGATATCAATTATAAACACAATTAAAATTTGGGAAATTTTTACACAAAGTGAAACACTACATTACTAAAGTAAATATCCTAATGATGATTTGGTGTTTTTCCCGTTTCCAAGCAATGATGTACTTCAACAAAATCGGCAGTAATGAAGATTCTGAAAAAGACATTTTAAAAACCATATCAATTCTTACAAAAGGAATAAATTTTGAAAAACATATAAATAATATAGAAGAGCAGTTAACATAGGTTAGATAGGAGGTCTTCATAGGAGGTCTTCATTACTGCCGATTTTGTTGAAGTACATCATTGCTTGGAAACGGGAAAAACACCAAATCATCATTAGGATATTTACTTTAGTAATGTAGTGTTTCACTTTGTGTAAAAATTTCCCAAATTTTAATTGTGTTTATAATTGATATCGTTTGCCACTTAGATTTATTATTCTTTGATGATGAGTTTTTAATTGTTATGGGTGTTAAGCATTTTAATTTTGTGTAATTATAATGTAATTTGCTAATCCTTTAAATTGTTAATAGTTGCTTACACCTTTTTATTTCAATTTAAATTTGTATAAATATCACTGTTTTTGTATTTTTCTTATCAGTTGATAATGCTCGCGATGAGCGAAACCGGTCCTGATCTAATAAATTTTATGTGGAAAAAGTACTAAAAATGTTTTATTATTTTTATTATAATGCCATTCCACCAAGTATTGACAGTGAACACCTTAAAAGTGATTTAAATTAAACTTGAATACAAACTAGTCTCTTACAAAGTTGCTATTTTTTTTATTTTATTTGAATAAAATTCAATATGTTAATGCTTCAACATCAGAAAACGACAAGGCAAATACCATCATTTTCCATTTTTTTACTTTAAAATAAAGTACACATAAAAATAATGCAATTCTGTGTGCGATTTGAATATATTGACAGCTCAAAATGTCACATATTGGCAAATGCTATTGACTATTATAATGTCAATGAAAGTAATTTGACATGTCAAAACATCAAACATTAAAATAAAGACAATATTTGGGTAACTCTAGATTTTGTACAAAACCATGAATACAATAGTTTAATTTTGTATTTCGACATATAAATATATTCACGTCTAGCACGGAATTAATTCTGAATAACAATATAACTGTCCGCTATCACATCAAAAAAAATAATATCAACAAACCTGTTCGTTGAATACCGTTTTTAAAGTAATGCATCATTATTTGTTAATTGTATAATGTTAATTAATTGAAATAAATTCCAGTTATTTTTACTATAAAGAGTTGTGAATTCCGTATAACGTCATTTTGTCTCGCTGCAAGTTTTTGTTAACTGTTTCATAAGTTGTAAAGGTCGGTAGCATTCTTTCCATCATAGAGAATAAATAACATGTTTTTTAGTATTTATTTGTTTTCTGCTTATATTAAATACATATCTAGAACCGTCTATCAGATCATTCAATAAATTTACAAAAATATATGCATGTTTTAATTTATGTAACGGTATGTCTGCGAAATAATTTATTTTACTGCCATCGAAACCTAATATTGAAAATAGTAGTGTTATATAAATTAATGTTGAATATTTTTGATATATTAAGAGAGGATATAAGATTTGGCTTTAATATGTGCAGTGAATCTCCTATGATAACCTGACTTCTACCTGTCTCTTTGTCAATCGAGATGAAATTGTCGCCCGCTGTGGTCTAGTTGGTTAAAGCTTGTTCTACCAACCAGGTGGGTCTGGGTTCGATTCTCTGTAAGATCAATGTCAAATTTAGTTTTTTTTCGATTTAAATTTGAGACCTAAGACGTCGGTGTTTGTGACGTCAATTTATTTCGAGTTTATCTCGAGTCACTTAAAAATAAAATTCACATCGAGTTTTTCTCGTATGATCTTTCAACTTTAAAATATTCGACTCATTGGCATTAGCTGTAATGCCATTTTTTTTAAAATCCGTTGTCTTGGAAGACCGCTGATGACTCCGTAACAGGACGCTGGGATTACTTGGATGGAATAAAAAAAATCCAAAGAGGACAGATGGTATTAGAGGTACACTGTAGTTGCCATACACTCCGAGTATGGAGCAGAAATGATTAAAAAAGATTTTTATTATTTGTGTTTCTTATAAACATTCAGCACAAGTAAAAACTGTCATTTATTTTCTTATTTCTTTCCACTCTATTTTTTACTTATTAAACAATTCCTGTCAAAGATATTCTTTTGGCAGGGATAGCGATATGTGTAATACATCAAATGTCGTTTCAATTATTTACGATTTAAGTATAAACATCGCATATTTCAATGCGAGAAATACGAAATGTCAAATTTAATGCGCGGTGTAAAGCCAGATACTAATTCCTTCTTACTTCTGTATTGAATGTTAAATACCGTATGTAAATTATATTGCTTTCATTTTTCATACGTGTAATTACTTTCGGTATCTTTGCCAGGCAGTGGTCAATAAAACATAAGACGATATAATTTATAATCCAGTTTCATTCTTTGAGATCGTTAAGCATGGCTTTTTTCCAAGCCAACGTATTCATAAATAAATATTATTGTTATAGGTTTATTCCAACATGACCAATAGGGCAGGGCTTGTACAAAAACTGGTTTCCAAATTTAAATATACATATATTTGTTAAAACTCGGTTTTATCTGGTTTTCAAAGTTTCACATAAGGGAAATTCAATAATCGAAGGCTTAAAGTCAGACAACACTATCTACAAAAGTGTAACATTTCAGGAGAGCCAAAAAACACTTTTTATTATTTCATAATTTTACAAAACAGATGTTTATTTAAAACCTAATGTTAATATTTTAAAATTTATTCTGTAATAAATGTTTATATTGCTTATGGTGATGCTAAAATTTTAAAGTATTATCTTAAAAAAACATTAAAAAATGACAACTTTATATAGTCAACATTAAACTTCACTGGTGATTTAAGAAGAAACTATAAAATATACACATATTGTTGTTTAACTATCGTGTAGCCGACAACAAAAAAATAATAAATCAACCGAAAAACACTTTTTTGTAGATAACGTTATTTGACCTCGAAATTATATTTAGCTTTTTGATTCATTATAAAGAATTTCACAAAAATATACTAAAATTAACAAAAAAAATATTCAGTGTTGATATTCGGTGGTGGACTATTTTTAACCTACTCCATAATCGAAAATTGTATGCAAGTCAAAATTTCTAACTAAATATTATTTATGAACTCTATATAAATATATGATATTGATGTGTACTGACATTTAAACTACTTATAATATAATATTTGAAACGGGTATAACCGGCTTTCACATATTTTGAAATTTTCTTGAAAACCGACAAGCCCTAATTGCAAACCTTCGTGGCATAGGTGAGTGTCGAACAAACTTTGCGTAGTACTGTCTCGTTAAAGTATTACTTCATTACCCATTCATCATTCGTCAAGTAATCAACGTCGTTGGTTTCACGGGCTTGGAGCCTCAGATACAGTGCTAAAAGTGGTATCAAAATAACGTTATTTATTACCGATTTAATTTATTAATAAATCAAAGAATATATTAAGTAAAGTAATTCACAGTTAAAAAAAACTTTTTTCATATTTGTGATATTTTGGTTGTGTTTTTATAGTTGACGATTGAATATACAATGTAAAAACACGACATTTTACAACCGTCCCTCTGGCGATCATATTCCGCAATACATTAACTAGTCGGCTACCATCTCAACCGATATTCCTATATTATTGATGTTGCACCAATTTGCACGTAATAGACCTGTCGTACACTCCATAAATATCGCGAGTCGCATTCAAATTGCAATAATTCCTGCAAATGGTCATATTCATATGTTTCAAATTACAAAATGACTTACAAGCAATCAGGATTTAATTCAACGCTTATATTTATTAAGGCCCAATAAGTATTTGTCAAATATTTACGCGTCAATGAATTAGCTACCATTATTCAAAAAGAAAATTGTGTCTTTCTTATTTAACATTTTTTTAAACATGTACTAAAACCGGCATGTTCTACTCGTGACTATTTTTATAGGTTCTGTGCGACCTTTTCGAAGTTTAAAAAATTCTATACATTATATTAATTTTAATTATTAAATTTGTAAATGAGATTTTTTCAACTGGTATACCGGTGCCAGACATTTGTTTTAGTGGTGTAAGTGCTATGCGGGACAGCGCTATCCGACTGAGCAAGACAGAGCGGAGGCAGTCTAGTCATATTGCATGGCTTTGGCACGTGCTGGTTACGATTTCGTTCTAATTAACAGAGTTAGAGTTATACAACTGTAATTCCATAAATTGCCGCCTGTGTGGTCGAGTGGTCAACGTTGTTGGCTTCGGCTACGGAGGGCCCGGGTTCAAATCCGGTATGGAAAGTTTTATAAATTGATTTTTCAATCGATTTATGAATTTATGTTCAAAGGCATGGATGTATGTGATGTCTTGAATTCCCCCCTCTCACCCACCCTATCCTATGAACGGGGCGTATCGAGAGTGATTAGCTTATCACTAATCCTGTCTAAGACCTATCCTTCTATCCCTACTCTCTTTGGAAAAAGAGATTATGAGCAACTGAGTAACAAGCAGTTCTCGTAGAAACACTTCTGTTGTGATAAACTCCATTATGAGTCCATATGCTCCACATTGGGAGCGAACATGGTTTAAAATTCCATAAAAGGACACAAATTTGAAAATCTGGATAAATTCATAAAATATGCGAATGCGCATGAATGGTAATCACGTTCCTATAGAAAAAAAATGTTTTGTCTCCGACTTTTGTCAGTGGCTCGTTAACAAACGTGTGGCTCACCAAAGACATGCAATATTTTATTTATGAAAGAGCAAGTACCTTGACAGTTATATTGGTTTGCTTATTACGCTCGCTACGTTCTGTAGTTGGGTATCGTAAGAGAATTTACCTTAAAACTTAAATCAATCAATCGATAATAAATAAATATATGATAAGAATTCGACTTTCGACGAAGCCAACGACGTTCATTACTCGATCACGTAGCTGATAGTCTAACATGCATTACTATTTAGTAACAAATAACAAAAGTGGTCGGGGATATTTTATTTTGTTAAACTTTTTATTTTGAATATTGAACATTTATAACATTGGTGTCAATCATGGATGGCAATATGGGGATTACCATAACTGAGATAACGGTATGCATAGATTTTTTTAATGCAGAAACCGGTCTTAGAAGTGCAATAACACGGATATCAAGGAATAAAAAAATAGAATTTTGAATATGCAGAAACCATCACCTGTTATATGGCGATAAATTAAAATATTTAAATGTGCTAAGAATTGTATGAATATTAAAAGGTTCCAAAATTGATGAACGCTTGTATTAAATTTTATTATTTTAAGAAATTACATCTAAGTTAATAATTAAAATCAAGCGTTTATAAGAGTATGATAATTTTTTTAATGACGGTATTTTATAAAAAAATAAAGAATTAGGAATTTTGAACTACTCGCTCAATATTGCAATGCCAATTGACCATGTTTTTTTTCTTACCGATAATGATATTTTCGATAATGTTATTTAAAATGAAATATCAGTATTTTAATTTATTTATTTATTTATTTATTTATTTATTCAATTAACATTGTACAAGGTTGACAAATTATAAATTTAAAACTTTTACAATGGAGAAAAAAAATAGTATAATTTAATATTAAAAGCAGTAAAAAAAAAGTGGCAAGGAAGTCAACTGAGTAAGATCCGACGAACTCTACTTTAATACATAAAAAATAGTATTCGTCGGAACTCACCCACGTCTACGTGGAATATGTCGACATCCGAAGCAATATTATTGAACACCGTTAAAGCTCTCCCCAGTGGCATCCCCATTGGCAGGCTGGTTCTACACCTTGGGAGAACAAACAATTCATGTCCACGATTTCTCAAAAAATAATCAGGAACATTTAGATTCACATTCTCAAGAATGGTGGAATTCTCATTTTGGCCTCGTATAAGTCGAAAGAAATATATGGCCAGATATATTTCTCTTCGAACGTTCAAGCTATTAAAGTTAAGCATGCCTAAGAGAAAGTCAGTTGGATAAAGCCATGGGTAATATCCATACACCCTCATATAGAGAAGTCTCAAAAATTTCTTCTGAATCCTCTCCACCATAAGGGTATATTTCGAGCATCTTGGAGCCCAAACAATTGACCCACTCTCAAGTCTGCTTCGAACCAAAGCGTTGTACATTAATATTAGAATTTTAACTCCCGAAAAGGCTCTGGTGGTACGGATGATAAAGCCCAACATTTGCAATGCTTTTTTGCAAGTAATCTTAATGTGATTATTGAATGTTAGTTTGCTCTCAAATTGTACGCCAAGATCTTTGACTGATGAAATTCGCGAGAGAATTCGGCCATTCATTGAATAACGGAAAAATAACACTCGCGACCTTCTTGTAAAGGATAAAAGATTGCATTTATCAATATTGAAATCGATTTTGTTACACCGCCCCCAATCTATTATATTATCTATATCAGACTGAAGACGATGACAATCATCTAAGGTGACAACCTTCAAAAAAAGTTTCAAATCATCAGCGAATAACAAGAACATAGAATTTTTAATAACGTTTGCTATATCATTTATGAAAATAGTGAACAGCAATGGCCCCAGGTTTGAACCCTGCGGAACACCAGAGTACGTGCAAAACGGCATTGATTCGAAAAGCCCATACGATACGTATTGTTTTCTGTTCCTAAAATAACTACCAAAAAGCCTAACAAAACCGTCAGACAAACCGATCAATTGGAGTTTTTCCAAAAGAATGTCATGATCGACCCTGTCAAATGCCTTCGAGAAATCATTGTAAGAACAGTCAACTTGCAGTCCTTTATCTAACGCCGTCGACACGTAATCCGTAAACACCATCAAGTTTGTGTCGGTTGATCTTCCGACTCTGAACCCATGCTGCTCATTAATTATAAATGGTTCAATCCTTTTTAAAATCATATGATGCATAATCATCTCAAGAACTTTAGCTGGCGCTGAGAGAACAGCCACCGGTCTATAATTTTCCACTGATGATTCTGCGCCATTCTTAAAAATTGGTGTAATCTTAGATATTTTCCATATTTCAGGGAAAATGCCCGATTTCATAACGAGATTAAATATATAACACAAAGGACTTTTGATGAGGTCAATACATCCTTTTAAAAAACATGTAGGCACCCTGTCGGGACCAAGCGAGCGGGTATTTTTAAGTTTTTTGGTAAAAAAAATTAAATCTGATTCATCGATTTGCATGGCATCAATGCATTGGGCACCATTTGTACGACTTTTCAAAATTGATTCAATATTAAGACGTGGTATATCATTTGAGTATACAGATCTGAAATGGCCAGCAAATGCTTCTGCCACCCCTAGACCTGCCACTTCATGACCCTTCCAATTCATTGTCTCAGCGAATCCACCATCGTTTCTAATAGATTTGATATAATTCCAGAAAAAAATTGGATTTTCGCATATGCAATCTTCCATCCTTTTCAAATATGTTCGGTAGGCTAACCGAATATTTTGTCTCAGCTTAGATCGACAACTACTAAAAATTTGATAGTCTCGAGGACTCTTAGAAGCCTTCCAGGCTTTATGATATAAATGCTTTATTTTAATGTCCCCGATAATCTTTCCAGAAAACCACCTCGGATATCGCCTTATACCACGACATGGTGACTTCCTTGTGAAACATATATCAAAAATATTATATAAAGACACGTAAAAATGATTAACCGCCTCATTCACATCACAATATTCATAAAGCTCACTCCAGTCCACTTCACTCATTAAAGAGTAGAGCTTTCCAAAGTCTCCGTTCTCAAAATTCCACCCCCTCCACAGATTAGTATCATGCGAGGGTAATTTGTTATGAGAGGTGTGAGCCTTATGAACATCATATAGAAAAACTAAAGAAGGGTGATATATATCCTCCCGCACAAGCGGGGACATACACCGTGAAATTAAAAAACTACTGTTACTAAAAATCTTGTCTAATAGTCCACCGTTGTAGTTGAATACATCATTGTGCTGAGACAATCCGAAAACTGAACACAGAAATTCTAGGTCATTACTGACACTGTAACCACTGCGTGCAGAAACAAGATTAAAATCCCCCATCACAATGATTCTTCTGCCACTAAGTAAGCCAAAATTAGCCAAAACCATATCAAAAAATAATTTGTATACCTCCAGAGTACTCGATGGAGGAAAATATAAGACACAAATATAGGTAGTGTCTCCGGCACACGTTAGTTTGACCCAAAGATCCTCATTTGATGTCTCTAAAACATGAAAGCGTTCAGCCTGCAACCCTTCCATATTTCTAACACCCAAAAGACAACCCCCACCCTGCCTGTGGCCTGCCCCGGAGTCTCGATCCCTTCTAAATATGTTATACTGACTACCAAAATATTCACGGCTTAAAACACTGCTATTTAGCCATGTTTCCGTTAACGCTATGATATCATAGTCGTCAACCAAAACGTTGCCGAAAAATTCTTCGCATTTTGTCTTCAAGCCGCGAACATTCTGGTAGTAAAACGATAATTTAATTCTTGATTTGCGTCAACTTGACGGCAATCGAGGTGTCTCCACTTTTGTCACCCATTCTTTAATAAATGAGTGACGTGGCCAATTTTCGGCCTTTAATATAAGTCCCGATATATTAGAAGGGATTCCTACCTTAAAAGACGCGTAGTCACCCTTCGACTTTAGTTTCACTACTGTAAAATTAGCAGGTTTAAGTTTGTTAAGATAATTGTTTAAAGCTTCGGTTGTGGTTTCTGGGTGAAATGGATAAAAATGATAGCTTTTTAAACTAGCGTCATCTATCATAAATATTCATCCGGTATTGGAATCCTAGGTTTAATATGAAACGTAAAACTTATGTGTTCTATGAATGGCAATTGAGAGATTTATTTTGTTGATAATTTCTGCTCGAGTATGACCGGAATTATACGTTTTTTGAAGATGACGTTGAAAAAATATTGTTATGTAAGATTTATTACAAAAAGCCAATTCCATGCAAAAGATCGACGTGTAGAAAAGGGTGTGCTCGGGGGAGCTCGCGCGAGCCCCTTGCTAAATTGTACTAAGGTCGGCGAGCCCGTTGTTAATTTAAGAGAAACAATATTCTCGGATCAAATTATTACATAACTGCAATTTCTGACTTATATATTATCAACGACAGCTTTAGCGTACGCATTAGTACATGCTTAGCCATTTAAATTGATAAATTTACGGTAAATTGCATATTGTTACATATTACGTGTATTAAGTAAACATTGACAGCTAATTTAAGTATTGCATGTATGTAATTGCTTACGAGTGATAAAAAAAACACTCCTTCCCAGAAAACCGAGAATTGCTTTGAGACTAAGCGAGCCCCTTGTTAACATATTGGCAGCCCGACGCTGCGTGTAGATACATGCTAAAGATAATGATAATTTACGAAAGCTGAATTTAAGCAAACGTAAAAATGACTTGTAACAATAGTGTGAAACAATTTACTTGATCAGCATTGTTGTCACAAAAGCTCGGACAAAAGCACAAGTTGTATGGGAAGAATGATTTTCCCACGACCAAGATAAAAGCTCTCATTGACGCGCATCCAGCGATTGTTTGTAGTATATTTTCAGCAAAAATACGTTACACATCAACAATGCCAAGGATATTTCCTGTCATTAGGTCAATAAATGTGCCTAGGGTAACCATACGAAAGGGTAAAAAGCAACTATCACGGCAACATACAAATTTTATTAATTATTGACATTTCAGCTATGTTTTTATTTAACAATATTAAATAAAAATACTCACAAGCGTTTATTTAGAACATTTCGAATTTCATAGAGTGTAAAAAAATAATATTAATTGAATCATGTAAGCACTTTTAATTTTGATTTTTTAGTATTTTGTAAAAAATAAAACAATATCTTTCATACATATGTTTTCGCATGTAAAAATAAAAAAAAGTTTTACTTTAAAATGTAAAAAAGGTTGGATTTCAAAATTAACATATCACTTACATTGAGTGTTGATTAAAATATATTAAATGTTGGTAAAAAGGTACAAATATAAATGACTTATTGAATTTATTAAAAAAATACATATTTTTCTTTCCAGATGTGTAATCAAGTAATATATATATAGTAATGATTTTACTCTGCCACCTCGTCACAGATAATTGTTTTTTTTTACTGTGGCTCGTTAAAAAAAAAAGATACGAAAACAGCGGACATTTTATATCACGCATGGATGAATTTAAGCCAGTGATACACAACACGCGGCACGCGGGCTGCATGCAGCCTAAAATGGCATATGTTGCGGCCCAAAATAACAAAATACAAATAACAAGATTTTTTTTATTGAATATGATAAAAATCTGTGTTTTATATCTTTAAAAAATTTTGCAGTAGCAAAGTTATATCATCTGAATCGTCACTTATAGAAAACGAAATGCTATTTTTAATATGATTATATAATATGTTCACGGGTATAGATTTACGACCGAAATTCAACTTTTTACAATGAGTCATCTGCGGCCCCTAAAAATAAACTTTAGAAAATGTATGAATCAGCCCTTCTTTCAAAAAGCCTGTGTACCACTGGTGTAAATAAACATTGCATTTACCCCCTCCCACTGAGGGAAGACAAAACGTACGAAGACCGCGACTTCGCTGTATGGATGAATTCCCACAGGACCTGCGAGTAATGGTGGTTAGTGAATGGCGTAAGAGGGTGAAGGATCGAGAGGAGTGAAATAAATTGATGGTGACGCCCAATGTTCATCCTGGACTAGTGCCAAGAAGAGAATGATTCCAAAAAAGTGACATTTTGAATTTTTTTTCATAATATAATGTTATAAATTAATGTATCACTTATTGATAAAAAAATGATACTTTATAACAAATTTAGACCCTCAATATATACATTTTTTTTTAAATCGGTGTTTTAGTTTGGTTTTTAAAACGTATCTTTGATTTTGGGATGTGTTCGCTGAAAGTACGAGAACTTATTGCTGGCTGCATGTTAAAATTTAATATACTGATATAAAGCACTCACTATACTAATTATCGGAAGCATATTAACTCCTAAAAACTAATTATGTACGGGAATAAAAATTAAAGTAGAAAATCGTTATATTTTTTATTTTATTTAATAAATTAAATACTCCATACACAGCCCTAGTTCCATAAAATTTTACTTCTTTTTTGCATCGTTATTGAAATCACCATAAAAGTTGTAAATTACGACGCACAGAAACCTTTGATTTTATTATATATCATATGCAGTGTACTTTCACAAAAAATTACATTTAATGACATTTTAAATGGAAACCATTTAAATTGAATGTTTTCACTGAGGTACTTAATGTAGATATTAAAACATATAATATTAAATTATTTATTCAAACTAAAATATAATATAAGGAATTTTACTGCTTATAAATAATAATTGATTTTATTCAAAGAATATCATATCAACTGTGGAAAGGAAAAAGGACGTAACCCACAGTTTTTTCAAAATAGCTTTTTTCGATAATCACATCAAACTTGATACACGTTCTATTAAAAGGATGCAAGCTGTAAATGCTTATATGTTTGAAAAAGATGACTTTTTAAAAAATTAAAACCAAGAAAAAAGTCTGAAATAAAAGTTTTTCCTAGACAATTTATTTAATTAATATTAGATTGTGTCAATTAAACCGACTTCAAGGTTGTGTATAATTCATAATTTGAATATGACCCAAAATCACCAAAACACGTTTGTGTGGTTACGTCCTTTTTCCTTTCCACAGTCGATACTTTATTGTTACATTGAATATTATATATGTCTAGTTCTGAATACATATAGTATTTTGGAAGACTTTTATAAAAACGCTAAAATTGACTGACGTTTTCTTAATACGTGTTAATATAATTTTCAGTTATGTATAATCTATATATATAAAAATCTCGTGTCACGGTGTTTGTCTCCAAACTCCTCCGAAACGGCTTGACCGATTTTTATGATTTTTTTTATGTATATCTGCTAGATATGAGAATCAAATGTAAACTATATTTAATCGCGCTAGGTGAAAGGTGTCCCGATCCAGAATTCTTTTTCAATATTCCTGACAATTCGTCGTTCCAATTTCAAACAATTGAAATGGACGACAGATTTTGATCAGTGACGTCATTGAGTCGATTATTGGAGGTATGGTTATATTTTGCATCTGGCCTTGAAAATATTTTTAATTTCTTACTTGCATTAGGAATATTCTGATGACAGTATGGATATTTTATAGAACTGTATTTCGACTTTTATTTTAAAATCTTCTACTACGAAAAATGGTTGTTAGCAAACTTAAACATTATTCCAAATATTAAATAATTTACGAAATTTCTGCTACTACGAAAAATGGTTGTTAGCAAACTCAAATATTATTCCAAAATATAATAATTTACGAAATTTTTGCTATTACGAAGAATGGTTGTTAGCAAACTTAAACATTATTCCAAAAATTCAATAATTTACGAAATTTCTGCTACTACGAAAAATGGTTGTTAGCAAACTTAAACATTATTCCAAATATTAAATAATTTACGAAATTTCTGCTACTACGAAAAATGGTTGTTAGCAAACTCAAATATTATTCCAAAATATAATAATTTACGAAATTTTTGCTACTACGAAGAATGGTTGTTAGCAAACTTAAACATTATTCCAAAAATTCAATAATTTACGAAATTTCTGCTACTACGAAAAATGGTTGTTAGCAAACTCAAATATTATTCCAAAATATAATAATTTACGAAATTTTTGCTACTACGAAGAATGGTTGTTAGCAAACTTAAACATTATTCCAAAAATTCAATAATTTACGAAATTTCTGCTACTACGAAAAATGGTTGTTAGCAAACTTAAACATTATTCCAAATATTAAATAATTTACGAAATTTCTGCTACTACGAAAAATGGTTGTTAGCAAACTCAAATATTATTCCAAAATATAATAATTTACGAAATTTTTGCTACTACGAAGAATGGTTGTTAGCAAACTTAAACATTATTCCAAAAATTCAATAATTTACGAAATTTCTGCTACTACGAAAAATGGTTGTTAGCAAACTTAAACATTATTCCAAGTATTAAATAATTTACGAAATTTCTGCTACTACGAAAAATGGTTGTTAGCAAACTCAAATATTATTCCAAAATATAATAATTTACGAAATTTTTGCTACTACGAAGAATGGTTGTTAGCAAACTTAAACATTATTCCAAAAATTAAATAATTTACGAAATTTCTGCTACTACGAAAAATGGTTGTTAGCAAACTTAAACATTATTCCAAATATTAAATAATTTACGAAATTTCTGCTACTACGAAAAATGGTTGTTAGCAAACTCAAATATTATTCCAAAATATAATAATTTACGAAATTTTTGCTACTACGAAGAATGGTTGTTAGCAAACTTAAACATTATTCCAAAAATTCAATAATTTACGAAATTTCTGCTACTACGAAAAATGGTTGTTAGCAAACTTAAACATTATTCCAAATATTAAATAATTTACGAAATTTCTGCTACTACGAAAAATGGTTGTTAGCAAACTCAAATATTATTCCAAAATATAATAATTTACGAAATTTTTGCTATTACGAAGAATGGTTGTTAGCAAACTTAAACATTATTCCAAAAATTCAATAATTTACGAAATTTCTGCTACTACGAAAAATGGTTGTTAGCAAACTTAAACATTATTCCAAATATTAAATAATTTACGAAATTTCTGCTACTACGAAAAATGGTTGTTAGCAAACTCAAATATTATTCCAAAATATAATAATTTACGAAATTTTTGCTATTACGAAGAATGGTTGTTAGCAAACTTAAACATTATTCCAAAAATTCAATAATTTACGAAATTTCTGCTACTACGAAAAATGGTTGTTAGCAAACTTAAACATTATTCCAAATATTAAATAATTTACGAAATTTCTGCTACTACGAAAAATGGTTGTTAGCAAACTCAAATATTATTCCAAAATATAATAATTTACGAAATTTTTGCTACTACGAAGAATGGTTGTTAGCAAACTTAAACATTATTCCAAAAATTCAATAATTTACGAAATTTCTGCTACTACGAAAAATGGTTGTTAGCAAACTTAAACATTATTCCAAATATTAAATAATTTACGAAATTTCTGCTACTACGAAAAATGGTTGTTAGCAAACTCAAATATTATTCCAAAATATAATAATTTACGAAATTTTTGCTACTACGAAGAATGGTTGTTAGCAAACTTAAACATTATTCCAAAAATTCAATAATTTACGAAATTTCTGCTACTACGAAAAATGGTTGTTAGCAAACTTAAACATTATTCCAAGTATTAAATAATTTACGAAATTTCTGCTACTACGAAAAATGGTTGTTAGCAAACTCAAATATTATTCCAAAATATAATAATTTACGAAATTTTTGCTACTACGAAGAATGGTTGTTAGCAAACTTAAACATTATTCCAAAAATTAAATAATTTACGAAATTTCTGCTACTACGAAAAATGGTTGTTAGCAAACTTAAACATTATTCCAAATATTAAATAATTTACGAAATTTCTGCTACTACGAAAAATGGTTGTTAGCAAACTCAAATATTATTCCAAAATATAATAATTTACGAAATTTTTGCTACTACGAAGAATGGTTGTTAGCAAACTTAAACATTATTCCAAAAATTCAATAATTTACGAAATTTCTGCTACTACGAAAAATGGTTGTTAGCAAACTTAAACATTATTCCAAATATTAAATAATTTACGAAATTTCTGCTACTACGAAAAATGGTTGTTAGCAAACTCAAATATTATTCCAAAATATAATAATTTACGAAATTTTTGCTATTACGAAGAATGGTTGTTAGCAAACTTAAACATTATTCCAAAAATTCAATAATTTACGAAATTTCTGCTACTACGAAAAATGGTTGTTAGCAAACTTAAACATTATTCCAAATATTAAATAATTTACGAAATTTCTGCTACTACGAAAAATGGTTGTTAGCAAACTCAAATATTATTCCAAAATATAATAATTTACGAAATTTTTGCTATTACGAAGAATGGTTGTTAGCAAACTTAAACATTATTCCAAAAATTCAATAATTTACGAAATTTCTGCTACTACGAAAAATGGTTGTTAGCAAACTTAAACATTATTCCAAATATTAAATAATTTACGAAATTTCTGCTACTACGAAAAATGGTTGTTAGCAAACTCAAATATTATTCCAAAATATAATAATTTACGAATTTTTTGCTACTACGAAGAATGGTTGTTAGCAAACTTAAACATTATTCCAAAAATTCAATAATTTACGAAATTTCTGCTACTACGAAAAATGGTTGTTAGCAAACTTAAACATTATTCCAAATATTAAATAATTTACGAAATTTCTGCTACTACGAAAAATGGTTGTTAGCAAACTCAAATATTATTCCAAAATATAATAATTTACGAAATTGTTGCTATTACGAAGAATGGTTGTTAGCAAACTTAAACATTATTCCAAAAATTCAATAATTTACGAAATTTCTGCTACTACGAAAAATGGTTGTTAGCAAACTTAAACATTATTCCAAATATTAAATAATTTACGAAATTTCTGCTACTACGAAAAATGGTTGTTAGCAAACTCAAATATTATTCCAAAATATAATAATTTACGAAATTTTTGCTACTACGAAGAATGGTTGTTAGCAAACTTAAACATTATTCCAAAAATTAAATAATTTACAATTTAAATACTGCAGGGCTGTTGATATATTTAATGTTTATTTGTTAGATAGTAGAATAGATCACCAGCAAATCTTTTGGATGGTGGTCAAACAGCGCATTCAGCAAAGAAATTGCCTTTGAACACCAACATGCAATATCAAAAAAAATATATGATTGATGAAGTACTTTAATCATATCAACTCATTAAATGGGACCAATTTACTATGGCGCACAAAAAGGCATTGGAAAATCTTCACTATATGTACACTAAAAGATTTGAGAGGAAATGAACAGGTCTTTGGTGGCGAACCTTTTTTTATGGTCTGGTGTTTTTCGACAAACTCTACCAGTTATACCACGTTCAACAGCTGCTGATGAATCAAGTGCATGTCTCAAATTATCAGTGTTATGGTGACAATTGCAGAAATTGACTTTGAAAGCTAATATGCGTGTAGAATTACAATATGATGCATCCGCTGAACATTTCAAAAAACAATTGTCAGATATTGGTAATGAAAAATAGAAATTGATGAATCCACACATTACCACCAAGCTTCTATAAAATTACAAGAACCGTAAGCGAATTGATGCACAAAGTTTTCCCAAATATCGCACAGAATTACAAAAATCATCAGTGGCTTAGTGAATGTGTTATATTAGCAGTCAAAAACAACGATGGTAATGCCATCAACTTCAGGATTCCAAACAAAATACCAGGCAAAGAAACAACGTATAAGTCCATCGATACTATAAATTGATCAAGACGAAGTTGTCAATTATCCAACTGAATTCTTAAACTCACTTGATTTGCCAGGCATGCTACTGCACGTTTTTACACTGAAAATTGGCGTACCTATCATTCTTCTCCGAAATATAAATCCACCACGACTTTGCAACAGTACCAGGCTTTCAGTGAAAAATTAATGAACAGTATCATCTAAGCTTCAATTTTAAATGGAAAATTTAAAGGAAACGATGTACTGTTGCCAAGCATTCCAATAATTCCGACAGATAGGCCATTAGAATTAAAATGTTTGCAGTTTCCGGTGCGACTCGCATTTGGACAATCGCTGTGTGTGGACTAAATTTTAAAAATCCATGCTTCACACATGGACAGCTGTATCTGGCCTGCTCACACGTTGAAAAACCTTAAGATCTATTCATATACGTACCAGACAAAAAAACAAAATATATCCAAAAGCACTTCAATAAACATAATTAAAACACAAACACTTTCTTTCTTTGAGTGGCATTGCAACGCATGCCGGGTCAGCTAGTATAATATATAATTTATTAAATGAAAAAATATGTATGTGTTGAAGTGTGTATCAATTTTTACGTTTAAATTTAATCTTCCCGTTTTTATAGTTGACGAATTATGGTCACATGATACATTATCGTTTCGTGTGATACTTGTCACAAAACGGGGTGAGTGTTGTGTGACACACCACTCTATTATAATACCGGTGACAATATTGGTTCACAATATAAAAACCGCCATTAGCAATATTCCTTTCAATTTGTTTGCGGAAGTAGTCGAAATTGTGTGAAATAATAATCGCTTGTCATTTAAAGCTATAAAAGTAATTAGGTAGTAACAGTGTTTTGATATGGACAATAAATTTTCTGTGTGGCGCTCAGAATTCGTTAATTATTTTTAAGGACTGAGGATTTTTAAAATGTAATATACTGCTGTGTTAACACGATTGACGTATGACTAAAACTTTATTAAAATTAAATGTTAACGTTGTTATTCCACGTATTGTGTTATTTATTTTGCTTCTTTGAGAAATATCTTCAAAGCCAGTATAATAACATAGTTATCAAAATAAATGTTCGCATAGTTAGCGTCGAAACTATTAAAATTTCTAAGACGTATTTGTTTTCGGCATCTTGGTCGTATTTTTACATGATGGATAATATACCGTTAAAAGACATTCAAATTCCTAATGGAATTTTTAAACATTCATCATGTTCGTTTCTATTGTGGATAATATGGCATACTTATGAAGGTATTTAAGCAGAAGAGAACTATTTGTTACTCAGATGCTCAACCTTTCACTTTTTTTAATAAAGAAGGGACTGAAAGAATAGAGCTATAGCAGTACTCACTCGCAACGCCTCGTTTTTTAGGATTACAAAAGAAGGAGAGAATTTTAGACATTCACAAACACCCATGCCTTCGAACAGAAGTTTTAAAAATGCTGTTCGTACTAGGACTAGAAACCGCGAAATCCGACAAGAAAGCCCACAACACTAACCGCTGCACCATAGCGCCCGACATTAAATGGTCAGAATTTAAATCAACTTTTGGTCAGAATAAAAATATAAACGGTCGGAATAAAAATATTATACGGTCAGAATACTTTATATCCATTTTGGTTAGGTTTTTTTAATTTGATTTAAATTATGACTATTTATTCTGACGGATATATAATGAAAATTTAATATAAATTCTGACCGGAAAAATACAATCCATAATAATTTACGAAACATTAGGAAAAGATAACATGCAACGCACTCTAGAATCAAATATTTATTCAGTGCCATAAAAAATACACGAGAATGCCTTATTCAAAATTGATTTCATGGTTTTTCAAATAACCACTGTAATCAGGCGTTCTATTAAAATCTAAACAAATAAACTATTGAAAAATCGTGACGTGAATGATTCTCAGGCTGTTAACTAGCGCCAATGATACAAATTTATTCTCAATAACATACATTAAACATGAACAAAAATAACGAATCAAAATTGGATAGATTCATTTTGACTTTTTACCGTCACGTCAAGAATATTCGAGATGTAATAATAGCACCCAGAGACATCTCGTTTTAAATCAATTTAATTTGTATGAGAAAAGAATCTTGTTGTGTTCACTGTTTATGAACAGGTTCTTCCACCGGAAATGACTTATACAGCAATGTTGGTATCAATTAATGGTTCGATCAGACTAAAGATTTTTTTGTCTATATGAGATACTATTATCATTAACACTGTGGTGTGGACATTATGGATTTCTAATGGGACATCTTTAATTGATTTTTTAAAGATAACATTTTTCTTTCGGAAGAGAGTAAGTAATATAGTCAGTATGGCAATTCCGTACTCCAGATATTGTCTTAATACCGAACCCGACATTTGAGAATTTACTATAACATCAAATTTTAAATCTAAATTCGTCCCAATTTACTATCATATATTTGAATAATTTAACATTTTTTGACAGTGCACCTCATTTTATTTATATAAATATTTTTGTATAATAACTACATAAAAACTATGTATTCAAAATGGGGTCTTATTTTTTTCCACACTTTTTACATTCATTGCACTAAGAAATTTTCAAATGAATGTTAACTTAATGTTTATTTACTAACCATTTAAGAGCATTTATCAAAAAGTTTAATAGAATTCATTGACGCTTATCTATCATTTCATTTTCTATTGTACTATAAATATGTTTTATATTATTAGTAATAATCAAAGCTGTGGAGTCGGAGTTGGAGTCGAAGGCGGAGTTGGGAAAAACGAGCGGCTAGAAACATTTAAAATATATATATTTAATATGTATTCAAACCACAATAATCCACAGTGTTGACATTGCATGCTTGGTTGACTAAAGATGATCTGATAGAATACATATATATACATAACAGTTAAAATGAAATTATTGAAAATTTTCTTCCAAGTCGGAGCCTTCGTTTTTTTACACGACTCCACACCCCTGGTAGTAATTGTAAGCTCATCAGTAAATTGTATATAAACAAGACCTTGAAAAATCATTGTCCATTAACCTCTTCAGTTAATTGATGCAATTTTTATCATTAAAGAAATTCATAAAGACCACATTGTTCAGCTGTCCAATTACACCTCGTAATGACGCGTTTCGCACTAGGGCATGCTGGATTAATCACCGAGAATCAATATCAGAATTAATGAGAAAAAAATATCAGTTAATACATTCAAGTAAATGAAATTTAAGAAAGAAACTAAATCAACAATGAGCATTATTTTATTTCATTTTGAAAAGGAAAAATTTGTTCTAAGATGTCGGCATCTATGGTTCCAGCCCCATTAAACTAAATATCAAATTTAAATTTAAGATCTTCTACTAGGGTGCTTTTGACGTCTCTTTCACGCGAGTTACTTGAAAAATGTTCTCATTTAAGTTCATATCACATGACTAAAACCTCATCTAGACCAACCGAGTCAGCGTATACGCGCATTTAAGATTGCTTGGCAATTCAGTAAATTTTTCCGTGCGCTCGTCAACACTTGTTAAACGACTGTTCAGGTACTTCAAGCGCGTGAGCGAGAGAGTACAAAAGGTAGTGGGGGTATTCTCTCAGCTGAGGAAATAAAAACGGTTTCTATTCACTCGCTAACTCGGATCACTCGTCGGATGGCTCGACCAAATCCCTTCGCGTTCAGATTGTTATGCATTCGGCCTCGCCACGAACTCGTTTGGTCTAAGTGAGACATTATAGATTCAAAATAATAACAACTATTCTGTTAGATATAATACGTCATTTTTTTTTATTTTCATATAAGACAGTAGTAATCAAATAAATAATTTATGCCGTTTGCAATCGTATAATAATAACAGTAATTTTGGTAATAAAAATTGTAGCAACATGAAAGCTTATTTTTATTATTATAAACAATCATAAATTTGATATGCGTACCTATTTTTTTGATGTTTATCCATGTCCGCTCCCAATGTGGAGCATATGGTCTTTTAATGGAGTTATCTCAACAGAGTTTTGTAACTCAGTTGCTCAACCTCTCTTTTTTTAAAGAGAGTAAAGATAGAAGGATAGGACAAAGACAGTACTAGTGTTAAGGTTATCGCTCTCGCTAAGTCTGTTTTTAGGATAGGGTGAGTGGAAGGGGATTCAAGACATCACGTACATCCATACCCTTCAGACAGAAATCCATAAATTGATTGAAAAATCAATCTATAAAAACTGTCTGTACTGGGAATCGAACACGTGACCTTCATGATCTAAGTCAACGACGTCGACACTCGACCACGCAGCCGGCACCCACCTTACATTATCACATAAAGTTTTCTTAATATTACTTTGATTTATCGATTAATCAGTTGTACTGATTAATTATTCAACCGATGAATCAAACCATACCCTATAACGGACAGTAATTGCAACTTTTTGCTGTACAGTGTGTGCCTGAACAGGTTTCAGATATGTAAATCGTGACTACCCCTAAGTGTCGTAGACACATAATTAATAATTATTCATACTCAACAAAGATTAAGCACCATATTAAAGCAAAATTATCCCTGTCCACATACCTAGGTATTCAATGCTTAAAGTAATCTTCGCGTAAAAATTGCTTTGTTTTATAGAATTACTTTGTCAATGACGGCACCTGGACCACTGCCTTTCGATAATGAATTGTACCAGAGGTCAGCAACACGGATTATTAGGATATCGGTGAGCCTTCGATCGACGATATTGAAATTGATTAAAACTATTCATGCATATGCGTCGGTAGTAGAACTTAAACAAAAACTGATTTTTTAATTCCAATATTTTCTAAAACAAGTTTGTGTTAGAAGATTTATAAAAAAAAGCAATATTAAAAAAATGTTTATTTTTTTACTTCGTTTAATTATTATTAAACAACTTTTTTCAGTGTTTCTCTTCAAAAAGTATATTTTTATAAAACACAAAATATACACTTGGTAACGTAGTTTTGTTAATGAAATTTTCTGAAACAGATTACTTTTTGTGTCTGATGTACATATTTTTAAAACTACATATATCGGAGTCAAAATGTATAGTTAAAATATTTTTAAATAAACCTTAACCACTCGAATACCAAGCGGACACAGGTGTCATGAACATATCGACTGTGGAAAGGAAAAAGGAAGTAACCCTCAATTTTCCAAAACAGCTTTTTTTCGATAATCACAATGTATACAACTTGACACACATTCTATCAAAAGGATGGAAGCTGAAAGTGCCGAATAAGTATCTAAATTTAGCTTTTAAGTTTCAAAAAATGACCTTGCAAAAAATTAAAACCAAGAAAAAAGACTGAAATAAAGGTTTTTCCGAGACAATTTCTTTAATGAATATTAGATTATGTCAATTAAACACCAGTTTAGAAGTCTCCGTGCACTTCAGGGTTGTGTATAATTCATAATTTGCATATGTCACAAAATCATCAAAACACGTTTTTAGCGCCTCCTGTAAAATTTGTGGGTTACGTCCTTTTTCCTTTCCACAGTCGATATGCAAGCAAACACGGATGTCCAAGACATTTAAAAAATCAAATACTCGGTACTCTAATAGAATATAAGCAATATTTTGATGAATATGTGTAGTGCCATCTATACTGATTCAATATAGATTTTTAAAATATCGAGTTCGAGTGTATATTAGGCAAAATTATTTTTCTCAAAAACACGCAGTATCTCTGGGACATATTAATGATTTATTTGCGCGGTATTCAAACGGTTAATACATTATTTTTTGCGCATTCGTTGATTTTTACATTTTTTTCTATGGTAGTTTAAAATAAAAAAAACGAACATTATTTTATAAAAGATAAATAAATAGGTATCAATTATAATTTTAAAAACCGGGTTACCAAGTAGAAAAAACCAACTTTGGAATGCCGAGAATATTTTTAAAAACCAACAAGCTGGTAGATTAATATAGTAAACTTAAGGAAAAACAACGAAACATAAAGCACAGCAAAGATATTATATATTTAATTATAATGTTTCCTGATTTATCTTTTATCGTCTTCGTGCGTCATTCAAAGTATGCTGTTAATTATCATTGAGTCGTATAATGCTTAATAATAATGAAACATATATGAGTATTCTGTGTACGGAGTATTCTATGTGCGGAAGAATCGGTGAACGGAATATTCTTGTTCGAAAGAATCACCGAATCAATGTTTGCCGATCTCTGGGAAGGGGCGTGGTGCTCTTTTCAAATGTTTACTGTATCAAGCTTATCATTTTCGTCATACACTGACGTCTAGCCTCCGTCTGATTATTCTCGCATAATCTGCAACACTTTTATTATCTTAGTTCTTGGCGCTTGCGCTAAATGTGTAATAGCAATACCGTTTATTTATAATTAGACCAGTAGATGTCACGAGCGACCCGCATACGGCGCCGCCACCTGCCACAACTGATTTTAAATACTTATCACGTGTTTTTTTCTTCATAATTTCTTCAATACATTTTATACAATGTTATATTTCAACAAGAAAAACAATCATCATTGTTGTCAGAGGCAGGTGTTGTATACCTTCTACTGCATTTAAAAAACAACAATTAAAGTCTCCATACCCTAGCGCAGCGGTCACCAAACTACGGACCGCCGAAGATTTTCTTCCGACCCGCGAAAAGTTCTGGATTTTTGGATAGAAATTAGTCATATAAGAATTATAAATGTTCATGATTTAGTTGTGAATTCACGACATCTGGTAGGGGACTCAAAGTGAAGGAAGTTTGATAGAAATTGGAGGTTAGACTACCAGATGCTCGTTTACTCAAAAAAATCTTGAATATTCTCATTTCGCAATCTAATTATTATGTAACTTCATAAAATGAAATAATATTCTGGTTGGATTCCAATAAGAATTTATTTTGTCCGCCCCCCTTAGTTCTTAAAAAGTTCAATCCGGCCCGCTTCTCAAAAAGTTTGGTGACCCCTGCCCTAGCGGTAAAGGTTAGAGGTGGGCTTCCAATACGTTAACAACGAGCTCACCTAATCTCAAAGCGATTCTCAGTGTTCTGGAGTAGGAGTGATTTTTTTAAATTACTCCTATGCAATTATATGCAAAACATAAATAAGTAATAGATTGTTACTTAATCCACTTATAACTTGTTACAATATGCAATTTACCGTAAAAATTATATGCTTATGGCCTACTGTGTATACTAAAGCTGTCATCGATAATTTATAAGTCAGAAGTTGTAGTTATGTACTAATTTGACATGTGAATATTGTTTTTTTTTAAATTGACAAGGGGCTCGCTGGTCTGGTAAAAAAATAAAAAAGGGGTTTGCGTGTGCCCCTCCGAGCCCCCTCCAGCCCGCCTCTGGTAAAGGCTCTACTAAAACATTGAAAGATACCATATTATTCAAATCCTGAAATTTACTTTCTTCAATTTAATTGCTTTATTTCTTTCATTTCGACTTACCTACTCTAATTGAGGAGCAAACATTCAAAAAGTGTTTTGTCACAAATTTTGAAAAATGGCGTTTTATATCAATTCTGATAGCCCATAATAAAATCTACGAATGGAAATCAAAATTAGTGTTCAAAAAGGTTTTTTTTCATATTAAAATGAAATCATAAAGTTGACACATTCATACAAACCGTCACTTTTGCAACACTTAAATCATCATTTTCTAAGCTTTGTATTTGTGTGACAAAACACTTTTTGAATGTTTGCTCCTCAATTATACCGACATTTGAAACGGGGTGAAAACAGATGGATCAACTTACTACTATTTTTTAGCCCCTTTGTTCTATCTATCCTTCACTGAAAAGAGAGATTGAGCTAGTACAAAACAACCAATTATATATAAACTACTTTAAAAACATTTACTTGTCATGTGCTCTATTAGGAATTTATAAACATGCTCAAAATTTACGCGAAAATTTAAATTAATAAATTTTATAGAATAAAGTTTAGAAAAAATGTGGGAGCACCGACCCCACGCGCCCCCGCCTCACTACACCACTGGACAACACGAAAAAAATCAAACGCATGGCGCATTGGAGTCAGCTGTAATGTTGTCATGAGCTGTATGTGTTTCGCTTAATTCAGATACTTTTATAATTATTATGTAGAAGCTGTGGTTGGTTAGTGACTGATTTGCACTCTATCATTTTACAAAATATCAAAATAATAGATATACATACACATTCTATTTTTTAAACCAATATCACTGCTATAATTGTTCTATAAGATTCAGTCTGTATCAATACCGAATGCGATATGATCTTCAAAAAGCTTCAGAACAAATGCACATGGCGGTAAGAGAGAGCTTTCTTTTAACAATGCTATTTTTTGCAAACAGCTGCTTGGTATCCGTTCAAACTGGAAGATTCTCAAACTGATTGGAATTTATTTCAGATTTGATTTTTAGATAGGTTTATTCTTTTGTAAATTAAAATAAAGATTGCAACGCTTTTTCGACTTCTTATTTGTATGGAAAATGTTGCTTATTTGAAGAATCAATGCCAGCTGTGTGGTCGAGTGTCATCGTCGTTGACTTACAACACGTAAGTCACGGGTTCGAATCCCAGTACGGACAGTTTTTATAATTTAGTTTTTTATTCGACTTATAGATTTCTGTTCGAAGGCATGGATGTATATGATGTCTTGGATTCCTTTCCATTCATCTTATCCTAGCTAGAGCGTAACAAGAGCGATTAGTTAACCATTAGTCTTGCCCTAGCCATATCCTTCTATCTCTACTCGCTTTGAAAAAGAGAGGTTGAGCAACTGAATAGCTAACAATTTTTGTAGAAAAAATCTACTGAAATACCTTCATTGGGAGGGTATATGCTCCACATTGGGAGCGGACATGGAATATGAAGAAGAAGAGAAGAATCTATCAACGTAAAATTCGTTTTAACTTAATTTGAGATATCTTGAGAAAAGCAGACTAAACATAGTTTATAATGTAAATTGATAACTTTTTTGCACTGATGGTGTAATTTGGATAAAGTGAGGCATTTTGGCTTATATTACAGCAACATTTTATTACTTTCCAAAAACAAAATGTATTTTTTAAAATAATTATGCGTAAAACAATTTTCCGTAAATTAAAATCGTAATAACAATGAAATAAAATAGAGTTCAAATTTTAAATTATCTTATAGTATATGACGGAAGTCGCCTATTGTAGCCCGGTTGGTTAGAGCTTGCTCTACCGATCACGCAGATCTGGGTTCGATTCCCGGTCAGATCACAGTGAATTTGAGAATTATTCAATTCAAAGTTGTGATCGAAGATTGGGTGTCTGTGGTGTCAATTCACATAATTTCCTCTCCTCCCATCCTTCTGATCCTTGGTGGGTGTAGCAATAGCGATTAGCCAACCACTGGTCCTGTTTCAGCCTTATCCTTCTTTCCCTACTACTCACTTTGAAAAAAGTGAGGTTGAGCGACTGAGTAACAAACAGAAAGAAGTGAAAAGTTACATGCGTTTGTTGTAATTAGTCCTACTAATTCAAATTAAAAAATAGTAATCGAATTATTTTGTAATGTTTCCTTTTCTGATAAAATAATCAATTGATTAAAAATGTATATTTTAATTAGTAAACTTTTACAAAATTTCACCGTTCCCAGCATTAAATCGTGCTGTTAAGTCTTACCATTCATCTATAAACCCAACAATGCAAAATCACTAGCATCTTAATCTGTATTGAATGATTGGTGTGTATTATATATCATTCATTATTTAGCGCTATTTTCTTTTAACTTCTATAAAGTTTGGAGGTCTTTTTGGAAGGATTTAATTCTGGAAGACGGATGTACAACGTTTGAGTTTGCAGCTTTCTTTCATACATATTTTAATGAGTGGTCCCGTAAAATTCGCTGGTCATTCTCTCAACAGACACGCCTATAATATCACTCTTGTTAAGACATTTCACTGTTACATTTTTTAAATAAATTTGCAATTTTATTGCATTACTAATGTGTGATGCACACATTGCGTGAAAAAAGAAAGTTAAGCTTTATCGACTCTGGAAAGACAAAATGACGTAACTCACTGTTTTTTCAAAACAGTTGTTATTGATAAGCACAATTTTTTCTACTAAAAACACGTTCTATCAAAAGGATGTCAGCTGCAAACGCCGAATTATGATCTTAATTTAGCTTTTAAATTTGAAAAACAATGGGCCTGTGAAAATTGCAAACAGGAAAAAGGATTTTATTCTTAAGCAATTCATTTAATTAATTTTAGATTTAGGCGATTAAGCACCAGCTTACAAGTCTCAGAGCAATTCAAAGTTACGCATATTTCATTATTCGCCTTTGGCCAAAAATCATCAAAACACTTTTTTGTGCCTCCCGTAAAAGAATATGTGTGGATTTTTATTTCCAAAGTCGAAATTATTATAAGCCTCTCTCGCCCAAAAAACATACATATTTTATCATTTGTATTATAAATAGACTGTAAGGCCAAATAAATGGGCATGGGAATTATTGCATTTTAATTTCAAAAAGAAAAATTGCTATCCCAGAGTCGAGCAAAATATTGTTTTTTTTATATTGGGAAAATCCGACATTTCTGTTAATCTAAAAGCTTCTTTTTATAAAATTGATATTTTAAGCCTAATATTATGCTTCCGTGGTGGTACCTAATACCTCCACACATAGAATATTCCGTTAAAAGAAAGCTCGACACAAAATATTTCGTACATTTTAATATTTCCCATATAAAATTATTCCTCTTTTGTAACTTGTAATGAAAATTATCAAATAATAAAGACATATTTTTCAAATAAAGTTTGGATTTTCTTAATCCCTGCACTACTGGAACATCTAACAAATTTACTATTCTTTCTTCATAAAATAAATTGAAAAAAAATCTCTAAAGAATAATTCTGGCAAATATATACCAATTTCCAATACCAAAAAATATATCCAAATTATCACGCAGTATCTAAATCACAAGAGAATTTTAATACTCTGTCAAAAAAGCATTTATATTTTATGTAAAGTTGATAATATTAGATAATGCTTAGTTTTTCATGTTATTAAAATTTTCGAATTTGATATAATATTAAAAAAATCATCCGTAAAACAGTACTTTGACAACCCCCAAGCTTTGAAAACACCATGTGATACAATTGGAAAAAGCATAGGATTATTACCTGCCCAAAAATATTGTCGTACCCTTTGACGCTCTTATAATATTCATTTGATATAGACAAAATATCCCTTGTCACTTTACCTACAGAAGCTGCTCATTTTATCGTCATTCTTATAAACATCTGCCCTGATTTTCAATATCTTTATGGCACATGCCACGACCATCTTTTCCAATAACCAATCCAAGTGTTTATTTTTCGAATACACCTTTCATTCCGGTACATCATTGAGAGCCACTACTAAAGGTAAACAAGTTTCAATATATTTATCAAAAGGTATTTCATTCAATTCAATGTGCTTTCACCCCTTCCTTTTATGTCTATTTGAACCAGTGATAACCAATACATATTATCTAGATGTGGTACTTTAAGCTGAATTACTTATACATTTGTTACTAACATAACGCCAAGAATATAAAGTGACATTTGTTTTTAAAATTAATGATCAACCAAATATATATTTTTTTTAAATTTAATTAACTGTCTATACCCAAAATAATAGTATGACAAAATGTATTTAAAATACAATAGAATAAAAAATTTACAGCTTAAAAACACTAAGCCGTCCAACCGTTATTGGGTGGCTGTAGAAATAAGAAAACTGTACAGCTAAAAAGCGTTAAGTTATATTCGACAGTGGAAAGGAAAAAGGACGTAACCCTCAATTTTCCAAAACAACTTTTTTTCGATAATCACAATGTATACAACTTGACACACATCCTATCAAAAGAATGGAAGCTGAAAATGCCGAATAAGTATCTAAATTTAGCTTTTAAGTTTGAAAAAGATGGCATTGTAAAAAAATAAAACCAAGAAAAAACACTGAAATAAAGGTTTTTCCGAGACAATTTCTTGAATTAATATTAGGTTATGTCAACTTAACACCAGTTTAGAAGTATCCGTGAACTTCAAGGTTGTGTATAATTCATAATTTGAATATGTCACAAAATCATCAAAACACGTTTTTAGCGCCTACTGTAAAATTTGATATGTGTGGGATACGTCCTTTTTCCTTTCCACAGTCGATATAATATATAAATTTCTGCCAGTTAAAACTGTCAACAAAATATAATTATTTCGTATTATTTCTTTATATATCGAATGCAATAAGATATTTTTAGACAATAAATTCATGGACCTGCATTAGTAGCTCAAAACACCCTATTTTCGATTTAGCGTTTTCTGGCAGTATACCGACGATATGAACGTATGCATAAAAAAAATATTTTACTGTGATATTATAAACGTTTGTTTTGTTAATTTAAATTTTAACTTACTCGATGAAGTACTCGATGTTTTTAAATACATGTGCATGGTAATCTAGTTTTTTCCCCCGAAAGTTATCGAATAGTGTCAAACACAGTTATGAAATTACAGAGGGTGGCGAGTACAATCACCGTGTCTATATTTATTACAATCATTTGTATAAATAATTTTACATCGTTATAATCGGTCAAAAATATATTCGAGTGTAATTATTGTTTGTGGTGGCAATATTTGAAAACATCTACACTGAATTACTATAAAATAACCTTACAACGTACTATTTTGTAGTGATTGCAATTAATGAATGTAATTTAAATATTTTTTTGATAATCTCGATTCAAATGGTTTTCTAATACGCCAAACATACCGCACTTTCATTGAAATGCAAACGTTAGCTTAAATTTGTAATTTTTCAGGAGAGCCATTTGAAGTTTGGAAGTTTTAAAACGTTTGTTGTAGCTAGGGATTCTGTCCCGGGACTTTTTCGGAAAATGTCCTGGGACTTTGGTGTCTTATTCTCGGGATCAGTTTTGAAAAAAAATGCATTATATTCATGCTCAAGGATTTAAGCCTGGGGTTTTAAACAAAAAATATTATGCATATATAGAAGGGGTCTGATTTATAAATTCGAGAAGTTTCAAATAACATGTGTTTATATATTGTAATATAATTGTGGCAAAAGAAAATTACAAAATATTACGATTTTTACTAGTGTGTTCTTTCAAAAGGCGTATAAGACATGTATATATGTATAAAATTTATACATACATACATGCAAATATCTAATTTGAATAAAATTATACTTTTATTGAAGGGGAAATAAAAGTCTCGAGTCCCGGGATGTCCCGGGACTTTGACTTTATCACGCCTCAAGTATCCGGGACTTTTAAAACCCCGAGACTTCAGAATCCCTAGTTGTAGCCCTGTAAAAAACTGGCTACACCAACCACTCTTCGTTTATGAGTAAATGTAACATTCTAACAATTCTGTTTTATCATATTTTAAGATGCTCACTGTTAATTCTTGGTGGAAAGGCATTACATAAAAAAATCAAACACTTTTGCACTAATTTCATACATCTTAAGATCAGAACTGGTTTTGCTCATGGCAAGTAATATTATCAGTTGATAATGCTAGCCATAAGCGAAAGTAGTTCTGATCTGAAATAAATATGTAATACGGCGTTGATACAAACGTGCTTTAACTTTTTACTACATTTTAGTTATTCTTCAAAATAAATAAAAAAATAATCGAACATATTTTGACTCAAAGCTTCAGATTGAGATATAATCATAGTTTTTCTAAAATTAAATAATAATTGTCGGGTACGTCGCGCAGCGGCTGGCGTCGTTGGTTTCCGTGACGGATCTCACGGATTTTGAGTTCCAGTATAAACTGTATTTTTACAATTGATTTATCCCTACTATCTTCGAAAAAGGAGGGTTGAACAACTGAATTACAATCAGTTCTCGTAAAAAATATTTCTGTTGAGATACTTAAATGTTGTATGGTGAGGTCATATGCTCGACGCTGGGAGTGTATATGAATAAATAAATCTTTAGTAGAATAAAGAGCCAGACGTAAAGCATGAATTATTTTGCATATCAATACAAATACATACTAGAATTAACAGTGTCGTTAATTTTTGTATAGTTTCAATAATCTTAATTAATATGTTATGCCAATACTTACCTGTGATCTTTTAAGCAGGATGCAATATTGCTGGGGTGAAAATGGAATATTTATCAAAAGATAAGCAAATCGATAACAGTGTCATCTCCGGCTTTAAGCTTCGTCCACATTATTTAATTGTACGACATGTAAGCGGGCCGACAAGTACTACCAGTAGGCTTGCATTTGTAACTGGGCAGTTGGTACATTTTCGCACAAGCCTTTATTAATAATATGGGCTTACACCTTGCGCTGTGGATTTCAGCTGTCCCTTTTTATTATTATTCGCAAGATCGTTTCACATTCTCACCTACCGCCATCGCGTACTTGGAACAACCACATATCGCGATGTGTGCCCACTAAATTGCAATGTTCAACAAAATTACTTACTTAGAGCAGAACTTCCTTACAAACAAACACCCACTGTTTTATCGACTCGACAGATAATATTATGAGTTCAAGGAAAATAATAGCGCGTGAACAAATTTGTACATCGGCTAACTCTAACTAAATAAAGCAAACCAACTATTTACAACTTGGGCATCCAATCTTGGACCCTTTTTTATCCCGGGATTTTAGGAATCACTATTTTTCCAATCCCTGGATTCACCGTAAAATTATGGAAAAAATGAGGATTCGGTATTGTAGTTTCAAAATGTTTTGCTAGCCTATTTTTAAATTCTGGGAATTTACAGATTTTCTAAAATGAAAAAATGTGAAAGTTTTTTACGCTGCTACGCGGATTTAAAAAAAATGTAGTTTGCACTTCTTTTCTTCAATCCTAAAATCCTGGAATCAGCAATAAAGCTTTTTCCAAAGCTTTTTACTATCATGATGTTAAAACTCTTTAGATTATTAGTTTTCAACGTGAGGTTTTGGTGGAATCGTGAAACATGGTTTAAAGCGTGACGGAAACAAAGAATTTGGGTACTCGCGAGCCATCGAATAACTTTAAAGTAAGTCGGGAACTACTGCTCTAGATTAAGCATGTCAAACTCACATCCTGGGGGCCATATGCAGTCCAACTAATATAACAATATTTATTAACAAAAGTTGTTAGAGTTTTCTATAACTTCAAATGAAACAATCGACCTTCTTTTCCAAAAAAATATTAAACTTTTTAATGCGATTCACTTAGTCTTTTTTATACAAAACTTTTATGAACAATGAGACATTTACAAAATAGCGACGTACAGTCATCTTTAGTGCGATGTTTTAAAGACAAATGAGTATTTTTCATAAGGGTTATCGATATATTGATTATTTTATCAGTCCAATGTCGAAAATTTTATTTAAACTTATTTTTACTTGTACTGTGATAAACTTTAAAACTATTCATGCAGCACATCCTCAATGCATCAAATTTCAACAAAACGTGCCAATGCATTTTAACTAAGTTAATTTGATATTATAATGGTCGAATACGGTTTCAAAGATATGAAATATTATTTAATTTATAGTTTCACAGAATATCTGATTAAGCTAGTTGTATTTTTGGTCTTAAATTGATATTTTTTTCTCTTTCCTCATTTAGTATTTTTTTTACGCAACACTATTACTTAACTCAACCACATTCCATAATAATTAATTACAACAAAACGTTCTTGCATTATTTATATTTCAGTTTTGGGCGTTTATGTTTATTCTAAGAATAATGTAAGTATTTGTTTTACTAGCTTGCGAAAATTGCACAAATGTTTATATTTTTGGAAACAGTATAATTAGGCTAGATCGGTCTTAAAGTGGCTTTTAATTTGGTGTATGAGCTTAAAAAATAAACAGTATACTTAAAGTATATAATTTATACTAAATAATAAAAAAACTTGCAATTTAAAATGAATTAGACAGTATTTATAGTCGAAACAAGCATTACTAAAGTATCAACACGTCGTACGTAAAGTGCTCTCTTTAATTTCATTATTAAATATTGTAGATGTATTTGGCAGTAGATTTGTGGAAGTTCTTTTTAAATATACAATTTAATTTAATAACTTTGACATTCCACTTGTTATGTAACAAAACGTGATGTTAACTTGCGATGTTATGTCTGATGATGCTTCTCAAAGGGGCAAGTGTCACATTTTGAAAAACACGAATCATATTCAAGTAAATTGAGTGTTTTTCATTTTACAAGCTAACATTAAAATTTCAATAAAGACTTTTTCATATCATATCCAGCAACACGATATAACACATCATAACAATAATCTTATATTCTTGTTCAACGACTTAAAATTAAGACATTTAAATTTACAGATAGCGCACTCTTCTTAGATCTACCTATCAAAGTCGATGAGGGATAAAGTAACTGTTTATAAAATTTGAATCGTTAAAACTATGTACATTCTCACAAATTTTGTCACTAACGACCCGGGTTTCGCCTTTCGGCATCTTCAGGCATTCAAGTGCACGGATGAACTTGAACTGACGCTTAGCAAATAAAAGTTTCGTGCTTATATAAGATACAAATGCATCACTGAGTCCAAAGCCATTGCTGGCGAAAAGGATGAGCTCATGGGAATGCCAACAGATTTGTGTAGTAAGCAGTTTCAAGAATTATATAATCTGTTTGTCGGCAAAGGTTTTATGATTATATGATTTTATGGTTATATAGGGTATAGAAGAGGAGATGTGGGAAAATTTGTTATTTCGTTCAAAATCGGAAGACTTTGCAACTGTGCTTTATTGATTTCTAAAATTTCTTGGAAAAAGAGTTTATGACTGTCCGTATTTGGGTGCAACATTTTTATCCCTTGTTCCTGATTGAACACGTGTCCTTCCGAAATTAAGTGATTAGCAAAAGTAGACGTGTCTTTTTTCAATCTAAAGGCTGCCATATGTTCTAAAACTCGGATGTTCAATGTTCTTTCTGTTTTGCCGATATAAAACTTTGTACAACAAGAGCATTGCAATCTATAAATCCCGGATTTATTTAAGTAATGTATTTTATCTTTATTATTAATTAATAATTTGCCTAAAGAGTTTTTACAGTAAAAAGCAGGTCTAACACTATCAGCTAACTGTTTTTTAATTTTGAGACTTGTATTTCCTAAAAAAATGATTCTACGCCAATACCTAGTATGATCTATGTCCTTTGACACTATACCTTTAAATAACATTTTTTCTGCAAGTTTAGCTTGTTTTTTTGATAAAAGATTGTCTATAAGAGACATATCGTATCCATTGTTTATGGCGATTTGTTTGATGATTTTCAATTCAATATTAAAGTTTATTTCGTTTAAAGGAACACTCACAAGTCTATGTATTTCTGAATGAAAAGCGGCTAGTTTATAAGAAAATGGGTGCATTGCAAAAAATATTAACTTTCTTGACTTAAATATTAACATTGAAAATCATTCTCACGAGTTTAAAATATTTCGGAAGCCAACATTCTCTGACACTGTAATCCATAAAAATTCAATGCACCCATTTTCTTATAAACTAGCCGCTTTTCATTCAGAAATACATAGACTTGTGAGTGTTCCTTTAAACGAAATAAACTTTAATATTGAATTGAAAATCATCAAACAAATCGCCATAAACAATGGATACGATATGTCTCTTATAGACAATCTTTTTATCAAAAAAACAAGCTAAACTTGCAGAAAAAATGTTATTTAAAGGTATAGTGTCAAAGGACATAGATCATACTAGGTATTGGCGTAGAATCATTTTTTTAGGAAATACAAGTCTCAAAATTAAAAAACAGCTAGCTGATAGTGTTAGACCTGCTTTTTACTGTAAAAACTTTTTAGGCAAATTATTAATTAATAATAAAGATAAAATACATTACTTAAATAAATCCGGGATTTATAGATTGCAATGCTCTTGTTGTACAAAGTTTTATATCGGCAAAACAGAAAGAACATTGAACATCCGAGTTTTAGAACATATGGCAGCCTTTAGATTGAAAAAAGACACGTCTACTTTTGCTAATCACTTAATTTCGGAAGGACACGTGTTCAATCAGGAACAAGGGATAAAAATGTTGCACCCAAATACGGACAGTCATAAGCTCTTTTTCCAAGAAATTTTAGAAATCAATAAAGCACAGTTGCAAAGTCTTCCGATTTTGAACGAAATAACAAATTTTCCCACATCTCCTCTTCTATACCCTATATAACCATAAAATCATATAATCATAAAACCTTTGCCGACAAACAGATTATATAATTCTTGAAACTGCTTACTACACAAATCTGTTGGCATTCCCATGAGCTCATCCTTTTCGCCAGCAATGGCTTTGGACTCAGTGATGCATTTGTATCTTATATAAGCACGAAACTTTTATTTGCTAAGCGTCAGTTCAAGTTCATCCGTGCACTTGAATGCCTGAAGATGCCGAAAGGCGAAACCCGGGTCGTTAGTGACAAAATTTGTGAGAATGTACATAGTTTGAACGATTCAAATTTAATATTGAAATTCCACCAAGCACCTTCAGTCGAAATCTTAAACTGTTTATAAATTTAAATTATATGACTTCATATCTCTTATTAAAAAAGAAATGTATTGTTAAATTATTTGGATTGCTTGAATTTTAAAAGTAAAACAATAATTTAAATTTGGTGACTTCAGACTAAACAGTATTATTTAGGTCACGTTAATTATTAAAAAATAAACTGTATGTCTGTTTTAACAAATTAAAAACATTTAACAACAAAAAATTGTGTGGTAATTAATATTTATTTTTTATTACATAATCACACATACTAAATGAATAATAAATAATTAAGAGACGGAATCAGTTATTTTTTATTTTCATTAACTTTGCCCTATTTATTATTGATGTTATCAGTTTACACAAAGTTTATTAATTGACAACATGTGTTCTTTTATGAATCATATTGAAATATATTTTAAGTCATTTATCTTGTTAATTTAATTAAATTATATCCTAATTAGGAATTGATTTAATTAACATGTGACATTGCTGGATTAGTTAAAAGAAATAATATATTAAAAAGATAATATCACTGTTAACATAAATTTAAATGGAAAATATATTGATTCAATTATTCCATCATAACGAATAAATTAACATATTGATCAGTATTTATTTCACACAATTTATTTGCTTGGGTGGTATTCAGAGTTTTGTTATATGAAAATGGCTATAAATAATTACCTGGTGTCTTTACAAATGTTTTAGTTTATTTTTGGCTTAGCCTGACTACATAGATGAAAAAAAAGAATAGGGTTCTAGACTCTTGAATGTATTCCACTACATTTTATTTGATCCACTACAGTTTACTGTCAAGAGACCTGTAAACTATTTTTTATAACATACACTATTATCAATGATCATAGAAATTTTATTTTATTTCAACGTTGAGTTTATTTAACGAATTATATATTTTTTTTAATTTTAAGTAAATTATGGCATTTTAAAAAATAATAAGAAGTTTTTATTGGCATCATAATATGACGTTGTTTTTTTTTCAATAAATTCTTTTTGTGTAATAAAAAAAAACCTTTATTTGTAAAACAGTATCGTTAACAGACAAAATATGAATAATATTGTTACGTTTTTGGTTATGGTAAATGCTAATATTGAACAAAAACTCCATGGATTTTTTTTTATAGATAAGTTATAATTTTCGAGATAGCAAAATCAATTAAAGCATAAGAAAAATAAATTAAATTTTACTTTTTAAAAACTCTTTACGCACATTTGAGAACAATACAAAATATCCTGGTCGTGGTTTTTAATAATATCATTTCAAAATATATGTCTGATAGTGTTAAGTAGATTCATATTTTATTTCGTTAACTGTATTACTGTGCAAAAAAATAAAGTTTAAATTTGAATCGTTCAAATCCTGCATATTCTCTAAAGTTTTGTCACTAGCGATCTGGGTTTTTAATAAGTTGTAGTTAAGTTGATACATAACTTGAATATGTACAAAATTTTGACGATTTAAATTTTCACCATGCACCTTCAGTCAAAACAATAAATACAGCAGGGCTGTCGACATATGCCCCGAGATCGATTTCTGCTACTACGAAAAATGATTTTTATCAAACTTGAACATTATTCCAAAAAATAAATAATTTACAATTTAAATACTGCAAGGCTGTCGATATATTCCACGAGATCTATTTCTGCTACTACGAAAAATGATTGTGAGCAAACCTAAACATTATTCCAAAAATTAAATAATTTACAATTTAAATACTGCAGGGCTGTCGATATACGCTCCGAGGTTGATTTCTGCTACTACAAAATATAATTGTTAGCAAACTTAAACATTTCAATAATTCTAAAAAATATATTTTGTATAATTTAAATACTGCAGGGCAGGGCTGTCGATATATGCCCCAAGATATATTTCTTTTACTTTTATAATTTCTGGCTTATTCAATAAATATACTACTTGACTACTTAAAAATGCAACAAAAATCCCCCCGTTGAAGTCAACGGGCTTACTGCTAGTACATTATTATTAAACTTACTTGACTGCATATTATACTAAGCTAGACGTCCCGTCAGCCATGTGAACACCACTGATGTAAATGTACACAGATCTGCGTATTAAAAAAAAACATATATCAACAAAAATACTAGAAATCAGTTGTAAACAAACTGATATAATCTCACTAACGACGGTTATTAATTAATGCAATTAATTAAGCATTGATTTTTATAAAATTAAAAATGTAATTAGGTAAAGAATTTTAAAAAAAGTCATAATTACTATAGCTACATTGTAATGATTGGCATACAGGTGAAATTTGTAATTTTTATTAGCTACTAACCATAATATGTGTTAAATATACCGCAAAGGAATAGAAACCTTACGAATACCTGTTTTGAGAGTGTTTTGCCACTGAGAGACCTTGGTTCTTGTGTTTAATGTATTTTTACCGGATACAGGTGACACTGTCGGATGGGTAAATACCTATTACCAATAAATGCGTATCGGCGAGCGTTGAAATTATCAAAATACACTTTTCTCAATGGCTTACTTACCTTGGGGTGATACTGTGTATTGGCATCAGGCAAGTTTATAAATATTTACGATACTGTTGCATTAAACACGTAACCTTCTTGAAAACCACTGGACATGAACGAGTAATTTCTTTAATAAGATGATCAAGGAAAATAATCTCAAAACAAAAAAAAAAAACATAATGGGATATTTAAATTGTTCAAATTATGTATATTCACACAAATTTTTTCACTAACAACCCGGGTGCATGGATGGACTTAAGCTGACGTTTAGTAGGGCTTGTCGGTTTTAAAAAACTGGTTTTTTGGTTAAATTTGTGACATTCGAAAATCGGTTTTTCAACTTCGTATCCGGTTGTGCAGAATTTTCCATAAACGAGTCTATAAATAAAAGAACAGAAAATTTGGAGCTTTTATTTGATGGCTTAAAGACCATATGCCCCACATCATTACCCAGCGAAAGGATATCGACTGTGTAAAGTTTGAAAAGGGACGTAACACAAGGTTTTTTCAAAACTGGGTTTTTTTCGATAGTCACAATGTATCAAACTTGATACATGTTCTATCAAAAAGATGCAAGGTGCAAATGCCGAATTAGTATCTAAATATGGCATTTAAGTTTGAAAAAGATGGCCTTGTAAAAAATTAAAACCAAGAAAAAAGACTGAAATAAAGATTTTTCCTAGACAATTTCTGTAATTAATATTAGATTATGTCAATTAAACACCAGTTTTGAAGTTTCCGTGCGCTTCAAGGTTGTGTAAATTTCATAATTTGCATATGAACCAAAATCATCAAAACACGTTTTTACGCATCCTGTAAAATTTGATATGTGTAGGTTACGTCTTTTTTCCTTTCCACACTCGATATTTTCGATATCAAGATTTTTTTTTACAAAACGATCAGTAGACGCTTTGTGTTTTCTTAAATCATAATTTCTGAAGAGTAACACCAATGATTTTTTTGTACATTATTATGTTTATAAATAAATCACATAAAAAATTGAACTTTTTCTTGCTATTTTAATTGAATTATCCATTTTCTGTTAAACTTCTAAAACTGGATAAAACCGGTTTTCGAACAATATTGACATTCGATAACCGGTTTTTTCAAAATTAGGTTTTTGTACAAGCCCTAGTTATAAGTGTATCGTGTTTGAATTCAAAAATAAATGTATCACTAAGCTAAAAGTCATGAATTAACTTGACGTTCAATTAGCTGGGAAAATATTTAGCTATATAAATAGTCTTTTTAACTATTTGAAATCAGTTGTAGCTATCGTTAAAATTTTATATTATAGGGATGTCCACAGATTTTAATACAGATAAAAAAACTCGTTAAACAAAATATTAGCCAACAATAAAAATAGAATACATTTGCTATGTGTGGGTGACGTCCTTTTTCCTTTCCACAGTCGATATATAAGTTAAAATTAAATGATTGAAAAATTTAGCTACACAGCCCTCCCACTACACATCTGATTAGAACACATACAAATTTAAGTAGAAATGGTAATAAATTAGTAGATAATTTAATTTCATCCCAAAGTTATTCAAAATAAAACAATATATGTATACAAATACAAAAGATATCACTAAAATATAAGTTATAAGAATGATATCAGAATTTGTGAATCGAGCTTCGAGCTTTAAAAGATCGGATATAGCGTTTGGCTACGTCTCAATCCCGTGCAGTATGAGAATTGCCTTTAAGCGCCAGCCAATACAATCGTGAAAACACTTTGCCTTTAAGATCCGGTTAATCGTATAAATGGTAAAATTTCTTTCATATCTTCCGTTACTTAAGACATTATGCTTCAGTGAAATACAATTTCCAACATGATACCACTTGAATATAGTACATATAAAGTCACAATAAAGTTCGAATTGTGTGTTGGTAGATACGTCGTTTTACTAACGGATATATGCGAATTGGATAAATGTAAAACATTCAAATTGTTTATAAAGGCAGTTATAACGTTTTGTATTTTATTTGATTAAAAGCGGCGTAAAACAATGGTATCCTGTACAATACGTAAAATATTTGAATGCTGTTCTTTTAGGAAGAATACTTTTTATTATTAAATTATGTTTTTAAAAAGACTCACCATTTGCAAGACCATATCGACTGTGGAAAGGAAAAAGGACGTAACCCACACATATCAAATTTTACAGGAGGCGCTAAAAACGTGTTTTGATGATTTTGTGACATATGCAAATAAAGTGCACGGAGACTTCAAAACAGGTGTTTAATTGACATAATCTAATATTAATTACAGAAATTGTTTAGAAAAAACCTTTATTTCAGTCTTTTTTCTTGGTTTTAATTTTTTAAAAGGTCATCTTTTTCAAACATAAAAGCTTAATTTAGATACTAATTCGGTATTTGCAGCTTGCATCCTTTTGATAGAACGTGTATCAAGTTTGATACATTGTGATTATCGAAAAAAACCTGTTTTGAAAAAAATGTGGGCTACATCCTTTTTCCTTTCCACAATTGATATCATTAGCAAATTTCGCGATATATTTTTTTATCCAACGCCAATCTGTTTATACGTAACGATGTTAAGCTAAATGCACTTGAGCAATTAGAAATTAGTAGGCATAATCGAGCCAATGACATAACAAATAATAATCAACCACCTTTATTAAAACCCTTACAACACGTTAATTTTACTAACAATAAATAACCACTTTAATTTTAACATATTTAATTTGAATAACCCCATATTTGTCACTACAAGTTGTAATATAAATGAGGATTTTAGAGTGGATAGCATAATTTATTGTGTATCTTTTTTGAGCCAGTATACCTGAGTTAATGTAGATAATTCTGATGTAAAATAGCTATCAACTATATATATTATATAAAATAATATTTGTATAACTAAAAATCTGAGCTATTTTTTCACTTTATTACAATGGAGCTCTAAAAAGTAAATTCCAATTCAATCAATCACTATCGGTGTCAAAGCACACATTTTTAAATGAATAATATATGTTTGGAAAGAACAAATCGGTGATTAGTAATTTTCACGGCGTAATAATATATTTTGCTTCTAAGTGTTAGGTACTTTTAGTCACTTGCGATAAATATTTTGAATTTCGAAAAGTATTTCAGTTTTTTTTCAATAACTTCATTTTGAAAAAACACTGAGTTTTTACTATCTTTTTAAAGAATTATTTTTTACAACACATTTAATTCTATTAGATTGGATCATTTATTTATAAACATATACGTATGTGTTTAAAATATCGAGACATTTTATTATCTAATGCGGGGGTCTACAAACATTCTGAGAAACGGGCCGGATGGTTTTTTCAAAAACGGGAACGGACGGAAAATATTCTTGGTAGAATCATATAAGAATTTCAAAAAGTGAATATTTCATATGTGTAAAATATTTATATATTAAAAATCCCGGCCCACGGGCCGTAGTTTAGTGACCGCTGATCTAACGGCACTAAGAAACTAAAATCAAAAAAACTGGTTCTATATTATGCTTGACAGGTTGATACTCAATCAATATGTTTAGTCTTACGCAAAGGTAAGCAATATGTTTTAAAACTATTTAATATTTTATTTACTGTAGGAGTTCATTGCCAATTATTAAATCAAAATTTATTTCTACAGAGTTTATTTAAAATGAGTCGCCAAAAATCGTCTTTTTGCATTTGAATTGATAAAAGATAACAATATCTTAAAAATATATTAAATAAAACAAGGCAGACCACGTTATCCTGGCCGTTTGCTGAAAATTGATTACCCTACCGATGATCACGCAGTTCAGATATTTAAGTTGAAATAATTATAACATTGTTTTTTTAAGGCTGATAAATATGACGCGGCTGATTGGCTCTAGGGCTAATTTGCACTCGACCATTTAATGTTTTAACTCATATAAATAAACATTTTTATTTATCAGATATCACAGGCACTACAGGATGTTTGTAGGCTTAAATTATTTCATAAAAGATGCAACCCGACATTAAACTATTAAATTTAATCATTAATCAAACTGCATAAAGATGTAAGCGATATATTATAAAGAATTATTTCTACATGAGCTTACATAGAATATTTTTTTTCTATTCATTTAGTTTTTGATGCTTTATTAAAGACACTATCGAAACGCAATAATTTCTTTTAAATTTTACCATCTGTTTTATAGAAATTACACTAAGTACTCAAAACCACTAATTATATAATAATGTTAAATAATGATGTCATCGCTTCGTTGGTTTTTTTATAAATATAAATGCATTGTATCTACGAGATCATTAAATTATTGAATTGTTTTTCCTTCATATAAATGAGGAGCAAACATTCAAAAAGTGATTTGTCACACATTTTGAAAAATGCCGTTTAATAGCGGTTCTAATATTCCATAATAAAACCTATGAATGGAAATCACAATCATTGTTCGAAAAAGGCTTTTTCCTCTAAAAATTAAATCATAAAGTTGACACATTCAAGTAAACCGTGCTTTTTCAAACATTCAAATCATCATTTCTCAAGCTCTGTATTAGTGTGACAAATAACTCTTTGAATGTTTTCTCCTCGTTAATATTGTCAGTAGTCGGAAAAGCTTCGAAACTGATTAAGATACGTACAGCAAATGCCTCTGGAGGACCCTAAAGCTCTTAGCCCTTCACAACTTTCAGTCGGTGGGTTATAAACGATTGTTGTATACTACTTACTACCCAATGATTGTAATCATCTGACGTAAGTATTTCTGGTATATTATGATAAACTAAGCCAATGTGATTGACTGTTGACTGGAAGTCTTGAATTTTTCTGATGTAATTTAATGAATCGATGTTGAAATATTTTATTTTTTAAATATTATTAATTAGAATTGGTTCCAGTCGCACACATTTTTGATTCTGGACGCTTTAATAAAGGAACTTGTGTTAAACAAATATCGCAAACCGGCGATAAATTAACGCCGATATATATATTAAGTACGAGGCAACCAATAGCTATCAATTATTTGATTTTTATTTACAAGCGTTTGCGGTTCATCTGATATCATTTTGCCGCGTTCGTTTTGTTTACTCTGCGACTGAAGTGGAGCGCTTGCCCATAGTGTGTGTATCTTCTGTTATCATGTGTATTCAACCGAATTATTATTTTGATGTTACCCCACTAGAGATATGATTAAAAGAATGAACTCAACAAGTTCCTTATGGAATACCTCAGCGTAAGTTAAGAGCAAACAAAAATTGGAAAGATAAAAATGAATTTATAATTTTTTAATTCCACTTGTGTAACAAAACGTGACACGTGTTTAGTCTCTTAGAGAAGTATCATCAGACAGAACATCGCAAGGCTTACCAATAAGTCTCAAACAGTTCCTATGTTTTAAGTTAAAGTCGGGGTTTTGTCTTTTTCTATTGGACATAGAGAGATGATAAGATACAAACAATGATACTTATAATAATTAATTAATTATTTTTATTACGTACAAAAGCATATCTTATTTAATAATATTTTTTTTCTATAAACAATTTTATTGATTTAAAAAAACTACAAGCTATTAGCTTTTTATCCGTTATCATTTACTAGATGAAGTATTTAAACATTTTTATTTTTATTAAAACTTAATTCATCTTCTACCAAATGATTCGCAAATTCTAAAAAGTTATTACTTTTTAGACATCATCTTTTATTCTAACATTAAAATTCCCACCTTTCTGTTTTACATAAACTTTTTAATTTAAATCATCATATATGATTGATTTAAGAGTTTAAGTAAAAGTGATTAGGGCTTCGAATCCCGGGATTAAACATTCAGCATAAGATCGTGTATAAAGTGGGATTGAGAAATGTTTGCTTGGCGACTTTGAAATCCTTGGATTCTTCAAACAATTTTATGTGGATTTTTTAAAGTTTTCTCAGAATTTCGAATGCAAAATCTTCCCAAAATGAACGCCGTGAGACTTTCTTTTAGCTAACCCAGGAATTGCACGGGATCCCGAGATTGGAGGCTCTAATGGTGATGGATTAATATTTTTTGGTCATTAAAAAAAAACTATTTTTTCTAAAATGTAGAACTAAAATAAATTGTTATTTTTTGACCTTATCATAAATTTGGTGGTTTAATAAAAAAATGTATGTTGTGCTTAAAAGAGTTAACAATCCCTGGTTATAGAAGTTGGGAGTTGGGAGAATGATTCTGATACCATATATCACAAAGTCAAGCGCTAGCCCTTTAGGCACAATAAGTGATAGAAAGGCAAATTTTGTTTCATAAATTTTTATTATTAATATTTTATCACCTTAAATTTTATTATAATTGCTCAAATCTTCTCTGAGTTAATATTTAAAAAATAAGCAATTAAAAAACATTTGTAGGGTATGAGAATAATTTTAATATATAATCTACTTTTTTACACTTAATTTAATAAAGATGTTTTTATTTGATACATAATTACTAACTAAACAAGTTGGTTACATTTATATACATATTTATATTTTTAATCCGTTATCTAATTTATAAAAATGAATGTTTTTTTTTCGTACATTATGCTACACCGCTCATCCGATTGCAATAAAACTTTGACAAAATTTTTGCTTGCACTTCCGGGAAGGTTATACATAATAGGCATAGTAAAATAAGCAAACAGAAGGTCTTATATATAAAAATCAATGTTTGTATGTCTGTAACAGCTCATTTTGACAACGTATGCTTGCACTTGCGCGAAGGTTATATTACAATTAACTAACAGAAGGTGGCGCGTGTATAGTACCATATAAAATCGGCAGCAAACGTCAAACAGACAGATAAAGAAAACATGCACTTCAATAAACACAAAAACTATCTTTATTTGAGTGGCATTGCAACGCTTGTAAATTATAAAAACAATTTTGAGAATATTTAACGTATTTCAAGTACCTGATTTGATTTTTAATCATTGATTATATTTATATTATAGATATATCATTTTTTTATAAAAATTCCCGATAGTAGCATTTCAACAGAAATTATTTTTACGGGAATTGATTACATGCCGATAACTTCTCCTTTCAAAGTAGGTAATAGATATAATAAAATAACGTTATGATCACACCTATTGATTAGTTACGTTATGATTTTTCCTTCCTTACGCCTTGTGTTTTTTTAAGGAGCAGATGAATTAAATGAAACAAATTGTTTAAATTCATAGATATGTTGACAAAAATCTCTCAACGCTAAAGCTATCAACCGTCCAGAATTGTCCAGAAATTGAAGTTACCGCCCAAAATCCTAGTAAAAAGTTTTCGGCAACATATCTAAAAATTGACTCGAAACAAGTTGGCAACTTTAACTAATCATACCACAAATTGTATACGTTTTTAATTTCAATATAACTCCAATAGCATTACAGTATGATTCAATTATAAAGAGAATGTGGCTGCAATAAATTTACTTCATGTCCGCTTCCAATGTGGAGAACATGGTTTACTAATAGAAGTATTTCAACTGAAGCTTTACAACGAGAACTGTTTGTTTTTCAGTTGCTTAACATTTCTTTTTCGAAGAGAGTAGGTATAGAAGATAATTTCTAGAACAAGAGCTGAATGAAGACTTTTTTAACTTATCGATTGAAAAATACTATTCGTACTGGGACTTGAGCCCGTGTAATCTGTCACGGAGGCCGACAACGTTTACCCCTGCGCCACGGATTCGAAAATACATTGAAGATATTAATCATAATATGCTTTGTAAAGGGAAGTTAAACGTTCTGTGCAACAGGAAAAGTGCAACAATCGTAATGTATGTACCAAGATAATAATAATATAATGTAAACACAATTTCTTTAGACTTCGTAGTCTTCTCACTCTTGTGTCGGACCGTCGGCTTGACATACTTACTTAGGTCTTTTTATACGTCCATTGGAGGTTCCGACAAAGGCCCGCCGCAGCTACTTTGACAGCTTTTGTTAATCACCCCAATTCCCACACCCTCTATAAAAAATCCAGCACTCGACTCTGGATGAATCCGCCATTTAAAATTAGAATAATTCTGACTAAGATGAGTTATGCACACGACTAGTGTTATCCATTTAATTTTAAATATTTTAATATTACATATTGTTATATAACAATAAATGAAAAACATAGTTTTGTTTCGTGTAAAATATTCCAAATGATTTTTTTTTATTTAAGCATTATTTTTATATTTAAAATGGATCGATTGTTCTATAAGTGTATTGATTTTCTGATTGTCGGACTATTTCTTTAGGTTTTTAATTTTTTAACAAAAAAAATGCATTGTAGGGAACGCTCTATCTTTTAAATCTTAACTTATTGTCTAATAAAATATTCTTTACTGTATTTAATATAATATACGTCACGGCTTATTAACTGGGGGCCAGAGCATGTTCCAAGGAGGACACAAAAAATATTTTTTGAGGAGCTACAGTACAGTTTTAGAGGGCCACGGGAAAATCTAATAAAGAGCTAAAAAAACGGTCTCACGAAAAAGTATTTTAAAGTTAAAAAGCAGTATTTTCAAAGTATTGAAAATTCCTTTGGAATCTTTCAATTTCTAACTTTTTTTTATAAAAAACGAGTATGGGAGAAAATATGAGACTCAAAAAAAAACCCAGGTGCCCAAAAAGGTTAAGAAACTATGATATAAGACGTCGGTATGTTTTAACTATATATATTTAAAAATAAATATTTTTTTAACACTTCCGCTCTCAATTTGAAGCATATAAAATTTCTATGCAATATATCTCTACAGTCAGTGATATTTTTCTACTGCAAGTTGGACCATTTTTTAAATATAGTTGACTAAATATCAAAATTAGTTTCTTAAAAGATTCAATGAATTGTATTTTTTTAAAATATTATATGTACATACATAAATGTAGATGATTTATTTATCTATAAATAATAAAGAAAAAAAGAGTTACACGGCGCTGAAATAGCTCAACTTTCTTGAACCAACTGCCAAAACCTTGTGTGGTACTTCTCCATGAATAATCAAAAATAATATGTTATACAAATATTAAAGCCCGATCATAAGCCGGCTTCCTTCCTTTTTGATTTTCGATTCCTTCCGCAGTCAAGTTATAAAGGATAGCTTTTTGACCAAAAAAATAATACTCAAAAACTAAATGAAATGCAATGGAGAATGCATACAAAAAAACTTGTTTTTTTTTAATATACTCTATATACTTTATATATTATATTTTAGTATATTTTTTATCAAAGACGTTAATGTTATTATTTATTAGCCACAACTAGAACCTGAAGTCGAATTTTTTGCAATAGTATTAGTCTTTTTAAAATTGTTTATAGTTCATATTCCCAAAAAAAAAAGTTTATAAAATAAAATTTAAAAAACCATATTTTTATGCCGATGCGATACAAAAATATAAATTTTAATAGGTGTTAAATTCTAGATAAATATTGAAAAAATAAATTACTTGGAACTCTTTTTTTAAATTGCTAAAATGTTACTACCTAGGAAGCAGTAGATCTTATATCAATAAAAATGTTCAGATATTAAATATAATATTTTTTAAAAAATAGGCCAAAGTCGAACTAATGAGTGTGTAATTTCTCAGGGGTGGCGGTTCACCCTGGCGGTCCTTTTGTTTATTCAGGGGATGATTAGTTGGAACGTCCACAAGGCTAAATCGACCGTCATATTAAATTCCTTGAGCGTGGAATTTATCAGTCGGCTGTTTTCAAAACCTGTCATACTAGTACTAAGCATTCAAGGTAATCTAACAGCTATATTTTAAAAACATAGTAATTTATATACCGAACAGAAATATAAATGAATTGGTTCTTTTTGAAATCTTTCATTGCACGTCACATGAGATAAGTATTATTATTTGAATAATGTTGAATTCCACATCAATTGACATGTTCTGGAATATTCTCAATCTGAATAGCGCAGGGCAGTCTATTGCACAGCGGTCAACGTCGTTAGTTTCTGTGACGGATCTCACGGGTTAGAATCCCATTACGAACAGCATTTATTCAAAGGATATGTTTTTGTAGACATTGATGATTTGATCCCAAAAAATTGCCTCCCACATTTTTAATTCAAAAATAATCCGATTTTTATCGAGAACGATTAGTTAAGCGCTAGTCTTGTCGTAGCCTTATCCTTTTATCTCTACTTTCATGGAAAAGAATGGGTGAAGCAACTGAGTAAGAAACAGCTCTCGTAGAAAAAAACTATCTTTTAAGATCCTTCATTAAAAAGAAATATGCTCCATATTGGGAAAGGATGTGGATTGAAAAACAAATTTCATTTATTTTATATCTCTCTCAAAATTGAAATGTATTCATTTCATATTTTATTGTACTGTAGCTATACATATTCAAATAATGTGGTAAAAAATCTGAGCTTTTTACTTACCTATAAGTAATACAAATGTTTTGCTTTTTAATGTTTTACGATAATTATTGTAGACCAGGCACGGACAAACTGAGGCCCTCGGGTCACATGCGGTCCATCGCGTATTTTTCTGCAGCCCGCGAGTAATATTATATTTTTGAATATAAATAATGTTTTTATCTTTTAACGCCTTTTTAAAAAAAGATTGAAAATAAATATAAAAATCTTTATTTTTGGATCTACCTTTATAATATATGTGAAGACTCTATACGATTAAACACCACTGATGAACATTTACAACAAGTTTAAAGAATCTCAAATACAAAATTAGCACATGAATTTAAAAAATGTTAATAGACGTAAAAAGTTCAATTTCTCTCATTATATTTTTTTTGTCATGATAAATAGTGTACATATAACAATGATATTTTACTTGCGGCCCACCGCTCATTTTGAATTCCTGAGTCCGAAAAGTTTGCCCCTCCCGCCTGTTGTAGACTGTCATTTTAGTAAAGTCATATTGTGTTAACGCTATCGATGTAGATAATTATTTTAGTTGTGCCTAAGTTATAGTCAACTATCCGTCGAGTTTGCTACACACAATTTTCTAGTGAAACGTTCCGTTATACATACAATTAAATAATTATACTACATATTTTAAATATATTTATGTAAGATCAGAAATAACTTTTTTCATTGTCAGATACACAGTTTTCAAGAAACAAGTTTCGAATCCACTGGATTCAATATTTCAAACATTGAGGGATTATAAATACGATCCGAAAATAATGGTGGAGTCCGATTTATGGTTGAGAGCCTAGTTGTAAATTTTATTGACCAAAACAAGAAATTTAATCTCGAATATTATACACGCAATTATCTAAGGTTGATTTTTTTCCGTGAGTTTCAGATCATTTAATTTCGATTAGACTTTAAAATTATATTTTATTAGTGTTTTCTCACACAGAAAACATGCTTTTATAAATTTTGGCTCACACTTTTTTTATTCAAAGATATTATTCACAGAAACGGTTAAAATAAAATGATCATTCTTTTTTGTAAAAAACATACATAGCTATTTTATTCGTCATTTAATATCAAGTTCTTTCAATTATTTGAACTTATGTATTATATCGTTTAATTTTGTCACTATTCTGCAAAAATATATTTATTTATTTCCTATCGTGTTTATTCGGTTATAACGATAAGATGTGTATAGGTATTTTTCCCGTCGGAATCCGGCGGAGTTCACTTCGTTTTTTTTTAATATCGCTAAATGATTATTTTTATGACGTAGAAAAAGTTGATTATTTCATATTACTGATATTTAATATTGTCCTTTGATTTAGAATAAAATTGTACTTGAGGAGCAAACATTCAAAAAGTGTTTTGTCACAAATTTTGAAAAATGGCGTTTTATATCAATTCTGATAGCCCATAATAAAACCTATGAATGGAAATCAAAATTAGTGTTCAAAAAGGTTTTTTTTCATATTGAAATGAAATCATAAAGTTGACACATTCATACAAACCGTCACTTTTGCAACACTTAAATCATCATTTTACAAGCTTTGTATTTGTGTGACAAAACACTTTTTGAATGTTTGCTCCTCACTTGTGGTATTTATTTATTATTTTTTTTTAACTACGCAAAAATTGCTTTAAGCAATTTATAACAACAGTGTTTAATGTGTACGATTTAAAAATACTTGTAATTTTTCTCTATTTTGATTAAAAAAAAACACTATTTTTTCAGGTGCTTAATGTCAATACTTGGTAGAGAGGTTATGTTATTCAAAAAATGAAGCACTTTTTTGTACCAATTCCGCATTTATATAATATAATATAATCAGGACTGGTTTCGTTCATAACAAGTATTTTCAATTGATGCGAATATACATTAATACAGGTCATTTAATATAAAACGAAGTAAGAAATAAAGGTCTAAACCTTTGGTAAAAGAAATATGCAAAAAAATATATATATTGATACCAAATATGAATAATAAGTGACACAGTAAATTAACTTTAATTAAAATGTGACATTATACAAATAAATCCTACAACAAAAAAGATATTTTTACTAAGATATATTTAATTTAATTTATAATACCATTGTCATTGTCAGTTTTGTATCATTTATTCATTTTAGGTATATTTTTCTGTACATTTTCATATTTATAGTAATAATTATTTGTTATAGCTTTATTAGTCTAACTTGGTGTTCTATAAAAATCAATGCACTTATTTTTATCCGTTGAAAATGCTCGTGATGAAAGAAACTGGCTTTAATTTTAATAAACAATTTTTAAAATAGTACAGAAGAGTACTTTTTTAATAGAATGCCTTCCCACCAAGACAACACCGTAAAATTTAATATTGTATATTGTTATTTGATTCATCACTCCAGTTATAAGTTAAAAGCTATAATAATCGTTGCCATTAGTACGATGTGAACTTTACATCCCTCAGGTGGTAGGATAGTGTTTAATGGCTACCTTCAATTGCTGGGGGTGCCGGGTTCAAATTCTGCGCGCCGGCGCAATCTATGCAGTCCAGCTGACCGACATGGACAAATGATTCGATGATGCCGCGTCATTATACCCAAGTAAACAATCGCGCCATTAAAGCGGTATCGCATACTGGATGAGCCAAAGAAAGAGTAAAATAACTTTTTAAGTAATAGTAATTTGATTGATGATTCTTTATGTTACCACGCTGAACTCCTAAATGAGACTATCTCAGCAAAAGTTGTTAAATTTTACTGTCACTGTTGATGATTTTTGAATTAGTTAAGATTTTACAAACGTGAAGGTTCCATCAACCTTTGAATAAATACAACATATTTTCAGCGCTGGGCTGCCAATACGTTAACAAGAGCTCGCTTAATATCAACGTAATTCATCAGACATAAGCAATTATATGCAATACTTTAAAAATAAGCAAACGATTTTTACTTAATACACTTATAATATGCAACAATATGCAGTTTACCATAAACTAATCAATGTTAATAGCTAAAAATGTACTACTGTGTATACTGGAAGCTGTCGTAGATAATAAAAATAATAAAAGATTTTTAGTACTTTACTACTATTTATATATTTTTCTTATCAGTTGATAATGCTCGCGATGAGCGAAACCGGTCCTGATCTAATAAATTTGATGTGGAAAAAGTACTAAAAATCTTTTATTATTTTTATTATAATGCCTTTCCACCAAGTATTGACAGTGAACACCTTAAAACTGTCGTAGATAGTATATGTCAGAAATTGCAGTTATGTACTAATTTGATCTGAGAATATTGTTTTCTATTAATTTAACAAGGGGCTCGCCGACTGTGGTAAAATCTAACAAAGGGATCGCGCCCTCCGAGCCCCCCACAGCCCATCTCTGCATGTATTCTTAAATATTTCACAATAAAAACATAAGTAAATAAGTACACCGAATACCCTTTTAATCGGTTTTAAAATAACACGGCCGAATGCAATGTAAACTATCTTTCATTTATCTGCATACACTGCATCTTTTTTATACGGCTGCTTTACATGAAACGTATCCACGTGTAAAAGGAAGATTGAGCACCCGAGCTCTCTTGAACCCGCCCCCTGTGCCACAACTTAAAACATGATCTTTATTTTTTATCCGTAGCTTTTAACGATTTAGCGCACGATCGATTTGTGTAATAATTTCTCAGTAAATAGATATGAATTGATCGGTTTTATACAAAGAGATAACTTAAAAGATAAAAATTCAATAATCATCTATATCTATACAAAACACACGCAACTACTTAAAAATAGAGCACGTAAAAATTGATTGTGTTGTAAATTTTAAGTAAATAAATTTACTCAGGCCTCCCGATACGTCAATGAACAATGTTATACCAGCAGTGCAAAAGACAAAATGGCATAAACGGCATTTTTTGATTAACTTTATAATAAAATGTTGTTTGAATTGTAATTCCTAGTGAATTGATTATACACATATTATTTATTGCTCAATTGATTCATGATTTTTATTTTTCATGAAACAGAAACACGTAACCATGAAAGCTTTTTATCATACAATATAGAGCAAATTAAATAAGGTTATGTGTATCTGGTCATAATTTTAATTGTAAATAAAAATACGACGAAGGTCCATCACTTTGCTTGGACATGTGCTGAGGATGCCCAAAGGGTCCCTAAATTGTGCGTACATTTTTTACCAACCAGATGGATCCCTTCATTGTGGAAGGCTGCCAATAATCATCAGCTATAAGATGTACTTGGCGGAACTAAGAGATGCTGGAATGATTTAAGAGGAAGCAAATATTCTGGCGGGAGTAAGAAAATTTTAGAAGAAACGTGTGCTCTGAATATGAAACGTATATAGTTTAAAAAATATATTTTTGTACAGTATTTAAGAATATATATTATTCAGTTCTTATACTTAATGGATAGTTGTATAACCTGAAGGCCAGTTCTATGTTGATAACCGAACCAATTCTAACCACATTTTTATTATTAATGCTATTGACCAAATTTAAAAGAAATATTGAACTTACTGTGATTTTACAAAAGCTGTGGAGTCGTGTAGTAAAAAGACGACTCCGACTCCGAAGAAATTTTCAAATAATTTCAAATAATATGTATTCCATCAGATCATCTTTAGTCAGCCGAGTATACAATGTCAACACTATGGGCTATTGTGGTTTGATTCTTTTTTTAACCATGTCCGCTCCCAATGTGGATCATATGGACTCCTAATGGAGCTTATCTCAACAGATGTGTTTCTACGAGAACTACTTTTTACTCAGTTGCTCAACCTCTCTTTTTCCAAAGAGACTAGGAATAGAAGGATAGGGCTAGGACAGGACTAGTGGTTAGCTAATTGCTCTCGATATGCTCCGTTTATAGGATAGGATGGGTGCGAAGGGGGAATTCAAGACATCACATGCATCCATGCATCGTTTGAAAAATCAATTTATAAAAACTGTCCTTACCGGGATTCGAACCCGGGACCTCTGTAGCCGAAGCCAACGACGTTGACCACTTGACCACACAGGCGGCTTGAGTACACATTATTGAATATATTTTTTAAATTTTCAGAGCCGCTCATTTTTCACGACTCCGACTCAGCCCTGGATTTTACTGACCAAAACTAATATTTATACTGAAGATTTGACTATTCAAATACTGCCCAATGAAATATTTACGTAAATAAATATAGCTTGATTTTGATAATTTTAGAAAAACAAGACAAATATAATTATTTAATTTAACGTTATGATTTACATATAAGTGTCAGTATTAATATCAGTGTGTTGAGGAATTCAACCTTTGTTTTTGTTCAGGTTAGACTTGTTTTCACCTTTTTTCTATTTCCTGTTATAAAAAAAAAATATGGATAAAAGCATTGAATTCACAAAATTTTGTTAATTTTAACAGAAGTATCATAAACCTTTTCTGTCATTTTTAAATGTATATTATACATATAAATACATTATTGTTTTTATATAAATTTATCATACTGAAAAAAAACTTATTTCAAGGTTTCTTTGAATATTTCATTCAAGCCATATTTCTTTGTTAATATATAATTTAAATACCTCTAGGGAGATGAATAAATGTGTCAATTATAATATAAAACGCACAAAATTTGATACCAGTGATGCGGAACATGGCGCAATACTGCATGGGAAATTGTACCCGGTGGCTATAATTACTCCTGCTCTTCATCACTTATCTCAATTTTCACCCCTAGATAGTTATTTTTTTATAATTTTAATTTATCAAAATTTTCATTTTGTTTGAGCAATCATAACAATGAAAATGCCAAAGGGAAGTAAATAAACATCAATTTTTATAATGAAATATTTAAAAAACTTGAAACTAATGTTACACTATAATTTAGAAAAGCGATTTGAATTCAACTTTTATAACAAAATACATAGTTTTGATTAAAAAACATAACGATTTGTTACTGTCGGTTCCGTGGTACAGTAGTCAATATCGTCGATTTCCGTTCAGGATGTCACGGGCTCGAATCCAAGTACGAACACTATCTTTTCAGTCGATTTATCGGTTTTTGTTCGAATGCATAGATGTGATGTCTACTCATGCAATCCTTAAAATAACGAAGTGTAGCGAGAACAATAAGCCAGCCACTAATTCTAACCGATGCTCTTTCTGAGCTGCGTGCGTGCGTTGCCGCGCATCAGTTTGAGGCCTCTCGCGCACTCATTCTAGGTTGGCGCGCACTCTTATGCAACTATTTAAATACTTTTTTTTGTATTGCAGTAACAATAATGTACCGAAATAAATTAGATATTCTTTATATTAGAATAATTCAACAAAAATTAAAATCTTTCATTAGATTTAGACTTAAACTTGATTAAAAAGAATATAATGAATTATGTTATTTATTGTGTTTTTTTTAATACACTAATTACTAAAAAAATATTTACTATTTTTAAACAACAATTATTATTTTTTTACATAAAAAATGACAAACACGCCGAGCATTTGTTGTATTGGCCAGCGCAGCCTTTGAATTTTCCACGCAGGTAAACTCTCGCTTTAAAGGAAGAATTGGTCCTGACTCCTGACAAAGCCTTTTATAGAATGGATAGCTACTATCTTTGAGAAAAAAATTGATTGAGCAAATAAGTAACAAACGCTTCTCGTAAACTTTAATTAAATAAAATATTTTTTCTAAAATATTTATTATAGACCATAAATATATGAAGAATTTAAATGAGTGAATGGTATAAATGTTATGTTTGAATATTATTTCATGAAATATAACCGCTCCTGCATATACAAGGGGTGCATTGATCGATCGCCACATTGACCGGCCGCAACTGCTTCTGTTACAAAGCCTCCATTAGGAGGGCATTTATTTCACATTGGAAGTGGATATAGAAAAAAAAACTTATTGAGTGAGTATAATTGAAAACATTACAAATATCTTATCTAAGGAAGAGTCAGTTTCTTCAGGACTTGGACATTACTTGTAGTTAATCGCTCTTGCTACGACCCTTTTTTTTAATTGGAAAAGTGAGAGAAAATTTTTAGACATTTTGTTGTTTTCGAGCCTTATTATTTTTATTCTTACGTTCTCTCTTTGAAAAAAGAGAGAGAAAACTCTTTACCTTTTTTCTCAAATCATAAAAATATCTATCTGAGTGAGTTAGACAGGCTACACTTACAAAGGATGGCGTGTCTTTATTCTGGAGCAAATAATACTGGTGATTTTTTTTATTCATTTTCAGTTAAGTAGCTGTTTATTGAATGTTGCCACACTTATTGTAGATATGTTTTGAAAGGGGTTGACAGAACTAACGATCTATTGATAGTCCGGAAAGACATTGATTCTTGAAAATTTGATATCGTTGCGTTTAAAAATTATGTAAACAAAGGGGAGTTGTTGAATTGTCTATATCAGGGGCAACAAACCCATCGAAACTGTAATAAGAATCAGAAATTTTGAACATTTAAATTCTTCGTGAAGTTTATTTATTTATTTACTTAATTAATTAACATTGCACAAGGTAGACAAATTATAAATTTTAAACTTTTACAATGAAGAAAAAAAAATGTAAAATTTAATATTAAAAGCAGTAGAAAAAAATGGCAAGGAAGTCAACTGAGTAGGCTCCGACGAACTCTACTTTAATACATAAAAAATAGTATTCGTTGAAACTCACCCACGTCTACGTTTATCTCAACATAAGTGTTTCTACAATAATTGCTTAATACTCAGTTGCTCAACCTCTATTTTTTTCAAAGAGAGAAGAAGTCGAAGGAGAGAGCTAAGACAGTACAAATGGTAAACTAATCGCTGTCGCTTCACTCGTTTTTAGGATTGGATAAGTGGAAGAGAATTTAAGTCATCACAATCGATTAAAAATCAATTTGTAGAAACTGTCCATACTGGGATTCGAGCCCGTTACCTCTGTCACCTTAATCGACCATGCAGCTGGCTTATACAATTTAATAAGAAGTATAAAAATTTATTTTATAATTTATTTCTCAGTTTTTTTTTTGCTTTTTTTCTTCATTTATGTTTGCATTAAAAGTATATCTCTAAGTATATAACTAGAGTGTATGCCTGAGCCGGTAACATAGTTTCATAATATTGTATAAATACGTAACTAAAAGCATGAACTTATTTTAGTAAAAACATATCAACAACAAAAATCCATCGCGAATCTCATTCAAAATAATAAAAGTTAGACACCCCTGTACTTCTCAACAGTATTCAAACATAACTTAATACTATGGAATTCACTCAACAATTTATTTTACAAAGAAAGCATCATAATAGGAAATCTGAATGGAAAAATTGAGATATTTAAAATAAACTTGTTATTTTCATGTAAATTACTTGATTATGTTTTTCTAATATTTTATTGAATTTATAAATTCTATGTCCAAAACGAACCATACTTAATTCTCTTAGTACTTATTTCAATAAAATTAACCTATATAAAGTAACTGTCAATCAAATCAAGAAATTTTATAACTTAATATTATACATAATTTAAAATGATTGACATAAACACAATCCTAGTATTAATTTATGAACAGAATTCTAAAATAATTAGTCAAGTAGTTTGTTAGTATCGAAAAAAACTACTCAAATCAAAAATCATGACATTAAACTGCTTTCTACGCTTATATGAATGATTTTTTATTATGTGTGCATCTGAATACAGAATAATTACATTTAAAACTTAATTCACATAATTGAACACAATTTTCAGTTTAGCAAACAATTGATTTTTGACGAACATTTGTATATGTAAGTTATTTAAGTCCGACCAACGTTATGGTTGGATAGATTGGGTATAAAGATTTGGTTGGTACAGTGATAACATTTAATTACTTTCGGGTGACAAAACAAAAACGACTATATCTTAACATATTTTCAATTGAAACTGCACACTTTAATGAATATTAGCCTATACTCAGGACAATCATTTGAAGGCGCTTAACGTTCTATGTCATGTAACGTTTCTGTAGCATGTATGTACTTTACATTTGTCGTGGGTTGTGAAGGTTACAATGTTGAGTACCCTAGAAAGATAGTTATAACATAATCACTTTATTTTAACGTTATTTGGAGAGAAAGTTCTGTTTATTATGTTTTATTTAATCCATATTTGCATACGGCTTTTTCTACGATAACAGGTTGTAACTTAATTGATAAACCTCTCTATTTTTTTCAAAGAAAGAAGAGATAGAAAGAATAAGGTTAGGGCAGGACTAGTGTTTAGCTAATAGCTCTCGCTATACCCCGTTATTTTAGGATTAGAAGAGTGGGAGGGAATTTTCAAACACCACAAGCATATTGATGTTCGGACAGAAATGGATAATTTGATCTGAAAAAACTGGTATTTAACCCCGTAAGATCTAGCACGGAAACCAACGACGTTTACCATTGCACTACGCTATATTATTAGACCAGACATAATAACGTTCTGACCTAATTTTAAAATGTTTAAATATTTCACGATAAATTTTGCTGGTTATAGTTTTGCCGTCTGAACCACGAGAAAATACTTATATTTGCATATTAAATAGACGCAGATGAATTCTGATATCGCGAATCGCGCGCTTTGGTTCGCTTAAAGTGGGTGGTAACTATATGACAGACCCCCTTTCAACTTAATCTATCAATAATGTCATTGTTCAGATAGATTCCAATCTAACGTTTTTAAATTTAACATGCCCTACTAACGGCTTACTGTAAAAAAAAAACACTTCAATCGCGTATGTTTGTCTGAAATAACATCAGAAATCTTCCAACCGAAAGTGAATTCGGTATCTTGAACAAAAAACCCTACTTCTGTGGCGCTTAGATCACAAATAATTTCAATATTTGATTTTAAACATTTTAAATTTGCTTTAACAGGAGGGGAATAATACCATTTTATTGGCGGCACAATTTACTGGTGTAACAACTAACCGTTTGAATATGTCAACTTACATTTATTTTGATAAACATGTGACGATGCTTTTTTATCCATTTCTGCTCCTGGTTTGGAACATAAGACTTCCTGATAGAGATATCTCAAAGTTTCTTTACGAGAACTATTTTGTTATTTAGTTGCACAAACTCACTTTTTTAAAGATACTAGAGATACCCATCCTTGCCTCCAAACATAAATTGAAAGATTGAAAATTGTACTGGAATTTAGCCTGTGAGATCTGTAACGGATGCCAATTACTTTGACAACTGCACCAAGGACCATGGACTAAATATTAAATCTATTTAATCATCTTATTTCAATAATAATTGACAGTGTTGTCCTCTCATTTGCATCGTTTTGTTTAATCCCCATGGCCAAATATTTATATATTTAATTAAAGAAAAATATTTCATTTTACCACATATTACAAAAAATTTAACAACCTTGAAACGCGAAAGCTCAAAAGTAGAATGTACAAAAACTAAATGCAATAATACAAATGATAAATTAGTAAATAAAAATGTTAAGCGAATCCATCAAGATTTATTAATACTTTTTAAAATTCATAAATTAACTTTGATTAACGTATTATGTTTAATATAATATGATACATGGAAGCAATATTAATTGCAAAGAATATGCCTTTTATTTCATATTTTTTATAATGGTAGAATTGTTTTCATTCGAAGTATTTTGAACGTGTGAAATTAGATATCGTTTGAAAATATATATATAATATAATATGTAAGGCATACAAGAAAAATAAAATCACAAAATTAAAATTTTCTCTGTTACGCTGTTCTTATTTACGCTGTTCCTCAAAACCACTGTGCTTTTTTTAAAACGGCTTAAATAAACTCTTATATTTGCATGGCAAACGAAAGAATGATTCCGAAAAAAAAAGTTTTATATTTTTTTTTCAAATTATATTATTCAACTGAAATTTTAATATTAAATTTTGAATCATTCAAATTTTGTACATTCATTCAAGTGTTGTCACTAATGATCCGGGATTCTCCTTCATCCATGCAATTGAAAGCCTGAAGATGATGCTAAGTGAAAGCCGGGTCGTAAGTGACAAAACCTGTGTGAATGTAAAAAAAATTGAACGATTCAAATTTAACAAACATCCATCGTATTATATAAAATAAATATTAAATGCTGTCTCCTATCAAACGGTAAAAAGTAGCAACATGAACTTAACAGACGTCATTCTGGCTTTCTGGCATTTTCAGGTAAATTGTGCTTTTTCATGATTTTCGTTGAAAAATTGATAACCATCTTTTGTAGATGAGTCAACAGTGATTCTTTCAACATTCAACTTTCAACGTATGTAAGCTTTCATTTATCCCGACCGTAGCCAGTTACTTGTCATAGATAATTATTTTTCATAAAAAATCAATATATTTAATTTTTTTAATCGTGTTAAAAGAAAATAATAACATTTATTTGAACGTATAAAACTCTGCAGACTGTGTGCCGGGTAAATTGAAAGAGACGCGCATTGACAAAGAGTTGCCCGACGATGTGATGAAAATATACAAAGAATTTCCTCCATATTACAAGTTTTCTCAATCCTTTTGAATACTTTTTTTTTTAACCATGTCCGCTCCCAATATGGAGCAAATTACCTTCTCATGTTTTTGTTACACAGTCGCTCAACCTCTCTTTTTCTGAAGAGAGTAGGGATAGAAGGATAAGGCTAGGACAGGACTAGTGGTTAACTAATCGCTCTCGCTATGCCCATTTATTGAAGGATCGGAAAGGTGAAAAGAATTTTTTAAACATCACAAAAACTCACGTCTTGAAACATAAATCGATATATCTGCCGGGTCTTGTGGTGTAACGGTTAGCATAGTTGTTTTCCGTGCTAGATCTCACGGGTTATTTTTTGATACTTGTTGATATTAAACACTTTTTTCTTACAGTACAATAATTAGTGTAATTTATTTTCAATAGTTGACTTTATAATTCTTTGAAAAAAACTGTAATTCTACTTTTAATCATTACGACTGTTTCAAGTGCATTTCGATACACAAATAATTTTATATATTCTCCGTACCTTATTAATCTCGGTGGCATTTCATTTGGATAAAAACACATTTTCATATGAGGAAACAGGGACTGCAGTGCACCTTCATCGTTGCATCTGTCCTATTGCACCTGCTTTAATATACTACTCGCTCATTTTGAAAGTGCATACTTGCACATAAACGAATATAACACATTGACATAGATTTACATAGCATCATTTATATAAAGGGAAGTATCAAAAGTTCATCCCTTAAAATAACGACTTTTTTATCAACGGGTATTTCAATTCATTATCAACAATTTTAAGCCTACATTCAAACTTATAACAAGGAAGATAGAACCGACTGAATTTGATTATTATACGCATTTCTCGTTTTATCAGAGAATAAGTATTTTTAAATGCTTACAGACATACCCATCACATGAAGACATCTCACAGAGTATTTGAAGCGATCACATAACACAAAAACATGCAATTTTTAATCATATGTGTGGATATGTTTTCAATGTTTTCGGCGAAAACACCAATTATGTACATAGACACTTCTTGTTTCATAAACGTAATCTGATTCCAGAGACATTGGTCTAGTTAACTGCCCGGTCGGATATTATTGCTTAGGGTCGAAAATTTTGTTTTTAAACGATCGACGCATTAACAGTTATAAAAAAATGTTGCTGAGAAGAAGCTCGATATAAAAGTAAATAAATGTGTGTAAAAAACCTTCAAATTAAATGTCAACGAATATTTCTTCATTACATCCGAGATTTCACAATTTTAGTGATCGTTATAACAGAGTTATACTGTATAACTATTTTAATAAAAACACAATAATCCTTTGTACTTCTTAATTTATATTTCTTATAAAGGACAGTAAGTTTAGCCGTACTAGCTTCATTGATCACTTTTAGGGTGTTCACTGTCAATACTTGGTGGAAAGGCATTATATTAATAAAAACAGTGTTTAGCGTCGCAACATATTTGATAACTTTTCAATTTTGTATAAATAGCATTGTTAAATTATATTTCTTATCAGTTGACAATGCTCGCAATGAGCGAAACCGGTCCTGACATATTAAATAAAGTGGAATAAAGTACAAAGGATTATTGTGTTTTTATTAATATAATGCCTTTCCACCAAGTATTGACAGTGAACACCCTAAAAGTGGTATAACTATTTTACAAATAATGCTTGCAATTACATGAATGTACATATTTTTATATACATAACATACAATATAAACAACAATTTCTACAATATTTAAAAATAACAAATTTATTACGAGCAATGTTAAACGATTTATATATAATCCATGGAATCCGCCAATGTGGTGCATATCCAGTGGCGGATTACCCTATAAGCAAATGGGAATCATAGGGGTTTCAAAAATAGCATATATTAAATACCCCGAATACATTTCGTTAAAATATGAATATATTTTTATAATTTTTAATTGAATTTTCAGACGTTTTTATGTTATTCAAAAAAAGGTCCTCCAAATTGTATTGCGCCTGAGGCCTCCCATGTGCTTAATCCGCCACCGCGTATGGCATTCTAATGGTAGTAGGTATCTCAACAATATGTTTTATATTTTACGATAGCTGTTTATTATTTAGTTGTTTACCTCTCTTTTTTGAAGAGTGTAGAAATATAAGAGTATAGAGAGGAAAAGATTAGTGGTTAACTCATCGCTCTCGCTACTCTCCGTTATTTTAGTTTCATAAGAGAGGGGAGAAATTTTCAAATATCCCAAATACCCACATTTCTAAGGCATTGCCTTAGAAAAAGAATTGATAAAAAATTTAAACAAATGCTGTTTGTGCTGGGACTCAAACCCGTGAGATCCACCATGTGAACTAACGACATTAACCGCTGCGCCATGCATCCGAATAAAACATATTTCTAAAAAGTGTAAGATTAAATATTTAATAACAATCACCATTGAATGAGTTTTAGAGAATTTAACGTTTTCGATGAAAGATAGTTAAGATCAGCCGTTGGAACCTGCGGCCTTTTGGCCAATTCTGCAATTTTTTGTAAATTCGTAAATTACTGAGATTTTGGATTCGAAAATTTTTGGAAGAGCTGAAAGAAAGCTACCACGCTGGTAATTTAGGAAAATCCGCAAGTTTCTAGGCTTTAGAAATTGACATAAAATGTTTCCGGCCAAAGATTCCCCAATTTAATTCCCTATCAATGTTTAATGCGGCCTTATGTTGAATCAGATAAACGAATGTGGCATTTAGAAAAGAAAAAGTTCCCCACCACTGGTTTAGATAGTACCATTTATTGTATCTTAAAAAATACGCACGTGCCAAATCGGCATATCAATTGATGGGAAAGAAATAACATTAATCTTAGGCGTGTGTCTAACGTGTGTGATGGAATTTAATCGATAAGGATTTTATATTACTACCGGAAACACGCCCAAGTGTGTACACGCGCTTTACTTACTTATTCAATACGATTTCGATAGATAACACTATTGAGTTTATTATCAGTTCTCAATATTGTTATATTCAGTCTCAATTTTGATCATTCTTATTGTGTTCAAATATAATCATTTTTGAAATTATCAAATGACAACTGATTAATGTATTATAATTTTCATCGTATTGGCAAAAGTTGGAAGGTAATTAAATCGTCAATAATAAAGTTAATACACAATTAGATTTATGGATATCAATTTTCTGTCCAAAATTTAGTTGGTGCGTTTACTATAACACTTTGACAAAAACGTATTTTTTTTAATCATTTGAAATAATTTAAACATATTCAAAGGTAAGCAAGTGTCCTTGTCTATTTTATATCATATTGTCATACAATCATGTATAATTATTTAATACTATAATAGTATATTCGACATGATATCATCGTCCGTTGGGCTTTAATCAGTAAGAGCTTGGTTCCACTGGGTTCAAAAACATGGGTGTTTGTTAGTTCAATTATCTTCGAGTTGATCTCAAGTGATCTTTCAACTTCAATATATTTGACGAATTGGCAGTGTCTGCAATGCCAAATATTTGAACGAAAAATATACACAGCAACAGACTTGGGGTTTTATCATTAAAGCTGAAGTTTTTCCTGTGCTGTTTACTCAGAACTATCTATTTTTCATCAATAATTACTAACTTATGAGCTATTATAACTAAGCTTAACTAAATAAAACGCATATTTACTGCTCCTTTTTTATAATGTTACATTCTAAAAATAGTTGAATCATTTTGAAAAAGCTCGTATAATATACCGAATATTAAGAAACCAATTAACTACACTGTTATCTCACCATTCTCAATTATAACTAACAATTACGTTAATGGCCTCGTAACTGTTATAAGCGATTTACCCAAAACACTTTCGTTAGAAGTTCTTATAAAGCTTAACGAAAAGTACGAGAAGCTCATTAACAGAATACCAATTGGCCAAGCAATTATTTCAACTGAGTTTCTACCAAAATTTAAATCACTTTGAAGATTTTGGCTGTCGGTTGGATTCATTAATCGATTCTCGTCATGATACCGCGAAATCGATTTCTAACCCTTCATACGCACGATTTTTTTTTATTTTCAAATTATTTTTCTTTATAACATAAGCTATGATCGAATAATTTTTAATCGATTGTTTTTTATTTAAATTATATCAAATTTTTCCTTGCATCCGTTTTTTTAAAACACTTGAACTGTACTCAAAGAGAAAATAGACACAATTAATTATTCCGACTTATAACGAAAAATACACACAATCAATTAAACAAAACAAAACAATAATTATATTTCAAATATTCTGATTTGTATAAGGATCTTTAACGGTCTGAAATAAGCAACATTTTTTGTATTAATTTTACACAATTATGTTAACTTTTACGGTGCTCATATTTAATCTGTCAAACTCCTCAATTTTGTAATGATAGAAGTTGCCGATTTGATAAAATGCTCAGACATTAAAAATGATATAACAAAACAAAATTGGTTGAAAACAAAAATATTGAAGTAATTCAAAACAACAACTATGTTAATTACTTTGTAAAATCAACAATGAACAAAGCCGAAGTAAATACCAACCTTTAGAAATTTATACAATAAAACTGTCCAAAATCTGTTTAATGTCTAGATTTTTATGCACATGAGAATAACCCTGCAGGATTAGAACCTTCTGATCGCTTAGTAAATCACTTACCACTTGCTCCAACGGCGAAAATTTGTCATCTAAAAATAAAATCAACACATCATTTTATCCTAATTGTAAACAATAAAAGTTGACGGTAACTCAATAAAAATTAAATTATCCAGAAAAAAACAGTTAAAATACTTGAATTGGTGTAGAATCCCTTATAATATTAAATATTAAAAATCGTAATATGGCAATATTTTATTATTGAGATACCGAGTGTTAAATAACTACCGCATTTTTAGGGAACCATCACGCCTAAATCATTTAAATAAAATCCAGCGCAAAGACGAGTGATTTTATCTGGAGTTGTAAATGATTTGAAGACATAAAAACATTTGTTTCTGATTTCGACAAAACACCCAAATTGAATTTTATAGCCTCAAGTATTATTAAGAACTGATGACGCCGCTATTCATTCTTGATAATATTAGAATTCTAAAAACGAAGATGGTAGAGTCCAAGTTTTGTCGATAATGAGTTAGGTATGTCACTGTAAGACGACACCCGTTAGTGATATTTTAAAAGAACAATGAATTCTACCATTTTATTTAATTTATCATTATATTTTGCTTATAATAAAATTCATTGCTCAAAACATGTTTTTTTTTTTTTAAATTCCTACTGTTACATTGATGGAGCGATAAATCCGACAAAGTCGTTCTCATTCTAATAATCAAAAGTTATAGAATAGCACGATGTGCTCATCGATCATAAAAATATTTAAATATTCTTAGAAAAAATGTGAGATTTTATTACTACACTTAATACAAAATTGTGTTCTCAATATGTTTCATAAATATTTCATGTAATAAGTTCATCTAATACCATAGTTTACGAACAATTTCTATCTAAATCGATATTCTACTAAGTGCACCATTACTTGGAATACATCTAAGTGCTCGCGTAATCAGTTTGTGATAGAAATGCTTCATATTAAACGTTTCGGAGCTACCACCAGCTCCCGTTCTCACTATCTTCACTCGCCCTATGATGTAATATAATCATACATCGGTATTCTATCGAATCGTGCGTACCGGCATTATAAAGATTTACTCATACGATATATTTTTTAAATAGTCCCGTCGGTATTTCAATTAAAACATTTTGATTTTTTTAAACAATTTTTTTTGTTGATCAAACACCAATTTTATTATTTTCTAGCTATCTTTTTTTGAATATATGTGAAGGTATCATATACTTCATGCAACATGGGGCAATAATACACCTCAGTGGATAAATGTTTATAAGTAAATAAGTGTCATTCATTTATAATTCATATCAATATTTATAAATTCTTTCCGTATTTTTTTGTTACCTATTGTTTGTTTAACCTCGTTTTCGAATTTTTAGATTTTGTATAAACAACTTTGTATCGATTTTTATTTTCAACACTTCAAAATGCTCACAAATAACGAAACTATGCATGTTTTATAAATGCGGATTTTCAAGTTAATATATATTTTGTTTTTTTTTTTATAAAAATTTGTATATCAAATTTATGGAGCTTTAAGTACTAGGGCGCGTTAGCGTCAACGTTCTTCGAGTCTCCTTCATCGCTTTGGTAGTTTGTATTACCTTACCATCGTTACCAACAGAAGGGCGTGATCGCTACAGAGGTAAAGCATCCCGAGTGAAGCCAGTTCACGGGGAGTCCAAATGCATTCATTTGCATATGACATTATATATACCTCTCCTCATACTATATTCATACATGTACACACACTTGCGCATACATACATATACACAAGGAAGTCAACCAAAGTGAGTCATTTTCATGATGCTAAGGGTTGTTTTTACAGCTTATTTTAGCTAAACGAAACATTAAATATATGGTGGGTCGTCGAGCAGAACTGCTCTCGGTCTAAAACGAATCTTATGCATTGTCTCGTCATAGTTTTGAAGATAAGATATCGTTGAGTTATAATGTGTTCCTACCTTGCTGTGAATCTTTTAAGATATTTCACGAACGAACTCGCGGATGGTAGGTATTTTCAAGTCTCTGTGAAGCAGCGAACTACGCACGAACCACAGTAATTTATTTTGAACAATCTGAAATAGGTACTAATTAATTTTCTAGCTATTTTTATTTTTATATTTAGGCAAAGACAACATCTACTTGCAACGTGGGGAAATAAGACGCGTCTGTGAACCAACGCGTATGTGTCCCAACTTTTACGCAGTCGGTAAATAGCATCACGTGTATCATGATGAACACAGCTTTAAAGCATATAATCAGAGGCAAACGGCGCATTTCAGATGTGCAGTCGATAAAAAAACTTAATGAAAATTATGTGCGATTACTGTACTACTTGTTACAAAAACGTATGAGATCGCCTCGATTTTATTTATGTATGAAAGAATTACGCTGCCCGTAAAGATGATAGGTATGTATTTAATATTATTATTTTAATTTCATGATTTACTTTGCGGCTTAAAATACAATTATACTGAGACGCTATCAGCACTCCAATAATGACATGAAGTGGCTTGGGAATTTTTCGATTTATAGAAGGTAAAGTAATACTTTGTAAACGTGGATCGTGGAATAAAAGACTTTACAAATAGTTGTAGCCGGCCATAACTTGAAAAATGAATTACATTAAGTAAGGGTTTCAAAAGTATTGTAGCCATTTTGGTTGAATGTAAGCTACTTAAGGGAGACAAGTTTTAATTTTTAAATTGTTAATATTTGGCCAATTGGCTTTGGCTCCGTCTTTACGCAAAAAAAAATAAAACAAACGGCAAAGAGTATTAACAGTAGACTTCAGAACCATCACAAAAGATTTTGTGTTAATTACGTATGCTTAAATCATAGAAAAAATAATGCAGCGTATTCAAGACATTTCGAATGTGGAAAGGAAAAAAGACGTAACCCACAGTTTTTTCAAAACAGCTTATCACAATGTATACAACTAGACACGCGTTCCATAAAAAGGATGGAAGCTGAAAATGCTGAATTAGTATCTAAATTAAACTTTTAAGTTTGAAAAAAGAAAGGCTTATGAGAATTCCAACAGTAAAAAAGACCTAAAAAAGTTTTTCTTGAACAATTTATTAAATTAATATTAGGTTAGGTCAATAAAAAACCAGCTTATCCGTCACCGTGCACTTCAGTTTTGTGTATATTTCATAATTTGCTTTTAGAAAAAAATCATCAAAACACGTTTTTTGCGTGTTCTGTAAAATGTGTGAGTTACTTTTTTCCTTTCCAAATTCGATATGTAGATGACTAAAACCAAGAAGCGTCCAAAAATTAAAATAATTTGTTATACATCTAGAAAATTTTGATTTTAATTTATGTTTACCATATAACTTTAAAATTCAAAAGAATGTGGCCATGAAACCGTGTTTTAAAACAGTTCTCCAGGCACCTGTTTGATTTATTTGTAAATACCTTATAGTGCAGTACTCAGCATGTGCGTAATTTATTTTATTTGCAATTATATTGTTTAACTGCAGTTCTTGCAAGTGATTCGCGTTTACGAGCAAAAAATTCACATGCTTCAGAACATGCATGCTCACATTATTTTTCATCTCCAAGATACATTATTATTGCAACAAGCTTGTTTATAAGTACGCAATATACGTATTCAGTGGTACGGAAATTCATTTACGCTTGGAACTAGCTATCTGAGAATATAATTTATGTAACACCACCAGTAAGTTTTAAAACGTGCGTGTGAAGATGTCGCATTTAATAAAAAACATGGGGATGTAAATGGAGGACTCATAGGTCAATTAGTGGAAGTTATTGCAGAGAAAAAAAAATCCAGGTGTATATGATGAGTACCGCTGAAGGTTTTGTGATACTAAAGAAAATATTTGTCGGTTCCTATGGAGCAGCGGTTAGCATTGTTCGCTTCCGTGCCTTATCTCACGGGTTCGAGTCCCAGTACGAACAGCGTTTTTTCGATTTCTGTTCGAAGGCATGGGTGTTTGTGATGTCTAAAGATTCCTTCCTACCCTTCCGATACTTCAATACTGGGCGTAACGAGAGCGATTGGTTATTCAGTTGTCCCCACTAATCTCTTTGTTTAGCGACTGAGTAACAAACAGTTTTAGTAAAAAAAAATCGTTTGAGATACCTCCATTAGTAAGACATATGCTCCACATTGGGAGCGGACATGGATATAAAATAAAAATATATATTATTAATAAAATTATCTCAGATATAATATTATTAATAGTAGGTAGGTATTTAAAGTGTTACGATTTTGAACACGGGTAAACTTAGTGATTTACTTAAATACAAATATACAAACGAAATCATTAAATCTCTTTTTAGGAAAAAATCCAAGGAGGCATATCATTCATAAAAAAATCTGTAGCTACGATTCTGCTCTAAAAGTTTTTTGATATGAAATTAAAGTTGATAGCTTTGTTATTCCACTCTTTCTGTACGTACTTCATCTCTTTAAGAAGACATCAGACGAAACATCGTAAGTTTTACGGATAAACGATTTATAAATATGGTTTACTCGCAAGCCTTGTAATGTTCTGTCAGATGATGATTTTTAAAGAGACAACACGTGTCACAATTTGTAACACAAAGAGTAAATATTAAAAAATACTTTCCACAAAGTAAGTCATCAAAAATGAAAGAGGTTTTTTTCAATGTGGCACTAGAGACCGGTTAATAAATAAAATATCAGCTGATAATTATTTACACATTTTTGTGAGCTCGATTCTACCAATTCCAATACTATTTGTAAATAATGTTTTTTGTCAGATTCATTATTAATTTCTAAATTGGTATAATCCATTTGATATTATAATTATTTTAATTCTTCAATAAATAACTACATTAGATAATATTTAAAATTTTATTTGATAAAGCTGTTAACGGTTCAAATCTTATCGAGAACGGATGCGTGTATTCCCTTTTTCTTCTCAATGAATCTTTTTATAGAAGTTAATCTAATGTTACTTTATTGATAAGCGTATTCTGCCAGTATTGAACGAGAATATATGATAAGGATCAATACAAATGATGAAAGACCATAAGACGAATCTTGAATCACTTATTGATGTCACAATTATAATTACGTTACAATAATTAGTTACATACATTTCACACTTAACTCGATACTGCAAAATCAAGACATAGTTTATTTTGGAACTACTGTATCGATATGGTTGAAAACTAGTTCTATAGTTCTTACAAAGACAAAGTTCTTAGTAGATAGCCATCAACCATATAATATAGCATAATATATGTATAACTTGAATACTTTAATATTTCTTCACTTTAGTAGTGACATATTACTTTTAACTGAAGTGACGAATATGTATTATTTATTTATTGTTAAAAATTAAAATTACAGTACATGACATAACAGCTGACGCCAATTCGCCATGCAATTGAAAAATATAATAAGACAAAATATAAAATAAAAATACACAGTACATCAAATTCAACATAAAAAATCAAGAAATACAATAGAAAAATTTATCAAACAGTTCACAAATACCATCACTAAAAATGTCCACTTCTCTAGGCAATGCGTTGATTAATCGAACGGCCCTTGGAACTGGTGACTCATACCTCCTAAGCGAGTATTGTCTTTAACAAAAAGTTGTATTATGAATATAGCTTATTTCTAAAATATTATATTAGTAAATTTCTAAAAATGAATTATTCTTTTGTAGAATAATAAATTCATTTCATTTTTCTATTGCCAATTTTTTGTTACGCCATTATTAGTTATACTTGGCTTAATATAAATAGTCCTGTATTAATGTTTAATAGTATAGCTTATAATCAGTTGCAAATGCTCGTGATGGGCGAGACTAGTATTAATCGTATTATATAAGTGTGAAAAAAGATTAAAAGATCGTTTTATTTTTTAATATTCTACCGAATATTAACAGAGAAGTCTTTAAAAGTTATAAACTAAATGATAATACTTTAAAGTAATACAGTAAATGCGTGGTCAAATTTTCTAATGATTCCTATAAAATGTACTGAAAAGTTAAAATTCCACCAAGGAACTTCTGCGATATCTTGGTTAAAATATTGAATACGAGTAATTGCTTTATGGAAAAATCTAGATCTTAACATGACGAATCCAATGCTGTTAATAACACAAAAAGTATTTTTTGGACTTGTTCTCGTCTTTATGTATATAACCACGCTTGTATTCGAGTGGTTAGCACCGTTCTTTTTAGTCGCAGTTTCCACGGGGTTAAGCCCTTTACTTTTCATAAAGTGATTTAAATCGATTGATGAATTTTTGTCTGAAAAAAATAGTGTCTTTAATATTCTTTTACTTATCTGATTCTAAAAAGGGAGCGTAGTGACAGTAATTAACTTTTTATTAGACGTGTCCCATTTTCTTCTAAAAAAATAATATGAGTCAATTGAATTCTGATAAGATGCCTTCACAAGGACTCCATTGGACATAATGATTTTAAACAGTATCGTTGCCGGACTGAAATGCACTAAGCACTTTTTTTACATTGAGATTAAAAGAAAAATTTGGGCAACTGACTGTTGAAGCTATAAAAAAGTGCTTCAGTAACCTATGTTTATTGTCTAGAAAAAAATATTAATGATTTTTTTATTTTTTGAAATTTTCTTCTAAGAATTGATAGGACATTTCGAATATAATTCAGCGGCTAGATTGGAAAAAAATATTTTCCCTACTTTACTTTAGCACTATAAAGAATAATTTATTTTGTTTTTACATTTTTATTTACTGCTATTATAAATTATATTCTAATAATTTCTCATTTGCTTATTTTGATAATGATTATTTTTAGACATGTACTGAAATTTCAAACATAATTTATTTTTATGTTTTTATTGTGAATAGATAGCATTTATTAAAGATATCTGGAAGTTTTTTTAAAGACGTTTTTGAAATAAACTGATATCATTCATTTAAAATTTGGATGAGTATTTATAAATTCTTTTCATGTTGTGAATTGTTTATTACAACTTATTTTTAGTCTTCCTTAACTTTGTATAGACAACCCTGATCGATTTTTATTTTCAGCAGTTGAAAATGTTCGCGAAGAACGAAATATGTCTCGTTAAAGCGAATTCCCAATTCAACATACTTTTCATATTTAAAATGACCTATAACAATTTTTTTGTCTCTGTGGTCAACCAGAGCTTCACACTAGCAATTGCATAGTTACGAGCTTAAGGCTAGACAAGATTTATTCAGCCTCGTATTTTAGGTATGGATGCTCACGGTATCTTTTTTATTCGAGTTTTTTAATATATCTGGCGTATTGTCAATTATATTGAATAATTAGTCACTTGGAGAGAAAATACATCAATAATAACAACTTTAAATTTTAATTTTTGCCAAGAATCTTATCGCTAGTAAATAGGCCAAATGTTGAGAGAAGACTAATTTCTTTTACATACCAATTTTACTTAAAAAAAACATTAATTCAACTATTACTTGCTAACCAATTGCATTATTGCTTAAGGTAAAATCATTTCATACTTCATCCCTTATTACTTACCTTGTGACAGGCTATTCAATAAACATAACAAAGCATAAATAAAACTTCGAACAGGAAATGTTTTTTTTTTGTTATATTATAATATGTCAAAGTATATTATATTATATTATAATATGTTTCTCGAAAGTTAGACTTTATGTTATTTATTTATATTCTCACAATGCCATTCCATCAAGGATATACAAAATTTTACAAAAATATCTGTCGACTAAAACCTATTTTAAAGTTTGTTCACGCGCATAGGCTTAAAACTAATAAATACAATATACGTTTGCGACGGCAACTATGAAATTGGTCACACGTAACTCACGTTCAAAATTAATTGCTATAATTTGAAACGAATAAAAGCGTTTATAGCAACAAAATTAGTGGTTTTTAGATGTTTCGAAAGCATTACTTCTATTTTTGCAGCCTTCATTGTTTCGTCTTCAGTTGTTGTTTGAAAACATATGATTATGAGCGACGGGCTTGGAATCAAAAAAATATCCATACATATTGTGCGACTTATTGCAAAAAAAATGAAATTTAGCAACGTTTAGTATACAATAAATTAATTTTATTGTCTCGGCAAAACTTGTGCCACGTATTTTATTGCGATTTCTATTTTATAAACAATTAAAGTTGAAATTATTCGTATTATCAAGTATCAATATTAATCAAGTGCTTTTATAATCATAAATAAACAATTAATTTTAACTCTTAAAAATGATGACTTATTTATTACAAATATAAAATTAAATTTGATTACTTTTTTACTATACTTGTTGTACTACAAATTGTCAGCCTTTATTTTGTATGTTATTTATAAGAATTAAAATTATTTTTTAGTTTATTTGTAAACTTTGCGTTGATATATCTGTTGGTGGTTTTTTAAGAAGCACAACACGTGTCAGAATTTATAACAAACCATGTAAAGTAACAAAATTCCAGAATGTTACTACTGAATCAATCGAAAATATTATGGATTATTATTATAGTATGTATAAGGAAAAATTTCCATCATATTTTGTCTCAGTCAAGTAAAACTCAAACCACACACGTATTTTTGAGCTTAATAAATGCCTTCCCACAATGTTATTTGATAATTGCCATTTTTATTTAACTAAATGTGTTTCTTTAGATTTGTTCCGGCAAGCAGTCGGCGTTTTACTAAAGACTACCGTGGCGACGCGTATTGGTAATCTGGAGAATTAACAGGATTCTTTGCTTATGTCACGGGACTGTTTGATATCATTTTATCAAGGGTGTCAACAATTTTCATGGCCCTAAATCGCAAAATTCAAAACTTTTATTTAATCACATATCACAAGGTTTAATTATATAAAAGCTATAAATGCAACTACTATAAAATACATTGATTTTGTTATTTAATAATTTATAATATATATTTACACTATATCACGGTTCATTATTGCTTTGATTACTGCAGCTGAAATTTTAAATTTTATTGAAATACTCATTTCTTATTATTTGTATAATAAATATGTTTTTTTTTACTCTAGGCCAGTGTCTGCCAAACTTTTTTACTTTATGGCACACTGATGAATGGAACTAGTATCGCGACACACCAAGATGCCGCAGATTATCTCCGAAACTCTTTTTTTTTTTTAGCCAAACGAGGAATTTGAAATCTTCGATTTGCTTCCGAAATCCTACATGACCAATATTTGTTTTTGAATAGGCATTATTTAAATTTACATTTTTAAGGCTTCTTCCACCGTGGTACACCTGAGACTTCTTGCGGCACAGTAGATTGCCGCGGCGCACAGTTTAGCAGACACTGCTCTAGGCCAAGGATAGAAAATAGGACTTGATTGGTGTATCAAAATAGTTCAATCATTTTTTTAATTTGCGGCCTATGCCGTTTTCATTAACGCACACATATTAATATCGACTGTGGAAAGGAAAAAGGACGTAACCCACACATATCAAATTTTACAGAAGGTGCTAAAAACGTGTTTTCATGATTTTGTGACATATGCAAATTATGAATTATACACAACCTTGAAGTGCACGGATACTTCTAAACTGTTGTTTAATTGACATAATCTAATATTAACTAAAGAAATTGTCTCGGAAAAACCTTTATTTCAGTGTTTTTTCTTGGTTAAATTTTTTACATGGTCATTTTTTTCAAATTTAAAAGCTAAATTTAGATACTAATTTGGCATTTTCAGCTTCCATCCTTTTGATAGAATGTGTGTCAAGTAGTATACATTGTGATTATCGAAAAAAAGCTGTTTTGGAAAATTGAGGGTTACGTCCTTTTTCCTTTCCACAGTCGATATCTATATCGTTACAAAAATATATAATGTAAAATAACTTAACGACAAACACTCGTTATTGATCTGAACATCAACATGTTTTTGCATTGGTTTTATATTTTTTACCAGTCTAAAAATTTTCATTAATTAAAATTTTTTGGACACGTGTATCATTCATTTTCCATTACTAGTCTAAGCTATAGATATTGAATTTATCAGTCAGATAGCGTAGTATTAAAAGCAACCAACATTTCAAATCCACAGTGATTACTATAAAAGTTTAATGATGATTTTTTCTATTGTATTTATACCAGTAAAGCAGTGAGATAACAATAACTGTAAAACATTAAATCTTTTATCACAAAAATAGCTTCCTGTATTTAAATACAGTTAAAAACATATTGGTGGGTTCACTAAACGATAACTTGGACGTAATAAGCATCAAAAAATACTATGCTGTTTCTTTTTCAAATTATTCATAATATTCAAGGCTTATTAATTTTTACGCATATTATTTGACACACATTCAATCCTGCCAACCGCTAAATTATGAGGTATTATTTTTTATTTGAAAAGTAATAATTAGTCACTTTATGTCAGAGTAGCGTTAAAAATTTACCGGTACTAAGCGAAGCACACTTACGAAATTAAAAACCGCAATTTTAAGGGAACCAGTTTATTTTATAATGTCTCATTTTTACACTTTGAATCTTTCCTGTAGTATTTCGTATTCCAAGTATAACGTGCATAATTATTTTGGCCATCTTGCCAAAAGGACACTCCGTTACACTTGCCACTAATGATATGGCAAGAACGAGCATTTATCCGGGTGCCATTGGGAGATGTCACACGCTTCTGCAATAAGCGGTTCGGTAACCGTAAAAGGGGCGAGAAATGAGAAGAAAATTCAATCGTCCACTTTTCTGGAGGCCTTGTAACCAATTAGTAGCGATCGGCGAAATGAGCCCTATATCAGCAAATACAGTCACGCCTATGAATAAGTGACGGCGTGTCGTCTTCCGAAGTGATTATTTATAATTTGTACTTTCATAAAAAAAAAACGCAATGTACGCGGTTGATATAAAATGTTAGTGTAATGCTTCAAAGAATGTATTGCATTTTTCCTCGTACAGTTTTACTAATTAATTTAATGAAGTAATGTTTCTTAATGAGTTGTCATTGTTACATAATAACTATAGTCAGTAAGTTTATTCGCATTTTTTTTTGAAGTAAGGAAAATGTCAAATATATAGACATCTAATGGAGTTTATCTCAACAGATTTATTTCTACGTAAACTGCTTATTACTCAGTTGCTCAACCTCTCTTTTTCCAAAGAGAGTAGGGATAGAAGGATAGGGCGAGGACAGGACTAGTGGTTAACTAATTGCTAATAGTTCATAGGCTAGTATGGGTGGGAAGAAGGAATTCAAGACATCACATACAGCCTTCGAACAGAAATTCATAAATCGATTGAAAATCAATTTATAAAAACTGTCCGTACCGGGATTCGAACCCGGGACCTCCGTAACTGAAGCCAACAACGTTGACCACTCGACCACACGAATTTAATTAAATAGTATTTTTTCCAATTTCTGGCATGGACCTTTTTTTATTCAGTACATATCGACTGTGAAAGGAAAAATGAACGTAACTCACACATAACAAATTTAACAGGAGACATAAAAACGTTTTTTAATGATTTTGGGCCGAAGGCAAATTATCAAATATAAATAACATTGAATTCTACGGTGACTGATAAGCTGTTTTTTTATTGACTAGGCCTAATAAAAATTGTATAAACTGTAAACAAGAAAAACATTTTTTCAAGACCTTTTTCCTGGTCGCAATTTTCACAGATCCTTTCAAGCTTCAAAGCTCAATTCAGATACTCATTTGGCAGTTTTAGCTTAAATCTTTTTAATAGAACGTGAATCAAGTTGTATATAATGTGATTATTGAAGAAAACCTGTTTTGAAAAAACTGTGAGTTACGTCCTTTTCTTTTTCCAAAGTCGATATGTTATCTAGGAGTAAAACACTGATTATCAAAAACATTTGGTGTTTAGCTCCCCTTTTATATTGTTCAAACAATTTCTAACTCGATGTATCAGATTAAATTAATAATATTGTTGAATTGAAATAACAAACTTTTCAAATTTATTTTATATTAAAAAATAACTTCTACAATATTATCACCGAATTTAGGAATCAAAGATAGGTAAGTGTATGAGTATATATTTTTTTAGTCTTCTATAGTGTTTAAATATAATATTTAGTATTTTTTTAAAATATCTTATATCACTTGAAAGAGTTTTATTACTAAGCGCACTAATGGTAATTTTTAAACAAATTTAAACACGGTTTCGGCCCCACCAATTATAATTGATGCAGCATTTTGCAAGACTCTGTATTAGGTACTGAAAAATAATAAAAATATCTTTTATAATGGGAAACATCTAAAACGTTACAATCAAGATACTAAGATAAGATGTGCAGGTAACCTAGCGACACAGTGATAAATAAACTTGTATTTATAGAGACATCTTGTGATAATAATACTAAGTAATTGTAATTTAACTGAAAGGGAAGAATACATAAGCTTTCTTTATTGTTAGTTACTTCTTGATTGATTGAAATATTGCCAATATTTTTATTTTTACAACTGTCCGATGAAGAGCTTATTAGCACTTTAGAGCGATAACTATTAAACCAAAAATAAATTGTTATATTATTGTTGTTGTATATAAAGAAGTGTTTTTCATTCTTCCGTTAATATTACAGTAGCGAATTAAGCACATGGAATGCCTCAGGTGCAATTAAATTTGGAGGCCCTGTATTATCCTTAGAAAAGTGTGTATTTGTGATATCTGAAAATTTCTTTCCTCCCTTCTAAAACTAAAATAACGGAGAGTAGCGAGAGCGATGAGTGAAGCACTTATCTTTTCCTCGCTAGAAAGGTAAGCCACTAAATAATAAACACCTATCGTAGAATATAAAACATATTGTTGAGAAACCTACTACCATTAGAATGCCATATACTCAGTGACGGATTAAGCACATGGGAGGCCTCAGGCGCAATACAATTTGGAGGACCTTTTTTCGATTAACATAAAAACGTCAGAAAATTCCATGGAAATAATAAAAATATACAAAATTTTGCAGAAAAATTACGTATATAGGTTACATAATATAAGCCACTTTTGAGGCCCCTAAGATTTGGAGGCCCCACGCGCGCGCCTCATTCGCTTATAAGCTAATCCGCCACTGCCTGTATACGTATTCATAATTTTTTTTTTGTAACCATATCCACCTCTAAAGTGGATCATATCGAATTCTGATAGAGCTTATCTCATTCATTCAATCTTTTTTTGGAGAGAGTATAAATTAAAAATACATGGATAGGGATGGGATGAGTATTGGTTTGCTAATCGCTTTTGCTGCTTGGGAGTTTAGACAAAGATGCTTTCCAAAGCAAACCAATGGTTCGATTGAGAGACCAGATGATGACGAGTCTGTCAGCGGTAGTATTCAAACTTGTGAGCATGGAAACAAAAGCAAAAAATAAATAAATTACTTTATTTGGTGGGCAATAACCACAATCCATCATGTGTGGCACCATAACTGTAGAATAATAACCATTAACAATAACAAGGATAAAAGATTACCATATTTTTGTGTTAACGGTGTTACACATTCCGTGCATTACATAATTTCATAAGTGTAAATGCACTAGTTATCATATTACAATACGATTTAAACAAACAATGCTTTCAATATAATATTTATTCCTTCGAAGTGATGTGACACCTTTTTTTGCTATCAAACTTTTTTGTTTTGGATATGGGGGTAAAATTATTTTTTAATATATTTAATATGAGGAGGTAATAATCAAAAGTAGTAATCTTGATAGTATAAAAAACATCTATGAATTCAGAATCATAGAGCTACAAACTCTTGTCATTTCAGTTCCAAATCTGTTTTTATTCCAGAGAAAATTGTTTTTTTGAAATTCACTTTAGAAACAAATCCTGCTTCTTCACTCTTGAGCAGCGGTCGGCAACCTTTTTGACTCACGGACCACTAGATGGATTAAAATGTCAAATTTTTGATCCGGCGGACCACCAAATGGACTTTTGTGCTAAATATTATATATTTAAATAAAAGTTAATAAAGCGAAGAATATAAAACAAATTGAGAGAGTGAGACTGACCATGCATCTGCGGACCACCAAAATTTCCTCGCGGACCACCGGTTGCCGACGGCTGCTCTTGAGGGACAAAATGTTTGCTCAATATATTTGACAAATTAATTGTGAATCATAAATATTTTACTCCTAGTATGTACAATAAATACACGAGAAGATAAAAACTATCGTTTAGATCCAAGGGTGAATGAATGGTAAATAGCAATTAAAACACTACATATAACTTCAAATAGGCCGGCCCATTAGAGGTGCCAAGTGGTATTTTAGAAAAATAAGTGAGATGCGTTGTAATATTCTGCACTTCTTAAAGCAGGGTTTCCCAAACTATGTTCTGCGAAAATTTGGAATGGTAATATCACCTAAAACACATTTAAACATCTTTAATATCATATAAAAAATCGAGTGATAGTAAATCACCACTGATGTTTAAAACGTCAAATTTTTAGGCACAGGCGGAGATTTTAAATTAATGAGAGCGTTGCTTACTCATATTTGTATGTAACGTGTGTTAAAATTAATTAACTAATAAATAATAGGTGACTTAATTACATATATCATTTTTAAATATTTGTACAATTATGTATTGCCCAACCTAAAAAAAGCTGTGTTCAAGTAACGTTTATAGATTTTCGAAGTGATCCATTGCACAATAAGTTTGGGAAACCCTGTCTTAAAGTATCGTAAAAGTGAAGTAACCTCAGTTAATACACATTTCGATAGTGTTATCTCCGTAAAATAAAAATATCAAATCCACCAAAAAACCAAATAAAGACGTAATTGTACTTAAAAGACCAAGGAAAAGTTTTACCATTTTACTAGTTGGTTCACTTCATTCACTCTCGAGGGCCCAAATGTACAAATGAATCGCCGTATAATAAAAACAATGTAGTTGGATTGTCCGTTAGTCATTTGTTTCTCACTCTTACTGCCATTTATACAGCAGACTAGAGTGGTACAGCAAACGATTTGCAACGATATTATATGTATACAAAGTATGACTCGCTCTGCGATGTCTTTTGAATACACTTTGGCTAGCATCAGTTCCTTACCAAAAATCTTATATTGAAAATTCTAGGCATATATTATGTATTTCGCATATTTAGTACGTATTATACAATTTATTGGCTATTTTGATTATTAACTTAATTTTTAGTTAGCTAAATAGCTAAATGAGCTAAAGTTTTATATTCGAGTATTAATTTAAAAATTTATATATATGATTCAATGTTTCACAGGTATGTCAAACAAATCTATAGTTTGTCATCACTTATTGTGACATGACACCTGAATACAGCACTAACGGTTAATAATAACTATTTTACATAATGGAATATTTAATAAGTTTACACCTTTTTATTTGGTCTAATATGTACATGACGTTATATTATAATATTGTTTTAAATTTTACGTACAGGATTATTTGAAGCTGTTGTATTTATCAAGACTGTTTTATTATTTTGCGTGGAATTGGGAATATAAAAAAAAGACAACTGCAACACTTTTTTTAAAAAATATAATTAAATTTGAATTTAAAAAGTAATGCAGTTTTCAACACTTAAAATCATATCATATTGATTAAACATTCTCGCAGTACAAATAAAATTTATTGCTATTCTTAAACTATAGTTACAGTTATAAAATCAGAAAATAAGATAAAAATTGTTATTTAAGCAAAAAAAAAAAAATATTCTGAATTCGTGGCGGTCAAAGTGGTAAACACCGTTGGCTTCGGTTGCTGTACTTTCTGGCTCAAACCCCAGTGTGGATAATTTCATATATACTTTTTTCAATCCATTTATGAATTTCTGTTTTAAATTATAAATGTCTGAGAGGTCTGAAATTAGTTTTTTTTCTCGGGTTGATAGCAAGTTTACGTTATACTAATAACATGATCAGTTGTCGATATTTTCCAAAACACAAATTGCAGTTCCCGTAATCACCGTTATAAGAAATAAATTATATTTTTTAGCGAGTGGATGCCAGTTACTTTTAGGTATGAGTTGACAACATCATTATACATCGATAATATCATGCGTAAATTGGCTTCAAATACTTGTACTTGTACAGTTTCTTTGATTTACACGTGGGCGAATTCGTAAAAACGGGGCGCCTAAAATTCACGAGGTCTGGCCTTTTTTGGCTTCGTCACGTCTTACATGGCAAGCGTGATGTCCTGGCGAAGTCTTCAATACTGTCAATCAACTGAATCTCAAGAAAAACAAATAAAAGCATATATAACGTTTTCCTCACGACACACAATTTGTTTTGTTTCGACATTGCTGTGTCTGCATTTTTTGTTTTTCTCCGTGTCAGGAAGTTGTTAAAATAAGAGATTGAAATGTCTTTTTAATGGTTTGGTAACGCTTAAAAATCATGGAAACCTTATTCATAGTGATAAGTTTTTTTTAAATATACTCATTAATACGCACCTATAAAATCAGACAAGTTATGTAAGTGTTAAGATGCGATATAATAAATGAAACCTCATTTCAAAATACTTATCATGAGTGGCAATGGTCCTGATCATATTAAATAAGTTTATAATTAGTAAAATATACTTTTATTATTTTTTTGATGGTGATAACTCACTTACTGCTGTTAACCACTTGAATACCAAGCGGAAACCGGTGTTCAAGACATTTAAAAAATCAAACACTTGGTATTCTAATATTTTTAAATAAGAAATATAGAAATAGTTTGATGAATATGTGTAGTGCTATCTATACTGAGTCAATACAGGTTTTTAAAATATCGAATTCGAGTGTATATTATGCAAAAATTATTTGTCTGATAAACACGCAGTATCTCTGGGACATATTAATGATTTATTTTCGCGGTATTCAAACGGTTAAATATGGGAAATGATTTGAAATTATCCTTGGTTAATGATAAGCATTATAGCGGCCAAGACAACGAAGTAATGCCGCGACAAAACTTGAACGGTTTATTTAAATATTTAAAATTATATAAATGTAAAATTACATAAATAAAAATATTCCAATAATTATTGACAAGGAAGGCGACAGTCATACATTGTTTCAGTATTTTTTATGGCTTAAATTATATTGGTTTGGGGGAAAAAATCGTTCTCTCTATAAACGCATATTATGCAAATAGAGCATGATGAAATAATTCAATTCAATCAAAAAAGAATGACAATGAATCTCAGCATTTTCGTTGAATTCAACTGTTTTCAAATCTCTCAGGTTAATCTTTTAAATAAACTAAAAACAGAAAATTTTGTATTTTGATTAAGACTAAGATTTATACAAAATGACTATATTCTTAAATATTCAAGATTTTACTATTTGTATAAGTGATAACTGTAAAATCCATTGGTTTGTTGATATTGACAGGTTTACGTAAAACCCTTTTTACATTTTTGATTATCGATTGTTATTTTTTTCATTCCCATTATAGTGAAACAAATCGCAATACAAAAGTGTCTGTCGGCTGTAAAAAAATAAAAGAATAGCATTTGATGTAATCATGGAGGTGTAAAATGACTCTTTAATAAATCTACCGCTAAGTTGTAGACGTGACGTGGCACAAAAATATTCCTGGTGCAATTTTACGAACTAAAATTCATCTTTGCCTTCCTTTTGGCAAGCAATTTTGTTTGAATTTTTAGCATCATCATTCGACTATTATACGTAATCATGTACGCCTTAAAAAACAATGCGAGTAGAGCTTTCAGAAATGAAATACCGTTGTTTATTAGATAAAAAGCTTTTTTTATTTCAAATTCATATGAAAGGACGTGTATAAAAAAATTTACGCCGATTTCAATGTTTGTTTTCTTGATTGAAGATTTTAACACACCGCTTTAGAAAAATCAAAATATCTTTAAATTTTCAACGGTTTTTTTTTTGCTTTTGAAATGAATAATGCATTAGTGGCTGAAACTTTTTGATAAAAACGTTCAATAATGTATTACCAATAAATTATATGAAATTAAATTGGAAGGGAGAAATTTTAGACAGTAAATTACAGTTATTAAATGAAAACATTAAAAATATAAATTATATAAGTAGAAAACGCGAAAATTGTTCTTGAATGATTTATTAAACTTTATTAGAATACATAAAAAATAAAAAGTATATCAATTAAAATTGTTTAAACTGGAAATTGTGTTATCTAGTCCTTTTAATTAACTGCTTGGAGTACCTGTCAATTTCACCCGAGACTTAAATCGCTTCTCATGGGAATCTTTGTAATAAAAATATATATATACATATATATACTGAATATTTTTCGTCGCCAAATCATTTAATTTATTTTATCAAAATTAAACAAAAAAATGTTATTGAACATTCAATTGGTAAATAGTAAAACATTGATTTTAAGCAACTGAAATATATTGAGGATTACCCACGCACTTTGAAAAAAATAAGTATGTGTAATATCAAGGTTCACGATGAGTGAAACTGGTCCTGATATTAATGAATAGTTAGAAATTAGTACACAATTGTTTTATCTTATTCATATATTATATCTAATGCCTCTTCACCAAAAATTGAGACCATTGCACACTTTACAAAAAAAACACATTTATATGTTTTATAACGAAAAACTGATTTTAATTTTCACTACATATTTAGTATATTACAACTATTCTTAAATCTCCTTTTCAAGCATATTTTCAAAGCTTTAAAAAACTTTGTTACAAACTTAAAATTGATAGATTAATTATTATATAGGTGTGACAAAATGTGACAAATATTTCGCCTCTTTGAAATCCATTAACAGATCAATTTTATAGAGACGTTTAATTTGTTATTATTTATAATATTCCCGGAGGGTACAAATAAAATATGTTTTTTAAGAAATATCTTTTTAAACGTTAATTATGAAATATGATTACTTCTTACGGTTCTCCCAGATTCCTGTTAAAAACATTAAAATGGTTTTAAATTGTAATGAAATGAGTAGCGGCATTTAATAATCAGCATACAATATTTATTTGATTGAATTTATATGACTTCCCATTATTTTTATCACATAACAACTTAAAAATAATAAACTCAATTACTAGAAGTATAATTAAAGCATTAGTATAATTTTAACCAGAGGGGCTCAAACAAGTAAAATATGATGGCAATTATCATTAAGAAGCTTTGTACTTTTAAAAAAATTCAACATCCATAAAAACAGGTTACTGGAAAAATATTCATGGTTGCTGGAATATGAGTTTGTATGTTTCTTGTATCATTCAGAAAACCAGCGGAACTATTTCGAATTTAAATCATAAACTAAATGTTTAATAAAGCACTTAGTTTTAGTATATGAAATAGCTCGTTTTCGTAAAAAAAAAACGGCCATAGTGGGCTTAGTAGCTTGGCTTTCATCATAATTGTCAGGTCACATTGTAATCAGCCTCACAACTAGGGATTCTGTGTCGAGACGTCCCGGGACAAAATTCCCGGGACTTTTAAGGTTTTTTGCTGTCTTAAGTCCCGGGACATTTAACAACCAAGTCCCGGGACTTAAAACAGCCAAATTGTACATTTTTAAATTTGAAAAAACCATTCTAACAAATAAAAATTGGATGCAAGCAATCGCTAATGTGACCTAAAAAAATAATTTTAAAGTTACATTGGTGTCTATCCGCGGGATCAGTTTTGAAAAAAATGCATTATATTTAGGCAAAGGATTAAAGGCCGGGGCTTTAACAAAATTAATTATGAATATATAACAGGAATCTTATAAAAGAAACAGCTGTTTGGATTTATAATTGTTGAAGTTTCAAATAACATCTATTTATATATTGTAATACGAAACAGCCATTTTTAATGGGTAGAGAGAGACATGCAGAAATACAAAAAAAACTTAGACACGTGTTCACTTAACTATTTTTGCAGCATGGGATAATCGCACAGAATTCCAAGAATTAATGGAACCAATAGTTATTTCTAAAAAATTATGTTATAAATCAAGGCGGCTTATAAATTTTTATTACCAACCGTTCTGCTAGGACTATTTGATTTTCGAAAAGAATACACGAAAGATTTTGACAAATGCTCCAAAACAATATTTTTGAAATACGGAGATAATTTACTACAACGTCTTTTCTCCGTGGAAAAAGATATCGAGTTATCTGAAGAAAATATCGATGATGAGAAAAATATTGCAGAACTATCACTGGAAGAAGAATTAAATAGACAGATTACAAAAAAACAAAAGATTTCTCCATTAAAAACTAAACGAATTTAAGATTTTAAAATCAACTGGAGAACGGAAACAAAGATAATTTTTTATATATAACATTAAAGCAACATCGACTGACAATGATGATGAGCAACAACGTTTATTACAAAAATAAGAAATCGGCTGTCTGATTCGTCATTAAATTCATTATTATTTTTAAAAGCATATTTTGATAAGCAAGAATAAAATATTAACTTTTGTGTAAATAATACATAAGTACTATGTATGATTTGAGGTTGTGACTTTATTATTGAATTAATTTAATATTTTTATTATTAATAAATAAATGTGTTCAAAAGATGTATTTTTTTTAATTAACGCATACTTTCGCCGCCCTTTTAAAGTACGCATGAAAAATAAATACGTCTAACTGCGTAAAAAACGCTCAAAAAAAATAGTTTAATTGAAACGAAATATTAAAAAACGTTTGGGAGAAAGATATCTTCATTTATGTTATTAGAAATTTGTTTAAGTCAATTCATAATCGTATTAAAAATATAACTGTAGCAAAAACAAATTAAAAAATATTATAATTAAGTGTTCATACCTGATGTTGTTTTATTTACAAATGTTTTTCACTATTCTACAAAGTTACCAATGTCTCAATAGGACAAAAAAGGTATAAAATCTGTATTGTGATTTGTGAAGTAACGGTCATAATTTTACCCAATTCATTGTTATTTTTTCAATACATGAACCGTTATCATCCCTTTTTAGTACATAAGTACATACAAATATTTAATTTTAATAAATTCATAATTTCATTAAAGGGGAAATAAAAGTCCCAAGTCCCGGGAAGTCCCGGGACTTTGACTTTATCACGTCTCGTGTCCCGGGACTTTGAAAAACCCGAGACTTCAGAATCCCTACTCACAACCCAACTTCTCCCGAAATTTGATTTCTGATTTAATTTTCTACATTTCTTAACTATTCATTATAAACATTAATGAACGATGAATTACCCTAATTTTTGAAAATTATTCCATATAGATTAAGAAAGGATTATTTTGTATTATAATTCAGTTTTTTTTTTATTTGTAACATATCGACTGTGGAAAGGAAAAAGGACGTAAACCACAGTTTTTTCAAAACAGGTTATTTTCTATAATCACAATGTATCAAACTTGATACACATTCTATCAAAAGGATGCAAGCTGCAAATGCCGAATTAGTATCTAAATTTAGCTTTTAAGTTTGAAAAAGATGACCTTGTAAAAAATTAAAACCAAGAAAAAAGACTGAAATGAAGGTTTTTCCTAAACAAATTCTAGAATTAATATTAAATTATGTCAATTAAACACCAGTTAAGAAGTCTCCGTGCACGTTGAGGTTGTGTATAATTCATAATTTGCATATGTCACAAAATCATCAAAACACGTTTTTAGCTCCTCCTGTAAAATTTGATATGTGTGGGTTACGTCCTTTTTCCTTTCCACAGTCGATATAGATATAGCATCTTTAAAAGTATACTCGATTTTCCGCCAAGTAATGAATATGATTATAATGTTATATAAGTATACGTATACTTAATTAACATCAGTATTTTTTTTCAGTTATATAATGCTTTATAATGAAAGTAATTACGTGTAACTAGTTTACTATTAAGTAATATAACAAATGAACTTTCAGTCCGAACAACGTTAAGTACTTAATTTATTTGGTTTATTTATGTCTATACAATCGCTCGGACAGTAAGTTAGCCTATTTTACGCGTATCATTAGAAAAGGTCTATAATGCCATTTGATCGCCGTAAAACGATCAAGCCAACCAAACAAGCTTTCACAAAGCTTGTCAAACTTTATCTATACGAATGTAAGATTGAATTCATATTCAAAAGGTTAACAGTATAATTATTATATTATACATATTTTTTCAACATTGATATCGTATATATTTAGATTTAGTCTACAAAGTAAACCAGATTTATTAATTATACCTATAAATCGTTATGTAAGGACAAATTATAAAGATTATTCTCCGTATCGTTTTGTTAAAGATAACAATATATATATCCAGATTGAATTTACGCAATAGGAGAGATATATTATCTTAATGGTATTTTTATTTTTAATAAGGGCATGGATAAACATAAAAAAATCAACAAAATACAAACTAAAGTTTGATTGAAAATAACATTAGTCTGCGAGAACGTTAATTTAGTATTAAACAGTTTATTTGTTGACCTTACGATGGCATATCGAATGATGATTTTTTAAAAGACGAAGCACGTACCACAATTTGTAACACAAGTAGAAGTGAAATATCTGACATCATTTCAAGAAGAGGATGCAAATAAATATATTTTTTTATATTTAATAATTCAGAGATTATTAATGAACTACGTTTTAGGAATATTCATTTTTTTATTCACCCATTCAAAAAGCCATTTTTTTACTTACCTATTATGGTGATTAAAAAGCATTCTTGAGAACTTCTTATGTCTGATTTTTTAAATATAAATAAACGTTGTTTCAAAATTATAACAGCATAGTGATTCTTCCGTACACATTTTTTTTGTACATGAATTCTCCGCACACCGATTGTAAATATTTATTATGAGTTTATTTTCCATCGAGCTTTTTTATAATACTGCAGCAAATAAGTTTATGTTATTTTGAAGAATATAATTAGAAATAAGCAGTGTGCGGATTTATTTTTTGTATGAAAGATTTTGGTGAATCAATTATATCTTGTTACCAAATAATTGTTACTCATATTGTATAATTATAATGTATTACATTTATGGTTTATTTTTTATGTTGTTTTTCAGAATTTAAATAATATTCTCATCGCATGACAAAAGTTTGACAAATATACGACAAAGTAACAGTCGTTAAAGAAGCTTGATATCGCTGGTGACACAGTAAGTCGAACCCTTTCGAGTAATCTACCCAAATGAAATGTGTATGATTACTCGAGACGTATCATTTGATGAGTAGAAGCTAATTAGATGAGTTTTATTAGGTTCAAACGGACCACCATGGCAGCGTCTACCAGCATGGAATACACCAAGCCCTGCACATGGTCCTGCCAACAACTTGCGTAGGAGTTTTTTTTATTGATCTTTTATCGACTGAATTGTATTCCTGGATTTTTAATGAAGTGGAATGATTAGGAGAAAAGTGGTTTGAATAAATGTATGATTGTATTTTGGCTAATTGCATGCCAAATATGTATACTTTTTATTATACTTAAATTATATACGATTGAAAACACACTGGTAGTTTTTAAATTCGATAAAATTTCTTGCTCGTATGAAATAAAATTGATTCAACGTTTAAAATAACGATAATAAAGCATATTAAACGATGAACATAAGGTCATATTGCAAATAGTTTTCGGTCTCTAAATAGAGTGTGTGAAATCTTAAACGGATTCCAAATATGCTGATTTGATTTGACGAAATTATTCATCTGTCGGTTATAGGTTTGGATAGGTGTGACATCTGTAAGAACTTCATCAAGACGTCTAGTTTTCGGTGTAAAGTCATCAATGGTCCGTTAATTAATTATTTAGTAGTATAAAAAAATTAACAGTTTATCTTTGTCTAATATTATACAAATGTATGTTTTTCTTTGTAATAATGAGTCTGCGACTATATTTCGAAATAGCGTATTTATAAAACCGGGTTTCCGATATTTCAGCATTTTTTGCGTATCAATAATAACTGTTTTCAGAATGCTTAATTGCGCCTTTGATGTCATGTATATTTAACTGATTTTTAAAGATTATGGAGTGTAATTTTAATAAATCAATATGAGCCGCCTATACGGGCATTTTTGTCTTAGGCATGCTTGGCAAGATTTAAAATTGTATTTTGATGCACATTGTGTATTCCACGTCAGTAATTATTAATCACAAAGATGCATGGTTTTATATGATTTATGCATTCAGTCAAAGTTGTACATATTATTATCGAATTTGCGATCAAAATTATACTGTTACTTATTATTTTTAATACACCCAATCCTATTTTTGCACGGAAGATACATTCCATGCGAAAAAGCTATGCAAAAAAACCGTGTAAAAAAATAAATGTACACAGAGAAATTGAAGTTACGTTCCATTAAATTGAACCGTGTAAAAAACCGTGCATAAAGAGGATTATGTGTATTATCATTGTTAATTTTAACTTTTCTGTGTTTTGATCTTCTGTTTAAATCTCTCGAATCTTTATTGTAAAACTGATTTTATATTTGTGTTTAGTATCTTTTTAAAATAAGCAATTTTTGGTACGCCTATAATTAATGGATCAGATTGCTTTGCGAAATGCGTTTTTAAACTCCAATTTTAATTGATGATGATGGATTTAAAGAGCACACGCGTATGAGAGCTTTGAGTTGAAGGCATTATCAAGGGAATCATTTGAGTACCTAATTGATACTTAGGCTCAAATAACTTACATGCAATTTTATCTCAATTAAGTTACTCATAATCGCAGTTGCAAGTTTGTGTAAGTACCAGAAGCAATTTGGCTTAGCTTTGAGGCTTTTGAGTAGACTTAGTTATTACAAATTACTTTTTTTTAATGTGCAACACTTATATTACGAAACTAACGTGTTATTTATTAAAAACATCAATAAAAATCCTGGCAAACTTGTTTTTCCTTAAATAGAAAATCAACGCCTAAATCAACAATATTTAGAAATTATTATAATAATACTCTTGACATTGTTGATATTTGAAAACCGACGCTAAATAAAAATACATAATATTTAAAGGAGTAGTGTAAGTATTTATATCCACAATCCCTTATCGAGTAATCTTTTTTATAACACTAAAAAAAAACACAGTTACCAAAATATATTATTCGATGTCATACAATCATCATTTATCAAACTGTTATCACGATTTGAGGATTAAAATGCGGGCATTTTCAAAAAAAGACTATCAAAAGGATCAGATGTCCCAGTTTTTTATACATCAAAAAACGGTAAAACTCATAGATCGTGTTTGGATAAACACCCTTGGCTTCTAATAATATAATAGTATGATTTAGTATTATTATTTTGAGGTTATATTATTGTTTAGTATTTTAGCCGCGGGGGGGAAATGGGAGCCTTGTAGTGACAGAATGATGAAATGAGAGAATCAAACTAAGTGACGTATGTGAAATTTATAAAACATCCCTTTACTGGTGGTCGAATTTTTGACGAAGATCGCCCTGAGAACAATGCGTTCACTAACATTTAATTTAGAATTAAAATATTCAACTCATTGTCTTCGTCATTGATGTATTATATTTTTGAAAATTATCGCAAAGATAACGACATTACGTTTAAAGGTTTAATTCAACCAATCTAGTAAAATACGGAATTGGTTGATGAGGGAAAAAATTATGTCTACTCTAATTCCACATTTTTAAAAATATGATCGGGACATGGTTTGCACATCACAAGCATATTCAACTATGTTTTATGTTTAAGTTAGATTTGAAAAATCCATATTATTATTTTAAATAAATAATGTAAAAAAAATCGAATTCACGACTATAGAAAGAACACACACGATCATGAATATTTATGACATTAAAATTAATATTTTTAACAAACAAACTATTAGAATACTATTCAAAAATATTGACTTTGAATTTTCAATAAATTTATGTGTTCTTTTTAAATGAATGGTTTTTTAATTAGTTTAATATTTGAAAAGCTTAATTTCGCTGGTACCCAAATCATCGAATTCAGTATGCTCCACCATATACTTTTTTTTAAATTAATTTAATTAGTGAATAGCGATTGCGAAAATATATTGAAACCCCATACTAAAAAAATGATTTTATCGGGAAGTTTCCAACCTTCCGGTTGAAATACATTCTACATGTTACCGCTACTAAAATAATATTCATTTCTCTCTCGTAAACATTGTTGTAACATTCAAAATTTCTCCAAGGTATTAACGTTTTGATTTCATTGTGAATCAGATATATTTAATACACAAAAAAATGTAAACAAAAGCTTTCCAGACTATCTACAATCTCATATAGATTCGCATGGGAAAAAGCTTGGAATCGGATAAAACTGGCATTTAGACAGTAGGCCAAAAACGTTTTGTCAATCTGTTAGTTACAAAAGACAATGCCTCTTTCGTTTGGCAAGACAATTTTAAAAATACGATACGCAAATTTTTCCTTAACGACAAGAGAGGCTTTTTGCGTCATTATAATCCACATTCATAAACGTCAAGTATACTTCGAGAATCGAGACCCAAGACATGCAGTTTATTGCACTGGAAACGACGTCACAAAGTGCACTCAATATAAAATACCAATTTATTTAATAATGCCGAAATAAATATGAAATTATTATTTGAAAAGTAACACACTTTAAAAAATAAAAGCCACACAGAATTTTTAATTTGATCGCTTATTACATCTTACAATACAATAATAAATTGCATTCCATCAAGCAACGTTGCACTATGCAATGCTATACAAACTATACAAACAATGCAATCAGAAATTGGAATGCTTGGATTGAAATCATGAGAAGATCAAAATAAAATGTTTGTAAGATTCATTTTCAAACCATATGTAGATAAAAAAACAAAAAAGTCAAAAGGTCGCTCCCAATGTGAATAATACGGTTCTCTAATAGAGTTTATATCAGCACAAATGTTTATACGAGAACTGCTTGTTACTCATCTGCTCAACTTCTCTTCGTTTCCAAAGGCAGTAGAAATATAAGGATATGACCAAGACAGGACAAGTAGTTGGTTAATTGCACTTGCTACACCTCGTTTTAGGATAGGATGGGTGAGTGGAGGGATTTTAGAAATCACAGATATCTACGCCATCGAACAGTAGATCACAAATCGATTGAAAAATCAACTTATAAAACTGTCCGTACTGGGATTCAAGCCAGTGACCTCCGTAGCTGAAGCCAACGACGTTGACCACTCGACGACGCAGGCGGCTATAAGGTATAAACAAATTATAATGAAAGAGTAAATCATGATTTAATGACTTAATACAGATTTTAAAAATATTTTTTAGGGGTTTTTTTGAAAATGATGACTGCCAATTTTTAATACCAAGAAATTATATTTATTTAGAATAAAGCACAACTTATATATACTTTTAAAAGACAATTTTATTTTATGGCCAGGACCAGTATTGGTCAGCAATGAGATATTTGCAGCCGATGTTATATTTATTTATATTTTTTTGTTATAGTTTTATATCAAGTGCAGTTTACATCACCGAGCTTGTATCGAGTGAATTGACGTTTTGAGCGGATGCAGTAAAATTTAGACAAAAAGCGGCAAGCAACGGTCTCTCCTATCTTTATTCTCATATCAATATCTCGTTGAGTATATTATGCAAAGCTCACCTCATATGAAGCTTTCTTGACAAGACTGCAGAGCGCCGGTGCTTTTCTCACAGCAATACAATAACACAATAGTCTATATATGTATATATTTATTTTTTTACATGAACATTGCAAAAATATTACGAATTTACTTTTATAATGAAGAAAAAACAAAAGCGATAATTGATCATTCAAAAGTAGTAAAAAAGAATTTTAAATTGGCAAGGAAAACAATTAAGTATGCTCCGATAAATTCCATTTTCATACATATTAAAATAGTATTCGTTGGAGTTGAAACTCACTCACGTGGAATATTTCAATATCAGAAGCAATATTGTTGAAAAATTTTAAAGCTCTTCCCAGTGGCATTCATATTGGCAGGCCGATTCTACTCCTTTAAATAACAAATATTCACAATTTCCGAAAATATATATATATTTCTTCATAATGACTTCAAAACTTACATCAATAGATATGCCTTACATTTTATTTTACCAGACCTACTCCAGGATTATTTTCTTAAAAATTGTAAATGTTAACTTACCATGTCTGGACTCTGGACTTGATAAACAGCATTTTAGCTACCACTTTAGTTGTTTTTTTTTCTTAAATAATTTATTTAAATCCTTTTTACTAAAAAAATTCAACATCAGAGAATTAAAACATTGCCTTAATATTGGTAAGAGCTAAGCCATGGCAATCCGGCAAGTCTGGGATCAAGTTCCAGTAACGTCAATATCGACGATTGTTTTTTTTTCTTATCGTTTATCAAAAAATCGTTATTTTTTATTATATTTCAATTCGAGTTTTCAGTCACAGTCAAGTCACTGGAAGCTTACTCGAGGAGAAAAAACAAACTAAGTCTGGCGTGTGTGTTTGTTATGTATCTTCTACTTGACAATCTCGAGTGACTTCAAATCAAGTTTATCTCGTACAATTATTTAATTGGCGCATTAACATTTTTGGTTTTGATAAATTTATTAAAAATATCTTTATTTCGAAAATACGTTCCAAATAAAAAAAAATATCTTTGCACAAACACAAAAACAATTCAAATCAAATGAGAACGGAAGCCTACCGAGCCAGCCGTAAAAATTTTCATATGAATTAAAAAAATAATGCTGGTTTGAACTCTTAACTCATTCATTGAACGTTATGAAAAATTATTATTTGCACGAAATTCGAATTCACAATATAGATCATATACTAATATGTCGAATTCATTTTTTTCTAAAATAATTATTGAATGTCATGATTTTTCTCGTTATAATGAATTCAAGTTATACTAAAATATTTAAAATTTCATTTTTAGGGCACTATTCCACTATTTTAAATATGCATAATAGATTTTCTTTAAAAATACGGAACCAAATCGTACTGTAGTGACAAAAGTTACTAACGTGTACTATGCGCCGATATCGTGAATAAATGCACTTACCCAATAATGGTTCGGTGAGGCAATAAAACATCGAGACTAACAAAGAAAAGTGTGTTTTGTATTTATATTAAAAAAAATCAAATACGTATAGTTAAAAAGAATCTTGAAAGTTAGGAATTTTTATTTTTAAAAAGAAGCTTTTTAAATATTCGAATTTTTAAAAAATAATATGGAATAGAAAATTTAAGTCAGTGCACAACCTTTTTGATCGGAAGGTCAATTTTGAAGTTTATTCAATACTGTTACGAAAATGATTTCCATAAATATTAAATTGTAAATTTTAATATATTTTCAAAGGACAGAGTAATTATTATTAATAACGAATTTAAATTAATTGTTAACGTTATATGCTCATAAAGGTTTAAAAAATGCAAATTCAATCTTATTGTGTTCAAGTTTTGATACTAAAAATGTTCGTAATATTATATTGGTTACCCAGTTTTGATTTATTCGTCAGTATTGATCTCAAAGTTCTCAACATTTTAAATATGACCCTTAAATTCTAAGCTGACGATATGATTTTTGGTTAACCAATGCGTGATACGGATTAAAGACATATTCATGAATAGTATAAAGACTATCAAGTGTTTAATCCTTCTTTGGCGGCAATTGAATTCTATGGGAACAAAACTTTTGACTACTGTCGATGTAAGTCTCTTCACAGAACTACTTCACATTCGTCAATGGGAAAGACGAACGAAGCGTTTTGCATTCGTTCGTATATCAAGATACTTATCAACAACAGATTTACAATAGTTTGTGAATGCAGAATCAAAATACTCACCAGAGACATTCCTTGGCAAGCCTTTTATTCACAGCAAATTTGAAAAACATGTAAGTATCGATTTCACGTTCGATGCGAGGAAATGTTTGTAGTTTTTTGTTGGCGATAACACATAATGTTGCCAAAGTCTACGTTGAAAGTTGTCAGCGAATAAGCACTTTTAAGAGATTTTGCCAATCATTATAAGTTTAATTCATTGATTTTTCTTTTATTCTAAATATCAAGTTAAATTGTGAGTCAGAAATGACTATGGCAATGGCATGCTTCTCTTCACTTCAAGGGTGCTCACTAGTACCTTCTGTTGTTGTTTACGTATCGTAAAATTCAATTTTAATACATTCAGTAGGCATCGATTTTTACTGTCTCGAGTCTAAGAGTCGTGATAATTTGAGAAAAGTTTAGTATTAAACATACATATATTTTAAAACAGGCTTGATAAGCATTTCCTTAACGAACTTTTGTGGAACAAGGCGGTTCAAGATGAAAGATATTTTGAGTTGAAGTTTAAAAATGTAAAATAATATTTTTAATAGTTTTAATTGATATACCATTGGTTATCCAGACGTGACTGAATTTCCGTTTTTATTAAGATATTATAATAATACTTAGCAAAGTGAAAATATGATAAGACAAGTTATACTACATATTTTAATGGTCTTCATACTAATACGGTAATAATATTAAATTATTTATTACAACCATAATAACGATTTTAAAATCATACTTATGAGTGTTCATCTTTTTCGTAAATACTAACTTGCGCTACTAGCAACACGTAAAATATTCTTTAGCGATAATTTTGTTTTGTATTAAGCGACCATTTTTAATGTAATTCCATTTTTGTGTATATAGATCAGCCATACTAAACGGGCCGCATGCGGCCTAGTATGATCTTATGTGCGGCCCAAAATAATTATAGGCACCAAATATTTTACATGCAAAAACCGCAATACTGGCGTGCCGGCTCGACTAGTGACTGTATTTTACGTCAAATCAGTCGCTAGTCGTGACCAACGTTCCCTCTAAGCTGCGCGCGTGCGCGGCCGCGCAGCAGTTGGGAAGCCCTCGCGCACCCATTCCGGGTTGGGGCGCACTACAATACAGTTGCTCAATTAATATTCGATCGTTCCGCGCAGCCTCCACACAGCCTCCGCGCAGCCTTTGAAATTTCCGCGCAGCTAACCCTTCGGCTTAGAGGGAACGTTGGTCGTGACGCCATTGTACATCATACATACATACATATGTGTATGTGCTATATTTACAGTTTACTATAAATATGTTGTGGCCCACCGCTCACGTAGAGAAGCAAAAATCGGAATGCGGCCCGGAGGAAAAAAAGGTGTGAGTATGGCTGATATAGATCGAAAATAGATGTCACTAGCATTTTTTGAAAACGCTCTTTATTAAAAATATTGGAATAAGTCAAGTTGGTTGTTGAGTATCCCATCACCACTCGTTATGCGTATGCGGCCGCATTTTAACGGCTGCCTTTCATAACGCAATTAGATCAAGAAAATAAAAGAATTTAATTCTCATTTTACTGGTCCATACTGAAAATCTACAGTGGCAGAAAAAAATAATCTACTTCGCGTAGAATTTAAAGAGGAATAAAGAATATCCCGTTCCCCATTAATGATGTTTGAAATGTATCGAATGCCGCAGCAAAAATTTCACAGGGGTTAAGCTTATAAATATATTTGGTAAGGTTTGGACTACATAGAATGCTAAGTCTAAATCAACAGCCACAGCTGCGATTACATTAGAAGTTCACATTGAAAAATTAGCAAACTCCATAAATCTTGTATTAGACATTCGGTCACCGTTTGGCTTCGTGGGATAGAGTGACAATGTTGTCGTTGGCAAATCCCGCGCGTCAATTGACAATAGATATCCGATCGACGATTTCGATCACTCGCCGATTGTCTGCAGGGCGGATATGCAAAGCGCGGTCGATTTTTGGGATGCAAATTTCGGGTGCTTCGCTCACATGCAAATTTTCCTGCTCGGGCTGATGCGGCTCTCGGGATAGCTTCCCTGGCGTAATATATTGCGAGTACGGTGGTCCGAATATGTCATCGGCTGATGTACGTACACGATACGGGTTGATTCGCTCTTTTTCTGGATATATTTTGAGGGGTAATTGAAATGATGGATGTGAAAAATACTCTCGTACGATATTCGACATTTTTTTTATGAATTGTATTAAAGTGAATAGAGATATAAAATAAATATGTTTTCTTACTTACTTTTTTATTATTATTTATATCCGCTTCTAATGGAGGTATCTCAACAGATTGTTTATTCTACAAGAACTGTTTGTTAGTCAGTCCCTTAATCTATCGTTTCCAAATTGTTGTAGGGATATAAGGATAAGGCTAGGACAGGAATAGTGGTTAACTAATCGCTCGCACTAAGCCCAGTTATTGAATGTTGAGAAAAGTAGGAGGGAAATTAAGACATCACAAATACATATGAAAAAATCAATTTATAAAAACTGTCCGAACCGGGATTTGAATCCGGGCCCTCCGTAGCCGAAGCCAACAACGTTAACCACTCGACCACACAGGGGAATCGATTTATGAATTTCTGTTCAAAGGCATGGATGTATGTGATCTCTTGAATTCCCCCCTTTCACCCATCCTATCCTATGAACGAAGCGTACCGAGAGCGATTCCAAAAATGTGACACTTGTTCTGCATCTTTGAGAATGCATTGAGCATGTTCATATAAATGAACATGCTTCATGTTCTTTGTCATGTTTAGACAAAGCAAACCATTTGAAAACCCAACTGTGTTTCGGACGCTTTATGTTTCTTTGGTCTTAAGTAAGCTTATATATGGATCCATCATTTGGAGCCCATATGAAAGTTCATACGAGCTGAAATTGGAGAGAATCCATAAGAAATTTCTAAGATATTTGCCGCCTGTGTGGTCGAGTGGTCAACGTTGCTGGCTTCTGCTACGGAGGGCCCGGGTTCAAATCCCGGTACGGACAGTTTTTATAAATTGATTTTTCAATCGATTTATAAATTTCTGTTCAAAGGCATGGGTGTATGTGATGTATTGAATTCCCCCCTCTCAGCCATCCTATCCTACGAACGGGGCGTATCGAGAGCGATTAGCTTACCACTAATCCTATCCTAGCCCTATTCTTCTATCCCTACTCTCTTTGAAAAAAGAGAGGTTGAGCAACTGAGTAACAAGCAGTTCTCGTAGAAACACTTCTGTTGAGATAAACTCCATTAGGAGTCCATATGCTCCACATTGGGAGCGGACATGGTTTAAAAAAATACCTATGACTTTGCTTGATACGATCAAAATAAGTCTATAAATTATACGTGAAAAAGTCAAATAAAGAAGCCGGGCTTTCAATTTTTAGTTATAATACGATAAATGCAAAATATTCAATCAAGATATCTATCAAAATTAAATACAAAACGTGATGTTTATTACACTGGGAGTTTGTATATAAAATACGATTCAAACTCCCACAAAAAAAATGTCGCAACTAAAAAATATCGACCCACGCCACGCAGATAACTATCTTGATTAAAAATTGCCAAGTACAAAGACCTGCCGCTCGGCCATATCAATTACTTGATTGATTCTTTTAAACGTCGTAACTGGAAGGACTTTATCAATCGAAAAGTAATTCAATTAAGGGCCGAAGAATGAAGATGGATAAATAACGATTTCCTCTTGAGACGGCACACTATCGCCCCCTGGGACTTGCAGTACACATGTTTTGTCAATTCGAACTGCCACAAGCCGTGTAGTAAATCTGTACAAGACAATCCAACGTTCAATGGACTAACTGAACGAGAATGAAGTATTTACAGACAAATCGTGAATTAGAATCGATTGGCAGCAGAATATTGTTTGTACATTATTTTGCAAAAACCAAAAAAATATTTTACTAAAAGAACATAATAAATCATTAAACTAGTCATATAGCTTCACACACTTTAAGAGAGAAAGGGTTGTGGTATTGTATTAAATATAACGTCATGCAATCAAAACAAAAAATATTAATATCCGAAATATTCAAAAAAAAAAAATGGACGAGGCCAACTTATTTTTTTTTTACGAAACTCGATTGAGTGATTTTAATTGTGACAGTTAGAAAAATGGATGTTAATTTTTATTTTGAAATCATCAACAACGTAAAATTGTAAAATAAAAGCTATCTACTATATTCTACAATCCTATAAAAGCTACTATGAATTACAAAGCATACTTTATTTTTGGTGCTCTGATGTCAAGATATTGCGTTTTGGTTAAATTAATTATTAGTTAATTTAATTTAAGATTTCGACTGAAGGTGCATGGTAGAATTTTAATATTAAATTTGAATCGTTCAAATTATGTTAATTTACACAGGTGTGTGAATGTCTGTAATTTGAACGATTCAAATTTAATTAGTTAGTTGTCGAATTGTTTGTATACGACCATCAATGATCACCGTTAGTGAAAATGTTAAAAAATAAAATTGAAAAATTTCTTTGTGTTCATTGATGGAGCAAAAAAGACCACCGGAGTTTTTTTTGACATGTTTACTGTCGTCACAATAATGGCTTAAAATTCAATTTATAATCGACACAATTTTAACCCGCGGATACGGTTGAATGTTCCATTACAAAGTTAGATTTGAATATTTTTTTGAAAATTAAGAAAAAAAACAATTGTTTTATTTATAATTAAGCAATGTAAAAATCATCTAACATTCCTTGTTTAAATAAAATTGTATAGGGTAAAAATAAATATTTAATTTTTACTTTCTGCAAAGGACTTATATATTATATATTTAATTAAAAATCAATTTTAAAAAGAGAAAGAAACTTCTCTCTTGACAATGTGAAAACATGTTCATTGGTTACATACAATTTTTCGAATTCATTCAGTCGAAATCTTAAAGTATATATAATTATTTATAGACACTTGTGCATTTTAAATTCTTCTTGCTCGATGCTTTTAGATTAACACTTGCTGTGTGATTTTAACGCAATCATTTGAAAGTAGCTCAGGTTTATGAAACACTATTCTAAACGAAAAATTATCGCTTTACCGTATTTTAATGTAAAATCAATACATTTTTTTCTCTCTCACGTTTAGCGATGATGAACTTTTATGAACACACAATTTATCAAAGTATCAGTATGCTGGTGACGAATGCATTTATAATACGTTTTCTTGTAAACACAGAAAAGATTTTGCATGATCAGAATATTTAATAGAACAATAATCAGTATAGATAGCAAAGTAAGATTATCAATTGACAAATGATTGACTTTTACGTTGTATAAACATAAAAAAATACAAATGCATTGGCGTGGGATAAAAGATTTATGCCTAATTCTTTGAATTTTGAAACAACTCAATGTCACCTTTGGGTTTTAACTATTATTGTCTGAAAAATATGGTAATGGCTGTTTAAATGTTTAAAAATAAAAATACTTTGAGTCAAATAAAGTTGTCTTTCTACTACTAAAAAACTCTTGTATAATTGTATGTAAAAAAAAAAGTTGTTAACACTTATAGTTTACAACATTAAATTAAATTCAAATATTATCAGGACTTGCTTCGCTTGTTAAGTAAGCATTTTCATCTTAAAAAAAATAACTGCTTTTGATAAAGACCGTTACACTATTTATAAAAAATATTTCTTAGTTACCAAAACGATCCGTTTTTTTGTTTTAAATAAATTAAAATACCATGGAATGCAAAAGAAGCCCCCTACTTTTGGGCCTAATGTTCCAAAAAATATTTGTAACTAATGTTATTGGGTTAAATGAATGCATAAACTATAGTTATATTAAATATTTTTATACTTTTACTGGTGATATAAATCAAATCTGATAAAATTGTTATTCCAACAATGTGACACTTGTTCTGCATCTTTGAGATGCATATTCATATAAATAAACTATCCCAAGGTAATTTACAAATTAAGTTAAAATTGATTCATTATTATAATTATATTAATATATATATATATATGTGTGATTGATAGCTATTTCGGCGAATACTTTCATCAGAACTATCTAGCTCTGTGGTGATCTATGAAGGCATACGCCAAAATATCTATCAATTTTGTTATTTTTTCACCTTATTGCAATGGATTTCTATATAGTAAAGGCCAATCAATCAATACCTTACTCATAACTTATAAATTAAATTTATGTTATAAATTAAATTATTAATATTAAAAATTAACATTTATTAAGTTGCCGTCGTATTCATCAAAAATATTCAACTTTATATACATATTTATAAGCTCAAGAATACTTGAATAGATAAATTATCATAGTTTATAGTCCATCTTTGGCGCCATTCACTGCATTATTAAATTATGCTAAACAAATAGATAACAGCAATAAATAATATATTTTAGAATAATATTACCATAACTTATGCAGGAATGATACAAAATACAGTGCTTCAGTGGACCTCCCAGAGGTGTCGACATTTGTTTTCACGCCGAATTAATACCAAAGGGTTGTCATGTGTGTATGATATATTTATTTCCCCAAAAGATTCAGATTGTATACCTGCATTGTAACAACTTATTCATATTATTTTTTTCACACCGAAGCAGCATGAAAAATATGAATTAAAGCTTTTGGAATAACAAAAGCTTCCAATTTATTTAGACATCTGAATTTACTATTTTTTTTATTCAAAGGGTTGTTAAAAACAGTAGGTGTAAAAGTTTTCTTCTTAATAAAAATTTAAAAAATACTTACGTTAGAAATATTTTAAAGTCTTTATAACTAACAAATACTCCATGTGTTGCTCGTACACAAAATAAGGTTTATTTTTAACTTACACAAACATTTTAATGTAATTAATGTTTTTGTTAAAATATGGTAAAAAATCTTGTATGGTTTATATATTTTTTTTTGGAATCAAGTCACTAGTGATAACGTTTCAAAAATCTTTATAGTCAGTGGCGTTACTACATGACGCTTGCCTTACACAAGCAATCTAGGAAGGTCCGAAATGAAACAAATGTATATTATACTTTCGCAATTATTTATACATATATGCCTTTTATAATATGGTAACATATTTTTAACTACAATTTCACAACTTAAATCTCATAAAAAATATCGTTTTTGTTTAAAACGCATGATTAATTGTAATTGTATATTAAAAATATATTTAAAAATAAAACAAAAACTTTGTCTGTACTGATTCCACTTATTTTGATATATATCAGGAATTTGAAGCTCATTAGAAGAATTATCAAAAACAATGATCGAATTTATATACAAAAAATAATATGTAGAGTTAGTATAAAAAAGTAGTTTTCATTTTTTATATATTGTATTTCTAATAAAATTTGACAGTTAACACCTTAAAAATGATGAATAACTATATTTTTTGAAATATTAAAATAGAAAAGAATATATTCTGCCGAACCCTTTTTTTTTTCTTCGATTAGAATAGGAAACGACAATTTCACGCTGAATTAGAAAATCAAGTTTACAAAATCGTCTTCCCTTTGCACGTGTTCGAAATCCTTACTTCCGCACGTTTTTGCAAAAGGATTGAACCTGGTCCGGTTGGATTGACACCACCACCTGTTGATCGTACCACTGCAAGAAAAGGTGTGCGCATTGATGCCATTGATAGAAGTCTCATCTTTTGCCGTATGAATGGCACAATAAGACCTCTGATGCGAAAAATTGCATTGACATGCACTCAAATGATTTCATTTGATACTTGAGTATTGGAATATAAAAACATATCTTTACGATTACAAAAAATATTTATTTATCTTTGTAATTTGTAAATTTCTGTTCGAAAGCATTAATATGTATGTTATGTCTGGGAGCCGGTAAATTGCTCGAATTACAGATTATTCGAATTGCTTGGTTATTTAAACGATTTTTCACGACTTTTTCTACGAATTTTATTTTTATCTTGTGCGACACTTGTTTAGAGAGTGAAATATAAAAATAATTTTCGTAAGTATTTATTTTAACCGTGTTCGCTCCAAATACGGAACATATGATCTTTTAATGGAGTTTATCTCAACAGAAGTGTTTCTACGAGAACTGCTTATTAATTAGTTACTCAAACTGTTTCTATATATTTCCAGAAAACATAGAAGACTAGGGCTAAGACAGAACAAACGGACAGAACAAACGGAAACAAATTGATTATCTTGCTATTCGAGCAATTTCCATTCGAACAATTTACCGGGAACCGTTATGTCATGAGTTTGATATTTTGATTCGCTTTATTTCGCCTTAAACCGCGTTCTAATCGTGTTTGCAGTGACTTCGCCCACGCAAGACTCAGCATTAGTAATGATGAGGGATTGATATTTGTGTCATTACAGATGTCATTGACTTGATTGTGTTAATTTATTTGTAGTTGTTTTATTGCATTTAGTTAATGGTCGTTACTACAATGGTGTAAAATTTATATGTAAGCACTGGATTAAATGTTATACTATGTGTTTTAAAAACAAAATACACACTCCTTTATACTTAAGATGCTTTTTGTGAGTTCAGCTGGTCTTTATACCAATAATATCATCATACAAATTGTGAAGTATCTGATTGTTTTCTACTCATTTGTCAAATACATATAAGTAAAACTATAGTTACTTTAAATGTCGGTATTTTTTATTACGTTCACTGTGAGTCCGAAAATTTTATTATTTGCTACGGTTAACTAATATAACATTTTACGAAAAAAACACTTGCGTAAGGTCATGAATATTTTATGCTGCTTGCATCATTTGTCGATAAAAGTTCGTGACAAAATTGGCTTTTAAATATACAGGTGACGGATTTACAAAAATCTGGAACAAGTAATATTGTTCTGCTTTCAGATATGTAAAAGAATAGCTTCGTGAAGTTATAATAAAAATCAAGCGTAAGTGCCTGGTGTTGGAAATATTGCATTGTTTTAATAAATTATATTGAGCAGATGTGGCACCATTCGTAATGAGGCGGGATGCTAAAAAAGCTGACGGAGTGAAAACACGTCAGTAACAAAATATATACTTATGCACTTTCTCAAAATATATTACAACTTCACAATGGCACAAGCTATTTTTCTAAAAATTTGTAAGTATAAATTTGGTTTATAAAGTTTTTTGTTTTTATTTTATACATATATTGGCGACTGGCGCCCGTGTGGTCGAGTGGTCAACACTTTTGGCTTGGGTTACGGAGGTCACGGGTTCGAATCCCAGTACGGACAGTTTTATAAATTGATTTTCAATCAATATATGAATTTCTGTTTAAGGCATGGTTGTATGTAATGTCTTGAATTCTTCCCTCCCACCCATCCTATCTTATAAACGGGGCGTATCGAGAGCGATTAGCTTACCACTAGTCCTGTCCTAGCTCTATCCTTCTATTTTTACTCTCTTTGGAAAAAGTGAGTTTGAGCGACTGAGTAACACACAGTTCTCGTACAAAAAAACTTCTGTTAAGATACCTCCATTAGGAGGCTATATGCTCCATATTGGGAGCGGACATGGATTAAAATATACATATATATATTGATGGAACCATATCGACGGTGGAAAAGCATTAGGACATTTTCAAAACTATTATTTTACAGCTATTTTTAGATAAACACAATGTATGCAACTTGATACACGTTCTATCAAAAGGATGTTAGCTGAAAATGCCAAATTAGTATATAAAATTAACTTTTATGTTTAAAAAAGAAGTGACTGAAAATTGTGACCAGATGTGGGTTGTGTCCCTTTTCATTTTCACAGTCGAATTATGTTATGTGTTTCCACGACTAATTTCTAGGTTTTTTTATCCATATCCGCTCGCAATGTGTAGCATATGGCATTCTGATAGAGGTATCTCAACAGACGTTTTTCTACGAGAACTGTTTGTTACTCAGTCGCTCAACCTCAAGTATTAGAAGGTCAAGGCTAGGACTGGACTTGTGATTAACTAATCGCTATAACACTACTACAGCAGTACTACATATAATTGTCATGATTCACTCCCGTTTGCCTGATGTGTAACGACTACACAGCTCAGGAGCATGTGCTTTTTTTGCATAGTAAAGAAAGGGTTAACTATTCCTAGAATCTTTTACTCTTCCGATCCTTCAATAACTGGGCGTAGTGATAACGATTAGTTATCACTAGTCCAGTCCTAGCCTTGACCTTCTAATACTCTTTTAAGAAAAGAGAGGATGCATAGTAAGAGAAGGGTTAATGACAAAAGGCAACCGAAAGATGCAATGCCCTCGTTTTACAACATACATAAAAATACATACTAGAAAACATATATTTAATAGATGCTCAATGCGGTTTTGTCATAAATAATTAAATAGTGTTAGCGCCAGACGTTTATTGCATATATACATAGTAAAGTGTAAACTTTCCACGCCACCATTGTGGTTTCAAGTGTGCTTTAAAAATAGTCATACAATTTATTGAATTGTGTTATTTGTACGGGTCAAGCTGACGACTAAGTAAAAGTGCATTATGAAAATTAAAACTTTTATAGCTTATTACCTCAGTGCGCTAGTAGTAAATTAAATTTCCCTTGTACTAGAAAGTATTTTACCCGAGTAGAATATGTCATAAAATGGACACGGATAGTAGTGTTATTATTACGCGACACAGTAATATAAAACAACTTGCTTTAAGTTGTATTTATTTGTACATGTTTTTCTCTATTCGTTTCATATTGCACCCTACAAACGCCCCAAGCAATAAAAACATCACAGCCATCGTTATAATAAAACAAACAATGTCACGTTAAGTAATTATTTGAAGCGATAATAAATAAAACATCCCCATTTCGTTCAATTCTCACGCGAATCAATGATTTTCAAACAAGTACCCTTCCGCTCTCTAATTATCTCCGCGATCGGTGCAACAGAAAACTGCAATGAATTCTAATGGATTCCAAATTAAAAACTGACCATTTCACACAAATAAAATAAACACAATTTAGTATGCAACTATGACTAGATTTATTTGTATGTATTAATGTAAAACTCATAAAAAAATATTAACAACTCATTATATTTGAATCTTTAAAATTATGTACATTCACACAGATTTTGTCACTAACGACCCGGGTTTCGCCTTTAGTCATCTTCAGGCGTTAAAGTTCATCCGTGCACTTGAACGCCTGAAGATACCGAAAGGCGAAACCCAGGTCGTTAGTGACAAAATCTGTGTGAATGTACATAATTTGAACAATTCAAATTTAATATTGAAGTTCCACCAAGCACCTTCAGTCGAAATCTTAAATTCATTATATGTTTTTTATTACAATAAGAATTAATTATAAAACATGTTAATGTTAAATGAGTTAAAATATGAAAATTGAAGCGCGTTATTAATATTATAATTAAAATAAAGTAAATGAAATAATGGGAAATATATTAGAATCCAAAAAACACAATATAAAGCATTAAACAAGTTTAACAGAAGAATGCAATTCTTTATTATGTACTGTAATGTTCAAATTGAGAAAACTAACAAACGAAAACATATGAAATAGCAGTGCTTTTTATTCTCATGTAACGCAGTGAAACGGCGTTCCGGCACCTTTTTTCTCGGCATTTTAATGTTTCAAATCAATATTCCAAAAAAAAACACTTTTATTCTGTTTTGATATTCGGATCTTGTATTGAAGTGTTACGCCATTCGAGAATTGTCACTACTAAGTATTCACATACAAGATCTTAACTGTGATGTCAATTAGAACTTATACATGACAAATTAATTAATAAATGAACAGAGGAAACATAATTTGGACCGTTTTACAAATGTGCTTCAGCTGCTGTAAGCGATCTGTTTTCCTCGAGTTACACTTCAAGTGACAAAAAGATAGTTTGAAAAACTGAATAACAAGAAGTTCTCGTAAAAAACAACTGTTGAAATACTTCTTTTAGGAATCCATATGTAATACATAAAGATCGGACAAGGATTTTTAAAAAAATCCTGACGAAAAGTGAGTTCCGACACTTTTTTTCTGTTAAAAAAAATACACTGTGAAATATTATTTATGTAAGCCATATTTTTTTATCTGATGATAAACTGTTGAAAAAACTTCATTTTCAAATTATAAGAGTATGAATACTATTTTTTGAAACTGAAGACCTATCAGTTACTACATTTTTTTTTATCATACAATAGCACCAACAAGTTGGTTGCTAAGGACTATCACACGCAATCTATATAAACAACACACGTTGCTGTCCATTACTTTATCTCATGGGAAAAATAACAGATACATTTGTAAATTTTTGTTTATTGTATGGCCATTCGATGTAATTATTATTAACGTTCACTAAAAATATCGTTTCGGTTCACCTAACTAGGACTTGAAACATAATATTGTGTATTATAATACAACGTCAAAAGAAATATGTTTATTTTTAAATATCCAACTGTTTTGCTACTTATATAAAAAGTATAGAATAGTTGACAAGCTCTCGTTTTTCGTAGACGTGTGTAATACAAATAGGGCATCCAATCCCGGGCCACTTACAAGATCCCGGGATCTCGGGTTTTACAATATTTAAATCCCGGTGTTCCTAAATTGATTTGCCATAATTTATTTTTTTGTTTTTTTACTTGTTCTTAATTTTAACACACAAAAAAACTGGCATTGCAGCTGTGCGAAAGATTTTTAAAATGTTTAAGCCGCAGTTGCTTGCAATCAACTCAGAAGAAGATATACGTATATATCGACTGTGGAAAGGAAAAAGCACGTAAACCACAGTTTTTCAAAACAGTTTTTTTTTGATAATCACAATGTATAAAACTTGATACACATGCTATCAAAAGGATGTAAGCTGCAAATGCCGAATTAGTATCTTAAGTTAGCTTTTATGTTGAAAAAAAGATAAGTTTGTATAATAGAAACCAAGAAAAAATACTGAAAAAAAGGTTTTTCCTGGACAATTTCTTTAATTTATATTAGAATATGCCAATTAAACACCAGTTTTGAAGTCACTTCACTTCAAGGTTGCGTGCACTTCAAGGTTGTGTATATTTCATAATTTGCTTATGGCCCAAAATCATTAAAACACGTTTTTTGTCCCTCCTGTTAAATTTGCTATATGTGGGCTACGTCCTTTTTCCTTTCTACAGTCGATATGTACATATCTCAAGAAACCTTGTCTAAGATCTCAAATTTAACAAGGAAATAATCTTATCACGCCCTGAAAAGGAAATGATTGCAACTGAATACTGTAAAAAATTATGAAAATAAAATCTTATTGATGTCTGCTATAAAATATAAGAGGGAGTATAACCACAGTTCATTAATTTATTTTGTAGATTTTTTACAAAAATATATATATAAACAAACTGAGATACACTGTCAGGAGTTATTTTATTATTAAAATATACGGTAGAAAATCGGGAAATATTTAGATTTTAAATTGGATTTTTTTACATTGTGTCTCTTGAAATCCGGGAATTAATATTAAAACGATTCCAGTAATGAACGGAACATCAAATTGACTGGGACCACGGGAATGGATGTCATAATATGGAACGAAATTTTGATTTGTACATAAAGTTAGATAGTTCAACATTAATAAAATCATGTTTTAAGGGTTGGCATTGCTTCTAATAAATAATTGTTTCTACTTTTTACCGATATCAGTAATAAGGAACACGACTACTACATGAATAACTTTACTTGATACGAATATTTCGTTCTAAAATTTACAGATATCTTTCTGTTTATAACAATTAGGGTATCCAATCCCGGGGCCTTTTTCAATCCCAGGATTTTGGGATTCCGGGATTGGGATTAGCTCACCGAGGAATTTAAAATCCTCGATTAGCTATACTTTTTCTATACCTTATCTCCGAGTGTCAATTTTTTTTCCAAAATCCTATCAGTTTTCAGGATTTGCTCAGGATTTTTCAATCCCGGAATCGCGACCATGCAGTCCCGGGATTTCGGGATCAGAAAATTGGATCCCGGGATTGGATTCCCTATTCATAATGAAGGAACATAATTTTTGAATCTCATTCCTTTTTTTTATTCCTCTTACAAAATATCTTTTTGTGAAACATATATTTTTTTTAATTCATTCTGATCAGTGGCTGATATCAGTCATATGTTTTGTAACTCAATTCTAATACTTTAACAGGAACACGAGTTTAATACGTATGCAGAAAATTAGCGACTAACAAAAACAAATTCTTACCTGGTGAAAGACACTTATAATTATATTCCCTGTGCTTCTTTTGTAAAAGATTCGATATTTTTATTTAAACCGCCAATTATTTTAACGGCTCGTTAGCGAACGCTCGCTTTGACATCTCTTACAAAACATTGTGCTAAGTAAAGTGACTTGTCATTTTGTATGACAGCGTAAATGTTCAATATAAACATCGAATTGTGTGGTAGAGTCATGTTAAAAATTACTTAAGAATTGACAGCGGTGTTTTCACTTTTACGTTTTAATATGCACGCGTCCGATTAATCATATTGATAAGAATATCTTTCAATTATTAAACATATAATGCTCCGATTTATACAAAGCATTTTAACATTACCAAGTCAATGCTTTAAAGATCACATTTAATTAATTATAGTATTAACCAGGGCTTTTTCCCATGAAATGCGGTGGGACGGAATTCCAGTACCTTTTCTATTAGCATTTTTGATGTTTTCGAAAAAAAAAATTTTTTGGATTTTTATAAGAAACCATTCGATCATTGTCTCGGATTGGGAAATACTAATAGCTTTCTTCTTGGATATTTTATTGAACAGTCAATCTTCATATTGTAAACCAAAAACTTAATGCACTGGCTTGAGTTTTTGAAACATAATTTTAAACCCTTTTAAAAATGTCCTGCAGTTGCTGCAGGCAATTCGCGTTTTCTTAAAGTTACACTTGACAAAAAAATTGAAGGAATAGTTTTCTTATTGGAAAAAGGATGCTCAATTGGTTAACCACCAGTCCTGTTCTACCCCTATATATATTCGAAAAAATAAAAGAGGTTAAACAACTGAATAACAAGCAGTTCTCGTGAAAAACTGCTGTCGAAATATCTCAATAAGGAAGAAGGACATGGATAAGAAAAAACATTTTTGGCAAGAAATGAGCTCCCGCACAAAGCTCTGGTATTAACCATCCAAATGAATAATGTATTGTTTTACTATAATATTATATTTACTGACCAAAAAATGTAAAGATTAAACGTCGCTTTCGAAAAAAAACTGTCGTTTATTGATATTGGCAATACAAAGATATTTAATCTTTTCACTTTCTTTACAAAATCAAATGATTGAAATGAATATATTTTAGAAACTTCTATACGCAATAGCACCATCTATTTTTCATCAAGTCTACTTTTGACATAAATTCTTTCAATATCGACATTTATTTGATAAGATATTATCGAACAATCTTTTCGTAACAATATATTGATTTAAATAAAATGACTTACAAGAGTCTACAACGATGCTATATTTTTTAATCAATTCATTTACTGTATCGATCTAAATAAAAAAAAATCAATTTGAGTAATGATGATTTCATTTAATATTTAGACAAACTAGTATACTTGACTTATCGAGATGAACAGTGATTCGAATTAGTGAAGAATTTTTGTTTTCATCAACTTATTAAATCGTTTGCCATAACCTATTCAATCTTTCTATAGATGACGGATAGTATGAAAAAGTATTAGTTGTGATGTATTTCTTTAAGCTATGGAATTTATGAATGAACCACCAATGGATTTGTTCCAAGTGAAAAATAATAATAATGTAGTAGGATTTTTTTATTATTATCCGTGTCCGCTCCCAATGTGAAGCATATGGCCTCTTAATGGAGGTATATCAACAGATTTTTTTTTCACTTTTATGGTGTTCACTGTCAATACTTGGTGGAAAGTCATTATATTAATAAAAACAATAATCCTTTGTACTTCATTCCACTTTATTTAATATGTCAGGACCGGTTTCGCTCATTGCGAGCATTGTCAACTGACAATGGTTGACAATGACTCAGTTGACAATGCTCGCAATGAGCGAAACCGGTCCTGACATATTTAATAAAGTGGAATGAAGTACAAAAGATTATTGTTTTTATTAAGATTTTTTTTTCTACGGAAACTGTTTTTTACTAAATTGCTCAACCTCTCTTATTCAAAGAGAATAGTAGGGATAGAAGGATATGGATAGGATAAGACTAGTAGCTAATAGTTTTTGCTACGCCTAGTTATTAAGGATTGGAAAGGGTGGGAGGGTGTTTTTAGACATCACCCATGCCTTCGAACAGAAATTGATAAATCGATCGAAAAAATTCTGTTCATACTGGGACAACACTAAGAGTACTTTATGATACAGTTTAATAAAATACATTTTTTTCCCCACAGAATCTCTAAGCGGGTAAAAGAACAGTTTAAAGTGATTGTATTTCTTATAATTGGCAAGTTTCATGCATTTTCATTTAATTATTATAGATTAATATATTCTTCGGTGTGTATTGCTTAGCGGGAACAACAATCGATTTCAATAAGTAAATAATACATGAGTCATTCCAACGGGTTAGGGACGGCTTTTATTTGCCCGAGATATCAAAAGACAGCTTGTTTTGATCTACGTATAGGATATCAGCTATATTATGATGATACATCAAGGTGTTTCGGCGTAGGCCTGTCGGAGGGCGTCCACCCCGCTCCAGGTAACTCTTCAAATACGGAACATCTGCCCCTGTGTTGATTATGGTTTCTGGAAGATACATACGTGAATTGCATCTGGAGGTTCATTTATTTTATTAATACATAGGGTGAACCTAAATTGTGAAGCTCTTTTCCAAAACTGGCTATTTCTATTTTTGCACGTTTTCTGGAAACGGGATTCCTTTTAAATACAGTTAATATGAATGCATGGTATGCAAATGTTTATGTTTCCTAAAACAAAACGGATTAATATGTTTAAGAAAAACTTTTTTTTTCTATAAAATGGTTGGTAAGTATATTTAAGAAGACAAATACAATTTCAAACGGTAAAATCATAAGCAATTTTATCGATTTGGCCAATATTTTTTTAACCAATACCTGGCACAAAAAATTTTAATCCTGCATACTTAACTCATTTTTGCCAATTTTGGAAAAGAGCCCCTTTCAATACTATTCTTATTTTTAAGCAGGATTAAAAATATTATTTTCATTATAGATAGATACTAAACATAATAATAAGCTGATTCGGATTATCATTAATTAAAAATAATATAAATCAGACTCGTAGTGTTATGAAATGTTAACGGAAATAATTATTAAATCATTTTTGTTTTCTACCAATAGGTATAGTTTCATTGGAAATAGAAAACATTTTGTGAACGTCCTCAACCACGGTTTTTATGAGACAACTCTGAATCAATGCTGATTGTGAATAGAATTGTTATATACATAAGACAGTTATAAATAAATAAATAATAATTAAATAATTTGAGATATTGGCTGAGGGTGCTTGATGGAACATAAATTTCATATTTGAATTCTACACATTTTGTACTGCTCTAAGTTTGTGAGCTTGAGTTTATTCGTGCACGCGAACGCACGGAGATGTCGAAAGCCGAAACCTAGATAATAAGTGACAACACGTATGGGAGTGTACAAAAATAGACCTGCTTAAATTTTATTATAAAGCGATGATAACGTTAATATAATATACACAAAAATAAATATAATATACACAAAAAATAGTGCCGTGGATACTTCTGTAGTCTGTCTATCTATACCATTCTTCACAATTGAGGAGCAAACATTCAAAAAGTGTTTTGTCACAAATTTTGAAAAATGGCGTTTTATATCAATTCTGATAGCCCATAATAAAACATATGAATGGAAATCAAAATTAGTGTTCAAAAAGGTTTTTTTTCATATTAAAATGAAATCATAAAGTTGACACATTCACACAAACCGTCACTTTTGCAACACTTAAATCATCATTTTCCAAGCTTTGTATTTGTGTGACAAAACACTTTTTGAATGTTTGCTCCTCAATTATATTAAATAAAACATTATTTTTATTCTGAATATGTATTGAAGTTATTGAAACATTGCATTGCTAATTATTTCATATTATTAAAAAAATTAAGCCGGCAAACCAAATATAAACTCCTTCTTTTATTATAATCTATCAAATTTTTTAAGATTACGCTGTATCTAAAGAGGGTTACACTACTTATTTTGAATGATTTTATTGATTGTGTGTCTATCGAAAGGGTATTTTTAAGTAATACATATGGATTTTTACTGTTACTATTCATAAATTAAAAAAAACATTTAAAAGCATTTTAATAATCAATGCATTTATTTTTTAATGTTAGTAAGTCAGTAACGAAATAAATTAATATATTTATGAAGAGCTTGGTATCAAAACTCATTATATATTTTTATTATTTTTTAGAGATACATATGCCAAAAAGATCTAAATGCATCATTTAATATTTAAAAAAAATTGTTTTTACTAAAAATGTACTTAAAACACTGATAAAACCACTGCCAAAGATCACCATCGTTATCTTAGCTCACATTTTTAATATAATATAGTTATAAAGCATCAATAACTGATTAGAATTTTTCATGATGAAATAGTATATTTTTAAATCGTAAAAATTGCTACATTTCACTTTCAATGAATATTCAAGGTAATTAATTTATAACATTTTTTTAAATAATGAAAAAGCGTTCGCATGTGTTTTTTTACGATTTTCTCAAAACTCGGTTTTTGGAGAATGTGAGTTATGATACATGGCCCCATAATTTTGATACAATCAAAATTTAATTAAAATATCAATTTGCCTATACAATATTTATATATAATTCTTGTTCTCTTAAAATGTGAAACATATTATGGTTTTCAAATGAAAATATCTCAACTAATCTTTTTCTATGAGAGCTACTTGGTACTCAATTGCTCAACCTCTCTATTTTTAATAGAGTAGTATCAAACGATATGATAGGACTACTTGTTAGCTCACCGTTATCTAAGCATTGAGACGGTGGGTGGGAATTTTTAGACATTACCCAACGTGGGTTCATGGTACAGTGGTCAACGTAGTACATAACAATTTTGCAATAATTAATCATTTAAAAAAATATTATTGCTTTGTTTAAAGTAGAACAGGTGTCTCAAAGCATTTGTATTTGATCTCTGCTAATCAAAAGAAGATTTAAGACACTTGTGTGTTAAATTAAGTAAAGAGTTTAAGAGTCATCAACAATATCTGAATTAAGGTAGAAATTACTTTAAGAAAAATTTAAAAAATTCCATACTGAAAGTCTATTATATATGTAGACATGTGTAAAGCCAATTTAAAAGTCTAGAGAAGGTTGCTTTTAATTTTCACTTAAATAATAATAATGAAACTTATTTAAATAAAAATAGTAATACATGTAAAAAAATATGGCAATCTAGAATCTTGTTTGTGTACTATTGCATATCCTGGACAGTTTGGCATAAGGAGTTAATTAAATTAATGTCTTTTATGTGACAGTAATACTACGCTACTATTGTCAGAAAAATCCTGTCGGCTTACTTTGAAAGCTTTTCAAGGACGACATGCTGTCCTTCAGATCATGACACTTGCGTAAAAATAAATTCAATACTAAAAGAATATATAAATTAAGCCTTAATGCTAAAGATACTCAAACTTTTCATGAATAAAATTTGAATCTACAAATTATAGCAATTAATGATAGATTTTTCCAACTAGAAACTAGTTGGAAATTGAATGATTAATGCATCACAAGATTGTGACAATATTCAGCTAAATCTCAATCTGGCCATATACAGCAAGTGGAAAGTTTCGCTATTTTTTTTAACACTCTTATACGGTTCTAATATTTAAAATAACACGATACTAACTGCCAGTGAACGCGATATAAGTAATACTAATATTTAATCAATTGAACGATTATTTTCTTATAGATATCAAAATTTGATATCAATGTCAGCCAATCTTGTCATAAGGAAGTATTATTGTTTGTTTCTACGATATGTTTTGCGTGCATTTGTATCATTTCTGACTAGTATGTCTTTTTTATGCTCTATTATGATTTTTTTAAATAAGTATGACCAGAAACGATGATAAATACTATATAGAGTAGTTTTTAATATAATTGTATTCGCTTGGAGTGTTTACAGCCTCAGTTATAGATACTTTTAGAGAATGATTTCTTAGTCTTTTTATGAATTTGTGCTTCAACGCAAAGATGTCTGTGAGGTCTAAATTTAATCTATTTGAAAAAGGCATTTCAAAGGACTCATAGAAAAGCAGTTCAGATAAATCAACGCCTGAAGTTTTCTCTGAGGAGTTCAAATCAGAGTTCAGGAAATAAAGGCAGCAGTTATCATAATCCTAAAAAGTTTCGAAATCAACGACAGTAAAAGTCTGAAAAAGTAATGTTAAATATTCATATTAGTATTTTATTGCTTCTTTAATAAAATGTATATTGAAATTTGTTATTCGTAGAAATACTGGCGTGTTTGCTATACAAGCCTATGTAAACTGCCACTTTAATAACAAACTCGATATTAATTGTTCTAAAATTTAAATGCTTAACTTATTTTTAAAAATGAACTTAGTATCATAATATGCGGAATTGGCAGCTCTACACAATGACATATCTAACTGTTTCCGATAAAATATGAAGACTGCCATTTTTGTTCCCTAGAGCTTTCAAATTCTCCATAATGGTAATAAAAAACTTGCTTAAAAATGCCAAACCTAAATCTGAAAAGTTTTGTTTTGTGATTGACAATAACTAATTTAATAAAAATTTATATTATATAAAAGTTGACTGTTGGTTTTGGAATCTTTGGGATGTAGCGTATAACCAAGCGTGAAACGGTCATGATCGTGGGAATTCTTTTAACGCGAGTAAGTAGGCAATATAGTATTCTATTTATTTGCGGATCCAAGAATGGGAGAAAGAAGGGACATGAAATTAATCTTGGAATATTTATTTAAGGTTTTTAGATAATAACAAAAAAATGATTTACTGATTTTTTTTAAAATACTGAAATAAACATTTTAATAGAAAATTGACGTTTTTGTAATATATTACGTATGTGAATTTTATAAAACAAGATATGAACTAGTATTTATTTGAAATAAATATTTTTAAGAAAAATAGCAACAAAGAACTTTTTCTATTTCTGAACATCGTGTAGGAAATCAGTAAAATTTTCTTAGCCTAATATATTAAAAATCAATTGTACGATTGAAGAATAAGTTGTAAGCTGTTTATGTCATTTAAATTTTGATCCTCTTGAACTGCCGGATAAAAATATTTTCAATTATTGTGGTGTTCCGTTAATATCGATTAATTTCAATAAATATTATAATAATTAGTAACATTAGAAAAAATAATCAAAATAAGACAGGTGGCTCACCATTGTATAATATATTTCCTTTCGTACTTACCTGATCTCATATAAGTAATTTGTTTTCAAATTAGTACTTTTTATATCAATCCCTCCCCTATCTCACTGAGTCAAGTAAAAAAATACTTTCACTTCTATTTTGTAATTAGAACCAAGCTTAATTATTAAGGTAAATATGTCTACAATAGTTTGTCTGAAGGTGTTTCTGAAAGAAGCGAAGTACGCATCACAATTTGTTAGTCGACTTGTGGAATAATTTAATTATAAAAGTTATCAATTTTATACTAAAAATTAACATCCACAATGTTTCCGTCGAATATTGAAAATATGAATGGCTGTCATGTATCCGACTATGTTTCATGCTAATTATGCAAATATATTAGTTGGAAATATTATGAACAAATCTCATTTATAATAATTCCCTTGATCATTTTTCTGGGTCCACTGTGCCTTCGTCTATAATGATACTCTCTAAAATCTGTGAGCGTTTCTTGTTTGAGTTACACACTTACAGTGTGAGATTGCCATATCAACATGTCAACTTCAATGTATTTTAATTAATTTCAATGATCAATAATAAACCACTTGCGAGATAATTTACAACCCACTCACAATGAAATAAAAATATTTGTTTTATAAAAATCTGAATGTATCAATATTTTACGAATACACTTTATACGTTTCTATCTTAATGTTTGAGCTTTCCGAGGTGTTTTGGGGAAGGATTATTAAACAATCGAATTTTACTTGATTTTACTTATGGTATGTTTCAATACGCAATAAACCGTAAAATAATTAACAACTGAAAAATATATTTAGCTATGTCAGATTTCAAAAGTGATTTCAATTGATGTGGCAGATTTCAATTGGTGTGGTTTATCAAAAAGAAACGAGCAATAAAAATGTATATTATATTTAGTAGGCATATATCGTTTAACATGATTAGCTTAGTTTCTCATTACATAAGCCATATGAAACAAAAAATAAAGGTAAATCAACCAAATTACCAAAAAGTCCTACTACAATTACCACTTTTCAAGTGATTGATTGAAAAAATATTTTTTCCATATGTAAACCAAATAGTCTTTATAAGACCAGCTCTGGCATCTAAGACAGAGAACTAATCGCTTTTCTCTTAAGACTATCAGAAGCTATAAATGTTTGAGCGAAAGATCCGGTGGCGTCTATAAGGATGGGGTACAGAACCTGTGAGACCTGGAGGTCAGTGACTGGCGTAGAAAAGCCTGGGATCAAGTGGAATGGAAGAAATTAATTGAGGCGGTCAAGGTTCACCCCGGATTGTAGCGCCAAGAAGAAGAAGAAATAAACTATGTAATAGTATGATATTATTTTAATTGTGTGAAAGGACAATTGTTCATGTACTCAAAGAGATAAGTGTATTTCACGCCGTAATCCTTCTTTCCGCGATAATTATTTGTATATTGGATTGTTTCATTTTTATTTTTCATACCATATATCTAGCACTATAATAAAATATAGGCATGCTTTAGTTGTTTCACATATAAATATTAGAAAATATTAAGCCCAGTTTTTTTTTTAATTTTTTATTTGAAAACAATATTTCTCCTGATCGACGTTATTTTGCATATGCCATTTTCAGTAATATAATTTTAAGCATTATTATAATTCTATATATATAATAATATATTTAAAAATCTTGAATATTTATATTCTTTCGTCGATTTAGATATTTTTTTAAGAAAATGTAAAATATAGGGTTTGACTGATGTAATCATATTCATTTTTATTTATCAATAATATATAGTCAATAATTTTCGTTTTTTCAGAAATATGTATGGATTGGACACACAAGAGTTTTATTTTATTTTTTTAACATTGTACCACAAACTAATTTTTCAATTCAATATAAAATTGTTCAACATCAAATGATTGTTAACGAATTAAGGACAATTACCACGATTTGATTATAAACTATTATTTAAATATTAAGAATTACGATCTTTATACTCAGGCCAATGATATTTTATACCTTTACAAGTAAAGTTGTGTATCAAGTGAAAATAAAAATAAGATGCTCTTGCAAGGAAAGTGAAACGATAATCACGGCACATAAAAGACTGGCATTGTTATTAGGGCAATTGGAGATTGCACCAGTTGCAAGCAATCGTGGTCATTGCTTTTGTTGAGGTATGTTAAAAAATTATACCGCATGTATTTTTGCTAACCAATTCATTCGCTTTTTGTCTTAAGGGCAACTCTTTTTAGGGCAATTCAGAAGATAAAATAATGTTTTAATCAAGCCGTATTACCTTTACTACATACATGTATATATGTGGGCTTTTTATATTTAAATAATTCTTTCATGGGAATGATAAATTTTATTTGAAAATTTTGTCAACAAATTAAATAAACACTTTTTTACTGATAATAAGTAAAACTAGTTGCCATTTTATTAAACGTTTTGATAAACGAAAATTTATAAAATTATGCTTAATTTCCACAGTACACGATTTCGATTTTTTCACGAGTTTGGTTGTGCTTCTACTAAGTCACCAAATATGTGTGTTTGGTAAAAAGTGTATTTTTTAAAAGTTGAAATATATGTATTAACATATCGTCCCTTTACTGCCTGAATTCACTAAGTAACATCGGCTAAAACAGAGTTGGTTGTCACAATCTACGTTAGCATATTTTGTCATGCTTTACTCAGTAAATAAGTCATTATGTCGAAAAACACGTTTTTTGAAACTAAATTAAATTTCATACTATTTATTTAGTGCAATCATTGTTACATGAGTTTTGCAAGAAGCTACTGAATGTTATTCACTACCAGGGACGTCCCGTGTGCAAAGGCGAGCAGGCAGTTGCCTAGGGGCGGCAAGTCTTAGGGAGCGGCAAATGACCAGAGTTTTTTTTTAATGACTGAATATTATCGACACATAAATTGGCTTAGAGTTAATATTATGCCTCAATGTCTTTGATAAAAAAAATATCGACAAAAACATTTTCAATGGTAATAATATAATGACCGATGGGTAAACAGTAGCTAAATTTATCGCAAAAAACCTTCATTTAAATATGACATTTACCAATTTTAGCATTATAGGCAACAAATAAGATAATTTCAAAAAAAATATTTAGAAAAATAGTAAACGGGGTATTTTAAACTTTGCCTGAGGGCGGCACATAGCCTAGGAACGTCACTGTTCACTACTATTGAAAACTTCTCTAGAATCGAAAGAATAAGTTGAATCTTTAAAGTTAACAAATTATCAGTGACAACATTTTGTCACTGAATGACTTTTGACAGTAAACCGACGATATAAATGTTTTTTTTAGATATTTTTAAATTGAAGACAAACGCTTTGAAAATTATTATTTAAATAAATTAAGTTGACGTTATTTTTTTCAATAAGAATACAACAACTGATAAAAATATATATTAAAATACGGTTCTCTAATAAGTATACTTCGCAGTGCAGTAAGAGCTTTGAATCTGACATAAGACAAAAACGCATTTGAATAAATTGTCAAAGAGGTCCCCACCACTTTACATACTGACGATGGGAAGCAGCCGCCATCTTTTCGGAGGACATTCTTTATTTTGTCATTCATGAATCTTCAGTGAAGACGCGCCAAAGGGACGTCGAAATTTTTGCATAGCTCCTCTTTTTGCCTAAAATGAAAATTTCAGTGCTTCTGGGCATGAGAAAATCAAAGAATTTGTTTGCCATACTTGAGAATTACTTTGTTTTAATTTATCGAATTCCGAAAAATGCTTTTAAATTGCTACCAATTTGTAAACATTATCAAAGCATTTGATGTTGAATAATTTAAATTATGTTTATATCCAATTGAATTGTCTTGGAGCACAATGTAAACAAAATTGAAGTTAAAACTCTTCATCTTTCAAGGCAGTAAATATTTCTGAAAATACGAATCTAATTGACTTAAATACTTGACGAAATCACACCATATATTAAATTTCACATCATCCTACAAATTTATCTAATTCAACAAAGTAAAAAAAATATTATATATCTTTGGAATAAAACTATGTAGTAATTAATGCTTAGTTTTACCAACCGGATACATTATAGTGGAATCGGAATGCCACTGATGACCATCAACACAATGTTCTCGGCGGAGCTATGGGACGCTGGGATGATAAAGGAGAAAGCAAGATGATTGGCGCGGGATAGAGAATATTGAAGAAACCCTGTGGCGGCGGACTTGCCAATTTCTAACCGGCCATGGCAAGTGCAATGCAAAACTATTCGCGCTGGGCAAGTTGGTTTTAAGGCCGGACTGCTCTTGTGGGTATGCCGAGCAGGACGTTAATCACGTTCTGTGGGACTGCCCTGAGATGAAGTCCGAACGAGCAGAATTGTTTGCTGTGGTTCATCCTCACACGGGCCCAATAGGCCACGCTGACTTGATTGCAACCAAAGCTAACTTCACGGCATTTGAAAAGTTTGCCAATTTATATGGGGATCGTCACAATCTTGACTTCTCTCTAGAGTCATTAAACTCGTCTACATCGACGAGCTCTCAGTATACGGACTATACACAAGATACTTAATGTCAACTTGATTTAAGTGGCTGAGCTAGTCACACTTTTATTATTATTAGTATTATTATTATTTTAAGCACATTAGTGCATGGTTCAAAATCAGTCCCGTGCAGTTCTGCTCGGGCCATGAATGTGAGGGGTAAACTCCTTTTTTTCTGTCGATAGCGTTGTGGAAGGCGGCCATTAAAAGTTGGCTGCATATACACAACGGGTGGTGGTGGGAAACCAACTGATATGTTTATTCTTTAAAAAATTAAAAGTACAGTACATGAAATTACAGCTGACGCCAATTCGCCATGTACTTGACAAATATAATGAGACAAAATATAAAATAACACTACACAACACATTAAAATCAACATACAAAATCAAGAAATAAAATAGTAAAATTTAACAAACAGTTTACAAATACTATCACTAAAAATGTCCAGTTCTCTAGGCAATGAGTTGATCAGTCGAACGGTCCTTGGAACTGGCGACTCATACGTCCTACGCGAGGAACACATTTTTAGAAACAAAAGTTTTGGTCGTAGTTTCACCCACGTAAGAATAAATTGGGAGCATGTAAGTTAATAGTCATGAGAATATCTAGATTATTAACTCGGCCCCGAAGAAGAAGAGAAAAATGCTTTAAGCTTGAACTTCCAACTAGGGAACGGATATGGTTGAAAAAGGTAAAAAAACTACTAAATTTAATAATAATCTTGATTTTCCTAACAATAATTCGCCACAAATATAAGTCTACGTTGACTTTTATTATAATTGAATGAGCAAATAAAATATATATTTCACTGAGAAACGATGACAAAATTATAACACAAACATAATATTACAATTTAGTGCAAACGTGACTTCTTATAATGTATTGATTCCATACAATGTGATATTAAATTCTGCTGCATACCCAATCACGTACTGCTTAATGATAGGAAGATGATGATTTGCGAAGCAGTTGTATTAAATGTATCCCGTATGAACAGATATTATATTCACTATAGCAAAATAGATTATACTCTTTTGACTTATCGTCGTTATTTTTCTACAACCTCGTATCTCAAAAAATACAATATAGCTATCGTCATAAACCACAACTGGAATATTTGTATCTTCAACATCTTTGAGGAAGTTAATAAGGAAGGAAGCAAAGACGTTTTCATCGACCCATGCTTAACCATAACACATGACTATATTATTTGCTAACATTTTCTTATAAGGTTAAATAAAGCATGAGATATGGGACCTTAGGAAAAGGTAGACAATTTCGACATATCGACTGTGGAAAGGAAAAAGGACGTAACCAACACATAGCAAATTTTACAGGAGGCACAAAAAACGTGTTTTGACGATTTTGGGCCATATGCAAATTATGAAATATACACAACCTTGAAGTGCACGGAGACTTCTAAAATGGTGTTTAATTGACATAATCTAATATTCATTTTAAAAATTGTCTAGGAAAAACTTTTTTTTCAGACTTTTTTCTTGATTTCAATTTTCACAAGCTCAACTTTTTTCAAACTTGAAAGCTTAATTTAGATACTAATTCGGCATTTGCAGCTTACATCCTTTTGACATAATGTGTATCATAATTGATACATTGTGATTATCGAAAAAAAGCTGTTTTGAAAAAACTGTGGGTTACGTCCTTTTTCCTTTCCACAGTCGATATGTAAGTTTAAAAAATGTACATAAATGTTTTTACCATAAAACTGAGATGTGGTCATTTTATCTTTTAGACAGGGATGCGGATTTGAAGTCGGAAGTGTAAAGACAGACTCGAAAAAAATTAACGGCTTTGAGTCCTTTGAAAACAAGTGTTTAAGGTGACGGCACTGCATGCTTCTAAGTGTAAACAAATAATTAAAATCATGACGACGACTCCACGGCCCTACTTTTGGACTGTATTTATATTTTATCACGTAAGATATTCATACAGAAAACTATAGCAAAAAAAAATTGTAGAAAACTAGCATAAATATAAAAATATTAGATGAGGTTTCAATTTTCAATATAATATTACAACTCAAATAAGCTTTACTTTCCTTCTTCCTTTCAGATATCGATAATATTTCTCATCCTTCTGGATTTAACGCAGTCCCGTGCCTTCTAGGGGGCCGATCCCGCGACGGGACCACGTCACATCACGTGACAATAATAAAATTGATTGCCTGACCACCCGCGGACTGCGGCCCGAGCTTTTGTATTGAGATGTTGTACCCTCGCTGTCTTGACATGATGAGATGCAATGACGTTTTAAATGGTGAATGTATTTTGGTGACAGCTTGATAGAATTTATTGTTATATACAGCTTAATATAAATATCAAGTAAAAAAAATAAGTTCGCCCTAAAAAAAACAAATATCGTCAACATTTCAAGATTATCGCGCAGCAATAGATTTTTGAATAATCGCATATTGCGTCAGCTTATTTAAAAAATATTTTAAGCCAACCAAATTTTAATTAAAAATTGCAAAAATAACATTACTAATATAGAATATAATGATTTTATAAAGCACACTAATAAGTAAGAACGTTTGTAAAAATATCTCTGAAGTTTAAAACTGTTAATCTCCATTCAATTATACAACAGTTTAGTAAATGTTGTTCATATCAAAACTATGGAATATATTTTGCTTAAAATACACATATATCATATCTAAATAGAAACTGTTGATTAATCAATATATTTAAAAAGAATAATTATTATAATCTGTTGATTTAAAATAAACATTAAAAAACTCCATGCTAGAATGTAAAGAAAGAAATTCCTAAATCAATAGAGAGCTTCTCTATCGATTGAGGTAAATATGTGAGATATCTCTATGTCTCGCCTATTTACTTAAATAAAACACAACTTCTTGTACTTTGTTAACAATTTTATGAAATTATCAGGACCAATTCTTTTCATCGTGACCATTGAGCGAATTCTAAAAAAAATAAGAGTTAAAAGAAGTTAACGTAATTATTATAATTAGGCACTTCAATTAAACCTAATTCGCTTTGTAGGCTACTTTAATAATAATCATATATTTGTTGTTTCCGGGTAATACAAAAAGTCAATCAACTAAATTCGATACAAAAAATTTCAATAAAAGTTAGTATTTTCAAAAAGATGTGACGAAGTTTTGTGTATCTCATAAGCATATTCCTGATTAGGGCGTAAGCTGAAATAACTATCAACTTTACAATAGACTTTTAATAATTAAATGCCAATTCGATAAATAACATTTTTTTTAGTATGCATGCAAAAATTTAAATAGACTGAATAAATAGCCTTCCACACATTTTCGCGAATGAAATTGGACTCATTTAAAATTTCGCATGATAACAGTCAATAAAAAGTTGATTCAGTACACCACGCAATAAATAAGTAACAAAAGAAACACGGGGAGTCCTAGTTATCAGAAGATAATTGGTTAAGAAAAATATCACTTCAAACCATTCCGCATAATAACGGTGGCCGATATTATTTAGTGAAATTTCCTGATCGTTCCAGTCGTTTACATCGAATACTTTGTTGCTTTTATCATATTTATACGCATATTTTAAATTTTCATGCAGATTTTGATTCGGATAATGAATACTTGGATACTGTGGACTGAGCTTGTATTTTTTTTGCATATTGCAATGAAATTTTATGGGATCGACAGTATTTTTATTATATTATATTATACACGCCAGCTTACTTTAAATAGTGCAACGAGGGTCTCTGGTGGGCGAACTACAAACTTAGCAGAATAAAAATTTAATGACTTATTACTGTCATCGCATAACCGTAAAAATATGCTACATATTTTTTCAACATTTCTTGTACGTTATCTTTGCGAATTCTGATTATTACGCTGTTGCGTAAATGAAGCATTTAGTAAACCAACCTTTTTGCCTTTTTAAAGTTTTAATAAGTAGAAATTTACTGCATATATATTTATATATATATGTACATTATTTTGAACAACTTTATTTTTACTAACAAAAAAAAGATTTGCTCATTATTTATGTTGTAGTAATTTTTTTAAAATTTAATAGGAAAAAATGTATTACCAGATATAGAGAAATTTCTAAAGTACAATCACGTTTTTACTTAGCGTTTTGTTGATTAGGTATATTAGGTTTCGAATGAAACCTCCTTTGAAGTATGTATTTGTTAAGATCACTTTACTTTTATTATACTATAAGATTAATTAAATTGGCATTTACTTGGTAGAACTCCATTGTAATAAAATGAAAAAATAACAAAGTTTAGTTAGAACTCACAAAAAGAAGAAAATTACTTTGTTAGACCTCACGTTCCGATGAAGACATAATTCAACTATATAGAAATTAATATTTGTAGAACTAAAATACTTTGTTTTTTTTACTTTATGATACTATTAGACATATAGAATATTATAATTCATCGAACTATTTTTTCCTAATATAACTACCACTTGGTTTACTTCGGTTTTCAGGTGACCATATTAAAATGTTTTATACTAATGTCCGATTATATGGACTTTATTATTTATTACTGAGGCGGTTATAGTTTAATTCTCCCATAAATCACATCGTAATTTTGTATGTAATGAAATTTTATATTATAAAATTATGCTTTATAGTCCATAAAATTTAAATGTGCCCTAAGGTCTTCAAATGCAATAAAATGACACTAATCGCAGGTATACAGGAAATAGGAACTATTATTTTACATACAATATAATGTTTTGCTATTCTGAAAGAATATTGATCTCGATTCTAGAACCTTCATAAATCAAGTTGTGGTGTATGGTATATACGAAAACAACTTGTATGTTTCATACAAGACTCATTGTTACTAACTAACCAAGAACCGGATGTTTGTAAGTAGCTTCCCTATTTGTAATTCATATCACGCTTTGATATAACAATTCCATTCATTCAATGAAACAAGAAGATTCTTTAAGCTTGTTTGATTCAAGACAAGCTACACTGAGCTTTATTGATATGTATTGTACAGAATGAATCGCTCTGTGATGAATTAGATTCTTGAGCTTTTTAGAAGTCCAGTTTCTCTTGCCACCTTAATAAGGAAAGACTGGGTAATGTAAAAGGAGGTACGATGGGCCATTTAAGCTTCGACAAGATTTTTATTTTTCTTACTATAAAGCTCCCGTTCATTTCGCTGGAAAAGCTTCACTTATGAGTGATTAAGAAGAACAATTGAATTCCAGATGGATGCTTAAATGGGCTTCAATAAATGCTAAACTTGTTCAAATATAATATATTATAGTGTTAATATTTTTATTAGTTAACCGAGCATATAAAAATATTACTTATAATTGGTGTTTTAATCACTTTAGTTTTCAAATTGATTGCAAAAGATATAATGTGCCTGTAACTGAGGTAAAACGTCATTTTGTCAAATCCAACTATAAACATTTTTATGATTTTTTTTTTAATAGATCGATGGATTTGTGATTGAAAAATGTATATGTAAGTATAAGTCTAATTTTTCCTTCCATTTATCCACTCCTAAGCGATAAGCATACTATTGACACTCTCTTATACTGTCTTTTGTCCTCGTTTTCTTTTCAAAAATCATATGGTTTGGAAACCACTTCATTCTTCACAACCTAGGTTAAAATTATACATATCGAAGAAAACTATAAAACTCATAGATGTTCACATGTAATATCTTATGTATCAACTAGATTCTACTCAAAGGTTAGCAGATCGCAGCTCACGAAACACATGCGGCTCTTTGTATAGACGTTTGTGGCTCTTCAGACACCAATTAAAATTTCACTTTCACTATGAGATAGATTCGCTGAATGAACTTAGGCAAGAACAGCATACTCTCTCCTAATATTTATTCTTCATATATTATTTACCTGCGTGCCTACACGTGTTGTTTTCTCTGTCCATCAGTTTTCATAAACAGTAAATATATCCAGCTTAATTTTTCAATACAAGTGGACAGCTATGAAACAAATGCCTTCAATAGAAACAATAATATTTGTTTTGTGGAATAGTTTGCCTGAAACATATGGCGAGTTGAAAAAACGAGCATTTGCTTTTCTCACAATCTTTGGCTCTTCATATGTTAACTAACAAACATTATTTAACATGAATCAAATAATTTAACATTTCGACTGAAGGTGCTTGGTGGAATTTAAATATTAAATTTGGACGATTCAAAAAAATGAATCAAATAGAAAATAAGCTAAGAAACAAATGAACAGAAAATAGTTTACAATCAAATCTAAAATTAAAGGAAGTATGATGTAATTTTCCAGACCAACAAAGCTTTCAAAAGGGGTAAAAGAGCACCGTTCTAACTTAATCCTAAATAAAAAATCTTCACCTAATAACGTATAATACCCTTAAAATCCATATATATATATACATTACATATAGGTGGTTCTTTGATACCTTTGCCATCCAGTTTCCTCGAGAACTTGGCTTTTCTCACTTGAAAATCTGCAGACTCCTAGACCAGAAAAAGTACCGTTCGAATGGTGGAGAAATCCATCAATAGAAATACCATTAAAATATTACTTGTTAATTGCAAATATTGTCGTATTTTATAAACGTGACGCTATGTCTTTCTTCAATCCAAGTGAATCGAGTAAATGATTCATGATTATATACATAATTCCACACAACCTCGTTGGCAGCTTCTTCGTTGAATACAAATCACATCGCGAAATGAATTCTGCTGATTATTTTTTATATTATTTTCTCGGCGAGTTGGTGGTCACAGCAGGTAAAAGATCACCGCTGCTGAATTATGAATCGATTGGTTCGGTAACGAGAACAAATCTCGCGATCGAATCACCTCGTAATTTTGATGTCGCCAGCAACAAAGGTGTAAAATTATTCAATTCTGTTATTCCGCACACCTGAAATTATTTCAATTATTTTACTGAATAAATATTTAATGTTTATACGAGTACAAAGAATCTATTTAAAACGAAGTAATGTATAAGGTTAACGATATTATATATTTTTTAACATTTAATTTAAGAGATAACACGTTGTTTTTTTAATATTTTCTGAAATATTCTACCTATTGGTATTAGATTGGTGACATCTTATATAATGTCATTGATTTGCACAAGTATAAATCAATTTATAAAAGCAAAAATGATTTTTTCAATGCAATCAGTTAATATTTGTTTTGATGTCATTCTATATGTATTAAAAATATCCAAATTAAATTAAAATAAATAAAAAATTATCTCAGCGAAAAAAAATATAATTACATGTACATGAAAATGGGTGAACGGATTCTTCCAAACAAGAATACTCCGAAAACAAATTCTCCGTACAAAAATTCTTCCAAATACAGAATCTTCCGTACACAGAATATTCCGTACATATAAATATTTTATTTATAAAAATCATTGTTCTATTATAATATGTATGTAAGAGTCAGTGTACGAAGTATACTTGTACGGAGAATTCGTGTTTGAATTATTCTGTTCGGAGAAATCGTATTCGGAAGATTCTTGTTCAGAAGAATCATGGAACCATTAACTTTTTAACTAGGACTTTTCAATGTTCTCTCAATTCTAGTTCTTCAAATTTTGTAATTTGAAAAGAAAAAAAATCAATATTGGTCCAATGGCAATTATTACATTTATGAAAATAAAACTCATTTTTATGAACTGTTTCCAAAAGTTTATAAAAATAATGATACACAAAATTTACGAGATATTTTTTATTTTCGCATCGTTTTCAATATTTTTTAAAAATCACTTAGTAAGGTCGCAGTAATCTTTTAATTTCTAAAAAAGATCACAGAAAACAAAAGTTAAAACTATTACTCTAAAGTCATTTATGTTCTCTAAGTGTGATCTTAAATAAAACACTTTTTTCCTTCTATAAAAGTGTACCAACAGTGCTAATATTAATACCTCAATATTATATTTTTATTTATTGATTAAAACATTTTGATCGATATTTTCAAATGACGCTCATTACGAAAATTAAGATAAAAACAGAGATATTAAACTCCCATTAGAATAATTTGTCGTGATTTCCACCATTGCTCTGTGGGAGGCTAAACGGGTTTTGTTTGAAGTCTAAAAGCCCCGACAAGCCGTTGTTTATTTATTTATAAATGTGTCTCCTCGTCGAATCGAACTTGTAAAAAATACGTCTTATCTGTCATATATTAGAATACGCATTTAAAATATTGATAAACATTTTGATCTCATTTGAACGTTCGTCACTTCCCTTTCAAGCGTATTGCTTCAATTGCATGTGAGGGAGATCAATATATCCACAACACCATCCAAATAGACAAGTTTTTAATTTGTCTTTGAATATTATCAAAGATTTTTTTGTAGTTAAGATTCGTAGTACAACATGAATTAGTAATGATGTCGTAGGTAACGTAAAAAATAGCGAGGTAGTTCAAATTCATAGTAGGCTTTTTTATGCCATCGACCGTTAAATTACGTGATGTATGACTTTGCATCTAAATAAATTAATTTCATTTTTTTTTGATATCCTTTTCTAATCAACAATTAGTAAAAAATATTTTTTATTAACATTGGTTTTTAAAGGTAATGCAATGGTGATCTTAACATTTTACTTGAAGGCAATAACTAGTCTTTATTACTATTAAAAACAACTCACTTTCTGGCCAGCCTTGAAAGTTTCACGTGAAATGCCCAATATTGAAATTTGCCATTTTGACATATAGAATGCGAATTCAAAAACAATATTCACGATTTAAAACATAGAAATTTTACATATATATAATGTGACATATGAAAGGTTCTACTTAAAAAATCGCTTAAACTTTTATATAAAATCAATCTCAATTTTCTTACTCGGCATTTTACCTATTTTATATTATGACAGAAGAAAGTCTTCGTCGTTTTAAATTCATTTTATGGTATTCCAACTTCGCAATTTTTGGCGCGTTAAATAAAAAAAAAGAAACGATTTTATTTAAGCGTTTTATTTTTTCAAAATTAGCATTAGTATAAATACCTAGTTATTTTTTAAAAAATATTGCATTTATTTATTACATTATGTTAACTGCAACTTATTTTATAAATGATATTTTTTTCAATGCAAAGATTTTACAAAATATTTTGTACGGAAAAAAGCACGTAAACATGATTATATGATCAATTTCAAGTTTCCATTTTTTAATCCATGTCTGCTCCCAATGTGAAGCATATGGTCTCCTAATGGAGGTGGACAGAAATTTTTCTACGAGAACTGTTTGTTACTCAGTCGCTCAACCTCACTTTTTTCAAAGTGTAGGGACAGGAGGATAAGGTTGAAATAGGACTAGTGGTTGGCTAATCGCTATTGCTACACCCAGTTATAAAAGGATCAGAAGGATGGGAAGAGAGGAAGTGATGTGAATTGAAATTACAAACACCCAGTCTTCGATCACAACTTTGAATTGAATAATTCTCAAATTCACAGTGATCTGACCTGGAATCGAACCCAGACCTGCGCGTAGCTCTAACCAACTGGGCCACACCAGTCAATGAGATCTTTTGATATACCAAAGGCGGAGTAAGTAGTTTTGCATTTCCCTTAAACATTTATTTATACTAAACCGACATATATTTTGAATCACCCTCGTTTCCTTTGATGAAGATAGATAGACAGCTAGTTGGGTCATTTACAAAATAACATATCGTGCGGCGCTTTGGCGGCCCAATCTTATCACTGAATGTAAAATATACTTGATATAACACACGAGTGAGCACCAGTCGGTCCCAATTCATACGTAACCTCTACAAAAAGCTTTCTTACGATATCACGACAACACGTCAAGCTGAGCTAGAAATCTCTTAACATGGTGACAAAATTGTATGGGAGAGTAAGCTCGACAAAGAAAAGAATCAATATATAGTAAATAAATTGATAAATAACTAAACACTCGTTTATCCTTATTCGGAAATTATTTATTGGGATCAAAATCGGTCTTCTTCAAGTGATGAAAATATATATTGATTCAGAACTTGTATACAAAACTAAATTAGTCTTATAATGATCTAACAATTTTTTTTTAATAAGTACGAGAAGATTTTAGTAACTATAATACATAATACGAATAATTATAACCTCTTGAACATAATTTTTTTGTTATGTGAATGCAAGTCAGCAAGCTTAATTTGGTTGTGATCATAAAATAAATTATATTTTACATTATTATGTATCACAGCTTTTCTAAGACAACGTTTTTCAATAATTACAATTTTTACAATGTGATACTAGTTCTCTCAAAAGTATGTAAACTGAAACCCCCGAATTAAAATATTTTGGATTTTTTTTGTATACTAAAATACGATGCTAAATATTGTTACTAATATCAGCTTATCGTCGTTTCCACTTGACCGACTCTACCCTACCCCTAAAAATTAAAACAAAACATCATCATCTAAGGTGGTCACCAAAATGAGACTTGATTGAGATGTCTGAATGTTCAGACATGCATGTGAATTCATTTTTTATGCGGATAAATCCAGAAAAAGAATATTTATAAGGAATCAATAATTGCAACGACTATTTATTGCTGATGAAGATGATGATTTATATTGTGTTATTTTCTTTATCATAAATATCACAAATTATATAGGTATGGCCAATGTTTATGTTTTTTTATAACCTACCGGCTGTATGGTCGAATTTTCAACGTCGTTGGCTTCGATTAAAGTGGTCACGGGTTCGAATCCAAGTACGGACAGTTTTTATATTGATTTTTTAATTAATGTATAAATCTCTGGTCAAATGCTAGATGTATGTGATGTGTTGAATTTCACCGTCCCACCATTCTATCTTAAAAACGTGACGTAAGGTGACTGCTAAATTCTAGTTATTCAAAGCCTTATTCTTCTATCCCTACTCTCTTTGTAAAAAAGAGTGGTTGAGACACTGAGTAATACATAGTTATCGTAGAAAAAATTCTGTTGGGATAAACTGCATAAGAAGTCTATATATTTTACATTGAGAGCGAACATGGTAAAAAATCATCATAATTTGACATGCAACAATATTTCATAATTGTCAATTTAATTATTAAATCCAGTAAAACAAATTGTAGACTGGTAATAAACGTGCTAAAGCTCTATAATTTGGTATGTGATCTAACTATTGTGTTAAATAATATAAATATACAACGATTTTAAAAGGAATGAATTTAAAAATGCAGAAATGAGTCTCACTTTTGATCATTAATATTATAGATATTGAAGACATGTATTACTTCAAAAAATGTTATATATTTATTTTTTTAATCATGCTAATGCACTACCTCATGAATGGACTTGATGTGTAACATTGTACAATATATGGAAATTGAATTGGTTTCGAAAAAAACGGGCTACTTTGACAACCATTTTTTACTGAATTAAAACACCAAAAGTGATTGCATTTTAGTAAATAAAAAATATATATTTGTAAAGACTTAGGAGGACTTCGTTTTATTGAAATATGTTTTTTTTCATTTAGTTTCAATTATAAGTTTGAAATTTGTAAATGCCTAAATCATAGTCGAATTTTTTTCTCGATTCCACACACCTGATTTTAACTGAAACACTGATTCAACAATGTTGAGTTTTTAGTCCAAAAAGATTTAAACTGAAGTCCTATCAAAGTCAACACATTTTTTATATCCATATCTGATTCCTTCACGTTATATATAAACTATCATCACATGGTTCTTCCAAGATATTTTAACCTCCACCAGTTTCTTTGCTTTCTCCCAAGTCTACTCATTATAACAGAGCTAAGTACATCTTATGTATGGTTATCAGTAATCTTCCACGATGACAGTATACATCTGGTCTGTAGAAGAAAAAAACAGGATTTAGGCATATTTGGGTATTTGCAACACATGTCCGGAAAAATTCAAACCACCGTATTCCTTCGATAGATTTGGCGGTAACTCTATTAAAGTTCATTTTCAATAAAACATTGAATTTGATAACATTATTAAAATAGTTTATTCGTAAACGTTGCGATGGTCTTATGATGCTTCTCGAAGAAGCGAAACACATGTCAGATTTAAACACAAACAAATTCACACAAAAAGTGGAAAAACAGAGTTCTCAAATTTAGTTTTATATGTATTTTCTTATCAAAACACAGTATACGGTTACTATACGTTTTTTTTTTAAATGAAAGAATACTTGCTACAGTAAAGAGTGATATATTTTTTTTTTGCAAGACACAAGATATATCAATAAGTAAACTCGAGTATTTTTTTAAGCATAGAAAAGTGATGTAAAATCGGAGTAGAAATGTGTTCAAATTATAATGATGTCATTAAAATTGTTGCTAATACAACACGAAGCCGTCTTTTCCTAACTTACTAAGACATTTTATAACATGAGTGTATACTTTACATTAATTTACAAACTACATACACTAAGTGTTTTAGGAAATATTTTTTTTTGATAAGTGATGTAATTTTTTGTATCAGGTAAGATATGTAAAAATTCCGGCACGTGCCAATGACATCGTACTAATTGCCGGTAATCTTTGAGGGCTCTGTACGAAGATGAAATATTAATCAGCAAGCAGCAAAGACCTGAATTTGATATTCATTCAAACCGCCCAGAGCCTAAAGTGGTCCAAAGTGTTCGAAGCTTCATCATATAAAGCAGACATTGTTTACCTTTGGTGAACGCGCTGCAGGTGCCGAATCTTTTTAAAAACAAATGATGGTAAATTTTTCCGAAATTATTTCTTTGCATAAAAGATAATAAACATGTTTTAAATATTCTATACAAATGATGAATGCAAATGATATAACTATTCATCCGTGCACTTGAATGCATGAAGATGCCGAAAGGGGAAACCTGTGTCGTTTTTAACAAAACTTGTGTGAATGTACATAATTTTAACGATTCAAATTTAATAGAAAATGAATTCAATTCACTAAATGTTTTTAAATTTAAAAAAATCTAACTGGACAGCTTCGCTAAGAATTTTTTGCAAGTTACAAGAGATCAATTCAAGTTGAATTGACATGGCGACAATATTCATGTCTTATAATTTACATTGAAAATTTCTTACTTTGAAGTTTACTTTACCGGGAATTCTATTCAGACCTGACCAATCGGTAGCGGCAAACTCTTACCAACTAGACCACAGCTGTTTTATTTGCATTTGACACATAAAATAATTTAGACAAGAGTTTCCATTAAATTACCAGTAAAATTAATTTCTTGAGCACCAAGAAGAAAATGATTGTTTTGCAGAGTATAAAACAATTTTTTTTTATATATTATCTATTGTAGATATCCAAATCCGATCAAAGTAAAAAAAAAAACATAACTATAAATGTGAAAATATAGACCCATGCCTAAAATTATATTTTAAATGTTATTGGTCATTTGAGTTAGCTATTAAGCAAATGGTTAATCATTTTACGCGTTTGAAACATTTTTTTACAGGAAAATGCAATTTATCAATAACACTATTGTTAAAAAAATGCAATTCATTAAGATAATGATAACCATTGACGAAAGCTCCGCTATCTCTGATACACATCGTCCCCTGGAAGCGCTAAAAAAGCTCTTCTGTATTTAAGTCACATAGTGAAGAGGCAGCAATAGCTTGGTGGAGCGGTGACTGGCGTATCAGTTATCACGTCCTGGGACTCGATTGCATCCATTCTGCATAACAAGCAGGCCACTTTGTATTTGTCCCCATTTTTTACCAAACGCCACTACACTTACACTTTCAGGTCGCTGATTACACGACTAGACATTTTACGATAGATTAAATAAATCAAAATATATAATTGAATTTTCTAACAGTTTTTAGTTTAATTATAAATTCTCCAACCGAAGTACTCAAATACGCTATCAACAGTTGTTTCAAACTAGTGACATTAATAAACGTATATTTTTGAGTTTGTTAAAGTGATATTGTTATTTTATTATTCACACATTTAAATTGTTATTTTAAGTGCAAGAATTTTTTTAACACTTTTGGCCCCGGCCCAAATCAAGTAAAATTGTCTCGTGTGCCCGGGTTATATTTGAAGAATTGCATTTTTTCTTAATGACTTACTAAAAAGGCTATAACTGTGAAACCACAAAGTCAAATCAAATGAAACCTTTTTCGGTTGTTTGAAAGACTATTACTATTCCATTATGTATGGTATTATTGCTAGAATGTTCTGCTTTAGAAAGCCATATTACAATGTTTGAACATGTACCAAGTCTTACTCCATTTTTTTACTTGGCGCCCACCTTGCTGGTTCAATTGGGCTTATTTATTTAATCTTGCTGTTGTTAGTAACAAAATATTTTTAGAAATGCTTTTTGACATTCTTTTTATAGAATATTTAATTTTTTTTTAAATGAACTCAGTAACTGCACCATCATATAATCTTCAGAAGGACAAATGGACGCATCAAATGGGTTATGACATCCTTAAATTTTGGTTGGTAAAATGAGTTACTATTTTTAATAAAAGTAATAATTAAAAGACTGATTTAGAATAATTTGAGTATCTGTTATAATGATTATACTTAGTCTTCTATTCAAAACGTTGCTTGATACCACAATGGTGGCTCTATTTTAAAGTATAGCCCATCACGTGAAAACACGGTTCCGGGACTCAACGCTCGGCTAGCTTATCACGTGAAAACACGGCTCCGGGATCCAACGTGACGAACATTTAAAAAAATGCGTTATTTAAATGTATAACGTGCGTTTACGAGACACGGTACTATTATTTGAACAGAAATAAACTTATTACCAACGACTTTATTTTTGATACAAGTTGTAGTGTCTATGGTTTCGAGGTTTGTCAAAAAACTTCACTTTGTAAAAATATTAATTTTATTATATATTTTGATATCGATGAGTGTTATAAATAAATTTTGATATTAATTTTATTTTAATACCGGTACTTAATGTGTTAGTATGTTTTACTTAGAACCTTGTCATAAGCCGTCATATGCGTAGAGTGTAGACATCTTACAGTACTAAATAAAAAATCTTTGAATTCCAAACCTAATTGCGCAATCCAATTAAATAGACGTGTCAAAATTTTGTCCGATTTCGTTTAGAAAGTTTTCTAACAAATTGGCCGACAAGCTTTTTTTGAGATTCAACAATGAACGTTCAGTATTTGAAATTTTGGCAGGTAAATTGGTCGGCATTTATTGGTGGTACAATTCGATATGCTGGAAGAGCTTTTACGTGATACTGTTCATTCATTGTATGTCTGATTCAGTAAAACATAAAAGTGTTTTTAGAATTTACGTAATGTTATGAATGGATTTGCTTTTATTGTGTTTGAATGTTATGCTTACGGCCGTGACGATTTGTATGTATACCAAATGTCATTGAGTATTTTTTTTTATCCAAAACGATCGCTTCTTTAATAATCTTTTATATTATAAGTTATACTTTAAAGAAATACGTACAATTATATGAATATTTTTTTTTATATTTTATTCATATATGTTTTTCTTATAATTTTTTTCTAGACTTATTTAGTTAAACATTTCTCGCTACGTGGATAGCAATAATTTTCTCTTATGTGAGAAAATTTTTAACTATTTAATCTCATTTAAAATAAAATATAACATTATAAATACTCAGAATCAGACATAAGTCCCACATATTGCAAAATATAATTTACCTTTCTTAAGAACCCCTACTACTAGCAGTACATCTATTCTGAAGGCAAGGAAGTAATTTTTGTTTCACTAAAACTTCTAAGCAAAAAAAAATCTGTAGCTTTGTATTTTTTCAATGAATTTTTTTTTTCTTACTAACGGCTTTATTGTACACATTACTAGACAAAAAAAAATCATTTTCACAATATCCATAGTACCTAGTAAAATCAAAAGTAGATTCATTTATATAATTCTATATAATAAATCAAAACAAAACAGAAAACTAATTCAATTGATAAAGACTTTTGCATTCATTTGAAATACTACAAAAGTAATGATGAATAATAATCTATTTTTTTTCTTTTAAATTGGTATTAAAACAATACGTCTTTTTTTTATATGTCAAATGAATCTGCCACTGAACAGAGAACACTATCTTTCCTTTTAAGATTGCGCCACGAGTTTACAACTTCAATTATCACACATTGTTACTCTTCCACTTTCACACCTTGTATTTAATAACAATATAATAAAACAAAGCCAATATTTAAAAGTAGCACCTTACCCCCAACAACATAATCTAAATCTTAATTAAAAATGCATAAACTTTCATTGGATTAATAAACGCGTACCTAAGAAGAATCATTTTCACATTAACACCTTTGGAACGAGCAAAGATAACCAACCAACCTGAAGATGTTAATAAGGATTTCGGTAACCGTAAATCAAGCTGCATCTTACCTGGCCATTTTGAGAAATCTGATATTAAAAGCCACTTGTGTATGTTATAAATTAAAAACTTTGGCCACTGTATAGGTATTAAATTACATTTTGTAAGTATTTGCCGTTTATGGTTGGTAGGCCTTATTAAAAAACTTGCAATTCGGATCATCCAATTACAATCAGGATATCGGGAGATAAAAATGCGAATAAGCGTGTGAAATTAATCGCCTGTATGGCAGAGGAATTTGAAATGTAATTACAGGATATATGTTAGCAATTATTATCACAGAGTGAATCTATCAACACATTTTTTGAAATCACAAACAAACATTTTGTCACTTGAGTATGTTCAAACAAGCCTCGTCAGATTTATCAACTTCTATTATTTTTATAAATATTGGAATTAAAACTTTTATGTACCATAAAAACCAACCTTAAATTTTATAAAATTCGACAAAGGCATTCTTTTGTATTGGTTCAAAAATAGTTAAATTTAAAATCGAACAAATAAGCTAATTAATAAAAAATATCAATTAACTCTTGATAATCATTTAAAATCAATAAACGCAACTTTATTACAGACTACATATTAAGACTGCCAATTAAGAGGCGTATCGAGAGCGATTAGCTTACCACTAATCCTGTCCTAGCCCCTATCCTTCTATCCCTACTCTCTTTGGAAAAAGAGAGGTTGAGCAACTGAGTAGCAAGCAGTTCTCGTAGAAACACTTCTGTTGAGATAAACTTCATTAGGAGTCCATATGCTCCACATTGGGAGCGGACATGGTATAAAAAAAAATGCTGCGGCCTGAGTAGAGAAGCAAACATAGGAATGCGGCCCGGAGGGAAAAAAGGTTGACTATGTTTTCTTTAGATCAATGTTGAAATCTTACTCAATAATTTATTACTCAGAATATTCTATTTAAATACTGCGGTTTTATTTTCGTTGTTTCGGTAAAGTATTAAATCATGATTAAAAAATATATTTCTCTTGTTGAGATTTATGTTTATAATTGTATTGCTGAACATATGACAATAGAAAATAGTTGACTTTACAACTCTGGGAATCACATATATAAAAATAAATAGAAAATAATATTATATTGTATGCATGTACAGTGGAACTCCCCGAATTACGCGCTGGCTTGAAATATTCGCCGCAAATCCCCCAATTGCACAGTTGCATTCCATTGTCGTTACAACGAGACGGTCATCTGTGCCGCGCATACAGTCAAACGTGGCTAGCGTCTGTGTATTCAACACGTGCCAGGCTATACACGTATATCGGGCGACTGTCTATGAAAGGGATTTTGACGCCCTTATAATCATTTGGTGACTAATTATTTCGTCAATATTTTTTTTTAAAACCCAATTTTTTTGCGGAAAAAACCCAATCCCTAATTTAGTATGAGATTCACACCCCCAATTACACTACCCCGAATAACACTGTCCCGACATTAGTGTAAATGGGGGTTTTACTGTATATTCAAAACTTTTAAGTAATTCTGTACAATTTAAATCGCAGTATTTAACTTCTAGATTGAAAAAAGACACGTCCACTTTTGCTAATCACTTAATTTCGGAAGGACACGTGTTCAATCAGGAACAAGGGATAAAAATGTTACACCCAAATACGGACAGTCATAAACTCTTTTTCCAGGAAATTTTGGAAATTAATAGAGCACAATTGCATAGTCTTCCGATTTTAAATGAAATACTCAACCTACCTGGGTCTCCACTTTTGTACCCTATATAAATATAATCATAAAACCTTTGCCGACAAACAAATAAAATGTAGTTCTTGAAACTACTTACTTCTCAAATCTGTGGGCATTCCCATGAGCTTATTATCCTTTTCGCCAGCTATGGCTTTGAACTCAATGATACATTTATTTCTTATATAAACACGAAACATTCATTTACTAAACGTCAGTTCAAGTTCATCCGTGCACTTGAACGCCTGAAGATGCCGAAAGGCGAAACCCGGGTTGTTAGTGACAAAATCTGTGAGAATATACATAGTTTGAACAATTCTAATTTAATATTGAAATTCCACCAAGCACCTTCAGTCGAAATCTTAAATTCTACGATTCCATTGGAGACTTTCTTTTGGACAGAATGTTAATTTCTTGATAACATACAGCATATCGAATTAATAAAAAGATCGTTAAAAATGTTAATATTTAAAATGCTTTTACATTATTAATACGTATAATATATTTTATATTCCACTTTATCCGTCAGGAATGACACAAATTAGCTTAGAATTCTTAATTTGCCCGAAACCCGTTTCCTGCGGCGCAACGGAGTGACCGGTTACACGTTATTATCTAATACTATCCCTGGGAATTGTTAAGAGTTTATCAATAATTGGTCCCGTAAAGTCGCGAACAAGTGTTCCCTTGCACCGCAATTCTGACAAGTAAGCAGCGCAATTATGAAACCCGGCCTCATTAGTATACTTTGAGCCCCTGTTTATAAAATAATGCTCCGTCGTGAATGGACTCAGATTACACTGTAAGTTGACCATGGTTTTGTCACAACAAATATTTGCAATCAGTTTTTTTTTCAATATTAAAAAAAAATATTTTTACAACTTTCATACCTGAGGAATAGTTTTGTTACCAGATATAACGTGCTTTACCTTTTTACAACGCATTCTTAAACAAACACTTTTTTATAACTTAAGATTTCAACTGAAGGTGATTGGTGAAATTTCAATATTTAATTTGAATCATTCAAATTATGTACATTCACACAAGTTTTGTCACTAACGACCTGGGTCTTGTCTTTCGGCATCTTCGGGCATTCAAGTGCACGGATGAATTTGAAATGACGTTTAGTAAATAAATGCATCGTGTTTATATAAGAAATAAGTGTATAACTAAGTTTAAGGCCACTGCTGCCAAAATGGATTAACTCGAGTTGATATTTTGTTTGCTGGAAAATTTATAATTATATTTACTTACATGTTTGGTACAAAAGTGGAAAATTTATTAGATTTACCTGCTCATTTGAAATTGGTAAAAAAAAGTTATCATTTAATAATAATTAATAGTCACCTTGAAAAATTGGAAAAAAATAAATACTGACGAGTGCAGTGACCGCCCAAAAAACTGGATCAGGTTCAGTACAAAAATAAAATTTACTGTAAGTGACTTTTATTGCAAACCATCGAAGATTTTTTTTCTTAATTATTCATAATATATAATTAAGCAATAACACAATACTGTTCAAAATGATATAAAAATTAATACGATAAAAATAACAAAGTATTTAGTTCTAGATTTTTCTATAAAATTAGTTTATAGCTATATCAGCGTGCGCTGTCATCAAAACTATGTGTTATCCTGCATTTATTCATCTATATTACTATTTATTTAACATGACTTTAATATTTCTAAGAGCGATAACAAATATTTAATAAATTTAATACTACATATAATTGCAGTATAATTAGAATGTAAGAATTAATAACAAGATGTTTGGTGTATCTTTTCTAAGCCAGTATACATATATATATATATAGCTGAGTAAATGCAGGTTAAACATAGTTCTGAAGATGGTGCAGGCCGAAATAGATCTAAACCAATTTTATAAACAAACGTACAATTAAATACTTTGATATTCTTACCGTATTACAATGGAGTTCTACTGTGTAAATGTCAATTGAATCAATAATTTGATATAAATGTAATTGACTAGTTTCCATTCATGAATCTACTAAATATTTTATGTCCATAATTTAACCAGCAAAGATTTAAAAAGTCAACGAAATGGAACCCCATGGATCGATGTGTACATGAAACGTCAATTCAAGGATTTTAGGGGAAATCTAATGAAGTAATGTCATTATGGGCTTTGGTCTCCAATTCACTATCTTTCTACTAAGATAATTAATTTTTTGTTGTAATTTTACACTTTGTCAAAAATTAGGACAAGTTTTTCCAGTTGTGAGTATTTTCAGCTAAATGAATACCGAACGAAGCTAAAAATACTCACAATGCTTTTTTTTTAATTTTGCCAAATTAACAACAGTTAAGTACATAATAACAACATAAAAGTTTCTAATTGGTTAATATTGTTAAAGACAAACTTTCATCTGCAACGCGAAGAGAGTGGAATAAAAAAATAGTTAAATTTAATATTTTAAATCAGAGTAACGTAAGAAAAGAGAGAGAGATATTACACTTCTCGCAGATTTTAAATTATTTTTTGATTCAATCTTAAAAATGTTTTATTACCAAAGCGTAGAACATGCTTATATTCTGGTTTACCTTATTTTTATGCATATCCTTTTGTTTTATGTTTATTTCATATAATACTAGCCGGTACCCGGCAAACGTTGCAATTCCACTCGAAGAAAGAAAGTGTTTGTGTTTTAATTGTGTATATTAGTGCATGCTTTCTTTTTCTGTCTGTTTGACGTTTACTGCTGATTGTCTATGGTACAACACACGCGCCACCTACTGTAATTTAATTGTATTATAACCTTCGCGCAAGTGAAAGCATACGTTGTCAAAATGAACTGTATGGCAGACATACAAACATTAATTTTTATGTATAAGATTTATAACATTCCCGAAAGTGCAAGCAAAAAGTTTGTAAAAGTTTTATTGCAATTGGGCGAGCGGTGTGGCAACGCATAAAGTATGAACAAACAAACACTCATTTCACTCTGATCATGATTGTGTGACTTTTATTTCATACGTTCTGTCTTTTTTCGTATTATTGTTCTATGATTACCGTTTTTAAAAAGATGTGCCTCACTAAAAAACTACCTAAAACAAATACAAATAGTAAAAAACATAAATTAGTGTTATTGTGTTCTTACTGTTAATAAATAATTTGTAGCATAAAGGATCCTTTAAAATATGAATTCCAGTAATGATACAGAAAATTCGAAGTTTTCAATTAAACAACAATGTTGTACTTTTATTAATTACACCTTCGATTTATTATTTGAATGATACTTAATTTTTTCCAAAATAATGTTAAGTATGTTTTTGAATACAAATCAAAATCACAATGTAAAACAAAATTAATGTAATAATGTGTTTCTATTAATGTTTGATTTAGTTTACCATTCACTTTAAAAATATCCCAAGTCTCAATGCATTTGATATGACTGCATTACTAAGATAAATCCCGTATTAATTCATGTTTAAATATTACCTTCTTGATTGGTCGTGGCAGATTGTTTTTCCATATCGAAATGCTAACTTGGGCTCATTTCAGTTGACTGGCAATCAAGAGTTTATTTGAGTCTGACATGGATTGATATATGCTCTGCATATCCTTGGGAGCAAGTATCAACGATTTGCATGTCGTTAATGCATTCGACTTACAAGTATTTGATAACGATGTATTTTTACCGTGGGGCAGATAGTCTAACAAAATGTATTGCCGTGTACAACGAATTTAATTGAAACTGGAACAAGTTTATGAAAGAGTCTGTCGCAGATAACAATGTCCAATGATAGATGTAAAAAACTGTTCGTATTTATTACATTATTTAAAAAAAAATCTTAAGTGTCTACGCGACTACATAGAAGACAGCTAAATTAATTCGTTTTTAATGTCCAAAAGTATTAATGTCAAAGTCTAATATTAATCATATCTTCTGTTTTTTTAGAAGCTTCTTTTTCGAATCAGCAACACTTTTTCCAGCGACAACCAATTTGATAGCTGATTTGTACTCAGTTTTAAATCTTCAAAATGACGAATGAAATAAACAATAACTGTAACATTATTTAAAAAAAAACATTCCGTTTTAAGTATATTTATCAAACATTTTTTTTTTTTTTTTCCCTAGGGTACTCAACGTTGTACCCACCACCACCCGCTACGGCTTCACACTCTTTTTATAGGGTGTATTCCGTAGCGTAACAACGTTAGTCGTGTTCAAAATTTTGCCAGAAATGTCCCGAGAAGAAATTCTTCAAGACTTGGTTGCATGCACTACAGTGTGCAGAAATTAAAAGTTAATTAATAATTAAGTGCAGTTGAAAACATGAGATTTTATCTATTTAACTCAACTTTTTTTCCAAATGACGCGGAGAATTCTTTAAATGCCCTATAATTTGCCTTCGATGCAACCAAGTCGGCATGACCGACATTTTCTTTTGCTAAATGTTTTCCAAGCGCTGTTTTTATTATAAATAAATATTATACTTTATCACACTTAATTGAATTCACATTGCTGTATAACCGCGCCTCAAGCATATAACTTCCTAATCTTTTTCTCATCATAGAGGTTTCAAAAGTACATTCTATAATTTATAATCCATATACTTCGTAACTCCGGTTTTCAATATGAATGTTTATTTTACATGAAACTCTGCACCCGTTTTATGTTATCCAAGAAACAGTGTCTAGATAATATTGCACCAGGAGCATTGAAAATGTTTAATCTGTCAATGCAAATATATCAAAACGTTATAAATTATTTTCATTAAGTAGTAAGGAGGGAAATTTCTTCAAACACTATTAATATTTTTCTCCAAACAGAAATATTTACTTAATCTAAGTTCCCTGCCTTTATGTGTAAACGGCAGCTTAATTTAAAACTCTCATTTCTCATCAAAACTTTACATGCAATAACCTATAGAACAAATATACCACACTTTGTATTTAATACTCTTCAACTTATTATACTGTGACCTCTCTGCGTGTAAGTACGAAATGCATACTTAAAATCTTTTCCCGTGACAGTTCTTGTAGGCTTTTCACACGGAACTCAAGTACTGAACACCTCCGCTAATTAATAAAGAGAGGTGTGTTATGGACTACCTGTGGGGAGGTTGCTGCAAGTGCACTCAAGACAGGAAATGAATTTGTTACTGTCAGTCGGTGCACTTCATTGCCTCCGTTACCATGGCAATAAACACCACTGCACTTATTGCACTGAAATGCATAATATAACATTTGCAAGCGGTGATTACACATTGAATACCACTCAATTAATTGTCGTTATCTTATCGATTTTTACTTTATACTAATCTTTTCAAAAAATGGATGTATTTAATCATGATTTTGTTACCGTTTAAAAATCTAAATGTGTAATCTATATTTTTATTCGTTAATCGTATTACACGTCAGCTTAAAACTATGTGGTGCAGCTTTGGTAGAAAATCTACTCTTATATTTCTGATCTAGCGATTGGTCAACTGATTTTTATCGATTTTTTTAACAGCATAGCAACAAACTGTTAATTGTTATATATTTTCCTGCTAACCGTTTCCACCGTATCCAAAATAAGAGGTGTTTTAATTAATTAATTGTTCAATTAGATCTGGATCAAATTTTTTGGTTAAAAGAATATTAGCAGGTAAGGTAAAAAGAAAAAAACGAAGAATATTATTTGTTTATGAAACGGCGTTCATATCGTAATATTTAATAATCACTGTTTTTTAAATATACAATAAACAGTCTGTTTCTATGCGATTAAAACAAGTGAATAAAAATACAATTGATTTATATATTGACCTAACGCTTATGTGACATCAACTATTAAAATCCAAAAAAATGGAAATATTATACCATGTAGATAAAAGAGGTGAATTAGATGCTAGCCATAAGATATTAATGAAATAAAGAACCATTCTCTTGCATGATCAGTTACCGTGTCCAAATTTATATTAGCTTGAAAGAAAAATAAAAAATCGTATTGTCATTTCCACAGAATAGTTGGCGAAGCAAAGGATTGCTGCAATGTTATGTGACATCCAAAAATCATCAGTTGCTTCATCACGGCGGTGTTGACCACTATAGCCTTTTTCAGGGGTAGGAAACCTTTTCTTGTGTAAAGACCGCATTCATTTTTCTGATTCAACACAAGGCCACAGTAAACATTAACTAAGCAATCTTTGGCTGGAAACAATTTCATGTTAATTTTTAAATCCCAGAAATTTGCGGATTTCCCACGATGGTATCGTGGGACCTTTTTTTTAGGTCTTTATCTCAGGAATTTACGAATTTATAAAAATAACAGAATTAGTCGATCATGTCAAAAGACTGCACCAGAGAAGCCAAAAGGCTGCAGGTTTCTCAAGACTGGGCTAGTGCGTCTGTTTGCTTATCGTAAGATTTTCAACGCAATTATATTGATACGATTCCGACAAATTAAAAATTAAAGACAATATATTAAATGCTGCGCACTCACTAGATGCTGCGTGAGCACAAAGCATTCAGAAATTAAATTGAAATTACATGTTTAAAAGCATATATTCGTATAAAAACATGAAAGTAAAAAATCGGAAAAGTATTCGATAAATCACACATAGAAGTCTCTTCGCATTTGTCTTTCTTGATCAATTAAAATTTTGTGCTATGATTATAAAACCTTTGCATATTCCGAAGCCTGTCCTGTCAGTCCACCATATCTCCAGGATTTTCTTCAGCTTCTTCGATGGGCTGAAACTGAATAATTATTGATATATCATATTTATGTGGGACAACAATCGTCAAAATAAAAATATCCTTACAATAACTTGCAAGCAGTTAGTAATACCCAAAATTTACCAGTTTATTTACTTTTAGAAGAACTTTATACGTTTAGTTTGATTAATATTTTGACATCAGGTCTTCTCAGAACTAAAATGTGATGTATTATAATATTATATAAACCAGAGCTTGTATTACAATAACGACACACTGGTTAATCTTGATTATCTATTATAACAGCTATGTATATATTTTTCGTAGTAATTTTATTACGAAAATCTCTTCCATAATATTAAGCCGTCAGTCATTTAAGTACCATCAAATAGAACAACGTTTTTGGCACTTTAAAGTGAACGTCATTTTACATGAAATTGTAATATTTCACTGGTACTAAAATTAAACTGATCTGTTAGAATCGGTTGAAAATAGTAATATAACATGAATTCTAGGCACGTAAAAACGAGAGTTAAATATATTACATACATTGAAGACTTTTAAAGCTATTTTACTTACTCTGATGTCGTGTTCGACCAAACAATGGAGTCAATCTCTTAAATTGAAAAAGTCTTCCATGATTTACACAGAAATATGAATGTATATTAAAAAAAACAAAACTTATTATTCATTTGGTTTTTGCCGTTACAACGTCAGTACTCTTTTAATATAATCGTTCGTGGAAATTTAAATTTTTTAATAATCTTGTAGCCACTTTATTTAAACTACTATATAACCTTATTCATGTAGATAATATAATATTCCATCTCTCATCAATAATCATTGACAATTATTCTAAATAAATGATGCGCAATCTTAACATCAATTCTACTTACTTCTGGAATGTGCGTACGGATCCCTGGCAACCTCGCCGCATTGGCAGCGATCATTTTCCGCTTTTCTTCCATGAGACCCTCTCGATTATGATATATGTAGTCCCTGACGTTAGGCAGACCTATTAGCACTGAGGCTGATAAAGCAGAGCGGCATAGGAGCATGTCCGTGGCCTCATACCTAATAGAAATAATTGAACAAAAGCATGAGTGCTTGAATATACATACATATATTGAACACTTAAATATTTTGATATCTGCTTGGAAGAGAAAGCATTGAAAACAATTCAATGTTTTGTACAATTACAAAATATCTTACAAAACAGCTCAAAAAGTCTTTTGTTGATTTCGGTGACATTTACTTGGAAGGATTCCATGAGAAACTATTTGATTATACATCATAATATATATTTTATTTCACTTTAGCACTTCACTGTGGATTTTGGAAAAAAAAATAAAAAGAAACATTTTTGTGTTAATTTTATTTTAGATTAAGACTGGTTTTGCTCAACACTGGCAGTATCATCAATTAACAATGCTCGTATTGTTTTAAGCCGGTCCTGATCTAAAAATAATTAATTTTAAATTCTTACAAAAAGTGTTATCTTATCAAAATTAATGAATATGGTTGATATCTCAATATCACAGCATAACAATAACTAAGTAATGATCACTTAGTCGAATTACATGTAGTGCAATATGCACGGTCTTTGAGAGAGTTTAATTTATTTCTATCACGTTGCTTAGAAGCATCAAGGTATCATTTTAATGACAATAGAAAATAAACAAGCCACATATGTTAGGTTAGTCAAGATATACAGATTCATGCCATTGATTCTTGGCTTCATCGTAGCACTCGACGTTTGGAGTCGTGGTCACCCCATTAAAGCCTCCGATGGCGAAAATCATATCGTCGATGACATCGATTGCGAAATTGCTTCTCGGGTTGTACATGTCAGGAATCGGAGACCAGGTATTGGTGGACGGCTTGAAGACTTCGCCGGACGCCATACGCGAGACGCCGTTGAACCCACCCAGTACGTACACCTTAAAAATTAAAATTTCATTCATTTTTTAGTTGTATTGAATCAACAGTCAAAATATTAATAATTAAATATAGAAAACGAGTGATAAATTTATGTTGTATTTTTAGGATTAGCTGTTGAATATGTTCATTCCTGATTCTAGTTTTCATCTAATTGTCAATATGTAAAGTTCTTTAAAAAACACACTCTTTTAAATACTGACAAAGGATTTTCTTGAACAAAATCACTTGAGAAAAGAAAAATAGTCTTAACCTCATAAAGAAAACTCACAAAATTACTGCAAAATAAAGAGTTTTATACATACAATTACTACGGAAATACCTACAATATATATAGCATATTTCATTTAACACTTAAGTACAGAAATGTAAAAAATAGGAACGAGGAGCGACGGAGTACAGTTTAACCCGAGACAATTTTTTAATACATATTTGTATTGTATTTATTGAGATATCATTGAAGATTTCAATAAATACCAGCTAGATGCAAATGGTGTAAATATGAAAAAAAAATCGCAGTGTAAATGTACTAGGCTAGGAGTTCAAATGTTGATAACGATTTTCTCATGCACAAATAATAATTGTCGATAAACCTTGCATGAACACCGAACACGTTAATTAATGAAAATGTCATCACAATTAATACCTTTTTGTGAAATGAAATGCAGGACACACCCGATCTCCTGGAAGCCATGGATGTTATATTCGTCCACTGGTTAACTTCAGAATCATACATTTCAACGCTGCTCATACAATCGTGGCCATTAAATCCGCCGGTTATGTATATTTTATCTTTAAGAAGACAAATATTATTACCAAATTGAATACCCATTTATTTAAAATTCTTGTGAGATTAGAAAGTTTAAAATTTTATTAATTAAATTGGCATTAGGTAGAACTTCACTATAATGAGCTGAAGTAAGTATTTTAGTTCTACCAATATTGTTGTTTATTCAATTGATAACTTTTTCTAGCAGACTATACAAATTTTAACATACATTAATTTAATAAAAATAATAAAACATTTTTAGTACTTTTTCCACATAAAATTTATTAGATCAGGACCGGTTTCGCTCATGATGAGCGTTGTCAACTGATAAGAAAAACAATAAAGCAGTGATATTTATACAAAAGTTAAGTGATAAAATCTAATAAATTTTATGTGGAAAAAGTACTAAAAATGTTTTATTATTTTTATTATAATGCCATTCCACCAAGTATTGACAGTGAACACCTTAAAAGTGATACATTAATTTAGTTATATGTACTGGATTATAAGAGATACACAAAACATCTCATATTCCAACATCCTAAATTACATTGAAAAAAATAGTTTTAAATGTAATAAATTGACTTTATACGTACATACTTTATCACCACTAAATTAATCCACATATTTTTTCACCTTATTATTTATTAATGTACTGTCTTAGATTTGGCCACTTACATGATTGGAGAGAAAATAATCTATTTTTATTGACTATTTTTTTATTTCGTTAAAATAATCAATTACAATTATCAAATCTTTTGTTTCAAAAATCCTATAAAACTTACTTTCCAGAGTGCAAGCACTAGCGTCCGACCGCTGAATATTCATAGAAGCTACGAGTGACCACTGATTTGTCTTTGGACAGTACTTTTCGACTGTCCGCTGCCTCTGATGACCGTCATAACCACCCATTGCATATATCTTTTCATTTAGTACCGCCACTGATACATAACAGCGTCTAGCGTTCATTGGTGCCACCTACATAGAAAAATGACATTAAATTTACGCCCATACGTGTGATTTGGCAGAGAGGTAATTTTAATAATTTATTTGAACTAAATATATCTTACTTCTTTCCAATTCTTGAGAACGGCATCAAAGCAACGGCAAGAATTGAAGTAGTCGTTGCCATCAAAGCCTCCAATTACGTAAATTGAATGGCCTAATACTGCCATACCATGGTATGCTCTAGGGCCACCCGGGTCTGTTTCTTCAACCTATAATATAAATCTTCGTCTTTATTTTTTTCAATTAACAATACCGAGTAAAAATACTACGTTCATAAATGCTATCATAATACACAGAGAATATTTTGCGCATCGCGACTGCGATAATAAGATCCAGATCATGTCATATGTTGATATAGGATTGAGCACAAATTTTTGATAGACACACCTTTACTGAGGTGATATCATTTCTTTCATAAATCGGTTGTGTAATAAAGTGTTTCATGATCAGATATGTTTTAGGAACAATGTTTTGATTTTTTTTTCAAAGGCATAGGTTTTTGTAATGTCTAAATATTCCCTAACACCATTCCAAACCTTAACTTATGGGATGTCGGAAGAGCTATTATTTAACTAACTGTCCTGTCCTAGATCTATCATTCTATCCTTACTTCCCTCTACGAAAAGGAGAGGCTGAGCAATTGAGTATCAAACAGTTGTCATGATAAAACTTATATTGAGATACTTCTATTAGAAGATTATATGTTCCAAATCAGGAGCAAACATGAACAAAAAATATAAACCCAAAATAAACGTTATTAAGTAACCAACACATTTTTTTTTAAATGTTTTTTTAAATGTATGATTTACTTTGCGAGAGTAAAACATTTTTCTCTCAGATTAAGTTTGATTTTTTTTGTAAAAAGCAATAATAAAACAAATATGACTGGGAAAGGGCGGCTCCAAAACCAGCTATACAACATTTTATTAACAACCTTGATCCATCGGTCAGCCCTGGTATCGTAGGTTTCCACAAAAGCTGTCGGTGATCCTCCGCTCCAGCCGCCAATGGCAAACAAGACCTCGTGTGGCACTCGAGGCCTAGCAAGTGGGGGGGTGGGAACTTCCCCATCACGTTGTCCAATCATCTCCAAGTTATACAGAAATTTGAGGGTTTCGATGATGATTGTCCTAGAAGAATCGTTACCCACTACAAATGGGTGACCTTTGATTTTTTCCAAAAACACCTATGAAATAGTTAAATCAATGAGTTTTTTGTTCATTTACATAGATTCAATGACTTGATTAATGTAATAGACGTTAGCGTGTTATAAACAAACTTACACAACTTTAACAAAAATATCATTTTTTAGTTATATTAAAATAAAAGATGAGCAATATTTGTAAAACATTTCCTTGAGTACAAAAGACATTTTTTTAAATAGATAGTCGATAATCACATATTTTTGTTGCAAATAAATAAGAGACAAATAATTATATGTATATAGACACGATTCTTCGACAGTGTGTCTAGAATATTTTCGATGAATTTGGCGTTAGCTTTGTGGAAATTCATTTTAACATAATATATCTAGCATCTTCAGAATTTTCAGACAGATAGTCTGAAGATGTCTCTGAAAGAAGCAAACCCGGTGTCACTATTGGTTACACAATATGTGGAATAATCAAAGTTATTTTTAATTTTGTATGGGTGTAGAATTTTATTTCTAAACAAATGGTATTGATAAAATAAGCATAACTGACAAAATTTCATAATGTTGACACTCAACGAAACCAGAATGAGTAGCTTCTAATTTTTAAAGCTGTTGATGGAAGTAAGAATTAAAATATTAAACATTAGTTGAAGATATTATTTAGATATATAGTAGATAGATCTACTAAGTGATACCAAAATTTTGCGAAGCATGTGTAATGGGATTAGGATGATAATTTAGCAATTTAGTAACAAATGAATAAAAAAAACTTGATTAAACAGTGACCTGAGTGTCAAGTAGCCCAAGCCTAATGCATGACATCAATGAGACGAGTTTCTGCCGTCGGCATTTAGGGTCGTGGTTGACCCACCGAAGGGTGGCGTCCCAGGCATACTCTTCGTTCCTGACGTTGAGCTCATCGTCTCCAAGCAAGGCAACCAATTCTTCACACGGAATGTCCAAAAACTCAAGACTTTTAACTGACACGGTGACAAAATAGCGCAATGTGAAACGTCGAGCGTCCCGTTCTAAGTCGTGGCAGAAATAGTTCCTGAAATAAGACACCTTTAGGGATGATTGAATACTTCATTTTAAATACAAAGTTTTGCGAATCCTTTAATATCACAACGAATACAGTCACAATAATTGTTTTTTTTTTACTACGGTTTACAAGAAGTCAGAGGTGGGCTGACAATAGAATGGTCTCGTTTAATCTCGAAGCAATTCTCAGTGTTTTGAGGAAGGAGTGACTTTCTTCATCGCTCCTATGCAATTATATGCAATACTTAAATAATCAATCGATTGATACGTAATACACTTATTGTATGTAACAATATGCAATTTACCGTAAACTTATCGATGTAAATCGCTAAAAATGTACAATTGTGTATACTGCAGATGTCGTAGATAATATATAAATAGCAATTATGATTTACTATCCGGTATTGCGACCCTGATTGGCCGTATTTCTTTGCTTTATTGAATTTTTTTTTGTAATACCGGTATAAATAATTACAATGCTGGTACTCTATTTACTACTGATATTATATTTTCCCGGTATTACAATCAATAGTTTAGACAGATTGAATCAATGAACCTGATTGCTTTTTTTTTATTTACAAGTTTTATTATTCTTGTAAGCATTCAATACGTTATGAATATGTTTTAATTATAACTATATTTAAAAAGATTAACAGTGTATAAGAATCTACTTCAAGAATCTTACTTTACCAAACAATGAGACAACTAAATTGAATGCCGAACATGTGATCGTATTGTTTTTATATTTTAAAAATCTCTTCGTACCTCGCAAAAAGCATAGTTCCAAGGCAGTTTGAAGGCTTGAGAGAGGTCGTGAGAAAGTCACAGCATAGCTGGAGGACATCGAGAAATGACAGGTAATCAGCGGTGATAAGAAGATCATGCACATTGGCGTTAGTTATCGTCACCTTTCTCAAGTAGGCATATTCTATCAGAAATTCGAGAATATTAGAGCTCACTCCTTCCAATGTGACGTCACTTGCTTCTTGAGAATGAAGAGTTGTAGTGAAAAGAGCTCTGAAACAAAAATAGTTTAAATTATTTAATATCTCGTTTACTGCACTAGAATTACGTATGATCTTTTAGGTCACAAACTGAAATTGCTTCGTAAAAAATGCGTTAAAAACACTATATGATTTTCAGTAAATAAATAAGGAATAATCCAAATGAAAATAATGAAGGTTTTATAATGATTTTACTTAAAATTCTACTTTAATATGAAATGTTCAGGACCTGTGCTCGTCATGAACAAATTTGGTCATGATCACTTAAAATTAAAGTGAAATTAGTACAAATCAGTGTTGTTTTAAAAAGAGAGAAGGGATATAAGAATAGGTTTAGAAAATAACCAAAAGTTAACAAACCCCTTTTTTAAGCCCCGTTAATTCAGGATTGGAATGGAAAGAGGGAATATTTAAGTTACAAACACGCACGCCTTCCAATGAAAAAATACTGTTTGTACTAGCACTTGAATCAGTGAAATCCGTCACAGAAGTCAACGACGTTGACCACTGCTCTACGGAACCGACATATGAATAGTTGTATAAAGTAAATGAATTTTACTAAAGGTCAAAAGAAAAATTCAGAAACAGGCAATAAGCCAGGCTGGAAGCCTTATATACAGCCCTGCTTAAAACAACTCATAATTATCCTGATATAATTGTTGATAATGTCATTTATTGCATAATATCAAATATAAGTTAACCGTTTTAGTTTATATTTAATTATCAAGTGTTTAAGATATTATAGAGTATTTTAAATAATAGGACTTTTAATCAAAATAAAAGTGATTATAAAAGAATTATGTGACTGTAAAAATGTTAGCAGGAGTACAGGAAGTAAGGGCTTGAAGCGGAAAGAATGGCGCGGTGTACTAGAAACGATGCACCATCAGCTGTTCTCAGAACTGCATCGCAGAGCAGTCCATCTTCTCGGAGACGTTGAAGGGCATGCAACGACCCTACCATCATACAACCCACCCCTGATGAAGTCAACTCATCATCCATTACCTGTAATTATATTTTATATCTTTAAAGATAATGTCTTTTCTTTCACATTATAACAGATAATTATCACAATATTCTTACACTGTTGTTTTAGATCATAATTTAAAAATATTTTTTACAAACATGTACAAGTTATGACTTATTTTTTGTATAATATTTTTGGTAAATGCTGCAATTAAAATAGAAAAAAAATCGAGAGACAGACATTTTGGTATTTTAGTTACACTCCTTTTCTTAAAATTTGACATCATCTTAACATTAATAAAGTAACGTATTTAGAAAAAAACTTGTTTTTTTATTCTTACCAATTGTATTAAAATACATCCGAAGAAGTTTTATATTATAAATTCAATATGGGCAATCCAAAAAAAATATTCTTCAATAAAAATGATATTTTGGTCAAATAAGTATAATATAAAACACGTTATCACCAAGAACTGTATTTATATTTCTTTATTAAACGAACAAAACACATACAAAAGCTACAAATATTGTTTTACAATAAAAAGATTTTGAAAGACTCTTCCGTAATTGACAAAATATATTTTTTACTATCATATAAAACAAGTAAACGTCACATTTCAAACCGTTGAAAATTGAGACGTTCGTAATTTGAAAAAGAAAAGAATTGAAAAGACAAAACTATGTCTATGAAAATCGATTATTTCCTGTAGGTATTTAATTTATTTAATTATTACATTATATTGTAATATAGTAATGACTTCCTTAGTATGTTCATTTATTATTTTTTATTTATAGCATTAAATTTCCATATGAAAAAAATTAAAAATATTATTAAATAAAATACACAAATTTTAAACGACTGCAAAATGTTGCGTTTTTACGCTATCTTAGAAAGAAAAAAATGTTTTACTTTTTTATCAATTAGTTAAACGGCTCTAATTTTAAAACCAAACAAATTATAGACATTATTAATTTGATATATTATTTACAATATTTTTTACGTTACTTATTGTTTGGTTTCATTAAAGGTATATTATGAAGACTAATGACTAGTATGTTTTTTTAAAGTGCACACAATGCAAATCACATATTGCTGCGCTAAAAAACATTTTTAAAGAAGTAATACAACAAAATTTAAAAAATGTGTATTATTTAAGAGTCATATATTTTGAAATTGAAAAAACATACAAGATAGACTCAATGAGAAATGACAATTTATAGACACATATCTAAGATCTTAAACGTCGAATTAAAATTATATTTCGCCAGGTTCGTAGTACAGTGTTCAACGTCGTTGACTTCCGCGACAGATCCAAGTACAAAAAGAATTTTCAACATTTACCGATTTCTGATCAAAAGTATTTGTGATTTCTAAAAATTCCCTCCTATCCTTTCAACCCTTTAATAACGAGAGGTAAAATTAGCTCACCACTAGTCCTATCTTAGCTCTGTATTGTCTATACCTACTCGCTTAAAAAAAGTAACCAAACGGTAGAAAAATTTCAGTTGATATATCTCTATTAGGAGTCTATATACTCCACATTAGGAACGGATATGGATTAAAAGTCGATTGTTGATTTTCCTCCCACAACTGGTTATGTGTATCCATAACACAATAACGCTCAAGTATATAAACGAATTTACTCCTCATATTCTTGACCCGATACAGTAGTGCGCGGTACCAATCTTTTAACCATGCACTATTGTGCTTTAAAAAATAAAGATGGAAAGAAAAAAAACCGTATGTGCCTTGCTCAGCCATTTAGTTGGAGTTATATTAAGTATCCTGTGTATCTGTATACTGTGAACCCGCCGTGGCGAAAGAGTTAAATCCACTCTGCGTTGAATTAAAAAAGGAATAAAGAATATCCCGTTCCCCATATGATGCTGCAAATTTATCAAATGCCTAAAAGTTGGCCTTGGTTGAGATGTCAATGTGGCCTATAGGGCCCCTATGAGGGTGGATCGCAGCAAACAGATCTGGTCCTGCGGCATCCACCTCAGGGTATCCCCATAGTACATGATGAGCGTCTTGATATTTCTGCCCATAAGCGCAATTTGGTCACTCAACCATGTTGTCTAGCCCAGTGTTCTTCATCTTAAGGTCCGCGAAGACTTTTATGTTTCAAAAATTTTTCAATTTGCTTATCTCCTCGATGTTGATGCAAAATGGTGAATGAACTGCCTTGCGGATATCTGTAATATGTCGGTTATCTCACGCATTTCAAATTTAAGATCGGTCAAAACTATATTGTGGACTTTTTTATGGTTTATGGAACAACTGCCGAATTTGGGTGACCAGATCGTTCAGCTTATAAATCATGAATTGAGCATTCAAAAATCAGCAAACCACTTCTTTACCATTTATCTCAATGGAACAGAGTCCAAATAACTCTTTTCAAGCCATTGCTTTTCTTGAACGGTATTTTTTTCCCATTAAAAAGAAATGCTTTATCAACACACGAAATTATGATTTTTCCATTGTTTTGAAAATTACAAAAGTAGCGTCACTAAAACCACTGTACTGTAACTTGTGAACTAAACCTCAATTGTTATAAATTTTGACAAGTATTATTTGAAGGTTGGTACTTTCTTAAAATCATATGAATTTTTCAACAGTGGCACGATCTATATGTCATCCTACGAACTTATTGAGGGTGTTGGTTGATGAGGTTGGTGATTTTCACCGGTCCGCGTGTGTAAAAAGGTTGAAGAACACTGGTTTAGCCCACACAGTATTCTGTTGATTTATCGTAGGGAACGGACATGGATTAAAAAAGAAAAAGATATTATGACCTTGCCAGGACTTTAACCCAGACCCAAATGATCGTTATTTCATTTTTGGCTGACATATACAACGAAACAATTACATTTTTATCGTAAGGCCTAGATTCATTGTCCCGAGTCTTTATGATGTTTTATGCCACTTATTCGTTATGAGATTTTCCTTTATATGACTTAAATTTGAATCGTTCAAATTATGTACATCAACATAGATTTTGTCACTAGCGACCCGGGCTTCGCCTTTCGGCATATTCAGTCGTTCAAGTGCACGTATGAACTTGAACTGACAAAAGTTTGAAAGTAACAAAATCTGTGTGAATGTACATAATTTGAACGATTAAAATTTAATATTGAAATTCCACGAATCACTTTCAGTCGAAATCTTAAACTTATATGACTTGTTTTATTTGGCTGTGAAAACTCAACAGATTTTATGTGTATACAAGTTTTACTTGTTCGTTTTTAGTTACGAGTTTGTAATTATTTGAGATTTGCATTTATGCGTAGTTGTTGTGCTAAGATTAAATCTTTCTGAATTGCACCCGGCGTGCGTTTAAATCGCGAGCAAGAGTGTTAATGTTATATTACCTTAAGTACAACAAAACACTTTGGCGCACCGACGTCCAACGAATAAAAACATGAAAATAATGAGCTCTCACGTTTAAAATGAAGGAGTAGAAATGTGTGTGCGTGCGTGTGGACAATTAAACTCAGCCAGTATACAAGGACGAGTCAGGTGCATACACCTCGAAAGTTAACGCAGTGGCAGCCGAAATTGAGCCAAGCAAGTTTCTGTCAAATGATATTTTAAATAAAATATAATTTAAAAAAAAAACATTAATAGGTACAATGAATTTTATTGTCTACGCTAAAGTTGTTTATTTTTATTAAATTGATAGTAGGGTATCCAATCCTGTATTATTCCAATCCCAATTTTTAAATCCTCAATTCGCTTTAATTTTCCCCGGATTATCTCCAAACCTCGTTTTTTTTTTTTAGCTCTCAGGAATTTGAAATCCTCGATTTACAAATTTCGTGTCGATTTTCGGGATTTGCTCAAAATTTCTCAATCCCAAAATCTCGGGATCGCGGCCATGTCAATCCTGGGATTTCGGGATCAGAAAATTAAACGGGATCCCGGATCCCGGGATTGGATGCCCTAGTTGATAGCTATTAACTTATGTAACTGTAACGGCTTAGTAGTTTGAATGTTTTGTATTTGTATCATCAAATGCACCGTACAAGAAGTGATTACAGTTTTTTTGTTTTATTGATTTAATTGTTAAAACTTGTGGTTTTTCAACATCGGATGGATATAAAAAAAAAATATTTACCACTACACCACTGATTATACGACAATCTTATATTGAAAAATAATGTTTTAAATTTAATTCAACAGACGATGTTTTTTCTAAGAACTACTGCAAATATCGGGTTAAATTTGAATCGTTCAAATTATGTACATTCACATAACTTTTGTCTCTAACAAACCTGGTTTCGCTTTGATGCATTTTCAGGCGCTTAAGTAAAGGAATAAACTTTTTTAAAAAGACTAAGGCTCAATAAGTGTTATAATGATCACCAATTACAAAATCAATTTAAAATATAATTTACAAAAAAATGTTTATAGTAAAAAAAATCTACTACGAATACATTTCCCCTGCAGTTCTTCTTTCAACAAAAAATCACACTATTATTATAAGTCGAATTTTAATAAAGTAAATATTTAGCTACTGCAAGTTTCCCTCGACTAATAAAAAGTATTTTTGCACTCCACTGCAAGTTACTGAAAATTATTACTTACGCGAATTTAGTCTGGAGCAAGGGTCTGCTCAGTACTGGCTGAGTTTTGAATAAACGGAACTGACATAGCTTGAAAATGCTCCTTCAAATTATTATTATACTTTTCATAAAGAGCTGTCACAATAAAGATCGCATAGTGCGCAGAGGATAATAATTTTATCTGGTGCCATTAATAAAAAGTAATTTCGTTAAAATTATAGCCATCGGTCGTTCTAATTCAAAATATTGTTAAAAAATAAATTTGAATGTTTTTTACTATAAATAATTTCGATATGTATCAATCTTCGTAGTCGAGTGGGTGGTGTTTTTTTGGCTTCTTCTTACTAAGTTGCACGGTAAAGGATTTGAATACCCGAGTGGAAATTTCAATCCATTGGATTTTCAATGGGTAGATAATTATTTTCTAACCCCTAACTTCCCACCACCTACGAAATCCTGAAAACGTCGAATCCCATTAAAAGTTCCTTACCTTGCCTTAAGACTGAAGATTGTACAACTAACATATTACAAAGCTCCGTTTGAATTCCAAATAGTTTCAATCAGAATAATTTTGTCACCTGCAGTGGTTCAGTTGGTTAGAGCTTGCTCTACCGATCACGCAGGTCTAGGTTTGATTCCCGGTCAGATCACAGTGAATTTGTGAATCATTCAATTCAAAGTTGTGATCGAAGACTGGGTTTTTTTATGTCAATTCATTATTATTTCCTCTCCTCCCATCCTTCTGATCCTTTAATAACTAAGTGAAGCAATAGCGATTAGTCAACCACTAGACCTGTTCTGGCCTTATCTTTCTTTCCCTACTACTCACTTTGAAAAAAAAGTGAGGTTGAGCGACTGAGTAACAAATAGTTCTCGTAGAAAAACTTCTGTTGAGATACCGCCATTAGGAGGCCAATGCTCTACATTGATAGCGGACATTGAAAAAAAACTATTTAGATATATTACTGATAGTTGACTAAAACCATAAATAAGGTAGTAAAACATATTTGTACTATGTAAACATTTTATACCATGTTGACTGAATTAGCATTAACTTTGTACAACTCCATTATAATGATTTGAACAAATTAATCTACCAACAATCCGTAAACCATAACAAGAAGCTTATAAAGTTATACATAATCATTTAAATTAAACTAAATTCGTTTTCAAGACCTTTTAGTAATACCATATTTAGTCAATTTAATACATTATTTTTCAATACAAGTTGGGATGCTAGAAAATATGTTAAGTGCATCTTTTCTGAGCAAAAATGTATAGCGAAGTTAATATTAGTTTAAAAATAACTCTTACAAGGGCGTAAACTGAAATAACTATAAAAAATATATAAATAATAATTGTAGTAATATAATAAATTAATGTTTTTTCACCTCATTATTTTAGAATAGCTATATGTATACCATAATATATTGTATCTCGTAAATCGATATAGTGTTTTTCATAAAATTTTAACGACTCATTAAAAAGGTGGTTGAAGGGTGTCCAATTGCTTATTCAATCTGAATTGAATGGCTATTTGTTGGCTTATTGAATTCGTATTAATCTTAAATCCACTTGCAATTTCTTTCATTGAAAATCAATGGCCTCTTCGAATCAAAATGGATTCGCCATAATGTAATGTCTGAATTTACGATTATTTAAATAGGCAGTTAGTGCGGGTCATTGCAAAGAAGATGGCGCTGCCTTACAAGGGATATGATTCAGTATTATTACGCGTAGCTTCGTTCATAACATTTCAATTAAATCTGCTACCTTTATTATTTGTAAACCTTTTGATTTTTTCCCGTGCACAGCTTGCCTCAGAAGGGTGTAAAAAACGATAATAAGAGCTTCTTTTGAAAACATAACGATATTCGAATGTGTAATTATTTGTTTTTATGGCGGTCGATATTGAAAGAATTTAATAAAATAATTATAAAAATACTTTTAATAATAATAATCATCAAATATCGTTCAAAGTGAATATAATTTGTGTTTAGCATGATACATTTTTTCAAACGTAAAATAATATCTGTGAAATTTGAAAGAATCTCTGGGCCAGGCAGTCGAGTTAGTGGTACAGTGGTCAACATCATCAACTTGTGTAACGGATTTGACGGGTTCAAGTCCCAATACTTAACAGCATTTTTTCAATCAATTCCTGTTCGAAGGCATTGGTTGTTAATGATGTTTAAAAATCCTTATCAATCCGAGAGCGATTAACTATTCACTAAACTAGTTCTAAACAAGCCACTGCTTAAAAGACTGCTGTTACCTTACCCAATAAATACAGAAAACATGTATTGTAACTTAGATGTTATAAAAAAATACTACACAAACTTTTCTGTCTCTACTCTCTTCAGGTGCGAGATATTGAGCAACTGAGTAACGAGCAGTTTTCGTAGAAAAAATCTGTTTATAAAGATTTAAAAAAATGAATCTTGGCTTCAAGTTATGGCTTTTAATTACTTTTCACCTCTTCCAAAGCTGTACAACTCTTAAAGAACATCCGCAAATAAATCGGGTAAAAATCAATCAATGCAGGATTTTAACACTTTCGGCCCTGGCCCAAATCAGGTAAAACTATCCCGTGTGCCCGGCTAATTTTTGAAGAATTGCATTTTTTTTTGAATTACTTACTAAAAGTGCTATAACTGTAAAACCACAAAGTCAAATCAAATGAAACTTTTTGTGGTTGTTTGAAAGACTAAAATCATTTACTTGTCTATGGCATTATTGACAGTGTTTTCTGCTATGGAAAGCCATATTACAATTTTTGCACATGTACCGAGTCTAACTCTTTTTTTGCTTGGCGCACACCTTGCAGATTCAATTGGAATTATTTATTTATACTGTTGCTATTAGTAACAAAATCGTTTTAGAAATGCTTTTTGACATTATTTTTCATTCAATATCTTAATTTACAATTGAAAATAAGCTCGGAGATTGCACCATCATGTGATTTTCAGAAGTACATACGAATGGACGCATCAAATTCGTTATAATATCTTTAAATTTTGGTTGGTAAAATCAGCAACTATTTTTAATAAAATAAATAATTAAAATACTGGTTCATAATGATGTGAGTATCTGCTATAATGGTTATAATGGAGTCTTTTATGAAAAAAAATGCTAAATACCACAATCATGGCTCTTTTTGAAAGCTTAGCGCGTCACGTGAAAACACGGCTCCGGGATCCAACGTGTTAAAAGCCCCCACATACTCATTCTGGGTTGGCGTTCTCTTCAATACAACTATTCAAATAATATTTTTGTAAATTGTAATAACCCTTATTGAACGCAATAAACTACAAATTGAACTTTTAAATAATTCAACTAGAATTAATTTTTTATCTTTTATCAGAACAAGAATTTTTTTTTATGAAGTATGTAATATAATAAATAGATGTAAGATCGACGTCAAAAGCTATAATTTTTGTGAACAAAATTGTAAATAATTAAATTTACTAACGACCGATTATTAGTTTCATTCTGCTTATTTTTTTAATTTGTGATTGATTTTATTTAATGTAAATAAAAAAAATGAGTTCTGCATTTTTTATTTAACCACTTGAATACCAAGCGGCCACGGGTGTGCGGAACATATGCAAGCAAACACAGATGCCCAAGACATTAAAAAAAATCAAATACTTGGTATTCTAATGGAGTATAAGTAATATTTTGATGAAAATGTGTAGTTCCATCTATACTGAGTCAATGTAGGTTTTTAAAATATCGAATTCGAGTGTATATTAGACAAAATTATTTTTCTCAAAAACACGCAGTATCTCTGGGACATATTAATGATTTATTTGCGCGGTATTCAAACGGTTAATACACTTATTACTCAAGAATTATTTATAAACTATCACATGACAATATTATGACAAATTTTGCCGCACATTTGTTGGATTGGCTTGCGCAGCCTTTGAATTGTATGCGCAGCTAACCTTTTGTCATAAAGGGAAGGCAGTGGTCGTTACCAACAAAGATATGCATTTAAGTCTATGTTTATAGTAAAGAGTCTCGCCGAACTGATTCTTTTCTTCACTCTTTGTGTGATTTGCATTCATTATATATATTAATAAAAACACAATAATCCTTTGTACTTCATTCCACTTTATTTAATATGTCAGGACCGGTTTCGCTCATTGCGAGCATTGTCAACTGATAAGAAATATAATTTAACAATGCTATTTATACAAAATTGAAAAGTTATACACAACAGTTGGCATTGGAAAGAAATTGCCAATTACATTAAAGTGATTCTAAAATAACACAAAATTAAAATGTTCAACACATCTAACATATAATTAAAAAGTCATCCCAGATTCATAAATTCAGAATGCGATTGAAAGTAATTACAAACATAATTAAAATTTGGGAAATTTTTGACAAAGTGATAAAATGCTACATTAATAAAGTGAATATGCTTATTTATTAATATTATGCCTTTCCACCAAGTATTGACAGTGAACACCCTAAAAGTCATTATATATATGTTACGACAGTGGTGTTTGTAAGACTTTTATGATCAATTAAATACATCAAGTGTCGGGATGTGAACATAAATTCGAGCGCTTTTAATGTTAGCTCATAAAATCATTCGGGAAATTTAACCTTAAGTTGTTTGATCCTTTTAATAATCGTTTGAAATGGAAATTTCGCTGAAGGCAATAAACCACTTTTTGTTTCACACCTCTCGTAAAATTGTTCAATACGTAAACTGTTACATTTTGCTAAATTGTTTGCCAGTATGCAACATGGGAAATACACAGTGGTGTAGTGGGGCCAAGTCGTGCCAGGTCGGCGAACTGGCACCTGAAAATGAGGAAGGCAAGACCTGACACCCTGCCACCTTTTTGACTAGTTAATTTTCAAGTACATACATATATTTATAATCGTTTTTTTATTGATTTAATTGTTAAAACTTGTGGGTTTTTAACTTCGGACGGATATAAAAAAAAATTGGGAAAAAATCAATGACCGATTTGGTACCTATTTATTTACCACTACACCACTGGATATACCTCCAACAGAAATTAAGCTACGGTAAAGATTTTTAGGTCGGGTCCTATGGCGCAGCGGTTAGCGGTGTGGGCTTCCCGTGCCGGAACTCACCGATTCGAGTCCCAGTACACACAGCATTTTTTCTATCGACTTCCGTTTCAAGTCATGGGTGTTTGTGAATGTTTAAAAATGTCGTCCCACCCATACCATCCTTCAATAACTGGGAGTAGCGAGAGCGATTAGTTAACTACTTGCCTTGTCCTAGCTTCATCCTTCCATACCTAATACCTAATATTTAAAAAGAGAGGTTGAGCGAATGAGTTACAAATAGTTTTCGTAAAAACACTTTTGTTGAGATACTACCATTAGGAGGGTATATGCTCTACATTGAGAGCGAACACGGATCTAAAAATATAATATTTGAAACCTTATTTTTACATTACACAAAACTCTTTACCCAATATGTCGATACTTAAATAGACCATTATATTCAATACATTTCTATACATATTTAAAGGCACCACTAATATTTTATTCACTTTATACAGTATGTATAAAGTTTTCATGTTATATTTATATCGTTTTTTGGTTATTATTAAGAAGCGTTTTAATTCAGACAAATAATATTACATTGAAAAAAAAACAAGCCACTAACTAACCGCTAAAGAGACCGCTGTTACCCTACCAAATAAATATTTGTATTAAAAAAAAAAATAGTGTTATATGCAATGCCTAAATCAAGATGTTATAACAAAAAAAATCTATAGTGCATCAATTACGCAAAACTTTGAAAAAAAGTATTTTCTAATTTTTCTCAGTGATGTCGCTGTTGAAAATAAATGAAATCTTTACCTCACTCTTAAGAATTCCGGTAAATACACATACTTTACCCAAGGGTGTCCAACCTTTTTTGCCCTGGGATCGATTTTTCAATCATAAGTTTTCTCGCGATCGACTTCTAACGTCACTCTCAACTTATAAGAAATTTTATTTAGCGTCGTTTTTTCCCTTCTTCAAACATAGAAATTTTTACTTTAAATGCGAAATACATATCATTGGATAGGTATGTGCTTACATAATAATTCAATTTTTGTATATTTAAATTATATATTTTTTCGAAATTCACGGAAGCTTTCGGGATCGACCAAATTTTACTTTGGGATCGACAGGTCGATCGCGATCTATCGATTGGACACCCATGCTTTACTCGATGTTGATAATATTGATTACTATATCAAGAATATTTTATTTTCAACTGAAATAAAATTACATTGTTTGGACAGCAAAATTAATTCGACAATTACATCTATCTTAAACGTGGTCATAATATAATATAATCGTAAATTTACAATGTGTAGTTACATGATTCGTAAGATAAAAGGTACTAGCGTTTTATTCGAACGTAATAAAATACCCATAAACAGTATTGCTTCAATCGTATCGACTTTCAATCACTTTATTCTTTCCTCGTTCTTGTTCAATGCATTTTAATTGTTTATCCGAGACTAAAACCACGGTGGTCCAAGTAAAGAGTTAATGCGCATCCTCTTTCCATTGCACACAGTTCTAATTAATTTTATAGCACTATAATGTTTTTTGAATTTGGCTGATTTCAACTTTTAATAAAAATTAAATATGTTTATTTTTAAATCGTCGGGTCGGTGGCGCAGTGGTTGATGTCTTTGACTTCCAAGTCGGATTTCATAAACTTTAGTTCTAAAACGAACCGTATTTTTATTCTATACGAAGACATGGATATCTGTGGTGACTAAAATTCAATTCTTCAATCAAATCTTCCGATCTAAAAATAACATGCGTAGCAAGAATGATAAGTTAGCTTCTAGTCCTGTCCTATCTTTTATTATTTTATTCCTACTTTTTACAAAAAAAGAAGGTTAAGTAACAATCACTTCTCGTACGGATTTTTTTTAGAGATACTTCTATTTTGAGGCCGTAGATTGTAAATTAAAAATAGAAAAATTAAGTAAAGATTCGAAAATTAACATATAAGCGCAACGTTGGGGAACCTTTTCTTCTCCAAAGGCCGCTTTCATTTTTCTGATTCGACATGAAGGCCGCAGTAAACATTGAATAGGGAATTTTTGGCCGGAAACAATTTCATGCCACTTTCTAAAGCCCAGAAATTTGCAGATTTCCCAAAATTACCAGCGTAGGACCTTTTTTTGGGTCTTTCAAGGATTTTGATATCGAAAACTCCAAGAATTTACGAAATTACAAAAAAAAATACAGAATTAGAGAATTGGCCAGAAGGCCGCACCAGAGTAGCCAAAAGGCCGCAGGTTCCACACGCCTTCATAAGTGGATCATTAGCAGGGTTGTGGAGTTGGATTCTTGAAGTTCGGAGTCGGAGTCGTTAAAAAGGGGGTAATTAAAATTATTTTTTAAATTAAATGAAAATTCAAAAAGTTATACATATTAGCAGATATGAAAAATTTTTTTTTTTCAAATCGGAGTCATAGTCAGACCATATTTTAATGTCGTGATCTGAGTCGTGGTATTTTTTTACAATTACATAGTCTTCATCATAAGCATTCTTTTTTATGTTATATGAATTGTACCCGTATTATCTAATTAACAAATACGAGCCACTTATTAAGCAGTTAATATATTTTTTAAATGTTAAAATAAATTTTCGTATAGCATTCATTTATTTATTTATAATTACGAAACATCAACAAATAATTTTCGGCATTTAAAAGTTAACCACATTCAGTGCTTAATAATATGCTTCCTATCAAAGAACTGTCTGCAGTATGCAAAGATACATACAAAATTGAGTTTTAATCGCAGTGAAAAATACGCGGTCAAGTCCTGCGTATCGCCTTACATCCTGTTTGACGCCATGGAAAAACTCATACTTGGACATCAAGAAAAACGAGCACCTTGAAAACATTGTTAATTAAAATACCTGAAACGAGTTGGTCCTGCCTTTCAAAGGGATACTTCCAACGCTGCCTAACTGATTATCAGCAATACAGATGTAAAGATAATACGAAGATAAGGTTAAGCCAAGCAACTCCTTCAGACGCACCAGCGTGCAAAATTTAAATGTTTTTTATATTGATTTGATATAAGCTTTTTTCATTTTTAATTTGAATGGCCTTAATTATGTCCTCATTGCCACTTACATTTCTTTTCTTAAAACAGCTTAACGACCGTGGACGCGTATTTGAGTCTTTGAAAAACAAAGGTTGCTGGCCGGTGGACACATATATGCGTATAGGCGAAGTATCTGGAAGCTAAGAAAATTGAATTTTGTAAAGATATCTCAATTTGCTTACAAATTATATTGAATTTAGTAAAATTATAATGTTTGCGAATTTTTCGCAAAATTTTATTTCGCCAGGTGAAATTTTATAAAAAAAACGTGCGGTCGTTAAGCTGTTAAGCCCAATGTTAAGGATTGTAATCAGGGGTGGGCTGGAGGGGGCTCGGAGGGGCTCGCGCGAGCCCCTTGTTAAATTTTACTTAGGCCGGTGAGCCCCTTGCTAATTTAAGAGAAAAAAATATTCTCAGATCGAATTAGTATAAAGCTGAAATTTCTGACTTATTATCTACGACAGCTTCAGTATACACAGTAGTACATTTTTAGCCATTTGTATTGATAAGTTTGCGGTAAATCGCATATTGTTACATATTATAAGTGTCTTAAGCAACAATCGATTGCTTGCACAGGAGCAATAAAAAATTCTCTGCTTCCCCAGAACACCGAGAATTGCATTGAGATTTAGCGAGCCCCTTGTTAACGTATTGGCAGCCCACCGCTGATTGTAATGGTTGTCGAATATATCAATAAATAAAAATCGGTATTTTGTTTTTTTATATAAAAAACGTGATAAAAATTATGTCATAACCATAGACCATGGGTGTCCAACCGGTAGATCGCGATCGACCGGTCGATCCCAAAGTAAAATTTTGTCGATCCCGAAAGCTTCCGTGAATTTCGAAAAAATATATAATTTAAATATAAAAAATACAAAAATTTAGCTATTTTGTAAGCACATACTTTTATCGATTTTAAAATAAACATTTCTATGTTTGCAGAAGGGAAAAAACCCTAAATAAAATTTCTTTTAAGAATCATGTTAGAAGCCGATCGCGGGAAAACTTAAGATTGAAATGTCGATCCCAGGGCAAAAAAGGTTAGACACCCTTGCCACAGACGGATGATTTTCATAGACAACTTAAAGTACCCTAAATTAGTAATAAATCATTGAAAGCAGAGATGTGCAGTGTACACATGAATACTGTGGCATTGGTGTTGGTAATACCGATATTGCAATTCATTATCTCTGGTGTGAAAAAAAAATGTATTTTTGATGAACTTATTCTTTTATTTTCTTGACAAATTATTTTATAATGTTGAATTAGATAGTAGGATGATAAGAAACACATCACATATAAAATTGTGATCCGCGTGATGGATTGGATATACATTAGTTAAAATATAATCATAAAATGTATATAGTTAGAAATAAATCTTGTATTTTTTTGCTTTATACCCCTAAAGTGTTGAAGTAGATAAGCAACTCTTATCAAGAAGTCACCGCTTACTATTCCACTGCAAGTTTAGGGTTTCATGTATCAATGCGTTCAAGTTCCTGAGGTGAGTTTCTACGTTATTAATTAATTTTAATTCACCGTTTCAACCGTGTTTTCTTTTAAATAAAGTAGCAAATTTTTCGTTAAAATTATACTAATAAACTCATATATAAACCACATTTAGATTTGAATTAGCAAAAACCTATCGAAAGATTAAAAACTATCAAAAGAAAAAAGATACTCAAGTACATATATTAAGAAAGTAGAATTTTATTTCATTTATTTTTTTACCATGTCCGCTCCTGATGTGGAGCATATGAACTCCTTATGGAGTTTATCTCAACAGAAGTGTTTCTACGAGAACTGCTTGTTGCTCAACCTCTCCTTTTCCGAAGAGAGTAGGAATAGAAGGATAGGGTTAGGACAGGACTAGTGGTTAGCTAATCGCTCTCGATTCACTCCGTTCATATTATAGGATGGATGGGAGGAGGGAATTCAAGACATCACATACATCCATGCCTTCGAACAGAAATTCATAGATCGATTGAAAAATCAATGATGATTTATGATTTGATTTTTCAATCGGTATAGTATTACTCAATTTTAAATTTAAAACAGTAGTTTTACTATACTGTTAAATGTTGATATTATATTTGAAAAAGCTAAAATGGTAGCAAGCATAACACACTCACAGAATTATTATATATTAAAGGTACCTACTTATGTATGTATAGTTTTAGATGAGTTTTAACTATATTCAATTAAATGTGTTATTTATTCTGTTGTTAAAAATTATATCAATGCTAATTGTCAAGGTATAGAGTATTTTGGGTAGGTATTTATAATGCTTGGGTGCAGAGGAATAGTCATATTAAAATACAACTTTTTAACTCCTTATGTCCGTGGTACGGTGGTCAAATTTGTAAGCTTCCGTGACTGATAGCACGGGTTCAAGTTCTAGTACAAACAGCATTCTTTAAATCAACATGCATGAATGTTTGTGATGCTTAAAAACTCTGTCCCACCCTTTCAATCCTAAAATATTGAGGCTTACCACCAACGTTCCCTCTAAGCTGCGCGCAAGCGCTTCCGCGCAGCAGTTGGAAAGCTCCAGCGCACTCATTCCGGGTTGGCGCACACTACAAGACAGTTGTTCAATTAATATTTGATCGGTCCGCGCAGTCTCCGCGCAGCCTCCACGCAGCCTATGAAATTTCCGCGCAGCTAACCCTTCTGCTTAGAGGGAACGTTGCTTACCACTAGTCTTGACCAATGTTCCCTCTAATTTTCGGAAGGTTATGTGCGCAAAAATTTTTGGCTGTGCAACTTTGACAAGAAATAAAAAGGTTTGTGCGCGACAAACGGTATTTAGACCTACTAAACGAAAAGGTTGATTTTTAATAATGATAATAATTAACAACACTATTTAATGTCAATTAATCTATTCTGGTGAGTATATAGCTGATGGAATTTTTGTGCGCTCTGTTGTAATGTATGTGCGCGCACTCGGCAAGCTGTGTGCGCGCGCATACGCGCACAGCTTAGAGGGAACACTGGTCTTGATTACTTGTCATGTCGTAGTCTTATCTTTTATTACCTTACTTTATTCGAAAAAAAAATAAGTTGAATAACTGAGTAAATGGTAAGTAACGTACAACTTGATAATAAAATGAACAAATGAAGTTTGTAAATACTAAAAAATAATGTAATTAATATTAAATATTTCTAATTAAATACGATATAGATCACTTATTTCAATGTTCAGCAAACCAAATGAGTCTTCTTAATGTGTGGCCTTTTCTCATGAAACAAAACTTAATCAAAGATTCGATTCCCTATTTAACGGCTTAATTAACTCTGAACGAATCATACGGATCCAATTAAAGCGATTCAATGAGCGGTGGTGCTATAAACAATAATACACACGCTCACTTGAATCATAATAAATTGGTTCACTTAATGTAACATTTTAATGAACATCGCTAATAAAAGTGGGATTTTTCCCGCCTTCGTGTAATTTATTTGAACAAATCAGAGAAGAAAATAGTACGTTTATTATGTTATTTTGTCGTACCAAGCAAGAGGGAAAATAGTCAACTGTACGCCTTTTTTCAAGTACCTGCCTATTTGTGTAAAGGCCTAAGAGAATGACAATACTTAATTATTTTTACAATACAATAATAAATTAAAAAGATTTTGATCCAAATATGTTTTTTATATATATGTACTCTCTCAATGTGGAGCAAATGGCTACACAATGGAAGTATCTACATAGAAGTTTTTCTATGAAGACTTTTTGCTACTCAGTTTCTCAACCAAAAGAGAGAAGGGGGTTCAAGAATAATGCTAGAACAAGACTAGTGGTTAACTAATTGCTCTCACTACGCCCCACTATTTTAGGATTGGAAGAGTTTAAAGGAATTTTTACATATTATAAACGCCCATACTTTTGAGCAGAAAACCATAAAGCCTTCGTTTCGAGACTCGACCCCGTGATATCTGTCACGGAAGTTAACGACGTTTACCTCTACGCCACGGATCTGACTATGATCCAAATATTATTAAATTTTATTATAATTGCTAAAAGTTTTTCTACATTTATGTAAATTTACAATGTCACAAACTAATCGACCAAACCTTTCTAGTATCGTTTTGTGATCGACAACTTTAAGTATTAACATTTTTTTTAAAAATTGTATGTTATTACATTACTATTGTGAATAAATTCATTACTTTACATAAGTAACCTATTATTTGGGCGTTAAAAATGTGCATAAACGTAAAAAAATAATTATTTGATATATTTGCAATAATTAATAAACTAAAAACGATTACTAAATTAATGGCCAATTAATAAGTAGATGACCAAATCCATGCTTACTACTAAGACATTTAACTGATAGCGTATTTTATTTATTGATCAAAATATTAAAAAAGAGACTGACTGACCAATTAAAAAAACTACCTCAAGAAAATGTTGAAACACTTCTCTAAATCTATATTTACTGCCAAATATTTCACATTAAAAGTAAACGAAATCGTAACTCAGCATTAAATTCTACTCACGCAATACACGCAATGATCTTTGGTGGCTTATATTGCTGCAATAAAAGAAATATCATCAGTACGATTGCAAAGATTTCTCAAAAAACGGGATTTTATAAACCTTGTCAATAAAAAGCTTCAAATATACAGTCTACTCTGAATTTCTATTGCCTTATTTAAAGAATGATGGCTTGAAAAGCTCTTGAATGACATGATCAGAGGAACTTGATTCTGGTTTTTATCATCTAATTAAAGGCTTAACCTTCGATATAAAGGAAGTTTAAAAGTGAGGTAATGTATTTTTTGCCGCTGGACGACAATGTATTTGACAGTAAAACGGACGAAGAAGCGTGTTAGTGAAGTAGTAATATTCTGCGTGAGTTTTGTAAATTGGTAATTATTTTGCGAATTCGAAAAATATAACAGTGAATCTGAATTATAATTTTGAAATAGATTTATCACTGTATCGATGACAAAATATATCCAACTTAAATCGTATATTTCTTAAAATTGTGTAAAAAAAACCCTTACTTGTGTAAAGTGGACTTTCGACTACTTATTCAGTAATCAAATGATTTATATTATAGATGGTTTTTGACTTATAGCATCGAATTATGATTTCACACTTTCAAGCCTTACCCAAATCAATGGTACATATCCCAGTGTTCGCCATTGTTATAAGAAAAAATATTTTTCTCAATGCTATTATTAAGTACTTAAATTGCTCAGTTTTGTGTGATAATATATTTTTATGACATTGTTTGCATATTTAAGGTAGTCTACACCTTGCATGTTTTACAATTTAGAATCTAAATCAAAGATCTCCAAGCTTTTTGAGATTAAGAGTTACTTTTAATCGAAATGATTCAAGACAATTGACTCATAATAAGAATATACCATTATTTTTTTTACCATGTCCGCTCCCAATGTGGAGCATATGGGCTCTTAATGGAGTTTATCTCAACAGAAGTGTTTTTAAGAGAACTGCTTGCTACTCAGTTGCTCGACCTCTTTTTTTCCAAAGAGAGTAGGAATAGAAGGATAGGGCTAGGACAGTACTAGTGGTTAGTTAATTGCTCTCAGTACGCCCCGTTCATAGGATAGGACGGGTGTGAGGGGGAATTCAAGACATTACATACATCCATGCCTTCAAACAGAAATTCATAAATTGATTGAAAAATCATTTTATAAAACTGTCCGTACTGGGATTCGAACCCGTGACCTCCGTACCCGAAGCCAACAACGTTGACCACTCAACCACACAGGCGGCGAATAAGAATAATATCTAAGTATATTTGTTAAACCTTTTTATATAGTTCTTCAATCTTTAAAACAATTATAATTGCAAAATATCGTAAAATATTATCAAAAACAAAATGATTTTGATATTTCAGTACTTTTTTTATAAAAATGGAGATGCAAGGCAAATAAGAAAATTTTCACACTATGTTTCATTACTTCTAATCTTTACTGTAATCGACTAAAGTTTGCTTCGCGTTAGCATAGTTAGGAACCTATGTTTATGTGAAACCATTCCTGATCATATAACACAAACATGGGATTAGTACGAATGCATGTTTTATTTTTTGAACATATTATATTTCCACCAAGTATTGACATTGAATGCCATAAAAGTGAATAAATTTGCTACTCAAAATGGAAATAAATTGAAATTAAAAATACAGTCTTTTTAATGCCACCGAGAGAAATTGTCATTAAAAATTTCAAGATCTCATAACTGTATTAAGAATTGCGTGCTTCTCTTACCGAAGCAAGTTCATAAAACAAGAATGTTTATTTATTAAATACAGCTTTTTGCGATGATTTGTGGTTTTGAGGAACCAGAGCTTTTGAAAAAATATAAACACGCCTTATTGGAGCATTGTATGAATAATTATTTTCAAAAAAATCGGACAGCATGATGTTGGCTCGTGTGGAAATCAATGCCGTTGTATTTAATCATATCAATTTTTATAAACGATTTTTTATTAATTTTATGCTTTAATAAAAGTAGCAGATACATTATTTTTTTACTCAAACCAGTGGTGGGCTGCCAATACCTTAACAAGAGGCTCGCTTAATCTCAAATTAATTCTCGGTGATCTGGGAAAAGAGTTATTTTTTTAAATCACTCCTCTGCAATTATATGCAATCGATTGTTACTTAATACACTTATAATATGTAACAATATGCAAATCAGCGTAATCTAATCAATGTAAATTGCTACAGATGTTCTACTGTGTATACTGAAGTTGTCTTAGATTGCAAAAATTGCAGTTATGTACTAGTTTGATCTGAGAATATTGTTTTCAATTAAATTAACAAGGGGCTCGCCAACCTTAGTTAAATTCAACAAGGGGATCGCGCGAGCCCCACCGAGCCTCCTCTAGCTCACCCCTGACTGAAACACTATAATTCTGTTATAACATCAAAAATAATATATTTTCTTGAGCGGAAAAGGTGTTAAAATACTAAATGCTATGGTGATATCACTCTTAATATATTTATTTTAATCTTACACGCAAGTAAAACATATGTCTTCTGAAAAAAAACCGTTGTTTTCACGTTTAGTGATGCAAATCAATTACCAACAGAAAGCTTTTCTAATAAATATGAAGATTATTTCTAGACAAATTGTCTGTAAGATAAATTTAATATTAAAAAATAAAACTCTCCGAGTAACAAACTACCAGGTTTAATTAAAGAAATCGACGTTTTCTCAATAATTGAACATCAATAATATAACGCAGTTTTATTAATCTTTCAAGTCTTTTTTTAATTTCAGGAAACTCATGGCAGAGTTTCGATTCCATGCAATGTACTACATTTAACTGTATCTCTCAAGTGGATTTTTTAAAAATAAATCTACATATTTTTATAAAGCATATAGGTATCTTCGTAAAATTGACATTAATTTATATCCAATAGATTTTTTAAAAAAATACCTATTGACAGTATTTACTACAAGTCTGTTAATAGCCCAAACTTTTCCCAACCTTTTTTAGCACGTTGGATCCCGGAGCCGCGGTTTCACGTGATAAGCAAACCGAACGTTCCCGAGTCCCGGAACCGTGTTTTCACGTGATGGGCTTTGCTTTAAAAAAGAGCCATCGTTGTGGTATCAAGCAACATTTTTTATAGAAGACTCAGTATAATCATTTAAGCAGATACTCAAATTATTCTAAATCAGTCTTTTAATTATTACTTTTATTAAAAATAGTACCTGATTTTACCAACCAAAATTTAAGAATATCATAACGCACATCCATTTATCCGTTTGATGCTGCAGTCACTGAGATCGTTTTCAATTTTAGCTTTAAATATTCTATTAAAAACAATGTCAAAAAGCGTTTATTAAAAATATGTTGTTACTAATAGTAGCAAGAAAAAATAAATTATCCCAATTGAAGATTTGTTACATGTGCAAACATTGTAATATGGCTTTCCATAGCAAAAAATTCTAGCAATAAAACGATACATTATTTAATAGTAATAATCTTTCAAACAACCTCAAAAAGTTTCATTTGATTTGACCTTTTCGTTTCACAGTTATAGCCTTTTTAGTAAGTCATTAAAAAAAATGCAATTCTTCAAAAATAAGCCGGGCACACGAGACAATTTTACTTGAGTTGGGCCGGGGACGAAAGTGATCGGTTGAAGGGTCGCACAACAGCCATTTTTCATACCACTTGCTAAGCATATCGACTGTGGAAAGGAAAAAGGACGTAACCCTCAATTTTTCAAAATAGCTTTTTTTCGATAATCACAATGTATATAACTTGACACACATTCTATCGAAAGGATGGAAGCTGAAAATGCCGAATTAGTATCTATATTTAGCTTTTAATTTTGAAAAAGATGACTTTGTATAAAATTAAAACCAAGAGAAAACACTGAAATAAAGGTTTTTCCGAGACAATTTCTTTGAACAATATTAGGTTATGTCAATTAAGCACCAGTTTAGAATTATCCATGCACTTCAAGGTTGTGTATAATTCATAATTTGCATATGTCACAAAATCCTCAAAACACGTTTTTAGCGCCTCCTGTAAAATTTGATATGTGTGGGTTACGTCCTTTTTCCTTTCCAAAGTCGATATGAGGTAAGTACAAAGCTTATATTTTAAATTCTAAAGCTTGCCTTAATGTTTAAAAGTTTTATAATGGGGCTTAAGTTGAATGATCTAGCATCATAAAGAGCAGTTATGTTTATAAATAGATTCTCGTTTGTGCTGCATAAAAAGCTACATACGTCCATCCACCACGGCAGCATACCAATAATAATTAACCACAATTTCTGTCATCACACGTAATTGATATTACGGCGATCAATAGACTTTGTGATACTTCATTTAAAAGCAATGGTCGTTTTCTTTGATTTCGTGCTTTGGAAATTATATGACGACCCAGGAAACACACGGTTACGAGAATCGTTACCCCTAAGTTTAATTCTCGTAATATCTAAACATTCTTTCCAATCCATTTTCCATACTGTTCATAAATATTAATCACAGTTAGTAAATACTTGGTGGAAAGGCATTATATCCAATATTATATATTCTTTTTTTAAATATATTTATTTTTTTACTTAACTCTTTTATTTTTTAGAATTAATATTGTTTGTAAAATTCTTTATCAGAATCCTCGTGGTTGTTTATTTTGTAAAAGTCTACATACTAAAATGAATTACCTCGAAACGGTTAAATCATCTTTTAGTTATTAATTTTACTAATTTATCATTATGATTTTTTTAAACCATGTCCGCTCCCAATGTGCAGCATATGAACTCCTAATGGAGTTTATCTTAACAAAAGTGTTTCTACGAGAACTGCTTGTTACTCTGTTGCTCAACCTCTATTTTTACAAAGAGAGTAGGGATAGAAGGATAGGGCTAAGACAGGATTAGTGGTAAGCTAATCGCTCTTGATACGTTCATAGAATAGGATGGGTGAAAGGGGGGACTTCAAGACATCACATACATCCATGCCTTTGAACAGAAATTCATAAATCGATTTATAAAAAAACTGTCCGTACCGAGATTTGAACCCGGGCCCTCCGTAGCCGAAGCCAACGACGTTGACCACTCGACCACACAGGCGGCAAATAAATTATTTTGTTAGAAATTCCGAGATTATTATTATATTTGAATTTACCCTTAGTCTCTACTTTAGCTTAGTTACTCTCCGTTTGTAATAACATTGTAGAGCTAGGTATTTACTATTCATTTTAAGATAAGTCAATTTAGTGTCACTTATTCATATTTTCTACTTTTATTTGTGAATTCTTTTCAATGCCAATTACATATTACACCTTATTAAATTATTTTGATTTGTATAAATAACACTGCAACATTGTATTCTCTTATCATATGATAATGCTCGTCATGGGTAAAACCAAGTCTGATATTATTAAATAAAAGTGGGAATTAATATAAATGTTTGTTTTATTTTTTTGAAAATATTAATCAGCCAATTATTTATATAATTAATAAAAATTCTTAAAAATATATTTTTATTTACTAAATTACATGTTTCATCTTTTATTAATTTTGAAACGAGGTGGGAATTTTAGACCGTGTCACAATTTGTATAAAGTGTGACACGTGCTTCGCCTCTTTAAAAAACATCATCAAATACTCAAAAGAATCAATATCATTTTTTAAAAGACAGGCAACTCACCATTGTTTAGTTTTTTTTCCATTAGAATTTACTATATCTCATACAAGTAATTGATAATATATAATTAGTTCCATCAATGTTTCTATCATACTCTTATCTGCGTCCAGTAGAAAATGATAAAAACCCTGATCTTTATTCTGTAATTTAAAACCTAAGAATTATAATTAATAATTATTTTATTAGTAAGCTTTTTGATTTTCGGTATGATGATGCTTCTAAAAGAAGCAAAACAAGTTTCACAATATGTAACACAGCAAATGGAGTAACAAATTTTTCAACTTAAATTTTATATAAATTCTGAAGATCCTTATCAAAAAGAGCAAACCAGTATCAGACCAACACCAATAAGAAAATTAACAATTTTATTTTTATTTGCTCGTTATGAACGCCTAATGATGATGAAACTTTATTGTATATTATTCAAGCAATTGCTTCGGATTATTTAATTGTAACGTGTATTTAAGCTGACGCAATGTAAAATAAAACAGTGGTTTTCTGCTTCCTGTAAATCAATAAAAACATCAGTTGCTATCTTTTAATGATAATTTAGTCGGCTTCTCTCTTTGCTAATTTGTCAGTTTTTCTAATTGATGTAATAAATAATCGTTAAAAAGTTAATGGTTTTTAGGTTATACAATATAATGAAAATATGTTATTGCTACCGACAAATTAGAGCATTAATATTCAACGCGCTATAATTGCGTAAATAAAATACCTTTACTTTTTAACATTAGACAATTATCTTTATCTCTAAGGAATTTTAAATTTATTGTATTAATTACAGTTTTTGTTTTTAAAATAAGATCGCGTAGTCACTGTGATAGTATATCTGTTGAAAATTGTTTGTAACATAGTTGTATTTAAAAAAATGTATTGGGTTTATTGACATCCACATCAAATAATACCATAGGTATCATCAGTAGAAATCTTCCTATACCAAACGATGGATATATAGTGTTTCTATGCGATTTTTTACCTTTTCAGGTCTAGAGTCTCTTACAATGATTCACGAAGTAAAAATACACCTTAAAGAAAGAAGATATCTTAATCTTTTGTGAACTAAAAAAAAAGACTATTCCAACGAAAGATCTAATAAGATGCTTGTTTGAAGTCAATCGCTACGAAACATTATGATGAAAATAAGCTTCTTACGTAAAATTAATATGGGAGTCCTTGGGGCTGGGCTGGACCAAAATCTTCGAAACGAAAAATAGTCTTGATGGAATCATATTAGAATATATATATATATATGTATATATCGACTGTGGAAAGAAAAAAGGACATAACCCACACATATCAAATTTTACAGGAGGCGCAAAAAACGTGTTTTGATGATTTTGGGCCATATGCAAATTATGAATTGTACACAACCTTGAAGTGCACGAAAACTTCTAAAGTGGTGTTTAATTGACATAATCTAATATTTATCAAAGAAATTTTCTAGGAAAAACCTTTTTTTCAGTCTTTTTTCTTGGTTGTAATTTTTTACAAGGTCATCTTTTTCAAACTTAAAAGCTAAATTTAGATATTAATTCGGCATTTGCAGCTTGCATCCTTTTGATAGAACGTGTATCAAGTTTGATACATTGTGATTATTGAAAAAGGGCTGCTTTGAAAAAACTGTGGGTTACGTCCTTTTTCCTTTCCACAGTCGATATGTACATACATAAAAAAATTAGTGTCGGATTTTGGTCAGAGCTGTGGAGTCGTGAAGAAATAAGATGACTCCGACTATAAATCACAGCGCGATTTTGAAATATTTTGTAATCTTAATAGAATGCAGTGGCGAAACTTTTGACGGTAATAATTTAAATGTTCATTTTTCTGGAAGAGTTCGAATATATTAGTTTTTTTCGAACACGACTTCAGTTAAAACAGACTACGACTCCGACTCTGAATCCAGCGCTCTGATTTTGATTACCACTACTTAAGAGACTAGAAAATGTTTTCACCATGTATTTCTTTCAATATCTGTATTTGAGTTTGTTCTGTATAATAATATCTCTGTTCTTCTGCGTGCTTTTGACGGTATGCTGACGGTTTGAAAACTGTCAGCAAACCGTCAGAAGTACGCAGAAGAACCGAGCTAATGATTCAAAATTTACGAATTACGTGTGTACGAACATATTTGTAAGAACGTTTCGCCATTCAACAGTTTCGCAATACCTTCCCGTATTGTTACCTCTATTATGTACATTCCTAACAGATTGCAGTACTACCTTTTGATTGACAGAGGAGATCATTCCTCGGTAGACAACATGCATAAGAAATAAAAACAGTATTTTACCTTCCTCACATGAAACCTCTTATTGCAGGCATCTTGGAATAATTATCGTGAGCATATAATGTTCCTAGGCCTCAAGCTTCTGCGCACGCTCTTAGTTATTAAATCAAAGTAACATGTAACCACTATCTGCAAAATCTTTCTTTATCTCTGTTACATATTCACTAAATAATAGTAGTAAAAATAAATAACAATAAAAAACAGGTTATAATTTTATTAAAAAGTTTTATCATTCATATTGGCTCAATTTTTCTAATTTTTTTTAATAATCATAACCCATTTATTTAACATAATTTTTAATAAATCATTAATAAAGCTGTACAATTGTACGTTTAGTTATATTCAGGGGTAAGCTGGAGGGAGCTGAGAGGGGCTAGCACGAGCCTCTTGCTAAAATTTACTAAGGCCGACGAGCCCTTTGTTAATTTAAGATTAAACAATATTATCATATCAAATGAGTACATAACTATTTTTTTTTTTTAATTTCTGTTATATATATATATTATCTAGGACAGTTTCAATATACTCAGTAGTACATTTTTAGCCATTAAGATTGATAAGTTTACAGTAAATTGAATATTTTTACATATTATATGTGTATTAAGTAACAATCGATAGTTTATTATTGCATATAATTGCATATGAGTGATAAAAAATTCACTCCTTTCCCAGAACACCAAAAATTGCTTTGCGATTAAGCGAGCCCCTTGTTAATGTATTGGCAGCTTACCACTGGTTATATTGAAAATGGCGCTTGACGAGTGTTACCGATCAATTTCGTATTTAAACTTGTAAATTTGGTAATTTGTTTTTTGATCCATTTTTGTACACATAATATGTTTCCAATAAGAACTGACCAATAAGAACACTAGGCTTTCCAATCCCGGGATGTCAAATCTTTTAATCCAATATTATGATCCCAAAATCTCAGGATTGCTATGGTCGCGATCCTGGGATTTCGGGATTGATACATTTTTAGCAAATCACAAAAATTTATAGGATTTTGGATTTGGAAGAGCTAAAAAAAACGAGTCACGTTGGTATTTTGGGCAAATCGGTAGATTCCCGGTTTTTTTTAAAAATTGGAAATGAAATAATGAAAAATTCCGACATCAAAACTTTTCTCAAATTATACACGATTTCATGTTGAGTGCCCAATTCCAGAATCCCGGAATCCCAGTATTCCGGGATTGAAAATTATTCAATGCCGAAATCCCGGGATCACAAAAAGGTTCCGGATTGTATACCCTAGTTAACACCGGCCATATGATTAAAAAGCAAGCGTTTGTACTGAAACAAAAGTATCGATTAGAAAATAATTATATGAAATTACATAATATTATATTTAAAAATAATAAAAGATTTTTAGTACTTTTTCCACATTTTATTATAATGCCTTTCCACCAAGTATTGACAGTAAACACCTTAAAAGTGATGAATATTATATTTATTAGATCTTTACTTGAACTGTTATATTTAACCTATATTTTCATACATTATAAAAATATTTAAAACCTTATAGGTATGTAAACTGAAAAATATCAATGAATTCAAAAATGTTATTATGTTATTGAAATAAAGTAATTTCCATCCCAGTTAACAATAGCTCTGTTCTTCTGCGTACTTCTGACGGTTTGCTGACGGTTTGCAAACCATCAGAAGTACGCAGAAGAACAGAGCTAATATAAATCGGTTATTCTAAATTGATTCAAGTTAGTAAAAACATTATTTTGTCATCTTTGTGGGAAAATCGCGTTGATAATTGTACCGCATTTGATTGCAAATTGAGATTTTAGTTTGTAGTTTTCACAATAGCTAAATTTTACATTCAATAGATAAATATTCTTTTAAAGTATTTTCCTATACACCGTCTATCTTAGCTCTTAGTTAACTAAAACGTTTGTGCAGTAAACAATTAACAATATAACTTTTATAAATATAATACAGTAAACGAGTAGCTATTTTTTTGTAATTTTAGCATTTCAAATATGAATTATAAGACCTATACAAGGTTAATTTGTTTGAAATAATAGATCAGAAAAAGCTATAAACTTTGTTTTTTTTTTTAGATTACAATTATGAAAAGCAATATTTATTCTTAACTTTGCAAACATTTTTTATAGTTTTATACAATAACCAAGTCTATTTTATAGAGTTGTGCGTAAAATGCATTTGAAGTTGAATTTTGTATGAATAAAACATTTTTAAACGTCCTATAAATGACAATGAAACAAATTGTTTTTGCGAATCGTAAAATTCATAAGCACCATGATGCTTAGTTAAGCGAAAAATGCCAAAATCTCAGAATGGTCGCTAACATTAATATTGAAAAACGACAACCAATAACTTTATTGGAAATTTAAACACCAAACTACTTTAATATGTGCCTATGCAAATAAATGTTTGAGCAGTGGACTGAATTATAAACATGTGCAACAAATGTTTGAGTTTGCTTGCACCCTACCAGCATTCCGTGTCAAACCGGTGTCGCTAAATATTTGGTGAAGCCAGATTGTGCTTGCAATGTACCTGCCCTTTAACTCTGTGCTCAATTTCATAATGTCGTATTAACTTTGTTTTCGATTTCAAAAAACAAGCTTTACTAGAAATTCTTGATTTTAGAACAATTTCATTTTCATGAACAAAACATCAATTAGTACATATACTATTTAAGGTTCCGCCATTTTTTTAAAAATACGGGAACATCCAGAATGGAACATATGGCTTTTTAATGGAGGTATCTCAACAGTTTTTCTCTTCCAGAACTGCTTGGTACTCAGCTGCTTAACCTTTCTTTTTTTAATAATGTATTGATAGAAATAATGTGTGAGTGAGTGGTGAGCTAATGGAAGTTGATGACATTAACTACTGCACCAAGGACCCACCAAAACACAATTTCGAATTTCCATTATATTATTATCTAATTACAAAAAAATAAAGGAACCATTATTATAACATAATTATTAAGTAAAAGAAAGACTTATCACTTTTCTTCTGGTAAATTTGTTTAATAAAGGAACTGAAATGTAAGAATAAAAACGAACAGTTACCTCTATCTAAAAGCTTTCAATTCGATTCTAATTCGAAAACAGTATGCAAACCCTCAGTAAACCGTCAGAAGTACGCAGAAGAACAGAGCTTCTGTCTCTTACCTCGGACATTAAACATTCATAATAAATATTTTCATCTTGAAAAGGCAATGTTTATTTTTATACAACTCTAAAAATGTTTAATTGAATGCATTTTGTTGACAAAATAAAAATGTGTTTCACGTGTAAATTGAAATAGGAAACGCTGACATACATTTATGTAAAACCTTACTGAAGACACACGTAAGTAATTTAAAACTATTTTAAATCATTCATATTACCTTATTACGTAAGAAATAATATTGTATTTTATAGTTAAATTTGTTTTAAAGAATACTTATATTTGTTGGTTAATCATAAATTGACAGCAAAATTATCATATTTTTTTTGGCCAAACTGAACTTTTATAGCCAATACAACATGTGAAATAAAAATTAAATTATATCGATAATTTAGTTATTTCACAGGATTTGTAACAATTTGTGACACGCGTTTCTATGTTTCGTGATTTTTGATTTATATATGAGCTATTTTATCAATTTTCATTTTTGTATTCAAAATTAACTTATATCAAGTTTCCGCCAAATACATGAAAAAGGTTATGCACCAAATTTAGTGGGAAGCAAATTAGTACTATTTTTACTTCTTAACGTGTAAAAATACTTTATTATTTGGTTCCACATTAATATTAATACTAAAGCTTATATATACTTTGACATTTTATTTTTATTTGTTCTATTCAACTTAATAGATGCACCTAGTTCAAAAATAATAAATAATAATTCTTATTGAAATATTATATAAGATAACTAGAATTAATCGAATTGAAAAATATTATACGATTATATTCCATTACATGAAGTAATGCTCACATACGTCGTTATAGAACTGAAATTTCATCCCCTAGCTATCAGGTAAACATACCCTATTTCTCTTACACGTGCGCATACACCGTCCCGTATATGTGCACACCTACTAGCGCACGTGTTGAATGTGCTCCCAAAAAATCCCGATAGGCGGCGGTAGCTACCAGTAAGGATCTTATATCATTATAAATACAAAAAAAAACAGAGTTTTATAATTTATTATGAGGCTTTTTTTAATTATTATGACCGATTCTTCGACTGATATGAAAATAATTCTACAGTATTTTTTCAAAAAGTAATCTTTAATATAAGTTTATAAGCGATTTTTTTTTGTGCTATGCTTATGCTATCTTATATTATCAGTTTTCGTAGGTTTCTCTATCTTGAATCAGCCATACTATATCACAAAAACCTTGGGCAAAGATACACAACAAGACATTTGATCATCCAAAGGATTCATTTTTTTTACTCAGTTACACTTTAGTAACAGAATAATCAAATAATGCTTGCCAAATAAAAATAGAATAGTTCAATGACGTCGATTGTACGTCATTTTTTTGTTCATTCGACATTAACTTGGATGTTAAAAACGACGGAAAATCCAAATTCTCTTATCTGGTGCAATTTCAATCGATACTTATGTATTTATAATGATATAAAAAAATACTTACATTTCTCTGAATTGTTATGAACATTATTTTTAATGGCTGAATGTGAAATTATTTATACTATAATCAAATTAACATTTATTTTTTTACCACAGACCGTATGTATATATAACTAGATGTGAAATAAAATTTCTTTGATAATAACGGTGGAATAACAAAATATTCAATTTAATAATAAAATATTTTTTTAATAAAGTTTACTGAATCCATCTAAAACAGATTGGGTATCAGATTCCCTATTAATCGTTAAAACACTTCGTATAGAAAAACCACTACTGAGGTAATGACATATTCAAAAAAATATTTTATAGATGTTTTAATCGTATTGCCAATAAATATAATAAATATATTCATTCATCCGTACGACGTATCAAATGAAGCAATAACAATTCAAGATAAACATATCTTTAACAACAAAAAAAATACTTAACGCTTCTAGTAGCTCTGTTCTTTTGCGTACTTCTGACGGTTTGCAAACCGTCAGACGTGCGCATAAGAACAGAGCTAGTGATTTCTAGTCGATTGCTATTTACAATAAATTTCAGTAACGATAAATCAAATTTAGGAACAAATTTTTTTTATTCCAATTTGCGATGGAAAATAAGAATTTTAATATATAAAACACAGTGTATTTACCGTCAGTTTGCTGCGAGAAGTCATTAATTGACAATTTGGTCAAAACTAAGTTAGATATCAACAAAAGTGTTTTTAATTTTTACTTTGCAAATATAATATTATCAACTAAAATTGTCTTAACGTATAAGGAAATACATTTTAAATTATCATGTAATATTTCAAGCACATGTTGGAATTAAAGTCATCATTAATAAGCTTGAGTCATTCTTGCAAAATAAATTTGATAACTTCTTGCATTAAAACGACGATATTATAAATTGTAATATAATAATTCATTGCATTTCGATACATTTCTAGAAATCCGGTGTTTTTGATTACCGGTTATATATTTACAAATACAGATATAACTAAATGATAACAATAATGGAAAACAAAATATATTTGCAATAAGTATAGTTAGTTTTCTGAATGATATTATACACTACATAAGACCAACAAAGAATCATTATTACAAAGACGATTGTAATTTCAGCGTCATATTACAGCCAATGATGGATATATTAATATTATGATTAAGATAATCCATTTCCAATTTAGACCAGTTTCAAATGGGCACATATAGTTTTGTTTCGAACGGATTAAATCTGATTTTTTTAAGCTCGATGGCTGCCACATACGAGATATCTCGTAAAATTTTTCGTGTTCAACACGTCAGAAACGAATTATCTCGTCAATAACTTATTAAATTAATTATAGCCGGCGTGCTAGGTTATTACTAATAATTATCTACGGCAGCTAAAAGGCTAAGGATTGGTGATATACTATTACAGATTAGACTAAATACTGACGGCTTATATTTTGTCTTGAAATAATGTATTTTAAATTTGTATTTCTTTATATAAAATAGTGTACAATTTTTTTAAGATTTATTTGTTGGTGCCGTTGAAAAAAATTAGTATTTATCGAATTGTCAATTTCGTCATAACGGGCATTCAAGATACTCATTTTACAACGGAGAAATGTCTCTTGGTAAATCGTGTTTATAAGACGACACTTAAAATATCCGCAAATTTACACGCCGATACTAGGGCTATTTAATAACACCTTGTAATAAATCTGTACAGGGGCTAAAAAGCAACCTGGCTCCGAAGGCAAGGTGAGTGTGGCGCAGAGGCACGCCGACCAAAGCGTGCAGGTAGTGCCGGCGCACGTCCGCGGCACGCGCCGCCTCCCCTCCCCACCACGACGCAGTGCTCTGCACGTCAAACTACTTAGCAATTGGAAGAAGGATCAAGGGAATCACTACGTCTGTAGCCTTCAATGCGGTAGGACGTACAGCGCCCGAAAAGTAAACCACCGAAAATCACGACAGCGAACGTATTGTTTTGAAAACATTCATTTTGCGAGCTTTATTTTCGTACGTGAAAGCTTCGTTGTGCTTTTATTATTAAACATTTTTTCTTTAATTATACAATTGTGATTCAAAAAGACGTTATATTAAATAAAGTGTTGTGTGTTATAATATTTAAAAACTTTCAATGCCAATGGCAGCAGTTCAGACGATCCAAACCCTGACGATTGAACAAAACAAGATGTTGGGCAACATTCATCTTCTTCAGACGCCCAGCGTTGTGAGAAGGCTTGCTCCGGCGCCTGAAAGAGCTTCGGTTTTAGTTTCATCTGAATCTCTTCGGTGTAAAAAGAAAATCAACTTCACCCACCTGCCTTACACAGGAGCAGGACCACAGCCTGCTTCCGTCGCCAGAAGAAATGCAAGAGAAAGAAACCGTGTGAAGCAAGTAAACAACGGATTCGCAACCCTTAGACATCACATACCAAACTGCATAGCAGCAACTGTCACCGGCGGAGGAAGGGGAGCTTCCAAAAAGCTTAGCAAAGTTGACACTTTACGCCTAGCAGTGGAATATATTAGAACTTTGCAAGAACTTTTAGACGAACAAGAATGTGAAAATGAATCGATGGTAGATTTACCCGAAAGCAATAACTTTGATAACTATTCATATTTCGACGATAGTCCTGATTCACCACAACAATATTCTCAGCATGACATTAGTCAAAATGTATTGCTAAACCATACGCCTCCCTGCTCGGAAGCTTCTGTGTCACCAACCCCATCGTTTTCCTCTGAACATTCAACCCCCGTCCATACGAACTATGGCCCGACGATTGTTTACCAGCCTGCAGCCTTTGAAAATTACGAACCGATGAGCCCTGAAGATGAAGAACTATTAGAGGTCATATCAATGTGGCAGCGAAATTGATCTTACAGGTAAATAAATACTCTTTCGACTCATTTTATTGAACTTATCAGCTGATTAGATTGTGACATATTTGCTTTTTCACATCAAATCGCATACTAGCTCATTTTACTTGATATCTTTGTGAATTCTCCGTCAATTCAATTGAATGATTTTCTTTCAATTCCAAAATTTTTTTTGCGTAATGTTCCAAATAAGTTTTATTTTTCTTAAAAATGTCCTTATCTATTCTACTGAATACAAATAAATACATTATGTTTCAATTGGATTCAGCTGTGCCAAGAATGAGAACAGTCGATTTCTGTGTACTTACTCACATATTTTAAGAATTATTTATATAATGATTAAACTTACACGGACAACTTTGTATCGACAATTTGAATGATATTTATATAAAAACTCTAAATTACACTTACAAAATCGTGATGCGTAAAAACCATTTTTTTTCTTCAAATAATACATACAAAAATGACGTATAGTTGTATTTTTACATAAAAAAAAGCGTATAAAACGAGTTTTTCGGTCTATGGCACCCTAAGAATCTTTTCAAGGTGGCAAAAAATTGTATACTGCAGCACACTTGTTGCATAAAAAAATATATACGGCGTACACGTGTGGCATTTTTAATGCTCAGACGTACTCCGTGAAGAAAAAAAGCAGACAATTTTATCCCTAAAGTAGGTATGTGTACAGAGTACATAAAAAAATCTTGATCGTGGAAAATAAGTTGTGCCTATTGTGCTATGAATTTTGTTTTTTTTTTTTGCTTCAATGGTAGTTTTTAACGCAGCATCAAAATGTATTATTTCATGAAAAGATCCCTGCACCCAAGGTTGATTTTTGATGAATGGGAACCCAATGGCTTAGTACAAAAGAATTTTTCGTTGCCATGCAGACAAACTGTCTGTATATGCTTTTTTTTGTTGACGAATGGTCTTGTTTGTTTTACGTAAAAAAAGCGCAAAATATTACATTTTCGGGAAAAATTCTTATGTAAATTATTTATTATTTTAATTTGAATTATACCCTGGTTTTATTGTAAAAAAAAAAACAGCCCAGTTCGCCGCAGGGTGTAAAACGATCTGTCTATAATAGAAACTAAATGATTGAAAATAATTAAAAAATAAAAACCACTTTCAAATTTAATTCCAATTTTAATAACAAACAAATATTAAAATAATCCATTTATCTTCCAACAATAAATCAATTCTCATAGTAAATATTTTTCATATTATATTCTTAATCGAAATCAATCATTATGCTTACATGTGGTTCTATTAAATGTAATAAAATAATAACTATTATTCAATACCTTCTTCTTATATTTATTCATACGAAATATAAGGCCTGTATCTAATTTAAAACATTAATTTTCTTAATTATTTAAAATAAAAATATATTTTTCATACAGGCTTAAATGATGTAAAAAATCATCCCCCCCCCCCCCTCACCCTCTTTGGCATACCCAAAAATCTCATTGAAATCATTTTTGCTCGGTTAGTTTGCTCTAATTCTACCACTATGTTACCTGTCCTATCCCAACAAACGAAAAATATGACTTTCATCTTATATGAGCGCTGCAATATGTTTAATCGGAAATTAATTGCTGATTGTTCATTCAATCACTAATGAATTGCTTATAATAACTTAAGCATAAATATAATTAAAATATTTTTCAGCGACCAATACGGGTTTATTCTAAAAAATATTGATTTAACTAATATATTGTAATATAATCGCAGCGCGTTAACAAACAAAACTGTTCTAAAACACGCACACCTCCATAAGTTAAAGCTCTCAATACGTACAATGTATACACATTTTATCGCACACTTACAAACGTATGTGTGTATGTGGTGCAGTTTATGAAAGAGCTGCTATTAAGCAGTGGGGTAGGATTGTTGCTATGGAAACATACTCATGTGATCAATTTAAATATTTGTTTATTAATTTATTTCCTGTACGTAATATTTATCGATACGATTAATATTATTTATCAACAAAAAATATTTTTTTATCGTCATCAAATAAAATTTGCTAAATTAAATGTAGTTATTTTACCAAAAAATCAATACTAGATTTTTGGAATAAGAATTTATTGAAAGATAATGTGAAGAAATCTGAATATACTAATTTAGCACGAAAAATTTCTGACGTAACTTTTGAATAAATCAGTTAAAATAATATAAAACCATACGCCACTGGGTAAGATTATTAAATACCGCTGCCGAAATCAGTGCAGTTTATAAGAAGCGCAACTCACACACGCAAACAAAATGTACACATGAATGGTGGACGCACTTACACTCGCATGGATTCACAAATTGCTGTAAATTTCTTCGTCTTACCTGGTAGTGGATGTTGATGCCGATGCCCGCACATAGGTGGTGTTTAATAAATCTGGTTTTTATAATAATGCGTTCAATGGAGGCTCGATTCAAGGCAAAAATACCCAGGTAGGGACTCAATTCTCCCGCGCGTGCATTGCTAGCTTTATTTTCAACCGAAGTATAATTCCAATAGAGTTTATTCAAGCAGAAGTTTTGTTAAACCTCTTTTTTAAAGGTATGAATTTTTGACATCACATACCAGGGGTGGGGAACCTTTTCATTTCTAACGGCCACAATCAATCATCTGGTTCAACATAAGACCGCAGTAAAGAAAACGTTGACACCTTCCCCATAAACTAAATATTTTTTCATCAAAGTGTATTGCTCACTTTTACGGTGTTCACTGTCAATTCTTGGTAGAATGGCATTATAAAATTGTGTATTTATTAAAAAAAGAAAATTGGCATAGGTCAAAAGTCAGCATTAGAGTAGACAAGTAGGTTCCCTACCACTGTCACAGACACTTCTATCAGAATTTCATAAATTGATAAAAAAAATATATTGTATGTCAGCAACGTTCCCTCTAAGCCAAAGGCTGCGCGGACCGATCAAATATCAATTGAGCAACTGTCTTGTAGTGCGCGCCAACCCGGAATGAGTGCGCGGGGACTTCTCAACTGCTGCGCGGCCGCGCACGCGCGCAGCTTATAGGGAACGTTGTATGTCAGTACTGAAACGTTGTTACAAAGCCACGGACCTTACTAAAAGATAACTTTTCAAAACAACTCAAATAATACTAATTGTATCTACTCCATCATTACGTTGAAATAGTCCGATGGAATCTTAATTATAAAAACCTTCACAAAAATTACAAAGAAACTAATATACATATTTTTTAGTCGAGTATATTTTCAATAATATTTATAATATCTGTTAGACGTCAATATAGTACGGCGACTCAAAATGTTTACGAAGCCTTAAAAAAAAATATTTTTTGAATACATATTTAACATATTTCATATTAATAAAACGGGTTGGAATCAAAAAAATATATGTCCAGAATGCGGCTCTGCCTATATTCTTCCGAGGCTTTCGCTAGTGTGTGATGATGTAAATTTTACATTTTTATTAATAAAACGGCGGCTCATTGTCTGAAGTGGCCTCATATTAAATTTACGACACTGCTATTTTATTTTATCAATAATTCATACGATCGCAGTATCGATTTTATTAAACGATCAATGAGCTGAAATAATAAAAAATGTGCATAACAAATATGAAGGTTTTTTAAAGAAAATAAAAGTAAAGTTTCGAAAACTTTTGCTGTCAGAGTTGCCTATTACAGTATTCGGCAAACTCATTAGTCATCTGAGCCAAATAATTACGATACAACGATTTAAATTTCTTTTAAAAGTCAAATCTTTTAAACCTTACTTAATAAGTAGGTAAGTTGCTATAAACTTGCTTTTGCTAAAAACGTTCTCAATCTGATTGAAGTAGTTAGCTGAAGTCGCCTATTCCAACTCAAGTTTTCAGTCTTTGTTACTTACGTTGAATAAACTTGATATAATACTTAATAAAGGTATGTGCGCGTCCGCACGTGCTATTTTGTGGAAGAGCCGCACTCGGTAGGCCAAAGAGCCACCACTGGTCTATTACTAATAAGAGCAATGCTTATAAACAACTCATGAGAAAGCATTTTGCTTCCTAACCATACGTTTAAATATATTTCTACTAACAAAATGATAAATAATAATTTTATTTATCATTACGTAATATTTTTTCTCAGCAATTATTCGCGGTCAGTAATTTGTAAAGGGTGTAAGTTTCAGCTGGTGAAATTCTTAGTATGCGTTTGTATGTACATGGAGATGAGACATATTATGATCTAATTTGTATCCAATCAAGTAATGGATGAACAACATCAAAAAAATGGCATTTATTTATCCTGTATCAAAGCCAAACAAATCTATTTTATCCGTTATTGTTTTAATGTCCTTTTGAACAATGCACTAATGATATTTTTTTCTTTGTCCTCAGGCATGTGTTGTACACACCGGTCGATACTACCCTCCCCATTCGCAAGGCATGGAAGGATACTATGTTATTTAATTAACAGCAAACTACGGCTACAGGTCAAATGAACGGACGCCACAGTAGCCTGACATCATCAATCAAGCCCCTCTGGTCGCGAGACGAGATCTCTGGAGCCAAAATGAACATCCATCATCGTGACGTGCGAGAGGCCTATGTTAAAATCGAATAAATCATTATGGGACGAGTAATTTGTGGGAAAAAATCAATTTAGAGGACAGCTTCTGCTTCGAAGACAAACGAATACTTAAAAGTTATAACAATTAATATCGTCAAAAAGTATTTATATTAAACATAATAATTACCCAGCAATTTGTTTAAGTATAAGAGCAAGCAGTACACTCGACTCGAGCAAACTAAAATCATACAAAGACATTAAGCAAATTATTTTTATTGGTTATGGAAGCCAAAAATATTTTGATATTAATTATTAATTTGTTGATAGATCATCTTGCTTGAATAATTAATTTATTGTTATTTGAAACAAAGGACAAAATTTTGAAACATATTGTGTTTAATTGGCAGATACTCAAACTCTACGCTTATTTTTTATAATACATTCTGGTTTATTTTTTACACTTAGAAAATGAGTACTTTTTTAAAGTGTTTTTTTATATTTTTGTCTCTGAACAATGAATGCCTTATTAATATCGATGTGCCTTAAACTATGATTTGCCTTGTTAAAAGCTCAAAATTAATGTTTGTAAAATACAATACGGTTATATTAAATAACTGTCAGTTTTTATTAAATATTTGGACTCTTAATGAACTGTTTTGTTGTATGGCTTTTATTCTAAATATTGTACCCCAGCTTGCCTTGTTAAATGGTTAAATGTTTTCTAGTCATTAAAAAGAATTATTGTAAATAAACTATTAATATTACGTTGTATAAAAAAGCTATTATATTATTAAGAATGATTTCGATGGAATGTGTTATGAGATGGGTCATTTTGTATGTTGATCATTGTAATAAGTCAATTTTACATTGTGCCTTTATTTAAGGATATTTTTGATGTTACACTGAATATTTTTTGAATTGTTACAACGTACTAAAACAAAACAAATTATCCTTTAATATAAATAATAATTACGCCAGTGACTTCCTAGTTAATATTATTTGTAAATATTGTTATTTTAAGACTTAAATGTTAATAGTTATCGTTAGCTACTTTGACAAAAGTGATCATGAAAATAAAAATGAATTATTATAAAAATAACATTATTTTTATTGTTTGTTTCCCTAATATAATTTTATTTTACGAATTAATTATGTCGTCACAAGAAGAAGAATAAATACCATATCACAGTTATTAAAAAAAATAAAAATATATTAAACATGGTTCACTTATGATAATTAAACAATTGACGAATTACATTATGGGTACATAGTTCTTCTTAATATTGCTTATATATTTTAATCGATAGATGTCATGATAAATATATTTTTTTGTTAGATATTTATTATCTAAAAATTAAGTATTATATAAAAAGCAAAGTTGAGAAGTCGTGAAAAAGAACATGATTCTGACTACGGCATTTACATACTGTCTGACTCCTACTCTAAGAGTTAAAAAATGTAGTAAACGAAACGAGTTTTTTCCAAGACCTTGGGTAATTTTTGATGATGGCCATCTACAGGTGTATTTATCGGAGCCAAGGGACACTGGGATAATCTGGGAGGAGGCAAAGACACTGACAGGGGATAGAGAATCATGGAGAAAACATGTGGTGAGCATATGATTCGTATAAGGAGCGGATATAGAAAAAAGTACATATTGTAATTGAAGTGTTTGGTGATTTACTTTACTAATACTGTTGAACTTTCGATGGTTTCGGCGGTAACTTTGTGGAAGTTCATTTTAATAGAAAATTTAAATTAACTTTGATTATTCCACGTATTGTGTTACTAACTGTGACACGTGTTTCGCCTCTTTCAGAGGCATCTTCAGACTTACTATCGCAAATTTTGCTTAAGTAATGAAGCAAGATTGATTCTAACATTTTAAAATTATGAAATTACAAAATGGAGTTTGGGTTTTTTTCCGCGAACACGTGTCACAGTTAGTAACACAATACGTGGAATAATCAAAGTTAATTTAAATTTTCTATTACTGTTGAACTTGTTAATACAATGTGGTGAGCAAATAAGTTAAAAAATGTAAGAAAATTTACGTTTTCTATTAAGTGGCATTTTACAAACTTGACATTGGAAAAGTGACACTTGGCATAAAAGTAGTGCACACATATATGTATATAAGGTTTTTAAAATATTTTTAACACAACGGTTTTTAAGCTTTGTTGGTCCGTAGACTGCTTGCCGATATTTTGATTTAAATTGACCGCCTGCTTAATATTTAATTTTCCTAAACAAAAATCTTCAGATGTGTTTTTTACAGATTATTTAGAGCATTTTGGAAATATTCAATTAAAAAGAATAAGTTTTTAAAATTTTAATAGATGAAACAAGACAATACAATTTTAACCTTATAATAAAATATTTATTATAAAAGGAATTTTCGATACAATATTATATTATAAAAATCAGAAATAGAACACTCGTCAATAAGTCAGAATGCTGCACAAATATATATATATATATAATATAATAAAAGAAATATGTTTTACGCCTAATAAAGCAGGAATGTGGAGTCATGTAAAAAAAGACGACCCCGACTCCGACTCCTAAGAATTTTTTCAATCGTTTCATTTTAATTTGTACATATGTATTCCATCAGATCATTTTAAGTCAGCCAAGTATGCAATGTCAACACTATGGAGTATGGACTATTGTGGTTTGAATACGCGTCATTTAATATATATTTTTAATGAGCCTGAGTCGCTCGTTTTTTACAACTCCCACTCCGGCCAAAACACCGCGACTCCACGACTCCAACTCGACTCCACATTCCACCGCCTAGTAATAAAATAACTTCCTGTATAATGCTTCGAATCTATGGTGAATCAATATAATAAAATAAAAATACGAATAAAATTTATACTCTTCAATGGCAAATTAAATAGAAAGAATTTTCAAAATTAACACGTGGTGGCAAGATTTTTTTTTTACAATATTCCACATATAAAAGATATTATTTGATATTAAGTACAATAGTAATATTTTTATACTTCCTTGCAAAAAGCGCCCATCCTGTGATCTCCGGATATACTTGACAAACCTTCTTTAACTGTTCATCATCCGGCGTAATATTAATAATTCTATCAAAAGTACAAGGGTAGTGTCTATCCCCCTTCGCAGATAATATTACCTGCAACAATATTAATTTAAAACGCGAGCAAAAAAGCAGTGCAATTCTTTTATCGAGAATAATAGCGACGAGAAGTTCTATTGTAGACATATATTCGCGTTGGGTCGACCAGACATTCGCGTTTTTGAACTCCAAAGTGGGCAGTAACTCTATGCAAATTTTCAGCATTTGGATCGTTGTTAGGCCCACAAAAGGTACGCGGAACTCGCTTATGAAAAAATCGCATTTCAATGGCAAAGTTCCCCGCCGGAAGTGAATGTATGGGGGACACCTGCGCACATCCAATGCGCACGCGACCGGCGCAAGCTGCATCAAAACAACCCCTCAAAAAACTACAGACGAGCAATCAAAATTGAGACGGATAACATTTTCGAGCAATTAAGACACTTTTTTACAAGATTTAAAATATGTTCAGAGGCTCTTATTAAAAATAAATTAGTCGTTGACCGTAATAAAGAAAGTAACCAGGTCAGTTGTAAATTTTTGAAGTGACTTTCATTTATAAAACTCAGACATCATAATATGCATTTAAAAAATATTTTTTAAAGTAATGTCAGTTGGGATAACTGTTTTAAATTCATTGATATATTCAATAAGGGTGAAAAACATACAAGGTGTTTTTAATTGTCATAAATTTACAATGAATCATCGATACCAGTGATGCTTGAAAATTATGTGTTTTAACAATCATAATAAATATAATTGTCGCCTGCTGTGGTCCAATAGGTTAGAGCTTGCTCTACCGATCACCCAGGTTGGGTTCAATTCCTGGTCAGATAATAGTGAATTTGAGAATTATTCAATTCTAAGTTATGATCGAAGACTGGGTGTTTGTGATGTCCTTTACTCCCATCTTTCTGATCCTTTAATAACTGGATGTAGAAATAGCGATAAGCCAACCACTAGTCTTTTTCTAGCCTTATCCTTCTTTCCTTACTACTCACTTAGAAAAAAAAAGTGAGGTTGAGCGACTGAGTAACAAACAGTTATCGTAGAAAAACTTCTGTTGAGATACCTTCATTAGGAGGCCATATGCTCGACATTGGGAGCGGACATGGATTACAAAAAAAAAAACTTAGTCCCCATCAAAAATAATTATGTCAGTATTCAGTTATAATAGATTTGAGTCAACTGAATATTTTCTGCTCTATCACTGTCAATTAAATGACCTCAAACCACATATAATATTTTTATATTAATTTATCGAATATATCTTTCATATAATCTTTTCTATATTGAATGTATATTTTTACTTTAGTTAAGTTACCATTGAATGTGAAAATATTTTTTATTGAAATAATGTAATATTGTTCGATAGTCTTGTTGTGAGCCAATAAACAAGATTGCAGTATCTACTAAAGATTTTTTTTGCATACAGAGTTGTTTTTTAACTTGCTGCTTAGCATACCTTTTTCAACGAGGGTAAGTTGGGTAAGAATAAAAGGATAGGACTAAGAAAGGGCTATCTGTAATTAGCGCGCTATTTACCAATCTTTAGTTTCTCTTAAGAGGCAACAGCGATGGGCTGCCAATGTGTTCGCTCAACAAAATACTCGCTTAATCTCAAAGCAATTTTCGGTGTTCCGGGAAGCAGTGATTTTTTTATCACTCCTATGCAATTATATGTAGTTTACTTTAAATTAATCAATGTAAATGGCTTCAAATGTATTAATGTGTATACTGAAGATGTTGTTGATAATATATACATCAGAAATTGCAGTTTTGTACTAATTTGGTCTGAAATTGTTTTCTCTTAAAATAACAAAGGGTACGCCGGCCTTAGGAAATTTAACAAAGGGCTCGCACAAGCTCCTCCAAGCCTTCTCCAGCTCACCCCTGAGTGGAAGGCAACGAAAACATCACAAAGTTTTTGGATACCGTAACCGAAAATGAAAAACTGCCAAAAGTCGGTGCGAGTAAAATTCTATATTATCTATCATTCTAGATAAATATGTTTATAAAAAAATATATTTAACATAATCTATTAAATGCTTAAACTGTGTCCGTTTACTTTGGACTTATACGTAATATCCTCACAGAACAAACAGATGATTTCAGACATTTTTATAACATGGAAGAAAGGTACAATAAAATTTGACATATATTTTTACCTGCAAAAATGATAGATTTCTGACTGATAGAATAAAACACAATCGAAAGTTTTTTTTTCCACATTCAACATAATACTGCCAAGACGACCTTCGTAACAAAGAAACCTGGGCATTATATTACTTTGGCTGCGATCAATAGATTTACCTGATCGTTGTATGATTTATCTGATTTCACACAAATTGTACCGGACTGTCCAGTTTACATTATAACGATTTCGCGTTATTACGGACCAGTGGAGGGTGTAATTTCAAGTCGCTGAAAGGTTTCAATGCGATTTAGAACAGTATTGTTTCTTTATCGACACTTTGCTTTCTAACATACCCTTGTGAGAATGGTCAGTATACCGACAACACAATAAAATTATATTCCGTAAATCATTATGATAATATTTGGCATACTAAAACATAGTTTTACCATAAAGAATTATGGATTAAAATAAATTTTATCGGCTGTGCGCCATACAACTTAGCCATCTAGATCAGCAATTGGCAAACTTTTTGGGATCACGGATCACTAAATTCACAATATAATCCAGCGGACCACTAACTGGACTTTTGTGTTAAATATTACATATTTAAATAAAAGTAATCAATGCGTCTAAAAATGTACCAAGTTCATAAAATAATGACAGATTTCTCTGCGGACCACACTTTGCCGACCGCTGATCTAGATCATAGTTTTTCATCGTTTTTGAACCCGTGGCTCCTTTTCAGTGTCAATTTTTTTGTGGCTCCTATACCCATACTAATTAGTTTTTCGAGGACACTATTATTTCGGGATCTAGTATTTTCGTGTCCCGACATTGATTTTTTACCTCTTTATTTTTTATACTTATGTCAATATATTGAAAAAGTTGGGAATGGACAGATTATACAATTGTTAAATAATGTGAGAGATTTTTCTCACGAGTTCAAATCCCAATCAGCATCATTTTTTATAATACGATTTCTGTTCGATGGAATGGGTGTTTGTGATGTTTAAAAATTCCTTCCCATTCTTCCAATCCTAAAATAACGGGTTGTAGCAACAGCGATTAGTTAAGCCACTAGTTCTGTCTTAGTCTTATCGTTATATCCTTACTAATCTCTTAGAGAAAAAGAAAGAGAGGTTGAGAAACTGAGAAACAAATAGTTTTCATATAAAAATCTGTTGAGATGCTGCACATGGAGCGGACATAGAATAAATAAAATTGCAAATATATTTTTTTTCATTCATATTACACAAGATTTGTATGCAGTTAAGTGGCATATTTTTTAACACTGTAATGAATATTATGCATTTACGACAACTGACTATGAAAAAAATAGCCGGGAAAGGGCTCCAATCTTCGAGGGCGGAGCAGCTTCTGCGATGAATCGTAAAAGTCAACCTGCCCAAGAAGAGTCCCGTGACTGAAAAGGCACCTATAAAAATTTACGCAATTTTTCTAAGGCGACGATGACAATGGCCGAGAGAAACGGTTTCCCATAAATCCAATTTGTGCACGCCGTGATTTCGAAAAATGCGTAATCGATTATTCCCGAAGCAACGATCTTGGGGAATCTTTTCACTCCATACTGGATGTATGAAAATATTTTAAACATTTTGACATTTTACGGTTTGGTCATTTTTAAGAATGCATTGTTGCATGCCGGTATCTGTTTATTGCGTATTTTATTCTGAAAAGGTAGCAACCAGCTACCTCAGCTATAAGGGCTCAAAAAAACTGTTATTTTAAACAATATTCATTATTTAATTTTACGTATTATATTAAAACAAAACAGATCAGTTGAAACGCTGGCTGCGTGGTCGAGTGTCAACGTCGTCGACTTGGAACACGGAGGTCATGGGTGCGAATCCCAGTACGGACAGTTTTAATAGATTGATTTTTAAATAGATTTCTGTCTCTTTGAAAAAGAGAGGTTAAGCAACTAAGTAACTAACAGTTATCATGGGAAAAAATGTTGAGATACCTACATTAGTAGGCCATATGCTCCACATTGGGAGCGGACATAGATTAAAAAATATGTATTAAAATAATGGAAAATAAGTCAATTTTAATTTTCTCCCCCATATTATGAGATTTTCGCCGTTGTTGGGGTATTATAATATATATGTCTGCTCCTAGCTTGGAGTATACTGTAGAGCTTTTTGGACAAAAAATCTTACATGATAAACTTATAACTCAGTCTCTTAACTTAGTTTTTGGGAGAGAGTAATTATAGACGGAAAGTGCCATGATAGTACCAGTGGTTATCTAATCATTTAAGCTATGTTCCATTTTATGGACTGGATTTTAGTATCTTGATATAAAGTATATCATAGTTATATTAAGAATATTGTAAACGTTCTTCAATTTTTCATATTTTGTTACATGTTGACTGTGAAAAGTAAAATGTCGTAACCCACAAAAAAAGAGTAAGATGCGTTGTAATATTCTACACGTTTTAAAGTATCGTAAAGTGAAGAAACCTCAGTTAATACACAATGCAACAGTGTTATCTCCGTAAAATAAAAATATACAATCCACCAAAACATCAATTAACCACTTGAATACCAAGCGGACACCGGTGTCCGGAACACATGCAAGCGATCACGGATGTCCAAGACATTTATAAAATCAAACACTTGGTATTCTTAAAGAATATAAGTAATATTTTAATGAATATGTTTTGTGCTATCTTCACCGAGTCAATATAGGTTTTTAAAATATCGAATTCGAGTGTATATTAGGCAAAATTATTTTTCTCAAAAACACGCAGTATCTCTGGGACATATTAATGATTTATTTGCGCGATATTCAAGCGGTTAATAAAGACGTGATTGTTGAAAAAAATGTTTTACCATTTTACCAGTTGGCTCACTTCAACTCTTATTTAATAATATTATAAGAGCCTTAAATTAAATAAAACGTTTCGTCGTCGTTCTGCTGAACATTTCAAGCTTTGGACCTAAATCCGCATGCTTCTAGAGTACTGAAACATTTCTTTATGAAAACATTTCTTAATTCCCATAGATTTGTGGTTTAACCCCTTGAGTAGGTAGGTTCAATATATCAGTTGGAAGCGGACGGTAGCCGACATACTCACATAAACGTTATTTAATATCGGACGTGTGATCTCACGAATCCAATGTGCGCTTCCATACCGACAGATAGTATAACAATTTAAGTTGGTTATCGAAGATCCGTTCTCAGATTCCAGATAATTATGTCGGCGGTGAGACATGCGCACAAAGTTGTCAGTTTCTATTCCAAAGCACGGATCGCAGTGCATTACTTAACGTTTGACTTGTTTTTTACGACCAGAGCATGACGGGATACCACTGCGCCCACGATAATAAAAAACAACAAAAAAAATTGTACATATCGACTGTGGAAAGGAAAAAGGACGTAACCCACAGTTTTTTTTAAAAAACAGTTTTTTTCGATAATCACAATGTATACAACTTGATACACGTTCTTTCAAAAGGATGTAAGCTGCAAATGCCGAATTAGTATCTAAATTTAGCTTTTAAGTTTGAAAAAAGATGGGCTTGTGAAAATTGAAACCAAGAAAAAAGACTGAAATAAAAGTTTTTCCTTGACAATTTCTTAAATCAACATTAGAGTATGTCAATTGAACACCAGCTTAGAAGTCTCGTGCACAGGTTGTATTAATTTTATAATTTGCATATGGCCGAAAATCATCAAAACACGATTTTTGTGCCTTCTGTAAAATTTGATATGTGTGGGTTACGTCCTCCTTCCTTTCCACAGTCGATATAATAACAAACGGTACTTAAGATTATTTTCGAACCGTTTTATATATTTCTTTTCTGACAAACCGGTTGTTATACGTTAAATAGTATTTTGGCATATCCTTTTTATCAGTAGCCTTTTCGAAAAAAGGAGAGATTGATCAACTAATTTAAGATTTCGACTGAAGGTGCTTGGTGGAATTTCAATATTAAATTTGAATCGTTATGTACATTCACACAGATTTTGTCATTAACGACCCGGGTTTCGCCTTTCGGCATATTCAGGCGTTCAAGTGCACGGATGAACTTGAACTGACGCGTTCAAGTTCATCAGAAACCCGGGTCGTAAGTGACAAAATCTGCGTGAATGTACATAATTTGAACGATTCAAATTTGATCAACTTAGTAACAATTAGTAGACAATTTTAGGTATTGATATACCTCTAAGGAGGCCAATGCTCCACATAAGAAGCGAGTATGTATTTAAAAAAGTTTACATGCAACGAAATGTAAGCCAACAGTTTTATCAATGATGTTTTATTTAATTTTAAACAAACAATTTTCAGACAATTATAATATGATCACATTTTGTTTGTAGTATATATACATTGTACCTGAGGTTGTGAGGAGATATATTTAAGGATTGTAAATTTCTAATATAACTAATCTTGATAAAAGTTCCTTTATGTGAGCTGCCTGTTAATCGGTCTTTCAAGCTAACTTTTTATAAAGATTAAGGATAAAATTATGTTGCTAGGACAGGACTAGTAGTTAGTTAATCGCTTTTGTTACGCCTCATTTAAAAAAACTTGACAGGTGGAAGACAACTTAATCATTACAAAAATCCACACCGTCGAATGCAGATTAATTAATTTCTCAATGTAAATAATTAAAAAAAATAAATCTTCAAATTTGTCCATAATGTCGTAACCGTAAGTTGTGAAATAGCGTCAGATGTATATTGAACATTTTTTCTAATCGGAAAATGTAATTATTCCCAAAATCTCAACGGTACATGAAGAACTCTTCATTCAGTCTATTATCTTATTATTTGATCGAAAATGTAATTATTGTTCTTGATAATTTTTCAAATACAAAAGTTTACTATTTGCAAGAGATAGTTTTATTGCAACGTTTTGTGTAGCTTTATGCATTCATGACGTAGTTTTACACTATTGTGGTATATTTTTTTGTTGCCGTTGAATAGAAATCGTAATAATTCGGCTCTGCTTTGACAAAAATACTAAATGACTCGTCCATCGCACTGCGGTCGCGGTACAAAAGATGTCGGTGTAATTTAAACCGGAATGCTTGGCTACCTGAGTTTTTTTTGCCCTCGCGGAGGTGATAGATCAAGTCAATCCTGCACTGGTGGTATTATCAAACACTACAATTATTAGTAAAGTACGAAATGCTATTAGGAAATCTTCGTTGCTGACCGCTATAGCTCAGCGCTTCTGTCATATCGATAGTGAGCTCGGTTTCTTAACTGAGGAATTTTATAACATCTATTTTACGGTGTGTTTGACGGAAGAAATTGCGAAAAACGACCCCAAATGAAAAAGAAAAAAGTGTTTTTTCAACAACAATAGCAAAATTGCACGAATTGTACTTTAAATTGCTTCCCCATCCACCGTATTCTCCGGATCTGGCTTCCAGCAACCACTACATGTGTTATGGATATATATCTTTTGATTTGAACTGGCTAGATTTGGAGAAGGAATTAAATATCGATATAAGTTTATTTTTACAATAAGTTGTCATAGATAATTTAACATAACACTTTATGCTATAATGTTGTGTATACATAGCACATGTTTACAGACAGAAAATTTCTCCAGGAAAAGAGATTTGACTCCAATGAAGAAGTTATTGCAGAAACTGTTACATTCATTCACTAAATATTGGTTTTACTCGAATATATTGCTTAGCAAATACTTTTGAGCATAGCATAAATACGAAATATTTTTATTTTTTTGTACTCTCACTAAATACAAATCAATCGTTAATAATTTGGTTACAACAAGTTATTGTTAATATATTTTTTAATGTCTTTACAATACATTTAAACTTGTTTAAATCACTGAAAATCGATAACCAAAAACAGTTATTGTCAAAATACTTCTTTAAGATGCTCTATTATTTCAAATCTTTGTTGAGTCACCTTTTATAAAAAAATGTTAAAATAAAACTGTATATTTTTTGAATTCTTTTCTCATTGAGTGAACAATAAGAATTCATATCAATTATAACACCGTCACCCACAAAAAACTTTTACAAATAAATTCTTTAGATATAATAAGCAAACGAAATTATTTAGACATACATAGATGCCACGAATAGATTTACTTGTATACTAATGGGCTGAAAATACCACAAATATTTTATCACCAAAATAATTTAAGTGTCTCACCCGAGGATGATATCGTTTTTGAATAAATATGGTGCAACATTTCCCACGGATTCTGTACTTTATCAGCTACTACAATCACAAAATTATGTAAGGTATGAGAGAAATCAAAATATAAAATGCTTTGAGCCATTGTACATGAATTATTTACTGGCCATACCAATTCCATGTTATAACATGAGAAATTTTGAACTTTAGCTTCATATTAAACAGTACAGATAATTTGCTAAATTATGGACATTAAAATAATTATGGCGGAAATTATGGACAAACTAAATGGGCTTTGATGATCAGATTTTTAACATTTAGTTAAAATAATGTAATGAGTAATGAAATAACGTGAAAAATATAATTATTAAAACTCCAAGATGTGCCACTAAAAACTTGTAGTTTTTGCATTGTCTTTAAGAATTTAAGCGCATGGATTAACCCAAAATTAAAGCAATTAAACAGTTTATACAATATCATTTACAAAAACTAGAGGAATTATTTCATCATATCGACTGTGGAAAGGAAAAAGGACGTAACCCACACATATCAAATTTTACAGGAGGCGCTAAAAACGTGTTTTGATGATTTTGTGACATATGCAAATTATGAATTATACACAACCCTGAAGTGCACGGAGACTTCTAAACTGGTGTTTAATTGACATAATCTAATATCAATTAAAGAAATATTCTAGGAAAAGAACTTTTATTTCAGTCTTTTTGTTGGTTTTAATTTTTTACAAGACCATTTTTTGAAACATAAAAGCTAAATTTAGATACTTATTCGGCATTTGCAGCTTGCATCCTTTTGATAGAACGTGTATCAAGTTTGATACATTGTGATTATCGAAAAAAATCTGTTTTGAAGAAACTGTGGGTTAAGTCCTTTTTCCTTTCCACAGTCGATATAAATACTGATTTTTAGCGGTGGATTTTTATTGATATGCTAATTATCAATTACAATTTTTTTGTAAGAAGTGGACGGGGCGCTGTCTGGTGCGTTCCGTAATCACCGAATTCTTAACAAAATCAAACCACCTCACCCCTATTATCCAACGCAAGCAACTGCTCTCAAAGCTCAGTATACGGTTTGTCTGGGTCTTCGTCAGGTGCCATGATTCTCTACCGTCAAGCAGTACCGTTAGAATGCAAACGTTGAACAAGTGATATTATTTTTAATTGTGTACATCTGTGTGTCCAAGACAGTCCGCATTGAGTTAAATGTGGCTCCAGCCATTCCTAGTCAAATGGTGACCTTATTTTTTGTACTACCGTGGATATGTACGCCGATGTATCTGAAGCTGTCGACCATCTCAATTATCGGGCCATGGGAGGAAGCAAACCAATTGGTGGGAGACAGAGAAAGATGGAGGTGCCGCGTGGTGGTCATATGCTCTACATAGGGAGCGAATATGGTCAAAGGAGAAGAAGATATTTTACTCGCATTAGAACATTGCCGATTTTGTTAAGCACTTGAGCGTTCTTAAACGTTAAAATTAAATTCAATATTGACAAGTTACATCGTGATTTTTTTATATCATATAATTGGTCGTTTTAAATGATATATATCAACCAATAATTGATTGGCTAGTGAGAAGTATATCATGACATATTTGGTGGTAAGACTTCGGGGCATATCATAAAATTAAACGTTTCAGTATAGACAATACAAAAACCAAGCAGTGAATAAAGTATTTATAATAGACACTTCCACTATTACACAACTGTCGATTTGAGTACCATTTTAATACATTTTATTTTGAATAAGTAAAGATATTGTTTTATGAAACTGCTTTTTACAATATTGCTGTGACTATTAATATAAAAAAAACACACTATATTTTAATTTATTGTTATTGTTAATTTAGTTTATATTAAACATCATAAACGAGCTGCATATTTTTCTTTAACAATGATAGTTTTGTTAAGTGATTTCTTCATTGAATTGTCTCAGACCAATTTTCTCCAGTGGATTGCTTTATCCGATTTTAAAGTGTTGTAATTAATGTCACAGATAAACCGATAAAAGTAGACGGCATTTACTCTCTCTCATTAAAACATGAACTTACATTTTATAATTACCTTGTAAACGAACATTGAATCTGTAGCTATATTACTTGAAATACTTCATTTAATCTTGATAATTTCTGATCAATAATAACTGGTAACGAAACGTAAAAACTACATGCATAATAATATAAATAATATTGTTTAAAAATGTTTTTTTTTTCCAAATAAAATGAGCAGATATTTAATCGATCATAAAAAAATAAGCGGTCTGTAAATAATAAGTAACATATTTGATTGAAAAGTAAGATGGCAGTCGCTAACTCTCTCTTCATTCGACAGTGGATAAAAATGGCTACATTTGAAAAAAAAAGCACAAAGTTCTCACGTCTTTAAAATATTTTAATAAATAGTACTTCAATGCAAAGCTTTACATTTATATAAAATATGCTATCATTTAAATCGACTTCTTCTTTATGGTCGCTGAAAAATATTGAACCATTGGGAGTTTTCTTCAAATTAACGAGAACTATACGCAAATCATGGGGTTGAGATACAAACATTTTATTAGCCAATGACCAAATGCTTTCCTGACAAAATACCTATTCAATCACAATAAAATACGACTCAATTTATTTGTACAAATATAATTTTACAGTATAATATATTATTACGGTGACCAAAAGTAATGAGGAATATTGTTTCATTCAACCGAATCGCTCGCATATTAAACCGATGCCCATTGCATTCGTTCCTAACGAAGTCAGTCGTGATTTACAAGTCAAATAAGGTGCCATAAAATTCGAGTGCATATTGAGTTGGGTTATAGCTTTTCGAAGCTCGCAAAGTCGAATTTGGCAGGTACCATTAAAACAGTCATTGTTTGACGGAGCTTTTACAGTAGGAACGTGCGCGTATGTAGGTCGCCTTGACCTGCAAAGCTCAGGGTGTAATGGACCGTTTAATGCAGACTCGCCACCTTTCGTTCGTATGTACTTTGCGTGTATTCCTGTAAAAACAATATAAAACATTTCCTAGTTACATCAGCCACTGTAACACTACGCCTTCGGAATGAAGCGAGTTCAACACAAGTAAGTCAAATGACGAGCTTAAAATCATAACTTACATTGATAAAAAACACAAAGATACACAAAAGCTTAAAGTTTAACAAGAGGCTCCCCGGTCTATGTCAAATTTAGCAAAGAGTTCTGTGAGCCCGTCCATCTACACCCCTGTGATAGAATGATATTTTTAAAGTGCTGTAACATAGACCTGTATGTAACATTGCAGTACATTTTTTAAAGAAAATAAATATAAATGTATAAAACAAAATATGTACATATTTGAAAAAAATCATGGCGTGAATTGAGATATGTTTAGAAGCTTGTCCAGTTAGTAAATTATTACCAATATTTTATAAAATGTTAAATAAAATCATTGAAATAAATTAAATGATATGCTTCAAATAGGGTGCTATCAAAAATCTACATTTTATTGTCTACCTGATGACCACATCATTTGCCTACTTACTGACTGATCGAAAACTCCTTTTTGATGTACCTTTCTAATGACCTTTTTCTTGACATAGCTACTCATTCCTTGCAATCAAATCATGCCTAGCATTATCAAATAGTAAAATGCCTTGCGGTGATTTTATTACCCCTAGTAAAGGGATGATGATGACATATTTACATTTGGAAACAACCCTAAGATACGCTTAACGGACCGTGACTTCAATCAGCTTTTTTTCGACTGACGTAAATGAATTTTGTAGAAAAAAACATTACACACCAAGACTCAACCCTTTACTTAGGACCACCTTGAAACAATAATAAAAAGCTCGATATAATTCGGTAGCATTTCTCGCCTATCTAGAAACGCCGCCAGGGAATTATTACCAAATTAAAGTGCATTTTTTCATTTCGGCCTAATGTTTTATCTCCATTTTACGGGCCATATTATAGACTTAAAGGTATTTTTAATAAAATGTCTTTAAAACCGTATTTATTTTGTAGATATGGCTTCATTAATGCCTCTCTTTACACAGCATATCATTTCGTAGAGACATTTACCGAAAACCGGTGAGAAGGTGCACCTTTTGGTTCTTGTCAATTAGCCAGTTGCAAGTTTTGGCACTCAAACGTATATAATTAACGCATCGCATACGCTTTGTGTGCATAGATATGATCGATTTTAGTGTTTTTGACTGACGCAATGAATTTTAATATCAAATTATCCGATTAGCGACAGCTACTATTAGATATTCAAGTTTTTTTGGAATATGTCGCAGGGGTGTGCTGGAGGGGGCTCGGAGGGGCTCGCGCGAGCTTTTTGTTAAATTTTAGTAAGGCCGGCGAGCCTCTTGCTAATTTAAGATAAAAAATATTCTCAGATCAAATTAGTATATAACTGCAATTTCTGACTTACATATTATCTACGACAGCTTCAGTTTACACAGCAGTACATTTTTAGAAATTTAGATTGATAAGTTTACGGTAAATTGCTTATTGTTACATATTATAAGTGTATTAATTAACCATCGATTGCTAATTTAAGTATTTCATATAATTTCATACGAGTGAAAAAACAATATTTCCCCAGAAAACCGAAAATTGCTTTGAGATTAACCGAGCCCTTGTTAAAGTATTGGCAGCCCACCGCGGAGCTGTCGATACATTTAATCGATCTTTTAATATATCATATGTATAAAACAAAAAAATTGTCGCCCGCTGTGGTATATTTGATAACAGCTTGGTTCTACCGACCAGATGGGTCTGGGCTCTTTCCGGTAAGGTCAAAGTGAAATTTAGATTTTTTCAAATTAAATTTGAGATTTAAGACACGGGCGTTTTTATATCAATTCTTCAATTATGAGTTGATCTCGAGTGACTTAAAAAAATGTCATCGAGCTTAATCATATTATCTTTCTTTCAGCTCGAAAATGTGTGTCTCATTGACATTAACTGTAATGCCAAATAATTTATTTAAATAAATAAAAAAAAGATATTTAAGACTTTTTCATTCTTTCTATTTAATAACTATTTTGTTTCTTGTTTTGTTACAGCGGCCAAATGTGCGACTGCTTATTAAACAAGTACCCATCTCTTTTTAGTACTGTAAATTCGATTTTCAAGTAAATTTATAGACATCACTTTTGTTTTTTGTCTAGCATTGAACTTCTGTAGGCTTTTGTGCACGCTGCTGCCAAGTGATTCCAATACGAAATCAATCTGTTAATTCCGGTATAATAGTATTTCATGTACAATTCTTGGTGGAAAGGCATTATATTTAATGAAATGAAACACTATTTTTTGTTATTATTTTTTTATAATTAGCAAGACTGGTTTGGTTTATCGCGAAAATTTTCAACAGCTGAAAAATAAATATAACAGAAAAACTAAAATAAAATTTGTCTTGTCTTTTTAAATATTATATGTCACAGTTTTATGAAATCATCAAGACCAGCTGCGATATCTGCTAGAATTTTGTGTATCTTAGTTTTATATTATGTATCCAATAAAACGATTGGAAACATTGATAACTTTCGTATTAATACAATTCTCATTTGTAGTGGTAGATAATAGGGCATATGGTTTTATTTGTTTTCATTCTATCGACAAATATTTAAATTCATTCGGCAGATGTAACATCAAACCTCTTTATTTTATTTGATCAACCCTTCGCAGCATCGTTTCTTTGTACTTTCTAACAAAACAATGCACACTCTCGGCCACATTTAGACCTTACCGGCTGTCCATTATCTTTGCTCCTCCTGCATCCTTTACTAATTGAGGGACGAACGTGTTTAGTGCGGGTCCTTGGGACAGGATCCGACTCAAGCAATTTATTTTGATAGGTCAGTGGTTTATTTAACACCGCGAAGTGTCGGAGGGACGTGATAGAATTACGCTTGTACTAACTATCGAAACAACAAAAAACAGATAAAAACAATATACATAAACATGTCGGGTTTGAATTCAAAATAAATATTGATTTCTATGAATTTACACCAAAAATCTTTTAAATAATAAATTTCTATTGATTCAGCGGTATCTTTGTTAAAACTCATTTATATTTTTAAAATTAAATTGTTTGTTTTTCAGGCTATAAACAGTTTTCCTTTACGTACAATTTTTAACTCTTTTTTTTAAAATATAATAATCCAATTTAGCACACCAATTTAGGAAAATAGCGGATTTAACATGATATTTGACTACGAGACCAAGCCATTTATTAAGGGTTTCAAATTTGAACATTTATATCGTGCAATATTTCAACTCTAATTAACTTTAATTGATACCATAGTTATCATTGTTAGTATACATTTTTTGTTAATTAGACAAACTGTATTGCACTTTCATATTAACAAACGCTGATTTACATGCAAATTTCGGCATCTTCAGGTGTTCAAGTGCACGGATGAACTTGAACTGACGCTTAGTAAATGAATGTTTCGTGTTTTTATACGAAATAAATGTATTATTGAATTTAAAGCCATTTCTGGCGAAAAGGATAAGCTCATGGGAATGCCCACAGATTTCAGTAGTAAGTAATTTTAAGAATTACATTTTTTTGTTTGTCGGAAAAGGTTTTATGACCATATTTATCCAGGGTAAAGAAGTGGAAATCCCGGCATGTTAATTATTTCATTTAAAATTGGAAGACTATGCAATTGTGCTCTGTTTATTTCCAAAATTTTCTGGAAAAAGAGCTTATGACCGTCCGTATTTGGGTGTAACATTTTTATCCTTTGTTCCTGATTGAAATTAAGTGATTAGTAAAAGTTCATTCGTGCACTTGAACGCCTGAAGATTCCAAAAGGCGAAACCCGGGTCGTAAGTGACAAAATATGTGAGAATGTACATAGTTTGAACGATTCAAATTTAATATTGTAATTCCATCAAGCACCATCAGTCGAAATCTTAAATTATGCAAATTTCATTCGTGCTGGATAGTAGGAACCATTTACGCATTAAAGTACCGATTCATAATTACAAATATAATATATACTAAGCTTTTAAGCGGTACAATTTTCTTTTGCGTATAAATCGCATGATGATTTTTTTCAACAGTCTTATAATTGATGTCGTCTATACAGAAAACATTTTTTAAATGTTTAACATGTTTTAATGCAATGTTTAAAAACGTGCATTCAAATCTTACCATATTCAATCACTTAAAATATATATTGGCACCTTACGATTGTAACAGATGTATTGTTCTAAGTAAACACCAAAAGAAAATAGCATCCATATGTTTTGTTACATAAATAATTATGATTTCAAATTATGAATGCATTTATGTCATTATTTCAAATCTGACACAAATTGATAAAAGATAATAATAGACATGGACATTTGCCAGCCTTTAAATCATCTTAATAGTAAGAACAGATATGAAAACGCTGTTTTTTTAAAACTGCTACAAAAAATGTACTATCCAAGATATTTCCGAACAAAAATTAATATATTTGTAAACGTAACTTATTTTAGTGAATTTTGATACTTACTTTTGCCAATACAGTGACGATATATTTATTAAAAGCATAAGTAAAACTTATTTAAATTTATCGTAAAGCACTCGATATAGTTGTTTTATTGACAAATAACCAATGTTACTATGGTTACCAACACGATGTCGAGAATATTTTTTTGTCGGGATTACGTTTCGGTTCTTTCTCAATCTAGTTTGTCACAATAACATTTACCTTCGATATTTTATATTTCAATTGAAATTACAGCTTTTAAAGCCAGACATTATTCATTAGGTACCTAAAAACCATAAATAATCAAAATCACTTATTAATACTGAACCCATCAAGGGCATTTCATCATTATGCGGGAGACTTACCTTGAAGACCTGGTTTCAGACTCCATTAAAAAAATATTTCGTATTCTCCACGAATGCTGGTTGAATTCAGAAATTTATATGGGCGCTCAATAAGTAATTGCGCTGCAATGTTTCGGATCCCAATTTTATTATGTTAAATATTATTAAAAAAAAAAAACAAAAAAAATGCAATGAATATATAATTTTTTTCGAGTATTTTTTTACAATCGGTAATGAAAAAATGGCATGATAAAATGTTTTGATCCGCATGATATTTTTACTCATGATGATATCAAGGAGAAAAACATAACAGATGTAAAATTTGAACACGTAGCGTTTTTCTCACATAAATAAATAGGAGGTTGTTTTCCGTTAAAAGAAAAGTTTAAATGGTTGATAATCTTTTTCTGAGTAACATGACATATTATATTTGCTGCCCCACTCCCACCAGCCAGTTAATTTACGTCCGCCTTCCATGATGACACAAAACAATATAAAATTTCCCCTTACCTTTTTCATTAAAAGTAGAGGCTGCACGAGACTAATATTTTAACCATTCAAATCTATATTGGAACGAAAAAGAGAAGTACGTATTTTTGGTGTGTTTTTTTTTTTTAACCATGTCCGCTCCCAGTGTGGAGCATATGAACTCCTAATGGAGTTTATCTCAACAGAAGTGTTTCTACGAAAAACTGCTTGTTACTCAGTTGCTCAACCTCTCTTTTTCCAAAGAGAGTAGGAATAGAAGGAAAGGGCTAGGACAGGACTAGTGGTAAGCTAATCGCTCTCGATAAGCCTCGTTCATAGGATAGGATGGGTGGGAGGGGGGAATTCAATACATCACATACATCCATGCCTTTGAACGGAAATTCATAAATCGATTGAAAAATCAATTTATAAAAAGTAGTGGTAGCGGTAGCCAACGGCGTTGACCACTCGACCACACAGTCGGCATAATGCGTGCGTGTTATATACATATGCGTGTTATTTAGTATCTGTGTGTTGGTATTGCTTATCTACATTAATTAAAATAACTTTAAGCAACTCATTCAAGATAAACAAAAAAAATTCACGATCCTCCATACTTACATTTTAAATTGCTCAAAATCATTACATTATTATCAATTTGACAATAGCTTTTCCAGCCCTCGTAGATTTTGGTTATAAAGCGATGCTGTTAACGTAAGGCTACATAAGTTGATTTATGAATGAAAATTAAATTACCATGTTGTACTTAGAATTCCACTATCATATATTTAATAATAAAAAAAACTCTCCAATCTAAATAGCCAGCATTGAAATTACAGCGCTCAGAAAAAATCTCTGTAGCACAATTATTTTTAACATGACACGACGTATCGAAAAAAATCTCCAATGCGATATTGCTTAAGTCAATGCACGCGATTCCCCGAGATAATCGTTTATCGAGAAAATTACTCTTGGCGTCACTTGTGCTACTGGCATTTCCGGTCCAAAATAACAAAATAAAATTGAAAAAAAAATAGGCAAGGTCGCTTTGTCCACCAGGTGATTCACACTTAGGCAATAGTTTGACGGTGGTCTATCTTTTCTATTAAATTGTTGGTTTGTCAGAAGCTTGTAACCACTTACTGTTGTGGTCAAAGAAGCGTCTTTGTCGGATGTAAAAATAATTTGACACCTCTTAAATATATCATTAAAATGTTGTTTGTTAGTTTTTTTATAAACAGTTATATTAAATCTCACACTGTGCTAATTTCGGGTATAGTAGTTGTATTTACATTATATACATCGAATTAAAAGATATTTTTTTGAAATATAGTTTTGGTGTCCTCATTTTTAATTCAATAAACATTACATATTTATTTCATTGTGATAACAGTACGTACATAAACATAGTAAATATTTCACAATTTGTGTATTTTATAAATTAATGGCTTAATAAAAAACATTGACTGTTACCTTTTCTTTCTTTTAAACAAACTCTTTTTACAGAATATAAACCAAGAACGGGAGAGTTATACTAACTTTAATTATCATCTGATAAGAAATAGTAACATGAATATAGTATCGTTCATCCACTCGTAAATGTATTATTTTCAAACAACCAAAAAGTTCAGTATTTTTGGAATATGTACTCATTATTTTATCTTAAGAAAATGAATTAAATCATTTACAAAAATAAAACACAAGTTAAAAAAATTGTTTGATTTATTTCTTTTAGGATTAAACCATGCCCTTATAGGTAAATAGTTTTTTAAATACCTAGTCATATTGATGTTTGTATCTCATAAAAATTAAACCCAACTTCAATTTTTTAATAAAGTTAAAAATTGTAATCTAGTTAAAATCAATTCGAAAATCACCTAACGATAGTTTGTCTGAAGATGATTCTCAAAGAATAAAAATACGTGATTTAATTTGTTACTCAACCTGTTGAATAACTTAGTTATAAATTTTAAATGAACTTTCACAATGTTCCCGATGTAGTCATCAAAAATTTTATTCAGGATTATAGATAAAATGGTTTTAGGTGATTTCTTGAACAGCAATACGCACACTTGAAGCTATCACACCAGCGGTGGGCTTCCAATACAGTAACAAGATGCTCGCTTTATATCAAAGAAATTCTCGGTGTTCTGGGGAAGCAGTGAGTTTTTTTTATCACTCCTATGGAATTATATGCAATACTTAAATAAGCAATCGATTGTTACTTAATACACTTATAATATGTAAAAATATTTAATTTACCGTAGAATTATCAATTTAAATGATCAAAAATTTACTACTGTGTATACTGAAGCTGTCGTAGATAATACATAAATCAGAAATTGCAGTTATGTACTCATTTGATCTGAGATAATTTTTTTATCTTAAATTATCAAGGGACTTGCCGGCCTTAGTTAGGATTCGCATTTAAATAACCCTTAAAATATGTTTTGATAATAGAAAAGTTCATTTGATTTCCGGTGGCTTAAGACGTCGTAAGACCCTCGTCCAGTCAATTCAAAAATTGTTTCAATTCACTTTTACTCCGATTGCACGAGACTTCTTTTATTAATTGAACATAATAAAACAAATTTAAATTATTGATGTATTTCCGTAAACACGATATTTATAAAGCTTTTACTAATAAAATGAAACGTGTGAAAAGCTTCACCATAAAATTTTATTACTTAATTAATATACAGATTTTCACCAGAAGACATTTAGCAATCGATTATAAGATTTGCCATAAAATCCTAAAAATTGCTTTGAATAAAGATATTGAAACGTTCTTCAATCTGGACATGTTTTTCAACCTAATCCATTAAAATTTAACGGATGCATGTACTATTTACATCGTTTATCATTTCCGGGACAATAAATTATCCAGATAATTTTGTAAATTGTGATAACGATAATATAAACTGTAAGTCAATCCGATGTTATTTATTATATTTCAAAATTATTTGTTTTTTTGTTTAAAAAACGAAACAATAATCTCATATTTTTTATTACACATTATCATCGAATAATATTTAACACATTTTTAAAATATGTATAACGACATTATTGCTTGTTATTATGCTCTTTTAAAAAATCAGAGAAAATTCTTATGTAAACTCTTTTGCAAATTAATTAATGCAAAATAATAATTTTGCGTGTTTTGCAAGCCATGTTTTCTTTAAATATAAAACATTTGGAATTGGTTGAAAGTTAAAAAAAGTCTTTCAATTTTTACATTCAGATGTTGTTATGGGAATCGAAAAGATAATCAAAACATTCTTGCATTTTTAAACAAATTCAAATAATTTGATACTGTAATGTCTGCAAATGTTTAGTTGGGAAACTTAACCCTTGATCCTAAATGGTGTTGATACAAAAGTCATAGAGTGGTAATAAATGACTTCAGGAATTGGTATTATAAAGGTTTTATTTTCAGTCAATACTATGAATTTGTCTTTTTTGTATCTCTTCTCAGCCTTTTATAATGACCGCACGTAAATAATTGAAATGGAATAAGATGGGTCAGCGGGCTACAAATGTGTAATTGAAGAAAGAGAATATTCACTAATGATAAATGACTTATACAATATAATACTAAAAAAATACGATCTGTTGTTATTTATGTAAGAGTATCATTACAAATAATAAAATAAAATTAAAAAATGTACATTTTCTATCGAAAGAAATACATGACTTGGTGTTTCATTTCACCGTTTAAATATCTTATCTTATATGTTTGAAGCAATTGAGCAAAACAGCCAAGTTTATAAAGTCGTTGGTTTCAGCTACGTTACTCACGAACTTAAATTTTTGAACGAACAGTTTCGTCAATTGATTTTTCTATTCCATTTATATGTTTGTGTTCGAATGCTTAGTGCACTTAAAATTCACACCCAACTATGCTATCCTAAGAACGAGGCATAGTGGTAGCGATTAAGCAACTACTTTTCTAATCTTGTCCTAACTCTCACTGAAAAATCTGAGTCAACTAAGAGACAAGCAGTTACAGCGGAAAAAGAAATCTGTTGACGTAAACTCCACACTTGGAGCAAGCATGGTTAAAAAAATAATTTGATAAAATTTAATTTATATTTCATCGCACCTAAAGATTAAGTTGTACACCTATGTGTTGTGTGATATTAATGCATTTTTTAATACACCCATGTTGCTAATAAATTCATCACTTAGACATCCCAGAGTATAAAGTGCCACAGAGCGACATTCAAATTAATTGAAGAATTTCATGCAGTCACTGTTTTGACATATTGTTTTGGCACCGGCTTATAAATAATATTATATTGCGATTGCTGGGTGGGAAATTATTCAACGCACGGCAATGCATCATAAACTCGAATGAGCTTGCTGTAAATATACATCGACTTAACGTAGTAGATTGTTTGATAATAATAAAACTTTATTACGCAATCTTAATTGTGATGAGAAAATAAATATAATTATGCAATATAATATCGATTCGAAGCCGTTTTCTTCAACACAATATAAAATACTATTGAGTCCGTCTTATAAGTTCTCATGGTAGCAAATGTATGTATGTATAATGATTGAGAATTTAAATATATTATTAGTGCATAATTAGTATAGATTTGAATTTTTACGCATTTTTAAATTATAGTATTATATTTATCAAACACGTGCATTTTTTTATTCCATATCCGCGATTAAATTACAATAAATACCCTTCTCACTGAGGTATCTCAACAAAAGTTTTTCCAACCGTGTATTATTTATTAGTTAAACCTTAGAACTATAAGGCTAGGATAGGGTTAGTGGTTTACTAATCGCTCTTGCTAAGTTTCGTTATTTTAGGATTGAAAGCGTAAGAGGGGATTTTTGTGACATCACAAACACCCATGCCGGAAAAATTGTCCTTAACCGAACCCGTCACAAAAGCCAACGACGTTAACCGCTGTGTCACGGGCCCGACGTATTATAGATGTAAAATATATATCAGTATTATATTGTCATTGATTTCTATATTACCAAGCTGTAAATTATAAGTATTATTTTTTTAATCCATGTATATTCTCAATGTAGAGCATATAGCTTCCAAATGTTAGTATCTCAACTGCATTTTTTTACGAGAACTACTTGTTACTCCGTTGTTTAATCTTTTTTCTAAGAGATAAGAGATAAAAGGATTTCGGTAGAATTGGACAAGTAGTTATTTAATAGCTCTGGGATAGGATTAAAATGTTAGGAGGGAATTTTCCGTCATCACAAACACTAACGTCTTCGAATAGAAATTTATTGAAAAAAAATGCTGTTCGTTACGGGAGTTGAACCCATTGAACCTGTTCCTCGGACCCGATGTATTATAAATATAATATATTTCAGTACTTGTAATTTAAATTTAATACTTACTGGTATTTATATGACAATGCTATATAAAAAAAAACATGGACACAGCTCACCGTTTGTTAGTTTTATAATATAATATGATAGTATGAAGACTATTAGCATTCTGATAGCAATCTTTTAATTTCATTTACAGCTAAATGACTCGAAGACTTTTAATAGCACTTATGAAAAGATTTGATCATTTTCATATTGAGATACTTTGAACCGATTTTTATTAAGGGGAAATTTTTGTATGCATAATTAAATTGGAATTTCAAATTAAATAAAGTTAATACACTTGTTATTATAATTTTAAATAAATTTAACGTAATTAAACTAAAAGTAAAACATAGTTAGAAAATTGTTTTTAACTTTAAAACGTTCTCCTCAATTTTTTTATTCAATAACTATACTATTCATCACACCAAAATTGTATAGACGTATTGTAACAAATGAATTTATTGTGAAGTTATATTGTAAATAAAATTTATTTTCTCAGCCTAAAATCATTTAAATTGCATCCCATGCAAAACTTATCCATTTAAATTCGCTCAATTTTAAGGCCTTCGGCGTAGTAAATCATTTACCCGATTCAATATATAAATCATCAGTTCTAGATGTGGCACGAAATTAATGAAAAATACATGAATAAATAACGATTATATTATTTCAGATATTTTTTTAATTATCAAAAAAAAATCTTTTGTGGAATCTAGATTCTAGATTCTTATTTCTTTTATTCTTTTTTTTTGTTGGATAAAATCATTTAATACAGCTTTGAAGTAAATTCTGAGTTTAAGCCTTCGTATGAGCTATAATTTTGAAACTCATAATATATTATGATAAAAATATTTTTTTACAAAGTTACCTTTTTCTAGCCTGGCCTGGTCTTAATGGCTTGATAATATTTATTTTCCTAAGGGGCTTTCTGACCTAAGTAAAATTTAACAAAAGGCTCGCTCTTCCAAACCCTCTCTAGACTACTCCTTTATATTTCATTTGCTTAAAAAGCATCGCACCACTTTAATAAACAATTGATTACAGTGAATATTTGTTTATAATTACATATTATAATTATTAGTTGACAAGCTCATACAAACTTACTCACATATTTAATTATTCGAATACTATGATATTTTAATATTCGATATTCGAATATTTGTTTTCAACAAATATTTGATGTCCCATTTTTTACGAAAACGGTGAAATTAGGCGTGATGTGATTTTTTTTGCAGCTTAACTTATTGTATGTTAATACGACTATTGTAAAGGAGGTAGATAGATACACCATTACCTACGGATAAAACCACAATTCCAAATAAAACAAATATTTTTTTTTGGTACATTGTTTCCGACACATTAAGGTGGTTAGGGCGAATCAAAAGAAAGCCGCAGACATGATCACGTTATAAACAGTTAAATGTTACTAAAATTCGATGAAAGGTAGTTCAGAGTTTTTATGACAATCATTGTGGTTTAATAAATATTTTGTAACAAATCGTTTTATCTTCTCGTTTGTCAAAATGTGTAGTACCGCCAACTCCTGTGGTCCTATGGAAAATGATTTCGAATTCCTTTTTTTAAGTACTAAAATCCAAGTAGACATTTACTTGAGATATAGATAAGTATATTTATTGAAATGAAATGACTTTAAATTATTCACAATGGATTATGAAGCAATTGGTTTAGTACTATTATGATCTTTCTGACTTTTACTTAATCATTTTACCACTCTAACATACAAGAAGAGATTGATTTACAACAATTCAAAAGGCAATTATCTTCATGTAAATAGCAAATATTGTGAGATTATAATTCTTAAAGCATTTTGTTAGATTCAGTTTCAATTTATTTCAAATTGGATTTATAGATCATATAAAATATTATATAATATATTGATCATCGTCAGTAATTGTTAAAAATCATTTTATTAAAAAAATAGTACTCATTTGTTCTTATTCTACTTTTAATAATAAGATCAGAACTGGTTTAGCTCATAAAGAGCATTATCAACTGTCATATTAGTTTGTGACGTTTTTAAGTATTTTTGAGTATAAATGAAGTGTAAATACTTACAACAACAATAACTACAAACAAATATATAAATAAAGATGCACTTTTTAAATAAGAGAATACAATATTACAGTGTTATTATAAAGTATAATATAATGAAGATGTTTTTTTATTGAATACAATATGCTAGCTCTTTTTGAAATTAATATAAACTTTTGATAAATCTTAAATTACACACACAAAAAAACACGTGGTTTTAAAATACACATAGTTTTTTCATAATCAATTTAAGGTCCAAACCGCAATTAAGACAGAAAATACAAATTAACAGTTACAGAAATTACAGAAAAAGTATTCAATTATTGGGTTACTTTCTACATCATATTGGAATTAGATAATAATATATTCACACCTTTAATTTTGTGAAAAAATTACCAATACTATATTTTTAATAATTCATCATTAAAAAAATAATTTTGAAACTCCCCTTAGCTTGCTAAGCTGGTTAGTGCTTTATAGCATGCTCCACATATAAAACAGGGTTAAAGTAATGACCGATGTTTTGACAAATTCACCACATCAATCTCAACGCAGGAATATTGGTCGGAAGCAAAATAGCTTATTATTGAAGTGGGAAGAAACCGGGAAAGTGTTATTAAAATGTTGGTAAATTGATCTACACTCATTTTTCTTACGCGGTAGAAATGATCCACAAATAGCCGTGCATAAAGTGATAAGATTCATAGAAACATTGAAGATTGGTTCCGTAAATTTTAAAAGTCATGTTATTTGAAAAAAAACAGCATCCCGGTATAGGAAATCGTGAGTTTAAGGTCTTTACTATCAATACTTGGTGGAAAGGCATTAGATTAAAAAAATAAAATGCTCATTTGTACTAATTCCACTTTCATCTTAAGATCAAGAGCGTGTGGAGGAAATCTAGAAGCGAATGTGATGAGCATATCAATGGCAAAGGTATTTGTTCAGTTTTTGCCGTAATTGAAATATGATACACGTTATAATCATCTGTATTTTAATTTATCGAACATTGAAAATAGTTTTGAGGAAGTATAATATCATTCAAATATTAAATGTCTTAATTTTACTAATATTTAATATGCAAAAAGTTGTTGGAAGTTGATGTTTTAAAACTGGATATACAATATATTTGCACTAAAACACCGATAAACTCTACTAAAGGAATGCATGTGGTTTATAAATAATACTTAACGATATCGTAAGCTACCATTAGTTTTAAAATATTTAATATATTTTAATATTATTGTTATTATAACGATTGCCGATGATTCATTTCTTAAAACTAAAAAGAGTTCATAATTTTAAAAAATATACGTTAATATGCTATTAAAGTTTATTTAGTATGAAATTAAAATTTATAATAAATCAATCAAAAATATTGATTAATATGGTAGTTAAAACTCTCTTTAATTTACACTCTACAACACTTTGACCGTGTAGAATAGTGTATAATTATTTTTTAAAAAGCCGTACTTATTCTGAGGAAAATTTTCTATCTTAGTAACGATTATTTACGGGCGGTCCTTTTGTTGGTAGCCAAATTTTATTCTTGGTGCTTATTCAAATTTTATGCCAATCATTCTATTATTGGATCTGTCTCGTTTTCAAGCATTGACGTTGTTAAAATGCCGATTTTTTCCCTCGTTATTCATCTGGAAAACCGTCTTTTGATTACAATACAACCGCAACGTTTCCGACAGACAACAATATGAAATATCAATTCAAACGTGTCAAATTGTCGCGGTTTTACTGACGCCACTGTTTTTAGGTTCATAAACCAGAAATAATTGTCATTTTTATGCTACGAATCGATTTGTCGAATAACCTTCCAATAAAAATTAATCAACATGATTATGCAATCTGATTCTTCCCACAAGTGGTTCACAGGATATTTTAAAAATTAATTAGACTTTTCACTGAAAAAATACAGCACAAAATGGCAAAAAAAATCTTCCTTTTTTGTTCATACAAAACGTGTTTTTATGGAATAGAATAATAATAACAATATGTTGTGCTGAAAATTGTTACTTTAATAACTATTTAACGAATATCTCGTGCGATATTAACTTTAAATACTTCTTCCTTGACCATATTCGTTTTATATGTGAAGCATTACCTTTGCTTCATACCATGATTGGTTGTTGATTATCCTATCGCCAGCCGTTTTGTGTATGCAACCGCTCTTTCACGGCTGCCTTCCATTACTCAAAACGATAAAAAAAATACTCCTCATTAATAATTGGTCTGATACAGAGCTGCACGGGATTTAACTTTTCTTTTTTTTTTAATTTAAAAAATATTTCGCAATACAGCTAATGTCAATGCGTCAAATATTTTTAAGTTGAAAGATCACACGAAGTCACTAAGATGTAAATTAACATCACAAAATGTTGGCATTGACGTTATCGGGAATCAAACTCAGACCCACCTAGTTGGTAGAGCAAGCTCTTACCAACTAGACTACATCGGGCTTTTAATTTTATTCCATGATATCACAACATCTCTCATTTTCGCCGAGTATATACTATGGAATACGGATAGTACCTGATGGTCGTCAGGAAGTCAGAATCATACCAGCTGAAAGAAGAAGCAAGCAGGATTGAAGCTTTCCGGAAGAATCAACAGCAGTTTCTACGTCGTTTCATGACAAATGATGAAACAGGGTACCGTCTTGTACATTTCCTAATCTCTGAAATTAATTAACTTACTAACTAACTCAACAAATGTTTAAGACCCCTAAAAAATTCTATTAGAAAACTAAACATATACATTTGGACAAATTATTCATTCCATTGTAATTGTATTAAAAAAACACCTGTATACAGTTATGAAACACTCGTCACTAACATTATGTTCGAAAACTTTTAAATGACAATATTTTGCTCAAATAAAGTGACGTTTGTCGTATTTTTTATCGATTCATAATTTTTAATCTAACTCTAGACAAAAAAAAATCAACTAATTAAAAAATTAAGAGACAACACATTCATGTTATTACTCCATCTTCATGGTAAATAGCATCGCTAATCTTTCCAAGGTACCTATTACAGACGGATTTAAGTATTTTTGTATTGAAATGTTTTTTTTTATTAATTCATTATTTTGAGAAAACTATCAAGAAGTATTGACAGTGGTTTTTTATAGTACAATCACTGTCTCGATCGATAAAATAGATTTCTTTAAATAACGGAACAATACGTTACCGCGAGCCATCTGCTTGTATAGAAACCGCGATTTATTGGTTCTGCATCAGAGATGAGTTGAACCGAGTTGTAAAATGAGATCTGGGAAGCGTAAATTTGGGCGAATCCGCCGATTAGAAACATAACCGCACGCGTGTAGATCGAACCCGCCTGGTTACGTTTGTTATTGGAACTTGCCGATACGATCATTCCCTTTGAAACGCCGCTATAAATTCAAATGCAAAAAAGCACTTCAAAAAAAGTACAAACAAAATTATTGAGCTTTTAACGAGAAGCTAGTTAGGTACTTATTATTCAATAGTTTTTACCTTCAAATTTATATATTGTGTTAATACATTGTCTTTTGGCAGCATTTATGGTGAACGTAGGAAGAGGAGTAATTTTCAAGTCTTGCAAAACAAATATTTTTGTAAAATTAAAAATTATTTCAAAACTTCAGCAATCATCTTACTTGTCAACATATCCGAGTTGAAACATTCAAAAGCTTTAATTTTCTTTGAAACGCTATCATTGGAAGGCTAAAATAAAATTGTCAAACAAATATTTTTATTGATTGTTTTTTATTTGTTGATTCATAAATTATTGTATATTCACATTATATATTCCTAAAAAGTTAGCCCTTATACCAGGGCTTCCCAAACTATGTTCCGCGGAACACTGGTGTTTCGTTGGACCAAAATAGGTGTTCCACGAAAAATTGTAATGGTAATAAACTCTGCGACACATTTAAAAACCTTCTGCTTCATATTAAAAACCGAGTTAAAACTACTAATGTTAAAAATATCAAAAATCTAGGAACAGGCAAAGATTTCAATCACTAAGAGCTTGTTTTTCACATATTTTTATGAAACATGTTAAAACATAATTAAATATTAAGTTATTTAATAACATATACATATTTTTTAATATTTTTATAATTATGAATTACCCGACCTAAAAAAGCGTGTTCCAGCAGCATTTCCAGATTTGCGAATTGTTCCATTGCACTATAAGTTAAGAAAACCCTGTTTCATACATTCAAAAGCTTACTACTAGTTATCTTTTAACCACATTCGTCAATGCTGACACTAACATATTTTTAAAAAGAAGTTAACCAACTGACTTACATCTATCAACCGTCTATCTTGAAATAATCTCTGTAAAAAATTCTATAGCAAGATTTTGACTCAAAATGGGTAGAAAACAATATGTTTTTGAAAAACATAAATGTATTGTAAGAGTTATTAATATTGTTCTTTAGTATTGATAAATCGTTGTATGGAAAATAGTTTCAACAGCTGGTGACACCCAAAAGCATGTTTTTCAAAATGAAACTAAAAGACAATCTGTGATGCCGCATCGCGAGAACATTCACGCAAACACGTTGTTTTGTGTGAGAAAATGTCGGGAAAAGAATATTCCGAAGGATTTATCACTGTCCACTGCAGAACTCAGCCTCTGTCTGTCGCCGGCAGCCCTTTGCCTGGCGCTTAGCAATGGGCGATTTTTTAAGTGAATGCCGCATGTTTTACATTAATAAGCAAATATTATTTATGCTGTCTTTATACAAGAAAAAACACTAACTTTAAACTAACTTGTTAAATTTTACGTAAACCACCCAGTCGTCCGCTGTGGTCTAGTTGGTTAGAGCTTGTTCTACCGACCAGTTGGGTCTGGGTTCGATTCCCGGTAAGGTCAATGACAAATTAGATTTTTTTCAATTTTAATTTGAGATCTAAGACATGGGTGTTTGTGAAGTCAATTATCCTTGAGTAAATCTCATGTGACTTTCAAAAATTCTCATCGAGTATATCTCGTATGATCTTTCAACTTCAAAATATTTGACGCATTGGCGTAAGTTGTAATGTCAAATATTTTTTCAAAAATTTAAAAAATTAACATCTGAACTATCGAAAACTTCTTATTCTTATTGCTGGCACTGTCTTATTGAGTGTTTTGATATCGACTGTGGAAAGGAAAAAGGACGTAACCCACACATCAAATTTTACAAGAGACGTAAAAAACGTGTTTTGATGATTTTGGGCCATATGCAAATTATGAATTATACACAACCTTGAAGTGCATGGAGACTTCTAAACTGGTGTTTAATTAACATAATCTTACATCAATTAAAAAAATTGTCTAGAAAAAACTTTTATTTGAGTCTTTTTTCTTGGTTTTAATTTTTTACAAGGTCATCTTTTTCAAACTTAAAAGCTAAATTTAGATACAAATTTGACATTTGCTGCCTGCATCCTTTTGATAGAACGTGTATCAAGTTTGATACGTTGTGATTATCGAAAAAAGCCTGTTTTGACAAAATTGTGGGTTACGTCCTTTTTTCCTTTCCACAGTCGATATTGTTGAATAATATAACTATATATTACAACGTTAAACGTTTTTGGAAGTAAAGTAGTATGTTTTTGTTATTGAATTTATTTTTAGAAAAAATGCACGTTCCTTAAAAAACCTTGTATGTCACGAGAAAAGATTTGTCTAGAGATGTCTTTACAAGTTTATTGGTCAACTTAGAAAAAATTAGGTAGAGGCTGGTAGAACAGTTCTGCTTTTAAAACCAGACGACTCATATTTTAACAAAAGTTTTTCTAAAAAAACTGTATGTTACTCGATCGCTCAACATCTCTTTTTTAACCACTTGAATACCAAGCGGACACAGGTGTCCGAAACATATGCAAGTGAACACGGATGTCCAAGACATTTAAAAAATCAAACATTTGGTATTCTAATAGAATATAAGCAATATTTTGAGTCAATATAGGTTTTTAAAATATCGAATTCGAGTGTATATTAGGCAAAATTATGTTTCTCAAAGACATGCAGTAGCTCTGGGACATATTAATGATTTATTTGCGCGGTACTCAAACGATCAAAGAGAGTAGTAGGGATAGAAGGATAAAGCTAAGACAGAGTTAGTGGTTAATTAATCGCTCTCGCTACACCCATTTATTGAAGGATTGGAAGAGTAGGAGAGAATTTTTAGACATCACAAACACCCATGCCTTCAAACGGAAATTGATAAATCGATCGAAATGCCGTTCGTACTGGGACTCGAGCCCGTGAGAACCGGCACGGGAGCCCACAGCGCTAACCGCTGTACCATATGACCCGACAAAATTGCCTTTAGATCTGCATAATAATAATAATCAATAAAATTAATTTCTGTTTTAAAACTGGTACAATAAATGCACCAATTAAGAAATTCTAATACACAAAATTAATATGTATCTAAAAAGCTCATAGTTTACTTACCTATTTTTTAAAATAATTTTGTTATATCAACGATGTTTAAAGTAAAGAACGTAGCACTCATAGATAGAAGATATTCACAAAGCTATTTTATTCTTATTCAGTGGCTGATGATGCCTAACGATAAAGAGATATTAATGCAGGCGACTACGAAATATTCCACTGCGCATTTATGAATGAGCTCGCGTATTAATCATGAGAATTCCTTCACCTTTTGACTAATGAAAATGCACCACTTTGAAGATTTCAGATTCTTTGCGTACATTTAATGAATTTATTTAATATTACACAAAAATGCCTGAAATATTCTTATAAAAATATTTTATAAATTTTGTAATAATAATAACATAAGTATATATGTATAATATGTCATTGAATGTCTTGATACTAAAAATTATAAGTTCACAGAGTGTGTCACAGGTTATTATTTTATACGTTATATTAAAAATTACATTTAAAATAAACTTTTCTCTGGTAAGAATGTCTTAAACATGCTCATCTGCTGATAGATCTATGTTTGAAAAACACCTTTTCTACAATGAGCAATTAAATAAAAAATAAGATTAAAATTAACAGATAACCTTATCACATCCGAGAATAGATTACAGGATTTAGTTTCAACTAAACAATTGCATAAATCAGATAGTTAAAAAAATAGTATACCAAAAAGAGTATTAAATTGTATATTAAGTAAAAAAATATTAATATACACAATGAAAATATTTACAAAAAAGGGTGGCCCGCAAATATTTTTGATTTTAATATTATTCCTTTGACGAAAAAGGTTTTTTGAATCACTGCTCTTAATCAATATAAATATTTACTTCACATTGCAGATTGATTATTTTTTTGGCTTTTAATTACATTATAATTATTCAAACATCTCAAATGATCGCTGTTTTACATCTTCGCAACATTGTAAAGTTGTAGTAATATTTGTTTTGCATTTTAAAAATCAATCAATAAACATGTCAGTTTAATGAATAAGTGATGTTATTATACACAAAACTTCATGAGATGATTTTTCGGTATTAAAACTTCTGCTTCAGTACATTTTTAGTTTACACTTTTCGATAGTGAAGACAACTGTTTTAACTATAATTCGCTTCAGCTTAACACTAACCTTATTTTAAGTACGCAATTATTATATTCAATGATATTTTAGTTAGTCTTTAACTGCAGCACACCTTGTTTACAATGCAAACAAAAAGAATCAAAGCAATATGATATAAATTATTCGTTTAAACTGGTAGCAACATTGCAGACAGCATTGTACAATAAATAACTCATGCAATTCTCTTTTACGAATATGTTCTTGTAAACACTGGCAGTAGTCTCAGGGGATAACATTTCAATGATTTAATTTCAAATTGTATTTTATTATAACTTAATATTACGTTCATACAACATTTTCTAGAAGAAGTTTGAATCAATATTAAATAAAAAAATGTAAAAATTCTAGAGAAGATGTTTATTTTAACGATGTCATAAAGATTCAGTAATAAATTCGTTTACTGTTTGCAAATAATTTTGATATTTGCGAGCTTTCTATCGTTGACGTTTTTCTTAAATTGTGAATTTCAGTCGATGATTTAATCAAACGTTGAAATGTATTTTATACTGTGTCAATGAAAAGCATATTTGAAAATACAATTAATAAGTGATAATATCGATATTCTTGGAAGTCTAAAATTCATAAAATAATGTATAATAATTATTAGGAAATTTCTCATTATGTTATTACAAATTTTCTAAGTAAAGTGGTCCAAAACGAAATATTTTAACATTCTCATAAATTCACTGGTAAAAAATAGCCATGCCTATTTAAAATTGAAGTACTCATCATAATCATTTATCATTCATCATTTATTTTACTAGTGGTCGTTTCCGTTTCCTCGACAAAACTTATGTCTACCATCCGATATGTGAATTTTTTAACATTTTCCAAACATTTTTTATCTAATAAGATACGTCAACATACTTTTATTTTTTGTTTTGAATACGCATTCTAAACACCAAAAAAAAACTTTACTTTTAGTATATTACAATTAAATATAGTAAACAAACGTAATGCTATTAACATTGTACTGCAGAAACGAGAAATATGATTAAAGTTGGCTTAGTAATAATGTAAGGCGTGTAAAACAAACAAAACATAATTTTATAACCGAATACAAGACGGCAATCAGTTTTCAAAAAAGAATATTAATAATATTATCCACCAATTAAGTCCACCTCATTATAAATAATATTCACAATAAAATACTGTAGTATTATTTCAATAAAAATATTTTCACTGGCTTTATCACGAAAACGATGTAGAACGAAAGTCACATCTACCAAACGTAGTTTCGATAAAAATCAATGGAAAAAATCTCGTATTAACTTTTGATCGCAGACTTAAATGCATGCTCTTATCTTTAAAACAATCATTAAGTATGCATATTATAAGGTTCTGAAAAATAAATAATAAAAACGTTTAAATACTTGGAATAAATTATTCATGATACAGTGTTGAAAAGACAAAAGCTCCCGAGCTTTTTCGTTTAGGTATTTATGTAATGCGTAGAATGGTGAGTCTGATACTTCATCGTATTATCTTTAAATCAAAGCTGTCTTAAGCACAGGTACCGCTGTCTTATCGGACGCGATTCCGGATGGTGATATTACAATATAATGTTCCCACTGTCGCTTTCCTGTCTATCTATCTAATAATATTTTATTTCTTTTGGAATGACCATTGAGAGAGAAAACTTTGACCAGAGGTATTCCATCTAAGAAAAATATGTTTTTTTAATAATATTATGTAATGTAAACAATAATCAAGAACTTCATTATGGGTGTGTTTAAGAAATATCACGTGGGTAAAAGCTGTTTGAGTCTCCTTCATTACCGATATTTCGGTTATTTTCATTATTATTTCATTGCAGCCAAAGAAATGGTGTGATAGTTTCAAATGTAACTAAATAATTTTACATGTAAAATATACTAAATACTATTAATTTATTTGGCATTTACTTGGTAAAACTCCATTATAACAGATTAAAAATATCAAAGTATTTTAGTTCTACAGTTTTTAATAATTTTATGCGTTGATAGCTATTTCGGCTTGCGCCATCGTCAGAACTATGTTTAAACTTATATTTTGCTCGGCTATATATACTGGCTCTGAAGAGATACACAATGCATCAACGCAATAACTTGATAATAACATGCGATGTTAAGTTATCATTTAAATAAAACATATAAAACGTGTCAAAAAATAATACCTCGTTACGTCACTACAGTGGCGACTTAGTGTTAGATTTAAATGGATATCATATGCAGGGCTGGTTCGTGGAATGTCCAAAGTGTGTGGCGCACAAGTGCCGCACTAAGATTTTAGTTCTAGTTTTTCGAAGGCACATGCACAGAAATTTTCAAGCCGGCCTAGATCATATGCATATGTTATTTCCCTAGCCACGCAGATTAACACAAAACACTTGTTATGTATTCAATTAATTCGGTGTTAAGCTTTTGGTTATAAACTCACGTATTTCTACAACTGTCATCATATTGTTTATACCATAATTACGACTAGTCTATAGAAGTAAAAAGCTACATTTGGTATAATACCGTAACCATACAGTCGTTTCATTAAATTAAATGTTAATTACTTAATGAGAACGCCTGATATACTAACCTACTACTTCCATATGAATATTTGAATCAATTCGACTGTACTAGTTCAAATATTTATTGCTCCGAAGGATTTCAAAGATGTCAAATTAAGTATTTAAAAACTTGTGAAAAGAAAAAGTGCTTGCGTAATCTTAAAGACGTTATTGCTTTACTAATTTTGCTAATCACTTAATTTCGGAAGGACACGTGTTCAATCAGGAACAAGGGGTAAAAATGTTACACCCAAATACGGACAGTCATAAGCTCTTTTTCCAAGAAATTTTGGAAATAAATATAGCACAGCTGCAAAGTCTTCCGATTTTAAATAAAATATTAAACTTTCCGGCATCTTCACTTCTATACCCTATATAATCATAAAACCTTCACCGACAAACAAATAATGTAATTCTTGAAACTACTTACTACTCAAATCTATTGGCATTTTCATGAGCTTATCCTTTTCGCCAGCAATGGCTTTGGACTCAGTGATGCATTTATTCCTTATATAAACACGAAACTTTCATTTACTAAACGTCAGTTCAAGTTCATCCGTGAACTTGAATGCCTGAAGATGCCTGTGAGATCTGTGAGAATGTACATAGTTCGAACGATTCAAATTTACTAAGCCATTATCGATTATAAAGAATGCCTCGCCCTTGATTAGCGTCTTGGTGGTTGTGCTCACAAGTGCAGTCCAGCCTTTCAAACAACTCGCACAACCAAAATAGTTAACCATTTAATTTGTACAAACAACATTATTAGAGATACGTGATTATCGTTCTTTGCGATAAATGAGAAATCTAAGCGACAAATACGATATATGCAAAATTATTGCAAAATTTTCAACATAATGGAATGGATGTGAATTTTTTTCAATTCGATTTTCTTCTTATCTCGACATTAATTAATTTCAAAGTGAGGTAAAAGCAGATACTCTTCTGCTATTACTTGCTACTTTACTGCCATTCAATTCATTTTGCGTCCTGCAAAAAAATATTGATTCAAAATTCTTTAGTACGTATAATCGAATTGTAATAAATCGCCGTATTTGGCTAAAACACTCATCTATTGAAACATGTTTTATGTATCATTTTATTTTGTTTTGAACATACATTTTTCATTAATTTCTTTTATTGTATTTTTTACGACAATTTCTAATGTTTTATACTCATGAATAGAGTATTTGTACTAAGGTATGTATGTTTTTCTCTATTTTGAATTAAATCGTTGTTGCTTTTGTTGTTATAATTTCAAATCTTTTCCATCAATAAATTGTGTATAGTAAAATTAGTTATATTCAAATTTGACTTATTAACTATGGTTAAAAAATTAACGTTAAACTTCTCATGCGAAACTCATGCGCCAAAACTACGTGTCTCTAAACATTATATGATAATATAATTCCTTTTCAACAAGAATTAATAATTTACACCAGAAAACGAGGAATTAATATTGTATAAAAAATCACCTATGTAACGTATCTTCTATGCAAAATGAATAATTATTATTTCATAACGACTTCTTTGAAAAACATTGATCCCTGCATTTATTGTCATACGTTCTTTATTTTATTGCATACGCGTCTGCAAGTACGGGAGTTAAAATATCACTGCCTCGCGGCTTCCTTTTGATTTACTCCACTCGCTTCGCTAATGTTATACATTACGAAATGTATCTTTTCCTAAGGGAGTAGGAAGAGCAGACTACCGCACATCAATAGTCCTCATACATTACGTTCATTTTCGATTTTAGACAGCTTACTACTTTAGTAATTGAATTTCAAAAATATTGTAGGTGTAAAAGTAAATGGAATTAATACAAAATAATATTTTTTTAGTATTGTTTTAACGTAATGCCTTCCCACTTAGTATCGACTGTGAACACTTTTAAAGCGCACAATATTACATTGAAATTATTTTGTTAAAAGAGTAATCTTGTTGGAATATTATTATATTTAATCAGATTTTGCATTATCAATAAATATTCTGCCTGGAATCAGCAAAGTAAGATATCCAATACCCAAGTCATTAAACACATATCCTGAAGTCGGCTTAGTAAGTAATGTTTAATACATTTACAGATTCGAGCTTATTTTCTAAAGTCTTAGCTTATAGGATTGACAATTGACCACGCTTATTACTATAAAAAGAATGGCAGATTTCCAAAATATACCATTCATTTTTTGTGATTATCTTTTACCCTTTTATGGTCGATATTGACTGCCAATTCTTGATGTGAAGGCATTATATAGATTTTCTTAAATGTAAAGTATATCAGTTTTTTTATATTGATAATAACTAGTTTTACAAATTGTAAGCGCTTTCAGTTTTTTTATATTCATCACTTTTTTTCACATGTTTAAAAAAATAGATATACAATATTTTTTCATTGTATTTTTTGAATAGTTTAATTTTTTTAATACCCTTCATTTTTTAAAAATAAGCAAATAATATGAATCTTTATAAAATAATTATTAAGTATTCCTTTTTGAAAACAGATCATAAAATCGTTTTTTCAAAGTTGCGAAAAGAATCTTTGGCGTGCGACTTGAATTGAGAAATGGCCCCGGTATACAAGAAAGCCCGCGGGCCGAAAAAAATGCGATTAAGATGTAAATATTACGAGAAATTTTGTAAAAGGATGATTTATATTATTGCCTTAAATTACTTGTCGGAAGTCAGTTATCAATTTTATGGAAAAATACTGTTAGCTTAATTGCAGACGTTTTAATAGTTCGTATCTTGCCTACTCTTTCAAGAATTTGTCTTTATTTAAAGGTCATAATATATATAATAGATAAGTTAACGTATAATCATTGAATAAAACAAACGCCCACCGACATATATGTGTAAATTATTATACTTCATTATCAATAAAAGCTATCTGAACGTAAGTTGTGATTTTGAACTTTTATTGTGATTATTTAAAAAATATTTTAATTCTTATATAGATTTAGGAAAATACGACTCTGAAAGCCGTATGCAGCTCTTTATTGAGTTAACTGCAGCTCGCAATATGTATTGATATCTTTTTTTAAACTTTATATGGCAATTAAAGTTTGTGTAAAAATGTAATATAATTTGAAATTGTATATTTAATAATTTGTGAGAACGAGATTGTGTGGCTCTTTATATATATATTTATACATACAAAATCGATAAAATAGGTCTAGTTGACTTTATGTATGCTCGTCCTTGGCTTGATAAATCTTATAAAATAAAATATAAGCGATTTACTTAATTTGAAAAAAAAGAAGCCCATATTAAAAAATAGAATATATTTATTATTACCTCGTGGTGCAAATTCAGACACAGATAAGGTAAACGAACACTTTTTTTTTATCAATAACCAAAAGTTTCTACGGTATTTCATTAAGATTTATTTATACAATATAAATATATATATATATTAAAAGACGCTTAAATAAAATTTGGTAAGCGTTTTAAACATACCATATATAATTTTTTAAAATAAAAATATTTCGACATATTGTTAGTTGTCACTTGTCAGTTTTTTTAAATTAAAAATCATTTTATTTCTATTCCAGATACTGTGTATTACAGACACCAATGCGCACCCAAGAATTTCAATTTTAACCGTTTGAATACCACGCAAATAAATCATTGATATGTCCCAGAGATACTGTGTGTTTTTTAGAAAAACAATTTTGCCTAATATACACTCGAATTAGATATTTTAATAACCTATATTGACTCATTATAGATAGTACTACACATGTTCATCAAAATCTTGCTTATATTATATGAGAATACCAAGTATTTTATTTTTTAAATGTCTTGGACATCCGTGTTTGCTTGCATATGTTCCGGACACATGTGTCCTCTTGGTAAATAAATTGTTAAATATGATAATTAATAAACGAAGCTTTTTTCACTAGACTGTAGTGATCGAATTGAAAGAAAGAGTAGTAATAAATTTCATCGTTTAGTTTATGGCATGATTTAATTATTTTTCGATTAATTGTACATAATTATATTATAATGACAACAATTTAGGTTTTGGTCCTACCTACGCGTCGATCACTAAATGCCGAACAGCCTTCGGTCAGTTCGCGCCTGCGCAGTTAACACCTCGTATCAAGATGTGCGTAGTGAGCAAGCAGTTCGCGTGGCACATCTCGATCGGAGCGGCTGTCAGCGGAAATCAGAGATGAAACATTTCATCGGCGCGTCGAGGCGGTGCGCAGTAGTCGTTTCGTGATAAACATTTCGCCATTGGGGCAGCACGAAACATAACTTAGGTACTCACTTTAAAACATGATTTGGTGTTATATTTTATGCAGTAGCAAAACATGTAAAAACATAATGTAGACCATTTACTACCAAAGAACGCTGTTATTATTCTTGGGCCGCGTACTACAACCAGACGACGAATTACGTGACATTATAATTATTGTAACAAGAAACATAAGAGGATTCACAAGTTGGTTCAATATTTTAAAAATACTTGGTTGCTGATCTCCGTGTATGGCAGTGTCGATTAAGATTGTAAAACAACTCGTTGATGATATGTAGATTCGAATAATTTGAAATAATATCTACAATACATACGTAAGTGACCTAACCTAACTTAACCTAGCCCAGTGGTCGGAAAACTCATTACTCAACTGAGCCAAATATTAGCAGCCTTTTTCTAAAAAAATCCTCAATTTGATTGAGGTGTGTTTCTTTGAGATCGCCCTTTCCAACTCTAAGATTTAAGACTGAAAACCGACCTATGCGAGTGTGACACGATTCAAATTTATCATAATCATTAAGCAACGATATAGATTAAGCCAAACCTAATATAAATCAGAATACGTCACTGTTAAAAGTGATGACATTCTGCGCAACGATTTATTGTTAGTCATAATATCGATTTTATTTAACTATGTCTAGAATTAAAAAAGTCGATATTTTTTTCTAAATATTTTTATCCATGTTCGCTCCCAATGGGGAGCATATAGACTCCTTATGAAGTAATCTCAACAGAAGTGTTTTACGAGAACTTGTTGTTAGTACGTTACTCAATCTCTCTTTTTTTCAAAGAGGGTATGGATAGAAGGAAAGGACTAGTGGTTAGCTAATTGCCATCTTTTAATCCCATTTTTAGGATAGCATGAGTGGTAGGAAATTCTATACAACGTACGCATGCATACACCTAAACAGAAATCAATCAATCGATTAAAAAATCAATCTTTATCAAAACTGCCTGAACTGGAATTTAAGCCCGTGTTTGAAGCCAAAAATGTGGACTTGGGTTTCCAATCCTGTGATCTCGTATCTCGAAATCCCAAATTTGTAATAGTACTAATAAGGGCTTATACAAAAACTGACTTTTGAATAAACCTGTTTTCGAGGTTTTACGAAAAATGGATAATTCAATTAAAAAAGCGAGAAAAAGTTCAATTTTTTTAATGTCGTTTATTTATATACATAATAATACACAACAAGAAATTATTAGGTATTACTCTTCAGAAAATATGATTTAAGAAAACACAAAGCGTCCAATAACTGTTTTGTAACAAAATTTCCTGATATCGAAAATACCCTTTCCCTGGATAATGGATGTGGAGCATATGGTCTTTAAGCGATCAAATAAAAGATCCAATTTTTCTGTCCATTTGTTTATAGACTCGTTTATGGAAAATTCGGTACAACCAGTTACGAAGTTGAAAAACCGGTTTTCGAATGTCACAAATTAAGCCAAAAAACCGACAAGCCCTAGTACTAATCTGCGATTGAGAAAAAAAAAGATAAAGTTGAGGAATTTATATATTATATATATATATAAAAAAACATTATGGCTCCATGATTGGAGAACCGAAATAACAAGTTGATGTTTTTTAATGTATTTAAATAATTAAAACTATAAAATAAATGAACTTGGAGAGACAGTCGACGTCGTAAAGTAATTCAACATGATTTTGAATTGCGTGCGACAATATTAAGCATTAATGGCTCAATCGGAAATGCCACTCACTTGTAAAGAGATGTGTATTGAGATCATTAAGTCACGAACAGTTTTGTCGCAAAGCCGACTGATTAACCCTATATGTAATAATCGGAATTCACAAATGAGCCGCCGAGACTTGCGTGATTCGCTTTATGACCTATGTATCGCTGGAAGTTAATGATAATACAATTTTAAATGGATTAATTTAGAAGATCTTCGTCATAATAAATGCTTTTTAACTGTTTTATAATGATGACTTCCTCAAACTGACATAATTGCCTGAGTCATCGATATAGACTCTGTTGTACTTAGCCGATAGTGTAGATATTTAACTTGATTAGTCGCATTGCGGTATTAGGGATCCAAAACAGACTATCTTAAAAACTAGAAGTCAATTATATTGGATGAGTTTTGTTTCGAGGTAACATATTTTTATGGATGCCTTTGATGCTCTATAAAAATTATAATTCATTTAAATTTTTATTGAATAGTATACCCATTACATTTTTATATTCAGATCATAGTAATAATAACAAAAAGTATTATGAATAAAATTCTAAAAATTTACAATTCGCTTATTTTGATAACAATAATTTAAGAATTACATTTTAACTTATTTAATCTACCATTCTTACTTGATTTATTTTTATTCAGGTTTTTATTTTGGTTTGCAAATTTTCAGATGATAGTTATATTATTGATAATTAAGAATTGTTATTTATTATTTGTTTATTTTTGATTTCTCATTTTTTTTTCAATTTATGATAATCGTAACAATTTTGCTTATATCAATATGTGTCACACTTTTATTAGACGTAAAAAAATATACCTGATGATTTTTAAAATATAAATAATCAATTCCACCTTTTAAACCGCTTCGTCTGAAATCAACTCGCTCCAAAATCCCAATCATAAATATAATTTTGTTTCCTAAATTTCATAGTCATGTTATAGAGGAGTGAGATTATGAAAATATCCTGCCGTATTATAAGATGGGATATAAAATAAGGATCATGGAGTTTAATTATTATTCGAAATTATAGAAAAACGGTTTTGGAACGCGCCGTTCAAATTAACTAGTATCTACTATCAAACTTCCTAGAGCTTTCAACCTTTTATCGCAGTTAAATGTTTTTTTTAAATAATTTAATTTCAATTATTTATAAAGTCATCGATCATATAAATATGTATTTAGATTCCGTTTCAAAATAGAAAACTCTCATTCATTTATTCATATACGAATTCACAAATAGACACTTTCAAACATTGCTTTTTCAATCGATAGTAAAGCTAGTGTATCTGCAAAGTTACATATATTCCAACTATCTCCTATTAAGTGGTGATAAACTTTATAAGTGTGTTCCTTATTCTTTGTTGTGTTAAGTTCTAATGGTATAACATAATTTAACTTAATTTTTATTTTTTTGGCAGAAACAACGTAATATGAATTAAGACAATAGTCATATTTGAAATGATCCTTGAATATATACATGTAAGATCACATATTTATATATAAAAAAAAGTTTTTTAATATTCATATTATCCACAAGTGTTTCAAATGGTTGGTTTCCGTGACGAATATCGAGGGTTCGATTCTTAGTAAGGGCAGCATTTTTAAATTGATTTATCGATTTCCGCCAAAGGCACGGGTGTTTGTGATTTCTAAAAATCTTCCCTTCTTACCATTCTAATCATAATTGAAAAAATAACACGATATAGCAAAGGTGATTTGGTAATCACTTGTCCCTTCTTAGCCCTATTTTTCTATCGCTACTTTATTCAAAAAGAAGATTTTGACCAGCTGAAAAAATCTTTTGACAACCTCCATTAAAAGTCTATATGCTTCACGTTGGTAGCGGACAACTTTAGTTAAAATACTGCATTAAGACTCGGTATCTCTCGAATGTGTCAAATATATTGACAAAGACATGGGTTAAAAAACGCATTAATGCAAATTATTGTAGCATTACTCCATTTGGACTCGGATTTTGGAGTGTATATTAAAACGCTTTTATTGTTCAGGTAACTATATTTTTATTTTATCTATTAGTAATTTTTATAGTTATTTTAAATATACAACGGCGAAAAATTCAATTCCTTTCCAATCATCCTTAAATATTAAATTTTGACAAATGCTATAATAAAAAATACACAATAATTGTACAGCGGTATACTTAGCGAAAATCCTCTTTTGAGAAGCGGTGCCCTAATTTAAAAGCGGGTAAACTGAACAGTTAACTCAAAGGGACCGATAGCTTTTTAAATTGATACGTAATCGAACGCGATAGTTTTATAGCAATCAGGAACAATTTTGAGTGCGTTTTACATTAGTTAATTTTCATACCTACTAGAAAAACCTTTTTTAAATTTTACTACTGTATCAAGGGGTCGTCATCGGAATCTCATTCATTTTTTTATAACCTTTTTGTGACCTGATTTTTTTTTGTAAATTTTATGGATATAATTAAAATAATACTTTAATGATAACCCTGTGAAACCACACTTTTACATTTAACATAATTAAAAATGTGTGGTCTGATATATTTTAGGATGAGACGAGAATATCATAAACATATTAATTTACCTAGATAGTTACATTTGTAGCACTTTGTAAATATTAATATAAGAGGTTAACGAAATTAAATACGACAAAGGTTAAAAAATGAAGCGATAAAAACATTATTTACGGATTTACTTTTAAAAATCAATTCATGATAATTTCCATGCCAGGACTTAAACCACGGTGCTAATTAAAAGAAGAACTCTAAAACGTTGATCATTCAATCACAATATATATTTTAAGTAGAATTACGACATAGGAGTTTAGCAAGCCTTGAATAAAATAAGTTGATAGGCTATTTATAAGTATTGTATGTGAATGTGTTTTTCCAAGTAATTATTATTCCTTGGACTGTAGTAAATTGACAATGAATCTAAAATAAACTTGAATAGTGAAATTATCTAGACCACATGGATGTTGGTTGTGTTCGTTTCCAAATTGAATTGTCAAGGGAGTAATTGTAGTGGACAATGTTTGCAAACAAACTGTCAAAGAGAATAGCGAAGCAACAAAAGCGCATTCCAGTAAAAGCTATTGGAAGCTTTGGGGTGTAGGCCACACAACATGACAATTCTATTAGCGTCTTACTGCTTGACAATTGTAGCGAGAATAATATTACTTTTATTAGAGTCTCCGATACCATTAAATCAGGGCTCGCCGTATTTCGGTTCAATGATTTTTTGTCGATAGTTATTTTGTGAAAATCATTTTTCATTTATTTGATTTATTTTTTAAAGGTGGAGCACATAAAACAATTTGTACGTTCGCTAGTATTTAAGATTAACGTGTAGTATAAAGAAGTTTATAACCGGGTTTTGTGACGCAGCGGTTAGCGTTGTGCGCTTCCGTGCCGGATCTCACGGGCTCGAGTCCCGACACGAACCGCATTTTTTCGATCAATTTATTGATTTCTGTTTAAAGGCATGGGTGTTTGTGATGTACCAACATTCCCTCCCACTCTTTCCAATCCTTTGATAACTGGGAATAACTAGAGCGATTAGTTAACCACTAATCTTGTCCTGCCCTGGCCTTATACTTCTATTCCTACTACCCTCATTGGAAAAAAGAGGTTGAGCGACTGAGTAACAAACAGTTATCGTAGAAAAGCTTCTGTCAAGAGAATTTCGTTAGAAGGCCATATTCTCCACATTGGGAGCGAAAATGAATAAATAAAATATATAAGTTTTGACTGCATCAAAGAATCGACAAATATTAAAAAGTTTTATTGTATGCCATTTTAATGATTGTAGTTTGTACTGCATTTATTTTATAATTGTATTGTTTTTTTTTCTTCGTTTGCAACGCAGCTTGGATATTTTGATTTGTATAGTAAAGCTTTTCAAGGTAAGAAAATAAGTTTTTACTGAGTTAAAATAAATTACATTCATTTTGGATATTTCACGCACAATAATGTTTATTTTCTGACATCAATACTAGGTAAAATTAAAGTTAGCATTGATAAAAATTATCTTTGAAGATGAAAACGTAGCTATACTAAAACAGTCACATTTATCATGATATATTAAGCACAACAGACATCGTATATTTGATGACCTTAGGAGTTGATTAATTAAAATTAATATAATTTTTTAACATCGTTACGTTTATTAAAATCACTTTGAATGTGTTCACTGTCAATACTTGGTGGAAAGACATTGTATTAAACAAATAAAATACTCTTTTATACTAATTCAATATTCGTTTAAAATGACCAAGATTGGTTTTGCTTATGACAAGCATTTCTTATTGATGAGAATACACATTAATACAGTGCAGTATGATGAACAAAGTAAATTTATTAAGGGTGTTAAAAACAATAATTGATGATAAACATTTTAAAGGCATTTGCTGATAAAGATACAAAATATAAATAATTTACAATAAATTGACTAAAATTAAAATGCTTCATACCTCTTACAAATAAATGCTACTAATATTCATTAAAACCAAAGAACGAAAGTTAGAGCGATCGTACAATAAATTTGAATACAAATCTAAATCTGATTTTTTAAAAATATTAGTTTTTGTATATTTGTCCCATCCCTGATATGTATGTATATGCTCACCATGAGTGACCACAAAACATCGCTGAATGGAATAAACAATGAATTTTGCCTTGATCCCTTATAAAGCAATCGCCGCATGAAACTGCATCGGGAATATTGAACTATCCCCCATTGTTCATGGCCAGGAGCTTTTGTACTTCAATCACAACACTTCGGAGGCTGTAGGGCTTAGTACCAATGATAGTCACAGCCCGGCGACAGCTTACAACCCTTTGTGTGTTTTTATCGACGCTTTACGTGCGAAATGACATATTCATTTGCATGTGAGATTTTTGATCGAAATAAATGACCTTTTCGCTTTCAAGCTGAATTTTGACTCATCGATAAATTGTATTGAAGATTTATTCCGTCTTTGTGTAAAGTATTTTTTTATGGTAAAATTTAAGACACGCAGAAATCTTTAAAGCTTAGATATTCAATTGTCATTCCCAAAATCTTTTTGAAAAAGACAGTTTTATTTATTTATTTTACATGAAAATTGCAAAAGAATGACAAATTATGAACTTATTGAAGTAGTAAAAAAAATAATATTAAAAACTGGCAAGGAAATCAACTGAGTAATCTTCGAGAAATTCCACTTAAATATATAAAATATAGAATTCGTCGGAACTTACTCACGTCCACGTGGCATAGTTCGATATTCGAAGCAATATTGTTAAGAGTTGTCAAGGCTCTCCTCATTAGCCAACTTGTTTTACTCATTGGGAGAACAAACAATTCATATCCACAATTTCTCAAAAAAACATCAGGAATATTTAGTTTCACATCGTCACGAATGGTGGAATTCTCATTTTGGTTTTGTATCAGCCAAAAGAAGTATATAGCCAAGTAAATGTCTCGTCGAACGGTAAAACTATTAAAAGTTAGCATGCCTAATAAAAAGTGAGTTGGATAAAGCCATGGTTAATATCTATACCAGGGGCGGGGAACTTTTTCTTCTCTTAAGGCCGCATTCATTTTTCTGATTCGACATAAGGCCGTAGTAACCATTGACAAGGGAATCTTTGTCCGGAAACAGGAATCTACGGTCAGAATATGTCAGGAATTTACGAATTTACATAAATTTACAGAATAACAGAATTAGCTAGAAGGCTCCACCAGAGTATCCAAAAGACCGCAGGTTCCCCACGCCTGATCTATACACTCTCATATAGAGACGTTTTAATTTTCTTTTCAAATATCTTCCACCATAAATTACATTTATGTACTTGATTTAAATATTTCATAAATAAATGTCGTCCAAAATTGAGATATTTTATTTCCATTCACGATTTTTATCTGGTCTAGACTTAGAACATTAAAAAATATTTGAAATGTCAAATTTACTTTAATTTCCAATGGTAAATCTCCTTCAAGTGACATAAACACGAAAAAATATGTCAATTTAACACCTTTTCGCTGAAATCTGTATTCAATCTATAGGGGATAATTCCATTTGACAAATACGGTTTTGTTTTTCGGGAAACAAAAAAAAAGCACCTCACATTACGGGGTAAACACCTTTTGTCTAACAATAATACAACAAAAGATCAATTTATCACAGACGTGCCAAAACAAGCGATTATCTCTACTCTACATCTTGAGTACGTCATTAGGATATACAAAGATATGTTTATATCATTGGTACTTATATTTAAAATGTATTTGTTTTTACTAATACTTGTATTGTTATGGTCAGTATTTTTGTACAGTGGCTACTGATTACATCGATAGTTCCATTTAGCAATAGGGGTCATTTTTTATTATAATAGTTACTAAAGCACACGCCAAAAAATAATTATTGATTACCTGTATTTGGGTGGTCCACGATTAAATAATTTATAACATTAATACAAATAATTTTATCTAATATAGAAGATTATGTTTTTTTAAATAGCTGATTAAATATAAAGTCGACTCTTTTCATCTTTGCATTGTTTTTCATCAGAAATATGCTTAAAAAAAGTATTATTGTGAATTTCGGTCTTTCAAATCGAACATTAGACAGAAAAACGACGGCTTATAAAATCGTTAACATTATTTAAGCTAATTCAGTTTATGTTTTTGATAATTTTAACCGAAGATATTTAACGAAAAATGATTGTAATAAAGTCGTCCAATCTATCTTCTCCGATTGGATAAGTAAATGAGAATTTAGGGTTGTAGTTATATTTTATTTGGCTAATCGTTGTTTCTACGCCACATTATAAGAATCATATAATTAGTAAACTAGAAAGGATAAAATATCACAGCCATCCATAGACTCATTAATAAATGAATAAACGATTTTTGATCAAGCAGTCAGCTTGGACGAGTACCACCTGGCTAAGTCTTACGAATCCGTAAAAGGTTACTCATAATAATGCTGTCAACTCATATTTTTCGAAGATGAACAATTAGTTCTTGTTTTTACGCTCATTTTTCAATTTAAAAAATATGAGGATCATGGCTTTAATATCAATTAGTCTCAGTATAATAATTTTTTAACACTAAATTGTAAGTAATATATATATAAAAACTCAAACGCAATTTGCTTAATACAATATCGTTTTAAACTGTACAGTCAATTTACACACTTTTGATGTAATATATAAATAAATCGGAAATCTATAATGATATTGTATTTATCATTCAGTAATTGAGATACGTCGATGGTATAAAAAATATTATTCCATTGTATGCACATGATAAAAATGAAAACAAAAAATATATGAATGATTCTATATAAAAATATAGAAACTGAAACTTTTGTTCGTTATGTCAAAAAAAAACAAGTAAACCATTTCAGGTGTGGCATAAAGCACGGGTCACTACTTTTCGTATTATCTACCATCTGATAGGTATTTCGATTTCAAGAATAAAATGTAAAAAAAATCCTTTATAAGAAGTGAATTCCAAATCCCTCACTCACTCCCACTGACTGCCAGTGGGTCATCTATTGTCCAAAAATTGAATTCGGTGTACAGTAGCGTGTTTTACACAAATATAAATATTTAAACATTAATTTTTTAAACGCATGTTGTGTGTTACACGTTACAGTAGTTAGTATGATTGTTTTCAATTAACAAAATACGTTTTTAAATAAAAAGTGTGGTATTTTAATAATAAAGAAATAAATACAAACTGAATTTCAAAGTAAATTATTTAAGCCAGTACTTAAAGTAATAATTTAAAGATTTCTCAATTTTATTTGTTTAAATTTGTACATTCCTATTCCTTTTTCCCTTTACGGGATTTACTTTTTGGCATCTTTAAACATTTAATTAAGAACACAAACAAACTCGAACTGACTTTATATGGAAGACAACATTTGAATCATTTTAATTTGTATTTGTTTTCACAAAAGTTTTATAAGATGTACTTGATGTGTATGTAAATTAGGCGGGATGTTGAATAAGCTATACATATCATATATTTCTTATGAAACTTAAACCTTATTTAAGTAGATTGAATATTTGTTACGTAAACAAGACTGACGTTTCTCAGTTAGTTGCCTACTTGATGGTAAATAACGTTAAATGTATCACACTTTTGAAGATATGTTATGTATTTCACTCTACGCCAATGCGTATTTAACAATTCAATGTGGGGCGTAGCGTATTCCCATTGCCTTCCGAAATATCCTAAATACTTTATTATTGCAATTTAAATGGCAGAAATAGAAAATTGATGAAAAAAACGACGATTGTTGTCATTGTCCGAATGTGGATGAAACGTATTATTATCAATACAATAATGGATCATGTTTTGTGGTGGGCTTGTGTATTGTTGGTAGCATAAAATGTGAATTTATTAGGATTTCTTAAATATTCTGGTTCGGGTATTGGCTATTGAAAAATGCTTCCAACAGCGAATCTAACTTGGATATGCATGTTACATTTTACTTTACAGAATGACAATAAAGTAAATGTTGCACAATTAATGCGTATTTTTTCAAAAATTCAAGCATAGACACGTGCAACATTTTAATGATATAGTCATGTTCTTTCCTCATTTTCGTATTTCTAATCTCACTCAAAATAAAAGATAAACAGTCCTCGTAGCATAGCATTTGTTTAAATACATCTATCGGATGTTCATGTGCCTCACTTAAAACCAGACAAGTGTTGTAAACAGGCGATGAATCTTTTTTATGTAAAAATAGTACTTTTTATTTATGCTCATTTTTAAATTACATCTTGCAAACAAACAAATGCAAATGTTACAATATATTTTTTATATTCACCCTTGGTATTTTGCTGGGAATATTTCTTCAGAATTTGACCGAAGATTTTTACGACTATTGTGGAATTTAGGGGTGGTGTTGGGTTTGCTTAACGATGGTCTTCATCTTACCCTGGCGTTATTGTGAGCCTTATCGTTGGCCGGCGGCACAAATCGTCAATGGTCGGTCGTATAATAGGAAACAAATGAGCTTTCAAAGTGACGGGTTTCAAATATTTCAGCACCCTGCAACTGAATTTTAAAATTAAATTAATTCTTCGACATATAATATATGAATAGCGTGAATTTTAGGGTATTTTTCAAAATATTCCATGTATTTTAATGTAACGTAAAATAAAAAGAAAATCTTGCATTTTTTCAGCTACATCACATTCTTAGTAAAGAAAATATTTTAATTTACATATAAAAAGTATAAATAGTCGATTAGGCAAAAAAAAAAATTCATTACTTTAAATAACGGAATTCACGATATTAATATCAATTCCTTCAATGCGCAACTAAGGCAGTATTTCCTAATATCTCTTCAGCATTTTTAAAATGTTTTGTTTTATTTAAGTAATTATTTTCAACCATACCTTCCTTACCCACATTTTTTAATGAAAGCAGGTCAGGTAACAACTCTCGGTACCTAAACGGTTGTAAAAACATTTTTAACAAAATAAACCTTAATAAAAATAATTTATTGCAAGTATATTTAAGCGCCATCCTTTTTCTTTTGATTGAATTTTATTTGTTATCTGGACAAGTGCCGTTTTAGAATTTTACCATTTTAAATGATAAGAGCGCTAAATTAAATTATATTTATTTATCACTGTATATTTAACTCCTTATATATTCTTCAAATTAAACTATTAACAAATTTTAAATAATGAATGTAATAAAACTTTGTTTATACTTAAAATACTGAGTTTAAAATAATTGTCACATACAACTGATGTAATTTTGTCAATTGATGCAGCACTCATTCAAGAAAAATGGCAAGGCTAAGACGTCCTTCAATGTTATGAGCTTTTAAATGACTTCATATTACAAAAGAGAGTCAATATATTATTTTTCTGACCAAGCAATTGGTTTTATTATTCTGGCCACCTCAATAGAACTAAGCTCTATTATTCATTGATGAAGTACACTGGAGGCAAAGCTATGTTCTACTTACTAGAAGGACACTTATATTTATTTTCTGTGAAATAATACGATTTCAAGTGGACGATATTGTTCATCCTTATTATTGTATGTCATAAACATATCCTTTTCAACTGTGCTAGACATTGTGACAACACAAGCACGCGTTTTTCTAAGTACATATATTGATTTCTATTTTCTGGGTAATTTCTTCACATAGCTGTATTTTAAGTTAATTTTAATTTAAAATATATCTACTACGAACGAGTATTATTTTTATTTTTTTACTTATAAAATTCAACGATGTTTATTTAGTTAGAGGAATGTTGGGGACAACTTTATATATACTTAAAAAAACACTACTTCGTGTTAACCATATTTACTCAATATGATCTGGACCAATTTCGGTCATTTAATAAGAATATGTATCAAAACATCGATATTTATACAAAACCAAGGGTGCTAAAAACAATGTATTAATGTAATTCGTATCAGTTAATTATGCTTGTGATGAACAAAACTAGCCTTAATCATATTGGTTTAATGTAAATTTCAACAAAAGTATTGACAGTGAACAACTTAAAGTGAAAAAAATTATAACTTTTAAATTACTTTAACAAAAATCTACCCACTGAGCTTTGTTTCGTATCGATTTTCGTTAAACAAGTTGGCATATATTAATAATTAACATTGCTTTCATCTTGACTATTTACTTTCATAAGACAATAAAGAACCAAATGGGCGTCTTAGTGTTTATTGGATCTATGAAACTGTAAAAAAATCTCTTAGCAGAGAGCTGGCACCAGAAGAGTTTATTTGATTGAGCTTCATTAATTGATCAGAATTTTTATATTTTGTACGACTGTATTATCAAATGTAAAAAGAATAATCTGCTCAGAAATTTATTACACTTAGTCGTAGATAATAAAATAACTGAAATCTGTCAAGAAATATTCGAGGAATGAACTTAACAACAATTAAATAACTGGAAAACAAAGGAATATGGAAAATATATTTTCTCATACTAGTTGTCACGAATTTAGTAGTCACACCTTTTTGATATTAGTATAGTAAATACAGAACAATTAGCAACATAAAAAAAACCTGTGATTTACTTCCACTACTTCATTTGTCTACATGGAAATTTTATCATTTTGTTTGAAATAAACAATATAGTTACTATCAGATCTGTCTTTGTCAACTAATACTCAAATTTCACACCCAGTGATTATCATCAACAGTATTTTTAATATTAACTATTTGCCAACAATGCATGGCTTTTGTAAAATTTTGAAAGTAACCAAAACCATTAAACAACTATAGAAAAATCGGACTGGCCTCTGTCGATCTAAACTCTGATAAAACTATCGCCATATTTGACGCAATAATGTAAAGACTTCCTTCACTATCACTTGTTTAATCTTGATATTATACTGCAAATATCTTATTTGTAAAGTTGTATTGTGTGGTCGAAATCGTTTCTTTTTAGAATATGCTGAAATACGATTTTTCAAACATTATATGTAACTGATAAAATCTTTATTAAGACCACAATCCCATCGATACTGAGAAAACCTTCAAATAGTTTTATATGTAAATACAACAATAGTAAAAATGACGTCTTTTTGTTTGTGTTAAATCACCCAAGTGTCAATACATCAGTTTTTTATAGAAATAATTTGTTTTCCATGATAGATTTTTTTTTCAATATCGGTTGACTTTACTTTTAGGGTGTTCACTGTCAATACTTGGTGGAAAGGCATTATATTCAAAAAAATAAAATACATACTTCTTTGTACTAATTCCACTAAGAATTATTACAAATGAGTATTTTATTTTTGGAATCAGATTAGTTTATGTATAATTACTAGCTATTACTAAACCAATTAACATGAGACATAAGGGATAGTAAAAAGTTAACAAATTTGAATGATTATTCTCTTATGCTGTAAGTCACAACGAAATTTAAATTAAAAATGTAATTAAAGCGTGCTATCCGTCTATCCCAACTCTCTTTGAAAAAGATATGTTGAGCAACTGAGTTGCAAGCAGTTCTCGTATAAAATGATTATGTTGAGACACCTCCATTAGTAGGCCTTACGCTCTAAGTTGAGGGTGAATATGGATTAAATAATAATAATTGAAGATCACACTATTTCTATTAAAGTAACGGCGTTGTTTTAATGATTTTATCGAAAACTCCCGTAGTAAAATTTAATAATTTATCGTTTTATAATCCATCTATGTCAATAAATTTTCGTTCATAATAAAGCACAAATTTCACTTCAACAACACACTTTTTTCTATGCGAAAAAAGCGTAAACCACAGAATTAAGTTTATTACAAAATCACACGGGGTTGAAACCCGAACCGACACAATCTGGTCAAATCTTTTTTGTGGTCCAGCAGCAGCTGCTTTCTGACCATTTTATCTACTTAAAATCATTTTGGGTTGTAAAAAATTTGCACACATTTCACTTTTGCAATATTATGTAGATACTATCTTATTCACTCGTTTTGAATAAATCGATGGTGAATATTTGTGTTTACCAATCCCATACAATTAATAAATGTATAATTATTTTTAATATTGGAATTTTTAAACAACGAATATACTGTATATGTATACTGTGGAAATATTTTTTTGTTCATATCCGATCCTAATGTGGAGCATATGCCATCTTAATGGAGGTATCTTAACCAAATTGCAAGCACTTTTTGAAAGAATGCATATTAAAATAATAAGAATATCAATCATCCACTCCATTTGCCAGACAACTTCGACATGTTGAAATCGAAGTTTAATATGCAGTTATGTGTATAATTTTGCTCTCAAATCCATCCAGTAATCAGATAATCAAAAAATGATGCCAAAAAAATGCCTATGATCATAAACTTTAAACTAGTGTTGGTATCGTCTGGGTTATTGAACAACTATTTCTTAATTTCATTCTTTGGAACCCGACTTTACTATCAAATTGCAAGCATTTTTTTGTAAGAATGTATGTAAGTCTCAGGCACAGTTAAATAATACTTGATTTACTGCTAGACCAATAAACTGAAAAAATAGTCGATATGTTCAAAAGCGGGAAGTAGATTTTATCGAATGATCTTCCAATTACAATCAATGTTCTCTCTAAGGCAAGAGGTAAGCTGCGCGGAAATTTCAAAGGCTGCGCGGACCGATCAAATATTAATTGACCAACTGTCTTGTAGTGCGCGCCAACTCGGAATGAATGCGCGGGGGATCCCAACTGAGGGCACGTTGATTTCAACAGGTTTTTTTTATATGAGAACTGCTTGTTACTCTGTTTCTCAATCTCTCTGTATTTTGAAGAGAGTTGGGGATAGAAATGATACGGTTGGGACACAACTAGTGGTAGAATAAGCGGTTATGTAAAACACCCCGTTACTTAAGGATAGGATTTTTGGTTGTACTTGGATCGAATGTATTCATATTTTAATTCAAGCGTATTATTGACACATTTCCAAGCTTTTAAATATGACATTGGGCAAGAACCCAACACTTTAAAAAAGGACAACTTATTTGTCTTTATTTTTTTTTTCTCCAAAAGCATGATGAAAAAAATGTTTAGCAGATTTATCTGCATTTAATCGTTATTTCTTGCACCGTTATGTAATGTGCTTATATTTTTGCCTTAAAGCTTAATAAAAATTCATGTAATATACAAATAAATCATGTAAATCTTTTCACAAATTTAAATTTTGTATAATTCCACAATCGAATCGTTACGTTCTCCTGCTTCTATTGACATATTTAATACATTATTCCATTTTCTTGTTGACAGTTTAAATATTAAAAATCAATATAGCTTCATGATTAAAAGCACTTTAATTACACACATTTATAAAACAATTTTGAATAAGATACCCAATATGAGTTTAATAATAAGAATGTTTTATCAGCATCACAAAACAAGCTAAAATTAGCTAATAAAATGTACATACTGACAAATTTTTATACAAATTTAAGTTTATTAACGGCATATTTAAAAATAAATGCGAAAAAATTCGTATATGAGTAATATTTACTATGGGTTTTTCAGCAATGGAAATTTTATAAATTGATCATTATAGTGTACTATTAGTGCATACTTATGATTAAAACAAGGAAACAAGATAAAGAGTCATCCGTTTAAAGTATAGTATAAATCTTTTAACATATATATATACACTCAATTAAAGTGTGAATAAACAAAATATAAATATTAAAAGTAGAAGAAAAGTAGTTTTTGTAAAAAAAACAGTTTCTATGAATAAAATTCCAATTTCCACGCCCTATTTAAGATTTATTACACAAAACTAAGTAAAAGATATTTTTATTCGTAAATCTTTTTTCGTGAATGTTCTAGAAGTTATATTTTTATTTTTATTCGCATAATTTACAGCCCGAAGTAAATGTATGCATTCACCTGTTGAACAAAAGCATGTTTTCCGGCACTTTAAATTTACCGCCATTCTTGTTTGTTTAGTTTTATTATTGTTACAAATTAGTTTCTTCTGCCTTCGGAGGAGCCGATATCTTCATTATTCAAAAGGGTGATGGGCAATCAAGTCAAGTTGTTAAAATTTATCACTTTTTTGCAAATCATCCCGCCTCAATTAAAAAGCTCCACATTACTCTCTCACCGAGCTTTCGGTTGTAAATATGTCAGAAAAACAAATAGCCAACCTGCCCACGCAGTTATAATTATTAATAACATAAAAAATAAACAACCTCTTAACGGGGTTGCTGATATATTTTGGCAAGGATATTAAATTGATTAAGCTTTTTCTTCAGTTAAGGGTGCGTTTTTAATTTGGGCGGTTACTTTATAACCCGAAAAGACACAGATTGATAAATGATTTTGGTGTAAAAAAAATCTATGAATAAGTTAATATATCATTTTTCAATATAATTGTATCTATGAATGTATTACAAGCAGACATTTTTTACAAAAGGAATGTATGTCGAATGTTCTAATTCGGGTGGGTGTCTTAACATAAAATTATAAAACATATTTAAGAAAAGTTGTATCTATTATAAGTGTTCGCGAACAAAAGGTTGAAACTGATTCTCAATATACAGGTTTATTGCAGTCCAAAAATATATAACAATAAAACACTACGCAAAAAGCTTGTAGGGATAACTGGAGACCATTGTTTGCATATTAGGATAGTGAAATATAATAGTTATCGTTTGACAAAAATTGAGTTATTTTATCACAAATATAATACAAGTTTAAAAGACTTTTCACAAAATCACATAAATTTATAATTACTTTGTTGAATATATAAAAAAAATATATTTTTAATAATATAAAAAAAATACCATTTGATATTTGAATAAATAAATTTTTAAGTTGGAAGTGTCAATCTGTTTTTTAAACTTCAAGTTAATGTTAATGAGATGTCTTCATTTTTGATGCCTTCAAAACATTGTATGCGTAACATTATTTAGTATGATTACTAACACCCCTCGTTGTTAACCATAACCATCCAAATAACACGGTGGGGGTATTATTAAAATGATTTTATGTATTGTAATAACCAGCAATGTTTTCGTATTTGTTCAGCATTATACGGATTTTTATGTGATTTTATAATTTTATGTTCGATCAAATGTAAACAGTTGCAACGCATAATAATGAGATCACTTGAAAGCGAGTGAAAATCACCTTGAGCGAGAGGACTTAATGTACTTCAATTTACACATCGTGTAATTTCGAACAGTTTGGTGATTTACTAAATTGGTTTCAAAGCCAAGAAACCAATTAGAAATGCAAATAAGCGAATTTTGGTCATTTTATAGTTTCAGTAATTGTTGCTGGGGAAAACACGTTAGAAGATTGTTGTCAAATTTCACGTAAGTACCTTAATATCAAAATCAAATAAAATATTGCCAAACTTTAATTTTAACCGCTTGAATACCGCGCAAATAAATCATTAAGGGAGTATTCTAGTGTAGAGGCACGAATTTTGAGTGTTTTTTCGAGCTCTGTAAAAAATAAACAAAGATTTTTTTTGTGTCTATTTTTTTACCATTAGATTATTTATATTTTAAAAATATATAAAAAAAAAATTCAAAACTCGAAAAGTTATCGGCTGGTAAAGGGAGGGGTCCAAATAAAGATGGTGTCCTCACGTACATGATTCCAACCTCTCTGGTCATTTGAAAAAAAAAAATTTAACGGATTCTTAATAAATAAAAATGTCGCTAGATCCCTTTCTCGAAGAAGAAAATAAAAAGTTTTTTCAGAAAAAAATGGCAGCCGTTTGAAAAAAATGGATTTTTTACGTTTTTTTTAAGTTTCAAATTTTTTAAAAATAGTAAAAGTTAAAATTTTGACTTAATCTACTACGGGCTCTAGAAAATCTATATAGAAGGTTCACACAAAATTTCAAATAAATTGGTTAGGTAGATCTTGAGATATTATGTACGTCAGCTTGAAAAAAGTAGTTTCGAGAAAAACGCGTTTAAAGTTTTGAGTTTCGATCTGTTCCGGTCGGACCAGCTTAGTTGCTGTGTCACCAAAATCGCTGTAACTCAGTAAATAATTGAATTTTTTAAAAATCCCTTTGAGGACATACTCTCAAATGTCTAAACTTTAGAAAAATATTTTAAAAAAAGAATCGACTTTTTCAAATTTCTACACTAGAACACTGCCTTAATATGTCCCAGAGATACTGCATGTTTTTGTAGATAGAACTAAACATATTCATCAAAATATTGCTTATATTCTATTAGAATACCAAGTATTTGATTTTTTAACTGTCTTGGACATCCGTGTTGGCTTACATATGTTCTGGACACCGGAGTCCGCTTGGTATTCAAGTGGTTTTAAAATATAAAAAATATACTTATTACTAAATTTGATTACAAAACATTCATTTAATATTACGCCCGTTTTCAAGGAAAGTAATTTTAAAAAGGTACATATATACAAATTTAACGTATACAAACCAAATAAAATTGACTAAAAATAAATTGAGTAAAATTTCTTTCGAATAAATATCGACGATATAATTTGCGGTTTCCATTTTTTTGAAAATAATATTGTCTTACAGATATAATATTCATGGCCAACATGTATCAACTTTTACCCCAACTTTAAGTTAAGCCAAATAATTGTTGAGTTAATGTGTCGAAACTGACTAGTTTCAATACCGCAGCTTCTCAAATAGTCATTATGACAACCGTATTTTTTGGTTGTTATAACTGAACATAGATTTGGACAAAGATAATTATTCCTTTTTTGATAATTTAAATAAATGACTTTTTAATAATGATTTTTCTGTGTTTTATATTGAAAGTCAATATTAAAACAACCACAAACAAAACATCCACATCGCCAAGAAAGACCTTTAAATAAGAAATAAAAACCGTGATGGAATATTTTCATTGTTTAAAAAATATCATCTAACACAGCAATGTGTCTGAATGTTGCATTGTGATTTAAGTTTTAATCAAATAGCGTTTTAGATTCAATAATGTTAAGAAAAAAAAATGAATTCCATCATTTGTTTGAATCGTTAAACTATAACATATTACATACAGAAAGCATATACTATCACCTTAATTTTATTTGGGTACATTCTCGGTAGAAATACAATATATTATAAAAAATATAAACTACATCTTAATAACTCGTTTTATAATTAAAAAATGATTTTATTTTTAAATACTTTATTATTTATTTAAATTATTCTCTATTAAGAGAATCTGTTATAATAATATTACATCGAATGTATATTTTTTATTCCATCCAAACTATTTAAAATATATTGGCTATTTTATTACATGTTTACTCAATTAATTTGAAAATAGTCATATATAACGATCTATGGACATTTTTTGCGAAAAACTGTAAATATAGAAAAACACTTGTATCATTATTTTTGTTTGGACTTATTCATTCAAATTGTATTTATTTTATAGAAATATTTTTGATATAACAATATAAATTAATTTCAAAATATTCAACATCCTTGTTTTACAGTTCAGAAATGTGTATTATAATTATTCAAACCTTTTGCTTTCCATATGTAAAGAACAGTATAATGTAATAATATATTACTTAAAAACTACAGTTTAGGACCCAGTAGCTTGGATATGTTAGGCACTAAAGATCGCGTGCATGCCTTTCTGATATGGCTTCCAGCAAAATTATTATTGACCGTTGTTGCACAAAAACTTGTGAATATTATTACTTTAAATGCATATGTTATAATTATAAACACTACGTGGCTTTTGCCGGGAGTTAAATTTGATTGATGGTTTGTTTAAAACCGTTAAAAAAAATCTGTCCATTTCAAATCATCCATCATCCTGCCAATGGGAATATTATATGTTTGTATAAGAAAGTTGCAGAATTCTAACTAGAAAATTATAGTTTTAAAATAGCATGCATACATACATATTTCTTACAAAATTAAATAATATATATTCTTACCATCGATTTCTTGTCAAAAAAATTAAAAATAGTGAAATATATTTTGAATATTTCTGTGTTGATTAAAAACAAATTAAACATAATTTGGAATCACAATTATCATATCGACTATGGAAAGGAAAAAGGAAGTAACCCACACATATCAAATTATACAGGAGGCGCCGAAAATTGGTTTTGATGATGTTGGGCCATATACAAATTATAAATTATACACAACCTAGAAGTGCACGAAAACTTCTAAACTGGCGTTTAATTGACACAATCTAATATTAACTAAAGAAATTGTCTAGAAAAAAAAAATTTCAATCTTTTTTCATTGTTTTAATTTTTTACAAGGTCATCTTTTTCAAACTTAAAAGCTAAATTTAGATACTTATTCGACATTTGCAGCTTGCATCCATTTGATAAAATGTGTATCAAGTTTGATACATTATGATTATCGAAAAAAAGCTTTTATGAAAAAACTGTTGGTTACGTCCTTTTTCCTTTCCACAGTCGATATCATAATAACGAAGTCTTATTTATTTTATTTACATTTTTTGACCTTGAGCAAAATAAAATCTCAGATATTTGTGTGTTTGACGAGTTGATCGTTTTAGCCCTTTTCAACATTTTTTCCTATAATTTTGCTAAATTTTAATTTAATACATTAATGGCGCGGTGTGTTTAATACATAAGTGGAAATTGCTACACTCCTTAATTCGATATATGGCCTATTGTAAATTTAAACTCATTAAATTTTCTTATTAAATGTTACTTATTCTTTTTTAATATAAAAAATATGTTGCTAATAATCAATGCGGTTGCTTTGTATTGCAGTATGTGTGTCATATTTTTCGCTACAAAATACTTTGATAATCTTTACTATTTATGAAATATTTTATTAGATGCCCACAGAAATCAAATCAATTCTGTTTTATCAAAACCAGCTTAATAAAATATATTATTATGCAGGTAATAAATAATTTGTTTAAACTAGCTTCACGGTTATATTTAAATAAAATCATTGAACTAATCAGTGGATAAATTATCACAGAAGAAAATCATAAAATACATTTATTTTCATGTATAATATAATACTTTGTATCTTTATTTCTTGGAGTCATAAATTTTACCTAAAATAATATATACATGCAAGCGTTTATACAATGGCTATTATTTACAACAAACGTCGTAAATAGTGGAATAAATAATATTTTACCTTTTTATGAAAAAGAGTGTTTGATATTAAGACATCGTAAAATATTTACATAAAAAATAGTACGTAGACTAATTTGACATAAGCCTATTGTTAACGCCATTCAATAATAGTCGGCAACTTTGTCTTTCATTTTATGGAGCTTTTTAAATAGAGCTTCAAAGTTTATAAAGCGGACGTCATACTGTCAAACATCTTAATAAATATCTCCACTTACGAGATTTGAAATTGACCTCGCGTCCGCAGTAACGACCAATCGACGTTATTTATGTGCCCACTTCGTTAAACACCCCCTAAAATAGGCAACCTGGAGCCTTTGCCTTCGATTAACTCGTCAATTGAACACAGGATAATATTTATAACGGGCACGGGGAGATTTCTAGAGCGGATCTTTCTTGTGTTCTTTCGTTATTGCTCGTTTAATCGTCCGATAGGCCCTAAATCGTCTTGTCCATATGAGATGTTTATCGCCGTCGGACAATTAAGTTGTTACTTTACAACGATTTGAGGGTGCCACCGACATGTTAGTTGACGCCTTTTTCCTCATTATCTGGGTACACATTAGAAAATATCTTCTAATTAACTTTAACCTGATATATTTACCCATTGTAAAAGTGTCTCTTTTTGACAATACATTTTGTGGTGATTATGCCAAGCTTCTCATGAATAATTCAACGTTTCTTTGGCAAGTTACTTTTATTTGGAGCAATATACTCTCGTTTTCATCATCTTTGATATTATAGTCAGTGGTTTTCAATGTCAGAAAAGGCATTTAATCACATCAAAAAATCACAACATACATGGAAAAGTGATGTGATTTTTTTGGTTCGGTGATTCTACCAAACATTACTTTTCCGAACACGAACACTCCAAACAGGAATAGTCCGAACACGAACTCTGCGAACAAGAATACTCTGAACACCGATTCTTTCGTACGCAGAATCTTCCGCACACGGAACCTTCCGGATATAGAATACTTCGCATACCGAATACTCCGAACATTTAAATATTTTTAATAGAAAAATCATTGTTTTATTGTAATGTGGAATGTTTTATGGCAATTATGCCAAATATTTTTCAGAAAGAAAACAAGAAACGTATTTAATTTTCATATTTGTAATCAGTTTATAATTTTATTCGTATTTTGGCTTATTAATTTTGAACATTGTGTAGTATTATAATTGGCCATATATTTTTGATTATATTGAAAGGAAGTACCATGCATGTTAACATTTAAAATTGCAAATTGACATCCACAGTGCTTAAAACATAATTTTAATATCTTATTTATACACATATGTGTGTGAGTTAAATAAAGTTTCGCTATTTACTCTCGGCTTAAAATTTTTAAGCAATATTTAGTCACAAAGAAGAACTGAACTTACTGAATAAATAAGAATTTGAATAAGAAGGCATCACTGGTTATAAAATTTAATAACTTCAAATTCTTAATTATTATGTTAATAACATACCCATGATACATTTAAATGATACATTTAAAAGATAACATAATACATTTTGCTATGCTTAATCTTATTTCTGTGAAATACCTAATTTTGTTGTTTAAATGCGTAAAAAACACATAATTTAACATTTCGACTAAGGATACTTTGTAGAATTTTAATATTAAATTTCAATTCTTCAAATTTTGTACACTCCTACAGGCTTTATCATTAGCGAGCATGTTTTGCTTTTTGGAATTTTTAGGCTATTAATATTAAGTCCATCGATTTTGTTGAACTGAAGCTTGGTTAATGATTTTGTCGTATATATATAGAAAAAGAAATAAAATTATTTATTACTAAGTCAAAACTCGTTGATGCCGACAAGGATTTATTTTGCAAGCGCTTTAATTTTAATAACGTTCAATTTGTTGGAGAAATAATCACATATTTATCAAGTTCATTGTGTATTTAAATGATATGTCAAACGGCAAAAACCAGGTCGTTAGTGACAAAACGTGTAGAAATGTACACAATTTTAATGCTTCAAAATTAAATAAGGCATATATTGCATTCCTATGATTCAAGGATACTGATAAATAAAAGCCTCTGATCCTGATAGGGACAAGTCGCGGCACACTTTTTGGTCAATTAAATGTTCCGAAACCTAGCGGTCGAGCAGCGGCCTGGCTGTTATAAATTAAATGGTTATAGATGAAGTTATAAATAACTTGTCCGACCGTTTCTTGAATACGAATCATTTAATTTCCCGGTAGTGTATTCTCACGAACTCTTGGACCCGAGGCATTTTATTATCTACATTTGTATGTGAATTATTTTTGTATCGTCTTGTGTGTGAATGAACTGCTTAAGATTATTCAAAAAAAATCTTATACATACATTAATAATATGAATTTCAAATCTAATAATATTTTATGGAATTAATCGAAGAAACTTCATGGATATATTAACTTTATAAGGCATATTCGATGGATTTAGCTGTAGCTTTGTAGAAGTAAATTTTTAATATGAAATTAAGTTTGATAACTTTGTTTCTTATTTTGTCATAAATTGTGAAACGTCATTCGTTTCTTTAATAAACATCTTTTGATGAAATATTGTAAGATTTACAAATTAACTAAATATTGATTTTTATTCTCAAAATTCGACACAACATGTAGAGCACATCACACTTTATCTTAAATAATAACTTTTTAATATTCACCAATATAAAGTCTATTTTTACGTGAAGACTGATTTAATATTCGAAAGATAATTACGTGCAGATACTTAATAGTGATATTTAAAAAACATGTCAAAATCGTCTAAGCTGTGATCATTAGCCATTAATCATCGAAATATTACAAATGTGTTATCTGTCGATTATTTCATGACCAACATCCATCTTCTTGCCCGTTTTTAGATGTTAAGCTGCATGAGACTAAAATATCAATAATATATGTTGTATTGTATTTTAATATGATATGCTATTTACGGTGATTGAAATTTAAAAAAAATGCGTTACAGTTTATTACAGTTAATTTATATACGTACATTGATGATTGACAACTTTTTAAGTAGCTTTTAAATGGAGCAACAAGGCATGTTACAAGATTAAAGTTTTTTAATAAATTAAGAACAAATTAAAGAAATCATAAATAAGATTTGAATTAATTTTATTCTGTACACTTCCATAAAATTGTTTGTCGATAACGACCCGGGTTTCGCCTTTTGGCATCTTCTGGTACTATCCAGCATACGAATGCACTCGAACTGACAGGCAGCAAACGGTTTGCATTGTCTATATACAAACACACAAGTGTATTCGCACACTATACGTATTGTTAACCTAATTGATGGCGAGAAATTATGATATTAATTGTTGTAGTGAATTAAGTGGGTGGATTATAATTATCGCGTATCTATGAATAAAATATTGGACATAATGAATTGTTAGACGATAAAATGTAAACGTGGAAAATAAAATAAAATAAATTAAAATTTAATTTGTGGGTTTTTTAAAAAGACCTCTTATAAGAATAAATTGATATTAATTATTTGAGTTTATAATTTATCATAATCATTTAAAGGGGTAAAGCAATGGGGAATTTGGGCGATATAATTGTTCATTAAAAATTGGAAAACTGCAAAGCTGAGCCCTAATTATTACCAATATTTTCTAATAAAATAATTTATGTTCACATGTGTTCTTACGTAACAATTTCAACCATACATCTGCATTGAAAGAGTGATTTTCAAGTAGTAGATGATTGGCAAAAGTTGAGGTGTCTTTATTCAATCTAAAAGCAGCCAAATGTTCAGCCACTCTTATATTCAAAGTTCGAGATGTCTTACCGATGTAGAAATGTTGGCAGTTATTCATTAGTTATTTATTACGGGGCGTATCGAGAGCGATAAGCTTACCACTAATCCTGCCTTAGCCCTATCGTTCTATCCTAACTCTCTTTGGAAAAAGAGAGGTTGAGCAACTGAGTAACAAGCAGTTCTCGTAGAAACACTTCTGTTGAGATAAACTCCATTAGGAGTCCATATGCTCCACATTGGGAGCGGACATGGTTTAAAAAAAAATATTACGAAACCCAGGTCGTTATCGACAGATAATTTTATGGAAGTGTACAGAATGAAAATAATTCAAATCTAACATTAAATTTCCATCAAGCACCTTCGGTCAAAATTCTAAATTAAATCATAAATAACTTTAACCCTAACACTACTGATAAAATTTAATAATTTGATTATGACTTTGTTATTATTTTCATGTAGGTTAATATCTTCTGACAATTTTTCATGTTAAATCGACCGAAATTCAAACAATAATTTTCATAAAAATATTTTCAGTGGAATTTACGATACAAAGTAGTTATTGTGAGATGTTAACATATTTTTTTTATATATTCACATCGTAATTAAAACTAGGATTGTACGTTTATTACTTGCTCGTTAGAAATTCAGCTCTAGGCTCTTGGTTCAAACGAAACTGATAAAATGCAATTAAAAAACAAGAATTGATAAAATAAATACCAGAGCCGAATGAAGATCGACCGGGTTCATTTTTCAATTAAGCTTCACCCCCCGAGCGTCATTGACAAAGATCCCGGCGCCGTTAAGCTTGTCCGATTAACGAGGCGTTATTAAATTTATATTTATTCAATCGCAAATATAAATGAGTTGGGTGGGGCAGCCCGGCACTTGCATGTTTGGGGCCCATAACTTGCCATTGAGGTGATGACTTAATTCCGAATGATGACTTCCTTCAGATGATAACAAACTCGATTCTCACCATTCGCGGTCTGTTTCACTTAGCGAATCTCACATTAAACAAGGGTGTATCCAGTGAGGTGACTAAAATTTAATTTTACTGGATGAAAAACGTCAGTGTTTCAAATTTTATACTCCTAAGGGAAGAATGAGTATAAAGAGACCATTACTTTGCAGGACGGATGGGGTGTAAAAACGCAAGACACCTAGACGGAGAAAATTAATTGTGAAAATCAAGTTTTAACTCAAACTGAAATGTCAAAAAAAAAAGTATTTATTTATTTATTGTTAAAAATTAAAATTACAGTACATATAATAACAGCTGACGCCAATTCACCATGTACTTGAAAATTATAAAAAGACAAAATATAAAATAAAACTACATAATACATCAAAATCAACATAAAAAATCAAGAAATAAAATAGTAAAACCTTACAAACAGTTTACAAACAAATACTATCGCTAAAAATGTCCCCTTCTCTAGGCAAAGCGTTGATCAATCGAACGGCTCTTGGAACTGGTGACTCATAACCTTCGAAGTATGAACGACGGATTACAGATCTATATTTTTTTAATATCCTTTTTTTGAATATTTTTTTGAACAATTAAATTGCCGGGTTTATGACTCAGTAGTCAACGTCGTTGGCTTCCACGCTGGACCTCGTGAGTTTGAATCCCAGTACGAACAGCATTTCTTCAGCCGATTTTTTGATTTCTGTTTGAAAACATGGTTGTTTGCGATGTCTAAAAAGTCCCTCTCCCCTTCCAATTCTAAAGTAATGGGACGTAGCGAGAGCAAATTAAATTACCACTAGTCCTGTTTTAAACCTATTTTTTCTAGCCATACTCTCTTTAATAACAAACAGATTTTGTTAATATAACTCCATGAAGAGGTCATATGCTTCATATTGGGAGTGGACAGAGATTTAACAAAATACAGATAGTATTTACCCGTGTGAATTTTATGTATTGTAGTAGTATTAACAACATTTGAATATGAATGATAGCTATCAAATGACTTTTCACTGTACACAGTCAGGCAAGTAAAATTCTATCTTTGACACACTTTAAACAGTTTGAAAAAGTTACATAATATACACTTTTTTACCTTTGGTCTTATGAAACCTTTTAATAAATTGCACAAATATAAGAGATTTTTATAAAGTCATTGAATGAATTTACACAAAAAACGGTTCTGTTAAAAACGTCGAATAATTAGTTTTCGATTCATAAATCTATAATTGTTATGTCGCCTGCTATGGCCTAGTTGGTTAGAGCTTGCTTTACCGATCACGCAGGTCTGGGTTCGATTTCCGGTAGGATCACAGTGAATTTGAGAATTATTCAATTCAAATTTGTGATCGAAGACTGGGTGTTTGTGATGTCAATTCACATTGTTTTCTCTCCTCCCATCCTTCTGATCTTTTAATAACTGGGTGTAGCAATAGCGATTAGTTAACCACTAGTCCTAGTCTAGCCTTATTCTTCTATCCCTACTACTCACTTTGAAAAAAAGTGAGGTTGAGCGACTGAGTAACAAACAGTTCTCGCAGAAAAAATTCTGTTGAGATACCTTCATTACGAGGCCATATGCTTCGCATGTTAAGCTGACATGGATTAAGAAAATATTATTATAATATTATCAAATTATTTTAAAGACTGTATATTTACCATTTGTACCACCACTGTAGCAACTTCGATTAAATAAGCCATTTGTTAAATTGTCAAGGCAACAGATAATGTTTGCATAAATGCAAAGTGTTTTGGACGTGTGATTGCCGTACGCCATGATACACGACAGATCACTAGAATTAAAATTCATTTTTTAATGAAAATAATCGAAAACGTTCATTTAAAGATTTATTATACTGAACGAGGTAGAGAAATCGATTTTATTTATTTTACAGTCAGCTCATTTAACATTTTAGTAAGTTTATTTTTTAATATATTTATGGATTCGATCGTAATATGTGATGGCGGGACTGCTTCCAATATATCTGATCCTTAAAACAGGGAGAGCAAGTGCGGTGAACTAACCACTAGTTCTACCCAAGCTCTACCCGTGCAATCTTTAAAAAGGGTTGCGTGACTGAGTAACAAGCAGTTCTTGAAGAAGAACTTTCATCATATCGAAATCGGACATGGCTAAAAGAAAAAAAATGTATTTCTACGATCTATTTATGATTTTTATTATATTTAGCTTATGAGTTAATAAAACCTCTTGTGAAAAATAGTGTATTCCAAATGAAGGAGAATATTTTTGAAATAAAACCTAATAACAAAGAATTTATTCCTCTTAAAAGCTTTCATTTTTAAGCAATTTTACTTTAAAACTGTTAAATTGTATGTGATTGACAAACAACATATATTCCCAACATCACGCACGAGTGCTTTAATATTTTAGTATAAACTTTTATATACGACAATTTTCCTACATTAGAATACAAAAGTTTATTAGTCTTTAATTGTTAAATTTAGTGTTAAAAAGATTACTTCAAAGTTATGTGTTGTTTGTAAAACTTTTTAAGACTATTTTAAAAACAAAACCAATTTAAATATATATTTTTTCCTATGTATATCCCATACATGAAAATACATACAAAAGACTGTCATTTATACAACGCAATATTTTACGATTTGCTTGCATTCAGCTCACCATTCTTTTCAAAAAGCTCATAAATTTCTGTCACATGATGGTTTTGGTATTTTATTCTGAAGGTAGTTTCCCCAAAAACCATCGTTCCAGATACGGGTGCGTAAATATAATTTACGGACTTTACCTGAATTTAAAAAAAGCTCTTTGTCACACCGGCTTGAAATCTCTCGTATTATATCACATATTATTATATATGTTAGGTATGGATTTATTTCATTGAAATCTCAGCTTGTATAAACTTTATAGAGATATATGAAAAACGCCAGAAAAATTTACAACCCTTTTACGTTACGTCCTTTTATTAAGCTCATTGTGTTATTTGATGTTTGTGACTCAATTAAAAATTGTATTTCTATTATTACCATTTTATTGTGATTTCAATGTTTTTTCCATACAACAAACGAAATAATTAAATATTTAAATTATTTATTTCAACATGTTTCTTTGTTAAAAAACTCTTTTATAATATTTTTAGGCATATCCACTCCCAACGTGGATTATATGAACTTTAAATAAAGTTGTTTACGAAAACTGGTTGTAATCAGTAGCTCAACTTCTTTATTCAATTCTTATTCTTGAATTATGGATAACTTACGTTAAAAAAATGGTAAAATTATATTATTTGTGAAAAGTAATATTCATTTTTATCAGTAAGCAAGCACCAAAATTTTATTTTAAGGTGGATAAATCTCAACGGAAATTAAGCAGACGTAGGATAGACCCTTTAAATTGATTTCTAACTACATTCTTATATGTGCTTAAGAATTTCTAACTACAAATTTTGTTTGTATTAATATCAGTTTATTGGTCGCAGTTTTAATTCATTTATCTTTTCAGATTTTTTTCTTACGGTTCGTTATTAAATTACTTAATAGTAATAAATAATCATATATTATATATTTATTACACCCAATAAAAAAGCGCTCGGCGTAAAAATTAAGAAATATTTAGTTAAAAATATTTAATTTTTCAGTGACGTACAAAATTCAAATAAAGCAAGGCGATCGCTAAAATATGTTCAGTAAAAGTTCTACGCCAATGGCAACAAAATCCCATCACTGAATAAAACCATTATAGTATCACGCCTAGCAAAGAAAGAATGAATGCAATTATTATACTATTCTTTCATTCTTTTGAAGCTTGTATGAACTGAAAAAAATCTTTTGTGAAGTACTCGAACCTTTCAATAGCATCGTCCATAGATAGGTGAAACAGTGTCAGGAATAATGTGCGCATCGACGCCTCTGTGCAATTTTTCTCACCTACAGATTGTGCACACTTCATATGTTTAGTTGACTATTATGTATGACAGAAGTACATAGTTAAGCCACTAAAAAAAGTTAATCCTATTAATTTGAAATGTGTCTTCAAGCATTATTTTTTTAAAATATTATGTTATTGTGGTCAGTTTTGTTTCGCCATTCAGTCAAGGTATTTTGAGTAGATATTTAAAATATTCCATCAAAAAATACGAATTTATACTATTGTACGAACCTATATAGACTTAAAAGTTTTTTTGAATCTGTTTTGAATATTTTGAGTATATAGAAATTATCAAAATATACATAGTTTTGCTTCACGAGAACCGTTGTTTATTCAGTCATACAGGCTCTCTCTTTCGAAGACTTTTGGATCTAAAACAGAACTTATTGTAAGCAAACCGTGTTTGGTATATTTTAAGGAATGAATGGCTAGGAAGACATCGTTGACATACATCATTTCATGTCAATACAAAAATTGATCGAAAAAATACTTTATACAAGTTAACGTACTCACTACTCTCAGTTAATTTCGTAACAGACAAAATTAATGGCACGAAGTGGACTATTTTATACCCGACAATTTTAATAATAGAATAGTAGTGTATCAATTAAATATTTAAAAAAAAAAATTATTCAGTATCAAGAAGTTATTAACTTTCGTGGTAAAGTATGAGGCTTGAATTCTCTACTAGAAGTTTTCAACTATTGATTATTTATCCAGCGTTTCCCAATCTATGTTCCGCGGAACACTAGAGTTTCGTGGGACCTAATAAGCGTTCCGCGAAAACTGGGAATTGTATAAATACGCTGCTAGACAGACTTCTAATTCATATTCAAAATCGAGTGAAGATGAATCTCCATTGATGGTTTAAATGTCAAATATCTAGGTACAGACGGACATTTTGAATTACAAAGAGCTTTTTTTACTCATATGTTTATGTAACATGTTTTAAAAACAATTAGTTTATACATAATAAGTGATTTAATAACATATATTTTTTGGAATTATTTTCATTTTGATTTTATAAACTTCCATAAAATTCTTGGTTTACAAAATCAAAATGAAAATAATTCTATATTATTATTAAATTTCCATCAAGCACATTCAGTCGAAATTTTAAAAAAACTTATATTTTGTCAATGTCTTTACTATGCATGTATTATGAATTACCCGACCCTAAAAAAATAGGCTGTGTTCCGGTAACATTTCCAGATTGGTGAAGTGTTCCATTGCACAATTAGTTTGGGAAACCCTGATTTATCAAATGAGAATGTTTCATGCCTACCGAATCTAAAATTTGAAAATAAAGCAAATTGCAATTATTTTTTTTATAATCTATAATAACATTCACCTAATCCTGTTTTTATTTTTAAATCACACGTCTCAAAATATATTTTATTTATACATTTTCAGATACATATGTACATAATCTTTTGGAAATATGTTAATAATTTGAAACAACTATATTATAATATAGTGGAATCTAAATGATCCATTGTAAAATAAAGTACACTTTCAATTTATACTATCGACGTAAATATTAATTTCGTATAAATATACTAAATTCAGCTGCTGTAGACTACCAGTAAAAGCTCTACTTGGTTATTTAAAGTATTCTGACAAGTTCAATATCACAAAATGATTTTTTAAATTGTATGTACATATTTTTATATTTTTAATTTAAGATTTCTGGTATGATTTCCTAGCATACCATAATGCTTTTTGGCACGTCGGTAAAATATTTGTCGAGTATTAGTTTAAGCAATAAAAATACTTAGTGTATCCAAACACTAAATAATAATAGTATTGTTAGACCAAATTTGAATTTTATTAATGTTTTGAAAAAAAATATGTACTTAACAACAGTACTGACACATTTTCAAGAATATTAAATTCTTTTTATGTGCTTACTGTCAATTAATTATTAAAAGCCATTATGTTACATAAATAAAACAAATACATTAATTAATGAACTGCTCTTGATCTTTAATTATGAAATTATTAATTTGTAGAAATTAGTAATAAATGTACATAAATAATCATATAAAGCAGCCTTTGCTGTCTGCCTGTGTAGAATAGTACATAAACTGTTTAGTACTGATCCTTACAGCTTACAGCTGACTGCAGTGATAATGTTTGTGATTGATTGAATTCATAGGACTTTAGAAATCGGGTCGCTTACAATGTACATAAACTATATGCGAATTCATATTTAACACTGAGGGCTTCGTAAAGCACAGTAGGACGCGCTATATGATTTTCATTTAAAAGCACTTTGCCGCAAAAAGCTCCCCACGGAGTTAAACAACCACTTCAGCGATCTTAGCACCTCCGCCTACATCTGAAGACATTTATCGCCTTCACGGTCGTTTGTTTCAGGCACTTGCGAATCGCAGTTACTCGATAGTTTACAAATACCAAATGGGGGTAACCTGAATAGGTAAACTATTGTAACTACGGCAATCATTGTTCACGCCTGCATATTATCTTCGATGGGGTGTATTCATGTAAAGTAAGATTTGTTTTCAATAGTAAACTAATTCGAAAGCTGATTTTTTTATTACACTTAGGTTAATAATCATGATTTATTTAACATTTCATACAATCATTTTTTTATAGAATGAATATTTTATCAATACAAGTGTCCAAATCTATATATTAATTCTATATTTATAGTCGGGTTCATTGCACAGTGGTCAACATCGTGAACTTTCATGCCGGATCTCACGGGTTCTAATCCCAGCACGGACAGCATTTTTTAAATCGATTTATCGATTTCTGTTCGAAGAAATGGATGTTTGTAATGACTACAATCTCCTTCCCACTATTCCAAGTCTTAAATACTAATGTATAGCGAGAGATATTAGTTAAACACTAGCCATATCCTTTATATTAATATTTTCTTCGAAAAAAAGATAAGTACGGGCTGTTTATACTGGGATTAGAACCCGTGAGATTCATTACGGAAGCCATCTACGTTGAAGTATTTTATGTTATGTTGATACATTCCGTACATTAGTTTGCTGCAAGAAGTTATTTATTGACAAATTAGTAAAAACTGAGTTACATTAAACGATGTCCTTCTTTATAATTTTACATAAACTCAAATAGTCATTAGGTGCTTAACATAACAATCAATATTGTCTAATGATATACATTTAAAATTATTATGTTGGATTTCATGCACATACCAGAATAAAAAAAGACATTATTACAAAGCTTGTGTTAATCTTATGAAGTACATTTTAATTACTTATTGTATCAAACAGACGATGTATTCTTTTCTGTATCAAAATAGTTTTTCAATTTTCTCTGCTGTTATGTTTTTCTGTGTTTTATTTAATAAATAAATATTTAAATATTAAATTGAACTACACCCCATGGCTCACACCTTCGCATTATCTGCAATCGTCGTAACCAAAAAATCTCCACTTTGAGGCTGCGGACAATATCTAATTGTCTCATCACAGCAAGATATTTGATTTGACCAAATGTAGGAGTTATGTTTAACATAGAAACTCATTGTCATACTTGACACAGAGAATGCGCTATCACCGTGCCAATGACAAGTAGGGCTTTTTGTTAGTAAGCTTTTGTGCTTTGGCACAGCTCCAGGAAACGAGCACACTTCTGCGATTCATAAAAACAATTAGAAATACGTTACGCCTGTTATTGTGTGTACATTGGATTCCCGGCGTGTAATGCTAGGCATTGTATTATTCATAAATGTTTGTACATGAACAGAAAATCATTTTTCGCTTTGCGCCAGATACAAAGGGTGAGAGGAGAAAACACGAGACTGAATAATTTTTCCATTTTCTAAAATTCTAGAGCACTAGTTACATATTGCCCAATTTGTATTTTATAGAAAAACAGAGTATATGCATACGAAGTAAAATCTTATCTGCGCGAAAGTTATATTTAATTTAGAAGATGACAATCGGTAAATTTTCAGTCATCTTTAAGTTGTTCACTGTCAATACTTAGTGAAATGTAAATATGTTATATATTTTTTTTGTTCTTCATTTATTTTTTATATGTTTTTAAACATTCAAATGAAATTTATATCACTTATTTATACGTTCTATATTTATCTGTAAATTCGTTGTTAGTATATTTTATCAATTGTTCGTTATACCATTAATAGTTTTACTTAGTTAAGTATAAATAGCCTTGTATTGTTGTATATTCTTATCAGTTAAAAATCCTCGTGATGAGCTAAGCTGGTAATGGACATATAAATTAACGTGGAATTAGTACAAAAGAGTTTTATTTTTCCAAAACAATTTCAGTATAATAAACATTAGAACTTTTCATCAAATAAAATTTGGTTGACATGTAATATTGTATTAAATATTATACCTCAAAAAAATTCTTTGATCTAGCTAAAATATTTGTATTAGTTTGTTACATCTATACGTATATTTTTAATGCAACTTGCCATGTAATATCGACCTCATGTCGTAAGATATTATTTGTATGCTTTACGAAAACAATGCGAACCATTTGAAAGCCATTCATTTTGAATTTGTGCAAGTAATATGAATGGCGACTTTTTTTCAAGGCGCCCGCATTGAATTGAAGTAAACAGATGACAACCATGAATTATTAACGTCCACTTGTTTGTCTTTTATTTCTATCTGACGTTACAAATTTCATATTACTTTCATAATATTCTGTTAAACATAAAAAAAACGTAATAATACTGGTACCATCCATCTATACAACGCTTTATTTGTTCAAGTAATTTATTCGAATAATTATTTTTACTTCTTACAAGCAACATAGAAACAAAAATGCTTCTAATTTTATTGTATTATATTATCAAAGTCTTCTAAATAATATATACATTTCATGATCATAGGAAGAAATAAAGTATGATTTGCCAGGTGGAAGGATTCTTTTGTACAAAGTTTTTCCGATCACAAATTATCCTTTTTTTTTTGTTTTATCAATATCTACTCTCAATGTGGAGCATATGGTTTTCTAATGGAGGTGTCTCAACATAATTTTTTCTACGAGAACTGTTTGTTACTCAGTCGCTCAATCTCTTTTTTCCAAGAGAGTTGTAAGGATAGAAGGCTATGACTAGTTGTCAACCAATAGCTCTCCTAACGCTTAATTATTAAAGGATTCGAAAGGGTGAGATTGAGCTTTTTGACATCACAAACACCCAAGCTTTCGAACAAATTTCCATAAATTGCTCGAAAAAATTCTGTTCGTACTGAGACTCGAACCCGTGAGATCCGACAAGGAAGCATACATAATTTAATTATTTGCAAGGTTTTTGTATTCTACGATAACTGTTTGTTACTCAGTCGCTCAACCTCACTTTTTTTTCAAAGTGAGTAAGTAGGAAAGGAAGGATAAGGCTAGAACAGTTCTAGTGGTTGACTAATCGCTATCTCTACACCCATTTATTAAAGAATCAGAAGGATGGGAGGAGAGGAAATAATGTGAATTGACATCACAAACACCCAGTCTTCGATCACAATTTTAAATTTGATATTTTTCAAATGCATTGTGATCTGACCGGGAATCGAGCCCGGACCTGCGTGATCGTTAGAGCAAGCTCTAACCATCTGGGTCACATCAGGCGACAAGGTTATATAAAGCATGAAATATTGTATAGTTTAAGGAATATTCGTGTATTTAAATTCCGAATGCATTTTACCAAAAAACACAAAATTTACAAAAATGGAGATACTTCCTCGTAAAAAATTAACGACTAATATTTAAATGTGTCCGGATTTATTTCTTTATAAGACTCGTTTCCACAAGAATCGATGTTTGGAGTTTTTCCTGTGCGGTAAATTCGTGTACGGCATATTACGTAAGGTGAATTTATGTCCAACAGAATCTTGTACGGAAGAATCACTTGACCAATTTGCCAATGTGGTTGTACGGAGATTCATAAATATTTAAAAAAAAAATGTAAGCAATATGATGTTTTCCATTTATCCCTCCATGGACGAGCGTGACCATATGGTCACAGTAAACACCGTTGTCTATTGATCCCACTATTCATCCTTTTATCTACCAGAATATCGTTGCTTTCACTCATATTTGGTTAAGAAGAGTACAGACTTCAGTTACTCATCAGCCGCGGGTACATAAACGGCCACCAAAAGCACATGTGATTTTTTGAAACTGATAGTTATTTTTTACCAAAACATCAAATTATTTACGGTTCTTTTGCTTATATATTTGTATTGAAATAACGTTGATCTAAAGATGTCAAATTTTAAATACTTTAAAAATTTTCACGATTAGCTATATTTCAACCCCGAATGTTTGCGTGCCCATACGGTCACGCTTGTTCTTACTACTGTAAATATACAATATTTCACGGTAATAAAAGGATGAGCATGACCACATAGTCATGCGGGGTTTCTATACAACGACTAGGAATAAAAGTTATCCGAGACTTCAATGTGGCTTAAAAAATATTATTTTATAGCCGAGAAAAATTGACTCATAATATTTTCGAAATTATATAATGACGCAATTAAAACCAATAACCTTAAGCAGTACACGCTGGTTCTATTATAAATATTTGACTACTACTTCATAACACCCAATCATATTAAATATATTTATTTTACACTATTCATGATTACAAATTACCAACCGATAAAATCTCATTAATTATGAATAGAAGAAGCAGTTTGTTATAGACAAACACCACATGAGTGATGACTTAGCAACATTCTGGGAAATTGGGCATAATATTTTGAGTTTTTTAATTCAATGTTACACACAGTAAATTTTATCCATTAATATTTTCTTTATATAAAAGTTAATATGCAGTAAAACGTGTTTTTGTATTAAATAATATGATTCGTTATTGTTAAAAAATACAATAAAGAATTTTTAAACGCTTATAGTTAAAATTATTAAAAGATTTGTTTTATATCATCGTGAATTGACACTGTCATATAAAAAAATGATTTTATATTACATCTTTGGTGGATGGTTGAATTTTATATTCAATATTTTGACTCCAGTTTACTACATAATCTTTAATATTTAATTTAAAGAAAGAGGTTAGTTAATTGTTATTCCTTTGTTTGTTATAATTTAATATATTCTATAAAATCTTACTTAAAATGAAAGATAAGCAACTGTCTTATGGCCAATTTTCATTTAAAAAAACATTTATATTAAAACTTATACATACAATTTTACATACAACTGAGCCCCTGAAAGGTGAAATGAGCCGAATGGTATTTTAATAAAAATGATTTACGTGCGTTATAATGCTCTAAATGATTTAATTATCGTTAGCTTAAAGAGAGTTCAGTAAATACATGCTATAATAGTGCTATGATATCCCTAAAATAAAAATATAAAATCCACCAAAACATCAAATAAAGAAGTGATTGTACTTCTAAGTTCAATAAAAAGTTTTACATTCTACTATTATATCTGGCTCATTTCACCTTTCAATGATTTAACTAATCAACTCAAAATATTATTAGGAAAAGAGCATTTTACGTAAAATTTTTAATAAGAATAATTCATCAATTCGAAAGTTTTTTTCTTTTATTTTTTAAATCGAATTGCTTATCTAAAATTATTAAAATCAACATATTTCATCTCTAAGCAGCAATTACAAAAGAAAAAACAACTAAATAAATAAATAAAGTCGTAGACAATTATTATATTATGCTCTATAACAGTTTACATCTTCCAAACACATCCGATGATTGATAATTGGTAATCTTTCTCATTGCACCCTACCGTTTCACATTAATTACATGTGTTATTATTTTTAAGTTATTAATTTCGTTGTTGAAATTCCTGTCCACCATTAATTATTATGTATTAAGTATTTAATAGTGATATCGTGGGTAAGTATTGAGATCATTGAACATGTTTTGAAACCTACAACAAGTTTACGTTTTAATACGAGTTAAGTTAGTTTATTTTTATTAATTCTGCATCAATAATCAAGTAAACTGATGAAAACAGTGAAAAAATTCAATTATAATGTAAAAATACTTAAGTGCTTAGTTCCATATAGACTATTTATAATATTAATAGTAACTTCGTCGTAACGCCGTCGTTTTGTTTTCCTATACTGTTAGCAAAGAAACACTTGGTAATTTTTTTAATCAATCAGATATTTTTTTAGATTCTAGAGCATAGTTTCTCAACCTTTTTGGGTTTGTGGCCCCCATACCCGAACAAAAATAAATCGAGGCCCGGGGATTAAAAGATTCTAAAAATTCTATAAATAATAATAAATATTTTTTTATTCTCACTGGCAGATTTCAAAACTCAAGAATTTACGGATTTCCCAAAATGGAAAGACGCAATACCTTTTTTTAGCTCTTCTCGGAAATTCAATATTTATTATATTCAAAACTGTGCTGTGGCTCTCCCAAAGTTGTTGGAACCTTGGTACATGCTGCGGCCCTCGGTTGTGAAATCAGAGCATTAAGAAAGCTTTAGGTGTAATATCGTTTCTGTAACATTTTTAGCATTTCTGTACTCTCTGTAGCATTTATTATTGTATGAAATATTGTTTTTTTTTGTGACAGATTTTAGTAACGCGTGGCCCATATGAAATTGACTGTGCGGGACGTACATAAGACACTTCTGCTATAATTCAAAAAATATTTACTATCCCATAGAGCTTAATGAATCTATTATGAATTGTTTGAAAATTAAAACGCAACGTTTTACATGTGGCAACATTGAAACAATGGAAAATAAACGAATCGGAATCTCATTTATATTAATTATTATTGAAGTATGGGCGCTATAAACGGTTGAAAGACGGTACCGTGAATCGTGATACTTAAAAAGTGAATTAACGAGAATGATTACTCTACTATAAATAGTTTAAAAAAACCACGGTTGTTATCCTGCTAATTAGAATTTTATTGGTAACATTGAAAAAAAGAAAGAATTCGTATCAGAACGAATATAGGGTTGTGTTGTCAAATAGTCAATCGTAATAATATTTCTCGATTTATTTATTTGAGAGAAAGGAATCAAATAATTTTATAGACTGAAGGATTACCGCTAAATTGGTGTGTTTTATTTTTACTGATAACAACGGATCTCAATATAAAAGTTTATATCGTATACGTAACTTCCACATTTGACAGAAATATCTGGAAAACAAAATGTTTTTTCATCAAAATAAATTTATTTTGTCAGCTAAAATCTCGATAATACGAACGTCAAATTAATTAAATTAATATTTAAAATAAAAGACACTTTCATACGAGTTACAACTTACAACAGCGCAAAATTTAAATATTTTTACATACTTTTTTGGCAGCATAGAGTTTTCACAGCTATCAGGTCCGTAGACAAGTGGTCATCACTAGATCACGAATTTCAGTGAAGAAAGTTTTTATAAATTGGTTTTTTAATCTATTTATGGACTGTTGTTCGAAGACACAATGATACCTGAAATTTTTCACCTACGTCTGTCTGATGATTAAAAACAGGATGTGGTGAGAAAATAGTTTACTACTATGCTGTAACCTTATTCCTCTATCATCTACTGATTCAGTGATTTCCAAACTTTTTGTCACTGCGCCTCCCTTTAAAGAAAAAAAACATCTTCATGCCTTCCCATCCTTAATTTCATATAGTAATAAAGACACGTTTAAAAGGTTATATAAATAGTTTGGACTGTTTGCGCCTCCCAGGTTGGAAATCGCTGTACTAATTTATAAAACTGGAGGTTGAACAACTAAATGACGAGCAGTTCCTATGAAAACTTCTGTTGAAATAGGCGCCGTTAGGATATGCTCCACATTGGTTTCGAGGATGGCAAAAATAATGGTTTTTACTTTACGTATATTGTTGTAGTCAATTAGATTCTAAAGCATTAAAATATAGTCTGACAGTCAGTAAATACAAATAAATAATTAATATTTTTACTTATATCATAATTAAAATATTACAAACATATTTTTTAAGATAAACACATATTGATTGTATGTATAGTAATACAATTAAAGGTGCTTAAATGTAATCTCTTGGATATTCAACCAAGTAATGAGAATGTCCAAAACCATTACAAACTCGTATTTCCAAATAAAACTAGGCGGCAGGTAAATAATAATTATTAATTTAATTAATTTAATCATTGCTACCCCTGAAATATGTCAAGGTATTATTATTTCATACATACAGCAGAAGTGCTCATGAACTATCTTCTTTGCGATATAATTGAAAGTCAATTTATTACTTGAAAATAAATATTAGCAAACTGTGCTTTCTGACAGCTATTCGATCGCTAATAATATACATAGATATATTTTTCGGTTTCGGTTTTCGGTTCAACTCTGGGTTATGTTTTTATTAAACATTTATTTTTTACCGTAATTTAGTACATTTTATGGTATTTTTATATTTCTGCTTTTTATTCATGTTCTGAATCTAATCATTTCAATTTCTAAAATGATTTTTCGACAGGCTTATAAAATTTAGTACGCGGACCAAAAATGGTCTTAGAGACGTATTTCCGTATCCCTGGTCAACACTATTTCCGTCCATATCAATCGATACCGCTTATATTGATTCGACAAATACGATTAGCCTCTAATGAATACATTACAGTGTTCATCCAAAGACACCGACAAGAACCAGTTATAAAGTAATAAACTCATTAACTCACTTAATAGTGTATTAAACATGTGATATTTTTACAATGATGTAACTAACGACATTGATTAAAGTCTGTATGACTTGATTATTAAATTTATACTGCCGAGTTTCCGGCAACGTTTTGTTAGATTGCCTTACATGAAACAAAGAATACAACATGACATTGGCTTTCTCAGTAAATACTAAAATTATCACACTATTCAGATAAAGATATAACTCAAGTTCTCATTCATTGAAACGATCATTTATAAACAATATTGAAATAAGACAAAACTGTTCGAGTATTTCTTGCCACATATAAGCATTTGAAATGTATCTTTCGACCCTAAAGTCACCAAATTTTTAAATATTAATCGTATTTCTACTATGAACTTAATTTTTACTTTTTTCAACTCCGGTTACACATCAGTTATTTCACGACGTTATTAAAAACTTGGTTACTGCAAAGAGTCTTTAATTGTCAATTTGGTCAAAACTGAGCTACATTAAAAGTCCTTTTTGTTGGGAGGCGGTAAATTTTTAGTAAGAATGTCTGAGAGGATTTAAAGAAATTACATATTTGTGTGCCTTCAAACAGAAATCCATAAATAGTTTGAAAAATAATTGATTAAAAAGTGTACGTATTAAGATTCAAGCCCGTGACCTTTTTTGTTTCCGTGAAGCTTTTATAAAACTTTTATAAAAAATTTCAAGCAATTTGTAATTCGAGCATTTGACGTTCAATGAATTGGTTATTCGAGAAACTTGTTATTTGAGCAATTTCCATTCGAGGAATTGCATTCGAATAATTGCATTCGATCAATTTACCGGGAACCCTTTTTGTTACTTTTTGCATAAATTCAAAAAGTCACTTAGTGTCTAACATCAACCAATATTGCACATACCGAAATAAAAGACATCATTAAAACGCATAGTAACTCTTACAAAATACATTTAAATGACGTTTGCATCAAACCGACCTCCTATGTCATTTTGCGTTGCCAATCCCCCAATTCAGTTATCTAAAATCTAATATTTTTTCCTCTTTGTCTGGGTTGTTTGTTTTTTTTTGTATTTATTTGATTTTCCGCAGAAGAACTGTGTATCTTCAATTTTATATTTTATAACCGACTGCAGTAAATAAACTTACCTTCGGGCTCCGTGACTTATCTTCTTATCATTGTCAGTCTTTATTCTGTTCAAAACTCTCTTTTTAATCCTCCCCCGCCTGCTAGGTTGTGTGACGATATATCAGTTGATGAGTATTTATAGATATCTATTTAAATTTGTTTATCTCTTATCACAAATAAACCGTATTTTATTGATCTTAGTATTTACATTCCACTTAAGTAGGCACACGACATTTTTTTATTACATGATTTATCCGCCACGCGATACTACTCAAGAATTGCGTCTTATCTGCTATCAGTTATCAAGAATATTTAACTCAATATTGACTTAATTAAGTATTTCGACTGAGGGTGCTTGATGGAATTTCAATATCAAATTTGAATTGTTTGAATTTTGTAAATTATTGATAAATAATAGATTATAAAAACAAATCTGGGATTTATAGATTGCAGTGTAGTGATTGTCCCAAATTTTATATTGGTAAAACTGCTAGAACCTTAAATATAAGAGTGGCTGAGCATTTAGCCGCTTTTTGCTTAAAAAAAGATACTTCCACCTTTGCCAATCATTTAATTCTTGAAAACCATACGTTTAATTTTGACTCAGGTATTGATTTGTTACATACTAACAAGGGCGAGTTTAAATTATTTTACCAAGAAATCTTAGAGATTAATCGAGCTCAGCTCAACAGGTTGCCAATTTTAAACGAGCAATATTATCTACCAAATTCTCCATTGTTGTACCCCTTTTAAATAATTGTCATTTTATTAATAATTCAAGCACTTGCTATCATTAAATATTAATTCAAAGGCTTAAAAGCAAATCAACTCATTAATAATAGGTCAGATAAAACCCTAGATTTATTTTAAACATTCCTATGTTATTATCTGGTCATTAATATTTTCAAAAAATCCCAATAATTATAACAAACCTACTTAATTCATTGAAAATTGTATACATTCAATTTACATTTTAATATCTTTTTAACTTAGTGATCTACTTATATTTTTGAATATAAACGATACAAACTGTTTACTACGCGTCAGTTCGAGTACATCCGTGCACTTGGAATGCCTGAAGATGCCGAAAGGCGAAACCCGGGTCGTTAGCGACAAAACTCATGGAAAAGTACAAAATTCAAACAATTCAAATTCAATATTGACTATTCATGAACACGATCATTTGAGACATATAAAAACAAAACGACATTGTCATTGTAGCATAGATTTATTTCGATAATTTAATTAATGATCAAATAATAAGCTTCTATTCGTAAAACCTTGATTTTCATAGTCCTTAAACGTACAAGGTTTCAGTTACATTTTTTGGTATACACACCACAATGTCAGTCCAGTTAAGTAATTATCATATGACCGTTTTTCTCTATCATTTACAAAGATTATTATTATTGAATATTGTATTCCTGACAACACGGTCTTTTTTTCAATATATTATAGAAAAAATAGTGCTTAAGCTGTACTGATTATTTAAAAATCAATTTGTATCACTACTGAAAAGTAAAACGATTTTTACATGTGATACAGTAAATCCCCTTATAGCATTCCTTCATATAAAGAAGTTTCTTGTAGCAAATGCGGCAATCCCCGTATAGTGTAGTTTTTTTTACAGAATGTATTTTTTTATATTTCTAAAAATATCAATTGTCAGTAGCTGTTTTTCCCTTGTTTAACTCAATATAAGGTCATTTAATATATGAAAATAGAAAAAAACCTTTAATTACTCATTTCGTTCAATTCGAAAAATAAAATTGAAAGAACTTAACCTCAAATGTTGTATGAGTGCATAGCAGCGGTGGGCTGGCAATACGCTAGCAAGAAGTTCGCTTAAAATCAAAGTGTTCTGGGGAAGTAGTAAATTTTTTTATCACTCTTATGCAATGATATACAAATGACAATAAACATACATTAATAAGCAATCGATTGCTACTCAATACACTTTTAATATGCAACAATATGCAATTTACCGTAGACTTATCAATGTAAATGGCTAAAGATGTACTACTGTGTATACTGAAGCTGTCGTAGATAATATATAAGTCAGAAATTGCAGTTACATACTAACTTAATAATAAAATATTGTTTTCTCTTAAATAAACATGGGGCTCGCCGGCCTTAGTAAAATTTAACATTGGGCTCGCGTGAGTCTCTCCGAGCCCCCTCCAGCCCACTCCTGGTGCATAGTCCTCTATAATGTGGAATTCCTATAGAGAAGTCTCAATCTCTACGTTATAAGGAGGTTGACTGTATTTGTTTATGATCTTCTCGTTCTTTAGTAATCTAGTTATATTTTGATTTATCTCGTGTAACGGCATAATCAATATTATTTTACTCTTTTTTTGGGAACAAATATATAGTTTTAGTTTCGTCGGTTGTCATTTATTTACCCGTATTTTATGATAAAATATATACACCTTAGTAAGACTGCCATATATCTTTTGAGATAACACCCTTCCGTAACTAATCAAATATTAAGATTTAGTATTTATGTAAACTTTAATGTCATTGAACTCTCTAGTAGCAATTGATTTGATAACAATATCAAAAGTTATGCCTATGCCGTACTATGAACCCGTACTGGAAGAGGTTGTAAGAAACAATATTTACAAAATTGAAGTAAGTGAACGTTTTTTATTCCAAATGTTTTGTTACAAAATGTGACACATGTTTCGCATCTTTGAAAAGCACTAAGGTATCAAACACAATTAAAAACTTAGGGACACTTAGATTAAATAGTCAAGATAAATTTAAATCATGTTCTCAAAGCGGCATCTATCGCCTCACCTGTCAAGCTGCGTATGTAGAGCAGACAGGTATAAACTTTAACCCTCCAAAGACGAGCGTGACCCTATGGTAACAGTAAACACCGTTGTCTATTGATCCCACTATTAATCCCTTTTCTACCTGAATATCGTTGTTTTTACTCATATTGGGTTAAGAAGGGTACAGACTTCAGTTAATCATCAGCCACGGATACATAAACGACCACCAAAAGCACATGCGATTTTTTAAAACTGTTAGTTATTTCTTTATCAAAACATCAAATTTCATTTACAGTTGTTTTATTAATATATTTGTATTGAAATTATGTTGTTCTATAGAGGTCAAATTGTAAAATTTTTAAAAATTTCACGTTTAGCTATATTTCAACCCCGAATGTTGGCGAGCCCATACGGTCACTTTTGTCTTTACAACTGTATGTACACGATATTACACGGTAGTAAAAGGATGAGCATGACCATACAGTCATGCGGGGTTTCTATACAACGACATTGCGTTTTTTTTTTTAATTTTTGTTAGGAATAAAAGTTATCCGTGACTTCAATATTGCTTGACAGATATTTTTTTTATCGAAAAAGCTCTCGTCTCTGGAGGGTTGATCTAAAAACTAAAGAGCACCTTATTCTCTAAAAATATAAAAATAGTGTTGAATTACTTCTATCTAGTAAATAGTTTTTGTAAATAAAAAAAGTCGTTTATATGATGAAAACATTAGTTAATAGCATTTTAAATAAGATAGACGTATAACCATTGGTGAATTTATTTAAAAATAAGGATTACCGTACTTAATGTAAGTAATTAATATTTAGATTTCTATATTTTTTTTATTTTACCGATCTGCATCTTGTAGAAAATGACAAAACCCCAACGTATATTTTGTAATTTATAACATGAGAATTATACCTAATTTCAAGTTTATTTGTAAACCTTGCGATTTTATGCCTGATGGTGATACAATAAGTGGAATAACAAAGTTTTTTTAATAAAATGAACTTCAAAAACGTTTCCGCCAAATCAACCAAAAATACAAATAATTCTCTCTTAAAAATAATAAGGTGGATATAAAATTAGTTGAAAAAACTATTTTATTCCATTCTCGATTTAAAAAAATGCTTATCTGAATGATTACTGAATATTTTTTACTTGTGCTGCGTTTTCAATGCAAAGAGCCATTAACATAAAGCAAATACTCAAAATCTGCCGAAAGCTTGTTATTATTTATATTTTTATACCTCATATCTACATATATTAAAAAAACACGTGCAAACAATTTATTTTAAATTCTCAATTTACTTCAAAGCTAATCAAATTTTTGTTATCAAAACTTTAGATGCATAAATAAATTTCAACAACCAATCTTCGTTATTTTTTATAACTGTATAATTTTGGTTGATCAATTAACATAATATTGTCATATACCCTAAATACTTACGGCAAACCCTTAAGGACAAAATTGGGTATAATGCTGTCACATTTTCAACGAATTTAGGTCTACGGCTTGGGGCTATTGCGGCATTTGACGGCAAATTGCAGAGCTTTCAGGAATAATAATTCATAATCTTTGTCAAACTACAGCGGGCTTAGTCTCCATTGAGTAAAAAGCTTGCTCGTGCCGGCCTTTCTATTGGCACAAGTCGCGTGTCTCAATAAAAATAATATTCCGTTATCACCATCAAAAAAAGTTAATAATAAATCACCTTAAAAAATATTACTCTTTCATTTTTTTTAAATAAACAGCCGAATCTCGGGTGAACAAAAAGTGTACAGTTATATTGGAAAATTATGTTATTTGGTCAATTTTTGAATATTTAAAACATTTTTCAAAGTGTTTTATTATATTTTGAAATAAGCTATTGCTTATTTTTTTGAAACAAATAATGTCTGCTTCTAATATAAAAACTAAATATTAATTTTTCCTACATCATCCTACTTGAAAATATAATATGAAGCATTAATTTTAACAAAAATATAAATATACATTCTTCATATTGAAAACAATGCTTTATATTATTGATTGGATGCGTAAAACGATATTTTCCAATTACTATTGGAACACAACAATATTAAATATCAATATTTATTTGATATAGTACAGTAAATAATAAACCCCTCCCAGCCTTCTTATCATCCAATAATTGGGCTTAACGAGAGCGATTAGATAACCACTAGTCCTGTCCTAGCCTTATCCTTCTATCCTTACTACTCTCATTGGAAAAAACGAGGCTGAGCGACTGAGTAAGAAACAGTTCTTGTAGAAAAAAATCTGTTTAGATACCTCCATTAGGAGGCCACATGCTCCACATTGGGAGCGACATGGATTAAAAAAATAAAATAATGATAATAAATATTTATAAAACAATTCATTTTTTCACGATCTTCAATAAAATTTTGAAACATGGCTGTAATTAAAATAAATACATACATAATATTTTTTTATTTTTATTATAAAATCTTTTATTTTTTTTATCGTATTTTTATAACAAAAAACAATTTTTAAATTGTACCAATTAAATAGCACAATTGTATATAAATATTTTTTTTTTTGGAGATTTACTTTTTAAATGAAAGGTCTTATTTCTTTAACTGGTTCGCAAAAGATTGTCTTTGGACAAAATAATTAAAAATTGAAAAAATAATTTCACTTTCACACACATAACGAAATTACTTCGCGTTAGATTGCAGAATGTTCACGCATCACGCGAGTCTCCGCCAAAACGCTTCCGTCGAAGCCTTCATTTAGTATTGTAATTTTATCACTTGTAATGATAATGTTTGAACGATCCAGGCGACCACTCTCAGACCTCAGAGTGTGGATAGAAACAGCTTTGATTTAAAAAAATATTTGCACCGCACGCATGCGGGTTTGATTTACAGATATCGTGGGATAATGACTGCACCCCAATTGCAAAGCAGATACTAATTTGGGGCAAGTAATTTTACGTCTTCAAGGCTTTGGTTGAAAATATTTATTCAAATACCACTTTATATTTAAATATTCAATAGTTTATTGCGTTCAAAATATCAAAGTATTTAGTTCTAAAATAATTATGGAATATAAGTAGCTTTACCAAATCATCATAACCAAAGCAGAGCCAAATAGTTCCAAGTGTTTTGACGATGTTTTGAAATACTAAGTAATTTTTTATCACTTAATTTTTTTTTGTTTTAAATCATGTCCGCTCCCAATGTGGAGCATATGGACTCCTAATGGAGTGTATCTCAACAGAAGTGTTTTCAACGAGAACTGTTTGTTACTCAGTTGCTCATTCTCTCTTTTTACAAAGAGAGTAGGGATAGAAGGATAGGGCTAGGACAGGATTAGTAGTAAGATAATCGCTCTCGATACGCCCCGTTCATAGGATAGGATGGGTGAGAGGGCGGAATTCAATACATCACATATATCCATGCCTTTGTACAGAAATTTATAAATTGATTAAAAAGGCAATTTATAAAACTGTCCGTACCGGGATTTGAACCCGGGCCCTCCGTAGCCGAAGCCAACACCGTTGACCACTCGACCACACAGGTGGCTCAATTAAATACTCAAGAAATAAATATTCGGATTATTTTATTTCAATCAATATGTTTTTTTACGTTTAAAGTGTGATCAAATTTATCGATTGGTATGGGCTGTACAGTTTAATTAAAACAATATTTTATTTCAATAAATAAGACCCTTATACTTTATTTGTACTTCAATCTTCAGTGCTATTAACATCAGATCTCAACATTTACTTATCGCTTTATGTTATGCAAATGGTCGATACATTTTCTTTGTAATAGAATGCAATGAATCGTTCGTCAGCGAATAAATATCTGAAGATATATCTTATGTGCAGTGAGGGACTACAAAATTCAATGTTTAATATTTCAAAAATATCTTTTGTTTAGTAAAAATTCAGTTAGTAAATGGAGCAGCTCCTAGGTAAGTTGAACTTGTCACCTATTGACTAAATGAAAATATTTTACTTGGTAATTTTAATTAATTCACACAATAATGTACATATCGGCTCATAATTCGTTTGTCCCACGTGAACCCCGGTTGAGAAACGCTGACATAGATAACTGAAGGTTTTCAGATAATTTTATTTTAATCCGAATAGGTATTAATCTTACTAACCACAGTTAAGGAATTCCTTTTTCAAACTTAATTTTAAAAAAAAATCTTCCACTGTAAAATGTATAAATTTTCGGTTACAATTTCCTGCCTTTTACGGGTCGATATGTTTATAAAATCTACTTGATGGTGGTCTTAGGTATTAATTCAAAATGATGCTAAAAATAATAAGTTATGAATGTTACATTTTACACGTTATTTTTTAACCCGCTATTAATACACAGTTCTCGCGTTAATCTAAAAAATAACCTTTTAAATTTACGTCTTATTTTTTACTATGAAAAATAGTGACAATCCAATTTGTACCTAAGAACAATATCAAATCAATTCATTTTGGCAAATTATGTTTTTCTTCTGCAATAATGCATTCCCAAATTTGATGATATGTATGTAGTAGGGTATCCAATCCCGGAGCCTTTTTCCAATCCCAGGATTTCCGGATTGATTAATTTTGAATTTTGAATTTGAAATCCTCAATTTGCTATACTTTTTCCTTGGATTCTTACAGAACGTAATTTTTTTTAGCTCACCGAGGAATTTGAAATCTTGAATTTGCAGATTTCGTGTAAATTTTCGGGATTTGCTCAAAATTTCTCAATCTCGAAATCCCGGGATCGCGGCCATCTCAATCGCGGAATTTCGGGATCAGAAAATTGAACGGGATCCCGGGATTGGATGCCCTAGTATGTAGCTGTTGGTAACGTAGGAAACTGCAATGTTCAATTCAACGATTAAATACAATATATTCATATGAAAGACTCACTTAAACAGCATTGAGTTAAAGTATAATATTTGACCAGTTCCAGCAGTAACTATAATAAGATAAAGCATGGAAAAGTTATAAATTATACATTGGAAATATATAGTTGGAAGGTAGAAATAAAAACTCAGCTCATTGAAGTTATATTCTGTCAAAATATATAGATTATAAGTGATTATTCATATGATAAAAAGCTTTTATCAGATTAGAAGAATAACTTATAATCCATTGTATAATATTATGAACTCGTTTAGGGTTCATTTTTTGTAAAAAAAATACAAATTTAGATGGTTTCTACATATTTTTAAACATTATTAAATTTATAATTTAGAGCTAAAATATAAATACTTATTATATTTTAGATAATAAAATTTTATATTTTATATGTTTTTGCTTTACTCTTAAATCTATTAGTGTATCATAAAAACGAATCCACCCCTTTACATTATATCTTCGCCAGAAGTCATCAATGAGTTGCAGAGCCACACTGTAGGTGCGTTTTTCATACTTCGCAAGAAAACTCTCGCTTATAATAAGATTCTAAAACTTTTTTACACAGTGTATTCTTAACATTTTTTTTATAGTTTCCACTTCCACTGTTAAATGGTTCTGTAAGGAAAACAATTACGTTTAAACGTTATTAGTAAATTGGGATAAACATACATATTTTTGAGGCATTTATATTCATGTAATAAATATTTATATGATTAAGAGACGCAATTACTGCCGAGAAATGTCTGAATTCCGAATCCACATAACATAGATACGTAGCTGTATTTGGTAAAAACCAATTTAAAATTATTCTACGCTTGCATTCTAACAGAGCCACTTTAAGAAAGCGAATCGTGATACCTGACGAAAACTCAATCAGAAGGGTTGCAGCGTATGAAACGATCATCGAGGAATATTTATAGAGCTCACTCGGCAGAATTGAAGAACTGACGCGTCATGAGAAGAAGCAAAGGAATTGGTAGTAGACTGAAATTTATGTAGGCACTACGTGTGAGACGTGAGTCATGCTCTATAAATTGGAAGTAAGCATAATTCAAAGAATGACAACGAAGTACGACGTATTGCAGTGTTCTCCTTCTTTAAGCATCTACGAATCATGGTTGATTATACCTTTTTTTTTACTACGCAAAATAAAACTGCCATAATATTTCGTAATAACCACTGTTATGTATAAGGTTTTCTTAGAGTTTAATCATTAAACAGAATAAAGAAGTTCATAGAATGTGGAATAGAGTGTTATTTGCAAACGAAGCAATCTTATCGACACAATCGTTGTACCGAGGTAAATAAAGTCACTTGATTGATTTAATGAAAGTGCTGAAATCTTTTCGAATCATTCAGAATATTACTTTCTCACTCTATCACAGCATTGTCAATTGCAGAAAAATCTATTAAACAAACAACTCAATAAGAACCTTATTTGAAATGAAGCCCACACCATGTTGTTATCAACTCTAGCACTGCTTTTTCAGTGACAAATAAAGCAATACAGCAAACGACTCAGGGAGAATCTAATTAAAATGAATCTTGAGTCAATTTTTCTCCATTATAACACTACTTAATAAATAGCAGCAACAGTGAGAAAAAAGAGGACTCGCAAACAGTTAAAGTATAATAGATCTCAAAATTGTTTGTGTATTTTTATGCAGATATACGAATCATTGAGATACTCAAGATATACAATAATGCCGTAGCGGGTGGAAGTGGGTACTTTGTATATCAAATTGCTATATAAATGCAACAGTGGAAAAATCGGCAAAAAATAGTTTTGAGCAATGATTGTCATCATAGGCAATATACGTATTTCTTTAAAGTGCTTACAGTGACACTGTAATAAAAATGGTGAACGGATTCTTTCAAACTAGAATCTTCCGAAGACAGTCTTCCGTACATAGAATACTTTGTACATTTGAATATTTTCTTTGTTAAGCACATTAGTGCATGGTTCAAAATCAGTACCGTGCAGTTCTGCTCGGGCCATGAATGTGAGGGGTAGACATCTTTTTTTTTCTGTCGATAGCGTTGTAGAAGGCGGCCATTAAATGTTGGCTGCATATACACAACGGGTGGTGGTGGGAAACCAACTTGTACATTTGAATATTTTAAATATAATACAAAAATCATTGTTTTATTATAATGTATTTTGTCTTATTTCAATTGTGCCAAACATTTTTTAGAATGTAAATAAGGAAATAATTAAATTGCAATGTATATAAACAGTTTATCATTTTATCATCAAAAATGTATAAGATTATGGCAAAACAATAAACTGTCATCTAGAAACTAGGATGTTCCGATTAGGGTATCCAATCCCGAAACCTTTTTCCAATCCCGGGATTTCAGGATTGATTAATTTTGAATCCCGGGATAGAGATTTTCTCACCAAGTAATTTGAAATCCTCAATTCGCTATACTTTTTCCTTGGATTCTCACAGAACCTCGCTTTTTTTTAGCTCACCGAAGAATTTGAAATCTTGAATTTGCCAATTTCGTGTAATTTTTTTGGGATTTGCTCAAAATTTCTCAATCCCGAAATCCCGGGATCGCAGCCATCTCAATTCCAGAATTTCGGGAAAAGAAAATTGAACGGGATCCCGGGATTGGAGGCCCTAGTTCCGATCGTCTCACTGTTGCATCGATGTATTGATATGAATATGATATTATGTTAAATTCAAGTAAAAAAATGTTTTTATATTACTATAGGAAAATGCCAAATTCTTTTCTAAATTGATGCAATACTAATAAGAATCATTAAGAGGTTTTGAATCGTGCACTTGGAAGCATTGGTGAAATGCAACCGCTTGAATGACGTCTCCTTCGATTCTAAAACTCCTTTAAATCAGGTTTTACTTGTTTCAAATGTTAAATAAAATATGTCCAACCGTTTTCTCCATCCTTACAATGGAAGTTGCGTACTTAAAATACAAAGTGCAGGTATAATACGGCAACCACAAAAAATACGCTAACCGTGATTTCAACCAGTGGCGCTGCACAACGATTTTATTTATTATTAAAAAATATTAAATTTTTATATTTAAAAAAAATGGAAGGATTCTTTCGTACTAGATTTTTCCGAAAACAAATTCTTCGAACACCGATTCATCCAAAAAAAAAATCGTTCGTATATACATAGAAACACCCAGACATAAAAACTCCGAAAACTATTTCTACTACAGAACACTTTAATAAAGTACTGTTAATGGTTTATCTCCTAGGTCAATGGAGTCAAATTGTCAAGGAAACAGGAGAGCAAAGAACTCATTTGCAATATGTACAAGTCTGAAGAGACGCAATCGTCTATGTAAAAAACTACGGTTTTCCGACTCTTGCACTAAGTCAAGGTTGAGAAATATTTTGTAAGTCGCGAACAAGCAAAATATTAAATAGTATGTACCTATATTCCTATTTTCTGTATGTTGAAATAATATTTAAAGTCTCGATGTACAATACTGTCACCAAGCACAAAAATGTTCAACAATTAATATTATAACTAGGCTTATTTTTAAATAAATTTACTCACTTTTATTTTATTTCATTATCTCGATATAGAATTGAGAAATTCTTTGCATGTTTTTTTTTAATTTTCAAAATACTATTGTTTTTAATAAGATCAGAGCTCTTATATATTTTTAATCTAAGTAGCATTCAGTGGCACCATTTTTAACTTCAGCGTTTTGTATAGATACCAAGATAAAACAATCATAGACATATTATATCAAATACTAAAAAAAAAATGCGTTAAATTTTATATTCTGACTAGTGGTTAGTACATATTTGGTATCCCTACCTCCTTTAATCTTTTCCTACCTTCTATGAAAATAAATATTTGGAAACTGATTTGCGAATAGTTTTAGATTGAAATCCATATGCTCTAGATCAGTGTCTGCCAAACTGTGTGCCGCAAGAAGTCCCAGGTGTGCCGCGGTGGAAGAAGCCTTAAAAACGACAATTTTGAATAATGCTTATTCGGTACAAAATCGAGAATTTTAAATTCCTCGGTGAGCTAAAAAAAAAAGAGTTACGGAGATAATCTGTGGGAAAAGCATACCAAATCGAAGATTTCAAATTCCTCGGTGAGCTATAAAAAAAGGGAGTTTTGGAGACAATCTGCGGAAAAAGTATACCAAATCGAGGATTTTACATTCCTTGGTGAGCTAAAAAAAAAAGAGTTTCGGAGATAATCTGCGGCATCTTGGTGTACCACGGTATTAGTTCTATTCATCACTGAGCCGTAAAGGAAAAAAGTTTGGCAGACACTGCTCTAGATTAAGAGTGATGTGGTTTAAGCACTTAATATTTTGCGTTTAGTTCAAAAATAATAAGCTTGATTATTTTCAGTACGCTACTGGTCCTTACCTGATGAATAAATGCGTTCAACGGAATTCAATGGATGATATGCGATTTCATTAAAACGTCACAGCGTTCACTATTTTAACTTATCTATAATACCACTACTCAGTTTTAGAAATGATACCGACACTGAAACATATGTATGAAAATAAATGCAAACACAGTCTTGACCTATGTATATAATTAAGTTTACCGAAAAAATCGATACCAATTTAATAATGTATATACCTAATATTATAATGTTTAATATCATTTATGTGTTTGATAAAAGTTGTCATTGTAAAAAAAGGTTTCTTTTCAAGCAAACCTAATTCCAATCAGCCTACTTCCAACAGAGATGACAAACATTAAAAATATTTCGTGGTAATGCTTTTAAGATTTCCATTTGTAAACAAAATAAAGCTCGAGAAACTTAATATGTACATTAATGTATAACACGATATGCTCATATATTTAAATTAATTTAATCGGTTTTCAAGAATCAGTAACTTGTGTGAGCGGCTGTTTGCAATGAAAGACTTACAATAATTTTCCTTATGATTCTTATATAAATAGCAACGAAAGTGAAGTATCTTCAATCATTTTTTTACAGAAAACTCATTCTTAATGTTACGGGTAATTGTGATGGTATTGTTTTTTTTTTAAATATTGAACCACTTTTTGATAATATTTAAGGTACAAACAAACTATTTAATTTAGAATTTTATCAGCTAATCTTCTGAAATTTAATAAAAAAATCTTTTACATTTTTTTTGTATACTAATCAAACAAACGAAGCTTCGAATCCTGGGATACCTAATTACTATTCTTTTGATAATTATTTTAAATAGCTTTTAAAAGCACACGTGTAAGATGTAGAATTCCAACGCTTTCTTATATTATATATACGAACACGCATCTAATTAAGGGTATAACCAAACGACCCTAGATTTCAACCCTTTATGCAGTGTTCTAAAACTGGTTTATATTTTCCGTTAGTGCGGTTTTGTCTTGAGTTGAGTTATTGCCGCCATATACGTTTACTGCTAACAACGTTTTAACCTTTATTCACCCGCTTCTTATTCTTTGGCAATGAGGAAATAACTAAACCACTTTTTTCACTGGATCTTCAAAAGATTTTAAATACAACATGGGTGTATTTTTTAACGAGCGTTGTATAAGTAATCCATCAATATAACGAACTGTTCACATTTCTTTTATATCAGACACCATGTTTGCACATTTGAATAATACTTTGTCGTCAAAAATTTAAAACAACCACAGGGTTTCCCAAACTATGTTCCGCGGAACACTGGTGTTCCACGGAGCCTGAATAGGTGTTCCGCAAACACCCACATAACTTCAAAACCTTTCTTTTTCAATATATCCGCACACTTACGATTATTATGATTCCTTGGTTCGCAAACCATTTTCCGTGACAGCAAAAGCAACATGCTTGATTATAAAAATCTGACTGATTTTATTAGTGATTCTGATATGAATTTTATTCAATTATTTCTTTGCAAATTTGTCAGAACAATCCCCTTATGTGTCAAAACAAGTAATTATTGTTTTAATTCCGTTTTATACAACCTATTTGTGACAAACTCAACGCGTTCTACAAACATATTTTTTTGTTATAAGCTAAGTGTTCCGTTAAAGTTTCCGGATTTCCAAAGTGTTTCATTGCAGAAATTTTTTGGGAAACCCTGCACTACCAGATCAAGTATACAGTGGAACCTCTCATAACGAGTAATTCACATAACGAACAAAACAGATTGTGAAAAAATGCTACCTTAACGAGCGACATTTCGTATAACGAGTGACGCAGAGTTTTGGAAAGATCACTTTCACATCGTTACTAGCCTCAAGATGATTGATAAGGCGCGGGAAGGGATTACCAAGTTACGTTGTAGAATTTTGAGGGGTTTCAAACAGTACCTGTGGAGTCTACAGTCAACGAGGTTGTATCTTTGGCCAATATCATGGGACTGGAGGTGGATAACAGCGATATTGATGAGCTTGTGGTAGAGCACAGTCAAGAGCTGACCTCTGAAGAGCTTATAGAGTTGCACTGTTTTTCACAGCAAGAAGTTATGGAGGAGAGTTTGTTAGAGGAGGAGGAAGAAGCAGCAGAGCAATAATCTTCTGGCGCAATAAGATAAATGCTGAAAGCATGGGAAACTGTTGCATCATACATTGAGAAGCATCATTCTAATAAGGAGGTGGCTATGCGTTTTACAAATTTATTCAACGATAATGCTGTCACATTTTCACCAAATTGTGAAGCTTTCTCGTAAAAAAGAATCATTTATTTGTTTTTTGCAAATCTAAAAAGCATTCCAGGTTGTAACGCTTCTTAACATTTTATAATTATGTAATTTTATTTGAATATATTATGACATTTCAATTGAGTTTTTATTATAGTTGTTATTTGTTTAGTGTGATTTTCATCACAAAAACATAGTGAAATATAATGGAACTAAAATAAATATACATATTAAGAAAAAAACAGTATTCCTTTGTACCTATTTCTAATTTTATTTACAAAGATCAAGGCTGGTTTTTCTTATGGTGAGCATTGTCAACTGATAAGAAATTAAATTTAACAGTGCTATTTATACAAACACAAATTGAAATAAAAAGGTGTAAATAACCATTGGCATTAAAAAGATTTTACAAATTACAGTAGAAATTATGTTTGCAAATTAAAATGTTTAACACCTTTAACATGTTATTATTACACCTCTTAATTTAAATTTGTTTTGTATGAATAGCACTGTTAAATTATATTTCTTTTCATTTGACAATGCTCGCAATGAGTGAAACCGGCCCTGATATTGGTATATAAAATTGAAAATAAGTACAAAGGAATATTGTATTTCTACTTAATATAATGCCTTTCTACCAATTATTGATAGTGAACACCATTAAAGTGAAAATAAAAAAAACTAACGATTCTTATTTTAAATCGATCACCAAAAAAACAAAACAGAAGTTGATTTCTTTAAAAAATAAAGTAGACAGAAACTAGCCCATTTTGGTAGTGTAGTAGAATGGGCCTTATAATTTTGGGCTATTAATACAAAATCCCATAACATATTCGATTTCCCCCACTGCTGATTGATTGTCTGTAGAAAAAGTACTCTAAAAATCACACTGTAATTGAATTGAAGGTTATTATTTTTTAATTTACTCACAATATCAATATTAAAGCATTTTCTTAAAATTTACGTAACTCTGCGGTAGTTATATTTTAAAACAAAAACGTTATAAATTCGTTTTGTTACTGAGTTTCATATATATTTAAAAGTTTAATTGTAAAATCAGGTTCTGTTACTTATGAATGATAAAGCTTAACGGCACTACAGTGTAAGAAAATTCATTGATGCCCAAGTACTACACAATGTCCAATTATTTTCAGAATCGTCATGACGAAGCATGTGCCAAAAAACTCACTGTCAAATATGCTTATTGCTTACTATAAATTCTTTAAATGTCATTAAACTCTGTTATTCAATTTGACATATACGTAATAATGATAATTTTCTTTCGGGGGTGATTGGCCTGGCTTTTTCATAAGGTTCTTACAACCACCTGCTTTGTGTTGGGTTGACAAGCCATCACAAAGGCTTTTTTGATGGTGATTTTGTGGCAATTAAAAACATTACTTTTGAATGGACTCTGGTACACCGTGTACTTTTATTTCAATAAGACAATTCACGGGATTTGAATGGTACGTTGCTATTTTAACGAACTGTCAAGTAAGTGACTACAGGGGGACGACAAATGGTGAATAGGTAAAATACGGAAATACAAAATATAAAAAATAGTTACATTGAACCTACACCTAAGATATTGAATACCCAGCCCAATATAACAATGCAAATATCTCTTCGAATAATTTAACTCTAGTCATTATTAATACTAAGTGGAGAGACGAGGGAGTCGATTGACAATTACATAGTTTGATAATCTCTTTTCAATATGAACAGACATTCACAATTCAGTTTAAACATTTGGCATGTTTCTTAGGTTATTAGACATTGAAAAACGAGGAATTAGCACACATATATCCTTCTTACTAACCTAATTGTGTTCGAAGAAAGAAATTGTTTTTTTTTAAATAAACTTATTTTGAAAAAAAAGCCAAAAACATAAAAATGATACATTTAACATTAACAATGATACGTTCTTAGATCGATAAAACATGTTAAAAAATAGGTACTTTTTAAATATTGACTAATTGACATTTAGTTATTTTTTCCTATATTACGAAGATATATATATACGTAACATTCGTATTAATTCACATTTTTTAAAAAAAAATATATTGAAAGTACAGTAAAAAACATGTTATACCATTTTATTTTATTGTAATCTTGTGTATTCCGTGTAGTTGTTCCCCTATCTATATTAATGTATTCCAATTACCGACATGACTTAAACAGGGAAGCGCATTGGTGGATACCAAAAATGCAACTCAAAGGACATCTTACTCTTGTTTTCGTTCACTCAGTTATTTTGATCACGGAAGACCATATCAATTTAAGGCAATCATTTTATGTTTCCTCATTTTCTTTAGCAGCCAGTCATAAAGGTTGTTTTTTTAATTATATATCGCTGAGCCGTACAAGAGTGACCGCTGATGAATTACATTGTGCTTAATAATTATTGCATCGTTTGATGTAACTATATAACAAAACGATCGCAATTTCGTTTATGTGCTGCTTAATTTAAATTATTTCAATTTGATACGATAAAGCCGTTCAAATAAAATCATGTAAGTAAAAACCAAATAACCAGACCATTCGGAATAACCAGAATTAGTATATGAAATTTTATTTTATATAGTTAAGGAGGAATGAGAGTCGTTAAAAATTAAGCAAGTCTGATTGATTCCTTTTATTATTTCCTGCTTAATCAATAATTAATAACTTATGACTATTATTGAAAAACAATTATCCTGAAAGCTGCGATATATTATCGCACTGGCACTGTACTAAAGAACCTTACAGAGCGGATCTATAGGCTTTAACTTTTATGTTTTTCCTAGTTGGTTTTTATGTTTAAGTGGTACGATGGATCAAATTGGTCTCACTAGAGTACTGGTAAACAAAACTTTTCCCCCGGATTGTCTCAGAAACTCGTTTTTTTTTAGCCCACCGAAGAATTTGAGATCCTAAATTCGCTATACTATTCCACCAGATTTTTTTTTACCTCTTGTAATTACAAAATCGTATTAATTGTCAACCCTTACCTTATCCTAATCCTTAATATTTAAGCCACAATTTATTAAAAATACCGGCAATTAAATCTCCCGCCCAGGAAATAAGATAAAAATAATTTTAGAGATGTGCTACCTATTTGTAATTGAGATTACGGGTCCATAGTTATGAATTGGTTTTTTTATAATGATGCGGAAATAGCAAAGCTCAGTTAGAACTTATAATCATATAAGTGTGCCATCAATTTATTATTTCGTCTCGCCACCAATAAAAGAAATAAATCATATATTAAAACGTGTTATTAACCTATAACGTGGTATTTGAAAATAAAATGACATCACTATTGGAATTTATTAGGTAACATTATTGGCTGTATTGTTTTTATAGTTCTTATTAGAAATCTTGTGCTATAATAATAGCTATTATGCTAGTGATAAAATATCCTGAGGTATTTTTTATCTTAATGAATAGTGTCTGAAGTGACCCTAACATATTTGTACCTATAAAAAGGTCCATATCTTACTCGACGTACAGCGAGAATACAAAATTAAATCGTAATAAATTAAATAATCTTTTAATTTTAAATTATTTATTAATAAAAGCTAAATAGAGGATGTTACAATGTTATTCGATAGATTTTGTGTAATCTAAGCATATATAAAAATGTACGTAATCACATATTAATAAATGCTATATTTCAAATAATATTGATTTTGCGATGAATTTTCTTGGAACAATTTTTTCCCGTTATGTCTTATCGAAATTTCTGAACGATAAATTATCTTGCAATATTTTGTCTTCGCCTAAATTCCGTGCTGAATGAAGTGTTAATTGAAAACAAAACATTAAGAAATACTAGCTTTGGACGTTTTTAATTTGTTTATATGTGTACATTTAGAACATGAGTTTTTAGTAGTTTTTTTAGTATAAACATTATAATCAGACGAGACGGAATGTTTTATAACTAGTTATTTTGAATTCGAATGATGTAAATCAATTTAAACTCATTCTACAAGTATGATTGCATATTAAAATAATAAGAATATCAATCATCCACTCAATTTGCCAGACAACTTCGACAAGTTGAAATCGAAGTTTAATATGTAGTTATGTGTTTAATTTTGCTTTCAAATCCATCCAGTAATCAGATAATTAAAAAATTATGCCAAAAAAATGCCTATGACCAAAAACTTTAAACTAGTGTTGGTATCGTCTGGGTTATTACACAACTATTTTTTAATTTCATTCTTTGAAACCCGACTTTAGTTTCAAATTCCAAGCATTTTAGTAAGTCTCGGGCACAGTTAAATAATACTTGATTTACTGTTAGACTAATTAACTGAAAAAATAGTCGATATGTTAAAAAATGGTAAGAAGATTTTATCGAATGATCTTCCAATTACAATCAATGTTCTCTCTAAGACAAGAGGTTAGCTACGTGGAAAAGGCTGCGCGGACCGATCAAATATTAATTGAACAACTGTCTTGTAGTGCGCGCCAACCAGGGATGAGTGCGCGGGGGCTTCCCAACTGCTGCGCGGCCGCGCACGCGCGCAGCTTAGAGGGAACGTTGATTACAATATCTTAATTAAGACGAGATAAAAAAAGGTAACAAAGATTAAGCATCGTACTTTTGATATCTCATAGTATGTCATTAAGTAACATTGATACTTGATAGTGAAAAAGTCAATAAATTTATAACTACTGAAATAATTAGATAATATATTATATTATGAAAATAGTTACGATTTTTTATTGTTAGACTGTACATTGATATGCGTTAGAGTTAGAGGTTAGATTATACATGGAAATAATATTATCTTGCCTTCTATATTCTTACACTCTTAGATAAGATAAGACAACTAGTTCATTTCAGTCAATTTTATCCATATCATGGGATCGGAACAACATCATTGTTTGGTCATTATTAGACGAGACTCAATATTTATAACAAAAAAAAAGCTTTAATAAATAGTGTATAAATATGACTTTTAATTTTGTTTCTGCTTAAAATTCAGTTATTTTAATAACAATAATAAATTATTAAACTTAACCTTGAAGTACATAATCAATCAACTTAAATATTTCAAATCGATTTTTGATTGGACGTGTTAAATTAACATGATTATACATACATATATGTAATGCTATTATTTTATAAGAATTATGTCATTTTAATTTTGAGTTGCTGGGAAACTAATTAATAATATTTTTAAATATAAATAGAGATTATGTCTAATGTGAAATAAAAATCCGTTCTTTCGCGTCCAGTAATCAGATAATGACAACAAAGAATCATATTGCTGATAAACTTATATGCAATTAAACGAAGGTTTTGCTTTGTCTGGGTAATTACACAAATATTTCTTCATGTCTAATGTCTGCAATACAAACATAATTAATTTGAACGATTCAAATTCTGTAATCACTTGTTGATAACATATTATATAAATCTCAGACAATAGATCAGTAATATGGATGAGTTTATGGTGACCATTTGTATATAGTTATTTCCAATATCACAAAATAAGCTATTTGGAGCTTTCTGACCAATGAACTGGACGATATCTATGAAATATCGTATTACCTATCACTGTGTGAATTTTCTGATTCGTTATAAAAAATAAATGTTTAAAGATAGGTGTCGATAAATAAAAGTTTTGTTGCATCAATATTATTGCTATGATGAAAATTCCAAATGTTTTTTTTCGTTTAATTCATAATTTTTAAGACATGCAAAATGTGTTTTTTAACATTTCGTTTTGTTTGGATAAATAAATTCTTTAATGTCTAAGATAGTTTTTTATTTATTTTAATCTTATTTTAATGTTAACATATCCATTAAAGTTGATATAATTTGTTGATTGAAACCAGTAATAAATACATATATTTGATTTTTATTATCAAAACAGTCTGACGAAGCTCTTCCACTTAATATGATACAAAATCAGTTTACTTTTTTACCAACCACACCGACTTTAATATTACAAACTAATTTCATATACTCAATCAGACAATACCCAATACATTATATCGATCCCTTTTACACTCATCATATCTACATAAAGTTGAATGAAACGTTCATACTTCCGGGCAGGGTGGATTCTCAACCTAATTAGGGTTGTTGGATACATCTTGTGGATTCATACTATTAGGCAACAACTAAAAACTGATATTAAAATATCCCATAGAATATAATGATATATTAGTTGTATTAGTATCTGCTACTTATACTATATAAGAAGGCGATTTTACTTTGCATTTCTTATAATCCTTACATGTTATATCAATGAATCAAATTTTGAATTAGTAAGTGGCCTTTATACTTAATTCTTTGAATGAAAGTATATCATTCAAAAGAATTCGAACGTGGCTCTTAGATTTGAATCGTTCAAATGATGTACATTCATATAGATTTTGTCCCTAACGACCCGGGTTTCGCCTTTCGGCATCTTCAGGCGTTCAAGTGCACGGATGAATTTAAACTGACGCTTAGCAAATGAATTTTTCGTTTTTGTATAGCAAAAGCCATTGCTGGCGAAAAGTATAAGCCCGTGAGAATGCCTACAGATTTGAGTAGTGAGTATTTTTGATAATTATATTATTTTTTTTTGTCGGAAAAGGTTTTATGATTATATTTATATAGTGTATAAGAGTGGCGACCCAGGCATGTTTAATATTTCATTTAAAATCGGAAGACTGTTCAATTGGGCTATGTTTTTTTTTAGAATTTCCTGGAAAAGGAGCTTATGAGGGTCCGTATTTGGATGTAACATTTTTATCCTTTGTTCCTGAACGATTCAAATTTAATATTGAAATTTCTCCAAGCACCTTCAGTCGAAATCTTAAATTATAAAGTTACTGTTAGAATTGATAACGACAACAATTTTCTGCGACCATATTATATATTTTATAAGGTTTTTGTATTAGGTTATATATAAAAATTTTTTTGATCCATGTCCGCTCCCAATGTAGAGCATATGGCCTCCTAATGGAGAAATCTCAACAGAAGTTTTTCTACGAGAACTGTTTGTTACTCAGTCACTCAACCTCTCTTTTTTCAAATAGAGTAGTATGGATACAAAGATAAGGATAGTATAGGACTAGTGGTTAACTAATCGCTCTCGCTACGCCCAGTTGTTAAAGGATCGGAAAGGGTGGGAGGGAATTAACATTAAGACACCACAAAAATTCATGCTTTCGAACAGAAATCGATAAATCTATTTAAAAAAACAACAATTTGGGTCTTATGGCGCAACGGATATCGATGTGGACTTCCTTGCCGGAGCTCACGGGTTCGAGTCCCAGTACGAACAGCAAGAGAAATTGAGTGGCTGAGTAACAAGCAGTTTTTGTAAGATATTTTCTGTTAAAATATTTTTTATTAGTCAATACGCTTAAAATTTCGATAGGTATGAAGACAAAAAAATGGCTTGACTGAGTTTGTTGACGCGACAAAATAAATAAATTTTGAACAACAAAATGGCACGATGAAATAAATCAAGGCATTTAAAACCAGGTACTCGATATTTTCGTTCGACATTAGATAAGAAAATATGTTTGCTGATGATGGTGATTTATAATTCTGTAAATTCAAAATATGATTTAAATTTATTATTGTGGAGCTTTCGGCGCTCAGAGCTTTTACTGATATTGAAATACGAATCGAAGTGGAGGTTTCGTTGCAAAATAGTATTCACACATACGTTATAATTATAGGTATCATCTCTTGGCTATCTCGCATTGCTCTGATGTAAAGCCTGGATACCGCCATCAATAAAACTTAATAACACAGTCAAAGTAGTAGTTACTATAAATTCGTTGTCCTTACCTCGAGCTTTTGATTGGTAAGGATGCAGTACGTTTATATTCCTTATATCTGAGAAATAGTCATAGTATATTTAATAGCGGGGCCTTTAATTGTCATATAAAAACGTGATTTCAATTTGTAACAGGGTAGTTTTTGAAGATCAGATTTATATATATCATATTTCAAAGAACAAAGTGATTAATTTTCCTTTATCAACAATTGTTAAGAACCTATTGAAAACATAGTTTTAGCTTATTACATCAGAATAAAAAAAAATAACCTGGAACGTATCAGGAATGTGATTAAATTCATAAGTGTATGGTTGTTGCATGATATAAGACCTCTAGTTATTCTAAGATAATAATAGACTAACAGACACGTTGTATGCAAGGATAACAACTTGCATCAATCTATCCTATAGGATACTAGCTCATACAATACCTTTTTATAATAAATACAAAGTTATACATATGTAGATAACAATATTGAAGAACTATTTTCCTCAACATGTGTTTTAATTATTATAAATTACTTAGTATTTCTCAAAAAGGGAAATATTTTAATTTTCTTGGTTAGAAAACTTTTCAAAAAACTGTTATCTATCTAGTTAATGAGTTGTATTTGCTGATATGCAGTATGTATTGTTAGAACCAAGCGACTGATAAATAGAATGATAGAGTGACTTTTTATGATTTATTAATTCTATCAATCTCTATTTTTAATATTGATTTTAGAATTACTCTTTAGAAGTTTAAAAATAAAACACATAATTTTTGGAAATTTTTAGGGTTACTTTTTATGAGTAAAATTTTTGCGAATGATAATCCATTAACTGTGAACAGATTGTTTGTAATATGAACTCATCAATTAAAATCAATATTTTCCAAAAATATACAGCCATGTTTTATAACTTTCAAAGCACTGCAAATGACAAGTTTACTTTTGTTTTTCAATTCTAAATTTTTCGCGTTGCTTCTTTCCCGTTATTGACACTATTTTGACGATCTCTTGTACATTTCAATATGATAGATATCAATTATCATTATTTACCTTTTGCAATGAAAAGCATTTTTACCATTTTATAATAAAACTCTTCTAAATTCAAGGCAATTAAAGCACAAAGCATTCTAACTATTCATATATTGTATTGTCAATAAGACCTACCTAATATAGCGTATACTGTAAAAAAAATATTGATTGTGTACAAAGATTAGCTACATTTTGATTGTGCGCTATCTTTGCTTACACTCCTACGTTATATATACGTTGATGAGTAAAATCCACTCTAACAAAATCAAGTTTTAGAAATAATATAGAATCTCTATTATACAAAGCAGACTGTATTATTAGAGCTGATACAATCTTACGTAACGCGTATAGTAGAGCCTTCCTAGAGCTTTTAACTACGCCTCCGAAGCTTCCGAAGCTTCTGTTACTTTCTCAATAACTTTTATATTACTATATTTGATAGTGAGTAATAAAGATCATGGTTTTAGTTGTATCCTTTCCAGTGTTACTTGTAACAACCATTAAACGAAGCATAATAATCACTTATTCCTCGTGTATTGGATAATAAATTGATCCTTTCGCTAGGTTTTACAACATAATGTGGTGATCAGAAGTTTACAGAAGTAATTTGATTATTACAAAAATGATAGTAAACTAATAAATCGAACTAGAGATTTTAAAACTCGACTGATACAAAGTTTGCAGCAGGATATTGATACTAAGAGAGTTATGCACTGCGTCTTCTGTAACAATAAGCTCTTGTAAATATCGACAATACAAACTGCAGTCACAGACAGACAATTAGCTAAGACTACCGTCGTTTTTTTATTCTTTATTATCATGCCATTTTTATATAGTTTTTTGAATTTATAATAATAATTCGGTCGAAAATGATACTTATATGCTACGTCCTAAGCAAAGCCAACTTTGATAATATTATATTATTTATAGCAAGACTTGATGGTTATCAATTGAATCACTTGAATGAATTCAAAAAATAAAATTCTGATTAATTTGACATGTATTTAAATGCATTGTTTTTAAAGAGTTTCCACTAAAAACAAATACACCTCACGAAAAATAAATTATTCAGCATAAAACACATATATCAAACTTATAAAAAAGTAGGTCGCTTTGAATAAATAATAAGTTTCCACAAAACATTTGCTTGCTAGCACGAGGGAACACACAAACATAATTTTAAAGCTTCTCACTAAAAATCTTATAGTATCAATTTTTTGCGGACAAACTTGAATTTAATGTTTTACTTTGAAATATATCTTATTGCAATAATACCTACATATTTATCCGTAATCTAACATGTAAAAAAACGTGCATATTTTCAAATATTTAGTTCAATTATTTATAACCTATTTATAATAATACAGTAAATATACAAATATAAACCTTTTTTTTAAATTCGCTACATCTAAAACAATGTAGTAAGTACGCTGTTACCACGCTATGTGGTTTATGCGGGCTGTTATATTAAAAACAATTCAAAATAAATTAAACGTTATTTTTAATGGTGCTTACCAGAAATTAGCCCAAAAGGTATAATTTATATATCCGCGAAGTAAACACTTAATAAGTATAATGAAAGTTCTCGTACTCTTCATCAAAAATCGCTTTAGATATTCCCAGGACGTGAATATTTAAATTGAGACGTTTAATAATTTTGAACACATCCTTTAATAGCTGGAAGCTGCATACTTTTTTTAATGACTTTTTTGTTATGTGAAATTAATTTTTGATAAATGTTTGGTACGGCTATATTATGGCCGCACATTCACACTTTAAATGTACACTTAGATTGCAATTTATTTTTTTAATTTGAGGTTTTCTCTATACTACCTGAAAAATTATTTTTGTCTTTGAGATTCAAAGTGACCCTACACGAATTTTAAATTTTATGCTATCATTGAAACTTACAATAAATATCAGGTATGTATTTTGGTATTCAACGAATAGTTGAAATAGGTAGATTTTCGTTATGCAAATGGTTAAAATACCTAATTGATTCATTAACCACTTGAATACCAAGCGGACACAGGTGTCCGTAACATATGCAAGCGAACACGAATGTCCAAGAAATTTAAAAATCAAATACTTAGTATTCTAATAAAATAAAGAAGCAATATTTTGACGAATATGTGTAGTGCTATCTATACTGAGTCAATATAGGTTTTTAAAATATTGAATTCGAGTGTACATTAGGCAAAATTATTTTTCTCAAAAACACGCTACTGCGACATATTATCTCTGGGACATATTAATGATTTATTTGCGAGGTATTCAAACGGTTAAATAAAAAAAATATTAGCTTATAATTTAGCTCAATGAATACATATTTTTTTAATCATCAGAGCAATTTGCTTAGCAGTAGTTTATATACAATGCATATTGGGCGTGTTGTTTATTAAAGGACATTATGTATCAATTTTATTTTTGAAGAATTCATTAGTTTGTAAAAATCTTATTCTAACCTTAAATTAAAATTGATAATATAATTATCCCACCGGTGGAAAATGTATTTTGATATACCGTTAAGCATTCGGAAAATATATGATGTCACCATTATTCGATCGAAGAATGAAACATTGGTGGAACTTATTTTAACAAAAGTAGTTCTACGAGAACTACTTGTTATACAGTTGTTCTAAATATATTTTCTTAAAGGACAAGTGTATAAGTCTTGACGTATGACTATAAACTAGTAGTTCTCGCTACGCCCCGCTTAATTAGAATAACTAAATGTTAGGCATCACAGACATCTACGCATGAATTTAGACGTTATTTTTTTAATCACACAAATATAATTTTGCCGTACTGAACCTTGAATTTGTTGACACCATTACCGAAATTGTCATTGAAAATTTCACTACAGGCCTGGCAAAGCTATATTATATTGTACATCATCAAGAAATCTTCCACAAACTTTTTACCAATTATCGGTGTGTTCTAATTTTACACATCAATTCGTCAGCCGTGTATTTTAACACATTACAGAACAAAGAGATACATAGAAATAACTATAAAACTTTATAAATAATAAATATATATTAAATCAGAAAAAATATGCTCAGTGTAGTATTGTAGTAGTGTAATTTAAAGCGTTTGGGAGTGTTAAGTAATTAAAATATTTGAATACCCCTTACCTGCAGTGATTCAATTTCTACACCAACATGTCATCAAAAAAACGTTCTTTCAATACTTTTTTTTATTTACATAAAAATAAAAAATATTCCCAAATATCCTAAAAGTCTATAAAAAAAAGTGTGGGAGTGTTGACCTTACGTGCCTCCGCCTCACTACACCACTCAATTCATCACAGTGTAGGTCAGGGGTGGGGAACCTTTTTTTTTTATCTAAAGGCCGCATTAATTTTTCTGATTCGACATAAGGCCGCAGTAAACATTGACTAGGGAATCTTTGTCCGGTACAGGACTTTACTGTCAGAATATGTCAGAAATTTACGAATTTACATAAACTTACAGAATCACAGAATTGGCCAGAAGGCGGCACTAGAGTTGCCATAAGGCCGCAGGTTCCCCACGCCTAGTGTAAGACAATAATATTTAGTACACTAGATAGATTTTTTTCTTTTCGCTATACCTACCATATTGATGAAAGCTCTGCTTGTTTATTTACAGTCCAATTTGTTAGACTAGGAAAAGGAAAAGTCTTGAAAAATATTACATTTATTTTTAAAATATTATTACATTCTTCGATTCTTCGATTTGATAAGCTCCTAGTCTAAACGGAAGGGTACAAGAATGATTTATACAATCTGATTAATCGGTCTTCCTAAAAACACTTTAACTTTAAGCCTTGGTACCTTTTGTAGGCGTTGTTCATAGAATCATTTCTATGGGGGCATTGTTTTTAATGGTTGTATGGAAACAGCTCAAATGGCTTTATATCATGTAGGGAGATTTTATCTTGATGTGTTAATAAAGCCTCTCCATTGATTTGTAACAGAATGGAAAGTGCTTTTAGTGTATCATTTAAAGTTATACTTCATTTACAGATTCCTGTAGATTAGAATTTAGATTACTCATCTTTTTCTTTGATTGGGTGCCTACAAAGAGTAACATGGTCATCTTTACTAAATAGTGTGAGTATCTTTCATTATTATCATTTGTTTGTAACTAGATATTATTTTTTTTCATCGTTTCCTGATTACAAATACTTATATCATTTTTATTTGCTTAATGAATCAATCATTTTTGAGTCTTTTAAGTTTTTGATAAATTCAATCATAACTTTGAGGTGACTTATTTTAATTAAAGAAAGGTTGATTTTAAATTTTGTTTGAAACATCTTTAGAGCAACAACATCGTTACATAACTATTTATAACAAAAACATTGATTCCACTTTTTTATTTAAAAATAAAAAACAGTATTTTTTCTTGTATTGGACTGGGGAAAAAGTTATACAAAACAATAACAGAAACCTTTTTTTTCATGCCCGCGCACAATGTGGAACAGTTTTAATTCTACAAGAACTGCTTGTTACTCAGTTGGTCAACCTCTCTTTTTCAAAGAGAGCTAGTATAGAAGTCTAAGAATAGGACAAAATTAGTGGTTAGATAATCGCTCTCGCTACACCAGTTTTATATAATAGGATGACTAGAAAGGAATTCAATACATCACATATGTGCATTCATGCCTTCGGACAGAAATCCATAGATCGATTTAAAAATAAATCTATAAAAACTGTCTGGATTGGGATTGGAATCCGTGACCTCCGCGCTCTAATTCAACGACGTTGACACTCGACCACGCACCCGGCTAATTACCAATTAGTATAATAGTAACTTGTGCTTTTAATTTAAAATCTATGAAAAAGAAATTAAGTTTCGAGAACCCACACAATTTTATTTACAAATGATTATTTTACTATGCGACTCATTTGAAATGATATTTATTAGAATTAAATCTTATTTTATGAATTGTGTTGCTATTATTGCTGAATCCAAAAGAAACAATAAAACGAAAAATACGATTTTAGCATTGACTTATTTTCCATGCAGTCGTATATATATATGATAAGAAAATTGAATTTCAGAATATTATTTTGTTCAGTTGTATAATATTTCAATAGCTAATATCATCTTAATTTGTACAATTATTAATATGCCTACACGAAAGAGAAGAGAGAGCATTTGAACTTCTGAATAAGATGACTTGCAATGTTACTAATTACAGTTTTCTGTTAGCGTACACATACAAGTGAGCTTTTTATAAAAATTATACCTTCTACACAGTAATTAAACTTGCATAAGCTTTTACATATTACCGTTTGACATGGCTTCGTTACGACAAATAATTATAATTATCATGGTTAGCATGATTTTTTTTGAATATACATTTATCGATCAATAAAAAGTCAACGCCTTACATTGTAAGGCTTGTTCCGTAATACTTATTTTTCCCCCCATATACATTATATGGGCTCTCGAGAGGTGAAGTGAGCCAACTAAATAGTAAAATGGTAAAACTTTTTTCTTGAACAAGTACAATTACTTATTTTGTGTTTTGGTGGATTTTGTATTTTTATTTTACTTATATAACACTATTTCAATGTGTGTTAACTAAGGTTACTTCACTTTTACGATTCATTAAAACGTGTAGAATATTACAACGCATCTTTTTTTTCTAAAATACCACTTGGTTTACTTCACCTCTAATGGGTCTATATATGCAATATGAGTATTGGAAAATTTACCGCCAGTAATTAATCACTGGCAGATTACCACAGCATCAGTTTATTTAATAATCATGTTTAGCCTACAAATTATTTTCGTACTATTCCCGGACATTTCAAATTAATTATAAGAATATGCTTATCTTAAAAAGATACTTTAATGAACAATAACCTTTTACAATAAATACACTGCATTGCTTCTAATATACTGGCGGTCATTTCTGGGGTATAAAGTGTTAATTCGATCATTTGATGCAGCAATAAACTGCTCGCGATTTTTTTATGGCGGTAAATTTTCTGACGTTAAATTGCGTGTGGTAAAATTTGTAGACCTCATGCTCTATGTATAATGAAAATTTGTTTAAAACCATTTTTAGCCTTGGGAGTGAATCTAAAGATGCCCAAGGCTGATTGTGATAACTCCTCTTGGAGCATCATGATTGTCGTTGATTTTTTTAAATATCCATTCACTCAATTCTGCACTCCTTTACTGACAGGGTAATGAATGAACGGAATAAGTTGACTGTTATTTTAGATTACTATTGTAAATGTATTGAAACCTTTATCATTGTCATTTCAAAATGTCGTAAATAAAGCTTCCCTTAGATGTATAACTAACTATTCATGAACCGGTTTTAAATTTATAAAACTTCGGAAATTCTAATGACAGCTGATACATAATTTATACCATTTCAATTAGAGATTAAATTAATTTTGTAGGCATGCTACATCTCCAACCAAATAACTCTATACAGAATTGTTTCCTAAGCGTACCGTAAAATTGATAATAACGAAAGAAGCTCATATTAATATGTAAATTTTGAATCGTTTCCATTATGTGGATTCGTTTTGGATATTTAGTAAGAAAATCAAGAGGCTTGATTCATTATTAAACTAAGTATATCGAACGCATTACGATTTGCTTGATTTAAAAATAAAATTATATAGTCTTCATTTACAAATATTAAGACTTATAATCGATCTCTTGTTTAACTAATTGAATTAAATTACTTTATCTAATTGGTTCATCATTTCAGTTATTTAGACAGGTTTTTAAATGAACTTTTTAGAAACATTTAAAAACAAAAGTAGTATGTATGTAGAAATTAATATGTGACAGATTATTATTGTCATACACATTTACAAATACATCAATATTTTTGCTATGGAATATTATAATAATTTTATACAAGTCAGAACAAAAGAAAAAGTGTTACACTATTTTCATTTTGGGGAATCCGTGAATTTACAGATCCCAATCCCGGGATCCAGGGATTGGAAAAATTATCAATTCCAAAATCCCGCAAAAAAAATTCGAGATTGGATGCTATAATCTAAACGTATTATCATTTTTTTTATGATAGTATATCTTATCCAACGACCATCATCATACAGCAGAATTTCCCAACTCTGTGCCCCACCGCATATAAAAAATTAATGTGAAACAGTGTTCCTACTTTAATTTAATATAAAAGACACGTCTTTGCTCGTCATTACTATTTTTAATCTCAAATGTTTTTAACAACCACAGTTAGGCTAGGAACATCAGTTATTGGATATACTTTAATTTAAGAGTATCTTGTAGCACCGTTAAGGTATACCAAAGACATCAATAAAAAAATAACTTATTAAGAAAAAATATTAAATATTACTTTTAAGGTGTTCACTGTCAATACTTGGTGGAATGGCATTATAATAAAAATAATAAAACATTTTTAGTACTTTTTCCACATAAAATTCAGTTGATAATGCTCGCGATGAGCGAAACCGGTCCTGATCTAATAAATTTTATGTGGAAAAAGTACTAAAAATGTTTTATTATTTTTATTTTTTTATATTAAATATTATTTGACACTACCTATCATAGCGGTATATAAACAACTAAAAAAATCAATTTTCGATCTTTATAATTGGTTTTGCTAATCCTTTATGATTCTTTGCATTTTTTTATTCATTTATGATTAATATTTCAAGTATTGATACCGTAGCGTGTTTTGATTTTGCTGCTCGAAAACCGTGAAATTGGCAGTTTGAGCTACTTAGTTTTGGTTATAAGGAGAAGCTCGTTCTGCACGCATATTAAATCACATCAGCTTGTTTTTAAGTACCAATCAAGTATATTTTGATGCAACTACTCAAAAGGACCGAAAAATTAAATACGCCTAATTCCACGCAACCATCAATTGGTAAATTAAACTGAAATTAAGCACCAGAAACCTGTTTTTTATTTCATTCCTAAGTTTCGGAAACGTAATGAAATTTATCAACTTTAGCAGTATTTCACTCTGTTACAAACAAGGCATTTTTGTAGATTATCTGTTCACATTATCTTCTTTTTTTGAAAAATTTATCTCCGCTTCTAATGTAGAGCATATTGTTTTTTGTGAGAAGGGGGCTCACAGAGGTTCTCTCGAGCGCCTTGTTAAATTAAGTATAACGTTTGAAACATGGGATAAAATTATCAATCTTAAAACTCTTTTATCTGACAATTAAATGAATATTGTCAAATTCATGTTTTAGCTATTATTGTATTTTAATGGAATTAAGGTGAATTGTGTATCGTTGCATCTCTATGTATATATATTAACATGCAGTACTTAAATAATTAATTTCTATAAAATGGTGGTACAAAAATCTACTCGTTTACTGCTCTAAGAAACCGAGTTGGATGGCATTCGTAGAGCATTAAGCGCTCGGGCACTTGAATTAAATGAAAAATATCTAATTTTTAATAATGATATTGGCACAATCGTTAAAAATTAGCAAAAAATGTTGACCTGCATGCTGAGTAACTTCTTAGTTCCAATTCCATCCATGCAGATATTACTTCTGATTTTTTTTTCACGTGGCATGACGCAATATGACGCGTGCCATGTAAGATAGCTTAGGAATCACTGGTTGGATTCGTACGTGACGTATCACTGACCACCCATAATGTCTGCAACTCTACTAATCCCTTCAGGTACATACAAAATAATGATTGTTCAAAGCGATTTGATACTGAGTTCATTTAGGCAAGACCCACTTTAATGTGTATTGTATTATAGCTTCTGATAGAGTAGCAGTATCATGGATGGGTGGGTTAAAATATATGATAACCAACAAAAGCTTCTTTTATAAATTATTAATATTATATTTTTAAAAATTAAACGCATATTTATATAATGACCATATATGGTTTCTTATTTTGTTCTTATTTCACATTACAGTAAAATAATTGAAAAACGTAGTTAAGACATTTTAATTACCACCACCTAATTCTGAGACAATGCGTTTTAGTAAAAAAACAGACGGTTACAAAGCGCAACAACGTTATGAGTTTTTAGTGCTGAAATTGGCTCAAGGGGAAGCTGTTTAGGACTTTCTTTCATTTTATTGTGTTTAAAGACCCTAGTTTAATACATGAATTTTCGTTCATAATTAAGATAATCAATTGACTTTTTAATGTAATATTATAACCAATAAAATATTCCGTTTAGAATGTATGAAAACGTTCAGTATCCTCTCCTTGTATATCGACTGTAGAAAGGCAAAAAGACAAAACCTACAATTTTTTCAAAACAGATTTTTCAATAATTACTTTATATACAACTAAGTAATGGTTCTATCAAAAGAATTTTACTTCCAAAATTGTACTTAAATTGAGCTTTAAGTTTGAAAAAAGAAGGGCCTGTGAGAATTGCGACCAGGAAAAAGGACTAACAAAAAGATTTTATTAAATTAATACCAGGAGGGTCAATAAAACACCAGTTTATTAGAATTCGTACACTGCAAGGTTGTGTATATTTCATACTTTTCCTTTGACTCAAAATCACCAAAAAACGTTTTATGAAAATAACATCTTTGTTTTCATTGGGGTTAAAATTCAACACGACGATTGTTTTATGCATACGCATGTGCAAAGAACACATTTTTCTCAAATATATAAAACAAAAATTGTTTTTAAATTTAATGGCGTTATGATAAAGTTGATGTCTAAAATTTCACGGTGGATCAACTAAACTCAATGTGATTGGTCAATCTAACATGAGATTATTTATTGTTTTTCATCGTAATCTTGCACGAACTAATTTTCGGAAAGTAATATGAACATACTCGTACAGGGCATCAATCATAATACACAGAAGAACATATCATCAACATTTAATTTGTACTCATAAATCATTAAAAATATATATAAAATTTATTGTAATAACTTTGTTATTCCGATGATTGTGTCACTCATTGATACTCGTGTTTTGCTTCTTTGAAAAGCAACTTCGATCTAGCCGGATTCGTGGTCGAGTGGTCATCGTCGTTCGCTTCAGTTGCGGACCTCACGGGTTCAAATCTCAGTACGAATAGATTTTTCAATCGATGTATGGTTATCTCTTCAAAGACAAGGATATTTTTGATGTTTCAAAATTTCTTCTCGTCGCCGCATTGCTCCTAAGTCTGACAAAATAAAAAGATGGGGCGGGGTATAAGCGATTAGCTAAATATTTGTTCTGTCCCAGTCCTTTCCTTTTATCCCTAATAAGGCCTCCAATTCCGAGATATTGTCCAATTTTGTGATCTTATAATATTGGGATTGTGATGAACCTGAAACAGGCAACCAGACAAAAATTTTGGTATTACATTTTTTTAATTTTAGGAAATACGTAAATTCCCAGGCTTTGAAAATCGACGAAAAAAAATTGAAATCTTCCAGCGACCTATAATCTCTCAATTCCAAATCTTGAATTTCTCCACAATTTTATGGTGGATGATCAATTTCATGATTACAAAAAATTTTCAGGATTAAATGCATTTATGCCTACTACTTTTGAAAAGTATAGTTTGACCAACTGGATAACAAGCGTGTTGAGTTCAACTTTATTAGGAGTGTATATACTCCTTATTTGGAGCAGGCATAGTTTTTTCATTAAATTCATTTATATAATTTAAACATTATACCTAAAAACCACTAACTATATCGACTGTGGAAAGGAAAAAAGACTTAACCGACAGTTTTTTCAAAACAGCTTTTTTTTCGATAATAACAATGTATCAAACTTAACACACGTACTATCAAAAGGATGTAAGCTGCAAATGCTGAATTATTATATATATTTTACCTTTTAAGTTTGAAAAAAGATGAGCTTGTGAAAATTGAAACCAAGAATAAAGACTAAATAAAAAAAATATTAAATTAATATTAGGCTAAATCAATAAAAAACAGTTTATCAATCACCGTGCACTTGAGGGTTATGTATATTTCATAATTTGCTTTTAGCCTAAAATCATCAAAAAAAGTTTTTTTTTGTCTCCTGTGAAATTTGTGTGGGTTACGTCCTTTTTCCTTTCCACAGTCGATATGTTATGAATGAAACAATGATTGAATGAGTGATAATTAGCATCATGATTTCACAATCCCAAGGTGATTTTTCAGTTGAGAATTCTCGTGATGAGTAAAACCTGATTTTGTAAAATAAATGTAGAATTAGTACAAAAGAGTGTTTGATTTTTTAATATTATGCCTTTCCATCAAGATTTGACAGTGAACACCTTAAAAGCGACTAAATAATATGTTCAAAATATCTTGATTTTTATGACTGACATTTTTAGCTTCTCTGTCTGATAGTACATTATCCAGTCGTTAAAAATCTTCACGTACGCAATAATTGGATTGAGCATTAAGCAGATTACCGAGAGCTGTCAAAATAATTTGAGCACCAGTGGAGTTCTGAAAACTTCATAACATAACACAATATCATTCAATCCAATCTTTCGTGAAAGATTTTATTGAAAAAAATTAAATAATACACTCGATTTATCAATCACAGCTGAATGACTTAGTTATTTTAATTCTCTGAATATTTTAGATTACAGTTCTTCTTCAAAGCAACAAATTCTAAAATGAAATACTTTACCTTGTTAAAGTTTTCAAGAAAGAAAAATATCAGATAAACTTTATTTTTTCAATGAAATAGGGTTAAGCAAAATTTATAACTAAGTTTTTTGGTGAAAAAATATTTTTAAAATAAATTTATTTATCATATTTTATCACTAATATAGAACATTAAACTAAATATCAAAGCAATTTTATATATTGTGTTGGTAACTCCATCCATTTTTATCATATTTTTAGTATTTCTTTTATATCCAAGAAAGAAATTGGGTCCATGTCGCAGTGATCATCGACGTTGTCTCCCGACACGGATCTAACAGATTTAAGTCCCAGTAAGAACAGTATATTTTTAATCAATTATCAATTTGTGTTTAAAAACAAGGGTGTTTTTTTAAGTATATAAATTGACTCTCACCTTTCCAATCTTATAATAACGTGGCGTAGCAAGAGTAATTTGTAACCGCTAGTCCTATCCTAATCCAATCATTATATCTTTTATTCTTTACTGCTGCTCCATATTACGAGCGGACATGGATTTAAAATAAGGTAGGCTGCCAATACGCGAACAAGAGGCTCGCATAATTTTAAAACAACTCTCGGTGTTCTGGGGATGGATTGATTTTTTTATCACTCCTGTGCAATTATATGCAGTGCTTAAATAAGCAATCGATTGTTACTTAATACACTTATAATATGTAACAATATGCAATTTACCGTAAACTAATCAATGTAAATGGCTAAAAATGTGCTTGTGTGTATTAAAAACTGTCGTAGATAATATATAAGTCAGAAATTGCAGTTATGTACTAATTTGATCAGAGAATTTTGTCTTCTCTTAAAATAACAAGGAACTCGTTTGCCTTAGTAAAACTTTAACAAAAAGAAAGGGCTCGCGCGAGCCCTTTCCTTTTCAACATTCATAAACAGTTGTCTTATTTGGTTTTTTCGTTGTTGATTTCGTACATACTTCACGCCACTGCACTTATAATCGAGTTTTTACCGCAAAGACTACGAGCTTATATAGAAAGATATTATAAAGTCGGTGGAAGTTTAGCAATCAAACGTGTGGTCACAATGATCCGAGATTGATGGCTTACCATTTAACATCTCGAATAATTATAACATGTGAATTAATTGAACGGTTATACGCATAGAATATTTTTTTCTCGGTTAATTTGTTAACTTTCACAACAGTGATGCTTAAAAGCGTTTATTTTGAAAGTATATACATATAAACCTACCGTATAAACTTATCACTATTATTTAAGAATAGCTGCAAACGAATAAATAAATACAGTAAACAATAATTTTTCACATTAAAAAAAAATCTGGTTACATGGTTACTTTTTTTTTATTTAATCCACAGATCTGTGCTTGTTTTGTGCTATATTATGCACTAAAAAGCTCCGTCTATATTTTCAAATATATTGTTTTTCACCATTTAAAACATCACATGTATAGCCTCAATAAAAAAAATGTTTTGTGTTTAAAATATGTAAAATTAAAAAAATTCTACTGTTTTTCAAAACAACGTATTACTGTTTTCTGGTTTATTTTTAGTTTATTTTTCTAATACTTTAATCTTAATATTTATAAGAAATAAAGTTGTGTAAATGAAATCTGTGAACTTTTTCTATTTTAAAACAGAGCATTTTTAGCGTGTTTTAAAGACTAAACAAAACTAATCAAATTGGGTGTTTTTATACGGGTTATAATTTAATTAAAAAATGTTTGCCTAGTTTTTTTTTTACAAATTTAATCATCAGTTGACTTAGTCATATGTAATCAGATGAGTTGTGCAAATTATGCTCACCGTATTAAAATAAATTCTAGCTCAATTTAATTCAATAAATTGTACCAAAATCTTTAACCTTTTGTGAACGTATCAACGTGTTTTAAATTTGTTTCAAAGGGTTATCTCCCACCATCTAAAGACAACATACGCGGATAAACGCGCGATTATTTTAAGCAGTGATTGAATCAAAATCAAGCGACTTAATTCCGCCCTTCGTCTTGAGCTAGGCCGCCCACCCTGCAGATCATCGTTTCCGCCTCACTTTTACACTGACAGTCGTCTGGTGGTGAGTGCTACAAAAATGTTCGCAAAAGAACAGAAACACTTCGATTTTATATATTGACAACATCAATTCGAATTTCAATATAAATATTCACATTACAAAAAATGACATTTCGTATAAAAGCTCACTATCTGAACATGAAATAGTTTGAATATCACAAAACAAGAAATAATATTCAAAATGTGTCTATCTATGTGATATCTATCGAGTTCCAATGATTCAATTTTTTTTCCAGTGGTTTTAAATGAAGATATTAAGTCAGGGCACTCAAAGTAACTGATTTTATAAATCGGCTTAAAAGCTATAAAAGCTTTATTTTGTTATTTTTACAGATAAATGATACACGTGGTTAAAATACACCTAATATTCAGCAAAAATATTTTATAAGTTCGTTGGCTTTTATCATTGGTTTAAGTCAGAGGTCGTCAACCTTTTTATGCCTGCCGCCCACTTTTGCTTCTTTTGCATGGTTAAATTTCTTTATCGCACACCAACATCGCTAAATTTCAATCCAGTATATGGGTGAAAAAAAAAATTGAAAGATTTTGGGGTAAAGCAAACCCACCCTCCACCACAGAAGCCTTTATCGCCCACTAGTGGGCAGTACGAACCAGATTGACGACCCGTGATTTTAATAATGAAAGTCGCTACGTGTTGATAATGACAGCAACATAATGATTATTTTTTTAAGGTTCTAAATTCTGCATGTCTAAATTCTGCAATAGTTCGAAAATAGCAATATTTACATTTACATATTTTATCCGCGTCTGTTGTCTCTAGATGGTGGGAGTTAACCCTTCGAAACAAATTTAAAACACGTTAATACGTTTACAAAAGGTTAAAGATTTTGGTACAATTTATTCAATTGAATATAGCTAGAATTTCTTTTAATACGGTGGGCATAATTTGCACAACTTTATGAAATTTCATAATGTATGGTAGATAAAAAAATGATTTAATTGTCAACTGAACAGGAATATATTATATTTTTTTTTTCCAAAATCCCCTCATCTTCAAAGAATTGCTTAGTTCATATCATTTATGCAGCATTTCTGATTCGTAGCTTAATTGAAACGTCCCGATTGAGAGACCACCCTGTTTTGCAACGCAAAGAAACGGGTGAGCCTTAAAATACAATAATTTTAAGATCTATGAATGTTTATATTTAAGCCACTATTGAAGCTTACCATTAGAGAATGAAAATACTTCAAAACGATTCCAACTCTTGTTTGAAAAAAAAAATCGGCAAAAAAAATATATAATCTCTATATAAATTCTCTAAAATGTGGTGCAATTAAATTTCTTATCAAATTTTGACGCTGAAGCGAAAGTCGTCTAAAAAATAAAACATTTAATATTGACTTGCTTCAGGAAAAAAAAATCTTAAAAAACAAGGTCGATCATGACCATATTCTCATTTAATAAATATCTGAATCATATAATAATTAAAAAACTAATGTCAAAAGTATTGTTTATTGAATGTATTTTTTTCAATAACATTACTTTCTGATTAAAATTATAAATGCCAAATTATAATGCGTACTTATACATTTAATACATATCGACTGTAGAAAGGAAAAAGGACGTAACCCACACATATAAAAAAAATACAGGAGGCGCAAAAAACGTGTTTTGATGATTTTGGGCCATATGTGAATTACGAATTATACACAACCTTGAAGTGCACGGAGACTTCTAAGCTGGTGTTTAATTACCATAATCTAATTATAATTAAAGAAATTGTCTAGCAACAACCTTTATTTCAGTCTTTTTTCTTACTTTTAATTTTTTACAAGGTTTTTCAAACATAAAAGGTAAATTTAGATACTTATTCGGCATTTGTAGCTTGCATCCTTTTGATAGAACGTGTATCAAGTTTGATACATTGTGATAATCCGAAAAAAGTTGTTTTGTAAAAACTGAGGGTTACGTCTTTTTTCCTTTACACAGTCGATATATACTATATTGATTTAATAGTAGTTTGTTTAAAAACTTAAATAATTATAATATACTATTAAGGAACTAACTAGGCGTTTTAAAAATGAAGATGTCTTCACTTTTGATAAATTAACCGAAATTATTCTATTAATACGGCATGCTTTAGTAGTATCACCGTCAAACGGAAAGCTTATACCTATACATATAGAAACTCTATTGTTTATTAAGCTAAAAACTTTCAGCACACTAAGCAACAAGCCACATCTTGAATAACTGCTCCCGAGACAATCTCCACACTAAGAACGAAACAAACAGATAATGTTTTTAGGCGTTGTTGGGAAACGTCTTTTAGTACTAAACGTGTGGCCGCGGCGGTTGGTGATGGGAGTTACAATGTATAATAAGTTTTTGTATAATGACACTATTTTTATTTTGAGCTTTTTTTATTTGCGCCATTCGTTACTTCCCAGTATAAATATTTAGAATTGAACTCAGTAGGTATTCTTCTTTTTCGATTCACAATCAAACAGACTTCCCTGAATAGATTTGTTTAAATTGTAAAGCGAGATGGACCGATGCACAAATTGCCAATAACAGATACGCATTAAAATTCTACTATTAGGGTATAATGATGCCGAGGATTGGTTCAGCTATTATTAATATTCTTGCATTATATTACATACGAACAATTATAAGAGAAAGTATTTTTTTAACACCATACATATATACATCATTTTCTAATTAATAAGTTATAAAATTAAATAGTGACATCTTAGTGAAACTAAACTATTTAAATATGATGACAAGTGATAAGAAATTGTCTCTTTGGTTGCTGTGTTCACAGGTTCCAATCCCAAAAAAAAAACAATTTTAATAAATTGTTTTTCATTGATAAATTTACAGTCACGGAAAAGATGTGTTTGATCTCTAGATTGCATTTTTTATAAATTAATATATACTGCTTGTGGTATCTCAGCAGAGGTTTTTCTACGAGAACTGTTGTCAGCCTCTTTTTTTCCAAATAGAGTAGTGAGAATTGAAGAATAAGGCTAGAACAGGACTAGTGGTTAACAAATCGCTCTCGCTACGCCCAGTTATTGAAGAATCAGAAAAGTGGAAGGAAATTTTAAGACATCATAAACGCCCATGCCTTCGAACAGAAATCCATACATCGATTAAAAAATGCTGTTCATACTGGGACTCGAACATGCGAGATCCGGCACGGAAGCCAACAACGCTAACCGCTGCGCTATAAGACCCGACGAATTGAATTCCGTGTTACATATCAAATAAAAATAAATATTTATCTTGTTCTAGTCTCATCCATATATATCTTATCTCTTCGAAAATGGGGCAATCTAATAACACACAATTCTTGTAGAACAACTTATATTTAGATACGCGTTAACTGGATGATTACCACAGACGATATATCTCCTCAAATTTTCCGTGCTCAGCACGCCAGAGACAAGTAATCTTGTCAATATCTAATTATATTAATAATTGGAAATTAGAGCCGGCGTGTTAAATACACACGTGTTTTTGTCTGCGGCAGCTAAAAGGTTAGAAGAAATCCATATGGTTCAAAAATATTTAAATTGATACAGTTTCAATCGTTTATTTGAGCCAGTTAAACTGAACGACATTTTCAATACCTTTTTACCCTATCAAACAATACAGATTAGGGAAAAATATAAACTTAGATCCTCCTGCTTATTTAATACCTTCTTATCTCGCTTTTACTTAACACACATTTAGCAATAAATATTCCTGATTTTTTTAGCATTTAGAACTAATGTCATAAACTTAAATAATTTAGTCCAAGAACTATTTATTTTAATTATCTCGTTTACATATCATGTACATAGATTGGGAAGAAATGCTAGGATATCTCAAAAGATATTTTAAACATAATAAAATCGTTTAAGCATACCCACATAAAGATTAAAAAATGTTTTAGAATCAAAAAATAAATTCGTAGTATGCAAATGATTTAACTTACCATGGTTTACGAATAACAAATGGGAAATATACATATTTGTATACATTCCATGAATAAGACTATAGCTCTTCAACATTTTATTATCTGTTTAGCTGTCATTTGAAACAATCAGCCACAAAAAACATAATATTTAAATTAAACTCACCCATCACGCTGTCCGTTTTTTAGTCACATAAAAAACACGCAAAGTATATTAAAAAATAAGATTGGTGTTTGAAGATTTTCATTGAAGCTTATATCAAAAATTAAATCAAAGTGAGATAATATAACAACCCCTTCGCACTACAATACAAGTATTCAAATAATATTTTTTTAAAATTAACGATAAGTAATATAAATAAATTAGAAATGAAGCATTTAGATAATATAATAATAACTCTTAAATCTTATCTTTTATTATAACGAGAAATTGATTAAAATAAATTACATATTTGAAGAATTATATAATTGTATATGAATCTATTACATTAATTTTAAACATGTATGCAATTTTACTAGCGACTGATTATTTGTTTCATTGTGATTATGTTTTTCTTAATTTGTACTTGATTTTATTTAATGAAAAAAAAATGGTTTCTGTAACTTTTAATTTATTATTTTAATACACATATCAGTATTTATTATTAAATGATGCAAAGCAAAAGAAAAAATACACTGTTGTATGTCAAATTGATGTTTTTGCAAAAATATTGAAATTGTGCCGCTCATTTGTTAGATTGACCTGCTCAGACTTTGAATTTTCTGCGTAACTAACCAATAATTTTAGATGGAACATTGATTGTATGTAAATCATATCGACTAACAAGGTACCAAATACTCCAATTGTATTTTTACTAAGAGAAGTTAAAGAATATTGAATAATATAATGATATTAAGAAAAGCTGAAAGCTAACATTAAGACTTTTTTGGGGGTAATAAAATGTACATTTCAACGGCAGTCTACAATATTTTTGATCGACTATTAATATATCCAAAAGACAAAATAACACATCTAAAAAACCACTTGTAGATAAAATATAATTTTGAGACGACTCGCATGTTAACAATTTTGAAATAATATAATTATTACACTCGATGTTTCTCTTAAGTTATAAACAAATCTTCATTGATTTATTCCAATTAGTTCCGTGTATTTATCAGTATCCGATCATTGTGCTATTTACTTGCTTGCTTAATTTATAATTGAACAATATCAATGACCTTTAATACAAATTTAAATTACGAGAGCTAACTGCTTCTTTTCTTTTGAAGTTCATTGGCATTAAGTAGTTTAATCTTGTTAAAATAAATTGATTATTTGTCATTCGTTCCACCGTAAATTTATTATAAATGTATCAAAATTTAACGTATAAAACAAGATCAACTAGTTAAAATTTCAGAGAATATTTGAACATTTTTAAATTCAATTTAAAACCGAAAATGGCAAGACCCTATTATGAACAGGATTGTGGATTCGGAGTAGAAAGAAAAATAATTTAAAGATATTATAAAATTATAAGTCAATTCATAGTCAATATTTTTATGACAAGTTAAACTGAAATGATTGAAACAATCAAGTAGTAGTCGTTTTTCAATTCAAAGTGTTATTTTTTTCCCGACTATACAGCTCTGATTATAAATAGGTTTTCATACGAAGATTTTGTTTATACCCAAATTCTACCCAATCGAGAAAGACAATAAACTTATTATTTTTCTTGTAAATTTGTTCAATGTGTCAGCTAATTCAAAATTATTGTACTTGATTTAACTTTAAGTGTGTTATTTTATTATCATTCTTTTTGATAGTATCATAAAATTTGCAGCTCAAAATTATTACAATTGCAGTTAGTCTGCAAACGGTACGTTATCTTTTCGTTCTGACAAAAGAAAATTTTATCCAACGTGTGAAATGTCATCGCCATTCACAATAGTTATTTGAAGTGGCCTAACAATGAATTCAATAGCTACCCGAATGAAAAATGTTCACTTTTGACACATGAATTCTATAGAAAAACAAACGAATTCACCGGACCTTCGTTGGGTGTCTTTCAGCGTAGTCAATAGAGGAATATAAAAGATTTTAATACAATAGCGTATCATACGATATCAAAAAAAAACACTTGATATTATTTCCTATGCTTGCTACTATAAGATTTGATTATCTTGAACTCCTACCTGTGAAACGATCCACCTATTCTAAGATTTCTTTGCCGAGCAGTATAAAAATATGGCATTGAAATTCATTTATAATGTTCTGAATATTTCCTTAAGTGAATTGATAATTTACTACCCTAAACATAATGTTGTATGGTCTCAATTTTTTTTCCACGAAATTTTGTGTTACATATAACGTTATTATATTATGTCAGTTTTAATTATAACTTTCTCCAAGCGGTCATCGCAATTGGGCTTTCCCTCAATCAAAACGGACTTGAATTTCAGAAACGGCAAATAGTTTTATACATTTGTATTCAATGACACGATTGACTAATAGTTATCCCATCAATTTCAATGAAAATATAACCTATTATTATAATGATTCCTTATAATCTACATACACTGAGAGTGACATGATTTATAAAAATTTAAATAATGTTTGTTATTGTATTAGAATAAATTATATAAATAGTTTATGTTTTTTTCCACTTAAAATTTGCTAAAATTAGAATTGGATTTACTTTGATTACAAGCATGCTAATCACCATAAATAAAAAAGAGCATTTTCACGAAGGGATTTGAGTAAAAAAAAATGCAATGATAAGTATTTTGATTGCGATTTTTCTATTTGTTACTTTTAAGAAAAACATTTTAAAAATTGACATATTGAATATTTTCATTCAAAAAATATATATTTATTGAATAAATGAGGAGATGATAAATCATCAGTTGAAAATATTTTCTTGTGGAACCCGGTTGAGAAACGGTGATCTAGAGAACTTAAAGGAGCTAGACAATTTTATTATAACATCGGGATAGTCATTGACCATATATTACAATTTACTAACCGAGGAATTCCCTTTTCGAATTTTATTTTAAAAAAACTTGTCGGTTACGATTTTCTGCCTATTACGGTATGCTATACTGAATACATACTTTTACTTTTTCTTTGTCACGACTTAAAAGTTGTCCAAATTTACGCAGGTGGATTTTTTTACACTAAATTAAATCTTTAACAGTATTTGCGTCAAACCAATAAAATTAATGTGACAAAACTTAAGACACGATAAACTGCGATGCAATCAACGAATTGATGTTCTGATGCTATGATTATCGCCAGATCATTATCACAACACCAAGCAATACGACGACTTTATTAAGACATTTATTAAGAGATAAAAATCCAATACGTTAAAACATAATATAAGATGTGGCCATTATCCCCGGGCATTACGTGTACACAAAATTATGTAAATTCAATGTGTCTACATTTTTCAACAATTAATACTCATATACTTAACCGGTTATTAAAAAGATATCTTAGATTTGATCACATTGATTTTTTTTTAATTAGACCGTTTAAATTTATCGCTGTTCTTTAAAATTAATAGCGGAAACCTCAATCACATTTCGATAAAGCTATTAAATAAAATTTATTTACCAATTACTATGTGAGAAAGCCCCGATTGGATTTTAAATTTAAATCGATTTTATTTGATTTGTATTAAGTAATTTAAATCAAATAACTACGTGCTGATTGACAATTTTAATTGATTATGCTAGAATTATGAAATCAATATACACTTACCATGTTTGTTACATTTTAAGTTGAGAACACTTTTAAGTAATATATTGACTGTGGAAAGGAAAAAAGACGTAACTCACACATGTCAAAATTTACAGGAGGCGCAAAAAACGTGTTTTGATGATTTTGGTCCATATGTAAATTACGAATTATACACAACCTTGAAGTGCACGGAGACTTCTAAAATGGTGTTTAATTGACATAATCTAATATTAATTAAAGAAATCGTATAGGAAAAACTTTTATTTCAATCTTTTTTCTAGGTTTTAACTTTTTACAAGGTCATTATTTCAAACTTAAAAGCTAAATTTAGATACTAATTTGGCATTTGCAGCATGCATTCTTTTGATAGAACGTGTATCAAGTTTGATACATTGTGATTATCGAAAAAAAAAAGCTGTTTTGTAAAAACTGTAGGTTACGTCTTTTTTCCTTTCCACAGTCGATATGCATGCTTTATAAAAATAAATTCAACATTAATAAAGCATTCATTCACGATCAGATAGCAGACCAGTGCACATCGCCACTATCGCTACTGTTCCACAATATCTCAGACAACAATACTAAACCTACCGACTATAGCCATTCAACACCGACCACCGCTCCCGAACTTCTCACCCGCAAGACCAACAACCGCACAAACCAGCACTACCCACTCACACCGACCAAGCCATACTACAACAATAATCGAAATGTCTGACAACAACAGCCCGACCGCAACGCTAGACAATAACAACACAATATCCGATTTGTCTCCTGAGGAGATTATTACCGACAAGACCCACCAGAATTCCATACTATTCAAGATCTCGGACCTTCTCCATACAGGGACGGATGGAAAAGGCCTCATCTCTGTTGAGTCTCTCCTCACGCTCTACCAGCTGCTTTGTATGGCATTCTCACCATGCACTGAAACAGACGAAAAGGCTAACAACCTTAAAAAAATCATTGAAGAAAAAAACGCACCGACCCCAGAACTCGTCTGGGTGGACATGGTCTGCGACGAGTCAGCCAATGAATCCTCAGACACGCAACAGTCCACATCACGACCTCGAAAAACCAAACCTCTCAAAAGAAAAATTAGATCGGAAGAGGACGAAGAATCCAAAACTGAAACATTCAAAACCATACCCACTCGCCGCTCAAAAAAAGCGGCAAAAAAAACGACCAAAAACCCACCAGACGCCCCAACTATACTCACCACTTCTCCGACTACTACCGCCAAACCTAAAACAAAAGTAGCCCCAATTATCACGACTGACAAAACCACCCCACAGACACCCGCTGCCAATAAAAATGGGGACAACACAGAGAGAGTCAAAAACTCCGAAAAAACGCCCCCAATAATCATCCACCGAAAAAGAGACTTCTCCATCCTTGAAAAGGACCTTAAGCTCGCCGGACTCTCAGGATTTTCTGCAACAGACCAGAAAGATTCCCTGAGAGTCAATACTGACAACAGCACAATCTACCGACGAATAATCGACTTCCTAGACAAACGCAGCATTTCCTTCCACTGTTACACCCTTAAGGAAGATAAAACATACAAGATCGTACTTAAGGGAATCCCCGAAAATTTTGAGGACTCGGAGGTGGAGGAAATGCTGCGCGAAGAAGGCTACCCGATCATTAGAGCACAAAGGATGAAGAAAGGTCAATCCAGGACACCAATGGCCCTCATGCTGCTCGACGTCGAGCACACCGCAGAAGGGAAAAAAACATTCGCGATCCAAAGACTTGGAAACTACAACGTTTCGGCGGAATCACTAAAACGAAAGACCGAACTAGGACAATGTCACAATTGTCAAATGTTCGGTCACTCCCAGACTGGATGCCACGCACCGCCAAAATGCGTGAAATGTGGGATGGACCATCGCACCGACTCATGCAAAAAAAAACGAGAGGACGGTCCAGCCACCTGCGCAAACTGCTCTGGACAGCATCCGGCAAACTACCGGGGCTGCCCCCACCATCCACGTGCGGGCAAACCCATACAGCGTGCCGAGAACTGGCCTGCACTGCCGTCTAATACAGGACGTAGATACGAAGACCCCTCAGCCCGACGAGAAACTCAACAACAACGACCAAGCACTTCTTGGGCAGCCAAAGTTGCTGACATGACACAACTGAGACCGACACCAAAACCCAAAGTGAGTACCAAGCATTTTACTCCCTCCGTCCCACGCGAAGCCGCGCGTGACAGGGCCCTGGAAGAACTCGTAAGAGAACTTCAGGACTCAATCGCGCGCAGCCAAGCAACCATTGCTCGCGTATGCGACATCTATTACCAGACCACCTCCTTAACCAACCATGGCCAACATTAAAACTAGACCTACATCACTACAGATAGCGTTCTGGAACGCAAACGGTACTTTACGCAACGATAAAATCGAAGTGCAAAATTTCCTTAGAACACACGACATTGACGCATTACTCGTCAATGAAACGTTTTTGAAACCCGCGACACCGATTAACTTCCCGAATTACAGTACGCACCGGACCGACCGGAAGCACGCGAAAGGCGGAGGAACCGCCATCGTAATAAAATCACACATAGACCATTGTGCTATTATCCAGAAACCGCGTCTAAACTCTTGCAATTTAGAATCAACCGCGATATGCATTAACACAAAAAATGCAGGCAAAATACAGTTAATATCTGTATACTGCCCTCCGACACACCGAACAACATTGGCAGCATCAGACTTAAACGATCTCCTGTTGAATGATATCCCCGCCACCGTTATCGCCGGGGACTTCAACGCAAAACACTCAGCCTGGAATAGCCGCCGGACCACCTTCCGTGGCCGAGCCGTCTACAAATTTGCACTAGATAACAACGCCGTCATTGCCGCTCCAAATGAGCCAACCATATACCACCCTGCATCGAACACACAAGATGTGCTCGATTTCGCACTATTAATAGCGATGTCGCACACACCGCATATCAGAGTCGTTCACGAACTAAACTCAGACCACCGGCCGGTCCTTCTATTCTTAGCTGACCCCCTTGACCCCCTTGCTATCGTGTCGAAAAAAACCAGAGACAAAGTCTCCTGGGAAGATTTCAGCACTCACTTCTCAGACAATTTCCACAACCCTGCCAGTCCCGCCAATCCAGCAGACATAGACAGAGCAATTGCCGGTCTGACGGATTCCATACGCGCCGCGAAAGAATCCGCCACAACCGAAGTCCCCGTGGAAGACCACAGACCAGATATCCCAATTAGAATTAAGAACCTAATTCGGGAAAAAAACAGAGCGGCTAAGGAATGGCGCCGGCACGCCAATCCCACAGCAAGAACGCTCAAAAACCGTCTCACCGCGGAGATTAAAATTGAACTTCGGGAGCACAGAGACTCCTCCTATGGAAAATACCTACAGGGTATGACCAAAGGAAGCAATCCCTTCTGGATTCTCAGCAAAGCAGTCAGACACAAAAAATGCCCCATTCAACCGCTTAACGGTCCGAATGGCCCGGTCTTCACAGCCGCGGAAAAAGCAGAAACTTTCGCGGAATCACTCGAGAAACAATTCTCTCCGAATGAATTCAACCAAAACGACTTCGTGCTCAAAACACGTATAGAATCAGTAACCGCCAAATATATTAAAATCACTGAAGAGATCACAACATCTCCGACCGCGACTGCCATCCCACCCGCAACCACGGGCGAGATCGAATGCAGAATCAAATGCTTATCCAATCGTAAAGCCCCTGGCAACGATGAAATAAAGCACAATGCGCTGAAACATCTTCCCGAGAACGGTGTCAAAGCACTAACAACGATCATAAACGCATGCCTAGCCGTCCAACACTTTCCGCCCGCCTGGAAAGCCGCAGACATCATCTTAATCCCAAAACCGGGCAAACCTCGCGAGATTCCAGAAAATCACAGACCCATTAGCCTACTCCCGACAATGGGAAAGCTACTGGAACGTGTAATTAAATCCCGACTGGAAGAGTTTGTGATGGAAAAAAAACTCATCCCGGATGAGCAACACGGCTTCCGTCACAGACACTCCACCAACCACCAATTACTCAGAGTAGTTGAATTCATCAGCGAAGGTTTCAACCGCCGATGTTTCACCACTGGCCTATTTCTTGACATAGCCAAAGCTTTCGATAAGGTTTGGATAGAAGGTATGATAGTCAAACTCTCCGAGGCCGGCCTCGAAAGTCCAATGTTAAAAATCATAAACTCATTCATGACCAACAGAACTTTCCGCACTAAAGTCAACGGCGAACTATCGACGACGCGTACGCCGACAGCCGGTGTGCCGCAGGGGTCCGCCTTATCGCCCCTGCTGTACAATCTTTATACTCATGACATCCCACTACCCGCCTTCATACCGGGGGTAAACGAAACAATCGTCGCGCAGTACGCAGACGACACAGCGATCCTAGCACGATCGCTAAACAGAAATAGAGCCACCGCACTTGTACAAAAGGCAAGTGCGGACATCCAAGCCTGGTGCGCCAACTGGCGCATTCAAATACACCCAGAAAAAAGCACTGCAATAACCTTCAGTCGCAGGCCAAATAGACACGGTAAGAATATCAAATGCATCCGGATGCGAAATACAGACATCCCGTGGGCACGAACGGTAAAATACCTCGGCCTCACTCTTGATTCGCGACTAAATTTCAGCAGACATATATCTGTAAAAAAAAAACAGGCATCCCAAGTCACAGGCCAACTCTACCCGATGATTGGGCACAAAAGTAAACTTGCAATAAACAGCAAACTACTCTTGTACACCGCGATTACTCGTCCAATCATGACTTACGCATGCCCGATATGGGCATACGCAAGCATGAAACACATCCAGACGCTCCAGACTATACAAAACAAATCACTTCGAATGATAACAGGCGCACCCTGGTTCGTTCGAAATACCACTCTCCACAGAGACACCAAAACTGACACCATACTCGAACACGTCATGAAGCTGTCGAAGAAATTCTACAGCGACATGGCAGACCACCCAAACGACACTATCAAATCGCTACTAAACGATTACATAAAATACCCACACACAGACATAGCGCGGCCAAGGAAGGTTCTCCTTCTCAAACCTCCCTAGCTCTTCCCCGACCCCTCATCCACATGCTGGTACGCCACAAAATGGGCGCATACACCGGGGTGTCTTCAAAAACCACCCTCGGCATACGACACACGCCGACACTGTAGGCTCGACCTCCTCTCGAGGGTAAAAAACAAAAAAAAGAGGGACCACACGGAATTTATAAAAAAATAAATAGATTCCCAAAATTTAAATTTAAATTTAAAAACTAAACAGACAAGCATTTCCCCACAAAAAAAAACAAAAAATAACAATGCTGCTCGAGGTTAATGAATCACCCTACAGTGTCAACCAACGTCAACAAAACGTCGACTTGCCAACAACCACGACCCCCACGCTTTTTCTTTCTTTTATCTTTTATCATTATATTTTTGTTTTTCTATTTTTACTGTACTCTTTTCTCAATGTATTCTTTTTCTCTTTTTTTCTTACTACTTTTGCTCATTGTACTATCCTCTTCTTCATTATTTTTGTAAACTGTATCACCTGTACCCCAAAAAAACTAAAAAAAAAAAAAAAAACAATACAATACAGATGACTATCCTGTCTCACTCATATTTAAAAAATAAATAATATGGGATCAAAAAAAATAAAATTAGAAAAAAAATATATAAAAAATAAAAAGAGACAGGAACCAACACTAAAAAGAGGGGAAACCCCAACATCAGACGAAAGGGTAATTGGAGTAATCCATAAGGCCCTACAACCAAGTGTAAGACACCAACAACAACAATAAAGCATTAAGTTTATCCAAAAGCAAGTTAAATAAATGGTGAATAGCTAGGTATTTCTTTAATTTATTGTTGTAATACTTATAACTTTATCATTTTTTTATTCTTCTAAATTGAAAGCAATGTTTTATATTGATTTTAATTCATATATATATATATATTATTATAAGGTGTCTTAAGAGAAAATATTGTTAATAATAAGTAGCATTGTAATAGTTTTTAAGTAGTGTTTCTAACAACTAAACGATTTGGGAACTATTTATCTAAATACAAAGCTTCACTATTAATTTTGTTTCGAATTGAATTAAAATGTTTAAAAAAACAATAACAAAATGTCCTCGTCAGACCTTAAGCATAAAGATTAAATACTAAAACATATTTAGTACTTTTTCCACATATAATTTATTTGATCAGGACAGGTTTCGCTCGTGGTTAACATTGTCAACTGTCATTAATTTATGTGAAAAAAGTACTAAAAATGTTTTATAATTTTTATTATAATGACATTCCACCAAGTATTGACTCATTATAATGCTGATTTGAACTGTTGTTTTTTCTAAGAAAACTTCTTTGTTAGTCTATTTATTAATGTTTATTTTAGAAAAGATTAAAAAAAATATAATACAAGAGCAAAGTAGTCAATTCTGCTATGGCATTTTTTGTGTTCGTGTGGGTGAGAAGAGGGTGAATTCAGACGCCTCTGACGAATACAAATCTGAAACTACGTACTTGGTATAATGGAATTTATGTGCGTTCAAATATAACTATGTCACTAAAAATAATATAAATCAATCTCTGCAAACTATAAAATTGCGTTAAGATACTACTCTTTGCTATCATTTATTTAAATTGTATTTAATTTGTCACTATATGTTTACACGCTTAACTATTAGAACGCGTATATCAACTTCCTGCTATAAATTACACGCAATAATTTTATTTTATGCCATGAAGAAATTTTCCAATTTATTGGTCGACGTTTCTATGTTCTTCCGTTCGATTAAAAGTATTAATGTCTTTCATAAACATATTTTTCAAACATGTATCGAAATTATTGTTAAGTTGCTTAATATAATTTATTAAATGTGGCAACATATGTTCACATTTTACATATAAATTTTCCTTTATTGCGTCTCAAAGCTCCGCGAACTTTTCTCATGTGAATTATACTTTTTCACGCTATACATGTTATATTATTTAAATATAATAAATTGATAATTCACTTATTACAATTATATTGTTTCAAACTGTACCACAATAGTTGTAAGAAAATAGTTGTGCAATGTGCTTAAAATCATAGTTATATGTTGTCGAAATCTTACAAAAAAATACCCACTAATTATATGCAAAACCGTTCCACATTTCACACAAATCTCATGTAAAAATTGATTGATTCAAAACTTTTACGCGAGGCCCATTAGAAGTGAAGTGAGCCAACTGGTATTTTAGAAAAAAACGCGTCTTAAAGTATCGTAAAAGTGAAATAACCTCAAATAATACACATTGCAATAGTGTTACCTCTCAATTTTAGGGTGTTCACTGTCAATACTTGGTGGAAAGGCATTATATTAATAAAAACGCAATAATCCTTTGTACTTCATTCCACTTTATTTAATATGTCAGGACCGGTTTCGCTCATTGCGAGCATTGTCAAATGATAAGATTATATATTTCTTATATATTATAGATTGTAATTATATTTATTATCAGTTGACAATGCTCGCAATGAGCGAAACCGATCCTGACATATTAAATAAAGTGGAATGAAGTACAAAGGATTATTGTGTTTTTATTAATAGTGTTATCTCTGTAAAATAAGAATATGCAATCCACCAAAGCACCAAGTAAAAACGCGGTAGTAATTAAAAGTTCAATAAAAAAGTTTTTCCATTTAAACAGTCGGCTCACTTCACCTCTTATGGGCCCATATACATATTTATTTTCCTAAATAGTTTGCATTACAGCTATGGTATTGATGAGAATTATGTCACTCATGTCTATAATATATCTAAAATAAATGCTATAATAAGATTGTAGAAAATATTCGTCATAAATAAAGTAACAAAAACTTTTATACATTTGTTCATTATGGTACAGAAAAATATTTTCACCATATTATCAAATCGTATGGTGCTTGAAACAATAAATCGGTGCAATTAAATTTATCCTGCGTATAGTTTTTATGGACGAGAGCTCGTTTTGGTATTCAATTGGGAAAATAAATACTAACAAATGAAGTCATTTTTATTTTAATTACGCCATCCATAAATTATTGAGATCAAAACAACGAAAAAATCAGACTAATTTCATGGCAATTAAGTTTATTTACTTCGTTTTAAAATAATAACGAATTTCAGTCTAATTCCTGGATTTTAGAATCGAATTTTAATTAAAAAATACAACAGTCTTTTTGTGCAAATTCTACATGATAACCGGCTTAGCTCTTCATTCAGAATCAATAATCCTTTTCCCTTTAATATTTCATTAGTTTATAATGTTTGAGATGACTGAAACCGGTCTTGATCTATCGTAAATATTGTAGAATCAATACAAAAAGTGTTATTTTTTAACATAATGCCACTTCCACGAAGAATTGACAATGAACACTTTTTTTTAAATTTACACCTCATTTATCTCAGTAAAAACAGTTTCTTATTTTTCGTATTTGAAAACAAAACCGTTGCTGATCTTTTGTATGTACAAAATATTTTTTTTCTATTTTATATCATTAAGGAGAGAAATACATTTTTAAAAATTAAAAAAAAAACATTATTTGTGTCAGTCTTTTGTTTTATTTGTATTAAAACAATGTCGGCTATTGGTAAACGAAAAACTCCCATCGACCCATCGCAAAAGGGCGTAACATAATTATTATTTATCTAAGATTGTTTAATAGAAAACCCTTTTTTAATAACACAATACGCACAGAGGAGGGATGATACATTTTTATATCACAGTGTTTTAAATATGGTTTGCGTCTTTGATTAGCATAATACACAACAACCATAGATTATCTACTCACTATTGTGGGCCGTAAACAAATTAATTTTCTCGCATTTTCACCTAGCGGCGAGATAAAAAAAACCATAATGCATAAAGAACTCTATTGTTTTCGTCCTTTTTTTAAAACAAAGTTATTCGATTAAGGTTTGGTTGGTGTCTTACACTTGGTTGTAGGGCCTTATGGATTACTCCAATTACCCTTTCGTCTGATGTTGGGGTTTCCCCTCTTTTTAGTGTTGGTTCCTGTCTCTTTTTATTTTTTATATATTTTTTTTTATATTTTATTTTTTTGATCCCATATTATTTATTTTTTTTAAATATGAGTGAGACAGGATAGTCGTCTGTATTGTATTGTTTTTTTTTTTTTTTTTTTAGTTTTTTTGGGGTACAGGTGATACAGTTTACAAAAATAATGAAGAAGAGGATAGTACAATGAGCAAAAGTAGTAAGAAAAAAAAAAAGAGAAAAAGAATACAGTGAGAAAAGAGTACAGTAAAAATAGAAAAACAAAAATATAATGATAAAAGATAAAAGAAAGAAAAGGCGTGGGGGTCGTGGTTGTTGGCAAGTCGACGTTTTGTTGACGTTGGTTGACACTGTAGGGTGATTCATTAACCTCGAGCAGCATTGTTATTTTTTTGTTTTGTTTTTTGGGGAAATGCTTGTCTGTTTAGTTTTTAAATTTAAATTTCAATTTTGGGAATTTATTTATTTTTTTATAAATTCCGTGTGGTCCCTCTTTTTTTTGTTTTTTACCCTCGAGAGGAGGTCGAGCCTACAGTGTCGGCGTGTGTCGTATGCCGAGGGTGGTTTTTGAAGACACCCCGGTGTATGCGCCCATTTTGTGGCGTACCAGCATGTGGATGAGGGGTCGGGGAAGAGCTAGGGAGGTTTGAGAAGGAGAACCTTCCTTGGCCGCGCTATGTCTGTGTGTGGGTATTTTATGTAATCGTTTAGTAGCGATTTGATAGTGTCATTTGGGTGGTCTGCCATGTCGCTGTAGAATTTCTTCGACAGCTTCATGACGTGTTCGAGTATGGTGTCAGTTTTGGTGTCTCTGTGGAGAGTGGTATTTCGAACGAACCAGGGTGCGCCTGTTATCATTCGAAGTGATTTGTTTTGTATAGTCTGGAGCGTCTGGATGTGTTTCATGCTTGCGTATGCCCATATCGGGCATGCGTAAGTCATGATTGGACGAGTAATCGCGGTGTACAAGAGTAGTTTGCTGTTTATTGCAAGTTTACTTTTGTGCCCAATCATCGGGTAGAGTTGGCCTGTGACTTGGGATGCCTGTTTTTTTTTTACAGATATATGTCTGCTGAAATTTAGTCGCGAATCAAGAGTGAGGCCGAGGTATTTTACCGTTCGTGCCCACGGGATGTCTGTATTTCGCATCCGGATGCATTTGATATTCTTACCGTGTCTATTTGGCCTGCGACTGAAGGTTATTGCAGTGCTTTTTTCTGGGTGTATTTGAATGCGCCAGTTGGCGCACCAGGCTTGGATGTCCGCACTTGCCTTTTGTACAAGTGCGGTGGCTCTATTTCTGTTTAGCGATCGTGCTAGGATCGCTGTGTCGTCTGCGTACTGCGCGACGATTGTTTCGTTTACCCCCGGTATGAAGGCGGGTAGTGGGATGTCATGAGTATAAAGATTGTACAGCAGGGGCGATAAGGCGGACCCCTGCGGCACACCGGCTGTCGGCGTACGCGTCGTCGATAGTTCGCCGTTGACTTTAGTGCGGAAGGTTCTGTTGGTCATGAATGAGTTTATGATTTTTAACATTGGACTTTCGAGGCCGGCCTCGGAGAGTTTGACTATCATACCTTCTATCCAAACCTTATCGAAGGCTTTGGCTATGTCGAGAAATAGGCCAGTGGTGAAACATCGGCGGTTGAAACCTTCGCTGATGAATTCAACAACTCTGAGTAATTGGTGGTTGGTGGAGTGTCTGTGACGGAAGCCGTGTTGCTCATCCGGGATGAGTTTTTTTTCCGTCACAAACTCTTCCAGTCGGGATTTAATTACACGTTCCAGTAGCTTTCCCATTGTCGGGAGTAGGCTAATGGGTCTGTGATTTTCTGGAATCTCGCGAGGTTTGCCCGGTTTTGGGATTAAGATGATGTCTGCGGCTTTCCAGGCGGGCGGAAAGTGTTGGACGGCTAGGCATGCGTTTATGATCGTTGTTAGTGCTTTGACACCGTTCTCGGGAAGGTGTTTCAGCGCATTGTGCTTTATTTCATCGTTGCCAGGGGCTTTACGATTGGATAAGCATTTGATTCTGCATTCGATCTCGCCCGTGGTTGCGGGTGGGATGGCAGTTGCGGTCGGAGATGTTGTGATCTCTTCAGTGATTTTAATATATTTGGCGGTTACTGATTCTATACGTGTTTTGAGCACGAGGTCGTTTTGGTTGAATTCATTCGGAGAGAATTGTTTCTCGAGTGATTCCGCGAAAGTTTCTGCTTTTTCCGCGGCTGTGAAGACCGGGCCATTCGGACCGTTAAGCGGTTGAATGGGGCATTTTTTGTGTCTGACTGCTTTGCTGAGAATCCAGAAGGGATTGCTTCCTTTGGTCATACCCTGTAGGTATTTGCCATAGGAGGAGTCTCTGTGCTCCCGAAGTTCAATTTTAATCTCCGCGGTGAGACGGTTTTTGAGCGTTCTTGCTGTGGGATTGGCGTGCCGGCGCCATTCCTTAGCCGCTCTGTTTTTTTCCCGAATTAGGTTCTTAATTCTAATTGGGATATCTGGTCTGTGGTCTTCCACGGGGACTTCGGTTGTGGCGGATTCTTTCGCGGCGCGTATGGAATCCGTCAGACCGGCAATTGCTCTGTCTATGTCTGCCGGATTGGCGGGACTAGCAGGGTTGTGGAAATTGTCTGAGAAGTGAGTGCTGAAATCTTCCCAGGAGACTTTGTCTCTGGTTTTTTTCGACACGATAGCAAGGGGGTCAAGGGGGTCAGCTAAGAATAGAAGGACCGGCCGGTGGTCTGAGTTTAGTTCGTGAACGACTCTGATATGCGGTGTGTGCGACATCGCTATTAATAGTGCGAAATCGAGCACATCTTGTGTGTTCGATGCAGGGTGGTATATGGTTGGCTCATTTGGAGCGGCAATGACGGCGTTGTTATCTAGTGCAAATTTGTAGACGGCTCGGCCACGGAAGGTGGTCCGGCGGCTATTCCAGGCTGAGTGTTTTGCGTTGAAGTCCCCGGCGATAACGGTGGCGGGGATATCATTCAACAGGAGATCGTTTAAGTCTGATGCTGCCAATGTTGTTCGGTGTGTCGGAGGGCAGTATACAGATATTAACTGTATTTTGCCTGCATTTTTTGTGTTAATGCATATCGCGGTTGATTCTAAATTGCAAGAGTTTAGACGCGGTTTCTGGATAATAGCACAATGGTCTATGTGTGATTTTATTACGATGGCGGTTCCTCCGCCTTTCGCGTGCTTCCGGTCGGTCCGGTGCGTACTGTAATTCGGGAAGTTAATCGGTGTCGCGGGTTTCAAAAACGTTTCATTGACGAGTAATGCGTCAATGTCGTGTGTTCTAAGGAAATTTTGCACTTCGATTTTATCGTTGCGTAAAGTACCGTTTGCGTTCCAGAACGCTATCTGTAGTGATGTAGGTCTAGTTTTAATGTTGGCCATGGTTGGTTAAGGAGGTGGTCTGGTAATAGATGTCGCATACGCGAGCAATGGTTGCTTGGCTGCGCGCGATTGAGTCCTGAAGTTCTCTTACGAGTTCTTCCAGGGCCCTGTCACGCGCGGCTTCGCGTGGGACGGAGGGAGTAAAATGCTTGGTACTCACTTTGGGTTTTGGTGTCGGTCTCAGTTGTGTCATGTCAGCAACTTTGGCTGCCCAAGAAGTGCTTGGTCGTTGTTGTTGAGTTTCTCGTCGGGCTGAGGGGTCTTCGTATCTACGTCCTGTATTAGACGGCAGTGCAGGCCAGTTCTCGGCACGCTGTATGGGTTTGCCCGCACGTGGATGGTGGGGGCAGCCCCGGTAGTTTGCCGGATGCTGTCCAGAGCAGTTTGCGCAGGTGGCTGGACCGTCCTCTCGTTTTTTTTTGCATGAGTCGGTGCGATGGTCCATCCCACATTTCACGCATTTTGGCGGTGCGTGGCATCCAGTCTGGGAGTGACCGAACATTTGACAATTGTGACATTGTCCTAGTTCGGTCTTTCGTTTTAGTGATTCCGCCGAAACGTTGTAGTTTCCAAGTCTTTGGATCGCGAATGTTTTTTTCCCTTCTGCGGTGTGCTCGACGTCGAGCAGCATGAGGGCCATTGGTGTCCTGGATTGACCTTTCTTCATCCTTTGTGCTCTAATGATCGGATAGCCTTCTTCGCGCAGCATTTCCTCCACCTCCGAGTCCTCAAAATTTTCGGGGATTCCCTTAAGTACGATCTTGTATGTTTTATCTTCCTTAAGGGTGTAACAGTGGAAGGAAATGCTGCGTTTGTCTAGGAAGTCGATTATTCGTCGGTAGATTGTGCTGTTGTCAGTATTGACTCTCAGAGAATCTTTCTGGTCTGTTGCAGAAAATCCTGAGAGTCCGGCGAGCTTAAGGTCCTTTTCAAGGATGGAGAAGTCTCTTTTTCGGTGGATGATTATTGGGGGCGTTTTTTCGGAGTTTTTGACTCTCTCTGTGTTGTCCCAATTTTTATTGGCAGCGGGTGTCTGTGGGGTGGTTTTGTCAGTCGTGATAGTTGGGGCTACTTTTGTTTTAGGTTTGGCGGTAGTAGTCGGAGAAGTGGTGAGTATAGTTGGGGCGTCTGGTGGGTTTTTGGTCGTTTTTTTTGCCGCTTTTTTTGAGCGGCGAGTGGGTATGGTTTTGAATGTTTCAGTTTTGGATTCTTCGTCCTCTTCCGATCTAATTTTTCTTTTGAGAGGTTTGGTTTTTCGAGGTCGTGATGTGGACTGTTGCGTGTCTGAGGATTCATTGGCTGACTCGTCGCAGACCATGTCCACCCAGACGAGTTCTGGGGTCGGTGCGTTTTTTTCTTCAATGATTTTTTTAAGGTTGTTAGCCTTTTCGTCTGTTTCAGTGCATGGTGAGAATGCCATACAAAGCAGCTGGTAGAGCGTGAGGAGAGACTCAACAGAGATGAGGCCTTTTCCATCCGTCCCTGTATGGAGAAGGTCCGAGATCTTGAATAGTATGGAATTCTGGTGGGTCTTGTCGGTAATAATCTCCTCAGGAGGCAAATCGGATATTGTGTTGTTATTGTCTAGCGTTGCGGTCGGGCTGTTGTTGTCAGACATTTCGATTATTGTTGTAGTATGGCTTGGTCGGTGTGAGTGGGTAGTGCTGGTTTGTGCGGTTGTTGGTCTTGCGGGTGAGAAGTTCGGGAGCGGTGGTCGGTGTTGAATGGCTATAGTCGGTAGGTTTAGTATTGTTGTCTGAGATATTGTGGAACAGTAGCGATAGTGGCGATGTGCACTGGTCTGCTATCTGATCGTGAATGACGATTAAGAATAGCTACTGCAACTAAAATAATTTATTATTGACTTTACTCATGTGCGCTTTATCAAGATATTTCATTGCTATACACTTTTATTATTTATTTTATAAATTATTTTTAAAATTTGAACAATATTTTATAGGAAAATCTAAAAAAATAAGCCATAAGTGGAGTGACACGAATGGTTTTTTTTCATTGACTATTTTTTTTTGTCACATAATTCATTTATTAAATAAAATGTCAAGTTCTTATCTTTTTATTTGTCTCATTGTCAACACAGTATTCGCTGCCAATATGGATCATACAGACGTCTTATTATTTTTACTTATTTCTACGAAAACTGTTTGTTACTCAATTGATCAAAATTTCTTTTTCGAAGAAAGAAGAGATGGAAGGAGAGATCTAGGGCAAGACTATAGTTATCTTATCACCTTCATTATGATATCAACTAGCATATTGTGTCTAGACATCCCTAGGGATTGCAATTACGGACAAATTTATCAATACCGGTGTTTCGGTATTTTATATAATTTACGGGTTTTGCAAATATTAATACATACAAGTATACCAAAAAAAGGTTCACCGACGATTAGAAGTTATGTATATCATAACCATAAACTTGATTTTAATCGTTTTTAATGGTTTCATAAAATAATAATACATCATAAAAAGTTTATCAATTCTGGAACCGGTTATTATTTTTTTTAATCTCGAATTTTTTTTTAAATGTATGATTGCTTCGACGATTTTTGCTATTTTTTACGCACAGAATCAATGTATTATTTCTTCATTTAAAAAACTGATGATTTCGGTATTTCAAAATCACCATGAATACCACAATACCGGTTTTTGTAATACCGGTGTTGCAGTCCCTAATTTTTGTGGCCGAGTGATATTGACGTTTCATTTGACCTTGTAATGAAAACGAAAGTGTTGGTCAGTAGGCTAGAATTATACGATGTATTATGTTAATGAAGGCTAAGGTTGGTTTACAACGCATCTTTTAGAGGTTTTTATTCGGTCTGTGAGCACGTGCGATCGAAAAATGAAAATAAAAAATCTGATCTAGACGACTGTATCGGCATATGCGCATCAACAGACCGAATTTTGATTCTGGAAGTGGACATACTTTTACAGGACTGTATTTAAAAAAATATATTATTTATTTATTATACGGTTTTAATTTTTTTACCAATCTCTTCTTTGGCCGTGCCAACCACACGATGCTCTCGAAACTATCTTCATCCGAAAGTTTTACAGCCCTAAATAGTATACCAAATACCTATCGGCAGCTATTCAGGTACAGCATCCAATTAACTATCCAAATCAACTGACCGATTTTCTTAAAACAGGCAATAAGCCGGTTAACTGGTTTCGGATTAACTTGGTTGGAATCTCTATATTTAAGTCAACGATACTCAACTGGATAAAAAGAAAGTCAAGCACTTTATCAAAAATTTTTTTTTTGGGGATTTCAAAAGATCTGAATAATTACTATTTTTCTTTATGCCATTGTAAGAAGGACTCAACGTTAAATCTTATTTATATGCTCATCTCAAAATTTAATGCAATAACGAAGTTATCAATTTTCATTTTATATTAAAAATCCTAATCGAGTTTATCTCAACAGAAGTGTTTCTACGAGAACTGCTTGTTACTCAGTTGCTCAACCTCTCTTTTTTCAAAGAGAGTAGGGATAGAAGGATAAGGCTAGGACAGGATTGGTGGTAAGCTAATCGCACTTGATACGCCCCGTTCATGGGATAGGATGGGAAAATAAATTACCACAGAATAATAGAAAATATGTTAAATATTATCCAACGATATTACAAATAGTTTAAAATGTGTTATCGCTGTCGTAAATGTAAATGTAAAAACTTTACATATAAAAATATATGTGGGTCACAAAAATAACTAATTTTGACAAAAATATTATTCCGTTTCCAGATTATTTTGGCTTTATAAATAAAAAATGTTAAAATATTTGATGGTGATTTATTACCTAAATCCGACCCTGCTGGCAGCTGATTGGAACTCGGACACTTGAAATAATGACCACAGAAAAAGATAGATCGATGCTGCGTAAGTATGAAAAAGTAGGGAAAAGGATTATTTTTTTCTTCTAAGCACACTCGTATACTTGCGCGCCGAAGAATTGATAACAAAGGATGAATGATGAACTCAATTCAGATATCAGTTTTGTACGTTTTTTAGTAAGTTTTCTTTTTCTTATTGTACAAAGCAACATTTTTATTGATTTTTTCTTAAAAAATACTTCTACCAAAAGAGATTAACATAAAGAATTGAAATAATAATTACCAATTTATGAATAATGAATGTGTTTTGATCGACTTAAGTAAATCTAGAAAAGAGTTTAAAATCTTTAAACGCATTAAAAAACTATAGAATGTTCATAATTAATGTTTAAAAACTACCAGTGGTGTTCCCAAGAGTGTCCGGTTTTGAATTATTGGATTTTAATTTCAATGGTCCATAGCCGTTGTTTGATTATTTTTTTAATCCTTTTGGATTCCTTCCCATTTTTATAAATAAACATACAGTAATCTGAAGGCGGCAAATCCTATTTATATAAATTTTTGAATCTCCAATGTCTCTCAATCTTATTGTTTATAGGAACAACACTTAATAACATAATCTTATATTTACCAACATAATTGTTTTTAGTTTGTCGTAATATCAGATTTTGCATCGATTTTTTTATTTTTAAGTATAGTCCCGTGAAAATTTAATAAAAATCATTTCACTTATATTTTTTCAAGTTTGTTAGAGGTCTTTTTTCAAAACAGAACCTTTAAAATTATGATGAATTGTTTATATATTATACAATATTGGTTATCAATATAACTGACACCTCCAACCCCTTCAGCACACACTTAAGCTGTTATTCAAAGAGAGAGCTTGTAATTACTTTTTAAAAAAATCTGATTTACGGTTTAAAGATCTTCAAAAAAACTATAAAAAAACTACTAAATGAAATATTTATTCCTATATTCGAAAAGTATTTACATTTACGTCTACAGCTCTCTTTGTAGAAGTTGACTTTTTACTCCTTCAAAAAGCATTTAGTTCCAATTCAAGGAAAGGGGATATTTATCGCACCAGTGAATCCAAGCGCTTTGTAATTGTTTTTTATTTCATTTTTTATCGACACAAAATCAATGGTTTTCATGCTCAGCACGCGAAATCAATATAATTAAATATTCTTTTATAGATAATGCAAGAATCATTAAATTTTAACGTGTGTTGGCATGGAAAGTATATATTTGGCAGAACTCAATTTTATTTGAGAAAATAATTGATGATATTCAAACGTTAAAATATTTATACTTTTGTCATCACTTAAGCTTCGAAATGATAGCATACATAGTACATAATTGAAAAAATACTAACAGTTTTTGGTTTTAGTCTATTAGTGCCAGTTTTTCAAGTTTATGCATTACGGTGACGCGTCATGACACATAACGAATGTTTAAATTAGTTGCATACGCTTTTAAATCATATAAAAATACCATTCTATGCAACATCTCACGTCATTTTTATTAAATCATTTTTTAAAGTTCCAAGCTCTAAATAATTGTTAAAGTTAACCTCACACAATAAATTTTAAATGAATTATGCTTTTTATTATGCTGTGATATAGAAAAATGATTATAAAATATTTCATTGTATTTCCAGTGCCTAGAAATCTATTTTAAGTCAATTTTTTTTTAAAACGTTGAGTTTTCTGTATGCGATGTAGGTGATTTTTTCTTCACCAATATTTGTATGCACACGTTATTAGGAGACAAGGGATTTTGTCCGATATTGTTAAAACATAAAGAAAACTTTAAGAAGTACTTTATAAGATGACATTAAAAGTACATTATACAAAGAAATGATATTTGCTTGTTGTTTTCAAATAATTACTGTGATTTGATTTTAACAATGACGATAGACTTGGTTTTGGCAGGTATGCCAGGTTATCTTGAACCCTACTTGTGTAATCTTCTAACTGTAAGATTACGTTACTTTGCGTAGCCATGATTACAAGTTATATGATCGTCAATGATTCGGGACAGAAAATTTGGTAGAACCCAACTGTTGGGATTTTACAAAAGTGGATTTGGGAAAATAAAAACGAGCCTTTGTACACCTTAATTAATATTATTTCAACAGAAAATTGTTACAATTATTAACATAATTATTCTATGTCGGCATGTGAGGGTTTTCTGGCTAAATAGTTGAAACTTTTTTGTAGGATAGTTAGTTCAAATCCTCGAATAAAAAAAATGATACACTGATTTTATTTCTCCCATTCCATCTTTTGTTTCGGATTCTGAAAACAGCACAGTAAAAACCCTTTTCTATATCCAATCTTCTTCTCTTTTCTCACCAAACAGAATATAGGTTAATAATATACAAACAGTTATAAAAAAAAAAAATATTTTAAACTTTTTTTACTTCATACTAAAACGGACATCACAAAATACATGTTAGTCAAACCAAAATTGCGTGTCTCTTTTTTTTGAGTTCATATTTAAATTAGACACAGTGTTATTTGTAATAAAAAAATATATTAGTTTTAACAAAAACATTATTTATAAACGTTCTCTTGTCTGTAAGTTATTTGACGTCAATGCTATTCGGTATACTATATTATTGTGAACAGAAGCATATTTTGTGAGTTTTTTACATGGCGCCGTTCTTCGCACGAGCCACCACTAATTTTCGTTTATTGTCACTGTCGAATCGGTCTTCTATGCTGACCGCGTTTCGGTCAACGATCAAACATCTGCCATTTACAGTGGCGTCTGTGAACACTGCCTACTTACCGCAATACACTATTTTAAATATTAAATTATTCATTATTATCACGGAAAAAATTCATGGCTCAATAAACAGTAGTCAGCTCGTGTTAAACTGAACTCCGAGTTCAAATTTATTTTTTATCTGATTTATTACATCAAAAATAATATAATTTCGATAATACAATGAAGTTTTTTTTATCATATAGATCAGTGGTTCTTAACGGGGGTGGTACCGACCCTCTGGTGGGCGTTTAGAAGTCTAGGGGAGCGTTTTAAATTTTTCAGAATTCGGGGGGCGCTGCAGGAATGCGAGGGGGCGATTCGAGTGGAAAATGCATTTAGGGAGGGCACTGAGATATTGCAAGACTTTATTATTTTACATATTTTATTATTGACGTTTTATTTGTACTTTTTAGCATTTTTTATTTGTAGTAGGAAATCCATTGCATGAAATAATAGTACTACATAGAGAACTGTATAATTTTTTATTTTTTGGAGGGCGTTAGATAATTTTGGATAATTTATTTCTGCTTAAGGGGGCGATTCTTTCAATATGGTTAAGAAATACTGATATAGATGGTTAAATATTCTTTTTGGTATCTTATTATTAAAGATTATGTTTATTGTTTGACGACAGAACAGATGAAAAAAAGAGGTCATGAATTATAATTTGTAACCAATAGTTTTCACCTCATTGTCAGTAAATATGCCACTCTTAATTTTTTAAGCCATACCCGTTCCTAATATTTTATCTTGACTGGTATGCTTATACTATAACTGCTTGTTAGCTTTATGCTAAACTTTTCTTTTTTAATAGAGCAGTGGTAGAAGGAAAATTTAGTTAGTTAAAAACAGTTCTAGTGGTTAGCTGATATCTTTAGCTACGCCTTATTTTTAGGAACGGATAGATGGTAGAAAGGTATTATATACAAAACAAAAATCGAAAATTGTCCATAATGGAGTTTGATCACGCGAACACCACAATCGACGTTGTCACTTGACCAAGGACACGAAACATAATAGTCAAAGCAATTATAAAATATTTTTTTTAAAAAGACTGATAATAGTACCATTGTTTGTATCTTATTTTAATACGTCTCTAACAAATGATAACATGATTAAATTTATACTGTATAGTTTTAAAAACTTTCTGTAAAAGTAAATCTATTGATTGAATTGGCATTTACTTGGTAGAACTTCATTGTTATAAAGTTAAGAATATCAAAATATTTATTTCTTATTTTTTTAAAAACTGTAGAACTTTTATATTTTGAGCAGTCATACAATGGACCAAGCAAATACCAATTCAATCAAAAAAAATGTAGAACTAAACACTTTGATATTGTTTACTTTTTTAAAAGTAAATCTATCGAATTTCAAATTAAAATAGTTACGAAACCGGTGGAATAACACAGTTATCAATTGAAATTATATGTTTGTAAATGGAATGCTTTTAGATAAATTAGCCATTTAGTTATTTCAGTTAAAAATAAAAGTCTTTAAAATCAAAAATTTTAATATTTGATGACAGCATTCTAGAATCTAGATCACATTTTTTTTTATTATCACATACACATCACTCTGATGTCTGCTCTGGACATTTAATACAGACGTTGAAAAAACTGATTGACCTCTACGACTTCTGATTATTAAATGATCCTTAGGAATGAATGTTAGGCAGCAATCATCACTTTGATACAACTTTATCTACTTACCTGTCCATCTCAAGTCTGAACAAACTTATTAGAATTTGACGAGGATACCTTTGCGCATAGAATTAATTTACTGTTGATTCCCATGCATACTTTAACCAGGACAGCATCAAGGCAATATTAAACCATATGTATTAATAATTGTCGACTGCTGTGACTCAGTTGGCTAGAGCTGGCTCTACCGATCACGCAGGTATGGGTTCGATTCCCGGTCAGATCACAGTGAATTTGAGAATTATTTAGCTCAATGTTGAGATCGAATACTGGGTGTTTTTGATGTCAATTCACATCACTTCTTCTCTTCCCATCCTTCTGATCCTTAAAAAAGTGAGGTTGAGCTTCTGGGTAACAAACAGTTATCGTAGAAAAACTTCTGCTGAGATAAATTCATTGGGAGGCCATATGCTCCACATTTGGAGCGGACATGGATTAAAAAAAAAACTTTAGAATTACGCTCAGGCTTGAATCATTGCTTGGACACTTTAATGAATGTATTGATTTGTACTCAAAGAAATGTTTTTTTTTCTAAATTGCCAATGCGTCAAATCGAAAATCCTACGAGAAAAGGTCGATTAGAATTTATTGTAAGTCACTCGAGATCAACTCGAGTTAAGTCGACATCACTAAGACCCATGTCTTAGGTCTCCAATTTTAAATTGAAAAATATAAATTTGACATTGAAATTAACGGGGATCGAGCCCAGACCCGCCTGATTGACAGAGCAAGCTCTTATCAACTGGACCACAGTAGGCGACAAAATGTATTGATATAATAATCATAATTCACCTCACCAATCAGAAAACTGAAGCGTAACGTTTTTTAAGTCATGTCTGCTTCCAATGTGGAGCATAAGGTCTTCTAATAGAGGTATTTCAACAGAAGATGCTCGACGTCACTTGTTTCGAAGACAATAGAGATAAAAAGGATTATACTAAGGCAGGGCTAGTAGTTATTTCTCGTTGCGTCTCATTGTTTTAATATTGGAAAGGTAGGAGAGAATTTTTTGTTATCACAAACATCCATGCATTGAACAGAAAACAAACTCGAAAAAAGGGATTTTAATCAGACAACATATACTCTTCCCTTAACCCGATTATTCCATGTATCTCCGAATGAGGTTGAGTGACTTTATAACAAGAAGTTTTCGTATGACAATTTATTTTGAGATAAACTCAACTAAAAGTCTACATTATATTAATTTCCATACAAATATATGTATAGTATACTAATAAATGCGAAATTTTTAATACCATAATTTCTAATAGGTGCCACTTTAATCTGTATTTTGTGAATGTAAATTTCATTGTTTATTGTTCGTGTTTTTATTTAAATAAAAAAAATGTTAGTCAACACTTTTTTAACTACTAATTTAGAACACATCATTAAGAAACTGATCTAAAATAATTTTAATTTTGTTCATCTATAATGTTTTCTAAAGTTAAAATAATTGTACTTGTTTTAAAACATATTTTATGGTTTTCATTAACAAATTCACGCGTAAGTATTTTACAGTAAAAATTCGGTCCTGCCCATTTTTAAATACTTTAGATCATCTTGATTCTAGAAGCTTCTTTGCATTATCAAATCAAAAAACAGTAATACATGACGAATGTCTGAAAAGAACTCACTAACTGATTAAGGTGTCTTCTTTAACTAGTCATAGAGTGGACTTGTCAATTTTTTATCTTCACGTTAAAATAATAATTAGGTGCATTTTCAAACCAGCTTCTGCTCCAGTACGTGTAACACAATTTCAATTCGTTAATTATCATATTAATAGCTTAAAATAAAATAGATTAAAAAAAATGATATTACCGTTAAAAAATATGTTACATTTATGCAAGAAAAGCTCGAGCAGGCATAACAACAAAATAAATCCTGAATCTCAATAATATGCATTTCAATAATGAGAATATAGAAAGAAATATAAAATTTCTATGTATCTTAATAACATTCATCTTTTAAACTGGTGTACCCACTTAGTATAAAAGATCGTTAACTTAATAATAAAATTACATTATCAAATGAGTGAATTATCTATTCTTCTTCTACTAGAGAAATTCACCTTCAAATGTTCATACTTATACAAGCAATGGGCTTTTTATATTAAAATATCTTTGATGTATATCTTTTTTTTACCACTTCCTCTCCCACTGTGGAGCATATGAACTCCTCCTGGAGTTTATCTCAACAGAAGTGTTTCTACGATAACTGCTTGTTACTCAGTTGCTCAACCTTTCTTTTTCCAAAAAGAGTAGGAATAGAAGAATAGGGCTAGGACAGGATTTATGGTTAGCTCATCACTCTCAATGTGCCCTGTTTATAGGATAAGGTGGGTGAGAGGGGGAAATTCAAGACATTACATACATCCATGCCTTCGAACAGAAATTCATAAATCGATTTAAAAATCAATTTATAAAACTGTCCGTACTGGGATTCAAGCCCAACGACGTTGACCACTCAATCACACAGGCGGCCCTTTGATGTACTATTTTTTATATTTAAAATAGTATGAATAGATTCAATATCTACGGTATAATTATTTTTTTAACATACACAATAATTTACAGAACAAAATAACAGAACAAAATAGATTATGAATTTCTATAAATTAAGACAAAAACATGCATATCTATATATATGAATATTTTTTTCATAATGTTCAATTTTATGATAGCAATCGAGTTTCGTATACTGAAGAAAAAAATACGTTAAATCAGTATGAAACGGTACACGCAGTTGTTAAAGAAAATAATAATTTAAAAACCAATATGTTCCCTTTGTATTCATTTCAAATGAATCTGACGTGATGGAGTAAATCTTAAAGTTATGCACGTCGACCAACGCCGTATTAATGGAGTCGCCTGGAGACTTAAAAGGGATCCTTTGGAGTCGGTTCCCGCTAACAACTCACAGGATTACGATGTGCAATATACATAATCCTCGCTTGACCGTCCCACTGGGAATGTATCATGCATTTCTCATACTTAAAGCAAACTTAAATGCGTTTTAATTGTGAGTTTTATATGCCGCGTACAACTTTATCCTCTGCTGGGGTGATTCTTCATCTCTTTAATCGCGTATAAGGATCGTCGTCAACGATTCAAGGCCTTGTTAACACGTTGTGAGACTTTCCGCTATGTTGACAACCCACAAATAATTGCTTGCAATAAAAAAGCTTTGGCGGTTTCAACAAGAGTAACGATAAGAAAGTGTGACGAAAATGTTTTTATATTATCTTAATTTATCATACTTATATACCAAAAGATAACGTAGTAAAATTATTCACTTTTAATGTGTTCAATATCAATACTTAATTTATTGTAAAATATAAATATCTATATATATAAAAGAAAGTGGGGTTTGTTACACCACGTATATCTCGAGAATAACAGCTCGGATTTTAATGATCTTTGTTTTATTAAATTCCTATCCGCCTAGAATAGCAGAATAAGCATTAAAACATCGGAAAAATATCACGGTAAAGAAATTACGAAGAAAATTAATATTCTCATACAGTTTTCAAATGGCGAACATCTTGAAATAATGAAAATGTCGTTTGTATGCAGATTTCATCCGCTAGGTGGCAATTTTTCCAAAATTCATTTGTTTTTGCTTCTTTTGCATACGATTGACTTCTAAATAATTTTAAATTTAGAGTATGGATTAGAATAAAACAAATCGATGATATAAAATGAAAACGAAATAAAATCGGATAATGTTGAAATAAGGTTATGTTTTTAATTAGGTATGATAATTTTTTTGACAAAAATATTACGCTGTTTGCACGAACGTTGCTCTACTTTGAGATGCCACGTTATTACACTTGGAAAGCTACATCGAAGAAATTTTAACGTCGAAAGCAAGGCGATGCGGTTCCTGCTCATCCGAATGACTACTGATGCTCAGGGTCGCATGTACACAGTTCATCCGAAAAATGACGAATGCTTCTACTTGCATGTCAACAGCTCAATTTGCTTGAAAATGATACTCATTGGGACATGACAATCGCTGAAGAAATTGTTTCTGAATCTCCAAGTCAGATACGCACATTATTTTCTATCATTATTTTGACATGCTTTCCATCGAATCCCCGTGAACTGTGGAACAAGTACAAGGATGAGATGTCAGAATACATTTTGCATCGAATTCGTGTCAGTTTGGGGAATCCCGATCTTGAGGTGAATGAAGAGATACATAACCAGGCTTTGCTTTAGATCGAAGACATGTGTTACCTCATGTGCGGCAGTTTGGTAGTCAAGTTAGGAATGCCAACGCCAGATCGTGGAATGAACGACGCTTCCAATCGAGAATTGGAACGTGAACGTGAATATGATCGAGATGCATTGAACCAATCAGTTTGAACGAATTTACCACTGTTGAACCCTCAACAGAAGGAAATTAGCGATACGTTAATGAAGGTAATTGATGATGGAAATGGTGGCTTATTTTTCCTCGATGCGCCTGGTGGAGCTGGGAAGACATTCTTCATGTCATTGATTATGGCCACTGTTCATGCGAAATAAAAAAATTGCTGTAGCAGTTTCTTCTTCTGGAATAGCAGCCACGTAGATAGATCAACCGCTGCCGATGAAATAAACGCCTGCCTCAAATAATTGACAAACATGCGAGTTGCATTGCTAAACGATCCATCTGCCGAAGATTTCTCCAAGCAATTGCTGACTATCTATTTATTCATTGTTCAAAATTAAAATTACAGTACATGACATAACAGCTGACGCCAATTCGCCATTTACTTGAAAAATATAATAAGACAAAATATAAAATAAAACTACATAATATATCAGAATCAAAATCAACATAAAAAATCAAGAAATAAAATAGTGAAATTTTACAAACAGTTCACAAATACTATCACTAAAAATGTCCACTTCTCTAGGCAATGCGTTGATCAATCTAACGGCCCTTGGAACTGGTGATTTAAACCTCTTAAGCGAGGTATAAGTTTTTAGAAATAAAAGTTTTTGCTCATAGTTACGCCCACGTAAGAATAAATTGGGAGCATGTAAATTAATAGTCATGAGAATTTGAGGATTATTAACTCGGCCCCGAAGGAGAAGAGAAAAATGATGTAAGCTTGAAAACAACCTTCGACTATCGTCGGTAACGAACGTGTTCCTGTTGACAAATCGAACAGATTGATTTCGTTTCCGCCGAATTTTAACAATTTCGTCTCAACGAAGGACGGCTTCATCAAAAAAAATGTTCCCAAACGTCTAATCACAAAAATCACAATTGGTTGATTGAATGAGTAATTCTTGCGGCGAAGAACAAAGATGTGGCTCATTTAAACTTCACAATTCAAAATCAAATCGTTGGTCCACTACATTCCTTCAAATCTAGCGAACTTTCGCAAGGTGCGCGAAACATTCTTGCGCAGACTGTACATATAACATATTCTTTCAACCAAAAAATAATTATTTCTGCTTCTCTATGATAGTGTCATCAGAAATAGTTTGTAGTATCGACCAAACTATTTTTTTTTTCGTTTATTAGAGATTCGCGCCGCAGCATACCCAGCATCGCCTCGCGGCACACCGCTTGCGGAGCACTGCTTTAAACGACTGAAAAACTGACATGCAATATTGCGAAACACCCACCAATGACCTAAGTTTTGGTAGCAAGTAAAATCATCACCTGGGATGAATGGACAATGGCGCACAAATGCGCATTGGAAGCACTCAATCAAAGTATGAAATATCTGTGCAATGACTCAAGATGTTTTATAGGCGCAATGATTCTACTATCTGGCGATTTCCACCAAACACTACCAGTCATTCCAAGATTTACCGCTTCCGATGAAATAAACGCTTACCTTAAATCACGACTCTGGCGCTATGTAAAGAATCTTCAGCTGACGACAAACATGCGAGTTGCATTGCTAAACGATCTATCTGCCGAAGCAATTGCTGACTATCGGTAACGGGGGTGTTCCTGTCGACGAATCGAACGGATTGATTTTGTTTCCGCCGAATTTTTGCAATTTCACTTCATTCAACAAAATTTTCCCGAACATCTAACCACAAAAATCACAATCGGTTGAATGAACGAGCAATTCTTGCGGCAAAGAACAAAGATGTGGATCATTTAAACTTCACAATTCAAAATCAAATCGTTGGTCCACTGCATTCCTTTAAATCTATCGACCGTGTTACAAACGAAGACGAAGCAACCAACTATCCAACATAATTTTCAAACTTATTGGATCTGCCTGGCTTGCCACCGCGCAATTTACAACCGAAGGTGTCTCGGTAGTCATCATGCTTCAAGTTATCAAGTTAACAGAACATTTATTCACTTTTAAGGTGTTCACTGTCAATACTTGGTGGAATGGCAATATAATAAAAATAATAAAACATTTTTAGTACTTTTTCCACATAAAATTTATTTGATCAGGACCGGTTTCGCTCATCGCGAGCATTATTAACTGATGATAATGCTCAGATGATAATAACTCAGTTGATAATGCTCGCGATGAGCGAAACCGGTCCTGATCAAATAAATTTTATTTAGTGGGAAAAGTACTAAAAATGTTTTATTATTTTTATTACAACATTTTTTGATTCTGAGGCGGTACGAAGTTCGTCGGGTCAGCTAGTATCAAATAAAGAAGAACACTTTATTATACAAATTCTATATTTATTTAATATGAACTGGTATCGCTCATCGCCAAGATTTTCCACTGATAAATTTACATTAAAACAGTGATATTTATAATAATACAAGTTAAACTATTAAGGATGTAACAACGTTTAAGGGTAATATTTTCAAATACGGCTCATTCCAAAATAGTTAAAAAATGAAATATGAATTTCATATTTAAAAGCAATGCACATTTTAAAAGTATTTTAAGTTTTACATTACTTTGGAATGATATTTTGCATGTTATGCCATGTTTGAGACTGTTTTCTAAAATACTTTCAAAATTTATATTTATCGATTAAATTACATTCATGGTTCATGTTTCAACAATTTTGGAATGAACCTGGTTTGCAAAAAACACCCTTAATTGGTAATTGAAATATAAAAATCATTTAAAATACTAACAAGTGACACTAAATTGAATATATATAAAATGTTTAAAACCCCTTACAGATAAATGATTCTAATTTTTAATCGCATCAAATACATTTAAGTTAGATTATAAGTAAAAATTCGAATATATTTCTAAAACTGTTTCTTTTTACAAAATAATTGATAATATTACAATCAAATAAATATAATTAAAACCAATAAACGATAATTAAATTGCATTCGGTTAAAGCGAGTAAGTAAAATTCGAGCAGTTTTGGGAGTTCTAAAAAATAATTTACTAAAAACATATCAATTCTTTAAAGCATAGCAATGTAAATAAAATCAATAATAAACGTAGGTTAATAAAACGGATGTAACACGGGCGATAATGAAAAAAAATATTTTGTAAGTCCCAAAAAAAATTGTCACTTGTTCCGTTTTATTTTCAGGCGATTCATATTATATTTGTATCGTATTGACTAGGGCATCCAATCCCGAGATCCCGTTCAATTTTCTGATCCCGAAGTTCCGGGATTGAGATGGCCGCGATCCCGGGATTTCGGGATTGAGAAATTTTGAGGAAAACCCGATAATTTACATGAAATTGGTAAATCGGTAAGCTAAAAAAAAAACGAGTTTTGGTGAGATTCTGGGAAAAAGTATAACGAATTGAGGATTTCAAATTTCTCGGTAAGAAAATCACAAGCCCGGGATCCCGAAACCCTAATCCCGGGATCCCGAAAAAAAGGGGATCAATCCCGAAATCCCGGGATTGGAAAAAGGCTCCGGGATTGGATACCCTAGTATTGACCAATATTCTCAAGATTAAATATCACTACCAAGAGAAAAAAAAATATATTTTTTAATTCACATGACATGACATGTATAGGTATCGATTTTTGATGATACTGATGTTATTTATGTTTAGTATGTATACAAATATTATTTCTGTTCGCCTATTAATTTTAGCCAAAGCTGCCACCTATAGTGCCACCATCGGTAAATGTGATTTTTAAAGAAGATTTTTCCGATAAAGTTTTGGCATTTTCAATGTGGCCTCATATTTATTCTAACCAAATTTGTGTCCCAGTAATAATAAGTATTTTTTAAAAAAATTAAAAAAATATTATTTATGCAAGAACTCTCAACTCAAGCATTTATAAGTTTTTTTTGTTGAATCATAATTTATTCTTAGGAATATGATATTTGAAGATATTTTTTAATTAATCCATAAACGTTAATCCATCACAAAATAGAAAATTGGTAATGGTAACGATGGTGGTAATGACAAACGCAATTAACTGTTATTTACAGGTAAATATTTTTTCCATCAACCTTGTTTAATTTCACTGAATAAATAAGTCTGTCACGGTCCGTTTCCGGTGAGGCACCGCCCGCGGAGACCATTCTACTTACCTTTAATTCCAACATGCACTTACCACAAACTTTGACACGGAACTCGAATGCGTGGTGAAGCGCGAAGATTCGGTGTCCAGAGCTACAATGACACTTCAAAATAAGCCAATCAACAGAGAAATGTTTGAATCCAATAAAACAATTCTTTGAAAAAAGCCTATATGCAATTTCATTCAATCAACAACTGGCAAATATTTATTTAGCATTATTTATCACAAATATCACAACTTCATATATATTGTTTTTTCAATAAATTAAAATTATATAATAATGACATATGTATAATGTTTTGTTACGACTCACAAATAAATCGAGTTAAGCGTCCCAAATATGCACATTACTTCATATATGCCAATATGCTTCATTTAAATGTATGCACAATTAAGTGACTAGCGGATTACGAAACAACCATTTTAGTTTAAAAACGCAAAATTATTTATGACGTAGTTTATATCGTCAATCACTTCTGAAATAAATACAAATCACTGTATTAGGCAAAAGTTTTGGTATTTAGAAAATATGTCTTTTCCTTTGGAATTCATTCGATATATTTTGATTTTCAATTGTTTTTTTTATTATTAAGCGATAATAATAAAACCATGAAAGATTTTAATTTAAAATGAGTTGATTATATATTATATTATACAGTTAAAAATTTAATAATCATCAAAGACTAAAACATACTATTGTTTTTTCGTTTCGGCATTTTGAATTAATTTTTTTGGCATCGTATTCTTGCAACGCTACTATTCTAAACTTTCAATATTTATCTTTTAAAACGATTTCAAAATTATTAATGACGGTCTTAGAAAATTAATCAAAGATAGAAAATTTAAATTAACTTTGATTATTCCACGTATTGTGTTACTAACTGTGACACGTGTTTTGCCTCTTTCAGAGGCATCTTCAGACTTACTATCGCAAAGTTTGCTTAAGTAATGAAGCAAGATTGATTTTAACATTTTAAAATTATAAAATTACAAAATGGAGGTTTGGGTTTTTTTCCTTTTAAGAGGAGCAAGGAGCAAGCAAGAGGAGCAAGTAACACAGTACGTGGAATAATCAAAGTTAATTTAAATTTTCTATTAAAATGAATTTCCACAAAGTTACCGCCGAAACCATCGAAAGTATTAATCAAAGATATTCACCAAAAGTTAAATAAATACCAATAAAGTCAGTATTACTACTTAAACAAGTTCATGCCAAAATTACTTTGATCATTGCCCAACTGATTGGCTTGAAGATTTTATTTTTAAATGAATAAAACTTAGTACCTATAGCAATTTATTTAATTTAAGGTGTTTTCACAGATTTCGCTCTAAAGAGAAATTTTGAGTGACTCCAGCATACAATCAATCTTTCTTAAACATTTTTTTTTTAAATCTATTAGACGCTTTTTATTTTTTTTGGTTGACTTTTTCAGACTGTAAACAGTATAGTCATCAGCATAACTGTATTCGTATAAAATTATACCTATCTCAAGGGTATAATATTAAAAGTATAACTCTTGTATGTGCATACATAATCGTCAACTTCGAACTATTATTCCTTAAAGTGACAAGTGAAAGTTTTTAAAAGGCACCTTACAATAAAATACAGTGAAATATTATTTGCTTTTTGAATTGTGTAAATAATTGATTCTGTATTAATCGCTTCATTGGCTTCTTTAAAACGAAGTTTCTCGTTCAAAAACTTATCAATATTTAATACATCATACTTTGATCGATGAGGACATGACAGCTACGTGGCAGGCATTTAACTGTGAAAGATGAATTATTATTGGCATTCTTTATTGTGTTCCAGATATTTTATACCCATATACAAATACTACAAAGTATCCATTGAAATCAAACCATCGCTGTTACATTAAAAATCTATTTGAATGTCTTCATTCAAAGTATTAACATTTTTTCAAAAAAAATACCTCACAATAACAACTCAAAATACATAAAATATTCAATTTTTATATTTGGGTTTAAAATAGGATTATAGACGTGTCTAGAAAAAACTGTTGAAGATGAAAAATGTTTTTATTTTTCTTTCAGCCAACTTTAATTTTCACCTAATGCCATCTTGTGATGATAATTATAACAAGTTATCTTTTTTAACCAAGAATTTTGTAAAAATATTTCAGTTTTAGTACTTAGTACTTTTATATTAATTTCTCTGAATTGGGAGTCAACAAATGAGTCACTTTTAAGGTGTTTACTGTCAATACTTGGTGGTATGGCATTATAATAAAAATAATAAAACATTTTATCACTGTTTCATTGTATTTATTATCAGTTTACAATGCTCACCATGAGCGAAACCGGTCCTGATCCAATAAATTGTATGTGTAAAAAGTACTAAAATTGTTTTATTATTTTTTACAACAAATGAGTAATTTATTTTATGAATATTATGCCTTTCCACCGAGTATTGACAGTGAACCAACGTTCTCTCTAAGCCGAAGGGTAAGCTGCGCGGAGGCTGTGTGGAGACTGCGCGGAAAGATCAAATATGAATTGAGCAACTGTATTGTAGTGCGCGCCAACCCGGAATGAGTGCGCGGGGGCTTCCCAACTGCTGCGCGGCAGCGCACGCGCGCAGCTTAGAGGGAACGTTGCAGTGAACCACCTAAAAATGACGACTTTATGTTGTAATCTTTTTTTTTCTTCAAAAAGCATCATATATATTTTATAATTGTTTGTGTTCCCTCGTATGGGGTATTTATTATCTAGGAATATAATATTTTACGAGTAACAAGTAAACATAAAAATAAGCACACCTGCCTACTGTAATGCTATTTTTATTTGTTTATTCAAATATTGCATACGAATTTTATCTTTCAAGGGTACATACATGTATTAAAATACCAATGCTTCGAAATCACCCCTCGTATAATATACTTCCTACACTATGAGATATTAAACGATAAATTTAATATCGCTTTATCCACTTAGATCGATAACACATCGTAAATTTCATTTAACTAATTATAGGATGTCGAAATATATATGTATTTTTTTATGAAGAACTATATATTTTTAAATCATGTTGATTGCTCTACAGATGGGAGTATGTCACCTTACAGTACTTTAGAGATTACGTTTTACTGTTAACCAAGCATCATTAGATTTTTTTATTATAATTTCCAGTCACATTATTCTTTGCAAGCAATCCGTCGTCATGCTTAATTTTTATCAATTTTGCCAATGTATAAAAAACACTTTTTGTAATAATTCCACATTATTAATAATATTGCTTTCAACGTGAGTACTATTTAAATTAACTTTGATTATTCCACGTATTGTGTTACTAACTGTGACACGTGTTTCGCCTCTTTCAGAGACATCTTCAGACTTACTATTGCAAAGTTTGCTTAAGTAATGAAGCAAGATTGATTCTAACATTTTAAAATTATAAAATTACAAAATGGAGGTTTGGGTTTTTTTCCTTTTAAGAGGACTGTTTGTTTTATTTCGATTCTACACCCCCCTTCTTGCTCCTCTTAAAAGGAAAAAAACCCAAACCTCCATTTTGTAATTTTATAATTTTAAAATGTTAGAATCAATCTTGCTTCATTACTTAAGCAAACTTTGCGATAGTAAGTCTGAAGATGCCTCTGAAAGAGGCGAAACACATGTCACAGTTAGTAACACAATACGTGGAATAATCAAAGTTAATTTAAATTTTCTATTAAAATGAACTTCCACAAAGTTACCGCCTAAACCATCGAAAGTGTGTACTATCAATTGACAGTGAATGCCATAAACGGCATTAGTTGATAATGCTTGCGATGAACGAAACTGGTTCTGATTTTAATACACATTGTAAGGTTAGTAAACAAAATGTTTTTTTTTATTCATTTTAATTCTCTTCCACGAATATTGACAGTGAACATCCAAAAAGTGACTAAAGAATTGTTTTGTGGTTGTAAACAATATTTCCAACCCATTTATATCCATGACTAGAAGCGATATTCTTTTTCATATAAAAGGTTATCGAGACATTTTAACATACACATGTAAAAAAAATCATTCTTGTTTTGTGTCGACTAATTTATTATTTCTAGTTAATATTAAAGTTTATTTTAAAAACAAAATATAGCACCTACTATAATATTCAGGTATATTTATTGATTGTATTGGCATTGACTTGGGTGAATGTCATTATAATGAGGTGAAAAAATAGCAAAACATATATGATATATGTGTAGTTGGTAGTTACAGTAAAGAATTTAATGTTTTTTTTGTTTGACTCTGCTGGGTATCATATAGCATCTGCAAACGCTTTTTAATTATTTAAAGTTCTATTATGTTTTTAATGATCAAATCAATCAATCTGATAAAAATGCTCTCGATTAGCGAAAACAATGTTGGCCATTTTGTAAAATTGTGAAATTACTATAAAAAATTCATCACGACCAATGATTCAAAGATTATATATACTTTATGCGTAACTAATAATATTGTTAAAATACTAAATCAACGATGAAAAATTTACCATATTTAAAAAATATAATAAATAAATTATAACGTACTGATAATGATGCACTGTAAAACTGCTACCACCATTGGCATAAAGCATTTGTTTACTATTATATTTTTATAGGTACTAGGGACTTAATGGTACTGCTTTTAATTGACCACGCGCCAGCACACGAACCAGTCGATTTGCATATTGTGTGACAATGTGCAACAATCATTCCAGCATGCATAATTATTTTTGTTTTCACTGTGCGCATAGGGGTGCCAGCACCTGCTCTCTACGGCAACTGGTACCATTCACCGAATAGTGGACTTGTGTACACCCTTTAATTTTTTTTATCTAGGGCAACTATTCCAAGAATTTAAAAAATCAGTTGCCATGGTGCAAACTTATACACAATGCTTTTCAGTGTTGTAACTTGTAATTAAACAATATAATTTACTTCATAATTTTACATGGTTTAACATGGCAATAATAATCGAAAACTGGCATAAATATTTATGTACTTAGCATCGCTATTTTTCAGCTTCATCCGCACATAAAATGTGGAACTATCTGAACAGAAAATGTTTTACAATTACTGGTTATATTTCAGTTGTTCTAGTTGTCTTCTTGGAGAGACTTAAGTGAACCTAGACAAGTGAATCTAGGAAAATAATTTCAGTTTTTTAATACAAATTAGATAATAGGAATCCAGATAACTTGATTTTACACGAAGACACGAAGAAAAAAATCACCTATGTATGTTCAAAACCTCAAATTGTATGTTGCAAAAAACGTCAATTTAAGTTTGACCTAGGGTTACTTGAACCCGAAGCTACGTTATCGCTAGATTGAAGTTTTTTTACCGTCGCTCCGAATTGATTTTTCAATGATTTTTATTTAACTTACATATCTGTATACCATCAAGGTCATTTTAGTCACTTAATTAAATCTAGTAAATTTCACCAATGAATATGATGAATAGATGAATAATTTTAAAAAATCTTTAAATTATTTTTCTCCAATTTTTCCGACTACGATTCCACCTCCGGAAAAACATCCAACTCCATGATTCCACTGCCCTGTTTTTTACTGCTAAATTCCCAAAACTGACATGTGATAGAAACATAAAACTCGGAAAGAACTTGTACGAAAGTAAAATGAATAAAGATATAACATACATATTCACGATATGAAAAAAATCTATTAATCGATTGAAAAATTAACATATAATATTTTTGGTACTGGGATTCGATTGAATCAGTGGACACAGAAATTGAATAAGACGATAATCTTAAAGCATTTTTCACTCAACTACTGGCCTGACTGTATTGGTATAAAATACAAGTGTTTATTTTAATAATTTAAAATATATATATAAAACGTAAAATATATATATTCGTAAGTAATTTTATTAAAACTATTGCCATAGTGGCAAGACAGGGAAAATACAACCCTGATAGAAACTACTGTGTGATTTGATTCATTGATATCCAAGGGATGTCAACCGAGCTTGACGTGATTTCAAGTAGAAAAATGTTAACAGCTGTCGGCATAACACGAGAATTCTTATTAAAGATATCAAATGTGATACATTCATGGTTTTGATTAAATCGTTGACTATTTTTTACATGACGTATCTCCTATGAGTATCAATAATACGTTCCTAAAAAAATATTAAAAGCTACCTAGTCAATACAAAAAACGTTAAAATTATTATTAAACATTCAAAAAAATATTGATATTTTATGTGTTGTAATCTAAAAAACAATGCAATTACTTATTCATATTTAAAATAAATCTTTTAAGCTTTGCTTGTAATGTTTATAAACTTTCAGATTTAAGATCAAATATATTATATTTATTTTCCTTTTTCCTACCAGTATATTATTTATAACTGTTTAAAAATAATTATAGGGATGATGAATGAATAATAATAACCAGGCATTGCCACATATTTCAATGGTGGTGTTCACATTTGCCCCTCACAACTAGCTTTTGTATATAAAAATATTTATATCTAATCAATAGTAAATATTCTTTCAGTTGAGATATGAAATTATTACTTATTCAGCCGTCGACGAAATATTATAGCTGTAAAGTATGTATATTTAAATTTTTAATCACTTAACTTACCGTTGGAGTACTTTGATTTAGTTTAATTACGACATTTCATTGAAAAAAAATACTTGTATAAAAATATTATTCATTCAAAAAAAATGAATAAACAATTTTATTTATTTAGTATTTTTATCACATAAACAGTTAAACCAATTTCTAATATAAATAAAATTTAAAAAATAGTATTGTTTGTATATAATGAGATTAAAAAAAGTTATTTCTCTGCTTTTAGAAATATTTATTCCGTTTGACGGTTACTTCTGCTTTGAAACCAAACGAAACTTAAAAGCTTAAATACAAGCTCGCACGCGTCACTTGATTTTGATATCGCCAGTGGTGTGTATCATACTATTAAGCTATTATTAAAAATTTAGCATTATTAAAAATTTGTTTCTAAACACATTTATGACTTTTTACTCTTAGGGTAAACTAAATAAAAATTACAAATTACAAAAAACATTTTATGTATATAACACATGTGAAAAATATTTAAATTGTGGTTTAAAATTATATTTATATAATCACATCTATTTTCAGTCGAATAACGTAATCTCTTGATATATGATAATATTTCTAAGAAAGAAAACGTAAGTACTTTAAACCAGTCATTTTTTTTAATAAAAAGATATCAAAATTCACTCTCTGTCACGCTTTTTTTTCTATGGAGGTATCTCGATAGAAGGTTTCTTTCAAGAACTTCTTGTTAATAAGTTGCTAAGCTTTTCTATTTTTTTAAAGAGAGTACAGATATAAAGTTTATTACAGGACAAGTGGTTAGCTAATTGCTCTCGCTTTCTTCGTTGATTTTGGAGATTGGTGGAATGGAGTTTTCACAACCGCCTGTATCTTCGAACAGAAGTCGATGAAACAATATATCAAACAATTATAGTCACAGCGTACATCTATAGAGCTGGTATAGTTTTATATTATTACTTTAATTTATGAGTGGCATGGTACCAAGTCCCTACATAGGGACAAACAGCTATTTATTTCCAAGAAAAAGATTAAAAGTTTTCAAAGAAAAATAATAAAAAAATGCGAATGTTGATTTTAAACATTAAAGATGTCAATAAAAAAGCCGTTCCACAGCGTTTAATGGAAAAGAGGCTTGCCGTAAACCAAGCTCTATCAGAGCTTTTAAATTTCATAAAAATGAACGGGATGCAAAAAATCGAGCAATTCCATACTTTCAAAATTTCTTGCAAATGGCAAAGTTCATAATAATTTACTAAATGTGCTTGTGGTAAAGCGATAAAGTTTATTCAAGTATATATTATTGAATTAAAACAACCAAATAATCAAGTATTAAAAATTTTGTATTTTGAGAATGGCTTTAAAACGTTATTGATTCCAGTTTTTAAATTTTCTGGAAGGCCGTTCCTAAAATTTCCAGATACTTTAACGGTATAAAGTTAATCGGTCTATGAAAATAAAGCACGCTACTGTCAAACCGTCACAACACAATACAATATTACAATCACTCAAAAAACATACTACTTGTACTACACACGCTTACTAGAGTGATTTTGCACACGTGTTCTATGAATTCATGTTGGTTGCATTGCTATTTCTAGTCACTTAATCAAACTCTGCATAACCATTCCGCTGATTGTAGGAATGTAAACAATGTGGGGCGATACGAGGGCAAACGGTGGAAATGATTATAACAATAGAGGATATAGGGGACACGACCACCACCTGCTTTTTTATATGATAAAGTACCCCATGACTATGTACCCTGCAACACGCTTCGAAATGTCACAGGTAATTGTAATTGGTTTCCGAACCAAAGTTTGGTCTCAATATACAACAATCTAAATACATACTTTCGATGGATTCGGCGGTGACTTTGTGGAAATTCATTTTAATATAAAATAAAATAACTTAAAGTGCTTAAGTAATCATTCGTACTTAAGCAAGAATTTGCAAAAGTAGTTGTCTGAAGTTGCCTCTGAAACTGGTTGTAAATTAGCCTTTTGAAGTTCTTCGTTGTAAAAATGCACATCACTTGACTTAGTAACATAATGCTTTATTAAAACGGTAAAAAGTAATTTTAGGCAATCAGACAAAATGGGCCCTCGTGTTGAAGTATGTAGATGTGAACTGAGCCAACTAGTAGCATGATATAACTTTTTTCTTGGACTTTTAAGTACAACCACGTCTTTATTTGGTGTTTCGGTGGATTACATATTTTCATTTTTCGAAAATATTTTGATAATGATATTTTAAGTCATTTATAATATTACAACGTAACACTTGGCTTTCTTCACCTCTAATGGGCACATATATAACTCGACGTTTGTATTATAGTTGTAAAAGCTCTGCTTAGAAATAATGAGATTCCCGCTAATTTCCTTAGCAAGGCATTTTTTTTTCAATGTGACACTTGAAACCTTAAGCATGGATTTGTGTGTGTGACTTTAGTGATTTTTATCAAAAACAAAATCATCTCAAATAATTAAGAAATATTGACCAATCAATTTTATTGATTTTATTTTATTTGATTAAAAAGTATTTCATAATGAAAAAAAGGTATTAAAGGTAATACACCCCTTAGTAAAATTACTCGACATACAACCCTTATCTGAACGTGAGTAACCATGCACCCTTGTTATGAACTGAATATTAATGCAATTTACTGTTGCGTAAAAAATCACGATAGTGCACTATCATACATATATCAGAAAACCTGTTTTTTATAACAGGTACGTGGGTATAGTAATTTTTAATAAATTAAAATAAAAGGGTGCAAACCAATCATTTAATGCATAAAATATAGAAAGTGGTTTCATGAGCAGATGTAGATTTAAGCATATTATCATAAACTATTTACAACTATCTGATATTGAAATAACAACGGTATACATATTATGATCGCGATACACATATTTCGTCCACGCTAGGTAAAAATATATCTTCATAGGAATGTATCATAAAACAAAACTATTAAAAAATTTGACTTTTTTTTATAGCTCGTATTTTTCTAGTCAGAATTTATATATTAAATGGTTATAGTATATCGGTCAAAATAAATAGTTATAATTTAAATTAAATTAAAAAAAACTAACTAAACCTAACCTTACCAAAATGGTTATAAAATATTCTGACCGTTCATATTTTTTATTTTGACATTTTGATTTAAATTCTGACCATTTAATTTGTTCCCATTTTTAAATTATTTATTTTTCTTTTATGTCAAAAGATCACGTTGATATACAGCCAGTTCTCTTTCGATACATGTACATTTAAATGCTTCATTAAGAGGTCAATTTGAGAGTTTAAATAGAGTGTTATCACTTGCTGTAGTCTAATTGACTACATCAGGGTCTAGGTTTGATTACCAGCAAGGTCAATGTATTTTTTTTTTAATAATATAAAAAACATATTTTTCATTATTTGTCATGCCAGATATTTTTTAACTATAATATATATTTTTTTCAAATACAAGATATTTTTTAATTCATATATACCTACTTACTGGTATAGTTTATATTAATTAAACAGTTACTAAAGCAGTTACTGTTATAGTGATTCTACTACATACATAAATTGTTTAGTTAAATTAATTGCTTTCCATTTCAAAATCCAATTGCGTGATGCATTTGAAATAGTTTTTGTAACTAATTGCTTCCAAATTTGAACTCCAGTATTTGGAATTTGGAATAATTTTAATAAATGTCTCCTAGTAAAAATGTTTGGCAAACATAATAAAATGCAAAAATAATTAAAATAGATTTGGTTAGGCAAATGAACTTATACTTAAATGATCTTTATATGTATACAGTGCCGGCGCAAGGCTATTTGGCGCCCTAGGCAACGATTATTGACACGCCCTTTTTTTCGAAATAATAAAAAAAAAATAACTCTGGATCATAGAAATTTGTTTTTAAATATCAATGCCCGCTGTAATGTAAAGCAAACGGTCTCTTAATGAAGGTATATCAACAGAAATTTTTCTACGAGAACTGTTTCTTACACAGTCGCTCAACCTCGCTTTTTGAACTATATAGAATACTATATATAACTACAGCGAACAAATACAAAGTCAAAATATAAACATAAACTTTATTATTTGAGTATATTAAAATAATTTGAATACTCTATTTATGCGCCCTAGGCGGTTGCCTATTTCGTCTGTATGGTGGCGCCGGCCCTGTATGTATGCATGTATACTTGGTACAGAGTATACCCACTCCTTCACAATCGCGCATTTGTTAAAAATACATTACAAGCGTGCAATTATTATTAAACATTAAGTGCAGTTCTCGAACAAGCCTGTAATTAAACGGAAAATGAATTCGGGATGCCGTTACGTTACAAAATTAAGTGATCAAGGTGTATATGTTTTAAAGATGGAACTGAAACTCTTATACGAACATAACTTAGAATTTTGCTCGCCTTTTATGCGGGTCGTTTAATTTTCTGGCCACAGCTCAATTTCTGATTTAAATTAACACAGTTTTATTAAGACATTAAAATAATATTGCAATTTTTAGCACGCACAGTTAAATTAGCAATTCAAAAAGATGCATAACATCATTTTATCAGGTGCTTGAAATTGTAACTGTTAATGGCTTAGTGATGATTGAGTGACCGAGTAGTTACACGTGCAGCTTACATAATATCATCGGAAAATATTTTGACCGACATAAGTCATCCAAAAACATTAAAAAAGTTTTTCATTTTTTACATATACATTTCCAAAAACGTAGTGTAGAGCAGTGGTTTCTAATCTTTATGTTACTACGTTTCCCCTAAAAAAAATACCGTCATGCCTCCCTACTGGGGAAATAATTGTCGAATTAACAAATTCAAGAATTATTCTCAACTCTATGACCTTTTTTTTGTCTACCAGTAATACTAAGTTTCCACGCTTCCTAGTTTGGAAATCGCTCGTGTAGAAAGAACAGATTGCCCTATACTTTTATGGTAAATTACTTTAAAAAGTGGAATAATTTACGAACAAACGTATGTGTTAAAATGAAAGATTATGTTTAAATTATATTTTAAAAAAGTATGTAGTATTACGTATCTTTCAGTTTGACATAAATCAGGTACTGGAAACATTTTTTTAATTCAACTCAACAAAAATGCTTTCAAGTGTCTCATGAAAAAAACAGTTCGTAGAACAAAATTAATTTGTATTTTAATACAATAATTATTCAAATATTTGAGTCTTTATTTTTGTGCTAATTTTTTTAAACGAAATACATTCCATACATGTGCAATCAAACTTTGTGAATGATTTTATTCATATTTTTTTAGAAATCTCCATTGTATTGTTATTTTTTAATATTCATTTTCATTTCATGAACACTTTTTCTCATCCTTTGAATTAAGCTTCATATCTATATAACAGTGTATTGTTCGTACTGTAAATTACTACTAACCTATTATTACAAAATTGATTCAAACACACTTAACGCCTACCTATAAACAGACTTTGCTAATAAAATTTGAATGATGACAGAAACAAGAGCCTTAGGCTTTCTTAGTTATTGGTGTGTAAAAGGGTTGGATCACTACCTAGATTAAAAAAGCTCCTAAATTGTTAGATTACGTATTTTTTATCATGGTAATAATACTGATGAAAAATGCATTCCCACGCTTTTGAAGCATTTCTAAATAAAAAAAACACAATCTCAATAAATTTGCACAACTATATATTAATGTATTAATCTTCATTTTAATTTGTAGTCATTTCATTTTTATAAAAAGCGTTGTATCATTAGATTTCACTTACGATTGTAATGGCTCCTTTGGTCATCCAGCATATGGCTAGTAAAACCATTTTTAATAAGGTCATTATAGTTTAAAATAAAATACATATTTTTTTGAACGCATTGATAACTGATAACCAACAAGATGTTAGTGCTCGCGATTAGTCCTTGATCCTTACAAAAATATGGGATTTTTATAGTAAAACAAGGTGTGTTTAAATTTAAGCAACACAATTTATTTAAGTGTTTCTGTAATTATTATTGTTTTTGACTTCTAATTAATCATTTCAACGAACGACGTTGATAAGCAATGCATTTTACTTGTGCATGGCTGAACTTGTTTTTCTAGGGAATAAGTTATAGTTGCTAGTTCAGCACAAGGAATTGAACCCTCGACAACACAACTGATTGGTATTTTAGCCGTGGAAAATATAAAACTACAATACCAAAGTTTTATTGTACCATTATTTTAATTATCAGTATCTATGAGATTTGATAATTCGAGATCGGCTTCTGTGCTCAAGAGGAAAGAGTTACTCTACTATTGAGAGAATAGATGGTACTGGGTTCAAATACTGGAAAAATCAATATCAAATTAAAATTATTTCCAATATGTTTTAATTAAGATCTTAGACATGAATAATTATACTTTTTTCCCTTGAATTTTTCTTGATTGATTTTTTTGAAGGTTGAGCTACAATTTATTTATCAATCATTTATTTTAAATTGTTATTATTTATTTTTTTGAGGTATATGACACGTATAAATGAGGCAAATAAAATTGGTTTAACCTGAATTCTCAAAGGGCTGTGTTTGGAGTTTTACGATAAGTAATAATTAAAATTAGTAAACAGTATCGATGTCGCTCTCAGCTGATATTGATTATTGATTTAACGGTCCATCTTCGATGCAGCAGCTCGAGGCGTTCGCTCCCGTTTTGCATTATAAATGTACGGACAATGTTACAAATACAAGGCGGCAAACGGAAAACGCCATTTACCCTCAATAAAAACTTCATCTTGGCTATAATTCGCCATTGCCTCTGGACTTACCACCGTCCACCAAACTAAAATCTCGTTTTCTGGTTTCAAGTACAAAACAACACGACGACATTTTATAATTATTTATTTATGTATAATATATTATATCTAAAAAAGATTGTTGTCGAAAAGACTGTTTAAATAGTCCGGCTATCTACAGCAAATTTTGAAATGCAAAAGGCATAAAATGATACATTGTAAAAGAAAGCTGATAAAAAATATAAATAATATACGACGAATTAATTGTTCAATGTTAAAAAAATTAAAACACAATGTGCATTGTCTTTCTTTTCATTTTTTTTAATTAACAAAACCTACATAGCCATTTTCATAAACGTTATCAATTATTTTATTTACAAGAAATTCTAAAAAATGTATTACTTTTTTAAAAGACATTTATTGAACTCGACACTTAAAATATATAATTTTCAATTATGACAGTTTTATCGTGTAATATGGTTGAATACGTCTTGTCTATTTTTTAGTTGTGAAAATAACATGTTTTAAGCAGATTAATTACGAATTGTTACAAAAGCGGACGTGTATGTTACTGATCAAATATAATTAAAACTTTATTTTTGATATTTTTCTATTAGTAGTATTTAAATAAGATTTTTAATAAGAGGTTATCTCATGAGTAATGATTATTATAGCACATATGTCTGAAATGCTTTTTTTTACTCAAATGGAAAATTGCTAAGATCAGTGGAAATTAAATCAGTCTTCATTTGAAAATTTCAGGCACCTAATTCATTCAATTATCTTGCGACTTTATCTTATTTAATCTTGTATTATCAATATATCGGATACATATTTTTTGGTAGAAATTTTGGTGACGCGAGAGAAAAATATTTGCATTTTTAATTATTAGAAATTATCCTATACTCAAAACAAAATTTAATTCGATAACTTTTTTACTCCACTTGTTCTGTTACAAAATGTGACGCATGTTTCACCTCTTTAAGACGCATCATCATACATTACACCGCAAGGTTTATGAATAAACTAAAAATTGATTATTACTCTTACTTTATAAATTACAAACTACAAGCCAAGGTTTCATCCCTTTTTACTAGACGCAGTGAGGGAAAAAAATCATTTTACTAATTAAAAATCAATTATTTACATTACCTAAGGTAAATTCCGATGGAAATAAATTCAATAATAGATATTTGCTTATCTAATTTAAAAAGCTAATTGCTTAGTTTTCTTTTCTATTTGTGACTCTATTAATTTCCAAAAACCCTAAGCTATAAAAAAGGAATAAAATAGTTATGAAATCTAATTTTATAGTCAAAATTAACATCCACAAAGATTCTGCTGAATCCATCAAAAATACATCTTTGATTCGTAAACGACAAAGTATAATGCTAGCTTAACACTTACCGCCTTATGATCCAATAAGCAGGCGTCAGTAGTGCATTTTTTTAATGATAGGTAGTGTTTGATATTTTGGTAATATCACTGCAAGAAACGATCTGTCATAATTGAAACGGGAATAATGCATTATATTTTTACGTCACATTATAATTAACTGACTGTTTTTTGTGCCAATAATTAATTTATTCTTATTGGATTTCATCCGATATCGAACACATTATTAAAAATGAATTCAATAAGATAAGAAAATGATACTATTATTATTTACTATCTTGTGAAATATCTTCTCAAAAGTGTTTATTAAAAAATATATTTATATAACAAGAAGGTTATAATTAAAATGCAGTTTTGTTTGATATGGATAATTATTTAGTTTCCATTATAGATGTATTGCATACACTGCCAGATAAAAATATTAATTTTATATAAGCCGCCTGCGTCGTGGAGTGGTCAACGATATTGGATTCGGTTACGGTGGTTACGAGTTTGAATCCCAATACGAACGCAATATTAATTGATTTTTCAATCAATTTTTAAATTTATATTCGAAGGTATTGATGTCTGTGATGTATTTAATCCTCTCCTCCCTCCCATCCTATCCTAAAGACGGAACGAAGCGAGACCGATTAGCTAACCGCTAGTCCTGTCTTAGTCCTACCTGTTTATTCCTACTCTCTTGAGTAACACACACTTCTGTTGAGATAACCCCTCATCAAAAGTCTTTATGTTCCACATTGAGAGCAAACATGGAAAAATGTATAAACATATACCACAGTTAAAGTGTGAATTCACACCAATGTATGCACTAACTAGCAGTTTAGTTGAAGCTTACAACATTACAACTCACATTCAAATAGACTAGTTAATGATAAAGGTAAAATAATTTACTTTGTATAGTAACTGGTATAGTAACTGCATAATACAATCAAATAATTGTTATTTGGTTGTGTATATAAAATTAAATATTTTTAATTGAATTCCGCTCCTGCCAAAATTACTGGATGTGATGGTTAGGGCACGCGAGCGACACGCGTCCAGAAATGCTCTCCCAGTTTACAATTGGCAACGACACTCTTTATAATAAAGAATGCAATTTAATTTGTCTTATTTGAAAGAAAAAAAATCACACCAACGTTCAACAATGAATCAGGGCAACCCGCTATATATTTAAGCATTAATTATATAATTTTAAAAATTATACCATAAATATTTTCATGATTTTTTCAAACTTTTTATTATTATAAACATATGCAAATATGACTGTTATTTTTTGTATAAAGTTTTATATAGTTGATAAACGTATTTATTTCAGTAAAAACACTACAAAATCACAATTCACAGCATCTGTGTTTGCAAATTTGAAGTTTAAATAACAATTTCAAAAAATACTGTTGAAATATAATATGATATGTAAAACATTACTGTTTCTTGTATTTTTTACTTGTCAATCGAATATAATTGAATGTTAATTACTTTTGCTGGAATGACAATTAAAAATTTTAGTGCTTAAAATTAATACTACTAAGACCAATGTGATGTGTAACCAAACCTGTCATGACTCTGATAGGACCCTTACCAGCGCGGTACAGATCATCGAGAGGATTGACAGCTTCAGATACCTCGGCGTACATATCCCCGAAGACGGTAGTATAAAAAACGAGTTAGCCATTCGTTTAGGAATGGCTGGAGCCACATTCAACTCAATGCGGACTGTCTGAGACACATAGCTGGACTCGATTAAAACCAAACGCCACTTGTTCAACGCTTGCATTCTGCCGGTAATGCTTTACGGTTGCGAATCATGGCACCTGACGAAGACTCAGAAAAACCGTATACTGAGCTTCAAGAACAGATGCTTGCGTCGGATAATGGGGGTGAGGTGGTTTGATTTTGTGAGGAATTCAGAGATAAGGGAGCGTTATACGCCCCGTCACGTCAGTGGTTATGGAGAGACGTTGGAGCTGGCTGGGTCACGTGCTGCAAATGCCTCCGGAAAGCTTCAATCCTGCCTGCCTCTTCTTCGAATCCCACCGGTCGGTGGGATTCTGGCGTCTTGGACGTCCGTCGGGTACTATCCATAGGATGTACTCGGCGGAATTGAGGGATGCTGGCATGTCATGGGAGGAAGCAAAGCTATTGGCGGGAGACAGAGAAACATGGAGGTGCCGCGTGGCGGCCATATGCTCCACATAGGGAGCGAACATGGCCAAAGAAGATGAAGCGCTAAAAATAAACAAAAATGTTATGTTATCATTTTATGTCCTCCCACGTTTTCAATCCTAAAAATATTGGGTCGTACCAAAAGTGATTAGATAACCACTTGTCCTGTCCAAGCTCTATCTTTTTGTACTTACTCTATTCAAAAAATATAGGCAACAAACAGTTCTCAGAAAAAAAACTTGTGATGAGATATCTTCATTGGGAAATTATGTGCTTCACATCACATTTGGAACGAACATGAATTTAAAAAAAGCAGTTTTAATTTTTTTAAAATAGTGATATACTCCTTTAAAATAGTTATAAGCAGGTGTGGGCGTGATAAAATAACTTTCTACGTTCTACATCCATTTAAACTAGCTGTAAGCCCGTTGCCCAGCAACGGGAGATTTTTGTTGCATTGTGTTTGATTTTATTTAGTTTAATTTTATTTTATTTTATTTTATTTTATTTTATTTTATTTTATTTTATTTTATTTTATTTTATTTTATTTTATTTTATTTTATTTTATTTTATTTTATTTTATTTTATTTTATTTTATTTTATTTTATTTTATTTTATTTTATTTTATTTTATTTTATTTTATTTTATTTTATTTTATTTTATTTTATTTTACTTTACTTTATTTTATTTTATTTTATTTTATTTTATTTTAATTTATTTTATTTTATTTTATTTTATTTTATTTTATTTTATTTTATATTATTTTATTTTATTTTATTTAAAAAAGTGGAGACTGGTAGGTCGAGGACACCTTACACCCACTCACTCAGACAAACATACGGACCTTATCGGCTATTAATATATAGATTTTTCATTGAATGATTAGAGTTTTGTGAAATATGCAACTTCCTTGCTTTCGTCACCATCTCCAAGGATATTCGATTGACGCAGCCGGCAATCACCAGCGCGCCAATTGATGATCCGATAACACTCGACCGCATTAATCCTCGAGATTCGTTGTTGTTAAAATAACCTGAATCAAACGAGTCGCATGCCCCTGTACGTACACATCTGCCCGAGAAATTACTTATTGACTGATAAAACAGGTAAGGCCACACGTCATACCGAAGTACAACATATAAAAATTATAAAACTCGAATGTGGAGGGCCGGTGCAGGGGGCAGGCCGGTTATTCGGATGCAGGCAGATGTCTGACCGTGTCCCCGAAGTAGGTGTGCATAAAATCAGTCCCCCAAATTAACCCTATTTTTATAATTTCAATATCAAAGAATGTATAACAGATATACTTTTTTTACCCATGTCCGCCGCTCCCAATGTATAGCATATGGCTTCCTAATGAAATTATCTCAACATATAGCTTGAGGACAGGACCAGTGGTCAACTAATCGCTCTCGCTTCGCCCAACTATTAATGTGTCGGAAGGGTGGAAGAGAATTTTTAGACAACACAAACACTCATGCCTTCGAACAGAAATCGATAAATCAATCTAAAAAATTCTGCTCGTACTGAGACTCGAACCCGTGAGGTACGGCGCGGAACCCCACAACGCTAACTGCTTAGCCATAGGACCCGATATGCTTAGGTAATTATCTGGATATTTTCTTTCAACCGATTCATGAACGTGTACCTAACATAGTGTGTTCCAAACAGATTGTTTTTAAACCTCCATTTAAAAAAAAAAATAACAGATAACAAGGTTTTGTGTTATACTTTATTGTTAAACCTAGGAAGCAATGTAGAGACTGCTTCTCTTAACTGTTTTTTACTACTAACATGACTTGATACTTGACTTTATTGAAGTCAGTACCGAAAAGCGTTTTTTGCATAGACATCAACAAAGAAATGGTAGAAGTACTTGCAGTGGCGTAGGGAGAGGTCCTGCCGCCCGGGGTGAAGTTTGAATTTGCCGCCTCCAATATTTTCTCTTATTTTGTTTCTCAGTCACTTCCACTATTTTTATTAATGAACTAGGATTTTTTTACAGGTGGCTGAATTTTTTTAATGTATAAATATAATTTCTCGAAAATATTGTATTTATTTTTGAAAATGTCGCCCTCAAAAATGTGTCCGCCCCTGCCGCAGCCCCCTCGCTACGCCACTGAGTACTTGCATTGCTTTTAAATACATTTTATTCTTCACTATTTTTTTATTAAAATTGAATATGGATTCAATTTTGAAACATTTGTTTAAATATAGTTACTATCGCATGATAATTCTAACATTTTCAGTGGTTGCCCGTTCAAAGTCATTATCTTGAGTCTTGACTATCTAGAAATGGATTCTGTATCCAAGAAAACTTTAAGAAATGAAGAATCACAAGTGTTGAACTTTTACAGTACAATTAATTAAAAATAAGCCACATAACAGTTTTTCGCAATGTCGCTGTAGAACGAAAATAGTTACAATCATTATATTTTTTTTCTTGAATATCCGCGCACTAAATCAATCATATTTTCCAACTCAGAACTATATCATTTTTTATGTCGTTTAGTTGAAGAAATGCGCAGGTTTTAATGTCTTTAGTAAATTAATAAATGTCGTGAATGTCATCGAATAGCGTTCTACACGTTTCTTTTAAGTAATAACATACGACTGCAAAAGCGTTCATTCTTTATGACTATTTTTTATTTGGTTCTCGTAAACAGCGTAAACATACCATATTGCTGATATATAACTATCCTAACGAGAAGGTCGTCATAAATTAAAATCTCGTTTTATGTTGTAAAAATGAAACGAGATCAATACCGATATTTTCAACACTAGTATTTCGGTATTAGAAAAACGCCATGAATACCGGTATTCTGGTTTCTCTCGCCTGCTGTGGTCTAAAGTTTGCTCTACCAACCAGGCAGTTCTGGGTTTAATTCCCGGTAAGGGAAATGTTAATAAAGATTTTTCAATTTTAAATTTGAGATTAAAAGAGTGTTTGTGATGTAAATTCAGCTACAGTTGCTCTCGAGTGACTTTTCATCAAGTTTTTCTAGTATGATTTTTCATTCAATCAATCATTTGTCTACTTTACTTGGTAAATTCTCTACGTTAAATATTCACACGCGAATTTCCTTTCATTACTACTTGTATTGTTAGTTAACATATTTTTTAAATATTATCTGCACTTTTCAATCGATCAATGGCACAAGTATATAATATTGAGAATTTCTGTTTTGGTTTTAAAGTACAAAAATTAAAACGGAATTATTCACAATTTTCAATTTACCATACTACATAATTACAGTCAAATATGCAATTCTCTTAACTGATACTTAAACTACTTCAACACATCAGTTCCCATGGAATAACCTGGAGAGTAATCGTTTTTCGAAAGATAGGTTTAACTTTACTGTAATTAAGGTTGTTGGAAATTAGCTATAATTCATCAAAGTCGATAATATATAGCATCTTGAATGAATAATTATTATTGAGAAATAAAGTTACGTATTGCCTAATCGATATTCGTAAATATTTCCTTTCAATTATTTTAATAAACCACATTTGTCTTCATATGTTTTTAGTTTCCGTTTTTTTTACCATAATACTATGTCCTTCAATCTCATATCGCAATGGTTGGCTTTTTTTCATTTGGTCACACCTATGGCGTCCAATCCCGGGATCCCGTTCAATTTTCTGATCCTAAAATCCCGGGATTGATACGGCTGCGACCCCGGGATTTTGGGATTGAGAAATTCTGAGTAAATCCCGAAAATTGACACGAAATCGGGAAATCGAGAATTTCAGATTCCTCGGTGAGCTAAAAAAAAACGAGGTTTTGTGACAATCAGGGAAAGAGTATACCAAATCAAGGTTTTCAAATTCTTCGGTGAGCTAAAAAAAAAACGAAGTTCTGTGACAGTCGGTAAAAAAGTATACCAAATCGAGGATTTCAAATTTCTCGGTGAGCTAAAAAAAAAACGAGGTTTGGAGATAATCCGGTGAAAAATTATGGCAAAGTGATGATTTCAAATTATTCGGTGAGCAAATCCTAATCCCGAAATTCCGGGATTGGAAAAAGGCTTCGGGATTGGACACCCTAGTCACACCAGCAAAGTAAATTTTACCGTTGAAATATTTTAGAACCGTTTTGAATAAACAATGATTGAATACCTATGCCGTTTATCCACCACAATACATTTATGCAGTACCACTTGATTTTACCTTAAACTGAAAATTTCCTGATCTCAAAATTACAATAGATTGTTAAATGCATCAAACAAGCCATTCAGTATATATGTAAAGTAGAAGATTAAAAAAACTCCCGTATATTTTACTATTAAATAAACAATCACTTACATAAAATATGTCGAATGATTCAGAAATATATACCTTATATTACATTATCGGTAAAATGTAATAATATTATTCTTAGGTAAATGTATGGAACAGAGACAAGCGTATCAAAAGTTCAGAGTGGAAAAAGTTAATATTTATAAACTGAAAACGAGTGAGTATACCTGACATTACGTAATTACGTTTTACGACGGTATAGTAATAATAATTCATAAGAATGCATTAATAAGTCATTTTATTGAATAAAAAATGTTTTTTATCCATGTCTGCTCGCAATGTGGAGCATATAGCCTCCTAATAGAGGTATCTCAACAGAAGTTTTTCTACAAACTTTTGTTACTCAGTCGCTTAACCTCTCTTTTCCAAAGAGAGTTGTAGAGATAGAATGATAACTCTAGGACAGGACTAATGGTTAAGTAATCACTCTCGCTACACTCAGTTATTGAAGGATAGGAAATGTGGGAGGGAAATTTAGACATCACAAACACCAATGCCTTTGAACAAAAATCGATAAATCAATCTAAAAAATGCTGTCCGTACTAGGAATCGAACACGTGAGGTCCGGCACGGAACCACTGTGCCATAGGACCCAACATTGTAAGCATAGAATAATGTATGCCAAGATAATGCTGTATATGTAACACGTCTAATTTTGCTAATCACTTAATTTCGGAAGGACACATGTTCAATCAGGAACAAGGGATAAAAATGTTACACCCACATACGGACAGTCATAAGCTCTTTTTCCAAGAAATTTTGGAAATAAATAGAGCACAGCTGCAAAGTCTTCCGATTTTAAATGAAATATTAAACTTTCCGGCATCTCCACTTCTATACCCTATATAATCATTAAATCATATAATCATTAAACCTTTGCCGACAAACAAATAATATAATTCTTGAAACTACTTACTACTCAAATCTGTTGGCATTCCCATAAGCTTATCCTTTTCGCTAGCAATGGCTTTGGACTCAGTGATGCATTTATTTCTTATATAAACCCGAAACTTTCATTTACTAAACGTCAGATCAAGTTCATCCGTGCACTTAAATGACTGAAGATGCCGAAAGGCGAAACCCGGGTCGTTAGTAACAAAATCTGTGAGAATGTACATAGTTTGAACGATTCAAATGTATTCTTCAGTTAAGTTTTTTTTCGTAGATATACATACTTAAGGATGCTTTCGATGGATTCGACGGTAACTTTGTGGAAGTTCATTTTTATATATTGACAATATTCCAATACGTGGAATAATCTAAGTTATTTCATATTTTATTTTATACTTAAGGAGATCATTCAACTGCTAAAACTTACGATTCCATTCATTTCATTTGAGTTCTCGTTCTGATCGTGAGCACCGTAAAGTGCCAAAATCAGTATCACTATAATCGTTAATCAGCTTGTTTTTCTTCTTTTTTGCACGTGCCACATTATTACAATGAAACAGTGTCAAACACCTGTATGTATTGTACATAAGAGTGCCAACTGCTTCGTCAATATTTATAGGCAGCTTTGCCCCTTACTGTCATATCCTTATACATCTCACTCACCGACAATAATAAATAAACTCGATACAACAAGGAACGATTGCCCGACGGAAAGCTTTCACCGTGAAGAATTCCAAGTTATAATATTATCGAACACCGAATCTGCAAGTTGTATTTCCACCGATATGTCAACGTAAGGACAAGACGGAAACTTTCTACGTTGAAGTTAATGACTTTTTAATCGTTTACATTTTTGAATGTTAATGAGCAAGTGAAAAACTGTGGATTTTTCAAAACGACAGTGGGTGTGTACATATGTATGCAGCTGGTGATTCGTCATTCCATCATTTTGGTCAGACAAGTTGAAGATATTCAGGTTGAAAGCGTTGAATTTATTTACAATTGGCTAACCAAGTACCAATCTTAATATTTGCACTGATATTGTACAACTTTTTGTGATTTTAATATTAATCAAACATATGAATGAGTTTTTTATTACTTTTTTTATTATTCTTGTAATAACGAGAATTAAACAATATTACTTAAGTGCTTATATTATATCTACATTGTTAATTTCAGAAAAAATAGAAACAAACAATGCAAACTTTTATTTTATTATTATAACGAAATAAATCAGCGTATTCCACAATAATTTTATATTTTTAGATTTCGTTTTATTATAAATTGTATAATATATTAATAATAATTGGCTACGTTTTTAACGTACGCTAAACAAATTTATTTTCATATGCATTTATTTCATTTTTACGAGCTTGTAGTATCTCACTGGTTAGCAAATTTTCTTGATGGAAATTTAATGTCAAATTTGAACTATCTTTTTTCATCTTAGGCATCTTCTGGTTATATCTACTGACAGGTCAGTTCAAGTGCATTCGTGCACTAGATAAAACCAGATGCCGAAAGACGAAACCCGGGTCGTTATCGACAAAATTTATGGAAGTGTGCGGAATAAAAATAATTCAAATTTATTATAATTCATTTTTTTTGCTTCGTTGAACCGGTCCTGACTTTTTGTACGGAATATCTTCAAATATTAATAATACAAAGATCCATCTTAGTAAATGTTCATCTTTGGTTTATTGGTACAAAAATCCAAATAGTTTTTTTTTATTATTTTAATCGAAGTTCAATAACCTTCAATCGATATTGCTGCCGTTATACTTTTTTTGCCTCGGTCATAAAGAAAGCTATAACACCACTTAATGGCTTTTGATAATGATGATGATGGTCCGCGCTAAAATTTATTTCTTCTCGCTTAATTAACTTTACTTATTAAGACAATCACAATTATTCCGAAACGGGCAAAAAGTTAATCGCTCTTTCATATTTTTATCTTGTCCCTCCAGACGAGTGTAACGTCGTCAATTATTATGGCATTAAACTTGAAATTCTCGTAAATTTATCGCGGACGACCGTCGTTCGGCCACGCGTCCGCCCACTCGCGCATAAGAGGAAGATGTTCTCTTTGCGCATGCGCAGTCAGAATTCGCGCCGACGCGGGGTCAAACGGCAAGTGGCGCTAATTGGCGGGAACGAACGCGTCCGACGCATGCGCGATGCACCGCTCGCTTCTGCTCCCGCCATAATAATTGGCGCGAAACATCTCTTCTGTTGTTATTATTATTGCTTTATCGCCGGCATGACTTGCGCGAATCGCCATGACTCGATTAATAAAGCCAAGGTCAATCAATAATGACGCGATGACTACAAAGGGCTATGTTATTGGATTAATGTCTGGACTGAAAGCAATTGTGTACTAATATTGTGTATTACATTTTACATGTGTAATCTTCATTGTCAAGATTCTTATATTTATAAAATCGATTACATGTTTCATAATCGTAGAAGTAGGTTCTACGATCATGGATTCTTGGGAGTGGAACTTAATATGAGAGCGTGAATAAGCGGAGTGTCGAATAACGGGATATGATATAATATGAGAGATTCGATTGATTGAATCGTCGTTTAGCCGGGCGTCAAACAACGCGATTTACATAATACGAGAGAGTCAATTGATTGAATCGGCAATAAGCATGGCGTCAAATAACGGGTTATTAAATAATATGATAACACGATTGATTGAATCGTCACATAACTGGGTATTGTTGATTGGATTGGCATTTAATCGATAAAACTTTATTGTAATAAGGTGAAAAATCTAGTAGTATAACGTAGTTTATGAACACGTTTGATTGAATCGTAAATAAGCGGGGTGTCAATTAATTGAATCACCGGTGAGCATGGCTTCTAATAAAGAAATATTACGTAATATCAGAACACGATTGATTGAATCGTCCATTAACGAGGTGTCACTTTACAAAATGGTTACCGTGCAATGAATTAGTACAATTGAAGATAAAAAAAACAATTGTTTTGCCCATTACATGATTTCTGTGTGTGGATAAATATAATCTTTTTTGGCTTGCAACTTTCAATATCGGCGTGTGTCGGTCGCGTGGCGGAGTGAATGAGATGAAAATATAGCGAATTCAATGAAGCCACGAAGGTGCGAAAGAGACACTGCCGAATGATGCTTTCTTTGGACGATCGAGTTTTTGTCAATCCAGGTACAAGCCCTATAAAGTCACATTATAAAATATTGTTTCATTGAATGCTGTTTTAAATTCGACTCTCTTATAAATGTGCTTGTATTTTATAAGTTTCATAATAAAAATATTTAAATATGTGTGTTTATCATAAATAAAATATCACATTGTTATATTTAAAGTTATTATTTTTTTATCAGCACAATCAATTTATTTATCAATACTATTAGCAGAGGATACACCCATAATGTAATACTTAGCATTTCACATTTAAATAAGTCGATCCTCCTCCAGTGAAACATATGAATTTACAAAATTAAGCCCTAATGAAGTGAAGTGAGCCAAGTGGTAACATGACAAAACTTGACTTTTAAGTATAATCGCGTCTTTAATTATTGGTGTTTTGGTGCATTGCATATTTTTACTTTAGTGAAATACACCGTTTCAGTTCACTTTTATGATACACCAAGACATGTAAAATATTATAATGCATCTAACTATCTGTTTCCTAAAATACCACTTCACTTCATCTCTCATGAACTTAAATGTACACTCGTTTCTAACACACACATAAGTCAGAGAGACATATGCATATTTTTAATGTTCACCTGAAAGTGTTATTCTTTAATTTACTTTTAAACTACCCTGTATTTATAATAATTTTCGTTGGCAAAAACTACACGGTGTCTTAACCTTTTCAGTACCGCGATGATTTAAGCTAAAAAACATTCACTAGCATACCTACCGCATGTTTTTAATAAGTTTTAAAAAATAGGACTGAATTTACGAATAATAAAAGTTTACTTGTAAAATGATATATATTGTTTAATATTTTCAAGTTAAATTTATGGTTTTCAGTGGCCTTACGGTATTCACGCCGTTCGTATGTAGTGGCCACCAGTGGCCTTACGGTACTGAAGCGGTTAAGCAATGAAATCATTATTGAAGTGATAAGAGATACAAATATAATCTGAATGTATGTACTTAAATTATATTTAGCTTAAGTTAACTCTATTTTGACTGTATTCGTATATTACAGTGAACGGAGAAATGGATTATAGCAAGGGTTTTGGCTTTTGTCTGTAAGTGTGATATTTGATGAATTAGAAGTTACAATAACTCTCAAAACTCACATGAACGATCGAAGCCCACCAAAACATATTATGATTTTTGTTCAAACGTTGGACAAAATCTTCGAGTACTGGATGTTGGTATTTGACTTAGAATAAATGTATTCAAAGAAGAAAAAAGATGTTACTTAATTTTATAATATTTATTTTAACTTTATTTTTATCCATGCGGAGCATATGGCCTCCTAATGAAAGTATCTCAACAGAAGCTTTTCTTCGAAAACGGTTTGTTACTCATTCACTCGACCTCTCTGTTAAATAGAGTAGTAGGGAAAGAAGGATTATGCTAGGACAGGACTAGTAGCTCACTAATCGCTACGCCCATTTATTAAATGATAGGAAGGGTGGGAGGGGAGAATTTTTTATACATAAAAAAAACACATATGTCTTTGAACAAAAATCAATAAATCGATTGAAAAAATACTGTTCATACTGGGACTCGAGCCCAGAAGATACGGCACGGAATTTGACAACGCTAACCGCTGTGACATGTGACATTATTTTAACTTGATGTCGTTAAATATTTTATTATTGTAGTTATAAAAAGAATGTACTATAGCAGCATTGAAACAAAAAACTTTAAAGAATTCTTTGAATAAAATTTGGTATACTCAATAATATTTACAATAATCGTAGAGTAATTAAAAGTTTTGCCAAGAAAGTATACAATAGTAAAAATAAATCAGGCATATCTCCATAGCAACGAGAACACTCAAAGAATAATTTCTTTAAATCAACTGCCAACTCCTACATACATGCAATTTTATTTCACGTCATTATAGTACGTTACGTACAAGACTTATTTTAATATTGTTTTGATTATTTGAACAGGCGAACCACCGATAGACCGCAAGCTCTCAAATTTTAAGGATGCACTTTATTGAATCCACGCATGCGCAATACACACAAAAGCTTTCCGTGTACTTCCTCTTTGATTCATAAGGCACATTATTTTTTGCACGGCAGACAGGAAGGTCTCGAACAACGCAGTGTTCCTTTATTGGCGAATACCGAGGCGGTCTCGCTGCAGGGACAAAAGCTTAACAGGGGAGGAAATACATTAAATCATGAAAAAGGTACCGAACATAAATTTAAGATTTATTCGTGTGTACAGAATGGCTAAAACGTGCTGTTCATTAACATCATTCGATGATATAAATAGTGCAAAACCATCAATATTTATTTATTATTGGAGCACGTGGACTCCTAATGGAGTTTATCTCAACAGAAATGTTTCTGCGAGAACTGTTTGTTACTCAGTTGCTCAACCTTTGTTTCCAAAGAGAGTAGGAATAGAAGGATGGGGCTAGGACAGGACTAGTGGTTAGCTAATCGCTCTCGATACGCCCCGTTCATAGAATAAGATAGGTGAGAGGGGAGAGTTCAAGACATCCCACACATCCATGCCTTTGAACAGAAATTCATAAATCGATCGAAAAATCAATTTATATTCAATATTGTAATATTTTTTTAAAATCTACAAAAATCTATATCTTTTAAAAGTTACACCATAAAGATTGTAACAGTTGTCCTGTCTTGTAGAGAATAATGAAATAGTAACAAATTATACAAATTTACAAAAAAATATATATCTGGAACTCGAATCTTAAGAGAATATTGAAAATGGTTGAAAGGTTTGGTTAATCGTTCCAATATATAGAATATCTTTAACATGTTAATATAAATAACTTTTGTAAAATATTTTTCTTTTTAAATCCAGCGATCAAAATAATTCAATTCTTTTAAATATACTCACCTTTTATATCAAAACTCATCCCCATATTTGACAATCAAATGTTATTTCAAAGACCTACATAATTTGTATTTGTTTATGTGATTATTTTCCGAATTGATTTAACTTCATTAAAATAAAACCATTACTTAAATTAGTCCGTATTGTCATTATTGGTTTTTAATTTAGTGATAATAAATGTGCCACTTATTCAACGCTTGCATTCTGCCTGTACTGTTTTACGGTTGCGAATCATGGCACCTGACGAAGACTCAAAAAAACCGTATACTAAGCTTCGAGAACAGATGCTTGCGTCGGATAATGGGGGTGAGGTGGTTTGATTTTGTGAGGAATTCAGAGATAAAGGAGGGTACAAGACAGCGTCCCGTCACGTCAGTGGTTATGGAGAGACGTTGGAACTGGCTGGGTCACGTGCTGCGGATGCCTCCGGTAAGCCTCAATCCTGCCTGCCTTTTCTTTCGACTGGTCGGATTCCGGCGCCGCGGACGTCCGTCGGGTACTATCCATAGGATGTACTCGGCGGAACTGAGGGATGCTGGCATGTCATGGGAGGAAGCAAAGCAATTGGCGGGAGACAGGGAAACATGGAAGTGCCGCGTGGTGGCCAAATGCTCCACATAGGGAGCAAACATTGCCAAAGAAGAAGAAATAGATAAGTTTTCTTTTTTATATATATACGGTACAAATATTTACCAAGCATCAGTTTAAGTCAATCGGTGCACTGTCTGAATATGTCAAAAGCCGAAACCCAGGTCGTTAGTGACAAAAAGTGTGAAAGTAAACAAAATTTGAACGATTCAAATATAAAAGATTAGTGCTTTACAATTTTTTTTTAAATAATTAATATTGATTACTTAATACTTTTTATATGTACATACATATCTTTTGAGCATGGTGTATTTTATCGTTCGTTGTAAGAGACGGACTGGAGGTATACATTCACACGGTGATATTGTGCTGGCAAATAGCAAATAGGAAGCTATATCCAACTTCCTACCTGCATTTATTTTCACCGGAGTCACTGAATAAAAGAATTGACGTACATTAAAGGAAATAGAACATAATATTTTTTTATGATAAGATTTACCATTTTAATTTACTTTTCCGCTAACCATGCCCGCTTTTAATGTAAAGCATGTAGACTAATACAGAATCACTCAAAAATAAAACATCGGTTGGTATAAGCATATCAGCTATACATAGATAAAAATTCAGTTTCTATTAAGAAAATCAATGTATGAAACTTCCCATTCAATAAGACGAACTCTTTACTAGTGCATTATCAAGTGTAAAGAAAAATCGCGTATCATCATTTAGCTTGTAGTTTTAAGCATTGCTTTGGATTAATGGTTATATATTATTTAAATTGTCTAATGAATTTTAATCATATTACTGTTTTCACGCAAATAGTTGTCTATATTTGGTTGACTTCCAAATTCAGCAAGAACCAATCCGTATTCAGTAATTACTAGCTGTAAGCCCGTTGCCCAGCAACGTGAGATTTTTGTTGCATTGTGTTTAATTTTATTTAGTTTTATTTTATTTTATTGTTTTAGGGGAGGGGAAATCGAGGACATCCTTCACTCACTCAAACAAACAAACAAACAAACAAACGGACATTATCGACTATTAATATATAGATAAATTTTCAACAAGGCGTGAAACATCACTACATACAAAAATTTAACAGTAATACATAATATTCTTTTAGATTATTCTCTATCTTTTAATAAAACTTTTTTTATTTCTAATAGTTTAAACAATAACTCTCTTGGCTGTCAACAATCGTTTATTTTTGCACTGAAAACATAATTTAATAGAAATATTTTGTTTGAACTAAATTTTTGGTGTATGTTTATTTGATTCTTTTAACAATTTTTGATTTTTTATTTTTCGTTGTAAAAAACTAAATAATAATAATCGCTTGCTATTTGTTGTACTGTACATCGAATTCATAGAAGAATCCATTTACCTCAGTGACAATAATTTTAAACGTATTGAATTCAACTGAAAAGGAAGCTCGCTCTCTCAAAAAATATTTAAAATAAATATTTGCATTTACTTAGACCGGTGTCCCCGATCTACCCGTACTTCATACGCCGAGACAAAGGTAATGTTTGTGTCACAAACATCAACAAAAACACTGCCATATTGGTTTAGATTTCCCTCAAGAATATATTTACTGTCTCAAATTTCGGAGCACAATATTTTTTATTGACTTAAAATGTTTTGTACCTATGATTGTCAACAATGATTATTGAATCTCCAATGTTTAATTCTATATTCGTTGAACTCAGTATGGGTGTATTTGTAATTATGTATATAAAGTTCACACGGGTTCTAAGTTGAGTGGTTACGTTGGCTTCGGAAACAGATAGGGATTCCAACTATTCGTCATTGTCAACTATTCGAATATCGAATAGTAAAACTGAAACTATCCGGATAGTTTTTAGTTACCTTAAATGTTTATACTAAAATATTACATTAAATAGTACCTACATTAAAAACGAGCTAATTTGTAATAAAAGTCATTTATTCAAATTTCAAAAATGCATATTTAAAAAAAATAGGGCATTTAATGTTTCATGTTTTAAATTTGTTTTTAACTTAGTTTTTCATTGTTCCTGGCGTTGAAAATACTCGTTTAGTAGCAGTTGACGTTGGCTTTATTGTTAGAAGTGTTTTAAGCAACACGTCTAACTTTTCTGTTTTTTTTTATAATTGATCCAAATATATCATATACAAAATATTTTTAAAACTATGATTTAAAAAAACATATTTTAATAAACAATGAATAAGCGGCTGTTTTTACTAGTAGACAGTGGTCTCAATTTCTGAGTTTTTACTAAATAAGCGTATAACTCGCACGCAAAAAGATATTGATAACACCCGAGTTGGGTGAAGGCGAAAACACCACTACCTGAAAAATTCATAATTATTCTTTAAATGTGAAGAAATTGCGATGTGATTTTTTGTAGATTTTGTAACATATTTCATTAAAAATGATTACGAATACTATTCGGATATTTCCCCAAATCTCCGAATATCGAATCGTTGAAAAGGGGCCAAATATATCCGAATATCGAATATTCGAATATCCGAATTGGAATCCTTAGTAACAGAGCTCACAAATTCAAATCTTTTCAAGGAAAGACGTTTGTATGATGCATGAATTTCTATTCAAAGACATCGATGTCAGTGATGTTTAAAATTACCTTATGCCATGGTGTAGCAAAAAAGATTAGCTTCCCACTTGTTATGTCCTAAAATTTTCATTATATTATATTTATACTATCTTCAAAAAACATGGTTGAACGACTGATCAACAATAATTCCTCATAAAAAAACATAATTTGAGATAAAATCCATCAATAATAGAAAACCGTACTATGTTCAATATTAGAAGCTTTAATTTCTTAAAAGTGTTTACACATTTTAATTACTTTTAATATGTACGTTTAAAAGACTTTTTTTTCGATAACTGAAAAACAACGAATACAAAAAGTTCTTAACAACATTTAAAGCTCAACCAATAAATAAAATATTTTTTTAATATAAAATATCCAATATCGAAATATATTTCTTAAATGAACGCGTATTTTGGTATCAAAAGAAAATCGTTATTCCGGGATCGTGATATCAAAAATACCGGTATTGCACTGTCCGGTTGAGGCTTCACCGATCTGTCAACTAGAACGCTGCCACAAATTTATCAATATTATTGTAAATAACTAAAGCGAGTGGCGTTACTTATTGCAATCATAAATAAGCGCTCGGTAATAAATTGTGATTGACATAAATATGACACCGAGTAAATAGCCACTATAAAGCGAGTTTTTTAAGACTTCCAAATGGAATGATTGGGTGGAGCGGAAGTTACTAAAAGCCTTAACGGGAATCTTCCGTCTTCTCGTCAATTTCATCAGACGAAATTAAAAAAAATATTTATTGTGTACTGTTTTATTAAGGACCCGAAGAACAATAAAAAGTCACTTAATAACAGACCAAAAAAAAAGAATTGATATTTTAATAGGAGTTTTTTTGTGGAACAAACATTTGCTTAAATCATACAATATGTATGATACAATGTATAATATAGGTATAATTTTTTTTTTACATTATTGTTAATAAACTTATACGATTCGTGGTTTTTATGACGATTGCGGACAGTCACAATTGCGCGTATAGATTAGAGAAAGTGTAAGGTAATATATTTATATACATGCTCAATAAGCGACTAAAAATAAACCAATAAAACGTCTATGAAATAATTTTCTTATTTGTAAAAAAATATTCATTATTTTAACTTTTAACACATATCATTATGTTTTTTTAGACAGTTATTACTATCGTTATAAAAAAAATGTTGTTGATCTTTTAACGCAGAACACACACGCGCACACCAACGTTCCTTCTAAGCTGCGTGCGTTTGGAAGCCCCCGCGCACTCATTACGAGTTGGCGCGCACCACAAGACAGTTGGTCAATTAATATTTGATCGTTTCGCGCATCCTCCGCGTCTTTGAAATTTCCACTCAGCTAACCTCTTGCCTTAGGCTTAGAGAGAACATTGGCACACACCCTTTTGGTTGGCGTATATACAAAGAGTTTCTGTGTGAGATATATGAATTTTTAACCAAAAGAAAACAGCTCACACAACTTACACCTCCTTTCTCTCTTCATGCCATTCTCATATCTCACGTATATTGGGCGACTTCTGACAGGTGGCATTATATTTATATTTGTAAATATATTACTTCTGTTTTCTACGCAACTGTGCGCGTGTGACGATGTGGGCGTTGACAATTATCAAAGAGTTGTTTTAAGATATTTTAAGTTGTTGGTACAATAACTAGTGATTGTTATGTATGAATAGAAATGTTTTTAGCTTATGATCTTCTTTAAGTAATTTTTGTCCATGTCCGCTCCTAATGTGGAGCATATGGACTCCTAATGGAGTTTATCTCAACAGAAGTGTTTCTACGAGAACTGCTTGTTACTCAGTTGCTCAACCTCTCTTTTTCCGAAGAGAGTAGAAATAAAAGGATAGGGCTAGGACAGGACTAGTGGTTAGCTAGTCGTTCTCCATATACCCCGTTCATAGGAAAGGATGGGTGAGAGGGGAGAATTCAAGACATCACATACATCCATGCCTTCGAACAGAAATTCATAAATCGATCGAACAATCAATATATAAAACTGTCCGTACTGGGATTCACACCCTGACCTCCGTAACCGAAGCCAACGACGTTGACCACTCGACTACACGAGCGGCATAAAAATACAACGATATAAATTTATAGTGTGATGCGCGTTTTTAAATGACTTGAATGTTTTAAAAAAAATACGAATTTAAAAAAAAGTATTTACTTTTAACAATATCATATCTATATTATATTCTTCGAATTTTGCCAGTCACCTTATGATAGCTTCATCGGAGAAAGATAGCACTGGAGAGGGAGAAATGATTGGCCTCGTCGTGTTATTTAATTTATTAAATTTATATTACAACAAACGTATCAACGGCGCCGATCTCAATGTGTGTATGCGTCGGCAATATTTCATTTTTTGCCCTTACTCAACTCGAAAACTCTTAAAGTTCTGTAAAAACGGATACATAAACGGATTTTTGAAAAGGCTTAGATACAAGACATACTTAATTATAAAAAAAGTTTTCTTTGATATATGTACTCGACTTCAGCTTAGTTATAGTTTCTAGCGTGCATTTTTTATACGGGAAATGGAAGCTGTACAAACCCTTTTAATATATCTACCTCTTGGTTTACTAGGTACTCGGTGCTTTCAGGTTTTGATAACAAATTTTCGACAGTATTTAGATATTTAAAAAATATACATATATTTGTCATTACAGCTTATGCAAATGCGCCAAATATTTGGAAGTTGAAAGGTCCAAAGCGCCGAAATTAATAGCCTTTTTGTTAGTCACTCGAGATCAACTCGAAGTGAATAAACATCACAAACACTAACGTATTATATCTTAATTTTGTACTAAAAAAAACCTACTGGGAATCGAGCCCAGATCCACCTGGTTTGTAGAACCAAGCTCCAACTAGACTACAGGGCGCCAAAATTGTATTATCTATATATTTTTTTATTATGATTTCATTACCCGATACCGACCCCCGTTTCGTTATTTCACCCAATTATTTCAAACGTTTTATCGTTTTCTTTGTAAAATAGCCATAATTTGCACATGGCAACAATTTCAATTATTAAGAAACGGCAATATTTTTTTTGTATAAAAATTGTTTTTTCATATTTTTTACATATTCATTACGTCTTTTTGAATATTGCGAAATACCATATTATAACTTGTGAATCAAAATATATTTGACACGCCTGCGTCAAAAATATAAGCATGTTACATTTTACATATTTCTTATGATTCGACATTGAAATACATGTGTAATTTTTTAAAATAAAACTTTAAGTGTCGAGTGGCAGGTGAAAAAAAAAATACAAATTACTACAACATATTATGAATATCAATCAGCCACTTTAACAAAAACATCTGCATTTTTTTAAATAGTTCAAGGATTCAATAATCTCTTTGATTTGATTGCCTTACTAGCTTGACAGCTTCTGAAAAGAATATCGTTTACGCATGTCAAATTTAAAATATCATTTCATTCAATTGTAGACTTGATTTACCAAATATGTTTTAATTCCAAAAGTTTAAATAATAATCATTTTTTATTAACATAGGAATTTTTAACCGACGGAAAATAAAGTATTGTAACATAATAGTGGTACCAATATTATATAAGAGAAAACTATTAGCTAACAAGTGGCGTTGGAACTTCTTCGCTGACCATATCCTCACCCTATATAGAGCATATGACTGCCATACGGCACCTTTATTTTTCGCTGTCTCTTGCCACTTGTTTTACTTCCTTCCATAAGATAACAGCAATCCTCAGATTCGCCGAATACACTTTATGGGTAATACACGGTGGTCGTCCATAAAAGGGGCTTGGCAGACCACGGCTTGTGAGTAGGGTTGCCATGTGTCCCGGATTGGCCGGGATTGTCCCGGAATTGGAATCGCTGTCTCGTATCCCGGATGAGCACTTAATTGTCCCGGAAATTTGAGGAAATCCCAAAAATTGATAGGATTTTGGAATTGAAAGAGCTAAAAAAAATGAGGCTTGGAGATAATCTGGGAAAAGGTATAGCGAATTGAGGATTTGAAATTCCTCGGTGAGCTAAAAAAAAACGAGTTTCGGAGGTAATCTTGGGAAAAAGTAGGGTAAGGGATTAAAACTTAATCAATCCCGAATTACAAAAAGGCTTTGGGATTGGATACCATAATTCCTTGGTTTTTGGATTCACTTGCAAGAAATCTGACAACTCTAACGACTTGGCAGTCGCATGCGGCTCTTTATATTGTCATGCGCATTTTTATATGCTATGCATACATAAATTAATGACAGTTTCGTATTTAAAAAAAATAATGACGAATAATCGTTGTATTTTAAATTTAAAGTAGCTCTTAGGGATACGACGTAAAACATTATATATAATTTAATTCAAAATATTTCTTGCTGTCTATTATATTCCAATTAAACTTTAAAGAATATTAACTCACAATTACCAGTTGACAGCAGGTACTACATGTCAAAAGTTTTAAGCAGATTTTTTTACTATCAATATTCATATTAGATTTGACCATTGATAATAATATATTTTAAATAACAAATAATTCATATAAAGTTCTACCATCTTGTTTGCAATACCTGTTTTTATTAGCTTGCAGTTCGCGAGCCTGAAAGCCAATCAGGAATATAAAACTGCATAACTATCGTTTAAGCATGTTCACTATAAATGTGAAATATATGGTGACCCAACGGAGTTTATCTCATAAAATGTTTTTCTACTATTTGTTTTTAGTATAAAGTAGAGATATAATAGAAGAATAAGGCTAAGACATTGGTTTTTTATTCGCTCTCGCATTTTTCCATTTTAATGATTACACGGTCGGTTGGTGGGAATTTCAGACATCTCAGAATTTAATGCATTTGAAGATAAATCCATAAATCGATCAAAAATCTATCTGTATTAGTATTCGAGCCCGTGAGATACGCAATCGAAGCCAAAAACATTGAAAACTCGACCACACAGTAAACTATATTAACATAAAATTATGACAATGGCATTTTTAAGTGAATTAACATCACAAACACTAACGTATTATATCTTAAATTTATACTCAAAAAAACTTACTGGGAATCGAGCCCAGATCCACCTGGTTTGTAGAACCAAGCTCCAACTAGACTACAGGGCGCCAAAAAGTATCATCTATATTTTTTTTATTATGATTTCATTACCCGATACCGACCCCTGTTTCGTTATTTCACCCAATTATTTCAAACGTTTTAAACGCAAAAACATTGAAAAATCGACCACACAGTAAACTATATTAACTTAAAATTATGACAATGGCATTTTTAAAAGTGTTAAAATAACAATATTTTATTGTTTGCAATTTCATTTCTTTTATTGGCTGACAATTTGCACCAAGAAATTTGAATGTAAAATATATTTAATTGATACCCCTTCATTCACTTTACAAGAATGTAATATATAAGGTAGAGGTATCATTGATGTGTTCAGAGATCAATCAATCCTTTTTACATCGATTGCTATCGATATTCTATTATAAAATGATATATCTGTATCCCATTGTTTTATTCCAATCTCTACATATTAATTTAAAACAATTTTTTCACTCAATCGAGTTGATGGGGTAAAGGATTCCTTTCAATTTACAAGGGATATTCTATCGATCAATCTATCTAAAAATGCATCTAAATTTTTCTACCCTTTTGGCGGAAGCTGTGACGTGACGAGGCACAAAAAATCAATCGATTTGTCTTACAGCGAAAATAATAAATATGATAAACGGCTTGTTGAAAGCGATGCTTTTACCTACAGCAGACAGTTAATGTTTCTTTTGTTATTCGTCAAAAGAACAACAATAAAAAGTTTATAGATTTTTGTTCGAAGTTTTGTCTTAATGTTTTTTTGGCTTATCGGTAGCTAGAATCTGTGTTGAACAAGAAAAGCAATAAAAACATCCATGAAAAATTTAAACTTTACTGTAAAACGGTTAAATAAAATACTTAACTGAATAAAACATATTCTATCGAATGATTACTACGTAAATAAATTGGTGTTTAAAAGTACATTTATTTAAACATTTTAGTGGTAAAAATAAAACGATTAAAATACATTCGTCTACCAATTTTATCAATTTAACAATAAATTCTCAACGACTGTTTACAAAATTTAATACAGACCGTTTATAAATTTCATTTATAATAGATTACAGAATATTATATTTGTTTTGATTTATCTGTTTATCTGTAACGAAGCCCACAAACACTCTCTTTCTATATTTTTTAATTTTAAATTATTGGGAGTGTGATCACAAGGTAAGCGATTGTTACAGATGAGTGCATTTTGAAGGCACTCACACACTCCCTCTTTGTTTCTGAATCGTTGGAATTAATCATGTTTAGCGATTGTTCAAAAATATCTTTTAAAAATATGATACAATATCTTAATTATTTTCGTACGTTTTGTATCATCAGTCCATCACAAATACCAATTTCCAAAATCTCAAGCTAAAATTGAAAAAAAAAACTTATTTTGAAATTAATCATACTGTGACTTGGACCTAGACCAGCCATTCTCAGTCGTTTTTTCGTTACGGTCGCGTACCAATTTTTGCTTCGTTATGTAGGCCACAACATATTAATTGATATACGTAAATACACCACAATACATAATATAGTGATATTAAAATTAATGTGTGGTCGAGTGGTCAGCGTTGTTGGCTTCGGCTACGGAGGGCACGGGTTCAAATCCCGGTACGGACAGTTTTATAAATTGATTTTTCAATCGATTTATGAATTTCTGTTCAAAGGCATGGATGTGTGTGATTTCCTGAATTCCCCCCTCTTACCCATCCTATCCTATGAACGGGGCGTATCGAGAGTGATTAGCTTACCACTAGTCCTGTCCTAGCCCTATCCTTCTATCCCTACTCTATTTGTAAAAACAGAGGTTGAGCAACTGAGTAACAAACAGTTCTCGTAGAAACACTTCTGTTGAGGTAAACTCCATTAGGAGTCCATATGCTCCACATTGGGAGCGGACATGGTTTAAAAAAAAATTAAACTTTTTTTTCCCAAATTATTTTTTATATTATATATATATACTGAATGTGCAGCTTCGCAGTTCAGTGTACAAAAGCACTACACGGGGACAGCAAACAAATTAACGGATAAATTTATTTTCACAAAAATACAATTGTACACAAATATTCACTTCTTTACCTAAAAGAATACGAGAGATTACTATGATTTGAGCCTCACTAAATTGATAAATATAAATTGTCAACGTCAAAGTTGACTACACTGGTACATTACAGGAATATATTGCTTTGTAACAAAATATTAATTATTTAAAGTATAACGTGCAGGAATTTTTTAAACACATTATAATATTAAGTGTCATTCTTTTTTTCTTCTTAATAATACATCTATTGGGTCTCATCATCTTTCGAATTGGCCATTAATCTTTTGGTTCAATTAACAGCATCCTTGAACACTGTGAGTACAGTTGAGAATTTACCTCATCAAATACGATATTTTGTTTTTTTATTCAACAAGGGTTGTCAAAATGAAATCATATTTAATTTAACTATTTTACTTTCATAATTATTATTCAAATGTATTTGAAATTAAAAGCGACATATTCGCACATAAAAAAGAAAAAATAAATAAAAAGAATCACTGATCAATTATTAATGATTGCGATTCCAAATACATATACTGGCATTAACTGGCATCGACTCCATAATATGATATTCGACATACCTAAACATTCTATCAATTAAACATCTTAAAAAAAATACTATTTGACTATGTATTATACGAAAATTGAACGATTCAAGTATTTTCAGTCAAAGTTAAATTATTTACTATATTAAACTAGATGTAAAAAAACAAATGAGTACATACCAGATCTTGCTGGTAGTTGATATTTCTCATTTTTAAAAAATACATTTGTAAAATAATCAGCATATTTCAGATCACGATATCGCCAGTAAAAAAACCCGTTAGAGCCATAGATGTAGATTACCAACAATTTAAATAAACAAATGGGCCGCAAAAAATATACATTTGGCCGCATGTGACCCACGAACTGTATTTCGCCCAGACTATACCATAATATACCTAACAGTTCTAATCAATACAAGAAATGCAAACAAATGTTTATTTTCATTTACATTTAGAGGTGTACTATTTCTCAATTTATTTATTCATACAAAATATTATCATAGTAACCGAAAATGATTCTCAACCTGTTGTGCAACCCTGGAGCAGTTATTTTTCATATTTAAAAGCCTACTCAAAACTGCAAATTAATTATACCGGAAGAGTCCAGGAATCGGCAGGTGCTCCCTTCATTTTCACTGACGTAGAAATCGTTAATTCCTGGCTCCCGGTTGGTCGCGTGTCATAATTAACAGTGGTTTTTACATAATATCAATGAAGTCTTCAAACGAGACAATAATTTGGCTCTAATATATTCCTAATTGTTTGCTTCAGGGAAAAAATAAATTGAAGTTACTATATATTTACTGGCATTAATGATAATTGTTAACATCGTTAACTGATTTTAGTCTAACGGGACAGCTCAAATTCCTGAAGGAATATCATTATTATACGTCACCTTGGACTTTTATTTCCTACAGGAGTATTATTTATCTCAAAATATATTTAAGTGTCTCCAATCACATTGTTTCGCTAAATAAATAATTTTACCAAATATTATGTAGTAATAGAACAAAAAAATGTTGTATTTATTTATCATGTATACATTTTGAATTTTTTGAAGTTAAAAAAAATACATGCTTAAATCTAAAGGGCTGTAAAATAGTTCGATCTCATATTTGTTATATGTGTGTTATAATTTTATAAATACTTTACAAATAACAGCTTATTCACTATGTTTACGTAGTTATATTATTATTTACGAGAAATTAATTTTAGTCAGTCAAAATGTTTGCATTCTTACCAACTGAATAACTAAAAAAAACTCTTTTAACCGTGTCCATTCTCAATGTGAAGCATATTATGGACGTCTTATAGCGTTTACTTCAACAAATGTTTCTTACGAGAACTGCTTCCTTTTTAATTTTTTAAGAGAATATGAAAAGAATAATAGTGCTGGTACAGGACTAGTGGTTAGCTTATCGCTATCACTGCACACCGTTTTCAGGATACGCATAACACAAACATCTAAGGCTTCTAATATAAATCGATTGAAAATCAATTTAAGAAACTCCCCGTACTGGAATGTGGACCCGTAAGCTACGTAACCCAAGTTGAATATGTTAACTATTTGACCACGGACTGGGCTTAATAGAAGTTGAAATATTCTTTAAATTAAGTTTCTCCTGTTGATTGTTTAATACATTATGCAATAATTAATTACTTTTCTCCACGGCTTTGAAGTATTAAAATAATATTCAACTACTTAATATGATTCAATGTTTTTCAAATTTTAAATCAAATAAATTGTAATAAAGGTAATAAATACTTTCACTGGAACGGAACGTTTTCGTTTGACTATCCAAACACAGACAGTAGACACGCAAGTGTATGAGCTCAAATTATTATTCAATGTATTTTTAATGAATTAAATAAACTGTTGTGATAATCATTACATTAAAGCAGCGGCCGGGGAACTTTTTTAACTATTACCCCAAAATATTTTTGCGTAAGTCGACATTACCCCCTCATTTTGAAAAGGAGAGAAATTTACACGGAAAATAACAAAAAGTTGCATGACCATAGTAAGTATGTAATAAACAAACAAAATAAAATTCTCATATTGGAACAAACAAAATTTAATTGAAAACTTTCCCCCTTCAGGTTTTGAAAAATTTACTTATTACCCCCAAAAATTTCATTTTTACCTCATTTGGGGTAATTTAACCCGGTTCCCCGACCGCTACATTAAAGTGATACTATTATCTATAATGTATGTTTCCTAAATGAGATGTAAAATAAAATTTATAGATCGTTTTTACCGAGTACTAAAATTTAACGAATCGCTAAAATCCTGTATATAAATTTTAATTAAACTATTTTTTGTTATAAAAATACCTTTAATAACGAAATCACCTTATGTCAACGTAAAGGTTAAACGAAGGATATGAAGACATTTATTTTTCCATAAAATGTATATTTAAACTACTTTAATATCTATCAGTGTCGCATTTTTGTCGTCGAATCCTTAATAATATTCTATTACAATAAGAATATTCTATTACAAACCCAAATCTGACAATAAATACGACCAAAATCCAGCAAGCTATCCCGTTGAAATATGTTTCCCCAACTGGGTAATTACTTTTGCAGTAAAAATATTTCAAAAACATCGATTAATTTAGTTAAACTGGCCGTTTTCGACTTTGCAACTATGCACGCGAAGGAATTTGGCGAATTTCGAAGCTTTAAGCTCGTGCCTTATCTTTTTGTTTGCTGTATAATAAAACGCAAAGGCGTACAAAATTTTAACCTTGGGATGACAAAAATATATTAATAACTATTCTTTATTTGACCGGTGTTTGAATGGGGAAAATATTTTTGAGTGTCAAATTGAATTAATATCAATTCAAGGGTAATAAAACAAAAACACTCATGTTTAATTCCATCCATAAAAACATCAAAATCACCTATGCCACGATTCTCAAAAATTAAATAGAAAAAAATTCGCATCAACAATTGTGTCTGGATATTCTAGTGAATGATTTCCAATAAGGAGATTTAGTATTTTATATAACTCCTACATTATTTTTCATCAGTTTTACAGTGTTCAGTAACAACACTTGGTGGAAAGACATTAAATTATAATTTTAAAAAACACTGTTTTCTACTAATTCCACATTTAATGAATATGATCAGGACCGGTTTTGCTCAAGAAGAGCATTTCCATCAGTTCAAAAAGAGTTTTTTCAATACATTATATTTTATCACTTTTAGGGTGTTCACTTTCAATACTTGGTGAAAATGTTTTATATTCAAAAAATAATCTAGTCTAATATCTAAAAGTGGAATAAGTACTCATTTGTACTTATTTTATTCAAAAAGATCAGGATTGATTTCGCTCATGACGAGCATCATTACCGGGAACAAATGGAAATGATCAAAGTTTAAATCATTTTTTGGTCAGAATTCAAATAAACTTTTGGTCCGAATAAGATTGACTTTTTGGTCATAATAAAAATATTATACGGTCAGATTTTCATAACCATTTTGGTTAGGTTAGGTTAGGTATTTATTCAATTTCATGAAAATAATTACTATTATTTATTTATTCTGCCCTATATACACTGACCATTTTACATATATTCTGACCAATGTAATATTAATTCAGACCAATGTGATAAAAATTATGACCGAAACTGTATTTAAATTCAGACCAGGAACATTCGAGCCATTTTGAACTGATGAGAGTTTTTTTATTGTATTCAGTTGATAATGCTCGTTATGAGAAAAACCAGTCCAGATCTTATTAAATAAAAGTGGAATTAGTACAAATAAGTATTTTACTTTTTGAGCATTATATGTATGGTTAGATAATGCTGAAAAAGTGTTCTTATTTATAAAGTTATAAAGAATTTACTAACATTCAATAAATGATAGAATTAATATTTTTAAAAAAATACCGTTTCAATCCTTGTTATTAATTTTTGTATCTATCTACAATCTACATCACTGGCTTAATATTTTGGGTCTCATACCGCACGATACTGGTTCACAAAACGACGTTCAAATATCTTAATTAAAAAGCGCTGATCCTTCGATGGGAAAGAATTCAATCTGCGACACATGACACCCTGCCGGTCCGCTGCATGCCACACTCGATCGATAAAATTCGCGATCCGATTGGACAGATCGTAAAGTACAAAGACGGTTTCATTCTCGATCCATGTCATGGTGACGTATAAAAAGGTGCCACGAATTTTTATTATATCGATGAAAATATTATTTACGCATATTGGCTATCAAATATTTTAGTATCACATTGGACTTTAACAGTATTTTATATTTGAGTAAAGGCAATCAGGTTTTTATTTATTTATTTAAATGTTTAAATGTTTAAAATTACTGTATAATGTTATCAAAGTTACACACAAAAAGTTATCAAAGTGTGCAAAAAAATATTGTAACTAGAAAATACTACTGATTTTATTTGTGACTGTTACGAATATGCTTTTCCAATCGAATATTAATTAGCCCATTAGAGGTGAAGTGAACCAAGTGGTATTTTAGAAAAAAATAAGATAACTTTGATCGTAAAAGTACAGTAACCTTAGTTAATACACATTTCAATAGTGCTATCTCCGTAAAATAGCAATATGAAATACACTAAAACACCAAGTAAAGTCGTGATTGCACTATAAAAGTCCAGAGGAAAAAGTTTAACAATTTTATGATTTGGTTCACTTCACCTCGAGGTGGCTCATTTAATCAGTAGCATTTAAACAACCCCAAGTTGGAGCTTTAAAATACATATTTTTATCTTAACCTTTTGGCTGCTGTAGAAAAAAGTACGAGTGCATTTAGCACGCCGGCTTTAATTTGTCATTATTAATTTAATTAGGTATTGACAAGAAAATTCGTCTCTGGCGTGTTGAGCCCGGAAAGTTTTTGGCAGTCATCCAGTTAAAGCGCTCTGTTGAGCAAGGACGATCGTGATCTTATAGATACACTGTGGAAGAAATTTTTATTATAAAAATCACCTTTTTAAAAAAAACATCATTTATTTCAATATAAAGTTTAATTTTGATAACTTTTTTAACTCACGAGTTGTGCTACAAATTATGACACGTGTTTCGCTTCTTTAATTCATATGTTGTTTGTAGTTATTAAAATCATTTATAGAATCAGTAATTAGTAATATCAATTTTTGTATCTCTTTTGTAACTTATACACTAAAAGCTAGAATCATTTTTTTATTTAATACATATTTTTCTTGCTTTTATTCGTTATTCTTCTATGCTTGTTAAAGAAGCAAAGCACGTGTAACAAGTTTTAACACTTAATGTGAAATAACAAAGTTATCAAATTTGATTTTATATTTAAAATAAACTTTTACAAATTTACTACGGAATACATCGAAAATATAATTTATTTTCAAATTGAATGTTCAAATGATTGACACTATTCACACGTAATTCAAAATAAAAAAAGTTATAATTCTTGTCCTCTAGATCAGTGTTTCTCAAACTTTTTGGGCCCGTAGCCCCTTTTGAATATTTTGTCTTCCCATAAAAATTCTTATTTAAAAACACAGGAATTTGCGGATTTCTCAAATTTACCAGCGTGTGACCTTTTGTTTAACTCTTTCAAAAAAAATTTAATCCAACAATCCATTTATTTACAGATTTTCCCAATTGAACAGCGTAGGACCTTTTTTTAACTCTTCCAAGAATTTCAAATCCAATATCACAGAAATTTAGGGATTTCGGAAAATTTGCCTTTGGTGTAAACTGTACTATGGCTCCCCTAAACAAAAATAAATCTCTGTAGCCCCCCGTTGAAAAACCTTGTTTTAGATCAATGTGTCATTATTTTGACGATCGTATTCATTCGATCCCAGATCGCGGATCGGATGAGTTATTCGCACAGGATATGACGTTGGGATGAATTCTCTTCAATTGTACAACAACGGTCACCGACATTTGTTCTTTAAATGATCTTATTAAAATATCTCGAGGGGCGGGCAAAAAATTGTCTACAAGGATTGTCGCGATGGTTAGTCGCAACTCTTCGTTAATCGCTCCGCAGTATTATTTTCGTTCATTACCGCTCGCTATTCTCGAACCAAATGATACGAAATTGCCAATTAGAGAATACTCAAAATGCATTAAGTGCATTGCAGAAAAAAAACCGAAACACATTAAACCTATTGTTACATTTAACCATCTGAGAAAAATTTGTAGATTTAATGGGCATCTTAATCACTTAATCTACAACATTAAAAATATTTATAAATTATATTGATTTTAGATACAGTAAAAACGTTTGGCCTCCTGTGTGGACGAGTGGTCAACGTCATACAAATGCTACACGCGAATCCATTTTATGATATGATTTGAACATATTCGATTTAATATTTTTGATAAAAACAGAGATATTCCTATAATATTCAGCCCGAATATAAAACCCGTCCAAAGAAAATCGTTTATTTTAATAATAATCACTTTTTAAACTTATTATTAAAAAACTGTGAAGTCAATTTACTGTCGAAAATTCATATTTTGTATTATTACCTCTTAATTACTACATATTATTACCTCCTATTACACCGCCTGTGTGGTCAAGTGGTCAACACCGTTGGCGTCGGCTACAGAAGTCAAGGGTTCGAATTCCAGTACGTACAGTTTTATAAATAAATTTTTCAATTGATTTATGAATTCTATTCGAAGGCATGTATGTATGCGTTGTCTTGAATTCCCCCCTCCCACTCATCCTACTTTATGAACAGGGCGTATCGAGAGCGGTAAACTTACCACTAGTCCTGTCCTAGCCCTATGCTTCTACTCCTACTCTCTTCGGAAAAAGAGAGGTTGAGCCATTGAGTAACAATCAGCTCTCGTAAAAACACTTATGTTAAAATAAACTCCATTAGAGGTCCGTATGCTCTACGTTGGGAGTGGAGATGCTAAAAAAAACGTTTGGTTAAGGCTGAGTGGATTTATTTTGAAATGATTGTGAATGTGTGTCAATGTGTATTTCGTTTAAAATTTTAGTTATTATTCATTATTTTGGTTGACATGAATATATCTAGCTATATATCTTTCAATGAATAATTGACAGTTGCATGTGGAATCAGTGCCGGCGCGAGGCTATTTGGAGCCCTATGCAACGTTTATTGACACGCTCCTTTTTTAACAAATTGTCCCATTTTTTGTAAAAATAATAAAATAGTATATCAATGGTATGTTTATTGAATAAAGCGGGAAGTTAATATATGTAAGTTAAAATATTTATTTTTACAGTTTCAAAAATCTATGAATTTACAATGATAAAATGAATATTTTATGCGACAAAAGCGTGTTCGTTCATAAAACAAAAAAAAATACAAATTTTAAAAAAATGATACGAATGTCTTCTTATTTTTTTCAAAAATGGAACGGAGACAAACATCAACATAAAATAAAGCGTATTATTTAATATGATTAAATTATTAAAAATAATTTTAGTACACCATTTATGCGCTTGCTTATGGTTCGCGCTAGGGCTACCTATTTTGTCTGTATGGTGTTGCCAGCCCTGGGTGAAGTAACATATAGAAAGTGAATAAAATATATGAAAATGAATTGTTGACAAAAAAAATATTTTGGCACAACACTGTTTTGGATTTACTTACATAGATATAAATATTGCAGTATTTATCAGAACTGACCATGCTAAATAGAATTTATTTCGAAACGGGTCAAATCCTAAAATGTAATCAAACGTGACTAATAAAAATTCAAAATAAAATAAGAATTCAAAATACAAAAGTAAATTTCTTGTTTAAATATTTTATTACTCATACCGAATTGGTAAGTAGAAACCATAAAATAACAGATTATAGACTAACCTAAAAAAAGGATTTACTCAGTTTCATCTATGATGGAACGTTTATTTTTTAACGTTACAACTAGGGCATCCAATTCCGGGATTCGGGATCCCATAATCCCGAGATCCCGTTCAATTTTCTGATCCCAAAATTCCAGGATTGATACGGCTGCAATCCCGGGATTTCGGGATTGAGAAGTTTTGAGCAAATCCCGAAAATTGACATGTAATTGGCAAATCGAGAATTTGATATTCCTCGGTGAGCTAAAAAAAACGTGGTTTTGTGATAATCGGGAAAAAAGTATACCAAACTGAGGATTTCAATTTCCTCGGCGAGCTAAAAAAAACGAGGTTTGGAGATAATCCGGGAAAAAAGTATAGCGAATTGAGGATTTCAAATTCCTCGGTGAGAAAATCCCAATCCCGGGATCTCAGGATTGGATACCCTAGTCACAACGTGATAGATATCAAAAATAACATCAAGCGAAAAAATATCGTAACAGAAATGCTTTAAATTAATAAATTACTGTTCAACATTACAAAAACATTGGCAAATGTAATATTACCGCAGAAAATTACAATTTCACTTTACATAATACTTAAACAGGTCTTAAACATGTATATTCATTATAAAAAATGACAAATATTGTTTAAAAAATAATAATAACGGAACGCTAATCCGGTTTTCGAACATTGTATTTGCTGTTAATAATATCTTTATATCAAGTAAATGTAAACCAATTTTCATGCTCCATTGAGTTAAAAAATATATATATTACAGTGACATTCACATGGTGGTAGGTACGCTATGTAGGCATAAAAACAACCATAAAATATACTTTTTACTCATTTCAGTGAGACAAAAATCGCAAAGGCTCTCGTCGACGGGAAGAACTGCTATAGTCAAGTTATAATTTTCTTTCTTTTTTATCGCAATATCTCTAGTAGGTCATTTCGTTTCCAAAATCAATGGTTCAATAGCATTAGCTTACCCTAGCCAACATTTACGCTCCAGATCCTCGTCCAACTCAATCGATAATAATGTCAGTCCCATAATGGTAATTTTTAATACATGTATTTTTTTTTACATGTTCTTACAATTTAATTTACATATTTATAATAAAAGGTACGGGCTTACAATTTTACTATATCTTCTCGTCCGTTTTCCTTTAAGTCAGCTAGCCAAGAATTTATATATACATATAATACATCAATTAGCTAAGTACTGTGTATTTTGATATCCTGATTTGTACCTTTTTGTCAAACATTATATGTTATAACACCAATTTGAGTCCAAACCTCACTCGCTATAATTAAAAGTTTTATATTCATGAATAACAAAAAAGAATTTTTTAATTTTACTTTTAATAATCCATATATGTTCTCAATGAAGAGCAAGGGTCGTTTACTTGGTCCATACTGCCCACTCGTGGTGGGGAATGGGCGATTTTTGCTTAACCCCAAAATCGTTCAATTTTTTTGTTCACTCATATACTGGATTAAAATATAGCGATGTTGTTGAGCGGTAAGGAAATTTTACCATGAAAAATAATCAACAATGGGCGGTAGACATAAAAAGGTTGACGACCCTTGATGTAGAGCATATGGCTTCCTTATAAAGATACCTCAACTCAAGTGTTAACAGAAGTTTTTTTTTGCGAGAACTGTTTGATACTTAGATGCTTAACCTCTCTTTTTCGAAAAGAGTAGTAGAGATAGAAGGATGAAGCTAGGACAGAACTAGTGGTTTACTAATCTCTCTCAAAATTTTCCTTTTTTTTAGGATTGAGGACTTGAAAAGCTTTTTTATTTTTTTACGTTTAAATTTTCGCGAAGTTTCTCTCTCACTATCTGCGCATCGCCCGTTAGTCTGATATTGTGCATTGCAGACAGACAGACAAAAAAAATGCAGATGAAAATTTAAATTTCGTTTGATTGCTTGATATATTCACTTTTATGAAAATAAAAGCATAACATTGTTGTACTTTTGAGTTTACGAAAATATTGTACAAAAAAATATGGTTTATAAGCACAAATGTCAATTACTGGGTGATATATTTGTCTTTTCACAATATAATATCGAATAATATTTAATGTAATATGTTATCTATGTTCATATTATGTTTCAATCAAGCAATACTCACTCGACCCCTCTTTCCCAGTGACCGCAACCGTATAGCAACGATTCTGTTTTATGTCGCCGCCATGCAATGTCAAACAAACATAAAACAACGATCTTTTGAGAAACCAACAGGTAATAATCACCAAAGCCCGCTTAGACAAACAGTCTCATGTTCGCAACCCAGCAGACCACCTGTTAGATCAGCTCTCTGATACAAAACATAACCTAAATAATTTAAAAAATACACCATTTCACTACCTTATCGATGACAGTTTTTTAAACTATATTTATAATAGTTCGGCCAACTATAACTCGTTATTTTTAACTAGCCCGCCAAATTTACAACTTTTAAAACAGAAGTGTCGCCACAGTCATAAATAACGTTCCCATAGTTTTCCCCATCGAATAAAAACATGCGTTTTACAGTATTTTATTATGTCCGAGCAGATTTTTTCAACACGATAATAATGCCAATTTAAAATATATTAAAAAGATACAATCGTTTAGCTCCTGCGGTGATTACCCAATTCCATAATAAACGCCAAACATGTGACATTTTTCAGCAAGCTCTAGTTTAATAGATGGGTATCTTATTATTTAAAGGGTTCTTTGGGTGTCTGTAAATTTTGGAGACAAATATTTGAACATATGTATCATTTTATTCACCTGCTGAATCGGAATTGATTTTGTCTTGCATTTAAAATTTTGCCATAAACAACTTTTTAAATTAAAACAAAAACGCATTAAAGATTCACAGCGTTTCTATGTAATTCAGCATAATTATATTTTCGATGTTATTGGTCTCAATATAGGAAATAAAAAGTACGAAAAAAAGTGATAACTCACATTATATTTTGGTACTAAGTCCCTTTTTTCCTGTATTCATTTATTGTATTATAGTCTGGGCTTGTTTTAAAATAATCAACATACATATTTGGCTTTAGTTGTAGAGCTTAGTACAAACATTTCAATAAAATCGATTTACGGATTTGCACTAGAAGGCATTTACATTAAAATTCTCGTAATTCCACCATTTCCAAATCACATAGCGCATTAAAACCAATTATCTTACTACTAATTTTCTAAAATTATTCATATATATTTACTCTCATATAAGAGAGATTGAATGAAAAAATAAAAACCATATTTTTTAAAACAACTTCTGTTGATGTAAGCTCCGTTAGTGTAAGTGCATATACTCAGTGGTGTAGTGGATAATAAATAGGTACCAGGTCGGTCATTGATTTCTTCCCTATGTTTTGTTTTCTTTTAAATATATTTATGTACTTGAAAATTAAGTTACGAGTCAAAAAGGTGGCAGGGCGCCTTTCTCATTTTCAGGTACCAGGTCGCCGACCTGGCCCCACTATACTACTGCATATACTATACATTAGTAACTAAATGGTTTGAGGTAGGCAGATGATACTCTTGTCCAATAGTTAATATTAAAAACCCAAAAAATATTTTTAAATTATTATTATTAATACAACTGTATATTTGCAGTAAAGATTACGGAATAATAGTCCTTGAAATACATCGCATGCATTAAATTATCGGCTTTAACCATCTACTGCAGTTAATTCAATTAAAAAAGCTCATAATAAACGACATATGTAATAAACGTGGCAAGTAATAAATTTTTAAATTATTTTCTCCGGCAAAAAGATATTTCCATTTTTTTTTTCACAGGAACATTAAATAATTAACTGATCTGTCTCGAGCGTTGTCATGTTGCGCTCGCATAAAATCATTTAAAATTACCAATTAACACTACGGCCTCTTTGAATTCGATGCGATGCAATAATAATAACGTGAATCAGGAACTGAAATTAAACGTTTTATTGAAAAAATATATTATAATTCATCCTTACACAACAGTTAATTTTTAACGTAAATTTGGGGCACGCGTCGCGTCAGCTTGCAGTTTTAAAACACAGGGCCGAACTCTGGCTTCTTAACTTATCCGTTATAAAAATATTACACTCACAGTCAATGTTCTTGATAGACCAGAAGTTTGCTGCGCGGGAAATTCGAAGGCTGCGCGGGCCAATCCAACAAACGCGAGACATAATATGTCATTTCTATGTAAATAGTGTTTTTTTGTTTTGATTTACATAATATCATTTAAAAAATTATTGATACGTTTTTACTAATAAGGGTTTAAATAAAACATATGAAATATTAGAACTCATTCTTTTTTCCGTTTGACATAAAATAAAATCAAGTACAAATTAAAAAAATAGAAGAAATGAAACAAATCAGTCGTTATAAAGCTATTAACATATTTTATGAATTTGTTTTAATTTTTCACTTCGCTTTTTACAACTATTCTTTATGGCTTAAACTCCATATAGAAAAATTGCTTGTTCTGATAATAGATAAGAATGTAATTTTAGTTTAATTATTAAAATGTTCAATATCTAATTTATTTCGGTCAAATAAAGTTATTCCAATCAAAAATATGTAAGCCAGGAATGAGTAAACGGGGGTTTTTCACGCTGTTTAGAAGGAATTTTATTCATAATGTTGTCACCTGAAAATTCGTTCTTGTAGCTGGTAAGTCAACAAACGCTGTTGGAAATGGTTCCACTCGATTGCGAAGCTCGAATCACAGAAATTATTTTAGTATAGAGGTTCCCTGCACGTTCTTTTGGGACGTTGTTCAAAAAATAAAAATGTACAAGGAAAAGTTTGGAAATGGGTGACTCATATATATATATATAAATATTCGTTTTTCAATCGATCTATAGATTCGTGTAAAAAAATGTTCTTTAATTCTATTTCTTAGAACTATTCGTATAAAAAAAAATGTTCATTCTTTTCCACTTACATTTTCTCCGCTTCTGTTAGCTAGACAAAGATACTGTTATAAATACCACTATTTGCCATACTCCATACTTTTTACTTTACCATCTTCGAAGAGATTGATCCATGTCTGCTGTCAATGTAGATCATATGGTCTTTCCTATGAGAATTATTTGTAAATCTATTGCTGAACCTTACTTTTTCGAAGAGAGTAGGTATTGAAGGACAAGAGTATAGGTTGACTAACCGTTTTTGCTACGTCCCATTGTATTATTATTGGAGGAGTAGAAGAGAATTTTCAGATACCCACCCATACCCTCGAATAAAAATCGATAATTTGATAAAAAAAAAAATGTTAGTACTGGGAATTGGACCAATGAGATCCTTAACGGAAGCCAAGAAAGTTGGCTACGGATCCAACATACGTATGTGTAGTTAAATTGGTTTAAATAACAGTTAAAAAAAACTAACTCTACCTTGAAAAATAGGTTTCCTTGGGATGCTACGCTAGATGTGCACATAACATACTTACCATTTGAAACGGAAATTGCAGACAAATATCTTGTGCTTACATATGTTTTAATTATATTCTAATATAGCTAAAAATTAAAAATTATTTCCTAATTGTTAAGCACAATACCAACATTATCATATCAGAAGGGGTTTTAAGCTTTTTGCATCCTTGCAATAATAGTTATGACTTACATAGTATTTTATTGCAGATATTTTTAGCATTTTGTGGATTTCTTAATTTCCAAAACCAGCTCTGATATATAGTTCATTCGGCATGGCAAGAAATATGTCCGACATAAAAAGTTTCGCTGCCGAAAAAAATATAACTAAATACACAGTGCGACCCAAGAACGTCAGATAATTGCCGGCCTCTCCCTTTTAATGGCGGCTGGCATGCGATGTGCGTTTTGAATCCTCCTATCTTTGGACGTTGCGAAATTCTCACAGATCTCCGATGCCTACAAAAAGTGTCGTTTTTTATTTGATTATTTGAATCATCCAAAACCATAGCCCTGCATCTACGCTTCCAAAATAATTCTACTTTCTACTTACATATAAAAAAAAACATCTTTAGAAAACCGCTAATTAAATACATTAGAAGAAAACATGTTCGTCATTTTCACTATATTCTGATAGACAATTATAATGCTGTCATAAAAAAGCTACTCGATCTAGGTATCCTGTTACGAAATGCTCAAAGAACTTTCTCCACACCATTATTGATAGATCAAACAAGCGATTAAATTAACTGCGTATAGTGTTCCGGTGAACATTAAATTGACACATATGTTTGCTTTTTGAAATAGTGGAATGAACAATTGAATATATTGTACGACTAAGGTATTTAGAAGAAGCATTTAAAGAAAATTTAATCATATAAATGATAAAAACGTATATTTAAAATTATGAATATTCAATCTCTCTCGAAAGAAACAGTAATTCATTTATCACTTTTAAGGTGTTCACTGTCAATACTTGGTGGAATGGCATTATAATAAAAATAATAAAACATTTTTAGTACTTTTTCATTGCTAAGTGGTCTTCAAATTTTTATTTATAGTTTATTTTCCTTGTATTTTACTTCAATTCTTTTGCTAGGTTGTAATACCAATTGTTTGTCATACCTTGTTTTTATCACTTAACTTTTGTATAAATATCACTGTTTTATTGTTTTTATTATCGGTTGACAATGCTCATCATGAGCGAAACCGGTCCTGATCTAATAAATTTTATGTGGAAAAAGTACTAAAAATGTTTTATTATTTTTATTAGTAATTCATTTATTATTGATATGAATGTTCCCGTATTGTTTTTACTATCTTACAACAAGGTATAAAAATATCTGTATTTTAATAACACGCTTTAACTTTTAGAGGAGTATGGACGTACATGTACAGCGCTGTTTTTCTGTAAAGGAGTACAGACGAACTTTTAACTCAACATAGGTATGAATTACATATACAGTAAAACCCCCATTTATGCGATCTTCGGGACCGTATAATTGGGGACCGTATAATTGGGGGTGTGAATCTCATACAAAATTAGGGATTTGGGCTTTTCGGCGGAAAATGCAAAACTAAGATTTCCCTTCATTTTTGCAAAAAAAAAATATTGACGAAATATTTAGTTACTAAGTGAAAAAATGCGAAGCGCGCGAAAAATGACGCACATAGTCAGACGCCCAGGTATGCGTGTATAGCCTGGCACGTGTTGAATATACAGACGCTAGCCAACATTTGACTGTATGCACCGCATAGCTGCCGAATGCATAGTTGGCCTTGTAAATCAGTCGTTCAAGGACCATTGTTTGAAGTGCTTTTACAGTTTTGCGGTGTGGTCAATCTTTCGCACTTTCAGGTAAATACATATTACTAATAACTTTTTACTTTATCTATAACATCAAATTAATTTTAAATCTTTAAAAAACTTTACTGACTGCTCGATTTACTATTATATTAAAATATTTTTCAGCCATGGAAAAAACGGAAAAAAAAAGAAAATGCATTTCTATCGAAGAAAAATATACCATTTTAGAAAAACTATTACTTATTACTTCAGATATAGAAACTTGAAACATCCATCAGTGATTTTTGGTTATTAAATTATTTTTACTAAGTGTTGCAAATGAGTAAAAGATTTTAAAAAAGGTTAAGATTTTTAAGCAAATCGGACGCCATATAATATTGAGAGTAAAGTTCCATTTGGGATCTTCACATGTACATAAATAGGTACATGATATAAAAAAATACTTGAAATAATATTTGACATTCTTTTCAGATTGATTCGTATCATTTTGTTTTTTAAATATTTGGTTTCGATTCAGCTCAATTTACTGAAAACATATGATTCTTACATTAAAATGACATTAAAGTTTGCATTAATCACTTAACTTAACACTTTATATTGATGTGGGAACATAAAATTACATCATTAGTTTTTATTTTATTTAATATTTTTTTACTGCAATTTTTGGTATGGCCAATAATTGTATCTTTTGGTGGCCGATAATTGAAAAAAGTGACCAATAATTGTAGATTTCTGCCTTTTTTTTGCTTATTTTTTTTCAAGTGCAAAAATGTATATGTTTCGATAATTGATTATAATATGTAAATAAGCAATTTAATATATGTTTTTTTTAATTCGCATTCCTAATGATACGTGGCCAATAATTGCATGTTTTGATCTATGTACTATTTCAATAAAATTATGCTAGATTATTACTTTATGTAAAATACCCTTTTACAAATATCAAATTACAGTGTAAAATATAAATAAAATAAAACAAGTTAAAAAAACTACATATGTATTTCTTTTCCCGCGACGCGCATATGTATAAATAAAACCAAAAAAAGTTTTCAAAATCAGTTGCAGTTTTTTACCATGAGAAAATAGTATGCACATCAAATTAAATAGATTCTCTGATTTAAATTTCCATTAAAAAATATATATTGAGTTGAGCTCCCCTGCTGCAGCCGCCCAGACGAACAGCAGCAACGAACGTAGCAATGGAATGCGACCGTACAATTGGGGGATTTGCGGCGAATATTTCAAGCCAGCGCATAATTCGGGGTAGTGTAATTGGGGGTCTCACTGTATTCGTAACAAAAAATTTACATAATTGTCATGTTTAAAAATTTTGTAAATTAAAGAAAGGTCAGTACAGATCTATTCATTCCTCTTAAGGTTGAGACAGTATTTAATACCAATTACCCTGGAGTGTAAATGTAACATATGAATAAAAAATAAAAAACTATTATATACTTTTTTTTAAAACCATGTCCGCTCCCAATGTGGAGCATATGGACTCCTAATGGAATTTATCTCAACAGAAGTGTTTCTACGAGAACTGCTTGTTACTCAGTTGCTCAAACTCTCTTTTTCCAAAGAGAGTAGGGATAGAAGGCTAGGACAGGATTAGTGGTAAACTAATCGCTCTTGATACGCCCCGTTCATAGGATAGGATGGGTGAGAGGGAGGAATTCAAGACATCACATACATCCATGCCTTTGAACAAAAATTCATAAATAGATTTAAAAATCAATTTATAAAACTGTCCGTACCTGGATTTGTATCCGGGCCCTCCGTAACCGAAGCCAACAACGTTGACCACTCGACCACACAGGCGACATATACATTACTGGGAATATATTATATACATTACTGGGCTATATTATATACATACTGGGCTATATTATATACATTACTGAGAATTGAAAATTATTATTTATCATAAACATAATATTTCAGATTTTTTTATTAAGAAACTAACCAATAACTTATGAATATCATAAAGATTATAAAAGTAAAATATTTTATGATTTTAGGATGACTCTTTATGATGATAAGACTTTAGGGTTCTTGATTCGAGACATCGAAACACAACTCATTTATTCGTTAGTTAGTACCAATTACACTACTTATAAAACAATCCCTAGTGAACATTAGGTTTTCAGATGAAGCACCCTCTATAAATTGATCTCACTTTGAAAAGGTTGTATATGAAAATTTATTGTAAAGTATTGTTATAATAAAATTCGAAATAGAAATTTAATATTCAATTTAAATAAAAGTTTTACGTTACAATAAACAATTATCTCTAATTTATCAATTCTCAAAGAAAGAAACGGTTCTGAGATAGATTCTTTGAAAAACCAGTATTAAATGTAGAATATGTAAGTGCTTAATCACTTAATTTCGGAAAGACACGTGTTCAATCAGGAACAAGGGATAACAATGTTGCACCCAAATACGGACGCTCATAAGCTCTTTTTCCAGGAAATTTTGGAAACAAACAGAGCGCAATTGAACAGCTTTCCGATTTTAAATGAAATACTAAACATGCCGGGGTCTCCACTCCTATAATCTATATAAATATAATCATAAAACCTTTTTCCGACAAATAAATAAATATAATTAATAAATATAATTCTTAAAACTACTCACTTCTCAAATCTGTGGGCATTCCCATGAGTTTATCCTTTTCGCCAGCAATGGCTTTAAACTCAATGGTACATTTATTTATTATATAAACACGAAACATTCATTTACTAAGCGTCAGTTCAAGTTCATCCGTGCACTTGAACGCCTGAAGATGACAAAAGGCGACACCCGGGTCGTTAGTGATAAAACCTGTGTGAATGTACATAATTTGAACGATTCAAATTTAATGGTTTTTTTGTCGAATAAGGTTTGAATTAACTTAACATAATTTTAAATGATTTTAAATTGAGACATTTGCTTAGTATAATGATATTTAATGCTTTTCCATATGCTTTATCATGGTTTGTTTCATCCCTTGACATCGATGAAAAATTTGGTTAGACAACAAGTGTAATAAATTGAAATTTTTTACGACTAAAAAACATCTAAGTCAAGTAAGTGTCAACGTCTAAGTCTTAAAACACGGAGGTCGCGAGCTCGAATCCCACAGTACGGCCATTTTTTAAGATTGATTTCTGTTCAAAGACATGGATGTATGTGATGTCTTGAATTCTCCCTAGCAAGTGCAATTAATTATCCATTAGTCCTGTCCTAGCCTTATCCTTCTGTTCTTACTTCTAGGATAGATTCAGCAACTAAGTAACAAGCTGTTCTCGAAGATTTTTTTTTGCTGAGATAAACTTCATTTGTAATCAATATTCTATACATTGAGAGCGGACATGCTAAAAAAAATTGTTGTTTGTCTGGCTAAATTTATAAGAAAATCTTAAAAAATCGACTACACCCTTTTTGTTGAAGTTTAAATTTTAAAACTGAAAACAAGTGACTAAAATCATTTTCAAAATCACCTTCAGCTTTTATAACCACGCCATTCGTGTAAAGATAGTCATCATTTGTTCTGAGATAAGACGTCTGTAATTTGAAGATATTATAAGAAATACAAACGATAGAATCTGTCTTATAATTATGAAGGTTTGGTTTGTATTTGAAGAATATTTCACTTAATCTGATGGTCCATTTTTAATATTTGATTTTACTTCTTTGCGATGATAAGGTATAATTTATTATTTTATTTATTTTGGCAGACTTTCTTCTGTCTTTAATATCTGCTAATAAGAGGTCATCACACCGTCTTATTAGACAAAAGTTTTATATCTTTATAATTAACTATATTGAAACCGAGATGAATGTTTTAAATTAAACAACAGTGATGAAAAAAATGTTGTTATCATTGTTATGTATACATAACACCATAGCATACTATGTTTATTCTCTATGACATTCTATTTTCAAATGTTTCATTCTAGAATGAAACTATTGTAGTTTAAAGAAAACAATTGCTACCTGTCATCTCACTATTTTTCTTCTTGATTATAAGATTGATTTATAAAGTGTAAACTATGTTATCAGAATAAAGTTGAACCAACATATAAAAGTGTTTCAGTAAAAATTATAAACATAACATCATAATTGATTGTTATATGTTATATTACAACAATTGTGGTCGAATGGCTAGGTTTTTGGTTTTCTATCGTACTATATTTTTCAGTTCATTTTGTTTCAATTCCTCTAGTAATACGGAAAGACAATCGATACTGAAAATGGTTTGTAGAAAAAGCATTTCATGCATTGCTGAGAATAGATAGGAGTTGTTTACCTTGTCTTTCAATCATTTCCATCTCTTAAGCAGGAGATGATGGAATGACATATCCAGCATTAAAAACAATCAAGTTTGTTTCAATAATCATTTATATAGTCTATACTTCTAAAATTGTCTTTCTGTGTTATGTCAAACCAGAGCCTTCTTCCTTATATTAATGTTAGCATATGTGTATGTTTTCAACTAAGTACGGTTTAGTTATATTTTCAGTGTAGCCAATACGATAAAAAAATCTTTATTTATATCACTTTAAATAAACGTTTTAAGGAACATTCTCGAATATAGTATAATTGAAACTGTTAAAAAAATCATTAATATTGAGTTTGAGTTAAAAGTAACTATCTCATAAATTAACAAATTTAAATCTAAATAATTTAGATAAAAATTATACGTAAATATATTCAACACCGAGAATCAATTTTCACATCACTTTATTGTCAAATATTCATTAAAAAATCAGTCCTCAAACACTATCAACATTTTGTTGGCAGTATTTAATTCTGATCACGCTCTTGCCAAAATTAAACCAAAAATCTCTACCAATTTATCATCAACTTGGTCGAATAAATCTGCTTATAATTTATGATCATGTATTTTCAATACACAGTGATGCTTAACTAAGTATGTTGATTTTTAATAAAACATATTTGACAGTATTGTACCAATATATTGAATATTTGTTAAATCAGCGATTATTTATAGCTAATAGACAATAAAAAGATTTGTTAAGATTTGTTGTTGATATGTTAGTTTTTTTGATGATTCAAGAAGATGTAATATCTACTAAAAGTATTAACATCTAGCTAATTTGTTTCAAACTCATTTCATCAATTTTAGACAAATACCTATTATATCATAGGCATGTTAAGTCCAGGAGCCGTGTTTTCACGTGATAGGCTAGCCATACGGTGAGTCCTGGAAACGTGTTTTCACATGATGATCTATTTTTTTCAATAGTATCATAATTGTGGTATTTAGCATCATTTTTCAGACTTATGAAAGTTATATAACAGATACGTAGATCTTTTTTAAACAGTCATATAATTATCATTATCGTAGAAAAAGTTACATACTGATATTATCTAATTCATTTATACTAATTCCGTTTTAATTTATATGACCAGGACAGTTTTTGGTCATGAGTCATGACTCATGACTAGCATTATCAACTGATGACTTATTGCTCATCATGAGTGAAACCGGTCCTGATCATAAAAAAGTGGAATTAGTACAAATGAGTGTATTTTTTTAAAATATACATAGTGCCTTTCCACCAAGTATTGACAGTTGACACCTGTCAACAAAGTGTTGTAAATAATTGTTTTACTGAGTAAAAGTCAAGTTTTTGGTGACGTTTTGTTAGCGACACAAAATGCCGACTGTGAGGGATTAAAAAAATGTTTCCAACATGCGCAATGCATATTAATGATGCCGTTTATGGCAACACATTTTTCGCGAATTCACATTTTGGACACCTTAATGAATTATCTAGTCAGAGTTAATTTAATAATAATAAGTTACGAGGGCAATAAATAATTATTATTTGCATCGATGTTAACTTGACTGCCGCGTTTCTTTTAGCGGTGCTATGCCCTCAATTTTTGGATTACAATCAGCGCTAATATTTCAAAATATTCATCACGAATATTTGTTATTCATATACAAGAAAAAGAGACACAAATTGCAACCGAAAAATAACGCTGTAAAATCTGTTTATTGTGGCGACAAAATATGATAAAAATATTGTGTTTTAAAATTAATATAACCAGCTGTAAGCCCGTTGACCTCAACGGGGGGTTTTTTTGCATTTTTAAGTTGTCAGAAAATTTACTGGCGTGAAAAATAAATTACAAAACTATTTATTGAATAAGTCAGAAATTCTGATAGTAAAAGAAATATATCTCGGGGCATATATCGACAGCCCTGCCCTGCAGTATTTAAATTGTATATAATATAATTTTTAGAATAATTAAAATGTTTAAGTTTGCTAACAACCATTTTTCGTACAATTATACCAATGTGAACTAGCGACGTCAGTCCCAATTTTTAAAAAAAAAAAATGGAATTGATCCGCCAATTAACATCATAGGAGTGAAAAATAAATAAAAATTATATTGATTATGATAATATCTATAAATATATATTATATTAATTACACAAAAGTTTTACTATATGCTTTTGACGTTACATCGTATGTCGTCAAAAAGGCAGACGGACGTCACCCACAGATTTTCATCACAATGGTTATAATTTAATACACGTTATATTAAAAAGATGTATGCTGCAAATGCTGAATTAGTTTATAAATTTATCATTAAAGTTAGAAAAAAAGGAAATCTTTTAAAAATTGCGTCCAAGAAAAAGAACTTACACAAAAGTTTTCTTAAACTTCTTTTTAATAAAACACGAGTTAATAATAATAAGACTATTTGAACTGCAGTGTATAACTAATTTTGTGACTGATGCCAATAATCGTCAAAAAAACTTTTTTGTGCTTCATGTAAAATTTCTTCTTAATGAGTTACGTACTTTAGTCTTTCTACTGTTGGAACACAAAATAAATACATAAAAAAATCTTTTTCGTAATGTAATCATGATTATTAGAACAAAAGTACAAAACTTGCATTGTTATACGATGTCTTTCACAGAAAACAATACAATATATTGATTATTAAATTACTTTCTCCCATTTCCCGGATTCGCTTTAATTTTTCTTATGTATCCATTAAAACCCGGTTAATGGAATGACTATCGTCGATACTAGATAACAATAATCTATTAAAAAGTTAGCTAAGCAACTATACTTTTCAAGGTAATCTTCAAGATAAATTTTATTCATAAAAACTTCTTTATAAATATTATCTTTATTATTCTGATACATTAAACACTGCTTTTTTAATAGTTTGATAATCGAGCGTTAAAATAAATATTACGACCATACTATTGAAATTTTACGGTTATAAAATAAGCAAGTTTATTATATAAGTATAATTGTTTATTAAAAAACATCGTTTTGCATTAATAAATGACACATAAATATTAAGGTCGGCTAAATTTCATTACAATTCTAGGCGAAATGCAAATATTTAAAAACTGCAAACTTCAGACGCAAATATATGAAAATTGTTGTCTTTGATTAACACTTACTAAAAGATATTATATACCTAACTGCAAACTATTAACGAATATTCTCAATCTTTATATAAACATAAGTAACAATTAAATGTATTGTTTTAAAAACGTAATTTTAAAAAATGTACGGAATGCTTAAATTTTCATATTTTTTTAAGAAATCCCAGAATACATATATATATATTTTTTTAAAAAATCCAATACTTACATACCATCGGTAATTTTCTACAATCTCATGTTTCAAAAAGTACAAGCTTTTAGGAGACGCATAAACGTACTTTATTTGCTATCGCTATGGTTTTTTATTGTAAAAAAAAAACACCACTGGAATAGTGTTGTCTTCGATATATTTAAGGGAGTTAGTAAGGTAGGAAGGAAAGACTTTGTATCCATGGAATTCTCTCTTTTATGCTTAACTGAGCATATTACGCAATTATTATTTTTGCCAACGTTTTTTTATTAGGTTAAATAAATCATGAAATATTTTTATAAGTAGCAATGTCTTCACAGTATAACATGCTTTGTAGCATTAATTATTGATTGAGTAGCTAAAAACATATTTACAACAGCTCTCAATTAAAGTGTGGAGGAAGACTTTTTCCATATGATCGAAACCCATCCTTATCGTGCTTATTGTTATATATTATAAATGTATTAAGTAACAATCGATTTATTATTTAAATATTGCATATAATTGCATAGAAGTGATTGCATAGAAAAAATTTACTCCTTCCACAGAACACCGAGAATTTCTTTGAGATTAAGCGAGCCCTTTGTTAAAGTATTGGCAGTCAAAACACAAAAATGCACAGTCACTAAAATATATCAGACGAATGAAACAACGCTTTAAAAATGTTCTCACTTACGCCTTAAGCTTTATTGCACAATTATTGACTTAAAACCCATTTTTCCGAACTGTAATTATTTTTGTCGTGACGACCATATGCTGTACATAGAGACCGAATATGGCCAAAGAAAGAAGAAATACTTTTTTAGAATATTTGATTTTTTGATAATATAATCTCACAGATTGAGAGTTGTGGATAATTGTCGGCAGCGATTACTCTGTGCAAGTTGGTGGCTCGCGTCTGTGGCTTCGGGCGTTTATTGCACCGAATTATATTATCGACGACATAAAATGCCAAATGAAAATTGCATTATTAAATCCGTATATGCCAAACGCGGTGAAACTGTAATTATTTTTATTGTATACGATGTTAAAACATTAAAAATAAAAATCCTCAACAGTATGTATGGTACACGCGAATCCATTTTATGATATGATTTGAAAATATTCGATTTAATATTTTTGATAAAAACAGAGAAAGATATTTCAATAATATTCAGCCCGACTGAAAAAAATCGTTTATTAGAATAATAATCACTTTTTAAACTTATTAAAAAACTATTAAGTCAATTTACTGTCGAAAATTCGTATTTTATACTATTACCTCTTAATTCTTTTCATATTCCTGTTACCAATTGTTTGTTACACCCTTGTTAGTCTTACCTTGATTAGTAAAAATATTTCTGTTTCAATATATATTTGAGTTAAAAATGTTTATGATGTGTGAAACCGGTCCTGGTCTTTATAAATAATTGCAGGGAAAATTTTCAAAACTGTGCTATTTTTTTCTTTTTCTCTTTTAGAGTTTTTGTTCACTGTCAATACTTGGTGGTAGGGCATTATATTAAAAAAATACAATATTTCTCCGTTCTACTTCCATTTTTATTTCAGCAATATTAGAACTGGTTTCGCTCATGACGAGCATCAGTTGATAATGCTCGTCATGAAGAAAACCAAAAAATAAAAGTGGAAGTAGTATAAAGGAGTATTGTTTTTTTATATATATAATGCCTTTCTACGTATTGACACTAATCACCCTTAAAATGGAATGCATGTATTCATTATAATATCGACTGTGGAAAGGAAAAAGCACGTAACCCACACATAACAAATTTTACAGGAGACCCAAAAAAAGTTTATATATACACAACTTTGAAGTGCATGGTGACTGATAAACTGGTTTTTAATTGATTTAGTCTAATATTAATTAAATAAATTGTTCAAGAAAAACCTTTTTAGGTGCTTTTTCCTAGTTGCAATTTTAACAGGCCATTCTTTTTTCAAACTTAAAAACTAAATTTAAAGACTAATTTACATTTTCAGCTTACATCCTTTTGATATAACGTGTATCATACATTGTGATTATCGAAAAAAACGACTTGGAAAAAACTGTGGGTTAGGTCTTTTTTCCTTTCCACAGTCGATATAGTAGTAAAATAATGAAATATTTCATGTTACATTATTGATTCCCAGGATACAAGTCTCATAAAAAATGTCCTTTAAAAATCAACAACCAAATCTGCATCCGTTGTTAACAAAATAACTATTTAAAGAGCACCGAAGTCCCGATATGATAAACGACTTTATTCTGCAGCCCTTAAGTTTACCGCCGACCAAGACAACACGCATAATTTTCATAGATAAGACACGCCGTATGCTTAGCCAAATAAAATATGAGATAGAATCTTCGGCAGTATACGTATAGCCAAAACATTAAAAATATTCTTTTTGGGATACAAAATAGTTTAGTCACAATTAATTAATATTATATATATAATAGCAAATATTTTATCCAACAGTAATATGAAACTTTCTGTTGCTTGTGTAGTCGAGTGGTCAACGTCGTTGGCTTCAGCTACGGAGGTCACGGGTTCGAATCCCAGTACGGACAGTTTTATAAAATGATTTTTCAATCGATTTATAAATTTCTGTCCGAAGGCATGGATGTATGTGATGTCTTGAATTTTCACCTCTCACCCATCTTATCCTATGAACGGGGCGTACTGAGAGCGATTAGCTAACCACTAGTCCTGTCCTAGCCCTTTCCTTCTATTCCTACTCTCTTTGGAAAATGAGATGTTGAGCAACTGAGTAACAAGCAGTTCTTGTAGAAATAGTTCTGTTGAGAAAAACTCCATTAGGAGTCCATCTGCTCCACATTGGGAGTGGACATGGTAAAATAAATAAAATGAAACAGTATCATCAGTCATTGGCATATTATAGTAATGTATTATGGTCTGTCTATAGTGTCTATACCATAGGTTCCCAATCTTTTTCGGGTGGCGACCCCTTTTTATAAAAGCCATGTGACTAGGCGACCCCCCGAGGAATTTGAAAACCTTGATTTGCTATACCTTTTCGTTATTTTGTTGTTCAAATCCAAAATCCAAAAAAGTTGGCGACCCCCCTGAAAACCCTTCGTGAGCCCCAGGTCGGGAACCCATGGTCTATACTCCAGCGTTTACCAAACTACGTCCCGCCAAAGTTTTTCATCCGGCCATCCAAAAGTATTTTTGATTTTTGTATATAAATTATTCATATAAGAAATAAAAATTTAATTTAATTTAGTTGTGATTTTACGACAACTTATTATTTTAAATTTGGTAGTGTATCCAAAACGAATGGAGCTACATAGGTAAAAAATGTGTTTTTGGAGGCGACCAAATGTTTTAATTGTAACACAACAAATGAAAAACATCCATAAAATAAGTAGAACTACACAAAAAAAATACTTTCTATTTAAATGTATAATATCTTTCATAATACATAACATGTACAATGAAAGATTGTCTGTGGTTACGGATCAAGCCCCAGCACAAAAAGTTTTTTTTCAATAGATTTATCGATTTCTGTTAAAAGTCATGGTTGTTTGTAATGTCTGAAATAAATCCTTACTACCTTTCCAATCCTAAAATAAAAAGGAAGTAAAAGCGATTAACTAACCACTAGTCATGTCCTAGCCCAATCTTTTTATCGCTACTCTCTCGGAAAAAAACAGTTGAAACACTTTCATTAGAAGTCCATTTGATCCACATTGTATTTGATTTTTTTTCAAAAAAAAAGGTTGAAAAAGCATATTTAGATATTTTGCTTTGACATAAGGAAAGCAATTTATTCAGAAGTTTCGTCAATATTTCGTGATGCATTCTTAAAAATTATCGAGTGCATGTATTATATAATATCAAAATTTAGACAGTGGTGTGGTTTATGACCAATGTTTCTTCTAAGGCAGTGTCTGCCAAACTTTTTTACTTTGCGGCACATCAAATAAAAATGCTTTAAAAAACGGAAAAACGGAAATATGGAAAATGTGTCGAGTCGGCCACTATATATGTATGTATATGCGAACGTGACAAATATTTATTTAAATACGTAGATTTTGAATTAATTTAAAATTGAAGAAAATTTAAATGAATAGGCATTATTTAAAATGAAATTTTTTGAGGCGTGTTCCTCCGCGGCACACCTGAGAATTCTTGCGGCACACGGTTTGGCAGACACTGTTCTAAGGTAAGAAGTTAGCTGCGTGTAAAATTCAAAGGCTGCGCGGATCGTTCAAATGTTTATTAACCAACTGTCTTGTAGTGCGCGCCAACCCGGAATGAGTGCGCGAGGGGGTTCCAACTGCTCCGCGGCCGTGCACGAGTGCAGCTTAGAAGGAACGTTGTTTATGACTATACGAAATATCTCCAAAAGTTATCTTTTTTATAATGTGATTTCCTGCACTTATTGTGGAGGAATATTCAACATGTAAAATCTGAAAACATTTTTTCTACCTGGTGACTTATCCATAGGTCATCATATGTATACCACCAACAAATAAAGCTAACTCCAGTTTGCTCTGATTGTTATGCAAATTGATGAAGTCTCAAAAAAGATTCGCTCCAGCAAGCGAGTCACTAAATTAGCCCACAATCCGCTAATGAGACAGTACCATTTATCGGATTCACAAATACATCTTCAGCTTCTAACATATTTTTTTTCTGCTTATTGCCCACTAAACGATTTGTTAAAGCATGAAAGATTTCGTACCACCTTGATATTATTCACAATAATATTTTCTGTATTAAGTTAGTAAAGTCCTGTAACCACAACAGGCGTTCTTTGATAATTTTGTTTAATTATTGATCACTCAAAGTGTATGCATTAAATAATGTACAAAAACTTATACTTAAATACTTTAGATCAGTGGCTTTCAACCTTTATGTAACTACGCATACCTTTGAAGAAAAAAATATCTTCGCGCCTCCCATCCTTTATTTCATGTAGTAATAAAGACACGTTTTAAAGGGTACATAAATATGTTGGACTGTTCGCGCCTTCCTTTGCAATAGCCCACGTCTCCACAGGGAGGCGCGCCTCCCAGATTGGAAATCACTGCTTTAGATGGATTTAAACATTTTGTACCATTTTTTAAAATAAATAAATGAATATAATGTTAACATTGGCGTAACATTAATGAAGGTTTCGTAAAAATACTTCACTCTCAAACGTGTTTAAGTTGGTTGACTGTCAGATTGTCCTTTTTCAATTTTACCTTTATTTTGGACATGTTTCAATTGAAGTTTCATTATCACGTTAAAATCTTTATTGTTGACATTGAATACTAAAAAAAAAGTAAAATTCATTGTATAAAATAGAACTATCAATATTATAATCGAATCATTTTTTTTTTATAAAAGTAATAAAGCTTTTACAAATGATCTTTGAAATGCACATTATAAAGAAGCGATAAAAATGAATGCCCCATGAGAGTCTGAATCCAGCGTGACTCTTTTACACACTGGATGGATGAAATACTTGGAAATAAGCGATAAGACTGATGAACAAATAATCTTAGAATTATCGTGTTGTAGACATATGTTGTGCCGTACATTAAAAATATATGTTATTATTAAGCAATACGTTTTTATATGGAAGCAATTTTAAGCTGATTTTCTCTCTAATTAATTAAAATCGATCAAATCATCGCATATATGTTGGAGAGATCCAACGCTTCCCCTCAACAAGGAATGTTCTAAAAGCCCATGTTTCTTGGGACATAGATTGACTGCTTGACGACTTAAAATATTGATAAAAACATTGAAAAATAATCCCTAATATAGCATTATTATTACAAATAATTCATATTGTATGTTCTTGAAATATTTTTACTACTGTTACAACTTTATCCAGTGGCATCACTATTAGCTGGTTGTTTTTTTTATGTCAATATACTACAACAATATGACTATATTCCGCTTCTTTTATATAATCTTAATTAATTAATAATAAAATATATTATATGTACAGTTACGGTTGCTGAAGTTTTTCATTGCATTAACGATTCTGCTGTAATGCAAAGGTGTGATTGAAAATATTTCTGCGCTTAAAATACTGAAATTCTCAAGAGCTTTTTTCATCAATTGTTTTCCGAATACCTCAAGTCATGCTCGGCCCTTAAGCGATCGGACAAAATAAGGCAACATAAATATTGACCAATAAATTCTTGGTTAACAAGTGTATATTGTAACCAGGCGCAATGCTTGTGGATGAAGATATAAATAAAAGGCTTTACCTTACACGCTCGAGCTTTTACTTCCTCTCTGTAAAGCCGCGGACAAAAGTGCATTAATGCGCACTGCCCATACTTATATATTTATATTATTCGATTGAGAAATGAATTTAAATAAAATACATAATATGTAGGTACATATCAATGAGTCAAGCCCTTATAGTGCAATGTTTATATGTATAACACTTTAACGATTTTATAGTTACTATTTTACTGCTTTTATTATAAAATGCGAGTTAGTAAAATTCTTAACAGTTTTTAAATTATAAAACTGTTTGTAGAATACAGAAGAATTTACGATAGCTTTTTAAATATTCTTTTTATCTATAATTTGATTATTAAATAACAGTTTTATTTTATTTTAGCTTGTTGCCAAGTGGTCAACACGCTTATCGAGTCTAATATAGACCAACCGAGTACGCGGTCGAGACAGTGAAGTTGGCCGAATACAAAATAATTTGAACGCGAGTGGTCTGACAAGTGATTCGAATAAGCGAGTGAATAGAAATTTTTTCGACCAAGAGAATACCACAATTGTCTGTTATAGTCATTTGCTCACACTTTTGGCGTGTCTGAATATGCGTTTTACGAGTGTTGTTGAAACGAACGAAACGCACGTAAAAATAAGAAGACATATGCGTGAAGACTAATGGTTTTCATGTATTTTTGTACTGCGGCCGAATTATAAACAGCCGTCTTATGGAATAGTCTAGTGGCCGGACCTAATTTTTGTTTTGAGATATAATAAAAATAGCAGTTGTGTTAACGAAAAAAATTGATCAACTTATATATAATATTTATAAACAATAAAAGACATCATTAAAATCCCAATATTTACTACAAAGCTGTGTGTCCGCAGATGAGAACTACTGATGTAGACGCTTACTTGTTCAATATGTAGCTCGGCTGAGTAATAGACCGATGGCGCTCGGCCGCGTTCTCATTTGGTCTAAATGAGGCTTTAGGATTCCGTCCTAGTTTGTAGCTATATATATCCACGGGTTAAAGTACTGTAATGGACGATTATGATTTCTTTCTTATTACACTTTGCTAACCAATTCTTATATCTTCACCCCATATAAAAAAGAAAGATTGAGCGACTGGAAAACACTAATTTCATAAAAAGGAAGAGAAAAAATTAAGAGATCGCTTCCTCAACGTGGATAACATAATTTCGGTGTAAAAATGATGAAGCTATTCATCAACGCTGGACTGTGCAATTATATTGTGTGATTTTTTAATTAAACGTCACGATTAAATTGCACTGAAATCTTTTTGAATATTGAAATAATTAGTATACATACAAACTTTTTTTATAAACAAGCTGTGAATAACGAGTTATTTTAATTGAATCCGAAAATTTTACGATTTAATTTAAATACAATAAATCGTGTTTCCGTGTATGAATTATAAATACATATTTATATTAATTCATTTAATGTAATTTTAAACGACCTTTAATCAGAGAAAATTATTAAAGAACGATATTTTACAACACTGTAAGCACAATTTGTTTCAATTTATACATTATGTTTTTCTTTTCATAGGAAACTATTTATTTTTACAAGTAGTTAGGTTCTTTTAGTTACATATAATATGATGTACTATTTTTCATAAATATTTGTTTATACATTGTAATTTAATGTAAAATAAGGTTATATTCTATTTTATAAACTTCATTAATTAATCTTTTTGATCGTTCTATAACCTATGAAAATTTATTAAATTATAATTATTTCAAATGTGTACATAAAACAATATTATTTTATTTTTAGTATAACATTTATACAGATTTTCGAAGTATAAACACTGACTTTATTCAAATTCTGCTCTACATTAAAACCATGAAAAAAATATCATGTCATGGATTTAAGCATATTTCATTTGTATTGAGTTAAATTATCCATTATATTCAAAAACCTCTCTTCTATAGCTCCACAAAAATACAATTAGAAAAAAATACTAGTTTTCTCGAGAGACATATCTGTCTACCGAGGTAGACAGATATTTTCATATGGAAAAATTAAATAAAAACACTCTTTTCTAAGTACCAATGTAACTAAAAATATAACTTTATGGCTTAGTAAACGTTTCAAGAAATTTTAATTGAGATATATGACTAAATTATTCACTAAAAAGACGAAACAAATAGTAATGTTCATTTTTTTTACACTCATTTTAGATGTGACAAAATTTTGGTCAGCCATATCTCATAACTGAAAAATAGATTGAAAGACAATGTAAAACATAATTCCGATGTTATATCTGTATTTCAAAAAGCGTTTGAAAATTAATTGATTTTTTTTAAATTCATTCTTGGAGTGCTTATTTTTAAAATTAAAATAAAATTGACGATATAGTTATTCCACACGTCGCACACTTCTTGTGTCCAGTAGGAAGAAAAAAAACTCTTCTTAAATTTTGTAATTAATACGTTAGGAATTATTTTAGTCGTAAATAGCTCTTACAGTAAATAGTTTGTGTAAAGATGCCTGCCTCTTAAAAACCTTTGAAATAATAAAGCTTTTTCATTTTGGTAAAATATGTTTTTTTAATAACTTTACGTTGTACATAAATCATATAAACACTCCGTGAAACGCGAATAGAGGTAATTAAATATTACTGACTAGTAGGGGTTGATCATTTTTTTCAAAACTTCGTAACCACGTGAATATTATGCTGTTGAATAATCAATTCGGCGGAATATTTAGTTGGAGATTTGAGCTCCACACTGCGCTACGAATGTGTCAACAGTAAGTGACATAGCCAGGCGTATTTTATATTACGTCAATTAGCTATTTTCACTTTTTGAATTCATTTAATTTTAAAACGATGTATCTTTATTACTGTATGAACTAAATATTTTATGAGCAGCATTTCGAAGCGTAAATTTAACCGTTCATGCGACGTTTGAAGCACATAAAAACAGAGCGATTTCTTATCGCGATCGGGATTGACCAGTTACAAAAACAATGCGCAATGACGAATCCACTTTCAAAAAAGATTTTTTTAAAACAAATTATCGAAAATTCGACGAAAAGTTGCACGTACAAACAGTTAACACAAAAAATTGAAGAGCCCGATGCTTCCTTATAAAGGAGGTTTAGTAATTGATTTGTACACGAAAGTGAACAAGGTGCAGCCAATTATCTGTTAAAATACGTTATTTACTTCACTTGAACGATAGTAAATTGCAAAACTTTCTCTCGTTCGGATTAAAAGATTTAACGAAAAATTCAATTGCAACAAAAGAAACGTTTGTTTATGATCATTGAATCATTTTTTTACAGAAAGATATATTACGAAAACCTGGTGACATGTATTGAGAAGCTTTATTTAATGTCATAAAATTCCTTGTCTTGACGTTACGTATAATATAAATGTTCTTTAAGCTTACAGTAATTAAAAAAACAACAAGCCTATTCCTACTTGTTTCGAAATTCTTCGAGAGAAAACAGTAAAAGTAAAGTCTGGAAATCTTTACGTATCTGTAGAAAACAAATATTAATTATACATAATTTTATCAGTTTTAATCATTTTAGTAGCTAGTATATAAGTGACGATCAGAGTAGTAATATAATAAAAAGATCTTAATAATTAAATTATAACATAATATGCGTATGATAATGTTTAAAAATTAAAAGCACAGTACATGACATGACAGCTGACGCCAATTTGCCATGCACTAATATAATGAGAAAAAATAAATTAACATACTACATCAAACTACACAAAACATTAAAATCAACATACAAAATCATGAAATAAAAAAGTAAAACGTAAAAAACAGTTCACAAATACTGTCACTAAAAATGTCCAGTTCTCTAGGCAATGTGTTGATCAGTCGAACGGCCCTTGGAACTGGTGACTCATATATTTTTATTTATTTAGCCGTGTAAAAGAGACATAACAAAATCCAGATCTTAAATTTAAATTTTAAGTCTCGATTTGATATTGATTTTTCAGCGACTTGAACTCAAATCCACCTAGCACAACAATAATGTTTTTAATACTAGACCACATTTTTAAAAAAAAATCCATTTCCACTCTCAATGTGGAGCATATGGCCTCCTAATGGAAGTATCTCAACATAAGTTTTTTCTACGAGAACTATTTGATACTCAGTCGCTCAACCTCACTTTTTTTTAAAGTGAGTAGTCGCCAGTGTGGTCGAGTGGTCAACGGTGTTGGCTTCGACTAGAGGGCCCGGGTTCAAATCCTGGTACGGACAGTTTTATAAATTGATTTTTCAATCGATTTATGAATTTCTGTTCAAAGGCATGGATGTATGTGATGTCTTGAATTCCCCCCTCTCACCTTTCCTATCCTATGAACGGGGCGTATCGACAGCGATTAGCTTACCACTAATCCTGTCCTAGCCCTATCCTTGTATCCCTACTCTCTTCGGAAAAAGAGAGGTTGAGCAACTGAGTAACAAGCAGTTCTCGTAGAAACACTTCTGTTGAGATAAACTCCATTAGGAGTCCATATGCTCCACATTGAGAGCGGACATGGTTTAAAAAAAAAAAAAAGTAGGGAAAGAAGGATAAGCTAGAACAGGACTAGTGGTTGTTCAATTGCTATACACAATTATTAAAGGATCAGAAGGATGAGAGGAGAGGAAAAAATGTGAATCGACATCACAAACACCCATTCTTCGATCACAACTTTGAGTTGAACAATTCTAAAATTCACTGTAATCTTACCAAGAATCGAACCCAGACCTGCGTGATTGGTAAAGCAAGCTCTAACCAACTGAGCCACAGCAAGCACTGACTATTTTATAACCGAGAGAGATGTTTTTTTAGAAATTTGCCTGTATTTCTTCTTCTTAAACCATGTCCGCTCCCAATGTGGAGCATATGGACTCCTAATGGAGCTTATCTCAACAGAAGTGTTTCTACGAGAACTGCTTGTTACTCAGTTGCTCAACCTCTCTTTTTCCAAGAAGAGAGGGATAGAAGGATAGGGCTAAGACAGGATTAGTGGTAAGCTAATCGCTCTCGATACGCCCCGTTCATAGGATAGGATGGGTGAGAGGGGGGAATTCAAGACATCACATACACCCATGCCTTTGAACAGAAATTCATAAATCGATTGAAAAATCAATTTATAAAACTGTCCGTACCGGGATTTGAACCCGGGTCCTCCGTAGCCGAAGCCAACAACGTTGACCACTCGACCACAGAGGCGGTCATTTCTGTGTTTACCGACTATTAATCGGATAATAAATACATGGTTACTAATATAAAATAAAACAACTAGCTAACCTTTTATAGGTAAATTGTGTCAAAAATTTTAAATGCATAATCCCCAATTACCAAATATTTAATAAAAAAATGTTATTTTCTACGTGGTTTCATATACAGCTTTGATTTAAATACCATCCATCATGTGGGCGGAATCTTACGCATGCGGTGGGTGATATTAGTTTTTAAGGAAGCAATAGGTAGCCTGCAAGAATCTTTTTTTTATTTCGAATCCTCCCAGGGGTTTTCGGTAAGTAGTTACTATCGCCACATGCTGAGTAAGAATCCAAGATCTTTAAGATTAGGTGTTTTACCTTTATGGGTTATGAAGCCTTAAATTCTATCTAATATAATATTTCCCATCGTGCTTCTCAAACATTATTTTCAATTATTTCAGACTCTAATAAAAATTAATAATTAAATAAAATTAAACTGCAATCACTGTGGATTGACACGGAGCATCTAGCAGGTCGTGGTGTAGTCTTAAATAAATAGGTACCAGGTCGGTCATTGATTTCTTCCTCTTTTTTTTTCATCCATCCGAAGTTAAAAAACCACAAGTTTTAACAAATAAATCAATAAAAAAACGCGTAATTATTTATATAAAAAAAAACTGTACTCACTTGCCTTGTACTGTAGCGCCCAGGCTCATGTTCAGGTGAACACGAATTGAACCGACACTACACCACCGCTAGCAGGACATGTAAAAATGACGATGTTTGCATAAGTTATATCAGGGGTTACCAACCTTCTTGGACCCTAGAGCACAATCTAAAATATTGATAGGGCGGAGAGCACCACATTTTTTAAAAATCTCAAAACCCAGGAATTTACCGATTTGCTCATTTTTTTTCATTTTTTTAATTTTCAAAAAAATATTTGACATTACAGCTTACGCCAATGCGTCTAATATTTGAATGTTTTTAAGTTGAAAGATCACATGAGATTAACTCAAGGAGAATTGACGTCACAAACACCCATGTTTTAGATCTCAATTGAAAAATTGAAAAAATCCAATTTGACATTGACCTTACCGGGAATCGAACCCAGACCAACCTGGTCGGTAGAGCAAGCTCTAACCAACTAGACCACAGCGGGCGACATTGTCATCCGCCACGTACATCACCGTGATTCGTTTTTTTTTAGCTCTTAGAGGAATTTGAAAATCTCAAAACCCTATAACGAGTTTACCGATTTGCCCAAATTATCAGCGTGACTCGTTTTTTTTTAGAGAGATCTAAAATTCTAGGAATTTAACGATTTTTGATAAATCAGTTGGGTTGGTAACCCCTGCCTTACATGAACTAATTTTGACAGCATGACACATGATATATTTTAAACAATTTCAATAAAATTCATTAATAAGTTTTGCGTTTAAGCAATGTATTTTATTATTATTATATATTTGTTTTGTAATTCGTTGGAAGTTAATTTCGTTTCAAAATATTTTACGTAAAGCGCAAAATAAAATATCCGTTTAAAGTTTTTGGCATCGTTTAATCATCGGTAGTATTATAATATATTTCAATGCGACATTTCAGATGCTTGTACCATCAGTTATCTAAGACAATTATTCTAAGATAATACATCTAGCAGAAATTAATAAGTCAAATACAAACTACAAATATTTTATCAGTACAATAAATTTTCAAACCATATTATACAGCAAGGGTGGGCTGGATGGTGCTTTGGGGGTCCTCGCGCGAACTCATTCAGTTAATTTCTAATATAAAATAAAATAAAATAAAATTGTATTCCACTTGTTGTGTTACAGAATGTGACACGTGTTTAGCCTTTTTAAAAGCATCATCAAACCATCTCAAAAAAAAGTGGAATGACAAAAATATAATAAAGTTTGTTTTATATGAACGTACCGCTCTAATTTATAAATATGTTATGCATACAAATCCGAGATCTATGAACAAGATCAGGAGAAAAGAACCTTTTCATTTATCTGATTCCACACAAGGCCGCAGTAAAGAAAACGTTGATACTCACTTTTTTTTTCGACCTCTACATAGGAAAGAAAAATCTCTCATGTTATTTGTAAGTTTAAAAGGTTGAGAAGTACAGCTTTAGTTTGATTGTAAGGAATTATCCCGAAGCCTTTATGAGATGGCAACTTTCATCGAATAGGCATTAGGCATTCATTATTTGTGCTTATGTTAATGTATTGTCAACTCAAGACTATGATATGTTTATTTATTATTGGAAATAAAATTTCATCGCCAGAAATTATCAGATAAAAATATTGTTGGATAGATACGATGTCATAATTTTTTGACACGAGCTATGCATTTTATCGTGTAAAATGTGCACTTCAATTAAATTACAGTGTCACTACAAACTCAGGTTTGAGTATCTACTATAACAATTATAATATCGTAATACAAACGTTTCACATTCTGCCAAGTAAATTTACTAACGGCCTATTCTGCTTCTCGTGGGAACAAACAGTTTGACGACAAACAATATGACATAATCAATTAATTCAAGTATGTATTACTACATTTTTTTATCAAGTGATATATTCAACGCTGAGCTGTATATATTTTAACAAGCTACAAGTATTGGGGAATATGCGGATCTATGTATCGCTTTTGTACAATTAATTATACGCAAGAATAATTAAAGCAATCAAATATTACTTAATTTATTTTTAATATTTCACAATAAGCAATGCTGTACAAACAAAAATAATAACGATAGGTAAAAAAACAGCTTTACTACTTCAAATTGCAAGAGAGAAGAGTTCCAAGTTGACGCAAAAATAGGTACTGCTTTCACTCCGATTCTAATGTAAATTGGTTTACTTGAGCCGTCGTATACAATTTAATACGTTGGAAACAACTGTTAGGTGCTTATCAAATCTGACAAAATTGTTTTTCTTATATTAAGAAGGGGCTCGTTTTCCTTAATTAAAGTTAACAAAGTTTCTTACGAGCAACCATCAGTATACTAGTGCACCTAGCTATGGGACTAGTCATTTGACAGTGAAATATATAATTAGGATAATAACTGTTACAGGAACTGTAATACTGAAAACCACATAAAAAATATTCTGTGATTTTATTTGAAAAATTCTGAAGTTTTTGTAGAAGAGATGAACCCAAAAAGCACTAGTTTACTGGAATTTTAAATCTTGTATGTGGTTTAGTATTAAAAATTATCAAGTTCAATAATTTTAAAAAATGCTTACCTAAATTAAAATGTATTTTCATAATTAAATGTCATTTTTATACCTTTCTTCAAAATAGGCAATATTATAAAACAATATATTAATATGAATTTTACATTAATACTTACTTGTTAACATCGTTTTTGTATTTAACAACTTTAAAAATCAATCTTAGTTTGTAAACTACTTTACAGTTACTCCATCATTATAAATGATAAATTTCATACTGTGAATAACATAAGACTTATTTAATTTAATTGTGTTTAACAATTTTTTTAGTAGAATGTAAATATTTTTTATTGTTATAATCAATATTTTGTTAACGTTTAGTATTTCATCATTAAATAGGCCAGTGTAGAATATTAATAATCGTTACTGTAATTATATTACACAATCTTTTTTTGCTATACGAATTATATATTTCTCTAATTAATTAAAAAAATGTATCAGCTATTGATTCTCAGTGATAGAACATAGAAAGATAACCAAAGAAATACAAAAGTTATAATTTTAAAATTTATAAAAAAATATTTTTTCATAAAATAACTTTTTCAAGGCTGACTTGACTGTTATTCGATTATTTATTGCATTGGGTTGATAACTTTTTATTCGGTCCATCAAAATTTGTCTCCCGTCGCACAATGACCATTTATCTCTAACAATGATTATGGCGCCAATAGTGTACCTTTTTTCCTAAAATATAATTATACAAATCACAATAACTCCCCTGTAGGGACGGCCTTTCATTTTTTTATTTATCTTGTCATCTCGGTGGACAGTTTAAAAATGAATAACCATAATTTTCCATTGTTTTTATGAGCGGCAATAGCTACTCGTATGGTTTTTATGACACAAGACCTTAAAGTATTTTTGAGCTTAAACCTCTCTACCTTAAATTTGTGAGTGATTATTTTTGATACTATAATGTAGGTTAGTGATGACGATGTCAATGTGTATTTAAAACAAAACTCTTAACCGTTTAAATACCCCGCAAATAAATCATAATTATGTCCCAGAGATTCTGCGTGTTTTTGAGAAAAATAATTTTGCCTAATATGCACTCGAATTCTATATTTAAAAACTTATATTGACTCAGTATAGATGGCGCTACACATATTCATCAAAATATTGCTTATATTCTATTATAATACCAAGTATTTGATTTTTTTCATATCTTGGACATCCGTGTTCGCTTGCATATTGACACCTGTGTCCGCTTGGTATTCAATTGGTTAAATGAAAAACATCTATTTCGAAAGTATAAAAATCGATACCTCTTGCGCAAGGAATTGTAACCATGGCTGTAGAGTCGGAGTCAGAGTCGGGAGTCTTGGAATCGGATGTTTTTCCTAAGTCAAAAAACAAAGAAAAAAAATTTAAGGATATCAAAAATCTATATGTTTATTCATCACATTGATTGGTAAAATCTATTAGAATCAGTGGCGGAGTATCCTATAAGCAAATGAGGCGCGCGCTTGGGGTCTCTGAATTTTAGGGGCCTCAAAAATAACTTATATAATATAACCCATACACTTATGGTTCAGATTTTTATATATTTTTAGAATTTCAGTTGAAATTTTCTAACGGTTTTATGTTATCCGTAAAACGGGGCCTCCAAATTGTATTGCGCCTGGAGCCTCCCATGTGCATAATTCGCCATTGATTAGGATTGCTCTTGCCACTACTATGATTTGATAGTATACAGATATGTTGACAATGCTCGCTAAGAGCGGAATGAAGTACAAAAGATATTGTGTTTTTATTAAAACAGATATGCAAGTGAATAGGAAATAGTTAAAAAAATCAATTCCTAGTTGTCTTTTTTGCTCATCTCCACAACCCTGATCACTTCAAAATCGGAACTTTTTAGGAAAGCTGCTCAACGAGACAAAAGCTCAGTGTAAGTAGAGCTTTCGGTCGTTTGATTTATAATTAACAGTGAACATTTCAAAGTTGGTGTTATTGGTTTTCGTCAAAGCAAATCCTGTTGACATCCTCTACTAGAATTATATAGTCCAATTGTTGTAAATTTTCTTTACCCCAATTTTAATAAAAATTCCCATATGAAGTAATGTTATGTTTGACCATTTATGAAGTAACCATGCACGATATTATTTCTCATCACTTCATCTCAATTATGCTACCAAAACTTTACTTGTTACTAACACACATTGACATACATTTGATCTAAGTGAATTGATCATAATTACACGTTGGAAAAGAATATACTTCAAGAATAACATGAACAGAAGCTGAACGGTCAAATTACTGAAAGCCTAAGATCATTTTGAGGACATGTAAATAAATAAACAATGTCTGATACACACCGTGGCTTTAGTATAATTCTCCATACGCTGATGATGGTGGCACTATTATTGCCTTCTTACAAACCGTGATATCAATTAAATTTCAAAAATATGTTTAGCTCACATTTTTGGAAGTTCACAATAATTTTAGGGTGACTATAATAATATCGAGAGATCGACGGTATAAAATTCCGTCGTCACCACACAGCGGCAGTAGTGACAATCTTATTTACGACGAGACACCCGGACTACCTGTGGCTTATGTTAATTTGTCCATTTCAAGTCGTAAACTTAATTCAATAAATTAAATAAAGTCCTCAGGGCGGCGATGTCTCTTGTCTCATTTCTGGCAATGTCACCTAACAGCGGCAAGGAACGCATTTCTGTATTGGCCATTGTCTAAGACTTGAGCTAACTTTTCCAGTTAGTAATTGATACACACTAAAAAACCATAAAAAATCAGTGAATTTACAACACCAACAAATACAAACGATATTATAACCTGGTTTTCAACAGTAATTGTCAGAAATAACAAAATTTATTGAATAAGTATATTCCTCCCTATAACCATAATGATGCTTTATATTATATTCATAAGTTGTAGAAGGCATTAATATTATATATTGAACATTTTGGTAATGAAAATAAATCTATTTAAGCAACACAAATATTAGTGAGAAAATGAAATTTTTTAAAATCTATTTTATTTTATTATATTTTTTTGTTAAAAATGTACGTTATATTTCTTAGTATAAAAAAGTTGTCTCGATAAATTTTCATTTTAAATTACATGGATGTTAAAATAACGTTTTAATTTGACTTTGATTTAATTTACAATAAACTATGTTGTTACACGAGGCTTAGAAGTTTTTCAATTGAATAAATCTCTTTCATTATTCGACCGACGAACAAGAAACCCCATCAATCAATCTCTGTGTCGACCTAGACTGGGTGAAATAGATTTATGAGTTATAAAATCAGTAGCCGATTTACCTCAGTATAGATTTGAGGTCTGTCGATAGGCGAATGACGTTTTATTTCTGTTTTATTAGAATCGTTGCTGGTTTTATCGCCGTGCTGTATCAATAAGAAAGCTGACATTATTTCCCTCTAAATGCCGTTTTACGAGGGGCAAAGCGTTTTTGAGAAACGCCTGATGAATTTAGTGTCATCGTGCAGATGTTGTCAATCAATTGTGTATTGACACGACTGAGTCCCGAGCAGTTAGACGAGAGACAGAGAAATCCGTCTCTCCCCATAACGTCTCGGTTTGGTGTGACGCAGTCAGTCTGTGACAATTTTTAGGAATTAAATATGGGAACAATCAAATTCAATTAAACAACGCTCGTGAACAGTAAAAGGTGGAAATCCACCGGTTTATTTATAATCAAAAAGGGTTTACAGTAAATTTCGATAATTTGGCTAGCCACACAGGAGTGCGCTCTAAATACATGTTAATAAATTTGTCATTCGGCTTGAAGCTCGCGAGCCGAGCCTCCTGGTACCGAATGACAGTCGACTTGCAGACCGGGCCTTTCAGTAGGTCCTTCGCCTGGACTGAGGGTCCCTAGTATTACAATATTTATGTTCCCTTACGGGGAGACATCTATGATTTTATATTTTTACAAGAGAGAAAAAAAACAACATTCATCATACCATTTTTCTTACAACTAATTTCGCACTCGGCGGTTTTTTTATAACAGTTATTGATTTAGTAGTGGGCAAATTTTATTTAGTCTTGTTTTGAAGTTAAGATCTGCACACTCACTACGCGTGTACAGATCTGCTTAAAATTAATCCCTACGCTAAATCTTATGAATCAATATGGCCGTCATGCCGTACCATATATCTGAATTAGGGGTGCAGAACAAAATTAATATTTAACTAGCACTGTCACAGTCCTCATGACTAATGATTGTTTGGATTTATTATTAATCAGTATGTACGCTAAGTCGTGTCATACATTTAATTCAATTTATAATATTCAGTGAAATTTTATATACAAAGTTATGATTTCTTAGTTTAACGATTCTAACTCAATTCTTATTAGATTTGCTAATACGACTTCGCAACGTTTTGCGGGACTCCCACAGCAAGGAACCGAGGTCTGTACGTAAGGAGGATTTCCATATCCGTCCTCCCTTACTGTGTGCGTTCACTTCCAGTGACCGCAAGCCGTTTAGGCCGGAGCACATTTTATCGACGGCACTCTAAATACGAGTCCGTCCAACCGCCCGTTGGTCAATCGCATTAGCGAAATCTCCTATGAAGTTACTTACACTACGTGTTTCGATTTGTTCGAGTCTTAGGGAGGGTTGGCGGAGACCAGACCTCCGTCCGAGGTCGGCTCCAGGCACGGTGTCAGACCGCTTGAAGGCGTCGCTATCGAGTGACGTAATCCAACTGGACGAATTGGATTTTAGGTTTTTCTATTGAGTGTCTGCCGAAACTTCGACAGACATGAGTCCCAGACAAGTGCGCTTGTCTAGGCGGGCTATCTGCCCCCGGAATTATACGTCCACCGCGCCGTATCACTCGGATTCCCGTGAATCCGCAATGATAGTGCCTCCCTAGTACTCAATACAAAAACCACCCTCCGACGTCGATCTAGCTAAAACTAAACTAGTGCGAGGCCGACGAAGCCTGAGGCCCTTTTTCGCACAAGTCCTCGGGGCTGTCTGATCCTTTGTTACTTAGCTCCGCCGACCTTGCATCGTGAATCTATGGAAGGCGTGATGACAGCTCTTCCTGACGTCTCGAGACTAAGTGTCCCGCAGACTTTGACCCCGCGACCTCTCAATGTTAACAAGTGACAAAAATTATGTCTGACATTTATATTTAAAAATGACTCGACTTATCACACCTCCCATAGTTCACCCTTATAACTAACATTCACCGTTATGACGGCGGTGATCGATGATTATCAATGACACAGGAAAAACAAAATACACAACCAATTTAGAAACAACAGAAAATACCTAACATAAAATAACATACAATTTTATACAATTCCCCAGCGTCGCTTGGTGTCGTTTGCTATTTGTGTTATTCAGATACTTCGCCCTCAGATAGGCATACATTATTGAATTTACAATTATCATCATTAGGTGACGGACCTTTCTTTTGCTATTGCAACTCATGGTAGCTAATTATTGATGCGTGGGGCCCGTGACGTACCGCGGCGCAAACGCACGTAGTTTCGCTCGGCCGGGGTACTGCGCCCAATGACGCGGCCAATTTGCCTAATAATTCGTAGTTGATTACTAAACTCAAACTAATTGAGACGTTGCAAAACAACAGTGAATATCGCATTGTTTTTGCGAATTCTAGTTACACCCGTGGTCTCGTCACCGCATTGAAACAAACATACTAAAATTCAGGCCTTGCCAATATAGTTAAATATTGAAACAAACAAACATTCGGACTTTGCAATAGCATTACCTATTGAAACAAACAAAACAATTCGGCTCTTGCAAATATAATTAAATATTGCAACAAACAGAATTCAGATCTCGCAGATAGAATTAATTGAAACAAACATAAAAAAAGAATCGGCCTTGCGAATATAATTAAATATTTAAACAACAAAAAAAAATCGGACTTTGCAAATATAATTAAATATTGCAACAAACAAGATTCAGACCTCGCAGATAGAATTGAATATTGAAACAAACCTAAACAAAATCGGACTTGCAAATATAATTAAATATTTAAACAAACATAAAAAAAAATCGGACTTGGCAAATATAATTAATTATTGAAGCAGACAAAAAAAAATCGGACTTTGCAAATATAATTAAATATTGAAACAAACATAAAAAAAATCGGACTTTGCAAATATAATTAAATATTAAAACAAACATAAAAAAAATCGGATGTTGCAAATATAATTAAATATTGAAACAAACATAAAAAAAATCGGATGTTGCAAATATAATTAAATATTAAACAAACATAAAAAAAAATCGGATGTTGCAAATATAATTAAATATTAAAACAAACATAAAAAAAAATCGGACTTTGCAATAAACGTGAAACGTTTAGGTGTTGCAGAAAAATTATGCATTGAACCATCGTACAATATTTTAGTATTCCCGTTGGCCGATACCGAATTGAGAACAAACGGAAAACGCTTCGGCGTTTGCAAAAACAAGATTAATTACGATTATATATTTCACGATTTTTCCGAAGACCAAGCGCCGCTGAGTGTTACACTGGACCGAACGGAGAGCATCCTCCGCGCGAAGTCGGTCGCAAAAATATTTACAATATACAGTTAGACAGGGTACAACACACAATAAAATAAGACAATGAATTTAAATCAAAATTAGCGTTCCCGTACTCTCCTCCGGCCGCTGTTATTGCCATTTCGAACAAGAAGTGACACACGATTTTACTAGGCTGAGTTTAGAAGAAACAACATTTAATACATGAAGGGGTCCTGTCGACACTTAATAAAATGCGGCTAGGAGCAAAGATGTGACCGCGATTTTACACGCGTCTTTATTTCGATTCTCACTGTCGAGATCGAGCAGGAAGCTACAGTTCTGGCCGCGGACCTTAGGCTAAAGAGTATTGACTCAGAAACAATAGGCCGCGACATATTTATGCAACGTATAATAGTAGACGAACCTTTGGAAGTTCTCAGGAACCGGAGACAGCTTATCAGGAACAATTTCAGCAAACAAAACAGCTGGCGGCAAGCGATAACACAAGGAGGTAGCACAGAATTCGACTCAGCCTTGCACAATGTCAACTATTCGAATGACTTGGTCAAGCTGAGAGAATTTCTGGCTGGTTTTTTATTAAAGATGTTGCGGCGGATAATATCGGCAGAAGAGAGCACGGGAACAGAGTAACGCGTAGAAGTCGGTGAAGATATGGTAACTTTTGCAAAACGGACCTGCCTTTTTGTAAAGGATTTGGTCCAGCTGCGTCCTCGGCCAGGGTCAAAAAAAACGGTTGACCCGAGCAAATCTGCTAATCTCAGCATCTGCGTCTCACGCCGATTGGCTAAGATGCTGACCTCCCGTGGCTCTGCCGAAATATCTCAAGATGGCGGCAACTGAGATTTTTCTAGAACAACGATTCCGCTGAGCGAAAATCGTCTCTAGTGATCTTAATATGACAGATAGAAAATCAGAAAAATCACTGTCGTGTCAGAATCAGTTTTCCGCGAAATATTGCTCTTACAAGTGATCTCATAACTCGTTGCTGAAGCGAGTTATGAGAAAAAGAAGAAAAATTTTCCACCTGAGCGAGTCAGGTGTACCGGTTAATCAAAGCGGAGATGTCATCGTCCGCGAAAAAGTAATTACTGAATCGAGTCTGATTTTTATAAAAGCCTAAAATCGATTTAAGTGCAAATTTATGCTAAATATTTTCTATGGTGAATGTTCCTGAAGGGATTTGGCTGAAAATTCGAAGGAACGTCCGTGATAGTCGTTCGCTTCCATGAAACTAAAATTTCCCACCTTCCCTTCGTGTGTTCGCGCTTCATATCAGATTGAAATTTTGATTGACCGCGGTGGAGGGGAGGCCGCCTGCAATCGCACGTATGACCACGCGAACCGCTACGATTGGTCGGACTGGGCGGGGCTTATTTTAGTATCGAACGGCAAACGCTACACGCCGAACGCGTTTCGAAATTTCGTCTCGCAAAAATGTATGGGGAAATCACAGTTTATTGAATTACTAATAAACCTGTTATCCGATTGCAATTTAATTTACAACACCGTTTCGGACCATCGTCCTTTACGGCTCGAAAAAAATTCGGCGCCGAAGCTTGGCTCGGGCGCCGGTTCCGCACGATTTTAATTGGCGCAGGTGAGGGCTTGGTGGAGTCCAAACCGCGAACATGATTTTAATATTAGTTTATGCAGTGCATACTAGGACATGGCTAGTGTCGTAAAAACAAAAATTCTCAAACGAATTTTGTCCCTGACGACCCTGGTCGAGGTCGCCGCGGGATTCATTTGTTCGATCGCAATTGGAAATTGCGTCGATAGAATTCAGCGAAATTTCTTCAGGGGCTAGAACAGCCTATGCTAGGTGTACCTGTAAATTATGGGGAGCCTCCGTTGAGGAGGAGGAAAACGGCAAGCGTTTCCATTTCCCTCTCTCGCCGCACTCGACCGCAAATTCGGTCGAGTACCGCGCGCGAGCGAGAGACGGTATTTCTATTTGGCTCTGTGCGCCCACGTACTCACTTACAAAGCAGTGGGTTTGTCTTTGCACTCAATAATCCGCGGCGAGACCCGCGGATTGCAAAAATCTTAATATTTGCTTACATTGGCGACTTTGTCCATTTGACCTTGAATAATCGAAAAAATGATGTGTTTATTCTTTCTCTTTTCCTCATTATACCTATCAAGCTTTGCTAACAACCGTATAAGGAAATGCAAGTACAAATCATGCCAAAGGACCGTATCGTATCAATCCCCCTTACTTCCTATGGCGTGATTTACACTTATGCTTTTGCAGTTGTTAGCATTGCTAGAAAAAAAAATATCGCCTTAGTTACAATGAGAAATCGAGGTGCGGGCGGGCTGATCCAGTCTAACCCCGCCGCGCGAGAATGCGTTGACCCGCGAGAATTTATTGCGTCAGACGCCTCGGCGCCAGTGGCCGAGGCCGGGTCAAATTGGACAAATTCACGACATTTGATTCTATGTTTCTCACTGGAAACGCAACAAGTTTACAAAAGTGCTCTACTTTATCTGTAGGCAAAAGTTACATACATGGTAAAAAAAAATTATTTGTGTGTGCTGACTCCTGTCTTGTGTATTTACAATTTTATTAAGAGAGGAGGGTTCTCCTCCCTCTCTGACGAGCCTCCGTGAGGTTCGATAGCCATTCGCAAAAAGAATTAGTTATTCCCCAACAATTGTCTGTTCGAGACCAAATCTATAATTTATTCTATTTAAAAAAACAAATCTTACTTTAATACATTTCTCCCCCCCTTTTCTCTTTCGCTCCTTGAAGCGGGAAAACATGACAAATAAAAAACACAAAAGAATTCCGTCATACTGACTGTTGCGGTTAGTGCCGCCAGGAATGTTAACTATAAAATTTTTCTCTATGACTTTTGCAAAACAAATTGAATTATTATTATTTATTATATATTTTTTTTTTTTAAAATTTTAAGGTCTTTGCAAAAATGAAATTATTACTTTCTCCAAATTAATCCGCCTGACATAGCTGCTGACGCTATCGAGGCCGAACAAATTTTTCCATCATTTGAAAGCAGACTCGCTTCGTTATTAACTGGAGAAAATTAAACATGTTACAAGTATATTTTTTTTTTTGATAGTTATTTGATGTTGTGCAAGATAAAAAAATTAAACATATTGAAACTTAACTGACATTGTCTACTTTAACAATTACCAAAATTGAAAAAAATTGAATTAATTATGTCTTGTGTACAGGAGTTGACTGTATTTACTTTAAGTTAAATATTTTTACTCTACTTGAATTTATTGATTAGCCTTGAAGAGGGATTTGCAAAGGTACTATACTTGGTGATGTTTCTGGGCGTCTTCATCGGCGCGAGGGGTGGATGTGGTCCTCTTCATCTACTTGGTCTGGTCCTAGCGGGCCGGGGCGTCGGCAGCTTCCTCTTCTGGCAAGGGTGCTTCCTCAGTTCTCCGTCGCGGCGGTGTCTGCCCGAGGGGAAGTGGTTCGGCGTAGGGCGTCGGCACGGGGCGGATTTGGTTGGTGTGCGCCTTGATCGGCTTGCCTCGTCTGTCCACCCAGTACACATTCATGCCCACCCTTGTAATTATCTTGTACGGCCCCTCCCATCTGGGAGCCAAGTTGGGGATGATTCCAGTCCTCACCCCTGGCTTCGTGAAGCCCCTCAAGTAGATCCGCTGCCCGGCTGAGAACTGCTCAGGCGGGGCGGTTTGGGCGGCGCGCGCATTTGTGCGCCCGCTGTACTCCTCCTGATGGCGTAACATGGCAGCATCTTGTTCGTCTCTCTCCAGCGCCTCTGTGCGTGCGGGCGGCATATCCAGTTGTGCCCGCCATTCGCCAGGCCTCGGCAGTTCATAACCCATCACCGCTTGACTGGGTGTGAGGCCGGTGGCGGCATTCTGACGGCAGCGCAACGCAAACAGTGTGCGCGGTAATGTTTCGCACCACTGTGCGTGCGCGCCCGGTTCAAGTTGAATTCTCATAGCTTTCTTTATTTCCTGGTTTCTTCTCTCCGTAGGATTAGCACGGGGGTGGTAGGGTGGCGTCGTCCAATGAAGGCATCCCCATGCTTCAAGGGTTGATACCCATCTCTCATGCAGGAACTGCGTACCATTATCGGTAAGCAGCGCCCGCGGGTATCCAAATCTGTGGAACACTTCTTGTTCCAACAGAGGTAGGAAGGTCGCCACTAACGAGTTCCGCATGGCGAAAGCTTCGGTCCATCGCGAGAACAAGTCAGTGACGACAAAAATGTATTTATTCCCTCGTCGGCTCGCCGGGTACGGACCCATGAAGTCGAGGGCCAGTACCTCGAACGGCCGTGTCGCTTCTGTGTGCGATGTCATATGCGCCGGTCTCTGCAGCGCTCCTCGCTTTCGTGTAGCGCATATACGACAGGCGCGCACATACGCCTTCACGTCATTTCTGCGCGCCCGCCAGAAATAGAGCCGTTGTATGGCCCGATTCGTTTCCGCGGCTCCAGGGTGGCCGGCTAAGGGGTCGTCGTGATAGGCGGCGACGACTTCCTTTCTCAAGTGGAAGGGCACCACAGTCAGCAGCCTTCCGCTGCTCTCTCGATGGCACAACAGTCCGTCGTGAACGATGTTACTTGGGTGCGGCTGATGCATTGTCGGCGTCCTTATCGCTGTGATTGTTTGCTGCGTATCCGGATCGGCGCGTTGCGCGGCTTTCACGGCGTCGTGCAACGTTGCCAGTTCTAATAGTAGCGCCACTGGCTTCCGGTGACTCGGCACCAGCATTCGGTCGTCGTGCTCCTCGATGGCAGGCGCCGTGGCGTCTGGATTTCTCGACAGTACATCCGGAAGTCGATTCAGTTTGCCGGCGCAGTGTTGTATATCGAACTGGTGTTCAGATAACATTATCGCCCACCGTGTCAGCTTTGCGCGCTCATCCTTTGCGCTGTGCAGCCATGTCAGTGCTCGGTTGTCAGTTATCAGAGTGAAGGGACGATCCTCGACGTATGCTCGATTGAATACTCGTTCCATTTCTGTCCGGTCGTTTTTTTCACACAACAAAAAATATCGATTGATTTGCACACTTTCGGCCCTCCCTGTACTTATTTTGATTGCTTCTTTCTGCCTTGATAAAAATAGCGCGCACTCTCTTCTTAATACAAATGAATTTAAATTAGCAATGTTTTTTTTTCGAGTTGATTTTTCTTCGGTGTGCCGCTTTATGTATTTACCACAAAATATTTATAAACGTAATAACAAATTAAAATTATTAAAAAACACTGAAACTTTTACACATTGTTCATTGTTCGTAAGTTATTTCACTTATGCTAATTATTGTATTTCATTTGTTATCTCTTCACTGTTAATCAATGTTGTTCACTTATATTTCGTAACACTTAATTAAATATACTACACTTAATAATTATGTCACTTAATTAAATTGTTTTCTCCTCCTATCTTCGATTATAACACGATTGGGCTCGGATTTATCGTTGAGGCATGATTCTAAATTATTAAAAATTCTTTTTGTTTGAAGTTATCGTTGGTTCCCGAGCCCATTTATATTTATTTACATTGTTCTTTAAAAATTATTTTGATTGGTTTCTTATTCAACACTTAACTAATACAGTTCTCCTTTCCTCGATGATAACATGTTTGGGGCTCGGATTCATGTTTGTTGCACGCGTCTAAGTTATTAAAAGTTTTTTTCGAAGTTAATATTTGTTCCCGAGCCCACTTATATTTATTTACACTTATGAAATACTTATAAAAAAAAATCGTTTTTTTCTCGTTTCGAATCGGTTTTTTTTCTTGCATACGTTTTTCCCGTTTATTTTTCTCGTCATTTAAAGTTGATAATAAAAAATATTCCGCCCATTTTCTTCTCGTTTACTTGTGTTGTTTTTTCGTTGATTAATTAATTCCGCCGTTGCCTACGTTGGCATTCAGCCTCCCTGTGGGGGCCTCCGCACGACCAACAGCGGAGAGGGCCGTTTTCCCTCCTCGGAGGGCCGTGAGCACCGTATTGCTGCGGCCTCCGCTCTTCTTTCCGCTGCCGGTTATCATACCTCGGTTTTGCGTCGTGGTGATGGGGAGACTTGGGTAGAGGAGGTGGAGGGACATTGTACGATTGCTGAGGAGGGTTACAGGTGTGCTGACACTGATGATTGCACGTGCCGTTTCCTGCGCGGTCGGTGTTTGTTACGTTTTGATTCCGTCTTGACGTCTGAATCGGTTTTGGTATTGGCGCCTTTTCTCGCCTCTGGCGCAATTCCATTTCTCGCACTGCATCGACCAGCTCATCGAGCGTTGTCCAACGCAGTCTATCGGTCCTCTCCTGATCCCTGGGCGTCATCAGACCCTGGATCATCCTCGCCAGTTCTAGCGGATCGGCCGGTGCAGTGCAGATTTTCGCGATAGCCCTCTTTTTTTCTAAAAATTCGTATGCGTCCTCATCCTCCTCTTGGAGGACGCTTTTCACCTCATATTCCAACCGCAATTTCCGTCCTACGCTATCGTAATTGCGTTGCATCGCAAACGTAAACCGTTCCCAAGACGTCGGTTTGACTGGCAGACTTTGCCACCAACTCAACGCTTCGCCGTGAAAAGCCGTGGCGGCTTTCGTGGCCCGGTCCTCCACGTCTGTGTCGGCCGCAGCGAAAAATTTCTCGCAACGCGCGATGAAGCGCGCCGTGTCCGCTTCCGGACCTCCGTGGAACGAGATCGAGAACACCGGCGGGTGTCCCGATCTCGGCCTCTCCTCTCGTCGCATCGGCGCTGGCAGCTCATCTACCAGAGTCGTCGGAGTCCGGGGCTCCGTCTCTTCCGGGAAGATTTGTCCGTTTTCGAACATTTCCGATACGGGCGATTCGCCTCCCTGAAACCCCGGTCGCAAGTTAATTTGGGCGCCAGTCGTGGTATCGTCCACGACAACGGATCGCGAGCGCGTCACTCTCGACATATTCCCGCTCTGTCTGAAAGAGTGATTTTTCTAAATTAGCATTGGCGGAGGCACGAAACTCATCCTCTCAGGGCCGTCGGTGACGATTTATTTTGTTTCCAATCATTCATCTCCGCATACTTTACTGATGTTAATTCGCATGAGTCTAATCCGACTAATCGTTGTTTATTCGACGTCACTCAGTTCCTCGGTGATCAGTCGATTCACGTCGCATCGTTCGAATAACAATTTTCGGGCGGACTGCGCCCGGTCGATTTTCTATGTGCTTTCCGGGGTCGATTTTATTCGACCACCGGTCAGTCGGCGCATGACTCTAATTATGAATTTACATTTATTTTTAACATAAAGTCTACGTTACTTGATCTGCGCTTTGATCATATGAAATCAGGAATTTAAATCGGCCCTTTTCGTTGGGGGCCAAATGACACGACTGAGTCCCGAGCAGTTAGACGAGAGACAGAGAAATCCGTCTCTCCCCATAACGTCTCGGTTTGGTGTGACGCAGTCAGTCTGTGACAATTTTTAGGAATTAAATATGGGAACAATCAAATTCAATTAAACAACGCTCGTGAACAGTAAAAGGTGGAAATCCACCGGTTTATTTATAATCAAAAAGGGTTTACAGTAAATTTCGATAATTTGGCTAGCCACACAGGAGTGCGCTCTAAATACATGTTAATAAATTTGTCATTCGGCTTGAAGCTCGCGAGCCGAGCCTCCTGGTACCGAATGACAGTCGACTTGCAGACCGGGCCTTTCAGTAGGTCCTTCGCCTGGACTGAGGGTCCCTAGTATTACAATATTTATGTTCCCTTACGGGGAGACATCTATGATTTTATATTTTTACAAGAGAGAAAAAAAACAACATTCATCATACCATTTTTCTTACAACTAATTTCGCACTCGGCGGTTTTTTTATAACAGTTATTGATTTAGTAGTGGGCAAATTTTATTTAGTCTTGTTTTGAAGTTAAGATCTGCACACTCACTACGCGTGTACAGATCTGCTTAAAATTAATCCCTACGCTAAATCTTATGAATCAATATGGCCGTCATGCCGTACCATATATCTGAATTAGGGGTGCAGAACAAAATTAATATTTAACTAGCACTGTCACAGTCCTCATGACTAATGATTGTTTGGATTTATTATTAATCAGTATGTACGCTAAGTCGTGTCATACATTTAATTCAATTTATAATATTCAGTGAAATTTTATATACAAAGTTATGATTTCTTAGTTTAACGATTCTAACTCAATTCTTATTAGATTTGCTAATACGACTTCGCAACGTTTTGCGGGACTCCCACAGCAAGGAACCGAGGTCTGTACGTAAGGAGGATTTCCATATCCGTCCTCCCTTACTGTGTGCGTTCACTTCCAGTGACCGCAAGCCGTTTAGGCCGGAGCACATTTTATCGACGGCACTCTAAATACGAGTCCGTCCAACCGCCCGTTGGTCAATCGCATTAGCGAAATCTCCTATGAAGTTACTTACACTACGTGTTTCGATTTGTTCGAGTCTTAGGGAGGGTTGGCGGAGACCAGACCTCCGTCCGAGGTCGGCTCCAGGCACGGTGTCAGACCGCTTGAAGGCGTCGCTATCGAGTGACGTAATCCAACTGGACGAATTGGATTTTAGGTTTTTCTATTGAGTGTCTGCCGAAACTTCGACAGACATGAGTCCCAGACAAGTGCGCTTGTCTAGGCGGGCTATCTGCCCCCGGAATTATACGTCCACCGCGCCGTATCACTCGGATTCCCGTGAATCCGCAATGATAGTGCCTCCCTAGTACTCAATACAAAAACCACCCTCCGACGTCGATCTAGCTAAAACTAAACTAGTGCGAGGCCGACGAAGCCTGAGGCCCTTTTTCGCACAAGTCCTCGGGGCTGTCTGATCCTTTGTTACTTAGCTCCGCCGACCTTGCATCGTGAATCTATGGAAGGCGTGATGACAGCTCTTCCTGACGTCTCGAGACTAAGTGTCCCGCAGACTTTGACCCCGCGACCTCTCAATGTTAACAAGTGACAAAAATTATGTCTGACATTTATATTTAAAAATGACTCGACTTATCACACCTCCCATAGTTCACCCTTATAACTAACATTCACCGTTATGACGGCGGTGATCGATGATTATCAATGACACAGGAAAAACAAAATACACAACCAATTTAGAAACAACAGAAAATACCTAACATAAAATAACATACAATTTTATACAATTCCCCAGCGTCGCTTGGTGTCGTTTGCTATTTGTGTTATTCAGATACTTCGCCCTCAGATAGGCATACATTATTGAATTTACAATTATCATCATTAGGTGACGGACCTTTCTTTTGCTATTGCAACTCATGGTAGCTAATTATTGATGCGTGGGGCCCGTGACGTACCGCGGCGCAAACGCACGTAGTTTCGCTCGGCCGGGGTACTGCGCCCAATGACGCGGCCAATTTGCCTAATAATTCGTAGTTGATTACTAAACTCAAACTAATTGAGACGTTGCAAAACAACAGTGAATATCGCATTGTTTTTGCGAATTCTAGTTACACCCGTGGTCTCGTCACCGCATTGAAACAAACATACTAAAATTCAGGCCTTGCCAATATAGTTAAATATTGAAACAAACAAACATTCGGACTTTGCAATAGCATTACCTATTGAAACAAACAAAACAATTCGGCTCTTGCAAATATAATTAAATATTGCAACAAACAGAATTCAGATCTCGCAGATAGAATTAATTGAAACAAACATAAAAAAAGAATCGGCCTTGCGAATATAATTAAATATTTAAACAACAAAAAAAAATCGGACTTTGCAAATATAATTAAATATTGCAACAAACAAGATTCAGACCTCGCAGATAGAATTGAATATTGAAACAAACCTAAACAAAATCGGACTTGCAAATATAATTAAATATTTAAACAAACATAAAAAAAAATCGGACTTGGCAAATATAATTAATTATTGAAGCAGACAAAAAAAAATCGGACTTTGCAAATATAATTAAATATTGAAACAAACATAAAAAAAATCGGACTTTGCAAATATAATTAAATATTAAAACAAACATAAAAAAAATCGGATGTTGCAAATATAATTAAATATTGAAACAAACATAAAAAAAATCGGATGTTGCAAATATAATTAAATATTAAACAAACATAAAAAAAAATCGGATGTTGCAAATATAATTAAATATTAAAACAAACATAAAAAAAAATCGGACTTTGCAATAAACGTGAAACGTTTAGGTGTTGCAGAAAAATTATGCATTGAACCATCGTACAATATTTTAGTATTCCCGTTGGCCGATACCGAATTGAGAACAAACGGAAAACGCTTCGGCGTTTGCAAAAACAAGATTAATTACGATTATATATTTCACGATTTTTCCGAAGACCAAGCGCCGCTGAGTGTTACACTGGACCGAACGGAGAGCATCCTCCGCGCGAAGTCGGTCGCAAAAATATTTACAATATACAGTTAGACAGGGTACAACACACAATAAAATAAGACAATGAATTTAAATCAAAATTAGCGTTCCCGTACTCTCCTCCGGCCGCTGTTATTGCCATTTCGAACAAGAAGTGACACACGATTTTACTAGGCTGAGTTTAGAAGAAACAACATTTAATACATGAAGGGGTCCTGTCGACACTTAATAAAATGCGGCTAGGAGCAAAGATGTGACCGCGATTTTACACGCGTCTTTATTTCGATTCTCACTGTCGAGATCGAGCAGGAAGCTACAGTTCTGGCCGCGGACCTTAGGCTAAAGAGTATTGACTCAGAAACAATAGGCCGCGACATATTTATGCAACGTATAATAGTAGACGAACCTTTGGAAGTTCTCAGGAACCGGAGACAGCTTATCAGGAACAATTTCAGCAAACAAAACAGCTGGCGGCAAGCGATAACACAAGGAGGTAGCACAGAATTCGACTCAGCCTTGCACAATGTCAACTATTCGAATGACTTGGTCAAGCTGAGAGAATTTCTGGCTGGTTTTTTATTAAAGATGTTGCGGCGGATAATATCGGCAGAAGAGAGCACGGGAACAGAGTAACGCGTAGAAGTCGGTGAAGATATGGTAACTTTTGCAAAACGGACCTGCCTTTTTGTAAAGGATTTGGTCCAGCTGCGTCCTCGGCCAGGGTCAAAAAAAACGGTTGACCCGAGCAAATCTGCTAATCTCAGCATCTGCGTCTCACGCCGATTGGCTAAGATGCTGACCTCCCGTGGCTCTGCCGAAATATCTCAAGATGGCGGCAACTGAGATTTTTCTAGAACAACGATTCCGCTGAGCGAAAATCGTCTCTAGTGATCTTAATATGACAGATAGAAAATCAGAAAAATCACTGTCGTGTCAGAATCAGTTTTCCGCGAAATATTGCTCTTACAAGTGATCTCATAACTCGTTGCTGAAGCGAGTTATGAGAAAAAGAAGAAAAATTTTCCACCTGAGCGAGTCAGGTGTACCGGTTAATCAAAGCGGAGATGTCATCGTCCGCGAAAAAGTAATTACTGAATCGAGTCTGATTTTTATAAAAGCCTAAAATCGATTTAAGTGCAAATTTATGCTAAATATTTTCTATGGTGAATGTTCCTGAAGGGATTTGGCTGAAAATTCGAAGGAACGTCCGTGATAGTCGTTCGCTTCCATGAAACTAAAATTTCCCACCTTCCCTTCGTGTGTTCGCGCTTCATATCAGATTGAAATTTTGATTGACCGCGGTGGAGGGGAGGCCGCCTGCAATCGCACGTATGACCACGCGAACCGCTACGATTGGTCGGACTGGGCGGGGCTTATTTTAGTATCGAACGGCAAACGCTACACGCCGAACGCGTTTCGAAATTTCGTCTCGCAAAAATGTATGGGGAAATCACAGTTTATTGAATTACTAATAAACCTGTTATCCGATTGCAATTTAATTTACAACACCGTTTCGGACCATCGTCCTTTACGGCTCGAAAAAAATTCGGCGCCGAAGCTTGGCTCGGGCGCCGGTTCCGCACGATTTTAATTGGCGCAGGTGAGGGCTTGGTGGAGTCCAAACCGCGAACATGATTTTAATATTAGTTTATGCAGTGCATACTAGGACATGGCTAGTGTCGTAAAAACAAAAATTCTCAAACGAATTTTGTCCCTGACGACCCTGGTCGAGGTCGCCGCGGGATTCATTTGTTCGATCGCAATTGGAAATTGCGTCGATAGAATTCAGCGAAATTTCTTCAGGGGCTAGAACAGCCTATGCTAGGTGTACCTGTAAATTATGGGGAGCCTCCGTTGAGGAGGAGGAAAACGGCAAGCGTTTCCATTTCCCTCTCTCGCCGCACTCGACCGCAAATTCGGTCGAGTACCGCGCGCGAGCGAGAGACGGTATTTCTATTTGGCTCTGTGCGCCCACGTACTCACTTACAAAGCAGTGGGTTTGTCTTTGCACTCAATAATCCGCGGCGAGACCCGCGGATTGCAAAAATCTTAATATTTGCTTACATTGGCGACTTTGTCCATTTGACCTTGAATAATCGAAAAAATGATGTGTTTATTCTTTCTCTTTTCCTCATTATACCTATCAAGCTTTGCTAACAACCGTATAAGGAAATGCAAGTACAAATCATGCCAAAGGACCGTATCGTATCAGTATATTATTTTCTATAATATATATTTACAATATTAATTAATCACAACCTCATAATTTCTTTTATATACATACATTAAAAAATCGACCAAAATCTTGATAAGAAAGCGTGATTATGAAATTATTTATTCAATATAATTTTAAATTTGAATCGTTCAAATTATGTACATTCACACAAGTTTTGTCACTGACGACCTGGGTATCGCCTTTTAGCGTCTTCAGAAGTTTAAATGTACGGATGAACTTGAACTGACGCTTAGTAAATGAATGTATTGTGTTTATATAAGAAATAAATGTAGCCCTAATTTTAAAGTCATTGCTGGCTGGTCAATCCTTTAATACTAATAAATTTAATCAATAATATTATCACAAATTTATGTCAAAATATTTGACTATTCTAATATCTTTAACGAAGCAAATAATTTTCCAATGCCATAATATAGCTGTTAAAAAGATATTGTGTTGTTAATTCCTGGCTATCAATTCTATAATGTGAGCTTTTGTCACGAAGTCTGGTTGTTTTTCGGTAGATCATGTTGCATCTTGTTTGTTTTACGATTCTCAATGCTGGTGTTGGTCGTTCCCATCGATTGCACCACGTACAATAAAGAATTCGTTTTGATGCTTCAACAAATAATTCAATGTACCTATCGCTTATTTTTTTTGTTCAGCGATAAACTTTCATTTTACAAAAATAACGTAGCTTAATCTTTTCATCCATGAAATGTGTATGTTACAGTGATTTTGTGTATTTTTAGTGAAACTACATTTGCACTGTATCGTTGAAATCTTTTTCAAGCTCTTTTTTACTCATATAAAAATGTTAATAAAACATTTCTTAAATTTTCCCACATCATGTACTGTAAAATTTCATGACTGGTTCTGCTTGTCGCGAGAATCATCAACTGGTAAAAATAAAATAATGCAGTGAATAAAAAGATGCAGTGTTGTTTACTGAAAAATAAGTAAAAGTTTTTATAAATAAAAATATATAACAAAATATAAATGAATGACACTTAATTATAAGAAAATAAAATGTTTAGAATTTTGATATGCAATCAAAAATAAGATCAGGCTAAAAATTAATCAAGTAAGAAAGTTACCTATGATGATGTCTATTTTTATTCTTTAATAATCATTATCACAACTAGCAAATAAAAATTGTCTACAATATTAGCCCATAAGAGGTGAAGTGAGCCAAGTGGTGTTTTATGAAAAAATAGGTTGGATGCAATATTCTACTCGTCTTAATATATCGTAAAAGTGAAATGAAAATAGTAAATACACACTGGAAAAGAGTTATCTCCCTAAAATGAAAATATGCAACTCACATAAACACCAAGTAAACACAGTATACAGTCGTGATTTTACTAACAAGTCCGATAGAAAGGTTTTAGCATTTTATACTTGGAAATATATTTTCACCGACAATCACTAGTGAAATTAAATACTACAGTTTGTTTTCTCATTAAAAATATATAACTGGACATTGTAATAATAAATAAGTTATTTATAAATAATTGTTTGTAATTTTTTTAGAATAATGGCAGATAATAAATGTATATATTATTCTTTTAACATCATTTGATCGTAATGCATTACCAAAACTCATAAAAAAAAAAATTAAATAAAGATAAAACATACCATTTCTTTAAACTGTTTTTTCGAAAAAGATAGTGTTGACACTAGGGTATCCAATCCCGAAGCCTTTTTCCAATCCCGGGATTTCGGGATTGACTAATTTGAAATCCTCGATTCGGTATACTTTTTTCCCGATTGTAACAGAATTTCGTTTTTTTAGCTCACCGAGGATTCTGAAATTCTCGATTTGCCAATGTCGTGTCAATTTTCAGGATTTGCTCAAAATTTCTCAATCCCGAAATCCCGGGATCGCAGCCGTATCAATTTCGGGATCAGAAAATTGAATGGGATTCCGAATCCCGGGATCGGATGCCCTAGTTGACACGATATATTAGTAGAAATTGCATATTGTTAGCTGATTGGTCGCTAGTAGGGTATGTTGGGAGTATTAAAAAACATCGCGGACATCCATGCTTCTTGATTCATATTCATAAACTGATTAAAAAACCATGTATCGTGATTTGAATCGGAATTATCGAAGGCTTTCGCTGTCTACGGCGGAACTAAAATACTATTTTTAAAACAAACAAGGCTACTTCAATTGTTGACGATATATTTATCATTTTAGTTTTAAAAAAAAAACGATTGATTTTAATTTATAAAATAATAATTTTTGTACGTTTTTCATAACTAAATAAGAATATTTTAACAGCTCCGTGGACTACTGACACTTGCAAATCATTGAGCAGGTTGAAAAGCCAAGAATACTTTTAACCACGTCGAATTAGGCTTTGAATAATCAATTAACGATCGGATATTCTGGGTGGGAGGGTTGCACCATGCCACCACTGGCGATGAAGCTTTTAGCATTGAGAAATGTCGCTTTTTTTACAAAAACGTTATTTTAATGGTCATTAGCACTTGGTTTACATTTATCAAGTTGACTTGACTCAATTGTTTTGCCACATTAAACGGTGTAACTTGGAACAATTAACAATATAGATTGTTCAGTTCATGGATAATAATTTTATTATCAATATCGTATCACAATTATAATAAATAATCAATAAATTACAACGTATTTGCAATGCGAATTACAATTACCAAAACTCATACTACATTATTATCAAATTAAACTTAGTTTAATGATGTTATGTTGGTCTTGCAAGCGAGTGGATATTGGATGTGCGCCTTTAAATTCTCAGATTGTACACTTTGATGTATTAAATAAATTGTTGATTTACGAGTTTATATGAAAAAAATTATGGAATGTTTACCATTGTTTACTTTGTTTTTACTCCTTTTTTCTACTACATACCTGTTGTATCTTTGATGATGATCTGTTAATTTATTGAGTTCTTATTTCCCACATAAAAATACATTATTACTTAAGTGTATATATTTTAAAAAAATCACTAGATTCAAGTAACTTTTATTATGTTATGCGTCAAATAATTCAGTTTTGGATATAGATTACCGGTCTAAAAAACACAAATCACCTCGTCAACCACAAGGCTTAAAAAAATCTTTGCAAAATAAGACATTTATTTCGTCGAGTAAGTCGTCTGTGTTTGTTTTAGCTTCCGACACATTAGCAAAAGCGACATAATGTTTTGATCAAGTGGCGACGTTTAGGGGTAAATAATATTACTAGGAGATGAAAAAATCCCCAAATGATTTTTTAACAAGGCAACACAGGAAGCATCCAGTTAGAAGGAATGAGCATTAAAGATATTTCAAAAAAATGAACGAAGATTACGGTATGTTTTTTTAGTGGTAATTAACGGATATTTTATGATATACCCACGTTCCAAAAATAAATGCCTTAAGCTCCGTGCAAAAAATAATACATCTATAAATATCATAGCTCTCGTATTACATCATTTGCAATTATGTTGAGGCATTTGATTCCGGTATCACCTTCCTTCTTTATAAATATAGATTCATATCCTTTCTTCTCCTTCTTTATATACCATATACGGTGCCAGTTAAAGCAAATATATTGATTATTCTCAGTGGCGGATTATCCTATAAGCGCAAAAGGCGTGCGCTTGGGGCCTCAAAAATAGTATAAATTATATAAATCATTACATTTTAATTTCAGTTTTCAATATTCATTATTATTCTACGAAGAGTTTTGCAGCACTTTTATGTTATTCGAAAAAATAGAGCCTCCAAAATTTATTGCGCCTAGGGCCTCCAAAGTGCTTAATCCGCCACTGATTATTCTGTTATTATGGTGAAGCTGATCATTCTGACACATTAATATGGACTACGCAATAAAGCCGAACAAGCACCCGCGACCTGAATCCGGCTTACAATCTCAATCATATGACTCACTCAACAATATAACAAACATCTTAGAAAACGAAACTCAATATATTTATGAATCGATATGTAGAATATTACAGGTTTAACTACCTACATATTTTTTATCTCCAAAATAATATTAGGTGAAGTATTAAGATGTTAATAATATGACGTCACATATTTTAAAAATTTAGTTCACAATAATTTGCTTTAGATTTGATTGATGTACCTAATTTTCCATAGAATAAAATACTCAGTTTTGTACTAAAGTTATATGGTCTGCGAATTATCATTAATATGGTCGTTTTTTGGTTGTATATAACTCTTCTTTCGTTGTATGTAATCAAGGCTTTGGCATAAATTATTCGATGAAGAATATGCAATAAGTATTCATTATAAATATGGAGTATTTAATATGGCTACTTTAAATACTTAAAAAATACTAAAAGCATAATGATTATATATTAATTGGCATTCTCTAGTGTATTTGGAACAGCTAAAGATGCTGCGAGACGAAACCAGTGTCGCTTAATGCACTGTTCATCCGCGAATTTACGACCTCGTTTTATCAAGGTAATGGTACTTTACCTGATCGAATTTTTTCCTGCATATCTCAAGATACTTCAACTCGCGGCGAGCTTTCCTCGACTTACAAATTAATAAAACAAGCTTTCGTCTTTTAACTCACCGGGGAAGCTTTCGAATCATTGCATTGATTTAAAAATAGGTATGTTTACATGAGCCTATTTAAAATATTTATATTTTTAAGCGGTATCCATTCCTTCTATGAAACATATGGACTGATCATGGATAATTTCAACGAAATGTGTTTTTACTTTAACTGATTGTAAAACAAATTCCAAACATCCTTTTTTGAATATGGAAATTATATCAATATAATTAAGTATTTCGACTGAGGGTGCTTGATAGAATTTCAATATCAAATTTGAATTGTTTGAATTTTGTAATTTTCCATGAGTTTTGTCGCTAACGACCCGGGTTTCGCCTTTCGGCATCTTCAGGCATTCCAAGTGCACGGATGTACTTGAACTGACGCGTAGTAAACAGTTTGTATCGTTTATATTCAAAAATATAAGTAGATCACTAAGTTAAAAGGATATTGAAATGTAAATTGAACGTATACAATTTTCAATGAATTAAGTGGGTTTGTTATAATTATGGGGATTTTTTGAAAATATTAAACCCTAGATTTATTTTAAACATTCCTGTGTTATTATCTGGTCATTGATATTTTCAAAAAATCCCCATAATTATAACAAACCCACTTTATTCATTGAAAATTGTATACATTCAATTTACATTCTAATAGCCTTTTAACTTAGTGATCTACTTATATTTTTGAATATAAACGATACAAACTGTTTACTACGCGTTAGTTCAAGTACATCCGTGCACTTGAAATTCCTGAAGATGCCGAAAGGCGAAACCCGGGTCGTTAGCGACAAAACTCATGGAAAAGTACAAAATTCAAACAATTAAAATTTTATATCAATATAAATATGAAAACAACGAGTAGTTGACTATTAGCTCTCTGTGTGCTTCGTTGCCAGGACTAAAAAAATCGAAGGAATCTAGATAAGGTACCACAAATATTTATTGCAATCTATCTCATTGATTTAAAACTCAATGTACGAAAATGAGCTTTCGATAATCAAAACTTTTGGGTGCGAACTAAATGCAACGAAAGCTCAAAAGCGTTTACCATTCTTATACAGCGTTGGATTATATATGTTTCATCATTTGAATAAGATATCTTGATTATTTGATCATATTTTAACATTTTGTAAAATCAAACAGTACTTAAATTATACTTAAATACGTAAAAGAATCCACGATCTTCACGATTTACTAAACCACAATTGCCATAATGCTATATTTTATCAACGCAATAGAGTATTTAAAAATAGATAGTGGCAATCATTTGTTCAATGAAAGATTTTTTATCATTTATCAATCGCAGCATTTAAATAAAAATATGCGGTAACAAATGAAAAAATATGTTAGTTGCGAATTGGTAAAAATTCACATTTGAACAAAGAATTACTTTTTCCTAGACGACAACAATCGATTTTATCGTTTTGTCATCGAATTTTCATTATTTGAAAATTCTCACGAGTCTACAAGAGTTAAACTCCTTTGGTCAACTTATTTATTGAACGCAGTGCTTCAGAATGCCTTATTTATGCTCAACAAGTAAACAAACATTCTTTAAGTGTTTAATTAACATTGCAATTAATGTAACACTGCGTAGCTGGGGTGATTTAAAAGGCATGACATTCTTGTTGAAAGCTTCTGGAAAACTGCAGCATACTATTTTGAATCTGTGTTTTAATGTCCACTTTCCAATGCAACAATCATTATATAGTGGGAAAAATGTCTTGAATACTTAAATAATCAATAATATATTTTTTTTTCTTTTGGAGGTAAACAAACTGTTTTTCTACTTCGAATGATTATTATCACCTGTTTCTGAAGCAATTGTAAATCACTAAAAAAAATCGGTTGCTTTTAATAGCTTTAAGCTTAGTAATAGATAATAAATTATATTCATTTTTATTTAAACATGTTACAACTTGTTATTGACCAAACGTTCGTTCAACTTCATATGTCCACTTGATTACCTAAAATGTACAAAATTAAAACAATTTGAATTCAATATTGAAAATCCACCAAGCACCTTTAGTCAAAATCTTAAGTTATAATACTTGTTTCTGTATCAAGTATAAAACACTCTTATGTGGTTATAATTTGTGAGTATATTAACTTTTCAAGTTTACTAATGTACCCATATTTAATTATGCATCAGTTAAAAATGCAAACTATCATATTTTTGTATTTTATATGAAATTTATGCATATATTTTATTGTTTCCATTTAATTGTACTTACACGTACACTCATTGTTGATAATACAGGTAGTGTGTCTTATTAAATATTACATGTCACGATATATATTTAATTGAAAAACAGACCGCTTATTGCCGCTTTTTGCAAACTAAAGTGCATGAAGCCTCTAAAATAATCCTTGGACATTTTTGCAAAAAATTATGAATTAAGCATATAAATATAATAAATACTGCACCATAAATTTTCTATTAATACGTCTTGATTTTTTAGATAGAACTATAAAATTTAAAGAATTTTAAGTATTCAATAGCTGCAGGTATTCTCTATGTTTTTTCTTCTTATGACTCGTGCTAGAAAACGATCCTTTCATTATTTAGTCGACCAAATTGTTGCTGCCTGTGTGGTCGAGTGGTCAACGTTGTTGGCTTCGGCTACGGAGGGCCTTGGTTCAAATCCCGGTACAGACAGTTTTATAAATTGATTTTTCAATCGATTTATGAATTCCTGTTCAAAGGCATTGATGCATGTGATGTCTTGAATTCCCTCCTCTCACCCATCCTATCCTATGAACGGGGCGTATCGAGAGCGATTATCTTACCACTAATCCTGTCTTAGCCATATCCTTCTATCCCTACTCTCTTTGGAAAAAGAGAGGTTGAGCAACTGAGTAACAAGCAGTTCTCGTAGAAACACTTCTGTTGAGATAAACTCCATTAGGAGTCCAAATGCTCCACATTGGGAGCGGACATGGTTTAAAAAAAAATGTTAAACTTAGTATGTTAATTTCTATATCAGAAAATAATATATGTATCTTCAGACAGTCAGTGATACTAAATCTCGTTGCATTTTATTCGGTTGCTAATGGGCTACTTTGCATGGATTCAGTATTTCATTCAATGAAATTCATGTAAAGCGCTTACTCGAAATGTACACAGAAGCATTAAAAACGTTTGCCATGCAATACCAAATAGTTCATCAATGGCGAAAAGAAATGTTAAATTGTGCTAAAATAGTATAGGTCATTTTTCAAGAACTCTAAAATAATGATTGCGAGTATTATAAACTCCATTTTAGTTAATATTAAATTTTGTTAATATGATGTAGACGTACGTTTACTTTAAATAAAGAGAGATATAAAATAAACTTACAAAGCTACCACCTCATCCATCAAAGATAAAGGAGATTTAGTTAGAAAAATAGCTGACAACGATCTTATTAAACGGGATCAAATATATCTATATGGACTATTCTTTTTTTATATTATTAACCTTTCACCGCGTATGACCGCTATGCATGTCCTAGCGAACATGCCCTCAGTGCGTGTGACACGTATAGATGTCATGGAAATTTCAAACCCTATATAAGAGCTATCTATTGTGTTAAAATTGTATAACTTGGTTGAAAATATTACTTAATGTATATTTCACCAAATTCAATAGATGGCATCAGTCAAAAAATATTCAATATATGCTAAAATAATTTATTTCTGGAACACGTCGTGAACATACGTCACCAATGCAAGATTTTGAATAGTGTAAATAAGCGATCGAGTGCGGGTGAAATTGAAATTGTTTCAATAATTTAATATTATAAGCATGGTATGGTGGTGGCGCAGTGTTCTCGTTTTCGCGTGGCGGTATTTTTCAATGTGGCGACGTCACGCTGCAATTTTACGAAGAATGATTATTGTTGAATTTAACCAAAAATACAAGAAATATATTGTATTATATTATTGAAAAAGTTACTTTGGGTGGCAATTAACATATTTTATTAGTTAAAAAAATATTACAACCTATATTTATAGTCGAAAACGCGATAACAAAATCCGCAAAAAAGCAGTCGCGTACAGGGCATGTTCGCTAAATTTGGTGACGCGGGCAAAGGGTTTAAAATCTTTCTTTTCAGTTTAAATTAAGACATCTTTATATTGTATTACATAATTCCTGAAAAGGTAACTAGTGATATGGTAAATCCTTTTTCTTGGACTTTTAATTTTAATTATAATCACGTATTTACTTGGTGTTTTGTTGGATTGCATATTTTTATTTTATGGAGATAATACTATTGAAATGTGATTTAATTGAGATTATTTCACTTTAATGATACTTTAAGATGTGTATTTTTTTCCAAAATACCACTTGGCTTACTTCACCTCTGATGGGCCCATAATGGTTCAACTCAGAGTTCAATTTAGAGTAAAACTCCTTTTTTAAGATTTGGTACTAAGATCGCTTGATGTGATTTGAATATCAAACATGAATCGTCTCATTTTGGTTACGCCTTATGACATTTAATTACATCAATGAATCTGAAATTATATTTCGATTTAAATCTTTGGAAAAGGGTGATAGTGATTTTTTCTCCTTGAATTTATCTCGATTATTTATTGTTTCGTCTTGTATATGGTATATGGTGTTTACCTGTAAATATTTTTTACTTAAATTAACAACAAGTTAATAATCAAGGCTAAGTAGTAATTACGTATAATATGTCTGAATTTATTTGTCGGCCGATGAATTGTTTGTACCGTTTTTTTACAGGAGCCTCAATATAATGGATTCGATCCAATAAGAATCCTGACAAAATGAATAGCTGTCGATAGCAATACTCAATGTTAAATACTGTATGCAGCATTTAATGTTTTACAAGTGCTTAATCGCACTTTGGCGTATTGAGTTAATGAGACTTTGTATCAGATATTTCTTTTCCAGACTGTTTTAATGATGTGCGTAATATATTAAGAGTAAATAATTGAATCGTCCTTCAAGCAGGTCGTCTACTATTGAATTAAAATTTGAGATCTAATTCTGAATCATGAACACATTATAAGCTTAACATTTCATGTTCAATATTGTAGTAACAGCTCTAAATCATTATTTTTAAATCAGTTATATTAATCTCAATTCGAATGGTTATCAATGTTTTTCATCAAGAAGAATACCGTTAGGAATAGGGTATCATATCAATTTTTGTATCATTTTAAACCATGAATATCATTTTGAAATGATACAATTGATGACATGAATTTATTGATAAAATTTTATAGAAACCGGTTTCGATTTGTGACATCTGATTTCTATCAGAGCGGTAGTGACTAGGGTATCCAATCCCGGAGCCTTTTTCCAGTCTCGGGATTTCGGGATTGAGATTTTCTCAATTTGCTATACTTTTTTCCCGGAATCTCACAGAAACTTGTTTTTTTTTTTTAGCTCACCGAGGAATTTGAAATCTTGAATTTGCCAATTTTGTGTAAATTTACGGAATTTCCTCAAAATTTCTCAATCTCGAAATCCCGGGATCGCGGCCATCTCAATCCCGGAATTTCGGGATTAGAAAATTGAACGGGATCCCGGGATTGGATGCCCTACTAGTGAGTAAAGAGCAACAAATTTGATTCCGATGCTGTTACATTTATCAAAAAACAAGATATATATTGTATATATTCTACACAAGTTCTCTGATAATTATTGCTGTGAGACTGGCCATTATTATTTTAAAATCCATATTGCACATCGTTGTGATATATTGATTTTTTTTATAGATCATACATCGTGCAATCTGTCACTTTATTTCGCTTTTTTAGTACACGAAAAAAATTCAGGTATAAAAAACACCCTCTTTTCAAGTTTTTTGTAACTATACAAACAAAAAAGCGATTTACATGACCCAACGGTATTTTTTGATGAACGATACGATATTGCTTTTTTAGCCTGTTTATAAAAGTAAAAGCTATGATTGGAAGTACCTTTACACAGATGTATAGAAGTTTTTACGGACTTTTGAGCTTTTGGTACATGTACGTCTATTGTCATATTTTTTGCGATAATGTATCATTTTTTTGCAATGGTAGTATTTTAAATTATTTATCTAATTCTTTTATGGCACATACCATTAAAGATCCAATGAAAAATAAATGTTAAAACGGAGTTTTGAAATTGCCAATTTAAACGAACCAAAATTATCATAAAAACATTTAATGATCCAGACTGCCGAAAATATAAAATATCCAATATTCAGTCTGCTGATTTATTTATTTCTTGATGTTTTATAATAGATTTTTTTATTGTAAAGAAATTTATATAACTGTGACAGTCTGCACATTGAAAACGTATGCATTGACTATTTTTGCCAATTACAGTATACACGAGAGTACAAATGTAAATTTTAATTAGTCAGTGAATATAAAATTACACAGACGTAGTTAAATTGTTCACATACTTATAAACCGAGAATATAATCACTCGTGCTCTGATAGTGTTTCCAGCCACTTTTCACTCCAATTCGCACGCAATCACGCAGTTTTTGTGTTTTACTGTCTTCTAAAATTCCACATAACCTCAAAAAATCTAACGTCTTAGTGTCATTCTTGCTTTATTTCTTCTATCTTCCTTTATTTCACCTACATAAGAAGTAATGTCATATCTACTTTGACTATCACCTATCATAAAACTAACAAAAACTAAACAGTCATGTCATTTTTACTCTTTCTAACGTTTGTCAGGTATTTCACACACTTACTAATTAATTCGTACGTTGACTAGTCAAATTTAATGTGAATTTTAGTGATGTAAGCTTTCAGTTAAGCTGCTAATTGATGTTCACATTCACGAAATTTCACACTGTATCTGTGACATAAAAAACAAATTTACAAACATTGATAAAATCACAAAAATATTTAAATGCCTGATGCCGCTCTTTTCAAAAGTAATTGCAATATTTATCTAGCTAGTGACAAATAAAACTTGTTTACATATAAAATACTTCCTTTAATTCTAGCAGGTAAATAAAAAGAAAACGTATTGTGTTACATGTCATGCTCTGTATTTGTTATTGGACTTAAAATAAAACAAATAGGAACGTAAGGGACAAAATTTTAGCAGAATAAATCGCCTCCTTAATATTAAGTTCGGATCAAAAGCACGCCAGAAGCTTTCGCAGTGCTTTAAGGGCGTCCCATTTTTACCTCTTAATAATTTTTCCTGTGTATAACCTTTTCTAACGCGAATAAATGTTTATTATTGACATTTCTATGTGTTTTAAATATCTTATTTTGTTTAAGGGAAATTTATTTTAAAGTTTATATCATATGTGTAAATACATTTGTTTTTGTTTATTTTATAAGTAAATTAAATTACTTGCACACAAAGATTCTTTTTATCACTAATTTCTTTTCCTTTAGTATTACTTTATATTATTTTTAAAATATATAAATCTAATAAAAAACATCATCATTAAAATAACTTTTAAATACTAAAAGCTTCTTTGATAAATACTAAATGTGAATCGTGGTTAATAACCATTTTTTATCATCTTATGTTTATTTCAGATTTAAAAAAAAAACGTGAAAGCAAATCTCACATGAAAAATTGTACCTTAGTTTTTATTGTTACATGTTAAACAATCATCAGTTTATTTTTTTTTATTCATGTCCGCTCCCAATATGGAGCATATGGCCTCTTAAAGGAGGTGTCTCAACAGTAGTTATTTCTACGAGAACTGTGTGTTACTCAGTCGCTCAATCTCACTTTTTTTCAAAGTGACTAGTAGGGAAAGAAGGATAAATTTAGTACAGGTCTAGTGGTTGACTAGTCGCTATTGGTACACCCAGTTATCAACGGATCAGAAGGATGGGAGGAGAGGAAATGATGTGAATTGACATCACGAACACCCAGTCTTGGAACACAACTTTGAATTGAATAATTATAAAATGCACTGTGATCTTACCGGGAATTGAACCCAGACCTGCGTGATCGGTTGAGCAAGCTTTAAATTAAATAATAAAAAAATTACAATGTATAAATCCGTACAACACAGATTTTTTTATATGTTTTATTAATATTAATACTTAGTACCTTTTTTAAATACTTTCGCCGGCACTGATACACCCTATTTGAACAAAGCTCCAAGGAACATTAAGGTCGATCATTGTTAAGAGGCAAGTCCGTTACATCGAAGGGAAAAAATTAAAACTTTATTTTTGCGCTTAAGTTACCTTTGATAAAATACCTTACCTAGAAAAAAAAACAAAGATTTATAGCCCGTATTCACACAACTGCGAAAAATGTTTGTTTACTGCTCTGTCGTCATAATTAAAAAGACAGCATATCGTAAAAATATATTGTGGGCAATGATATTAACAAAAGTGATTACAAATTCGATTTATGAAAACTGTCGTTAACCTATCTATACATGAACAATTCTGTTTAAAAAAACGCTCATCTGTATTTATTCTACTTTTATTTCATATTGCTATGAGCAAAACTGGTCCTGATTTTATAAAATAAAAGTGGTATTCGTGTGTACAAATAAGTGCATTATTTTTTTAATATAAAATATAATGCCTTTTTACAAAGTATAGACAGTGGATGCCCTAAAGGGGATCAATGAATTATTCTAATGATACTGTGGTTTTATTCTTGGATTCACAAACAAATTAAATCAGGTGCGTATAACATTCATATTATTTGCATGGCTGTTTTTGCTAAGCTAATTATTATTTTCAATTTATATGGTATAAAAATAAATTATTCTAATTTATTAATTAAAATTTGTAGTCTATCTCACCTTTTAATTTCATCACACTAACGATACATAGTGTTAACATTACCAAATGTATTATTATCCACCAATATATTATGTAGTTTTATAGTTACGCTGTGCTTGCTTTTTTTTGTCTGGTTGGTAAGAGCTTTTTTCTAGCGATGAGGGTAGGGATAAGGGTATCCAATCCCGGAGCCTTTTTTCAATCCCGTGATTTCTGGATTGATTAATTTTGAATCCCGGGATTGGGAACTCAACGTAAAATCGTATATAATTTGAAAGAGTCGTTTTTTTTAGCTCACCGAGGAATTTGAAATCATCGATTTACTATATTTTTCCCCCAGATTATCTCCGAAACTCGTTTTTTAGCTCTTCCAATTCCAAAATCCTATCAATTTTCGAGATTTACGGAAAATTACTGAATCCTAAAACCCCGGGGTCGCGAACATGTCAGTCCCGGGATTTCGGGATCAGAAAATTGGATGGGATCCCGGGATTACGAGATTCCGGATCCCCGGATTGGATACCCTAGTAGGGATGGCCCAGTATGATCATTATCAAATTTTGATTTTTTTAGTTGAATTTGAGATCGCACAAATGGGAGTTTGTGGTGCTTCTTCTGCTTGAGTTGATCTCGAGTTACGTAAATTATTTGTACTTAAATTATCTATAACGTCAAATCTCATTTTAATATTAAAAAAGAAAACAAAATACCAAATTGAATGCAAAATTCCAGATGTTGTGTACTCTGTGGAATCACTAAAACTTTATGGCTTATTACATTATATCGAAAAAATGATTAGTTTACCTTTACACTAAATAGAGATTCAGGATTGATAATGTATTGATGTGTCGGACGTGGATAAAAAAATATAATATTATCAATAGACTAATATAAAATAAAATAACATAGATTATTTCACGTATTGTGACACGTGACAACTGTGACACGTGTTTCGCCTCTTTCAGAGGCATCTTCGGACAGACTATTTTCACAAATGCTTGTTTAAGTGTTTTTTTCTATCATTCCTTCCTTGGTTCTCATTTTTATTTGATTTTTATTATAATATATCAGAATAGTAAAATTAAGAACATTCATACTTAAGCAAGCATTTGTGAAAGTATTCTCTCCGAAGATGCTTCTTTAAGAGGTGAAACACGTGTCACAGTTTGTAGCACAATACGTGGAATAATCTAAGTTATTTTATTTTATATTACAATGAACTTCCACAAAGTTACCGCCCAATCCATCGAAAGTATTATAAATAGACTTTTAAAAAATCCGAAATTTGATGTAATTAAGTCAATTATTCAAGTCTATATGTAGATATATTGGCATACATCTTTTGCCTTAAGTTTTACTTGATAATGATCAAGTTAAAGATAATATTGTTACTTATTTCTCACATGACTTCCATCAATTGATTATTCTCCGAATTAAACCAAAAGTATCTTACCTGACATAGAAAAAACTTAATAAAATTTCGATATACGATCAAAGCTAGGGGGTAGAACGGCAGATGTTCAAACGATACCCTCCACACACGTGTACTTGATGTCATCTCTCTCTTTTCATCATCCTACACTCGCGTCGTATAGTAATTAGCCCGAGAGGGATGGAAAACACCTTTCAGGGGTGTGAGGGAGAATATGGCTGACACGCTTATTCCACGCGACCCCTATTCATGCAGACAAAAGTTAGTACCAAAAAATAATCGGGTATACCTCGACTAATGCATGGATATGTGATACTAGAAAGGAGGTGCACAATAATTCAATGTTTTGCACATTACTGTAGACTGCGATTTAAGCACGTTGGAACACTGAATTATCAGATGTAGGCAACAATAATTTAAATGTAAAAGCAATTACTGCTTATCAAGTTTTTTTTGTTAAAGTTCATAACAAATCATTTGTCTCAATATATCCTAGTCTCATTTTAGTCAGAATATAACACCTACCTACATGTTTGTAATCTATTACTTAACAATAATTAGTAACAACTTATTTTATAATACGAGTAAACAATTATTTTTCGAGTTTTCAGTAAAAAATATTTTTTTACTATGTCGGCTCCCAATGTGGAGCATATGGACTCCTAATGGAGTTTATCTCTACAGAAGCGTTTCTACGAGAACTGCTTGTTAATCAGTTGCTCAACCTCTCTTTTTCCAAAGAGAGTAGGAATAGAAGGATAGGGCTAGGACAGGACTAGTGGTTAGCTAATCGCTCTCGATACGCCCCGTTCATAGGATAGGATGGGTGGAAGGGATAAATTCAAGACATCACATACATTCATTGCCTTTGAACAGAAATTCATAAATCTATTGAAAAATCAATTTATAAAACTGCCCGTACTGGGATTCGAACCCGTGACCTCCGTAGCGGTACCCAATGACGTTGACCACTCGACCACACAGACGGCTTTCCAAAGAGAGTATGAATAGAAGGAAATGGCTAGGACAGGACTAGTGGTTAGCTAATCGCTCTCGATACGCCTCGTTCATAGGATAGGATGGGTGGAAGGGGGGAATTCAAGACATCACATACATCCATGCCTTTGAACAGAAATTCATAAATCGATTGAAATCCTGTCATTAATTAACTAATTTTATAATAAGAGTAAACAATTATTTTTCGAGTTTTCAGTTAAAAATAATATGAAATGCATAAAAAATATTATTTGTTGAAAAACTAAGACATTGAAGTTATTACTAGTCAAATTTTTGTATAATTAATATCGTCCAAAACTCCATCCGAATAATCCAAGAGTCTCAGGCTAATTTTGATATATCAATCAATAGTATTTCAACAACTATCTACTCAATCAATTACTCGTTCATTATTTTATAATGAACCTATTCAAATATGTTAACAAAACTTTGTCGAAAATTCCTGAAAAATCCAAACAATATCATCACATTACATTAATTTCAATTTGACCTTAATATTTCTCAAGTAAACAAACTTTGAAATGTCCAGTCATTTTGAATAGAAAAATATTCTAACTAGTGAAAATTAAATTGGGAAATAAAAAATTATCGGCTTTGCTTTATTTTAATAAATTAACCATCAAAGTTATAGCTGGCATGTAAAAAATAAGTTAAGAATGCTTTTCTATTTTTGACGCAAAATCAGATTTGGTTCTTTAAAATATAAAATAAAACGTTGGACATTATATTATCTAATAAATAAAAATGAATGTTTGTTTTTTTCGTACTCTACGGACTGTTAAGCCGCTGATTTGATTGTAGTAAAACATCGACAAACTTTTTACTTGCACTCCCGGGAAGGTTATAGGCATATTAAAATTAACCTACAGTATGTCTTATATATGAAAATCAATGTTTGTATGTCTACCGTTCATGCAATTCAAATATCAACCGTTGACTGACAATCAAACAGCATTCAGACAATTCAAATTTGACGTTCGATTGTTCGTATTAAAAATGAAATATTTTAAATTTGACAAATCGTGTGGTCTAAATTTTGACATTCCGTTCAAATGTGTTTCGCGCATTAGGTGTGAATTGTTTTTTCGTATTATTGCTTGTACTTTTGAAAACTTTTTGCTTGTACTTGCGCGAAGTTTATAGGCATATTAAAATAAGCTTACAGTAGGTTTTATATATAAAAATCAATGTTTGTACGTCTGTCATACCGTTCATGCAACTTGAGCAAATGTTATAGACGTAGTAAAATTAAACTACAGTAGGTGGCGCGTGTGTCGTACCATAGACAATCGGCAGCAAACGTCAAATGTCAAACAGTCAGAAAAAGAAGACATTCACTTCAATAAACGCAATTAAAACACAAACACTGTCTTTCTTTGATTGGCATTGCAACGCTTGCCGGGAACCGGCTAGTTTAATTATAAAATTTAATGAGAAATTTATGTTTAAATTAAATAAAATGATCTCTTATAAATTGTTATCGGTTAAAAATTGAATATGAAACAGGTTGTGCAATAAGTTGGTTAACCCTGAAGTAAGTATTGAAAATGAGTGACATCGAATATGTGGGGTTCGCGCAACTCGTAAAATGAATTAATTACGTTGGGGTAGATATTATAAGCAAAAGTTTGCACGAAAAAATCTGGTCTTGCGCAAAGCCAGAAATTTGATGCACTGCACCAAATCCACCGGTCTTGTGAGGGGTCACAAATGGAGACCCCAATATTTATAAAAAGAATTTCATATTTGCAAAAATAACCGGTTTCATTCGCTCATTCACGGTCAACATAAAATGTGCAAACACCAGGTACACATATTTCTATCTACAAAGAATAAGATGTTTAGGTATGCAATGAAAGTTAAAAATGCAATTGATTATTCAAAACATTCTGCACAAACCACACAACTTATATTACTGGATCAAAATCAAAATATAAAACAGGATGGTACTCAAAATTTTGAAACCCATTTTTGGCTCAAAATTAGGACGAAAGTTTGTGATAGATGAAGATAAATTGTTACTGTCATTTTTTTTTCATGATTGATCAGAAAATAGTGAATTATTTATTCATTTGTCACACAATTTCAACTTTAAAACACAGTCGCATTAAGATCGAAAGTGATTTGAATTTTGTTCACAGTAAATAGAATTTCAATTACATTTATAAAAATAATAAGATGCACTTCAAACTGTTAAAATATTAATTAGGTGTGCCCAAAATCTTGTTTCGTAATTATGTAAAAACCTTTGTTTTTTAATTGATTATTATAGCTATTTTGGAACTAAGATATCTATATCGTCTGTGGAATAAAAAAGGAAGTAACCCACAGTTTTTTTTTCGATAATCAAAATTTATACAATTTGATATACGTTCTATCAAAAGAATGGAATCTGGAAATGCCGAATTAGTACCTAAATTTTGCTTTTAAATTTAAAAAAAGAAGGGCCTGTAAAAATTTTGATCAGGAAAAAATACTTAGGTAGGTATTTTTTTTTTAAATTGATAACAGATAAAGTGAATTTGATTTTTATTTTTCCTTTTTACAGTCGATATGCATTAGATATAAAAAAGATGAATCTATTTAAATGTAGTTCTGTTTCTCTATGATTCTATTTATTTTTATGAATTTACTATAAATTTAGCATCACGATTGTTGTCCATTTAGTCGTTTTAGCAAGTATTAAAATAACCAAGACCGAAATTTAGTAACAAAAAGGAATTTCATTGTTTCAGGTATTGTATCTGTAAAAAAATAAATAATTAGCAATATAAATAATTGAAGCATTCAATTTCACATTTTTTTTTAAATTATATTTGACGATTTTTAAACCGTCAAACTCTGTAAAAACCCTTCATAGTTTTCGTCGTTTACTACACAATTAAACTTACTAATTGCAACGTCCTTTATATTTATTATTTTTTCAATTGAAAGCATTATTGTTCCGTGAAAACCTTCCCCTTTCAAAAAGCTCTGAAGAGGTCGTTTACACTTTGCGCAAGTCCAGCTTCCTTCCTCTCAACATCATCTCACTCCACTCTTGAGCCTTTTCAATGAGGCAGACGTCTATTCATAAAATCCAGACACAATTTATTGGAAGGTATTAATTCAGTGTATTTGTTATGTTTTTTTCTTTTACATTGCTTCATACAAACCACCTTAACTTTGCTTCGTGTAACGTCATTGAGGTGAACTTTATTTGCAGTGATTCACTCGTAATAAATAAACATCACCAATTGAAGAAATGACGCAAAGGTTTTCCGGATGATTTCGATTCACCGAAAAATAATATTGCAAATAGCTTTGTTTTAGCAATATAACATGGTACAATTAATCATAAAATTTACTCATTTAACACTGATTTCAACCTTGTCCATGGACCAATGTAATTTGAATGTCAATGTATATGAATTTTGTTTTTTTTGTCGCCCATAGTTATTTTTACTATGTTTAACGTTGAATAGTTGTTAAGCCTTCGAGACCTCTTTGAGAAGCACTTTAAGTTTCACTGTATCCGGTCCTATTGCTGGCGTTACATTTTCAATCTAGCGGAATTGGCTGAAGCTATTATTCCACGTGTTCCCAACCTGGGGGTCGCGAAGGGTTTTCTGGGGGGTCGCCAACTTGTTTCGATTTTGGATTTGAACAACAAAATTACGAAAAAGTATAGCAAATTGAGGATTTCAAATTCCTCGGGGGGTCGCCTAGTCACATGGCTTTTATAAAAAGGGATCGCCAACCGAAAAAGGTTGGGAACCTATGTATTATTCGAACCAACCCAGCAATTCTTCACATTTTTTTTCGTCTAGGCCGCATGCTGGTTTTTGCTACTTTACGTGGGCCGCACCATATTAATAGCAGTACGTAAATATACCACATACTATACATAATATAGTGACATAACATAAATATAAGTACTCAAAAATGCAAATGTATCCAAAATACAATTCCAGTTGTTTGAAAAAGTACCTGGTGGTGACTATGGTTGTTTTGGGCTTCAGATAAAATCTGGATATGCCGCCGGTTAGGTATTGCTGCGAATAACCTATACAAAAAATAACATTTTTAAGTTGTTTTGCAAGTGTGCATACACAAATATTAATAATTATGTGTGTATATTGTGCATTTCTGTAAACTAAGATGTACTAGTGAGAGTCGTCAATATATGCAATCGAGCGATGGAAGCTTCCTTAATTTAGGACTTCTAGCTAAGAGCAGACAATTAATTTTATATCTGAAATCTGTAATTTTTTTCTGAAAATAACTTTATTTTTATACGAAAATTATATCCACCGTCGCAATCACTAGTAGGTGCTTTTAAATGTCTAGCCAGGTACACCTTAATCAAAAGAAGTTGCCAAAGAACTGAACGTACAAAAAGAAATATATTAGGCAGGACAAGTACGGATATAAAGGGTTGAATACTGAACTCGCATGACGTACCTATGGATTTCAGTGACGTAGAGGCATTTGAAGATTAATCAAAACGAAACCACAACACACACAATATAAAACATAAAAATTGTAATTAAAAATGAAACAATCATTTGTACCAATGTTCGTCAAGATCAAAACGAAACTTAATCATTTAAATGGAATTAGTACAAATGAATGTTTTAATTAGATGATTAACACAATATTAGTTGATGTTGTATTTAAGATAATGTATCTAATTGAGACTAACAATGGCATAAAATGAACAAATATTTGGAATACAAAGTTTACGACGTTTATCGAAAATTTACCGAGAGACCTTGGAAAACAGAAATATTTAAATGGTAAAATATCTCAATCACTTTCGAGAGAGAACAATGCATGATTTTTAGCAAAATATTTATTCCAGTATCCCAACCATATTATTGTTATTTAAATCACACAATTTTTTAAGGAATAAAATACAAATATTTATTCGTTTAAATTTTAATGTTGAGCATAAGACGCCATCTTTGAGCTTTGAGAGCTTTTATAATGGTAGAGAATTCAGTCAGTGACAAGGTAATGAAAGGTTACGTTACACGCCTTCCCTTCTTTAAAATACATAAGTACAACTAGTACAAATAAGTATGCACCAAATGCAGACAGACTTACTTATTCGCAACCTTTTTATTTTTCGGCTTCGTCGAACAACTTTTTCTACACATATTTGAAATAGTTAAAAAAATATTAATGTCGCATAGTAAAAAGTATAGACTTTTTTAATTTACGATTCTTATTATACTTGCTTTATTTTATATTATCTCTTACAAGCTCTTCAAAAATAATTCGTGCACAAATAAATGATCAGAAATTATCTCTTGTTGTGTTCTTTGCGGCATTTCAATAATACTTTGAAAGGATAATCAATTTCTGAATAACACAACACACACATTTATTATTATCTTTATACCTAAGCAATATTTGTTCTCTGTTATATTCTTTAATGTAGAATTAAAGGCAGAATGAACACAATAATTACTTCATCAATTCTACTTAGTACGCTCGAGAGAAGTTCAAATTAATCCTCTCATGTTTTATATTAATCAAAATATATCCAAATACTAAGTATCACAGAAAGACATTACAAGTCAGTTTATAAGTTATTACTTTTCATTTCTTTTTTTACTTGAAAATATGTAATATTTTCATTGTAATCATTTTTTTAGTGCAACTTAAAAGTAGTTTGTATCACAGAATTACTAAAATAATTATTTGTTTTGAGCGGATTCTACCTAGGATTCCTGACACTAAAAACGAAACTAATTTACATTATAGTAATTAAGTGTCTGTTTTTCCAACATAATTCGTTTTAGTTTTGTATTCATGCTCCGTTGAATTGAAAGCATTGATAACGTTCTCGTCCGAGACACCATTCATTTACCATGTACCAACATACTAGAAGCTAGATTCTGCACACAGGTTTAAATGCACGCAAATCTCTTGTTTAATGGTTACCTTTCAAAATCGGTTAATGTTTGACTTTTTTGTTCTGAAAAAAAATGTAAACTTATGTATAGACGCGTTTCATCGCAAGAATTACTTATATTATTAGTATATAATAAATATAATTGAATATATATTTGAGACAAATTTTTCGTAATTATTGATCTAAAAATGTAAATTTATGATATTGATTTTCAAGAAAAATGTGGTATTAAATATATAATAATGATTTATTGCAACGCGGTAAGGTTGTGGCTTAAATTTAAGCATGCTACACCTCCACGAAAATGATAAAAATAATGATATTATACCAAAAAATATTTAAAAGTGTTATGTACTCTATTTACCTCAGGACGACAGAAAATTTTGTACCAAAAAGTGAGATCAAAATATCAAAAATCGTAAGATATATATTTTTAGTGACTTATCAGTACACGCTGAAATCATAGTATTATCAATATCATTGTAATATGTTTTGTCAAATATTTTTGGTGAATGAGATTCAGTTGTTTTCCTCTATGGAAATATTAGATTCGTAGCGAGTCATTTGGTTTCTCACTCAAATAGTGCTGTTTTATGGCAAACTGAAAATAAAAATAAATGATTCACGGATAATTGAAATGTGAGTCATTTTTTTTTTTGCAAAACAGTGAACCGTCTTAATTAAACAACTTTGAAACAACACGAGGACACGAAATTTTGGAAGATGCATTATATGAATATGTTTATATTATATGTGATTAAATTTACTTTGTACTGTTGTTTCACATATTGGCAGTTGGAGCCTGAGAAAGCTAAACTTTACTGCATGCATAAAAAAAACTTTGCAGGAAGATTGTATTTTTTTATAATGTATTCAAACTCTTTTTTAGTTTTATATTAAGGTGTTTTGTTGTCAATTCTAAATAAGTGCATTTGACTGCTAAATTTCACATTGTTGTAATTGAGTATTTTTTCCCTTTCGTTCAGGGACTATACATTTTCGAAATTGATTGCAATACATTCTGCATTTCTTCCGATAATTGAAATTGATTTTCATCACTAAAATCTATATGTGATATGATCTCATTTTGTTTCAATCTGCTTTAACAATTTAAATAAGATGTCACATAATTAATGTGACACAGATAACATGATTTATGATATCCTTTAGAAAAGATGGCTTACATATGTTATTGACCATCAACACTGACCGAATTCTCACATGATCCCACTGACGATCAAACATTTTTAAACGAGAATATAAATATTACACATATTAAAATTATCGTGAGAGTTGATGTAAATTAGCATAATTTATGAAACATATAGTTTGTCTACCAAACAGTGCTTTGCACACTCATTATTTCTCTTATTTAAAGTAAAAAACTTACCAATGATAATGAGTGACTTTTCTATTCGTTAATATAAAAAGTGAAACATATCCGTTTTCTAAGTCACAATTCTCCTTTTTAAGTCGTATATATTTAATAAAAGTTTGCTATCTTTTGTCTGTACTAAATACGGTTAGGCACGAATCAATCCGCTTATTTCATCCATGTGTATCAAAAAAGCGCGCTCTCGGTTAAATTCTAATTGGAATCGCCGTGAGTCATTTGTTTTTACTTTCTGTCTGATATTTGCAAAAAAAGTATAAGAGTGATTACTTTCTCAAGCGAATGATTGACGACGATTCTAAAATGTAGATAAATATATGACTGAAGTGTTGATTGCATAAATTCGCATGAAGTTATTTAGTCCATAATTAGAAATTTCTATATATTATGTTAAAATATGCGTATCTTAATTTGAATCGTTCAAATTATGTACATTCACACAGATTTTGTCATTAACGACCCGGGTTTCACCTTTCGGCATCTTCAGGCGTTCAAGTGCACGTATGAACTTGAACTGACAGTATCTATGCGTATCTATTGAGAACTCGAGTTTCGTAGAATTAAATGAAATTGCATGTACACTACCATAGAATATCTTTCATTTTAAAGTGAAAAAATCTTACTTTAAAAAAAAGTTGTAGATCTATTTAATTACCAGCAGTTTTCGTAGACCACATCGGTTGAGGTGTGACATTATAAATCTATATGTTTTACACTAAGAGTAGACATGGATGAAAGAAAAAATACATAATCTCATTTAGAAATACATGTGTTTTATATAAAGCTTTTTCGAGTCTAGGAAGCACTGAATTCAGCAAATGACAAATCACGAACAAAAGCTTACCTCCGAATAGCACGTGCTTGATTGAATCAAAGTTATGTCGAGTCTGTAAAATACGCCATCGGGCTTTGTCTCAGCTCAATAGAGTCGATTTCTTTATAGATGTCACGCCTTCCGAGAATTACTTGAGCCTTGAACTTGACATCTGTTTCACTTTGTAAAATCTCTCTACCAAATAGAGCACGCGCCAATATTGTTTTATGAATGATTTTTTTTATTACAAAAATAATTAATCGACCTTGACATAATCTCTCTTGTCAAAAAATAAGTAGAAGCCAGTTGAATAATGTCTGCTAGTGTTTGTTTCGTAATTTTATTAACATGGTTTATTAAGCTTTTTTTATATATCAGCTTTGTTAGTGTATTTTAGTATATATAGAATAATATTGTACACATTCTCTCTCCGTACTTACTCAATTATCTCGTCTTATATTTGTGTGCTTCGTGAGCAATCGTATTATTATTTTGTGCGTTATAGACAGACGTACATATAATTCTTTATGAATATTGTCTTACTACAACTAAAAAAAAGTATTTTTCTAATTACTTAACGCACTCAGGGTAGGGCTCAAGCAACGCTCGTAAACAGCGTCGAAATAGTTGTAAATAATTCTGTACGTCTAGTTAACTAAGGCGTTTAATATTATTTGGTTAACTTTTTCAAACAATAAATAGGAACTTTCTATAATAATTATCGGTTCTGTTTGTTTCTAAGTTTACAGTTTCAAATCGCGAACCTCTTAAAAACACACATTTTTTATACCTAGTTCATTTTTTTCCCATTACAAATAAAAAAGATATTCTAATCTCAAAAATTTACTCTTCCAGTAACATTTATTTTATATACAAAAAAATGTTCACAAACATCGTTACCATACAAGTATCAATTGGTGAGGAAATAAAAGTTCTATTGTATATCAATTATTTTTTGTTAATAATTCAAGACGTTCAATTATTATTATACAAGTTTGTAAAAAGCAGTAAGTACATTAATGCAGATTTTTAAACATGCAATTGTCCTTGTCTATTAATCCCTACCATTATTTTTGTCAGTTCGGAGTAAATCGGTCTATATTTTGATAATTGTATACTAATTGTTAGTCTGAATTGTATATGTTACAAAAACAACATATTTTAAGATTTCAACTGAAGGTGCTTGGTGAAATTTCAATGTTAAATTTGAATCGTTCAAATTATGTACATCCACATTCATTATGTAATCATGAAACCTTTTCCGACAAACAAATAAATATAATTCTTAAAACCACTCACTACACAAATCTTTGGGCATTCCCATGGGCTTATCCTTTTAGCCTGCAATCGCTTTAAATTAGGTGATACATTTATTTATTATATAAACACGTACATTCCTTTATTAAGCGTCAGTTCAAGTTCATCCGTGCACTTGAACGCCTAAAGATACCGAAAGGCGAAACTGGGTCGTTAGTGACAAAATATGTGTGAATGTACATAATTTGAACTATTCAAATTTAACAACATAGTTGTTTACTCAGAACAATCAATTTCATTCATATTTATGCCAGTATGGTAAAGAAATATTGTTTTTTATTGGGTTTATTCACCTCTTTTTTTTAGCCCCTCACCCTATCTTACGAATTTTCTAGTAAGAAACCTCTTAGACGAAATAACCGAGTCAATATGGCGGGCAAAAAAACTTCACTCACCATATGTTCGCAATCAAACAGGAGAGCTACGGAGATATTTTGCCAAGGATAACATTAGACACGTAACCTGGTTTGGGCAGTGCTGTGCACCTTATGAAAAAGTGCATCCGCACCAGGATGATGAGAACATTTGGATTCCATTTGGAGTCAAGCCCAATTAGTTTGGGGCGAGGCAGCTCACTAAAACAGCATGTTTTGCATGTCTATAAATCCTATTTAAACATTTGGCAGTGGATGCATTTTGTTGGGAACATCCATTAGTGTCAAATTTTTTGACTCTACTTACGATTTATGTTTATCTCAGTGTCTATGAGAGTGTATAAGCTTTAGCTTAATAAACCATGTAAATTTTATTTCTCGCAGTATTTGGAGGTAAGATTCTGAAAATCTTTTTTAAAATCATATCATTTCATTCAACGTATGTGTCATTTGGTACGACACAACAAATGCATTCACGAAATAATGGGTAAAATTTTAATACTTTGATAAAAAAAAACAAATACTGTTAATATTCTACTTATCATATGTTATACACCAAAATTGAAACGAAAATCGTTGCTACTTCAAAATAGTATGTAAAATTGACTACAATACTAAAAATATTGATTCTTTTTTAGAGTAGATCCATAATTTGATAAAAAAAATACGTATTTTTTTAGATGTAGTTCTCATTTTTTCATGGAATATAACAATTCATCTTTTCTGAAATATAAAATAATCGTTGGTATCTGCCAGGTAGGTGGTCGAGTGGTCAACGTCGTTGGATTCAGTTGCGGTACAAACAGTTTCATAAATTAGTTTTTCAATTAATGATTGGATTTGTGTTTGAAGGCAAATGTTTGTATTTTTAAAATTTCTTGCCACTCATAAAAACGGGGCGGAGAGAGATTAATTAATCAACCAACAGTCTTATCTTAGCTTCATTCTTTTATCCTCACACTCTTCGAAAAAGAGATGTTGAGCAGTTAAATAGCAAGAATTTTTCGTAAAAAAAAAACTTCACCCATTCCATATGCTCTACATTGAGAACGGACATGGTATAAAAATATCTGATTGGGTGAGACATTGAATTAAGCTAGTCACGTTTTTTTTTTATTTTTCTCCTAACGTACTATTTTGTTCACGAGTTAGTTTATAACAGAGCCGGCGCCACCACACCGGTGACATAGGCAACCACCTAGTGCGCAAACCATAAAAAGGCGCAAAAATGGAAGAGTAAAATAAATTGGTATACTTTAATAATATTAAATATCTATTTGTAGTAAGTTTTAAGCAATGGCTTGAAAACTTAAAAAAACTTTGCCATCACAAAACGTACTGTTTTATAGTGCAACAAATTTCCAGGTTTTTGAAGTTGGGAATTCTGGAAATTCTTCTATTTCATTGCGATGTGTTCTTTTCCCAGCTTTGTATTTTTTCACAATTCTATTTACCTGTTGCATCAATAATTTATATATTCGATATAATTTATTAGACAATTTTATATACGAGTCATAAAATAATATCTATTGTGTACCAAGCGATAGCATTTTAAATAAAAGTGAGTAAGTACGTATTTATCATCAAGCGTATGGCGCATCCGCACAGACGGACATTTCAAATAAATATAAAAGCTTTTTCAATAGTAACAGGCACTTATCAAAAGTTCACTCTCGCTTGCCATCAGCCATCGAGCTTCCGTCATTAGAGAACGCAACCTCCGGCATACATTACCAACCTCGAATTCTAAAAATATGTTTTTAATGATGTGGTTTATTTTTTTTATATTTACTTTTATTCATAATAAAGCTGTTAGAAGCTAAGTGATTAAATTATACATTCATAAAAATTACTTTAAATGTGTTCACCGACAATACTTAGTGGAATGGAATGATATTCAATAAATAAAACACTCTTTTGTACTAATTCCACATGTATTAAACATTATCAGGACTGGTTTCGCTCAACACAATCATTTGTAACTGATAAGAGCATACATACAGGGCTATTTATAATAAACCACATAAAACTATTTAGGCGTAACAAACAACTGCTAATAAAAATATTAAAGTAATTTATAAAACTTTTCTCTTTTGATTTGGCACCCACTAATATAAGCCGCCCGAATGTGTCGCACACGGAGCACGCATGCTAAGTGTGGGCCTGATATTATGTGCACATTTTTATATTACATTTTAGTTTATAATTTATTAAAAAATAAAGTTTGCGATCCGCGATTGATCACAGCTTTTATGCAACATCCCTATGCCATACTGCAAGCGTTCTCGGGAGATAAACCAGCTTTGAACAGGGCAAACCATATGGCACACAACTTCCCTACAATATAATACTCACCTACATTAGAAAATTGGTTATTTATTTTTATTGCTTCGGCGTATAGGTAACCTAGTTTTATCCCCTGGGAATTTTAAACGCTATCAAAGTATGCATTAACGTAATTAATTTAATTATAACTTTGTTTAAGTTGAGACTGACAACAAGACGTTCATTGAAAAGGGTTTGATGTGATTTGAAAGTGTTAGATAGGCATTTAAGTGGTTTCTTTAGATAGTAAATATCTCCTTAGAGATACAATGTGTTTTACAACATTCCAACGCTCATTTTTGTATTTTATAATAAATATAAACCCTACACATGTAAATTTAATTGTATTATCATGTAACACTTTTCTTTTTTTATCCATATCCGCTAGCAATGTGGAGTGTATAGCCTCCTAATGGAGGAATCTCAACAGAAGTTTTTTTACGAGAACTGTTTGTTACTCAACTTCTCTTTTTTAAAGAGAGTAGTAAGGATAGAACGATAAGGCTAACACAGGAGTAGTGGTTAACTAATCGCTCTCGCAGCGTCCAATTGTTAAAGAATCAGAAAGGATAGGAGGGAATTTTTATACATCACAAACACCCATGCCTTTGATCACTGTTTACACTTAACCGATGATTTATTTCAGTTGATATAATACTAATTTGATTTTCAAAAAATCTTCGCTTTATTTTTTTTCGTCCATAGATGAGGAGACAAAATGTTGTTTCTTCACATACGTTCAAAGAAAAAATCTGAAAAGTCTTTCTGATGAAAGATTTTTTTATTTTCGTCACTGCATCTAAATAACTTGATATCAGAGAATAACGTGAAACGATGGGGTTAAAAAAGTAATCTACACTTTAATCACACACCACCCACAAGCTTCAGGAAAACATGTCAGTTGTCTTTTTAAGTTTCAAGAAGGTGGGTATAATGGTTACATTTCTATACAAAACATGATTAAACAAGTTTTTAAAATATTGAAAATCTTGCGCCGTCATTTTTCAGTTGGATACTAGAAAACAAATCAATACATTTTTCGCAGTCACACAAATCGGATTTCTCAAAGATCGCACATAAATCAACGACTCATTTTATCCAAAGTTCCGAAAAGAACACACGACAATTTTATTCACTCTCCGCTTTCCGTATCACCAGTTTATAAAAGTAAGTTCTTATTGTGAGAATGCACCACAACCATTGGTGAACGATACAACGTTGCTTAAGTTTATTTATTTCAGTTAATATAAAATTGACCAAAACTTTTATGCAGTCAAAAACTTATTTTTTAGCCACCAATTTATTTCTAAAACACATAACTTATACAAACAATTTTAAAATATTAGATCCATTACCTCTGCAACATAACAATCAGACGCTATTAAAATAAAATACAAGGTGCGGAATGTACCGAGTAAGTTTGAGACTTTTTAAATATAAAATATTGATGATTATAAGAGTCTGTGGTAATGTGGTCAACGTCGTTAGCTTCAGTTACCCAACTCATATGTTCAAATCCCAGTACGGACAGTTTCAAAAATTGATTATCAATCGATTTATAGATTTATTTTTGAAGGCATAGATGTCTGTGATTTTTGAAATGCTCTCACACCTATCCTGTCTCAAAAAGTGGAGTATAGCGAAAACGATCAGCTTACCACAAGTTCTGTTTAATTCCTATTCTTCTTTCCTCGATCTTTTACAAGAAAAAAAAGGTTGAGCAACTGAGAAATAAGCAGTTTTTGACGAAACACTTTTGCTGATATAAATTACACTAACAGTCCATAATATGGCTCACATTGGGATCGGACATGATTTTTCACAAATGCACTAGTTGTGAACTCTTGAGTACCACACACCATTCGATGTGTTAAGTAAATATTGAAAACATACTGTTTCTGTTAGTGATATGGATTGTTAATAAAATAAATATAAAAATAAATCCCGCTTCTAATATAGCTGGTATCTTTGCATATGTTATGGGGCGCTTGTGGAGCAAGCTCCAATCTCCCTTTCATCGTTGGTTAGTGTTTTTGTTTTTTTTAGGTGTTGAGGGCCCAATTATTGTTTTACTTTTTTTTTAAGGATTCTATTTTTTTTTTTTTTAGAATCATATAGGGTTTGTCTTGTAAATATATATTTTTTAAAGATTTTACATTTTTTTGGGTATAGAGGGATGGGGGTGGTGTGGAAAAGAAAAGGTAGCATATATACGTGGGAGGGTAAAGAGTAAGGGAGGGGTGACAGTTTAAAGTAATATAATAATAAAAAAAGAAGGTTTACATGTTTATAGTGGTGATCGTATGCATTTGCATTTACATTAGGTGAAGTTTTTTTGGTTTTTATATATTTATTTATTTTGTTTCGACCACGTGATAGCGGCACCCAGGCATGTCAGTGGTGGGATCGGGGGGGGGGAACTAGGGTGGTTTTAGGAGGAGGACTTTCCTAGGCCGCGCTATGTCTGTGTGCGGGTATTCGACGTAGTCGTTGAGTAGTGTTTTTATTGTGTCGTTAGGGTGATCAGTCATGTCCCTGAAGAATTTCTTCGACAGATTCATGACGTGATCAATAATTGTGGCTGTGTCTTATATAGAATCTGGTCGAGCATTTTAATATAATTTATGTATGCAAGAACTTGCTTAGTACCTCTCTCTTTTGAGAGGGGAAGAAAATAACGACGGAGCTAGATAGCTAAGAGCTAATAATTAATTGCCCGCTATCTCTACGTCAAGTTAGCAAGATCAGATAAGACGTGGATGAGAAGATTTAAAGACATCAAAATACTCATGTCATTGGATACAAAATATACATTTCTATAATAAAATAATAATAAAAAAAAAAATTATTAACAATGTAATAATGCGATTTTTAAAAAATGTGTGAAAGATTCAGTTGCAAGATTGAAGTTTATTCCATCATCACTAACCACTTGGCAACGTGAAACACATAGATATTAATTATATACTAGCTGTAAGCCCGTTGCCCAGCAACGTGAGATTTTTGTTGCATTGTGTTTAATTTTATTTAGTTTGATTTAATTTAATTTAATTTTATTTTATTTTATTTCATTTTATTCAAAAAAGTGGAGACTGGAAAGTGTGAAATCTGGTCGGACAGACATACGGACCTTATCGGCTATTAATATATAGATTTTATTTCATTTCATTTTATTTTGTTTTATTTTATTTTATTTTATTTTATTTAATTTTATTCAAAAAAGTGGAGACTGGAAGGTGTGAAATCTGGTCGGACAGACATACGGACCTTATCGGCTATTAATATATAGATCATTACAATAATATAAAAAATATTTTAACACAATTCATTATCGACTATACACTTACCAATTGTTGTTGATCTCTTACCTCTTAGTACCGGTACTTTTACTGGCTACATGTCATGAGAATAAAAATAATATATAGAATTTTGGTTTACAGCTGTCGCGTTGGCACATGCCTATTGCCATCTCACTCTCACGCCGGTACATTTTTGTAGTGAATGATGATTTAGTTTCTCTGTCTAGCTTTGTTAAGCCTAGTACCATGTGGTAATATTAGCAGTTATTCCATATGCGTACCGTGAAAATATAAAATATATTTTTTAAAACATTTGATGCAATTCCTATTTTTTTTAAGCCGATGATAATAATTGATTTAAAGTCATTTCTCGACTGGCGACACTGTTCTATTACTAAGGTCGTGAGTTGATATTAATTCAAAATGATACTTATGTTTTAATACATAAAAGATATGTACTGACGCAAAAAAATATTTCTGATAGTTAATTTTAAGTTTACTAATCTAATAAATAATTATTCACACTCACAATATATTATTAATTAGATATTGGCTCAGGCTGTGGTACAGTGGTCAAATTAGTTAACTTTGGTTGCTGTGTTCATGATTTATAATCCTTATACAGACGAGATAATGACATGATGACATGAATGTCTGTAGTTTTTTCATACACCACTATCCATCTGATCCTTTAAAAAAACGGAACGTAGCTAGGGTGATTAGCATACCACTATACTTGTCCTGTCTCGATCCTTCGATCTTTACTTTATCCGAAAAATCATTTCGCTTAGACTGATTTATATTGAAATAAATTCCTTTATTAATTCGTATGCTCTTCGTTAGATGAGGGCATGGTTACAATAAATATATATTTTTTATTTTATTTATTTTAAAATATTTCAATTATTTGAGCTACTAAGTGTCACTTTGGACTTGTTTTGACGTCGTTATTTGGCTTTAGCAAATTGTTTTCATTTACAAAGAAAGATTTTTCAATCAATTTTACTTTTACATATGTCTGTACTTTTATTCAATTTTGATCGAATTTACGAGGCGCCATATGTTTTACCCGTCAATTTTAGAAATATGAGCACTGCAACGCGCATTGTTAAAAAGTTGTTTATACAATTTAAAATGCAATAAATATTTAGCTTCATTACTTGTTTTCCATTTGGTTCCTAAAGAGCCAGCAAAATATCGGAAGTATTTTTTAGCATCGTAAATGAAGTGCTTGGGAATGTTTGTAGGCTATAAATAATCTATGTGAAAAATATGTTTTATGAAATTATATTTATATTATTTTCCAGTATTATTTAATATTCATGATTGAATGTTAAATCAATGTACGCTTTCTTTTCAAATTTAATTATGTTTAACCAGCGGTTTTAAATACACCACATTTATCATAATGAGGAGTCCCTAATTTCCATCTCCATCCGTCACGTTTCTAGGTACTGGTATTGGTGTTTGCCCTTACACTTTAGTTTTAATATTTTTTTTCCATATTTTATTATTTTTTATTGAATATCACTAATTGTAATATGCATAAAAGGTCTAGTCAAATTTATTTTTTTATCCGGTTAAATATAATAAGTACGACAAATAAAAGTTTCTTATTTCTTATAAAAAAAGTTTTTTATTTTATTATCAAAAATATTTTCACGAATGCATCGTTGCAGTGGTCAGATCCGGTAAAATTGTACCCCATATGCGTTGATACACATACATTTAAACCAGTCAAATTGCACGGGGGATTCCATTCGCGTATTGAAAAAATACCCTCTGATACATACACACATCATTTCCCCCCGTCCCTCGCCAGGTGCCACCCCCGCACCCAGGTTCCTCTCGCAACCCTCAAAAGATACCCGCCCTTATAGTCATTTCCATTGAAGACACGGCACGCGCCAAGTCAATCCACCTATTCTCGTTCCACGCCAGTAATTGTCCTTATCAACCAACTTCCGGTGCAATCCTTCGAATGAACTAACGCGTTTGTAGTCTTTGGTGACTGTTATCACATCACTACTGCAAACAACTCGTGTGTTACACGACTTCCTGTGAAAATAGTGCCGAAATCAATTATAAATTAAAGTGTGTGTTTTTTTATGTGATTTTCAAAACAAAGACTGTATGATTAAATAAATAATAACATTGTTCTGTGTAAAAATAAACATCAAGCCGAGAAAAAATGTTTTTTACCAGTCTGTTTGTTACTAAACAGTACTTTAAAAGTGTAATGTCATAATATTTCAAAACAATTTAACTTTCATAATCTTTTAGTGGTTTTAAAAACAACAAAACAATTAAAATGGCGGCTCTTGGTGTCGTATCATTCCACAGTGGTAATTCACCTCACGGTAAAATTCATATTCTACAAGAATCTGCTAACAATATTGCAAACAATTCAAACAATATGATCAAAAACCACAAACGTGAGATTGTTGTACTGAAGAAAAAGCCGAAAATTTTTCCCGCCAATCAACAAACTGTTTCAGTGTCAAGTTTAATAAACAATCAACACAGTGTTTTAGTTCAAAACAAAGGAGCGAATATTCCTAAAGCTAAAAAAACAATGAAATTAAAGGATTCTGTCATTGCTAAAGTTCACAATCCACCTCCGATTGCCGTCGCCAGAAGGAACGCTCGCGAAAGAAATAGAGTGAAACAAGTTAATAATGGCTTTGCTACTTTACGTCAACATATTCCAAATGAAATAGCTGAAATATTTGAAAGTGCAAACAACAACAGAGCAGCTAATAAAAAATTAAGTAAAGTTGAAACACTAAGAATGGCTGTTGAATATATTAGAAGTCTAGAGATACTTTTAGACATTGAAGACAATAGAGATTACAAAGAAAATAACGCAAATATTTCAATGTCTTCATTCCCTTCACCTGCATCTTCAGAATCTCCACAAAACGGTTCATCATTCGAACAAAGTTACTTTATGCAATCTCCATTATTGGAAGACGAAGAAGAATCAAATCCCCCTACTCCATTGCCTCCTGTTACCAATCATCATTATTCAAGAATTCCTGGCACAAACGCTTTTCAATTAATACCAGGACCAGCACCACTACACTTATACGAAGATGAAGAAAATATACATCCTTTGACACCGAGCTCAGATCTTCTTTCACAAGAAGATATGTTAATGCATCCACATCTCATGGATGCAAATATGGACTTTATTCAAAATAATGGTCAAGAATTTGCCGTAATTCAACCAAGTTTACTATCTTCAGACTTTTATAGTGATAGCTCACTATCTCCTCATGGAAATGTTGAGTCACTTGATATGAAATACGTTACAACACTCATGAACTCCGATCAACAACTTCTTTATCCGCATTCTATTTTAATAAGTAATTCTCCAGATGGATCCATTCATTTGCATTCAGAGAATTCTAGAGATCGATTACAGAATAATGTTATTATTATTAAAGACGAGCAAAACAAAAACGCTCCAATTTTCATGAGAAATAATGAAAACATGGTTTACTCTGATGATATCGATTTAAAGCAAGAGCCTGACGAAAGTGATGGTGGATTCAACCATGAAAGAAATGGAGACATCGAAGAGGTTCTTAGTTGGTGGAATGGCCAACAACGACAAGAAAAATGACTGTAAATTAGCTGAATATTTAGAGGTATGTATGTTTTATTTTTCGAACTTGATTTATTTCGAATAAACATTTAGATTATTCTGTCAAATTTAATTATATCATTTTAATATTGTTGATAACAACACCTTGTTACGAAAACTACTAAAAATTTAATGTTGTCTTTAAGCATATTTCATTTTCCTTGTGATCGAGTTTTATTCTGATCGTCGTCATATTTTCAGCCGCTATCACAATATTATTAACTGCTATATTCATGTGAAATATAACTGGTAGGAAGATACTATTAATATAATCAAGAACAGTATATCCACGCTTAAAACATGATAATGATAAAATGTCGTCGGCCCCTTGAATGGGACATTATTTTCTCAGACCGGCTGAGGGAATTTTCAAAATGTGAACTGCATCCTTCGATCTGATAAACCAGCATTGCAAGAAATTACAGAGCCGCCAGTCCAATTTAATAATATGAAATTCGTACAAAAGCTTTTGTTTTATATATCGCGCGATTGACTTAAACGCCAACCCTACGGCTTCGTTTCTAGCCATACACACAGTATCTGGCTAGTAGGACAAATTCCTTTAGACGTAACGTTGACAATATATTATGATAAAAAAAATATTGCCGATACATCAAATTCATTTCTCTATTATTCGTCATTTGCCATTATTGTGGCACACATTCAACGATATACTTCACTTACTTGTATAGTTTCTGTCAAAAAATTTATCCTCGTGGTGGATTAAGCACATGAGAGACCCCAGGCGCAATAAAATTTGGAGGCCCAGTTTTTCGAATAACATAAAGACGTCAGAAAATTTCAAGTCAACTAGTAAAGATATATAAAAATTTGAACAATTTATGAATACTTTATACAAGCTATTTTTAAGGCCGTAAGATTTGTAGGCTCCATGCGCGCGCCTCATTTTCTGATAGGATAATCCGCAACTGATTCTAAGAGGAAAAGCAAAATATTTGTAAAAATAAAAAAATGTACTGATTTCACAATTTTATTAAACGATCTAAAGCGGTTTCGTTTCACCGCGAGCATTTTTCAATGTATTTTTTTTAATTTTTCCAATAAGCTATGAATATTATCAATAATATCCTCAATTAATATTTATTATACTGACATTTGTTACATGGATACCCAAATATAGGAAACCCATTTGAAAAATCGATAAGAAATTTCATGTGACTTATAAAACGTATTCATCATACAAAATTTGATTTCAAAATCATTTCATATGCAATTTCTTGTTTACACATTTTTGTTCTAAAAGTTTTAATTTTAATTTAATTTTTGCCTAAGGACCGTAAAGGGTTATTTTTAATATAATACTCAATATGAACCGTGCGATGGTATCTCTGCAGATGCTTCTTAAAAAAACAAAACACGTGTCACAATTGTTACACAACCTGTGGAATAACAAAGTTATAATATTTTATTTGTTTGATCCATTTGAAGTAACCATTTAAATGCTTCAATATTTAATTATATTTGAAAAACAATTCATCAAAAAATCTTTAGCTTAACTCTTCCAAAACTTTATTTTTTAACATAATTCTTTTACCTACGTATCTCTTCAAAATAAATCTTGTAAAGTTTATATAATCTTAAAATATTAGCAAATTATTAAAAACGTTTTTTTTTTCATGATAAAATAAACTGATAAGATAAAATGTCTGAAAAAAGTAATGTTAAATATTTTTACATTATCATGCTTTTTTAATATGTGTATCATTGTTTTTTGAAATACGTTTAAAAACTGCGCGTGTTTGCTATACTAGACTATGTAAACTGCAGTTTTTTGTAGCAAGCTCGATCAAAATTAAATTTCTCTTTTTATTATTTTTGTCACCTTCCACCTAACAATGTGGTACGCTATGTAGTCTGAAGAAATTATGGCCCTTACTTTTTTGTAATATGAACGTGGCATTGCTGTGACTGTTAATGAAAAACGTTATCGTAACATAATTGATAACGTTTTGACCAGAGACGTCCCGTGCGTATAGGCAAGTAGACAGTTGCTTAGGGGCGGCAAGTCTTAAGGAGCGGCAAATGAGTAGAGGATTCGAATTTCTACATTTGTATACTTATTCTTAGAATAATGATAAATAATTTAAAAAATGACACTTATAGGTGAAAGCATTTCATATTTTTATTTTGAAAAATAGTAAAGGCGTTAATTAAAACTCGGCCTAGGGTCGGCACATAGCCTAGGAATGTCACTGGTTTTGACACCGGAATTGAATGCTTTAGGTTTATCAACACGTAGTTGCAGCAATACGGTACAACTTTATAGACATCCAATGTTACAATGGAATTTCTAAAAGTAGTTATTTTTCCCGAAGAACACCCTGTACATGCAAATTTGTCACACGATGGCGTATAAAACTCATTTCCGAAAAAAAATGGAGACTTCCGTCATTGTTTCCAGATCCCTCGAATATAACCATGAAAATTTGACGGAACTGCTAAATGCGGCAGTGTATGGTAGCTGCTAATAATATGAAAAGAAAGTCACAGGAATATATATTCATTTATTTGCGATCCTCTCAATGGCAGTTTTATACGAAACCTGTTGTTTTATCAGTTGTAAAGGGATTGGAATCAACGAGAGAGCTCGTCGATCGTAGGTGAGATACAAAAATGACATATTCGTTGCGTTTTAGGTCAATTATGCTGCTTTTTTCTGAATCAGATTGGAGGATTCGTTCGATTCAGATCAGAAATCATGTGATTACATTTCAATTTTCCTCATCCTGTTCTTAAAATATTTTCAATAAAAAAGCATTGGAATATTTTATGCACATTTATTTGACAATTAATTTACCTGTGAAATGAAAATTAACTATTAACTTCCTGTTATTGCGGGTCATTTTTTTCTATTTTTAAAATCATCATACATTTTTTTTTATCTAAGCTAACCTCACGTAAGATTTGCAGATTAGATTACTAAGGCCAGAATTATTTTTTTGTGTTCAAAGCTAACTCAAAATCATTATTGGGTTATATAAGGTAATGTTAGGTTAGGTTGATTGGATACAAGTGCTATGGTCTCCCTTATGTCATTTATAGTATGTATATTAAACCAGGTCTATTGAGTCGGAGTCGTGAAAAATTAGAGGCTCGAAACAGGCTAAAGATGATCTGATGGAATACATATATTAAAATGAAATTATTTTAAAATTCTACGTAATCGTAGTTGTCTTTTTTACACGTCTCTACAGCCCTGATATTAACAAATAAAAATAAAGTCACCTGCGAAACCAGGGAAAAAACAATAAATTCGTTACAAAAAAATTTTTTTTTCATTGAAAGAACATTTATAATAAAGAAATATTTTATTCTCCTATTCCTGCCGAATATTTATTAAGAGTACTTACTTTTAAATTTTCATTATATACTTCTCAAAACCATTCATTGTTTTTTAATACATATTAGACACATATGTTCGTTTTGGGTGACTTTGGGTGAAGTCTGACTGGTTACACTTTTAAAAAAATACACATTATTAAATTTCAATATTACAGGATCAAGATTTTATAAAAATGGGATTCTCAAAAGCAGTCGACAATAACATTACTTGAACCCTTGAACGTGTTACTTATTAGGATAAGTATCAGGATGTATTACACAAATACATATTATCATTATAATAAACATTGTTTTTATATTGAAATTTATGAAATATTCTGTGTACGCAGTCTTCTATGAACGGGAGGTTCTGTATTCGGAAGAATCACCGAACCAACATGCACATAACTTTTAATTATGGGTCATCCATCTTGTTTACGTGATTCTGAGAAGTAGAAACTATCTCGTAAAATATGATGTTTAGTAACATCATTTTTCTTGAAAAGCTTACGTGCTTTCAATCTGTAAAGACGCATATAAAGTGCTAAATGGTTCACAAATCATTGCACCATTTGATACTAAACGATTTTCCAACTGTGATTTTAACTACCTACCATCAACGGATTATACTTTATCAAGACGATTATACTGACATTTATTTAAAAAGATACAAATTTTCCTAAACATGAACGACTTTTGCCAATATATTTTTTTCTGACAAATTTGATGATTTATAATATTAACTGCCAAAAATCTTATATCTACCTATAATCCTAGTATTTTTTTAATAAATGAATTTTTATGTTATTTCTCAGCAAAAAAGATATAATTAAATAAGATGTATTTCTTTGAAGAAGAAAAAAATCAGTAATAACTTCAATAAAAAGCAAACTTTAGTTAAAATACTATAAATCATAATATGCCAAAATGATTTTTTTTAAAACAAAAGAAACAAATAACAATAAATGTGTTTTGATATTATCAACATTTTAATTAATGTTTTAAATTGATATTGCTTTGTGTTTTTTTGAAGTTCATTAGTGAGGTTAAGTAATCTAAGCACAATTTTTTGAATTATAAATTCTTTTAAAACACATGACGTAGTTCAAAAAGTAACAAAGGCAAAATTCTTAGGACGGCAAATAGTTTTAGAATTTAACAGTCAATTGTGAGACAAGAATAACTATCATTGTCATGTCTGAAGTGGGAAAAAATGAGACAGAATTTTAAAAACATCAATGTAATGTAAACTGTAGCTTTAGCTATATGTATTAACTTTCGGGTTCCTATGGGGTACACTTTTATTTCAAAATTCTTCTTATTTCAACCATTTGATTAATACCAATGGCACCTCAATCAATACACTGCAAATAATACGCAAATTTATCTGGGGTCACTTTGTAGCCCATCGCTCGTTGGTCCTATTCTCGTCGATTCGGTACTCGAGTATCATCATTCTTCTCATCAGAGCAATGATCATTGTTTTTTATTTAAAATATATTATATAAATTATATAGACAATAAAAAAATAGCAGGTTATTTCGATAGTTTGTGACAAAACTTAACCAAATTAAATATCGTTAATTTGGGCTTGTTTTTAAATTTGAAGTTATCAAAACTAAAATACATTAATTGACCTCAACTTATCACTATATATAGATATCTATAATTTACAGACTTTACTGATATAAGTCTTTAATATAAATCTGTTATGTTATGGAAAAGAACCTAACAATTCTTTAAATTTAATAAAACGGATGTAGTCATAGCTTACTTTTCTTGTTACAGATCACAATCAAATAAAATCATTTTCTGACGCAATTCACCGCTTCACAAATTCGCATATAACTAACATTTATTTTAAACATTCGTACAGTTTTACATACTTTTGAATATGTCTGGTAACATTTTCAATTTTTTTTCAATCTGTCACTAAACAATTAATATTGAACCTTATTTTCAAAATAGTCTAATTTGAATTACATATCAGTTGGGACTAGGGAATCCAATCCCGAGCCAAAATTTTGATCCCGGGATTTCGGGATTAGAATTTTTCGATCCCGGAATCCCGGGACTGGTCCCGGGATCAGTACATTTTTTTAAGAAATAAAAATTGTTAGTATTGGTGAAAAAAAAATATTCTTTATTAAATAACCACCTGTAAGCTGCCGAAACGTTGCCAAAAAGCTCTCTTAATCTCAGTTATTCGCAATCTAGAGGTAAATGAGTGGATTTTTTAATTACTCGTAAAAATTTTTTTGAAATAATTACTAAACCAACTTAATATGAATACATTATGTAAAAATACAAAATATAACTAAAAATTAATAATTTCGATAGCTGAAAAAGTAATTACCTACTTCAGACTACAAGAATGACGATTTTTAAAATTTTCGTCGATATACATACATTATTAATAATTGTATTGGAGTAAATAGAAGTAATTTAAATATTTAAATATTCCCAGAGTACCAGAGCATCGATTGTTTCGCCATTTAGTCAAAGGTTTTGGTTTACGGTACAAGCACTGGCATTGATTCATTGATGTAGAGAACAAAGCGAAAAATAGATTTAAACAATATTGAAATGTGAAGCTTAATAATAACAAACAATAAATATTGTCGACAATTGCATTCGAATACAGTACACGTGCGGATAATACATTGAAGAAATTTAATATGATTGGCATCAAGTTACCTTTTCGGCTGTGACTCTCTCTTATCGCAAAGATAAAGTCTTAATAATAAAATTGGGCATCGTTTATTTCATATGCTTGAACTGCCGACTTGAAAACCAACACGTTTCTGTTTTAAAACACTATCCCGAAAGATTCGGGATTATGTCTTCTAATCCCGGGATTGAAATGTATCGAAAACTGTACGGGTATTGGATTACCTAGTTGGGACGAACAAATAACAATATTTAAATACTATATATCCTAGTTTTTAAATACTACCGACATTTGATATATTTGAGCTTTCCAGGTTTCAAAACTGAACATTCTGACCATTTGGTGGATTTCTCACGATAAGAGCACAGTTACCGTTCTATTAAGATTTAAATAAAAATATAACAGTATTGTGATTTTTTCTTTTTTTAATAACAAAATTTCTTCAATATTTTTGTGTTTATTTTCAATATCCAAACATTCAATTAAAGTTATTATGGAATTTTTAAACATGATATTGTATTATGATTCGTAGACAACAAAAATATAGAGTTGACAGTTATTATTAAGGATTATTTGTAATTTAAATATCAACAAAATTGGTAGATTTACATGAATCTAGCTCACAAAAAAGTTGACCACCTTTTTTGTATAATTTATGAGTCACTTATCGACAATTTTTCTAAATAGCTACGGTATAATACATTATGAGCAGTATCTAAGCCCAAAGATTTGAGTATCTTTTTGCTTCATTTATAATATGTATGGCAGTATTTTAATAATAAATATTAATACTTACTTTTGTATCGATTTTAAAAAAATCAGATAATGCTTGCTAGAAAATATAATGTGTCCAAAATTACAACAGTTGGTTAAAACGGTCTTCAATAGTAACAAATGAAATTTTCGTATGTTTACAAACATTAAAATATGAATTTTAATAACCCCGTTGCTCTTTGGTAATCGTTGTGCAACCGGAAGACATAATATTTCGAATGCTTTGTGACCTCAGGAAACTGCGAAACTCGAATTATTCAATACTTATCACCTGTTCTTCATGTAATGCGACATTTTAAACACTCGCGGCGTATAAACAAAGAAAATCGCTTTATAGATTACGTCATTCACGTCACTTGGAAATTGTTTCGTTCAAATTATAAACATACATTAATTGCGGATCCAGATTCAGACGTATACAATTAATTTGATAATATTGAAGCAATTCAGAAATAAAAAAAATACATATTGCAGTATTTAGCACGAAATGCAATGTCAACTCGCCCAGCGTAAAGTGATCGACAGAATGTAAGTAAATGATTGTTAAAAAATAAAAGAGACCGATATTTAAAATTGAATTTTGTGATTGACATCGTAAAGAAAATTGTTCCCTTTCTCAATACATATTAAAACAGATTTTTGGATAGATCATTTTGTAAAACACAATATATAAACCAGTGTTTTTCAACCGGGGGCCACAAAGAAAGAATATTTTTTTGGGGAGCCACCGGCAAATATCCATCAACTCCCAAATTTTGAAAATCGGGCAGCGACAAAATAGTAAAAAAATTATGAGTTTTAGAAATAGGAAATTCTGGAAAAAGTTAAGCACGTCTTTTTTTGTAAAATCTAAAAAATCCTGAAAAATTGGTGAAGACAACATGTTTTCCGAAAAACTTCAACACGTGTATGAGGGGTGGCACGTAAAAATATGACACTCAAAAGAAGGCACGGGCCTTAAAACGTTGAAAAACTATAATATGATATAAACAATATAAATGAATGATCTTGCTGCAAGGGTTTTTAGTTGTGTAGACAAGTCTTAAGAGAAATGTAATTTAGGGTAAGGATTGTCGTAAGCATCACCGCATTTCTTGATTCAAGATTATAATCATTCATGCCAAAAATATAGTTTACACTAATTGCCTATATGTGAATTGAGTCCAGTTTTGTTTGCACGTTATTTTATATTATTAGAATCTTAAATTGGTTGCTCATTTTGTTGAATACTTATTTCAGTACCTATTTATTTTATAACGTTCCCGATTATTAGGTACATTAATAATGGGTATTGTGTAGTAAATAAATGTGAGAGTGAGACACAGCAAAATGTCTCTATTACGAGAACGTTATTTCGGGGTGTATTTTTCTCTATTTTAACTATTTTCGCAAATAAAATATTTTTATTTTGATAACCTTCTTTTAGAATTAATCCATGTTTTATGATTTTGACATTGAAAATGGAAACAAATATATTTGTGTTGGGCAAGGTTATAAAATAAATTATTACTTGAAAGATTACAGGCTAGACTGTATAGAGTCAATTTATTTGAATGGGCATTGCAAAATACCAGTTTCAATCATTTGATTTCTTCCGGATTACGCGAAAGAGAACAGCATAAAAAAATACATAAAATGGCATGAACTAAAGAGGGACAAACTTCGCTGGATTCTCAAATGACGTGAGAAGCTTAAAGGGGACACGAGAAAAATAAAATACATACACATAAATCCTACGGTTTAAATGGTCCTAATCAATGTGACGTGTTTTTACGACCATCTTCATATTACAAACAAGACTAAATGGACAATTGAATGAACAGTCTATCATAGATATTCTATCGCGGGAAATTCTCTTGTCCTAAAACCCGTCACACTGAAAAATATTTAATTAAACACCAAAAAATATTTAATCAAACGAGTAAACTTATTTTTATGTTAAATGTTGCAAAACATGTCCATAATGCATTATAAATATTTATATTGCTTTTTACTGCCTATCATTTGAGGGATTCGTTTGATTTTGCAAATGAAACCAATTGTATGGTTATTATTAAACACTAGCATCTGTCATACGTACGCACATTGATAAAAAAAATATTCCAAAAACAACAGATATCAAAGGTTTTTTACCTTTTTTGATTGCCAACCGAAATGTTGAAGTTTCGCAATGTATATAAATTCTCAATATATAAAGTATTGTATAAAGAAAATGTACGTTATCTTAACTGTATTAAATATTTAGCAAATCTCAATGATTATTTTATTCAAATGTCCGGGGAAACAAAACTGGCAAAAGGCTTCTGTTTCCCGAGAATATATTTTTGGATTGTCTCGAAACGGAATTCTTAATAGGTACTCAATGTTCTATCCGCTACAGATTTTTAGCATTTTATATTCTTCGCGTTTCAGTTAAAAACACTTTTTAATAATAAATATTGTAGGCAGACAAAACTGTTTTGGTGTGGTATGTCTCTCAGATAAAAAAGGTTTCAACACCGGCATTTAAATTGTTCATCAAACTTTTCACTAAGCATCAAAAATATGCAGAAAATATACTAATTCATCTCTCTTGTTAAGATGTTTGAGATTATTAACAACGATCTAATCATTTTTATATTTTTTTGTAAGCTTCCAAGATAATGTTGAATTTCGTACAAAAATGTATGGAAAGAAAAAATACAAATAAAATTATCCCTCGTCACAGATTATTTTAATTTATTCGAAGTATTATAAAGCTTATAAAATAGAATACCATACCTGAAAACATGGGTCGTGCTTTGTCATACAGTTTTGATTAAAGCTTTGACGTCACAAAAGCATGACCTACGGATAAAAGTTTACAAATTTGCACGCTACGATCACTTTCGTCAAAAAACCGTTAGAAATTTATTTTGCTCGCAAGTCCTTTCGTTTTTTTCTGCAACAACCACTCTGTATTATGCAACTTAAGCGATGCATTTTGTATGCAACGCGATATAAATGCATTTTCAATTTTAAAATCACAAAAGACTTTTTGAGCAAGAAAAAAAATATATATAAAGGACGTATCCATGCAAAATAGTCGAGATATATTGATAGGGAATCTCTAAAAAAGTTTTTTTATTCGTCACGATGTTATTCCTTAGAAGAGAATGTGTTTACTTACTAATTCATTGCTTCATATAATTATTATAGACTTATTAATGTCAAACAATAAACGAATTGAGTTGAAACGAATTATGAATTCCAAATTATGAAAAAAATATTTTTTCAAATCGTTTTCAGCGCATGAAAAATTAAAGATTATTTATAGTAATACGACCAGGGGTGGGCTAGAGGGGGCTAGGAGGGGTTCTCGCGAGCCCCTTGATAGATTTAATATAAAACAATATTCTCAGATCAAATTAGTACATAACTGCAATTTCTGACACATACATATGTATTATTTACGACAGCTTCCAGTATACACAATAGTACATTTTTAGCCATTTACATTGATGACCTTACGGTAAACTGCATATTGTTGCATATTATAAGTGTATTAAGTAAAAATCGTTTGCTTATTGAAGTATTGCATATAATCGCATAGGGGTGATAAATTGCTTTGCGATTAAGCGAGCCCTTTGTTAACGTATTGGCAGCCCACCGCTGAATACGGCTTATGTAATTTATATTGTATACTAGCTGACCCGACGAACTTCGTACCGCCTCAGAATCAATAAATGTTGTAATAAAAATAATAAAACATTTTTAGTACTTTTCCCACTAAATAAAATTTATTTGATCAGGACCGGTTTCGCTCATCGCGAGCATTATCAACTGAGTTATTATCATCTGAGCATTATCATCAGTTAATAATGCTCGCGATGAGCGAAACCGGTCCTGATCAAATAAATTTTATGTGGAAAAAGTACTAAAAATGTTTTATTATTTTTATTATATTGCCATTCCACCAAGTATTGACAGTGAACACCTTAAAAGTGAATAAATGTTCTGTTAACTTGATAACTTGAAGCATGATGACTACCGAGTCAACCTTCAGTTGTAAATTGCGCGGTGGCAAGCCAGGCAGATCCAATAAGTTTAAAAATTAAGTTGGATAGTTGGTTGCTTCGTCTTCGTTTGTTACACGGTCGATAGATTTAAAGGAATGCAGTGGACCAACGATTTGATTTTGAATTGTGAAGTTTAAATGATCCACATCTTTGTTCTTTGCCGCAAGAATTGCTCGTTCATTCAACCAATTGTGATTTTTGTGATTAGATGTTCGGGAACATTTTGTTGAATGAAGTGAAATTGCAAAAATTCGGCGGAAACAAAATCAATCCGTTCGATTCGTCGACAGGAACACCCCCGTTACCGATAATCAGCAATTGCTTCGGCAGATAGATCGTTTAGCAATGCAACTCGCATGTTTGTCGTCAGCTGAAGATTCTTTACATAGCGCCAGAGTCGTGATTTGAGGTAAGCGTTTATTTCATCGGAAGCGGTAAATCTTGAAATGACTGGTAGTGTTTGGTGGAAATCGCCAGATAGTAGAATCATTGCGCCTATAAAACATCTTGAGTCATTGCACAGATATTTCATACTTTGATTGAGTGCTTCCAATGCGCATTTGTGCGCCATTTTCCATTCATCCCAGGTGATGATTTTACTTGCTACCAAAACTTTGGTCATTGGTGAGTGTTTCGCAATATTGCATGTCAGTTTTTCAGTCGTTTAAAGCAGTGCTCCGCAAGCGGTGTGCCGCGAGGCGATGCTGGGTGTGCTGCGGCGCGAATCTCTAATAAACGAAAAAAAAAAAGTTTGGTCGATACTACAAACTATTTCTGATGACACTATCATAGAGAAGCAGAAATAATTATTTTTTGGTTGAAAGAATATGTTATATGTACAGTCTGCGCAATAATGTTTCGCGCACCTTGCGAAAGTTCGCTAGGTTTGAAGGAATGTAGTGGACCAACGATTTGATTTTGAATTGTGAAGTTTAAATGATCCACATCTTTGTTCTTCGCCGCAAGAATTACTCATTCAATCAACCAATTGTTATTTTTGTGATTAGACGTTTGGGAACATTTTTTTGATGAAGCCGTCCTTCGTTGAGACGAAATTGTTAAAATTCGGCGGAAACGAAATCAATCTGTTCGATTTGTCAACAGGAACACGGTCGTTACCGACGATAGTCGAAGATCGTTTTCAAGCTTAAATCATTTTTCTCTTCTCCTTCGGGGCCGAGTTAATAATCCTCAAATTCTCATGACTATTAATTTACATGCTCCCAATTTATTCTTACGTGGGCGTAACTATGAGCAAAAACTTTTATTTCTAAAAACTTATACCTCGCTTAAGAGGTTTAAATCACCAGTTTCAAGGGCCGTTAGATTGATCAACGCATTGCCTAGAGAAGTGGACATTTTTAGTGATAGTATTTGTGAACTGTTTGTAAAATTTCACTATTTTATTTCTTGATTTTTTATGTTGATTTTGATTCTGATATATTATGTAGTTTTATTTTATATTTTGTCTTATTATATTTTTCAAGTACATGGCGAATTGGCGTCAGCTGTTATGTCATGTACTATAATTTTTATTTTGAACAATGAATAAATAGATAGTCAGCAATTGCTTGGAGAAATCTTCGGCAGATGGATCGTTTAGCAATGCAACTCGCATGTTTGTCAATTATTTGAGGCAAGCGTTTATTTCATCGGCAGCGGTTGATCTATCTACGTGGCTGCTATTCCAGAAGAAGTAACTGCTACAGCAATTTTTTTATCTCGCATGAACAGTGGCCATAATCAATGACATGAAAAATGTCTTCCCAGCTCCACCGGGCGCATCGAGGAAAAATAAGCCACCATTTCCATCATCAATTACCTTCATTAACGTATCGCTAATTTCCTTCTGTTGAGGGTTCAACAGTGGTACATTCGTTCAAACTGATTGGTTCAATGCATCTCGATCATATTCACGTTCACGTTCCAATTCTCGATTGAAAGCGTCGTTCATTCCACGACCTGGCGTTGGCATTCCTAACTTGACTACCAAACTGCCGCACATGAGGTAACACATGTCTTCGATCTAAAGCAAAGCCTGGTTATGTATCTCTTCATTCACCTCGAGATCGGGATTCCCCAAACTGACACGAATTCGATGCAAAATGTATTCGGACATGTCATCCTTGTACTTGTTCCACAGTTCACGGGGATTCGATGGGAAGCATGTCAACATAATGATATAAAATAATGTGCGTATCTGACTTGGAGATTCAGAAACAATTTCTTCAGCGATTTTCATGTCCCAATGAGTATCATTTTCAAGCAAATTGAGCTGTTGACATGCAAGTAGAAGCATTCGTCATTTATCGGATGAACTGTGTACATACGACCAAGAGCATCAGTAGTCATTCGGATGAGCAGGAACCGCATCGCCTTGCTTTCGACGTTAAAATTTCTTCGATGTAGCTTTCCAAGTGTAATAACGTGGCATCTCAAAGTAGAGCAACGTTCGTGCAAACAGCGTAATATTTTTGTCAAAAAAATTATCATACCTAATTAAAAACATAACCTTATTTAAACATTATCCGATTTTATTTCGTTTTCATTTTATATCATCGATTTGTTTTATTCTAATCCATACTCTAAATTTAAAATTATTTAGAAGTCAATCGTATGCAAAAGAAGCAAAAACAAATGAATTTTGGAAAAATTGTCACCTAGCGGATGAAATCTGCATACAAACGACATTTTCATTATTTCAAGGTGTTCGCCATTTGAAAACTGTATGAGAATATTAATTTTCTTCATAATTTATTTCCCGTGATATTTTTCCGATGTTTTAATGCTTATTCTGCTATTCTAGGCGGATACGAATTTAATAAAACAAAGATCATTAAAATCAGAGCTGTTATTCTCGAGATATACGTGGTGTAACAAACCCCACTTTCTTTTATATATATAGATTAAAATATTTTCTCTAGTTAATACTTGTAAACCAGTGTTATGTATACTCAACACCATAGCATACTATGTTTATTCTCTATGACATTCTATTTTCAAATGTTTCATTCTATAATGAAACAATTGAAGTATGAAACTATTGTAGTTTAAAGAAAACAATTGCTACCTGTCATCTCACTATTTTTCTTCGTGATTATAAGATTGATTTATAAAGTGTAAATTATGTTATCAGAATAAAGTTGAACCAACATATAAAAGTGTTTCAGTAAAAATTATAAACATAACACCAGTATTACAATATTTACTGCATTTCTTATCTTTAACTAAGTAACAAACTATATATTCATTGGCACCATTTCCTGTCCTGAAAATTGAATCTCGCATTTGGAATATATGACATAGCTAGTTGCTTTGTGTGATTCATTTTTATCTCGAGTTGTCTTCAAGTATTTTTTTGATAATGCCTGTGATAATGCTTATCATGAGAAAAACCGGTCTTAATCTTATTACTTTTAAGGTGTTCACTGTCAATACTTGGTGGAATGGCATTATAATAAAAATAATAAAACATTTTTAGTACTTTTTCCACATAAAATTTATTAGATCAGGACCGGTTTCGCTCATCGCGAGCATTATCAACTGATAAGAAAAATATATAAACAGTGATATTTATACAAATTTAAATTGAAATAAAAAGGTGTAAGCAACTATTAACAATTTAAAGGATTAGCAAATTACATTATAATTACACAAAATTAAAATGCTTAACACCCATAACAATTAAAAAATCATCATCAAAGAATAATAAATCTAAGTGGCAAACGATATCAATTATAAACACAATTAAAATTTGGGAAATTTTTACACAAAGTGAAACACTACACTACTAAAGTAAATATCCTAATGATGATTTGGTGTTTTTCCCGTTTCCAAGCAATGATGTACTTCAACAAAATCAGCAGTAAGAGCGAAACCGGTCCTGATCTAATAAATTTTATGTGGAAAAAGTACTTAAAATGTTTTATTATTTTTATTAATCTTATTAAATAAAAGTTAGAATTATAAAAATTGTATATTTGTTTAAATAACATTATTTAACTTGATTTAAAAAAAAAACAAAATATCTGGCGTAGCTGTAATACCAAATATATTTCATTAAATATAATTTACTGGATTCAACGTTAGTAACACAGAAAAATTAGAAGTTTTGTTAATTATAAAATTTAATTTAGATTAATATATCCAATGAAAAATAAATAATCTTACGACATTACAGATTAAAAATCTTGTAATGTGAAACAATATTATTTATGTCAGCTACCGTAAAAGATAATTAAGCTCGAGTCAAAAATTACGGCATATCCGTTACACCATGTTTTCAACAAATAAGGGGCCTACATTTTTCAATTTCGGAAATCATTTAGACGTGCTCATCTCGTCCAATTTTACGCTAAGTTCTTTTGATTTTTTTTTCTAGCTTTCATAATTCGATTATTAATCGAAAGGGTAAATAGGACGCATCGTTTGACGAATCAACCATGATATATTTAAGTAGGACACCACAATGTGACGTTTTTGTATGGAGTTCACAATATGTATAAGGCAGAGGCTTTGAAAGTAATTTTAAATCACAATCAAAAAATATTCAAATTTCGTAATTTGCCAAAAAAAAATCTTGAATTGACTTGACTAATTAAAATAAGCAGCATTAACACAAATGGGCCCTCGATAGGTGAAGTGAGCCAACAATTAAAGTGATAAAACTTTTTTCTGGACTTTTAAGTACAATCACGTCTTTATTTAGTGTTCTAGCATATTTCATGTTTTTATTTAACGAATATAACACTATTGCAATGTGTATTAACTGAGATTACTTTTACGATACTTTAAGACGTATGTAATATTAAAATGCGTCGATTTTTTTTACTAATCATTTGTCTCACTTGAGATCTAATACACACGGAATTTCCCCCCTTTGAAACTCTACTGCATAGGTTCCCAACCTTTTTCGGGTGGCGACCCCTTTTCATAAAATCTATGTGACTCGCGACCCCCCATACAATCCAAAAGTCATTTATGTCATGTCATTTTCAACATTTAATTGGTTTCTTACTTTTGTTTTTAAATAAAAAAGCGTTGAAAATCCACTTTCGTAGAAATATGTAGAAACAAATGGAACTTTGGATGGATTTTTTTAGTTGACTGTATAAGTTGGCGACCCCCCAAAAACCCCTTCGCGACCCCCAGGTTGGGAACCTATGCTCTACTGTCTGTAAAAATATCTGGTGACGTATTACCTACAATTAAACATTTTTTTTTATTCTATCAAAATAATAGCTTTCGAGTGACAAATGAATTCATGTGACTTTAGTTATAAGACAGCAATGTAAGCAAAATACATTTGTTTTTGCTATGCATTTCTTCATATTATCTAAATGATATGTTTTTTATGAGAAGAATTTAATTTCACAAGATAAATCGCTTGAAAAACCAATCGTTCGATGATCTATACTAGACGATACTAAATAAAATATTATTTAAAGCCTCTGGTCGGTCTTTAGTCTATTGTAGCTACCGTTAGTTGACTGGGTGATACCCTAACAAGCAATATCGAATTTCCTTGAGCTTTTTTTACGCTATTTCTTCCTATAAATGATTTTTGTAAAGACCTTGATTGGAATCGGCGGGTTCTAAGCTTCGTATTTCGTAAATGTTCAATGAACAATCGTTTCGTTCAACATTCTTTAAAAAATGAATCAAGCATGATAATATGCTAAAATGTATTGATTTTTAAATACATATGTCTTAACAAAAAGTAGCTTTTTAAAGTATTACATACTTTGTTTTTTTCTTACATTTTTGTTATTGAGAATTTAGTTTACAATGGACGATGAACTTACTTGGCATTATGATGGAAATCTTTTCTCTTAATTTCTTGTATCGGATAATATATTGACAATAACGTGTATTTAATTTATTTCAGATCAAAAAAGATAATAATTACACCATGTATAAAAAGTTGCAGTAGTGTTTTACAACGGTGAATATCATGCGAGGCTTCTGTAATAGGGAAACCTAATATTCTATCAATTAATTATTTCACAATTATTGTATAATCTAAACTCTATTTGCTCTTTATAAATTCAACAAAATATAATCAAAGTGTTATACATTTTACATATATTGCGAAATTATTTTTGTAATTTAGTTGTTCATTATTTATAACTGGTCAAAATATACAAATGTATAAATCTAGCACAAATTTAAATAATTATTAATTTTATTAAGTAACCATTAAAAAAATAAATAAAATTTAAAAAAACAAAACGTTGTAGTAAAAAATTAAATATATACACTGGATTTTTTTTTAATTCACGATTTTTAGCACGATTCAGAAACATTTTCTTGGTGAATTAATGTATTATTTTGCCTAGCAATTTACTAATGGTGAAATGTGAAAAGTAAAAAATATACCTTTAATACCAGTGTATAAAATATTTGTCGTGCCTCGTCTCGTCAGAAAAAAAACGTATCATTTTACATGTATGTATGTATATTGTGATCTGTAGACACTGTTCAACGGTGGATTTACAGAAGATATTCGATATTTAACTTACGTATTTTATTTCAATTCCTTTTAACGCCTTACACTACTGTGGACATTCATTTATCTTCGCTGAGAATTACATGCTTGAACTATTCATTAACAATGCATAAATGAACATTTAAAATCACATCAATGTCATTACTTACACCGCTTTCATCGAGATTTATAATTTCTTCTGAAATCTAATATCATGTTGCTAACTGATTACTCTCACAAGATGTAACTTACACCTTACACCGCTTAGGTCAGCTGGTCTCCTAAATTATTTTTAAGAAATTCTTCAGCCATAAACACATTAAGTGTTCTGGATTCTTCGAGAATGTTTTTTGACAAGCTGTGTATACATATTTTGAGACACGGTGACAGTAAGATATTCAGGTTATAATTTAAATTTGTAACATATGTACATATACCTATACAATATGTTTTATATTCACGTAAAAAACTAAACTTTAGAGTATATTTTGCTGAATTCTCATTGTATAGATGAATATGATGATAATATTATATCAACTTGATTAACATTCAGTTTAAGTAAAACAATCAAATAAAAAATGGATATTATTTTACAAATTTTACATATTTTAGCAGCTATTAATTTAATGCAAACTTTATCGCATAATTGCGTAATCTCAATTCTTAAAAATTGTATTTAACTACAATAATTTTACAGCTACTAAAACAATTCTTTGAAATTCGTTAAATTATATGTTTGATATATACAGGGCATCTTTAATAGATGTAATAGAACTTACAACGAAAAAGAATATTAAAATAAATCATAATCACTGCCATAAAAAATAGCCTTAAAAAAATATTATTTTTTTTATATAAAGCAATTTTTTATCGTTAAAAGTTTTAATTATAAAAAATATTGATTTGTAAACATCACTCATATGTTGCATTTTTGTGCTGATATATCACATTATCATAAATATTTATTTACAAGCTTTTTTCAATCAATACATATTAAATAATAAAATGCCAAATCAATCAACCTTAATGAAATATTTCCCTATTAAAAACCCAAAACATCATTCATACTGAATTTTATTATGATTTATTGGTAAATAAAAATAACCATTTATCAAAGCAATATTAATAAACGTGAGCTTAATATATAATACGTTGGCAAAGCTTTTTCGAAACCGTTATACCAGTTTGTTCATTGAATATTTTCAAAAGCATTTATTAGGTTCATTATCAATTTTATTTTTACCTGAAGGTCAAATTCTCCCAAAATCCAGTCAACAATAAACATGCATATTACAAAGCCAATACAGAACAAGGCCAGGGAGGTTTATTGTTGAGTTTGTGGTCCATTAAAACTAATTCGTCTTACATAAATCTATAATAGTTCACATTTATTATTTAATGAAATGTAATGAACTCTTTTTATTTGTTATTATTCTTTTAGAAACAAACATAATCCATTTTTAGAGACAATATTTCATGACGTGTATGTTTTAAAGATGTCATATATTTTTTCGGTAAACTGATACATAATATTATAATACTTTTCAATTTGTGTTTATATTAAATATCCAATGTATACGAAAAAACTTCTTGAGTGAAACTTTCTATTTGCTTCAAAGCCATATTTTAGTTGTTAAAACTAGTAGTATTTACTTTTAATACCAGCACAACGTACACTATCATTTAAATAATATGTTATGTTTTACTTATTTAAAAAGGGTTTGCTTAGTGAGTGAGCTTTATTTAATGTTATTTTGTCTTGACATTTTTAGAATACTCGTTGTAACAAACAATGACTAAATGCTGTCAAATAATAAATAATGACAAATGCCCACACAGTCCATATAGATAGTTATCACGATTAATAAACCTAGTAAATTTTTTTATTTTTGATGCTTACTTCTAACGCAAACTCTTTTACTAAGACTATAAAAAAATATTTTAGTTGAATACATTTCTTGAAATGTCAATCAACTCCGTTATTTTAGGATTTTAAAGTTGAGAGGGAAGTGAAAGAGAGGAAGGAGAAGGGAAAGACATTACAAACATTAATGCTTTTGAACAGAAATTGATAAATCAATTGGAAAACTGCTGTTTGTACTGGTATTTGAATCCGTGAAGTCTGGCTTGCAAGTCAACAGCGTTGATCACTGTACCATGTACTGACCCGACCCATGGATACAAAGTAATCATGTTTTCATTTATATTCAAAATCAAATTGACTGACTACGGTGTTTTTGTTCAAACAATTTCAAAGATAAGTGAAAATTTTTATTATAGTACCAATACGTTAATTCTTAAATATTTCTACGGCCCTACCTTTGATTAACACTTCGATAAATCCGTATCGTAGAAGCTCTATGCGAGGTAAAAACGTTTTTGTCGCATTTTTTACAGACCGATTCGTTTTCACTTCTCCACTTTCGTGGGACTATTATTGTCTGACGGGTGGATCTCGTGGGAAATACTTTTGGCCATCGCATCGGCTCCCTTCGTCTTTCGATCACAAAGGCAACTATCAACAACGTAAACAGACAAACTAAACGTGTGTGTACCTCAACTTTCTGATGTAATCAATGTTTCAGTATCGCCGGCCTGCTTCCGGGTCATTTCCTCGTCCTTACTTTAGGAGATTGCTCATATAAAAAAATCAACATTATTAAAAAAGCTAATAGCCAATGTGTTTTTAATTATTTTATATAACTACGGGTAGAATTTTTACGAAGTTCATGGAAATCAAAATGAAAAAAAAATATCAAAAACACATGATTTGGTTAAGATGTTAAATCTAATAAATTACCTTTTAATTATAACTTTGCGATGTTTTGACAACAGGATCTTCTTAACATTAGTAAGATTGAGGTATTGGCATTATGTGGCTTATCAATAATTAGTAAAGTAAAAATAAAACTTTTCAAATAGTGAAAAAAAAATCAACATATACTTTTATTAAACGACCCCCTTCTAAGAAGTGACTGCCAAATTAAACTATTTTCATTCGGAGCACAAAAATATTTTTTGATTATTCATCAAGATCATTTTTTTTAAAATTAATACGTTAATGGAGTACTTTAAAACGTTTATTAAGCAAACTGGCTTATTTATAAAATATTTTAGAGAAGGGATAACTTTTTAATTTGATAATAGTGTACCTAAATATAATCATATCTACATACATATCGACTGTGGAAAGGAAAAAGGACATAACCCACACATATCAAATTTTACAGGAGGCGCAAAAAACGTATTTTGATGATTTTGGGCCATATGCAAATTATGAATTATACACAACCCTGAAGTGCACGGAGACTTCTAAACTGGTGTTTAATTGTCATAATCTAATATTAATTAAAGAAATTGTTGAGAAAAAACCTTTATTTCAGTCTTTTTTCTTGGTTTTAATACTTTACAAGGTCCACTTTTTCAAACATAAAAGCTAAATTTAGATACTAATTCGGCATTTGCAGCTTGCATTCTTTTGATAGAACGTGTATCAAGTTTGATACATTGTGATTATCAAAAAAAACTGTTTTGATAAAACTATGGGTTACGTCCTTTTTCCTTTCCCCAGTCGATATTAATAAAACTGTTTGATTAAGAACTTTTCATTAATTATACTTTTAAATAAACTTGGAATTTTATACTTAATATTATTAACAGCTTAACGACCGCACTTTTTTGTTTAAATTTCACTAAATTCACTATAACTTGTAAGCAAATTGAAATATCTTTACGAAATTTAATTTTCTTAGCTTCCAGATACTTCGCCTATACGCATATATGATACCGCCGGCCAGCAACCGTTGTTTTTCAAAGACTCAAATACGCGTCCACGGTCGTACTTAAATAATGATGTAATCATTTACCGAACTATGTACCTTAGTTATAATTTACAACAAAATTTCACTTAATTACTCATCAATTTTTCTATTTATATGTCTAGAAGGCTATATTTTTTAAGTATTTTTTTTGAAGGTTTTATTTTATCATCACCTCGTCGTTTTTTTAAATTTTGTCTCGACCGCGATTCTCAGTTTACTTTGATTTATATTCCGGTATTGTTCGATGAAATCTATTATCATGGGGTGCTTCAAACAAGTTCACAAAACTGTCTGAATTTCTCGTTCTACTGGTCTTCCGATTATCGTTTGTTGATTAGCACTCTTTCGTCTATTGTCAACGAAAACATCACATCGTCCACGTCTAACCAAACTACAAACTGCTTTTACCAACAAACGAATTTGCCACCAAATAATATTATAAAATTATTATTATTAAATCATGATTTTCTTACCAACTGAATACTTCATAAGTAATTACGTTTACAGTACAAGCTTTTATATTTACTCTTTGTTGCTATTTGAAAACTACTGGTATTTGAAAATTGTGTTATTACAGAGTTTCTTTTAAGAATCTAATATTATCATTTTTATATCTTATGAAATTCACGGTTTGTGTTGTAAATCGATATTAAATCAAATAAACGCTCAGTTTTTTTTTTAAATCACAGCTTTGCATCAAATATAAAGCTTTATCGAAATACAGAACATTACATGATTGTAACATAATATATTCTTTACGTTGATTTCGGGAGACTTCTTTATATTGTGACTTTAATGTTTTCATTATAGCGGCACCCAAATTGGCTAAGATTCGTGAGAAATGAGTTTTTTCTTTTTAGTCCTAACACACTTTATACCAAATCGTGGGGAGAAAATATCCAGCGGAGAAATATTGTTATATAAAAAGGGTAGTTTATGTATTCTATAAATACACAAAATTAAAACAAAGAAATGTGTAGCGCTTTTGTGGTCTCAATAAAACTGTTGTTTTCTATATTGTTTGCCGATCAGATTCTTCTCAATATTAAACAATCCTTTATTTACGAGCTGATATTAAACAGGAAAATACTGTGTAGTTATAAAAAAAAAACACATTTCAAATAGCAAAATGACTATGCATATATTTCGTAGACTTAATATTTTTTTATGTTTTCATTAATCTTAATAAATATTCGTATCACTTTTCCCCTGTGATTCCAATTGTTATAAAAGTTTACCCAAGCGTAAGGGTTGAAGGTGTGATCTGATTTACAACTAAAAATAAACCTATTTCATTCACACAATCCAACCTTTATACGGAATAAATTAACTGAATGACTTTCGGTGAGTTAAATATTCAGGAAGTAAATTTATTCTTTTGTGTACAGTTAACGAAAACGTTGGAACTTCGATGAGTTTGCATAAAGTTTTTACTTAGCTTCTTTTTAGATGTTAATTTAGCTTAGGGAAAATATTGAAATAATTTATGGTAATATTAATCCGTTGATTGAAAGGATAATTTATTTTTTTATTATCAATTCAAAATACCGGTAGTAACGTTAAATAAATTAAGTCGTTTTTAGTTAACAAAATATTTTCAATACGATACGTACTGAATTTTATCATTTTAATATTAAATTCATTCTCATTGCGATGTGTAAGGAAACGAAAGGCTAAATATGATCTGAATATTTTATTTATTTAGTGCTTTAAATTTTATTTATATTAAATTGACGACAGTAAAATTAGTAATGCCAGTATATTTTCCACACATGCGCTACATATAATGATTGGTTTATAAAAGTAGAGTGCTATCAAAAATAACCGTATATTTATTTTAAATTATTTAGATGTATTTTAAAGTGAATTTGATTTTGAAGTATTTTTTGTACCGACTTAAATTTGGTAATGAAGACACTAATCTTGCTTTGAATACAAAAAAATATCTTTCGATTTTTCAAAAAATATAACATAAATTAATCAAAAATCACATATATAGTAATTTAAAACCCTTCTTTCTTTGACTAACAGTACTTATGAAATCCATTTCAAATGATATAATTGTGATATATATTCGAGCTTGAAAGATATCAAAAATATTACTTTGAAATAATTCATCTTTAGGGTTTGTATGATACTCAAAGTTTTATTTAGTTTTTTTTTGCAGTTTTTGATGATGGTTAAAAGTATTTTTTGTGATTTATAATTTCTATCAAGTGACATGGCAATATCAATAAATGTATCAATGAGATGTCTCTTTTAAATAAAGGCATTTTTTTAAAATATCTCGGTGTTAAAATTGTGCCAGTCTAGCTAGCTCATGCCAAATGATTGGCAATCTTATCTCAAAAATAACTTTATTCAATTTATTTCAATGTTGTTTTCAAATAGCTATGTACTTTTGAATAGTATTGACAATATATCGTAAATAATAGGATAAAAAGCATATTTTTGTTTGAATTTTTTTTTTCTTGTTTTGATATGCAATGGTTTATTTAATGTGAATTGATGTAATTTCTTTAATACTCAATAATGTTCATTTTTGAAACATTTTTACTATTTTACATAATTATAAGATTCATCAATAAATATTTTCAAGTGCACATTTCTAACGTTCTTATCCAACACGGAATGAAAATGTTCTTAATAAATTAATACAAAAACATGCGACGCACACCTTCTTAAAAAATTCACAAAATACAAATACAGGCAGATCAAAAAATTTCGAAGCAGTTTATTAAATGAAAGTTAATTTTGAAATCATTTTGTGTTAAAGAAAATTTACACGGAATTTCGTTTAATAGTATCGCATAGTAATCTTTGCTGTACATAAACGCTGGTTTACTCGACCTCCAATATGACTACCAATGCGTTTATTTTATTTTAGCGATAAAGTTCGCTTACATGTTTGTTAAAGGTTTCTTTTGAATTCTCTCGAAATAATAATGTCATATTTTTTTCAATATTAATAGTTTATTTTTATGACATTGTCCTTACGTTTACTTACAATATTGGTACTGCGCTTTCTGAATATGACGTCAAGTCCTAAGGGAACATAACTTTCTAAAAAAAATGAAATGAACAATCTATTACACGGGTTCCCAACCTGGGGGTCGCGACCCCCAAGTGGGTCGCCAAGGGTTTCCTGGGGGGTCGCCAACTTTTTTTAGATTTTAACAATATAGCAAATTGAGGATTTCAAATTCCTCGGTGAGCTAAAAAAAAAAAAGGAGTTTCGGAGACAATCCTGGGAAAAGGTGCAGCAAATCGAGGATTTCAAATTCCTCGGTGAGTTAAAAAAAAAAAAAAGTAGCTTCAGAGACAATCCGGGCAAAAAGTAAATCGAGGATTTCAAATTCCTGGGGGGGGTCGCTAGTCACATGGCTTTTATAAAAAGGGGTCGCCACCCGAAAAAGGTTGGGAACCTATGATCTATTAGTTTGAACGACCGAAGAGAAATGTATTCGTTTATCTTATACAAGGCTTATATAAGAATTCTGCCATTCTTGAGATTATGAAACTTTATGTACCTGCCAATTGGGATGCCACTGGGGAGAGCTTCAATAGTATGGCTTTGGATTTTGACATATTCCGCGTTGTGTGTTTAGATGAATACTATTTTTTTTATATATTAAAGTAGATTTTGTCAAAGCTTAAAAGAATAACGTTGCTTTAACAAATTCCATACAAATAATTTCTTTGCGCGTGTATCCGTTTGCAGGGAGATTTATCAGTCTCTTTTGAAAATCATTTAAAGATAAATGAAAGTAAAATATGTACTTCGTGTAAGTATGTCGGGTTCTATGGCTCAGCGGTTAGCGTTGTTGGATTCCTTGCCGTATCTCACGGGTTCGATTCCCAGTACGATCGATAAATTTATCAATTACTGTTTGAAGGTATGGGTGTTTTTGATGTCTAAAACTCTCTCTCACCATTTCTGATCCTGTAATAACTAGACGTAGCGAGAGCGATTAATTAGTCCTGCTCTAGCCTTATTCTAGTGGCAAAATACTCCGCATTGGGAGCTGACACGGAAAAAATATATGTAAGTTCAATAACCACATTATAAACAATTTATAAATTGAACACTTCCGTGTACGGGATAGCGAAAAAAGAAAATTCGTTGAAGTAATACATGTCTGAATTCGAATTCACATTCAAAAAAATTGTACGGATCGAAAATATCGTGATCTCAATTTTGATTTAATATTTTCATTGCTTAGTATTCCACTCTTATTTTTATTAAAATTTAGTTGCTTGTTTATTTGATCAAAAAAACTGTAAATATTTTTCAAATAACCGTTATTGATAACACATTAATATGCCATTTTTATCAAGCATTTTAAAAAGTGAATAAGCCCTTCGAATAAATTCCATACACTTCTGGTTTGCATAAAGAGAAAAAAAAGTTTGCATACCTTATGCTTATACGCTTTATTAAGAGCTTCTTTACCTGTGTTGGCGAGGTAGCACGCTGTCAAAAAGCAAATCCACATAATAAAATATCCGAAATTATTGTAACTTTGGCTGCCATTGGATATTTTTTTATTAGGTATGAAAGTCATTGATATCGGCCGTGGTATCCCATTCATAAATATTCAAATGCCGCTAAGGTAAATGCAGTTTATTCGACATTCACATACAGCGCCAAATGATTAGTTATCAGGAAATAATTCTAAGGTATCACGCGCACACATTTTGAAAGTCATTTAGATACTATAAGTGAATAAGGATTCCATACGATTTAAATCCAGTAGTGGAATGTCGATACGTTAACATTGTCGCCCGCTGTGGTCTAGTAACTAGTTGGTACGAGCTTGTTGTACCGACCAGGCGGGTCTGGATTTAATTCCCGGTAAGGTCAATGTCAAATTTAAAATTGAGACAAGGCATGGGTGTTTGTGGTGCCAATTCACGTCGAGTCGATCTCGAGTGACTTACAATACATCTCACTTTTAGGGTGTTCACTGTCAATACTTGGTGGAAAGGCACTATATTAATAAAAACACAATATTCCTTTGTACTTCATTCCACTTTATTAATTAGGTCAGGAATGGTTTCGCTCATTGGGAGCATTGTCAACTGAGTCAATCAGCGAGCGAACCAGTCCTGACCTAATTAATAAAGTGGAATGAAGTACAAAGGAGTATTGTTTTTATTAAAACAAAAATTCTCATAGAGTTTTTTCGTATGATCATTCAACTTTAAAATATTTGGCGCATTGCCATTAGTTGTAATGCCAAATATTTATTATTAATGGGATATAGGGATTACTTAATCTAAGAGCTATTCGCAGTGTTTCAGTATGATTTTTTTTTTTATTACTTTTCAATTATATGCAATATATTTTTTAAACCATGTCCGCTGTTAATGTGAAGCATATAACCCTCTTATGGAACTATCTCAAAAGAAGTTTTTTTTCTACGAGAACTAGTTGTTACTCAAACTCTCTTTTTTTCGAAGAGAGAGATAGGATAGAACTAGATCAGGACTAGTGGTTTGCTTAACACTCTCGCTTCACTCCAGTATTTTAGGATTGGAATGTTGCGAGGAATTTGTAGACATCACAAACAGCCATGCCTTCGAACAGAAAATCTATAAATCAATCGGAAGTGCTGTTCTTACTGGGATTCGAACCCGCCAGGTCCAGCATATAAATAAATCGACATCTTAAAAAAATGATAATTGTTGTACATTTTCATTTCTAGCTTATCACAGCAGTGTTTCAGATAAAAACGTTATTCTTCATCAAGCTGCTACCACTCTATCCATAAGTATGAAATTAATATTTAAGAAAAAACGTATATTTACATATCATATAAATTCGTACAATATATTTTTATAACGATATGGGTATAAGTATACCTACTGCATAAAAAAATCAAATGATGGTTGCATCTAAAAGCTCATAAAGCATCGTTTACAAGTCATTTTATTCATAAGCGGCTTACTATTACATTTTATTGGAAGGATTGGAGTCACAAATCATTCGTGTGAATGAGTTCGGAATCACAATGAAAACGAATGCCTTTTGAATGGACATTTTTGGTCGGAGAGGTGTCAGAAGCTCTGGTGAATTTTTTTATAATACCGTCAACAGATGCGCTCAAACAAGCTCGTATGGAAGTTTTAACTTTATCAAAAGCTCGTAATATTAAATGGATGTGGAAAAACTTAGTTTATGTATTATAGTAAAAGAAATAATTAATCCTTCTTCCCTCCTGAGATTCGAACTTATGAATACTGCGGCCAAAGACAACGACATTGAACAATTGGGTAAATTAATGCCCAGCTTTTGTAAAATAAAGATAATGGACAAATGTGACAATAGCAATCATCTGGGTAGAAGTAAAACAAAAATACTTTTAAAAAAGGTATTTATACTCGTGATTTGCTATGTGAATTATCATTTTTTAAAAAACATGTTCGTTTCTAATGTGGAGCATACGGGCTTTAAATGGAGTTTTTCTTAATAGAGGTATTCTACGAGAACTGCTTGTTACTCAGATGCTCAACTTCTCGTTTTTTAAGAGTGTAGAGCAGGCGTGAGGAACCTGCGGCTTTTTGGCTACCCTGGTGCGGCCATCTGGCCAATTCTGAAATTCTGCACATTGTGGATTAAAAAATTCTTGAAAGACCTAAAAAAAAAATGGTCATACGCTGATAATTTTGGGAAACTGCAAATTCCTAGGCTTTAGAAATTAGTATGAATCTTTTTCCGGTCAATGTTTACTGTGGCCTTATGTCGAGTCAGAAAAATGAATGCGGCCTTTAGAGAAGAAAGGGTTCCCCACCCCTGGTATAGAGGGTAGACGTATTGGGCTAGGACAAAACTAACGTTAGCTAAAATTACAGACAAACATGTTAACATAGCCAGGGCCTCTTTGGATAGAATCAGGGAAGGAAACCTCCCCTAATCCGATCTTCCAGATTTGGCGTAGCCCTGACAGTCTGGTTACATAATTATTTTTTTATAAAAAAAGCAAAGATAAACAATAAAAGACTCGGTCTCAGTCAACATGTGTAGTACATTATATAACAATCTTTATTCAATTAAGTACACACAATAATATTTATGAATAATGATAATATAACTAAATAAAACAAAATATGTCATTCATCTTTCTGGGGTTTCAGGGGGCGAATCCATTATTGACTTAAAGTCGCAATAACATAATAATAAAATGATACCAAGTATTCGTATAAGCAATTGAATTCTAAACTCAATTATAAATTACATATAAATTCAAGTTATTACTGTCAATAAGTTGACTGAAATACAACATTATGTCATTAACGACTTATCTTCTTCAGTTACTAGATAACTACAATACATTTTCAAAATTTAGGACTTCTTCCTCCTGCTTGATAACATGATGATAACAATAATTAGAAAGATAGTCCTGGGTACAGCAACTTACTGCTGATCCACAAAATTGGACTACTCTTTACCAATGCACGAAGTTAATTAATACACAGTTAGGATACGAAACAATTCGATACAAATATTAAAATCTTTAATTCTAACTGGTTGTCTGTGAATTGGAATAGATTCCGGCTGTTTAGGGACCTCGGATCCAAGGATAAAGCTTAGCGGAGACTCACCTCCTACGCTATGCATACAACCACCCTGATCCCTTCCTGACATCCAGTCAAGAAGCACGGCCTCAACGGAGATGGAGGCTCTATAACAATCATTATTCCCAAGCAAGGCTTCTGGTCCAATTCCACAACCTTCAAACTACAATGGTTACGCTACCAGGTTTATGTCCTAGAGGTATAGGAATGTGACCCAATTTTTGACTCCCGACAGTTGTCAAGGCTGAGGGTCATCTACCGTCCCGAAAGTTCTGCCATTTGAAGTGCAAACATTATCCAATGTTTGCTACGCTTGACAAAGCGTTTGGTTTACTCTATTGTTTTTCCTACTGCATCGGGCTAGGATGCAGTGAAAATGAACTGACCGTATGCAGCGAGATCGCACATACCGATCCCACGGTTTTGGCCTTACGAAACCGATCGTGGTGTTATAACCGTATCCCCAATTGATACGCGCTACGTTGTCACATTCTTATACCTATAGTAAAACGCTCTAACTCCTGTAGGCACATCCTGAAATCTCAGGATGTCCTACCTACCTTATACTAACATATTATGTATACGAGACACGGCTCATCCCATTGCTAACCCCGCGACCAGGGTCTCTCGAGATACTTCTGCGCATCTAAAGAGTAGAGATGACGGCGCTCTCGTATTCGAAAAAAAAGTAGAGGTGGAAACACACTCTCCGGTGATTGAATCCGCACTGGTTTACATATTAACCAGTCTTTACATAAGACCTGTGTCTTACAATCAACCCTCATAGTTGAACAAAATAACATTTCTCAACCCTCACAGTTGAAAAACAAAATAAACTAATATTTGCGATCACAAATGTAAAGATTCCAATAGAACATTCAACATAAAACACACACGAATAATTACAAATAAATAATAAACAAATAAAACTTTAGCTTTCCAACTTCCGTTGTTTCGTCTTCTTTTTCGCCTGGGACATCAGTGGGTTACCCTTTATACTGTTATTCTTAAACCCGAGTTACTTCAATCCTCGCAAATGTGATAATATTCGGATAAAATATCTCCTGATAGTTATGCAGATTAAATGTCACCAATGGCGCTATTGTACAATTCACTGAGTTTATAAGTGATGTTGATCCCAGGCGAAAAAAAGATTACTCAAACAAACAATCAAACGTGACCTATCTCAATCAATGCCCTTTCTATACTAATTTTCTCGCGTAGAAAAACAGCTGAAGATCCGCGTCGTATTTTGTCACTTGGTGTTCTAAATTCAATATATTTCAAATAATTCTGTTTAATAATTATTAAATTATTATGTTTTTCTTTAATTTCCATTACTAGCAAGTGGTTTCTTTAATGAATACTAGTAAGAAATCTGATCTTAATATGCAAGGCGTTTTTTTAAGACCATTATATTATATATTCTCTATTAAAAAAAAATGAGAAGGTGTCAAATCTCCTCCCTTTAAACGATCAGACTTTCTTTGACAGTATTCAACCACTGGCGATGCTAAAAAAAAAAATTACAAGAATGCTATAAGAATGATGTGACTCAAAAAAAAATATTCTGTGATACTAAAGAAACTCTTTCATTAGAAAACTAATTTCACTCATAGAAAAATGCTACTATGTTGCTATCTCTACGTCCAACTCGACTCGTGTACATGTAATTATTTTCACTTCTTGCTAAGTACTCCATGGTACTAAATAAAAGAACAAAACAAACATTACTCTTCATCAAAGAGCTTCTATGGTGCCCCCCGACACAGCCAAATCGGCTAGATTATTACAATAATTGTATGAATAACAGATTCTTTCTATATTGAGCTTTCTCCAGAGAATTTCAGAAACAGGATTTTTTATGGCGGCACACAACTTGTTCGCGCTCTGAAGGAGCCTATTAATAATTTACTTGAGTGGATCCGGCTTCTTCCTCTTCTGGTCCCTCAATCTCGAGGGGGGATATCATCCTTAGACTGGTGGACTGCCTAGGGGCTAGAAATGGCCCTCGTGGAATCCATTTCTAGCTGCGGGGTTGATCATCAGTCCCTCTCCGTAGGACCGTCTCGGGGAAGGTGGCCTCATCGCATGGTAGTGGCATCGGTTGCAATTGGTTTACTTCGCCAATTGACCCAATAAGTACTGGAGCCAATGCGAGTTATGATTTGATATGGCATTATCTGACATTAATACTTGACTGTGTGTGTCACCTGTCACTGCGTTTTGGTAGCAGCGCAAGGTGAATAAATTGCGTGAGATCGCTTCATCCCATCGGTTGTGTGCTCAAGGCTTAGCTGAATGCTGAGAACCTACTTTTAAAAATTTCTGATTCCATCTCTGTGATTTCGATAGTTCTAATAGGAAGGCTATGGTAGTGGTGAACAATCCTCCAAAGTCCTTCATCATCTTTTTATCACTCTCTTGGCATTCTCGAAAATTGCTTCTGTCAATCCTGTTCATCATTGATAACAGCTGATCTTTATTAAAATGGTTTTCTAATGGATAATGGCTCCCATTATTATTATTATTAAAAATCAATAATCAAAACGTTTTCATGGGTTTATACCTCCCATAATTATTATTATTTAAATCAATAATCAAAACTGTCTTCAGGGCCAATAGCTCCCATAATTATTATTATTTAAATCAATAATCAAAACTGTCTTCAGGGCCAATAGCTCCCACAATTATTATTATCAAAGTCAATGATCACCCAGGTTTTTATGAGCCAATAGCTCCCAAAATTATTATTATCAAAGTCAATGAAAAATCATTTTTAAGGGTAAACGGTACCCATAATCATTACTATTAAAAAATAGTATTTACACACTTTGTCCAAGTATTTTTACACTCCACAGTTATTATTTAGAAAGTATTTTATGTTTGTTTATTCAAAATTCTACGTCCCGAGACTTCTCGATTGTTACCGGCATTTTTCCGGGAATATCCGTACGTGAGGATATTTTGGAGACTACGTAAAAAGAAGGTGGTGGGAAAATGTGAAGATAATACGAAAGGTATTCGCTGGGGTATGTCCACGCGTTCTGGATGTGACTGCACGCCAGGATGACACCAGTCTCTGCTGACGCGGCACCATTTTCTTTCTCGTACTAGGAAGTTTCCGAACTTCCCTCTTCGTGGCTTTAACTAGAAACTCCAGTTAGTCGCCGTTCCCACAGTTCCTCAAAGGTGCTCTATTAGAGACGGCTTGTCTCATTTTGCACCGACATCCTCTTGACTTGTCGACATAACTCCTCGATACTTCATGGCTCAATTATGGGGACTCTTCAGTAACATACAAAAATACAAACAAACAAAAATACAAACAATACAAAAAATAATACACAAACACAAATAAAACATAAAACGTATTTTTCTAACTACATTATAGTACATTTACTTTCATCCCTGAAACCCTTAGACAGGTTATTTTTACAGATTTGGGCGCCACTGACTTTCTCGTAAGCCAGAACGGACTGGAACCGAGCTCGCATTACTTTCGCTGAAAGCTTATGAAGTAAAACTAGCATAGACGGAGAACAAGAGACTTTTTGTTCAAGGCATGAATTCTGACTAACATTTTTAGTTTTCCGTTTTAAAATTATACTTTTGCGCTACTGAATTTACATTGGCGTGATTCTACTTTTGTTGTCAACTTTAATCGGTCTCACTCGGCTTGCTGGTGATCAGTCATCATAACCTCGTAAAACACGATAAGGTTTTTCAAACGGACAGCGTTTGGTTGAAAACAAATTTTCACACACTAACAAGTTAGTGATGACCAACTCGCTAGTTTGTGCAACGTGTCACTTTATTGAATTTACATTTACAGTTACTTTAATTTTACGGTTCACGTTGTCTAACCGTTACAGAAAACTAAGGTTTTATGGCCAGGCCCCGCGTGGGCGACAATTAACATAGCCAGGGCCTCTTTGGATAGAATCAGGGAAGGAAACCTCCCCTAATCCGATCTTCCAGATTTGGCGTAGCCCTGACAGTCTGGTTACATAATTATTTTTTTATAAAAAAAGCAAAGATAAACAATAAAAGACTCGGTCTCAGTCAACATGTGTAGTACATTATATAACAATCTTTATTCAATTAAGTACACACAATAATATTTATGAATAATGATAATATAACTAAATAAAACAAAATATGTCATTCATCTTTCTGGGGTTTCAGGGGGCGAATCCATTATTGACTTAAAGTCGCAATAACATAATAATAAAATGATACCAAGTATTCGTATAAGCAATTGAATTCTAAACTCAATTATAAATTACATATAAATTCAAGTTATTACTGTCAATAAGTTGACTGAAATACAACATTATGTCATTAACGACTTATCTTCTTCAGTTACTAGATAACTACAATACATTTTCAAAATTTAGGACTTCTTCCTCCTGCTTGATAACATGATGATAACAATAATTAGAAAGATAGTCCTGGGTACAGCAACTTACTGCTGATCCACAAAATTGGACTACTCTTTACCAATGCACGAAGTTAATTAATACACAGTTAGGATACGAAACAATTCGATACAAATATTAAAATCTTTAATTCTAACTGGTTGTCTGTGAATTGGAATAGATTCCGGCTGTTTAGGGACCTCGGATCCAAGGATAAAGCTTAGCGGAGACTCACCTCCTACGCTATGCATACAACCACCCTGATCCCTTCCTGACATCCAGTCAAGAAGCACGGCCTCAACGGAGATGGAGGCTCTATAACAATCATTATTCCCAAGCAAGGCTTCTGGTCCAATTCCACAACCTTCAAACTACAATGGTTACGCTACCAGGTTTATGTCCTAGAGGTATAGGAATGTGACCCAATTTTTGACTCCCGACAGTTGTCAAGGCTGAGGGTCATCTACCGTCCCGAAAGTTCTGCCATTTGAAGTGCAAACATTATCCAATGTTTGCTACGCTTGACAAAGCGTTTGGTTTACTCTATTGTTTTTCCTACTGCATCGGGCTAGGATGCAGTGAAAATGAACTGACCGTATGCAGCGAGATCGCACATACCGATCCCACGGTTTTGGCCTTACGAAACCGATCGTGGTGTTATAACCGTATCCCCAATTGATACGCGCTACGTTGTCACATTCTTATACCTATAGTAAAACGCTCTAACTCCTGTAGGCACATCCTGAAATCTCAGGATGTCCTACCTACCTTATACTAACATATTATGTATACGAGACACGGCTCATCCCATTGCTAACCCCGCGACCAGGGTCTCTCGAGATACTTCTGCGCATCTAAAGAGTAGAGATGACGGCGCTCTCGTATTCGAAAAAAAAGTAGAGGTGGAAACACACTCTCCGGTGATTGAATCCGCACTGGTTTACATATTAACCAGTCTTTACATAAGACCTGTGTCTTACAATCAACCCTCATAGTTGAACAAAATAACATTTCTCAACCCTCACAGTTGAAAAACAAAATAAACTAATATTTGCGATCACAAATGTAAAGATTCCAATAGAACATTCAACATAAAACACACACGAATAATTACAAATAAATAATAAACAAATAAAACTTTAGCTTTCCAACTTCCGTTGTTTCGTCTTCTTTTTCGCCTGGGACATCAGTGGGTTACCCTTTATACTGTTATTCTTAAACCCGAGTTACTTCAATCCTCGCAAATGTGATAATATTCGGATAAAATATCTCCTGATAGTTATGCAGATTAAATGTCACCAATGGCGCTATTGTACAATTCACTGAGTTTATAAGTGATGTTGATCCCAGGCGAAAAAAAGATTACTCAAACAAACAATCAAACGTGACCTATCTCAATCAATGCCCTTTCTATACTAATTTTCTCGCGTAGAAAAACAGCTGAAGATCCGCGTCGTATTTTGTCACTTGGTGTTCTAAATTCAATATATTTCAAATAATTCTGTTTAATAATTATTAAATTATTATGTTTTTCTTTAATTTCCATTAATAGCAAGTGGTTTCTTTAATGAATACTAGTAAGAAATCTGATCTTAATATGCAAGGCGTTTTTTTAAGACCATTATATTATATATTCTCTATTAAAAAAAAATGAGAAGGTGTCAATGTATTAGAACTTAGAACTAACCCATAAATCAATTGTAAAAAAATCTGTACTGGGGTTCGAATCCGCGAGCACTGTAACCGTGGCCAACGACGTTGACCATTCGACATTTTTATTCTCGGTCCACATAATATTTTTTATTTAAATCACAACCATTATAAAATATAAACCTCTTCATTTTATGTACATAAAAATACTTACGTATACGGTGTGTATTATTATCACATTCGGTTAGAAAGTTTAAATAAATATCGTATAAAACATATTTAGGTTTCCTATTCAAATATTGTGACACTCAATGCATAAAAACTTGGTCTCGGAGCTTTCATACGTTAACTTACAAAGACATTCAGAGCTGTATAAACTCTTTCACAATGCAAGTGACAACTATAAACTTTTTTATGACTCAATCGAAAGCCTTATTCATAATAATATTTTGACAGTCACGAATGTAAACTTTGTATCTGCTATAAGATATTCATATGGATATTTTTATTAGTAATACAATATTTTTTACTGCAATGTGAATGAATGTAATTTTGTTATTTTATAAATAGGTTTTTATGTTTTGACGATATATTTCCCATTCGTAATATTTTTTTTTAAATATCTATTACACCTTATTACTTAGATGACTTTGTGAACTAAGTATTTATCTACCAAATATTTGTATAATTGTAATGATTTTCATAAAGGAATTCAATTGCTATGTATTTGTCAACAGACGCATCATAACATCACATTGGATGACAAAAATCAGAATACAAAAACAATGAACAAAGAATTTGAATATTTTTGAGACAATGCAATATAATATGAATAGTTTTTAATTATATTAAAACAGCATACAACACCATTTAGCTACAATATCGGCATTATACAATATAATATTTTACCGTTTTTACGGTATGCATGTATTATTATCTAATCTCAAGGACTGGGTAATAATGAACAATAATTTGTTTTGTTTAAGTACCACTGGTTTATCTGAAAGACGAATTAATAGCAGTGAAGTAGGAGAAAAAGAAGCACCTTCGTATACGAAATCAAAATATTTTCTTATCATATCTTTCAAATTCAATAATGGATTAAAAATTAATGGATACAATTTAAACTTTTTAAATTTAACAATTTTTAATAGTGATGTCGATGTAGATGCAAATGTGACTTGCAACCGACCAATTGTCACATGTAATCGTACAAACGTTATTATTCTACGAGATAAACTTAAATACTTGGTTGCTACACAATAAACAATATTTTGTCTTGAAATACATAATATATTAGCGTGTTTAATTTTTCTTAGAAATCTGAGGCGGAATATTTATTTAAACAACAATTTACCGCGATATTAACTGTCCAAATGAAACTTTTCCAAATAGCATGTATTATTAAAAAATCATTTACTCTGTTCCAATTTTGGATTTAGTGAATTACTTCATATTTTTTTCAATTTACATTAAATAGATTGCTGTTTGATACAGATTATGTAATATTTATTTATGTCCTTTCAAACATAATCAAATGCAATGCTATATACATCAAAATTTCATGTTAGTACAACTGAATACAATTTAAAATAATTGTTAATTTCTTTGACACAAAAATTGTTTCACAAGTTTTTTTGCACATCCGCCACTGATTATTGTAATGAGATTTATGGGGGTGCACTTGCTGCAATACAAGTGGATTTGAACCACTTGTTAAAAAACAGAAGCGGTCCTCTGTGACAAAAAAATCCACTCGAAAGTTTTTAGTTGTAATTATATTGAATATATTATGAATACTCAAAAACACTTATTGAATATAAGCGGGAATATTGTACGAGTTTAATTGCTTAATATCATTTTTTAAACCCACATTTTATCTATTGGAGCATTATTTAAGTGTAACTTTTCAATGAAATTATACCACGAATATATTTACATACTTATAAATTATATCTTTATATATATCAAGTTTTTTTACTAGTAGTATTAAAGTTACTTTTGTATTTCATTTTAAAGTATATTCACTCAGTGTTGGCATGTATTCATGTTGAAATACATATTTTAATTTTTTACACAAAATCTAGCGTTGTATGAATATATTCACTTATTAAATGCCTGAGAAGCATTAATTGTTTGGATGATGAATTCTGAATATAAAAAACAGTGTATACTATTGTATTTGAAAAACAGTTACTGTGTACAATATCAAAGTTTTCAATATTCTTACGCCATACGAAAAACTATCACCTTTAGGTTATACAAAATATCAAACGCTTAGCCACATTTTATTATATTTCTTTAATACCATTGTCAAAATGATTCACAATAGAATTATCGAGTGAAAATACAAACTAACTTACCTCGATACTGACCCAGGACGTCATCCATTATTATAATTTAATATTTCAACTAAAGGTTCCAGGTGGAATTTTAATATTAAATTTGAATCGTTCAAATCTTTTACATTTACGCAAGTTTTTTCACTAACGACTCGGGTTTTGATTTTCGACTTCTTCATGCATTAAAGTACACATATGAACTTGAACTGACGTTTGGTAAATAAGTATATTTTGTACATAAACAAAATAATTTTCTTACTCTGATAAAAGCTTTTGATGGCGACATGAATTCGTTTAACTGATATCATATAGTTTAAACATCACAGCAGGTTTACAATGCTTTTTTTCAAATATGTAATATTATAATTAAAATATTTTATCGATTAAAGACTTCTTTTCGGACTTTAGAGTGATCGTGAACGTGTTGTTATTCAACTACTCATAATTTCCCTGTAGATGTATAAATCTCCCAGTTTTAACCAGGGTCGTGGAATCGGAGTCGTGATTTGGGGAGTCGGTTATTTTTGCTACAGGAGAAGCGGAGTTGTAAAAATCAAAATATTTGAAAAAAATATTAGTCTATTAATCATATTGATTGGTGAAATCTACTAGAATGATCTGATAGTTTATGTTAGTTATACGGAAATGATTGAAAAAATCAAGTCGTAGTCGGATTCGTTATTTTCTTAACTGACTCCAGATGGTGATAACATGGTAAAGGAAATATACATAAACGTTGATTGTTCTTTTTTATTAACTATCTCTTATAAGCGTAGAAAGATATCTTTTTCCAAATTAAAATTGACAGTATTTATCATCGATAGTTGATAACAAACAAACAAAAAAATGCTTTATTTGCACAGTTTTTTTATTAGGTATACGAAAGTATTATTCGAAATATTTTTTTTCTTAATACCCACAGATCGTTCTCCATATGGCTATAACGTGTGCTTAACGTAGATTTTTTCATACTGACATACGATTTAAGTTTCGAAGATGCATTTACCATATTGCTGCTATCTTAACTTACAAAGTGCTATAGACACCGCAGAAAATATGCAATTTGTTTGGAAGCCAAAAAGCTCCAACCGCTGGCATAGCAAACCTTTTAGTGGCGCAATAATGACTAGTATTACGATATGTATTTATTAAACTATATAGTTTAATAAAAGATTTAAACTTTTTTAGCACTTTTTATGTTCTGATGTTTTGTAATGATATTAATAGTTATGATTTTGTTTTTTTTGCAACGCCAACATAACTGTAAATGCAATATGTAACATAAAATATATTAATCATAACTTTACCACATCACCATTATCGGTGTTTCACCATTTTTTTGTATTTTCGCACACTTTTTATTTTGCTGAAAATTTACTGCTCACAGAATTTGATGGTCCGCATACACAAAATAAAAATTAGAGGAAACGTTGATTGTTAGATGTATATAATTCTTCATATACACACAGATTTACAAAAAAAATATTCTTTTTCAACTAATTGACTCTCAATATTTTCGATGGAGTCGGCGGTAACCTTACAGAAGTTCATTTTAATATAAAATTTAAAATAACTTTGATTTTTCAACGTATTCTGTTACTTATAGTGACGCGTGTTTTGCTTCTTTCAGTGGCATCGGAATATCTTACTATTACAAAGGTTGTTTAAGTAATAAAGTACCAATGATTGATTCTTGCTTGATAAAAAATAATGTTTGAACACTAGCAAAAAAAGTGACCAAAAATCGGTTTTTGCTCAATTTTAACAAAATTTGAAGTAACGAATCAAAAGCTCATAAATTATGTACAAAAAATGTCCACAAACAACTGGTTGTCGGTGGCTTATTTTAAGGGGTGCACTTACGCTGTCGCTGTTAGATGCAAGGGCTCCATATGCTTGACTCTCAACATAATGTCCATTATATCTACACGGCATGAATACAGAATGTAAGCCAGACTGCATAGTTGGTTGGTCGCGCATTGCATATGGTACCGATTCGATCTCAACCAAACGCCACTTTATTAAGCAAAAAAATCCTTTGACAAAACTGAATACCTACAAAATAATTCGTTTTCACTTCCGGCTTTTGAATAAATGTTCGTCTAGAGAATTATAATATTTACACAATTCTGTGAGGTAGTCATATCAAACCATTCCCAATTTAGATAATAGAGACTAGTTATTAACTCTCGCGGCTCGGAGACTTAAAAAATACTTTTCTGCCGATGGGGATCTTTTGTGACCCCAGTGGTTTCCTTATTATTGGCCTTATTCTTATGAATTTCAAAAAAAAAATAGTCTAAAGGCTTTAAAATATCTCTCTGCATCATTCCTTATACATTTTTCTTTATAAAAATCCGTGTTTTTTTAATAAATAATCATATTTTAAGTTGCGCGTAAGAAAGACGTCATCCCAGCACACATATGAATTTACAACTGACGACTGTGGCGAAGCTATCTTACGAACGATCGTTATCGCGGGCGCTTATCGCCTTATAGCGTTATCGCGTTATCGCGTATTTATATAAACTACAAAAGGTCCAAAAAACTATGATATAAGAATACCTTAATTATAAACATTGTATCACCCATATTAAAATAGATATTTAAGAAAATGTTGGTATTGGGTCGCATTTCTTGAGCTTAGAACCGGAAAAGTTAATTAAAACATAATATGTTGTTATGTAAATATAAGGAGAAACATACAGTGTTTAATGAAATCGTGTAACGTGACAGTAGCTTAACCTGAAAAAATATGATAACAAACGACTTGTTTTTAATCGCTTTTAATATGTTCACCGTTAGATAGAGTATAGATATATAAATTAGATGTGAAGTGAGCCAAGTAATATTTTATCAAAAAAATTTTTAGATCCGTTGTTATATTCTACACGTCTTTAAGTGAGGAGCAAACATTCAAAAAGTGTTTTGTCACACAAATACAAAGCTTGGAAAATGATGATTTAATTGTTGCAAAAGTGACGGTTTGTATGAATGTGTCAACTTTATGATTTCATTTTAATATGAAAAAAAACCTTTTCGAACACTAATTTTGATTTCTATTCATAGGTTTTATTATGGGCTATCAGAATTGATATAAAACGCCATTTTTCAAAATTTGTGACAAAACACTTTTTGAATGTTTGCTCCTCAAGTGTAGTTATCTCAGTTAATACACATTGCAATAGTATAATCTCCGTAAAATAAAATTATGCAATTCACCAAAACACCAAATAATGACGTTTTAGTACTTAAAAGTCCAAAAAATAGTGTTATACCATTTTACTAGGTGGCTCACTTCACCTCTAGAGGGCCCATTAATATAAAATTTATTTACAGATAATGATATAAAATATGAATAAGTGATACTAATTAAGTATTTCGACTGAGGGTGCTTGATGGAATTTTAATATCAAATTTGAATTGTTTGAATTTTGTACTTTTCCATGAGTTTTGTCGTTAACGACCCGGGTTTCGCCTTTCGGCATCTTCAGGCATTCCAAGTGCACGGATGTACTTGAACTGACGCGTAGTAAACAGTTTGTATCGTTTATATACAAAATTATTTTAAACATTCCTATGTTATTATCTGGTCATTAAGATTTTCAAAAAATCCCCATAATTATAACAAACCCACTTAATTCATTGAAAATTGTATACATTCAATTTTCGCTAATTTACATTTTAATATCCTTTTAACTTAGTGATCTACTTATATTTTTGTATATAAACGATACAAACTGTTTACTACGCGTCAGTTCAAGTACATCCGTGCACATGGAATGCCTGAAGATGCCGAAAGGCGAAACCCGGGTCGTTAGCGACAAAACCCATGGAAAAGTACAAAATTCAAACAATTAAAAAAAAAAAAAAGTGATATTAATTGAAGATAATCAAAATGCTTAAAATCACTTACAAATAAATAATTCGCGTCAATAAACAACAGGAAATTTTTACAATTTAATTTATAAAATCACAATCAAATTAATAGCAATAAACATGTCAAACGATCGTTTATTGTACATGTTTGTTTTCACTATGATATAACACGAAATTTATTCACCGTGTATTCCAAACATATTATTCTTAATCCTACTTCTCGGATGCTGTGTTGATATTATCAATGACCTGCGAGTAGTTTAATGAGCTACCGATGTTATTGATGTCCCGAAGTTTTTTTTTAACCTTTTTTTCGGAAACGGAATCAGGTTTCAACTTTGAAGAGGTCAATGTAAACAAAAGTGCTTATGGGAATTGACTTTCCTAATTCCCACGAGAACACTTAAATCATTCGTCGTTCCCATAGCGACGAATGTGTTTTTTGATATTTTTTTGTTTATTGTTTCCTGATATTGAAAATAATGCAACGGTCGTAATTTTGTATTGCTCTATTATTTGAGTAGTGATTGCTAACTTGACCGCCTGTCGCCATACTTTTATAAAAAACTTATTTTTTTTTTGAAAACATTTAAATATAATTGAGCCCTTTAGAGGCCAACCAACCAGTAAAATGGTAAAACATTTTTCTTCGACTTTTAAGCACAATCACGTCTTTATTTGGGGTTTTAGTGGAATGCTTTTTTTTTATTTTACTGAGATGAAACTAATGCAAGTATGTATTAAAGGAGGTACCTTCATTTTTACGATACTTTTAGACGTGTTGAATATTAAAATGCATCTTACTTTTTTCTAAAATACCAGTTGGCTCACTTCACTTCTGGTGTGCCCAACTGACCGTTATAGCAAAATCGTTGAAGAAGTTTGTTAGATAACTGTTACTACCAGTATAATTACAGAAGCGTTAAGTCGAATAACTAATAAACAAAGCTTCTTCGTAAGCCAACAACTACGTCCCAATATGTTTAAATTATATATTTCACTTTGTTTACTTTTCAAAAAATATTTTTTTCCAGATTATAAATCAACTTATTACGGTTTTCAAAAAATTTACGATTACTCTTTTCAAAATTAAATGAAAAGAAATGATTTAACAAAGAAGGCGATAATCGGTACTATGATGCCATCAGGGTTCTCATTAGGTAAAAAAACAGACGTTTATTTTTTTGTAGACATAATAACTTAAATTATTCATTCATTTAACCGTGAAATATGTTTTTGGCAACAGCCGCGCTTAAAGTATGGCGCTATTTCTCTCTGAATAGTTCGTTGTGGTATGCGGTGATACAGGAAGTTATTTGCCTGACATTTGGCAAATTGATATTGCCACTGCAGACATATTGTGAAACATAAATAATACACCATTTCCTCTTCAAAGGGAAGCTCTAATTTCGGAAGTTTGTTGCAACGACCTTACCACTAATTCATTTTACGTACAGTCGAATTAAATTTATTCAACTCTCTTTTTCAATCAAAGGAAAGTTATCAAATGTTTTATCTGAGCCAAGCATTTCCGACTCTATAACTATGATACAATTATTGAATAATTAATCTTAATTATTAAAAATCTGTTAGAATAAAAAAAATCTTTTAAAACTATGAAATGAGTAACAGATTTTTTTTTATCGTCAATGCTCTAAGTATACTTAAATTTAGAGATTCTTTTTTTATGAGTTAACAGCTTAACGACCACACGTTTTTTTTATAAAATTTCACCTGGCGAAAAAAAAATTTGCGAAAAATTCGCAAACATTATAATTTTACTAAATTCAATATAATTTGTAAGCAAATTGAGATATCTTTACAAAATTCCATTTTCTTAGCTTCTAAATACTTCGCCTATACGCATATATGTGTCCGCCGGCCAGCAACCTTTGTTTTTCAAAGACTCAAATACGCGTCCACGGTTGTTAAGCTGATTTATTAAGAGGAATTTTGAGGTTAAAGATAAAATATTTAATTGTTTATTATATTCAAAATTAATTAATTTTATAATCGTTTTGTTAAATATATGCATTTAAAAAATTATAAATATACAGTCATTTTGCACTTCTCGTTTTAATTAAGCATGTAAATGGAGACTGGAAACGAGTTCTTTTTTGGAGGTGAATTGTAAATAAATAATATAAAGATTTAAAAAATAATTAGTGTATTTATCATATTAATTGGTGAAATCTTCTAGAATTATTCTATTTACTGGAATGATCTGACGGTATACAGATAATATGTTAGTTAAACGGAAATGTTTGAAATAATAAATTTTTAGTCGTCCTTTTTTTACCCGACTCCGACTTAGTTTTAGGTTTTAAATAAACTTGTAATGCTAAATATGTTCTTTTATTGCGCTTAGTACAATTATCCGACCAAAAAATTTTCATTCTTATTTAGACAATTTCTATTAAAGTAATGGTATAGAAAACGACCAATTTCATTAAAATCAATTTTCACAGCCATTCAATTAGACTTGTGAAAGTCTTTGACAAGGTAAATAATGCAACTTTTAACCATTCCGTATTATCAACAAATAATATCGTTTTATGTTTTCTAATAATCTTAAACTAACGGTGCGATATATATTATAAAATGAATGTTGCATGTGGGTATGTTTTTAACATTTTTTTAAATTTCGTCAACGTTGTTTAAAGGAGTTTTTTTATAAGTTTTATTACCAAAATCATTTTTAATTTCGGGAAAGAAAATAGACAGTGGTTGTAGGCCCTAATTAAATATACATACGTAAAAATATCTCTTTTATAATTAATAGCTTATTTCTATACATACCATGTCAATGCATACATAATGACACTTCCTTTTTTGAGAAGGCGTGTCAACTATTTCTCGTGTTACATATTCATTTGATATTTAATTACAATAAAGTTGTTTTGCATATCGCCTTTCTGGTGTAAAGATCGTCTTGTCGGTCCGCCCCATGAGTTTCGAGTTCAGCTCTCTTTCTTGAAATTAATTGATGTCACGTGTGTTCATTATACCAGTAGCAAAACATATTTTATTGTAATATTATCTATAGGCATCAACCGCTCTAAATTATTATTATTCAGTATGAATAAATAAATACCCGTAAAAATCACTCGTATGAAACATAAATTTGCTTTTTTTTATAACACAGGCTTGAGGTAAAGTGAGCCAATTGGTATTTTAGAAGAAAAACAAGTTAGATGCGTTGTAATGTTCTACACGTCTAAAGATATCGTAAAAGTGAAGTAACATCAGCTAATACACATTGCAATAGTGTTATGTCCGTAAAATAAAAATATTCAATCCATCAAAACACCCAGTAGACACGTGATTGTACTTACAAGTTCAAGAAATAAATTTTACCACTCTACTAGTTGGCTCACTTCACCTCTAGAGGGCTCACATCTAGTATCACTTGTTCTCCGAATTTTCCGAACAAGAATACTTCGTACACAGAATCTTCCGAACACAGAACTATCCGTACATAGAATACACCGTACACAAAATACTCAGTACATTTAAATACTTTAAATACAAAAATCATTGTCTTATTGTGTAATGTCTAATGACAATTATACCAAATATTTTTTCGAATAAAAACAGGGAAAATATTTAATTTTAATGTTTATGAACAGTTTTTCAATTAATACGTATTTTGGTTAATTAATTTAGTAAAAATGTGTTGTATGTATTGTACTAAAGGGCCGATATGTTTGAGTATATTGAAAAGAAATATCATTCATATAAGTATTTAATATTGAAAATTTTCATACACAGTATGTTTACATAATTAATCTTATCTTATTGACAACAAAAAAAGTCCGAAATTTGTTTATTTTGAGAAATCCAGAAATTCTGGGAAGAGCTAAAAAAGGTCTCGATAAATCGACAAAAATTTGTTTGAAAAATCCCAGGATTTCAAAATCACCGAGCAAAAATTTCTCAACTCCAAATTTATACATGGTTTTATGTTGAATGTTCAAACCCGAGATTCCGGGATCACAAAAAGGGTCTGAGACTGGATGCCCTAGTGCAGGGTTTCCCAAACTCATTGTGCAATGGAACACCCCGCAATTCTGGGAATGTTATCGGAACACAGCTTATTTTTTATGACGGGTAATTTATAATAGTAAAAATATTGAAAAAAAATATTATTTTTTAATCACTTATCATTTATTGATTACTTATTTTAAAACATGTTACAATGAGAAATGAGTGAACGATACTCTTAGTGATTCAAAATCGACGCCTTAACCTTGATATTTAACGTTTTAAAGATCAGTGGAGATTTTCCATCACTCAATTTTTAATATGAAGTGGAAGTTGCTTAATGCAGCGTACATATATTACTATTGCAGATTTTCTCGGAACACCTATTTAGGTACCACGGAACTCCAGTGTTTCGCGGAACATAGTTTGGGAAACCCTGCCCTAGTGACTCGTGTACTTTTTATTGCATGGACAATAACATAATTATTATGAAGGCTTTCATATGTTTGCTGCAAGTACATGTTATTAAGGCAATGTGTCCTTAACAGAGCAATCAGTACTATTTTTTCATCCAATGATAGTATTGTGGTTTTATAACCACTTTACGACTCATGTTCAACGATTATCTTAATTGCGCATAATATATTTAATATAATACACCCATCTCTCGATTTACGCGGTATTTTTTAACGCAGTTTAACTCTAACGCGCTTAAGAATAATGTAATTTGGGTAAACACTGTATTAAAAATTGATCGAAATATGGAACGTGTTTTCAAATTTCAAAGAGACCTGCAAAATACTCCTTGCTTAAATAGATTTTACATATGAATAAATAAATTAAGATACTCCAGATAACATGGATATTTATGTTTAATATTAAATTGAACTTACCAGTTATTCTAATGATGATGAAAGCGACTAGAAAAAAATGGTGTATTATTTGCTGACTGCTTGATTAGATGATAACTAGGGCTTATACAAAAACCGACTTTTTGAAAAAACCGGTCGTCGAATGCCAATTTTGTTCAAGTTTTACAAAAAATGAATAATTCAATTAAAATAGCTAGATACACAGTAATGCACAACTAGAAATTATTTGGTGTTACTCTTCAGAAAATATGATTTTAAAAAAACACAAAGCGTCCACTGATTGTTTTGTAGCAAAATTTTCTGATATCAAAAATGCCTTTTCGCTGGGTAATGAATGATGTGAGGCATATGGTCTTCAAGCCATCAAATAAAAGTTCCAAATTTTCTGTCCTTTTGTTTATAGACTCGTTTATTGAAAATTCGGCACAACTGGTTACGAACTTGAAAAACCGGTTTTTGAATGTCACAAATTCAGCCAAAAAACCGGTTTTTGAAAACCGACAAGCCCTAGTGTTAACGTCGTTGATTTTGAACACGGGTTTGAATTCCAGTACGGACAATTTTTATAGATTGATTTTTCTAACGATTTCTGCCCGAGAGCATAGATGTATGGTATGTCTTGAATTCTTTTCCACTCGTAATATCCTAATAACCCCTGATCGTTATATTCCTACTCTGATTGAAAAGGAGAGGGTGAGCAACTGAGTAACAAACAGTTCTCGTAGAAAATTGAGATACCTTCATTAGGAGGTCATATGCTTCACATCATATGATACATTATATATATGTACAAATTACAATTTTTAATAAATATTTTTGATAACATATCGTAATTCGCACCTTTTTAATACGGATTCTCTGGAACACAACTTCAAATTAACTGCGAATTCGATTTCTTCAATTACGAAGTTAATTTGCATTATGGAACCTTTGTTATGATTTTGTATGCGTTACTTGCCTTTTTTTACGCGGATATGTGAAAGACGTACCTACCGCGTAAATCGGAGGGAGGATGTATTACATCGTATCCTTCGATGCTTAACTGCTCTCTGAAATATCTATAACAGGAATGGCAAATATACGGCACGCGTGCCCGAGGTGGCACGTTTAAGAATTTGGATGGCACGCGAATGATTTCTATCTATATTTTTTTAAGCTTAAAAAATATAAATTTGTGCATTATTAATTTATTCCGTTGTATAAATTTTCAAATGTTTCCCAAGATAAATGACAATCGTTTTAAAAAAAATCATTTTTTTCGATTTTGTTATATTTTTTTTACTGCTTGGGCACGCCACACAATCGAGAAATAATATTTGAGGATTTTTGGCACGCGGACCCAAAAAGGTTCGCCATCCCTGATCTATAAAAATAATGCCTCCTCGCGTATATTTATTTATTAACTGATCATTCTTTTCTTATTTTTTTTATGGCATAATATTACGTAATATTTTCTTTATTACGTATATTTATTTGCTGATGATACTTTTCTTAAAGTATTTTATACCATAATATTACACAATATTTTTGTTTTATTACTGTACTGATTCTGTAATATGATAATTGCCCCGCGAGAATGACGTAATAAAATTCTGCCTTTTACACTGCACAAAGGCTTCTGACAATTACTCGTTTTCGTTCATTACTTCATTTATGATTTGAATGGACATAAAATATACATTAATATTTATGTAATTATTTAATTATATATATTACATAAATACAGTCAGTACTTGACTTACGACGGGGTTCCGTTCCACCACCTAGGACGAATATATATATTTACAAAGTTATTCTGTGGTATTGTCATCATCTGTGCTAATATCCATAGGTGACGTCTCATTGATTGTAGTAGTGGGGTTATTTTTTTTCACAAACATATCCAGATTTGTTTGTCTAAATTGCTTTTTCTTTTCTTTATAAATTTAACAAGCGAGTGCTTGCTGAATCAGGCAATGTACCTTCGAAAATCTATCAGTGTTTGGGTCCATATTCTCAAATTGTTGGATTCAATTGTTGATTTGGCTAAAAGCTGCAGCCATGTCTTTAAGCACATTTTTTTAGGTAATTCGTTGTGTTCATCTAGTTCTTTTGATTTTTTTCTGTAGCACATTCCTTCTCAATTTCAGTCAAATCTTGATTTGTGAGCTCTTCAACATCATTTTTTAAAAGTTTAATTATATTTTTACTGTCAACTTCCAGATTAAGTTTTTGAGCAAATTGTACAATGATATTCGTTACTTCTCCTACTTAATTTTCTATATTAAAATTCATATTATTATTACGTTTTAATAGTTTTTTTCCATATGCCATTCATACATGATTTCGTTACATTTGACCATCCTTCTGAGATATTTTTAATTGCTTGAAAGATGTTTTAGTTTTTCCAATATTCTCTCAATGTCCGGTCTTTTTTTATTTCTTTGATTGCTTTTGCAAAAAAAATCTTAAATAATTTATTTTTGCATTATTTTTCATTTTGTTATTTTATATTTTATTTTTTTAATTTTGGTCTCCGTCTTAAGTCAGAACGGTCGTAAGTCGAGGTGGTCGTAAGTCGAGAACGGACTGTAAAGAAAAAAAATATATAATGACCTTTAGTTTTTTCAACATACGTTGCTTTTTTCAACGTACATAACTTAATACACGTTCTATCACAAAGATGTATGCTGAAAATGTTCAATCAGTATCTATTCTTAATCTATAAATTTGAAAAAATGAGGGCCTTTAAAAATTTCATCTGTCAAAGTTAATTAAAGGTCTTTAAGTCAAAACACACTATCTTCAAAAGTTTAACTTTTCAGGAGAGTCAAAAAACGCTTGCTATAATTTTTTTAACTTTACAAAGCAGATGATAATTAAAAGCATAATGTTTATATTTCACAATTTAATCTATACTGTACGTTTATATTGTTTATAGTGTTGTTATTTTTTTTAATTTTTATCCATGTCCGCTCTCAATGTGGACCATATGACTTTCTAATGGACGTATCTCAACAGAAGTTTTTCCATAAGAACTGTTTGTTACTCAGTCACTCAACCTCTCTTTTTCGAAGAGAGTAGTAGGGATAGAAGGATTTGGATAGGACAGGAATAGTCGTTTACTAATCGCTGTTGCTACGCCCGGTTGTTAAATGATGGGAAATGGTGGGAGAGACTTCACAAACACCAATGCCTTCGAACAGAAATCTATCAAAAATAAATGATTTTCGTACTGGGACTCGAACCCGTGAGGTCTGGCACGGAAGCTCACAACGCTAACCGCTGCGCCATAGGACCCGACAATACATATGTAGATATTATCTTTAAAAGAAACATTAAAAAATGACCACTTTATATAGTTAACGTTGAATATTAATTAAAAAAAAAAACTAGAAACGACTAACGCAATATTGTTTGAATATCACGTAGCCGAGAATGAAAAATAAATTAATCAACCAAAAACCGAAAAACACTTTTTTGTAGATAACGTTGTTTAACTTAAAACCCTTTGCAGTCCTTAATTTAAATATGTTTTCACATTAATAAGTCTTTAATTAATTTATTATCGTATAATTATAATAAAAAATATTTTGAATGTTTCAGTATAGCAAAATTTATCTAGCGCACAATGCGTATTGGTAATATTTAGATGAAAAAAAAACTTATATTATTGAAAAAATCAGTATTTCAAAAAAAACATTGCCAAATCTGTAATGTCGAGTCCAGCTTGACATAGGACTTCTTAGGGTTAAAGCTCACGTTTGTATTAGCAATATTAAATATATTTCGAGAAGCTTAAAAATACTGACTTAAATTTTTGGGATATCTTTCCAATAAATTTGTGCTCGATACATATCCGCTTACAATCATTTGACTTTTACTTAAAACATAAATAGGAATAACCACGACCTTTCCTTAATAAATTACAACAAAAACTTTTAAAGAATATCAACATGTCACTCATTTAATTTCAATACCAATAACTCGTCCCTTCTGAGAAAACAAAAGTTTTAATATGTTTTGACATTGTCATATCAATAACTGTATTCCAACAACTTGAGAACTCTGACGAGTGTTGACACTTGAAACATCCTTAACCATGTGTAGAATGATGCGTCAGGGTATGACTTGACGACAGGATGCGGTGACCCTCGACACACGACCTAAGGGCTCTTAAGGAGGCAGACATTGGGATCATTAAAGACAGTGCACACACACCATCAGTGTATCGCGTTACACTTACCATTGTTGAAATTTCAATATAAAAACGTAATCCAAAGTTATTTCAAAAATAAATACAGCCATTATTAAGCCGGTTAATATTGTTTCATTGTAATTAACCCTCGCCGATTTTATCTTACTGGATTCGACAGTAATTAATGCTATACGCTTGATAAATGATTTCATAACTTGGCCCATTAGAGGTGAATTGAGCAAAATAGTAAAATGATAAAAAAAAAACTCTTTACTTGGTGCTTTGGTGGATTGCGTATAATTTTATTGTACGGAGATAACACTATTGCATTATTGTATTAACTAAGGTTACTTCACTTTTGCGATACTTTAAGACGTGTAGAAACAACTTACAATTTTCTAAAATACCACATGGCTCACTTTACCTTTAATGGGCTTTATTGATTTTAAAAATAAAAGTTTAATTACTATTATCGTCAAAATTTAACGTAAATCAACGACAGATTCTTTATCGTAAAAAGCCTACCGAACGTTGTTATTAATTATTTATTAGAATGTAGGTATGTTTAGTGCATCATTAAAAAAACAAATTTTAGTTTTTTAACTTTATTTAAATTTGACCAATAGAGGTTTCTTTTAACAAGTGAAAATGAACATGATTTCAAGTACTTCAAAGTGTGTTATATTTAACAACATTATTTTTCCATCAAAAATGACAGCTAGTATTAACGAAATGTGTTTCAATTGTATCAACCACATGACCTATTTTATTATATTATAAAGACAACCAAATACTGGTCGTAAAAATAAAATATGTAATGAATTCAGGTTGTTGTTACATCGCTTATACTAATCAATTTTTAAAAGCAATCAACAAAAAACGTTCATTCGTTTCAATTTGATAACAAAAAAATGTATTACTTTTCTAACGTAGTTCTTCATCACTCCACACCTAAAATACTTATACAATATTATGTATTACAGAAGCTCGCCTAAAGTTTATATGCATTGAATTTTTATACTTTGAAATGATTTTAATACTGTTTCGTTTGTACTTCACTGCCTTAGTTTACTTGAAGTTTAATGTCACATTAATTTATTATTATTTTTAATTAACTCGCATTGAGGCAAATTGAAAGGCCAAGAGCAACTGGACATCTTTCAAATTAAGTGTTTAATCCATAATCAAACGAAACAAACGCTTTAAGAATTATTAATAACACACTCGTCGTTGATGTCCACAAAATTCTACAATAAAAGAAAACAATAGTATTTTTAAAAAGTCACTAGTTAAAATGTAAAATTCGTTCATCATTTGACATCAATGCCATTATTTGGTATATAATGCAAATCTTATTAGTGCCCATAATCCATTTCGAATTCTTGATGTTTACATACATTAAAAAATATTGCTTATTTTTTTAGCATTTGTAGTTTCTCATACATTCTTTTTATCTTCAGTTTTCGTATTCTTAAAATACTTGGTCAATTGATAAAACTGCCTTTATCATATTTAATGGAAATATTTTTCCACCATTCATTTATTACTATTGGAAAAAGGCGTTGTTGAAATCTTTTGCGTAGTTGTTAAAAATTATATCGATATATCGACCCATATTTCATACTTTTTACAGAAAGTTTTTAACTTTCTTTCGTAATAATCTCGTAAACAGTTAATTGAATTGGCCTGATATTACTAACCACGTTTAAGGAATTATTTTTGCAAACTTATTACAAGAGGAAGTTAACAAAACCTTTTGTTATGATTAAAACGTTACCATTCCTCAGTTTTAAGGTGTTCACTGTCAATACTTGGTGGAATGGCATTATAATAAAAATAATAAAACATTTTTAGTACTTTTTCCACATAAAATTTATTATATCAGGACCGGTTTCGCTCATGATGAGCATTGTCAACTGATAAGAAAAACAATAAAACAGTGATATTTATACAAAAGTTAAGTGATAAAAACAAGGTATGACAAACAATTGGTATTACAACCTAGCAAAAGAATTGAAGTAAAATACAAGGAAAATAAACTATAAATAAAAAGTTGAAGACCACTTAGCAATGAAACTATTATGACAAAAATCAATTAGGTATGAATTATCATTACCAAAGTAAAAACCAACAATTAGTGTATATAATAAATAAATCTTAATGTCTTGTCAACCAAATTGAGTTTGGAAAATCCAGTAGAGTTTAATCCAGCAAAATTGATTCCTGCGAAAAGAATAAAGGCAATATCAATTCTTACAAAATAAAAGCAAACTGAGAAAATTAAAATTCTAACGAAATAAAACAGTACAAAAAAGGAAATATAATAGGCTAGAATTATGTTAATGAAACGGATATAACAAGGGTGATGATGCAAATACAAGCTGTTCATTTAATAAATTAGAGCCCGGCAAGAATTTAAGTCTATTTATTTCTAAGATCTCTTGTTTATCAAGTTTTAAAGATTTATTGTTAACATGCAGGATTTTAAAGTTTTTAGATATATCAAATGTATGTTTATTTAGGAAAAAATGGTTCCCAAATGAAGATAATTCATTCCCTTTACGTGAGCAGGCTAGATGTTCTTTAAATCTGATATTAAAAGCTCTTCCCGTTTGACCAATATACCTGGCTCCACAAGAATCACAATCAATTAAATATATGCCACTTTGGTTAAGAATGTTGAGTTTATCTTTATAATTTACTAAAATGCGTTGTAAGTTAAAAGAATTATAAAAAGTGACATTAAAAAGGTTTTTGTTGAATTTCCTTGAAATCTTTTCTGAAACACTACCCAAGTAGCTCAATTTCACCCACTGTTTCTCAACAGCTGGTGCATTAATCACCTAACTAGAGCTAACATTTAGCAAAGCTAGTTTTTTGTGTTTTTTAAATAAAAGACGATTCTTTTCGCAGGAATCAATTTTGCTGGATTAAACTCTACTGGATTTTCCAAACTCAATTTGGTTGACAAGACATTAAGATTTATTTATTATATACACTAATTGTTGGTTTTTACTTTGGTAATGATAATTCATACCTAATTGATTTTTGTCATAATAGTTTCATTGCTAAGTGGTCTTCAACTTTTTATTTATAGTTTATTTTCCTTGTATTTTACTTCAATTCTTTTGCTAGGTTGTAATACCAATTGTTTGTCATACCTTGTTTTTATCACTTAACTTTTGTATAAATATCACTGTTTTATTGTTTTTCTTATCAGTTGACAATGCTCATCATGAGCGAAACCGGTCCTGATCTAATAAATTTTATGTGGAAAAAGTACTAAAAATGTTTTATTATTTTTGTTACCATTCCTGTAAAATTTATGAATTGTCGCATACGTTTTCCTGCCGATTACGGGTCAATATAATCAAAACCAGTTTATTTTATAAACATTTTGACTGATACTAAATGAATACAATTTGTATACAAAATACGCTTTTCGTTAGAGAGTTTTAAAATAAAAAATAAATTCACCAATCGAGAACTTACTGTTTGATTTTTCGTCCTATTTTAAAACAACATTGAGTTGTAATAATTCATTCATAGACACCAATCATAGTCATTAAGCACTCTTGAATTGTTAATTAAAATTTAATGTATTCATTGAAGAAGAACTAACCAAGGCACATTTACAATTGTTTTAATGTTTTTTTCTTTTTTGTTTCAGAATGTGGAAGACTGGAATAAAAGGATCGACGATTGGACTTGAGATGAATTGTTTATTCGTGGAAGGTGCTTAAAATTAAACAAATAAGATTTTTTTAGTGACAATTCGTCTAGTACAATTGCCATGTTGTGTTTTGATAAAAACATTACTGTAAAAACATAATTAAATATATCCTGTATAAAATAATATATTCCGTAGAATCAATATTTTTCTAAGCTAGGTATAATAAAAATAAATAATTTATTGCTATTATTTATAATTTAATCAGAGTCAGCGATAAACATTTGACCGCCCCAGGCAAGATTGTATGTTTACAAGTGGTCGCCTGCTCCGCTTGCACGTAGCGCCGGCACTGGTAATAATATATATGATGCACATATTTAAATTAAATAAAAAATATTATTACATATTTTTTAGCGATGTATTAAAGATTGGCGTTACAAATGTCCGAAATTATGATTTCGAGATACATGTTTAGGAAATAATATATTTTTTCATGCTACAAATAATTTTACAAATGATTCGAGAGAAATCATTTTTCCTTAGAATAATATTTGGTTGTAATTATAGAACATTGCGTTATTTTTGGACTAAATACTTTTGGTAATTTCTATGTTCTATGTCTTTAAACAGGGGTCACCAACCTTTTTTTTAACGGGCCGGATGATTTTTTTCAAAAACGGACGAAAAATATTTTTGTTGGAATCCTGTTTTTCATGCAAACAATCAATATTCCCGATGGATAGCATATTTATATATTAAATCATTACAAATCAGGGGTCGAAACTGGCCCACGGACCAAAGATTGGTGACCGCTGTCTTATACTACCATCAAATATACTATGAATTAAATAAAACCGTATTACTTTTTTGGTATTTGAGACAATAAAACATTTTAATTACAATGATCATTTGCTGTAATTTATAATAATCTCATAAATTAAAATATATTTTCTTCAGCTGTAGAAAATAGTAACAGTGTAAAAATCAATTAAAAATACTCTCGGTTAAGTGAATTCGGTCTTGATAATTATAAAAAAAATGAGCAATAAGCAAAAATATGTGATTTAAAAAAAAAAATACCAGCGATGTTAATTATTTAATAAAGTTTTTATTTTCTTTAGTTCTCTATTCAACTAAAAACAAACAAATTTCAATCGTCACAAGCATTAAAATTAAGGTTATTTTATTAACCCTCCAAAGACGAGCGTCACCATATGGTCACACTAAACACCATTGTCTATTGATCCCACTACCTACTATTGATCTACCTGAATATCGTTGCTTTTGCTCATATTTGGTTAAGAAGGGTACAGACTACAGTTAGTCATCAACCGTGGGACAGAAACGGCCACCAAAGGCACATTTTTTGAATTTCCGTTTTTTTTTATTTACTTTTTGAAACTGTTAGATATTTTTTTATAAAAACATCAAATTATTTACAGTTATTTTGCTAATATATTTGTATTGAAATTATGATGATCTAAAGAGGTAAAATTGTAAATATTTTAAAAAAAAAAACACGTTTAGCTATATTTCAACCCCGAATGTTTGCGAGCCCATACGGTCACTTTTGTCCTTACTACTGTCCTTACTCAATATAACACGGTAATAAAAGGATGAGCATGACCATATAGTCATGCGGGGATTATATATAACGAAGTTGCGTTTTTTTTTTTTTTTTAATTTTTGATAGGAATAAAAGTTATCCGTGGTTTCAATATGGCTTAGAAAATAATTTTTTTATTGGAAAAAAAGCTCTCGTCTCTGGAGGGTTAATTGTAAAAAACAATCGAGATTGCCATATTGCAAACGGGTGTATTATCTGGGACAGTTTATTTGATTTTAATTTGACTACATTATGCAAAATTTTAATTTTATCATGTTGAATATTTTGACTATCTAAAAAAACTGAAATGTCTCAAGTTATTCATTTTATTAATATCTCATTATTTATGGATAATTTATAAGTCTTAAATGTACATTTTTAGACAAATTTATGGTAATTCCCATAGTTTTTAGTTTTACGAAATTGTATAGAATATTAAATAAATTTGACTTGGTAAAACTTTAAAATCTTATTTAAATATTTCAAATTTTGCAATTCTGTATATATATATTTGTCGTCAAAATTGTACTTATGCTCCAACTAATAAATATTAAATGATATTTATGTTTTTATATTGTATAATAGGACATACATAATTCAATTGTCAAGAAGCATGATCGGTTCCTAAGATTATCCTCGATTCTCCTTACCAGAAACAACATTTCTGCATATAATTGTATTATTTTATTTATATTATTTGCGTTTAACAAAGCTTGTGCCATAATTTTTATTCAATTAAAAAAATATTGTATTCGAAAAAGTGACACTGGTTTTGCTTCTTGATGACTGAACTACTCACATTTTATGATTATTTAATACTTGTTTATATTTTTGTTAGGTGACTTTGTTTTTTAACTAAAACGAAGTCACTTAAGTAACGCAAAAAAACAAAAAAATATTTTATAATTTTGTATTCGTATAATTTTTAAAACTTAAAATGTTTCAAGTAAATCTCTGTACCACTTATTTATGTTAATTTATTTTTAAATATCTAAATAATTTTATTTGTAAATGTGCCTTAGCGGATATTTTTATTTTGGTATAAAAATTTTCCCTAAAAATACGACTTTTTTCTCATGAAACATATTTTTAATGTGCCTTGTATAATAAAAAATATAAACTTATGTAATTTATAAACACGCTGTTTTATTAAACGTAACAATATAAGTATGTATATCTATCCATTTATAATAAAAATAGTTCTTATTAATTGATATATTATGAGTAAGCTTTAATCAAACGTAGATACGTCCATAATATGTTGATTTGACATTATTTACTATAATACACATTCCTAAAAATCAAATTTTTGATATTGTTGAGTTTACTAAGTATATAAACAGAAATATTCCAAATGAATAAAAATTGCGAATATAAACTGCGCCTTCTATGTTGATTATTTTTGAAAGTGTAAACAATGCAGACTGCAATAACATATACATATCGACTGTGGAAAGGAAAAAAGACGTAACCCACACATATCAAATTTTACAGGAGGCGCTAAAAACGTGTTTTGATGATTTTGTGAAATATGCAAATTATGAATTATACACAACCTTGAAGTGCACGGGTACTTCTAAGCTGGTGTTTAATTTACATAAGCTAATATTATATTTAAAGAAATTGTCTCGGAAAAACGTTTATTTCTTGGTTTTAATTTTTTACAATGTCATCTTTTTCAAACTTAAAAGCTAAATTTAGATACTTATTCCTTATTTTCAGCTTCCATTCTTTTAATAGAATGTGTGTCAAGCTGTATAAATTGTGACTATCAGAAAAAACCGTTTTGGAAAATTGAGGGTTACGTCCTTTTTCCTTTCCACAGTCGATATACACACAGTCAAAACTAAATAAAAAGAAACACAATTTATCAGTATAATATAAGAACACCTAGTTCTTTTTTACACTGTTTTGAAATTTCACGATTCAATAGTTTATGCATCTTCTCTACATCTTTTTTTACACGGTTGATTGCATTAAGCGTATTTCCCGTATAAAAAGATGATTGGGTGTATTTCATTATAATTATTTTGCACATTTTAAATCGTGCTCAAAGAGAGAGTGAATAGTTAAGAGCTAGTCTATTTTTAGCTCTTATATTCAATGGTGTAGAGGGGCCAGGTCGGGCCTTGTCGGCGACCTGGCACCTGAAAATGAGGATGGCACCTTGCCACCTTTTTGACCTGTATCTTAATTTGTATTGATTTAATTGTTAAAACTTTTTAAGTAAGTCTAAAAGTTTTTTTTTACAAATATTAAAAAAAAATAGGAATGAATTAATGACCGACCTGGTACCTATTTATAACCACTTCACCACTGCTTTTATTCTATACGTACTTTAATATACAAATAATTTTGAGTGATCATGACTGTTCTAGTACAAATAGTTTCTATTGAAATGCTCCATTAGAAGTTAACACCTTCACATTAGGACCTCGTAAAATATGGATTGATAGACATGGACCAGAGCAGAGTTAAATCCGGATAACTTTAGATATTGGGAGATATCCTTAAATAAAGATGATAGTATGAAAACGAGTCTAAGTAATAAAATTAATAAAACATTGTCAACTGATCAGTTGACAATTCTCACCATGAGCGAAACCGGTCCTAATCCAATAAATTTTATGTGGAAAAGTACAAAAAATGTTCTATTATTTTTGTTATTATGCCATTCCACCAAGTATTGACAGTAAACACCTTAAAAGTGACGAGTGTAAATATTATTCCTTAACATAATTAAACTCTTATCTCTATCGTTATTCTGTTGATTTACAAAAATATCAAAAAATGATTAAGCCAAGAGGCGAAATGGTAAAAACATAACAGCTATGACATAATTGTATGAGAACGTTCCAGCGAAATCATTTGCAATAGCTTTTGAAATCTTTAAACGCAACCAATTTTTCTATACGTACACCTTTTTTTGTTTAATTATCATATTTATAAGATTTATACAACACACAATTCTAAGAAAAACTTGGAACAACGAGATAATTAGCATTATAAAAAGCAACCCTAATTTACTTTCATCCCCCGCTATGAAATCCTTTAAAGTAAAAAACATTTCAGTTTATTTGAGACGAGCTTTCAAAGCTACTTCACAGACTCAACATTAAAATAGTTACGCAATTCCGATTTTAAAGTTCTTTAGATAAAGCGCCACAGGAGATTGCAGGGCTAAGCTCCCCTACAGGGCGCTAACTAGACTTTGAATATCTTTCAAGAGTATTTAAGCCAAAAACCGTTAATATCTGAATGGGGTAACAAAGCTTTGTGTTTGTTATTCAGCCCTTCACTATTCAAATCTTTATTTAAGTACCGAGAAAAGACCGATATGGCTTCTTCATTAAGTAGAAGGTGAAAATTGAGCTTATTTTATAACATACGTGATAAAAAGCTTCCCTAGAAATCTGACTTGCTTTTACGTTAGATTAAAGCTTTTCGGAAGTTATTTAGAAATCTAATATAAATTATTTGCTCTCTGGGGTGCTGAGGTGCAAATTTATGTAAGCTGATTTTTTTATTAATCATTCACTGACACTACATATTTACATTGAAACTTCAAATACAATTACGACATTAACAAAAATAGTTTATTTGTGATAACATTTATTTATTCAGTACCTACATCAAATACAGTTTTACAAAACGGCTGAATATTCTTATTTTTAATATCCCTCATAATTGTATCAAAAGAGAACTTTTCATTCTTAATTCTTCAATTACTTTAGCGGTAGTATTAAAAGGGCTCTCGCGAGCCCTTTATTTAATTTTATTGAGGTTGGTGAGCTTCTTGTTAAAGAAATATCATTATTTTTGTTGTTACTATTACGCTAGCAGACTTCTAGGGAAATAAAATAAATAAAAAACGTCTCAGCAATTTTTTTTTTACAAGAACTCATTGTGAGCCACTCGTCCTATCATATGTTTGACAAGATATGGAGTGAAAGTTGGACTTAAGAAGGGACCAGTGATTATCCAGTCATTTTTTAATCTATTGTTTGTATATTCACTCATGAAGTAGGTAAAAAAGTAGTCTACCACCAAATACATCTCTCTATACCTTTGAATAAAAACCTATTATAACTACTGTGTGAATGTTTCGATTTCGGCACTCGAGCTCGTGTCCCTGCACCATCGTGTACAAAAGTCTATTAGCGTTAACCAGTACATAATTTAAATTATATATATATGATAAATAATTTTAAAAAAATGCTATTCTTACTGGGACTCAAACCCGTGAGATGAAGCACGGTAGCAATCAACGCTAACCGCTGCTTTTGATTTATCGATTTCTGATAGAAAGCATAGGTGTTTATGATATCTAAAAAATCCCTCCCACCCTTCCGATCAATCAATTACTGGGTGGAAGGGGTGGGCTGTAGGGGGCTCGAGCCACCCCCTTGTTAAATTTTACTCAGGCCGGCGAGCCCTTTGTTAAATTAAGAAAAACGTTTTTCTCAGATCTTTGCGTTATATAATCACATGATAACATGCAATATATTTGAATTAAAAAAGTTGTTATGTACATTTGGGATTTCTGACGAAGTTTTTTCAGCTATTGATATTGATTAAATTACTATGTACAACGTACTGTTACAAAATATAAGTGTATATAGAAACATTCGATAGCTTCAATATTATTGCGTATAATTGCATATGAGTGATAAAAAAATCACACCTTCCCCAGAACGTCACGAATAGTTATAAGATTTAGCGAGCCCCTTGTTACCATATTGTAAGCCCACCGCTGACTGGACGCAGCGAGAGCGATTAATTAACCACTATTCTTGTCCGAACCTTATTCATTTATCCCTACTACTCTCTTTGGTAAAGAAAAATTGAACGACTGATTAACACGCAGTTCTCTCAAAAAAACTCATGTTGAGATCCTTCCATTTGGAGGCCAAGAGTAAAATACTAAATAATGTTGTATTCTTTTATTGCAAAATTAGTTGACAGGAGTATTCAAAACTTGGGCTGTCACCTTGCTTAACATGTTCACGTGTAATCGATAATATTAAAAAGACTATTTATTAAATTATATGAAATTGCCACGTGTTTCTCAATAGTAATCTGATAGGATAGAGTCACCACGAATACATGAATATCATTAGGTACTCCACACCCTTTTGATTTCAACGAAGGCGTTACAATTCTACATAACACAATCATGATCAAAACGACCTCTTAAACTTTGAATTACAAATAACCGCCGCCACGAAACGCGGGGTCAGGCACACGCCAGAGCTTAATTTGAATGACTACTGAATAATGTAAGAATCCTTCAATTAGTACATCCGCCGAAAGCTCGTTCTCATGAAACATTTATTATACTGGTATTCAGTTTATTTTGACACGTGTTTATTCGAACCTGAAAGCTCTGCATGCCAACAACACGTGTCTTCCACTTCCTGTACCGGGGACAACCTACTTTCCTTAACTCATCGTCATAATTTATTGCATACTATATTTAGCAACAAAACTGGAACACAACATGGAAATATACTTCTCATAACAAAACTTTAGAGAGGTTTAAAGATCTTACGCAATTAAAACACATACTATTAACACGTTGGATACCGGAGCCGTGTTTTCACGTGATAAGCTAGCCGAGCGTTGAGTCCCGGAACCCTGTTTTCACATTATGGGCTATGCTTTAAAGTAAAGCCATCATTGTGGTATCTAGCAATGTTTTGTATAGAAGACTCAGTATTATCATTAGAACAGATACTCAAATTATTCTAAATCAGTCATTTAATTATTACTTTTATTAAAAATAGTAACTGATTTTACTAACCAAAATGTAAGGATATCATAACGCATTTGATGCCTCTATTTGGCCTTCTGAAGATTACATTATGGTGCAGTCACTGAGTTCATTTTCAATTTTAGATTTAAATATTCTATAAAAAAAGAATGTCAAAAAGCATTTCCAAAAATATTTTGTTACTAATAGCAGCAAGAAAAAATAAATAAGTCCAATTGAACCTGCAAGGTGGGCGCCAAGCAAAAAATCAAGTAATACTTGGTACATGTGCAAACATTGTATGGCTTTCCATAGCAGAAAATTCTAAAAATAATAATATACATAATTAAATACTCATAGTCTTTCAAACAACCACAAAAGGTTTCATTTTATTCAACGTTGTGGTTTCACAGTTATAGCCTTTTTAGTAAGTCATTAAGAAAAAATGCAATTCTTCAAAAATAAGCCGGGCACACGAGACAATTTTACTTGATTTGAACCGGGGCCAAAAGTGTAAATCTGGTCAAAACATTGTCAAACAACTGGTGTTGATTTTTTTTAACCTTCTTTTCATGGTGCTACTCTCCAAGTCAAGTGGTTGATCACGTAACCAAATGTTAATAGTCCAAATCTGTCTTGCTAGTTTGCGTAATCAAGCGTATTTTAGATCCCTGGATGGAGGCATTTTATGTACGAAATTTAGTGTTTAAAAAGCATGGACGTTTACGTTGTTTTCATTTTTAACAGTTAGTCCTTTATATGCAGTAATATTCCATCCTTATCATAGTCGCGTCCGTGGCGCAGTGATCAATCTAATTGGCTTCCGCGACGGATCTCACAGATTCGACTCCCAGCACGAACAGCATTTTTTCAATCGATTTATCGATATCTGTTCGAAAGCATGGGTAGTTTGTGATCATGACTATCAAATACAATAGGGAATAAATATTGATCTACTGTTTCTAAAATGGCAAATAAAAACTGTTAAAGAGTATAACGAAATAATGCGAATTTGTATTGCTGCTTATTGGTTAACCATAAATAAATAATACGCAATATACGCATACGTTCGTAAATTATTCAAGCAACGTACGCCGGTCACACTCATAATTATGAAAAATAAAATATGTTAAAATAATTGTTATAAAATATGCTATTGCAGCGGTGAATCAAACGTATCCACCCTTTCGATTGCCAAAACATATTGCACGCTCCGATTCGGTTGGACGACTCAAAAATTAAAACACCGATAAGCAATAATGCATTACAATAATCGACTTTTTTATAGTTCACGTTATAAAAAGTGAAGGATTTCACCAACACATGTTATTTTCTATATTCTTTCTGTTTGAAAATGATACTAACATGAATTATAGTGACATGATAATGAATAACAAATGCATGTTATTGGCGAATTATATTCGATTTATCATATTACCTTCATTAGTATAATACAAAACGTTATCAATCAAGTAAAAATAATATTAACAATATTCACTAAACTAACTCTGACTAAAACTAGAATTAAGTGGTGGGACATTACTTCCTCAAAGCATGTAAATAAATTAAAGGCGAAGCAGAATTTAAAAAAGGTCTGGCGTTATATTTATAGCTTAACTTATTATTTTTTTTCTTTTTACCTTCTTCTTTTTCATTCGGTCTAGTCCGGGGTGAATATTATCAGTTTCAATGAATTTTCTCCGTTTCGTAAGTTTCGTCGTCGTTCAACTAATTCACAGTCTTCCAATGCTCCGTTTCCTCTAAGGAGTGTCAAATGGTAAACGTTTTGTAGATTTGCTGCCAGTTATATATGTTGTGTCCGGCTCGGCATAGACGTTAAGTCTTAACGAATCTTACGATACTTGGCTCATATAATAGCTCTGTTCTTCTGCATACTTCCGATGGTTTGCTGGCGGTTTGCAAACTGTTTTCGAATTATAATCTATTTCGATGCTTTTGGATTCTAAAACGGTTTGCAAGCCGTCAGCAAACCGTCAGAAGTACGCAGAAGAACAGAGCTATGAGATTTTGAAATTCATGGGTGTACCTTGTGCAGACGTCGTCAGATGCCAACCTTGAAACCAAAAATCTTGAACCTTTTATCATCAACCTTATTTATAAATTGTTTGCTTAGAATATATTTTAAATTGTTTATAACAAGAAACCTTAAGAGACAATATACATTTACTTAAGTACACGTAATTTTTTGTTGTCGTACTGTACACTCTTTTCATATGAATTATAAAAAATCGTATACTTATTCAATTTACACAGGATATTTATTTGTTCCTATTCAAGAAGTAATACTTAAAAATATCGTTCAGCTAAAACAACTTAATGATATTATCATAACGAGAAATGATGCAGCTTAAATAGATCAACTGTTCGTAGCCTATTGTGCATAAGGAAACACGTACTTGAAGAATATTAAATATATTTAATTATCAATTGATATCAGAAGTATCAGACGTAGGAAGGCAATCATGAGTTGTAGTATTACACGTAATTTTTTTTTTTTAACCATGTCCGCTCCCCATGTGGAGCATATGGACTCTTAATGGAGTTTATCTCAACAGAAGTGTTTCTACGAGAACTGCTTGTTATTCAGTTGCTCAACCTCTCTTTTTACAAAAAGAGTAGAGATAGAAGGATAGGGCTAAGACAGGATTAGTGGTAAGCTAATCGCTCTCGATACGCCCCGTTCATAGGATAGGATGGGTGAGAGGGGGGAATTCAATACATCACAAACATCCATGTCTTTGTACAGAAATTCATAAATCAATTGAAAAATCAATTTATAAAACTGTCCGTACCGGGATTTGAACCCGGGCCCTCCATAGCCGAAGCCAACAACGTTGACCACTCGACCACACGGGCGAAAATACACGCAATAGACAAGCTAAAATAATATGTATTTTCCCTCTACCATTGCGACTAACGATGACAGTTCATACGTCACTTATTGGAGGGTATCCTATACATTTGTATTCACGCAATAATGCACACTAACCTGTGACCTTCCCGCCGTCATTGCCGCCTCTGAAGTATGAAGGAAATTCATTTCACGTCATGCGCCAGCCAATATCCTTTCATAAGTAAGTAACCTATTCTACCCCACACAGTAGCATGGTACATATAAAATACGAAAGTCATACAGACTCGTCGCACGTGCAACAAAATCAACCTTCCATGGACGCTTTTTAGTGGTGAAATATGTCATTAAATTTAATTCATAAAAAATCGATTCAAGTAAATCTTTAAATCTAAATATATTTTTTTCTGTGGTTTACTGTTACTGGACTTTATAAAGCCACGTTCGCTAATAATGTAAAACATGATGTCTCTTAATGGAGTATGTCTCAACAGAAACATTTCTTCGATAATTATATACATTTTACTCAATTGCTTAACCTCAATTTATATAATAATTCTGTCCTTACAGGGACTCGAACTCGTGAACTCCGTAACTGATGCCAACACGTCCAATATCACGGATTTAGCTGTTACTTTCATTCATTGTAATATATTATTTTACAACTTATGTTCAAAATACCAACATAAAAAAAGATACACAATCAATTCTCGAAAAAATAACTTCTTTTGAGACGTTGCATAAGGTGACCATATCATCGACATTGGAACACGATATGCTTTATAAAAATGAAAGCGAAGTATATGAACTTTTTAACTGTTTATTGTTCATGTTATATTTAACAACTACGCCCATTTAATCATTTATAGTAATTAATATAGAGTATTTCATTATAATTTAATTTTCAGAAATAGTTTTATCTTATTATCATATTTTTTATTGTTATAAGCACATATTTTTCGTGTAATCCAATATTTCAACTAAGTCTTCAATGTTCTTGGACATTTTACCTTCTTGATTACAGTATCCATGAGTTCGATTGTTCGAATCTCTATACCAGGGATACCTAACCTTGTGCCCGCCAACATTGAACCGCACCATCCGTTCGACGTATCTTTGCGAATCATTATTTTCAAACATGAACTTCATAAAATCAAAGTATAGATCTCGCCTCACCGATGAGCATCTTTATGATTGTTTTCTGACAGGAACATCAGCATATTATACATTTCTAATTATGAGGCGTTGGACAATAAAATGCAGTGCTAAAAATAATACTGACTGAAATTAATGTCAACCTGTTTTATAAAATGTTTATTTTGCATTTATTTAAAAAAAAAACAATATTTTGTGTACATATATCGACTGTGAAAAGGAAAATGACGTAACCCAAAGTTTTTCAAAATAGCTTTTTTTCGATAATCACAATAAATTAAGCTTGATACACGTTCTATCAAACGGATGTAAGCTGCAAATGCCGAATTAGTATCTAAATTTAGCTTTTAAGTTTGAAAAAAGATGAGCCTGTAAAAATTGAAACAAAGAAAAAAGACTGAAGAAAGGTTTTTCCTGGACAATTTCATTAATTATTATTAAATTATGTCAATTAAACACCAGCTTAGAAGTCTCCGTGCACTTCAAATTTTATAATTTCACATGTCCCAAAATCATCAAAACACGTTTTTGTGTCTCCTGTATAATTTGCTGTGTGGGTTACGTCTTTTTTCCTTTCCAAAGTCGATATATATATATGTATGTATGAGGTAACCATTATGTTTTTTCAATAAATTATAAATATCATTCGAAAAAAATAGAGGTGCCCGTCGCTTTACCAATATTTTAGAATGCGCTCTAGGGTTTAAAAAATTTGGGGACCCCAGCTCTATACAAATTATTACGCTAATTGATCTTCATGGATTAGATAGAGATCAAAAGACAAAGAGGTTTGTAAAACTTTTTACTACTTCTCATCTATCCATTTCTACGCTTTTTAATATAATACCATTACAAAATTAAATTAAGTTTTGTTTTTAAATACCCGACAAAGCATTTACTATTAATAAACATGGAATAAAATTATGTATTCTTTGTATTCTACATTTCCTTAGCATAATTTATCGAGCGAAAAATGTTATTATATCAGGCATTAGGGTAAAAATATTCCCGACAAACATGTGCATTGCTAATTTTGTTGCTAGAAAAAACAACCCTTGTTTCAGTAAGCGCAATATATTATTGATTTGAAGTGAGACGGAAACCGGAAATGTTTACACACTTGGTAAACGAAGCTTTAAATTCACGTGTGCGATAAAAGTATGCTCACGGAAGCATTCATAATTAAGTTTTTCCATGCATATTAGATTCATTAATAAGAATAACTTACAGAACATAATGCCTTTTAATTTTTATGTTCGAAGTATAATACTTTTATATTCGTACATACTAGAGGTCTGCACGGGCCCGTACCCGACCCGGCCCGCTAGCTGGATTCGAGCGGGTAAGCGCATATGAGAATCGGGCTCGGGTCAGGCCCGGGCAAGGAATATATTTATACAGAAAAACATTTCAGACTATATTCGTGTCATAAGACTCATAAGTCAGCCATGATGATTTTAACTATAACCAGTTCAATAAAAATAATAAAACATTTTTAATACTTTTTCCACATAAAATTTACTAGATCAGGACCGGTTTCGCATAATGATGAGCATTGTCAACTGATTTTTATTATATACACTAATTATTTATTATATACACTAATTGTTGGTTTTTACTTTGGTAATGATAATTCATACCTAATTGGTTTTTGTCATAATAGCTTCATTGCTAAGTGGTCTTCAACTTTTTATTTATAGTTTATTTTCCTTGTATTTTGCTTCAATTCTTTTGCTAGGTTATAATACCAATTGTTTGTCATACCTTGTTTTTATCACTTAACTTTTGTATAAATATCACTGTTTTATTGTTTTTCTTATCAGTTGACAATGCTCATCATGAGCGAAACCGGTCCTGATCTAATAAATTTTATGTGGGAAAAGTACTAAAAATGTTTTATTATTTTTATTATAATGCCATTCCACCAAGTATTGACAGTGAACACCTTAAAAGTGATATTACCAGTTCTATAGAGAATCGTAAATTGTTGTAAATTTGCAATAAACGAGTTTTTTTCGGGCTCAGGTGTATAAATCTGGACTTCGGGTCGGGTTCGGGTAACAAGTGTGGTATTAGACAGGGCCCGGGCCGGGTCGGGCTTTAGTCTTTCAGGCTCGGACCGGGTAATTTTGTAAAATTTCGGCCCGCGAAGACCTCTACTACATACATATATGTGTTAAATCAAATTATATATATATTTTTAATATATCACAAAAATCGTGTTTAAATTATTTTAATACAGTTAAAATCAGTTGACCGCAGTTATTATATAGTGTCGATAATTTTCTACAACTTCGTATCTTAAAAGCTACAAGTTTTTAGAAGACACATAAAATGTGGAGTAAACATTCAAAAAGTGATTTGTCACAAACTTTGAAAAATGCTGTTTTATATCAGTTCTGATAGTCCATACTAAAACATACGAATGGAAATCATAAGGTTCATAAATCAGTGTTCAAATAAGGTTTTTTCCTATAAAATTGAATACACAAAGTTGAAATATTCAAGCAAACGCGATTTCTCCAACACTTAAATTATCATTTCCCAAGCTCTGTATTTGTGTGACAAAACACTTTTTGAATGTTTACTCCTCAAATGAAAAAATGCTACCGCTTTCGCTTTCTATCACTATAAAACACAACTGGAATGGTTTTGTTTTCAATTTTATTTGGGGAAGTTAATAAAAAAATAAGCAAACACGTTTCCATATATGCCATCATCTCCTCTATACTAAACATAGCATATTACTATGTTATTATTTGCCAACGTTTTTGTATAAGGTTAAATTAAGCATGACAATTTTTTTTTGTTTGAGTTAAATGAATATGTGTGTATAAAAATTCTGAATGCATTAAATCAATTACAGTAATTAAAATTGAGCCTGTTACATAAGCGGCAATTATTTCACAAAAAAATAATTACATTAAAATTGCAAGATAACACATTACTTTTTAAAAAAAAAGTTTTTCTTAGTTTGCCAACATTTTTAATTAATTCTTAGTAAAAAGATGGTATCATAGTAAATCACCAGTGTGCGAAATATTCTTGATAAATTAAATCAAGTTAAAAAAATATCAAAATGTGCTCGTCGCAGACAGAAGATTTCAGTAGATTGATTCTAGATTAATCTAACTCTAACGCCTGCTGTGGCCCAGTTGGTTAGAGCTTTCTCTACCGATCACGCAGGTCTGGATTCGATTCCCGGTCAGATCACAGTGAAAATGAGAATTATTCAATTCAAAGTTGTGATCGAAGACTGGGTGTTTGTGATGTCAACTCACATCATTTTTCCTCTCCTCTCATCCTTCTGATCCTTTAATAACTGGGTGTAGCAATATCGATTAGCCAACCACTATTCCTGTTCTAGCATTATCCTTCTTTCCCTACTACTCACTTTGAAAAAAGGGAGGTTGAGTGACTGAGTAAAAAACTTCTGTTGAGATACCTCCATTAGGAGGCCATATGCTCCACATTGGGAGCGGACATGGATTTAAAAAAAATCAACAAAACGTAGTGGATACATGAAACTTGTCAAATTGTATCTTTCATCGATGTTTTTCGTGTGTCTTACGGATATTAAAATAATAAGTTATTTCTTATTATAACTATTTTATTATTAAATAAACAAATCATTAAATCCCTGTAGTATATAAGGTGTTTACAATGTTAAATACCTCTTGCGGTTTTTAAGTAATGGCGCTTAGTTGTAATGTGCGCAAAAAAAATATGTCTGAATTCAAGCATTGTGTTTCGCAAAATTGCCTTTGATCTCTATAAGGAAAATCTGATATACCAATTTAATTTAACTGAAAGTATTTTAATCTGCAGTGTATTAATTTGTAACAGATAAGGGCCTGTTGCTCGTTATACTGACTGGCTTATTGGCATTTTTGCTAACATTTCTTAATACATTTAATGATAATAGGTAAGCAAATTAAACCACCTGCTCATTTTCGTTGAAGATGTAAGTCATCGTCCATTTATATTCAACTAGAATTTAACACACTATTTGTTATAACGACGTTAAATATCATTGATTCATCTCTGTCTTCTTTTGTAAAGAAATTAGTACTCTGCCTAGAGAACAGATTCAAAAATTTTACTTATCAATTGAACAGTTTTTGATCTTCAGTATCTTTGTGATATTTTATTTTATTCATTCCTTAATGTTTTCGTGCTCAAAATAGTATAAATATTTGATATTTGATATAGGTTTTATGGCATTCAATCCCGGACCTTTTTCGTGATCCCGGAATTTCGAGATCCACAATTTTTCGGATCCCGGAATTCAATCATCCATAAAACCATTGTTTGATATTCTTGGAGAATTTAATGATTCAAAATTATTTAGGGATGTGGATTTTCGGAATCCCGGGATTGATCACTGGGAAATAAAATAATCTACAAAAGAAAGTGACCTTTTTTTGATCGCTGGCTGATTTGAGAACCTTGGAATTTACAGATTTCTTCTCATAAAAAATATGGGACATTTTATTTTTTTATCTCCATCTTTTCAAAACGTTACGACTGCCAGTAACTCCAGCGCAATATTATTTTTTTACGGGATTTAACGAAATTTTCACTTGTTATCCTAAATTCCGAATTCTTGGGATTAATACTTTCACGATTCCGGGATTTCGGGATCCGGGACCTAAAGATTAGAGACTTTAGTAGGTAAAGCATTATCCAATGAAATTATTAAAACATACATATACATATGTAGTTTTAAAAGCCTATTTAAAAAAATGGTCGGTATTACGAGAAAAACATTTTAATAGTACCTACATCATATTTATACCATATCTTATAATTCTAGCTTATTACAATTTTTTTCAATGTGCTTATGACATTATCATTTATTTAAAACGTCTTAATTAAATTTTTAAAAATAAATAAAAATTAAAAATAAAACTTTTAAACATAAAAAAATATGAAACATATTATAAGAATTATCTTTGTAAATCAATTATTATAATTAAATAATAAGGAGTAATTTAGGTATGAAATAAAATTTTTGAATATATTATGTAATATAGTGCTATTACATTTTATAGCTTTAAGAAACACCATCATTTTTTTTCTTCTTCAGTACAGCAACCGAACCAGCAACTGGTTCTAAGAACTGTGAAATAATAGCAAATCACTTAGCCGTCAATAAATAAATGGCAAAGTTAGCCCGTGGTTATGTTTATAGCCAATCATTTAGATTCAAGAAATGCTGTTAAAAAATGTTCCCGCCAAGAGCTTTTGCCTTTGATGACAGCCGTCGAAACTAATTACCAGAGAAGATAATTGATAAGGAGTTAATTAAATACGACAGCCAAGTACTTATTCATTTCAGTTACCTGCAGACTGACGATTATAATATGATAAAATTTTACAATTTAAAAGTGAATACCTTATCTAGTCTATCGATGGCTTAAACCTTCAAACTACATACATAACGACATGTTCATTTGATGAATGCTGAGCTAATAATGTATATTGTTAAAATTTGAATCGTTCAAATTATGTACATTCACACAACTTTTATCACTAACTGACAGTTCAAGTTCACCCGTGCACTTGAGCGGCTGAAGATACCGAAAGACGAAACCGAGGTCGTTAGTGAGGGGGGGGGGGAATACTTGTGTGAATGTACATATTGTGAACGATTCAAATTAAGATTATCTTTAAGAATAGCGTCGTGAAGTATTTGACGTTTAATCGAAATTGCCGCCAATGTACATTCAATCGTATCTTAACTAAGTTGTATAAGTAGTTACACATAGCTTCCAATATTAACGATTTCGCGACGAAATCGGTACGATTGAATATACATTTATTTTTTCATTTATTCTGACAGTAATCAAAGATCATAACGCTACTTAGATTTGTATAATTAATTAAAACAAATAATTAACGAACGATTTCTGTGTTGGCGGCAATTTCGATTAAACGTCAAATGCTTCACGACGCTATTCTTTAAGATAACCCAAATTTAATATTAAAAATCCACCAAGCACCTTCAGTCGAAATCTTAAAGTATATTGTTCAGTTTACTTTGTTTGAATAACGAAAATATTTAATGAGAAAGACAATAAATAACCTCAAATTAACGCAGTTATAGTAAAATTCGCTTAAAAATAGTTGTTGCCATATTTAATTATTATCAGGTATTAATCGAGCACTTTTAAGATATCACACTAAGTGATAGTTGGTTAAAAAAATCAAATTAACTACTTTTTCAAAATTTCATGCTTCACAATTCCACGGTAGAAGATAGATCTCAATAATTATTATACGCTTCACTAGATTGTCATGGCTAAATGCTTTTTCAAACTACAATACGGTGTATGGCCAATGAACACGAAAAATTCATCCCCTAAAACATAATTGTTAAAGTAGCCATGCTTTAATAAATAGTTGTACTTAAATTATAAAGTTTAAACTAACTGCAGTCAATAGAGGAATCGCTGTGTTAAGGAAAAAATGTTTTTTTTTTGTAAAACGTTTACGTTTAAAAATGGCAATACAGCTAATTCCAATGCGCCAAAGCTTATTAAGATCATTAGAGACAAACTTGAGGACAAACACCTATGTCTTAGGTCTCAAATTTAATCTAAGATTGACATTGACCTTACCGGGAAACGAATCCAGATCCAAATGATTGGTAAAGCAACCTCTGACCAACTACACCACAGCGGACGACTTATTTTGACAGTACTGAGTATTAAAACAATATTTTATAAGTGCAATTGAAGCTAATTATAATGTTAAAGTTTACTTGTTCAATAAATTTATGGATTTGTATTCGAAGGCATTGAATGTGATTAATTAAATTCTCTCACACGCATTGTACCCAAGAAATGGAGAAAATTGATGGCGATTAGTTTACCACTAATTCTTCTATCCTTACTCTCTCGAAGAAAAATAGATGCCGAAAAAAAAACAAAATTTTAGATGGTTTAAGCTGTTTCAAAAGTTTATTTTTAATGTTAGTTATATCATTAATTACTTTTTTTCCACAAGTTATTTAACAAATTCTGACACATAATTTGCCCTTTTCAGTAGCATTTTCAAACTATGTTAAGGTTACTTACAGACAAACTAAAAATTGTTTCTAATTTTCAATCGGAAGGTTGGTAGTTTTTCTTTTTACTATTTACATAATACAAACTAATTATTTATATGAGGATGTGTAAATACCAAAGGAAATAAATTTACAAAGCCAGTCACCTGTTCTATTAAAATGCTATTTTATAATGTGTTATTTCTATTAACCTTCTCACCGCGTATGACCGCTATGCATGTCCTAGCGAACATGCCCTCAGCGTGCGTGACACGTATTGATGTCATGGAAATTTCAAACCCTATATATTGTGTCAAAATTGTATAACTTGGTTAAAAATATTACTAAATGTATATTTTACCAAATTCAATAGATGGCATTAGTCAAAAAAGATTCAATATAGGCTAAAATAATTTATTTCTGGAACACGCCGTGAACATACGTCACCAATGCAAAATTTTGGATAATGTAAATAAGCGATCGAGTGCGGGTGAAATTGATATTGTTCCGAGAATATGGTATGGTGGTAGCGCAGTGTTCTCGGTCGCGCGCGGTGGTATTTTCCAATATAGCGACATCACGCCGCATTGTATGAAGATTATTGTTGAATTAAACCGAAAATACAAGAAATATATTGTATTTTATTACTGAAAAAGTTACTTTGGGTGGCAATTAACATGTTTGATTAGTTGAAAAAATATTACAACCTGTATTTATAGTCGAAAACGCGATATCAAAATCCACAAAAAAGCAGCCGAGTACAGGGCATGCTCGCTAAATTTGGTGACGCGGGCAAAGGGTTAATGATTTTTGTTGATTTCCATTAGCTCTACGCTGTTTATTCTCAATTTTATTATTTACGACAATGTTATTAGAATACGACAGTTATGTGATTATATTAATAATTATTGCATCTCCTGTTAATATAAGTTACACAATAACGGATCTTTACGCGACTTAATTATGCAACGGATCAGACAGTTCGATTCTCTTGCAGCAATGAAGACCTTGTCTATTCTTAAGTAAAAGCGGAAATCTTGACCACTTTCATGATGCTTTGTTTTTCTAATAAAAGATCAATGGCCCGAAGCAGGGTTTACATTTTTTAATATTGTTTATCGAAGACGATTGACCAAACTTGCGAGACACACCTGTCCCCGCCATTATGTTGCGGTAATATCTTTCTTTACCTGTCCTAATTCGAACTGTTAAGCCGGCCAATGAAGCGGACGAAGCGTGTCCAAGACCAAACACCGGCGTCTGCCTCGGACGCGTGCTCTTCAATAATGTATTCTATCGCATTGAAATTAATTACCTAAATTACATCAAAATAGCCAAGCCAATAAGATATCCTGAAGCTAGCGACAATGGTTCAACAGATGTAACAGGTGAACGGATTCTTTCACAAACGAATACGGACACGATGATTGAGCAACAGAACTTTTTCGGACAAAGAATATTCCGCTCACAGAATATTGCTCACATATTTTCCGTACAAAACTATTTTTTATACAATCATTATTATTTAATATTAATTTTTAAAATTAAATAATTGAGTTTGTAATACATAAGGGCTAAAAAAAGTTACTGATTGTTAGAAACATATCAAGAGGTAAATGATTTATGTTAAGAGTGCCAGAGATTTTTTAAGGTGTATTTTATTTTGAATTATGACTGGAAAATTGCATTTGTATATACCGTAAGTCAGGGATGGCGAACCTTTTTGGATCGGCGTGGCAAAAATCCTTAAATATTGTTTCTCGATTGTGTGGCGTGCCCAAGCAGTATTTTTTTTAACAAAATAGAAAAAACGATTTTCGTTTATCTTGGGAAACATTTAAAAATTAATAAAACGGACTAAAATAATATTTTATGGATTATTTAATCAAAATTTTAATTTTTAAAACTTGGAAATCGTTCGCGTGCCATCCAAATTTTCAAACGTGCCACCTAGGGCACGCGTGCTATAGGTTCGCCATTCCTGCCGTAAGTTATGGATTTTTACTCTTATAGAGCAAGGTTTATCCATTTCATCTAATGATTGAACAATTACACATGTTAATGTGAAATTGTTCAGGTTGGTTGAGTTTACCGTATCGCTTATCGAAAAACAAACAGGAGGTCAATTCCTCCTGGCCAAAGAATGTTTTTTTATGCGGCGGTCGTGGTCTTAATCGTGGTGGCACTGACGTGCCTGGTATATCTCGAGTGGGTGACTGGAAAATTACTAGAAAATCTAGGTTAGGAGCATCGTTCCCTCTAAACTGAGCGCGCGCTGCCGCGCAACAGTTTGTAAGCCCCGCGCCGTCATTCCTAGTTGGCACGCATTCCAATACAACTATTCAAATAATATATTTGAAAACTACAATAATTGACCGAAATAAATTATAAATTGAACATTGAAATAATTCAACTACAATTAAATTCTATTTTTTTATAACAACATGAAACTGATCTAAATGGCGTATATAATATATGGATTAGTTGTTACGAACGACGTAAAAAGCTAGAATTTTTATAATTAAATATGTAAATAAAATTATTAGTGACTGACTATGTTCTTGATTTTATTTAATGTAAAAAAATATAGTGAGTTCTGTTATTTCCTATTTTTTGTGTAATAAATCTTGTATCAGAGTTTCGCTACCATTATGATCGGTATTTTTATCCTTAAACCAAGCCTTAAGTTCTTATTTATTCTTTGATGAAGATTCTTTCTTCTTCTGATGCATATAATGTTTTATACCTATGAACTAATAATATCATTTATCAAATTTCCTTTAACAAAACTTCATAAAAACATTGTTTTTTTTAGCTATTTGGCCACAATGGTAGCATACCTATGATATTCTTTAATAATTTTTCTTATCAAAAAGTATTTTCAGAATTTAACGTCAAAGAATTTAATCTGCTGTCCAAGTTTATTGGCTCAAAGAATTATGAGTTGACGTTTGCGTTGTTATTTTTCATACTTAACTCAATTTATTTGCACAATGCACAAAGAAAACACAATGTAAAAAAAATGTTTAGAACTCGTACAAAAAATGCGTTGGAATTGTGAGGTAGATTAAAGATATAAAAATCCTCGGGTGCTAAATTTACTGTGATTTTGTGAATAGGTTATGTTTGCTTGCTTAAAAGATAAAGCTTTTTTTTCTATCAAAAAAATACCGTAAGTTTCACAAAAGACTGAAAAAGTAAATATTTACTATTAGCGTCCTGGTCGATTTTTATAGTTCGACGCAATGTATCCCTTTAGTGACAAAGAATCCGTTTATATGTTATGAAATATTTTTTGACAGGGAGAAAGAATCATTATTTTAAATGTTAAAACAATAATCAATTTGATTATACAAAAGCAGAAGCGGCAAAGTGATGTCATAATTGAAAAATATTTATTGTAGGTATATAGTTCTATATGTACGTATTTTACACCAACTTACTGATCTATCAGATAAGGTACAAAACTATTACAAAAAAAATCATCTAACATTTTTTTTTATAATTCATCTAATTGCAAACCACGAAAATTTATCTTGCCATTAAAAAAATGCATTTTTCTTATCAAACGTTATCGAAATCATGTACTTTGTTCAATTCATCTTTTTTACGTGAGTTTTTTGAAAAGTATTTATTCCTCTTGCAAAAAGGAAATGTAATACACAATTGTTTCCATTTTTAGTCAAAATAAATGCCCGCTTTTAGAGTGTTCACTGTCAATACTTGGTTCAAAGCCATTAAAACATTTGTACTAATTCTACTTTTATTTAATATGATCATAACCTTTTTCGCTCATGACGAGCATTGTCAACTGATATGAAGTAGTACAGTACAATAGTACAGTTGTATTTATACAAAACAAAATTAAATTAATAGCGTGTGACAAACAAATAGTATTGAAAGGAATTTTTAAATACAAGTACAAAACTTGATAAGTGACACTAAATTGACTACAATTAAATTTTGTATTAGGTCTTAAACATGATTTAAGAAAAAAGTAAGAAAGGGAAATAAAAACTAAGTATGTGTTCTGTTCCCATCCGAGAAATAATTTAGCCAGGTCTTATAATAAAACACGTCCATAGAATAACAATAATTATCATCTATCAACTAGCTAATATCGATTCATTTTATACGTGGTGTTTTTTTACAAAAGCTTTGAAATAAATAAAATTAGTACATAAATTATTTCAATTTTTTTATACATAATAATATTCTAAATTATTATTATGTATATAAATTATAATATAACTGGCAGTAATAAATTATCATAATATATTATTTTAGTCCAGACACACACCTAATTACCCTGTCGATCAAAGTTTGAAGCTTTACAAAATATATCGATCAACTACAAAAAATATATAAAAATAATCTAATTAAAATATAGTTAAAGCAAAATTTTACAAATTTACCAATGAAATAATATTAGGTTAAATCAATAAAAAATATTTAAACATATTAAATATTTTACTGACATCTATGTAGTACGTTAAAAAGGTGTTATGCAATATGCGTCAATTTTTATTCAGAGATAGCAGTAATAAATATTTTTTACATTTCTTTCTAATTATTGGTATTATATTATATAATATGTCCATGAGGAGCAAACATTCAAAAAGTGTTTTGTCACAAATTTTAAAAAATGGCGTTTTATATCAATTCTAATAGCCCATAATAAAACATATGAATGGAAATTAAAATTAGTGTTCAAAAAGGTTTTTTTTCATATTAAAATGAAATCATAAAGTTGACACATTCATACAAACCGTCACTTTTGCAACACTTAAATCATCATTTTCCAAGCTTTGTATTTGTGTGACAAAACACTTTTTGAATGTTTACTCCTCACATATAGTCATATTATACACAATCATTAAAACACAATATAAACTATGATACTAAAATTACACATATTTTGTAGGAAAGTAACTTTAACTTGAGGTTTTTTGAGGGATAAATTGAAAACTTTTTCAAAAATAATAATAGATGACGCTGTATCGAAATCCGAATATTTTTTTATCAGCTTTTAAGGGTAAGAGAAAGGGTTTCCCAAACTATGTTCGGCGGAACACTGGTGTTCCGCGGAGCCAGAGTAGGTGTTCCGAAAAAAAAATGTAATGGTTTTATACGCTGCAACACAGTTTTAAAAAAATCTTAAAAATTTAGCTAAGTGTTCCGTTATATTTTTCGGACTTGCGAAGTGTTCCATTCCAGAAAATGTTTGGGAAACCCTGAATTAGAAGATAAAACATTTACCAGTGTTTCCAAACAGGTGATCCGCAAATCACTGACGGTTTGCAGATTTTTTCTAGTCTGCAAATAGTGAGCCTCCATTTTTAAATGTCAAAACGAAAAGTCTGCAATAACCATCATTCAATGCCCATGCAGCTATAAGTATTTTGTATTATTGTTCAAGAACAAACTAAAATTTGGACAAAGAAAATCAACCTAGGTGCTTTGTTTTGATCGTTAGCATTTTTTGTATTTTTAGTGATCCCTGTATCACTTAATAAGTTGTATTTATTATAGGTGTCGCTGTAGACCGCTACACTCACCCTTAAGGAGTTGAGAAATACCGGAATATATAGTCAAGTAGTAGTCATAATGTTGCAATACTAATTTCGAAATAAATAACATTATTCAAAATACACTTATTTCAATGTGCATTCTTAAGCGAACAATCTTTTGTTTTTACATAATAAATGTTGCTTAGCGCAAGCAACAATATCTAAAAATAACTACAAAAATATTTCTCTAAATACTTCAAATAATTTCGAAACTGGTTACGTTATCTCGAATGTAGATACAAACTACAATTTATTAATACACGTGTTGCATTATATAATATTTACATAATATCAATTACACTCTAGATCAGTGATTTCCAAACATTATACTACTACGCCACCCTTTCAAAAAAACCTCACGCCTCCCCCCAATACGTATAATAATAGACACTTTTAAATGGTAAAAAAATGGATAGTGCAGTACTAAACCATCTAAGTGTTCAAGAAAAAGATTTGTGTTTGCTTGAATATTGACTCGGGTCCAAAATTTTCTTGATACATTTTTTTCCTAATTCTTTTTTATTGTAAATTTGATTTCTATATACTTTGCAAACAAGACCGTTGGAGGTTGAGCGAGCCTCTTTTTATTTTTCTCAACCCCGAGTAAAATGTTTTAAACGGAATTAACTGTATGTAAATTTAAAAAAAATACAATATTTAAAATTTGTATTCATTCACAGATGTCTTTTTGTTACGTTTAGATATAACATTATTTATTTGTGTATATTTGTTTTATCGACAATGTTTTGAAAAGTACATTTCTGTTATTTCTTTCGCGCCTCTCCAAGGAGGTACGTTTTCAAGTTTGAAAATCGCTGCTCTAGTTACCTTTTTAATGTAATATGTTTGTTTACTTTTTATTATTTTAAAATAAATATTTATAATTCAAGTTCTTGAAAATGATATCATTATAGTATTAGGTATCACATTTTTCGCTTAAATTTTCGGCTACAGCATGCTCCAAGGGGACAACAAAGAAAAAATAACTTTAAGAGAGCCACAACACAATTTTGGGGGACCACGGGCAAATATCCATAAACTAGCGACAAAATGTTTTGAAATTCCGGTAAAAGCTAAAAAAAAAGGTCTCTTGCCTTTCATTTTGGGAATTCCAGAAATTTTAGGGAAATTTTTTAATTTCTGGCCGCGAGTAATCTTCAAAAAATTATTTTGAAATTTTTTAGTCCCCCAGTCTCGAAAAACTTATTTGTACACGACTATGGAGGCCACGAAAAAGTATGAGTCTCAAAAAGGCCTACGGGCCTTTGAAAAAAAACATTTTTAATATCAAATTAAGGTAGATAAATTTTTTATTCGACTAATTATGCAATAAATTTTCTAAAGATGCTTCTCAAAGATGCCAAACACATTTCATAATCTGAGCGCTCAGAAATCAATTGAGCCAAGTAGTAAAATAGTAAAACTATTATATTTTACTTGAAAATCACGTCTTTACTTAATATTTTTTTTTAATTGTATATTTTTATTTTAGGGAGAAAATCTATTGCATTATACATGTTCTTAGCTCACTTTACACTTACGATACTTTAAAACATGTAGAATATTATAACTCATCTAACGATTTGTTTTCTAAAATAAAATTTAGCTCACTTCACTTCTGAAGAGGTCATTTGAAACACCACTAGCGAAATAACAAAACTATCATAAAAACAGTTTTATATTGAGTAGAACTTCTTTATATAATCAAGTATGAATTAAAGAACGCCACTGCCGCCATATTACTCCCTCTATAGCAGTTGTTTATCAGTCAATTATATAGAATGCCTCAAGCTTGATTAAAAACCAATAATATTTTTGAAAACTTGAAATATTATTAAATTTCCGTCACCCTAAGTTTCTATCTGAAAAGTTTTCTTACCATTTTTACTGCTTGAAATTTAAATGTATCTTCAAAATAAATAAACCTTTCCACTATAGAAATGTGCTTTCTCATTTTGAATTTGTAATTTTTTATTATATTTTTTGTCAAACATGTTTTTGTTTACTGTGGGAATTGATATTTATATTTTAGCCTAAAAGTGCACGTAACAGTTTCCGATACTGCTGCCCTACATCAATCTTGGCACCCGGGTTGGACTATCTCCAACAAACCCACCCTCATGTGATAGCGGGTAGACAGAAATAAAAAAAAACGTTGTATTAATACTGGTTTTGGTTTTATTTTATCGTTTTATTTTTGTGTCTGTGGTCGTAGTACATCTCTGCCATCCATGGGACTATACATGCCAATGAGCAAATATTCAGTGAATACAAAGCAAAACCGTAACTGTTTGTGATATCTCGTATATAGCCTGAAACAAAAATCACAACAGAATTATATACATATAATACAAGTGTACAAATTAAAAGTATTTTTAATAGCTTTACCATTATAAGTTGTCATTGAAAAATTAATTTGCTTTGAAAAGATCCGCTGATGTCAAACTTATTTGTGGGCAGGGCTGGCGCTACCATACAGGCGAAATAGGCAATCGCCTAGGGCGCATAAATTGAGAAATCAAATTGTTTTTTTATATTCTAATAACAAATAATAGTTTATACTTGAATCCGTTCGATATAATTATGTATCGTATTCTGTATATTTCGATAAAGGCAGGTTGAGCGACTGACTTACAAACAGTTCTCCTAAATAACTTCTTTTGAGATACCTCATAGCTCATAGATAATTTTTAGCTCACCGACGAATTTGAAATCTCCGATTTGGTATACTTTTTCCCGGAATCTCACAGAAACCCGTTTTTTTTTTTTAGCTCACCGAGGAATATGAAATCTCCGATTTGGTATACTTCTTCCCAGAATCTCACGAAAACTAGTTTTTTTTTTTTTAGCTCAACGAGGAATTTGAAATCTTGAATTTGCCAATTTCGTGTAAATTTACGGAATTTCCTCAAAATTTCTCAATCCCGAAATCCTGGGATCGCGGCCATCTCAATCCCGGAATTTCGGGATCAGAAAATTGAACGGGATCCCGGATCCCGGGATTGGATGCCCTACTCGCGACGGGACTGTTTGTGGGGTAAAACGTACTATTTCCAAAATAAGCGATATTGAGTTAGGTATGCAGATAATTCAAGCCTAAGGAATCGACTGATCCTATGAGTTTAAATATAAAATGTCTACAAGACTGCCGTTTTCAAATTGGAAATCATATTTGTATGCAAATGTTACTTTGTTTGTGTAATTCGATATAGTATTTGACGTTTACTCATAACACTCATAATACTTTAATATCGATGACCTAGCGCAGTGGTCAAACTGCGGCTCTCGAGCCACATGTGGCTCTTTGGCCCTTTGAGTGTGACCCTTCCACAAAATACCACATACAGTGCGATTGAACCTTCGTGTCCCACGCGCAGAAGTCGGTTTTCTGTCATATAACTTAGAGTTGGAAGGGGCAATCTTAGCGAAGTACCTCAATGAGATTTGGAACCTTAGCAAAAGACTGTAGACTTTTGCTTACCAATCTTTGCACTAGCCGTTTGCAACCTGGTTAAGAGTTAATTTTTTTTCTGTTTCTACGTGCATAGATAAAATGTTATAATTAGAAAAATATTTCACTCCTTTCAACATAGTGTACACGAAACCATACAAGTGCCCCAGTTAAAGATCAATTCACATATATATTTATAATTTACCACTTAGTATGCTCAATTCGATTAGAAGTAATGTTCACAATAGCTCTGTTCTTTTGCGTACTTCTGACGGTTTGCTGACGGTTTGCAAACTGTTTTCAAATTAATGTTACAAAACCGTCAGAAGTCCGCAAAAGAACAGAGCTAATATGTATAGCGTTTTATAATGATTTTAAAATGACAAAATGACTAGCATCAATGAATAATTAATTTATAATGAATTCTTGGTGTAATCAACTATTTATTATATTATACATATTTAATAATTTTCATGGGTAAAATTTATTCAATTTTTACATTTTTTACATTGTAAATTTTAATTACCTATCAGCGGTCCAAGAAATAGCATGATAATTCCGGAAACCATCATGAATAGTCCGTAGGCTGACGGAAATCGCTCGTGAGAGCAGTACTCCGCGAAGACCAGAGGGAGTGGTACACTCAACCAGTTTCTAAAAAAGCCCAGACATGCCGTCAGGGTTATCACTGGGTAAAAACTGGTGACTTGAATAAACGCTGGATAAAAAAAATAGCAAGGATAAAAAAACAGTTTTAATGTTAGATATTTATTCATCATTTCACTTATGTACTTACAAACCCTTTCACACTTCCCCTACGATGCTTAAAAATACTTCCGATATGTTGGTGGCCCTTTTAGGAACCAAGCGAAAAACATGTTTTTTTTTAAATAAACGTCCTGGGTTTTTACCGTCCATCAAAGAGCGGTAAGTGTTAAAACATGTTTTCTCACTTGGTTCTTTAATGGCCATCAACATAGCGGAAGTATTTTTAAGCACCTTAGGGGAAGTGTTAACATAAACTTCATTTTTCAAGTTTAGTTATTTATAATATAATGTGATGTTGAAAGTAAAATAATGTATTGAATTTTGAAGAGACAGTATTGTGAATTTATTCTGAGTCGTTACTCAAATATGTACATGCATTGCATTTTAATACGAAATTAATATTTTACTTAAAGTTGTATAACTTATAAAAATATGCGTTTAAGATTACATATCGACTTTGGAAAGGAAAAGGACGTAACCCTTAATTTTCCAAAAAAGCTTTTTTTCGATAATCACAATGTATACAACTTGACACACATTCTATCAAAAGGATGGAAGCTGAAAATTCCGAATAAGTATCTAAATTTAGCTTTTAAGTTTGAAAAAGATGACCTTGTAAAAAATTAAAACCAAGAAAAAACACTGAAATAAAGATTTTTTCCGAGACAATTTCTTCAATTAATATTAGGTTTTGTCAATTAAACACCAGTTTAGAATTATCCGTGCACTTCAGTGTTGTGTATTAATTCATAATTTGCATATGTCACAAAATCATCAAAACACGTTTTTAGCGCCTCCTGTAAAATTTATATGTGTAGGTTACGTCCTTTTTCCTTTCCACAGTCGATATAATATATGCAAATGTTCTCATTTTTATTTATTTTTGCGTCTTTCCTGCTATAAATACATTGCATTGTAATATGACCTTATATGTATATTTATTTGATAACAGCAAGTTTTAGATTTTTAAAATTATTATTGCTGCTTAGAATTCAACCTTGGATGTGCAGTGTTAATTGTGATAAAAAATAGTATAGCATATTTTTGAGCTGTGAATATATTTACCTGTTCTAAATATCATAATAAAACAAGTTCCGGCAAAAAATATCGTCCTACTTTTTACGAGGAAATAATAATTGACAATTGTGAAGATGGTACGGGACACTAGCTCCGATGCAGCGCCGACAGTTATGCAGAGAGCGATCTGGTCCTAGAAGAAAAGTGTATTTTTATTAAGAGTTGTTAATTAAAAACCGATCCTCACTATAAACCAAGCTCTAGTTCTAGTCCTTTGTATATAACTTCGATCATGATTTACAGTTAAAACCATCAATATCCGCTTGAACAATGAAAATTTCAAGACGAACGACTAGTATAAATCTAGCGCTAATCATGAGACAAAAATTCACAACTTTAGCAGCTTGGGTGATAACACGATGCAGATAAAAAGCACACTTTCAAAAAGCTCGTATGCTTACCTCTGTAAAACCATACGTGGCTAATAGAAAAGGTTCTAAAAGAAAGAACATCAAGTCGCCAAAGTAAGAAAACGTAATTCCGAGGCATATATTTGAATACACCGGGTCTTTCAGTAGCGACAAATCAAAAAACTCGACCAGTGTCTTTCTGAAAAAATAAAATATCTATATAACCTCATATAATATAAATGCTTATATATTTATATTATTTTAAATTACATTCAATAATAATTTCAAACAAGATTTTTTAAAAAGATACAAACAATAGTTTCCTACATTTTTTTTTATTTTTGTTTTTTTCTGCACACTTTTATATGAGCCCTCAAGAGGTGAAGTGAGCTTAGTAGTAAAATAGTAAAACTTCACTATTTGACTTTAAGTACCATTATGTCTTTACTGGGTGTTTTGGTGAATTGCATATTTTTATTTTAGAAAGATAACACTATTGCATTGTTTATTTACTGAAGTCACGTCACTTTTACGATACTTTAAGACATGTAGAATATTTTAACGAATCCAACTAAATATTTCCTAAAATACCAATTGGTTCACTTCACCTTTAATGTGTTTATATATGTATATACCCCCTAAAAGCAAAGATATTGTTTTTATTTGAAATTTTGTGATTATTTAAAAAAAAACTGAAATAAACATGTTACAAGGATTTTACTATCATTTGCATAGAGCGTTATATTTAACGCTACTAATCCTGGGATTCCGACCAATTTGGCAATCCCGTAATTCCGGGATCATTTTAATGCAAATCCAGGGATTTTATAATTCACCATAACACGTAAAAATCCTTTAATAGAGCTTTATAAAAGCCCACAGGGCTGGAACACTCGCTGACAGACGTAACTTTTTCAAAAGATGTAGCCAAAAAAAGGTCTTCGAGTTGATCATAATTCTCAATGATTTCAAGCAACTGTAGTTTATTAAAAAAATATGTCGCCATGACCGTTAGCAGTAGCGCTAGTTATTTTTTTGTATTAAAATTAGTGATTTAAAAAACATGTATTTGAAAGAAATGTGAGTCCCGAAATCGCGGGATCACAAAAAGGGTCTGAGATTGGACCACAGATCATGATTGAACGCCCTTGTTCTCTTAACTGTTGACTACAGAATCTATATCATAATTATGATGGTGATCAAACTCACAATTTTCCATCCTTATTTGGCACCGATTCACTGGCAAGAACGTTTCCCGTCCAATTTCCTAAGCTCGCCAACGACGAAGCTTTTGCTAAATTATTGTTGTACTTCTGGTTGAAGAGCTCGTCGCCTGATCGTCGAATTAACTTAGAAGCGAACCGCTTCTCCGAGAGCACATTTAAGGATCCTGCTGCTTCCAGGAACTTTGGACTGAATGAATGTTTTAGAAGTGGATCTTTGACTTTACTGATATCTCTTATACTTAATTCGTTCGTGCTTCCTTCAAAATCTTGATTTTTTTCATTCAGCACCTTTTCGGTTATCACAGTCACGTCGCTATAGTACTCGTGGCTTACTGAAAAAAATGTGTTGTATTTTTTAGAACTATATATTTCTTCAATATTATTTTTTAGACATACAGTGAAACCACCAATTACTCTACCCCGAATTACGCGCTGGCTTAAAATATCCGCCGCAAATCCCCCAATCGCACAGTCGCGTTCCATTGTCGTTACTACGAGACGGTCGGCTGTACCCCGCATACAGTCAAATGTTGGTTAGCGTCTGTGTCTATTTTATCGTTTGGTAACTAAATATTTCGTCAATATTTTTTTTTTGCAAAACTAAGGGAAATCTTAGTTTTGCATTTTTTTGGGGGAAAAAACCAAATCCCTAATTTTGTATGAGATTCACTCCCCCAATTACACTACCCCGAATTACACTGTCCTGATTTTAGTGTAAATGGGGGTTTTAATGTACCTTCTTTTAAACGGAAATACTCGATGGTATTTTTTCAAGAGAAATATTCATCGCTTAATCTTTTAACCTGTCATAAGGATTGAAAGATAAAGAAGGTTACGTAATTACCAATGACTAATGAAGTACACAATATTTATTAAAGATACAGGGTTATTTAGTCAGAGAAATAACAAGGTGTAACAAACAATTGGTGAAAGAAATACGAAAATATTTTTTAAATACATTCTGAAATAAGCTACTAATGAATGACACTTTCCTATACTTAAAATTATTAGTACCTGTTTCAAATACATAATACTCATTTTCAATCTAAAATAAAACCAGATCAATTTATTAAGAAAGGAACATTTTTGTAATATACCATTTTTAAAAAAAATATTTGTCTTGTCTGACTTTATTTATTTCTATACATTACATCATTTAATGATTTAATTAAAATAGTATACAGTGGAACCCTGATCTACCGTTTTTGCATTGTTCGTTTTCCCGCAAGAATCGTTTATTTTTCATAGTCCCGGCCGAACACCCATAAGAACAATGTTAAATAATCCCGCATTAATCGTTCCCCGATTTACCATTTCCCTCGATCTATCGTTTAAATATTTTGGTCCCGTCACAAATATTATCCCGATTGACCGTTTTCGTTGAATATTTCTCATAAATAGTCTTGCCTCGTATTTCATTTTCCGTTTTTTTCTGTGGAACCCCGATCTTACGTTGGATAGTTTTTTTTTGCTTGACTAAAACAATAACAATGTTTAATAAATCCACGTTAATCATTCCCCGATTTACCGATTTCCTCGATCTATCATCTAAATATTGTCATCCTGTCCCGATTGACCATTTTTGTTGATAATTTCTTTTTTCTCTCATAAACTGTCTTACATCGCATCTGGTTGCACAAATTTTTCCAACTCAAAAGTCAAAACTAAAATACCTAAATGAAGAAACTAGAACTTTAGCTTAGAAACTGAAAACAATTCAAGGCGTTGAAAAAATCATATAGCAAAAAAAGTTCATTTAGAAAAGTACGCGTGTTTGACGGGTGGGTGTCTGTCAAAATGTAAGTAGCCAACTACGAATAGGCAACTTAGTATGTATTAATTAAGCTATTTAAGAATAAATTTATACGTTCTTTAACAAAAAAAGTGAAATAAATATATGAATTGATTGAAAATTAAACATTTTTTGGTATTATTTTAAGATTTCCCGCATTATTCGTTGATTTTTTCCTGTCCCTTGGAAAACGTAGAGTCGGAGTTTCACTGTCAATGTGGAAAATAGTGCATGTGTTCATGATGCATTTTTAGTTTTAGATTTATAAGTACTTTTACATAACACTGAAATTTGAACAAATTTAATAATAATAAAAAACTATATTAGCATGGATTCAATTTTATACCAAACACTATCCATTGCAAAATAATATTATATTTTTATGAAAATCGATCAGAAAAATTAGCTTTCCATCACGAGACGTTGTAAATATAAACTTTTTTTGCACAACATTAAAAAGCTAATAGAAACAAAAAAGTTTTCAATCAATATTTCCATAACCACGCGCAACTTATTTTAGCTTAGATGTACCTACCACACGCAAAAAAAAGTTCTTATATCTGTGTGTATATTATGATATGACAGTTTTTCATTTCAACCGGTTCTTTTGGCTCAAACATCAATATTAGTAAGTACAGTCCACAGTTAAAAAAAAACATTTTTTTTCTGTTTTTGCTTATGTGCACAAAAACGCTTTTAGCGCGTCAAAATTTCGTATACAGATAGCATAGATACAGACGCAAGTCATACACATAATTATTATATAATTTTATTTTGAAAAAAATATAATAATAGTGTTGATCATCAAATATTTGTGGATTAAATATACACAAATTACTAACATCTTAGAAATATCGTTAACATGTTAAAGATTATTAAGGTTACAATATACGCTTAGGTAATGGGTGCCTTCAAGCCCAAAAATGAAAAACATTTACAATTAAGATATATTTTATCAGTTCTAACTAAGTAATAGGTATAGCTGATAAACTTTTTAATCACAAAAAATGTCTGCATTAAAAAAATCAATTGAAATAATATTCTAAAGCTGAATGATACAATATGTTATGTTATGTTCACAAACAATAGTAGTACAAACAAAATGAGCTTCTATGGAGAGAAAATCTTCAACGTCAGTATGAAAAATGTGAAAATCTAATATATAATAATCGCATATTTTATGGCCTGTAATTTTGACAGGATAGACCGCCAAAAAAACTAAAATGGCTCTTTGTCCACTTGTGTCCCTTGTCATTTTTTTACGTTATTTAATAGATTTACATACATCTTTTTTCTATTATAATTATTTGCTTAACCTAGTCACAGGGGTTGCTTGGAGGGGCTCACGCAAGCCTCTTGTTAAATTTTATTCCGACCATTATTGAGAATGAGGAAAATTAAATTATCCACTACCTAACTGCAATTTGTTTTAATTTTAGATGGTTTAAATGTATTATGAAACATAAGACTTTGGTACATTTTAAATTGTCTCTTATAAAATCATTTATTACGAGTGCATAATAAACGAGACTTAGTATTTTTTTCATAGGCTGACAATAATTAAATCGTTAATGTTTGATATATTTTGCTTCCAAATGTTTAAACTTTGTGCCATCATTAACTTAGGAGAATATATTTAATTAACTGTCAGGCTTATTCAAATACATTCTATAAGAGTGATGAAAAATTCGCCCTTTCCCGAAACACCAAAAATAGCACCGAGATTAACCGAGCTGCATAGTCACAATCTCTTCTTCTTCTTCTTCTTCTTTGGCCATGTTCGCTCCCTATGTGGAGCATATGGCCGCCACGCGGCACCTCCATGTGTCCCTGTCTCCCGCCAATAGCTTTGCTTCCTCCCATGACATGCCAGCATCCCTCAGTTCCGCCGAGTACATCCTATGGATAGTACCCGACGGACGTCCAGGACGCCGGAACCCCACCGGTCGAAAGAAGAGGCAGGCAGGATTGAGGCTTTCCGGAGGCATCCGCAGCACGTGACCCAGCCAGTTCCAACGTCTCTCCATAACCACTGACGTTACGGGACGCTGTCTTGTACGCTCCTTTATCTCTGAGTTCCTCACAAAATCAAACCACCTCACCCCCACTATCCGACGCAAGCATCTGTTCTCGAAGCTCAGTATACGGTTTTTCTGAGTCTTCGTCAGGTGCCATGATTCGCAACCGTAAAGCATTACCGGCAGAATGCAAGCGTTGAACAAGTGGCGTTTGGTTTTAATCGAGTACAGCTGTGTGTCCCAGACAGTCTGGGACACACAGCTGTACTCGATTAAAACCAAATGCCACTAGTCACAATCTCAGGGCTTGGTAAAAATAACAATTTGATTTAACCGCTGTTATGTAATCGATGGTTTAAATTTAAAACAATATGGTATTTTTTTGAAACTGGTATGTCTTAATTCACCAGTCGTCAAAGGAAGACATCTATCTCTGGTTACAAAAGACACTGATTTATTTGCGCAACTAAAGTAAGACCATTATAAAAGTTTCAATATTAATGTTATTTTCAGCCAACACGCTTAAATATCAGTCGGACCGCATAATATATTCGACTTATATTACAAAATATTGCCGACATCTGAGAAAAAACTAAATAGTAAAATAAAGATTCATTTTTTTTTCTTTCACTATAAATATAGTATTTATTAAAAAAGAGTCAAGTCATCGACATGTTACGCACGTTTAAAAGAAAAACATATACAAAAAATTACGATTCAAATCATCAATTAATTATTATAATGTATAGATTTAACCATATGTCGTCTTCACCGGCACTTAAATTCCGTTACCATCGTGATTGTTAACTACGTTAATGCTGAAGTTAAAGAGCACTGCCATTCACACTCCGTGATTGGTATTATTATGAGGTACGAATATTTTTATGTTAAATTTTGGAAATTATTCATTCTCCACCCAAATTATATTTAAATGTTAAGTTAAATACTATTTTTTATATATTTGCTTAAGCACTTAATTTTTGTATACATATAAGTATAAAATGTAAAGATTTTTTCTGATCTTTATTTAATCTTTCTATGCTTGTAATAATTTTAAGTGTATTTTTGTTATTTATGTTTTTTATGGTAAACTTGTTGAATCTATTAGGTGATTATATTATTTATCTTGAAGATTAATATAAAAAAGCTAAACTTCCAGTCATTAGCTTCTTATATAAAGGGTCTTTCAATAAGAACGCTCGCTCGTGCAGAATGTCCATCGTGGCATGTGCTGATTCTCCCGAACACGAACACTCCGAACACGAATGCTCCGTACATAAACTCTGCGAACAAGAATACTCCGAACACCGATTCTTCCGAACACAGAATTTTCCGCACACATAACCTTTTTGAACGTGAATTTTCAATTGTAAATATCTTTATGAATGATATTTCTTTTAATTAGGTGATAAACTGTTCATACACAATATAATTAAATATTCATACATATTATAATTATAATTATAATTAAATATTTTGCATAATTGTCATTACTCATTATAATAAAACAATGATTTTCATATTTAAAATATTTAAATGTACGGAATATTCTATGTACGAAGTATTGCGAAAGGTTCTGTGTGCGGAAGAATCAGTGTTCAGAGTATTCTTGTTCGGAGAGTTCGTGTTCGGTAGAATCCGTTCACCGTGTGGCACGTAGCGCTGTCCTGTTGTAACTACATGTTTTCGGTATTCATACCATAGTTTAGGCCACAAAAAGTTGCTTATCATCGATCTGTAGCGCTTGTTGTTGGCGATTATGGCAATGCCAGTTTCGTTTTGGAAGAAGTACGGACCGATGATTCCGCCAGACCAAAGTTCGCACCAAACAGTGACTTTCTCGGTATGCATTTGGTGCTGGTGTATCTCGTATGGATTGGTATCACCAAAAATCCGACAATTTTGAATTTTCCCATATCCGTTCATCCAAAAATGTCCCTCATCTCTAAAGATGATTTTTTGGCAAAATTTGGGTCAACTTTCAACTGCTCCACACGCCGAATACACGAAGTTGTATATGGTCGTTCACTTTAAGTTCTAAGGTATGTTGGATTTTATACATGTGCAGACCCAAGTCTCGACGCAAAATTCGCCAAGTTGAAGTCATAGAAAGGCCGAGTTCTTGTGAACGACGAAAAAATGACTGCTTTGGGTTTTCCCGTACACTCTCACGCACAGCGGTGATGTTTTCAGCAGATCTTGCCTTGGTGACTTACTGGTGTTGGCCGATTATTTATCGAACGGGTTGACTCGAATTTGGCCACCAAACGTCGAATAGTCGACTCGGCAGGACGGTTGTGGCGAGAATAAAAATCACGTATTGCGCGGAACATTTCTCAAACGGAGCAGTGACTTTGATAATACAATTTGATAACTTGCACACGTCGTGATGGTGATTTTCCTTACTCTACTTAACAATCAAAAACCAATTTGACAGATGTCACTTTACAACATGGCTGCTATAACCTATCAAATTTCGAGCGTTTCTATTGAAAGACCCTAGTTTCAAAATATATATTGACTTACTTGGTATAACTTCGTCTTCTGGATCTTTCTTCTTAGGGACTAAATGCCATTCGACTGGCTGCATCACGACCATTGCGAAGATCACGTGTAGACTAAAGGCGCATATTAATGCCAGTGTCCCTCGGAAACCATAATGTGACATGGATAATTGAATTAAGGTCGGAAAGACCGTGGCCGCGCCTCCAATCAATACTGATGCAAAGCTTATCATCAATGCTCGTCTCTCCATAAAGTAATTATTGAAGCTTGTCAGGCTTATTGGGATCATAATTCCAAAGCCAATACCTAAAGCAAAAAAAAAAGTATTTTTAAAAGATAAATGACAATCTTACATTATTATATAAATAACGTTCTCGTGCCCTACTGAATTCGATACATAAAAATTCGTGCTGTGAATTCTTCAATTATTAATGTGAACATTTTTGTTCGTTTTTTAAATCTTTTTACACTATCTAGTTTGCGTGGAATAATTCATTAAATAAGACAACACTGAAGTTTTACAGCCAACCTGTAGCAATATATAGCAATATTGATCACAATGAAACGATAATAATTTCTTTACAACCAGTGGCGGCCAGTCAATGTGGCATTGGATCAATGCACCCCTTGTATATGCAGGGGGCGGTTATATTTTATGAAATAATATTCAAACATAAGATTTATACCATTCACTCATTTTAACCTTTAGAGGAGTGAATAGATTTATACAGACCTTACTTTAATTTACTGCCTTTTCTTAACATGACAATTTTGTGACTTTTTCTCAATGAATATAAGTAATTCATACTTAGAGCATATATATGCTTACAGACAGACACTTCTGTGTTGAGTTTAAACTACTTTTATACTCATTTACAGAAAAATGGCGCCGACGTAAATGTACGTCCATACTCCTCTAATGGTTAAATTCTTTATGTATTTATTGTCTTTAATAAATATTAAAAATTGTCTATAATAAAATAAATATATATGTGGCATTGATCCAATGCCACATTGACCGGCCGCCACTGTTACCAACTCAAGATGCGATGTACGTACCAACGTAGCAATCGCATGGTAAGCACGGAATATTTTATATATATAAACTTGGATGAATTTGATCAAAACAAAAGTGTTTATTTTTGAAATCCAAGTAGATTATTGAAATAATACTATTCCAATTATTAAAACTCAAACAATTGAATTTGTTATTATTATTGTGAACAAAAAACACTTTCTTTTCTGAAATCTCGAGAAAATAGAATTGGGTAAGTGAAACTTTGCAATGTTGACGTATACATGCAAATAAATCACTACGTAAATATTACTGAAACTGTCTTACCCTCCATAAATCCGTACGTTAAAACTAGTTGAGATACATTTGTAACAAAGATGGTCATAAAGCAACCCAAAACAAAAAGGCAGGCGCCAAATATACCGACTTGCCTCAGCGTGAAACGTCGCAATGCTAGAGTGGTGAAAAACCCTGAAAAATAAAGAAAAATAGTCATGAACGAGAAAATACTTAAAAAGGGTTTTATTTATACTAACCAATTAACGTTTAAATTTGAATCGTTCAAATTATGTACATTCACACAGATTTTGTCACTAACGACCCGGGTTTCGCCTTTCGGCATCTTCAGGCGTTCAAGTGCACGTATGAACTTGAACTGACGCTTAGCAAATGAACGTTTCGTTTTTATATAAGAAATAAATGTATCACTGAGCTTAAAGCTATTGCTGGCGAAAATGATAAGCCCATGGAAATGCCCACAGATTTGAGTAGTGAGTAGTTTTAAGAATTATATTTATTTTGCTTGTCGGAAAAGGTTTTATGATAATATTTATACATGGTATAAAAGTGGCGACCCATGCATGTTTAATATTTCATTTAAAATCGGAAGATTGTTCAATTGCGCTCTGTTTATTTCTAGAATTTCCTGGAAAAAGAGCTTAATGGGGTCCGTATTTGGATGTAACATTTGTATCCCTTGTTCCTGATTGAACACGTGTCTTTCCAAAATTAAGTGATTAGCAAAAGTATACGTGTCTTTTTTCAATCTGCCATGTGTTCTGATACTCTGGTCTTCAATGTCCTTTCGGTTTTCCCGATATATATATATATATTTTAATTCATGTTCATTCATGTTAACTCATGTCAATTTATGTTTGATTATAACCGTGCAACTTATAAATTTAGTGACATACTTTATTTATATACGAAACAAAAAAATCGTTGGGATTGTGTGTTACCTGTTTAGAAAACAGTTTTCATAATAAATGTGAACGGGTCGAAAAATCACCCAAAGTAACGAGGCTCTTACCTGCAATAGTACTACTGTACTAGATATCAAATCTCTAAAAACAAATTCTCGACTTGCCCGAAAATATTATTTATTTTACTGAAAAATATAAATGAAATTTGCACGGCACATTATTTTCTTCTGACTCTTTTTCGTTGACAATAAATTATACATAAGGTCTTTGTTTGTAAAATCATACATAACATTTTGACTAGAGTTCATAGTTTTCACTGTGCATTTACAGCAAATAAATCATAAAAAACATTCAATAATGATTGAATTATTAAATTGTTTTTTTTTACCAACGAACAAAAAAACACATTTCATAATATGATGTAAATAACTTCATAAATTTGCACACATCTAATGCATAATAATTATATATATGAGAAAGTCATATTATTATTATCACTAGGGAATCCAATCCCGGGATCTCGTACAGTTTTCGATTCATTTCAATCCCGGGATTAGAAGACATGGTCCCGAATCTTTCGGGATTGATTTTAATACAGAAACGTGTTGATTTTCAAGTCGGCAGTTCACACATATGTAATAAACGATGACCAATTTAAATTCTTTGCGATTAGATTTACTGCAAGAGTTATCGCAGAAGATAATGTAATTTGATGCCAAGCCATATTAACTTTCATAAACACATTTTTATATTTGAATGCATTTGACGATAATATTTTTTTTTCGGTACCTCAACACCTTAATCTAATGAATGTTATCAGATATCAATGGTAGTGTTTGTTTTACGTGTATCAATTATGTTCTAAAACACGTGTCAACTAAAACATATTTCGGTCAACTTTTTTTGCGAACAGTATGATAAATATCAGTAGCGCGCGTTTGTTCGACGAATATTATTTCAAAAGTTGAAAATCTATTCTCACTTTGACTATTTCTATTGAATGTTCTTATTATTTTCACTGTAAAAATGATCTTACTACAAAAGCACTTGTCGCCGGATATGGTAAATATAAAAATATATTTTATTGGTTCTTTGCACAATGAAACCGTACTGTTCGATACATAATGTATGGAACAGTTCTGCTTTTGATACCAGACAACTCTTATGTATATGACAATTTTATAAATCTTCGCTCTTGCAGTCTGAAGTTGGTAGATACTTTTTTAGCTGTCGACATTAATTATTTTAAGTTATATTGCGTATTTTTACATAATGTATGCATATTAAGTTCGTTTAATAATAAGTAATTAAAAAAATCACTCATTCACCTGTACATGATGAATAACTTAGATAAAGAAAGCTTTTTGGTAACGTATCGGCAGCCCACAGCTGGTTTTATAATATAGAATATTTTTTTTAATTCATTTTTCACCAATATAACCAATTTTTATTTCTTAAAAAAATGTACTGATCCCGGGATCGAAAAATTCTAATCCCGAAATCCCGGGATCAACATTTTGGCTCGGGATTGAATTCCCTAATTATCACTAATTTGTAATTTAGTGATATATTCAGTCTGACGATTTTTTTTCAGAGACCAAAAACACTACCCATTTATTTACGAAGTCTTATTATGGAGCCTGATAAGCGGGATTTTTGTTTTTACACCATTTTTTATGGCCCTTACAAATACTGCCTGTGGATGGTGAAGAAGCGAAATTGCTAACTTTTACCAGGAACATTCTTATTCTGCACCAATTTATAACTGCAAAGTAGCTACTGAATCCTTGAAACAAAATATGTAAATAGTAAAATGAAATTCGTTTAAAAGAAAATGCATACTTTTTTTTTTTTTTTTTTTAAACCATGTCCGCTCCCAATGTGGAGCATATGGACTCCTAATGGAGTTTATCTCAACAGAAGTGTTTCTACGAGAACTGCTTGTTACTCAGTTGCTCAACCTCTCTTTTTCCAAAGAGAGTAGAAACTTTACGCATGTTTATTATACTTTACCAATTAATCATGCAAATTTAATTACGACACTCAAACATAAACATCCCTTTACAAAAATATCCAAGAAATGTTTCACGGTGTACAAAATATAGTCAAAATGATTTGCTAATTTATGTGGGTTAGGGAAAAAAATATGTGAATATCCAGTAAATCATTTTTCTGTGATGCCTAAAAATGTCAACAATTCTATCAGAACGACCAATTTTTAAAACAGGGTAAACAAAACAGGGGTTAAAAAAATACCTGCACATGACACGACCGCATTGAAAACACCAGTAACTAATGTAGCTCCGCTGGATTTGTCCCCAGCAGCGGAGAAGAAATCATTGAATATAAAACCAAATGATGGTATAGGTGCTGTAGTGACTAGCTAAAAATAAAACAAAAAATAACGCAATTTAATGTATACTGAGACTCCAAAATTAGTTATTATCATATAGGTGGATTGTGTGAAAAGTTCGTTACAAATTTCGACTGAGATGCATCAATCAAAATTTAGATACAAATTTTGACATAGCAAACGAAAAGTTTTATATCGGCAAAACAGAAAAGACACTGAACACCAGAGTTTTAGAGCATATGGTAGCCTTTAGATTGAAAAAAGACACGTCTACTTTTGCTAATCACTTAATTTCGGAAGGACACATGTTCAATCAGGAACAAGGGATAAAAATGTTACACCCAAATACGGACAGTCATAAACTCTTTTTCCAGGAAATTTTGGAAATAAATAGAGCACAATTGCATAGTCTTCCGATTTTAAATGAAATACTAAACTTACCGGGATCTCCACTTGTATATACAAGAGTATGTAAACTGCACGATAATATATTATGCAAGTATATACTTAATTGAATGTAACAGTGCATCATCAATTTACGTTAACTAAATAAAAAAGCAAACAAAAAATCAAAAAGTTTTAGCTATAGCGGATCACAAAAAGAAGAAATACACAAATGAACAGAATTATGTAAAAAATCTCAATAAAGACGTATTAAAATAATATCACTGTTTTGATAGCATTTTCTTCAATATTTTGCATTCGGATAATATTTCTTCCATTATAATTTCGCAAAAAAGTACAAAATTTCCAATCAATGTTCAAATGTGCAAAATCTTATTTAGTTTTTTTTGTGATTTAATACAAGTCACCTTCCATTGTATACAAAGTGGATAATGACCCTCCCCCCTACTTCCATACTTGCAAGTAGCTGATATTTTTTTTATACAAAACGACACTTAAATTTTTATATATTTAGTAATACATACATATTTTCTATGTCGCATATTTCTGTTTTTTGTTAATTATTATTCAATAGAGGTTTAACTTTGTTGTCATAATAAACATAATTACGCTGTTTGCAAAAAAATATGTAAACAAATGAGTATTTTATATGCATTTGTATTATTATGCAATATTTGTACATACTATTTATATGTTGCGGCAAACGTAGTGTTCAAAAACCAGCATACGGCCTAAACGAAAAAAGTTTGAGTATCGCTGCGCTCTCAGTTAATTGCTAGCGCTGTCCAAACCCAATTAGTCTAATAGCTTTCTCAGAAATAGATGGTTTGAGCGACTGAGTAACATGCAGTTCACGTAAAACCACTTATTTTATTTGAGGATTTATTTCCTGTCTGAAATGCACAAATGTCCTGTTGAGGACATTGCTTTGATATCTTCGTTGGAACAGAACGCAAAAATACTTTTGTATTTAAAAAATAATTGCCTTGGACGTTCAGACGATGAAATTCTCAAAAATTTTAATTGTAATTAAAATATAAGCTATCATTACTGTAGTAGTTTGCCTCTTATTAATGTATTAAATTTATGTCCAAAAAAAGTGTTTGTGTGAAACGTCAGTTATTTCTACGAGAACTGCTTGTTACTCAGTTGCTCAACCTCTCTTTTTCCAAAGAGAGTAGGAATAGAAGGATAGGTCTAGGGCAGAACGAGAACTCTCGATACGCCCCGTTTATATGATAGGATGGATGAGAGGGGGAAATTCAAGACATCACAAACATTCATGCCTTCGGACAGAAATTTATAAATCGATTGAAAAATCGATTTTATAAAACTGTCTGTACTGGGATTCGAACCCGTGACCTCCGTAGCCGAAGCCAACGACGTTGACCACTTGACCACACAGGCAGTGATATATTCAAAAAAGTGGTCAAGCTATAAAATATGAACAGTAAAAATGGGGGCTTAGTATCATAACTTGCATTCTTCAAAAATCGAGTTTAAAGAAAATCGCAAAAATCATTTGATTATAATTCAGAATATTAAAAATTATTATGTTTACTGTCGTATTAATTGTAAAAAAAAAATTTAGAAAACCACGTTTTATCTATTATTCTCCGCCAGTATTTCAAATATTTTTTCAATTATTCAGTAGATTTTTTCATAAACAACACACCGTTATTCAAAGTTCTTAGAAATAGTTAATACTCCAACAATTGCAGACCAAAGTACTACTTGCGAACGTTTGCTATACGACTTCAATATTTTTTTTCGTATATAATTAATGTAGTTTTGAAATGCAATGTCAAATTTATACTTACAAACGTTATTGCAAATCCTAGGCACACCATGTACCCCCAACCTCCTTCAGGAGAGACGAGTTCGACACGTTCATTTTCCGCCTCGGAATTGTGGCCGGTTTTCCCATTTATATTCTTGTCAGCATTCAACATTGTTGCCGTAGCTGGCCTGAATTATTCACAAAAAGAGGCGTTTCATACAAGAGAACAAGATCAACTATTAATTTGTGACAACCAGCTTGAGACAATTAAAGAGTAATGGAAAATAGATGCACATGTGAAAACTATGCAGTGGCGCAGGTAAAGCGATTTTTTAAATATTTATTTACATTACATTATCGTAAATAATACTGTTCGTCGATTTAATAATACGTCTCATAATTTTTTTAATTAATTAATTTTAATTGAATGAAAATATTCCTTCATAAGGTCAAAACTATTTTGTAATATTTTCCACCATTACTAACCTACAGCACTTTAAATACGGGACACATCAATTATTGGTCAGTGAACTTTAGGATATCCATTTGTATCGCAAAATGTATTGTTTATTTTTAAGTATACCATTTTAGCTTGTGTTTATGAGCTCATTCAGTTAACCATTTGGATACCAAGCGGACACAGGTGTCCAGAACATATGCAAGCGAACACGGATGTCTAAGATATTTAAAAAATCAAATACTTGGTATTCTAATAGAATATAAGCAATATTTTGATTAATATGTGTAGTGATATCTATACTGAGTCAATATAGGTTTTTAAAATATCGAATTTGACTGTATATTAGACAAAATTATTTTACTCAAAAACACGCAGTATCTCTGGGACATATTAATGATTTATTTGCGCGGTATTCAAACGGTTAAAAAGGAGCAATGTTGAAATAGGTTAGGAACAATCTGCGCGTTTGGATATCGGGTATTCGCTCGTCAACGAACATAATTCACTCGATTTTGACTTTAATGGTATTTTTTTATAGCATGAGCTGCACTTTTAATGGGGAAATAGGATTTTTGGCGCAAGTCAGTGGCCAGCCTTAATCATGGCTACTTTTAATTACAGACAGTTTTTAATTACACCATATCCCTAACATTATTGATGACTTTTTTTATGTAGTAGTAATTTTAATTTTAATTTTAAGTGACTGATATATTCTAACACTATTCTATTTTGCAGCTGTCATTTTTTGATAAATAATATTTTTTATCAGCCCATTGATATTTCCTTTTAGTAGGCATATTTAAGTATGATTTATATATATCACTAGCCGGTTCCCGGCAAGCGTTGCAATGCCACTCAAAGAAAGAAAGTGTTTGTGGTTGACGTTTGCTGCCAATTGTCTATGGTACGACACACGCGCCACCTACTGTAAGTTAATTGTACTATAACCTTCGCGCAAGTGCAAGCATACGTTGTCAAAATGAACTTTATGGCAGACATACAAACATTATTTTTTATATATAAGACCTACTGTAAGTTTTTATATATTAGATTACTAATTTTGTCGACCTAATCATTATATAAAAACATATGAAATTTAATTTCAAAAAGTATAAATTCACAAGAAAGATTCCTTGTTTGCACTTCAAAATGATATACTAAACCACTTTTGATTAAGGAAAGGACCTAGTAAGCTTTTGATATCACGAAGCTTTCACATAATAAAGTTCAAGATAAATTGTGTACCTACTTAAAACCTATATAGAGCGCATCGCAAAGGACTGAACGCTTTACTATCATGCACTCTCCGTGAATTAACTTGGACGTTAACGACTCGATCATTTCATTAAAACGTTTTCACCATAATAACTTTTTTCTAATTATCATACATGGTAAAACAATTACCATTTCTCCTTTACATACATAGTTTATCGTCTAGTTTTTTTTCAAAAATAGTACATATTTGAATTACACAAATCTGAATCTTATTAATTAGGTATAAATATAAAGATTTTGGTGATAATCAAATATAAATTGAAATCATAAGCATATTCACACTTCTAACACCTCCAGTACAATCAGAATTTTTCTTCCACGGTTTGGTGGTGATTCTGCTATTGCCTGATTGAACCAAGGCGAGAGTTCTCCATTGCTTGATGTATAATATTTTGAGTACACCATCGTTGAAAACTTCAAAATAAATGATGTCATATTTCGACGAGTAATTCACAGCACAAACTTAATTTTCTTAGTTCTAGTTTATATAAAACAGAACTTCAGTCCTTCAATCAATAATAAAACTATACACATTTCATTTCGACAACACTCTACACTCCATAAATAAATACTACGGTGTGATAGAATATACATGTTATATTTGCAAGAATATTCAAATTTTAGCAATTATTATACTGTCGTTTTTTACAGAACTTTTTATGCCATGTCGCAGAAAAAGAAATACGTTGGAACCTTTTAAAAAAACTTCCATATCAACATGATATCAAGGCTAGACATACACTTTACACATAAAAAATCATAATATATCACGAAATAATGACATTTACTCAAATCAAAGATTTTTTCCAAAGTAATTTTATTTTATTCAAATAGTAGAATGAATATTCATTGGTATAATTTTCAAAATATCCATCATTATACAGATCTAAAAAAATATTTACTGACTGAAAAAGAACAAGCTATTTTGTTAATATAAAAACTTTATGACTGTCCTATCATGGTTGTGAAAGTCAAAAATAAGCTTTGGATTGTTTTTTCAGCAATGAATATATAATTTTACATTTCAAGACCATTCTTCTAACTTATAAAAAACGGGTCAAATACTTAAATTGATAATCATACTAATATTATTTATTTTAAAGAGAAATTTTGTCACCTCAAAATATTTTACATCAAATAAATATTTTAAGAAAACTCGTAGTTTTAAAGTAGAATGCAATTTTATTTTTTAAAATCAGCAATTTATTTCTTTCAAGAGTTTTAAAACTCACTATAAAATATGAATCTAAATCTTTGATATTGACCTTTAAATTCATATCGACTGTGGAAAGGAAAAAGGACGTGACCCTCAGTTTTTTTAAAACAGCTTTTTTTCGATAATCACAATGTATCAAACTTAATACGCGTTCTATCAAAATGATGTAAGCTGCATATGCCGAATTAGTATCTCAATTTTCCTTTTAAGTTTGAAAAAAGATGAGCTTGTGAAAATTGAAACCAAGAAAAAGGACTGAAAAAAGGTTGTTCCTAGACAATGTAATAATTTAATATTAGATTATGTCAGCTTAACACCAGTTTTAAACGTACACTTAAAGGTTGTTTATATTTCATGATTTGCGTATGGACCAAAATCATCAAAACACGTTTATGTGCCTCCTGTAAAATTTGCTTTGTGTTGGTTACGTCCTTTTTCCTTTCCACGGTTGATATGATATTACATATCAGACAATCGACTGATATTAGTATTTTTTTAAATTATATTCTAAGACAATTTAAATTAACTTTGATTATTCCACGTATTGTGTTACTAACTTTGAAACGTGTTTCGCCTCTTTCAGAGGCATCTTCAGACTTACTATCGCAAAGTTTGCTTAAGTAATGAAGCAAGATTGATTCTAACATTTTAAAATTATAAAATTACAAAATGGAGGTTTGGGTTTTTTTCCTTTTAAGAAGAGCAAGGAGGGGGGTGTAGAATCGAAATAAAGCAAGGTTTGTAATGTTTAACATCATTAGTAGTATGATCAAATTTGTTTGCACTGTTTCGATTTTATAATCCTCTCTTTGCTTCCCTTAAAAAGGAAAAATCCCAATCTGATTGATTGCAACTCATTAGTATCATTAGTATCATTATTTGTTTGCTTTATTTCGATTGTACACCCTCTTTCTTGCTCCTCTTAAAAGGAAAAAAACCCAAACCACCATTTTTTAATTTTATAATTTTAAAATGTTAGAATTAATCTTGCTTCATTACTTAAGCAAACTTTGCGATAGTAAGTCTGAAGATGCCTCTGAAAGAAGCGAAACACGTGTCACAGTTAGTAACACAATACGTGGAATAATCAAAGTTAATTTAAATTTTCTATTAAAATGAACTTCCACAAAGTTACCGCCGAAACCATCGAAAGTATTATATTCTAAGACATTCAACGAATGTCTTATAATACGTATTTTTTACTTTGGGTTAAATATCTGTATAGTAAAAAAATCTTGTCTTCATTTTTTATATTTTTGACGCGTACGACACTGTGTGCTTATCATTTACCTATATTTACCAACTACGAGCTTATGATTGCGTATCGCATTAATTGCATTTTAAAATAGGTAGGCATTAACCTTTACCGAATTGATGACCATAATGAAGAGATGGAATGCCAGCATTGAATTTATTTCATAACATCAATTGAACGAGTTTTAACTTTCTTTACTTCGAATAGGTTCCTAATTCTCGTATCCGAACAAATCTGTCTTTATTACTTATTCCGTAGTAAGTTGATTAAGCTCTTTTTTAGGGGTAGATAGAGTAAGAATTATAGGTTAAGAGTTATAGTAGTAGGTAAACTAATCGCTCTCCCTCTGTACGTCTGATTCTTTGGATTACCAAATGCGTGACGAGGGGTGTAAATATTATATCAATGAATGAAAGTGCTCATTTGAAGGTTTGAAGCTGAGGCCACACAATGGATGATCACCCAAAAATATTGATATAAACTAAAAGCGATGTTTTTTATGTGCTTCGATGTCACGCAGTGGTGAGACTAAGTGTTTGTCTCACACCCATATCCCATACCTAGCCTCATCTAGGGTATCCAATCCCGAAGCCTTTTTCCAATCCCGGGATTTCGGGATTGATTTATTTTGAATCCCGGGATCCCGGGATTTTTTTTTTAGCTCACCGAGGAATTTGAAATCTCCGATTTGGTATACTTTTTCCCAGAATCTCACGAAAACTCGTTTTTTTTTTTTTAGCTCACCGAGGAATTTGAAATCTTCAATTTGCCAATTTCATGTAAATTTCGAGAATTTGCTCAAAATTTCTCAATCCCGAAATCCCGGGATCGCGGCCATCTCAATCCCGGAATTTCGAGATCAGAAAATTGAACGGGATCCCGGGATTGGATGCCCTAGCCACATCCGATTATACTACATAAAATTCTATATTTTAAAATAAATCATTACAAAAATGTTGTTCTGATTATCATTTATCTAATCGAATTAGATAAGAGTTAGTTAAAGCTTATTTAAATACCACGTCCTATACTAAATTGTGCGTGTGGAATGTAAATCAGGCGTCGGCAACCAGGGCTTCGTGGTGCGGTGCCTTTTAAGACTACAATATTTGTCTACACATGTCATTACAGTGTAATTACATGTCACCCAAGTGCGGCCCGCACTAATCCCTACGTAAAATATTCGGCATTTTCGAAACAAAAGGTTGCCGACCCTTGATCTAGATCAGTGTTTCTTAACCGTATTGAAAGAATCGCCCCCTTTAGCAGAAATAAATTATCCAAAATTATCTAACGCCCCCAAAAAAAACGAAATTATAAAATTAAACAATTCGCTATGTAGTACTGTTATTTCATGCAATGGATTTCCTACTACAAATAAAAAATGTTAAAAAGTACAAATAAAACGTCAATAATAAAATAAGTACAATAATAAAGTCTTGCAATATCTCAGTGACCCCCCTGAGTGCATTCTCCACTCGCATCACCCCCTCGCATTCTTGCAGCGCCTCCCAAATTATGAAAAACTTAAAACGCCCCCCTAGACTTCTAAATGACCACCAGGGGGGCGGTACCGCTCTCGTTTAGAACCACTGATCTAGCTGAAGTATGCCATTATCAGATATGTATTTAACATAGGATTCTCAGAGCATAATAGGGTATGAAAATTAACACAGATACACCTTATTTTCAAGATAAGGATGAAACCATCGACTTTCGACCAACAAATATAAGAATCGATTGAAATGGCAATTCTTAAAACTGTCCATTTGAGGATTTCATCTAGCTACGACAATCGATATTAGCATATTTACAAAATGAAAATGAATATAATATAAAACTTGAACAATTTCAGTAATAGCGAGCCTCCTGATGACAAATATATTCGAATAGGGTTTCTTTATACATTCTGTTTGAATAGGCATATTACGAGTAGCAGTTCAATATTTTCCTTTAGATTATAAAACCAAAACAATCCTATCCAACCTATTTTAAAATAAAATCTTTTTTAATTGTTATATGATGCATCGACCGGTTTTTATCGACTTATAGATTTATCAATCATCTGGAACTAACAATAGTTAACACTATCGATATTAATTCAGTGCTTGAAATGTATTTTTGACAAACTGGAACGCGAATAATTCTACGAAATTATCAGAGTGGATTTTTAAAAATATATTCGGAATAATGATTAGACAGTTATAACTTATTATTTTTGCGTTTGAAATATTATGGTTAAATGCACTTTTATCATTTGTAAGAAATGGGACATTTAGTATTTTGCTATCTGATATTTATATTGTAAGTATTTTTTTCCACCAGTCACTAAGCTAAGATTTTTTCAATTTTTTAACATTCTTAGGTATGAAATAATATTAAAATCAATTCATCTTCCATTATATTTAATCGCATCACATATTGAATTTAAAATATATGTAAAAAACATTTTTTTTACATTATTAGAGCTAATTTCGATCGCGTAAAATATTCACGCTGAGAAAATGCTTTTTCACCAAGAATCGGCAGTAAATTAGCACATAAAAAGGGATTTTCGTGCAATATCATTTTCGAAAAGGTTATTTTTCAGCTTGTAAATAAAATGTCAATCTTTCTTTCAAAGACGACATTACAAAAGTCGTAAAAATTCCGTCGGGTCTGTAGCTTGGTGGTCAACGCCATTGGCTTTCGTGACAGATCTCACGGGTTCAAGCCCCACTATGAACAACATTTTTTTCGGTTGATTTATCAATTTCTCTTTGAAAACAATCGGTGTTTGTGATTCTAAAACAACGGGGAGTAGCGAAAGCTTTAAGTTAACCTCTAGTCCGATCCTAGCCTATATCCTTTTCCCCACACTCTCTTCGAAAACTGAGTAACAAGCATTTTTTATAGAAAAACTTCTGTTAAGATACCTCCATTGGAAGAGGACATTAATCATCCTAATAATCATACCAATGTGACTAAATGGCATGCAAGTGGATTATCGGTTGCAAAGAATTATGCTATCGCCTATCTGAAATAACTAAAAATATTATTTAACACAATTTTATATTTATTATCAAATGGAAAATTGATTCATGAACTTTTTAGCGAAAAAGTTTGTCCAGGCCAGGGTCTCTACTATCGATACATACGATGTCTATGATGTCTTCAATCCTTCGAGACAATCTGATTCTTAAAAGGGGGCCCAATAAAAGAGATAATTACTAATATCAATTGACGAAAAATGTACTTACCTACCTCAGATTGGAAGAACGAATAGTTTCAAGACTGGTCTAGAAATAGTTCACATTCTTTTCGCTCTAAATTTAAGTTTCAAACGTTATACTTAATCCGTCGTAGATAGTTTAATATTTGTTAAAAAAAATTCAATAAGATAATGATTTGATTTGATAAAATTGTTATTTCTTAATTAAATAGGGGCTCGCGCGAGCTCCTCTCCCTATCCCTTGTTCCACTCTTCTATACTTACTCTTTTAAGTAAAAAAAAAAGGTTGTGTGATTCAATATCAACTCTCGGATAGCAATTTTTGTTGTGATGATCTCGCAAGATCGTTGTGATTGTTGTGATGATTTCACAAGAATATAAGCGTAGCGGATATTTAAAAAATATATATTATAAATTAATGATAATTTATTTAAAATGAAGATTGTAATATAATGAACCAGAATGCAATTCTTAAGTTTTTGACGAGACTTAATGCTATGTATACCTGGTCTCCATTTCTCGCCCTGCATAAACCACACTAGACAAGGTCATTTAGGAAAACTAAGACTAATCATTATGATAATTAGATGCCGAGTATATGATAAATATGGCTAATAAGCTGTTAATTATCGCGTTATTATTGGCGTTTCACCAGTTAAACTTGTTATTTTACAAAGAATACATAATGTATTATTCATTCGATTAAAAAATACATAAACATGTTTCATTTCTTAGTAAAAATATAAAAAGGTTTTAACTGACATTATTTGTAACTATAAATTTTAATTATTGTGCTGCCAAATGTGGGTTACATTTTTTTCAGTTTTTGAGAACTGTCTTTCGATTAAATTTACATCCTAAAAACGGTGAGTAGAAAAACGATTAACATTAACTGATAATATATTTTTACCGTGTCTGAAATTAGAAGTTATTCTTTTGACTTACATCTCGGCTAACGTTGACTACTGAACATATCGACTGTGGAAAGGAAAAATAACGTAACCCTCAATTTTCCAAAACAGCTTTTTTTCGATAATCACAATGTATATAACTTGACACACATTCTATCAAAAGGATGGAAGCTGAAAATGCCGAATTAGTATCTAAACATAGCTTTTAAGTTTAAAAAAGATGACCCTGTATAAAATTAAAACCAAGAAAAAACACTGAAATAAAGGTTTTTCCGAGACAATTTCTTTATTCAATATTAGATTATGTCAATTAAACACCAGTTTAGGAGTATCCGTGCACTTCAAGGTTGTGTATAATTCATAATTTGCATATATCACAAAATCATCAAAACACGTTTTTAGCGCATCCTGTAAAATTTGATATGTGTGGGTTACGTCCTTTTTCTTTTCCACAGTCGATATGTATATTGATTATAATAATTTATTATGTGCATTATTATAATATGTTACATAACCAAATCAAATATACGAATCGGGTGGTTAATAGTCATTTGGATAAACATATAATTATTATATTTTCTAAATATACATGTTTTTCTAAAAAAATATCTATCTTAACCCCCAGAGACGACGTTTTTTTAGATAAAAAAAATATTTGTTAAGCCATATTGAAGTCACGGATAACTTTTATTCCTAAAAAAATAAAAACGCAAATTCGTATAGAAACCCCGACTATATGGCCATGCTCATCATATTAATACCGCGTAATATTGAGTAAGGACAGTTATAAGGACAAAAGTGACCGTATGGGCTCGCAAACATTCGGGGTTGAAATATAGCTAAACGTGCAATTTGACCTCTTTAGACCAACATAATTTCAATACAAATATATTAGCAAAAGAACTGTAAATAATTTGGTGTTTTGATAAAAAAAAAATAACTAACAGTTTCAAAAAGTCCATTAAAAAAAACGGAAATAACGGAAAAAAATCGCATGTGCTTTTTGGTGGCCGTTTCTGTCCCCGCGGCTGATGACTAACTGAATTCTGTACCCTTCTTAACCAAATATGAGTAAAAGAAACTATATTCAGATAGAACAGGGATGAATAGTGGGATCAATAGACAACGGTGTTTACTGTTACCATATGGTCACGCTCGTCCTTGGAGGGTTAAAATAAACTGTTTTTCCTTATAACAAGTACTGTTTCCTTGACATAATTAAATGGAATTTAATCTTATGATGGTAAATTAGATACTTTTCAAAATTATTTAGGAATTTTGACGATATTTTTAATATTGTAAAATTTCTACTTGCCTGCTTGGTCATTAATATATAAAACAGTAAAACACATAACCACAGTACTACACGCTTTTTGGAAAAATAAGATAGAAAACTTACCGTTATAAAATAAGTAAGGTTTAAGTTTGTACTTTTAGAATACACTATGGTATGTATATATAAGCAAACGTGTTAAATCGAACGTACATCAATCTAAAAAAATAAAAATATAAAGTTTAAACTATTTTTTACCTGAGTATGCGATGAGTTCTGTTTTTAACTCGTCATATCTTAATAATGTTTATATTTAAAATTATAGCGATAAAATAATAAACAACGTTTAAAGGTTAGAAATAAACACACACACACACGCACAAATGCTATTGTCTTATTATCATTAGAGATCTGTACGGGTCGGGTTTGATAAATTAAACAAATGCCCAAAAATCAAATGTGCCAAAAATACTTAAATTTTTGGTATGAACAATCATTTTTTTATCTCAAATACAGACCGAAAACTTATTATTTGATTGACAAAGAAATAGTAACTCATGTTATTGAAAATGTATATTCTCAATTGCTCGAACGATATCAACCGTTCAAAAGCAGTGGAAAATACAAACTGTACAATGTATTCGTGGATCATCGTTCAGCTGTATTCGCCACGTTATACAAAAATAATTTTAAATATCTTTTAGAATAAATTCCTTACATGTCCTGATCTCAATCGTCGTTTCTAACCCGAGCCCGGTACACGGGCCGTGTCTAGTAGAAGTCCGCGATTCAATCCCGGTCCTGTGCAGGCATTTATAATCAACAAATCCCTCAACAATGAATAGCACTATGCTTTTAAAAAAATCTTTTATTTGAGCCAGTACCACCACTTTTTGATCATTTCGCGGCCAAGTTCTATCAAACTATTTCAAGTTTCTATCACTATGTTATAATTTATGACAAGTGACAATATTATTATCCGTTAGTAAGCAATACAACTAAAATTTTCTGCTCATTTAGATGTAAATTAAACTACCTAGAGCGATAGAATTGTACAATTAATAGACTTCCATATTAATTTTCGATCAAAAGGAATTAAATCAATTTACACACCATGAATCATTGTATTGACGACGTCATTACCTAAATACGTGCTTCGTTCAATTTTCGCAAATCAAAACAATAATAAATTCATTATTATCAATAAAATACCAGTATGTACATGTATTATTTACGGGCTCATACCAAGTCCAGAATGATGACGTACACATTACGCCATTCAATTGTTGTGTTTTTAGATCTATGCCGTCTTTTTGTATTTTAACAATCCTTAGTTGTTTCGGTGGTTTTAAACGATTGATATTATTATAATATTAATTGGTATCCCTATTGATTTTTGACTGAAAACATTGGAAACTTCACCTTTAAATTTCCTATAGCATATGCGGGAGTCCTCCGTATAGCGGTCCCACAAGGGTAAACGCTAAATTGTCATGGTCGAATCAGAATTTTCAAAAATATATTATAATGTAAATACATATTTTATACACGTGCAATGAAAAAATATTTGTTATTAGCTGTTTGTCCCTTGTTAACAACTAAATACAAGATCATTTAATTTATAAAAATAGGGAAGAAAATCATTTCTGATTTCGATCACTTCACAAACTACAATTGAAAGAACCTATCCTTAAATTTTATATGGGTTCCTAGACCCCTATAACAGGCATGGGCAACCTTTCCTAGGTCTGGGGCCAAATTATCATTCTGTCTCCGAGTCAAGGGCCGTACCAAATTATCAAACAAAATAAAGTAATATTAAATTAAATAAAACACGTTGCCATTTCTTATATGGTGGTGATCATGAACTAGTAGAGTGGAGCCACTGCAAGCGCCTGTGTCATCTACATTATTTAATCCCTCCCTGGAACTATTGATTTCTTTGTCTAATACTTTGCCGAGATGAATCAGGGCCGGACAAAATAGCTAGGCAGGCCGGTGGTTGCCCATATATGCCCTATAACGTAGTAATCATATAGCGAAGTCCCAATTTCTACGCTGTAGGGGGGTCGACTGTACTTCCTGATAAGCTACCATATTAATTAATATAAAATAGCCCCCGAAAGTGTACCTCAGTTGGCTTATGTACATATTTCTGTATAATACTAACATACCAAACAAATGTATTACGGTTATAATCCCTTTCGTATTTCGTAACTGTTGGTGGATAGCAGCAGACAATTGTATTCATTTTTTTTCACAATTCAGTTGCAAACAATTTACCAGTGAATCTTCCGTCATTAAATTGACGATTGTCTTTTTTGTTAAATGAATAAAATAATCATTTAAAAAGCTTCCATATAAATTATACTACATTGTAACCAATAGTAGACGCAAATTAATTTGAAATGTAAGTTGTTTTATTGACTTCTGCGGTCTAGTAGAAAATTGTATCGTAGCGATCAGATGGGGTTGGATTCAAATCCCGGGAACCTCAACATCAAATAAGATTTTTTCCAATCATTATTTGAGATCTTGGACATTAGAGTATGTGATATCTCTTATCCTCGAATTGACCAAGCAAGCGTGGCTTAAAAATACAAATCTGTCGCCTTGGCAATTAGCTGCAATACCACATGTTTTTTGTATTAAAATTACATACATAAAAAAATGAAAATATGAAACTATGGTCTTTAAATAATCAATCTCGGAATCCTGGAGATTTAAAAATTGTCAGTCACTGATTAAATAATCATAATGTAAAGGGTGCCGCCGGTAATATTTTCAACTTTTGTCATTAAGTACTTCTTCATCCCGAATCACATTTTTCCATTGATGTTAAAAGTATTTTATTATAACTTGTTGTCAAACATACACCTTAAATTGCAACTGGAGAAAACAATTGATTCCACTTAATTGGGACACCTGGGTAATAGTTTATTTTGGCCCTCTAAAGCGACTGCCCCTATTTAGCAAGTTCCACATAATGTATTTTTCTTTCAAAAAGAAAAAAAGAATTGTTTCTACGACATAAAATAAGAATAGAAAAATCTTTAATAAAACAATAAGTGTAAAACGCTGATACACCAGAGTACCAAACAATACTTTTTGAAAAAGTCAACAGCTCCCAATGCCATCAAATTAATCTACATTTTTGATGGATTCAGCGGTAACTTTGTAGAATTCATTTTTAATAAACTGTGATATTCTGTCTGAGGGTGTCTCTCAAAGAGGCGAAGCACGTGTTTCAAACTGTAACACAACATGTGAAGTAACAAATTTATCCCACTTAATTTTATATTAAACTTATCTATGTCCAGATATCATACATAAATACGAAAAAACATATTAATATTAATTATAATATTTCTAATGTGAATCTAAATAAATACTTAATTTATGAAAAGAATGATCATTTTATATTATTCATATTGAAACTCTTAGTATAAGGATATCTTTCAACCTTTACTTTCACATCAAATAAGTACATATATTATTATTACCTGTATTTTTTCCAAATATTCCATAAGATAAAAGATTTTTACGCTGAAAATTGAGGTCAAACAACGTACAAAGTAATTAGTTGCTTTAGTGTAGAGTGGGTGGGGTAATCTTTTTGGATGAAGGACAACATATAGGAATTCAAAATGAATGGCTGACCGCAAGTAATTTAAAGTATGTTGGATATACACTATCAAGAAAAAATAGCAAACGAGACAAATGGAACTAGTTTACATTATTTTAAAATTCAGGTGTTAGTTTTGCGATTTAGATTCTTAAAACTGCTTTTAAATTTTTTATTTCAGACCTGAAGGTACATCCATGTATGAAAATTAATAACTGTATGGTACCCTTTTTGTCGTTACTTAGAGTCGGGAGCTATCGAGTACCATGATGTCATATATCCTAATATTGGTTGTAATTGCTCGTTTAAATTTGCATCAATAGCTTCAGTTATTCTTACAATTCTCATCATGGCATATATTAATTCCACAAGCTTCTATAATACATTCTTTAATATAGACTCCGAAAACGGTTTGTAACTATTTGCAATTGTATGGGCAATAACAAAGCTTGCATCTATAGAAGATTCTTCTTCATTCATTTGCCGCATAGACATATTTTTTATCCTAAATAAATTTTAATTCAATCCATCAGCTGTTTTACTTTTTGCTTTCAGGGTTAAATTAGCACCACATTAGTTATGATTGGAAGTAAAATGTCTTGTAATATTTATTATACTGTCATTACTGAAATATGTAATCTCTTGTTAAATGAAACAAATTGACTTTTCATTAATGCAAGCAAAAAGAGAATCTTTTTCAGAATTGCACTAATAGCTCACGGGAAACAGAAAAATACACTAAGACCACCAGTTTGCCCGTCCCTGCTTTAGTGTAATTATTATTTAATATTGTTTACTGTTAATTTTACTAGGAAATAAATTATGACAACGCAACATAAGCACTAAGAAATATTATCATTTAAATGTAAATTTTGGAATGCTTACTACACATGAGTCGTCTGGTATCAAAAGCGGAACTGTGCCATACATGATGTATGGAACAGTTCTGCTTTTGATACCAGATGACTCACATAGTCTATCATTATACATATTATGATATTATCATGTTATTCATAAAATAAAAAAATTACTAAAAGTGAATAACAAAAAAATTTCAGCTCTTAATTTATGGTAATTTATCATATGCACAAATCAACTAAAATTTTATTTTTCCAACAATAAAGATGTAACTGAAATAACATTGCATGAGTATAATTGAAATATCATTAATGATCACATTATAGCACATGTTTATTGTGATTATTATTATGTAATGGTTACAGGAAATGGTGGCAATAAATACATGACAGAAAAGTACCATTGTTATTTAAGCATTCCTTTAATATTATATTATAATACAAATGAAATAGACTACATCTAATAATTAGGCGCTGCCGGAAGAGTGCCACCAAAGTATACTAGTCTATAGCAGCGATCGGCAAAGTGTAGTCCGCGAGAAAATTTTAGTGGTCCGCAGAGAAATCTGACATTATTTTATGAACTTATTTTTAGACGCATTTGATCACTTTTATTTCAATATGTAATATTCACCACAGAAGTCCTGTTAGTGGTCCGCTGGATTAAAATTGTGAATTTAGTGGTCCGTGAGCCCAAAAAGTTTGCCGACCGCTGGTCTATAGTGTCTATAGTGCCACCGTCAACTGAAAATTTAATATGAAATGAAGTAAATGAAAAGTATATTGTTTGCTAACAATTTACTTTACATTATAAGATTTTTGCCAACTAAACTGATTTGAAAGTATCTGAAGCTTACTACCTGTCAGAAGAATTACAGCTTATTTTACTAAAAACAAACATGTAATTTCAAGCTGTAAGCATTAGGGCCTTAGAGCAGTATTCCATTTTAATAAAATACATCTGTGTATTTTCTAGCCAGAAGGATTCCGGCGTCTTGGAATGCCACTGATGACCATCCATATGTAGTTCTCGATGAAGCTATATGACATTAGGATGAATTGGGAGGAAGCAAAGAGCTTGGTAAAGAGCAGAAAATTTTGTGTGTTGTGGCAAAATCCACCAAGAAACGGTTCAAGAAATACTTATATTGCTATAAGTTATTAAATATAATGTACAATATTAACAAAAATCTAGCATCAAACCAATAACCATCTGACAGATCATCATCTTTAGTAACGTCATGATAAAAATGTAGGAAGTAATAAAAATATACCTCTAATTGGTTTAGTGATACTTTCGGGTTCCTATGGGGTGCATTCGCATTGCAAAGTTCTTTTTATTTCAACCATTCGCTAAATACCAATAATATCTAGTTGATATTTATTGGAATCAATCAAGTCTGGGGTCACTTAGTACTCCACCGGTCATCGATCCTATTTTCAATGTTTCGGTACTCGAGTGTTAAAGAATTTTGTTTCTGATATTCTATGCTTTATTATGCTGTGAGAGTCCTACTCCATTGTCATAAACAAAAACTTACTAAATTCTACCGCCATGATTGTTTTGCTTATACAGCAGCATTTTGTATATACCTATGAGAAATTTTGCTACCTTGTGCTCGGCTTTGCTCTGATGAAAAGAAAACATGACTTTTAAATAACTGCTTGGTGGCACTAAATCAAGGTGAGATGTGTTTTATTCATTGTATCCTCAATAATATTAACTATAACAAATATATTATTCAATCGGAAGTCGCTTCGCTAAGAGAAACAAGTGTGATGCCTAGTTTCACAACTGAATGAGATGAATGAAAAAATTCATCAATTTTTGTTTTACCATGGTTACTTCTTCAATCTCTCAATTGAAACATATTTTTTTCACGATATTCTCAATAATATTAAGGGTTAAAATAAATGAATCAAACAAAAGTGAAATAAATAATGTGAAAAAATAACGGCTGCCTTAATAATATTATTAAAACTGAGAGAAGATACGTTACCTCAATCTCAACATCCTAGTTTATGATTTCAACTAAGCATTGCATTATTAAGTTCTCGTCGTATCCTTAAAAGACACAATGTAGTCATAATGGCTCTGTTGTTATACTGATAATAGGTTACCAATGACTTGATAGGTGCGTAGACATGACTGTACAACAGCTATTATTTTACTCATCTATTGATAAATTTAGAAAATAAACAAATATTTATAGTAATAGTAAGAAAATTAGAAATAAATTCTTATCTCGCATACAAAAGATGTGACATTGCAACATGACTTTATACATATATCAACCGGTGGCATAGTTCTATAAAACATTCTTGCGTAGATAATAATATTGACTTTCTTAGTAAATATGAGTTGTCTTCACTTACACAATAATTGCATGTGAAATGTATTATTTAATTATCATTCTTGTCAACATTTTTGACAACAATATAATTAAATAATCATGTCTAGACATCGAAAGACATGACGCTTATAGTCGATTTTCTTCATCTAGATTTGGCCCATCTTGTGCGTTGAAGGTTATAATAATGTTTTAATTTTATTTATATAAAAAACTATTTACAAAAAATTTCAAATAACATGTTTATTTATTTGGCAATGTGAAAAGAGGACAGAGTAATAAAATGGAAATGAAGTCTACCGAGTAAATATAAACAAATTTTACTTAAAAACATAGAAAATAGTACTGGACAAAAAGCAAAGCAATATAGTTGAACAATGTTAAAGCTTTTCCCAGTGACACTTCCATAGACAGTCTGATTCTATGATATAGGAGGTGAAAATGAATATGTAAACGATTACTCTGATTATCATAGTGAACATAAAGTTCGATACTCTCAAAAATGGCGGAATCTCATCTTAGCCTTGTATCTACATATGTCTGAAGTCTAGTAGTCAACGTCGTTGGCTCCAGCTGCACTGCTCACGGGTTTGAATCACACTTTGTACGGTTTCAAAAATTGTTATTAAAATTGATTTATTGCTTTTTATTCGAAGACATGGCTGCCTGTTATATCCAATTTCTCTCCTTCCTATCCTATAAGGGGATAACGAGAGCAATCAGCTAACTAGTTCTGTCCTAGCTCTATCTGTATATCCTCCCACAACAAAAGAGAGGTTGAGGGGACTTAGTAACAAGCATTCCTCGTATAATAACTTCTGTCCAGATAAGCTTCATAAGGTGTTCACATGCTCCATATTAGGAACAAAGTTTACAGGTTGTTACCAAAACTCTGATTTAAGCAATACATTTTTTACGCAGTTTGACTTTGACGCGGTTAAGGAAAATGCATTAAATATAAATGTTTAATACGGATGCAAAGATCAATCTGAATAAATTAACCAGGAAATGAAAAATAATAAAGATGAGTGTTCCGCAACCTTTATGTTCACGGACCTCTTGTGAAGAAAAGTAACACAATGTTGATTGAGTAAATAATAGTTTTTAAATTACTTTTTTCAATGACTGGCATCTTTAAACATCTGCGATTGCACATCAAAGTGGAATAAAAATGATAAAAAGTTTCATACAAATTATCATTACGTTTGTCTTCTTTTTTTTGTTTTGACTCTCAGCATGCCTAAAATACATTTTCAATCGGGCTATGCGAATTAGCGACAGTCTAAGTTTTACTAAACTTTAAATAAAAAGTGATGTTTCTTTATCATTGATATTAAATATAAAATGAAGGTACTTAAAAATGTAAAATTATATATATATTCTTATCATGAATAAACCTGAGCTGAGGAGTCATGGTCTTTTAAGTGAAGTCAGAGTCGTAAAAAACGGTTGAATCCGAATTCCTTCTTTTTAATTTAAGCACAAAAATTTATACAATTTAGTAAATATTAAAGAATATGAGACTCGTTTTTTTGTAACATTCAGTTATACATCTTTTTTAAATCGGAGTCGTACCATTTTTAAATGAGTGACGGCTTTTTCCACTTCTCCCCATCACTAGAATAAGAATTAAAAATGGTACTCCATGTATCCAATACCCTAAATGATATTTATTTTTTTTGATATTTGTCAAATACAATTATTGCACAATAGAATTCCATCTATGACAGTGTCTCCCAAACTTTTTTACTTCACGGCACACTGGTGAATTGGATTTTTTCCGCGGCACACCAAATAAAAATGCAGTAAAAAAGGCAATGTACCTTATTAACCTTTCCACCGCGTATGACTGCTATGCATGTCCTAGCGAACATGCCCTCAGCGCGCGTGACACGTATAGATGTCATGGAAATTTCAAACCCTATATAAGAGCTATCTATTTTGTTACATTTGTATAACTTGGTTGAATTATATTACTAAATGTATATTTTACCAAATTCAATAGATGACATTAGTCAAAAAAGATTCAATATAGGCTAAAATAATTTATTTCTGGAACACGCCGTGAACATACGTCACCAATTCAAGATGGCCGCCGTTGATTCATGGCGTTTCTCGTAAGAACTGTGCGCCACGTATTTACAAAATATGCATATATCATTATATTATTTGGGATAATGTAAATAAGCGATCGAGTGCGGGTGAAATTGAAATTGTTCCAAGAATTTAATATTATAAGCATGGTATGGTGGTGGCGCAGTGTTCTTGGTCGCGCGTGGCTGTATTTTGCAATATGGTGACGTCACACCGCAATTGTATGAAGAATGATTATTGTTGAATTAAACCAAAAATACAAGAAATATATCGTATTTTATTATTGAAAAAGTTACTTTCGGTGGCAATTAAAATATTTGATAAGTTAAAAAAATATTACAACCTATATTTATAGTTGAAAACGCGATAACAAAATCCTCAAAAAAGCAGCCGAGTACAGGGTATGTTCGCTAAATTTGGTGATGCGGGCAAAGGGTTAATATGCATATATAGATTTTTGGAGTAGATAACATTTTTGAATGCAATAAAGTAAGTGGGTCCAGGAAAAGTGTTCCCCTATTTTTATACAACAATGCCAAGCCACAGAATAAGTATTACTACAATACTAGTTCAAATTGTTTACAAATAGTTAGTGATAGCTTTACCAGAGTGAATGCGAGTTTATTGTATTTCCGATGTGTGTAAATAATTTTGCTCAACTTATAAGTGATTATTTTTTATGTAGGAAGGAAAATAAATAATAAACAGAAGTACATTCTAAAAAAACAATATATTTAATATTGAATAACAGAATATGTAAATGAAAAAAAAAAACAATTTTGTGACAGAATAACAATAAAATAAATTTATGCTCTTCGCGGCATAAATTGAAAACTTTCCTAGCGTAATCAATTTCCTTGACTACATCACAAAAACAATTTGTACAAATACTTTGATGATAATAATAATAATTGCATAATGCCTCCTAGGTTTGGAAAATATTATAAATTTAAATACGTATGTACACAAAAAAAAATATTTTTATCTGTTGATTATTAAAACTAAATTAAAAAAATCAATATGATTTCTTTCATGAAGGATAGTCTACAAAGCTTATTTATAAGATGTAAGAATACAGTAGTCTTGCCTTTCATCGGGTGAACGGTGATAAAGGAAATCAGGTAAATAAAAATATTATTTTAAAAACAGCATGTTAAATTTATTTAGTATTTTTAAAACAACTTTTCTAAAATGATATTGTCTTGCTGTTTATCAAAAAAATAAGGTTTTTAAAACAGATTTTTGTTACATCTTAGATCGCCCCACGCCTTCAAGAAGAAATCTACTGTATTCAATTAAAAAAAAAACTCAATGACATTCAATGCAAAGTTTAGGGGTACATTTTTTCTTAGATTAATATGAGAGATAAAAAAATGATTTCATGAAAATCTGTAAAAATTTTCATATCCATTAAATATTTTTATCAAAACTTTATAAAATGTATGTAAAATAAATACAAAATTCTCTCTTGAAAAATTAAACTGTGTTTGTCAAAAAAAATATTAAAAAATTACTGTAGTCAGTATATAAGGATATGTCATCAAAATCCTTCGAAAGAGTTTTTCTTAAATAAGTTTAAATGACCTCTGGTTTATAGGTCATCGACACCAAACAAAAATAATGGCATATATAAGTATCTGTAACAGCCATGTTTTATAGAGGGGGTATTATAAAAAAAATATTAAAACACTCCCATTCAAGAAACACTTACAAAGTATTTTTTTTAATTTTATACAGTTTTAAGACATGTATCAAAAAACTTTTATTAAAAATAACTGTTACAAAATGTAATATAAAAATACTGTTGGAAAATATATTCAATTATTTACTACGTGAAATCTCAATTGTTGAGCAATATCTTCTTTAGAATGACAAGGCATAGCCCTGAGTCTGTTTTATAATCAGAAAATAAAATAGCTCATAAAAAAAGGTTTTCAATCTAATATTGTCACCCTAGTGGACACTTGAACAAGTGATAAGTGAACTTGCCGATTCCACAAAAAATTTAAAAATGATTTTTTTTCACTAAATGATTTTTAAATCACCACATTATGGTGGTGAATTCCATTTTTATTTTATTTTATTAATAACGTATTTCCTCAATTATACGACGCACCTCAAATTCAGAGACACCGAATTAGAGGAAATACAATATTTGCGGATCTAACACAAGTTATACATTTTGTGAAGAGATCCAAGTAGCTTAGAACTGCTCACCTTCATCAATTAGCAAGTGTTGTTCATTTTATTGTCAGTTGTAAAAAAAGTGTGGAACATTGTCAGAAAGATATCGTTAAAAACACATTAATATTTTAAATTTTCAAATGCCCATATCACAGTAATTTACAAATGTGAAATATGCATCGTCTAATTTCGCCTCCATTGTGAAGTTGTCAGTTAATAATTATTAATTAAAACACATTCGTTTTAGGCACAGTCATGTATTGTAAGGGCAAGCGAAAAGTTAAGACAGTGACATCTAATAATGGGGAAAAAGTTGATGATTATTTTAGTAATTGATAAAATCTAGCTAATAGGAGTTGATTAAGGTATCTTATATTTTAAATACTATTCCACTAAATGATTACTGTATATGGTAGATAGAGAGAGAAAGTGGCGGACTTAAATATGTTTTTTCTTTTCATCAAATTGATTCATCTTGACCAAATCGCCGTATGTAATTGTGAATAACGTGTTAAACATTTATGAAAATAAAAGGCTCCACGCCATCAAACTTAAATGTCACCGTCTCGAAATCTTATCCATTTCATTCATCCTTAAAATAACACAAGTGAGAGAAATAGGCAAAAACATTTTTCACATGTCAAACACTCCAATGTGTAGTTGTACATCTTAATTTGTGACATTTTAATTAAAGAATAAACTAATTTAGTCAAATTAATACTAGTTTTGACTATTTTTATTAAAACCTTTTCTTATATTCGGGTGAAAATTGAACATAACGTAGTCGTTAAAAAAATAATTCATATTACAGCGAGTAATCATGAATTAACGACCCTAATCCACTCAAAGACAATGTTCGCTTCCCGAATTGTTTCTTAACCGATCATCCAACTTTCACAATTTCAACCCAGACACTGTTCATAAATGGTAGTAAATTACAATTCTAATCCATTAAACTAAGGTGTTGGTTATCTGAACATGTGCTTGTGGTCCGAATATAAAAATCTTTTGCCAAACTGTTAGTCATACTTGTTTGCAATTCGTTAACCAGTTGCCCAATGTATTTGATTATTGATAAACCACCTAACTTCAAAAATAATAAATTTACAGAAAAGCGTAAATATGTAACATATTTGAGTTTTCAATAAGAAGTTTTTAAATGTCCACATGATTGTTTAAACTTATATGAGTAGTAAATAAGGTGATTATATCATATTTGATTACATAAAAAAATGTTGGTTTTACATCATACAAATAAACTTCATTGGAGTATATCAAGTTTGAATATTTTTAGTGTTATTATATTATAATTTTCATTCAAGTTTTGGAGCGACTCTCGGTTGCCAATATATTCTACTTTTACATAAGGATTAGAGTAAAAGAAAGATACAACTCTGAACATGTTAAATATCATTTTAAAAACCAAAGCATGACATTCAGTTGATTTCTTTTTGATGAGATTTCACTTAAATCCATTACAAGTCTCACTGCACAATATAAATTTGATTTACTGTCCTTAGTAATTAAATGTTTGGTATTAAAATATCGATACCATGTTTGTTCGACACAAGATTACGCTTAATTAATTACATCTATGGACATTGCATGATTCACAATTGCACATTTAATAAGAGTCAAATTGAAAGGAGTCATTTCACTAGCGTAAATCTAAAAATTATCCAATATCACTTGATTTGCACAATCTTCTTTTTGTTCCAGAAGCCCAGGGCGTATTCGATGCCCCACGCAACCACACACAGCATTATCAAAAAGTTTTGAAACTGGATGCACCATGGATAGCTTCCTGTGTAATCTCGAACCGCCCCTGAAATAGATCAATTGAAAAATGTTGATTACTACACCTCGTATGCGATAATAATACGAAAACAAATCAATATTGAATTTCTATGATAAATAATTATTAAATTACACACTGCGTAGATATTTGATTTCACATGCAGTATTGTTAAAGATTTAGGTAGAATTAATATTCTTGTCAGGTAAATGGCAGAATGGAATGGAAAATTGCAAACATGGTGCGGAAGGAGTTTTTGTAAAAATGTGTCGTTGGTAAGCAAATAAATCCAAATGATCTGATATTATTAACAAAAATCCATTTTTCACAGTCTACGGGCAGGATGGCATTCTGACTTGAATTTGAGTGCGAGAGGTATGATGTAATTCTCATCCACAGAAAATTGTTCACATTTGGATTTAAGCTTGTATAACATTAACCCCCAGAGACGAGAAATTTTTGCAATAAAAAAATAATTTCAAGCTTTATTGTTGGGTCCTATGGCGCAGCAGTTAGCGTTGTGGGCTTCCATGCCAGACGTCACGGGTTTGGCTTCCAGTAAAAACAGCATTTTTTTTCGATTGATTTCTGTTTGAAGGCATAGGCATGTCTGTGATGTCTAAAAATTCCTTTTCAACCTTCCGATCCTAAAATATCAGGGCGTAGTGAGAGGGATTAATTGGCCGCTAGTCCTGTCCTAGCCTTATCCTTCTATCCCTACTACTACTAAAAAGGAGGTTGAGCGACTGAGTAACAATCAGTTCTCGAGAAAAACTTCTGTTGAGATACCTCCATTAGGAGGCCACATGCTTCACATTGGGAGCAGACATGGATTTAAAAAAAATATATTGAATTCACAGATAACTTTTATTTCTAGCATTTTTTTTTTGTATAGAAAGCTCGTGTAATATTGTGTAGAGACAGTAGTAAGGACGAGCGTGACCATATGGTTACACAAACATTGAAACGGTTGAAATTAACTTTACTCAGTCGCTCAAACTCTCTTTTTCGAAGAGAGTAGTCGGAATAGAAGGATAGGGCAAGACAGGACTAGTGATTAACGAATAGCTCTCGCTATGCCTTGTTATTTAAGGATCGTATGGGTGAGAGGAAATTTTCTGACTTCAAAAACACACATACCTTCAAACTGAAATTGAAAAAAATGCTATTCGTACTGGGACTCAAATTTGTTTTTGGTAATTAATTTTATAGAACTTTAAAACAATATTTACCGACGCAGGGTCCAAGGAATAAGACGAAAATTCCTTTAGCAACCATGTGAAGTCCGAAAGCAGCTGGAAGCTTGTCTAACGTGCAACACTCTGATATTGTAAGAGTGAAATTACTCAAACAACACCCTCTGAAGAAACCACAGATTGATAGCCAAACCATTAGAGGGATCCATTCGGTTTGTTGAGCCAGCACTGAAAATAGAATGATCAAAATTTATTATCTATTCTGTGTTTTTTATACCTAAAATTTATACTATTTGTTATATCAAATAATTACAAAATATCTGGAACAACGCTGCTTTAATTAAAATATGGCTATATCCATTATAGCTAAAAAGAATATCATGCACTTTTTGCATGATGTAGTTCTGTTATGTTTTAATTAATGATAAAACAATGAATTAAAAAATGTTAAAAATCTCTGAATGCGATTTACTCAGAAAATTTAGACATTTAGTATTGTGGCAGGGTTGTTCTAAGGATGCGATATCTAGGAATGAATAATATTTGTATGAAAATAGTTTGACCAAAAGGGAAAACAGTACATTCCACTGTATATTTAGTCAAATGTCATGAAATAAGATAACAGATCTAAAAATTCATATTTAAAAAATCAATCAAACGTACCTGCTCTTGTCGAGGCCAAGCATAACGCTGATACAAAGAACACCAGCTTTTTGGAAACTTTCTTACGATCAAATATCGGAGGCAGTATAAGCCTTACTAATATGTCTGTGATGGCAGTCACGGATAGACAGAAAGCTGTCTCCGTTTTAGTATAACCCATATCACTTATAAAGAATGGTGTTATCATCCTAAAATTCAGTTCTCCCACCCAAAAAATGGACAGGCCAAACAAAAGATTTAAATAAGACCAGTCTTTCAATAGATCCAGATCCATCAAGGCGACGAATCTTCTCACAAAGTTCTCCTTCTCTGGCTCTTTCATTTCATTATTGTTGAGCATCTTTATTCCTTTATCTCGGCTGACTTGGGATATTTTTCTGCCGCGTGTCATGTCCAGACCAAAGTCATCATCAACAGCCTGAAAGATAAATTGATATAGATTTAAATATGAAAATATTCGGTTGCAACAAATCACCATGGCGCCGAATAATTTTGAAAATAGCAATAGCAAATCGCCGTTGTCAATTATAATATAAGCCAGTTCAAGCAGTACAGTATATTCTAGACTTTTCGTATTCCATTCACAGTTATACTTTTTATTTTAAAATGTTTTAGCTACATGAAATTACCTCAGCTAATTTTTTAGCATATTCTTTCATTAACAACTAAGGTTCAGTTTGTTTGCAAATTAAAAAAGAATGGGTATAATACTTTTGAGATATTTTAACATAATACGTTGTTTAATGTTGGTTCAATAATAAATAGTTATGTATGTTGAAAAATTTAAACAACTAAGAAATATTGTTGATTATGTGTGGTCCATAACAAAATGGTTTATAAAAAAATAACTTCAATAATAAAACTCTGTACTTACATCCAAATAAATATGTAGATTGCTTCCGGTGAAATCCATATTGGAAAGACTAGAGAGAACAGACTCCTTCCTTTTCCTGACTGAATGGCTGACGCTAATCGAAGACATGTTTCTCGGCATGACAGGCATAGTCGGTCTCTTTGTCAAGCCACCGTTTCCGATTCTTTCCAAGTCCCTAAGAGTCTTCTCACAAGTTGCCGCACGCGGCATGCCGATGACAGTTCTGTTCGGTTTCGATACTACAGCCATTAATGCGTTGGCTTCGAATTGATCTTCAGCTTCTTCGTCTATTCTGTCCTGTTGGATATCCTGAAACATGAAAATAATTTCTGATAATTGTCTGTTTGTCAATCAATTTTTTCTTCTTATAGAAATGCATTGTGAAAGTAACATTGTCGGTGGGTATCTCTGAAAGGGTGATACGTGTCACAGTTAGTAGCACAATACGTGGAATAATCTAAGTTATTTCAAATTTTATATTAAAATGAACTTCCACCATGTTATACATATCACAACGAAAGTATGTTTGAATTTTCTTTATTTATGATTGTGTTAAGGAAAAGTTTGTACCTTCAAGACTTCTCCTTCTTCATCAATAGGAACATCGATCAGGTACCACTTGATTGGCTGAAGCAAACACGCTCCAAGGACCGAATGAAAAGCCAACGCTCCCAAGATAAGAACAGTGCCTCTGAATCCATAAGCATCTAAGAGTATTCTGACCAGCTGCGGCATAACCATGAGACCGAGTCCAGTGCCAGCCATTGATAGTCCAACTGCTTGTCCACGCTTTTTTGAGAAGAAGTGGTTCAAAGACACGAAAGAGGACGATGAGGCGAACCCAACTCCAATGCCTGGAAATTATAAGAAATTATTGAATATGACTGACTCTCTGACACTAAAAGTTCAACTCAATTTTATTCTCGCCATTCTATTTTGATGATGATGAACTAATACAATAATACTATAGAAGCTTTTGAATTTTAAGCTCAGAAATGTCAAGTTCTTCAATATGGGTAAAATTTTCGCAAAAATAACATTTACGAATAATTGAATGTTAACAAGAACAAATCGTTGACTTAGGTACATAGTGCTACAAAACTAGAAATTGGTTGTTTTGAGAAGTGATCATTATTATTTGTCCCAATTCAAAATTGACAAAACCGTTAAACAATATTTCGGGTTATTTATGTGAAATTGATAAAACATTGTTTATATTTCATTATTTTCATATGCAATGTCTGCCTGCCGAGAGAAAACAAGTATTGTTTTCTAGTTGTACTTTTGTGGAGCTATAGAAGAGAGGTATTCGAATAATGGGTAATATAACTCAAAACATCAAATTTTTGACTTATTGTTATATGGAACTAGACCAGTGGTCGGCAAACTGCGGCTCTTTGGCCCCTTGAGTGTGGCAATTCCACAAAATACCACATACAGTGCGATTGAAACTTCGTGTCCTATGCGCAGAAGTAGGTTTTTAGTATTAAAACTTAGGGATGGAAAGGGTGATTGCAGTGAACGTACCTCGATCAGATTGAGGACCATTAAAGCAAAAGCCAGCTTAGGAGTACTCTAATCAAGCTAATAAAAAATTACCTACCTATTTATATAGTTTAAGTTTTAAAAAATTGGCTTTCAAAATAAATTTCAATCGTTATACAGTTGATATTTGGGTCAGTTGGGTAATGAGTTTGCCGACCACTGAACCAGACCTAGACCATCGAAATGTTAGAAGACAAAAACATATCCATATAAGTAAGATCACTGTTTATTGATGAGAAGGTAACCGATTTATTTTTAAATTTAAATTTCAGGTCTAACATGTGGGTGATTTGATGTATTTTCTTTTCATGCTGATCTTGACTGACATTGCTAAGATAAATATTTGATCTTTTCGCTATCACCTACAATGCTTATCTGTATCATAATCTATCAAACATAACTGTGTCAATACTGAATATGAATTAACAAATATAATGTAAAGAATTTTTCCGCAAACTCCATGCGGCATTAATGACATTTATGATTGGATCATTTTCTGACGCCTTTGATTTGTTTTAAAAACATTATTTGTAGATATAACATTTCAACATTCATTGATTCAAGAATGTATCATCGTTTATCTAGAATGTTAAGTATTTAATTTATCTGTTTACTTCAATATCTTATAATTTATATATTTGACATCATACTAACCTCCCATTATACTGTATGTAGCCATTATATGTGCCATGCTTGCAGCAGGTGCCGTGCATAGCAGGGCAGTCGCTGTGATGATGGAGCCGAAGATACAAACTTTCCTGTATGAGAATGTCTTAATGACAGGACCCACAAAGAATCCAGAGAAGTTCACCATGCAATCGAGAGTGCTCATGATGACTGACGCACCGGTGGTTGCCACTCCCAATGATTTGAGAAGGTCTCCGAAAAGCAGACCGAATGAGGGTTCCAAAGATCTGGTGGAGAACTGGAATTAGAACAAAAGTACTATATAAGAATGTGTACAAATCTCTTTTTTAATCAAAGTTATCAAACTAAATATCTAATTTATGCCTGGGAAAACTACAGTCGCAGACCGCAGTTGGGCCAATGTGTATTTCAGTAAGGTCCACTTTTATCATTTAATTGTTTGTTTAACACGTTTTCATGATACTCAATAATGTATAATATATCTAAAATACCATAATATTTTCGGGCACATCCTTCATTTTGAATACCTAATGCAGGACCTTCAGGAAAAAAATTGTGCAGACCTGGTCTAGATTAAAAATATATAATAAGAGTAAAAACCATCTATGCTTAGATTTTTTTATATTACTAGAAAAGGCTGAAAGCACAGCGCATATTTACAGCTGCCATTAGGGCAATTTACATTGGCGCGAAGTCTTCCACACTTTGATGACGTGTGTTCCTTATGCACATTAAAGGGCCCATACATTAATACATGAAGTCATGACGAAATATATTTTTACAGCTCGTCTACAGCTGCGCGCGCAGGCTTGTTCCCAGGTTCCTCGTTTGTGCTCGGTTTTAGACGGTGAACATGGGAACCTATATCGGGTCACGTGAAATATTCCACGATACGGCGTGAACACGTGAATTTTCTGTTCCAAGACATGTTCTGGAACCATTTGTTCCTTAATGTATGGCCGGCATTAGGCATAAGGAATGTCACCTAATCCTGGACGACGGCGCCCCAGTGTGCAGACCCCTAATAACAATGTTTGTTGCAAGAAGAATGCATGGATATATGCAAAACGATTAAGTTTGAATTGAATGATGATGCATTTTTTGAAAAGATTTAAATACTGCAACAATGAATTGATTTTTTTATATACAAATGAATCTTCCAAATTACAATATGAGTTCCTGAAAATAAAGGGTACTTGTTAACTAGGCTGTAGCGTTTTTGACATCTGTAATTAAACATAAATACTCTGTTACTTTCAACACTGACGCCTTATTAATCAACATAATTTGATATTCGATAATTGCACTGCGATCCTTCGCGGATCTTTGTATTGATTGAGTATTTATAATATAACTATAGGGTATAGCCCAGATGAATTATTTAAAGTGGGTCAAAAAAATAATGACATAGTTAAGCGCCATTAAATGTCTAAATTTAATTCGTAAAAACAATTATTCAGAGTGTGAAAAAACATTTGACGTTAAACAGAGCAGGTAAATAAAAGAATATGTTTGTTTTGTTTTTCAATCAACTAGCACTCGAAATGGTGTTAATCGAAAATCCTTATTAATCTCCCAAAATTAACAATGTTTATTGAATATCATTTTTATCTTTATCAGCCTTATCAGCTATTGTTGATATGAAGATCCAATATCAAAACATAATAATATCTTGAATAAAACAGGTGGTTCGCCACTGTTAAATATATTTTCTAACGGTTTAACCCGTCCTAATTGATGCAACTCATTAGTTAATCATTTCTTAATGTAAATGTCATTTGTATTACCACTATCGTTTGTTTGTTTTTTTATCATCCGCTCCTTGCCTCCCATTTTTATTTGATTTTTATTATAGTATATCAGAATAGTAAAATTAAAATCATTCGTAATTAAGCAAACATTTGCGAAAGTAGTTGTCTGAGGATGCCTCTGAAAGAAGCGAAACATGTGTCACATTTTGCTGCACAATACGTGGAATAATCAAAGTTATTTATAATGTTGTAAATATATGTTTTAGGATTTTCAAGAAGTTTGTTAAAATGTACAGTAAAATATTAAGCCAGCCAAAAATCTTGTTTCCTAACTGTTTCACGACTCTTTTTGATTTGTTACACTTTGGAACCGATGTATCGATATTATAAAATGTATGTGATCAATCGCCTGTTCGTGTTATTTTTCCAATATTAAAATAGAGTGATAAGATGTCCTCATGGTGACTTGGCTTTCGGTGGATTTTCCCTGTGAACAGTTTTCCCGGATGCGCCCATGGCTAAATTTTCTAGGATAAATTTTTCGTACACGACTGTAGGTACCTACCTTTTTTATGATTAATTGAAATACTGAACTAGATTTAGTAACAAATTTTACAGCCGAAATAACTGTTATTTAAATGTGAATATTTTCATTTTATACAAGGCGCGCATTTTTCTATAAAACTTTTATTCCATATATGTCGGGTCCAATGGCACAGCGGTTAGCGTTGTGGGCTTCCGTGGCGGATCTCACTGGTTCGAGTCCCAGTACGAACAGCATTTTTCGATGGGTTTTTGTGATGTCTAAAAATCCCTTTCCACGCTTCCGATCCTTTAACAACTGGGCGTAGCGAGAGCAATTAGTAAACCACTATTCCTGTCCTAGCCTAATCCTTCAATCTCTACTACTCTCTTTGACAAAAGAAGGGTTGAGCGACTGAGTAACAAACAGTTTAAGTAGAAAAACTTCTGTTGAGATATTTCCAGAAGGCAACATCGAGAGCGGACATGGATAAAAAAACGAAATATTAATTTGATCGATTCTATTTTACTTCAATTACGTGGTTAACAGCTGAACGACCGCACGTTTTTTTTTTATAAAATTTCACCTGGCGAAATAAAATTTTGCGAAAATTGTAATTTTACTAAATTCACTATAATTTGTAAACAAATTGAGATATCTTAACAAAATTTAATTTTCTTAGCTTCCAGATACTTCGCCTATACGCATATATGAGTCCGGCGGCCAGCAACCTTTGTTTTTCAAAGACTCAAATACGCGTCCGCGGTCGTTAAGCTGTTTATTTATGATCGCCCAATTATATTATCATTTAAAAACAATTATTTTTATCAAGGGTTCAATTGATAGCATTATTAAATAATTACATGAGCAATTGTCAAGTTCCTTAATATTTACTTACAGCATAGAGAATTAATTGTCAAAAAGTTATAATTCGAAAAAACTAATTAATTGGTAAAGTCGGAAGCATGAAATTAAACAACGCTATGTACAAAAACGGGTTTGCAAGTCTTTCTAACAGTTTGGCGAAAATTTGAAACTTTTCACACACAATTACATCGCGGAATAATTGGCTACCATAAGTTCTTAATTAGTTCCACGTTAATTAAGTAAATAATAGATATAATATGCAAGCATGTGACATTAATCCGTAAAGGTCAACAGATTTGAAAATAAACTAATGTCTAATTAGTATCCACAGATGCTGAGAAAATACTATCAACTGTTTATTACCTAATTACAGCTATTCGTCAATGTCTCCTGAGAAAGATGACGTCAGTAAGATTACGTTGATGTTTTCATTAATCACTTTCTTGAGAATATGAGTGGATTTTTAGATACATCAGTTTCAGTAATAATTAAATACTATATATATATTTTTTAATTAACGCTTACTCTGAAAAGAAACAAGTTTATATCGAAGAAATATTTCTGTTGGGATAAACTCTATAATGAGTCCATATACTACACATTGAGAGCGGACACAAATTATTGATATCAAGTCTATTTCTAAATCGCCTTCTCATTAACGCAACTTTTATATATTACACATTTCAAACAACTCGATTATAAATATATTATATATATATATCGACTGTGGAAAGGAAAAAGGACGTAGCTTTTGGGCCATATGCAAATTATGAAATATACACAACCTGGAAGTGGACGGAGACTTCTAAACTGGTGTTTAATTGACATAATCTAATATTCATTCAAGAAATTGTCTAGGAAAAACTTTTTTTTCAGTCTTTTTCTTCGGTTTCAATTTTCACAAGCTCATCTTTTTTCAAACTTAAAAGCTAAATTTAGATACTGATTCGGCATTTGCAGCTTACATCCTTTTGATAGAAAACGTGTATCAAGTTTGATACATTGTGATTATCGAAAAAAAGCTGTTTTGAAAAAACTGTGGGTTACGTCCTTTTTCCTTCCCACAGTCGATATATACATTGTAATTAACTTCATTAGGGTACTCCTAAGCTGGCTTTCGCTCAAAAGGTCCTTTATTTGATTTGAGGTACGTTCGCCGAGATCGACCCTTTCAACTCGGGTGTTACACGAAGTTTCAATCGCACTTTATATGGTATTGTTTTGAAAGAGCCACACTCAAGGATTCCAAGAGCCGCACGTGGCTCGCGAGCTGTAGTTTGCCGCCCGTTAGGCGACACGCGGACCCCCATTTGCATTCTAACACTACTTCACGGAACAAAGAGAAAATCATCGTAATCGACTTTGTGAGAGTTCCGATGGAAAACGTTTATGTTTATATTATTATTTTTATCTGGTCCCACCAGGATTCTGAATCCGTCCTGTCAATTGTAGGTAAAGTAATTACTCTGGAAAATCTTGCCGCCCTCTTTTATTTCCCCATTCTATATTAGTCGGGATATTACATGGAGATTGAATTTCCGGAAGATAATTTAAAAACGTGACAATGACTTAAGCGCATCAGAAATACAATCCACAAAATCAAAAAGTAATATGAATCGGGAAATTGATTTTAAAATAACAAATAAATATATATTAATATTTTCCTCAACTTTTTGTAATTTCTTACAATTCATTTAGTAGATAATATATTATACATTTGAATAGGTGAATCATAGACATAATATAAATTGATTCGAAAATAAAAATAAACAGCGCTATAAAACCTTTACGTTTCTCAGAAATGTTACATACATACAATTAAAAAAAAACGCGTTTAAATTTACCAATATCGGTGAGGTTGTTTCATATGACGCGACAACAACTAGCGTTGGTTAAAATCTGATTCTAAGAACATGCAAAAAATATTCTAATATACCAAGCCGATGATACGAGAGAAACCATCACATAGGTTTCCGTGAAGTTCTTTCTTGTCTTCTCTATATATTATATTGTAATATAATCTAGAGCAGCGGTCGCCAACCAGTCGTCCACAGTAAAAAAAAATGTGATGCTCGAAATTATTGCAGTAACGTCATTGAAGCCAAGAATCCATAAACATGTCGACTGTGGAAAGGAAAAAGGACGTAACCCTCAATTTTCGAAAACAGCTTTTTTTCGATAATCGCAATGTATACAACTTGACACACATTCTATCAAAAGGATGCAAGCTGCAAATGCCAAATTAGTATCTAAATTTAGCTTTTAAGTTTGAAAAAGATGACCTTGTAAAAAATGAAAACCAAGAAAAACACTGAAATAACGGTTTTTCCGAGACAATTTCATTAATGAATATTAAATTATGTCAATTAAACACCATTTTAGAAGTATCCGTGCACTTCAAGGCTGTGTGGAATTCATAATTTGCATATGTCACAAAATCACCAAAACACGTTTTTTGCGCCTCCTGTAAAATTTGATATGTGTGGGTTACGTCCTTTTTCCTTTCCACAGTCGATGTGTAATTAAAATATCATAACTCTTATTAACAAGCGTTATTGTCATTTTTTAGTAAATTGAAAAAAAAACATTTCATTGGTCCGCGGTAGGGTATCCAATCCCGGGATTTCGGGATTGATTAATTTTGAATCCCGGGATTGAGATTTTCTCACCGAGGAATTTTAAATCCTCAATTCGCTATACTTTTTCTTTGAATTCTCACAGAACCTCGTTTTTTTTTTAGCTCACCGAGAAATTTGAAATCTTGAATTTGCCAATTTCGTGTAAATTTTCGGAATTTGCTCAATTCGCATCTCAATCCCGTTATTTCGGGATCAGAAAATTGAACGGGATCCCGGGATTGGATGCCCTAGTCCGCGGGATACAATATGAAAGTTATGTTTTAAAAATGTAAATATTTAGAAAACAAATTCGCCTCGTATTAATATCATAATATACCTGTCGATAACACAAATAATATGAGTTCTTAAGAGGTGAAGTGAGTCAACTAGTAAAATTGTAAAACTTTTATCTTGTACAATCACGTCTTTACTTGATGTTTTGGTGGATTGCATATTTGTATTTTATGGAGATAACACTATTGAAATGTGTATTAACTGAGGTTACTTCACTTTTACAATAATTTAAGACGTGTAGAATATTACAACGCATCTATTTCAGTTTTTTTTGAAAACATCACTTGACTCACTTCACCTCTAACGGGCCCATAAATAGGTTCAAAAAGACAACTGCAACAGGTTGTCTGATTATTTTTTAATGACCCAGAATATTTTTTAGTTTATACTCACACCTTTTACGATGAAAAATACACTTAAATAAACAATTACATGATATTTTAGTGAGACAATTTTGTTTACCATAGTAATCAACACGAATTTTCCGAACATAATGTGCCCCAATTTTTTTGTATGATTATTTTTAGAGAACTTTGCACACGAACTGTTCATTCTGTCAAGTAGTGATGTCCAATTAGTCTACAATTGAATATCCCGCGAAACAATTAAAATGCACGAGACCACTATGTAGAAATACCTATTAACTTTATGGACACAGCTCGAATAATTCCTGTCACATGATTTTAATTTACAATAACTTTTGCTATAGGATGTCAAATATTACTGAGCTTAAATCGTGGAGTTGAGTAAAAACGCGCATTAATTTGTTTTATTTATTATTAGTCAAGATATTGCGACATAGGATGTTTGCACATACAATTAATTCATAAACAAAAAACTAAGGTGATTACATACTAACAATCTATATATTAATAGTCGAAAATGTTGCGTGAGTGTAGGTAGGTATGTAGTTCCGCGATTTTGCCTTTTCGATGACGTCAAAAAATATGGTCCACTACCCCTGCCCTGCTGTCGCCAATTTTTTTATTCATACAAGACACATGTTTTTCATTACGCTGACATTTTGTGTTGTGAAAAATCGCCGAACCTTTAGTTTCACATTTTTTTTTGCCGCGGTCCGGATTCGATACGTGGAACTTTGGATTATCAACGAAACGCCTTACCGCTGAGGTAAATGCCAGATTGAAAAAAACGATAAAATATAGATCAAGGATTTGAGGAGCAAAAGTCCCGGGACATGATCCTGAACATCAATGTAATATCTCAGTAAATATGTTCCAAAAAATACGAGGGATCACAATAACGTCACCCGTTGAGTTTATGTTGCGTCCGAACGAACGTTATTTGATTTTATTGGATAAAAACAATGCGAGTAAATTTAATTACTAATGTTTATAAGCTTTCCACAATTAAAATACAATTATTTTATCTATACAGCTTATGCTTATGCTATAGAATATAGATGATCCAATATAACTTATTATTGTCTGTGGTTTATGGTTTATTTTGACAGTTGTCAGTGTCACATAAGGAGACATTTCAAAGTTGAAAATAAATCTCTAATGACCGATGAGTTGATGTAGACGAGTGCTGCCTACGTATATATTCTCGCAAGTAGTATTCGGTTTTTATGATTATTATTAGATGTATCCCATAAAACGTCATAGGTTTGGTATGAATTCATGACGAAATATACTTTGACAGCTGGTCTACAGCTGCGCGCGCATACATGTTCCCAAGTTCCTCGTCTGAGCTCGATTTTAGACGGTGAACATGGGAACATGGAAATGTTCGACGATACGGCGTGAACACGTGAATTTTGTGTTCCAAGAAATGTTCTGGAACCATTTTTTCCTTAATGTATGCCCACCTTAAGGATTGCAATACCAGGGGTGCTATTCCCGCGCGCATACACGTATTTTGGATGGTATGAAATACTCAACACGTGATTGTGTTAGACGGTCTGTATACTGAAAAATTGATTGCTTTCATACCGTTTAAAATAACTATTACGCACGCGGAAATAGCATTGCATATATATTCTTTTGTACCATTAAGTATTACAAATAAAAATAAAATCACCAAACCATAGAAATCGTATATACAATCAATAATGTGAAAAGAAAACCAAATGTGATCACGAATTTGATAACGGGCGCAACTTTTGCAATAACCTACGCATGGATGAAAGCAAAAAAAAAGCAAAGCTTCTTTGCATAATATTGCCTTGTAGAAGAAGTGATCGCGTGGCGAGTCTGGATACATATTTTCGATGGTTTCGGCGGTAACTTTGTGGAAGTTCATTTTAATAGAAAATTTAAATTAACTTTGATTATTCCACGTATTGTGTTACTAACTGTGACACGTGTTTCGCCTCTTTTAGAGGCATCGTCAGACTTACTATCGCAAAGTTTGCTTAAGTAATGAAGCATGATTGATTCTAACATTTTAAAATTATGAAATTAACAAATGGAGTTTGGGTTTTTTTCCTTTTAATGGGAGCAATGAGGGGGGCGTAGAATCGAAAGAAAGAGGCGAAACACGTGTCACAGTTAGTAACACAATGCGTGGAATAATCAAAGTTAATTTAAATTTTCTATTATTGGATACATATTAATTACATTCGCGTTTCTAATTTGTGTATTACTAGTATTTTTCTTATACAAATTCGATATTTCGGTATTGGAAAAACAGTCTAAAACCGGGATCCTATTTTCGGTTGTTTTACTGGGATTGCAAGCCCTGATCAAAAGTGTATTAATTATGCAGAATCTGATTTTTTATTTTTTGTGCCGAGTATTGTAAAAACGCATTATTATCCAAATGCTAATAAGTTTAATCACCATTTATTAATTGATAATAATGTTAATTATTTTTTAATCACTTGCTGGGTGATTTATGAAGAAATTTAAATGAAAAGTGAAAACTTTGTTTTAATGTTGATTGCTTTCCGCTACAATTCCAGTTAAATCTGCATTACTCGGAAGTTAGCGGGCATTAATGTCATGGGAGCTATAATAATAATAATTGATACGGAAATCGCTCTATTTAATAGCATATAATTTATTGGTTTCTATTGCTTAATAGTCAATCGATTTCAAGAATATATAATTAATAATATAATAGAGAGAGATATTAAGAAAAGATGTATACAGTTAGAAAATGAAAAGTATTAAATTTACAATATAGTCGCTCGTTTTCTTTGTAACTTATCTTCGGATGAATAGGGTGGTATGCAAACATTCTATACAACGATGCATTTGGATACAAATCTATAAGTAGATAAAAATATCGCCACCTGAATAATCTGCTTTGATCATTAACGGAAAAATTAAATTCAAACATTATTTATTAAAATACACCTAAGTCATAATCATAGTTTAAAAACAATCAAAAATGTGTTGTCAAATTGAGAAGGATTGTAGAATATTCAATTGATTTTTGTAGAAGAAAATATGAGTTTTATTAATCAATAGCGGTCACAAAACATTGCAAAACAAGTAACCTAGTTGTAGTATTAAGGTGGCGAGATGAATTCAACAAAATTACTCAACTGGGAAATGAACCCGTGACACTACAGTCGAATCGATGATGGAGACGAACAGCTTTTAGAATTATGCAACAATGCCTAATAATATCGACTGTGGAAAGGAAAAAGGACGTAACCCACACATATCAAATTTTACAGGAGGCGCTAAAAACGTGTTTTGATGATTTTCTGACATATGCAAATAATGAATTATACACAACTTTGAAGTGCACGGATACTTCTAAACTGGTGTTTAATTGACATAAACTAATATTATTTAAAGAAATTGTCTAAGTTAAACCTTCATTTCAGTGTTTTTTCTTGGTTTTAATTTTTTACAAGGTCATCTTTTTCAAACTGTAAAGCTAAATTTACATACTTATTCGGCATTTTCAGCTTCCATCCTTTTGATAGAATGCGTGTCAAGCTGTAAACATTGTGATTATCGAAAAAAAGCTGTTTTGGAAAATTGAGGGTTACGTCCTTTTTCCTTTCCACAGTCGATATAATATAAGAAGTAGAGTGCCCTTTTTATTTTTTATTATCTATTTTTTTAAACTATTCTCCCGTAAGTGTTCTTTTAATTTAATTTTTGATTTGGTATTGCAGATAGAAGTTTTTGAAAGAGCCTCTGTTTTATAGTTTAACTATAGAAAAAAAAATACATTACATCGTATGTATGATGATAGTTTTCTGCAGATCTTCAATCACAAATATATAGTATGAAACACTCTTCGATGTTGTTCACACTTCATATTTCATTTACTATATTTATTGTACAACCAAACAATTATAAATTCGCGTCGTAATTCATTACATAGCTACATATCACCATTCAAAATATCCCTTCTGTGCTACTTATAATTTCAAATAAATACACAATCTGAAGAAAACAGCATATTTAAAGGTATTATTTATTACGTAAAAAAGATATACAGATATAATCAAAATGCACACCATTTAAGGTAATAATCATATGTATAAATAAAAGTCTAAACTTTAATAAAAAAAGTGCACGCAATAAAAATAAGATAAATCTAATCAATTTTCAAACAGATGTTTTACGACGGAATCAGTTAACATGTTTGAGCAGAATTTATTTCACTGCATTTAGTAAACCTGAAAATAACTTTTTAAGTGCGATGTTTGTGTTGTTTGCACAATAATTTGAGTTTCTCTCTATTGAGATACTTTTGCAATGTAAATATTGAATGAATTAACAGCGTTTGGATGGATGTTAAATATTTTTTGCCGATATAAACTTTTCGCAAGGCCCAGTTAATTCACTCAATATCAGAAGAGGTCAAGTGAATATCGCCGAGCCGTTGTGGTCGGTGACAATAGCGCTTCGATTTTTTCTGAAAACTGTGAAATTGCACTATTAAGAAATAAATGCCAATAAAGCACTATTTGTTGTCTATAATGTATATTTTATACGCGAAGGCAGTGGTCGGCAACAAATTTACTACGGCAGGCACGCTAAATGATTTTACAAGATATACTTAAAACAGCTTAACGACCGTGGACGCGTATTTGAGTCTTTGAAAAACAAAGGTTGCTGGCCGGCGGACACATATATGCGTATAGGCGAAGTATCTGGAAGCTAAGACAATTAAATTGTTGTAAAGATATCTCAATTTGCTTACAAATTATAATGAATTTAATAAAATTATAATTTTTGCGAATTTATCGCAAAATTTTATTTCGCCAGGTGAAATTTTATTAAAAAAAACGTGCGGTCGTTAAGCTTTTAAATTAGTTTTGCAGAACTAGCTAGTTGGAAAGTTAATGTTAAATCAAAACACATTCGTTTATTTTCCAAAGGATTGGAGCGGACACTTTGAGGTACTCCGCTCCGGGACTTGATATGTGCTCTAGCTTCAAAGTTGAATTTAAAAAATTAAAAAATAAATAGAAAATTTTACGTCGGGTCGGGTCAATGGCGCAGCGGTTAGCGTTGTTGGCTTCCGTGCCGGATCACATGGTTTATCGATTTCTGTTCGAAGGCATAGATGTTTGCGATGTATAAAAATTCGCTCCTACCATTCCGATACTTTAATAACTGGGCGTAACACGAGCGATTAGTTACCCACTAGTCCTGCTTTATCCTTCTATCCCTACTCCTCTCTTTGAAAAAGAGAGGTTGAGCGACTGAGTAACAAAGAGTTATCGTAGAAAAACCTTCTGTTAAAATACCTCTATTAGGAGGCCATTTGCTCTACATTGGGAGCGGAGATGAATTTAAAAAGAATACGATTTATGGTTCGTCACATTCATTATTGATTATATTTAAAAAATGTCACCAGCTAATTCCATTACCTGCCTTTCTCATTAAAAATAATTTTGGTACTGAAAGGGTTGCCAGGCGTCTCCATTTGAGAGGGACTGTCCCGAGTTCTATAGACAAATCCTGAGTATCGCATTGCAAGTCCCTTTAAAAATTTCGACTTCAGAAAATGTGTACATGTATAAAAATCTTAGAAATAGTGAATGTCCCGATCTGTGATGTTGGAAATCTGGCAACCCTAGGCTCAACTCACCCAAGAGTCAAAAATTTGAGGTTATTTATCACTTGGCATCGTCGGAGTATTTCAAATACTTCTAGCGTAGCAATTGGTCGAATTTAGTAGTTTCATTGGAGTTAAGGACGAAAATTAAATAATGATTATAAAAGAAACATCCGGATTAGTGAAGCACTACAAATTTTCTATTAAAATGAACTTCCACAAAGTTACCGCCAAAACCATCGAAAGTACTACAAATTGTCGGAGCTATGGGTAAAATATACTGCTTCGTGCTCCAGCTCCGAACTCCGCTACAACGCACAACTCTATTCCAAAATATGCATTTCTGATTTCATTTATTTAGCACTCGATTTCAAAGTTCTATATCAGGGGTGGGGAACCTTTTCTTTTCTAGAGGCCGCATCCATTTTTCTGATTCGACATAAGGCCGCAGTAAACATTGACTAGGGAATCCTTGGCCGGAAACAATTTCATGGCGATTTCTGAAGCCCAGAAATTTGCGGATTTCCCAAAATTACCAGCGTGGGACCTTTTTAGTTAGATCTTCCAAGAATTTTGACATCGAAAATTCCAAGAATTTACGGATTTTTCCAAAAATGCCGCGTGACACTTTTTTATTTTTAGGTCTTCCAGGAACGAATTTACAAAAAATGTACAGAACTACAGAGTAGCCAAAAGACCGAAGGTTCCCCACGCCTGTTTTATATCCTTGTATACCGCACTTATAAACACCTAGTCGAAAATGTCAAAACTAAAATTTCTCAATGAATGAATGATACCGTTTAGTTATTAATTGAGATTACTTCAAATAAAACGTATTTTTTTAAAAAAAACCATCAGTCAACAAGTTTGCCGCATCTGTTAAATACCATTCGAGTGATAGTAGACATTCTTATTAGTTGGAATATATTTTTTATACTCACAACAAAAAAAAAATATCTAAGATCTTAGTAGGTCAAATTTTGCAAAGCACACCCTAGATTTTTTACAATCCAACAACAATTGTATTGACACCAATAATTGTTATCTGAATTTATCTATACGACCAATTGAGAGTTATATCATTATATCACAAAACAATACATGTCTTGTTTCTAAGCTGACTGTAAACATATTATAATTTTAACTAGACACATATAAATATCATAACTGTAAAATCATTTTCAATGGATTCGGCGAAAACAACATTACATTTGATAACTTTGTTACTCCACGAATATTTGTACGAATTGTGACACGTGTTTTGCCTCTTTTATGGAGCATCATCGTACAGAACATCGCAAAATGATTTCGAATAAACTAACAATAGATTATAATGTCTTCCGAAGCAATCTCATATGAAAAATCTTTGTAATAATTAAAGTAGTAAGTACGTAGATAGAAATACCTGTAAAAGTTGCAACATACATTGAACATTGCATTGTTAAATCCCATGCTTGAATTTAATATTGATTGAAATATAATATAACGAAAAAGTATTTGAACGTATATTTTCAATCAAATAAGCCGGGCCGCGAAAAAATATATTTATTCCAGTGCAGGCGTGGGGAACCTGCGGCCTTTTGGCTACTCGTTATTAGGCTATTTAGGCTATGTGTTTCTACGGGAACTTCCCGTTACTCAATTGCACAACCTCTTTTTTTATAATACGTCATGAGTATTTTTCAATATATTTTTTAAAAATATAAACAATATATTGTAACTAAAATTTATTCATACTCTTTTAACATTGCAACCATTCTTTTCATAACTAGTTTGAAATGACTTTCATCGTCATTAAAAGAACTGGTCAGTTAAATTCTACAATTAACGGAAATATCCCAGTTATCTTGAGTAGTTATTTTATCAACAAATCCTTTATCTTAATAAAAACAATAATCCTTTGTACTTCATTACACTTTATTTAATATGTCAGGACCGATTTCGCTCATTGCGAGCATTGTCAACTGATAAGAAATATAATTTAACAATGCTATTTATACAAAATTTAAAACATATCATTAAGCATATTCACTTTATTAATGTAGCATTTTATTACTTTGTCAAAAATTTCCCAAATTTTAATTATGTTTGTAATTACTTTCAATGGCATTCTGAATTTATGAATCTGGGATGACTTTTGAATTATATGTTAGATGTGTTGAACATTTTAATTTTGTGTTATTTTAGAATCAATTTAATGTAATTGGCAATTTCTTTTCAATGCCAACTGTTGTGTATAACTTTTCAATTTTTTTATAAATAGCATTGTTAAATTATATTTCTTATCAGTTGACAATGCTCGCAATGAGCGAAACCGGTCCTGACATATTAAATAAAGTGGAATGAAGTATAAAGGAGTATTGTTTTTATTAATATAATGCCTTTCCACCAAGTATTGACAGTGAACACCCTAAAAAAAGAAATCCTTTATCATTGAATATTATTTTTTTGATAAGAATTACGCAGGTCTTTTTGGTATTTGAAAACACCTTTCATATTTGGATCAATTTATTGGATTTAACACGATAATTATTTGAAATTATATTTTTCTTAACCGCATTAAAGTGAATCCGCGTAAATCGGGGGTCGATTGAGTGTAAATAATGAATGAGATTAATTACAAATAGCTCACGACGGCAATATGTGCACATTTCAAAGCTGACAATAATAATTAAAATAATAGAAAATTTAAATTAACTTTGATTATTCCACGTATTGTGTAACTAACTGTGACACGTGTTTCGCCTCTTTCAGAGGCATCTTCAGACTTACTATCGCAAAGTTTGCTTAAGTAATGAAGCAAGATTGATTCTAACATTTTAAAATTATAAAATTACAAAATGGATTGGGTTTTTTTTCCTTTTAAGAGGAGCAAGGAGGGGGGTGTAGAATCGAAATAAAGCAAACAGATAATGATACTAATTTTACTAATGAGTTGTAAACAATCAGAATGGGATTTTTCCTTTTTAATGGAAGCAAAGAGGGGATTATAAAATCGAAACAGTGCAAACAAATTTAATCATACTACTAATGACGTTAAACATTACAAACTATTAAAACTAATGAGCTACAGTCAATCATCTAGGTTTGTGATTACTCTATTAATTGGAAACAATTTGAGTAACGGGGACCCGCCTGCAATTTTTCTGAGTTTGCCAATCATTTAATAGAAAATAATCATAATTTTAATCAGATTTGTAATTTAGAAATACTCCACCGAGTAAATAAAAAGGGTTTAAAGATGAATAGCTTAGAATTTTTAGAAATTAATAAAACTCTTAACAAAAAAGAAATATTATTAAATAATATTCTTAATAGCACAGGCGGTTCCCCGTTACTCAAATTGTTTCCAATTAATAGAGTAATCACAAACCTAGATGATTGACTGTAGCTCATTAGTTTTAATAGTTTGTAATGTTTAACGTCATTAGTAGTATGATTAAATTTGTTTGCACTGTTTCGATTTTATAATCCCCTCTTTGCTTCCATTAAAAAGGAAAAATCCCATTCTGATTGTTTACAACTCATTAGTAAAATTAGTATCATTATCTGTTTGCTTTATTTCGATTCTACACCCCCCTCCTTGCTCCTCTTAAAAGGAAAAAAAAAACCCAATCCATTTTGTAATTTTATAATTTTAAAATGTTAGAATCAATCTTGCTTCATTACTTAAGCAAACTTTGCGATAGTAAGTCTGAAGATGCCTCTGAAAGAGGCGAAACACGTGTCACAGTTAGTTACACAATACGTGGAATAATCAAAGTTAATTTAAATTTTCTATTAAAATGAACTTCCACAAAGTTACCGCCGAAACCATCGAAAGTATTATAATTAAAATATTTAATTTAATTGTTTTTTTTACTTGTAATTATACCAATTCTTTGTATTTAATTAACCTTTGTTAATATCTATATATTTTTGATTATTATTTATTGTTGCCTATCAAATTGTATCTAAATAAAATGTATCTTAACTGTATTATTGAGGAGATATCATCTTCGGTTTGATGCAGAAAGGAAAAAAAAACAAGTTAATCGAATAAAAAAATAAAAATATTATTATAATTGTACGATTGAGATGATGTCTATACGAATAAGTTAAACATTATGTTTTACATTGATGTCAATAATTTTTAATGTAAGCAAGAAAAACATGATATAATAATACGAAGAATCGAGAATGCCCACTGAAAGGTTTCTTAATAATTATAAAGGTAATAAGTAATTTAAAATTTCACGCATTTTCAAATTGGCATTAGCGATTTTATAAGTTCTTTGATCATATTTATTTTTGTGCATGAACAATGGCGCTATTAAACGTAAGTGCATAGAAATAAACACCGAATGTCAATAAACACTATCTGCACCTATGTGAATAATGCTAAGCTAAGTAGGTTATCAATTATTGACAAATCTCATGAAAAAAACTATTGCTGTATACTGTGTCAAAAAAATAAGAATAGCCCGAACAAGTATTTTTTTTCGTAGATTGGTCGAACGACATTTTTCAAAATCAAGAAAATTGCAAAAAGTGCATAATGTACATTCACGAACGCCATTACCGCTTTCCCCAGGGTGCTAAAAAATACTCCAATATGTTGATAAAAAACCAAGTGAAAAAACATGTTTTTACACTTACCGCCCTTTGATGGACGGTAATAACCCAGGACGTACATTTAAAAAAAAAACATGTTTTTTACTTGGCTCCTTAAAGGCCACCAAAATATTGGAAGTATTTTTCAGCACCGTTGGGGAAGTGTTAAACAAACCATGTAATATAACATATAAGAAATGGTATCATAAGCGTATTTTTTTCATAAAACTGACATACTATATAGATCTTTGTTTGCTCTTGAATATTTATATTAAATAATTATACATATGTGGTTATCAGCAATTTCCGCGCATTTATTATCAGCAGTACTAATCCGTTTTACTTAATCTTGAGCTGTGATTTTTACTTGAGTATAGACATTCAAAGCAACATAAATTAAAAGTTACAAAACAATATATTTTGTTACAATAAGAATATAGTTTAATAATAAATGAATAACTTACATTGACCATAGATACCCCCAGGCAAACCATCCATGCCCATCCACCATCCGGCGCAACCTTCTTGGTTGTAGGATACATCATGTAAATGTACTCCTAACTCCTCAAAATCGAAAGGAAACTCAGCACGATCATGGACGTGTTTAACTGTAAAAAAAAAATGTAGATATCTATTAAAATTAACATTCCATAATTATAAATAAGCATTTGGTGTACAATTTTGTAGGACTGTTCTAAAATTTATAATGATTTAGACACTAATTATGGGAAGTCTTATAATATTCAACATAATTTTAGTATTTAGTTTTCGCTGTTGAAATAACATAAATATAATAATTTTGGCTGTGCTCACTATTTTATAGTCGATCTGTGAAGATCTGTAAGATCTGTAAACAGAATTTTGTTTTATTTTGTAAAGTTTTTTTAATGTCTGATTGATCACGTTATACCACGGAATCCCAACCTGGGGGTCGCGAAGGGTTTTCTGGGGGGTCGCCAAATTTTTTTTATTTTGGATTTGAACAACAAAAGGGGTTTCGGGGACAATCCGGGGGAAAAGTATAGCAAATCGAGGATTTCAAATTCCTCGGGGGGGGGGGGGTCGCCTAGTCACAAGGCTTATATAAAAAGGGGTTGCCACCCGAAAAAGATTGAGAACTTATGTGTTATACCATCCGTAAAAACCAAATACGAATATCATGTTGAATATTAGAGACCTCCCTTTAATAAGTGTCCCGATTCTAATAATTTTGAGAATAACCCTGCAGGAGTTGCGGTCTCCAGTTAATCAATTCAGCACAAGGGATTCATTTAAGAAGAAGAAGAATGGTTGTTTAAAAACCTAATTTTGTATTTTTATTCACTTTAGTTATTTAACACTCTTGTACCGAAACGTCGAAAATAGGATTGAGGAGCGACGGGGTACAAAGTGACCCCAAATTTTTTTTCGTAATATTTGCATTGCATTGATTGAGGTTTCATTGAAGATTACAATAAATATCAACTAGATATTATTGGTATTTAGCGAATGGTTGAAATAATAAGAGTCTTGCAATGCAAATGCACCCCATAGAAACCCGAAGGTTTATACAGGGCTGTAGAGTCGGAGTTGGAAAATCTTACTACTTAAGTGTATTTAAACCATAATAGTCCACAGTGTTGCCACTGGATGCTAGACTGAGTTAAGACGATATGATGGTATACATATATATACGTTCAAATTAAATGATTGAAAAAATCTTTGTAGTCGGAGTCGTCTTTTTTTACACGACTCCACAGCCATGTGTATACAGGAGCGTATTTTGTATTCATTGAGATAAAACTAGTTCCTTTGTCAACGCCGTTGCTCATTCGAATATCCACGAATATACTTCCATTTGTTTTAAAAATATAGAGATCGAGTAATGAAAATAAAATATGGAAATTCATACGACCGAATGAATCCAACTGATAAAAGCAAAGTGAGTTAATTAATTTGTATTGGTACATGAACAAAGTCCGAGCGCAGGTGATTCACATATATTTCACACTCGCTGTCGATTGTAATCGATATAGCGAAACAGTTGTTAACTTAATTGAAAAACTCCAATGGAACGTTTCCGATAATAAGTGATTACATATTGACATTACTCGTAATTTATTTTTGAGCGAGTTTCATTTAGTGTGAGAATTTCTACTTTTGTTCACGATGTTATACCCCAAGAATAAATCCCCACTAATAAGTCATTAAGACCAATAACAGTTAGAATAAACTCGACGTAAAACAGGTAGGTGGAATTAAATAAAAAGAATCACTCTAGTGTTACGAAATTGTCTATTTAGGAATTTATAATAATCAAAGTTTAATCACATACAATATTTAACAAACAAAATGTTGAATTAATAAAATACACAATAACTATTACAATACTTAGCTTGCTCACACGATTTTATAAAAGTTATGAAAATTGATGCTAAACTCCGCGCGGAAAACAAAATGAATTTTAATTTTCGTCGAAATGGAAAAATATCAGTTCTTTCATCGCGGACGAAAAACTACAAGTGAATTTACAACTAAAGGTCTCTGGAAGCAAGTTTCAGGACTGGGAAGTGTCCCCCACACACGTTGTGTTCGGTTCGTGTCCCAAAAGGCAAGAAAAAAAGAAACAAAAATCGCATCGGGTATCGAAAAACAATGTTGCCATTTAAGGCTACAAACAATAAAACAATTGATATTACGGGTTACATGATAAGAAAATGTAAACACAATTAATTTAGCTACAAATTTGAAATTTCAGCCAGTTTTCATCACAAAAGTGGTAGTAGGAGCGGGTGACTATAAATCTTATCGTATCAATATAAATTCGCTTACTTTGCGATTCTCGAGTGTTGCTATTATAATTTGTCGTATAGAATATTATGTGCACATTTAATTAGGTATAGATTACACACGTCTCTATGACTCTCGTGACATTGAGGCATCCACGAAAGCCTTTACTAGCGTGCAATTTAAGACGCGGTAGACATCAATTCTAAAAAATACGTTTTATCTAACTTCCTGCGATAGATAAAGTCATATCAGTGTTCAAAATAAAATGACCGGATCATTCCAATTTATTGTCAAAAAGATTATTGAAGTCGAATTTCGTTAGTTAGTTCTTTGTTCCCTTATCTTGCTTTAAGGTAACGGTGGAAAAAAAATCATAAACTCTACTGCAATAACTTTGCTCATTTTATTTCAAAGAACGGTAATTATTTGTTTCAAATATGAAATAAAATAAAAACATATCGACAGTGGAAAGGCAAAAGGACATATTCCAGTTAAAAAAAAAAGGTTTTTCCGATTTCAACATGTATACAACTTAATACACAATCTATTAAACGAACGTAAGCAGAAAATGCTGAATTACTATCTAAATTAAACTTTTGAAAAAAGAAAGGATCTGTGAAACTTGCGACCAAAAAAATAACTTAAAAAAGGTAAGACTTAAACAATTTATTTAATCAATATTAGATTAAGTCAATTAAAAACCAGTTTATCAGCCTCCGTTGCACGTGTTTAATGTAAAATTTGTTATGTGTGGTTATGTCCCTTTTCCTTCGTCGATATGTTTAAACGCTTTGTCTAGAAATTGTTTAAATTATTATTTAAGGAAATAAGTATTAAACAACTTTGCGGCATTGATGTTGATTTCTTTTCAGTGAAGTGGGTGGAGTCTTCTACACGGAATAAAAAAAAAATCGTACTAATAAAATGGTTCTTTCCTTTTTCCTTTTTCTTGAACTTTTAGTACAATCATGTCTTTATTTGGTGTTTTGGTGGATTGTATGTTTTCATTTTACGGATATAACACTATTGCAATGTGCAATAACTGAGGCTTCTTCACTTGTACGTTTTACGATACTTTAAGACGAGTAGAATATTACAACGCATCTAAGTTTTTTTAGCGTATTTTTTTTTCTAAAATACAACTTGGCTCACTTCGCCTTTGATGAGCCCATATGTTTATATAAAAGTTTGTATTACAACGACCCCTAAATAAAATAGTTTAAGTGATGAAGCAACAAAAATAACTCTTACGACTTACGACTTCGATTCGACAGCGATTCGATTGGTTTCGTCAAATAACAGTGTGTTGGAAAAATATGTCTTTAGTACAAATAAAAAAATAGCGACAGCGGGCTTGGGGAAGAGGAGGGGAAGGGAAATCGGGGACATCCTTCATACAGACAAACAAACGGACATTATCGACTATTAATATATAGATTTTTTTATAAACCATTGAAATTCGATATTAGTGTTGAGGGGGCGTATCATGGAAGCAAAAACATATATTTAGGCTTATATCTCTCATTTTATTTGAATAGTATAGCTAGCTATCCGTATATCCATACTCTCTTCGAATTGCGGTGATGAACAAAAGTGAAAGCAGTTCTCATAATACAACTTTTGTTGAGATATATGGAATACATATTGCTCCACGCTGCGTGTGGGTACGGTTATTAAAAAATGGTCACATTGTATGGTGATTTTTAATGACAATAAAAAAGCAGGGCTTCGAACCATTATTTTTTTCGTTACGGTTCAAGCAAAAAAAAATATATCGGTTCGGTTCGGCAAAAATAACGGTTTTAACGGTGTTTGGTTCCGTTCCTATTTGAAGCCCTGTAAAAAAGCATCTCAGTTAAAAGATAGCATTCTGGCTATAAAGATTTACCTTTCTTCAAACAAAAAAAAACTTAGTTACAAATCTTCAAAAGGAATCTTAAAAAAAGTATTACATTTTTTAAGATTTCATTCCATTCTGCATCAAAATCGTTTTTAATAAAAATTGTCACACTTCAAACCAATCTTTTTACGGCTGTTTGCCTTATATATTTACTTATTGAAAATAAAAACTAAATTTCTAGTAAATTAATTTCGAAGAATTAATTAGATTAAATTAAATATATTACGCATGACTTCCAACTCAGGTTAACCTTTACTATCATGCTGATTAAATAATTAATTTATTGCGAATTATTTCATAAATAAATAGCAATATTTATTAGAAAAAAATCCGTCACTTTTAAAAGGCAACGATATTCAAACTGTGTTCCGCAAAGCCCTGGTAACCGATGAAATGTACAAGGCCTCCAATCTCGAGACCCCTACCAATTTTGCGATACTGTAATCCCGTGATTGTCTTAGCACTGATCACGGAAATTCAGGATTCATGTGAATAATTCGTTTTAATCCGCAAGTCACTGGCAGTCGTTTGAAAGGACGAAGCTAAAAAAAGCACTCATGCATCTGAATAATTTTACAATCTGTTAATTCTCAACTTTCTTTTTATTTTAATAACATAATTCAAAATAAACATTTCAACGAAATTAAATAAAAATCCGATGTCAGCTACAAAAAAAAAATCATTTTAAGCGAAGGGTTACAAACCATGAATAAAAGTTTGAAGATCACTGATATAAGACAATGTGCGCTAGAAGTCAAGAAATTAAAATTATACATGTAGTCGTGGTAGACGTTAGTAATTTGAATAATCAATGAATAAACAACAACAGTGTGGCAAGAACCTTTGTGTGACGTCACAACAGCTGATAGGAAAGGTCAGTACCTTTAATACAAGAACGATTACTGACAGAAAATATCATGCTTATGGAAATCGGTCAATAGACCGTTCCACGTCCGCTCTCAATATGAAAGCATTTCAACAGCTAACCAATTTGTGTATAGATAAAAAAAAATCTAACACTCTTTTTGTCCGATGGGAATTCGGACAACGAATTGCCGGTAACACCGAAAACAGAGGTCAAGATATTTAACTATAAGGAAAATTAAATTTTGTACATATATTTTATTTAGTATTTTAAATATACAGTAAAACTTTTTATATTGCAATTTTTGTAGTCAAGTATTATTCTAAATTTTGTTAATATAAATTACAAATAACAAAGCAATATGAAAAATTGAAGATAAAGAAAATATTTAAATCCATCTGTTACATCTTAATTATATATTTTGAAGTATTCTTCAGCATCTACAACAGTGCTTCCCAAAGTATGTTCCGTGGGACCTAAATAGGTGTTCCGCGAAAATTTGGAATGGCAATAAACGCTGCAATACATTTCAGCATCTTCTACAATTTACTTCATATTAAAAATTGAGTGATAATAAATCTCCACTGATATTTAAAACGTCAAATATCTAGGTACAGTTAGAGATTTTGAAACACAAAGAGCTTTAATAACTCATATCTGTATGTAACATGTTTAAAAAATAATTAATTAATAAATAAAAAACGATTTAATAATATATTTGTTTTTCAATATTTATACTATTATGAATTACTCAACCTTAAAAATAAGCTGTTTTCCGGTAACATTTCCAAATTTACGAAGTGTTCCATTGAACAATATGTTTGGGAAACCCTGATCTACAATTTTAACCGAACACCGAATTGATTGAAGAACGGCACAACCAAACTCATGAAACAATTCGAATGGGGGGAGTTGCCAACATAACAATATAGTCAAAACGCTGAATAAAATGTATTGTTATATATTTGTATAATAGTAAAATTCATTTTAAAGTTAAAATATTTTTTAATTGTGTATAGCATATTTATTAGCTTTACCAAAACTTGGATATCTTTTGTGAATTTCGGCATTGAATATTTTACCTTTCTAATAATATGTATGTATCATCTTTCGCAAAATGATAAAATTACAGATCTTAAATCGTTATTAATTGTATTGAAAAGCTGGAGTGCATTTTACAATGTCGAAAATGACTAAAAATATTCGAGTTTTATTCGGGAAACACTGCATCGAATTTTTTACTGCTCAAATTTAAAAAATAATATATTCAAAGATGAAAATGCTTGCTCGAATTTGGTCCTTTTAATATACACACATTTTTGCGTCCCCATTCTGTTGGGGGAATATCGAGTTGCAGCTTTTAACTTTAAAATCAATATATTTACAAATCAAACATGCCTTACTATTGAGAATACCATTTAACTGCAAAATAACCATTGACAGCGTATTATCAGCGGCGAATATGGGTGATAAGCTGGATGTCACTGATAAAAGGCGTTTGAAATTAATATACTCTTTGTATGTATGTTCAGCACTCGAGTTATCAGTGTTTGCAAATAACAACCAAGATGAATTTATGTGAATAATAATTTTGTTACAAAATATTCAGGCGCGAATTCAAAACTGGTTTCGAAATTATTACAACTGGGCAGGTTATCGCGATTACTATTTAATTTATATTTTGTTTGCGTAAACAACAATATAATTTTCGCTTGATGGTAAACTGGTTGAGAATAATTAATAATATACAATTTGACCTCTAACCTCATCAATCTGTTATTGCCAGGGATTGTATTCGCACACATACTGATTTTTAGATTCCGGGATTTTAAATATTAACCTTTTCACCGCGTATGACATCTATGCATGTCCTAGCGAACATGCCCCCAGCGCGTGCGACACGTATAGATGTCATGGAAATTTCAAACCCTATATACGAGCTATCTATTGTGCTAAAATTGTATAACTTGATTGAAAATATTACTAAATGTATATTTTACCAAATTCAATAGATGGCATTAGTCAAAAAAGATTCAATATAGACTAAAATAATTTATTTCTGGAACACGCTGTGAGCATACGTCACCAATGCAAGATTTTGGATAGTGTAATAAGCGATCGAGTGCGGGTGAAATTGATATTGTTCCGAGAATTTAATATTATTAGCATGGTATGGTGGTGGCGCAGTTTTCTCGGTCGCGCGTGGCGGTATTTTTCAATATGGCGACGTCACGCCGCAATTGTATGAATAATGATTATTGTTGAATTAAACCAAAAATACAAGAAATATATTGTATTCTATTATTGAAAAAGTTACTTTGGGTAGCAATTAACATATTTGATAAGTTGAAAAAATATTAAAACCTATATTTATAGTCGAAAACGCTATAACAAAATCCGCAAAAAAGCAGCCGCGTACAGGGCATGCTCGCTAAATTTGGTGACGCGGGCAAAGGGTTAAATGCAAGAATCACGGGAATACATATAAAAAATAATGTTTCCATATGTTGTCAACAGTGTAAAACAGTGGGTATAAATATAACAAAAGCATATAAAATAAAATACTACCAATAATAAATAACAATTATTTTCATTGTCCGTCAATGCAAATGTTTTTTAAGGGAAAGATTACTACACCAATATTATATGACAAACTATTAAAAACTTTTTCGACATTCTGTTTCGACATTTTCGAAACATATTCTTTGAAATGATTTATTTTAATCATACTATTATCTAATCAAAACGTCAAAAGAATTACTGTAAAGATTAACTTTGTTCCGCTTTTACAAATGTACGATTTTCCAACGTTTCATACGAGAGAATAATCTCAATACGATTCATATTCCATCACCTTTCTAACGGAAGTGTGTAAGAACAAAACTGACAAAAAAGATTCTTTGATGTCAATTCTTTGTCTGGAATAACTCAGTTGGTGGATTTATTAAACCAGTTTGCCAAAAAAAGCATTTATTTATACAAATAATTAACTCATAATTAATAGTGTTTTAAAGCCAGGCGTTTTTTCTTGTCAGATCGGCATTAATGCCAGAGGCTTTAGCTCTAAAGCTATTTTTTTACTACAAATTGTCTGTTACGTCCTTAATAGTTTTACATCCTTTAGATTTTAGAATATTTGTTTTAAGCCATGTTTGCTCCCAATGTGTGGCATATGGACTACTGATGGAGTGTATCACAACAGATGTGTTTCTCGATAACTGCTTGTTACTCAGTTCCTCAACCTATCTTTTTCCAAAGAGAGAAGAGATAAGGATAAAGCTAGGACAGAACTAGTGGTTAGTTAATCGCTCTCGCTTTGCCTGTTTTTTTGTTGTTGATAGGATTGGTGGGAGGAAATTTAAGACATCACACACACTTAATAAAATAATAAATCTATTGAAAACCAACTTATAGAACTGCCCGTACTGGGATTCTAACCCGCGACCTATGTAGTCAAAGCCAACGACTTTGACCAGTCGACGGCGCAGAATAAATAGCCCTTTCCTTATGCATATTCAAATCAGTTGTGCGAATTCAAAATGTTCGTGATGAGCAAACCGGTCCTGATAATATTCAATAAATGTGGAATTAGAACAAAATAGCGTTTTATTTTTTCAATACAATATAACATAATTCTTCTCTCTAATTCTAATAGATTCGTGTCGCTTTAATAAAACTTATTTTCAATGTTATAAAATTAAACGATCTATTGAAACTTCTACATGTCTATGATTTCTATGAAGCAGCTTCGCATTTATTAGGCGTGACTGAAATGCAAATTTATCTCATTATAAATGCATGACTACATCATTTTTAAATTCATACTATCACTATTCGTCACCACTTCGTTAAAATAATAATTTGATATGTAACTGTGTTTACAAAAAAAAAAACCATATTCAATTGGAAATCAATTTGTAAAATTCATGAACTGTATAGAATGCAATCAACTTTAAAAAACAGATTATCTTATTTATGTAAATAAAATCAATAATAAAATATAATGATAAGATAACTGTAACCTCCTTGCTCCCCTTAAAAGGAAAAAAAACCCAAACTCCATTTTGTAATTTCATAATTTTAAAATGTCAATCAATCTTGCTTCATTACTTAAGCAAACTTTGCGATAGTAAGTCTGAAGATGCCCCTGAAAGAGGCGAAACACGTGTCACAGCTAGTAACACAATACGTGGAATAATCAAAGTGAATTTAAATTTTCTACTAATAAGATAACTGTTTAAATGAATAAAAACTCAATTAAATCATTAATATTGTTAACCTAATTTATTTGACATTTTCCTATTAATGTTACATCACTGGGGTCTCCAATCCCGGATCCCGGGATTCCGGCCAATTTTGTAATCCCTGAATTGTGTTAGTACTAATTCCGGTGATTTCGAGATTTAGGGTAACAAGTGAAAAAAATTATAAATCCGGTACACATGAAGCATTTCTGTAGAAACCGTGAATACGCCACTTTTTTGTTGGAGCGATCAATATTACTAGATACTCAACATACAAAAAATGCACATTAAATTACGCTAAATGGTCAACACCGAAATTGAAAAATTGTAAATTATTCGGGATTGGATGCCTTACTAGTCACAGCCTTGGATTAAGTAAAACCATGCAAAGATCAAGCGGTCAATTTTTGACATTTTTTAAAATTAAAATATTTCTCCAGTTACGACCGACAAATGCGGTAAAGTGATTCATCGATGAACTTTACGCCAAGACTCGGCAGCACATTTTTTTAAAGCATTTAACCAGAAAAATAAACGCACACTCAACATATCTACAATAAATGTAAAATATCCACTTTGAATTACGAATTGAAACGAGAATACCTGTTGCTCGCTTATAAAGAAATTAATGTTAACGCAAAATGATGACATGCGCTAATGCAAACATCCCAAAACCATTTAAACTGTTATGAGACCAATATTGATTGATTATACATTGACCTTGTCTGTGTTAATGTATTCAAGGTGTGTCAACATTGATTTGGTATCATGTGACATTTCAAGTGGACCTCGAACGCATGTGATGTGGAAGTTGAAAAAAAAACAATTAAAAGAAGTTGTTTTGGCCAATGCAACTATGTATATAACTAACTGTAGGTCAAAATTCGTCAGTAATGAGGCGGCAGACTGAATCGTATATTTGAATAAGTGAACCTTGTCTACGAAGTAAGTACTTTCAATATGGTAATACCCTTGAGGTCTACGCCTGAAAAAGAACAATGCGATAGTAATCGGAAAATCATACTACATTTAAATTGTATTCATATTTTAAAAGATAAAATGTAAAACTAATTATTTAAAAATAAAACGTGACGATGAATTCAAAAGAATTAAAAAATGTAACTATATAAGCATGAAGTGATTGATAGTTGGAAAACTAGCTCGCCTGAAAATCCTAAGAAGCTGTAAAAAACAAAACGTGCGAAGCATCATTATGGGATTGTCCAGGTTCATGAAAGTATAAGATATCGAATAAAACTATGTTTAGTTATATTCATCATTTTTATTTAAAAAACAGGAAATACGTATAATATTTTAAGCTGAACAAATGCGGTTCTTAGTTTCCAATTGAAATTGTAAAATACGTACTTAAAATAATTTTTCATTATATTTAATTCATTCTCACGAATAATTAACTTTTAAACGCGGTAACTATTTTCGTTAAAATAATGATTGTAGATAGGTTAAAAATATATCAAAGACAGAATTTTTAGTAAAATAAACGAAAGGTTTAATCAGGGTGGTTTTCTTTTTTATCCTAGCGTTCATGGGCTCAAATCCTAGAAAAAAACTGACTGCTTGATCGATTTGTTTAAAAATGCGTATATTTCGGTGTTGTTCGTTCACATCATATTCCCCACTGGTGATACTGAAAACGCTTTCCGCAAAACAAAAAAAAAACCTTGGCGGAATCCACTCACATTAGATAATTCCTAGATATTATAAATGTGTTCTTATTTATATATATGATTAAAACAGAAATGCAGTAAAATACAATTGAATAAAAATAACATTCTTAGAATATTTTGTTAAATATTGTGAAATACTCTTGGCGGAACATTCAAATATCATTATTAGTTTGAAAAAAGTCAGTGAAGTCGGCATTCGTCATTACAGTAATTTGTCATAATACTAAACAACACGAAATAAAAGAAAATAGTTTTTGGATATACCGGCACTTTATGTTAAATCGTTAATTTAATAATATCAGCCAAAAAAATATAAAACAAAGCGTATATATTACGTAATTATTTATTAAAATTGTTGGACCAATCTTTGCATTCAATAAAAACTGACAATCGAATTTTATGCAAGACAACTTTGCAATATAATGATTAAATTATTGTTGAAGTAATTTTTACAGTGACATCCTTAAGATGTAATAATTCATACGAAATTTCTTACTAATTGAGTGAAACCTGTCACGTTACTTCAGAGCTGAATATTCACAAAGTACATCTACTTTAACCCTTTGCCCGCGTCACCAAATTTAGCGAGCATGCCCTGTACGCGGCTGCTTTTTTAACAATACATTTTGACATTCAAAAAGCACGTTTCAATTATATGATCAATATAGCTGTACAGTGTATACACACAAAAACAGATAAATTTAATCTTAAAAGATGAAGAACTATCTCTGATTAAGAATACATCCCAATAAAATATCGCAGATAAATTCATTATAATTTTCATTTAAGGTGAATATGGTAATCACGGTGTTTGTATATAGTGTCCCATCGTTTTAAAATGTGTGCAATTTAATTTTTAAAAAGTTTACTAAGAGACAGTCAACAGACAGACGGACCGAGAACGTAAATTATCCTACTACTAAATTAAGAGCAAATACCATGTAAACAGCACAGGGAGAATTTTCATTTTAAATTATAATTTGAAGCATCAATCAATCAGTAATCTTGATATACATTATATCTACAGACTAAACGAAGTTTACCTAAAAAATATTGAGTGTTAACCGTTACTATTCATTACCGAGGTAAGATTTTGGATACAGTCGCGTAAAAAAATAAAAAAATCTGTAATGAATTGATTCAAAAATGGTCACTCTATTGGTGGAGCATATAATATGTATGTTACATTCTTTTACTGAACAATTATGCTTACACATTTGCTCTCTTCACATGAAGCGAAAGAGTGTGTGTGTGTGTAATGCGTTAAAGATAGACGAAGGTTAACGTAAGTATATTTTGTAACATTTCCTTCCTTTTCAGAGCAAACAATAGTTAAGCAAACTGTCACATATTCTTTCAATTACCATGTATGGAGAGATGAAACATGATTTATAATCGTATATAATATGTGTCTCTATTTTAAATTACTTTATTCGTTCCTCACCAGTAGCAAGTAACCTAATTTAGAAAGAATTTCTAGCGAAGCGTACATGTTTTTTGTATAGAATCAACACTAGTGTAACATATTTTTTCATCAGAATTTTTAGTTAATGACATGTGATAAAATTTTCATCTTGAAATCATTACCACATTAGTAGATACGTTATGTATGAAACAAAGTCTCAAAAAATAAAACGTGTGGTAAAGTAAAGGCTTGGCATTGATAAAATGCTGATAAGCAAACCATGTGTTTTTAAAATTCCCCGATAATGTTTCGAGTCGTAACTTCATTTTGTTGCAAAAATCATGAGTGAAGTTCAACTATGTACATATATTTCATAGGTAGATACTTACATTACACTTGCTTTCAATTTGTGAATGTTTATTTAATTTATAAATTATAATAACTATGATGTTGGAATTCTTAAGAAAAAGGTGGTAATTCAGATACACTAATTTTAGAAAAAAAACTACTTATTGAATAATTGTAAAAATAATAACAGCTGAGAAATCAATGAATGCAATTCGTAAATTTTGCCAGACGATAAGGTTTCAAAAATAAGCAAATTTTCGGTATAAATAACTCGATAGGTACAGGATATTTCTGGCGTTTCGAATGTATGGTTTAACCTTCTTTTTCACACACACAGCGCCGAAATTTCGGAGTGGCACTTTCCGAATCAAATTAACAAGAAAATTACATATTTCTCTCGTATCAAATGTGAAAAATATAAATATTTTAATAATTATCGCATAAAACATTGAGAATACAGATTGTATTTTTTTTTATTGAAACATTGAAACGTTGCAAACGAATGTGAAAATTGAGTTGGAATCAACGGTTTTAATGAAAAAATCACTCAATTCAATCTAGTCGATCGAATGTATAAAAGGTTTTATTTTGTAACATATCTAATTTTTTCTCAATATCTCAATACATATCTTTATATTTGAATGAAATCATTTTTTAATTCAAGTAATATTTACCCGTTTGAAATAGTTATATGAAAACCATGCATGCATGACCTACATACCTTTGCATAAGCTTTGAGTATTATGGAACAGAAACATACCATGATAAAATTGATCAAAAATCACATAGGAACTTCTATAAAAAAAACCCCTCAGTTGATATTTTTCGATGCATAAAAACTCGACCTTTTCGTGACATCATAATAAAAAAAACGTTAGCAAAAAATGCGCGAAAAACAAGGCACTGGACAAAATGGACCGCCCTACTGCCAAATACTTAATTAAAGTTATGATTTTTTTTATAATGTTTGGAGCAGATGTTTTACAAAATGTCGTACACATCTGTGTTTTAATGGGATTGTTTTTTATATATTTAATGTGACAACATCGGGCGATAATCAGAGAATCATTCGGTGTAGTAAAGAATAATACATTTACATACCAGTATAAAGGATGGACATGTTGGTCGGATAATATTGCAAGCGAAAAATTTAAATTCAATATTACATACAATGGTGAAGTACACTAATATTAATAAAAAAAAGTATTTTTATTAAATTATAAATAATTCAAAAAAAAAGGAAAGTTTTGCTGTCAATTTATTTGTTACTACACTAGTGTTTCTCAAACATTATGCAGCGAAATAAAATAAAAAATCTATAATAAACGAATGTGTTTATATGGTGACTAAAAAAATATTGGTGTGTCTTGAAATCCTGTTTCAAGTGTGTCGCAAACACAAAATGGTGTAACTTAGTCAAAATTTTTAGAATTTTCAAGCATATTTTTTAACACATTGTTTACGGCTATATTTTTTTAAAAATCTGACTTGCCGCGGGTGATAAATAATCGAGACAAAAGGAGTTTAGATAAGCGCTCCGCGCTAAGCAATCGACCTTAATTACGTCAGTAAACTTCAAACTGTGAGGTGCGTATCAATAAAACGAACTTTGTTTGAATAAACATAATAGTATATAATGGAAAAAATATATTTAGACGACGTAAATTAACTGTTTTCATAATATAAAGTAAAACTTTTTACTATAAACATCTTAGACTTGCTGATCCACAACCATTTTTTTCGATAAAATCAATATTTGCAAAATATATATTATTTTTGAACATTTAAAAAAATCCTAGCAGGTGTCCCATTCTGAGCATGCTTTTTTTAATTCTCGAATGGTTACATCGGTTCATTTACGTGCATGGGCTGACCTCAGACGGTTGTGATGATTTTTTTCCCTATACGTATTTGTATCCTTGACTCTTCTTTAGAATAAATCATCTCCTATGAAGAGTGATGTCACATCCCCTACACTTGATGGATTTTCAGGGAAAATTTTCAGACCCGGTACACCTTCAAAATCAGGCAAATCCCTAGGAGGATCAAACTCTGCCCAATCCAACGTTATAACTGGGATTTCTGAAGATTCTTCAGATGATGATATACGGATTACTCGCGGTCTTGAAGTAGTACGTAGCACTGGTCTATCATCGTCTTCACTGTTATCTTCTTGAGCGTCATTATTTTCATCTTCAACGTCACTCGGTATATCGGAAAGACAGTCTTCAAAATTTTCGTCGACAAAAGTATCCTCTCTCCCATCCATTTTAAATAAATAAAAAACTCACACGAGTCCCAAAAACTAATCACAAAAACCGTAAAAACAAATCACTTTTAAGGTGTTTACTGTCAATACTTAGCGGAAAGGCATTATAATAAAAATCTTTTATTATTTTTATTGTAAAAACAAATCACAAACTTGCTTACAAAAATCTAAATAGTAAATATTTTCAAATACACATTACAATATTATACGAATACGGTTTAAAAATCTCTAATGTCTCAAAAACAAATGGCAAAAGTTCACAAATTATTAAGTATAATAAAGTTAAATACACTTCATATAATATTACACAATAACGCTCGTTAGTATATGTAACACGGTTTAACAAACGCTGCAAAAAATAACTCGGCGCGGAGAATATTGATAGGTAATGCGCTTCGAAAGAATGACGATTCTAGCATCATTTTAATTTAAATATTTAATTGTGTTATTGAACCAACAAATAATCGATAATCGAAGTGTTGCCTTTGGAGACATATTCCAATCACACAGTAAAGTAAATATGTCAAAAAATAAGGTGTTTGACATGCGTTTTTTATATATGACGATGAAAAGCATAAAAATGTGCTCACCGCGGCAATACAAAGTTACTGAAACACACGAATTTGTGCACACCGTACGCAACGTGTTAATAAATATACTGATACAGTGAAATATTATCTACATGATCATATTTTATACGAAGGCTCGTTGTTAAAACACTTTCGGCCCCGGCCCAAACCAAGTAAAATTGTCTCGTGTGCCCGGCTTATTTTTGAAGACTTTTATTTTTTCTAAATGACTTACTAAAGAGGCTATAACTGTGAAACCGAAAGATCAAATCAAATGAAACCTTTTGTGGTTGTTTTAAAGCCTACTGTTTTTCAATTATATATGTTATTATTGCTAGAATTTTCTGCTATGTAAAGCCATATTACAATGTTTGCACATGTACCGAGTTTTACTCTATTTTTTGCTTGGCGCCCACCTTGCTCGTTCAATTGGGTTTATTTATTTTTTCTTGCTGCTATTAGTAACAAAATATTTTTAGAAATGCTATTTGACATTCTTTTTATAGAATATTTAAAGCTAAAATTGAAAATGAATTCAGTGACTGCACCATCATGTAATCTTTAGAAGGACAAATGGACGCATCAAATGCGTTATGATATCCTTAAATTTTGGTTGGTAAAATCAGTAACTATTTTTAATAAAAGTAATAACTAAAAGACTGATTTAGAATAATTTGAGCATCTGTTATAATGATCATACTGAGTTTTCTACACAAAATGTTGCTTGATATCACAATGATGGCTCTATTTTAAAGCATAGCCCATCACGTGAAAACACGGTTCCGGGACTCAACGCTCGGCTAGCTTATCACGTGAAAACACGGCTCCGGGATCCAACGTGTTAAAAAAACAAACAACCATTCACTAAATAATCTTTCAGCAGTAACATCAAACAAACAATTCAAAAGAATTCAAATATAAATCTTTATATTATGTAGGAGTTTCACCGCAGGTAATAAAATAGGCAGTTATTTCTGTACTCATTAGAGGGCGTAACTACAGAGATTATTTTTCTCCAGGGCGTAAGTGACATTATGGTTAAGGTAGATAGATTTTTCGTGGTGTTAGATTACATCTTATATTAATTACATAAGACAAACCTAAATTCAGTCTTCTTTTACAAAATTAAGTATTATTTTACAAGTAATAATTATTTTCCTCTTGAGAAAAGTTTGTTATTAATTTTATTCGTGTTTCGGTGGCCAGAAGAGCATAAATATGTTTAAAATCAACGTTTTGAATTGTTCATCCAACGAAAAGAAGAACAGAACAAAAAAAATACCATCAAGACTTTCCTGTGTAAATAATATTTTACAAATACAATGATTCAACAACACATTTCTTAATTGTACTCTTGTCTTTTAATTGAAAATTCACTGGAGAAACGATTATATCATAAATTCGAATAAATATATATATAATCAGTGCTTTTTCCATATGTAACGCGGTATTCGCAAAATTTTATTTTTATTTTGCTTAGAAAACTTTTTATTAACTATTTTTTAAACCGAAAAAGAGACGATTGAAAATATATTTTTCAAAACATTATCTCACAACAAAGTAATATCAGCAGAAAAATCAAATTCTAAATAAAAAATAATCTTTGAATGCATTTAAAAGAAAATTACACATTTTGGCTGAAAATTTCGAATAAAAAAAAAAGGTTGAAAAACTAAATAACTGAGCAGTTATCGTAAATAAACTTCTGTTAAATTACCTTCAATAGTAAACTATATGCGCCACATTGGGAACGGACATGGATTAAATAATAAAAAAATTGTAAAATGCTTGAAAAAATATTACATCAAGATATTTGTATCAATGAAATGATTTTTTTATTCCCATACTAAAATCGCAAACTTCATTTAAGCCCTTTCGGTTGAAAAATTTGGATAAAAATATAACACATAAGTGCAAAAATGTTTCAGATTATTTAAAAAAAAATGTAAGAAATAACTGTATTCAAAAACGTTTAACTGTTCTATATAATATGTTATGTTACATACGTTATTTTTTCAAATTTAAATATAATTTCCAAACATACTTTTAAAAATTAGAATGTCAAATAAAAACCAGCAAAAAAAAACACTTACAGATTGAAAATTATAATTAACACATTACGGGTAAACACACACTTTCCTTTTGGAGATATAGCAGGTAGTGCACCGTGACACAAGCCTAGCGGATTAAGAAATTACAAGTGCAATTAATAACTTTTCAATTCGGCCGACTGTATTTGCGATACGATGCGATACCGGGAAGCGAGGGCGGCTAACCGCGCGCGACGATGAGTTGTTACTGACTGGCGAATAGCGACTGCCCGCCAAATTGTCTCGGCCTGCAGAATAGGCATTGTGGATCGCGAAATAATATCACAAGTAAAATCTTCGATATCTACCGTTTAAGCTGGGCTAAGAACAGGCAACCGAAGCGAAGGTGCGGTGCCAGAAAAAAATAAAACTACATAACAAAATATATTTTAAAATAAATTATGTAAAACATATTTTTTCAATTAGTCATATTTTACTAAAGCAACTAAACGAGACGTTTGATATGCACACAATCCTCTTTTTGCTCGGTTTCATAATTGCACGGTCCAATGTAATGGAACGTATCTTCAATTTATTTATGTACACGTTCTTTTCACGGCCTTTTCGCGTGAGCTTATACCCCGTGCAAAAAAAAATATTGGTTGTACATAGCACGGTCCGACGCGTATTTTTTTGCAGCCCAATATCCGTTCGGACATGATTTTTTAGAGATTTTATTTTAATTAACTCATTGCTATATTAATAACGTACAGCAATACTAAACATAGTATTTAACTCGGGGATTCGACCCGGAACTGAACCGAGAACCGGGAAAGCCGTTATTTTTGACTAAACGAAAACTGGAACCGAATCGTATGTTTTAACATTAAAAAAATATTTAATTGCGTTGAGTCAAAACGTCCTTGGATTTGTTTTGTGTTTCGTGATTTTTATACAATACAAACAAAGAATCAATATGCTATCGGGGACCGGGGTGATTGGAAACCGTTATAGCTAAAGATGGAGATAACACAATTTACTGATATACAGTAGGTTTTGATAATATAAATATAAATATATATATTTCTTTAAAAAAAAACGTAAAAACTTTCCACCAACCAATATATAAGCAAAGAACAAATGCTTGTTTACTGTAGTTTCGATGAGGAACAAAAAAAATGTCTCCGAATGATTTAAATCAGTGATCGCCAAACGGTCGCTCGCGAGCTACCGGTAACTCGCCGAGGCTTTTTTGGTAGCTCGCGTATGATATTTTATCATATTTATAAATTTGCCCATAAAATTTTATTATTGAACTCCGAAAATAAAAAAATCGAGCTGTGGAAAAAGTGAATGTCATTCCTTTTCATTCATTTACTCGCACCTATTTTTCAATTATTGTTTTGTTTATAAACAAATAATAAAAGTACTAATTTTATGTTTGATTAGAAAATTTGATTTTCTAATTTATTTTAAATAATATTATGTATGGTACGATAAGTGCCGATGATAAAAAAATATAAAGAAGGAATATGTATAGGTACCACCAGACAATTTCAATTTCTGAAAGTAGCTCACATCCTTATTGAGTTTGGAGACCACTGATTTCAATGCTTCCTTAGGAGTAAAGAAGGTATTTGCTTATTTTTGCAAGAACTGGTTGTTTATTGTTCAGTCAGTTTCGATGAGAGCAAGAATAAAAAGAAAAGATAAGGAAATTTCCAATCGATTTTTACTACGATCTGTTAAAAAAGGTAGTAAAGATTATAAGAAAAGTAAACATAAAAAAAATCCATCCATGATCGATTGAAATATCAATTAATGAATTGTATTATTTCAATTAATTACCATTCAAATAAGTGGGATGGAAAGACGAAAGAAAAAAGTTTGACAACATTATCATAACCGAACAAACTTTTTTTTTATTTCTGCATCGCCCAAGAAAGAAGTTTCCCGGAAATCTTAGTCACTACGACAGTACATGCTAACCAAAATGCTATGATAAATATACGATTGCATTAGTGTCTTGAATAGAGCCTATTTACCCACTTCGTTTGGCACACTAGACGAAAACATTTAACAAAGCAATTAAATACCGTGCTATCGTAAACAAATTGTGACACGGAGATATCGCATGATGAAACTATCTCACGAAAAAATAGATAAAAGCCAAGGTGACGGCGGATTTACGCGAAACATATGACCGGGGTGACGAATCATCATAAAACGTGGTGCTAAAAGAGAAGATTCTATAGACAAGATAAGCCGCGGGCTTATATCATCAAAAACACGCAAACATAAAGATAGATAGTAAAACCATTACTTGACGATTGATTGATCTCTGATTAATCACTGGATAATAAATTGTAAGAAGATTTAGAAAGAAAATCAAAATCAGATCTAAAAAATTCGAATGGGCACGTAAGCCCGTTGATTTACATTGATCATCCATATAATTCATCTGATCATTGAAGCTTTTGTTGCTCCTCCTTTCTTCAGTCTTTATTTTTTATTCCATGATGTTCCTCAATAAATACTAGGAATATTTCACCGCCTGTGTGGTCGAGTGGTCAACGTCGTTGGCTACCGCTACAGAAGGCACGGGTTCGAATCCCAGTACGGGCAGTTTTATAAATTGATTTTTTCAATCGATTTATGAATTTCTGTTCAAAGGCATGGATTTATGTGATGTCTTGAATTCCCCCCTCCCACCCATCCAATCCCATGAACGAGGCGTATCGAGAACGATTAGCTAACCACTAGTCCTGTCTTAGCCCTTTCATTCTTTTACTACTCTCTTTGGAAAAAGAGAGTTTGAGCAACTGAGTAACAAGCAGTTCTCGTAGAAATACTTCTGTTGAGATAAACTCCATTAGGAGTCCATATGCTCCATATTGGGAGCGGACATGGTAAAAAAAGAAATCACGCAATGTAAGGATAACTAGAAGCCTACAACGGCGTATATGGATGAAGATTCTCTTCACTATTCAATATAATAAGTGGCTAAATTTCCAAAGCAATGGCGATCTTGTATGACATACTCGGGATAAAAAGACTTGACTGTAATTTGGTTGTCAAACTCCAATAAAAGACAACGCCGAGAGAAGATTAGGTCAACAAGTAGGAAATCATAAATAGGAAACAAAATGCATTCACTTTTCTGATTCGACATAAGGCCGCAGTAAAAATTGACTAGGGAATCTTTGGTCGGAAACAGGAATTTACGGTCAGAATATGTCAGGAATTTAGGAATTTACATAAATTTACAGAATTACAGAATAAGCCAGAAGGCCGCACTAAAGTAGCCAAAAGGCCCCACGTCTGATCTAGACTCATTGAGACCAAATGTATTATATGTAATAAGAAGTCTATATAAACGATATGGTCCAATGAGAGATTTTTAGTCTGTATCCCAGAAAGAGGAAGACAAGCGCGAGTCAGTAATTTTTTGATCCGAGAGAATTTTAGTATATTTGGCGATGTTAACAAAACAATTGAAAATATTTGTGAATTTATTTAAAATGTATTTAATAAGCATTTTGAAAATGAAGGTAAATTTGATTATATTATTTAACGTAGTTTACTGCAAGATGAGATTTATATATATGCCAATTATGGAATGAACGATAAAGATGACATCTTGTATTTACAGCATTATCAATATGGTTTTCATAAACAATAATTGATAATTAAATTAAATAAAAAAAACTCCATATCAATTATTCGATATCTGATCAAGATAATTACATACCTAATTGGTTGTTGATGAAAAAACAATGACGTTAATTATAAAAATGATAAGATATGAAACATTTTGCTGACGATAACAAAGCAATAAATAGCATTGGCTGCTTAAAAACGTTATCAAATAAACTATTTATTAGGCAATTCCTGTCATGAAATCTTGACTGAAGATTAAACCTAAGCACACCGGCACGATAGAAGAGTATGGGATCAATCGGCAGGCAACATAAGTGTGCACTAGATAAGGTAATGAGTTATCTATGCTCGACTCGAAGACTTCAGGATATTATTTAGTCCACGATTCGTTCATTTGATTCACTTAAAAATCACACTAATTATAAAGGATTAATTTTTGTTCTGATTCTGATTGCAGGTGACTAACCAGCTAGCATAAAAAAAAACAAATGAATCATTGTTTCGCATGGTTTGACATATTTATAGTTGATCTTGATGAACGACGTTTCGACTCCATTACATACACCTTTTATATGACCAAAAATTATCGAGTCTATTTCTTGAAAAGTATGTAACAGAACGCAAGAGTAAGCAAGATCATACAATTCTGCAAACCGTTTGGGTCATCATCTGTTAATTAATTAACATGCGGTGGACAACTGAGTTACGTTCTTATGATTTTAGATATTAACGAGTTAAAATTCTGCAATGTGGGATACTTGTTCATATTCTAAGTCACAGTCACTTAGCGGAAAATATTCTACTTTACAGTCTCAAAAAAGCTATAGGGATTCGAAAAAAGCCGTTTTTTCAAGTTGTTCATTCTCGATATTTTTAACGCAGTGAATGTATCTTATTAACATTTTTTTTTACCATGTCCGCTCCCAATGTGGAACATATGGACTCCTAATGGAGTTTATCTCAACATAAATATTTCTACGAGAACTGCTTGTTACTCAGTTGCTCAACCAGTCTTTTTCAAAAAAGAGAGTAGGAATAGAAGGATAAGACTAGGACAGGACTAGTTGTTAGCTAATCGCTCTCGATACGTCCCATTCATAGGACAGGATGGGTGGGAGTTGGGAATTCAACACATCACATACACCCATGCCTTCGAACAGAAATTTATAAATCAATTGAAAAATCAATTTTATAAAACTGTCCGTACAGGGATTCGAACCCGTGACCTCCGTAGCCGAAGCCAACGAATCTGACCAATCGACCACACAGGCGGCATTAACTAACAGATATATTCTTTTGACTATTGTGAAGTCAGCACAATTGAACAATTTATTCAAATAAAATAAATAATACAATAATCAGACACCCATTTTGAGAAGTATATATCTACAAATCGATTCACCTTTGTCGATTATCTGAGCAAATGTATTTGCACACACCTCGTGACCAGATAAACGACTCACAAGAAAAAACGATTGTTGTTTATTTGTTTATTACTGGGCCAATCGCGATAGTGACGCAACAGCAGGCTGATCGAATCATGTGATCGATGGGTGATAGCAAATATAAAAAGTAGTTAAATAAAAATAGACTACGATCATCAAAAAGTTTATAATGTTTTTTCTTCTTTGGGCTTGGAATAGAAACGAGGACAGCAATGCTATAAATCCCTATGAATCAATAAAATTAGATATTTCTTGGTAAATCGTGAAATATATCATAATCATCAGGCAGTGGTGGGCTGCCGATACTTTAACAAGATGCTCACTTAATCTCAAAGCTACCAATGGTGGTATTTATAGCCGAAGAAATAAGGAAATATCTAACTGCTAATAAAATTACATTTCGAAATAAATATTTTTTTTTCTTTTATTAACCTTTCCACCGCGTATGACCGCGATGCATTTCCTAGCGAACATGCCCTCAGCGCGCGTGACACGTATAGATGTCATGGAAATTTCAAACCCTATATAAGAGCTATCTATTGTCTTACAATTGTATAACTTGGTTGAAAATATTACTTAATGCATATTTTACCAAATTCAATAGATGAAATTAGTCAAAAAAGATTCAATATAGGCTAAAATAATTTATTTCTGGAACACGCCGTGAACATACGTCACCAATTCAAGATGGCCGCCGTTGATTCATGGCGTTTCTCGTAAGAACTGTGCGCCACGTATTTACAAAATATGCATATATCATTATATTATTTGAGATGATGTAAATAAGCGATCGAGTGCGGGTGAAATTGAAATTGTTCCGAGAATTTAATATTATAGGCATGGTACGGTGGTGGCGCAGTGTTCTCGGTCGCAAGTGGCGGTATTTTACAATATGGCGACGTCACGCCGCATTTGTATGAAGAATGATTATTTTTGAATTAAACCGAAAATACAAGAAATATATTGTATTTAACCATTGAAAAAGTTACGTTGGTTGGCAATTAACATATTTGATTAGCTAAAAAAATATTACAACCTATATTTATAGTCGAAAACGCGATAACAAAATCCGCAAAAAAGCAGCCGCGTACAGGGCATGTTCGCTAAATTTGGTGACGCGGGCAAAGGATTAATTGACTTTTAGCATTGCATTGAAAACGATGTTATACCACAAATTAAACGCTTCCTCCATCAAAAATATTGTTTTCTTATACATTCATCAAATATGCATCATTAAAAAAATCAATTTGACATGCAACATAATCGTCTACTTTCATAACCAGATACCATACATTTTCCTGCTTTGCTTATTTGTGCATTTTACCACAATACAATCATCAAACACAAGCATCACTGACGCAAATAGCGCAATTAGCATCTAAGAACCTACGTGGTATTGTAAATTAGGTTAAGCTGTGTAAACACGCTTATCACTGGGTAACCCACCCTTAGATACAGAATATTAAGAATGAAAACATTGGTCATGGAAACGAATTTTAAACAGTTTACGTTTCTGCATTACAGACATTTTTTTGGCAAGTATCATTGGCGAACTAAAGGAAAGACGGGAGAAGCTACACGCTATTTATTAATAAAATAACAATAATAATTTGTATAATCAAAACCTAAAAATTACAAAAATAAACGTTATTTATATTACGATCGACAAAATCATAATTACTTAACAATTTAAACATGAAATTATCATAATGACATAAGTTATAGATAGTTAATCCAGAAAAAAATACGTTTTTAAAGTGATATATTTTTTGATGGATGGATAGCTATTACAATTTCCTAAAACCAGGTTATCCAGCAAAATGATCACCCAGGGTAATACTAACACTTTTTCTACTAGAATATCATGTGACAATATAGTAAAATACTGTTTCAATGTTGGACTAGTACTTATAGAAATCAAAAACTCTAACAAAAGTTTACAATAACTGTGTTTGAAAAACAACTGTACGTTTGATGTAATTATGTCATTCTTTTCGATTTTCACCGATCCAGTTTGTATCGATTGAGCATCATATGTTTTCCTGTTAGAGAGGGCGCTAGTATCGCAATTGTAATTTTGTCATACTTCTGTAACTGTCATGGCCGCCACGTGATCCGCAGCGTTATTGATTGGAATTATCAAAACTTTTGCAAGACTTGCTGTCATCACAGAACTGTCAACCTTTAAGGATAACCTCCCACACATTCCCACATTTTTTTCCGGAGCACTTGAAGGTACCTAACATATTTATTTTCACAGTATTACTAATAAAAACTCTAATTTTGTGAGTGCTTTAACAAATATAAGTCAAATATTTACTATTTTAGTTCCTATTTCTGCCGTGCGTCAAATTATATTGGTAGGCATATGGTAGCAAATTCCAACATAACATAGATTCACGCATGGTTCTATGTAAACGTCGCAAATAAAAATTACAAAGGTAATTGTGCCAACAATATTACCAAGTGTCTCAACGGACAGTTTCTAAAAATATTCATTTAAATTAATTATAAATCGTCGAAAAGAATGATTAAATTTGTCACAATTTTGTAAATACATATACAATATAATATTTACAGCTTCCATTTTAAATTATTCAAACAGTAAGAAAACAACATCGAAAGATCCTATTTATTCAAATTCACAGCTCAAGGTTCTCGTTAATAAACAAACTTTTCAATAATAGTATATTAATAGATTACGTGTTTTTTAAGGTAGCATTCGATTTTTTTTCATAAACAAATGAATACTTAAAATATAATAATATGAAAAAGGAATTGCCTATTCAGTTTAAAAGATAAAATCTTTATGGTGTAGTGATATGCAACATTAGAAAAACAGGGGCATTCCTCTGGCAAAATTTAATAAAATTATCTATGCGCGTGTACGAAGTTTTATTTTACAGACTCAGGAAGTAATTCGACTTTTGCAGTTTACAGAAAAACAAAATTGATTACATAAAACATGTAAAATGACTACATACAATTATTGTAACATATCGCACTCCTCGGACAACACCGCCACAATCCAAAAGAAAAAGTTTTTAGCTGTGAATACAAAAATCAACTGCCTTGTCACGTGGTCAGTATTTATGATAATTTCAAGTCTATCATTATCTAACACTGGTGTTCCGCGGAGCCAGGGTAGGTGTTCCGAAAAAAAATGGAATGGTTTTATACGCTGCAACACAGTTTAAAAAAATCTTAAAAATTCAGCTAAGTGTTCCGTGATATTTTCCGGCATTGTGAAGTGTTCCATTGCAGAAAACGTTTGGGAAACCCTGATCTAGCCAATACTAATTTTTAAAAATCAATTAAAATATGGCTATATTTTCTTGTCGGGTCATGTCGAGACAAAAAATACAGAGTTAATAACTAAAATTCAATTTACTCAGAACATGACATTTTGAGATTGTAACAGTGTTGTTCTTGGGTTGCGATATATTTTCCCACCACAGCCAACTTATCTGTGTTGATTTTTAAATATTTTATTGATACAGATAATAATTAAAGATAATTATGTTCATATTTTTCAGTCAAGAGTTTTAATCAATAAGTGATTACGAAAATAAAATGAAGAGTAATACTGATAGGAGATAAATTGGATATTTGAAAAAAAAATCTATAAGACCCGTCTACTTTTAAGTATTATTACACATTATGGAATATTAATTCCCAATGGTAATGTATTTAATAAAATTATGACACTAATATAATATATTATACATCAGGGCAATAAATATATATTTAATTTACAGATTCTATCGTATGCAACATTTAAGACATGAAGCAAACGACTATCAAAGCAGTACCTTTTTACTTTTAGGATGTTCACTGTCAATACTTCAAACCGGTCCTGATCTTGATAAATAAAAGTGGGAATAAGTAAAAAGGAATATTGTATTTTTCTTAAACATTGGAGAATCAATCAGAAAATATACACGGGCTTTTTCATTTTTTTTTTCATTATTATAAACAATCTTCTTTACTTCGAATGTGCCGCAAGCAGTCGCGCGGCAGCAAGCAATTGAGCACAACTGACATTTACAGAATATCAAATATGAACAATAGACTTATTTATTAATAGTGTTGCCTAGTTGTATTTAAATAAACATGAAATGGCTATTTACGACTTACCGATGATACGCCAAAAACTAAGCCCCAGTATAATTTTTCAAATAAATTTCTGAATAAAGCGATAAGACACGACAAACAACATTGACTGGTGGTGTGAATATAAAATTAAGTTATTCAACAATGTGTTTAAATAACACAAAACATAGCAGAAAATATTTGCATTTTTTATTATTTATGTTAAACATGCAAAAGGTTAATTAATATAGCTGAGTTTTAGTTGAAACATAGTTCTGATGAAGGCATACGCCGAAATAGCTATCGTTATCAACTATGTATATATGAAATAAGGAAATCGGTGTTTTTTGTTTTTAAAAATCCTGAAAAAAAATAGTATTTGTCCTTTTTAGTGGACCGTGTAAAATAACACAGCGTAAAAAAAGAGTTGACTGTTTACACAAATAATATAGAACTCTAACACATTGATATTTGTTCACCTTATTACAATGGAGTTCTGCCAAGTAAATGCCAATTCAAATAACAATTCCTCAGTCAGTCTACCAGTTTCCTCTTCTTCTAGTGTTCTCATAGAATTCAAAAGAAATTCTTTCTCGAAATTGTCTTCTGTAAGTAACATTGTTTTTAATAAACTAAGTCAATAAGTTTTTTTTTTACTATTTTTATTGAAATACCCTTTAAGAGAAACTTCGAAAACCGGTTTAAACCGACTTTTACGAAATATTGGAATTAAAAACCGATTTCCTAATAACAATAAATTCAACTTTATTAGATTATTACACACAATATGTGTCTAGCGATGAAAGAGATTATTGTCCATTCCCTCATAAAAGTCCCTGTGTATAATCAAAAAGTGACGAATAGTTTTATTTTTTCTTGATAAAAATAAATATTATGCATTTTCTTATTGGCATTTTTTTATTTATCATTTAACATTTGTACATGATTTTTTATACCAAAGCGTTGTTTATTTTTCAAATAACACGGTATTTTATAATTCAGGGAACTTTTTTTTTCTTTAAATTCTATCACTTTTTAAAAGGTTTTTTATTGGAACGTATCTACCGAGTAAACGAAGAGGAGTTCGGTGTGTAAGTATATAGCATATAACTATTTCGGCTTTACGCCCTCGTCATAATTATTTCGTATTATCAACTATATATTAAAAAAACTATGATATTTTTTTTTAGCCTTTTGATAATCATGTTACCTAGTTGATTACTTCTGAATAATTAATGCATGGCTTATCTTTCTTTCTTGACTGTTAAAGTCAATTATTTACGACGCATACGATTTTTTTTACTTTTTGCATGCTGTCCCGTCAAAGCCTGGTTGACAGTAATCCACACAGATTGTTGAATCATAAAGAAGAATTAATGGTATCTGTCAAAGGAATTACATAAATCATTAGTTGTAAATTAAAACACTCTTTCTGCTGTGATCGCAATTTTTAACAAAACAATTTTAATGAATTGTTTTTGGAGAATTTGGAATATTATTTTCGCGGATAGTCTAAAAAAACTATGGCATTTGTTTAAGATCTTTAAACACAGTTATAGTGATGATAACCTATAAATAGAAGGCAGCTGAAATCATGGCATATTGAACATTTTTAAAAAATCCGTTTACCAGTAACTACACACAACTACTTTTTTACACGGTAGATACATTCCACAAAAAAAACGTACAAAAAATGTTATAGAAATCATATTAAAAATTAAGGTTGAATAAAAAAAACGTGTTATTTGAAATATGAACAACACTGTGGTATATAAAATCATAAAGTGAAAGGTAATGGATACGTGAATTACACCAAATATTATTTTCATCACTAGAAATTTTTGAGACGTCAAATGTCCTAGGATCTAATGAACCCTTTTGTTTGATATTACTGTCTTGTGTTGTTGATTTGTTTGTTATTAGGAAATCCGTTTTCCACTTTCGTGTTGGTTTGTGTCTGGGAATCGTTTAAGAACGAATAATTTGCGTAAAAATGTATTATTTATTCTTTTGAATGAACCGTGTTATTTGAAAATCGTGTAAAACAGAGTTGAAATGTGTTTATGAAATCCTAGTGAAGCAGAAGATAAACGGTACTTAACAAGAACTGCTTGTATGTAATTTATAAGTTTCAGTCGCTCAACATCTCTTCTGGGGAAATACGAAAGAGTATGGAGTTAAAAATTACAATTACCTAGTACGTTATCACCTTTTCTATCTTAACCTTTGTAGTAGGAATAAATTAAAACACCAGACATTCATGCGATCCAAAGAAATCCAAAAATCGATTGAACGTTTTTTAATGACTTCACAGTAATGGTTAATGTAAAAGACGTTTTTTTTCTGCGTCATTATTCTTCGTAAAAAATTATGAAAAAATATATTCAGTAGATACCCACACAGAGTAGCATGGTATAATATACATATGTACTTAATTGAGATTTATAATAATGATAGTTCTCATTAAAAAAAAAACAAATGCCCAACGACAAACAACAAGCAGACATATTCTCGCTGCTTTTCTGAACACGCACGTTTACCATTCCACTTTTCTTTAGTTTTCTTGAATGAACGGACGGATCAATATAGCAACGGGGTAACGTCGTCGGCCGGCGGAACGATCAGCTGAGCGAGCGCACGTCGCCGCCAGCTGTGGTGACGTCACCGCTGGATGACGTCATAGGCGGCGTAGAGGGCGAGAGTAGAATGAAGGAAGCCGAATTTTGTAGGCGAACTTTACGAATTTATCACGTTTGGAAAATTGAGACTTAATAATATTGCTGTGTGAGAAAATATCGGTACGAAATTTCAGGAGAAAGTGTTACTTATTTTACTACCGAACACCCACGCAAATCCAAATACATACAACTGAAATTTATTATATTGACGTATTTGCATTGTATACAAATTATACCTACGTTTCAGTGTTTCTAGTTCCGGTTTTTTTTACAAATTACATTTTTTTTCCATTTCGAATTTGTATTCAAGACTCGGGTCATTGTTGTTTATGTAATATTTTTTTTTATCGAATAAATTTCGATTTCTTTTTCGTAAAACTATCGTCCATTGGGTTGTGTTCCAGGTTGCCAGATTTACAAAATCACAGATCGGGACATTCACTATAAGATTTTTATAGATTTACACAGTTTCTTACGTCGGGATTTTTTAAGGGACTTGGGATTTGTCTATTGAACTCGGGACAGTTCCGCTTAAATATGTACGTCTGGCAACCTTGGTTGAGTTAAACAAAAAGGAACCAACTTATGTTTTTAGGTATTTTGAGTTGCGAATGGGAACTGGTTCAAAATATTTAAATTTGATAAATTTAAATTCGGCCTAGTTTCTATTTTATTTGCATTGTTTTTAATTTTTCTTAGCGGTAAATTATTCTGTAAAAGTGATGTCTTCTTATGAAAAAGGAGCCAAGTAAAAATTATCCGTTATGTTTATTCAACAAGTGATAATATGATGGATAACATTTTAACAAAACCATATACATTATTACATAAAGTTTCTAAAAACAAAGCTCAATATCTCCATTTTGCAAAATTGCAGTTAATTCCCTTTCGTCACTCAACTAAATTTCATGGATCTGTATTGTGGAGTATGAGATAAAATAAAATAAATTTTATGCAAGAAAAAACGAAGAATACATTTTTATAAGAAATAAGATTAGCGAAAAAAAACACTAAAAAATGGGGAGGTGCAAATAAATTAAACTCAAAAATGAAGAGCATATTATGCTTTCTTAACAAAGATATTTCAACAGAAATTGTTTGCTATTCAGTTGCTCAAATAACTCGTATGGTTATGTGTAATAAATATTGCGGGACGAATTAGAAAAACTTTTCATTTGTTTTTTTTTCAAATTGAATGGACAATGGTTTCGGTTGCAAATACTGATATATTTTTAACATTGGCACGCACAATGGTCATTTCAATAGATCTCATACTTTCCAAACAACAATATTAACGATTTCATTTTTTCATGCATCGCACAATATTCTCCCACAAAATGTATTTGTATAAAAATGAAAAATAAATGAATGTTGTTAGGGCATAACTTGATAACTGCAAAATATTGAATTTACAGGCGGGCAATTAAAACAAATTGATATGAAATCAGTAAACAAAAATACCATTATCACATTTTCGATTATTCTTATGTCTATGGAATCTATATCAGTTTTATGGAAATGGCAAACACTTATTGAGTAATCTTTATATCGACTGTGGAAAGGAAAAAGGACGTAGCCCACAGTTTTTTCAAAACAGCTTTTTTCGATAATCACAATGTATCAAACTTGATACACGTTCTATCAAAAGGATGCAAGCTGCAAATGCCGAATTAGTATCTAAATTTAGTTTTTAAGTTTGAAAAAGATGACATTGTAAAAAATTTAAACCAAGAAAAAAGACTGAAATAAAGGTTTTTCCTAGACAATTTATTTTATTAATATCAGATTGTGTCAATTAAACACCAGTTTAGAAGTCTCCACGCACTTCAAGGTTATGTATAATTCATAATTTGTATATAGTCAAAAATCATCAAAACACGTTTTTTGCTCCTCAATCGATATGAAAGTATGTATGCAACAGCGTTTCAAAAATCAGTTATTACGTTTTTTCCCCAAACAATAACGGAATATTATTTTCATTGTGTTATATTTTAACTTGGAGTCTGTAAAATAATATCTATTTTTACTTCGTTTTGAAATTACAAACAGTATGAAAAAATCAGGACCGTGTTGCAGTCGTCAACGTCGTTGGCTTTCGTGGCGGATCTCACGGGTTCAAATCTCGATACGAACATAATTTTTATCAGCAAAATTATCGATTAATGTTGGAGGGCATAGATATACGTATGTGGTGTCTAAAATCTCTCCCACTTTTCCAATCTTAAAATGACGGCGCAGCGATAGCGATAAGCTGATCACTAGTCCTGTCCTAGCCCAATATTAATATTCCTAATCTCTCCGACAACAGAGAGGTCGAGTAACAAGCAGTTTTCTCCGAAAAACTTTGATTGACATATATGCAGTGGGAGCGGACATGGATAACAAAAGTTGTTTGCGAATTACGGTATTTACACATCAAAAGAGAACGTCATTAACTCTAGTAATATAGTTTATAATATGAAACGATAGTCTTCAAAACGTTATCAAATGATAAGTAAATAAAATATTATATCATAGCAATAAATATCAAGCGATAAACCTTCTACTGACCCGTTGAAAGTTGCAAGGCAACAGTTAAAAACTAGTTAATAAAATGGATATTACTATCTAATCAAAATTCCATTTATAAAAGTCGATAAACTTATAAATGCACACACACTCAAAATTAACTCAAAGATGAAATACATCACTAATGATACGTATACACAACATCAACCTCTGTGCTATGTTAATTCTCTATGACATAACTTGTAACAATAAACCTTTCAACGGACTAAACCAACATTCAATTCTTTTCTCATCAGTTACAATCGAGAGTTCAAATCGAAACAAATCTAACTGCTTAGTAGAAACTCCTCAATACTCTCTTCTGATATTATTTTGATTTAATAAGATTTAAGTGATTTATAATAAAGTGTATAAACTATGTTATAGAATAAAGTTGGAACAACATTGAATTAAAAATAAGTGTTTTAGTAAAAAAAATAGTCCATATCACTAACACCTTTACCATGATCTAAAAATTCAATATTTACATTGCCAAGCCATGGATTAATTAAGAACTTTCTAATCACTAGAACAACTATGCTACGCTAGACTGGCTAGACCACTGTGGTCTACTGTCGATCTTTCTGTCGCGTCCATGGTCCAGTGGTCGAAGTCGTTGGCTTGGGCTACGGATCCCACGGTTTCGAACCCCGGTACGGGCAGTATCAAAACCAGATCTTTTAATAGATTGATAGATTTCTGTTCGAAGGCATGTATGATGGCTGTGATGTTTAGAATACACTACCACCAACCCTACTAGTCTCATCTATATCGGGATCGCAATACCGGTAATACAGAAACCAATTGTACAAATAAGAAAATCACTCGTTTATAATTATGCTAACCTTTAACTCAATGCGGAAATTCTGGGACTCACGGTTGTACTAGGTCAGAACCAAGTGCCTCTTATTCAACGCATGTATCTTGACAGTGCTGCTTTACGGTTGCGAATCATGGCACCTTACGAAAGCGCAGAGTAACCGTATACTGTGCTTCGAAAACAGATGCTTGCGACGAATGCTAGGGGTGAAATGGTCTGACTTTGTCAGGAATACGGAGATAAGAGAGCGGACTAACCAGCCTCTTATCACGTACAAAATAAAGAAACGGCGGTGGACCTGGCTTGTCACGTGTTGAGGATGCCTGAAGAGAGCCTGAACCCTGCCTGTCTCTTCTTCCGGCCGGATGGATCCCGGCGTCGTGGAAGGCCACTGATGACTATCCACAGGATGTACTCGGCGGAGTTGCGGGACGCTGGGATGACCTGGGATGAGGCGAGGAGACTGGCTGGAGATAGAGAATTGTGGAGGAGCTTCGTGGTGACCATATGCTCCGCATAGGGAGCGGATATGGATTAAAAATAAAAATAAATTAATTATGTATATTTTGAATGACATGATTTTAATATCTTTACAGCATCATGTGGGAGAGATTACATCTCAAATCATAAATGCTTTTCGTCAATAAATTATGATGCATTGTCATTTTCATCCACATAGTGAATATTTACCATGACTTCCGTGATTGCTCTCGAGTAGGGATTCCAATCGAATATTCGATGTTTAAATATATTTCGGTCTTTTTTTATTTTCGAATATTTGATATATTACAATGAATTTAATTCGTGAATATTCTTTGCTTTATTCTATCTACGTTCACTAATTAAGACGTTGAAAAGTGTTAAAGGTCAGTTCCCGACACTATTACACAAATAATTTATACGAATAATTAGAATCCATACCCCGAGACACTACTGACAACCATTTTAAAGTGCTCAACAATGCTGTGTTAAGGCATATGCTCAGTATAAACATAGCGCATGATGAACATCGAGTAGGCTGGGAAGATAGATTTTTGTCCCGCTTTTCATCTCTTGAACATTGTGTAGTAAAAAGAATAAATTCGTACTTACTACAGTGTGATTCAAACATAATTTCATTTACGACAGAAGCTATCTACGCGAAACCGTGCCATAGTGGAAATATGACGTGAAATCACTCACGAGTAAAACACGAGTCGCGTGGCAGAACAAGATAAGTATTGAATTATGACCGTCAATACTTCACAGCCACTTACCAACATATTCGAGCGGAAAATAGAAAATTCAACACACTATTTTCAATAAATCACCTGAAAGATAATAAGTTGTGGAGAAAACTTTCCATAACATGACTGTACAGATTTTTCAGCATATGGATTTCTAACGGAGCATATTAGCAGTTAGCGTTAAACTATCGCTTCTGAAAAAAAGAAAGCACACTTGGAGTTAGGAAGGGATTATTTGTTATCAAGTCGCTCTCTATTTACGCCATTTTCAAAATAAAATAAGGAAATGTAAGGAAAATTGGAAATATTTTTTATAACAATTATAAAATCAATTATCTCTGCCATGATTCGAGACCGAAAAGCAGGAAAATAGTGAAAGAAATCAGAATAACGTTGAGCACCACTCGTCTACAGCAGTGTTCCGCAACCGCTGTACTGCAGCACACTGTCGTGCCCTGAAACGATGCTAGGTGTGTTATAGCGCTTTTCTTTATTGAAAAAAATCAAATTATTTGTTTTTAAGATTCAATAATCTGCCCACGCATATAACCTATTATTTTATAATGTACTCATATGAAACACTTAAATCAATGAATTGCTAATTCTTTAATTATCTCTGAATTGTAATGCGCCGAGGGAATCTGGGGAAAATTTTAATTTGACGTGGATGCAAAGAGGTTGCGAAACATTGGTACATGAGACCAAGAAAATGGTTAAAACCGTTTAAGCAAAATACATAGTAGTTCCATATAAATGAAGTTTCGCGTAGTTACATAATCTTTTAAATAAAAAAATATTGTGTACATAATCGATTATAAATTATTAATTTATAAAATAGTAGTTAAATTATATAAAAACTGATATAATCACAGCTCTAATTTGAAAAAAATATTTCAAAAATAAAATATCAATATCTGCACGATTGCATAAAGTATAATAAAACAACGAAGTAATCATCAAATCTTCATTATGTATTGCGGTTTTTATTATTGATAATACACAATGGCTTGTGTCATCATACTTCATATAGTAAGATACAAATAATAAAATAATTATATTACAGGAAACCCATCTTTGATTGGGCCTAAATAAATGAGTATTGTACTATTTATTCTACAACTTGGAATAAATATCAAACAATATTTTTTTATGACCTATGATAAAATGATTAAAATTCTGTACCAGAAATAATAAAATAAAAATTGTTAATGACTGTAATGTAAGTGACTGATAGTTAATAGTTTTTTTCAAGGCGAAATCGCTATTATGCAAATAGTTATATACATTTATTACAACTGAACGGTATTGAAGCGTTTCTGTATTCAGTGTAATCTCCATATAAGAAAACAATAAAAAAATCTTATACTAACCTATTTTCCGTCAGTTATTTTGTACTGTAAAATAGGGATTGCAAAAATACCAACATTCAATAACCGGTATACCGGTAATGCGAGAAAGTGTTCGCATTCAACATTTTAACCGATACATATCGACTATGAATATTGACTAGCTGTAAGCCCGTTGCCCAGCAACGTGAGATTTTTGTTGCATTGTGTTTAATTTTATTTAATTTAATTTAATTTTGTTTTGTTTTATTTTGTTTTATTTTATTATATTTTATTTCATTAACTATTAATTTTCAAGTACGCCAACAAATACATTTCGTAGAAGAAGAAAAAGACTCGAGGACATCAGTACGCACACATTTGTGAAAAGTGAAAAGCGAGTGATTATTTTATCGACTATTAATATATAGAATTTAGTATGAATAAAAAAGTGGAGACTGGTAGGTGTGAAATCGAGGACATCCTTCACTCACTCACTCAAACAAACAAACAGACAATATCGACTATTAATATATAGATAATTAATATTAGTATTGTATGCACAACTTCATAGTCGCTTCGTAAATTTGTCGTCATTATTTGTAAGAGTGGTGTAAAAAATGTGTTGTTATGATTTTTTGCTTCAAAAATCATACGTATCAATGTTCAATGTTCACACAAATAAGCACTTTCCTTGCAATTTTTTCGACAGCAACAATAAACGGTTGCAATGCTTATACTATCATATAATTTTAAATCGTAAAGGAATATTTTGCAATGCACGAATTTACCATAAAAATTTAAACTGTGCACCAACAGCATTTCTCTGAAAATCAAATGCAACACATCGGACCCAAAACTCTTGCTCGTTAAGTATGTTACTTCACAATACTGATGAATGTTATGCAGTATTTTTATTTACTCTTATGGTAATCTGAAGAGTAAAAGATACAGCATAGTTACTTAAAAATGTCTTTTATGTCTCACTCAGTGATGAAACGGGCTTAAAAATAGATAGTAAGATATATTAATATTTCATTTATCAACTAAATATATTATTTTGCTTTAATTTAAAACTCTCTAAGATTGTTAATTGTGGGCGTAATAATTATGTTTCACAAATTACCTAATTACTCTTTTATTTAATAGATTATACTGCAAAAGCAATTAAATAATATTATGTTGATTTTTTAATTTATATTGTGTACGATGCACTCTACAGTTATTCGGCAATTTTAACTGAAGCATCACATTTTGTAATTGATAAACATTATATTTTACTGCCATAAACTTTTCATTGTTTTAATGATACATCAATGAAAAACCTATTATTATATATTGGAATACTTATTTATTACAATGAAAACCCGGTTATCATTTTTGTCATTTACCGGTTGACAAGCGTTGCCGTCCCTGCGCATACGAACAAGGCCAAGGGTGCTTCCGCTAGAAACAAATGGGTCAAGATCGTAGTCATTTTCCGGGTTAATTACGTTGCATCGCTTAACAAAGCGGAATGCATAAAGGAAAGGTTGGATTACATGAAGATGTGACGTTTGTTAGAAAATGCGTTAAAAACAGAAGCTGGCAAACGCAAGTCAATTTATTAAGAATAATGATATTTTTATTGTGACGCATTTCAGCTGTCACGAATTGTACCTAATTCTCTTTTTGCACTGTTTTTTACACGGCTTCAAAATTGCACGGTTTAATGTAATGGGACGTATCTTTAATTTCTCTTTATACTATTCACCTTTTTTAAAGTTTTTTTTGCAGGGCTTTTTTGCATCGAACTTGTCCCCGTGCAAATCCAGATCCCCCCGCGGATCCAGGGGGGAGGCCATGGGGGCCATGCCCCCTCCCCTAAGAAAAAAATATTTTCCATTTTTCTAATTTATTAAAACTTTATTGTTTAGTTTACTATGTTTTATAGAATACATACTTAATTATATATTGACTATTTTTATATACATGATATACTATTTAAAAATCATCTATTTTGTATGTATTATTTATGTATCATGTTTATTTTCAAATTGAATGGCCCCCTTCTGGGATAATTTCTGGATCCGTCACTGTATTACGCACATTATGTTTAACCATGTCCATTGCTTCCTCTATTGAAGCATACGGACAACGAATGGAGTGTTTTTTTAGTACCTATATTTTATCAATTTAACATTAACCCTCACTTTTCATAATGGTTATACTGTAAAATCACATAGCGGTATCTTTACGAGGACTAATTGTTAGTTTCAATGAATATATTTTTAGCGTGACTTGCCCCGAAAAAATGTCTTTTTAAGTCTGTCTTTCAAGTGTGATTTATAATTACAAGATAGAGTTTCCCTGTTGATTTGTACCACAACAAACTAAATATATTACAGATTTTCTTGTTGAACTCGAATATTATGATAACTCTCTAATAATATTTTTTAAATAATATATTTATATTCATTGACCCGTCGAGACAGCGTGGTAGCATCCATTTGCGGAGGCCATATTTATGTCAATGCCTTCCGATGACTTCATAATTAACTGATAAGTATTTTTTTACGGTTGCTAACTGCATACAAATATAAAACGTAGTGCTAAGCATACGAGAGTCTATGGTAGAAGATAGACAATAAAAAAACAGATACACTAATCACTGTCTTTTTTGCAGGGCTGTGGAGTCGTGAAAAAATAAGACGACTCCGACCATAACTTAAAACAGGACTCTAATTATTTTTAGACTTAGCTCCACTTTTAACCCTAGCAATTTACATACACAACTTTTTTTAGAAGGATTCGAATTTTTTTCGAGCATAACTCCAGTTAAAACAGTCCGATTTCACAGCCCTGCACTTTTGACACTTCAAACGCTTTAGATTAACACGAGGCAGAGTATTGCACGAGTACATAATGTATTTGAATTAATACAGTAATCCCTTTACGTTTAAAATCAATTAACGAACGATTTCTGATAATATAATAACTCAGTATTCTTAAAGTTTTTTTTCTTCTTAATTATCTCATTTAGACAAGACTTTGTCAGAATTCATAACTCGTACAACGAATAGTCGGTACACATCTTAAAAATAAATTAGCTAGCAAGTTGAGATTTCGTTTCGCAGGTTTCACACCACGACCCGAAAACTAGAAGGATCAAGTGCACAAGTCACAATGAATACCATATACAGTAAACCCCCCAATAATGAGCTCCCCACTAATGAACCCCCCAATAACATTTGCAACAATGATCCAATAATGAGTTAAATCCCCCGAATAATGTATGCGTCAGCAATCGAAACATGAGATGAGGTCATCGATTATCGCCGAGTTCAAATAATTTTCGCTAGTTTAAACGTAATATGTATTTGAAATAGAATAATAATACATTATAGCGAATTATTATATGTATCTAAATTCACATGTCTTGATAATGTGCACGACTTAAATAATTTTTAATACGTATATGCTTTAGTAATATACATATTTATGATCAATTAATTAATTAAAAAATAATATGTAATTCCGCATTTCAAATAATAAAAAATCAATTGAAAATCTTAACCCCCCAATAATGAACCCCCCAGTAATGATCCCCCTATCTCTTCATTATTGGGGGGGTTACTGTAATTGGAAAACTGCTTTATTTTCCGTTTTTTTTTTTTTAAAGATTTTTTGCTCCAGTCGCCACGTGTAAAGAAATATCGGTAGATAAAAATGGTTAAGGATACTCATTTCTTAGTTCAATAAACTCTCTGACCAGATAGACCAAGTTTCCGACACTTCCTCAGTGCAAATTTACTAAAGTTCTTTACTTGAAGTGGTAGATACGATATGTAACAATATATCTTTGGAATAATATGATTAAGTTGGGACGTGAAAGTGGTTCTTGTAAACAATCGAAATATACGCATAGTTTACAATATATTTTTTGGTGTGAAATATTATTCGATAAAAATATACATATTGTATTATAACAAATAGCGCTGAGTTTACTGTCAGTGTAACGTTACCTCCAATAATGTAGTGGTAAACGATTCCTCGAATTTTCGCCAAAACAAAGGTATCATGTTTCACTGTGTTCATTGTCAATAAACATAACCTTGAATAAATGCTTTGGTTTTAAATTCAGAGTGCATGAATCTGAGATTACGAACTCGTTTGCGTGCCACTTTATGCACTTCCGGTTTTATATTGTCAAAGATATTAATAATACTATAACTAAAACGATATTCAGACCTTCGTAAGTTAAGTTAACCCTCCAAGGACGAGCGTGATCATATGGGCACAGTAAACAGCGTTGTCTATTGATCCCACTATTTATTTTTTTCTACCTGAATATCGTTGCTTTCACTCATATTTGGTTAAGAAGGGTACAGACTTCAGTAAGTCATTAGCCGCGGGGACAGAAACGGCAACCAAAAGCACATGCGATTTTTTGAATTTCCGTTTTTTTTAATGGACTTTTCGAAACTGTTTATCAAATTATATCAAATTATTTACAGTTCTTTTACATATATAATTGTATTGAAATTATGTTGATCTAAAGAGGTCAAATTGTAAATATTTTAAAAAAAATCACGTTTAGCTATATTTCAACCCCGAATGTTTGCGTACCCACGCGGTCACGCTCGTCCTTACTAATGTCCGCACACAATATTACACGGTAATAAAAGGATGAGCATGACCATATAGTCGTGCGGGGTTTCAATACAACGACTTTGCGTTTTAAAACGAAACGTATACGAAAAATATATAATAATCATAAACAGATGATTTTTCATATTTTTAACAGTTTCTTAAAATAAAAATACATCCCTTATTAAGGACTCTCTAATAATCTCTGTAGCCTGTCAATATTCATACAACTGTTAGCAGATTTACCGGTAATTTTCGGTATAAAAAAAGATCATGAATACCGGAATACCAGTTTCAGTAATACCGGTATTGCGATCCCTGCCTCAGACATTACATGCTCTCGTGATTGTAGTACATGTTTTGTTTATAAACGAAAACATTTATGAAAATAAAAATAATATAACAGTCAACAATAAAGATAATAATATGACTTCGTGGTCTTCATTAATGAAATACAAAAACAAAGTAAAATGATGCTAATTGAAAAGGTTAACATTGAAAATATACACCGCACAAATACTAATTAATGTGATGAAAATGTCAGGAGGAATAAATGACTTTTGAAATTAACAGCTTAACGACCGTGGACGCGTATTTGAGTCTTTGAAAAACAAAAAGTTGCTAGCCGGTGGACTCATATATGCGTACAAGCGAAGTATCTGGAAGCTAAGAAAATTAAATTTTCTAAAGATATCTCAATTTGCTTACAAATTATAGTGAATTTAGTGAAATTACAATTTTTGCGAATTTTTCGCAAAATTTTATTTGACCAGGTGTAATTTAAAAAAAAAACGTGCGGTCGTTAAGCTGTTAAATGAAGGTTAATTTAAGAGACTTTAAACAGTGTAATGAGACCACTAATTTTATTGCTTAATTTTACATTGGTACCAATTTTTCAAATATTTATTTCGAACATGAAATCATTAACACTAGATACTTACTATTTTTGATATTACCTCGTAATAAGACCTTGTTTCAATATTTTAGAATATTATTGAAAGGTTATATGATCAGTGAAAACCAATTCACACAATTATAAAAATTGAGCGATAATTTGTTTTACAATACGAGTTTCCATAAATAAGAAACAAAACTTAACACATTTAAAACACTTTGTATTTTTTTTTGTTAATATTTGACATTACAGCTTATGCCAATGCGTCAAATATTTTGAAGTTGAAAGATCATACGAGATATACTCGATGATAATATTTGTAAGTCACATGAGATTAACTCGAGGTGAATTGACGTCACAAACACCCATGTCTTATATCTCAAATTTAAGTTGAAAAAATCAAATTTTAACATTGACCTTACAGGAAATCGAACCCAGACCCAACTGATCGGTAGAGCAAGCTCTAACCAACTAGACCACAGCGGGCGACAAAATGTATCCAATGTAATCAATTTTTATGATTCCGGGATTTCGGGATTCAAAATTTTTCAATACCGGGATCCTGGGAATAATCATTCACTATAATATTCAAATTCACATAAATATTCAAATGATTCCGAATTGTTTTTTTAATACAATTAGAAATAGTACGATTTGTTAAAAAGGGGGCGCGCCAATAACCGTTGCCTATGGCGCCAAATAACCTCGCGCCGACACTGAGTACTATGGCGATACCGGGATTACGGGATCGCAAAAATTGGAAGCCCTAAATGTAATGTATGTGTTTCTATGGCTACACATAAACAAACCGTGACCGCTTGATTAGAACAACCAACTGTTTATATTTTTATAATTGACATGCATGCATCAAAGTGAGAGTCATTCGTGTCATATGGCGGAAATAAGTCTTGCAAATAATGAGGAAGTGGTTATGAAACAAAACAAACAACGATAAAATTTATATGTTTTGTTAAACAAATTAAAAGACAATTCGACGCCCGAAAAATATTACTAAGATAATACACAATGTTGTGAACAATATGTAGAAATCACGTCAGTTAGTAATGTAACAAATGTTTTTGAATACAAATTATACTTTATCGCTACGTAAAATCAACACTATGACACCTCTTAGGTCAGTCCTTGAGAAATAGTGACTATTTTCTGTGCAGACTTTTTTTAATAAATTTATTTTGTAGGAAAAGTCCCATGGTGAAATATTAAATACTGCGAACAAGCAATGGTGCATGATCTGCAATTTTGCAGATGAGTGCTATAGTCCATGTATGTGAAATCATTTGAAGTCGTAATACTATGATCTTTTGGTGCACTTTTAGTACCTTAAATGAAATACAAAACATATTGTTATAGCCGTTTGGGATATTTTTTTTATGTACAAATCAATTTCCACGGAAAGAAAACGAATAGATGGAAATGAATTTTAATATTAAATTAAATTTGATAACATTTTTATTCCACTTGTTGTATCAGACCATCGCTAAGTTTATTCGTTAACGTTGCGATGGTCTGATGACGCTTCCCAAAGAAGCGTAACACGTGTCACATTCTGTAACACAACAAGTGGAATAACAAAGTTATCAAATTTAATTTTATATTTAAAACGAAGGAAGATGTAAATGAATAAATGAGTCGTCTGGTATCAAAAGCAGAACTTTCCCATATATGTCGAAATTATACTAATGCTGTCAAATTATTCTGCTGGTTATAGTGTATGGCTAGAAATTAAAAAAATGTTTAAAAATCAAATAAACGTGGAACTAAAACGACGCAAAAGAAAATGACGCTTGGTATCAAAAGCAGAACTGTCCACGACGTTGGAAACAGAAGAAGTAGAACAGTTTGGTAAATCAGGATTTTGACCAATCACAGACTTATTTTAAGTGATGTCCCATACAAATTTTAAGTTGCACTCGTTGATGAGCTATGTTTAAAATTGAGTTTAAATTGATAAAACTAAAAAGCCTACAATACGTTTTCCGTGTTTTTCTTGTAACTTCGAAAAATGGATAGTTCTACTTTTGATACTATACGACTCAAATAATAAACCTTTTCGGCTGGATTGAGTTTAAAATGTCCATAATGAATACAACGATCAATTCAGGTTCCGCTCATCGATAGTACTCCATGAGTAAGAAATGCTTGCGATAATTGAAACCAGTCCTACAGTTTCGTATACAAAATTTTTGAATTAGTATCTATGTATGTAGTGACAATAAAAATTAAAGGTTACTAATATATTCCTGTATTATACATAGTATTCACTGTATTCGCAACATTTGTTTGTCTTTTCTCAAAAATCGAAACTGTTTACTTCACTATAAACTATAAATGATAAAGAAACTAAGCAAAGTCTTTAAATAAATGTTGCGAAATGATTTATGTATACGAAATGATAATGAAAATGTATAAATACTTGCAAGAATGCACGTCATACTCGACAAACGACATAAATATCAATCATTAATAAGTCATAGATACATAGCACAAATATTTAGCAAATAAACGTAAATTTTAATTGAATACCAGCATTATCGGATATTTATTTATAATTTATCATACACATGCTGTTTGAAATTATCACTGTTATTGTTTTAGTAACTTCAGCAAAATGATAGGCATCGTTATCATAAAAAAAAATGAATTCTAACACAATAACCTCTTTCGTAAAAAACAGACGTAATATCATTTAAAATAAAATAAATATTTTTTTAAAAAGCCTATATATACTTATGTTATATTATAGTCTTTCGATTGCCAGCCTACATGAACAATCCTACAACATCCAACAATATCCGGCTCATTGTTTCTCTATTATTCTGTTTAACCCATTATATGCCGGTAGGTATTAGGACGGTCGTGCACCTATAGCCGCTATTTTCTTTGGAATAATAAAACCTAATGAATACACATTTTTTTGGCAATATATTGATAGTATATCGTATAGACTTATCAAATAAATACACGTTGTGTCTTTTGCGCCACTATGTATCCAAAGAAAACTAAAAAAATGTTTCACAATACGTCAGTATTAGGGCATCCAATCCTGGCAACTGGGATCCCGTAATCCCGGGATCCAGTTCAATTTTTTGATCCCGAAATTCCGGGATTGAGATGGCCGCGATCCCGAAATTTCGGGATTGAGAAATTTTGAGCAAAACCCGAAAAAATTACACGAAATTGGCAAATTCAAGATTTTTTTCGGTGATCTAAAAAAAACGAGTTTCTGTGAGGATTTGGGAAAAAGTATACCAAATCGGGAATTTCAAATTCCTCGGTGAGCTAAAAAAAAAAAACGAGTTTCTGTGAGAATCTGGGAAAAAGTATACCAAATCAGGGATTTCAAATTCCTCGGTGAGAAAATCTCAATCCCGGGATTCAAATTAATCAATTCCGAAATCCCGGGATTGGAAAAAGGCTCCGGGATTGGATGCCCTAGTCAGTATACGTACTGTTAACGACGCGTTTCGGTAATACAATACAGTTTTTTTTAAATCGATATAACATTGATTATAATATAAAATAAGTCAACTGTAAGTATAAAACTGTGATTCTGAACGTTGTTGCTGTGTATATAGAATGATTAAATTATGAAAATCGTCAACCTTGACCTGTATAAGTGGGTGTAAAGTGGACCGTATATATGCGGGCATATTCTATGGCCAGCACTGCGCTCACGGAATTGTAAACCTATATAGACGTTCGTGGCACAAAACCGGTTAAATACGCCTAGGAATAATGAACATCGAAGACAGGACGAAACTTATAATAATTTAAGATGAGAGTGGACAACCAAAAGCATTATTTTACTTGGAGCTGTACAGAGGAAGATAGTGGACAATTTCAAAGTACGTTGGGATTTCTTTTATAAGGGATCAGACCGACTAAAGTCAGGAACGTTTCAAAATTCCGTGATGAATACAAAACATGATGGTGTTCTTGTTAATTTTGTTCACAACAAAGATGACTAATATTATTCTTTATGGTGTGATATTCGCATTGTTCCTGATTCTATTTTACGTCAGTAAATTAGGACAAAGTGTGCATAGATTATCTGATTCTCTTGAGACGAGAAATTCGTTGACATTGTGGTTATTGATTGTCCTCCACCTACTTCGTGAGTACGAGAGTATGCATAATAGAAATAAAAATATATGGCTTCTCCGTGCTTTTTGTTAAAAATACTTACTAGAGACCGAATAAAGTCACATCTATACATGTACCAGCGTAACTTGACTGCCTGCGAGGGCGCCACCATCGCATCATTAACGTTGCCATAGTCAACACGTCCTAGGGCGACAATTTTAGTTCTGAGCTCCGCCACAGTCAAGTTAAAATGGTAAATCTCTAGTAATAATACTCCGCAGTTTCTGTCAAACCGCATTGCTTGTTATGTCATGAATAATTGGAGTTGTAAAAAGATGTCGTATTTTTTTTTTACTGAGCGATAATAAAATATGAACATGAATACAATTAATAATATTTATTGAGTCGTCGACTATTATATATAATATATATATGGATTGAATGTATGATTTCTAGATATTACAATAGCGAACTGATTTTATCTCGTGTTTTCCCTAATTTTCTCATTTTTTAAGCCACCAGTGACGATTAAATTATTATTATTACGATTAGATTATTCCTGACTGTATCAAATTGGTTCTTTGGATTTATCCGTCTGTCTCAAAATGCTTATAACGTAGTACACATACTCAGTGTATGAGAAAAAAGATTTTTTTTGATTGAATGTTGAAAGGTGGTGTTGCCACCTGATGTATAGTATAAATCAGACCTGAAAAAATGGCGGCCCGAGAAGTATTTTAAAAATACATTAAAAGTAATATAACAATTAAAATTAAAATACATGTCTATGCTTTTTAAATATAAAGAAGACAGTACTTAATATTATGACTTAAATTAATCATAAAAAAACATTCGTGAGGCATTACAATTCCTAATTACAAACTACAACAAATAATGACAATAGTAGAAATGAAAAAAAAAACTATAGTCAATTAAAGACAGCTTAACAGATTTGAACAAAGCAGTAATTTTTAACGAATAAGTTACCAAAAGACAATTGATTTTATTTGAATATTTTTTTAATGAAAAGTAGAATACGAATGTAGAATAACGTGTTTTCCAGTTGCTTAAAAGTGCCCACCTCCGATTTATTCGCTACTATTTTTTTGGATGTAACAGCTGTTGATTCAGCACATGGAAACTATTTTAGATTTGCGAAACCACTATGTAGGCGTTTCCATTTAAAAAGAGTGCATTAACCCGTAAATGTCTGCTATTTATTTAAATTTAATTATTAATATTAATTCTATATAAATATATCGTTGATTGTTTTTTCATAGAAGAATAACACTAAATTATGTAAATAAAAATAACTTTTTTCCGAATTGATATTGTTTTTGCTGTTGTGTTCAATAGTAATTGTGTATGTGTGTTTTTCGATTGGATCAACAAAAAAGCTACAGTACTGCAACATCATCATACAATTAGAAACAATGTTACATTTAAAAAATATCAACACTACATTTTTACAACCGTACTCAATTATCTTACAACATGATATACAATTATTTTTAGTCTGGGTAAACTTATACTAAACTAGTGAAATAAATTTACAGCACGTTGTACGTACGGCTACAATGAATGAACCAACGCAGCAATTTCGTTAAGCGCATCACAAGAGTTAGTTCTAGAAATATATAACTACAATAATTATTACCAACTACAAATTAGTCGAAATATAATTAGGTCAAAACAACAACAAATAAAGAGAACAAAACAAATTATGTCATGGAATCAAGGATGCATCGAATACATTTTTAATTATTTACTTTTTTCAATTATTATTGAAACGAGGAAGACATTGATCGTATTGTACATCTTGTATATAATATGCTAATTGTACATTTTAACGTCCCGTGCCATGCTTGCTTAATATTCACTCCAAATATTATGACTGGCAAACACACTATTTACATTGAATGACGTATGTCTAAAATACACAATCAAGTATTGTGCCTTATTGGCAATACCAAAACACAAAACATATCGGTTAGCGAAATGTTTCAAATTAGAAAATACAATAACAGTATAAATGTATCTTTAGAAACAAGTGACACGACCAATGATAAGTGTAAAATCAAATAATAAAAAAATCAAATAATATATGGTAGGGTTGCCGATTACGATATAAAAAAAACAGCTCTACGTCAATAACAGTGAAATACTGATTCGGAGATTTGACTGCAATTTCTGTAATTACATTTAATACATACATTCAAGTGTAAGTTCTCACAATTTGCGTCTGAAATATTCAAAATTCAAATAAAATTACGTACATTTTAAGGTTAGTTGAAGGTCTTTAAAGTGCTATTTTAGTAACACTGATGACGTCCACGACCAAACCTTCAAATAAAATTATTAAATCGAACAAGTTTTATAATATGAACGACATAAAAATAAAAACTAAACCAATTTGTGTGCTTTTTTAAGCGAAGCAATAATAATTTGTTTGTTTTCCATCGATTTTCATTTTCGTTCGTTGGTCACTGCAAAGGGTCACTATATTATAAAGATATCAATTATAATTAAAAAGATAATTGAAAATAAGCGTTGAGTATGTTATATTATATACCATATGCGGAAAAAATTGTTTCAATAAGATCTTATCCAAGTTATTTTATCTTATAAATATGTGATGTCTTTGATATTGAGTTTATCTTATAATCTGATCACATGGAAAAACAAATACACAGAACAACAATAATAGCATCAGATAAACAAAAGCCTTGTTTTTAACATAACATCTTCTGCCAGTATACTGAATAAATATTCATAAATTGAACGAAAACAAAATAAAATGAAACAAAGTAAAAACTACGAGTCGAAAAAAAATATGAATACGAATCCTTGCTTTAATTATAAATAAACATGCAATGTTTTGAATAGTGGCGACCCTGACGTAAAATCTCGCATAGATTTTTTATAGTTCTTAGCATAGCAACAGCGTGAAAGCACGTGGTGGTTTGCTGCCATTCGCGTGGACTTAATAAGTTGTGTGCGAACTAACAAGAAAAAAACAAACCGGTCCAGCTCAACTTAGTCTGGAATGACGAGCACGGCATCGATTTTACAAATTCGAAATTTAAATCTAGCGTTTCTTGATTATATATAACTTACGATAAGCCTTCCGATAATATTTTGTTTAATTTGCAAACCTCTTGACATTACTCGTAATTTATTTTAGAGCGAGTTTCATTTATTGTGAATTTTTTTTACTATCGTTCACGATGTTAAACCCCAAGAATAAATCCCCACTAATAAAAGTCATTAAGACCAATACAGTTGGTATGAACTCGACGTAAAACAGGTAGGTAGAAATAAAATAAAACCCATCGCTTTAGTATTACGAAAACGTTTATTAAAGAACTTACAATCACCGAAGTTTAATTATAAGCAATATTTAACAGACAAAATTTTAAATAAATACAATACACAATAACTATTCTTAATACCTAGCTTGCTCACACGACTTTATAAAAATTAAAAAAAATTGAAGCTACCACCCGCGCGGGAACAAAATGAATTTAAATTTTCGTCGAAATGGACAAATATCAGTTCTTTTGCTCTTCGAAGCACTACAAAAGAAAAAAAACTGCAAGTGAATTTACAACTAAAGGTCACTGGAACCAAGTCCCAGAACCGGGAAGTGTCCCCACACACGTTGTGTTCAGTTAGTGTCCCAAAAAACAAGAAGAAACAAAAATCACATCGGGTATCGAAAAACAATGTTGCCATTTAAGGACATTAACACTTTGATCAAATCAATCGTTATATCAAAAAAAAATATATAACGGGTTACATGATAAAAAAATTTAAACACAATTAATATAGCTACACATTTTAAAATTCTGCCAGTTTTCATCACAAAAGTGGTAGTGGGAGCGGGTGACAATAAACCATACCGTATCACTATTTATTTACATACCCACCCCACGTTGTGTGTAGTTTTAACTTTCAATAATATTTTTTAGGTGTAATAAAAGAATGATCTATCAAAAGAAGCGATATTTTTGTCATCTCTATTTCAAATTCCAAAATGTGACAAAAAACCACTTTCAAAAATGTCTACAATTTGGAAACAGCAAACGAAAAACCGAATTCGAGACCATAGCCTGGTTGGTAAAGCTTCATATGTTGTAGTTCCTTAGAAATATTATATCAGTAGCAGTGTTTTCCAAAGCTTTCAATACTTGCAGGTCGGTAAAAAATATAACGGTCGGATTGCAAATGTTTATGAATGCGAGGAGAAAATTTCGATGGGCCAGCTATCACACCACCGATTGGTGAACAATGATAACGGAAACCTTAGTTTTTTAAGGCAGTGATAACTAAAAATTTAAATGCATTGGTCATAATTAAAATCTCAATTTTACATTACATTAAAAGCATGCGTTAGATTTTAATGACGAGATCCTTTACCCAGACTCTGAACAGGTAGGTTGGGGTGGACAAAAAAAAGGGTTTGTGAATAGTGCTATTTGTTCAATGATAACCTGAAAGAGTTATGCTTAAATGTCCTTCTTAACAGATATAGGGCAATATTCGATTTAAAGGATTTAGATATGTGGCTTAAATAAGTGTATTTTTCACAGATTTAAGAGTAGAAGACGACATCCTGCTAGTCTATTACATCAATGGTCGGCAACCTTTTGTTGTAAAAGTGCCAAATAGTTTACGTGTGGATTAGTGCGGGCCTTACATTACACTGTAATGACATGTGTAAACAAATATTTTAATCTAGAGAACCTTGCGGGCCGCCGGTTGCCGACGCCTGTATTACATGGTCGGCTTTTTAAAAATATGCAAAATAAAATAATTGCAATCACCTGTTCGACGTAATCACTTTAAAGATCTTATTAAAGAGTGAAATGTACAAAAGTTACCAAATAAATATTAAATATACATACTTCAACAAGGTCTCTAAGGCCATTTTAAAAACCATAAAAACGAGGATTAATAAATAGGACATTAAATGTTGACGTGTTAATTAGTTTAAAAAAAAGTTTTTTGGGGGTCTGCGAAATTTAAACACCTCGAAGGGGCTCCGTGGCAATGTTCCCTCTAATTTTCTGAAGGTTATGTGCGCAAAATACATTGGTTGTGCAACTTTGAAAGGAAATTTAAATTTTTGTGCGCCACATAACGGTATTTAGACCTTCTTAACGAAATGGCTATTTTTTATAATGACAATGATTGACAACACTATATAATGACAATTAATTTATTCTGGTGGTGGTAAAGCTGGTGTAACTTTTGTGCGCTCAGTTCTAATGCATGTGCGCGCGGTCGGCGAGTTGTGTGCGCACACACGGGTGCGGAAGGTAATATATTCGCTCTCGAACAAAATAAAATGATAACTATATTGTATTTAAAATCTATGCTGGTTCTACTTCACTTTTCATTGCACTCGTACGAATAGGTAACACGAAATAAATGTATGAGAAGCATATAATAATGGAAAATCCGAGAGATTTTTGGCTACCGTCCATTTTGCTTTTCTTCTTATTGGTCGCCGCGATGAAGAGGACTTCCCCGGAATCGAAATGTCATCACAAGATTCTTTTATGCCTGCATGTTAAACTTTATTTTTCCGAGCACATTCTCTTGCGCCAAAAACAATCTTTCCAGTCGAAAGTAAGCCGTGCGTCATGTGATGAATAAATATTAATTTATATAACGGCTTAAATATTGCAATGCATTATTTATTTAAAAAAATAAATGTCTAAATATCCTCTTACCATAATTGTTACTACACATACACAAGCATACATACATCCATTACAACAGGGTTTCCCAAACTTTTTCTGCAATGGAACACTTCGCGAATCCAGAAATGTTAACGGAACACTTATCTTATTTTTTAGGTTGGGCAATTAATAATAGTAAAAAAATGGGTACATTCGTTTTAAATGGTATCATACGTATTTAATTATATCGTCACGCATTCAGTTACCAAGATTTTTCAAGTCAAGATTTTTGATTAATGTGTTACAGCGTATAAAACCATTTCAAATTCCCACGGAACACCTACTCGGGTTTCGTGGAACACCAGTGTTCTGTGGAACGTAGTTTGCGAAACCCTGCATTACAACATGAACATCATTATATCACCAAAGGGTGCCACAACGCCCTATCCATTGCATACAGAGGACGGTTATAAAAATATATATATATAAATCATTTGCAACGTCTTGTGGCCTACACTCCATCAACTACGCGAACATTTAAAAAAATAAAATAAAAAATTGTCTATTCAATCTAAGCCTAAACTGCTTTCTTAAAGCAAAGAGTAGTTAAGATATGAATTAAACTGGATTTTAATAAGAACCAATAAATCCAAAAATCATTGTACTGAAATCGTTCAACTTTATGGTAATAATTTATAAAAATCATTTGCGTTCTCACTCTGCTGCACTGCTTTTTCCATTAAAAACAGAGTGAGAAAACAAATGAGTCGCTGATAGGGCACCCAATCCCGGGATCCCTTTCAATTTTCTGATCCCGAAATCCGGGATTGAGATGGCCGCGATCCCGGGATTTCGGGATTGAGAAATTTTGAGGAAATTCCGAAAATTTACACGAAATTGGCAAATTCAAGATTTGAAATTCCTCGGTGAGCTAAAAAAAAAAACGAGTTTCTGTGAGATTCCGGGAAAAAGTATACCAAATCGGAGATTTCAAATTCCTCGGTGAGCTATCAAAATAAATCAATCCCGAAATCCCGGGATTGGAAAAAGGCTCCGGGATTGGATACCCTAGTCGCTGAGAATCCAATAATAATTTGACCGTACGTAATTTGTGTTGTTTACGGCGACTTTTGCAATTACAGCTCACTCGTGGTCTTTCGCCAAACTACGGTGATTTTCATTGTGATCATTTGAAGAAGATACATAAAAGCATCGATGTTTTCGTAGATTCAATCATTCATCATTAATGGTGTTTGAAACATACTCTCTTAATAAAAGAATTCTATTATAGACGCAGAGTCTAACATACAAATTATTTCGGATTCTGTTTAATAGCAATGCATTATGTTAGGTTCATCAACCTTGGTTCTGGTGGCGTGTTTTTAATATACCCAAAATAGCAATACTACGTTATGAGGAGACAAAGAATAAAAGATTTTCGACGCATTGGTCTGCGACCTGAAGTAACCCAAGAATACATAATTTCTTACACATTACAATTGTAATGCAAACTGACACATCTAAACTGTGAAAATATTCATTGCGAGCTGTGTTTTGCCAACATATAAGCTCATAGACGACGAGTCGGAATATATAGTGTAAGGTCCGACTGCATAAATATGGATTGCAAACAATGATATTATTAGCAATAACTTTCGGGATTTATGTCTCGCGACTGTACTTATCCAACGGTAGAAAAGCAGGGCTGTGAAATCGGCGATTTCGATCTTTGGTATGTAATTTAATCTGAGACGTTACAAATCGTGCGATGTCTCGATTTTAAAAACATTTTAAACATGCATTAACTGTATCTATCAAAACAATCAGCAGTGAGTAAGTGAGGTTGCAAAAAAAATGTCATATTCTTTTAATTACTTACTGACTACATAAAGTCGGTAATTTTCTACAACCTATAGTACAAGTTTTCAGGAGACTCATAAATGTACTTTATTATACCGCTATCGCTTTCAATTTCTATTTCACTACTAAACACCATTATAATGGTTATATCCTTATTAATATTTTTGAGGAAGGAACCAAAGACGTTTCCATCCATGTCATTCTCTCAATCGTGCTTAACCCTTTCCTTGCTATGCCAAAAAAAGCACGCGCTCCACATCAGGCAAACGGAAGTGAATCATGACAATTATATAACACTACTACAATATTTATATTATTGCATTACTCAATGCGTTAATGTATAAGGGAGGAATACCTGAATTTTAGGCCGAGTATTTATTATATATATAGCGAAATGTAAATGATTAGTAGGTATGTGTACTATTTAGACATCTTAGATAAGAGAGGGTTAAGATAGGACATGACTGTATTATTTGCCAAATTATTTTTTTGTCAAAATTTTTGCATTATGTTAAATAAGGCATGAAATATTATTTTGGGATACGAATCAAAGAAATGTGTGTATTTTGATTGTGAATTAATCATCGAAAAACTCAAAACGGTCAAAAGTTGAGATACGTGCTTGAAGGAAATTGACGACGATATTAAATTTTATCACTGACCGCTTCATATAAATTACTGATCGTTAAATTTAGTTACTATAAGCCTTGTTTATTTACTGACCAAAAATTTTAATTAGTCGCTCATCATAAGAATACATGCCATTGATTTTATAAACGTTGTAAGCAGTAGTCGGTAACGGCCAGAATGAACAAATTAAGAGACAAATAATTAAACATCGTACATGAACCGGTTCGTGTTTGACAAAGTATAGTATGTAGTGGAATGACATTAACAACATGGCAAAAAAAAATGATGAATTGCAACGAGTGGATGAAGACCGAGTAGTTAATATCAGGAGTTCCCAACCTTTTTCGCTCCATTCCTCCCTTACACCATTGTTAAACATATAATTCTTCGCCTACCAAAGACAATCCAACTTAAAAGGTATATTCGAAATAATATATAATACATATACGTAGTTTTGTACTCTTTTTTTAATATGAATGTATTTAATATTATAAATTTCTCAAGATGAAATAGCATATTTCAATAAACAAAACTTCAGTAAAATTACAGGGTATTCAAAAATGTCTTCCAAATTATGAATGTGAAATGATTTTATGGAATATAATTGAAGAATTGAATGAAGAATGAATTAATACTTTTAAAGAATAAAAAAACAAATAACTATCTAACGATTCAGCGATTCCTCCCCTGAAACTCTAAAATTCTTCCCCAGGGAGGAATTTACCACCGGTTGGGAACCCCTGGTTTATACAGATAATCCCAGTACGGTTCAAAGAGACTAGCGATGCTTACAATAAGCTGTCACAACACTCACAACTAGGGAATCCAATCCCGAGCCAAAATGTTGATCCCGGGATTTCGGGATTACAATTTTATGATCCCGGGATCACGGGGCTAGTCTGAAATTGGGTTTTTTGGAAATTTATAATAATGGTCAAAAATTAATAATACAACTTATTCTATATTATATTCTCTATTACAGTCTCTTGGAATGCGACCGTAGAAATAATGAAATATATTTTTTGACACTGGTATTGTATAGGAGCTAAAAGGAGTGATTTTTTGTCGAGTCTAATTTTAAAGATTTACTGTTAGTGTTTTACCACCTCACTCAGAAATTTTATTTTTAAAAAAGGCATACACATATTTAGAACAATAGAAAAATCACTTAAGTTATCTTCACACTGGATTTGACAGATAATAATAAACATAACAACGCATAAAACATAAAGCAAAGCCGAAATAGCATAAAAATAAATAAAAAGTCAATCAAGCATTTCATACTAATAAAAAACGTCTTATCGCCAAAAGTGTCCACTTACAGTAATCTATAATATGCTCTAGAATTTAATATTTTTGGGATTCATTAAAACGTAATTAATTACCATAAGCGACTTCTAGTATATCATTTTATAGTTTTCGTCTGCAGAGTTTATTTTAGAATATGTTATCTTAATTGAGCTTTGTGAAACAATGAACAATGGAACATTGTTTATTATATTTGAGGATTCGACAATCAATTGGGTGCGATTTATTATACAAAGCCAAGACGATTCTATTTTATAAGAAAATTAGTCCCGAAAGTTTCGGGATCATGTCTTCTAATCCCGGGATTGGAATGTATCGAAAACTGTACGAGATCCCGGGATTGGATTCCCTACTCACAACGATCTCAAGTAGACTTGCGTCGTATTCGAATGAACCAATACACTTATGTCGCTTTTTTTCCACCTACATATTAAAATTACTCAAAAAATAAATCCATACTAATGAGTCATTAAGACAAACAGCAGTTGAAATAATAAGTGGAATAATAACATGGAGATAGGAATGAAAAACAGCGCTCGACATTATGAAATTATATTTATTGAGAATTTGCAAACATTTTATACAAAGTTAAGTTAAGTTACAATTACAAAAAGAATATTCACAGATAGAATTTACATTAACACAAATAATACTCGGTTTGCACGACTGAAGTTATAAAAAATAAGCTACCATCTGCGCGCGCGACAGACAAACAAGATTTTTTTTAATTATCGTCAAGATTGAAAAGGATTATTTCTTCAATCTCGGACGATGAGCTTTCCGATACGCCATTCTATGAATATCGCACAAAACCACAAAAACACAATTGAAGTTAAACTTTAGTTCAATTTTGTGCCCGGTTGACGTCCCAAAAAGCAAGAAAGAAAAAAACCACAAAATCGCTTGGGGTTTAAAAACACAGTATTGTCATTTATCGGATACAAAAAATATTAAAAAAAAACAATTGATTATACTTGTTACATGATATTTTTTTTTTAAACAATTAATTGAGCTAAAACTTTTAAATGTCTGCCAGTTGTCATCACAAAAGGGGTTGTGGGAGCTCGGGCGTATAAAATCTCGTCAAATGTCAATATATGGAAATAATAGAATCGCCACGAATCATTTATTTTCTTACTTAAATACAGATTTGGCAATAGCAATCAGACAACATTGAAAAGTCGTTCAATTCGAGTTGGGATAGGATTTATTTGGTTCATTTTAATTTATTGATGAATTATTTACAAGACAGAACTTTGAAAAAATCTTTCTTTTTAATAAAGCAATGACAAGTATGTTAAATACTTAGAATTGTACTATGGTTAAATTCCACATAGGTTTCACATGAAAATTTCGATACGCAACGATTCCAATAAAGATTTACGCACGAATCGAAGAATACGCTCTACTCGAAATGAGGCGTTCAATATCAAACACGGCCGAGTCAGTTCCACTTTATTTTTCAAAAGACCCGAAAGATTGTTTGGCTACTTTTTAAAGAAATTTTAATAACTAGGAAAAACGCAGACTCTAAACGTCAACTTATTGAACGTTAAACATTTAAATTCCAGATGATTTAAATTCTGCGATCTGATTAGCTCTCAATGACACGGCCAGTATGATAACAAGATGCCTTTGACTTGTACAGTTTTGATAGTGAAATCGTTATTTGAATTTGATTTCCATACACATTTAGTAAGATTTTGAAACTCACATATTATACTGAATTGTGTATATTAAAATTCCCTACCGGAATGAATACAAAAGTTTAACATCAGCAAAAATATACATTGGCCGTGTTTGATAATGGACGCCACAACCAGGGCCACTGTGTTCCTCTCTAAACTAGAAATAAATGAGTGGATAATGCTAAAATCTTAGTACGGCTGTGTGTGCCGTAACACTTTGCACACACCACGGGCTAGCCCTAGCCACAACTATAAGATGTGCGAGTTAATTTCCCATTTTAATAAGCCATTAAACCTGGTAATAAGTTAATGCATATAAAATAGGTAGCACACCTTTTTTTTTTACTTTTGAATTTGTCACATGCAGCAATGCATTGGCCTAAATGGTTGTTAATATTATAAAGGCGAGTCTTATGACGTATATCAATAAGTGGGACAATAAACAATGGTTGTCAATTACAAAAGCGGTCATCACATCTAGTCGTAATTATTTTTTGATTACAATTAATATTTTGAAAAATAGGGCATAATTTGTACTAAGGCGATTAATCAATTACATTACAAAAGACATGTCTACACAATTTATTTATCAAATATAATTAAATTTCACATAGAGAAATAAATTGATAATAAAAAGACGTTATACGTTAAAACTTACAGTAAAAAATACTTATTGTGTTAGCTCAATCAAAACGATTAGGCTGCATGTTAACAAACTATTAATCATTCTGTTTAAATTTAGCCATTATTTAATGAAAAACAAATGAATAATGTAATACGAATAACCATTGACCTTTTTTCTTTCTCTCTCAAAAAAGGTCGTTGAAGTCATCCAAAAATACCTGCGTGCAAAGTGGGGTATTCCTATCATTGTAGAAAAAATAATTTTGAAACACGAGAAATATTAAATCGTTCTCTCACACATCGTTTTCCCGAATTTATCGTTTTTGGTGTAAATATATGATGTCACAATCTTTCGCAAAACACATTGATGTTGTGAATGCGAGTCGATTAGATCAGTGCTTCCCAACCTTTTTCATTCCACGGCCCCCTAAATCTAAAAATAATAATCCGCGGCCCTCCTCAATTGTCTTCGTAACTCGTTTTTTTAAGCACACCGACGAATTCGAAATCTTAAATTTCAAAATCGATTGTGAAAACATTAATCTACGGACACAAAGAAAAATGCAAGAATGAACATTTCGCGGACCCCCGTGAAAAACCTGCGGACCCCATGTTTTGAAGCGCTGGATTAGATTATACAAAAACACAGTTCAAATACCAGTTTTCAAATACATAATAATAAATACCTTTTTAGTATACCTGAAATGATTCTTTACAAGCAATATATTTTTTACAACGTGAAGCTGTAAAAATAATATATACCCTGTGGAATATATAGAATAACAAGTATCACAACTATTGAAATGATTGTAATTGGTATTTATGATAAATTGTAAAATTCAATTTTTAGTAGGGTTTTTGCGTTAGCCCTGCTTTCGCTAATATTATTAGCGAGAAAAGGGTTACGATGCAAGTTCCGTAACGTTGACGGTCACTGTCCTCAATATATTGACAGGTAGTCAGTCTACCCTGACCATCACATAACATAACCTACAACTTACAGCCCAAGTTCAGTGACGTAGGTCTAATCGATTTTTGATTACAAAACATACTATAACAAACAGTTTAAATTAAGGTAAGCTACACGTTTCAAGCCATAGATGTCTACAAGATTAGGTTCACGTCGCTTCGCACGCTATTTTTCATATTATTTTATCTGTGATAAACGAAGCGTCAGGAGATGGAAAAATACTATATAATAATGCAATTGGTGCAAGAAAAAAAATGGTGATTGCAAATGTGCACGACAATTTTGATTGTCTAAAGCAGGGTTTCTCAACGGTGGGCCATGTGGCCCCCCAGGGGGCCACAGCGTGTTCTAAGGGGGCCACAGAGATTTATTTTTGTTTTGGGGAGCCACAACACAGTTTAGGGGGGCCACGGGTATTGATAAAACGATACAGGGAAGAGCATAATGGCGGACGTCGCGCAGCTATTTTTCGTAAGTCCGTAAATAAAATAAATTACTGGCATTCGAAAATCTCGGAAGAGCTATAAAAAAGGTGGGTTATTGAAATTATAATTTTCATGGGAAGACAAAACAATGATATGGGGGCCACAGAAAAATAAAGACACTCAAAAGAGGCCACGCTCCCAAAAAGGTTGAGAAACACTGGTCTAAAGATCAATACAGTGAGAGAAAACATTACTTACGATCTTAAAATCTCACATTTCAGGTAGAAAACAAATACAGCAGGTATTTGTCCTCGAATTCATCTGACCTTTAATTCGTATTCATAGGCTGCTACAAGATATAAATCGACTATAAAGTTCAACAGCGAAGAGGAATATTATTCAATCTAACTAGATTGTGAAAATATTTAATTATTTGATTATTTTTTTAATAGGATCACGATATATCGACCCGTAATAGGCAGAACATCGTAACCGAAAATTTATAAATTTTATAGATGGTTTTTTTAAAAATTAATTTCGAAAAAGGCGTTCCTTAACCGTTTGAATACCGCGCAAATAAATCATAAATATATCCCAGAGATACAGCGTGTTTTTGAGAAACATAATTTTGCCTAATATACACTCGAATTTGATATTTTAAAAACCTGTATTGACTCACTATAGATGGCACTACACATATTCATCAAAATATTTCTATATTTCTTATTTCAAAATATTAGAATATGTACTAAGTATTTGATTTTTTAAATGTCTTGGACATCCGTGTTCGCTTGCATATGTTCCGGACACTCCTGTCCGCTTGGTATTCAAGTGGTTAAGTTCGGTAAGTAAATAGTAATACCTATACAATCAATGCCTATCCTGATATTATAATAAAATTGTCTGACTACTTTCAGTTCTCTAAATCAGCGTGTCTCAACCGGAGTCCACGTGGAACAGACGATAACAAATCAAAACACTAAAATCCACATGCCCTAAAAAAGATCAGGCGAGTGAGATGACGCTCTAAATTTTTTGTCACTGACGCCTTTTGCCAGTGGTCGGCAAACTATTTAGGCAACTGAGCCAAAAATCAATTATACAACGATTGAAATTTCTTTTGAAAGCCATTTTTTTTAAACATAAACTATATAGTTATGTACATTTGTGTTGACTTAATTATGGTATTCCTAAGCTGGCTATTGCTTAAAAGGTCGTCAATCTGATTGAGGTACGTCCGCTGAGATCGCCCCTTCCAACTCTAAGTTTTAAGATAAAAAACGGACGTCTGCTGAAGTTTAAATCGCACTGTATGTGATATTTTGTGGAAGAGCCACACCCAGGGGGGCAAAGAGCCGCATGTGGTTCATAAGTGTCAATTTGCCGACCACTGCCTTCGGCGATATTAAACATTTATTGGTTTAAAACGTAATTTACCGAATTATGTTGTTAAAATTCTTTTGTCGATTATGGGTTGATATATCTTTCTAGGCTAGATTCGAGGGTGTAACCACCGAACAAGATGGAGGCCAAATACCGATCGGTTATATGGTCATCTTTCATATATTAACATTACTCGTAATTTAATTTTAGAGCAAGTTTCATTTATTGTTAGAAATTTCTACTATTGTTCACGATGTTAAACCCCAAGAATAAATCCCCACTAATAAAAGTCATTACGACAAATACCGTTGGCCTAAACTCGGAGTCCACAGGTAGGTAGATATTAAATTAAACATCGCTCTCCTAACACGAAAACGTTTATTTAAGAACTTGCAATCACAGATTTTTTTTACATAGAATATTTAACAAACAAAATTTTGAATTATTACAATAAACAATAAGTATTTTAAGCCTAGCATGCTCACACGATTTTATAAATGTAAAATTAAAAAAATGACGTTAAACTCTGCGCAGAGAACAAAATGGAATTTAATTTTCGTCGAAATGGAAAAATATTATTTCTTTCATCTCGAAAAAAAACAAAACCACAAAATAAAAAGAACTGCAAGTGAATTTACAATTAAAGATCTCTGGAAACACTTTCCAGAGACCGGGAAATAGTCTCCACACACGATGTGTACGGTTCGTGTCCCCAAGAGCAAGAAAGAAAAACACAAAAATCACATCGGTATCGAAAAACAATGTTGCCATTTAAGGCCATTACCAATAAACAATTGATATTACGGGTTACCTGATAACAAAATTCAAACACAATTAATTTAGCTACACCTTTTTTTTTAAATCCTGCCAGTTTTCCTCACAAAAGTGCTAGTGGAAGCGGGGGCCAATAACCCCACCGTGTCAATATAATAAAATGTTTAAATGTTTATGATGGATGAATACATTGTATCTTCACTTAAAGCCCTTATAACCAGGGGTGGGCTGGAGGGGGCTCGCCCGAGCTCCTTGTTAAGTTAAGAAAATCATTTGCCTCAGATCAAATCAGCACCTAACTGCAATTTCTGTTAAATTGTAATACGAAGATGTATCATCTATAGTGTAAAGGCATTATGGCTGAGATTTACCGAGCCCCTTGTTAAGGTATTAGCAGCCCACCGCTGCTTATAGCGGAAGACTGCCGATGATTTTCATGTTTAATTTTGAAATTAAAATTATTGGCCGTGCGCCAAAATTCAGCCAGTCTCTAATAATTATATTTTATAATTTTAATTACTATGAGATTATTGAAACACTGCCAAATTCAATTCAACATTCACTGAACAAATTCACTTGGTACAGTCACATGGCAACAAAACTAAAATTACACCTTTAATACAAAAAAAAATCAAAGCACAATACCACGCTTATATTAGTAAATTTATTTTTATCGTCAGCTTCTGTAATTTTTTTATAACTTAAATAATTTCCGCAGCTCACCCAAATCGCAATAAAGAATGAATTAGGCACTATGTGCCAAAAATTCTAAATATAGACTTTTTTATTGTAGAAATATTATATGTGCCATCGTCACTGCGTTGGTCGAATATGCCACATAATTTTAATGCAATTAAAATAATTCATTTTCATGGACTATTTTAGCATTGTTAACAGAATCGTTAGAACTTATTAAGGAGTGTAACGACGAAAATATGTTGACATGAATGGTAAAAAATCAAGCATATTACAATTGAAAAATCATATTGGAATATTCAACAGTCGACACTAGCGCGAGATAGAGTAGTTATTTTAATTGCAGAGATTTTTTAACGAGAGCGTAACAGTTTGAGAACCGTGGGAATATATTTTTTATAAATATTGCGAAATACGACGGGGGATCGTTATAACTCAAATGTACAATTTTTGATTTAACAGAAAATATCAAAAATGTTTAATAATTGATGAAAGAAAACTAACATTTTTTTTTGACAGTCAAAATGATAAATGGAAACAATGCGTTTTAATCTCAGTAAATGGCAATCTTTATAAACACTATAGATAATTTATATTAATACGTAAATGATATGGAAGTAAGAAATGTGAATGAATGCTTAAAATAACCTTCGTAGACGATGTACCAATTCCTGGGTGACGGTCCTACGCATTCCACCCGCATAAAATACGCCAGTGTAAGTTATTCTATACTGACACAAAATACTTTCGTGTTGGGAGTGGAATATTCCATAGACTTTTTCATGTTTCGTATTCACTTCCTGCGAACCTTGTCAGAGTATTCATTGTTCACATTAAGATATTATTATAATGTCTCTCACGGTTTCGAAACTCCTTCAAGCACTAAAGCAAAGGCAAATACCAGAACAATAAAAAAACATTGATCTTTGCAATTTTGGTACCTGAATTTTTGCTTCAAAAAAGTTGTTGTTGTGGGTACACCTGATCTTTTATAACGGATGTTTATTTACGTTATTTTGAAATAATCGATCTTTTCGCTTTAACACAGTTTATAAATGGCAGAACAAATTAGATTCATATCGATTTTAGAAAGGAAAAAGGACGTAACCCAAACATATCAAATTTTACAAGAGGAGCAAAAAATGATTTTGATGATTTTGGAAAAAATGATTAAAAATTTTGATGATTTTGGACTATATACAAATTATGAATTATACACAACCTTGAAGTGCATGGAGACTTCTAAACTGGTGTTTAATTGACACAATCTAATATTAATTAATGAATTTGTCTAGGAAAAACCTTTATTTCAGTCTTTTTCCTTGGTTTAATTTTTTTACAAGGTCATCTTTTTCAAACTTAAAATATAAATTTAGATGCTAATTTGGCATTTGCAGCTTGCATCCTTTTGATAGAACGTGTATCAAGTTTGATACATTGTGATTATTCCTTTTTCCTTTCCACAGTCGATATTAATTATTAAAGATATAATAATTGAGAGTGCTGTGTGAAAATTTTAACATAATACTATTATAATTAAATTGAAAAGAATTTTCAAAACGGAATGTCTTCTTACTTGAGTAGTATGTTTATTATGACCGCAAAAGGGTAGAAAATAAAAACGAAGATAATAATAATAAATATGAATTTCCGCTTTTTTTGAGCGTACAGTACTTCACTCAAGGGTGGCTGTGATACTAAGCGGGCCTGGTGCATGTTTAATTTTAGGAACAAAGAAAAAACCGTTAAGGAAAATTTATTATAAAAATATATTTTTTTATGATACCCACTCAACTCGCCAAAAGGTAAACACACACTAATATAACTAACAAAGTTGTCGGGATATTACAAATTATTTTAGGGATATACAGGTAGGTAGGCACTTATATAATTCTAATTTTTCAGGTATGTTCTGTTCTAGGCCACAACTATGTGATGAATAATATACTAACGGCATACTAGGTACTTCTTTATTCTACTATTATAGGTTCGATAATTCATTTCAGGTACAATTTATAGTAACATTTTAGTGTTCAAATAACAAATAGCCGATGTCGTTAACTTGAGGGGTCTTCTAGTATTTAACCATTTTACATATGTTCATGAATTTACACCGTAAAATAGAACTTGCTGCTTTTAATTCAACTGCAATTATTTTACTTACGTGTTTTGGGAATCCCGGATTGATTTGAGTGGCGAAGTTTGGTTAAAAAAAACAAAACATTTAACAGATACCTATCGGCCAATACCGTATGAACTAGGGCATCCAATCCCGGGATCGCGTTCAATTTTCTGATCCCGAAATTCCGGGATTGAGATGGCCGCGATCCCGGGATTTCGGGATTAAGAAATTTTGAGCAAATCCCGAAAATTTACACGAAATTGGCAAATTCAAGATTTCAAATTCCTCGGCGAGCTAAAAAAAAAAACGAGGTTCTGTGAGAATCCAAGGAAAAAGTATAGCGAATTGAGGATTTCAAATTCCTCGGTGAGAAAATCTCAATCTCGCAATTGGAAAAAGGCTCCGGGATTGGATACCCTAGTATGGACGTTTGACGATTTTGGTAGATGATTGATAAGTATAAATAAACTCATCAAAATAACTTGATTATTGATAGGTATAATAGATATTATAATCAATAAGACTTCAAAATAAAATGTGCTCATTGCCAAAGAGAATGAAAATTGTTTCACATAAAATAATATTTGATATGATACAATCCGATTTTATATTTATAAACAAGTATATGAAAAATAATTATTATGATTATAATAATCTAGATTGTCAATCTTTCTAAAGTATCTTTATTTTATTTTGCCCCAGTTGGAAAATATTTATAAGAATGTAGTAAATTCGAACATTCGAAAAAAAAAAAAAAAAGTGGAAAGCTAAAAATTAGCATAGCTAACCACGACGAGGAAAGTCCTGAAAATCTCAATACGGGGTAACACCAGTGGCGTAGCTACGAATTTGGGCCCTTCGTGCAAAGATTGCAAGCGTCACGTAAGGCACCCAACGCAATTTGTTATATTGAGTATGTATGAATTTGGGCCCCTCTTCACTGTGCATTGCATGACTCTGCTATGGGGTGGCTTCTCGGCTTGGTAGCACAATGTTCTGATACCTATAAGACGAGATAATATTATGAACTTCGGAAACTCTATTGAAAATTCATCTACGATTTCAATAGGGTTTCGTTAAGTGTACGGGACCGAAATTATCTGTGTCAAATAAAAGGGTGGGGAATGGGAAGAAACATTTCAAAGGACTACTAGGTCTGACAGAAGGCATTACATCACAAAAAGAAGTTCTGAAATAATCCCATTTACAATATTATTATCATTTTCAAAACACTCCCAAGCACAATTTTAACGATTACAAGATTCTGTGTAAATTTTACAGAATTACGTTTTTGGCATAGTAATCAAGTATAAAAAAGCGTGATAAATTTGTCATTTAATATACCGCGTTTCTTTCCGCGAAAAATTTAAGAACGTAGCTAAAAACAACGCCATGATTTAGAATCTATTTTTGCGGACTTCTTGACAGCGGGAATATACAGATTATTATGAAGATCAGCGATAAATTATGCGAAATACAAAATAAATTTCAGTATGAAAACATCGTCATCGTAAATGAAATGTTCTGAGCTTGGTTCCTTTACCCACATCTCCAGAACAGGTAATTGCTAGGTGCAAGGAAATTAGCGGAAGAATATTATTTTTTTCTTGACATAATTTCTACAGAGGGAGAAAAAAATAGACATACGACAAACAATACTGCTGTGTATTTCGAAAATAAATATAATATGCACAAATATGCAGTATTTATTCGACATTTTTTTTAAAATATTATCTGATCCGATTTCGCGGAAAATATATTTATATTCTTATTTTTTTAGCCTAAATAGACGCGGCATATTATATGACAAATGTACCTATGTTAAAAGTGTAACACATATTTAAATTTTATATCGGAGAAATGCAAACAAAGAAAAACCTAGAGATTTTGGAAAATTAATTATTTTAAGAAAATTAATTCTAGATAAAATCATTGTGAACGTAATATAAAAAAAAATTGAGAAATAATGTAATAAAGATAAATTGAATGATTGATTATTGAGTCGTCAAAAAATCATTTACGGATTTTTCAAAAATCTAATTTGTACGCCTAGCGTTGTCACAGCATGGTTAACAGACACAGAATAAGGAAGACACGGGATATGTAGTAAAATTAGGCGAAAAATGGTTTTATTAAATATGAATTCTAAATAACTAAGATATAAATCCAATAAATCCAGATTCCCTTCAGTTAGTAAGCTGCTGAAGTATTTATAACTCTTTTATCATTGTAGTTACCGGGTGCGGGGTTTACGAGCGAATTTTAAAATAAAATTTATTGAATAATGTTTACTATGTGAAAACATTATAAGTAAAGATTACTATTTAGTGTTTATTATTGATAATAATAGTAAAAACAAATACGCATGTATTGTATCGAATTATTGTTGTTCACACTAGTAATATACCTACCGTGTATAACATTGACAAAGAAAACAAAGATATTATTATTAATTTTCAATAGTTATCACTTACCCAAAAACTCACGGATTCACACCAAAATATCACTTTATGAAGAATAAAAAATATATTTAGTAAAAAATATAATTTCACAAAATACCGACTTTTTTGAAAAAATATTCTAACTTCAGGAACTTGGCACAATGATCGCAAACTATTGGCAACAGTCAGCACGATTGACGTTAGAACCCGTACGCGTAAAAACAGTTGTCAGAAAAGTTTAATCCCGTGTGTCACCCGCACAAACTTCACTTCGATCAATAAAGCCCCGTCCATCTTTGATGCCAAATCGAAAACTGCTGTATTTCACGTGATATTTCCGCGGTCAGATTTCATTTCGCTGTGTTTTATCTGATTGCGGTGATTATGATACGAGTTTTCAACGGGATAAAGACGTGCGGTCGCTACACATTCAATCGATGTGGCCATAGCCGCGCACGAGGTTCCAAACGTCAACATTACGGGCGGAGAAGAAGGGACAGCCATTATTGCAATGGGCGCTGATTAGCAACCATTCGCGATGAGGCAGCACACACTTTTTATTTTTAAAATATAATTATTAATATACATTTGATATTTTTCCGCTGATTTAATCAGTGGAATAACAATGTTATCAAATCTAACTTTACTTATAAAAATAAATTTCGGCAAAGTTACCGCCGAAATCCGAATCCGTCGAAGAAAAGTACATTTTTTAATTTCAAATATAGTTTAGAAGATTTATGGTTTATTTTTATAAATGCACTTTTTCGAGAAGATGTCGACTAACGCTGTGATCAGTGGTAGTACTTAGTCTAGTACAATTAGTTTCAAAGACATTATTTTTAAAAATTAATGAAACTACAGTCGGTCAAAGATGAAATCTAAAATCACACATTTAATAAATTAGTTCATTATTCAAAATTTAAAACGTGGCTTAAAATTTGTGAAGGTCAATTCTATCGTCAATTTTCTTTCTTTTTGAGCTAACCTATTATATATTAACTCTAGAGTCAATGGTACAGACTACAGTTATTTTCAAAAATAGCAACCGGTACCATCTGATTTTCATTTTTCTTTCTTTCGGCTTTATAAAATCTGACTTTTTATTAGTATTTGATAAACCGAAGATTGAATTGATAAAAAAATCGGGAGAGGAAGCTAGATCTGAATAATATCTGATAGCGGATGCATCGCGGATATTTCTTCGGGATATATGCACACCGAATCAAAATTACTTTCACCACAAAGAGCAGTTGTAAAAATTGCTATTTTTAAAAATATTTTTTTATTCAGACATGGCAAAAGGAGAAGGCCAAGAACTCGACTTTTGTTTTATTATTTAAAACTTAAGAATTATAATCAATTTTTAGTTTATTTGTAAACCTTGCGATGTTATGTTCGGTGGTGGTTCTCAAAGAAGTGAAACACGTGTCACATTTTGTAACAAGTGGAATAGCAATTTTATAAAAAAATAATTTTACACAATCTACAAAGTTACCGCCAAATACATCGAAAATAATATTCAGTTCTATTTTTTTCAATTTAAATTACAGATGAGAAACGGAATTTGGTATTTGTTTGTTAATGAATGTACTTAAAAATAGATAAATCAACATTATTTGATGTTTATAATTTTTCACTCGACACGTTACTAATCGATACACAAGATCCTCATAATAATTTAAACTTCAAAATGATGTTAAATACTCTACGTTTTCATGTACCAATTGTTACGAACAACTCTCTCAAACCCCAGCTGAGTTCCAAGCGGAACAGAAGCGCGTTGTTTTGCTTTCTTTCTCGCTCTAGCCGCAAATAAATTAAGAACGGATACACTTTCTGCGCATACAAAATCAACTCACACAGTAATAAGCTTTATTCATATATTTCAAATAACATAGTTTCGGCTGACAATCATGATTTATATAAAATGCATCTCTCTATGAATTAAGTTGTAAACAACAATAACATCGGCCCATATTACACGCTTAGAATCTAAAAAGTGGCATAGATTCATTAAATTGTATACCTATCTAGGTATATAACTACAAAAGCTATGGTTTTATTATCAGTGTCGCAACCATGTACAATCTCAAAGGTCTCGTGTATCTTTTTATTGAACTTCTCTCGATTATTCTTCCCATTTCTCTTGAAAATATTCTTCACTTCGATGGATTTTAAAGATAAAATTTATAATCTGGTACTAAGATATTATGCTTGAAATAAACTCTGCTAATGGCAATAAATTGCAGAGAATCACAAGAATTAACGAATATTTAATTAATATAAGATTAAGGTATACATATTAAATTTATTAAAATAGTTATTTTCGTTGATTTGTGACAAAGGGATGTGTGTCGGTTACTAAGTATTGTTTTTCAGTTTTCTAATCCAACCTTCGTGTTTGTCGGGTCCTATGGCGTAACGGTTAGCGTTGTTGGGTTCTGTGCCGGACCGTATTGTCTCTGGCTGGACCTCGCGGGTTTGAGTCCCGGTACGAACAGCATTTTTTCGATCTATTTATCGATTTCTGTGCATATTCATGTGTGCTATTTGATGTCTAAAAGTTCCCTCGCACCCCTCCGATCCTTTAATTAATAACTGGGCGTGGCTATTAGGTAATCACTAATCCTGTCCTAGCCTTGTCCTTCTATGCCTATTTACTCTCTATGGAAAAGACAGGTTGAGCGACTAAGTAACAAACAATTCTCGCAGAAAAACTTATGGATACCTCCATTAGGAGGCCATATGGTCCACATTAGGAGCGGACATGGATGACAAATAAAATTTGATACTAATGCACTGGATGGCTGCCACAGTGATTATCTCTTAAAATTGTTCGTGCTCAACACACCAGTGACGATTTACCATGTCAATAACTAATTACACTAATAATTGCAAATTATAGCTGGCGTGCAAGGTACAAGCGTACTTTTTTCTACGGCAGCTAAAAGGCTTAGTTTTCGAATTAGAATCGAATTAAAAGATTTTAGATTTTAATTCGAAAACAGTTTGCAAGCCGTCAGCAAACCGTCAGAAGTATGCAGAAGAACAGAGCTATTGTAAAAGATTTATATGAGAAACAAGTAATTTGACACAAATTATAATGCTTAAAAAGTTAAAATTTTAATTCAATCTAAGGCTTCGATTTGAAGCAATGATTTTATTTTGTATAATATTCATTCAGTAAGTAGGTACCTATGTAGAAAGCACCTGGAACATTGTTAGGACCGGTCTACTTATGTTCAGTGGCGTAGCAAAGGGGGTGCGGTAGAGGCGGAACACCCTGGGCGGCAAATTTTTGGAGGCGGTATTTTAAAAAATAAATACAATATTTTAGATAAATTGTATTTATACACAAAAACATTAAGAGACCTGTATTTAAAACTCCTAGTTCATAGATAAAAAATAGTAGAAGTGATTTAAAAACAAAATTAGAGGACATATTGGGGGCGGCAAATTCAAGGATCGCCCCAGGTGGCAGGACCCCTTCCTACACCACTTCTTATGTATATAAAGGTACCAAGGTATTATTATTACAACTTATGACCAGTTTTACAAATTCACTGGATTCAAGTCTTACTATTCTTATAATAGTCCATGCTGTACAAAGTACTAAAGTAAAAAAGGTTTCTTATTATCTCACTAAATATCAAAATATTATGATAATTCCAATCAGTGGCGTAGCAAGGGGGGTGTGGTAGGGGCGGACCACCCCGGGCGGCGCATTTTTGGGGCAGCATTTTCAAAAATATATACCTACAATATTTTTCGAGAAATTTTATTTATAAAGAAATAAAAAATAGCCACCTGCAGTTAAAGTTAGTCCCTTCTATTGGCATTGATTTAGTATTAGCGACTAGGATTTAGCAATTTACTAAGAATATACAATGAAAATTCATAATTTTGCATTGACAATAGGCGATAAACAAAATTGTACATTTGTATGGTTTTTACAAAATATATAATTTATTTTTTAATAATCAACATAGTTTTATGAGGAAATGACCTCTATTAACGTTAATAAAAAGTTAAAATAAAATAGTCATAGAACCAAACCTTAAAGTCTATTCACTAAAAAGCTTTACATATTAAGCAAAAGATGACTCACTATCAAAAAAGTTCTCAATAATAAATAGTATTTTTACTTACACACTTCATTTCGCAATGTGATTGTATTATATGTAATATGTTAAACTTAAATATATTTATTACTAGGAAACTATTTTTTTCAAATCGAGCATTAAATTTTTATTTAAGTTTTTTTAAAATTAAAGAGCAAAGTGTTGAAATCATCGAAAAGCTAATGATTGGTAGAACTATATCGAAAATCTGTAGTTCAAGAATCAAGATGAATGAGTCATTTTTTATTCTTATAGTAGGGTCTTGGCCTCCTGAGTGCAAACTAGCCGTCATCATTGATAAGAATAAAAATCATAATTATACTTATCATCCGATTTCCACGTTCGGTATGCTATAAAAGTCTGTGTAGACCGACATCAAAAAATATACCAGAAAACGGAATTAAAAAGTTTCTCAAAAAGTCTTTTGTTACTGTTCACTAAAACTACTATTTTATGTATTTAAACTGGCATTTTTCTCAAATTGAATCCACATTAATTTAACATAGTAAATCCATATTTAGATAACATATATAACTATGAATGTCTAACCAGAGCATGCAGAAGTAATGGACCGAATGGCAGGTTATATGATAAGTAAATAGCTAGTTATTGTCGAAGAAAAGAGAAAAACTTTCTGTTGAGATAAACTACATTAGGAGTCCATAAAAAATAGTGGTACTTAGCCTAGCGTTATATAATGGTAATTCTAGGCAAAGAATACCGAAATAGTGTAATCAAGGAACGGAACTTTTAAAAAAGTTTCGTTTGGTTTGGCCGCCCCTAAAATCGGCCGCTCGAGTGTTTCGCACACGCCTGATAGGCGCATACCGGGTTAAGTAGTATCTGGGGGGCCCATTCCTTTTCCTGTTGCTATTTACTATTTACGGTGCATATTCTATACTACATATTTTTTCTCCAAATGTTATTAACCATTTTTAAGTATTATCCCCCGGTTTCAACGTATTCAAGGAACAAAACCAAAATTTCAAATGATTATCGAACACAAATTTGGTTTACACATGAAAATTATCAGTACTTCCTACACTTTCTAAAAATAGATAAAAGTGATAAAAAATCAAGAGAGAATCAAATTTGAGGTCTAAATGTAAATCCATCTTTCGACGATAGGATCTTTTAATGATACGATTGCTAACATGATACTTCATGCATTGAAATAGATATTATTTTCTTTTTCATAATGATTCATTTTTTTATTTTCTCGCAAAGAGAATTTATCACAACTGTTGCTAGGCCTAGAGAAATCAGTTTTAGTTTTATGTCAAATTATTGCTCGGTTGATGAGGTTGATTAAGAAATTGTGAATATTTCTCAATAAAAATTTGAAAGTGGTTCAAAACTAAGGGAGTATGGAAATTTACAATTTGTGACAGTTGTCACGTAGCTTTTCGAACGTCGTGTTCTTAGGAACAAGTTTCACTAATTGCCAGACATTCAAAACCGTGTTAATAATATAATATTTAGATAAACATTATTCAAATGTGCTGTGTACGTGTAATGGCGTCGTGACTAGGGCATCCAATCCCGGGATCCCGTTCAATTTTCTGATCCCGAAATTCCGGGATTGACTCTGCCTCGATCCCGGGATTTTGGGATCGAGAAATTTTGAGCAAATTCCGAAAACTGACACGAAACTGCCAAATTCAAGATTTCAAATTCCTCGGTGAGCTAAAAAAAAAACGAGGTTTTGTGAGAATCGGGGAAAAAGTATAGCGAATTGAGAATTTCAAATTTCTCGGTGAGAAAATCTCAATCCCGGGATTGAAAATTAATCAATCCCGAAATCCCGGGATTGGAAAAAGACTTCAGGATCGTGACTAGGGATTGCAATACCGTTATTACCGATTTCGGGATCCAAATATTCATGTTTTTTCATTGCTTGCCGGTTCAATTACCGGTTTTGAAAACGAAAAAATACTGTTACATTGAAAATTATCTATAATATAATTTTATATGTACATACATATATATATATAAATCATTACATATTGTTAAAATAAAATTGTTCGCAATTAATTGAAATATTTAAAATCTGCTAAGCGTTGTATCGATATTGCCAGGTTTCATAATTGATTACTATTTTTAATGGTGTTCTATTATTCCGAAAACTGTAAGTCGTTTATGAAAATCACCCACGTATGATTATGTATATTTTAAAATTAATGATGGTATTTCATACGAATTATCGAAATATCAATTTTGATTTACTCGCACGGTATTGAGATCCTAATTGGTTGCATTTTTTTGAAGTACCGGTAATGATATTTTCAAAACTCCTGTATTGGTACATTCGTCCGGTATTGGAATCCCTATTCGTTTCATTCGATAGACACGTTATGGTCTCATAACACCTAATCTGAAAAAGATTTTTTTTATTATCAAAGTTTATGCTACCTGGATTGAAGTAAATTGAAGATTTATTTTTTTATCGTCGAATAACGCTGTTATCAATTTAAAAATCTGCTATTAGTGAATACTGACGAATTTATCTTTAAGATATCGAATACCATTTTAATATCCAATAGATAATAAAATAATAGAACCTACTTGCAATCGATAATTTTTGCCTAGCAGCCCGTGATTTGATTGATAACGACCTGGCTCCTTCGTTATGAACAAGTTTTTTGATTTTTGCTAATTTCCATTTATTGGACAAGTCAAACCATAGATACTAGAAGAGAAATTATAATTATAACTCATAGATTTTATCATAACATAATCTGAATCATAATCCTACTTAACAAGTAGCAACTGTTCTCAATTCTCAAATATAACTATTTACGTAAAAGTCATATTTAAAAAAATTGCGGTTCCTAGGTATTAAGGCGACTCAGTAGGAATGCAAAACTTTAATTTGACCTACAGCATAAATATTGCACTGACTTAAATAAGTAACCACCACAATACGTATTTTTACAGTATCAAAACAAGCAAAACATTTTTCTATTTCATTACAAAAATAACAATACCACCTAACACACGAATGGGTATTTAGACAGTTATAAAGGTTTTTCATATAAAACAATTTGTATTAATATTAGATATCGACGAAAATCAATAAGTATTTATTTATCTTCATAGCCAAGACTGACAATCTAATTTACTTCCCCAAATATCTGTTGCAACAATTATATGTAACTGAAACTATACGTTAATTATATATTCCTTGAAAATGCTTTATATGAGGTATTGCTACATGTAAGCAACAGTAAGCTATCGTACTAATAAATTAAATTATGAGACGGCTTTTGCTAAAGGTAACAAGAGAAGCTAAACAAACCATACAATACAAATTTCTCAAACTTTCTCTTATATATTGAATTAGTTTTTATTTTTAATTTTGTATAACCTATTTTTTATGATATTGATTTGTTATGATATTGATGAATACAGTTTTGAAAAATAATTTTGTTGCATAAAAAAGTTTAAAACATAAAAAATATTGACATAATAAGATTAAAATAGAAAAGTATTTAGTTCTAAAAGAATTATAAGTTGCAATTGATAGTTATTTCTGGTTCGCGCTATAGTTGACCATGAATTTAATCCGAAAATTATCTTAACTATGTCTTATCGTGTGAGACAAAAAACTTCGAAATTTTAAAATTATTATATGTTAAGTAATCGTTCTTAACAAATCGATTGAACATGTCGCACAGTGACTTCTTTACATTTTTTATTAATAGCATCTAAAATGTATTGCGGATTCTATTATATATTTCTATTGACCTTTTGAATCTAAGATCCAAAATCTCAGGATGATACATTAGTTCCAGAAAGTGGCGCGTAAAAAAAAGCTCATTTCATATAATTTGATAAATCGGTTTCAAATCCGTGTAAAAAAAGTACCAAAAATGTATGAAAAAACGTAACGGTTTATCCAAAATAATCGAGTAAAAAAAGTATTGGGTGTATATTTTATTGAATGCAAATAGTTTTACTTCAATATTCTATAGTCTAACTCAATAAGGAAGAAACTAAATGAATATTAGACCAGATCAAAAGTAGTCATTCAAATAATTTATATTGAATGCATAGATATATTTGTATTTCTTTATATAATGTTTGAGAACTTTCTTTACTGTCAATTTGCATGTTCGACGACATGCAGGGTTGTGACATATTAACATATTTTCCAATATTTTTTTGTTTCTAATAATAATGTGTTTTTTTTACGTTTAAACGACGAACTTTGTTTTTTTAGCGAAAATCTTCCCCATCTGTAAGCGGCATAAAACTTTTGAAACATAGAAATGATTCATAAATACTAATGTAAAAATGCTTTTATTCATCTATTATAACTATTAGATACAAATATCTATAGATAGAATCTCTGTTTAAAAGCATTGCCAAATAATTATTTTAAAATACTTATCCATTAAGCCAGTAGTTTCCAACTTTTGTGTTAATGCGCTTCCCTTTGAAAAAAAATATCTTCGCGCCTCCCCATGCTTTATTTTCATATAGTAACAAAGACACGTTTTAAAGGGTAAATAAATATTTTGGACTGTTCGCGCTTCTTTTTACAATAGTCCACGCTTCCAAGGTTGGAAATCGCTGCATTAAAGGGTGCAAGGGTGTCCAACCTTTTTTTTTCTTAAGATCGACTTTTCAATCTTAAGTTTTCTCGCGATCGACTTCTACCATGATTCTTGTAACAATTTTTATTTAGTAGGGTTTTTCCCTTCTTCAATCTTAGAAATGTTTATTTTAAATGCGAAATACATACAATTAGATATATTAGATATATATTAGGTATATGCTTACAAATAATTCAATTTTTGTATATTTTATATTTAAATTGTATATTTTTCCAAATTCACGGAAGCTTTCGGGATCAAACAAATTATGCTTTGGAGTCAACCGGTCGATCGCGATCTACCGGTTGGACATCCATAAGCTAAAGTAATACTGGTCTTTAGAAGCATCGCTAATGAAAAATACATTATTGTATTATAAATAATAATATTATTTGTCAGCGCTTTGGGCAACCCTAACCCCAACCGATATAGCACGTTTTTTTTGGCAGAATAAAAAAACATTGCTTTGATTACCTCTAATATTCGTTGACCAGTGATTTAATATTTTTTAATAAAACATTGGACGCGTCCACTCCATACCGCGTACGATCTCAGACTGAAGCTCAAACTGAAGCATAGTAGGTAAGAAAAGGCATCTCCGAAAAATGGTTACCATTTATTGGTATTATCATTATTATTTATTTTTTTTTGCTTTTAATGTAAACAATAAAATGGTTTTTTATTTCAATTTTTTTTAGAAGTATATATGATACAATTATGCTTTAAAAATCAGTCAGAAAAAGTGAGAAAAATGGTACATTTTAAATGGCTGTATAATCATTATATACGATAAATTAGAAATTCTGCTCAAATCACTTTCTTAAACCAATCTTTATCTGTATTTCTTTCTGTGACTTCAAACTTCGGTATCTTATAATAAACTTCAAAACGATCTTCGCGTAAAGTAGTTGAAAAAAATCCAAGTCAATGTTTTACCGTGTAATCTTGACATTTTTACTATTTTCATAAAAAAAAAATGCAATAGTGTAAAAAAGCGTTTGGAAAATGTAATTATTGAAAAAAAAATTTTTTAAGTGAACGGTTCACGAGATTTCGTCGATGGCAAACGATCGATTTACTCTGTTTTCAGGCGTAAAGGTACTATATCCTCTTAACGATTTCTCGTGAAGCAAGAATTTTACTACTTTTTTCGTTTCTGCAACGTTCAATTTTAGTGATTCTCACAGAATATTATGTTTTCAGATCTTTTGTTTTGTTGTTTTGTGATCTTACATTTTTTTCTGTGCCCTTCCTCTTTCCTTGGTCACAAACCATCACATTATAATATCAGACCAAAAGCGTGATTTCATATCGACTGTGGAAAGGAAAAAGGACGTAACCCACACATATCAAATTTTACAGGAGACGCAAAAAACGTGTTTTGATGATTTTGGGCCATATGCAAATTATGGATTATACACAACCTTGAAGTGCACGGATACTTCTAAACTGGTGTTTAATTAACATAATCTAATATTAATTGAAGAAATGGTCTAGGAAAAACTTTTATTTCAGCCTTTTTTCTTGGTTTTAAATCTTTACAAGGTAATTTTTTTCAAACTTAAAATATAAATTTAGATACAAATTCGGCATTTGCAGCTCGCATTCTTTTGATAGAACGTGTATCAAGTTGTATACATTGTGATTATCGAAAAAAACCTGTTTTGAAAAAACTGTGAGTTACGTCCTTTTTCCTTTCCACAGACGATATATGGTCGGACCCATGGTTTATATGTATCGCTTCAAATAAACATATTTAGTATAAAATATGTATTTATTTATGTAATTAGAAGTACAACTGGGTGCCAGGCCAGTTTGATGGTCATTTTTTTTAAAATCACAGATACCCTTTACGGCATCTCAAATTTTCAATTAAAAAATTAAAAAATACATATTGAAAAGGATTTTTTCCCGGAATATTCTGATATCGCTTATCGGAGCCCAGATGGGTAATTTAGAAAGGGCGACTAATATTTTATACTCACATTCTTATTAAGTTTCTCTTTAAAAATATATATTATGTAAAATTAGCCATTTTATCTCCGTTTACATTCTGTTATTATAAATAATTATCGAAAAGACAGTATTGATTAAAACTCTGTCAGAGAATTTAAATTGATAAATTATAAGTACTATCTGAGTGTTTGGGTAAATCTTTATAAAATCAGAAGGCCTTTTAATCCGAAAACATTTAATGATAGTCGGTTTGTTTTTTTTTTATCTAAGCTCAACATATATTAATAATATTTTACGTAGGCACCAGTATGCAGTATTGATGACGCTGTTTTCCTTTAGATATCTTTAATAACTGTATACTTCTTTTATCAAATTAAATACATAATTTGGTGATTTGACACGGAAACCATTTAACGTATCATTCAGTCACTCAAGTCAGCACACAAGAACACGTTACTACTCATCAATATCTTGCTCGAGATTACAGTAGAAAATAATAATATAAACTTGTTTATTTTATTATTATATTATTCCAGAAGATAGTTGGTCAACTTAAAGCATGCACCGACTTACGTGTTATGAAAAATAATAATTTATTATCAATTCATTTCGTTAATAATATATCTGTGTACTTGAAACGTATAAATAAAGCGGTGAATATTATTTTATACAAATAATCTTTGTCTATTTAATCTAGAATTTATACGTCAAATTCTGTGATATTAAAGTTTTAGTATTTAAGGGCATTCTGTATTATATTGAGACATATTATATAAATAAAATTCTTGTCATGGGGTATTAAGTATTATATTTAAGTTGTGAGTGTAAAGTGTGTTTAAGTAAAAAAATATTGTGGTTAAGGGTGAATGAACTATTTTTTTATTTTGATTGTGTGCAATTGGTCTAGTGACCTTTGACTGAACCAGAAAAAATGAGTAATAGACACATGTCTAAAATGAATTAGAGCATCTAGGTATACCGGAGATAAGAGAACGAGCCCAGTCTCATTGTGTTGTAATATGTTCAATGGGTGCATATCCTTTTCATAATATCTCTCGAAGAAACAAAAATATCGACAAGAAAATGCAAAAGTTATATGATCTATAAAAAAACCATTTAAGAAGAATAGTGTTTTGTGATATTAAGTCATTAATAATTACTTGTCAAAGTGTTGTGAAGGATAAGACTGTCTCACATGAGTTAAGTCAGTGATTTTAAAAGTACGTTGCTTATTAGATAAGTGGTAGAACAATCAATATGACAATAAAAGAATTAAATAAAGTTAACTTAGTTCCACCGGATGGGGGATGGGGGTGGGTCGTGTGCTTTGCTTATGCACTGAATAATGTAAGTTGAACAAAATTACCGAGAATTGTCGTAATACAAATGGGCCCATGAGAGGTGAAGTGAGCCAAGTGATATTTAAGGAAAAACATAGTCAGATACGTATAATATTCTACATATCTTAAAGTATCGTAAAAGTGAAGTGAGCCTAGTAAATAACTGCAATAGTGTTAGTCAAGACCAACCAAATCATCTTTCAAGCTATCAAACTAAACACCAAATAAAGACGTGATATTCTAAAAAGAAAACTAAAAAAGTTTTACCATTGTTCTATTATAGTTGGCTCGCTTTACCTCTCGAGGGTCCATATATATTTACTTTATATATTAAATTTAATATGCCTACGTCGTATTGTGGAACTATTGAAATAAATATGTATTATGTGTCATACTTATTCTGACATTTTTTTTATTACTAAAAAAATCTTTATTAATCAAATCCTGGCAATTATGCTATTATCATGGCAATTATGCTAATAATGAACATTAACTAAAAATAACATTTTTTTACTTGCAAATAGTCGAAAACTAAGGGTGCAAATTGTATAAATGTTATTTAAATATAGTTTTAAACATAAATCTCAAAATGTCCTTGTAGATTTACACGGATTCATTGATTAATAGTATCAATTGTTTAATTTGTGATCTCTGACATGTCTCTTCTTCTCGAGACGATTGTCAGTGAAGTATAAAAAATCATTTTCCAACGTCAAAAATATTTGGCGCAAGGTATTGCAGCTAATTAAAAGTTTCAGTTTAAAAAAAAATGAAAACAAGAGCATAACTTCACTGAGGAAAATCAAAAAAAGAACACAGAGTTAATTGTTATATTCGACCACATGCTATTTTAAAAAAACATTTATCTATTTTAATATAGATCAAGCAAGAAAAAGATTGCTGAGTGCATATTGTATCAAAAATTAGTTATTACTGATCAACTTTAATTTTGAATTTGATCAATTATTACAGTCGAACTTGGTTATTGCGTGGAAGAGGGGACCGACTGAATTTGTTCGTTATAAATAATACTCATTATATCAGAGAATATGTATTTTTTAATATTTACAAACATACCCATCACACGAAGACATGAAGTATCTGGAGCGGTCACATAGCACAACAAAAATACACAATTAGAATTCATTTACACACATATTCCATTTTTCTGTCAATCCACTTTTCTTATAAAATTTAAAATTGATGTTTGTCTCATTGTTTTCACTCTCATTGTTTCAATTTTTTGACGATATTTTTGCTCGGTATGTCCGAGAAGTAGCTCGTTATAAAAGTGAATAAATGTATGGAGAAAATCATAAACTAAAATGTCAACCAATGTTATGTCATTACATCCGAGATCTCGCTATGTCCTTGATCGTAATAACATAGTTCGACTGTGTATCTTTATGTTGTTATTTTCTTGCCCCTGAAACCAATTCTGAAGGTAAATTTATTGATGTTTTATTTTATTAAACTTATTCAACCTTTTTTTTCAAGATTCTTCATTATTTGATTGTGATTGTTTTCAATAAATTAAAACCAGTGGTGTAATCGGGCGGGGGCGCTTGGGATCGGCGCTCCCACACTTTTGGAATTTTTTCGATAAATGTTTTTTTTTACGTAAATATATATAAAAAAATGATTTTTGAAACTATGTATTGGAAGAATGTTTTGTTGAAAACTTAGAAATTGGATCACTGCGGTCAGGGGGTATAAAAATGGTATAATTAATCAACGTCATTAAAGACAAATAAAAGAAAATAAACGAATTTATGTCTATTATTTTTTGACCCAATATAATATGTCTAATCTTTAAATCATGTATTGAAGTATTTAATAGAACTCTTTTAATTATTTAATCATTAATTTATAATATTTTATAGGTGATAGTCCTTCCGCTGATATCCGGCTTCGGTTTGATATTCCAACAGACCTTCGCGACCCTTGGAATATCAGCGACGCAGGCATCAGTCATCATCAACGTGAACTATGCCTTTGGCATGGTGCTGTCACTCTTCAACGGACCGCTTTTGAGGAGTTTCGGCTACAGGAAAGTGGCGATTTCTGGCGCCATTTTCGTTTCAGCGGGAATCCTATTCACATCGATGGCAAACTCGTTTATACACTTTTTAGTCGCGTATAGTTTGATGACATGTGAGTATCATTTCACAAGCTATTCCATTGTTATACATCGTTTAGTCAAATAACAGTTATCAATACTTGGGAGATAAAGACTACATTTTACGTTGAACAGATTTTGAGTAATTAGTTTAATATAAGAGCATATAGCTTAATTATTTTATGTTTTAGTTTTTAGACAGTCCTGCAACCGAATGTGTTAAGTAAATATAATAAAATAAATTTATGGATTGGTGTTCAAAAGTAGTAACAACTGTGATGTTTAGATATTATCTTCCTACTTATCCCATATGTTCTATCCTTACAGTATGAGCAATTGCAAAACACCCATTTATCATAAAATAACAGAATTTAAAATCAATTATTGTATTCATTTTTGGTGGAATTAAATTTATGAAAATTAAACACCGGGGGATGGACAAATTTGCCTAGCTAATGAGCAGTTGATAATCCAACTAGATGATCAATACTGTTCATATTGTGAAATTGTGAATTAAGTACTACAACTTTGTTGTGCCTGATTTGTAAATACACAAAATATATATATAATATAACACAAAACATATACTAAAAAAATAAATGCTGATTGAATTAATAGTTTGAGCTGATAAAAATAAATTACAATTGTTTTCACTGACCTGTTTTGTGCCTGAAAGCTGTTAACCAATAAATCATATTAAGTACAAAGCAATTGTTATTACATATTATAATTAATATTGTTTCTCAACTTTATATATATGTTTATACAAATATGTGCACACCTCAGTTACCCCAGCTTTGTTTACGACTTAAATTTGAAGGGTCTTGATTTGTTCAATTCTTTCATGTGCCATTCACAACTTTCCGTAAGAGGCTTGGATTTTGCTATTTTTTTAAGAGCTGTTCTGCTTTCTTGGAGTAATATTTCATTCTATGAAAAAAATGTTTTCATTGTTTCAGCTGTAGGAATAGCATTGACCATGTCTTCATTTTCGTTGGCCATCAATTCCTTTTTCCGTAAAAATCGCGGCAAGGCTATGGCTGTGGGAATGTCCATCACGGGACTGGGTCCAATTTTCATGCCACAGGTTTGTGCCTTAACTATAGCCACGTAAATTATATTAATTATTTCTTGCATTAATACCAAATATTAGTCAATGACATTATAGTATAACAAAATTATTCTTTACTGCAAAATAATTTGGATTTAATTTTTATTGTATTGGGTCGGATCATTATGGGATATGGACACTTTTGATCAACCAAAACTTTCCAGGAAACTTTGTAAGAGCAACTAATTTTCAGCTTTGGTTGAGGGATTATAGATTATTGCCGAGATAATTTCAAGATCAGTTAACCCACTACTTGGTCAACATTGACTTAATAATTATGCTGAAGAAATTAGTATAACTAATATGAGACAAAATCTACTCGCTGAATGACTACGTCACCGTTATCGAATAATATGATGCGTCAAAAAGCAAAAACCGATAAGTCAACATTACTATGTTAGCAGTAAACGACGATTTTGTATTTCACTCTTCAATATACTTGTTTAATTGTTTTCTATCGTCCTGCTTCCAAACGAAAAAAAAATGTCTATTCAATATATGTATAAGCAAAATAAAATTGGACATATCAGCATTGATTTTGTCGGCTTCTGCGTGTGATTTGTGTGATATGCGGACAAGTTTTAATTTTTTCTTATTTTGCTTTTACCTATTTTCAAAAGTTATATAACCATGATTACATAATATGTGTAAAAAAGTGAATATATCGGTTTTTGATTTTAATCGACTCATATGTAATTATACGAGTATATCCAGGGTCCAGGGAAAAACTGACTTAACCAAGTCTCCGTCTTATTGTCCATCACTGAAAGATTGGTCTAATAAACCTAAATTGCTATTTAGTCTCGTTGTAACTCTCGATAAGAGGGAGCTCTTCCAATACCTTTTTTATTCTTACCTCATATTTGCTGCAGTTACCTTTTTTTAATTTATTTAAATCATCAAAGACTTTTATTGGCAGGTGATCAACGCCCTTATTATTGGTTTTGGAATACAAGGAGCTGTGGTCATTCTCGGAGCATTGTCTCTTCACTCTCTTCTCGCAGCGTTTCTTTTGAGACCTGTCAAATGGTATCTGGTAAAGCCTGAAGAAAAACCCGAAGAAGGAAAAGACGTCGACGAAAAGCCGTCAAGTAAAAATAGTGCGTCACATATTTAATTTTTATGTATATATTACATACGATAAAGTCACAAAATGTGCAGGGAAAATATTTGGATTTGGGAACAAATTTTTAGATTTTTAAAATATATGTCAGCTGTCAGAATCAAGCCAATCATACAATCAAAATCTCGATCAAGTAATTAATGTATGCACGCGTTTGAATCTGCTATCAAATTGATTTTGTTCGATAAAACATCATATAGCTATACTTTAAAAAAAACCCTATATTTCACCTCATTCATTTTGTTTTAATATTAATTTCAAGCAGCACAAAAAGATTGTAGGTTTTTTTTAAATAAAGTTTTGATACTTAATACTAGAGCTTCCAATTCCGGGAATGGCGGAATCCCGATCAATTTGTTGATTCCTTAATACCTGTATTGTTTTAATACCGTCTAGTACAGTCTAGACAAAAATAACATATTAACGATATTATGAATTCGATTTTTTTTCAGTTGAAATGATGGAGATCAGAAAGTCTGTAGAATATTACAGCGAAGACGAAGATGACTATTTGGAAGAAAGTCGTAAATCAAAAATCTCAGTCAAATCTTTCAACGACTTAAAAAAGAACCAGTTGGTGAATCATAGACCCAGTAAAACTCTCTCACACTCTGACATTGAAGGAATTGGAAATAAACCCCAAGCGATAAACAGCTATAAATGGTGGAAATCAGTTTCCGAAATACATCTCGGAAGTTCAGTGAATATATTTGATGACACAAACATAAAACTGGCATCGCTTGGAGAAGGTTTAGAAGAAGATTTAAACAGTTTACCCGAGGATAAAACACTGATGAATGGAAAACCCAAACATGAAAACGGAATTCAACATGAAAAAATAAAACAGATCGTTGAAGATGAGTCCAATGAGTCGTTCGGTCAAACGATTATTAAATTCTTCGATCTGGATCTTCTTAGAGATCCAATCTTTGTAAATATTATGGTGGGAATTTCACTTGCGGCATGCGCTGAAATTAACTTCTCTCTATTGACTCCATTCATATTGAGTGATTTGAAATTTTCGATGTCTGAGATCGCGACCCTTTTGTCAGTGATTGCCTTTTCTGATATTTTGTTCAGATTCATTTCACCCTTCATTGGTGATTGGTGTAAAAAGTCAACCAGAGCGATGTACCTAATTAGTTTAGTTATGCTCATCTTTACTAGAACATGTGAGTTGTTTTCTTATTTTTATTCAATGACAAAATATCTGCAAGATCCCGAATAATAATTTTAGAATAGTTAAATGGAAGCAAAAATTTAAAATAATGTATGTTTGATAAGAAAATTATAAGAAGATAAGCAAATACATAGTTTTAAAAAAAAATGTTTCATAACTTATCTTTCATTATTGCAAATTATTTCTTTGATTTGTGTTTATGATTATTTATTATCATTATTATGATCTTTTGATTGGTTCTATGATCCATGGCCAACTTCACAGCTGTTTTCCACGCATCATCGTTTTTTAAATAATATATCTCGTCATTTATATCCAGTATTTCTTACTACTAATGAAAAGATGGCCTTAACAAATGAATTACTATCAATGATTTATAAGTCTATTTTACCACGTTTGGAGCGCAAATCTTCGTTAAAAAGAAATACACATTTTTTTCATTTTAAATGGTTAAAAAATTATACAAAATATAAAGAAAAATATTAATTATTTTTATATAAATAAATGGCTTTAGTCGAAGACTGCTTCTGATATTATTTTATCATTATGTCACAATTAAATAATCTCCTTATCTTTTAAGATAATATGAGAATTATGAAATTAATAGAAAATTTGATATAATATAAAATTTATACATTTGAAATTATTTATTAAAAGAGTCATCAATCAACTTAATACACTAACAATAAAACCACGTAAATTGGCTTAAAAGATATAATAATCTAAATATTGTCGAACCCAACGTACCCCAATTATTGAAGTATTCTTTGGTACTTAGAAATTAATTTAACAATACATAAAATTTAAAAATAACTATTACATTAGTAAACTAATGCTTAATTGTAAATATTAATTTGTGGTATATTTTCTTTTATTTCAGTACTTCTCTATGCAAACTCTTATTTGACCATGATGGTAATAGCTCTTGGACTTGGAATAGCCAAAGGATTACGGGCCGTTTATCTCAGTCTGGTCATGCCAAGCTATGTTCCCATTGAAAGGTTAGCCTTTGCTTCAGGAATTCAAATGGTTACCAATGGAATTACGTTGCTTACCATTGGGCCACTTCTAGGTAAGCCAAAATTACATCAAATGATGATTTCTATGATAGAAAGACATTTTATGGGAATATGTCCATATTTGTTAATTTTACGATAAATGCATAAAAAATACTCAAACACAAGCAAAAAACCTTCAACAAAAAGTATATCTGTCAATGATCTACAATTTTTTTTATAAAGTTAAACAATTATTTAATTATGCTTAACTAAAAACATTGTGGTGTGTTTATGAGTATACGTTTACTTGTGTTCATAAATTCAAAAGCAAATTATCGAACACACAACCGTCTTCTTAGTTTTTAGTATGACTGTTGTTCAGGGTTGTAGCAAAGATGGCGATGCCAGGATTTTTTAGAATAATAAGAACCACCAAAATGTTGGTGCAAATCTACCCCTTGCGCTAGGTGCCAAAGGGCCTTGTTACGACAATGCTGGTCAACCATTTATTTAACATTAATATAAGCGCTATAGTATTGTTGTTCTGAAAAATTCAGTTTTTTTTGGACATATGTAGATTCATAAGTCCGCTCGACATATATTTATTAAAATATTCGAAAAATGAGTGTGCCACGAGTCACGACCGTTTTAATATTATATATTATCGACTGTGGAAAGGAAAAAGAACGTAACGCGTTTTGATGATTTTGTGGCATATGCAAATTATGAATTATACACAACCTTGATGTACACGGATACTTCTAAACTAGTGTTTAATTGACATAACCTAATATTAATTAAAGAAATTGTCTCGGAAAAACATTTATTTCAGTGTTTTTTCTTGGTTTTAATTTTTTACAAGGTCATCCTTTTCAAACTTAAAAGCTAAATTTAGATACTTATTCGGCATTTTCAGCTTCCATCCTTTTGATAGAATGTGTGTTAAGTTATATACATTGTGATTATCGAATAAAAGCTGTTTTGAAAAATTGAGGGTTACGTTCTTTTTCCTTTCCACAGTCGATATGTATTTGGGCCAGGGATAAATAAATATAAAAAAATACAAATTAATGTTATTTGTTTGTTTTAAATGAAAACTAAAATACATTTTTAAAATAATAATTTACTTTTTAAATTTAATAGGCATTGCAATATTACATATTTTAAATTTATTTAAAAATTAATAGATTACCACAGAATTCGTTCATATATGTACTTTACTTCATTAATCGTAAATGCTCATAATTATTTATTTCGAATGTTTTAAAACATATTAGATTTTTTACTATCTACTCTTTTGAAATCATAATATCTATAGTAAGATTACAACATTTTCTTTATTATTTTTTCGAAACCTTGGTAATATTTATTACCAAAAATTTTATCTATCAAAGAGTATGTCTTGGATTAAAAACAATGTGTTTTATTACTACTTTATAATACATGCATTACGAGACGTAAATAAATTGTTTTTCTTTCTTTCTTTCAGGTTACATTAGAGATCGTTCAGGATCTTACAATATATCCATCATATTTATTAATGTTGTCACATCTTTGACAATATTTATGTGGTTAGGTGAATTTATATTAGTTAAATATTATTATCCAAAATATAAAAAGACTGAACAATAATATAATATGACATATTGTGTTTCAATTATTTTAATATGTACACCATATTATTTTTTATAAGCAAAGCAGACCATACTATATTAAAATATTTACTAAGTAATTATGCCATACTTAGGGAGTGGAATACCAAATGAATATATCAATACATACATAATCAGGGCCGGCACTACTATACAGGCGAAATAGGCAATCGCCTAGGGCGCAAATCAGTAGGAGGCGCATAAATTGACTAATCAAATATTTTTTTTTATAATTTAATAACAAATATTAGTATCTGTTCGATATAATTATGTATCGTATTCTTTATATTTATAAAAAGAGAGGTTGCGCAATTGAGTAACGAACAGTTCTCGTAAAAAAACTTCTGTTGAGATACCTCCGTTAGAAGGCCATATGATCCACATTGAGATTGGACATGCATATAAAAAAAATATTCCACAGTTTGTTAAAAAGAGGGCGCGCCAATAACTGTTGCCTAGGGTGCCAAATAACCTCGCGCCGGTACTGTACATAATTTCGCTATTTCATATAAAAACCAAAACTGCAAAAATCAATACTGGTATATATTAAAAATTATGTTTAAATAAAGCAAAAAAAAATACGGCCAATTGGAATCTCAATATCAGGTGAGTAAGTCAAAATCGGTACCTATTTTGTAATTTTATTCTAAATACTGTCGGTAAAAATAGAGCATACTCATAAACGAGTACATTTTAAATAGCAGATTTAAAATGTTTTAATTCATCCCTAACAATTTTCATATAACATGTGATGGTTTCTATACATCTAAAATATCAAAAAAACGGTGTTTTTTTATTGAAAATATATCATGTATACCAGTATTTCAACATTTCTTTTAAAATACTCTCTTAATCTTTATTTTATATTTTCAACTTTAAGTAATGTCGGAATTGTATTTTTGAACCATCAATGCCCGTGCGTGAGAAAATTGGCTCTAAAGAAATAGTGCATTTTTTAGATTTCATTACTTAATTAAGATTAAAGAAAATTTATATTCTGGTCCAAATCGGTGATATTCATATCCGTGTCTAAAATAATATATGAAATAGACAAAGATAAAATGATAAAGACATACGTGTAACAATATACAACCAAAACCAGGGCTGTGGAGTCGGAGTCGGAGTCGTGAAAAATGAGCGGCTCGATTTTTTTTTGAAAAATATATTTACTGATGTGTATTTAAACAAAATAGTCAAAAGAGTTAACATTTCATACTTGGCTGACTAAACATGATCTGATGGTATACATATATACAAGTTAAAATTAAATTATTGGAAAATTTCCTCGGAGTCGTTAGTTATTTTAAAGCTGGAGTCGGAGTCGTCTTTTTTTCACGCGACTCCACAACCCTGATCAAAACTGATCTTTTTGTTTGAATAAAATATGGAATGTATATTATTCAGATTCTGCAAGATACTCAATCAAAGATAATCAGTAAATCGTAGATTTTAAAAGTTTTAGAAGCTTGCGATTTTTTATTAGGATAGTTGTCATGGTCTATGTTTGTACGGAATTGCTTTTCTATCGCTTTAACCGTTTGTGAAAGATAAACTAGAGGTTATGGGTTACTCTCATTAACCAGAATAATTCCGTACCAAATATGAACTGATAACAGATTAAAATAACAAAGTATTTTAGCTCTACAGTTTTGTAGAGCTAAAACTGTAGAGCTAAAATACTTTGTTATTTTAATCTGTTATAAATGGAGTTCTACCAAGTAAATGCCAAATCAATTAATAAAATGAACTGATAAATGTATCAATCGCGGATTGCAGGTCACAAATGCATTTGTATGGTCACATACGGGAATATTTCGAGTAAGCGTAAGTTTGTATTTATTAGAAAAAAACTTACATATTTTTTTTTGTATTAGATTGATTATCAATGATTTTACTCATTAACTCGTCGATAAATGCCTTAAAAACAGATGCTGTTGCATTTCTAGTTAAGAGAATTTTGTTTCTTTATAATTAATTCATAAAATAAATGGTCAAGAAAGGTACCCATATATATTTATTTTTTAATACACTACAGATAATTTAGTACAACAACAAAATATTTCTGAACATATATTTTATTTGACTGTAGTGGGAAAAAATTGACGTATACTTCTTATAAAGATTAAAACTGCTTAAAAGTTGCTGAACATGACATATGAAGCGAGTCAGTAAAAATATCCATTGAAATAAAAGTAATATCGGGAGGGAATCAAAGCGAAAGTTTTGCGATGGGCTTTTATATTTTTTTATTCATTGTAGGATAATAATGATACACGAAATGACAACTAAATCCTGCTAAACATCTAAAAAGACAAGTAATTTAAACAAGAACAACATAAATAAAAAGAGACACTAAGCAAACTAAATTAAAACCATAATCAATGCACATTAATCTGCTAGAAAGCCCTTGCAACAGTTGCATCTATATGGAATTTAAAAATCTGTTCAAATTTGTATGGGAAAAGTTGTTAATTTATTAAATAATTTCCTGTTTGTGATATTTTTCACCCAAGAATAAAACACTCCACTCAAACGTCGTGTACTTCACTTACTTTTATAAGCATAATATTATATTAAAAACTTCATTTGAATTCGTTAAAGCTGTTCTCGTATTTAGGAAGAGAACACGTAAATCTTGATTATATAAACAATATAGGTTGATTGTAAACCAAACTTAAGAATTAAAAATCAAAGGGCTCCAGTAAACTCTATCAGACTTCTTACAAATGTATGTATTTTTGAAATAAAAATTCATGATTTTGTAAAAAGAGGCAGTATTTTGATCGTACCTACTCAGGGGTGGGCTGGAGGGAGCTCGGAGAGGCTCGTGCGAGCCCTTTGTTGAATTTCAGTAAAGCCGGAGAGCCCCTTGTTAACTCAAGAGAAAGCAATATTTTCATATCAAATAAGTATATAACAGGGGTGGGCTGGAGGGGGCTCGGAGAGGCTCACGCGAGCCTTTTTTTGAATTTCAGTAAAGCCGGAGAGCCCCTTGTTAACTCAAGAGAAAGCAATATTTTCATATCAAATAAGTATATAACAGGGGTGGGGTGGAGGGGGCTCGGAGGGGCTCGCACGAGCCCTTTGTTGAATTTCACTAAGGCCGGAGAGCCCCTTGTTAACTCTAGAGAAAGCAATATTTTCATATCGAATAAGTATATAACAGGGGTGGGCTGCAGGGGGCTTGGAGGGGCTCACGCGAGCTTCAAGGGGCTTGCCCTTGTTAAATTAATATAAAACAATATTCTCAGATCAAATTAGTACATAACTGCAATTTCTGATAAATACTATCTACGACAGCTTCCAGTATACACAGTAGTACATTTTTAACCAATAACATTGATAAGTTTATGGTTAACTGCATATTGTTGCATATTTTAATTGTATTAAGTAACAATCGTTTGCTAATTTAAAAGTACTGCATATAATTGTACATGACTGATAAATTACTTTGATATTAAGCGAGCCCCTTGTTAACGTATTAGCAGCCCACCGCTGGTATATAACTGCAATTTATAATTTATATATTATCTACGACAGTTTCAGTATACACAATAGTACATTTTTAGCTATTTACATTGATAATTTTACGGTAAATTTCATATTATTACATATTATAAGTGTATTAAGTAAAATTCGATTGCTTATTTAAGTATTGCACATAATTGCATAGGATCGATTAGAAAATTCACTCCTTCCTCAGAACACTGAGAATTGCTTCGAGATTAAGCGATCCCCTTGTTAAAATATTGGCAGCCCACCGCTGTACCTACTTCAAAGTAAAGAAAATTTATATACTGTTTTTAAAGATTTGTCTGTCGAAAGTCTCTTGCTATCAAAATTTCAGTTTTAAAAAAGGAATATAAATATTTAATTTATGTTCAATTTAAATATTTATTAAAATCAATATTGAAGGTTTAAAAAACATTTCTCTCTAGAGTAATGTTTTTTAAGCTAATAAATCTTTCCTTAAAACAAGTAATGAAAAGTAGAATAAATTATTTCATAATAATATTATTAATTTCTAAGAAATGAATATTTAAAAAACGTTTGCAAAATGAATTGTCATGTAATCAAATTAAAAAAAAATTCAGCATTGCAATTTTGCGTATAAATTATAAAAGTGTATTAGAGGCAATAAAACACAAATCATTTCAGTTAGCGATTGTTTGTAAAAAGAATACGATTAAAAATAGTTGAATTTAAATTTTTAAAAACCCGCAAGTCAATTACCATACAAAAGAGTAAATTACTACCATAGAACAATTATTTTTCTATAATTTACATAAGTACAGTATTGACGCTACGAATAAACGTATATGTTAGGCATTTAGTTCTGTGAGTTGAAAGTCAACGGACAGTTTTTTTACTCAGTGACTTCTCCAGCTCTCAACATTAAAATGAACGGTGACAAGATACTGAATGGCTTACTTCGACCGAGTCCCGGTCAGAATGTGTCTGTCAGTGAATTCTTCAGTGGGAAAAATGTGTTTATCACCGGTGCCACCGGTTTCATGGGGAAAGTTCTGGTGGAAAAGCTTCTGTGGTCTTGTGAGGATATCGGGAATCTATATTTGCTTATTCGGCCGAAGAAAGGAGTCGAAATGCATACAAGAATTCAAACGATGACGGATTTTCCTGTGAGTATACAGAATTCATTACTGTGAAAATTTTAGGAGAATACTATTCAATCATATTATTTTTTTTTATAAATAGTTGATTTCAAAATTCGATCAAAAATATGCTTTAAATAAAAATAAACAGTGAAATGTATTATTTAATGAATAACCTCGATATTTTCACATAAATTACAAACTTAATTTTATATGTCACAATGACAATTATTGTTTTTGTTGTATAATCCTTATTTGACATTTAAATCTTAAAATTTTGATTCTGCTACTTCATTGAGAGCCTTGAGAGTCTGGCTAGAAGACTGATGATTTTAAGGTATACGAATTGAAATTTAATATTTTAATGGGTTTCTGATAAGATATTTAAATTCATACCAAAAGCAGTTATAGGTTATAAAATATGTAAAGTGAAGAATTTCGGCGTATTTACAATAGCGTTTCTATAATTAAATGATTTTTTTCAATCCACTATTTTCCATAAAAGACGAACTTTTTGTACGTAATTTATTTTATTTGTATTTTATATGCGATTCTGGTGTACAAATAAATAAATAATATAAAGTGTTATATTCACACAATCGTAATGTTTCTCGAAACTCAGTTTATATATTATTTATTTTAATTACATAAAACAAAACAATGTTGGTCCAAAAGGTCAAAAATATCATGCAGATAAGAAGTCGATATACTATATTCATTATAAAGCAGAGGACAGCCATAACTGTTCATAAATAATTAAACATAAATAAGAAAACAACCATATTACAGGTGTTTCTGGACTGAAAATTGAGAAACTATTTAAAAAAAGTAACGATTTTATTTGCAGCACTTTTTTACAACTAGAGATAGAGTTATGTAATATTAATTAAGTATACGATATACTGAAATGCTTTTCATACAAAAAGGTTTGATATCACTCAAAGCAAACGATACGATAAAATGAAAAATATTGCTGCTAGTAAAAAAAATACTGAACCCTAAAATCATGCACATATTTAATTAAAATCTTATAAATTCAACCATACTTTAAATGGTGACATTTTTTTTGTTTATAACTCTGTCGGAAAAATAGTTTAATTATTTAAAATGCAAATTTTATCTTACATTCGTTTTTAAATGCATGTAAAAACACCATTAACACCACGTTAATGGTGTTTTTACACCATTAACGTGGTGTTAATGGTGTAAAATCGTTTGTAATAATAAATTTGTAAAATATTATATAACATGTCAAGCGCTAACAGGCATCAAACGGAACAAGTTATAACACTTTGAGACATTGACTTAATCGAATAATTACGCTTTGATTTAATAATCTACGCGATTTTTTTAATTTGTGTTTAGAAATCTTTATCTAATATCAAATATGGATAATAGTATAATATTATGAATTGTGTAAGGAATAACTGATTTCAAAAACAATGCAAAAGATATGTATGAACTATAAAAGGTGGCTGATTTGTTATAGGTATTCGACAGATTGAAAAAAAGGGATTCTAAGATACTTACAAAAATTATTCCCATAGCTGGTGATGTCATGGATTTAAATCTGGGACTAAGTGAAAATGATAGGAGAATAATTGAGGACAATGTGTCAGTGGTATTGCATGTCGCATCGTCTGTCAGATTTGACGATCCATTGAAAAAGGCAATTCTTTTAAATGTAAGAGGAACTCGTGATGTTATCAACCTTTCCAAGAATATTAAAAACTTAAAGGTAAGTCTGATTATTTACAGTACCTATATAATAATAATTTGTTAATTGTATATTTTTTTAACCTTTTGTCTGCCGTATAAAAAGTACGTCTGTACCTAGCACACCGGCCATAATTTGCAATAATTATTTATTAACGAGATAACTCGTCTCTGGCGTGTTGAGTACGAACTATTTGATGAGATATCTCGTCTGTGGCAACCATCCAGTTAGTGGTATTAGATTCATTAGGTAACACTTGTATATATTTGTTTTTTTTCTTACTTATATCAGTTTATTAGGCCCAAATTTGATGTTTTATTCATACTATGATTAGTAACGTATTTAGGGGGAGGGGATTTTCTAACAAAGAGAGCGTTTGTTTCGTATTTAAAACCGGGGTGGGGTAACTGTCAGGCACATCGAAAAAATATTATGATACATTTTTTTTGTTATCCCATCATCAACGGTTTTTTTCATGGGCGGTGGTGTCCAGAATTATGTTTTTACGCCAAACAAGAGTGTGCCTTAATTATGTATTGACTTCTTTTATAAAGATTTATTATTTTTAAATCGTCTATTTTTTAATGTATTATTTATGTATCATGTTTATTTTCAACTTGAATGGCCCCCTCCTGGGAGAATTTCTGGATCCGCCACTGTATGTAACAAAATGTTATGTTGAAGTTACAATATAAACCTGATCTGATTTTACCTTTGATTCATAATGAGTTTAAGGTTGTTTTTAATTTATCATGGAATAATATACAGTGGAACCTCGATCTACCGTTCTCGCATTGTTTGTTTTCCCGCATGGATCGTTTATTTTTCATAGTCCCGGCCAAAAAACAATGTAAAATAATCCCGCATTAATCGTTCCCCGCATGGATCGTTTATTTTTCATAGTCCCGGCCAAAAAACAATGTAAAATAATCCCGCATTAATCGTTCCCCGATTTACCGTTTTCCTCGATCTATCGTTTAAATATTTTGGTCCCGTCACAAATATTATTTCGATTGACCGTTTTCGTTGAACATTTCTCATAAATTGCTTTGCCTCGCATCTCGTTTCGCGTTTTTTTCAGTGGAACCCCGATCTTCCGTTCTCGCTATCTTCGTTTTATTGCTTGGATCGTTTATTTTTTACTCGACCAAGACCTGTAATAACAATGTTTAATAATTTCACGTTAATCATTCACCGATTTACCGATTTCCTCGATCTATCATCTAAATATTATCGTCCTGTCCCAATTACTATCCCGATTAACCGTTTTTGTTACATATATTTCTTTATTCGTTCATAAATAGTCTTACATCGCATTTGGTTGCGCGAATTTTTCTAACTCTAAAAGTCAAGACTAAAATGCCTAAATGAAGAAAACTAGAACTCTAACTGAGAAACTGAGAACAATTTAAGGCGTTGATAAAAATCTAGGAGAAAAACGAGTCGGCATATGTATATAGCAAAAAAAAAATAACCTAGAAAAGAACGCGAGTTTGAAGCGTGTCTGTCAAAATTTAAGTACCAAACTACAAATAGGCATCTGAGCATTGGCGGATCCAGAAATTGTCCCAGGTTGGAGCCATTCAAGTTGAAAATAAACATGATACATTAAAAAATAGATGATTTAAAAATAATATATCTACATGAAAATAGACAATATATAATTAAGTATGTATTCTATAAAACATAGTAAACTAAACAATTAAAGAGCACATTTCACAATTAAGTTTTGATAAAATAGAAAAATGGCAAAAAAAAATTGTCAGGGGGGGGGGGGCTACGGGGGCCATGCATCGGATCCTCCAATGCATCTGAGAATATTTTTAAGTTATATTCAAATTATCTGGAAGTTATTTGAAAATTAAACATTTGTTGGTATTATTTGAAAATTTCCCGCATTATCGGTTTCCCGCATTATTCGTTGATTTATTACGGTCCCTTAAAAAACGGAGAATCGGAGTTTCACTGTATAAAGAATTAACCGTGGCAATGAAAATGGACAATTATGATTCACTTCTTTTCTCGAAGGTCAAGTCAACAGCAAAAGGTGGCTCAATGCATATATTTTACATATTTATTTCCATACAATTATCGCATTGCTTACTAAAATGTTAAGCAATTGGAAACGTATGCTTCTGTCATATTAGTTACAGAAATAATACAATAAAGAATCAAAAAAAAAACGCAGCAGATAAAATTCACCGTATTATTATGTAAGTTTGCTATTTATTATTTTACCAACTAATAAGTGAGAGTAACCTTTAAAACATATTAAATTAAAATGAATCATTCACTGGAATTACGTTTATTTGCATATACGCTTAATTACAGAGCTAAGAGCTTGATTATTTTAGATTTCTCAACTTCTTTTTCTTACGAAGAGAGGGATAGAAAGCAGTGGCGGTTCCTGGCCTAAAATCTTGGGTGGGCTGGAGAAAAGTTTAGCATTGTATACTATTTACAAAGTTGTGCATGTTTCCACTGTATATTATATATTAATCTACAAGCAAATTGACAAATATTACGACACTACTGCAAAAAATAAATTATTATATAATAAAATCAAAGCTAATGTAAGTATGAAATAATAGAATAGTAAAAAAATAACCTCAAATTCGTCTCCTTCAAATGAAGTGAACTATCGTGTTGTGTTTCATACAATTCAACTTGTCTCTGAATACAACGAACTCTGACGTTTACTTATTAACGAACAGAGATTGGTAGGAGTGATTTTTTATGTATGGGGGGCTAATTTGGATAAGCCCGTGTGACGTATTTACTGCAGGCTGTATACCAAGGCGCAATCGTGTACGATTAGATGACGTTTCTATGATCAATGGTTATAAAATAAATACGTGTTCTAATCATGCTTGATTGCGCCCCAGTGTAAACAGATTTTGCAAAAAATAGCATTCGTTTTACCTCGGACTAATTTGAAAATAGTCCGAGCCAAGTGTTGCCAGACTGGCGTCACGTTGCCTGTTCTGTATGAATTATGTATATAGCTATTGCTTCTAGTATATTATTTACGCCATTGCTTTTTTTATGCCGGCTCGACTTAAAATCGTAATACAAAACACAATCGAGAATATTATTGTAGATAGACATAGCATTGTCTTATATTGACAGAGGAAAATCAAAACAAATATATTGTATATATTTGGGAAAAGTTAGTTACGTTTAGAAATGTTTTTATTTTGTTTAGCGGCCGAATTGCCGTTCATTTTTATTCAGTCATCTAAAGTTTTTTTTTCAACACATTTTGGGTGAAAATGCAGATCGGGCTAAGCCCACCTAGCCCAGTACGTAGAACCGCCACTGATAGAAAGGATAGGGGGCAAAGACTAGACTAGTGGTTGGTAATCACTCTCATTATTTTTATAATTGAAATGATGAGAAGGGGTGAGATTAAAACATACATGCCTTCGAACAAAACTCGATAAAACGATTAAATAAATGCTCTTTGTATATCGGAGATATTTTGGGGAAAAATCATTGGGAATTGAGGATTTCAAATTCCTCGGTGAGCTAAAAAAAGAAAAACTAGTTTCGGGTTTTGAGATTCTGAAAAAATGTGGTGCTCGTTGCCCTACCAATATTTAAGATTGCGCTCTAGGGTCCAAAAATGTTGGTAGCCCCTGCTCTAAGACATGAATTTCCAACCGGTAGATTGCGATAGACCGGTCAATCCCAAAGTAAAATTTGGTCGATCCCGAAAGCTTCCGTGAAATATATCAAAATTAAATTATTTTTTAAGCACATACTTATCTAATGATATGTATTTCGCATTTAAAATAAACATTTCTTTTCAAAGTTTGAAGAAGGGAAAAGACCCTAAAAAAAAATCTTATAATAATCATGTGAGATGTCGATCGCGAGAAAACATAAGATTGAAAAGTCGATCCCCGGGCAAAAAAGGTTGCTCTAAGACTACAATATAACACACTTCTTTATTGTACGTCATTAATTTCATTTCATTTCGAGTATACAAAATTTAATGTTTTTTCAAGATGGATTGATTTAAATTAAAAAATTCATACATTTTTTAATCGCTTACGCGGCCGCATGAAAATAGTTGATTCGCCACAATTCAATACCATTAACGAAGCACGTTTTCTTCATAATTATTCATGTTCACAGTTCGCAATGTCATCCATAATTGTTTTCCGACTATTTCTATTGTGTAAGAATTAGTAATTATGTTAATTGGCGGAATTATTTTCTATCTGACACTTGGTTTCCAGGTCATCGTTTACGTGTCCACCGCTTATGCAAACACAGACCAAAAGTCCATCGAGGAAAGAGTTTACGTTTCGGATATTGACTGGAGAACCATTATCAAGGCAGCCGAAAATATCAACGAGGACATTTTAAATATATTACAAGCTAAGTAAGAATGCGTTTTAATGTCCGAATATTTGATATAATTTGATTTTTATTATTTTTATTTTCACAGAAAAAAGATATCTAAAGAATTTTTTGAACATTATTATCTCTTCTCATTACTGCAATCGTGTTCACAGACAATCGATCGCCGGCAATTTATTGTGCGAAATTACCGGAGTTGCGTTTTATTTTGTTGACGCTTGGTCAGGGCCGTATCAAAACCTTTAGGTCATAGGCTCTTAAAAGACTTTGGTACTAGGGATTCCAACTCGGATATCCGGCCCTTTTTGACTATCCGATATCCAGATATTTGAGGAAATATCCGGATAGTATTCGTTATAATTTTTAATGAAATATTTTACAAAATCGATGAAAAATGATATGAATACTGGGGTATTTACTACTTGGGAGAAACCATTACTTAGTAGTAGTGTTTTTTATTACCTTTCCCAATCTCGGGTATTATGAATATCTTATCTTGTTATCTTAATACGTAAAAGTTCGACGAATCGGCTCGGACTCGAGGCAAAAAAACCTTCAATGCCGAAATTTCATTCATTGAAGAAATGCCGAAGGTTTTAAATACTTAGATCAATTTTAAAAAAGGACGGAAGAGTTGGAGGTGTTGTTCAAAACACTTCTAACAATAAAACCAACATCAACAACAACGGAACGAGCATTTTCAACAGTAGGACAAATTAAAACTAAATTTAGATCAAATTTAAAATATGATACATTTAATGCTCTCTTATTTTTAAAATATGAATTGTTAAAATCTGAATAAATGACTTATATTACAAATGAACTCGTTTTTAATGTATTATTTTAGTACACAAATTTATATATTTAGTAATGTTTTGTTATTTTCATACTTACTGAAACTATCCGGATAGTTTCAGTTTTACTATTCGATATCCGGATAGTTGAAAATGACGAATAGTTGGAATCTCTATTTGGTACCCTAGAGCAAATTAAATTTTAAGAATATGTAGATATAATTATCATCTGTACTTTCCTAAATTTAAATAAAAATGAATAAGAAGAATTACATGTTGAATAGAACATATTATGATATATAACCCCACCCTACTCGGATATCTTATTATAAACTATTTATAATGATATATGTTTAATATGAATATATTTTTAATGTGTCTATAGAAGAATGTTTTTTTAAGTGTGCTCTAAATCAGGTCTTCTCAAGGAAGTGATTTGTGGATATTAGTAATATTACTGTGAAGGCCCCAAATATTGATCAAAATTTTATATTTGAAACTCATAGTGAACAATAAAATATTTCATAATGAGTTTGACGATTTGTTCATCTAGATAATTTACCTCAACACAAGACAAAAAACCTATGCGCCATAGCACCCCATTCGGTAATTCATTGGAGTGCATGGTTGTTAAATGGTTTGTCAGCAGCTATCACATATAAACAAATAAAGAATCTGGTCCCAAGCACGTTGTTAGTGTACCTAAGGGAAATTTGTGACGAATGAATGGAGATGATATAAAAAACAAGACTGAAAAATCACTCTTTCTTTAGGATAAAATATTTTTTTAAAACAGTATGTACTCAAAAACAATTTTATGTTTGGAGAGAATAAGTAGGTTTGATATTTACTGAATATCTTTACAGGTTACTGCAGTCCCGTCCAAATACATACACATATACCAAATACTTAGCTGAAAATGTGGTGTATGACCATCGCCACATTTTACCTGTCACAGTTTTCCGCCCATCGATTGGTAGGTTTATAGCAATTTTCTTAAAACATGCCACTTCTGTGAAAGATACATCATTGGATGAGAATAATTGATGCTATTATAGTGGAACCTCTGATAACGAGTTTAATTCGTTCCAGAATCTTGCTCGTTATGTGAAACACTCGTTAAGTGAAACAATTTTTCCCATATAAAGCAAAGTAAAATACAATAATGCGTTCCATGCTGAAAAAAAAATCAATTTTCATATTTTTAATGTGCATTCAAGTAAAATTACATACTTATAAATTGTTAAGGAGTGTAACAACCTGGAATGCGATTTGGATTTGCAAAAAACGATAAAAAATTGACTAGTTTATTATTTATGACGAATAATTAATTCTTTTTTACTAGCAGACATTTGTTTTTGCCGACGCTTCAAAATTTGGTGAAAATGTGACAGCATTATCATTGAATAAATTTCTAAAACGCATAACCACATTCTTATTAGGGTGATGCTTCTTAATGTACGATGCAACAGTTTAACATGCTTTCAGATTTTTTCTTATTGCGCCAGAAGATTTTTGCTCTGCTACTTCCTCCTCCTTCACTAATAAACTCTCCTCCATAACTTCTCGCTTTGAAAAACAATGCAACTGCATAAGCTTTTGGTGGTCAGTTCTTGACTGTACTGTTTCACAAGTTCATTAATATCGTTGCTATCCACCTCCAGTCCCATGCTATTGGCTAAAGATACAATCTCGTTGACTGTAGACTTTACAGGTACTGTTTCAAGCCCGTCTAAATCACATTCGACAATGCTCCTTGGCAAAGCTTCTTCCAAGCTGATGGCTTTAAAGTGATCTTTCCAAAACTCTGCGTCACTCGTTATGCGAAATATCGCTCTTTAAGGGGGCATTTTTTTCACTATTTGTTTTGCTCGTTATGTGAATTACTCGTTATACGAGGTGCTCGTTATGAGAGGTTCCACTGTATTTGCAAACCCGGCTCGTTCCAAAATGGTTGAAAAATGAAACTTGAATTTCATTTTGTAAAACAATATACATTTTAATAACATAATTTACGAACAGTAAATATTTTTAGTTTTACATTGCTATGAAATGATATTTTGTATGTTATCAAGCCAAGTGTGAGACTGCTTTTAAGGAATACTTTAAAAATGTATTTATATTTACTAAATTACATTCATGGTTCTTCATTCACCAATTTTGGAACGAGCCATGTTATAAGTATTAGTTACTGATAATGGTAGTAGCAGAAATACAATTGACTTTCATGTTTTTAAAAATGATAATAATAAATCCTTACTTTAAAAACTATTTTTATTATAGGTAATGTCAATGTGCCAAATGCCTTAAAATTGAAAGATACTAAATTGACTCAATGAGTTTTTTTTGTTTAGGACTTATAAAACGTAGAATTGACACCCATGCACCAGATTTCAAATTTAAATAAAAAAAATATACAAGTTTGGCATTGATAGAACTGCTCAATCAATAGACTTAAGTCTTAGAGCTTAGGCTCTAACCAACTAGACCACAGTGGGTGTTGTTAGCAAATTATCAGTTGATTTAGGTTAATTTTCATTATATTCCTTTTTGTTACACTGTTAATTTTTGAGAGTAACGAAAATTTGAAGATTAGCAGAAATAGTAACATCTTTAGATGAGAAAAATAGATTCATGCTTTTTTTACAAACATAGAATTGCTTTTTGAAAACACCTCATTTGGTGTAAGTATTCCTTAGTATAATACTAGTTCAATAACCTTTCCTGAAAAAAGCAAATAGTTCAACAAATGGTGCCCCTAAATTTTCATTCGAAATGGAATTACCAAATACCCAAGTTATCAGGTTTTCTTTTGAGTAGAGTAGATTGCCTAGAGAAGTGGACATTTTTAGTGATTTAGTATTTGTGAACTGTTTGTAAAATTTTACTATTTTATTTCTTGATTTTTTATGTTGATTTTCATGTATTATGTAGTTTTATTTCATATTTTATCTTATTATATTTTTCAAGTACATGGCGAATTGGCGTCAGCTGTTATGTCATGTACTGTAATTTTAATTTTTAACAATAAATAAATAGTCAGCAATTGCTTGGAGAAATCTTCGGCAGATGGATCGTTTAGCAATGCATTTCGCATGTTTGTCGTCAGCTGAAGTTTCTTCACATAGCGCCAGAGTCAATGATTTGAGGCAAGCGTTTATTTCATCGGCAGCGGTCGATATTGAAATGACTGGTAGTGTTTGGCGCAAATCGCCAGATAGTACAATCATTGCGCCTCCAAAAGATCTTGAGTCATTGCACAGATCTTTCATAGTTCGATTGAGTGCTTCCAATGCGCATTTGTGCGCCATTGTCCATTCATCCCAGGTGATGATTGTATTTGCTACCAAAAAATTTGCCATTGCTGAGTGTTTCGCAATCTTGCATGTCGGTTTTTCAGTGGTTTGAAGGTTTAACGGCAATTTCAACGCTGAATAAGCTGTTCGGCATCCTTCTATCTACGTTGCCGCTATTTCAGAAGAAGAAACTGCTACAGCAATTTTTTATCTCGCACAAACAGTGGCCATAATCAATGACATGAGGAATGTCTTACTAGCTCCACCGGGCGCATCGAGGAAAAATAAGCCACCATTTCCATCATCAATTACCTTCATTAACGTATCGTACATTTCCTTCTGTTGAGGGTTCAACAGTGGTACATTCGTTCAAACTGATTGGTTCAATACTTCTCGATCATATTCACGTTCACGTTCACGTCCGATTCTCGATTGAAAGCGTCGTTCATTCCACGATCTGGCGTTGGCATTCCTAACTTGACTAACAAACTGCCACACATAAGGTAAGACATGTCTTCGATCAAAATCAAAGCCTGGTTATGTATCTCTTCATTCATCTCGAGATCGGGATTCCCTGAACTGACACGAATTTGATGTAAAATGTATTTGGACATGTCATCATTGTACTTGTTCCACAGTTCACGGGGATTCGATGGGAAGCATTTCAAAATAATGATAGAAAATAATATAATATAATATAAGAAAATAATAATCTGACTTGGAGATTCAGAAACAATTTCTTCAGCAATTGTCATGTCCGAATGAGTATCATTTTTAAGCAAATTGAGCTGTTGACATGCAAGTAGAAGCATTCGTCATTTTTCAGATGAACTGTGTAAATGCAACCAAGAGCATCAGTAGTCATTCGGATGATCAGGAATCGTATCGCCTTGCTTACGACGTTAAAATTTCTTCGATGTAGCTTTCCAAGTGTAATAACGTGACATCTCAGAGTAGAGCAAACAGTTATCATACCTAATTATAAACATAACCTTATTTCAATATTATCCGATTTTCTTTCGTTTTCATTTCATATCATCAATTTTTTTATTCTAATCCATACTCTAAATTTAAAATTATTTAGAAGTCAATCGTATGCAAAAGAAGCAGAAACAAATGAATTTTGGAAACATTGCCATCTAGCGGATGAAATCTGCATACAACGACATTTTCATTATTTCAAGCTGTTCGTCATTTGAAAACTGTATGAGAATATTAATTTTCTTCATAATTTCTTTGCCGTGATATTTTTCCGATGTTTTAATGCTTATTCTGCTATTCTAGGCGGATACGATTTTAATAAATCAAAGATCATTAAAATCCGTTATGCCATTCTCGAGATATATGTGGTGTAAATAACCCCACTTTGTTTTATATATATAGACATAGATGGTACTAGCCCACGGGTTCCCAACCTGGGGGTCGCGACCCCCAAGTGGGTCGCGAGGGGTTTTCGGGGGGGTCGCCAACTTTTTACGATTTTGGATTTGAACAACAAAACAACGAAAAAGTGTACCAAATCGAGGATTTCAAATTCCTCGGGGGGTCGCTTAGACACATGGCTTTATAAAAAAGGGGTCACCACCTGAAAAGGTTGGGAACCTATGTACTAGCCGGTACCCGGCAAGCGTTGCAATGCCACTCGAAGAAAGAAAGTGTTTTTGTTTTAATTGTCGCCCGCTGTGGTCTAGTTGGTTAGAACTTGCTCTACCGATCAGGTGGGTCTGGGTTCGATTCCCGGTAAGGTCAATGGCAAATTGGATTTTTTTCAATTTTAATTTGAGATCTAAGACATGGGTGTTTGTAAAGTCAATTCTCCTTGAGTTAATCTCATGCGACTTTCAAAAATTCTCATCGAGTGATATTTCATCTTCAAAATATTTAACGCATTGGCGTAAGCTGTAATATCAAATATTTTTTTTAATCTAAAAAAAATGTGTTTATTGAAGTGCATGCTTTCTTTTTCTGTCTGTTTGACGTTTGTTGCCGATTGTCTATGGTACGACACACGCGCCACCTACTGTAATTCAATTGTAATACGCCTACAACCTTCGCGCAAGTTGCATGAACGGTGTGGCAGACATAAAAACATTGATTTTTATATAAAATACCTACTGTTAGCTAATTTTAATTTGCCTATAACCTTTGCTCAAGTGTATGCAAAAAGTTCGTCAAAGTTTTATTGCGATCGGATGAACGGTGTGGCAACACATAAAATACAAACAAACAATCACACCTTATGCATGAAACACATTTAAATGTAATGTCAAAATGTAGACCATACGATTTGACAGATTTGAAATATACTAACTAAATGCATTTCAAGCCGAGATCGATACCGTGTTTTGATTGCTGTGACAAATAAAAAGGCTTTTTCGCTTAAATATGGAGAATTGAATAAGAATTTTCATCGCCTCTACACGCAAAGGGAATTTACTTTTTATAGAGCATCAAAACTGAAGTCTTGCTAAGGATAAATGAAATTTAACTTTGAGAGTGTCGTCGATGAAAGATCGATGAGGCTTTCTTTCATCTTCATGCGTAAATTAGTATCTTGAATGTTCGCTCCAAAAGAATCTAATACCTACATATTACCATGTCTAAGACTTTTTTCTGGTGGTAGGATTAGAAAATTCAAATAATGCCAGATTTCTCTGCTGACCACCATAATTTTCTCGCGAACCACACTTTGCCGACTGCTGTCATAGAGTACGAATACACAAACAGTTATTTTTATATATTAAGAAGAAGAAGATATAATAGAATTAATATGACGATGTTTAGAGTTATTCAAATTACACTCACATTGGATTCCATTTTTAATAAAAACAGTCGAATATCAAATTTTAATTGTCAATATACTAAAACAAAATGGCCGCTCTTCAAAAAGAATTCAAACGCGCGAACATTTTTGTTTTGTTATACTGCAGTGTAAAAAATATTGAAATCTACGAATATTTTATTTTTTCGACACTGTAAGTTAATTTTAGTATGCTTATAACCTCCCCGGAAGTGCCAGCTTTAAGGTTGTCAAAGTTTTATCGCAATCGGACCTGTGGCATTCAAACGCATAGACACCAAAGTTTGTGCAAACATACAAAAATTCATTTACATATATATAAGATAAGATATATAAGATTATAACCTGTTCCAGTCGCACATGCCCTCAAAGAACCTATTCCTGGATGGCTCGATAACCTGAACGGCCCAATGGGATTGTCAATGGGTGTAATAACAGGTGTTTTACACACAATGTATGGAAATGCTTCATCAATAGCTGATTATATACCATGTGACTTTGCCATTAATGGCCTCATAGCAGCAACCTGGTACAGAGGAATTATTGACACCAAAGAATGGTAGGACGTGCATTTTTATAAATTACTAAAATTTTTATTAATTTTTTATTAACATTTATAGTATAAATACTTATAAGTAATTTTTGATGAAAAAAAAGGTCTCACTTTATGCTTGGTTTTAATTATTTATTTTTTTAAAGTGTTACGTTCAATGCTGCATCTGGAGATAAAAAAAAAGTATCGGCGGAATATTTGTCAACTCAATCCAGGGAACTAGTCTTGACAATGCCTCCAAACCATCTTCTTTGGTATCCAGGAGCTTTTTTCACAAATAATCGAGTTATATACCTCACGATGGTGTTTTTAACTCATCTTCTTCCAGCTGTTTTCATAGACATTGTATTACGGTTCAAAGGAATTGAATTCAGGTCAGTAGTTAAAAAAAAAACTATACTATTTTCCATTACTTTGTTGAGATATACACACTAATTAATTCAGACAAAAGCCATGAGAACATGTTATGATAAGTTCAAATTCCCTAAACAGAATTGGTAAGACATTTCTTCAACAGCACAAACAATGACAGCTGATAATAAAAGTTATGTTAAAAAAGATATGGGATAATGCTTAATAAGGCTTTCTGAGAAACCATTCATTTGATATGCTTTTCGATATAAACAGTCTTTAGAAATTGTAAATATTTCAACCTAAGATATCAAGGGCAGTTTTCAAAAAGCATTTTTTTTTAAAATTATAGCATATTGGCAAGCTGTAAATGTAATATAAAATAGATTGTATCTATTTGTGTATTAATTATTCATGTTTTTGCTGTTATGAAATTGAAAGAGATGGATTTTGCACGAGTTCCTGTAAAATAAATTCAATAATCATTTAATTGTATTTAAGCATAGCAAAATTGTTATATAATTGCGTTTTATAACAAAACATTAATCAAATGCTTTATTTATTTCAGTCTGGTTCGTTTGTACAGAAAAGTTTTCATTGCAAATGAAGCATTGGCTTTCTTTATAAGCAATGAATGGAAAATATACACGAAAAAATATTACTCACTTCAACATTATATGAGTGAAAAAGACAGAGCTACATACCCATATGAAATTGATGGTGTCGACTTCCATTATGCACTACATGTCGGACTAGATGGCCTTAAAAAATTTATTCTCAAAGAAGAGGTCACAGAAAAGACCATAAAATCGGCTAGACGAAAGCTTTTAGTGTGAGTATAATAATATCTACATATTGAGTACATGTTATAAAGATTGTAATAATTAGAAATTTCTATTTTTGGCATTTTACGATGGATGCTAAAATTCAAAATAATTGCTAATTTTTGCTAAAATTAGAAATTGATATAAAAATATTTAATTTTTAAATCGTTGTCTCTAGTACACAACAGTTTTTGATGAGTTTAGTTGTGCTGCTCTCAAATCAGTTTGGTGTCCGGTTAATAAATGTTGAAACAATTCTTCAGTAAATATTATTTAGTTGTAACAGATGTATTTATTTGTATTCACGTATTCAAGTTTTATTATCTCTATTTATGCACTGCATTATTGTTCCAAACATTTCATGAATTCGATAATGTTTAACAAATGCAATCTACATATTCTACACCATTAGGTTATTTTTTTGTCAAAAAAGTTATGTTCAAATTATGTTTAATACAGGATACTAAAATCTATTTATCTGCATTCATAACTCAAAACAGTCAGTTTTTGACTTAACGCCTTCTGCCAGTAATAAACGACCATACAATAGTTTGTCTGAAGATGCTTCTCAAAGAGGCAAAGCATGTGTCACAATTTGTGGAATATAAAAATTATCAAAATTAAGTCAATATTTATTAAAATTATATTGTTTATACTATATGACTAGGAGATGGATAATCTCACAGACATCATGTGGTAGACATATGTACACTCCCAATAAGCAGTGACCACTGCCAAATAGAAGAACATATTTACAAACAGTTTTTCTTCCAATTTTCAGTATGTACTGTCTCGATTGTCTTTTGAAAGGAGCTCTCGTATCATTCTTTGGGTGGACAGTTATCAAATATTCAGCAGCCCTTGCGATATCATCGGGCATCTTCTAAGACGTGGACTTTTGTGAAACTTATTTAAAAAATAATATGTATAACTATATTTGTCTCTTGAAGGTAGAAGGTATTTTTTCATATTTAATTTATTGACGAGATTTTCAACAAACAAAAACAAAATTGAAACATTGTATAGGTTAAAATATAGTATTTATTTTAAGACACAATTGTACAATAAGATATATTGAAATATAAAGATTTACAAAAGAATCAGATTTATTATTTAGCTGGTTTTTATAAACCCTTTTAAAATATTAAATAGGCATCTCAATCAGTGGGTACCATACACTTACAGATATAAACACTTCAAATCAGTTGGATAAAAATTGATTTTAAACAATGTTTTATCAAGAACACAGATTTATCAAACTTTGAAAGTAAAGCGTGTTATCTTAACAGTAAATTTTTAATCAAAGTATGGAAGAATAATATAATTGCCTATTGTAATAATATATTAAAGACACATTATTGTTATTTTGAGTAGCATAATGGGCCGCACCCTAAAATGGCATTACTACCCTACGAAGCAAAGGAGAGTCTAACATAAGTGATAATTTATAAATGGTTATAAGAAATGTGACTCAAAAAAACAATGAAACGTTAATTAAATCCTTTATTTGTCTTTATACAATTTATTTTTTCTGTTATTGAATTTTGGCCAACTTAATATTACTATAAAGAAGCTTTTCCAGATGTGTGGGGGGGGGGGGCTTAAATACATAAATGTGATGCTATACGCAAAGTGTGACAAGAGGATATGAAACATTATTATATTTATGAATTACTTATTTATTACTATACATATTGTGTATTACTATGATCATTTTTGTCTTTTTTGACATTGAAATGTTGTAGCAGATTTATTTATTTGGATTGATTATAGCCTATTGTTGTTTCAATAATCTTTATCCATACAAGTTCCAGAAAAAAACCAGATAATGTTTAATAAATAGCAGAGTTAAAGAACACACCTCGACAGTTTGTTAGACCTAAAACTTTCCAAAATATCTGTATATGAAGCAATTTACTTGCTAGTAACATAAACTTTATTTATGTATTCATAATTTAACACAGAACTGCATTCGTTTTGAAAGAAAAAAATTAACATTATTACATTTGTTAGCAAAACATAGATATCATCATAGAAAAAATAAAATAATGCCCAAGTTATTACTGTTTGCACCATAGAAATATATCATCCTCTTTCTGGTAAAATCAAGAAACGCTTGAGTGAGGAAAACCGTATTATGAATTCATTAAAATAAAATTCGTTCTAGAAACTTATTTTGAATCTGTTAACTGTTTACTCAGTTATTCAAGTGAAAGTTAAACAACACATTATATCGGGTTGTAACATAACTTTGTGGAAATTCATTTTGAATATAAAATTGATAACTTTGTTATTCCACTGATTGCTTTGCGTAGATGTATTGCAACCAGTGGAATAACAAAGTTATACCTTTCTCTAATAATACTTTTGATTTTACGCACACATATGTTCATTGTTGATTTATTAAAAACTTAACCTTTCACATAATATTTTCTGCCAGAAAAATGATGGTATATTCCACTTGTTGCATCATTAACATGATTTTTGTTATAATAAAACACTAGTAGCAATATTATAGCAATGTGTGAAAATAATTAATCTTACTCATAGTGACTAATGCCAAATTACATAGGCGAGATAGAGAGAACAATTATGTATTACATTTAACTTCAAATTTTTTAAATTAGATAATTAATTAACCGTACTTATAAATATTATTTAAACAAGCTGTACGTAATTTCACCTATCCTAGTGGTCGGCAAACTGCGGCTCGCGAACCACATGCGGCTATTTGGCCTCTTGAGTGTGGCTCTTCCACAAAATACCACATGCAGTGTGATTGAAACTTAGTGTCCCATTCACAGTAGTCGGTTTTCGGTCTTAAAGCTTAGAGTTGGAAGAGGTGATCTCAGCGAACATTCCTCAATCAGATTGAGAACCTTTTAAGCAAAAGCCAGCTTAGGAGTACCCCAATCAAGTTAATAACAAAATACCTACCTATATAGATTAAGTTTAAAAAATTTGGCTCTCAAAAGAAATTTCAATCGTTGGATAATTATAATTGATATTTGGCTCAGATGACTAATGAGTTTGCCAACCACTGATCTATCATATTATCTATCATATCTAACGGCAAACAATGTGCATCCATTGCTGATTTTAAAGGATTTTAATAAATCGAGGTTCCACAGTGCGGAAAAAAGAAAATATTTACACATTAGTAAGATATAAGATCTCGTATTCATGAATATAAAATAGCTGATTTTGTATGTTAGAAACTTGAAAAGTTCTTTGTTTAATTTGTTTGAAAACCTATAAATAATTATATTTGTCTTAAGACAATCTTACAAGTAGGTAAAAAAATACTTATTTGCTATTATTTTATATTTATTATATTTACAAAACGTTAAGAACACGTCATGACTACTAGCGTTATCTGTGAATTATAAAAAGAAGGTTCATAGAGATTTCAAAAGGCTAATATTGTCTTTCAATAAATACTATTTCTATTTGTTGGCATCTGCATGACACATTCTTTAAATAATTCACTTTGATTCGATAATATTACCAAATATTTATTAAAATTGTCCACAAAATATTTGTATCTCTTTGCACTTTTTTATGTCTGTATTATTCACAGGTCTTAATGAATATGTCAACACAAACTATTTCATTTCACTTATCACTAAAGCGTTTTGGCATTTTGAATTTGTCATGAATACATTACGATATAATAATACAGTTACAAATGTATATTCACTGTGTTGAGGGCGCCGTTGATGGTGTCACAACTGTCACCACCTGAAAATATTTTTTCATAATTAGTTATTCATGCATGAAAACTTTGTAAGAAGATTAAGGTAATAGTATATACCAGTGTTGACAAACCTATGACCCGCGGGTCAGACACTGACCCACGAAGGCTTCTTCTCCTCCTACTTTCCATGCAATGCCACTGACTTAGTGATCTACATGCTGTTATTTGAAAAAATAATATGTAAAATTTGACCTACTCATCAAAAAGGTTTGCCATCACATCCCATTATACAGAAAATTAAATGAGCAATAAACGAACATCTCAATATGACATGGGTTTTCAGAATAATAATGAAATCAAGTCTACATTTCATAAAATAAGAGATTTTGATTTATGTGAGTAGGTAAAACAGATTTCTATGTTGTCTGTAACATATTAGGAAGCAAATTTTGAAATCCTTCAGAATATTTGTGTATTGTGTCCATTTTGACAGTCATTCAGTCATGTAAAAAGACATTTGTTGACTGTAGATTACTTAAAAATTATTTCAGACAAAGATTTGTGTGTTCAGTGCTTCAAATCCTCCCTACACAAAGCCACACTTGACAGTCTGAACACTGAAAATAATGAGGCAGATTTAGAAAATGAAGAAGCTTATTAAACATAATAATTTTTTTAAATGTTTCAATACTATACTAAAATTTTCCAGAATAATATTGTCCATTTTTATTTTTTTATCTTATAAATAAAGACTTATTAAAGTTCTGTTTCAACAATTTATTTCAATTCATTTATTTGTTATCAAAATATATCAAATATTTTACAGTAAAGATATCCACAGACTTTGCAAAAGTTTTTTAACTTTAAGACTAAATATCTCACCCATATATTACATTCATTCTATGGTTGTCTTTCTTGGTATAGGATCAAGGTATCAAACTTGATTAGATATAATTGGCCATATAAACAGTTAAACTTTAAATGAATCATTACAAAATATCTCATGAAGGATTTTTATCAATGATTTTCATGAAGCATTTTTATCATAAGAGATAATTTCCAATTTCGAGTTATTAGGGTTCCTTAGGTAAAGTAATGTCGAAGGAATTTATGAAGCATTATAAATGATATTATATTGTACCTGAGTTTTTTTTTAAATCGAATGTTCAATATGTTTGAGAATATGCATGTCACACATTATATTATATAATATAATGTGTGACATGCTTAAGAATATATTCATCACACGTTTGCTTAACACATGTGTACCAAAACGTCAAAAATAGAATTAAGGAGTGACAGGGCATGAAATGACCCCAGACAAATTTGCATAGTATTTGCATTGCATATATTGACATATCATTGAATTAGAGAAAAAATGATGTTTTATTAATATACCTTTGAATGACCTGACGAAGTATGGACTGAAGAGCCATCCGGGGGCTTATAAGATGTCACAGCGGGTAATCCAAATTGGTTTCTACTCACCCACGATTCAGTGGTCGTCTCCTCTAGATTATTTACTGAAAAATTGAGAGAAATGTTTAGTGTAATAAAATATGTATTTGATCTAAATAATTCTTAACATTATATTGTACTAAAAAATGTTCGGAAGTAGTTTAAGTAGAAAAATGTAAATGTCGAGACAACAATGGAATACAGAAAAACCTAAAAATACCAATGTAAAAAAACTCTGTAGTAAAATAAACTCACTTGAACGCAGCCATTCTAAGCCAGACTTTTTATTGTTCGGCTGTTTGTCATCGGATATTGAGAAACTTATCTCTCTCTGACTTCCAGTAGGCCCGGGTGTCGGACGAATCAAAAATCTGGGAGACTTGAATGATAAACTGTTGAATTCTTGTTTGAGTTTTGATGTATTCGGGGAAGACGTTGTAGATACAATCTTATTTTTATTTGGTGTCGAAGAATCAATCGTATTCCAAGGTAATGGTGTTACTACATATACTTTTTCTTTGGTCAATGGTGAAATAGAGGTTTGTATTTTCTCCCATGAATGTTTTGTAGTTGTTTTTTGAGGTAAAGTTGTAGTTTCTACCAACATTGTTGTCTTGGACACTCGTTTTGTAGTTAAATAAGGCTTTTTAGTATTCTGTAAAACTTCATTTAACTCATAAATAGCACTCCTAATTCCTTCCTCAGTTGTCTCATTTTGAAGAGCTTTTTCAATGGAATATTGTATACTACCAGCCGCTTCATTATCTAATAGTGATGCATTCAAATCATTTATTGACGACAAAAACGTTTTTTCTGGCCGTTTCTGGGACGGAGTCGTCGTCAAATACTCCTCAGGTATATTCTTGGATCTCTTTAAATGCGTGACAGTGCTAGCTTTTTGCTGCCGTTTATAAATTTTAGAATACTCTTGAGCTGTCCACTCGTCAATATTTTGCTGCAATTTCTTGATATCAAAAGCTACCTTGTTTGGACCTTTATTTTTATATTCAGTTATATTTTTTGGTTCTTGATCGGTAAGATTATAAATAGCTTTGGTAGAATTAATTGATGGTGCAGACGATGAAACAATTTTTGACTCAGAACTTTCGTGATAATCGATTTCAGAATTGGTCAAATGCAGGCCGTTAGTTGAATAGTTTTCAGTTATTGTCGGGGGAACTTTTCTACCATGATTTTCTGTGTAATCTTCTGACATTGGTACCCATCCAGATGTGGATGTGGAGGCGACATTTTTATGGGAAAACTTAAAAGGACTCGGACTATTTTTTGACGTATAAGGAATGATAATCTGAATTCTTTTTGGTTTTTTTGTTGGACTTTCAAAAGATTGAGTGTGAATGTCTGAAATTGGCGGTGGCCATCTGCCGGGAACGAATGCGTCTCGTTCAATATTTCTGAAGTCGTCACTCCATATTGTTGACGTCGGTTGGTTTTGAATCGGAGTTAAGGTTGTTAAAGCAATATTTTCTGTCACAAATGTATTAGAAGTTACTTTTGGAGGTATCGTAGAATAAGAGCTCACAGGTCTGCTGAATAACTTTGAATCTTTGTGAGGAACGTTCGGATTCAGATATAACAATGGAGAATCTATCGATTGCAGAACATCCGGTTGAGCTGGCTTAAAAATATTTGGTGCGGGAGGCTGGTTTTCAAATTTAGGAAAATCTGTTTTATGATGAACTGGTATCGGGGTTGACGATGGACTATTGCTGTTAAAAAACGATTGGTCAATGTAAGAATATGATATCGATTGATGAGGAACTCTCACGGTCGGCTCAACATCGATAGAATTTGGGGTAGGCAAAAAGTGGAACTGATTCCCGGTGATGACGTCATCTACATCATGAGAGTTTTGATAATTTCCTCCTGAAGCTGCCGAGTGTGAGTCTGGAGTGCGCTTAGGATTTTCATTTTCAACTACAATTGGATTTTTGTTAAAATTGATATTTTCATTGACATGACTCGCACCGTGACCGTTTTCTTGATGATTTTCTGGTGTAGTTTCTATTTCTACAAGAGGCGATTGGATAATGCTGATGGGATATTCTATTGCTGAAGTAAATTCAGCTAATGGGATGCTTTGAAGAAGTTGAAAGTTGACATTTGGTTTTTGATTATGGGAATTAGTATGACCAGATGCTTTAATACTATTATCAGACGTTGAACTGTGGCCTGTGTATGAATGTGCATTTGTTGAGTATTGTGTAGGATAATTTGTAGTAGGACGTGTCGAAGGTAAAACTGTGCTTCCCTGGGGAGAGAATGCACTATTGTAATTGTTATAATGGTTATAGTATTCATTTCTAAATGGCCTGGCGTTAAAGATTGGAGGAATATGAACAGGGCTCAAATTGGGCAGAGGAATCGGCTGCAATATTTGGATACCTCTATTTTGCTCAAATCTATTTGCAACTGGAAAAACAGAATGACTGAATGGATCATCATTGTGCTCTGCAAAAGATTCTGGTTTTGGAATATAGTCATTATTGCCAGAAGATGACAAATTTTTCACTATGTCTTTTGGTCGACTATTATTTTCATTTATTTTCGATACTAAAGGAACATTATTTGTTTCTAAATTTTCAAATGGTTCTTTATTATTAGAATGATGTTCATCTTCCTTATCGTCTGGTGCATGATGTTCATCATGAATATTGCCAGATGTACTTGGATCTCTAGATGTAAAATGCGAATCACCTCCGTCGTTAGTTACAGGTAACGGGGAACCGTAACTGTTCGGCGGAATTGGAGTTCCGTAAGAATTTTTGATAATAGGTTTTGGAAAACCATTGCTGGTAGGAGAGACTTCGCCCAAAGATTGTTCGGCGAGACTGAACGGTTTACCTGGATAGACAGTTGGAGGATTTAGTGATGCGCTTGGAGTTTGTTCATTGTTGACGGGCTTTTGAGGCAAATAACGATTATTTTTGTCAACAGTGGGTAATGAAATTTTTGTAGGTTGATATGCATTATTTTGCGGAAAACTATTGTAGTTTTTACCACCATTTGAATGTGATCCTGGACGTGGTGAATTCACATTAAAAATAAACTGATCCGCTGTCGGTCTTAAAGATTTCTGTGCAGTTTGATATCTCAAGACTGGTATCCATGGAAACTGATTACACGTGCTGCAGATTTTTTTATTGGGTTGTTGCTGCAATCTTGTTGGAATCCCATGCGAAGATTGTCCACTGTGAGAAGGTGGTGCCCCATATGTTGACGGTGGACTGTAGTTATTATTTTGTCCACCATCGTCAGGAGTAAACAGCCAGCTAGATACCTTTTGGAAGAATGACGGTGACTGTGTAGGTCTTGTTGTTATACCAGGGTATCTGTCTTGATTGTATTGAGGTGGACCATACGATCCTTGATTCTGTCCGAATTGTGGCCTTTGATGAATATTTTGTCTTTGATGTCTTAATCCACTATTTCCTGGGAACTGTCCTCGCAGAGCTGATAGATTAGGCGGAGGTGGAGGTGGCCGGAGAATCTCATCATAGATATCTAGTCTTGGTTGAGCTGTCTGAGTGATGGCTGGAGTGGAAGATACCGAACAGGAGGAGCTGATGAAATGGCAAATCAGCAGTATGCTGATAATCTGGAAAAAAACAAAAAAGATCAATATTTTTATAGTACATAATATAAATCAACAAATAAAAAAAACAACATTTTAAATTTAAATATCGGTTCACTCCCGTTTGACTGATGTGTAACGGATACACAGCTCAGGAGCTTGTGCTTTTTTTGCATAATAAAGGAAGAGTTAAGTATTGCATATAATTGCATAGAAGCGATTAGAAAAGTCACGCCTTCCTCAAAACACTGAGATTTGCTTCGAGATTAAGCGAGCCCCCTGTTAAAGTATTGGCAGCCCACCGCTGGAACCATGTGTCATTTTTTTGCCAGAAAATATCGAGTTCGTATCAATTAGGGATTCTGAAGTCTCGGGTTTTTCAAAGTCCCGGGACACGAGACGTGATAAAGTCAAAGTCCCGGGACTTCCCGGGACTTGGGACTTTTATTTCCCCTTTAATAAAATTATGAATTTATTAAAATTAAATATTTGTATGTAATTATTTACTAAAAAGGGATGATAACGGTTCATGTATTGAAAAAATAACAATGAATTGGGTAAAATTATGACCGTTACTTCACAAATCACAATACAACTTTTATACCTTTTTTGTCCTATTGAGACATTAGTAACTTTGTAGAATAGCGAAAAACATTTGTAAATAAAACAACATCAGGTATGAACCACTTAATTATAATATTTTTAATTTGTTTTTGCTACAGTTATATTTTTAATACGATTATGAATTGATTTAAACAAATTTCTAATAACATAAATGAAGATATCTTTCTCCCAAACGTTTTTAATATTTCGTTTCAATTAAACTATTTTTTTTGAGCATTTTTTTACGCAGTTAGACGTATTTTTTTTCATGCGTACTTTAAAAGGGCGGCGAAAGTATGCGTTAATTAAAAAAAATACATCTTTTGAACACATTTATTTATTAATAATAAAAATATTAAATTAATTCAATAATAAAGTCACAACCTCAAATCATACATAGCATGTATTATTTACACAAAAGTTAATATTTTATTCTTGCTTATCAAAATATGCTTTTAAAAATAATAATGAATTTAATGACGAATCAGACAGCCGATTTCTTATTTTTGTAATAAACGTTGTTGCTCATCTTCATTGTAAGTCGATGTTGCTTTAATGTTATATATAAAAAATAATCTTTGTTTCCGTTCTTCAGTTGATTTTAAAATATTAAATTCGTTTAGTTTTTAATGAAGAAATCTTTTGTTTTTTTGTAGTCCAGTTCTGCAATATTTATCTCATCATCGGTATTTTCTTCAGATACCTCGATATCTTTTTCCACGGAGAAAAGACGTAGTAAATTATCTCCGTATTTCAAAAATATTGTTTTGGAGCATTTGTCAAAATCTTTCGTGTATTCTTTTCGAAAATCAATTAGTCTTAGCAGAACGGTTGGTAATAAAAGTTTATAAGCCGCCTTGATTTATAACATAATTTTCTAGAAATAACTATTGGTTCTATTAATTCTTAGAATTCTGTGCGATTATCCCATGCTGCAAAAATAGTTAAGCGAACACGTGTCTAAGTTTTTTTTGTATTTCTGCCTGTTTCTCTCTACCCATTAAAAATGGTTGTTTTGTATTACAATATATAAATAGATGTTATTTGAAACTTCAACAATTATAAATCCAAACAGCTGTTTCTTTTATAAGATTCCTGTTATATATGCATACTTAATTTTGTTAAAACCCCGGCCTTTAATCCTTAGCCTAAATATAATGCATTTTTTTCAAAACTGATCCCGTGGATAGACACCAATGTAACTTTGAAATTAACTTTTTAGGTCACATTAGCGATTGCTTGCATCCAATTTTTATTTGTTAGAATGGTTTTTTCAAAATTAAAAATGTACAATTTGGCTGTCTTAAGTCCCGGGACTTGGTTGTTAAATGTCCCGGGACTTAAGACAGCAAAAAATCTTAAAAGTCCCGGGACTTTTGTCCCGGGACGTCTCGACACAGAATCCCTAGTATCAATACACAAGTATGTATTATTATAATCGGTTATTCGATATTAAATGTGAATAGATATAATTAGTTTACTCGTGAAATTTTAAAAAGGCATATATATTATAATGAAAAGTAATACATAGTTAAATGTATTAGAAAAAATATATATTTCTCCGATACTGCGAGCTTGTGTCAATTTAGAAACTTTCGAGTTAAATACGCATCCAATTTAATGTCGAACATGTGTGAAATTTTGTATTCAATCACCTGGGGAATGCAACATCATTATTCTCTGTAAACGAAAACAAATTAACGATTAAATTTGAGACCCTTTTATTGCTGTTAAGAAACCTATAAAGAAATTTACGTTCGGCAAGATCAATGTAAATGCTTGTCTAATGACAGGTGATATAACAGCAGATACACGTGATATAAAATCGAAAGGTAACGATTAACCCATTTTTTCCCGAATTTGCCCGTAATTGATGCAAATAAAAAAACACTGCTCACTCCGACAGGTTCAAATATGAAAAAATACTTCACGAAACGATCCCCACACTTGTTAGCTGTATAATGATTGTGATTGATGCAATCTACACTTTTATTACGTCATGCATAAATAGAGTGGAAGTAAAAACACTAAATGTTCCAATATTGGAACACTGGGCAAAAATGGGTTAAACAAATGGAAATCATAAAACGTGATTTATAAATTAATTTCATCTTCCATGCCAAGGTTTATGTAAAGATTATAATATTTATTGCATGAAAAAAATATAAATCTAATTGTGTTATTTTGGAATCTACTTAAAACCTATCGAATCCTCAAAACGGGACATTTCATATACCTACATGTACTTTGTATTTGATTCTACGACACTTGTACCTTGTCATTAGAGCATAAAATATATTCTATTTCTTTTTTATACTTATCATTTCCTTACAACAGTAAAGCCTTGATATAATGGCTTAAAGCGGATAAAGGGGGTTATAAATGGGGTGCTTAGAATCACAACTCACATTCTCCAAATATATTATAGTTTTGAGAAAAACGAATAAAACCATAGAAGCATTTTTTTTTAATAATAATATTTTTAATTATTATGTATTCTCGATGAGAAATATACTAGTACACCATGAACAATTCTGATAGCAAATTAGTTGTTTCTAACTATATTGTTTGTATATTGTTTCTAACAAGCAGTTCTCGTAGAAACACTTCTGTTGAGATAAACTCCATTAGGAGTCCATATGCTCCACATTGGGAGCGGACATGGTTTAAAAAAAAAAAATATATATATATTGTTCATTCAAAAATGGAGCTTAGACACTGATAGTGATCTTTGGTATTAGTTTTATCAATTTTTAATGTATTAATTGGTATATGTAAGCATTTAGAACTTTTGGAATATTTATCATAAAAATGGATATTATGAGTTTTTATAAAAGTGGGTTGAAATGGTGTTATAAATGTATCCATTTAATTCAGGTTAATAAATTAAATTGCTGTGCAACTATGTGAAACAGCAACCGACGTTGCAAACATCAGCTTTGCGGCCAGGACGGCATTATTACTCGAATTTGAACGCGAGAGGTATGACATTAAGTTATACATATTCACTATAGTGAACATCTTAAAATTTTCTTTTCTACAATGCTGTTATAATATTCCGAACCAAGATAACTCGAATACGATAGTGGATATTATGTTTTTTTTTTTTTAATTTCAACGCAATTGTTGTGTTGAATAAACAAGCAAAACAAAATAAATCACAACACACACCGACAAGCCACAAAATTTGATTTTTAAATTCAATATCAATCACAAGCACTATTATGTAGTGTTTTAGAACAATAATTGCAAACAAGTGGTAGTGGAATCTCATTCATATATATATTATCTGTAGTGGAAGAATCACTATGCAGTGGTGGTAGACCTAATATACAAAGCCAACGCACATTTAAATTTGCGGTTATAAAACCGTATATATGTACAAACATATATGTTTTCTTTTATTCTATGTCTTACTCACGACTTGTGCTTACCTGCTTGGCAATTAAACATATCTGAAACCGTAGCATATTGCTATAATTTCAAATATGTTGTATCATATTTTACATTCGAGTGATTGACTCATAACTCGTTCTTAAAATATAAAAAAACTGCTGAAATACTACAATTTTTATCATCCATATATAATAATGTTAAAAAAGAGTTTAGAATAATTTTAAATAAGCTTTTTTTAATCAGCAGCAATCCAACAGTACGCTCAATTCTTCAAGCAGTGGTTCGTGTTCATGCTTAAAATGATATAGTATATTACATAAAGGTAATCCTCAAAAAAGGGGTTAGTATCATATCGAATGTTGAAAGGAAAAAAGACGTAACCCACACAAAATCATCAAAAAACGTGTTTTGATGATTTTGGACCATATGCAAAGTATGAATTATACACAACCTTGAAGTGCACGGAGACTTCTGAACTGGACTTTAATTGACATAATCTAATATTAATTCAATAAATTGTCTAGGAAAAACCTTTATTTCAGTCTCTTTTCTTGGTTTTAATTTTTTACAAGGTCATCTTTTTCAAACTTAAAAGCTAAATGTAAAGCCAGGCAGTTAGTGAATTTATTAAAGATTTAATCGGAACGCATCTATATCACAGGTTTCCTATCACTACGATACAGTATTATTATGTTTATTCAATCTTCGATAGTAATAATGCTTTCCATCCGATGTCAAAATTGAATTATTGTTTTAGTGAAAGTGTAGGTTTAGTGTTTTTTTTTAAACCATGTCCGCTCCCAATGTGGAGCATATGGACTCCTAATGGAGTTTATCTCAACAGAAGTGTTTCTACGAGAACTGCTTGTTATTCAGTTGCTCAACCTCTCTTTTTCCAAAGAGAGTAGGGATAGAAGGATAGGGCTAGAACAGGATTAGTGGTAAGCTTATCCCTGTCGATACGCCCCGTTCATAGGATAGGATGGGTGAGAGGGGGGAATTCAAGACATCACATACATCCATGCCTTTGGACAGAAATTCATAAATCGATTGAAAAATCAATTTATAAATTGTCCTTACCGGGACTTGAACCCGGGCCCTCTGTAGCCGAAGCCAACACCGTTGACCACTCGACCACACAGGCCACAGGAGTGTTTTACTATCATATTATAAAGCGTAGTAAATTAATACTATATACATATGTATACACCCATACCTCGCTTTACGGTCTAGATACGTTCTACAAAACTTGGCCGCAAAGCGAAAAGCCGTATAAGAAATCAATTATTCTAATACAAATTCAATGGGATCGGTTCCAAATTTTTTAAATATGTAACATGGTTTATCATTCAAAATGCATTTTATTTTTTGGCGTGTTAATCTCGAGACATTTAAAGGTGTAGCAGATTGCAAATATGTTTTAATGTCTTCTTTTTTATCGCGAATAGTTTGAATGGTAGATTTCGCAAGTCCAATTGCCTTGCAAATTTCAACAGTTTTCTCTCCAGCTTCTATACGACGTAATACTTCCAGCTTAGTTTCTAGCGTGACTGATTTTCGGCATCTCTTTTTATCAGTCTCCGAAGTCGATATTTTTTTCGATGAATGAAATTATAAAATAAGTAAAAAAAAAAATACATATTAAAAAAAAAATGTCCATACATACATATATACTTGCGTACAAAAAATGTCCCTAATTGTTTCCAATTTTTCCAGTTAATGTGTAACAATCAGTAATAAATATGTATGTACCTAAAACACTCACATCGACATCGAAACAAAGTTTTTTTTGCCGTTATAGCGAAACATTTTAGGCCGAAAATCGAAAACGTGCCTTAATTGAAGAGGGCCGTTATAGCGAAATGCCGTATAAAGAGCGGCCGTATATCGAGGTATGGGTGTATTACATTTATTTCAGTGTTTGAACTTCAACGAAAACAATGATGGAAACACTTAATTTTATTTGATTGATGAAAGGCCTGAAGCTTACGAATTCGATTGGATAGTATTTTAAATACAATATTGTATAACGTTTCAATGGATACGAAATGAGTCTTAAAACGTCGGAAAATGAGAAAGTATTTCAAGACCAGGATATTATTATTAAATATAAACTAATAATCTGTAATATGTGTATACACATCAATTTTATAAGACTGTGCATACTTTTAAGCTAATGTGTTTTGTGATATTTTAATCATAACAAATGTACATTTTTGCTTTTAGATATATTTTACAAGTGATTATTTTGCGTCATGCATTTTAGCACATTCCAAAACAAAATTATACGTCTTAAATGGCATTATTCGGTATTTAAAGTGTCTCAATAAATCTGTCAGGCATATGGATGTGTTGGATAATCAAAATAACAAAAAACACTTATTAATTCAATGGATGATTATTGTATTTTTTTTTGCAATTAACCACATTTCCTTGAATATAAGACACATGCATTTTTTGTATTGTGTTTTGTATTTGATATCAGTGTGCACCTTATAATCGATGGTAAGTAGATTTGATGTGAAAAATGCAGCATTCGTGACGACATCCGAACATACAAAATGGCGCAAAGAATGTCGAAACAATACAGTGTAACTAATAGAATAAAAACAATAGTATTATTTGTCATAAGAACATATTTTATTGGAAGATGTAGACAATTACTAAATTCAGAATAGTCGGATACTACAATTTCAGAAAGCTTAAGACTTCACAGTGGATGCTACAGAAAAAAATACACATGTACCTACCTGGAAACGTCGTCATGTTATGACATTGTTTAATGTAATAATGTTTTAGTGATTTTTTTATTATGTTTATGTATTAAAAAGTAATTGCGCATCTTAAAATTGATAGCGTCAAACGCGTTTTTAAAATCAAGCGAAAATTTGTAATATTAGTTTAATCGCTTTTTGTTTATGATAAGAGTAAATTCCACATGCTGAACAGGTAAAGTTCCTTACATTATTGACTGACATAAAATTAAGACTAACGCTTCACTTAATCCATTTATGCTGTATACATATGTATTTAATGAAATATTAAATTGATAACATTGTTATTCTTCTGGTCGAGTGAGACATGTTTCACTCATCAGGTTCATTCAGTATAAATCTATTGTATGTTTTTATTTGTAGCGTAAACTGTATACATTAATTAACCTTTTAACAATCAGTGGGATAACAATATTATCAATGTGTATTAAAAATAAATCACGGCAGAATTAACGCCGAATCGAAAATATGTATGTGTTTATGTTGGAGGGTTATACATTTTGGTTTCTATCCCTGCTTCAAAAAAATTGACACTAATCATTCAATGTAGAAATAATGGTTTTCAAAATCTGTGTCATGATGAACTTTCTTTTTGTATATACATTATTACGCATTTGCTTAAAGTCATTAATAGTTAAAGAATTTACTATTTTGCCATATGGTATGCCTCGATAATTACTTATTAATGTTATGCTCCACAAGACCAATGAGATGCACATTAGACAAAAAGCAGTACATCAGAAACTAATACAAACGTCAATATTCAAATCGGTATCGAGTTTGATGAACCGATTATGGAAAATTCGGCGGTCAGAAAATATCTTGTAGTGTAATATAACGAATCCGTTGAAACATTTCGTCCAATATGTCTGTATGAATAAATGACTGCTTATTTCATACACGTAACAGTAAAATGGAAAATAATACATTAAAAATTCGAGTTAATATTCTATCGACTGAGTGATAAAAATAATGAATATTTGTATATTCGATTCATCGATCTTATTATCGACGGATCTTAACACGCTGAATTCCGAAGCCGTGTTTTCACGTGGAATCCTTTCAAATAGAGCCTTAATTTTTATATTTAGCTATATTTATTAGATAATACTCAAATAGCAAATATGCAAATCACTCTAAATCAGTTATTCAATTATTACTTAAATAGTTACTGATTTTGTCAACCAAAATTCAATTTTATCATAACGCATTTAATGCGTCAATTTGCCCTTCTAAAGACCACACGATGGTGCAGTCACAGAATTTATTTGAAATTTAAAATTTAGATAATTCATAAAATAGGATGCAGAACCTACAAAGTGTGCACCAAGCTTAAAAAAATTAAGACTCGGTACATGTGCAAAAATTATAATATCGCTCACCATAAGGAAAAATAATGGCAATATTATCATAAAAAATGAAAATATATAATCTTTTGTATAATCACAGTAAGTTTCATTTGATTTGAGTGAGTGATTTCAAAGAAAATCCCTTTTCGAAAATCCTTAAAGAAAATGCAAGTTTTCAAAAATAAGCCGGACACACTGAATAGTTTTAAATAGTGTTAAGACCAATTCTTCTGAATACAAGTGTAGACATAGCAAAAGTTGCAGCTTTATCATCACTTACAATTACATATTTATGATAATATACAATTATCGATATTAGATCTCTTAATGAAAAGTATACTGAATGATTTTTTTCAAATTCAATAGTCAAATAACGCGATTGAAGACGCCCGAAGTACGGCATATTGATATAAACCATTTGTAGCTCTCTTCATGGTTGGTTATCTATAATATGATATATGACATGACATTACAACGCTTGATTAAAGTATAAACACATCTTCTATCATAGTAACTGATTACGTTTATTATTTAAGAAGCTAACAATCTATTAATATTTTAATGACTACTAATGTTGCTCTACTAGGTACAACTAATTTGCATTAACACTATGTAATCTCATTTATTTGACAAACAAGTTTAACCAAGAGGATAACGAAGTGAATTTGTTTTAACTATAACTAAGATATAAAAAAATGTTCGTCGAATGATGAGAATTATTTCAAATTTACGCAATATTGTTTGGCTGGATATGTGAGCGTATGTTGATTATTATCAAAATGTCACGCGAAAACATAAATCACAGCACGTGCTAAATATTGCAATTTTCTCATCTCTAAGCTGCAGTGATATCTTACGATACAATTGTTGAACTATCAAAGTGATTGCAATCTATAAAACGCTTCCCATTATTTGTCGCGACCTTTATTCTGCTATCTTACAGTGGCGGTTCTAGGTACTGGGCTAGGTGGGCTAAGCCCGACCTGCATTTTTCACCCAAAACTTTAGATGGCTGAATAAAAATGAACAGCAATTCGGCCGCTGAACAAAATAAATACATTTATAAGCGTCACTAACCTTCCCCAAATGAATATAATATCTTTGTTTAAATTTTCCTCTATCAATATAAGACAATGGCATGTCTACCTACAATAATATTCTCGATTGTTTTTTATTACAATTTTAAGCTGAGCCGGCATAAAAAAAACAATAACCCTATAAATAATTCATAGAGAACCTTCAACGTGACGTCAGTCTGGCAACACCTATGTACATGCTATTGGTCAGGGGCTAGCGCTTTCCAGCCCAAAACCATAGACAATATTTCTTTACACTGGAACGCAATCTAGCACGATTCGATTTTGTTTGTATTTGTATGTACGGAAACGTCATCAAACACACAGGACTGTATTTCAAATTTACTGGCTTCTGTCATTCATCGGGGGCTAAATTGGAATTAGTCCATGGCCCATACAAACATACCAATATCTTTGTATTTTATGAAAGTGACAGGTATCGAATCTCAGTGACAGTTCTGTATTGCTTTTTTTACTTGTTATTTCACTTTGAAAGAGACAAATTTAAGGTCACGTATTATTATTTCTTACTTACATTAGCATTGATTGTATTATATAGTAATTTATGCTTTGCAGTAGTGTCGTAGTATTTGTTAATTTGCTTGTATATTAATGTATAAGATGAAGTGGAAGCATGCAAAATTTCGTAAATAGTATACAATGCTATGCTTTTCTCTAGCCCACCCAAGATTTCAGGTCAGGAACCGCCACTGCTATCTTAGCAATACATGTATACGCAAAGTGATGAATATGACGTGCGATGATGCTAATAATTATATCCGAGAACGTTTTAACCCGCAAAAGGTGGCATTTCATCGTAGGAAAATAAGGTTATATATATATTTTTTTTTTTATGAAACTCTTGGAAAGATCCAGAGAGTGCTAAGAGCTAGGACAAACTTGGAATAACATAACATGTCCGATAACTTGTTAACAAAAGAAAGACATTCTTTCAAAATTTTATTCTTCGTTAAACTATTCAATATATCAGCAAACACTTCGTTACTTATTTTACTTAATTTAACTAATTTGACATATTTTATTAATCTCTCTAGTGTGTCACCTGCGGAAGTTTACTTTCAGATTACTTCTTCCAATCTTTCTTAGTGTTATTTGTTTATGGTTTAGATAGCTGTATATCTATAAAATTAAATGCAGTTTTCATTCAACATAATAGAAATAGTTTCCGTATAAAATAATACCATTTAAAACAAAACATTATATTTCATTTGTTTAGTGATAATCTATGTTGATTAGACATCATAAAATTTGTTTGAAACATGATGCAAGCTAGTAAGCTCTTTAAAATATGATGAAATTAAATCTAATCTGCTATCTTTTACATCAGAAGAAAATTCTATATAGCTGAACGAAAATGGTCACGTTGTTCCTAGTTTATTTCAATACGTTATTAATTTGGATTGACATTCATTTAATCTGAATTTAAATAACTATTACTACACTACAGGTGTAACGATATACATTGCAGATATATGTCAACGTATTTCCACATTTTCAAACAATGCTTATATATCACATTAAAATTCAACAAATGCAAATGCTAAAATATATTAACGATCACTTTTTTTTCTAAATTACAGGCTACGCAATATTTTCTCTACAATTCCCGCAGCGCATGATTACCATATTCAAGTCAATATAATATTATAATAAATGTACTTAAGATGGCTGCGTTTCCGAGATGCCTGTGAAACAGAAGCGCTTCCGTTTCCAGTAATGCAGAAAATAGTCATCGACAATAACTAAATAAAACAACACCTTAGTACCCGCGCATCAATTGAATCGTTACTCACAAACGAGTAGTTAGGCAAAGAAGTGGTTCAAGAGCAACCAAGTTCTCACGGCTCGGGCTACTTCCCCACGGTCTATCGAGAGATCTTTCCATACAGCTTGTTGTGTGAGTACAGGGAGATTCGCACAACAATATCATTTAATTACATTGCAGTAATAATACTTTTATACTAGGATTCCATTAAAAAATATATTATCATGCTTCAAGAAAACATACAAAATAAAGACGGATTTATTTTTGATAGAAGAAAGAAAACTCTTCATTAGAAACATCAATACATAATAAATTGTAACTATTTACTGCATTCAGTAAATGAATACAATTTTATTGTCTTAACACCACCTATAATTTGTTATTATACGCGGCCGCTTTCCATAACGCAATAAAGATAAAAAAGAAACTAATTTACTCTTCTGTTATCTTTTAACAATGCACTATTTTTCTTAAAATAAGATTTAAAAAAAAAAGAAATGCTATCAAAACAGTATTAAATTTAAGTACGTTGACGGGTGGTATTCATTTAAAAACCCTGCTTACATCCGAGTATTCAACACTGTTGAGTTCGTCTGGTCGTTTACGGGGTAAAGTTTCGGGGAATGAAAAACTTTCAGAATCAAATTAAAGGATTTATATCCAAAGACATGAATGACTGTGATTCTAAAAACGTGACGTAAATAGAGGGATTAGCTTAGTACCTTATCTGAGATAAGGTACTAAGCTATACCTCTATTTACGTCACGTTTTTAGATTATCTCTAACATTCTTTAAGCGTACAATACACTATGCAGACTTTACTACGAGTAAATGTTAAAAACATTACGACCGCCATTCCTTTTATTAAAATTTACTTATAAGGGCAGTCATCTGCTGCACTTATGCGTAACGCTGGCACTGATTGACAGATCAGTTTTATTTATCAGATTATTTATTATTCATCAGATTTTAAGGTGCCCTCTATTGAGTGGTTAAACACAAGTGCTTACCTTAACCCTCCAAGAACGAGCGTGACCATATGGTCACAATAAACACTGTTGTCTATTGATCCCACTATTCATCCATTTTTTCCCCGGATATCGTTGCTTTTACTTATATTTGGTTAAGAAGGGTACAGACTTCAGTAAGTCATCAGCCGTGAGGACAGAAACGGCCACCAATGTTTTTTTTATGGACTTTTTGAAACTGTTAGTTATTTTTTTTTATCAAAACATCCAATTATTTACAGTTCTTTTGCTAATATATTTGTATTGAAATTATGTTGCTCTGCAGAGGTCAAATTGCAAATATTTTTAAAAATTTCACGTTTAGCTATATTTTCAACCCCGAATGTTTGCGTGCCCATACGGTCACGCTTTTCCTTACTACTGTCCGTACAAAATTTTACACGGAAATTAAAGGATGAGCATATAGTCATGCGGGGTTTCTATACAACGACTTTGCTTTTTTAATTTTTATTAGAAACAAAAGTCATCCGTGATTTTAATATGGCTTAAAAAATATTTTTTTATCGAAAAAAGCTCTCGTCTCTGGAGGGTTAACCGATAATCAAATTACACTACATTAAAAAGAAAATTAACATATTTTTATCAGGCACGCTGTCTATTTGTGTATCTTTTAAAATGTGTGGCCTGTATCAATAAATATTACAATATGAAATGTAATCAACTTCATTACTACAACTGGTCTAAGATTTTGGATATTTTATATCCTTATTTTTGTCAGTCCTTCTTACCATACTTACATTTTTAATAAATTACAAATTAAAAATAAACTAAATATTTAATCAGACACGTTGCACCACAAACACACTGTACACCTGACGTTTCATTTCCTCAATGGCGCGGCGTCTGATTCATTCATTCATCGTGTATTTATATTAGATGGATTTGTATTGTGAAAAAAGACGCGCCGGAAGATATGCGAAGCTTGATTGGATCATAATAATATCATCTCAAGTAAGTATGCAGTAGCATCGGCGAGTTTCACTGGCATAAATATGCCATAATTACACCTCTTGGCTGAATACTATTTAGGCACACCGCACGCAGTTGTACATACAATATTTCATTGTATTTCTAAGATACCTGTGATAACATACTTGATGTTTCAAAGTGAAATTAAATAAAGAAAGTTTAACATATTCTTTTGCGATATATTATATTGATTGGAAAAATATATCTTCATATTTTTAAATATGTGTGGTCGCATTTTGACCAATGATTTTCGAAGTTCTAAAAATCTTTATACGGCTTTTTTTCATTTCTTAAGTTTTATGTATACTTTTTGAATCACTCAAATAAATTAATAGTCATATTAATAAAAACAAAATAATCCTTTGTACTTCATTCCACTTTATTTAAGATGTCAGGACCGTTTTCGCTCATTGCGAGCATTGTCAACTGATAAGAAATATATACAAAATTGAAAAGTTATACACAACAATTGGCATTGAACTTTATTACTTTATCCATTGCATTAGCCCTCGTTAACTATCTAAAAATAAATATAGATTTCTTTTGTTAGAATTGATATGGTCTTTGAAAAAAATGTTTTACAGAATCTTCCTGACTGTCGATTTTGTTTAAGTTATGAACACACCAACTACTTGGAAGCGTGGAAAACATAAAACTATCATTAAGCATATTCACTTTATTAATGTAGCATTTTATCACTTTGTCAAAAATTTCCCAAATTTTAATTATGTTTGTAGTTACTTTCAATCGCCATTCTGAATTTATTAATCTGGGATGACTTTTTAATTATATGTTAGATGTGTTGAACATTTTAATTTTGTGTTATTTTAGAATCACTTTAATGTAATTGGCAATTTCTTTTCAATGCCAATTGTTGTGTATAACTTTTCAATTTTGTATGAATAGCATTGTTAAATGATATTTCTTATCAGTTGACAATGCTCGCAATGAGCGAAACCGATCCTGACATATTAAATAAAGTGGAATGAAGTACAAAGGATTATTGTGTTTTTATTAATATAATGCCTTTCCACCAAGTATTGACAGTGAACACCCTAAAAGTGATTAATAGTCATATGAAACAGATGACTTTTTTTAAAGTTGTCATTATTATTAATATCCCTTTGCTTTGGCCGAGCTATTATTACATGCTACAATCAAGGGTTCTAATCTATAAATGGACATTTACATATTTTGTTTTGTTCCGTAGATTTATGAATGCATTGGTAACGAGAGACTTGGATATCTTTAAATCAGATTACGACTCATTTGTTTAATTGAATGATAATACAAAAAGTAGGTTTTAGCAAATATTAAAAAAATACACAAAGACTTGAGAGACCTTTTATAAATATCAAATGTCTTTTCAATATTTTGAAAAAAATAAGTTGAGGTCGGAGTCTTAGTTGGAAAAGTAAAAATTGCGCCTTTTCCATCTTCAAAGCACTAGATTAAGTCACATGTTGTGTTGAACAATCTCAGAAAGGTATTCCACAGAGAGCGAGACTTACTAACTATCATCTAGCTGTCTCTTAACTTCTTTCTTTTACCCTTATTTCTGCTGAAAAGTAGATTAAATAACTGAATTAAATACAGTTTTTATTACGTTAAAAAACACACTGAATCACTTTTAGTAATCCGTACGGTCTGTAAAAGGAATAGACAGAGATATTTATTTTATAAATGTTGTATACGTTAAATAAAATGTTACATCGCATACATCGGTGGGCTGCCAAAACGTTAACAAGGGGCTCGCTCAATTTCGAAGCAATTCTCAGTGTTCTGAGGAAGGAGTGAATTTTATTGTCACTCCTCTGCAATTATATGCAATACTTAATCATAAGTGATCGATTGTTACTTAATATAATCAGTTCGAGTGCATTCGCGCACTGAGAAGTACCGGAAGACGCCGAGAGGCGAAGCCCGGGTCGTGTTCGACCAAGATTTTTATGGAAGTGTACATAATGAAAATAATTATTAATTAAAAGTTACTTAATATACTTATAATATATATCAATATGCAATTTACCATAAACTTATCAATGAAAATAGCTAAAAATGTACTAATGTGTATACGGAAGCTGTCGTAGATAATATATCAATAAGAAGTTGCTGTTAAATACTAATTTGACCTGAGAATATTGTTTTCTCATAAGTTAACAAGGGGCTCGCTGTTCTTAGTAAAATTCAACAAGGGGATCGCGCGAGCCCCTCAGAGCCCCCTCCAGCCCACTCTTGATCGCATACAAATAAAGGCAAGTCACAATTACGTCACTTGAAATAAAATATGGGCTCTTGAGTGTAGTGAAGTGAGCAGTAGCAAAATGCTTAATCATTTATTTTGAACTTTTAAGTACAATCACTTTTTGGGAATTACATATTTTTATTTAAAGAAGAAAACACAATTTCAGTAAGTATTATATTTACTAAGCTTATTTTTTTACGATAATTTAACACATGTAAAATATTATAACGCATCGATCTCAATGTTTTCTAAATTACAACTTGGTTCACATATTTTAATGATTTTTTGCCAAGGCAAATTATGAAATATACATAACCTTAAAGTTCACGGTGACTGATAAACTGGTTTTTATTGACTTAGCTTAATATCAGATCAATAAATTGTCCAATAAAAACCTTTTTTTAGGCCTTTTCCAAGTTGCAATTTTCACAAGCCCTTCATTTTTCAAACTTAACAGCTAAATTTAGATACTAATTCGGCATTTTCAGCTTACATCCTTTTAATAAAACGTGTATCAAATTGTATACATTGTGATTATCGAAAAATAGCTGTGTTGGAAAACTCTGGGCTATGTCCTTTTTCTTTTCCACAAACGATATAGTTAAAACTAATTTGCTAATCCTTTAAATTGTTAATAGTTGCTTACACCTTTTATTTCAATTTAAATTTGTATAAATATCACTGTTTTTGTATTTTTCTTATCAGTTGATAATGCTTGCGATGAGCGAAACCGGTCCTGATCTAATAAATTTTATGTGGAAAAAGTACTAAAAATGTTTTATTATTTTTATTAAAACTAAAAGTCTACCACGTCACATATTTCAAAACAAATAGTAATCCAATAGAAAAATAAAACCGATAGTTACCTACAGTTACAATAATCCGGTAAATAAATAACACCCAGCATTGTTTTTCAGTGCGCCATTTTTGTCCGTGTGTTTTAATATCTGATATCACCGACTGCCGGTGTGCGGCGCGCGCGTCGGCGACAGGTACGAACTACGAACACCTGTCTGTATTTTCACACAACGCGGAAGTGGATGTTTGTTTTTCTCGCACCTTGGGAGATACCAACCAGACAATGACAAGGGCTCAATGCTTGCGATAAGAAAAAAATAGAGCTTTTTCTTGGTAGATATTAAGGCAGAGATATTTGTTATAAAATTTATAATAACGCAAAATAATTCAATCATTAAAAATACATCAATATTACGTTCTTATGTATTATAGAAGTTTATATGAGATACTATTTGAAATAAAGGCGTGCGTTAATATTCCTATTAACCACGATGTCTCATTTTTTAAAATAAATTAATTGTTATTATATAATAACAAGGAAAGCATATGTTTATAAAAGAAGCATGTTTCTGTGACCGAGTGTTGAATGTATAAAATTAAATTAGTTTTCGACAATCGAAATTATATTCAATGTAATATATATATTAAATATACTGCATTAAATATAATATATTAAACAAATAATAAACTATTCATACATATTATATTTAGAAAATAATAAACTATTTATAATTATGTCGGCCCCTATGGGGCAGCGGTTAGCGTTATTGGCTTCAGGTTCGAGTCACAATGTAAGTTTGTGATGTTTCATTTTTTACATAATTTAAAATTGATAATATTGTTATTCAACAGGTTTCGTAACAAATTGTGAAACGTGTTTCGTCTCTTCAAACAAACTATCGTCACGCTACAAATTTACGAAAAAACTGCTTGATGCTAATTCTTATTTTTTATAGTTGGATTTTGGTGAGAGTAAAATTGTCTTTTTTTTTTTAAAAGAGTTAGTATAAAAGAAGTGTAGTTTACTTGTCGATCTTCCTATGCCGGGTTTTCATCTGTGAGAGATAATCTAGGCATCACAGACATACACGCCATCAAACATTAATCGATTGAAAGAGCAATATATGATACATCCCGTATCGAGATATATTTACGACACAAAAAGTATTTATTTAAATTCAAGCAGAATTAACAAATTTACTTTGTGGAATCGTACTGGTAAAGTTTAAGTTTTTTTGGACCTAAATTGGAAACTGATTTCTCATTAATAATTTTATTTTATTTGTTTTCGTTATTAATAAGGCTATTACATATTATTGAATCTATTATTTTTATACTAATGCTAGTAATCATTTTTTATACAACAGATAAAAATCAAAAGGCTGTAGATAAGTTGCTGAGAAGAAGGTATAACGGACACAAATATCTATCACCTAAAAACGACTATTACAGTTATCAAATTCATACGCAATCATAACACACATAAGTGCACGTAAAAACACTAATTTAATAACTACAACAAACGCTTTAAAAAAATGTACAGACAGATAATCATCTTCTGTATCACTTTTACTTCCAAGTCAGATGATTCGCGAGGGATTAGCGTCGAACTAAAAATAAAACATTTTCACACGAGCCGACTTTTGTTTTTACGCAATTTAGGTTTCAAGCACATAAGACAACAATATAATGAAGCAAGTTTCACTTTATTTGGCTTGAAACTAAAACCATTGTACAATAATTTACACAAGGGCGGAGCAAACAGCCTGGTTTTGTTTTAGTCATCGTTTGACACCTGTGACAATATGATGCTTTTAATTAGACGTTTCATGATACTGTCATTTTGAAGGACTGTTTTATTTAAACTACAAGCTGCACAAAAAATACTTTGAAACATGCAATAGCGTGCTTAATTAATTTCTTATTTATATAAATTGAAGACTTTTAAAATGAAGAAAAAGAAACATAATACAATTTAATATTAAAGGCAATAGAAACAAATTAAATTGGCAAGTAAGTCAACTGTGTAAGCTCCAACAAAATCTACTTTAATAAATTTAAAAAAACATTCGTCGGAACTCACCCACGTCCACGTGGAATATGTCGACACCCGAAGCAGTATTGTTAAAAACCATTAAAGCTCTCTTTAGTGGACTGAAAGTATAATACGCAATAAAATCATTTACTATTTACCAATTATTCTTTCTCTTTGATCATATTAACTCGATACGTGGAGTATATGGACGACACGTTCACCTTCATAACTCTACGTCTTCTGCTATTTGCCATAACATGCCAGAACTTCCAGTTCCGCCGAGTAGATCCTATGAATAGTACCCGTCGGTCGTCTAGAATGCCATAATCTCAATAATTGTAACCTGAAGCTAGCTGTGTTGAGACTCATCGAACGCATTTGCAGGATGTTACCCAACCAGTTCCAACGTTTTTTCTATGACCACTAACGCAACAGGGTGCTATATTGTACGTTCTCTAATCTTCGAGTGTACTTCGAAATCATATCATCTCACCTATTCAACATCTATTCTCGAAGCTCAGTCGACGACTCTTCGTATAAACTTTATTAGCATTTACCAAAAACAAAAAAAAACACGGCTTGAATCCCAGTATGAGAATTTTTATTTTTCAATCGTTTAATGAATTTCAGATCTGGATGTTAGTGATGTGTTGATTTCCTTCTCACCCATTATATCCCTAAAACGGAGCGTAGCAAGAGCGATTAATTAATTACTAGCCCTGTCGTAGCACCATCCTACTATCCCTACTCTTTTATAAATCGAGAAGCTGAGCATCTGAGTAGGAAGCAGTTTTCGTAGTAAAACTTATGTTGAGATAAAATATATTATTCATGCGTCCATATGCAGCACATTGAGAGGCCAAAATGAGAATTCCACCATTCTTGAGAATGTGAATCTAAATGTTCCTGATTATTTTTTGAGAAATCGTGGACATGAATTGTTTGTTCTCCCAAGGTGTAGAACCAGCCTGCCAATGGGGATGCCACTGGGGAGAGCTTTAACGGTGTTCAACAATATTGCTTCGGATGTCGACATATTCCACGTAGACGTGGGTGAGTTCTGACGAATACTATTTTTTATGTATTAAAGTAGAGTTCGTCGGAGCTTACTCAGTTGACTTCCTTGCCACTTTTTTTTTACTGCTTTTAATATTAAATTATACTATTTTTTTTCTCCATTGTAAAAGTTTTAAATTTATAATTTGTCAACCTTGTACAATGTTAATTAAATAAATAAATTGCACATCGCAAGCAGATATATTTAATTTTGAATCGTTCAAATTATGTACATTCACACAAATTCCCCCAATTCAAAAAATTCACACAAATAATTTGAACGATTCAAATTTAATATTGAAATTCTACCAAGCACCTTCAGTCGAAATCTTAAAATAAAGTATATTTAATGCCGACAAAATATATATGTACAGCGAATTGCTTATCTAATATAAGATAGTCAATCAAGATGAGTTCAAACATAAAATACAATCCAATTATACATTTTAATTAATAATAATACTGTTACAGTCATTTCGATATACCTGTATACTGTCCAAAAAGACGAGGTGCATACGGTACGGTATTATAAAAAGTCTTCGCCAATGAGTTTGAATGATAATGGGAAACAATGGACTTGCTTGTATACGTATCCTAAAAAGTAGACCAACGGAAATTATACTAAAATTTTAAATCAACAGAAAGCACACTCACTTTTTGTGCCCTTTATTTGAACTAATTATGCTTAAGCGTTTCTAAACCAGCAGTTTTACTTTTTAAGTGTTAAGTCATAAAATTAATAATTCATTTGACAATATGGTTCATGATAATCCTTTAAATTTTCGTTACAGTTTATTTTATTTATGAAATACATTCAAAATAGTTAGTCTTTAGCCATTTAATCAGCTCGACACATTCAATAAACAACAATCTGTCATAACATAACTCACCAATTGTAATTGTATATGATTTAGTTACAAAATATGGCTGTCTGTCAAATGATATTGCTATTTAATATGAGGACATTGTCTACAGAACCCTAATGCTATTTGCATGTTCATCAAAACAAAAACGTTTTGCAATACATTAGAAATAAATCAAAATTAGACGATACCATGTAATTGACTTTTATAATGGCACAAGTAATAATCTTTTTTTTTAAAACCATGTCCGCTCCCAATGTGGAGCATATGGACTCCTAATGGAGTTTATCTCAACAGAAGTGTTTCTACGAGAACTGCTTGTTACTCAGTTGCTCAACCTCTCTTTTTCCAAAGAGTGTAGGGATAGAAGGATTGGGCTAGGACAGGATTAGTGGTAAGTCGATACACCCCGTTCATAGGATAGGAAAGGTGAGAGGGGGGAATTCAAGACATCACATACATCCATGCCTTTGAACAGAAACTCATAAATCGATTGAAAAATCAATTTATAAAACTGTCCGTACCGGGATTTGAACCCGGGCCCTCTGTAGCCGAAGCCAACACCGTTGACTACTCGACCACACAGGCGACACTCGACCACACAGGCGACTAATAATCAATATATAACAAAAAAACCTCTTTTTCATAATAACTCATCGTTCTGAGGGGAATACATTGGAATGGTGTCTGAGTATATCACGGGGGCTAAGAATAAAGTGGATCTATCTACAAAAACATAGTTTTAAGTTCACTAAGGTATAACAGGTGATTTACTTTTGTGCTTCTAACATTACAATTTTATTTCGTAGATATACCTAACTGTATCTTGTAAACCAGTGGAATCCAAACTTTATGTTACTGCGCCTCCCTTTGAAGAAAAGAATATCTTCGCGTCTCCCCATCTTTTATTGCATACAGTAAATAAAGACACGTTTTATGGGGTAAATACATATTTTGGACTGTTCGCGCCTCCCTTTGCAATGGCCCACGCCTCCCAGGTTGGAAATCGCTGTTGTAAACAGTTATATCAACGAGATATAGCTTTGTGTCACACCAAAATAGAGACTTGATTATAACGAGCATATTTTAAAGCTTTCTATATCAATATGAATCGACACTTTAAATATTTGAACTTATTCTAAAAATTACATAGTAGATTTGATTATCAATAATTCATGATCCATTATCAGTCATTATTAAGAAATTTGCCAGCTTTCTTGTTATGAAAGCATACAATAATTTACAATACTTATAAATAACGAATATAGCCGTAGTATGTTGTTAAAATATTTTGCATAATCATGACACATGCTAAAATAAACAACAGAAGCAACAATCTTGCATAAAATTTCATGGAATATTAGCACAACGATTTCTTCGACCGTAATATTTTTTATACTTTGCACAAAAACTGGAATCGATGAATGAATACGCCGGAAATATCAAGGCCACTTGCTAAATAAAAAATAAAATAAAATTTTATGAATTGAATGGTGTGTAAATTTGTATCGGTTTTTACGATTTCAGGTTTTTTTTTTACCAGAAAACGTGCCGAAATGGTGCAGCGGAATCTATTTTAAACATGCGTCTAAAAAAATTTATGCATTGCATTACTATTATCAGTTCAATGATTTTAATATTGTTATTTTAAATATCATTTTGCATTTAATTGAGTGGTTTCATTATGAATGACGCTTTATAATAAACCGTTTTAGCCATGGTTTATCTTTAGAAAATCGTGGTACTCCAGACAAGTGTTGCAGCTAATAAATAATCATATACAATACATTCAAATTTTAAAGTTGTATTGTGTGATGTATGCTTAAAATATAACATTTCAAAATTAATCAATCTTCGAAATTGACAGTTTATAGTTAATTATTACCAATCATAATCGGAATCATCTTTCTCATTCCTATCTGTAAGTCCTAATTCCCACATTATAGTTTTGCAAACCATAATTCCACATCACATCACATCACCCTTTTACAAAGGGATTAATGAAATCGAACTGATTTTATATTTTCGGAAATATCATAGGGAAAGATCTTGGGCACCTTTCGAGCCACTACACATCAACTGTGGAAAGGAAAAAGGACGTCACCGACACAGCAAATTTTACAAGAAATACAAAAAACGTTTTTTGATGATTTTGGGACAAGGGAAATTATGAAATTTAAGCAACCTTGAAGTGCATGGAGACCATTAAACTGGTTTTTAACTGACTTTATCTGATATTAATTTAATATATATTTTTTAGAATTTTTTCCTGTTAGCAATTTTAACATGCCCTTCTTTTTTCAAACTCAAAACCTAAATTCAATAATAATTTATCATTGTAAGCTTACATCTTTTTGATAGAGCGTGTATCAAGTTGTGTACAATGTGATTATCGAAAATTGCTACTTTGAAAAAACTTTGGGCTATGGCCTTTTTCCTTTCCACAGTCGACATGCTTATTCGACATAGTTATGTCAGAGAAAATGCTAAATAGCGTCATTGAAAAACAGTACATGATAAAAATATTATTATTGCCAACAATTATTAAGCAATAAATATATATTATGTGATTGAAATATGTTTCATTCGTGCAGAAGTCACAGAAATCAATCTTACTCGTTTGACGTTTTTGATTATTCTAAAGTATTTGTGTTCATATCAAAAAGATAATTATTTAAAACCTCTCAATGTTTACTCTACTCCCGTTAACTACCAAATGCAAACGCCAAACTTAATTATTTCATCAATCCAGTCCTAGTTGTTTCAATTCAGCTTTAAACGTAGTGTTTAACCAATTTGAACTTCCTGTAGTAACGTATGCGTGCAAGAATTGGACTCTCAATTCAAGAGAAATTCGTAAAATTACACGGCGTGGAAATATGACATAACACACAATTGAATAGGAAATTTTAGGTCATTGAACATAAACATGTGTTTTGAAAAAAGTTCAAATGGTTAAATTAGGTTAAACAAAATGTTTAAAAGACCTAAATGGGGATTTACTTTGCACATTAAACAAATATAATACCATTGTAATATTCCAATGATACGCACGACACATGAAACGTCTGAATAATGTAATCCTATTTGATCAGTCTGGCATAGTTTAAAAATTAGTCAGTTTATCTCTTCTTTTTGGATTCATCTGACGATAAACTTGACCTTAATATAGGCAACGATGGAAAACAATAATTTTTCATACAAGCACACTTTGCCGGGAAAATACAGAGAAAAAAATGTGATACGAAGTTTCACTTGTGCTGTGAAGAGCGTGGGAATTTTCGCTAATCGATTGTGATATAAAGAGCTGAAACCTAAAACAACACCAGTCATTATTATCTAGAAATATGAGTAACCCAATGAGATACTTACATGAAATACTAAGGAAAAGAGATATATCAATATTATATATTCAGTGATCTACTAGCTATGTTAAGTAACAGATTGCAGTGTCCAGGGATTTCAATCGAATATTCGAATACTTTTGCATCTTCTTCGATATTCAGATATTCAAAAACTTGATAAATTATTCGTTCAAAATTGTAACCACTGGGTTAATAAAAATTGACATTCAGTGTCGCATCATATCTTGAAATAATCTATTTTGTTTATTTAAGAACTAGGGAAGAGGTGGGAAACCTTTTCTTCTCTAAAGGCCGCATTCATTTTTCTGATTCGACATAAGGCCGCAGTAAACATAGGACGGGATTGATATTGATTAATATTCAATCCCTTACCTTACTTTTCCTCGCTATACTTTTTCCCCAGATATCTCCTAACCTCGTTTTTTTTTAGCTCACCGAGGAATTTGAAATCTTGAATTTGCTATACTTTTTCCCCAGATATCTCCAAACCTCGTTTTTTTCGAAATTCGAAAATTTCTGGGTATTTGAAATTTACATGATATTGTTTGAATAGCCGACCGAAAATTCTCTCCATCCCGAATCCCAATTTATACACGATTTTATTTTAAGTGTTCAATCCTGGGATCCCGGGATTGGATACCCCAATCAAGACACTTCAGAAATATTCTCGTCAGAAATATGAAAAATGCAATGAAAATATAAATTTATGATTTTGACAGAAGGTGATCTTACGTCATACATCAAAACATCTTAGAAATAAATGAGGCACAATTAAATAATTTGCTATTTTTTTTACGAATAAGTTATATATCCTAATTCACCCTTGATATATCCTTTACATGAATGTAAATATCATTAACGATCGTAGAATAATAGTAAATTAATTGGTACATGATATTATTCGAATATTGAATGCTTTTGGTGGATGGATTAGATAGGTATTATAACATTTGAAATACCTAATTGTATCTAATCATCAATATTTTTGGAAGTTGTTAAATCAAGATTGAATCGTATTTCTCGATTCGAAAATACAGGTGGAACTTTATACAGGTGCCGCCTGTGTGGTCTAGTAAGTCAACATCGTTAGCTACCGCTACGGAGGGCACGGGTTCGAAACCCAGTACGGGCAGTTTTATAAATTGATTTTTCAATCGATTTATGAATTTCTGTTCAAAGGCATGGATGTATGTGATGTCTTGAATAACCCCCTCCCACCCATCCTATCCTATGAACGGGGGGTTTCGAGAGCGATTAGCTAACCACTAGTCCTGTCCTAGCCTTTTCCTTCTATTCCTACTCTCTTTGGAAAAATAGAGGTTGAGCAACTGAGTAACAAGCAGTTCTCGTAGAAACATTTATGTTGAGATAAACTCCATTAGGAGTCCATATGCTCTATATTGGGAGCGGACATGGTAAAAAAAAAACTTTATATTACCTTACAGTTATTGATTTTTCTTATAATACTCTTATTTCATTGAAACATGAAACCATGGGTAAATAAAAACATGCTCATTTAGTATCACTGCTAATAAGTGACACTGGGGTAAACGTAAGCATGATTCCGATAGTACAATTTACCAGGTTTGTAGCAAAGTGGTCAACGCCTTTGTGTTCAACTCAGTGTTTACGTGCTCAAATCTTAGTATTGACAGATTCTCAATGATATCAAAAAACAATGATATCTAAAATACACTTCACAAAAAGTTTTGTCACTAACGACCCGGGTTTCGCCATTCGGCAACTTCAGGCGTTCAAGTACACGGATAAACTTAAACTGATATAATTTGAACGATTCAAATTTAATATTGAAATTCCACCACAAAAAGCACCTTCAATTGAAATCTTAAATTAAAACTGTTAGCCCTATTCTTATATTCTTAGTCAATGCGAAAAAAATAGTTTGAGCGCGCTTGAGTAACAATCACTTTTTGTAGTATAAACATGTGTTGAGATAATCTTACCATAGTTGATATATTGAAATGAAAAAATGTACTTTTGGTGACTCGCCAGTTGGAAACCTAGATTAGATTTTAATTTTAATTAATTCATTTAATTTAACAGGTATTATTAACTATATCAAATAGTAATGCTCGTCGGCTTAATACAAAAACATATCGACTGTGGAAAGGAAAAAGGACGTGACCCACACATACCGAATTTTACAGGAGGCGCTAAAAACGTGTTTTGATGATTTTGTGACATATGCAAATTATGAATTATACACAACCTTGAAGTGCACGGATACTTCTAAGCTGGTGTTTAATTGACATAATCTAATATTAATTTAAAAAATTGACTCGGAAAAACCGTTATTTCAGTGTTTTTTCTTGGTTTTAATTTTATGCAAGGTCATCCTTTTCAAACTTAAAAGCTAAATTTAGATACTAATTCGGCATTTTTAGCTTCCATCCTTTTGATAGAATGTGTGTCAAGTTGTATACATTTTGATTATCGTAAAAAATCTGTTTTTGGAAAATTGAAGGTTAAGTCCTTTTTCCTTTCCACAGTCGATATTGATATCGATAGCCTAGTTCAAATGCGTAACAACTCAAATAGCATAGCTTTAAGATAAATCGGAAACAAGATTTTGGGTAGGTTTAGTCTTCTACTGTACAAATAATAGATTTAAAATATTAATATCTATATTTTTATAAAAAAAAAAAATCTTACATAAATAAAATGAGCTATCTAAGATTTTCACATGATTTTCGTAGTTGTTACAGTTTTGATCTAATGAATCTACCGTTTTTGTTCTAAAATAACAACCAACATTTTGAAATTGGTATATATGAGTATTCTGAGAACATCCTCATACTAAACTCGAAATAGTAACTTTTTTGACTTGTTACACTTTGGTATTGAGGATTCGTATCATATTTACGTATACGGCAAAAACATCTGTGCGGAGGTAATATACAAATAATGTACGACACATGATGCATTACGTACACTAACGTTGTAATTAGTTATTAAAATTTGTATTGTTATTAATTAAGTGCTAAGATTTTTTCCCGCCGCATAATAACCGCCGCGAAACGTTATTTCTGGGTCACCGTGTCACTTTGTCGAAAATCGAGCGCGTGGAACATATTTTTGATGAACACATTTATGATATATCACATATAATTTATGAACGCTGTTTATTTATCGCAAAAATCTTGTTCTCAAAACAAATATCGATTCCAATATTTGAGAACATGACTATAAATATTTTGCGTGATTTATCGATGAGCAGTAATAAATAGATTCATTACTGTCTATAAGACAACCACAAAGCTTATTTTGGCGCTATAAGCAAGGCCGTGGAGTCAGGGGAAAAAATAGCAACTCCGACTTGACTTTTTCAATAATTTCTGTTTAATACGTTCGATGGTTTCGGCGGTAACGTTGTGGAAGTTCATTTTAGTAACAATTTTTCTGAGTTTGCCAATCATTTAATAGAAAATAATCATAATTTTAATCAGATTTGTAATTTAGAAATACTCTACCGAGTAAATAAAAAGGGGTTAAAGATGAATAGTTTAGAATTTTTAGAAATTAATAAAACTCTTAACAAAAAAGAAATATTATTAAATAATATGCTTAATAGCACAGGTGGTTCCCCGTTACTCAAATTGTTTCCAATTAATAGAGTAATCACAAACCTAGCTGATTGATTGTAGCTAATTAGTTTAATAGTTTGTAATGTTTAACGTCATTAGTAGTATGATTAAATTTGTTTGCACTGTTTCGATTTTATAATCCCCTCTTTGCTTCCCTTAAAAAGGAAAAATCCCAATCTGATTGATTACAACTCATTAGTATCATTAGTATCATTATCTGTTTGTTTTATTTCGATTCTACACCCCCCTCCTTGCTCCTCTTAAAAGGAAAAAAACCCAAACCTCCATTTTGTGATTTTATAATTTTAAAATGTTAGAATTAATCTTGCTTCATTACTTAAGCAAACTTTGCGATAGTAAGTCTGAGGATGCCTCTGAAAGAGGCGAAACACGTGTCACAGTTAGTAACACAATACGTGGAATAATCAAAGTTAATTTAAATTCTCTATTAATTTCTGTTTAACTTACATATCTTCATATTGTTCTTGTTATAAGAATACTTCTTGTAGATTTCACCAATCAATATGATATCGGATCCATGCCCAACCTTACGGGTTCGAATCCCAGTACAAACAAAATGTTTTTATTTTTTTCTGATCGACGGCATGGATGTTTGTGATCTCCCCTCCCCACCCCTACCCACCCCTCTAAATCTCTCCTCCCCTCCCACTATGTCAATCATAAAAATAATGGAATTTAGCGAGACTGGTTAGCAAACCACTAGTCTTGTCCTTGCCCTTATCTTTTCTATCCCTACTCTTTTCAAAAGAAAGAGAGGTTGAGCGACTGAGTAACAAACAGTTCTTATATAAAAACTTCTGTTGAAATACTTCCTTTAGGAGTCCATATGCTCCGTATTGGAAGCGAACATGGAAAAAAAATATGATTAATAGACTAATCATTTTTTGAAATCTTATTTTTTCCGATTTTTCCGACTCACTTCATTATCAAAATGTAAATAATTTATCAAATTGAAAATTTAAGCCAGCGGCACCTAACGAGGGATATTTTTCATTTATGTAGGAGATATGGTTTACAAAATTATAAGATGGCATTAGGATCACTTTTAGGGTGTTCACACTTAAAGTACAATACAATATTCCTTTTAACTTATTCCCACTTTTATTTACCAAGATCAGGAATATTTTCGTTCAATCTTTTTCAATTTTTTTTGTATACATAGCACTGTCATAATACTAGCTATGAACAAAACCGGTCATGATCTTGGTAAATAAAAGTGGAAATAAGTACAAAGGAATATTGTATTTTTCTTAATATATTAGACACTTTTACGAATGTGCTGCAGCTGCTGTAGGCGATCAGTAGACAAACAGAGAGTTTGAAAAACTGAGTAACAAGTTCTTTTCGTAAAAAAAAAACACTGCTGAAATACCTCCACTAGGAAGCCATATACTCCACACAATGCTCGGAAATGGATTAGAAAAAAAATCTTGAAAATAAGTGTTTTTTTTTAAAGTACTGATATTAATATAATGCCTTTTCACCAAGTATTGACAGTGAACACCCTAAAAGTGATCAATGAAGCTAGTACGGCTAAACTTACTGTCCTTTATAAGAAATATAAATTAAAACAGTGTTTAGCGTCGCAACATACTTGGTTTAATCGTGAATGTCTTCGTCGTAATATTGTAACTATCATTAAACATATTCACTTTATTAATGTAGCATTTTATCACTTTGTCAAAAATTTCCCAAATTTTAATTATGTTTGTAGTTACTTTCAATCGCCATTCTGAATTTATTAATCTGGGATGACTTTTTAATTATATGTTAGATGTGTTGAACATTTTAATTTTGTGTTATTTTAGAATCACTTTAATGTAATTGGCAATTTCTTTTCAATGCCAATTGTTGTGTATAATTTTTCAATTTTGTATAAATAGCATGGTTAAATTATATTTCTGATCAGCTGACAATGCTCGTAATGAGCGAAACCGGTCCTGACATGTTAAATAAAGTGGAATGAAGTACAAAGGATTATTGTGTTTTTATTAACATAATGCCTTTCCACCAAGTATTGACAGTGAACACCCTAAAAGTAATATGTACTGCAAGGCGTAATACACATCTTTCAATATCCTCAAAAGGTATGTTTCTAAATAAAGAAACTAAAAGTGATTACTGTATTTAAGTAAAAGTTAAAACTTGTCTGTCTTTGCGACTTCGTATATGGTAATTACGCTATTTGTCACCGTATTTTCGTACGCGCCTCGAATGTAAACCAGGTTTGATTGCTCGAAATTGTCTCACTCTTTATCTCGAAACATCAAATAAAACGAAGAAAGTTCAAATAGTATTTACTATAATGCAAATATTGAAAGTTTTCGACAAACGAACGTGAAGTAAAGTCCGCATACATTTAAATCATATTTAAATAAATGTAGTCCATACATAAAATAATTGTATAAACATTTAAATGACTTAGTCATCCTTTTTTTTCGAAATATTTTTTTTACTGATCTTGTAAATAATATTATTAAATGTATATTTTCCATAAATTGCTCTTTGCCACCTTTTTGTCAACTTATTTATTCCTCTAGACCAGCCATACTCAACTTTTTTTCTTCCGGGCCGCATTCCGATTTTTGCTTCTCTACGTGGGCCGCAACATATTTATAGTAAACTGTAAATATAACACATACTTACACTGCACACATATGTATGTATTATGATGTCAAAATAAAATTTCATTTTATGTAAATATATACATATGTATACATTTATGTATTCAAGTATTTTTCATATTAAAAAAATACTATGAACAACAAATAAAAAATTCACCAATGTTTCCAAAATATTATATTAAATGTGAATTTTCATATTGAGTCAAACTTTTAACTATCTCTTAAAAATATTTGGTGGTTTTAACTATTTTGGGCCGCACAAAAGAGCTGATTGGGCCGCAGGTTGAGTATGGCTGCTCCAGTCTCTAGAGTAAAATTCTTCCTCCTTCGAAGCAAAAAAATAATCAAAAAATGATTTTATCTGCGATGTTATACTTTTGTTTTATTTCCATTTACTTAAATATTTTTAATGACTTAAGCAAATGTATGGAAAATAATCAAAATGTTTAATAATATCCCAATTTAGTTCATTTAACTTGTGTTGGGTTAACATCGCCATCATGTTGTCGCGTTTGTCATTGAAAATTTACGAGGAATCCAGATGTCGTACAGTTAAATCATAACCATTTGATAGCACGCCAAAACTCAATAAACAGTAGGGCAGAAGTATCCTAAGCTATTATAAGCAAGATAATTATCTAAAAGCAGCAGATATTATTATTTATCAGTTTACAGGGAAAAAAAGATGGCATTTAATTTATTTTTTTGCATCGACCTAACGAACGATTGACGAAATTTAATTACGTATGATAATCCTACGAATAAAACGATTTCAACAATCAAGCGATCCGGATTTTATTAATAACATACATATTTGATGTACGCCTTGTGTTTAATAATATTTCATTTAATCAAGATGGCTGACTGAATTTTATTTTTTATATAAAACAATAGCCAAATAGCCATGACGTTGAAACTCTTTTTTATTTTATTCAATTGTCAATACGCGTCTTAAAAAGAAATTGACTTTGCGGTAATAGATTGAAAATAAAATTGCCAAATACAATTTTAAACGTGAATTTGGGCAGAAATTGAATTTATCAGTATATAAAAAAATATTTTATTGTATAGATGTGGTTTCTAAACGTACGAATAATGCGAACACGTTATCAAAAATGGAAATAGGAACTAAATTTATGTTTCAATTGTGTTACTGACTTCAATATTATTTTTAACTTTGAAGTATTTTTCTTTTGCTGTTTTTACTTATAATATCACAAAAAAATACTAAAAACAACAAATGACAGCAGTTTCGTCCATCAACTGTATTAAATAATTGTTGAAAGAAACACACATGCGACCACTAAAATAACATTGCCATATAACTTTTATAACAATGAAAACAAAATAAACATCCGTATGCAAATTTAAAAAAAAAATGATGCAATTGTTTTATAATCCTTTTGTTTTGACATTTAGTAATTTTAAAAGTATTTGGGACAATTGCGTTATTGAAAGTTGAATCCTTAACGGAAACAATAATATGTTTTGCATATTCAGATTCTGTAGCTTAACGGAAAGAAAACCGTTTGGAGATCAATAGGTTTTTTATTTACGATTCAATACCTGACTAAATTAATGAATAATTTACTATTTGTTTTTACATGTCTAAATTATCGTACAGCTGTAAAAAATATGTATTTATTATTAGAACAACAACGTTGAAAGAAATGATGTTGCACTTTTTGGTATCATAGTCGTTTTAAAAAAAACAGATTTCTGGCTTCAGTTTATCATATATAGTGAGTAACTTTAATGTACATACTATAGCCTGCAATCCTGGGGTCCCGAGCAATTTGATTTCTTAATCCCAGGATTGCCTCAGTATTAATCCCGGAATTTCGGGTTTCCCTATAGCACGTAAAAAATCCTAAATAGAGCTAAATAAATGGTCTCACAGTTTTAAATAATTGTGGAATCTATCAATTCGTAAGTTTTCCAGAGAAAGAAGTTAAAAAAAAAACAAAAGCTCTCACACTTTTGAACAATTGAACAGATTAAATTGTCACTTCGGGATTGACTTAAATTCTGGAATCTCTTAGCTATCCAATTTTTTCGCAATGATCTCAAACGATTGTGGCATGATATTATGGTAAATGATCAATCCCAGAATCCCGAAATCACAAAAATGGTCCGGGATTGGATGCCCTAGTACAGTGTTGGGAAACAGGGGGAAAAGGGAGGAGGTGTCAACGTTTTCTTTACTGCGGCCTTATGTTGAATCAGATAAATGAATATGGCCTTCAGAAATGAAAAGATTCCCCACTCCTACTCTAGTGCATACTATACATGTTACATCAATTTTTATTTTAATGAAACCGAACCAACATTGTTCTGCTGTCTAGAAATAATGTATTTTATATTCAAATCACATATTGTTTTTTTTGTTGTGATATCATTCCATCTGCCTAATGAAGCCATGTTGGAAGGCGTGGCACGTTCGAGATGGGTCTTTTATTATGTCACTTTCTCTAAGCATTTAAATATCGGAGAACGTTTTCGTTGTTCTGACATACCGGGAAGAAACGACGGCCATCTTTTATACATGTAAATAGCTCTTCGGTATGTTCCAATGGAGATAAATAACAGTTTTAGTTAAGAGCTTTATCCATGATTTAACTACAGTTTAATAATTTAATAAATTGACTGGCTACCCTCTCGTCATATTTTCGTGGAATAATATAATCTGTGCTAATGTGATCTCCTTTGATTTAAGTACAATAACCTTTAGTAGAGTACAAAAAAATAAGTCATCTGAACTCTCAACATATCTCTTTGCATAAGATAAAAAATATGAATGATTAAATGACAAGATGTTTAACAATATTTCTGTACCCAAATTCAACAATACATTTGATAATATAGAAATGATCTTATAACGTTTTATCTATTGCCACTACCTAAAAAATCTTCATATGTCTAGATCCCTACCGGCAACATTTTAGCTTCTCTATGAATCGCTCTTCCGAAATGCATTATTATTTATGGTTGTCGCTCTTGGCAACGCATTTATTGAAGAGTTTTTCCATTGATTCTTTCTAGAATTTTCGACACCAAACACAAAAACGACGAGAGCTGAAGCACTTAATGAATTTCATTAGAAAAATAGGACCAGAATATTAAAAGATGACATCGCCACTGCTCCAAGAGCAGTTTTATTAGTTTTTAAATTTATATAAATCAAAACATTCAATAACACACATCCACAGAAGTGATCAAAATCTGTTTTAAAAATATTTCACTACTTACGGACTGAGTAGTGGCTGTAATTAAAATAAGTTTACAAACAATTGTTCTCGGTGGCTAAGTTTGTAAGAGTTTTGTCATTACAAATACGCTGGTCTAGGTTCGAGTAACTGTAAGGTCTATATCAGATTTCAATTTATTCAATTTCAATTTGAGACCTTGGAGTCTTGGACATGTGTTTTTGTAATATTTCAAAATATTTTTAGCATTGGTTTTAATTAGCTGTTAAGCTAAATATTTATTTAAAATTACATTAGTTATTGAGTTAATATACGAGTGTGACACAGACCAGAATTAGATGTTGTACATGTACTTACAACCAGATAGTCCCAAAACAGTTATTGTAACGAAGCATTTTACAAATATTGGACATTTTAAATCAGTACAGTTTCGAAGCATTTATTATACCACTTTTTTAAATGAATTTTGATAAGTGAAAGGAAGTAATTTTGATAATTGATTCTCAGTCAATCAATCGTTAATGTTTCATATTTCTGGGCAAAGACATCTACGCTACGATTATTAATAATAATTTAATTTACAAGACTGTCTTCAAATACAAACCACGTCACTATAAAAACATATATGTACGTACCAGCATGTATGACATTGTTTCTATTTTTTATGTCTGTGTATTTATCAAGTTGTAAATTGAAAACGACAAGCCATATTTAAAAAATGTATAAGAAAGTGACACATCTGGACGTTTTCAAATCGAATAATTCAGAATGTATGTTCCAGGTTTCTTTACATTTATATTGTAAAATGATACAGTATTATTGTACATTTCGTAAGTAAGCAAATGGTGAGTTTGTAAACTAACTACATCGTTAAATACTCAACTCTTTAGCTATCTCAATAGTCTTAACATCACCAACGATCCAAGGAAAGTATAACAACACAATTAAGATAATTATATATGAAATAGATTTTAAAGACTTTGACGATAATGCACCCTACAACTTAAAGCCCCATCAATTGAATATCTAATCTAATGAAAAAACCAATGGTAAATTAAGTCCTGGTTTGGAGATAAATATAGTATGCTTGTTTATGTTTCAATGTGTGTAAATGTGAAATAGAAAGACGATGATTATTTTAATGACATGTCTCGGATAAGTTATATGCTTTAAACATCTGACATCACAAATCTCTTTGGAAAATCGATCTTTGGGCTATCAATTATTCAACGATCCGCAAAAGCAATTCGCATTCATCGAATGCTATGTCACTTTCACAATTTGTTGTGAATAAACATTTATTGCGTTACGTAAAGCTGTTTTAGACCGATTAAGTTGCACAACTTGATTGTGCTTGAAGCTACTGTCGCGCATCCTAAATCAGCGAAATGTCCATTGTTTATGCATTAAGCGGACAGGCGTACACCTCATCCGATGGAAAATGCGACGGTGTTGCCAACTTTTGCGCGGCTATTAACATATGCAAAGATAATTAAATTTCACAACTGCCAGCTTGGGGGTTAAGTGAAGACGTTGGCTAACTTTCGGAAGAATCAAACGTTTATTGTGCGACATGCTTTGTTTAGAGAGTTATGTGATGGATCAGATTGTAATCAATCTTTATTAAATTTGACCCATTTATACGAAGAGTTTCTGCAATCTACGGATAATTCTCGGCAGTATATAATGTTAAACGGCAGGGGTTATCCAGCTATTTTTTTATAGTTATGCTATTCTGATTTTTTTAAATCCATGTCCGCTACCAATGTGCAGCATATGGCCTCCTAATGGAGGTATTTTAACAAACGTTTTTTTTTCTACGAGAATGTTTGTTACTCAGTCGCTCAACCTATCTTTTTTTCAAAGAGAGTAGCAGGGTTAAAAGGATAAGCCTAGGACAGGACTAGTGGTTAACTTATCGCACTCATTACGCCCAGTTATTGAAGGATCGAAGTTTTGGGAGGGAGTTTTTAGACCTCACAAGCACCCATGCCTTCGAACAGAAATTGAAAATCGATCGAAAAACTGCTGTTTGTACTCGAACTCGTGAGATCCGGCACGGAAGCCAAGAACGCTAACCGTTGCGCCACATGACGCGGTAAATATGATAACTGTGGATAAAGATTACGAACAATTTATATATGTTGATCATCAAACAAAAATAACCTCATAGAACACCACGATATAATAATGAATGGTATTTTGTTTTTTACGAATAACTGTTACATATCACAATTAGAATAGGTATTTTAGAAGTTATATACTTACAGTCATTTATTGCATAAATACACACAAGTATATTATTGATAACAAATACGTACAAAAAAGAAGAAAATTATGTCAATCGTTGAAGAAGCCGAAAATATAAAATTAATTGAAATCATAACCTTGTTTGAAGTTTTTATATTGGAAATATGTGCAAATATAGCAAAACGAAGACAGTATGTTTTGTTTTGTTACAAAATATCGTCTACATTCTAGCAAAAAGTGATAATTAGGGAATTTATAGTGCAAGTTATTGATATCAAAGTGTGTCGTACATTTAATTACTGTCAAATATAATTAACAAATGCACGTCAAATGTGTGATTCAAAGACGTTCTATTCGATCAAGTAATCATCAAGTAATTGATCAAATTGATAAGCCATACTTGTACTATTTGTGAATTAAAAAGTAATCTCATGTTTGTGAAAAATTGAATGACTTTTGCTGCGGCGTAGATGGGTATACTTAAAATCTTTTAAACCATGTCCGCTCCCAATATGGAGCATATGGACTCCTAATGGAGTTTATCTCAACAGAAGTGTTTCTACGAGAACTGCTTGTTACTCAGTTGCTCAACCTCTCTTTTTCCAAAGAGATTAGGGATAGAAGGACAGGGCTAGGACAGGATTAGTGGTAAGCTAATCGCTCTCGATACGCCCCGTTCAAAGGATAAGATGGGTAAGAGGGGGGAATTCAAGACATCACATACATCCATGCCTTTGAACAGAAATCATAAATCGATTGAAAAATCAATTTATAAAACTCCGTACCGGGATTTGAACCCGGGCCCTCTGTAGCCTAAGCCAACAACGTTGACCACTCGACCACATAGGCGGCATAAAATCTTAATTAAACAAATAATCTATGTAATACATTGAAGCGTGTTCGAATAAACTCGTGTAGTTTTTGCTACGTCGTAGAAGGGTCTACGTAAAATTAGAATATCGAGAATTCATTGAGAAATGATTTAACTTTTTTTAAATTCTTGCACGTTTAACTGACGCATCAGGTGCAGCACAATATTCTTTCGTTACCAGTAAGTTAGCATTTTGCAAATTTCTCTTTTTCGTGTGAAAATGAGGCATCGGTTCACTTCAACGTTAGCTACGAACAATGGAGGTATGCCATGTCAAGTTTTCCTCAACTATTACCTTCACATAGCGCGTCAAACCGTAAAGTCGTATTATTTTCATTCAACTAGGTTTGTTTTCGGGCTGCCAACCGTATATTTAGTTTTAATTTTTTCATAATAACAGTTACAGAGTTTAATATATAAACGAAGCGAAGTTTATAGTTCTGAAAAATTGATTCTGTAAATGCTTAACTAACGATCGATTATATTATACCTAATACTCAATCGTCTACTATAGTAAAGGTGTAATACATGCTACACATTTTCAGTATCAATAACAAAAATAATTCAAGTTTTATAACACGATGGTTATTTATAAAAATGTATTTTTCCACCATACGGTGTTTTAGTGTCAGTTCTAATTTTTGAAACCAAGTTGTGATATATTTCATTATTCGTAAAATAAAAATAATTTAAGAGGATTTATGAAAAACTTAGTTGTAAATAATAAACATATTATTATTTACAAAAAAATTACAATAAGAAAAAAAATACACAATCTTTTCACTGAATATTCCATCTCTCAATAAACATTTTTTTTGATTTTTTTTCCGTTTCCAATGTAGAGCATGTCCTAATGAAAGTATCTTAGCATTTTTTTTATACGAGAACTACTTGTTTAATTTTCCCTTTTTCGAAGAGTGTTCGGATGGAAGGATTGAGTCAATACAGGACTAGTTGTTGCCTAATCGCTTTCGATACGTTGTTATTTTAAGAATTGAAGAGTGGGATGGAATTTAGATATAAAAAAAGATTGAAAAAATGTTGTTCGTACTGAGACATGAACCCGCGAAATACGTCACGGAAGTCAACGACGATAACCAATACACGACGGATTCGACATAAACAATAAAAATGGTATTTGTTAAACTGTTAAGTACAGGTATATTCGTTAAGGATGATACAATCACACTTTCAACAACTTTCTTTTTTATCTAAGAATTTTTTTATGTATTGTATAAAGATAATAAACGTTTGTTTAACCTATTTCCGCAGCAAATTTACTGCTGTACAATAATTACTGAGAAAAATAATAACGTACATTAAATTAATTGCTGTAATCATTTATTTACAAAATAATTATACTTAAACATGAATAAATTTTAATATTCTTAATCGATACCGTGAGAATTTCACATACAATATAAAAACTAAAATACGTGTCAGAAAATATTTGAACCAGATCATAAATCTTGTGGATAAAGTATTATATCATTAAACGATATGATATAAATTATGAATACATTTTCTATCGTCTGCGAAAATATTTATAGATAATTTATCGCCCCCTTCTGACAAAAAACGTGTTGAAATAATAAAAAAAGTTTAGTTTGGTTTGTGTATTCGAAAATATTCTATTTTTGTTCTTTATCGTCTGGGAAAATACACGAACTAATTGAAGTTGAATTTTATCAAACAAAAACACACATGAATACGGAAATTGTGTTATATTTCAATTTACATAGACTATTTTAAATGTAAAAAATACAATAGATTCACTTACATTTATTTGTTGTTGAGTTATTTTTCTACGATATATGAATGCTATCGGAATTTTTTGCTAGAACGACGAATGTTTATATGCAAATTAAAGTACTTTATAAACTTTATAAATTTAATAGATAGATGCTTTTTTTACTATATTCAGTGGTGTAGCGGGGTGGGAGCGCTTGGGGTCGGCGTATTCACACATTTTTCTAGACCTTTAAGTAAATATAAAAAAATGATTTTTGTAACTATGTATTGGAAGAACGTTTTGTTGAAAACTTATTGGTGTAGACATTTTATAACTGCGGTTAAGGGGTAATAAAATATTTTAATTAACCAACTTTCCCAAATTTTTTGAGTGAACAATACACCACTGATTATATTATGTTTATATTTTAACTTGTAAAAACGTATTTTTTAAAATACCATGTAAACTATCAATGTGGAGCAATGGATTCCTAATGCAATTTTACTAGATGACGTTTGTGTAAGGTTGATTGATTTTATATCAGTGTTAAATCATCTTTCGTTTTTCAAAGAGATTCGGCCTAAGTTATCTTGTATCTCGCCCTACATTTGTTTGAAAGATTGGATATTGAGAAGTAATAAAAACAAACACTTGTTATCAAACCAATGTTTGAATGTTCCCAATTAAGAATTAATACCATTAACCGTGTAATCGAGTCAAATGAAAGCTCAATGGAAAACTATTTAAAAGTTATATATATCGACTGTGGAAAAGAAAAAGGACTTAACCCTCAATTTTCCAAAACAGCTTTTTTTCGATTATCACAATGTTTACTACTTGACACACATTCTATCAAACGGATGGAAGCTGAAAATGCCTAATTAGTATCTAAATTTAGCTTTTAAGTTTGAAAAATATGACCTTGTAAAAAAATAAAACCAAGACAAAACACTGAAATAAAGGTTTTACCTAGACAATTTCTTTAATTAATATTAGATTATGTCAATTAAACACCAGTTTAGAAGTATCCGTGCACTTCAAGGTTGTGTATAATTCATAATTTGCATATGTCACAAAATCATCAAAACACGTTTTTAGCGCCTCCTGTAAAATTTGATATGTGTGGGTTACGTCCTAAAACATTTATTTATTATGCCGAAAGACTCTCTAAATTTTTATTATTTGTAACAAATTAATATTTAAATATAATAGCAGAACACACACCTAAAGTTTGTTGAATGATTGTTGAATGGTGACACTATTACTTTTTTTTATCTTGTTAATATATATTGACATTAACACATTATTTGTTGTCTTCATTATATGCATTTGCTATATTAATATTTGTCTTAGTTGAAAAAAAACAAATGATTAAATGAGGACGCATGACTTTTAAAATGTTAAGTAAATTTATTTGTGCTATTAATAAAAATAAAAAGTAAATCAAATCGTTACATTGAAAATAAAACATGCTTCGAAATTTAGGAAATACTTTAATTTTCTACAAAAGACTACAATTTCAATCGCTTATAAAATTACTGAAAGGAAAATTGAATTGGTTTTATTAAAATTACTATATTACTTAAAAAGTTTAAAACTGACTTTCATTTTTAATGCACGAAAGCAGCCTAAATTTAACAAAACGTGAACGTTATTATTTTAAAGATATTGAATTATCTCTGCACGCATTTTTTTCTACATATCGACGAAGAACATATCGATAAATGGGAGAAAATCGATTCTCATGGTTAATGCGAAACCAAAAAAACAGCATTACTCAAAATTTTACTGTACTCTATGATTCGTTTCAAATTACTTTTTATAGCTTTAAAAAAGAGAATTAATAATTTTATTATATCACTAATGCTGACACTTTTATAAAAACTTTTCAAGTCAAGCTTACCCATCGTTACTAACATTAAAAATGAAAACAATAAGAAATTGTACAAGACAAATCATTATATAAAATTCTTAGATTATTAATCCTTTTAAAATTCTTAAATATAACAGCACTTTTGGGCGTTCTTTCTTAACGGTTTTGGTGTATACAGGTTCAAATATCCGTAAGAACAATTGAATTAAATGGTTTATTGTCTTTGTGTACGAAATACGAAGGTATACATTCTTTCTTATTTGCCAATAATTCGATGTTTAGAATATCGCGTAGCAGAAACAATAAACTGTCTACTGGTTATTTTCTAGTCCCGTTCTACTATAGTTACTTTCTCAGAAAAAAAAGTGTGACTAACTGAATAAAAGCCAATTGTTGAGATGTTCATATAAGACTACGTACGTTCCAAATCGTTCAAAAAAATGAACACAAATACATGCTATATAACTTAAATCTATCGTTGCAAACTTCACGTTAGTTAAATATAATATTATATTTAATGCTAACGTACAAGGTGGTACACCAGGCTGTCTACAAAACAATGCTACTAGCTCGTGACGTGACAGACACTTTTTAACAAGATTGAAAATTTTTGCATATATTTTCATTTATGAGGTTATATCTCAAAATATAGGACTGTAGCTGAGCATAAAAAAATAAAGATACGACCAATTTAAAGTGTTTTCAAATCTTGTTGGAAACCAAATAATATTAAATGCTGAGTGAGAATCAATTCATATTTTCATAAATTAGTAATGCTTGTAATAATTAAAACCCGTCTTGATCTTAAATAAATAAATTAATGCGAAAAGGGTTGTCAATTATCGAAACGTTGGTCGAGTTAATTCACTAATTTTACTAATAAAATCTGCCATCGTGTTACAAAAAATAAATGAAAAAAGAAAAGTGATCAATTTATGAACAAACCTACTTAAAACTGAGCGAGATATATCTCACCGAACAAGCACAATGTAATAATGAGCTGCTGGATATTATTTACAATGGCTTGAATTCGCACGTGTTTTTTGCACATTGGGAATAAACTACGCTGCATATAAAAAAAACGAGTTCACATACCACTTCAGCCATCGTTCAGAGCTTGTCTTTCTTCTAATGGCTTCTCATTAATGCAATAAAGCAATTCAGAATGCAACGAGATGCATGCACTCTTATCTCGATACGTTTAATTTGTAATGATAGATTTGATAAGTCACAATACACGGTTAATCTGATTTAGTATGAGAATTATTATGTGAAAGAAATTGACTTTGATCTGAGGTTTCATCTTCTATTAATTTCTAGATTTTTATACACAATATGTTATTGTCTTTTTTTGGTATTTTACAAAAATTAAAGTGTCTCTAACAACGGACATAAGAGAATTATTTTCAAAAGTCAATTTGTAAGATCTAATATTGTATTAGAAGTCACTTTTAGTGTGTTCATTGTCAATGAATGCTCGGTGGAAAGGTATTATATTATATAAGACAAACACAATATTTATTTGTACTTATTTTCAATTTTATTTACCAAAATCAGGACCAGTTTTGCTCATGGCGAGCATTATCAACTGATAATAAATATAATTTAACAGTGTTATGTGTACAAAAACAAATTGAAATAAAAAGGTGTTATAATCAATTGGCATTGAAAAGAGTTTACAAATTACAGTAGAATTTATGAATAAGTGACTCTAAGCTAACACAAATAAAAAAATGAGCATCTCTAACATTGAATTACAAAGATCATCAAAGAGATTAATTTTATTATTTTAGTGGAAATACGTACAAAGGAATATTGTGTTTTTCTTAATTTTATTAAAAGTATTAACGGAGGATGGAAATCTGAAGCTGGTCGTGATTTTGAATTGCGTTTTAGTAATGCGTTGGTGTTCTGGAAAGATCTGGATATTATATTTTAAGGATAGAGTTTACTCTGAGGGATAAATTAACGTGAAAAAAAAGACTTATCTGTGGAAAGTATTAAATACCCGTAAAATAATGTTAAAATTTAGATAGGTGGCGACCAAAACGAGATTATAATATTTTTTGCAAATAATTTACCTACTTGTGTGATGAATTATTGTCGTTCATTCTTACTGAAAAACTATAAATGATCACGTGGGCCAGGGTTATGGATCCGCCTGAGTTGATTTTTTTGGTTTAAAGCTTTTATTGATATATAAAATAATGTACATGAATTTTTTGTGTGCCTATTTTATTAAAATTTCTTGAACATGGCATTAGAAGAAAAACAATGCAGAGCGTAAAACATTAATTAAATGCAAGCATGTATTGCTTGCACTTCTAAACATTATATTAAATTGATTCACTACACGACACAATCAATGATTATGAATGCTTGTCTCCTTTTGACCCAAGTACACAAGTTTCTCCGATCGACTATGGAAAATTGGAGACAATAATAATGAGAAACTTAGAATAATGAAATCATGAGGCATTTATTTGCATGCGAATTAAAGAAGAAATCTTTCGAAGTAATTTCCTATGTTCATATATTTTTTTGGACCCCGTATTGTTAGCATCGTAATAAAATACTATTTAAGCTATTTTTGTTAGTGTATATGTTTCTGAATTCAATCCGCATTATTTGTACTAGTAACTTGGATTTTCTTTCTACTTAGTTACAGAATCAAAAAGTCAAAGTACTAAATAAACACTCATTATTAAATAATATATTAGTTATATTCTTTCTTATTCTTCGTCATCTTATTTGATTTGGCAAAAGCATTGTAGACAAAGACTAAACATTTATTCTTTCTGAGCCCTGTTAAAGAAGAAAAATACGTGGCGTAGATTGAACTTTACGAAAAACATCGTGTTAATAATATTAAAGTTTAAATTATTATTATCGATTAAAAGTTATTGATGGCAATCTAAATTAATTTTACAATTTTTAATATTAATGGTGAACCCCTGAAGATACCGAAAGGCAAAGCACGAGTCGGTAGTGACAAAACTTGTGTGAATGTACAAAATTTGAACGATTCAAATTTACTTTCGATTGAAATTCCACTAAGCATTTTCAATCGAAATCTTAAACTATATCAATATTGATAGTACAGCAAGATTAACTGAAATCTACAGTAACAAAATTAGTGTTAATGTTTCGTATTGTAATAATTTTATTTCATATGTACCTATACAAAATAAACTTATTTACCAAGCGTCAGTTTAAGTTAAGCACTTGAACGCCTAAAGATGTCAATTTGATAAAGATTTGATCGATTCAAATTTAATATTGAAATTTCATCAAGCACCTTCAATTAAAATCTTAAAATATTAATAGTGTTCAATCAATTTGAAAAGTATATGTTCATCTTTTCTAAGAGAAAGATTACTCTAATTAACAAAAAAAACGGGAATGGGTTGTCAATACTAAAAAAATTTTCAACTTATTCATGAAAAGTTTTGTCTGAAAACAAAATCACCTATGTAAAGAATATAAACATTGACTAAGCATATTGTTATAGCTTTGCTATCTCATTTGACAATTTATCATGGCATCAAATTGAAATCAAATTTAGGCATCGTTTCAAAAAGAGGCAATGAAGCTATTTGCTAGATTATGTAAAGGTTTGAACTAGGGCATCCGACCCTGGATCCTTTTTTGTGATCCCGGGATCAAACATTCACCATAAAATCGTTAATTTTTCAAAAAAAAAATGCCGAATTTAAAAACTCAGACTCAAAGATCTTTTTTTATTTTTTAACTCTTCCAAGATTTCAAATTTCAAAAACCCATTATTTTGATGACTAAAAAATTAATGATGATTTAATTAAAAAATCGGAACTTATTTTTTTTTAACCCTCGCGCTACTTTGTCAAATTTTCTCAATCCCGAAATCACGGGATAAGAATATCACAAATCCTGGATTTCGGAATCACAAAATTGGACTGGATCTCGGAATCGGAGACCCTAGTTTTAACACTTTAGTAAATAGCTCCCACACTTAACCGAATCTTTGTTGTGATGTTATTATTAGTAAGTTTTTATTTATGTCTCTTTCACCTCGCCGGTAGTGGTGGTTTAACTGGAGCAATCGTGCGTAGGCTGAAAGGAAAACTCTACCATCATTTGTGTTTTATGGTATCGACTTTTTACGAAACCAATTCCGAAATCGTCGTGAATATAAAATGATCTTCAAGTTTACTGAGCCACGAAATGGACATAAATATATATGTTCAAACTTGGCGGCGAAAGACGAGTTTTTTGTTTACGAAATAGCTTCGTGTTGAATGAAAGTGAAAGAAGAGGTAATCAAAAACTAACATCCAAATAAAATGTTCAGCAGAAAAAACGTATAAAAAAGCACTGCTAGGTGGGTTATTTTTAAATCTCTTACAGACAAAGGTTACATACTCTTTTTTTATCAGATACATACTGAACTTACATGAACCACAGCTATTTCTATTGACATCTAAATACAGTTAATAATATTTTTATTTAATTTGATAATGGATCAATCTGGGAAGAATATTACTTATTTCAAAAATTAAATATTTATTTTAATTTTTTTAATCCATGTCCGCTCCCAATGTGGAGAATATGGCCTCCTAATGGAGGTGTCTTAACAGATTTTGTATACGAGAACTGTTTGTTACTCAGTTCCTCAACCTCTCTGTTTCAAAGACTGTAGGGGTAGAAGGATAAGACTAGGATAGAACTAGTGGTTAGCTAATCGTTCTCGTTTCTTCCGTTTTAGGATAGGATGAGTGATAGGAATTCAAGACATCGCATACATCCATGCCTTCGGACACATATATAAATTGATTGAAAAATCAATCTATAAAATCTGTCCCTCATGGGACTTGAACCAGTGACCTTTATGTTTTAAGCCAACGACGTTGACACTTGACCATGCAGCTGGCAATTCAATTTTACTACATATGAACTATTTCAATATTACTTTTCAACAACTTTCTTGAAACTATGTTTTTATTTTAAATTCTGGTTAAGGTCTTCATTGCGTTTGTCTGTGGTGCTAACTGACGTCAACTAAATAAATATAATCGAGCCGAAATGGATTTTTACTCGTAATATTTTATGGCTATCGATTTGTTTACAAAAAATAACCTTTTCACAAAACTCTTTCGTGTATTTGCAAAAAATAATAAAATTAATGTGACTTCCAAAAATCACTGATATACAACATATCGACTGTGGAGAGGGAAAAGAACGCAACCCACAGTTTTTTCAAAACAATTTTTTTTTCGATAATTACAATGTATTCAACTTGATACACGTTCTATCAAAAGAATGCAAGCTACAGATGCTGAATTAGTATCTAAATTTAGCTTTTAAGTTTGAAAAAAGATTGGCTTGTGAAAATTTTAACGATGAAAAAAGACTGAAAAAAAAGTTTTCCCTAGACAATTTCTTAAATTAATATTAGATTATGTCAATTAAACACCAGTTTAGAAGTCTACGTGCACTTAAAAGTCGCGTTTATTTCATAATTTACATATGGCCGAAAATCATCAAAACACGTTTTTTGTGCCTCCAGCAAAATTTTCTATGTGTGAGTTACGTCATTTTTCCTTTCCACAGTCGATATGTTTTGTATCCATATCTGAATAAATAATAATGATTGAATATAAGATATGAGCATTGTAATAGATAATAATAGATGACAAAATACTTGGATACGTGAGGCGTTTACAAAATACATTTATTTTTTTCTATCTCATGTTTTTAATTATAAATAAGAAATGAGACTTGACTTACGTATTCAATGGTGCCAGATCAATCGTTAGAGGGTTTTTTTATATTCACGACCGATAAGGTTACAAAAACTAAAATGATTTCTTAAACTAATTGATGTTTAGTTAAAGCACGTGCTTTGATTTTAAATAGCTTCTTTTGTTAACCCTGTATCTATCTCAAAGTAAACAAATCCAACCTTTGATATCCGTCACGTTGTAGATCATATATGGGCAACCACCGGCCCGCCAAGCTTTTTTGTCTGGCCCTGATTCATCTCGGCGAAGTTATAGAGATAGAAATTAATAGTTCCAGAGAGGGATTAAATAATGGATATGACACGGGCGCTTGCAGTGGCTCCACTCTACTAGTTTATGATCACCACCACTTGGACAATATATAAGAAGTAGCAGCGTGTTTTATTTGATTTAATATTACTTTATTATGTTTAATAATTTGGTCCGGCCCTTGACTCGAAGACAGAATGATAATTTGACCCCAGACCTAGGAAAGGTTGCCTATGCCTGTTGTAGATAAATAAATAATACGTCGTGATCCAAGATGAAAAATCGCTCACAGCTTCTGTAGAGTGTTAATTATTTTCGATTAGACGATCTACCTTGACCGGTTCCTTCAACATGAAAATCTTTTCAAATAAACACAAAATGATCTTGCACGCGATAAGCAAACATTGAAGTAATCATAGTCCAGCTGTTTTTATTTATGTTTAACCGTAAATTGACTGAAATAATTATAAGACACATTTTTTTATTATCGATAAAATTTTATGCATTCGTACAAGTTTTGTCACTAACGACCCGGGTGTCGCCTTTAGGCATCTTCGAGCATTCAAGTGCACGGGTGAACTTGAAGATTCCTAAATGTGAAACCAAAATTTTGACGATTCATATTTAATACCTTCAGTTGAAATCTTTAATTTATCTAAATTCTTTGTCAAATTTTATTATTTGAAAAAAAGGTCACAAATACTATTCTATGCGCAGTAGCCTATGCCGGTTGTTTCCAAAGTTTTTGCTATTACGCCTCCCTTGAAAAACATTTGTTAATGTTTTGGAATGGTAAAAAATATGTTGTTACAAAAAAAAAAAAGTGTTTGATTGCATCCGAGAATTGTATAATACAATATTATAACATTTATAGGTGCTTATACACACTGTATTAGATTTTTTCTGTGTGGCGAGTCGTGGTCATGAAACTGTTAATGTCATGATCACACATGAGCAAAGGGTTAATGAACGTTGATAGTGCTGTTAGTTGTTACCTACATATATATATAATCACTCTCACATTCTCCGGAAGGGAAATGATGCTCATCTTCACTTTCACCCGCCAAACGAAATGGACATGACTTTTTACCGCTGCGTTTGATTTGGCCTTTTAGTCAAACACACACTATACTTACTGAGAACAATCTAACAGGCATTCCTCATACGAGTATGTTAGTCCAACATCTCATTAGCGGTATGTAACATAAAACATTACAATATCGGCGGTGAACCTCGAAGGGACCGTTTATCTTACCATGTACTAGCTGGTAAACAATTTTTCCTTTTATTTGCTTATATTTTAATCAGAATACCTAATTATCACAGATAACATTATTTGATATGAAAAAATACATTTATTCTAATAAATTGGACACTACCAGAAATTTACAACAAATCCTTCCTACCTCTAGTTACTAATAGTTATTGTTCTTACCTCTAGAGCAGTGTTTCCAAACTTTATGTTACTTACGCCTCCCTTTGAAACAAAATATCTTTGCGCTTCCCCATCTTTTATTTCATATCGACTGTGAAAAGGAAAAAGGACGTAACCTACAGTTTTTTCAAAACAGCTTTTTTTGATAATCACAATTCACAATGTACCAAACTTAATACACGTTCTATCAAAAAGATTCAAGCTTCAAATGCCGAATTAGTATCTAAATTTAGCTTTTAAGTTTGAAAAAGATGAGCTTGTAACAAATTAAAACCAAGAAAAAAGACTGAAATAAAGGTTTTTCCTGGACAATATCTTTAATTAATATTAGATTATGACAATTTAACACCAGTTTAGAAGTCTCCGTGCACTTTAAAGTTGTGTATAATTCATAATTTGCACATGCCCCAAAATAATCAAAACACGTTTTTTGCGCCTCCTGTAAAATTAGATATGTGTGGGTTACGTCCATTTTCCTTTCCACAGTCGATATGATAATAAAGGCACATTTAAAGGGGAAAACACGCCTTCCAGCATAGATATCGCTGCTTTAAAGTCTACAGTCTTGGCTATAGAGGCCGAATTTAAGTTAAGTTTTGCTAAATGTATTCAGTAGAAATGCTTTATTAGAGAACCGTATACTCCACATTGGGGCCGGGCACCAAATATAAATATACTTAAATTGAACTTATGTCTAGAAAATATTAGTTGTTTTACCATTGAAAAGAATGAACCTTTTATTGATACTTAATATTAGTTAAGCACTTAGGTTAAACTTTATTGGGTAATATAGTAATTAGGAAGAAATAGTAATTGTTTTATTATTTCTCTGTATAAATGTTTTTTTAGAATTAGTTTAACAAATTACCTATAATAATTCTGTATTTTTTTTTACTGAAAGGCTACATTGAAAAATCAATATAAGTGGTGGGTCGTATGTTAAGTTAAGTATCATGTATGTTAATAAAAAAGTAATATCAACATAAAAAAATTAATGAGATTCTCAACAAACAATTTATTGGCCGCATAGCAGGCCGCACAACAATATGTTTTGAGCCATAGCTTTCCTAGGGCTGGCCTAGAAATGTTTTCTTTAAACTGTTTTTTTTCAATGTTAAAAAGTCAGAATTAGTCTTGTATTCAGATCTATATAGTTTAATTTTTACCCACTCATAGTTACATAGCACATAAAAGAAAATGTAAGCAATTTGAAGATAATATACTATCATTCATATTATATTACATTTACACTGTGGCTTAAAACAAACAATTAGACAAAGAAGTGGTGTTAGAATATTAAAAACACGCTATCTCAGAAAAAGATACAAAAGTGAACGGCCATTAGGCAGATTACGCGTTGATCAGCCAGTAAGTGCCCGCTAGCGGTTGTCAATCAACATTGTTCTACACGATGATCATTAGTTAAGACTAGGGATTGTATTGACGGCACCATCTCTATCAGGATTCCGGTATTTTCACTCTAGTATTACGGTATTACAAAAAGTACAATTGAGTCACTCATTTTTCAAAACTCAGTTATGTTTATTGTCTTTTGTTTTGAGATACTCACAACAAAACATGTAAGAAACGTATACACTGAAAAAAAAATAGCAATGTTTTCTATAATCAAATTGAAAAAGTATTATCAATTTTAATATATTTCAAGTTTTTTTAAAAAAACTAGATGACAAGCGGTAAATTTGAGAAAACTTTTTTACATCCTGGCTTTTTTCACAAATCCGAACCGATTCCGTTGTTAACCGTTTTAATACCGCGCAAATAAATCGTTAATATGTCTCAGAGATACTGCTTGTTTTTGAGAAAAATAATTTTGCCTAATATACACTCGAATTTGATATTTTAAAAACTTATATTGATAGGAACTACACATACTCATCAAAATATTGCTTACACTCTATTAGAATACCAAGTATTTGATTTTTTAAATGTCTTTGACATCCGTGTTCGACTGCATATGTTCCGGACACCCGTGTCCACTCGGTATTCAAGTGGTTAATAGACTAACGTGACTTAATGTGACAATAAATTTGAAGTTTGTATGAATATTAGATTTTACTTATTACGATAAAGATTTGACACTAAAAAGATTTAAAATTATATATCGATATTTCAGTATCAATTTATTCGCCAGAAATAGCGATCCCGATCGAGGGTTATAACTTTTATTTTGATTCAATATTTAGAATGCTAGTATTTAATATAAAATACCGATGTTGAGACACTCGTTGGGGATTGGAATCCCTAGCTGTAGCTTTAAATACGTGAACACGATAATGCTTTTACAATTACCAAGAAAGGGTTTTTAGGTACGTCTTAAAATAATTACTCACATCAGATTTCGAAAGAGTGTGTATGTATTTTTACGTTAATGATATAAGTAACACAGGCTTGTATGAAAAAAAAAACCTATATATATAATATTTTGTTTGTTGGGCAATCAAAACGTGATATTTACATGTTTCAATTATGTACGACGCTGAAATAAAGGTTTAGTTGTGGCTTTTATTAAGTGTTTTTGAAAATATTGTATACAAATAAATGAGAGTCAAAATCCGAAAGTCTAAAAAAACGACCTTGAGTGAAACACTCCATTTCTTTATGTAAAAACCCCTATACCCTCGAAAAAAACCAAGCTGATATTAAGGTTAAGTAGTGGTCTACAGCAATACCTATAATAAAACAAAAATATTAAATTACTTGTTTGCAAACATTCGTGTAATTGACGAAATCTAACTTAATAGGATTTTCAGAACATTTTTAAACAATGCTACATTGACAATCTGCATGCTGAGGATATTTCGTTTGATGAGGCACGAGATTTATAGAAGACTATCAAGACATTTAGAAGTCATTAGCACTCAAAATCACGGCACATCCGTTAAAGAAAATATTGTTTCAAAAAACCATTTCTTTGGGGGCTTCAGATATTGAACAAAACTTACATTTGAAACTGAAACTGAATAAAACAATGTTTTATAAAGAGTTTCTGACTTTATGCTCATTGTAAATGTACGGATGAAAAAAAACTGGTGTCCTTTTTTGTTATACTAAGCACGACATTAGTGTGCTTTTCGGCTGTCACATGCGTTATAACAATAAATACTTCGCCATTTATCCAAATTTTTTACAGATATATTTTGTTTTATAAACGTTACGTGTTGTTTCTGGAACATATAAAATAATTATAAAATCTTGAAATTCTGTAATCTGTTCATCTATTTTGTATGAATCACACGTATACTTTAACTAACGCGGTTTCTATAATATTTACGTGGACTCTTTTAAGGCATATTCACACGTATCATTCATACTGGGTTAATTTCTAAAATAGTTATCATATATGTAAACTAAGTGTAAGAGAAATTATTTACTTCAAGCTTAACAATAATAATGTAGATGTAGAAACTGGTTCAAGTCGATCATGATTATCTAACTACAATTCCAAGAACATCGATACAAATCTATCATTGGAAAAGTATATCAAAATCAAATTTTCGCACGAAAGTAAACTATAACATAATAAAATATATATTCATATACATATTATACATAGAAAAATCTAGAACAGCCGTGTCGAATAGATTTTATCCGTCAAGGAAGTCGCACAGAATCGGTAGATTAAAATTGTATATAATTTCCATATTTATGTACAATTCTTTTTATCAATTGTTAAAAAAATATTCATATCTCTGTGTAGCGTAATAAAACCAACACATGCGATAATCATTCTTCAAACAATACCTAATCACGGGTCGGTTTCATTTATAACTTTTGCGTCGCATTAACGTATGGGAAATAAGATAATATTAACAAATCTCAAGCGTAAGTCAGTGATGTCAAACGTTCATTAAATAATTACTGCGGCTTTCTTGGTCTAGCGGCTACAACTAGGGCATCCAATCCCGGGATCCTGTTTAATTTTCTGATCCCGAAATCCCGGGATTGAGAAATTTTTAGTAAATCCCGAAAATTGATAGGACTTGGAAGAGCTAAAAAAAACGAGTTTCGGAGATAATCTGAGGGAATAGTATAGCGAATTCAGGATTTCAAATTCCTCGGTGAGCTAAAAAAAAAAACGAGTTTCTGAGACAATCTGGGGAAAAAGTTCTTGTGAACGAATGTAAGTGACTTCGTTTCTTTTCGAGTTTTTAAACATCAAAATATCTGGAACCTAATCACAATAATTGTTTGTGATATTTCAAAATATATTGGTTAAATCCCCAATCACTCATTTTGGATAAACATTTGAAACATGAGAACGCGTATTATTAAAATTTCATCTTCGGTTTGTTCTCAACTCTTTCTCTGTCTCTGTTTTTTTGTGCTATAAGCATGGAATGTAAGAATTAGTCAGTATGTATTGTTGAAGAATTTAACCAACATATTAATACAGTTCTCACATAAATTAAGACCAACGTGTAAACATTCATTCGCTGTAACAATACGTCGGAAGATTTATTCTTAAATAAACAGATAAGCGTGAAAATTAGATTGTGTCGCGAAATTCATTATAAGCTGAATTAAAAAACATTAATAGATTTTTTATTCACCTAAAACTATCAAGTGTAATAAGTAGCATTATACCAGATCAAAAATAAGACGTAAAGTATTTCTTCACGCGGTAATAATAAAAAATGGCTCATTGGTGTAGTGGTCTAAGTAGCTTCGGATACGGAGCTTGCAAGCTCGAATTCATAAATTAATTTTCCGATTGACTTGAGAATTCTGTTCAAAGGTATATCCATCTTTTTATTTCTTTTCTCTTTAAAAAACGAGAGGCAAAGCATTTGAGTAACAAATTATTCTCGTAGAAACTTCTGTTAATATAAACGTTAAAGTCCATATTTTTCACATTAGGGCATGAATTAAAAAAAATACCAAAAATTGATAAAGAAACACATTTAAAGAAAAATAGTGAAATAAATTTAATATTTTCATTCCTTTAGTAATGTAAGCTGTCAGATTTTTATCACCTTGTTGTCGCTGGTCCCTTGTAAAAAATACAAAAAACACGGTTTTGAAAGGTTGATTAGATAATAACAAGTGATATCTTCACCCTCATCTTTATTTCACTCTAAGAAGAAAGATTGTGTGGATTACTTAAAACTTGTTCCGTTAAAACAACTTCTGTAGAAATACTTTATTGTAACTTTATATGCTTCGTTAGTAAAGAAGGATGTGGCAATAAAAAACTATAATCTTTATCAGTTACCGGTGTTCTACTATAGTGCGATATGATAAACATCATAAATACACAGATGGATTCAGAACATTGCACGTATAAATAATATTTAACCGTATCCCAGTAATGTTAATAATAAAGGGGAAATTAGCAACCAAGAAAACCTTCATTAATTATATATAAAACATGGTTGTATCAGTCATAAAAACAATCTCTCACTCGCAAATATTTTCACAGTTTATACTGTACTTGAAAATCTAGATAAAAAATGATTACGTCCCATCCAAATTTTGAATTGAATAATTATGAAAATCAGAACGTAATTTCGGGGTAAAGGCGGGTTTGTAAAACGAGTTAAATCTTTATTTTTACACTTTTTGATGTACATTACAACTATTGGTAGAATACTATAATTATGCTAAAAGTCAAACACTATTTATTCGTACATATCAAATAACATACAGTGTTTACTGATATTTACGAATTATTAGGAGACTCCCCAAAGTTGGAGAAAATGTGAATGTTGATAAACTCATACTAGTGATATTATAAACCGTATCAAAGGTTTTATAATTTGAGATTATCAAATATATTTTAAGATTTCCGTGACGAAATATAATGGGGAAACGACGGCGTATACCTTCTGATACCCTCCATTAGAACCCTGAGTATAGTTATTATATATAATGCACTTTTCTTAGATCAAGTTCACACTAAAAGTAAGCAATGTTCGACATGAACACACATGTATGAGTAAACAAGATGTGTAAAATGATTCACACTGCCGTATTGCGTGAAATGTGAAATTGTGGTCGAATTCAATTGAATGAAGTCAAAACAAAGAAGATAAGGTGACCTACCGAGACGTCTTGCGTGTTCATCACTTCACATGCATAGTAGTAATGGCAAACATTTGGATTGTAAAATAATATATTAAATAAACACAACCGTGCACAAACAAATATAAGCTGGTGTTTTATTAGCTCGACGAAGTATAAATTTAACAAGTTGCTTAAGAAAACCCATTACTAAGGTACCATTTCCTGGTAGCAATTTTCACATTCCCTTCATTTCGTTTCAAGTATTTGCAGCATACATACTTTTGACCGAACAAGTTTTATACATTGTGATTATCTAAAATCAAAGTTATTTTGAAAAAAAACTAAGGTTTACTTCTTTTTACCTGACGACAGTCGAAACATATCTGTATGTATTGATAATATATTAAAAAAATATTTTTAAAATATTTAATTGGTAAGTCAAACTACTGAATAAAAAATAAAGCACGTGTTTGTACTTTTTCCATATTTATTAGGATCAGGACCAATTTCGCTCACCATGAGCATTTTCAACTGAAACCGTGGAATCAGTACAAAATAGTGCTTTATTTTTTTATTATAATGCCATTCCACCAAGTTTTGACAGTTAACACCTTCAACATGATGACACTGCTTATATAAGAAAAAGTGTATTCGAAATGTGAAAAATATCAAGCATATGTGGTTGCTTAATAAATAAAATAAACTACTTTGGGATAGTCTAAAAGGGTTTCTTAAGGAGGCGAAACGCATAGCAATGAGACAACAGACATCAATTTTATTTTTTTATGCTACCGTATCTATTAAAAAAAATCTTTTGCTTATCACAAATAGAGGAATGTGTCTACGATGCTACGTGTGTAAATAGTTTAACGGTTACTTTTTTTTGTCATTTCTTGTATACAAATAATAATATTATTAAAAGGTCTCAAGCTTTTTTCAAATGTTTATTAACACTTTAAAATATTTTTTGACTCGGTTGTTTAGGTCAGTGCTCCGCAACCAGTGTGCCGTGAGCCGGATACAGGTGTGCCGCGGTCAAATACATAATAAAAAAAATTTTGAGCAAGAGCTTTGGGTTGTGCTGTCAAATATCGAGCCGAATATAATACCTTTGTGTTCATTGAAACAAGCGCAGGTATCACATTAATTAGTTATAATTATTAAGATTGCATAAAAGTAAATATTTTATAGTTTTAGGTATGTATACTTTTCAAATAAAAAACGAAAATTTATTGTAAAATTTGTATATCAATTTATGCCTATATATTTTTTCTTTTGGTGTGCCGCGGAATTCTAGGAAGAATTTTGGTGTGTCGTAGGTGATAAAAGGTTTCGGAGCACTGGTTTAGGTAACGCATACTTTATTCACTTAACATATTCTCCAAGATGCATAGGCAGTGGTTTTTGAAACGTTCTTCATCACTGTGGCAATGCATGCCTACTTGTTACTTATGTAAAAAAGGTTCTCACACTCTGGCTCGCCGGGCTTCAAACGCAAGTACGCCGATTACACGTAAAAAGTTTTACATTTATTTATTGGGTCGTCCGAGATATAAAATAAGATTTTGAGACGGCATGTTGTCTGCGCGCGCATCTTCCAATGAACCTCTTCTATACGGGAGAAAGTTATTTTAAATAAATTAAAGTATTTATTATTGTCATTATAAATATTTATGTACCCCCCTGATAATAAATAAATGTTGATAATTAATTCGCAATCTATATACAAACACTACAAGTTAATACAGGCCCCGACTCATTATTTAAAATATTTGTTGAATTAACTTTACTGTATACGAATTTTCTATTTCTTTTTTTTAATTTACATCTATATATATCGATTGTCTTATTTGTTAGTCCAAAGGTTCCCAACCTTTTTCGGGTGGCGAACCCTTTTTATAAAAGCCATGTGACTAGGCGACCCCCCCCCCCCTCCCCGAGGAATTCGAAATCCTCGATTTGCTATACTTTTCCCCGGATTGTCTCCCAAACTCCGTTTTTTTTTTAGCCCACCGAGGAATTTAAAAACCTCGATTTGCTATACTTTTTCCCCGGATTGTCCCCGAAACTCCTTTTTTTTTTTAGCTCACAGGAGAATTTGAAATATTCAAAATCGAAAAAAGTTGGCGATCCCCAGGCTAGAAACCCGTGTGTTAGTCAGACAATCCTAATTATAAATTGCACTTATGAGTATTTTTTAGCTTTAATGGGTCCAGTAATTAGATTATAAAAAAATGATCAACTTCTTTAGAATTAAACGAAGTGTTGGTATTGTTTGGAATCTGCAGCATTACACAAATATCTCTTAATTGGCTACTACTTAATTTGGCCTAAGAATCAAATATATAAAAACTTATTGATAAAATGTATACATCTCGGGCATATATGAATAGCATTTAAATATTGCTTTTTCCATTATTTAAAAAAAAACAGGTCATTTGGAGCTGTCTGTCTAAACAAAACTGCACTATCGATATACTCATCAACGCCGTGACGACAGGAATATAAAAAAACTTTGTATCGAAGTGGTAGGTATATTTATGAATGTATTATAAAAGATCACTTTTAGGGTGTTCAATGTCAATAATTGGTGGAAAGGCATTATATTAATAAAAACACAATAATCCTTTGTACTTCATTCCACTTTATTTAATATGTCAGGACCGGTTTCGCTCATTGCAAGCATTGTCAACTGATTATATTTCTTATCAGTTGACAATGCTCGCAATGAGCGAAACCGGTCCTGACATATTAAATAAAGTGGAATGAAGTAATAAGGATTATTGTGTTTTATTAATATTATAAAAGAAACGCAAAAAGAAAAAAACAGTTTAAAGTTGGAGTGGAGCTTAATTTTATATCTTTATTAGTCACTAGTACTCAACCTGTGGCCCATTCAGATTTAATGTGAGGCCCAAAACAATCATAGCCACCAGATACTTTTTCAAACATATGATATAGTTTGCAATTTTTTTTTTTATGTAATGAGTATTTTAATATATTGTAGTTTTTTTTCCTTTTATTTTCTTAACTTACTATATCATGTACAGTATGTGGTATATTTACGTATTACTATTAATATGATGCGGCCCATGTAATGTATCGAAACCCGGTATGCGGACCAGTCGAAAAAAATGTTGAGTATCGCTGTTCTAAGCGTATGCATTTATGAATCAACCGAGATCATCATCACCATCTACACACGAAAAAGAAATAATTAATTAACTACAACCATGCTTATTTGTTAATGTTTTACATTATTCATAGATACATATTATAATATTACAAGCAGTGAAATTATCAAGAATACATTACATTTGTATTAGAGTCGCTGGAATTTTTCCTAGGAAGAATTTTCAACGCGACAATTGGTACCGGGTAACACAGCACGCAAAGAACAATAAAAAAACTTCCTTTATATACAATATGGTAAGTTATTGAATAATGAAAATGATTAATAAATTATTAGTAAAAAATGTCTTCTTCCTTGTATTTAATAACTATTAGAAAATTTCAACACCTAGTTATATTTGGTGTCTTATATTTAGCGACGTTTATTTTGCACGTGTTTGATAAATTCATATTTTGTACCGCTGTCAAGAAAAAAATATAAAATATTTATTAGATTAAAACAATACGACTACATTTTTTTATTCAAGGATTGTAAAATATTTTTGACCGTGTCTTTGTATATTCATTACTTTGCTAAAAATGATTTTTGTTCGACAAATATAACAAACTATAAACAATGTGTCAAAGTTCTTCTTATATCAAATTTTATTTAATTTAATAAAACTAATATAATAACACTAACTCGGGTTGTTACGTACCTACTGTTATTAGAGTATTAAACACACATTTTTCTATCAATTATAATTCAATATGATTAAGTAAGCAAACATAACGAGTTGGAAAAGTTAATCAGCTTATATTTATCACATATCTTTACTATAAAAGTGCCACATAAAACCTACAACATCTGATGTCAAGAAAAAAAGATGCAACAAAGTTGTATGTGATAAGTTAAATATTATCTTGAAGATAAAATTGTTGTTGTACCCTTACTGTCCACCTTTTTAAACATTTCTACCTGTGCGTTTCAATCTATTTGTAGTTCAAAACCCGCCGTGGCAGGTAAATATTTATGATCAAAAGAAGGATTTAAATTTACCATTATACTCGTTTTTTTAATAGAAAAAATCAGGAAAACGTACAATGAATATTTCATCCATTTCCGCTCGAAATGTTAAGCATATAAACTCCTAATGAAGTAATCTCAACATCAGTTTTTCCTACGAGAATTTATTGTTACTTAGTCGCTTAACCTGTTTTAATTTTCATATAGAGCAGGGAGAGAAAGGATAAAAGGTAGGACAGGACAATATGTTAACTTATTATTCTACGCTCCGTTATTTTAAGATATTAAGTGTGGGATAGAATTGTTAGATATCACAGACAGAAATCGATAAATCAACTGAAAAATGCAGTTCGTACTGGACTTGGAACTGGATTTTAAGTTCCACCCAGTTGTAATTAATATTCTTATGGGACAATATTAAATATATTTTAAAAACAAACGAAATGTCTTTAATTTCATACAAAACCATAATGCACCGATTAAAGGTATTTCTCAGCCAATCAGTTGCTCTACATTTTGCATATTATTCATTGAAGTAGAAACTGGTTTTGTTAACATAAACATTTTCGCTTTTTCCTAAGTGATATCTTGTCATCTGTTTACTATAGATACTCATTTCGTCACGACTACAAGATGAGATACTAATGCCAATCGGTGACATGATTGACTTTCCCGTAAGTAGATTTTGACAGGTAAATAATGAGAGACGATCAACCAGACAAAGATAAAAAATAGTTTACGGTAAATACGGTATGTCCAAAATTGGGTGTTTTGAGTTAAGAATGAAGATCGATAGATTCAAGCCCGTTTTATAGTCTCAACTATATAATAATTCATTAATTTATAAGACGAATTAAGTATATTAAAACTTATAGTAAAAAATTCTTAAGTCTGTATTTGTAATTCTACAGGAGAGCCATCTCATGTTGAAAATTTGCTGCAAATACGAAAGTTGACTCTCTACATTGACTCTTGTTAGTTTTAAAGGGAATATAAGGACCCATTAGAGGTAAAGTAAACCAAATGGTATTTTATATTTAAAAAAAGTTAGATGCGTTTTAATATTCAACACGTCTTAAATCGTCGTATATCGAAAAGTGAAGTAACCTCAGTTAACACACATTGCAATAGTGTTATATCTGTAAAATAAAAATATGAAATCCACCAAAAAACCAAGTAAAGACGTGATTGTCCGTAAAAGATCAGGAAAAAAGTTTTGCAATTTAAATAGTTGGCACACCTCACCTCTTGAGTGCTCGTATGCATGAATATTGTAATTTTAGTGTTCTTTGTATTAAATAAAAACGGAGCTATATTTAATATCAATTTTAAATCGAAAATATTGAAAAGATAAATGGTAAATGGTTTTATAAAAATACAACTAAAAAATCACCATATCTATTACTCAAAAAATGACAATACTGTTTTACTAAGCGTGCAATATCAATATGCTGATTAAAATTGCTGCAGCAATGTAGTTAGTGATGTAGTTAAAATGTCCGTAGAATCTCTCTTTAAATTCTCACAAAATTCTCAATTTTACAATTAAGTATTTATCTACATCGTATAGTATACTATATTATATTAATAAACTGTATTCAATTATACTATAAAATACCCAATATGACCTTATTTATCATTACACTTTTTGTAGATTCATGGATTCATTCGGAGATTAATTTCATTCAAATGATAATAATCTATGAAATGTGATCAACATGAAATCTTTTTAAAGGGATTTTTTTAACATACATAGATTTAAAAAAACATTATAAGTTCATTTAATCAGTGCTGATGACTTCGCAAATTAGATTGACTGTATTAAAAAAAAAATATTCCCAAAATAAATTCTCTAAAACGCACACAAAGTTGCACTTAGATAAAACTTAAAAATTAATAGTAAATTTGATCGAAAACTTTTCAATTCATATCGACTGTGGAAAGGAAAAAGGACGGAACCCACACATATCAAAATATACAGAGGCGCAAAAATCGTGTTTTGATGATTTTGGGCCATATGTAAATTATGAATTAAATACAACCTTGAAGTGCATGGAGACTTCTAAACGGTGTTTAATTGACATAATCTAATATTAATTGAAGAAATTTTCTAGGAAATACCTTTATTAAACATATTAATTGTATAAGGTCACTATTTTCGTCGATGATTATATAATAATTTAACACAGTGAGCGTATTTTAGAATTATAACAGAACTGTGTTTGTAGAACAATCTAACGAAAAGAAATTCGTTATGTTTTTAATACAGCTCATTTAATCTGGTTTAGGTTTGTTTGAGCAAAAGTAACATTAAAATAATTAATATACGAACAATTTTTATCTGGCAATTTAAATTTTCCCGTTCTTCTTTTGTGCAGATTCACTATGGTGTAATTAATAACAGCATTCACATCAATTCAATTCAAATATATATTTCGGCACTTCAATAATTCACGTTTATTAATTAAGAGAATTTTTGCATACGTTTTGCATAGAATCATTTACTGAAGCGTTACTATGCATATTCAAATACATTAACGATATATTTAATACACGAATTATAAATAAAGTTTACTGTGGTCAGATAAAATAATCCAACTTAATTTTTGTATCACCTTTAAAGTGCCTATAATTGATGTTGTCATCATATATAGAATTTTTTTTTTTTTTTAATGATGAGAACCGAATTCGTATAGCGTTGAGCGAAACCAGTCATTTTCATTATACTTTTAATTTTATTTTTAAGTACAATTCCAGATCGATATTATATTGATTTTTGGTATATTGCTTTAGAACAGAGTTTTGTTAATATAACAATATATCAACAAAACGATCTCTAAGCCCCATTAAAAAATATGTTTATAATAATAAAGTGAGAAGCGTTGTTAAATATTTCTACAAAAAGCCACTGAATAAAAGCCGTCGCCAATTGGTTCTGAAAAAAACACTTGTTACACTAAGTCAAGAGTTTTAAGACTGAAATGATTTACGCTGTCAATTAAAATACATTTTTTTTAATCAATACTGCTTTTAATATTTGTTAATTTGTATGGAACTTTGAAATTAATACTTTGATGTCAAGATGGCTTTATTGTATATGCTTAATTATAGACTTTATTAAATTTACGTAAGAAACCAAAACATTCTTATATTAAATTAAGAAAAGCCGCATTTTTTTATTAATTTAAACTGAAATAAGAACTTGATTATTTAGGAAATATTTAATTATGTTTTTAAGAAAGCATACTTTTTTGCAATATTTTAAGGTAACACAAAATTAATTTTTAATTTTTAATTAAATACAACATTGCATAAAAGCGTCCTTACCTTAAGCCCTCCCATATTCACAATTTGCATTGTCATATAGTCCTTGCAACACAAACTCACGTCATTCCTTGAAGAAACGTCTTTAAAAATTCACTAAACGTTTTTAGAGCTTTTGCTCTCACAGTCAAATAAAAGAAGCTTTTAATTAATAAAAAGCTTTCACAAACAAATCATATATTTAGTCGTTAAGCTAAAAAGCTCTTTTTAACCAAATTAATTTTACTGCACAGAGCACTGTTGAGCTTGAATGCGTTGAAATAAAAAGCTCCAAACTTTAAATGTAGAAGTTTTTTTTTTGAAAATCGAAAATGCAGTCAGTGCATTCGCGCGCTTTTACGAAAGGTGATCCCCGTCTAGTTAGATGAGTATGTTATGCACTCGTGTTTGAGTATTGAATGAACCGCGATACAAGAGGTCGCGACGGCGATGGCATTCAAATAACCGCGCGCGACTCGAAACCGCACTCTTTATACCTAGTGACCCATTTCACTTTACCTGTGAGTGTTGGATCTATACGCCGACCATACGGCGTGCTCTTGGTGAGGTGGTACGCAAAACGCACTCACCACAGCATAGGCAGAATAAAAATTGTCGCTATTGGTTCTTCCATTCGATCTTTTAACAAAATTATATATGTATGTATATTAAGAAAATACTTTAACGGAGTTTCCTGATTTTATTAATATTTTTCAGTTCAAATATTACTTATTTAAAATTATTTAAGTACTGGTGGGCGCTTAAGTATATAAAGCAATCGCTAGTCAGATACAGAGGATAAAAATGAGTTTATTCAAATTAAAATGAATATTTGATGACAACGAATGACTTTTATAGTAAAAAGTAGTATCAATGTATGTGTACTAAAGATCAAAATGTATCCACTGTAAAATTTCAATTTTATACTCAAATGTTTTACTACTAATATGAAGAAATAATCGATGTGTGGTTACTGCAAGTAAATTTTATTGTTAATCGAAAATTGTGTTTTTACACAGGAAGATTATTAACTTCGTTACATAATTATTTTGAAAGAATAATATTTTTACGTAAAATTTTGAATCTTGTTTTTCGGAATAAATAAATGAATATCATAATCAGAGATCAAAATAACTAAATCAGAGATTTGTGTAATAATTTTTAAATTGTTCACTGTTTAACTTTGGTGGCACAACATGCAAACTTATTGATATTTCATAAATAAAACAAAATGTTTAACTGTTGCTTTATGAATATATATACGAAATAACATATTTATACAATTCTAACATTTTGGGGTGATTTGAAAATTGTTGTAATTTAGTGTTTATTTTTACGAATACTTTCGAGTAATAAGTCCAGAGGGACCATACAAATATTTTTAAGTTGTATTGTAAAAACAATAGGACAGTAACTACGAAATAACGTTTCGGTGTTCATTTATTTAACTTCTCTTATTCGATAATTAAAAAATAAATTTAACAGTGATTCAACGCATAGCTTTTTTACAATGTGTGTATACGGATAAGTTTATACCGCGTACACTTTACGAGCATAAAGATCAAAGCTTGAATGCACTTCACATTGTTCTTCTGACACTTAGCCCCCCACGCTTCATCTAGTATCGCACCTCATAAGCAAACACTTTCTCTCTCTAGCTCAAGACGACCAAAGCTAATAGGAAAGGGCTAGCAACATACATCGCGAACACTACTGCGAAAATAGGGGTAGCGATTATTTCAAACTTTTTTTTTTACCGTGGTATTTTTTTGGTTATATTATAAAAGTAGGAACTTAACCTTATAATTTGACGCAATATTTATATCGAATTTTATACTATTATTTACGGTTTGTTTTTAATTAAATGAACTCTGTGATGTTCCTAATTTATCACCTAAAATACATCAACGTTGAAAACGTGGATATGTCGAATTTTTCGCGTTTTGAACTCATGATTGATTTTGCGAAAGACACACCTATATAACATGGAACCTTTTTAATATAACCACAGAAATCTTGTTTGCTGAAGCGTACTTCTTTACCATTTGCAGTCTTTAATTGAAATATGTTTTCACATTAATGCGTCTTTAATTAATTTATTATCGTATAATTATAATAAAAAACATTTTGAATGTTTCAGTATAGAAAAATTTATCTTGCGCACAATGCGTATTAGTAATATTTGGATGAAAAAAAAACTTATATTATTTAAAAAAATCTGTAAATTAAAAAACATTGCCAAATCTGTAGTGTCAAGTCCAGCTCGACATAGGGATATATTCTAAGGGTTAAGCTCTCAGCAAACGATGCATATAATTAATTAATATAACCATTAAATGGAGTATAAAGTACACTCAATAATTATGATATTTAGTTAATTACATGGTAAAGTAAAATCCCTTCAATACAATGCATATAAGTATGATTTAAAATATAATTTCAACCCGTTTACTCAGAAATTATAACAGAATATTTATTATCTAGCATTCACAAACGTCTAAAATTCTTAGAAAGATTAACCAAAAGAATCCTCCTTTTGATTCTTTACCGAGAATCCTCTGTCGTATTTATTCTCGTTTAGTTATAAAGCTCTATTCATAAAGAGTAAAATCTTGATAAACACAGTTTGCTAAGCTTTTGAGGATTTATCCGGACGTTGTGAAAAGATTTATTATATTTACCAAAGGACGTACAATAAAATCTTTAATAAAAATAAAAAATAAATGATTTATTCTGTATATTCAGTAGACATTTTAAATAATATTTTGAAGCATATTAAATAATTTAGTTTTCTTATGAATTACCAATTTAATTTTGTGTTACGAATGTTACGATTAGTAAAAAAATCCTGCTCTTGCTTATTATATTTTCCTAAAATCAGTATTGTTGTTTCTTATTATGGTGCAAATAAAATTTCCCCAACTCTGTTCCTTGCATGTTATATAAACCAAGTAATGTTTTTATTCAACTTAAAATTGTTAATTTGTGGTAATTTATTGTCTATATTAAATTAAAATGTATACCATTGATAGTCTAATAACTAACGTGTGACAACCAGTGTTCCCTCTAAGCTGTGCGCGTGTGCGCGCGCACACAACTTGCCAAGCGCTCACATGCATAAGAACAGAGCGCACAAAAGTTACTCCAGCATTATATAGTGTTGTTAATTATTTTCATTATAAAAAATAGCCATTTCGTTAAGTAGGTCTGAATACCTTTATGTGGCGCACACATTTTTTAATTTACTTTTAAAGTTGCACAGCTAATGTATTTTGCGCACATAACCTTCGGAATGTTAGAGGGAACATTGGTGACAACTGGAAAAATAACAAAATTATGAAAGTTATGTTCAGTAATATCGAGAATTATAATAGCTCCATGTCTTGTGCGAACAAGTAAGCTTTTAAAGATATGTGCCCACGTGACTATTGTGGACATAAATATAAGGATGCACGAAAATTAAATTACTATACACATTTCATGTACATTTAAATTATAAAACAAATTATCTGTATCATATTTTCTTTTTTTATATTCTAAGAAAATAGTTGAGATTGTCGACGTCTGTTAGATTAAAAATAATATTTATTATTGTAAACGGTATGTTTTGTTTTTGTTTTTTTTCTTATATTGAATATATTTCTTTTATTTTATGCGTAATTGTCCCTTATTGACTTTTTCGCATATTTCGTTTATGCTTGGTCTCATTTAAAATACATAATTATATATATATATAGGTTTATACTTTTAGCAATTTTTTGATACATTTAAAACAATTTATCGCACTTACCCAACGTGCAGAATGCAGATACAATCACTGTCCATCTCAAAAAGACAGTATGACCGAAAACAAATTTTATTACTTTCACCTTTTAAATTTTATAATAAATACCACTACTCTTACAAATTTAAAAGTAAGTAGAATCAAACTAGGTGAAGTACGTACTTAGTTTATAGATTATTTGACATCACAACAATTTGTTTCACGATTTCCTTTTCCGGCGATTATCCAAATACGGTGAACTTAATAGCACAGATAACACTTTGTATTCTTGTAATATAGACCATTTAAAATCGTCTTTTTGTAATTAGATAACCATTAAACATTAATTCCTAATTACCACATTACAAAAAATGGAGGATATTGATTTTAAAACTTAAAAAGCAAAAAAAATTAAAGCTTTCGACTCAGCAATGTTCCCGCTAAGGTGTGCGCGTGTGCGCGCGCACACATCCAAAAATGTGCCCGCACACACTTTTTCATCCCCGCACAAGGCTGCGCATAGAAATATTGTAAAAATAAGTTTGTATCACCACATTTTTACATTTGCGCACACTTTTTACTGTGCTGAAAATTTACTACTCACAGAAGTTGATGGTCCGCACACACAATAGAAAAATTAGAGGGAACGTTGCTTTCGAGCCCTCGAGAGGTGAAGTAAGCATAAAGGTAAAACTTTTCTATTGGACTTTTAGTACAATCAACATGTTTTAGTGGATGGCACATTATTACTTTAGGGAGATAACACTATTTTATAGTGTATTTACCAAGCTCACTTTACTTTTATGATGCTTTAAAAAAATGTTGAGTATTATAACTCATCGAACGCATTTTTTAAAAAAATACTTCTTGGCTCACTTCACCTCTCAGGGGGTCAATTTTTTTTGTAGAAATGCATTATATTACATGATAAAAACAATCTTATAATTATTCATTATAATAAACAAAGATCAGGAGTGGTTTCACTCATAACGAGAAATTCAACTAATGAGTTAAAATAGCATTGAAACTTTCTTAACTAATTGATTTTAAATTTCCAATTAGTAGTTGTTACGTGTCAGAGATCCTTACCATTTTATTTATTGTTAGTTTGGTTTCATTTATTAATAATTTGTATCATTGTTTTTAAATTATTTTCATTTAGTTTGAAAATTCTTCGTCATACTTTGCTGTTAGTTTTTACTTTATTTTATATTACTAATCCTGTATCAATTTATTTTTCTTATATTTTTTTTACAGAGAAGTCTTTTATTTTTAAGCTATAAATAAAGTATGTTAACATTTTTATATTTTATTTTCATGAAACTGATAATATATTAACTGTGGTTAATACTGGGCGATGGATATGATATTATGACCAACAAAATTAAGAGATATCAACGCAAGGTAAACAGTGCATCCCAACTTTTAAATTAGAATTTTAATTATTAATATTAATCAGTATAGAATTGTATGCTAGCTATTTCGCAAACAATTTTAATATATGAGCCATTGGTGGATCCAGAAATTGTCCAAAGAGGGGGTCATTCAATTCGAAAATAAACATCATACAAAAATAATGCATTAAAAAATAGACGATTTAAAAATAATATATCTATATAAAAGTAGTCAGTACATAATTAAGTATGTATTCTATAAAACATCGTAAACTAAACAATTAAAGATAAAATTTCACAATAAAGTTTTAATAAAGTGGAAAAATAAAGAAAAATAATTTCCCCTTGGGTCCGCCAATGATATGAGCGTAAACCTTTTATAGTGAAATAATTTATATTCAACTTAAAATTATTAATATAGTTCCCACCATAATTTAGTTTAAATTAACATTTTTTTCTCATAATAAAATCAATAATATGTTATCCAAAACGACAAAGTCATACTATCCATTCAGGTATTTGTAAGTAATCGAAATTTAATATACAATTTAAACTACACAACTTAAAAAACTCCATTTTGGAGAATTTTTATTTTCCAATAGATGGCGCTAGTAGCTGCTAACAGTTTCAGATTCAGATTTTAGTGTAATTTTACTGATAAAAAAATGTTATACAGTGGATCCCCGATCTACCATTCTCACATTCTTCGTTTTCCCGCGTGGATCGCTTATTTTTCATAGTACCGGCCAAACATTCACTATAACAATGGTTAAAAAATCTCGCATTTGTCGTTCCCCGATTTACCGACCTCCTCGATCTATCGGCGTAATATAATATTTGTGACGGGACCATTTTGGTCGCTTTTGTTGATTACTTCTAATTTTGCTCATACATAGTTTTACTTCACATCTTGTTTCCCGATTTTTTCTAACTCACAACTAAAATGCCTAAATGAAGAAAACTAGAAATCTAGCCGAGAAACTAAGAACAAGATGCTGAAAAAAAATCCAGGTGAAGAACGAATAGACATAGCAAAAAAAGTTAAAATAGAAAATTACGCAAGTTTGAAAGGTCTCTGTAAAAATTTAGTGCCAAACTGCAAATAAAACTTAAGTATGTAATTATTAAATAAACTTAAGTATGTATTTTTTTTTCATCTTTTTTTTTTACCGTGTCCGCTCCTAATGTGGTGCATATGGACTCCTAATGGAGTTTATCCAAACAGAAGTGTTCCTACGAGAGTAGTAATATAAGGAAAGGGCTAGGACAGGAATAGTGGTTAGCTAATCGCTCTCTATACGCCTCGTTCATGGGATAGGATGGGGGGGAGGGGGGAATTCAAGACATCACATACATTCATGCTTTTAAACAGAAATTCATAAATCAATTTATAAAATGTCCATACTGGCATTCGAACCCGTGACCTCCGTAGTGGTAGCCAACGACGTTGACCACTCGACCAACCAGGTGGCATAAATAGATATGTATTCTTTAATAAAAAATTGTAAATAAATATTTTTTTAAAATAAAACTTTAAATTATTATATTTACTATGCAAATTTGTTGTTTGCGTTATAATTAATAAATCATGCTACACTTTTAATAGTAATAGATTATTATTAAACAATTAATAAATAGTAATCAGCCTTTAAGCTGATAGTCCTTGGTGGAACAAAATAATCGTTTAACCTTTTAGTAGCCGTAGATACTTAATAGTAATTACCTAGCAGACCGGCTATAATTTGCAACTATTAATTTAATTAGTTATTGACGAGATAACCTCGTCATGACGTTTTTGGCCTGTTGAGCATGAAAAAAATTACGAGATATCTCGTCTGTGGCAACCATTGAGTTAACACAGAACCTTTTTCAAGAATAGCAAAAAATATTATACACTTAAAGAAAATGAATAGGTTCACGGTACACTAAGACCCTTTCCTTTACTGCATACTTGAAGCATGAGTGTAGACTGTGGTACATACATTAGGATAATAATAGTCTGAAGATTGCACAAAGAAGTCATTATGGTTGGGCGTAGAGTAGAGGTGCATTCTAGCGGCATGTTTATTACTATCAGAAACTGACAACAGAGAGGGTACTTGTTCATGAGATTGATGGTTTTGCCGAAAACATCACATGGAAAACATATTCTTAAACTTTAATGCAAATGCACCCTCAACTTTTGATAATAGTTCAATACGTCTTTTTTGTCAATCAATTGTTTGATTAGTGGCGGATTATCATATAAGCAAATGAGGCGCGCGTTTGAGGCCTCAAAAATAACTTTTGGTTCAGATTTTTTTACTATCTTACATGGGATTTTTTGACTTGTTTTTGTTATCCGAAAAACAGAACCTCCGTCTTGGGCCTTTCATGTGCTTAATCTGCTACTGTGTTTGATAACTGTTCCCGATAAGACATCTAAAAATTTGTTTTTTTTTCTCCTAAAAAATTGTCTTTTGTGTGGGATATTTTTTTCTACTTTGCATCATTATATTACAGAAAGAGTTTATGGTATAAAAAAGGGTGGCAGCACTTTTTTTTAAGAGCGACTAGTTAATAAAGTTATAAGTGGCGATCGACTAATATCGCTTGTAATTATATCATGAGAGAGTAATAAAAAAACCATTTTATAGGTCGGCGATCGACCAAAAATACCTTCACAATCGACGCACTGGCCATCTCTGGTATATAGAAACAAAAAAAATAGACTAGATATAAAATGTAGCACCTTAAGTTTGTGCGCAAATCAATTGGTATCGATAAAAACAAATTACTAATAATTTTGCTTCGCCAACAAACCAAGAAACCCATTTCAAATCTATTATGTTTTGTAACATATTGGTATATTTTTTTAGTATGAAATTTGACAATGAAAAGATGGCGTATTTCAAAAGTTACCCGTTATCGTTTAGTGTAATTTATTATTTTAAATTATACCTATTTAAAAAATATTTTATTGATGGTAAGTAAAATATAAAAACGATTAATTAACTACATTATTCGTTATTCAAATTAAAAAAAATAGAACGCTGGTATCAATTTTAGGTGGAAATGCATTACTCGATTTTATAAATATCGATTTAAGTTATCATCAGTTGTGATATTAATAAAACAGATTAAATCGGTACAAAATAAGTCTTTTATTTTTTAAATTTAGGCGTAGTAAATATGACTACAAGCGTATTATAAAGATAATTATAATTTATGTTCAACGACACTTTACCCTTAGTTTGAGTGTATGCAATGGAATGTTAATGTGACTAGACCGAGATTACCTGTTGAGGGTGGCTCAAAATACTCCCCTCTTGGACTCTACATACCACCTCTCTTTAGGTAAGCAGACAAAATAATACGCATTGCAGTCCGCAGGATTCATTGTAAATATATAATGTAAATTTATTAAGTTTTTTTATTCATTATCATATATATTTGTAGAATAAAGAAACTGATCTTTATGGTATCTGGTAAAATATATTAACTTTCATATATGCGAACACTATCAAATCGAGGTGTTTTTTTGTATCATATTCATTATAGTAATTTGAATTTAAGAATTATCAATAATAATATGTATATCTACCATTCAATACTTGTACTTAATACAAATAAAATATTTAGCAAAAAAATAAGGTTTGTTTGTAATTGATTCTACCTACCTTAAAATCTCTCAAAATTTTAATAGCGAAGTAGGTAGTAGTCGGCGCATTGGATTATTACAATTGGGGCATTTATATGAGTGATTTAAGAATATGGGGAGGTATATATAATGTAATTTGCATATGTATTCATATGGTGTCCACGTGAATTGGCTTCACTGTGGATTGTTCACCTCTGAAACTATCACCCCCTTCCGTCGTCAAAAATAGCAAAGGAATGCATGTAAACAAAACATCGGCGATGAAGAACATTCCAAAAACTTTGACGTCCACGCAGACTTCCTTAAACTAAATTAATTTGTTATAAAAAATATAAATAAACGTTATTTGCTGGTTTCTGACAAAAACTATTATTACAGTCAGATATATAGAAGCAAGAGTATGTTTTTAGTAACGGTTATAATATAAACATATTCAGCTTTCATAATTCAGAAAATTTCTAGCACACATTGAGAAAAATATCACGCTATACATAATGCAATCAAACATTTTTTGGGGGATATTTCTGCGTACTCCACTGTAAACGGTCATAACAATTACAAAAAAAAACATGATCTTTACTAAAAATAGCACTTAAATTTATAGCCCTATAAACTGTTACTTAATTCTAACAAAACTCCTAAAATTTTTGTTTAATGTTTATCATTTAACATGGTTCGATTTCTTCTAATTATACTATCGTATACAGCGGTGGGCTGTCAATACGCTAGCAAGAGCTCGCTTTATCTTAAAGCTATTCGCGTTTTTTCGGAACAGAGGTGAGATGAAAAGGACTTAGTGGGACTCGCGCGGGCCTTTTGTTAAATTTAGCTTAGGCCGACGAAGCTCTTGGTAATTAAATCTTTTTAAAAATACCTTTAAATCAAATAAAAAAGATTCAAATTAAAAAATGTATTTATTTTAAATGTTTAATTATTGCAAAATTTTAAAGCATTTTCAATAAATGTGTCTTCTTCCTATGGGATTAACTTCCTATGGGAAAACACAAAACACGACATATTCACGTTACTTTAATGACTTCACCCTTAATACCTTATATATGAGTTAAAATCTTAAATGATGAAAATATGCTAACAATCATTCATTTCTATATCATGCCTCTATTGTTTTTAATCGATAACCTTGATCTTTGTATTATCTATGTAGCAATTATATGAAGCTAGAAGTTACAATAATCACTTCTGATAAAAAAAATCGAGAACATTTTGAGAGAGACGTTCTTTTGTTCAATTATTCTGTATTTTTTTTTTGTGCGACTTTAAACTGGATAAGGATTTTAACCCCGAGATTCCGACCAATTTTTCGATCCCGTAATCCCGGGAAGATCTCACACTTTTGAATAATTTTGGTATCCGTCAATTCGTTACTTTTTCAGAGGATGGAGATAAAAAAAGGTCTTACACTTCTGAATTACTGTGAAATCTGTCAAATCGTCACTTTGAGTTGATGAAAATTCTGGAATCTCTTAACTACTTAATTAATTTAATTATATGAGATTATCAGAATTTTAATAAACTGACACTGTTAGACAATCGATAAATTACTGAACACTAAATAAATATTACAAAATATACAAATATCTGAGGTCAATTTATATTTAGGTGAATAGACAAACGTGCATTATGATATTCACCAAACGTCGTCCTGAATATTAATCGACATATTAAAAATAGGTGGATGCAATTTCACAATATGGAATGTAAAACAAACTTTACTATTAAATACATTTCAACATACTGCAATTTAGTAACAAATGCTTAAATGTCTACACACAATAAACCTTGTACCGGTTTCTCACATTCCTAATTTTAAGCACCTACGAAATAGTTTTTTAAAAAATACATCAATGCATATTTATAATAGTAGGGAAAACTCGAAATATTTATTTTTGTCACCAGAATACATATTTTTTAACATTGTAATGAGTGAAACGGGAGTTCCTTAAAATATCTATGAAATAATTATGGGCCTTTTGAGCAGCCATACTCAACCTTTTTTTCATCTGGGCCGCATTCCGATTTTTGCTTCTCTAGGTAGGCCGCAGCATATTATAGTAAACTGTCAATATAACACATACTATTATACTGCACACATTTGTATGTATTATGATGTCAAAATAAAATTTTATTTTATGTAAATATATACATATGTATACATTTATGTATTCATGTATTTTTCATAGTAAAAAATTACAATAAACAACAAATAAAATAAACGTATAAAGTACACAAAAATACCAATGTATCCAAAATATCAAATGTGAATTTCGATATTGAGTCGAACTTTTAACTATATTTAAAAAATATTTGTTGACTATGGCTGCTTTAGAGTAAGAGTCTTGTTTTTGGAAAATAAGGCAGTCAAAGTGATTGATCAGTGATAAGTATTTTTCTAATTCACCTATTTTCAAATTGTTCACCGGAGAAAAGTTTTTCCGATTATGATATAATCTTTCCCGAGTCTAGACATTAACAGTATTTTTTCCAATAAATAACTGCATGTCTAATAGTCTAGTCTTTATCAACCCAGCATTGCGCTTATATAATATTATGTTAGCAAATTAAATGATGTTTATATTTAAAAAAAACTCGCACAACACGCAGTCTCTGTCATTTTATTTTTATGGTGGATTAACTCTAATAGGGGTGCTATGAAAGGAATAATCCAAGAATTGATTGTGACACATATTTGCTCGTTGTTGAGAATATTAACCAGAGTTGACGCTGAGATAAATAATTATTATAAAAATTTTTCACTGGCCAATATTGAAAATTATTCTCGAGAAACTTTATATTTAGTCTGATGGCCGCAATATTTCAATAATATATTATATATATCGATCAAAACGTGTTCAAAAACTAACCATGCTTTCTGAATGAATCAAGAAATTACGACTCAGGTTACATCAATTAACTGCTATGCTGAGATTTACTATAATACTTTTAATAGTATAGTAAATTTTGTTTATTAAATAGTTTATACGTATATATTCAATCATGACACGATTTGTTTGTTCTATCCGTTTCGATAACTACATATGAGGAGCAAACATTCAAAAAGTGTTTTGTCACAAATTTTGAAAAATGGCGTTTTATATCAATTCTGATAGCCCATAATAAAACCTATGAATGGAAATCAAAATTAGTGTTCAAAAAGGTTTTTTTTTAAATGAAATCATAAAGTTGACACATTCATACAAACCGTCACTATTGCAACATTTAAATCATCATTTTCCAAGCATTGTATTTGTGTGACAAAACACTTTTTGAATGTTTGCTCCTCATATATATTGAAATATAAATAGAACAAAGCGAATTACTCAATATCAGCCAAGAATAACATTAAATGTTCTTTTCTATTTAAAATATATATTGACTTTGAAGTCACGTACTGCATTTCTTCCAAGTTGTCAAAGTAAACGTCTAACGTACTTGCGTTTTCACTACTTCAAATACCTGTTTGTTGATTTTTTTACAGTAGCGTCACTTTTCTTTTGCGAAGGGGACCAACTTAGAAAGATCTGACCAGGAGAAGATGTTCTTAAATAGTTGTGTTATAAAACAGGTATTCGTGAATTTAAGCAAAAATTCATAAATCAATCCATGAGTGTTTGTTGAAATTTTTTGATCCGTAATTTATAAAACACGCAACCAAATACGATGAACGTCGAATTTCTTCGACCAATCGAATGTACTTGTACTTCATGAAAGCATATTGTTTATTGATTCGTTAAAATAAATAAACTCGTATTTATATCGACTTTGCATAATCCTTACACAGTTATTTAAAAGAAAATTATTATACAATTTAATTAAAATTAAAAGATTCTTCTGTCACAAATACAGAAGATTTTTGCTCATGTTTGACGAGTCTGTTATTTTCAACATTTTATTTCAGTGTACGCTTTATAGCTTAATATTTTACAGCTTCTTAATTTAAAACTATTTAAGATACACAAAACATAGCGATTGAATATATCAATAACAGTATTACAAAAAATTTACAAAGCAACAAAATACTACCAATTGGGATCACAATACCGAAAAGTAAATCGGTATTTCGATATTTCATATAAAATACCGTCATTAAAAAATATGATATTATTAGTATATACGGTGACTTTCATAAATAACTTTTTTATACGGTGCCGGAGCGAGGTTATTTGGCGCCCTAGGCAACATTCACCATAAAATCGTGTAGGATTTCGGGATTGAGAAATGTTTTCTTGGAGATTACGGATTTCTTAAAATAAAAAATGTGGCACCTATTTTTTTTAGTTCTTGCGAAGATTTTACAAAAAAAAATTCACTCGCTGCCAACGTTCCCTCTAAGCCGAAGAGTTAGCTGCGCGGAAATTTCAAAGGCTGCGCGCAGGCTGCGTGGAGGCTGCGCGGACCGATCAAATATTAATTGAGCAACTGTCTTGTAGTGCGCGCCAACCCGGAATGAGTGCGCGGGGGCTTCTCAACTGTTGCGCGGCCGCGCACGCGCGCAGCTTAGAGGGAACGTTGCTCGCTGCCCGATTAAAAAAAAAACAAGAATTTGCGAAATTGCCAAAACGAACAAATTTGAAACATTTTTTTTATATATTTTGTTGTATTATAAAGAGCACTACTTTTGTGATGGCAAAGATTTTTTGAGCTACTGCTTAGATATTTAATATTATTTATGTGTAAAAAAATATTACACTCCTGCATTTATAATAGAAAATTTAAATTAACTTTGATTATTCCACGTATTGTGTTACTAACTGTAACACGTGTTTTGCCTCTTTCAGAGGCATCTTCAGACTTACTATCGCAAAGTTTGCTTAAGTAATGAAGCAAGATTGATTCTAACATTTTAAAATTATGAAATTACAAAATGGAGTTTGGGTTTTTTTCCTTTTAAGGAAAGCAAGGAGAGGGGTGATAGAATCGAAATTAAGCAAACAAATAATGATACTAATGAGTTGCAATCAATCAGATTGGGATTTTTCCTTTTTAAGGGAAGCAAGGAGGGGATTATAGAATTAAAACAAAGCAAACAAATATAATCATACTACTATTAAAATGAACTTCCAAAAAGTTACCGCCGAAACCAACGAAAGTATCCTGCATTTATGCTTGCGCCCTAGCTTGTTGCCTATTTCACTTTTATGGCGGCGCCGGATCTGGTTTTATAAAATAATACATATTATATCTGGATCTTGTCAATATTGATGCAACATTTTTTAGAGGCGTTTTTTCTATTTTTCTATTTTTTAGCACGACACTGGTTGGCCGCGAAGCCGATTTCGCGACAAATGACAAGTGAAGCGGCCAGAAGACGAATTCTAAATTAAACCAAATTGGGTAAGAGTGAAAAAACAATGGCCGCGAAACGTGTGAGATACCATTGCCGGAAAAATTTTCAGCGCATCATCATAAGAACGGGCAATAAAGATAAAAAAAAAAGTCGGCCCTGAATTGTTCTATTAAAATTTGACGTTAGTATCATAATATGACATCAAATATCGTTTTGACACTTCTTTCGAAATATGTATGAATTAAAAACTGGAACAAATGATTTTCTTGTGCATCGACACTAGGTATTATGGTATTAGCGATTCGATACACAGGCTAAATCACCTTGGATTTTGACACGAACAAAATACTTAATTGTTAATGTTATTATGCATTTCAACATTAAATTAACAAAGAACTTTAGTTTATAATTATTATTGAAAGGTATTTGTGAAAAAATACGTATTTTTTGTATCTAATAATTAAATAATTTCATATATTGCTGTGGAGCAATTTTCGACTGATAATTCTTGCAATGTGTGAAAAAGGTACCGATCATTACATTTTTTTATCCATGTCCGCTCTCAATTTAGAGCATATAGCCTCCTAATGGAGGTATCTAACAGATTTTTTTATGTGAGAACTGTTTGTTACTCAGTCGCTAAACCTGTCTTTTTTACAAAGAGAGTAATAACGATTGAAGTAACAAGACCCATGCCGTCTAACATAAATCGATAAATCAATTTAAAAAATGCTGTTCGTACTGGGACTCGAACCCGTGAGATCCGGAATAGATGCCAACAATGTTAACTTTTGCGCCATAGGACCCAAATAAAAATAATGTTAACAGTAAATTAATTCTTAAAGTAACATTGTTATTCTACTAATTACAATACGAATTGTGACATGTGGTTTGCTTCTTTGAGAAGCATATTAAGCATTAGAATAACTGAGGAGCAAACATTCAAAAAGTGTTTTGTCACAAATTTTGAAAAATGGCGTTTTATATCAATTCTGATAGCCCATAATAAAACCTATGAATAGAAATCAAAATTAGTGTTCAAAAAGGTTTTTTTTCATATTAAAATGAAATCATAAAGTTGACACATTCATACAAACCGTCACTTTTGCAACATTTAAATCATCATTTTCCAAGCTTTGTATTTGTGTGACAAAACACTTTTTGAATGTTTGCTCCTCAACTATCGTCAGGTTATTTACTTACAGTTGTCATATTATTTCAGGTTATTTTCGATCTGAAGATGCTCCTCAAAGAGTCATAATTTTTAACACAATCATGTGAAATAACTGTTATCAAATTAAATTTTATATTAAAAATGAATTTCCACAAAGTTACTACCGAATCTATCGAAAGAAATAAACTGTAAATTTATTTTCAACAATATTGGTTTTATCGCATAATATTATTTGAAAAAATATTGGCTTTTTTGCGTGACGTTAAAGAAAATTACCAATTGCTAAATATCGTCATGAATAATAAATAATTTGATAGCTTTCTTTAATGAGATAATATTTTTTTAACAAACTCAATTGCTTCTCCTTCGTGTAGGGTTGCCGGCGTCCCGGTTTTGCGCCTCTTGTCCGGTGTACCAAATAAAACTTTCGGGATAAACACAAATCTTGGTTTTAGATAGAGTTTCATTGTTGAGAAACACACGAGTCTTCGTAGTAACTAAGTTGCAAATATTTATGGCATAATATATGTATGTATATTAAAAAAAACATGTATAATAGCGAAGATATCAACGGTCACTTTAAAAGCAGCCCGAATAGTAGTTTTTATTGTTAACCTTCTCACCGCATATGACCGCTATGCATGTCCTAGCGAACATGCCCTCAGCGCGCGTGACACGTATAGATGTCATGGAAATTTCAAACCATATTAAAGAGCTATATATTGTGCTAAAATTGTATAACTTGGTTGAAAATATTACTAAATGTATATTTTACCAAATTCAATAGATTGCATTAGTCAAAAAAGATTCAATATAGGTTAAAATAATTTATTTCTGGAACACGCCGTGAACATACGCCACCAATGCAAGATTTTGGATAGTGTAAATAAGCGATCGAGTACGGGTGAAATTGATATTGTTCCGAGAATTTAATATTATAAGCATATGGTATGGTGGTGGCGCAGTGTTCTCGGTCGCGCGTGGCGGTATTTTGCTATATGGCGACGTCACGCCGCAATTGTATGAATAATGATTATTGTTGAATTAAACCGAAAATACAATAAATGTATTGTATTTTATTATTGAAAAAGTCACTTTGTGTGGCAATTAACATATTTGATTAGATGAAAAAATATTAAAACCTATATTTATAGTCGAAAACGCGATAACGAAATCCGCAAAAAAGCAGCCGCGTACAGGGCATGCTCGCTAAATTTGGTGGCGCGGGCAAAGGGTTAATGTTTTGTGCAGTATAAATAATGTGAGTAAAATTTATTAAAAAAAATATTCCCGAAAGCTTATCATCAAACAATTTAGGGTGGTATAGCGGTCGTGCTTTTGGTCAGCTGTCCGGGATTTTTATTCGGTATTTTTTTTCCGGATTTGACGCCAAACCATTTGGCAGCCTTCCCTTCATTGCATTCATGTGAGACGTGAATTAAAAGGTATATTTGTACGATCAGTGCATTCATTGTCAAGAGTAGGGATCCCTTCCAATTTTCTGATCCCGAAATCCCGGGATTGAGAAATCCTGAGCAAATCCCGAAAACTGATAGGATTTTGGAAAAAAAATCGACTCTCGGATATAAGGTATGGAAAAAGTATATCCAATCGAGGATTTCAAATTACTCGGCGAGCTAAAAAAAAAAACGAGTTTCGGAGACAATCCGGGGAAAAACTATACGAAATCTAGGATTTCAAATTCCTCGGTGAGCTTATCCCAATCCCGGGATCTCAGGATTGAAAATTGATCAATCCCGGGATTGGAAAAAAAGCTCCGGTATTGGATACCCTAGTCAAGAGCGGTGAACATAATATAATATATCAGTAATGAAATCTTGTCTGAATTAATGTTGCTTTTATTATTACTTTTTTTCTTCTTTTTGTTGAATAATATTCACAAAATTACATTAGCCAATAAAGTAAATACAATATTATGACACAGAAGACGATGAAATGTAGGTGAAATAACGTCAGTTTAGTTAAACTGCCTTATTGGATGATAAATAAGTTGTTACTTTTTGGCAAACGAAAGGAAATAATTTCTTGTTAACATTTAACGGAGGTGTTAAAATATTCATCACGAATATGACCTGTCTGTATTTTACGCTTCCTTTAGATATTTTTATACTGGTTTATTCTATATTACAATTCACATTATCATACAATTGATTTGATATTTTTTTTGTTATTCTTAGTGTAGTGAATCTAAAATAGATCCACATGTTTCCTACAGCCTTTAGTAAAAATTGAACGATAAATCGCCTTTGTGGTCGAGTGTTCAAAGGTTACGGAGGTCACGGGCTCGAATCCCAGTACGGACAGTTTTATATATTGATTTTTCAATCGATTAATGAATTTCTGTTCGAAGGCATGGATGTATGTGATGTCTTGAATTGCCCCTCCCATCCTATCCTACGAACGGTATTGAGAGCGACTAGCTAACCACTAGTCCTGTCCTAGCCGTATCCTTCTATTCCTACTAACAAACACTTCTGTTGAGATAAACTCCATTAGAAGTCTATACGCTCCACATTGGGAGCGAACATGGTAAAAAAAATCGAATCAATCAGACGTAAACTTTTAATTAAATTAGAATAATTATATCATTTTTCGTTCATACAACACCGCGTTAGCGACAAGAAAAAATTGCGGAAGACATAAAGTTAATATTTTATAATTTGTGAATTAAATTGGCGTTAAAAGTTGCCCCCAAAACGTTTATTAAGACAAATAACAAGTGCTCGATTAATCTGGTAACGCTGTAATCAGGTTGGAGGGGGCTCGCACGAGCTCCTTGTTAAATTTTGGCGCGGCCAGCGAGCCCCTTGTTAAGATAAGAAAGTCATTCGTCTCAGATAAAATCAGCACCTAACTGCAATTTCTGTAGATGATTAAAGTTTATTATGAAACAATACTTGGTTGTCATTTTTTTTTTCTTTCAAAAAATACACTGACTTCAGCTGCATAATAAAAGAGACCCTAGATGACCGCATGTGACTCGCGGGCCACGGTTTGGCATCATTTATATTACATGGCTTGAAGGCATTATGGAGGAGATTTACCGAACCCCTTTATCCATGCGGTAATATATGCCCAACAAAACTGTAAAACTGGTAGAGGACCATTGAAAGAATCCGCTGGTTAATAGCCGTAGTGCTATTAAATGAGAGAACTGAAGACATTTGATCATAAATAAGGATTACAGAAGAACACAAAAAAAAATGTGTTAGTTTTGTTTCAGTAGTTTGATTTGATGTAGACAAGATAGCCCACTTTTGTGTATACATTTTGTTTATTTATTTGTTAAACACAACCAAACAATAATGTTTCTTGTCTTTAAACAGACAAATATAAAATCTACTCCATTTTTAATCAGACTTCTTTGTAATAAAAGCATTAAAATGCAGTCAAGTGATAAAAAAAAGATATTCTTGGCAAGTATTCATTTAGAGAAAACAAGACATCGCCATGCTATTAATCGACATCATTTATGCGCATCGTGGTACTATACAAATTCACAGAATTCGACTGTATTAGCGGTAATTGTTTTACTTAGTGCTGCCAAAACAAGATAATGTTAATGTGGGCAATTAAAATGTGAACGTCACTAAAAAAACAAATCTTTATTATTTCAATAATTTTGGTAAATTTCAAGTATTTCAAAATTGTGACTCATATCAATATAATATTAAATCTTTTCACGAACCAAAATATCATGTATAGCTTTTTTTAGTTCACTGGCAATTTTTTTTAAAATCCGTGTCCGCTCCCAATGTGGAGCATATGGCCTCCTAATGGAGGTATCTCAACAGAACTTTTTTTTGTACGAGAACTGTTTGTTACTCAGTCGCTCAACCTCACTTTTTTTTTAAAGTGAGTAGTATTGAAAGAAGGATAAGGCTAGAACAGGACTAGTGGTTGGATAATCGCTATTTCTATGTCCAGTTATTAATTATCAGAAGGATGGGAGGAGAGGAAATGATGTGAATTGACATCACAAACACCCATTATTCGATCACAACTTTGAATTGAATAATTATCGAATTTACTGTGATCTGACCGGGAATCGAACCCAGACCTGCGTGATCGGTAGAACAAGCTCTAACCAACTGGGCTTGTTTTAAGAGAGTTTTAAGATTTTTCCGACTGCGACTACGTTCTCTACAGCCCTAGAACTACTGCCACTAAATAAGCCATTTTTTAAGAGAATGCAAATTATTTCAAGATCAAAGATTGTACCGTAAAGAATTTTATAAGATCGGTCTGAATTCAAATAAACGTTTTAATACGTACAACCAATCGTTATATATACAATTATTACGTGTAAAAGGATATATGAACTAACGTGAAAATTGACCTAGTTAATAGAAACATCGAAAATTCTTACGTGTGTTAATTAATAATTCAATGCTGTAATGCTATTAAGTAGTGGAAATACAACACTTAATTACTGCAAATATGCGAGAACAATTTCTGCACAAATATTAACCCAAGGAAACCCGAAAATATTGCGAATATTTTATAAGCCACAATTTTCTAAAAACTCAACTTTTTGAGATTATAAGTTATGACATTGAGCCCCTCATTTATCAATTTGAAATATTATTAGTACTAAGAATACATAATATTAATATTTTTTTTATAATAAGAAAAAGGTAGGATATCTTTATGAACTCTGAAACATATCAATGCATCAGTAAAACAATGCAAAAAATCGATGACAGTTTATCGTTTGACAGAATCGAATACATTCTTTATTACATACAGTCGTAGAAGAGGGCTTTTCATTATTACTTATGTTTCCATATATAATATATGTTGTGCTATATTAAGACAAAGAGACTATACTGTATCAACGCAATTAAAAACAACATCATATTTGTGTATAAACTATAGTGTTTTGTACTCCATTAATGATTTATTGATATTTTTCTGATTGTCACTGTTAGACGATATCCATCTTGGTCGTATTTTAAAATTACAGTGTATCCGACTATTGCATTTTATTAGTAATTATATATTGCCCATAATGGCAGTCATAGGTCAAAACATTGGCTGTTTGTTCCTATAGCAGATTATTTTTGAATTTGATTTACCGGGTACTGTAACACTCATAAATTGATGACTAGAAAACAATACCAGGTCAATAAATAGACTTACTCTGTGACCAGAACCGGGGGTCTATTGCTTGATGTATTGTTTTAAAAGAAAGATAGGTTGATAAACTGAATAACAATCAGGACTTTCGATGGTTTCGGCGGTAACTTTGTGGAAATTCATTTTAATAGAAAATTTAAATTAACTTTGATTATTCCACGTATTGTGTTACTAACTGTGACACGTGTTTCGCCTCTTTCAGAGGCATCTTCAGACTTACTATCGCATTATGATTGTTTACAACTCATTAGTATAATTAGTATCATTATCTGTTTGCTTTATTTCGATTCTACACCCCCTTCCTTGCTCCTCTTAAAAGGAAAAAAACCCAAACCTCCATTTTGTAATTTTATAATTTTAAAATGTTAGAATCAATCTTGCTTCATTACTTAAGCAAACTTTGCGATAGTAAGTCTGAAGATGCCTCTGAAAGAGGCGAAACACGTGTCACAGTTAGTAACACAATACGTGGAGTAATCAAAGTTAATTTAAATTTTCTATTAACAATCAGGACTATTAAAATTTTGTTGATATACCACTATTACGAAGCATATTCTCCGCATCAGGAACGGATATAGATTAGAAGAAAAAACAGTAGAAAATCTTGGCAAGAAGTGAGTTGCATTTTTTTTAAACACTGAATGTATGTATCCGTTATCTAATACAGATTTGGTCAAATACACTGCCGTGTCGCACAGTGTTAAAGTGTCCTCGGCTTGTTTGTACAATATCAAGGGGTGTGAATTAAACATTACTGTTTTTCCAAACGGAACCGTTACTCCAAAAATTACAATGGTTCATCTGAATCATTTGTTACATATTTAGTTGTAAAGGTATAGTCTTCAGAAAAACTAGTGTCACCCAAGACAATACCTTTCATATTTATACATCAAGTTCACCATGATGAAAGAAGACATTAAAATCTTACTCGTGATTAAGAGATGATATCGGCAAATGACCTATCTATTAACTTGGTGAGTTTAAATATTTATTTTATTATATTAAAATCGTGTACATCTTTTCAAAGCTCAAAGGTTGAATAAATTTATATAAAATAGATATTATACAATAAAATATATTTTATACTTACGAACGTTGCTGGTTAAATAAACAATACCCATATATTTTATTTACAAAATAAGCAAAACTGGCCGTGATCATATAATATAAAATTGGAATTAGTGCAAAAGAGTGTTTTATTTTATGAGTATAATGACTTTCCACCGAGTTTTGATAGTGGACACCTTAAAGCAACGGTCGGGGAACCGGGGTAAATTACCCCAAATGGGTAAAAATTAATTTTTTGATGGTAATAAGGACATTTTTAAAAAACCTGAAGGGGGAAAGTTTTCAATTAAATTTTGTTTGTTCCAATATGAGAATTTAATTTTGTTTGTCTATTACATACTTTCTATTTTCATGCATTTTTTTTTATTTTCCGTGTAAATTTCTCTCCTTTTCAAAATGAGGGAGTAATATCGACTATACGCAAAAATATTTTAGGGTAGAGGTTAAAAAAGTTCCCCGACCGCTGCCTTAAAGTGACCGTACATAATCTATATATTAATAGCCGATAATGTCCGTCTGAGTGTAAGGACGTCCTCGACCTTCCAGTCTCCACTTTTTTAAATAAAATAAAATCTATAATAATCACTTTTTACTTTTCACTTTTCACAAATGTGTGCGTACTGATGTCATCGGGTCTTTTTCTTCTTTTACGAAATTTATTTGTTAGCGTATTTGAAAATTATTTGAATAAAATATATATACTACGAAAAATGATTGTTAGCGAACGTGAACATTATTCCAAAAATTCAATAATTTGCAATTTAAAAACTGCAGGGCTGTCGATATATGCGCCGAGGTCGATTTATGGTACTATGAAAAATGATTGTTAGCAAACTTGAACATTATTCCAAAGATTTAATAATTTACGAAATTTCTGCTACTACGAAAAATGGTTGTTAGCAAACTTGAACATTATTCCAAATATTAAATAATTTACAATTAAAAAACTGCAGGGCTGTCGATATATGCGCAAAATTAAATAATTTACGAAATTTCTGCTCCTACGAAAAATGGTTGTTAGCAAACTTGGACATTATTCCAAATATTAAATAATTTACGAAATTTCTGCTCCAACGAAAAATGGTTGTTAGCAAACTTGAACATTATTCCAAAAATTCAATAATTTACGAAATTTCTGCTACTACGAAAAATGGTTGTTAAACTTTATTCCAAAAATTGAATATTTTACGAAATTTATGCTATTACGAAAAATGGTTGTTAGCAAACTTAAACATTATTCCAAATATTAAATAATTTACGAAATTTATGCTACTACGAAAAATGGTTGTTAGCAAACTTAAACATTATTCTAAAAATTAAATATTTTACGAAATTTCTGCTACTACGAAAAATGGTTGTTAGCAAACTTGAACATTATTCCAAATATTAAATAATTTACGAAATTTCTGCTCCTACGAAAAATGGTTGTTAGCAAACTTGAACATTATTCCAAAGATTTAATAATTTACGAAATTTCTGCTACTACGAAAAATGGTTGTTAGCAAACTTCAACATTATTCCAAAAATTAAATAATTTACGAAATTTCTGCTACTACGAAAAATGGTTGTTAGCAAACTTGAACATTATTCCAAATATTAAATAATTTACAATTAAAAAACTGCAGGGCTGTCGATATATGCGCAAAATTAAATAATTTACGAAATTTCTGCTCCTACGAAAAATGGTTGTTAGCAAACTTGGACATTATTCCAAATATTAAATAATTTACGAAATTTCTGCTCCAACGAAAAATGGTTGTTAGCAAACTTGAACATTATTCCAAAAATTCAATAATTTACGAAATTTCTGCTACTACGAAAAATGGTTAGCAAACTTCAACATTATTCCAAAAATTCAATAATTTACGAAATTTCTGCTACTACGAAAAATGGTTGTTAAACTTTATTCCAAAAATTGAATATTTTACGAAATTTATGCTATTACGAAAAATGGTTGTTAGCAAACTTAAACATTATTCCAAATATTAAATAATTTACGAAATTTCTGCTCCTACGAAAAATGGTTGTTAGCAAACTTGGACATTATTCCAAATATTAAATAATTTACGAAATTTCTGCTCCAACGAAAAATGGTTGTTAGCAAACTTGAACATTATTCCAAAAATTAAATAAGTTACGAAATTTCTGCTACTACGAAAAATGGTTGTTAGCAAACTTGGACATTATTCCAAAAATTCAATAATTTACGAAATTTCTGCTCCTACGAAAAATGGTTGTTAGCAAACTTAAACTTTATTCCAAAAATTCAATAATTTACGAAATTTCGGCTACTACGAAAAATGGTTGTTAGCAAACTTAAACTTTATACCAAAAATTGAATATTTTACGAAATTTATGCTACTACGAAAAATGGTTGTTAGCAAACTTAAAAATTATTCCAAAAATTAAATATTTTACGAAATTTCTGCTCCTACGAAAAATGGTTGTTAGCAAACTTGAACATTATTCCAAAAATTCAATAATTTACGAAATTCCTGCTACTACGAAAAATGGTTGTTAGCAAACTTAAACTTTATTCCAAAAAATCAATAATTTACGAAATTTCTGCTAACTATAAAAATAAAATAAATTAAAATAAAATAAAATAAAATAAAATAAAATAAAATAAAATAAAATAAAATAAAATAAAATAAAATAAAATAAAATAAAATAAAATAAAATAAAATAAAATAAAATAAAATAACATAAAATAAAATAAAATAAAATAAAATAAAATAAAATAAAACAAAATAAAATAAAATAAAATAAAATAAAATAAAATAAAATAAAATAAAATAACATGGAATAAAATAAAATAAAATAAAATAAAATAAAATAAAATAAAATAAAATAAAATAAAATAAAATAAAATAAAATAAAATAACATAAAATAAAATTAAATTAAATTAAATACCATAAAATAAAATAACATAAAATTAAATTAAATTAAATACTATGCAACAAAAATCTCACGTTGCTGGGCAACGGGCTTACAGCTAGTACGTAAATTAGTTGAAATCTTAATATCTTGAAAATCATTAGAATATGACCCATAATTTTTCGATTTTATCGTCAATTACAATGTAATAACAATATAACTGTTTTTTGTCATTTTTTTCTTGATGAAATAGTTTATTCTTTTCAAACATCACTTAAATTAATAATGCACGGTGTAAGAAAGTAAACAATTTACTACTCAATTTATAATTATTGATTAATAATAATTTATTCTGAAAAAATAGCGATTCCTAAAACATTCAAATATTTAAAACAGAAGAAAATCAACTTATTTCTTTTGGCGAATCGTTCGATGTTTCCCAAAATTATATCAAAGCTCTTTAAGTTTTTTTTTAAATAGTAAACGAATAAATTCACAATATCGTAATAAGCTCACAATATCACACAATTTAGTAATCCAAAAAATAAAGAGTTACCAAGGTTATTTCTCACTGTTTATTATTTACAAGAATTGTTTAGTGTTATTTACTCTTTTGTAAATTGCTTAAAAGTGCAAATATATTTTACTTCCAATCTACATTAAACTAAAATCATTTGAAAACTCGTTATTTTTTTAATAATAAGCTAACATAGTTATAAAAAATGACTAAGTTAACTTTAGTATTATATAAACATACAAAACTTTTTTTGACAACTGATAGTAAGGAATGGAAAATATTTCTATTTCTAGGAGTTCTATTTCACGAAAGAACCATTGAATATTGTATTCCACATCTTTTTTTTTGTATTATTAACTTCAAATTAAAGCCACGAAGTTTTTTTTGTTGTTTTTGTTTTATGTTTATCATAACATATTATGTGATATGACGTATGGTATATGTAGGTACATTTTTTTTAGATTTTATCAAAAATTCAGACATATCATCGTTAATATTCTACAAGCACGTATCTCAAATTTTGTCAGTTTTGAATTTTTTGATGTAATAAATTTAGAATTTCAATACACACATATTCCATTAACTTATATCTAAAAAAAATATGTTTCATCATTTATTTAACCTTATACAAAATCGTTTAATAATTTGGCAAATAATATCGACTGTGGAAATAAAAAAGAACGTAACCTACAGTTTTTGAAAAACAGGCTTTTTCGATAATCACGATGTATCAAACTTGATACACGTTCTGTCAAAAGGATGCAAGCTGCAATTATCGAATTAGAATCTAAATTAAGCTTTTAAGTTTGAAAAAGATGAGCTTGTAACAAATGAAAACCAAGAAAAAAGACTGAAATAAAGGTTTTTCCTGGACAATATTTTTAATTAATATTAGATTATGACAATTTAACACCAGTTTAGAAGTCTCCGTGCACTTTAAAGTTGTGTATAATTCATAATTTGCATATGTCACAAAGTCATCAAAACACGTTTTTAGCGCCTCCTGTAAAATTTGATATGTGTGGGTTACGTCCATTTTCCTTTCCACAGTCGATATGGTCGTGTGTTATGTTTACCATGAAGTAGAAGATGGCGTGGATGGAAACGTCTTTGATTCCTTTATTATCAACTTCTTTAGAGATATTGAAGACAAAACTATTTCAGATGTATTTTATAGCGATAGAAATCGATTGCGATAGTGGCAGAATAAAGTACATTTATGTGTCCTGAAAACATGTACTTTTTGAGATACGAGATTGTATATAATTAATTTTTAAGCGCCACTAATTAATACATTTACTGAAGGTAATACGTGCCGATATGCAAAAACAAAACTTTATAGAAGAGCGAGAAAACATAGTTATGGAAATAAATAACAACCATCTTTACTTGCCAATTACGCACGTTGCTTTTCCGTTTTCGTTGTTTATTTACGTCATTTAGTACTACCTCTGACACTGACAGCGATCTGTTGTCTGCCTTTTTGAAAATTGTAAATTGCATAAAGACCTCTATTCCAGCGAGGCCATATTTTTAGAAAGAGTTTTAATAATTAATATAAAAAAATAATATTTTAGATCCGTGTATACTATAATAAATACTGTATTGAATGCATTAAAGCAATAAACTCACTTTTGAGAACGGTGTATAATATAAACCTCTTTTATGTGGACGACTTAAATAATTTTGAGCGAGATAATTCTGCCAAATACAGAATATGTAAACGAGGAAAAGTTTTGATGTACATACAGACACTCGGATGAATCTTAATATAAAAGAGTTGGCAAATTATATACAATAAAATTGCAAAGCCATAGATAAGAAGACCTGAGATACAGATAAGTTATAAGAGGAACACAAATTCCACATTAAAGACAGTCAGATGACAATTATTAAAAAGCAACATTATGTTCAAGGCATTGTGCCTTACTCAAGTGGTAAGAATAGCAATATTGATTATCAATAGATTATAGACAATAAAAAAATAAGTGTTTGCGAGTGTAAATAGTGGATTTAGTGAAATGTTAACACGGATGGAAAAGACTCAGGACGCCAATAAAAATCCTTATAAGCCAATGATTGGCAAACACAATGGCTAACACGTTTGTATTTTAGATAATCGATAAAGTATCCTTTTATGCATGATAAAAGGAAATATAATTTCATATTTTTATAGCTATTCGGATAAATCCTTAAATATAATTCATTGACGTCTTTAAGCATATAAAGCAGTGATTTCCAACCTTTATGTCACTGCGCCTCCCTTTGGAGAAAAAAATATCTTCGCGCCTCCCTATCGATTATTTCATATACAGTAGAACCTCGATTATCCGGACCTCGATTAACCGGATTTTCGATTATCCGGATTGTTTTCCGGGGCAAATTTTTTACGAATTTGCTAATTTTCTCGTGGCGAATTGATTCCACCGTTGTTTACATATGTGATGAAGTGCATACCATTTTGTTCGTTGTTTTGTGTTGTTTGAAATCGAAGAAATCTTCCGGTTGAATATTACCATCAGAAAAAAGGATAAATGGTGAAATTTTTTAAATCATTCCAAAAGTAAAACATATCAAAAATGCATAGTAAAAAGTGGAAAAACATTATAATTACTAGATAATGCATAATCTCGCCTATCAATATAATGCTTAAACCAGATCGATGAAATGTTAACGTTAAAATTTCTGAGAGTTTGAATTTCTTAGATTTGTCGACAGTGAGAAAATAATGGAACAAATTCTTGAAAAGACAGAAATCAGAAAGTTTAAGTAACACACCAGAAATTGTTATAAGAGACATTATAGAAGCAATAGCACAAATTTCAATTTGTACTGAATGTGTCGAAGAATATGTTACGAAGTGGTTAATTTTTTATGCGAATGATCTTGGATTTCAAATTTTGAATTATGTGAAAATAATTAAGGAAATATTTGTCTCAGCAAGATCAAGAAGAAATATGCAAAGAAAGAGATATTGGTCCTGCTCATTCTAAGGATTTTCAGTGCTTAAATGTCGCCACGAAGTGGTTTGAGAGCCAAGAAGAGTGTATCTCAGGATAATTTATATGTCTTAAAAGTATTCGCGATTTGGCAGCTTCAAAAAGAACAGCTAGCTTATTTAAGCAAAAACTAATAAATGAATGTCTTGATAAAAATAATTTAATACTAAAGCTTTATGTTAATCTAGACAAATAAAAATTATTTACAGTGATTGTACATGTCTCCGTGTAAATTATGACTTTTTTCGATTATCCGGGTTTTTCCTTATCCTGACTACCTTCATCCCCAATTAGTCCGGATAATCGAGGTTCTACTGTAGTAATAAAGACACGTTTTAAAGAGTAAATAAATAAGACTGTTCGCGCCTCCCTTTGTAGTAGTCCACGCCTCCCAGGTTGGAAATCGCTGATATAAAGGAAGGAAATATAAAACGGCCGAAGAATGACAATTAAAATATTCTGTAGAAATCCATAAAAACTTAAATGTAATGTTCGAGAGCATTGCTTTTTTTTTTAAAAAAAAGGGTGTCGGAACTCAAGTATTTTTATCAAGCTGTTTTTATTATATATTAATTTAAAAAATTAAAAATGTCGAGAAAAAAGTGCCGAAACGCCGTTCTGCCGCGTTACGTGTAAATAAAAAGCACTGTTCGAGAGTAATGTATTTTCACCACGAGCTAATCTAGAACGACGTTAAAATCATTGTGATTATCTGATGTATTTAAAAAATCAAAATATCCGGAGCCTCGCCAATTATTATGCCTATTTGGTTCCTCTAAGAGTTTGTCACGATATTGTACGGCAAAAATAATACAAAAAGTACACGTTTATCGATGACGATATCTCATGTGATTATTTAATCGATTTGCAGTCAATAAATATATGTTTTTCGTATACACAATCACATAAAAATAAAATCGAAAGTTTACTGACACGCTGTGAATTTTTAGCGAATAAAAGTTTATATTGCAAGAAAAGCAGCTGATGTTTACTGATAATATGAAATCAGCAGACTTAGTTACATGTGCAGAATTAATGGAAGAGAAAACGTGTAAACTATATTTTAATCCTTCAACTATAAAATGATTTAAAGAATTGTTGTATGAGTGATAATTAAATAAAATTATGTTTTAAGCCCATAGCAATAGACGTCATATAATATTTAAAGAACATAAAATTTTATCGCGAAAACTTGACGCGAGACGTTAAGATTAAACAAATAATCATTCTGCGCTTTTGAATATATTTTTAAAAGATAACATGTAATATAATTATAAAAAAATCAGTTCAAATGGTACACATCCAGTTTCAGTACAGGAATAAGCCATATTTCAAAATATTTTTGGGGTTTGCTGCGATAATGGAATTTATTCAGTGATTTTCCAAACGCCAATTTTTCCCGTATATACACATATATATTATCAATTCAATACATAAATTGATAACTTAGTTATTCCACTGGTTAAGCAACAAACTGTGACAAGTGATTCGCTTTTTCTCAGTCTTCAGCTAACCTATCATAAAGGCCATTTACTACTAAACTATTTTTCTTTTCAATTATATATATTTTTTTCTATTTATACTATTGGGCCGGGTCCTATGGCGGACTCCACGTGTTCGAGTCCCAGTACGGGAAGCGTTTTTTTCGATTTTCGTTCGAAGGCATGAGTGTTTGTGATGTTCAAAAATTCCCTCCCACCTTTTCCTTTCCGATCCTACAATAACTGGGTGTAGTGAGAGCGATTAGTAAACCATTAGTCATGTCCTAGCTTTATCCTTCTATCCCTACTACTCTTTTTGAATAAGAGAGGTTTAGCGACTGAGTAACAAACAGTTATCGTAGAAAAAACTTCTGTTTAGATACCACCACTAGAAGACAATATGCTCCGCATTAGGAGCGGACATGCATATAAAAATATATATACATATACTAAAAATAAAGAATATTTTTTGATTTAATGAAAATATATCTAAATTTTATAATAATAAAAAACTTTCTTAAAAATAAAAGAACTCAACCAAATAAAAAAATATATCAAATTTTTTACCGTAAATAGTATCCAACTTTCTAGAAAGTATCATTTTTTTTCATTGAGTTTTGTTAGTGACTTAGAAGTGATTTTTCGTGTTTCTTAGAGCTTCTGAACATTGTTGATATACTAATCTCTATGCAAAGATTATTAATTTAAACTTAAAAAATTTATGAATAAAAAATGTCGATCCCGATCAATTTTAAGTTAATTTTAGCTTAGTACTAAGGAAAAATCAAAAGTAGCCTTCCATTCATATCCTAATGAGCAAAACCAGGAAGTGACATTTTTAATTTGAATGCTGTATCGGATTTATTTTTTGACGTACATGTTTGTTAAAAAAAGCATGATATATTATGAGATAAACAATTTTGTCAATGTTGACATCACGAAACAAAGATTTTTTTAAGCCTTCCAGAACGACGGCGATTGTTTGTCGATAAACTTCTTTAAGATGTACAAACACGCATGTACTACAATTTGAATTAATGATAGCGAGTTATATTTTAATTAAAAAGTAATCATAGCGCATCTTAAGAGCAAAGCAAAGAATAGTTTTTGAGTAAGCTTTTGAAGACTTATATATTTTTTAGATATAAAGGGTTTGTGGCGTAAGGACATCATAGTTTTCGTGTTTAAATATAACATAGGAAAAAGAAGCAATTATAAATCTTCTAATCGAATGTCAAAACTCAATTTCCTTTAGCCCATTATAAATTATTTATGAAAAAAAACAAAGAATCCTTGGATTAAATGCAAGCACACTGTAGCCGATAGACATATTGTGACTAAGGTATGTACACTGAGTGTGCTTGGCAAGGGGTTCAGGGGAATGAAATTTCTCTTCATTAATTAATTATCCTAGCCAATACCGCAAAAAGTAACATGCTTTCGGTTTTTTTTTTAATAAAATTATATATTATATAATTGAACTGATGATACTAATTCGAGATTTTTTTTTTTCTAGATATTTATTTTGATACTTACTGCATCACCAACCAAAGGTCACGAATGCACAAAGAATGGAAGATTCCTTGACGAGATGGTATCGGAGTGCCGTGGATATGTTGTTTGCAGTACAACCACGACAGGTTTTATATCACATAAACTACTATGCCCCGAAAAAAAATCTTTCAATGAACAAACGAAAAAGTGCGAAAATAGTAATATATTCAAATGTACAACATTATCAAATGGAACAAATAAACACCAGAATAATGAATTACAGAAGGGAATAGAGAAAAGATCAGATAATTTATTACTGTACAGCTTGAATAATAATTATAGGAAAAAAAATATTTCCGATGGAGAAAAACTTTCACAACATCGACATAAAAGAGCAACCACGGCGTTTGTATGTACACAGGCTGGGAAGTTTCCAGATCCAGCTGTAAGTGGCTGTTCTGCGTACATAATGTGCTTCAAAAGGACTTCAGGGTTTTTCCTCATACACTTTAATTGCCCTTCGGGAACAGGTTTTGATCCCAGGTCGCAAAACTGTATCCCAGGCCTAACATGCACAACAACAACAAAAACAACCCCAACGACAAGCACAGAAAAATCAACAACGCCGATAACAACGACACCAACACCAACTACAAATTTGCCGAATGAATCTACAGTGGCGGAAAGTATAAGGACTGAACCGGTAACTATTGAGTCTTCAACAGTCGGGTCGACCACCAGAAAAATGACAACGACTGATGAAACAACGTCAACAACTGTCAAAAGCACAGCAATAACAGAGAGCACAACGGGCGAGCAAAGCACTACAACCGAAAGATTCTCGAAGACCACAAATGATTTTTTACCCACAACAGTTGTAAGCAATGATCCAATAGAAAGCACAGCAGCACAGCAAAGCACTACGACTGAAGAAGTCTCGACAACAATCGATGAAGTGTCTTCCACTAGTGTCAAAAGCACCACTCCAGCAGCAGGCACAACGCAACAACAAACAACTTCAACAGAAAGAGTTTCGACGACCACCGATGAGATTTCTTCCACGATAATTGAAAGCACCACTCTTACAGAGGGCACATCGCCACAACAAAGCACAACAACTGAAGAGCTTTCGAAAACAACCGACGAAGTTTCCTCCACCACGGTTGAAAGAACAACTCCAACAGAGAGAACAACGTCAAAGCAAAGCACAACAACTGAAGAACTTTTAACGACCACCGATGAGATTTCTTCTACGATAATTGAAAGCACCACTCTTACAGAGAGTACCTCACCACAGCAAAGCACAATAACTGAAGAGCTTTCGACGACTACCGACGAAGTTTCCTCCGACACGGTTGAAAGTACTACTCCAACAGAGAGTACAACGTCACAACGTAGCACTTCGACAGAAGGAGTTTCAACAACCACCGATAATATTTCTTCCACGATAATTGAAAGCACCACTCTTACAGAGACCACATCTCCGCAGCAAAGCAATACGACTGAAGGAGTTTCGACGACTACCGACGAAGTTTCTTCCACCACGGTTGAAAGTTCTACTCCAACAGAGAGTACAACGTCACAACAAAGCACTTCGACAGAAGGAGTTTCAACGACCACCGATGATATTTCTTCCACGATAATCGAAAGCACCACTCTTACAGAGACCACATCTCCGCAGCAAAGCACTACGACTGAAGGAGTTTCGACGACAACCGACGAAGTTTCTTCCACCACGATTGAAAGTACTACTCCAACAGAGAGTACAACGTCACAACAAAGCACTTCGACAGAAGGAGTTTCAACGACCACCGATGATATTTCTTCCACGATAATCGAAAGCACCACTCTTACAGAGACCACATCTCCGCAGCAAAGCACTACGACTGAAGGAGTTTCGACGACTACCGACGAAGTTTCTTCCACCACGATTGAAAGTACTACTCCAACAGAGAGTACAACGTCACAACAAAGCACTTCGACAGAAGGAGTTTCAACGACCACCGATGAGATTTCTTCCACGATAATTGAAAGCACCACTCTTACAGAGAGCACATCTCCGCAGCAAAGCACAACGACTGGAGGAGTTTCGACGACTACCGACGAAATTTCTTCCACCTCGGTTGAAAGTACTACTCCAACAGAGAGTACAACGTCACAACAAAGCACTTCGACAGAAGTAGTTTCAACGACCACCGATGATATTTCTTCCACGATAATTGAAAGCACCACTCTTACAGAGAGCACATCTCCGCAACAAAGCACAACGACTGGAGGAGTTTCGACGACTACCGACGAAATTTCTTCCACCTCGGTTGAAAGTACTACTCCAACAGAGAGTACAACGTCACAACAAAGCACTTCGACAGAAGGAGTTTCAACGACCACCGATGATATTTCTTCCACGATAATTGAAAGCACCACTCTTACAGAGAGCACATCTCCGCAGCAAAGCACAACGACTGAAGAAGTTTCGACGACTACCGACAAAGTTTCTTCCACCACGGTTGAAAGTACTACTCCAACAGAGAGTACAACGTCACAACAAAGCACTTCGACAGAAGGAGTTTCGACGACCACCGATGATATTTCTTCCACGATAATTGAAAGCACCACTCTTACAGAGAGCACATCTCCGCAGCAAAGCACAACGACTGGAGGAGTTTCGACGACTACCGACGAAGTTTCTTCCACCACGGTTGAAAGTACTACTCCAACAGAGAGTACAATGTCACAACAAAGCACTTCGACAGAAGGAGTTTCAACGACCACCGATGATATTTCTTCCACGATAATTGAAAGCACCACTCTTACAGAGAGCACATCTCCGCAGCAAAGCACAACGACTGGAGGAGTTTCGACGACTACCGACGAAGTTTCTTCCACCACGGTTGAAAGTACTACTCCAACAGAGAGTACAACGTCACAACAAAGCACTTCGACAGAAGGAGTTTCAACGACCACCGATGAGATTTCTTCCACGATAATTGAAAGCACCACTCTTACAGAGAGCACCTCTCCGCAGCAAAGCACAACGACTGGAGGAGTTTCGACGACTACCGACGAAGTTTCTTCCACCACGGTTGAAAGTACTACTCCAACAGAGAGTACAACGTCACAACAAAGCACTTCGACAGAAGGAGTTTCAACGACCACCGATGAGATTTCTTCCACGATAATTGAAAGCACCACTCTTACAGAGACCACATCTCCGCAGCAAACCACGACGACTGAGAGAGTTTCGACGACTACCGACGAAGTTTCTTCCACCACGGTTGAAAGTACTACTCCAACAGAGAGTACAACGTCACAACAAAGCACTTCGACAGAAGGAGTTTCAATGACCACCGATGATATTTCTTCCACTATAATTGAAAGCACCACTCTTACAGAGAGCACATCTCCGCAGCAAAGCACAACGACTGGAGGAGTTTCGACGACTACCGACGAAATTTCTTCCACCTCGGTTGAAAGTACTACTCCAACAGAGAGTACAACGTCACAACAAAGCACTTCGACAGAAGGAGTTTCAACGACCACCGATGAGATTTCTTCCACGATAATTGAAAGCACCACTCTTACAGAGAGCACATCTCCGCAGCAAAGCACAACGACTGAAGAAGTTTCGACGACTACCGACGAAGTTTCTTCCACCACGGTTGAAAGTACTACTCCAACAGAGAGTACAACGTCACAACAAAGCACTTCGACAGAAGGAGTTTCAACGACCACCGATGAGATTTCTTCTACGATAATTGAAAGCACCACTCTTACAGAGAGCACATCTCCGCAGCAAAGCACAACGACTGGAGGAGTTTCGACGACTACCGACGAAATTTCTTCCACCTCGGTTGAAAGTACTACTCCAACAGAGAGTACAACGTCACAACAAAGCACTTCGACAGAAGGAGTTTCAACGACCGCCGATGAGATTTCTTCCACGATAATTGAAAGCACCACTCTTACAGAGAACACATCTCCGCAACAAAGCACAACGACTGAAGGAGTTTCGACGACTACCGACGAAGTTTCTTCCACCACGGTTGAAAGTACTACTCCAACAGAGGGTACAACGTCACAACAAAGGACTTCGACAGAAGGAGTTTCAACGACCACCGATGATATTTCTTCCACGATAATTGAAAGCACCACTCTTACAGAGAGCACATCTCCGCAGCAAAGCACAACGACTGAAGGAGTTTCGACGACTACCGACGAAGTTTCTTCCACCACGGTTGAAAGTTCTACTCCAACAGAGAGTACAACGTCACAACAAAGCACTTCGACAGAAGGAGTTTCAACGACCACCGATGATATTTCTTCCACGATAATTGAAAGCACCACTCTTACAGAGAGCACATCTCCGCAGCAAAGCACAACGACTGAAGGAGTTTCGACGACTACCGACGAAGTTTCTTCCACCACGGTTGAAAGTACTACTCCAACAGAGAGTACAACGTCACAACAAAGCACTTCGACAGAAGGAGTTTCAACGACCACCGATGAGATTTCTTCCACTATAATTGAAAGCACCACTCTTACAGAGAGCACATCTCCGCAGCAAAGCACAACGACTGAAGGAGTTTCGACGACTACCGACGAAGTTTCTTCCACCACGGTTGAAAGTTCTACTCCAACAGAGAGTACAACGTCACAACAAAGCACTTCGACAGAAGGAGTTTCAACGACCACCGATGATATTTCTTCCACGATAATTGAAAGCACCACTCTTACAGAGAGCACATCTCCGCAGCAAAGCACAACGACTGAAGGAGTTTCGACGACTACCGACGAAGTTTCTTCCACCACGGTTGAAAGTTCTACTCCAACAGAGAGTACAACGTCACAACAAAGCACTTCGACAGAAGGAGTTTCAACGACCACCGATGATATTTCTTCCACGATAATTGAAAGCACCACTCTTACAGAGAGCACATCTCCGCAGCAAAGCACAACGACTGAAGGAGTTTCGACGACTACCGACGAAGTTTCTTCCACCACGGTTGAAAGTACTACTCCAACAGAGAGTACAACGTCACAACAAAGCACTTCGACAGAAGGAGTTTCAACGACCCCCGAAGAGATTTCTTCCACGATAATTGAAAGCACCACTCTTACAGAGAGCACATCTCCGCAGCAAAGCACAACGACTGAAGGAGTTTCGACGACTACCGACGAAGTTTCTTCCACCACGGTTGAAAGTACTACTCCAACAGAGAGTACAACGTCACAACAAAGCACTTCGACAGAAGGAGTTTCAACGACCCCCGAAGAGATTTCTTCCACGATAATTGAAAGCACCACTCTTTCAGAGAGCACATCTCCCCAGCAAAGCACAACGACTGATGGAGTTTCGACGACTACCGACGAAATTTCTTCCACCACGGTTGAAAGTACTACTCCAACGGAGAGTACAACGTCACAACAAAGCACTTCGACAGAAGGAGTTTCAACGACCACCGATGATATTTCTTCCACGATAATTGAAAGCACCACTCTTACAGAGAGCACATCTCCGCAGCAAAGCACAACGACTGAAGGAGTTTCGACGACTACCGACGAAGTTTCTTCCACCACGGTTGAAAGTACTACTCCAACAGAGAGTACAACGTCACAACAAAGCACTTCGACAGAAGGAGTTTCAACGACCACCGATGAGATTTCTTCCACTATAATTGAAAGCACCACTCTTACAGAGAGTACATCTCCGCGGCAAAGCACAACGACTGAAGGAGTTTCGACGACTACCGACGAAGTTTCTTCCACCACGGTTGAAAGTACTACTCCAACAGAGAGTACATTGTCACAACAAAGCACTTCGACAGAAGGAGTTTCAACGACCCCCGAAGAGATTTCTTCCACGATAATTGAAAGCACCACTCTTACAGAGAGCACATCTCTGCAGCAAAGCACAACGACTGAAGGAGTTTCGACGACTACTGACGAAGTTTCTTCCACCACGGTTGAAAGTACTTCTCCAACAGAGAGTTCAACGTCACAACAAAGCACTTCGACAGAAGGACTTTCAACGACCACCGATGAGATTTCTTCCACGATAATTGAAAGCACCACTCTTACAGAGAGCACATCTCCCCAGCAAAGCACAACGACTGAAGGAGTTTCAACGACTACCGACGAAGTTTCTTCCACCACGGTTGAAAGTACTACTCCAACAGAGAGTACAACGTCACAACAAAGCACTTCGACAGAAGGAGTTTCAACGACCACCGATGATATTTCTTCCACTATAATTGAAAGCACCACTCTTACACAGAGCACATCTCCGCAGCAAAGCACAACGACTGAAGGAGTTTCGACGACTACCAACGAAGTTTCTTCCACCACGGTTGAAAGTACTACTCCAACAGAGAGTACAACGTCACAACAAAGCACTTCGACAGAAGGACTTTCAACGACCACCGATGAGATTTCTTCCACGATAATTGAAAGCACCATTCTTACAGAGACCACATCTCCGCAGCAAAGCACAACGACTACCGACAAAGTTTCTTCCACCACGGTTGAAAGTACTACTCCAACAGAGAGTACAACGTCACAACAAAGCACTTCGACAGAAGGAGTTTCAACGACCACCGATGATATTTCTTCCACTATAATTGAAAGCACCACTCTTACAGAGAGCACATCTCCGCAGCAAAGCACAACGACTGAAGGAGTTTCGACGACTACCGACGAAGTTTCTTCCACCACGGTTGAAAGTACTACTCCAACAGAGAGTACAACGTCACAACAAAGCACTTCGACAGAAGGAGTTTCAACGACCACCGATGAGATTTCTTCCACGATAATTGAAAGCACCACTCTTACAGAGAGCACATCTCCCCAGCAAAGCACAACGACTGAAGGAGTTTCGACGACTACCGACGAAGTTTCTTCCACCACGGTTGAAAATACTACTCCAACAGAGAGTACAACGTCACAACAAAGCACTTCGACAAAAGGAGTTTCAACGACCACCGATGAGATTTCTTCCACGATAATTGAAAGCACCACTCTTACAGAGACCACATCTCCGCAGCAAAGCACAACGACTACCGACAAAGTTTCTTCCACCACGGTTGAAAGTACTACTCCAACAGAGAGTACAACGTCACAACAAAGCACTTCGACAGAAGGAGTTTCAACGACCACCGATGATATTTCTTCCACGATAATTGAAAGCACCACTCTTAGAGAGAGCACATCTCCGCGGCAAAGCACAACGACTGAAGGAGTTTCGACGACTACCGACGAAGTTTCTTCCACCACGGTTGAAAGTACTACTCCAACAGAGAGTACAACGTCACAACAAAGCACTTCGACAGAAGGAGTTTCAACGACCCCCGAAGAGATTTCTTCCACGATAATTGAAAGCACCACTCTTACAGAGAGCACATCTCCCCAGCAAAGCACAACGACTGATGGAGTTTCGACGACTACCGACGAAATTTCTTCCACCACGGTTGAAAGTACTACTCCAACGGAGAGTACAACGTCACAACAAAGCACTTCGACAGAAGGAGTTTCAACGACCACCGATGATATTTCTTCCACGATAATTGAAAGCACCACTCTTACAGAGAGCACATCTCCGCAGCAAAGCACAACGACTGTAGGAGTTTCGACGACTACCGACGAAGTTTCTTCCACCACGGTTGAAAGTACTACTCCAACAGAGAGTACATTGTCACAACAAAGCACTTCGACAGAAGGAGTTTCAACGACCCCCGAAGAGATTTCTTCCACGATAATTGAAAGCACCACTCTTACAGAGAGCACATCTCTGCAGCAAAGCACAACGACTGAAGGAGTTTCGACGACTACTGACGAAGTTTCTTCCACCACGGTTGAAAGTACTTCTCCAACAGAGAGTTCAACGTCACAACAAAGCACTTCAACAGAAGGAGTTTCAACGACCACCGATGAGATTTCTTCCACGATAATTGAAAGCACCACTCTTACAGAGAGCACATCTCTCCAGCAAAGCACAACGACTGAAGGAGTTTCAACGACTACCGACGAAGTTTCTTCCACCACGGTTGAAAGTACTACTCCAACAGAGAGTACAACGTCACAACAAAGCACTTCGACAGAAGGAGTTTCAACGACCACCGATGAGATTTCTTCCACTATAATTGAAAGCACCACTCTTACAGAGAGCACATCTCCGCAGCAAAGCACAACGACTGTAGGAGTTTCGACGACTACCGACGAAGTTTCTTCCACCACGGTTGAAAGTACTACTCCAACAGAGAGTACATTGTCACAACAAAGCACTTCGACAGAAGGAGTTTCAACGACCCCCGAAGAGATTTCTTCCACGATAATTGAAAGCACCACTCTTACAGAGAGCACATCTCTGCAGCAAAGCACAACGACTGAAGGAGTTTCGACGACTACTGACGAAGTTTCTTCCACCACGGTTGAAAGTACTTCTCCAACAGAGAGTTCAACGTCACAACAAAGCACTTCAACAGAAGGAGTTTCAACGACCACCGATGAGATTTCTTCCACGATAATTGAAAGCACCACTCTTACAGAGAGCACATCTCCCCAGCAAAGCACAACGACTGAAGGAGTTTCAACGACTACCGACGAAGTTTCTTCCACCACGGTTGAAAGTACTACTCCAACAGAGAGTACAACGTCACAACAAAGCACTTCGACAGAAGGTGTTTCAACGACCACCGATGATATTTCTTCCACTATAATTGAAAGCACCACTCTTACAGAGAGCACATCTCCGCAGCAAAGCACAACGACTGAAGGAGTTTCGACGACTACCAACGAAGTTTCTTCCACCACGGTTGAAAGTACTACTCCAACAGAGAGTACAACGTCACAACAAAGCACTTCGACAGAAGGAGTTTCAACGACCACCGATGAGATTTCTTCCACGATAATTGAAAGCACCACTCTTACAGAGACCACATCTCCGCAGCAAAGCACAACGACTACCGACAAAGTTTCTTCCACCACGGTTGAAAGTACTACTCCAACAGAGAGTACAACGTCACAACAAAGCACTTCGACAGAAGGAGTTTCAACGACCACCGATGATATTTCTTCCACGATAATTGAAAGCACCACTCTTACAGAGAGCACATCTCCGCAGCAAAGCACAACGACTGAAAGAGTTTCGACGACTACCGACGAAGTTTCTTCCACCACGGTTGAAAGTTCTACTCCAACAGAGAGTACAACGTCACAACAAAGCACTTCGACAGAAGGAGTTTCAACGACCACCGATGATATTTCTTCCACGATAATTGAAAGCACCACTCTTACAGAGAGCACATCTCCCCAGCAAAGCACAACGACTGATGGAGTTTCGACGACTACCGACGAAATTTCTTCCACCACGGTTGAAAGTACTACTCCAACGGAGAGTACAACGTCACAACAAAGCACTTCGGCAGAAGGAGTTTCAACGACCACCGATGATATTTCTTCCACGATAATTGAAAGCACCACTCTTACAGAGAGCACATCTCCGCAGCAAAACACAACGACTGAAGGAGTTTCGACGACTACCGACGAAGTTTCTTCCACCACGGTTGAAAGTACTACTCCAACAGAGAGTACAACGTCACAACAAAGCACTTCGACAGAAGGAGTTTCAACGACCACCGATGAGATTTCTTCCACGATAATTGAAAGCACCACTCTTACAGAGAGCACATCTCCCCAGCAAAGCACAACGACTGAAGGAGTTTCGACGACTACCGACGAAATTTCTTCCACCTCGGTTGAAAGTACTACTCCAACGGAGAGTACAACGTCACAACAAAGCACTTCGACAGAAGGAGTTTCAACGACCACCGATGATATTTCTTCCACGATAATTGAAAGCACCACTCTTACAGAGAGTACATCTCCGCAGCAAAGCACAACGACTGAAGGAGTTTCGACGACTACCGACGAAGTTTCTTCCACCACGGTTGAAAGTACTACTCCAACAGAGAGTACAACGTCACAACAAAGCACTTCGACAGAAGGAGTTTCAACGACCACCGATGAGATTTCTTCCACGATAATTGAAAGCACCACTCTTACAGAGAGCACATCTCCCCAGCAAAGCACAACGACTGAAGGAGTTTCGACGACTACCGACGAAATTTCTTCCACCTCGGTTGAAAGTACTACTCCAACGGAGAGTACAACGTCACAACAAAGCACTTCGACAGAAGGAGTTTCAACGACCACCGATGATATTTCTTCCACGATAATTGAAAGCACCACTCTTACAGAGAGCACATCTCCGCAGCAAAGCACAACGACTGAAGGAGTTTCGACGACTACCGACGAAGTTTCTTCCACCACGGTTGAAAGTACTACTCCAACAGAGAGTACAACGTCACAACAAAGCACTTCGACAGAAGGAGTTTCAACGACCACCGATGAGATTTCTTCCACTATAATTGAAAGCACCACTCTTACAGAGAGCACATCTCCGCAGCAAAGCACAACGACTGAAGGAGTTTCGACGACTACCGACGAAGTTTCTTCCACCACGGTTGAAAGTACTACTCCAACAGAGAGTACAACGTCACAACAAAGCACTTCGACAGAAGGAGTTTCAACGACCACCGATGAGATTTCTTCCACGATAATTGAAAGCACCACTCTTACAGAGACCACATCTCCGCAGCAAAGCACAACGACTACCGACAAAGTTTCTTCCACCACGGTTGAAAGTACTACTCCAACAGAGAGTACAACGTCACAACAAAGCACTTCGACAGAAGGAGTTTCAACGACCACCGATGATATTTCTTCCACGATAATTGAAAGCACCACTCTTACAGAGAGCACATCTCCGCAGCAAAGCACAACGACTGAAGGAGTTTCGACGACTACTGACGAAGTTTCTTCCACCACGGTTGAAAGTACTACTCCAACAGAGAGTACAACGTCACAACAAAGCACTTCGACAGAAGGAGTTTCAACGACCACCGATGAGATTTCTTCCACGATAATTGAAAGCACCACTCTTACAGAGAGCACATCTCCCCAGCAAAGCACAACGACTGAAGGAGTTTCGACGACTACCGACGAAATTTCTTCCACCACGATTGAAAGTACTACTCCAACAGAGAGTACAACGTCACAACAAAGCACTTCGACAGAAGGAGTTTCAACGACCACCGATGAGATTTTCTTCCACGATAATTGAAAGCACCACTCTTACAGAGAGCACATCTCCGCAGCAAAGCACAACGACTGAAGGAGTTTCGACGACTACCGACGAAGTTTCTTCCACCACGGTTGAAAGTACTACTCCAACAGAGAGTACAACGTCACAACAAAGCACTTCGACAGAAGGAGTTTCAACGACCACCGATGAGATTTCTTCCACGATAATTGAAAGCACCACTCTTACAGAGAGCACATCTCCCCCAGCAAAGCACAACGACTGAAGGAGTTTCGACGACTACCGACGAAATTTCTTCCACCTCGGTTGAAAGTACTACTCCAACGGAGAGTACAACGTCACAACAAAGCACTTCGACAGAAGGAGTTTCAACGACCACCGATGATATTTCTTCCACGATAATTGAAAGCACCACTCTTACAGAGAGCACATCTCCGCAGCAAAGCACAACGACTGAAGGAGTTTCGACGACTACCGACGAAGTTTCTTCCACCACGGTTGAAAGTACTACTCCAACAGAGAGTACAACGTCACAACAAAGCACTTCGACAGAAGGAGTTTCAACGACCACCGATGAGATTTCTTCCACGATAATTGAAAGCACCACTCTTACAGAGAGCACATCTCCCCAGCAAAGCACAACGACTGAAGGAGTTTCGACGACTACCGACGAAATTTCTTCCACCTCGGTTGAAAGTACTACTCCAACGGAGAGTACAACGTCACAACAAAGCACTTCGACAGAAGGAGTTTCAACGACCACCGATGATATTTCTTCCACGATAATTGAAAGCACCACTCTTACAGAGAGCACATCTCCGCAGCAAAGCACAACGACTGAAGGAGTTTCGACGACTACCGACGAAGTTTCTTCCACCACGGTTGAAAGTACTACTCCAACAGAGAGTACAACGTCACAACAAAGCACTTCGACAGAAGGAGTTTCAACGACCACCGATGAGATTTCTTCCACTATAATTGAAAGCACCACTCTTACAGAGAGCACATCTCCGCAGCAAAGCACAACGACTGAAGGAGTTTCGACGACTACCGACGAAGTTTCTTCCACCACGGTTGAAAGTACTACTCCAACAGAGAGTACAACGTCACAACAAAGCACTTCGACAGAAGGAGTTTCAACGACCACCGATGAGATTTCTTCCACGATAATTGAAAGCACCACTCTTACAGAGACCACATCTCCGCAGCAAAGCACAACGACTACCGACAAAGTTTCTTCCACCACGGTTGAAAGTACTACTCCAACAGAGAGTACAACGTCACAACAAAGCACTTCGACAGAAGGAGTTTCAACGACCACCGATGATATTTCTTCCACGATAATTGAAAGCACCACTCTTACAGAGAGCACAGCTCCGCAGCAAAGCACAACGACTGAAGGAGTTTCGACGACTACTGACGAAGTTTCTTCCACCACGGTTGAAAGTACTACTCCAACAGAGAGTACAACGTCACAACAAAGCACTTCGACAGAAGGAGTTTCAACGACCACCGATGAGATTTCTTCCACGATAATTGAAAGCACCACTCTTACAGAGAGCACATCTCCCCAGCAAAGCACAACGACTGAAGGAGTTTCGACGACTACCGACGAAATTTCTTCCACCACGATTGAAAGTACTACTCCAACAGAGAGTACAACGTCACAACAAAGCACTTCGACAGAAGGAGTTTCAACGACCACCGATGAGATTTCTTCCACGATAATTGAAAGCACCACTCTTACAGAGAGCACATCTCCGCAGCAAAGCACAACGACTGAAGGAGTTTCGACGACTACCGACGAAGTTTCTTCCACCACGGTTGAAAGTACTACTCCAACAGAGAGTACAACGTCACAACAAAGCACTTCGACAGAAGGAGTTTCAACGACCACCGATGAGATTTCTTCCACGATAATTGAAAGCACCACTCTTACAGAGAGCACATCTCCCCAGCAAAGCACAACGACTGAAGGAGTTTCGACGACTACCGACGAAATTTCTTCCACCTCGGTTGAAAGTACTACTCCAACGGAGAGTACAACGTCACAACAAAGCACTTCGACAGAAGGAGTTTCAACGACCACCGATGATATTTCTTCCACGATAATTGAAAGCACCACTCTTACAGAGAGCACATCTCCGCAGCAAAGCACAACGACTGAAGGAGTTACGACGACTACCGACGAAGTTTCTTCCACCACGGTTGAAAGTACTACTCCAACAGAGATTACAACGTCACAACAAAGCACTTCGACAGAAGGAGTTTCAACGACCACCGATGAGATTTCTTCCACTATAATTGAAAGCACCACTCTTACAGAGAGCACATCTCCGCAGCAAAGCACAACGACTGAAGGAGTTTCGACGACTACCGACGAAGTTTCTTCCACCACGGTTGAAAGTACTACTCCAACAGAGAGTACAACGTCACAACAAAGCACTTCGACAGAAGGAGTTTCAACGACCACCGATGAGATTTCTTCCACGTTAATTGAAAGCACCACTCTTACAGAGACCACATCTCCGCAGCAAAGCACAACGACTACCGACAAAGTTTCTTCCACCACGGTTGAAAGTACTACTCCAACAGAGAGTACAACGTCACAAAAAAGCACTTCGACAGAAGGAGTTTCAACGACCACCGATGATATTTCTTCCACGATAATTGAAAGCACCACTCTTACAGAGAGCACATCTCCGCAGCAAAGCACAACGACTGAAGGAGTTTCGACGACTACTGACGAAGTTTCATCCACCACGGTTGAAAGTACTACTCCAACAGAGAGTTCAACGTCACAACAAAGCACTTCGACAGAAGGAGTTTCAACGACCACCGATGAGATTTCTTCCACGATAATTGAAAGCACCACTCTTACAGAGAGCACATCTCCCCAGCAAAGCACAACGACTGAAGGAGTTTCGACGACTACCGACGAAATTTCTTCCACCACGATTGAAAGTACTACTCCAACAGAGAGTACAACGTCACAACAAAGCACTTCGACAGAAGGAGTTTCAACGACCACCGATGATATTTCTTCCACGATAATTGAAAGCACCACTCTTACAGAGAGCACATCTCCGCAGCAAAGCACAACGACTGAAGGAGTTTCGACGACTACCGACGAAGTTTCTTCCACCACGATTGAAAGTACTACTCCAACAGGGAGTACAACGTCACAACAAAGCACTTCGACAGAAGGAGTTTCAACGACCACCGATGATATTTCTTCCACGATAATTGAAAGCACCACTCTTACAGAGAGCACATCTCCGCAGCAAAGCACAACGACTGAAGGAGTTTCGACGACTACCGACGAAGTTTCGTCCACCACGGTTGAAAGTTCTACTCCAACAGAGAGTACCACGTCACAACAAAGCACTTCGACAGAAGGAGTTTCAACGACCACCGATGATATTTCTTCCACGATAATTGAAAACACCACTCTTACAGAGAGCACATCTCCGCAGCAAAGCACAACGACTGAAGGAGTTTCGACGACTACCGACGAAGTTTCTTCCACCATGGTTGAAAGTACTACTCCAACAGAGAGTACAACGTCACAACAAAGCACTTCGACAGAAGGAGTTTCAACGACCCCCGAAGAGATTTCTTCCACGATAATTGAAAGCACCACTCTTACAGAGAGCACATCTCCGCAGCAAAGCACAACGACTGAAGGAGTTTCGACGACTACCGACGAAGTTTCTTCCACCACGGTTGAAAGTACTACTCCAACAGTGAGTACAACGTCACTGCAAAGCACCACACCTGAAGAAGTTTTGTCAACCACACTTGAGTCAACATCTCCAACACAATCAACTTCCATTGAATCAACGACCGATGGCATACCATCAACACTTATTACTACAACTACTCTTACAATATCAACCAGTCCATCGCCGATAACAACTACTATCAAACCTTTTATCTGTACTTCTTTGGGTAGGTTTGTTGATCCGTTGTCTTTGGATTGTAAAGGCTATATTCTCTGCAGTCGAAATGATTTAGGTCAATCGATTGCTATTTATTTGAAGTGCCCATCAATTTCAGTGTTTAGCCCAGTCTTAGGCCGCTGTACAGTGCCATCGAACTATATCTGTCCTTCTCAAATTATTTCAACAACATCATCTTCGGTTTCAACTCAAATATCAACTTCTACACAGATACCTACTACTATTCGCCCATTTGTTTGTAATTCATCCGGCAGATTTCCTAATCCATTAGTTGACAACTGCAAAGGGTATATTTTGTGTTCTTCAAATAATCTTGGACAATTTGTATCTGCCTATCTTACATGCCCCTCTAACTCTGTGTTTAGCCCACTCATCAGTCGGTGTACAGTCCCTTCAAACTATAATTGCACTTCGGTAATTACAACCACTCCACCGGTTTCTATTACTACTCTTAAGCCTATAACCACACAAATTCCACCCATATCAACTACTCAGAGTACAATTACAACAGTCAAACCATTTACTTGCACAGTACAAGGTAGATTTCCTGACACATTAATCGATAATTGTAAAGGATATATTCTTTGCTCCCGTAACAATTTGGGTCAATTTGTTGCAACGCATTTAATCTGTCCGTCAACTTCAGTTTTTAGTCCTATAATTAGCGAATGTACATTGTCAGAAAATTATGTCTGTCTTGCCTTAGTAACAACTTCTCGACCAACGCCAACCACAACACAGTCACCGTCTCCTTCAACCAAACCTCCTTTATGTTCTCTTCCGGGTAGATTCCCCAATCCATCAGTAGACAATTGCAAGGGATACATTCTCTGCACAACAAATATTTTGGGAGAATTAATCACCACGTTCTTGACGTGTCCGTCAAATTCAATATTTAATCCATCCGAAAATAGATGTACCTTACCACAGAACTACATTTGCCCATCTGTTGTAACTACTACGTCTATCCCAATATCAAGTACAACACAAAACCCGACCACCATAGCAACGCCTCTCTTATGTACGCGTCCTGGCAGATATCCCAACCCATTAGTAGATAATTGCAAAGGATATATACTTTGTTCAACAAATTCTCAAGGAGGTTTTATCCCTTCTTATTTGATATGCCCGTCCGTTTCAGTATTTAATCCTTCTGAAAGCAGATGTACCTTGCCTTCAAGCTATGTGTGTCCTTCTTTCATCACAACCACGCCAAAACCTACAACAAAAATAACTACATTACCACCGACGACAACGGTTTCCCCGCAAACTACTCCAACGTCCCCTACTATTTGTAAATCAGCTGGAAGGTTCCCCGACCCTCTTATCAAAAATTGTAAGGGCTTTATCATCTGTGCTATAAATAGCCTAGGGAAACTTGCCCCTCTTCATTTGACCTGTCCGTCAATATCAATTTTTAGTCCCATAACTTCTAGATGTACACTTCCAGGAAGTTACGTATGCCCAGTTGAAACTACAACACAACAGCCAAAAACCACTCTTCAAGCTACTATTACGCCAAACAAACCATTTGTTTGTACCGAAACAGGAAGATTTTCTGATAATTCAGTGGCCAATTGCAAAGGGTATATTTTGTGTAACCAAATCACAACTGGTCTATATATGCAGGTAAAATTCACTTGCCCTTCGATTTCTGTATTCAATCCTATAACCAGATCGTGTTCATTAAGCTACAGATGTAATCAAAACACAGATCTTTCTTCATCATTAAAACCGACAACTCCTTTCACTCGAACAACAACATTTACAACTCCCAGTTCTACTACTTCTACAACATCTACTACTCCCAGTACAACAGAAACATCTACAACTCCAAGCACAACCACATTAACTACACCAAGTACTACGACAACCACGACACCCACATTAACCTCAACGTCCACTACATCAACTACAACAACATCTACAACGCCCAGTACTACTACTTCTACAACATCTACAACTCCAAGCACAACCACATTAACTACACCAAGTACTACGACAACCACGACACCCACATCAACCTCAACGTCCACTACATCAACTACAACAACATCTACAACGCCCAGTACTACTACTTCTACAACATCTACAACTCCAAGCACAACCACATTAACTACTCCAAGTACTACGACAACCACGACATCCACATCAACCTCGACGTCCATTACACCAACTACAACAACATCTACAACGCCCAGTACTACTACATCTACAACATCGACCTCTACCAGTACAACAACAACCTCTACAACACCTCGGACAACGACCACTTCTACAACTCCTAGTACGACCACAACAACTGCGATTCCGACCACAACTTCCACGACGACAACTCCAAAGCCAGAATTCATCTGTAGCAGAGTAGGAAGATTTGCTGATCCAGCAGTGCCAGGGTGTAAAGGATATATATTTTGTTCACTGTCAGGAGGTGTTTTGGTTCAATCCAAATTCTTCTGCTCAAGTACATCAGTTTTTAATCCAGCCACTAGCCAGTGCACTATAAACTATGTTTGCCCATCGGCGCGGTGAATACATGGATTTACTTTAATTAATATAATGCTTTTAATTTCATTGTGTCATATGCGTGACAGCACCATTATTGTTTTATCAGAGATTACCTCACGTGTCTGTCAAAAAAGTTTTTGGTTAGCTTACGTTCAAGCTATGAAGCCTTCTAAACTTGTGAAGTAACATCAAAATACTAACATTGTAATATTCTCTATTGTCATATTATGAGTGTAATTTAATACGTAAGAAAACAGTGTAATGATTATTTGGTTGAATAAAAAAAGTATTTGTTTTAGCTCGATAATTTTGCGCTCTTTTATTTTGAAACCTGTTTTCATCGAAAAATAATAATGAAAAAATCGTAAGTTCGCTTTAAATTTTCAGCAATTTGACGAAAAAGACATAGTTTACATTACAGATAATGATTTATGCGCCAGATTTTTTGGAAACTGAAAATCACTAACTAAAGTCAATTAAAAACTTTAATTTGACCATTCATGCCAGAATGTAAAGTTTTCATCGGTACTACTTTGGCTCTGATAATTTTTTTAACCATTCAACCGCGGGAAAGAATATACGAGTATGTTAGAGAATTAGGTCAGTTCGTGGCACCTTTTTGGTGAATTTTTCAATACCACTTTCGACCATAAATATAGATTGTATAATTTTTGAAAGTGTCCAGAAATGCTAATTAGCATTTAACATACAGTATTTTTAAAAATTATAAAAAACATAATATTTTCACAGTTACGGTATAATGGACGAATAATTATTCTTAATACAATTGGATTATGTCGCCACTGTTTTACACGCGAAACGGAGAAAACTGCGCCACCATTGCGGATAAAATAAGATTTCTCGGAACGTAATCATTTCCCCCCGCATTTGCTCACTTGCAATTAGCACCCGTTAAAAAATATTATAATTCAACAACATCATAGCCTCTATTTTTACTGTCGATCATGTATTTTGACTCAGATATTATTATTTTGGTAAGAATAAAACTATAGGCACACGAATAAAACTATCAACCACGGCTGCCATTTTGTTGAAATATTTGGTAGGGTTCCACGAATATGATTCGTCTGTATGGCTACAACAGCTATAAGAGCTGTGATATATAGTTTTAATTGTCGCGGGTGCTAAAGAAGTCTTCCACGCACGGGCCTTATCGTTTTGCTATAATCCGCGGTCTAATGGTTAACGTCGCCTTCGTAAAAACTCTGAACGGGAACCGAAAAAATAAATAATATCTATTCAAAGGCGAAAATATTCATTGGTGAGCTTTGCGTGTAGTTTTTTTTATATTATCTTCCAAGATTGATTGAAGAGATTCAAATTTTCCTACTGTGAGACATCTATGAGAATAATTATTGTTTAATGATTTTTTGTAAACACAATAAAATCTTTTTGGTTGACCGTTTTGGCAGGATGAATTACTTTAAGGGCGTTTCTTAAGAACACTAAATAAAGTGCGTTACAATAATGCAATTTTTATTTTTCTGTACAATTGGTTTTCTTACACTCAAAATTTATACACATGTATAGATTTATTCAGAATAATAATCTACTTCTACGTTTCCATCTGCATAGTCCATGAACAATTTTCCAACACATCCACCAACTCCAAGTTTACATTGCTTTGTTGACACGTCATATGATGTTGTTTCTGGACAATTATATCTAGCAACTGCGAATCCATTACCAGACGGCTGACACAAGAAATATGAATAGCAAGATTTGGGATCAGGCAAGCGTCCTTTTGTTACGCATTTTGGCGGATTGTTATTTTCACACAGACTCTTGTTACGGGTGCATAAATTTAAAGTTGTACTATAAATCGACGTAAAAGGGCAGTTGTATTGAAAACTCTGTGATCCAAAACATTTATAAAAAATGTGACAACTGTTTGGATCTCCAAATGTTCCAGACTGTGGACATCCATGCGATGGCTTGGAAGTTGTCGGTAGTGGTTTTTTTGTAGTTTTTAGTGGAGTTTTAGTTGAAATTGGTGTAGGTTTTTTGGTTGTTACTGGGGGTGGTTTTTTAGTTGTAACTGGACGTGTTTTTTTGGTTGTCCCTGGTAGTGGCATTTTAGTTGTTACTGGGAATGGTTTTTTGGTTGTGACTGGAAGTGGTCTTTTGGTTGTCACTGAGGGTGCTTTCTTGGTTGTTATTAGAGGTGGTTTTTTTGTTGTAACTGGACTTGGTTTTTTGGTAGTTCCTGAAAGTGGTCTTTTGGTTGTTGCTGGAAGAGGTTTCTTTGTTGTAACTGGGGGTGGTTTCTTGGTTGTTACTGCAGGAGGTTTTTTGGTTGTCCTTGGAGGTGGTTTTTTGGTTGTTACAGCGGATGGTTTTTTGGTTGTGACTGGAAGTGGTCTTTTGGTTGTCACTGAAGGTGGTCTTTTGGTTGTCATTGGAAGAGGTTTCTTTGTTGTAACTGGGGGTGGCTTCTTAGTTGTTACTGGAGGTGGTTTTTTGGTTGTCCCTGGAGGTGGTTTTTTAGTAGTTAGTGGGAATTGTTTATTGGTTGTGATTGGAAGTGGTCTTTTGGTTGTTGCTGGAAGAGGTTTCTTTGTTGTAACTGGGGGTGGTTTCTTGGTTGTTACTGCAGGTGGTTTTTTGGTTGTCCTTGGAGGTGGTTTTTTGGTTGTCACTGAAGGTGGTCTTTTGGTTGTCATTGGAAGAGGTTTCTTTGTTGTAACTGGGGGTGGCTTCTTGGTTGTTACTGGAGGTGGTTTTTTGGTTGTCCCTGGAGGTGGTCTTTTAGTTGTTACTGGGAATTGTTTATTGGTTGTGACTGGAAGTGGTCTTTTGGTTGTGACTGGTTTATTGGTTGTGACTGGAGCTGGCTTATTGGTCGTAACTGAATGTGGTCTTTTGGTTGTCACTAGATTTGATTTTTTTGTTGTTCCAGAAGGTGGCTTTTTTGTTGTTCCTGGAGGTGGGTTTTTAGTTGTAACTGGGGATGGTTTTATGGTTGTGACTGAAGATGGTTTTTTAGTAATTATTGCTATATAAGAGCATTCAAATTCAGAAGTATTGATGCACACAAAGCTGGCAGGACACGCTTGTTTCTCATCATCAAGAGTTTCGGTTTTTCCAGGGACTGTTTCAACACAAATAAAAAAATGGGTGTTGTCAGTGCATACGAAACTTTTTCCATTGCAGTCAATAGCCAAAGATTTGTTAGTCAAATGAAGAAAACCCTGAAACAAAAAAAAGACCAATTTAATGATTTAGTTCTCAGATTCCCAATATTTTCGATTATCGACCCCTTGCCTTTCTTGAAGTCATTTTAATTCGTTAAAAACACACTGAAGAAACACACGTTTGTTAGTTTTTTTGTAATTATAATATAATTCTAGCATTTGAATTGCGTTGTCGGAATGGAAGGAGCGACGTATTAATTCCCGACTGAGATGTGCAGAGAAGGATGCACGTTATAGTATAATAAGATGTGGAGCATAATTTGGCCCCTTAATTTTTTTTTTCTTAGAGAACCGTTTATTGCTCAGTTGCTCAATCTCTATCAGTAGCGATAAATAAATAGGGTTAGGACAGGACTAGTGGTTTATTATTCGTTCTCGCTACGCTCCGTTATTTTAGGATTCGATAAGTGAGAGAGAGTTTTTAGACATCACTAGCACCTGGGGTATCCAATCCCGGAGCCTTTATCCAATCTCGGGATTTCGGGATTGATTAATTTTGAGATTTTCTCACCGAGGAATTTCAAATTCTCAATTCGCTATACTTTTTCCTTGGATTCTCACAGAACCTCGTTTTTTTTTTTTAGCTCAACGAGTAATTTGAAATCCCCGATTTGGTATACTTTTTCCCGGAATCTCACGGAAACTCGTTTTTTTTTTTAGCTCGCCGAGGAATTTGAAATCTTGAATTTGCCAATTTATTTCGTGTAAATTTTCGGGATTTGGTCAAAATTTCTCAATCCCGAAATCCCGGGATCGCGGCCATCTCAATCCCGGAATTTAAGGATCAGAAAATTGAACGGGATCCCGGGATTGGATGGCCTACTAGCACCTATGTCTTCAAACAAAAAACGACAAATCGTTTAGAAATATTATATGATTTGCGTACTGGGACTCAAGCCCGTGAGATCCATCATTAAAGTCAACGACGTTGACCGCTGCGCCACGGACCTAACTCAATATAAAAATATAAAATTGTAGAAGTTTTATTGACAAGTTTACTAACGTTAGACACAAGAGTTCAATAAATTATTGTCAAATAACTAACCTAATTATTTATAAAACTTCCACCGGTTTTTGAAGTTGCCAAAATATTAATCTAATTAATAAGTAATGCATTTGATTATGTTCCGTTTTTATTTGATATGAGCAAAACCAAATTAATCAAAAATATAAAATATAAGCCATGGCACTCAACCGACTAATTAATAGTTAATAGTTATTTTATTTTAATAGTTATTTTATGCCGCCTGTGTGGTCGATTGGTCAACGTTGTTGGCTTCGGCTACGGAGGACCCGGGTTCAAATCCCGGTACGGACAGTTTTTATAAATTGATTTTTCAATCGATTTATGAATTTCTGTTCAAAGGCATGGGTGTATGTGATGTCTTGAATTCCCCCCTCTCACCCATCCTATCCTACGAACGGGGCGTATCGAGAGCGATTCGCTTACCACTAATCCTGTTCTAGTCCCTATCCTTCTATCCCTACTCTCTTTGGAAAAAGAGAGGTTGAGCAACTGAGTAACAAGCAGTTCTCGTAGAAACACTTCTATTGCGATAAGCTCCATTAGGAGTCCATATGCTCCACATTGGGAGCGGCATGGTTAAAAAAAAGTTATTTTATGAGTATTTTCACTTTAGTCCTTGAGAATTCTTTGGCTACTAAATGGAAATATAAATACTATATTGTTACATTGGCACAGCGGTTGGCTGCAAACACGTTAACGAGGGGCTCGATTAATCTTAGATCGATTGCGGTGTTCTGGGGAACGAACGATTTTTTTTTATCACTTGTACATATGTAGTTGTACATATTATTTATAATGCAATTGAATGATAATTAATATACCTATTTATATCATCTATCAATACCCAATCTATCGTAAAATAATAAATAAATTGAAACATCCAAAATTAATAGTATTCTTTAAGTTCCAATTTCGTGTTTCAAAAGTTCTACTGAAACAAGATAATTCTCAATTTAACAAATGGCTCGCCGGCTTCAGTCAAATTTGACAAGGTGCAGGGAAGTTTTCTTTGCTTAACAACGTGGTATACCACTATACAAAAATTAAGCTTATAGATAAATCTAATTCCAAAACCGTTGGCGTAACTCATTTTTTTTTTTAAATACATCTCAACATTCAAATTGTGAACATAATAAAAAAAATCCTCACCAAAATCAACGTCGCTATATAAAATGTCGTAGCCATAATTATTGTCACTGAATTTCCTTTACATTAAAGGCAACTATTTTATTGTTTCTCCTTTTATAATATCTTTTGTAAGCCAAATAGATAACACAATTATTTTTTAAGAACAACCAGCACAATAATAATGTTATGTTTGAATTCTGTATTTATATAATTTTATAATAACTATTATTTTGTCCTCATTTTAATAAAAATAGCCTAGATATATTTTACGACGAAGATAATCATAATTTTATTACTACAGTGAATAAATGCGTAAACATTTAAAAACTGAAAATATTAATTAAACGGTACATATAAATATTTAATATGTTTTCAAGTTAAATTTACCTTTAATATACACCATTGTTTCGCATCTGTTAATTTTTAACGTCAGTATCCAGTAGAGCAGGGTTTGCCAAACTTATTGCTTACTTCGCTAATCTAGAAATGTTACCGGAACACAGCTTATTTTTTAGGTCGGGTAATTTATACTAGTGAAAGTTTTTGTTGAATATGTTATTAAACCACTTTTATTCATAAAGTTATTATTTTTAAAACATGTTATGATTAAACAAGGCTCTAAGTGATTCAAAATCTCCGCTTTTACCTAGATATTTGACGTTTTAAACCTTACTCGAGATTTACCATCACTCAATTTTTAATATGATGTGCCTCCTTAGAAGATGCTTAAATTTGTTGCAGCGTATATTAGCATTGAAAAATTTCACAAAATATTTAAGCCTATTTAAGCTCCACGGAACACCAGTGTTCCGCGGAACATAGTTTGGGAAGCCCTGCAGTAGGGCATCCAATCCCTGACTCTTTTTGTACTCCTGGGATTAAGGGTTTTACATTTTTTCCAATACGGGTTCCAGGGTTGATCATTCACCATAGAATCGTAGAGAAATTTGGTATTCGGTATTAAGAGATTTGAAAATAATCTACAAAAGATGGTAAAAAATTTAAACAATTTTTGCTCACCGATTTTCAAATCCTGAGAATTTACGGATTGCTGGATCACAAAATTGGACGGGATCCCGGGCTTGGAGACCCAAGTATCCGGTGGTGTAGCGAAGCATTATCGTATGTACAGTTTTTTTTTCTTAACTGGAAGAGTCTAAGGAGCAACAAGTGAAGTGCTTTTAAGTGTGCAAAAAAACAATCCTTCTCAATAAGCATAATTCTCAAATTTTTATTCTGTATGTCACCGCGAGTTTCTTAAAATCTTGGCATAGCGGTTGGATCGACTCACTAAACTCTTCTTTCTCCTCGAGCATAAATATTTGGAATGTTGGAAAAATCGGCATTAGAACGTCAAGAATTTCGCTTGAAAACCGAGTTTTCAAAGCCGGTTTTTTAAAACCGAAAAGCTCTATTACATACCAACATTATCTTTTTGAAATATAAATATTTACACTTAGCAGTGAAAGTGGGATGATTTATTTGATATAACTTCAGATAAGATGTTTAAGGGTTATATTATTAAATTTCTACTATTTGTTTGTGGTTATGGAGACAGATATGCGTAATTTTTTTTCATTAAATCTAAGGAAAACTTTTAACCTGGTTATTAGATGTTTTTGTTTTCATAAGAAATCTTACAAGCTAACAGCTTTATCGTTGTTATTTTCAAATAAAATTAGAGATTTTTTCTCGTTACGTATTTAATAATTGGCAAAAGAACTTAAGCGACAAAATACGGTAAATTGCGTTCTAAAACAATAATTGTTTTATTTCGCGTAATGCATCCGTGACAAAAATTTAAGAGCGTTATCTTATTCGCCTGATCTTTTTTAGGGCCTGTGCATTTTAGTGTTTTGGCTTGTTATCGTATGTTCCACGAGGACCCCGTTGAGATACGCTGATCTAGATAACTGAAAGTAGTCAGACAGTTTTATTATAATATCAGGATAGGCATTGACCATATATTAATTTACTAAGCTACTCCTGTAAAATTTATATATTATCTGTGACGATTTTCTGCCTAACGAGTCGATAAGGACTCAAAACAGAAGAGTTTCTACAAGAAATGCTTGTTACTTAGTTTCTCAACCTCACTTAAAGAGCAGGTATAGAAAGATAGGGGTAGTACGGGATTAGTAATTACCTAATCGCTCTCGCTAAGCCCCGTTTTTTAGGATAGGATTCAAGGGAATTCAAGACGTGATGTCAGGAATTCAAGACATCACAAACATCCATGCCTTCTAACATAAATCTTTAAAGCGATTGAAAAATCAATCTATAAAAACTTTCCGTCAGCACGTTTATCTCAGTGGATTCAACTCCTTGACCTTTGTGTTCCAAGTCAACGGCGTTAACAGTGTTGACACTCAGCCACGCAATTGGCGTGCTGGAAATTTAGTGATCAAAATATAGTATCCATTTTTTCAAATCTTAAACCTAAATTATTTTCAAACCATTTCAATTTGTAGGATATGAGCCATAATTAAAGTTTTTCTTTAAAACGAGAGAACTGTATTTTATTCATACCTTACCTTTCTTTTTTAGAGGGCTATAAGTATAATATTTACTAATAATTTACTCTAGGTATGCTAATCGCTCTCCCTAAACTCTCTCATCTGTTCTTAGAATCAGATAGATGTGAGGTAACGTTAACACCAAATAAATCTTTGCCTTCAATCCAGCAGTCATCAAACTTTGTCCCTTCTTTACATGTTTGTTTCATTATGGGATACCAAAAGTGTGACATTGTTTTATATCGACATATATTTTATTGATGATTTCCTTTCTTAAATCCACTGTTGATAGTTTACTCTAATTTTTTTTAATACCCACATATTGAACATCCACGAACATTGACCATTGGGGCCATGGCCCACCCTGAGGAGAATTTATTTTCCATTTTTCTAATTGATTAACACTTTAATGGCTCTTTAATTGTTTAGTTTACAATGTTTTAAAGGATACATACTTAATTATGTATCGACTATTTTTATAAAGGTATATTATTTTTAAATCATCTATTTGTTATGTATTACTAGTCGATTTCCGGCAAGCGTTGCAATGCCACTCAAAGAAAGAAAGTGTTTGTGTTTTAATTGTGTTTATTGAAATGCATGTCTTCTTTTTCTGTCTGTTTGACGTTTGATGTTTGCTGTCGATTTTCTATAGTACGGCACACGCACCACCAACTTAAATTTCATTGAACTACGCCTATAACCTTCGCGTAAGTGCGTGAACAGTATGGCAGACATACAAACATTGATTTTTATATATAAGAGTAAGTTGATTTTAATATTCTTATAAACTTCGCGCAAGAGCACGCAATTTTTTTGTCAAAGTTGTATTGCAATCGGATCAGCGGCTTGGCAGCCCATAGAGTACGAACAAACAAACATTCATTTTTATATATTAGATCTTTATTTTCGAATTGAATAGCCCTCTCCTGGGACAATTTCTGGATCCGCCACTGGTTGCAAGATTAGGAGAATTATAGCGTAACTGTTTATTTTTTCTTATATATGTACATACACTAAATGAGAATTTTCTCATTATTAACAATCTTAAATTTCATGTCGTTTATGATTATCTGAAGGATTCGGCAGCATATTTTTTTTTCAAAGTTTTTAACCAATCTGCTAACATTGATAGCGTTGTAGAGAGCCTCAACTTTGCACAATGATAGCGACTAGGGTGTCAAAACTATTCTCAAGAACGTGGATGATTAAGTCACATTTAAAAAGATAAAGCATATCGACTTTTAACCTTCTCACCGCGTATGACCGCTATGCATGTCCTAGCGAACACGCCCTCAGCGCGCGTGACATGGAAATTTCAAACCCTATATAAGAACTATCTATTGTGTTAAAATTGTATAACTTGGTTGAAAATATTACTAAATGTATATTTTACCAAATTCAATAGATAGCATTCGTCAAAAAAGATTCAATATAGGCTGAAATAATTTATTTCTAGAACACGCCGTGAACATACGTCACCAATGCAAGATATTGGATAATGTAAATAAGCGATCGAGTGCGGGTGAAATTGATATTGTTCCAAGAATTTAATATTATAAGTATATGGTATGGTTGTGGCGCAGTGTTCTCGGTCATGCGTGGCGGTATTTTGCGATACGGCGAAGACAAGCCGCAATTGTATGAAGAATGATTATTGTTGAATCAAACCGAAAATACAATAAATATATTGTATTTTATTATTGAAAAAGTCACTTTGGGTGGCAATTAACATATTTGATTAGATGAAAAAATATTACAACCTATATTTAGAGTCGAAAACGCGATAATAAAATCCGTAAAAAAGCAGCCGCGTACAGGGCATGCTCGCTAAATTTGGTGGCGCGGGCAAAGGGTTAATTGAGTTTATCTCAACAGAATTACTTAATATGAAAACTGCTGGTTACTTAGTTGCTCAACCCTTGTTTAAAGATAGAGTAGCAAGACTAGTGAATAGCCAATTCTACGTCACGTTTTTCGTATCGGACGAGTGGGAGAAAATTTTAAACCTTCTGTGCCTACGAACATCCTTTATTCGTTTAAAAATGTGTTTTTATGCAAATAATAATAATAATAATAATAATAATAATAATAATAAAAATTACGTGAACGAAAAAATGATCTTCTTTGCATCACGACCGATGTATTTGTCGGCCTCTGTGATGTAATGGTAGTAACTTTTCGTTATATCTGGTGGGTTTTGGTTCATGTTTCGACAAAGTCATTATCAAATTTATTTGCTTCAATTTTAATTTGAGATCTTGAAGATAGGAGGATGCAAGGTCAATTTTCCTCGGTATTGATTTTTTTTTTTTTAATTTCAAAATATATGACGCATTGATATTAGCTGTAATGCTAAATTTTATTTTTTATATTCATAAATAAATATATGAGTATTATGAAAATTTGTAAAACTAAGAGAATTGTAAAAAACAAGCTTTATATACAAATACAGTTTATTTTTATTGTATTTTAAAAAAATCGTGATTTAATATCACATAAAATTTATTTTTATACATTTTGAACGTTAAAAACGTTATACACATACTACAGCTATTATTGCATGGTATTCTAGACGTATTCGAATCTTAATAAACAATAGATAAAATATATTTAAAAATAAACATATATTCTACATATTAGCGGTCGTCCATAAATGACATAACATGAATTTATATTTTGTGTCACCTATTTTACCATGATGAATTTGTTTGTCTACGCTTCTCAAAATGTTCGTTACTGTCTTATTTAAAAAAAAAACTTGTGGCACTAAATATTGTAGTATTTTTGACGAATTTATATTTTCTCAGGGTACTCAACATTGTACTCGCCCCTCCAAGCTACGGATATACAGTCTTTACTGGGGGGGGGGGGCTATCCCGTAACGCAGAAGCTTTCATATATTGCCAAGAGTGTATTAAAAGTGTCAGCCAAACTTGGGTGATGTATTCGGTGAATCAAAGATAACTCTTGAAAAACTAATTTATATTTTGACCACACGTTTTCTATGCTCACTTCGCCACAGTTCACATTTATGTTTTAAGTCGTATATGGACAACCTTTTTATATCGTCTATTATATAATATATGCACAATATGAGATTTGTATTTAGTTTCCATGCTTAAAGACCTATGCAATCCAAAATGCCGAATCTACACATGCTCGTCACCGGGTTGAATGAATTCAATAATGGGCAGTTATTTTTTGTTTGAGTAAACCCTGCTCCAGATGCCGTACAACTGTAATATGACTTGCAAGACTGAGGGTCTTTGAAATTACCAGCGGCTTTACATTTAAAATCTGTTCCGGTAGGGCAAGCACTTTGATTTGTCGTGCATAAAAATATAGTGTTACTAAAAACTGTATTAAGAGGACACGTGAACTTTAGTTTCACAGGTCCCAAGCATTTGTAGAATACATGGCAGTCGGTGGGATCTCCAAAAGCTCCAAGGCGTGGACATTCTGGAGGTTTAACTGGTGCCACTGTGGTTGCACTGCCAGGAATCGTGCACTCAAGTTGGGCACTGTTGCTGCACGTGGTTGTTGCAGGACACGATTGAGGAATGTTGTCCACCGTGACGGTTGAAGTACCGATGGTCGAAACGCAAACAAGAAACCGCGTAGAATCGACGCAAATGAATGCTTTTCCTTTGCAGTCGACGCCTTGTGCTGACGTCATACGACACACTGCCAACATCACCTGTGAAAACAACACACTTTTTTTATTTATCTCAAAATTAGATTATTTAGAGCTTCTTTTGTCTTAGACATCCACAGTTGTTTGTTATGTATTGTATTCTTCAAAGAAAGTGATATAGTAAAATTGTAAACTATTAAATATATATTACCTGACCTTAGAATATAAGCAACATCGAAAAAGTCTTAGTTTTAGATATTTTTACTATTTTTTGAAATCATTATCGTCTGACAAGATTGCGAAATGTGTTAATGCACTTTATTATATTAAATAAAAACAAATTGAATTAATCTATGCACTAGAACAGCGATTTCCAACCTGGGAGGCGTGAACTGATGCAAAGTGAGGGGCGAACAGTCCAAAATATGTATTTTACCTTTAAAATGTGTCTTTATTACTATATGAAATAAAGGATGGGGAGGCGCGAAGATATATTTTTCTTCAAAGGGAGGCGTAGTAACAAAAATGTTGGAAACCACTGTACTAGAATCTTATGTTTGCAAAACACTCACTAAGTAGTGTGTGTGATTGATACATTAATATTATGTTATTTGGTACTGCTCTTACACTATGCTTGCAACACTTTTATACGCTTAGACATACATATAAATATAATTCGATTGTGTGCTTTTTTCAAGAATCAAAATTTATACAATTTTATTCACGTTTTATTAAAACGACGTAAGTTGAAAATGTCAAAATTGAATCTAAATTTAGCTTTTAAGTTTGAAAGAAGAAAGGCCTGGGAAAATCGCTAGTGGTAAAAAGGACGTAAAAATAAGAGTTTTCTTGAGAAAAATATTAAATTTTTATTAAATTAACTACATAAATAAAAAATCAGTTTATAAGTCTACGCGCACTCAAGGTGGTATGATTTATAATTTGTGTTGGCTCAAATTCATCAAAAAACGATTTTTGTGTCTCCTGTAAAATTTGTTATCTTCGGGTTAGGTACGTCCTTTTCATTCCAACAGTAAATTTATGTTATGTATACTACAAAACACGTTTTCGTCACAGATAAGAAGCATTGAGAATAACTTTAAATTTATAAAGGCTAAGCCTATGGCAAATCATACTTTTTTTATTATAATAGATTAACGAGCATCGTTTAGCAATTATTAAATCATATTTTAACTTTAAATAATATATTAGGTGGATATTTAACGTAATACACAAAAAGGACGGACAACTTAATTAAATGATTTTCGATACTGCTAAAACTAGGTAACTCTGATTTAATCGTTATTAGAAAATATTTTTTTTTTTGGTTAACGGTCATCGAAACTATTATTGTATTATTTCTTGTATTGAAAAGTGAAAAATGTTTAATTTGATACATTTAAATACTATTTAAGAAAATGTGAGATCATTTTTCATAACTTTCTCAAAAAAATGCATATAAAGTTACTTAGTTGGAGCATTGGCGTGGCGATATATAAATTAAAAACAAAACTTGTCTTTCGAATTATATGTTATAATATTTTAATTGATTTTCAAATACTCACCACCACAAGAAACAGACGTGTCTTTAAAATCTCCATGTTGTTTTTGTCTTTCTTCCGAAATATATCTGACACAATTTACGTCTCTCACAGAGTATTTATAAACATGCTATTATTTTGTACTGTAAAAATATCTTTATCAAAGTTTACTTAGAATTAATTCGGCATTATATGTAATTTAATTAACGTTTCTTACGTACATTACGAGAACAATATTGTTTCTGTGATTATCATAGCTTAGAATTATTATATAGTCAAATGTGAAATATTTTTCAGTGTAGTCAAGTTAGAAGATGTCTGTACATATTCAGATTATCATAATTTAAAAACTACATATTATATATATTCCATGTGTTATGTTTTGTATTAGTATGTGAAAGATTTTTTTATACCAATTTCACATTTTTTACAAAAATTATCAACTAGTAATACGGTCGATTAGCGTAACATGTGTAATCAGTTGAATATGGGCGGCAAATGTTATGAAGCAAAGCAGTAAATGATCACAGAATATTTTTTAAATGACAATATTTTTGACACATGAATTTGGTTTAGAATAAAATTGATGAGTAAAGAAAAAAAGTCAAAAAATACATTCTCAATGGTTATAATATTTATTACGACCGATGATATTCCTAGAATAATTGTAAATAATTAAAAATGTAATGTAATTTTAAACATTATATTTCTAAACTTAGTAAAGGTGCTATTTTGAGCTCTGCCTAAAGGTGGCACATAGCCTGGGTACGTCACTGTTATTAGTACAAATAAATTTAATTGTTCTTCTTAATACTAAAAAAATGTAGTTAAACTCTTCGATAATCTTTCCTTGCAACAATTTAAGTTTCTGATAAAATAAATAGATCAAAAATTTAAAATATTACGCCAAAAAATCTACTGTATAAAATCCATATAAATAATACTTTACTATAATAATTTTATATATATATAAATATTTATAATAAATGAAATGAAATTGTTTGAAAAATCCCATGATTTCATAATCGCTGACCAAAAGTTTTGTCAATCCCAAATCATAATTTATACACGATTTTATGTTGAGTGTTCAATTCCAAAATCCCGGGATCACAAAAAGGGTCCAGAATTGGATACCCTACTTCAGGGTTTCTCAAACTATGTTCCGCGGAAGACTGGTGTTCCACAGAACCTGAATAGGTGTTCCGCGAACCAGTGGCGGATTACCCTATAAGCGCACGAGGCGTACGCTTGGAGCCTCCGAATCTTGGGGGCCTCAAAAATAGTTTATATTATAAAGCCTTTTGATATAAAAATAGTTTATATAATATATACTTTTGTACAGATTTTAATGTATTTTTATTATTTTACACGGAATTTTCTGAAGATTTAATATTATCCGAAAAACAGGCATCCAAATTTTATTGCGCCTGGGGCCTCTCAAGTGCTTAATGCCTTGCACTGCCACGAACACCCACATAACTAAAATTTATGATTCCTTGGCATGGAATCCATTTCCCGTGACAGCAAAACAAGCATGCTTAATTCAGCGCAAGCGATTATGAAAATCTGACTGATTTTATCACTGATTCTGATACGAATATCATTACATTTTTTCTTTACTAGTTTGTCAGAAGAACCCCTCCCCCCCCCCAATGTGTCAAAACAAGTTATTATTGTTTTACTTCTGTTTTATGCAACCTATTTATGTGAAGCAGGATTTCCTTTTTATAAGTGTTTTATTAACATATTTTGTATTTATAATATTATGAATTACCCGACCTAAAAAATAAACCAAGTGTTCCATTAAAATTTCCGGATTTGCAAAGTGTTCCATTGCAGAAAAAGTTTGGGAAACCCTGTCCTACTTCATATCATATAAAACAGTGTTTCTCAACCTTTTTGAGTGTCTTATTTTTTCTGTGGTTACCATATTATTGTTTTATCCCATAAAAAATCGAATTTCAAGAAATTATATCTTTCAAATTCTGAATCCCGTGGGACTTTTTTTTAGCTTTTGATTATCTAATGTCTATTATATGCATACATTTTACTTGTAATGCGTTCGTTTCAATGCCTCATGTCATATTCATCTTATAGCACGCAACAACAAAAAATCAAATATTGAATATAAATATTCCATTTTATAAAATTTTGTTCTAAACTACTACTTAATGACACTATTAAAGTAACATATTAATCAAACCGAAATTTTATCTTATATCGTTATGCTTATCATTAGTTTAACTTATATTATTAATTATAAGCCATATTATATAATATACCATTTCACAACAAATTCAACCTTGTCATGTATTTTTCGAATATCTTTTCCTGCAATAAAAAAGAAAATAATGAATAAATATTCTAATCATTCATACAAATGTTTTACTTTGATAAGATCTTGTAATTAAATTAAATTTATGATACATTCAACTCTTTTTTTACACGGTAGACACGTTACACTAAAAACCATGTATAAAAAATAATACAAGTAGTAGAATTGGAGATTGTTTCTTTAAATTGAAAAACGGTGTTAATTAAACACAGAACAAAATTGTATCATTAAAAACCGTGTAAAAAAAGGTAATAAAAAAAACTCTTAAAAATATTATTCATGCAAAAAATATAAGTTATTTCTTAAAAAAATAATACTATTTATAGCTACTTGATAATATACGCGCACGTTTATGGCGGATTGTACATAAATCAGTTTCATGTCTAGAAATGTCTCGACAAGTCTAATGTGATAGAATTTAATAAAGTCATTTGTTTTTATTACTGTCTTGTGTTGTTTAATTTCTTGTTATTAATAAATCTGTTGTTTGTATATTTTTTGTTTCTCAGAATAGTTCAAAAACAATTAATTCTAGTAAAAGTATAGGTGATTAGATTCAAGCAATAACGGTACTAATCACAAATAAATAACTTATACTTGGCAAAAAAATGCAGCCAACTTTAGAAAGATAATATAAATTAAAACTATCAATTTTTTTAGAGGTTTTTCGTACATACATAAAGCGTTCAACCATTGTGTCAACAATCAAATTTTGAAACAAACTACATATAAGTTGTAATAAAAACATTCATGGTACTCAAAAAAATATAAATAAAACAAAATGAGTATAAGATAAAATATATTTATTCAAAAGTCACAGACGTTTCTTAAGACATATAATATATATTAAGTATGTGATATGATATTTTAGTATTGCATGCAACAAAGACAATGAATAATTTTTCTGGGTCTTATATAAACATCGTAATTACGTTAAAATAAGCAATCCAAAATACCAAATCTACAAACTTTAGTATCAGGATTGAATGTTGTTAAAAATGGACAGCTTACATGATTTGTAATAAATGTCGATCCAGATTTGGTGCAGGTATAATACGACGTACATGATCTGAGATCTTGAAACCGTCCCTCACTTTTACATTGAAATGCTGGACAGGAATCTAGATTTGTAGAGCACAAAAATAGATTATGACTAAACGCCGTATTGAGTGGGCAAACGAATTTTAGCTTCAATGTACCGAAACATTTGTAAAACACATGACAGTCATCCGGATCTCCAAAAGCCCCGAGTCTAGGGCACCCAGGTTCTGGTGTTTGCGTTGGTGGTTGTGTTGGTTTTTGTGTTGGCTTCTGCGTCGGTTTTTGTGTTGGCTTCGGCGTCGGTTTTTGCGTTGGTTTCTGCGTTGGTTTTTGTGTAGGTTTCTGCGTTGGTTTTTGTGTAGGTTTCTGCGTTGGTTTCTGCGTTGGTTTTTGTGTCGGTTTTTGCGTTGGTGGTTTTGTTGGTGCTAATGTTGTTCTCGGTGGATCGGAGCATTCCGTTGCAGCACTGTTACTGCACACCGTGTTGCCAGGACAAGTTATAATATTATTGTCGAGTGTCTGTGTTTTCCCACCTCCTACATCAACACAAATCAGAAAACGTTTAGTATCCACACATGTAAACCCTCTTCCATTGCAATCAATGTTTTGCAAGAACACCGATTGGCTGAAAACCAGGATCATCTGAAATTAAAATAGCCTACTTTTTAAAAACTGTAATGATCAAAATAAATTTCATTTAAGTTAACCGATACTTTAAGAATTGCTTAGGTAAAAATTTGAAGACTGGAAATGTTTAGCGATACCCAGCAAAATTATTAAAAATGTCTTGAAATTAATATGAAACGTATGTTTAAACTCATATTTAAACTTCGGAAAATAATTAAAAGCCCTTACAAAAGGGATAGACAGACGAAACTTGGGTAACTCCATAGTACTTCTCTAATGAACGAGATGTGACTTGTTCTATGTGAAGCATATGTATTTATAAAAATAACACTAATTCTTAATACAATATTACAATAGTTCTTTCTTATTATAAATATTTATTTACCCTTTTTATAAAAACCTTCACTCTATTTACTTATGTTGGATTTATTTATAAAACAAATTAATCTCTGCTTGTACCCATAACGTTAAATGCATAAAAAGAGTTTTATGTGAAAGTAGAGCATTTTACTTATCGTGTTATTTTGATAACTGTGAAACTGATTCTTTATCACGTCTTCATTTAATTTATTATTAATATCTTTAAAACATACAAAGAGAATGTTAATATCAGCAAGTCAAAATGTATCTTAGATTAAAATAAAACATCATATTATGACTACTCTTTAAAATGTCAATTCTACACATCGATCCGTTTTCCACTTACTGAATTTGACAATATTGTTGTCTTAATTCCAACATCACGTGTCAGTTTACCTTAAGTGCTCAAGAGGCAGTTAAAACCGAATATTTCAACTAACAGAAACAAATTCTTATTTATTTATTTTTTGTAGTAGAATATTTTACTATTATCAATTACAATTTTAAAAATAATCATTAATTTTTATGTTTAATTAATGTAAAAGAACTTTCGTTATATTAGAATAAAGAAATTATAAAAGGGATACCTTATATTGTTCTTTTTTATTTTTGACACCGTTCTGCTTACAAATTTTGATATTAAAAGAAAAAATAGGTGCGTTGATATGGTTTTTAACCGAAATCACCAAAACATGAAATTCTAAAAAAATGACTTACGTGATGTTAAAATTAATTAAGTCGACGATGTGTGCTTTTCGTTATGCGTGATTCACCTCCAATCCTTGCCTATTAAACATTTATATCATTGTTTGTTGTTTGTTTTGAGCGTTGTGTACTCCAAATTTACTCTTCAAATGATTGCACATTGCTGTAAAATGCCTAAATATTTTCATTTCAAGTGCATGAAACATTTTGAGCACATAACCGTATAAAATGATTACTATGCTGCAGATTATTTCGAATCATTTGCTCTTGTGAGAAGGTGTTGTTTCGAGTATCTTAAGAAATGATACATCATTAATTTTAGTATTAAAAGATAATGCACTACATTAATCGAAAGTTTCTTCTTCATAGCTTAACCTCCAAATTGCATCTACATTATATTTGTTAATCCACAGTTTTCAGTAAACCATCTTTAATACACATTTAAAGAATTAAAATAAATATTGAGCGAACCAATGTAGAATAACTTGTGCGGAAAGATTTACTAGCTATTCCACAAGCCTTCAAAAATAACGGCTATGTAAAGTTGCAGGTGAACTTGAACGGAAATATCATTTTCTTCGGTTACATAATACAATTAAGTTTCATAACAATATTTGTATATACCTGTCGATCTACTTTTAATTTTTAGCAACGAATTTTTATCTATTATAATGAATATATTCAACATAAAATACTTTGGAATACTTTTGGGATTATTATTCGTTGCAATATCGAGTATTTGTTACGAGTATTTCTCTTATTTAATTAACCCTTTTAGCCTCGGCGCGCCGATCTATCGGCGCATACTTTGATGTATCATATAGGTACGATATAATGAGAAAGAAAACATCGTGAAACAAAAAAAGGCTACTGGAGAAACGTTTTATCATTAAAATAAACTAATTTTCGAATTATTATTTTTTTATATTCAGGTTTTTTTAACAGTTATATTTTGAGTTCCGCGCGTGTTGTCACGTATTTCGCTCTGGTGATCATCATCCTTCGGCGTGACCTTTGATAAACCTAAGAATGACCATTTACCAATAAAATATATATTTTTAATTATGGGATTGTATGCAGGTACCCTAATTTTTTGTTTGCAAAATTCAAATATTGATAGATAGCAAGTTGCCTTCTTTGGCGAATACCCGTTATAAATTTGAAAGCATCGTATTTTTTTTAAACCATGTCCGTTCCCAGTGTGGAGCATATGGACTCCTAATAGAGTTTATCTCAACAAAAGTGTTTCTACGAGAACTGCTTGTTACTCAGTTGCTCAACCTCTCTTTTTCCAAAGAGAGTAGGGATAGAAGGATAGGGCTAGGACAGGATTAGTGGTAAGCTAATCGCTCTCGATACGCCCCGTTTATAGGATAGGATGGGTGAGAGGGGGAATTCAAGACATCACATACATCCATGCCTTTGAACAGAAATTCATAAATCGATTGAAAAATCAATTTTTATAAAACTGTCCGTATCGGGATTTGAACCCAGGCCCTCAGTAGCCGAAGCCAACACCGTTGACCACTCGACCACACAGTTAGAAATATTATGTAGGCAGATGTATATGGACGTTTGACATACCTAATGTATAATTTGAGGATGGAGTTTGGCTTTGAAATACAGTTTTGTTTTGTTTTATGTATTTTTTTTTTGTAAGTAAATATATAGAATTATTGATTTCATTCTCTAATTTTTCCTAATTTTTTTTCGTTATTTTTTCTGCTTAAAATAAAACATATTTTTTAAATCCTAAGTATAAACTATTTTTTCATGAAAATAGCTCTGAAGCTTTTTGCAAGTACTCCTAGGCCAAAAGGGTTAAGACGGGTGTCTTTTACAGCAGTGATCCGCAAATAGCGGTCGCGTATCACTACAAATAGTAGTCAGCTCACACATATATTTTAAGCTCATAGTTTATTGGAAACAGATATTGAAACATGGGTATGAATTTAATTCCTCAATCATTTTTGATACCTGTGCATATTGTAGAGGTTAAAACGGTTTCACGATTGTAGAACAAAAAATAGAATTGAATGAAAGATGTGCGTATGTGTATTGTTTTTAGAAAATCGAAAATCTAACAAAAACTGTTTAAAGCAATGAGTATGATTACACAAAAAAAGAAATATACTTCAACACGGAATGAAAGCATTTATGCGACTTTTTAGTTTTATAAAACCGAAGATAGATTTATGAAAAAAAAAATAATAAAAATACATGAATTATTGATCTGATATATGGTTTAATTTGTTGTTATATCTTATATACATTTTCTTTATTTACGCCTCTCTCGTGCGAAATAGGTTCAACTTTACAACAAAGAGGGTCTGCAAAACTCCAGAAAACCTTTTAAAAAAAGATAAATTGTTTTTAAAAGTTCTAAAAAGAGTGATTTATTTTTACTTAGTGTTGAACTTGTTTATACAATATGGCAAGAAAATAATTAAGAAGTTGTTGAAAAATTGACTTTTCTATTGATTAGCACTTTACAAATATTATATAACATTGGTGGGACACATTTGTTCGGATTATTCCGTTTCAGATTTGGTATGACATCAATTAAATTATAAACCAAGGCAATAACGAGTTAATAAAATAAATATGGTGAGAGGTAAAATAAATATATTTATAAATATGTTTCACTTACATATTTATATATTTATGCTTAATACAGATTTTTTTTATTAAATTAGACGTAGATCATGAATAGGTGCACTGAATCTCCAGGCAATATGATTATTTTGAAATAAGCAATCCAATAGGCCCACCCTACACATTTTGCTAACAGGGTTAAACGATGCTAAAAATGGACAATTTACATGATTAGTAACAAAGGTTGATCCAAATTTAGCGCAAGTATAATAAGAGGTACACAATTTAGGATCTTGAAACCGCCCATCATTTGTACATTTAAATGATGAACACGAATCAATATTTTTGGTACACAAATGCAGATTTTCGCTGAACGCCGTATTGAGAGGGCATGTGAATTTTTGTTTTATTGCGCCAAAGCATTTGTAGAACACATGGCAGTCATTTGGATCACCAAACGTCCCTTGCCTTAGGCACCCGGGGTCTGGAGTGATAGGTTTTTGGATTGGCTTCAATGCTAGATTTTGGTTTGGTGATAATGCTGAGCTCGTTGGATTGATGCATTCTGTTGTAGCACTGTTACTGCATACGGTGTTTTCAGGGCAAGGTAGAATAATATTGTCGATTGTCTGGGTTATTTCATCTCCGACTTCAACGCAAATCATAAAGCTCTTAGAATCTGCACATCTAAACGCATTTCCATTGCAATCGATTCCCTGCGAGAACGTCGATTGACTAAAAACCAGGATCAACTGAAATCAAAATAACATACTTTTTAGGAACTGTAAGGAGAAAATTAAATGTAAAATGATTATCCCACCACCATCTGTTATATGTGATAACTTTCCATAGCGTAATACGATCAAGAAAAGAAACGAATTGACGACTCATATTCTTCACGGGACTTCTTAAGAAAATAAAGGTAGAATGAAAAAAAGAGAATTTGATTTTCTTATTCATTTAGTTTAAGTGATATTAAGTATCTTGTGCATCCGTATACTGAGAATCCGCCGTGGCGGAAGAGTTTAATCTACTTCGCTTTGAATTTAAAGAGGAATCAAGAATATCCCGTTCCCCATATGATGTTGCAAATTTATCGAATGCCTAAAAATTGGCCTTAGTTAAGATCAGATAAGCGTGGCCTATCTGGCCCGTATGAGGGCGGACCGCAGCAAACAGCTCTGTTCGTTCGGCATTCAACTCATTCTGTGCCAATCACGTACTGTGGGCATTCCCACAGTACGTGATTGGCGTTCTGGTGGTTGTGCCCAGAAGTGCAATCCGGCCGTTCAAATGTTATATTAAGGATTAATATTTTTTTAGATTCAACGACAGTTTTATTTTATTTTTTATTTTATTGTTAAAAATTAAAAAATAAAATGAGTTTTGGCGATGCACAACAAAAGACGACATTGACAGCCTACTGAAATTAAGGAACGCATTTTTAATTTAAATAAAATGTGAACTACAGAATGAAATAATTAAATTGTATGGATTTAGCGACGACTTGAACGTTTTATAAAATATTTTTAAGAAAAAATTAAAAGCCATTTACGAAAGCGATAAACAGATGAAACGTAGGGAACTCCATAGTGCTTCTCTAATGAATGAGATGTTTTTTTTAAATTTTAAATATATGTATTTATACAAAAAAAAATATTCTGAATAAAGTATGACCTTTCTTATTATAAATATTTATTTGCTATTTTTATCAAAACCTTCACTGGATTTACTTACATTAGTAATATTTACAATATAAAATATTCCTTGATTTTATGCCACCCCGTAACTATGTATATATGAGTTGAATGAGTTTAAGTCAGGAATGCAAAACCTGTGGCCCGTTGAATATTTCTGGGGTCCTCGAATGTTCCATATATATACTCAACTCTTTTTTTACACGATTTTGAAATAACACTGTCTAGTAATAATAACTAATACTATATTTGGACACGAAAATTTTGTTCAAACATGATTCATAGAAAAAGAAAACACAGAAGCGGATATCAGACTTCCTAATGACAAAAAAATAAACAATAAAAGATAATAATAAAATGCTTCATTAGATATAAGATCCAAAAAATGTAGACATAAATAATAATCAAGTAGCGATGAATAATATTTTGTGTAATATAAATTGGGTTTTCATTGTTATTTCTTTACACTATTTTATATAAAATATATACAAATAGCACGGTTTTTTTTAAATATAGGTAATTACTTTTTACACAGTTTTTTGTAGAACGTATCTACCGTGTAAAAAAAGATTTTAGTGTATTAAAGTAAATCATTGAGATTAACAAAATTGAGTTATCTTTTTCGTTAATGAATCGGTTCTAGAAATAGACTTACTAATGCAAATATGGATTCGATTTTGTAGTTTAATATTTCAAATATAAAGTCAAATTTATTTAAAATTTACAAAGACAAATATCGCATTGTCTTTGAAATTATTAAAACAACCTAAATATTAGACAATAAAACATTTGATTTTACATAAGAACACATAATCCACTTTTTGTACGATTTTGTACGACGGTCGAATGTAATGGAACCAATCTGTCATTTATTCATTCACTTAATCTATTTAACACGGTATTTGAATGGCTGTTTTACGTGAAACGTATCCTTCGTGCAAAAAGAGGACGATTGAGGGTACTTCAAATTTGATTTTTCTTTGCGGCCCGAAACCATCATAATCTCTTTTTATGTGGATCGAAAGAATAAAAATGTTGTGTATAAATAGTTCAAGTGAAAATAACTCATTTTAATGTACATTATATTTATTCTATAACTTTTTATTGAATTCAAAAAATATTTGGCGTAACAGCTAATGCCAATGCGCCAAACATTTACAAGTTTTAAGATTATACGAGATAAACTTGATGACAAAATTTTGATTAGTACAACAAAAATAATGTTTTATTTTTTATGGAGCGTCATTGTTTTGGGTCACATAGAAAATATTTAATACTGATAAAGCTTTCTTATATATGGAAGTTTCCAAGGCACAGTGGTGAAAGTCGTTGGTTTCCATGCTGGACCTCACGGGTGCGAATCCCAGTTCGAACAGATTTTTTTCAATCGATGTATCAATTTCTGTTCGAAGGTATGGATGTTGGCGATGCGAGCGATTAGCTTACAACTATTCCTGTCCTAACCTTATCATGTCAATCTCTACTCTCTTCGAAAAAATAGAGGTTGAAAAACTGCGTAGCAAGCAGTTCTCGTAGAAAAAATCTGTTGATATACTTCCATTAGGAAGCCATATGCCCCGCATTGGGAACGGGTATGAATAAATAAATATATAGGCTATTTTTTTCTCGAGATGCTTGCCTATATTTTTATTTCTAATTTTCCTTTGTGCGTGCTTGTTTTAAGACACGGGTTCCCAACCTGGGGGTCGCCAACTTTTTTCGATTTTGGATTTGAACACCAAAATAACGAAAAAGTATAGCAAATCGAAGATTTCAAATTACTCGAGGGATCGACTAGTCACATGGCTTTTATAAAAAGGGGTCGCCTCCCGAAAAATGTTGGGAACCTATGTTTTGAGAGGATAACTAACTGCTCATAAATACAGTAGGCAGCCATATATTTTTAGGCAGGTATATTTGTCTAGATATTTTTCCATGAAACGATATGTTTGACAATTCATTAAATTTCTAACTGCAAAAGTCTACAAATTACATGTGTACGTTAGGGAATTGTGCAGCTATGAATATGTTTATGATTAAAATCGAATTTTATCTAAATTTTGTTGTTTTTTTAGTCATTCTACGACTTATACGCGATTCATCCTTCGAACTTATTGAATGATGGATTATTCCATTTATAGTCGAAAAGACAACAAAAACCTATTATTTTTTAAAAATACTAGGCACATTTTGAAATTGCAATAATTTCAAATTTTTACAGGATTTTGATTTTTTTTTAACCATGTCCGCTCCAAATGTGGAGCATATGGACTCCTAATAAAGTTTATCTCAACAGAATTGTTTCTACGAGAACTGCTTGTTACTCAGTTGCTCAACCTCTCTTTTTCCAAAGAGAGTAGGGATAGAAGGATAGGGCTAGGACAGGATTATTGGTAATAAGCTAATCGCTCTCGATACGCCCCGTTTATAGGATAGGATGGGTGAGAGGGGGAATTCAAGACATCACATACATCCATGCAAAATTCATAAATCGATTGAAAAATCGATTTATAAAAACTGTCCGTACCGGGATTTGAACCCGGGCCCTCCGTAGCCGAAGCCAACAACGTTGACCACTCGACCGATTTCTTTTTTATTTTTATTTTTTTGTTTGCTAATGCAGTCGGCGTCTTCTTCGATAGTTATTCGTTGTAGTTAAAGCAGAGAAAAGTGTCACCTTAATACATGTAAAAATAGTAAATAAATTTGTACAAATATATTATGAGTTTCGGTTGAGTGTTTCAAGCATTTACTATTTAAATCCCAAGCTTACCCATTTTATTATCAGGATTATATTATGAAGTCAAAAATAGTTCATTCGCATAATTTTGTTCCAGACTTGGTTAGTGGGATACCAATTTATTTATGAAATAATGAATATACATTTAAAACAAATATTACAGTTTAAGATAAAATGAATATATTTATTGATATATGTCACAAATTTTGCTTAAATATTTCATTACACATATATCATGGAAAACTGAATTAAATCTGTAAACAGTATAATTAATTTATGCTGTGCAGTCCAAACGGCCCAATCTACACATTTTTGTAACAGGGTTAAACGATGTTAAAAATGGACAATTTACATGATTAGAAATAAACGTTGATCCAGATTTAGTACAAGTATAATAAGAGGTACATGATTGTAGATCTGGAAAACGCCCTTCACTTGCACATTTAAATAGTGGACACAAAGATAAATTTGTAGTACACAATTGCAGATTATTGCTATACACCGTATTGAGAGGGCAAGTGAATTTTTGTTTTAATGTTCCAAAACATTTATAGTACACGTGACAGTCATTTTTATCACCAAATTTCTCTAGTCTTGGGCATTCAGGCTCTGCAGTAGTAGGTTTTTGTGTTGGTTTTTGGGTTGGTTTTTGAGTTGGTTTTTGGGTTGGTTTTTGGGTTGGTTTTTGTGTCGGTTTTTGTGTTGGTTTTTGTGTTGGTTTTTGGGTCGGTTTTTGGGTTGGTTTTTGTGTCGGTTTTTGTGTTGGTTTTTGGGTTGGTTTTTGGGTCGGTTTTTGGGTCGGTTTTTGTGTTGGTTTTTGTGTTGGTTTTTGGGTCGGTTTTTGGGTTGGTTTTTGTGTCGGTTTTTGTGTTGGTTTTTGGGTTGGTTTTTGGGTCGGTTTTTGGGTCGGTTTTTGTGTTGGTTTTTGTGTTGGTTTTTGAGTTGGTTTTTGGGTTGGTTTTTGGGTCGGTTTTTGGGTCGGTTTTTGTGTTGGTTTTTGTGTTGGTTTTTGAGTTGGTTTTTGGGTTGGTTTTTGGGTCGGTTTTTGGGTTGGTTTTTGTGTTGGTTTTTGGGTCGGTTTTTGTGTTGGTTTTTGTGTTGGTTTTTGGGTTGGTGCTATGGTTGTACCAATTGTATCCGAACATTCCAAATCAAACTTCAAACTACATGCGGTGGTTTCTGGACACGTTTGAACTATTGGGTTGATTGCTTCGGTTCTTCCTCCTCCTACATCAACGCAAATAAGGAAGTGTTTGGAATCTATACATATAAAGTCTTTTCCATTACAGTTTATTTCTTGAGCGAGAACAAAGCGACTGGCTGGCAAGATAATCTGGAAGCAAAACAATGAAATCCAACGGTTATATTACAAAATGACAGAATTCGTTTTTTATTAATTCCAATTTGTGCATTTTACTATACTTTTACTTTACTATAAAAAACTCCGCGTAGAAATTCAAAGTTTAACAAAAAATGATTAAAATTTTATTTGTTTTTTTTTAACTAATACACAGGCAAATCTCGTAAACAGAAAAGTATGAAAATTAGAAGTGTGATGAAACCTGTATAACGTCATTCGTTGAATAGCAATAGTCCTTAAGAATATTTACTTACGAAGTTGATGAACATATAAATCTTAAGGATCTTCATACTGATGTTCCTTTGTGAAAGAGTACTGTTCATGTTTAGATGTAGCAGTCGTATTTATAAAAACATCACTGCTTCATAATAAAATAAATAGTTCCTTTATAATCGTAAATAAGTATGTGACCTCTTTTTCAAACCCTTTTGTGTATTTGCTTTAATTGAGTATTTACTGAGTATACTAATAGAAGCATTGTTATTTAAGGAAAATGCAGTGATTAAAATTCAAAAATGTTTCTTATTTTAATGTGCGTCACTCTTTTGATCGTATAATACAGTAAGACATACAAAACAATTTCGTCTATTACAGTAAATTCTGTTGCCCTCTGTGGCTTATTTAGAGAGAGACTTGCTTAGGTGTTCAGGCCGGTATGGGCTTAAGTCCCAGTAAAATCAATATCCTCAATTCGCTATACTTTTTCCCCGGATTATCTCCAATCTCGTTTTTTTTTAACTCACCGAGTAATTTGAAAACCTCGATTTGCCAATTTCGTGTCAATTTTCGGGATTTGCTCAAAATTTCTCAATCACGAAATCCCGGGATCGCAGCCGTATACGCTGTGAAACACATTTAAGGGCACGTGTAAAAAATAAATTGGTTGTTGCTCAAAATTTCTCAATCACGAAATCCCGGGATCGCAGCCGTATCAATCCCGGGATTTCGGGATCAGAAAATTGAAAGGGATCCCGGGATTGAATGCCCTAATCATAACCAACGTTCCCTCTAAGCTACGCGCGCTGTAGTTTGAAAGCCCCCGCGCACTAATTCCGGGTTGGTCCAAGACAGTTAACTATTCAATTACAATTTGATAGGCCCGCGCAGCTTACCTCTTGTCTTAGAGGGAGCATTGATCACAACCAGTAGCGGCCGGTCAATGTGGCGTTTGATCAATGCAATTTTCGTATATGCAGGGGCGGCTATATTTCATGAAATAATATTCAAAAATAACATTTATAGCATTCCCTCATTTTAAATTCAATAAAATATCTATTATAGACAATAAATACATGAAGAATTTAAAATGAGTGAATGGTATAAATGTTATGTTTGAATATTATTTCATGAAATATAACCGCCCTTGCATAAACAACAGGTGCATTAATCGAATGCCAAATTGACCGGCCGCCACTGATCACAACCCATATTCACGAAGTGCAGATATAGAGAAATAGTGTGTGTGTGCTGTATTTGGGCTGTGTATTAAACTAACAGACCAATATAATATACAAATTAAATGTTATATTGTAATTAGTAGTATCTACCATGTGTCTCCGTGCGTAATATCACGTATTCATTGTTACAAATATCCGCTTATTTTCTCGTTATCTGATTTATTTTTCTGGTCATATTATGATTATATTTTCTTCTCGCATGGCGTTATAAGTGAAAAGGAAACTAACGAAGAAAATATTTATATACTGAGCAAGGAAACTGTGGGAAAATACTGTATTAGTATGACTTTCAACATAATATTTTAATTTAAGAATTCGACTGAAGGTGTTTGCCAGTAACGGCCAGCATTTCGCCTTTCAGCATTTTCATGCGTTCGAGTACACTGATGAACTTGAACGGAAGCTTTGTAAATAGTCTCATCGTGTACATATATTTAATAATAAAACCTATTATCACTAATTTAAAAGCTCAACAAGTATTTGTTTGTCTGTGATTGTTTATTTATTTAGGTTGTTAGTTTAAACATTTATTGATTTTCAGTAACGATTTTTTGAAATTCATTTTAGTCAAAAATATTTATTGGTTCTACTTCCTCGTGAAAATGAACCTGGTCTGATGTGACAAATACAATACCTTTCATAAAATATTTGACAGTACACATAATATCTCTTCAACATGAAACAAAACTGATAATTACACCTTCGAAATACGATTTCAACACGATTGTTATTATGGCACAGATTTTATTAACATATCGTCTATTTCAGCGGTCGGCAACCTTATGAAAAAACTTGGAAAAAAATCAATTCTGAAAAAAACATTTAGTTAGTGGGTAAAAGTAAAAAAAAACTTTAAATAATTTTTAAAACAACTTTATTTGTACAAAATAAAGTATATACAAAATACGTTTATTTGCATATATATGTTTAAGTACAAATATATTTTATAAAAACATACTTATAATATAATATAATTAGTGATTTCCTTGATTGTGAATTATTTTTGAAAGTTTTTCAATATTTACCAAATTTGTTGTTGACTTAACGTTTCTTGTCGGGTAACTCGAAATGTTGCAGTGGGTAATAAAATTACCCGCGGGTAGTAGGTTGCCGACCACTGACTCTATATCGTAATCATCTACGTCATAATCTCATTTCTTTTACTTGCATATTATTTAATAATATTACAATTTTTAGAAGTCATTGTTTTCCAGTAAGCTTAAATGTAACGTAAATAAAAAATCCTCTTATTCCATGTATTCTTTACGCTCTAAAAATATCTAAATAAAAAAATTACGTCTTCAGCACACAATCTGAAACGCCGAATCTACACATTCCATATTTAGGACTAAATTTGGTCAGTGGCGCGCACATCAATTTCGTTCTGATAAATCCTAGACCTGTATTCATGCACAAATAAAATGATTGGCAGGAATTTGGGTCTGGGAAATTGCCATTTTCGACGCATTTCACACCAGTATCACTCGGACAATGATCTTTGTTTGGGGTGCACTTCAACAATGTAGGGCTGAAGACTGCGTTAAAGGGACACATGAACTCTAATTTAATGTTTCCAAAACATCTATAATAGACCTGGCAATCTGAACGGTCCCCGAATGGTGTATTTCTTGGACATCCTGGTTGTGGAGTTGTCGTTTTTGGACTAGGTTTCGGAGTAGTTTTTGGTGTTGTCTTTGTTGTTGTTTTCGGAGTAGTCCTCGGTTTTGTTTTCGGTGTCGTCTTTGGTGTTGTTTTTGGAATCGTTTTTGGAGTTGTCTTTGGCGTTGTTTTGTGGATCATTTTTGGAGTTGTCTTTGGTGTAGTTTTTGGAGTTGTCTTTGGTTTTGCTTTTGGAGTCGTCTTCGGTGTGGTTTTTGGATTTGATTTTGGCGTTGTCTTTGGAATGGTTTTCGGAGTTGTCTTTGGCGTTGTTTTATGAATCATTTTTGGAGTTGTCTTTGGTGTGGTTTTTGGAGTTGTCTTTGGTGTTGTTTTTGGTGTGGTTTTTGGAGTTGTCTTTGGTTTTGTTTTTGTTGTCGTCTTTGGTGTGGTTTTTGGCATTGTCTTTGGAACGGTTTTTGGAATTGTCTTTGGTGTTGTTTTATGAATCATTTTCGGAGTTGTTCGTGGTGTTGTTTTTTGAGTTGTCTTTGGTGTAGTTTTTGGTTTCGTTTTTGGCGTCGTCTTTGGTGTAGTTTTTGGAGTTGTCTTTGGTGTTGTTTTTGGTGTGGTTTTTGGAATTGTCTTTGGCGTCGTTTTATGAATAATTTTTGAAGTCGTCTTTGGTGTAGTTTTTGGAGTTGTCTTTGGTGTTGTTTTTGGTGTGGTTTTTGGAATTGTCTTTGGCGTCGTTTTATGAATAATTTTTGAAGTCGTCTTTGGTGTAGTTTTTGGAGTTGTCTTTGGTGTTGTTTTTGGTGTGGTTTTTGGAATTGTCTTTGGCGTCGTTTTATGAATCATTTTTGAAGTCGTCTTTGGTGTAGTTTTTGGAGTTGTCTTTGGTGTTGTTTTTGGTGTGGTTTTTGGAATTGTCTTTGGCGTCGTTTTATGAATCATTTTTGGAGTCGTCTTTGGCGTTGTTTTTGGAGTTGTTTTTGGTGTTGTTTTTGGTGTGGTTTTCGGAGTCGTTTTTGGCGTTGTTTTTGGATTTGTCTTTGGTGTTGTTTTTGGCGTTGTTTTTGGCGTCGTCTTTGGAGGTGCTCTGGTAGTTTTTGCTTGTGTTACAAGCTGTGTTGTCTTTTTTGGTGAAATAGTAGTAGTTATTGGGCTGTCACACTCGAATTGAGCACTATTACTGCACAATGTAGCTGACGGGCAAGTAAGGACAACACTATCAATTGTTTGAGTTGTTCCATCATTCTCGACGCAAATTAAGAAATGTGTTGAATCGATACAGATAAATCCTTTACCTTTGCAGTCAATATTTTGAGCAAATATTGTAGTTACTCCCGCCGTCAACTGAAATAATAAAAAAGTATATGTATATAATATTTACGATAGATCAATTCACTCTTTAATCACTTTTTTTTTTGTTGTGATCCGTTACTCAATCACTTGTGACGTGTTCACTGTCAATATTTGGTTTAAAAATATAATACTCTTTTGTACTAATTCCAATTACACTATTATCAACATGAATTTACTTATCATAATAAATGAATGCCGAATTAGTAGAAAAGATTGTTTTATTTTTTGAATGCATGAGTTAATGTTTTATACGTGAGGTATTAAAAAAATAGCAACACACGAAAAGAAAAAAAATATGTTTTCGTTATACACTTGATTGAAATAAAATATTTTTAATAATTTCATAATGGCTTAATAAATCTTACAGTTATTACAAGTAAGCCAAATTCGCTTAAGCGCATCTTTACGTTTTCTAAGTTTCTTGCTAATTAGATACTTTTCCAAGTGTGCAACGAATTTATATACCCAAAGATGTTTTAAATACATAATGTGCGCAGACATATGGAAGGTTATTTAATATGTTTATCAAATATTATTGACATTGCAAGATAGTTTATGAAGTAAATAAAAAAAAAACAATGCTTAAATTCAAAATAAAGACTGCAAGATTAAAACCCGTTTTTCTCTTGTATTCATATATGATTCTGTAATTTAAAAACAATGACTTCTTATTACTAATTAATTTTTTGTGTGTATTGTTACTTGATAAAACATGTGTTATAAGGTATTTTTGTAAGTTAAGTTCATTTTTATTTGAATTGGCTTTTATAATTATGATGTTATGTATTCTGCAGAGGTAACGGAAGATTAAAGTAAATATTTTCGCTTTTAAAATATTTTTTTTTATTTGATTCAAAAAAATAACTTAAAGAAAAATAATGCTCAATAAACGAGTTAATTTCTGTTAATACACAAAAGATAATGAAACATATGCAAATAAATAAATACATAATACGAGATTTCTATGAGATCATTTTTATTCAAAATCAAAAAGTTTACATTTCATTTATATACACCAAGCAACAATGATGTAAAGTTTTTACCTTTACTAAATAATCAAATTCGTAAATATTAAATTTCAATCGTTATTTCTGTGAATTACAATAAAACAAACAATATTTATTCTAATTTATTCAATAATTACTCAGTGAAGACACAGTGTTATTAATATTAAATTGACAACTTTCTTATTCCCGTTTTCGTGTCACAGTGTTAAGATTTTTATAAAACGTGAGAAAACATTCGCCAATTGTATTTTTAATTCCCAAATATTGCAATTATTTAATATTTTTTATGGTTTATTTGCTGAATTATATAATTGTTCAAACCTTCGACTAATTACTATCAATCGTAATGTCTTCATTAAATAATAATTTCAAAAGTGAAAACCGTGCTAGTCAACATCCTAGTCAATAATTAATATCATATTGCGTTGAAATAGTATTATAATTACACATTTTATATTGCACTGCTGTCTCACTCCAATCCTTCGTTTTCTATCTCAAAAAGACTTCCTCCACATCCACCAAGCTTACATATCCCAAGAGTAGGATTAAACGATGTCAAAAAAGGACAAGTGATTTTAGTTGCTGTAAAAGTAGATCCAGAATTCACGCACATATAATACGCATTACACGAATTGGGATCAGCAAAATGTCCATTCACAACACAGCTAAAACCAACGACTCCTCCTTTGCATGATTCTTTGTTGGTTGTGCACATCCCTAAAGTAGGACTGAAAACTGAATTGGATGGACAGAGATATTTAAGTTTTGTTGATCCAAAACACCTATAAAACACTTGACAATCTTTTGGGTCTCCGAACGGTAAAGCTCGTGGACAACTAGGCTCTGGAGTAGTAGTTTTCGGCGTTGTTTTTGGAGTGGTCTTTGGAGTGGTTTTTGGCGTTGTTTTCGGTGTTGTCTTTGGAGTGGTTTTTGGCGTTGTTTTCGGTGTTGTCTTTGGCGTGGTTTTTGGCGTTGTTTTTGGCGTTGTTTTTGGTGTTGTCTTTGGAGTGGTTTTTGGCGTTGTTTTCGGTGTTGTCTTTGGAGTGGTTTTTGGCGTTGTTTTTGGTGTTGTTTTAGGAGTAGTTTTTAATGTTGTTGGAGTTTTAATGGTTGTTGGTGTACCGTCACATTCAAACTCAGCACTATTGATGCATACTGTACTTGACGGGCATTCAAAAGCATTATTATCCACCGTTTGAGTTACACCAAAAGTTACTTCTACGCATATTAAAAATCGTCTCGAATCAATACACGTGAATCCTTTTTTTTTGCAATCTATGCCTTGGGCCGACGTCTGCGAACTTATCGCCAAAAGCAGCTGAAACAAGGAAACATGTACTTATCAAAAATATTACTCACGTTGTGCTGTTTTGATTTTGTTTTTGTCGTAGTTTACGTTTATGTTTCCAACATGAGAATAAACACAACATAGGATATGTGCTGGATTTTAGTAGAAAGTATTACATACTCGCTACATATTATATCTTTTTCGGGACCATAACTCAGCGCTTGACTTCCGTGATGGACCTCACTGGTTCAAGGCTCAGGACGCGCAGCATTTTCATTCGTTTTATCGATTTTGAGCATGTTTGTAATATTTTTAAATACTTCTTCCCACCATTCTAATCCTTAAAAATAATGGATCGTAGCGATAGCTATTTTAAACAAATAGTCCTGTCCTATCCTCTTATCCCTACTACTCCCTTTGAAAAAGAGAGGTTACATAAGTGAAAAATAAAAACAGTTATCGTAAAAAAAACTTCTGTTGATTTATCTCTGTTGGGAGGCTATAGACTACATATTGAGAAAAAATATTAATTAAAAAATATATATTTTCACTTCTTGCAATTCAAATAAATCTTTGTTTCAAACTTTTCGCTTAGTCTAAATTCCGAAACTGTTACATAAATCACTGCAGCAAAATGGTATATTTTTTATTTATAATAACTATATATGTTCTGACGAAAATATAAATTTCTATCAAATCACTAGAATAGCGGATGATCTCATTGAAAAAGGATGTTATATCGAAAATTTCACTTTTTTCATCATTAACGCAATAATATCAAAATTTAATTATGTTTGAAAATGTCTATGACGTCAAAAATAGTACATTTTGTATGAAATAAAAATCTTCAAATTACATATATTCGTTTGCCCAATTTGCATTTTTTACTTAATTTTAACTATAAGCTGTAAAATTGTATACTTTAAAATTCTTCTTTAAAACGATGTATTCTTACGCAACTTTTCAGCCAGAGCGGTAATGGTATATATAATATTATCAGGGCCGTAGCTAGAGCCTGGCGAATAAGACAATCACCCGAGGCGCTGGAGGAGCATAAGGTGCGCCAAAATTAAGCCAGAAATTTTCAGAAAAATATGAAATACAGAAATTCTGGAGTAAAATCTAGGCGCAAAAGAGCTTTTTGTACCACGCTCTTTAGATGCTTAGTGCTTCACGTCTGGTTTAAACCAAAATAAGTTTACCGGCTTATTGCCTGTTTTAAAAAAAACTTAACCGGCTTATTTGATTCGGTTAACCGGAGCTTATTAAATATTAAATTAAATTTATATTTCATTTGGCGTCAAAACTGGCAGTATAACAATTTTAAATGCTTTCCGTGACATTGATATCAATATATCGACTGTGGAAAGGAAAAAGGACGTAACCCTCAATTTTCCAAAACCGCTTTTTTTCGATAATCACAATGTATACAACTTGACACTTATTCTATCAAAAGGATAGAAGCTGAAAATGCCGAATAAGTATCTAAATTTAGCTTTTAAGTTTGAAAAAGATGACCTTGTAAAAAATGAAAACCAAGAAAAAACACTGAAATAAAGGTTTTTCCGAGACAATTTATTTAATTAATATTAGGTTACGTCAATTTAACATCAGTTCAGAAGTATCTGTGCACTTCAAGGTTTTGTATAATTCATAATTTGCATATGTCACAAAATCATCAAAACACGTTTTTAGCGCCTCCTCTAAAATTTGATATGTGTGGGTTACGTCCTTTTTCCTTTCCACCTTTCCACAGTCGATATGTATGACAAAATTATAGATTTCAAAGATAGTCTCGCTCAGTAATATTTATAGTAATTAATAACTCTCTATGTAATTACGAAAAAAGTGGGCATGTGTTTTTTTCGATTTTTTCACGACTCGGTTTTTTGAAAATGTGAGTTATGATTTCAGGCTTCTCAAGTGTTTTTTATGCAATTTGCATGCGTGTTTTTGCTTGTTCACATTTGCATTGTGTACATATTATGCACAAGTACAACCAATGTGTATTTTTTTTGAAATTGTGTTATTCTATGCTAATTATTTTATAAACCTTAGCTTAGACAACATTTTTTTAGATTATATTTGTTAGACAAATACCAAGCATACTTTTTAATGTGTTCGAGCCATTACAGTGTAATGACAAAATTGTTTTTTTTCAAAATAATTCAAAAACATTTTTTTTGGATTCATAAAAAATCGGAAACTTGCTAGTGTATTTGTATGATTAATTGCAAAATCTAGACATGTTTAGTGAAGATTTATAGATATCTAATACATTACACCTAATTTTACCTACTTAATGCAATTTTCTTATAATTATATGATTTTTACTATAAGTACTTACTGAGTAGTAGAATGGACAACGTCGTTGGCTTCAATTACGAAAGTCACGGGTTCGAATCCCAGTGTGGACAGTTTTTTTATAAATTGAGATTTCAGCTCAAAGGCATGCATGGATCTCTTTGAGTTCCATCCCACCCATATAATCTTAAAAACGGGCGTAATGTAAACGATTAGCTAACCACTAATCCCGTACTAGTTCTATCCTTATATCCCTATTCTCTTTTAAAAAAAAATGAAAGGTTTAGATACTAAGGAAAAACATTTCTCATAGAAACACCTCTGTTGAAATATACTCCATAAGGAGTCCATATGCTCCACATCGGGAGCGGATATGGATAAAAATCAAATGATAGTATTATATAAAATACTTACAATCGCTGTCCAACCAAATATTCTTGTCAAATCCATCTTCTTGTAGGTACTGCTTTCTCTTGAAAGATATTTCTGAATTCTCATGTCGAATGTACGCTGTATTTATGTGAAAAAAGTTTTATATTTTATTACTCTTTTCATTGAAAAGGAAAAATATATTTATTTTACTTATCAAAAACCTTGCCATACTTCAGATGACACAGTTATTTTTATAAAAAAAAATCATTTTAATTCACAACCCAGATATATTATAATAAAATAATTATTTTTAATGGAGTGAGATAAATAATAAAGGCTTACTATGGAAATAATTCTTAATTATATAAGAAGTTGTGAAAATGTTCTGTTTTTCAATCGACGAATATTAAGAAAAGATTACTGATCTATCTACGATATATTATTCAAGTGACGTTTTAGTCATTACATTTAAAGCTTTTTATACTACATACTTAATTTTGTTGAAAGAACATTCAGGCCCTCACTTTTTTAATACAGCGTTGGCAAAGACGAAAGCTTCTCTTCAATCAGTGTTTTACGCATACCCCCTGGGAGATGGGAAGAGTTTGGTGGGGGTACGCGCCACACAGGGCATTGCCTGCGCCTGGTGCAACAAACAGTTTTGCAATTTTGAAAAGGAATTAAAAATTTAAAAGGGAATAAATATATTATAAATAATCAATGCACGCAATATTCACTCACCATATTTTTTCTCGTGATTGTTCTTTGTGAATTGTAACTAGGGGTTGCAATTTACTGCCAAATTTCAATTACCGGTAAGCTGTAGATAATTCCTCTCATTATTGGTTTACTGGTGATTTACCGGTTAAAGAAATAATATCAACTATTACGTATGTGCCTATGTTTTACTAAATCGGATCCTTTTATTAGATTGAAACTGAAATAATTAAAAATATTTCTGAGAGAAGTTTTTACTGAATTATGGAAATGAGCAGTGGCGGTTCCTGACCTGAAATCTTGGGTGGGCTAGAGAAAAGCATAGCATTGTATACTATTTACGAAATTTTGCATGCTTCCACTTCATCTTATACATTAACCTACAAGCAAATTAACAAATACTACGACACTACTGCAAAGCATAAATTACTATATAATACAATCAATGCTAATGTAAGTAAGAAATAATAATACGTGACCTTAAATTTGTCTCTTTCAAAGTGAAATAACAAGTAAAAAAAGCAATACAGAACTGTCACTGAGATTCGATACCTGTCACTTTCATAAAATACAAAGATATTGGTATGTTTGTATGGGCCATGGACTAATTCCAACTTAGCCCCCGATGAATGACAGAAGCCAGTAAATTTGAAATACAGTCCTGTGTGTTTGATGACGTTTCCGTACATACAAATACAAACAAAATCGAATCGTGCTAGATTGCGTTCCAGTGTAAAGAAATATTGTCTATGGTTTTGGGCTGGAAAGCGGTAGCCCCTGACCAATAGCATGTACATAGGTGTTGCCAGACTGACGTCACGTTGAAGGTTCTCTATGAATTATTTATAGGGTTATTGTTTTTTTTTATGCCGGCTCAGCTTAAAATTGTAATAAAAAACAATCGAGAATATTATTGTAGGTAGACATGCCATTGTCTTATATTGATAGAGGAAAATTTAAACAAAGATATTATATTCATTTGGGGAAGGTTAGTGACGCTTATAAATGTATTTATTTTGTTCAGCGGCCGAATTGCAGTTCATTTTTATTCAGCCATCTAAAGTTTTGGGTGAAAAATGCAGGTCGGGCTTAGCCCACCTAGCCCAGTACCTAGAACCGCCACTGGAAATGAGTGATTAACCAATCACATATTTGAATTTCCATATACTATTGCTATATTCCGCGTCCAACTTGGATAATTTGGCGTGCAGTTGTCCATTGACTTATTGGTGTATTTAATAAATTAATTAAATTATTCACTTTTAATGTATTCACTGTTTACTTGGTGGAAAAGCATTATATAAAAATCCATACTTTAGATTTACTAGGTATAAATTCTTAATTAAAAATTCTAAAATAACAAAATATTTTTTGGAATAAAAATATGCTCTCATAAAAGAGTGAAATTCTTTCCTTATTAAGACTTGTCCTTAATTTTGTAAATATTTGTACCGCACGTGAAAACGATCGTTCTGATTTAATACTTTTTTCATTATATTTATTAGATATGCTTATAATATGCTTATTTAGCTGAGTATTTTCGTTTTGGTGATGGATAACAGATGGCACCAGTATGACCAGTGACGATTACAATGGGTGTTTCAATGTTTGTAGAGTTGAAAAACAAATTCCACATATCGAATGCATATTTGCATTAATCATTTGTTATAATATACCCGTATCTGTCCTAAATTCACTATAAAATATTTTTCGTTAATTACTGGTAAGTTTTCTAATTAAAAAGTTTTTACCGTGAGTCAATTTTCGACGGTTTACCGATTATAAAATAGTTTATCTATGATAATTCTAAAGATAATCATGGCGCCTCAATATACATATAGTGAGAACAAATTGTTCCCTTTTGAGTAATCACAAGTTTTAAAAAATCACAAATATTAATCGATATTGTTTTGAATATAGAAATTCCTTTCACTGGACAGAGTAACACGTAAAATAACGTTGAGATTTGAACAGATCCATAGTTTTATAAATATAATCTACTTACACTCTTGCGTCTTTTAAGTAACAATTACGATTGTCAATAAAACTAATCATGTTGAAATTTGAGTTGTTGACTGATCATCGGCGACTGTGTTGAATTCAAAAACGTTGAAGGATCATGTGTATTACTTTATTTTCAAGGTTCACCAAACAATTCAGTTACATTTAAACGTTTTTGAATTTTATTTATTTCGTTTTTGATCATATTCCAGTATAAATAAATCATTTTTAGCAGCTTACTACAATTCAAGCAACACAATACAATAATAATTACACATTACCTTTATTTTAATTAAAATTTCAGGATAATTTTACAATAAATTAGCATGAAAGATAATAAATCTTTACTTGTTTTTTCAATTAACGACATAATCATAAACAAAATAAATTAAAAACACACGAGTTCTGTATAGGATTGAAGCTGAACAGCTGTCCACAATAGTTTTTAGTGGCTATGAATGTATTTCCTGATATTGTGCACTCATAATATGCTCTGCAATACGTCGGATCGGGTACCTTTCCCACCAGAGTACAAATAGACGATCCACACACTGTTCTATCAGTTGTGCACATTTTGGTGGCTTTGTTGAAGACCATATTGAATGGGCATGAAAGCTGCGTGAGAACTGAGCCCATGCAAATTGAGAACAGTTGACAGTTGTCTGGGACAGGTATCGGCCCTATTTCTTGTCCTCCTTGACAGATTAACCCAGATGGTGTTCTCTGAGTAGTTGAAGTTGTTGTAGTTGTTGAAGTTGTTGAGGTAGTTGAAGTTGTCGATGTTGTTGAAGAAGAAGTCATATTTTGCTTAGGTGGCATGATTTTTGTTGTCCGTGGACTACTTGATCTAGAAACAATTGTGATTGGTCTAGGATTCATTGTCGTCGGTTTTCTAATAGGATGAGCCGTAAAATTCTTTGGACTGTTTGTTCTTGGTACAATCGTTGTAGATCTGATTTTGATTAGTGTTAGGTTTATCGTCGTCGGTCTTGTATGAGAAGAAACTGTATTGCTTCTCGAAACATTAGTGCTTGGTCTAGGAGTCATTGTCGTCGGTTTTCTACTAGGTTGAATCGTAATATTCTTCGGACTGTTTGTTCTTAGTACAATTGTTGTTGATCTGATATTAATTCGTGTTGGGTTCATCGTTGTAGGTTTTGGATGAGAAGCAACTGTATTGTTTCTTGATTTTTTTGTCCAAACATTGGCTGTGGTTGGTCCAGGAGACATAGTTGGCGGTCTTGTATTAGATTGAACTGTGACATTTTTCGGACTGCTTGGTCTTGGTACAATCGTTGTCGATCTAATTTTAATTGATGTTGCATTCATCGTGGTAGGTCTTGGATGAGAACCAACTGTATTGTTTCTCGAATTATTTGTCGAAACATTATCTGTGGTCGGTCTAGGAGACATAGTTGGCGGTCTTGTATTAGATTGAACGGTGATATTTATTGGATTGTTTGTTTTTGGTAAACTCGTAGTCGATCTCATTTTAATTGGTGTTTGACTCATCGTCGTCGATCTTAGATGAGACACAACTGTATTATTTTTAGAACTATCTGTCGAAATATTCTCTGTGGTCGGTCTAGGAGACATAGTTAGCGGTTTTGTATCATATTGAACGGTGATATTTATTGGATTGTTTGTTTTTGGTAAACTCGTAGTCGATCTCATTTTAATTGGTGTTTGGCTCATCGTCGTCGATCTTAGATGAGACACAACTGTATTATTTTTAGAACTATCTGTCGAAATATTCTCTGTGGTCGGTCTAGGAGACATAGTTGGCGGTCTTGTATTAGATTGAACGGTGATATTCATTGGATTGTTTGTTTTTGGTAAACTCGTAGTCGATCTCATTGTAATTGGTGTTTGGCTCATCGTCGTCGATCTTAGATGAGACACAACTGTATTATTTCTAGAACTATCTGTCGAAATATTCTCTGTGGTCGGTCTAGGAGACATAGTTGGCGGTCTTGTATTAGATTGAACGGTGATATTTATTGGATTGTTTTTTTTTGGTAAACTCGTAGTCGATCTCATTTTAATTGGTGTTTGGCTCATCGTCGTCGATCTTATATGAGACACAACTGTATTATTTCTAGAACTATCTGTCGAAATATTCTCTGTGGTCGGTCTGGGAGACATAGTTGGCGGTCTTGTATTAGATTGAACGGTGATATTCATTGGATTGTTTGTTTTTGGTAAACTCGTAGTCGATCTCATTGTAATTGGTGTTTGGCTCATCGTCGTCGATCTTAGATGAGACACAACTGTATTATTTCTAGAACTATCTGTCGAAATATTCTCTGTGGTCGGTCTAGGAGACATAGTTGGCGGTCTTGTATTAGATTGAACGGTGATATTTATTGGATTGTTTGTTTTTGGTAAACTCGTAGTCGATCTCATTTTAATTGGTGTTTGACTCATCGTCGTCGATCTTAGATGAGACACAACTGTAGTTTTTGGTAAACTCGTAGTCGATCTCATTTTAATTGGTGTTTGGCTCATCGTCGTCGATCTTAGATGAGACACAACTGTATTATTTTTAGAACTATCTGTCGAAATATTCTCTGTGGTTGGTCTAGGAGACATAGTTAGCGGTTTTGTATCAGATTGAACGGTGATATTTATTGGATTGTTTGTTTTTGGTAAACTCGTAGTCGATCTCATTTTAATCGGTGTTTGGCTCATCGTCGTCGATCTTAGATGAGACACAACTGTATTATTTTTAGAAGTATCTGTCGAAATATTCTCTGTGGTCGGTCTAGGAGACATAGTTGGCGGTCTTGTATTAGATTGAACGGTGATATTCATTGGATTGTTTGTTTTTGGTAAACTCGTAGTCGATCTCATTGTAATTGGTGTTTGGCTCATCGTCGTCGATCTTAGATGAGACACAACTGTCGTTTTTGGTAAACTCGTAGTCGATCTCATTTTAATTGGTGTTTGGCTCATCGTCGTCGATCTTAGATGAGACACAACTGTATTATTTCTAGAACTATCTGTCGAAATATTGTCTGTGGTTGGTCTAGGAGACATAGTTGGCGGTCTTGTATTAGATTGAACGGTGATATTTGTTGGATTGTTTGTTTTTGGTAAACTCGTAGTCGATCTCATTTTAATTGGTGTTTGACTCATCGTCGTCGATCTTAGATGAGACACAACTGTAGTTTTTGGTAAACTCGTAGTCGATCTCATTTTAATTGGTGTTTGGCTCATTGTCGTCGATCTTAGATGAGACACAACTGTATTATTTTTAGAACTATCTGTCGAAATATTCTCTGTGGTCGGTCTAGGAGACATAGTTAGCGGTTTTGTATCAGATTGAACGGTGATATTTATTGGATTGTTTGTTTTTGGTAAACTCGTAGTCGATCTCATTTTAATTGGTGTTTGGCTCATCGTCGTCGATCTTAGATGAGACACAACTGTATTATTTCTAGAACTTTCTGTCGAAATATTCTCTGTGGTCGGTCTAGGAGACATAGTTGGCGGTCTTGTATTAGATTGAACGGTGATATTTATTGGATTGTTTGTTTTTGGTAAACTCGTAGTCGATCTCATTTTAATTGGTGTTTGACTCATCGTCGTCGATCTTAGATGAGACACAACTGTAGTTTTTGGTAAACTCGTAGTCGATCTCATTTTAATTGGTGTTTGGCTCATCGTCGTCGATCTTAGATGAGACACAACTGTATTATTTCTAGAACTATCTGTCGAAATATTCTCTGTGGTCGGTCTAGGAGACATAGTTGGCGGTCTTGTATTAGATTGAACGGTGATATTCATTGGATTGTTTGTTTTTGGTAAACTCGTAGTCGATCTCATTGTAATTGGTGTTTGGCTCATCGTCGTCGATCTTAGATGAGACACAACTGTATTATTTCTAGAACTATCTGTCGAAATATTCTCTGTGGTCGGTCTAGGAGACATAGTTGGCGGTCTTGTATTAGATTGAACGGTGATATTTATTGGATTGTTTTTTTTTGGTAAACTCGTAGTCGATCTCATTTTAATTGGTGTTTGGCTCATCGTCGTCGATCTTATATGAGACACAACTGTATTATTTCTAGAACTATCTGTCGAAATATTCTCTGTGGTCGGTCTAGGAGACATAGTTGGCGGTCTTGTATTAGATTGAACGGTGATATTCATTGGATTGTTTGTTTTTGGTAAACTCGTAGTCGATCTCATTGTAATTGGTGTTTGGCTCATCGTCGTCGATCTTAGATGAGACACAACTGTATTATTTCTAGAACTATCTGTCGAAATATTCTCTGTGGTCGGTCTAGGAGACATAGTTGGCGGTCTTGTATTAGATTGAACGGTGATATTTATTGGATTGTTTGTTTTTGGTAAACTCGTAGTCGATCTCATTTTAATTGGTGTTTGACTCATCGTCGTCGATCTTAGATGAGACACAACTGTAGTTTTTGGTAAACTCGTAGTCGATCTCATTTTAATTGGTGTTTGGCTCATCGTCGTCGATCTTAGATGAGACACAACTGTATTATTTTTAGAACTATCTGTCGAAATATTCTCTGTGGTTGGTCTAGGAGACATAGTTAGCGGTTTTGTATCAGATTGAACGGTGATATTTATTGGATTGTTTGTTTTTGGTAAACTCGTAGTCGATCTCATTTTAATCGGTGTTTGGCTCATCGTCGTCGATCTTAGATGAGACACAACTGTATTATTTCTAGAACTATCTGTCGAAATATTCTCTGTGGTCGGTCTAGGAGACATAGTTGGCGGTCTTGTATTAGATTGAACGGTGATATTTATTGGATTGTTTTTTTTTGGTAAACTCGTAGTCGATCTCATTTTAATTGGTGTTTGGCTCATCGTCGTCGATCTTAGATGAGACACAACTGTATTATTTCTAGAACTATCTGTCGAAATATTGTCTGTGGTTGGTCTAGGAGACATAGTTGGCGGTCTTGTATTAGATTGAACGGTGATATTTGTTGGATTGTTTGTTTTTGGTAAACTCGTAGTCGATCTCATTTTAATTGGTGTTTGACTCATCGTCGTCGATCTTAGATGAGACACAACTGTAGTTTTTGGTAAACTCGTAGTCGATCTCATTTTAATTGGTGTTTGGCTCATTGTCGTCGATCTTAGATGAGACACAACTGTATTATTTTTAGAACTATCTGTCGAAATATTCTCTGTGGTCGGTCTAGGAGACATAGTTAGCGGTTTTGTATCAGATTGAACGGTGATATTTATTGGATTGTTTGTTTTTGGTAAACTCGTAGTCGATCTCATTTTAATTGGTGTTTGGCTCATCGTCGTCGATCTTAGATGAGACACAACTGTATTATTTCTAGAACTTTCTGTCGAAATATTCTCTGTGGTCGGTCTAGGAGACATAGTTGGCGGTCTTGTATTAGATTGAACGGTGATATTTATTGGATTGTTTGTTTTTGGTAAACTCGTAGTCGATCTCATTTTAATTGGTGTTTGACTCATCGTCGTCGATCTTAGATGAGACACAACTGTAGTTTTTGGTAAACTCGTAGTCGATCTCATTTTAATTGGTGTTTGGCTCATCGTCGTCGATCTTAGATGAGACACAACTGTATTATTTCTAGAACTATCTGTCGAAATATTCTCTGTGGTCGGTCTAGGAGACATAGTTGGCGGTCTTGTATTAGATTGAACGGTGATATTCATTGGATTGTTTGTTTTTGGTAAACTCGTAGTCGATCTCATTGTAATTGGTGTTTGGCTCATCGTCGTCGATCTTAGATGAGACACAACTGTATTATTTCTAGAACTATCTGTCGAAATATTCTCTGTGGTCGGTCTAGGAGACATAGTTGGCGGTCTTGTATTAGATTGAACGGTGATATTTATTGGATTGTTTTTTTTTGGTAAACTCGTAGTCGATCTCATTTTAATTGGTGTTTGGCTCATCGTCGTCGATCTTATATGAGACACAACTGTATTATTTCTAGAACTATCTGTCGAAATATTCTCTGTGGTCGGTCTAGGAGACATAGTTGGCGGTCTTGTATTAGATTGAACGGTGATATTCATTGGATTGTTTGTTTTTGGTAAACTCGTAGTCGATCTCATTGTAATTGGTGTTTGGCTCATCGTCGTCGATCTTAGATGAGACACAACTGTATTATTTCTAGAACTATCTGTCGAAATATTCTCTGTGGTCGGTCTAGGAGACATAGTTGGCGGTCTTGTATTAGATTGAACGGTGATATTTATTGGATTGTTTGTTTTTGGTAAACTCGTAGTCGATCTCATTTTAATTGGTGTTTGACTCATCGTCGTCGATCTTAGATGAGACACAACTGTAGTTTTTGGTAAACTCGTAGTCGATCTCATTTTAATTGGTGTTTGGCTCATCGTCGTCGATCTTAGATGAGACACAACTGTATTATTTTTAGAACTATCTGTCGAAATATTCTCTGTGGTTGGTCTAGGAGACATAGTTAGCGGTTTTGTATCAGATTGAACGGTGATATTTATTGGATTGTTTGTTTTTGGTAAACTCGTAGTCGATCTCATTTTAATCGGTGTTTGGCTCATCGTCGTCGATCTTAGATGAGACACAACTGTATTATTTTTAGAAGTATCTGTCGAAATATTCTCCGTGGTCGGTCTAGGAGACATAGTTGGCGGTCTTGTATTAGATTGAACGGTGATATTCATTGGATTGTTTGTTTTTGGTAAACTCGTAGTCGATCTCATTGTAATTGGTGTTTGGCTCATCGTCGTCGATCTTAGATGAGACACAACTGTCGTTTTTGGTAAACTCGTAGTCGATCTCATTTTAATTGGTGTTTGGCTCATCGTCGTCGATCTTAGATGAGACACAACTGTATTATTTCTAGAACTATCTGTCGAAATATTGTCTGTGGTTGGTCTAGGAGACATAGTTGGCGGTCTTGTATTAGATTGAACGGTGATATTTGTTGGATTGTTTGTTTTTGGTAAACTCGTAGTCGATCTCATTTTAATTGGTGTTTGACTCATCGTCGTCGATCTTAGATGAGACACAACTGTAGTTTTTGGTAAACTCGTAGTCGATCTCATTTTAATTGGTGTTTGGCTCATTGTCGTCGATCTTAGATGAGACACAACTGTATTATTTTTAGAACTATCTGTCGAAATATTCTCTGTGGTCGGTCTAGGAGACATAGTTAGCGGTTTTGTATCAGATTGAACGGTGATATTTATTGGATTGTTTGTTTTTGGTAAACTCGTAGTCGATCTCATTTTAATTGGTGTTTGCCTCATCGTCGTCGATCTTAGATGAGACACAACTGTATTATTTCTAGAACTTTCTGTCGAAATATTCTCTGTGGTCGGTCTAGGAGACATAGTTGGCGGTCTTGTATTAGATTGAACGGTGATATTTATTGGATTGTTTGTTTTTGGTAAACTCGTAGTCGATCTCATTTTAATTGGTGTTTGACTCATCGTCGTCGATCTTAGATGAGACACAACTGTAGTTTTTGGTAAACTCGTAGTCGATCTCATTTTAATTGGTGTTTGGCTCATCGTCGTCGATCTTAGATGAGACACAACTGTATTATTTCTAGAACTATCTGTCGAAATATTCTCTGTGGTCGGTCTAGGAGACATAGTTGGCGGTCTTGTATTAGATTGAACGGTGATATTTATTGGATTGTTTGTTTTTGGTAAACTCGTAGTCAATCTCATTTTAATTGGTGTTTGGCTCATCGTCGTAGTTCTTGAATGAGAATCAACTGTATTGTTTCTAGAATTATTTGTCGAAACATTATCTGTGGTCGGTCTAGGAAACATAGTTGGCGGTCTTGTATTAGATTGAAGGGTGATATTCGTAGGAATGCTTGTTATTGGTACACTCGTAGTCGATCTCATTTTAATTGGTGTTTGGCTCATTGTCGTTGGTCTTGGATGAGAAGAAACTGTATTGTTTATAGAATTATTTGTCGAAACATTGTCTGTGGTCTGTCTAGGAGACATAGTCAGCGGTCTTGTATTAGATTGAAGGGTGATATTCGTAGGACTGCTTGTTATTGGTACACTCGTAGTCGATCTCATTTTAGGTGGTGTTTGGCTCATTGCCGTCGGTCTTGGATGAGAAGAAACTGTATTGTTTCTTGAATTATTTGTCGAAACATTATCTGTGATTACCTTAGGAGAGATAGTTGGCGGTCTTGTATTAGATTGAACTGTAATATTCCACGGACTGTTCGTTTTCGAAACAAATTTAGTCGGACTCAAGCTAGTTGTTGTTGATTTCAACGTCGTCTGTTTTGGATATGTATTTTTTTTCGGATAATTTGTCCAAAAAATAACTGTGGTTGGTCTAGGAGACTCAGTTGTTGGTCTTGTATTAGATTGAACTGTAATATTCTTCGTATTTTTTGTTTTTGGTAGAATAATTGTGGTTGGCCTCCAAATATTTGGTCTATGACCTCCCATCATTGGTTTTTTAGTATGGTGGTACGAAACCATGCCTAGATGGACTAGATTGGATTGTCTAGGCCTAGCCGTTACATCCGTCGTATTGGAATTGTTAATGGGTAAACAATCAGACGAATTTGGATCTGGACTGCATTGAGTATCTGACGGACAGTTTAGTTGTAGCTCAATAGTACCAGCAATAAACCCATGGCAATTTCTAATGCATATGAGATAACGCGTTGACTTTACGCATATAATCAATCTTGAAATGCAAGTTATATGTTGCCCCATTGCTGAATATCCAATGCAAAGCAACACCTGAAATCAAAAAAATACATTTTTTTGCATGATTAACTTTATAAGTTTTATTCTTAGTATATTTTTGTGATTATAATATGTTTTCAATTAACATAAGCGCAAATTATCTATGCACGGGGGAGGGGAAGTAGTAATTGCTGTCATGTGCTAACGTTTTTATTTAAATCCGGTTTGATTGTTTTTTTTAGTTAATGCAAGTTAGTCAGTTGCCAAAGCATACGAATCTATCATTGCCACTTTGTATTCAACTATGATTGTTGAAATTAAATTTATTATTTTCTAAATAATTTCGACAAACCTGTAACACATACTTTGAAAATATATATTCAAAAGCGTATAAGACCGAAACATAACATCGTAATGTACATAAAACGAATATCGCAATATTTTTAACGACACGTCGACTGACTTATGATAGCAGCATCATGTACAGTAGGGACAAATAAAAAATAAAAAATCACAATTTCCAAAAAACAAACTTTAAATTATAGCATGTAAATCTGAAAATCGTTAGTTTTAAATGATACACTAAATTAGTTTTTTTTTTACCGTGAACGTAAGTGTATCCTATGCATTCTGCATTAAAACGACTTTTATGGTTATCTACTTTCATTTGAAAAAATATTTTGTAAGTAATACATACAATAGTGTGCTGGATCTAATTCGGACAGTTTTTATATCGGTATATGGATTTCTGATCGATTGCATAGATGTCTGCGATGTTTGAAAATTCCTTCCCACCTTTCATATCCTAAAAAATAGCGTAGTATGAGCAATTAGCAAACCACTAGCTCTATATTTACATCCCTACTCTCTTCGAAAAAAAGACGTTGAGCAATCGAAGAGCACGCAGTCCTCGGCAAGTCCTCATGTTGAGATAAAAACTCCAGTAGAGGTCCATTATGCTCTACATTGGGAGTGTTAAATATATCTTAATGTTCTTACTTAGACTCGAACCCGTGCGATCCGTCACGGAAGCCAACAACGTTGAACACTACACCACGAAGCCACTAATACTTAACAATATATTTTTTTGTAATAACAGGTAAAAGTTTTCCACTGCATACTGAATTTAGGACAGTTAAATCATGACTTTAAAATGTATTAATGTGTCATTTAAGCTTTGCAATAATTCAAACTGTGGTAATGTTTTATATCAGGGTTTACCAAGCTTATTGTGCAATGGGACACTTTGCAAATCTGTAAATTATACCAGGACACAGTTTTTTTTAAGTCGGGTAATTCACAATTGTAAAAATATTTAAAAAAAAAAATGTTTGTTATTAAAAAAAAATTACCATGTCCGCTCCCAATGTGGTGCATATGGACTCCTAATGTAGTTTATCTCAACAGAATTATTTCTACGAGAACTGCGTGTTACTCAGTTGCTCAACCTCTCTTTTTCCAAAGAGAGTAGGAATAGATGGATAGGGCTAGGACAGGATTAGTGGTTGGCTAATCGCTCTCGATACTCCCCGTTCATATGATAGGATAGGTGGTAGGGGGGAATTGAAGACATCACATACATCCATGCTTTCGAATAGAAATTCATAAATTGATTGAAAAATCAATTTATAAAACTGTCCATACTGGGATTCGAGCTCGTGACCTACGTAGCCGAAACCAACGACGTTGACCACTCGACCACACAGGCGGCTAGTTATTACAGTTAAATTACGTATTGTTTTATTTTTAACCTATTAAATGAAAATATAAGTAAACAAAGTTCTTTGTGATTAAAAAACCTCCGCCTTTACCGAAGTATTTGACGTTTTAAAGATCAGTGGAGATTTACCATCATCACTCAATATGAATGAGAATATGTTTAAATGTGTTGCAGAGTATGTGACCATTCCAAATTTTCGCAGAACACCTATTCCGGACCCACAGGACACCAGTGTTCCGCGAAGCATAGTTTGGGGAGCCCTGTTTTAGATGTTTATGACTAGGTGGCAAAAACATACTTACCAACAACTGAATCCATAATTTTAACTGCATGATTGCAACTAACAACCAGGCCGTGTGCCCTACGTGGTACAGTGTCTAACTCAATACTTTTTTTTCTATTAAAACATTCACTTAAATAAAATTCCCTTATTTGCTATAATGAAAACCACGCAGGTGAATATTCTTATCGTGCTTAGCAAACATATTATAATGTATTGATTCATGTTATGGCGCAAATAAAAATATTTATTTAAATATCACGATCTACGCAACAAGATTCTTTTCTGTGATTCTCGTAATTAAAAATATATTCTAGTTAAAAATATATTCTAGCTAAGGAGTAGAAATTAAATGCGCTCCTAATTTATTTATTTTTAAATTAGTATTAAACGAACATTTTATCATCGTAATTTATTTTCTCATTTCATTATCATTCATCTGTTTACCCATATCAGAATATTTTCACGACTTTTTATAATTAAGCCCGAAAAACTTGCACATTTAAATAAGATGGATACTCTAATCGTGTTTTTCAAGAGAAATGGATTTTCAATAATTTTTAACGAAAAATAAAAAAAATATTAGAATTGTAACAACAGGGGTTCCCAACCAGTGAGGAATTCCTGCCTGGGGGAGAATTTCAGAGTTTCAGATGGAGAATCGTTGTTTTCTTCTAAATATTATTTAAAATACAACATGACATGTTCATCAATTATTATTCATAAACATTTTGAATACCCTGTAGTTCTAATAAAGTTGTTGTTCATTGAAATACGCTTCTGTAATATCAATAATAAGTTAGTAAAAAATCACCTGAATAAATTTATTTTATCTATAAATTTTGTATATTATATTTAACTTACTAAACGTACTTATTTAGGAATAAAACAATCATGAAGACATTAAAAAACCTGCCGTTTTTTTATAATATGTCTCCTAGAAACTACAGATATAATAAAAATTATGTTTTGTAATACATATAACAATAAGATTAGAAAACTTTATTTACATCGCTGATAAAAAAATATGTCATTTAAAGATTCTATTATTTTAGTGATAACGTTTTATTGCTATGATGTCTTAGAATATGTATCATATTATTTATTCAGACGACGTTCCTTAAAAATATCAAACGGATATTAACTCCATCAGCAGCAGACAAATACGATCATACCCTCGGAGTACCATATAAGTGTACCAAATCGGATACTGTTTATAACGAGACTTGGTCTTCATACCTCTATTCAAAACACGCACACTGCGGGTATCGGCAAACTATCGTTCACGAGGCATTTTTAAAATCTTACAAAATTTCAAATGATCATTTTTTTTATTAATGTACACTAAAATAATTTAAACCTGTTCTTTTCAGTGGCATATTATAATTCAGTAAAAATAAAGATGAAGGTGAACCATCTCAAGAATCTTCTTCCTTGCTCGCACTCTTGCGTCGGCACTGGTAAATTCATAAAATATGCCAGGGGTGGTCATTTAATTTTTAAAAATAGGTCCTACATACTAAGATGACAAATTGTATCGATCGTGTATCGATTTTTTAAAAATCTGTTTCAATATCCGGTGACAGTGACTCCGTGCATAAGTTATGTCAGGAATCATAAATCAACCAACATCAGTGGACAATCAATGCTGATTTACTCTTTTCACAGGCTGATAAGTATTCTTCAATTCTTAAAAACAATCAAAAAAAATAGTCAAGGTCGCGGGGTCTCTAAAAGTGCGAGACCCAAGGCGGTTGTTTCTAAATTCTTCTCAAGTGGTGGCCATGGCCGTTATCGCCATCCCTCTGAATCCCCCAAAGGGCGTCGGTATGTTCTTTTTGTTTGGAGTGTTAAATTTACGTCAGTTGGCCAGTTTTCAAGTTTTCAAAATTCCGGACACGTGAAAACATGACTTCACTTAACTGTAAATAATCAAAATTTGCGTCCAAACCAAATTGAATAAAATAAATCTTTCTCCGCGTAAGAAAACTCTGCACACCGAATAGTACGAAGTATTCTGTGCGGTTAATTTGGGTAAGGAAAAACCTTATACGAAAGAATCCATTTACCAAGGTGGTCATATCGAAAAAAAATGTTCCATGCTTGTAAATCTCCATTCAAAGAATCAATTTATCAATGAAAGCGAAAAAACAGCATAGAAATCGACGATCCTCGCCTGGTTTTGAAAAAAAATTAGATGAAATGCAATGCCACTCATCAATTCAATTTTGTGTGTTTATATTATTTTATAAAAATATATTCTACTCTTTAAATAATCAATTCGATAATATTAATAAAAAAAATCATATTTAAAGTAGCTAGTATAATATGTCGGAAAAAGTTTTCCGACCACCTGATGCGACAATATAAATATAATACAGAATAATGTATTGATGATCGCTTTGCCGAAAACTAAACGTTGTTATTATATTATAAGTTATAAATATGTATGTACAAGTAATTACTAGAGCCGGCGCTAGATGCTTGCCGCCCAACGCAAAATGTTACGTTCCCGTCTTAGTGTTTAAATATACACTTCATTAGAACCGCCAAATCAACCTTCGGCCTCCTAATGATTTGTCTAACACAAACGATCGTGTGATACGCAAAGCGTGACGGTAAAATTCATTACCTGTTTCAAGGGGCGGAAAATTCATTTTCCATTGGCTACGAAGTTGTAAAAAGTTGAATTGATCTCTCTTATTGCCAATATCAAATAATTTCTTTGGTGTTGGAGTGACAGTTTAAAAATAATAATGTCTTACTTCATATCAATTAATTAAAATTAAGACGTGTAATATTAATCCTTGAAATATTCATATCATATGAAGTATCTAGTGAGAGCAATGCAATTTGCGTCAATAATTCCAAAAAATCATCAGGAAAGAAATATTATAATCTCTTTGAAGGTTCTTTACAGCAGTGCTTCCTAACGTTATTCGTTCCACGGCCCCTAAATCTGAAAAAAAATAATCCGCGGCCTTCCTCAATACAAAACGTGTTCTGCGGCGGCCCCCAATCTGGGAAGCACTGCTTTACAGGACTCGAATTTTTCTTCAAGGTCGCACGTCACTTATTATTCAATACATACTTCTATTAATCTCGAGTACATCAATATTTTTGCTGCTTTATTTTTTTTATGTTACAAACAATTAATATCTTTTAAAAATACAGGAAAAGAAATTATTTATAGAGGAAGTCGCTAAAGAAATTGCTTTAAAAAAAACTAAGAACCATTATAACGTCATTACGCCCAATGGTCTGCATCTCCTAAAATCTCAAGCTTTCTCAATTTATGACGCATAATTATAATTTATAATTTACGTTTTCCCAGTTTATGACGATAGTAATTATAATTTATAATACATGTTAACTTTCTGAAAATTTTTCATCATGTCGCGCAATCTAAAGTTTTGATATTGAATATTTATCGACATTTATCCTGGAATTAGGAAAAAAAACTCAAAATTAAATTTCTTATAAGAATCAAGTAAAGAGCCAATCGCGAGAAAATTTAAGGTTGAAAAGTAGATCCCAGCTCAAAAAAGTTTGTGAACCGTTGGTCTACAGCTACATCTATAATATAACTAATATTTTTATTTATGTAACTTGTTGACAAAAAATATATAAATTTTATAATTTATAATCTTTGATAATTATATCCTTGATTATTATATTCCTCACACACAGTTTAAAATGTATAAAATGAACAGGGAGCCAGTACCGTGCAGTGACATCTTATTTTTGAAAAAATCTATTCAAATCGATTTTATTAATTACAAGAATGTTTGTAAATAAGTCTTTCATTCACCCTATATCAGCGATTTCCAACCTGGTGGACTATTGCAAAGAGAGGCGCGAACAATCCAAAATATTTATTTACCGTTTAAAACGTGACTTTATTACTAAATGAGATAAAGAATGGGGAGGCACAAAGATATTTTTTTCCTTCAAAGGGAGGCACAGTATCATAAAGGTTGGAAACTACTGCCCTATAGTATCATATAAACCAGGCACGGGCAAACTGGGGCCCGCCGCGTATTTTTCTACGACCCGCGAGCAATATTATATTTTTGAAAAGATTCACGTTTTTATCTTTTAACGCCTTTTTAAAAAAGATTGAAAATAAATGTAATAATCGTTATTTTTTGTTCAACCTACAATGTGAACAAAAATTTTCAATCATGAACCTCAATAAAAATTCTACGATTAAACATCACCGATGAACATTTACAAGCAGTTTTAAGAATTTGAACTACAAAATTAGCACCTGAATTTAAAAAAAAAATGTTAAAAGACGTAAATCAGTTCCATTCCTCTTATTAGATTGTTTTTTTAGATAACAATAGTGTACATATAAAAAAGGTATTTTACTTGCGGCCCGCTGCTGATTTTGAATTCCTGAATTTGGCCCTTCATCCGAAAATTTTGCACTCCCCTGATATAAATTGTACCTACTAACATCACAGCAAGGCGGCAAAGTTTTATAATTCTGATTAAACGAATAATATTTGTATTGTCATATTATGCACCAACCTGAGTATGGACCTGATCATTTCATTTCATTTCGTCAGTGTTTGTGTCGAGTGCACCTCTCGTGAAAATAATATTTTTTATTGAATACTGATTAATCATGTGAACTTATCGGTTGATAAGATAAAGTCAATGATAACGGTATCATTTAGTGCCGTACCTGTTTTTTCTTTTGGTAATCACATTTTTAGACGCCTGTATTCTTACTATGAGTTAAAAATTGAGACTAACCGTGATTGAATCCAATAATTATTTAAACACGCCATATAATTGGTCAAAGTTGAATTGAAAGTGTTTTGATGTTTTCTATTGTGTTTCAAAAATATTAAAGTGAGTGCGAAATGACATAATGAGTTTTGAATAAAGTGATGGAAATATTCAGTAAAAGAGTTCGTTTAAAAAAAATATCATTAATAACGCGAAAATGGACACCCACATATATCACAGCACTCTTTCTGATAGAAGATTCGCATCATTTTATACTATCACTACGGAAAGTAAAATTAAATGGACAATTCTTCTAGCGTCGATGATTTTCCATGTAAGTTAAAAAAATTAACGTGTTACCTATTATCAGCTATTGGAGTAGTATATGTAATATTAATATATAAATAATAAAACATTCACACAAGCAGCCATTACGTTCGTATAAATCATTTATTAGCGACAAAAAATAATGTAACAGAGCAAAGGTGACACTTTCATCTGATTTGTAAATTCAATGAAATACAATTTATTAAATTGGTTTCACAAATTGCCTACAAAAATGTTGATTGAAAAAAATACTTGGCATGAATTCGCATGCCGCATATTTGAATGAGAAACAAATTTCGAGATTTTAGAGACATTAAAAATATTTTTTTTGTCAAACTATTGTTGGCGCAGTATTGCATTCCGAAAGACGATATAAATATACATAATAATTTTAATTTTTCAGGTTGTTTTGCCTGGTTTATTATATTCTTATGGAATCATACTTGTTATGAGAATCGACGATGGCTTAGTTACTTGGGGAGATATTTTAACACCAAGTATCTTTTTCATCACTTGGACAATGGCTGGTAAATATGCACACACATTTTGGAAGACAAATGCTTATTATAAAAGATTATTCACTTCTGGCCATAAGACTGTCCATTTCTAGAGAAACGGATTAAGAATGTTGAGGACACTTAAAGTAAATATAGTTTTTTTTCACCAAAAACAAATATTAATTTATTAATTATTTGTGATGATCTTTTATTCAGGATTTTGTGCTCCGTGGATATAAATAATATTACTGTGGGGAGCCGAATTTTAAACAAAACTTTAGTAGTATTTAAAATTGAAACAAAAGAAACATTTTTCTGATAAAGAGTTAAAGCATGATTCCTTATCGGAAATACAATAACAAAATGTTGTCAATTCTTCACAAGTGTTACAAAAACAAGTATTTTTAGATCATTGCTGCAGTATTTGCAGTAGTTAATATTATAAATCATTAAATGTTTTCGAATAAAAAAATCTAGTGCCACACTTTCATTTGTGCTTTATTGCACGTCGTGGTTAGTCTACTCAAGGGCTAACCCAACCCTGATTGTTTATAAAGATGTCATGAACCGAACGAATAGAACATCAAGATACATCAAGTATCTTTTATAGAAGTGATAAACCCATTGGAAGTTTCACTTATTTGTCTTGCCTATGAGAAAACTCTTTATTTTAAACGGTTCCCAGAAAATTTTAAAAATATATAAAAGTAATAATAGACAAGAGGGCGGGCGCTAGACACTCGGCAGCCCCAGACTCTTATTGTATGTTTCCGCCCTAGTATTAAAAAATCCTTAGGCGCTAGACATTTGGCCGCCTCTACAGACTTACAAGCATTTGTTGCACGTAGCGCCGGCACTAAGTGAAAATATATATCAAGGTAGGTAGGTACTCGATTTGGAAAGGACTTAAATCCTTAAATCCTTTCCGCTCATTGTGCTAAAGTTTTAATTGTTCTGTTTTGAATTTTTACGGTATTCATCAAACAATTTATATTTAAATCATTCTTTCGCAATAATAATATTTACATTCCTATCACTTTGCTTACATTAAATTATTTTTATAGAGATCCAGATGAATTGACTAAAAGTTTCAATTCCTGCTAGGTACCCACTATTGATTACTGTCTTTTTTAAACTTCTATGTGAAATGAAATTATTGCACTGTCCTATACGGCTGAATATTTCTTACAGATCCATTGTTTCGCGATGCTAACGAATCTTGGGGAAGCAATATTGATATAAGAATATTGTGTGCTGCTGGTGTAATTCTGTCATTTTTTGGAGTTGCGATTGCGGCAATTTCAACGTTACCACTTCTTGATCCTATTTATATTGGAATCTTTGGAGGTAAATGATTTTTTTCTTTTAAACAATATTTTATGTTTGGTTCTTTTTATTCATTACGGTTACAGATAGCTTTTTATCGGATTTATAATTACATCTTTTTTCAAATTCTTTGCAGGCTTGGGGACAAGTTTGACTTTATCACAGATAGATTTCGTACTAGCGGACGTATTTGAAACTAATCTTGGTCGAATAAAATGTTTTTGCAAAATTGGACAAGCCTTTGGTCAATGTGTGATGCCATATTTCATATTGACAATACTAAATTATTACGGAAACAGAATTGGTTTATTGGTTGTTAGTTGTATTATTATTCAAATACTACCGATAGTTTACTTTATTAAATCAGATCGTGTCACGCAGCCACCGAAAGCAAAAAAATATGGATCATCTTACGCAAGAACATATTCTTTATTTGATGATAACTTTTCAGATCCCAACTTATCTTGTATAAGTTCTTCAAATAATATACAACTAATTGAGTTATCACAGAAAACTTGGAAAAGTCCATCAGATGAAAATATTCCACAGCATTTTGATAAAATAGATGAAAATGTTACTACGGTAGAAGAATATTTTATAACAGAACCAGAAACGGTAGATAACCGTCAAAAAAACGTATACGGTGTTGAGATTCTACCTCGAATTGTTGAAGAAATTGAATTCAGTGATAGTGAAACTGATGAAAAAGTATTTAACGAGTATTATTCATCTGAAGGAGCCTCTGATAAAGTCGCTTCTTCTGACCGTAGAAGACTAAGTGATGACATAAAAAGACTCAGTGCGATAAGTGATAATTTAGATATAATAATCCGATCAAGTGACAATATTGACGACTCACAAGATGGGACAGAACAAAACAAGCCTTCTAATTTCGATTGGATCAGTTATCGTAATAATTTATCGAGGCGTACCCAAAATAGTTGTTTTTCTGTACAAGGGTGCCGCATTTGCTCGTCATATCAATTGTACCGACTAAAAAGAAGTGCTCATAACAGTTTTGATGGATTCGTTGAATGTGTGGTTGATCCTTTTTTGTTGTCTATTAAGACATGGCAATTTTACCCTGCTCTTTTACTTAAAGTTTGTTCGATATCCATACCCTATATTGCACCTTGCCTTGTTTCTTTATTGATTAAAGATATATTCCCCCAAAAAACATTTACTGAAATTGCATTCATTACTACAGTACATGGGACGTCATGGCTTTGTGTTTTAGTTGCACTACCGTGTCTACTTAATCGCATGGCAAAATCAAAGTTCAAATATATTTCCGCATTTGGAATGTTTGCTACATCAATAGGGCTATTTGGTAAGCAAAAAAAAAACATTTTTTTTAAATTAAGATTTCGACTGAAGGTGCTTGGTAGAATTTCAATATTAAATTTGAATCGTTCAAACTATGTACATTCTCACAGATTTTGTCACTAACGTAGAGTAAACCCAATAGTAACAAAAGAGTTATTAAATATATTAGATGTTTCCGTTGACCAGAATTATTTCCAATTTAACAATACAATTTATAAACAAACAGAAGGCCTTGCAATGGGAAACTGCCTATCACCGTTGTTAGCTGAGTTTTATATGAACTATTTAGAAGATAAAATTTTTAGAAACAAAATAGAAGCCAAACCTATAGTCTATTGGTTCCGATATGTAGACGATATTCTTTGCCTGTTTAATGGAACAGATAGACAAATAACTAACTTTCATAACTTCATAAATTCATTAGATAAAAATATTAAATTTACTTTAGAAGTCGGAGGCAAAAATATTAACTTTCTTGACCTAAATATTAACATTGAAAATCATTCTCACGAGCTTAAAACATCTCGGAAGCCGACATTCTCGGATACTGTGATCCATAAAAATTTAATGCACCCATTTTCTTATAAACTAGCCGCTTTTCATTAAGAAATACATAGACTTGTGAGTGTTCCTTTAAACGAAATAAACTTTAATATCGAATTGAAAATCATCAAACAAATCGCCATAAACAATGGATACGATATGTCTCTTATAGACAATCTTTTATCAAAAAAACAAACTAAACTTGCAGAATTTTTTTTATTTAAAGGTATAGTGTCAAAGTACATAGATCATACTAGGTATTGGCGTAGAATCATTTATTTAGAAAATACAAGTCTTAAAATTAAAAAAACAGCTAGCTGATAGTGTTAGACCTGCTTTTTACTGTAAAAACTCTTTAGGAAAATTATTAGTTAATAATAAAGATAAAATACATTACTTAAATAAATCCGGGATTAATAGATTGCAATGCTCTTGTTGTACAAAGTTTTATATCGGCAAAACAGAAAGGACACTGAACATCCGAGTTTTAGAACATATGGCAGCCTTTAGATTAAAAAAAGACACGTCTACTTTTGCTTATCACTTAATTTCGGAAGGACACGTGTTCAATCAGGAACAAGGGATAAAAATGTTACACCCAAATACGGACAGTCATAAGCTCTTTTTCCAGGAAATTTTGGAAATAAATAGAGCACAGCTGCATAGTCTTGATTTTGCGATTTTGAATGAAATATTGAACTTTCCCGCATCTCCACTTCTATACCCTATATAATCATAAAATCATATAATCATAAAACCTTTGCCGACAAACAAATAATATAATTCTTGAAACTACTTCCTACTTGAATCTGTTGGCATTCCCATGAGCTTATCCTTTTCGCCAGCAATGGCTTTGGACTCAGTGATGCATTTATTTCTTATATAAACACGAAACTTTCATTTACTAAGCGTCAGTTCAAGTTTATCCGTGCACTTGAATGCCCGAAGATGCCGAAAGGCGAAGCCCGGGTCGTTAGTGACAAAATCTGTGAGAATGTACATAGTTTGAACGATTCAAATAAAAAAAAAACATGTTTACAAATTGTCAAGTAGTTTCAAATACGTTTCTCTAAATTTTCTTTTCTTAATATACATGCTATTTTTGTTTACAGCCGTCATGCATTCCACAAAAATTGAATTGATTGTATTATCAACCGCCCTTATAGGAATTGGTTATGGATTTACTTCAACGACATGTGAAGATTCTCTCAGAGATTCAATAGGAATATTAAAGTGGACAAAGTTGCGTGGAACCATTGATTTCTTAGCAGGAGTTTGTTTACTCATTATTGCAAGCTTGATTGGCTATAAACTCACCACAACAAACAATTTAGAATATTGTTTTGGATTTTTAACATGCTTACTATTTTTTTCTGGGTTGTATTTAATTATTTTTCCACTTGCTGTTTCTTTGCGAAAATGTCAAGCAAAAGATCAACATTGGCCACATTTATATGAATCATAAAACAATTTTTTAAATCTCTAAGCTTTTTTTACTGTTAACACATTATTATTATTAATTAGTTCTAAAACGTTAAGTTTGTTTTTTGCGATGAAAAATGTACATTGAAAACCAAAAACTATTGAAAGCAACTATTTTCATTACATTAATAGTAGCTCCAAAGATAAATACACAACAATGATATTTTTCAAAATGAGTTGAAGGCAACTTAAAAGTTTTATCATTCTACCTAGGTAACTATTTTTCTTGTAGCAGTTTTTTGAAATGCCATCCTATCAGTGGCGGTTCTAGGTACTGGGCTAGGTGGGCTAAGCCCGACCTGCATTTTTCACCCAAAACTTTAAGACAATGGCATGTCTACCTACAATAATATTCTCGATTGTTTTTTATTACAATTTTAAGCTGAGCCGGCATAAAAAAAACAATAACCCTATAAAAAATTCATAGAGAACATTCAACGTGACGTCAGTCTGGCAACACCTATGTACATGCTATTGGTCAGGGGCTGCGGATTTCTAGCCCAAAACCATAGACAATATTTCTTTACACTGGAACGCAATCTAGCACGATTCGATTTTGTTTGTATTTGTATGTACGGAAACGTCATCAAACACACAGGACTGTATTTCAAATTTACTGGCTTCTGTCATTCATCAGGGGCTAAATTGAAATTAGTCCATGGCCCATACAAACATACCAATATCTTTGTATTCTATGAAAGTGACAGGTATCGAATCTCAGTGACAGTTCTGTATTGCTTTTTTTACTTGTTATTTCACTTTGAAAGAGACAAATTTAAGGTCACGTATTATTATTTCTTACTTACATTAGCATTGATTGTATTATATAGTAATTTATGCTTTGCAGTAGTGTCGTAGTATTTGTTAATTTGCTTGTAGATTAATGTATAAGATGAAGTGGAAGCATGCAAAATTTCGTAAATAGTATACAATGCTATGCTTTTCTCTAGCCCACCCAAGATTTCAGGTCAGGAACCGCCACTGCATCCTATTATGATTTTACTTCATTAAATATGAGAAATTTGACGTATCTTTTAACTTTCATCTCACGTGTGGACATTTTTATCATATTATTATCTAAATATATTATATATCATTTTGGTTTACTGTTGATACTTATGTTTCGTAATTCCTGTCCTTACAGCCTCCATAATAAAATATGGTTACATATTATTTATATTTTTCCTTGCGTTACTTTTTACTGCGGCAACATTTTATTATACAATCCTTCTGTCAAATGTGTTGAAGTATTATTGTTATGACAGCAAAAAAACTAACCTCTTCTATAGTTTAAAAAGTAATAATTAATGCATTGTGTTATTCATAATGCCGAAAAAATGTTTGATCAGAGAGTATACACGATCTCTTAATGATATTAAAGAATATTCAAAACAACTTGGTATTGATGATGGCCAATTTGAGGATATGTTTAATGAATGCATGAATAGATTAGAATGCAGTGATCATACTAGAAAGAATGTGGGTAGATTTGGAGTTAGTAAAGGTCTTCGTATAGTTAGTATATTCATGTTTATCGTACTTGTTCTATACCTACTAAATATTGTTTTCGATGGCAAGCCATTAAGTGTATTGCTATGCAAAATACAGGAGTTCATCTATCCTGGATTGAGGCTATTGAGAATTTTTTCAATTCCTCTCATTTCAAAATTTCCTTCCTTAACAGGTAAGCGACGCTTCATTTACTATTCTTTTACATGGTGTATTATACGTTTCTATTCCTTTCTTACTATATAATTTCCATGCATTATTTTTCAGAATTGTATGATGAAACTTGTCTCATACAAAATCCAATTTTTCAAATCAACGATATGGATTGTTGGCCATGTCACTCAATAAATCATATCAGTGAAATTGCTTCAACATCTTTTGATCCTCAGTCTTCACCACCATTCATATTTAAGGTAAATAAAACTAACAAGAGCATGCTTTACACCAGGGTACATGACTGCAAATAAAAAAATGCCAAATTATGATACTTTGGGAATTGAAAGTTGAAATTCAGGAATCAAATTTCAAACGGAATTTAGATAAAGTAAATTTGAAATATGACGACAAATTTTCTTAATTCTCATGAATTATCAAATCCCTTGATTCCAACGTTGCGTTTCTTCATCTTTTCGTTCCTAAAATCAAGCTTTATAGAGAATTGCATTGCTTATTTTCAGGGATAAAAAGAGTAGCATGCAGTAAAGCTTATTAACATTTTCTAATGTTTTACTGAGGAATTTGTACGTTATTTTACTCAAATATAACTGAAGACTGATATACTGAGAATTATACCAAAATTTAATTTAATTTAAATAAATGTATATGGGCATCTTCAGGCATTGAAATCCTAAATTATATAAGTTAGTGATAGAAGAAAACACTCAAAAATCATTCATTTCACATCATAAAAAGTCTTGAAGCCCTGATCATGCACCTTCGTTCTACCCCCAGCGAACCTCGCCCCTACTCGCACATATTTTTATTTTTTTCAGTAAAGATCATTTTTTATTCTACAAATTGAACCCCTGAGAGATGAAGTGAGCCAAGTGGTATTTTAGGAAAAAATGAGTTAGATGTGTTATTAACATAATAAAAAATATCAAAAAGTGAAGTGACCTCATTAAAGACGCACTGCACTTTTATCACCCTAAAATAAAATTATGCAATCCACCAAAACACAATATAAAGACATGATCCATGGTACAGAAAAATCCAATAGAAAAGTTTTACTACTTGACTCACTTGACTCCTCGAGGGTTCAATTGATACTGAAATTGTGAGTCACGCTTCACCTTCTAAAAACTCATATATGCAGCACTATTACAATAATACACATTGTCAAGGTTTATAAGAAGACAAAGGGTTATAAAACTTTCTGTTATATTTTCAGGCAGAGCAGAAATTGGTGACATTTGCAGATCTTAAAAATGTTTATCATGACAATCGGAAAGTATTTGACAAAGATGCCCCAAAGATAATAGTAAATAGTGAAGTAACAATATTATCATCAAATTTCTTCGGGAGATACAATTTGACGAATGAAAAGAACGGCTCGAAAAATACATATCTGTGGTAAGGATTCTTTCATAAACGCTGATATCACACATTGCGAAAAATTGGTTCAGATTAATTGACACGTCAAATTAGTGCTCCATATATTTTAAATTCAGTTTTCTATATTCATTTTTACTTTATATGGAATTTTTAATTATTTAAAAAAATATGTGACATTATAGCTTATGCCAGCGATTTCCAACCTGTGAGGCGCGCCTCCCTAGGGAGGCGTGGACTATTGCAAAGGGAGGCGCGAACAGTCCAAAAAATTTATGTACCCTTTAAAATGTTTTTATTACTATATGAAATAAAGGATAGCGAGGCGCGAAGATATTTTTTTCTTCAAAGGGAGGCACAGTAACATAAAGGTTGGAAACCACTGGCTTATGCCAATGCGTCAAATATTTTGAAGTTGAAAGATCGTACGAGATATATTCGATGAGAATATTTGTTAGTCGCATGAGATTAACTCAAGAATAATTGAGATCACAAACACCCATGTCTTAGATCTCAAATTTAAATTGAAAAAATCCAATTGGACATTGAACTTACTGGGAATTGAACCAATCAGACCCACCTGATAGGTAAAGCAAGCTCTTACCAACTAAACCATAGCGGGCAAACGCTTTTAAGTAATCTGAAAAACAAGGCCTCCAATGTTCTTAATCCGCAACTAATAAAAAAAAGTTTATCATTTGGAAAGGAAAGGATCAAATTGTATTAAAAAAATAGAGGAATTCAAAGAAGGTACAATGAGTCAAAATAAGGGTCGCTGGAGAAGCCGAAACAACAGTATATATCTTGTTTTTAATTTTTCCTTTCAATCTTGCCTCTAATAAACAGATTGTGTTGGTATGCATTTCATTCAGGCTTATATGGTACCTACTATTTCATTTTTTCACAGGCATTTCATCAGTTAGTCTAACAATTTCAAACTATTGAATTGAATCTTCAGATGCCCATGTAGGCTATTTTTATTCCTGTTTAAATCTTATGTATAACAAGCACGAGATCCTAATTCTCTTCAGATACCCAAACGACCCTACCAGGATTATTTTCATGTATGGAAAACAATATTATATCAAAATAGCTTTAATCTATGACAATGTCATGATGACATCCTAATTTAATAATTATTATTATTGCATATGACCTGTTTGATTTCAGGAGGTTGAATAGGATGTTTCCTGCACAACTAGTGAGAGCTTTGTTTCCCAGACCGAGCATTGTCCCACGCTTAGGTTTAAGTACAGAACGGTTTGTGACATTTGATGAATCAGGAGCCAATACTTATAAATTACCTGACCCCGAATGTAATTTTGTATTTGTGATACAAAGTTTAGGAGAAAGACTTATCGAATTTCAACCGGCAAGAGAGTGCCTTCAGAATTGTAATTCTGTGTCCGTAGTGCTTCCATCTTCTTACCTATGTAAGTGTGTATGAATTTATTTAACTCAAATAGTTTTTAATTCTCCAGGACAATTATGTAGTGTAATAGTTGCTTTCTTTATTTTTTTTCAAAATACATACGAATACGATCATCTTATGGTAGATAAATTTGAGAAACAAAAAATGTTTGTAAAATTATCATTAATTTGTTAAAATGTGCAACACATAATAATTAAATGACACTACAGCTAAGAGACAATAAAAAAACTTTTGCAAACCCTAACAGTCAAAGTTTCAACGATTAAATCTATGTCCGCCTCCTTATAGAGTTATCTCAACCTCTCTTTTTTGAACAGTGGGAAAGAAGGATAGGGCTAGGACAGGACACGTAGTTAACTAATCGTTCTCGCTACGCCCTGTTATTAAACTTACCTACTAAATTTTATTTTTCAGTGTGGTACAACTGGTGGTATTGGAGACCCGTCAGTCATCCGACAGATTCAAATTCTTCTTCGATATCTTATATTGGATCCTACTGTTAAAGTTTCTTCAAAAACTGTCAAGGCATAATATTCTACAAAAGTTTCGTTTTCCAAATTACTAGTCAATGGTTAAATTATGCTTCCGGTCAAATTAAATTTGGGATAACATTAAAACTAATATGAAAATAAACATTTTTTTATTGTAGAATCTTGATATTTTTACACAATATCCACAAAAAATAGGCATATACCAAAATGTAAGTGTCAAAACATTAAATAAATATTTTTTAGTCCGAAGAAGTTGTTTCTTATATATAGATGACTTTGAAATTGTTCAAATTCACACTTAAATATGAAGATTATTTAAAAAATTATAATCGGCATGTATCTTCCACCATATTATAATAATTTTGCTCCAGTTCTTCTGGTCTTAATTTTTAGAACTGTGACCAATTCAGAAACGACGTTGGTTTTTTCTCAAAACGAAAGCAATTCATAACGCAGAAAATTATAAAAACATAAACACATATTTAAAGTGAAATGTAAATTAATAATTATATAATATAATATATTCCTCACTTCTACTCTAGGTTATAAAACTATAAATTCTTGATATAAGTTACAATAATGCAGGGTTTCCGAGAGCGAGTTTCTTTGTTATAAAGAAACACAAATTGGTTTCTTTATCATTCTGAAATCATACAGCATCGATTCATAGAGCTGTATGAATACCTTTTTCAGTAAGATTTAAAATATATATATATATATATAGCAAGAGTGGATACTAATTCGACCTTCACTAGAAAAATTACCATTCAAAGGTGACTTGATGAAAAAAATTCTGCAGAAATAAAAAGTAACATGTCGGCTTGGATTATCATATCTTAATAAAACCGTTCAAGATTGGTAAACCCTGCATCAATGCGTATTAAATCAAATAAATACATAGAATTTGAATAAAAACAAAACAATTTTTAAAACAAATTAAATTTGTAATACAATAAAACGAAAAAATCAATAGGCCACTAAATCTTATACGAAATTAATCAGACAGGCCAATTATAATACCGACTATTAATACAGATAATTACATGAATTCAGCACAACATAAAATATGCCAAGAAAAAGATTCCTGGAAAATAGAAATAATATTATGGTAGCATTTTTTTATATCCTTTGAATAATAAAATCATTGGCAATTATGTAGTTAAAAAGAACATTTAACAATGATATATTCAACATGGATATTATTTTATTTGGCGATATGAGTATAATTTATTGATATGAATACAATAATGGATAGAAATACATATTATAATACATAATGTACAAAATACTATCTTATATAAAATTATACTTAAATACAACAAAACAGGAATGCTTGCCTGAAAGTTAAACAAAACTAATTTACTCTGCTTGATAATACATTTAATTAAAATTCAATCTCACGCATCAATGACTTGTTAACTCAATGAAAGGATAAAGTTTTTTTTTAATCTAGGTCAATATTACACAGACTAGGACCTCCAATCCCTTGCAAAAAGGTCTTACACTTTTAAATAACAATAGAATCTGCCAAATCGTCCCTTCGACTTGAAGAAAATTCTGGAATCTCTTAAATACCCATCTTTTTGGAAATTATCTCTAGCAATTGCGGTATGATATTATGGTGAATGAAAAATTGTGAATCGCAGGATCACAAATGGGCTCCAGGATTGGGTGCCCTAATGCACACCGAGTGTGGAAAAATACATTGACTGAAAAATCGAATGCATTGTTCCAAAACTACATGTCTCCTAAGATGTTTTGACTTACTGATTATATAATCAAATTATTCAGTTTGTTTTCTCAAAATTTGGCAAAAAGACATACTATACTAGAATTGTTTTAAATCTGTTTTAGTATTACGTTTAGAAACTTTTAGTTATCATGGTGTGGATGCATAAAAAATACTTAATGTCCAATGAAAATCTTAATGAGATAGATCAGGGGGTCGTATATATATATGAAAGCGAAAATAAAAGTGAAATATTTTCTAAATCATATCATGGATGTATTGAAAAACAACTCATTAAGAAGAACATGAGGTTGTGCTTAATATTACAAGTTAACTACCAAAACAAACTGCAAGTAACTAAGATTATTGGAATCATTGTTCACTTTAGTTTTAGGGAATGGGTTTAAATTTTGTGCAATTAATTATTTATAAAATTATATACATACATTAACAACAATGCATTCAATGGAACTGCACATATCAGCCCTCAAGAAGTTAAGTAAGCCAAGTCGTAAAATGGGTAAACTTTTTCATTGTGCTTTTAAGTACAATCCTGTCATTTAGTGAATTGCTTATTTTTATTTTAGGGAGATAATACTATTGCAGTCAGTGTCTGAGCTCACTTTACTTTTAAGATACTTCAAGTCACGTACAACATTATAACGCATATAACTCAGTTCTTCTATAATAACACATGGCTTACTTCACCTCTCAGAGGTTGAAATATTGGTTTTATCGAGGAAACTTTCTATAATAAATAATTATATATCAGCCCTACTTATAGAAATATATTTGTAAAAAAAATATTTTTACAAGTAAGAACAGGCAGTTTTTACTCTCTTAAAAATTCTCTTGTCTACAAAAAAAACATTGTTCTACTTATATTAGGGGTACCCAAAAGAAATCCATTTTTTTGCATGCCTTGTTTGAGATCAGTTTGTCTCCGGACACCGTGAAGTGAACATCTCTATGAGTTTTTTTTCTATAGTACTATTTCTCTGCTTTTGTTTTTTGCTTTTTACATATTTTTTTTATTTTCAAACAACAATACGCACTTGTGGGCTGCCAAATGTTAAAAAGGGTTCGCTTCATCTCAGCCTTTACAAAAATTGACAGTCAACACTACAATGTAAAAAATACGGCTAGGTCTCTTTTATTATGCACCCGAAATAAATGTATTTTACGAAAGATTTGAAGGGGCATCAATGTTTTACGTTTTATAATACAATTAAGCCATCAACAGAAATAGCAGTTAGGTACTAATTTCATCTGAGAATAATATTGTTTTCAATTTAATAAGCAGCTCGCCGGCCCAAACAAAATCATAACAAGGGGCTCGCATGAGCCCCCTCCAACACACCCCTGCCATGTTTAGGAACAAACATAATACGCAAAACTATTTACCCAAAATATAAATGTCCATTAACAGTTTGAATAAAAATTACACTATCAACAGTTTGTCACAATTATAAAAATAATGTTTCATTCTTAGTAACACTTCCGCCGAAAGGATCTAATATATTAAAATGCTTCTCGCAAGTACATTTTTAAAAAATTGAAATCTTTCTTGATGAAACCTTTTGTTTTTTGTTAAAAGACAAAATTATCATATCACATGCAGGGCTTGCAATTTACTGTCAAATTTCAATTTTATTTACTAGTAATTGAAAAAGGTAGACTATTAGGTATGTGATTACGTTTTACTAAAAGCTGGGTCTTAGATTTAAACTGAAATAATTGAAAATATTTCTGCGATGAATAATGTCATACATACATACAGGTCTTTTATGTTTTAAATGAGATCTATATAGATGAGTGATTAAATAATCACTCAATTCCATAAATTATTAGTATATGCTACGTCAAGCTTGGTTAACTTTGAGCCAACTTGTCTATTGACTTGTTGATGTATTTAAAACATTAATTACATACTTTAAATACACTCGGTATGAATTTTTAATTAAAATTTAATAAAACAAAAAATTCATTTTAGAAATGTTTTCATAAAAAAAAAATTCTTTCATCATTAAGAAATATACTGAATTTAGTAAATATTTGTCTCACAGATGAAAACGATCGTTCTGATTCAATACTATTGTAGTTGGTTGACGGGACATTGGCTTCCACGTTGACGTCCTTGCGGGCCAAACGTTACGTTCCATGTATAGATACGTACTGCTCTACTGTTAAAAATAAACATGAAATTGTATGTTTGTTTTCAAGATTTATCGATAGATGGTTGAACAACATGTGAGATGGAAAATCACGATGCAAAAAAAATATTGGCGTATGTAGTGTAAAAAATATATATAGAATGAAGAAAATATAACCAAGTATGTAAGTACTTATAATATAATTATAATAAAGCTGCAGAGTATGGTAGTTTTAGTGATCGATAACAGATGACATCGGTATGACCAGTTACGATTACAATATGTGTTTCAATGTTGAAAAACAACACTCCACATTCCGAATGCATATTTGCAATAATCTTTTGATATAATATGCCTGTAATTGCCCCCAAATCACGATAAAAATATTTTTTGGTAATTACTGGTTAATTTTCTAATTTACCAGTATTTACTGAAATGCAATTTTCGATGATTTATTGGTAATGCAAGCCATAATAACATGACATACTACATCCAAATACTGGTTGGAAAATTAACTGTGTCGATTGCAATTCTTTACTAAAAGAGTAGTGACACCATATTTACAGTGCGTTCCTAAAAAATTAACAAAATTACATTTGACGATGGTACTTGAACTATCAAAATTTTCAAATATTAAAACAAGTACAATTCATGAGTGAAACAAGATTAAATTTAACATAAAAAGATTTTTAAATTTTGACCTACTACTTTCGTAATAGGCAATCAACGTACTTAAATAAAAATAAATATATACTTTACTGCTCTGAATATTTTTAAATATATAACAAGTTTTTATAAAGCGCTCAAAAAAAACACATTATAATTAAAGGAGTAGACAGACGCCTTTTATCAACCATTCAACTACACGAATATTCAAAAAATCACTATGACAATAAAATACCAGTTTTTATACATACGTAATAGCTTAAGTCACTATTTAATAAATACATTGTACCATATAGATATATTTTGGTGCCTTTTACTGTCATTAATTCTTATACTCAGGTGTTATAAGGCTAACCATCCCACCTTCAAATACAAATGATTAAAATACTACAGATAGAAGAATTTTAAGGAGGACCCAATATTTGGAATAATCTGGTCAGTTGTACATTTCATCTAACATTTTTAAAATAAATAATGCTGGTTTTTTTTAATCCTTATTGATACTCACGAAGTACATGAAATAAAAGATTATAACAGAACTGAACACTTCTAACTAAAACAAAATATTTAATTTAAGAGAATGCTTGAGCAAAACAGTGCTTTATTAATTTAAAAAATAATATCTATTAAAATTAAATTGACTATTCAAATTTTTCCCGTAGTCTATTTTTCAATAATACTGGAATGAGAGATATTCCTGCGAAAACTGTCAACCACGTTACGGACGCCCATGACCAGGCGTCTGCCGATGATGTCAAAGTGTGAAGAGTCTGACCGGCTTGGATGCACACAAATGATGGAGGCGCAACACCTAGGCAATAAGAAATTCATTAGGAATGTTGATGAAATTATTATCAGCTTTCTTTCCATGGATTCGGCGGTAACTTTGTCGAAGTTCATTTTGAATATAAAATTAAATTGATAACCTTGTTATTCCACTTAAACAAAGTTACTAAATTAAATTTTATATTAATAATCAGCATATTTATTAATATTTTAGTACAAAATGTGTCTGAATGTTTTTCTACTCTTTAAAAATTTAAAAAGACGGTATCAAAAAAAATGATGTACAAGTCAAAGTGTATCAAAAAAATGAGATTGAAATAGTAATTTATATTTATTTTGTGACATGAAATTATAAATTTTAACACATATCAGCCTAGACATACTGGCAGTACAGATACTTGAAAACAGGGTTTCCAGCAAAATACTTGTTTTTTGACTAAACCTGATAATATAAACAAATCTCTATATTTGTAACTGCTCTCGAAATATGTCATTTAAAACAACATTGTAATACCGTCTGTTTTCGAAAATAAGACATCCTCCGAAAATAAGCCCTACCACGATTTTCAGGACTTTTTGGAATATAAGCCCTCTCCGAAAAATAAGTGCAAAAAGAAAGAGCTATTCCATCGAGTACAAAAAGGGAATCGTGGAGGACTCCTGGGACGTTAATCTTGTAGCCTTCTGAAAAAAGAAGATGTATGATCTCCGTATGATTCGAAAATGGCGAGCAGACTACGATAACCTGTGTCAATTGGTGGGCCAGGGAAATGAGAAGAAACGCAAGGTTGAATCAGGTCGGCAACCGTTATTTTCTGAGCTGGAAGAAAACATCTGGGAATGGATTGCTGATAGGAGAGCAATGACTTTGGTTGTGCGGAGGGCTGATATCCAAAAATTTGCCCTCGAAATGGCAAAAGAATTTGATATATCCACAGAAGAATTTAGAGCGTCATCACACTGGCTGGATAACTTCTTTCGACAACATGAACTGTCCCTAAGAAGATCAACAACAATGTTCAGACTGGAAGACAATGAAGTTGTTAAATGTGCACTTGCATTTAAGCTTTTTGTTGATGGCATCGACTATTCTAAATACCAACTCTCCGACATGATTGCTATGAAACTGCAGTATTTCTAGGCCAAGGATCTCAAACAACGGTTCACCGCAAGGGTTCCTCGTCAATATACGTTCCTTCTACTGGTTACGAAAGTGCACGTGTTACCTGTATTTTGGCGATTCGTCTGGATGGCAAGAAAGTCTCACCGTTAATCATCACTAAGGGCAAGAAAGACAAGATTGAATGCGTTTCAGGAATTTATGTCATTGAAAGTGAAAAAGCCTGGAGCACCCAAGCAGTTATAAGAAAGTGGGTTGATTTTATGCTGCCACTTCTCGTAGCTCGTTAGCTCGTATTTCAGACCAAAAAAGAAAGTAAGACAGTGGCTTATTTTCAGAAAAAGACGGTACTATTATTATTTTATACGTGTTAAAGTTTTTCTCGTTGTATTTCAATTATTGTGATGTACCAGTTCGGTTGAATTACAAAATATAAATATTAAAACTATCATATTTACATAAAAAAATGATTAAACAATTTTATAAAATTTTGTACTAATATTTATACAAAAAAGGGCATTATCAATAGAATATGATTAGATAGTTGACTTGGTAAAAATTTCATGTATGCATGCTCAATTCTTTTAAAATTTGATACTTGCACAAAATGACAATAAGAGCACTTTCAAAAAATGTATTCATTTGAAATTAGATTATTTTGACATTTTGTTTATTGAATTAATTTTGATTATTTTGACATTTACATAAGTGTATAAGACAACCACAAAAACTAAAGTTTAAGCGTAAAAGTTCAATTTCATAGCACAGCGTTTATAAATTCAGCCGATCCTGTATTGACATTTTTAAAGAAACATTCAAAGAATTAATGTTAACAGCTTAGCGACTGCACGTTTTTTTTTATAAAATTTTATCTAAATTCACTATAATTTGTAAACAAATTGAGATATCTGTACAAAATTTAATTTTTTTAACTTCCAGATACTTTGCCTATACGCATAAATGAGTCCGCCGGCCAGCAACCTTTGTTTTTCAAAGACTCAAATACGCGTCCGCGGTCGTTAAGCTGTTAATAAAAGAGTTAATAAATTTTGAAAAAAAGAGTAATATTTTAGTTTAACTTACCAATAAATGTACCCAAAGCAAAGGGTACTAACGGAACACCAAGAATTGGAGCAGTCAGATTAATAAACCAATTCGGCACAAGCGGCGTCACTCTCAAAAATATTACATAATACAAGTGGTTTCCTTTGTTTTTATCTACTATTACAGACCACGCTTTTGCCCTTTCCGGAAAATACTTTTCAATGAGCTTCTTCCCCAACAAATGGGAGAGTAAGAAGCACAGCGAGGCTCCGATCGCTGAACAGCAGCAAACTAGCGTCAGCGCCAAGTAAAATGGAAACAGAAATCCTGATAGTATACTCAAGAATAATGAACCAGGTATCGCAAACGATTGCAAACTGAATTAAAAAAGTTAAGGAAAAGATTTTTTTGAAGAAACTTAGGCTTAATATTTTAACATATCATTAGACGCATTATTTTAACTAAATTGTCCAGAATAAATTAACCCTTGGCACTCCACAACATCACGGCACACAATTAACAGTGCGTAACAGTAAATTTCGATAATCGTCGAAAAATTAAAAAGCCACATACTAGACTGCAAAGTTTCAAAAAATAATCACTCTTAAAATGCAAATTACATTTTATTGGCATTCTGGTTTGTAAGAGAAAAATGAATGCCGCCTCTATGCTAGATGCAAAGGCTTAAATGTTGTCTATAAGAGTTGATATATTTTTTGCTAATAATTGAACATCCAACAGACATACACAAAGTGAATCTAAAAAGTATTTATTAAGTATAACAATATCGATATTTTAGCCACCAGTCCATTGTGAAAATGTATTGGGGCCAACAAATAATAGCTTGTTAATATTATAAGTTTTTAAGCACTTTATCTTATTATTTTGTATCAGCTACATAACCTATTTATGCAGACTTTTTTTTATTTCTGAACATCATGATGTTGAACAAGTTTCCTGTTATTTTTAATGTAGATTTCGTAGACACTGTTTTTCATGGAACGTATCTACCGCGTAAATCAAAGAATTGATGAAGAAATAAATATGAAAAATTAGTCAAAACAAGTACAAGAAAAGACAATATTTGGAATGAGGGCAATGGTTTGAATTCAAGTAAAAGGATACAATATATAAACGACAAAAACTGCGATCATAACCTCATAGAAATACTTTTCTTTGTATCTGTCAAGTACTAGACCAAGCTGTTTGGCATCTTCGATATTCATTGGCAATTTTATATGTTTAATCTCATTCCTACAATAAATAATACAATAAATAAGTAATTAATTACAGTTAACTGAAAACATGTTGATACTGATATATTGTGAATATTTCATCCAATAGTGTATTGGAAAACACATGTTCAACTTAAAGTCTTCAATCGATCATAGTGAAAAAATTTTAACTGTCAATTTTAAAAGCCGAATATTCATCTTCCTGAAAAATTATAAATGATACCTTACTCATCAAGATCAGGAAACTTGCTATATATCAATCCCATTGTCAACAGTGAGCCAAGGAATATAACTGCAATAGCAATAAGAGCATTTGAAGTGCTTAGCTCTTTTTTCTTTGGTTCCTTCAGTAATGTATCTAAAAAAAACAATATATTATAAAATACAAATAGATCATTGTGTAATTTGAGGCAAAGATTTATTTTTGAAATTAAAATCATTGAAATAAGGTTACATGAGATTGGCCCATAGAAAATAGATTAAAGAATGATTTTCGTTTCGAGTATGGCACATTACATATTATGAGACACTAAGTCATTGGCGGATTCAGAAATTGTCCCAGGAGGGGGCCATTCAGTTTGAAAATAAACATGATACATGAATAATACATCAAAAAATAAATGATTTAAAAATAATATATCTATATAAAAATAGTCAATATATAATTCAATATTTATTCTAAAACTAAACGATTAAAGAGCCCATTTCACAATACAGTTTTAATAAAATAGAAAAATTGAAAATAAATTCTCCTCAGGGGGGGGCCATGGCTCCCATGGCCTCCCCCTTGGATCCGCCAATGCACAAAGTAACCAAGTGTGGCATGTCTATTTTTAGAGAATCAAGATTTTGGCCAATTATGTCATGTTCTCATAGTAATTTTATTTGTATTATTTAAAATATTTCCAATTCAAGGATATGTTATGGAATGATTCTATTTGTTTATATTCAACAAAATTACAATGGTCTTATTTTGTCTGGAAATGGAAATGTCACATTTTAGTACTTCACATTACTTATGGTTTTGTGAACCTTTCAAGAATAATGAGACATTATTTGGATTATTAGTGGGTAAATATGTGTTATGGCATGCTACTCTTTTCCTACCTGAAAATCAACTAAATGCTGCTGATAACAATGCAATTCTTAAGGAAATTTAATTACCAATAGGAAAATGTCAAATTATCATATATAGAAATCAGGGATAATAATAATTTTCGCGAAATTATTATTATCAGAACGAAAAAGCTAACATAACATGTCAAATGGAACTCTCTATAACAGTGGGGCACACCATTTTTAAGCCGAGAGCCACTTTTAAAATGTTAAACTTGTAAACAATTTCTTACTTATTTACTCGCCTATTGTTCAAACAAGTTCAAGAGTGTTAGTAAAATTAAATCACAATATGTATTAAATATATACTCAACTACAAATAATAAAAATATTTATTTACAGTAACATAGGTTAGGATGCGGATGACCTTTCGCTTCTAGCTCAAAACTCAGACTAAATTCAGAGCCGCTAGCTTTATAGCCATGACAAAGTTGGTATATGTATGTAACAAAAGATTATTTTTTTGTTACATACATATAGAATATGTTATGAATTCGATATGGTTCTAATCAAATTCACAACAGTATAAAAATATTTTTTTGTTAAAAGGCAAGACTACCACAAGTGACACTCAAAGTACACAGTGCGCATTGCTGACTGACAAACAATAGAGCAAATTTGACAAAAGGGGTCGACTTTCCGTAATTCGCATGAATTATCTGTTTACTTAAACCCAAAGTATAGTTGTTGGTTATCTTAAAGAATAGCGTTGTGAAGCATTTGACGTTTAATCGAAATTGCCGCCGACACAGAAGTCGTTCGTGAATTATTTGTTTTAATTGATTATACAAATCTAAGAAGCGTTATGATCTTTGATTACTGTCAGAATAAATGAAAAAAATAAATGTATATTCAATCGTATCTTAACTATGATGTATAAGTAGTTACACATAGCTTCCAATATTAACGATTTCGCGGCGAAATCGGTACATTTTTCTATTTGTAATTAGATTTCCATAAGAATTATATTGTCTTTTAAGGGAGTTTAGTTAATCTTCAGGGGGAATAAGAGTAACATGTTGTAAAGCACATTTCAATAAAAACGGTAAATATCACACATTAACGTCATTACTTTCAGTAATGACAGCCTGTTTTTCTTGAAATAATTATTTACTTATGCGTAGATATTTAGGAAATATTCCAAGAGGGAAACATGTTTAGGAAAAGTGAAAAATGGTTAAACGCAACATACGTTGGTAAGGACGATTAGGATAACGACGGATAGGATGGATGTTATTGTACGCATAAGTTTTTTGTTTGGAGGATGATACTATTGGACACTGAATGAAATCTTCACTGTCACCTCGAATGTTATTGCTTGACGATCGACGTTGTAACATCGTGGCCAATATATTTCTTCAGGCAAAAATTGCAAGTAAACTTTAAGACGTTACTGTCAACTACTTGTACAAAACTGTGATAAAACCTTAGCTAAGATGATAAGAAAAACTTGGCACCGAAATAAATTAACCTATCATTCATAAATTGAAATGCAAATATGGCGGCTGTTACGGATGTTGCCAGACAATCAAACCATAAAATTTATAATTTTAAGAAAATAATAATTCTATTTTTAGGGAAAACTTTTACAAAAATATTCTTTGATTTGAATCTATCATCTAAAATAACATTGTAAACAACAACAAAAATCGTTTCTCAGACAGTATTCATCATCCGCTACAATTTACTCATGATAATTAAAAAATATTTAATTTAATAGCTACTTTTGGACATACTAATATTATTATGACATGTATAAAAAAAATAAAGACACACATAATTTTTAAGGGTGAGCCTAGCAGTCTACCGGGACACATATAATTAGGACAAATTATTAAATTACTCATTTACAAACATTATTGTAATCAATAATTATTTATCCCAGTTGAGTTAAACATTTCTTACTATTCTACTACAATAAAATGTATCTGTAAAAAATGAATATAGTCAGTGACGTGCTTAAACAGAAGCCACCTACTTTTTTAAAATAAATAATCGCATTTCAACCAAAACGCGCTATTCATTTTTTATACAATAATATTAACATAACTCTTGTAAACCTAATCCAATAAATAATTAAGAACAGGACCGATTAAAATAATATAATTGAGATCTTACCAGAGCCAAATTATGATCACGGGAGGTTCGAAGGTATTTCACTTCGCTAACGTCCTCCATTTGTGAGCCCCTCCCCCCCAAAAACTTGTTTATCAACCATTTGAATACATCTTTGAACGTAGACAAGTATTATACAAACCACAGTGGCGATTCGTGATCTAAAATTTTTGGTGTGTCGCTTCTGTTCTTGGTAAAATTCCGTTGCTTCAGTGCTCCGTGCTCCAGTTCCGAGCTCTGTATCAAGCTTCCGTACAAGCAGTAGCGTAGCAAGGGGGTTGCGGCAGGGGCGGACCGCCCCAGGTGGCACGTTTTCTGAGCAGAATTTTCAAAAATTCATACAATATTTTTCGAGCAATTATATTTATACAAAAAGGTAATTAAGCCACCTTTAGTAAAAACTCATAGATCATAGATAAAAAAATAGTGGAAGTGATTTAAAAACAAAATTAGTGGATATATTGGGAGCGACAAATTCAAAGACCGCCCCGGGCGGCTAGACCCTTTCCTACACCACTGCGTACAAGTTATTATTAAGAATACCAATAGCGTCAATAAAATCATGGATTCCAATAATAATTAACTAATTACTAAACCTATCAAAAGTTATAATAGTTGTCAAAAGGGTAAAAATAGTACTCAATGAATAAATGAGATGCACAGTAAAATTTAATAAAATATTTCAGTAAAAGTTTACCTGCCGGTACACATAGAAAAAAAAAACATTGTCGGTCCTAAGTTAAATCGTGACTTGGCCAATTTTTACCAATTTTATTTTAATGAGATATTTTTGATTAGAAAAGATTATAAATAGAGATTTTTATTCATATTTTTATTCACGAATAAATTTTACGACATTTTTTTTGTAATTCGAAAAACAGGGTCTTCAAACTATATTAGTCCGGAACCTCCCAAGTGCTTAATGCTCCTCCGCATGACCCAACACAATATTTTTTCAATACCATATTAAATTTACCGTTTCTGAGTGGGTATCAATCGTGTCAAAGGTCAAAACCGATCATAATTATAAGAATTTTGTGTCGAGCTTATCTTCAAAATGTGAATAAACTCGACAGAGCGATGTATTTATGTATTTGAAATGATTTGAAGTATGTTATAGAATTGTCTAATAAATCAATACGATTAGCTTATGAAATGTGTTACTCAGTTGATTGTCGACTGAAAATTAGTCAATCATCAATGGCAATAACAGTGGCGGTTCCTGAACTAAAATCTTGGGTGGGCTAGAAGAAAGTTTAGCATTGTATACTATTTACGAAATTGTATATTTTTCCACTTCACCTTATACATTAATCTACAAGCAAATAAACAAATGCTACGACACTACTGCAAAGCATAAATTACTATATAATAAAATCAATGCTAATGTGAGTAAGAAAAAATAAAATAATAACCTTAAATTCGTATCTTTCAAAGTGAAATAACAAGAACAAACAGCAATACAGAGCTGTCACTAAGAGTCAATATCTGTCACTTTCATACAATACAACGATATTGGTATTTGTATTTGAATGTATGGGTGAGTCATGGGCAAATTTAATTAAGCCCCCAACGAATGACAGAAGCTTGATAATTTGACGCACAATCGTGTGAGTTTGATGACGTTTCCGTACATACAAATACAAAAAAATCTAATCGTGCTTGATTGCGCCCCAGTGTAAGAAAAAAAACTAGGGCTTGAAAGATCCAGCCCCTGAGTTGTTAATACGTAGGTGTTTCCAGACTGACGTCACGTTGCCTGTTCTCTATGAAGTATTTATAGGGTTATTGTTTTTTTATGCCGGCTCAGTTTTAAATTGTAGTACAAAACACAATCGAGAATATTATTGTAGGTAGACATAGCATTGTCTTATATTGACAGAGGAAAATCAAAACAAAGACATTGCATTCATTTGGGAAAGGTTAGTCACGCTTATAAATGTATTTATTTTGTTCAGCAGCCGAATCGCTGTTCATTTTTATTCAGCCATCTAAAGTTTTATGTGAAAAATGCAGGTTGAGCTTAGCCCACCTAGCTCAGTACCTAGAACCGCCGCTGGTTAATAAGTATGTAATTGCTATAATTTATTGGACAAATCGAATGGGATGACAATATGTATGATAAATATGCAGAAAACGCTCCTAATAGTTATTATAACATAATATACATATTATGGGCATACATATTGTATACAAAAAACAACTTTTTATTTTTTTTATCCACTTTGTTTGAACTATTATGTTTTCGTAACAAAAAAAATGTTTTTTTTAATGTCTTCGTTAGAATACAGCACATAAACACGACAACATAGTGAACACATTTAAAGCATTGTGATGTTACAATTTCATATACTGTTTTTTGAAATTGAACATTTCATAAGGTATTTTATTTTAGAAGCTGATTGAAGGAAGTAGCGAATTTTTATTTTTGATTGATTTCATAGAATATCTTTTTGTTAACTCGCATATTCAAATATACAAAGTACATTTTATTGATTAATTAAAATACGAACCATCGGTTAAAGATCCCTGAGTGTAAACACCACCGGTTTGTTTCGGAAGCTACCGCTATCCGCCGCTACCGGTGTCGCTTCAAAACTCGGCTCACTACTCTCAAACAGGGCTGTTACACAGTTTCATTTTTATAACCGGAAGTTCGATTACCGGTTTAATTTTCTCAAATAAAATATGAATACGACCACTTCCTCCAATAGGAGAGAGAAAAATCGTATAACACGATTGCAAAGTCGTTCAACTATCTACTAGAACAAACATTTGTTTCTCGCTAATTGGTAATCAGCGATGAATAATATAAGTTATGTATTAACATAGGATATGATGTATAGAATATAATGAGTTAATCCTGTAAGATAAGTTATCAAGTTCAAATTTTTATAATTATTATATATTGATTAGTTTTTTGTAACAAAATGCTTCGCTTTAACAAAAAAATTAGTCCCGGATACATGGTTCAATCTATATATCTATATCTATATATATAAAAGAAAGTGGGGTTTGTTACACCACGTATATCTCGAGAATAACAGCTCGGATTTTAATGATCTTTGTTTTATTAAATTCGTATCCGCTTAGAATAGCAGAATAAGCATCAAAACATCGGAAAAATATCACGGCAAAGAAATTATGAAGAAAATTAATATTCTCATACAGTTTTCAAATGGCGAACACCTTGAAATAATGAAAATGTCGTTTGTATGCAGATTTCATCCGCTAGGTGGCAATTTTTCCAAAATTCATTTGTTTTTGCTTCTTTTGCATACGATTGACTTCTAAATAATTTTAAATTGAGAGTATGGATTAGAATAAAACAAATCGATGATATAAAATGAAAACGAAATAAAATCAGATAATGTTGAAATAAGGTTATGTTTCTAATTAGGTATGATAATTTTTTTGACAAAAATATTACGCTGTTTGCACGAACGTTGCTCTACTTTGAGATGCCACGTTATTACACTTGGAAAGCTACATCAAAGAATTTTTAACGTCGAAAGCAAGGCGATGCGGTTCCTGCTCATCCGAATGACTACTGATGCTCTTGGTCGCATGTACACAGTTCATCCGAAAAATGACGAATGCTTCTACTTGCATGTCAACAGCTCAATTTGCTTGAAAATGATACTCATTACAATCGCTGAAGAAATTGTTTCTGAATCTCCAAGTCAGATACGCACATTATTTTCTATCATTAATTTGACATGCTTCCCATCGAATCCCCGTGAACTGTGGAACAAGTACAAGGATGACATGTCCGAATACATTTTGCATCGAATTCGTGTCAGTTTGGGGAATCCCGATCTCGAGGTGAATGAAGAGATACATAACCAGGCTTTGCTTTAGATCGAAGACATGTGTTACCTCATGTGCGGCAGTTTGGTAGTCAAGTTAGGAATGCCAACGCCAGATCGTGGAATGAACGACGCTTTCAATCGAGAATTGGAACGTGAACGTGAATATGATCGAGATGCATTGAACCAATCAGTTTGAACGAATGTACCACTGTTGAACCCTCAACAGAAGGAAATTAGCGATACGTTAATGAAAGTAATTGATGATGGAAATGGTGGCTTATTTTTCCTCGATGCGCCCGGTGGAGCTGGGAAGACATTCTTCATGTCATTGATTATGGCCACTGTTCGTGCGAGATAAAAAAAAATGCTGTAGCAGTTTCTTCTTCTGGAATAGCAGCCACGTAGATAGATCGACCGCTGCCGATGAAATAAACGCTTGCCTCAAATAATTGACAAACATGCGAGTTGCATTGCTAAACGATCCATCTGCCGAAGATTTCTCCAAGCAATTGCTGACTATCTATTTATTCATTGTTCAAAATTTAAATTACAGTACATGACATAACAGCTGACGCCAATTCGCCATGTACTTGAAAAATATAATAAGACAAAATATAAAATAAAACTACATAATACATCAGAATCAAAATCAACATAAAAATCAAGAAATAAAATAGTGAAATTTTACAAACAGTTCACAAATAAAATCACTAAAAATGTCCACTTCTCTAGGCAATGCGTTGATCAATCTAACGGCCCTTGGAACTGGTGATTTAAACCTCTTAAGCGAGGTATAAGTTTTTAGAAATAAAAGTTTTTGCTCATAGTTACGCCCACGTAAGAATAAATTCGGAGCATGTAAATTAATAGTCATGAGAATTTGAGGATTATTAACTCGGCCCCGAAGGAGAAGAGAAAAATGATTTAAGCTTGAAAACGATCTTCGACTATCGTCGGTAACGACCGTGTTCCTGTTGAAGATTGATTTCGTTTCCGCCAAATTTTAACAATTTCGTCTCAACGAAGGACGGCTTCATCAAAAAAATGTTCCCAAACGTCTAATCACAAAAATCACAATTGGTTGATTGAATGAGTAATTCTTGCGGCGAAGAACAAAGATGTGGATCATTTCAACTTCACAATTCAAAATCAAATCGTTGGTCCACTACATTCCTTCAAATCTAGCGAACTTTCGCAAGGTGCGCGAAACATTCTTGCGCAGACTGTACATATAACATATTCTTTCAACCAAAAAATAATTATTTCTGCTTCTCTATGATAGTGTCATCAGAAATAGTTTGTAGTATCGACCAAACTATTTTTTTTTTCGTTTATTAGAGATTCGCGCCGCAGCACACCCAGCATCGCCTCGCGGCACACCGCTTGCGGAGCACTGCTTTAAACGACTGAAAAACTGACATGCAATATTGCGAAACACTCACCAATGACCAAAGTTTTGGTAGCAAGTAAAATCATCACCTGGGATGAATGGACAATGGCGCACAAATGCGCATTGGAAGCACTCAATCAAAGTATGAAATATCTGTGCAATGACTCAAGATGTTTTATAGGCGCAATGATTCTACTATCTGGCGATTTCCACCAAACACTACCAGTCATTCCAAGATTTACCGCATCCGATGAAATAAACGCTTACCTCAAATCACGACTCTGGCGCTATGTAAAGAATCTTCAGCTGACGACAAACATGCGAGTTGCATTGCTAAACGATCTATCTGCCGAAGCAATTGCTGACTATCGGTAACGGGGGTGTTCCTGTCGACGAATCGAACGGATTGATTTTTTTTCCGCCGAATTTTTGCAATTTCACTTCATTCAACAAAATGTTCCCGAACATCTAATCACAAAAATCACAATTGGTTGAATGAACGAGCAATTCTTGCGGCAAAGAACAAAGATGTGGATCATTTAAACTTCACAATTCAAAATCAAATCGTTGGTCCACTGCATTCCTTTAAATCTATCGACCGTGTAACAAACGAAGACGAAGCAACCAACTATCCAACTTAATTTTTAAACATATTGGATCTGCCTGGCTTGCCACCGCGCAATTTACAACTGAAGGTTGACTCGGTAGTCATCATGCTTCAAGTTATCAAGTTAACAGAACATTTATTCACTTTTAAGGTGTTCACTGTCAATACTTGGTGGAATGGCAATATAATAAAAATAATAAGTTGATAATGCTCGCGATGAGCGAAACCGGTCCTGATTAAATAAATTTTATTCAGTGGGAAAAGTACTAAAAATGTTTTATTATTTTTATTACGACATTTATTGATTCTGAGGCGGTACGAAGTTCGTCGGGTCAGCTAGTAATAGTCTAAAATGAACACCTAATTTTATCAAATATTCTGGATTTAAAGGAAATTAAAATCGAAAAAATCTTTAAAATTTAACATTTCTCATTGATATTTTTAAAATTTATAAACATAATATCACGGGTAATAAGTCAAACAACGTTATCTACAAAAAAATATTTTTCGTTTTTTTGTTGATTACTTTATTTTTATTCTCTACTACATGATAGTCAAACAAAATTATGTCAATCTTTTCTAGTTTCTTCTTAAATGACAAATGTAGTATACCACCATAAGCAATATAAATATACAGTACACAATAAAAGTACACACAGGTTTTAAATTACTATCTGCTTTGTAATGTTACAATATAATAAAAAGCGTTTTTTGGCTCTCCTGAAAAGTTTTGTAGATTTATTTATTTGACTTTAGATCCCTCGATGTGTGGGTATGTTTAAATAATCAATTGGTTTTTTTTAAATATAATTTAAAATTACTAATAAATTGTTTTTTAGCTTAAGTCAAAGAAAATCCATAAATATGGAATTGGTATTCTGATTTGATTTCTCTAAAGCAATAAAAAGTAGTATTTTGAAATATATTTGATGACTAAAAATAAATAAAAATATTATTAATAGACTCCCCAACAGTATATCGTCAATGTATATCAAATATGGTTTATGTGACGAAAGTGCATTCCGAGATAATCGATAAAAACTGTTTAAAAAAATAACGAAACGGAAAATAACACTTCTATCAATGGGAAAAATTTTCCAATCTCCATTGATAGAAGTGTTATTTTCCGTTTCGTTATTTTTTTAAACAGTTTTTATCGATTATCTCGGAATGCACTTTCGTCACATAAACCATATTTGAGGAGCAAACATTCAAAAAGTGTTTTGTCACACAAATACAAAGCTTGGAAAATGATGATTTAAGTGTTGCAAAAGTGACGGTTTGTATGAATGTGTCAACTTTATGATTTCATTTTAATATGAAAAAAAACCCTTTTGAACACTAATTTTGATTTCCATTCATAGGTTTTATTATGGGCTATCAGAATTGATATAAAACGCCATTTTTCAAAAATTGTGACAAAACACTTTTTGAATGTTTGCTCCTCATTTGATATGCATCGACGATATAATTCTTTAAATCTATTCTTATTGATACTCAGCATTTTTTGTTTATTAGTACTTTTGAATTTAGAATAATAAGTTATGAGTAAAACATTTACGAATAAAACGTTTCTTAAGACGTAAAAAACCGCTAACCATAAAAAAAGGTATCACCCCTGCCGCGAGCTCCATACTAAAAAAACAAATTGCCGTCAAGCTTTATTCTGAAGACAGCACAGCACGGTTAGTATTTTTGAAGTCAGTATAAATCGAAACATGTCCTGAGACGGAGTCTCGTCAGTTTGTTGTGCATTTCCCGCGAATTTTAAATAAATATTAATAAATTAATATGCACAACAGTATCGAACTTGTTGGCTACTATAAATCGAACGTAAACAATAATTATTCAAACGTACCGTACGACCAGGTGAAATTCGATTGATTTAAGTAATTTTAAATTTCGTTTTTGTGAGGTTTGTGACAGGATGTAAGGATTCTTTTCATTAACGGATTTAAAAGTGAAAGGTAAAATAATATTCCCCTTGTCTATTAAACATTTCATTCTTTAGACTACACAATTGAACTTTATATCAAAATAATGTTTGCTTAATTAGCTATTAGGCAAAAACTATAAATGTGTTTCTTATAATTTATGAACACAGTATATAAACGATCAATTTGGACTTAATTGATTGTTTATATGTATGTATAAGCTTTCTTTAGCACTGTATGTATAGTCATTTGGTATACTGGTGTATAATGAAAATTAATTATTAAAAACATTTATTACCTACCAAGTATATTTTAACTATGAACAAGGAAGGCTCTATCAGTAGCGTAAAAATAATAAACAAAATTAATATGAACAAAATTGATTCGATTTCGATGTAAATTTTAATTTGTCAATTAATTCTATATCCGATAATCTGCCGTATATGTCTTTTTACAATATGTACATGTACAGCGGGAAAATTCTGTTTTTTTCTTCATATTTTCCCGCACTTTTCTTACCATATCAAATGCTTTTATTTCATACTTTAGCAAACGCTGCTGCTTTTAATATGTGGCTCATTATAATTGATTGACTATCTTTGGTTCCATTTATAATCAGTGGCGCATTAAACACATGGGAGGCCCCAGGCGCAATAAAATTTGTAGACCCTGTTTTTCGGATAACATAACAACGTCGAAAAATTCCAAGTAAAATAATAAAAATCTGAACAAAAGTATAATATGGGTATTTACTATATAAGCTATTTTTGATTACCATCATTTTTGATTCGGAGGCGCGCACTTTATTTTTTGAAGGTAATCCGCCACTGTTTGTAATATTATGCTAAACGTTTTTTTGAATATTTTCAAAAATCAACAAATAATTGTATTTAACACATTATTTAGATTAGGCACCCTTGTATCTATATACATATGATAGATATTATGGTTTTAAATCACTTATTTTTTTAAAATCACTTAAAAATCATAATCAGAAACATTACTTGGTAGATATATTAATCTAACAGTAGCGTAAGAAATATTTAGATATATAGTATTTAAAGTATTAATAAGTCGTTTATGGTAATAAATTACGTTTTAATGAATCCCACAAATATTAAATTCTACAGCATATTATAGATTACTGTAAGAGGACACTTTTTTAAATACTTTTAGTAGGTAAATACTTTTATCAGCTGTCGACTATTTTTTTTTCTATTTATTATTTTAAGTTATGTTGCGTATTTTTACATAATGTATGCATATTAAGTTCGTTTAATAATTATGGCGCATATTTTTTTTACGAGTAATTAAAAAATCCACTCATTCACCTGTACATCGCGAATAACTGAGATTAATAGATCTTTTTGGTAACGTATCGGCAGCCCACAGCTGGTTATACAATATAGAATAAATTGTTCACAAAAAAAACAAATTTTATTTCTTAAAAAATGTACTGATCCCGGGACCAGTCCCGGGGTTCCGGGATCGAAAAATTCTAATCCCGAAATCCCGGGATCAACATTTTAGCTCGGGATTGGATTCCCTAGTTAAGGCCCTTATCGAATATATACGTGCGAAATAAAAGTAACTATTTTTTATTATTATCACTAGCTCAAAATTCTAAAAAAAATGTTTGCTGTCCTTTATCCTTCGACTGCTGGGAATTTACAACTCGTTTATTTAATTAATTAATTTATTACCGCGAGAGCTATACTTAATACAAATAGTTCTTCGGTCTTGTCTGCTTCCTATTCAGAGCGTATAGCTACAACACAGTGGACCCAAAACTCCCCGCCAACCTCAAGAAATGCCAGTATCTCCAGTAACTTCGTCGTGTACGTTCTTTGGTAGGTCATCAGAACGAAATCAACCGTTTGTTTCGAATAAAAGACAGGCGGGACTCATATCATTTGCTCGAGTCCCCTTTCACTTTAGTTAAGAATGTAATATTTCAAATATTCAATGTACGACTGCAATCTCTTCCTAGGAAATCTAAAATCTCCCCCTCCCTAGTGGCAATTTCTGGTCTTACTAAACAATAAGTGAGGATTGTATTCCTAGTGGCTTGGACCAACATGCAAAATTTCTTGTTAGTTCTGAAGGCACTGGAGGAGATTGAGTCAATGGCGAGGTAGTCAATATAAAAAAGCTTATACACTTACATAACCCTGCTGTCAAATGCCAGCGCTCTCCCAAAAAGCAATCAGGTACGCCACTTGACGTATCCATCCATCTACTTGAGACCTCAAGCTTATCAACTACAATATTTATTATGTTAAAATCTTCCATGAATATCTTTACAAACCTAACATTAATTGGCAGGTTGCCAGAACTTATCCACTTTAAAATAATTAGCCATTGTTACTGACCGCTTACTTATAATGGCGTAACTAGAAACTGCACTTAACTAAATCATCTAACACGTTGACGACCTCATTAAAAATGTAATTAAAATTAATATTGACAAACAAAACCGAAATTGAAAGAAGTGAGTACATACTAAAAAATCGTTGATGAAATGGTGTCAAAGCCAAATAAATATGCTACCCTTACATTAAAACAGTCAGTACCAGCTCTATTTTGGTTAGACTTTACAGATACATGTCGAAATATTGCGAAGGATTTCTTTTCAAAACAAAGATACATTAAATTATAACTTCCGTCCAAAAAAATTTTTTTTAAGGAAAATAAAAATAATATTTTGCGAATATTGATTTGAAACATTGAAAATGCCAAGGGAAAAGATGCCGGTACGCCGTTCCACTGTGTTACATGGTAAAAAAAGCCTGATATTATATAATTTTAGCTTCTCATAACGTCGGCCACAAACAGTGTATGTATGTGCACAAAATAAAGATGGATAGGTGTTGAAAAAACAGGGTCCATGCTCTGTTGACTTATGTCTCTTTTTTAATAATGTTTCTAACCGCATCTGGACAAAAAATTCAAGAAATATGGATATGTATTCAATGATAACGTTATTATTTTTTCAGGTCCATGAGATGAATTTAACGATCAATCTAGACTCTAGCGCAAATGTTTAAAAATATATTTAGGCTATGATAAGCATATTTTTGTTATTCTATAAACAATCAGGGATAGTATGGAAATCCATTGTAGCCCCTAATTGGTTTACTTGATCAATAAATTAACGCTGCGATAAATTATTAACGATTCATTGCTGGTAGTGCATTGTTAGCGGTGAATTGGGGGTGGTAATTTTTTTAGACTCCTCAAAAAAATGATTGTTTACCATATAACTAAAGACACGTATTTTTAGCATATATGTTTTCCAATTTTAGCATCTACTTTTTATTAGATATGAATTTAAAATAATTATCAATTTTAATACGTTTTAACTTATTATAATAATTTAAATTAACACTTATTATAATTTAAAAAAGCCAAATATAATGCAAAATATAGAAACAAATAGATTAATATAAGTAAATTATGTAGGAATATCGTCTTGTGAAACGAGTACAGTGAAACCCTGATTTTACGTTTTTCAAGGGACCAAAAAAACAACGAAAAATGCGGGAAAACTAATAATAATAGTAAAAAAAATCTCACTCATTTAAAAAAAAAAGTCCTTTATGCTCAGTTGCTTCTTTGCAATTTGACACTTCAATTTTAGCAAAGGCCCTCCGTAAATATCTCGTGGTTCGTACTCTTCAATGATCTCATGTAATCTCGCTATTCATGCTGCGGTCGTGTCATGGTCCACAGCAGCGCTCTCGCCCGCTAGTTTTTAGACCAAGCCGATCTTTAAACCTATTGGTCCATCCGTTCGATGCAGAGAAGTCTGAAATACCTTTTTTTTAGCTACTCGCAAAGCTTTTTCTCTGAGTATGGTTCCATCAATAGGTATATTTTCAGCTCGCGCTTGCTGGTACCACGCGTGAAGAATCTACTCAAGCTCATTAAAAGTATACTTCTTAGCGGACTTTCTTTTCTTCGCTGATTTGACGCACTTTTAGATTGATTTGCGAATGTCACTCTTCCTAGCAACAATCGGGTTCAGAGTAAATGGTGTAAGTCCTAGAAGTTTTGTTATGTCAACACGTTTTTCTCTTGGATTGTTTTTAACGTCCAGAACTATTTTGAGTTTCTCCGCGAGAGTTCTAGTTTTTTTAATGGGGGGCATTTTAATCCGAATTAAAACACTTTACGGCACGAGATTAGAGGCAAAACTAAAGGTCATAAGAGGTGTTGAAATTCAGCGAGAAAAATGAATAATGTGCACAGGAGTTCAATAAACGAGTCACCAGCGAAAGCATCATGAGAAATCATAAACCATAATGCGCCTGCACACTTGCAGTCTCGTTTTTTTTTCACAAAAATTTTGTAGGGTCGATATTATGAGAAGTCATAATAAACAATTCCACGACGCCTGCACACTTGCATTCTCGCTTTTTTTCAAAAACAAATTGTATGAGCCGATCGTGTTTCTGAGCGAAATGAGAAATATATATTCAAAAAAACGTTCAATCGGGATAATTTTTGTGAAGGGACCAAAATATTTAGACGATAAATCGAGGAAATCGTATAATCGGGGAACGATTAATGCGGGATTATTTAAAATTGTTCTTATGGGTGTTTGGCCGGGACTATAACAAATGAACGATCCTTGCGGGAAAACAAAAAATGCGAGAACGGTAGATCGGGGTTCCACTGTAATGATTTCACATTGCTTATTAGATCATATATAATATTTTATGAAACATGATCATAAATAAAATTAAAAGATAATATTATCATATATTTAGTTATATAAATACACTATATAGCTTAACATTAAGCATGGAACACGTTTCAACAAATGATTATTTAAAATTCCTGCGACGGTTTTCGATTTCGAGTTCGGCTATATATGCTAATATTAGATTATATTCGAAAAATTAGCATCGATCGTAAATGTTAGCATTTATTTAGCATCTATAGCAGTGTCTGCCAAACTGTGTGCCGCAAGAAGTCTCAGATTTGCCGCGGTGGAAGAAGCCTTAAAAATGTTAATTTTAAATAATGCCTATTCATTTAAATGTTCTTCAATTTTAAATAAATTCAACATCTGCAAATTCAAACAAATATTTGTTACGTTCATACATAGTGGCCAATTCGACATATTTTCCACATTTTTTTTTAAAGGTACATTTCCATTTTTTAAGCATTTTTATTTGGTGTGCCGTGGTAATAATTTCATTCTACAGTGTGCCGTGAAGTAAACAAGTTTGGCAGACACTGATCTATAGTAATATGCTAAAAATACGTGTCCACATATAACAAACACATACCGTTAAACTTACCTATTATATCAGATTCTGTGGAAGAAATTTACTTTAGTCAAAAATGCGTACCTACTCAATCAATTACGGCTTTGGTGTGACTCTTGTTAAAAAAGTCCATTTGCTTTCGTAGACATTTTCTCACAAAATTGGATGATGGGTGAATGACGCGACCGTCTCGTTGTCGAGACAGATCGCTTAAAATAATCCCCGTGGTCAACCGACCGTGTTATTTTGAGATGTGGAACAATGTTTCCCGCCTCGGTTACTAATTTATCGAAAATTATCACGATTTGGGATTTTCCCTGGAAAATTTGAAGACAACAAGCGATAGCTATACATATTTGTGGTATATCACGAATAATGAAGACGATACTAATAATTATTGAATACCAGGTGAATTATTTTTGATTAAATTTACGCAGTAAAAATAAATGGAAATTTAGGAAATTAATCTGACTTCTCGTCTGTAAATCAATAACGAGCGACAATAATAAAAGAAAGTCTCCGGATGGCATCTGGTTTTTATCTTCATTAGATAAAATCATAAATCCGTGATTGCAGTCGCTAAATATTTTTTACTTTTTGATACTTAAATAGGTCTAATTAACCCTCCAAGGACGAGCGTCACCATATGGTCACACAAAACACCGTTGTCTATTGATCCCACTATTCATACTTTTTCTACGTGAATATCGTTGCTTTTGCTCATATTTGGTTAAGAAGGGTACGGACTACAGTAAGTCATCAGCCGTAGGAACAGGAACGGTCTCCAAAAGCACATGTGATTTTTTGAATTTCCGTTTTTTTTAATTTACTTTTTGAAACTGTTAGATATTTTTTTATAAAAACATAAAATTATTTACAGTTATTTTGCTAATATATTTGTTTTGAAATTATGTTGATCTAAAGAGGTCAAATTGTAAATATTTTTAAAAAAATCACGTTTAGCTATATTTCAACCCCGAATGTTTGCAAGCCCATACGGTCACTTTTGTCCTTACTACTGTCCGTACTCAATATTACACGGTAATAAAAGGATGAGCATGACCATATAGTCATGCGGTGTTTCTATACAACGACTTTGCGTTTTTTTTTTTTTTTAATTTTGGATAGGAATAAAAGTTATCCGTGACTTCAATATGGCTTAAAAAATATTTTTTTTATCGGAAAAAAGCTCTCGTCTCTGGAGGGTTAAATTGAAAAATAACAATAGAATATCAAAATATAAACTTGTTTGGGTGTTTTCATATTGAATACACTAATCCATCTTTTATTGATTGAAACAAATGATTAGATAATTTATAATAATATATCGAATATTTTACTTCAGGTAATGCGAGGAGCATTCTTCGAGGCGGCTTTACTCGTAGCTGCAGCGCTGGTGGCGGTTGCGAGTGCTTCTCTCTGCAGGCAAGGCCAGACCTGGTGGAGCCCCGAGAAGGACACGTGTCTCAACTGCACTAACTGCAACTCCGTGAAGACGTCCCTCGTTGTCTTGCGGCCCTGCGAAATCCACCAAGACACCATCTGCGCTCCACTAGTAGATTTGCATCTCGATTGGTCTTGGCTGAGAAGAGCGAATAACGACCGCAGACACGCCAAATTCCGGAAAGACCACAAGAAAAAGCACCAAGATCCAGACCAGAACAATGACACTCCCAAGAATGACAAGCGTCGCAAAATCATATGGCGTTTCTCCACGCTGTCGGATGAAAATGTCGGAGACGTAAAATATGAAAACCGCGTAACAAATGATCAAAGCAGCGGTACCGAGGTAACAGACAGTGGTAAAGAATTGATATTAGATAATTACGATCAAGAAGACGACTTACCAGATGTGGATTCTCAGCATCTCGACAGTTATACAGATTACGATTCAGAAATGGAAGTTCGATTAGAGAGGGAACCGCTTGTGAGTGAGGACGATTTTGTTTGGGATTGGCAGTCTGTGGTTTTGACTATGGCCGCTTTTGCGTGCATTCTGTTTTTTATGGTGGTTGCCGTTTATTCCGTGTATCACGCCAGACAGTGGAGAATACTCAAGGAAAACCTGGAGGCCGGTAAGCCAATTCAAAACACTTGCTTTAAAAGATATAACGTTTATAACGCCCGATAATTCTGAGCCGTGGAAATAGGTTAACTAAATAGAACTAACATTCTTTGTTTATTCATCTCTGTTTTGATTGATTGATGTTATTGTTATGTTATGACCAGTTATTGTTGCATTTTAAACAATAACTGGTGTCAATAATTGAACATACATGTGTTCAAATAATTTGACAGCTTTGATATCAAATGTTCGATCTTATTATTCGTAAAATGAAGCAAGAGGTCGCACATAAACTAATAATAAAACGTACATCGATCATCTTTTTTTTTTACTATCGGAGTCGGAATGTAAGTAAAATCAGAACCAATAGACTTTTAACGACTACACAGTCCTGATAATTTCATAAAAAAACGTAAACAGATAAATTTTCCGCTTCCTATAAAATATTTCAGATTTTTGCGATTATTTTTATTTGTGCCAGCTGGTCTGTTGCTTCCTTCTTCAAAGGTACGCGGAACTATAACTGTATGGTTCAGCTGTTCACACACAGGAAAATTTGATGCTTTGTATATAAAATTTAATGTTGCCAGATTATGATATTTCAACACGTGTTCTGGAAACTTACCAGATTTAAGGTGATGAAAGTCTAGGATATATAGCACACTTGCCTTCTTGATGATAGCATATATATTTATTGAATTCGTAAACAATAATAATTTTAAATTTATATTCCAATAAGATATTTGAATTTGCTTTATCCTACAAATTAGTCCGAATTATTTCTTATACAACATTTTTCGTTGGGAATCTTACGATCTATACCATAGGTTCCCAACCTTTTCCGGGTGGCGACCCAAAAGCCATGTGACTAGGCGACACCCCGAGAAATTTGAAATCCTCGATTTGCTATACTTTTTCGTTATTTTGTTCAAATCCAAAATCGAAAAAAGTTGGCGACCCCTCTGAAAACCCTTCGCGACCCCCAGGTTGGGAACCCGTGATCTATACTATATATATTTTTTCAAAAAATACGTATATTAAATTTAAATGTCTTTTGCCTCTGTCATTCATAATATATGTTTTAAAAATGATATAAATAAGTACATAATTGGAAGACTGTTTTCGGTGAAAACATTATTCCAGAATAATTCTTGGCACTAAACTAAACTCACTAAACGCAAAAACCCGGAATTATTTTTTATCCAAAATTTCCACGAAAACATCATAATAACATTAGTCGATGACATTTCTAAATAGCAACCGGTGATTCAATTCTGATCGACTAAATTTGATTAAAATAAGGCACGAGTCACATTTCAAGACATCATATAAAATGTGTTTTACTTTATTTTAGTCGACCGAAATTTCAATGGGGAATTTCCCGACTGGAACCCATTCCGTAAAAGCGGTGAAAGCATGACATCGACGTCCGACGAACAAATTAATAGAAACAATAGCCGGCTTTACACATAGGTGCTTTCACTTGTGTTTCAATAATATGCACGCTTTACAAAGAGAAAAAATGTATATAAACGAAGCGTTTTAGTGATTGTTCTCGTCTTAAAGCACACTGGAGAAAAAAATCTTACATACGTATTTTACACATCTTTTGATTTTAAAGCATACGCCTAATCGCATGTGAATGTTTAAAAACAAGAGAAAAGGTGAGTATACGAAGTTTTTAAGAGTTCTTTCGCGTTCAAAAGCATAAACATTACACAATAGCATGCGCTGTCATGCGCGATTAAGTGTAAAGCCTGTTATTGTGCTTTAAAATGAAAAATAACTCTTAGCACTTTCTAGTTTACACACATTTTCTCTCGTTTCGAAGCAACCACCCGATAGCGTGTAAAAGCGTCTGGGTGTAGAAGCCGCTATTGTTGTTCGTTTGTGCTATGATTTGAGTGATGGCTTTTAAGCTAGTTTAGCTAAGTGCTTGTTTAGAAAAAACCTTCATTTTGATCGAAAACAAATCCTGGGCATAAAAGCTTTTTGAAATTTTCACTGAAACTTACAATACAGGCGGACCTCCACTTTTGCACACAATTGGTTCCTGAAAATGTGTGCGAATGTTGAATGTTCGAATGTAGAGGGATGTAAAAAGAACACCAAGAATTATCCTTTAAAAAAAATATTTATCAAAGTTTCCTTACGTATTTGATAAAAAATATATTTTTTTAATAAACTTGTCAAGAGTTAGTTCTATTTTACTCTTTTTTTCATTTCTTCAGAGAGTTCTGTAACATGCAGTGCTTTTATGGATCGGCGTAAGCACTTGAGATATGCGTTCTCCATTGGGATCACATTCTTCCATAATATCCAAAAATGTATCGAGATGAATTAAAGCTTCGTTCATATTTTTATTGTTAAAGTCTTGATGATTTTTTCTGGGTCTTCCTCACTTTCATTCGTGCGAAATAGCGAATTGTGCGAAAGTAGAATGTGCGAAAGTAGAGGTCCGCCTGTACTTTGATAAAACCACTGTCGTTGTTTTGGCATTGACCAATGGTATTTTTTTACGTGAGTGTTGTTTCGTTTACGTCGTTTACGAGATCTGTTAAAGCTTTCCACGTGACTACTTCGGTCATCCAAAATTAACTATGAATTTTGATAGTGACTCGCCTGGTTAATATCCGCGTCGCGCAACTTGACCAGTACCCTATTTAGGTATAGGCAACACGGCCATGAATAAGATAGATATTTTAGCTGTTCCATTGCTTCCATTGCTTCTTACAATTATTTCATCAAGGACTAGTTTGTTGAAAATAAATGCAATCACTAAAATTGCTCGTTTCGTCTTAGCAATCTGATATTATTTTGACAAATCGAAATTTTGTAAATAAAAAAATTATATGGTAGAGATTTCAAAATTCTCGTACAAAACCCGGAAAATTAGCGTAATGTATATTAAAATCTAAAAAATGAAGGCTAAAAAATCTGGTAAACCCAACCATTCTAAAAAATTCTTTCAAATAATATTCAAAAAGAGGATTATGAAAAATAATGGGGTTTTAGACAGTAAAATAAATCGTTTTTCTAAATAGCATTTTTTTTATATTTTCGTTTATCGAATATTCTCTCGCCAATTTAATGAGTTTTGCACTCTTCGTGAGCTATATATAAATTCAATAATTATTACAATAGAACCCATATTTAACGCACCGATACTACACAATTTCCCGCTATTTGAGTCCAATTTCTCAATCCCGTTTCCTATAAGCATATTTAGTACCCACTTTTATTTATTTATTTCCCGCATTATTTGCATCGGAAACATTCAAAATTCTATAAAAATTATGTACATTTTAAGGTAAAGTAAAGGCATTTGAAGCTATACTGTATTAAAGAATACTCATTTGGTATAATTATAATTTAAATACGGTCCTGCAATTTAGCTGAAGGATTTGGTGTACGCGATTCCGTTTTTTCCGATCTTATGTAAATAGTAGTGAAAATGTTTGGCAAAGATTCATTTGATAAAAAAATACAGATATTGTAAACAGTTTTTTTTGGCACGTTACTGTGCCTGGTACATACACTGCGGATACTACGAAACTATTAAAAATACCTAATGCGAGACGTAGTACAATTGGCACATTGTCTGACATTGAAATTCTCTTCTGAAAGTCTCGAAATATAACATGATATTTTTCATATAGTTGGTGCGTCCGTGGAAGAGTGGTCAATATCGTATCATTAATAAAAGCTTAACGACTGCACGTTGTTTTTATAAAATTTCACCTGGCGAAATAAAATTTTGCGAAAAATTCGCAAAAATTGTAATTTTACTAAATTCACTATAATTTGTAAACAAATTGAGATATCTTTACAAAATTTAATTTTCTTAGCTTCCAGATACTTCGGCTATACGCACATATGAGTTCACCGGCCAGCAACCTTTGTTTTTCAAATACTCAAATACGCGTCCGCGGTCGTTAAGCTGTTAATTAAGTTGCGGTGTCTACGGGTGTGAATCCCAGCGGACAGCTTCATAATTGTATTTGTAAATCGACACATTCATTTCCGTTCGAAGGCATGGATGACATTTATGTCTAAAATTCCCTCCCAATCTTTCAAACTCTAAAAATGAGGTGTAGCGAGTCACTGGTCTTGACCTAGCCCTATTATACTATTCTTACTGTTATCGGAAGAAAAACGTTTTGCAACTGAGTTTCAAACAATTATCGTAGAAAGAAATTTGTTGAGATATGCTTCATATTGGGATCGGACATGGTTTAAACGACTCCGACTCCACAGCCCTGTTTTTAAATAACACATAAATTGACGTGGGAAGAAGATGGATTTTTTTTCTCAACTCAAAGAAATTGTTTACGTACAAAAATGAGCGAGTGATTTGTTCAGACATCAATATTATGTTCATCTTTAGGGTCTCCATTCATGATCATTCCGAAATTCAAAACTGTTGGGTAATAAACCGATTAAATGTGACGTTAATCGTTTGCGTAATGGTAGGATTTTTAAAGTTCATTGACGAGAGAAACCCATTATTCCAACGCGTAACCAAATAAAAACACTCTTAATAAGTAAACTGCCGTAGTCTGCATTTTGGCTAATTTTAGTTATGAATGAAGCTTAAACAATTTTATGTTTTCCATCGTCGGAGAAAACTGCGGTTTTATTTGAAATATATTTCACGAGACATCCAAAACTTCATTATAGTTTTAAATACAATGACTAGAAATTGCAAATATAGCACTCCAGTAACTACAATATCCGGAATAAGTACAAAAGTGTTCCATTGATTGTTTCAAAATGTCATGATTATTATTTCCAATTGCAAACAAACAGCAATGATGACCTCGGAAATACAAATTATATTAAATTCGCAGAAATCTTTGGAAAAATACATTCTTGTTACTAAATCCTCTTGAAATTCATACATTTGAGCTCCCGTTTCATTTGAAATCGATATTGATATACATAATTAAACATTATGTTACAGATTTCTGTTTTTATGATTTTATTTAAGTCAAATGTGAAACTACTCTGATCGATGAGGTATATAATTTTTTGTTCAATGAAAAATTAAGAAATATTACATACGGCAGTCGACCTAAATATTAGCGAAAATGCAGCAAGCATCTAATTATATGTCAAGGTCAACACACTTTGGTGACTTGATGAATAGCCTATTGTTTAGCGCCGTCGATTTTACCTACAGGGGTGTACTTAAATAAAATTGGTTATATTAAATATTTAGAAATATATGTGTCGAGTCAAATTTGTTTTAATATTTTTTATAGACAAAAAATCTTTTTATTTTAAGACTATTTATCTAGCTTGTAGTGTAAATGCGCTGTATTTGTTTTTGCGAAGTAGCACATAAGACATTATTATTGGTTTATATTATGTATGAGTTTAATAAATACCCTAAAAAATGATGAATCTCTCTTTTGTTCTTATTCTACGCTTAATTTATCACAATCAGAACTGGTGTCAACATTTCACCACGAGCATTTTCAACTGAAAAAAATATATACCATATTCCTGGTCTTGATGACAATAAATTAATTGTATAAAAAAAATAATTGTTCTATTATTTTTCAATATAATTGAGACATTGAACACTTAAAAATTCATAATTACTCAGTGTATCGTTTTTTGAAATATGTATTTGTTTTTCAGTTTACATATAAATATGTAAGTACGAAATATAAAAATTTCACATTCCAAGAACTTCATCCGTCCCTGGATAATATTATTTTTTTGCAAACTCGTAAAAATACATTTTTATTATACTGACTAATTCACTTTGACTAATTTATTACCATAAGCTGTGAACAATGTCGAAGTACAAAACAAAAATAGGTAAGTATATTTTTAACCCTTTGAGGAGTATTGCCGCTTCGTACGGACAAATATTTTAGTGCTTAATGCTTATTGCTATTCTCTTGCTTTTAATTGAATTGTCATTATTTTTTCACATATTGGTAAAAAACATTTGTATCTGTGAATTTTGACTATCTCGTTATTTTTATTATTTGTTGCAAATGAACAAAACAAATTTGTAAAAAGGTCAATACATATTTGCACAAAATCGGTAGCCGTAAAAAGCAAAAAAAGATCTAGGCCCAAATTGGAAGTAATAGGTTCTTGAAAATTGTTGAAAAATAATAATATGTTTCTATACATTTACATTTTTAATTTTGCATTGTAAAATTATAAAAGAAATATTATTCCATATTCTTACCAGACTGATCAATGAACAATTTGTTTTATATATTTTTGTGTGTATCAATGGTAAATGAATCAAAAAATCTTAATTTAGTAAAAATAAACTTACTACCCAAAGGGTTAAAATCAAAAGGATAAAAAGACATCTGCCGATTCTGAAGCAATGTTAATAATTTCTTTATTTGATAGGTAATAATGAAAATGTTTTATATATTTATGGGGAATTTTTACATGCGGAATCTATGGATATAAAATTACATATTTTTTAAGAGTTGATCAACTGATTAACAAAGTGTCGTAGAAAAAAATTGTTAAAATAAACTTCATTACGAGTCTACATAATCGTACAGAGATTTTGCTAAGACAGAACTACCGGTAAGCTAATCGCTCTCCTTGTACGTTGCTTTATAGATCGGATAGGGGGATGAAATTTTAGATATTGAAAAATATTTCTCTTATGTATTTGAATAACAATTGTGACCGGCTTCGTTTATCGCAGACGTTATAAACTGATGACAATATAAATCAATACTGTAACACAATATAATGTTCAGTATTATTTTAAGATTAACTAACTGTTGAACCTTCAAATGATTGAGAGATAGTATCTTTTTGCATAATATATACGTCCAATTCTAATGGAGTAGATTTACTAGAACTTGATTATAGAGTACTAGAATTGCATAATTAATATTGTTTTATAATGTACTTGCAATGCAAACTACTTATTATTGGATTTGAATTAAAAAATATATACATATACGGTATAAGTGATATACCTACATTTCCAGTTGAACTTCCAACCTATTGGATATCCTTTCGTTCCGCAAATGTTTGCAAAGATGTTATGTTTTGTTTTGAAATTTAAACATTTTTACTGTTGTTTATGGGTCATTAAGTTTGAATGTTGCAATTTAGTGCATTTATGTGACAGTTTGCCTGTTCGAATATCAGGTAATCACTCGGCAACGAACATAATTCACTCGATTTTGACTTTAATGGTCTTGATTTATAGCATGAGCTGAACTTTTAATGGGAAAATTTGATTTTTCGGGCTCGTCAGTGTCCAGGCTTAAACATTGAAAAACAAAGCATCGCTTATTAAGACAGGAGCGGGTACACTTTTAAAATGAAGGGCCATATTCAATGAACGGCGGCAGTTTTGGCAGTAAAATACTATCTAGATTTTTGAAAAATGAAAAAGAAATTTAAAAAAAAAAACAATTTTATGAGACGAATGTAACTGTTTTAAACCTTTCAAGATTTTTTGAAGTTTAGGTGCTATTTTTGTGGTTAAGATTTTTAAAACTGCTTGTATGTAAATATTTAGTTTTAGAGGTACATCCAAGTATAAAAATGTATAACTGTGCGGTACCCATTTGGTCGTCACTTTTTAATTAATATTGATTGTAAGTGCTTGTTTAAATTGTTATCCGTTCCTTCATTTTTTTTTAAATTCTTATATACAAATAGATTATCAAATTTGTGATTAATCAGGTCATATATTAATACCACAAACTTCAGTAATACATTCTTTAATATTGTATCCGAAAACGATTGTTGCTTTTTGCATTAAAATTTTTAGGGGTTAACTTATAACAATACTTGCCACTATAGAAGATTAGTATTTTCCGCAGTAAACACATTTTGTTGTCTGAATGTTTTTTTAATCAATCCATAAGCTGTTTTATTTTTTTCCTTCTGAGTTAAATTAACACCACAATCGTTATCAATCGTTATATTATGTTCTTTCATTACTTTCAAATGAGACAGATAGTATTTTTATTAACGTAGGCAAAGGCGGGAATCTTTTTTAGAAATACATACGCTTATAGCTCGCGGGCAACAAAAAAATACGTGTCGGGCCGCGGTTTGCCCGTGCCTGGTTCAAGACATTCATTTAAAAACAGGTTTATTGGTTCAATTTACATTAATTTAATGATGTTATCGAAAAGAAGCAGACACTAATGTTCTGATTCAATTGAACTCTCTTTAACATGCACAACTCTGTGTATATTAAAAGTGTTGATATTATAATGAAATTAATAGGTAAAAAATAATAGTTTTATTGATTAATTAATTTGAATATATCTTACAAAATTCAGGATTTGGAGTTTATGTCTGTGACTTCCTATGATTTCAATAACATGGACTACTTACTATTATATTATTATACATGGTACATATTAGGGCTTGTCGGTTTTCAAAAACCGGTTGTTTGGCTAAATTTTCGACATTCGAAAACCGTTTTTTTTTTAAATATTTTTTATTATTCAAATAATAACGTTAATATTTTGACTTGATTATGTCATGGTTTCAAATAAAATATGTACGTACATAGTTTAATATTCAGTACCCAGCAAAAGGGTGTTTTCGATATCAAGAAATTTTGTTACAAAAATTAAACCATCACTAAGTGATCGATTAGTGGACGCTTTGTGTTTTCTTAAATCAGATTTTCTGAAGAGTAACAGCAAAAAATCGTGAACGTGAGAAAGAAAATAGAATTTTATTTTGCTTTCCGAATTCCGTCGACCACCGACATCGTTGGCGTTTGACAGATCGGCTATAACAGTGAAGATAGCCACAATTATAACATAACCTGTATACACCAAATACAAAAATCATTAGAAAGCTTCCTTAATTAGATTTTCGTCAGTATGCTTGAGACTGGTTGAAAAAATCAATTTTGAAAAAAATATTTGGTTAGTGTGTAAAAGCTTATTTTTTTTATTCTTACAAAATAATATATATATAATACGTATATATTCATGTGTGTGTGCAAATACAAATTAATATTATAAAAAACATTCTTATATATAATATTTTATTAGCGGTTTCCTTCAATATTTGGTAAGTACTTAACGTTTCTTGGGTGGTAAGTTAACTCAAAAAAGTGTAGTGGGGAATCAATTACCCGCGGGTAGTAGGTTGCCGATCATGTCTAGACATTAGATCAGTGTTTCATAACCGGTGCACCGTGAAAAAAAAAACAGAAAATTCCGCGTAATTGTGAGAACTGAAATAGACCTTCGCGAAATTATGAAAGAATGTTATCTAGACAGCATGAGGAGCAAACATTCAAAAAGTGTTTTGTCACAAATTTTGAAAAATGGCGTTTTATATCAATTCTGATAGCACATAATAAAACCTATGAATGGAAATCAAAATTAGTGCAAAATTAGTGTCATATTAAAATGAAATCATAAAGTTGACACATTCATACAAACCGTCACTTTTGCAACACTTAAATCATCATTTTCCAAGCTTTGTATTTGTGTGACAAAACACTTGTTGAATGTTTGCTCCTCATTACTGCTCTAAAGTCTAGTAAATCTGAGAATAGCCCCATAGGCGTTATTCGACATCGATTAACTTAAAACGAATATTCTCGTCTGGACGTTTTTTTTTGCTGAAATGACGATTGTAAAATATTAAAGATAGGGCAAAGTTAAATCTCTGCTATTGGCGCTATTTTTATCATGATTAATTTCGTCATTCCTGCTTTTTTTTCTATCCAAATGGCATGCGGTTTTGAATAAATAAACACTCACGTTTAAAGTGTACAATAAATCATTTCTGCATATGAAATCTGTGCTGGCGTATATTATTTTTAAAAAGTGTATTTATTGCCGCCTGTTAAAAAGAATCGTAAAAAATATTTTGTATTCCCGGTTACGCACCAGCATAGCAACGTTATACGTTAAATTTACTATACAATGTACTTTTGACTTATGTGTAATAATATGTATACATATAATAATTATGACCTGACCGAATAAACAAACTCGCAGTGATTCCCTTTGGCCCTGGCCCCTGACTTAGTAATAATATGTCAAAAACTATATACATATTAGTGCATCCAATTCCGGGATTTTAGGATTCACATTTTTTTGATCCCGGGATTGATCAATCACTATAAAATCTGTCGTTGTTTGAGATTCTTGGAAAATTTCGGAATTCAAAATTATTTAGGAATCCCGGGATTGATCACTGGCTGGATTCTAAAACCTAGGAGTTTACACGGATTTCCCAATATAAAAAAATGTGGGTGCTTTTTTTTTTTAGCTCGCTGGCTGATTTTAAGATCCTGGGAATTTACGGATTTCCCATTACGAAAAAACGTGAGACGTTTTACTTCTTTTTGAAGACGTTACGATTGCTAGTGACTCCAGCGTAAAATATTTTTTTGACGGGATTTAACGAATTTTTCACTTGCTATCCTGAATCCCGAATTTGCGGTATTAGTTCTATCACAGCTAGGGTTGCCAGGTGTCCCGGGATTATCCCGAAATTGGAATCGCTACCCCAGATGAGTACTAAATTGTCCCGGAAATTTGAGCAAATCACGAAAATTGAGTTTTGGAGATAATCCGGGGGGAAAGTATGGCGAATTAGGGATTTCAGATTCCTCGGTGAGCTAAAAAAAACGAGTTTTGGAGATAATCCTGGGGGAAAAGTAGGATAAGGGATTGAAAATTAATCAATCCCGGATTACAAAAAGGCTTCGGGATTGGACACCCTGATTCCTGGGCTTTTAGTTTTTCACTATGTAAAAGTTATAAACGTATATTTTGTTATGTATTTTACAAAATATATGTAAATATATAATATGTTATATTTTTATATAAATAAATGAAAACAATCGCGTGTATTTTTAGAAATTGTGATCGCCGATAATATATTTCATAAATATACTTTTACTGTCGTCTTGATTCGTTCAAAAAAATAATAATCAAGATTTTCGTATTCCTTTAATTTAAATATTAAATTAGTACTTAGACCATTGTGGTTATTATGTTCGGAGAGACAGCCAAACCCACTAAGCTTATCCTAAATAACATCTCAATTATGATGCACTTGTCAACAATTTTGTTGATCTTAAATTACACTGTAAATATACATTCGCAAGCCGTCCATTAAAAATAGTCATGTCTAATATTTGTCTTCATTTCAAATTAAAAGAAATTCCTTGATTCTCACTCCGTATGCCAATTTTTATCATGTGTGGGTATCGTTGATTTCGAAGAAAAAAACACATTTTTTCGCCGCTCTCAAGTCGTAGATAGAGCATCTATGGCATCGCAGTCAGTAATGTTATTTCAAGCGCGTACTGCCGATTTTAAAAATTCTATCTTTAGACGAGTCTGAGTTAGTAGTTGGTAAGTTAGTCCGGCGTCCGACTGGTAGTTCCGCCCGTTAACTGAAACTCCCCATCAGTAATTCTCAAAGTTTTATTAACGACTCATCCCCATATTAAAAAATATAAAACATTCTAATAAAAATAATAAAAGATTTTTTGTACTTTTTCCACATAAAATTTATTAGATCAGGACCAGTTTCGCTCATCGCGAGGATTATCAACTGATAAGAAAAAAACACCAAATCATCATTAGGATATTTACTTTAGTAATGTAGAGTTTCACTTTGTTTAAAAATTTCCCAAATTTTAATTGTGTTTATAATTGACATCATTTGCCACTTAGATTTATTATTCTTTGATGATGATTTTTTAATTGTTATGGGTGTTAAGCATATTAATTTTGTGTAATTGTTAATCCTTTAAATTGTTAATAGTTGCTTACACCTTTTTATTTCAATTTAAATTTGTATAAATATCACTGTTTATATATTTTTCTTATCAGTTGATAATGCTCGCGATGAGCGAAACCGGTCCTGATCTAATAAATTTTATGTGGAAAAAGTACTAAAAATCTTTTATTATTTTTATTATAATGTCTTTCCACCAAGTATTGACAGTGAACACCTTAAATGTGATAAAACATTCTATTGAAACTGCTTATCACCGCTGACTTATTTGATATGATTATTTTTTGATACAGTTGAACGACAAGTTTTATATATTATGTATTTTGTATACAATACTATTCGTGAACTTTCGAATGCATAACTGACACTTCAATTTTTTTTTATGTGAATTGATGACTTTATGAATAACATTAAGTAAACAGTAAGATTGAAACGAGACGAGCGATATTCTTAAATATGGGCTCCAAACCTTATTCGCCATTGTTCAGAATATAATTCCCCCTCTCTACCCAAGATAGTTAACTCAAAAGACATATTCAAAATAATATACATATACGTTGTGTTGAAACTCTTCTTTAATATGTATTTATTTATGTACACACTATTACAGATTTATTGAAATGATTATTTGTAATAACAGGTAAAAGTTTACCACTGCATACTGAATTTAGGACAGTTAAATCATGACTTTAAAATGTATTAATGTCTCATTTAAGCATTGCAATAATTCAAAACGTGGTCATGTTTTAGATCAGGGTTTACCAAGCTTATTGTGCAATTGGACACTGCAAGTCTGTAAATTATACCGGGACACAGTTTTTTAGGTCGGGTCACAATTATAAAAATATTAAATAAAAAAATGTTTGTTATTAAAAAAAAATACCATATCCGCTCCCAATGTGGAGCATATGGACTCCTAATGGAGTTTATCTCAACAGAAGTGTTTATACGAGAACTGTTTGTTACTCAGTTGCTCAACCTCTCTTTTTCCAAAGAGAGTAGGGATAGAAGGATAGGGCTAGGACAGGATTAGTGGTAAGCTAATCGCTCTCGATACGCCTCGTTCATAGGATAGGATAGGTGAGAGGGAGGAATTCAAGACATCACATACATCCATGCCTTTGAACAGAAATTCATAAATCGATTGAAAAATCAATTTATAAAACTGTCCGTACCGGGATTTGAACGATTTGAAAATGATTTTTACTAAATAATAACTGAAATTATTGATGAGTATTTCAATGAACAAAAACTTTGGTAGTGTTACAGTGTATTAAAATATGTCATACATGTGCAAATAGAGTAATTTTATGAATACTAATTAATGAATATGTCATGTTGTATTTAAAATAATACTATTAAACAACGACGATGCCCCCCATGGAACTCTGAAATCCCCACCAGGTGTTGTTGATGCCTCAACAACAATCAAAAATTAAATTAAATTATGTTTGACCTAATGACCTGCGTGGCCTACTGGCGGTTCACGAACCACTCTTTGAAGCCAAGCGGGTTTTGATGTAATAAATTTAATTGAATATGGCGTCCCACTCCTACTTGTTATTAATCGAATCGTACGTCGCACACTTCATGAACGATTTCCGCCGCTCAACGGGCTTCGTGCATCTTCCTGTTTATACTTAAATAATCTGCCTATCGAAATAGTGTATTTTGTATTCAATTCTATTCTCAGAGGTCATTCGTGGACATCACACGATTTTATGTTTTTATTTGCCCTACTCCCACTGTCACTTTTTTTCACAAAAAATATGTTATTTTTTTAACTCCCTCCCAAAATCTTGTTACTTACGTAGAATTTTCTACAGATTGCAAAAAATGCATTACAGAAACCGTGATATTGATATTTCGGTATTATTATTATCCAATGACTGAAATAACGTTGATTCTGAGAGAATTTTCTCAAGAACCGATCAAGATTGACAGTTCCCTGATCAAATGCATTTACATTTTTTTTTACAAACATAAGGTATTCATTAAAACTTGCTCATATTACAAATATGTCTCTTAATACTGATATTGACTCATTCGGCCGTTATTGCGATCCCAATTGACAATAATTATTGTTTTTTTATTTATTGATAATGTTTATATTTTTTTGTAATACCGGATTAATATTAAATTTGTCAGGTATCGTAATTCCTGAAGATTCTCTGACGATTTTTTTTAAAAATATAATGTTTTATTTTGTCACATTTTCCACAACCCTCATAAATCATAACCCCATCGTCTTAAATCCTCGCATCATACTCCGTGTCTTATTTTTTTTAACAGTAATACATTCTTTTTAAATAGATTAGTGTAAAAGCAATGCTGTAAAAAAAATCTCAATTTACGACTAGTCCTAGAAGCAGCGGCTTTTGAATTTTGAATTTTAGTGTGTCAAACCGTACGTATTCTATGGTTTGGTTTACTACATTTTGGCACTTCACATGTTAGAATCAATACTATGGTTAGGGCCGGCTTTTGGCGTGTGCAAATCGGCTTACCCAGGCGCCGCATTAAGATTTTAGCACTATCCATCCATTTATATATAGTTGTTCGAGACGCCGAAGGTGCCTCGCGCACAGGCGTAGAAATTTTCAAGCCGGCCCTGACTATGGTACCGTGTCTATTATTGTGGCTATATAACTTGGGCCATTACAAATAAGTTATGTTAACGACTTAGTTACGCTTCACCACTAAGTGGTATTCAGCCTTGATTAGTTATCTTGTAACTCAGATTTATTTTACTGAAAAAAATACAATGTATGTAGATAACAATGTTTCATCGAATTAATACCCCTGTACCCAGTGGTGTAGCAAGGGAGGTGCGCCACATTTTCGTGAGCGGCGTTTCCAAAAATATTTTTCGAGAAATTATATTTGTGGGCATTCCCATGAGCTTATCCTTTTCGCCAGCAATGGCTTTAAACTCAATGATAAATTTATTTCTTATATAAACACGAAACATTCATTTACTAAGCGTCAGTTCAAGTTCATCCGTGCACTTGAACGCCTGAAGATGCCGAAAGGCGAAACCCGGGTCGTTAGTGACAAAATCTTTGAGAATGTACATAGTTTGAACTATTCAAATTTAATATTGAAATTCCACCATCAGTCGAAATCTTAAATTATATTTATACATAAAAAAAAATTAAACCACCAGTAGTAAAAACTCCTTGTTCATAGATAAAAATTAGAAGTGATTTAAAAACAAAATATTGAGGGCGGCCGGACCCCTCTCTACACCACTGCTTGTACCCGTAATATTTACGAACAATTGAAAGTAAAATAAATCTACACATAACAGTTTTATTACGATCAAATTAATTGTATCGAAAAATATCTTCAATACCAAAATTGTCTAACCTTAAATCGATAGAGTTTTTTAGTATTACTTTTATAAATAATACATTTATGGAAGCAAATGTTTCTTGAAATTTGTATTTTTTCAAAAAATGTAGTCACTCGCTTAAACACATAATTAATAAAATGATAACGCGTATATATATATATATATATAAATATTTATACATGTCCGCTCCCGATGTGGAGCATATGGCCTAATAATGGAGGTATCTCAACAGAAGTTTTTTCTACGAGAACTGTTTGTTACTCAGTCGCTCAACATTACTTTTTTCAAAGTGAGTAGTAGGGAAAGAAGGATAAGGCTGGGACAGGACAAGTGGTTGACTAATCGCTATTGCTACACCCAGTTATTAAAGGATCAGAAGGATGGGAGGAGAGGAAATAATGTGAATTGACACCATAAACACCCAGCCTTCGATCACAACTTTGAATTAAATAATTCACAAATTCATTGTGATCTTACCGGGAATTGAATCCAGATCTGCGTGATCGGTAGAGCAAGCTCTAACCAACTGAACCAAAGCATACAATGGAACATATTTTTATATCAGTTTCACATAATCGGTAATCATTTGTTGCATTTCCCCGACACATCGAATTATATACCATGTGCCGTGGCTTGAAAGGTGACTAAGTTTATTTATGTATATATAATAATAAAAAAATATATAATGGAAAATTATGCACTTATTGTTTTAACATCACTTGGAAATCCCACAAAAGAGGTGTGGCCTTAATAAATACATTCAAACATATATTATCCGTTTTATATATTTATTTGAATATATTACCATTTAAATTAGTGTTTTGATTGTGTCAAATGATTTCAATTTACGTTTATGTATATTAAGAACAGTTTATTTTTATAAACTACAATTTCATTTTCAATGTGCTGTAAGCAGTAAAGTTATGGCAACTGTCAGTTGTGCACTGCTGATTTCATGCGAATTAAATCGGAAATACATTCACCGCCCACCGTTGGCTAAACGTTTTGAAACGAATTTGTAATTGTCACATAAAATATAAAATAATCATACTTACATATACGTCGTCCATATAGAAAGTTTGAAACTAGCGTTGACATAGATAAGCCAAAAGTATTTCAACGTCCAAAAATCTAAGTGGACAGTGTAGAATTAAGTCCTAATGATTGACGAAGTAAAATTGTAGTTTTGGTGCTCGAGTCATTTATTACCTCACTTTGTATTTAACTTACACTTTATCTACCATTTTATCACCACAAGGAAAATGAACACATGGAAACGAAAGAGGATGAATTGAAGTACATATGTTATGATATTTTTTCTGTTTATATCGGTGGCGGATTAAACACTTAGTAGGCCTCAGGCGCAATAAATTTTGGAAGCCCTGCTTTTCGAATAACATACAATTGGTGCAAACCTCTTCGTAGAATAATAATACATATTTAAAACTGAAATTTAAATATAAGGGTTTATATAATGTATGCTATCTTTGAGGCCCCCAAGATTTGGAGGCCCCGATCCGCTACTGTGTTTATTGTGTGATTATAAAGAGCTTTTCAACTCTACATGATTTCTTTGATCAAAACTAACATAATATTCTGAGAATTTAAATATCTTGTGGTTACTGCATTAGGCTTAATACGGATTTTATAAAGTGTAGGATTATTCTTGCGTAATTGTAATATTTATATTATGGATGATTCTCCCTTTCAATCGTGCCATATAAATTCAATCTAATTGATCTAATTGAATCTAACACTGAAGTGCTACAATACCAAGAAGTAATGATTCTATAAAATGGTGATTACGTAAATCAAGTAAAATGTGTGCCATTTAAACTGATTATTTAAATTAATTTAAGTAAAAAAAATGTTTCCCTCCTTTTCCAGAATAAGAATCTTGCCATATTCTGTTTTTTTTACATATGATTATTCTGGTCAATCAAATATTAACTGCCGTCTGCTACTAACTACAAAATAACCGTACTTCAATTCCACAAAATCTTATTTCAAATCCCTAAAATATCATTCACCAAATCGACCTTTGAAATTTAGTAAAAATAATTCTAAGTTTGTCATCACACATTGTGTAATTCTTCGGAAAATGTCGCTTACCACGAACTGTATTTTAACGTATGACAGTTTCGGTATTCCACCGTCTCCGTGATTTAAATTGTCAGTAATGTTTTCTTTTTTTTACGCCATTTTACGCCCTCTGTACGAACATATTAAACCCACTTACAAAGCCGGTCCTGCTAAAGGTACGCTATACATCCTACTCCACATATGACTTGAATGTTGATTGGTCGAAAATTGGTATAACATTTGCTCACGTACCTATTATACTAAAACTAATTCATAGACTGACGAAATTCAGTTTTAGACCGGTATTATTCTTTATCGTTCTCAAACGATATCACGGTATTCAAAAATAAAGTCGTAAATTAATATCTATTTCTACATAATGAATACACGTGTCAAAGCTAAACACCTACATGGAGCTTTTTACCACGCACGTGTGCCAATAAAATGGATACTTACGTCTAGTCAATAAATTTAGCGAGCTTCCCTGTCATTATCTTTTACGTGTTGTACCTACGTATGGGCGATTCTCAAATTATTATTCAAGTTTCTTTACATGGCGAGCGGTGCCAATTTTTTTTGCTGATCACTTACCATCGTATTATAGATTAGTGGCTTGTTCGTATTTTGTTTGTATGTGAACGGACATATTAGTATACATACCAACTTGTAGAAACGAAATCTCTCTTCAAAAATGATCCTATTCGTTATCATTTTACATAACTTACCCAAGTATTCCATACTGCACGACGACGGTGCTAATCCGCTAAGCCAAAGTCTCTCAACATTGTTTTGGTCCGTGGCCCCTTTTGAGTCACACATATGTCCGTGGCTCCCATATTCGTTTTTTTTATACTTATAAACATGTAAGTTTTTCGAGACAGAGTGAGAAGTGAAAAGATTTCAAAATAATTTTCTATTCTTTGAAAATTTTGCTCGCTGGCAAATTTTACGGATTTCCTAAAATGAAAAGACGCCGAACCCTTTTTTTTTAGTTCTTCCAGGATTTATTCGTGGCCTCTCAAAACTGTGATGTGGCTCAGTTATTTTTTTCTCTGTGGCCCCCTTGGAACATGCTTTCTCAATATCAAATTGGAATCGATCATATTACATACACTTCCGTACGTTTTGTAACACGGGTTGAACGTCTAAAGATGGCGAAACACGGGTCATCACCTTCCAAATTTACGGAAGTGTACAACATTTGAATGATTCAAATTTAATCGCTAATCGTTTGTGACAAATAAATCAGTCTACTTGAATTTTGAAATTTTACTGATCAGAATATTTGGAATGGAAGCTCAAAATCTATGGGTAGTAAGTAGTACATAATAATATAACATGAATATGTTACTTTTAGGGTGTTCACTGTCAAAACTTAATGGAAAGGCATTATATTTAAAACAATACAATATCCATTTGTACTACTTCCGCTTTTATTGAAATAAAACTCAGGACCGGTTTCGGTGACGACGAGCATAGCATCAGTTAATAATGATTGTCATGAGGGAAACCGGTCCTGATCTTTTTAAATAAAAGTGTAAATAAATATTGTGTTTTTTGAATACATATCGACTGTGGAAAGGAAAAAGGACGTAACCCACACAAAAACGTGTTTTGATGATTTTGGGACATATGCAAATTATGAATTATACACAACCTTGAAGTGCACGGAGACTTCTAAACTGGTGTTAAATTGACATAACCTAATATTAATTAAAGAAGTTGTCTAGGAAAAACCTTTATTTCAGTGTTTTTTCTTGGTTTTAATTTTTTACAAGGTCATCTTTTTCAAACTTAAAAGCTAAATTTAGATACCAATTAGGCATTTTCAGCTTCCATCCTTAGATAGATAGATAGAACGTGTGTCAAGTTGTATACATTGTGATTATCGAAAAAAAGCTGTTTTAGAAAAACTGAGGGTTACGTCCTTTTTCCTTTCCACAGTCGATATGTAAGTTGAAATTGTCATTATGCCAGAATTTTCAACTTCTTTTTCAATGATCATTTCCAATTTTATGTGTTGGGTATCCATTATTATGTGATATTTTTTTTAAATTCAGTTCTTTGGTTTCTCTGTCATTTTATTTAATTAATTTACTAACAAAGTGCGCTATATTCAATTTTAAAGTCTCAACTCAGTCTCAAACACTAAAATTGATCAAAAATATCTACCAGGTACTGGCAGCCCGAACTATTTTGAGCCCATGTGTGCGCATTGGCTTTGTTATTTTTCAGTGAAGATCTTTTCAAATCCATCAAATTGACAGGCGTAAAAACAAAGATGCTGTCTTATACGGCCAAAAGAGATTCACCATTGACAGCAGGGTCATAAACATTTAAACCTTTTCGCAGCCAAAGCTAAAACACATTTGTTTCGATATTTAAATTATAATATATTTTTTTTCAAGTTAAACAAAAATAGTATAATTTCACGGTAAGATTCAAAGTAATCTAAGGCCGTGAGATATTCGAAAATATGTTTTGCCTTAGTAATTCCCCTTGTATTGTACGAGTTTATCATCAAAAATTAACTAATAAACTTTATCAACATAGGGTCGTATGCTAAGCCCATTGAAAAAAGACTCCGACTCCTTTTTTGAAATTTCGATAAAAAGTTATATGTATATAATGGAAAATAATACACCTTTTCTAAATCTGAGTCGAAGTCAGACCATTAATTTTAAATGCCGATGTCGCGGTTTTTTTACGAATAAATCACCGTAGTCAAAACATCACAAATACAAATATATTTCCAGCAATGCTTCAATATAACAGAAAATAATTGATAATTCTTAATATGGTCGTACTTGTTATACTTCCAAGTTTATAATGAAAAAAATCGATTAGTTCAATATTGTATTTGTTTTTAATTATCAATTAATATTCTATTTGTAGAGAATATGTTGCACACCTTCATAATTCCTTATTTTTAATCAGTCACAAAGGTAACAAGGATCTTAATTCGAACATATATTATTTTTTTGTTTGCAACTCGGTGCAGCTATTTCCAACATGTTAAAAGAAGGTTTACCTTATCATATCATCTGGTAAGACAAAATCCATGCATCGCTTGTAATCGTTGCCAGCAACAGTAATTCTTGGTCCAGTGCATTCACCATATGAGGCCCACATGATGTCTCAGAAAAAGAACGCCCCTCGTCATTTGGCAGTACGCAAAATAAACAAAAAATCTCTTTGCACACTCTCGGCACTGATTTTTCGTGTGAATGATATTGTATTTTTTAATTCGTCATAGGTGCCAATGTGCGTTAAAAATGTCGAGTATTTTAACTTCACGGAGTTAAAATGATTACTATATGGTCTCTCATATGTCAAATACAAAATACAAAAAAAAACAATATCAGTTGTCTTCATTTATGTGGATATATTCAATATTAGATAACCACATTTCAAATAGTTTAGTGGCTGAACGATTCACAGCTATACACGATTGTTAAGCAAGTAGATGGTAATTACCATGATAATTATCATCTTTTTTGACCTTTGAATATTTTGCGTATATGGAGGACCGCTATATGTACAGGGGACTGCCACATACGGTATAACAAACTTTTCTGTAAGGTGGAACGCTATAGGAGGGTTTACAATACAAATATGTAAATACAGTATTTTCGGTTTGGGAAAGGTTATTTTAATATACCTACCAATATTCTTTCAATGTCTCCATACACGTATCAAGGTATATTTACAATATTCCGCTGTAAAGAAATATAAATATTTTATTTCAATACAATTAATTCGAGTTCAAACAAATTCACATTGTTTCCATGTGTCTTTCTTTTGGTTTCTCGAGTACGAAGATGTACACGCATATTGTACAATATTGTACCATCTTCTTAAAAATCGGTAGGTGGAAAAATTTTGCTCTATTTTTTTTAAAATAACACGTTAACGATGACAACAGTATATCAACTCATACTATCATACTGGTTATTAAATATTTTTAAATAAATGTTCATAAAGTATACATAGTTTTGTCAAATTTATACAGTAATATTAATCCTGAGCGGTCAATGAGAGTATACTTTTTATAAAAGTGGGATGGAAATGATGAAATGCCTTAAAAGTTAATAAGTATTCTTTTCATAACTCACGAAACACCTACGCACATTTTCTAATGGAAAAATAACTACCTATACGTTTGTATACAGAGATTTATCCTTAATGTTTTTTTTATATATATTAACTCGGGGATGTAAACGTTTTTGCTTTTATAAATAAATATAAATCAAAGCTTAATTTTCAAGAAAGTATTCTTGGTATAAACATGCCAAAAATATTTTTTTCACGTTTCAATAATAATCTCGAGTAAACGCATTTAAGAAAATTTATGGATGTTTGCATTAATTCAAATAATAAACAAACACGACAGGAAAGTTCTCATATTTTTTTGTAAACAAAATCAATATTTTGCGCAGTTCTTAATATTCATAGAACTAATGAAAATCTAGAAGGGAATTTGCGAATCAATCGCTTATAGATCATAACCGTACTAATGGCAAATAAAATATTCACCAATATACACAAATGTTTGCACTAAACTATGTTAACATAGAGACATGTTCATAGATATTCTGCTGACCAACCATAAAGACTTGGGACACAGAATATACATACATACATACTATTATAAAGCGAACATTCAACTTGTGACTTTCGCGATAATACCATCGTTTTTGTCATTTAAACATTGAAGTTTTAAAAGAAGACAAAGTGTTAGATTGGATGACAAATTAGCGCTCAAATATCAATTGTAAAATGTAACCAAAAGTCTCTCAGATATGATTTTCGTAAAATTTATCACTAAGAAGTATCATGAATTTGTCATGAAGAATTATTAAATATCTATTTACAGTGTGAATTTTGTGGAATCTGCTTCTGCCGGCTCAACACTCTGATGTATTGTGTCTCTAATTTTGATATTGATTCACTATGTTTACAAAACATTTAGTACATATCGCCATGCATTAACTACACACTTGTGCCAAAAAGAGTATCTTCTTTCATTCATATCCAATTGGTTTTTTTACAGACGTGGAAGGGCTATCAGCCAAGATAAATCTGATGATGGCGAGTGCAGAAGCGAACGATCTTCCGGAACCTCCTTCTCCGGGAGTAGAAAACCAATACAGCAACAACTGCGCATATTTGGAGCAGTTATTAGGTGAGTCAAATTGATGCATATTAACGTGTTAGTGCTTAGGTTAATTGAGAAATCTCTCGCATTACTTTTTGACTAGTATTTTATTGATTTATTAAAAAAAAATACTAATTGGTAAAAATACATACAGTGATTTTTTGATTGGTGAAAAAAATAGTAACGCTTAGTTGATATGCGCGAGTTAAATGGAATGTTGAGACATTTTGTCTTCTGTGTATATAAATATATGTACAGTGGAACCCCCAATTATACTACCCCGAATTACGCGCTGGCTTGAAAAATTCGCCGCAAATCCTTCAATTGCACGGTCTCATTCCATTGTCGTTAATACGAGACGGTCGTCTGTGCCGCGCATACAGTCAAATGTTGGCTAGCGTCTGTGTATTCAACACGTGTCAGGCTATACATGTATAGCCGGGCGACTTTCTATGTGTTGGATTTTGGCGCTTTACATTTTATGACTTCTAATATTGACTAAATATTTCGTCAATATTTTTTTTTTGCAAAACTAAGGGAAATCTGAGTTTTGAATTTTTCGCGGAAAAAACAAAATCCCTAATTTTGTATGAGATTCACACCCTCAATTACACTATCCCGAATTACACTGTCCCGACTTTAGTGTAAATGGGGGTTTGACTGTACTGTATATAATAATAGATATATAAAAGATATGTTTCATTACTGAAAACAACTTAACTACAATTTATTAGAATAAAAGTATTTTAAATTTGAATCGTGCAAATTATGTACATTCACACAGATTTTGTCACTAACGACCCGGGTTTCGCCTTTCGGCATCTTCACTTCGTCTTCTTCACACCATCTTCGGTTAGTGACAAAATCTGTGTGAATGTACATAATTTGAACGATTCAAATTTAATATTGAAATTCCACCAAGCAGCTTCAGTCGAAATCTTAGCCTGGACACTGACGAGCCCGAAAAATCAAATTTTCCCATTAAAAGTTCAGCTCATGCTATAAATCAAGACCATTAAAGTCAAAATCGAGTGAATTATGTTCGTTGCCGAGTGATTACCTGATATTCAAACAGGCAAACTGTCACATAAATGCACTAAATTGCAACATTCAAACTTAATGACCCATAAACAACAGTAAAAATGTTTAAATTTCAAAACAAAACATAACATCTTTGCAAACATTTGCGGAACGAAAGGATATCCAATAGGTTGGAAGTTCAACTGGAAATGTAGGTATATCACTTATACCGTATATGTATATATTTTTTAATTCAAATCCAATAATAAGTGGTTTGCATTGCAAGTACATTATAAAACAATATTAATTATGCAATTCTAGTACTCTATAATCAAGTTCTAGTAAATCTACTCCATTAGAATTGGACGTATATATTATGCAAAAAGATACTATCTCTCAATCATTTGAAGGTTCAACAGTTAGTTAATCTTAAAATAATACTGAACATTATATTGTGTTACAGTATTGATTTATATTGTCATCAGTTTATAACGTCTGCGATAAACGAAGCCGGTCACAATTGTTATTCAAATACATAAGAGAAATATTTTTCAATATCTAAAATTTCATCCCCCTATCCGATCTATAAAGCAACGTACAAGGAGAGCGATTAGCTTACCGGTAGTTCTGTCTTAGCAAAATCTCTGTACGATTATGTAGACTCGTAATGAAGTTTATTTTAACAATTTTTTTCTACGACACTTTGTTAATCAGTTGATCAACTCTTAAAAAATATGTAATTTTATATCCATAGATTCCGCATGTAAAAATTCCCCATAAATATATAAAACATTTTCATTATTACCTATCAAATAAAGAAATTATTAACATTGCTTCAGAATCGGCAGATATCTTTTTATCCTTTTGATTTTAACCCTTTGGGTAGTAAGTTTATTTTTACTAAATTAAGATTTTTTGATTCATTTACCATTGATACACACAAAAATATATAAAACAAATTGTTCATTGATCAGTCTGGTAAGAATATGGAATAATATTTCTTTTATAATTTTACAATGCAAAATTAAAAATGTAAATGTATGGAAACATATTATTATTTTTCAACAATTTTCAAGAACCTATTACTTCCAATTTGGGCCTAGATCTTTTTTTGCTTTTTACGGCTACCGATTTTGTGCAAATATGTATTGACCTTTTTACAAATTTGTTTTGTTCATTTGCAACAAATAATAAAAATAACGAGATCGTCAAAATTCACAGATACAAATGTTTTTTACCAATATGTGAAAAAATAATGACAATTCAATTAAAAGCAAGAGAATAGCAATAAGCATTAAGCACTAAAATATTTGTCCGTACGAAGCGGCAATACTCCTCAAAGGGTTAAAAATATACTTACCTATTTTTGTTTTGTACTTCGACATTGTTCACAGCTTATGGTAATAAATTAGTCAAAGTGAATTAGTCAGTATAATAAAAATGTATTTTTACGAGTTTGCAAAAAAATAATATTATCCAGGGACGGATGAAGTTCTTGGAATGTGAAATTTTTATATTTCGTACTTACATATTTATATGTAAACTGAAAAACAAATACATATTTCAAAAAACGATACACTGAGTAATTATGAATTTTTAAGTGTTCAATGTCTCAATTATATTGAAAAATAATAGAACAATTATTTTTTTTATACAATTAATTTATTGTCATCAAGACCAGGAATATGGTATATTTTTTTTTTCAGTTGAAAATGCTCGTGGTGAAATGTTGAAACCAGTTCTGATTGTGATAAATTAAGCGTAGAATAAGAACAAAAGAGAGATTCATCATTTTTTAGGGTATTTATTAAACTCATACATAATATAAACCAATAATGTCTTATGTGCTACTTCGCAAAAACAAATACAGCGCATTTACACTACAAGCTAGATAAATAGTCTTAAAATAAAAAGATTTTTTGTCTATAAAAAATATTAAAACAAATTTGACTCGACACATATATTTCTTAATATTTAATATAACCAATTTTATTTAAGTACACCTCTGTAGGTAAAATCGATGGCGCTAAACAATAGGCTATTCATCAAGTCACCAAAGTGTGTTGACCTTGACATATAATTAGATGCTTGCTGCATTTTCGCTAATATTTAGGTCGACTGCCGTATGTAATATTTCTTAATTTTTCATTGAACAAAAAATTATATACCTCATCGATCAGAGTAGTTTCACATTTGACTTAAATAAAATCATAAAAACAGAAATCTGTAACATAATGTTTAATTATGTATATCAATATCGATTTCAAATGAAACGGGAGCTCAAATGTATGAATTTCAAGAGGATTTAGTAACAAGAATGTATTTTTCCAAAGATTTCTGCGAATTTAATATAATTTGTATTTCCGAGGTCATCATTGCTGTTTGTTTTCAATTGGAAATAATAATCATGACATTTTGAAACAATCAATGGAACACTTTTGTACTTATTCCGGATATTGTAGTTACTGGAGTGCTATATTTGCAATTTCTAGTCATTGTATTTAAAACTATAATGAAGTTTTGGATGTCTCGTGAAATATATTTCAAATAAAACCGCAGTTTTCTCCGACGATGGAAAACATAAAATTGTTTAAGCTTCATTCATAACTAAAATTAGCCAAAATGCAGACTACGGCAGTTTACTTATTAAGAGTGTTTTTATTTGGTTACGCGTTGGAATAATGGGTTTCGCTCGTCAATGAACTTTAAAAATACTACCATTACGCAAACGATTAACGTCACATTTAATCGGTTTATTACCCAACAGTTTTGAATTTCGGAATGATCATGAATGGAGACCCTTAAAAAGTATTTCAGTTTTATTCGCGCATAATAATATTTACCAGGGCTGTAGAGTCGGATTCGTTGAGTCGGAGTATTTTGACTGACTAAAGATGATCTGCTGGAATAGGTATATGTATATCGACTGTGGAAAGGAAAAAGGACGTAACCCACACATGTCAAATTTTACAGGAGGCGCAAAAAATGTGTTTTGATGATTTTGGGCCATATGCAAATTATGAATTATACTAAGTTATGAAATTGGTGTTAAATTGACATAATCTAATATTAATAAAAGAAATTGTCCAGGAAAAACCTTTATTTCAGTCTTTTTTATTGGTTTTAACTTTTTACAAGGTCATCTTTTTCAAACTTAAAAGCTAAATTTAGATACTAATTTGGCATTTACAGCTTGCATCCTTTTGATAGAACGTGTATCAAGTTTGATACATTGTGATTATCGAAAAAATCTCTGGGTTACGTCCTTTTTCCTTTCCACAGTCCATATATAAGTTTGATTGAAATTATTGAAAAATTTCCTCAGAGTCGTTTTTTTTATTTTAAAGCCGGAGTCGTCTTTATTTTACACGACTCCACAGCCCTGATATGTACATACATTTTTTTAAATTCACTTACCCACCTTTCAATTAGAATAAAAAAAATATTTAAACATTGCCACTTTACCTAAAAATAAATAACATAATTATACCTATGTATGTTATATTTACATTATTTCTAACACAAAAATAATTGGTCCGTGCAAATGCGGTTTAGGCGAATTCATCCAGTTTGCCAGCCAACTTGTATAGAAATAAGAATGGTGTTCACGATTCCGATCCAATATCGCAATAATTTACAACAAAACTTTGTTCTGACCTGGCAAACGCAAAGACCTGGCGTTCATTAATTTATATTATTAGCAGTTGGCATGTTTACAAAGCGACGACATTAAAATTAAGTTTTCTTTATTTCATAATCGGAGACTATATGGGGGGTCACCAGGGCCGCATAAGGGCAACAGGAAACCTAATCGATCAAAGCACAATAAAGAGCTAACCATTATAACTTTAATCAGCAATCGCCGAGTATTCTAAAATATACCGTGCCAGGAAACTCGTGCGAGAAAATTTTACTATAGGATGTAAATAACTCATATTTTATTGCTTTAGCCTGTTCACTCATATGAAGTTATAAATAATTTAGTTCTTAATTCAAAGCTATTTATTCTTCGTATGTCGACGTAAATATATTGTTGAATGCTATCGAAAGTGATGTACAATATGTCAAAAATGTTAAACTGTTGTATCGCTTGACCGCTATGTATTTATTTTGGGACTTTAAGATATTCAGCTACTCTATACTTAATTTTAAACGATTTAAATATTTACATCGGCTTACTTTTCTGCTAATAATAAATTTATATTACATGAATACAATTATAAATAGTCAGTATTTAAAATATAATCCTGAACAACTAAACCGAATAATGAAATTGTATCTAATTATATATCGACTGTGGAAAGGAAAAATGACTTAACCTACAGTTTCTTCAAAACAGGTTTTTTTCGATAATCACAATGTATCAAACTTGATACACGTTCTATCAAAAGGATGCAAGCTGCAAATGCCGAATTAGTATCTAAATTTAGCTTTTAAGTTTCAAAAAATGACCTTGTAAAAAATTAAAACCAAGAAAAAAGACTGAAATAAAGGTTTTTCCTAGACAATTTCTTTAATTAATATTAGATTATGTCAATTAAACACCAGCTTAGAAGTCTCCGTGCACTTCAGGGTTGTGTATAATTCATAATTTACATATGTCACAAAATCATCAAAACACGTTTTTAGCGCCTCCTGTAAAATCTGATATATGTGGGTTACGTCCTTTTTCCTTTCCACAGTCGATATAATGAGTATACAGCTAAAATAAATCCAATAATAATTATTATCATGTATTTTATGAAGTCTGACACGATTAATAGGAAGCCTCTGAAATAAACTATGTGTTACCTTTTATTAGATTTAAATAGTAACACTTACACTCATTTGTACTAATCAATCAACAGTTTATAATGCTTGTCATGAGCGAAATCGGTCCTGATAATGTAAAATAAAAGTGGAGTTAGTACAATGACTGTTTTATTTTTTAAATATAACGCCTTTTCACCAAGTATTGACAGTGAACGCCTTGAAAGTGACCTTTAATTAGTATTTGTTTACCAAAAGAGAGACGACATTGATATAACTTTGCTTCCAACCCCTATTATTGATAATATAATATTAATATCTAAATAATTGAAAAATATAATTTTATATTCAATTGAATATCTACAGAGCTACCGCCGAATCAATCAACTTAATATTATAATTATTTATTTAATATCGACGTTAGTTACGTTCTTCGATGGCAGCATTTTGTCCGTACCGTAGGGAATTTAAATCGGCATTACTGGCAATAATGAGATAACGATTATTCTAAATTTGAAAAACAAAATCCATTATTATATCCCAACTATAATTTCGCACGCGAATCACAGCATCGAGCTAACATAGGCGCTTACCTGCAAGGTCATTATTGTCGTGATTGACGACTCGCAATCTCTATTCCACCCTAGTCCTTCGGCTACGGACGATGATAGTAAAAAAATCAACATCTCGTCCTGGCAATACTATCATGAATATAAATTAGCACCGCGTGCGGACGTAGTAATAAATTATGAGCGAGGAACTTTAACAGCGGCGTCCTTTCCGCACGGATTCTACTTGGTCGAATCTCTTGAAATTAAACGTATACTTCATAAATCTGGCAGCCACCTTGTAAATTATAAAATTCTGTAGTTTTCCATAGTATGTATTCTTTCCGACAAGAAAGTGATAGATTTTTTTATTTGGACAACCAAATGTAGGTCATAAATGACTATTCACGATCCAAGTACCGAGTCTTCTTTCACTCATTCCTTATTTAGATACAACAATCGCAAGTGCTCTTTTCCGAATTTATGACATCAGTGTATTCTTTCTCTCCATAACATTTAGTAAAGATTGAATTTTTGTCTACTGTGATCTGCGATATTTTTCCAATTTGCATATAGAACTACTATTTTTTTAATCACGTTAACACTTATGACCATTTTTCACTATAAATCAAGTATTTTCTAATAGGTGCCGACTTGTCCTAGGTTATTGTGATATCAAAATCGAACAAGCCTTTGATAATATAATTTTCTAAGACCATTCATACTTTCAGTTGAAAGTTAAAACACTTCATATCAATAAACCACAAATTATTATGTTATCTTTAACGTTGTCATCTTTTTCCGTTCGATATTTCACATTTGAATATTATAAAAAGTACAATAGTTAACATTAAACTGAAGTACTTTTTTAAAATAATAGTTACATTTTGTTTTTTAGAAAAATACATTTAAAAAAACAGAATAAAGTAAAAATGAATATCACTGCTATTAGAAGAAAACAGATCAGACGCCCATAAATTGATTTTATATCTCACAGCGTGACAGATGAATTTCTATTTTATTATCTAACATTTGGAATGACGTCATGAACAGAATCATATTAAAATTTATTACATTAGTGTACCTTATTTTTTTATGACCATTTCCCTCTTATTTGTAATGATATCTTTGTGAAATGAATATATTAACATAGCCAGGGCCTCTTTGGATAGAATCAGGGAAGGAAACCTCCCCTAATCCGATCTTCCAGATTTGGGGTAGCCCTGACAGTCTGGTTACATAATTATTTTTACAAGAAAGCAAAGATAAACAATAAAAGACTCGGTCTCAGTCAACAGCTATAGTACATTATATAACAATCTTTATTCAATTAAGTACACACAATAATATTTATGAATAATGATAATATAACTAAATAAAACAAAATATGTCATTCATCTTTCTGGGGTTTCAGGGGGCGAATCCATTATTGACTTAAAGTCGTAATAACATAATAATAAAATGATACCAAGTATTGATTTACACGAATAATTACAAATAAATAATAAACAAAAAAAACTTTAACTTTTCAACTTCCGTTGTTTCGTCTTCTTTTTCGCCTGGGACATCAGTGGGTTACCCTTTATACTGTTATTCTTAAACCCGAGTTACTTCAATCCTTGCAAATGTGATAATATTCGGATAAAATATCTCCTGATAGTTATGCAGATTAAATGTCACCAATGGCGCTATTGTACAATTCACTGAGTTTATAAGTGATGTTGATCCCAGGCGAAAAAAAGATTACTCAAACAAACAATCAAACGTAACCTATCTCAATCAATGCCCTTTTTATACTAATTTTCTCGCGTAGAAAAACAGCTGAAGATCCGCGTCGTATTTTGTCACTTGGTGTTCTAAATTCAATATATTTCAAATAATTCTGTTTAATAATTATTAAATTATTATGTTTTTCTTTAATTTCCATTACTAGCAAGTGGTTTCTTTAATGAATACTAGTAAGAAATCTGATCTTAATATGCAAGGCGTTTTTTTAAGACCATTATATTATATATTCTCTATTAAAAAAAATGAGAAGGTGTCAATATACTTGTTTGCAATGGATTCAGTGTTACCTAGTGGTGGTACCTAATCAAATTTATGACTTTTATTCCTCCAGTTTGTGTGAAGTAGTAAGTTTCAGATGCATCTTCGGAATATAGCCTCAACCAGTGAAACAATAAAGTTAACGAATTAAATTTTAGTAAAGAATTGATCGTATGTGTAAAACAATAAATATCATTATCTCTTATTTTATTATATTAAATGGTGCTTTGTCCCAACAATTTTATAGAAATATTTAAGTAATGTAAGTTTGTGTAAATCGATTATCTTGTATACGTTCAAACGTAAGACGATTCTGTTCCGTTAATTACGGTTGCTGCACGTCAATGTCGACAGCGTGCTGTATCGCATACGTAAAAATTCGATTCATATATGGGCCTCAGCGATGGGTGCCCATTTAATATAGTGCCTATCCAAAGATGTTGTTGTAACTGTTCATATTATATTTCAATCAACACCTCGTAAAGTAACCTATACAATTTACTCTAAGAATGCCTCATGGATAACAATTTACTTCACTACCAATTTGACAAACGTGTCGTCTTGATTGTGAGAAACGTAATTGAATCAAGCGATGATAAAATTCAATGTTGTGGCACAAAGAAGAGGACGTTTTTAATAAACAAACCGACACTGATCTTCGCCACTTCGCTTTTATTGCCTGGTCGATTGTTGAATTTGAATTGGACATTGGAGATGTTTATGATGATTGATGGTATCTCTGCATTTAACCCTTTGCAGCTTGTATATTAGGCCATTAGGAGAGTGACATATTATATCTTAGATACCTCCATTGTTAAAAAATCATGTACAGAAGAGAAGTAATCGCCATCAACTTTTCTATTTCAACGTTCAAAACGTTCAGTATAACACTTTAAACCTTAGATAAAAAAATATTTTAATCGTTAGGTAGGTAATATAAAGCTCGAATATTTTTGAATAGTTACTAGTTATTCAATTTAAATACTAAACTAAACGTATTGAAAACATCAATTAGATACTGATTAATAATATTAAAATAATGAAGAAAAAAACTGGTCCATTGCTTGTTGTACAAAGTTTTATATCGGCAAAACAGAAAGAACACTGAACATCCGAGTTTTATAACATATGGCAGCCTTTAGATTGAAAAAAGACACGTCTACTTTTGCTAATCACTTAATTTCGGAAGGACACGTGTTCAATCAGGAACAAGGGATAAAAATGTTACACCCAAATACGGACAGTCATAAGCTCTTTTTCCAAGAAATTTTAGAAATCAACAAAGCACAGCTGCAAAGTCTTCCGATTTTAAACGAAATATCAAACTTTCCCACATCTCCACTTATATAACCATAAAATCATATAATCATAAAACCTTTGCCGACAAACAAATTATATAATTCTTGAAACTGCTCACTACTCAAATCTGTTGGCATTCCCATGGGCTCATCCTTTTCGCCAGCAATGGATTTGGACTCAGTGATGCATTTATATCTTATATAAACACGAAACTTCCATTTGCTAAGCGTCAGTTCAAGTTCATCCGTGCACTTGAATGCCTGAAGATGCCGAAAGGCAAAACCCGGGTCGTTAGTGACAAAATTTATGAGAATGTACATAGTTTGAACGATTCAAATGGTCCATTGTTGTTTATGTCTATAGATTATGTAACTTCTGGTAAATTATTTATACTAACATAATTACATATATGAGTCAGTATGTCCGCCGTAGTTTTAAACATAAAACTGCTAAATTTTATGATAGATCGAAGTGTCAGAAAATTATACAGACACGATTAAAATAGATTTTTAAACATCCGCCGCGTGTTGATTTTTATGATTTACTGAAGCTTCTGCGAGAAACATCCCTGAAATTTTATAGTAAACAGTTGTTAATTAGTTGAATTTGCGTCGGACGTAAATTATAATAACAATTCTTGAACACTTGCAACACGGAACTCGGAAAATTCCCAAGTACCCGCCACATTAAATGGAAATTTCCTGAAATTTTATTTTGCCAAGCCTCTGAAATACCTTCATGAATGAATTTTAACTCATATTGTTTTATTTAAAAATTGTTTTGTCACCATCTTGATTAGCTTAGGTTTTGGAGGGAAAACTGTCATTTTCATTTTGTACACATAACTGACAGTTTAGCTTAGTAACTGACTCATGCTGATCATAATATTTTTACACTGTAGATTTTACAATTTTTTGTATTAAAACGTAAAACATGGTTTCCATGAAAATAGTAATACAATTTCGCTCAATCGATACTATAGCTATAGATATACATTAAGATTTTATACTTAATTTTTTAATAGAATTTGAATAGTTTTTTAGTAGACACAGCAGCCGTGAATGTTTATTTAAGCTCAACTTAAAAAAGAATGCATTCCAGAGATCCAGTTTAAAAATAGCCAACATTCATCCATCAATAATACAAAGTCAAATCGCGCTGTATGTAATCCATTAGCATAAAGCTTTTCATATTTAGCAAAATATTTTGACAGGCGGCCATGATTGAAGATGGAAGATGCCACAAGGCGACTTGAGATAGATTGAAAAAGGAAAGCGTCGACGCTCGAAGGAAAGGCAGAATGCCAACAAGATAACATCGACGTTTAATTTGTGAGCAAATTGTTCCGTTTGACTTTTTTGTAAATTGTGCAGAAGGAGCGTCGGTAATATAGGAGAACGGATTAATTTCATTACACGACCGATTTAAAAAATATTAATGCCATGTATTGATCTTCAAGAGATACCTATTGACTCTTGGCGTAAAACACACTTATATATTACTAAGCAAATTTTAAATTTGCTAGACATGGTATTTTTGCATCGTCATCATAAGAATGGGTTGTTATCAACCTATACGTCATTGTATTTTATTATACATTACAACTACCATTTCAGCTTTGATAAAACTTTTTTAGGCAACGAATGTGTTAATTGACGCGTAAGGTATTCGCCATGTTTGCAACACAGATAAATTTATTGTATTTTGACACAAGCTACATACATATATAAATAAATTCACAATTGCAATGGCGAAAACATGATTAAATTATTAAACTTCAATTCCTTAAATATATATCAGCGAATCGTCTAATAGAACATCTCGAGTGGTAATGTCGAGATTTGACAAATAATTTCCGCTAAACCGACGCAGCGAAGCGACAGTTTTCCAAAATAACATTCCAGCAGAGACATCGACGCCGACATGCACTTCCATGCCTTGAAAACTCAGCGGAAGTTGTTGCCTTCTAAATTTGAAAACATCACTGCTTTATACTTTCGCTGTTTTTTTAATCTATTTCCATATTATTTGAACGATGTTGCCAGTATATTTATACGAATCATTTAAAAATACTACTTATCAAATTCTTACGAGAGAAATAAAGCGAAAGGTTACTTAGAGATTCTTATAATCTAAGAAAAGAGTTTCACAAAAAAACACGAAAAACGTGATATACACAAGTATTACTTGTGTATTTTTATTTATCTGAAACATCATTTTCAGCTGTTTGAAATCCATGTAGGATAATTTCAAATATTTTATTAAAACATATAAATACAAAATTAAATTACTTTCGTACAACCTGCATGGTGTTAATTTAGAAAGATTTACTAATAACTAATACAAAAACGTCATGTCTTACGCTCGTTTCTCTTACAATGTGTATTTGTAGGAATGTTTATTGTGAAACAGGAAAATGTGTTTCTTTCCCTAAAATAAAATTTTCAGATTTTATAAAATTTGTAATAAAATACAGCAAACTGTATAATCTCGTTTAAAAATGAAAAACTACAAACAATACGCATGCCTTTTTGGAATACACTGTAGTGAAATAAAAATAGAACAGATATGTCTAGGAATAGTTTTAGCCCATCGTTATGTCTTTAAAGAGCTCTTTAACGTTTGTTTGCGACAATGTGTCTGCAGTTGCCGTCATTAAATTCAAATTCCATTTGCATAACTATTTGTTGCACATTTTTCTTAATTTAGCTATTCGTCGCCTGTGTTGAGATACACGTATCCAGTAAAATGTCGTACGTATTAATTGGTAATAAATAAAAATGTCTACATATATCTTTATGTTTTTGTGGCGGGTCATGTTTCAATAATCTCACCTTATTGGGAATATGAATTACACTTAAGAACGAACGATGAGTTAGTTATATTAATTAAAGTGCAATATGCAGGAAATGTGCAATATTAATCGATGTGGTCTCGCAAATAATAAAAGAGTTACTAATGTAACGTGATGATGTCCAAATTTAAAAAAAAAACTGTGTAGGTGTATTGTGCAATTAATTTAGGTGGCTGACGAAAGGCTTAGTGCAAATAATGGCTCTGACTGTTTTTACTAAACATATATTATGTACCATAAAATTTAACAAGTACCATACATAGTATAGGAAAAAATAGGTAGTTTATACATAGTTAATAATCTATTTTTTATTAAATGTACGACTTTTCTTTAAATATGACTTCAACTCCATCAGTCACTCAACCTTCCGCTCGAGTATGGTAGGATAAAAGGTCACGTAAGAAAACTGGATTATAGCCAATCACATACCCCGCTGACTATGATGTATTTTTGGTAGGATTTAAATAACAGACACAGGTATCTAAATTATTGATTATTGAAAAGGTCGATAATCAATTGGGGCTCAAACCGAATGCCCACTTCCTACATTTCTAGATATGTAGACAGTGGCGTAGCCAACTCATAGTAGAGTATGAGGGCCCAAATTTCTACATACTCAATATCACAAATAACATGGGGGGGGGGGGCTTGAGTGACGTATGCATGAGAGCCCCAAATTTCTACCAACCCCAGATGTTTATTTTGTAGCACAGCTGGAAGGCAAATTAATGCAATTAATTTTACATTAGTGTGTTTTCCTTACATGCAATTTACCTTATTTTCATGTTTCTTGAAATATTCTCAAACATGATATTATGTTTCTTTAAAAAAGATTGACGTTTAAACGATAAGCATTATAACGATACTTAATTTGACAGTTATTATTAGAGTATTTCGTTAAAATAGCGCTCAATTGTTTATAATGAAAAAATCCTGCTGAAAAATTAACAAAATGTAAACTAAATTAAACGTTGAAAGCTTTGCCAAGATTTTTAAGCATCTGCTTTTCAAATTAATGATTGGCAGAATTGTATACCAATCCCGCCATTAAATGAAATTACTAACAAGTAGGAACGATAAAGTTTCAAGAAAACTCCATCGACACGTTCCTAAATTGAATCTTTGAATTTGGCACGTTCGAGAAATTAACGTTTTCCGCTCGCTGCATTTTAAATGGCGGACACCCTATGTACAATTTTATTATAAGGCGAACTCGCATTGTTTATGAGCAATTGCAAAATTCGGATAGTTTTACGCGCGATTAAATCAATCTTACCCGCTATATTTCGTGCAGAACCGGCTCGGAAATTTACAACCCATAAACATTAACGTCACCACATATAGAACTGGCCACAAAGTCCATCGACGTGCACGTACGAAATCACTGAAAGATATTTTTGGCTGAAGCGTGAAGTTAACTTTTTTTTATAAATCATATAGCGCCAGTTGTCAGCGATAAATTCAATGATTACAATATATCTGGAATATATCATAATATATACATTTTATTTTGTAATATTCAACGCGTGTTATATGATCTTTCACTATATTATAACCAGGTGGTTTTACCGCCTGTCAACATTCACACATTGCGATATATGTAAAAAATTCGCATGTAGAGAAATATATATTCGGCGGATTCAACAGTTGGGAGGCCCGAGGCGCAATCATTTTTTTGTGGCCTTCTTTTTCGAATCACTAAAACAGAATTAAAAATATTATATGGGCTTATAGAAGATATTTTAAGGCCCCACAGATTGGAGGCCCCTAGCGCGCGCCTCTTGCGCTTATGGGTTATTCCGCCACTGCATATTTTGTGTGTGTGTGCGTGCGTTAAAAAAAAATAATCAACACTAAACTTATGCTTTCACAGAAACTGCTCATGCGGTAACAAATACGAGTATGTGTTACAGATGGAAAGATAAATTAAAACTGATTAATAAAATATATTATAATACGACTTAGTGCTGTTATCATATTATAATGAACAACACTGCGTATATACTCATTTTCTTTAACTATTTTTCAGGAAAAAGCAAGGCTCGATAATGTTTACAGAGGTCACAGAAACAACATGTATACACAGAAACAACATGCGATACTGTTTATTCGTTTGGTGGAAATTATTTTTATTTATTTTTGAAATGCTATAAGTTATGCATATCAATATAACGGTACACTTTCCCAAGACTGTCGTACTTGTTTTTCACAAGAAAAGGTTAGGAAAAACCTTAAATCGATATCGTTAGCCAAGGAATATGATGTTTATGAATGAGAGTGCCAAATAAGAGTGCAATAAAATCAATTTAGCCGAAATTTTATTTGAATTACGCATTAGTTTTGAGTTTAATAAGTATTATTACTACAACGCCGCCATCTTTAATAAGAAGTGTTGCAATGTTATATTATATGAATGTAGTACCCTAATTTAGAGCTTCAGTTCGTAAATAAGCTAACCTGATAACACTTTGAACAAAATGCCGCCAATAATTTAAATCTATACTAAATTATCTACTTTTGAAACCAACCAAACCAAACGCCATTCATAAAACATGATTTTCCTTTCGGATTGCATCTTTTGTTGGGATATTTCGTAACATTTTCTATTGTAATCGAGTGCAGCGATCATTGGATGGATGGTTTTCCATGAAAAATCCGGATAATGTGAAGAGAAAGATTGCCTGCTATTATAAATTTATTACTGAGTAACGGTATTACTAAGCACGCAAAAAAAATAATACAACGCGTTAAAAGTACTCGCATGCTTGATACGGGTGGACAGTGTTTTGTTGTTGACGATCCAAAAGTGAACTGAAATGTAGGTCAAAAAAATCTTTTGCTGGTGTTCATTTTATAAAACATATTTATAAGTCTTCTTGGTTATTTTTTTTATATGAGTAGGCGAATTGATTTTTATTTTTAAATATAAACTGAAAAGAATATTTTAATATAATTTCTTTGAATTATGTACATTAAAATTAATAAACGAAATTTATGAGATGGCAGCGTGGTCGAACGGTCAACGTCATTGGCTTAAAACAGATCTCTTAAATATATACCCACTCATCCTATCCTAAAAACGGACATAGTTAGAGCAATTAGCCAAACCAATAGTTCTGTCCTAGTCTTATCTCTATATCCCCACTATCTTTAAAAAAGGAGATTGGGCAACTGAATAACAAGCAGTTTTCGTAGAAATACTTATTTTGAGATAAATTCCATCAGGAGTTCATATGCTCCATATTAGAATCGGGCGTGGAAAAAAATAAACATGATAATATCTAGACTTCCTTCTAGCTACCATAGATAAAAGTCACGATTTTTCAGTTCAGTATTCAAAAATCAAATATGTACTCGATACGACGTAAACAAAAATTAAATTTTCTTTTATATTAACAGATTTATGCTTGTTTTTTTTTGTAAATTTCATATTTGCTGTTTTATCAATTAAGTTATGTATATTTTCAGTTACAGTATTTGAAGGTTAATTTTAAACAATTATGACTAACATCGAATTTTTTAAAAATCTATGCGAATGAAAAAAGCGAGTTAATTTTCATTATTTGTTATGTATCATCAGTCTTACCAAAAAAGTGGGGATGGGTCTTTTTGTTAATGTCTTATGTTAAGACAAAAGGTTATTTTTAAATTGTAGGTTTGCTAGCAAGTGAGTGAAAGTTTTTGTTCTACCGAAACCTATTCATACCATAACACTATGCGAATATGTACATACTTTCAAATTTTACATACCTACTTTAAATTATGATATTTTGTATTGCAGGTCATTCGGTAATATCGACTGTGGAAAGGAAAAAGGACGTAACCCACACATATCAAATTTTACAGGAGGCGCTAAAAACGTGTTTTGATGATTTTGTGACATATGCAAATTATGAATTATACACATCCTTGAAGTGCGCGGATACTTCTAAACTGGTGTTAAATTGACATAACCTAATATTAATTAAAGAAATTGTCTCGGAAAAACCTTTATTTCATTGTTTTTTCTTGGTTTTATTTTTTTACAAGGTCATCTTTTTCAAACTTAAAAGCTAAATTTAGATACTTATTCAACATTTTCAGCTTCCATCCTTTTGATAGAATGTGTATCAAGTTGTATAGATTGTGATTATCGAAAAAAAGCTGTTTTGAAAAATTGAGGGTTACGTCCTTTTTCCTTTCCACAGTCGATATATAATATATTATCTCGAGCATGACTTTTTCCATACTTTAATTTAGTTACTAAAATAAACATATTTTTTTAAAAATTGAACAGCAAATTTTTTTCATTGGCCTATTTTATAATAGACAAACAATAAATATTACCATTCTCTATGACGTCTCTATCGATTCCAGGTATACATCAAGTTATTTGGCATCCGCACGAAAAGCAAAAACAAAGCTTTCGTCATTATCTTAGCAATGAACTGCTAGCTGTAAATATAGAAACTATTTTTCTTTAGTTGCTAAATGATATTATGATATAATTCTGCCCAGACTGCTAAAACGGCTTTGTGTGACTTCAGTCATGCATTGTCAGTACTGAAACTATACATGCATAACTATTCGACGACACTACACAGTGGTGCACCTTCTATAATATTATTTATTACTAAATTTACTAGAAATTCATGATAATATGTTTGTACTGAAATACGCTAACGTTAGCAACCATTTTCGCACAGTAATAATTTCTGATAAATGTATATTTTAATTCCTTTATTAAAAAATGGTAATAATGATAATACTGCCCTTAATAAGACTGAAGATGTCGAGTTTTGAGAGCTTATTTTGTAAATCTCATAAATAAACTATTTTGTTCCGTTAATTATTTTGGCAACATATTATATTATAGTTCAGCCTGCAATAAAAATAAATATTGTATTGATAACCCCCCCTACACGATTCATTCAACCCGTTTTGTTTTATAATTGTTTACATACCGAAATCAGTAATTTAACTATTTTTTTTTTCAAAATCGCAGATTTTATGTGATGCTGGATGACAAATTTCCTCGAGTCACTTAAGTAAGTCTCATGTCGCAAGTGTAAGAAGATTCAAAATTTGATTGGAATATTCTAATAAATTTATATTAACCTTGTCGGGAAACCCAGACACATGAGCTTTTGGACAAAGCTCCTTCCACTAAACCACAGTGGCCGAGACCAGAGAGAGACCAGGTCAGACTAGAGGTGACTTTAGAAAGGCAAAAGGACGTAACCGTCAGTTTTTTTCATTATAACATTTTTTTGGTAATCACAATGTATAAAACTTATACACGTTCTATTAAATTGATGTATGCTGCAAATGTGGAATTAGGGTTTATACAATTTACAAAAAGGAAAAGGACTCGGACAAAGTTTTTTCTTAAACAAATAAATTAATATCGGAGTAAATAGAATACCGGTGTATTATCTTTGTGCATTTCAAGAATGTGTATATTTAATTTGGTTATCTTATACAATAGCGTCGTGAAGCATTTGACGTTTAATCGAAATTGCCGCCAACACAGAAATCGTTTGTGAATTATTTGTTTTAATTAATTATACAAATCTAAGAAGCGTTGTGATCTTTGACTACTGTCAGAATAAACGAAAAAAATAAATGTGTATTCAATCGTATCTTAACTAAGATGTATAAGTAGTTACAAATAGCTTCCAATATTAACGATTTCGCGGCGAAATCGGTACGATTGAATATACATTTTTTTTTTCATTTATTCTGATAGTAATCAAAGATCATAACGCTTCTTAGTATAGTTAATTAAAACAAATAATTCACGAACGATTTCTGTGTTGGCGGCAATTTCGATTAAACGTCAAATGCTTCACGACGCTATTCTTTAAGATAACCTTTAATTTTATATTTTAACTTTACCCGAAATTATTAGGAATCGTTTTTTTTTTACCACTAAAAGTTACGTCATTTTGCCTATCTACAGTCCACGTATATAGTTTGCTGCTGACTTCTGTAGTAAGCAGTAAAACTCTTCTAAATGGTCGATTTTTATTGTTTTTTGATAGAAAAAAGATTACGAAATCCGTACAACGCCACTGTACTAGTTATCGATTTCGTCTTTGGGATTCTCTCACGACCGCGCTCGACATATCTGATTCTAACATACCGCCTACATACCAAGCAACGATTATTATGAATCAAACTTACGTCGATTGGATACTAAGCAATAATAATTAGAGTTACATATTATCATTGCTAACGATTGCCCTTATAGATCGACGGAAGTCAACAATTTGAAAGACATAATGATTTCTTATTAAACTATGCCCTTAGCTCATATTATAATAATTGATTTCAACCGTGCACGTTCTCGCAATGTTAATATTGATCATTTTAGTCTAAGGCACCTCTTCCTAGTATTTGCAGTCCTATATTAACAGTCTACATTGAATTTAATATATTTATAAACAAAATAAATGTGATTTATCAGTGATGCTGGCCATTCAACCACGTGATTATCATAAGGTAACTGAAAAATATGCATTATGTTTATGAAACAATCGCCGTCCTCTTGAAATGATTAGTAAAATGAAAATTCATAACCGACAGTAAATGATAATTATTGCCTTCTTTACTTTTCCTACTAACAGTTTTCTTAAGTACTTACTACCAATATAAAGCTTTCCAAACCTAAACTATGTAAACATTTATCAATACAAAAAGGTCCTCCATAATTAATCTACCACACCTTTTATTTAGCAGTAAGCAGTTTTAAAAGTAATTTGTTAGCATTACAATATAATACATCATCAATTTACTATGGATGAATATAGTTTATTATGTATTTATAATAGATGAAATCTTCTAGTACTGAAACAGTTATATGTTATACAGGACTGTGGAGTAAAAAAAAACCACTACGACTCCGGCTTTAAATTAAAAATCGACTCTGAATTGTGTTTTTTCAATAATTTCCGTTTAACTTACATTTCTGTATACCATCTGATTTTTTTGTTACTAGAACAATTCTATTACATTTCAGCAATCAAAATGGTGAATAGACTAACATTTTTTTAATATCTTTAACTCCGATTCCGACTCCACAGCATTGACGTTACACAGGTTTATTTCTTCTGAAAAACAAAATCTCTTTGACGTTTAGTTTTTCTTACTGCAATCAATTTGTTATTTAGTTTAGGCTGTGCATAATATATATTTACTTACAGCTATTGACATTGCACTATTTAACATTAAAGTCTTAAGAATATAACTTTATTCCACTCCTTGCAATTAAATCCCAAGTCAATGGATCAAAGGTTTTGTATTAATAAAAAGCAAAGCTAAATCGGTCAAGACAATTATTAAGCTTAATCTAACGATCTGTTTTTAGTAAGGTCTGTCGGAAGGGCATTGAATTTAAATAATGATTGTTTCCTGTTCAATTCGGAATCATGCGCTAAGAACAATGGATTGCATTGAAAACAAATAGTATACCTATCTATCATTATTCCCAAATAATAAATTTATTCACCATGTAGAGGAAATGCTATGTTCCACTACTTATAGGAGAGGTTGGAATGCACGTGTAGAACAAGAACGATCTTAAATTTTTTCAATGTTTGTTCTCGAGGGTTAAAATTTCAATTTCCTCCTTAAGGAAGTTCATATTAAAAGTAAAGTAACATTAACAACGTTCGAGTGTTGGTATAAATTAATTGTATAATAAGAAGCACTTAATCACAATCTCAGGATTTCAAAATCACCGAGCAAAAATTTCTCAAAAATTGTCAATTTCGAAATTAAGTGATCAGGAAAAGGATCTGGTATTAGACTCCCTGTCCTATTGCAGACGGTACCATCCTCTTGCATTCTACATTGTCCATCTTCAAGTTCATCTGTGCATTTGAATGCATGAAAACTCCGAAAAGCGATACCTGACAGTAAACATGTGAAAATGTATACAATTTGAAAGATTCAAATTTGATAACAAAATTTCATCAAGCACCTTCAGTCGAAATCCTAAATTGTATCAATTAGATGTGACAGATGAACTATTGTACACTTCATTGAGAGAATACACTAAAGTTCATAGAAAATAGTAATATCGTATTTTTTTCGAAGACTTACAGTGACTACAGGACATCTTAGGAATACTATACGATAGACATTTTGCTATCAGGTGGCTTTTATGAATATTCAGCTCGTGTATCAAAATATTCGTAGAACTTACCGGTATCCACTATTGTTCTCTGTCCAATACATACCTGTGTCAACAACCAAAGTAACATTATTATGTGTAGGTACGATAAGGAGTGTAAGATACATTTTTTTTCGATATGGATGGATGCACCTGAATTTTTTTATTGGATTGAAATTGTCAATGAATGATTTCAATCAAACAAAAAAAAACAGCCACGTCATTCCATCACAATGATATTAATTTGTTTTTGTAAATTTCAATTTATAGATGAAGATGGAAGATGAATAAAAAAAATCTTTAATCAATTTGTATGATAATCAAAAAACATAGACAAAAATAAAATAATGTCCTATTTCAAATCCATTTCTACCAATGTAAAACATATTCCCTCCAAATCGCGGTATCTCAATAAAAGTTTTCTACAAAAACTGTTTGTTACTCAGTTGCTCAACATCTCTTTTTTTAAGAAAGTAGCGTTGGAAGGATTGTGGCTAGAACAGGAATATTGGTTAACCAATCGCTCTCACTACGCCCCGTTGTTTTAGGATTGGAAGAGTGGGAGGTAACTTTTAGAGATCAAAAACACCCATGCTTTCGAACAGGGTTTGAAAAAATGCTGTTCGTAGCAGGACACAGAAAAAGTTGTGTTTTATTTGGACAATGGCTCAACGATGGTCTTGTAAGGTGCATCACGTTGGCTGTCCATAATACGGAATTGTGATTTAGTGTTCCCGTTCCAATGATCATGAATTCGCTACCCATGCGACATTACGTGGGAACAAAATACGCAATTGGAATAAATCAGCTGGTCTTCGAATCGATCATCGATTGATTCGTCGTAACTATTGTGATGCACAATCGAAGGGAAGGGTTTTCATGATGGCAATATAATTCAATTGAATTGTCAACATTGTTATTACACTGCTTGTGAAAAGAAATGTCACACGTGACTCGCCGCACCGAGGATTATCTTCACACCAACTAGTAGGACCAATATTGTAGAATTTTAACTACATATGATATTCACTTTTAGGGTGTTCACTGTCAATACTTGGTGGAAAGGCATTATATTAATAAAAACAATAATCCTTTGTACTTCATTCCACTTTATTTAATATGTCAGGACCGGTTTCGCTCATTGCGAGCATTGTCAACTTTATTAATGTAGCATTTTATCACTTTGTCAAAAATTTCCCAAATTTTAATTATGTTTGTAATTACTTTCAATCGCATTCTGAATTTATGAATCTGGGATGACTTTTTAATTATATGTTAGTTGTGTTGAACATTTTAATTTTGTGTTATTTTAGAATCACTTTAATGTAATTGGCAATTTCTTTTCAATGCCAACTGTTGTGTATAACTTTTCAATTTTGTATAAATAGCATTGTTAAATTATATTTCTTATCAGTTGACAATGCTCGCAATGAGCGAAACCGGTCCTGACATATTAAATAAAGTGGAATGAAGTACAAAGGATTATTGTTTTTATTAACATATGATATTATCAGTGCTTTTTTTTTAAAGAAAAAGATGCCGGAATTCACTTCTTATTAAAGATTTTACTAAAAGATATTTCAATAATTTCAAGTGTATATAATATCATGGCTGTGGAGTCGGAGTCGCGGTATTTTGGTTGAAGTCGGAGTCGTGAAAAATGAGCGGCTTGATTTTTTTTTGAAAAATATATTTAATGATGTTTATTTAAACAAAATATTCAAAAGTGTTAACATTTCATGCTTGGCTGACTAAAGATGATCTGATGGTATACATATCGACTGTGGAAAGGAAAAAGGACTTAACCCACAGTTTCTTCAAAACAGGTTTTTTTCGATAATCACAATGTATCAAACTTGATACACGTTCTATCAAAAGGATGCAAGCTGCAAATGCCGAATTAGTATCTAAATTTAGCTTTTTAGTTTGAAAAAATGACCTTGTAAAAAACTAAAACCAAGAAAAAAGACTGAAATAAAGGTTTTTCCTAGACAATTTCTTTAATTAATATTAGATTATGTCAATTAAACACCAGTTTAGAAGTCTCTGTGCACTTCAGGGTTGTGTATAATTCATAATTTGTATATGTCACAAAATCATCAAAACTCGTTTTAAGCGCCTCCTGTAAAATTTGATATGTGTGGGTTAAGTCCTTTTTCCTTTCCACAGTCGATATATATATAAGTTAAAATGAAATTATTGAAAAATTTCCTCGGAGTCGGAGTTGTTAATTATTTTTAAGCTGGAGTCGGAGTCGTCTTTTTTTCACACGACTCCACAGCCCTGGTATATATACTTCTTTCAGTTAAAAACTAAATATTCAATTGTAGAATATAAACTCTTTACGACTTACCTATTTTATGATAGTTTTGTGATGGAATTATATGTTTTTATGAAAACTTCTAGTACAATTTCACATCTTTCATAAAATTTGATCAATGTTTTCTTAGTTTTATGTATTACATTTTTTTTTTAATAAACCTATTCCTGAATGCAATGCTATATTGTATTAGAATTGTTTTTTTCAGAATCGGTGAAGCAGAATGCAGTAGTACCAATCAATCAATCGTTCATCTTATTCTGCCGTGATTTCAACCACGTACTAAAAAAACCACAGCATACATTACAATGAATTAAATTACTACACCGCAATCGTGTGCACAAAATCTCGTTTCTGATTTGCATTCAAAATAAATTCACTTCGACCGCTGACAATAGCCACTATTGTAAACAAAAGCTTCTTTGTATAGCTATTATACCGCAATTTATATTGCGTACGCAAATTACTTGGCTATTGGTTGCGAACCAATGGGATGCGAAATATATTGTGTCTCCGTCAAAATAATATAATCGTTCTTTGACCGCCAGCCTTCGTTAATGTGTTACTGGATAAAGCTAACTCAGTTTTCAGTCACGCACCTTGAGTTGCACTTTTAAAAACATTATATTCTAATAAATTTAGTTAAACATTGCAAACATGTTTAATTATAATAGGAATGAAATTGTGTCTTATGAATTAATAAGAACCAGTACTGCTTTCGTTTTAAAAGAAATTTACTGATTTGAAAATACTAACAGAATGTTTTATTATTATTTCTGTTGCGATTTAATTAATGACCTTTTCTATAATGATATACGGTAAAATATATAAAATTTATAAAAAACATTTTTAGGTATGAATACATATTATGTTAAAATGACACCTAGATTCAAGACTATCATGAGAAACCAAGGCATATTTAGACTTTTAATTTACACGTAGCTTAGCAAAAATGCAGCAAAAAGATTTGTTGCCACTGATTAATGAGTTGCACGCGATCTTCTGGAAATTTTCACTCTCTGCGAATTGTGTACGCTGGACGCAGTAATTAAGATATTTACGTGTAGTGATTTGAAACCCATTTGTTTTCATGAAAGTAATGCCACTTAATGCCAGTATATCTCAAGACAGTTGTGTAAAAACCATTATTTATTTGTTTTATTTTTAAATAAACATGTCAATTACAAATTATTTTCTCGTACATGGCGTGCGTGCTCAGTAGATTAGTATGTAGTAGAATTTTTACTCTAGAATGGTATGGTTTCCATAACCGTCATCTTGAATGCTGTTTTTTTACAGGGTCAATCCGTGTAAATTCCCTCATGATCTTAACAGCTTTGTTGTTATCCATACTTTGTAAATAAAAAATAATTAATCAGATAATTCTAAAAGAAGGGAGACTTTCCGTTAAAGTTTGTCACTAAACTCTCGTCTCATGATTTTTCTCTTACCTTTTGCAGTCTCCACATTCACTGTTTCATTTAATATTGTCAATTATGTAAAAAATAGTCGTAATCTATGTAATCCAGGGATTTGAATAACGGTCCGAAACAAATTTTAAAAATATTTTCAAATAAATGGTTGACATCAAATTAATATATCAGTTGGGAGAACGTACGCACATTCCTCCATATATGTTCCTCATATTGGCGATACCGCTAACAGGTACTTATCATGTCATTGATATTATTGATGTCAATATGATATTAATTGTTTCGGAATAATATTACATACCGCATTCAATGCTAATGTTTTTTTTGAAAGAATGACTGATATTACAGAACTTACAAGCTATAGTATTAACCACGGATAGGCAGGTGTCGAATGATAATTGTTTCCTAACATAGTCATGACAAAATAGAAACGTATCATTATATTAACTGGACCAGTGGCGTTCAAAGATAAAACAGTATACTAGCGGTGGGTTGCCGATACGCTACCAATGGGCTCACTCGATCTCAGAGCTATTCGCGTTGTTCTGGGGAAGAACTGGATGTTTCTATCAATATTATACAATTATACGCAATAATTATTAAAGTAACCGAATGTTATTTAATATACTTATATAATACCCGTAGCAATACCCAATGCATGCATTATAATTAATATCAATAGCTAAAAATTGTACATGCCTACTAGAGGTCTGCACGGACCGAAATTTAAAAAAATACCCGGTACGAGCCCGAAAAACTAAGACCCGACCCGTACCGGACCCGAATCTAATACCACACTTGTTACCCGAACCCGACCCGAAGCCCATATTTTTACTCCTCAGCCCGAAAAAAACCTGTTTTTTACAAATTTACAATTCTCTACAGAAATGGTAATAATTAAAATCATCATGGCTGACTTATGACACGAACACAGTCTGAAATATTTTTTTGAAGAAATAAATTGCTTACCCGGTCCCGGCCCGAGCCCGACTCAATTGCGCAAATTGGTAGGTATCTACTATTTTTTAGGTCCAATTCCATGTTTCAAACGTTATATTTAAGCCGTTGTTGATAATAATATTATATGAGAGAAATTGTAATTGGGTCGGATTTTTTATCAGGGAATATTTTTTTTTTCTTAATGTAAAAAGCGAGCCCACCCCTGAGTATATATAGATAAATTAATAGTCGATAATGTCCGTTTGAAGGATGTCCCCGATTTCCCCTCCCCTCCCTCTTCCCCAGGCCCGATGTCGCCATTTTTTTATTCATACTAAAGACAAATTTTTCCATATACTGTTATTTGATGAAACAAATCGCTGAAAAATTGAATTCTCATACAAAAAAGCACCAAGGGCTGGATTCGAAACACGGTCTTTGGATTATGAGTTGAATATGTATAGATAAATGTTTCTTATCTTTATTATTCAGGGCTGTATGGTAGAGTGAAACCTTACCGACCGATCCCGATTTATTTCTAATTCACAATTCCAGCGCACGTTAAATACAATTGTAATTTCATCAAACTCTGAATAGGCTTATTTTTTATTAATTTGTTATGAAATCTGTACAAATAAAAAAATGTATTAAATTAATAAAGCAGTCAATTGGTTCGACTCTCATACCCATAGCCCATACGTATGTATATAAGAATACACTCTACACGAAATTGTTTGCCGATCACCGTTTTCAAAGTAGCATCTAAATGGGCATCAAAGTAGCATCTAAAATCTTAGGGCGCCGAACTGTCGTGGCACGTCTGACATTGCAACTATTTTTCATTCAATTTGCACAAATAGTGCTTATAAGTTTTTTATAAACGCTTTTATTTTATTTATATGTGCACTTAAATAAACATCAATTCGAGGTTCCCAGAACCATTAGACTTTTTTATACAGTTACATTCATAGAATATGTATGTGAATATGTTTAAGTGCATCTTTTAGTGCGAATTAAAAATATTACCATTGTTTATCTACTCATTTCTATGCACTGCACAGAAATTAATGTCAACACCTGCTGCGTGCACATACGATTCAAGATCGGTGTGAAATATTATCGTCACCTTATGGTACGTTTTTTGTTCGTAATTGGCAACAACTGTGCGTCTGCCAAGTGAAATATTAATGTTGAGGTGACATTGGGAGTGTGCTGTTTTCAATTGCATAAGTGTGGTTACTCGCCAATCTACATTATTTTAAATAATCCTACATTGTCTTCATTCCGGCCAGCAAAGCAGTCATTTATATTTATATCTTAATTATATCCATAATACTGCTTCATTTTTTGGACACCAACATAACTATTTGGTAGCAATTAAAAGATTTTTTAAAATATTAAATGATGATTTTATTCATTTGTGTGAAATAAAGTGAAATAAACAGAATTTTTTGAACAGTTGTTTTGTCAATCAACGTGTTATATTAATTAATTGCAGGAATGCATGTAATATAAACGGTAGGCACCAGAAATTTGGCCGGCCCTGGCAAGATTGTATGCTTCCGTTTTAGATGCAGGGCTTTGGAGTCGGAATCAGGGGTCGTAGAGTCAGGGGTTTTGTCCAGAGTTGGAGTCGAAAAAATCTTACGACTCAGACTCATTAAAAAAAATGATGTGTATTCAAACCACAACAGTCCATAGTATTGCAACTGCATTCTAGGCTAACTAAAATGATTTGATAGTATACATAAGTTAAAATGAAATGATTGAAAAAAATCTTTGGAGTTTGAGTAATTTTTTTTAAAGCTGAAGTCGGAGTCGTCTTTTTTACCCGACTCCACATGCCTGTCTAGATATAAAATTCTCTTAGGCACTTAGATATTTGGCCGCCTTTCCAGATACCTCCAGATTTACCGCTACTGGCGGTCTCCTGCTCTGCTCGCACATAGCACCGGCACTGAATATAAATAAAATAACACTATCGATATTGAAAATGAAACTGTCAACCACAGGTACTAAATTAAGAGAGGTGTAAACTTAAAATTGTATACATACAAGACCAGTGGCGGAGTACCCCATAAGCTCGTGAAGAGCGCGCTTAGTGCCTTCAAAAATATTATTTTGAAGCCTATGAATCTTAAATAAAGTTGTTAATGTTACTTACTATTTAACATGGAATTTTGCGATGTCTCTTTTATCCAAAAACAGCGCTTCCCAAGTGCTTAATCGGCCATTGCACAATGTAAATAATAATAACTTTTTCTTTTAGTTTGCAATGAGCTTATTTACCACTTTATTTGCGAATTTCCACACATTACTTGCGTGCCATAATAATAATATATATTTTTTCTTTGTTTTCAGTTGGTAAAGGTAAAGGACGCACCTCTGGTCCTGGCAATGTCTACATACAAGAGAGTAACAGCTTCTGACCCACGGAGTACTTAAGGAGGTCATCTGTTCATAACTACCTGAAATTAACAAATTTAATGCTTAATTTAGAAATAACTCTTAGCTTAAGAAATGTCGCTAATGTATTTATGTAAAATTATCAAATTAAACGAGAGTGACTGCTCTGACTCGATTTGTTTCATTTAATGCAGTTCTAAGCCCAAACACGAGTCATTTAGATATGTTATAATAATATTATTTTATACCATTGTAACAGATAATTTATAATCTTAAATCAGTTTCCACCAAATATATACACCTTGTGGATGGTAGTCAGTGGCCCTCAAGGATGTTCAGAATTCATTTGGATTGAAGAAGACGTATGTTAATGTCATGGCTTGATTTCTAATGTACCTGCTTATGGCCAAATTAGAACCTCATCACTATTGACTCACCACGAGAGTTTGAAAGGTTTACTGCGTTATGGCATCATTATTCATGAAACAAATACATATCATGATTTCTGAAAAAATCAACATTCGTGAATATTAAAAACATTTTATGTGATTCCCTACGCCAACGTTCTATTGACTTTTATGCGGGAATTTGCTTTCTTTTTCGTCGATAATTAGATATATCTCATTATTTGCACCCATTGTGAATGCGAACGCTGTTTATATTTATAGAAAATTAATGATTCCCGCCAGCAGACAAGATCGTTAACTTAAATCTTATCAGAGAGAGTAGTAGGATAATTAACGGAGACAGTTTCTTGGCAGTACACAGCAAATTGATAAGTTCCGGTGTCTTTAAAAAGTGATTCAAATTAATTTTCAGACATACAGAACCTTTAGATTATCTATTGACATGGTAATAAAAATAAATTATAATTATGATCATAACTTTCTCTTCCAATACAATCTTGTCAATAGAAATGTATTATAATAAAAATAATAAAACATTTTTAGTACTTTTTCCACATAAAATTTATTAGATCAGGACCGGTTTCGCTCATCGCGAGCATTATCAACTGATAAGAAAAATACATAAACAGTGATATTTATACAAATTTAAATTGAAATAAAAAGGTGTAAGCAACTATTAACAATTTAAAGGATTAGCAAATTACATTATAATTACACAAAATTAAAATGCTTAACACCCATAACAATTAAAAAATCATCATCAAAGAATAATAAATCTAAGTGGCAAACGATATCAATTATAAACACAATTAAAATTTGGGAAATTTTTACACAAAGTGAAACACTACATTACTAAAGTAAATATCCTAATGATGATTTGGTGTTTTTCCCGTTTTCAAGCAATGATGTACTTCAACAAAATCAGCAGTAATGAAGATTCTGAAAAAGACATTTTAAAAACCATATCAATTCTTACAAAAGGAATAAATTTTGAAAAACATATAAATAATATTTTTATATAATTTAAATTTAATATATAATTTAAATTTGTATAAATATCACTGTTTATGTATTTTTCTTATCAGTTGATAATGCTCGCGATGAGCGAAACCGGTCCTGATCTAATAAATTTTATGTGGAAAAAGTACTAAAAATGTTTTATTATTTTTATTATAATGCCATTCCACCAAGTATTGACAGTGAACACCTTAAAAGTGAGAAATGTATTAGATCACTGATTTGTAAAGCTTTTACTGTTGTACTAAATATACATAATAATTGTAGGTATTACTTAAACCAGTAAGATAGTTTTATAATTTGTGTTTGTACTATCTTTATACAATATAACTGTACAACTATTCTGTCTTATTGTTGACATAAACTAGCGTTACAAATCATGGTGTTCCTATCATTACACGATTAGATAATATTATACGACAGTCACAGTATGTTACAGGTTCTTTATGAAAAAAGCAATGGATTGCTCTTACCGATTATCATTTTTTAACATACATATTATGTCAGATTTCTCTTTTTAAACACGGACAAATTTGTTCAACTTTATCACCACAAAACTATGTTTAGTTAGATTTGCATAGCTCACATCTCCATCAATCACTTTTTTGATGATAATTGATTTAGCAAAATCTATATCCCAATAATAATTTTTGTACGTGTTGATTGGGTGCTTACGGTAAAACATTTTTCTGTATTGTTTATTTGGAGAATATTAGTTTTACTGGCGATTAGCTTGAAAGTACATATTTTTGTAGTTTTAAACTCTTTGTAGACGTAGACGAAATACATTCTGCGTAAAACGGTACAGCGTCATATTATAATATTATTTGAAATTTATTTATAACCTGCTTTATTTATGGCTGTTATGTTAGATGTTTTCAGCGCATGTAGTAAAGTAAACAGTGTGTTTATGGTTAGATTTTAAGACTTACCTTGAACTGTTATTACAGTAGAAAACTGTTTTGGTAGGTATGAAAGATGCAATGGTCAGCGTGTTTGTACTTATATATTTTCATTCTCCGAAACATAAATAATTCACATTTTGAATGTGTGAAGAAAGGAATTCTGCTCGTTACTAATGTAAAGATATTTTTTAAAAGATTGTTTTAAATTTTATGTCAATTTAGATTACAATGATAAATAAATATGCAATAAAAAATCTTTAAAATTCTAAGAATTTTAATATAACGTCAATTAGATATTTTATAAAAAGTAATTAATAAATAAATATCATTAAAAAATATTGTTGGAATTTTAGAATAAATAAAATTGCTTTCATTAACTCTTCCCCTGAGGTGTTAAAAATACTTCCGATATGTTCCTGGCCCTTAAAGAATCAAATGAAAAAACATGTTTTAACACTCACCGCCCTTTGATGGACAGTAAAACCCATGACATATATTTTTTTCAACATGTTTTTCACTTGGTTCTCAAAGGGAAAGCAGCATATCGGAAGTAAAAAGGCGGTTAACTGTAAAAAAAAATACAACACGTTCATACGATAAATTGTATTGATCGAAAATGTATTGAAACCTTACTGTCATTTCACTCATTCCAGCATTTGTTAGATAGTTTAATTTGATAAATATCGTATTACAAAAAGAAATAAATCGAGCAATTTTATTGAGTAATGCGAGACTGTAATATCGTTAATCACAGCGCTTATTCCATAGATGAAAAAGTTATATGTCTTTTTGATAAATCAAGATTATATGTATTGCGCACAGAAAATAAAAATCACCCCATGAGAGGTGAAGTGAGCCAAGTGGTATTTCAGAAAAGGATGAGTGTAATGCATTATAACATCCTACATGTCTGAAGGTATCGTAAAAGTGAAGTGAGCTCAGTAAATAGTGTTAATAAAAATTGTCAATCTTCCAAAATACTGAGTAAAGAAAGACGTGATTGTACATACTTAAAAGTTCAATAGAAAAGTTTTTGGCTCACTTAATTTTTTGATGCATCTGAAACAAACTTAAGATGAACACTGAGACAACAAAATATAGAAAAAAAAATAACAGTGAGTAACAATAACTCAATTTATCAATGTCCATCCGTTCCTATGAAATTTGAATTGATATTTCAATTTAACATTAATTTGAATTTGAATTGGTAAGATGTCGGTAAAATAATTAGCTGGGACATAATTCAGTCGGTTAGGTGCAGCGGAGACGTGGGGCGGTAGACGTGATCCACGATGGCTGATGGCAAGACGACGTGTCTTCAAGCAGCCGCAGATGTGGCGGAAGTGTTTCGTTGATCGCATGCAACGGCAGCGTTGTTCAACTTCGACACAATGTTAATAAAGTCGGCAATAAAACATTATAGAAATATGTTTGTTTATAGCATAAAATTTGGGTTATAGGATAAAACTGGACCGGAAAATGTCGTACACTAATAAAATCGTACACGGATAAAACCGTACAAAATTTTTAGGCTGAAAAACTCATGAAAAGAATATAAGTAATTTAATTCTAAATAAGTATCTACTTTTTCTATGTACGGCTTTTCTCCATTTACGGTTACATCCGTGAATGGCTTTGTTTATGTACGGTTTTATGGCTTTTTCCTGTTCCTTTTTTTTCCGTTCACCTAAAATTTGATCCATTTTTTCACACACTCCATAGGAAAACATAAAAGTATTTATGAAGTATGGATTGATTTGACAATTTATTAGGTAGAACTACATTATAATAAAATAAATGAAAAAATATTTATTTTTCCAAGAATACTATTGAAAATTGGTTGATAGATATTTCGGTCGCATGAAACCTTACATTACAGTCAAGCAAATACGAAATATGACTTTAATTAAAATAGTTACATTTTTAAAAACTCCGGGTGAGTGGCCAAGTGGTCAACTACGCTGGGTTCGTGGCTGCGCTCGCGGGCTCGAATCCTAGCACGAACAGTTTCATACATTGATTTTCAATTCATATTGTATGGGCTTCTGTTCGAAGGCATGGTTATCTGTGATGTCGAAAATTCCCTCCTAAACCAATCCGATCATAAAAATAGAGCGACGCGAGAGCGATTATCTAATAACTAATTGTGTACCTAATCTTGTGCTTCTATATTCACTCTCATCGAAAAAGAGTGGTTGAGCAACTAAGTAACTAGTCGTTAACGCAGAAAAACTTATATTGAGATGACAAAGAAATATTTAAATATCACAGTAGATCGTGAAAACTATTTTGATGGCTTTACAACACCTGATTTAAGAAGTAAAGAGAACGCGGGGAGAAGTTTTTGTAAATAGTCGTGGTCGGAAGGAAATGTACATTATTATGTATGGAACAGTGTTGCCATACCGACTAGATAATTATTTTTTCACTAAACGTCTTGTTACTTCGATACTATTTTTATTCTTATATTGAAATACATACCTAACAATAAAATACATTTCGTTTTTTAACTAAGAGATGAACCCACTGGAGAGGGAGTTCTTAAATAAACGATATACTTAATAGGTATGTTAATAACAGTTAATAGAAAATTTAAATTAACTTTGATTATTCCACCTATTGTGTTACTAACTGTGTCACGTGTTTCGCCTCTTTCAGAGGCATCTTCAGACTTACTATCGCAAAGTTTGCTTAAGTAATGAAGCAAGATTGATTCTAACATTTTAAAATTATAAAATTACAAAATGGTTTTTTTCCTTTTAAGAGGAGCAAGGAGGGGGGTGTAGAATCGAAATAAAACAAACAGATAATGATACTAATGAGTTGTAATCAATCAGATTGGGATTTTTCCTTTTTAAGGGAAGCAAAGAGGGGATTATAAAATCGAAACAGTGCAAACAAATTTAATCATACTACTAATGACGTTAAACATTACAAACTATTAAACTAATGGGCTGCAATCAATCAGCTAGGTTTGTGATTACTCTATTAATTGGAAACAATTTGAGTAACGGGGAACCACCTGTGCTATTAAGAATATTATTTAATAATATTTCTTTTTTGTTAAGAGTTTTATTAATTTCTAAAAATTCTAAACTATTCATCTTTAAACCCTTTTTATTTACTCGGTGGAGTATTTCTAAATTACAAATCTGATTAAAATTATGATTATTTTCTATTAAATGATTGGCAAACTCAGAAAAATTGTTACTTTTTAGACATCTTACATGTTCTTTAATTCTAATATTAAAGTTTCTACCTGTCTGTCCAACATAAGACGCTTGACAGTCTCCACAAGAGAGTCGATATTAATAACAGTTTGTTAAAACGTTACCCAAAAATTCAAAAATATTTTTTATAACACTCGAATCAAATATATTTATGAATAAAACAAGTAAAGTATCAAAATGTTACATATTCATATGAACGACTGTTCACCATCATAAGGTATCGCCTGCCCGTCTGGACCATAGTATGGAGGCATTCATCTAGCTGCGGACCAATAATGATATCATCGAATAAGTTTGTTACTTGGGTATGTTAGTCAAATGATTATACACAGTAAAATCAGTTATAGGTCTAAACAAACTTTTAGAAGGTGTTAATGTGGAAATATTGTTTTACTTATAAACTTCCTGTAACACTAAAAAAACTTTTCGAATCGAGTTTCTTAAGCATAATTTGGAAGAAAACATGTATTCACAACTTAGTAGATAAATACAAACAGACCGAAGCTGAGAGCAGTAACGTATCCAGAACCAAAAGCAGTGGTGGCTCACCGTTTGGGTACTATACGTATTTTTTTGTTAACGAGTTCAGATGCGCCATAAAATTCAAGCACATTTTGGGTTGCACAATAGGGACAGGGGTGGGATCTGCTTCGTTTAGAGGAGAAAAGGTAAAAACTCAATCACGCGATTAAAATTAATAATTTTACGCCAGTTCAAAAGACACGAGTATTAAGCACCAATCTACAATAGTCAGAAATGATCTCTTGAACGAGAGAATGATCGCTGTCGTGGACCCCGCTTATGTCACTACAGCATCGAAACAGTCTCGTTCGGTGAAGATATCTCTGGATCACAGCCGTTGGATGAAATTCTTCTGACTGATAATGTGTTTTATAGTATCTATTAAGACCGTGTCTTCTATTTCTGCGAAAGGGCACTTTCACAAACAATGCTAAACGGTGAATAGGAACAAGAAAGCTGTATGAATAAAACTGAGAAAATTCAGATGCTGAAAATATAAAGATGGATTCATAACGTGGCGCCTGTATACGCCCACAAACCGGGGAGTGTTAAACATTAATAATTAAAGTTTGCTTTCACAAGTTGAATTCATGACGTTGATAGCGAAATTGTAACATATTTTTATAAAAATACAACATGTGAAGATAGGGTTCAAAATAAAATAATCCAAGTGAAAATCGGTATATTGAAAATTATCTGATAGGTTGTTAATTTGTTTTAGGTATGTACACACTCACTTCTTTGTTACCTTTTTTCCCCTCAGTATTATCATGTTCATAAATTGTTTTCTCACTTTATGTAGTTACTAGCTGACCCGGCATGCGTTGCAATGCCACTCAAAGAAAGAAAGTGTTTGTGTTTTAATTATGTTTATTGAAGTGCTTTTGAATATATTTTGTTTTTTTGTCTGGTACGTATATGAATAGATCTTAAGGTTTTTCAACGCGTGATCAGGCCAGATACAGCTGTCCATGTGAGAAGCATGGATTTTTTAAATTTAGTCCACACACTTGTAGCGATTGTCCAAATGCTAGTCGCGCTGGAAACTGCAAACATTTATAAATAATTTTCAAAATATTTGCTGCAATTGCAGATGAAGCGATTGCCAACAATATTGTTTCGTGATCCAACGTTTTGGCTTGTGTTTGATTGCATGCATAATTCTGTCTTACGCTATGCGTTGTTCTGGGACCAATTTCGGAAGATTTGTTTGAACGAATGTACCCAATTTGTCGACATCAAATTGTGTTTCTCGTTCCTAATCACGGTCAAAAGGGTTGTTTGCATATCATTGTATCAGACGATCGGGCTTGAGCAGTGAAAACTCGAACGGTTTCCAAACTTGCTCGTCTGTTTCTGAAGCTCGTAATGCCGTTTTCTTTCGTGCTTGAGGTCTAGATCAACTAATAGCAAGTCTTTTAGGTGGCATAATTTTTGACAGCGAAAGAAATCTTTTGTGACGACTATTAAAAATTCACTTGATAATTGTTTACTATAATACCCTTTGATTGTTTGACGTAACCATGGCACGTATCAAACTTTAAAAGACTTAAGTTGCTGCGCACTTAGCGCCATCTGTCATTCAACAACATAAATAATTTCGCTCTGTTTGAAATACGAACGACGGACGTCAAAAATATTGAAAAAAAATTCGGGATAAGGACATCCTTCACCTAGCGGGATGAAATATACCTTAAAACCTATTCTACTATCTAACAAATATACATTTAAAAAATCGGTCAAGCCTATATAGAGATAGAGATAATTTTTAGAATAATTGAAATGTTTAAGTTTGCTAACAAATTTATTTCGTAGAAAAAGAAAAAGATCTCGGGATATATAACGATAGTCCTTCAGTATTTAAATTGTAAATAATATATTTTTTAGAATATTTGAAATGTTTTAAGTTTGCTAACAAATATATTTCGTAGAAGAAGAAGTAGATCTCGGGACATAATATATTGACAGCCTTGCAGTATTTAAATTGTAAATAATATATTTTTTGGAAAAATGTTTAAGTTTGCTAACAATCATTTTTCGTAGTAGCAGAAATAGACCTCAGGGCATATATCGACAGCCCTGCAGTATTTAAATTGTAAATTATTTAATTTTTGGAAAAATGTTTAAGTTTGCTTACAACAATTTTTCGGAGTAGCAGAAATAGACCTCAGGGCATATATCGACAGCCCTGCAGTATTTAAATTGTAAATTATTTAATTTTTGAAATAATGTTTAAGTTTGCTAACAATCATTTTTCGTAGTCGCAGAAATAGACCACGTGGCGTATATCGACAGCCCTGCAGTATTTAAATTGTAAATTATTTAATTTTTGGAATAATGTTTAAGTTTGCTAACAATCATTTTTCGTAGTAGCAGAAATAGACCACGTGGCATATATCGACAGCACTGCAGTATTTATATTGTAAATTATTTAATTTTTGGAAAAATGTTTAAGTTTGCTAACAATAATTTTTCGTAGTAGCAGAAATAGACCTCACGGCATATATCGACAGCCCTGCAGTATTTAAATTGTAAATTATTTAATTTTTGGAATAATGTTTAAGTTTGCTAACAACCATTTTTCGTAGTAGCAGAAATAGACCTCGTGGGATATATCGACAGCCCTGCAGTATTTAAATTGTAAATCATTTAATTTTTGGAATAATCTTTAAGTTTGCTAACAATCATTTTTCGTAGTAGCAGAAATAGACCTCAGGGCATATATCGACAGCCCTGCAGTATTTAAATTGTAAATTATTTAATTTTTGGAATAATGTTTAAGTTTGCTAACAACCATTTTTCGTAGTAGCAGAAATAGACCTCACGGCATATATCGACAGCCCTGCAGTATTTAAATTGTAAATTATTTAATTTTTGGAATAATGTTTAAGTTTGCTAACAACCATTTTTCGTAGTAGCAGAAATAGACCTCGTGGGATATATCTACAGCCCTGCAGTATTTAAATTGTAAATCATTTAATTTTTGGAATAATCTTTAAGTTTGCTAACAACCATTTTTCATAGTTGCAGAAATTTCGTAAATTATTGAATTTTTGGAATAAAATTTAAGTTTGCTTACAATAATTTTTCGGAGTAGCAGAAATAAACCTCAGGGCATATATCGACAGCCCTGCAGTGTTTAAATTGTAAATTATTTAATTTTTGAAATAATGTTTAAGTTTGCTAACAATCATTTTTCGTAGTAGCAGAAATAGACCACGTGGCGTATATCGACAGCCCTGCAGTATTGAAATTGTAAATTATTTAATTTTTGGAATAATGTTTAAGTTTGCTAACAATCATTTTTCGTAGTAGCAGAAATAGACCTCAGGGCATATATCGACAGCACTGCAGTATTTATATTGTAAATTATTTAATTTTTGGAATGATGTTTAAGTTTGCTAACAACCATTTTTCGTAGTAGCAGAAATTTCGTAAATTATTGAATTTTTGGGATAATGTTTAAGTTTGCTAACAATTATTTTTCGTAGTAGAAGATTTAAAAATAAAAGTCGAAATATAGTTCAATAAAATTTCCATACTGTCCATTAGAATATTCCTAATGCATGTAAGAAATAAAAAAGATTTTCAAGGCAGGATGCAAAATACAACCATAAATAATCGAATCAATGACACTGATCAAAATTTGTCAAATCAGCTCCAATAAATCTTGAAATTGTAAATTATTTAATTTTTGGAATAATGTTTAAGTTTGCTAACAATCATTTTTCGTAGTAGCAGAAATAGACCTCAGGGCATATATCGACAGCCCTGCAGTATTTAAATTGTAAATTATTTAATTTTTGGAAAAATGTTTAAGTTTGCTTACAACAATTTTTCGGAGTAGCAGAAATAGACCTCAGGGCATATATCGACAGCCCTGCAGTATTTAAATTGTAAATTATTTAATTTTTGAAATAATGTTTAAGTTTGCTAACAATCATTTTTCGTAGTCGCAGAAATAGACCACGTGGCGTATATCGACAGCCCTGCAGTATTTAAATTGTAAATTATTTAATTTTTGGAATAATGTTTAAGTTTGCTAACAATCATTTTTCGTAGTAGCAGAAATAGACCACGTGGCATATATCGACAGCACTGCAGTATTTATATTGTAAATTATTTAATTTTTGGAAAAATGTTTAAGTTTGCTAACAATAATTTTTCGTAGTAGCAGAAATAGACCTCACGGCATATATCGACAGCCCTGCAGTATTTAAATTGTAAATTATTTAATTTTTGGAATAATGTTTAAGTTTGCTAACAACCATTTTTCGTAGTAGCAGAAATAGACCTCGTGGGATATATCGACAGCCCTGCAGTATTTAAATTGTAAATCATTTAATTTTTGGAATAATCTTTAAGTTTGCTAACAATCATTTTTCGTAGTAGCAGAAATTTCGTAAATTATTGAATTTTCGGAATAATGTTTAAGTTTGCTAACAAATATTTTTCGTAGTAGCAGAAATAAGCCTCGTAATTTACTTTAGTTTTGGAATAATGTTTTAGTTTGCTAACAATCATTTTTCGTAGTAGCAGAAATAGACCACGTAAATTATTTAATTTTTGGAATGATGTTTAAGTTTTCTAACAACCATTTTTCGTAGTAGCAGAATTTTTTTAAATTATTGAATTTTTGGAATAATGTTTAAGTTTGCTAACAACCATTTTTCATAGTTGCAGAAATTTCGTAAATTATTGAATTTTTGGAATAAAATTTAAGTTTGCTTACAATAATTTTTCGGAGTAGCAGAAATAAACCTCAGGGCATATATCGACAGCCCTGCAGTGTTTAAATTGTAAATTATTTAATTTTTGAAATAATGTTTAAGTTTGCTAACAATCATTTTTCGTAGTAGCAGAAATAGACCACGTGGCGTATATCGACAGCCCTGCAGTATTGAAATTGTAAATTATTTAATTTTTGGAATAATGTTTAAGTTTGCTAACAATCATTTTTCGTAGTAGCAGAAATAGACCTCAGGGCATATATCGACAGCACTGCAGTATTTATATTGTAAATTATTTAATTTTTGGAAAAATGTTTAAGTTTGCTAACAATAATTTTTCGTAGTAGCAGAAATAGACCTCACGGGATATATCGACAGCCCTGCAGTATTTAAATTGTAAATCATTTAATTTTTGGAATAATCTTTAAGTTTGCTAACAATCATTTTTCGTAGTAGCAGAAATTTCGTAAATTATTGAATTTTTGGAATAATGTTTAAGTTTGCTAACAACTATTTTTCGTAGTAGCAGAAATAAGCCTCGTAATTTACTTTAGTTTTGGAATAATGTTTTAGTTTGCTAACAATCATTTTTCGTAGTAGCAGAAATAGACCACGTAAATTATTTAATTTTTGGAATGATGTTTAAGTTTGCTAACAACCATTTTTCGTAGTAGCAGATTTTTTTAAATTATTGAATTTTTGGAATAATGTTTAAGTTTGCTAACAACCATTTTTCATAGTTGCAGAAATTTCGTAAATTATTGAATTTTTGGAATAATGTTTAAGTTTGCTAACAATTATTTTTCGTAGTAGAAGATTTATAAATAAAAGTCGAAATATAGTTCAATATAATTTCCATACTGTCGTTAGAATATTCCTAATGCATGTAAGAAATAAAAAATGTTTTCAAGGCCAGATGCAAAATATAACCATACCTCCAATAATCGAATCAATGACGTCACTGAACAAAATCTGTCAAATCAGCTCCCAGCCCTATAATTATAGCTTCAAGAAATCGAATCAGTTTATTCGATTATTTAAAAAACGTCGTAGCGATGCATACTTTAAAATAATGTTCTCTCAATATTATTACGATCCTTTAATTATTACGAATTTAAAGACGTCCATTTCAATTGTTTTAAATTACATAGCGATTCACGTCAAGTCAACTGTCAAAGTTTTATCAGTCTATGGTATAATGCAATCAATGCCACCTAGTGGATACAACGTCAACCGTAAACAGCATACAACGTATGTTCCGCGTTCGATTTGGAAATTTCAAATAAACAAAATGTATGGAAACATTTATTTTATTCATAATTTCTTTCCCGTGATATTTTTCCGATGTTTTAATGCTTATTCTGCTATTCTAGGCGGATAAGAATTTAATAAGACAAAGATCATTAAAATCCGAGCTGTAATTCTCGAGATATACGTGGTGTAACAAACCCCACTTTCTTTTATATATATAGATTATTGATTGTCAAATTTAGTTCGCCATAACATATTAGCCTGGCAATAATTTTACTGGGTTGTTTGTAACAAATAAATAAATCACACCATTTATTTCATTGCATTAAAAACACATAAAAATAGTGATATATTCTTTTTAGACAAAACTCAGTGGTGGGTAACCCCATAAGGGTATGAGGTGCGCGCTTGGGGTCTCCGAATCCCGAGTGCCCAAAAAATATATATTATATAACATAATAAAAAGCACATATATTTTTAATTGAGTTTTCAATGGCTCCTCTTATTTTGCAAAGCTTTTACGTAATTCGAATAGCAGGGCATTCAAATTTGATTGCGCCTGGGGCCTACCAAGTGCGTAATCCGCCACTGATAATACTAGTTTGTTATGCAGAAGAAAGTTACCGCCATCACGCGGCGTCTCCAGGATTTTTTTTTCATCCACCAATCGCTTTGCTTCCTTCCATGATATGCCATCCTCATTCAGTTCCACCGAGTATATTATATGTATAGTAACAGCCTCGAGATGGTCAGCTTCACATTTGTATTATATGAAGAGACATCCTTCAAATTGATATTCGGGTAATTTTCTAATTATAAATTTATTTATGTCGTTTATTATATAATACATATTTTTAATTATCATTTTTTAAATTATATTTATTAATATCGTACAGGAATACCCCCAGTGGCGTAGTAAAGGGGGTGCGGTGGGGCGGACCACCCCGGACGGTACATTTTTGGGCGTGGCATTTTCAAAGATACATACAATATTTTTCAAAAAATTATATTAAAATTATAAAAAAATTAAGCCACCTGTGTAAAAACTCCTGGTTAATAGATAAAAATAGTAGAAGTGATTGAAAAACATAATTAGAGAAAATATTGGGGGCGGCAAATTTTAGAATCGCCCCGGGCGGCAGGACCCCTTCCTACATCACTGAATACCCCTACGTAATATCTAAGCGTGATTATGTATTTTGTAATATGTACCTTTAGGGCAGGGGTGTAGCCACACTTTTTTTTTCTAGGAGTGACTAGTTGATAAAATTATTGATGGCAATTGACTGATATCGCTGGTAATTATATCACAAGAGAGAAATACACATTTTATAAGTCCGCGGTCGATAAAAATTACCTTCGCGATCGACGCACTTATCCCTGATTTAGAGCTTGTAGGCGATAATAAAGTTATATTTGAATGGAATTAAGCTTGGTGGAATTTGAACATTGAATTTGATTCAAATTTTAATATTGAAATTCCACCATGCACCTTCAGTCGAAATCTTGAATTATAATAATAAAGTTATTTTTATAAAATTAAATTTTAGTGACATCTGGATGTACAAGTTGTCAACAGCTATACGTATTATCCACGTATGAATCACGTCACTTTTTAAAAAGACTCTAGATGTCAGTAATTCTACTTTTTTCAAAACAATCAAATGAATTTTGTAACTTCCTTACCACTCACTTTATTTACAAAAGAATCAGGAACTAGAAAAGATTTCCAAATGCAATGTTTTCGTCATAAACGTATGCATAAAACTGTTTGTTTAATCTTCATATTATTTTTATTTTACATATTTTCTATTCATGTCGTTTTTAATTATTATTATATTATACGGGTAAGATAAGTCTTTTCCAATGACAAGTTACTGCACAATTAATAAAATTGGGTGTGATATTGTTTTCATACTGGCAGAACTTCTGGCGATTTCTGTATAATACAAATTTTACATTTTAAAAAAAATGTCACCGTAAAATTAATATTTGTCATTTTTGGTCACGTAATAAAAACAAACCAGCATTGATATGACTTGAAACTCTGGGAGTAGGACTACAATAAATTTCTGTTGGATGGCTCGAAAGGAAAAGGTATATAATTTTTATGAATTTTATTTTTTGCCTGGCTACACCTAACTGTACATGCCATATGTTTTTAGAGACAAATTTAATTTTGTGTCTCTTTTTCTCACATGCATCAAATAGCCCGCACAAAGAGTCAACATTATAGGTAGCACGCTTGAACTAACGGACGTTCCTGTATAGTTGGTATTTGTGGCAGTGTGTATGTGTGCGTGAAGTGTTACTACTCGAATTGTACTTGTGTGCTGCCCTACTGTGATATAGTGAAAATGGGAATGTAACAATTGGTGGTTATGAGAAAAGTGATTTGTTTTTGGTGTTAAAAATTGTGATAGATGTATAATTTAACATGTCAAGTCTATTATCATTTGGTGAATAAAGTTAGTTGTTAAATTGGTTTTGAATGTTTTCTGAAACGGTATTTTACTCGAGTATTGAGTGCAGTGCAGCGAATTAGGCCACATAGCGATCTTTCCCTAAAATACCGCTGTTCTTGTCGACGTATGAAGCTTCCGTAAGTAGGTTCATTATTTTAATGCACTTTAACCGTGAAATTATTGCCAATTTATCAAGATATTTCTCTGACTGTATTGTATCATGCATCCACTGACAGTCGAGTCAAACATTACCTGCGATTATAGAAACATAGAATGTCACCTGTTTGAAAGTTTGCCACTTGGTACATCTCGAATATAGGTCAACCAAATCCGTATTTTCACGTTGCATCTTTTAAGTTGTGATTTTCTATAAAAACGTGTTAGGAAAATCGCATGCCTGTTGTTTTTGTCCTTTGGATTATAATAATAATAATCGAATATGCGTTATTAACAAGATTTTTGCGCGAGTTACAATATTGTTTCCTTCAATGTTCAATGAATCTTTGTGATTTACTTATCGACCTAGTGATTCGCATTTGTATAGTCTTATTGGCAATAATTGCAATGAAATAATGATTCCATTTATGTATTTATTGTTCTTACCACGAAGAATATCAATAATTGACATACGTTGGGTAAATACTTGCCACTGACAGTTCAAATTGTCAAAATATTTTAAAAATATTTTTTTTGTATTGGTAACCTACTTATCGTAAAACATTCGGATTCAACAAAATACGTGATTTTTTAATAATGTTACGAACATAGGTGGTTATTTACGTTTATTTACTAATCGATTTCAAGGTTACATTGTTATTACAACTATTTTTCTTTATCCCACCTGACACTTCGTGACTACCTGAGAAGATATTATTGTAATAAAAATCATCCATAAAATGATGAAAAAGATGATTTTCTATCACGAAACAGGTCGATCATTAACACTTTTGTTGCAATCTTATCATTTTCAACAGATGAGTGGAAATGTTTTATGATTATTATAAAAAATATATTAAAAAAACATACATTCACAGCATCCATAGGAAACAAATATTCTTTGAGCTTAGGTAAACTTGTAAAAAATCACAGCAAGACATTTTACACTCGTAACTGCTTGATTGCCCACATATATTTAAAAAATGAAAGATATCAGTTTAGTCATTCATTCATTTGTTACATGGTTAGTATATTAATAAAGAATCTTTCTCTAACTATTAACTTTTATAAAATTAACGTTAACGTAAGATCAGTTGACAACGCTCGCAATGAGCGAAACTGGTCCTGACCTTTTAATAAAGTGAAATAAAGTACAAATGAATATTGTGTTTTTGTTAAAGTAACGAAATGTAAATTTACTAATGATAAGCCAGATTTTCAACAGACCGTTGATGTTTCTGGAAATGTCACACCAGTATAACAAATGAATGCTATTACGGAGTACAATAATATTATGTTATACTTTTAGTATTGTTCTTATTTTGAATTGTCATTGAATCTTTTAAGTTCCCATTACTTATTTTTTTCTAAAAATCCTTTTATACCAATACTAAATAATTTTGTTATTTCCAACATTTCAATTTTTTACACTGTCAAAACCATCATTATGTGGCTTAAAGTTCATGTTGCATTTATTTATTGTTTTAGAATATTTAGATATTATTTACAGCCACACTTAATTTTGTGAAGGAAAATTAAATCATAAGACCTTTTCGAATCATTTTAAGTTACTCTTAAAATATAGTTAAATTTTCAAACAAAAAAAATAGAATGTCTGTTATAAATATCTATATGTATATTATTTATTTTTAATGAACAATTATCAGTATGAAGGAATGATTAATATTAAATCTTCAATTTATCTATCTATCTCTCAGCTGTTTTAATAAAACAAAAAAAAAATATATATAAGCGATATATATGTATATTACAACATCCTAGCTGTAATCCATTTCAAAATATTGTCATTCAATCTATTCTTTATGTATTACATTTTCTCACGATTTAAACATTCGAGCTAGTTGCTGGGTAATTATCAGAGGATTTTTTCGAATCTCACGTAGGAATCACCGTATCATCATAGGGTGTAACTTTATTTTTTTTGTGTTATGACTTGGATACTCTAATTCACGGTTTCCCAAACTATGTTCCCCGGAACACTGGTGTTCCGTGGAGCCACAGTAGGTGTTCCGCAAAAAAAATGGAATGATTTTATACGTGTATTTTTATTTTATATTATAAATTACCCATTACAAAAATTTAACTAAGTGTTCCGATAAAATTTCCGGTCTTGCAAAGTGTTCCATCCCAGAATTAGTTTGGGAAACCCTGCTCTAATTCATTGATTTGTTCTCTTAGGTTAGATGGAAGTAAAACGGTTGAGGATGTATGAAGACCTATTAAATTAGCAGTGATGTCATGTCTGTCACTGGGGAGACGGAAGCAGATTCGGGCACCATATCGCCCCAACAAAATTCTCTCAACAATAATGATAAGGTAATTTATTTTCAAATCACTTAAAAATCCGTTCGCGTTACTACTTTAACAAGTGAAGCCTATCAAATTTTCAGCTTCGAATTGTCAAAATAATTTAAAAGATACTTACTGCGAACACTTTTAGGGAATTAAGCTAGGGAATAAATGCCTAACTCGTTCCTCCTTTATTTTTTCACCTGCAAGATGCAAAACAAATCGTAACTAATTGTATTACCTAAAATTTTTGAGGGTTGCACATTTTGAAATCTTATTTACGATACATTAATTTTCACTTCTTACCTATTATGTACCAAAAAAAATATTTTATTAATTAAATATTCATTGATTACGGATAAACAGGCAATGTGGTGTTTTATCTAGAATTGATAACCTGCAAAACTTACACTGTACCCTTATACCTAATTATAGGAGAGAAGTGACTCATTAAGCCTTTATCATTAAAAGGCTTATAAAGTCTAATTGCATTTTATCCACACTTTCACTTTGGTGAATTAAGTGAAATTTAGTAAACGCAAAGTGCATAATATCCCATTTCCTTTTTAGAAAGTTTCCAGTTCAGGAATATTACGTAAAGAATATGTGATATTTAGTTCCAGTTATGTAACTGTGAGCTGTGTGAAGAGTTCAAACGAATTAAATTATTCTGCTATTTTGTTAACTATGCTGTTCCTTATCTTTTGTGTAAAGTTTAATCATTAGTCTTGTGCGTTCTCATTTTTGTGACAGCTTACAATTTAGGTAATTATTTAGACCTAAAATTTTGCTTTGTTTTCAAAAGGTGTCGTTTTGTAATTCGAAACAAATGCTTAATAATTAAAGACAGAAGCTAAATATTTATATTGTCAATTTAGTTTTCAATACATGCTTTTACGTTGTGTAATATTCTTTTTAGTTCCCTGTTAATTCTCGGGTTAGATAAGATTCGTTACCGACTGCTGTTTATCGTGACATTATAAATCAATTTATTTAATTATAGTTTTGTTTTTCAATGCTGTATCATGTTGCAATTTGCATTTTCCATTCGCAGGAGCCTGCCAACATTGTCAGTTATAATTCAGCAGAGGACGACGACAAGAGCAGTGTGGTGTTACGGTGCGGATCGTGCGACACGTTTACATCCCTGAGCGGCCAATCTCTTTCCGCCCACATGGCGCAGTGTACTGTGGCGCACGATAACAACAATGTGCCTCCCGCCGCAGCGGGCGCGCCCGCGGCCCAGGACGCGCGCCCGCATCGGAAACTGTTCGAGTGCGACGTGTGCAACATGAAGTTTTCGAACGGGGCCAACATGCGGCGGCACAAAATGAGGCACACGGGAGTCAAACCGTACGAGTGCCGCGTGTGTCAGAAGAGATTCTTCCGAAAAGATCACCTCGCCGAGCACTTCACCACACACACCAAATCCCTGCCTTATCATTGTCCCATTTGCAACAGAGGTTTCCAGAGGCAGATCGCGATGCGGGCGCATTTTCAAAACGAACACGTGGGTCAACACGACCTCGTGAAGACTTGCCCGCTGTGCAGCTACCGCGCTCCCACCATGAAGAGTTTACGCGTTCACTTCTTCAACAGGTATATTTCTTTGCAAGCGACAATATTACTTTTTTTTTTTTGCAACCCACTGCTTATTTTGCATAATGTGGCAATATAATATAATAAACTAAACCTTAAGTGTTAAGTGAGTTACGTACAGTCGGTTGTGCACTGTGGCTGATGAGTATTGAGAAAAATCTGAATTATAAAACTGCTCAATAAATTTTATACTTCATTCATTTGCCAGTTTTTAACCAGTGCTGTGTTTGTAAACTTCACAGTGATACACTGTAATGCACTCTGTCGGACAATGTATACCTATATTATTGTACTCCACACTACTATCTAACGAACATTTCTTTTTTTATAGACATGGAATCGATTTAGATAATCCCGGCCCCGGAACCAATCCCGTTTCCCTCTTGGCGGCGGGCCTCACGTCCGGCGCTCTTTCGGTGGACGGGGCCTTAGAAAATTCTCTGGGCGCCTTGGGGTCTCTGGGACCCGGACTCTCCGTTTCGGTGGCAGCTACGTACTCGGACAGCGGTGATAGTATCGGCGCCAGATCGACAGACAACGCCACACCTCCGATGCATTACCTCACGCCTCACGTCGAAATTTCAATGGCTGACAATAATGAAACATACTCACCCGGTCAGTCTAACAATAAGCCGGGTATGTGGAGCTTGATTTTACAAGTTACCAATATTCTCGATGCACATATAAATGATATTTTAAGCACACATTATTCATTGAAAACTCGGAACAGTTTTCAAATATATTTATTTTATTTGTTTAATTAACATTGCATAAGGTTGACAAATTATAAATTTAAAACTTTTACAATGAAGAAAAAAAAATAGTACAAAACAAAACCGTGTGTCTGATCAAATCTGATTCGTTATTATTTGCTGTACAAATATTTTTTATCACACGATAAAAGTGAGCTTGAATTTTAATGATCATTGTACTAAGCAGCACTTTTTATTCAATACTGAAAGTCCTCGTTTTCAGAGGATAATTAGTCCTGAAAAATACCTCGTTTACCGTAATGAATTACCTCCACAAAATGGGGACTAAAATAGTAAATAGGGGAATGTTTATTTTTATGGATATATTATTGCTGCTTTGTAAACTCATGCCAAAGATTTAAATAAACCTGTTACTGAAATAAAAAAAATACAACGAACCGTCCGCGCACGGCAAAGATTCAGCCCGAGTAAAGGGCGTGCAAGCTAGACAGGAAACAAAACCATTTATACGTTGGGTGAGATTTACACGGTTGACATTGAGACAGTTGTTGACTGCGCTACTGCGAATGTTTTTATTTTTAAAATGTTTAAAACATGATACTTTTAAACAAAGATTTTTTACCATTTTGAATTGTTTATATTTTATTTGCACAATTGATATTATATTGGATTAGTAAAATTTTATATGTGGCTCAGTGAACGACGGATAAGGGTTATCCGTCATGCCATATTAATTATGCTTTGGTTTACACCAGGCGTAAATAACTTTTCCTAAATCTATTACAAACTATCATTTTATCTCAATGTTAAATAACTGCTTAACAAATTATAATACTTGATATTTCTTATTTCATTTACGTATATAATATAACGACGCTTCCAAGGCAAAACCTCTCAGAAAAATATGTGAATATGTTAAATGGAGACTCTGATTTATAAATATCAAAACAGACAGTTTGTCTTTTTCCTTTATTTTATATTCTAGGGATTTTAGAATAGTTATTATATATCTTTTTTCACATTGTTTTCCGAGTGATTTTGCCGTGGAAGCGTCTAAACGTAAATGAAATAAGAAATATCACTTTTTATAATTTGTTTAGGACTAATTTGGCTTGGAGACGGAATGATAAATAATGAATTTTCATCATATTATACAGTGATTATTAAATTCAGAGTGAAGATTGTAGTACAAAACTATAAATATTGGTATTAGTATTGCTTAAGGATGATTAAATCATATTTTTATTTGTTTTATTGCTTTATCCCTGCTAGAATTTTCGATTTATATTGTTTCATCTTCAAACTGCACATACATAGATGTGCTTCCAAAAAGTCAATTGTCTCGCAAAGGCAAGTAAAGTTAAACATTCTTTTGCATTCGAAACAAGAAAGGGCCAGATTTTGATAAACTTCACTGGCATGGTTCAAAATTAGTGGAGGACAGGCGGTTACCCATGCATAACTTACACAGCGAGTTGTTAATAATTGAGGGATATCAATTTATATCTTGATAAGAATATGTCACATAGGCTAAACTTTGTGTTGCAAAATTCCTAATGAGATCCCAATGTTATGTAAACTAACTTATATTTTTAAATTCTGAAAACCATTCCTAATGCACATAATAGTATATTATTTCAGAAAAGTGTTTTGAAATATGTCACAAAACAAGTTTACATGATTATTAAAATAACCCTGAAAATACATTAATTTGTTGGATTGTTACATAAAGATATCATTAAATTACTGGTAAATTACATCCATTTTTGAAATTCATGCGTTGTTCCTATAAATCTAATCTCTTACTTTAATCTATTACTTTTAATAATATTTATTATAGGGTAACCAGTGCAGTAACACGGTTCACAAATTGTTGATGAAATGATTATTGCAAAACACTGATAGCTTTCCCAGTCATTGTGCAATATTTTGCAATCGCAATAAAATAAATATTTCAATCATGGTTTATCTATTTATGGACTAACATTATAATGCTTCTGTTAACTTCTCTGTTAATCTGTTACTCAATGTTGATGTAATTATGTTTTTATTTAAATATTCATTTTTTTTATGTTATTGCACAAACTGCAAGTGTACTGTACATTTTTTAAGTGATTATATGGCAATCCATACATATTTAGCATTTCTGATTGTGTCTTATAAGATTATCAATTGATTTTTGTCACTCCACAGTATTACTAAGAAACTGGAATTTCAATTCTAATAGCTGTACAGGAACATTTTATTAATGCTATATTTCCTCGATTATAAGACACATGTTTTTAACTATTTTGGAATTTTTTGAGTGCATCTTTTAATCGATGATGTTTTAAAATCGCTGTCAAAAATGCAAAACATATATTTTAATAAGACCGGGAAAACAAAGATTTAAAAATTCAGACACAGAATCCGATGAAGTTTCAGGCTGACGCTAAGATGGTCACTTGACATTAAGCATACAGCCTCAAAAGTCTTACAGCCTTGTCTTCTTTTTTTTTTGCAACGCTCACTAAATATGTAAATAAAATTTCAATTAAAAAAACGATATATAAAACATGACTATCCGATGAAAGATTTAGAAATATTTGTGTGAAGAAACTTATAAATCAAACAAAAGTTGCATAAATCACTTATCTGTTGCCTTTTTTTATATGTCTATTATATGCAGATGTGTCAGATGTTTGGTTCCACCGGTAAAAATGTGTTGCATTCGTTCATCGATGGCATTAAAGAATAACAAAATTCTATATAATTTTGAACGTTTAAGAATTATAGATGGAATGAAGAGTATTGTACATAATCATCGTATCTTAAATAGAAATTATGTTATTTACAAATTTTACAGGAGGCATGTCTGAGAGCCGATTGAATGGCTCGGGAGAAGGTCCAAACTCACCACAATCCGGTGACAGCAATTGTAACGTGGCAAGCAGTTCGCATTGCCAAATACCACCCATGGCTGGCGCTAACATCACCCCTTCGATCAGCCTCATTCCCATCAAACAGGCATGTCTATATTAAATTATATCGTTGGGTCAGCAATACAAAAACATATGTACAAATTTGCACAAACTAAAACAAATAATAATGAATTAAAATTGTTATACATATGCATTTGTGTGCTTCTAGTCTGTCATATGGCATATAATAAACACAAAAACTTATCTGTTAATGCGTTTTTACGCTTATTTCAGATTATTACAGATTTTTTCAATATTCATATTTGTATTGATACTTTGATTTTTCAATCAATTTAAAAAAAATTCAAAGGTATGGATGTATGTGATGTCTTGAATTCCGCCATCCCACCCTATTCTAAAAACGAGGTGAAACGAGAGCGATTAGCTAACCACTAGTTCTTTCCTAGCCTATTCCTACTCTGTTCAGCAACTGAATAGCAAGCAGTTCTTGTGAAACCACTTCTGTTGAGATAATCTCCATTAAGGGTCCATATGCTCCACATTGGGAGCGTACATGATGTAAACATATATTATTGATTAAAAAAATGTAATCAAAGTGGCAGAATACTACTCAGGATGACTTCCATTGCAAATGAAATTTATTTATTTTGGTCGCTTTCGTGCACAATGCCTGTCTGCACAGACAGGACAGGCCTGCTCCAGAGATTTTATGTTATGGGATACATTTCCCTCTGCAGTCTAGTTGGTAATAACTTTGCCCTAGCGATCAGGCCAGTCTGGGTTCAAGTCCCTATAAGGTCAATATCAAATTTAGATTTTTCCTATTGGAATTTGAGATCTTAGACATGGGTGTCTTCTTTGACTTATATAATTCACTGAGTTTATTGTTTTCAAATTGGCTGTAGCTGTAATGCCTTTGATTGAAAAATATGTAGGAAGAGAATATAAGAGAAGAGAAGTATAAAATTCTGTCAATCTGTAACAGACGATGGCAGGCACAGTGTCGAGTATCTGAGTGGGAAGATAAAAATTTGGTGTGAATTTATTCCACTGAACAATGACGCCATACTGAAAACTTGTTTTTTTTTTTTAAGACATGCTTCGAGTTGGCAACAGGACATGCCAAGAGAAAATTTCATAGGAAAAGTTGAACAATGATTTTTATTTTAACACTTAATATTTTAGGAGCCGACTTCGCATGATGATTCATCTTCAACACACGGCATGAACAATGACAGTGCGATGATAGGCGAAGGAGCGAGCGGAGGAAACAGTTTAACCATCAGCAGTGAAAATAAAAGAAGCAGCGGAGTAACATCCAGTTCTCTGTCATCTTTAATCAAAGTATCTCCACTGAAAAGTTTACTTCGAGAAGATATCCGAAGGAGGATTTCTGCCAGGGGACGGGGGAGAAATGCGGTTAGTTTTACGTTGTATTCGTGTTGCATGTGAATTATCCAATAAGATAAGGATATTTTTTATTTTATTTACGCAAAAGAACTCACAATAAACTGACTAAAAGAAATGAACGCACTCGTCTCTTGGATTGACAGAGATGACTGAGATGAGGATTGTCCACTCTGATTTTATCAGCGACCCCTCAATTCTAAAAGTAGAGAACGCTTACCTAGATTTAAAAATGCATTTATGCCCCTGTCAAAAGTACTTATCTAGTGTAAATAATAATCAATGATTTTTAATTCCAGATGTCACCGCGTGCGTCGCCGTCAGAAGGAGGCGTGATAACATCCACTCACGCCGAATACCCTGGAGGATTTCTCAATCCCGCATCGTTGGTTTGCACTTTCTGCGCCATCTCGTTCCCTGACTCCACGCTGTACTTTCTTCACAAAGGCTGTCATTGCGATTCCAATCCGTGGAAATGCAACATATGCGGAGAACAATGCAACAATGTCTACGACTTCAACTCTCATCTGTTGAGCAAGAGTCATCAGTGATATATTTATGAATGAAGCATGTTTATTTGTTGATGTGTGGCCGGTTTAGGAGAGGCAGAGATTCGCCTAAACGTTTAACGATAGAGATATATAGTCCGTTACAATTTTCATTTATTTATTTTGAGACCAAAGTCATATCGAAAGACGACAAACTGGAGGCGGGCAACAGAGACAATTCATTTTGATTGACGCGTAGTATAACTCTCCGCGATGCAAAGCTTTCAAGATCATTGAGAACCTGATGATGCCAAATAATCATTCCGACGTTGTACAGTTTGCAAAAGATTTTGATGTATTAAAATGAAGATATTTTGATATTACACATGAACATATTGAACAAAGAGATAAATGAAATTTCTCTTTATTTTGTGTGGTGAGATTTTACATATAAATTATGAAATTTATATTTCAATGTACAAAAAAGTTTCTGAAAGAAAAGCCTTTATTATTGTTTTCAAATATACACGTGTTATTTATCTTACTGTTTAAAGTAACTTAAATCTTATTTATTGTTATAAAAAGGCTGCGCTGAGTCCGGCTTATTTAGTTTATCTGAATGCATTCCGTTCACAGTCGCTTTCGAGTCGGCCTCCGATGGACCTTGTGAGGATTTAATAATAGAAATACGAGGCCCGTGCAACTTTTTGGCCCGAATTCGATACTGTGGTATATTTATATTATTATTATTGATGATGTTTTATCTTTGCGTAATCAACGTTGATATTATTATGTGACCCTTGACGCACTACTCGTCTTAGTTAATTATTAGAGTGACTGCAGCTTAATAAATATGCTTAGCACGTTTGATCGATAGGTATTTTTTTATCATTATACCTAGATTAGAGTTTTCCTAAATGACTATTTTAACTGTTTAATTGCCACCCGTAATTTATTCGATAGTAACCTTGCGCTGGTATTATTAAAGTTTCCATTATTCGCAATGTCCAGACGCTCTGGCAAAGGTGGTACAATTTCAATTGAGGTATGCATACGTCGAGACGCACTCGTTAGATGCTGAATTTTGACACATCGTTTGTCTGCTTGAAAACGGTGTATAAGTTTAGATCGCTCATTCGATCTGTATTGTCGCCGATTTAATGTAAAACTGCTTTTGCGTTATGATTGCCAGCGCTCTGACACTCGCCTTTCGTATTATCGGTCGCGTAAATTCATTCCAATCTAGTTGCCGTCTTATAAAGATGCGAGAGATGTAAATTTAATATTTATTACGAATATGATAATATATTTTTAACTGATAAGGGAAGAGATTATTGAAAACATTCCAGCCTTGCGTATTTATATATTTTTACAAAGAGAGTTAATATAATGGATATACAACATATTTATGAATTGAATTTTAAAGTAGAGTATTGATTTTTGACTCGTACGCATACAGCGTTGATAATATTATTTGAACTTCATTTATAAAATGGCCCGCGTCTTAAAAAGAAACTCTAAAAGATGACGTTATACGCGTGCGAGAGTCGTCCCTCGACGGAGACGTTAACTGTTTGATAATTAAATTTCACACTGTCAGAGAAATACTGTTTTATGTTGATGTTTCCGATATTGTGATTTTGATTGTTTCCAAGGTGCCTGATATTTCACCGCGGTGATATAAACAATATTCTGACTGTATCGAATACAAGTCAAAATAGACTTTAGGGTATTTGAGGTGTACAAAATGTGAGATGTAAATGTTCATAATTTATTTTCGTCTGCGGTGCAGCTGTAATCTTACCTAAAAGGGATTAGTCTAAGGTCAGATGTTTAAGTTTCCCCCCCCCCCCTCTGTTTAATTAGTCGTATAGAGTTAGATGTGTTCATCGTCGACAGCTAAAATATACATGTAAACATTCCATTAGGATTAAGTACTTAATATTGTCGGTTGTGGTCTTGCCTGTTCAAAAGACGCCTTACTATCTTTAAGATAAACAAATTGAAACTACCAACGAAGAATCGTTTCGGCCTTCATCCGCCGATCGTAAGATTAAAATGTATTCCGTCCAATGCGCCCTTTGACCGCTTCATTCTACGGTCAAACTTATATTTTAGTACCTACTCATTAACGATTGAATTAACAAATAAAATATATTTTAAAGATACTTATTATTTAATATAGTGATAATTGTTACATTTAAAATATTTTATGAAGTTCGCTACCGTACCTAGAATTTAGATGCTCGTAAACACTGTGTAGGCTAAAGGAAATAGTAATTTAGACTCTCACGTTACACGGTGCCCTTACACTAGAAAAAATACTTTTAACACTAGGTGCATTGTTTGTCAATTCTCTCTGACTGGGTGCACGTAAACTGTCACCGTTATTGCATAATTACTGATAAGCTGACAAATGAAACAGTTTTTTGTAACCTCGGTATCGCACGGTTGTTTCATACTTATATCCCTGCAGTTTTGTTAACAGTGCTGCAGGTAAAACTTGCATAATTTTACATTACGCCTCTCACAAAGTCACGTTTTGACATAAAGAAAGACTGTTACAATTTATCGTGACATTTATTTGTGTCACCGCACAGACCGGCCGATATATTCTTCTACAATGTGTAAATATTCAATTTTAATTTAGATCAGCAATTAAAAAATATATCAAACACAATCTGCTAAATTACTGACAGAATGATTCAACCATCGAAATTGAGTTTACAAAATACAGAAACAAATGTTTAAATGCAAATCAGGAATTCTTCTTATTTATTTTTAATGTTAAGCTATAAGAAATCGTCAACTCATTCCTTCGTTTTATCAAAATTTATTCCTAAATTATATAACTCATTTGTTGAATGACTGATGTGTAATTGAATATCTCTGAAATAGCCTTTTCCGCATTCCTCTGTTTTTTTATGCAGAAATATATTTTGTTTGTATTTTATGTATGTAACTAAAAACTTCCTTAACATTTTTGTTTTGTAAAAAAACTGCAAGATAAATAAATTGATGTACAGTATTTATTGAAAATCATCGCAAATGAATCAAAAACACAATGAATTATATTCATTCTGAATGTGATGTTATTAAATTGTTGAATTTGTTTTTTTTTATTTTGGGGTAGATAAGGTAATCTTTAAACAAATTTTTTGAGAGAATGAGCTGTAAATTGTGGAACCAATATATTTATTGAAATCATTAAAATTATTTAAGATATATATATATATATATATATACATATATATATTTTCCCGCCAGGGTTAGCTTTGTTGTGCTTTTCAAGACGTGTACTTTAAAATAGTTGTTAATACAAAGCTGGATAATGGAAGTATTTTTTGAAAATATAAACGGCACACTATTTTTCTCATAATTATTGTAAATATAGATATTTATATTTTTATATATCCCAGCATTCCAGGCTATTGTGATTTATCCAAATGCAGTTCCCGCAAATTGTTTTACTTTATTTATAAACTGTTATTAAAGGTAAAGGGATATTAAAATATAATTGGTGCAGTCATAGCAACACTGGTTTCATTAAATCCTTTCCTTGATCCGCTAACTCTTTACCGGCTATGAGCAATATTCACGGCATATGGAGTCGGTGAAAGAAAGCGCGACTCCCACATTGTCCCACTGTAAGACTCTGTATTTAACTGTTTTCAGTGGCAGCTTATCCCATAACCGCACGAGGCGCGCGCTTAAGATCTCCAATCTTAGGGGCCTTAAAATAGCATATATTTTATGAAACCCATGTAATAATTTAAATTTAGTAATTTGGAGCCTCCAAATTTGATTGCGCCTGGAGCATCCCAAGTGCTTAATCAGTCAATGACTGTATTGAAGAAAAATTTAAATTGATTTTTTTCTCTACAATGTTCTGCCACACTTGGTATTTATTCATGGTGTGTATCATTCTAATATATCGACTGTGGAAAGTAAAAGGACGTAACCCACACATATGAAATTTTATAGGAGACGCAAAAACGTTTTTTGATGATTTTAGGCTAAAAGCAAATTATGAAATATACACAACCCTGAAGTGCACGGTGATAAACTAGTTTTTATTGACTTAGTCTAATATTAATTTAATAAATTGTTCAAGAGATACCTTGTTTTAGGTCCTTTTTCCCGGTTGCAATTTTCACAAGCCTTTCTTTTTTCAAACTTAAGTTAAATTTAGATTTAGCAGTTTTGGAAAAACTGAGGGTTACATCCTTTTTCCTTTCCACAGTCGATATGTATTTAGAGATAAAATGTTTAATTTAGGTAAATAAATGAAGCAACCTCATATTTAGGAATTTCACCAAAAATGAAAAAAAAGACTCGGAAACACCGCTATATCCATATATCTTGCAAATTCATTTTTTATCCTATGGGTTATAGGCTGTTACACACAATTATTAAGTATTTTTAGAATTAATTATGTCACAAACGAACTACACCAGAAAAAATGTTAATGTTAGAGTTGTCACAAAAATTATGCCTAGATGAGCTTTTTCATATTTATAATCCTGATTCATCGTCTGCATGGTTTTGTTAAGATTATCTCATATTAACTATCAAAATTGAAACGTTAAATGAGTATTTCGATTCTTGAGTTGATGTTTGATATGGAATAACAGAAAATGAAAAACAATATTTCTTGCTGATGAAAACATCATCGGTGTAACCGTAACAGTGGAGAGTGTAAATATCCATGCATGGGTAGGTTTCAATGTTTTTATAAAAATTATTTAACATGTAACCATAGCGGAATTATGTGCAAGAAATAAACCTTAATTCCCTTGCAAATGAACTTGACCATTTTTTTCATGTTCACTCCCAATGTGGAGTATATGGCCTTCTAATGAAGGTATCTCGACAAGCTTTTCTACAAGAACTGTTTGTTACTCAGTCGCTCAACCTCTTTTTCAAAGACAGTATTAGGGATTGAAGGATAAGGCTAGGACAGGACTATTGGTTAACTAATCGCTCTCACTACACCCAGTTATTAAAGGATCGGAAGGAATTTTAAGACATCACAAATACCCATGCCTTCAAACAGAAATCGATTGAAAAATGCTGTTCGTACTGGGATTTGAACCCGTGAGATGCAGCGAGATTTTTTTGTAGTAACTAACTTATTTTAGAGGCTCTCTTATAACTGATTCCAGCAGAACAAGGACTTAATCATCCGAACAAAGAACATTTCATGATTTTATTAATATTCCTATATCATAATAAGTACAAAATATTAATTATGCTTTTGGGTGTCATTTGTCATTATAATTACTCTTACATGATAACGCATTTCATTGAATATGTTTTATACATAAGACTAGATTTTTAGACTCTTCATGTTTTTCATGTGCTGTCCGTATATTATCATCCTTACATTCTTTGCTCTTCTTGTTTTCTCAGTTTTCTTTACGGCTTAGGAATGCTTTAAACGACTTTTTTTGTAATTCTGAAACAAAATAAAAATACACTTGTTCATAAATAACCAAATACACTAAATATTATTAATTAAAAATTTGTAGGTGAAGATATTGAAAATTTCATATTTTTGAAGTTTGACACAACAATCATTTGATGACATACTGTTTTTTCAATACATATCGATGGTACAAATTGGTAGTTCTGAGATACGGTTGAACAAAGTTTCGACGCATCTAAGCTGAGTTGTAAAAAAGTGATCATTATTATTTGTCTCATCTTTTTAGTGAATCAATGAGTCATAAATCAATTCAATTCAAATTTATTGCAACGTTGACAAAACTGTAAAACAATATTTCGAGTAGTATTTATATGAAACTGAGAAAAGATATATTTCGTTATTTTCATATGCAAACATCTGCCTCCAAGAAAAAACTAGTGATTTTTTCTAGTTGTACTTTTGTGGAGCTATAGAAGAGAGGTATTCAAATATAACTAGCTGTAAGCCCATTGCCCAGCAACGTGAGATTTTTGTTGCATTGTGTTTAATTTTATTTAGTTTTATTTTATTTTATTTTATTTCATTAACTATTAATTTTCAAGTACGCAAACAAATACATTTCGTAGAAGAAGAAAAAGACTCGAGGACATCAGTACGCACACATTTGTGAAAAGTGAAAAGCGAGTGATTATTTTATCGACTATTAATATATAGATTTAGTATGAATAAAAAAGTGGAGACTGGAAGGTGTGAAATCTGGTCGGACGGACATACGGACATTATCGGCTATTAATATATAGATTGGTAATATAACTCAAAACATAAAAATTTTAACTTATCGTTCTATTGAACTACAGTTCATTATAATCATATGCATTTAAATTGAGCCAATTTTGTGATGGTTTGCTTTTCTCACTCTTTGCCAAGGAAGGTTACAAGGTAAAAATTAGAATAACTTTGTCACTAAAAGTAAAAAAATCTGGATTATTAAATAAACACAAACTGTTATTTCAACCTACTTAATCATTTTTTGCAACTTTTAATTTGATTAATTTCAAAAGGCAAATATTTAAAAAATATACTGATAACAATCAGCTTTATATTTCCTTATGATGACGGTATTAATTTAATATTTTTGTCTCTATCTATCTAAAGGAAAGGTTTTGAGAAACTGACTTCTCTCATCGAAATGGTATGCGAGGAGACAATATCGTACGCATCGGAAGCAAGCTTGGCTTTAAAAGAAAAATCTTACTTCTTCAGCTATCTTATGAAGCACTTCACTAGTTGATTGCTCATTCACGAGAGATTTAAATATTCCATTGTTTTGCGTTTTATTTTCATTTCCATCTTTCGATGATTGTATGTAAACATCATCACAAGTCAGCAACTCGTATGGATGGCCAAATTCCACAACTCTTCCTCTGTAATAGACAAAATGTAGAGAATATTTTATTGATTCAAAAATTTCATAAAATATCAGTGAATCCAAAAAAGATACATACCTGTCTTTAATTTAGAATACAAAATTCTTCTTTCAATGTTTAAATAATAACTAATGTATCAGACATATGAGTAGATAGATTCTTTCAAATATCGGATAAAGCTGTCAAAAATAAATATGTGTAAAAATGATATGGTAACCTACCTGTCCATGACCAGCACTTTGTCGGAATCCATAACAGTGTGCAATCGATGAGCTATAGTAAGCACAGTTCGATCTGCAAATTTTTTTCTTATTGTCTCTTGAATAAGCTGATCAGTTCTAGAAGAAGCACAGATATGTTAAAGTACCTACTAATAATCTTAATAAATTTATTTCTTAGCATTCTTAATGTTTCTTTCTTTCAATACAATAACCGATATCAAAGTAATTACTCAGGGTCTACGTTGGCAGTCGCCTCGTCCATTAGCAAGAAGTGAGACTTTCTGAGACATGCTCTGGCAAGACTGAGAAGTTGTCTCTGTCCGACCGAAAAGTTTGTGCCGCCATCAGACACCGCTGAAGAGAGTCCTGCACTCATTTCGGTCACGGTGGATTTAAGTTCAACCTGTTCATAAATAAAATATATATTTTTTAAGAGTATTGAGTAAGTTATTTCAAAAAGTAAAATACTCATTTGTACTAATTTGTTCATATGAGACCAGCATTACACTGATAAGAGAATACAATTTTATAGTGTTATTTATACAAAACATTTGTTTTTATTATCTTTTTTTCTAACATCTCTTCTAGTGACATTCTGGGAAAATGACATTGTGACACCAGTGGTTGGCAAGTGTTTTTGTTTAAAATTATTCCTACCCAGACTGCCAATTAATGTACATTTTTTTAAAAATCGATGTCCACTCTCAATGTGGAGCATATGGTCTTCTAATGGAGTTATCTCAATCGATTTTTTTGACGAGAACTGTTTGTTACTCAGTTACTCAACATCTCTTTTTTCAAAAGATACGACAGGACTAGTGGTTGGCTAATCGCTCTCGCTGTGCCTATGGGGGGGGGGGGGAATTCAAGAGATCACATACATCCATGCATTCGGACAGAAATCCATAAATCAATTCAAACCCGTAACCTATGTGTTCTAATCCAACGATGTTGACACTCGGCCATGCAGCCAGCAAATAATATTATTATATTACTAAAAAACTTCAACCACGCTAGAAACAAGTGTTTTAGTGACACTCTGTCCTTCCAAGTAAGAAAGGAAGAAAGTCTGACTACTAATTAGGTCATTCCTCTCACTATTCTCCATTTTTAACATTGATTGAATGGGAGGGGAATGTTTACATCACACACATCCATGCCTTTGAACACAAATCAATTTTCAAAATTTGCCATAAGAGAATACGAGTCTGTGGACACTGCCACTGAATAGGACAAACACCCAAGATTGTTGATCACTCGGCTAAAGGACTGGCGATTGCATTTACTATATCTAAAGTAGCGGCCTTTCAGAGTAAACTACAAGACTCCAAAAGGACAGATGATTTTTTTATTATAGAAAATATTAATTGATTATTTTTATTCATGCCGTATCATATCTATTTAATAATTTATTAATACATCATTTCAACAAAAGATTTTCTTACTCTTAATATAATTACTACACCTTAGGTTGTAAATTTACAACTTCAGAGTTGAAAACCAAGAAACTCATGGCAATTGCTCGTGTCCCCCATCATTTATTGACATTGAAATGTTTTATATGTGCAAATATCCTTTATTTACGGAGTGAAGTGTCTGAATATACTGATGATATAATCACAAATGGACATAGTATATAACCTCTGCGAGGGCGTTCCACAGTTGAAGGTCGCTGTACTCATTCATTGGATCAAGATTTTCTCTTAAACTGCCACTGAAAATAGCAGGCTCCTGCGGAATAATGCTGAGTGCTGAACGTAATTTGTGAAGGCCTAAGTCCTTTGTCTCAACACCGTCTATTTTTATTGAACCTTCAGCTTCCGTCAACCTAGAAGAGTGACATGATATGAGTTTATTGTCTAGATATAACTGTATTAGCCTGAATATAATTCAAATACAAAATAAAAGTTGTAGTTTGAAGTTTTATAGCAACTGTCACTTGAGGTACATACAATATATACGTTTAATTTGATTTATTTTTGCTAGAACCATAAATAAATCCATTTTATATAATATATTTGAGATATGTTAATAATCTGTGGGGATACTTATATTACGATTTAAAGTTTAAATTCAAATACAAAGGATACTCAAATTTACAGGATAACGTTACCTAAACAATGCTGTGATAATTGAAGATTTTCCAGCACCGGTTCGACCGACCACACCAACTTTTTCACCATTTTCAATTTTGAAATTCACATTCTCCAACACATAGTCTCCTTTGTCATATTTCAAGAAAACATTTTTCATTTCCAATGTACCTATAAAATTGTTTCAAATCAGTCAAACGTCAGTTTAAGTTGTATGCTCTTGAAACATAATAAACAATTCTACTTTAGAATATTGTTAAATATTTATACAAATACTGCATTTTAGTAAAACTTGTATCAGTGTCATCTTTGAAAATTAAATTTAGCAAGAAATGTTATAACAAATATTGATTACACATAATTATTGTGATCTGCGCATCTTCTAATAAAACAGTTGTATCTTTAACTTGATGCTTTTAATTTTCTTTATAACACAAAGTGCTATGTATAAATAACAAACATCAGTACTATATTGATAGTACTACCAAAGACCACGCACCCGCCTACGTCCAGGTAAATCCAGGACGCTACGCGGGAAAAGCAACATCAAAATACACCAGATGCAAGGGAAATTGGAGCTTGGCTCCACCAGCCCCAGAATTTGATGTATAGATATCACTTTTAAGGTGTTCACTGTCAATACTTGGTGGAATGGCATTATAATAAAAATAATAGAACATCTAGTACTTTTTCCACATAAAATTTATTGGATCAGGACCGGTTTCGCTCATGGTGAGCATTGTCAACTGATAAGAAATACAATTAAACAGTGATATTTATACAAAAGTTAAGTAAGAAAAACAAGGTATGACAAACAATTGGTATTACAACTAAGCAAATGAATTGAAGAAAAATAAACTATAAATAAAAAGTTGAAGACCGCTTAGCAATGCAAACTATTACAACAAAAATCAATTAAGTGTGAATTATCATTAACAAAGTAAAAAACAACAATTAGTGTATACAATAAATTAATCTTAATGTTTGTCATACCTTGTTTTTCTTACATAACTTTTGTATAAATATCACTGTTTAACCTTTTGACCGCGGTTCGGATCCAGATCAGTTCAGATTGGGCTGCTATAGCAGTCAACCGCGGTCTAAGGGTTAATTGTATTTCTTATCAGTTGACAATGCTCACCATGAGCGAAACCGGTCCTGATCCAATAAATTTTATGTGGAAAAAGTACTAAAAATGTTTTATTATTTTTATTTTAGTATAGATATTAATCAATCTATATTGATATCAGTGGCGGTACCTGACCTAAAATCTTGGGTGGGCTAGAGAAAAGCATAGCATTGTATACTATTTACGAAATTGTGCATGTTTCCACTTCACCTTATACATTAATCTACAAGCAAATTAACAATTACTACGACACTACTGCAATGCATAAATTGTTATTTCTTTACTGAATTACCTTTCTGGGGCCACTTGCCAAGGTCAGTAGTAGGATATTTTTTTTTAACATCTTCATTGGTATCCAAAGATGGTTCAGTTTGAAGTTTTGAGTATTCTGTAATTCTTTCCACCTACAGGATTATGAAAAAGCTTAATCAGTTAATTACTGCCATAAACTATATTAGTAGTTATACTAATAATAGCTACACACTTATATCATACAGAGTTCTAAAACAAAAAATAAACATCTTTACCGATGTCATCTGATTTTCCATGTCAGCTGTTTGTCGCAATCCCCATTGACACATTCCGACAAGACCCATGACTTGAGTGATTGCCAAACCCACTTTCCCTCCAAAAGTATCTGTGAAGAATTTATTTTAGAATTAAGAACTTATATTTTTCCTCAGTAAATACAACATGACATTTTTTAGCCCCAGGCTAGATTGTATTTTTACACCTTAGTTACAGAAGCTAAAAACAAACATTCATAATATTTAATTGAATAAGGAATTAGTTAATGTAGGACTAAAACTCAGTTCCTTTCTTGAGGAATCTTTCTAGGGAACATATAAGACAGTGCCCTGTTACTTCTGTGGTCACGGTGAGAAGATGGAACTGGCTGGGTCACGTACTGAACATGCTTCTGGAGAGCTTCAATACTGCTTGCCTCTTCCTATGGCCGGTGGGGTTCCGGCGTCTTTAACGACTGTCGGGTACTATCCATATGATGTATTTGGTAAAACTAAGAAATGCTGGCATGTCATGGGAGCAAGCAAAGCAATTGGTGGGAAACAGATAATCATGGAGGTGCTTCGTGACGGTCGTATGCTCCACAAGAGAAGAGAAGAAGTGTATTAAAAAGCCTAATGGAAACTACTCTCTATGAATTAAATGTTATTTTCAACTGTAAATTGTCCGAATTTTCGATTGTGTGGTGCACTTGACATGTAATGTTTTAAAAGTATGATCCCTTACTCACCATCTGTGGAGAAAACAAGAAAACTGAAAGTGACAACAGCTAAGTATAAGCAGCAGACAATATCCATCCAAAATGCGAACGCTCTGGCTGTGTAAATGACGAGCGTCCAAGAGCAAGTGTGTAAGTCTTGATGACCATCAAACTCTGCAATAAGTTGACGCTGCATGCCGGATGACCTTATCGTATCTATGCCCTCAATAGTGGCACTCACATGGGTGAAGGCAGGAGATCGACCTTTTAAATATTACACAAAGTCATGCAAAAAGTTGTTGATTATGTCAATTCAATATTTAATTAGGTAACAATAGTATTACACATCAGATGTCTGGCTATCTGTCAACAATCGCTCAACAGTGACACTATATATATATTTTTTGATTTTTATATTTTAAAAAAGATTTGGTATTACAGCTAATTGTCAATGTGTCAAATGTTAGTGATAAACTCAATGAGAATATGTTTTTTTTTTAAGTCACTTGATCTTTACTGGAGGAGAATAATTGTCCTCAACATACGTCTAAAGCCTTAAATTTAAATTTGACATTGACCATACCGGGAATCAAACCCAGTCCCTCCTGATCGGTAGAGTAAGCTCTAACCAACTAGACCACACGTATATTTTGTCTATCGTGCATCGCGTGCAAGCACAGTGTTGAGATGTGTGTTTCTGAGAGACGAATAAATCAAGACAAATGTACATATATGTATGTATATATATATATTGCAATTTTCACGAGAATTGTTTAACATGGCTAAGATGAATATGAAGTACATATCTTTACATGGGAAGTTTAACTACACTATTTCAAAAGTGGCAATTTTTCATTATGGCTGTTCAAAGCTTCTTCAGTTTGTATTTTTTTTTACTATTTGTATTGTAGAATATTTGACCTATAATTAAAGGTATTTTTTTTCAATATTACTGGCGAGAGTGACGCTAGGTACAGTATACTATGTTGATATCCCAATTTGTCCAACATTTATATAATATGGTTTACCTTTAATGTGCAGATGTAAGCTCCTTCATCCTCAAATGATCTCAATTTGATTCCATCCATTGATCAAAATATAAGTATTCACAGAATTAATCGACACAGCACTGCATTGTTATATTTGGATAATATTGAAAAACACTCACATATCCCTTCTAATCGTTTGAGGCTTCGGCCAGATGATATGTAAACAACTCTCTGCAAGGCCAGCACCAACAATAGCACAGCCGTCGGTATCAGAAGCCAAACATTAACAATGCAGACGACAACCAGTATGCCAATAGTTTCTAGAATAAACTAAATATATTTCATGAAGAGATTCGTTTTTGGAAATATAAAAGCAGCAAATATTCTGGATAAATATTCGAAAAAAGCATCTCACCAATAATATAATGAATCAATAAATTATTATGAGTAAAATGCATACCGCAATGCAATCCACCATGGCTGCAGGCAAAGAGCTATCTACGATTCCCATGTCCTTTGACACTCTGTTAAGTATTCTTCCTGATGCATTTTGGTGGAAGAATTTCATGGTAGCTCTTATGAGACCTCTTAAAAATATATTGAAATGCAAATGAGAAACTATTTTTTTGCCCAATAAAATCCAAATGACAAATTAAAAGATTAAAAAGATAATTTAGGGCCTTAACAAAAATATATACCATTTACTTTCTAGAATGTGAGAAAAAGTTATGTTATTAAAATTTTGTGATTATTTGTTTTATCATTCAAGTAAAATAATAATGTTACTAAAGTATGAGAACATTTAAGTTATACATATCAATACCTGAACATAGAATCATGTAAGTTTATCGACGCTTTTGTACACATGCTAAAGAAAATCATTAGTTCTGTGAGTATGAGCAAAATCGTAATTACAACAAGTCCTGTATAAATGTAAACACAGTCCGCCCTACTCAGGGCCCATATGTCAATGAATGGCGATGCCACGTAGTTACCCATCCGGAGTATTGAATTATAAATGTTTTCATTTTCAACTCTCTCAGACCATGAAAATGTTATATTGTTGGGGTTATTTAATTCTTCTAAATTAACCCTAAAAGAAAAGACAATAACAGAATTAAAAGTCGTCACAAAAACAATATTCTAAATAATAATAACTGTAAATATTGTTACAAAACTAAATCTGCCAACCATCTAACAAACTGAAAAACTAATTAAATTAAAAAAAAATAACAATATCGATCAAGGACACATTAATGTTTTCATAATAAAATAGTATGGGGAAAATTATTTAACAGGATATTTTCTTTTGGGATGAAAAGCGTAGATTTTCCAAATAAATGTAATATTAAAATAATTATCTTATTTTTTATTCATTTAATGTATACTAACCAATGACTTATCCATAGATCACTCAGGGAAGAAGAAGCTTGGCCCAGACAAAAAAGAATTGCTAATAGGACTAGACTTAGATGATTGCCACCGCTTCGAAGATATGTCTCATACACACTCGCTTTCACTGATCCAAGCTGTTGAACTTCATCAGGTGGATTGACTGCGTCACTCGACATTGCGGATCCCAAAGAATTTTGAGAATCCATTGAATCAACTGAGGGTCGGCAAAGATTTTTTTTATCATTCTAAAAAATATATCAAATCGTCACTCTTGTGTAATTTGTCATAATCGAAATTATAAAAGTTCACTAAATTAATTTCATAATTGACAAAAACTTTATTTGCTATATAAAATAATTAATTCATACTGATGGTGCTGCTTTAAGGTCTTCCATAGCATCTTTCGAAAACGCAGGGTTACCATATACTGTGCTTTAAAAAAAGAAGCTTGCAGCGAACACTAGGGGTGTGGTGGTATGACTTTGTCAGACACTCGGAAATAAGACTCCCTTATTACGTCCAAAATAAGAAAGAATGGATAGACCCAGCTTGGACATGTGCTAAAGATGCCTCAATGGAGACTGAATCATTCCTATTTTTTTTATTATTCACTGAATCCATAGCAGCACACCACTGGTTATATATCACTTTTAGGGTGTTCACTCTCAATACTTAGTGGAAAGGCATTATATTAATAAAAATACAGTATTCCTTTGTACTTTCGTTCCACTTTATTTAAAAAGGTCAAGACCGGTTTCGCTCATTTTCGCTATTTTTCCCCCTTTATAATGGAGTTCTACCAAGTAAATGTCAAATCAATCAATAAAATGAACAGAAGATGTACTTGACCAAGCTATTGTAGGCTGGAAAATCTTGGGAGGACGCAGAGTTTGCTGGAGGATAGAGAATCTCGGAAGCACCGTGTCGTGGCCATATTGCTCGAAGTAGGTAGCAGAAATAGTAAAAATTTACAAAGCAATCAATATTTACCGATGTATCATTTTCTTCAGAATTTTTCTCATCATCAGTCTCAGGTAAAAACTTTGCAAATTTAGAAGATGACGTTTGTAAATCATGGAAGTTTCCTTGAAATATAGCCTGCAAGAAAAAAATCAGACAGTGATTTTTTTTACACAAATGTTTTATACGCTTTGAAATACTAATTTAATACTAGGACATTATTTTCTAAAAATCTGCATAATTCATTGTGGTAGAACTTATAGACTCTCCTAATGCAGCTTATGTCAACAGAATTTCGATGAGAACTGTTTGTTATGCATATCTGTCTTTTTTTGGAGATGTTGGATATTGGAGAAGGATAGAAGGATACGACTAGAATAGGAAAAGTGGTCTGTTAAGTGCTTTTGCTACACCCAGTTGAAGGTGGCGAGATTTTGCAAACATCCATGTCTTCAAACATAAATTCATATATCGAACGACACAACAATTTACGAAACCGTCCATACTGACATTAACATGAATTGTATAAAGAAAAAGGGTACAAGAACGATCAAGGAAAAAATCACACTCACTTTTCCTGATTCCATTAAGCAAACATAGTCATTCCCGCTAAGTAAATGAAGTTGATGTGTAACTAAAACGACTGCTGACTCTTGAAGGAATCCTCTAATACATTTGTCATAGAGAGCCCTCGCTACATGGGCGTCCACTGCTGATAATGGATCATCCAATAGGTAAATGTGAGCTCGTTTATATACACATCGGGCTAGTGAAATTCTAGCTCGTTGACCCCCAGATAAAGAAACTCCTGAAACAATCAATGATCATGCTTTTGTAAATTTATTTATTTTATTTACAAGTACACAAAAAAAGAATTAAAATTATTAATTTATTACTTTTGCAATTTAATAAACAAGATAACACAGAATATTTTAGAGCAAATAGTAGGAAAAACAATTAAGCATTTGAAATTGGCAAGCATGTCAACTGTGACATAATCTTGCTATTAATAAATTTAAATTGAATCTCAATACCTCTCTCTCCCACGACAGTTCTGTCTCCGTGTGCCATATCTTGGAGATCTTTCTCCAGTTGACAACATTTTATAACTTCTTTGTATCTGGCTATTTCCATGTTTTGTCCCAAGAGAATATTTTGTCGCACTGATGCTTCAAAAATCCAAGGAGTTTGAGCACTGTAAGCAATAACTCCATCAGAGTTTATCGCTGATCCCGGCTCTGTCTTGATTTCACCCAAGATTGCTTGGAGAACTGAACTCTTACCGGAACCCACGAGTCCCATTATTGCCAACAGTTCACCGGGTGCAACCTGAAATGATTTATTGTTTACACTGGTAATTGCAATATATATACATTTATTTTTCGGCACACAGCACATACACTCTCTCAATATTTGTCTGTGCACTGAACGAATGTTGACAGATGGCACTGGCACTTGGTATATTTATAATAGCACTATGTAACAAGCTCACAATGAGCGAAACCGGTCCTATTCTTTCTATAAAAAATGTTTATTATTTAAAACTATTTCCATTTCTTCTTATGATTTTTTTGTAGTTTATCCACTTACTTCACTTTTTCATTGTAAACAGATATTCATTTTACAAATGAAGTTCACCATGTATACTCATTTATTTTTTCAAATTTCTAGCGAGGCGTATTATTTGTTAAAACATACTAGTTCCCAGCTCGTGAATATTTTGATGTTAAATAAACAAAATAGATTATAATAAAATAAAATTTAATATTTTTGTTATTCCACTTGTTGTATTACAACTTGTGTCTCGTCTTTCGCCTCTTTCAGAAGTATCGTAAGACCATGGTAACGGCAACATAAACTGAATTATCAGTTCTGATGATGCTTTTAATATGAAAAATCAAAATTAATTTTATATGAAAAATGAACTTCCACAAAGTTATCACCGAATCTATTAAAAATAAAATAGATTATATTGAGTGGCCTGTTATAAATGAATACTATGAAAAAATATAAAACATAAAATATTTGTTTAGAATCCTTAATTGTATATGACTGTAGATAAAAATATTCAATAAAAATAGAATCATCTTACCTGTGGTGTTCAAATAAATGATAAATTTTATACTCTGTATGAATCAAGTCAAATACGATTTGTGGGACATAAAAATTAAATCAAAAAATGTTCCACTTTCTTTAAGTTGATTGTAATCGAGAGTATGGAATTATTAAAACCATAAAACAGTACAAACCTTCAAAGATATTTTATCGAGTGCAATTTTCTTATTTGTATCACCGGGATCCAAATTCGTCCAATACGATGTAACATTATTCATCGTCAAGCCAATATTACTATGATTCGCAATATACATTGATGGATCTACTTCTTTATTGGTATTTTCCACTGTGAAAATTGGATTATCTATGCCGTGTAATTTTTGGTTTCCAAAAAGACTTAAATTTCTATGGGCTTTTGTTATTCTTTCATCCATCGATGAGCCGTCCACCTCATTGATTTTCCCAACTTCCGGAAGCAATAAGAATTTTTGCATTCTTTGCAGTGACACGTTCGCTTCAAGTAAAAGCATTATGGCCAGTGGAAAAAATTCAACGACACTTCTTTTGAGGAGGTTGTACAGAGAGAACAAAATAAATATTTTTGATGCAGTTATTGAATTTCCAAAAGCGAGAAATGTGAGAATGCTTATAAAAATTGATATCTTGGTGTTAAGCCTCACACATAGTAATGTCAAAGCTTTTATCCATGATATTTTACGAATTATGTACATTTCTTGTCTGTAAATTGAAAAATAAAATATTTTGTTTTAGTTTATTTGCTCAGCTTCCTTAATCTTAGAAAGATTCAATAATGAGAGCCATTCAATAATGAGAATTTTATGTAATATATAATATGAAAAAGTAGTCCATTTACACAAAATGCAGGGGAGATTTAAAACGAAGCAATTTAATAATAAATGTAAAAATCATGCCACTTTGATTATTATAATAACAATGTTTCTTTACTAATACTTCTCTAATATTTCTCCAGTACACAATGTGCTTGAAGCGTTTTAAAGTATATAATTTATACTTTAAAACGCTTATCACATATTATGTTTTTCCATTACTGGTTTAAAAACTCTTAATTTATTAGAGTAAACAAATAATTTTATCGCCTTATTTACTCACTTTCTTGCCCTTCCAATAATATCAGCAAAGCAATATTCCCATGTAAACATTTTAATAAGCTGTATTCCTCGGATCACCTCACCCATCAGTCGGATTCGATGGTCAGTTTTGACAGAAGCTTTGCTACGAAACGCTGCAGTTGCTTTCCCCAACCACGCTTCAGAAAAATAAGTTTATTGGATATATTACACAGAGCAATTTAAATAAAAAATATATAAAAAACTTTTAAGATTTCTACTGAAGGTGCTTGGTGGAATTTCAATATTAAATTTGAATCATTCAAATTATTTACATTCCCGCAAGTTTTGTCACTAACGTCCCGGGTTTTCTCCTTTCGGCATCTTCAGGCGTTCAAGTGCACAGATGGACTTGACTTTAGCAAATAAGTGTATTGTGTTTATATAAGTAATAAATGTAAAGCCATTAATGGAGACATGGATTAACCGTACTAATGACTTGATTTTAACGATGTTCAATTATACATATTAATATATACTCAAGAAATAGTCTTTGTAGGTTTTTGAAATTTGATTTTGATTCTATGGACCTTTGAATTTGAAGGATAAAGTTTCAGTCATTGTTATACAACTTTAAATCCGAAATTCTCTTTTCATGAACGATATTCTGTGAATGATAAGCACGTGATAAATATTTTTTTTGGAATGTGCTAAGCCATATGTGTCAGGTATTTTTAATCCATTGATGGAAACTTAGCAATCCTATTCTATTTTTTATTTTCTCAGTAAAAAGTTCATTTGGATAACCTACTTTATTGTGAGATACTTTCAGGTTTAACTGATACCCGTTGTCTTCCATTAGCCACAAGTAACAATACAATTCTTCAAAAGGACCCCATAAAGAAAAAAGACTGACCAGTAAAATGGCAGTGGATATCATTGGAGGACAGTGTGCCGATGGATGGATCAAAAAATCCTCTATTGGAAAAAGAGTATTAAAGAACAAAATAGATGGGAAGCGAAAGATTGACATGATGCACTATATAGTGCAATTTTTACAATAATATTATATTCGAATTTAATCTCAAATACCTTGTAAGGGTATGAAGCACAGTAGAAAAGCGGCTCCTATTAGAGATGCAGGGCCGATATTTCTGTACATGATGTATATAACTATTGCGCCTTCAATTGGTGCTCGCCAAATTTCCAATACAAAGTAAATACACAGGTCAAAACAGTTTGCATCGTTGGTCAGCAAATTAATGACTAGTCCAGACAGCCCAGATCCGTCGGCAGTTGGTGCCCGTAGATCCAATCGCTGAACCTGAGGTATTTTCAAATAACATTAGAGTTTTCAAATTTGTTTGGTAAGTTTCTAAAATGTCCAGTACCAGAGTGGTAATGTCAAATTTTCATTTGGGTGAAACAGATCTCGAGCAATTACAGGAAGATTCACTTAATTTATACATGATATTTTATCAGATATGTTTCAAAAATTTGAGTTCCGACTGAAAGCTCTTGTTGGAATTTCAATATCAAACATGAACTCTTCAAATTTTGTACGTAGAGTAATAAAAAATATTTTTTCATTGCTGAAATTTTAAATAGATGTTTAAGCTATTTATTCTTAAGTACATATAAAAATAAAAAATAATATCTCAAAAATCTCAAAAGTATTATCAAATATAGATAAATTTTATATTTACTAGTCTGCCTCAAATGGTTAAAATAAATGATCTATAAAACAAAATTTATTGAGGGACAATCGTGCATAGTATGTAATTAAAAAAAATACTTTTCTGTATATGAGAGAGCAGCAGCCCAACCTCATCTTCATTGCAGTATGACTGATGTGTACAAAAAATGGATGCATGATGAGGACATTGATTGTCATGCTCAGTACAACTCCGGCTGCATACCAATAAGCTTCATTCTTAGATGTAGAAGTTTGACCAGGAGAAAAATAAGAGATAAGTTCGCCCAAACATAGAGGCTGTGCTATTCTGTAGAGAAAAATAATCAATTACCTAAAGCTATAAAGAATATATTGGTGTTGAGATATTAAAATGTCCTATGCGATATAAATATTCACATACATACCTCAGAACAATTTCGACCAAGCTGTATACAACATTAAGAATTAGATAGCTAGTCCCGTGAACTTTATAGATAACTTTGAGTAAGGACGGCTTTTTGGATATGAGCTGTTCTTTCCATAATTCTTCATAACGGCTGCCTAACACACTCGACTTATGGTCATTCAATGGAGCATAAAGGTCATCTATCTCTAGTGGCTTGCTGAATCCTCTGACAAAAATATCTTTGAGCCACCTAAACAAATGAATGCATAACCATTTCCAATTAAAAAACAAAAGTGATTTACTACGAGTTATTGCAAATGAAGCCTGGATATCACCCTGTCTGTATTACTCATAAAACCCTTTGGCAATAACTAAAATCAAATAGCTATGTACAAATTGTTTAAGAAAAATCATCTTTATTTTTGTGACATTTTTTCAAAGTTTGAATTAACTGGGATTCGTATTTATTCTGGTTTTACTGTGACTTCTACATGGCCCGGTTCAATTCACAGTGGTGTTAATGCTGAAATTAATTATTGAGCATTTAGTTTATTGTGTTTAGGCTTTGAATAGAAAATCTGAAGTAAGAAAAACTGAAAATATGTGTATTTACTAAAGATATACTGTTTCTCGTGTTAAAATAAAACTTACTCTATTGTTTGAATCATTCAAACTATGTACATTCTCACAGATTTTGTCACTAACGACCCTCACCCTAATGAAATCTGTGGGAATGTACATAGTTTGAATGATTCAAATTTAATATTGAAATTCCACCAAGCACCTTCAGTCGAAATCTTAAATTACTCTATTGTCTTTTCACTCTTAGTTTTTTTTAGATAATTGAAACTACTGTGCTATCCAACAAGGCCACAATTTAATTTTTGTGTTTCCAAACTTGTGTTATTATCTGTTGGCTGTATTACTATGACATGAAATTAGTTAATATTAACTTTGTACATTTTGACATGTGCAGAGACGAATTCACTACTGCAATTTTTTTAACTGGACGACTGCCACAGCTGAGATATCTTGTCAAATTTTCCATGCTCAACAACGCCAGAGACGAGTTATCTCATCAATACCTAATTAAATTATTAATTGCAAATTATAGCCGGCGTGCTAGGTACATACGTAATTCTTTCTACGGCAGCCAAAATGTTAATAATGTGAAATACACTGTCTTAAATCGGCTTATATAATATTATTATGACAGCATTATTAAAAAAACTGGCCCTGATGATATATAATTATTGAATTGGTACGAAAATTGTGTTTTATACATAAGAAAAATATCTTAATAACTGACCAATATGTAAAAATGGAGATGAAGTTAGCTCTTAATTTTGGACTGGGTCGTCTATCGTGAGAATAGAATCCGGGATCCATACTTTGGTTGATATTCACTACACCGCTTCAATAAATTAAAAGTATCTAAAAAAAATAAACAAATACATACAAGCTACATTACTTAACATAACCATTATATAATGGGCACTGACGGGCCTAGTCATTCATGCTCAACAACTTCACATGAAATGTAGTATTTTTTGTATAAAATGTGCTCTATAAATTAATTTTAGGTTTGGTAGATTTACAAATTACGTATCTATGTTGGTGAGTAAGTAGCTCGAATTTTGTTTTATTCTTTTAAATTGTTAACCCTTTGACTGCGGTTGACTGCTATAGCAGCCCAATCTGAACCGATTTGGATCCGAGCCGCGGTCAAAAGGTTAATATCTGATTTGTCCTGTCCACTCATTATACCTATTAGAGTGATCGAAAATCTCCTTTAAAAAACTTTTGAAGTTTGAAAATATTTTTTTAAATCATGAAAACATAACAACAGCAAAAAAATTAAATATCGGAACTAAGATTAGACCGACAAAATCGATTTCTGTTTGAATTCACTCTTCCAATCCTAAAATAAGGAGGGAAAATAGAGAACAATTAGTTAATCACTAGTACCCAGTGTCATAGGAAGGGGTCCTGCCGCCTGGGGCAGACTTTAATTTTGCCGCCTCCAATATTTTTGTTTTTAATCACTTCTACTATTTTTTAACTTTGAACTAAGAATTTTAACAACAGGTGGCTTAATTTTTTTTATGGATAAATATAATTTCTCGAAAAATATTACTGAGGTTAAATTTTAAATATATGTTATGTTTGATCGAGCACTGACATAAGTTAAAAATGTATTTCACACAGTTTCCTTATTTGCTTGCGATGATCTGTAACTAAAGCTATGAACGTCACAATCAAAATGACATGGCCTATTCAAATCATAATCAAACTATCTATGAAAAATAATACTACTGTTGAATATGTAATCAATATCAATTGTATTATATCGATGTCCGAATGCTCTTTGATGGCCAAATTTGAATTGCATTTCTAAATAATATATTAGTCTAATCATTGAATATTTTTCTATTATATTATTCAAAATGATAGTAATATTAAATTTAACTGTAAATTTTATCCCAATCTGGCCAACGTCATGAATATTCTTTATTGAAATATTTACTTTTAAATTTCATTACGCTAAAGCAGAAATGCTACTCGTTTTAGAAATGGAAAAAATAATGACCTTCATTTCTACATTTTTGGCATACTGAAATTTGGCTGATATCTAGCCTATTCATTTACTCACGTCAAATAAGGCAAAAGAGAAGTTTCTTTCAGATGATTTATTATATATTATTGGTTGACGTAAGAGTTATTTTTCATTTAATATACTAATAGTAATCATATAAAGATAGACTGAAGTTATAAAGGAGTAAGAATAATCTTACTTCAATAGATTCGTAATTGATAAATATACAATAATAAACTTAGCCTACGACAATTATCATAAAATAAACTCACCATTAGATTAACAGCTGAAGTGGTTTTGTATACACAGTCAGATATCTGAAGTTTACTGAGGAGATTAAATAAAAAATGCCCGTACATGCTAAAAATGGAATATATCATGTGATAACACTGTCTGCCTACATAACCTCCAGTTAATTGTAGGATTAATCATATCAGATTTGATAATTTGCGATGTCTCAAAATATAACAATACAATCTCGATTCTTATCAAGATAGTTAATTCACATCATTGATAATTTTGCATGCCTACTTATCACGTACGTGCAAATCAATCGTAATCATTAATTTTTGATGCTTTTTATAAATGATTAGTGGCACAGCATTCAACGTTGACTTTTGAGACGGATTTCACGGGTTCGAGTCCCAGTATGAACAGCACTTTTTCAATCGTTTTATTGATTTCATGTCATGGGTGTTTATGATGTCTAAAAACTTCCTCCCACTCTTTCAATTCTAAAAATAACAGGACGTAGAGAGAGCAAATCTTAGCCACTAGTTCTGTCCTAGCTCTATCCTCCTAACCCTACTACTTACTCTCTTCGAAAAAGAATCGTTGAGCAACTGAGTAACAAACAGTTCTTGTAGAAAAACTTCTTTCGAGATACTTAAATTAGACCATATGCTCCACATTAGGAGAGGACATGTATTTGAAAAAAATCCTCTTTGTATAAATGAAGAACCTTTTCCATCTTGTTGCTTTTAAAAGAGCATACCAAATATGAACTCAGCTGGACAAAGGCCACAGGTAAAAAATACCCTTGAATATTCAAGGGTATTTCCATATGGAAGACATTTTTTTATGTGAAAATATTATATTTAGGGAAATATTGTCGCTTGCAAGTATAATTGTCATGCCTATTATTTTCTCTTAATATTAAGTAATAATGTGCAATTTGCGTCTAGAGTTTCCTTTTGGTAGCTCGCTTTTAAAACCTTCTTATTGTCTTACCATATCTTCTATTTGAAAACGACAGTGTAAATCCCTCCTTATTAAGCGCTACACAGGTGAATAATTGTAAATGTTAGCGAATACAAGGTTCTAGGTTGTTGATTGTGAATCATTGAATAAAATATACAACTATAATTATATAAAAAAAAATATATATTTCATGAAAATTACAAATATTTTTTTATTAGAAACTCACGTGTACACAATGAATATATTATGTAAAAGTTTTTGACTTAACGTATGTAATTATCATTAAAATGCATGTATCATATTTTGAATGTCGTTGTTCATAATTTTTAAAGAAGAAACTTAGTCTTCATAATAAAGCATCATTAATTAAATTTGATAACTTTGTTATTACACTGATTGTGTTACAAATTGTGACAAAGATTCAGAAATGCTATTGTCCGTTGATTGAATACTTTTGATTTTGTACATTTTCATCTGTGTGGAAATATGTAAACGATGGTTTTCAATAAGAAAAATTCCATACTAACAAATTGATTATTTTTTCTTAAATTGGGAATTTGAAAATGTTGTTGATGAATTGACATAAGAATTTCCACGACTACTAAAAAATGTCTACGGAGTTTTTAATTTTTTGAAATTTTTAGTTGTTTTATTGCAGCGGTTATTAACGATTGCACATGCTCTGTTCTGGTGGCAGCGAGAGAGAGAGCGCGCTGAAGAGTGGCAGGGGGGAGGGGTACGCCACCGAGCCGGTGAATTCCTTCGATACCTTCGTCTGATTGCTTATCCTTTCCTTCTTTCGTTAGGCAACGGACAATAGTTGTTCCACCTAAAGGACCTCCACATAATTTTTCTTCTTCAGAAGTGGGATCAGCCAGCATTATATCACTAGAAATAAATATAAAAATTTTCATATGTGCCTAGAGCGGTGATTTCCAACCTCGGAGGCGTGGACTATTGCGAAGGGAGGCGCGGAGAGTCCAAAATATTTGTTTACCCCTAAAACGTGTCTTTATTTACCATATGAAATCAAGGATGGAGAGGTGCGAAGTTTTTTTTTTCTTCAAAGGGAGGCGTAGTAACACAATGTTTCGAAACCACTAGTCTAGAGTGTTTCAAATATTTTTATTGTTTATTTATTTTTCCAAGTTGTATTATCATAAAACGTAACTGCTCCGATAAAAAGAGACTCAGTAATCGGGCAAAAAATATATAAATTTTGTGTTTTCCCTCACCGCATTCCTTATGTTGAATCATTATTATCTTACTTTATAAATTATTGGAGTAAAATAGTAAATAATATTATTTGATGAACTTATATAATATTCCGATCTAAGATTGTGAACCAACCAGTAGTCGAAGAAAAAAGGAAACAGTCAAGCTGTAACGCGCTACCGTTCTGTTTGACGACGGTAACGACGAAAAACATTTAGATAAACAATGAAACCATGCCAGGCGCGTTTTCAGCTGTGAATGTGTTAACAACGAAATGCTGTCAAAAATAGACAAAAACAAACACACATACGACAAAGGAGACTGAGTGTTATACCCAAATACGCTTCATGGAAACACAGGCATTGTTAAAACAGAACCAGAACAAAACTAATTTAGAGTTCGGTGGGTGAGGGAATGAAAGAACTATTAAAGTCGATAATCAACGGAGATGCTATTTTATGTTAAAATAAGGACCATAAGAAATAGTTTAGGAAAAAATATTAATCTCTACACGCAAAAAGCCGCATGGATAAACAGTTGATCAGCTTGTCTTGCATGATGCTCGGGCATGAAAAGGTAATGGGGTTCGATCTGTGTATGCAGTGGCGGATTAATCACTTTGGAGGCCCTAGGCGCAATAAATTTTGGAGGCCCTGTTTTTTCGAATAACATAAAAGGAACCATTTGTTCCTAAATAAGCATACATTTGATATCTCTAAAAACTTTAAAATCCTGCATGTCAACAATAAATCGTTAAAACTTGATAAACAAGAGATCTTAGAAATAAATAGACATAAATTTTTACCTAACTCTAATTTATTAAACAAACAGGTTGTATTTGCATCATCACCTTTGTTATATCCGTTTCATTAATCTAATTCTAACCTATGTTAACTGCTCTTCTATATTATTTATATGTTTTTTTAAATTTATTCCTTTTGTAAAAATTGATTTGGTTTTTAAAAATGTCTTTTTCAGAATCTTCATTACTGCTGATTTTGTTGAAGTACATCATTGCTTGGAAGCGGGAAAAACACCAAATCATCATTAGGATATTTACTTTAGTAATGTAGTGTTTCACTTTGTGTAAAAATTTCCCAAATTTTAATTGTGTTTATAATTGATATCGTTTGCCACTTAGATTTATTATTCTTTGATGATGATTTTTTAATTGTTATGGGTGTTAAGCATTTTAATTTTGTGTAATTATATTGTAATTTGCTAATCCTTTAAATTGTTAATAGTTGCTTACACCTTTTTATTTCAATTTAAATTTGTATAAATATCACTGTTTATATATTTTTCTTATCAGTTGATAATGCTCGCGATGAGCGAAACCGGTCCTGATCTAATAAATTTTATGTGGAAAAAGTACTAAAAATCTTTTATTATTTTTATAACATAAAAGTGTTGCAAAACTCTTCTTAGAATAATAATGAATATTGAAAACTGAAATTAAAATATAAAGGATTATATAATATATGGTATTTTTGAGGCCCCTAAAGTTTGGAGGCCCCAAGCGCGCGCCTCTTGCGCTTATGGGGTAATCCGCCACTGTGTGTATGCTAAGTTGCGATCTTAAAAATGAGAAGTAATTAAATCCGTACCTTTCAAACAGTGTAAATGTTGTTGCTATAGGGTATTTTAAAATATTTAATTCTTTTCGTCTATCTTCGTGCACCTCACATGCACCTGTAGCAGGATTATAGTCGACTTCTGGAAGTTTTACTGAAAGTAAAAAAATATACATGGGAATATTTTTTCCTCTATACGAAATGGATAGCAGAATTGTTAAGTGTTTAATTAACACTACTGTTTCTCAAATGGGTTTCCAAAAGGAAAAATTATGGTTCGTCTAAAACTTCACTTAGTAATCGTAACTGACGGTTATTCGTCTTATGTGTGCCACATGGGAGACGTGAAATGATATACAATGCTTCTTTTTTTTTGCAAAGTTCTGCTTTATAAAGATACCACCTGTGAAAAGCAGTCTAGCATGTAGTGGCAACACGATGGACTCTTGAGGTTCGAGTACACACCATTAATTATTTTTTAAAAAATGTGTCTGAGTCGTAAGATTTTTTCGATTCCTGATTCCACAGCCCTGGTGAAAAATAACACTCACTCATAAACTATTGGAAGTTTTATCTGTCACTTACATATGCTATCAATACTATAATACAATTTTTTCAGAAGTAAAACTTCAAAACAGTCAAGTGTTTTTATCAAATCAATACTATCGTTGTGTTGTGACGTAATATAACATTAATATATAATATCCCTTGCCTTTTCTTTATTAAGATATCAAGACGGAAGTAATAAAGTAAGCAAACCTGTTTTTAAGGCTGCCATCAGTGACATTATACATGCATCAATAATTCCACCATCGTAATCCATACAAATCATATCACAGTACAAAACCCAAACGAGTTTATCTTTTGCTACGCAGAGATCTTCTAAATTTATGCACTTTGTGTCATTGAATATATCAGCTATGAGCTGATTGCATGCTTGAGCGATATCTCCTGGCGGTCCACACCTGAACTGGGAGGAACAGAGAGGTGGCAATTCTAAATTTGTAACGATGATTCCTTCACTCGGATTCTCCGATGGAGGTATTGTCAATTCCTGCAAAGAATAAAAATGTTTGTAAGTTTTACTGTCTTTTAAATATTATTGTAAAACATGTAGTAAGAGAAATGACGTGAGATATGAAGGGTTGATGTAGAGAAGAGTTTCAATTGAAGATACTAGTTCTAAGTGAAACCTTTCATGGCCTGTAATATTTATAAAAATATAAGCTCTTACTTCGGAAATCACACACGCAGCTGAGAAGGAACACTGGTTTCAAGTACATATATGTAATTGACTTTGGTGAATTAAAAACAAATTTCAAATGCAAAAAGATATAATTCTTATCACATGACACCATGGAATTTATTTTCACAGAACAGTTAATGAGATCAATGTATCTGATCCAGAACGGTTATCGCTGAGAATGGTGTTAAAGTAAAAAATGCTCTTAGGATAGAAAAGTTAATTCTGGACCAACATTCCAAAACACTCATATTCTTTTTTATTGCTCAACTTACAGCTTTTATACCGCAAACAATTTTCGTGTGACCGAGCTTAGTGATACACGAACCATCAGCGGTTGCAATGGAGTCAGGATTCAAGACAGTCCATCTGAAGTGATCAAATTTCCTTCCATCAGGTCGAGTATTACGAGAAATAAAATCCTTCAAATATTTATTTGGTTGTAAAACTCTGGAAATAAATGTAGAAAAAGAAAAATACTGACATTCAGATTTAGATAGATAATGAATAAAATGCGTTTAATCAGACTTCTCCCCTTATTAATCGCAATTTATTTTTCTCTAAAATAACATAATATTCTTCACGCATAACAGATTTTGGAACAAGTAAATTAAATGGTGACAAGGGAGACAATGGAATCAAAATAATAGATTTAATTTTTGAAACACAAGTGTAAAAGGTGCATAACAAAATAATGCCAACTGCCGAAATTCATTGCAATGACATAAATCATAATATAAAACATGAATAAGACACGTGCACTTACTTGTATACATCAGCCATTTTTTATTTCAGTTGTAAATTGAAATTATTAATTGTGTATTTATTGGTTCGCTGGTTTAATTTTTCAATATTTTCAACAAAGCAAGAGATAACCTTAAATAACATGTGTCAAAAGTGTCAAATTTGAATCAACAACTATTTGGGTCTGCCAGTGTACTAATATAATTAAATAGTATCAAACCATGAATATGACACTTACTGGCAACATTTCACAAATCGTTACCTTACTTTTAAAAAGTTCTATTTGCACTTTACCATGTTTTGAGATACGAGCGTTTGAATATTTGACTGATCATACGTACCGTCTTTTTTCCTAAAATAAGACACTGTCTTACTTTCTTTTTTGGTCCATAATACGAGCTAACGAGCTACGAGAAGTGGCAGCATAAAACCAACCCACTTTCTTATAACTGCTTGGGTGCTCCAGGCTTTTTCACTTTCAATGACATAAACTCCTGAAACGCATTCAATCTTGTCTTTCTTGCCCTTAGTGATGATTAACGGTGAGACTTTCTTCCCATCCAGACGAATCGCCAAAATACAGGTAACACGTGCACTTTCGTAACCAGTAGAAGGAACGTATATTGACGAGGAACCCTTGTGGTGAAACCGATGTTTGAGATCCTTGGCCTAGAAATACTGCAGTTTTATCCATAGCAATCATATTGGAGAGTTGGTATTTAGAAAAGTCGATGCCATCATCAAAAAGCTTAAATGCAAGTGCACATTTAACAACTTCATTGTCTTTCAGTCTGAACATTGTTGTTGATCTTCTTAGGGACAGTTCATGTCGCCGAAGAAAGTTGTCCAGCCAGTGTGATGACGCTCTAAATCCTTCTGTGGATATATCAAATTCTATTGCCATTTCGAGGGCAAATTTTTGAATATCAGCCCTCCGCACAACCAAAGCCATTGCTCTCCTTTCAGCAATCAATTCCCAGAAGTTTTCTTCCAGCTCAGAAAATAACGGTTGCCGACCTGATCCAACCTTGCGTTTCTTCTCATAGCCCATCAATTGACACAGGTTATCGTGGTCTGCTCGCCATTTTCGAACCATACGGATATCCAACATCTTCTCTTTACAGAAGGCTACAAAATTAACGTCCCAAGAGTCCTCCACGATTCCTCTTTTTTACTCGATGGAGTAGCTCTTTCTTTTTGCACTCATTTTTCGGGGAGGGCTTATATTCCAAAAAATCCTGAAAATCGTGTTAGGGCTTATTTTCGGAGGATGTCTTGTTTTCGGAAAAAGACAGTATGTTATTTATAAATCGATTATAAAAAGTCCTATTGTTTCTTAGAAGCTTGTAAAATTACTGTATGAAATAAAGTGTGTAGATAGAACTCTTGAATCTTGCTAACTTATTTATTGAAAAATGTATGACTCTGAAATTAATATATTTGTTAGGTCGTGGCAATTACATTTTCCGACCAAAAGGTCATTTTATGCTAAAATGTCAGTTAGAACTTTTTCAAAGTAAGGTAACAAAATGACAAATTTTTAGCAGCAAAATAAAGTGTATTACTCAAGTTTAACTAATTCATTGGCGTTTTAGTGAAATCATATCAAAGCACTTTTCACCAATACATATATCGACTGTGGAAAGAAAAAAGGACGTAACCCACAGTTTTTTCAAAACAGGTTTTTTTCGATCATCACAATGTATCAAACTTGATACACGTTCTATCAAAAGGATGCAAGCTGAAAATGCCGAATTAGTACCTAAATTTAACTTTTAAGTTTGAAAAAGATGACCTTGTAAAAAATTAAAACCAATAAAAAATAGCGAAATAAAGATTTTTCCTAGACAAATTCTTGAATTAATATTAGATTATGTCAATTAAACACCAGTTTAGAAGTCTCCGTGCACTTCAATGTTGTGTATAATCAAAGCCCCTATGGTGAAAGCCATGCTATGGAGCTGAAAACAGGTACTTTTTTCAGATAAGCGGGCCGGCGTCATAATTTACAAAGTAATATCACATCATTATGAAGCCATTTGTTTCTGATATATTGTAGGAAATACATATTTATATTGTAATTATATATCTTTTCAATTACATATTTTTCAAAATAAGAAAAAATCACATTTTCTATGGTTTTTGAAGAAAAATCTCGGAGAACAAAAGCAAACAAAGAAGGCAAATCATTTTATTAAAATTATTTTTTTTTACAATATTTCAATACAGAGTATGAAGTTGGATAGTTCATTAAAAAAATCAACGTCATTATTGGGATTTTAATCAATTAATAATTAATCTCAAAATTTATTTGTGCACACTGGTTCGTCACTCAATCTTTCCATAGGATTTCTCAAGTCATATCAGTAATCAAAAATCAGTAAGTCAAACTAGGGTAGGACATTTCACTTCATTATTTTTTAAATATTATTATTGATTAAATCATCATTTACTTGGTATATTGCCATTATTATATGATAAGACGCAGCACTCATTTCATAATATCACAATAGGCGTCAAAATCGTATATAATATAATATGGATTTCGCTTGTTACTGTTGTTTTATGTAATTTATAATCAATATTTTATATAACTGTGATATTTAATAGTGGGAAGTTAAATTTTATTTGTTTTACCACACATCGCATGTCTTGCCATTTGCTTTATTTCTTACAATCATTACTTAATTTGCATATATGACCCTTCCGATGTATCGTAAATTGTAAATTAATAACACCAAAGAATCACAGAATATCCATATAAGGAATCTTTCAAACATACATTTTATATTCAACGAAAAATAAGCTCATAAATTGGAATTTAGAGTTGATCTACGTATAACCGCCATACGATTTGTTAGGAGCGGCTGGGATTTAACGGCCCGGTCTTTTTTGCTGCTTTTTCTATGACACTGCTTGAAACTTAAGACTGCTATTGTATAATTCATAATTTGCATATGTCACAAAATCATCAAAACACGTTTTTAGCGCCTCCTGTAAAATTTGATATGTGTGGGTTACGTCCTTTTTCCTTTACACAGTCGATATATATATAGACTATTGCAAATATATTTTCACTGGCAGTACTAAACGCAGTAAAAAATATCCTTCTTCAATCAGTCGTTGATTTTTTTTGTCTAGTTATTCACTATTTTTGATGAGGTCGGCGATAATTTTTAGAAGTTTATATTTAACAAAAAATATAATTCGCTTCGTGTTTTGCTTCTTGAAAAAATATCATCATTATTCATAAACATTGCAATATTCCGTCTGATGATGCTTTTGAATAAGGCAAAACATGTGTCACAATCCGTAACATAATAAGTGGAGTATATTATCTATGAACAAAGTAATCAAATAAATAAAAATATTTGGTTTTTTAGTATTGCCTTCATTTTTTCAATTACATATCGTAAGACCTTGCCCTACCCAGCTGACTGTATATAAGTAATTAAACGAAGCAGTGAATTCCCTTTCAAAGATGTATTCAGCAAAAATCTCGATTATACGAGAGATATTAAATTGAGTATACTTAAACCTTTTATTCCCAATTGAAGATATTTTGCGACCAGAGAACTATAATATTTTAAGTGTAAATTTTTGGTGTAACAAAAGTAGCAATGAGACAGTCTTTCAAGCATCATTAAAAGTATTTATTTTAACTTTTGTCTCAACAAACTTTTTTTACTGCGCCTAGGGCCTACGGCCCTAGTGCTTAATCCGCTACTGTGTACAAAAACTTTACAGAAAGAGTAAAACAGGATGGATATGAAAAACTCTTTTTTTATTATTTCTTTAAATGAAAATCTTTACTACATATGATTATAATAAATAAATAGGAAAACAACTGAAATCAATTGCTAATAAAACACTGTTTATGTTCAGAAAATACTTTTATTAAACGATTTTTATTGAACATATTAATATTTTCTTTATATTGCATTACTAGAGTTTAAACATACATCTAGCTAAGATTTTTTGAATGAAAATAACATAGTATGTATATAAAATTTGAATCTTCATCTATTGTTGACCGAAAACTGTATACCTGATGTTTCTTATCTACATTTTAAGCTCATTCATTTTTTTCTGTGGATTGTTGTCTTTCTCTGGAGCTATAATTCTGTAAATTAATTATAAGCTTCTTTACGGTAATCATTTTCAAAAAATCATATTGAATTACTTGAAAACTGTATTCATAATAATGATTTAAGTTTTCTACAAAAACTAATTCAGTAAATTTTTACTTACCTCTTTAGCGATTTTGTAAAGTAAATCATTAGTAGATTGCTCATTTAAAAGGGAATTGAAAATACTGTGATTAGGTGTTTTATTCTGTTCTTTTTTTTCGTGATAGACCAGGGAATTATTACTTTTATTATTTTGAGCATACTGCGATGAATGTAGATTTTTTTGTTGGTTTGAATTAACTATTAATTCATATGGATGCCCTAATTCAACAATTCTTCCTCTGTAAAAGTCACAAAAATTATTGAAATTAAAATAATGTGACATAAATACGACAAACCAATCAATGGAAAGAATTAAAATCTTAAAATTTGGATATATAAATAAATTGAAATTTAGAAAACATATTCTACTTTACCTATCCATAACAACCATCTTATCAGATGTCATTACAGTATGAAGACGATGTGCTATAGTTAGAACAGTTCTATCTGAAAACTTCCTTCTAATGGTTTGTTGAATGAGTTGATCAGTTCTATAATAAAATGATCATATTATTTGATTTGATTAAAAACATTAGATATAATGATATTATTCCCAAATGATGAAGAAAAGAAAAACTTTCTTGTTGAAAATATTACATACCATTGAAATATTACCAGAGCTAAAAAGATTGAACTTATTTTATTGTAATTTAGATGATTTTTCAACCGGTTTATGGATGTGTGTTTAAAAGCATGAATGTCTATGATCTCTTAAATTCTCTCCTGCCCATACGATACTAAAAATAGTGCACAGAGGAAGTGATTAACTAACCACTACTTCTGCCCTAGCCTTATATTTTTACACTCTTCCTTATATCATTACTCACATTCTTATATCCTTACTCTCTTAGAAAGAAGTGTGGTTGAGCAACTATGGAACAATCAAGTATCGTAGAAAACAATTTCAGTTGAAATAAGCTCTAATAAGAGTTCGTACGTTCTACATTGAGAGCGAAGATGGTGAAAAAAATGATAAATTAGTTATATGGAACCCAAGTTGTGCAGTTTGGTGTTTGAGCTGAGGAAGATTTTTGACGACTTTGATGCCTTTTTTTATCATTTATGGTTTCATTACCTAATTAATAGAATGTGGGCTTGATACTGAAAAAAAATGTGAGTCGACAAGAATGTATTGAAAACTATTCAATTTGTTGCAGTGCGCACATTACAGAACTTTTATAAATTATCAAAATTGAGTCAATATTTCAATTACTCCAAAGACCGAATTATAAACTCAGATATTTTGAAAACATTAAAATAATTTGATATAATTTAAAAAACATACTCTGGATCAACATTAGCTGTCGCCTCATCCATTATAAGAAAGTGTGATTTTCTTAAGCCGGCTCTGGCAAGCGATAGAAGTTGACGCTCTCCCACTGATAAATTGGAGCCGCTGTCAGATATGATTGCATCTAATCCACCATTCAAATTACCAACCAAAAATTTAAGCTCAACCTGAAAAAATCACTCATAGTAAATGTCGTATATTGGCAATATAATAATATATATTTTTATCACATAATATCTAACCTCCTCGAGAGAATTCCAAAGATCTTCATCACTATACTCATTTCTCGGATCCAGGTTTTGCCTCAAGCTGCCGTTGAAGATAAAGGGTTCTTGCGGAATAATGCTCATTGATGATCGCAGTTTATGTAAACCAACATCTTTAGTATCCACTCCATCTATTTCAATAATCCCTTCAGTATCTGTCAGCCTAACCAAAATCAAAAGAATGTTGTATTCAGTGGCGGTTCCTGAACTAAAACCTTGGGTGGGCTAGAGGAAAGTTTAGCATTGTATACTATTAACGAAATTGTATATTTTTCCACTTCACCTAATACATTAATCTACAAGCAAATAAACAAATATTACGACACTACTGCAAAGCATAAATTACTATATAATAAAATCAATGCTAATGTAAGTAAGAAATAATAAAATAATAACCTTGAATTCGTCTCTTTCAAAGTGAAATAACAAGTACAAACAGCAATACAGAGCTGTCACTAAGAGTCAATACCTGTCACTTTCATACAATACAACGATATTGGTATTTGTGTTCGAATGTATGGGTGGGTCATGGGCAAATTCAATTTAGACCCCAACGAATGACAGAAGCTTGATAATTTGACGCACAGTCGTGTGAGTTTGATGACGTTTCCGTACATACAAATACAAAAAAATCTAATCGTGCTTGATTGCGCCCCCAGTGTAAGAAAAAAAACTAGGGCTTGAAGATCCAGCCCCTGAGTCGTTAATACGTAGGTGTTGCCAGACTGACGTCACGTTGCCTGTTCTCTATGAAGTATTTATAGGGTTATTGTTTTTTTTTATGCCGGCTCAGTTTAAAATTGTAATACGAAACACAATCGAGAATATTATTGTAGGTAGACATAGCATTGTATTATATTGACAGAGGAAAATCAAAACAAAGATATTGTATTCATTTGGGAAAGGTTAGTTACGCTTATAAATGTATTTATTTTGTTCAGCAGCCGAATCGCTGTTCATTTTTATTCAGCCATCTAAAGTTTTGAGTGAAAAATGCAGGTCGGGCTTAGCCCACCTAGCCCAGTACCTAGAACCGCCACTAGTTGTATTTATATATATTATAACAGAAGCATTATTGTTTGTATCATTCCATAATCATGGCTTATTACCGAAAAAGTGCAGCAATGATTGAAGACTTTCCAGCACCTGTTCTTCCAACAATGCCAACCTTTTCCCTGTTTTGTACATTGATGTTTATATTTTGCAGTACATAATTGTCTTCGATATATTTTAAATTTATTTCCTTAAACAACAAAGTACCTGTAATTGTAAGTGTTAATTAGATTTTAATTACAATTTTAATGATAGTTTTATGACAGTAATTGTAAATTAAGTAACACAGTATTAATTATTCAACAATTAAAATAGGCACTAACCTTTCTGTGGCCAGCCATCTAAATTAATATTCGGGTACTTAAACATGAATACATCTTCATCCGTAAGTAATGCAGGCTCAGGATCTAGATTAGAGTACTCTGCTATTCTTTCTATCTATTGAAAAGAACATTTAAAGTTGAATTCAAAACTTAAAATCATTTAATCCATGTATTGTCAATGAAATGCAATGATATCAATTTAGACATCATTTGATAATAATTGTTTTCCTTTATCAACAGTTTTATGAAATTATTTTGAATTCTTAATTTTTTAGTATTTAAACATAAATTATTTAATGAACAGACGGGTTGTTTGTTGAACAATATATAAGGCAGCTGCATCAGTGATGCGAGGTTTTTATGTGTTGTCATTTAATATATTATTACTATACGTACTGATGTCATTTGGTTTTCCATTTCAGCCGCTTGTTTCAAGCCCCACTGGCATTTATCAATGAGAGCCATTACTTGAGTGACAGCCAATCCTACTGAACCTCCGTACGTTGCTGTTGAATGGAAATAGTAAAGGGATTACAAAAACTATCATAAAAACCCAAGAACGTTGAGCACTTAAGTAAGAGATAGTCAAACAACAAAATATAAAGCCAGAATAAAATCTTTTGTTAGCACTAATACATCACAGGAAAGAGGGCATCATTTCTGTACAGCCTCAAAAGTGCTCAATTGGTCAAAATCTCAGTTATATTTTTATTTAGAATGCTGATATCGTATTTCATTTTAAAACTTGATATTTTTACACGTACCGTCTTCGAAGAATAGTAGAAAACTAAATGTAATAGCTGCTAGATAAAAGCAGCAAAAAATGTCCACCCAAAGAGAAAAACCGCGGTTCGTATTGACGATGAGAGTCCACGCTGACGAATGTAAATCCTGATGGCAATCAAACTCGACAGTTAGCTGACTCTGAAGGTTTGACGCGCGTATTGTATCCAAACCCTCCAATGTTGCACTCACGTGGGTAAATGCTGGAGAGCGACCTGAAAATAACAATAAATTAAATGAAATTGAAATCGGAAACAGATTTTGAATTTAACTCTAAACCAATTTTAAATCAAAATTTTTATAAGATTCTCAAATAACCCTCAGAACCTGACATAATACTCACAAATAGCTTCTAATCTTTTGAGACTTCGACTGGTAGAAATGAAGACACCTCTCATGATGGCCAGAATAATCACCAATAATGCTGTCGGTATTAGTAGCCACACATTGACAATGCAGACCACAATCAGAATACCCACGGTTTCTAGAAAGAACTGTAGAGATAATTCCAAAATATTACAATCAAACCAGGATATTAAAACAATTATTTAATATTTTGGTTATTTCAGTTAAAAGTATAATCAGTCAGTTTTAAAAAATAGGCGCATCTTACTCGTTTTATTAAATTAAATTAAAATACATTAAGTTATGCATTTTAGTAGATATCAAAACATACACAGATATTAATTTTAAAATTTTGCTTCTTTCAAAATAGAGCCAGAGTCTAACCATTTGTAAATGTCAGTTTTGCAGTTTTTTTGACACTGCCTTAGTTAATAGCGATCGTAAATTAAGATTGAAAATGATCTTAGCGAAAGTTCATGGAATTATAAGTCATTGTAAATTAATTTAGATGTTTCATGGTGTGGCTGTGAAAGCATTGAATGTTTCTTTATGTGTATTGTTATAATATATTCTTTATCTAATGTTGACTTACCCCAATGCAATCCACAATTGCTGTGGGTAATACGCTATCCGCGGTTCCCATATCTTTTGAAACTCTGTTAAGAATTTTGCCAGATGTAGTTTGATAAAAGAATTTCATGGTGGTTCTAAGTAAACCTCTGAAAATGTTCAATATATTGCAGTAATTTCAGAAAATGATTTACATTACTGCATTTAAGTTGCATTACTGACATCTTAATCGACATGATACATTCATGTCAAGTTTAACCTTTCAAAAAACATGATAAAAGCTGTTGGGAAAAGATTTTTCAAATGCTTTTTAGTGGTTAAATTTTTTTGTAATATTTCAACGCTCCCTTTATTCACATTTATTGTCAGTCCCTTCAAAAACAACAAATAATTGGGGTTTCACTGGAATTGATTCGTTTTTCGCGAATGATGCATGAATATAATAAGTGCTAAATAAACAAAAAAAAAAACAATTATAGAGAACGTGAACAATAAGAATTACAACAAAACAAAAGGTATTTCAAGCAATCATTAGATTTTTCAGAAACATGTGTAATTGTAGATTGTTATTATAAAAAAAAAAACAACACATATTGCAATTTAATTTAATTTTCAAAGAAGTACTACAAACCTGAACATTGAGTCATGTAAAGTAATTGAAGATTTGGTTGTAACATTAAAGAATATCAGAAGCTCTGTTAGAATCAGAAAAATGCTTGTTGAAATTAATCCAGCATAAATGTAAATACACTGTTGCCTGGTAAGACTCCATAGATCAATAAACACTTGGTGGTAAAGATAATATGAAATCTGGGTGGGAGTGTACAATTCTGTCGATATGTTAGTGTGATTTGGAATACCATATGTATTATTGCGCTCTTCTAAATCAACCCTGAAACGAATAACATTGTATTTTTCATTTATGTAGAGCGATGCAGAAAGACTTAGTTGTTCTACAATCGCTTTCTTATAGATATTCATATCTTTGGATAAAAATTAGTATATACAATGCTGGCTGTGTGTTCGAGTGATTAACATATTGATTTATAGATTTCTGTGCGAAGGCATGGATGTATGTGATGTCTTAAATTCCCTTCCTCAATGAGCTAACCACTTTTCCTGACCTAGCCCTATCCTTCTATCCATACTCTCTTCGAAAAAGAGAGGTTGAGCAACTAGTAACAGTTAACATAGAAAATCATCTGGATAAAAACAATACAAATATCCATTCGGTGCTACTGACCACGGAAAAACATTTATATTGAAGCTATAGAGCTGGATTTCTCAATTCTGTGTGTTTTTTGCATGCGCCCCTCTCCCATAAAGAATCAAATATTGAAAAAGCACAATTGAAGCCTCTAAATGCTGTTACAGCCGTATACATCTATAAAGCACAATTTCATAAGTAATACTACTGTACTTTATTTTTGTAACTAGCAGGCTAGGTGTATTCTGAGACACAGTGCAGCACAGAATTGGAAAGTGCAGGCAGGCGAACGAGATATGCGGGACGAACGTATGCTGTAACAGCTGCGTCATACGAGTGACTCTTTTAGTGTGTTTTAAGAGTAGTCCACATGAGTAGTATCGCATAAACAAAGGTCGGTTTGCTCTAATCGATCTCATTTTTCAATAATTTTTGCAAAAATATCAAAAGAACACTAGGAATCTGTGCTGGCGCTAGAGCATGTCTGCATAGCATGTGTCAGTGTTGTCGCAAACGCAGGTCTGTAAAACAAAACCTGTGCTGACTTGCGTTGCGTGCTTCTCAGTAAATGTTAACACATTAAAAGTGACAAATAATAAATAATACTACTTAAATTAACACGTGTCATAATATTTAACTTCTTTTTAAAAATCCATTGGTCGCACACCACTGCTTTCTTTAATTTCGAATGTGCTCGTAACATAATTAGCCTGTGAAACTCTGCTATAGAGTGTTGCAGTCAATAAGTTGATTAAAAAATATGATGCTTACTAAATTTTACCAGTTAACATCGGGTAGAATGAAATACATAGCTTACCAATGACTGATCCATAGATCACTTATAGAAAAACTAGCTTGGCCAAGACTGAACAGCATGGCTAGTAGTACCAAGCCAAAGCTGTTGGTTCCGCTCCTAAAATATTTACTGTATACACTTGCTTTCACTGCTCCAATTTGCTGGGCTTCTTCTGGAGGTTGAATTAAACACTCAGTGCTTGCTGTTAAGTCCTCTGCAGATCCCTCAGAGATTTTGCGACCCCCTGAGAGATTAGTATCTTCCTAAAGACAGGTAATATATTTTAATTTATTCAGTTATAAAATAGTTTCGCAAAAAAAACTTTACTTACAGTATGATGTTTTTTATAGGTATCACAATTAGATTCTATATCTGGCTTAGTATTCTGTCCTTGTAAAAATTGAGAAAATCTCGATGATGATGACTGTAAATCATCAAACAATCCTTTGAATAGCATCTGCAAAGAATGAAAAAAGAATAAACTCATGGTCAAATATAGCCTTGACATGTTTATCTTTTTTGCTGCATTCTATGATGTCTTATTTGAACCATGATATCTTGTAAAATCAATCTCTTTATTTTATTTAGCAACATTTTATTTCTTATATCTTCCCCATAAACAAGTCAATGTAAATAACTAAGAAACAGTTTTTTTGATAAAGAATGTGAATTGAAATCAACTATGGTCGAATGGTCATTGTCGTCGGTTGGGGCCTCTACAGATCTAAATTCCAGTAGGACTACTTATATAAATTGATTTATCTTCAAAGGTGATGTCTAAGACGTCCTCTCACCCTCTCATCCTATGTTCTTGTTGTTCTATATTGTTGGTATACTGCTAGAAAACGTTAAGTCGAAAATTTGGTGTTTTTAGTTATGAATGCGGACCGATAGATTTAAACATGCTCTATCGCAGTGTTTCCCAATCTTATTTGTGCCATGCCCCACTTCGACGCTTCAAAAATTTCCGTGTCCCCCATCCTCAAAATCTTATAATTAAAAACCTAAAAAAATTGGAAAAAATAATTGTTTGAAATCAAAAATGCACATAGTCAATACTATTTTTATTTTAATTTTCATAAGTAAACATATTATCTGATATGTACTCAGATAAATATCATTAAAACTAGTGCGAATCTAGTGCCTGATGTGAGCTTTTATGTGAGATAGTAATTTGGTAAATTTTGAAATGCGTTTTAACAAAAAAAACACAATGACAAGACAATGAAATTGTCCCCCGGTGGGGCGTACCGCTCTATCATCTGAAAAACAAGCTCACTTATATTACATTTATTTATTTCGATATTTAAATAAGTAATACAAACTTTGTCAATATCGTTGGCAGTTATTACTGTCAGAAACCTATAAATAACTGAACGCTTTCTATTTACATATATAGATTTATTATTTTTACAGTTACCCAAAGACGCTTAGACAAGTAAACGCTTTTGAGCTGTAAAAATTTTGGTCAATTGTTGTTTATTCATTTATCTTATAGTTTACTGTCACGCTACATTCACAGTTCTCTTCTCGAAACGGTCAATTACCACAAAAAAAAAAATTACCAACGATATATTTCACATCAAGAGAGAACATGGCTTAAAATATGTAATCTGTGAAATTTGATCCTCTGATCTTCATCCTTTTATGTTAGTATTCTGCCTATATTGAAAGAAAACAAGGTTTATGATACATTTAAAATTTGATATAACTCTATACTAACTTTTCCTTCTTGCATTAAGCAAACTTGATCATTCCCATTTAGCAAATGTAGCTGATGAGTGACCAGAACCACGGCCGACTCTTTTAGCAGACCCCGTAAGCATTTATCAAATAATTCTCTAGCCACATGTGCATCGACAGATGATAAAGGATCATCCAGTAGATAAAGGTGGGCTTCTCGGTAAACACATCTCGCAAGTGATAGTCGTGTCCGCTGACCACCTGACAGTGAGACTCCTAAGAGATACATGGGTGATTAATTGAGTTCTTTTTAACATGCATCTTAAAATGTTAGTTTTCTACGTGTATTATAGTTTGCATTGTGGTTGAAATGTAGTTGACTACTAAAAAGATACAAATGAAAAAAATTGATTGACTTTCCAAAGAAGAAGTAATTAAAAACTTATTTAGTTGTACGCTCCAATTTCCCATCTTAAAAAGACTTGCGGGGCGAGAAGAGATGCGAGGCAAGACTATTTATGAGAATTATTCAACGAAAACGGTCAATTGAGATAAGATTTGTGACGGGACCAAAATATTAAAACGATAGATCGAGGAAAACGGTAAATCGTGGAAAAATGAATGCGGGATTAGTTTACATTGTTCTTATTGGTGTTTGGCCGGGACTATGAAAAATAAACGATCTATGCGGGAAAACGAACAATGCGAGAACAGTAGATCGAGGTTCCACAGTGCCTAACAGATTTGTGTTACAAATATGTCACATATCATCTATCTACTTAAACCAAAAAATTCACACAAAATTTATCCTCAATAATGTATTTTAAACAAGTATTTTATTAACCTTCTTAATATTTTTCTCAAACATAGACATAATAAACTAAAGGTGACCACTAGTTGTCACCGATAAAAACATTAAGGAATGTTTATAAACCGTTATCCATCTGATAATTTTTTTATTCAGAAAACACCCACATACCTCTTTCACCGACAATAGTTCTATCCCCATGCGTCCAAGAGCTTAAATCTTTTTCTAGCTGACAGCATTTAATGACTTCCCTGTACCTCTTGAGGTTCATTTCTGCTCCCATAAGTATATTTTGTTGGATTGATGCTTCAAAAGCCCACGGTATTTGACTACTATACGATACAGGTCCACTTAATTTAATGGAAGATCCTGGGTCTGTTTTGATTTCCCCTAAAATGGTATGCATAATGGAACTCTTCCCGGATCCGACTAGACCTATAATTGCCAATAATTCACCAGGACCAACCTGAAATGATAACGAAAAATTCAGAGGGTCTAATCTAAAAATAAACTAGATTATGAAAAAACGATAAACATTAAATATTATTGTCAATTATTTTATAGTACAATACGGGAAAACTATATAGCAGTGGCATATTATTTTCTTAGTAAAAAAATGAATTCGAAAATTTAACAGATTCATAACAGGGTTTCAGCTTTAATGGACATCTCCGCATCCTTTTTAATCCATTATATCGAGGTTCTTAAATTATAAAATTACAGAATTTTATAGTTTTACATGGTTCTGAAATATTTAAAAAAAAATATGTTTGTGTCATAATAAATATGCTTAGCATAACATTAATAAAACAAACCTCTAGCGAAATATTTTGCAATGCAATTTTATAATTACTATCTGTTGGATCAAGATTTTTCCAAAATGCAGAAACATTTTTCATCACTAGAGCCATCTTCGGCGCCATAACATCACAAATTATTTCTCCAGTATCATTCTCAAAGCCAGCTGCATTGGCTATAGAATTTCCAATCGTAATTTTTTGGTTGTGTAGATCATTTTCCAAAAAGGAATTTTCCAATCGGTATTTATTTACTTCTGGTAGTAGAAGAAACTCTTGAATTCTTTGAATTGATACCCTAGCTTCCAGTAAAAACATGATGGACATCGGCAAAAACTCAACCAGATCTGTCTTGAGAAGATCGTACAATGACAAAAGCATAAATACTTTAGGGGCAGTGAGCTGGTTTTCAAATAGTAAATATGCAAGAATGCTTATAAATACAGATATCTTTGTATTGAGCCTCACGCAGCAAAGAATGATTGACTTGATCCATGATATTTTGCGAATAATATACATCTCCTTTCTAAAATAGAAATAAAAAAGAAAAAGATAATCAGTATACCATTATAACAGTGCTTCCCGATTTTTTTCATACCACGGTCTCCAGAATCTGAAAACAATATTATCCGGACTCTCTCACCTAAAAATTTTCAAATGATGTGGTATCAAGAGCTTTATTGGGTATTGATTATATATTTAATACAAACAATACTTTTTCTAATAAGAAAAATGTTCTCTAAAATAAGAGGAATGTAGTTGTATACATTTAGGTATATAACAAATTAATATCGGGCTTAATGCTAAAAGTATATTATGTAGGCAATCTTCCATTTAATGTGCATGCATGCATGCGTATTGTGTCACCTTTCCAGGTAATAATACAATTTTAATTTTTGAAATGTTAATTCTGTTTATGTGTAATTCAACTGAAACATTTTATGGCCACCATGCAGAAATCCTTTGGCAGATGATTTTGGCTAGGGCTACAATATAAATCCCACTGTTGTCATGCTGAATATTTTCTATTATAATTAAGTAATAGTCAATAAGTACTACATCAAAAGTAAATCTTTTTTGACTGTAAAATATTGAGGTTGCGCCGTTTATAAGTAGCTGCCTATTAAAATTGACAGGTATAGATTGAAAAAAAATACAACTACTATTAATAATTTCCAAAAAATGATGAAATCATTTAAGCGAACTTACTTTCTTGCCTTTTTCACAATTTCAGCAAAACAGTATTCCCAAGTGTACATTTTTATAAGTTGTATTCCTCGAACTACTTCTCCCATTAGCCTTATACGATTATCTGTTTCTTCAGCTGCTTTTTTGCGAAGATTCGCTGCCCAATTACCTAATCCAACTAAATAGAAGACCATGAAGTTAAAAAAGACCACTTCAGCATGAATTCAAATTTATGTTCTGTTTTTTTTTAGACAAGTGCGGTTTTGTGAGTGGTGCAAACACCAACTTTGACTCAGAAGTTTGACGGGCATCCGAAATTTTCTTCTCTGCAGTTCTGGTTAAATTATTGTACAAGTGGTCTGACTCCAACTATGACTATGATTTAAAAATGAACCAAATTTTATGCATAGTCTGCATATTTTTAAATGTATACTAAATAATTTAATAATTTATTTTAAAAATAGAAATCAAAGTCGCCCGTTTTTAACGACTTTGGCGTGGCAAGGGGGGTGCGGCAGGAGCAGACCTCCTGGGCGGCACATTTTTGGAGGTGGCATTTTAAATAATAAATGCAATATTTTTTGATAAATTATATTTATATATAAAAACATTAAGCCACCTACCTGTATTTAAAACTCCTAGTTCATAGATAAAAAATAGTCAAAGTCGCCCGTTTTTAACGACTTCGGCTCCACACCCCTGCTCTTTATTGATATAGTAAAATGGATTGGCATATAGGTATGACAGCTCTCCAAAATAAACAAATGTCACGCATTTTAATCACTTTTGGTGAAGGCACTAATAAAATATATTGTAATATTTGTTTAAATTACACTTTAAAATTGATCTCTTATTGGTTTTAACAAAATTTACTCACAATCACAAGATAGCTTTTAACTTATTTATAATCAAGATAATGAAGAATTTACTTTTCAGTTCCATTTTATCTATTGAAGGCCACTTACGCACTGGTGACTGAAAACTAGAAACTGCAACCTTTTGTGTAAATGCTAATTTGGTTTCTTCTGTCCCGTGGCATACATTTCATGGCTTTTGCCTCAAAAAATACTTAAATATTCAATTTTATGAAAGAAATTTTATCGAAAATACAATAATCGAAAATAATAAAGTACCTTGTAACGGTATGAAGCATAGCAGAAAACCAACACCTATAAGCGAGGCGGGTCCAACATATATATACATTATATAGATAGCAGCTGCAACTTCTGCTGGTCCACGCAAGAAAGCCGACCAGAAAACAACACACATGTCAAATCTATTAGCATCATTGGCGATAAGATTGATGACTTTTCCAGTCAATCCTGATCCGTCATTGGTCGGTGCTCGCAGATCTAATTTTAATACCTTACAGAAAATTAATTGAATTTAGGAAAACGAATATTTCTTTTATTTTGTTATTGACAACTGGAACATGTTTATAAGACTATAAACTTTGAAAACTTGATTGTTTTCTTTATTTGTTTACAGATATTCTGTTAGTAGCTTGAAAAATAGAGAGTCTATTCAAAGTAAATTACAATCTTATTCAATGCGTCCAAAAATCGGGCACAATTGTAGTTGTGCATATTTATCCAAATGACAACAGACAATGAAATCCGTGATGAGCTGAATAATGAAGAAAATCTAGATATAGCTTTGGCCAAATTTCCTGCACAGATTTTAAGTACAATAAATAGAGCTAGTTTTGCAAAATTTCACTTTCTGCATTTATTGGACACAAGAAAATGGTGACTCAACTATAGATATTTATGTTAATTATAATTAATAAGAATTACATTTTTATTTTCCAGTAATCCAACATCATGTTTTATAAAGTGCTGGTTTACTAAGATTACATTGGAATATATTTTAGCAAAAGAAAAATATAGAGAACTTACTTTTCTGTAAATAAGTGAACAGCAAGCGAGGCGAATTTTCATTGCAATATGTAAAAGACTCGTTAAATAAGGGTGAAAAATTAATATATTTATGGACAAACTAGCCACTACGCCTCCAGCATACCAGAAAGCTTCTGTTTTAGAGATGGAATTTTCATCTGGGGACCAGTAAGACAAAAGCTGCCCGAGACAGATTGGTAGAGCTAATCTATAAAAGGTTATATTGTTTAAATTTATTTTGCATTTTTAACTATTTCTCTCGCCTTTTTTACTCTATCATATCAAATAGTTTTTTCATAATTGATTTATATTTTCTCACTAAACATATTTTTTTCATTCTCAGTGCCAGTTTTAGAAATTCTGGTATATTAACATAAGCTTATTATTAAAAAAATAGTAAAATATAATTTGAAGATAACAATAATATTTACATGCAATATTATTATATGGTTTTTGAACGTTAATGGAGGGTCAAAGAGTTTTGGACTAGAGCGCAGAGATATAAGAGTGTAAGTCATGTATAAAATTGAAAACTGTCTAAATTTTATTTTTTCTTACCGTAAACCACATTCTGTCACACCAAATAGAAAATGATATACAATTAATCTTGCACCGTGAACTTTGTACATTACTTTGAATAGAGAAGGTTTATCTTCCATTAATTGTTGATTCCATAGCTCTTCATAGCGATCTCCTATTTTGCTTGATCTATGATCATCGATTGGTGCATAAATATCACTAAGTCCAAGAGGTTTACGGTAACCTTTTACAAAAACATTTTTTAGCCACCTGGAAAATATCCCATCTAACTGACACATTTTCATTTTTACCCATCTTAACCTTTAGAGGAGTATGGATGTACATGTGCGTCGGCGCCATTTTTCTTTAAATGAGTATAGAAGTACTCTAAACTCAACACAGGAGTGTCTGTCTGTAAGCATATATATGTTCTAAATATGAATTACTTATATTCATTGAGAAAAAGTCACGAAATTGTCATGTTAAGACAAGGCAGTAAATTAAAGTAAGGTCTGTATAGATCTATTCACTCCTCTAAAGGTTAATAGACCACACTGTAGTATGTATTGCTAAGTACAGCTTTTCTTAGCCTTAGCGGCAGTGCACGGACAACCATCTGAACGGAACACATCTAAACGGTTTTTAATGAACGTTCTGCACACAATGAGTTTGAGTGACCGCGTTTGTTTCAGAAACTGCAGCAAATGGTGGCGCTCATCGCTAGTGGTTGCCATTAGCGGATGAGCACTTATGCACACTTGGCAGAAAGGCTGACGTTTCTCAGTCTTCTTGCGATTATGTGTGTATATATCAAGGTCTGTTTAAAAGCAACACTCGTTGTCAAGCTATTTTGTACAATAATTGTAAGTTCAGTAGATGCTTTTTTGTAAACATATTTTTAAATAATCATCATAAGAGGGTAATAGCGAAATAATAAGCACAACCTAGTGGGTATTAATACTTTACCCAAAAATAGCGTGCATGCTAAAAAACTGTAAAATATTTTGTCTGTATATAGTCGCCAAACAAGGTATAACATCTGGCAGAAGTTTATCCGTAGTAGAATTTATAAAAATGTGGTAATGCACAATGAGATTCTTGGATATCTCAGTTGGTGCATTTATAGTACCAGTTTGGCAAAAACATTTTTTTCAACCTGTTATAATTATAAGACAAATTTATAGGCAGGCAATTGTACTTTCCTATTAATTCCTAGCTTTATATCAGATCAGAGTAAATCCATCTATATTTTGATTCCATAATATCTATGCATCATAAAATAGAGGCTATCATATACTGTTTACTCAGAACTATCAATTTGTTACTTACAAACTTCTGCCAGTGCAGAGGCGATATGTTTTTTCCTGTGCTTATTGTGTTAAATGAAACTATTCATATTGATTAATGGAAAAAAATATCTCAAGTAAAATTACCCAACAACATACATAAAATACTTACCAAAATGTGAATATAGAAAAAATATTAGCTTTTAACCGTGGACTTGATTCTCTGTCATGTGGGTAAAACAACGGGTCCATGATCGTGCACGATGAAGTTTAGATGTAGTTTTGTTACGGTATTTTGTTTCTGTAATAATTAAAATATACTCTTTTACACTTATTCCAAGATTTGTATGAGGTCTTAAATATTTTGATTCTAGTCAATTTAGTGTCAATTATTTATGTTTTGTTATCTATAAATTCTTTTCGCATTTCTATTACCAATTGTTTGTAGTAAGTCTTTTTTGGTTTTGTATAGATTGCTTCGTATCAATATATATCTTTCATCAGTTGAAAATACTCGTGATGAGCGAAACCCCGGTCCTGATCCTATTTATGGAATAAATACAAGTGTTTCATTATTTTTTTATGTAACGCTTTTTCACCAAGTGTCGACAGTGACACCTTAAAAGAGATTCTGTAATAATATTTACTAGTAACACTTGAATAATGAATTAAATTGATTATATGACCGAAGTTTAGCAAGAATTTTGTCTGTACTACGCTCTTTTTTGAGATGGTTGTAGAGTGTATATATGTAGTTGAATAAAGTAATGAAATATACAGGAAATCAACTTAACATTAAAAGTGTATTCATGCAATAAAAATTTACCTTATTTCCCAAATATTGGAACCAAGTATTTTCAAGAAATTCACTTATACAACATAAAATTTAATATTCTGTTATCTAAAATAAAATTGCTTTATCTTAAACAGACACATGTAAGCATTATCTTTTTAATTTAAAATGATTATTTAAAAAAATGTACTTATGGCAGCATGGATAATTCAACAATGGATTATATTGTGCAATCATAACAATTAACCAGTGATGTCACATAAGAATATTGAATTAAAAGGTTGCCAACACACATTTGATCTTGACCTCTTTTTTATCTAAAAACTGACCACTACAAATATACAAACCTATTGTAAAAAATATTTTATCCATTTTTATGATTAGATAGTTAGCGGTCCATCCTTGAATTTGACGCCACCAATAAGTTAGCATTTTTTTTTTAAATCACTACTACTGTTTTTTATCTATGAACGAGGAGTTTTTACTACATGTGGATTATTTTTTTAATAGTTTTTATTTTTGAAAATTCCACCCCCAAAAATGTGCCAACCGGAGCGATCCGCTTTTGCTGCAACCCCCTTGCTACGCTACTGGAAACACTGCCCTATATTGATAGAAGAGAATCAAAACATAGATAATGTATTGGTTAGTAACCTTACTAAAGTTGTTAAAACTGGTGTTTCCCATACATTTGCGAAGTAAGTTGCTTATCCACTTTTTTCCTTGCCTGAGTGACTAAGGTCATTGGATGTGGTGTAAGTCTTTCTTTCTGATCGCAAGTTTCACGGTTTTCTAACTTAAAAGCATAATTTAGATCATAGTTTCTCAACCTTTTTAAGCCCGTGGCCCCCTTTTGAGTCTCATATTTTTCCGTGGCCCCCCTACCCCTAGTAATAAAATTCTCGGGGCTCGGAAAAATGAAAAAAAATGTAGGTACATTTATTTTTAAAAAATACAATACAATAAATGTTTTTTAAAAAAAATATGTTTACAAAATAGTTTATAACATTACATTTTACACCAGCCACTCCCATGGATTGGGTGTTAGGCTTCAATTACTTAATACCTGCTACGTAAGAAGTTTTGGCATGATATGCAGTGGTGTAGGAAGAGGTCCTGCCACCGGGGCAGTACTTGAATTCGCAGCCCCTTGGAGGACCCTAAGGACACTAGCCACTAAGCGAAGAGACAAAGCTTTGCCAATGATCAGTTTTGGTCTTTAGTATTGCGTTTTGGTATTTGCATCGAGCTGATTAAAAAAAATAATTTCGAAAAAGACATTCTTGAAGTCAATGGGATTTTATGAAAATTATTTTTTATTACAATATTAAGGTTACACAAAGGTCCCATTTTTTACAACCTTTGTTGACGATGAATCGCGCAGGGAATTCAAAAAAAATAGTACATGATTATTTATAAAACTTCAATACTTTCAATAATTGAAACGTTATATCTTTTATTCATAAAAAATCTTAATTACTTGTTCAATCCTTTAATGTCTTAAGATTTTTGGGCAAAGAGCATTACATTATCTTAACTCATTTTTTCGTCATCAAAAATCTGACATCATTTTAGGTTAGTCAATTTTCAAGGCAAAATGTTCAATTGGTTGTTTTTTTTATCATCTGCTATCTCATACATACGTCTTGATACTGAACGGAATTGCTCAAAGGAATCATCTGATAAATTGCATTTTCACTCTGATTCATAGCTCTTGAAATTTCGAATTCAAAGATTTGGAAATATAATGCGTTTTTCTAGCTTTTGCAATTAATTTGGAAATTTCGTTAGAAACTATTAATTAAACCAGTGTCTAATTTGTCACTGAATACTATAAATCCTATTTTTTTGCTGCGGAAACTTCTTAAAGCTTTTTGAATTATTAAAATGGCTTTTCTTTCATGTGTTTTGTATAAAATGGATAGTAGCATTAGTGAAGTAAAACATATTTAACGCACACGAGTTTCATAATATCATGTGGTGATGAAAGAAATCCGTGGACAAGATAGTCAGTATAATATTGTCGACACTTATTTTGGATTAGGTTTTTATGGTTTATTAAATATCATTGAAAAAATACTAAGAGTATGTATAATAAATACGTTATTTCTGCTATTTGATTTTAATGTAAATTTTAGTTCATTATATTTTAAGTGGCTGTGGCCCCCCTAAAGTCTGCTGTGGCTCCCAAAACTGATATTTTCTTCTGTGGCCCCTGGTTGAGAAACGCTGATTTAGATAATAATTCTGCATTTGCAGCATACATCCTTTTGACAAAACGTTTGTTAAGTTGAATACAAAGTGGTTACTGAAAAAACTGAGGGTAATACCCTTTTGCCTTTCTACAGTCGATATAAATAAATGAAATGTACGCATTATTTAAACAAATTTAATAAATATATTATATACAAACCGATATGTTAAAACATATCATATAATTTAAATTGACAGGGAAAACATATTATTACATTATATTTTTTAATCATATAAGCATAGATTATAATTATGTTTTATTTTATTATAGTTAGTTTTTCCATAGGAAAAAATGGATATCAGTATCATGATCTGAAAGGAAAAGAACTTCAAAATATGAGAATTTAGAAATCTTCCATCGGTTCAACGTAACTTTGTGGCTTCCTCGTATTCGGTAATCTGCCTTTGATGATGTCAAATTTCTTTCGCTTGTAGTCTTTCTTCTTGTCTTTGAGGGTGAGTTTTCTTTTCGCTGCTTTGTCTGGATTGTTGATCTTGTCTTGAGCAATTCGCTATAATACAAAACAAACATTTAGCGACAAGATTAATGGAAGAGTACAGCATTCAGACAGTTCAAATTTACAAACAATTTCATTCGTTTTTTTTATAAAAGCAACCGTATGAAAGTTTTATTTTAGATTTAATCAGCGGAGCAGAGCTTTTAAATTAAGATCAGTAGAGGTAATCAAATCATTTGTTATTTAAGATAAATATTCATTGATTGTGAAGTTATTGTGATCAATTAAAATCACAAAGAACGTAGAAAACAATGTTTGCAACTCGAGCATGGTAAATGAACTGCTATCTAACAGGTTCAGAGCTGAATAAGATACTAGAAATAAAGTCAGTTATATTCATACCTGTTTACGATCTTTTCTTTTCGAATTGATCGTGGTCTGAACCTTGGCTAGCATATCATTGTAGACGATATCACCTAAGCTGCCGCTCAATATTGTTCCGATTTTGTTGGCTTGTATCTTCAGATGGTCGAATGTGGCATCAGTCTTGGTTATCTCTCGAACTAAACAAGGCATTAAAATCTTCGCAGATCTGAACACCTTGTCCTTATCTAGATTTGTGAACATCTCTTCGAGCATATTGAAGATGCTCACTCTCTGCAAAAGGAAGAATGAAAATTTGAACATGGTCCTTATAACACAACATAAGTTATTTAACTGACATTGTGTACATTTGCCAAAAACGGGCAACAAACAATTTTTGGAAGCAAGCTACTCCTCTTGTAAGAATGGAAAATAGTACAAAAACTTACTTCACAGAATGACTAGGCAATGGGCTTATTAGTGTGTACCCCACTTTTGAAATATAAAAGAATGGCCACAAAACTGAGTTTCAGTAGATAAATATAGGCACAAAAAATTCATCGTAATTGCTCATTCCATTATAATGAATTGTTCCAAAATTCAAAAAAATATTGATTAAGAAAAATAATTGATATAAATAAAAGAAAAAAAATTACCACAACAGTTGTGCCTGGTGCTTTTGTAACTTCACCGTTGATGGAAGATCTCAGTTTCTTAACAATCCATATTTCACTTATAAGGTCGTCCGTTTCATTGTTTTGTTCTATTATCCTGCTGTCCATTAGTTCGCATGTCATTTTAATAAGAATTAATAAATTTTTACAGACCTACAAAATAAAAAACTGTACAATAAAATTTGGAAGAAAAAGTAAACAAAAACATTAACATCTTCCAGCAAAGGCATGATTTCATTCTATGTGTGAGAGATATGTAATAGGCAGTTTTAGAAACTAGACGAGCAATCATTCCAATTTATTGCTATTAAGATTATTGAATCCAACTAATGTAAAATTCCCTAAAACCACCCGCCATTGCCATACATCTGTCTCCAATAGATGTTTTCTGTGGCGTAACAACGTTATCTGTTAGGATTGTCCAAGGACTGCTTTAATAACTCTATTAATAAAGTTAAATCTGATTTTATATTAAAAAGGTTTCTCTACAAAGATACTGCCAAAGCCATCGAAAATATCAAATTACTATACTTGAATAATAACTTTAAGCAATTTGGAAAACGTTAAAATTTTAATGATTAAAATTGTCAATTGTTTTTTTACAAACATTATTAGTATGATTCATAAGATCAAACACAACAAGGGCGGCATTAAACATTGACCTATTATTTTTTTAATAAATCAATTCATTTTAATTTTTAGGAATGCTTTCATCAATTACATGAATGATTGTAAAAAAATCAATCATCAAACTTGCTCATTAATAGACATTGACACTATTTCAGAATCTGAATCATTCACTCAACTCAATGGTCTTCATATAATTATGTAGAAGCAAAAAAATGTCTTTAATAAATTATATGTACGTACCACTTCTGCCATATCTTCCGTGATTCCACAAGGAATAAACTGAGAGCAGAGATCTAATATTAAAGACTTCAGCGAATCCACTGAATGGAAAACCATCCTATCTGAGTCCTGGACTCCTTTTAATATTCTGGCATATTCCGAGGGATTCAAAGACTGCAAGAATGGCACCAAAAACTTGGCAGAGTGGAATCTCACCCATGAGTGAGAGTGCGCCAGAAGAGTGTGACATCTGGCTGCCATTTCATCTAAATGGACTTGACAATTGGAGTCTGAAAACATTGTTGGGAATGTTTCGCAGAGTTTATTCAATAAATTTAGAACTTGGATGTAGCTGTTGTCTTTCGAGGGATCGTTGATTGAATTCCTATGATTGTTAATGTCCGGATTTATCCTGACAAATCGGCCGGTGGTGACCTGCGTGCCAATCAATTGGACTGTTAACTCGGGAAGTAAAACTGCAAGTCGCGTTTTGAAGTTCTGCTTTTCTACATTCACGTATCTCGAAGTCAATTGAGCAGCCAGCTCAGTGTGGATAGGCTGTAAAAGTGAGTTAGAAACATATTACAGCTAAGACAGAGTTTCTTCAATAGATAATGGCCACGTCAAAAAACAGAGATAGTGGCGATCATATTTCATCATTCATTCTAGCCAACCTACCTATCTGATTCTAGACAAGACAATAACCAAATACTAAACCCTTTACTAGGCACATCCTTACAATCTTTCCTTGGGATTGACATGGAGTATTTAAAAAAGTTCACGTAAATGACATGATTCGACAATAATAATTTGTAGTTAAGATAATATCATCAATACAGTGGCAGAAGTCATTAGTCAAAAATAGGCTGTTTTTAATTAGAATGCAGATGGATTTTCTCTAGAACGTTTTACCGTCTGAAAAATCAAACTTAGTCATACCATGTATTTTTTACGTAATTTGAAGAGCTAATGTGGTCAACTCTGTTCAAAGTTATTAGTCAAGTGTATGATTATCAAAACTAACATCACATAAAAATGTTTTTTGACGCCTTCTGCTACTACATTGATGAACATCAAGAAATGCATTTGGTACATTTATTCTGTTATAAGTATTGACGGCAGATTTCATGCTTGGCATTTTGTGCACTAAGTCAACTGACGAAATGTTCCTCAACTCTAATAATAAGCATGAGTAACAAAGTAAATAAATTCGAATACATACCTTCGGGTCGTCAAACAGTGCCATATTTATTTTGAACAATTCATTTTTCTTATCAATGGAAATACGCTGCAGTAAAAGTTCTAAACATTCCGCTAACATGATGCGACAATCTGTGGTCTGTTCATTAACCATTCTTCTGCCTAAGGACACGTATAACAGTGTTGCGTGTGTTGTCAGAGCGTCCTGTAATATAAACACATTTTAATTATCAAATTCAAATGACACTAAGAAAAAATTGTGTTAACATTTAGAGTAGTGTCGACATACTTTTAACTCAACAAAGTAGTGTCTGTCTGTCAGCATATATATGCTTCAAGTTAGAGGTCTGCATAGGCCGAAATTTTACAAAATTACCCGGTCCGAGCCCGAAAGACTCAAGTCCGACCCGGCCCGGGCCCGAGTCTAATACCACAATTGTTACCTAAACCCGACCCGAAACCTGGATTTATACTCAACAAAAACAGTTTTTTACAAATTTACAATTCTCTATAGAACTGGTTATAATTAAAATCATCATGGCTGACTTACGATACGAACATAGCCTGAAATATTTTTCTGAAGAATAAATTCCTTACCCCTGCTCGAATCTCAATTGCCCTTACCCGTAAGGGCCCGGGCCCATGCAGACCTCTACTTCAAGTACTAATTACATATATTCATTGGAAAAGGTCACACGATTGCCATGTTAAAAAAAGTCAGTTATGTAAAGTAAGGTCAGTATATATCTATTCACTCCTCTAAAAGTTAATGTTCTGATATATTTAGTATTTTTTAAATTCCATATCCGGTCCCTATACGGAGCATATGGCCACCGCATGGTTCCTCCGAGATTTTCTATCCCCCGCCAGTCTCTTTGCTTCCTCCCAGGTCATTCCAGCGCCCTGTAGCATAGTAAAATTACTGAGAGAAATCCAGAATTGATACAAAATATTTTATATTAATACAGTGAAGCCCTGATTTTATATGCCTGATGTTGACTTTAACGCGATATTGGACGTCACGAAAACATATCCTATTCCAACAGATGACAGTGCAATGAGGTATATTGAGGGCCTGAATAGCAATTTTAACAGCTTAACGACCGCACGTTTTTTTAAAAAAATTTCACCTGGCGAAATAAAATTTTGCGAAAAATTCGCAAGAATTGTAATTTTACTAAATTCACTATAATTTGAATTTGAACAAATTGAGATATCTTTACAAAATTTAATTTTATTAGCTTCCAGATACTTCGCCTATACGCATATATGAGTCCGCCAGCCAGCAACCTTTGTTTTTCAAAGACTCAAATACGCGTCCGCGGTCGTTAAGCTGTTAACATTAAAATCAATTTATGGCGTAGCAAGCTTCTATAAAAAAAACAAAAAAAATATGTGTATATCAAGCCGATTGCATTGTTTTTAATCTATTTTCAGGTTATTTTGTCGGTCCCTATATAAATGTGAAATAAGGGTTTAACTGTATATGGTAATTTTAAATGTACATACCACTGTGAATTTTTCAATGAAGGTTTGGATCATTTTCATGGCTGATATTCTTCCATGATCCATTTCATATTCAAGCTGCGTTATATAAAACTGAATGAGCTGTTCAATTTTCTTCTTTACAGGGCAATTCATAACGAAAACTAACATAACTGTTCTAGACTCCTCTCTGAAAATTCATCAAACATTTTTAGACAATATAAGTCAGAACACCTACGAATCATTTTTTTCTCTTTAAATTTAATTGAAATATGAACAAATTGTGAATTTAAGTATCTTTTAAAAAAGTATCACACAAAAAGAGTCTCAGTTTTATTTCAAGACTCCACACCCTGCCATAAACAAAACATGATTGCTGCTGGGCCAACCAATTCGTAACTTGCATTTCACACCCAAGATCAAAAGTGTATGTACGGCAATTTGATTCAGGATGCTGATCACATTCTTTAGGAATGTCAATTTATGAATATTGAATGGGAAAAATTGTTCATAATGATATAACTATTAGTTGGATCAGAAGGCTCTGTCGGTCAAGCAGAGTTGGTTGCCTCAAGAGCAAATTACAAGCCATTCCATGAGTTCAGTGCTCTAAGGAGAGGGAGTGTATCTCAACACCTCAAAATGATCTCATAACATGTTTTATTATCTAGTCACTATAGTAAATGCAAAATGAGTCTCGTGAAATTTATCCTCGGACATTTCAGACAAAAAAAATGAAATACATATTGTTATGTTACAGAATACCACCAGTAAGGGTGCGTGGTGGTGGGTACAATGTAGAAGTACCTTGGGGAATATTAACAGCTTAACGACCGCACGTTTTTTTTTATAAAATTTCACCTGGCGAAATAAAATTTTGCGATAAATTCGCAAAAATTATAATTTTACTAAATTCACTATAATTTGTAAGCAAATTGAGATATCTTTACAAAATTTAATTTTCTTAGCTTCCAGATACTTCACCTATACACATATATGTGTCCGCCGGCCAGCAATCTTTGTTTTTCAAAGACTCAAATACGCGTCCACGGTCGTTAAGCTGTTAACATCTTAAATGGCAATTAAAATTGAGATGTTGCCAGTAATTTGAAAATCAATATTTACGTGTTTTACCTATTGTAGTTTATTACACAAAATTAGTTAGCTTTAATTACCTTGTCCTTACAGATTCACTCAGAATCGTGATATCGGCTACCTTCTTCATGATGTCATTGATTTCAGACACACTGTAATTGGCTGCAATAATTGCTTTTAAGAGCGAAAATGCTGTCGCTTGTCTCTCGCTGTCGTGAATATCATGTTCAGCATACAGTAGGAGAGCCTTCATTTCATCCTCATTGATAGTGTGGTATTTAACATCTCTGATAAGGGCAGTGACAGCCTGTGAAATATAAAAAAAAATTAGATCTAGTTATAGAAATGGCAAGAAAAATTATAACTACATAGTCATAATTTTTTTTAGCAGCATGTGAAAATTGCATCAAAAAGTAAAGGCTTCTTCAAATGGATAAATTTAATCAATGAATCAAAATATAAGTGATTTAACCCATTAACGCTAAAAAGAAAACTATTTTTTTATGTTATTTATCGAGAGTTTGTGAGAAAATACAAACACTAGAAAAACAATTTTCATCGAACATAATCGATACAAAGGCTTTTTCGAGTCTTGTATAATATTATTTAGTCTCATAAAAACGTGATGGGTTGCCATTGTAGTCTTTGTAAGAACTGAATTATTACACTTTTCGCGCACATCAAAATCAGAACGAAAAGATTAGCGCAGTTTTGACGGCTAAACACCCATTGTACTCGCTTGAGTACAGTACAATAAAATGCAACATAGCATACGGTAGATGAAAAATATTGTCATACTAAAAATATTTTATGTTTAAGTAGAGCCTAAGTATACATAATAATGAGAAACAATTAAAAATGTATTATTATTTATACTAAGAAATAATTCAAATATCTAACCTAAATCATCTTGTTTTAAACCAATATTTCGATGATAAACTATTGACAAATTGTATTTTTTTACAGTTTATTACTATCATATAATTCATAATAGGCTATTACTTTTGAAATAAACAAAGAAATAATACACCATATCACAATTGGAATAGGTGTACTCAAGCGAGTACGGTGGGCGGTAATGGGTTAATCTTGCAAAAGTTCAAAATTTAAAAAAAAAAACAAATGATGGATTGAATGGTGAGGCTTCATTTTTTTTTCTCTTAAGTGTATTTTTAAATTGGCAAATGTTTTAAGTACACAGAATCAAATCTAGACGCCCAATGGGACCATAGCAATGCCGTTGACAACCGATAGAAGGTTGCCGATCCATAGGATGTAATTGGCGGAGCTATGAAACTGAAAAGACTTGAAATAGACATTTGCCATGTTTTGATTACCAAAAAGATACAGCTAAAGAGGTAGAGTGAGAGAAGAAAATGAATCATATCACGCTAATATGAAAATATTTTATAATAGGAAGGAAAAACATTAAACTAGAGTCTATACGAGAGGAGTGACTTTACTGTATGTAATAATATATTTTTTTTGCATTACTACCAATAATTTACCTTGAATGCGTTAGCTACCAAATGGAAGTTGTCATCTTTTTTACTCAATCCTGATGTAGCATATTTATGTAATATTTGGAATATACTCGAACTCGTGTTCTTGATATCAGACTTCACGGAAGGAATATCAAACTTCTTTACCCATAATGAAGTTATGCATTTTAATGACAAAGTGACCACTTTCACTTGAGGACTCTTTAAAGATTCTACAATGTACGGTGCAATTAAATCAACTTGCGTTTTAAAGTCATCATCGACAAGTTTATCCTTTTGTAAAATAATGTGAAAAACGTTAAGTGCGAATTCAATCAAAACATGAGCATTCGCTTGAGACGAATTTCGAATCACTTTTGTGATGACACCCTTTTTACCGCGGGGGTTTTGAGGAATGATCATGCAGTCGGGTCTCAGAGCTTTCCATCTTTCTTCTTTTTCATTTGTTTTTTTACGTTTCTGCACTCCGCATTTCAGATTCACAATACTATCTGAAAACACATCTAAAAGGAATTTCAGCAGGCTGTTGATGGATATATATTTATTGTCCATGAGTCCAATGGATATATTCTGCAATGCGCTTTGGATTTTTAAAACAGTCCTTTTAGAGTGAGAGCTCTCCGCTATGTCTTTAAACGGTTTTAAGAGACAAGTAATATTGCTCTCGCTGATGTTTTGAGCTATGATTCGAAGCGTTGAGAAACTTTTCATGCTTGGTTTAGCTTCAGGAGCCTTACTTCCTAATTTCACGACTAATTTCTCTTCCGACGCTTTTCCAAACAGATCATTCAAGCAAACTTTTAGTATATTCTGTAAATGCTTGTCCATTTCTCCAGGCCCGAAGGAGTCCTTCAGAGTTATCAGTACTGTGTGTACAGTCGAAATAAGAACGTGGACGTGTATGCCTCTCGTAAGCATCGTAGTTAAATGCCAAAGAAGAGTTCCGAGCTGCGAGGTTCCCAATGCAGTCATTATTTTGGAAATGATGTCTCTAGCAGAAGCTCTCACTCCTATCATTGGCGATTTGAGAAAGGTGCATACCTTTATTAAGACACTGGATAAAAAAATATTATATTAGATAAAAGAGATACACAGCATGTATTGATTAGTCCTAAAATTCTTTTCAGTTGTTTATTAGTCTGGTAAATTTGTGAAAAGAAAGGCTCTCTACAAATGATCTTTTTACTACGTTTTTGCTACTATAAATATATATTTAAAAAACTCCAATATTTACATGCATGCTATAATAATCTAAATTTCTTTTGAAGAAAAAAGAATATTTGGTAACTGTCATCTACATAAAGTGAGTAGGAAACACCCCTATTTATTACCTAACATACAATATCCATCACATATTTTATTTGTTTCCTCAGTTAAAATATAAATTGATTACGTTTTACTTTACTCTAGGCTGAAAATATTTCCTTCCTAAATTTGCATTGGAATGATACATAACATACAATCAATAACTGCATTATAACCGTCAACTTCGAAAAAACAATGGACTTATTTAGTAAATACAACAAGTTTTAGAGTAAGTGTAACCTCACCTCAAGATATTGTTTTTTAACATGGGTTGGGGAAGTTTCTGCAGTAGTTTCACGACGGCTAGAGCCATCGGCAATTTCAATTTCTCTTCTGCCTCTCTTCGATTGCTCATACGGCTGTTAATTTTTTTGTGTTTAGCTTCATGTTCCAACACTTGGGAAGAGCTCCTGCAAATTCAAAGATAAGATAAGAAATAATACATTATAAAAAAAATAAATGAAAGACTCAAAGAGATCTAAGTAATCATTCACTTATAGAAAGCAGACATTAATTTCAATGCAGCAAATCGTCGTCAATACTGCTAATTTGGGTAAATTTGACAGGAGAGACTAAAACAATGTTACTGCAAAAATAAAAAACGTTTTATTTAACTCTTAGAGTCCTATGTCGTGCTGGACTCGACATTACCGATTTGGCAATGTTTTTTTATTTACTGATTTTTTTAATAATATAAGTTTTTTTTCATCCAAATATTACCAATACGCATTGTGCGCAAGATAAATTTTGCTATACTGAAACATTCAAAATGTTTTTTATTATAATTATACGATAATAAATTAATTAAAGACGAATTAATGTGAAAACATATTTCAATTAAAGACTGCAAAGGGTTAAGCTTGGTATTGCAATAATTAATTGATATGTTCCGCGTAGAAAATAAAGATATGTGTAAATACAACAATGTGCCAATGACTAGAGATAATGCTACAAATAAAAAAAAGTAATAAAAGTAAAAAATAAATAGTTGTGTTCTTGCAATATTGGCGACGAAATGCTGAGCTTTGATGGTGGACAAGGAGTGAATAAACATTAATGAATTATTAAGTTTAAGTGCAAATTATTCTGATCTGTATCTTATACAATTACCGTTTTAGATCATGCTTAGTAAATGACCTACATAGGTCAGCTCTGTCCAAGTATATTATATTAGTCATAACCTCAATAACTAAACATAAGTATTTAAATAATACTGTTTAAATTTGGTTGATGATAATGTCACTACCTTCAAATAAAACTTTAATACATCAATTTAAAGATAAGTAGAAAGCATTTTTAAAGCACCTACCAATCTAATTGTGTCAGAATCTCCGTTATTGTAGTAATGACACGTTTGGCTGCAGATGGTGATAATGTCACAACCCTTTCAAATGGCAATTTCTGCTGTTCAATTTCATTGGGTTCAACTAAATCTTCACCATCAACGGGTATTTCGAGAATATCGTCAACAGCATTTTCAGGGGTTTCTGTTTTATCTTTATTAAGTTTTGGTTTTGTCAATGGGGCAGGAAGTTCGGGAATACCATCAGTTTTTGAAAGATCGAAATGGAAAGCATCCAATATTATTGACACTAATTTGATAAGTTGTTTTTGGAAATCGCTGGAACGTTGCAGTTTAGCGACGTAAAATTTCAATACTGCTTCGTATTGATGCCACGGTAAGAGCTGACACACCGCCCCGACGGTATCGATGGCAGCGTCTACCAATGCATATTTCGGAGTATACTTCTCGGAGCAAATAAATTGAGAAGCTAAAGGGATGATGAACTGCGTGAGAGTCTTATGACTCGGAACTTGAGGTGATTCCTTCAATACGCTGCAGAACCTTTGAAGTGCTCGAATTTTGCGGTGAAATTGTAAATGTTGTAAATTTTCAAAGAAATCTATATCTTTATTGTGTTTGTTACTGACCGGGAGCAAGTCTTTGAATACGGGATGGGATTCTGAGCATTCTCTCACTAGTTCCCCGAGAAGCGATATGCCTTCCATTGTTAAGGATTCGTTGTTTACTTTCAGACTGTTTCTGATTAATAAAAGAACAGTGTCCTTCAATAGAAAATCCTTTTCAGATTCTTTTGCGCCGAGTATCAACTTTGGCACTATTCTATGTAAACATCCCACCGCCGTATTTCTCAGTGATATATCTGTATCACGTTGTATAACAAAAAAGCAATTGTGAATTATCATCGCTCCTAATTCTACATCGATGCCTCCTTCGTCAGACAGTTTATAAATTTTTTTGAAAGCGGCCAGCCTTTTATCGAAGTCGGGTTGCTCCAACCATTTTTCATCCGACGCATTCATTTCAGCAATAATATTAGCCATGAGCTTTGATGATTCATCTTTAGCGAGCACTTCTAACACTTTGCACAGCAATCTACGAGAGCTCGCAGGGGTAACTTTGCTGAAGAGGGGAGCCAGTAATCTGACATGCTGTCTAGGGTTAGCCGCTTTGTTTAAGAGACTGATCAAAGCGTTGAGTGACGCTTCTAAAGTGTCTTCCGCCGCCCCGTGACCGACGCGATGTATGAGAATAGGCAGTGAAAAGGTTAAGAGACTGTCGACAATGTCTGGCTGCAGTACTAATTCTGTCACTCGAGAAAGTATAATGAGTTCCCGCTTTTGAAGTTTTTTGGGATTGATATTTGACAATTTATTTTTCAGTATAGTGACAATAACAGGAATGTGACGAATGAGTGATACACTGCCGTGATTGAGCTTTTCGCTTAGGTTTAATTGTTCTATTTCATTGCTGTCCTGTTTTATTAAATACTGCGGAGGGACACTGATTATATTAGTGCCTTCTTCCACTTCCATGGTGAGTAATCTCTCCAAAATCTGAATAGACATTTCACTAACGGTATGGTGTAACTTGTTTGCGTTCATGAGGTTGAAAAAGAACGGTAAAGTCGTCAGACTCTCGTTTGACTGTTGGTGTACATTGAAGAGAGAGTGATACCGAGGGAACTGACTCCAAATATTTAACAACTTTAACAACGGGGTGGGACTGTGGATACCTTCCATCGGCAGTTTCTCCACCACCGGCCAAATAAATATGTTGAAAATGGGTAATAGATGATCGTCGAATGACCATTCGTACTTTTCAAACTGTTGAAAGAATCTGGTAACGGACTGAATGCAAAGATTTCTAATATTTTTTAAGATACTCATGTAACCTCGCTTCAATTTATGTTGATCGGCTAAAATGCCATTAATAAATGCTCCGATGCAAATAACGACTTTCAAAAGACGCAGAAGAAGAACTTCTTGACCGGGTCTGGTGAACTGTTCGCGCATACTGTCGACGAGATTTAAGGCGCCGACTAGCTTTTTGGGTGGCACTTTCAAAAGGTCGCCGAGGGTTCGCTCGATAGTTTTAATCATCTCGTCCATACCTAAAGTTAAGTATTTTTCAAATACCCCGAATGCCATATTGGTGAAGACAATCAACTCTCGTTCTTCACAGCCCGCTAAGAATCGCATAACGAGAGAACGGCGCAGCTGACTTCCGCCTTTTTTATCGACTCCAGTATTAGTTATCATTCTGCTGTAAGCTATTCTCAATATTATCGGAATGAGTTCATCTCTATCGTCCATCTGTATACTGCTTTCGTCGGCTTCAATTTTGAACGTTCGAAGCTCGTCTTTGAATTTTCTTCCGTCTATGAGATTGTAAAGATTCTGTTTATATGGCAGCAAATGTTTATTTTTGTATCTCAACAGGCAGTCGAGTGCGATTTTTTGAATGATGGGATTTTTGTGCATCAGGAAGTCTAGATAGATCTTCCGCAATTTTTCTTCCATGTACATAGCTTTAGGGTTTTGTATATTACTGTAAACTTTAAAATAAGCTATGAGTGTATCATAAGTGGAACGGCTCATTTTTATTTTATGCTCGTCAGCATCCGATGCGTCTTCATCTTCGTCCTGAATTTCCGGGTTATCAATCTCCATTGTTGAATCTTCTGCGATTTCGTTGATAAAAGCGTCCGCTTCATACGGCTTATCAAATTCTACTTTTAAAAACTCGAGAAACAGAGGAGTGATATCTCGATTTTTTGTTTCACACAACGCCGGGGCTTGGTATAAGATTTGCCATAGATGTATGCGGTATAAAGAAAAATCTGGTTTTACAGAGATATTATAATATTCACTGTACGCCGACATCAGAAATTGCATTTCACTACTGAATCCCTCATCGGCCGAAGGGACTGTGATGCCTTCTCTGGAATTGATAGTCGCCTGTTGCAAGCAAGGGTGAAATACTCCCCAAAACTCTGTCGCAGATATACTTTGTGCATATTTTGTGACAAATGACTGTAGCGGTTCCCATAGAAGTTTAAAATTCACATGCAGCAACCCCAAGACGTACTTCAGGGCAAATTTTTTATAAAAGTCATCATCAGAAATTTCATACTGGATCGAGCCGAAAGTCATTTTGGAAATTTTCACAAGTTGGTCTCGGTAATCTGACATGGACAGCGGTGATGCTTCAACATTATAACATAGAGAAAACATTTCAAATTTGTCTTTTTTTGGTATACTTTCAGATTGCTCTTCAGAATTCTCTCTAGATTGTGAGCTTTTTCTTTTTCCAGCGTTAGTTTTCGATTTGACAGTGGTCGGAATGATGTCTTCAAAGATACTACAAATGTGTGTGGTTAAAAGGCGCACCTGGAAATGAAAAGACCATTTTAAAATTGAATATTCCTTGTCAAAGCAAAAAAAAAATCATTAGTATTCACCATTTTTGATGAATTATTTAAAACCACATCAATCAATGTAAATTTGATTGATGTGGTTTTAAATTCTTTCCATTTGTGGATTTGAGCTGTTATCTCTAAGAAGTCCTATGTTGAGCTGGACTCGACCTTACAGATTTGGCAATGTTTTTTTATTTACTGATTTTTTTAATAATATAAGTTTTTTTTTCATCCAAATATTACCAATACGCATTGTGCGCAAGATAAATTTTGCTATACTGAAACATTCAAAATGTTTTTTATTATAATTATACGATAATAAATTAATTAAAGACGAATTAATGTGAAAACATATTTCAATTAAAGACTGCAAAGGGTTAATGATTGTGAAATAAGTGCATCAGAAGATCAGTATGGTGATAGGCTTAGTTAATTATTTAATGGCAGATAAGTTAAATTGATTAAATATTGAAAATTCTTAAGGGATGTTTGCAACAGAAAAACTAAACATCACTTCTGTGTTACTGAATTTGATCAGTAAGAGATGTAAATCCATAGAGAGTGTTGATGAATGCAACACTGAGTAGCCTGTGGATAGAGAATCTGTAGTAAAAAAGTAAATATACTCGACATAGAATAATGTTCAATTTAATACATACGAACCGCAATATGAATGTTTTGAATTTACCTCGTGAAATGGTGATGTCAAATTCTTCGTCATCGGTTCATATAAACTCTGCAGTGTTGACAATTCCAATATTTTCTCCCTTTGACAAACGGTAAAAAATAGATCTAAAATCCGCAAGCTGCAAATGTATTTGGCTTCGCAAATGTAAGGTGACAATGCATAAATTAATTTCTCCGTTGAACAGTATTTCTCTGCAATTTTAGAATCGTCAGCGTGAACGACGGCTTCCATCGTTGTGGCTATCATAAACAACACGCGCCTCGTCAGCAGAGTGTTATCGACAGCACTTTTCTCAGAAGTTTCTTTTAACTGAATTAAGAATTCAATGAATCCTGACAATAGTTTTCCCAGTACTTCATTTGAGCGGCTCGTGTTAATATTTTTTATATGAGGCAAACAAACCAGGGCACAAATACAATCTTCGGGAGATTTCATCACATCAGAAATATTACAGTCAATACTGTCACATAATATTTTGCTGTACGCGTTAGTTTTATTTTGCAGATCGATAGGGTATAATACCCACGAATACAAATCGATTCCACTCTTGCACAGCGGCGATTTAGTAAGACATATTCTACTTAAGACTTTAATTATTTTCCTGTCAAATTTATCTATAGAAGAAATGAAGTGCGGCAACACTATCATGTCAAAACTAGGGCACTCTATGACCTCTTCAACAAAATCCAAGACCAGAGACGGATACGGTATTCCAAGTATTTTTTTGACTAACGAAACGGCGTCTTCGTGAGGTATATTGGTATGTTTACACATGAGTACGAGAACGCCGACTTGCGATGTCACTTTATAGATGCTCTCCGGAAACTTCATATCAAGAAGTTGGACGATCAGCACTAAAACTGGGAATGGATTTATCAAAAAAATTCCACTGTCGTATTCCAGCGCTTGCCCGACTAATTTAATCAAATATTCCAAATCAGAATGATCATCAGTCGCATTCGCTTTGTTCAAGATTGTGTTGATTGTGAATAGAATACTTGTCCAGAAAACTTCACTGTTCTTGGGATGGATGACTTCTAGCATGTCAGTGACCGTTTGCGTGAGGACTTTGAAGAGTGTTTTTTGGTGAGTGCTTTTGTCGCTCAGTGTGTCAAAAAGGAACGGTAGGAAGTGCACAGCGCAACTGTGGAATTGGTGGGCCACGCCTCGGACCACTTCAAATAGAAGACGACCGCAGCCAATGATTGCCTAAAATGGATAAAAAATAATGCTTAACATCTATCTACATAATTTACAATCCATCAATAATATTATCAGATAAATGTGTAGTATAAAGAACTATTTCAATATGTTCATAAACTATGGTTACAATATAATACATCTCAAAAAAGGGACGTAGTTAAGCAGAAAAGGTCCAACCAACAAATTGAGAATTTCGATTTTATTGCATATAAGGCTTTAAAACATCAATACTTTAATATGACGAAAACATTTATTTCGAATTAGATAATAGTTTACCACTGGGTCTCGTCTCGTTAAACTACAACTTATGTTGAGATTCTTCATTAGCAGTTCATTTGATCAACATTGAGAGTAGACAACTTCGTATACACCCAGAAAAGTTATCAATTACATGCTAAACTTTAACAAAATAACATCTACAAAACGTCCCATGTGGTTTGATTTACCCTTTTCCTTACTGCAAAACTACTATTTTAAAAGGGTAAAAATATCAAAGTATTTTAGTTTTACAGTTTTTAATAATTTTTATGCGTTGATAGCTATTTCGGCTTTCGCCATCGTCAGAACTAGTTCTAAGAAATATTTTTACCCTATTATAATGGAGTTCTACCAAGTAAATGCCAAATCAATTAATACTATTTTAATATCGACATAATATGTCCATGTGGGTTGGAACTAATGATTACTGTAATGCCCTTTTTAGGCAAATTTGCAATAAATAAGTGTTAATTAATAAATAAAACTATTGATTGATTATTAATAAAGATGCCTAGTCTCAAGGTTTTATGTGCCAAGATTAATACAATGTTTAAAAATAAACACAAAACAATCAATTCTTAACACATTAATTGCGGGCGAGATTCGCGCACCGCTGATACCCTAATGCGGGCAAAAAATCGAGGTCGCGCGTAAAAAACACGTATTTACATAAAATGGCATAACTTTTAAAATATCCAACATATATATATATTTTTTTCGATATGGTACTCACCAAGTATAGCACCACCAGTAAAATCATCGAAAAGTTTTAGAACTTCTTACACTAATTTTTAATTATGTCTAACACTTAAAAATACACATTAAAACAATTACACATACGTTATTTAAATTAAAAATTTTCCTGTTTCTTGAATTTGTTCATTTTTATAAATCCAGGTCATATCAAACCTTATATGCTAGCGAATATGCAATATAATTGCAAATTTATGTGGATTTTGCAAAATAAATAAACATTATTTATTCTAAAAAATGAAGGTAACCAGTTTGTGGTAACTCTGTTTCTTAAATATGTGTTTACTTTTGTAAAATTGTTCAATCGAACCTCAAAAGCAAGACAAAGTCAAATGCTTGTAGAAAAGAATGAGTATAAATACCCTACCCGACGTTAAACATCAGATAACATAAAAGGTAAAAATACCCTTCCCGCATTTAACCATCAGTTGAGATAACGGGTATTAATACCTTTCCCGCATTGAATGTGTTAATATACAGAAACCATCCAACCCACAAGACACTCGATAACTACTCAAGTAGTACGTTTTTCAATAATCTATTATTGAAGAAATATGCACTCTATGCCATGTAAGTGTTTAAACCAGGGTTGGGGAACCTTTTATTCTCTAAAGGCCGCATTCATTTTTCTGATTCGACATAAGGCCGCAGTAAACATTGACTAGAATCTTTGGCTGGAAACAGGACTTAACGGTCAGAATGTCAGGAATTTAAGAATTTACATCAATTTACAGAATTGGCCAAAAGGCCGCAGGTTCCCCACGCCTAGTTTAAACTGTCAAATTCAATCTTTAGAAGATAAAATTCATTGTAAATGTTAATTTGTTTATTTCAAATGAGTTTTTCTCCGTTCGAGAAATTGTGATGTTTTCTGCTTAACTACGTCCAATTGTGTATATCTCTTAAGCAGAGAGATTACATTGATGTCTAAAATGGTAGCTATTTCTTTGTGTGTGGTTTATAAGCATCAAATAGTAATATTATACTCACATTTTTGTTGACATTTACAGACTTGATTAATATTTGAAGAAACTTCTTTTTGTCTTTGATATCTCTTGCGACAAATGCGAAACTTTCAGCAGCAAAATTGCTAACATAAGGTGGCATAGAGTCAGAAAGAATCGGTAGTACGGCATCGAATACTACAGATATATCTCTTTTCAAGTAGACTCTGAGAGATTTAAATATAAACGCCAAGCATATTAACGTCCATTCCAACTGCTCTGGTTCTTTAGTGTTCAAGAGTTTTATAAGGCAGTTTAAAAATCTCGGAAAGTATATGTAGAATTCTTCCTGTAGGTCCCTTGCTAGAACCACTACTAGTCTAAAAATTGAAAACAAAGAAATATATACAAGCTATTCATCTATCGTGATCAGTAGCCAAGCTGTCAAAGTCACCGGTTTGTCTCATAAATTGACTTTCAATTCAACTTTCAGTGATTGTTAGACACATGTTTTAAGCATTTTGCGATAAATGCTAAATAGATAAATAAAGTGCAGCAAAATATTTGTTCTCTATGGCCACACTGTTATGACTTTTGACAAATATGAACAGCAGATTACAACCAGCCACTTTACAAATACTACTTTCCACAAAGGTTAAGCATGAAGAATTTGGTGTCTTTGAAACATTATTTAGTAAACGATCCTCGGATTCCAACATTTTACAAAAATTATTAAAAATTATACTTACTCTAGCAAGGGTTGTACAGTTAAGACATTTCCATTTTTAAGATATTCCAGCAACAGTTCAACGACTTCATCTTTTCTGTGAAGTAGCTGAGGAAGTGTGATGATGCTTTCAACTCTTTTACTAAAGGTCACATATTCAGTGGTCAAATTCAGCACTTTCCATTTTTGGACTGCATTGTGAAAGAATGTTTCATTTTCCGATGGCACATCCGAATTGACATGATCCAAATGATAGAGGGCAGTTCGTCGAACATCTATAGCATTTACTCTTTCCGCGAATGTGGTAAACTGTAATTAAATATGGCCTTCTAAATTAAGCTTTTCGGAATAGATAATGGGTTCAAAAGTTTACAGCAAGAAATAATAAAAAAGTTTTATTTTCATTTTTCGATATTATTAACATTTGTTTTGATACATTTTTTCAGAAAACTTTTCAATTCCGCTTTAAAATTGTCTTCTCCTCACTGGGCTGGAAACTTATGGACATTACTATTTAAATGAAATTTATAAAAAATACTTGTATATACCTTTAAGAAGTGGTATTATGTTTTAGAATAAAGTGTCGCTTTGCCTTTTCCATCATCTTTATTGCATGACAAACAACCAGGAATAAAAACCGTAGAGTACAAGCCATTCACCATCATGAGAATGTTAGTAACTATTATCAATAGCTGTCAATTTCTAAATTTTAAAACCTACACACCTCTCCGAGCTATACTTATTTGTATTAGAAGATAAATTATTTTTAAAAAGGCTAAATCAAACAAGTGAAACACTCAACTTTAAAATAATAAAGTAGACCAGACCGGCTAAGGTAAGTTTGACGTAACGAAAAAAGTTTGGTTATAATATCGAATAAAATCATTTAATTAAAAATGACTTTCGAATTATTTGGTAAAATTGTGATTGGAAATATCAAAGAAACATAATGGTGTAACAAAAACAGAAGTAGTATGTTAATAAATGATCAACAAGCGGGAATTTCGTTTGTCAACTTTTTTATAATTTAAAAACATTTTGAAATTATTTTACGAAAAATATACGATACCTTAAATCTATTAGTAGATTTGTGATTAGATGACTTGTTTTTCATTTTGAATCACTGAAGGATGTCATCAATATTGTCAGATTGAAAATTAATAGAACAACCTAGCAAATTTCACATGGGATCTTCGAACCATAAACCATAGATTCTCTAACAATTTCATCTGTCAACTTTACGAGATTGTTGTTTTTCTGTTAAGTTGGTGAAAGCGATAAATGTTTCCATACTTTAAGCTACATTCCCCGAGATATATTGTTAGACCAGATCATTGTGTCACTTTTCGTTCAAGTTTCTTAGCGTAATAATTGTAATATTTACATGTTTTTTTACTCGATGACCTGATTCTCTATAATGTAAATTTGTGCTTCAGCTGCAAGTTCCAATTTATTTATTTTAAAATTATTATGAAGCGCAATTAGTTACTCAAAAAGCAGACCTTCGCAGATTTTGGAAACCACTAACAAAATCAACGCTTTAAATGTTAGTTTATTTATTCTACTCTAAAAAAAATATAAGAATAATACTTATGTATAATAAATGACTGACAAAAATTGCTTTCAACACCGTTCTTTATGGTCAAATTGTTTTTTTAGTTTAGCAAATTGTATGTACCTACATTAAAAAATATTCAGCGGTATAAGTCTGCTAGTCTTGTTGAAACCTCAAAAGTCCTGAAAAAAAAACATTTTACAACGGCTTAGTAGATAATCTTCCACAAACAAATTAAGTGACCAAACAGATTTTTTAGAAAATGATGAATTTTAAAAAAGAACTGGATAGACTAAAAAATTGTTAAAAAGTTGTTCAATTACATCATTTGAATGAAAAAGAACAAGAATTTTACAAATGTTGCTTAGGGATAAAGGGTATAAGAAGGTTAAAAGTAAAAATTTATGTTCAAAACTAGGTATTAATTTGTATCCAGAAAAGATGTATGCCATAATATTGCATTATGTACGCCCCCTATTCAAGCGAGAGTGGAGCTATTTTCTTAGCTGTGGGCTGTTTTCTGAACTAAAATTAATTATAAGGGAAAGTGTAGCGGTATACAGCAACACCTATACTGAAGACAAGTTATTTATAAATAATTATTAAAATTTTCAAAAATAAATATGGAGTGCGTTTGCAATACGATTTTCACGTGTCACGGTTTAAAGTGACACCTATAATTAAAACAAACCATTAAATGCCCAATTTAGGAAATGGCTATCTAGCTTAATAAGATTTTTAAATCATCAATTTTCAATCTTAGTTAAATATTCCTTATTATTAGATTGTAATAAAATTTATATGAAAAAAATGTACAGGGAGCCAGGGACGTGCTTAAGCAGACACCTCCTATTTTTTTCGATAAAAAATCGCATCTCAACCAAAACGCCTTATTTATTTTTGTAAAATTTATTAAACGTTAAAAAATCAAATAAATCAACAATAATATTGAGCTTTTATTGGACATTCATACAAAATTAAATGCTGAAATAGTATTTGGCAAATGGAGAATTTAATTTATTTGTCTTAATTATAGGTATCTCTGTAGACTGTGACAGGGACGTTACTAGCCCTGTATTAATTTTTTTCAGATAAATTTGATTGGAATAGTATAATAAAGAGTGCTTAACTCATCTGGGATGTTTTAAAATCTATAAGCTAGATTTTATCAATTACACAAATGTTTGTTAATAAGTTACTTAATTATAGGTGTCGCTATGGACCTCTACACTCACCCTTAAGTGAGGGAAGATAAATGATGAAAAATAGTTTACTCTTGACCATATGTAAATAACAATGACTTAATTAAGTAATTGTAATTTGTGATTGACTTCAAAGTTCACTTTCTACAAAAATAGCATAATAAATACCACTGTCTCAATTTTATACAATATTATTGAAAGTGTTTTATTATCATCAAAAAATTTACTATCAAAAATCATTAAGTTTTAGTGATATATTATCATAAAAAAATCATGACAATTTTAGCGTAGTGTAATGTTACTGTAAGATATCGAATTTGTGTGACATATGAATATGATTGTGGATATATTATGAATGTCCTTTGCTGAAAGTTCCCCCTTATATTACTGTACGTATTTCTCAACCTTGTAGGTTTCTGCTGTGTGTCTGGATTAAAATTGGGTTTTTGTGTTGCCTTATTGCCAATTTTCAGGGTTGCACTATTTGACATGATATATTTGTCATTTTTTGGTTTTTCAAATAACAAAATAACCACCTGACCGGCAATGTTCCCGCTAAGGTGAGCGCGTGTGCGCGCGCACACCTCCCGAAATGTGCCCGTACACATTTTTCCATCCCCGCACAAGGCTGCACATAGTAATATTGTAAAAAAAGTTAGTTTTACCAAATTTTTATATTTGCGCACATTTTTTATTTTGCTGAAAATTTACTACTCACGGAAGTTGATGGTCCGCACACACAATAAAAAAACTAGAGGGAACGTTGCTGACCGGGCGTTTCTTCCGTAAACTGAGTAGTCTGAGCATATGGTAAGCCTAGATCTAGTAAGTTTCTGTAAGGTGTTCCGGATACTAAGAATTTTTAATAGAGTACGACAAAGCAATATGAGTATGAATCAATTTATGAAAACAATGGCATTACAAATAATAAAAAAATCATTATAGGTAACTCTATAAGCAATTAACAGTTCAAAATTTGGTCATTTGGTTTCAACTTGATTGTCAGGTTAAGTCAGTGGATGGCAATCTGTGACTCTTTGCATTTATCACAACTATCAACTTTTGAATTTACAGTAGAACCTCAATTATCTGGACCTCGATTATCCGGATTTTCGATTATTTGGATTGAAATATGTAAACAAAAAAATACGAATTTGCTGATTTGCACGTGGCGAAGTGTGTCCACCGTTGTTCACGCAGTGATGATTTTTGTGTTGGGAGACACACACTCCCACTGTTAGGAAATCAAAGAACCTCAGATGCTTTAAAAATATCACAAGTTTTCCGGTTGAATATGATCATCGGAAAAAGCCTAGATGAATAGTGAATTTTTTAAACGATGGTATGAAAAACAGTTCATTTCAGAAGTGAAAAAATATCAAAGCTCCGAATAAAACATTATTATTACTAGTCAATGCACGTCCCAGCCCCATCTATAGAATCTTCAAGCCGAATCAAAGAAATGTTGATGGTTAAAATTATTCCACCAAATGCCACATTGGTAATACAACCGATGAATCAGGGTGTAATAGAAACATTCAAACGCTCATATGCTATGACGATTATTGCTCAGACGAAAATAATAAAATAACAACTATCAACTCTTGCAAGAAAATAAATTTAAATTAATGTTGCTATATGGGAGTAGAGAGTTGGAACTCTTTAGATGAGTCATCTTTGAGAAAATTATGGAAAAAAAAATTGAATCATGCGGAAATAATTAAAGAATTATAATATATGCCTTAGAGCACGGGTTCCCAACCTGGGGGTCGCGACCCTCAAGGAGGTCGCCAAGGGTTTTCTGGGGGGTCGCCAACTTTACCCGGTGAGCTAAAAAAAAAAGAGTTTCGGGGACAATCCAGGGAAAAAGTATAGCAAATCGAGGATTTCAAATTCCTCAGGGGGTCGCCTAGTCACAGCTTTTATAAAAAGAGGTCGCCACCCGAAAAAGGTTGGGAACCTATGCCTTAGAGGAATAAGATCGAAAAGACGAAGAAGAGATTTGCAAGGAAGACATAGATACACGGTCATACACATTCTGAAGCTTTTTAGTCATTAGATTTCCCCATTAAAAGTAAAGAAGAGTATAACTCAGGACAGCTTACATGTTTTAAAAGCATTTGCGATTTGGGAACTTAAAAAAGAACAGCTATCCGCTTTAAGCAACAATTAATAATTGAATTTCTTGATAAAAAATAATTTAAAACTGAAGCCATATCTAAATCTAGACAAATAAAAACTATTCATACTAAATATACATGTCTTTACCTATCATTTATGATTTTTTTTCGATTATTCGGATTTTTCTTTATCCGGACTACCTTCATCCCCAATTAGTTCGGAAAATCGAGGTTCTACTGTATGACATTATTTACTTTTTTTTTTATATATTTATTATATTGCATATCTTTGATACCTTTGCTATCCTGTTTCCTTGACAATTTGGCTTTTCTCACTTGAAAGTTTACTGACCCCTGAGTTAAGTGATGCAGAATTTTGTTATACATCAGATTTAAGATAATATGGGTAGGATTAAATTAAAACAAAACATTATAATAAATTCATTTTATTTTACATGCTGGCACTCAAAACAATATATACATCCTTAAACATACAAGAAATAACTGTATGCTTCATTATAGAATTTTATTATAATACATTTAAAAATACTTAAAAAGACAATAAGATCTAAAAAAAATGAAATATTGATTCTCAAGGTTACATTACATTATAATTATAAATAAATTCATTGATGTAATCATTAAGGCCTTCTCAATTGAAGTTTTTCTTTAGTATAATCCATTATACTAAGTTAAAGTCAACGATTAATGATGAGAGGTACTTCGGGATCTCCAATCACCGTTGTCCTGAAATAAGAAAACAGGTTATTGAGGTAAAGAAACTAAAAATGTGGCAGAACTGAAATATTTAATATATTTATGCATGTATGCGCCCTCACCATAATAATTTCTGTATGATTTGTATTATTATTCACTAAATTAAATGTGTATATAAAAATAGTGTTTATACATAAATAAATATTCGCAATAGAATTAATAAAATATGGTAAACATCCAAAACAAGTACTTGCAAAAAATATAATATATCACTCATCAGTGAGTAAATGCCTGAAGGAAGAAAACAACTAAACATTTTCTCAAATGCCTAATTAACTTTGCTTTGGATTACATGAAGTTATATGAGGAAAATATACTTGGTTTAATAACATGCACAATACACTTCAATTTATATAATAGATAAAGTAAATAAGAAAATAATAGTATACGTGAAATTATTTTAAGAAAGGATATCATAAAAATACTGTAGTGAAATTGACACCAAATGTAAGAAACCATGTCATAAAATAAAGTTTTAATCAAACGCAGCATTAAATTTTAATAAATCAGAAAAGTTGAGAGATTAAAATAAAAAATATTGGAAAGATACTAAGCCGACACCATTTTCTAGTAGAATAGCAAAGCCAAAATTTTTGTCAATGGCATTAAACGTGCATAAATGTTTGATTCTTACGTTTGACCAAATTTAATGCTCTTTTGCTGCGGTGATATTTTGATGGTTGAACTACGGTCGTTAATGAACATTGGACTGGTGTGCTTTAGGATCCCGTTATGAGGTAAACTCTCTGTCTTTGAGAGCATTTGTTTACCGTTCATTAATTGGGGCATTGTGATGGTTATTCTATTGGGGTCGCTGCATCCGTTCATTAGTGTGTTGTGTGTGTTTCCATTTGGCAGTACTTTGGGGATACTTATTGTAGGGGGCTGAGGTAAAATGACCTGTCCGTATCTTTTATGAAAGTTTTCATTCGGTTCAACATTACTAAGGGATGATTCAAATGCGCTGTCGTATGGTTTTGTTTGTAAATCACCGATAATAATTGAATTGTCCTGTAAAATGTATATATTTATCATATTGTGACAATCGTAAAACACACAAGCTTTAGAAAACTCAAAAGTATTGTTTCAAAAAAAAATATTTTTAATGTTTAGAAGAAACATCAATGCATTCATTATTGTGTTTAATTCGTTTTTCTTGAGAGTTTAAAGGGATGTAAAAATTAAAATGGAGTATGATAAAATTTATTAGGAAGAACATTGGTATTTTTGATTGATTCAGCGGATGCTTTCAACTCAATGTAATATTGATAGCTTTGTTATTCCATTTGATCTGTCACTAAATTTTTAAAAGTCATAAAGAGCCTTGATGTGAATAAATTATTAGTAAAAAAAATGTTTTATGATAGATGCTCCTCCTCTTATTTATTTTCAATGGGGTCACCTCTATTCTCACAAATAATTATAGTTAACTTCATAAAAAAAGAGTAGTGAGTCCTTCCCTCCTATATAGTTCCCAATGACCTCAATTTTCGATTATTAGGTTTCATTAACATTTAATTATTAAAGTATGATTGTCAAAACCTACGATAAAGATGTTTTTTTTTACAATAAATTGAGTCTGAGGCTGCTGAGGATGCGAAACACCTGTCACATTTAATTACACTAGTTGAATAACAAAGCAATCAGTTTTTATTTTATATAATGAATATAATACAATATTAAGACACCGTGTTGTGGTTCACGGAAGTCACACAAATATTCATTATTAAATCTTTACAAGTTTTATCTTCAAGGGGTTTTCAAACTTTAATGGTTATTATCACTTATCTCAAAATCGTGTAATCCCAATAAAATATTTGCACAGATAAAAACAGTGAAAGTAAAAAAACCTACATTTCTATACAAATAGAATAGTAAAAATACTGGTACTTTTCCAGCCCTACAATGTTTTGGGCAATGATTCTGTAATAATTTAAGGTTACAAATAATCTTTAAAAATCGACCATGAGCATTTTAATATTGATACTGCAATTAATTATATCAGAGGTGAAAATATGATGTTTATCTGAAGTTATACATTCATACTTACAGTGTCAGTCTTTTTCTTAAGATTCGATCTTGAGAGAGTTTGAACCAATTCCGATTGTAGTCTACTGCCAACTGGTTCATTATTTCTATAACTTCCATCGACACTATCATTGCTCAAAAACTCCAATTTTGACGGTTGTTTCCGGAACGTGTTTGTGGGATATTCACCAATAGTGACTGAAACGTGTGGATTAGACTTCTTCATAGTCAGCATACCGTTCTGCTGTTTCATAAAATACGTTGAGGGCGGGCGAGGGGTCGGAGTGGACGGGTTATTCAATTTGAAAGATTCAAGAGATTCCATTTCAACAGCATCAGATTTCGCTTTTGCGAGCTTTGGTTTGCTTGTGACTTTCACCAGCGAGGATGTATCATAATCTGGTGTCGGCGTGGCAGGAGGTCTGTCTGGCAAGCCGTTCGATTGCTTGACTGGTCCGAGACCGTTTCCGTTTTGTAATATTCTTTTGATTGGTGGAGGCGGAGGCGCTTTCGGTTTTATGTGAACTGTGTTCAATTTATTGTTTATTTCTACAATAGGTTTCTTATCCTGTGTTGGCATCTGAAAATTTATAAGAGCATTGTTACATTTCTTTAAACCTATATTATTCATTAAAAACTCATTATGAAGTACACAACAATCTTCATTTGGGATTAAAAATGATATTCCGAATGGGAAACTCTCGATAATATTTGGAACACTTAACCGGCTCAAAAATGACTCTAATAGTTATGCAGAAGCTGATCAATTGGCGTAATATTTGAATGTTGTCTTAAAACATTTATTTTATTGGTTTGGTTTATTGACACACCATAATAGTGAAAAAAACATCACGACAACTGAACCAAAAGCTAGAATTATAAGCATCTTTAGTAAATTAGAGTAAAAAATGTTTTACATTGAATGTGATTTTAGCAATATTAGAAAAAAAGAAAATGCCATTTAAGTGTTCATAAAAAAATTAGAAACACCCACTGGTGGAGGTGGTGGTGGTTGACCAGGGGGCTTGAAACTTCTCTTGGGGCCGTCAACTGTGGTGGTAATTCCGTTTGGCTTATTGATCACATTATTTTCTTTGGGTGTCGTAGTTGTTCCACTGTATGCATTGAACGGTCGATCCTGAAAAAGGGAAAACGATCCAATTATAACCAAGAGAATATTTGACACAATTACTTTTCTAGAGGAATGTCATCGTAATATACAATGCAAGGTCAGGAAACTATTATAGCAATAATGACATGCAAAGATGTGTTTTTAAATAGTACATTGGTTAAGCCAAGCTTACAACAACTGTCATGACAAAAACAATAAGATTTCTACTAAATATTTCGGCTAGGAAAAAATTCGACAAGTCTTTGCAGAGAATTAAATTTTTAGAGTAAGATCCACTGAACAGGTATCTAAATATTATGAATAGTTATGGCCAGTAGCAAGTGAATTTTCATATATAAGAAACTAGGAAAGAAACTTTATTTTTTTCTTCTAAAAGTATTAAATGTTCTGTTATGACGAAAATATTTTAGTATATGTACAAAGAAATAAAATATCCATTTATTTCTTTCTGACATGCGATTTTGAGTGAAGAGACTGAAACTGATAATAGTTTATCAGTGTATGATTTTTTTTCTTTGTAATAACGATATCGACAGAAAGTGCCATTTTATTTCACCAAATATCATTTTTATGTAACTTTACAAAAGCATTAAGGAAAGCCCAACACTTCACCCAAGCATAACCACTTACATAATTCATTAAGCAAAAGTAACTATTTAATGAGCTTCCATAGATTTGCGATTGAAGATATTTTTGAAACGATCTTTCTAAAAAATGTAGTGCAAAAATATATTTCAAAATTCCCATATAAAACCAAACGATTTGATATTTAAATTCAAAAGAAAATAGAAAAAATATCTATCGTATTCCGAAGAGCACTTAACAGCGACATCTATCAATGGGAAGAATCGACAAATGATTTTCTGGAAACGTTTTACAAAGTTCCTGTACCTAGTTGTTTAATTTAAAAAAATGACTTAATTGATTAAGTATTCCTCATCTGAAAACTATAGGTAATATTATTTCTAAAATTAAGAAATTGTTCGTCATCGCTTGATTAGTGTCATGTTTATTTATTATTTAAACATTATGATACTAAAAAAGATTTTTTTTTTTTATTTAGTATCAGTATTCATAGCAACGTATTATTATATAACATCATTTACACCAGTAAGTAACGGCGTCGTCAAAATGGCGACTTTTATACCTTTTTGAATAATATGACAACGTAAAACATTGCGATAAAATAGTTTTGCGGATGTTGCAGAAAATAAGTCTTCCGTCAATGGCAGTTACGAAATCGCAATTTTATTTTCACAGTTGAGGAACTCCAAATTTACAGTTTCTGACAAAACGCCATTTAATTTTAGACACCGTGATTTCCAAACGTTTAATTCAGCATACTTTTCGTAATTTATTGTTTTCGTGTTTTGAATAGAAATAATTAGACACCGGTATCAAATGGTTTTGATTATTTTTTCTCATTGAAACAAAATTTGAACAAAACTGCATTTTTTCAAAAATTGTTTAACGACTACTTACCAAGATACATTTTGTCAAGCAAAACAGAATTTTTCATTAATTTAAGTTCTTTCTTTTCTATTTCAGCTTTTGGAACCACAACAAAAAGGAGAGTTGAATATAGTATGTCAAATCGACGTTTTGAAACCAAAGTTTCAGTATGACAATTAAAGCCATTAAGTTTAGCCTATATTTACGTTTAAAAAATCTTCGATTTCATTTGCGACGAAATAATAACCAGCTGCAGTAAAAAGAAGGAGTCCATATGCTTCATATTGGAAGCGGGCATTGTAAATATAGATATAATTTACGAATTATCAGAAAAAAAATACGCTAGTCTGTAAATTTGATTATTATTATTATGCGCATACATACTAGAACATCCAATCCCAGACGCTTTTATGTGGTCCCAGAATTTCGGGATTCACAATTTTTCAATCCCGGAATCCCAGATTTTTACGTGCTATATTGAATCCAAAAGTCTCGGGATTAGTACTAAAACAATCCCAAGACTATGGAATCGCAAAATTGGTTCCCGTGATTGGAGGCCCTAAATAACGCATGCTTAATAACTACGGGCGTATCTAGATTTTGCATAAAATTTTTGCAAATCTTTACTTTCTTTTCGATAACCTTTGTCTCGAAACATGTATATTTCAGTGGAAAAGCCATGATAATATATTTCGGTATACATTGAAGACTAAAGATTATCAGCACCAAGCAAATTATACATAGATTATAGAAGTCATTCTGATAAAACAAGCAAAATAAAAGTTAAAATAAACATTTTATCTCCTGTGTAAGTTTGTATTGTGTCGTAATAAAAGAACATTATTGTAAATGATTGCACTGCAGCGAAAGTAATCAAACAATTTGATAAAAAAAACATATGCTATGTTAAATATGAGTCATAAAATAAATATATGTTTTGATAAATATTTGTAATGCAATATAATACTTTAAAGATATAATATCTGGGTATAAAAGATATTACATAAATATTGTTTCAAGATGATATATTTATAAGTAGACACTATTATATTTAGTTGTATTCAATTAATAAGACTTAATTTTCGCTCGTTAATTAAAACAGTTTCAAAATTATTACACAAAGTTTGATGGCAATATTCTACTCCGAATCTCGATCATACGTTTGACATTTACGCACATATTGGCTGAAAAAGAACATTCACGTGACTTAAGTCGGATGCATTCATAAAGTAGTGGCTTGCAATTTCACTAGTACCTATTGCTACATCATTAAGAAAATTTTGACACTAAAAAACGAGCGAAACACGAAAATAATAAATCGATGTTCCACTGCAACACATAATCTTTACATTGCGTGATTCCACGACATTTGAATGAATCTTGAAAAGTTAATATGTAAGTAAGTACCTTTCACTGCCGCAATCATTCATTCAATGAGATATATATAATACATATATGTGCAGATAATAATATGTAATATGAAAAGTTCTTCAATGCATTTCGAAGACAGATTACTAAAATTGCCGTGGAAAAAAATGTGTAATAAAATCGACTTTTGTTTCATAAGAAGTTCAACCCGATAATTTCACGAGTTTTTAACAATACAAATTCTTCAGATAATTTTCTCGTGTGAAAAATGAAACGAAAGGCGAAATTCGTCTGTTGAATCTCGTAACAGATTTTTGCTGATCATTTTTTTAATGATTTATTTTAAACGACATGACTATAATATTTTATTTAACTAAGCATTTAATGCAATTTCGTGTTAAGTTTTATTCGACAATTGAGTTTTGAAATATGTAACATGAAATAATTAATTTGACTGGCATGACAGTTACTAAGTTTAGTTTAATATATTTGTCATGATTTCGTAGATAATTGATCGATATAACAATTATATGAGTTTGATAAGCTTTTATTATTACAATTTTTAAACTTAAAATAGTTCAAATTAGTTGAGAAGTAATGTTTAATATTATTAGCAGTTATTACTTATAATGATTTTGAAGATGTATTCATTTTGGAATTGCTATTTTTTGTTTCCATATTATTTAATAATTCAGCTTCTGTTAACATAATATAATATAAAATTAGATAATTTCCTAAATCATTTATCAAAGTAAATATCAAATAAAGTTGAATTTGATTATTAAAAAAACCATTACCGACAAGTGTACTTAACAAAGTATGTATAATACATATAAGGTATTTTTGCATGTTTCGAATCAGCTGTCTTTGAATATAGTAATTTAATTTTACAAAAATTAGCATAAAACCTTCTTGCTCATTCCTTGACCATTTTGTTTGTACCGGAATATGTACAAAGAAGTTCTACGCTCACCAGCATTTCTCAAATGTTGTGCGAAGTTAAAATATTTGTTCACTGAAGAAGTTGACAAATACCAAATTAAAAATAATAATAATTGCAAGGTTTTTATATCTAGAGAGGGGTAAAATATAATTAAGCGTATATGCGAATATTTGCAAATCATATCACAGCTAAAAACAACTTTAGCTGTTTCAATGATTAATACAAACAGTGTAAGTTCGGACATAATATGTGCTGATATTGTTATTGTGCTAAAGCAATAGTCAGTAAAATGGTAAGCTCCGTGACAAGAATTAAAAATGTAGAATCATCATCAATACTTATTACCTTGCTCTTTACTAAAATGCACTTTGACATATTTCAACCACACTCAAACAAACACGTTTCTTGTACAGTGCGGCTTCATTTATTAATGTAACATTCCCTAGTCGAGTGGTAACGTCGTTGGGTTGGGTTACGGTGCTCACGGGCTTGTCTCCCAGGACAGACAGTTTCTTAAAAAATGATTTTTCAATCGGAATTAGTTAACGGATTTATGTTTGAAGGCATGGATGTTTAATAATTCTCACTCACCCTTCCTATTCTAAGCAGAGTGTATAGAGAGCGATTAACTAACCTATACTGTCGCCGCTGTAGTATTGTTCAGGGGTGGGGAACCTTCATTATCTAAAGGCCGCATTTATATTTCTGATTCAACATAAGGCCGCAGTAAACATTGACTAGGAAATCTATGACCAGAAACAGGAATTTACGGTCAGAATATGTCAGGAATTTACGAATTTACATACATTTACAGAATTACAGAATTGGCCAGAAGGCCGCACCAGAGTAGCCAAAAGACTGCAGGTTCCCCACGTCTGGTCTAATTGGTTAGAGCTTGCTGTACCGATCAGGTGGGTCTGGGTTCGACTCCCGGTAAGGTCAATGTAAAATCGGATTTTTTTCAATTTTAATTTGAGATCTAAAACATGGGTGTTTGTGAAGTCAATTCTCCTTGAGTTAATCTCATGTGACTTTCAAAAATTCTCATCGAGTATATCTCGTATGATCTTTCAACTTCAAAATATTTGACGCATTGGCGTAAGCTGTAATGTCAAATATTTTTTTAAAAATTTAATCCTAGCTCTATCCCTCTATCTTTCTTTATTTCAAAAAGGGAGGTTGAGCAACTAAGTAAAACGCAGTTCTCGTAAAGATAAACTCCAGTAGGAGTTCATATGCTCCACATTGGCTTAAAATAAAATGTGTAGGACATTTTAACTTCGCGTGAAAAAATGTATCAAACGATTTGTAATAATTTGCATTTGGTAAAAGTTTGAAACTTTTAGTTCAGGTGTTCCACGTTGATAACCAATAAAGGGGTTCCGTGACGAAATAAAATTGGCAAACACTGACTTATACACTTGCTTGATCAATAAATTGATAATTCAAACAATGCAGTCAATCAATTAATAACAATATGTTGGATCCAAATCGTTTTCGCATGCTCAAACGCTGTAGGATGTTGTTTCTTATCTTTTCCACATATTCATAATTATAATATAATAATATAGCACAAGATTGTTTCCATTATTTGCATAAAATTGTATGGAAATGTGTCATTATTTCTTGGAAAAACGTCAAGACTTTATATAAATGGAATAAATTATTGTTAGTTATGAAAAACAAATCAATAATAATTAATGATATAAGTGTGAGAATTGTCAACAAAAATATAAATCTTTTAATAGGATTGATTGTAAAGATAACTCACGCTGGAAACTGATAAGAATGAGCAATATTTTTTTAATAATTTACAGTTGAATCAATGTTTAACCGATAATTCATAGCACGTAATCTGGTCGTGAAATTTAAAATCTTAGACAAATATTATTCTTCATCTTTATTGTTTTATTAAAACATCTTAAGTAATATATTGTTTTTTTCCTATTCTGTCAAAATTAAACGACAGATGCATTTTTTACTCTTTGCCAGACCGACGCATTCATTCATGACCGCAGCAATGTCACATTGACTTGTTTATTTATCCATTGTCGTATAGGTGTATCTATGTTTATTTAATAAATACATGATAAATATATTTTTTACTTACTACGAAACAGATAAAAAATATTATTTTAAAAAATCAGGAAAAACTCAAATATATATTAATAAAAACAATAATCCTTTGTACTTCATTCCACTTTATTTAATATGTCAGGACCGGTTTCGCTCATTGCGAGCATTGTCAACTGATAAGAAATATAATTTAACAATGCTATTTATACAAAATTGAAAAGTTATACACAACAGTTGGCATTGAAAAGAAATTGCCAATTACATTAAAGTGATTCTAAAATAACACAAAATTAAAATGTTCAACACATCTAACATATAATTAAAAAGTCATCTCAGATTCATAAATTCAGAATGCGATTACAAGTAATTACAAACATAATTAAAATTTGGGAAATTTTTGACAAAGTGATAAAATGCTACATTAATAAAGTGAATATCCTGACATATTAAATAAAGTGGAATGAAGTACAAAGGATTATTGTTTTTATTAATATAATGCCTTTCCACCAAGTATTGACAGTGAACACCCTAAAAGTGATCAAATATATATATTTTTAAAATCTCCGGAATATTTTACAACCAATGCAAACATTGTTATTTAAGGTATATCCTCTACTAAAAATGAGGTATAGAGCCAACTTTCTAACTAGGGCCTCTAATCCCGGGATCCCAAAATCTGTTGTGTTAGTACTAATTCCGTTATTTCTGAGTACACTACAGCACGTAAAATTCATAAATGGAGCTTAAAAAAAGGTTTCGCTTAATAATAGTAAAATCTGTCAATTCGTAACTTTTGAAGTCAGCGAGCTAAAAAAAGCTCTTTGACTTGAGAATTATTTTTTATTCTCTCAATTCGTCACTTTTTTTCTCCAGTGAACAATCCCAGGATCCCGAAAGCTCAGATCCCTAAATGACGGTTCGGGATTGGATGCTATATTTCTTACGTCACCAGTCTATCCTCGAAATGGAGGAAAAGCAACTAAAGTCAGTTCTCCTTCAAATACACGCATATAAAATGGATTATTAAGGATCCTAACCGCTTTATTAGTGCAACATTGTACGTTAATAGATTGTACATAATATATAATATTCTCAGACAGTTAGCAATATATAAATACAGTAAAACCCCCATTTACACTATATTCGGGACCGTGTAATTGGGGGTGTGAATGTCATACAAAATAAGGGATTTGATTTTTTTCCGCGGAAAACGCAAAACTAAGATGTCCCTTAGTTTTACAAAAAAAACTGTATGCGAAGCACAGACGACCGTCTCTTAGTAACGGCAATGGAATGCGAATATTTCAAGCCGGCGCGTAAATCGGGGTAGTGTAATTGGGGGTTCCACTGTATATGTATATAGATGACAAAAAGAATTTTTCAGATTGCGATTTACTTAAATGTGTATGTATCCTTATCAGAAATCATATCATTCTGTGTTTAATTATCATATCAAAAAACAGCAACTAACACCGAAGTCACTTAACGAACGATGCAATCAATATGCAGTGAAAATTACGTTACGCAATTGATCGTAGTATCAAAACGAAAATAAAGATCTAGCAACATTTTATCTTTTGCAAGCAATAAATTTCCTTATAATTAATACTATGTTATATAAGATAATTTATTGCTGATATTACAATTTCTGCAGTAACTCAATTTTGCGTAAATGTGAAGTCATTTTTAGAGGAGGGAGGGCTTGGAGACTATGCTGTGTTTTTGACTTTGGAGCTCATTCTTTGCTCCTATGTCCACAAGTATCCTTCGAAAAGTGCTCGTTGTTTTTTTTTTGAAATATATTATCTATATTAAATATTAAGAGATTCAATTAAACGTAACTTATACTCTAATCGTAAATCAGATTCTCTTGACTGACAGAGATTAAGAATTATTTATGCTATTAAGTTTCAGCTTGATTAAGTCAATCATTGAGATATTTGTCTTAAAAGATTAAATGCGTCATTCAAATCTGTTCTTAATATATAATATTATATAAATATATATTACATATTTATTCTGAAATAATTCTCCTTTGATTATGTCATGTTTATCGGATTATCCAAGATTCTTAATGCAAAAAATATGAGTGATGTTAAAGTTGAAAAAAACGATAAGGATATATTAATATGAGGTAATAATTATTGATAAAATGATACGATTAATTAATAACTGACCTTTAAAAAAAATTAAAAATTATTCAACTTTACTGTACATTCAAATAAATATACCAACACCTACTAAATATATTATGTCGTATAAAACAACATAAAAAACGATTAAGTTGCACATAGCCAAAATTGTAAAAATCAGTATCTGCAACATTACCTACAAATCAAACAGATTTGAAAGCATTTAATTCCTTTGAAATTAAAAATTGAAAAATAATAATTTGATAAAATGTCTGAAATATTATATCGCCAATACTTTCGATGGACTCGGCGGTAGCTATGTGGAAGCTCATTTTAATATAAGTTATTTTAAATCTTATATTATTATATCGCTGTTCAGAAATGTATTTTGTGATACAATCGAAGGTATTTATTGTCAAATGAAGATGACCCCTGAAGTTTAGAAACGGTTGATTTTTTTAAGAAAAAGCTTAGTCACAAAAACTTATAAGCATTAGAAAATATATATAGTATATAATAACATAATATTATGTCGAGCAAGAAACGCTAAATTGACGTAGCAAAATTTTAATGAGTTATCAAAAGTTGCGCATGTATCTTGACAGTGCTGCTTTACGGTTGCAAATCATGGCACCTTACGAAAGCGCAGAGTAACCGTATACTGTGCTTCGAAAACAGATGCCTGCGGCGAATGCTAGGAGTGAAATGGTATGGCTTTGTCAGGAATACGGAGATTAGAGAGCGGACTAACCAGCCTCTTATTACGTACAAAATAAAGAAGCGGCAGTGGACCTGGCTTGGACACGTGTTAAGGATGCCTCAAGAGAGCCTGAACCCTGCCTGTCTCGTCTTCCAACCGGATGGATCCCGGCGTCGTGGAAGGCCGCTGATGACCATCCACAGGATGTACTCAGCGGAGTTACGGGACGCTGGGATGACCTGGGAGGAAGCAAGGAGACTGGCTGGGGATAGAGAATCATGGAGGAACTTCGTGGTGACCATATGCTCCGTATAGGGAGCGGATATGGACTAAAAAAAAATCAAAAGTTATAAGATATAAGTGATATAGCAGAACAATCTTTATTAACGATGCCACCAAATTCCCGTGAGGATTTCAAAGAAATATTAGATCACCATTTTTTCCCATTAAAGGAAAAGATTATTCTAGATTTAAGAAGTCTAAACAGTAACGGATCATGCATAAGACTCAATTTACACAAAGATGAGCGCTTATTTAATACTTAGTTATAATTTTAAACCAGGAAAAGAATATATATGAATTTCTGTCCGTGTTATATATTAATTAATTCTACATCAAAACCATGTGTGTAATGCAAAAAAAATAAATATTATAGCGAGCTTAACTAATCAATGAGCCGAACATATTCCAATAGTCTACTGGAATTCCTACCGGTCATGGTACATGGACTAAATTCGAGTAAACGATTAAAGCAAAAGCAAAATGAACAAATTTATTAGTTAATTTTCACTAAAATGTTTGACTATTACTCAGGGTTGTGGATTCGGGTAAAAATAAAACGACTTCAACACCGAATTGATTTTTTCAATCGTTTCCGTATGACTTATGTATCTGTGTACCATTAGATCACTCTAGTACAGTGTCTGCCAAACTGTGTGCCGCAAAATGTCCCAGGTGTGCCGCGGTGGAAGAAGTCTTAAAAATGTCAATTTTAAATAATGCCTATTCGGTACAAAATCGAGGATTTTAAATTCCTCGGTGAGCTAAAAATAAAAAAAAACGACTTATGGAGACTATCTGCGGAAAAAGTATACAAAATCGAGGATTTCAAATTCCTCGGTGAGCTAAAAAAAATAGAGTTTCGGAGATAATCTGCGGCATCTTGGTGTGCCGCGGTACTAGTTCCATTCATCACTGTGCCGTAAAGGAAAAAAAGATTGGCAAACATTGCTTCAGTACATTTCACCAATCAATATGATGAACAGACCAATATTTTTCACATCATCTTTAAATTATTTTTCTCCGATTTTTCCAACTGACTCCGCCCCAGGAAAAAAAACACCCGATTCCACAGCTGTTAAACATATTTACTATAAGTATGTCTAATAATAAATATTTTGTTATCCCTAATTGGCTCTGATGTAATCAATTTTTTCTGAGTCATTAATGTGATAATCTAATTTTGATTAATCGATAAACGGATATTCGAATGTGTGTACATATAGTGAGAATAACTAATACAAAAGTATATAACAATTATTATCCACTGACACTTTCTGTAATACCAAAGAGGTATTGTCTAAGCCAGATGTACAGAAACTGAAACCTCCCCAGACCTCAAGTGAAGTCTTCTATAATTTAATGTAGCTTAATTATTAATATTAACTTAGACTACATTTAAAAAAAATCGAATAAATGATTCTTGAATAAGACTTTCCAACACGAAAAAGATCCCTATATGTATACTTATATTTTCAGAGAACATAGTACATGCCTAAATGCCACTCGCTTAAGTGAGTAGATAAAAACCTTATGTTGTAAAATACTTGTTATGGATTTTCTTAAACTAAACATAGGATGATTATTTAGAGATAAAGATTAAAAAGCGGCACTTTTGACTATACTGGTTTGAAGAGAAAGGAACGTTTCTGACGTAATCACAAGAAGAAGACGATCTACATTACAATAAAACGCATGCCCAAAGAGTGTATGAATAACGTAGAGATTTATATCCTTAAAGAAGATTGATGGTGTGTTGAATTATTATCACTTTTATTAATCATTAAAAGTAATCACTCACTGTATCTAGTCTGATTACGTTTGTACCGGATACATGCATTAACTACAGTAAAGGTTATTTATATTTAACTCGTCTAGTTCACACGACGGCCATCTCCGTTAAAAATTAAAAATTATGATTTTCTGATTCAAGAAAAAAATGAACAATGGATTTTTTTCTGATTACTAAAACGGTGATCTGTTTCGAATAACTCTACAAATGATTCTAGAATATTTAATGCGCTTATCATTGCCGAGAAATCTGCATGAGACTAACGATTTTTGGAAAACCCCCAGCATTCTGGAAATAATTTTGAGGAACATCACTAAAATTTTGTATTCATAATTTGAAATGTAATCTTATATAATTGATGTTTGAATGATAAATTTGTTCCATTGTGTAACCAAAAGTATCATCTAATATTCTTATAGAAAGGTTGGCTCATAGTTAGTTTTTTTTATATTAGTGAAAAAAAACAATATTGGTGAAGTTTCTGGTTTTTGGATAAAATGTAAAAAGCACAAATTTTTGTTTTTTTGTTTTATATACAATTATAAATATTACGCAGAAGTTTTGATACTAAGCTATTAGAAACATATTTAAGTATTAACGTAACAATCATAATCTGCATCATCCAAGATTTTATTTAATATGTGTATGATCAAAAACTATATTACAATTTATTTGTGACGCGTGTGTATTTGGTACTAGGGAATTCATTTAATAATTGATAGAGGTAAAGGCCGCACATCAATAAACAACAGGTAGACAACTATTAGTATATAAACGGGCGTGATAAATATTCGCGTCCGAAAACATTCTAACGGGTAAATCACAATTTTTAAAGTTGACGGCCCCATCACCACTGTGTAAGTATATTGTATACCTACAGCTGTTGAATACACAGCAACCTTATTTAACGTATTGATATTACAGTTGAATGTATTATCACGTTATTCTGATACATAAGTATACGGAACTGATCTTTTAACGATGCATTATTGTGATTTAGTAGTTGAGTGACAGAATTACAATCAGATCTCGTAAGCACAAGTCATTTTGATATTTTTCATTCTCATCTGCTCCATAAGGGGAGTAGTAATAGGATTGCAATAGCAGTATTACCGAAATCGACATTCCAGAATTCATAGCGTTTTTTGTCAATACCGGTAGGTATTGATTATTCTTCAAGTTTTGTTATCCTTAGAGCGGACATGTTAGTGAAATAATCATTGCAGTTATAAAACAATTCTACCACTAATCAACTGGTAGTATAATAATGCAACAGCATATATGCAAATATTCTTTACGTTTCGGTTTACCTTTTAGCATTGATTTGTATGCAATATACACGTCACTGATACCAAAAAACAATTATTTACCTGACACTCTGACCAACAAATGACATCAGAGGCGCACAGATCGTGCAGTGGATAAACCTGACGTCCGCCAATTTCGATTTCCTTTTCTAAAAAATGCGCATTTTTTCACGACTACTCTATCGGAATTTTGTTTACAGAGTCGTCATAGCGACGGGGCTATACAATCACTGCTCTAAGAAGGAGGCCTCAGAAGTAATTAATCATGTGATAACCGTAATCGACGGAAATTAAATATACATGTGCGTAACTTCCGCGATATATAGCAAATGCAACATTATGATATTCACCGTTTAGTTACTTAGCAGTCGACTTCTGATTTATGTTATTTTCCCAATAATAGATTAACTCAATAAAAAAAAACGTAATATTGTTTATCTATCAAATTTGTTAGTTCAATGTGTTTTCACGTATTACTGTATAATAAATAGTGCTTCATATATGGCATAACGGCGTTAGCTTTAACGTTTGTTTTCGAAAATTAAATCGCCCGCGTTTTTCATTTTTTTTTCGGAGAGATAAGAACATAATGGCGGTGTTTGTTCGTTCTGTTTTCATGACATAGAAGGCGGGTGAGCAAGTATAAAAATATCATACCTATATAAGATTTTGAATATTAATTGACTTAACTATTAAATTCGAGGACTTGAGCCTTTAACATCACAACCGAGTAGTACGAAAGTCTATGGGGATTCATTGACCAATCGGCTAAGCGTCACAGAATTTGTTTCCTAGGGTTGATAACGATTATTACTTCTTGAACTTATCGAAATGCATATTTTTAAAATTGTGTAACAAGAAAAATCTTCGATGAAAAAAATATATAAATATCAGATTTACAAGTATTATATCATTTTATAATCTGAACGTAAAACCACATTTTTTCTTAACGAACTTCGATAAATAATTAATTTAAAAAATACATCCTATCCTGCCGTTTATACAATACATATTTTAAAACTAGATTTCATCTATATTATATAATTCTTTACCCATCTTATCAAATTTAACTTTCACTTGTTTACAATAATAAGGGCTCTTAATAATGCTAGTACCAATTTAAAGAAATATTTCTTTTACTAAAATAAACGACCTAACTGACATTTAAAAACCATTTTTAACAGAATATTCGATTTCATTAAAAAGATAACGTACTAAAAAATCTTCGAATAGTCATCGACGCATGAAAATTCTAAGATTTATTAATATACATGCCAATCCATAAAAAAACGTTTAATTATTTACTAATTGCAGGTATTATTCAAGTTTGAAGGATTTACATACTAGTGAGTAGTAAACACGACGAAATAGTATTTAGTACGTGTCTGTGAATACTGGTAAAATAACCCAATAAAACGTTTTATTACACATGTTATTTCGAAAAAATGACCCAATAGCAGTATTGTATACGACAGTTTGCTAAATTATCGTTTTTTTTTTGTTGAGTGTTACTTTTTATTACGTATTGTAAAACGATGAGACAGTGTAAAAGTTCATATGGTCAAAATCAGAGAAAAAACATTTTTGCATACGATGCACACAATATAATGCTGAGGAAATAATTTCTACGTAGTAACAATTTAATAATACAATATTGTTAAATATTTGAAAAAAATACCAGGTGGCAGTGTCACTTGTCAGTAGGGTATCCAATCCCGAAGCCTTTTTCCAATCCCGGGATTTCGGGATTGAATTATTTTGAATCCCGGGATCCCGGGATCCCGGGATTGAGATTTTCTCACCGAGGAATTTGAAATCCTCAATTTGCTATACTTTTTTCCAGAATCTCACAGAAACTTGTTTTTTTTTTTTTAGCTCACCGAGGAATTTGAAATCCCCGATTTGGTATACTTTTTCCCAGAATCTCACAGAAACTCGTTTTTTTTTTTAGCTCACCGAAGAATTTGAAATCCCCGATTTGCCAATTTCGTGTAAATTTCGAGAATTTGCTAGAAATTTCTCAATCCCGAAATCCCGGGATCGCGGCCATCTCAATCCCGGAATTTCGGGATCAGAAAATTGAACGGGATCCCGGGATTGGATGCCCTACTTGTCAGCATTAAATAAATACGCTTGACATGCAGACACAGAGAGAGTGAGTGGGTTAAAGATTTATTGACCTATACAACTTCAGTCTTAACTTACTATCATGCACACTCTCTCTCTGCGCATGTCCTTACAGAGAGAATGTGTGTGCTAGGTTGCAAGCAGGCAGGTCAGTATGAGAAATTTAATATATTTTTATAATTAATATTATCTCGTTCACCAATGTAAAATTACTATTTTCCAAAGACAGACAATTTGACAGTCGGCAGCCGATTTTTGCTCAGTTTGCTTTTGCATTTCACCATGAAATAGACTTACGCCAGGGTGCCACACAGAGCGCAACACAAATTGGCTGTCGCTGGAAAAGGTGTTACTTATACACTTACAAGTTCAAAATGATGGGCATTCGTATTTAAGACTTTTTAACGGTATTCTGCGCAGTAGCGGATTAAGCACGCGAGAGGCCCCAGGCGCAATAAAATTTGGAGGCCTTTTTTTTGCATAACATAAAATTCCATGTAAAATAGTAAAAATATATAGAAATCTGAACAAAAAAAATATAAGTTTTATAATGTAAGCCATTTTTGAGGCCCCTAAAATTCGGAGGCCCCAAGCGCGCGCCTCATTTGCTTATAGGATAATCCGCCACTGATTCTACGAGTTCTGTTCGAAGGTATGGTTGGTTGTGACGTCTAAAAATTCCCTCCTACCCTTCCTATCCTTTAATAGCTGGACGTAAGCGAGGGCGATAAGTTAACCAATAGTCCTGTCCTAGCCTTATTATTCTAGTCCACCTACTCTCTTTGGAAAAAGAAAGGTTGAGCGACGGACTAACAAACAGTTCTCGAAAAAAAATCTGATGATATGACTCCATCAGGAGGTCACATGCTCCACATTGGGAGCGGACATGGATTTTTAAAAAAATATTGCAAAGAATATTTGATTTGCTATTATTATAGTCTTTTTGTTTTTAACGGTAGTATACGCTCGTGAAATGAAAATAATATTACAGAATGAAAAATGTCAGTGGTACAGGAAAGGTTGTCAGTTTTCCCGCAGCAGTTGCTGTCTGATTGTTATCTATGCACTTAATCAAGTATGAGTTGTATCGTTACGTGAATGTGGGCTTAGAAATAATAAGTATTTTTAGGTACGATTTTATAGTGACAAGTACGTTTAGAAAATACTTTTTTTCGTTTTTTAGAAATGTCAATATTTTACCCTAGTTCTTCTTTGTTATTAATTGATATTAAAATAATTAAATATGGCTGAAAACAATAAAAAGACTCTCAAAACATGAATTAAAGAATGTTTTATGTACTTTGTAATACGTAGTAGAGGTTAATATTATTTTTACAAATGTTTGAATGGTTTCTATGTCATAACAATTGAAGTAAATTTTAAATGTCGACCGAATCGAATAATAAACATATTAACGTCAATTATATTGAATGCATTAGCGCTATTACGAACGAAGGACTTCCTAATGTAGTTAATCATAAAAAAAATTGCAACAATAATAATATATCATACAATACTATGGTCGTCGAAATACAATATTATAAATATTGTATTTTAAAACTGTGTAGATCAGGTAAAGATGCATCATACTCACTTCATAAGCTTGTATAATAAACAAAGGTTTCGTCCTTCCTCCCATTGTGTAGAATAAAAAATCCAATAATCTCTATATGAACACAACAAATATCACAATGTCACTTTTGATGGACAGTTTGTGCGGCTAATCGCTGTTCAAAAACTATGCACCTTTACAATACAATTATTATTATGTACAGTATTGTGAAAACAATTATATTTCTAGAAAATAAACTAAAGATTATAACGGCAATTTTCTATTGTATGCATCACTGATAACAACAGCCGTGAAGTTACAAATATACAATTTTATTTACATCTTGGAATCGGTGCAAAGTGGAAAACGTTCAGTGCAACCGATCGGCACGTTACTTTGGCGGGAATTGATTTTCAGCGTCGGTAATATCGCGATCGACTCGGTCGAAAGCCTCCGTACGTACTGACGGCCGGAGAAATACTGTTGAGTTGCTCGAACAAACGCCGCGTGAAAATCTATCTCTCATAACGTTCGCGTATCAAATCGCTGGAATGGAATAATAATTGATATTGCTGTGTTATTGGAAAAACGCGCAAATTTTACTAGAACCCATTGTGTGCTGGTAATGGATTACATTTTTACTAGCCGGCTGAAGTATGTATATCAAAATGGCTGTACTAAACGTAACACACGTCATTTGCATTTTATCGTAACACCATGCAGCCATTTTTTTTACCGTACGAATTTGGAACAAAAGTATTTAAAAAATGGAACGATGTATACAATAATTGCATGCCCAATAGAACATGCAATAGCAGATTACACTAAAAGCAAATAAGACGCGCGCTTGAGGCCTCCGAATCAGATGAGCCTCAACAAGATTATAAATTATATAATATAACCCACATACTTTTGTTCAGGATTTTGTATATTTGTATTATTTTACACGAATTTTTTTGACGTTCGTGTGTTATCCGAAAAACAGTGGCTTCAAATTTTATTTACGCCTGGGGCCTCCCATATTCTTAATCCGCCACTGAGAACATGTAACGCTGTTATTTTAGAATATATTTAAAAAGAAGCTTCATATACTTTAAGTCGGTTATTTTCAAAATCAATAGCTCGATGGCAATCAATCGTCTTTTCATTATTTGCAAAAAGTTCTTAGTATAAAAAACTAAAAGTATATTGGATTCGAATCACAGTGTAGTATTTTTTTTATCCATGTCCGCTCCCAATGTCAAGCATATTGCCTTCTAATGGAGGCCACATCTTAATTAATATAAGTTTTTCTACAAGAATTGTTTGTTTGTTACTCAGACACTCAACCTCTATTTTCTGAAAAAAAAAATAGAAGGATAAGGCTAGGACAGGACTAGTGGTTAACTAATCGCTCTCACTAAGCCCTGTTATTGAAGGTTCGGAAAGGTGGGTATATATTTATTTGACTATATTTCCATCTAAATCAAAAAAATGTAATGAACCATAAGGCAAAGTAGAAAAATATTTGATTTCTTGTTGGTGTGAGGGAAAAAGTGACGTAAAAAATAATTAACAAAAAGTAAACGACTATGAAAATGTTACTTCGTTATTTTCAAATTAACTAAAATATATTTGAATTATTTTTAACAAGCAGTATATTGCGTTAAATAAAATCATCAAAATAATTAGAGATTATTTCTTTATTATTAAGACAAAATATTTTTTAATGTTTATTTTATTCGTGAAGAAATATAAATATAAATTAACAACAACAAGAAAAAAGCATTGAAAAGATTTTGAAATATTTTCAAGCCATTGTTTACTTGAATCAATTTGAAAAAAATCCTGATAAAAAACTTTTTACTTGCCAATTATAACAATTGGCCCAAAACCAGTTAGTACATCACTTTAAGTTTTGACTGTTTTACATAACAGCGTTGCAATTGAAATGTTTCTATGACACAATAAGTTAGTGTCAAGTGAATCGCTCTGATTCTCGCATTAAGTTATATTGTTTCCTCAAAGTCACTTTAAAACATTTTATGGGTAAATATTTATTTCGTATGGCAACATTATTTTAAAAACAAAATATCACAAAGTAACGTGTCAATTTTGAATTAAAAATAGACGTCCAGTGTTTGTTCAAAATTTAAAAAAATCGTTATAACTTCCTTGTTTGTAACCTCAGCTATTAAAGCAATTCAATACAATTCGTGAAGAAAATCAACGTTTATAATAATATAATATTAAACGAGCCAATAATATAGAAAGTCGATGAATTTTTTCAGTTATTTAACCCTTTTTATAGTTAAATATAACAATATAAAATTATCAGAATTGTATTATAGTAACAACTCTTTGCCATAAAAGTTTAAATTATTTTGCTGCTGAGGTGCTCATTAATTATTAATTTATGAAAATGTATACAATAGAAATAAAGCATACATAACCTATTTAGTACGACCTCTATTTAAAAATGAATTCTGCTATAATATTAAAGCTTATAATAATTGAACTCATTAAATAATATATGTCTGATAGTGAAGATTACTTTTATTTATATATCAAAAAACTACATACAAAATAATATGTCGTTTATCCTCTCTTAGTCTTGATTTTATTGGATTGTAAGTCGACTAAAGGTGCTTTTGACCTCTACTCACTCACTTCAGAAAAGTGTCACATATTTTTACAGTGGTTTTCAGTAGAGCTTCCAATCCCAGGATCCAATTCTGCGATCTAGAAATCTCGGGATTGTGGCAGTACTAATTTTGGTACGCAGGATTTCGGGATTGAGAAAATGAGAGAAAGTTGAGCGAGAGCTAAAAAAAAAGGTATTTTTTTTGAGAATTATGTAAATTCCTGCGTTTTTTGGAAAACCCTAGGATTTTAAAATCGCCGAGCAAAAATTTCTCAATCCCGAATCTCAATTTAAGCACGATTTTATGCTGAATTTTTAATCCCGGGATCACAAAAAGGGTCCAGGATTGGATGCCCTAATTGTCAGATGCACCCTAAATTTTGAATGGCCAAAATAAAATAAATACGTGTTTTATTTTCGGGGAAATAATATGACACTAAACATCAAAGTCATGAAACGCGATTCGGAGAAACAACAAATGGCGAAATCAGCACAAATAACTTAAAGATAATAAGATCATTCCAATTATTTCACAAAGAAAAAGAATGATATTAAATCGCGTTAGAATTCGATGACAAAAAACCACCTAATTGCTTTATTGTGTTATCAAATTAATGGGTCAGCATTGTTGTAATTGTTAATACGTCATTAAAGATAAGTTTTGGTATTTTACGACTTATCCGATCTTAACTTAACGACCAATATAATTTCAATCCGATACAATTTAGCTATGATTTCAAATATATAATTTAGGTTAATATTTTACCAAGAAAATAAAAATCACACAAACAAAGCCGAATTATTTACTCTATCGATAAGAAATATTGAAAATTAGAACTAACATTATTAAATTGCGGGCGTAGAGAATTTTATCTTTAAGACATACCTTTTGGAATGTATAATATTTTTTCTTCTTAGTTCTGTAAAAATGTTTCTCCGTTATAAACATTATAAAGATGAAACATTGTTCAAAATAAAAATTATTGAATAATTTTGGACGTAGCTATAAGATTAGTTTATTTATCACTTGATTTATATTATTATTAATTTGCGTATTGGATTTAAAGAGTAATACATATAATGTTTTTGCCAGACAATGGCTTAAAAAGAAAACATTTGTCAAAACGGAGACAATTAGTACTTTTATGCCCGCGCTCAATGTGGTGTATATGGACTCCTGACTAGGGCATCCAATCCCGGGATCCCGTTCAATTTTCTGATCCCGAAATTCCGGGATTGAGATGGCCGCGATCCCGGGATTTCGGGAATGAGAAATTTTGAGGAAATTCCGTAAATTTATACGAAATTGGCAAATTCAAGATTTCAAATTCCTCGGTGAGCTAAAAAAAAAAACGAGTTTCTGTGAGATTCTGGGAAAAAGTATAGCAAATTGAGGATTTCAAATTCCTCGGTGAGAAAGTCTCAATCCCGGGATTCAAAATAAATCAATCCCGAAATCCCGGGATTGTAAAAAAGCTCCGGGATTGGATACCCTACTCCTGACCTTATCTTAATAGAAGACGATTAGTTGTTAAAATCACTCTCGCTACGCCACGTTCTAGGACCGTATAGGTAGGAGGGAATTTCGACATCAAAGTATTGAATTCATGCTTCATGGCACAAATTTAAAAATCGATTGAAAAATCTTTAAAGAAAACTGTCCGCCATGATATTTAAAAATTTGGGCACCGCGACTAACTACAAGGTTCTAAGTGTCAGTGGCGGATCCAGAAATTATCCCAAGAGGGGGCCATTCAATTCGAAAATAAACATGATACATAAATAGTAAATTAAAAATAGATGAAATCCTTTTTTACGCGATTTTTAATTCACGCGATTTTTTTTAAATTTGAAGAAAAAAATTGTTTTAAAGTTATATGAAAGTGAAGTTTTTTACGCGCCGCTTTCTGGAACCAATGTACCGCGTAAAAAAAGATTGTTTGTATATAAAAATAGTCAATACATGATTAAGTATGTATTCTATAAAACATAGTAAACAAAACAATTAAAGAGCCCATTTCAAAATAAAGTTTTTATAAATTATAAAAATGAAAAATTAATTCTCCCAAGGGGTGGGGTGGCATGGCCCCTATGCCCCCCCCTTTGATCCGCCAATGATAAGTGTATATTTTCGGCTAAACAAAAGTAACAATGAAGCAGTCTTCCAAGTATCACTAATGGTGTTCATTGTTACTTTTGTCACCAAAAATTTACACTTAGAACCTTGTAGTTTTCGGGTCGCGATTGCTTAAAGAAGGAACACATTTTAGAGAGATTAGGTATTTATTACTTAAGAGTTTCGGTGCTTTATATAATGTGTTTTTTGTAAATATTGAAAAGGCTCAATAAATACTGTGTATTAAACAAATTTGAATCTACGTGTGTTAAATAACTTTACATTGTACAAGCTTGTAGCAGAAACCGCCTCAGAAGCAGATCGTGTTTAATTTTCCCATGATTTCCAATCTCGCAAGCGCTGGTTGCTCTCTGACACTTGAAACAATGACGTACAACGTACCAATAACAAACTTCATTAATATAACATATATCTCACACAGTTTGCCACTTACAAATTTAGAGAGAAATGATGCATTACTTTCACATAACACAAGCACGTGATGGGCCAATAAAATTAAATGGAGTGGTTAATGTTACTTGTTATAGGGAAATAATGGGATAAGTTTTCTAATAAAAAATAATAACATATAAAAAAGGAGCCCAAAATGTTTTTTTACGTAGAACTAAAAACGTAGGTGGTCTTATAAATGACGATTGCGGGCATCTGATATGTGAATATCATTTAATGGATATAAATATGTATTACTATATAATATAAATCCTCCCCCATTTAATAAACAAGTTTTATGTTTTGTCTTGTATTAAAAACGGCTTTCGTAAATAATATGTGTAGAGTTAATCCAAAAATTATACACACAAATATAATTGATGATGAATAACACCCACTTTAGCTATTCCAAGACTCATATTTGGACTTCAATGATATCTAGTTGTCAAAAAAATAGTCTACCAAATGGAATGTTGATTGTTGATAAACACACAACGTGGGAAGTGATTATTGAAATAGTAAAAATGTTATTCAACATGTAATGGAAAACACCAAGGCTAAAATTGGAAACACTTATCTCTTTGGATGCTGTAGTTATTAAAACAAATCAAAACCAAATTAACTTTCGCGTAAATTGGCTTTGAAATAAAAAAATATGAATCTATAGCAAAGGGTCTAGCTGTGTGCAGTGTCTCCAACTCATCGTTCTTAGTTATTTAACTATAGTTTATAGTCTCAAAGAAATGTATTAACGTATTATAATTTTTCTTCAAGAAGACTTTAGTAATTATTTCTGAGACACTCCTGGAAATCGTTTAACGTTGGTGTGTTTCGAGAAGCATACGGTATACGTTAGAGGTCTGCACTGGCCGAAATTTTACAAATTACCCGGTCCGAGCCCGAAAAACTCACACCCGACCCGGCCCGGGCCCGAGTCTACTACCACACTTGTTACCCGAACCCTACCCGAAGTCCGGATTTATAATCCTCAGCCCGAAAAAACCGTTTTTTACAAATTTACGATTCTCTATAGAACTGGTAATAATTAAAATCATCATGGCTGATTGATGACACGAATATAGTCTGAAATAGTTTTCTGAAGAAATAAATTCCTTACTCGGGCCCAGCCCGATCTCAATTGCGCTTACCCGTCCGAACCCGGCCCGTGGGCCGAGCCGGGTAGAGGCCCGGGCTCGTGCAGAACTTTAGAATACATAATATGTTAGCATAAACATCCGTAACGGATACAAAGTTTTAAATCCCTGGATATGAAGAGTTTAAGGGAATACATTTTATTTTAATGTCCCTAAAATCATATCTGAAACCTTTTTTCACTAAGTACTCACAATCAGTATTCGTGAAGGGGTTTGTAAACCTATTTTTTGCTATTCAAAGCTTGCACATTGTCAATAAAAATGCTGGAAAAGGTTAGAAAATAAATATTAAAACTGCACTTGCTTCTATAAACAAATTGTTCTGGAATTTCCACGTTTCATATTATTGTATCAGTACGTCAATATAGGAAGGGGAAAACAATCGTTTTTTTAAAGTAAAACTTGTATATATAGAATTATTATCGTGTAAAGATACATGTTATCATGCTCTGGTATTCATTTTTAACAGTGGGACAAATTAATTTTATAATGCTACTAGGAAATATTCGACTTATTGTGATGATTAATTGATATAAGTGATTCTCAGATGTCAATGCGTGTTGCTGTGTAGATATATCTTCCTATGGCGCAATCATCTATCATCACACGACATTAATATAATGTTACAATATTTAACTGACAAAACACTAATGTGTTTACGGAGCTATTAATATCTTACCTGAATTGCTTCTAGTAATCTATGTAGATGCATAATGTACAAACAAAATGCAATTTAATTTTCTGTGACAAACATAGAATTTAACATTATATGCGAGTACAATAGTACTTAAAAACTACTCAACAAATGCTTTGATTTTATTTCCTCGTAGTTTGTTAAATGTCTTCTTTACGCAGGTAATTATGTAAAAAAATTACCCCCAATGTTTGTACGAATGGTAAAATAACAAATTTAATAATAAATTAGGGCATATACAAAAGCCGGTTTTAAAATTTCAATATGGTTTAATGATTCAATTGTAGTAACAAAAAGCCGATTAAAAACAGCTTAAACTTCTTTTATTTTATATTATATATCTATTTGGTGTTCCACATTAGAAAATTTGGTTTAGAGAACGCACTGATCTATCTATAAGTAGTAAAGTAATTTTGGTGACGAAACTTCCTGAAATAAAAAATAGCTCAAAAATATAGCTAAACATTCGGTTTTTCAATCCCAGTTTTTTTAAAACCAACAAGTTCATGTATAAAAATACATATGATTTATATAATCATGTCTGATTTTACAGTGGAGCATCTCGTAAACGTCATAGCAAAAAAAATTAAACATACTAGGTATAGCAATATTCATATAATTAATCTATGTTTGATTAATGTACCAAATGCATGAATAACATACTTGGAATTCGAAATCATTGACATGGCAATACAAGGAAAAATGGTGTTTTATAGTCGTAATAAACATATCAAAACATTAAGATGGAAATGTGTAATAGTTTTGAGTAAATTTCTTTGAATATTTTTGTGTAACATACAATTAGATGACGTCCTATTCGCTTATCATTAGTATAATTACTTGTGAAAAATAAATGTGAAAGAATCTCTAAGCATATATGGATGCTTTTTAAATATAATAGCAAATTTATTATTTAAATAACTATCCCAAAACGCATTTTTACGACATAACATTTTATTGCTAGCATGACAGCAGAGTCAATTCATTACATTTTTACACATTTGGTATTATATAGTACATGAAACGTACCAGAATAAGGAAATGTATTAATCAATATGAAGTGTTTTGACAATAATTTTACTCCAAAGCATCGTTACTAAGTCGATCAACAATCAATCTCATTTTTCAGTTCGCATGTATTATACAAAATATAAATATGAAAAGAAATGCTGACTAGATCTGTACTCAACTCAAAACAAAAAACTAAAAGCTTGTATTATTATTTATATTATTGTATGTTTTACTTACTTTCAAAACGATAGGTTCATGATAAATTGATTGACAATAATAGGACAAGGAAAGAGACGGTGTCTCGTAAGACAACTTTGAATGATGATTTGTAGCTAGTGAAATTTAATGTGCATGGAATAAATCGATGTTTATCAAACGCTGCAATTTTTCTCATAATGCAAATATTTCTTTTGTACACATCTTTCTGTAGGTTAAAGAAAGCGTGTGAAAACTAATCGTTAGAATCTGCCGATTTATACATGCGTAAATTTTCTAATAATGAGTACAATATTGTTCTTTCCACGAAGATTTTTCTGTGTAAGTTACAGATTAACAGATAATTAATTACAAATCTATAAAATCATCACAAAGAGCTTACAGCAAATGATTCAAGAACAATAATGGTTATAAAACATTCTTCTTACAGATACACATGCTCACAAGTTTAAAACAATGGGTTTCAAGATCATTATAAAACTAAGTGTTTTTATGAGCAGGGCTGTTGTCAGTTTATAACATATGTGGAATTTACATTACAGAAAAACCTCTATGTAAAGGATAGAGTATCAGGTAATATATTATATATATATATGTATATATTTATATGTTTATATCCAAGAAATACTAATAGTTAACAATATTCTCCGCTTGCTAAGCACAATGATTACACAGAAACAGTAGACTCCAGCTAGGGGGCGTGGAGTCGGATGATTTGTTCGGAGTCAGAATCGGAAAAATCTAAAGACACCTTAAGACCAATTAAAAATAAAAAAATAATGATGTTTAACATATATTATGTACATAGATTAAGTTTAAAGAGAATTATTGAAAAATCAAGCCGGTTTTCAATTTAAAGCCGGAGTCGTTTTTTACCCAATTTCGCAGTCCTGATTTCAACGTATTGCAGTTGTTTATTTGAGTAACACACAACCATGTGTATGGAAATGTTAGTGGAATTTTATAGTGTTTATTAGGCCATTCATTTTTCAAAAAAAAAAAGTTAATAATACAATGGAGTGTAGGCTCTAAAGAAATCCATCTTGCATGCATTTGAACAAAATTGAAGTTTACTGTATAGTGTACACGCATTATGATTTTAACAGTTAGTTAAACGCAACGGCCCCGTAAATTTTAAAAAAAATCCGCAGCCCCCTTGAACAAAAAATATGTTCTGCGACGGCCCCGGAGAAAACCTGTGCCCCCCCAAGAGACTACGGTCCTCAGTTTGGAAGCACTGAGTTAAACTTAAATAGGTGCAATAAAATCATTCATAATCATTGTAAATAATCCTTTCGTAATCGGACTCAAATTGATTTAAAAATGAAAAGAAGTCGACTGATTTCTGACGCGATGGTTATGCTAAAATAATAATTATTTGCCTATTAGATTCACATAGTAAAATAATTTTAATAACGTATTAAACACATATCTACGTCATACAATGCAACAATTACGTAAGTAAGGTAATATAACCATATCGCAATATTTCTTTAGAGGAAATGTACATATTGGGGATGGTATTTGTCAACACCGATTATAAACGGCACGCTGACGTCAGTGTGATTTCATTACGAAGTACAGTACAGTTGTTTGAATTTAACTTTAAAAAATGATAACCGAAAAAAATGGTTAAGTGGCGTGTGTTTAAATTCAACTCACTTTATTCAATCGAAAGCGAATGTACAAACTACATATCGTTAACTTAACTCTAAAATATTGTGTCCGAATAAATCATAATATAAAGAAAACATAGAAAGATTGAAAATTAGATTTTGAGAAAAAAAATGAGTTATAGTGTTCAGACTTTAGTGAAATACTTTTTTTTACCTTGTAAACTCCCATTGTGGAGCATATGGACTCTTAATAGAGTTTATCTCAACTTAAGTTGTTTTTACGATAACTGCTTGTTACTCAGTTGCTCAACCTCTCTTTTACCAAAGAGAGTAGGAATAGAAGGATATGGCCAAGACAGGACTAGTGGTTAGCTAATCGCTCTCGATACGCCCCGTTCATATTATATGATGTGTGGGAGAGGACATCACATACATCCATGGCTTCGAACAGAAATTCATAAATCGATTGAAAAATCAATTTATAAAACTGTCCGTACTGAGATTAGAACCCGTGACCTCCGTAACCGAAGCCATCGACGTTGACCACTTGATCACACAAGCGACTACATTATATACATGCGGCTATGTTATAATTGATTTATTTCAAATTAATAATTAAAAGTTGTTTTCCACACTATGTTAAAAAAGTGAACTTTCTGAACTAGAATGAACATTTTCATTTGGTATAAAGATAAATATCAGCGATCATAAAAATGTTGCCTGGAGGATTTACGATACTATTTTTGAAAATGTGTATAATCCCTGAAAAAGTGTGTAGGCTTGGAGATACAAAAAATATAGGCTATATTTGCTACATTTCAGTAGTTAACTCATTTTTGACCAAATTGAATACTTATTTAGCTCTAAGGCTATACTTTAGATATAATCTAATACAGTGTTTCTTAACCTTTTTGGGCCCGCGGCACCTTTTGAGTGTCTTTATTTTTCTATGGCCCCAATACCTGCCTGGGTCTTTCCATAATTTCGAATTTCAAAAAATCAGAAATTTACGTATTTCCCAAAATGAACAACGTGAGACTATTTTATGCTCTTCAAAGAATTTCGAATGACGTTCGATATAAACGGTCCAAAGTATATATGTAATTTAATATAAAACGTGAATATAACTTTTCTATAAAACATTGTGAATCTTAACGCTAATTAGACTTAATAATTATACATTGTGAATCGATTATTGTCAATTATATAATAGTATGTAGGTCAAATCCTTTGTATATAATATTTTAGTAAATAACGTAAATCTTTAGATCAAATAAGACACATCGAAGGCCAGTCGACAAAGTATCGCATTCTCTCATTAGTGTAAACAAACTCGATTATCGCTATCAACTATGTACATTTGGTGAATATCTTAATCCCGATAGGGAAAATCTAGCACTAATCTTGAAATCATTAAAGAGATAAGGTATAAGTGAATCATACGATTTATTGCTAAGGTTTTATTAAGGTAATTGAGAATTGCAATAAAGTTGGAGTTGAAGTGAAAAAATCTGTAAAATAGCAAAACAGATATGCCCACTCTCAAAGCCCCCTATAGTGAAAGCCATGCTATAGAGTTGAAAACAGGTACTTTTTTCACGTGAGCGGGCCGGATTCATAATTTTCAAAGTAATATCACATCATTATGAAACCATTTGTTTATGTTATATTGTAGGAAATACATATTTATACTGTAATTATAAATCTTTTCAATTATATCTTTTTCAAAATAAGAAAAATCACATTTTCTAAGACTGCTATGCCACTCTGCAATATTGGTAGAAAACGATCTTTTTTTGTTTGATTAAATTAATAGTTTTATGTAATGTATTTACAACTCAAAACAATGTGTATATTTACATTTTTATATTAAGTTATACAACCAACAATTGAAATAAATGTAAGCGACATAAAATTTGACATATCGGTTTTGGTGTGTGATGCCCGCGACACTCGGAAGACTTCTAAACACTATTTCGCATGATTTTGTCAGGTTATGAAAATTGTAAATTAAATGATGTGAAATGACTTCAAGTGTATATACGTATTTTTTATTAGATTTTGACAAGATGTTAAGCTCTCGGTTTTAGCTTTAAGGTACCTTATATAAGTACAGAGAGGGCATTATATGATGGACTTTTAGACACGTGGAACTATGTATTGAACATTGTTATAATATAGAGATTTGAAATAAAGATGCTTTGAATACTACGATGTTGAGAATAATAAAGACGCTGAAAAACTAAAACCGATAATTTCATATTGTGTCAAAATTCTAACAAAAATACCTATATATGTTATAAATAATTTCACATACATAATATATATTTATATCTGCCGCAACGCAAGATAAGTCTGCATTATAAAACTATATGGAAGAGAACTATAAAGATAAATAGGAACCTTAAGGAAGATGGAAGGCCATCAATTGATACGAGATTTTAATTACATAAAGTTTTTTAAACGGTTTAATACAATTTAATCTGTTTACTGATTAATGATTTATGTTTTCTTATTTCGAACAAACGAAAAGTAACAAAAATAAATTCAATATATGTTTTTACGAGAAGAAAATGGTGTTTAAATAATATATATCTTGTTTATTATTTCAACATGATTAAGCCATTAAATAGCTCGATGTATTGTGTTCATAAGATTGAGCATAAAAAATGGCGTGCAATTAATGCTTCAACGTTCGAGCACGTAAAGCAACACCTAGGTTCCATTTTGTTATCAACTAATCGTTAACGCCAACACGTCGAAATAATTTCAATGAGTTTTTGTTGTTATACTCCGAGACCAATCGTGCGGAAGTGTCAGCTAACAGTAACTCAATTCAATTGGGCCGCCGCCATTGCTCATTCATTTGGTGAATTATTAATAAAATAAATATCTTTTGTTAAATCGGAATGGTCAATGATAACTCAGTTTAATAAATTATCTTCCCGTGGAGCACCGCTTAAGAATCAGTGATCTAGAAAAAAAACGTCAAGATTACATACAATGATAAGAAAATCGATGATTAATATAAGAAGTAGTCTTACGGAAATTCTGCCTAGTATTATATTTAAAAAAAACACAAATAGTAATAAAATCTCCCACCTGCGTCCTTTACCATGACATTGCAAATAATGTATAAAATTGTTGTTATTTATTGGCGAAGAAAAAAAGATTTATGGTAAAACGCGTCATTTTTTATACATAGCATACCAATCAAAATACCTCATTCAGGATACAATATAAATAATATTATGATGTTATAGTTTTTTTTGGTATGTTTATAAGACATGGTAGATACTAGTGAATTGGTCATTATTAACGCCGTTGTCATTTCGCGAACACGGCTACTAATCCGACAGTAATTTCTCATACATATTTGGTTGATTTATGATTTTTGAGTAGATGACCTAAAGAAAGAACTATGCATAATATTATCTAATAACTTATGCCGTCCTTAAATAGTTTTCATCTTTTTTCAATATGGAGGGTGATAAATCAATATTAACATTTATATATTTTATTATTTTAGATATTGAGATGGGAAAACATTTTATACCAAATCGAATGCAATAAAACATTTATTTGCATCTAATATTACAATTTGATTGAAGTATATAAAAAATAAGTTGTAATGATAATTGATTTTTTTAATGGATTCAGCACATATTCAATTCGATAATTGTGTTATTACTACACTGATTTTGGTAAAATTGAAAATACAGTGATTTTGGTATTCAGACTTTCTATTATAGGGTTCTTTATTAACCCTCCAAGGACGAGCGTGACCATATGGTAACAGTAAATACCGTTGTCTATTGATCCTACTGTTCATCCTTTTTCTACCTAAATATCGTTGCTTTTACTCATATTTGGTTAAGAAGGGTATAGACTTCAGTTAGTCATCAGCCACGGAGACAGAAACGGCCACCAAAAGCAAATGTGATTTTTAGAATTTCCGTTTTTTTTAATGGACTTTTTGAAACTGTTAGTTATTTTTTTTATCAAAACATCAATATAAAATATTTTTAGTTATAAAATATTTTTAAAAAATTTCACATTTAGCTATATTTCAACCCCGAATGTTTGCGAGCCCATACGGTCACTTTTGTCCTTACAACTGTCCGTACACAATATTACACGATAATAAAAGGATGAGCATGATCATATAGTCATTCGGGGTTTCTATACAACGACTTGGCGTTTTTTTATAATTTATTAGGAATAAAAGTTATCCGTGACTTCAATATGGCTAAACAAATATTTTTTTTAACGAAAAAATGCTCTCGTCTCTCTCGCGGGTTTTAAAAACGTTCTTAACTTACAATAATTACAAAACAGATGTTGGAGTTTTTTTTTCTTTCTACTGGACTTTCTACTTCTCAAAGAGTCAAAACACGTGTCGCAAATAAATGTAAAACAATAAGTGGAATAATAAAATTATCAAATTTAATTTTATATTACTCAATTTATTTAAAATACCAGAAATCTGCTGTCTTTCACTGTAAATAATATACAAAATAATTTATTCTTATGAAATAGCTATAAAACGTTTTGTAAGAGTGAAAATGTATTTAGTTCAACTGAAATAAGCATGTAATACGTTTGTACGTTGACGTAAACAATTTAAAAAAGCAAATGTATGCCTCATTAGTTACTTGATATGAATTATACTGGTATGTAACAATTTTCTATTTGTTATATAACAATATGTTGTTTATTTTACGTAATAGCAACACATGCGTTTTGGTATTCGTACATTTTCACGCACGCTTTGCGGAAAAAAATACGTTGTAATAGATATCAGTTAGAAGTTATGTCGTGGAAAACCCACACTGTTTTCCTGAATTATGTATTGATTTAAAAACGTTTTGTAATATTAAACCTGTATGTATGAAATATGTAGATCATTTTTTATCGTAAATGTTTTTACTACGTAGTTATTCCAACACTGTTATAAATACTAGTAAAAAAAACTTGGAAAATAGAAAAGTAGTTTGTACATTTGATGATAAAAACACTTGATATCGTGTAATGTAGGAATCATATACGCTTGCTTAACAGTAAATAATTAACTGATTTGTCAAGCAACGATTTTTCTTTTAAAATTTAATTGTTATGTATCGAAAATACCCTAAACGAGACATCTAATACATCTCGACTGTGGAAAGGAAAAAGGACGTAACCCTCAGTTTTTCCAACAGCGTCTTAACAGTAAATAATTAACTGATTTGTCAAGCAACGATTTTTCTTTTAAAATTTAATTGTTATGTATCGAAAATACCCTAAACGAGACATCTAATACATCTCGACTGTGGAAAGGAAAAAGGACGTAACCCTCAGTTTTTCCAACAGCTTTTTTTCGATAATCACAATGAATACAACTCGACACACGCTCTATCAAAAGGATGGAAGCTGAAAATGCAGAATTAGTATCTAAATTTAGCTTTTATGTTTGAAAAAGATGACCTTGTACAAAATTAAAACCAAGACAAAAGACTGAAGTAAAGGTTTTTCCTAGACAATTTTTTTTAATTAATATAATGTTATGTCAATTAAACACCAGTTTAGAAGTCTCCGTGCACTTCAAGGTTGTGTATAATTCATAATTTGCATATGGCCCAAAAAACATCAAAACACTTTTTAGCGCCTCCTGTAAAATTTGATATGTGTGGGTTACGTCTTTTTTCCTTTCCACAGTCGATATGTAATAAGACAATAAAAAATCGCTTTATTTAGGGGGTGAAATATTCTTTAACATGTCCCGCAACATACTGATTGAAAGTGTAATTAATGTAGTGCATTTTCTGCAAGTACATTGATAAAACATGACAGCAGTATGTACATACTTAATGTGGTGTATAAACGTAGATGTTGAGCGTCATATCCTGAAAAATTCAGTATTCATTAATTATTCGAAGTGTAAAAATGGCTTTTTGAGCCAGACCGAATGTAAAAGACTGATTTGATATACGACGCATAATTGAAAATCGATATCTAAAATAATAAGGTTTTCGTATGGCTATTTAATGATTATACGATACAGACCAAATCTAAAATGAGCACGAGAGAAAGCGAGGAAAACAAGTTTTCTTTTTGAAAAAAAGTTTTCTATTATTATCATTCCTTCTTTTCAGAAATTATTGTAGATGGTAACATTGCTCATCTGAGCATTGGTACATCTTTGTTCGTATTCATATGAAATGTAGCGTAGACTTGCCGTTAGAAAATGATACAGATCGTCTCCGTGCGGCAGTGAGAATAAGAGAGTAAATGAATTTACCCGATCTACCGATTTTTTGTCTTTAGTGATGAATCCTCTGCAGCCGAAACAGAGATCAAATTGCAATAGCGTAAAATGGTAAGGTGGTCCAGTTTTTCAGAGTTAATAGTTACGATTCATCAATCATTTTAAAAATATCAAAATCAATTTAATAATATTATAGTTGTATATCAGGCATGGGCAACCTTTCCTAGGTTTGGGGCCAAATTATCATTCAGACTCCGAGTTAAGGGCGTGACCAAATTTTTAAACATAATAAAGTTATATTAAATGAAATAAAACACGTTGGTACTTGTTATATATTTTTTATTTATATAATGAACGTGTCATCTCCATTATTTAATCCCTCCCTGGGACTATTAATTTCTGTCTCTATTACTTCATCGAGATGAATCAGGGCCGGACAAAATAGCTTAGCGGGTGGTTGCCCATATATGTTGTATATAGACGAACTAGCGATAACTTTCTAGAGATAACTTTTTGATTCATCGTTTTTGTCAGTTTTTAGAAATATCTTCATCAGAAACTTATCTACAACACATTTAATTACCAATCAATCAATGATAAATCTAATAATTTCATTATAGAATCATGTATGTAGATAAGGAGTTTTCCGAAATCAGAAACAGATTTTATAGATGGGTGATAAGATAATTTTAAATAGTTTATGAAATATTCAATTAAGAATCAAAGTTCTAATTTCATGCTCTACATTTGGATAAAAGGACAACAGTTTAAATTAGTTATGGCAAGGTAAAACAAATCGTCACACTAGATATAGCCGAACATATATTTTGCATTGTTATGTAAAACTCGGCAATAGTAAACAGACGATAAAATGTATGCAATATGAAAACCTTGAATATTTAAAAAGCCAATTTAGTAATTGTTTTTTTAATGCAACAAATAAAGTAATAGTTTTATATTATTATGAAGGTGGTGTACGATACGAGGTGTTTTCAATAGTAACAACATAGTTATAGCTACATATAAGAGTGGAGTGGGTGGACACATTGCCAATCGTAAGACTGGAATTTAAGCATTTGTTTGTTTCATGTATGTAACCATAGAAGTCTTAAGTTCCAAGCAGTGTCGTAGAAAAAAAAGCAAAAAAGACCGGGCCGTTAAATCCTAGCCGCTCCTAACAAATTGTATGGCGGTTATACGTATATCAACTCTAAATTCCAATTTATGAGCTTATTTTTCGTTGAATATAACATGCATATTGGAAAGATTTCTTGTATGGATATTCTGTGATTCTTTAGTGTTATTAATTTACAATTTACGATACATCGCAAGGGTCATATATGCAAATTAAGTAATGATTGTAAGAAATATAGCAAATGGCAAGAAATGCGATGTGTGGTAAAACAAATAAAATTTAACTTCCCAATATTAAATATCACAGTTATATAAAATATTGATTATAAATAACATAAAACAACAGTAGCAAGCGGAATCCATATTATATGATATACGATTTTGACGCCTATTGTGATATTATGAAATAAATGCTGCGTCTTATCATATAATAATGGCAATATACCAAGTAAATGATGATTTAATCAATAATAATATTTGAAAAATAATGAAGTGAAATGTGCTACCCTAGTTTGACTTACTGATTTTTGATTACTGATATGACTTGAGAAATCCTATGGAAAGATTGAGTAACGAACCAGTGTGCACAAATAAATTTTGAGATTAATTATTAATTGATTAAAATCCCAATAATGACGTTGATTTTTTTAATGAACTATCCAACCTCATATTCTGTATTGAAATATTGTAAAAAAATAATTTTAATAAAATGATTTGCCTTCTTTGTTTGCTTTTGTTCTCCGGGATTTTTATTGAAAAACCTTAGAAAATGTGATTTTTTCTTATTTTGAAAAATATGTAATTGAAAAGATATATAATTACAATATAAATATGTATTTCCTACAATATATCAGAAACAAATGGCTTCATAATGATGTGATATTACTTTGAAAATAATGACGCCGGCCCGCTTATCTGAAAAAAGTACCTGTTTTCAGCTCCATAGCATGGCTTTCACTATAGGGGGCTTTGGTGTAACTCAATATAAATTTAATATAAGGCACAAGACGCATGTTTTGTGCACCATGTTGTAATGAAAATTAAATTATTGTTTGGAAAACCGCTGTCGAATAAGGATATAGGGGATTTCATGTTTGTATTTGAATTTTACGAATAAAAAGAATATTTGGTATTATAATTCATAATAGCCAAGGGGTAAAATATGTTTAAAATTTTAGTTATTCAAGTTCAACTCGAAGAGAAACAACACCACAAACACTTATAGGGCGATTGTTCCAGTAGTCAGCCAGTTAAGGAACAGGTGTTTTTTTCGAAAAATATATTGAATTCATGAATAATGAATATATGTTTTTTCCACTAGTATTTTATAAAACAGGTACCAACTAATGTAGTCAAGTGAAAATAAAAACGGATAATATCGTTCCACACATAAAATAAAAACAGTTTTCCAAATAATGGCAATAAATCCAGTACTCAGCCACCAAAAATCAGTAGATAGCCTTTCATAGGCATTAAATTTTAGAAGTCAGCTTAGTACAAATATACATATCGAATGTGGAAAGGAAAAAGGACGTAACCCACACATATCAAATTTTACAGGAGGCGCTAAAAACGTGTTTTGATGATTTGGGGACATATGCAAATTATGAATTATAAACAACCTTAAAGTGCACGGAGACTTCTAAACTGGTGTTTAATTAGCACAATCTAATATTAATTAAAGTAGTTGTCTAGGAAAAACCTTTATTTCAGTCTTTTTTCTTGGATTTAATTTTTTACAAAGTCATCTTTTTCATTCTTAAAAGCTAAATTTAGATACTAATTCGGCATTTGCTGCTTGCATCCTTTTGATAGAACGTGCATTAAGTTTGATAGATAGTGATTATCGAAAAAAAACCTGCTTTGAAAAACCTGTGGGTTACGTCCTTTTTCCTTTCCACAGTCGATATTCAAGTGTTTAACTACCGACACATATTTTACCAATTCTGTTTTTTTCAGTGTTAACACTATTATTCCTGTTTAAGCTAAAAGGCTGACTACTGGACACGGCTGACTATAGGAACAGTCATCCTACATAAGATCTTAACGATTAGATTGAAAAAATAAATATTAATACCGGGGTTTGAAACCAAACGTATCCGATCGATAAGGTTTAGCTTTTTTAGGTTTTTTGCAAACAAATAATGTTATTGTTTACTAATAATCGCTAAAAAATAAGTTCGTCAAAAATTATGAATGCGTATGTGAAATGAATTTAATTCATTTAGAATCATCAAATCATTGGCAGTGACTGTGACTTTCTTTCTATGTAGCGGCCATAGTACTCTCATACATTTATCAGAAGTGACGTGCTAAAATTCTCCCCTCTTAAATTATTCCAAATCAAATCAAAATTATTCAAGTCCAATTGAAGTTTTAATTCGCCGACGTGCGTAAAGAAAATTGGCAACAATGACAGATCAGTCAGTGACTTGCGTTATATAATTAATTGATGTTTATTATATTTAAATATATTGGCCGTGGGTGAAACAACTCGGCGATAGGCAATTTGTATACCCGTAAACAGATATACAAATCAACACACCAACGCAGGATTTTTTTTCTAATAAAAATGCAATCAACAAGGATAATGACATTGCTAAATTAATTAGAACTAATTTACACTGTTTGAAAATGTTCTCCGGCCGAAAATATCATTTTTTTGTATAATTTTATTTTATTTTCTGATAATCTGCTATGTAATGCTGCGTATTTCCGATCCGAAAACCGAGTGATTGATGCTGTTGGGCGATCGTCATGATTGTTTAATTGCGGGCTAAAGAATGTTTGAAATAATATCTTTTTTATGATGTCTTTTATTAAAAACCGATCCATTAACCTTTAACATAAGCAGAATATACAATAATTTAGTTGACTCTCTCCCTTAACCTCTAAGAGGCAATAACGAATACATCATATTTACACGAATTTATTTTCTTCCAAATTAAAACAAAAAATGCATTATAGAGATGCTTACAATAACTCAATAGTAAGTAGCGTCAAGCGATAATTTTGACGTGGTTACAAAAAGACGTCTTAGCAAATTGGCGAATTTAAATAAGTGTTTATAAGAATTTTATTTTCATTAATTATTTTGATTTCAAGTATCATTGACATGAGTATTACAGAGTGTAGCACTCATGTCACAATATATCTCTTTTAAGCTAGCATATACAGCTGAGTAAATGTAGGTTTAAACATAGTTCTGATCAGCGGTGGGCTGCCAATACGTTAACAAGGGGCTTGGTTAATCTCAAAGCGATTCTCGGTGTTCTGGAGAAGGAGTGAGTTTTTTTATTACTCTTATGCAATTATATGCAATACTTAAATAGGCAATCAATTGTTACTCAACGTACTTATAATATGTAACAATATGCAAACGAACCAATGTAAATGGCTAAAAATGTACTACTGTGTATACTGAAGCTGTCGTAGATAATATATAAATAAGAAATTGTAGTTCTGTACTAATTTGATCTAAGAATATTGTTTTTTTCATAAATCAACCATGGGCTCGTGCGAGCCGTTCCGAGCCCCATCCAGCCCACCCCTTATTCTGATGAAGTCATACGTCGAAAAAGCTGTCAACTAATTTTAAAAAAATGTATAACTAAATACTTTGCTATTTTTACCTTATTACAATGGAGTTCTACCAAGTAAATGCTAATTCAATCAATACTCTATATCGATGCTTCCCAACCTGGGGTTCGCAGGTTTATCGCGTAGGTCCGCGAAAATTTTCATTTTTTCAACATTCTTTGTATAAAATATGAAAATGTGAAATAAAAAAAAATGAGGGAGTCCGCAGATTATTGTTTTAAGCAGATTTAGGGGTCCGTGGCATGAAAAAGGTTGGGAAGCACTGTTATATATGTATATTTTCAATATTTCAATTCATCGCGAAAACTTTTATTTAAATGTGTGATGGTTTCTGTTTATTAAAATTCTGTTTTGATTAATTTTCAATACCGGTATTGTTACATTTTCAAAAATATTGAAAAATCACCATGAATACTCGATATTGCAATCCCTAATCATTAGCATTAGAACCAATGCAAATGTTATCGATCTCATGGCTTTTGTTTACCTATTTAATTAAATGTCAGTACAGTTTTGTATAATCACACCACTATCTATAATTGCATATAACAACAAAAAACAAAGTATAATAATAATAAATCTTACTAATATTCTGAATTCTCAAAAATTTCCTTCATCGTCATATTTGTGGTAGAAAAATAACACAAACATATGACATCGGCCCTTTTTATGGACATTTTCTTCATTGTAAAAGTTTTAAGTTTGTAAATTTGTCAATCTTGCAATGCAATGTTAATTAAATAAATAAATAAAATAATTTGATTACGAGTAAGCTACAACGCCATAAACAGTATATTATATTACAGCAAAAGTATATTCTAGTGCAGGGATGGCGAACGAGGGACCCGCGTGAGAAATTATCTGACCCGCTTGAACTTGAACATAGAAATAAACTCTGAAAATTATGAAAAACGAGTTTCTGTGACAAAAGTATACCAAATTGCGGATTTCAAATTCCTCGGTGAGCTAAAAAAAAAAAAGAGCTTCCGTGACAATCTGGACAAAGTATACTAATTCGAGGATTTCAAATTCCTCGGTGAGCTAATCTCAATCCCGGGATCCTTATATGTGACCCGTGGCATGATTTTTTAATTTTTTAAAAATCAAATTTGACCCACTTGCGAAAAAGGTTCGCCATCCCTGTTCCAGTGAAATTACAGCTTCAATTAATAGGTATAGTGAATTAGTCGGTTTGTAGCCCCGTTTGGAAATGCAAGTTAGGCAAGTAACCCAGTAGAGTCGTACGTTACTACTAACCATTGAATTCTAATATGTATAAGAGTTTATCTAAACTTATTATGCATAAATATTACAAATTTTATAATTACAATAAAAAAATGATGCTGTGTTACAAAATATGACACGTGTTTCGTCTCTTTGAGATGCATCATCAGACGTAAAATCGCAAGGTTTACGAATAAACTAAAAAATAATTCTAATGTTATGAATTACAAAAAAAATCTTCGGGTTTGCCCTTTTCTACCGGACGTAGGGATGGGGTAAGATGCAAACAAAAAGAGAGGCAAAGCACGTGTCACATTTTATAACACAACAAGTGGAATAACAAAGTTATCAAATTTAATTTTATATTAGTAATGAACTTTCACAAAATTGCCGCCGAATCCATCGAAGATTTATAATTACATTCCATAGATAATGTTTTTTAGATATAATATGCTCATTCGCAATAGTTGAGTAAAATAAGATATTGTAGTAAGAAACTCTTGTTATCTGTTCTTCTCGGGATTAGTAAATGTCGCTACTAATGTATTGTGTGTGGACACTTTTAAGTTCGACTAAGCAACTATACTTATGTATTCACACTGTTTTCAGATTTAGGGGTCCGTGGCATGAAACAGGTTGGGAAGCACTGATCTACACGACCAGTGGGAACACGTATATTGATGAGATGTCATATGATTTGTTTTTTTCCTTAATATTTAAATATTTTTTTTGGTAAAATGAAAAAAACCCGACCGTATAGAAATGAAAGAGTACTGCCATCTATTATACAAAATAAAAAGTTGACGTTATTTTCATAACATCTTTTTCATATTAAAAAATTGTAAATGGTTTCAATCTTTGGTGAAGCAAAAATTTCATGAAAAAATGAATACCTAGATGACGTTATCAATAATATTTTCATTCAAACTTTTTAAACGCGATTTGGAATTTACGCGATTTTTTTGACGGCACCGTTACGTTTTTTCATACATTTTTGATATTTTTTTTACACGGATTTGGAACAGATTTATCAAATTATACGTAAATGTGGTTTTTTGCGCGCCACTTTCTGGAACCAATGTATCGCGTAAAAATGGATTAGGTGTACATATTGTAAATTGAAACATTGATGTAGTAAACGGAAAATCATAACAAAATAGCTTACCGCTGCTGCATATGTGGAAGTTGATTTTATTTCTTGGACTTCAACATTAGATTTTTCTGGAAGAGGTTTAAATTTACAAATACGATCTTGGTTTATGGCTGCTTTACTGTTTTCCATGTTGGCATTGCTGGCGAACATTCTCTTGTGCGCTTTTTTGAACTCGTCCATCAGAGCATCGTGTTTTTGTTTCTTATCATCGTCGACACAGTTCAGCACTTTGTTTTTTCTCATTTCTTCTACTTGAGCTATATTAAAATTAGAATTCTTCAAGCGCTGTAAAAAAAGAAATAATTACCTAAAATTAAACACTATTTCCAAAAACTTAATAATGCTATAAATTCAATGTGTAGTTATAAAATGATGCTAGCTACTTCTTATAAATTGTATACCATTGATCTTTTAGATTTTCCCTGCAATTATTAAATCATTAAGGAAATCGTTTTATTTGATTAAAATACAATATTTGCATTGATTTTTTACGAAACATTTTTCATTTGTTTATATGTCCAAAATTCTGTATTTTTTCATTTAAAAATGTTCTATTTTAAATGGATTTCCACAAAGTTACCGCCGAATCCATCGAAAGTATGTTCTATTTTGTAGTAAATATTTAAAAAAGCATATAAATCATTTAAAAAAATGTTTATTATTGGTAAAAATTAATATATGTATACGAATACTTCTCCTACAAAAAGGCATTTTGTGCAGGCGAGTCTTAAAGCTCAAATAAAGTGAAGGAAATAAAGCTTGCACCCACAAAACATTTTTTATTTGTTTATTAGGTACGTCCAAAAATGTCACCCCTTGAAAAGTACCCTCACCCCTTGCTATGCCACTGGCAGAATAGCAAAGAAATACTTCAATCAACTGCATGTTTTAAAAGCCGTTAAAAAACATGAATAATAAAGATCTTATGAAAAAGATGAATGTTTGTAAAAATAGAACTTAACAAAATTTTCCACCACTAGATGTCGCTGTTTCAAAATCTGAACCTTTTCACTCACTGTTCAAATGGATCGTTTTAGTATCTTTACAACAAACAGTAAATATCTAGATACCTATACAATTTATGATCCGGATAATTTTCATTAAAATTCTACAAACGGTATTTATTTTTAATTATTGATTAACTTTGTTCGTTTTTTTCATTTGAATGTTATTATAATACTGTAAATCTGCGAAGAATGATAGTTTGATGTTAAATAAAATAACCATTTAAATTTTTCATGAGTAAAAGAGCTTAAAGATTCTTAAGAGTGTTTACATCTTACCATATTTTTAACCTAAAAATTAAGATTTTGTTTTTTGTCTGCAATAGATAATTTAAGTATGTAAATATCAACCGGAAAAACTTTTATTAATTAATACTGGTAAACTAGTTTACGGATACAAATGAATTAACCTGTTTTGGTTGTAATTTACCAATTTTATATTTTAAATTTTAATTGAGTGAAAAATATTATTACCTCAGATCGTTTCTGGAACTCTTGAGATATGGCATTGGAGAGGCTACTCGTTGTACTGTTAGTAAGGCTTGCTATACTATTATTTGAAGGCACCTTTTTCAGACAAGGCTTATTTTCTGCGATATGACAGTCAATACTCGTAATATTGTCCTTTTCGCGGCTTTTGTACTCGCCTTCACTTCTGTGGACATCCACGATAACCGTGGTTTTGTCAATGGTGGACCTGCACCCGTTAAACGGCAAGTTATTTTCAATGGTCGATACCACATAGTTATTTTGTATCGTGGTTCCAGTCTCAGACAAGTTAATAATAGTGCGATTTTGTACTTTAGCGATTTCTTTCTCGGGTGCTATGTTTAAATATGGAGCCTTTTGAAGGGGCGGGTGTGGTCTAGGGGAGGAATAATCATTGAATTCGGACTCGCTTTCCTTGATCGAATCTTCTCGATCCCAATCAAAGGTTCTGGGATCCCATGTTTTTCTTCTGTACCTTCCGCCATCTAGCTGACTTAATCTGAAATAATAAAAACGATTTTTTTGTTAGTCTGATGCAATCCGCAAAGACAGTCTTAGTTTTTTTTTTACTTTGTCATTAAAATCATAATTTAATCATTGAAAAGTCATATTAGCTAAGCTAAGTGATATTTTGGAAAAAAAAATGAGTTACATGCGTTGTAGCTACACCTTTTAAAGTATCGTAAAAGTGAAATGAGCTTCATAAATAATTAACTTATAAGTAAAATAGAAAAGTTTTAATAGTTTCTTTTGTATCTTTTATATAAGGTTTTTTAATTTTTCTAATTCTAAAATATTAACTAATGAATTATTTTGTATTTCAAAAAATGTACCTACATAAAGTGATTGTAATCATATAGAAAACGTACCGCTCAAAACATATTATTTTTTAAATGTTAAAATACAATAAAATACATAAATTAGAATTATTCGGTATTCAAAATAAATTAATCACGTTTCGAGAATATTTTAATAAAGTCTTCAATATTTACCTATCTTCAAGATCCATTGTTTCTTCTTTTACAATAGATAGTCGCTTATGATCAGCACTCGAAGGACTCTGGTCTCCAGTAGCACTGGAAGCCGAGCTGTTGTATCCACTTGATTCTCCAGGGAACATTTCGAGTCCAGCACCTGTTCGTATCCAAAGATCTAGTCGTCTAGATTGTTTCATCAAAGATACGGCCTGAAACATAATATGTAGATTTAGTTTTTGGAAATATATCCAATCGATCTTTATAAATCGATCGATTATTTTTATAAATTAAAGATTAGTCTAGTATTGTGAGGATAAAATTGATGGCATACATAATAAAGCAGTTTGATTATTTTTCACCAACATTATTTCGTACCCAGTAAGTAGTATTAAATAAATGTTTACAGAAGTGCGGGTTTCAATCGGCAACTATTTTTTGAAAATGGCATCTGATTTAGTTAAACATTTTTAGTTCTAATGGAGGATTTCGCAACATATAATCAAAGTTTAGTCACATCCCTTTGTAGCGTACTTGAGTTCCTCTATGTATTACAATAATTATATCAGAGCAAAATGTTTAAAGCTAGCCACTAAATGAAGATAGGTTATGTTATTCAAAACGTTCGGTCAACTGGAAACCGGACAGTAAATGAAAATAAATAGCTTTGTTGAAAGACTTATTACTTTGAGAAGCAAAATCAAACAAAATTTATAGTTATGACTAGCATTGAAGCACATTACAACAAACTGACCGCCAATTTCATCGGAAATATTTCCACACGATAATTTCTTACATTGCCTTATTTTATTTACCCAAAAACGTTAAATTTTCTTGTAATTCTGCGTGTACGAAATGAAAAATATGTTTATCTATTTATTGTATTTTTGCCAGTAAAACTAAACAAACACAGTGATGTTTCTTTTGTCATAATACATTTAAGCAATTATATACAAAGACGTATACAATCTTTAACTTACGTCACAAAATTGTATGTCCCTAAAATCGATTCCGTTGCATTGCATTATTTGGTCTCCAGGACGAAGTCCTGATTCTCTGGCGATTCCGTTTTCTTTTGTGAACTGGACGAATATGCCGGGTCTCCAGTCTGGTCCTTTACAAATCCTGCAATACACCAAGTCGTTTTTTTTAACATTAATGTTACATTTTCGTTACTATTGTTAACATAATCATTACATTTTCTGTACTCATTGGTCGTTCGTCTTCATTTTATGTATGTACATAAAAAAAAAACGAATCAAATCACAACATACCCGCATCCCAATTTTGATCTTGATGGCACCAGAAGTGTCAATCGGACATCTTTGATCTTATCGTCTTTGGATGGACTTATCAGAGGAGGAGAGGACCTCGGAATTATATCAGAGTATAACAGAGATTCCGGTATCATTCGCCACGTCAAAGAGTCGTTTGCTCTCCTGGAACCAGATAATGTTTTGAAGTATACCGTTTTATAATAAATTCTCATGAAAGTAAATTACATACGCTTTAAAATTTACACCAATTTTTTTTCAATGTTAAAAATGATTTTTTTTGCGCTGCATATTTTTTTTTTTTTAAATATTACTATCGACATAATAAAAAAGTACTCACTCTTTCACCGGTATCATACCGACATCTGAAAGGAAAATGAAAAAACAAAATGAGAAAAAAAATCACAAGTTAGCTATCATAAAAACAGGCATATAAATGTTATGAGCCACTAATGAACTATTTTACGAGGAATACTTTCATTAAAATGGCTATTAATGTTTGATATCCAGACTCATTTTATGCATTTGGTAATGCGTTATATTTTATTATTGCTAACTTGTAACTAAGTAACTAACTATTATTACAGTTATATTTATTTGGTTCATTTGCAGCAATTTTATTATCAAAATATATCGATACATTGTTTCTAGAAGGAATCAACTGTAAAGCCCAGGCTGCTTTTAAGATAATGGTATTTTTTCTACAGTAAATATTTACGTACGATGTTAGTTTTAAGAAATAAATATTGAAACAAGTGACTTTTTCATATTAATAACGATTAGAAGATGTAAAGCTTAATACCAAATTAAAAATGCAATTCCTCGATGAATTCCATACAGGTTTTTTAACCGTATACCATTAACTTTTACATTGCCATATCTGAAAATAATAATTATAATAATAAATGGTTTATATGTGCTGCTTGTAAAGATACAAACTTTTTGGTATACCAAATAAAATTTTCATCTGTTGGATTTTGTGATCGTTATAACACTGCTAAATAAAAAAAATGCTACACTTCTTAAAATGACAGAGTAGTGAAATAAAACAAACAATATGTTTTCAACATATCTTCCTTTCAAAAATGTGACAAACTCTTGTTAAAAAAAAGTGTCAACTCATCTTCTTTTGTTCCATTTCATTATTATAATACAAAAATAGTGTCCAAAATGAACATAAAAAAATAAAATTATAAATCTACATATCGACTGTGGAAAGGAAAAGGACGTGACCCACACATATCAAATTTTACAAGAGGCGCAAAAAACTTTAATTGACATAATCTAAAATTAATTAAAGAAATTGTCAAGGAAAAACCTTTATTTCAGTCTTTTTTCTTGGTTTTAATTTTTTACAAGATTATCTTTTTCAAAGATAAATTTAGATACTAATTCGGCATTTACAGCTTGCATTCTTTTGATAGAACGTTGATACATTGTGATTATCGAAAAAAAGCTGTTTAGTAAAAACTGTGGGCTACGTCCTTTTTCCTTTCCAAGTTCGATATGTATTTTTTATATTCCGTTAAAAAATGGATATGTTAAAAATATGATTTTAAACTTGTTTGGTTTAATCATGTTTAGTACGGTTACCAACAATAACCTATCTGCTATTGTTCTTATTTGCTTCGATATTAATCATTTGGGTCCAAACTAATTTATTCACACAATGGCTAATTGCGCTGTATATAGCGACGCTGCAGTTTTTTATAAATGTTTTATTTTTCAATTTAAATGAATAAACAAAAGAACGAATGATTCAGATTCCATCGGAATATTTAAATAACTGGATTAAAATGGTTGACCAGCCAAGTGTGCGATATCTCAATGATTCACCTTGGGCAAGTAATTATTTTTGTTAGATTGACGAACAATCCAGTAACTAGTTCTATAACTAGCAAAATGTTAAAAACAAAAAAATACAGATAGTAAAAACAAACTTGCCGATGCGTTTATAAAGATTTGCCCAATCGATGGCGTTAAATCGTTGTCCAGGCTAGACCCTACCAGCATAAAATAATCAATAAAAAAATATAAAAATAAATTTTATATTTTTTTACTGTTAATTCTGAATTGAAAGGCGCTATCGTTATAATATTTTAAAATTTTGCAGTTTAATTATAATGCTTTTTTTAATATGCCTTTACAGCTGTTACGGATTAATTATTACTGAAACATTTAAATGTTTGTTCAACTTTTATTCGAATAACATAATTTTTACACTTTAATAAATCACTTATCTTAAAATCAAAATAATAACGACGTGAGTATCAGGAGGTCTTTACTAAGTCGATGACTTTTCGATTTGAACTTTGATTTAAACTAAAGTTAAAGGAATCAATGTATCTATTTGTCCGTTGAAAAGTTATTGTAGCATTGAAATTATATACAATATATAGTGCAATCGAATAGGACAAACTTTAATTATGTTATGTCAGGGGCAATCAACATTTCACAGTGGTTGATTTAGCGTATCTATAACACAGCAGGCATGGGCAAACCGCGAGCAATACTATATTTTTGAAGATGATTCACGTTTTTATCTTTTGACGCCTTTTAAAAAAAAGATGAAAATTAAATATAATAACTTTAAGCTACAACTTGAGATTATTGATCTGCAGTGTGACCCTGAGTTAAGGGAATTGTACCGACGTGAAGAAATCTGCACATTTTATAACAAAATTAATTCGGACAAATTCAACCAGCTTAAAGATGTTGCTCGAAAAATGTTCGTTATTTTTGGATCAACCTATATAATATGCAAACAAGCATTTTCAATTATGAAGCCCAATAAAAACTTTTTACGATCAAACATCACCGATGAACATTTATAAGCAGTTTTAAGAATCTAAAATACAAAATTAACACCTGTAATATTTTTTTTCATGATAAATAGTGTACATATAAAAATGGCATATTACTTGCAGCCCGCAGCTCATTTTGAATTCCTGAATTTTACCCTTCATCCGAAAAGTTTGCCCCTCCTGGTTTACAGCAATTTGTTGTTATTTATGTGATGTTGTTTAACATATTAAAACAAAATTGTTCACCAATGTCATATTGCAAGGGTGTCCAACCGTTTTTGCCCTGGGATCGACTTTTCAATCTTAAGTTTTCTCGCGTTCGAGTTCTAACATGATTCTTATAAGAAATTTTACTTAGGGATTTTTCTCTTCTTCAAATTTAGAAATGTTTATTTTAAATTCAAAATACATATCATTAGATAGGTATGTGCTTACAAAATAATTAAATTTTAGTATTTTTGTACATTTTATATTTAAATTACATATTTTTTCGAAATTCACGGAAGCTTTCGGGATCGACCAAATTTTGCTTTGGGATCGAACTGTTTATTTCGTCTATAACTGTCGATTGCGATCTACAGGTTGGACACCCATGTCATATAGTAACGAATTGGAGTGTGAATAGTTACAATAGAGATTGGCAAGTTTTGATAGTCAATGACTCAGTTATTGTTAGCTGTATTTATATATTACCAGGAAAAATAAGCTTTCCCTCTTAAAATGCGTTCGCAGATTGTCACAAATATGTAATAAATGTAATGAGTGGTTGATAAGAGCAAATATGTGGTGATAATAATGTGATGGAAATCATGTGATGGAAAACAATCGATAGATATCTAAAAAAAGCCAAGAGTATATAACGTTATCTTTGTCACATATTGATATAAAAAAGCTTTAACGACAGCAATTTATTTAATTAAGCGTCTTGCATAAAAATATATTATATATACATACTGTAATATCCAGATTCCTTCAAAGACTAAGAAATATGACTTAAAAGAAAAATGAATTTAAACATCAGCATTTTTTTGATTAGATTGAAATTTAATTTGTAGAACTCTTATTAAAGTATTCGGTAAAAATATTAAAGCACTTACATCTGCAAGAATTGTGTGAATTAGTCTTTTTCGGCTTCACACATCGTCAGAAATATGTTTAAGCTGATTTTATTTTATATAATATGTACATCCGATTCTCTTTTTGGGCGGCTTAATTTTACACGATTTTGAAATTACAGTCAAATGTAATTAAACCTATCTTTGATTTTTCTATATTCACTTCATTCCTTTTTAAACGAATAGTTTAGGTGCCCTTTTTACATGGAACGTATTCCCGTATTAAAAAAAAATTAATGCGTGTATACAGTAACTAGTAGCTTTGGAAGAGATAGAAACTATAACATCTTAATTACTCAAACATACGATTGTGGAATGTGGATCGATAGTTATTAAATTAAAAAAAAAACACGAAAAAGATCATACGATTGGTTATTTTAGGAAATAACTTTTCATTTATTTTAACAGAACAATTGATTTTTCAATATTGAAAATACTACACAAATGTATTTACTAGGGCATCCAATCCCGGAATCCCGTTAAATTTTCTGATCCCGAAATTCCGGGATTGAGATGGCCGCGATCCCGGGATTTCGGGATTGAGAAATTTTGAGCAAATCCCGAAAATTTACACGAAATTGGCAAATTCAAGATTTCAAATTCCTCGGTGAGCTAAATAAAAAAAAAAATTCTGTGAGAATCCAAGGAAAAAGTATAGCGTATTGAGGATTTCAAATTCCTCGGTGAGAAAATCTCGATCCCGGGATTCAAAATTAATCAATCCCGAAATCCCGGGATTGGAAAAAATCTCCGGGATTGGATACCCTAGTATTTACGTATTGTGGATATTATATATTTTCAAATGGCAATATATATATATTATATACTGCCACCTGTGTGGTCAAGTGGTCAACGCCGTTGGCTTCGGTTACGGAGGCCCCGGGTTCGAATCCCGGTACGGACAGTTTTATAAATTGATTTTTCGATTTATGAATTTCTGTTCGAAGGCATGGATGTACGTGATGTCTTGAATTCCCCCCTCCCACCCATCCTATCTTATGAACGAGGCGTATCGAGAGCGATTAGCTAAACCACTAGTACTGTCCTAGCCCTATCCTTCTATTCCTACTCTCTTTGGAAAAAGAGAGGTTGAGCAATTGAGTAACAAGCAGTTCTCGTAGAAACACATCTGTTGAGATAAACTCCATCAGGAGTCCCTATGCTCCACACAGGTTAAAAAAAATATACTTTAATAGTTTCCTGGTATTGCAGAGGAAACAGGACGTTTAGACATTTTCAGCTGTCACGTTTCATACCGGATCAAAGATAAAAAAAAAACATATCTCATTAATTTATGCAACAAACAAATTGTTCGTTGTTTCTAGTTAATAAGCGTAATGGAAAACTTACGAGAGCGAATCGGCAATACGCAAAACACGCCTAAAGAGGATATTTTGAAAAAAATGTAACAACTCCGTACTTGAAAAGCCATAACATTTAGATTCGTATCACTTTGATTGAATTACGAAATAGTTTTAGCCATTAGGTCTGATGTGCGTCTCATTAATTTTAATAAAAAATGGCAAAACTTATTACAAGAACTATTTAAATTGTATATAATTGGGCCATATTGTGAAACTTGAAATTAAAATCTGATTCATATGATTATATATGTGTGTAAAAGGTTAAAGGGTTTAATTCTAAATATATTTGACATTACAGCGAATGAAGTTAAATGAGATAAGCTTAATGAGAATATGTTTTGAAGTCACTAAAGATCTACTCAGAGAAAAAAGTTGACATCAAACACCCATGTCTAAGTTTATGCATCAAATTCAAATTGAAAATAACCTAAATTTGACAATGAGCTTGCCGGGAATGGAATCCAGATCCACCAGGTCGGTAGAGCAAACTCTAACCAAAAAGACTACATCGGGCGACTTTTTAAATTTTTAGTACCTAACTCCCTTTTCCTTTCGCACGCAGATATATAATATATATTTTACAATATTCATTCAGGCATTTGGTAAATTTTTCATTTCTCTATTTGAATAATAACTGAAGTAATAACGAAAGTTTTTCCACAACAAAAGTTAACCATATAGAAATAGATGAATATCACCTAATCCTTTTTTAAATATTTTCAGGTGTTATTATAATTAATGTCTACCTAAATAAGTTTAGATATAGCAGTTATTAAACGAATCTTTGCTAAATTTATGAAAACAGATTTAATGATATAATCTTTGTTTGTATGAATTAACGATTTTTTTTTTTAAAAACACGCCGATGGGGCCTTATCCACAATATACAGCAATCGGATTTATGAAAGAGTTACATCATAAATAAATGATTTAAATAATTTGGGCTTTTTATGAAATTTATTTTTCAAAAAAAATCATTTAAGAGAAGAATTTTCATAAATATATGTATTTTCTTAGTCATTTTTTCGATAAATCTTACGTTAGATAATATAATAAATCACACTTACTTCTGACTTTCAGCTTCAGGTAATTAAGGCTAGATATAAGACCAAGAATCTCCTTATGGAGGGCATCACTGATTTTGTAGCCATTCACTCGAACGACCTGATCTCCAACCTGTAATAAAGATACAAATACAATTAGCTTATAATTTATTAGTACTCAATTAAACTATGTAGTTAAATATTTGCAGGTGCATAAATAAAATGAATAATTTAAAATTGGTAGTATTTGATAAAAGATCGGTATCGATATAAAGTGTACATGAAAATGTACAACTGTATACATATTAATTTATTACCCCGCTGAAAAATGTTGGGTTCATACTAAGCGTACGCAAATTTTGTTAAATATACCTTAATCTTAAGACCACAATTTTTTTTTGCAAATCGACCCTTTTTAAAGAAAGATATACATCTTCTGATTCAAATTTTTTTTGTAGAATGATATATAAAGTACAGGTAAGATGTATATGCAAATAATGAAAAGCATTTAAATACAACACATTTTAGTTTTATTTGTAAATATCAACCAAGAGTAACAATTAATGTATTTTGCTAATTAATTTGGCTAGTCTTAAGAAGGAATAGTTTGTTCAATATATATTGTAAAACACGGGTTGATTATGTTGTGTATCTAAAGAAAATGGTAAGATTTTGATGATACAAATTGTCGTACAATGCCAACATAATAATTACGTACAAACTAAATGCAAGATAATTGCATAAACGTCGCACTGTGCAAGTTTAACGGCCTCTGGATAAATTCAGTTATGTCAGAAAGTTTTAATGGATCAGATATGAGCAAGTAACTAGCAGTTTTAGTGTTTGAAAGTTTGCTTAAAGCAATAATGATATAAGATAAGCAAACAAACAAACAAACACGCAATAAACGGTTTAAATCTAAACTTCAAGTGACGCATTATTTTTGTCTTCTTTGACATGTCATTTTCTCGTTAAAAAACTAATGATTGAACCAGGAAATAGAGAAATATTCGACATAACTACTGTAAAAGATCATAACACCGTTACGTTGTAAGCAATAAGTGGTTCGACTTTCTTTTTTTGCCCAATTATTATAGTTATCTCATGTAAAATTTGTCAGGTTTATGTATACTTGAAAAATTAATCTATTCGAAGATTATTTTTGAAATGACAGATTGTGCCGCGAATTTTTTATGTTGTGAAAACTAGATTTAACTTGACAATAGTGAAATAATATTCTTGAAATGACTTATCATAAAACTTCTAAATTCCTAAAACTATATCCACAATCCGAACGGCCGCTCTGCGAGATTCTGGTGGCTCGCATAAGATGTTAGTACGCCGATTTCAATGATGATTTAAAAAATGAAGAAATCTTCATTTTTATTATTTATTATTTAAATTGAGAACTCAATATTTATAAGAAAAATGTGGGTTATCCAGTGGGAATATGTACTTGATTTCACCGTTTCAATAAAATAGATAAAGTCATTAGTAGCTCACTAAGCAATTACAAAATATAAAAGTAGCTCTAATCGTTATTGAGCCTGATGACCACTAATATAATCTTAAGGATACGTAGCCTACCTTAAAATTCTAACTCATTAGTAGTCAGTTCGAGTGCATTCGCGCACTGATGAGCACCGGAAAATGCCGAGAGGCGAAACCCGGGTCCCAAGAATTTTATGGAAGTGTACAAAATCAAAATGAAAATAATTCTAAATTATCATTAGTAAAATGCCATTTTGTGATAATTTCTAAGCAACTTGTACAATTTGACGTTTCTTGTTTTACATATTTTTTTCAGTATTACTTATTGTTCTCAGTGAAAGAATATAATAAAAATAAACAAGTTTTATTGTGCTTTTTTAATCGGTGAAGCTTTCATTCCATTTTCAAGGATAGTGTGTAAAATAAAGACTTATAAATAGTAATCGTCAAAACATCTTACTACAGACATTAAGATACTCAACGTTATAATATTTTGTTTAAAATGTCATTACAATGGTTATTAAATTCATCTCCCACCCAACCGCTCATAGAAAAGGAGCAAACGACCCGTCCTGGTCCCATCCTTATGCCACGACTCTTTCCATAAGAGAGGTTAAGCAATTGAATAATTCTTTTGAGTCTCTCTACTATCTTTGACTTCCCCAATGCACAAAAATAGCTAACACGTACTTTTGGTCATTACGCAGCATGACCAAAATATTTTAAAATAACGAATAACAGTTTTTCTTACTTTTTATGAATTCTAAGATGGCCAAAATGATCAATACTTCTTAACCGTTTCATTCTTCAAGGGTGTCAATATACGGACATGATTGAAAAAACCCTCGAATCCAAATATAATATTAGTTAAGTTATCAATTTTCTCAACTATTATTTTATTAGTAATTCTAACAAGGAAGGATAATACTATACATTGTGCCGTATTATATAATGAGAAATAAATCCAATGTCAAATAACACTATTCATTATCGATTTGCATCGGCACTAGCGTTACAGTGTAAACATGAACTTGACTTTTTGTGCGCTTAAATTCGATAAAACGTAAATTATTATTAAAATAATCGAAGCACGCTATATTATACTCATTGCAACATTCTCTCAATGAAATTCGATAAAGCATGGCACTTTTAAACCAATCTCATAGACGGGTAGCCTTAATGTAAATAATGCATATCACGAAACGGTTATTAATCACTTGTTGATGAATACAATAGTTTATTTTATTAAAATAAAAAATGTCATAAAATGAATCTATTATTAATATATGGAATCATAATTAATATAAATAAAACAGTTGTTCCTTACATATAATTACAAGTAAATGCAAAATACACCTATCCAAAGACCTTGACAAAACGTAGCAAGAATACATATTTTACATTGTTTTGGACCTTCGGTAAAATATTTTTTCAACTACATACATCTAGACAAATTTTATTCTAAAAACAAAAACAGGTCCCACGTACAATCATTTACTGAATTCTAATTTTACATTGAATTGTTTTTATTGATGTACAAAACATGTTAGAAATATACAAGTCTTTTTAGTACGGCCTATCAGTATAATATATGTTAAGGAACTAAATAAATCTTCATTTATATTAATGTTGAATATTTTTTTGGGACATAGAAAGCGAATCTATTTAAATCTCATTCATAATTTTCGTTGTATTGTTATGTTTGATTTCATACAGAATGTAGCGTGTCAATTAAAAATATTAACATAACTATATTTTCCAAGTAGAACGATTAACAGTTTAATTTGTTGAATGCGCTCTTGTTATATAATACATCTGCTTAGATGAGTCAACAATTAGATGAAGATTTTACGGGGGAGTTTACAGTAGGGTTGTAGAGTTGGCGACTCATTATTCAAATTAAATTAAAATACAAAAAATTATGAATTTAAGTAGACATTAAAAAAATACATCTCTTCGACTCAAAGGCGTAGTCTTAGTTAACTAGATGATTTGTAAATATCGGCGATTGATCACGGGTTTTTTTCATGTCTTCACAACTCTGGTTTTTTAAAACGATATTTTGTATAATTTATAAAAATATTATACTAATTTACGCATATTTAAAAATGTATTTAAACATATTAAGATAACAATAGTAAACCCATATATAATTCAAGAAAATCAACCATGAAAAAGTTTATTTCGTTGACAGCTTCGTTGTATTTACCGAGAAAATGGCGAAGCTTTAAAGAAGCTATCGGATTTATTGTATTTTAGACATAAAAATCAGACAATTGCAGTTGATTTAAAAAAAAATATGTTTGTGTGTGATTGTGCTGACTTTTTTATTTACTCCTTCACCATACATAATCAATACATATGTATGACGTCCGCCATATAAAATTATTTACGTATTTGTCACAGTGGTTGATGACATGTAACATGGAAATGCGATTGGAATACAATTCGAAATTCATTCAGAAGCATCTCGAAGTAGATAGAGGTGGCATGTTTTGTAGAAGAGCTAAATAATACTGAGTAAGGTTGCATTTTTCTTCCTTCCAAGATGAAAAAGTTCCCTACCGTAAGTACGATTATTATTATGCTTGGAATCGAATGAAAATATATAAGAATCAATGAAACGCAAACATGAAGAGTGAATGATTTCGTTACGGGAAGAAATAATAATGATCACAGTATTGCAAAGGTTTTAAATTGAAATTTTAATTAAATACAAAGGATTGTAATACACAATTGTAAAAAGTAAAAAAGAGTTATCGAATATGTTCGGTAGCTATTTCGGTATCTTGAAGATTATTTTCAGGATTAATTCCTGGTTGAAATCTGAATGGTAATCGCTGTAATTATTATGCACAAGACAATTTAGACAATTTAACCCTAGATAAAAATTAGTTAGTTGTGTTTACTTGTGTAATGCAGTATGGACATTTGAATTTAAGGGTTATTCTATACTCCTATAAGTCAATAAGTGAAGCCTTATTAATCACGCAACACCCTGATAATACCGAAATGCATGACGGGTAACTGGTCGGGGTATCAATAACCGATTTCATTATATCTACGTTACCTATTTAGGATATATGATATTGGTGCTACCTTGAAAGTATAGTATGAACAATGAAACTATTAAAGTGACTAAAACTCAATAAGGCTTCCCACAATTACGATCGGTTTATTTGAACCAGTTAAATGAACACTGCGATTGAATATGTCAACAATTAAGTACGATGCAATTCAACAAAATCATTTGAAATGATCTAAAAATATCCTACTATTTGTATTGATATATTATATAAAGACTTTCATTGAAAGGTAAGAAATTAGGAACTGTATTTATTTAGACATGTCTAAAATTGGATCAGTGAGGATTGACAAATCCTCATTGAGTTATTTATTACGATTAGGACCGGTTTCGTTCACCATGAGCACTTTCAACTGATAAATATATATATTGATACAGAACTGCTTACAAAAAATTAATACTAAAAGGGTGTAACAAATAATTGTTATTAGAAATTTGAAAAGAATTTATATTGTAGATAAATAAAAAAATACACTAAATTTACTATTATAATCAGTGGCGGATTTTCCTATGGGCGCATGAGGCGCTCGCTTGGGGCCTCTGAATCTTAAGACCCTCAAAAATGGTTTATATTGAATAACCAGTATGCATTTTGTTCAGATTTTGTGCTGAATCCGCCACTGATTATAATCAAGACCTCTTCAAAATAACTGCTTGCAATCACATTAGCAAACAATTAAATAATAAAAGTCACTAGCAATAAAATTGTGTAAAGGTATATCTTAAATTGGCTATTGGGAATTTTTCACAAAACATTTATCACAAAGAATACTGATATATATATTTTTTAATTTTTGATCCCAGTGGTAGTGACTAGTGAATAGTGTGCTTGGTTTTCGTGTTGTAACCACTAAATTTTATCAAAATAAATGTGTCTGATTTAAGATTTAGACTGAAGGTGATTGATGGAATTTCAATATTAAATTTAAATCGTTCAAATTGTGTACATTCACACAAGTTTTGTCACTAATGACCCGACCCGTCCAAGTCCTGATGAATTTGAACGCCTGGAGATGCCGAAAAGCGACACCCTGGTCATAAGTGACAATTAAACGATTCAAATTTAAATGTTATGTGAAACTCTCTATATACAATTTGTCTAAGATATTACAATTATTTTGGTACACCTACGCACAGACGTGAAACTTATTTTCGTAAAAATATACAACTAAAGCTCTCTCTACCTATGTATATATAATATTATATCGTACTTTGAATGCAGATAAAAAACGTTAACTGTAATAAATACCCAAAGTATAGAAAAATAATGTTATCTCACTATCCAAGTTCTATTTGGTTGACGGGCATACCTTGCTAGTAATTATTATCGTTACATAAGAATCCCGTTCTCAATCATTATGTGGTATTGATTAAAATGATTCGATACCTTCTACAACTTCCGTTCGAAAATGTACGATAATTTGTACCAATCTGACAATAATTATTTTACCCAATATTGCCATACATTGATTGATCATTGCGTTGCTTCATACAAGAAAGTATTTCATATACTATTACGTATGTATATGAAAAACTATATTTACATCATAATATATTTTATAAGAGATTATTGGATAAGTCATATATAAATCGATTAGAAAGTTATATCAATGTTTGATTACTAATTAAATTTATTATCAATAATTTTTAAGTACAATAGGGAAAAAAAATTAAGGAATACGATCGTAGCAGTTATTTGACGCTTTTGCCAGAAAAAAAAATATAAACAGTACAAAATAACAGCGATCAATTAAAAAAAAATGATATTAGAAAATAAGTTTTTATTTGTAAACAATGCTCTTTATATTTCAAACGTTCCGAATGAACGGAAAAAATAATTGGACTTAATTATTATAATTATGTAAACGAGTATGTTTTTAGGTAATCAACGTTGTAAAACAATATTTTACAAGATAATATGTATTATATTCGAAAGCGAGTTATTTGTTTAAATTTTTAATTAACACTTAGTTGTATTTTTATGTTCTTTGTTACAATTAATTTAAAACGGTGATGTCGCTCGTTCGTTCGAAAACATGGAGATATTAATGTTCCAACACAACACAAATTTCATGTATGATCTAAATATTTTGGATTATTTAAAAATTGAACAGTTAAGATGGTTGTTAATATTTCGGGATATAGCTAACCATCACTTAAAGATATACTGTAGCAAAACAAAGCGACACAGGTGAAAGAAATCATTGTAAAATTAATGGCAACCAACCAGTGACAATTATTATAACACGCTCTATTAAAAACCTTGGTATCTCAAGTTAATATATCGTCTAGCAAAACACACTTTTGTTACATTAAAAGCCTTTTGAAAATCACTAACGAAAGTGTTTTTAAATAACTTTTTACTAGATTTAAAAAAGAAAACACATGCCACATTTTTAATGAAGATCAGGACCGATTACGCTCGTCACAAGCATTATGCATATGCAAGTGATCTGCTAACTGGATTATTATTTATAATATTTAAATCGAAAACTTCATTTGATCGTCACACATATTTATTATTCAACATCTATTCAATAAAAACTAGAATTTACATTTTTTACTAAAACAACGACGAGTCTTACGTAATTTTTTTAAATCGGTTTGTCGCCCGGAAATGTTCGAATTTGTGTATTATGAAATCTTGTTGCCGTTTCCATAACGATATGTGAATTATTATCAATAACTTTTGATGCATTTTACCAGACGTTACAGAATTTCATTAATATATAAATATATATATATAATCATAAGCTTTGATATAAGCCATAAATGAGATTTTACTGCGATTAATTAGTATTACAGATCAGAAATGAGTGTACTGACGAAGAAATCAAAGCATATAATTTACACAAGCGGAAATACCGCCAGTTATTGAGGATGCTCGATAATTTATCTCTGTTTGCTGTTCGAGATATCCCATCATATTTTATTGCCCCCCAAGATAGCTAACTGATTTATGAACACAGTTTACTGTTGACCCCGGCTATACAATCGAGGCAATAATTTCTTTGAGCAATTTTATTTGCATTTCGCTGCCCCAGAATGGCTCTGGAATGATTGTGCATAATGGCATGTACTTAGTTTGGCTCAGTTACTATTTACGACTGATAAAATAGCTCTACTTGTATTTATATACCTCATAATTTTCCATTGAATAATCAATCTATCTTGAAGTTAGTCGATAATGCTTTAGCATTTCTACGCTTTTGACAAATCAAACAGTCTGAGTAGCATTTCTAATTGATTTGGAATGAAATTACTTGTGTAATGTCTACCATTTTTTTTTTATTACTTAATTATCTTTCAACAGTGATTTTTGGTTTCAAAAATAAGCTAATCCTTGTTAGCGGATCTTTTAATAATTGATGTGTCATTTATTTGGCAAAAATAATTTATATCAATATATTGTAAGCATATTAAATCATTGAGTCCGTCGGTTACTGTCCATAGGATGTACACGGCGGAACTGAGGGATGCTGGCATGTCATGGGAGGAAGCAAAGCAATTGGCGGGAGACAGGGAAACATGGAGGTGCCGCGTGGCGGCCATATGCTCCACATAGGGAGCGAACATGGCCAAAGAAAAAGATGAAGTTATCATTGAGTAAACAAATTATCATTTTTAATAATCTTGAAAAACAATTATTTTTTTAAATCGCCTATGAGTCTTTTTCTAATTTAATGCATCTGGACTCTTAGTGAAGTATTTTGAAGCATGTACTATTTTAGTTAATTACGAACGTACATCACAATCGCTGAGTTATCTCGTGCAATGTAGCCATGTATGCAACACAACACAACTTCCATGCATTTATTTCATGATTGTATTTAAATTAATCTAGCGTGGTCGATACACGACTCAGATACAAGATCTGGATTAATCATCTAATATTTAAATAAATCAAAAAAACAAATTTGTACTTTTTTCACAACATTTAAAAATGATCAGGTTTGGATTTTCTCTTTGAAGGGATAATTTGAAAACACTCGCGATAAACAAAACTAGTATTGATCAATATTTTTTTTACCTGTATTGACAGTCAAAAATCAAAAGTGATAACTGATGAATTACTAAATATTATTCATCTCCAACCGGGAATGATAATAATTCTTAAAGGAGATAAAAACCGTTTTCTTTCTCTGTCTATTTCACGAGTTTTGGCATTAATGTACTGGAATATTTACAAACTTTTTGGGTCACGGCGCATTAAGAAAGTGAACTGAAATTATTTTAGCGATTTGTACCACTTTACTTGTGTGGTCATCGCATCACTTTTCCTTTGAAATAAATTATAAGCGGCCGTAGGATAATACTGTGATTAAAACACCGTTTAAAAACGTATCCGATTTTAAGATCGCGAGAATTTTTTGTAATAAAAAAATGATGCCTAGTGATTTTTTTCCGGTAATAATAATTGCAAACCTACTTAACTCATTGAGATACAGCGCATGCGCATCACGATATTTAATTGAATACATTCATTCAATTATTAAATAATAACTGACTACTTTGATGCTATCATTAGCTTCATTCAATTTATAAAATTCGTACCGTAAAGATTTTTTTTTTTTTTATAAATACATGTTAAAATTTCATAACAATATATTATAAATATACTTGATAAGTGATCATGAATTTTATTCAATTATCGTGAGTAGTTGAACTCAGCTATCTTTCCTTAGTAATGACGGCTTCACCTCAGTGTACTGCGAATTATTGTCATTCATTAAGTTTATTAAAATGAAACAAATTATATGTAGTTGAATCATTCAATAAGTCCGTTACTACAATTACTTAGTGTTATATTAGTCCTGCATAACGACAATAAGTTAAGAATCATATTATAAGAACCGTGATTATTAATATAATAGGGTAAAAATAGCACCGTTAATAGTTATACAGTTTTTATAATCTTACTTAATAGCTATTTCGGTATACGCTTTCATCTGAACTAGTAAATTAATTTATTATTGTTATATGTAAAATATATGTGTATGTATTAGATACCAGCTCAATTGGACATAATATGACAAGACTTATTAGCGAAAAAAAAAAAATTATTCCCATCCGGTGAGTTTTTTTTAAATAAAGAACATTTTAAGCGTTGGTGATTTTTAGTGTCAATTTCAGTGTTACAAGTTGAAAAATGTTTCATTACAAATGCGGTAATTCGTAATAGGAGTTAAGTTTTTTTGTATTAGAAAATATAGACATAGAAAATGAAGGGAAATGGGACCTTAATAGGTAAATAGTGCCCATTGGACTATTGTCGATTGGGCGTCAAGCCGAGTAGACACGACAGAATGTGGTCAGCGGCATGTCCGCCGTGGACCGCCGCGGGCGTAAAAGTGTCGCGGGAAACGAGTAAGTGGGACACATATAAAAAATTGTAAAACACAGGTCTGGCCAAATTCTTGGAACTTTGGTGGCTTTTGCTGAATACCTTATACATTTCGGAGACAAGTAACCAGACAGCGAATGGAAAAAGACAAATATGAGTATACACAATTGATAATTATTGTAAGATTGAAACCGTCTTGACTACCGATAGAATGGTAGGTAACTACTGATATTTGCCGGCTGAATATGTTAAAAGAGTTTATGTATGTCTTGTCTATGGATTACAACGGTTGCGTTCCATTTTCAAAATAGGAAAACTTTATGCGTTTGACAGATTGACTATGTTGACTATTTAAATTGCAGGCGATTGTTGACTTGTTTTAAAATTACGTAGAACGAAAAAATATTTTAATTATTTTGGTATAAGATAATTTCTTGAGCTTCTCTGCCACAGAGTTACTTGACAGGTGGGCACTGCGCAGGTCGCTTTCTTCACTCATTGACTGAATCGGTGAAGTAATGAATCATAATATAGGAAGCGTTGATATGAAAGCTGTACACATTCTCGACGAGTCAGAACATCGTAAATACTTGGATATGCAACCATATTTTCGCACATTAATGATGCTAACTTCCTAACATACATGCTAATAATAATAACTTCCTAGTAAGAATCACTGAAGAGAGATTATTGAATGCATATTCACTTAATGAAGATAATCTAATTTCATCGCATTTTATATGCTTGTTTATGCAGTAAATTTAATAAATTGGCTTTTTTTATGAGTTATGTTGTATCTAATAGACACAACGTCTGAAATATCGATAAAATATGTGTAGTAATAGTTTATCTATAGATTTATGTAAGTATCACATTTTCAGATATTAAAGAATCTTTTCTTCTTATTGTTTTATTACCTCTCTTACTAATGACAAAGATTGACAAGCCAAAAAATAAATTATTCTATTTTGTTTTGTATTCTGACGCCGCAAACCTATTTCAGCAATTTGAATCTTTCACCTTGAACTTTAAACGTTTTTAACGTTTTTTTATACACTATATTAATGTTTTTATTATTAATTGCATCAAGTAATCTTGTCAATATTTGCACAAAGCAATAGAGCTGTCAAAAAAAACAAATGAACGCTTTTTTAAATTCTTTATTTGAAATGTATGAACAGACTATCAATCCGCGAATATGCAAAAAAACGTTTGAATGAATACGCTTTGAGAGATTATCGAGCATTTTCTGTATCTTAAAAGTATCGCTAAAGGAAATGCTCACGCTTTTTTTAATTATGTTATTGTATTTTTAAGTGAGAGAAAAATATCACAAACTACATGATTGAGAGATGGTGGATAGCAAAAATAATGTTTGATAATATAATCAAGAATATTTTACTCTCACCGTTATCGAAGATAGTTTTTCGAGAAGAACAACAAGAACAACAGGCTATTAGCCAAATTTACATATTATATTGTTCTGTAATGTATTATATGGAAGACTAAAATGTTGTTCGTAACTTCTAAAATTAGCAAATATTTTTTTCATTATTTAAGCTGCGAAAATTCTGAATACAAACTTAGTTATGTTTTTATAGTAGTTAACATTTGTGATACAAATATTACTGCACGTTTAATATTATCCATTTTCCTATCCAAAAATATATTGTTTTTATCTTAATTATCAATATGACGTGTGATTTAGAACATTTCATATTTTTTTTTATGAAACTAGAATGAGGCAAACTCAGAATTTTACACATTTGTAACATCGTCATAATATAATAACTTTTGTTGATTTCCTTGATAGAGAAGATATTCTAGTGATTGTAAAAGAGTAAATGGCATTATTTGTTTTCAGAAAAATCTTTTTACCTTATGGCTTACTAAGCTTAATAAACAGCATACATTAAATGTAGAATTATCTATATTTACAGAAATCATTTCCTAGGAAGGAAGGCAATTACTTTTTTCATTTATGATTAAGAATTATCACCAACCATTTCTGAACCAAGCATCACTTCGATTAAATATCAACTATTGACCGAGTTGTATAGCATTACAAATATAATAATTCAAATTTCAATATAAAGAACAGTTTAACACAAGAGGTGTTAATAATATGTTTACAAATCTTTTACTAATATTTGTTTTTGCCTCTTCATATACAATATATAAATGCACGCAATTTCATTGAGTCAATACAAGTTTACTATTGACAAGCCAAATTATATTGTAGTATTCATTCGATAGTCTAATTTCAAATTTTTAATTTAAATGCCACGGTCAAGAGCGTCGGGTATGATTTTCAAAAAAAGATAACGTGACGTCACGACGCACTTGCAATGGCGGCACTGGTTCTGTGTAGTTGCGTTTTGTTTTTGATAATGACGACAAGTGGTCTCGCGAATTGACGTGGAGGAATTCGAAAGAAATCTGGCTTGCAGAAGTGGTCCGTTGACCGAGATTCGGCCATCAGCGAAGCTGTACCGATGCGGGAGATGCTTGAATAAATAAACCAGTGAAGCGCGTAGATTAATTTCAACTGAATATCGAAATCAAGCGTTTCAAATATATGGAAAATCCGGAACTTGCCACTGGAATTGCTACAGTGTACAAAAGCCACAGCTCCTACATCCATATTAAGAGTATTACAACTTCTTTACCTCAATAGAAATGAAAAACTTCGATGAATTTATATGTGCATGGGGATAAAAGTCATTTCATCTACGGTATATAGTATCTCGAGGATATAAAGATGTAATTTCAACATTGGATACCTACATTTAATGTGTTCACTTTCAAATCTTGGTGGGAAGACATTATATTAAAAGTCAAACACTTTTTTATGCATTGAATTATTTCGTTTAAAAATAAACACAATCGTTTTTTTTTTATTCGTTGACTTGCCACCGACAGTGTGGTTTATGTTAAGATAGTAGTAATTATTATTTTAGTAGAGGAAAACAATGACAATCTTTGATTACATTAGTAAACACAGTGTTAATCAAACGCCGATAACTCTAATAAAATTGAAGATAAAATACTGTCATCTTTTAGGGTATTGATATTTGTCAGATCCCTGTTCAAGTGTTTAACTTAATGGCTACGATTGCAAAGCTCACGGACTTGAATTCCAATACGGCCAGGTTTTTAAAATTGATTTTTATGATTAATGCTCGCCATAATCGCAACTGTTCGTAATATTAAGTAAACAATGTGGAATAAGTATTTTTTTAATATCAGATACTTGGATGATATTTGAACCCAATGCCTTCTGACTAGGGCATCCAATCCCGGGATCCCGTTCAATTTTCTGATCCCGAAATTCCGGGATTGAGATGGCCGCGATCCCGGCGATTTCGGGATTGAGAAATTTTGAGCAAATTCTCGAAATTTACACGAAATTGACAAATTAAAGATTTCAAATTCCTCGGTGAGCTAAAAAAAAAAAAAAAGAAGTTTTCGTGAGATTCTGGGAAAAAGTATACCAAATCGGAGATTTCAAATTCTTCGGTGAGCTAAAAAAAAAAAAACGAGTTTCCGTGAGATTCCGGGAAAAAGTACAGCAAATTGAGGATTTCAAATTCCTCGGTGAGAAAATCTCAATCCCGGGATTCAAAATAAATCAATCCCGAAATCCCGGGATTGGAAAAAGGCTTCGGGATTGGATACCCTACTTCTGACCACTAGCGACAGAAAATTAAAAATCCCTTAAGCCTTTTTTTATTCTAAAAGTGTCAAACATGAAATTGTGATCGTGTTTCTGATGGCTTTAATTCCATTTTTAATGTAAACAGTGAAATCATCGCTTTTTGAAACTGCGTGTACTTTTGGAGGATTGATAGACAATACAAATTACACCAAGACTATTGATCAACTTCTTTATCAAAGAAAACGGGTCTTAAAATTCATCTAAATACTATTTTTTACTTGATTACTTAAAAATCGTTCTTAAGATTCTATTGTATTCATATGGATTAATTGTCAAAAGTAGATCAAATCAAACCACCCGATGGTTTGAATGCGTATGCACGTCCCTGAAATTCATACATCTTTCCATCCCGCCAGGCGTTTTTAACCCACTCGTAAATATAATAATTATGTTCCTACCTACCAACATAGCCTCAAAGAAAAACTTAACTAATACCATAGAGAATTGAGGTTAATATGTATTTCTAAATGAAAGTTATCCGACAGCATAATGAGATTGAAGAACAATACATATCAATCAATAAAAGCAATATCAATAAAAAGGTATTGAATGTCATTACCGAGCCATAGATGCTTCTTTTAAGATTTCTTTTCGTTCTTTACATTATCTTTTTTATGCTGTCTCTATTTGATATTGAAGCTGTGTGAAATCTGATTAGCAGGCCCTCAATTTCTTACTCTTTACAAGTTATAATATATCTATGTACATCTCTATTATAAATTTAATTTAATTTATTTTTTTAAAAGATTTTTCAGAAAAATATTTGGCATTACAGCTTATGCCAAATGCGCCAAATATTTTAAAGTTGAAAGATCATACAAGAAAAAGCTCGATGAGAATTTTAGTAATGTCGAGATAAGCTCAAAGTAAATTGACATTACAAACACCCATGTTAACTTAGGTCTCAAATTTAAATTAAAAAATCTAAATTTGACATTGACCTTACCGGGAATCGGTAGAGCAAGCTCTCACCAGCTATACCACAGCGGGATTATATATAAGTTACAGGTAAAGTATGCCTTTAGATTTTAGTCAAGGTATACATCGTCCATTTTAGCCAATCACAGTATACGCGAGAGAAAAAATGAAAACTTCAACAGATGAATTGTTAACAAGCTTAAAAATAATCACTCGTGTACTTTTATAGTATTTCCAGCCACTCTCCACTGCTGTACGCGCGCAATCACACAGTTGTTGTGTATTATTGTCATCTGACATTTTACATAACCTCAAAAATTACAATGTCTTGTTGTCATTCGCGCTCTCATTCTATTTTAGTCTACTTTGACTAGCGCTTGTCATTAAAATAGCATAATCTAAGCCAAAATTTCTACCCTGTCTAGCGCACTATACTATAAACGCAATAGTTAATTCATATATTGTCTAGTTATAGGAAATGTAAATTTTATTGATGCAGTTGTAATAAAACTGTTTGTTTATGAAAACATTGACGATATTTCACACTTTAACTGAAACATATACATATGAATTTTCTATGTTGTTATAAGTTCTTCTGGAGAATCATTGACAGTAGGTTAATATTTTATTTGTTTTGGTGTCGATTTAAGATTTTCCCACATTAAGTTAGGTTAGTTAGTATGTACTGTTCAAATATAGACACTATAAATATGTTGTGTGGTAAAAAATAAAGTAAATAAATTCGGATTCTGACCGTGAATTATGAATAAAAATCGTTTAAATATTATCAGTAATCGTTCATATTATAAAAATGTATACGTGGACTTTGCAAGTTTGTGTAGTTATATAAGCTTAGAATATTTTGACGTCACTACTTTCATTTTCTGCCACAATTGAATAGACTGTTGATGCTGTTTCGACAACCCATACTGTTTAACAGATTCCATACGAAGAAAAGGTTAGGCGCCTACAACACACACAGAAAAAAACATCTTATCATCAATGACATTTTTTTTCTACGATATAACGTTGTTACGAAAAGGTGAATAGTCAAAGTATCACCTAGTTGTGCTAAAGTTTTATCTCAATTTTTTTTACTAAGGTAAGGTTAGTAAGCAGTGGCGGATTAAGCACACGAGAGGCCCCAAGCGCAATAAAATTTGGAGACCCTGTTTTTCGGATAATATGAAAACGTCGGAAAATGCCAAAGTAAAATAATAATACTATAAAAAAATATGAACAAAAAGTATATGGATTATATCATATAAGCTATTTCGAGTCCCCTAAGATTCGGAGGCCCCAAGCGCGCGCTTCATTCGCTTATATGGTAATCCACCACTGTTAGTAAGGGTATATAATCATCATGTTGCTTATTGTAACGGGATAATTCAAAGATCTAAAATTACACAATCCATTTAACAAAATTCTTTTTTTTAATCCTTGTCTGCTCCCAATGTGGAGCATACGGCCTTTTAATGAAGGTATATCAAAATAAGTTTTTCTACGAGAACTGTTTGTTACTCAGTCGCTCAACCTCCATTTTTTAAAAAGAGTTGTAGGAGTAGAAGGACAACGCTAAGACAGAACAAGTGATTAACTTATCGCTCTCGCTACACACAGCTGTTGAAAGATCGGAAATGGTGGGAGGGACATCACAAACACCCATGCCTTCAAACAGAAATCTATCGAAAAATGCTGTTCATGCTGGGACTCGAACCCGTGAGGTCTGGCACGGAAGCCCACAACGCCACAGGACCCGACCTACCTATGCTGAATGATATAGGTTTCGGAAAGCGTGATCGTAGAAAATAAATTCTAAGCAATACACATGTCTGAAATTTGGAAGATGCCTGTTTAAAATGTTTGAGACGGCATGATTAACGTAACACAAGCGAAAATAACATTATACTAATAATACATATGTTTTTCACTTTTAAGTTGTTCACTGTCAATACTTGATGGAAAGGCATTATAATAAAAATAATAAAAGATTTTTAGTACTTTTTCCACATACAATTTATTAGATCAGGACCGGTTTCGCTCATCGCGAGCAGTTGATAATGCTCGCGATGAGCGAAACCGGTCCTGATCTAATAAATTTTATGTGAAAAAAGAACTAAAAATCTTTTATTATTTTTATTACATATGTTTTTAGAATATTACAAATGTTTTATTTTGTGCTACCTACGACAAACGTAAAACGGTTAAACCTTCATAATCATTTTTGATTAAAAAATAATATACCTTAATATATACAGTTTATTCTTACATAACTTAAAGAAGTAGCTCATATGCACCCTCTAGATCAGTGTTTCTCACGTACAATTTTACCAAATTATAAACATCAGCGTTCTCATGGAAATGTTTCGTTTCCGCACATTTTTTTTTGTTATAAAATAGCAATTGCATTAATATTATTAGTTTAAATTGAATAAAAGACATTATTTTACATATTAATATTTATTATAAAGCTGTTGCAGAAAAGTCCTAATGTGGCCGCACATTAGAATAACTGTTCTAAATACATCACTAATTTAGATCAACCCGGATTTAGTTTTTACGTATTAAGTAAAGTTGTAAGAACTTTAATAACATATTACGTATTGCGTATCACATACAAATGTATCAACCAAGACTTCCGGAATGTAAGATTAAAAATGTTAATGACGCGTAAAAACGTTTTTTTTTTGTTCACGGAAAGGTTGGTGAACACATTCTGTGGCACAGGTGTTCTGCGAGTAAGCCGGTGTTTCTTTTCTCAAAACGTAGACTGCCAGTCTCCAGTGGAAGATTTCGACTTCGAATTTGAATAACAATCTCCATTCACCAAAAAATAAAATGCTAGTGTTACGAATTGAATTTTTTATACGCTCATTTTTGCAATTATCAGATTTAAAGAATCACTCACACGCCGGTAACATGCTGTCTAACAAAAGACTATCACCGTTTCTAATCGTAAAAATATTTTTTTCTATCAGTTATACGTGCTGTCAGAACTGCACTTTGTTTAATTAAGCGTGGGGTACTTATAAAGTGAAATTAATTACTTACACAGGTTGTAGTGGACGTATTTTTAATACACAATAATTAGCAATTAAATTACTTCTTTCAGTTTCTGATTGTACAAATATCAAACAAATATTTTAAATTATAGTATACAACCTAAGAATAAGAAGTTTATTATCAAAGATTAAAGAAATATGATAAAATTATTTTTCATGTAGATAGATACAATTGTGAATATAATTGATTGATAAAGTAAAAATAGTAATGTAATTAAATTCAGAAAAATTCTTAATGTATTTTATTTTCAGGGTGTTCACTGTCAATGCTTGGTAGAAAGCCATTATATTAAAAAAATATATATACTTTGTGTTAATTCCAACATTTATTAATTAAGATCACGACCGGTTTCGCTCATGACGAACATTATCAACTGAATGACGCTCGTCATTAGCGAATCCGGACTCTTAATAAATAAAAGTGGGAATAAGCACAAATGTATATTTTATTTTTTGAATAAATGTATTTCAATAATATTTAAAAAATATTGCTTTTTTACTCGTACTTGTTTGCTATTTTAAAAAAATATAGAAACAATAGTAATCATATTTTTTTCAACTTCATTCTTTAAAATATATTTAATATTATTGTCGTGGTTTGCCTTTCTGTAACGCACATGATGCATGGTGACACTGTCACCTGGTGGTAATATGCCATTTTTTAATATAGAGGATTAGCAGAGTATTAGCATATTTTTTCACTGCAAATGTTTGATAGTGAGAATGAGAACTAATCCATATAATCCACAATAAATGCTTTAATAGTCAAGTCAAATGTTTACTCATTATAGTTTCACCAGGCAAACATTTAATAACATTAGAAGTATCTTGAATAACATGACGTTTTCTAGAAAACTGTACATATTTTATTCAACTTATCATAAGACAAAGTATTTTTGCAAATACTCAATATCCCTTATTTAGAATAACGAATTTGCCTATTTTATTTAACTTTATACACTGAAATGAGTTGTGTTTATTGTTATTTAACTAGCATCATTAAATTATTATGATTGTCCGATGCAATATATGTCATTGAAATATTGTACCTATATATTTCACGGGCCATAATTTTATCAGAGCTGTTCTAAGGAATTACAAAGTACCCATGTCTTGATTATGACTGTTATGAGAGATTAAGTATAGATTAAAAAGCTATTTTTTTACATCCAATGTGTTTTTGTTAGTTTACTGGCTATGCTATTTATTTCCCCACCGTGAGATCACAGAAGCGGTTCATAGCGTTTTTCTCTCGTATGACCGCAAAATCACACAATTTTTGACTCATCACTGTTGTAATTCCGAATAATTGCAGTGAAGATTGACGACATATTATATTATAACTGCACATAACTCTCATAAAACCGTCAAATTGTAATAACACGTTTCCTTCAATCTTGAGCACATGGTTAGCAATATAATAAGCTCTCAAAGTCAAATTTTGTCGGGATTTTCTATGGGTTTTCTCGAAATTTAAATATATATTTTTACCTACCCGAATTGTTTTCCAACAAGGTATGGTTCAGCCAGTAATCATTTTTTTAAAAGTATGGTAGGAGCTATCTTATTTTTTAGTATATTTTTTTCTGAATACTGTTAAGCTTACTTGATATATGAAGTTAAAAATCTCAGCTATAATTCGAACCGCTTAAAATCTTCAACGTTAAATGTGTAAGTCCTCTGTACGCTCTTAATGCTTGTATAACATATATTATATTCAAGTAATGCTATTATCTTTGACCAGATTCACTTAATTAAGCATGCTTCCTTGCTGAGTAAAACCGGTTATTATCGTTCCTTATTAATTTGCAAACCACACTATATGTGGTGTCCTCGTGAACTGGCTTCACTAAAGATTTCTTACTTCTATAGCGATCACGCCCTTCCGTCGGTAACGATGGTAACGGAATACAAACAACCAAAATATTAGCGACAAAGGAGACTCGAAGAACTTGGACGTAAACGCGCCCTAGTACTTACTAAAGCTCCATAAATTTGACATTAAAAAACATCGTTCCTTATAAAATCAGCAATAAAATTAGCGTTCTATGTTTAATTATGTCTTTTCCCACCAAAAACTTACAGTTACTACTTATCTAAGTTATGTTTTTCTTCTTGTTTACACTTACCTATTTTTTTAGAAAATTATTTCATTGCGAATATACATAGTTACAGACAGTATTGACATACGATAAGATATTTTTTTTGTATTCAAGTTATTTAGCTTCAGCATTGCTCATTCAGATTTTGAACGTTTTCAGTGATTGTTATAAACAATTTACGTAAGTAATTTAAAATCACAAAATATGGTATTCCTTAGCTGTGATTGATAATACCATTCTTTGTGAAAGTGATTTCATCGTAGACGAGCATTTTTTCAACATTTTCAATTCATTAATCTCGCTCGTCGAAACATTCTCAAAATTAATCGATCAAGTTTTCGAATCTGTTGAAAGTTATTACAGGCACACGTACATATGAAATCATTCGAACCAAATACGGCAATATCACGCATTAAAACTTATTTAGACATTGCGGACCTTGATTCTAATACTCGTATGTTATATGGGTGAGTCTACACTTGGAATATCGATGTCTTTTAATAATATTGTGTACAAAAAATGAGCACAACTTTTTTAGCGTCTCGCATTTGTGTCTAACTTTCTTCGGTCCCATGAGCGCCTGGGAATACCTTTATAAGCCGCCGTGTTAACTTTTAGTCTGTACTGGCTCGATACACCGTGTGTAAGAAATGTTTTTTTTTTTTTTTTAAATTACACGCAACTTGTCCGGATTACTTAACCGGATTTTATAAATAAGAGAGTAATTAATCAAGTTTTTATCACGATAATCTTAATAGTGTTAAAAAAACAATTATTGTTTTTTTTTAATTAATATCAAGCATCTTGTATTCATTACCACATCACAGTGTGGTGTTTTAAACATTAACATGAAAATAAAAAAAAATACTTAAAAACTTCATAACATTTTGATCGAAGCCATTAATGTTAAATTTAAATAAAACGGGCAGTAAATATATTCTTTAAATATAAAATACTAACGGCTATTTTATCGTATTAAAAAATCGAGCATACTTGTGTTTAAAAACAAATCATTAAAAAGTAAAGCAACAATTTTTAACGACAATAACCTATAAATCATATGTACAGGGATATGTTCGGTGTTGTCGCTAGTAGGGATAAAAGGATAGAGCTAATTAATCGGCCTCGTTAGGTATTTTTAAATTGAGATTGGAAAGGTGGAAGGCAATTTTTAGATACCACAAACATTAATAATTTCGAACACAAATCGATTGAAATAAATATGTTCTCACTGGGACTATAGTGTGAGTAATAAGTTCGCATTAAATAAAAGTTAAGTGATCTATTTTTTAGCCACCGTGCATAATAATAATTCATCCTTAGATTTAGCACTGGCCTGAGAACTTCCGAGTTATGGCCACACGCCAGTGAATTAAGTTCACCTACATTCTGGGAGTGAGAGTAATTTTATTATATAAAATTGAGGTTTAATGCTTTTGTGATATTTCAGATATCATTTCATCAAAAAGAATAAACTTGACATTATTGTCAGTATAATATACTGCAAATTCAACTTATTATTATACTAAATAGAGAGCGTTTCTAGAAAATAGTTTTCTTTATAGAAAAGACTGTTAAAACATGTTTTTAGCGACGTATTTCATACATTTAAGTCACATAGTAATCATAGTATCACAAAGAGCTAGATTTTCATATTTTTACTAGGACAATACCCAGAGTATTAAGAATATAAATACAGTAACATCTTAATACGTTTAACTTCGACATAACATACTAAATTTGAATCGTTCAAACTATGTACATTCTTACAGATTTTGTCACTAACGACTTCAGGCGTTCAAGTGCAAGGATGAACTTGAACTGAACTTGGGTCGTTAGTGACAAAATCTGTGTGAATGTACATAGTTTGAAAAATTCAAATTTAATATTGAAATTCCACCAAGCATCTTTAGTCGAAATCTTAAATTAACATACTAAATATTGATAGAAATAATGAAATCTGCAATAATTCAAAAAAATATTCTTTTTCTAGTTCAATATTGAACCAGCCCAACGAGGTATGGCCTAAGTTAAATCATCAACGGAAGATAGCATTTTTAACATTATGTCGTATAATTTGATACCTCGAATTATCTAAAATACAACAGTTAAGGTGTGTCTATACGTCCACAATAAAAATTGGGTTAAGTATTTTTTTTTTCTATAACTAACAAAGAACGGAAATAATTTTATAGCATTGTCAAATTATTACCGCATAGTTTTATATCGATTTGTCATACTCTGACACTGTTACTAATTCTACCGTTATCTTGCAAATATTTATATAATAAATAGGTTATCTATTGTATACAAATTTACTAAATCAACAATGAAAATAAAAAAATACAGAAAACTTATTCATTTTTACTAATTAGTTGTGATGGAAATCTAAGTTACTGAAAATCAATATTTATATTCTTCTTTCAATATAAATATCATCATCAATTTTAGCATGAAGAAACTTTTTCAAAAGCAAGAATGATTTCTTGTCGTCATGGCCTGAGGCCACAGTTTTCTGAAACAGTCAATACAATACTATGTTTATTACATTCACATTTCCAGCCCTTACACTAAATAATAAAATAATTCCATTTAATAATAGAGTCTCGAAATGAAAGACCTCCCATATCGTGAGCCTAGGGATGATCTTAAAAGATAATTAACTAAGGTTGAGTTTTTTTTATCAAGTAAAGTTTGAATGGCTTCTTTTATACATAAGCTCTGATTTTAGAAGGATTTCAACGACTTTGAATAGTGTGGAAATAAACTTATATATAAAACAAGGTAAAATGCCTCAATAAAAACGTTTATGATATTTTTGTTAAATGTTCTCTATTCTCGGGTTTCACGTTAGTTCAAAATGGGAAATTAAGCTGATGAAACTCTTTGGATGGAAAAGAAAATAAAAATATAATATTTCATTTGTATTTGAAAAATATTATATTTTTAGTATATTTATTTATTTAAATTTGTGGAAACTGAAAAAATATACAATTAAATAAAATAAAATAAATGATAAATCCAATTGTTGCGATACAGCTTGTGACACGTGTTAATGATGAGAAGAATTTAATTTTATATTAAAAATGAACTTCCACAAAGTTATCGCCAAATCGATCAAAGATATACAATTAAAGTTTAAAATTGAAATTAGCAGTCAATAATATTACATATAAAGAAGAACAATAGTTTAATATTGTTTAATCAAATCAAAAAAAATATTTATACAGTCGTGCAAAATTCGTAGAATGTAGTGTGATGGATTCAAATTATTTTATATATTTCTGAAGATTTCTTGCTTTTCCGTTTCAAAGAATATTTCAGAAGCCCAAATTAAATAATTCAATCAGATATAAAAAAAAAAAACCTCAGTGCTTTTATCTTCGTTGTTCATTCAATAAGTCATATAAAATGTTTTGAGATAAAATGAATATTTTGACAATTCTTTAAACGTACCTTTATAATAGAAAACGTATGCATATGTTAAATATTTTAACTGACATTTTATTCATACGATTATTACGATGGCACTCTTCAAAACTCTCCTGGTAGTTACATCAATATTTGTCAGCTGAAAGCGACAATTTGTCACTTCGATTATAATTTTATAGGAAATCGCTAAAAAGTAATTTCTTTTAAATGCAAATCTTTTCTCTGTATTATTTTTCTTGTTTCAGTGATAATACTGTATTCGTTTGTTTGATTCGCCGCGAAAGAACAATAATATTCAAAAATAAAATTAAATCAAATATCTGTTCTATCAAAAAAGTATCTAACTGTATAGCCGTTACCGGTTATTTTGGAACACAATTAAAATGTACACCGAGAAAGCAAGTAAGTTTTAAATTTGGAAGGATCCTATCTGAAATCATAATGATAGTCTTTTTCTTCGATTGAATATTTGAGTCACGATATTTTTGACTAACCATATATCTCACATTGTTGAGTTTAATACGCATTGTTTTGTTATAATATAAATGATAATAGCATCACGAATACTTTCATATAAAAAACATGCTTTTTGAATGACTGAATTATTATTCAGCATTGTGTATTTAAATATTTAATATATGAAATATATGAAATATAACAAAGAACGATTTAATTTAAATGTTATATAAATCGTAAATATTTTACATTGAAACAACGCATAAGATTGCAATCAAAGCAATCGTGCAATTATATTGCATTTGATAAATAAGAGTAAGTATATTATTCTCCGAGAAAAATATAAAAAAAGATAATTTATTTAACATGTATATCTAGTTTAGCATAAATTTAGTTTTGAACGATAAAATATGTCTCTATCTCGAAGCGAGTTCATAAATTAAAGTATAGTGAAATGCTTAAGCTTCTGTTTGTAGTGATATCTATTGACAAGAATAATTAGGATTGTTTCTATTAACAAGAGCTCACCAAAAAGTCTACGACGTTCAACTTGTTTATGGTATATTATGTATAGTAAATATTATCTTTCAACCCATTCGCTGTATAAGTCCTTATGTTTTCAGTTAAGACATTTTACTTCGACTTAAAACGCCATACTTTATTATGAAAACTTTTTTATGACTGGTTTATAACTGAATATGTTATATTTTGTCTTTTCTCGTTCATTATATCTAATTTACATTTCGAAGTAAAGAATTTTTGATACAGCTAAATTGAAATCGATTATTCTGAAATTTTATATTGTTTCTATTAAATTTTGCTATGTAATTTCACGTTGAACGATTTACAAATTTACGAATGAATAAATTATTTTTCGTTTCTCGTGAGTATAGATTGTAATACCTAAATTACCGAAACTGAGATCCCGATATTTATAATGTTTTTTCGATACTGAAATATGCGTTTTTTTAACGTTAAAATACCTATATTTCGGTATTGCAGATAATCTATAACGTATTTTAATATACATACAGTTGTTTGCGATAAATTTAAATATTTAAATACTAATAACACTTTTGTCAATATTGACAGATTTAAGAATTAATGAGCTTTCAATGTTTTATTATTTAAAAAAAAACCGTAATAATCACCCATTTTATATATATCTTATGACGGTATTTTATACGAAATATCAAAATACAGATTTTGATTTACTCGTCAGGTATTGAGATACCAATTGGCCGCTTTTAGAGTAACACTATTGATATATTCACCCGGTATTGAAACATTACTCGTAAGATCTAAAATTTATTGTATAGATGTACAACGACAAACGTTTACTTTTTAAACTAAAATATTAGAGGCCAGTTACTCTCTATTTTGCTAACCACTTATAGCATTATTTGTATAATGAACCTTTCTCCATTACGGCGACCGGTCAGTCAAGTTAAAATATTTCAACAAGTCCTATGGTATTTGTTTAACTACTTTTTAATAGTAAACATTGCCGTACATAATAAAAAATACAAACGATGCGGTCTGGTCGAAATTTTATTCCGTTTCTATTGCAGAGTCTAAAACCTGATGCTAAGCTGGACTAAGTCATGTTCGGAGCTCCAAGATCAACAGTGAAAGTTGCTGATCGAGTTTTCTAGTTCATCTCTCACTCGTTTATCGCAGCATCCAATACGCCCTTTAAAATGTTCACGGCTAAGAACTGGTTTGTAGAAGAATAAACCATTTTATAGCGTCTGGTACTGCGCATTATGGATCAAAGAAAAATGTTATATTCTATCATATTTATTGAGATATTATACGCTTAATAATAGCGTCTTATATAACACTTGTATGCAGTGCTTTTCATACAACGTTTTCAATTTATAATAATAACTTTTAGATATTGATGTCTAAAACCATGACTTGTAAAATGTGCATGGTACAGACAAAATAGTGTAATATGTAGGGAACATTATAGGTTAATGGAAATCTTGTAATATATTATGATAATATTTAGTCAATCAAAATCTTTATAAACTTTAAAGTTACTCTAAAAAATAAATGCCGAAGTCTACTAACATTCAGAAATAAAATAAAAAACATAATGCTAAGTGACAAAATGATGTATCAGATTTATAGATTGAATTGGTATTGACTTAGTAGAACTTCATTGTAATAAGGTGAAAAAAACAAAGTATTTTAGTTCCATAAATATTATTATAAATGTATATAGTTGATGCCTTCATCAGAATTATGTTTAAGCTTACATAAAATCAACTATATATACTGGTTTAGAAAAGATAAACAATATATCTTTTTATCCACCCACCAAAAAATACTACAGTCATGTTAATAAATATAATTTGTAGAATAAATGATCATATGAGAGTGGATAAAAAGATATATGTAATAATTAATGTAAATGTAAGTTTAAACATAGTTCTGATGAAGGAACTACTAAATAGCTATCAACTATATATAAATAAATTGAAGTTTTCTCTCATATACGATATCTTTTTTCTACCTCTATATGATATAAAAAAAATCCGAAAAATTGTTTCATTTGAACGGAAAAAAGCTTCAACAAAACATACAATAAAAGACTTGTACATTCTTAAGAATACTGAGTTAAATTAAACAGATTCTTAATAATATTATATTTTTTCCATAATCCAAAATATCACTCAGTCACTTTTCTCACCGAGAGAGAACGTATAGAAAAACATTTTGCAATGAAATTTACAGACACGATATAATATGTGTATTACATTGCTATATTCACACAAAATATTTTTTTATAAAGGGAAATTGGAGATTCATCTTGAAGATAATATTATTTGAAAATGTACTATTTTGATAATTTGTTTCAATGTTTTTTAAAAGACGTTATGATTGATTTTATTCATTGAATTGCCAACTAAAACAACACGTTTTTTTTTTTAAATATTCATACTAAAAAAATATCGTCAATAATACATTGGGCACTCGTTAAATTGACAGATTTGGCAAAGGAGTAAATAACTGCTGCTTTCATAATTAAAAATAACACGCAATTATTTTTTGTATGAAGACACCAAAAATGCATTTTTTAATACGTTAATAACCATAGTTATACAACTTCTAATACAATATAATATATTTTTTTTTAAAACCATGTCCGCTCCCAATGTGGAGCATATGGACTCCTAATGGAGTTTATCTCAACATAAGTGTTTCTACGAGAACTGCTTGTTACTCAGTTGCTCAACCTCTCATTTTCCGAAGAGAGTAGGGATAGAAGGATAGGGCTAAGACAGGATTAGTGGTAAGCTAATCGCTCTCGATACGCCCCGTTCATAGGATAGGATGGGTGAGAGGGGGGAATTCAAGACATCACATACATCCATGCTACCGTACAGAAATTCATAAATCGATTGAAAAATCAATTTATAAAACTGTCCGTACCGGGATTTGAACCCGGGCCCTCCGTAGCCGAAGCCAACAATGTTGACCACTCGACTACACAGGCGGCTGTTTTAAATACTTTAATTCTATATATACTTTATAAATTAATAAAAACATTTAATTAAATAATGTATGTAACGAATATTATAACAAGATTAGTAAACCTCGTCTACATAAATTATAGCTATAAATTCATGTTAACGACTTATGAAACTGTAAATATTGTTAAATGAAAAGTCTTCCTCATTTTTGAACAATTCACAACTGTATCAAAATGCATTTTAATAAAAGGAAAAAATATATTGATAGATCGGTCAGTTAACATAACATATCACTACTTGCGTCAGTTACTTAACCAGGAAACCGGTCTCGCTAACTTGCTCTAATTATTATCCCTTAGCTACTATAGCTCCCAATCTTTTTTATATAATTATTATATATTTAATTAAATTATATCGTTTAATGAAAGCAACGGTGAGCCAACGCCATATGAGATATGACAGTATGACATTCGAATGCTAAAGATAATCCTATGCAACAAAACACTGAGATAAATATTGCTCTAATTTTAAAGCAAAATCTCACTGTTATATTTGTTTTATTGCCTTGTGACTTCAAAGAATCAGTATACATGGAATAACTAAACACAAATAATAATAAATTTAAAAAAAAACATATCCTTTATTAGAAACTTCTATAGTCTATATCAGGCGTAGGGAACCTGCGGCCTTTTGGCTACTCTGATGCGGCCTTCTGGTCAATTCTGTAATTTTGTAAATTTATATAAATTCGTAAATTCCTGACATTTTCTGACCGTAATTTCCTGTTTCCGGACAAAGATTCCCTAGTCGATGTTTACTGCGGCCTTATGTCGAATAAGAAAAATGAATGCGGCCTTTAGATAATAAAAGGTTCCCTACCCCTGGTATATATTATATTAAACAATTTTGAAAGTAAATAAAGCACAAACCTTTATGATTTATTTAAGAATATATTATCACCCGCTGTGGTCTAGTTAGAGCTTACTCCACCGATCAGGCGGGTCTGGGTTTGATTTCCGGTAAGAACAATGTCTAATTTAAATTTGAGACATATGACGTGGATGTTTGTGATGTCAATTCTCCTCGAGTTAATCTCGAGTGACTCACGAAAAAATCTCACCGAGTTTTTTCTGTGATCTTTCAACTTTAAAATATTTGGCGTATTGACATTAGCTGTAATGCCATTTTTTTTTTTAAATATTTATGAATTATGTTTTATTGAAATCATTTTTAAATAACTTAATTATTCGTTTTACTGTGAGGTTATTGAGGTTTAATTTGAAAAAACTTTGCCTAAACGTAATAATTTTTTTAATAGTCTTTTGTCATACTATGTTTTTGGGCTACTACTTATACTAACGTTTTAAGAGTTAGATTTTTCCATATGGCATATTAATTCGATTTACATATGTCTATTGATTTCTTTCCTTCTCACTTACCAACTTTCCGTTCCCTAAAACGGTGGATATGTAAAGGGAGCGACTGGCCGACCCTTATCTCTCCTTATTAATTTTAGTGTAAGTCGGGGAGAAATTAAGCGAGAAATGAATTACAAGTTTTCTTTTAAAATAGATTTCTGTTGAGATGTTTCACAAATATACACTTTTTCATTTGATTTCATACGGTATCTTCTCGAAGTATTGATCACATTCACTTTCATTCAATTCATTGGTCTAAAACTCTAAAATATTAATGAAAAATAAATACTAATTCGTCATATCACATATGATGGTCATACTAGTTTTATTTTAAAAGCACGATGATACACAATTTGTTTTTAGATGGAAACATGTACAAAAGGTTATACTTCAACAACAATGGTAGTAAAACGATTTTTTTTAAGATTCAGAAACTCAGCTAAATCAATTTACGCACCAGTTGCAGTAGACGTAACGCTCGCTTGCTGGCATGTTTCGAGATAGTACGAAGAAGATGGCTACCCACCAGCCAACTGCGAAAGATTTATTTATTAACATCTGAAGATGGACAAGAGAGTATGGACAACTCTCATACGCCAGTGGATAAAACTTTCTTGGACATGTCTTGTTATTATTATACTTGTATGGAGACTGTACTTTTTATCTTCTCACAGTAATTGTGTACACACACTAAAGGATCTTTAAGATATTATGGAAACCAAAAGTTAATACAACCGGACGCAAACAATTTATGATAAGTCTAATAAAAAAATCAATTTATATCACAAATAAGAGCCTCGACTATTATATTATATGATATATTATAGTCTTGTGGCTTAATTCGCGTTCTAAAATATGTAACATTGTATGTCATGGCCCCTTTTCTGCGTCTTCTTAGTGAGGTTAAAGCTTTTACCATTTTTTTCATTTTGATTTGATACAGAAAGTTTGTAGTCATCTTTTTAATTATGATAAACAAAAGCTCTAAGCACGTAACATGAAAAGTCATTAACTACAGTTTATGTTATAAACTATGTGTTACTCGATAAAGAAAAAAGATTTTTATATGGATTGCAGATTGACAGCAGTTATCTTAAACGTTCAGGGGTCTAAATAATCTGTGCAGCGAACAAATCTGAACTTCGCCAGCATTTTAGTAATCCCCTTTACATATATTATGACGATTTTCATTATTAATTATTCAAATTGCAGTATATGTTAATACTTGTGTTCGAAGGCTTGGATATCTGTGATGTCTGAAATTTCTTCCCACCCATCTTAGGAAAGGTGAGGTTGAGCAACTGAATAATTAACTCGTAGAACTTCAGTTAAGACAAACTCCATTAGGAATCCACATCCCCCACTTTGGGAGTGAACATGGTTATAAAAAATGCTTCTTCTATAATTGGGTCATCCTATAAAGTACAATATAATATCGACTGTGGAAAGGAAAAAGGACGTAACCCACACATATCAAATTTTACAGGAGGCGCTAAAAACGTGTTTTGATGATTTTGTGACATATGAAAATTATGAATTATACACAACCCTGAAGTGCACGGAGACTTCTAAACTGGTGTTTAATTGACATAATCTAATATTAATTAAAGAAATTGTCTAGGAAAAACCTTTATTTCAATCTTTTTTCTTGGTTTTAATTTTTTACAAGGTCATTTTTTCAATCTTAAAAGCTAAATTAAGATACTAATTCGACATTTGCAGCTTGCATCCTTTTGATAGAATGTGTATCAAGTTTGATACATTGTGATCATCGAAAAAAGCTGTTTTGGAGAAACTGTGGGTTAAGTCCTTTTTCCTTTCCACAGTCGATATTATTATGATGCAATGACGTCGTTTCCAGTAATGTGTAGGTTTTTAATCATTTTGTAAGATATGAAATACAAGACACATAGCAATGTACATCGACGATGATTGTTGCCATTACAATAGAATTTAAGAAGACATTTGTTATCTTAGCGCTTTGAAAGCAAGCTTTATAATTTAGCATGGATTATTAATGTAAAAACCAAATCTTTCAGTGTATGAAGGGTATTGCTTGCGTCGGATCGAGAATCGTGAACTACTTGTCCAAAATGGAAACACCTACATACATACGAAATGTAGACGATCGAGAATTTTTCACAGATAATAATCAGTTTCGTTTTTTTTAAAGAAATAACTAATGCAATGAATTCCAGTACACATCAATTTTACAATGTTTACATTGTTATTTGTATAATACCAAGACTAAATAATACTCTATTTATATGAATAATAATTCATATTTTTACATTGTGACGTCTGTAATAACTATGGGCTATTTTTTTGTTTTGATTAACTATAGATTTAGTAATTTCCCTGCTGAAATTTGTAATAAGGTATTTTACTAACTTACACGGTTGTGATATTTCGCTATAAATTTATAATAATTAAATTGAAAATTACTTGAAGGCCAACACAATACAAATATTGAATAAAGTAATGAAATAAATTTGTACGGGTCTAACGTCAATAATAAATTTCTTGCTGCTTAATCGATTTATTTAAGCAAGTGTACGTATGGGGATCCGAGCCCGTGGCCGCTGTAACTAAACAAGGTATTTGACCATTTCGTCATTTTTATCCTCCAGTACAATATCTAGATTCTATTTCTTAATCATAGATTGATTTAGTTTTATTTTCGAATGATTCTAAAATAAACTTGTGGAAATTCTTTTTAATGCAAAATCAAATTTAATAACATTAGCATATTATACGTAACATCTTTAGACTGTTTGAAGATACTTTTCAAAGATACGAAACACGTGTCACATTAAAAGTAGTAATACAAACTGTGGAATAACAAATTTAACTTTATCTTCTTCTTGTCGTTGACTTCAGTGACGGATAATTGTATCCGTCACCGTCACTTGTTTTGTATCTTGTATTGACAATAACGGGGCGCAGTGAGAGTGATTAATTAACCACTAGTCCTGTCCTGCTCTCTTTGAAAAATAGAAGTTGAACAACTGAGTAACAAATACTTCGCGTAGAAATAAAAAAAAACTGCTGCTGAATTACCTCCATGTGGATGCCATATGCTCTAAATTGGTAGTGGACATGAATTGACAAAAAAAATATATATAAAAATGGGTAGTGTAATTTGTTATTATTTTCTCAAAACAATTGATACGAACAACGCATATACAAAACACAACGAAAAAGTGTGTGTGTTCTTTTCCCTGTAGAAAATCACTTAGCTCTTACGCTTACACACACTCTCTATCTCTGAGCATGCGCAGGTGGAGAAAGATATTGAAGGTACGTTATAGGTATACAAATAAATCAAGAAAAATATATATATTTACAATGAAAAAATATAATTTATTCAGAGCAATAGTTGAATAAATTCGTTCAGTTAAATAATAAGAATACAATGAGTGATTTTTTGCAACGCACCTTTATTTATAATTAATTGTGGCTACTTCTTTAAGAAAAACTTGCAACTTCTTCCCACGTGTAACTACGACTAGCGACATTAAAATTCTCTGATATTTCGTTATTAAAAATACGAAAGTTTAGCGTTCATTTAATAAATTTTAGTCGTTTTTCTCACGTAAATAATCTCGTAAAAATGATTTCGTTTCATTGTGATTGTACCAACTTAATTCATAGGGAAATACTTTGTTTTAGTTCGAGTGTCTAAAATACATTTCAAAGTATAGGAATCGGATTGTTGGGCTATTTTATGTTCGGCTTAACATCGGAATAATTATTTAAAAAGATAATATGGAAACGTGCTTTTATCAATATTTAATTGGTATGGGTGTTATATTATTGCAAAAATGAAGATCAGTTTGACTTGTACGTCATTGTATAGGAAGTTGCTCAACTAGCACACAGCTGACTATGATTAAAATCTCTATCAAATAACTCTTACAATGATCAAATTTTTTACCAAGAAAGTTGGAAAATAACGGTATGGTTAGAGTAGAATAAGTGGTAAGTTTTTAGGTTTTGCTACACCCCATTTTTATAATTGATGGGAACCTATGGGAAGGAATTTGAGACACAGACATACGTCCATGCATTTACAGACATCAATGACAGACTTTGAAACACAATTACCTTAAAATAAAAATCTAAAATCTTCAATTAATTGTTACTCAGTTGCTCAACCTCTGTTTTAAGAAAATATATGGATAGCCAGGGGTGGGATGGAGGGGGCTCAGAGGGGCTCGCGTGAAACCATTGTTAAATTTTACTAAGGCCAGTGAGCCCCTGGTTAATTTAAAAGAAAACAATATTCTCAGATCAAATTAGTATATAACTGAAATTTCTGACTTATACGACAGCTTCAGTATACACAGTAGTACATCTTAGCCATTTAGATTGATAAGTTTACAGTAAATTGCATATTGTTACAATTCATAAGTGTATTAAGTCGATTGCTAATTAAAGTATTGCATAGGATTGATAAAAAATTTCACTCCTTCCCCATAACACTGAGAATTGTTTTGGGATAAAACGAGCCCCTTGTTAACGTATTGGCAGCCCACCGCTGCGGATAGAAGAATAAAAATATTTTTTGGAAAATCGCTTTCACTACGCCCCATTTTAAAGATCGAATAGACTTTAGAAGGAAATTTTAGACATCACATACAAACATCCATGCACTTGAGCGGATGTTCAAAAATCGATTGAAAATCTGTCCGTACTGAGATTCGAACCCGTGAGCTATGCAACACAAGACATCGACTTTGACCACGTACTGTGACAGGCTGTTAGGCATACATCTCTAGATTATTCATTTATATCACCGATTAATATTGGCATTTATTGTTGGTTTATTATTTTAATCGATATATTTTTTACTACTGAATGAATTAGTTGGTAGAAGATTCTTAGATTATTTATATAGCAATTAAATCCAATTTATTCAAATTGAAAGTGGGCCAACGTTGTATTTGAATGGGATTATTACTTTAAATGAAGTTAATTAAGCATTATTAAGCGTTTAATTTAACAATTTACCGCGTTTTAAAATGTATCATAGACAACAGTTTTTTGGTTTTTCGTTTCATAAAAATAAATATAATTATATTATTAACAGTACAAGAATTCAGATTTATTATCTACTAGTTTAAAATAATAAAATAATGATGTATTATATTGATAAAACAAGAAATGGTGTTTATATATTATGAAACTAAATTGATCCAATTTATAAGTAATTAATTTATATATTCTGGGCTATTTCATTGTTTTTACAGATGAAACAACGTGTCAATAAATATTTTTATCAACAAGAGCACAACAACACATACAGTCTAAATCCACTATTAATTTTTGCTGTGCCTTCCTTGAAAAACGTCATTATGGAGTTTTACTAGATTATTTATTGTAAAGTATTTTTTAAGTCCATGTTCGCTCCCAATGATTAGTCTATGGCCTTCTGATGGAGGTATCTTAACAGAAACTTCTCTACCAGAAATTCTTGTTAGTCAGTTTCTCAACCACTATTTTTTTAAAGAGTAGCGATAGAAATGATATTGTTAGGACAGGACTAGTGGTAAGTTGATCGCTCTCACTACGAGCCCGTTATTTTAGGATCGGAAGAGTGGGAAGAGATTTATAGACAACACAAACATCTATGCCATCAGCCAGAAATCGATAAGTAGACAAATATAACGAAGTGCGCCAGCACTGTTAAAACTGAATAAAAAATATTTAGTATAATACTTGGACCTAATTGCTTGTAAGAATCTTCGGAAGTTTTATCATGTTTTTTGTTTAAAAACATTGTCATATCTTTGATTTTATAAAATAGAAAATTCGGAAACAATGAAAATAGACAAATGAAAATTGGTTCACAGACCCAATCGTAACGCTTTAATGGCCACCGAGGAGTATTTATTTCTTACATAAATATAGTACAATGTTTATATTGAAAACTTTTATTTTTTCAAGTTTCCTGGTTTGATCTATTACACATCAATTATTATGATGTAAGAAGTAATTCGTCAGTCATCGCTGGGTATCAATTACTATTGTTTCAACATTAAATATACCACGGTGATTTGTGTTTTTTTAACAACATTTTAATATCCGCAGACATTAATATTAAAAGAATAACACTAAAATGTGGTTTTGCTTTTGGGTAAACTTTTTATGAATTCCTAAATGTGGGGGAAATACTTCTATTACTATAGCGATAAAACTAAGGTAGAGGTGCTTTGACTTTATCATGAACACCCAGAGAGCGGTTTAAACAACCTTTTGTCAGGTCTAAAGTGAAGAAGCGACGATGTGCCTGGCTTGGACACGTGCTGCGGATGCCTCAAGAAAGCCTGAATTCTGCTTGTCTTTTCTATCAACCGAATGGATCTCGCCATCATGTAAGGCTGCTGATGGCTACCATAGATGTACTTGGTGGAGCTACGGGACGCTAGGATGACAAGAAGACTAGCAGGGAACAGATAATCTTGGAAAAACCCTATGGTGGCCATATGCCCCGGATATAAAGCGGATATGGTAAAAAAAGCAATAATGTTTTTCACGATACACTTTTTTCAATTATTTCATTATATAAATCAAATAGCTTTTACATTATTAAATAATTAATAACATGGTCGAAATTAAATTATGTATAAGAACATGTTTGTCACATCAAAACAGAAGTTTGGTAGACAGTGTGGCGCAATAATACTTACCTCTGATTTGACCGAGGCATCAAGAAGAAGGTATATGACAAAGTATAAAAAAAAACTATATAGTAAAAAAAAAATACAATTACCATAATCAGAGTTTGCTGATCGTTCGTTGTATTTTTAATATAGTGTCATCAATTTTCTGAAATAGCTTTTTTTAAATTAAAATTTTGAAAATTTACTTAAAGCTTTTTTGTTTTAAGCATTCATTGACTACACTTTATTATAGACATGTTATTCAATATTTGAAATGAATTTCAATATTGCTACTAGGTTCCTAAAACAAAAAGATGACATCAATTCTTGGGAAAGGCATTGTTTGTGAAAGACAAGGATTTATTTTTTAATTTTAAAAATATACACTTAAATATTCGTATTGTTAAAACATGTATATGGATATGCTATTATACCTACGTGCTATGTATCATATGTTATAAAGGTTGTAATACTTTACACAACAAAACATAATCGATTTTTTTATATTCTTTAATATTTAATGGCTTTATTTACCAACAATTTTTCAGTGATTTCGTTGGAAATTAACCATCAAATGCCAAATCGATAAACGTTTTGAACACCGTCATTACCTATTATTACAGACCTAAGGTGTTTGAGTCGAAATAATAATGTGCAACATTGAAATTGTATCCGAATGCCTGTGTAATTTATGCAACATTTCACAATTTAAATAAAAAAAAACAAAACATCGAGAGATAATCATTGAAATTGTGTGGTATTTTTTTTAGTTTTAATTATGCGTTTTATAATGGCTGGGCGATAAATACTCTGTAATCGATGCGCCCAACATTTTAATTTTTTTCTAAGGTTTACATTATATGCAAATATTTGCTGTCGAAATTAGTATAAACAGTGATCGTCAACATGTCTACTTACTTACTGATGTTGAATTGAATATTTTTGTATTCCTGACATATGTTTTTGTTTTTTATATTATGTAATCAGAAAATCTTAGTATCATTGATGTTTCAACTGAGGAATTATATAAGGCATGTTCAATTTTTGATAAATGTTGAAATTCGTAATAAAAAATACTTAAACTATCACAAACAATGGAACTACTACCAACCATAGATATCTTAATTTCTGTACCGGTTTCGCTCAGGTTTTAATATGCTCATCTTTATTTTTTTTTTGCTTAAACTTTCGGAACTATATTTGAAGTAAGTCATAATTTATTAAGTCAAAAGAAATATAATTGAATGTCATATTAATAATTTCAAATAATTAAAAATGATTACACTTGTATTAACTTAAATCGATAAGACTTTTATTTCACATGTTGACACACTTTCACGAGTAAAAAATGTTATTTTTTATTTAATAGTTTAATTGTAATGAAAATATTTCTTAATGGAGATTTAATTTTAATAAAATTATTATATTGTGTGTACTAATTAATGTCTGTAAACATTGCCACTCACTTTTAAGGTGTTCACTGTTAATATATTAAGTTCAACAAAAAAAACACTCTTTTTTACTTATTCCATATTTATTTAGTATGATCAGGACCGGTTTTGCTCATGACAAGCATTTAAATCAGTAGATCACTTGAAAATGTCCGTCATGAGTGAATCTGACTCTGATAATATTAAATAAATTTAGTATTATGGCAAAAGAGTTTTTTTAAAACTAAATAATCTCTATTAAAATATGACAGATATTGGACTGTTAAATAAAGTTGAACGGAGTGTTTGTTTATTTGTTAAGAAGGTATCGTATGCATTGTTACATTAAAAGTTTAAACACTTCTTTTATAATGTATTTTAGTATGTCATATTAAAAATGAAAATATTTTTTAATCGCAGACATTTGAATTTGTTTATGTTTGCAAATCATTTTCCTATATACGGTCATGTAGGCGTAGATGTTCATCACTTTGGAGAGCTTTGAATAAAGCAAATATAAATAAAAATGTAGGCGTCAATAATTCTATTTTGATATACGTGTATGCTTACATAAGACAATTTCAAATGACTATGATTTGAGTAAGATGTTATCACGCTGCATCATAAGAATTTATTACATTCAAAATTTTGTTATCTTTCGTAAGCATCTAAAGTGTTATTATTATGATATTAATGAAAATTAAGATTTACAAGGTTGGCATCATATTTATTACAATGCCATTTTTTGGACGCAAAATAAACAACAACAGACTAATCCTATATTTCCTCGGGTTCATATAATTTGACGTCACGATTTATTAAAGGTTCTTAAATAATGCAAAAATTTGGAATAATGGTAGCCCCCATGGTGGAAAATCCAATCATGGAAAAACCAATATATATATTTAAGAAAAATATTATTATTTTAAAATTCTGGATTAGTTATTTTGCTGTGTAATATATTTTGAAAAAAATGGGGAGCGGAAAAAAATAGCCTTTATCAAATGATGTCATTCATAAATGATGCTTAAAACCATTTCTAAAGTAGGTGAATTTTTGTATTTAAATTTTAAATAATTTTCAAAATGAGATTCATATGTTTTCAATCAACATCTGATAATAATGATGTAACTGTAGATGCAAATACATATTTTCTATGAATTTGTAAAATCTTATACTACGTGTATACAGAGCCGGCTCGAGGATTTCTGCGCATGTGTGCTGAAAAACTAGATCTAAATGAGTGGATAGTGCCAAAATCTTAGTGCGGCGCCTATGCGCCTGTGTACCCCACACGTGCGCCGCACTCTTTGCCCACGCCACAACCCGTGAACACAACACATGTTACACACATGTGAAAACATGTGAAAACATGTGAAAATGTGACTTAAGAAATCAAAAAAATATTTTAATTCATTTCTAATCGAGGTAACTCGACACAACTTTTTGAAGATTTTTTTTTCTTACGAGAACTGATTGTCACTCAGTTGCTCGAATTTTCTTTGTCGAAGAGATTGGAGATATCATGACAAGAACCAAAACAGGACAAGTGGTCAATTAATCGGTTTCACCGGGTCATTTTGTTTTTGGATTGTGAAAGTGGGAGGGAGTTTTTAAACGTCACAAATACCCATGCCTGAAATATTGATATATATAATATTGAAAAAAATATTGTTCGCAGTGGGACTCGAACCCGTGAGATCTGTGAAGAAAGCTTACGACATTGTGCACTATGCCACGGACCCGGCTTACATAATGCTTTTGATTCTATGACAATATATTGAAATATAAAATTTACAACATTTATTGTAAATATTGTTTAAATAATTTTTGTCAATTATTGCATATCCGAAGCAATCTTCAACATTCGATTTTTTTAGTTCTGATACCTACGATTTGTTATTCAATACAATTTTGGTATTATTACTATATTTTCACCTGCAATAGCGAGTTTCCGGACATCTTGCATTAAAACAAATTTACCTTCTACGTGTTCATAAACATCATCTTTTGAATCAAACACCATGACGAGCGGAGCGCTCGTGATAAAGTCAACGTTTTCAAAATTGGAATCAGTGACTAAACAATTATTTTGTACAAACAAAAACAGACAGTATCAAAGTTGAATTCTAAAAAATGTCTGAGATGTCATAATCAATCATTGAAATCTGAATAAAAAGTTTGGTTTCACTATTTATAAAATTGAGAAATTGATATTGATTGACAAGGCTTCGGATTGTATTAGCTCTTTTCTAATTACCATGCCCTTTTGTTGAAATTATTTGAAATGTTCTGTTCTGAAATAATTCACACCACAGTATTGCCATATTGTTAAAACTACATAATATATACTTGCAAGTACGGAATAATATTTTCCATATATTTATAGCTGAAAAACCAACAGATTATTTTTTATATTGTTTACGATCAAAATGTGCAATAAATAAAAATCTTATAAATTTATTTATTACATTGAAATGATTTAAATAATTTATGTTTGTGATATATTAATTATTTTTAATGAATATTATCTCTTTTTAATTTCATTAGTACTTCCACACCACCAACACGTTTAAGCATAGTTGCATCCTTGAAATATTTAAATAAACTCTTAGGCACAAATATAATAAATCTTTCAAAATTTATTGCTTTCATATATTATACGAAATGTTGATGGAATGAGGAAGTTTGTGTTCATTTTTAATTTCCTCATATGTATACCAAAGAATATGATACAGTAAATATATTTTGACATAAGTAGGTGGTGTATTTTTTATTTGAAAAACATCACGTTATAATTCGAAAGGATTAAATTTATAGTTCAAAAATTTTAACTTTGGAAGTTCAAGGATTATTTCGTACATTGCAAAAAAGGTTTATTATCGATTAATTACACTAATGATTAATCACCTTTATAGCTTTAGATTTATTGGTAAAAAAAACTAACGTTCATCAAGCATGGCTTGCTTGGAAAGAGTTTAATAGAATAAAACAAAACATGTTCTATTTAAATGTTGATTTTATTAAAGGCTTGTTCAAATGTTTGAACAAATTGAAATAAATACGATGGATTATACTGTACGAGAGTATTTTATTGCAAAAATATACTATTGATACAAATCATTTAAAATTTCTAATAATTAAAATTAGCAGTCTACTTGTATTCATATAAGCTTCAGAAAAAAAACAATCATATGAACATACCTATAATAAATTCTATAATTCCGATTTATAAAAAAATGTTCTACATATTTTCTAGTGCTAATTTTTGGGGAGAACATTGGCCGCCTCAATCCGTCTCCATCGCCTTTCTACGCCAACCACTGACTTACAGCACTTGTGACAGACGAAGTCCATCCAAAGAAATCGTCGCCCAGTATTATATATATGCTGAGAATTCTCAATTCTAGACTTCTAGACTTTTTTAATGTCCCGGGAAATTCTCGCGACCCGAAACTCTAGTACTGAAGTATTTTTAAAAATAAACATTTAAACAAATATTTATATTAGTGATGTAAAGTACCATTATTTAAATATGTAAACTTCTTCAAAACAAAATCTTAACATAACACTTTCGGTTTATCTATTTCCTGATAGTTTATTTTCGTTTCAACTCGGTATAGGCGTTGAATTTGAGCAAATCTTAGTAATGGTTATGTAAGATAAGGTTGAGCCAACGTTGGCAAATACAACCCTCACAGACTGGATTGAAAATCTTGTAGAAAAAATTGCCCAATATTTCTTACAAAAACTTAAGCCCTTAGAGCTAGGCATCCAGACCTCTGACCTGCACGCTAAAAGTCCTACGAGGGATTTGTAGAGGATTGTTATAACGACTCTAACATTCGTGTTTCGTGTCGTTATTATAATTGTTACTACATTTAACATTCCACCACAAAGTATTAAAAAATAATTTTATAATGCCCAAATTTGATACCATATCTTAATTCATACTTGTAGATCTTATTTTGATAGTAAAAATTATTAAGGACGTTGTTAATTTATGACCATAACGTGTTATTAAAACGTATTTGTATCATATTAAATCCTAATCAAATGCCATATCGCTATAATGCAATTATATAAGAAGCCAATTTCTATAAAGATAAAACGAACGAAAATTTTAATTGAATTTTAATATACATATTATTTATTAACTAGGTAAACCACACAGCTTTTAGTTACGGTAACATTTGAAATTGTCGGCCTGCTTTAAATGAGTCCAATGAAGTTTTGTCTATGTTTAAAAACAATAACATTAGTCCATTGTCTATGCTACGCATAAATTAACTATGGATAGTTTAATTCATTTGAAAATAGAATAACGCTAGTTTGCCGAATTGACTAGCACTACTATGATATAAACGTCAAGACTAACGCTTCGTTGGAGAGGAACAGCGGCGTACGGCGTCGCCATGATTCAATGACCCCTTTTAACGTCCACTCTAAATATTTTTTATCATACAATAATTGATGAAATATTTATTATTTCCTTATACAGCAGAATACATACCAGAAGAATAATTGCTTGTTTATCTTATAAAGAACCTGTTTTTTATTAAAAATAATTAATACTGGCAATACCATCCAGTTTGTCATAATAAAACTGCATCATGCAATCTTAATTCATTCAGTTTCATGAATTATATCTCCCTTTGTGGCATAATTGGTCAAAGTTTGTTTCTACCGATCAGGCGGGCTTGGTTTCGATTCCCGGTAAATTCGATGTCAAATTTAGATTTTTAAATTTAATTTTCACATGGGTGTTAGTAATGTCAATATTCATCTGTGTTTGGATAGGTTAACTCAAAAAAGTTATCTTTATTTAAAAAAAGCTTTATGGCTGTCATAACTAATTTTACACTATGATGAAATTTGACCTTTTTATATGAATGGCGCAAAATGTTTTTAAAACTAATTGAGTCTTTATACCTGATAATCGTTTTCAAAAGCGTTATTTTGATTAATTAAACTTCCAAATTTATACATGTAAATTAATTAATATTAGGATTCGGTAAGTAGTGAAAATAGTCCATACCTTTTACGTTACTTAATGCTTGCTTTCTATGAAACGACACTCATATTTTAATAATATTTTTGTTCGATTTCATGAATACAAAAAATTCTCTGCTATGTCATGAAATTTATATTTGTAAAAATGTAATATAAAATCTAATAGCTACGGCTTTATTGGGTAGCATTTATTTCTTGATTTGTGAAAGAAAGAAAAATCTATTTATTTTTAAATTGTGACGACGTCACTGCATAAATACCGCCATTACGGCACAGAAAGTTGCCAGTTACCACAAACGTGGAGAATGCTGTTAAAATAATGCGTGACTATTATTGTTATTATGGAATATTGTGCTGGCACAGTCTTCGTAGCCTCATAGCACACCTCCCAAAGAGAACAAATTGCACGGCAAAAGCAGGAAGCTGTTATGCAATAAACGAATAAACCATTGTTCACGAGAGAATTGACGCGAGCATGGAACAAAATGGTATTGCATCCATTAAGGATAAAATAGCTTTAATCCATAGACAGCTTTAGCATAGACAACTTGTCGGTCCCGATACCATGGGATATACGCCGATAGACTTGGGTCCTACTCGATTGCGCATTCAGCAACTCGAAACTACGAATCAACACTTGCATTGATGTTTGATTTTTCTGACAATATTTGAATTACAAATAGTCGTCAAAATAATTTGTTTGAAAACCATCATCTTCAAACAACGCAAAACGTGTATACTATTAAAATATTCACGATTAGCGGAATCTATTGTATTTGCTTACTGGTATAATATTTTAATTGTAATCCAGTTTACGTTATTCTGCAGGCTTAACTGATATATTTATTTTAACTTAAATATTTCTTGAAAATAAAAACATAAAACACTATTTTGTTTAATACTAAATACACATTTATTTAATATGATCAGGACCGGTTTCACTTATGACGAGCATTTTCAACTGATTTATTGGCATATCTACAGCATTGTCCAAATCTGTATAATACATATATCTACTAAAAGGAAAAGAATTTTGACAAAAAAACACGCAATGTTCATTACTAATTTCCCTGTGAAAACTTAGGTACCTATACTAATATTTTAAGACACTTGCCGCTGAAAATTAAATCAAACAAAATGACAATTTCCGAGATAGGTATGGTGGCATGAAATTATAAATTTATTTGAAACAGATTGTCATTAAGCGTAAATTATTGTGTACAGACATAAGTGCTAGTTAGTTTTCGTGACATGTGTAATTTGTGTCCGTATATTGTTCAACTGTGAGTGCTGTGACAATTGTTTCAAAACCCTATTGTCTTTATTGCAGCGGTTTTAATAAGGATAACAAACTTTAAGTAATTATTAGCCAAGTGATATTTGAACACTTTGTTTACTTCATAAGTTCTTGACATATTTTATGATTATTCAAATACTACAGTTGTGTCAATGTATGCAGGGTTTTAATATCAACGTGATGAATATGTTATAATTAATTCATATTGTAGATTTGCACGAATGAGTATTCTTTAATCGAAGTAGTGTCGCGAATAAGTTTTATTATCTAGGCATAGTGTTATGATTATTTAAATATAAACTATAAATCGTCAACTCACCCTGAGTCCTTGAGCATGTGCCTCGGATGCCGGTTCAACCCTGGACACAAAGAAACCGGTTCCATATTCACGACCGCCCCTTATACTGAATCCGAAAGGAGCCTTGGGACGGCCGGCAGCACCTCTGGAGAGTCTGACCCTCCTGACGGCCGCTCCAACTCCTGATCGTGATGCCGAAGCCACCACGGACGCGGAAGCCGAGGTCGTTTCAGAGGTGGTCGAGCCCGTCGACGCCGTGAACGAGCTCCCGTACTCCTGCTGGTGGCTTGACTGCGACATTGTTAATTATGCTGAATCGGCGATCAGGATGTTAGAAAGTCCATCTAAAAATAAAAAAATACAATCAAATATTTTTGTAGCATATTCAGCTTGCCGCTAACATTTTACGTAATCAAAGGTAATTGAGCATTGTAGGAAAAATGTGGATATCATTCATATTTTGTTAATTTAAAACTTGCGATCAATTTTTGCAGATGAGGGAGGTCAAAATCAAAGACACCATTCTAACAAAATGATGAATAAAGATACTTTAACGCTATGGTTGGAGCTTTTTAAATTTAAAAGCTTGAAATAAAAATTTGACAACCACTGGTTAAAAAAAAACTACCCAGAATGTCACTAGAAATGTTTTTAAAAACGAATAATCGAATTTGATAATTCTTTATTTGTTCATCTTTGGCTTATGAATCGGCCACTATTTAAAATCCATTTTAGGCATTCTTGCATGAAAGGTAAATTTTTACTAATTTGGTGAGGTAACATAAAAAACACTTCGTCGTAACATTAAAATTAAAACAATATTTTCGATTGACTTTCATGGTGACAAGCTGGCAAAACAGCACAAACTAAACGACGTGTTTCGAGAATTTAATCGACGAATACCGTTTTTTTTAATAAATTTCGCGCGGCTCAAAGGAAGAATGTTTGTAATTGACAGCGCGAGAGGCTGCGGCCTGAATCAGGCTCACTTTGTTTATCACCATCTCAGGAGTCGAAGTGATATAACTGGTTGCACAGAAAAACATCCTTTAGGCGGGGCGAGCAACGCGATCTCCGGACATATTCATCACAATAAAAATAAAACTGCCGCCGACCAAGTCTATTGCTCCCGGAAGAGTCCAAGACTCAGATCTTCGTTCTGGGCATGGACGTGCGTTCAATAGAAATGATTGGATCATTATTAATTTGCCTAAATTAAACTCAAATAAAAACTGCTTTCTAATTTTCATATCGCCCACAGTAAGTGTAGTAGTCGAAGTCGACATTTTTTAAATTTTGTAGCATAATTATTGTGTCCGTACTTGATATCAGTAGCGTATTTACGTTGTATTTTTAAACCAAGGATATTCCTTTATCTGTTTTTTTTATTGACATAAATTGTTATTTTATGACGGTAAGCAAATGCGAAGAAATAAAAAAAAACAATTTAAAACGTGCAGTAATAAAAAATGATTTATTTTATTAACACTATCTAAGTTAAATTTAATTAAATACCCCGAAATCGTAATTGATCGACAATATTCTAAAAAGCTGCCACAGAATATGTACTATATTATTTATTCAATGAACTATTAAGTGATAAAAAAAATCATAATTGATTGGAGCAATTAAGGATTGCATACTTTATTTGGAAGATAGCGTGACCGACCGGTGCAGGCATATTATTAATATGTCTGATTAACTTGAGTCATTCTTTGCATTCATTTTTTTCATCTTACAACAATCGCAGAGGATATTTGAAGCACCATGTGAGTACGTTTTACATCCAGTAAAGACAACTATGGTACGATTTGTATGCGTGTATCATCACGATATGATAAAAACGTTATCGTGAATAAGTTGTGTTTTGAGCTATTTATATATAAAAAAAAACATATCTTTTCAATCTCTGTTAGCTATCTTAAATCAACTAATTATTGAAATTCACTTTGGAAGCATACATAGACATGTATGTATACATGTCAAAACATTCAATTTAAGTAAAATTTATGTAGTCATACTACTATATTCACATACATTCATTATTAAGCCATTAATTTGTCGATAAAATCCAAATCATTATTTGCTATATGAAGCTATTTTTTTATCCATTTCTGCACCCAATGTGGAGCATATAGTCTCCTAATGAAGGTATCTCAACAGAAGTTATTTTCTACGAGGACTGTTTGTTACTTAGTCGCTCAACCTCTCTTTTTCAAAGAGAATAGAAGTGGGGATAGAAGGATAAGGTTAGGATGGAATCTGTGGTTAACTAATCGCTAAGATCGCTGGGAGGAATTTTTTAGACATCACAAACACCCATGCCATCGAAAAGAAATTTATAAATCAATTGAAAAAATGCTGTTCATAATGTAACTCGAATCCATGAGATCCAGTACGGTAGCCCACAACGCTAACCGCTGGGCAATAGGACTCGACAAGCTATTTTCTAGAACTAAAATGATATATATGTCATAAAATGTCTGACAAATAAGATTATCGTATTTAAATAAGCTTAATTTACACGGGGCATACCGCCACGCCACTGGTTCCAAGTACACGGCTCGCAGTTCAGAAGCCGTTTCAAAAATTGATTTAATTATTCCTGCGGTCGGATAGTTGGAGTAAGTATTGAAAAGCGAGGAAAACTAATTACGTCTTGCAAAATTCATGTCCCGCTTATTGACTTATGTATTTTGTATTCAGAAACGTGATCTGGTGCTGCATCTTATCTGCATAACTAATGGCAAAGGATAACTTATTTTCGTCTAGGGGCTAATGAAAGTTACAGATTTACATTTTCTCGTTTTCTGAGAAAGTGTGTAACACTTATAATTATTTCTTTATACACTATTTGATGCCGTCATATAATCGTTTAAATAGAACAGACGTTATTAAATTGTTGTATCTGTTATCAATAACACGAAATCTCTTTTCAGAGGATTTTTAAAATCTAGGCTATTAACTTTATCTATCGCAGTAAAACATTGAATATACAACACCTAAATACGCTCAGATATAAGCAGGGGGCCAGGAAGGGGCTCGAGGGGCTTGCGTGAGCCCCTTGTTAAAATTAACTGAAGCCAGCGATCCCCTTGTTAATATAAGAGAAAACAGAATTCTCAAATTAGTATATAATTGCAATTTCTGACTTATATGTAATACTATCTACGACAGCTTCAGTATGCACAGTAATTCATTTTTAGCCATTAAGATTGATAAGTTTACGGTAAATTGCATATCGTTACATACTATAAGTGTATTGAGTAACAATCGATTGCTTATTTGAAGTATTCCATATAATTGCTTAATATGAGTGATAAAAAAAACGCTTCTTCCCCGGAACACTGAGAATCTATTTGATATTAATCGAGCCCCTTGTTAACGTATTGGCAACACACCGCTGGATATAAATATATTACTGATTGGGATTGGGCAGCACTAGTGGTTAGCTATTTGCACTCGCTACACTGTTAGTGTTATTCTGTTTGAGTGGGAGCGATTTTGAGACATCACAAACATTCATGTCTTCGAACAGTAATCGTGAAAGCTGTTCGTATTGGGATTTGATCCCGTGAGATCAGTCACGAAGCTAACGACTTTAACCACTGAATCGCCAACCCAATTATGTCAATTTCCAGCAGTTTTTTATTATATAAACGCATTCCCGCTCAACTAATCAATAAATTCTTCACACAATGTCATTTTTTGTGACTCCATTACGTTCAATAGTATTTTAATATTGCTTAAGTAGCAACTGCCTTACGTAATATTTTTATTATTGTTTTTTTCTTAAAGAGTAATTGTAGGTTAATAATTAAGTATATTAAAAATCAGTAGAGGGAAAAGATTATAATGACAGATGATTTGCAATATTTTAATGCACTTTATACAAACCAGTGAACGATAAAAATTTAATGCAAGTTTCGTCTACTTCCCTATTAATTTAACGAAAATTCATGCATCATTACTTAATCAATTATCCATTATGAAATTGAATAACCAATAATAATCGATATTAATATATTTTTTACACTATTTTTTTCTCGCTTTTAAATTTAAAGTAAAGTATAATTACTTTGATGAAAAATATTGCAATTGTGTTAATAAAATGCATTTGTGTAAATAACTGGTTCTTTTTATTGTTTCGCTCATCAGAAATCATCATTGAGACTAAATTTGTCGTAATACTTAAAAATTATACCATTCAATAGACCGAATGAATTTTATGGATATTACTTCATCAGAAGAATAAGAACTGTAACACTGATATAATGCAACATCGAAGATCGTTAATTACTCATCAGAAGACATATTTGAAATCGATTTGCAAATTTGTGTGCCCCTTTTTCATTCGCCGTTTGTGAGTTGTTGATGATGATGTATCTATATCTTTATCGAAGACGTGCAATTTGGTTGTTTGTCATTTTCATTTGTTGTGATGTTATAGATGCGATTTTGCGGCTTAAGGAGTGCTGAGAAGTAGGCGACGCAGCGTAGGGCAGCACAGATTTTGTATTACATGAAAAAGCACCGACTGGCGTACGCTGCCACACAGACGAGTTCGACGCATAAATACGTGTGCCCTGCGCTGCGCTCCGTTGTGAAGCCATCAAAGATTCCTGCTTGAAACGTGCTGGTTTGGACGTGTTATTTTAATTCCGTCGCTAAAATTAGCTTAAAACTATTAAATTAGTGTGAACTGAACCTTATTTATATGGTACTTACTCATGTAAACTACTCTGAAATGGCATTGAAATATTTATTGTAAATAAAATGTGCAATTTATATTATATATGTCACTTGCGTGACCACTGTTTTACATACCTAAAATAGTGTGTGTGTGTTTTGTAGAAGTTTTACAATATTTGAATTTATTTAGAAATTTAAGTTTTATTTGAATTAATCGTTAAAAATTAACTTTTAATGTCATTTCTTAAAGAAATATACATTTTTATACCATTTGCATGACGTAGCTGTCAAAGCATACGCTGGTCGCACATTTTTTCTACGCCTGATTGCACTTTCTGCTTCTATGCTGTCCTGCGCTGCGTCGCTTGCATATCAGCATACGCTAAGCCACATGGTGAGCTTGTAAGTTCATGTTCAAAACTCTTCCCATAAAACTAAACGCTGCCCAAAGTAATACAAAATGTGTGCATATACATGACATGCATATTATTAAAATAACCATCTTTATAATACTGATATGCATTGTTTTAATGACAATATCGTCATAACATAACGTAACAGAACATAACGGTAGGCAAAACAATTATTGTTATAATAAGTCATCAAATCGTTTAGATCGCGGTTAATTCACAGTTTATTTGTAACCATTAAAGAAAAGTATATACATAAGAGATACTGCAGTAATTAAACATAAAATGGCATTGTTTGACAAAATGATATAAGTAACGAGATAAGCTTTAAGCGTATATCACTGTAAAAACGATTATCTGACGTCGGATTCAAATCGGCCAACAAGAAACAATCTAATTGTTACAGATGTTTAAAAATGTTCACGGAATTTGTAGATTTACTTTCTCGATACGTCGCGTAAATAATTTCGTTGGAATTAACGTTTTTTTATGAATGCAGATTAAATCACGCCTAAAACAAAACTTTGAACCATTGCATAATGCTATTTTTATGCAACTTTAATCGAAATTCTTTTCACGGAGTCGTAAATTTTGTTACTTGAAGTTTTATTGGATACATAAAACAATTGTCACATCAATTAATTTTAATTACTAACTGGTATAGAAAGTTTCGCAGAATACCTACTTCACGTCATTTCAGAAACTGTTGTTTTACTATGCATTAATTAAGTAGTACTTAAGTAGTTTTATTAATATTAAATGTATTCAGTCATTTTCTTTTAATATATATCTTAAATATTTTGATTAAATACACTACTTAGCCTAATAAAGAACATACTATACGAAATACAAATGTACATCGATATGACGATATTTATATTTTGTCTGATTTCTGTGTAATATTATTAGTATTGATAAAAAAACTTTGGCTCAAAAGTGTAATAACTAAAAAGCATAGTTTTGTGGATCTTTATTTTTCTACTGAATCAATCACCTTACTTTTGAAGATTTTAATTAAATTCTAGAATATATTTATAGTATTATTATATGTATATTTTTTTTCTAATATAATATTTATGTTTTGTTGTTACTGTTTAGATCTAAATAATAATACACATTCTAAAAAAAATGTTATTATTTATGAAAATTGGAATTTTAAATGGTAGGCTTAAACTGTTTTATATTGTCGTATAGTAATGTTTTTTTTATTAGTAAGAGCAACGCTAAAGCGTTCATGATAGAGACATACATAGAAAAGAAAATCTAGTAATTGGAATTATTGTATTTGATAAAATCCATCTCGAAAAAATTATACAAATAGTTAAATTTGAATCGTTCAAACTATGTACATTCTCACAGATTTTGTCACTAACGACCCGGGTTTCGCCTTTCGGCATCTTCAGGCATTCAAGTACACGGATGAACTTGAACTGACGTTTAGTAAATGAAAGTTTCGTGTTTATATAAGAAATAAATGAAGATGCCGAAAGGTGAAACCCGGGTCGTTAGTGACAAAATCTGTGAGAATGTACATAGTTTAAACGATTCAAATTTAATATTGAAATTCCACCAAGCACCTTCAGTCGAAATCTTAAAATTATACAAATAGTTGATATTTACGAAAATCTCTGTTTTACCGTCTCTTGTATGTGACGCCATAAACCTAATACTTTTTCAACAAATTACTTCTTCTAACATTGGTGGCGTTCTACGTTGTTCCAAAATATCTGTACGATATACGCATTTTACGTTTGTTTCTTATAAATTTAAAACATGTGCTACGACTCACAAAACAATATAAATGTGAATTTTCGGTTGAACCAAAGAATCACGAATTTGTATTCAGCTGACTCCCAAGTACGGGATCATTAATAAGTCTCAATTACGTTGGACAGTTATTTCGAATGGCAATTAAAATAATGCATACATGTACCACACTCATATTAATCACAAGACGAGCCGATAGTAAATTATCCTATTTCGCAAAGGCCAACTGAAGACAGGTTTTGCTCGTTGCAGGAATGCTTTGAAAGCTATCCTGGATTGCAACTCGAGTTTTCTAAAGGAATTTGACCGGATAGGGTCGTCCGCTTCAAGTAGGGACTGCAATCTATACTTGGAGCGGTATTTCATACAATACCGGTATAAAAAATAACAATTCTAGTGTGAATATAATAATATGAACATAAATTAACGTATTGAGAAATATCCTTACGGTCAGATGAGATCAGAAAGATCGGTAGGAAAAAGCTTAAAACAATGGTTTTTTTTAAAAATAATTTGATTTTATTTATTACTAGCCGGTTCCCGACAAGCGTTGCAATGCCAAAGAAAGAAAGTGTTTGTGTTTATTAAAGTGCATGTTTTCTCTTTCTATCTGTTTGACGTTTGACGTTTGCTGCCGATTGTCTATTGTACGACACACGCGCCACCTTGTACTATAACCTTCGCGCAAGTGCTAGCATATGTTGTCAAATTAACTGTATGGCAGACATACAAACATTGATTTTTATATACAAGTCTAACTGTACGTTATTTTTACTATGCCTTTAACCTTCCCGGAAGTGCAAGCAAAAAGTTTGTCAAAGTTTTATTGCAATCGGATCAGTGGTGTGGCAACGCATAAAGTACGAGCAACAAACATTCATTTTTATATATTAGATTTGAATTTTAATATCACATTTAAACAGCTATATAATGAATACTAAAATCTGTCAATTTTGATAACATTTTCATTCAAATAATGGCTGAACAAAATCTTCTCCAGACCATCGCATGTTAGACAAACTGTCGTTAAATAATTAACGCACTAATTACTACTATTTGCCAAGAGTTCAAAATATATCGATTAATCATATTTAAATTTACAATACCGGCACCTCAGTTTTTTTTAAACCGGTTATGCAATCCCTAACTTCAAGGCTGCGTTAACTCGGTCTTGATGACTGGAGTTATTTCGATCGAAAGATTCATCTCGTCGACTATAATTCCCACTTATAAAATCAATCTCAGTTTTATTTACATTATATTATGCCAATCTCCACGTCCACGGCAAAATATAAATAAAGATGTTTACAGCTTGTAATGCACAGGGTTCAATAAAATTATAAAAATGCTATAAGTCGCAAGCTGGTGCAGAATTTGTTGGAGATGTTAAAGATTTAACGTTAAATTTATAATGAAGATAATGGATTTATGTTTATTATTATTCCTATTAAAGTGTTCACTTAAAAGCAACGCATTATATTTATAAAAATAAATCACTTTTTTTAGTTTCACTCAACTTTCAACTGACAGTATCTTATTTCTATAAAGTTATCGTGTATGTCTTATGAGAAGCTATACCAGATAGTTAGTGTATGATTTAAAATAAAAAATTGTTTTTTTTAATTCCCTAGGGTACTCAACGTTGTACCCACTTCCACTCGCAACTGCTTCACACTATTTTTACGTGTATTCCGTAGCGTAACAGCGTTAGTCGTGTTCAAAGTTTTGCCAGGGATATCCCGAAAAGAAATTCCTCAAGACTTGGTTGCATGCATTTCAGTGTGCAGAAAAATAAATAAATAAATTAAATGAAGTTTATAATAAAAGCTCTTATCTATTGGATTCAATTCTTTTTCCAATAAAACGCGGTAAATTTCTTGAAGGCTTTATAATTTGCATTAGATGCAACCAAGTCGGCATGACCCACGGGGTCGACAGATCCGACAGATAGTTGTATCGTCTCGAGCAATAGTTATTAATAATATATGTCTTTTTATTTCTTTTTTAAATCCATATCCGCTCCCAATGTAGTGTTTTCTACAAGAACTGTTTGATAATCAGCCGTTGAACCTCGCTACACCCCGTTATATAGACAAACAAACCCCATGTCTTCGAATATAAATCGACTGAAAAATGCTGTTAACGAAAACGAGACCAACGAAGTTGAACACTACGCCACAGACTCGAAAAATAAATCATTTTCAAATAACTACAGATTATTATAATAACAAATGACGGTATATGAAATTATATTGACTTGTTTGCGGTCTATAAAACTTAAATTATTTAACACGTTTGCCGCATTTCAATTGTCCATAACAAGCGTATTTCATAACATAATAAAACAAACGTATTACCTAACCGTGCTAACTAAGACATACCTTCATATATTACAATCGATTATCATACTGTGTCGCAATCATAAATACAATATAACTTAGCATCGAACTATGTTGGTTAAAAAAGTATGACCGATCAAAATGAGCTCCGGTGATTTAGCAGATAATGTAAAACAAAATTAAACCGTCGATTAATGAAACAAATAATGGAACTTGTGCAACTTAACAAGCGCGTTGTTATTTCGCTCCGGTGTGAAAATGTTGTCAGCGTGGTAATTGTATTCTTAAATTTGTAGATTATTCTAATATGTTCACAAATTCGAGCAGTTATTATATTTAATTAAGACAGAAAGAATTTTTATGTTTAGATAGATATCAAACAGGTTTTGAATCTAAAGTTAGCAATAATGGTTAAAATATACTCTACTTAGAAATCACAATTTATATAAAACAAAGCTGAAACTTAGGAAGAACTGTAATAAATGATTATATTTCGGATTCAAACCTTGTGAAGTTTAATATCAAATACAGTGGAGACTCTCATAAAGAGCACCTCTTATAACGAGTAATTCGCATACCGAGCAAAACAGATTGTGAAAAAATGCTCCATTAACGAGCGACTTTTCGCATAGCGAGTGACGCAGAGTTTTGGAAAGATCACTTTCATATCGTTGCTTGACTCAAGATGATTGACAAGGCGTGGGAAGGGGTTGCCATGAAAACCCTCAAGCCAAGGAGCGTTGTCGAATGTGATTTTGAAGGGTTTGAAACAATACCTGTGATGTCTACAGTCAACGAGATTGTACATATCTTTGGCCGATACCATGGGACTGGAGATGGATAACAACAATATTGATGAGCTTTTATCGTTTTTTTGCAAATCGCATTCCAAGGTGTAACACTCCTTTTATTTTAAGTATGTAATTTTACATTAATAAAAATATTAACAAATATTTTACATTGCTTTATATGGGAAAAATTGTTTCGCTTAACGAGTGTTTCACATAACGAGTAAGATTCTGGAACGAATTAAACTCGTTATGAGAGGTTCCACAGTATTGAATTTTTAATTCAACATTTATTATTTTAACCATCAGTGTTATTGTTGCGACTAGGGCATCCAATCCCGGGATCCGGGATCCCATTCAATTTTCCGATCCCGAAATTGAAATGGCCGCGATCCCGGGATTTTAGGATTGAGAATTTTTTAGGAAAACCCGAAAATTTACACGAAATTTGGCGAATTCAAGATTTCAAATTCCTCGGTGAGCTAAAAAAAAAAACGAGTTTCTGTGAGAATCTGGGAAAAAGTATACCAAATCGGGGATTTCTAATTCCTCGGTGAGAAAATCTCAATCCCGGGATTCAAAATTAATCAATCCCGAAATCCCGGGATTGAAAAAAGGCTCCGGGATTAGATGCCCTAGTTGTGACATTTTCTCTCCATGAATATTTCTTTAATAAACATTTATCTGCCGTATTAAAATTATTGATAATATTAACATTTTCTCTACAGTGACTGGCAACACTGTTACATTCATACCAAGAGGTGTGATCGTGTTACAATTGTTACATAACTATATTTGCTAAAACAAGCTCAGCATCAGAAACGATGACAAAACGATCGGCTCGTGACCACGACATCCATCACGTCTGAGAGTCTCCAATTCTACTCACAATTGTCTGAACATTCATTGTTCAAGTCGAGACTCCGGAAATGCTATCAGCAGGTGGATCACTGCTTATTATGCTACAAAAGATGTGATTGATGAGTATTATTATCACACTGCAATATCAGTAACTAATTACTTTTAAGGTGTTAAGAGTCGATTCTTGGAAGAAAGGCATTATATTTATAGAAATGTAGCATTGTAAGTTGATAATGCTTACAAAGAAAGTTTTGTGAAAAACTGTAGACTTAGAACAAACTTATGTGTTTTATTAACAACATCAGTAAGTAACGTCGAAGATTAAGGTGGTAATAGCAATGTTGAGAATTTAGATACTTACTGTGACATCAATTATTAAAACAAATTGTAAATGAAATAAGTCCGAATTACACTAATCTATATAAATTATGATTATCTATATGAAAAAGACTTACATTATATAATTTAGTTTACGAGAATTGTGACTTTGAAAGTTGAAATGTTGATTTTAGATTAATACAGGGCGAGGAAAACCTTTTTGGGTGAAGGGGCACAATAAATACATCAAGATATTTCGCTATGTTCTTGTGAGTGTAAATTTATTCAGAGCCTACACTGTAATTTGTTTTTTTTATTAAGTATAGTGTATGGGTGTCCAATCGGTAGATCACGATCGACCGGTCGATCCCAAATCAAAATTTGGTCGATCCCGAAAGCTTCCGTGAATTTCGAAAAATATATAATTTAAAAATAAAATATACAAAAATACTAAAATTGAATTATTTTGTCAGCACAAACCTATCTAATAATATGTATTTCGCGTTTAAAATAAAAATTTCTAAGTTTAAAGAAGGGAAAAACCCTACTAAATAAAATTTCTAATAAGAATCATGTTAGAAGTCGATCGCGATTGAAAAGTCGATCCCGGGGCAAAAAGGTTGGACAGCCTTGGTATAGTGTATGATATTTGCCACTGGGCTGGAAGAGACTTCCAGGGGCTCGCGCGAGCCCCTTGTCAAATTAAGAAAGTATTACTTTCAGATTAATGCGTTTAATTTAAGAACCCAGTGATGTTCATTTGGTGTATTTGACATCATATACATATATATTGTTTACTGCGGATTAAATATAACATTTGAAATATGGAATTGGAACGAAGATCGGCTGAAGAAAAGCGATTAAAATATATGAAATCCGTAAATCGATTAATAATCAATTTATGAAAGTGTGCCGTCAGCAACCATCGGTATATAATATATAAGGAAAAAAGTTTTTACCGTGCAGTCTTGGTATACATATAAGATTTCCCGTTTCAATTATGGCCAATAAATATAAATAATATTTATAAATGCGATACACCAATTAATTTCTATAAAGATGTCTGCAAAAAAAATATAGATTAATCAGAATAATTTCATACATAAAAAAAACAACACCTGACCGGTTACACTGTTTGATATATCCCGCCAAGTATTGAAGTATTTACAACGCAATTTATAATATCAATAAAGAGATCTGAGCGAGGACTGTAGTGCCCAGTATCACCACAGGAGAAGAGATTTATAAGTGATTATGGCGGCAATAATAACGTGGCTCTTACAAACGATGTGTTAAGTCATCATTTCGAGTCTTTTCACCGCGTAATCGCATTTGCTGTAAGTGTAGATAATAATATAATGGTCGCGATGAGCATCCGGGCAAGATGCATCCTGTGGCCGCAGAGAGCAAACACCCCATCCGTGCGGTTTCTTAGTCTATGATTTCCCACGTTTATTCTCTAATACAAGAGTGTTGTTCCTACACAACGCAGTGCCGCCATTAGGAGATTTAAAATTGGAACAATCAAAAGCTGTCATTATTTCACGCGTAATTTGACGTAAGAACACTATGGGTTGTCAATATTTTATATAGTTTTCAACAACTAGAATTGGTACGTTTTAAAAACTGTATTTATGCTGAATCTTTAGTTAGATGACTGATATAAATTGCATACAAAGAGTATTTATGTATTTTAATCTACGTATTTCAAACAAAAAATATAAACAAAACTATAAAAAAAAATATAGACAAAATTTGTGTGAATGTACATAATTTGAACGATTCAAATCTAATATTGAAATTTCACCAAACACCTTCAGTCGAAATCTTAAAATATTATAATTTAAGCATTACCTTTGTCTTAGCCCAGGCATGGGGAACCTGCGGCCTTTTGGCTACTCTAGTGCGGCCAATTCGAGTGTGAATACAAGTTTAAATCATAAAAAAATAAAAGTTGATTTTTTAGGGTACTATTACAAACGATGAAAACATTATCAAACAAAATATATTGCGGATTCACATCGGACACCGCAGGATGTCGCCGGTGTCGGATTAACTCGTCATACGGCCCTGCTAATAGACTTTTTAACAGTCGCGCTGGAGCAGTTTATTGGATGTATCCATAACAGACCGACCTACGTATTTCGTGTTTCGAGTGAATTGATACTGAGAAAGGAACTGGAGACCTTAACGCATCAGAAGATTCGAAAGTATTTATTTAACATAATCCAATCGCTTTAGTTCCCTTGGTATATTAATATTTTTGCGATACTTATGATATCAATCTAGCAATCAAACAAAAATATGCTATGGACAATATATATCTTGAGTCTAGCCTCACATTCATATTTCGTAGATAAAATCGTTCACAGTTTATTGTATGTATTATTAAATTAATACGAAACGTATATTTGAACTGTAACTAAAATAAAATAAATAAATAATATAATTGAGTTGTAACAGATCGTTGCACTAATATTAAAGAATCATCTGTTTCTACAGATGATTCTTTAATATTAGCGCAACGAATCATCTGTAGAAACATGTTTTTGACTCAGTTTCAAAAAAAATTATGTTGGATATTCCATATAGTTTTGTTATTTTTATATTGTATGTAATATTTTATTATTTAATAAAATAATTGACGTTCAAATTAGTTTTAATTTATATTCTATAATATACATTCCTAACACCAAACATTTTTTATTCTATAAAATAATAAAACTATAATTCAAATCGCAAAAATTGATAAAACAATAGATGCTAAAAATACGCATCACTTACAATAAATACTTCATGAATTCAGAATTTTTTAAAACCTTTATATGACTCTCCAGCAAAAAAACCCCCACACATACAAATCTTTCAACTGTACTATACTGGACTAATAAGAGTATAGAAGATAGGCTATAGAGTTGCCATAGCCCATAGTTGTTTGGTGAGATTTTAGTAATTTAAATGAAGTAGGATTTTTAAGAGACTATACTCCGACTCACTTTTAATCAATTTGTGTGCAAATGTTCTTTTTTATTTACATATATACCACTATTCTTTTCCATCGATATATAACTCTTCAATGGTTGAAGAAGATTACGTATACAAATATTATATGATATCTATTATAACTAAAAAAGGCATAACTGATATGAGAATGTCAATATGATTTTTTGAAACTGTGATATTTAAGTAGGTTTGGATTAAGGGTTGGACTTGAAATGTAAAGTAAATATAAGGTCGTAGGGTTTGATAGCAAAAAGGACTTACGCGTTAATTTCATTAATGTATATATTATTCAAAAAACTTTTCATCAGAAGATACAGTTAAACTATGTTTGAATCACAACCAGTTCCAATTAAAGTGTGAGAATATCACATTTTTAACGTCCTGAGCACGTTGACAATGTTGACATGTTAGCACGTTGACAATTGTACGTTGACAATGAAACAAGTTTTCATTGTCAACGTACAATTATTCTATTTCTAATGCATATTGATAAATGTATCATTTCAATTATTTTTATTCTGTACACGTTCACTATAAATTTTGTCGATAACGACCCAGGTTTTTCCTTTCGGCATCTTCTGGTTTTATCCAGTGCACGAATGCACTTGAACTGACAGTTATACATATAAATTTACATCAAGCACCTTCAGTCGAAATTCTAAATAAGATAAATGTATCGTTATTGTTGTTATTGAAAGCAATTAAAAGTAATCCTTCGTTTGACTTCAAATACCATTTATTTTTTAGATAATTGTTATATTAGACAGCATAATGATTCAGTATATCTTAGTTATCTTGTAAAATAGTTCATATTACGAAATTAATAGATGTTCAACTACGTTTTCTAACCCTGAATTTAAATACGGATTACCAGAGTGATTGCTTCCAATCCGATACGGTTGGCATATTGTATTAGTTTTTACGTTCTTACACAATATCAAAGATACATTTGACATTTTTGTATTCAATTATTAGAGTTTATTTTACGCTTAAGTTCTCAATTACGTTCGAACAAAGAGAGTTCGGATAGTCAAGAAGTAGTTAGTGAATATTTTGTACAAGGCATACTGAAGCATGCTACTGACCGACCGAGTTGACCGGCCGATGCTCTTTTCTGGACGACTCTGTTCGCTGTTGATCATTCGCCACCGTTCAACATAGGGTTGTCAGAGAGAAGAGATCGCGATGACGAGCGAATATTTCAATGCCGGTACTTCAAATATCAATAATTATTTTTATGTATAAAATGCAGATTTTCATAATTAAATTTAATATACTGTATCTATCTATGAATTAAAAAATACGTAAAAAATACTTTTCCATCAATTTTGGAATCTGTAAATCTTTATCGAATGTTCGAATGTGAATAAATTCAAATACAGTAAAGTATTAGATTCAACGCTTGTTGGACGAATAGTTGTTTGAAAATTGTTGAAGGTTAAAAAAATGGTTTTCCAACAAGACTTTATAGTGAATACATTACAAATGAATTACATATACGTTTTGCTTTTGCTAAGTTTAGAATATCGAAATAACGGATTTTTTTATTTAAAAAACCAGTACATATATTGGAATGGGAAAAACAACAGAATTACGTCAATCGGTATTGAAACCCCCAACCGAGGATCGTATAATATTTAATTATTGCCATTTAATAACCTGCTTTATAAAGAAAAATCTTCATTGAATAAAAAACACAAGTGTTGATTAACAATTTAAAATTGGAGTGGAAGGTAGTTAAATGTTATTACGGACACATCAAATCGACTTTAAAATCGCATTTATTCCCAATTGTCAATCTAAAATTAATGATAATAATTATCTGACTTAATAATTTATAACATCAATTTTGTACATGACTTTAGAAAAACTATAAATAATATTAATTCAGAATAGTTAATTTACTAAAAAACAACTCGTGCGTGTAATATTTATTCAATTCAATCATTTGCATTCATTAATAATTAATAACTGTTATTTTTCATGGTTTCTATCTCTGTATAATTAAAAAACCTGAACAATAGTGAGAAAAATAAGCCATTTTTTTCATCTGACTTATTTTCACCGAAAATGAATGTTGGGCACGTGATATTTTAAGCCAGTTCTCCATAAATACACATTGTTGAAGTACTGAAACCTCTATGTTCCAATGTAAAGGTGAAAAGAAATGGTGATTTGTAATGTTTGGTATGATTTTGATTGACAAGAGAGACGATTCCAATATTAAAATATGTGTAGGAATATAAAAAACTGAACTGAAAATGCAGCAATGAGGAAATCATTGAAAACTTGTTTCACAACAATATAGAAAAATATCAATTTTCTCGGATGAAGCATCAATAATTGATTATTATGAAGTAATTTCCAACAACGCTTATTCGGTTAACGACTGCGGTTCTGGTTTTAATTGATTAAAAATGACGAATCAAAACATAACGCTATCAAAGAAAAAATATATAAAATAATATTGCACGTTACATGAAACTATCAATGTGCCAGATAATATTGAATTTCTAATTAATCGCGATGAACTCAACTAAATACTAAATCAATTCGTACAAAAAAATCTTGATCTCGAAATTTAAATTGCAATAATTAAAATTTAGCATAATGGCCCATTAGAGGTGAAATGAACCAAGTGGTATTTTAGAAAAAAAAAGTTAGATACGTCGTAATATTCTACATATCTTAAAGCATCGTAAAAGTGAAGTAAATATATATATCCATATGAGGGTGCATGGATATTACCCATGGCTTTATCCAACTGACTTTCTCTTAGGCATGCTTAACTTCAATAGCTTGAACGTTCGAAGAGAAATGTATCTGGCCATATATTTCTTTCGACTTATACGAGGCCAAAATGAGAATTCCACCATTCTTGATAATGTGAATCTAAATGTTCCTGATTATTTTTTGAGAAATCGTGGACATGAATTGTTTGTTCTCCCTAGGTGAAGAACCAGCCTGCCAATGAGGATGCAACTGGGGAGAGCTTTACCGGTGTTCAACAATATTGCTTCGGATGTCGACATATTCCACGTAGACGTGGGCGAGTTCCGACGAATACTATTTTTTATGTATTAAAGTAGAGTTCGTCGGAGCTTACTCAGTTGACTTCCTTTCCACTTTTTTTTACTGCTTTTAATATTAAATTATACTATTTTTTTTTCTCCATTGTAAAAGTTTTAAATTTATAATTTGTCAACCTTGTACAATGTTAATTAAATAAATAAAATAAAAATAAACTCAGATAAAACACATTGAAAAAGTGTTATGCGATCCACCAAAACACCAAATAAAGACGTGATTGTCCAATAAAAATGTGTTAACATTTTACTAGTTGGCTCACTTCACCTCTTGAGGGCTCTTAGCCAAAACATTAAATACGAACCTTCTTATCGCTGAGCATAAATCTTACCGCTTGGAAACAAAGAATGTTAATATATTTCATTAATCACTAGGAGAAAACAACATCATATTTAAAAATGTTTATTTCGTATGTCTCATAAGAAGTTTATGCACCTTTAAAATATTATATTTGCATGCATCAAAAACATTATTGTTCTCCCAAACAATTTTCTCATAATGTTGATTAACTGATAATTTTACAATAGACAACCCTAATTCACAGATCTAATCTGATGAAAGAGAGCAACATTTGGTACCTTAAAAATGAATAAGGTAATGAAACTTTAGTTTGAAATTCTACTTCGGTGAGGTAAATTTATACTACAGTTTAAAAAAAAACACAGAAGCATTCTAGCATGTTATTTTCAGCTCAAAATTACCAAAAGAATTCACGAAAAGGCATACAATTAAAAATTCTAAAAAACAAAAGCAATTATACCAAACTTATAACAATAACTGTGTAATTATGCGATCTCTTATGCAACTCAAAATAAATCTCCATTTTTACAAATACAATTTTATAATTTAAAAAAATAGATTGAATAATTACGTAATGTGATTCGAACGCTTCTTTTGTTTTTGCAGTTTAAATTGTATCTCAAAAAATATTATTTTTATCCAAAATATTCGAAATATTCAAAATATTCTGCCATGGCTTACCTGGCAAAGTATTTTTGCATCCGAGAAGTGTTCTACAAATTGAATTTTCAACCAGGTATTTGAAACAAAAAAATCATAAATTTGTATGTTGTGGATTTGTTACGATGTCCTTTGTACTACATTACTATTACTATAGAAAATCGAGCATAGATTTATCAATCGACATCCAGGCACCATAATATCATTGCAAAATATAAAATAAGAATTTAAACTTGACCAAACTTTGTAATTTTAATACTGTTGTAAAGCTCCGTTAGTAATCAATATGCTTCATTATGTAAACAGACACTTTTATCATTTATAAAAAGGTCAAAATAACAATGTATTTAGTTACAAAAAAACAATTGGTTGATAGATAGTTCTTACGAGGGCGTGAATCAAAAATAGCTATCAACTAAATACAAAAATGAGGAGTTAAATTTACTGATACTTTGTCGCAATGACCCAAGTGATGAAGTTTGGTTTGTCCAATTTGGCTGGACGCTTTTTTTTCGTTTACTGTATTCTTGATCGTCTTAGTATATATTATATAAAAAAAACTATTATGACTAATAAAAGGTAGATTTTTTACTTTGTCCTCCCTCAACGTGGAGCATATGGACTTCTCAATTTAGTTTATCATAACAGCAGTTCTCTACATTTGTTACATGATCTGCTCGTTACTCAGTTGTTCAAACTCTCTCTTTTTGAGAATGAATGGATATAAGGATATGGCAAAGGATACAAAAATTGAAGATATACAAGCTTCAATGAATTAAGTGGGTTTGTTATAATTATGGGAATTTGTAATCTGAAACTTGTATACATTCAATTTTCGCTAATTTACATTTTAATAGCCTTTTAACTTAGTGATCTACTTATATTTTTGTATATAAACGATACAAACTGTTTACTACTTGTCAGTTCAAGTACATCCGTGCACTTGGAATGCCTGAAGATGCCGAAAAGCGAAACCCGGGTCGTAAGCGACAAAACTCATGGAAAAGTACAAAATTCAAACAATTCAGCATTTAGAAATCCATAAACTGATTAAAATATCTATTTATAAAATCTGTCCGTCTGGGATTCGAATTGGTAACCGAAATCAACAACGTTGATCACTTGACGAAGGACCCGGAAAATTTATCAAGACATAAATAACCAAGTCTTAGATGTGTATATATTTTTTTGAATTTGTCTTTTTAAAACAATAAGGCGATGCGACTTATGTCCTGAATTGATTACAAAGATAGAACAATATATTCCTCAATTTTCTACTATTTTTTCATAAATCATAATATCTTTTATGTTGTAAGCTTCTATTTGTATATGGTTTCAACTTTTCTAGGCTTCCCAGGCGTCGTAGTGTTAAAAAGCAATCTATTACATGGAACTAATGCAAAGAATCTTTTAATATCATTTTATATTGCGACACAAAAAAAAAACACTTTTTGAGTTGTAAGTTTCGAAAACCATAATATTATTAGAGAGATAAAATCAAATCTCATTTTCATGGTATGATAAGCGAAGCCAATTTAGATTTCATTGCACTCGGGAACATCCGATGACCAATAAGTACAAATTTTATTTTGGAACATCATCACAAAATGTGAATTCTATGTATGAACATATAATCATAGGCAATAAACAAAAGAAACCCCCCTCTTAAGGATAGCTTTAATGAAATGTTCCTATTCTTAGCAAACGTATTTTGATCATTAGTGTTAAAGCAGTATAATTAATAAACAACACATCATCGTCTATTTCTACTTAAGTTTTCGACACACTACATAAAATATGTTTAAAAAAATATATACAATATTATTTAACCTAACTTTAATACAATCTACATAATATTTGAAGTATGTCTTATCCTAACATTATTTTTAACATAGTATGATAATTTCTTCGTTAAAGAAAGTTTGTTAAAGTTTTCAACAATAAAGAATAATGAAAAAACAACAATGATGTGAGCCAATTTTTAAGACTTTTAAGTACAATCACGTCTTTATTTGGTGTTTTGGTGGATTGCATATTTTAATTTCACGGACTATTGCAATGTGTATTAACTGAGGTTGCGACACTTTTATGATAGTTTAAGACATTTATAATATTACAACGCATCTAACTATTTTTTCTAAAATACTTCTTGGGTCACATCTTATGGGCCCATGTATACTTTAACTATATGTCTCTACTATAAGATGGCTTTTAGCCAATGGAAAAAAGATGTTTGAAATTAATAATGCTATTTAATTGATTAAATTCAAAATTAAGAAATCAAGGTAAAAATTATTTAATAATAAACACTGGCTGACTAATTTTATTGAAACTTACATTCAATATATTTCAAATAAGCATGGTAGTTTTACAGAAAAATGTGTGCATAACAATATATTATACAAAGAACAAACGAAGAAATAAGATTATATTATCTTAAATAAGACAGAACGTTTGACATTCCAGATTAAAGTAATGAAGTTGGAATTGATTTAAAGAAACCTTTTAGAAGCATCTATACTTGGTGAGTTGTGGCGGATGGTGAGGTGAAAAATAAAATACAACCTCAGCAAAAATATTGCAATATTATTGTAAAAATAAATGTAAACGTTTGGTCACCTTAGCGACGGATGATCGTTATAAATAAATCTTGACCACAAAAAATCATCCCAAGAATTACAATGTTGACGGTAGAGCATTAGAGATTTATCTACAAAATGAAATAATGAAAACGTCTTTTGATGACCGTAATTTTAATTTGACCCCAAAGAATGATGTTGATATTAACCTCGGTTGCTTTATACACTTGAGAAATACTAAAAATATTATTTGCTTTTCACCAAACTATTTCAAACAACACGAATAGGTTGAGACACCTTACTTCGTGCCCAGTGTACAATTTTCCAACCTATTGGCTTATTTTTTGTAAGATCAGGTTTGTATAAAATGTAAATTTTTTGTAACACAGTTTGAAGTATTTTTTGTTGAAATTTATTCGCAGAAATACACCCATAATAATAAGGTTCAATATTTACAAACTAAATTTCCAAATCTAAGCTGAGAAATAGACTTTTTCATTACGTACAGATAAAATATCTGATTATCCTCTAAATTTTGTTTTTTTTCATTTGATGCACATGACCATCACCGCAATTGCTATCTAAAAGTGTACATAAATAAAACCCTTTTTAAATGTTTGAAAGACGTAAAACGTGTTTTTAAATGGTATTTCAACAATTGATTATAATGCTTGGTTTTACTGTTGATAAATTTATTTTATACTCTACAAACTATTGTAGTTTTTTTCTAACATACTTCGGTCAGCACGTCTTTAAATATTTTCCTTTTACCCTAACGACTATAAAACCATATCATTTTATTTGCCACCATGTTATTGGAAGGAAACTGCATAATCAATGTCCAATATAAGTCACTACTCCTAAACCTATGTTTATAAAGAAATGATTGACTTCTCCGTTGATCTGGGAAGTTGTAGACTGAAGGCTGCGCTATTATGTCGTATAATTGATACACTTTACTAATTAGTGATTCAATATAAATATTTACCATTATTAAAAAAATAAATACATACTTTTTTATTCATATCATTCAGTAAAGACCAGGACCGGTTTTGATCATCGTGAGCATTATCAACTGTAACCGGACTTGATCTTTAATAAAAAAAAGTGAAATTAGAACAAAAAATTGTTTTATTTTTTAATTTAAATTCGAACCATCGAGAATTGGTATTGAACACTTTAAAATTGATTTACCATTATTATGTAAATTATAAACTCGTCAAAAATTTAAAAATATTTAAATCTGTATTTCATTTAATATTTTAAAACTTTCTATATGATATTTTTTTTATAATAATACTATGATTTTAATTTGATTAAAACTAGATGATTTCTATTCTGACCACATTTTTTTTAATTTTTTTTTTTTAGAAAAAACGTATCCATGACCAGCTGTCATAAATACCAATGAATAATCGTAATAAAAAAAAATACATATAACTAGTAATATTAAACAATAAAACAGGCTAATTAAATGTTTACAATCACTTTCAATGCATATTTCTGAGGAGCGATGACAATAGCCTGAGGGAAAATCATGAATAGTAAATGGCTGTAATGAAATAGATGCAATCATTTAAAGTTTTTCATATGTGGGCTTAAATATCAAAACGCAAAACAATAAACAAGAACTGCTAGTAAAATATTTACATTATAAATAATAAAAAAACATACAAAGAGATTCATATTATATTATAAACGTTTTGAATTAAAAATATTTTATATTTTAATCAGTTTAATGGAATCCTTTCACGTATAATACTCAATTAAACCCAGACAAGTACTACCCTTAAATAAAGTTTTTTCATGAGATAATAATGCGAACGGCTGGGAAATATTGATTGAGGGCGATGAAAAATAATGTAGGATCAATGTTACAAATTGAACCGAATCGTTTTTCCTGTCACTGAAGCTAGTAATTCAAAATATTAAGCCACTGACAACGACTCATTTGAACTGGTGATATAACCTGGAATTTATCCTTAAAAAAGCCTAACAACAAATAAACGTAGCACGCAGAATTACGAGATTAATTTAAATAATCATAATAATAACCTAACTCAAAACTTTTTCAACTCTAAATGTTGAACTTTACCAACGTAGATAGCATGACAATATATTGTAAAATAGAATTTTTAATTTACTATATAACTACAAAAATCACTACCCAATGCCTGGAAAATGTTGATTCTGGAGAAATATTTTTAAGGCTTGATTGACTAAGTTAAAACGCGTTATGTAGTACAAATTCCACGAAATATTGTTGGTAAAGACCAAGACCGGTCTTGCTTAGAAATTAAGCTGATTGACCAGTTCATAACACATACTTTAGAAGTAAAACCTATCCTGGAATTTTGCTATCGGACTAATTTCAGCATAGATAGTGTTAACAATGTTTTATACTATTACTTTCCTCCATTTTAATCAATAAAGTGCTTTTTTTAAGTTAATTAAAGAGTTCAAGGGACACAAGAACCTGCTTGATTTATGATATTGTTTGGATTGAAAAAATGATTGGTTAAAAAGCGTTAACTATGAAAAATTCATACTATAAGTATTAAAATTGGAGATTACTAATAAAAAAATGACTTTTAATTTAAATTTCCTGTTGACGTAATGTTTAAATATATATTATTTACTATTTTAATTAAATTATAATGTAGTTAAAAGAGACAGTTTTGAAATTTAAATTATAATCACCTTTATAATTTAGAAGTCTTATTCATGATCAAGCTTAGGAGAAAGCCGTCACAAACGACCGGCCTCTAATCTCATGTTCAAATCTTAAATTTGAATAATTCAACATTAACAACGTTATCCAGTCATGATGGGATCTAAAACATTCTCTTGGCTAAAAGTTGTCTTCTTTAAACTGTGGTACAGATGTTGAGACATTTTAAAACTTGGCTTATTTGTCACAGAATAATATATTCAATAAATTACATATTATTTACTGTTCAATATTCTGCAATATAATGAAATCTCATTTATAAGTTTATTATAAGTTATTTTACTTGGTACTTAAAGCTCTTTCTACATTTTTTTAAATGTTTGGTAATAATAATAAATTCGTCCTCTTTTGAACTACGACTCATAGTTATTAAATGCAGTAATGGCAGAAAAATATTCTGAAAACAATGAAATAGTATCGATTATGCTATTCAAACAGTATCCCTTTCGTTTGCTTTGGCAAATAGGTAATTATTTGAATTAAACAAATGGCTGTCAGACTGACAGCTGAGTATTTCAATTTTGATTTCAAAAATACTGTCGTTTATCTAAGCCATATCTGCTCACATAAGTAGTGAAAACGAATATATAAAAATATTAAATTTATAAAGTTCATTCTGCTCATATAATTTTATTACATAATATAATTTATAATGTATACTTGAAAGTATTTCATCAGGAATGAATTTGTTTGTAAAAAGAAATATATTTTTGAATGCAGTTCTATAATAAAAACTAACTAAATGTATATTATTACATTGATGTGATTATTCAAGTGAATTATATTCTATTGTTATTTAATACTTTCAAAGAGTTTATTGCAAATTATAATTGAATCACCTCTCTATTGTTTAGATTGTTTGAGTTATTTTGGCTATGGCTATGGGAATAAGATTTGCTTTGTTATATAAAATGGATTAAGGTAGTCGGAATAAATGTTTTTTTAGTGAGTAATGTTTTCAAAATTAGAATAATCTGATTTCGAATGCAATGTAATTTACACCTAGAAAAGGTGTTGAGAATGCCAAATAGATCGATAAACATGAGCGAAATTGTTAATTTACACATTTGAATACACCGTTAGAAAAATGTATTTTTTTGGGTTAATACTGTCTTTAAGATACCAATATATTCTACACATAATATATCGTCGTGATTTAAATTAAAATTGGCGAATCGGTAAAAACAATATTTAACCACCATATTTTTGTAAAACAAACTAAACGCAATGAGATTGTCTGAAATATGTTATTTTTTTGAAAACAATATTTGCGAATGTGTTTCAAATGTTTGCTTGAAACGTATTTAAAACAAAACACGGAGATAATTTGAATTGTTTACTTCGAATTGATATATAAATATTTGATTTGGTATGTACTACGCAAATAGCAAGTTCCATCGATTTTCGTTGTTTGGTTGGCTAATTGACTTATAGATAATTTTGCCGGACATTTTTTCCATACTATATATAGATCGTCCGATAAATTGAAATATTTCAATGTAAAAAAATATTGTTATTTAAATAAGATGTGTAAACAAAACTATTAAAGATACCTTGCAACATAATCTCCAACAGTACAAAATAATCTAAAAAAGATTAACAAATATAATGTATACATATATTGAGGTGAAATATCTATTTACATATCTCGTTATCAACAAACATTAATTATTTCATGCGATTTTTTAAAAAATATGATATCATTTTCTGTGCTTTTTGTATTTCTAAAATTAAAATGATGGTAAATGAAAATTTTGCTCTCGGGGTTTTCAATGCATGATCAGATTTGACTCGCGCGATAAATTATAATATATTATATTTTTTCATGATTTTTTATAAATATTGGAAAGAGTTTTACAAAACATTGTAAAAAATTAAAGACTTTATTTTGATGGTCCACTTGACAGATATATTCGTTCCATAAGTAATATTTAAATTAAAGAAAGAAAAAAAAATCTATTACAAATTATTACGTATACAGTTCACATTTTAAAATCTCAATTGTGAAGGATTGAAGAATCGACACCACAAACACACGACTCATGATTTTATATTTGTTTTGACAAAATATTAATATCTGATGTTGACGTTACGACGACTCGAAAATAAACCTTTATCTCTAAGCGTAGATTATAGTGGCCCAGTAGAGATACACGCGCAATTATCATTAGTGATGTTTATACGAATATATCTTTTTTTCAGCAGAATTTGAAAGCCGTCTGTTTTTATTAGCATATATGAAATCGGGTAGTTACAATCATTATTTTTAGAACATCAATAAATTGTTTCGTACTCTTCTGTAAAATTTTGATGATCAAGTATTGTATGTTATTTTAACAAATAATTTACGTTAAATGTCAACATGTGTAAATTATCAGTGTTATAAAAATTTGGGCTTACATCCAAAAAAATATATAAAATTAATTATTTTAACTTTCTCTCGCACAAGTAATGAGTATGTAATTGTGTACAATAAATAATAGTTACTTTCTCCGGTCAGTGAATGAAAAATTTAGCCTGAAGTGATTCACTAAACACAGCCTACGAGAGTGCCTAAATCATATGATTTCCTAACTCGAATAAATCATGCATGATAGAAGGCAGCGCGGTTCGACAATTAAAACGAAGAACCCAAAGGTATTGAGGTCGTTTGTATTGTAAATTAGCAGAATCGATTGTATTTCTTTGCTTCGCAGTACATTTCCCATGAGATCTCATGATCGACGACAGGCACCAATATATCAGTGCCGTCGAATCAGGTACATAATTGAACATACGTAGTAAGGTCCGAAGTATATTAACGTGTACATTAGGGTATCCAATCCCGGAGCCTTTTTCTAATCCCGGGATTTCGGGATTGATTAATTTTGAATCCGGGATTCCGGGATTGAGATTTTCTCACCGAGGAATTTGAAATCCTCAATTCGCTACTTTTTCCCCGATTATCACAGAACCTCGTTTTTTTTTTAGCTCACCGAGGAATATGAAATTTTCGATTTGCCAATTTCGTGTCAATTTTCGGGATTTGGTCAAAATTTCTCAATCCCGAAATCCCGGGATCGCAGCCGTATTAATCCCGGAATTTCGGGATCAAAAAATTGAACGGGATTAGATGCCTTAGTGTACATGTAATAAAAAGCCAATTTAAAGGAAAAAAAATCAGATTTTTACTGTTAGAGAAATAAATAAATTATTCGTTCTAAAAGATAAATAAATTGTGATTGTATCAAATTTTTAATACCCTGGAGTAGATACCCTTGGTATAATGTAGGTTTATTACAAGTTATCTCTTAATTACTTTTAGGGTGTTCACTGTCAATACTTGGTGGAAAGGCATTATATTAATAAAAACACAATAATCCTTTGTACTTCATTCCACTTTATTTAATATGTCAGAACCGGTTTCGCTCATTGCGAGCATTGTCAACTGATAAGAAATATAATTTAACAATGCTATTTATACAAAGTTATACACAACAATTGGCATTGAAAAGAAATTGCCAATTACATTAAAGTGATTCTAAAATAACACAAAATTAAAATGTTCAACACATCTAACATGTAAGTAAAAAGTCATCCCAGATTAATAAATTCAGATTGACGATTGAAAATAATTACATACTTAAAATTTGGGAAATTTTTGACAAAGTGATAAAATGCTACATTAATAAAGTGAATATGCTTAATGATAGTTTTATGTTTTCCCCGCTTCCAAGTAGTTGGTGTGTTCATAACTTAAACAAAATCGACAGCCAGGAAGATTCTGAAAAACATTTTTTTTTCAAAGACCATATCAATTCTAACAAAAGAAATCTATATTTATTTATTTGCTCAACTGCGACTCCTGTAACGCCAAATATATTGGTCAAACAGGTAGATCGTTTAATATTAGAATCAAAGAGTATTTGAATTGTGCTAAGAAAGGGGATGAACAGTCTTCATTATCTACATTATCCATTGAATCTGTTGTTACGAATATGAATAAAAATATGTTTGATGAATAATGATGTAATGTTTTCTGTGTCAAAAATATTATGAGATTACGGTTATTATCGGCTATTTTTTAGCAATTGGAGGTATGTTTGGTTTTGTCGAAAATCATTAATAATTTTCCACGCCAATGAATTGATGGTTCAGTTCCTAGATAAGTTGCAAGTTATCACGTAGAATGACCAGGTCACGGCAATGGTCAGGAGTACGCTAACCTCAAACGGCCGCTGTATACCTTCCGACTTCTTGCTTTATCATACCACTTAATAGAGAAGTGTCAACGCACCTTCTATGTTCCTAGTACAAAAACGTATTTACCGTGACTAATTTCTAAGCAGGTTTAATTGCCAGAGAAGATAATTATTAATCTTTTTTTATGTTTAACTGTTATTTAGTAAATAAAATCAATTGATACATTTCGCATAAAGATGCTTGAATTGCGTATTCTTTCAAATATTTAGAGGTGACACTTAAAACATCTCGGACACTTTTTGTAACCCCGGGACAACACGGGGTTTACGATTTATAACACTATAAAATCGTATAGAAATTCGGGTTCGAGATTTTTTTTCCCAGTGATTTTTAAATTCTGGGAATTTACGGATTTCCCCAAATGAAACGACACGAGACTTTTTTTTTTAACTCTTCAAAGATTTCCAATTTCGAAAACCCAGGATTTTGCGAAATTCCCAAAATTAAGAAAATTGGAACCTTTATTTTTTAAACTCTCGTGAGATAATTGAATATAGAGGTATGTCTTTTTAAAAATGTTAATTTCATCTTTATTTAGTTTCTAATAGATAGATGCTTATAGTAAGATTTTTAAATCTAGTTTTCCCACTCATTTCACAAATACATCCATCTGATCAATCCATGCTGATTCTCGTTTAAATTATACACTTTTATCTGAATATAATGATTGTATAATTGTTTAATGAACATACTATAATATTAATATGCTATAAAATTTCATCGAACGGCATTACTACTAAATTATTTGTTTACAAATATTATATCACACAAAAAATACCGACACCGTAGGAGATAGACGCCTGTGTATTAAAGATAAATAGACGTTTTGAATTTTTGTAAATGTCGATGGAACACCGAACCGTTACGGTTTGACAGGTTGTTTTGTTGGTAATTATTATTTCGTTGGTAGCATTGTTGATTCGAATTCGTTCATGGAAGAAAAAATACCGCGAAATGTCCAGACACCGGAACGAAACTCGATATGATTGAGACGTGCTATTCCAATTTCAAAGTCTTAAAAATTCATGGAACACTGTATCATAATATAATAGATTGTTCGCACAGATCGACGTTAGATTATTTTATCATTATTTGATAGTTTTCTCTGGCTTTTAAATTATACAGCTAAACACAGCTTTTTTAGATAAATTAACAAAATTTTATTAAGAAGAATGTAAACAAATGTCTTTATTAAAGTAATTCAATTAATTTGATGATTTTTCTTAAGAACTATCAAAATTAACTTTAACTTTGGATAAGTTAAAAACAACATCTAGTTAATTATCGATTTAATGATTGTTACATGAGATTATTTTAGAAAAAGTGTTTAAATTACTTGAATGTAATTTAAACTTAAATAAATTATTTTTTTTAAAAAAGTTTACCTAAAACTGTTTGATGTCGATATATTTTTTGTTTATCAACTCTTTCTTCAGTTAACCTTTAATAGACCGCACAATTTTTGTTGTTTTAAAACTGTACATGACTTTTTATTTTGTCTTTTTCTTGACAACTTTTTAAAAGTGTTTACAAAGAAATCTACTGTAATTATTATTCGTATTTTCACTCAAAAACCAGTATTAAATAAATAAATATATTTTAGAAAATTCTGTATGACATAGATTTCAATTATTGAACAGAATTAATATTAATTAAAATTTAGAAAGTAAGGGTATCCGTGTTGTACAGTGTATGTAAATACACTAAGATCACAGAATTTCAAGATTGTAATATGTAAATATATTTTTTATTATTAGGAATACCGAAGAAAAAGAAAACTACAGATAAGTACAATTTACGCAAAATGTGTGGGGCTTTATCAATCAGTGGCTTGAAGATAATGAATATCTTAATTGTTATTTACCTTTTACGAAAATTTTTACGCCAAAATATTGTTTGAAGGGTTATACAAGATTAGAAATTTATCCATCGATTGAAATGGCAGTTTTCACTTTATTTAAGAATATTTTTTATTCATTATAACCTGTAATCTTACAGACCTAATTAGATATACAGTGGAATCCATGGGTAGTGTAAGGAGACAGGTTACGCAAATGACGTCATCAATTAAAAACGTGATAATTCACAATACTATATAGTTGTTTATCAATCTCTAGACAAAAAAAAGCAGTATCAATATAACAAAACATACTAACGCAATAATAATAATAAAAAAATGATTGAGATTTATCTCCTGTACATATATTAACACAATAATATTTCCACATTAGAAGGTAATAATAAACAAATTTAGTGAGTTCATAACAAGTTTTGAGACTTTGGTTAAGATTATATTGTTGGTGCAATAATATTGAATGCAACTACCTGAAACACCCACTGCATTTACTTACATGGAAAACAGCCGTCACAATCTTAACGTTAAAACATCCTTCAACTGTGAGAAAACACAAGTACAATCAAATCTTTACTTAATGTGTTTGTGGATAACATATTTTTATTTTTATTAAAAAACACTATTGCAGCGTGTGTTTAATAAGCTCACTCCACTTTTACGATACTTTGAGACATGTAGAATATTATATCGCATCTAACTCGTTTTAAATTTTAAAAAAATACTTGTCTCACTTTACTAATCATGGGATCACATGAACTTTTGAGAGGTGAAGTAAGCCAACTAGTAAAATGGTAAAACTTTTTCTTGGACTATCACGTCTTTGCTTGGCGTTTTGGTATGTTGCATATTTTTTAACGGAGAATATACTATTGAAATATGTATTAACTAAAGTTACTTCACGTTTACGGTAATTTAAGACGTGTAAAATATTACAACGCATCTAACTTTCTTTTCCTAAAATATCACTTGGCTGACTTCACCTCTGATGGGTCCATATTCGTTATATTTTTTGTGTGTGATTAAAATACAAATAGTCGACATCAATTAATTCAAAATTAGTATTTTCGGCGAATGATTTTGAATATTAAGGCATGAATTTAGGAATTACTTCTTGACAAAAAATGTTTTAAATATATTTTACAGACAGTCTCAAAAGCACCCTATCTGCTGGTGAATGTAAAGAGAAAACAGTAGAATCATAACATTGTTGAATATAATTTCTCTCTTAAATAATAATAACATACTATAATGATGTTATTGAATGTATTTTAATATTTTACACACATGGTTCAAATTTCGTAACATTTTTTTAAGATGACACAATTATTCCACTTACACTGTTTGTGGAACGCTGGATGGTAATTGCCTGTGATCCAAGACGAGTATAAAACAAAGAAAATAACTTCTCGAGAAGGCAGGTGCAGCAGATAGGCAAGCATCGTATTAAGAGTAAGTGGTCCCTCAGAAGTCGGTGCGACATTCATCCTATTGCATCTTCTATGTATTTATTTCTACATTAGTTTTAAAAGAAATACGTAATGTACAAGGAAATAAAATGCAACGACAGAAAGCATAACGTTATTACAAGTACATTTACATAACATCGAAATCTCCTAGAACAATACTAATATTGTGAACTTTAATGTCTCATCATATTATACTAATGATAAAATCTCAGCAGTGAAGTTGTAACAGCGCAGATTTGAAAGTTGATAAATAAAAATATAACATTTGTAAAAAAAACTATACTTACATTACAAATCATTAATCCAATACAATTGTACTGAGACTTTAAATAAAGCTTTTAAAAGCTATCCCCTACAATAATTTTTACTATTATAGGTAGTATGAACACAAAGGAAAACGTTTGACCCATGTTATGAAGTCCAATTAAATTGTATCATCGATGGATGTAAGTCATTATTCTGCGCTTCGACTCGTGTCTTTTGTGTTTTTTTTTAAATGAACTAACTTAATTAGCCTTTACACTAGATCTATTATTATGTGTATTTTGACTTACTACAAACGTGAGTGGCAAACAAAACAACAGTTTTATGATAATTTATATCATTGAGAGATTTTAGCATAAACAGTAGCATTAATTATAGGAAAAAATAACATTTTCTTTGTTTTTCATCACTATCAAACATTTTCTGGTGGCTCTTAAAACACAAATTTTTGAATATGTTTTATTATTTTTTAATATTATTCTTTTCCACGAAAATTGATAATTACGAACATAAAAGTAATTGACACATGTGAAGCTTATGGTTCTCCTAATGGAGGTATTTCAACAGAAGTTTTTTCTACGAGAACGGTTTGTTACTCAGTCGCTCAACCTCTCGTTTTCAAAGAGAGTGGTAGGAATAGAAGGATAAGGCTAGGACAGGATTAGTTGTTAACTAATCTCTCTCGCTATACCCGGTTGTTAAAGAATCGCAAATGGTGGGAGAGACATAACAAACACCCATGCCTTCAAGAAAAATCGAGAAAATGCAGTTCGTACTGGGACCAGAACCCGTGAGGTCCAGCACGGAAGCCCAAAACGCTAACCGCTGCGCCATATGACCCGACTATATATGTAATTAAAGTAACTCTTTCTATACATCAACTGTGGAAAAGAAAAATGACGTAACCCTCAGTTTTCTCAAAACAACTTTTTTTTCGATAATCACAATGTATATACTTGATACACGTTTTATCAAAAGGATGTAATCTGCCAATGCCGAATTAGTATCTAAATTTAGCTTTTAAGATTGAAAAAAGATGAGCTTGTGTAAATTGAAGCCAAGAAAAAAGACTAAAAAAACGTTTTCCCTAGACAATTTCTTTAATTGATATTGGGCTATGTCAATTAAACAACAGTTTAGAAGTCTCTTTCACAATTCGAAGTTCCTTTCCACAGTCGATATGTTACTAACGTGCATTCGATAGTAAAATAATACATTCAAAAACAATAGACACATATAATATTTGTTTTCGTTTATTTGCCTTGAGAGAAGAAATAAATGATATCGATTGCAAAGAACCTTCAAAACAGAATAAACAATAAACATGACATTTACTAAAAAGCATAACGTGGGTAACCGAGGAAATGTTTTTCTCTTATCGATTGTTCGATATTTCATGGTTATAAAGTGTTACTGCATGCACGACGTGAACAACCACGCGTATCTTTAATGTTAGATAAGAAAAGAAATAAATACCTCTATCCACGTGTTGCATATTATAAGTAATATTTATAAAATATCATAAATGGAGAAACAATCTAATATATAAAAATGAATGTTTGTTTGTTCGTACTTTATCCGTTGCCACATCGCTCATTCGATTGTAATAAAACTTCGACAAACTTTTTGCTTACACTTCCGGGAAGGTTATAAGTATAGAAAAATTAACTTACAGTAGGTCTTATATATAAAAATCAAGGTTTGTATGTCTGCCATACAGTTCATTTTGACAACGTATGCTTGCTCTTGCGAGAAGATTATAGTAAAATTAACTTACAGTAGGTGGCGTGTGTGTCGTACTATATACAATCGGCAGCAAACGTCAAACAGAGAGAAAAAGAAAACATGCCCTTCAATAAACACAATTAAAACGCGAAAACTTTCTTTCTTTGAGTGGCATTGCAACGCTTGCCGGGAACAAGTAATGAAATCCATTGCAATGTAATGGAAAAACTAATCTTGCTTACAAACTTAAGTTAGGTTTATATAAAAGAGTATCATAACACGAGCATAATACATTTTAAATTAGTTTGTTTATTGTACAAAAGGAAAAAGTTGATAAAAATAAAATTACAACATGAAGGCCTAGTTATAATAGAGTAATCTTTGATTACAAAGATTTCTCGAAATTACATTTCGGATTATTTCAATGTTGTGGTTTAGACTGACTAAATCTAGCGGCACCATGTTAAAAGTCGATCATTAAAAATGCTGACTACACAAATAGTTTTTGACCTTTTTCTATAAATTGAACAATTATTTACATACTCTTTATTGTTTTTTGTTTAAATTTCAGTTGATGGAATTGGTATACGTTTTTTCAACAATTTATATACCGCAAATGAATCAATACTTATTACATACATTTATTTAAATGCATTGAAAATTCCTCTTACCATTTCGTGGTCTGGTTTTTTTTAAATTTTTATGAAGCAATTTATAAGTTTATGATGAAAAAAATATGTTTTCAAAACATTAGAGGACAGATCTTACATGTTTTATTAAATGCCACACCAACATTTTCGATATTCGAAGCTTTGGGAAAACCAATTAGAAAGTGACAATGGATAATCTTCAATTTGTATTACATATTATCTTTGAAGATAATGATCTCAATTATTTACATGTCAAATTAAAATATAATACATGAACAAGTAATTATGTGCAGAGTTCATCTATGTTGTATTAATGTTTTTCAAATCCTTAATCATATAACGGAAGACTTTTTTAAAATCTACGTTTGATCACATCTCATGACAGAATATTTTTTTCTGAAAGTAATCAAAACTTTTATTTTATACACTTCTGTTAATCTTTCATTCGAATCCGTGCACTTTAATGCTTGAAGTTGCCGGAAGTCGAAACACAGTTTGATATTTAAAAAACTTAAGCAGTTTCAAATTTTATATAAAGAATAATTAAATTGCTTTTATAATTCGAAATAATTATTATATATTATTCTGTCGCCATCCTAATTGTGCTTAGAATTTAAAATCAACGAACATTGTTTAACTTACCCGCTTCCAAAAACTGGTCAAAATGCAAACATTAGATCGGTAAAATGGGTAAGGGAAAATCATCTTGACATTTGAAGTCAATATATGTATAAACAATAAAACTGCTTTGTCCCTTTTATAACTAGAGCAACTCATTTCTGTTTACGAACAGTTATACCATAGAATCGTTAATTCCATTTAAGAAAGTTGAAATCTGAGGTGAACCCGTAATACCTATTACATACACTTTAAGTACAAGCAAGAAACGACATTCAGGCATTTAGAAAATACAGGTTATTGGTACACATACATAATCTACTTCAGCATCACAGAAGTCTCTGGATAAGGCGTTACGTTATGAAACACTATAAACCACAGTCAAAATCAGTGGAGGCTATTCCTACGTAGATGATATATTTTTTTAGAGATATAACTAATAAAATGTTTATAAATCGGAGAATAAATTATATGGTTCATATTAAATAATTTATATTTTAATAATATTATTCGTATTCCCCTTGCTGAAGAACCATATGAGTGGCATGGTATCAAAACTCATAATATCTATCATCGATATTTTTCAGATAAGTATGCCAAAAAATAGTTGAGTATTAAAACTTACTTTAACCAACATTAAAATCACTGCCACAGATCACCATCGGTGTCAGCATTTAAGTTAACATTTTTAAATGAATAATATGATGTCGGGATCCCGAGATTGGAAAATCTAGTCCTGGCGAATACAATTTTTAATATTTATTATTTTTTCAATTTAATATTTGTTATTTTCTACATCATTTTCTTTTCGCTTTGAGTTATTTTAAGAGACTTTACGAAAAATAAAACCTACAATATGCTAGAGTTTTGTAGAACACATCATCTATCAGTGACAGTAAATATCTATATTTAATCAATTTTCTTTTGTTTTATCGGTCATTAAAACAAATAAACGTGTGCGTCTTAAATATTATATAATAATAATTCATTCAAAAGCGTGTAATTTGAAACACGTGCATCGTTTCTGAGTTTTATTAGAAAAAAATATTAACATCTTTTGAAGCGATAGCGTGTTTCAACGTTCATGATTACAAAATCGAAAGCAATATTTTTTTTTGAATAATCACAATCTTTATGCAAAACGACACTTGTAAAAACACTGTTTATTGGAAATAGTGAGTTAACGCATAAATTATATTAAAAAACTATAATTTAAATTGCAAAACAAAATGTTCTTAATTAAAATTACATGAAACTTATCTTATTACCAGAATATTTTGATTATCTATCAGTACTGTGTAAATCGGACTTAAATTGATCAAGTGATCATTTTTCATGTTGCTAAAATAAATAAATATGTGCATACGAGATATTAAGACTGCCACTTCACGCATGACAATATGAATTTTATATTTCAGTGATTTATGCTATTTTGTATACTGTATATTTTGTATACACCATAGCAGCATTTTCATAAAGGAAATTGTGCGAAAAACACTCGGTATTGCGACAAAGCTTACAAAGAAATTTAGTGAACTCTTTAACTAGTTATATGAAAATAATTCTTTTATTTTCAATGACCAAATAACTTTTTTAAACAGCTACAGTTGAAACATATTACTGATATTTTACAGCCATCGTAATATAAATAACATTAATTAAGTTATTTTAATCTTAAAAATAATTATTGTGAACCGTTTTAACTATTTACCTGTAAGATGTAATGATATTTTTGAAGCAATTATTGTAAAGCATCGCCTTTGAACTGGTTTATATCCATAAGACTCCACCGCCGCATAATAATAATTACGTTTGGTATTATTTATACAATTTTACTGCACGTTTTCGACAAATAAGGCGAGATGAGTTTTATTTTTTTAATAACTTAAATATGCCTGTCACGAATTCGGTAGATAAATTTATTCCCCGTGCATTTTGTAATAAGTGCAACGGCACTTTGGATAAAATGTGTCAAAAGTTTTGTCTTAAGTGCCAAAGAAACGTGCATTGGACACTAATTGACCATGCCTACTTAACTTACTGAAAAACAAATTGCTAATAACACGCCCAGCAAAATTCCGAACAATACTGCGACATCACATTACCAATGCGTGAGTAATACCCAAAACTATAAACCTCTTCTCAAAAGCTACTTTTTATATACAGTAAAATCTCGGATTTTTAAGGGGGTTGATTTTGATACCCAGTTTATAATACGTAGGGCAAATGCTAAGACTATTTTTTAGTATTATAGAAAAATGTTTCAATAAATACGTGGTGATTATATCGAAAATTAAAATTGTTTGTTTATTTAAAACTATTTGATCACCTTAAGTCTGAAACTTTAAGCTTAGAGTACAGTAGAGGAAACATGCAATAAACAAATAAAAATACATTAATTATATTTCCTTTTTATAATATGATATTTAATGAATAAGAAATAAAGATAACTTTTATCTAGTAGATGCGATTTAAGTATAATTTATTTACAATTGTGAGTATTCATTAATACATTAATATGGTTGGATTAAGAGGAAGTAGTCATCAAATATTCACAGTTATTAAGATGCCTGTAAAAGAAATTTAGCACGACAGACAAATGTTGAGTTTCTATTGCTGCTTTTTTCGATGATTAAGTCAACGTAAAAATATTTTTTTGGCCAACTAAATAATTCTGTAAATAATTTCTGAATACATTTTATATTTGATATCGTTTCTTTATCTTTCATACCTCCAACGCTATAAACTAGAATTAATTCAAATTCATAGACGAAGAATGATGTCAACGCATAGAAAAGATGGCAAATATAATATTCAACTTTGCTTCCTTATACTTTCTTGCTAATTATGACCTAAAATTGTGTGTATTATATTTTTATATAAATTTAGATGTTATGTAGTTTTGCTATGCGATTAAAATGAATTTCAAAACCAATGTACATCTCTTCTAATTTACTCTTTAACGTCTTACTATTGAATAAAGAAATACTCTGCCTTTTAATTAAATAAAAGTAATTACAGTATGTGGGCGTGGCGGTGTATTGGTAACAGGTATAAGATGGTTACGGATTTAAGCAAGGTCTTTTTTTAAATTTAATATTCGTGATCTTGAGCATTGATGTTTATGATTTATTTTTATAATTTTGATACAATAACTGTACATAATTTGTGAATGTTTGGTAGTTTTAGAATAATTCAAAAGTTACCGAGAATTGCTCAGTATATATTTGTACAGTTTCCGTCATATTATATAATGCTATTCATTGTCAACTTACGTTGCATTTCGTAATACTTAGAAATCTTATTGAACGTAATTTATATACTATCAAGAGTTTGTTACAGAATAAATGCCTTTTCAATAAAATTCATCACAATAACCCTTTCCATGAATAATTTCGAAACGCGAAATACACTTCTACTATTAGGACCCGTACTAGGGACGTCCCGTGGGCATAGGCGAGTAGGCAGCTGCCTAGGGGCGGCAAGTCATAGGGAGCAGCAAATGATCACAGATTTTTTAAATGACTAAACATTTTAGCCATGAATTTGATTTAGAATAAACATGATCAATGTCTTTGATAAATAAAATACAAAATCAAGAATCGATACTCATATAATGTAAGTGCATTTTAAATTTACATTATTTTTATGATGTGTAGCGATGGTAATAGCTATTTTGCATAATAGCTATTACCATATAGCTATTTTGCATAACTATTGAAAAATAATATGGGCTTTTGGATCATATTTATTCGTGAGGATTTTTGTCAATAAGGTACAAATACATTAAGAATCATCTGATAGCAAAACGGAATAAGTGAAAGAGGATTTATTTTACTACGTAGGGAGTAGAGGAATCGAACATCTATATTTGAATATGTATTCCAAGAATAATGGAAAATAAAGAAAAAATAGGGGCTATTTAGGGGTCTGCCTAGGGGCGACACATAGCTTAGGACGTCACTGACCCGTACGCATAGAGCCCTTGAGAGGTGAAGTGAGTCAAGTGGAATTTTAGAAAAACAAGAGTTAGATGCGTTGTAATCTTCTACGTATCTTTAAATATTTTAAAAGTGATGTAAGATCAATAATGTCATCTTCCTAAAATAAAAATAAGCAATCCACCAAAACACTAAATAAAGACGCAATTGTACTTAAAAAGTCCAATAGAAAAGTTTAACCATTCTACTACTTGGTTCATTTCACTACTTGATGGCTCATATGATGTACGCATTTTTCATATAACACACGAAATTTGTTTAGAAACAATGCTTTTCCTACTGTGTCTCGAACCCGGTAGATCCGTCACGGAGGCCAACGACGTTGACCACTTTGCTACGGACCCGAAGAACAATGTTTATTTATATGTTGTTTATTTAGATTAATTAATGAGAGATTCGTATCGGAGAACAGAGTAATTTTTGGTTGTATTAATTTAAGAAAACTACTACAAATTCAGATACATACACAGTTGACTACATTTATTATGAGAATATTAATTCGGTGATTTCTTTATATCTATTTAATATTCATATGAAAGATATTTTAAAACAACACCCGTAATGACTCTTTTTCTCGTTAAAATAACATACCAGTTTAACCACTTTCTAACGGTGTGAATACTTCGGGAAAAAGAAATTATTCATTGCCATGTCATATTTTTTCGGCTTTCGTCGTCAGATTATAATAATTTCGATTCCGATCTGTCGGTATCGAAGTAAAAGTAATAAAACGATGACAAAAGATTCACAAATATTTAACAGGGTGCCAGATAATGTCAATATCACGAACTTCAACCGGCGAAAGTATTCATAAATGATTACTTTCGGTTACTTTCAAATCATTACGTTTACCAAATAATATTTCCAATAAAAGTAGAAAAAAAAAGTAACATGAGCAGTCTTTTTATAGAATTCGTGGATTATAATTTCGAGGAGAATATAATTATTATGTTACTTTCATTTTCTGTATTCATATAATACACCATTTTATCTTCCTGACAGTAACGTTAGACCGTGAGAGTAAAATGAATGTAATGTAGACCAGTGCTTCCCAACTTGGGGTCCGCACGTTTTTCGCGGGGGTCCACGAAATTTGTCATTCTTTCAACATTCTTTGTGATAAAGTACAAACATGTGAAATATTTTTTTTCGGGGGTCCGCAGATTATTGTTTTCAGATTTAGGGCTCCATGCCATGAAAAAGGTGAGAAAGCACTGATGTTGACCATAGTTCATCAACTTTTTGAGCCCGTGGTCACTTTTTCTACTTACTGATCATAACTTCCTAGATGTACGGGGTGGGTGAATTCTATCAATATTTATCTCATTTCAATAAAGATCTCCCTGATTGTTTTCATTATTAAAAAAAACAAATTGTTTGAATTGGGTTCGGACCACTAGTATTTGTTAAGGCTTAGAAGCATGCAGTGGAGCCACTTTTGACTCTTTTTCTATTTTCTATACACAAAACAAAATAAAAGAAGGAGTCGAGTCGGAAAAAGCTAACGAATACTTTTAATTGAATATAAAGTTACTTATCGAGGTATTCATTCAGCAGGCGATGATGACGTGTAATCAAGAGTCCCATTTCATTGTGACTGCACATAAAAAATGTGTTTATCGTTGCGAACATCCTAATACGTTATGGTGAGTCGAGTGATAATCGACAGTAACAAAACAGACAATCCCCAATATGATACCTTATGCTGTTTGATACCTTGAAATAAACATAAGAGTATGTAACGTTATACGGGTGGTGGTTTCGAAAAAAAACTTGATGTTTTTTTATAGAAGGGCAGCCAACCGCATCGGAACTTGACAGGTAAAGCACACTAATTACAAAATAGTCAGCCTGTGAGTTTATATCTGTTTTATTATGAAACTAATCTACGATCCTCTGAACGTAGGGCTTCATTCTAACCGCCCTAAATTGTAACCGTCATCGTCATAGAGTACACTGGGTGTAAAATAAACAACTATGTATTATCAATTTATTAAATTTGTTCGCTGTTTGTATGTGGAACATATAGAGCTTCTTTACATATTCTAAGTGTAAGTAAATCACCAAATATTTATTTAAAAAAAAGAAACACATTAAAAGCATTTGTTTATAGATTGTTGTTCCGTTTTCGAATTGTAATTACGGTCAAAGAAGTTTATTACTGATAGACACAGCCGTGCCCCAACACTCAATATGAATATTAATAAAATGAAAAAGTTTTAATTTATTGAATCTTATGCTTTAAGTATAGTTTTAATTTATTAAAAAATATATATCTCGTGCATAGTTTTTAAAGCGGACATTGAAGTCGCATGCGGCAACCGGCGTTGAATACGTATTCTCCAGTTGATTTTACAGTATAAACCAGCAAAACTAAACCCTTTTTTCGTTTTTACTGCATTCCAGATTTCGCTACGTTACGTGGGCCGCAGCATATAAATAATTATACGTAAATATGCCACAAAATATAGTGACATAACATAAATTTAAGTACACAAAAAAAAAAGTGTATTCAAAATATTCATGCAAACAATAACAGGTTTTTGGAAAAGTCTAAATGGGCCGCAGATTGAGTTTGCCTGGTCTTAACAATATAATATTTAACTTTATTTATAGATAATGTCAGGTAAGGTTTACAATTCATAACTATATAATGAATCATTTAGAGACTATTTTTATATTTAACTTGTTCGTCAAAAATATACAAATTAGGTTTGCAATGCAGCAGATATCTGTATAACACTCTTCGTTTAACACTTTTCATATTCTATTTTTCTGTTTATTTGCAGTTAAGTGTTACTTATTGTTAAATTTTGTAGTAGAGGGAATACAAGTGTTGCTTTTGTACACATAAAACATTAATTGTATTTAAAGACACGCCTTTAAGATACTTACATACTTGTCCATGCTGTTCTTCGTTGAAACGTCACGGAAAACGTGAATGAACGCAATAGATTTGAACTCGATAGTTTACGCTTCAAATACCAACAGATTGGATATGTTGAAATACCACCTAGCCTCCTCGGTTTACTTTATAACTCACGCTATTCACCTGCCCTAAGGATAACACAAAAACAGGAGGGTATTGATCAAACGAATTTAAAGGTAAACAATGCGTCACCATCTGGATGTTTATATCCTGTTTCGACAACTTTTGAGCTTTCATATAATTTTTTGTTTTATTTTCTAAGCTGCTTTTGTGCTACAATTTATTACAGAACTGAACAACACACAAATCATTATTAAGCAATGATTTGAACGATGGATGGTTTTGATAAAGAAGAAAGCAGTAACAACTGACAAATTTAATACATTCACAATGGCTACTTGTTATAGTATATGAAAATAGTATCTGTATATACTAATACTGTCATTCATTATAATTTATATCAACTAATGCAGTAGTTTTCAAACTTTATGTTGCTACGCCTCAATTTAAAAAAATACCTTTGCGCCCCTTCACCTTGTATTTTATAAATAGTAAGTAATAACGACATTTTTCAAAGAGTAAATATAGTACATATTATATACAACTTTTCTCGCCTCCCTTTTCAATAGTCTACGCTTCCCAGGTTAGAAATCGCTGAACTATTGGTAAAACTTGAAATATATTTTTAAAAAATTGCTGCAGAAAGTTACTTAAAATAAAGGTAATGGAGAAAAATGCACATTATTTTAATTGAAACCCAACGAAAATGATAGCCATGAAAACCATCATTGAAAATTATCATCTTTTTTGGTTCTTAAAACATATTTAAAGGTGCTTTGCTGTGCTTTTATTGAAAAAGAGATTACGATGATACAACATTTCAAAATCTTATTAGAAGGACATTTATAATTTTAAGCTGCTACTCGCTGTGAATTTTTGATGAAAAGATTGTATTGAAACAAAATGGCTATAACACTTCAAATTATATAGAACAATAACGTTCATCAAGTCAGTGTTACTTTAAACTGAACAAATTATATCGCTAACAATAAACATATTATTGTTTTTTAAAACAATTCCTCGTCAGTAAATCAGTAAAACCAATATTATAAATAGCTAATCAATATATTGATAAAATGGTATTAAAGAATAATGCAGATAATCATTGATTAATGATAATATATATGTATTAATTGAGTAAAATCAATAAACGCGAGTCATGAAACGTTATAAATGTAGCTACGTTCGGAAAATTCTCTGTGCTAACATATAATACATTTTCCAGCCAACGACTGGTGCTGTTAGGTTATTGATACTTACCGATGACAAAAATTTCCCGATGTGCTATCGCAAAAAGCGATAACGTTAATGAAAAAACGTGTTGTTTTCTCATATATTTCTGATTGTTTATTGACTCTTTGAGAACTGTTTTATATACTAAAGATTATTGGCATAAAGTTTATGAAAGAACTAAGACAAAATAAACTTTAAACGTCAATGAGCCGAACTATCTTAAAAATTACAATCAATTATAATCCTCAATACATGGTCGAAAGGCTTTATATTCAACAGCAAAAAAACAATCATTTGTACTTATTCCTTTCAACGATCAGAACTGGTTTCGGTCATAACGAGCATTATGAACTGATGAGTTGATCTGATCAACTGATGACCAGTTAATAATACTCATCATGAGCGAAACGGGTCCTGATAATTTAAAATAAAATTGAAATATGTTCAAATGAATGTTATATTTTTGAACAATTTACAATATTCAATACATTGCTCACAAAATCACCTCGAGGTATATTACAATTTTTTTCATTGCTTATGTTCTGCAATGCTTAAATTTTATTTAACTATATTTTGGAATGATTATTACGAAATATCGACCATTCCGCCAATAATTGACATCATTCAAGTGACATAAAAAATAGTATTATATTAGCACAAAAAAACATTCATATTACTTCTTTTATCGAAGTTTACAAACCCCTGAACAGGCTGTTACGAAACGCTTTAATCAGAACTCAAAACCCATGTTATGGACCAAAGGTAAAGAAAAATCTTTTAGTGGCAGAATACTCCAACAAATATACGTTAAGGTCAATTTCGACGTTATAAGAGAGAAATTTTCATGATGACTAAAGAGCTTTCAGAAAATCGTCCATGACTTGGAATTTGCTTACAGTACATAGTTAGCAATCTTGATTAATTAAAACAACTGACCAACACTAGAATTCAGTTTGCCGCAATGGGTTAATAGTACATCGTCTAAAATACAATAAATTCCTTTGGCCTTGGAGCTGTGTTGCAATATTAAACAATTTATTGATTAGATTTTTATCATTACGAGCGCGGGAAATTCAAGAACAAAAATGACGCAGCTGAAGTGCACCTATACAAAAATACCAAATAATTAATACACCATTGTTATAACATCTACGTGTAGTGTGATTATTGTCTCCAATCTGCGTCCAGTACATTTATATTGATTTCATTAATTCGTTACGAATCAAAACACTTTTCCAAGTGCTTTTGTTTTAATCGTATTTTATCTATATATGATATAAAAATAATGTATAGCGTTTATTCAGGGATGGGCTGGAAGGGGTTCGGGGGGGCTCGCGCGATCCCCTTATTAAATTTTACGACGGCCTGCGAGCCCCTCGTTAAATTAAGAAAACACAATATTTTCAGATCAAATTAGTACTACAATTTCTTACTTATATATTATCTAAGACAGCTTCAGTATACACAGTAGTACATTTTTACCCATTTAGATTGATTAGTTTACAGTAAAATGCATATTGTTACATATTATAAGTGTATTGAGTAACAATCTGTCCCCAGAGCTTTATTATTTATTGGATACTTCAAATACTTGCATGTATATTATTTTTAAATAAAACGGCAGGCTTAATTGATGATTATTTTAAACATGACATAAAAATAAATATCTTTGTTATTCCAATTGTGTAAAAAGATGAGACACGTATTTCCCTTCTTCGAAAAGTATCTTTGATTTATATTCATATAGCTTACTTACATATTATTTAATATATTATATATCTATAAAATATTTTATATAGCTATGAATAATCATTTAAATTTTAGAAAACATATCAGAATGTGTCTTCAGTACAGGGTACAAAGAAGGAAAAATACTAACATAATCTAAACCAAAGGCTCCCAACCGGTGTGAATTTCAAAGTTTCAAGGGAGGAATTGTTGAATTGCTAGATTTTTTAGTTAAATTTTATTTTGAATACATCATGTCATGTTCATCAATAATTTTTCATGAAATCATTTCTTATGTACATGGACGGCATTTTTGAATACCCTGTAATTCTACTGAAGCTTTTTTTCACTGAAATATACTTCAGTAATTTTATATATTAGTTATATATTAGCAAAAAAATATCTCATACATATTAAAAAGATGTATACATATTAAAAAAGAGTTTCAAAACTTCATGTATGTGTAAATTATATTGCGAATATACCTTTTGGGCTAGATCAGTGGAAGAGAACCTGCGGTTTTTTTGACTACTCTGATGCGGACTTTTGGCTTGATCAAAAAAAAAGTTGTCAACGTAATCTTTACTGCGGCCTTATGGTGAATCAGATAAATGAATGTGGCCTTTAGAAATGAAAAGTTTTCCCATCCCCAAGCCAGAATATCTTGGGCAGGAGAAGAATTATATTCTGAACAGTGTTGTAAAGGATGAATGGAGCGAATAGATTGGAAGCCCCTGCTCTGAACTAAATAATTCAAACTAAAATTGGCAATTCTCATGGTATCCTGACGTAAAAATAGCTGTTCAACTGAATATGATCTTATTTTCCATCACAATGTCAAGTATAGTTATTATAAGACTTTCCACCGTTTCTTTTAATAAGATCAATCCAACAATGGATAAAAAAAAACTCACTTATCACAATCTCTCCAGTTCTACAATCATAATATTAATGTAGTTACAGCGATGTGATTAAAAGCCGACAGCGATTATGACAATTTGAGCCTGTTCGCCGGAAAATATTCCACGGTTGGGAAATGATATTGTGAACTCATTTCACACGGCGAAACCGAAGTTGCAACTGGAATTAAATACAATGAGCCGCTCGCTTGAGTTTCCATCGCGAAACATTATTGCAGTGTTGCAAGTATCCGCCAAAATTCAAAATTTTAAAAAAGTAGTACAAGACCAACACTGGCAGCATACGAATTACAGATTCGAAGAACGCAATCGATTCGTTATTCTAGTTCAAAACGCAACTGGAATACAGAACTGCGTATTTATAATTTACGAACCAAAAAAATACGGCTATTGTCTCCGAAATCAAAAATCGACAATGCTTTAATTTTTATTTATGTCTCGTTAAATTGATTAATAATAAATTCGATGTCACATATTATTTGATTTGATTACCAGAAGATAGTTGGATTGTTTTTAATAAAAATCACAGCTCGAATTATCTGTTTATATTTTATAAAGATGATTTATATTAAAGTTTAGAATAAATGTCGTACACAGTTTTGATTGATTGAAAATTTTCTATAATAAAAAGCTGCATTATGTTTCTTATGATAAATTCTTTTGCTGACGTGTGTGTTTTCTGCAGACAACTGCAATGTTTTTTACAGACAGACAACTGCAAATAACAATATTTTTAATGAAATACAGTTATTAACCTAAAATCAGGAGGGGCTCGGAGAAGTTCGCGCGAGCTTCTTGTTAATTTAAGAGAAAACAATAGTATCAGATAAAATTAGTATATAACTGCAATTTCCGACATATCATCTACGAAAGCTTTAGTATACACAGTAGTACATTTTTGGCCATTTAGATTGATAAGTTTACGGTAAACTGCATATTGTTACATATTATAAGTGTATTAAGTAAGTAAGCTTGAAGGGAATCGTAGGGGCTTGAGCGAGCTTCTTGTTGAATTCGACTAAGGCCGGCCAGCCCGTCGTTGAATTAAGAATAAACAATATTCTTAGATATTTGTATTATATAATGTATAAATATGCATAGTAATTAAAATTAAGAACGAAGTGATCTACAATTTTTTGGCAAATATTATTTGTCTTATACATTGTCTACATAGAATGTTTGAGATAAATATTTTTTAATGATATATGTATAAAAATTAACATTCGATCTCTTTCATAATAAACCCGTATAATTTTATATAACAAATCCACCTTTTCCCCCGGGAAAAAGAGAATATCTGTATAATTAACCAACTCGCTTGTTGACATATTGGCAGCCCACCTTCGATAACAGTTATCATTTTCTAATGCACGACCGTTAAAAATAAAATGAAAATATGTATGACTTACCATTCGGAATTCCAATGTGAAGAAAAATATTCCTTATTGTTTGAAACGACAAGTCACGATGATAATGTAGGAGTTCAATAAACAGTGGATCGCACGATTATCAATAAAACACAGAACTGTCTATATCGCAGTCATAGTTGTTTGAGCATCTCCTGACATGGTTTTAATGATGGGGAGAAATCTTGTGCTGCGAAGACAAGAGTCAATGCGTTTCTCACAGGTTATTCACAAACAAAACAAGAAGTTTCCCCATGCATCACACGCGGTTTGAAAACTCGTACATATTGATATGTCCATGCTCACCGGTTATTTGAAAAGATTATCCACCGTAAATGTTACACCAGAGTTTCTTTTTTCCACGAGGCACTTGAATGAAAACTGTTCTCAATCACTGTGCTTAGTTATTTTTTCTCTGCAATATTAACTACAATATTTCTTTATATATATATGATGTCTACATGTTTTTAATAAAAAAACACACACAAATTACTTAATCGACAAAATTATCAACTCTAGGAAAAAAAATTACATCAATAGATCATAGATCTCAAATCAATTGCTTAACCCAGGGGTCAACAAACTACGTCCCTCCAAAGATTTCAATCCGGCCTTTGACTTTTAATATATGAATATTTTACATGTAAGAAATATTGATATTTGGAAAATTCCAATAAGATTAAATTTTCGTCCGGCCCGTTTATCGAAATGTTTGGTGACCCTAGGCTTAACCTAAGCCGACAATATATTGTATTATATTTGATCATTTCAGAATCAAGTTTGTAACATCCTAGAGCAGTGATGCACAAACCGCGGCCCGCGGGCCGCATGCGGTCTTTTTTGAATTTTGTGGCGGCCCTTAAATCTTTTTCTCAAACATATTTTTTCGGGTAAAACATTTATTTAATAAATGTTTTGCAAGCTTTTTCTGCAATGAATGAGAATAAATCGGTTCATAGAAACAGGCTTACAAATATTATGTCAAATTAAAAAAATTAAGACCAATAACGCATTAACTTATGAATTGCATATAAATGAAACATAAATATTTCACAATGAAACGATTTTTAATAAGCAAGTACTCATAATCCTTTTTTTGCATGGGCTATTTATTTTCGAAATAACACGGTCAAAATAATATAATGGAACCTATTACTCATTTATCTAAATTCACTTATTTTTTTTACACGGTTTAAAGGCTGTTTTACATGGAACGCACAAATGTTCTGTATAAACAAGGATTGAGCGTACTTTTTTTTTCTTTGCGGCCCGAACCCATGATAATTTGTTTTATTTGATACGGCCCGCTAGAAGGTAAAGGTTGTGCACCACTCTCCTAGAGCAAGGGTGCCCAACTTCTTTTTGCGCCGGGAGCTACTTTTCTCGCGATCAACTCCTAACATGATTCTAATAAGAAGTTTTGTGTAGGGTTTTTACTTCGTTCAAACATTAAAATGTTTATTTTAAATGCAAAATATCACTAGATATGTGATTAAAAAAATATTTCATTTTATTATTTTTTAACTTATCATTTTTTAAAAACAACGTATTTTTAGAGATAACGACAAAATAGTAGTTATTGGATTCAACCAAATTTTTACCTTGCGATCGATAGGTTGGGCATCCTTGTCATAGAACTTTCACCGCTAGGCTACGGAGGCCGATTAGAGGAATTTAGTACCAGTATAGTGCAGTAAAGAGTATTTCAAATTTATGAATAGAAAATAGAAACATGTAAGGGTGCACACACCCTCATTTTTTGTCGGTCGCGGGAGCATGCATAATTTATTTCCGACCATAGTAATTTCGTTTTTTACACGATATGTTTGTGTATTGTACACCAATAGGAAAAAGTGAGTCTCAAAATTAATTTTAATGACGGAAACAGGTTCATCAGATACTAGTTAACACATATTATTTTTTTATACTATAATAAAGAAGGATAGCTATATTACTATATATGTATATTCAAATTGTTTTTAAAAATATTTTTCTCTGGGGTTAGAGTTATTATATAATGATTTAAAGAAGACCGCACTTTTATCGTGTAAATTGGGCATCTCTCGGATTTTCGTTAGAATTTTTGTTAGAAAGCGATGTAATATTTTTTCGATACATAATATGTACCTCCGATTTTCTATAACAGTATAATATAATTATGCAAAACCAAATACACGACGTATTTCATATACTTTTCTAGCATAATATATATGTATTTTTCTCGAACATTCTTGATTAGTATAAGAACTGCATTTACAGACACAGGATACAATGTAATAAATTAATAAATCCGTAGTGAATATTCGTGAGTAATGGGACCGTAATAATTAGATGGGATGCTAAAAATAATTGAAATACAAATTAATATATACAAATAATCCAACCGAGTTTTGATCCCAATGTCAAAATTAATATTTATACGTAAAACAACAACAAAAAATATTATATTTAAAATTATGAAACGTCGTGGTATGACTGAGCTATTTTTTAATAAATATAATTAAACTACTATTATTACATTATCAAATAATTCAATAGCCGATTATGTATAATTTATAAATAATTATCAATTAATTTTGAATTTGGCTTGCCACTAATATATCAATTTACAAGTATATGAATGATTTGATACTTTTTTTTCTACTCTGAATTAATTCATTACGTTCAGTACTTATTTAACGTTGTGAAAATTATTTCGTTTAAAATTTAAATTCCTTATGCTTTTATGATTATACTGAAGGTTTACTACTTAAAATTAATCAGGAATACGGAAACACAATATACATATTTTTACGACAGAAAGTGGTCATCAACAAAATATTCTTTTTTGCTGTGGATATCAGTTATTTCTTTTGTGATATTGTATTGTAGATACAAAAACATCTTTCAAATCAAAAAGTCTATCCTTTTGATAAACGTTTGAAAACGGTTTAAGGAATAAAATAAACGACTTATTATAACGAAAAAAAAACATTTAAACGCGGATCAATTTGAATATAACTATATAAATAATTATCACAAAATATCGTTTGTTCTACGTGAAGATAATATCTACCTTTATGATTAAATCCAAATCCAAGCAAAATTGCACTGTTATTGCAACTGCCAGTTTAATAAACAATCACATAAGTATGTATATAAACAAAATTGTTTTTTTTTTTGTAATACACAGGATTTGTATAGAAAACAGTTTAATGACAAGGTGATCACTTTAAACAGAGACAATGAAACACGTCAACAAGGTCCGAACAGTATTTTTGGTTATTATAAAAGACCGTTTTTTCACCGGCGGAAAGGCTTTGACCGGAAGAACGTCACGGTTGGACTGAGCAGCGACCGCTCAGTTTGACGGTTAAACCCGAACAGAGGCAGTGCGATCTCGCCATACACCTTTCGCACCTCACTACTTTCATACTGACAGGTGCGCTCAACTAAATAAATAGAGCTATAATTTTTAATCCAATTTATTATAAATAAAATTCTTTATTTTGATTTCACAATTCATCAATTATCTTACTTAGCTGATGAAACACATTTTTAATTTTATTTCTGAGATTCATTATTTTGTTTTGGATTCAAAATAATCTACTTTATATTTTCGTAAAATAATGCCACTTTGCTTATTGTAGAGAAAATGTAGTTTTACCGTAAATTTGCGTCACTACTAGGGTATCCAATCCCGGAGCCTAATTGTGATTTCGGGATTGACTATTTTTCAATCCCGGGACTCTGGGATTGAACACTCAACATGAAATATCGTGAATAAATTGGGATTTGGAATTGACGAAAATTTTGGTCTGCGATTAGGAAATCATAGGATTTCGTTTACAATTTCAAAAAGCCAGGAATTTACCAACTTGCCGATTTGCTAAAAAATTCTCAATTCCGAAATTGGATGGGATCCCGGGATTGGAAAGCCTAGTCACTACTCATTTATTGTAGTGTTGAAAACGGATATTTCATTTTCAAAAAGGTACGATAACTTTAAATATAAATATCAATCGCCTACCCTAATTACTTATTTTAGAAAACGTTTCTATAATATTTAAAATGCTGAGATAAAATGAAAATAATTGAGTTTAAGATAAGTATGCCAATCGATTGCTGAGATATTTTAATTTAAAAAAATTAAACCCCATTTAAAAGAAAATTTTGACTGCGTCAATTATTTCGAACATAATATTTTCGATTTATCTCACTGTTATAATTGTTTAAAAAAAAAGTTATGACGTTTTGGAAACATTTGTGTAATTTTTAATTTATCGAGTCCACCTTGGTACTCTTAGTTAAATTAGGTATTCCTAATGTAATAATATTATTTTGTCAATCTTTAACCATGACCATGGTGAATATTTTTTTCTTAATAAATTCTAACTAAAATCATATAATTATTTTATTTTGATAACCAATAAGAACATTAAAGATAGCAAAATGTTTAAAACTGACACCTACTTTTTAATTTTATTTGCTCTCCGCTTGCTGGAAACATGGTCATTTTGGTAAAGTTAGAGTCGAAGTTGTCATAAAATGGCAACTCCTTTCCTGGAGTCAAACACTTTTCCTTATACTTTTTGTTTTAATTATTCAATAAATCGCGACCCGAGTACTATAAGGTTATGTGTAAAAAATTTTGACGAAACAAAAATAACAATGTATTATATATCAATAATGGTACTTGGACTACTGCATTGTTACTTCTGATTTTTGAAAAATTTTCACATAGAACCGCTGGCAAAAATAAATACATAGTATCAAAAATGTATTAAAACAATCTATTCGCAACAGCTGTCGGTGGAATAATAGCTTTCTATAAAGATGGCAATGGAATATGCATAGGAAATATATAAAGTTATACTATCAAATCAAACGTCGAGGAAGAGCAGTTAGATTTATTAAACAACTCCACAATCCTTAATCACATAAAAATAATATCACCTATTATTTGACAATCCCTGATTTTAAAGCAGGTGAATGTAATTTTGTAAATAAATAGGCATCGCTCATACAGAAGAGACTGCTGCTGCAACATTGATAGTAAATGTTGCCAGAATGACAACTCTTAATTATTAATTATAATTAGGTTTGTACAAACATTACTTTTTCTGATCATCTTGCTGTATCTCATATTGGCATGAAAGTGAGACTGCACCTTCAGCTACAAACTTTATTTGTATGGAAGAAAAAAATAGCGTAACACAATAATTATGTTATGGCACCCTCCAAAAAATATACTAGGAACTATTCAGGCCACTATAGAGGGAGGTGGGGTAGCTATCATGGGCCACACTTTAAGAGGGATGTCACACGGTTTTATTTGTTCAATTTATTCTATATTTGTAATACTGGTAATACACTTTATGTTTTATTTTCTTCTTTTTTAGTAGAAATTTTAAATAGAAAAGGCTGAAAGAATGGCGTACCTTGCAATTCCTCTTATATTCTCTGATAAAAGAAGTCGAAAATTTTATTAGCTGTTGTAGATAATAGTAACATGCTGAATGAACTTTTATGACAGTATTTCCATCAAATTATAGTAGCACCTTGATGTATCAGGCTATTGCAGGGTAGTCGGTATCCATAAAGTCGAAAATCTATTATAAAACAAAGTAGCGTTTTTACACACACAGGACCATTTTTTTTTTTAAGCCATGTCCGCTCCCAATGTGGAGCATATGGACTCCTAATGGAGTTTATCTCAACAGAAGTGTTTCTACGAGAACTGCTTGTTACTCAGTTGCTCAACCTCTCTTTTTCCAAAGAGAGTAGGGATAGAAGAATAGGGCTAGGACAGGATTAGTGGTAAGCTAATCGCTCTCGATACGCCCCGTTCATAGGATAGGATGGGTGAGAGGGGGGAATTCAAGACATCAAATACATCCATGCCTTTGAACAGAAATTCATAAATCTATTGAAAAATCAATTTATAGAACTGTCCGTACCGGGATTTGAACCCGGGCCCTCTGTAGCCGAAGCCAACAACGTTGACCACTCGACCACACAGGCGGCAACTTACCATAATACTTTTGTCCAACAATTGTATGACTTTTAATTTTTATATACTTTTTTAACAAATATATCAACCCCACTCTCTTTTTGTATGAAGGATATATTATGAGGTCAAATATGTAAAAAATTATATGGGAACCATAGGAAAATGATAAATAAATTCCATTATTTTTAACCACTTACTATTCCTCTACTTAATTCAATAATTTATGGCCTTAAGTTACTTTTAAAAATATTGTAACAGTAAACAATAACAAGCATTTGTGAATCAAATACGCTTAAGGATGCACAGTGGTTTTTTGAAGTATTGCTTTCATAAAAAAAATGAAAATATAATTCAAAAAAAATATTGTAGTAACATAATTGAAATTCAATTATTATAAATGCATGAATTGTGACTGTAAAAAATTTTTTTTAGATGATTTCTCATGCAGTAATATGTTTAATAAATCTATGTTTCATATGAATTGATGTTACTAAATGTAAAAATTTGTTTCTTTATTATCATATTTTAAGTAACTTGATATTTAAAAATCATGGGTACTTTTTAGCATAGAGATTTACTTTTTTATTGTTGAAAAAAAATGATGACTACCCATTTGTGAATAACAACACACTTTAATATGAAATAAAATGTAATTCAATTACTATTATGTAGAGATATACAATTATTTGTAGCCACTTTCGGGATTTAAAAAAAAACAAAATCAATACCAAATGGAATTGTCTTTAAATTTAAAACAAAATATAAATTACTTCCCTATTTAAATATTTTACAGATGTATACCGGAAAAAATGACTTCTGAAGAAATTCATGGATTGAATAAGAAGTGCAGTTCACAGTTGAAGCATCGTGAGTTTGCTGTTCAGCGTATGATTAGCTTTCCTGATTGTCCAAATAAATCATTAAAATGCCCTATGAGTACACAAGAAAAGGTGAACATTTTAAAAGGGAGGATGGCAGTTATAAATTTAGCAAAAACACAAATGTGTGATTTAATAAAAAATAACAGTGCCTCTAGCGATTATTCAATACTCAATAACAGGTAAAAAATCTTAATTCTTTTTATCGATTCTCACTTTTATTATATATCATACAATACGATTCTTTTAAATAATTCACCAGCTGTATATTTGTCTTATGGTACGAATAGTCTTTAGTGGAATGAATTAAAAAGATATATTTAAAAAAATTCATAGCAAAGATTATTCACTATCACTATGAGACAATAGACAAACCCGTTTACGCACATTTGGTACAACATCGCTTTCATCACTTAAAATATTCAGAGCCTGTGTAACATTCCTTTCCAAATTTTCGAGTTTACATGAATTAATCTTTTTGGGCATAGTAATGAGTAGTAAGTATGAAAGGGATGTAGCACTGTGTTATTTCAAAACCGTGTATCATTTTCATCAATCATTTCAACCTTAAAGCAACTTGAAAAATAAATTTGTTTTAGATTTACGATTGTGTGACCTTAAAGTAATGATGACAGTGGCAGATAAGCGCTCGAGGCTCAAAATAACATATATTCTATAAAACCCATATAATTATTTTTTTTAATAACTACAAAAACAGGGCCTTTGAATTTCGCCTAGGGGCTCCCAAGTGTTTAGTCTGTCACTGAATGGTGATGAAGCATTTCAATTTTGTTTTTAGCTTGTACAAACAATCAAATATCTATAAAATCTGTATCGATAGAATAGTATCAGTCATTTTGTATACATTAATTTACTTCCAGTGATCATTTCAGGGATGCAGCAAAAAAAGTATGCCTGAAGAAATATCTAATAGTTACAGTTGGTATCAGTTTGTGGACATTGTTTTTATTAATAAGCGCCTACTTAGGGGCAACGATGTGTTCTGCAACTCCATATTTAGTGTATGATGACGAAGACGTCTATATCAGTAGCGTTTTTTAGGGAATAAAATATTTTATTGTAGGCATTATTCTGTATTGTGAACTTACCTAAGAATTGAAAAATGTTGGCAAGAATTATTTTGATTATTTTACTAAGAATATAGAAATCATCAAGTTTTGAATATACCACCATACCAAACATAAATTGGGATGAAATATTTTTTAATTTCTAAATTGAAGATTCTCTGTCCATCACCGGCCTCATTGTTTCCTCCTAATTTTCCCTAGCTCCTTATAGATCCGTAGAGTATATCTGATGGATGGTCATTAGCACGTATTCAGGGCAACTGACTATCTGAATGAAAGAAAAGACAGACAAGATTTATCCGCAATTTTAACATTGAATTCCTGACAAAGTCAAACCACCATATTGTATGATTTTGAAGCACAGTATACAGTTACCCTGAAATGTTGTGAGCAGCCATGACTAGCAAGCTTTAGCACAATCAGAATGCATATTATCTAACAGCATGTATTTTTGGAATTACATATCTAATGATCCAATAAAAAAATATATTCTGTTGTCATTGTTGATACTGGAATAGTTTAAATATCAAGAAATCTAGTGTCTTGTGTTCAAGAAGTGAGAAAAATGTCAAAAATTATTTACTATATTAAGCGTAAGTATAAAGGTATACAGCGACATCTATTAATAAGAAAAATTGTTATGTGACTTATTTGCAAACATTAGTTAACAATAGTTAAACACCTTTGTTAGGATGGCAGACATATTCAGTTTTATATGAAAATATATTATTTTTTCCCTGAACTCAAGAAGAGGACTACCATCTTTGTTAAAGAATCAAGGCCTAACTTGGTACATGTTGATTTTTAAATATTAGACTACATATGCATTTAAAATGGAACATGTATTGTCGAGGGTTTACTGTGGTGATATGTATGTAGATTAGTGTCTTACTAGGGAAATAAACACCCTCTTATTGACTTTTTTTAAATCTAGGGGATATTTATTGCTGATTTAAAAGTGGACGATTTCAGCATTGCATATTGTAATGATACAATCAATCATGTTCAAGACATGTTTATTTCTTTGCATCAGTTAAATTAAAAATTGAATCATACTTTAAGAAATATTTATAAACAGTGTAATTTTGGAAGTCAATTTTTACATGAAACACGATTTAGATAAAATATTCAAGTATAATTGACCTCTGTGATCGGGTAGCAAAAGTGCTTTACCCCAAATTCAAATTCCAGCAATGTCAATTATAAATATATTATAGATTTTTAAATTTAACATTTGAGATGTGACAAATGTGTCAAGTGTTTGTGATGTCTTTTTGCCTCAAGGTGTTCTCAAGTAATAATAAAAATTCTCATGTAACTTATCTTGTATAATTTCACAATATGTATTTAGCACATTGGCTTTTAGCTGTATCGTAAAATATTTTTTAAAATTTACATTTATTCATTAAAATTTTGCAGGAGCAGTGAGTTAGTAGAAAGTAAAGTAAAGTTTTTATGGTTGAATAATTATATTATTATCTTAGGTACAAGTTGGTTTGAACAGTATTATCAATTTTTTTAAAAAGTTTTCATTGAAATTTTTGGAATGAATTCGTTACCAGTTATGAAATATCAACTCTTATTTGATTTTTTGATAAACTTAGCCTGTTCACAAATAATAACATCCATATTACGTTTATAAGAACTTATAAGGGATCTAACTGCTTGCATTCTGATTTCAAATTCTTCAGTATCGCATTTTGAAATCTCACTAGCCAACTGGTTGCACAGCTCTACAGCTTCTGTACATTTTCCAGGAGTTTTTATTGATGACATTGAAGGAATGGACGATCTTGAATTATCAAACTCATCACTGAAATTATTGAAATGTTCATTGTCAAACTCGGGATAATTTTTGGTTTTAGCTTTCTGCATTTTAACAGGATCATTTTTATTTTTAGCTTTTTTAATAACATTTAACCGTCTCTTAGAGCTGAATTTTATATTCCTAATGTCTTTCAAAGTTACCACTTTATCAGTTTTCAACATCATATAATTTTGGGCATCTTTGGATTTAGCTTTCATTTCCAATAGTCTAATCATTTCTTCTTTTTCTTCTTTGTTTAGCCTTCGACTACGAGCCATATATTTATATTTTACCTCATCTAATGGGTGATTGTGTTCAGCTTGAAATTCGCTTACGCTCAGTTGATAACTATCATTAATGTTAATTTTGATTTTTGCAGGACAACCTTCTTGAAAGGTTTGATGACTTCTTGCGCCTGTTGATGATGTTATAAAATTTTTTCCTCCCTTTGCACAAGCAAAATCAATTTTATAATAACGAACATTATTTTTACATCCAAATGCTTTTCTAATGTTTTGTTTCTTAGCTTGAGTTATTGTCATGCTATTCCTTTTATAGAAGTAAATGAAACTCTGTTCTTCAAATTCTTTTATTTTGGAAATTAAGTCTTCATACGTTTTGAAAGTATCTCCAACATTTAACATTGTGTCAAGTATTAATGTGTTCAATATTAAATATTTCAAATTTACTGAAAGATAAAGGAGAAGGTTTAAATAAATAAATGGAGTACAGTAAAACCCCGATTCTACGTTCTCCAAGGGACCGTAATAAATCAATGAATAATGCGAGAAACCGATAATGCGGGAAATCTTCAAATAATACAAAAAAAAGTTTGATTTTTAAATAACTTCCATATAACTTGAATATAACTTAAGATAACTTAAATACATGTTCAGTTGCCTATTTGTAGTTTGGTACTTAAATTTTGACAGACATCCTTAAAACTCGCGTTCTTTTCCAGTTTAAATTTTTTTGCTATATACATATGTCGACTCCTTTTTCTCCTAGACTTTTTTCAACCCTTGCAGCCTTGAATTGTTTTCAGTTTCTTAGTTAAAGTTCTAGTTTTCATCATTTAGGCATTTTAGTTTTGATTTTTGAGTTAGAAAAATTCGCACAACCAGATGCGATGTAAGACTATTTATGAACGAAACGAATAAAGAAATATATGTAACAAAAACGGTCAATCGGGATATTAATTGGGACAGGACGATAATATTTAGATGATAGATCGAGGAAATCGGTAAATCGGTGAATGATTAATGTGGAATTATTAAACTTTGTTATTATGGGTCTTGGTCGAGTAAAAAATTAACGATCCATGCAATGAAAAGAAGATAGCGAGAACGAATGATCAAGGTTCCACTGAAAAAAATGCGAAACGAGATGCGATGCAAACTATTTAGGAGAATTATTCAACGAAAACGGTTAATCGAGATAATATTTGTGACGGGACCAAAATATTTAAATGATAGATCGAGGAAAACGGTAAATCGGGGAACGATTAATGCGGGATTATTTTACATTGTTCTTATGGGTTTTTGGCCAGGACTAGAGAAAATAAACGATCCTTGCGGGAAAACGAACAATGCGAGAACGGTAGATCGAGGTTCCACTGTATATTAATTTCAACCAGAATAATAAATACAATGGGAAAGAGTTTTCTAATGATTTTCATTGTATATGTTGACACATGTTGACAATTTATATGTTACAGTTGAGGCTACTATTTGCAAACCCAACTCATTCTAATATTGTTGAAAAAATTAACCTTGAATGTCATTTTGTAAAAAAATAGATTAGCAGCATTTTGGAATGATAGTTTGCATATAACCAAGATGGGTTAGAGACAGCTTTTTGAAAATACTTTTAACATTTATTCTTATTCGAGGTTCACTTCTCTAAAATATTGGAAGTTAAAAAAAATGGGAAAGATATAATTTTTCCTCCGGCACATTAGAAATTGGCCAAAAACCCCATGATATTTTTCGCACATATTTTGGCAAATCTTTGGGTACCTAAGCAAAGAGTTAATATTAAAATTTGTAATGTAGTTTTGAGAGACTCGTACTATTGTATTCGGTAAATAGTGAATGTATACATTGATGATATTAAACCTATCAATGTAACGTATGCAACTTAAATGACATAAATATTATTTATTTATTTCGTCACGAATAAGCAAGTGGCATTTTATTCAAAACATAGTTACCGTTTATTAAATACAGATAAATAATAAGATAAGGGTATCTGTTTTCAGGATTCACGATTCATTTGTGATGATATCATTATTTATATTACAACGTTACATAGTGAAAGCAGTCAAAGAATTTCAGGTGACAATTATTCATTATTGACAAACAAATTTTTAACGTAAACGTAGGGTTGCCAAAGTATCATAGACAATATACAACAACGGATCTCTTATTTCGAAGATCGATTTCGATAATCTAATTCGATGCTTTTAGATTCTAATTCGAAAACGGTTTGCAAACCGTCAGCAAACCATCAGAAGTACGCAGAAGAACAGAACTTTAGTCTTTTCACTCTTTCAAACAAATATGATTATGAATACAGAATAATTGTAACATTTTTGAACACTTGTTGGAAAATTAAAACGGAAATTTAAAATGAAAATTATTTTGGACGCAAATACTCAACAAGAGAAGAATTATCCTTAATTTACGCGGTTAGTGCGTTTTTAAAGAAGTTTTAAAACCGCGCAAGTTGAGGAATACTTAAATTTTTATATGATATATTTAATGTGCAAATTGTATTTAAAGTTTCATATTATGTTATAAAACATAATTTTAAAGAAATTATATATATTTTTTTAATAGGCTTCTAATATGTTTTATAGTATGTAGAGAAAAACGTAGTCAGACTGACACTTAAAGTATTTTTTACTTCAATACTCACCAATTCAGTATGTACAATTATTTAAATTAAACCCCAAAGTTGCACATATGTCACAGCGCATGCGTGCTGATGCGATTCGTATATAATTACAGTGGCTTAAAAATGTGATTGCTTTCTTAACCATAAACCATTATAGTCCACAATCCTCAGAAATGGCAGACAAGTCATCAAGAGATAAATTTCGTTGGCTTCAGTTACATAGCTCACGGTTTCGATGCCCAGCGTGAACAGATTTTTCAATCGATTAATGGACTTCTGTTCAAAGGCATGGATGTCTGTGATGTCTTAAATTCTGTTTTACCATATTTTCAGTCCTTCAAATGAGGCGTAACGAGAGCAATTAGCTAAACACTAATCTTATCCTTCTATCCCTCCTCTCTTCTCAAAAGAGAGGTTGAGTATCTGAGTAATAAGCAGTTCTTGTAGAAAAGCTTATGTTGCGATAAACTACATTAGCAGTTTACATTGGGAGCAGGCATGGCTAAAAAATACTCTACTACTATATTTTGTAATCTGGCAATCCTACAGTGATGTATGGTCTATGGCCACTTCATGCTTGCGGAACTGTCAATTTGACAGTTGTATTGTATCTTAAGAAATTTGAGATATTATAGTTCGGCTTGTATCATAAACGACATTGACATGTCTCTGTTTCATTTGTGGAGTAAGCCGTACATCGGTGCTGGTTTTTTTTCGTTTCATAAAATATCTTGCAATAATTTTTGCTTGTCCAGCAAAAAAGACTTTATTTGTTATTCTTCACAGGTTAAACATATTATTTCTAAACCCATACATACGGGAATCGTTACTTGCGGCAAATCGTTTTTTGAAGGAGAAAATGATTACGCTCACCGAATATTAGAAAGTATGGGAAATAAATATTCTGTCAAAATCTACAATGATCTGAAGCCTGCTAGCTCCGGGGCGCAGTGCTCACCAGACCAGTGTATGTCGGTGTTGGAAAATACTGAATGGAAAGATCAAAGCATCTCAACAATAGTTGATACGTTTGAAAAATTATCTGATTGCGCAGCCAAAAGTGATATGAAAATAACATCAACAAAATTTGATCCCTTCGTAGATATTCTGACTGACAGCTTATTACAATTCAATATAAAGGAACTAGAAAGCGTCTTCGAAAATTTATCAAAATGGCCAGAGACTGAATCTGTCAAAAGTAGAAATTTTATCGAAGTATGGACAGCATTAGATGACATTTTGACTACCCGAATACTCGATTTTGATATTGAAACGCAGCTTAAATTTGCCGATCACATATTTCATCTCCACCTTTCGAAACAATTTGACTACATGTATAAATTACTCAATCGCTGTGCCAGGAAATATAAAAATTTAACACCTCAACAACTGGTCCAAGTTGTTTTCTACGTTGGCAGCTATCGTAAGGCTCCCATAGACATGATTAATTTCGAAGTCTTGTTGAAGCAGTGCTATGAACAGCTGACAATAGACGAAATAGCTATTATATGTATGGGCTACTTTAAAAGTAAAACATTTTTTAAGTCGCATGATCTGATTGAAAAAATTTTAATAAGCGTAACAAAAGAAGCTGAAAATATTAATGAAATAAGTTTGTGCGCCATTTTAAAAATGGTCAAATATTCCATGAAAAAAGATTCACCTTATCTTATAAATATGTTAGATGAACTGACTCCACAAATATCGAGACTCTCTCCAATGTGCTGTGTCCACTTAGCACTGGTGGGAACCACAGTTCAACAATTACATAAGAGTTCAATGGAAGCAATAGCGATGAAATTTTTGAAGAATTCATCCAAATTTAGGTTGAAAGATTTAGAACGACTAGCATTTTCATACGGTTTCTTTAACCTTAATCCTTCCACTGACGTTTCAATATACAACGTAATTGTTGATGAATTGAGGAATCCTTTCAGAATAGCTGAAATAACCAGACACGGCACCTGTCTTGTGAACTGCTTAGCGTATCTTGCAATAATGAATATTTTTCCAATAGATTTGATAGATAAATGTTTAAAAGAAGACTTTATTCGAACTTCTTATACATACGAAGAGTCGACATATTCTAAATCTTTAATAACCTTAAATAACTCTGTTGAAATTGCATGTAAAGATTATGACGGAAATCGCTTAAGTAAGAGTATGAACATGAGAATAGTTAAAAAACTCACCAGCTACATACCTCAGAATGGACAAAAATATAAATTATCATATGTGGAAAGAACAATGTTAGATATAATGAACACGTTGGAGAAAAATAGAGGCCCAAAATATTATGCAGGGACTCATCTTCTACCGCATTTTCAATTAGGAGGTAAATGAAAGCTCTTCCATTTATAATTTATTTAAATGTTATTATTACACTGATAAAGCCGCCACTGAACCAGATATTTAATAAATGACAGGCCTGTGGTCGAGTGATATGAATGAGAACTGGTTAGAAGTAACCAAAGAGGATGATGTTGACAACTCTGAGATTACAGGACCGATTAGATGCACACAATACGTCAGAATAATATATTAGGTGTAGTAAAAAAAATTGTCGAGTCTATGGCGTTGAAAAACTACTTTGTAATTTAAAAAAATTGAGATAGTCGATTTTACAGCACTTTCTGTTTGAAAGGTGTATAAAAAAAATGTTTCATAGGATGAAATGAATGGTAATCTGATAGGGCTAGTTCGAATGAGTAGGCTGGGTGCAATAAAACTGTCCCGACGCTTTGTCCTATTTTTTCTTGCAGCTGCTAGCACACACTTAACCTCTGCGGCTTGTTATGGTCTGTTAACGTAAGCAGCACCCTAATGGCTTTTTTTATTTTTGCAATTTGTTTTACTTACTTCTGAGCAATGTACCACTTAGTGCCGGTTATATTTGACAATTCTTTGATGGTAGGGTTTTTTTTTAATTTCGGCTTTCAAGGCTGTTTCATTCACTGCACAAGGTTAACCACTTCGAGGCTAATCTTATATTACTGGATTAAAAAAAAATAAGTCATCATTCACATTTACTTTACTTTCTTACGTTCTATAAATGTTTCTTGTGGTGACAACTGCATTATCTTAGCGTGAAACTGCAACAGTATGCAGCTGTGTAAATGTGCTTCTGAAGGACAAGTTTCGGTCAGTATTGTTGTTTTATCATGCAAACTAAAAACAATGTTACTAGATGTCTGCATGGCCCACTCCCAGGTATGACAATTATTTTTCAGAAAAAATTTCAGACTATGCTTGACTCGTGAATCATTCATAACAAAAAATTAACATCTTCAATATTTTTTTCTATATTGCTGTCATCTAATACCTTTTTAATACAATAGGTTAAAGTTACTAAAACCATTACCTAAGTGGGAGAACCACGGACGTTTTGTAAGTTAGTTTATTTTTTTAACAGTTTAATAGACAATCATATATTATTGTAATTTTTCACAAGATCAGCATTTTTTTAGACCAAGACATATAAATGTGGTCTTTGGGTAGCGTTCGGGTAACAAGTGTGGTCTTAAGATTCGTGTCAAACTTGGACTGGGTAGTTTCGTCAAATTTCGACCTGTGGAGACCTCTACTTCACGTTTAAGGCGACTCAGTAGGATTGCAAAACTTAAATTTGACCTACAGCATAAATATTGCACTGACTTAAATAAGTAACCACCACAATACGTATTTTTACAGTATCAAAACAAGCAAAACATTTGTATATTTCATTACAAAAATAGCAATACCACCTAACACACGGATGGATATTTAGACAGTAATAAGGGTTTTTCATATAAAACAATTTGTTATTGACGAAAATCAGTAAGTACTTTTTTATCTTCGTAGCAAAGACTGACAATCTAATTTACTTCCCCAAATATCTGTTGCAAAAATTATATGTAACTGAAACAATGCGTTAATTATATATACCGTGAAAATGACTTATAATGCTACATATGAGTTATTGATAGCAACAGTAAGCCATCGTATTTAATAAATGTAAATCAGAGACGGTGTTTTGTCAAACGAAATAATAAAAGAAATAAACAAGATAAACCATACAATACAAATTTCTCAAACTTTCTCTAATATATTGAAAGAATTTGTTTTTATTTTTAATTTTGTATAACCTATTTGTTATGATATTGATTTTAATATGAATACAGTTAAAAACATTCTGTTGAATAAAAAATATTGACATAATAAGATTAAAATGGAAAAAGTATTGAGTTCTAAAATAAATATAAATTTCAGTTGATAGTTATTTCTGGTTCACGCCATAGTTCTGACAGTGGATTTTCCGAAAATTATATTAACTATGTCTTATATTTCTTGTTGGACATCTAAGCTATCTTAGAGGATATTTGTAATCATTTTCAAAAAAAAAAAAAATATACTGAATTCACGGAATAAAAACATGTTTGCTATCAGAAAACTTAGTTATTCCACTGATTACTTAGAATAAAGGTAAATTTCATTAACTAATAATAGCTTTAAGATAGTTGGTATGAAGACGCTTCTCGAAAAAGCCCAAAACGTGTTACAATTTGTAAACAATTAGTGGAATGACAAAGTTTATTTGTTAATTTGTTATAAAATGATTTTGTCTTTAGTGAATGCCGAAACTATCGAAAATATTCATAATCCATGCATGTCTTTAAAGTCATAACCAAATGTTATGATGTGTTTATTTTTACTTCAAGTTTTTATATAGCCTAACACTAATTCAATAAGGAAGAAACTAAATGAATAGTATGCCTGATCAAAAAAAGTTATTTGTATAATTTACATCAATTGCATAAATATATTCGTATTTTTGTATAATGTTTGGGAACTTTTTTTCTCTCGCCAATATACAAGTTCGACATTCAGGGCTGTGACAAAAAAACATAATACTAATAATATTAAAAGTAATTCAAACCATGTGATTGATTTGAATATTAATGTATTGTAGGTATAATATTGTTACATAATTTGGTAAGTTATCGAAAAAATATGGTTTTCAATCATTTAATATAATAGATAAATTAAAGTCGTTAAGTTATATCGGCTGCATCGGACTAACTTTGTTGGGTGGTACAAAAAATGACTTAAATGTATGAATTAATATATTTCACAAGTTTATTATGTATCCATACATATGTATATATATTTGTCATATATCAATTTCGAATATTTTCTAGCACTCTGTTTTATTCAATTATAACTTAAAAAAAACAAGTTTCACGGTAGAAAAATGTATTCAATTAAAAAAACCAGGGCTGTGGAGTCGGAGTCGCGGTATTTTGGCCGGAGTCGTGAAAAATGAGCGGCTCGATTTTTTTTTGAAAAATATATTTAATGATGTGTATGTAAACAAAATAGTCAAAAGAATTAACATTTCATACTTGGATGACTAAAGATGATCTGATGGTACACATATATATAAGTTAAAATGAAATTATTGAAAAAATTCCTGATAAAAACTCTACGTTGCAAAAAAACATGGTTTACCATCTGTATAATGATTCTTAAAAAATATTTACTGTTAATATCTTACCTTATCTAATAATTTTCAAGTTTTTTTTTCGATTTAGATGACGAACTTTGTTTTTTTAGCAAAAATCTTTTGAAATATAGAAATGATTCAAAACTACTAATGTGAAAAATCTTTTTATTCAACTACTGCTACTATTATATTGAATAGAATCTCTTTTTAAAAGCATTGCCAAATAAATATTTCAAAATGCTTATCCATTAAGCTAAATACTGGTCTTTAAAATAATCGCTATTGGAAAAGACATTATTGTATTATAAATAATAATATTATTTGTAAGCGCATTGAGCAACCCTAACCCTAACCGCTATTTTGCGCAACAACTTTTTTATCGCAAAATAAAAAATACATTTCTTCGATTCATTTGTATGACCAGTGTTTTAAGTTAATGCAGAGTAATATGTGACACGTGCACTCAGTACAAACGTCTTTCTCACACTGACTGGGTCTGCGAAATTTACGGCAAGAAAAACACATCCCCGAAAAATAGTTATTATTTATTGGTATGACAATTTTTTAATTTTTTTTTTGCTTTTAAATGTAAACAATAAAATGTTTTATTATTCCAATTTTTTTTAGAAGTATTTACGATCCAATTATGCTTTAAAAATCAGTCAGAAAAAGTGGGAAAAATGGTACATTTCAAATAGATGTACAATCATTATATTACATAAATTGGAAATTCTGCTCAAATCACTTTCTTAAACAAACCTTTATCTGCATTTCTTTCTAAGACATTAAACTTCGGTATCTTACAATAAACTATAAAAATGATCAAAACGAAAGCTGTTGAAAAATTCTTTGTGAACTTTTTGCCTTTTATTCTTGAAAATATGACTATTTTCATGAAAAAAAAAATGTAATAGTGTAAAAAAGCGTTTGGAAAATGTAATATTTGAAAAAAAATTTTTTTTAAGTGAACGGTTCACGAGATTTCGTCGATGGCAAACGATCGATTTACTCTGTTTTCAGGCGTAAAGGTACTATATCCTCTTAAGCAAGTCAAATAATTGAAAATAACTAATTTTCAAATTTTCTTTTTATTACGCTTAATAGTGATGATATCAGAATATTTCATCACCCCAAGAGTCCAATGATTGATTTTATTATATTTGCAGTTGAAAATTATGAAATCTTTTTAAAGTTACAATATAAGTTATTTCTATTAATTTGAATATGCATAATGTATTGTGAATTTTTTCAGATGTAGTGATATGTGATGACTTATCTGGAAAGCCAATGGAAGTCAAAAAATATTTTACTGAAAGCAATTTTGGTTTAATAAGATATGCACCAGTGCCAAATCAAAAATGGTTTGCAATATGTATAGCTTCAAAATGCCCAGATACAAACACATATTTAGACTTTGGGCCCCGAATAATGAAACATAGACAGTTAAGAAAAATTGGATATATTCCCGTATTGGTAAGTTAGACATATTCACCTAGTTATAAAAATAATATCATATTTTAAATCGTACAACTATCTTATATTTTTAATTTATTTTAGATTCACGCTACCCATTGGTCAGCAATAGATAATGAAAAAGCTAAGATCGAATTCTTCACAGATGCTCTGAATGCCGCCGAAGAAACCAAAGATAGAATTAAGTAGGATTGAACATGAGAATAAAACACCAATTTTAGCTAACGAGTGTATATTAAATCTGTAAATAAAATAAGATCTTTTCAAACTATCATTTTATAAGCGATAAAAATTAACACGAGCAATAAAAAATATATTACATGGAAATCTTTGGATAATAACTCATAAAAAATAAATATATTTATTATTTCTACAAAATTTATTTCACTATTGTTTTTCATCAATCTTCACCAAAAAGGTTCTTCATATATTTTTTTGAGTATTCGTACACCACAAACAGAACTGCCGTTGCTGGTATCGTTCGAACTATTGTAGGTTTTAAACCGTTGTACAGTGCCAAAGGTCCTGAAAGAAAAAAAAATACATTTCAGGTTCTTAACTTTTTCAGTAGTGAATATCTGAATTCAATTTGTTCAGATACTTTTCACATAGACTTCAAATAAAAATGTTATTATTGGTGTTGCATGTCCATTATATTCTACACACAATCTGTTGTTTAGTTTTGATATTAAATTCTCGTTTCCTTTCACTCGCTGAAATCATTTTGATACCGTACATAAAAAATATTAAGATGTCACTTTAAACCGCTTTAGACAGCTTAATTGGGACACTGGTGGATGTGGATAGGACGTCATTTAAAAAATGAGTGAACGATTTTATTGTCAGAGGGGAAACATTTGTTTTGAATAAATCAACAGTCACAACAGAACCTTTTAAAAAATAATACGACAATTACATACAAAGCTAGTACATAAATTAGTACAAATCGATTCATTTTTTTTGTACAATTCATAATATGGCATAAGATAGACCTACATACCTTCTTTTTTGATAATTTGGGCTCCTATTTGTAGGAATGTTTCATTAAGACTTGACACTTGTATACGTGACTTAATTACGTCAGCGGGGAATATGACTGTCCACAAAACAATGCCACCTGCAGCCCCGGCAGCCATTGTTTTCCATAATCCTATATCATCTTTTTTCTGTCCCGGTTTAGCTAAAAGCGATCTTGTTCCTACAAAAAAAATACATAGAATTTTATACAAATATTCAAATTCAATATAACAATTCAGTAAGTCCTAAACTAGTGAAAATTATTTGTTTAACCCTTCTCTTACTATGCAAAAAAATCACACACGCTACTGTGCTGTGTAGTCGTTACACATCAGGCAAACGTGAGTGAATCATGACATATATATGACAGAAAAATAAGAATATTCATATAAATCGCTTTAATTAATTTACGTTGAAATCGACATGTTATCATTGATTGCCTTTTCGCATTGATCAATTTAATTGCCTAAAACATACAAAAACATCGGCCGACAACGACTAGCGGTCGAAAGAACTGTTTCAAACGGACGCTGGCCGGCAAGTGAACAGTTGGCTTGCGTTCGTTTTCATCCTCATTGTCACTAGCCGATTCCGTATCCGTATCTTCTGAATGTTCAACAAAATCCTCTGTATCCGTGATATCATTGTTCATTTCGAACTCCACATCACTGTCATATTCATTGTCACTAGCCATATTTGTAACAGTTATGGTACTTTTACAAAAAAATATAAGATATTTTAAAAATATAAACGATACTCAAAAACAAAACAAAATGCACAACACATAAAAGGCAAAAATCTCAATAGTTTTTATTTAATTAGCGACAAGAAAGAATAAATCGCTTAGCACCCCTGTACACGAAGTTCGTCATGAACGTCACCACAACTTGGATGTCGAAAGAAACAAAGATATTTGAGCCTCTCTGTCTCACATCTTGACACTCATACACGAGCGATAGTAGGTAGATATTGTTTGAAAAATCTAAGGTATTCACGTAAGTCCATATGTACATTTTTGAATGTACGTATAACATATATCGCAAGCGTTTGTATGTGTGTGTAAATTTATCCCGAAATGTTGACAAAATATCTTAGCTGCGCTCCATGTATGATTATTATTACTACTTTTATTGCATTAATCAATGCGTAAATGTATAAGGGAGGAATACCTGAAGTTTAGGCCGTGTATTTATTACAGAGAAATGTAAATTATTAGAAGTTATGTGTACTGTTTACACAGCTTAGTTAAGAAAGGGTTAAAAGGTTTTTCCAGAGTCCAATCTAATTTAATTTTGTACAATATGTTTTTTCGAAAAGAATTAAATTATTTTTAAAATATTTAAATGGTCTAAATATGTAAGTTATGTACTAAAGCGTTAATACCTACTACTAATAGTCGGTCATCTTCTTCGTTTCAAATTTCTTGAATTGTTAATTATCTTATTCTTTAATTGTTAATTATCCTGTTATAAGTTTTTTTTCTGGTTTTTAAGTCTCAGAATTTCAAACCACACTTCAATGAAATTACATTATTTTAAATAGTAAAGGACTATAAACTACAGATCACCATCTACTTATATTTAAAGTTTAATTTTCAACATATTTTATTAAAACTTTAGTTTTACGTAATGTAACATAATAACTCACCCTCGTAACCTCCGAAAAAGAAAAAATAGCCAGGCATTTCACGCATAATAGTGGATGTTAATCCTTTGAAAAGTCCTTTCACTCCATTTTCTCTAATAATTTTTTGAGTAAGCCTTATTGGGCCTATATCCCTCTGAAATAACAGAAATGATTTTTCAAAACAACTCAATATTAATCACTTCATCAATGCAACATTTACTTGATTTTGATGTATTATGTAATATACATTATCTGATTACTTAAAAATAAATATATGCTTTTGTCAAATACTTCACTTGTCACAATTTTGACTCAGAATATTAAATGAATTGGATAAAATACAGATTACTGATAGAGCAAGTCGCTGGTGCATTTTCACCCACCCTGAATGGCAAAAAAACCCAAAATTAGACATCTAACTCCAAAAAAGTGGATAACCAAAATAATTTCTTGCAATAAAAAAATATTATTCTGAATAAATAAACAAATACGTCATCTGTGTGATAAAAAATGTGTCTAGAACTGATAAGAAACAGTAAAGGCAATTTCCAAATATTGTTGAAAAATAGATGAATGACATACTTAATAAAATATTTTGCAAGGGTAGATATGTATTTCTCAGAATATTATCATTATTTTGTCATGACCTGATGGTAATTATATTTAAAAAGCAACAACCAAATCAATCTTTAAGCAAGCGTAACCTAATGGAAAATCATTTAATAAACTATACAAAGGCTAAAAAGTGTGATTGCCCTATAATTTTGCGTCCAAATTACAACAAGCAACACAGCAGTTTAACAGTATGTGAATCGTGCATTTATAAAAATAAATACATTTGTGACGGCAATTGTGTTTTTGAATGAAAAGTTGTAGATTTTTTTTAAATACTAGCGACCCTAGATCTAAAAATATTGTGTGGCACATTTAGTTAATATTTGCAAAATGAAATAGGTGAACATGGCATAAAAAGTACTCGATTCATTTATTACATTTGCTCCGCCAGTTGAAGAAACTTCTCTTGTAGCTTGTAATTGACACTTTATCAATTCTGTGGGACACAGGGTAAAGGAACTGAAAAATGCTGCAAAAAATCCTGCACTTGCATTTTCAAATGCTGACAAATCACTGACTTTCTGCAAAAAAAAAATGTAGTTATAAACAACAATTTAATAAATATTAGAATAATAATATGTTTGTTAAGATAATGTCAAATGATGAAATCATCATTAATGTTATGATAGCATTGAATATTTAATAGACAATTATAAATAGAAAATCATTATGAAATTGCTTTCTTGTTGACATTTCTTAGAAACAATTTAAATAATTGTTTCTTAATTAAGATCCCCTTCACTAATTATGAAATAGTAATAGGGTAATTATTCATTTTCATGGTATATTCACAAACAGTGTTAATGTATGTAAACCCAATCACATGAATTTTATGCTATCATGATTATTATCATAATTGTGCCATTCAAAATTTATCTTCTGTATTGAAAACATTGCACTCATTTTACACAAGACTTTGGATAAATTGGGTAACCTAAATGTAGTTTCATTCTCATGCGTAGCTTATTTGAAACTATAGAAACAATTCTCAGTAAAGTAGTAACAATATATATATAATAGTTAACTCATTTAATAATTAAAATTATTAGATTAAAAAATATTTAGATTGATTGATTTTGAAGAAGATTCAATATTATTATTGGTTCAGTGTACTTATATGATAGATGATGAAGAGGAAATTATTTGACAATTACTAAAGGCTTCAAAAGTAAAATACCTGCGTACCAGTCACAGACATCACAAGTTTTTGACAAGCACCGTATGCAGCGAAAAGAACCGAATTTTCTGCAACATTTGCTACTATGGCAGGTGTGGTCCCGGCATATAGACCCCTGATGAACCCGTCTGATTTAAGGGTGGTCTTGATACAATTAAACATTCCGGAATACATTTGAGGAAATGTCTGCATTTTTACTTTGACCGTGTCCAAAGGCTGGCCAACATAGACTAGTGCAATTCCCCCTTAAATAAAATATATGCAATGATTACTATTACTACCCTCTTTGAAAAAAGAGAGGTTGAGCAACTGAGTAACAAACCATTCTTGTAGAAAAACTTCCGTTGAGATACCTCAATTAGAAGGCCATATGCTCCACATAAGGATTAGGAGCGGACATGGAAAAAAAAATGATGAAACTTTTCATAGTCCGTTAAATAAAATCAGTGGCTAAGTAAAACCAGTTGTGTTTTTTAAATAAAACTAAAAGAAATTGTATTATGAATAGTTATCATATTTTAACTTGATCAAAGTTTCTTTTGGGTAAAAGTAGAGTATAGCTCGTCATGGATTATTACGGCGATAAACTTCACAAACTAAGCTAAAAATAACGCCACGATTTAAAGTTATTTTTTGAGAGCTTTATAATCGCGTTAAAACCACACATTATTACGAAGAACACTGATAAATTATGCGAAATACGAAATATTTTTCAGTACATCGCCTCTGTTTTCCATTATGGCGGCGCCGCCATAATGGAAAACAGAGGCGATGTACTGAAAAATATTTCGTATTTCGCATAATTTATCAGTGTTCTTCGTAATAATGTGTGGTTTTAACGCGATTATAAAGCTCTCAAAAAATAACTTTAAATCGTGGCGTTGTTTTTAGTTTAGTTTGTGAAGTTTTATCGCCGTAATAATACATGACGAGCTATACTCTATAATTACCTTCTTTTGTTGAGCTATATATAATTAATTCATGCAAAGGGTTTTATTTTTTTTCAATACTATGATAGCTTTTTTGATATTTATACTTAATCGTATGAACTATTATCGTTTTATGGGATTTTAGTAAGATTCAAAAAAATATATTGAAATATAACACAGGTATGTTTAAATAAAAATTAACAATTATTGTGAATGAAATGAATTTATTTGACACTGAAAAACATTCTGAATCGATTCTGTGACTTACCCAGAGACCCAGCAGTAAAGTCGATAAGCCCGCCTTTAAAGCTTTGTTTGCCTTCTCCTCCCGAGTGCGACATTTTCTGTTCTTATTTTACAAAACAATGATATCTGAAAGAATAATTAAGTAAACACAATATTTATTCAGATGGTAATTAAAAATAAGTAGAATACCAAAACACAATAATACGTTTAATATTTATATTGGTACGATTATCTTGATATGCATTTTATTTAATATTTCATTTAAATAATAAAATTGTACATACATACGTTTGATGGCTTGTGTAATGTATTTCAAGGATAACTTAGTAAGTTGCTCATAAAGGGTTTATAAAATAAAGTTAATTATTAATAAGTCTTACATAAAAGTATAAGCGCGAGACTAAGACGACACTGAACCATTCGCGCACGCAGTGTGACTGAATCATAAAACAAGATTACGAAAATCACTACTATTACTTGAAACTTGATAACCCGAAAATAAAAGCGCACATGGTCGATTATTTTAATCAAATAACGAGTGCGCGAGAGTAGCAACGTTACAAGGAGAAGTTGATGAAAACAATATTATTACAATGATTAATTCGTATTATTAAAATCTGATGTAACGCTGTCACAACATAACCTCTTTAAATTTGACAAAATATGAGAGCACATGACAGAAGTAGGTAGGTACATACTGATAAAAAATCATTGTTGATGGTATTGTTCAGTAGATACAGACTACGGCCCGGGGGCAGAATCCGGCCCCTTATTTTTCATACATATTTAACTTTATATTGATTTTTTAAATTTCTTATATGATTCCATCCATAATATTTTTCATACGACCCTCTAACGTTTTTGAAAAAACCACCCGGTCCGTTTCTCAAAAAGTTTGGTGGGTGGCCTCTGGTATAGATTCATATTCACCCTCAGCTCGTAGACGGGCATACATAGAGAGATTTGAGAGACTTGTCAAACAATGTAAAACAGTAGATAAAAAAATCCTGCAGTTAGCAAACGACATATTTAGAAAAAATATTAAATTACCTATTTGTAATAAATCCTCAAAAGAGCAAACTATTTTATTTTATCAAGAAGAAAGTGCAGTGATTCGTGAAGCACATTACTTCGAAAACTCACTTGGAAATAGCTCATAATATTTTGACCAGCAGAGGGAGTAGTTTACAATAAAAAATACATATTATCTTACACATTTATTTTAAAAAGCAGGTTGCTAAATCATAATTAGACAATGGCGGATTACTCTTTAAACCAGAGTTTCTCAACCAGGAGCCATGTGGCCTCGGGACCACGGAGATTTTTTTTTCGGATGTAGGTAGCCACAGCACAGTTTAGGGGGCTACGGAAAAATTTCTGAAATCACGCAAAATTTCCAAGATTCGGAATCCTTGGAAGAGCTAAAAAAAAACGTCCCACGCTGGTTTTCTGGTCAAATCTGCAAATTCATAAATTCACATAAAACTCAAAGAAGTCCAAAACAATGGTAAGGAGGGGCCACAGACAAATAAAGACACTCAAAAAGGGCCACGGACCTAAAAAAAAGTTGAGAACTGCTTTAAGCGAAGGAGTCGCGCGCTTGGGGCCTCCGTGTGCTTAATTCGCCACTGTAAGCAGGGCATCTAAATTTTCTCTTGAAACCCTTCGTGTCACAGAGGTATCTACACACTAGTTACGACTTACGCTGTATCATATTTTTTTCGGCAAAATAAAACATTATAATTATGGTATTATAATAAACTAAATCGTTGAAATGCTACCTGCTGTTGAATCATAAAATAAAAATCAACTAGCATTTGCACAGTTTAATAAAAAATATATTTTTCTTTTCTTTTTCTGTTCTAATTCTATAATTAGATTTAATAATTTACTGTATATGTAAAAAACGAAATCTAACACCAAAAACCCTGATATGAGATGCATTCTTCATAAACGTTCTATAAAAAAAAGATGAAGAACACATTGAAGTAATCGAATGCATTTAAGTATCCTGGTTTTTAGTTGATGTACTTGTAAACAAAATTAGTTGTCGTGTAGAGATAAAATATAGTCGAGTTATGAAAATGTAGTGATGAGTTAATACGCTATACATACATACATATATAAAACGTTTCTGACAAGCTTATTTTAAGGTTTGCCAGAATTTATAAACAATCTTCCCTCTTTGATTAGATCTCAATATAAAAGACCAAAACAAAATCCCTGATGGGTAGATGTTTTGGAAAAGTACTTAATTTGCAAAAATATGAACTCATTTTACAAATGTATATTTGAGTGAGTGAACAAATACACGGATATCACAGATTTTAAATTATCAAAATTATACCAATGGGCTATCGATATTACAAAAAAGTAATCTAAGATCCTCAAAATTATATTTTATATATATTGACAGAGTTGATAATATTGTTATCTACTCTGTCTATAATGTAGTAATGATAAAACAAAAATTACATCAAACGGAGTTCGAGAAAAACGACTTCCTACATTTTCAAAACAATAAAACTGTCATCTAAATAATCTAAATAAAACATATTTAAAGACCAAAATGTTGTTTAGAATTATTCATTCTGATCTCCATCATAAGTTTTGACTTTGTCCCGGCATATATTCGTGTTGTCTTAATTAGTTACTTAAAGCAGGCATTTAACTTATTTCATTATGTAAATATACATTTTACAGCCCAAAGACATGGAATACATCAATGAATTTGTCTATATTTTTGATTTATATGTCTCCACAATATAATAAACTATAAAAACATCGAAAAATATTTTCGTCTCAATTCACCTCACTCCTGTCTACAAGCACTATCATGCTTTGAGTCTACATTACACCATATTGTTCTTTGTCTCGCTCTAATCTTACTCCGTATTTACTGTATTTTGATTCATGTTCGAACAGTGTGAACGTACTTGTACTTGGGTACTTTAAATTGACAGCGACAATATTTTTTACTGTGTTTGAATTTCGTTTGAAATAATTTGTTATAAGATATTAATATTAAAACAATAGTCAAATTCAATGCAATGCGGCGTGATATCGATATCACATGAAAACCATCAAGTTTCGTTATGCTAAATAAGATTACAAAGCCTATTGTAGTTGAACATGGAAATTCGTGAAAACATTCCTGCACGGCAACATTTTATTTGTATCTGTAGTAAATTTCAAAGATGTAAAAATTTAACTATCGAAATAAGTTGATAGGTATTCTTTATCATGTTAGAATACAATTCCTTCATTAATTCGTTGACCGATATTTCCTTAGCTAAATGAATACAAAAAGACGAGCGGTGAAATTGTGTAAGGTGCTGCCATGATTGATTTTAAGCGTCTCTTCGTCCACATTAAAGTTTAAAGAGTATTATTATGTCTTGCATTTGGGGGCTCGCTGACGGTCTAGTGGTAAGCATTTCAATGACGGTTGTCGATATTTAGAAGGTTGTGAATAAATTCCGCGATAACGCTTTTATTATTTTATGCAGTTTTGACGTGTCTGGCAATGGCGAATCATTGGGCGGCCATTTTTACGGGCTGTTTTTTGACACATTCCATGTTAATCAGTGCTTTAATTGTTGTAGGAATAGCGATGCTTTAAATCAGAGAACATGTTGTATTATACGATTGAAGGAGTCAAGCATTCATTAATTAAATATGACCGTCGAGATTTTTTCTTTAACATTTAATATCTGATGCTTACCAATTTCATTGTCGGCTTAATTTTCAATGAGTTTTCTCGTAATTCCCAGTGATTCAGGATGGTTGTGGGCTCGACTGCTGCGCCTCCACGTCACGTGAGCCAAAAGATGCAGCCCACGGGAATGACTCCCCGGGAGCTGTCGGAGAATGACGACCTGGCTACTTCGCTGGTTTTGGATCCCTTCCTCGGTTTTACTACACATAAGATGAATATACGCTATCGACCGTTGAAAGCGAACAAAGAGGAACTCAAAAATTTTGTAAGCGACTTTATTCGGACCCAGGCCTACGAGAAAACCTACATGAGAATAGTCTGCAGCGAATGGATGCCTAGAACTTTACACAAAAGTAAACAACAACAGAGCAGACTGCGAGAACATGTTAGTTTCATTTTTTACTGTTATATTATTAAATGCTTTGAAACAAGAACACCTTGTTAAAACACATTACAAAACTGTGTTATTGTACGATTTTATTTACATTCTTGTTCTAAAATTTAATGAAGTGACGGGCTCAAAGATATTGTGAAGAACCTATGATAATATTCTTTTTCATGCGTACAGCTCGTATTCTTTAACTCCACCTATTGGCATGAAATGTTTTTGTATAAATTCTCATTCTATAAATTTCATTACATTATTTATGAATTCTCTACAAACATTATTTGATCTGGATTTCCATATAATACAAGAGAAATACTCCTGTTGGTAATGTTATACATCCATAACGAGTATAATTTGCCATACGATTTTTATTACATCAGTACAATTTTTTAATTTGATTGTTTCTCAGAGCAGTCTTGTAGGTTTCTTATAATTTTGTTAAAACATGCAAAAACCCACCAATGTTTCAAAATTATTGAATTATCTAAATATTTAACCATTAGATAATCACTACAGAGATTATTTTTGTCAAATTATTTTCAGCACGAAAGGTCATGCCTACTAAGCTGACTGTATTTAAAATAAATAAATTTCATACAGTTGACATCCTTGACTTCAGGGATTATTTAATACCAGTGTACAGGTTTCCCTTGTTATTCACTCAAACATTTAGAAAAATGCCACGAATATGAAAAGTACGCATATGAAAGCCCTCATTTAAATCACTGATTTACAGCTTTACATTCTGATGCATAAAGTAATGCTTTTACTTGAAATAAAAAAACTTACAGTAGAAGTAATTTTGTAATATTTTGAAAATGACACTGCTTTTCAAAATCTGTCTTATAACTCAATCATTTTTACTCAGGGTTGATGATTAAAAACAGGGGTCTCCAAACTACAGGGTGCTGGTCAAAACCAGCATGTCATTGCAATTTTTGCATCATTTTGTTTTAGAAAAGTTACAGTATATTGGTATGACATGCTAGGTCTTGGATGACTGACGTAGTGTGGCATTCGGATCAAAAATTTGGAGACCAGTGATATGAAATTATCCAAATGCACATATATATATATATGGCTAAGCGCAGTGTTTCCCAACCTTTTTACAGCTGCGGATCAAATATGGTGCGCTAATTTGCAAATTGTAGTATTTTGTTTATTGGTTTGTGAATCTTGTGTCACATACATCACAAACATATGTTGATCAAAAGTAATGTCATATTTTTTCCTACAAACTTTTATTAAAACATGTAATAATTTTTATTATTGGTAATGACTGCTCCCATCTTTTGGGCAGCTCTTTAATGCTGTCAAACTTCCAGATTATGATGCAAAGAAAATGTGTCAAGTGCTGATTTCAGCTCTGCTTGAAATTTTTATTACTTAAATAATTTTGACAAAAAATAGTAGCAGCCAAGTCAGAAAAATATGGTGGATGCTTTAAAACACCCCAATTGAGCTCCTTTAATCTATGTTGTGCTATCATTGCAGAATGAGATTGTACATTATCATTGTGAAAAACAACACTTGCAGTTGATAAGTTCATGTCGCCATTCCGGCACGGAGCAGGTGTTTCTCTACTGTCAATTGACCATCCCTCGAATTTTGGGTTGGCTTCAATTATGGCCTCCAGCTCACCATAATCGGTGGTTAAAAGATGCCATCGACTCTCATTCATTAGTTGTTGATAAATTTCCGAATCTGAAGTTAACAAAGCATCGTTAACTGTTTCGAACATTGATGGCACCTCTGTTAAACATGTCACAAATATTATCTGTTGCATGTGTCAAATTTATAAGTAAAGAGTGTAGAATATGCACTCTTTTCTCTGACGTTTTTAAAATTTGTAAAGGCTCTGTTGAGTAACCCTTGGCATTTAACTCTGATGCAAAAAGTACTTACTCTTAATACAACAAAAAATTCGACATTACTTACAAATCAACCTAATAACAGTCGATTGCAAATGTTTTTATGTATCAGTAGAAAATTTGGATATCAGTTGGAAAACACTGTCTGAGAGTAGTGAATATGAAATGTAATGGAAATCTGTAAAATTTGTTATAAATTCCACATTTATTATAGTTGCTATTTAATTTAAACATGAATAAATATTTCATCCTTAATATTTGTTATCAGGTGTACCGATACCTCCGGGTGTTTGATAAGGATTCCGGTTTTGCCATCGAACCTTGCTACAGATATACCTTGGAGGGGCAGGTGGGGGCTAAGATAGCTGCCACTAAGAAGTGGTTGAAGAATGAGAAGATTGAGTGTCTGGTGGGGTGCATTGCCGAGCTCACGGAGGAAGAGGAGACTCAGCTGCTGCATCCAGGGAAAAATGATTTTTCTGTCATGTACAGTTGTCGCAAAAACTGTGCACAGCTGTGGCTCGGTCCCGCTGCCTACATCAACCATGATTGCCGAGCGAACTGTAAGTTTGTTGCGACCGGCCGAGATACGGCGTGTGTCAAAGCATTGCGGGACATCCGGGTCGGCGAAGAGATCACCTGCTTTTATGGAGAAGACTTCTTCGGTGACGGCAATTGTTTCTGTGAGTGTGAGACATGCGAGAGGAGGGGCGGAGGCGCTTTCACTGTACAAAAGGCAGACTCCGACGACCACGTCACCAGGTATCGCTTACGAGAGACCGACAACAGGATCAACCGCAACAGATCTGAGCGGCCACCGGATGACGGTGCATCAGAAAAGGCTGCGCCCCCTGAAGGTGCCGCCGGTCGGCCAGCTCCAGCTGAAGGTGACGTTATAAGCCCCCTCAGTATGAAAGAGCTCAAACGCAAAGGTCTCACAAAGTATGATGCGGAGTTGCTCATAGCTCAGGGTTGCAGGTTTTCTGATGTCGAAGATGAAGCTATGAAGGAAAAGATGATGCGAGGGGCTAACGGAAGAGAGTCTCCCACGACATCAGCGTCTGAGACTTTTCCAGTTGCAGGGCAACTTCCATCTACACGAGGCGGAGTTGGTGAGAGAGCCTCCCGCCTGCGACGGAGGCAAGCACGTGTCCCACCAGAGCCCCCCTCTTCTCCGCCACCTGTTCCCTCTCCAGCTCCTGTTCAGTCAAACAGTATATCTGGAACTATCACTGACCGTGATGGTGAGATTATAGAAAAGTCACCCTCGCTTGAAGATGACCGTGAGAATGGTGTTGTGAAAGGGATAGTTTTGAGAAATCGCAAGCGCCTCGGCGATGGTGGATTGGAAGAGGGCATTATAGATGGTGAAGAAAGTCGTGGACGGGTAGTTGAACTAGGGTTTCAGAGATCCGATGTCGAATCGGAACCTTCGGTCGACGGCTCAGCTCCCGCGGAAGATGGGGAAAGAGTGGAGACACAGATTAATAAAATAGAGACTTTCAAAAGGAAAACGAAAACGAAGAAAAAACCCAAACCAGTCATAGAAGATCCTCCAGACCCTGATCCTGGTGATGGTCTGCAGGTGATAGAAGAACCGATTCCGGATGCGCCGCGGGAGTTAGAGGTCGTGGAAGAGGAGAAGGCTCCCGAGGCTGATGTATATGATTTTGATGAAGCAGAGGATCTCGAACAAATTGAGCCAAGCCCAAGAGAAGTGTCAAAAGTAGTGGAATCAACGAAGAGTGAAAGCGGTTCGTCATGGGAAGGAGGCGCTGACCCCCGGCCCCGCACGCCCCCCGGCCGTGGCCGTTTGCGCATTACCTTGCGTATGAAGAGATTGAAGCGTAGCCCCATGCTGGATGAGCTCATTGAGTCTGGCACGAGTCTTAGCGAAGACTCTCATGAGCCAGAGTACGAGGTCCTGCGAGCAGAAGGGCTCGAGGGTGCGAGGCGGCGGAGGAGACACAAGGCCAAGCGGCGCCGACGCCTCCCTCCACCGCTGCCCCCTGATCAGCCGCGTCCTATGAAACGTCTTCGTCTCATATTTGGTAATGAAAGTCGGACTATCGATATACCCCCGGCCGCCGTTAACTGACACCTTTCCCTCTCCCTCCCCATGTGCGAGCTCATGTGAGGCCTTTGCCTTCGATTTGCAGAGCGATACTGCCAGTTTATGGTTGTCGCTATTTAAATTCTGGCTATCCGTGTCAGCCTGAATGCGCCCGTCTCGTAAGGACAAGAGTCAGATCCTGAGGGAGGGCTTCGGATTTGAACTCGGGAGAACTGGGTCGGGCCTTCGGTTGTGAAAGTTTATTCAGACAAGTCAGTATTAGGAGGAAATTTGTAAATAGGTAAATGGCTGCGAGGGTAGGCGTTTTATTTTTAAAAGATTATCGTTCATCACGGTCATAACCGGAGACTTTCGCCTTGTCTTTCGGCAACATGTCAACAGCCCTCGGGGTGCTTTGATTGCACCCCGACTATAGAACAACGAATCATATTGATCCGTTGTGGAGCACGTGTCTTCCCGAGAAAACGAGACACGGCTGCGACTGGGTTGTCGACCGAAGCCTTTGTGGGTTATTATATATCAGTATTTGATATAGACAAATCTTTAAATGAAATTTTCTCCCTAAAGATCTTGAACCTTTCAGAAGTCTCAATGCATTGTTTTACCAGGTTTATCTTGTATTTTTCCAATAGCAATCGATATCTGCTATGGAGGATTGTCAGCTCTCCGCTGATGTTTCATTATTGAATCTTTTAGTTTATACATTCGAGACTGCCATTGTATTTTCGACAGAGTGCAGACCCAAACCTCCAGATTTTCTGTAGTGCAATAAAATGAAAGGAGAGCGCGAGAACTTTCAACACAAATTTTTCCTGATAAGAAACAAATTTATGTTTCCCTCGTATTTTATCCTCGTGTTCTGCTAAGTAGAATGTACTGATTATTTTAATATCGCTCGTATGTAAGAACAAATTTAACGATAAATTTTAGTTTGCTGATGAGCGGAATCGCTGAAATTATAAACTCGACGAGGCATTGTGCGAGTTATTGACGGTTGAAATTTGAGGAATGAATTGTGATACTTTAAGTTGAGTTAGGTAGATGTTATGCGATTTTCTAAGACATTATTAACTTTGCCATTAAAATATATATATTTATTTTTTATTAAATCTCCACGTTATATATACCTGACCTGAAGTTCTATTAAAATCAGTTTATTCCCAGATCCTTACTGAATTTGTGGACCGTGATTGTTTAGTTCATTTTTTGATATTTGTATTCTGGTGTAATCGTGAATCTGGAAAACAAAAATCATTTTCCCGCACAAATGTAATATAAATGAAAAAAATGCATCTTCAAAACATATTCTCTTGACAAATTGCATAAGAATTTCCTTTGTTATGATGTAACCTGTAATGGTCTTTTTTACTTTGGATTTTTATAATGTAATGATTATTATAATTGTAATATTTTTATATAAGTATATATTAATATTCCTAAGCCTGTTTCAACCTTAAGTTTGGTTTTTTATCGAGAAACTGTAAGCCTTTCCTTTGACACTTATAAATTGGAAATAATGTTTGTATAAATTGTTATAATTAAATATTCCGACATAACTTATTCCTTGTGTTCATTTCACAATCTAGGTATATTCGACTATGTACTCTGAAAACTTATTGCAAATATTTATAATAAAAAAAACTGTATATAAAAAGTTTTTTATTGAGAATCATTTTTATTACAGTGAAAAAAACAATATCCAGGGACTTAATTCAAGCGAAGGTAAGGTTATCCGGGGCAGTTTGATGAATTTTATTCCTAGTGGCCATACCTGAAATTGAAGAGAAACATTTCATTACATATATTCATGTCTTGTTTGATACGTCACAGTGGAACCCTGAAAACTTCGTTTTCGTACATGCATTGATTTTTTTATAATTCTAGAAAATGTGAATAGTGTTAAATAATCCTGGATTCTTAGCTTTTTTTGAGGCTCCTAAATAATGATTAACCAGGGTTTAACTGTATACTACTTTGATTACCACTCGCGATTTTAACATTGGATTTTTGTTGTATGAGGGCTATTTCAATAGTAAGTATAATTGAGGGTAAGCTTGTTAAGACTGGTTGTGAGTATAATTATCAATTCATTGGATTAGTAGCGGGGTGGTTGGAAATAAGGTTTGAAGAAAAAGTCGAACTTGCACTCTGATAAGTTGATACAGACCAGTTATATTTCTGTATTCGTAGAAATGAACATGGATTGCATTATATTTTAAACTTAATTTTTATGACACTTTTTGAGTGTTATGGCAGGTAAACTTTTTTATTCAGTTCTCGATGTGTGCTTACTAAAGAATAATATATTTTTTATTATTTTAACTAAAATCGTAGGATCGTGAAGGATTTTTTGTAGCTATCTAAAGTTTGCATGCAGTAATAAAAAGGATACTTACTTTTGGAACTCCCACTCTCTATTATCTAGTGGACAAACTTGGCGAGTTTTTAGCCAGCGTGAAATACAGTGAAAGTGGAATGCGTGCTGAAACAAGAATGGTAATTGGTGAATTTTTTTATTTAAACCTTATTGTAGAAAGTTCATAGAATGACAAATAATGTTTCACAATGTTGACCAAGTAAAAGGGTACACTGAAAAAATAAAAAAAAACATAAATATCACTGAATAATTGAAATGCAGTTGGTAAATATTTACAATACTTTGAAAACCAGTTTTAAAGAAATTTCATTTCATTCTCTTCTTTTAAACTGAACATTTTTAACTTCTCAGAGATTACTGCACTTTTAAGTTTTTTACTTTCATTTACAAGTGTTTTTTTTTTTGCATAAATTGTGTAATAATATAATTATGAATACTACAGTATCTATTTGACAAAAGCAGATATTAAAAAATTGATTTTAGTGAAGTCAAAAGTAACAGAGGCTCGATAAATTACAAAGCACATTGTTTTGACAAGACAATAAAATATACTGATCAACTGACAAGGAAAGAATTTTTTGAAATATCCATTTGAATTCCAAAATTATTAAAAAATATATATATCCTTCCGCCAATTTTATTTCACCTGGCAACTACCTGTTCTGGAGATGAGGATAAAATAACAAAGCTCAGAACATTTCATTTGTCTATGATTTCATATACACTGACGATGTTTTCAAACTGAAATGTATTTCGCACAATTTATCAGTAATCTTCATAATATAGTGTGTATTCTCGCTTCCATGAAGTCCGCAAAAGTAGATTCTGAATTATGGCGTTGTTTTTAGCTACATTGTGAAATTTTTGGTGGAAATAAGCACGACTAAATGACAAATTTACCATTATATTCTTACACAAATTAACCTTTAGAGGAGTGAATAGATTTATACACACCTTACTTTAATTTACTGCCTTTGCTTAATATGACAATTTTATGACTTTTTCCCAATAAATATATGTAATTCATACTTAGAGCATATATATGCTTACAGACAGACACTCCTGTGTTGATTTTAAAATACTTTCATACTCATTTACAGAAAAATGGCGCCGACGTACATGTACGTCCATACTCCTCTAAAGGTTAATGGCTAAATAAAGTATTAAACAATATTTTAAGGGATATTGAGTCGCACTTAGCCCAACGGAGGGCCACATTTGCCTATGCCTAGCATGTATCATGATATATACAAGAATTTACACGTGTGCTGTGTGTTATCAGGGTTTTTTTTAGGGTAAATGGAACTTAGCATGAAAAAAATAATATTAAAATACATTTGTCTTACATTACAAACACCCCAGGCAACGGTGCACTCTTCCGAAGTAGCTGAAGCCTGATTTGCTTGGCATTCAATGCACAGGTCCATTATATGGTTCCTACATATAGCGCAATTGTCAACAACAATATCTGTAAAGAATATTTGATTAAGTATCATATGTATATAGAAATATGAGCGTTTAATATTCATGAATCTCGGTATATTTGATAGTTTAAAAAGTGGAGTATCGCCTTAAACAGAAAAATGTATCTATGGCGATTTTTTGTCCATTTGGTCCAACTTAATTTGAGATGGTATATAAATAATTTATTATTTTTTGATAGATTAAGGAGACCAAGTTAATGTTAAGTAGTGGTTGAGACAATAATCGTTACTGTATCTTACCCCAAGCCCAAAGTGCAACGGCATTCCACTGAAACAAAAGAACGATGACATGAGTTTTATACGAATCAGTCAAAGTGAAAACGAAACGTCAAAAATACTGTTACCAGAAATGGATGACTTGTGTGTTACTAAGATAGTACCTTCTTCACTTCGAAGCGCTTTTTTTCTCCCTTTCCACTGCTGGATGAGGGCATTTCGATTTCTTCATCATCAACGTCCATCGCAGAGGCCATTTTAATTATACCGCGAGCGAATTATTTAAGAGTTTTGAAGTTTAGTCACTGACAGCTTTATGAACTTTTTTATTTTTATTATGGCTAACAAATTGCTGCTTTATTTATCGTACCGATTTAGAAACATAAGTTATACAAGAGTACCAAGTATACACAAATCAAAATAAAATTTGATCTGCATACATATTTACCTAAGTTAATTTGACGAATTAAAAATTTGGACAGATTCAAATGAACAAAACAAAAAAATATTATCATTTTGTCTGTAATTAATGAAATAGAAAACTGCGTTGAATTTTGTTAAAAATATAATCAATAATGCAGAACAAAAATATTTTTCAAAAAATCGTCATTTCCTTCTACCACTCTTTTCAACTTCAAATATATAGATATTTTAGTAACACATGTGCTATTTTTTTTCAATTGGAGCTTTAAGTCGAATTGAATGAATGAGGTATTATAAAATTTAGCCAAATACTAAGTCGAGTAAAAAGAATTAAGGCGATCTTAGTTTGCTTTAGACTGTAACGGGAAAAAGACAAAAAATATGCTTACTTTTAATATCATAGTAATTTATTTATTAGCTTTAATACATTACCATTATATTTTGTAATTAATAGGTACGCAATGTTATATAATAATATAATAATGAATAAAACGACAAAATAAAAAGATATGTTTTTTGGATTATGATATTGATTATGAAACATCAAATTATTAAATATATTTCAAGGTAACACGGTTATGCGAAATATATAACGTGATTTATTTGTCGGATATGTTCTGTTGAATTTTTCAGAATTTATTCAATCTTCAATTTTGTCATTATTTTACAAATTAAAATTTAGCGTTCAAAAAGATTATAAAACATTTCAATTCACTAATCGTAATTAATGTCTCAAAAAAACCAACCAAGCTTTGCAGTCAATAAGTGAACTCAGCCGAATAGAAAGCTGTCTGAACGCGACGCACGGGATTGGGTCGAGCAATTCGACGAGTGATTCGAGTGAGCGAGTGAATAAAAGCCGTATCCATTTCCTTGGCCGAGAGGAAACCCCCACTATATGTAGGACGTTTTTCGACGTATGACGAATGTTTTTGAATCAATCGAAACACACGTAAAAGTGAACAGAATCGCTAAAAAAACTACGCGTACCATAGATTCTCAAACTTATTTACCCATTACCCCATTTTCAGCAAAGAAATAAATACGGGTGGTTCCTTAAATAGATATATAAATTAAATATTTAAAACAGAACAATGTGAGTAGTAAAAAATAATAATGTACATGTTTGTAGTTTTATAAAAAAGATAAACTGGCACTTTACTTACCGACATATTTACAAAGTTATCATAATGAGACGGATAAAATATCAGTTACTACATGAGGTAGTGCAACTCATTGAATAATGTTTTGTAGTTTGTTATTTGCAATGAAATTTCAGTATAAAATGTAAAACAACTTCACAAAATATTAGAGAACATTTGTTTTTAATGTTATTTTATCGATAATGTTACAAATTAAATACGTAAACGGTTTAATAAAAGATTTAGAATATTTTATAAAGTTCAAAAACATTAGGAACTCACTCTCCAATTTTGCTTCCATGCCCCCTTTCCTTTCTCCATTGATATCGCGGTCTCTTTAGCTCTCTCCAGTACCCCCCAGAGGGGCGATGGGCCCACTCTGGGATCATACAGTACTTGTATTTCTACCTAACCTGTGAAGCTATTCATATTTTATGGCGAGTGGCTACGACTATTTTCATTCCTTTTTGAATTTTAATCTTCTTTTCATTAATAGTTAATTTTATAAAAATGATTTATCAGCCAATTTCAATCGCACATTTTAATTTATTTTTCTTTTGTGCAGGATCATAGCCCCCTATATGGATGGAGGCGGTAATGGCAGGATGCATGTTTTTTGCTGTTATCGCTTTCTTTGTCATTTATCTTGGTAAATTTATCTGATTTTTCGACTAGATTTTCTTGGCCCAAGCCACGTTTTCTTCCGTATCTTGAATATTCAGTTAAATTCTACCGCAAGAGATGGTAAAACCACAGTTGAATGTATTGTTTTTAATTGCTTATTATTCCTTAAACCGTGCTATACAACAATAAAATATGACAAAAGCGTACTGTATAATAAATGTTCTCTGTTAAATTTTACAATGGTCGAATTGATATTTTGTATATCACTTATGACGACCCGTTTTTACGGATATACTTAAAAAAGTAAAAATAATATCTTGTAAATAGGTACACGAAAACTTAAAATTGAATGATTTGGGTTTTGACTAGGGAATCCAATCCCGGGATCCCGTACAGATTTCGATACATTTCAATCCCGGGATTAGAAGACATGTTCCCGAAACTTCGGAATTGATTTTCTTATAAAACAAACGTGTTGGTTTTCAAGCCGAGCGGCAGTTTACATTCTTTGCGATAAGACTTACCGCATTCAAAAACGTAATTGGATGCCTAAGATATCAAATTTTCTTTTCGTATTTATTCAAATGCATTTTACTACAGTAATATTTTTTCGGTGCCTTTGTTTTCTACACCTTCTTAATGAATGTTATCAGATATCGAGCGCAGTGTTTTTTTGCGTGATTTTATGTTTCTTTTGTTCTATTAAAATCAAGCGTGTAATAAAACACGTGTCAACTAAAACATTTTTCGGTTAGCTTTCTATATGAACAGTTTGATAAATATCAAAGGCACGCAAGCCAACTTTATGCGACTGAGCTCATCGAAAACTGCATATAATATTGTATAAAAGTTTTTTCGACCAATATTATTGCAAGAGTTGAAAATCAATTCTCACTTTGACTATTTCTTTTGAATGTTCTTATTATTTTCACTGTGAAAAAATGATCTTTCTACAAAAGCACTTGTCGCCGGATATGATAAATATAAAAATATATTTTCTTGGTTCTTTGCACAATGAAACCATAGACTAAATGGCGAAACAATTGATTCTCTGGTACTAACTTCGGGCATATTTTAAAATAATATAAAAATTACTCAGTGTTCTCTTAGGTACTTTGCAGTCTGAAGTAGGTAGATACTTTTTTCAGCTCTCGACATTAATTATTTTGAGTTAGATTGCGTATTTTTACAGAATGTATGCATATCAAATTCGTTTAATAATTATGGCGCATATTTTTTTACGAGTTATTAAAAATCCACTCATTAACCCGTACATAGCGAATAACTGAGATTATGAGAGCTTTTTTCTAACGTATTGGCAGTCCACAGCTGTTTATATAATATAAATAAGTGGTTTAATTTATTTTTCACCAATGTTACCAATTTTTTTCTTAAAAAAATGTACTGATCCCGGGACCAGTCCCGGGATCCTGGGATCGAAAAATTCTAATCCCGAAATCCCAGGATCAACATTTTGGCTCGGGATTGGATTCCATAGTTCTGACGAAAAGCAGCGGTTTCTCCACTTCCATATTATGTTCTCAATTCAAAAAAGTCAAAAAATCTGAATATTTCTTTACCTGGAAAGATATAAATATACTACAATGTTAAAAAAATAAACTGTAGGTAGTTCACATATTTAAAATAAAATTCAAGGTTTTTCAAATATTATTATATCAAGGTTCACAAATCGGACAGCTTCCGGGAAATATTCGTCTAATGGCATTTGTAACAGGATGTGCTTTCCCCGTCCTAATCAACATTTTGGTAGAGATAGAAAGCCCAAGTGATTTTAACTATAGATTCGTTACTATAAACGCCAAAATTGGTGAAACAATAAATATAAAAACGTCTCACGTTAGTAATTTTGGGAATTCCGCAAGGGTTTTTGAAATCGACATAAAATTATTAGAAAAATCCTATGATCGCCAACGACGCCAACCAAAAAAATTCTCAATCCCGAATCCCAATTAATACACGGTTTTATGTTAGTGTTCAATCCCGGGATGCCGGGATTCGATATCGTAACAGCAACCAATGTCGCTAAAATTTATAATTTCACTTAGACTTAGATTATCATGTTTTTGGCATCACAAAATTACCTTTATTTTCTTTACAATATGCCGCCTAATGATAGTTATATTACTTCTATTTTCAAATAAATTCAAACTGTCCAATTTTACACCATTTTACGCGAGTTTCTTTTTTTAAATTTTAATCGACAGATATAATTATTTTGTCATATGCAGATATTTCAAACGAAGGACATAGTGTAAAAATAAAGTTCTCGCCTGGCTCGCGGCAGAATATTGCAGCCTCCTGTACTAGAGTGCTAATTAATTCATCGATTTGCTCGCAGAGCAGTTAGCGAGAAGTACCATCAAAGCCATATTATATTGGTAGATATAATAGGTACAGTTTGAAGATATATTTGCCTGTTAATTGAATTCAAGTAGCTACAGATTATCGGCTGGCAAGCCCGTATTGATATTATATCTAGCACTACTATTTGATATTTCAATAATGTAACTATGCAAGAATTCATATACAATATGTATTTTTATAACTATCTGATGATATATGTATTTTTTTTTACTCATAATCAATTAAATGCAATCAAAATTTAGTTCCTCCAACATTCAGATCAAGCTTTTACACATTTGAAAAAAACATATTTAGCTAATTTTCAAAAATGTTCCAAAATAATACGTATTATAAGAGTATTGAAAATGGGAATTCAAATTTAATTAACAGATCGTTTCATAAAATAAATAAATAACAATTTGTTTGTGTTGATTATGTTTCGTAATTATAAGACAGTGAGCATTTCAACTGATACATTATCAATATTTTTTATACGGTGAAGCCTCAATTAACCATTTTTTTTGGCAGAAAACAAACGATAAATGAAGGGAAGTGATGACTGTAAGGTGTCACTGCAATACCTTTCCACAATAATTGAAACAATGAAATTTGATGAAATTTTAATATAAGTAAGAATGAAACTTTATATATGTAATATATATTATATATATATATATATATATATAATTTGTGATGGTATTTCCACCAACCGACTGCATCGATTGGCTGTGTTGAATTATTGTTAACAAATATGAGAAATAATTGGAATTTAAATAAAAGATTGAACATGGAGTTTACCTCACACTTGCAGGCCAAAAAGTTGCTCCTGAAACACTTATTTAAAAAAAGTTGGAAGTCCTTTAATCTTTCGGTATGCTACAGGACTTACGTGAAAGCGGAGTGCAAATTCATGTCGGAAAAGTTACAATAAATAATCAGCAATTTTATTTTTAATTTAATTATTATGTATTCGTTATTTATACACGAACGGAGTACGATCCACAGCAAAAACGTGGTCATTCAAGTTTTATTTTGGAAGCAAAACTTAACGATCCGTGAATGTTTCCGATTATACAGGTAACCATCATATTACTATCGTAATAGGGTGAATAGTATTATATCAAATATTTTAATACTGTCACTGTCTAAATATATAATGTACAAAATAAAGATAATCATTCAAATGTTAAATGTATAAACTGTTTATATGCATATTCATAATATGAAAACACTCGGTATAAAACATGACGTATTTAGTATTTACCAATCAGTACATGTAGCGCTAATGTGATGCGAGGATTTTTTAGTTTCCCAATTTTGTAGTGTCACAAAATACTAATACGTAATTATTTTTTAAAGGTTTCGCCGTTTCATAAATTTCAAGAAGCACTGCATACTTATTTGTCTACTGTATAAATTTTTTTTTATTTGACAATAGCGGGCTGTACACACAGACGCTTTCGCATGCGATCGGGTGGTTGCGTATGCTTTAAAACCAACAAATAAATATGTGTAAACGACGTGTCTTTCTTATTTTCAATAATAGAAAATATCCAATGTGCTTCTTCGCACAGTGAGTCACACTATAGTACACCTCGCTATTCTACCAAGCAGCCACATAAGTTATCATTGGTTTTTGATGATTAAAAACCTTTTTTCCTACTTATTAACAACAATAGTAAGTAGTTCCACTCCACTCATATATTCAAATATGTATTTTATAATAATATTTGTAGAACGAAAATACTACTATTGGTATTTTGAGTTTAATTTAAAAATCTAAAATCGTATTATCTCGTATACCATGTAATAATATAAAGTAATAATTATAATATTTTTAAAAGTATTGAGATGTTGTTCGTTGAGCTAAAAACATAATTAGAACGTTGTAAACTTATTATACTGAATAGTGAAATATTAAAAATGATTTTCCTATTATTTCAGATGAGTTTTCAACGAATTAAAATGCAGCTGAGTGTAGATTTGCCAATATATTGGTCACCGTCAGTCAGGTTACCGGTGCTCTTTTGGCTATTATCAAAACGTTCTTACTTTGTTCTATCCAGTGGACTACTTTGAGGGCTCATTATTAACATTCGAGCGGAGAGCTTTGATGAAATTTTCACCCTCAGGTTGGCACGAGAGAACGGGCCGGTGGGCTTTCCCGCCGGTCACCAAACACTAGTGGCATTCGTGCTTCAACGGTAAACAGGTGTATCGTGCTAATATAACAGTATATTTTCTTGCAAAATAGAAGATCCTAGCTATGCTGAAAAATCTAAAGCAACGAATAATTTTCTACTTTTCCTGCATAGCTATTTGGTGCTTACGACTGTAGCTGTTCTACTTATGTAATTAAATTGATACTTTGAATTTTTAAGATTCATTTAACATAATTGTTTTAATTCATAAATGATAAAAATGTATAAATTTTACATTGGAGATATATTATAAGAATATATTATTGCCGCCTGTGTGGTCGAGTGGTCAACGTTGTTGGCTTCGGCTATGGAGGGCCCGGGTTCAAATCCCGGTACGGACAGTTTTATAAATTGATTTTTCAATCGATTTATGAATTTCTGTTCAAAGGCATGGATGTATGTGATGTCTTGAATTCCCCCCTCTCACCCATCCTATCCTATGAACGGGGCGTATCGAGAGCGATTAGCTTACCACTAATCCTGTCCTAGCCCTTTCCTTCTATCCCTACTCTCTTTGGAAAAAGAGAGGTTGAGCAACTGAGTAACAAGCAGTTCTCGTAGAAACACTTCTGTTGAGATAAACTCCGTTAGGAGTCCATATGCTCCACATTGGGAGCGGACATGGTTTTAAAAAAAAAAAAAAATGATATATTATATGACTGTCTATAACGATGTGTAAATAAAAAATAGTTATTATTTATTACACATTATATTGAAACCGCTAAGGATATTTCACATTAATATAAATATTCGATTTGGACCAATCAATAATTATTTTTTAAAAAACATGATTTTACACGAGTTGCGTACACCTATAACAATTTTAAAAGATCAGCGGTGGTGAAATATTGAAAGAAAAAAAAGGTTTTGAGAAAGATATGATGAGTTCCAAAACTATTCACAAATATTCTATTTCTTAACTTATATTTCGCCTAATCTTAAACACATGTATTTCAATAAATACAGTATAGTAAATTTAAAACAATGTTGACTGATGTAAAAGAAATTAACCGCAATTGAAAAAAGTGGTCGACAACGTTTACAATCACTGCAGAAAGGGGATACTCATCTTTTAGTGGTGGAAGTATTATCACATATTGTGCCCGCGTTCATTTGACGTTAGTAAAATGAGTAACTAAGGGTATCTGTCTTGCGCCTTGTTATTCAATGAGACAATGTATAGTATGCTTATACGGCGAGAAAATTAAAATAACAAAGTGGAAACCTTATTCGGGTTACCAATGGGAAAAAAATGTGTTAAATGTTTTATCATCACGAAATTCATCTTGTTCTTTTTTTGAATAAAATTATTCGAAAAGGCGATAGCAGAAGGCAATCAGAATGTGAAAAATTCCATTTTACTGACGTCATATAATCAAACACAAATATATGAGAATTAAAGATATTCTGGATTTGTTTTCTTCTAAAAAACTTATATTTATGTGTATTGATGGACACTTTTTTAACATTATCAAGTAGCGAGTAAGTATTCATTCACATTGTATTTGTGTTTTCAATTTTCGATAGTTTGGTTATAAAATATAAGTATTTGTATTTTTCACAAAACTGTAATTTGAGAACAAGTTAGAAGATAATAAGGGAATTTTTCTTTTTGAAGTAGGACAGGATAGAAAAGATTTTAAACTACAATTCCTTACGTCGTTATCGAAGAGTAGAACAAATTTCCTCGTCGGTTTCTGTAGCTTGGCAGCAAGTTACCTTAGTGATCAGATAGTACCGAAATGTAAGTGCATACCGACTGTGGAAAGGAAAAAGGGCGTAACCCACAGTTTTTTTTCGATAATCACAATGTATCAAACTTGATACACGTTCTATCAAAAGGATATGAGCTGAAAATGCCGAATTAGTATCTAACTTTAGCTTTTAAGTTTGAAAAAAGATAAGCTTGTGAAAATTGAAGCCAAGAAAAAAGACTAAAAAAAAGGTTTTTATTAGACAATTTCTTTGATTAATATTTATGATATTTGTAAAAATAATCAACTCTAAACCAGGAAATTTTCTAAGCAGTAGAAAAACCTTACATAAGTAAATTATTTATTTATTTATTTAATTAATATTAGAATATGTAAATTAAACGCCAGTTTAGCAGTCTCCATGCAATTCAAAGTTGTGTGTATTTCATAGTTTGTTTTTGACCCAAAATCATCAAAATACGTTTTGTGTGTCTCCTGTAAAATTTGTTATGTGTGGGTTACGTCATTTTTCTTTTCCACAGCCGATATGTATAACCAAAGACGATAGCATTTTTTCCATCTGTTTAACATGATCTTGGGTACGGGTTTTTAAAGTTGGGTTATCGAAGTAATATATAATTAGTCGATTTTTCATTATATAATCAATTATTGGTAAAAAGACATTGTATTTATGAAAAATGAAACATTATTTTGTCTTAATCCCACAACTCTATGTAATAAACTGGACCGGTTTTATAAACTGTGTAATAAGTAAAAACAAAGTGTTGTATTTTAAAAATCAATGATGATGTTCAGGTTTTATCTTATATCCAGTTTTCCAAATCTCAAAAAGGCATATCGTCGAATGAAATCGGTAAAAGATAGCCATTGGCATAGACACATGTGTGATTATTGTCCATGCCCATACCCCAAAGAACCTCAAATGTACCGGTCTGAACTCTGCGCGGTTTTTCTCTAACGTGTTGACAATCCACAAGGCTATGTTGGCGACGAGTAAAAAGGTGACAACTTGACGGCCAGGTTTACGATGAGCTTGCTCTACGGATCGACAGCGGCGCCACCATGCGTCGAGGATGAACATCGTTTGGAATACGGTCTGAAAAAGACAATTATTATCGATAGGTAAGAATCAATTAAAAATTTAATTTAACATGGAATAACATGTGAATTGACAGGTAATAAAATTAAGGCACTAATTGTTGTAAGAAAATGCAATTAGATCTATAAAATACAGTAAATTACCGATAATCGGTGTTAACGGAAAGGAGAGGTTACATGGGTAATCCGAATTATCAATTTTTATTTCATTTTAATATAATGCTAACCATTTTTAATGCAGGCCATTAATTTAAGCAAGCTTAGTATTTATTCTTTATAAAGAATGTCTGTGATTCGGAAATTTTTTCTACAAGCGATTTTCAGTGTCAATTTTCATAAAAGTTATTATGTCGTTATTCTCGAGTACCCATTGGTCAATGTACACCAATGAAGTGTCAACACAAGTTAATGTCGTGTTGTGACAAATGTTATCAATAATTTATTTTTCATCGTCATTCGAATTCTTCTTTAATCGACAGAATTTTGAAACAATACTGGCATTAATCATACGCTGAAACTCCAAATCATGAATCATATTCTAATCACTATTTCGTTTCAAAAGCCGTGCTGGCTTGTAATTAGCTCACATATTATACTTGGCTCAGAATCGTTAGAATCCAAATAATGTCTTTCAATAACTAGTAGAATTCTCTCACGATCGAAAACAATTGACTGACTTTTCTAAGGTGACCTAATGCTAAAATGTATTCGATTCATCCACAAATAATACGAAAACTAGATTATCCGCACATGGATTATTCATGTTTCTTTTGGTGATAAATTAAAGATGTGACGGATGATAGGAAAAATATCATAAATATAGTATAAATACATAATAAGGCAAATAAGATAATAACTACACTATTTGAATACAAACCTGTATCAGCGACAATAATTCAGCGACAAATCCCACAGCGCCGGATCCTTCAGGGTCATCAATTGTGAAGTAACAGCCTATAATACTGAACATGCAGTACAGCAATACTCCAGATTGAGCCATCACTAAAAGGGTTGTGTCCAATCCTAGAGCTCCAGAATGAATGGCTGGAATTTTTTTCATACACTCATTTTAAAATTTTACCACAATTCATACTTCTTTAAACTGTAAAAATCAGTTCTTCAGATATTTTTAATAAAGTTTACCATTTGAAGCTGGTATAAAAAAAAATCAGCTTTATTTTCGAAGTGTAAAGAATATATGTATATAAATTAGGGCTGACCAATAAAGCTATCGAGTACCCGTTTGTAGTTGATCATGCCCTTATTTTTTTATTCTCACCATAAAGTAAAAAATTGACTATGTTGCAGAGTGTGAAAAATCATTATGGATTAATTTATAGTGAATAGAGAGTGCTTAAAAGTGAATGTGCACCCAGCATTGCTTTTCAAATGAAAAAGTTGATGACAATATCCAACAAGTTGTCCAAACCTCATATATATTATAAACCAACTAAAAAAGAAAATATTACCTCCTTTTTTCCTTTGATACTTTAAATCCCGTATTTGGATCATGGCAACTATTACAGCGAATAAAGTTACAGTGTAAAGAACTAATTCACAAATATTAACTTCAAATATGGCCATCTAAAATTAAATGTTGAATTAGTATGTTACATGGCATGCTTACGATAAATTATTTTGTTTGTTTGCAGTATTATTAAAACTTAAATAAACCTTGCGAAAGTGTCTAGCATCTAGAATGTTTTTTAAAAAGAGAAAACCGTGAACGATTAAATTTATTTAAAACACGTAAGTTGCCTTCCAATGTCATTGTTTAATTTCATATCAAAATAATCCAGTTGTGTTTTACATAGAATGAGAAGGTTGCTTCATACAATCTCTTAATAGTAACACACGATTTTTATGAAAATTTTTGTGTTACTATTAAGTTCTTGCTAAAGATAAAATTTGGTAGAACAACGATGAGATTATAACCATTGTTCCCTCTAATTTTCCGAAGGTTATGTGCGCAAAATACATAAGCTGTGCAACTTTGAAAGGAAATTAAAAAAATTGTGCGCCACATAACGGTATTTAGACTAACTTAACGAAATGGTTATTTTTTATAGTGACAATAATTAGCAACACTATATAATGACAATTAATTTATTCTCACGTGAAAATTTTGTGCGCTCTGTTATAACGCATGTGTGCGCGCTTGGCGAGTTGTGTGCGCGCGCACACGTGCACAGCTTAGAGGGAACACTGATTGTAACATACCTTATTAAAAGATGGATAACTTTTAAGCACAAAAAACATGATGAGAGATATGATTGTCATCACAATTATTAGGATTCCTCCAAAAAGGCCTCTATGGGCATTCGCGCAATCAACTGAAAAGTGGTTTGATGAACGACGATGCCTATGTCCTGCAAGTACTGAAACAATTGATAATGGATATCAAACATTTTAATATAATAATATAACCCGTATCAATATATCCCAATGCGAAGCATTCAATTTCAAAATGAAGACATTATCTCAAAAAGGTTATTTTACGAAACCTGTTGGTTATCCAGTCGCCCAACTTCTCTTTCCCAGAGAGGTTGGAGCTAAAAAGGGCTAGAACAAGACTAGTAGCTAATCGATCTCACACCGCAACGTTTTTTTTAATTTAATGGGTGTGAGGTATTTTAAACACCTACTACATCCAGGGCTTCAAACAAAAATTCATAATTTATTAAAATGTCAACATAGTTAATCAAGTGGTCGAACTTATTTACATTGAGCCACCAAGCCGTGGACACTGAAACCTAATATAATGACGCCGAACCAGTTTCATTTATCACGAGCATTATCAACAGATACAAAATTGATTTATAAATTATTTTTATATTTATTTTCCCAATTTTTTGTTACACATTTTTATAAGTCTAGTTTAATTTTGTACAGATAACCCAGTATCCATTTATATCACGATAAGGATAAGTATTAATACAAACAAGTTAAATTTTAAAAATATGTTTTCCCATAATTTTCTTGTTATGTGCCGCAGAAATTTGGGGAAAATTTTGGTGTGAAGTGGAAAGAAAAAGGTTACGGACCACTGTATAAAGGCGTACAGAATTAGTTTTAAATACAATGAAGACATTATTTAAATAAGACTATATTATTCATAATTATCAAAAAAATAACCAAAAGTGGAATCTAATTTTCAGTGCGTCATTTAAATACGCGCAGCAAAAAACTTGACAAAAAATATTGATTCTGTGGCAAAATATATTTGATAACTTTCCCAAGTTATTAAGCTCATTCGATCGCAGGTAAAAACTTAAGTCAAAAGTATCGATTAAGTAGCCACGTACTTATTGGAAGTTTGGATTGTATATTTCAAGCTGTTATATTTTCTTTTCTAAATGTGAAAATGAATTGATACAGATATTGTAGGGAGAAAAAAACGCCCCTAAGTAGAACAGTAGCGAACCACCTGGTGCGTTGGGTAAAGTTTATTTACTTACAGAATGAAAAGTGGTGCGCTAACTTTTCTTGTGTCATAGAATTGTTTCTTGATTTAGAGCTGTTGTTGCGGAGAGTACTCGCTGTGACTACTTGAGATTTTTTTGTTTCCACTTCAGGAGACTTTCTTACCTGCAAGACAATCCGAGCTTTATGTGAATAACACTGAGATGATTATAAAAAGTAATCAAAAACAAAACGTGAATTATTTTATTAAAAGTAATCACTAAGAAAAGGAGACATACGTTTTATCACTAACGACTTGTATTTCTCTCGTAGAAATTTTCAGGCATTCAAGTGCAAACATGAACTTGATCGCAGCTAGAATGTCTAAAAATTACGAAAAGCGAAACCCAGATTACTGACAAAACGTATACAAAATTTGGGCGATTCAAATTTGATATTGAAATTCCGTCAAGCAGCTTCAGTCATATTCCGAAATTTAAAAACTTTGTATATTTATAATGTTTGCGATGACCTAAACGAGCCCTTATTTTCATAAAATTATGTTTTATTTTATTATTAATATATCATATAATGCATTTTCACCGAGTATTGACTGTAGTTAACACCTTTTTTAAACAATGTTATACCTAGAATGTTTATATTATTTTGATCTTTTTTTCTGATAAAGCAGGTTACTTGGGTTGTTAAATTGAATTTACTGTCTTCAATATTGCCGCTTAATCTCTTTTTGGAAAAGGTGGATATCGTAAATGAAAATGACTATTTGTAAGTTAACCATTCTCTCTAAACCAGTGGTTTCCAACCTTTATGTTATTATGCCTCCCTTTGAAGAAAACAATATCTTCGCGCCTCCCTATCCCCTATTTCATATAGTAATAAAGACACGTTTTAAAGGATAATGAAATATTTTGAACTGTTAGCGCCTCTTTTTGCAATATCTCACGCCTCCCATGTTGGAAATCGCTGCTCTAAGTAATTTTTTCGGAATCGTATGGGTTTTTCTCTTTCAATTGATTATTAAGATTGCATTAAAATATTGACTAAAAGTACAACTGCCGATAAGATACTGGAGATTGTCTATGGTATCATTATTTATTGAGAAACAAAGTGAACTTACGCTGATGTTCTTCCACATTTCAAATAATATGACAGCGCAGATGAGAGAATACTCAATGGTGCAAGGGAATAAAAATGGAGATACTTTTTGCACAAGAGATCCCATAATGTTGGTTCGTTTACATTCGAAGATGTCATGATGCGAAATACTTCTTTTTAATATACGATGCGTCGTATTTACATCGGGTATATTAAGATCGAGAGAACTTGCTGTAAAATAAGAAAAGGATTGAAATTATATTGCACTACTGATGTTAATGATTTTTAGTTGAAATCAAATGATAAATTTTCAAACCCCTATTAAATAGAGTGTGACTAAATATATTTGGTATTACCACTGTTAATGTAAATGGTATAATATGCCAGCTTCATATATCACTTTTACAAAATCAGTAAGAATATTTACAAACCCACTATAGATAAGCTTGTCACCCAAATCTAAAATAAACTGTTTTTAGGACTCAAACTTTTAACTGTATGATCGTTTAACGGAAGTCTCACCGCTAAGCTTCAGACTTAGGCGAATGAAAAAGATGGAAGGTAATTTTGACAATTAATGTTCGTTTTTATATTCACAACGTAATTGTAAAATAAAATATGAAGCTGCAAATTTTAATAATGGCCATTACATATATGCAAGGAATCGGGTGATTATATTTAAAAAATAAGAGTTCGGATTTTAAGACAGAATTTGCTGCGATGTTATTAAAATGTTGAAATAATGCTAGAGAATAGAAATGACACGTAATAATAGATTAAATTAAAAAAAAAGATAAAATATCGAATAAAAAAGCTGTTATACGACCTAATTCAACATATACTTTCAAAAATAAATCAACAAAATCAAATACAATATAGTGAACTATAAGTGTCTAGAGAGCAGAGAAATTACATATTATCCATTAAGTTGATTAGTTAAAAATTAAAATATTATTGTAATAACCCGCCAATGACGAAAAGTTCAGAAGTCCTAGTTCTAGATTAACAATTTCGTGTTTGGTTTCTTCTACTAGAACATAAAGCCACTCGCACATATTTGTAGCAATCATATGCATTATTCCAAATCTGGCAACCATTTTATGTTTGTTTAATTCCATTTCCTACAAAAATAAAAATATTTAAATGAGAGTCGCTAATCATATATATATATATATATTATTTTAGTGAACGTAAAATATTCCAAAAGTATAATGCTTTAAAGAAAATGGAGTCGTAAAGAAAAAACTACGACTGCTTAAAACACGACTTTAATTATTATTTTAGGCTTAGTAGCATGCAGTGGCAACACTTTTGACCTTCGAAATTTGAATGCACATGTTTTTAGAAAAATCCAAAGAAATAGGATTTTTTTTAACACGACTCCAGTTAAAATATTTCGACTCCAACTCCACAGCCCTAATAAAAACAATGATGAATGTTAACTATGTATGTATTGAATAACGCATTTCGAGGTACAGATTAATCAATACAAAGTAGAATCTCGATACATCATCGGAATAACATTACGAACATCCTCTTCTTTAGGCTAGAATTCCCGTTGTATAATGAGTTTTGAAACAGCCAGGTTCGTGGTCGAGTAGATAAAGTCGTTGGCTTCGGTTGCGTAGTTCACGGGCTCGAATCCCAGAATGGACAGATTTTTCAATAGGATTATGGATTTGTGTTCGAAGGCATGGGTGTGTGTGACATCTAAAATTTCTTCACAGACTTCAGTCTTCAATCAATTTATTCAGTCTTGTTCTAACCGTATCTTTTATCATTACTAATTTTGAAGGACAGAGGTTGAGCTATCATCATCATCATCTGATCATCAACCAGTTTGCGTTAAAAATCGTTTGTAGTGATAAAGTGTAAAGTCTATATAACTCACATTGGAAGCAAACATGGTATATTAAAAAAAAATCCGAATTCGTTGTAGCGAAAGAAAAAATGACAAATTACATTATAAGGTCAGTTGATGTTCCATAAATCAATTAAAAATATTATTTTTTTTTGCAAAAACTATGAGGAATACAAAATGTTTGGACCATTAGTCGACGCGCGTTTAACTGCTTCAGTTTTAGTTAAGGGCTCATGAATACAGAATGTTGTTTTAAGTGACGACTTTTGAATTCAAACAATATATGTACACTGTTGAATGGAAATTTTGTCAGATAAGTCCGTTATATGGAGGTCCATTTATATCATGGTTTTACTGACATGTTTTTTTGCCTTAAATTTTCATTTGACGGTAAAATTTAACATTAAATGCTTAAGATAGCCTTTTTGGAATTTAAATTCATATAATAAAATATGTCATTATATTAACTGATTATGCTCAAAGAAATTATCACTATATTTAACAAATGTCTATCCATACGAAAGCAAGTAATGTTTTAATACTGATGAAGTGTAAATAAGTTAGTACCTTGCTGTTGATAAAAATAAACTGTACTTGAACTATCGTCAGTATCATTCTAGCAGCAGGCGTGAGCGCCATAAGAACGTTGCTGCAATGGGACTCTTTTTTAAGCTCAAAATACTGACCGAATTCCAGTCCAGAATACACCATAGATCCAATTCCAAAACCTATAATCAAAAATATAATATATTTTTAATCTTAAACGCAATATATATTTGGCATTGTACTAAACTGTCTATGAGTCAGAAGAATATAATTTCAAATCACTTGAACTTGTACTGCACGAGAATAAGATTGTTGCCCGAAATCTTCTTCCGTAGAAAAGAAATCACAAACATCAGTGTTCAAATTTTTAAATCAAATGTTCGCTTAGCGAATGTATGTTGTAAGGAAATGAATAAAAAATATTTTATTATGTAGTAATATTAAAATTGAAACGTAACTAATTATGCTGTAATATTATATTTTAAATACTATTTTTGTCAGCTTTCAAATAATACTCTTGGCTTCAGTCAGTCAGTGTGACTTCGAACAATTTCAATTATCATTTCGATATTGAGACAGTTTTAGCTATGTTAAGTTTTGATGAGAGTTACTCAATTAATAATGCTCTATTGATTAAAACTTTACTGTGCTTATTGCATGCCTGTGCAAATAATGCAAGACTTCATAACGCAAAAGTGAAATATGAGTCGATCTTCAATAAGGCAACTTAAATTTCTAATAAATATTTTCCAAAATTTAATTGATAAATACGGTTTGGTACGGTTATCAAATAAAGCTTTAGTTAAGATTTCGTAAAAGATAATGAAAAATGATTTTCTAATACATTATTTACCAATAGCTCCTAGTCGAAGATAGAAACTCCCATATCGAACAACATGGGTAGCGTCGTTTCCAGATGAGAATGAAAACTCATTTTTTTCTAAAAAAAACAGTCATTGAATACCAAGAAACAAAATAATTCAAAATTATTGCACAAAATAAGAAGCAGATATAATAAAATAAACAAACAAATAATGTTTTTCTTTATAACCAGTAAGATCTAAAACGTTTATGATTTTGTCTTCATCTGCAATGACAATCATGCTTATCGAGATAAATAGGAAAAAAATCACTTAAATAAATCAGATTTCTCTTCTCCATATGCCCCCGAGGCTTTATATGTTTATATTTCTCAAAAGTCATTATCCAATATTTTCATTATGTAAAATTTAACGGCGTTGTCAATTCTAAGAATATTTTTATTTTCGATCGTTATTTTTATATTGCGTAGTCATCTAGTCATATAAGTATGCAATAAGAAGAAAGCTTTTTTTAAAATCTTTGTTTGAAATGAAATGCTGTCGAAAACAGTATTTTTTTAAAACGTAAATATTTCGCGTTGGTTGTTAAATTATTATGTATTCCATTCATTGATAGAGGAATAGGCTTAATATTATTCACAAATATCTGGAGAATTTTTGAGTTTACTCGATTTGATTTATTATTTTTTTATAATGGATATCTTGAAATACTTTTTCTACATTTAATGTTTCTAAGAATTTATTCATATATAAAATAAATAAGAGACATTCGTAAGAAGTTTATAAAATTACACCTTTTTTCTATGTGCACCGAAAAAAATATCTTAGCAATGAAACATAAAACTGTGATTTTAATCCAAGTATTTTTCGTTTTAGGGTTTTTTTCGTTGAATCAAATTCATGATATTACCCGTCTTTGGATATATATTATTTTATTTTTCATAAATATTTTTTTTACTATTGTTTTCCTGTTAAGGATATTGTTATAAGCTGTATTTTAAGGTTTGTTGACTGTATACTGATGTTAGTAAAGACAAATAGGACGCCACTACTGCAGTATTTCCTGTGTTACTCTGATTCATATCAGGAAATATTGCGACAAAAAAATGTTATGGAATAAAATAAATTTTAGGTTAATAAAAAAAAAGTAAAATAAAATCAATGAATATTTCATAATTGAAAAACACTTACCTATTGAATCGACTGCAGATAGGACAGCCTTTTCTCTTATTAATGTTGTGAATATAAAAACAATGAAACATACACTTCCTGTGTAAAGGTATAGGTAAAATCCCTTAAATAAAAATATAAGAATGTTGACAAGAAAAAGATATAACAAGGATAAAATATTTTCTGAAAATTTAAGCCCTGCGAATTGTGTTGTTTCAACCCTCAAAATTCTTGGAAAAAATCATTTATAAAAACAATCATGAACAGCAAATGTCTATAATATTCCTTTGAAGACGCAATGGAGTTATTGTTCATTAATTATGTCTACCTTTATACCAAGCTATTAAATTTTATTAACAAAAAAATATGTGTGTCCATAAAATAATTTGAAGAATAAACTGATAATTTAATGATTTTATATGTATTCATCAAGACTAGGGTATCCAATCCCGAAGCCTTTTTCCAATCCCGGGATTTCGGGATTGATTTATTTTGAATCCCGGGATTGAGATTTTCTCACCGAAGAATTTGAAATCCTCAATTTGCTATACTTTTTTCCGGAATCTCACGGAAACTTGTTTTTTTTTTTTTTTTAGCTCACCGAAGAATTTGAAATCCACGATTTGGTATACTTTTTCCCAGAATCTCACAGAAACTCGTTTTTTTTTTTTTTTAGCTCACCGAGGAATTTGAAATCTTCAATTTGCCAATTTCGTGTAAATTTCGAGAATTTGCTAAAAATTTCTCAATCCCGATATCCCGGGATCGCGGCCATCTCAATCCCGGAATTTCGGGATCAGAAAATTGAACGGGATCCCGGGATTATGGGATCCCAGATCCCGGGATTGGATGCCCTAATCAAGACTGACTTGATGAATACATATAAAATCATTAAATTATCAGTTAATTCTTCAAATTATTTTATGGACACACATGTTTTTTTGTTAATAAAATTTAAACATGTTTTTAATGAGTTATCAACCTGACATATAAAAATTTTGGTTGAGTTATCAAAAATAAAATAATATTTTGAGGCTCTACTGGCAAAATAAATTTAAAAATTACAATACCCTTTTGTAATTTTTAAATTCCACATTTATTTGATAATATATTCATAATCGGTTTCGCTCATCACTACCATTTTTCACTGATGAAAATTTTCTTAATGAGCAAATTGGTCATGACATTATTAATTAAATAAATGTGGCATTGATACAAACAAGTAGAGTTATATTTCAATATAATGCCTTTCCATCAAGTGTTGACAGTGAACACCTTAAAAGTGATAAAATAAATTGTTTATGAAAACTTATTATAACTTTAATTGTTGCATGTTTTTAGAAGAAAGAAATGAGCTAAAAAATTAAGATGGATCATTTTAAATGTAAGTAATAGATTGGCACAAATATGGACGAAAAAAAAAGAGAATCCATCCAATTTTATAGTTTAATTTGAAAATTCACTAAATATAATGTTCACTGTGTGGCTTCTTTTGAAAAGAAATTGCATCTCTGAAAAATGTGATTTTAGGCTTCGCTATTTTTACTTATAGTAATAGTATATTATATTGAACAAAATTATAGAGAGTAGTTGAGGCAAAATAGGTACAACGTGTTCACAGAAGCTTTACCTGATAAAAGCTTGCTGCAACGCGGAGAGAGATTATTTCCGTAACTGGAAAAGCAATCCCCAAAACAACTATCAGCTTTGCATACAACGCCGATAGAGCGATTGTTAAAGCATCACTAAAATGAAAATGCAATTTTTAAGTTTTCGTGGATGTAATGAATATTAATTAATAAATACATATTCCCTTCTGTAGAAGCAGTTTTTTACATTTAATTATTAAATATCATATTTTTTAACACTATTTATTTATCTAAATTTATTTTTATTTAGTTAAAAAAAAAGAAACACTAACAGAAAACACAAAAACAAAATAGAAAGAAGAATAGGCGAATTCGGCCAAAGATTTTCTCGGCTATAAAACGTACGTGGATGACTTAATTTTTAAGTCATTGAATGATTGAAGTTTATCAGCATAGAGAAACTTACAGGTATTTGGTAGCCAGTTTTCAATGCCAGGTATCGCAGAGAGAATATGATATTTATTTCGATAAGCAACAGCTTATTGTGAAATACTTTAAAATGACGATTGAAAGCTGCTGAAATATTTATGTATCCACTATTAAAGTCAGTTATTACTCTTAATTGGAATAAAGTTTACACACCGTAATAGTAGATATTTGATATATGAGTGATAAAACTCTCTAAATTTATATTTATTGGCAACTAATGAAATATACCAAATTTTTAAATGAGAATACGGTTAAACATTTTGTTCATTATCGTATTTGATCAGTTGAATTTTATTTACAAATATATTAACATATCGACTGTGAAAAAAAAAAGAACGTAACCCTCAATTTTCCGGACAATTAACTGGACACACATTCTATCAAAAGGATGGAAACTGAAAATGCCGAATAAGTATCTAAATTTAGCTTTTAAGTTTGAAAAAGATGACCTTGTAAAAAATTGAAACCAAAAAAAACACGGAAATAAAAGTTTTTCCGAGACGATTTCTTTAATTAATATTAGGTTATGTCAATTAAACACCAGCTTAGAAGTATCCGTGCACTTCAAGGTTGTGTATAATTCATAATTTGCATATGTCACAAAATCATCAAAACACTTTTTTAGCGCCTCCTGTAAAATTTGGTATGTTTGGGTTACGTCCTTTTTCCTTTCCACAGTCGATATAAATTTTAAATATTCATTTAAGTCATAATGAAAGTTCTTCGAGTAGATTGCTCAGTATTGACTAGTTTCCGCAACCTGCTTTAATTGATTGAAAATATCATTGTACCTAATATGAAAGATTACTTACAAAGTACCAGTATTGATTAATATGTAGATTTTAAGTGGTCATATTTTAACTTACTCCCCGAGTCTTTGATTGCGGAGATAGTTAATGTGATCCCTTTCTTTGGTACCAGCGTCTCTTAAGTGTTTACCGTGTTGAAGAAGTTCCGTCATTAACTTTCTTTGGTTTATGACTGTATGAGCAGCACTCAAAGCGAGTGTTTGGGAGGGTCTTCTTAAAGCAGCTATTATTGCGGAAGGTCTCCTATAAAAATGAATATTTAATTAATTGACTTATTCTATAAAGATAAAACAATCCATTGACTCTCACATATCCCACTGTCTTAATATATCTCTGAAGAAAAGACAGACAAGTTACATCATATATTAATTTGTATTTAAAAACAAATAACTAAATAATGCCTCATTAATATTTATGGATGCCACAAGAAAAAAGGACAGTATTTTAAAAGAAAAACAAAACATAAGAAAGTACTACCTTGAATTAGTTAACACATGTCTTTGTCCTTCCATATCTAAAGAGTCACCTGTCATTCGTCGACTTGGTGGCTGCGAAGTATTTTCAGTGCCAGGTGTTTCACAGCTAAACAGATAATAATTCTTTCGTAAATATAATAAAATGGTTTATCGTAGGCGTCAAATTGATTGCATCACTGATTTTGATAGTAAGTTATTTATTAGTTATTTTATAAACGGTTATTGTAGTCCAATATAGATTGGTACCTCTACATTTATATTATATGTATTTCTGTTAGATCTCGCTTCCTCTAAACTAAATATACTATTGTATCACTGAATACATAATATGAAAAGTCATACGCAGATTCAAAAGAGTCAAGCGGGTTGGAAATTGAAATCACTGTATATTGGTCATCAATATAATATTATTGTTCAGACAGGAAAAACAAATACATACTGGAAAACTCTATTTGCTGTCACTTTTATATTTGTATTGACAACTTTTGATGGAAAGACTTAAACATATAAATTCAAAAATATAAAACGATTTTTGTATTTGTTTCACATGATTAATTGATCGTCAGTTGATAATGCTTGCGATGAAAGAAACTGTTCCTAATCTTAATAAATAATGTTTAATAAGTCAAAAAAGTGGGTAATTAAAAAAATATTTACTGTATTGATATCGTAATAGGCTAACTTGCACCGATAGAACAAAACGCCACAATCTAAAACATAGTTTCTCAACCTTTTTAAGCCCGTGGCCCCCTTTCGAGTGTCAAATTTTTCCGTGGCCCCCCTATCCACAGTAATAAAATACTCGGGGCTCGGTAAAATAAAAAAATATACATTTATTTTTAAAAAATACAGCACAAAAAAAATTGTACACAAATTATTTGTGAAAAAATAAATTGTGTATAATTTAAGATTTCGACTGAAGGTGCTTGGTGGAATTTCAATAAATTTGAATCGTTCAAATTATGTACATCCACACAGATTTTGTCACTAACGACCCGGGTTTCGCCTTTCGTCATCTTCAGGCATTCAAGTGCACGGATGAACATGAACTGACGGTTAGTAAATGAATGTTTCGTGTTTATATAAGAAATACCTGGATAATATATGTCCTATTTTCTTTGCTGTGGAAACTTCTTAAAGATTTTAAAATTATTCAAATTGTTTTTCCTTCATTTCTATGTGTTTTGTATAAAATGGATATCAGCATTAGTGAAGCAAAACATATTAAGCACATGAGTTTCATATTATCACGGGGTGATGAAAGAAATCCGTGGACAAGATAGTCAATACAATATTGTCGACACTTACTTTTAGATGCAGTTATTATGGTATCCCTAAATATCATTGAAAAATAATAGAAAAAGTATGTATAATACATACATTATTTCTGCTGCAATGTATAATTGTCCTACTGTATTCTATTTGATTTTAATATAAATTTTAGTTCATTATATTTTGTGTGGCTTTGGCCCCCCTAAAGTCTGCTGTGGCTCCCCAAAACTGAAATTTTCTTCTGTGGCCCCCTTGGAACATGCTGTGGCCCTCCAGGAGGCCACATGGCTCCCGGTTGAGAAACGCTGATCTAACATATTACGTACTGATTAAATCGTATTCGGAGATTTCAATTTTATCTTTATTTCTCATTTCACCATATATTTAAGCACAACTGAATCAAACTATCTAAATATTATGATGCTCTTTAAATATAATGAACAAAGAAAAATAATAATTATGACAGTTTTGTTTCATCAGTGTTTTAAGAAAATATATTATATGATTGTAATACAAAAAAAACATATAATTAACAAATAGTTCTTGCTAGAGATATGTTAGTATTATATTATTAGAAATACTGACTAGGCAGTTGATTTGACACTCACAGCCATTGTTTGACGGAGATGTTATCCTAGGAAAGTATTATCTATCACGATATAGCATTTGTTGAGTTGATGTTATGTGCCAATAGACGCATTTTCAAGATCTAGTTTGTTCCGGTATTTTTGAGCAAATATAATAGTCAAATTGTGTGAGCAAATATAACGCTCATGTTTAATATTGACGAATGTTAAAGTGGCAAATAAGTATGTAGTATTTTTGCAAACATCACAAGCACGCTAACAAAAAGTGACTCTAATAAGACCATGACATGAGTCAATCATGTTTGCTTTACTTTTATTTGTTCAGGATGATATGCGCTAATGACGTCAATAATATAACTATTTATATGTCGAATGAGATAGAACATTATCACGTTTTTGAACGTCAGAAAGATGACATTCAAAATAAATCTACGATTTTGATGATCACATGTGTCTAGTTTCAACGAAAGTGAAAACTTTGGTATGGTATTTAATTTCAATAGTTAATCATTCTAAAATATTCACGTGGGAAGATCTTATGAGCATACGCTAATAAACACGGCTTTGCAGTAGACAAAAAATGTGTAAAATGAAGGGAAAAATGAAAAGCGCACAATCTTTATTATAAATCAAATTTATATAAATAGCTAAGGATACAGCCGTGTTTTTGATATTCTGCTACTAAAATAAGAATACATGTAACGAGAAATTAAAAAAAGATTTAAAGCTTAAATAATATATTTTATTGTCCTGGACTAAGCGTGGAGAACTTACGGCCTTTTGGCTACTCTGGTGCGACTTTTGGCCAATTCTGCAATTCTGTAAATTGTTGTATACTCGTAAATTCCTGAGATTTTCGATGTCGAAATCCTTGGAAGACCTACAAAATTCCCTAGTCAACGTTTAATGCGGCCTTTTGTAAAAATCAGAAGAATGAATGCGGCCTTTAGAGAAGAAAAGGTTCCCTACCCCTGTCCTAGACCATTGATTGCATTTTTGCCTGTTATTTTTTTCTTTTCTACGTTAGAATCGAGAACCTTACAAGCAAAGTGAACGCGAAGAATAATAAAATACAAGCAATGAAACAATCTCTTATAAATTTACAGTACTGTGAAAATATTTAAAAAAAATCATATTTAAAGCAGTTCCGTGATGCAACACGAATTATCCGTAAAAAAATCATTGTAGCCAGAATATTCCGTATATTTTTTTTTTTAATATTCGATATTTGATATCGAGAACATACATATAATATTGTTTAAAGAAAATGTACTTACACATATTTTTTAATATTATGCTTGTTCTAAACCTATAAATCTGAAAAATATTTGACACCTAATAATAAAACAAATTAATCATGTTCAGTCCAAGAATTTTAATGTACAAGAATTGGTGTAGTTTGGAAGACTTTGTTCACTATTTAAAGCTACAGTGGTATAACTAAAAAAAGTTAGAGTAGAGCATACTTTTGTTAGTGATTATTTTTTTTTTAAATAATTTTAAACAACTTTTAAGCATATGATTTCCATCTCGAGAAAATTGTAAATTGTGATTAAAAAAATAAACTACTAATAATAGATTCTTTACATATTTTATATGTAGGGTCAAATTGTAATATATTTTATTTTCGAATTTCGATAATAAAATAATTAAATATTATTAAAAATGTTTTTCTCTTCTACAAATATAAATTCAATTATAATCCCACCATTGAACAGGAAAAGACGAAGGAAGCAAATACTTTTACACCCCTGTAAGGCTTCCGCGAAAAGCGCATTTTCACCGGATGCACTTGTAAAATTGCATTTCGATAAGTGTTGACAATATTATGGAATCAAATTGAGTTATTCGATATGCAGTAATGTTTGCTTTTCCGACGTGTGTGCTGTAGTTCGTTATCTTGCGAAATCTAGTTTATATTACATAGTTGATTCAAACGAAATTCCCCACGTAACATAAAGCGCAATTCTGACGATGGTTCTTGAATGTTGTACGTTTTCATAAAGTTTATGTGTTGAAATTCAAGGCAAGTGTTTTGCCTTTTGATACTTAAATGTATAAATTTTCAAGTAAAAAAATCAAAATGATGGCCATTTTTTCTAGGTTGACTATATCCAATTCGTATATGTAGAGCACATGGGAACTACGCAGGACTTTCAAGACTTTCTAAACCACACTATTCATTTTGTTTATTTGCATAAGAAGACAGCACTCGTCGAGTTCTGTTGAAAAAACTCTATAGGTAGAACCATATAAATGTTATAAATATAGTAAAACCATAGTTACCATATAAACGTCAGTTATAAGGAAAGACAGTGATGAAGCTCTTCGGAGCCAACAATAGCGCACTTCTTAAGCAGTTCCAAGTTCCAACGCCACTCTATTAACACTGAAGTTACAGAGAGTTACAAACTCTTTTACATTATCTTCAAATTCTCAACAACGTCATCTCTGCTCATCCTTAATACCAGACAAAGCGGTGAATTAATTTAGTGTATTTGTGAATTATATTAAAAATATAATAATGCACAGTAAATGTATGTGTATCTATTTACATGTAGGCTTGTACAATGAGCTACAATTGTCCCTTCACTCCACATCATGGGTTCCCAACCTTTTTTGGGTGGCGACACCTTTTTATAAAAGCCATGTGACTAGGCGACCCCCCCGAGGAATTTGAAATCCTCGATTTCAAAATCGAAAAAAGTTGGCGACCCTCAGGTTGGGAACCCGTGCTCTATATACATACATCCTCTTCATCTGCGTATCGTGCGCAAGCGCAGTGCTATATTGTATGCATTGATTTTTTTAAGATTAATGAATGAAAAGTTTCTTAATATAATATTTAAATAAATAATATTCGAAAACTCCAATAGTTTCATTCATAAACAAAAAATATCATTATATCAATCAAATAAATTTGAGTATTTCATTACACAAAAAAAAAATGTAATAATTTATTTGGCAAAATAAATAATTGAAAATGTATACAGGTGGACCTCTACTTTCGCACAATTCGCTATTTCGCACAAATGAAAGTGAGGAAGAAGAACCAGAAAAAATCATCAAGACTTAAACAATAAAAATATGAACGAAGCTTTTATTCATCTACATACATTTTTAAATATTATGGAAGAATTTAATTCCAATCGAGAACGCATATCTCAAGTGCGTAGAACGATCCATAAAAGCACTGCATGCTATAAAACTATATGAAAAAAATAAAAAAAAGCGTAAAATACAACTAACTCTTGATAAGTCTATTAAAAAAGTGAATTTTGATAAATATTTTTTTTAAAGGACAATTTTTAGTGCTTTTTTTTACATCCCCCTACTTTCGAACATTCAATATTCGCACACATTTTCAAGAACCAATTGTGTGCAAAAGTGGAGGTCCGCCTGTATAATGCAAGGTGTGAGTGCAAAAAATATAAAAAATAAATACAAAATGGGCAATGTTTTTATAGAAATAAAGGATTGTATGTATTATGTTTGGTAGTTATAGTCCAGTCCGCAGGTAAGAAACGTTGCAATATACGCGGTTGTTTTAATATAATATGAAATCGTACTTGGGTTTGCTGCGCCCAAGAATCAACTACGTTCAATGAAAATGTAGGCACAATAAATAACACACTAACTACGCTTTTATTTAAAAATATCAGAACCGGTTTTGCTCATGACGAGCATTATCAACTGATAAGAGAATAGGATTTTACAGTGTTATTTATACAAATAAAAATGAAACAAGAAGTGTAATAAACAATTGGTATTGAAAGAAAATTACGAATAAAAGTACAAAATATAAATAAGCGACACTAAATTGACTCAAAACAAATATGTTTAATACCTCTTAAATGTAATTATAAAACTTGTCAAAGAGTAATTATTAAGCTAAAGTGGGGACTAATGATAATTTCGAACATAATTATAGTCTCGAATTTTTTTGAAGTAATCTATTATATAATGATTTAAAAAAAACAGAAAAATAAAAAGGTTATTAATTAATTTTTTATTAAACTAATACGTACGTATACGTACTACAAATGTGTGATATTTATTATTTATTTAATACACCGCCTTTAAATCAATTATTGATAATCAAGCAAATTCAAAGCAAATATATATTCTATACGCACTATATATCTAAAGTGCGTATTTTTAATGTGATATAGTGACCATACGTATATTAAACTGATGATTACTTTTACAAAGTAAAGTTTTTTAAACAATGTTCCGTTCAATTTATAGTGTTTCAATCATCAAATGGACAGCTAATTTTAATCACATAACTAATCGAGCATATAATTAATGTCATTTTATTTTTATTTTAAGCGATACTGACAATCAAAAATTAGGTTATCAAACATAACCTATCCTCACTTTATTCTATTATTTGATTCTCACTGAAAAGAAAAATTAAAAGACAGTCCCAAAATCGGATTTTAATTGCACTTATGTTGATACGGCAGATAAGGAATAGAGAATTGAAAAAAAAGTTTCGTGAACTAAATTGTTCTCTCTGCTCTGCATCATACATGATATATTACATATTGTTAAGAAAATAGCAAATAATTTCAAATGATAGTTATTTACATGGATGAATCTAGTTTTTACTAAATAACAGTTTGAAAATGTTTTTTTTAATCTATTTATTAAATAGTAACTTAATTATAAAATAAAAGTGTAAATGTTGATTGAATGGAGTATATTTGGCGTGTGAGTAATTTCATACTTAAGTTTTTGTGACATTATTCTCAGCTGGATGATGCAGCGAGAGTGAAAAATCTATCTCTTCATAAAGAAAGTCTGAAAGCTGACATTGTTGATGTGCTTTCAACAACATTGAGATAGCTTTCACTGGAAATATTTGTACGCAGAAAAACTTTCGAAATTAAAATAGATTAGCTTACATAACGTCAAACCATCAATAAATACTATGTTGTATATTATAATTGGTTACGATTTTTTTTTAAACTCAGTATAACAATATATTGTTAAATATATAATATATGGTGATATTGATAAATACCACAAAAAAGCCAAATTATTTTTCTCCAACGGAATAATATTCAACCAGCAATGGCAGAACAACCAAAATTTGTGTTCATTTTTGGTTGTTTTTTATAAAATTCTGAGTATTTAATTTTGTTGCGCCTATACTTTAAATTAAAGCGTGGCTGTTTTTGATTTCGACTGAAGGTGTCTGATGGAATTCCAATATCAAATTTGAATCGTTTAAATATTGTAGATTTCCATGCGATTTTTTACTACAAATTATGGTTTTGCCATTCAGTAAATGGGTAGGGTAAATGGGTAAATCTTGACTGAAGCTTATATTCATATCAAACCATTAGAAAAATAATTAATACAGTTCATCATCGATAACTTTAAAGCTAAATGAAATTATTTTTATCCTTATATACACAATAAAAACTATTTCCTAAGCATCACTTCAATTTCATCCGGAGATTTTTAAAAATCCATCTCCGCTCTCAATGTGATGTGAAGCACATGGCCTCTTAACCTTTTTTTTTTTAAAAGATAGTAAGGATAGAAATGATAGGGTTAAGAAGACAAGTGGTTAGCTAATCTCTCTCACTTCACCAGTTATCTTAGATTTGGAAGAGTGGTAGGGAAATTTTGAATATCATAAACATCGATGCCTTTTAATAGAAATCAAAAATTAAGATTGAAAAAATGCTGCTCGTGCTAAGATTCGAACCTGTGAAATCTGTCACGGAAGCAAACGACGTTGACCAATGCAAATTATCCGAAGATGCAGAAATTCGAAACCAGAATCATTAGTGACCAAACACATGTAAATGTACAAAATATAATAAAATATTCTGGGGCAACTTAAAAAAAAAACACAGTTAGAAAAACAGTCATCATAGAAATATACATTATACTGAATGCAGCGACGTTTAAAGTTGATGGGCGAATATCAAATGCTGTCAATTAATACAAGTTTCCTTAATGTGTCTATTCCTATTCTACATCCAAGTTCCTGACATAAGCTCAGACTGTCTGTCAGACAATCACTAAAATTTATCTTCAAAATATAAATTATATAATTATTATACTGCATTGATGTAATTAAATCAAAAAAGTTATATTAAGAGTGGAACGATCATGTGATACATATTTCAAATCGCCGACAGGACAAATAAAAGTATTGTTTCATCGTCGATATAACATGTGATTTGTACCGAAGTATGTGAGTTTTTGATCATTTCCCCTTTGAAAAAATGTAAATAAGTATATTAAGAAAGTAAAACCTGTTGTTGCTTGCCGTTTCTTCTTGTACGGTGTCCATTTAATTCGGCAAAAGTTCTAAAAGGGAAAATACAGATATTTAATGAATATGAATATTTTTGCTTTACATAAATAAGTTTATCTATGACAATGATAATAAAATGTGTATTTAAATTGTCTACATAAAAATATCTTAACATCCTATAAATATTGATAATACTGTCAATAATTTGAACAAAATTTTTACGTGATATCGAGTAAATGAGTAAACTTAACGATTCAATTTTCACCCTGTTAAGAAATTTTCAAAACGAGCCGCCGATTTCTACAATGATATTGAAGAATAGTTTTTTATGGATATTGTATATAATAAATAAATCCCACATAGTTTTAAAAAGAAAAACGTTATTATTTCTTACTGTTTATTAATATTAGAGTCAAGAAAAGTGCATAGCAATATACCTCTAGTGTCTACTCTCCCACTCCATTTATTTTTCCAGTAGCTATGGAAAACCTTCGCCAAACTTTTTGAATTAGATGCTAAAAACTTTTCTCATCCAAAGATTACCATCAAGTGTTTACTATAAAATTATAAATACGTTTTTTTCGCTGAAAAAGGTTCCTTAGAAATTTCATTTATGATTTCTGTGTCTCCGTAAAGTTTTTACGGTTGGAAAGTTTCTGGTAAAAAAACATCTTTTTGCGATAAGTTAAATTTACGTATTCTTTTGTCACTAAAATGTCAAGTTTTTTTTATAGAAGTAAGCAATAAAAATATTTATTAAATATAGTATATACGTAATTCAAATAAATGTGTAAGTAAAAGATCATTTGAAAACTTTAAAACAAAAAAGTGTTATGTAATACTAAATAGTCATAGTAATTCAATTGGGTCCATGGCGCAGCGGTTAGCGTTGTTGGCTTCCGTGCCGGATCATACGAGTGCGAGTCTCATTTTTTTGAATGATTTATCATTTAAAATTCCCTCCCAACCTTCCGATACTTCAATAACACGGCGTAGCGATAGCTATGCGATATATATGATGCTAATAATCAACGATACACTTACATGATATTAATTATGTAATCAACGGAATAGATAAATGCGTTTTCAACGGTGAAAAGATAAGTGTAAACCAATTTCAAGATATAAACAAATAATTCATCAAAATTAAATCACTGCACCGTGAGCTTTTAATGCATATCAAAATGATCCTTGTACAGATTCATTGCTTTTTTTTATATATTATATATATTACTCGTATGTCACAACGCACATAGAAAAATATGGTAACTAAATAACCAGATATTTTTAAACTGTCACTATTTTTATAACCTTTGAATGCATTGTTTATTTTTAGAATCTTATAAACAAATATAAACAATCGTTTTTTAGAGTTGAGAATTATATTCAAGTCACTGTTCTTAAATACAACAGTCAAAATTGTTAATTTTATTTTCACTGCCGGTTTTCACCAATTGCATGCTAAAATATTTTTATATATACAAGTAATGTGTTTATGAAAAAACAATGCAAAGTTAGTTTAAGTAATGTATGGCAGCGAATTGTATTTTTTTAATTATTATTTCTATAACTATCAAAAAATATACTCATAATATTTGTTTTCACTAGTAAAGATTTAAATCGTAAGTAAACATATTTTATTTATATTTTAGTCTTACTTAATATCCAACCTTAAAAAAACAGCAATCTTTTTGAAGTTTATGAATGCACACTGCACGGCTGATTAAACTATCACGCTTCTATACGAAACTTGTTGATTTTCAATATAAACTCGAGAAAATGTACTGAAACACGAGGCTAAATCTTCCATATAATGAAGGAACGAAATTCGTGTAATCAGATCTGAAGTGAGGGAAGGTGCAAATTGATAGAAGAAATACGGACTCTGTATGAAAATTATTAAATTTAACAAATGAACGCTATTTTTAGTATTTCTTGATCTACAGCATAAAACGGAACAAATTGAGAACGAAAATAGAAAGAACACTTTCAAAGTTAAAAGTCTGTCGTCGATTGTGTTCATAAAATTATTATTTTGGGAAGACACTGTGATATTATGGTAGTCGTCCAACGTTTCGCAGCTTTCTAAAGATTAACAACAAATAAGATAATATGGTCTCTCTAAAATCTTGATCAAATAATATTTGTTGCACAATAGAGAGAATAAATGTTTTTTTAATGCAGACGTAGTTATGTAGAGATACCGCAATTTTATGATCAGTAAGGATTTACTTTCTGCAGTTAAATAGCTCCACTTGTAAACTGACCGAGTACTATGAATTGAGTTTTATTTTGAAAAAAAATGGCCATAGCAAAAATGCATTTTTTAAAAAATACTATTGATTGAAAATGATATGGTGCATATACGTATGGCTTTGTCTCGTCGTTAACAGAGGTGTACAAAGAACATCATGATAACCTTTCCGGTATTTACCCTGGCCACGGCCAGGCGTTAACTCACTAGAGATTTCAACTTATAAATACATTGTTTTTTTCAGGGCTGTGGAGTCGTGTAAAAAAGACGACTCCGACTCCGAGGATTTTTTTCAATAAATTTATTTTAACCTACATATATGTACACCATCAAATCATCATTAGTCAGCCAAGCACGAAATGTCAACACTTTTGACTATTTTGTTGTGAATACACATCATTGAATATATTTTTCAAAAAAAGTTCGAGCCGCTCATTTTTCATCACTCCGATTTCGACTCCAGCAAAAATACCGCGACTCTGCGACTCCGACTCCGACTCCAGAGCCCTGGTTTTTTTGCCATAAAATCTTGAAAAATGGTAGAGCGATAAAGTTATTATTAATTTTAATCCTTCAATCTTTACACTGTTGGGAATTACGTGATTGACCAACTGAAAACAAAATAGCCCTCTATTTATAAATTCAATACCTTTTACGAGCCCACGCTGTTTAAATTTGATGTGGGGATGGCTTAAAGCAGTGGCAATGTAACCCATTTTTTACATATTTTACAGTTTAAAAAAGCTATAATTTGATTTTGAGTTCCCAAAAATAATTTATTTATTCATCTATTGTGATTTCAGACACAATTTTAAGGTAGTCGACCCAAAGTGGAAGGAATTTTAAAATGTATTATTTGATGTTGCCAGATGATATTGGATATTCTCATTTATTAAAATTTTAAAGAAGTTACGCAGACAAATTTAATGTCCAAATAAACACAATTAAACATATTCAGTTACGTTTTAAAGTTTGAAAAGAACACATCTCACAGGAATATTTTTTGTCCGGCCACCATTCCTTTCTCGAAAAGTTTGGTATCTTATATATGCTTAAATTAATACATTTATAAATAAACTATGGAAAAATACAATAGAACATTAAATTCGTAGCGAAAAAAATTAATATTGCACTTTAAATTTTTTAGCGTTGCAATACGTATGTTGAGTGAAAATTAAATATAAATATTGAATATTATTAATTTGATAGACATTTGTAAAAAATGTGGAGAAACTTATACATTTTATTGAGTGAAAATTGCTAATTGAAATTCATCCACCTCACTTTATATTACCAAACTATCAAAATAGTTATATGTTATTTCTAGTACATTATATTCAACAACGCGTTACAAGTTGGATAGGCAGGTGTGTGAAAATTATATTCAGCAATAACCGGCATATCACCGCGCTTCACTATTGACTATGAATATGTCGGCGCTGAAAACTCTCATAATGTTACATCGATGCAACCCGACGACAACTTTATCGGATATAATAGAAAGTGACTAAAGTCTAACAATAAAAGCTGAATCATGACACCTTCATTGTAACCACATACAACACAATAATGCCAGGCACTCCATACCATGTTAGAAATTTAGGATAAGTTAATAATTGTGAAATAAAATAGTGGAAGATTAACATATTTGAATAAATACATCATATATTTTATTGATATTAAATGATCGTACTACATGGCTGGAAAAAAAATGGATTTTAAAACACTGGATACAACTGTTCAACATATCAGCTCAATGTGTGAATCAATCGTTAATTTTTGATATACAAATGATAAAGCTTTTACTCATTTTCATCAATTATCTATGGTGTGTATGATGTATTTCTAATATTTGTTTTTTTCTTAATTTCATAAATCTTTATCATAACCTTAGTTTTGACTTTCTATGCAAAGAAAATACATTTTAATTACTGAAAAGGTGATAAAAATTCTTATTTAATTTTCCACAACTTATGTAAAAATGACTAAAAATACGATACCGATCTCAGCTTGAATTAAATGCAGTTCTCCGTCTTACAGCTATATCATTAGAGACAAATATCCAAAATCTTATTTCGATCTTTGCAAACAAAGTGTATAATGCTAAAAGTTTAATATAATTAAACCACGTTTAATTTTTATATTATAAATATTGTTCTTTAATAATTTGGTTACTCGTGTTATTGATTTTATTTAATGACCTTTGTGTATTCGATGTGGTCTTTGATAACTTTTTCAAAATACATAAGGTGGTCCGCATGACTTAAAATTATGAATTTAGTGGTCCGTGACGTTTTAAATTTTCTTACCGCTGTAATAAGAATCCTACTAATCTATATATAAATAGTCGATAAAATAATCACTATTCACAATTCACAAATAATCACAAATGTGTCCGTACTGATGTCCTCATGCCTTTTTCTTCTTCTACAAAATATTTTTGTTAGCGTACTTGAAAATTAGTTGAATAAAATATGTATACTACGAAAAATGATTGTTAGCAAACTTGAACATTGTTCCAAAAATTTAATAATTTACAATTTAAAAACTGCAGGGCTGTCGATATATGCGCCGAGGTCGATTTATGCTTCTATGAAAAATGATTGTTAGCAAACTTGAACAATATTCCAAAGATTTAATAATTTACGAAATTTCTGCCGCTAAGAAAAATAGTTGTTGGCAAACTTAAACATTATTCCAAAAATGTAATAATTTACGAAATTTCTGCCACTACGAAAAATAGTTGTTAGCAAACATAAACATTATTCCAAAAATTAAATACTTTAAAATTTAAAAAGGGCTGTCGATATATGCTCCGAGATATATTTCATTTACTTTTAGAATTTCCGACATATTTTAATTTATTTTTCTCGCTAGTAAATTTTCTGACTACTTAAAAATGCAAAAAAAATCCACCCGTTGAGGTCAACGGGCCTACAGCTAGTCAGTATTTATTTGTATTTCAATTATACAAATGATATATAATCGCTTGAAATTGCTTAGTATTTCAATGAAACTGGTCCTGTTATTGAAATGTAAATCGTGATATTTTCTTAATTTGTATTTTTTTATTTATTTGATTCAAAGTTGTAATATTTATCGAATTATTAGTCTTCCGAGTGCTGGTAATATTTTTACTCAAACTTTCTTTCAAACTTCGCATATAGATTATGGAAGACAGAACAAACTGTGCAATATTTGTTGTACATATTATATTGAGTAAAAGTTTGTAACAAAACCTCTTTGAAAGCTAAGCAGTTTTAAATGCAAAATATTAAGAATTAGATACCTATCTGAAAATTTGAAGATTGTATTATGATATATTAAAATGTTTTCATTCTATTGTGTACGAATAAAAATACATTTGAACGGGCATATATTGTATATTTTAGAAGTTTCTAAGAAATAAATGTAATGCCTATTCAAAGTGAGTTAAATCCGCACACATATTGTTTAATATTGTATTATACATTCGTATTTAAATCTAGACTTAAATATTTTGTCTTCATAGATAATTCGGTATAAATAAATAAATTTAAATATGGATTTTTAAGCAGCCTCTCTCGCACATCAATATTTCGACATTAATTAAATTTACATGCGGTGTATGTTTTCAAACGAAACTTTTATGTACTTATAAACTGTTTTGTATATTATATTTTGCGAAATGTTTGCTCTGTAATATAAACAAAAACAAGAGAACACGTAATTACCTCATTTAATTCATTATACCCGAACAGAATTATAATACGATGAACACAACACTTCTGTTTACCAATGGTGTCAATATTTTTTTAAATCAATTTTTAATTGGCCATACGCTTGTAAAAAAATATATACCTAGTAAATGAAAAACATTAAAAATTGATTCACTGTGTACCTTTATATTATAAAGAGTAGTTTTTTAGAGATATAAAACATTAAAATTAAATGAAACACAAATATTGTCGTACCAGCTATTGGAACGATAATTGTTATGCCATTATAAATTCAATAATATACATAATTAAAAAGTGGATTCTATCAAAAAAATACGAAAATCACGAGTGCTACAAGTTTATAATCTACGGGCTAATTTATATTTGTGTTTACTGTCAATACTGAGTGGACAGGTATTATATTAAAACAAACAAAATATTCCTTTGTACTACTTTTGTATTTTCTTTTTTATCAGTTGGTAATGCTCGTCATGAGCAAAACCAGCCCAGATCTTTCTTATTAAAAGTGGAAGTAGTACAAAATAATATTGTGTGTTTTTAAATATTTTTCCAAATATGTTTGTTTGCTTCAGTATAATATACATACATTTTGAATAAAGAGTACCTCCATAAACAATATATACGATACGAAAACGGATGTATTATTTAATTTCAGTCATAGACAAAAATAAATAATAAAAATAGCTAACCAAATTGCCTTTTCTTTGAAAGATCGTTCCGTTCCTCCAAAAGTAATCTGAGCAAAGTTAAAATGTATTCCAACTTCCGCGAAATCGCATTTAGTTCCAGCACATTACCCGAGCGAAAAAACTTTCTACTCTTCGAAAGTTTAGAGATATTTAAGCGACCCATTAAATGAGAAAACAATAAGGAGAAGTGAATATGGTATCACTGCTTTGCTTGCTACTAGCTACCGGATGATTAAGTAAATGTACAATATGATTTAATTCAAAGAATTATATTTTGATGATCAATACGATTTTTAAATTAAAGAATTCTTATTACTTATTTACCAGATGTTTTAAAACGTACAAAATAATTGAGACTTTTTTATTTAACAAAGTCAAGAAATTATCTCGAGAAGAAGAAACACGAAATACACGTATACCCAAGATAAAATCTGTCAAGAATCTAAAAACCACTTAGTTAAGCAGTAGCCTACAACTTGATTTGATTAAAAAATTGAGCGGGTCAGAATACAATATAACTCTATTAGACGAAAGGGACTATTATTTTTTGTGTTGCATTATAGCACCATGTCAAATAGATTATTAATTGAATATTTCCAATCACATTGACATTACTCTTCTAGTTTAACGTCATTAAAGAGACATTGTCATATAAAACTGACGACGCGTTTCGTTGTGTTCTTCGCTTCTAAGTTTCGTTATTGTAGAGCATCCGATGAAGTGAACGGAATTTTATGACAACTTACAACACAAAAATACGATAAAATACAATGTTATCAAGCTTGAAACTTAAAATTGTTATATTCATACTACTATGCCTAGTACAGTTTTTTTTGCACTCAGTTTTTGCTACGATACAATTCGAATTGAAAGAGTACTTGATTTTGATTTTATACTCGACTTATATTTCCATTCTAGGTGGACAAAATATCACTAGAAAAGTCATGTTTAAAAGTTGAGATCTTAAACGCTATGGCATTTTATCAACGTTATATTCAATTAAGTAAGCGATTATTACTGTTTGTTTGCTATTCACAACACCTAGACATTTAGGTCACGGGGAACGTAGACCCTAGAAACAAGGAACACTGTAACCAGTTTTCCCGCCAACTCAATAGAGTGCGTTCCGATACTACACTGTGACAAGCATTCCCGACTTCGTGCATCAAAGGCATGAGAGTCAACTTTGTCGATAATGTTGGTGTTACATCGAGTTTACGGAACGATACGGTAACGGCAAAGCTCCGGTAGGATCCGTTCGCCGCTCGACAGAGCTTTTGCTCGTTAACCGGGGCGAATGGGTTGATAGTGTTATATTGCGCACCCATTTGGTTACTTTAGTTTAATTGTTAACTGTAAATCATCGACTATGCTATCGGCCTCATATTTTTTTCACTTACAATAAATAATTGCAATAAAAGTCATCACATATTTTACCGAAAACCTGTTAAATGATTGAATTAGTTTTATTCTTCTGATTCATTCATCGCAAACGTGATCTGTAGGTCTCAAAGTTTGACTTTTTATCGTCAACCCGCTTATATCGTTCTAATCCCAAATGTTCTACTCAACAAGTCTAAATGAGTAATAGTTAGCTTAATTTACAATTGGACAATTATTTCTGCTTATTGTATAATCTACTTTTAATAAGTTTTGTATGGAAGTTGTTAACCGATTAATTAATAATTTAATCAATTATTTATTGTTTTTTTTATATTACTCCGCCTGCGCGGTCGAGTGCTCAACGTCGTTGGCTTTGGTTACGAATGTCACGAGTTCGAATCCCAGTGCGGAATTTTTTATAAATTTATTTTTAAATCGACTTAAAAAAATATTGTGATTTATTTACACCAGTTATAACTGTCCCATTTTCTCTTTTAAACATGAATATTCAATTCCAAAGGATAATATTGTGGATGGCGGCCGTTATAACTAGCCTGATTAAAAATATCATCGTCATCAATTTTATTTATACTATGTCTGTTTTCAACGTGAAGCATGGATTCTTAATGGAGCTGATGCTAACTAAAGTTTTCAACATGAGCTGCCTGTAAACCAGTTGCTATACATCTTCTTTTTGCAGAGAGCCAATGATAAAATGATGAGACTAAGACAGAACTTGAAGATAGATGATCGCTCTCGATGTTTTATGGATCGACTTGGTGGTACGAAATTTGTAGACATCACATAATCAATGCCTTTAAACAGAAATCCATAAACAAACTGAAAAAAATATTATACTAACATAACTCGTCAGTCTGTTATGGAATTCGATCCATTACGCACCATAACCGTAGCAATAATGTCGAGCAATTAAACACGGATTCAACGATATGGTGTAATTAAAATCATACAAATAAGTTTATATAAAAATGTTAAAATAAATCCGTGTTGCAAAATAAATGATGCTTGTATTACTTAAATAACATTATTGGATTTAATTTAAGATTTCGACTGAAGGTGCTTGGTGGAATTTCAATATTAAATTTGATCGTTCAAATTATGTACATTCACAGAGATTTTGTCACTAACGACCCGGGTTTCGGCATCTTCAGGCGTTCAAGTGCACAGATGAACTTGAACTGACGCTTAGTAAATGAGTGTTTCGTGTTTATATAATAAATAAATGTATCACCGAGCTTAAAGCCATTGCTGGCGAAAAGGATAAGCAAATTCAAATTGAATTACTTATTAATGGATTGTTTCAAGAAGGCTTGAAATATACTTTTTCTTTACATTGTTAGAGTAAGATAAATATTATTGATTATATATTCCAGAAAAAAAACAGAAGCCCCGATATAATAGAATATCATCCAACGCTTGCTTGAATGAATACCCATGATGTTAAGAATATAACTATTTGGGTTATCGCCTGAAAAAAAAATATCAAAAAAATGCATAAGCAATCAAAATGTGAGATTCAGTTAATTGGTTATCTTCTTAAATTAAAAAAAATGTTTTCTGTATTTCTTTATAAAGGAATTAACCAAAGAGCAGTAAAATATAAATAAACTTGCAATTAAACGGACTCGCATTTTAATAGATCTGAATTAAAAGTAAACAACGCTAATTTAAAGCGATTACTACTTTTGAAACTCATTTATAGCAGGCAGTGAATCTCAAACTAAGCCTCCTGCTTAGAACCATCTTTAAATATTTTGCAGTTATAGATAGAAATATTTTCTAGACTCCCAGATTCCAAGATTTAAACATTACTTTTTTTTATATAATTATCAATATTGAATACAAAAAAATATGTAACTTGAAATAAAATAAGAAATTTCTGGCGATAAAATTGTTGTGGCAAGTTTTGAATATTTAATTTTATCTTCAATTTTAACACTGATAAATGGAATATTATAATACATATGTATATATTAATAAAAACACAATAATCCTTTGTACTTCATTCCACTTTATTTAATATGTCAGGACCAGTTTCGCTCATTGCAAGCATTGTCAACTGATAAGAAATATAATTTAACAATGATATTTATACAATAAAAATAATAAAACATTTTTAGTACTTTTTCCACATAAAATTTATTAGATCAGGACCGGTTTCGCTCATCGCGAGCATTATCAACTGATAAGAAAAATACAAAAACAGTGATATTTATACAAATTTAAATTGAAATAAAAAGGTGTAAGCAACTATTAACAATTTAAAGGATTAGCAAATTACATTATAATTACACAAAATTAAAATGCTTAACACCCATAACAATTAAAAACTCATCATCAAAGAATAATAAATCTAAGTGGCAAACGATATCAATTATAAACACAATTAAAATTTGGGAAATTTTTACACAAAGTGAAACACTACATTACTAAAGTAAATATCCTAATGATGATTTGGTGTTTTTCCCGTTTCCAAGCAATGATGTACTTCAACAAAATCGGCAGTAATGAAGATTCTGAAAAAGACATTTTAAAAACCATATCAATTCTTACAAAAGGAATAAATTTTGAAAAACATATAAATAATATAGAAGAGCAGTTAACATAGGTTAGAATTAGATTAATGAAACGGATATAACAAAGGTGATGATGCAAATACAACCTGTTCGTTTAATAAATTAGAGTTAGGTAAAAATTTTTGTCTATTTATTTCTAAGATCTCTTGTTTATCAAGTTTTAACGATTTATTATTCTTTGATGATGAGTTTTTAATTGTTATGGGTGTTAAGCATTTTAATTTTGTGTAATTATAATGTAATTTGCTAATCCTTTAAATTGTTAATAGTTGCTTACACCTTTTTATTTCAATTTAAATTTGTATAAATATCACTGTTTTTGTATTTTTCTTATCAGTTGATAATGCTCGCGATGAGCGAAACCGGTCCTGATCTAATAAATTTTATGTGGAAAAAGTACTAAAAATGTTTTATTATTTTTATTATAATGCCATTCCACCAAGTATTGACAGTGAACACCTTAAAAGTGATATTTATACAAAATTGAAAAGTTATACACAACAATTGGCATTGAAAAGAAATTGCCAATTACATTAAAGTGATTCTAAAATAACACAAAATTAAAATGTTCAACACATCTAACATATAATTAAAAAGTCATCCCAGATTAATAAATTCAGAATGGCGATTGAAAGTAATTACAAACATAATTAAAATTTGGGAAATTTTTGACAAAGTGATAAAATGCTACATTAATAAAGTGAATATGCTTAATGATAGTTTTATGTTTTCCCCGCTTCCAAGTAGTTGGTGTGTTCATAACTTAAACAAAATCTTTCTTTTCAATGCCAATTGTTGTGTATAACTTTTCAATTTTGTATAAATATCATTGTTAAATTATATTTCTTATCAGTTGACAATGCTCGCAATGAGCGAAACCGGTCCTGACATATAAAATAAAGTGGAATGAAGTACAAAGGATTATTGTGTTTTTATTAATATAATGCCTTTCCACCAAGTATTGACAGTGAACACCCTAAAAGTGACATATGTATATTACTTATTAGTTGTGTATTGAGAATTATGCATAATTTTATGATCCTTTGGTTATACATAGACTAATGTTGAAATTGGTATAAAATTAAACCTTGCATAAATGTAATATTTAATGCAAAATAAGAAAATTAAATGACTGTATTAAAAACAATGCGGTTTCAGTACTCATTCAAATTTCAAATTTTGTGTCGAAGCTTCCAAATTTCTCGCAGAAAAGAATGAGAAAGTATTCAAAAAATGTTACTTTCTATCGATATTGAAAAACTTTTATATTTAAGAAAAAAATACTCTGGTATTTTTGTTGAATAGATTAATAGAAAAGTAACTGTTCGTTGCACTTTTTTCAATGAGCCAACGTTTGGAAAAAAGGCACAAATAAATTTGAAACATTTGACTTTATTATACCTAACCGGTAATTTGGGTCCTAGAAGAACGGAAAACAGAAGTCTAAAGTGGTTATTTACTAGAAGGCTATTTTTATTTTGTAACTGAACTTATTGATTAAATTATCTTTTTGTTTCTATCCATGTCCACTCTCAATGTGTTTACGAGAACTGTTTTTTACTCAGTCGCTCAACCTCTCCTTTTCAAAGATAGTAAGTAGTAGCGATAGAAGGATAAAGCTAAGAATAGTTATTAAACTATCGGAAAGGATAAGAGAGAATTTTAGGCATCACAAACACCCATGCTTTTGAACAGAAATCGATTGAAAAAATGTTGTTCGTACTAAGATTCGAACCCGTGAGATCTGGCACGGAAGCCCACAACGCTAACCGCTGCGCCATAGGATCCGCAATAAAATTATTGAATATGGTAAATAAATCAAATTTAGAACTATAATCATTGCTTTTCCTACCAAATTCCACCAAATACCACCGATCAATCATATTATTTAAATTAAAAACACAATATTTACTGTTTTTTTAAATTTCTTTGAGAACCACGTGACTTACAGGAACTCCGTAAGTGGATAAATAATTGTACTTAGCCGTATTTTGCCAAAGCGCTTAGCATAATAAAATCCATTCCCATTTATTCCAATTCCACCATTCTCGTTTGGAAAAATTAATTTGTTATCGTTTAACGAACGGTTTTTTTATTAGGTTGGCAATAACGATCATGTTTGCAAAAGTATTTTTTTAATACTTTTCCAAAAGTATTGAAATGCAATGCCCAATTTTTTAGCAATACCTATTTGCTTTTTTTATTTGATCTGTTTTCCATGAATGCCTAAAACTCTGCGATCTAAAGCCACGACTTCCGTGGAATGATGATTTTTTTTTATTGACATTTTAAATTAAAAATATTGTTTGTATATTTTTATTTGGAGGACGAGACCTTAATTTTGTCTTCTTCTTATTTTGGCGTTACAGTTCGGGTGAATCTTGGCCAGATTAATTAATTTTCTCCATTTAGCTCTTCACCTTACTACACCAATCGCCAACCTCCCGCTCTCGCAAGTTCTGTGATGCTCCATCCATACATCGAAGTCACAGTCCTTCAACATCTTCCCGCAGGAGTATCAAATGTGATTTACAAGCACTGGTACAGTTGATTAGAGATTGCTCTACCAACCAGGCGGGTCTGGGTTCGATTCCCGGTAAGGTCAATGTCAAATTTAGATTTTTAAATTTAAATTTGAGACCTAAGGACGTAGGTGTCTGTGATGTCAATTTACCTCGAGTTGATTTAGAGTGACTAACAATAAATTCTCATCGAGTTTTTCTCGTATGATTTTTAAACTTTAAAATATTTGACGCAATGGCATTAGCTGTTTTAAATTTTCAACATTTTCTTAAAAAAATATTTATCAAAATCAATACAGATAAACAAAAAATAAAAATAAAAAAAAGGATTTTTACAACTATATTCAAGTAAATATACTTTTCTGAAAAATTATTTTTACGATTATTAAAAATATATTATTAATTTCACTGTGTCATCGATGAACATATCGACTGTGGAAAGGAAAAAGGACGTAACCCACACATATCAAATTTTACAGGAGGCGCCAAAAACGTGTTTTGATGATTTTGTGACATATGCAAATTATGAATTATACACAACCTTAAAGTGCACGGATACTTCTAAACGGGTGTTTAATTGACATAACCTAATATTAATTAAATAAATTGTCTCGGAAAAACCTTTATTTCAGTGTTTTTTCTTGGTTTTAATTTTTTACAAGGTCATCTTTTTCAAACTTAAAAGCTAAATTTAGATACTTATTTGGCATTTTCAGCTTCCATCCTTTTGATAGAATGTGTGTCAAGTTGTATACATTGTGATTATCGAAAAAAAGCTGTTTTGGAAAATTGAGGCTTACGTCCTTTTTCCTTTCCACAGTCGATATGTATAATATTATACAACCATTTACTCAAGTAAAATATTTTCAATTTAATGTTTAATATTTGGCACCAAGGACGATAGCAGTATCGCGTATGTATTAAAATAAAAATTGACAGATAGTTTTCGATAAATATATGTAAAATACATGTAAAAATCAACCATTTTGATTCACTAAAATAACAGAAGATCTGTAAATAAAGTTTTTCTAAAATTTATAGTCAAATCTGGCAATAGAGAATGTAAATGAAAAACGGTTATACTATTAAAGTTATTTGTTAGACTAGATATGTTTCATAATGATAATCATTATTGTATCTCGATTAAAACAAATGAGTGTAAACAATTAACGTTAATTTTCGCTTCATGGTTTTATCTACGGTTTTCTATCATTATATCTCTATATATTAATAAAACATGAATTTATGAGAGTAAGGCCCTAATAAATAACATCAAAAATATCCGTGAATAGTAAGCATTGTTATTCCTAATTTAAAAATAAATAAATCAATTAATTATTGATCTTTAGATACCGAAAAAGTAAATGCTTAGATCAGGGGTGGAGAACCTTTTCATTTTAAAAGACCACATTCATTTTTCTGATTCAACATAAGGCCACAGTAAAGTAAACGTTGACACCGCCCCCCCCCCTCCTTTTTCGATCATCGAAATATAATAGGTTGATTACGCTGTTTTCCAAACGTTTGCGTATAATCTTTTGATCAAAGTGAATATTTTGATCAAGTCGAAAGGCCGCACCAGAGTAATCAAAAGGCCACAAGTTCCCCTCCACTGGTTTAGATAGTGTCGTGTATATATACATTTTAATCTATGTCTGCTCCCAATGTGGAACATATGGCCTCCAATGGAGGTATAGTAACACAAGTTTTTCTTACGAGAACTGTTTGAGTAGTAGGAAAGAAGGATAAGGCTAGAGCAGGACTAGTGGTTGGCGAATCTCTATTGCTACACCCAGTTATTAAAGGATCAAAAGGATGGGAGGAGAGAAAATACAGACCTGCGTGATCGGTAGAGCAAGCTCTAACCAACTGAGCTACAGTTGGCGACAAACAAGTGTATAATTAAATGCTTTTAATATTCTATCTAGTAATTAGTCACAAATTATGTATTTAGTATTTTATTATGAATAAGTCTAACCCAGTATTTTCGCAATCAATTAATTACAAAAAAGTTGTTGAGCTTTCAATAAATATAAATATGCAAATTTTGAATGTGTCAATTTGTGTTCCTTTTATGTACGAGCATGCTCGTGAAATGTTGCTTCGCGTACAGTTGGCAGCAGAAAAAATATGAAAAAGGGGCAATCATCGAACACTGGTGAAGTATTGGTTAGTCAGTCGTCAGTGGTAATGTCTGTTGGCTGTAAATGCTCTCCTCTTCATTCGCCAAATTGTTCATAACGGAAGTTCATTTCCGGTGGCGGGAGCTGGAAGCTGCCAGCCGGCGGAAAACGCCGCTTGAAAATCGTAACTGTCGATGGGTTGAATATTCCGCCTATAATAAATATTCCATATTTGATGTGTCTAAAATGAAAACCCGATAAACCCACATTTAAAAAAAGTGCCTCGATTCAATTGGCATTAATTTGGTAGAAATCTATTTAAATATGTCAACATAACACTGTATTCAATTCCAAAAAAATATTCTTAGCATAATATAGTGGCTAAGAATAATTTTGTGGTAGTACACAAGTTAACAGTACTATATTTGTTTTGTGAATAAATGAGTTAAATTAAATATAAACAAGATCTGATGGCTTCACAGAATGTGAAACCGAAATAACTGTCAACTAAATATTCTATTCTAATTCTAAGCTAAATACAGTGCTAATTTGTAATGGTGAATAAGTCACAAAACCCGAAAAAATATTAAAACAAAATGTTGAAACTCTTAATAAAAAATGAAAAATCAGATAAGTTCAATATTTATAAGCAAATGTCAAAATGTATATATTATCATTTCGCTCATTTATTGCAATAAACCAGTGATGCGCAACCGGCAACCCTTTTCGAAGTTTTATGCGGCCCTCGAATGTCTTTCTCAAAATTAAACATAATACATATTTTTTTCACGTAAATGTTTTCAAGCGTTTTATTTCATAAAGTAGAATCAATCGGTTCATAGACACAGGCTTACTGATGGAAATTTGGATTTGATTGTGCGGCTTAATACTACAAATATTAAGTCAAATTATAAAGAATTAGTTTGAAATTAACTGAAAATTAAGACCAAGATCGCATTAACGTTTGAATTACATAATAATAATACATGTATACCTAAGTACTTAAAAAACATTTTTAATAAGCAAGTAGTCATAATCGTCTTTTTGCATGGTTTATTTATTTTCATGTTTTCGAAATAGCACGGTCAAAATAATGTAAAAGAATTTATCATTCATCTATATATTAACAGTCGATAAAATAATCACAAATCAGAATTCACAAACCACAAATCACAACCCACAAATGTATGCGTACTGATGTCCCAAAATTAAAAAATTTACGACATCTGTTTTGCTACTACTGCGAAAATTCGATAATTCACGAAATTTCTGCTACTACGAAAAATGGTTGTTAGCAAACTTGAACATTATTCCAAAAATTCAATAATTTACGAAATTTCTGCTACTACGAAAAATGGTTGTTAGCAAACTTGAACATTATTCCAAATATTAAACAATTTACGAAATTTCTGCTCCTACGAAAAATGGTTGTTAGCAAACTTGAACATTATTCCAAAAATTCAATAATTTACTAAATTTCTGCTACTACGAAAAATGGTTGTTAGCAAACTTAAAAATTATTCCAAAAATTGAATAATTTACGAAATTTCTGCTATCTATAAAAATAATATAAAATAAAAATAAAATAAAATAAAATAAAATAAAATAAAATAAAATAAAATAAAATAAAATAAAATAAAATAAAATAAAATAAAATAAAATAAAATAAAATAAAATAAAATAACATAAAATAAAATAAAATACCATAAAATAAAATAAAATAAAATAACATAAAATAAAATAAAATACCATAAAATAAAATAACATAAAATAAAATAAAATTAAATACTATGCAACAAAAATCTCACGTTGCTGGGCAACGGGCTTACAGCTAGTTTATCTAAATTCACTCCATCTTTTTCACATGGTTTTTTTTGCACGGCTCTTTAACGTAAAATTTTTCTTTGTGGCCTGAAGCCCTCATAATTTGTTATGCGGCTCACTAGAAGATAAAGCTTGTGCATCTCTGCAATAAATGGTTGTCTAATATAATTTATCATACTGTTACTAATATGAAATACGACGAAAATAACATATTGTTAAAACTAGAAATAATGACGCTGACTAGCTTCATTTGTAAAGTGGACGTATAGGGTGTTGCTTTGACACCTCTCCACGAAAGGTAGTCAAATGTATGAGCAGGAGTATATGGTAGATTTAAAAAGTCTGGGGAAATGTTCACATACAATATTAATTTCTTAAAAACGTTCCATCGAAAAGAACAACAAATGGACTTGTTATATATAATATTTTTCCAACTAAGATGATCATTGTTTATAACAAATTAGTACTGAAATGAATTCAAATCAACATTATTACTACAGTTTTCTGCTATTTTTCTATGTATTAACAATACAAACCGATAATTTGACACAATTTTTGTGCTTAAAGATTGAGTGTAGCGGTCTACAGCGAAACCTATAATTAAGACAAATTATTCAATGGCTTTTTACGAACACTTGTTTAATTGATAGAATCTAGTTAGATACGATTTTAAAAACATCTTAGTTGAATTAAAAAATCATTATTAATATATTCTAATAAAAAAATATTTAAGCAAAACGAACAGGGAACCAGTGGCGTGATTAAGCAGTGACCTCCTATTTTTCTTCAATAAAAAAATTCATCTCAACTAAAACGCACTATTTATTTTTTATAAATTTAACATTAACAAAATCAAATTTGTACATTAATAATAAAATATATGTACATATATTGAATTCTTCATTTGATAGTCACTATTTTAAAATTTAATTAAATAGCTATGAATGTATGATAGCTATCAATATCATTAAAACCTCTTTTAGCAGTCAGTAACGCAAAATGCATTTTTTTTATTCGTATGGGGTTTGAAATGGAAGGTGCGATATATTCTGTACATATGGGGGCGTAATTCCGTTATGATTTTTGATGGGTATAGCGTTGAGTGCTCTAAGAAGATAGAGTTCTAGTAGTCTCATAAAAGATGAAATAATAAACAATAAAAATATGACCAACTGGTACAAAATATTAATATGTTTTAATTTCAAATTAAATGATTTTACATGTTGGAAGTATGTAAAATATTCCACAAAGCGTATGTGAGTGACATACGACTGTCAATTATTACAAACGATGAGCTCGATAAGTATTTAATCACCGCGTAAATATTATCGACCACACAGGCGTTATTGGCTTCGGCTACAGAGGGCCCGGGTTCAAATCCCGGTACGGACAGTTTTATAAATTGATTTTTCAATCGATTTATGAATTTCTGTTCAAAGGCATGGATGTATGTGATGTCTTGAATTCCCCCCTCTCACCCATCCTATCCTATGAACGGGGCGTATCGAGAGCGATTAGCTTACCACTAATCCTGTCCTAGCCCTATCCTTCTATCCCTTTGGAAAAAGAGAGGTTGAGCAACTGAGTAACAAGCAGTTCTCGTAGAAACACTTCTGTTGAGATAAACTCCATTAGGAGTCCATATGCTCCACATTGGGAGCGGACATGGTTTTAAAAAAATTAATATTATATTACTATAATAGAGACCGAATGGTAATTTTTATTAAACTCATGTGACATCAAAATAATGAAACTAAATAATCTGTTATAAACAGAATTTTAATTGGACTATATTGAATGGTAAGACTTTTTATTATAGAGTCGTTAAAGTTATTTTTCATAGAAGAAATGTGTAGAAGCATGAGATTAAAAAACTACAAGTAAATTCTTGGCAAAGTAAGAATCCTCTTTAAGCCGTTTACGTTACTGGTTTCTATATGTGTATATGATCGAAAAATCAATCAATGAAAGTGTCCTTTGGAAATTCCAGACCTCGGTCGCGTAATCGAGTTGGTAAATGTTAGGTATTTCAAAACTGGACGATTACATCAAGATCGGAATTATGCTTGAATAAAGTAAGAAATACGGCCAATAAAGATTGCAATACACATAAAGTAACTTAAATTCACAGCCGCCTGTGTGGTCGAGTGGTCAACGTTGTTGGCTTCGGCTGCGGAGGGCCCGAGTTCAAATCCCGGTACGGACAGTTTTATAAATTGATTTTTCAATCGATTTATGAATTTCTGTTCAAAGGCATGGATGTATGTAATGTCTTGAATTCCCCCCTCTCATCCATCCTATCCTATGAACGGGGCGTATCGAGAGCGATTAGCTTACCACTAATCCTGTCCTAGCTCTTTCCTTCTATCCTTACTCTCTTTGGAAAAAAGAGAGGTTGAGCAACTGAGTAACAAGCAGTTCTCGTAGAAACACTTCTGTTGAGATAAACTCCATTAGGAGTCCATATGCTCCACATTGGGAGCGAGCATGGTTTAAATACAGTAATTTGCGGTATTAAAAAACACGTTGTTATAAAAAACGTGGGATTTTTATAAATAACTCATCAATTCCTTAATCTGTCAACATTGAGATATAGCTCAAAGCAGATTTAAAATATTACAGTTTATTGACAACAGCTTAATTAAAATATGTGATGGTTTTTATACATTCAATTTTTTTTTTTTGTTAATTTTCAATATCAAAATACTGATATTTTTGCATTTTAAAGACCAAAGTTAATACTAGGGTTTAGGTTTCAAAAATACTAGTATTAAAATCCTCAGACTTCGTCTATCTATAAGCATTATTTCAAAATAAAAAATGAACGCTATATATAATACAATCTTTGAAATTAGTACATTAATTACCCGGCGTAAGCGACATTAAGGATGCTGTGGATGTTTATCATGTACATATTATATTGGAAAAGGTAAAGTTGATATGACCAACCAATGTTTATTTATAATATAATACTTTTTAAAACTACTGTATAATCTACTTTTATTTATATTTAAATTCAAAATATCATCTATCTTGAGTGTGACCTATTCGAGATTCGGGGGTAGTTATAATATAAACCGGGTCTATTCCGGCAAACTAACGAGAACTGTCAACCCTACTCACAAGTGAGGAGTTTACAAATAAATATGTCATCGATAATATAATAAAGCAAAACAATATGCCACGTTGTCTCTATTTTCTATAAATTTACACCTTGAGTGATAAAAAATAAATAAATAAAAAGCAATTATTATAAAGCACATAAAAAATTAAATGGAAATGAAATATTATCATCAATTCAACAATCTTATTTACTGTTTCATGAAAAGTAATATTATATTGGGCAAATAGCACTTGCTGTGAGAGACTTGGTTTAGTGTAATATTACAAAGCATCACTGGATGATATATATAATATGGAAAATATATTATATTTTAACTTGCTGTGTCATTAAAAACCGTATTCTACATCTATCTGTAATAGAAATTTGCGTTAAATTTTATTTTTCCAATATCGACATAAAAATATTAAGTTTTATTTAAAAAAATAAATATTAGGAAAACTAAGCTGTTTTCTGTCGGTAGGATTGAAAACATAATGTTTATATTACTCCTTAGATAATATCGGGAAAAAAGGATTATTAATAAAGGCGATTTACTATATTTCATGACAGAATTACTAATTGAAAAGAAGGTGATACGTATATAGCCCACCTGTTGTAAAATACTTTAGTTTGATATGAGCAGCGAATGTAAATAAGACCTAATTTTCAGTATTTATTCTTTTGCACTGCATGATTTGGTGTTTGCAAATCGCAAAAGGGGTGCGTTTCGTTTCGATATTTAAAAATCCATCAACATTGTCATCAACTTGAAGTGCAGATAGTGTTTTCTAATATATTGTATATTCAATCATTCCGCCCCGTTAAAAGCCACGGCGCACCGAGAACCCCTTTATAGCTTGTTGGGGTGCTCCTAAATCGGGGGTCCGTCAACTCCTGGGGTGCCAATGTGAGGCAGAGGTGCCTCGGGCGAGGGGCGCAGCCGCCCATCTCCCATCGCGAGATTGGTCGGTAATTTCCATTTCCGCCTGCAGACGGGCCCTCCTCGCCCCCGCCGCTGCGGCTGCCTTTCGCATCCTAGTCTCCGAGAGTCGTAATTATATTTTGAACTGGAGATTATTTTTCAGTCATTTTTTTTTATTTAACGAAGAGAAATTTGTTTAGCACGGGCCGCTGCGCAGGGCAGGTACTCTCACTCGGTGATTTTCGAACCGTGATAGGAATAACGATTCACAAATTATATTTTAAGCAATCATTCACTCGGCTACTTCATACGTTTACTTTTGAACATATTATAATATACACATAAATGTAGATCAAATAGCTTCTTGGTAATTAATACAATTTTATTATTCATGTTGTTAATTATATTATATTCCTGTTTTTTTAATTGTATAGAATAGAATGATATAAATTAACAATAAAATAGTACAAAATAGTGGGTCATGTCTTCTTAGTCATTATAAAAACACGTACAAAATACAATAAGCTAGAGATTATTAAAACAGATAAAATACTTTTTAGCTAGGGTAAATATTATTTTTAAAAATTATGTTTACGAAAATAAATTTTGTTTTTTTTTTATTTTAAAATCCGTTTTTCATATATTTGGCGTTACAGCTAATGCCAATGCGCCAAATATTTTTAATTTAGATCAAACGATAAAAACTCGCTGAAAATTTATTGTAAGTCACTCGAGATCAACTCGAGTTAAATTGACATCACAAACACCCATGTCTTAAGTCTCAAATTTAAATTGAAAAATCTAAATTTGGCATTGACCTTACCGGGAATAGAACCCAGACCCGCCTGGTTGTTAGAGCAAGCTCATCATCGCCTCGCCATGGCACTGATAAAGCTGTCGACAATATTTGACAATCGTAGTAAAAATAAATACATAATTATTTTATACCCAATTGCAATCTAGGAAAAAGAGAGAGATGTAGGGTACGTTGAAAAACGGGTGCTGTATATTTTGTACATACTGTATTTACATATTGTAAAAAATGTGTCAATAGACGAATATTCATAATTTTAGATTTTATGCAATAAATCATTTATAATATTTGTTTTTAGTAAAAAAATGTGCAACAAAATACTTTCCATTTAAACATCGATGTTTAGTTACAGTTGTTGTTTAAAAAATAAATGTTAATTTACAAATATATGTAATATTTATTAAGATACACGTCAAAAAGTAAAATTTATGAGCATTTATCGTTTTGTGTGTTCTTTATTTATTAATCTGGATAAATTGAAAATAAATTGATAAAGTTGATTTAACAAACAATAAATCAGTCTAAATTTTCATTATTTTATTTAAGCCAAAGACAATAATATGTGTACTACAAAAATACGAGACTTTTCTGGTAAATTTTTCGTGTACCCATGTAATAAATTATTTATTAAAGAAATTTAACCTTTCGCTGATTCGATTTATTTTGGTTCGCCCTAAGAATATTGGCAAATTTGAGTAGCTTTCCAAATCAAAATGAAAAGAAAATACATTTTCGTTCGAATAATATCTGTATATACAATGTTTTACCGTGTAAGATAATAAACAGAAAAAACATTTTTTTATATGCTAAAGAACTTATAGAAAAAAATTATAATTCTATGTCTCTATTAGTAGTGGATAGATTATTTAAATCCATGTCTGCTCCCAAATGTGGAGCATATTTCTTCTTAATGGAGGTATCTCGACAGAAGTTTTTTCTACGAGACCTGATTGTTACTAAGTTGCTCAACTACTCTTTTCTAAAGAATATAGAGATAGAAGAAGAGAATAATATTATATAAAAAGTATTTTTGTTATACTAAAATGACGTCGGCTAAATTAAATTTATTAATAACTCACACTGAAAAATCATTGAAATATTACATTATATATTATCTAAAATATTTTGTTAGTTTTTGTTAGTGCCTCTTTGAAGATTCAAGTCTTTGGCGGAGCATTTTTGGAAACCAACAGCGTTAGAATGTTACCATTTGGTTACAGCTATCATTTATAAAATACATGAAACATGAATTGAATTAATTCACCATTTAAATTTTATTTTAATGATATTTAACCAACATGACTACAGCTGCTATCAACCAAAACCGTGTACCAAATATTCAACGATCTGATAATGAACTCTCAAAATTAACGTGTTGAATTCTAGTGATTAGTTTTCACTTCTGTTATAGCCGAAAACTAAAAAAATCCATCTTTTAATGCATCATTGACTTCACAACCAAGTTAGAATGTTGAACTCTCCAAGAAAAAGTTCATGTTCGATAACAATTCATCAAATAACTGAACTATTGTCTCATCAACGATTTTGATGTGGGATTCATTTTCAACCTCTTAATCCACCAATCATTATCAATAAATATGCGTTACAATCATCTATACATGGCTTGCCCATCAAAGCCATTACATTTTTCATTTTTAAAATACGCAAAAATATCATGATCGATTATTTTAATTTAAATTATAGCTTAACTTTTAAAGTACATACAATAAATGACACATTTTAAATACCTTGTAAAACATTTTTTTGCCAGTTTGTATTTGTTTTGTAATGTTTACCACACACAATATTTTACTGGTAACAATTTATACATACTTACTTACTTAAATGTAGTTTTGTAGACGATCTGAAGAGTTTGTGCTCCTCACATTTTGCAGGTTTCGTCGACAACGAACCAGTTTAAAGTACACGGTTCAACTGCCGCGAAACCCGTTACATGTGAGGATAAATCTGTAGATAGAAAACCAATTGTGTTTTTAATACTCACATAGAACTTATATATATTTATAACTTGACCAATAAAGGCTTCTTGTAAAGTTCTGTATTAGTTGAAGTGTGTATTGGTTATGTTTGGTGTTCTGAGTATTTGTGAACACGTTGTTAATAACTGAATAATTTCTATAGAGAGTAAAGTTGAGTTAAACAATCGTCAGTATACCTGTTTTGATATTTTTATTTATATCGGAAAAGCCGACTGCGTGATCGAGTATCAACGTCGCTGGCTTAGAACGCGGAGATCATGGGCTTAAATGCCAGTAAAAACAGGAGATGTATGGAATTTCATCGCACTAAATTTTTCCAAAAATGGGCGTAGCGAGAGTGATTAACTAACCCCTAGTTCTATCATTATATTCTTATTTTCTTTGAAAAATAGAGGTAGAGCAACTAAGTAACAAAGTTTTCGTAGAAAAAATCTGCTAAGAATATCTCTATAAAGAGACCATATGCTCCAAATTGGGAGTTTACAGGGATTAAAAAAAATATTATTTATGGGAAAGTTAAGTGATAATATCTTTTATTTTGTCCGCCAATGCTAAGCTCCAACCCACGAGACGATGTCATTTATTTTCACTTACGTACAACACAAAATATTTCCTCCATCCCCTAATGTCATTCCTCTTATTCTGCTTAAGAGTTGTATTTTTATTTATTATATTCTTTATGAAAAAAGTTTGCAGTTTCGTCGTCACTCACTACGGCAAGGGATTTTTTCCTCACAGAGGTTAACACCATAATAAATGCGTCTGTGATGTAAACAAAGTGGATGCGAGTAGCAGTTTTTTCGGGGAGCGTGTAATGATATATGTTTTCTTAAATCAAACATGACAATTTCATAGAAGAGAAATCGCGTAAAAATAAATAGACAAGTTAGCGTGGATAAACTTTTCATTGGTAATGATTTATTATTGAGTTTTCTTAACGATTTATTGCTTTCACGTTCAGATGTAAAATATATGTTAGGCACTACATTATTAAAAAATATTCATTTATGATATTTTTCTTTATTTCACTAAATCACGCTACATTTATTCATATAACTTTATGGTTTGAAATCGTGCCAAGGAATCGTTCAATTAGGATCGTTTTATAAGTGATGTATTTTTTATAACGTTTCAAAGAAAAACCATATTCACTCCCAACGTAGAGCATATAAACACTTAGCCGAATACTGTCTGTAGCTTAACTGCTCACATTTGAAACAATAACAAAGGCTATAAAATATCGCAACTTTGACTCCAGTATCTACAAATAATTCAAAGCTAACTACAGCTCCAACTCCGATTTGAAAAATGGTGTAACTTTTTTTGAACAGTTTACCAAAATTTATATATATTTTTGTGTAATTAAAAAAATACCCATTTGAACGATTCCGACTTCAACTCAACAATCTCTAATTTGAAGTAATCAAACCATGTTAGTCCCTAAAACAGCAACCACAACCACTCGGCTAATGTTATATTGAATGAATAATAAAAAAACAATATGGTATTATGTTAATAAAAAAGTATAGTTATAAGTATATTTTAGTCTAATTAATACCAAATAACACTTATTTATTTAACAAATACATTTTTTTGTAGATAAATACTCTTTAATACAGAACAAATTTGAGAGGAAATTTTGAATAGTATACGATTATTTATAAATACAGCTATATTAACTTAAATTAAGTTCGTATTTTATGAAATAAGTATATACTGTGCAGTTATATATACAAATAACTGCACAGTGTTTTGAAACTGTTGAATAAACCTCAAGCGGTGAAAACACAAGAATGACGTCTCCACAATGAGCAAGTTCCGGTGCGGCGGAGCCTTATCTAGAAGAGTAGCGTCGCGACGCCTCTTCAAGCGAGTCCCGGCGCCTGCCATTCGGAGCTTTTCCATGCAGAGGCTTCTATTCACTGCATGCACGACACTAGGCTAGACCATTTACAATCGCCTACTTGGCTCAAACAAGCCTATTGTTACATACGTTTGTCAGTTGTGAACAGTTAATGAAAATATTCGTTTGTTGTCTCGTTTTGCTACCTTATGTATTTAATTAACAAAGTTTCTTTCGCCGAGGTAAAACTTAGAAATGAGTTAGTTTAAGCTTAAATGAACGTTCAACAGAAAATGTACGGGAAATAATTTCCTGCGACAATCTCATGATGCAGTCTGATAATGTATTGCCAGTATAGAAAAGCAAAAGATGTACACTACGATATATATTATATAAAAAATAACGCTGGTTTGTCGACTAAATAGTGGATTAATTAAATGAAAAACTTAAAAATAATATAAAATACAAATTATTGATACATTTGTAGACCTTTCAGAGTATTATATAGATTTCATCACATACATTCACGCCTTCGGACAGAAATACATAAATCAATTTATTAATTTATGAAAAATGAATTCCCCCTCTCACCCATCATATCCTAAAAAACAATGCGTAATGAGAGCTATAAGCTAACCACTAGTGCTGCCCTAGTCCTATATTTCTACTCCTACTCTCTTTATAAAAAAGAGAATCGTGCTCAAAAAGTATACATGCCGATTAAGAACAAAATTGACGCTTTTAGCGGGGACTTTGTGGAAATAAATTTAAATGACTTTGCTATTCAAATGATTGCGTTACAAATTGTGAAACGTGTTTTGCCTATTTCAGAAGCATCCTTAGATATAAATTATAATCATATTTTTAATGTAAGTGTTTATCGGTGACAGCTGTAGTAGGCAATCATAAAAGAAACCAAATTGTATCAAAATGAATTACGTAAAATGCCATTTAAAATTATTTGAGACAGTGTTTTTAGATTTTTTACTGTCGTTTTTGTGTATATTGTGAGTTAAGTAAAAATCTTTGATGTTGATGACTTTAACTTTTTGTGATTTTGCTTGTTGACCTTATCTTCATATAATTGGATTATCTGTATAATTTAAAAAGCGGCAGGTAAAAATGATTAGATGGAGTGAATAGGTAATGTCTTCATAACCGCGTCCTTGTTTCCCGCCATTGCCTCCTAATCGGCGGCAAAGGAAAACTAGATTTTCCCCATTCCGGTGAGGATTCGCGCGCGGTAAATTGCTTTCCCAGGATTCAAATCACGTTTGTGAGAGCGCAGGAAGAAGTCTGAAGTGCAGGCTTTGTGAAATCTTTTGTTCGAAGGGCCGTGCTTCAAAATTCTTTTTATTTTGATATATTAAAATAGAAAATAAAGAAAAATGTTTAAATATATTTTCAATGGAATGACAGAATTTTTAAGTGAATGCTTAATTTATTTTGTATTAAAAAAAACATTTTTTTAAAGATTTTAATGTTACAGTGTATTTATAAATGTTAATTTAACTAAGGCAAAATTTCATGCTAGATTCACAGGTAACATAAAATAGAAGAAAAAAACTCCTTTGAACTAGATGTACTTCACGAATCGGTGAAAAAAGCCCATGTTCGATTCAAATATGAACCATATAGAATATTGATTGACCTTATCTCAATATAAGTTGGTAACTTAATTGCTCAATCTCTCTTTTCTAAAAAAAAGTAGACAAATCGATGATCAATTCCATAAAAAGATAAGTCAAAAATTGTATGCTTTGATTTATACTACTCATTATATCCGAGTCTTATATCTTTTATAACTCCACTAGAGTATTATTATAAAAAAGCCACTAGTTTTTTCTCGGTAGGCAGATGTTTGCATATGAAAATAAATGAAATATAAATATTCTTCTTTCATTTTCATATTTAAAAAAACTTGAAATATCGTTTTACAGTTTTGTAAAGTTGCAATAAAATTAAATTGAATTGAAATAAATGACTAAATGATTGACTTTAACATTAAACTAATAATAATTATCACTTTTTGTACAACTCAGTTTAGATGCGTCAAAACTCCGGTCAGCCATATCTCAAAATCACCAATTTTTTAGTAGTGGAAATAAGAAACTGAGCCATCGAAATATGTAGGTCCAGAGAAAATATTTTTTAAAGGTGCTGATCAATTTTACTGATGAATTTATGAAATTAGTATACAATTGGTTTCGTAACTGCTTCGTAGTAATAAGTAAATATCGGGCCGCAAGAAGCTTTCGAGTCGTAGATTTGGTGTAGATGGCGCAACAGCGTAAGAGACGCGCCACGCCAAGAACGCGTCCTGAAAATCATATTCACCCCTTCGACATTTCGGGTGGCCTATTGAATTACCAGGCTACACAGCCGACCCGAAAAAAACTCACACCATGGCCCGCACGAGAAGGCTTTGATTGAATTTAATACGTTTTTTTCACGCGCTTTCGTACCGAATGTTATCGGCGGAAATATTTTTCTGAAGAGAAATTTGGATACGCTCAAATATAATATCTATTGCGCGTCATGAAAATGTTTTGCTTCGATTTTTTTTGTGCTTAAAAAAGGCGACTGGAAAAGGAACGCGGATTTTATGAGATTATGGATATTCCGATCTACTCATTTTAGGACTAAGAGATAAAAAATATTATTCCATATAATCTAAGAAACTAAAAAAAAATATGTAGTCAAACCTTTGAAATAAATAAATGAGATTTTTTAACACCTAGGAACCAATGCGTATGATACTGTTGAACGATGATAAAGTTTATGATAAAATTTTTCTGTCAAAGATTTATGCCTTTTAATTTTTCAATAATAAAAAAAATATATTTATAAGGCATTACAGTTAATACCTATGCGTCAAATATTTTAAAGTTGAAAGATCATACGAGAAGAGCTTGATTGGAATTTTTTATAAGTCACTCGAGATCAACTTGAGGTATATTAACATCACAAGCACCCATGTCTTAGATCTCAAATTTCAAATCGAAAAATCCTAACTTGACATTGATCTTACCGGGAAATGAACCCGGACTCAACTGATCGGAAGAGTAAGCTCTAACCAACTAAACTACAACGGGCAGTTTTTAAATATTCTAGCATATTGTTTTATATTCGCTTATCATTAACTAAATTAATAATTTACTTATGACCTTGCCTTAAATTTGCATACACTTATTTATGAGATCAATTGATATTACAGATATATTTTTAATACAAGATACTACATACTCATCCTTTTTTGAGCAAAATTATATGTATTTTTAATTGAATTTGTAGTTTGACAAAACATCAAGCAATTCGATCCTGAATATTCCTTAGGAGATACTTTAAAATATATCAATAATTGTAAAATAACCAACAATTGATTTAAATAGTATTTGTGTACAGATGTGATAAAATTACATTTACTAATATTGTTTTTAAAAACATACAATTTGAATTTTGAATTCAAGATGAAAATAAAAACTATCTGTGTAACATTTAGTTTTCCAGAAATAGTCAATAATCGAAAAAATAGAAATTTATTTATTGTTAAAAATTAAAATTACAGTATATGACATAACAGCTGACGCCAATTCGCCATGCACTTGAAAAATATAATAAGACAAAATATAAAATAAAAATACACAGTACATCAAATTCAACATAAAAAATCAAAAAATACAATAGAAAAATTTATCAAAAAGTTCACAAATACCATCACTAAAAATGTCCACTTCTCTAGGCAATGCGTTGATTAATCGAACGGCCCTTAGAACTGGTGACTCATACCTCCTAAGCGAGGTATAAGTTTTTTTAAAAAAAAGTTTTTGCTCATTGTTTCGCCCACGTAAGAATAAATTGGGAGCATGTGAATTAATAGTCATGAGAATTTCAGGATTATTAACTCGGCCCCGAAGGAGAAGAGAAAAATGCTTTAAGCTTGAAAACGATCTTAGAAATAGAAATGAATGCTTGGAAAAAGATTACATATCAATTGAACTCGTATTTCAAATGATTAATTATTTAATGAATCCTTCATTGACAATTGATTTGGCAAGATATTAACAAAGCGATACAAATTGAATTAATCAAGTAAAATGTACATATGCCTATTTGTAAGTCATCATAATATTATATGTTAGTGTTAAAAAATACTTTTCATATAAAAAAATACTGAATGCTCAATCCGCTTAGTTAATTCGTTCAAATTTAAAAAGCGCCGAATAAATGAATATCATTCCTATTTAAATGGGATAAAATTGAATAGATTTTGTTGAATAAGATATTGGGACGCACGTTGACAGTGGGAATGATTGATGCCCGCAAATGCTATCGTATCGATTGTTGATGCATCATCCCGCAAATTACAGGGGATGAATTTAATTTGAAACTGATGGATTAAACAACCTTAAAATATATTAATTTAATTTTTCATGTAATAATCTACTAAATAATTTTCATTATATTAAGTAAAAGTAAAGGTAAATAAAAAGTATTGTCGCTTTTACGAATATGTTTCATCTCATTTAAAAGTTTGACTTATTACATTTCTTTTCACAATTTCAATTTGGGTAAAATTGTTAAGCTCAGTGTAAATCTATCGTATAAAATTCCGGTCGGTTAGTGGTATTATTAACGGCTTAGAAAAAATAATATGCTTGAAGATTAAAATATAACATAATATTAATCATGTTTCTTAAAAGTTCAATGCGTAAAATATACGATACTTAGTAGGGACAACAAAAATACGTTAAAAAACCTTTACAAAAATAATGATTAAAGTTTTTCCATAATGCGAACTTATTTTCTTAGGTTTTTTCAAAAGATTTAAAATTAAAAATGAAAACAGGACGTTCTGAATCAAATCGAAGTCAGTCGGGAGTGTGAAACTCTTAACTTTCACAAACGCGAGCATTTCTTTTTCTCATATTTTATAAAGAACAGTAAATCTTTTTGTCTGCCCGTCACAAGAAAAACTCTCGAACGGTAAACGGTAGCGACTTGAAATTTTTACACAACCTTTGAACTGTCTTCCTAGGTCAACTGTGCTACTTTTAACTTTTGATTGATCCTCGAGCAGTCCCCATCACCGGATGACGCAATAGAAACATAAACTGCATTGACGTCGCTTAGCAGCTATTAGCAAAATATTGTTATATTAATTATTATTAATGTTAAAATCTAAAAATCAAAAGAAAGAGAGAAAATTTCTCCATTATTTTTGAATTAAAAATTGACGTAAGATACGCCACAGTCGTAAATCTTATCGACGTCGGTAAGATTATTCAATCTCTGAAGAGACCTTATTACATAGCGATATTCCAAAATTTTGCACATTTGACAATTAAACAAAAGTTTTCAGCTAACTCAGGCTAGGTGTAATAATTGTTGACAGTCAAGGATTTGATAAAGTAACGCTTTTGGTCGTGTCTATTTTCTACAATGTATACTCTAAAAAAAATGACTGTTATAATTAACAACGGTTGTTGCACAAATTAAGAGGTCTAAAAAATCACCAAGCCGTGGGATTTAATGCGATAAGTATTTTGAATATCAAAAGCATCTGCACATTTAGATTCACCATCAAAAACCTGATCACTCTTCGCGATAGCCTTTTATATTGCAATTTTTAAAACAAGATGAAATTTATGTCAGAACATATTTGTAATATCTTGCGTTCAGAAAATCACCATATTAAAAGTCCTACACATGTTCTTTCAATATCATCACAGATAATCAGCCAGATACCAAACATAATGAGTATAACCAAGTATTGAAATAAATTTGTTTTACTAAGATTAATATAAATTAATTGTCCGAAATAAAAAAATGTGTTCCGAGAAAAGCCGGATAATAAACAGCTAGTGTTTATATTATATAAATATATTTTTGATACCAAATCACATAAAACAAATTTTGATATTGCATTTGAAGACGAAAAACAATATTCGTAAATAATTGTTTTTATAAAATATTCGTTGATAAGTGTAAAAAATTACGCTATTTTATAATGTTGTGGAGTTAAAAGATCTGAATTACTTTGGGACCTCAATATACAGATTATCCTAATTTTAATGAATTCCACAATGTATCTTTAGTTCATATTACATAATGGACAAAAATAAATATTAATGGTTCGATGAAGATGTATTAGAGAAAATCCATGTTCAATCAATCATATTTCAAAATGACCTATTTACCCTTTGATATATGTATTCCTTTTCATTGAAAACATCGCGTATCTATGTATTCATTCCTTTAGAAGAAAACGACCGCTATAATTTTACGTAAGTAAATCGTACCAAAGATTTTTTTCACAAACGAATAGGTAGGTGAGCATTTTCTTTTGTTGGTAATTCGATTTATCTCCATGGAACCCTTTGAAGAGATCTTAATTGGTTTACTTTATTTACCTGCGTAAGAAAAACTCAACCCGAGCGTTTCCCAAAATACGGCCCTTTCAGAGATATGTGTGTATAATGAAGCAGTCTAAAATGCATTTCAATATTAATGCCAATATAATTTAAGGGTCGCTTTGTTTCTATGATAAAATAAAATTAATGTTTTATAAATGTCATAGTATTTAACACACAACGATTCACTATGAGATACGTGCAGATAAATTTAGCAGTCAAAAATACATTACAACATTGTTGAAAATAAAAAAGTAAATTGCTCAAAAAAATATATGAATATAAGAGAATCGGTTTCGTTCGGATAATTTCTTACTAATTTAAAAATACATATTTGTGGGCATAATAAATGCAGATAAAAAACTATGTTTGTTTTTATTTATTATATAACCTGCAATACTCCCAAAATACTGCAGATTAAATCAATATCTGAGGACGAGTTTCTTTTGTTGTTAATCTTTAAATTTTCTTAAACTTTTATAAGTCGTAAATATCTTTAAAGTTTATAAAAAAATGTTTTGACTTAATTATGACATAAATTCAAAAATAAAATAATTACAGAAACTTTCCTATGAAATCTTATAATAAATTCTTTGAATTTTTAAGCTTCGTTGTCAAATTGTATTGTAAGAATAGTTAAAATAAATTAATAGTAGGCTACAAAATGTGTACAGTTTAAGTATACTAGATAATAAAAATGTAATATTAGAAGTGAATAACGCCAGATAGTATTATGAGGTCTTAGGCCTGAGGGATAATTGCGGGAGTTATAAAAAAATGCAAATACTCCTTTCAAAAAGATTTCCAAGTATAAGTCGCTCGTTGATTGAGCTTTTTAATGTCATTTTTTAACAAGTGTATTAAAATGGCAAAAAAGATAATTACAAAGGGAGGTAATTTTTGTTGTTTCTCACAAAGCCGACTTGTTAGTCTTGCCCAGGTAATATTTATATTATGAGCAACAAAGAAACTTTTTGTTCCGCGCACAAATTGATTTTCGGACCTGTCTATTAAAAATATATATTACATTTATAGACGACTTTATTAAAGCAAGGATTGTGTAAGTAAAGAATATCTCTATGAAGCCATCCAAAATAAAAGGATAGTAAATATAAATTCAAAATATTCGTTAAATGTAATATTACTATATTATTTTCGAACAATTTTATATTGTTACCACTCTGTGTATCAAATTAAAAATATTGTTTGTTCTGAACAGTTTAAAACATTTATTGTTTACCATGTATATATCTGCGTGATACTTTACGGCAACGAATCATGGCATCTGAGAAAGACCCAGAAATGCCGTATACTGAGATTCGCCATACATTACATCAAGTATTGAATGTGGTTAAATTTCTAGATTTTGTTTGAATTAAGAAATAAAGGAATGAATAAATGCAGCAGCTTGTTAGATCAGTGGTCATGGAGGCTGGTTCACGTACTGCGGATGCCATTTTGGCAACCTAAGCGCCGTGTAATAGCCATATGCTCCGCACAGAAAAAATATTTTTTTAATTATTTATGATTGCGTTACCATTATTTTCATCATTAGAGGTAACAATCGATCGACTACGTCGGTAATTTTTTTCATGTTTACTGACTCCTAAAATAAAAATAAAATGATTTGGCAATTTATAGTGACCGTGAAAGCTTTAAGTGTCTCTTAGATGCTTCATTTAAAATACCAAAGTGTGTGATCAAAATCAAGTCAGAATGTCTCTGGTATGCAGGAAGTCGATAAACATCTCTGGTGAATAAATACCACTACTGATTTGAAGCTGAAAGTGAATGATATTTTCTGGACTCAAAACTACAACTGAGGATTGCAATATAGGTTTTCACTGAAACCGGGATGTACATATGTATATACTATAAATATACTTTTTAAATACTGAACTACTGGTTATGAAAAAGAAAAAACTCGTATTTCAGTATTGAAAATTTAGCTTAATCGTATTTTGAATGTATAGTAACAATCACATATTTTCATATTTTTTTTGCGATGATTGGAATGGTTTAAAATCATCTATGAGTTGAATTGACGAGCTTTTCAATAATGTATTTTTATTTTTAGAACATGTTAAATATTTATGTAAGTCACCCGTTTTTTGATTATCACATATTTTAAATATTACAGTATTTTTTGTTTTTAATTTACTCGGCCTTTTTTATGTACTACTGGAATTGCTATCCTCAAATACAATTTAAAAGCATTGAGTATTTTTCAATCAGCTTGTTTTTATGTTTCAAGATAAGTTAAGGTATGACATGAAGTGTTAGTAAAATAAGATACGTGTTTTGATTATTTTCAAAGTATCTAGAATCGGATTAATAAGACTACAAAATATCTTCTACTCATTAGAAAATTAATCTTTTTGTTTATTAACTTAACTGGTATGTATTGTTTCGTTATTGTTTTTTTTTTATTATATCAATGTGTTTGATTAGCGTATTTGTAGGCAAAGAGTTTCTATGTACAGTGTTGTGCGTTGCAAGTAATATTGAATAATTCCGGAAACAAAAATGTGTGAAATAATTACATTGTATCAGCGCGGTGAATGCTGAGAAGCAATGAGAAAAGTTATTATCGAATATGATTAAAATGCAAATTTTACACACATCCACGATAAAATGTGTCAAGTCACTGAACTGAAAATATCTCAGCAAAGTAGTATTAGGTAAGCTTGAAATGAATTTCAATACAGCAGTTTATGCCGGATTATGAAATATAAACAACAAATATTAAATTTTCCGAGAAGATTAAGCAACCTAAATAATTTTCATTATTGAACAACAGTCTGGAAGACGCGAGAAGACCTTCACCCCGCCAAAAAAACAAACAGTGCCGGAAAACCATTATCAGCTTACAAAAAAATATATTATTAAGTACCAGAAATATCTACTCTACGTATCTTTCTTCGGAATTGTGACGTCAAAAAAGGGTTGATATTTTTAGTCCTCTTTCAGCCAAAAAATCGCAGTCTATCAAACTCTCATTTTTACTCTTGAATCTTAAGTCATTGCTAGGTTGAGTAGTTTACTATACACAATTCATGCATTCTTAAATTTTATTATAATTTAAAACATATTATATTATGTCAGATACGAAATATTTTTTTTAGAAATTCAGTTTCTTTGCAACTCTGCTAATGACAGGTTCATAATACATAACTTAAAATCAGTGCACTTAATATTGTAAGTCGTCAATTACTTGTTATTGGAAAGTAATTCACGTTTATATATGTTTTTAATCACTCTAAAGATGTTGTATCCAAATCACAGTTTTGAAATTTAACAGCCATTCTGTCAGCACGTTTGTGAGACGTAAGTTTTGATAAACTTTTCCTCATTACACGTATTTATGACATTATTAATAGACAGTGAAACTGTAAAAGATTGATAATTTCAGCAAAAGATCTTCTGTGAACTTACGGACTTGGTTATGGTGAAGTTAAATGACTTATGAAGACTTGCTCTAAAAAACTTTTCTATTTAATCTTATTATAAGAGTCGATGTTGTTTATTGACTTTGTCTTTGCTACTCAAAACCAGTAGTGCCAATATATTAATTTCTGGTGTAGTTTGCTGTAGGTTATGTATCTGTAGTTGAGGTTTCCACTAAGAGGTCCGAGCGTTCCAGGTTTCCGTAAGATCAATACTAAATTTTGACTGTAGCAATTTGACATTTTAAATCGTAATTTTGGGTTTGTTTATAACCTTTTAATGTTATTATACTTATTAACAATGAAAACAAATACATTTAAAAAAAAATATCTGCAAAAGCGAATATATGTTTTAGTATATTTTAAAACAGCAATATATTATAGCTATAATGACTTTGTAATGTAGTTTTAAATATGACAAAGTTTGCATATACAGATTTCTTGTAAACAAATGTTTTGATAAATCAGTATTCAAAAGCCATTGGTGATGGATGGCTGGAATAGCATTAACGGTATCAAAATACTGAACGGGCGTTAACAAGGAAGTAAATAGATGTAGGGATAAACGGAGACTGAGGGCAAGTTCACTAAATAGATGCCGAAGGCGTTAGCTGGGATTAAAACCAACGCCGGAAAGATAATCACGTATAAATTAATTAAGTGCTTATCATCGTCCCCCTCTATCGCTCGGCGGTTGCGTATTTCTATCACTCTTTGACGCATTGTTGAAATTGGTGTCAGAGGTTATTGCGGAACTGTAGACCTCTGCCGGTGATTGGGTGACATTTATTTCTTAGATATTAAGTGGCGATACTTTATTGATAGGAGATTCATTGTGATAATATCCAGCGGTCTTTTATATTATCGTTTTAGTATTTAAATATTTTTGTTTTCCCCGTCCACAAATATTGAAATCATTAATATAAAGTAAAAGATCAGGTTTTTAGTGGTGATAAAAAAATAGTAAGTAAAATAATTTTCACATGTCTCGATGCACGCTGTTTTTATTCAGAGCTATTATAGACTTACAAGTACGCCAACAAATACATTTCGTACAGACCCGAGGACATCACTACGGACACATTTGTGGTTTGTGAATTGCGAATTGTGAATTTTGAATTGTGATTATTTTATCGACTATTAATATATAGATTGTAGATAGTACTTAATAAATACAATGTTTTTCACTGCCAATTTAATAACAAACACTTACTCTAGTCTCTGAAATAAACAGAATATGATTGTAAAACAGAAAAATATAATTATAACCAAAGCTACAAAATTTAAATAGTATAAAACAAAAAAAAAGATTATTTGTTAAATTATTCAAATTTCAGCCAAACATGTCATTGATTAAATTACCTTTACACACTAAGAACAAATATCTTTTAAAAGTTAACAATTGATATAAAAATTTGATAACAAGTTTGAAATAGTTGGAGAAATTATTTTTCGTGAAGTGAATGTTATTATTCTAGTAAATGATTTTGAAAGTCTGCTGTCATTTAGCTCAGTAGCGCTTTCGAATAAAAAATAACCGTACATATAACCGATTTATTTGTATATTATTCCAGTCTCTAGATGCCGTAACTGGTAATAAAAACGACCTTCATTTTAACCTTAACCATATTTAATATGAATATTGTATCCATAAACCTACACGAATAAATATTTTCATGATGTGAATGCTATTTTTTTTTGTAAATAATTTGGAAAATTTTAGGACTCACGTATCCGATGCCTGTCTTTAAGCCCGGCAGCGTTTTCGAACGAAAACTAGATGAAAAAAGAAATGTGTACCGGATTGAATTTTACGTATTAACTTCGCATGGAATAGAATTTTCACAAAAGAGAGAGCTCATAGGTTAAGGCAGTATTGCGGTACGTAGATACCTAGTTTAAAAGATGGCTCAAAAAATAGGGACGATAAGCGACGCATTGAAGAAATGAGATTCAATTTAAATTTTGAGTTTATTTATAAATATAAACTTTTTTAATTGCTGAATTTTCATAAAGCTTGGAAATTCGACAAAAAAATGTGTAAACGATGTAAAAAGGTCATGATTAAGATTCTCATTGCAACATTTTTTTTTATTTTTACCCAATTTACAAAAAAATAACTCTCTGGTTTAATTGAAATGTTTTTAATGGCCGATGTTAAAATGATATTCATGCTTATAGTTTAAATAAAGCTTTTGATAGGCAAGCTAATGAATAAAATATGTTTTCATTGTTGAAATCCTATATTTGAACGGTGCATTATCTCAATATAATAATGTATCGATTTGGTTCAACAGAGAACTAGCTTCAAAATTGTTTTTTTTGACTGGGTTGCCTATTCGGGAACCGAAAACAACGAGGTTAAATTGTTGGTGAAACAAAAGTAACAATGATACAGACTTGCTAGTCTAGTGCATTCTCGCACTGATTAGCACCGGAAGATGCCAAGAGGCGAAACCCGGGTCGTTTTCGACCAAGAATTTAATGGAAGTGTACAAAATAAAAATAATTCTAAATTATACAGACTTGCAAATAGAATTATGGTATACATTTGTTTTGCCGAAAATCTACACTTAGAACTTTGTAGTTCTCGGATCGCGTATTAATATTGTTACTCCCGATATTTAAATAAAGGTGTTTGTTCTACTAAACATCACCAAAGCTTGACTTGTGAAGTTTATGATTAAAAATATTTTTTTTCTTAATCAACGGACAACTTTGAATGATGTAAGAGTGTTTCTGGGCCTCTTTTTTGATTTATCGTAACCATTTCTATACGATAATCTTATATATTTTTTAAGATGTCTATTTTGTGATAAAGGTGCATTTCAACAGAAAGTATTTTGATAAAAACTATGTGTTGTTCATTCTAATATATCAAAACAAGCTGGAAATATTATTCTATGAATACTATTATTGTAAAATAATTCCATCTTTTTCAATTTTATGCAAATTTTTATAACTGGTCAAAGATGAAAACATTGTATAAATAAATGCATTTAGTTAAAAAAATCATCAATCGAGTACTAAAAATGCAATTAAAATTCGACTATGGTAACTAGTATAAAAGTAAAACTAAATATTTTTGTAAGATTCTGCAATGGTTAAATAATATCACTACCCTTCTATGAAAAGTCAGATGGAGGGGTGACTTATCCGGATTAAAGAGTTTCAGGATCCGGGAATGGCGCGCGGGAACAGACTTACTGGAACGCGAAGACCGAGCTTACTCACCAGTTTTGGAGACAGAAATAGCGTTTTTCAATCGGCTACAGATTTTCAATATACGGAACTGTATCGAAAAGATAATGTTTAGAATTTCACAATGTGATTTCATATGTATGATAAAATGTTCTCCGAAGAAATTTCCACTTTCGCTTCGTTAAAACTATAGTTGAATCTAAAAAAATACTCATAAATGCATAATAATTTTAAGAAAGCACAATAATATATTTAATTTCAAAAGTGATAATTTTAATCATCAAGGTATGAATGGAAATTACCATAATATTTAAAGATATATTTTGTATAATTTTTTTGCGGTCTAATTTATTCAACATGAAACAAAATACTTGATAAAAGAAGAAAAGGATTGTTTATTCAATTTGTATATAGTGTAAAATAAAGATAATATTGTAAAATATTTTGTATTTGTAAGCACCGTTCACACATTTAAAATGTTATGTCGAAGTCAAATGCTGCAAATTTTTTTAAATATATAGATTTATGGTGCTATAGAAGTTGTGAACCACATTGAGCGATAGTATACAAATGAGATAGAGTGACCTGATGAAGACAAACACTAGATAACAGCTGTTATTCTAATACTCGAAAATATTATATGAAGCCTATAATAACAAATCCAGTAAATACTCAAAAGGTACAGTTCTAGTGTAGAATTTTTTGCATAAGTTATTAACATAGTTAAAACAAGGAATTTTATAGTGTTTACGACTGTTTTTAATGCCGAATTATTTGATTCGTGTACCACAGACAACATTTTATTTGTTAATTTAGCTTTGAAATATACTGGAGGTTGCTGCATTTTTTCTTTATATGCCTCATATACAGAACAAGTGAAATACTAAAACGCAGTGACTCAAAACGAATAAAATACTTATAAATTAAAGAAAGTTAAGCTCGATTTGCATTTATATGCTTTTAAGGACTATTATAAAAAGATATAAAAGGTTTTTAATTGTTATTATATTAATTAACCAACTTAACTCTATTTTAATGTTTAAAAATATTTTGAAACCAATGTTTTTTTATCTAAATTTGAAATATTATAAAAATGTACAGTAACAATTGGAACTATCATAAGATTAAACATGTTAACGCTCAAGAGTTAAATTAAAAAAAAACATTAGGGTAAAAACATGAAAATTCATGGTCATTATCATGGCCTCAGAATATGGCCTCATAATGTTGGAAAGAAGATGTTATATTATCTTAAATTAATATTAAATACATACATAATTATGGAACAAGTATTAACAAAATATCGTAGAGGCCTTTATCTGAAGTAATATTATTTTGAAAATACATTTGATATGAATGGTAGCGTATTTTTTATTATTGAATAAAAAAGCTTAAATCAGATACCATGTAAATCTAATATGCATACAATACATTTTGATTTTCTTTATATTTAAAAAAGCTTCCATTTGAGTGAGCCGGTTGTAAGAAGTCGAAATTGAAAAGATAATTTTATGAAAGCTCTCCCGGTTGATGAAATATGTTGCTCGAGGAATATTTTTGCATTAAATACAATATCATCTCAATACCGTCAAATGATGAAACTAATTTTGGAAAACAGCTATAGACCAAAAAGCTTCATTTCTAAAAATCTGTTTTGTTGTATTTATTAAAAGATTACACGGTCTGAATTAACAGTTTAATTATAATTCTCTTAATTAATATCAATTTTTATGTGTTTGCTATATATGGAGATGAAATCCATTAAGAGCGCAGGTTTTTCATCACAACTATTGACTAATAGTAGTTAATACAAGAGTTGCTTAAAATATCTTTTCAGAAATATCACGACAGTTTGTTAACAACCAATCGCTTTATATACGGCGTACTTAAAAGCTGGGTAAGAGAGAATTATTCTAACCAAAACTGACACTTTTTTTTATTGACATACAAAATTACTTATTGTTAAAAATTGTCGCGCAGGTAAAACACGACCAATAATTGAAACATAACAACTGGGCCAAGAATATGGAATACCAAATTATTGTTTAATTAAGAAAATAAGTAAGATGTTTTAAACCTTTCATTGAAATTATTGTATATAATTGTAATTTATTAAGCTTTAATTGGTTTAAGAAATTTAAAACAACGATTTTTTCGTTAAGACTATTTATAATTATGTAACTTCAAAACATATAATAATGTATTTAAAACAGCATTTTATTATTTTGAATACGGCTGATGTCTTTATCTTCTCTATTTTAATCGAGCCGAGAAGAAATTTTAAGAAGGTGTTTTAAAATGCATTACGTTGTCAGCTATTTTTTTATTGAAAAATATTGTCCGTTTTGGTATAAAACACTTGGATGTAAAAGTATTGTTAAAAGCAACTTGTACAAAAAAGTTTTCAATGTAACGTCTGAATACTTCATTGATTCGTGTTGTAATCATAATATTGAATAAAATAACTAACAACCTCTGCTAATGTATTTTTTTCCGTTTGAATTAGACGTATCATTTGATGTTATTTCGATAATATGTACAGCTTTGTAAGGGGCATCAATCCAACGTATATTAGTGCTTTAATGCGACAATTTTAATCAAAATATACTTGAGATTAGGAATGAATTAATTGAAAAAATATATACATTAAACATTAACCTCTCTTAAACTCATGTCAACAATGAAAATCCCTTCAAAATATGTATCAAAATGCTACAGTCTGAGACGCTTTTGTACCTGGTGTAATTTATTTCCTGGCTGTATCAATACTCAGCAGGTGGTAAGCTATGAGACGATCTTAAAGCCACGACAAAAGCTTCGGCGATCTTCGGTCTATAATTTTATGGAAATCTCCAGTCAAGAGAAGATACAGCTACTATGTATGACGCGTCGTTTTAAGTGTTTTGTTGATGTTTATATTTCTACTCGTTTTTGCCTGTGAATGTTTTCTGTATAAGAAATAAACAAAGAAATACTTTCGATTTAATAATTTTGAAACACAATAAAAAAAAATACTTATAGAACTAATTAAACAAGAAACATCATTAATTTTTAAAAAACGATTTATTATGACTCCCAATAAGTGGAATTATATAAATATGCCTGAAAATAGTTGAGATGTGTCAAAAAATAAACGAAAACGTATGGATAATTGTGGGTTGTAACAAATATTTTTTAATATATTTTTTTTCTATCGCAGGTAAATTTGTAGTAAGAAGTATTCTATAAAGATTTTATGAATTAAATTTAAGTTTAAGAAACATTGTTGCATAGCGAAAAAAAACTATTTATTTGTGAAAAACTAGTTTTATTCAAAATTGTATAATTTATTATGAGAATACAATAGTTTGACGAAAAATAACATAGTAAGGACTAATAATAAGATATTATTAAAAGTTATAATTATTTATTTATTTATTAAAAAAGACTGTTACATTGACAGTACCATTTTTAATTTGTTGTTTATGTAATTGTTTATGTCATCAACCCGTTCAGAAATCAACAACTTTGCAAGAAAAATTAAGAAAGTATTTTTTTGAATCCATATTCATCGGGTGGCTTTTCTTAATGAGAAAGCTAAATTTAAGCTGAGACATCGTAAAAATAATTTATAAATTTACATTTCTTTCGAATAAAATAATCATTCATGAAAATTAGTTGCCCTAGAGAAGTGTAACTTTTCTTTTGATCAAAGTGTAATCAGTACGTTGTCAAAAGAATCGTGAACCCCCGGCACGTAAAATCAGAAGTTAAATATTGACAGCCCCAATTCCGTGTTAATTGTGAGCGAGATAAGGTAGTCTCATCCCCACTTTTAACTCAGCCTAAATAAATTTATTATTTCTAATGTAATACTGTCGTATAAAAGTAAGAAATGAATCAACTTAATTTCAAGGCAGAAAATAATAGACCAAAACCTTAAACCGGGCTTTTGCTAAAGAGGATGAAAGCCTTTTTTTAATTTAATTTAATTTAACGAGATGACAACTTATTGTTTTCGAGATAAGAAGAAAATAATGACAAAAGGTGCGGCCGCAATAATTATTGGAGGGAGAGAACTCCGTCAATTAAGTTCACTTTTGTTAAAGGAAGGTCGATTTACTATTAAAGGCACGTGGGTGTATAAATATCAGACTCGAAATGGGGTGAAATAGTCCAACATAATTGCTATCTAACTTTTCGTTCTTTGAACTACGTTGGCATTAGGATTATTATACATGATTTTAATTAGACAGTGTCAAAACTGAAATAGTTTTGAAATGGTACAAATAAATTGTTTTGAATCGTGAACATATATGAGGAGCAAACATTCAAAAAGTGTTTTGTCACACAAATACAAAGCTTGGAAAATGATGATTTAAGTGTTGCAAAAGTGACGGTTTGTATGAATGTGTCAACTTTATGATTTCATTTTAATATGAAAAAAAACCTTTTTGAACACTAATTTTGATTTTCATTCATAGGTTTTATTATGGGCTATCAGAATTGATATAAAACGCCATTTTTCAAAATTTGTGACAAAACACTTTTTGAATGTTTGCTCCTCATATTTAGTATATTTAAAAGATTCGTGTAACTTAGAAACAGTGCAAAAAAGCCGCGAGACCGCAAAAGAGGAGGAGATATAATTTTATATACCTAATTATTTTGTGGAGCAACCTCTTAAAATAATGTTTTTTTTTATTTGTGAAATTAGCTTAGATTTAAAAAAAATATCAGTATTGATTGAAAACAGTTTTTTCCCGCAGAGTAAGAAAGTTTGTCACAAAGGACATCAAAAATGGACACTTGGCATTAAAGCTGCGTAGAATCCTTCTTAAGTCAACGTTAGAAGAGATTACGTGGCACCCTCGTGAGACGATAAAGAGCTTTTTCATTGTTTTTGGCGTAGCTGAAAAAATACTAACGAAACGGCAAGCGGTAATTTAAAAAACACATATTTTCTGGTTTTGAATTAAAAGAATCTCTCCTAGGTTGCACGTTCATGTGATATGTACAAATGACTTGAAAAATATTGCAAACTACGTTTCTCTACATAAAATTGTTATAATGTTTTATTTAATTCAAAAAGCAACAGAATAATATTTTAAACATATTACAAAAATAAAAAAAAGTAAATAAATATGAAACACTTCAAATCAAACAGCCATTCTACGAAAAAGAAAAACTATGTTTGATATTAGAACTCAATAACTTATGACCGGTGTGGTCTAGTTGGTAAGAGCTTGCTCTACAGACCAGGTAGGTCTGGATCAGATTCCCGGTCAATGTCAAATTTAAATTTGAGACCTAAGACATGGTTGTTTGTGATGTCAATTAACCTCGAGTTTATCTCGAATGACTTAAAATTCGAAAAACTATCATCGAGTTTTTTTCGTATGATATTTCAAATTAAAAAATATTTGGTGCATCGGCATTAGCTGTAATGGCAAATATTTTTAAAAAAACACAAAATTTTACGGAACCGTTAGGCTAAAAAATATGTGTATGTTTTAAATATCTGTGCTATTCGTATAACGGCAACAGATACAAAATGAAATATACATATTCTAAGTCTGTCTTTCAAAGAAATACTTAAAGAAGTTTAATAGAAATTTCTTACTAAGCCAATTAAATATCTACTTAAATTTTTGTGCGTCTTATATTTCCTGCAATATTTCTCATGAGTCAGAATTGAAAATTTCAGGATCAATTTGTTTTTATAGCGAGCAATCGTTTCTCAGCCTCGCCCTATATATATATATATATATGTATCTGAAAAAATACCATCACGTGTCGTTTCTCGCTCCACGTGTGCAGAATCCAAACAGACAGCGGCCAACGAGATTTTTTCGCCATTATTTTAACACGTCCGCTGTTTCATTGCGAATCACCACCGCATTTTCCCCCAATACCTATTGCGTTAAATCTTACAGTGAAACTAATATAATAATACCAAAGTATCTATGAATTTTGGTATCGTATTTTGGCGATAAGAATTCATTTATTGTTTAACTTTTGTCAAACGTGTCTGATGTATTGACTCTGACATCTTTAATTGACAAAGTTGACGATTGCTTTGGTTTAAATGAAATATTTTTTTTATCGTATAAATTAAAATGATTTTGCTAGATTGTTTTTATCAGGTTGCGACAACATAAAATTTTTAAGACATACATACTTATAATTTAAGATTTCGACTGAAGGTGCTTGGTGGAATTTCAATATTAAATTTGAATCGTTCAAACTATGTACATTCTCACAAATTTTGTCACTAACGAGCCGGGTTTCGCCTTTCGGCATCTTCAGGCATTCAGTGCACGGATGCAGTCAGTTCAAGTTCATCCGTGCACTTGAATGCCTGAAGATGCCGAAAGGCGAAACCCGGGTCGTTAGTGACAAAATTTGTGAGAATGTACATAGTTTGAACGATTCAAACATACATACTTATTAAAGATAAAGAAATAAAGAATTCGATAAAAATATTACTAAGGTAAAAAAATATAAAATCATGTTTACTTAAAAAAGAAGTACAATAATATTATAAATATAAATAAATATTTAATTGTGCATATGATTTAAGAAAATCTGACATAATTCATCTAAACAGTATTTGGCTGAAAGCTATTTGTGAGTTTGACAGCATTATTGTGAGAAAAACAAATTTGAAATCACACTAAAGTAAGACGAATTTCTTATGTATTTAATAAAATTAATTATTAAATAATTCATTTAATAGTATAATTAATTTAATATGAACTTAATTTATAATGAACTATGGAAGCTTGCTACAATTTATAATGAAGTGGATAAATATTTTTAAAGGTAGGTATTTAGGTAGGAATCAGTTGTGTTATTTTTATGATTTTATGCGCATTTATTGATAGCTTAGTTATTTGAATTTAAATTATCCACAAAAAGCTTTTCATATAAAACGTAGAAGACTCAGTAAAATCCGTCAAATTATAGAAATGTTTTGTTAAGCTTAGAGTTACTTTTATATCAAAATTGTAGTAGTATTTTTTTACAAAACTTATAAAACTACATCAATTATAAACAGTATGTTCTAAGCAAAATCTAGCCTACCAACTTTGGAACATAGTAATATGTCGTGCATCTACAAAGACTATCGAAATGAAACTTTCTGTAAATAATTATTGTTGAGTATATGGGATTGCATTAACGTGCATGTATCATTACTTGATATATTAAAAAAGTGTCAAAAAAATGTTTATTTATTTCTTTATAGACTGATTGACTTGCTTAAAATTATGTGAAAAACAAAAAAGTAACACAAAGTTTTATGAATAATAAGATGAAAAGAAAGAATACGAGTACTTTTACCTTTATCTACTTTTTGGAAATAACAAAGAAGGGACATTTCTTTAAAAATAAACTGCCTTATTTATTGCATATTAATAGGAATTGATGATGATTAAAATTGGTAAAAGCTTAAAGCGTTTCAATGGGACACGGAATTTTAAAACAGAAATATAATAAATAACTCCCGTAAACTCTGTGTAAATATTTTCCGTTTCCAATAATTTGTACAGGATATTTACGTGAAAATGGTATTTGTGTATGAAAATTATAATTTACGTTAAGTTTTTTTTTACCTCAATTTTATACCAGTTTTATTCTCAGAAATTTGAAACAAAAAGTTCGTAATTTTTTCAATTTGAAATACTAGGTACACGTTATTTCAGCAAACGTTAGTTTTATAAAATATATATATATATATCAAAAGACCATATGTGAAATAACCTTTGCATACAATTCTGAGCTAAGCAAACATATTTATTCTTTAATGCAGTGATACACAACCTGAATAATAATCTACGAACTTTCTAATTATTGTTCACGGGAAGCATCTACGAAAAAAAAGATGGATAGTGAAATTATCTCTTTTGAGTCTAAAAAAAATAATGCCTGCATATTAGCATGCATTCGGTTTTTACAATAACTAAGCAAAAGAAATGTTATGTTGTGCATCACTGATTTATTGAAACATCTAATATTTAATATCTTCAATCACATCTAAATGGTTGTAAAATGTAAGTAAAATTTTCCCTGCGTATAAGTGCAGTGAATTATAATTTACGTTCGGAAGGAGAATTAAATTAATTTTTTACCCTCAATGAAGTTTTGTTACGCCAACATGTGTGTGAGTGTGACGTAATTTAAGCCCCAATGAAACACGTTGTAAGCTCGAATTTAATAAATGGACCAACGAAAAAATAACAAAATACTAATTCGTCAAAACTGTGTCAAACTTACTTGATTCCACGCCTCGTTTTAAATAACTTTGTGGTTAATTTAATATGGGAATGTGTTCGAATTATTTGAAACTACATTTATTTTCAAGATTATTATTAGCAATTTGATATTGTTTCCGACTTCAATCAGTACTAACTTAACATAAACATCACAATGACATGTTTGATTTCCATTGGCAGTCTAGAAAATGGTTACGTCCACACATTTTTTTATGCGTATACCTAATAAATACGTAAGTATTTCAAAGTGAAATCATTTAACGTTTGTTGGGTTCCAATCTCTAAATGTCTGATACACTAAAAAAATTAACTTGAAAGATTTTTTATCCATGTCCACTCCCAATGTGAAACAAATGGCCTCTAAATGGAGGTATCTCAACGAGAACTGTTTGTTACTCAGTCACTCAACCTCTCTTTTTTCCAAATAGAGCAGTAGGCATAAAAGGATAAAGCTTGGACAAGACTAGTGGTTAATTAATCGCTCTCGGTACGCCTAGTTATCGGAAAATTAGAAAGGTGGGAGAGAAAATTTTAAACATCACTAAAAGCCATGCATCCGAACAGAAATCGACAAATCAATTGAAAAAATGCTGTTCCCACTGGAAATCGAGCCCGCGAGACCCGGCACCAAAACCAACTACGCTAACCGCTGGACAATAAGACCCAACGAAGATTAACAACAATTCAATGAATAAATTCGAAATAGTTCGCTCAGAATTCAGTTAATCTTTGTATATTTAAAGATCGAAAGACAGTTTCGGTGGAAAAATGTTTTGGTTTATTTTACTTTAAGTGTTCCTAACTAATTAATGATATGCCAAGACAGATTTCATAGGTATATTTATATAATGTATACGTTCTTGCTAGTGATGAAAATATTTGAAAAATAAGTGTTAAAGAAATAGAGAATTGACAAAAAAGCTTAATTCGTACGCTTCAAGATTTTGACTAAAGATGCTTTACAGAATTTCGCTGTAAACTATTATTTTATACGATATTCCGATTTCATATTAAGTTAACTTAATATGAATGCATTAAAGATGGAGAATATGTTTATGTGTTTTAAAACTTATTTGAATAATATATACAACCGATTTATATTTTTATTAAAGAAAAACGAAATTTTTATTTTTGTTTCCAGGAAATGGTCGATAAGCTTGTTATAGGAAAAAATCACTGTATCAAACAGCAAAATCAATATTGACATACCAAATAATAAATTGACTGTTTCCTTAGATATCAGATACTAGAAGATTCCTGTTTATTACAGTATACACTACCCGTTTATATTTAGTATATAATAGTTTAAAATATTTATTTAAACTAGCTGTAAGCCCGTTGCCCAGCAACGTGAGATTTTTGTTGCATTTTTAAGTAGTCAGAAAATTTACTGGCGTGAAAAATAAATTAGAAACCTATTTATTGAATAAGTCAGAAATTCTGATAGTAAAAGAAATATATTTCTGGGCATATATCGACAGCCCTGACCTGCAGTATTTAAATTGTAAATTATTTAATTTTTGGAATAATGTTTAAGTTTGCTAACAACCATTTTTTGTAGTAGCAAAAAGAGACCTCGTAAATTACTTAATTTTTGGAATAATGTTTGAATTTGCTAAAAATCATTTTTCGTAGTAGCATAAATCGACCTCGTAAATTATTTAATTTATAGAATTATGTTTATGTTTGCTAACAACCATTTTTCGTAGTAGCAGAAATTTCGTAAATTATTGAATTTTTGGAATAATGTTTAAGTTTGCTAACAACCATTTTTTGTAGTATATTTTATTCAACTAATTTTCAAATACGCTAACAAATACATTTCGTAGAAGAAGAAAAAGACTCGAGGACATCAATACGTACACATTTGTGAAAAGTGAAAAGTGATTATTTTATCGACTATTAATATATAAATTGGTCAGAAATTAAAATATATGTCACAAAGATTCTTGTTTACGAACGTATCGTTAACAAATACGGCAAGTTTGTTCAGAGTTATTTCATAACAAATACATTCTTCCGGTGCAGAAAAATAGCATATTAATTGAAATATATTATTCCTTTTATCGCATTTGAGAATTTATACAATATGCGAACTAATAAATTGCTGAGAAATTCCAATTAGTATGACTGTACTATCAATGCGCACATAAATTCCGATCATATTTCATACGCCCGCAATATTGCGATGTACACCGAAACTTTTTTTATTCTTTCCAGTTTTTAATAACGTACGCCGGACATTTCGGAGTGCAAGGCTTCTTCTTGCACAATATGATTTTAATAATACGGGGGATATATTTCAAAGTACACTGTAAGATTTGAAAATTTCTTACCTTGTACTTTATCTTTTAATTTTTCACAGACAATTACTTTATTACGGAAATGAATGCAGTTTTTTTTCATATTAATATAATAAAGTGATATGTATTTCTTTAAAGTAAAGTAGGTAAGAGATGTGTGCTATATATCAGGTTGACCTGGGTTGAAGTCCAACGTCAATCTCAAATAAAGATCAGGGATCTTTAAATATGCATTTGTCATGTAAAATATTTTTGTATCGATTCAGTTTAAAAAAAAATGACACATCGGCATAAACTGTTATGCTTAATGTTTTTTTTCTCGTTTTACTTTACAAAAAACTATTTTTTTACATTTGTAAAAAAGTATTTTATATTATAGACAACAAAAATTTAAAAATTAAATTGAAATATATATATATTTTCAATGTTAATATTTAAAAAGCAATAACAGTCTCAAAATATTAAATTACACAAATGTTACAAGCAAACTGGTAAGTTGAACAAAAAAACTAAAATACAATTGATTACGGTTTTACATACTTTTTTTTAATTGTGGGATTTTTTTAAGAACTGACTATTTATATTTTTAAACACGATTTTCTATTCAATTTAATTAAAACGAATGCTTTATATATGGAGAATTCTTGTGTTTATGTGTCTTTAAACAAATTGTAATAATATTTACAACTAATTTATATTTCTTCTAGTCTAGTTCTAAGAAAATAACAATAATCTTGTTATATAAGACAATATATAAAAAAACAGCAAAATCACATCCGATTTGATGAATATGTAAAAAAAAATATAAAACTATCGATGCTTCACACAAAAAGTCACAATCCTGCATACTTAAGTCATTTTCGCCAATATTAGAAACAGTTAGTTTTGGTAAAGTTTATAACCTTTGTGTATGTTAAAAGTGAGTATTTAGATGAGTAATGCATGATATCTAAGTTTTTTTAAATGTCCATATATATAATATATAGATATTTCAAATATTTATTTTACATTGGAAAACAACAAAAATTGTAGTGAAAATTTTCAAATATTGGTTAACGATAAAACAGTTTTATGACATGTATCTATGAGTTTATTGACAATGATTTAAGATTTCAACTGAAGGTGCTTGGTGGAATTTCGGTATTAAATTTGAATCGTTCAAACTATGTAGACTCTCACAGATTCAAATTTAACATTGACAATGGCTTAAAAATAGTGCATTCATCAACCAATGCAAAACAAAAATATCTGCATTTTTACAGCAGAAAATCCGGTTCGAAGTTTTATTACAAATCATTTAATAATCCCACTTCGTTACGATGTGTTCCGTAGTGCAGTAACTAAAATAAGTACAAAAGGATCGTATTTGCGAGTGAATATTGGTTTTATATGGAAAATATTTTAAATTCAATGAAATAACAAAGTAAAATTTGTCTAACGTAGCGATCAAAATTTAAATATTGTTTTGTGCTTACAATAAAGTCAAATGACTTTTTAAATTTTTTGTCATTTACAATTCAGAAACGTGTTTATGGATTTGTGGTGATTTTGCATTGGAAGATCGATATACTGGTTTTATTCGTACGTAAAGAACATTTTAATTTGTGTCACATTTGCTATAATTTTTCATTTTTTTAAGTGTTAGGTGATATCAGTTTATATTACGGACATTACGGTACTTTGACAACAAAATACTCTTGAATTTACAGTCACCAACTTAAAAATATATATCTTTATAAAGGATTCTTAAAATTTGAGTGAGTCGGCGAGGAAACGCCCGTGGCCTTAAATTATTTAACTTAATTGAGCGTGAAAATTTTTATTGCAAGTAAAATTTCAACGAAATTTGTTTTTACGGGGCTTACCCGATTAGGCGGGAAATAAATATAACGCCGCGGTGTTTAAGCATGCCTTCACATGATCTTGTTAAAGAACGCTTCCGGTGGAAAATAATAATTAATTTATTATGAATTTTAATGATCACGAGTTTTTAAAGTATAAAAAAGTTATTTTTTTTTAATAGAAAATAAATCGTAGAATATTATTCTATTCCAAACAAGAAATTTAAAATTTACCTAAAATAAAATTAAAGAATTAAAAAATGTTTTCCCACTTATTTTTTTAGAAATGCAATTAGGTAAATAGTATAAACAAAAATACTTTTCATGCAATTAAAACACATTTGATTGATTCTGTATCTTTATATTATGGTCAGAACTAGACATTCTCATTGCAATCTTTTCAATTGATTGTAAAAAATCACTTTCAATAGACTAAAGAAAACTTTTTTTTTATAGATAGACATATTGTTTTAATACTTTTACCCAAAGAAGTCAAACACAAGAAAAAGCGCTTAAAGTTTTACCTTTTGTTGATTTTTAAGAATTATGGTTATCGTGCAATATTGCTGATATTTGGACTAAGTGTGAAAAAAATATGTTTATTATCTGACAACTTGAAGTCAAATACTAACAGCTTTCCGATGATTTCTATTAAGTAATACTCTCATCAAATCAAAATAGACTATTTATTTTACTTGACGCAGATATTATATTATCATTAGTCTGTAAAAGTTTTTCTGTCTTCAAAAAACAGTGTGTCAAAATAATAACACACTATATATTCGAAACATTGAATAATGTCTTGTTCTGATGCAATATTGAAACATTGATTCTATACTCATGTTGCAATATCATCTGTATTTACCTATTACTGCACATTCGGGCTCTTTAATTCATTACGAAGAAAATTGAAACCTCTTAAAAATAACAATAATATGATGTTTGTAAACAGTTAAAAGTTCAAAAGAAACATTTCGGTAAATTTAAATTAAAAATAAGTTTATTCGTATTCATAAATATATTTACAGATGTATCTAAATATATTTATATTTCGTCTGTAAGTAAAATTTATATCTTTTCAACGGATTTTTTATATCTTCCTAGAGTAGCTATATAAAAATCTTGGAAACAATTCAACCACGACAAAACAAAATATGAAAACATAAAGGATACAAAACAAAACGAAGAAAAGGGATTCCATTTCTTAGCGAAAAGTTTTCTCAGTCCCGGGCAAGGCGGTGTTTGTGTGTGTGTGAGCTTTTTAGCAAAGACATTTTTTCCCTTTTCTGCAAAAGGATGTGTGTTTACTCTTTAGGGTGTACGGTGGTGCTAGTCGTCGGGGATATAAAATAAAATGAAATGCAAATCCACATCTTTGCTTGGTGCGTCTGCATACAATCGTCTTCCGAGAACTGACATATCACTTTTCGCCGTTTTTTTGGTTTCGTTTATCAAACAAAAAATTAATATTTGATAAGCTATATATACATATATTCAAAATGGCTTGTCAATTATCACGCAGTTTTGATTTTAAGTTTCCTATTAGTTATACATGCGTTAAATAAGGTCATGCTTACTTTCTTGTTTCCGTATATGAATATAAATATAGATAAAAACTCACTATAGCATTCAAAATACACATATTAAAAATAAATAGCTTAAAATATGTGAATTATACAAGAACTTCTCTCAAACTGTAGAGACGTGAAGTTTGAACATGTCGTTCTGGTTGTCATTTTAGGTCAACTGTGCTATTTTATCATTCGACTATCAACATGATTATTAGTTGATGGAATTTATTTGGTGAATGTAACATAATATACGGTTTGCGGTTATAAATCAAAAAATCAACATAGGCTAACAATTGTCCCTGTTAAAACCGAGTAATAAATTCTAGTGATAAATGAGTGATAAATGCAGTTATATGCCTATTAAAATACATAAATTTAATAGGCATATAAATAAATGCATTTGATTGTGACTCATAATTCTAAAACATTAAGTTTTTGATAACTAAACGTTACATTGGATTTATTTGATGTCGAGGATTCTACTCAGCTGACAATGTAACCGAATAGTTAAATTGCCAAAGTGAGTTTAGCTTAATTTATAAAGTATATAGTCAAAGTAAAGCTAAACATATAATGAACATGACAACACTGTTTGTTTTTTTTTTAGATAAACGGATTATTGATTTGATACAAATAAAGACAATTTTTCATTTATGTACATTTAGACTCTTATATTAAATTAACCGATCTTTAAACGAATACAAATTATTTGACGTGAATTATGTTTTTACAATTACTAAAAATCCTGACGACATGTGTTATAAATAATAAAAATTATTGTTATTTGCAGCTGCGTGTTAAGTGATTAGAAAAATACTACGAAAAAAAGATTAACTAAAGTTTTCTGTCACAAAAAATATTTTTTCATTATAACCAGTCTTATAAATTCTATCATTTTACATTTAAATTCATAAATTAACTGCCATTAGGATAAAAGAAGTGTATAGTTAAGCTGAGAACTGTTATCATTAAAACTGAACTTGGAAGATACCGTCCCGTCACCTAGCTGGTCATTGGAATAATACGTTTTTTAGATGTGTTTCAGTATGTATGTGATATCACATTCATTTTTTCAAATCACATTACTTGTTGGTTATTGGCATAGAAAAATAGATATAATGAAAATGTCGCAAATATAACATACTATATAATAATATTGTAAATTTAGTAAACATTTTTGCAGTGTTAATTGCATCAAATTACTGTTTCAAAAGATAAAATGAAAAATTACTTTTCATTCAAAATTAAAAACTCCTCTTAATTAGCACGGATTTGAAGATATACTAGAAAAAGTGACGAAAAATGCCGAAAAATGAAATACATTGAGCGATTTTAATATTTGTAATGTGGTTAATATCGACTGAAAAAAGATACACCAAATATATAGTTATTTTTTATCAGGAACAAGAGCTTTCAAAAGTTCTAGCACGTGGAATTAATTCAGCAAGATATCGTATAACTAGAATTTACGTCACGCAGTGACTAACTTGTCACTTGTATTCAAGGGAACTGAATTTTAGGAAGCAATTTTATTTCGCTGTTCCCCTTTACGTGCCCTCTTATGGGCTTAAGCAAACATTACGATTTTAAAGTACCGAGTGAGCAAAGATATTTTGTAGTGGGTGAAAGTGAATTTTTTATAGAGTTGACATAATATATTTGCTTAAGAATGGAAATGGTATATTTACCATTTTAAAAAGTTTTTTTTTGTAACTTGAACTACTAATAAAAAATATGCGATGATTTTTTAATAATAAGTAAAATGGTATTTTAATACTTATGGAGACATTTATACTAATATTGAATTTTTTCAGTTATTATTTCAGAGTACTTTCAAAATAACTAATAATACGGTTATGTAGGACAACAAATATTTCATGGATTTGTATCTTAACATTTGAACCTACAACTTTATTCATTAATGTTTAATTGTGATGAAAATCATCAAGAACTTTAAAAAATAATATTAAAAAATCTAAGCTTAACTTAATCACCAGTATCGTCATAAAAACCTGGATAAAAAAATACATGAATGTGTTTTCTTTAGAAATGATTTTTGTATGATAAATTTAGATAAAATGAATGTGCCCAAAGTATAATTCTAAAGATTGTTATTTATAGTTGTAAAATATAATTCTTATTAAAGTTTAGAGAGAGAACAAGAGTAGTTACTAACTGTTATTGAAATACCAAGCAATTTTGTTTTGCAGAATAACTCAGATTAATGACGTACCTCAGAAATGCACACAAAACAAACAATGAAAATACCGAAGAGGCGAATTTATGCTTCCACTGGAGCTGAAAATTTCAGTACTCTAGCAAAGTGAACGTAAATGAATTTAATAACAGGCACACCGTGGTGTGAAGCATTAGGCAGAAGTTAATATGCTATTCTACGCCAATTTGTCCCCAGAGATGGCGCTATCATCAGCGTAGCGACGTATGCATGCAAGTCAGTGACTTTGGCACGCCTTTCTGCAACATTGCGCTTCAAAACGGGATCCAAGCTTCTGATGTCGGATGAATAATAATCAAAGATATTGCTATACCGATATGCTCACTACACAATAAAACAACGGAAGCAAAAACGTTTCATAATCACATTAAAGGAATAGTATTTATTCAATTAGAATGACAAATTCAATAAACAACTAAGTAATTTTATTAAATTGATTTTTAGTAAGCATATAATAAATACTTTCTAAACGTAAATGGCATTTTGGGACATACCAGCAAGTCAGGCAATATAGTATAATTCTTGAGGAGACAAGAGTGTTGAGTCACAAAACATGTTAGAGTGCGCTTTTAAAAAATATAATTTTATCGTTAGAGGGAAGCGTCTTTGAGTGTTATATTGTATTCTTTTTTCATATCAAGCAGTTTCATAAACTCATTTTATGAAAGTTTTAATTTTTCTGTACAAAGTAAAATATTAATTACTGAAGTACATTAGATATAATATAATTGAAAATTTACGGATACATTAAATGATTATTTTTTAAATTTAAAATCAAATTAAAATCTCAAAGAAGAAGAAATACAAAAAACCATAAGTTGTAAGACCAACTACTGTCGCGTGCTTTGCTGAAATTTAATCTCGATACAGGAAGTTGAGTACATTTTTAATACTCCTCAAGCCAATTTCGCAGGCTCGTCATATAAAGCTAACTGTACGCCTGCGTTCCCATTGAATTCGCTTGAATGGCCGCAAGATCTGAAGTGAGCGAGGTGCCGTGCCAGTGAATTCTGAGCAAAACGTTCGGTAGGGCTTATGTAAGGTATCCACTTGCATCGGTCGTAGCATCGTAGCGCCGTAGTATCGTAGCACTCGTTGCGGGTTTTGTAGTGCCACCCACCTCTACAATAAATCCCCGTGCTCTACATCTCTATATTCGTTTGTACCGCTTCCCGGATCTATTCGGATCTGTGACATTACCCGGGTTTGTATTATATATTTTGTGCACCGCGTGGAAAGAGTTGCATCGATGGGAGAGATGGTATAAAAAGATTAGAGAAATTTACATTTTGAAATGATTTGAATTTAGAAATAAAATTATATTTGTTGTACATCTGTATTTTTTGAACGTGTTTTCGCTAAAAAAAGTGCCCTTTGAAAGATGCAAAAAATATATGAGAAAACAACCTGCTAAATGATTTTAACGTACTTGATAGTATTCTTATAAAAAGTGAATTTTGTTACTTCACTTGTTGTGTTCAACTAATGATAGCCCTCCATGCGTCCAGCAGATATGGCAAACAGTCCCGAATTTTATTTTGTAAGTTATATATTTGGAATTATAATCGATTTTTAACTTCTTTGCAAACCTTGTTATGTTATGTCTGATGACGCTTCTTAAAAAAACAAAACAAGAGTCACAATTTGTACCACAAGGGAAGTAACAAAGTGTTCAAATTTAATTCAATATTTTTTGTTTATTGAAAAAATAGCTTTTCTAAGAGTTTGAGAATTTTAATTGAAAAATAAAACTGGACAAACACTCATAATATATTTAAAAAAAATCATTGAAATAAAACAAATATTTTAAATAATGTATAACGTTATTATTTTAACTTCGTACACATGAACTGAGAATTTTAAGGATTGTATTAAATTTGATAAAATATTGCAATACGAAAATAAACCAATATTGCTGAAATTTATTTACACAGTGAAACACAAAAAAGTTGCTTGAAATATTCAGAAACTACAATTTAAGATTAGAGATTCAATGTTGCAATAGAAACGAATAACCGAGATAAATGGTCGGAAATGTCTTGACATTTATGTAAACATTTAGACGCTTTTCTCTATCCGTGTACTTGCTACCAGAAAGCATCGAGGATTAGAGATGAGGATCAAGCCCTGCAGCTGATGCAAACCTGAGAATTCGTAAATTCTTACTATGAATATTTTATGGCATACAGAAGCTTTATTCAATAATCTCTAAATAGTATTTTCTCTTTAAGAAAATAAATATTATCAAATATTCAGTTTACATAAAACAAATGTCAGAGCTACAAAGAAAAGGTAGAGTGGGAGATATTTCAATGGTGTTGATATTTTTTACTGATTAGTTTGATGCTAGATATATATTATGAAAAAACTTATTACACACAATTTGAACTATTACAATACTTATAAGATATGAAAAAACAGTATGTAATATTGGTTAGTTTCGTTAATTCACACATATTTGAAATCTGGATAATTGCAAAACACTATGGCTTATCAGAAACTATATTCATGACATATTTTTAAAAATAATGTGAATATAATCCCAAATTTAATTTTAATTAAAAGAACACGATTTCACAGAAAAATAGCAATATTTTATTGATTGTTATTAAATTAATTCTTTTTAAAAATATTTTTATAGAATATTATAATAGAGTAAAAAAAAGACTTCTTTAAGGAAGTGAAAATTTTCAATTAGTGAAATGAGACAATTGATGACGGATTCTATTCATTATCAACATATAATTCCAGTACAAAAATGACTTAGTAGGAGCAGTTAACTCACAACTTGTTTAACCCTATGTCCATCCTTATTCTTATTGTCTTAATGACTAGAAACCTACTGGAAAATGTTTAAAAAGTGAACAAAACATAGCCATAAAAAATGAATTAATAGCCGAGTTTAATTGTTTTATCATCTTATAATCTTGTAGACACTATTAAATAAATTCACAAAATTGAATACAAAAATCGTTGAAAAAATATTGTTTAATAATCTTCCTTATAATGTAAATTCTTAGATTTTTCGGATATATTAAAACATCATCTAATAAGACAACAATATTATCATAATACCAACGAATATTTAACCCTTGTCTGAGAAAGGGATGATATATATTTATATAAAAAATCACTGCATGGGAAAACATTACAATAATCTTGACATGGGTTCTCGGCATATATTTTTGAATTATGTAACTTGAGAAGTAAGATAAAATGTTTATGTGATTTTGTACATTATATAATATCTTGTTAGCTGTATGAAGAAAAATGAAATAGTAAAAGATGTGTTTGTAAGTGAAAATATTTTTTGTTATTTTTTTAGTTTAGTTTATTCATGTTTGCTAAAATAACAAATAACTTTAACATACGATTGGATTTCAATTTCAATTATAATCTTTAGTAGATAGCATTAAAGTTAATGAAATTTTACTTATTAATAATGATATAGAAATAAAAAAAATCATTATCAGTTAAAAGAAAAAAATCTCAGTAATATTAATTTCTCGGATACAGTTACAAACGGGTAATATCAATGGTCCGTGGCGTAGTAGTAAATGTTCTTCGAGTCCCAGAACGAAAGCTTTTGTGTTTGTGATGTCTAAATATTCTCTTCCACCCTTCCAATCCAAAAATAACAAGCGCTTATAAGGAGTTATCTACTAGTCTTATCCTATACCGTTATTATTTTATTACTATGACTACCTTTGAAAAATAAGAGTTGAGGAACTGAGTAACAAACAGTTCTTGACGAAAAAACTACCTTTGAGATACCACCATTAAGAGACAATATGCTTCACACTGGGAGCGGTCATGGATAAAACTGTCTTTCCTCTGTTTGTCAATCTATGTGCAAATATGTTTTTGTAATGGTGGCTTGTTTGTGTATAAAGCACTTGGCTACTTACTGAAGTACACATTTATACTAGAAAATTTGGTTTATCCTTAAATATTTTATATGGATTCGTTCAGTCGGCAAAAGTTCGTTTTTTATTAAAAACTAATTGTTATAATATATTTAACGTATGCTTGAGTAAACTTGGAAATTGAATATAAATTCTCTAGTAGAACACACTATCATCAACATTAATGTAACTCCTAGTTTTTGTGTTTAAAAAATGTCATTCCTTCGTACAGTTATGGTACGAAAAGGTTATTGTATAGAATAAAGTATTTTTGACATCCAATATATCAGTGTAAAAAAAGACAAGTATTTTATGTTTAAAATCTGAATTTTTCGGTGGAACCAAAACAAGATTTACGTTATTGAGCACTTTCTAAGAAATCTGACTTTTACCGAGTAAGCAGGGTTGATTCGATTCGTCATTGTTTTTCTCTACACATATTTGCGTTGTATTGTGTAATACATTTCATTTTTTAAAAATGAACAAACGCTCCTTTTTCACATACATATATGTGAAAACTGGTATTAAACATTTTGTTTAAAAAGTATGATTATTATTTTAGTCGTTAGTGATCGTAATAAATAATGAATAATAAGTAAAGATAATTTAGTAATAAAATAATGAAAAACGGGTCACAATTATATCTGGTGGTATTATGAATTACAAAGGTGTGTTTTGACTGTCACTCACTGCGTTTACCACGGTGCAACATCTCGGCCACTTAGAGACACGTGTCGTCAGCAGAAGCGTAGCGGTCTAAGCGGTTGCAGAGAATAGGGGAGCTTCTTGTTTCAAATCAACAAATGCGCTTACTCAAACTTTCCGTTGGAAGATAATATTGCTGCAAAAATAAATAAAATAAAACAGATACTTTTAGAAATATTAGCAACTCAAGCCGTAAATTGATGTACATATTTTTGATAGATTCGATAGTAACTTTGTCGAAGTTAATTTTTAATATGAAATTGGTAACGTAGCTATTCCAAAGGTTTTGTAGTAAATTATGAAACGTGTTTTTCCTCTTTAGGAAGCATTTTCAGACAAACAGTCATTAAGGCTATCTACGACTTGATCTCCCAAAAGATGTTTCACAAAATTTGTTACATAACCTGTGGTTATAACTAAGTTATGAATTTTAAAATAATATTATTGATGTACACACACACACACACACACACACAGACACACATACAGATTTAAGGTTTTCGAAGAAATTGTTTAATAATAAAATTAGGTTTATTGAAAAAACAATATATGTACATTTTTTGTCACCATCTCCATTCTCAATATAAAGCATATGGACTTCGATAGAGCTTATCCTATAAGAGTCATACGAGAACTATTGGTTACACAGTTACTGTGTCTCAATTTATAAAGGAGGGTATAAGTATAAGAACTGGGATGGTAGTTTTATTATCTCTCACGCTACTCTTCGTGCTTAAGATAAAATGTGTGAGAAACAATTTAAGCGATTCAATATTTTTATTATATTAAATAAATTTATTTCATTTATTTAAACTAAAAGAAATATAACGTAGCCCATACTGTATATAACTAAATAGAATACTTGTCTTGATACGTCTGTTTATCTGTTACGCAACACATAAACACACACACACCCTTCACAAAGAAGTGTTGATGCGAGCGCGTGTTGAATGAATTTTTATCGCGCAGCACAATCTTACACACATTCTTTTTTTCTATCTGTCTACGCGTTGATTACATCCACTACCACTCAAATTCTTTATATTCTGATACAAACCGTAGTTGTATCAAAAAAGATAATTAAAATAATAAAACCCTTCTTGTACAAACAAAACATTAAATATAAAAGATCAAGATCGGTTTCTCTCACCGTGAGCAATTGATAATTTTTGCTATGAGCAAAACTGGTCCGTATCCAACATTGGGACACATTTTTGTTTTTAAATATAAAACATTCCTACTGATTTGACAGTGAATAATTCTGTTTGTTTTGCGATAATGCTTAAAGTGAGTTTTTAAGTTTCGAAAATGTTTAGTTTTTCGATGATTACTAATTTAAATTCACACTTGCCCTGGTTTGCAAAGCATGTTTGAATAATTATGAGAAACGTTGTAAAATAATAGTTTTTATCGATTGTATAATTTAAAAAAATAAATAATGCAATTGTTTCAAAAACGAAAATGGTTTGACACGGGAAACGAAAAATAGTTTTTGGTTCACATATTACTGAACTGTGACAGTGAATGAGAAGATAATAGTAAAAAATCATAATAGTCTAGAGCAGGGAAGCAGAGAGAATGTATAAAATACTTAAGTAGCTTTTTCTGACGTCACCTTGTAGAATTCTGAAAAATGACTAGTGTCGTACCTCGTTAGGATTTGTGACAAACGCGTTGAGATTGCTTCTACTGTCCGCGCTTTTTTTCGTCCCAAATAAGATACTTCCTACACAATATTGTGTTTGTGTCTAAGGAGATTAATGGACCTTTTGAAACCAGATAATAGATGTATAAACTTAAGTTTTTATCGTTTTTAAATTGATAATATAAAAAAAATGTTGTTTATTTAATGCAAATAAGAATATTTTTTATAATTAAAATCTATTTTTTTTGACGAGTCCGTAGTCCAGCGGTCGACGTTGTTAATTTCCAAGACATGGGTGTTTGTGATGTCTAAATTTTCTCCTTCAGCCTTTTAATTTCTAAATAATGGGATGTAGGGTAGCGATTAGTAAACCACTAGTCCTGCCACAGCCCTATTCTTCTATCACTACTACTCTCTTCAAAAACGAAAGATTGAGTAACTGAGTAACAAACAGTTTGTTGAGATACCCCAATTAGAAGAGCATATGTTTATAATTGGGAGCGGATATGGATTGAAAAAATTCAATAATTATATTCGTCTATTTAAAAATTCTGCAGAAAAGATGAAATTAATGTATCAAATATATTTTAAACACAGATATTGAAGTTAATAGATTGAATATTTTTAAATAAAAATGAGTCAATAATTAATGCATTAATTCATGAGTATTAAATATAACATTAGAGTCTGGGAACCATTTTACGCCCAATATGATCGAAATTGAGAAAAAAACAATTCCACATTATAAAAAAAATGTTTATATATAAATTACTTGTAAATGTATAAAAAACAATGTAATTGAAATAGAATTCGATTCTCTCAAATTAACGAATTAACATTGAGTTGTACTACCCGATTTATATTTTTTAGTGTATGCAATGGTTGTTAATTTGAAAAAAATAATTTGGTTCAAAACACACATTGTTAGAAAGCCGAAAGAGTTACTTAAATTCAATTGTAATAAACTATTACAAAAGATTTAGTAACATGAAATGGAAGCGCGGAGCTCAAATAGAGAAAAGTTGCATAGTGGCTCAGATTAGCTTCAGACAACGGAGAAAGAAAATGTATTGTACCAGTCAAAGGAAAATAATGCGCATTGTGTAAGAGCAACGGATAAATGGAACTAAAATGTAAAAAACGGCAAAGCGTAGAATTTTGTTGGTGGAATTGATTTTTATTTAATTCGTAATAAATTTATTTGAGAAAATTTTGCTAATATCAATATATTTTTTTAACAAAAAAATGACATTACAATAAATTCAATGTGCTATGCACAATTAATTAAAGCGTATATTCAATTGAAATCACACGCTGGTGGCGTATCCAGCAATGCTAATGAAAATGTCGGCATATGCAAGTTCCTTTTTTCAGACACCAATAATTGTAGGCAAGTAAGTTATAATTTCTTTCAAGACTGCGCGTTTCACATGCCAGACAAATGAGAGACTATTATCAAATAAAGTTTCTAGATAGATAACTTTGTCAAGATCTGGATTCTGGTAATATCCATGCGGAGAGCGGGTGTTTGAAATGAAAAGCGGATGTACCATTTAGTAGGAAAGTTTTAATTTTGGAGGCTGTATATTTTTTGTACTAAAACATTTTCACTAGCTTCTGTAGACTAAATTTCTCCATGTTTCTAATATTGAGCCCTCAAGAGATGAAGTGAGTACTTCTACGATACTTTAAGATGTGTAGAATATTACAACGCATCTAGCATATTTTTTTTCTAAAATACCACTTCACCTTTAATCGGCCCATATTGTAATTTTTTAGTTCGAATTTTATTTCACTTATTTTGACTTTTGTGCTATCTGTTAATTCTTGATGAAAAATGAAAAATTATTATATCATTGTTGTATAAATATAACGCAATTCCATGGACGTATAAAATGATCAAAACCAAATTTGATCATTGCGATTATGTTAATATATAAACATTTCAAAGTACGTCACCTCGATAAACACTATTAAAAAATGAAAATTGAAAGAAGTTGAATGATTGAAAAGTTATAACGTAAAAATAATAAAGCTTCCAGGAAATTATCTGTGCCACAAAGAGTGGAAATCCAATATGTCGCATGTAAATCTCGGCCGACACACAGCGTAGGGCTCCAGCTCCGGCAAATCCCGTTAAAGCGGAATCCTTTAAACCGAATATAATGAATGATGGCGCGTCATACATTTTGTTGGTTCGCTTCTTTAAACTAATCCACTGCGCATAGTGCATGTTCGAGGGCGGAACAAATTACCAGCAAAACCTTTGATGTAGGCCTGCAAAGAGTTACGGGTAAAAGCTACAATTCAGGGATGAATTTTGAAGTTGGAAAGTTCATAAAAAGAAAATGAATGTTGGTTACCGATAAATACTACACTTGACGCAAAGACTGATTTTAAAAAATGTTCAATAAATCGAGCCGATGAATGTTGATTCATGTTTTGACTAAACTGGCAATTGATTTAAAACCGTCAAATTTATTTAAAATTAAAATTCCAGTTGTATCATTGTGCATTCAATTTTAACATGCTTACTAAAGTTTACAAATATAATGTTGAAGCGCCGTTAAAAATATAATAAATATAAATAAAGTTTAGTTTTCTCGTTTTGGCTTATTGTAATGAACTCCGTGGTGCAATGGTCAACGTATTGGCTACTGTGACGGATTTAACGGGTTCAAGTACCAGAACAAACATCATTTTTTAAAACGAGGCGTGGATGTTTGTGATATATTAAAGATATCTTAAAATTTGCACTCGCCCTCCCAATCTTAAGATAGCAGGGTGTGCGAAAGCACTAAATTACTCAGTCATGCTATCCTTTCTATACATATTCTCTACGAAAAAAGTGAGGTAGAGCAAGTTAATAACCAGCAGTTCTAGTAGAAAACCTTCTGTCAAGATATTTTTATTAAAAAGTCATATGTTCCATGTTTATTTGTCTTTAAGTTTGGAAATTAAACTGATTTGTGTTTATTAAAAAGCGCCCAATTGTATATTGATATGTGTATTTTTGACACAGAACAATAAATCTAAGCTTCTAGTTCGGCGCTGTAATGTATAGACATAATTTACTAGGGTTGCTGTGCGTATGTATCAGGTACTAATACAACGCGAAAAGTTTATCTGGGCAGCTTGTTAGAGAGTAGAAGCTGGACATTATAACTTTATTTACCAGTTATATGACATTGATTAAACATCGGCCGGATAATGTTTTGGTATGAAATAATTGAATGGCCTATTTATTATAAGTAAAAAAACAATACTTAAAAATTGGATGAGTAATGATTCGATAATAAAAACCATCTAAAAAAATCGGGTAAGTATGTCATTGCAATAATGATAAAAAAATGAAATTAGTAGACATGTGGTAATCAAGCCAATAGCATCCTTAATAACAGTTATTATATGTATATGTAATAAATTCTTAGTTATTTTTCAAAGATAAATTATATACAGCTCGGAAACGAGCGAACTCAGCGGTATGTTGGATGATCATGATAAAGATGACAATAAATGGATGACTCATTTCGAATTCAATAATTCGTCTGTTAGGAGCGGCAATTTCATATATGCCACAAGAAACCAATGTTGATATTAATTATACTCCGGAAAGTAATATTTGAGTTGGCAACATCAGAGGTTGTTATTATTATTTACATGTTGGTGGTAGGGGTGCATTGTTTTTGAGCGAGGAGATGGTGTGGGAGCAGACCACATTATCGCGCCACTCGCATTGTTTTTGTCAACTTTATGCAGGTTGTCAAGCCTTTCAGGAATGTTCACTTTCAGTTTATTGTGAAATGATGCGTATATTTTTGGGGTTTGCTGAAGAATTCAATTTTGTTTGGATAACGTTTAAATTGTTTATTGTATATATACGTTCTTATAAATCAAAGAGACTATGTTTTGATTTTAGCATATTAGGCACTTTATGATATTACTGGACATATTGAGGTCTTACGATGAAAAGAAACTACCCAATCCTGAGCTTCCAAGAGTACTCAATATTGTACCTATTACCTACAAATAAGGGCTCAAAGCCCTAACTAAGCTTATTTTCCAACATAGCAGTGGTAAACATTGTAAAAAGATTGCAAAAAGTGTTTCAGGAGCATTAAAATATAATATTATTAGGTAAGTTTTAATGAATAAAATACTCATTTGTAATAATTCCACTTTTATTTAATAAGATCTGGACCGGTTTCGCTAACGACGAGCATTATCAAGAGAATACAGTATTACATTGTTGTTTATAAAAAACAAAAAAAGTATTAATAGGGTGTAACAAACAATTGGTATTGAAAGGAATTGACAACATAAATATGATAAAAATAATAAAAGATTTTTAGTACTTTTTCCACATAAAATTTATTAGATCAGGACAGGCGTTGATAATGCTCGCGATGAGCGAAACCGGTCCTGATCTAATAAATTTATGTGAAAAAATTACTAAAAATCTTTTATTATTTTTATTATAATGCCTTTCCACCAAGTATTGACAGTGAACACATTAAAAGTGAACATAAATATGAATAAATGACACACAATTGACTAAAATTAAATGTTTATTATCTCTAACATTATTGGAATTAATACAAATGTGTATTTTTTTCAAATAGTATGGCTTTTCACCAAGTATTGACAGTGAGCACCCTTAAAGTAAAGTTTCTATGGGCTCAAATCTGCTTACACACATTACGACACAGCAAAATTATTTTTTTTATCCAAAAATTGTCCGACTGATTTAAGTATTTGATTCGTTTTATTTTTCCTTTTCAGTACATGGCTCATATAATTGTGTTTTTAAACGATAATAATTTATATTTATGAAATATTTTATATTAACAATCAATAATTGAGCGAAGATAAAAAGTCACCAAATTATAGGAGCATAATATATGTTTTAGTCTTTTAATTCAAATAAGTTTATATTTCATCATCTCTATATAAAAAATGCTGAAGTTAAATTCATTTTTACCAACAATTTAATTTATCAATTTTGAAATATTTTTTTTTGTTTCGGAATTACTAAAAATTACAATTTTAATTAAGCTATCGTATAAAAAAATACTTAACAAACCTTTGTTTTATGTGAAACCAAAGTAGACACGAATAAGCGAAGTGGGAAAAGAAAGAACTAAAGATGCCAATTTAATTTAATGATACATCTAGCGTGAACAAATGTCTTTAAGTTTATTATTCGACATCTGTGGCTCGGCTGAAAGCTTAAAGTGTAAGTACATTTAGTAAAGAGGATGCGAACTTTCAATACAATAGCGTCGCGACATCGAAAGCTTCGCGAGGCGCCGATATCACTGGATCTACGCGACGCCGCTCTTTTCCGGCAGCTGGAGAATTCCTTTCAATTTAATTTTCAATGTTTTAATTACGATCAAATTAAATTTAATTATCTTTCATTCTACAAAATAAAAAAATACTACTTTTACGATATACATTTTAGTTATTAAATATTGAAATATTTTTTCTCAAAATGTTTTCAAGAAATAATTTACACTGTATTGAAGTAATAAAAAGATAATAAAACGTTCTAAAAAGTCGAAAAGCAATTAAATTACTAATTATCTTTTCAATAAAATGGTAAATACTTAAGCTTTTCATAAAAAAACAAAACAATTTAATGTATTTAACAAAAGGTAAGGTATTGATATTATTCCATTCAAAAGAGAAGTGGCAGTTAGTTTGCCTGTTAAACAATTTAAAATATTCATGTTAAATGATGATACTCGAAAATTGTATTTCATTGCTTTTTTATAATCTGTAATCAATTATTTATTTAACACAATGGTGTAACATAATAAAGAAAGAGACATTTTATGACATCATATGGTTACAGATAGGGCATCCAATCCCGAGATCCCGTTCAATTTTCTGATCCCGATATCCCGGGATTGATACGGCTGCGATTCCGGGATTTCTGGATTGAGAAATTTTGAGCGAATCCCGACAATTGACATGAAATTGGCAAATCGAGAATTTCAGATTCCTCGGTGAACTAAAAAAGAAAAAACGAAGTTCTGTAACAATTTGGGAAAAGGTATACCAAATCGAGAATTTAAAATTCCTCTGTGAGCTAAAAAAAAAAAACGAGATTTGGAGATAATCCGGGGAAAAAGTATAGCAAATTGAGGATTTCAAATTCCTGGGTGAGCAAATCTCAATGAATTGAAAATTAAGCAATCCCGAAGTCCCGGGATTGGAAAAAGGCTCCGGGATTGGATACCCTAGTTGCAGACAATTCTCAGAATTATCCAACTTTCTCATTTACAAAATCATAAGCTCATAGAAACTTAATTGTACACTGGTACAGCTCAATATTATTGATAAAAAAATGTTATATAGATAATAAAATATATTTATTGTATATAATTCCTTTTTTAATATTTTAATTTTCCTAATATACAAACAAACATGACTGCATGTGATTTAAATTTCGAAATACCGTGAAACACTGTCTTATTTTGATGGATATAGTAGGAATTGAAAATGTCTTTCCTTGCTGTTTTTTTTTTAGTTTATAACATTGCCCAATTATTTGTGAACAGTAAAAATATGTGTGGTGTATTTTTTTGAAATTATTGTATGAAAATAAATTTCAATTTATTTTAATAGATCTATTGAAAACCAACAACCGAATAATCGGTCGAATGATCCATCTTCTTCTAGCCATATAGTACCCAATGGATCAAAAATTGTCTAACTGAAAAGGGTAGGAATATTTTGACGTTTCCTTCCGGTCTGGCTGGGATTGAGGAGAAACCGGAGGTGCAGAAGGGGATTTAAGGGATGAAACGGCGGGATATTGACGTCAGCGTAGAAGACTGCGGATACACTATTCAAAATTTACCTGCTCAATCTGTAAACAAAAGGAAGCCTTCTGATCGGTACACCTTTATAAATGGATTATGTCAGTTTACATATATAATTTACCAAAGTATTAAAGGTATTATATTTTCCTTAAATCACTTTAAAATAATAAAATCGTATTTCATAAAAATTTGGAATTGTGAATTTGAAGCATTTTTTTAACCTAGCAATTGTTTAAAACACTTGAATGATGTAAAGTAATTTATTTATAATAAAAATTCATTCGTCAGATAAACTAAATGTGATAAATAAATAATTTATGGCTTATATTGATTATTCCATTAGAATTTAAAAATTTGGAGATAAAAATGTAGTGTTAAATAATTAATGAACGTAAATGACAAGTCAATTCCACTTCAACACAGTAAAGCATCCAATATGTTATGCGTTGGTGGTGAAAGGGAGAATTCGGAATCATTTAGGAATCGAATAGATAAACCTTCATTAGGTGATTAACATCAGGGGAAATAAAAGAAAATAAACCAAACGCTGTATTGATAGGCATACGTCTCCGGAGAGAAAGATATACGATGAAAGACTGAGAAGTTGGTAAAGAATCGACTATTGTGTGAACAGAACGACATTTTGTTGAAAGTAAAAACATGAATACGGAAAAACAGCCGTATTATCATTTTAAATGTTTAATTATTGCGATATCAAATCATTATTAGCTTAAAAGGTGATGACATATTTGTATATATAGATTGAAAACATATTTAATAATAATCTGAAAAACTGTATAAACAAGGATTAAAACATTTGACTGGCAAAACAAGGTATGATGTCAGAGCTAAAGAGTTAACACATACCTTAATTACTTTTTGTCGCAAGAAAAAATCAATATTGTAATTTAAGCAGTTTTTACAAGTGTATATAATAAATATTTTGAAAAAAATATTATTTCAATATAATATTGCGTTACAAATTTTATTGCTACCGATGTTTCACTTATTTAAAAAACATCTAAAAACACAACTAATAGATTTTTAAAAATGACCAAAATTGAATTTAATCCTTAATAATTTTGAATAAAGTTATCACCCATTGCAAAAAATAGTGTTGACAGAATAAGGTGAAAAAATATGTTATTATTTTACTTCTACAAATATTATTTTGTTCATAGTTGATGTATATTATATGAGAAAACGAGTCAATAAGTGTGGTAACAGAAATTGATAAATAAATAATAAATTATAGAGGAATGGAGTGTTGGTTTATGTAGATTTTAAAACACGATTTCAATTAAAAACAGTAAATTAGTTTTTCTATATTGTTGTGTCAAAAACATAGTCACTGTATCAAGTTTTATAAATTAATAATCTGATTTGTGACTGAATTCTAAAGAAACAAAAACAAAGAAAAACGTTTACCTGGAATGAGCTTTTCGCCTCTTTTAGAGGCATCCTCAGACAGACTTACTTTCACAAATGCTTGCTTAAGTACGAATGATTTTAATTTTTCTATTCTGATATATTATAATAAAAAATAAATAAAAATGGGAGGCAATGAGAGGATGATAGAAAAAAAAACAACACGTGTCACAGCTTGTAGCACAATACGTAGAATAATCTAAGTTATTTTATATTAAAATGAACTTTCACAAAGTTACCGCCGAATCCATCGAAAGTATAATATAACGTCATAAAAATATTAAGACTGTGTTATACGGATCGCAGTGATTTAAGCTAATTAACATAACGACAAATAAATCATTTATACGATATATGAATTTTACGCTGGAATGTGATTGTATAACAAATAACTTTACTGTAGTTTTGCAATCATAATATCTATAAGTCTATTTGAAAGATTACAAAATGCACTAAGTCGGTTTTAATGCATGTAAATATGGTTAGTGTGAAAATGTTTTTTCAATATCTAAAATAAGTTGAAATGGGCGACCCCTGGATGATAAGGGGTAGTCAACAGGATGGTTTTCCAGGACAGTGTATTATTTCCTCCAGTAGATCGCGTTACACGGCTCATTACGCACAACCCCTGCAGCCTTCCGCGGCACGAGACAGATATACTGTCACTATGTACAATACCTTGGTACTGTAACGATATACCGATAGGGTTGTAGGTGAAAATACTCAAATGAATTGTAGACCGCTTGAATTTTTGAATGAAATCAAGCTTTGTTTTTAAAACTTGTGCCTGAAAAATGGTCCACTGTCGAAATATTAAATTAAATTTTCCAATGATAAACTACGAAAAAAATATTTAATAATAAATCTGAGAATTATTTGAAAAAACTCAACGTGTTGCTAGCGAGTCTTACAAAAACAATTTATAGTATATTTTTTTCAAAAACATTAGCTGTCTTTGATTTATCTACTGATTGATGTGTAATATATTGGATGCTTATGTTTTCCCATAACTAATTGAGAGTTATATTTTTGGATGAATCTGATATAAGTATTGTAATTGGATAATGAAATTGTTTTATTATTCTACAATCACAAAAAACTATCGCTTTATATATATTTTTAACGTGACTTAGAATGTGTTGAAACATGTCTTGGGTCAGTTAATCAGTTAAACTAAATTATTCCATTTGTCGATTGCAAGAAAAGTAACAGTAACTATTAATATCGATTGTGGCGAATGGATATCATGTCATGTATGTCGAAATGAACCAGGATGAACTTAGAATGAAGAGAGTGTTTAACAATTTTAACCTTTACGGTACAGGTTAAAGATGTGTCACATACCGCCTACGTCATGTTGGTAAGCGTGATTTTTTACATGTATTATGCCAGGCTTAAAATTAGCTGTTGCTATATAAATAAATTATAATTAAAATCATCAACAGCTTAAAAAGAATGATATATTATCATATAATTATTTTATGGCAACATACTAAACTTAATGTCCACTTTGAATGTGTAGCATATGGCTTCCTATCAGAGGAATCTCAAAGGTAATTATTTCAACTGTTTGCTCCTCAGTTGAAAAACCCATCTTTTTCAGAGAGCAGTAGGAATAAAACGATACAATCAGCGCGTAATTATTTGAACGCGCTAGGACAAGGATTGGAAAAGTGAATTTTATAGATATCACAAAGATCAATGTCTTCGAACGGAAATCGACAAGCCGATTGAAAAAAATGTATTGACATTTTGTAAAATATATATTATGTATAACTTCTGTGTTTTTTTTTTATATGTAACTGAAGAAAGCGGTTTTGTCATAATTCTAATGCTATATCTATTCAAAAGCTTAAATAAGTTAGTGAAAGGTTTTAAAGTAAGAAAATAATCCGTACTGCACAATTGTACCAACCCTATCAAATGAAAAAATAAATTCAAGAAAATATATCACAGATTGGATAACAAGAAAGGAATGGGATATAACCATTATTTATCTTTTGTTTTTTATTCATTCTGAAAAACGTTACAGTCTTAAGAAAAAGAGGGATACAATACAAGACTGGGGTGACTGTACAAATACAAACATATAAATGTATTATCAAAATCCATACTCATCACAAAAGATTTCAAAATATAATATAAAGATCTGTAGTATATTTTGAGATGTTGAAAATATTCAATATTTAAAAAATTATTATTTGAGATAATAAAGATCATGAATGCAGTATTTAGAGTGTTTAAGAGTTGTCGAAAAAGCTGGTTGGTTAAAACTATTTTCTTGTTATTGATATTAATAGAATAGAAAAAAGCTGCCTATCACTATGGCCAATAGTTTAAGCCATATGACTTCAGAAACAATATATTTCTGCGACTTAAGTTTTCAACGTACAGACGGATACTTGCATTAATTTGCATTAATGAATTTTGTATCCAAAGATGTAACTGACTGATTTTTTTCCATAATCAATTATGAAAAATAAAAGTGAAAATATGTAGGTAAGCAACTACCACATATAAACTGTTTTAACCTCATTATTAAACCTTAAAACTATATTATAAAATACATTCAACACTTTTTGTTGCATCTACTGACAAAGTGCTTCGCTTACGACTCTTGTACAAAGCGAATTTTAATTTGATAAAAGCTGTAAAATATATTATAGATCTATGGTAAATCAGAAGAACTACATGTATTTTTAAATAATAATACATTTATTTGTTTTTGCTTGAGTTTATTTTATTTATTATAAATTATGTACCATTTACTAAAAATGCTTAATAATTGGAAATGTGATTATACGTCAGCAAACGTCATGTGGACTGATATAATCCGAGTCAGAGAATAAAATAAAATCGGAGTTGATAGAATTTAAAACTTTAGAGGAAAGATACGCAATAACTACTCTTAAGCTTTAAAATTTACAAGGCGATATACCATGGTATACTATCAAAGTATTATTCTAAACATTCAATGATAAGCACATATCATGCATATTGATTTCTTCATAGCGGGAATGTGACGGTTATAGCATCACGGTTTTCATTAGTTTTATTTTAAGAAGATTTGTAATGTAGTGAAAGACCTCCAGACATTGATAAATATCAAAGTAACGAAGCAACATACTGCTCAAAGGATTCGAATGCAATAACATATTTTTCTACGCAACACAATAAGAGTTATTGAGTAGTTGTAGAATAATATCTCCACTTCCAAGAAAATGTTTTGTTGTAAATATATGACGATCAAATCTAATGAATGTGATAGAGAATTTTTCTAATAATGCTTCAATAAATGAAATTCTCATATTTTAAACAGTCATAAAGAGATACATTATTTAATATTGTTATCACAACAGCAAAAAGATAGAAATTAATGTTCGGTTTATTGACGTTAGATACGTATGTGTCATATAAATAATTGGTGTATTAGTTAAATATACTAAAAAAAAGCCGCCTATGTGGTCGAGTGGTCAACGTTGTTGGCTTCGGCTACAGAGGGCCCGGGTTCAAATCCCGGTACGGACAGTTTTATAAATTGATTTTTCAATCGATTTATGATTTCTGTTCAAAGGCATGGATGTATGTGATGTCTTGAATTCCCCTTTCTCACCCATCCTATCCTATGAACGGGGCGTGTTGAGAGCGATTAGCTTACCACTAATCCTGTCCCAGCCCTGTCCTTCTATCCCTACTCTATTTGGAAAAAGAGAGGTTGAGCAACTGAGTAACAAGCAGTTCTCGTAGAAACACTTCTGTTGAGATAAACTCCATTAGGAGTCCATATGCTCCACATTGGGAGCGGACAAGGTTTAAAAAAAAAGACATGAAATAGAATGCATGTATAGAATATTAAAGTGTTGTAGAAAGAAAAATAATGTGTAAAAAACAAATTAACTTATTATTTTTGAGCTTTATAACGTGGTTTTGTATAAAAAGTGGGTGGGTAGTGATAAAACAATCAAACTGTAAACAAAACATATTTTTAAACCAGTAATAAACAATTCCATAAATGATTAAGTTTTACAAGTACCAACTCAAAAGTTAATCACAAAGTATATTAAATTTCATTCGACTTTCAAGTAACTACAAGTGAGTCCAAAATGAACGTTTTAGTATAATGATAAAACTTAATAACTTAAATGAAAATGCTGAAGTTGTAACATCGTATGCAAATATGCGCACTCAGTTACTGCAAGTGTATATTCCAATTAGGTCGTAATGTGATTATTATCTCACCAAAGTATTGGTGTGGATGTCTACGTCGTAGAACTCATGTCATAGAGTCTACGACGTAGACTAGGGGCCGTGTACCAACCACACCTGGAGCAGCTGTATTAACTTAACAACGGTACCATTCGTGTTTGACACAAACAGTTGTAGTACTATGATAAACAATGTTTATGGTAAAAAGGAAGGCTTCTTTCTTCATTAATGACAAATTCGAGTTGCAATATAAACGAGAAGTTTTTTAAAATGATTCCATCAGCATGAATCATGGGTGTCATTTGATCAATTTATAGATTTATAAGTTTTTTTAGGAGCGATATTTTTTTTATCTATAATTAGAACAGTAATTCTTTATTTTGTTAACATAGAAAAAAAACTGATTGTCACCGATCCTCACAAGTAAACATACAAAATAATCAAAAGTCTTCAAGTGAATTTACTTTATAAAATAAGCTTAGAAGAGGATTTAAAATGAATGTTAAGTATGATTGACAGTTAATTGGAGTAATTAATTAAGTCATAGCCTAGACCAGTGGTCGGCAACCTACTACCCGCGGGTAATTGAATTACTCACTTTGACATTTTGAGTTACCCGCCAAGAAATCATGATAATATTTTTTTTATCAATTTATTTATTTCATGAGACCAAGGAAGACACCAATAACAATATTATATGTGTGCTTTGTATTTACACATATATATCATGCAAATAAATAGTGTATTATATATAAATCTATATTTTCTGAAAATTATTTTTTAATGAATTAATGGTGAAAAAATATTTTTAACTTTTACCCAAATTTATTTTTGCAAAAAAAATATTTTTTACCCAGTCTCTCAAAACGTTGCCGAACACTGGCTTAGACTTTATTATTATAATAGTTATAATGGCCAAATAGTTTTCAATTTTTACAGCATCATGTTATATTGGTTTGATACACATTATATGTGATAATTTATATTTAACTGGTAATAATATAGAACTGGATTTCAGAAAAATTCAAAACGCATTTCACCTATTTCTACTAATTTCACATAATATAATATAGGTAATTTATAGGCTTTATATATTGCTGTACTATTTTTCATATCATTTTTGATAACAATTACGTTTTAACTCTTGCAATATGTAATAAGAATTTGAATATCATTGAAAATATTCTACTTAAGAAAAATTTAATTAATCAAGTCAATTAATTTTTCTAAGCCACAAAAACTTATTAAAACCAAATAAATATAGAAATCATGGGGACGGTGAAATTCAAAAATATTCAAAGAATGAATGGAAAAATTAAAAATAAATAAAATATAAGAAAAGTTATTCTTATACTTTAAAATCTAATATAATGTATATATTATGCTTCATTTTTACTAGCAACACTTTTTATAATGGAATGAATATTTTTAGAAGGAAAATAAATCGACAACTTTTAGCATAAATGTAAATGGTAAGGAAACTATTCATGCGATATAAAAATTACAAAAAGTTGACCTAAATGCCACAAAATAAAGTTAAGTGTAAACTATACAAATACATAAGTACAAAATACATTTATACGCCATCGGCTTTGTAACGAAAATGTCTGTAAGCGTTTTTCTTCTTCGCTAAAAGCTCTCGTGAACAGCAAAGACTTTCTCATATCCACAACAGTGGTGGAGATTTAAGTTTCACCAAATCCCAAAAGGGTGGATCCGTTTTCAGTTTTCCAAATGACGCGAGTAAAACTGAAAAGCTACGATCTCAAGAACAACGCCCATATAAATCTTTCACATGTTAACATGTGCTATTTTGTCTAGCGTTTGAATTGTTTTAGCAAGCTAGCCTTATTTCTAGCGATTTATGAGATTGGATGTACTGTTTATGATTAATATATTTTTTGAAGTTTTTTTATCATATAGTCAGTATACATTTTAATTAATTGTGAAGTAAATATTAAAAAAATGATGTTCTTTCTGGACCGTATAAATTTTTAAGTAACAAGAGTGTTTTTTGATTTATTTAATAAATCTCCACGTCTCAAATTATAAAAAGTTTTGGATTGCTTGAATTGATATTGTCATGAATTAAATTCATACGTTAAAAAAACAATGTATTGAAAGGCTTCTGCTACCTGAAGACGTTTGGAATATTTAGTTGATCGAGTGGTCAACGTCTTTGGCTTTGGTTATAGATTTAAATTCCAGTATGAACAGTTTTATAAATGGTTTGTAAAATTGTATTCGAAAGCATAAATGTTTGTAATGTCTTACATTCCCATTCTCATCCATTATATCCTAAAATCAGGGTAGAAATAGCGATTAGCTAACCACTAGCTCTGTTCCAGCCCTACACTTCTATTCATACTCTATTTGAAAACAAATATATGTTGAGTAACAATCACTCCATAAGGAGTCCATATGCTCTGCACTGAGGGTGGACATATTGAAAAATATAAAGATTACTCAATATAATAATTATGAAAAATGAGTTTAGTGACGATTAGACAGCAAAGTATTTGGTTGCACAATAATTAAAGCACATACATGATAGCTACATCAGAACTAATAATAGTCCTGACATTTCTGACAATATCATGACGTCGCAACAGTTATCAACACTATTTCGTTTACATAAAATACGTTATTATTAATCTCAAATAACTAATTTGTTTATCGTTACTTCGAGTTTCTTCAAGAATTATAAGCAAGGCACTATACTGGGAGATAATAAACTGTGAATAAACTATAAAAAGTTGATGTAAGTGGCAAGTATTACATTGAGTATTTATGAAGATCGAAGAGCCATTTTTAGTTATGAAGGATTTTGTAGTCAATACAAAAGGCGTGTAAATTATATATATTCATGAATCTTAACTAATCTAAGAATAAGATTAATTAAAACTACAGTTAAAAACAGTTAGAAATGTTTTAAGGACACGAGTCTAATTTATTTATTATATTTTTTTGGTTATATTGACAAATTTAAATCTTTAAAAGAATACCGGTGGATGAACACAATATACATTTATAAATTGTTGGTTGTGGCTGGGCTGGATTATTATATTAGCGAGTCGTCGGCAGGGGAATTCAAGGATCGTGTCTACCTGTATACCTTACGTTTTTTGTCCCACACGCATTTGACACACTGCAGTTTAAAGTTATATACGAAAATTTGACCAACTTTCTGGATTTTAATATTTGGTGATAACAATAATATCAGAAATATCAATTGCTGGTATAGTGAAATTTAAAATATATTTTCGGTCTCTGTTGTTTATTTTTAAAAAGATTCGCCTTCCCGATCAGTTTGGCATGGGTTCAAGTTCGGCCGAAATTAATTTTATTTTTAAATTGGAAATCTTGTGCATATATGATATCATTTGTTTTTAACTTTATTTCTGGAGATTTAAAATCTTTTTTCAATGGATACTGAGCACGTATTGCTAGTATTTAAACAAGTGTCATTTACTAATCAATCTTTAGAAAAAATGCCTATATGTATATTAATATTATTAAAATTATTAGTTACTTTTGGAGAAGATTTTTTTGAATAGATGCATCATTCGATATGATAAATAAAATACACAAACTAAAATTTATACAAAAAAATCACAATTTGTATTAAAAAAATATTATATTGCCAGATTTTAATTCAAATCTTATTTTTGAAAACAGTTATAATTAGTTGATTCCAGAAAAATCTTTTCTACAGGATTGGTCCTCTGAATATCCGTAATGACTAAATTAATTGTTTGGATTAGTAAAGTGTTTTTTTTTTCATTGCGCATTTACAAAAAGTATATAATGGGACATTACGGATTAGTTTTGAGTCATTTACAGTAGGTTTAAGGTTTTTTTGATTTTTGAAAAACTATTCTAAATAAATCATTATTAGTTATGGCATATCATATGTCAAGCATTAGCATCGTACACCAATATTCGTGTAAAACAAGCAATAGCGCAAGTGATGCCTAGCCTCCTGAGAGCACTTAAAATCGAGCCGTAGACGTCACTTTTCAGAAAGCAATATCTCGCATTGTCGTGTCAATACGGCAAAGCGGAAAGTCCCGTGTGTGAATAAAAACGTTCTGCGAAATTTGCAGTGAGCATACCGTCGCCATTTTGATGGCTCGATTTAATATTGTAACGGTAATCGTCACCGTCAGACATTTATTATATGTTTGATATCTCTCAGGATTAAGGTATTTTGAGTAAAATTTGTCCTACTTTAAAACATGAATGTATGTCTAGCTAAAATTTAAAAAAGGAACCACCTGTCAGATTATCGACACGTAGATATTTAATAAAAATAATAAAAGATTTTTAGTACTTTTTCCACATACAATTTATTTGATCAGGACCGGTTTCGCTCATCGCGAGCATTATCAACTGATAAGAAAAATATATAAACAGTGATATTTATACAAATTTAAATTGAAATAAAAAGGTGTAAGCAACTATTAACAATTTAAAGGATTAGCAAATTACATTATAATTACACAAAATTAAAATGCTTAACAACCATAACAATTAAAAAATCATCATCAAGAATAATAAATCTAAGTGGCAAACGATATCAATTATAAACACAATTAAAATTTGGGAAATTTTTACACAAAGTGAAAATTTTTACACAAAGTAAAAATTTCCCAAAAAAAAAAAAAAATAATTGTTTAAAAGTTCTTACAAAAGTATTATTTTATCGCTAGATAAAAATCTATTATAGAATTAAAAAAACTATTACTTTTTACTATGTAGAGAATTTAAATGAAAGTGCTTATCAGAAGCGTTATTATGCTTTTATCACTGTATAAAATTGCTTCATTGTTCATTAAACGGCCGGGTGTACTATTTGAAAACACTGGCTACGTGTTTCTGTTAGTCTATTGGAAAGCAATCTCTCGATAATCTCCAGTCGCGGATTGGCGAGTGAATAAAGGCAGAGTATGTAGCCCCATGGCAATAAACACGATAAGAATGTCGCAGAGAAACAATAAAACTCTCAATAAAATAAAGCCGTCGGACGTTTTTGCGGGGCTACCTGCGACCGTCTGCTACAGGCGACATTGTTGGGGAATATTGTTTTCACGCACTACGACTCAATCAAATGAAAAGCGCTTCCCTTTGTAAGAACCGTTTTATGTGTTAACTATTTATTGTATGTTGCGTATGCTGTAACACAAAAATACGACATCTATTAAAACAATGTCTTAAGTCAAACAAAAGGTAACCAACTGCATATTAGCAGAATGGAAATATTGAGTGTCAAGTTTGTACATGTTTTAAGATAATTTATGTTAAAGTAGTGAATGTACATACATTGTTCTGTTAAAATGATATTCATTCTTACATAACTAGTAACAACTTTAAATAAGCATTATAAATGTTTTGCACTTGGTAACTTTTTCATAACAAAACATATGACAATTAAATAATTTGTCCGCTAAGCACTATGAAAATAATGCAAATAAAACATAAATTATGACGAATTTAAGTTTGATCTCTTTTTCAAATCAAAGCTTGGAATATTATAATAAGACTAGTTCCAATTCATGACTTAACATATCTAAAAACGTTCATTTGTTTCTTTTTGGTTAACTCAACCCAGATGTTATATGTGATTGACATCGTGTAAAAATATTTTTAATATTACAAAAAAAAGAAAAATTGTTGTTGACCGTATGGAATATTTATTTATCCTGTATTATATTGATGAAGATTGTTTAGAGTATTTTTGAGCTGCGTCGTAACGATTTTCAATTCGAATTGAATACAATCAAAATGACGCTTAACAATCGTGTGATTAGGTAACCATACCGGTCTCCCGATTATGCCCATTATAACTTCAGTTGCAAATTCTAATCCTGCATGGTCACAGGCGCCATTATTCCGGGTGGGATTTGAACCTGAGCGAATCGTCCGCTTCATTCCCGCCGCTAATTGGCTCATCTAAACACTAGAGAGAGAAATTGTGATGCAAATGTACTGCGGTGACTGTTTCAATCCTAGTATGATACATTATGACCCACAGAGTAGAGAAAATATACTCTTAATTGAATGCTGTTGAATAGTTTTTTGGCATATTTGTCCAAGCAAATAATTATGTATAAAAAACGCTTCTTTAATGAGGTAACAAAACTAAACTTTGATCGTTAAGATGATTGTGTAATAAAACGGAACAAGCCGACCTAATAAGTTTTTCGACTGTTTCATCCCTTATTCAAAAAAATTAAAAAGCTATATATTAGTATGTAAAGTATAAAGTAAAACTTTGGAAACTAAATGAAAACAAATTATCAACCTTATTCACGAACAACTTTTCATATAGTCAAATAAAGCTTAATGAAATAATTTCATTCAAAATTTCCAACAACATATATATTTTTTGTATATTAAAGTGATCAATTATTAAAAAAATATAAAATCAAATCTGCCCTCATCTCTTTATAGAGAACCATGAAATTTTTGAAGACTTCGTCTCCTGAATCAATCTATTAATAGACTAAATGATAGACAAACCATACAAATGATACAGGTTAAAGATTTACCAAGGAAAACTTCAATGTTCATTAAAATTTATACTTTTATAATTTACTTATAATTTTACGCTCTTGGTGTGGTAAAAAAAGGATTTGTAATAAAAAAAATTGGCAGAATTTTTTTTAACAAGACCTGATCATAAATCAGACATTTTTTCAAATGAATGAGGATAAGCAATATTTTTTGTAGGGTTCATGGCACAGTGGTCAACGTCGTTGGCTTCCATGCCGGACCTCACGGGTTCGAATCCCAGTAAGAACAACATTTTTCAATCATCAATGTTTGTGCTGTCTAAAATATCCCCGCCTCCCACCTCACAGCGACTAGCCAACTACTAGTCCTGTCCTAGCTCCCATCCTTTTTATCTTTACTCTCTCCAAAAGCAAGAGAGGTTGAGCAACTGAGTAACAAGTTGTTCTCGGAGAAAATTTTCTGTTGAGATAACTCCGTGCGGAGGCCATATTGAGAGCTTCAATGATAAAAAAAACAGTGTTAATATGTTTTGATGCGAATAATGTAGTTGTCTTTGGTGTTATTTCACCAAATAAAAACTCTATTTATTTTTAGAGTTAAGATTTATTTTAAATTTGTCTTTCATGAAAACATTTTTTTTAAATATAGTAAATGTTTCAAGAATAAATAAAAATGGAGCATACAAGCATAATACAAGCATATTAAAATTTCATATATTTAAAAACATGTAAAAGCATATAAAATATTTACTCTACTATTACAAAAAAAAAATTTTTTTATGTGTATTATTGAGAACTTTAAGTTTTGATATAGTTTTATGAAATGATGTTGAAATAAACGTGCATATAATGAAAACCATCGTATATGAATGGAAAAGTTCTATGAAACCGATTACTAGTTCTGCCATCTATGCCAATTACTATTATCTTCTACTGTGGTCGAGGGTGGTCATACACCTTACACCCCCTGATTAAGCCGCTAAATAGTAGGGGGACAACAGTGAAGTGCAAATGTTAGACATTATTAATCTAAGGGATTCTATTTCATTATTATTACTAAGTAGGTGTCTCTATTAAATATAAATTATTGTGGTATTACATTGAATTGTTTTTAAAGCCCGAACTGTTCTATTATGCACTGTCATATATTTTTTTTTAAATCTTGGTGTTTTAATTATTTTACTGTAATAATTTGATAGTAAATATTCTCACACTGTACCTTATTTATAGTTCACACAGAAATGAGTTTTCAATCTGAAGTGAAACTAAATGCATACAATATATTTGACACAAATAATAAAGCTACATAATTATTCTATATCTAAAATGGCTCTCTTAGTTGAATTGACATTGACTTATAAGACCCCTTTTATAACGAAGTCAAAAAGTAGAGAACATAGCTTTGAAATATTATCGGTGATTTGATACAACCTCGTATCTTAAAGAACACCACTTTTCAGGAGACCCGTAAATGTACTTTATTTTACCTTAATCGCGTTATATCGCGATAATACACTAATGGATCGGGTTTGTCCTCAATATCTTCGACGAAGTTAATAAAAAAAAAGCCAAGACGTTTCCATCCATGCTATCTCCTTTTTTATGCTAAGCACAGCTCATGGCCATATTCTTTACCAACGATGTGTCATTGAATATATTTTTTTGAGGAATAAGTTAAAGAAATAAGTGCGTATTGAAATTCTGAATTCATTATACCAAAAAACTCAAAACTGACATAAGTTGAGATACGAGCTTGTAGAAAATTTAGGAGGATATAAATATTTGTTTTTTTTAAGAGTGATGTGTTAAAATTGATTTTATAATTCTTTATAACTTTATCACCTTTCATAAATTACTATTAAAATTCATTATATTTAGTCATTTTTCAAATAAATTATCCGAAATATTCCTAAAAAGAAAATCTCATTTCTTTTCAATTCACACAAACCGATCACCGATCTTAAATATTGAAGTTGATTTCATTCATTTAAATATTTTAATTAGTAAGTTTGTAAATGATATTTTATAGAAACAATATCGCTTTCTCAGAAATACGCCACTGAACATAGGTGACCAAGATTCACCCTAGAGGCTCTATGGCTAGATTGTTATTGTCTTAGGATTACATTATGGTTATCGTTTGTTTTAGACAATGCCGTATTTGGTACAGGAATCAGATCGTATGGTCACAATGTAGATATCAAAACATTATACAGATTAAGTCGGCTTACAAACCAAAATGGAGATCCAAAGTAATATTGTTTCGATATACACAAAAATAAATTTTTCACATCGGAAATTGAACAATTTTCAAACATCATTGTCTATATTATCCTTTTATGTTGTTAGTAGTTTAAACCTCACTAATTTTTTTAAGTATGTTTTATGTTGGTTATTTTAGAAATGTTTTTGATAAAATAACTGTTTTTGAATTAATTTCGATAAATTATGAATAGCTTATGTAAATACCCTGCTCGATGAATTTTTTTATGAGTTAAAAGTAATAATGAATATGACAATAAAATACAATAATTATGGAACTATTAGTTACTTGAAATTGTAATTTGTGAAAATAACTTTTGTTTTTGATATCATTGCAACGTATTCAATAACTAAATTAGCGTATTTAATTGGTAGATAAGCAATAAAATATACAGATAACCTTTATAAAATTAATTTTGGAGAATTGTAAAGATTAATTATAACTATATTATAATTATAATCACGATTATAAAATGCCGACAAGGGGAGAAAAAACAATTCTGGTAACATTCATGTAAAATTAAATGTAATATCATTTCCTCTTCGATTTACGATGTTTAAAGATTCCTAATCCGAAAAATATTACTTATTAGTTTTTATGGTAGATGTAAGGTTATCACTATTTTGTCTCCTTTTAAGTATTTTGTAGATTGGTTAAAAAGATGTTGCTATTTGAAATAAACTAAAAAAATAATTATTTAATGTTTATAAGAGAGATTAAGTATTTGATCACAAAACCGAAATTGATAACGAGTCTCTCATTGTTAATCGGCCTTCTTGTTCTTTCGTGTTTTTTGGTGGCGTAATCGATATTTACATTGAACTGATTTTGTAACAAATGAATTGCTTTGTTTTTATGACTAATAGGATAACGAATTGAATGATAATTTACTTTGATTATTTATAAAGAGCGATTCAATATTTGGAATAATTTTATCGAGTATTATTAACGTTAATTTACTGTTTCATAATTCTGTGAATTTTTTCGTGAACGAGCCATTTCAGTAAACATGCAATATTATTAAAAGTTTCAAGGATCAGTATAAACTTTTGGGCAAGTTGTATAAACGTTTACAATATTTGTTATATGTTACGGACGGAATAAGTTGTAATAATAAAAACAAAGTTTTGTGTATTAGAGAAGGTCTATCTACTACATGTGTGTATGCAGGCTAAAATTATAAAATCCTTCATAAAAGAAAACATAGTGAAATATTTTTGGGGATTTTTATGTAAAATGAAATTAAATTTAGCAAAGCTCATTTGAATGTGAGAGTTAAGCCAAAATTGTTTTTATTTATAAAGTTTTATAGAATTTATGAAAAAGCTTTTATTCATTAGTCTGAGGAAGTTAAGTATGAACTTGCCGTTGTATACAATTAGAATAAATTGCTTGCATTTGTTATGTATAGAGTGCTATGTTAAATTATTTATGAAAACTTGTAACAATAAACCTATATCGATATCCAATTCCTTCTCTCCAAATCTAGCCAGTTCAAATCGAGAGTTCAAATCGAAATGTTTTATTACAAAGTAGAGACTCCTCGATACTCATATCATATTATTTTGATTAATAAGATTAAGTGATTTATTTATAAAGTGTAAATTTATGTATATGGAATAAAGTTGAACCAACATTGAATGAAAATTAAATGTTTTAGTAAAAATATATGCATAACACTTTTGATGATTTATTTTAATAATATCTTTTGACGGTTGCGAGTTATGACAACTCACAAAACATCAAGATAAACGCAAAATATCCCTTGAAAATATTCGTGTAAAGTAGTTTTATTTTGTTAGAAATGAGAGGGGAACATGAGTAAACACTATGAATATGCCACATGGAAATCTTGAACTTTGCCTGATTCTACATTCAACCAAATCTTGATAAAAAGTGCAACAGTGTACCGAAACTAGTGAGGCATGAGAGAAAGCAAAGAGATCGACAAGGAATCTTGAAAGTATCGGTCATATGTAGTAAATAGGGAACAGATACGGCAAAAAATAGCTCCCGATTCAAATAATAATATCATTTGTCGTAAAACATATATTTTTTAATTATTTTAACAAAGCTGTACACTCTGAAGCAGAGATGATTTAATGTTTTATTACTTTTGCAAGATTAAATTTTATTTTGAAGAAAATAAGTAACTGGCTAATCAATACTGCTATATTTTTTGTTCAGCTGACCTTGAAACGTTTTGGAAATATTTAAAAAAGATTTTTTTGTCAGCAATACAAGTGAAATGACAATTGTTATATTGGATTACATTGATCAAAGGTATTTGATTTAGTGGCATAACGACAGAATAAAGATTTCTTAAATTTAATAAAGATAAATGTAAAAAAATATATGCAGAAGTATTCGTTAAATAAAATAGATTGAGACATAACGTTTATATAGTATTATATATAAACTAAAGCTTTTCTTCAAATATTGAATCTATAGTGAGTGACATAATACTTTTAAAAAAACCAACGTTTTTTTAAATCATTACAAATAAAAATTGTTCTCAGATAGATACATTAATCTCACGAATCGTGTTGTTGATTTCTGTGATTGATTTTCATTTGATTTTTAAAATATTTATACACAAAAAAACAAATATTATAAAGAGAAACATTCTCCCAAAAAGGCGAATATTTGTATAATCATTTTTTTTTTATACAAATATCTATTTATTGTAATTTTACAATAGAAAAACATATAGAAAAAATTAAAGTTCAACTTAATTTGAAATGGTAAAATAATGTAATCTTTCTACGTAAAACGTAATTCTGTAAAATAATTTTGTCATTTTTGAAATGGTCTTTGCTTTTAAATGAAATATAGACAGCTTATTAAACATATTAAAATTAATATGGTTCCTTATAGTTTACTACGAATAAACAAAAATGATTTCCACTTGATATCTACCACGATTTCATTTCTGATAAAAAATAATATTTGCCAAACAAAATTGTAAAATATTTCATAGTCATATTTTTTACACAATGGTATTATAATATAACCTCTAAAATAAAGATAATACTCATTACCATATTAAACATTAAAAAAGTGCAAGTATTAACAGGCAAGATCACCAGGAAAGGAATAATTAAAAAAAAGCAATATGAAATGTTTCTACTATACTTTTATGCTACGTATAAAACGTTTGGAAAATTTTTAACTTTCAAGCCAAAGAATGTCATTCTTGAAGAGTAGTTAATTGTTGGAAATTATAATAAATCCTGTTATATTTGAATTCTGGTTTTCTTTTATACGGATAATTGATTCGGATAATTGGGTTGACCTTGAATCTAACATTATTCGCGTATACTTATTATATTTATTATCGACGCAATAATAACAAATATTATATGTTCGTTTTTTGTATTATTCTACACCATTGTGAGCAACGATCATTTAGATTATTCTATGCAAAATTGCAGCCGGAATAGAATTATTCATATGTTAGTAAATTCTCATTAGTAATAAAAAAAATAATATTGTGAAGTAATCGTGTACCGCCAACACAATAGGGCCCTAGTTAGCATAGGATAGTTTCAACCTGCAGACCAGTCTACAGTTAGAATGTATTTATTTTCAGGGCTATGTCAAAATAGTTTCATCTGTGAATATACTATCAACATTTTACAACTTGTTAGATTATATGACAAGTTTTTTTCGCGTGAAGATTTTTTTTATAATTTGATAATTTTATATTTTATTTATATAAATACAGAACTAATTGAAACAGAATATTTTTACAAGTGCACAAAAACGAAAAGAATATGTGTAGTTAAAAGAGTATGTCTAACAGTTATACAATTGAAATAAAGGTTCAATAATTTATGTAAATAATCGTAATTTAATAAGTTTTCTCAATTAAAAAAAAACTGTATTTGTGACAATTTATAATAAAATAACAATGGCAAAAAAGTGAATTTAGTACATTAGCCATATGCTCACACTTAAATACATAAACTACATAATTATCAAAAGCTTTAATCTTGAACAGAAAATTGTTTTTCGATATGACTCATATCTATCAAAAAAAATAGTATCTAATTATGAAACAGTTTTAGATTATATTCATTTTCATATAAAAATAAACGCCTTTTTACTTTATTCATTAAAAGTATATTATAAAATTATTACTTGAACCAGTAATTTGTCTAGAAATATTTATATATATATATTATAATTAATGTTCTACGAAATACGTACTAGAATTCCTAAATTTATAAAGCAACCGACAGAATTGATTAAATTACAGTATGATTTTAACAAAATTATCCTCTTTGCAAAAGCAATATTATTAGTTAGGCGTCCCTGTCGCTTCTAGTTATTTAGCAACGGTCTGACCGGAAACACCGTCATGATTGCAGTGCCTCTCGCGACCGGAAGCCTGCTCAACGAACAATATGTGCCGAATCCAAATTTGAATATTGGCAACTGACTGAGCAGTGAAAACCTGTCTTGCTTTGATGTGAAAACATACTCACTTCTATCAAGATTATTTTACATTTGAAAGTGCTAAAATAATTAAAGTTTTAAATAGAATATTGTAAATATGAAATGTATTAATGATATTTAAATAATATATTTAACACATAATATGCTCTATAATGTATTACTTAACTTCCATTTTAATTTAATAAAATAAATTCTTCTCTTTAATGACTTTTAGGGTGTTCAATTTCTTTTCAATGCCAATTGTTGTTTACACCTTTTCATTTTTTGTATAAATGGCATTGTTAGATTATATTTCTTATCAATTGACAATGCTCGCAATGAGCGAAATCGGTCCTGACCTATTAAATAAAGTGGAATAAAGTACAAAAGAATATTGTGTTTTTATTAATCTTCTCTTAAACTTGGAAAATTTCTATTTGACCCACAACTCGTCTATCTTAGCTCAACATGAAAATAGCTTTCAGATTTATAAATTTGATTTTAATTGTTTAAATTTATGGTATTATTCAAATAAATTATCTCAAAACGTAATAAAATATAACTTTCTTTAAATGACTAATGTTTCGAATTACTTCTTTGAATTCGCCAAATATTTTTTTGAGGGAGAAATAAAAATTATAAATAATATGGATCCTTACTATGCATGAAATGTATTTAGTAAAAATATAAATATGAACTGTAATTTTAATTTGATTTAGTACTTGGTAGGAAAATATACGGGAAATTTCATCGAACCTTATTTTCTTTCATCTCATTTATATATTTATATGTACAAACGTTAGCTATTGTTGATGTTTTTACGTTATACATTTTTTATATTATTTGACAAACAGCAATTTAAAAATTGTTTAAGTTCTTATAAAATATTTCAAACTTAAAGATTTAGTAGACGTTGCTTTAAAAATCAAGCCAAGTAAAAACTTTTAAAATTTGAATAATTTAATAAACTACGTTGGAAAATAGCAACAACTTTATTTATTAATAAAAAAAATATAAACAATTACGCTGGGGCTGGTGGCGTTAGCGAAAACTTTTTCCAAAATAAATAACCTAAAAAAAAAGAACGCACAAACTAATTAAATTAACAAGACAACGGAATAGATGAATGGGACGCAAATCTTATTAGATAAGACTTTATATTTGAAAATTCATGTCTTAAAATTGCTTTTTGTAGCGCTCGGAGAGATCTCATAAAATAATTATTCGAAACCAATTCCGCTTTCCTTTTATTATTTTTTTTTGTTTATTAATGTAGTAAAAAATCTTTTTACGCATTTATTCCTCTAGGGTTCTTTACGAGACATCGAAGAAAAACTAATTATTTCTTTACGAAATACATAACAATACAAGATTAATAAGTATCTGTCAATTCAAATTCGCAATTGAAACAGTTTTGTAGATTATTGCTTTATCTAAATAATTTTAAAAAGTATTTTTATATTGGTTTATTTAATGTAATATTTATCATGCATAAAACATGATAATTAATTTGTTACTTATATATTATTGTCGTCCCGGGAAGAATGGTATGACATTTTGCGTTGTAATATAAGTGTTTTCAATCACATATAATCATTATTTAGCTCAAGTGTACTGATTTTGATTAATCAATGTATGTATTTGGGTTTAGCTGTTTCAATTCTCACATTTTTTTTCAATGCTACCCAAGTCAATCTAGATTATTTTTTATTTAAATTTGGCTCAAATGTCTAAAAACTTTATTGTAAAACAATCTGAGATCGATGGTTTATTTTATAAGCAAAGAAACAAACTGAAATTTATTTTATCCAGATATTTAATGAACTTTTAAAATTAGTTTGGTATTGGACATATAAATTAAATCAAAAATGTTTCATCCATTAACAGTGCATAACCAGAAAAATATAATCTTATCACAATCTAAAATTCAATTATAAAACAAAAAAATGTGATTAATCGAAAATATCATCTTTTGTTTTACACAATAAACTTCTTTTTCATGTTAACTTTGATAGTAAGTAAATAAATATTGAATTTGTTATTCAATTGGTTGAATCAATTAATTCTACTTATACTCAAAGAAAAAGAAAATTGTGTTTTTAAAATATTATAATATGAGTGTTTGTATTGCTGTGATTAAAGTAATTGAAGTACAGTTGTAACATTATTATTCTCAAGCTACATCTATATACTACTAAGCTTTACAACGTAATATTATTGAGGAAATGTCCGTGTTTAAAGGTGATTGTTAACTTAATCTGATATGCCTTAAAGCTCAAAATACATTACGTTGTGGTATCAATTCGCATCAAGTGCGAGTGCTTTTTCACCTGCTCCATGACGTGATACATGGCATCGAAAACAAACACTGTGGCATTATTCCACTAGCTTCCGTGACAACTTCGCGATGACAGTTAGTTATATTTATGCGATATGTCATATAGAAGCGTTTTGAGTTACCTGTAATAAACGAGACTAGACGTCAATAGACACATTAATATGTATCAAAGTTTATATGACCGCCTGTCGGTAAAGCGGAATAAATAAACGAGAAAAGATGAGTTATTGGTTTTAAAAAAAGTTGTTCGTATCCGTGTTAAAAAATGTATCTTTTAATGTGATAAAGTGGTTTCATAATTAGTTTTATTTGTGATTCAGTAAGCTTTGCAATATCGTCCATATTATTTTAATCTAACTACAAGAATGATAAGTCAATTTTTCAAAACATTTCATTGGTGTTAATTGTTAAGCTAACATAAATATTTCTATACTGTTTAATGTCGCTAAATTGTTTACTAAAAAAAGATATCATTAAACGTTGTTGACGAATTTTGATTGAACTGTTAAATAATAAAAAAATAAGAAGGTTTGGCTTGGAAAAAGAAATCATTCAAATCAAACTGTCGCAGATTTTTTTAATAATCAACAAATATTTCAACATAGCTTGGATCGCATAACAAAAGATTGAATAAACATTTTTGAAACATAATTGAAAATTGATTGACTTAGAATTTACATGGTAGAACTCCGTTATACTAGGGTAAACATAGCAACGTATTTAGTTCTACAGTTTAAAGTTTTCTATTTTTACCATATTATAAATGAAAATATTCAGATATTTCCCATTTCAAGTATATATTAAGTTTATACCGTGCTAATATACTTGTCAACAAATTAAAAATATACGCATTTTAATTTTGACAAGCTGGACTATTTATATTGTTATTTTGTGAGTTGTGATTGTAATGTTTTTTTTTTAAATAAAACTTAAATACTAACAATACAATATAAAATAAAAAAATACTATGCGATTGGTTTAAAGCACTTTATCGCAGGTTTACAATGAGGTTTGGTACATATTATTTGTTGACATAAAAAGCAATGAAAAGCCTTCTTATAAGAAATCAAAACATATATTTCATAAAATAAGCACGCAAATGATTAAATAAATTGAAAACACTACTTCGATGACGACAGTTTCTTTATCGTAACGAGCGTTTCTTTGAATAAACAAGTTTATCTTCAGCCGGATCTAAAATATATAATGTTTTACGAAAATTGCTGAATATTTAAGAAATAAACAACATTCACTATTTACTGATTAAAATCATACGGTAAATATCAAAATTTGAAGCATGTTTTTGATTTCAAATAAAGCTTTATTAACATTGAGGTGGTCAGTTGACTAAAAGTTAGAAAATAACATAGACGTTAAAAAAAATCCAAGAAAGCTTTAATAAATAAATGCGATAAATGATTTAATCACGATGAACGAACGACCCGGGTTTCGCCTTTCGGCATCTTCAGGCATTCAAGTGCACGGATGAACTTGAACTGACGTTAGTGACTGTGGTCGTTAGTGACAAAATCTGTGAGAATGTACATAGTTTGAACGATTCAAATTTAATATTGAAATTCCACCAAGCACCTTTAGTCGAAATCTTAAATTATGTTAAAGTAATATTTTTATGCTAATTTATTGCCATAGAATATCGTATAGTATTTTTGAATAATAAAATATTATTGTTTTTTAGCGTAGAGAAATATAATACAGTTATTGTTCCATTAAAAAATAATAATGTCGATTGTGACATTCTTTTTTGAAAGCACATTATGAAGAAGTAATTTCTACTTTCTTGTAAACTTTTGGTAGGCAAGGCAGCGAGTTTGCACTCTAGACTCTATTTCTGTGACTTTTTCGATTTGATAGACAGAATTCACTTGAAACGTAAAAAACGCAAACTTTGATTGTTTATACAATCAATAAATACCGATCAATAAATGTGGTATTTCATAAAGAAACCATAACATTCTAGATGCATTTACATACGTTATACATGAATTTTACTTGTTCAAATGAAAAATATTATTCTCCTTTGCTTAAATAAGAAAGGTAAAATGTTTTTCAAATAAAATAAAAATATTGTATAATAATATAACTCAAAATGTACAATAATTGTTTGAAACTAAATTGAAGGATTATCTTTTAACACAATATACAAGTAACAATATTTAAATTTGCAAAGTATCATTTAAATATATATGGATTGTTTTTTATTGACAGCCATCAAAATTCCGATACATTACAATGTTTACCGGTGATATATTGCAAAGAAAATTAAAACTGTTAGTATTTTGTATATAGCCAGAAGCTTTTGCTTGTAAAAAACTCACGGTAGTAAAATTACATTCGGCAAAAGCTTATATTTGTTTTTGGTAAGGTTGTGTACATAATTTATTGGCTTCTACAACGAAGTAGATTTAAAATACATAGCGACGATGATATTGACAAGGTAAAATTGAGGCTTGCGAACAACTTTTAGATAAAATATATTGACAATATTGAAACAGATTCGTTTCGTAACTGCGGATAAAAAAATATCAAGTGGGTCATAAAAGCGTCTAGACTAAATGGAAACTATTTAATAAATGTAAACACACTAGATATTATACCGTATTTAACGGCATCTACATAAATAGTTTTTATATATATTTGTACATAGTTATTTTTATCGCATAATTAGTTTGTTTATCCGTGTAAATTAATAAAATCTAAGCCGAATGAATTCGATATACTTAAATCAAAATAAATGATAAGAGCTTTTGCGTGATAAACAATGTTAAAGTATATGTTATTCAAATATTAAAACACATAAAGATTTGCCGTATATTGTCTTTGAGAAATTAGCTGATCTTTACAAATCGAAGGAAAAATATATACCACGGCAAACCGGTTAAATAGTACTACATTTTGTATTTTAAAAATAAAAACCTTTTCTAACGTAAGTTGTTACTAGTTTGACATTAAAAACTCTACTTAAAATGATGATGTAAATACATTGAAGTTTTTCAATGAGTTATTTTAATAATATATAATTGACTGTAAATTAATTTTGTTGCTGTATGCATATTTGACATCAATATATTATCGATGAGTTTCACACAATGTGCATGCTATTTTTTATTCAAAGTCATAAAACTTTTTACAAGTTTGAATAAAGTTTTCCATATGTTTTTGTTTGTTAGAGTGATGCAAACGAAATATAATAAGAAACAATATTATTATCTGTTTGTAAAACGTGTAAAAGATAAACTTGTTCAAGTGTTTTTTAACTTACCGAATAAAAGCGCAAGGAAAGAAGATCAAAGTCGACAATTTCAAGTGAGGAAACAGCTGCCGACACGTTACCTCCGGCCAAAAGTTGTGCTTCAACTGGCCTCTGGGCGCCAACTCGTCTAGCGGTTAGGGGAGGGTGCTCGCCCTAGGCAAGCCTAGCTCCAGAAACTTCCCCTGGCGCGCATGTCCGGCCGAAGCTGCCCGGAAACAGCCGATCTTTTTCGAATCCGGCCGGATCTCTTAATCTAGAACGAATGCACAAGAAAAGACGATAAGATGCGAGATTTTCACCTCCTCCCCTTCGTGTTTTTTATTTTCTCTTTATTTTTATGTCCTATCTCATCATCTACGTACATCGTGATTCACTTTGTACCCATCTTTTTAATGGCAGCGGTTTTCCGACTGTCCGTGGTCGACTGGGGTGATTTCATTTTTGGCCTTTTACGATATAAAATGAAAAATTACGCTTCCGAAAAAAACATTAAAGTGACAGCTGTCAACAGTAAATTGTACAATAAAATTAGTTATGATGTTTTCTTCAACCAAAACGGGATGTTTGTAAAAAAGATAATATAAAAAATATTTTTTTGTGTCACTCATAAGTTTGGAAATTATTTACGTATAATATTTAAACAATTCAAATATAGATTTTATTTATTTCATAGAAATATTTTTATATACAACGGAATGCCTAAGTACTATGAATCAATTTTTATTTTCCTATTAAATATGTAAAAACGTACTAAAAATATCAATAAGCAAACGCTAATGGTGCGAAGAGGTCTTCAACTTTTTATTTATAGTTTATTTTTCTTGGATTGCGCTTCAATTTTTTGCTTAGTTGTAATACCAATTGTTTGTCATACCTTGTTTTTCTTACTTAACTTTTGTATAAATATCACTGTTTCATTGTATTTCTTATCAGTTGACAATTGCTTACATTGCAATCAGCTTACATGTGTAAAAAGTACTAAAAATATTTTATTACCTTTTTAAATATTTATGCCTAAAAAAACAGCAATAAATATTTTTCACATCGTTTTTTATTAATAATATAATCTACATTTTTTATTTAGTTTTTTTTCGATAAATATGGTAGAGTTAAATAGGTAGGCATTCTTGAAGTCAATCAAAAAACTACGATAACACTTTGAATCCGGCTTCACAGTCGTTTTTTAAAGTATCAGCGTACTAAACGACTCGCCAAACTTTACGCTGTCAATAAACAAACCGAGTTTATAGTCTCACCGCCTTGCGCAACCCACCACAATACAGCTTCTACCCTACCCTCTTCCTCAGCGCAAATCCATACATTCATGGATTTTGTACATAGCTCACTCAATAATAACAGTTAATTTAACTATAGTCCATACGTCACTAACATTTTTAATATATTTTTTTCATTTCTCGCCACCGTTCTTTAAAATGAATTAAATTATTTACATACAAGTACTGTATATTTTTTTTTCAATGTATCGTTATAACTTTTAAGGTGTTCACTGTCAATACTTGGTGGAATGGCATTATAATAAAAATAATAAAACATTTTTAGTACTTTTTTCACATAAAATTTATTAGATCAGGACCGGTTTCGCTCATGATGAGCATTGTCAACTGTTAAGAAATATAATGAAACAGTGATATTTATACAAAAGTTATTTAAAAAAAAATTATGGATAATAAATGAGCTAAATAAAGTAAAACGGAGATACTAACTATGTGACTGTTATTTTCGTTTAAAATATTTTGTAATATTCATTTTTAATATGCATAAAATTGAAATTTCCATCAAGAAATGACTGTAATTATATTTAAAAAGTATTTCATAGCATTGAAGTTATTGTGTTAAAAAAAACGCTTGTTAAATTGTACACATCAAGTGGCATGATAAAAGTGTCAATTTTATTTGTATATTATTTTGATCCATTAAAAAATCTTCTTTTGTATGTTAACCACTTCCTGTTTTGTCAATGCTCGCACGCGCCTCTTATAATATCCGCTTTAATCATTATTTAAATGTGATTCTGCTAAATAACAAATAATAATGTATTCACGAACTGTGATTGACAATTCCTCTGGAATTATTGTGTGATCGAAATTTATTCCCGCCTCTGCGAACGGGGTCTTCTGTATTCGGCGGGGTGAATATTCAATACCAAGTGTTTGTCTTCAAGCGTACGCTTTAAAAGCGTTTTGGGCTTACATGTGTGGGGCATGGTTAATGTTATAATACCAGTTTTATCTTATTCGATACGTTCATCGATATATTTAATGTCTTATAGTGATATTGCCGATGTCATAGTATCAAAGTAAGATGTGATGTTGTTTTGAATATAAATTCATAATAAACAAATAAAAACGATCTCGATCATTTACTTACCATGATAAAAAGCTTGAAATCACAAATGCACCCATTAAAATATCTGAAGAAATCCATCTTTACTGGATTCATTTCTCACTTTTAGAGTGTCTCACTGTCAATACTTGGTGGAAAGGCATTATTTTAATAAAAACACAATATTTCTTTGTACTTTATTCTACTTTATTTAAAAGGTCAGGACCAGTTTTGCTCATTTGTCCAACTGGTAAGAATTATAATTTAACAGTGTTATTTATACAAAAATAAATTTTAACGAAAAGGTGTAAACAACAATTGACAATGAAAAGCCTTTTCATTTCAATTTATTTTTATAAAAATACTACTGTTAAATTATATTTTTATCAGTTGAAAATGCTCGCAATGAGCGAAATAGATCCCGACCTTTTAAATAAAGTGGAATAAGGTACAGAGGAATATTGTGTTTTTATTAATAGCATTCATTTCTTTTTACTCGATTGCTATCCGCAGCATGAAAATAAATACATGATAAACATTGAATTTTTGACAATTTGCCTTTCCATATCCTGAAATAATTAGTTGAACAACCGACCCACAATTAATTTTAATTGAAAATATGCACAGTATTGGTTGATGTTAAAGAACATGGTTAAAAAAGATATTGTCGAATCTGTAGTTATTTTATCATAAAACTGTAGTTAAGGTTATTTTATTGTATGGATTTAACTACTAAAAGAGAATCAGTGTTAAGTTTGTGCAAACAAAATATTGTGTTGTTTATGGTTCTGAATGATGAGAATAATTTAGTGACAACTGACAGGTAACAAATAGACACAAAAACAATTAAATAACTATCATTGGTAAAACGATTAAGCAAGGTTAAGATATGTTAAGCATATCTTAAGAAATGTATGAATTTCAACTGAGGCATTCGACAATGGATTTTGTGTCGGTGAAGAATTTAAACTGTGATACAAATAAAGCATTTGTAAATAATTAAACAATATCTTAAGTTTAAAATAAGACTAGAGCACTAAATATAAATAGATAAGACGTCAGATATAATTAGGAAGACCCCTTTTCTATTTAAAGATGTATCCTTGAACACTTTGTTGTGTTTTACTATTTTGATAGAGATATATAATATATATATATATATATATAGTATATATTTGTGATTATGTAATGATTTTCTGATCTTTGAACGCAGGCTATTGGAAATAATAAGCCGATACTCAATAAAAAAATCTCTTTTAGATAGAACACATAAAAACTGTTTTTTTGTCTCGGAATTGTAAGCTCTTAAGAATTTCTAACGTAATATTGCTTTAGAAAATATATTAAAAAAAAAAAAAACAATTACCATTGTTAAGTTGAGGAATATATTCAAATATATACTCAATTTTCTTTTCAAGGCGAAATTGATAGTAATTGCAATTTAAAATAAATATTTTGTTTTGTTTTGCTTTTTTAAACTTATTAAATGCGTGAGTAGGATTAAAAGTTTTCGTAAAATGGCAATTTTTTGATTACAAAAACTGTTTTTCAAAAATAACGTCTATCACGGCTCATAAATTTAATCTGTTCGAAGCGTTTTACTTACAGAGGCGAGAAAAGAAATTTTGTATTTATGATTGTGTTTAAAAATAAACGCTTAAAGGAATAGCTTTTAATATTACTATCAAATATCTTTTCGAGTGTTGAATTGGTAAAGCTCGGCGAAGGAATATAATAACAGAATATTCTTTCGGCGTGCTTTTTAATGTAGTGTCCCCCTGGAAAAAATGAATTTAATTCCCAAAATGTCTTTTTCAAATTGCTTTAAATTAATTTTGTAGGATTGTATGTTCACGCAGATCCGGTCATTTTAATTTTTGAGTTTATTCATTTCGACTCGAGATTAAATTTAAATTGAAACGAAAGCTCGCGGTATTCAAATTCAAGATTATACTACATACATGTTGGGGCTATTAACTTAAAATTTAACAATGAAATAGTAAGAAACCATGATAAATATACATAGTCATACGTTTTTTATATCGTAAATTAATATATATAAACTATATACTTCTTTATGGATTAATTTTTCAATCGACTTATGGATTTCTGTCCGAAGGCATGGATGTATGTGATGTCTTGAATTCTCTCCCACTTATCCTATCATTAAGAAGCTAGAGCGATCACGACTTTTTCTGCCATAGTCCTATTTTTCTATCCTTACTCCATTTCAAAAAGAGAAGTTGAGCAACTGAGTAACAAACAGTTCTCGTAGAAAAAACCTATTAGAGGAGATACCTCCATCAGAAGGCCATATGGTCCACGTTAGGAGCTTAGTTATAAACTTCTTTTTTTTGAAGACTCTCCCTAAAATAAACGTTTCAGCGTTCAGTATTTTTTTCACAATAAAAGCTTGGTTAAATTTCTTACTTTTTTATATGAACGTTTAAAGTTAACAGATATGTTTGTGTCCAAAAATATTTCCCACTAAGCACACTTATATTTTTGAATAAAAAAAAATATCAATATCACGAATGCTAACTAACTGTCACGCTGGTCTTTCCAGCAACAATTCTTTCCACTTATTTCTATTCAGTGAAGCGATGTTTCAGTTGAGTGTTCCGATATATAATGTTAAGATTACTTTAATGTATTTTTTGTTTAAATCTTGTTATATAAATATATATATATACGTATCAGTTTAAATATATAAGAATATGTATAGTTAAAACCAACATAATATTCCATTAACGTGAAACTCACATATAAATCAATATTTTGTTAAATCTTCGATAAAATTTAGAAAGTGGTATATTTCAGCAGCTATGTGTTAATTATTAAGACGTATTTTATTAAAATATTTACCACTTTGATTTCAAAATAAAAAATCGGCTGTATAAAAATACTTTCCCATTAAAAATAAAGATCAATTATTAGTATGTGATATGAAAAATATTTTACATCGATGTTTCTGCAATATCACCTAACACCGTTACATGATTCTATAAAATAGCTGAAATAGTTCGTTAATATTGATAACTATTTTATTCAAATTAAAAATATCGTGCGCTACACACATACTTATATATTTCTGAAATATGTAAAAAAGTTGGAGTGTGTCTAAAATTTTTATTCCAAAGTTTATTCTCGAGTTTTATATATCGAATGACAATTTTAAATGTATTGCCAAATTAAAGTTAATAAATAAAACTTTTTTTTATCGAAAATCAAATAATATATAAGATTTTTTAGATACCATGACTGTGTAAAAATTATGAATTATAATTCACTTGTATGGTTTTCAGAAACTATTTTTAACTTGCTCACAAAAACGCGCAGAAATATATTCGCTTTCGTTATAAACTAATAATTTTCCATCGTAGTTTCTTATAGCATACTAGCCCACAAAATATAATCAATTTCATAATCAACTACCTGGATTAGGACAAGGAATACCTCATCTTTTAATATCGTGCGCGGTGTTTCTCGCTCAACGCTCGTAGAGATTTACACCCCAACACAGTGACGTAACATTCAAGAGAAACAGTAGCAAAGAAAGATAAATTACTTCGCCATGAAATTTTGTAATTAATATTCCAACAGTAAAAAAAAATGAATTGTCTCTGTTATATATCTTTGTAACTAAGTGCTAATGCTTTATGCGTGCATTAGCTCAAGCAAACATGAAGTATTAGATAATTCAACTCGTCGTCAGCTCTCATCTATTTCCTACTCCATTAAGAGTCAATAAACTGTTAATTAGATGAAAACAATACAAATAAGAAGTAAGTTAAAATAAAAAAACAAAAAAAACGCTCGATTGTACTGATTCTACTTTTATTATAAGGCTACCGATATTATGCCTTTCCACCAAGTATTGATAATAAACCTGAAAAGCGAAAACAAAATAAGCAAGTTGTGATACAATTTAATTTGACGTTTCGACTGAAGGTGGTTAGTGAAATTTCAGTATTGAGTTTGAATTGTTTAAATTTTGTACACTTCCGCACGTTTTGTCATTAACTACCCGGATTTCACCTTGTGGCATCTATGTGCGTTTAAGTGCACGGTGAAAATCAACTGACGAAGTTAATAGTTGTTTCGTGTTTATATAACAATAATTTATTATCAGTACGTTGAAAAATATTGATATTCGATTAATTGGGAAAATAAGCACATATGTTTTTTTTATAATTATTTTACGAAACTTCACAAACGTAAAATAATTTTTAATTTTCCAGAAGTCAAAATAGTCTCATTATTAAAATGATACGTCATTTTTAAAATATCCACCTTTTAAATCCGTAGACATTCCCATATAATTTCAAAGAACAACAGAACGTGTATATGATTAAGTCCCCAATTAATTGAACATCTATTCGTAGAAACTATCAAAAGATTTGAAATATATTTTTTCTAGCCAAATATAATCTTTCTCTTCAAACCTTTACAATAGAAAAAAGAGGAAACTGAAATAATAAGACTATTTGTAATTTCTTAAATAAAAATAATGAAGATAACAGTTGTAATAAAAAAATCACTAGCGTTTTGAAGTCTTAATTTTAAGAATACTTATTATTCAAAAAGATAATAAAATTTGTGATTGACAAAAAAATTGTCTGAGAAGGAAATTCGTTTAATTACTTAGGTCTTATGATGATTGTCCAAAGTTATAGTTTAAAGCTTGTGCGGATATTTTCCAGTTTTTTTTAAAAATAATTAACATTTTTATCTTAAGCAATGTGCTTAGTCTTGAAATTAAAAAAAAATAGAATTGATCAAAATTTTTCACTTATTTAGTCCAGATATAAAAAATATACTACATGCGTATTTCTGAGAAATAGCGAATGTTTTTGAGAAAAAGTAATGTTTCTGAGTAGTAAATCAATTTATTATAATTTAATCATAAATAAAAAGGCTTTATAAAAAAACATTACAACTGTCTACTAAGTAATAAAAGCCACCTGATTTTATGAAAATTGATTTAAAAATTAATACTTTGAAAGAGCTTCCGGTACGCCACTATCTCCAAGAGACGAGAGAGAAAGGATGAGGTATCAACCACCACGTTTGTGGCGGGAACCAAACCCCGGGTGGTCACTCATTAAGCGAAGGATCAAAATCAGAAACCCGCTTTACGAAGAAGAGAACAGGTGAAGACCGGATGTACTAACCATTAACAATTCGTCCTTGTGATTTTACTGTTTTCCTTTTATAGAAAACATCATTTAACTATTCAACGTATTCTAATACACGCCTGATGCAATGTGTATTTACTGAAGTTACTTCACTTTTACGATACTTTAAAGCGTCTAGAATATTACAACGTTTTTTTATAAAATACCACTTGGCTCACTTTACGTCTAATGAGCAATAAAGACTTCGTGTTATAAAACATGAAAATTTCAAGTATGAAATCACAACGTCTCAACGGATCTATTCGATTTGTTTTATAACCATTTAAATTCTAAATATGAAGCAAAAAGGTCTGTTGGCTTAATAACAATCCTTTTTCTTAACTAAGAAAACGGTTTGTTATTAAGCCACACAATCTCTCTTTTTTGGAGAGTAAAAAATGAGTTATAAAAAGGCTAATGGTGAGCTAATTACTTGTGCTACGCCTAATTTTTGAAAATCGAATAGGTGGAAAGATCAAACGTTTTATACTAAAAACAATTTGTTAAGGTGTCCATTATGAGCCAATATAAATTATCTATCCTAAATTGTGAGCACTCATGGCATAAAACAACTCTAGAAAAAAATTGTTTTCCATTAAAAAATATATATATTATTGTTGACGACCTTTTTCGCTCAATCGTGTCTTTCTATAAATAATTGACAGTGAACACATTAAAAGTAATTGTTTTTATAATGTTATACTTGATATCAAAGTTGATGACTATGTTTGTAATTTTTCTGAATAAGCTTTTTTCTCAATGTTTTTACGTAAAAAATATATTACAAATTTTCTGCAACTGATTTTTCTTGCTACGAATTGTTAGACCACACGCCAAGAAGGGGGGTGAGATTTGAAATGTTGACAAAATTATTTGAAGGGTTAGGTTTTACAAATACACGTTTGCTTATAAATTTTATCCAACTCATATGTATATGAATATAATTATGCTTGATTTTATGTAACTCTATATACGCGTAGAGTGATTTGAGGCTTTATGAATAATTTACACTTTGCTTAAAATTATTTTCGTACATAATACATATTTCAGTTGACAAACCAAAAATATTCAAGATAGCCAAACTATGCTATAATGTTTAGTCATCAGTAAAAGTATTGAATAATAGTATATTTTTTTACGAATAATAATAAATTTTAATTTTAATTGATAAAGGTGTTTATTACAGATGAACATATTTAAGATTTCGACTGAAGGTGCTTGGTGGAATTTCAATATTAAATTTGAATCCTTCAAACAATGTACATTCTCACAGATTTTGTCACGAAATAAATAGAGCATAACTGCATAGTCTACCGATTTTAAATGAAATATTAAACCTACCGGGATCTCCACTTCTATACCCTATATAATCATAAAACCTTTGCCGACAAACAAATAAATATAATTCTTGAAACTACTTACTACTCAAATCTGTTGGAATTCCCATGAGCTTATCCTTTTCGCCAGCAATGGCTTTGGACTCAGTGATACATTTTATTTCTTATATAAACACGAAACTTTCATTTACTAAGCGTCAGTTCAAGTTCATCCGTGCACTTGAATGCCTGAAGATGCCGAAAAGCGAAACCCGGGTCGTAAGTAACAAAATCTGTGAGAATGTACATAGTTTGAAGGATTCAAATTTAAGATGAACACGTATTGAGAATTTATGAAAGAAAATGATATGTATTTACTTAGCAAGATAATTTCGTTTTTAATTTTTCAAGAAAACCTTTCGTTTCATTATCAACACACGGTTGTTGAGATTTGTTTATACGTAATATGTATTCGTTAAAATCTTGTTTATGTTAAATAATGAATCTGTCATAAGGCTTTAGCAAAGATTTCCATTTATCAGAACGTTTCGAGTCTTTCAGTCAGGTCAATATCAAATGATGATTTTTTGATACTAAAATCTCAAATCGATGTACTATGTGCTTTTTTCTGGTTTTCATCATACGTTATTTAATGTGTTAAAATTATTGGGCACATTGACTTAGTTGTTGGAACTATGTTTTTTTTAATCATTATATTTTATGTATTTCTTAATCCTCGTCTGCTCTTAGTGTGTCGCATATGGCCTCTTAATTGAGGTATCTTAGCATAAGTTTTTCTACGAAAACAGCTTGTTACTCGGTTGCCCAACCTCTCTTTTTTTCGAAAAGAGTAAAGATAGTAAGAAAAAGGACACGACCAGTGGTTTGCTAATAGCTTTTGCTGTGCCCTGTTACTTTAGGGTTGGATGGGTAGAAGCGAGTTTTTAGACATCACAAACATCCATGCCTAAAGATGAAAATGGATAAATTGATTGCAATGCTATTTTTACTGGGAATCGAACCCTTGGGATCGTTCACAGAAGTTTACGATGTTGACCACTACGCTGCAGACCCGGAACAGTTATAATATTATTTATACTAACTCTGAGATATTGAAATTATGTTAACTAATTATTATTTTAGAGTCGTAAATCCTTTATTTTATGATCTTAGGAGCAGTCAGATGACATTTTTACGATATTAAATGATTGTGTATTCAACTAATATAATTGTTGGCTTTATTAAATATGCGAAATGCTGTATTAAGAAATATCCATTGTGTGAATAATCTTTTTTATGATTACGAAAGCAACCGCCGATCTTTAAATTAAAATGAAAGTACAAACGTGGGTAAAATGCCCAAGATTAAACTAAATCACCCTCCCCAGTAGCGCCTATAGGACGAACAAAGCCTTAATTTCAAATCTAATCCATTTGTTTAGACTCAGTTTGTCCTGTCAAAACAAAGCTTGAAACACACATGATGTCTATAAGTGAAGTAATTAGAAACATAAAATAATAATTTGAAGCAGAAACTTTTATTTACTTAATTTTTAGGTAATTATAAGAATGTAAGATATTAGTATTTTCTTTTTTTCTAAGCATGTCTGCACCAATTTCATAGAGTGTATGGTTATCATGGAAAATTTCAGCAAAAAAAAACAAGTAGTCTTAATCTTCTTTCAAGATAAACTAAAAATATAAGGTTGGTCTAAAGATGTACTAGTAAGCAGTTAACCATTTGCCACGTTTCCAAAATACAATAGTGTGTAATGGAGAGGATGAAAATATAAACAGACAAAAATATATTTATTCTACATAAACCCTTTAATTGGTAGAAAAATCGTATTACGAAATTTTTCCGTTTAAAAATTGAGCCGTCCAGCTTGTGCGACCAGAAACATATCAACGTACAACTTTCAGATTAAAATATGGTGGTCATAAATAAAATATGTAGAAGTTCCTTGTCAAATGAATTATGAATTTACACATTTATTGAATGGAATTTATTGATAAATTAACATAATAAAACTTGGTGTTTATCATTTAAACCGTATAGAGCAACAAAATAACCAATAAAATGTCAAATTATGACGCAAATTTATTGATAGCAAAAAAAAGTAAAATTTTACAAGAAAAAATTGAGACATAATCTAAAATTTTAAATTGTCTGGCTTGTTTTCAAAAAGCAGTATCCTCTGTTTGGTTTAGCCCACGTGATTATGATACGTGCAAAGCTCTCAAATGGGAAACTCTACGCAATCGAGCTATCTATACATTGGATAATGTATCTACTACGGCGTAGACCCCCTATCGCAGATGTCTACGCCAGTTGTAGTGTTCTAATCGGAGATCTTCAGCAATCTTAAAGGATTTCGGAACAGATAACAAAAGGTTTTCTCGTCCTTAATAATAAATAAATTGAATTTTATTGCATAATAAAAGTACTATGATTTAAACTTGTGACTAGGAAAAGGTTTTGTCCATACATAATCTTAATAGGTTTTAATGAATGGAAAGTAAATTTTATCATTTTACCTGTTCAACTATAGAATACGATATAATGATGATGTACCGTTTAAATTGTACATTTTATTGGCATTTTTGATCACGTCTTTAATTTAATACTATAACTGACACCGAACCACTTCACTTTTAAATAAAAATCCTAGAATAATATGTTTTCATTGAATTATTTTTCGTCTGAAAATTTTTAGAAAAAATCTCTCTCATTCAAAAATCAAACTATTTTTACCGATTATTAGAAGCATTTTATAGCTAAGATATTTAACATCATTTACTTTTGGTGTTAAGAACTGATTTATTTTTTTATTTTATTTTTTTAATTGGCAAAGCGTGACCCGTCGCATTAGTAATAGTCCTTATGAACACATTTATTATATATCAACGTTATATACATATAAAATTATTTTACTTGATCTCTTAAAGAAAAATATGTATGAAACATTACTTATATTTATAAAATTTTTGGTAAATATTTTCGAAAACTATTTTATCATGTTTATATGTTTGATTAAATATTATATAATATCTATAAGTGTAATGTATACATATTTTTTAGGATGAAAACTTGTGTCATATACTTCTTTAGTTCTCATCAATCAAGGATGAAAGGGAACTGCATAGAAAATGTAAATTATATACAAATATTTTTACCTTGAAATAGTTGATTCATTAAATAGCACGCCAATGGCAGTTTGAGTACTTGCCACAATAGGCTGGCAGTTGGGCACGTGTGCGGGTGATAATATTGCCCACCTGAAAGTGGCAATAGGTACAATTATGATTGGAGTGGACTATTGACTTTATTGAATGGGCCAAGTCCAGCTGTCTAGAATAGCCGGTCTATGTGAGGATCAATGCGCAGATTTCTCATTGTTCTGCAAGTGAGAATAGCGGCCGCACACCCACTAACTCTACCTACGAATATATGATCCATTTGGAAAACATAATTGACATGGAATTGTACCCTTTTTAAATGTGCCTAACTGAAAACTCTACAAATATCACACATATAACTGTTTGAGTGACTGTTTCCATGTACTATTAAGCAATCAATTTCTGAGACTATTTTTAAAATGATAGTTAACTATTTTTTAAATACGCCGAATTGATCAAGTACAGATCGATGTAGCTGTTGAATTACGTATGCATTGAGGTATTTTATTAAATTAAGTTGATGATTTGTAATAGTTATATGAATACAAGAATTTTAATTCAAACCGATAACAATTAGTAGTGAATGAATGTCGCTTAATATTGTTGTTGTTTGGGAGCTTGTATTTTAAAAAACCTAAACATGAAACCAAATATTTCATAACAAAATAAACGATTTTTGAAAATACTATTGTAAAAAATATTAATTTAATGTTTTAGTTACTTTTCTAAAACATTCATAGTCGTATTTTTCCATACATTTTTTACGATTTGATTACGAAAGTTTTGTTTTCATTTTTGAGGAAATATGTCTCAATTAAGTTTTATTAACAAATATACTGCTAACACAACAATTAATAAGCGTAACTCTGAATTTCAGTTGACTTTCAGATGACTTGATGATATGTTGAAAATCTTCAAATCGTCGCTTAGTAGTTACCGCATTTATTCATAAATCATTGTATAGATTTTTCAGTATTATTTGAAACATTTTCTATAAAGAAATCCGGGTTTCCTCTATAAAGAAATCCGCTAAGTTGTTTGTAAAACACTTGAATCAATAAGATTTATCAATGTGTATCTTTATATATATAAACATAGACATATTGAAGTATTACGAAGAAATTTTAACATAAACATTGAAGCAGTGAAATAACAAAGTAGTCAAATAAAATTGAATATTAATAATTATGGTTTTTGTAAAATGTTAGTGAATAATAAAATAAAATTTTAGTCCTCAAAATGATGACGTATAAAAAATATATTTACACTACTAATTTGATACACACAAATTAAATTATGGCTCTTTATTTAGACTAATGTTTCTTATACAGGTTTATTGAGTTCATAATATGCAAAAATAATCGAATTACGTGCGGAAGCCTATGTTTGAGAAAAAGACCTTCGATAACCTCCCTCAAAAGTACCTGCAAATTAGTCGACGACAGAGTTGTCTCTGTCATTCTGCGTCGACGGTGATTGGCTACCCTCTATCTATACGGTAACCTAAAACAGGCACGAATCGAAGAGGTTAAAAGTTATTTTATAAAAAAACCTGTTATTATTAAGGAAATATCGATCTTGAGTGAAAAATTGTAAGCCGTTTTCGTGAAAAAGATCGTTCAAAAATCTATCGCAGATGGGATACCATGTTATAAAACTGTCACTGGAATTTAAGGATCAGATTATTTAAGTTTTAAGATAACAAATTTATTTAATACAAGTAAGGTTATAGCGAGATCATCGAGAGGGTTGACAGCTTCAGATACCTCGGCGTACATATCCCCGAAGACGGTAATACAAAAAACGAGCTCGCCATTCGTTTAGGAATGGCTGGAGCCACATTCAACTCAATGCAGACTGTCTGGGACACACAGCTGTACTCGATTAAAACCAAATGCCACTTGTTCAACGCTTGCATTCTGACGGTAATGCTTTACGGTTGCGAATCATGGCACCTGACGAAGACTCAGAAAAACCGTATACTGAGCTTCAAGAACAGATGCTTGCGTCGGATAATGGGGGTGAGGTGGTTTGATTTTGTGAGGAATTCAGAGATAAGGGAGCGTACAAGACAGCGTCCCGTCACGTCAGTGGTTATAGAGAGACGTTGGAACTGGCTGGGTCACGTGCTGCGGATGCCTCCGAAAAGCCTCAATCCTGCCTGCCTCTTCTTTCGACCGGTGGGATTCCGGCGTCCTGGACGTCCGTCGAGTACTATCCATAGGATGTACTCGGTGGAACTGAGGGATGCTGGCATGTCATGGGAGGAAGCAAAGCTATTGGCGGGAGACAGGAAAACATGGAGGTGCCGCGTGGCGGCCATATGCTCCACATAGGGTGCAAACATGGCCAAAGAAGAAAGAAAGAAGAAGGTTATAGCTGTCAATTATTGGCGGATAGGCTGTTGATAATTATATTCGAGAAGAATCAGTTCTGATATTGATGAAATGCTTAAACTTATTTATAGTATTAAAAATAAAGAAAAGTTTTGTTGGTTGGCTTATAATTAGTTATATTTGTTTTTAATATTTTCAATGGATGTCTCGTTTAAAAAAAGGGCAATTGTTTTCTGTCAGTTTTGTTCTCAAATGTGAAAAAACATTTTTTTATATAAAAAATAATTTACAGTAAAATGTTAAAACGACATTCAATAATAAATGGCATTGCAACATAAAAAAACCCTTTTCCTAAAATGATTTTTTATATTGCCAAATAGTATAAACTATATCGGTAAATTTTAAGTCCACCCTGCTTTAGGTGGTCGAAAGAGTTGCACCTAAGAGGTAGAAGAGGATGTCTCCCTATCGCTCGCACTACGGAAGATGCAATTTAAAATTTTGTCTTCGAAGGCGGTCGCCCCGGCAAACACTGGCAAATACAGAGTCAAGTACACTGTTTGAGTCAGTCTACATTGCTCTAGAATACATATTTATAAATAAAATCATACTCCTGCGCTACTTTTAACACTTCAACTGCTTTGAAATTATAATATGTATCGCTTTCAAGCCAAAAGAGAAGAAAGCACTAAAGGGTTTCAATAAACTTCTTATAAAAAATAAGCCGTAAATATGATCCGTTTCATTTGAATAATAAAACTGTATATTCATTCAGAATAATATTTAAAGTTTTAATCACGCTGTCGAATAATGTAAAACATATCTTTTGGTGAAACGAAGAACACATTTTTTAAATATTTACTTAAAATTACAAGACGAATGAACACCATCGAAAAGAAGCACATTTAGGCTTTTTAATATTGTTTTAGTTGGCTGACACTGTAATCTGGTTTTTACGTTCATCATGTTTATCAAACTTAAATTAATTAACTGTTATAGAATAAAAAAACAATGAGTCTAGCGTAACCTTTTTTTAAATAAAATAAACGCGCCTGTAAGACGTTTCTTTCAATCATAGTTATAAAAAGTATTTGCTTGTATTACTTATTGGGATAGCATTGAGTATTTAGATTTGCAGTACAAATAAAAAAAATATTCATAAAAATAAAAAATACCTTTAAAATATAAATGTAAGCTGATTTTTGGTACATATGAGCCCCATTTATAAAATTAAATGTACAAAAAGAATGTCTCATTCAAAACAAAACCAAAAAGACTTTTTTTTCGTTTTGAGAATGTTTTTAAGCCAAAGTATCTTATATATCAGCACCAAATATTTGAATTTATTATTCAGATATAATATATTATTTGTTCATAGAGAATCGAAATATCAATTGCCAAGAAAAGAAAGCATTAATAATAAACAGAATTACTCTGTTTGAGACAAGATTTTTTTATTGCTAGTTTTAAAATACTTATTTGAGAGATATAATAACAAAATTTGTAAAAAGAGACATTTTTGTATTTTTATTTGAAATAAAAATTATACTGCGCTTGATTATTTCATTTTATTGAAAACATTGTTAAAATACAGTAAAAAATCGACAGTGAAAAATCGACTTCAATTATCACGGTTCGATTGATAAGTGAAAAATTAATACATGTGATTTGATCGGACTGCAATTTGGTCGGAAAATTAAGACACAAAATTGACTGCAAATGAACCTTGAATAAATATATTATACTGTGATATTATGATGGTCGATAAATGATAATAACAATAGGAGAAGATTTATTTGATTATATTGTTGAACAAATTTAGTAACATAATAATCAGAATATATTTTATATGTCAATGATAATAGAAACGATGGCTTAAAAAATAAACATTGGTTTTATTGATAAAATATGTATTTTCTGATGTTTCTTAGTTCACCTAAAACAATCGCGATCATTTGGGCTGAGCGTTTTGGAGGGCGGCATCTTGAGGTCACTTAATATTAATTTGCCAGCGGAAGCGACATTTAAGAGGGGCAGAGTGATAGAATATAATTATCGAGAACAATGAAATTGGTTGAAATTAATTGAAAATTGTCCGCCGAAATTGTATTAATTTAGCAATTACGAATTTACGATAAATTGGAGAAAATGCCAGCAGCTTTTCGGTATGGAAAGCAATATAAAACAACCAATTAAAAAACATTTTATATCGTTAGTTTTTTCAGGTGATTGATTTATAGGTAACAACAAGTAACAGAATCAAATACTGATACAGTTAAATAATAAATCATTTAAATTAAAAATGTAATAATAGCCAAGGCACCATTTTTTTAACGACATTCGAGATCAACTAAATGAGAAAAGGCTTCAACAACACCCATGTCTAAAGTCTCTAATATTTGACAGAAAAACTCTAAATTTGATACTGAAATTGCTGGAGATTGAACTCAGACCTCCTTGATTGCTAAGATACAGCTTGTGCCACTAATGTATCGATAACAGGATAATGTATCGATGTGATAATCAAATAAAATAAATTTAATTGATTATCTATTGTTGGAAAACAGTTTTTTTATCAAATATATCTTGAGGCTTGTTTTTTAAGCCGTGTTTGCATTCAGCGTGCTATCAAGCGGAAAGCGTTAAAAGAGAACTTGTTATAAGCCAATCGTTCAAATTGACTTTCTGAGAAAGAACTATAATGACTAGGGCTTATACAAAAACCGACGTTTGAAAAAACCGGTTGTCGAATGTCAATATTCTTCGAAAACCGGTTTTATCCGTATATGTAAGTTTTACAAAAAAATAATAATTCAATTAAAATAGAGAGAAAAAGTTCATTTTTATGTTGTTTATTTATATACATAATAATCCACAACAAGAAATAATTTGATGTTATTTTTACTAAAAAATACGATAAGAAAACACAAAGCGTCCACTGATCGCTTTGTAAAAAAAAATCCTGATATCGAAAATACCCTTTCGCTGGGTAATGATGTGGGGCATATGGTCTTTAAGCCGTCAAATAAAAGATTCAATTTTTTTTCCTTTTGTTTAAAGACTCGTTTATCGAAAATTCGGCACAACCGGTTACGAAGTTGAAAACCCGGTTTTAGAATGTCACAAATTTAGCCAAAAAACCGGTTTTTGAAAACCGACAAGCTCGAATATTGACGTAATCACATTTTTACACCGTTAAGCAGAATCAGATTACGCGTGGAATTTTTAAAAAATAATCACATTTAGCAATCATTTAAAAAATCAAGGGGTGTCTTTTCGTGTGTTTGATTGCAAAACCAACTTTTTTTGTAAAATTATGGGCAAATTCGTTAACAATAAAATCTCAAAAAGCTTATGAGCTTTAAAAAATGATTTAATTAAAACTAAATTTTCAAAAACGGCTTAGCTTTAAATTTGAAGACGAGCTAATTAAATTCTCATATAAATAGCAACTGTTGACAATATAGAGACTTGCTCTATTAGTAGTTTATGTACTTCACTTGGATCATGTCCATGGTTCAAAATGATGACTGTAAAAGTCTAGAAAGTATTGGGCACATTAAAGTTTCTCGAAAAATGCTCTGGTGCTTAATTTATAATTATTTATGAAGAATATTTTATATATCTATGCTATGAAGGATGCAGGTCTATAAAAAAGAAACAGACATATTTATTATCGTTCCATAAAGATCTTGTTAAGAAAAGTGTGAAGTGTAAGTGTGAGATTTATTTAAGCCATATTTTTCCATAAATTTAATATAATTTGTAATGGTAGATATTATTCGTTTCCGACCGAATTAATAAAATTAAAATTACAAATGAAGATTTTTTAAACTTGAAAATGAATATTTTCATAGATCTTACGTACAAATAATCAAAAAATGAATATACATACATGTAATATATAAGAACGAATAAAAAAATCTTAGCACCAATTTTTTTTATTAGTATATTTAATTAAATAATTTCGATGAACAAAGTGGAGAAGTATAATTAAAATAATGCATAATCAACTAATTTGTAACTTTGCAACAATTTTATCATTAAAAATATTTTTAAAAATACAATTTAAAGAAATCGTTTTTTTTCTTCAATGTTCAGACACTGAATTAAAATAACCTTGCTTTATCAAAAGATAATGAAGACGAAAAAGAGAACCCTCGATTATAATTTTCTTTTGAAAAGATGACACGAGCAAGCAGTAGGTCGTGAATGACTTTTATTTGAAGTCACTAAACAAGGTAAGCTTTTTATAAGACACAAGAAAACTTGATAAGAAAAAGTAACCTGTAAAATTCTATTTTATTTTTTATCCGCGAACGCATAAATTTATCCTACGGGCAATAATGCTACGTCGATTTTCCTCAAATCTTCATTACCTATGAACAGGGACATGCAATATGTCTCGGCTTATTTTAAATCAGTAAAAACAAAGCAATTATATATTTTAATTATCATACAGTCCAATACCTTTAATGAAATATAGACTTTTAAATAAAAAAAATTCTTAAATCCTCAAAAATTTTTTTTATTCTAGTAGGTATGTATATTGTAATCGACTTTGATCAAGAAAATGCTCTTCTAGCCAAAGATATGATTAATTATCTAATACAATGTAATTATTCAAATAATATGTTAAAATCAAAAGTATTGTTATTTCAATGGATGTGTTAACAGTTATTAAAAAAAGTGACGCAGTGGTTTGCGTTGTTAGCTTCCATACCGGATCTCCCGAGTTTGGGTCTCAGTAGGAAAGGCATTAAGAAAAGTAGAGTAGTATAATAATTGGCTAGTGGCTAATAATAAAATCAAAAGGTTGCAAAATTGAAATGGGGTACATGTTAATTTTAGATAGATTGATACACGTTTGCATACAAAACTTACAAATATCGACAGTTGGAAGCTTCTGTTCTTACAGCTAAGAGCATAAATCTATCGCGACGACGGAGAAAATAAGGGTTGTTTAACCCTTAATAGCCGACCTGGGTAGCGACTCATCTCGATGGAGATCGCAAGAGTGTGAGTAAGTCTCTTTACACTTGTATGGGTGTCTACGATTAGTTTGTATCCAATATTTTAGTTTCAGTTTTCCGCTTTATCGATAATAAAAAGATTCAAAAAAATATCAACACAAAGAACGTCAGGGTTTCGTTGAGATTCGAGCGATCAAATTAAAAAATGGAAAACAAAAGAAGCTCTACTGACATTTATTTGTCAATTATTTTGGTATTAATAACTATAAGATCAACATTTGTTATATTAGGTATTCTTATGTTTGATTGTATTCAGTTATTTTGGGAGGTACATTGTTTTTTCCTTTTTTTCCATATGTATTGTGTATTTCTTAGCGAGCAACTCAACATTACTTCACTTTTAAAGTGTTAATTGTCAATACTTGTTGGAAAAGTATTATAATAAAAAATTAACATTTTTTAAAAATTAATTCCAAATTTTTGATCGGAAAAGGTTTCGGTCATCACGACTGTTTTCATCCGATAAGAATATAAATTTGAATAGAACTATTTAAAATAAAATTTATACAGGGCTGTTTGAAAACTATTTTAATTCTTTCAGTCGAAGATGTTCGTAATGAGCAAAACTGACCTTGACAATATTAAATAAATAAAGAAATAATACAAAAGAGTGCTTTATTTTTTTAATCAACATTAACTGTTTTTATAAAGAATGATTTTAAATCGCTCAACTTTTTTGTCGGAAGAGTTTAAAGAAATAAGGTTGGTATTGATAAAAAGGCTAAAAGTCAGGTAGAAGCTCTTTTTAATTATAACATACGTTCATGTGCATTTTTATCAAAAAATCGATTCAATTGTCAATCTACGAATGATTTTAACACCTGACCCCACAACCAAGGAGTGAAAAACTTATCAATAATTACTTGAATACAACACCAGGCGAAAAAACGCAGTCTAGTATTAATTTTGTAATCAATATTGGTTTTGAATTACTTTGCGAACAGTCTATGAAACTGTTAATGAAACGAAATACAAGGGTATTGTTTCTTAATCCATATATATACATATATGTATATTATTGATTTACTACTAAAGGAATATGTTAGCAGCCTTAATAAGTAACATCAACTATCAAAATTCTTAAACTCAGATACAAATTTCATTTGAGCTTTTACTATATGTTATAAATTCTACATAAAAATATTGATTTGAGAACAATTTTTTTCATATTGTAGCATGAAAAATAATTACCTGATTTAATTGATTTTATTGTCAAAAATGGAGCTTCGTAACCAACACTTTCTATCATATCTTATTATAATTTTTAAACTCGATTGGAGCTGAATATGAAAATTTAACAAGTTAAAAGGTTTCCAGTATATTGAAACGACATCATATTAAAAAATCACTTGAATATTTTTACTAGTCACATTTTACATTCAATAAGCAGTAAGAATAAGGAAGAAAATTGCATTTGAGACTGTTGTACCAATGTTGAAAACATCATTCAACTATTTGATTAATGCAAACCAACCTAAAATTAGAATCACTTAGTAATTACCGAGCCAAATGCATTACGATATCAGAATAAACGAGTCACGTACATTTACCTAATGGATCAAATTTTATATCGCTGTTGCACCGAAACGCACGCGTTGTATTGGTTTCCTCACTGAATATCAGTGAAAAATATGCCAAAGGTTCTCACAAACCAATTCGGAAACTTTTAATGAGTAGGTGCTTGGCAAAAATTGTTACCGGGAAAATTTGCGCGCAAGTTTTTCAAATCAGTCAACGAAGCTGGTACTGCAAGAGTGGGTGACTTTTCTTTCGGTGAGTTTTCCGCAGCGAGGTAGAGGATTTTCCGCCATTTTCGCGTGAGCTAAGTATTATCGCTCGGCGACCTGCAACGAGCGTCTAAGTTGTAGCTAATTAACTTTGAGGTAACGGGTTGGACTCGTCCATCTGCGATGTTTACTTGCATAAATGCCCTATTACATAAATATCTCTAAGGTCGTATTCATATAATGATTCATGTTTTTGCGTCCATAATTTTTTTTACATATGATTTTTTCACCGCTTCCTCACCCGCTCTCTATCCAATAATGAAGACAGTGCGTTAAGAGAGAGATTAGATAACTTATCGTGATTTTATAACTCAATTATCTAAAAAGTTGTGCTAAAATGCTTTTTTATGATTTCATAATCTCCACACTAATAGTGGACATGGTTAAAAACGATTAACATGCTGAATATTTTTTGGGGAAGCAAATCACATTCATGGCTATGGAGTTGTGTAAAAAAAGACTCCGACTCCGAGAAAAATTTACAATAATTTCAATTTAACTTATACATATCGACTGTGGAAAGGAAAAAGGACGTAACCCACAGTTTTTTCAAAACAGCTTTTTTTAAATAATCACAATGTATCAAACTTGATACACTTTCTATCAAAAGGATGCAGGCTGCAAATGCTGAATTCGTATCTAAATTTAGCTTTTAAGTATGAAAAAGATGACCTTGTAAAAAATTAAAAGCAAGAAAAAATACTGAAATAATGATTTTTCCTAGACAATTTCTTTAATAAATATTAGATTATGTCAATTAAACACCAGTTTAGAAGTCTCCGTGCACTTCAAGGTTGTGTTTAATTCATAATTTTCATATGGCCTAAAATCATCAAAACACGTTTTTTGAGCCTCCTGTAAAATTTGATGTGTGGGTTACGCACTTTTTCCTTTCCACAGTCGATATGTATTCCAACAGATCATCCTTAGGCAGCCAAGCATGCAATGTCAACACTTTGGACTATTTTGTTTAAATACACATCTGTAAAAAAATATTTTTCAAACAAAAATTGAGCCGCTCATTTTTCACGACTCCGACTCCGGCCAAAATACCGCGACTCTACGACTCGGACTCCACTGCTCTGATCACATTAATTGACGTATATAGTTTGATTGCTTAGAAAATTAAATTTTGTTGAAGTCATTATGGTATAAGCCACATTTTGAGAATTCATTATAAACGTTGAAATAATTTCTGAAGAATTACATTCGCTGTAATGAGGCTTAAATTTAATAAAATAAAGAGGTCGTTTCAATGTTACAGAAATGGAAACAATATTATGTATTATTTTAAGAGAAATGCCTTTTATCGCATTACAATAATATTTACACTCAATAGTCGTTGTACAATTTTTCAGTGGATTGAAAACACTTTACAGTTGTCCTCTTAACCTTTAAATGCGTGATTTAATATTTTTTATAAAAATGCATGAATTTTACAAAACGTACACATATATTGTAACATTTTTTTTAATCAAAATTATTATAAATAATCATGTATTAAAAAATGCAGTGATATTATTTTCCCTACAAAAATCATTTTTTTAACAGTTGAAATTGAATATGAATATAGATTAAATTTACAAAAACTCCGACTATTTTCCTTTGATTGCAGATTAGAACCAAAAATCTCTTGCCATCACAACAGCCATTAAAAAAATTGAAAGAATGATTTGCATTTTACCATTGAGTATAAAATACTATGTTGAAACCGACTTAAGTTTTCCAAAAAAAAAAATGAACAAATGTTATTACTTTTGGTAGTACAGTATGCATTTAAGAGTTTAATATTTTTTTTGTTTGTGTTTAACAGTTTGAAATATGTAAAATGGATATTGATTCTGGAATTAGTTAAAACATAAAAACTGTGACTAACTCTACTTCAACTTTAACCAGCTCATAATATATTGATTATTAGTGAAAATATAAGCATGTTATTAGACGTTTCGAGTATGTTTACATACAAAGTGGTACTCATACGAACACTTTAAAGTGTAAGGTAACCCGATGGAGGGTTGCATAATATTCATTGGGCCGGCCCAATTTTCTGCTTCGATGGTCAGGGCTTTGATCCACGGTACAGTGTTGTTGGGCTCCAACACCTGTCCATACCTTCGCGTGTAAGATACTATATCTATGATATTACGAAAGGGATGATACGTAAAGAAAAGTAAACATTGCTTAAATTTTTGGTTAAATTATAGTATGATATTATTGATCACATGACCATATTGCACAAATACTTATGTAAAATGCTACTTTGCAACAAAGGAATATTTTAAAAACATAATCTCAAATCTAACTAAAACCAAACTTCAAAAAAACATTTAAAAAATTATACTTTAAGAATCAAAGAATCTTCTTTTTTTATTATCGTTAAGTACAAAAACAATGACTTACAAATTGGTTTAATTTTACTACCCAGCCTCACACTACTTTTGATATTTTTTTATAGAAAAAAAACATATTGCAGATAATAAAAAAATAATTATTATTTTTATGGTTTTACATTTTTTTTTAAAATTTTTATCCATGTTCGTTTCAATGTGGAGCATGTGGCCTCCTAATGGAGGTATCTCAACAGCAATATGTCTAAGAGAACTGCTTGTCACTCAGTTTCTCAACCTCTACCGAAGAATGTGTGGATAGAAAGGATAGAGCTAAGACAAGACTAGTTATTAGTTTATTGTTCTTGCTACGCTCTGATATTTTAGGATTAGAAAAGTGAGAAGGATTTTTTAGACATTATAAAAATTCATGGTTTTTAACAGGAATTGATAAATCGATTGAAAAAAATATTGCAGATGAGAGCGTAAAAAAGGTTTAAAAAAATGAACAGATATTATAAGGAACATCTAAAAATCGTTTTAATGTATCTAGTTAAACATATACCAAGTGGCATTACCACCTATACATATTCGCTTAGTGTGCCTAAATATAGTAAGTTTGTGTATGCGTTTGCTGTGTTGTGTGTATTATAGACTGACAGATAAATCAAGACAAATATTATATTATATGGCAAATTTTTGAAACTGTATAGCTTCGTATTTTTATAATGTAAACATCATTTGGATATCATAGCTTATGTTTTGCAGTTTACATAAAGTGTTAGAAACTAATTCAAATACACATTTAAATTGAATCAATCATGTTTTTGTAGTTATAACAAAAAGCTTACCTTACTACCCACATCCTTTGTAAATAATTGTTGGTGATATTTTTAATTATTCCTGCATGAAAGAGACAGTGGCATACGTCCCCCTTCCACCCTAAATGATGATATGTGGTAGCGATTTCGAACGGAGACTGTTTGATATGAGTTAATTTAATGTGAATGAATGATCGAGTGAATTTACCTGAATTATTATGTATTATTGGTAAGCCTAATTCAATTCACAAGGATTATTGGAGACGAAAAGGTTTATTTAGGGATGTTTTGTATTATTTGACAAACGTAATCAGTAAGTAACATTTTGTGCTATTCTAAATATTCTTTTCATGTGAATCTGATTCAATTGTTGTTTGAAACCTTTTCTGCAAGAGTGTACGCAAAAAAACATTGTTTGAAGTAGGTAACAATTTTTAATTACTTATTGTATTATTTATTATATCCTGTTTTGGATGGCAGTTGACTAATGTCGACCGATACCCATAGACTACACCTGATCATATTGTAAATTTGCGGAATTATTACTTACTAATAAGTTCATAAATATAATAACCTCCCATCAAAAAATCTCTATTCATACGATCAAATTCCATTGATATATCGATAAAATGACATTAAAGCAGTATTTAGTATAGCCTTCTTAATATTATATTCCCTATGCTATTTTGTTTTAGACTATATCTGCTCTGTTTGTAGAATAAATGGGAACCAAACAGTGTTTCTCGGATTCCTTGTCTCTGCCCAATCGTCTTGCTTTTCCTCACAACATGTTGGGATACTTCAGTTCAACCGCGTACATCTTGCGGATAGTTAACTGTACCCAACAGTTGTTCAAGATGTCAGCGTTGAGGTTTTCCGAACGCATTCGCAACACATGACCCAGCCATTTCAACGTCTTTCCAAGAGACTGGATAAGGTGTTATATGATAACTAGCTAATAAAGCACAATAAATGTACATTTTAGATTTTTTTTAATGGTATGATGTAAAAATGGCTGTAAAAAATAATTCTTGTGAACGTAAATTAAAAAAACCTTAGCAAAATATTTCTGCTGTTGAAACAAATTTGTATACAGTTTTCGCAGAATATCAGTAATTTTGTCATAATATTATAATATATTATATTGCATAAAAATAAAACTCATCGAATTTGCATCGGATGATAAAATGACGGAAGACCGCTTCTTTAGTTGGTGGACGAGGTGCCAAAAGACTTGTGAGTGATGAAAGTCAGCTACTGACGTAAAAAAGTGGAGTGCAGTTGAGGAGATTGATTGAGGTAGCAAAGAATTACCCTGAAATGTAGTTCCCAAAAAGAAAGAGAAAGAAGAAGAATAAATAAGGCTCACTAGCGTGAAAGACATGTGTTTTAAGATCAATATAAAAGAGAAGGTGATATGACAATAACTCATGAAATAAATATTTTTTCATGCTTTGTAAGCTTTAGTTAAATACAGGAAACGTGGTATTATTTTATATTTATATTTAAAAAAATGTTATTCATACATAGATAAACATGACTGCAATATACGTGAAATAAATATTTGGGTTTATAAGCGAGTTTACGAACTCTACCGACCCGAATACAAGGGGCTAAGCACTAAAACAGAAATCATATCACTGATAATCGACGGTTCGTCAACGTTCGTCAGAATAATGATTCGATACAGAGTGAGCCGCCGCGTCTGAGCAAGGGTAGGGGTTGTTTATGCTTGTTTGCCAATAGTCATCTCCCTGGAAGGCTTTTGACAAAGGATTATATTAACTACTGGTTTTATGCATGACGGAAATCAGAATAAAATACGGAAATGTTACATCGCGACTGATGGAATTTGTATTTATAGCTGTGTTTATTTGAGTACTTTTACAAAGATATTTGGACCAAAATTTCAAGATATAAATAACTTGTATGAAAAATTATGTCCGGTAAAATTGCTGAATAAGTATTTACTAAAAATTGTGTTATATAATAATATCTTGTCTAATCGAAAATTGTCACCATTAAAGAAAATAGAATAATTTTAATCTTTTGATACTTCAAGTTTGGTAAAGCTTAATCAACACCGTCTTTGGGAAACTAATACATTAATAAGCAATATTTTTTAAAACTGACAGGACATTATAAATGTGATTATTATATGAGTATTTTTCGATTTGTCTTCATTCACCGAACTAATATAAGAAATTTGTACTTATTTTATACATTGAGACATTGTTACATTCAATAATCTATTATTGCACTAAAAAAACTACGACTTTTGTATCTATGTTTTGTTCAAGTACAATGTCATCTTAACTCAATAGATTTGTTTGCTTTATTTTTCATAATAATTAAATTAGTTTCCTTTATTTATGCTTCAATATTTTTACAAATAAAGCAACCTTTAAATTCTGCCATTTTAAACATGACGTTTTCTAAATAGTTTTTTTTTTAATAAACGAATCCAGTTGCGATGTTCATTTTTTTATAATAAGAGTAAAAGGCGTTCTTTTAAATGGCTTAAATTACTATTCATAAAGGGAATTCAATTAGAATACATCGTAGTCACATGTGAGTTGAGTAAAAAGGGAAGCTTCCTCAACTGCTTTGTAAAGTCACCCACCCAAAATAGTAAGCCTTTTCGCTGGGTAAACATTTCGGTTCTCTTTTGATAATTAATCTATCTAGATGACAAAAAAGTATGTATATAAAGAAATAAGTGATACATATTTCCATTCCGCTGTACAGATAAATATATTTTTTAAAAGTCACATATAATATAAATTATATATAGTAACTTAATTCGGAAGCTACCTTAGCCGAGTGGGTTTCGTTTTACACGGCTACACATCCATTGATACCATGTCCGCTCCCAATGTGGGGCATATGGACTCCTAATGGAGTTTATCTCATCAGAAGTGTTTCTACGAGAACTGCTTGTTACTCAGTTGCTCAACCTCTCTTTTTCTGAAGAGAGTAGGAATAGAAAGAAAGGGTTAGGACAGGACTAGTAGTTAGCCAATCGCTCTCAATAGCGTTCATAGGATAGAATGGGTGGGAGGGGGGAATTCAAGATATCACATACATTCAGGCCTTCGAACGGAAATTCATAAATCGATAGAAATATCAGTTTATAAAACTGTCCGTACTGGGATTCGAACCCGTGACCTCTGTAGCGGTAGCCAACGACGTTGACCACTCGACCATACAGGCGGCGACCCTATTCAATTATGACTTCTTAACAAAACAGGAGTGCGATTAATGGCTAGCCTTTCTCTGTTGCTCATATTTATTACGTAACCTTCTTTAAAAAATAAACAAATTGAGAAAGTTTTTATTATATACTCAGTATTATCCATAAAGATTTCATATGCACCCGATTGAAGGAGTATATTTAAAAAAAACTTATGAGTGTTCAAATAGGTTTATACGATAATCCAACAGTAGTACAGACGTAAAAAGATGACTTGAAGTTCTCGAGCGGTGTAGTATGAGATGAAATATATAAATAGTTTTTAATCCTAAAATTTCGCCGATACAATAGCAGACTGGTGCGTAAAATGGCGTATCAAAATTAATACCGGAAAGAGCGCGGCAGTAGTTTTGTTCCAAGGGTTTAATTAAAAAACCTAATTGTGGTTGCATACGTGTGCACAACGCAGATATCAAGTGGTCCAATTCGGTTAAGTATCTTGGACTCACCTTCGACAGTCGACTTAAATTTAATGAACACGCCACGATTAAAAAACTCTCCTTGGTTGACTTCTTTGTGTACTGTATGTGTGCACATGTGGGTGTACATGTACAGATGTAGTATGCGGGGAAGTATATAGAATGTGATTTGAAAATTAATGCATATGGAGTCCCCGTAAACTGGCATCACTAGGGGTTTCTTACCTCTGTAGCAATCACACCCTTCCGTCTGCAACGATGGTAAGGGAATACTTTTTTTAAAAACATTAGCGATGAAGGAGACTCGAAGAACTTTGACGTTTACATGTCCCGGTACTTAAAAATCCATAAATTTGATATAAATAAAAAAGAGTATTGTAATTTAAGTTAAAGAAATCAAAGTAAGGAATAACAATCAGTTTATATAAAAGTGTCTATACAATGAAAAGTAATATTCAAAAAGTGTAAAATACACTAATTAAAATTATTAAGCAGAAAGAACAGTAAATGTTCTTCTTTATAATATCATTTTTTTCAAGCAACACCGAATTTAGTATAATAATAACAGAAGATAATCACATGTTTCGCGATTATTTGTTTTTGTCTTTATTATCGGATTAATGATGAAGTTGAATTATTTACGAAACAAATACTGCGAGCTATCCTCTGAGTGTATTGTGTAGCCAATAACGCGAACTGTAGTCTCTTCAGAAACTTGGGTAAGCCAATAAATCAAATTTGAGTGGTTGGATAGAGTGCACAGGCGAGTTGAGGAGGACGCCTTCTGCCATGCGAAGATATTGGGATTCGCGTGTGTTGATTCAATTTCTTCAGACATTGAAAGAGTGATTTTAAGGTCAATGGAGTTTTCTATCTCAAATAGCAGCTGCTTAATGGACAGAGAAATAACTGAAACGTTCAAACCGGTGCGGAAAAACTATCTTACCAATACAAATAAACATAAATATTTGCGTTGATTTAGACAAAGAACAGTTGTTTTTCTTGAAATATTACGTACATAAATGAAGTCTGTATTTTTTTTATGAATCATTTATTTTTTTGACCAGAAAATGATATATTTAAGTCAGAGGGAGGGGGAGCAAACTTTTCGGACGGAATGCCAAATTCAGAAATTAAAAATGAGCGGTGGGCCGCAAGTAAAATACCATTTTTATATATACACTATTTATCATAAAAAAAAACAATCTAATGAGAGGAATAGAACTGTTTTATGACAATTAACATTTTTTTTAAATTCAGGTGTTAATTTTGTAGTTGAGATTCTTAAAACTTGTTGTAAATGTTTATCAGTGATGTTTGATCGTGAAGAGTTTTTATTGAGGTTCATGATTGAAAATTTTTGTTCACATATATAGGTTGATCCAAAAATAATGATTATTACATTTATTTTCACCCTTTTTTAAAAAGGCGTTGATAGATAGAAACATGAATCTTTTTCAAAAATATAATATTGCTCGCGGGTCGCAGAAAAATACGCGGTGTAGGTAGTCATACGTGATTCAATATACTTCATATTATTTATATAAACTGAAAAGTAAATTAAAACTCAATTAATACACTTCACTAATAATATATATCACGTCTTTTTATATATCACGTTTTTTTTTCTATGGATGTATTCACAAACGTATTTCACATAACATGAATATTTTAAATTATTATTCATGGTTGGTTTCTGTTAACTTATTGGCGGAGGGGACGTTAATATTAACGCAAACTTGTGCAACTAAATAAAATGTGAAATATCAACGAGCATGTAGATTACTATTTTATTCCGTGAATATTTGACAAAGAATAGTGGTTTTGAAAAGATTGATTCGGATAAAAATGTGTTAAACTATCTCGTACCTTTAAGTAAATTTCAGAAATTGTTTAAACATGACTATATCCCTATAGGGATCCGCATCTTTGATCATGAAAGTGAAGGAGTGTTATCAATACATATAGTACCGGCGCGAGGTTATTTGGCGCCCTAAGCTACGGTTATTGGTGCGCCACCTTTTTAACAAACTGTGGAATATTTATTTTATATGCAGGGATTTATACTCATAGTGTGGATCATATGGCTTCCTAAAAGAGGTATCTTATATAAGTTTTACGATAACTGTTGGTTACTCAGTCGCCCAACCTCTCTTTTTCGAAGTATATAGAATAGGATACATAATTATAACGAACTATTATTTGTTTTCAGATTATAAAAAATAGTATGATTACTCAATGTATGCGCCCTCTAATGATGTGCGCCCTAGGCGATTGCCTATTTTGCCTGTATGGTGGCGCCGGCCCTGAATACATATATCGCAGGATAACGCGCAGTTTCGAAGATTCACTTAAAATAAAAGTTTTCAAAATAAATGTAAACTTAATGTATATATTTTGGTTGTCTATAAAAAAATAATTTGTTTGCATTCATTGTAAGGTATAAGGTAGTGGCAAGATCTGCCTGTAATATTTGAAAATAAAAGATATCCTTAACAGGGCAGATATCAAAGCTTGGTAAAAATATTATTGTATGCTATATTTTTTAAATAAAGCGATTTTCGTAACAGCACATGAGTCAAAGTTTGACCGCGGGGGGTTCATTACCGTCTGAGATGCTCACTCCAATTTCCGGGCGCCGCGACGTCGACGTCACTTGGAAGCTGCGATTTGAACACGCTCGTAAGAGACTTTTATCGACGCCCCAACCCTCGGAAAGCCTTCTTGACCCGGTCAAGGAAAAGTAAACAACGTGAAAAGCGGTTACGTCAAATCAACGAAGGATAAATTGATGGTGTTTTCGAAAACCATTGTGTGTTCTAGAATATAATATTTACAATAAACTTACAGTATAATTGTGTGAGATAAACGTTTGAGAATTAAAATTATTTGAAATAGTGTATAATTTAATGTATTTAGTAAAATATGCTATCAAAATTATTTCAATTATATTTAAAAATATGTCGGCAATACTTTTTTTTGTTGTTTATTTCAACTAGCTCTTTATGTAACGCATTTTTTCAACAATCTACAGCATTAATTGTATATGAAAAACCTTCTTCCTCTTTCAAATGCATACATACAAGTATCTTGTTACAATAAATGACCACTGAATATCTCCTTTCATTACATTTTCCAACATTCTTTTTCGGTAACCAAATGTTAAACGGTTTTTTAACAGCCTGAGTTGAGAGATTATGGTTTTAAATACCTATTAAAATAAGCTTTATTTGTTTAAATATACAGATTTATATCGAAAAATACACGTGTAATTTTTGTCACTTTTTAGACACAAATAATCATGTTCTGTAAACGAGTGTTAGAGAAAGTTATAATCTTACATTGCTTTAATCATCCTCCTCCTCCTTAAAAAGCATCTAATCGATTAGTTCTCGTAACATTTAATATGTTTATATTATGTAGAGCTATCCAATATAAAATTAAAATAATTATATGACAACCTAACTCCGTAGCAGAATGGTGTAGTATCAACATGGTACACCTCTTACAGTAGTGCCATACATCCATCTTTATTTATTTCCTTGTCGTCTAAATTGAGAAAATAGATTGAACCATCTGAACGAAGAAACATAAGATCCCTGAGTGGGGTGCACTAGGTTGTCGCTTCTTGGTCAATTGAGTTTTATTCGCCCAATGATGCCTTAAAAGATCTCGTGAAAGGGCGGATGACTTGTTTCTGCTGCTTTTGCTTTGTTTTCGCATCGCTTTATATAAGTATCAAATAAACATACACAATTCAGTAGTTTGTTGATAATTATAACAAAAATAGAAATTTTAAATATTATATTATATTATATTATAAAATAAATATTTAAAGACCGCCTTTCTTCTGCGATGGCGTATTTTAAAAATAAATAAATTTTATTTGTCACTATTCATTATTTTTAACAAAACGATTGGTTAGTACAGTGGAGGGAAATCTACCGTCTTAAGGTCGCCTGCGGCCTCTTGGCTACTCTGTTGCGGCCATTTGACCTGATCAAAACATTTATTTTGATCAAAAAGTTATACGAAAGCGTTTAGAAAAAGAGCGTAATCAACCCATTATATGTTCGATAATCGACGTTTTCTTTATTGCGGCCTTATGTTGAATCAGATAAATGAATGTGGCCTTTAGAAATGAAAAGGTTCCTCACCCTTGGTTAGTATAACGATATCTCAATTAAATTGTGTGTTTTGGTTTATTGAAAATTAAATATCAAGTAGAAATGAGTAAGAAAAGTGAAAACAATCTAAAAATGAAAAGAGCCAAAGAGTGTCAATAAGAATTTTTGTAAACTGAAAAAAGTAAAAAATATTTTTAACGTCTATCTCACGTATTTTTTACGTACTTGTTTTTGTCTATTTACGTTAATCTCAGTGAAAAAAACTAGAAAAAGATTGACACTGAATATTTTATAAAGAAATAAAGTTTTTTTTATTGACATAGAGTAATTTTAAATTATGATTTTTTCCAACAGCTCATTTCAGAATCATTAACATATTTCTTAAAAAGTTGACTACTTTTTAAATATAACTAACACTATAAAAATGTAATTAGCAGAGATAAAAGTAAAAAATATTACTTAGTTATAAGATGGCTCGCTATCTATAAATTATTAGCGTATGCAAACATGCTATAAGCAAGTGGTGGTGAGACAACCAACGTGTTTCAATAAATTAATATATCTATTCATTCGAAAGTAAAATTCAACTGACAAAATGTATGCATCAAAAATATAATTTCGCGGATAAAATAAACCATTAAAATTGATTGATGACATTGGAGAAGTAATCTCTTGGCGATATTTTATATCAACCATTATAAGAAAAACCACACCGGACTGTCGTTAGTGGAAAATCATCCCCTTGCGGGTCACTTAACACAATTACAGCACTACACTTCAATTTCCACGGTCCTCCCTCACACTATTCCGGGTAAATATTTTCCGAGATGCTACCTCTCGTAGAAATTCTTTTTGGCGTAGTAACATTTTTATAAGTTTGTCGTGAGCTACTTGGAGAGTCAATTATTGAGAAGATAAAATTATATGCATATTATATAATGTAAAATATGAACACTCAAATAATAAATCTTTGACTCAGCTAGCTAAAGGAATATATATTGGAATGACATAGAAGTCATTACAATTTATGATATGTTACGCATTGAGTTAAATTTTACACAATGAAAATATAATTGATTGTGACAATTTATATGGAATTTACGAATAAAACTAACTTTTTTAATTTTCAGAAAGCTTTATTTGTATCCATTAAATATAAGTATGCTTATTGCTTCCATATTAAAGTTGTATGTTCTAGCTTAAAAATAAAACACTTCAGTTAATAATAACACAATATTCCTTTGTACTTTATTCCACTTTATTAAAAAGGTCAGGACCGGTTTGCGAGCATTTTCAACTGAGTTAGTTTAGGTTAGTTTCAACACCAAGTATGGACAGTGAAAACACTTTAGTATTTATTCTAATTAATAATAATCGATTAAAATAATATAAAGGTTCAAAATTAATATATTGTAAGTTTATAAATTTGCAAAGTTTCTAATAATTTAACGAAAATATTCAATTATCAATTTCGTTTAATTTGAATTAATAATAATACTATTTTAGACTGGTGAATGTAAGGTAGGTGAAATTATATAAACGTTTATATCCGTTTTGAATATGTGAAAATTTATCGGTGAAGTGGTTAAAATATAGTTGTAAGCTAATTTTGATTTAAAATATCTCTTACCGTGATAAAATTGTCGCACATCTTCAGCACTGCAGTCTATCAAAGTAAGTTACGTACACAAACTTTGCCTCGGTCACTTTCAGGTATAAATTTTAGAGTTCCCAATATTAAACTTCATTCCCTAAATCAACTAAAACTTGTGCGAGTCACAATATTGCAGTTTTGAATTTATACGTATAGGTAAGTAAAGTCCGTATTTATCGTCGTATCGGGCAAGCATTGTAGCTAGACTGAGCACATATCTGCTTTGGTCATATTAAACCATTATAGTTTTTGTCGTTCCGGTGTCATGGATGGGTTGGGCGAACAAATTAGTTATTTTATGTAAAGGAAATCGATGTATATAAGAGTGGTTGTATATGAGCTACTGTGTATGGCACACCTATGAATCCGTAATGATACGAGCACAAGCATTTGTTGCACAATTATTTCGTTTTGGTTGAAAAAGTATTTCGGATTTAAAAATACAGACAAATTATTTCAATAGCTTTTTCGAAAACGCTTACCGAAAAAGAATATATTGTTTAAAATCGAAACATTAATATAAACTTGACGTAATATGTTATACCTATTATATAGTTAAATTGAGAAAGAGATTAGCAACCCGCTAATTCTATAGAATGAACCTTTTTAAAAACAGCTTTTTCTGATATTCAGTATGAGTCCACATGTTTCAATGAAGGAGCATACCTAAAATATGTCTAAAAAATATATTTTATTGTTTAATTAGCCTTTATTAAAATAGCAGTATAAATGAAACGTTAGAGAACACGCAACGTTAAAACTTAAACAGATTCGAACAATATTTTTTTTAAATTAAAGTTAGTAGCTGTCATTATGTGATGACTTTGTGTTAATTTGAATTTCCACAAAGATGCCGCCGAATTCATCTAAAATATTCAATATTTGTCTTTACCAAAGACCCGGGTTTGCATTTCAACACGAAGCTACTGGTACGCGAATGGTTTTTCACAAAATTTTCGGTTCGCAATTTAATAAATTCTAAGGCATAGATAGATCTATGAAATGTAAACATAAAAAATAAAGCGATGTAGATTTATGCGTCATAAAACCTTACTATGTAAAAAAAATGTTTGACGTTAGTTTATTTTTATAATTGATGTGATTTGATTTAGTTTTATAACATAACCTTTGTGACCAAATTATATAAAATGTAAGTTTATGAACCATTGTTAATGGATAAAATTTTTGAAATATTTATGTATTTATGAAAGATATTGTTTAACAAAATACTTTATCATTGATGAGTGAGTAACGTTGTTTTTTCGTATCAACAAAAATACGCTTTCCTAATAGAGAGCACTTAAAAGAATCTTTTTCTAAAGGCAGCTTTCTGACTCTTCCTTGAAAATATTTTCCTTTTCAGGAAGATGCCACAATATCAATTACCGGCTGATTGCCTCTTAATTGCATTCCTCAAGTAGTGAGGGCAAACACTAATAGCAATATGAAACCATTTATAAAAGATGAGCGTTTCAATAATTACTAAATTTAAATTTAAAAACGAATGTTTAAAATATACTATAAATATTGAATGTATATATATATATATAACACATGTGAGGGGCTATGGCACAGCGGTTAGCGTTGTTGGCTTCCGTGCCGGATCTCACGGATTTGAGTCCCATTACTTTTTTTGAAAGATTTATCGATTTCTGTTTAAAAGCATGGGTGATGATGTCTTCAAATTCCCTTCCGCCCTTTCAATCCTTCATTACTGGCGTAGCGAGAGCACTCACTTAAATACTAGTCCTGCCCTAGCCTTATCCTTCCACTCCTACTACTCTCTTTCAAAAAGCGACTGAGTAACAAAACTATAAATAAATACATGTCATCATTTTTTATCCATGTCCGCTCCTAATGTAAAATATTTCGCATCCTAATTGAGGTATATCAATAAAATATTTTCTTAAAAAATAAAACATTGATATTAATTTTAGTGTTAAAATATGAATATAATGGTTTAGTGTGAATGGAATATTAAGTCACTCTTAATATTCCATTGACTTAAGTCACCCAACCTAATATTTTCTTCAGATATGATGCGGATAGACTAATTAGTTTTTAATATAGAAAATGGTTATTTTATTGCTCTGTGATATTTTGTTCAGTATTGGATAACTAGTGTGAGTACGACATCAACGAAGACACTTATCCTTCCTCTAATAATATTAAAATAACTTTTTTCTAAATCTGACATTGGGCAAATTTGACAAACCAATGTGAAAGTGATAAAATGTCATTGACATTAACCCTTTCCACTCCAATGTCGAGTGTCACTTGACATGATCGGTTACATATTTTGATTTGATTATTTTTGTGTGAAGGAATTTTTTCTATATTTTTCTTGAATACCCATTCGAAATACGTGATTTGTCGAGCAATTTAGGAATGTTAGAAAGTTGGGACGCTTTGCGACAACTACCTGGCGTAAACAATGTAATATTTTGGGGGTGCAAGCGAAGAATGCAGCGACGGAACAAAGGCAGTTGTTCTCGCGCCGAGGTTACGTAAAAATATGTTGTCCGGCTGTGATATTTTTCGATTTGCTCAGTCAAACGGTTTGAAAGTTATTTGTCTTTTTGTGAAAATTTAAAAAAAAAAAAATTGAATTTTTTCAAAGATTGTGGGGCTAGTGGATGGTTTTAGTTTTTTTAGGTTTGGTTGTTGACAGATTAGTAAGTTGACATCACGTGTAAGAAATCCTCATATTTTTTTTTTTCAAAACTTTATTATTTATTTATAACATCAATATCTTTTTATGTGCAAATTCACTAAAAATTGCTGGTGGAATTTTTTTGAAAAACCTTTGGAGTGGAAAGGGTTAATATTGGATTCATAGTGACAAGTGTCGCGTACTCTTCTCTTGTAAATCATCGAATAGCTGCATATTCTACGTATTGAGAGCTTATTCACAGGACATGTACAAAATTGTTCTGAGAAAATATATTAGTATGTATTTGTTGTTTTAAGCTGAATCAAAACCAGAGTAAGCAGCAATTAGTCTTGCATAGAGTTTTCACTCAATTTCAATCTCTTTGATAAACTTATAACTTGAACTTTAAATTGGATAAATTAATGTTAAATATTAATAGCTTATGCGTACCTGACCTATTTCCTTGAGTAGCTTAAATTATTCTAATGGCAATAGATACTCTGAAAACACTCGGTTTAAGTTGTACAATGTTGAATATTTGTATATCAAATATACATATTCAACAAACAGTGTTGTATTATATAAAAATAACATTTTTATGTGATATATCTGTAGCATAGTTCTATAGAACGATATGTCAAAAAATTGATGTTTTAAGTTATATTATCCATTATATTTAAATACCTCTCTTCTATAGCTACATAAAGTTACATCAAAATCACTTCAATTATAATTAAACATTCTTTTCTCATCTTCATGTAACTTGATATAACGTCTTACAGTTTTGTAAAGTTGCAATAAATTTGAGATAAATGACTAAATGATTCACTAAAAAGATGAGACAAATAATGGTGATCACTGTTCTACAACTCAGTTTAGATTTATCTAAGCTTTGGTCAACTATATCTCAAAAGTAACAATTTCTAATTATAGCACTATGTAACTAAGCCAACGATAAGTAAAAGCCCAATATTCATCGCTTGTTAAAAGTTATTGAATGTAATGATCAAATCTACAGTAGTTCTTACGCATGAAAACAAATGCTTTGCCTGTAAAACGTACTTTCGGATTTACGTTACACCTTTTCGGTCACACTTTTTTATATATAATTAATTACTGATAAAAATGAATGCATTCGCCTTTTTTATTAAACCTAAAACTTTCAAAATTTTGAAGTCTGTTAGAGTATGTTTTTTATAAAACATTACATTTCATTGAATCCATTTGATATGTAACATGACTAAGTTTTGATTGATGAATTAAAAACTATCTTTTTATGGGACCAATATGTGTCGATGTCGATGTTCTCGATGAGAATTTTTGAAAGTCACATGAGATAAACTCAAGGAGAATTGACTTCACAAACACCCATGTCATAGATCTCAAATTAAAATTGAAAGAGATCCAATTTTGACATTGACCTTACCGGGAATCGAACTCAGACCCACCTGGTCGGTAAAGCAAACTCAAACCAACTAGACCACAGCGGGCGGCTAATGATATCCTCATTTCGAAATGGAAAAAATGTGGTATATGTACACAAAGGAAAATAGTTTTTAAGAAACTCCAACGGCACAATTTTCAACGAAGAAAGGCTGTCCATAATATTAATTTAGTTGTGAATGATTTTATTTGATACCCGTATTCAAGCAAAAATATAAAGGTGTAATAAAACACTTCCATTTTATTAAACTATGTAACTTTGAAACCGCGTTTAACAGTCGAGAAAAAAATTAGGACATATAAACTAATTAAAGTGATGAATTTTCTATGAATGATGCTGATATGTCACAATATAATTATACACGGCACTTATGAAGATAAGAGTCAGGTGTATTTACGACATGCTTTGACAACAACCTGATAGGCTCAGGTAGGTAAGGCAAGGATGGTTACTGATTGCTGTAATTGAGTTGTTGCGGTATGCATTCAACGCTAAGAGCCTGGTATATTAGATTGAGACATAACCTACCTCCCTAAAATAATGATGATATACTAAGAGCAAAGAGCGTATTTGCCGAAGTATAATGGCGCCTAAAGATGACAGAGTTGACATAATGAAGTCATATAAGCGATGTGTGTTTATGTACGTTCTGAGAAATATGGTGGCATGAAAGTAGATTTAATTATTCAAATATATAAATCTTTTTAATAGAGGTGAATTTTAAAAACATCTAGATCAGCTTTTGGCTACTCTAGTGCGGATTTCTGGCCAATTCTGTAATTCTACAAAATTTATGTAAATTCGTAAATTCCTGACATATTCTGACCGTAAATTCCTTTTTCCGACCAAAGATACCCTAGTCAATGTTTACTGCGGCTTTATGTCGAATCAGAAAAATGAATGCGGCCTTTAGAAAAGAAAAGGTTCCCAACCCCTGATCTAGATAGTTTTTTTTTCTAATTCGTCATATTGTGAAAATTGAAAATAACGAAATACTACCATTACAACAGTTGACTAAGGAATAATCGAATGCATTCTTGGCACCACTCTATATTTATTACTGTGCTCTGAAGACAATCAAGTAAGAAGACACTAACATGATAATTTTTTAAATCCATGTCCGCTCTCAATGTGGAGCAAGATGCCTTCGAATAGAAGAAGAATTTAAAAATTTTAATAAAAGAAATATTTGACATTACAGCTTACGCCAATGCGTCAAATACTTTTAAGTTGAAAGATCATACGAGATATACTTGAAGAGAATTTTTAAAAGTCACATGAGATAAACTTAAGGAGAATTGACTTCACAAACACCCATGTCTCAGATCTCAAGTTAAAATTGAAAAAAATCCAATTTTGACATTGACCTTACCGGGAATCGAACCTAGACCCACCTGGTCGGTAAAGCAAGCTCTAACCAACTAGACCACAGCAAGCGACATTACCCTTATTAATGTTTTAAGAAATAAACCCAGATTGTTAATCGTTCTTTGAAACACTAGAATCACATTTGATAAGTGTAATATTCTAATTATATGTTAGAGTGAATAACTTGATGCATTGTGTATCTCTTCAGAGCCAGTATATATAGCTGAGCAAAACATAAGTTCAAACATAGTTCTGACGATGGCGCAAGCCGAAATAGCTATTAAAGCATAAATTATTAAAACTGTAGAACTAAAATACTTTGAATGTTAGACTACTCTACATTTAAAGATAATTTATTATTGATGTGTCAGTGTTTTAAATGTTTAAAATTGAAGGAAAACACTTGCTTGTGATTTTTTTGTGATTCTATCTATTACGTTGAAATTGCTTTGTTGGAAAAGCTTTCTCCAGAGAGCAGTAAAAATTTGGCGACCAAAAGCAGTCATAATAATTGGGGAGATGTATGAGAGATAGTTGGTCGTCGGATGCAGGGCGTGTGACTTGCGTTTACGTCCTCTATTATGAGCTATGCAACCATGAAATTGACTACGTGCACACAATGAACCGATACATTTTGTCATAAAGCTAAGACTGAAATGTATGCGTGATCTGTAATGTGGAACGTGCGATACCCAAAATCCCATGTTCCATATACGTAGATGTCCACGTGTTTATATCAGGAACACTGACACAGTGTATTGGGTATTACAGAACCGGAAAAATTTACCAATACGTAATATACACTAAAACATCATATGACAACCATATAAAAGTTGTTCTTTCAGAGCAAATATATCTTTATTAAATTGTGCAACAATCATCACTTGTATAATTTAAGATTTTAACTGAAGATACTTGGTGGAATTTATATATTCAATTTAAATCGTTCAAATTCGTACATTCAAACAAGAAAAAATGTGTGATTCAAATTTAATCAATACTGTAGTAAAATAAAATTTAAAAAGTCGAGTCGATAAACTTTTCCCGCTTTCTTCAAATTTTATATATCGTCTTTTCACCGAGGTACAGATTTTTTCATAAGACACGAGACAACAAATACAAAACTGAATGGATAAAGTAATTTAAGATTTCGACTGAAGGTGCTTGATGGGATTTCAAAATTTCATTTTACCGATAATTTCTATCTAAAACAGCTTCCATATATACAATAAACTCTTCTGTTTATTTAGTATACGTATATTTATGTATGTTTTATGTTTTTATTTTCGTCAGTTAATGGTTTTCTGATTCATGATAAATTAAAAAAAAATCGATGTACAAAAATAAATCCAATAGCAGCCAATAATGGATACAAGGATCTTGAACTTTCAAGCAACTGTGACTTTGCTGTAAGACCAGACATTGCTTTGTATTCAAATTAAAGATATAAAAAAATGTTAAATATCTTTGATAGATTTGGAAGCTTGTGGAAGAGTTCATTTATAATATATAATTAAATTTGATAACTTTGGTATTACGTAGCCGTTAACGTAAGAGTTAAATGATTAATACCGAGATTCTGGTATTGAAAAATTGTTAACATCAAAATCCCAAGATCACAAAAATGGTCTGGGATTATATACCCCAACTCTTCAGTAAGTGTCATAGTGAAAACATAATGTATATAATTTTGGTCGAATTATTCCTTATCCAGTATTCATAACAAAATAAGATTGCATTTCGAAATGTAAATGTTGTACACAAAATATTATTTCAGTGGAGTCAAACGTGGAGTGTGTTTTTTTTTTATTGTGTCGAATGGTTGGTTGTATAAAATCGGAAATAATCAGGCGACAGCGACTGAAATAACTCGACCATATCTCCTCATTGACAAAGAATATACCAACGTGTCAGCACACATGAGTTGCTTTTTAAAACGCCATAAAGACTCCTTCGCACGATTTTATTATTAGAATTGTGATTTACCATTTATTTGCCAACGTGTTGCATATTCTTTAAACAGTTTTCGATTATTGGTAAAAATTAATAGTATTTTGTTAATATGGGTGTTCATAAAATAAGTTTATTTATAAAAAAAAACTTTTTTTACCGTAAATGTGTGGACATACAATAACGTTTATTTCGCTGTTAATATAGTACTGATGTTGAACCATATCATATAATATTTTTACGCTAAACTATATCAATACAACATTCATAATTTCGGAAAATGACAGTTTCATATTTCTTTAAGAATTATGTCATCAATTTACTGGCAATTCTTTGGTCAACTTAGATATTTAGCTCTACTGTTTTTTGTCTCTCAAAATTTGTTTGTGAGATGACTCAAAACCAATATATATTATATAATTTGTCAAAGTTTTTGATTTTTTCCAATAAAAAATACAATTCAATGATTAAGTTCTTAAATAATAGAATGTGCCGCTTATATATTCGTATTTTTTACATCAATGAAAGAATGAAATATATTTGTATACCATTTTGTTTTGATCTGGATCAAAAAGGACATATGCTGTTCAGAACAGATTTATTTGTCAATAATGAGTTTTTTGGCTATTGACTTCACAAAGGCTGTAAAGTTATGATTCTTAAATATATCTCTAAATTTGCAATAACGAAACACCTGTAACATAAACATAAACACAAAATAATATGCTTTAAAACTAAAAGTACATATATTATTATAACCAAAACCATATTTAAGGCGGAAGGTGGGGTCAAAAAGAGAGCTGCCACAGGCTTCACAAACTTTTTTATTTTATATGTACTAATATCAATGAATTGTAACTAATTGTTTTTAACATTTTTGGCAATGAGAGACCATGATAATAACTTTTATACAAAATTCTAATGCTAACTTGCACTCAATAATTCTATATGTTTTTGCTTTTGTTCGATTTTTATTTTTGTTGTATTAAGAACATTACTCTTTAGGCCAAAGATTTAACATAGTTATATAATAAGGAGTAACCAACAGTTGTGATTTCGTTATCAGTTTATTTGATTATATAGGTTACTATATTACTGACATGTATTTTGTAAGTCGTTTAATCGACTTGCTATAATATTATATGGCAATTTAATTTTAAGCACATTATAACAAAAAACGTTTTCGTATAAATTTAACTAAAAAATGAACAACATGGTCTGAAATTAAGTTTTAGTTTACATGAGAATTTACGTATGTAATCGTAAAGCATGTCGTGACTAGAAAAATAATTTTGTTATCGTTTTTAAAAAGAACATTTTTTGACGATATAAAAAAGCATGACGTTTTATTTGGAACACCATTACCGCCTAAGACGTTAATCACCGCACTACGAACCCGACGATATATATTAAATATATTTTAGAAGTAAAACATATTTTTAGATAAATTTTTTTTGGATTTTAGATATACATACCGTTTAAATAATAAGGTGAAAAAAAAAACTTTATTAGTTCTATAAATTTTATTTTATAATGGCGAACCAAAATGGTGAATCAATAAATCAAACATGTATGAAATAATAAATTAAATAATATAAACTATGCTATTTTTTGATATTATTACAATGGAGTTCTACTAAGTAAATGCTGATTCAATCAATACCATCTTATACTACAAAAATAATGTCGATGAAAAATGATCCGAATTGAAATGTCTGAAATTTCATTTTGATTTTTTACAGCAAAACTTTACGTACATAATTGTGTTGAAATAATTGTTTACCCGTGTTATATATTTTGTATAGTCAAACATAGACTACCGTCGAGTGATGAATCCTACATGCATCCGGTGAACTCACCGCTCTGATTGTTCTGTCTACATTATTCAACACAACTCTCACACATTTTAAATACTCAAATAACACACATTTTAAAATCAACCGAATTGTATGCAGAATATTATGTAACAAGAAATTATAACAGAACTCGGATGAAATTTCATTACACAATAAGTTAATTATCATTCAAAATTAAAAAGATAAGCTTTTGATTCCCAGTATTGGATATGGAAAGTTGTTATACAATTGTGATATCGATCCATAATCGGCGACACAATTCGCCGAATTGCGTTTCAAGCCAATAATTGTTCAATATTGCCTAAGGCAGTGATCGCTCAGTGACAACAATTCTTGAGTGTTATCTCATTCGACTGATAATTTTTAGTGTCTGTATATTTTAGTGTTGACTTGTTATCGTTTGTTCCACGTGGACCCCATTTGAGAAACGATGATTTGAAGAACTGAAAGTAGTCAGACATTTTTTTATAATATCAGGATAGGCATTGACTAGGGTATCCAATCCCGGGATCCCGTTCAATTTTCTGATCCCGAAATCTCAGGATCCCGGATTTCAGGATCGAGAAATTTTGAGCAAATCCCGAAAATTGACACGAAATTGGCAAATCGAGGATTTCAAATTCCTCGGTGAGCCAAAAAAACGAGGTTTGGAGATAATCCGGGGAAAAAGTATAGCGAATTGAGGATTTCAAATTCCACGTTGAGTTAATCCCAATCCCGGGATCCTGGGATTGAAAATTAATCATTCACGAAATCCCGGGATTGGAAAAAGGCTCCGGGATTGGGTACCCTAGAATTGACCATGTCGACTATGGAAAGGAAAAAGCGCGTAACCCACAGTTTTTTCAAAAAAGCTTTTTTTTCGATAATCACAATGTGTCAAACTTGATACACGTTCTATCAAAAGAATGTAAGCTGCAAATGCCGAATAAGTATTTAAATTTAGCTTTTCACTTTGAAAAAAGATAAGCGTGTGAAAATTGAAACCGAGGTAAAAGACTGGAAAAATGTTTTTCCGTGACAATTTCTTTAATTAATATTAGATAATGTCAATTTAACACTAGCTTAAAAGTCTCCGGCACTTCAAAGTTACGTATATTTAATAATTTTCATATGACTCGAAATCATCAAAACACGTTTTTTGGGCCTCTTGTAAAATTTGCTATGTGTGGGTTACGTTATTTTTTATTTCCACTGTCGATATACTACTATTTAATAAGAACACACAAGGAATTTCTTTTCCGAACATAATTTTTAAAAAAATCCCTCTTCTGTGCAATTTATAAATTGTCGGTTAAGATTTTCTAATCGATATATTAAAATTCAACATAAACAAAGCGTGTATAATTTTATTTGGAGTTTAAATAACCAAATTAAAATGTTCATATCTTTTATGCCAATGAGAACAATTCAACAAATAATATTAAGTTTATAGTGAAATGTTTTGTGTGCACTTACCTCTAATATATACGCTGTAAACACTTGAAGTAGGTAACTTACGTTCGTCTCACAATATGTGGCCCCATACAAGTTCTTCGGTTTGATCAGCTGTAAGCTGACTTAAGAACCTCAACGGAGTCTATAATCCTGGCTATTAAAGTAATGCGAAATGAAATATAAAAGGACGCTATGAAAAGAATCATGAAAATCAATTTCAGCACGTGAAGTCAATTTTAAATAAGAACATGATTGTATTAAAGGAAAAATGAAATTTGAGTTCTTCGATTCCAAAAAGGTGTTTTTATTCTTAATAAAAAGTTACGTACATATATAATGTATTGAAAATGTTATAAAATTTCAAAGCATTTTTTTGTACTAATTCTACATTAAGCTAATATGATAAGGATCTGATCTGGCTCACGACGTGCTCTTTCAACTGAAGAATCAACAGTTAAAGACTGGTTAAAACTAATTCAAAATAATTTTATAAGATTGGAGTTAAAAAGAAATTAATAAAAAATAAGTATTCTTCTTTATTTAAGCCAGATAATAATAAACACGTTCACACGTTTCTATTTTAAACAGTATCATCGTTTTTGGACACGTTTAAAACAGATCAGTAAAATATTTTCTTATTTGTCAAGTATTATAATTTTTAAATTAAAAATTAATTATAGCACTTCAATTTTCCTAAATCGTTATCCTTAAGTAAAAAAGGTATTAATGCTAGCAATTTTTAGGAAAACGTAATTAATAATCTTTCAATAGACTAACTTGATACAAGTGTTACTCATTGATAAATCTTTCAATTATTTACGTAACATACAACTGAATTGAAAAATTCAATTAATTCAGTAGGCTAGCATTTTACTTACTACACGAATAGCTATATCGCCTACGCCCAGGCGTTTTTTAAATATTGGCTCAGAAAAAACAATTTTGTTCTGGAAAAACTAAAATGTGCACCTAGCCAAGCCATTGTCGATGCAATTTGATTTAATTTAATTGGAAAAGGTGAAAATATGTCAACAGAAGCAGTAGTAGTTAAATAATATCGTAAAAATTGATTTATCATATTACATTATTGTTTAAATGCGTGCAATATACAGCATTATGAATAATTTTCTTGATAAAATTTATAAAATTGCTTCGATTTCAAAATGGTCTAGTGCTTAATTTTGTAAGTTAAAAGATCATTTAAATAATTTAACGGTGATAAAGAAGCGATGTTTTTAAATAGTAGAGCGTGAATATTTTGCTAAATTGTATAGCTAAACTCCTGAATGCATGATTTTCTATTTTTTATAAAAATGCATGATTTTTAGCAGAAGTACACATAAACTAAATCATTTTGTTTAATCAAAATTATTTTGACAGTTATTTTATCGTAAATAACCAATTAAATGGTATGAACAGTAAGAATAAAAATACCATACGGTCAGAATATTTTATAAACATTTTAGTTAGGTTAGGTAAGGCTAGGTTTTTTTTATATTTCATTTAAATTATGTCTATTTACACTGACCGATATATTATGACCAATGTAATATAATTTCTGACCGTAAAAGAGCATCATTGAGAATGTGAATCTAAATGTTCCTGATTATTTTTTGAGAAATCGTGGACATGAATTGTTTGTTCTCCCAAGGTGTAGAACCAGCCTGCCAATGGGGATGCCACTGGGGAGAGCTTTAACGATGTTCAATAATATTGCTTCGGATGTCGACATATTCCACGTAGACGTGGGTGAGTTCCGACGAATACTATTTTTTATGTATTAAAGTAGAGTTCGTCGGAGCTTACTCAGTTGACTTCCTTGCCACTTTTTTTTTTACTGCGTTTAATATTAAATTATACTATATTTTTTTCTCCATTGTAAAAGTTTTAAATTTATAATTTGTCAATCTTGTACAATGTTAATTAAATAAATAAATTAATTAATCTAATCATTGTAAGAATCGTAAACGAGCCATTAAAGAATACAGTGTTATTTTTGTCCTGGCGAAAATCATTTTTTTTAACTGTTAAAAATGAGTTTGAATATTGCATAAAATAAAGATTTACAAAAATTAAGGTTTCCTTTCTTTGATTGTAGATTATAACTAACAATCTCTTTCCACTGAAATGTATAATAGAAAAATTGAAAAATGGGTATAAACATAAATGTTGAAATAAATAGTTTGCATTTATGGGTTAAAGGGATGTTATTATTGTTTATTTAATTAATAATGATCGCAATATGTCAATCATGTGTTTATTCGCAGGTGATGAATTTCAATAAACCAACATTTGATACTTTTGTATGGTAATATAAACGTTTTTGAAATAAAACAAAAAGAGACGTGCTGCAGATTCAATAATCTGATAAAAATTGAATTTATTTACAAATTCACAATACAATAACAAACAATACAACAAACAAAATAATGAAATAACGACTTTAAAAGCTTTTGTATACCTATAAGTAGAAAGTTAATTAAAATGCACAAACGTATTGGGATTAATATTCAATCAACGAAAAATATTGATAGACAATTTTTCTACATTAAAGTAACATCACAATAAAATTTGATACATTATTTTACGAGATCATCATTTATTTTGGTAACATAAAAAATATATAGTTAATATATACTTGTCATTACAGAGAGCAAATAAGATAAACGTATTTTCAAATACGAAAACATATCAAAATATAATATAATATGTACGTCAGGGTAGTATAAATTATAGCAAAAATATGTTTGTCGATCAATAGCACAGTGTTGATTTGATTTTTGTTTCAGTCTTACTCAATTTTGGTAATATATATATATATATATGTATATTTAAATAAAAAATCCTTCTCACTCTTCCAATACTTCAATAACTATGTAGGAGTAGCAAGAGCGATTAGTTATCCAATAGTCCTGTCATAGCCTTAAACTTATATCCCTACTACTATCTTTCAAAATGAGAGGTTGGGCGACTGAGTAACAAGGAGTTCTCCTAGAAAAACTTCTGTTGAGGTACTTCCATTTGAAGGACATATGCTGGACATTGAAAGTGGACATGGATTATACAATGTTAATTTTGTATTGTATTTATAAAATCTCTTGAAATTTTACTGAAGTTTTTGTCTTTTCAAAACAGCTGTTGCCAGTTTTATAAATGAATACTAATGTCTTCTTTCAAGATTATTAAAAACGTTTTTTATTCAATCATAACTGCAAACGTAAACTGATTCGCAATATTATCAATTGCACAATAGTGATTTGGTTTATGTTAGACAATAAAAACTTTAACAAGTTATAAATGGTATTATTGCGGATTTTTCGAACGAAATAACATTGCGCTAACACCTGATTATCACATAACCGTAAAAATACGTTATTTAAAAGTACACAAAAGGTTCTTAAATAAGTTATTTAAAAGTTATCTAACTTAATCGATTCAACATCACTGAATCTTAAAAATCAATGAATAATTCTGCATAAACTTACATGTAACTCAAGACTGATTTTTTCAATATAACCATCAAATATTTATTTAGTCAGCAATTAACTTGTAAAAAAAAATATTCATATTTCAGCGTCCTGGTTGATAGGCGCCTTTCCATACATCAGCGAGACACACACTCGAATGAAACCTGTAAAACATACTGAGAGGCGTGGAGACATGCCCAAGAATAGTCCATAGAACTTTTCCATAAAAATCATAACGATCGTCGTTCATATCCGCATTTTTCACGGAGAAGGTTTCAAAGATCCAGGTGGCGACGTTGCAGACGACTAAAAATGTGATCAGCTCGCGCCCAGGCTTTGCTCGTTGAAGATGCCTCGAGTTACTGCATCTCCTCAAAGAATCTGTTATGAGTGGGGTTTGAACCAACACTTGGAGGACCTAAAAAAAAATCAATTTGATTTTTTATCGAAGTTTATTGAAAGATATCTTGTTGTTATTGGTGATCTTAACGTTTTGAAACCATTGCATGTTTTAATATTAAAGTGTCTTTATACAGTATTATAACTTCTCATTGTGTCGTATAAGTAAATATTTAAAGAACAAATGTTTTTTCATTATGAGTTTGATGTGTTAACAGAATTGAAATTTTAGGCGTACTTATATTTATATAAATAAATACAACCTTTTTGAATTGAAAATATACTGGTCATGAAGTAAAATATATACACATGCACTTTTATTAGAATCTAAGAAGAAAGGAAATTGACTATTTTAGTATTATGTAAAACAAAGTAAAACAAAGTAAAACAGCAAAGAAAAATTATCGTTTGGTAAATTTAAGAGTATATGTCTTCTTCTTCTTTGTACCATATTTTTTTCCTATGTGGAGAATATGCGGTGGCGCCTCTATGTTACCCTGTCTCTCGCTAATTGCTTTGGTTCCTCCCATGACAAGCCAGCATTCATCAGTCCCGTCGAGTACATCCTATGGATAGTACCCAGCGGAAGTCCGGGGCGCCAGAATCCCACCGGTCGAAAGAAAAGACAGGCAGGATTGAGGCTTTCCGGAGACATCCGCAGCACGTGATCCAGCCAGTTTCAACGTCTCTGCATAACCACTGGCGTGACGGAGCGCTGTGTTGTACGTTCCCTTATCTCCGAATTTCTCACAAAATCAAACCACCTCACTATCCGACGCAAGCATATATTCTCAAAGCTAAGATACGGTTTTTCTAAGTCTTCGTCAGTTGCCATGATTCGCTACCGCAAAGCAGTACCGTCATAATACAAGCGTTGAATAAGTGGCATTTGATTTGAATCGATTACAGATATTCCTAGACGAATGGCGAGCTCCTTTATTTTCGGTAGTACAAAAAAGGGTATAATTATATAACAAAATTAAACAAAAAAAAAAAAATCTACTAACAACAAATATAACTACGGAAAATTTGAGATAATTCCCGTATATGACTGAAGGTATAAGTGTGAATGTGGCTTCCATGAAGAACGCGGGAATGCAGATGAAAAGAAGTAGATCATCCAAGAATGAGACGGGATGCTTGTTCACGTCTAGTCGTCTTATTTGCCAATAAGCCACTACCGCTGCCACCAACATGACGATGTGTAAGGCCAGCTCTGATGTATCCTTCATCATAACACCGATCTCAACGAAATCGCTAAAAAAAAAAATAAGCCTCATATATCATACTTTATATTATTAGCTTGTCAGAAAATTAAACTGTATCACAAACTTTATTCACGCTTGCTGACATTTCAAATAAAGTTTGCAATTCTATACTTTGTAAATTTGAAGAAGGTAATTTTCCATTATTTGCATTATAATTTTTCATCAGGATTATAGGTAGCACACTGAATAGAACTAATACTGGCCACAAAACCATTTAAAATAAGTACCGCAAATTATAAATCCCTTTTAAAACGTTCACTGCCAATACTTACAAAGAAGAAAGAGAAAAGGCATTATATTAAAAAACACACTTTTTCCTGTAAATTCCACTTTATTTAATCCGACCAATACAGGTTTTAATCACGACGAGTGTTTTCAAGGGATAATAAAATACGTTAATACAGTGCTATGTATAGAAAGCATTGTATTAATGTATTTTCATAGCAGTTGAAATAAATCGTCATGAGCGAAACCGTTCCTGATGATATTAAATAAAAATTGAATTAGTACAAAAGAGTGTTTTTTTAAAAAAAATAATAAACTTTAATTTTACTGCACTCACTGCAGAAATAAAATTATTATTGATAGTTTCATATGAAATTAAATTATTATGTGATTTTCAATTAACAATGTCGGAGGTTCTGTGAACAAAGTAAGCCCAGAGCTTAAATAGATTTATATCGACGTTTTTTTACTAGAGGCTATGTATTTGTGTTTTGTTTGTTATTTTGTTAGATAAAATATTGCTGTGATAATTACTGGCTGGTGATTGCGATGAAGCATATGATAACGTTGACGAGCGTGAGGACGAGAACGAATAGTCCGCAAAACAGGCCCTTGTTCGACGAGTGGCAATCCACGTGTATCACGAGGTTGCTCACAAAACCGTTATCGTCGATAGCAGTGGGTACTCTGAAAAAATGAAAAAAAACTTTATGTAATTTTCTAGCTAAAAGCTTCGATTATGTATTTTGAGTCCAATAATATTTTTCGGGGAATATTGATTGTCTTGAAATGCTCTTTTAAATATCAAAATTGTCAAGCTGTTTTGAATATTTTCTAGTATCTCTCAAGAAGCCACCTTTTTTTTAAAAACGAAGAAAGCGGATACAAAAGGTCCTTACTATTGGGTCAAATAAATATTCTTATGAACGAGACGATAGCAATTTAGTTTGATATCGTTAATTTTAATTATATATATCGACTGTGGAAAGGAAAAAAAGAGCGTAACCCACACATAGCAAATTTTACAGGAGGCAGAAAAAACGCGTTTTGTTGATTTTCGGCCATATGCAAATTATAAAATAAAAACAACCTTGAAGTGCACGGAGACTTCTAAACTGGTGTTAAATTGACATAATCTAATATTTATTTAAGAAATGGTCTAGGAAAACACTTTTTTTCAGTCCATTTTCATGGTTTCAATTTCACAAGCCCATCTTTTTTCAAACTTAAAAGCTAAATTTAGATACTAATTCGGTATTTGCAGCTTACATCCTTTAGTTAGCATGTGAATCAAGTTCGATACATTGTGATTGTCGAAAAAAGCTCCTTTGAAAAACTGTGGGTTACGTCCTTTTTCCTTTCCACAGTCGATATATATTTAATCCTTACTTGCATTGTTCTGATTCCCATGATGATTTATAGCTCATCCAATCTTCCTTATATTGATATACACTGTGGGAATCGTTGTCGTCTTCTTTGGAACAAGTTCCGATGTTTTGCCATAAAACGAAAAATATGCCAACTGAAATGTGAAGTAGCAAACGTATTTTATATAATGTATTGAAAAAAATGTATCAACTGCCTAATCTGAAATCTTTTCAGATTAAAAAAAAATGTAACATGAGTTCAACAGTTCCAAAAATATACGTTGCTACTTTTATTTGTAATCAAAAGAGTGTTTTTTTTTTCTATAAATATAAATATACAATTATTATATTTTGTTTTTTTTATCTGCACGATTACAACCACAAAAAAACATTTGACATTAGTTTGGTTATGAGACAGAAAGTGTTGAATGTCAAATTAATTTATATACAATTAAAGAAAATACTCCAAAGAGAGGTTTCATTGTCTAGAAAAACATCGAAACATTTGATTGAATAGCTTGTTTTTGAGATAACAGGAAATTAAAACAAAAAGCGGATGACTATTTCACATTTTATTTAAATTTGCATAGTGTAATAAAAATAATAAAAAAAAATTGAGTACTTTTTCCCACATAAAATTTATTAGATCAGGACCGGTTTCGCTCATGATGAGCATTATCAACTGATAAGAAAAACAATAAAACAGTGATATTTATACAAAAGTTAAGTGATAAAAACAAGGTATGACAAACAATTGGTATTAAAAGTTAATTAATAATTAAGTGCAGTTGAAAATATGAGATTTTATCTATTTAACTCAACTTTTTTTCCAAATGACGCGGAGAATTCTTTAAATGCCCTATAATTTGCCTTCGATGCAACCAAGTCGGCATGACCGACGCAATTTAATTTCTGCACACTGTAGTGCATGCAACCAAGTCTTGAAGAATTTCTTCTCGGGACATTTCTGGCAAAATTTTGAACACGACTAACGTTGTTACGCTACGGAATACACCCTATAAAAAGAGTGTGAAGCCGTAGCGGGTGGTGGTGGGTACAACGTTGAGTACCCTAGGGAATTAAAAAAAAAAAAAAAACAATTGGTATTACAACCTAGCAAAAGAATTGAAGCAAAATACAAGGAAAATAAACTATAAGTAAAAAGTTGAAGACCACTTAGCAATGAAACTATTAATACTAAAAATGTCTTATTATTTTTATTATAATGCCATTCCACCAAGTATTGACAGTGAATACCTTAAAAGTGATTGCATAATGTACATTAAAAAAATACTGATTCATTATTTATATATGATTCGATTGCAAAAAAAACCGACCATGATTATTTTTATATTCAACTTACCAATCAGAATACTGTATTCAATTGTAAAGGGATACAAATACGGGGAGAAGTCATTAAAAATGACGTCAAAGCCATGCTGAGTCGAGCAGTTGTCGTCAACTTTTGAGCTCACGTTGAACAAGTGCCGCAGGTGATGTGAACCGGGGATTCTGTAGGAAGTCAGAGCCAGTGCCAAAGGTTTGAAATCGGTTTGGAAATCAGCTTGCTGCATTTTTGATGCTGAAAATAAATTTAATAAATGGATGTTTATATCACTTTTAAAGTGTTCACTGTCGATTCCTGGTAGAAAAGCATTACATTCAAAATGTAGTAAATTTATATCCTAAATTTACTTGATTATTTGACGATTAAATTTTTATTCATTGCTTAGCACAGATTCTATTGCGGTAAGTAAATGTAAGTGTTTATTTAAAAAGTTGAACTGTAATTTTAATTATTACATTTTTTTACTATTTTTTTCCATCTGTTGAAGATACTACAATGTTAATTGTGAGTTAATTCGCTGCAATCAAAAGCGAAAGGTTAACACTTTCTTGAATTTTTTTGTAATATAATTTTATGTGTATTTAATTAATATACATATCATATTATATTTTGAGTTATTCAATTTACCAGTGTGATAATAACTTCGAATGCGAATCATGGCACCTGACGAAGACACAGAAAAACCGTATCGTGAGCTTCGAGAACAGATGCTTGCGTCGGATAATGGGGGTGAGGTGGTTTGATTTTGTGAGGAATTCAGAGATAAAGGAGCGTACAAGACAGCGTCCCGTCACATCAGTCGTTATGGAGAGACGTTAGAACTGGCTAGGTCACGAGCTGCGGATACCTCCGGAAAGCCTCAATCCTGCCTGCCTCTTCTTTCGACCGGTGGGATTCCGGCGTCCTGGACGTCCGTCGGGTACTATTCATATGATATATTCGGCGGAACTGAAGGATGCTGGCATGTCATGGGAGGAAGCAAAGCTATTGGCGAGAGACAGGGAAACATGGAGGTGCCGCGTGGCGGATATATGCTCCACATAGGGAGCGAACATGGCCAAAGAAGAAGAAAGATAATAACTTAAATAAAGCTGTTTTCTCACATCATGAAATAGTGGTATTGTTAGAGTAGTTTTTAATTCTTTACTTTCCTATCTGATAAAAATATTGTATGTTACAATGAATTAATTAAATGTGTACATATATATTATATTTTAACCTTATACAACATCCAAAGGTAATGTAGAACAATGTTTACCGAATCGTAAGGTTAAGTGCAGTAAAACAAAATATTACCATTTAATTCCTTATGCTCATTTTTTTTGGCATATACGTTTAAAGAGTCCATTGTTTCTCTTATTATTGTCCATATCCAAAAACAAAGGCTACTTGCAATGCAGTGCATAAGTGCGAAACGACCCATCTCCTAAAAATCAAAAATTTACGATTACTGATTACGTTTTTATTTTTTCTTTACTGATTAATTGTTAGATATATGGTACCAGGCATTTTCCGGAATTAAAATTCACATGTTATGCCTACTTAGTTCGTATTCAATACGACATGTCAAGTTCATCTAGATTCGCCAGACACAATACAACATATTTCGCTTTTAAATAATATGAAACAAATGATAATTATATAACGGAATTTATTGCGAGCATTTAATAAAATTCACATTACTTTTTGAGCTTCGCAACGGGTAAAATAGTATAACGATACCATGTGTATATAGTGCTGAAATTATAAATGTATTACCTTGCATTTAAGAATAATGACGTTGGAGTACTTGAATATAAAGAAAAGCTGACAGAAAGAGTAAATGGGGTAAATGACATCGAGGGCCAATATGGCGGTACTTCCACATTCTGCTTCCGAATTGAGGTAAACAACTTGAACACTCAATAACAACGCTGAGTGTACCAGATGACCCAAGCAGAAACCTGAAAAAGGATACTATAGTAGACACCAGTGATTGACTTATTGTAACTCATTTGTTTATAAAATCTTATTGAAGACCTTTCAGGATATAAATACTACTGATTGACAATATTAAAAATAAGTCAAGTACTAAAATATGTATTGTTGATATACCTATGTATAATAGGGTAAAGAGGGCAATGGAGAAAATGATTGTTGGAAATATAGTAAAAATGTGCCAACATTTATTAAACAATGTCTTGATGTTAGACTAAAGTAAATTATCAACGTTTGATACAAAATAAAAGTAAAACATTAGCTTTTGATCACCTTCCAACATAAAATACGTTAAATTAAATTATACCATATATGATGATAAAAACTTGCAGCTCGTTAGGATAATATCTGAAAGTGAACACATACAACAATTCATTCTCATGATGAAATTAAAACCGCAATGCTATGTGAGCTGCCTAAAAAGGATGAATATATTATACATAATTACCTGCGGCGCCCAGTTTGAGATAGAAGCTTCCAGCGTGTCTGCCTTGACTGAAACAATAAGGATGCTCTAAAGGTGTCACTGGTGAAGGCAGCTCCAACGAAGCTGAGGATTGTTGGAAGTTGTTGTCTTTCATGGAGTCGGCTATCGCAAGTGGGCTGTCGAAAGATTGTATCTAAAATTTGAGCACAATAACAACTGTACATTTAATAACTCATTTTTAAAAAACCAGCTTTATACTGTAAAAATTCTTTAGGCAAATTATTAGTTAACAATAAAGATAAAATACATTACTCAAATAAATCCGGGATTTATAGATTGCAATGCTCTTGTTGTACAAAATTTTATATCGGCAAAACAGAAAGGAAACTGAACACCAGAGTATTAGAACATATGGGAGCCTTTAGATTGAAAAAAGACACGTCTACTTTTGCTAATCACTTAATTTCGGAAGGACACGTGTTCAATCAGGAACAAGGAATACAAATGTTACACCCAAATACGGACAGTCATGACAACTTTTTCCAGGAAATTTTGGAAATAAATAGAGCACAATTGCATAGCCTTCCGATTTTAAATGAAATATTAAGCCTACCGGGATCTCCACTTTTATACCCTATATAAATATAATCATAAAACCTTTGCCGACAAACAAACAAATATAATTCTTGAAACTACTTACTACTCAAATCTGTGGGCATTCCTATGAGCTTATCCTTTTCGCCAGTAATGGCTTTAAACTCAATGATACATTTATTTATTATATTAACACGAAAAATTCATTTACTAAGCGACAGTTTAAGTTCATCCGTGCACTTGAACGCCTGAAGGGGCCGAAAGGCGAAACCCGGGTCGTTAGTGACAAAATCTGTAAGAATGTACATAGTTTGAACGATTCAAACTCATTTTTTATTTGTATTAATAATTTCAATTTTATTTATAATAAAAAATTGCTTTTTAGTAAACCATTTAAAATCATACTAAGTATAAATTATAATATATCCATAGTAGGGGTTCTGAAGTCTCGGGGTTTTCAAAGTGCCAGGACTCGAGGCGTGATAATGTCCCGGGACTTCCCGGGACTCGAGACTTTTATTTACCTTTCAATAAAATTATAATTTTATTAAAATTAAATATTTGTATGTATGTATGTAATACATACACTCGGCGCCTTTTGAAAGTACGCACTAGTAAAAATCGCGTTTTTTTAATACAATGTTTAATAATTATATATGCTATGCTTACGGTTTATTTTTACTAAGGGATGATAACGGTACATGTATAGAAAAAAAATCTTATATATTAAATCTTATACCTGCTTTCATTCAATACACATCAGTCCTTTTGAGGGTTTTTTAAACCACAAGAATTGTTTTTTCAAAATTAGAAAGTACAATTTTTTAGCACATTTTACAACAAAGTCTCCCGGGACTTTCTGTCCTGAGTCGGGAGTCCCGACTCAGGACAGCAAAAAACCCAACAAGTCCCGGGACGTCTCGACACAGAATCCCTAATATATAGTCCGTTACTTTTAGGGTGTTCACTGTCAATACTTGGTGGAAAGGCATTATATTAATAAAAACAATAATCCTTTGTACTTCATTCCACTTTCCGTTACCCTCAGGTAATCGCGGATATAAATTTAAAACTAATTCGCATCTGACGTATTTCCCTAAATGTTGCAAATGAGAAAACGATATTAAAAAAAAAACTTTTAGTTTCATAATGCAAAAGTGTTTTAATTATTGTATTAACATATCAAGCAAGGCTAATTTTTGTGTAAGCATGATGTGTTAAAAGTTAATATCGTCTCTGAGTATTGCGAATAAAAATCAATGTAATTTTCCTTAAACCTGTGCTTTGTAAAGGTTGTTAATATATAATACTCTGTTGAAATTAATTTACTTTGTGAATATTTGTAACAAGTATAAAGACATAGATTACCTCTGTTCGCCTCATCATTGCGTCATAGGCTTCCTCATGTCTTCTTTTTTCTTTGTGGTGTTTCTTAGCTTTGTTTATGTACACTCTAATATCCACAAATAGGTACATTATGTATAAAAATCCTATGCTTACTAAATACAAACAGTATATCTGAAAAAATATAGCGTTACCTTTTTATCATGTAAAATAAATTATGAAATTTAATTTAAAAAATATTAAAATACACATTGTGTTAAGTCATATTTCTATGCATCATGAGAACAAACAAATGCATTTGAAATTAAAGAGAAACTGGATATATAATACAAATGTTAACTGTGAATCGAGAAGACAAATTTATAAATTTTGGAGTTTCTTAGCGAGTAAGCTATTTTAACACGTACAATTTTATTTAAAAAATACGACGTTAATATATTTTATGTAATTATTTTACTTCAATTTATTTAACTAAAGATTGACGGTTATTGTTATTAAACTTGCTGGGTTTATTTTAAAGAACAATGTATTAATTTAAAATATACTACCAATTAAATTTGATATATGAATTGGTTATGTGGCATAGCACGAGTATTTTAAGTATCATATTAAAAACATTAAAAAATAATATAGTCGAAAATACGTCATCGTAATTCAAAAAGTAAATGATTTTTTTATTGTTAATGTTATTATTTCGTTTAACTTTTTGTACGAGTTTCGTAAATAATGAAATGTAGCTGAATATTAACATAACAACTTTCAAAAAGTTTGATGATTATATTTACCTCTGCAATTTCTGTATTGATAAAAATGTCAAAAATGAATATAATCAATCCGATTGTGAATATAAAAACTGCGTAAAGACAGCTCAAGATTGTTGTAAGGTTTAACCTGAAATAAGAAACATAATAAATCTCTATACATTAAAAACAATAACGAGTGGTGTTAGCAACATTATACCATATATACCTGAACATTTTTGTTTTATTAGAGAGACCTGAAGATGGCTTAGGTTTGTCCAAAGAATCGATAGAAATATCGTCTCTACTATTTTCAGCGTGTTTACTGCCTCCGCCAATAGACCAAGTCACATTCGAAGTCAGGACCGTAGTTATTGTCTGGTTTGAATTGACTGGAATGTTAATAATTTCATCATAGCACATCCTTCAAATAGATTTTTGAACGGAATACTTAAGTAAAATTTTCCATGAAATGTAAAGATTGGTTGAAACCGTGAGGAGCAACCATTATTAATGTAAGATAAGTAATTTAGAGAAGAGCATATGTATGTAGGTTCGAATAAGCTTCTGAGAAATAATGGTCAGCCGTAAGTCGGATTTGCATTGGGCAACATAATAAATTATGCGTTGCATGGGACGAAACCCTGATTTTAATTATACTTAAATACAAGGAAAGGGTATTAAATCTAATGGTTGCTGATTGCAAACTACTCTATATATTAGAAGTGTCATTTTTGAATGTAAATCCTCACAATGTTTCACTATCAAAAAACGGCACATAAGCACCAAGCACAGATTTTGTTTTATTTGCTTAAAATTTAAAGTCGTAGTTGAAAAATTCAGCTGGTCACTGTAAGTGATAACCGGAAACGGTTAGATTTTCAGTGTTTTTTTTATCTATAAAATTGTTGAATGGCCAACTGTTAATAGTTGTTATTGTATTACAATAAAACCTTATTTAAAACTGAATCAACGACTTACTTACTTTAAACCATTTCACTATTTACTATATAGACATCTAAGCTATTTATCTTAAATTATTACACGGCTTATTTTTACACTGTTTCGAAAGTAGTGGAAGTTATCTTTCATTTATCTTTGTTCACGGGTTTTTTCCACACCTATTTAAAACGGAGTGCATTTCCCAGATAAATAGAGAATTGAGTGTATAATACCTACGTATTGTATGGTAAAGTGCGTGGAGAAATGGGTATCCTTATAGAATAAAATATTTTATACATTACGATATTATTTATTTTTCATGACACGATTAAAAAAATATGAAAATGATTATATTTAATTCTGTGAGAATCAACAAAACTCAACGATTGCAATTGAAATCGGTTCTTCAATTAAGTGAGTGAACAAAACATACAGCGATGAATTCTCCATGGAACGGATGAATACAGTGGTCTCTGAAGATATCAAAAGTATACATCGATTGTCTAAGTTTAATTTATATTTTACAAAGACAAACCTGAAGATTGAGGAAGATTACTTTGTTGTAAGGTATCTGGAAGTCTACTGATGCTTCTATTGACACCCCCAGGATAGAAATGTTTGTATTTGACATCGCTAATGGCTGCAAAAAACATATTTTTCAAAACTACACAATATTTTCGCTGTTTAATACTACTTAATGTATCGATAATTTATTTTTAATGCAAATTATCTGATACCATTTTTTTAAAAACAATTTATTATTGGAAGAATGCTAAAATGTAAACTATATTCTATAACAATACTGAAGTATTTTTAAGACCGTAATTGATAAAGAATAATTTTCATTCATCTCCGGTCATAACAATTGATTTAGCAAGGTGGAGTGAAAGTGAAAGCCTTTAGTAATTTTTGATTAAAATAATAATTTGGTTCGCAGCTGTTACTCAAGATCTAACCGTAAAATCGCAATTATTGCTGGGTGTTTTATTTGCTTATATTTCGTATTATTATTATGATATATTCTTTGCGTATTATATAGATAATGTTTTTTAAATCTGTTATATTGCATGGGTGATACTTTGTTTTATGTTATCAACGTATACTTGAGTATTTTTTTTGGCTGAGAAAGTAAATAATTTCTTAATATAAAATAAACATATATAACGTTTTAATTCTGAAAGGTTTAAAATTATTACGATGTAAAGGTTTCAATTAAGCGTCGAAGTCAGTGAAATCGACAAACTAAATTAACAGACGTTGATATGTTTATCCAATTATGATTAAATTGAGAATTTATCTAAGTATCTATTTCGAAATAGTTCAATTGAAAATGCTTGTGAATGGTAAATACAGATTAACAAAAAACCTTTGATTTTTTCTGATAAAAAACACTCACATATATATCCTGACAATACGAAGAAAAAGATTATTTTATTCTCAATATTATTAAAGGAAACACGCTTATGATTAATCAAATCACAAAAATTTGTATATAATATTTTAATCTCTCTTTTAAGCGTAATAATATATTATTTTAAAACAACAACTGTAATTTAAAAATGAATAGTGAATACATTAATTGTTTTTATAAAACGTATGAAAGAAATTTGATATATTAAGTAAGTGATTTGAAGTATTTAAATGATAATATACGGCGAAAATAAAGACAATATATACGTAATTATAATACAAATATAAAATATGTTTATTATGTCTTTTACTACATGATCTTGATTAGTCATTCTTCAGTTGTTAACTGGCAATTATTGGTGAAAATACAGCATATTAAATTATAGTATATAAAACACTTTTATTGCTCTAAATAATTTAAAGGCCCTGCACTGTTGAAACTTGGTTCAAAATAAAAATAAAATATTTATATCACTATGACACTTCTGTGGTTGCTGATATTACAAAATTAGTAACCGTGAAACCATGAAATATTAAAGAACTCGGCGAAGCGGTTAGAAAATTCGTTCTCTGCGATCGAATATATAATTATTATTTTAAGATTTTTTGCTGTTATATTCGCAAATGCTTTGCAAAAATTGTGTCGCAGAATTTATATTTTCATGTAAATATGATGGGGAAACCTTTATTATATATGAGCCCTCAAGAGGTGAAGTTAGCCAACAAGTAAAATGGTAAAACTTTTATCTTGGTTCAATCACGTCTTTACTTGGTGTTTTGGTGGAATGCATATTTTTATTTATTTGACACTATTGAAATGTGTGTAAACTGAGGTTACTTCACTTTTACGATAGTATTACAGTATTACTTTTATTTTCTAAAATACCAATTGGCTTTTCACCTCTAATAGCCCCTATATGTTTGCAGTTCATCATTTGATTGTATAACAATATATGTAGAAAACGAAAAACAGTAAAGACCAAAATAAATTTGAATCCCAGATGAATCGTTCTCGCATTCATAGTTTAATTTACTTAACTACGTTTCATTATAAGTAAATGTGTCTTGGAACAGTGATACAACAGAAATAAAAATGTATTGCTTAATCGAGAAATGACGTTGGTGACGGAATTAAAGAAACGAAAGACCATGGTAGCGGACACACAATATTTTTTTGCAATAAAGTTATTTGATAATGTATCCAAAGTACATTTTAAAAATATTAGTCATACATTGCCTCGATTGCAATCGAATTGGCGTACAGTCAGTTTTGTGCTTTATGGATTAATGATCGAAGGCATAGGTTTCTATGATGCTTAAACTCCTTCTCAGCCACCTGAACGTAAAACAATGTGAAATAGTGAAAGTGACAAGATAATCAGTATTTTGCCCTATCCTTCATTTCTTATTACATTTCTAGGGCTAACGATCGCATAAATCTATCTACAAAAACGCAGTCTTAAGTTCACTAAGGTATAACAAGTGAATTAACTTTTTGCTACTGGCACTTTAATTTTATTTGAAGATATACCCAACATCTACATGTAGATGGTTATGTGTACGAGAAATAGCTTTGTGTTACTAATAAATATGATTATATAATAGCATTGTCAAAACCTAGAATAACTCGAAACACACACTTAAATAGTTAGTTAGACACGTGTCAATATTAAGATTGAGTAGCAGGGATATCTCGTTAAAGAAATTCTGTTGAGATAAGCTCTATTAAAAGTCCACACGCTCCACAAAGCAGACGTGGTAACAAAAAACATTATTGTAATATGATATTAACAAAAAGAAAACGAAACAGTTTATCCATTTAACTGACTTGCCAGCTTATAAAAAGAGAAATGAATAATTTCTTTCTAACCCTATGATATAACGTCGTTCTTAAAGCTTTTTAAAAGATTGACTTACTGCGGTTTTCTAAAATTTTTGATATAGTGCTCAAAACCTTTCTTACTGTGTGATGTTGACAGTTTTCCAGCAAAATCGTACGATATTCTGTTCCCCAAGAAGTTTCTGTGGTGTGCAGCAACTTGCAGCACCATCCTCTGGTCATTACTTGCTGCATTACTCTGTATACACAAAACATCTTTTGCATTATTTAAAATAAACAATTAAAAAAACAAAGACCTAACGAGGTACACCTGTGATTAACCTGCAGGGTCGTTAGTCTGATTCAATCACATAAATGTATATATGATAACAATCCCTGCACATTATGACTATAGAGCCAGATGTTGGAATAAAACTAGCTAAACGGCATTTTCTTTTCTTAATTGAAGTACTGTGATGTATATTACATGTTATATGATTGACAATTTCGATTGTAAATTTGACATTTTACACTTTCCCACAGTAAAAAAAAGTAAAAGATGAAAACTCTGTATTCTCGTTTAATGTATTCTATATTTTAACATAGATTTCGAGCAATCAGCTATCTGCTGATGTAAATAGTTGTTATTTTAGTTGTTATTAACTTAATAAACATTAAAATAATTGTTTCTTTACCATTGAAAAGAAAACGGAGTTGATTTTTTGCATTATTATTGACTATTAGTTGTTAAAGTGTTCATAATAAAATATGCATTCGTAAGATTTAATTTAAATTTATAGGGAAATTTAAATATCAAATACTTAACCATAACATAAAGATTAACGGTGAGAAATATAAATCTGTGTTTCATTAAAATACAAATTATTACATTTGAATCTTTCAATTTATCTAAATTTACACAAATTTTATCACTAACGACCCGGGTTTCGCCTTTCGGCATCTTCAGGCGTTCAAGTGATCGGATGAACTTTAACTATTACAGTACAATTTATAAAAAAACTTTATACTAAAAAAATGTTACAATTAAATTCCTGGTTTTGCTGTTTTATTGAATTTTTTTTTTGAAATTTTAAATGTTTGTTATGTATGGAAACTAACTTAAAATTATTACAACTATTTAATTTAATAGATTTATAGAGTTCACGGCTTTATACAATAAATATAAATGCGTTAAATATATGTATAAAGTATATTGTACTGCATATTTTTATGTATATCCAGGTAATAAAGTATTAACTACACTGCGACTCCTAAAATACAAATTCTAGTCTGGAGTACGGAAGCTTAGTGAAAAAAGCAAATGTTTTTGCATTAAATGCCAAACGGGAGTAAATTCAAACAAACGTGAATCCAGGGAGCAACAGCGTGCTATGTACGTCATTGTACGTTGCACAGACGCATCAATAACTGTATTAGTGCGCCAATATGGGCATCCATTAACTTAACCCGCGATGTTAATCCCATTAGTGGAGGAACTGCTGTTAAAAAATATTCAAATTCCCGATTTGATATCTGTTAAATGATGCAAGAGCTGTTTTTGCTGCTGGTATTTGTTTATATTTGTTAAAAACACTACATTTTTTCTGTTACCAGTGACAAGTAGTTTACTGTCATTTACAATATCGTTAAGTGTAATAATTGTTGCCTTTATTCCACCATTTAATTGAATGATAAAAACTGGTTTCGTTCATTGCAAACATTTCCCCTTGATATACAATATATCATTTTTCACTGTTCCAATTTTTTTTTTTGGAAAATAAATATTTTAAATAAACTTTTTCTACTACAATTCGTGTATCATGTAATATGTATCTAATACAAAATGAATGTTAGCTTTTTTATAAGTGATTTTTTTTATACTCACCGTAACAAAACATATCATTAAAACATATTAATACTAATGTATGTAAATAAAAAATATATAAAAGAGACAAATGTTTTCAATATATCCCCATGAGAAATCACATTCTGAGAAAAACTAAAGAATCTGCCATTCTGTGAATTCCCGTCCCATAAATATGACTTTCTCGAGCAGCAGCAAATCGGAGGATTTACTTATACCCAGACTTATGGCACACAATAATCATGACTTAAGATAATGTGCCAATCAATAATCATTGAGCCTTTGTCTGATATAAGCTGAACCATTGTATACATATATTAGATCTCCATAATTTGTTGGCTTATTTTTTTCCATGAAATGTTTTTACTGTAAACAACAATAATCTATTATAGATTCTATACGTTTAAATATATCGACTATTAACTGGTTTTGCTTCTTACATTTGTATATAATTAGATACTGAAGTTTATATAAGTAGTGACAAGTGTAGTAATAGTTGTTGTAAAAACGAATAAGAACAATAAATCGAACAAATACAATAAAACATATATAACTATAAGTTAAAATAAAATATCTTATTGCATCTTTTCTATTTTGAAATTCTATTTCATTTAAATGCGAAACTTTCTGAATGTCCAATAAAACATATTTCGTATGCGATGTTCTTCCTATTATTAACAACTACCTTACTTAGAGATTATGTGTGTTTCTTCTTTTAAGGTTTAAATTGATTTGTCACTTCACCATCGCACCACCACTTTTCACATCACAAACTGATTTAATTAAACGCCCAGAACAAAAGACAAAAATATCACTCGATAGCGAAATAGCTGAATTTCTCAACAACAATACTTCGTCATCTAAATTGTAAAGAAAAACTGTTGACCACTGGGTGACTCAATAATGGATACATTGTCGTTAAACCGCCGGACAGAGGTGCATCGAAGAATGCCGTAAATGTATTATTTTTAAGTTCGAAAATAATACTTGGGATCAAATTCAAAGCGACGAGAAAATAACGAAACGTAATCCAATCAAATAAAACAGGTTAGTCGGAATTAAAGCGCCCCGTACGGACATTGGGTGGAGTGGGGATGTATGAAAAAAATTCAATTGTGCGCATTTCGATATTGCCACCATTACCCGAGTGGTCTCCCATTTCGTTACCAAGAGCAGCGTAGTGCAACCATCTGTGAACCCTTTAACTCATCGAGAACCAGTCCAGATTACTCGAAGTACAGCCACACCTAGACAATTATTCTTCTGCATTAATATTGTGTAGCATAGAGAAATAAAACTTTAATAAAAATACTTGGCTTTACCAAAAATGATTCTTGTATAATAAATTATAGCATACCTAGTTATTTTGAATAGATTTTGATTGGTAGTTTTCCGAGCTTCAAATTTTTCTCAAAATAAAATCTTAACAATAATGAACGGTGATTTTTAACAATTATTACTATGCTACCCATTCAAAATCCAAAATTAAACTTAAAAAACTATCTTTCAAAGTTACATAAATCTCGATAAAATAAAATTTTCCGAAAATATTAAAATACAATTGTGGATTGGTTACGAGTAGGGAATCCAATCCAATGTTGATCCGGGATTTCGGGATTAGAATTTTTCGATCCCGGAATTAGTACAATGTTTTGAAAAATAAAAATTGATAATATTGGTGAAAAATAAATTAAACAATTTATTTTATATTATATAACCAGCTGTGGCCTGCCAATACGTTACCAAAAAGCTCTCTTAATCTCAGTTATTCGCGATGTACAGGTGAATTAGTGGACTTTTGAATAACTCCATATATATGCGCCATAATTACCAAACGAACTTAATATGCATACATTATGTAAAAATACGCAATATAACCTAAAATAATTAATGTTGATAGCTGAAAAAAGTATCTACCTACTTCAGACTGCAAGAGTACCTAAGAGAGCACTAAGTAATTTTAATATTATTTTTAAATATGCCCGAAGTTAATACCAGAGCATCAATTGTTTCGCCATTTAGTCTACGGTTTCATTGTGCAAAGAACCAATAAAATATATTTTTATATTTATCATATCCAGCGACAAGTGATTTTGTAGAAAGATCATTTTTTACAGTGAAAATAATAAGAACATTCAATAGAAATAGTCGAAGTGAGAATTGATTTTAAGCTCTTGCAATAATATTAGTCGAAAAAACTTTTAGACGATATATTAAATTATATGCGGTTATTGATGACTTTAGTCGCATGAAGTCAGCGTACGCGCCTTTGATATTTATCATACTGTTCATATAGAAAGCTAACTGAAATATGTTTTAGTTGACACGTGTTTTATTACTTAATTCATGCATTATTACATATTTTATTAATAGAACAAAAGAAAAATCAAATCACGCAAAACAAACACTGCGATTGATATCTGATAACATTCATTAAGAAGATTTGGAAAAAAAATGTACTGACAAATTATTACTATTTTAAAATGCATTTAAATAAATGGGATTAAGAAATTGGATATCTTAGGCATCCAATTAAGTTTTTTATGCGGTAAGTCTTATCGCAAAGAATGTAAGCTGCCGCTCGGCTTGAAAACCAACACGTTTGTTTTATAAGAAAATCAATCTCGAAAGTTTCGGGATCATGTCTTCTAATCCCGGGATTAAAATGTATTTAAAACTGTACAGGATCCCGGGATTGGATTTCCTAGTTACGAGTAACTGGGTGTAGGCCTTTTTCACCATTTCTTATAATCTGCGTTTTTTTTTTATATTACTCTCCAATTATCTCACTGTTGTAATATAAAAAGTCTAAATAAAGTTACTTAAGTGTTTAGAGTGTTTTTCCACAAGAAAATTTCGGTTTAAAGATTCCTTTGACATGATAATACTTACTTTTCTCTTAGGTCACTTTTTTAAAAGTAAGAAATAAACACTTATCTACTTGGGTATAGTTGCATAACCTATATATTTGATTTGCGATCCCTTTATGCGACATGGGTCATACTCGAATAAGCATTTATTTATTTTTCAATGTCAGCAGTGTATTTATTATGAAGTTTAACCCCACCAGTCGGCCCATTTTCACTGTAACTAATTAATTGTAAAGTGGCTCCTCTACGTACTAGTTAATTTATTTAAAAACTATCGAGATTTTTAAAATAAACACTATTTTATCCCTGGTAAATTATAATGGTATTAAAAATATAAATCAAGTCTAATATACTGTATTCCACCACTGTGGTTCAATGCATTTTTAAGTAACGACAATGGAGTATATAAATATTTCTTTTTTAATTTTTAGCTAGATGGTAATAATAAAAAAGAAATATAAACAAATTTATACATTAAAATTTGCTAGGCTTTAAGGTGTTACGTCAAGCTCTATCGACTGGCTATGAGAAATATCTCGACATAATTTTGCATTGGCATATGAAAAAGTTAAATTGTTTCAAAAATACATGCCAATATTTAAAAATAAATGGCCCCACAATATTATTTTAGTCGTTTCAAAAACATTATTTTTTATCGATTTAATTCACGATATAACAATTCTTTTTGTCAAGAAATATATATTGAATAGGTACGATTATGTAATACGAAGATATAATAATTCTTATCGAAGTATGAGATTTTTTTTCACATTATAATTAATTTGCGAGTGCGTAAAAATCTGTTCCTAATAATTATCAGCAGTTTTACGACATCTTTCGTAAAACCAATTTCTATGTGTGCGCCCGAAAATATTACAGATGGTATAAAAATTCTCTCCCACCCTTTCAATCTTACAATAACGAGGCATAGCGTGAGCGATTAGGAAACCACTGGTTTTATACTAGCCTTATCCTTCTATTTCTATTATTTTCGAAAAAGAGAGAAACAAACAATTCTCGTAGAAAAAACTTCTCTTGCTGCGATACCTCCATCAGGAGGCGATATTCTCCACGTTGGGACAGGGCGTGGATTATATATATCGACTGTGGAAAGGAAAAAGGACGTAACCCACATGTTTTTTTCGATTATCACAATGTATCAAACTTGATACACGTTCTATCAAAAGGATGCAAACTGTAAATGCCGAATCAGTATCTAAATTTAGCTTTTAAGTTTGAAAAAGATGACCTTGTAAAAAATTAAAATCAAGAAAAAAGACTGAAATGAAGGGTTTTCCTGGATAATTTCTTCAATTAATATTAAGTTATGTCAATTAAACACCAGTTTAGAAGTCTTCGTGCAGTCCAGGGTTGTGTATAATTCATAATTTGCATATGGCTCAAAATCATCAAAAAACGTTTTTTGCGCCTCCTGTAAAGTTTGATATGTGTGGGTTACGTCCCTTTTCCTTTCCACAGTCGATATATAACCAGCATCTAATATAGTATCTAAGAATGTTAATTTTGTTACAAATATCATTTTCATTTTCGAGTAAGTGTTATAGCAGACAATTAATTATATGAACTTGACATATTAAATTAAAAAATCACTTTAAGAAGTTGATAACATATTCTACGTAATATTGCGTTACTGTCGATTGGTTATTTTTTGTTGTTGTAATATTCAATTTATATGAATGAACACTTTCTACATATTTCTTATATTGTATAAGATACATTGTGATTTAAAACATCTACAGGCAAAGCACTTATTTGATCAAATAGTTTAATTGTCATACCGTTATAAATTGTTTTCTTTTTGGCTCCCACGTTTGCGCTTTCCCGTGCTACACGTTTGAGTTTGATTTAAATGTTGTTTTTATTGATAAATTGGAATCGCGTTAAACGGGTACCACACCCGCAAAAAGACGAGTGTGCTATTATTATATTTGTTAACAATAATTATACATTTATATCCGCATAAGAACGGGAAGGACAATATTATTTAAGGTTATTTTTTGTTTATAAAATTAAAATGATATTGTTACTCAACACGTTCTATTATACCACATATTTGTTTACCAATACTATTATCTTTTATTTTGCGAGAAGAGTCAACTGTCACTACTACAAAATTACGGTTTTAATGATTTTCATCCAGCTTCAGATATTTACATATAAATATTTTATAAACATATACATGAGAAAAAAACAACTTTATACAAAATTGTATGATGTGTCGGGTATGATTTTCTTAAATTCAGCCACTGGGATTTGGCATAAGACTTCCAGGTAGAGGACTCAGTGAGAATAACGTTTTTAAATGTTTCTTGATACGTTAGATGTTTCTTGATACGTTTTAGATGTTTCTTGATACGTAAATCAAAACAGAATGAAGAAGTGCAGGCACAGTAAAAGTTCAAACACCAACAATCGAAAATGTTCAGTTGTGTGTCGATGATGATGATGAGGACTCATCAGACCCGTTCTTTCTAAAACTCGATGGCTCCAGATAAAGAAAACCATACCTTGTGTATAACAATCATAGCTGCTTAATTTTCAGTCCACTCTTAATGTTAAAGAGCCACATGGTATAGAGGTGGGCAAACGAAAACACAGAAGGAAGCGAAATTTAAATAAGTATGTTTGATTTGATATTTTGTAACATTTCATCTACAAACGTTTCTCCTTTTAGGTTTACGTCTTAGCAGTGCGTCAGGAAGAGTAGGTGATATTTCATTCTGCTTAAGAATTTGATTGTCATCGGTTTTTGTGTCATCAAAACAATGATTCTTCAGATACGCTGGGACACCACTATCAGGGTGGTTTTTTAGCCATTCGTAATAACCTCGTGTCGATCTATACTCGTCAAAATATGAAAACAGTATGTTTAATACAAGGCAATACGATATAAATTTTGAATAGGTACTTAGAACAGGACCGGTTCCACTCAATGATAAAACATTTTATCTGAAATATCATTCTTCTTCGTCTTTAACCACATTCGTTTTCTGTTTGGAGCATATTATGAACAATAGGAAGTACCTTAAAATTTCCCTGTCAATCTTCTTGATTCCTCCCATGACATACCAGCGTACGTGCTGCGGATGCCTCCAGACAGCCTTAATCATGCCAATCTATTCTTACGGCTGGATTCCAGGGTCCACGGAACTGAGGCATGTTGGCATGCCATGTGATAATGCAAAGTAATTGGCAGGAATTTCCCACCTGTGTGGTCGAGTGGTCAACGTTGTTGGCTTCGGTTACGGAGGGCACGGGTTCAATTCCCGGTATGGACAGTTTTATAAATTGATTTTTCAATCGATTTATGAATTTCTATTCAAAGGCATGGATGTATGTGATTTCTTGAATTCCCACCTCCCACCCATCCTATCCTATGAACGGGGCGTATCGAGAGCGATAAGCTTACCACTAGTTCTGTCCTAGCCCTATCCTTCTATCCCTACTCTCTTTGGAAAAAGAGAGGTTGAGCTACTGAGTAAGTTCTCGTAGAAACACTTCTGTTGAGATAAACTCCATTAGGAGTACATATGCTCCACATTGGGAGTGGACATGGCTTAAAAAAAATGGCAGGATACAGGTAAACATGGAAGTGGCGCCATATACTCCGCATAGGAAACGAATATGGACAAAGAAATAGGAAGGAAAGGAAGCTATTTAAGATCAACATAATATTTTCTTGGAATAATTTAACCAACCAATAACAGAAGTGTACAGTTTAAGTTATGCCTTGTGGGGTAGGAAGTCATTTAGTTGAGCTCGAATAGGTTTTTTTAAGAAATGCAATACATACTAAAATGCTCCTACTTTGCATACTATATTTATTAACTTTTATCTAAAGTAAAATATGATATAAAAGAGGGTATTCTTACGTCAAACCTGTGATTCCCTCCCATATATTAGTCATACTTTCAATATCAGTAGGAATGTGTTTTAAGTTATTCCAGTTTTTTTCAGTGTTATTTATGGGAGGGCAAAACATATCTTCGGGTAGTAAGGACGTGCTGAATCCGACAAGCGACATTTTCTTTTTCTCCATTGAAATGTCGCGCTTTATTTGTCGCTCAATGGCGGCTGTCGTCGACGCCTTGTATTTAAAATAAATAAAACGTGTTCCAGTCAAAAAAATAAATACAATCATATATTAAAAAAAGTATTTGCATACGGTGGGACTTAGTTTAACTATTTGAATTACCTTGCTTTGACATGCAGCCAACGCAATATCTTCAGGTACACATAACAATTCTTCAATAATTAGGCATATGGCACAAGAAATATCCAGATCAATTTCAACCTATAAAATAAAATAAATGTTAAATTATATGACATTGTCACTTGCGTTCCCATGCAGTAACGATAGTTTGCCATTAAAGAGAATAAAATAAAGGTCAGAATAATACCTCGAAAATGTTTTTGAATTTGAATATTTTTAGATGTTTAGGTTTGCCTTTTTATACTACTCACACATGTCCAAAGTACAAAATACAAATACGTGGGCTAAGAAAACTCTGCGGGTTCGCTGACAAGAAAGCATTAGCCCCACAGTATGTATATATTTTCAAACCAACTCACCCGACCTACGTTGGTCGTTCAATTTGAATAAATACGAATATTGTACAATTAAAAATATGATGATTTTGTAATATAATAGATCAATATTTATTCACAATGCTAGTAAAGTTTTCAATAATAATTTCATTTAGTAAATGATAAGACTACACATAAAAAACTATCAGCATCTATGAAATTAATTTTGCGGTTGTCTTATGGAGCTGAAACCCATTAATCCCTGCTTTACCTCTGCAGAGCAGAGATAATATATAATATATCACATTTATTTCATAGATGTCACTAACAAAAATATTTCTAAATTGCATATTTCGTCGACTCAGTGCAAGAAGTCACTTTACCAGTCTTGAAATTTAGTTAAATATCACAACATACATATAATTCATGTTTTCTATAAATGCAAAAAGTCATAAAATTCCATATACGTCACATTTGAGAGACCTCAAACGAAATAAAATAACTGTTTCAAAAAAAAAAGTTTAGATCAACTAAAGGCATTACCTAAGTACTAAATTGTTTATTGATCTTTGGATTTTTTTTCAGTTGGTGACTTCTAACACTAATTCGACGTATAATTAAATATTTATTAAAACTAATGCAGTTATCAAGATTACACGATTACAGTGGTGGATTATTACGTAGAGTATATGGCGCACTCTTAGGGCCTACGAATCTAAAGGGCCTCAAAAAATTTATAACTAACCCACATATTTTTATTCAATTTCCAATATTTATTTTTATTTTGCACGGAATTCTTATAATATCGCAAGAATTGTTTTTGTTGATTAAATAATTAATGCAATGGTTTTTAATTAATGCCTTCATTGAAACACCTTCCACAAAAGATAATAGTGGGGTATCTACGATTAGAAAAAAATAATGACTAGGAAAAAATTAAAGTAATAAGTTATACCATACCATATTTGTTACATACTCATTAATTATTTTTGGCTACATATCAGGTAAACGTAGTTAATTTATAGCAGGTGATAAAAGAAAATTGAGAGTACCGAGAAAATTTCCTTGGTTATTTTTGAATACATTTCTATAGCTTCAGAATTGACGTCTTCGCCCAAGTTCGCCCAATATTTCCCAAACTCATTTGCTATCTGCAAGGATATGATCAATAACATATATGATGTATAGATAATACAAGTAATTATTGCCAGAGATCATCTCCGTTGAATGCTGAGGAATCACCACCATATAGACGAATTCTCTATGAGTCTTAAGATGGGTATAAGTACTATAAAACACAATAAAGTGGTATAATGATGGCTTAAAGTGCAAATTTGCTATCTCCATCTTTAGGTGAAAATTACTTAATGATTCATGTCCCGTATAAATTTGACTACTCAAAGTTATTCAAATATATATAAATACATGTCAAGAAAATTTGACAACTCCATTGGGCTCGAGACCTACAAAATGTAGAACATCAACATTTTGTATATAAATCTTACAGAAGTGTGTCATTTTTAAAAAGTATCGTATTATTGAATATGTATTCAAAATACCTCATGAAAAAAAGATCTCATTAACAGATTGCCTTATAATTCTCAAGTTCTATTTTATTTTATTGTTATATTTTAATATTTTGTTAATTACTTTTATGTTATATTTGTAATTACGATGTTAAGAATATCAACAAAATTTAACAATAAAACTTGCTAACTCATTTGACCAAAATATATCATAACCTGCAATTTTTGTAACTCCCAAAATCGTCCATAAAAATTAAACAAACAGTGTTGTGTAATTTTACATAACAATTATGTTATTTTTAATAATATACATATATAATAGACTTTTTGAAATATTCTCAATTTGTTAAAAAAATAGCAACAATCAATTTTAACACTCTCCTGTAAAATCGTCATAAAACGAAGGAAAATTGGATTTTAAGCCATAGATAAACCATTCGTAGTATTTATATAGCGTAGAATAAAAATTAAAAAGACTTAACCATGTTTTTCCTCACTTCTCCTTTTTTATTTAAAGGCAACTTCTCATAGACTTGAGATAGTTTTGGTAGAATCTTTGATGGCCAATTTATAATATCCCTGTCAGTGTTTCCTTTCTTAAAAAAGTTTAAATACGGAAGAGTTCTATTTTCTGACAGTATGCTATAATAAACCAATTATTTCAAATATAAAACAATTTTGTACATTGCTAAACACGAAAACAAAAATGTTAAATTTATTATTTTTAAAAAATTCTAAAAAGTGAAAAAAAAATACTTGGAAAAAGCTTAAATTTATGTATATGTGTAACTAGAATACTAAAAGTTAATGAATGGATACTACTAAAATCATACGCCACGAGTCAAAAATGAAAGTTGGTGCCAGTAAAATAAAAATATTTTAATTTCTTGGCTGTACGCACTACACCACCATTTTTTAAATGATTCACTCACTATGAAACAAATTTAATATATGTATAAATAAAATAATTCAAAACAAATAAATAATAAGAGATTTACTTATACAACTTACTAACAATTTAATGTGATGAAGATATACATTTATTGTAGAAACATGGATGTGTCAAAGTTAAGAAATATCAAATTGAATTATAAGCGGTTTTTGTAGGACATCTTTGGGATAAGCTCTATTGTTCAATGCTACACTGTGGGAGTTGGCGTAGTTACATAAAAAACATTATTTTCATAATAAAAAAAGATACGTCAACAAATATTATTTTATATAATCATGTAAGTATCATATCGAAAAAATAAATGTTAGTGGTCTGTGGGATTTAAGATGTTCAATGAAGTCCAAAACGTTAACCTGATCTCTGCCCAAAGCGTATATTTACGCGCTACAAGTCCGTGTTCAAGGGGCCGTCCATACAAAATGCGCGTAATATTACGCTCTCCTTTGTACTTAATTTACAAGTCACCAGTTCCTATTTAAAATAATTGAATTTAACTTGCATATAGTGACATCCTTTGAGAGCGTATTGTACTACTTGAACTCAAAGCATATTGAATTTTAATGTGTCCAAAAATATATATTTATTAGGATTTATTTTTTGAAAGAAAACCGCGGCCCTCCGTGTACGGCCATATTAATCCTTCCAGGCATAGAATCGGTTAATGAACATTACATTCCTGGTGAAATCTCTATGGCTGAAGACTGTAAATTAGCAGTATCCGAATAAATTTTTGTCCAATCACTACTGAACCATTAATATAACGTTTTAAAACTGATATTGTGTAAAAAAATCTATTTTACCATCTAAAAAAGTGCTATAATTTCACATAATGAAAGAAAACTTCATGTTCAAGGTTTTGTTGAGTAATATGTAATTTAAAATAATTGAAAAGGATTTTAGATATAATAGCTCTTGTTTAATAACTGTGAGAGTATTGATAAATAACATGTTTTTTGAAGATATACATTTCAATGCAGTAAACCATTACTTCAATGACTTCAAAAACATTAAATTTCTTTATAAATGTACTTCAACTTACTACTATTGTCCTACTTTGTTAATCAAAAGTTAAAAATGTAGTATTAAGATCAGAATCGTAATTTTTACAATAATATTTGAGTTGTACCATTTGTGTTGAGATCTTGAATAGTTGACATCAAGATCCCAATTTTCTCCTTTTGAGTGAATTCCTAATGGATTTTTTGATAATGTTGAGTGAGTTCTCTCCATTTACAAGCTGATCAAATAACAAGTGATCAATAATTCTGTAGTAGATTCTAATTTATAAGCACACTAAATTGTAAAAAAAATAAAACCATGACAGATTTCCCCACTTCATGAACAATTGAATGTTATCAGCTAATACTCTAATTTCAAAAATATATTCTTTTTAATATGGGAAAATAAAATATAAAAGGTAATAAAGCAATTATTGAATAGGGCATTATCCAGCATATTATGGGTAAACCATTTTTATATCGTCTGGTGGCACTGACATCTTGCGATCACACTTTGTAGTAATGCGTTTATCAAAAGTGATCTTCGGCAACTGATTGCTGATATCAAATTTATGTTTGGCAGAAACTTTCTGCAATTTGTTTGGTTCAAACAATCCATTTTTCTTCAAGTAACTTGGGCGATCATATTCAGGATGGTCAATGATCCACTTGCAGAAGTCCTGGACAGATCTATAAACAATGAAATGGAATCAAATAGTTTCATTAAAGAAAAGGACTCAGAACTATTTCATGCATTTTACACGGTTTGGCTACCTTTTATTAAAATACATTTTTTGTGAGGTACAATGATATAATGATAGCTCACACAGTAAACTTACCTAAGTTATTTGCAGTGAATATTTGATCATTTAAACATTGCACCCAATTGGGATATTGATCAATTTATAAACACTTATATTTTTACCCAAATCAATCTTGTGATTTAGATTATTAAGTCATCTTCAAATTTGTCAAAAACTATTTTACATCCACTTGATGATATTTAATTTTAAGCAGATCATGTGTATTATGATCTCGAGAGTCAAACACATCCAAGATTTTAAGCTATATCACATCAGTTTAAAAAATGCAGAAGCACAATACAAAAAACAACAAAATTGAGATGACCTTCTCCGGTTTTCTGTGGGTGGCAAATTGATCTCAAATATTTCTTTATCCTGCATACTATGACTTTTCGAAATGAATTACATGTATATAGTGGTGTGCTGCTAAAATTTTAATAACCGGCTCGCACCTTGATCGGTGAATTTCCGAATCCAAAAACCTAGTAATTTGCCGATTAGCCCGAAGTATCAGCGTAACTCGTTTTCTTTTTTTTAGCCCTACCGAGAATTTTTGGTTTCTAAATCACAGATATTTACTAATATATTAATAACCTTGATGGGCTTAGGAACCAGCTCTCCGAACCGAGATTATTTTAGGAACCGGCTCACAAGAGCCGGTGCGAACCTATAGCAACACACTACTGCATGTATAGTATTATAATGCTATTGCAAACCTTTATTGAAAAAACTTATTAAGACAATATATTGGATAATATTGAATAGTATTTAAAGGCAATACAGTTCAATAAAACTTTTTATTTTCAGTTCTGGTAGCTGATAAAATATCAATACAAAGGGCTTACTTTAATTTTGTAATGCCGCCCCAGACGTTTTCCATGGATGTTATATTCTTTGGAAGTTTGTCCGACATAACCCAATACTTTTTAGTACTGTTGCTAGGAGCTTTCCATTGTAGATTTTTTGGAAGCTGTCTTCCAAAAGAATGTTTAAAATCAGGTCTTAATTCTGCTTGTACATCTCTTCGAATGCTCCTCTTTAGAGTACTCCCATATGACAGCTGAAACATAACAACAATAACAAATTACGGTACGTCATTGAATTCATTTAAATCAGTTTATAATTCATTATATAAAAAGTCTTATTTGCTTCGTTAAGACAGCATCTCTACACTCTGTATAAGGGTAATTTAAGTTTACTTCTTCATAGTAATTTTTCAATTTGATTTTATTACAATGCATTGCAATGGCTAGATACTCATTATATATTTAAAAAAGCTTTTAGCTGTATTTAACAGTAAATAAGATACAAAAATGGGTTTAGAAACATTGCTCATCTCAAACATAATGAATTGATCATGATGCATTTTGTTCTCCATGAGTATTTTCAATCTTTACTTTTATAAATTATGATATTTGTATATTTATTTCTGCCACCTATTGGGATTCCTTCATCATATCTAAAGAAGATTTAAATACAGATCTTTTAAAACTATATAACTTGAAAAACTACAAAAATATGGCTTAAAAAAATAATTTTATTGGTGGGTGACGACATATTGCTGTTTGTCGAGCGATATTGAATTGATGATTGAATTTACAAAGCTGTAAATTCAGGTAATGTTATGTTGATTGATATAATGTGAACCTTTAGGGTTTTTGTAAAGTTGGCAAGCTTTGCAGGTACGGAAGCCTCTTCACTTGGTAGGACTCGTAGACTATCTGTGGCATGGTTGTTGAATTCTATCTAGAAATAATAAAACTGAGATATAATATATCTGATAGGGAATATTTTAAGCAAAATAATTTTATGTTAATGATTTAAAAATAATAGAATATCAATCAAAAAGTTATGATATTTACCTGGAACAATTCTTTAACTGCTTCTTGCTTGAATAGCGGTGAGTCGTATCCCCCCAATTCATGCATATATGTGCAAAATTCTGAACAAATCTGAAATTTTATTTATAATTTATTTGGAATGTAAGCATACCTTTATTTTGAGATAACCTAATTTAAAATAATTGCTTCCTAATCCCTAAGTAGTCATGTGATAATTGTTGATTGCACTTGAGTGTTTGTTTAATTAAAAGATATACTTTTACTAGTTTACTGAAATATCTCCAATTGAAATGATCAGTAAAGAATCCACATTCATAGAGGATTAAATTTGAAAAAAAATTACGATCCGTTATTGTAATGGCTACAATAAAACTTCATGCAAGAATTTTAAAGATTTTCACCATAAAATACATAATAACAAAATATGAATATAAACGTGGTTGCAACGGGACATATTTTCCAAAAATAATATATATAAAATGTTATTAACTCGATTTGTTATGTCTTCAGCTCTTCTTATAAGCCCTTTCTCACTTTCAGTCTCAGGAGGTAAATATTTTGACTTCCACGTAACCTGCTCGCGTTCTGTTTTTTGAAGAAATACCAAATATGGATTTACAACAGTTTTGGTAGATTTTAGCCTAGAAATAAATTGAACTTTTAGCATAAAAAAAACGATTTGGTATGAGAATATCGTTTTTTATTTCTGTAGATGAATTAACATTTCTGTACTATATGGCACAGTAATCAAGTTTTTCCATCTTCCATGTACATTCTTAGCAGTCAATGTCCTAACTATAGGTACATTTTACAATATGTGAAATGATGAAGTAGCTAAGTGCATTAAATGCTCATTTGACAAGTAACTCCCATATTAATCCATTCGGAAGACCAGGGCTGTCCAACCTCGACTAACCCAAGGGGCGCATTTAAAAAAAATATTTATTCACGGGCCACACCAAAAATAGTAGAGTTCATTTATTAAATTACTTTAAGTCTAATATTGGTTAAGTTTAGTAAGTACTAATACAAATACTAAAATTAAAAGTCATAGGGTTCAATTCTTTTTATTGAAGAATAATACAAGCTAAACAATTAAACTTAATTTAATGAGAATTCTGCAGCAGCTCTTTATTCTTTAGCTATATCAACTGTGATGTTTGTAGTTGCCAAACACAGTAAATTTAATAACGATTTATCTGTCAACGACATTTGTATTTTGATGAAATCATTTTCATGGTTGAATAGGTACTTTCACAAAGATAAGCACAATAGTAATTAGGATCGACCCGATTTTGCTTTGCGGTCAACTGGTTGAGAGTTCTTGTGGTAGAGTCTAGAATCTAGAACTAAATTCTGATAACTCTACAGTCTATGGTTCTCAAGGCTTACTTTGTTTTTCCTGGACAAGGACTTAAGCCCCGAATCGACACTTGATTAATTAATTTTCCAATTGACTTCATAGACTAGAAGAAAAGACTCTTTAATTGAACTGGGAAACTTGGGGATACCTTGGAGATGGTGGTTCAACAGGTGTATCACTATCATATTCTTCACTCACTTCCTTGTCTGTAACGGCTGCTTGTAGAGCGTGTGAGAGGTATCGTATTCCTTTATAAAGTTTTTTGTAGTCTTTGCGCTGAAAAGGAGTAATCAAGTGAAGTTACTAATATTATATTACATGTTTTTTTTTGTGCGTGAGAAAATAGACACCTTCAAAGTCGACTGTTAGAGATGGGTACTCATCTCGTATACCATTGGTAAACTTAAGCTCATGGTCACTTGTTTTCTCGCAAACATTCTCAAGTAGTTAAATTTTTCCCAAGTATAAACTATTTAATATACCAGAGTTGAGTGATGAATGTAAAAACACTGCAGCATTGTGATATATCTTCGGAGAAGAGCTATACATAGATCAAGACAGTGATGCCATTATTCTCTTTCTCACAATTCAAGCTGTATCCCTATCAGTGTTTGTAAAGACCACTGTTGTAAATAGTAAAATGTACACAAAATTGTCCTAAATCTCTTGATGTTCTTTGTCACAAATAATGAAATTAATTCCCCTAAGTTCCCCTATACATACATTTTGGGCTCTTAATGTCTGTTAGCACATACCTTCGCCAATGATAGTTTTTCCTTAATGTTTTCATCTAATCCCACAATTCTAGCAACATTTTTGTATAAATTGTTTGGCAATATTTTGGATATGTTTTCACTTTCCACTTCAATTGGCTATAACAGAAAAGGTTTTAGTATTCAAACTATTTATAATTAAAAATGGGTCGAAGTTTTATATGTTTCAATGTTTTTAAACAGTTTTCAACCTAGGTTTATTATACAATAGTTGTAAAACAAAAGATTATTTTATATTGTATCTAAAATATTTAAAAAATCTTCACTCACTAATTTTTCATATTCAGTTTTAAAAGAAATGGTTTTTTGTGGTTTGGAAGATTTCAACATTCTATAGATCTTACAACTGTAACTAGATACATTAGTACTGTGTTGTTATGATGGCAACTGGTTGATTTGAAGCTTAGTTATTGATCAAACAAATCAAAATATAAGTAGTAACTGAGGTATCTGAGAAGTTTTAGGAGACCGCTTATCAGATAAAGCATGTTTTCTATTTAGAATCATCGTGATTGTTTATCAATAACAAAGGTAAGTTCAATTATTAATTTTAAGCATTATAATGACATCTATGATAAACAACGGAAACCAAAGTATAACTTCATTTGTTGAGTTAAGTAAAAAAAGTGTTTTATCTTCTACATCATTGTGTTTCATATTAAAAAAAAAAGTTTACTCGTATAATTTAAGAGGTGGTCGAAATTGAATTGGTTATATTATAGTTTATTGCGTGTTCTATTTTTTATCAAACGACATCTGTACTTTAAAATAATAAGTACAGCTAAGGTAAGAATGATTTTGTTTTTACTGGTGTGTTCACAGATGGTAGTACGTTGTTGTAAGTAACAAAAGTAACTAATATTTTTTTTTGTAATAAAAATGTTTAATTGCTTAACTAAAATGTTTTGTTTAATATCTTTAATATAGTGAATGAGTACATATATATCATTTTATATAGTTTTTCATCGTAATAATAATATTTAAATAGTTGTAGGTGTCGTTTATATAAAAATGTAAATAATATATACATATTCTTCTTATTTTTCATCCTCAACTGTGGCCATCTTATTCCATTACCTGCCTACTCTGAGGCAATTACTTCTAGAATACTAATCGCTTTTCAGAAATTAATTGATCCTCCTCATTGGTACGTGTTCTCTTGCTGGGCTTGCTTCTTAATATCATTTTTTTATAAAACTTTTTTATTCCGATAGCATACAGCACAACCATACAAACATCATACAAACAAAATTAATAAACAAGAGCATGGTGCTTTATCATTTGTAATGACGCATTCTCGCTTTTCATGTATTGTATATTATCTACCGGGACATGTTTATTCGATTGAGTCAATAATGATCCGCCATTTAAAAATATAATTTATTCTGATTTTAATTGAATGAAATAAAATGATCCGCTTCTAAAATAACTTGTTAGTGTTCAAGGTAACTACTATACAATTATTTCGCAAAGAGGTTTTGTCGATGTTTTCAGGCTAAGTTATTTCTCTCAGTTAATACGTAAGTACCGACAAATCTTACCCTTTTCGAATGAAAAAGCCTGAAATTAAAAACAAAAACAAAAGAAATGGGTCCAAAGGAAACAAAATAGTTTACAAATGTCCCTCTTGGAGGCTTGTCCGGCCAGCGGTGGTGATTTAGAAAAAAACTCGCGTCCGTCGGTTGTACATTAAATTCCCTGTAGTCTGTGACGCCCGCCAACTTTATAATGTATTAAAAAAGTTTTTTTCTCTCCTACAACTGCCTCTTCCTTCCCGCTTGGTCGCACTTACAAACTGCGAATATGGCCGTATATCCACTACGTAAGCCTCCGTAATTAGTTTTATTACTAACTTCACAATTATTTCGATTTTATGTCAGGTATGATCGAAAAGAAGTCAAAGCTATTTTTCCGTCAGAAGCATTTTGTTTTTTTTTTTGTTGATATTAGAGTATTTTTTACACAATTCATTGAAACGTAAAAGCCATACTTAGTAATTTTATATAATATTTTTAAGAAGTTTTGTAGAGGTTGAAAACTTGATGGCACCATCAATTTGATTTATTTTACAATTCAAGAATCTCATAAGCAATCAGATATGGATATTAATAAAATAAGATCGTTTGTGATACTTTAGTAGAACTATCTAAGTGTCCTAAGCAGGAACGATCCGTGGGCATAGGTGAGAAGGCAGTTGCCTAGGGGCGGCAAGTCCTAGGGAGCGGGAAATGATCATAGTTTTTTTTTTAAATGACTAAATATTTTTGACACACGAATTTGGCTTAGAATAAATATGATGACTGAATGTCTTTGATAAAAAGAAATGCCGACAAAAATATTTTCAATGGAAATAATATTATGACATGATGGGTAAACAGTAGTTAAATGTATTGCAATAAAACTTCTTCCTTTAAAGAAAATTTAAAAAACATAGTAAAAGCGCTTTTTTAAACATTGCCTGGGGGCGGCACATAGCCTAGGAACGTCACTGGTCCTAAGTCATTAAATTTTTTATTCTTAATGTTGTGTTTTATTTTGTTGTGTTGTGCGAAAAAAGGCTTAACGGTGTCATTTCAATATTTTTATTACATATTTTTAAAACATGCATTTTATTTGCCTAAACATAAGGATGTCAGCTTTTTAAAATCTTATTCTCAAATAAAAATAAAAAATATTGCGCTAAAACTGAAATTTCACCAGTAAAAACATCAATGAAATCAATTAATATATAATATTTATTTTTAATGAAAGCGATTGCTTGTATCATATTTAATTAAAAATAATATTTTAAATAAAGTATATAGTTTGAATTAAATGAAGTGTGTACGGTACACATTGAATCTAAATAATATACTGTGTTACATATAAATTGCACTCAACAATACGAAGTATTTTTTGTTTGTTTTTAATATAAACAATACATAGAAATAAGCGTTAATACTTTTAACTTCTTTGAGAGTTTATGTTTTACTAGTGGTTAGGAAAAACCTAAAAAAGACTACAGTAAAAGACGTTGTGACATTCAGAAGTAGTCACAAGGCAATTTTTAGTCGTGAAAAAAGTTTAACCCTCCCTCGGAGGCTTGATTGTTATAATCATAAGAAGAAGGTCATTTAAAAGGCGCGCGTTTACAAGACTCGCACAATGGTGTTATAGTACACAGAATGAGACAAATCTTTCATTTTTATCGTTACACAATATGTCACAGTTGAAGTCTTGAAGTTGTGTAGATTTACTAATCAATGTATGAATTAACTCGTAAGCATATAACTCACTGATGAGCGTTACGGCACGCGTACACCAAAACCGAATCATCGGCTGACTTCGCGTCGGACCTATTCTGACGTAAAGTGTCGGCCGTTCATGTGCATTCACTGCAACCGTTGTCGGCCGACCGGTTTTGACCGAGTACAACCTGAAGTTAGTAGCAGTCAGTAGTACTGTGCAGCCTAGAATTTTCGATATTTATTATCAAATAAAAATCAACTAGAGTTTCACAGAAAACTACACTATATGTACGATAAAAAATCTGTGTTATATTTTTGTTAAAGCTAGTCATGGATTATTACGGCGAAAAACTTCACAAACTAAGCTAAAAACAACGCCACAATTTAAAATTATTTTTTGAAGGCTTGATAATCGCGTTTAAATCACACATTAATATGAAGAACACTGATAAATTATTTGAAATACGAAATAAATGTTCTGCCATAATACATACACCGAAAGTAGGCGGCAGACTCGCGACAATACCAACCTGAAGTTAGTAGCAGTTGATGTTCTGTCAAAAGTAGCCGGCAGACGGACGACCAATCCCAACATGTTTGGATTCGTCGGTTGATCAGTCAGAGACAGCCGTTGTCGTACGATGCCGTCTGTATAGTGTACGCGCTCTCATTTCTTTACATACGTTTGTTTCGATCAAACGACACGGCCGAGCATAGTTCGGACGATGACGGATTGGGTGTACGCGTACCATTAGACAGATTAAAAACGACATTACGAATTAGGTTATATAAGTAAAACGACAAGCGCTAGTCAAAAATGAAATGGCACTACGTGGTAAGTTAGGTTAGATATGTTGAATAAAAAGAGGGAAAGACAACAATACGTTACAAATTTTGAGGCTATTTGAAATGCCAGATGACATTAAAACACAAAAACCGGACAAGTGCAACTAAATAAGTATTTTTTTCACAAACACAATATATCAAAATATAATGTGTTTTTGATTTAATATTTAAAAAAAATATTATAGAAAATTTTAAAAAAATGTGTGTCAAGCGGATGTCACTATTGAATACATATATATTTATTATATTATGTCAGAATTATTCAACATGAAATTTTGTTAAATATCATCCATTCATATTGATTTTTAAAGCAAATAAGACGTCGTTTTGACAATGCGATCCTGTAATTGATTAATGCACATTTTTTTTTTTATAATTACTACACATATATTTTTTGGCCAAAGTATTGTAAACATTGACTCACTGAGCGGCGTAAACGAGCTAATGGGCGGACGGACGTGAGATATTCCTTTGAAATGAAGAAAAATAAAAATAAAAGTCGACGAGGAAAAAACATTGCCACTGTAATTTTAATGTAAGAAAACGGAAGAAAACGACTTCTGCCGTCTGCCATTTAAAAAGCTTGCTTACCTGCTATTGTCAATTTGCGAATTAAAAATGTAACATAAGAAGCTTATTTCGCAACGTTAAATTTGTTTCCCTATGAAAGTATATCGGACATCCCTTTCTTAGGGTGTGCGTCTTATTCAAAATTGTAATATGATTCAATAAGGAATTTAATTTGGCTATAAAGTTTAAAAATATGTAAAAACTTTTGTGTTGTATTCAGTGGCGGATAAAACACTTTAGAGGCCCTGTTTTTCGAATAACATAAAAAAGCTGCGAAAGCCTTTATAGAACAATAATGAATTTGAAAAACTGAAAATAAAATATATTTTTTTTTATAATTTAAGCTATTTTTGAGGCCCCTAAGGTTTGGAAGCCCCAAGCGCGCGCCTCTTGCGCTTATGGGGTAATCCGCCACTGGTTGTATTACAGAATAAAATATTGATTATTAATTAAACAGCAAGATCGGTTTCATCGCTTTGTTGAGATCACTAGCTAAGTGTAATCGGTACATGCGTGTGATGAATCCATTTTTTCATAAGTCGCAATTTTATTATTTTATGCTATGGAAAATGTACTGTGCAAAAAGATTAAAAAATATATGTTTTTCATTGAATTTGTCAGTGTTTCAGCGGTGTAGCTATTATTTATAAGAAGTTACTGTGATAAATTATATTCTATTTTTATTCTTCTCACTGTTATTTTGTTTTGTAAGGTTCATAGTGTATAAAAAATAATAGTACATATATGGCATATCAACAAATATATCTTATTAAGGTGTAATGGTATTAACTTATTTTAAAATCAAATGAGAAAAGCTCGATGAGAATTTTCAATGTCACTCAAGATAAACTAGATGAATAAAAGATAAGAGAACGATTACAAAAATAAACTATATTAGAATAATTAAGCGAAGTAATTTTTTGAACATCTTTGGTTATAATAATTATCATCAGAATCTATTTAAGAAATATTGATCAGTTCCTAAAGGTTATTAATTATGATTCACAACATTATTCGATTTAAAATATAAAACAAAAAACTCAACAAATTCCGAAGAAATAAACTGTGATCTCAAAAGGAGTAAAAATTGTTTTGAAATGTCATAAAAGTAGTTAGTAAAATTATTAAGCAGAATACTGTTGGTGGATAGTTATCATCGTTTAGAATGATATATTTATTCGCCATTAAGATTTAAAATGTCATTTATTTGAGGAATGGCATTGTATTAAAAAATAAAACACTTCTTTATACCAATTCAACATGCTTTAAGAATATTACTACCAGTTCGGTGATACCAGATAATATTATGATCTTTATTAAAAAAATATGATATGAGTACAAAACAGTGTTATAATTTTTACATTATGCTTATTTCTGCTGTCATATAGCACGCGTTGCCAATACAAACAAATACATATAATGTGACACAACATAACACTTAATGGAATGTTTTTCTTTTGAGTCATACAATTGAAATTAGATTTTTTATAATAGGTTTTTATTATATTATGCAATACATATAATATGATCATATCCTTTCGGTATAATAATACGGTATAGTTGTAATAAAACATATTTTTATGACAATGCATTCACTATATCATCCTCATTCTGCCAAAAATGAGTCTTAGAATATTTCGTTATTCCATTAATAAGAAAAGCATTCTTTGAATCTTATATCGTAATATTGAATGATGTATAAAGCAATTTTCTTCTTTAATTCATCTAGCATAAACAGTCTGCCCAGCTCACAGGGCTGGCTCAAGTTCAGGGCGATAAGACATTGGCGTGCGTTGATTAAATATTTTATGATTTGGAAAATAGTTATTTTCCAATAAAAATATTTTGTATGACAGCTAATAAATTCCAATGCAAAAATTATTTTGAATATTTGACCACAAAGGCTGACATATCGTTTCGTTACTTTCCATATATTTTTTTTAAAAATATTTTTAGCATAACCAAAAATATATTTTTTGTTTTATAAAATTACAGCCAATGATAAACTTTTTTAAAAATATATTTATTTCATATCTAATTTAATAGACAGTCACTTGCTTTAGTTACTGCTCTCTGCTAATTCGATCCACTTAAAAAAAACAGAGCAGTTATCAGTGACTCTTACTATTACACACTGGATTACAAGCTGTTCTAACCGACTCAATATTTTAATTGCTCCATGTAGACGAGGCTTTAGAGCGTGTGTATCATTGCTCAAACAGATAATCTTGCTATTTTTTTTAAAATAAGAGAAATCTGTGAAAAATTTGGTAAAAATAAAGTTTTTTCAGATATAATGTACCATCGTCAGAACTAGTGTTAACATACACGGATAAGTATTCAATTGAATCACACCTTGACCGTACCCAGAAACATATATTTAAATAAATTTAAAACGTTAAATTTAACTACTTAAAGTTACCAAAATGAGTCGTTGTTTTATTGAAGCTTTGAGGATTCACGCAGAAGAACAGTTCTGATATTACAAAAGTGTGTACCAACATGATTTAATTTTCAAAGCAGATCGTAAATAATAGCCTGGCGTGAAGTCTTTTAATATTGACTGCGGGCGTCGCGAAAAATCGCACCGCCCCTGTCAATTGAACCGTTTCTCATTTTCTGCTTCTTTAAATAATTTCATTTCTTTTGCCGGCCAAGAAGTAGAGTCGGTTATTTCAGTAATCGAAACAGCCAAGCAAGGGAAACTCCCTTTAAGCCCTTCTGCGAGATCACTGCGCAAAAGGAAATTAAAATAAACAAAAGTATTAAGGTTTTAAGTTTCGGAAATGATTCAACCCTCAAAATGCCGTGACATATTGTATTTTACGTCACATAATAATCTTCATTGATATTCAAAAACTTTTTATAGTTTTAGCTGTAATGAATTCATGTTTTGCAACGAAACCGATTAGCTCACCACAAATCTTTTCATAGTCATATTCTTCTATCCCAACTCTCTTATGAAAAGAAAGATTGAGAAACTTAGTAACAACCATTTCTAGTAGAAACTTTCTGTTAAAATTAACACAAATGAGAAGCTCATATGTTCAGTAATCTTACAGTTTAAATCAGTGGAAGGGAACCTGCGGCCTATCGGTTACTCTGATGTGGCCTTTTAACTCGATCGGCTAATTCTGATATTTTTTGTAAATCCGTAAATTCCTGGGATTTTGGATTCGAAAATTTTTGAAAGAATAAAAAAAAGTCCCAAATCCGCAAATTTCTAGGTCTTAGAAATTGGCATGAAATTGTTTAAAATCCCATGATTTAAAGATTACAACATCTCCGACCAAAAAGTTTTCTTTACTGCGGCCTTGTGTTGAATCAGATAAATGAATGCGGCTTTTAGAAATGAAAAAGTTCCCCGCCCCTAGTTTTAATAAATGAATTTTATGAAGATTTTATTCAAATTACACTGGTAATATGTATAGTTTTTAGTTAAGATAACGATTATTTATTTTGAACTAACTGCCAAGCTATCATTTTTTATTTGTTCTGTTATTTTTTTAAAATAAAGCCTGATTTAATCTTAAATAAAATAATAACAAAGAAATGTAACTGAAATTATCATGTGCTAGGTATGAGTTTATGTAAATATATTTTTTTAAATCTAAGAGGTGAGGTTACTCAGGGGTTAAAATAGAACATTACAATTGTTATTTGGGTGACAGTCAGATCGTTCATGCTATTGAAGACTAAATGAATTTATCATAGGTATTGTATTTTTATTTAGTATATTTTGTAGTATTTATTTTACTTTTTCTTATATTAATATATGATGAAAGCTGAAAACTTTAAAAAAATATATCGACTATTAAAATTATGCGCAACTCAAAGTGTACATATTAATATAAATAAATGCTTTTAATGAAATTGCACTTTTAATGTATTTTCTGTGAATTTAAATCAGTTAATAATGCTATTGATAAGTGAAACCGTTCTTGATATTTATACAAAAAAGTTCTTTATTTTTAAACATTACGATAAATAGCTAAAAGTTACTTATGAGAGAAATAATTGGTGTTATATCTTCCATTTGTCAGATTAAAAAAAAATCATAATGATAAGACAGAAAAAAATAAAATCAAGTCAGTAGTAAAATAATTCATATTTTAATTTCCTGATAATGCAGCCATGTTTAAATCCAAACTACGAATCATTAGCAGAAAATTTGATTGTATTACCTTTTCAAAATTAATATTATAATTTTATATGGAAGCGCGGATAATTTCTCAGATATTGTCTTTACAGGCAGTTCGTGAATAAAATGTCGTTATATTTATATTCTTTTGTTTTTTAAGAGAATATTGGTTGACAAAGTTACATCTTCTTCACAAAAAGCAATATGTGCTACATCGACGGTGGAAAAAGGAAAATTTCGTACAATCTAATGCAAAAGAACGTTTATTTGTCAACTTTGATTGCAATAGTATGTATTATTCAAATTTGATTACAATAATATGTTAAAATGATTACTCATTTTACTAAAATGAATAGTAAATTGTTTTTTTGGTGTATTATCCACAAATTTTACATATTATTCGAAACCAGGCTTTCTGAGTTTTTAAAGAATTAATTTGAACAAATAAGTTTTTTCTATTGAAAAATAGGGATCGATTCATAACTAAAAATAAATGCAAATGGTTCCGTTTGAAAATAAACACTTAAAACTGCGACTGTAAATGCAAAGTATCAATAAAGGCGGGAAGTATTCCCGCGCGCCGTTTCGATAATCTTATCTTACCGTTTCGCCGGAAATAATTTATCGGGCGTCGGTTGTTCGGATCGCGCGTCGGCGTCGGCGCGGGAGCCACATTTCCGGTTCTGCGTTAACCCCAGAATTAAGCCTAATTGTAAATTTTACCCGCCATTTCCTGAAGGGGAGACCTCGCGAGCAGTGCCGCATTTTACTATTATTACCTAAAATTACAAGTTCTCCAAATAAGAGCAACATTTTGAATGGGACGGGAAATCAATTGAAGGGTTGATTTGACTGCAATATTGAATAGTCACTTTTTTGACATATCGATTAAAGCATAAAATAATTTAAAACGACGACATGAAGAGAAAATAATGGAAAAAATATTTTTATTTAAATAAATTCAAAACCATCGTCTGCAAGTTTGGTTTAGTTTAATGAAACTAGTATGGTTTTGTGATTGTTTATTTTATTTTATAATAAATTGATAATTATTTACACTAGTGCATAAAATGAGTTTGTCATGGTTTAAATCATTCTCATCATATTCAATCATACAGAATAACCACTCAACAACTTACCCTCATAACGCCACTGCTTTAAAAAAGTATATAAACGGACCTTAAATCAACCAAAAGAGAAAAAATGCCTCAAAAACTTACGGACAAAATCTAAAATATTGAATTGAAATATTTAACATTTGATTCGGGTCTATCCAGGAGTCGAACATGGTACTGTTAGGAATATAATCTAGTTTCTTTAAAATAATTCTCGTTAATAGATTAATTATAACTCTTAGTTAATAAAAATTCTATAGCTAAGCAAAAAAAGTTCAATTTATTGATATCGTCTCATATTAAGCCACTCAAGAATATACACATTACTTTTACGTGATCAATTGTATTTGAAACTTTAAATACTGTTTGTTTTTTATGATCAAATGAAAATATGTCCTGTTAAAATTTTCCTAAATTTAATACTGTACACGACCTACCCGGAGATGTGGTACTACTCAGCGTAGGCTGAAACGCAGCGAGAGAGGCTTTCAGGGTAGCAGTGCTACGCCGCGACGCCCCTGAGACGCCTCTAATGCGAGGAAGAACAGGAAGAATGGTAGCTGAGGTTTTCCAAGAGTAGAGTAGCGCTGGTTATTTACCGCCCAAGTACCTGCGTACCCATAGAACTCAATAGGGATTTTGGATAAAGCCACCACCGGTAATTTATATTTAAGAATTTTTAAATTATTTGTTCGCGGAAATGATTTAGAATAAAAAGGTTTTTTTTATTAACAGCAAAAGTTCAATCGAATAATTATTAATTGGCGACAGAGTAACAAATCTTATTTAACAAAATCGTGATTGAGTTTCGGAACAAAGCTACGTTGAATGTATATTATTCGTACACCAATTGAAAAAAAAATATATATTATGACATGATAAATGTATACTAACGATTTTTTGATATTCTAATTATTATCCAATTAACGCAATACTAAATAAATAATTATTGAAAAAAATATATTAATGTAGTGTTTTGCTGATAAATATTAATAAACTCTGATTGTCTGATTTTAGTATTAGTTTATGAATGAAATTTTAAGACAAAAAATGGATTGCGGAAAAAAAAACGATGCTGTAATTTATATAAAATCAAGAAAGTGGTTCAGTAAGTAAAAAGTTTATCGTTTCATATTAAAAAATACATAAATTACGAGATAGAAATGGGAGAAATTTTTTGTAGTAGACAAAAGCATGAAGAGTTTGAAAATTCATTGTATACTTCAAAATATCTTTTCTACATTTCTTAATAAGACACAAATGTATAATATGAGTGAGTAAACTACTGCTTTAATCAACCAATGATTGGTATTGGAATCAAATAATTGTAAGTTTTATTACAATGTGATTTTAATAGTATCATTACAAAAATAAAATACACAACTCGTGAATGTGTTGGACGGTTTTTACAATCAAAACGTCATTGCGTTGAGAATTTCAGATCGTTCAAAATAAGTGCATGTACGCGAGAATAGCACCGTCGCAGTAAGTATTCTTAATTAAGGTTTGTTTCTTAATAATTGTTAACACATTCAAATCTTTATCTGACAGAATTTTTACTATTAAAATAAATAAACTTTACTCATTCTAGAAATAAAAAAACCAGCACACTAAATCACTCTTTCTATATAATATATAAGCGCAGGCACAAATAAAGAGACAGATTGTATGTGTAAATTAAGAGTTGAGCAAATTATAGTAATTATAATTTTAACGCATAGCACACAATTTCGATCTCTCTGTCTGAGCGTCTTTTGTATCGGGCGTAATAAACGAATATTAACAGGTGACCTTGCCACAAATTATAATTTTAGGTTATATAACATAAAAAATAAGTATGATCAAAATTGTCGCGTACACTATAAATTTCACTAGAAACGCGCAGTCAAAAACACTACTCTCCTACTAATAAATGTATTAAAGATCAAAATTAACGCCGAACGGAATTATTAACAAGAAAGTGCGCAATGTCTGAACAAGTCCCGATGCATTAATAATGCCAAATTTCCTCGATGCTCTTCAAGCAAGTTAACACTATTGGAAACAGGCTGGCTCGGATCAATCTATTCCCCATCTGAGTTGAATTGCCAGAGATGTCATTTTGTAAAATCATTACGCTGTACTAACTCTCTCTTCTCACCCACGTTATGTTTCGTTTGCAAATGTGGGAGAATCAATAGTCTCATCAACTAACTGATGACAGCGTGTTATTAAAAGACAGTACTTTTTCATTTGAAATAAAAGATAATCATTGCATCAAAAAATAATTCTTTTAGTGATTGATAATAAATACAAAATCACACATTCGTTTGTAAAATAACAAATATTTATTAAAAAATTATTAGCAGTCCTTAAAAAATCTCAGTGATGAAGTATTACATATTATGCTATATCTGAAATCATAATAGCTTATTATTAAATTTTTGTGATTCCGAATATATGTTGTGTATTTTTATAAATTATAGTTTATGACAATACTGTTTAACAAAATACACCAATAAATCACAGCTTTCGTTTCATTGGCATTTAAAAAAAAAATGTTGATAGCTGTATTTTTATTCTGACCGCATCATTAATTTGAAATATGGTAGGCATTAAATAGTTCTGACGATGGCGCATGTATGACAAACAATTGGTATGACAAGGTATGACTTCAATTCTTTTGCTAGGTTGTAATACCAATTGTTTGTCATACCTTGTTTTTATCACTTAAATTTTGTATAAATATCACTGTTTTATTGTTTTTCTTATCAGTTGACAATGCTCATCATGAGCAAAACCGGTCCTGATCTAATAAATTTTATGTGGAAAAAGTACTAAAAATGTTTTATTATTTTTATTTTGTATAGGTATTATATTTTATAAAACAAAAAAGCAGATTAGTATATTATAATATTTTTTCCCATTAAACAAAGAAGAAAAAATACCACAAAAGTACGTCAGTAAAAAACAGACCAGTAATAAAGCTACGATCACCATGAGTGATAAGCTGACAGATCGATGGAGAATGCTAGCAGAATTTTTAAAATCAGAGGACTAATTATAATATGATGGTGGTAAGTAGTGGAGAAAGCCAGAGCTTGAGTAATGTTGTTACACTATATAATTAGTTGAGGACGAAAAGAAAATTGTTAACCTGCACAAGCTTATCTTTCAAAAAAATCTTCTGACAAAATTGACAAAAATAGCTAATGTTCTCTAGAGCGATGACACCCGCTTCACTCAGTTTGTTGACAGGTTTGATGTATTTGTATTTGTAAGAAGCACTGTTCATTTGGTATATGGTATTTATTTCTGACGGTAAATGTATACAGCATTTATTTTTGATAATTTTAATTACTTTTGATATCTGTAAGTAACTGCTATTATACAATAATTGAACAAGTCACAGACAGCTTAGATGAAATGAAAGATGGAACGGTGTAAAAATCACTGCTTTCAAAGTAAAATTATACACAGAGGCGAATTTCTAAAACAGTCGAAGATAATTTGCGATACGCGTAGAATTTAATGATGAAATTTTATGAACGCGTGGTGGATGTATCCTTCATTTCCCTTCCTTGGCACACATTAGTGGTGGGTCTGACTGGGTTTACGGCAGGGAATCCCCGTGCGAAAACATATTGCTAACGCCGTTGGCATGAACAATCTACTTATGACACCTATCTCCACACCCTCCGCCCACCCTGCCTCCAACCAGTGCCCAAGGGGGGCAGAACAGATTACAATTGCCTGTTACAAATAAATTATGAATGGGCCGAGGCAATGCTTTTGCTTACCCTCCGCCGCCGCTACTGTTGCCGGCAAAAACGAGAAAGGGAGCCGCGCGGTGCGCAAACGAGCGTCGACTGTTTTGCCAAAGGCGTCGTTGAGCTAACCTTAAAAATACTAAAAACTGTATTTTTACAAAAAAACAGTTTTAAAAAACTTTCCGTCAACATCAAAAGACTAAAATGAAAACTCAAAGGTAAGGTAATGTACGATATTTTTTTATTTCTGTTTGAAGGCATAGATGTTTGTGGTGTCTCTAAAAATTCCCTCCTACCGTTTCAATCCTAAAATAACACTAGTTTACCGCTAGCCTTGACCTAATCATATCCTTTATATCCCTATTCTCTCCGAAAAAATGAAAAGTTGAGCAACTGGGTATCAAGCAGTTCTCGTAGAATAATTTTGTTGAGATACCTCCAATAGGAGGCCACAGGCTTCTAATAAGGAGTGGATTTGGATTAAAAATAAAATAAAAATAAGATGTAGTCAGCGGTAGGCTGCCAATACGTTAACAAGGGGCTTTCTTAATCTCAAAACATTCTGCAGTATTTCGAAGAAGGGTGGAATTTCGTTTGTCAATCAAATACAAATATACACAATAATTAATAAAACAAAAGATAAAGTGTACATTTTTAACTTATACTTTGTTACAATACGCAATGCACTGTAAACAATTAATGTCAATAGCTAAACAATGTAGTTTCCTATTATAAATTTCAAACGTCAAGGCTTCCAAGATTGTCACAAAAATGAGTACTATTCTTTTTGCTTCGATTTCATGTTTCATACGTAATAACTTAGCCGTTATAGACAGTATTATATGTGTCATATATGTTAAATTGTGTATTAATGCATATTTATGAATTATATAACACACACTTCAAAGAATATTGTTTTTTAATTAATTTAACAAGTAGCTAGCGCGAACCCCTCCTAGCCCAACCCAGGATATAGTACAGTTTGTCATAATCAAGCTATTCAATAAATAGACAGATTGCCGACCTTTATACTAGACGAAAGTTTCGCTATTTTTTTATGAACTTGAATTTGTTACCAATTCAGCAATTTTACTTCTTAGTATATTTCCATTCTATGTAAATTTGAGTCTTTTGGGATACCCGTTTTTCTTAAAATTGATTCATTTACGATTTTCAATGTACATACTATGCTTTGGTTGGTATAATAATTTCATTGTTTTGGTAATATTTTATCAAAGTAAAAGAATAATTGAAATAAAATCTTCACGAACTACCACTGGTTTTACCACACGGGGTAAAAAAATGCTATGATTAATCTTTGATTGAATTTAAAAGGTTGTGTGGATAAACAACGCCTGTTTTTAGAAGTTCGTAAAATTATTCAAACAATTTACATATTTTACCCTGTCTTCAAATATCTACCAATGAATTTTAATTTGTTTTGTTCATCATAATAAAAAAAATATTGAATGTTTACTTATTTAGAGCAATCAAACGGAAACAAAATATTTTGAAAAAAATATTCTATCGTGATACACGTACACGGAAAGTGTTGTGTAAAGCATTAGAGGTACTTGGTTATAGTCCTGGAAAAGTCAGACTATTTCGATCTGATATTTGAGATCTTGAGGATGGGTGTTTGTTATGTCTCGTATTATTGAATTGAACTTATGTTATTAAATAGAAACAAAACAATTTGGCACCTTGAATATTATAAGCTGTAATTTCAAATATTTTTTTATCACGTAAAAATAATAAGTTTGTCCAATATGAATTAAGAAAAAGGAAAAAAAAATCTTGTTTTAATTTATTCTTGCTTTACATAAGACGGCAGCTGTTTCAACTTGTTAATATGTATTGCTCAGCTTTCAATTCGTTTCCGACCTAAATATAACTTGTAAAACTGGCTAGTACAACTAGTTACTTTGAGTAAGCGATGCTTTATTATGGAAGTCTCCAAACTTTGTCGGATCCGAAGAAGGTATGCAGATATTAAAAACGTCATGTTACCGGCTCTCCAGAATTCCGAGATGAAAATAAGTTGCGCTTCTGGTAAATGAAAAGAAACTTTGCCGGTTATAGTCGAGGAATGTATTTTAATTATCCGGAATTTGAAAGCGGATTTTTGTCGTCAATTAACTAATTTATTATATTTGTATTCGCCAATAACTTTATCGTGCGGAGTTACATTTTTAAATACTTATCTAATGTATAAAAAAATATGTTTTGTGTGTTGCCACACCGCTAATCCGATTGCAACAAAACTTTGACATTTTTTTTGCGCTCACTTCCAGGATAGGCATAGTAAAATTAACTTAAAGTAGGTCTTATATATAAAAATCATTGTTTGTATGTCTACCATACAGCTCATTTTGACAACGTATGCTTGCACTTGCGCGAAGGTTATAGTACAATTAACTTACAGTAGATGACGCGTGTGTCGTACCATAGACAATCGGCGGCAAACGTCAAACAGACATAAACAGAAAACATGCACTTCAATAAACACAAACACTTGCAACGCTTTCCGGGAACCGGCTAGTATTCTATACATACTACCATGCACAGTATTTTATTTACCAATATGATTTGTATGATAAACTACATTGCCAAGAGCATTTCATAAGTTTAACACGTAGAGAGAGACGAGTGACGATAAACGTAACTGGAAAAGCTCCCATTAAATAGCATTTTTTTCTTTTAACTTACACGTAAATAGTAAAATATTTTGAAAACATGTACAATATATTATTTATAACAACCAAACGACAATATTTTGATTGCATTAAAATTAACATAGAAGAAATTCATTATATAATATTATTATAGTGTAAGAAAGTAGTTTTAATTAAAAAATAGTTTAGTAGAATGTAATAGTAATAAATTTCTTCTGTGTATGATACAGAACTGTTCTGACCATAACGCGATACCGATATATTTGTCAAATCTTTAAATTTTGTTGAATAAAATTCTTTGTTTTTCATATAAATGTACTAGAGTAATCTCAACTTAAATAACATAGCCGACGCTAAAAAGCTTCCATCCTAGTTCAGTATGAAGGTTTGAATCCCCAAATAGAATTTGCAACCATGAATGAAAATATTTTGTTACTACTACAAGATATTTTTAAGTTATTATGTCTTTGTAAATAAACTTGCAATTATTATCGGAGACCGGGAAACAAACGAAGACCACCCTTCTACGTTAGCGGTTGTTTTTAGACGCTGGTTCACGTTATGAAGAAGCCTATAATTGAGAGCCTCAAACATGCTGGCATTCTTATCTTACTAGTGATAATTTGCTATCTTCAGGTAGTATATATAAGGTTTATTAAGCTTAGCTACAATAAATGATTCAAGCATGTCATGGGTGGAAGCAATCAGTTGTTGAGTGATCAAAAATTTCAGATATTGCATATACAGTCAGTTATGTTGAAGTAAAGAGTTTTCAGCTAGGAAATCTCGCTGAAATCTTTTCTTATCGTTATAAAAAAAGCTTAATAACGAACGTATAATAAGATTTTAGAGTTGAACAGATGTGATCTGTTTGTATATAGTAGAGTACAAGCAAAAAAATAAACGTAAACACTTGAAAATGTACTTAAAGTATTCATGAATAAAAGAATAAACTGCAAAACTCTCGGAAAACGTATACTTAATTAGTAAGAGAATGTTTTTGCTAGTGTTGTCTTGCTATTTGCTTTACATGGCTGTTAAAAATTTGCACCAGTTGGAAGGATTATCTTCAATTAAAAAAGACTATAAACTATATAATATTATAGATACATCGTTTACTTATCGAAAGGAACTGATTAAATTGAAAGCCAGAGCTTGAATTTTGATAATAATTATAAAATATTATTGATGTTTAAAGAAGGAAAGAAAGTTGTTTTAGGGAACATTGAAAATAGTTCAATGAGTAAAAAGGCGGGTAAGTTTGGGTAAACAATTTTATCATTAGTTTTATTATTTTTTCATATTAATGGAGCTTTATGAGACATTTTTATTTATTTTTAAGTCTGGTGGGTCATAACACCAAACTGATTACTTGGTGATTTGTTTAATTTTATAAATTTCCCCATAAAAAAGCACTCTTTAAATAAGTCATACACATTTCATATTGCGTAGAATATAATATAAGCAAGATATTGCAATAAAACTTGCAGTAAATTAAAACAAAACTTAAGTAAACACACGCTAGAAAATCTCATTTATATTAGTGATTTTATTTAGCAATTGAAAGTTGTCAACTGATCTCAATAACTAAACTATCTATATATAATTATAGCTATTTGTTTATATTGTAGATACATTTTCTGAGAAAATTATTATTTTTTCGGTAATCATTATAAAAAGACTTTGTCTTCGTTAGTGAATGAACATATAAAATACATCTATTCCTTTGGATACGCTTTCAAAAGCAGATTGAAAGAACAATGTATGGAAATAAACCACATTGGTACGCAATATACATTAAAATTTGTTACTTCACTGATCCATTGACGGTTATCTGAGGAGATAAATAAGAAACGAATCAAAACGAATTCTTATATCATTTAGTGAGAAATGCGTATTTAAAACTCTTTTTTCACGTGGGTGTTTGTGATGTCAATTTACCTCGAGTTGATCTCGAGTGACTTACAATAAATTCTCAACGAGTTTTTCTCGTATGATATTTCAACTTATTATACTTTTCTAACCACTAAGATTTTGGTTTATTTAGTTTAAAAATAAGTATTTACTATTCATTTGTAAGAGGTTCTTTAAATTTAAATTTATTTATAATCAAGATTCCTTCAATGATAATTTTAGTCATTACTTTCACGCTTCTTTTGTCAATTGTTTGTAATTGTTTCTACTCAATTGTATATACATAACCAGGTATTGATTTATATTTTGATTATTTGATAATGATTGTGATTAGCAAGACCGGTAATGATGTAATTTTTTGAATAAGTATTTTAAAATTGAAAACTTTAAGATTAAACACATAAATGTTGATCGATATCTACCAGTATTCCAGTCCAGTATTTGCTACATTAACGTTAATATTTAGCTTTAATTTAATTAATAATAATCCGTCATGTAACGTGTTATTTCAAACTGCCTTTTACGTATACTTCAGTTTTTACTTCTGCCTTGTCAAAACGATTTCTTATAAAACTGTCTCTAAGAAATTCCTTCAAAACAGACTTTACGTAGGTACTTATTAGAAAGTTGAAATATTTTAACAAGTATTTTGTTTTCTACTTTTGAGTGCTTCCAACGCGCAGTGGATATTTTTCCAATATAAATTCCCGTAGAGTGTACATCGCGTCTTAAAGCCTACGTCAAGATAATGGATTTCATTTTGAAATAGTAATATAAGTTTATATTACGTAGCTACTGAAAATTTGATAGTGCGTCGAAATTTATTTTTATTAAGCCTTTTATGAGACTCTTGAAAAATAAGTCGAGTATATTTTTAAGAATATATTTATCGATTTTTTTTGAAGATTAATAAATTACATAGAAAAAAGCATTCATACATGTTTATTAATTATTACATATATAATACAACTGAGGAGTGTGTTGATGTCAAAACTTTTGGCAAAGTGCCGAGTAAACTTTTGGACCAAGAAAAAGCAAACTATTAAATCAATGACAATCAAAATTTTGAGCCAAACACCATAATGCCATATTAAATTTATATATGGTAGACAGTGGCGGCTGGTCAATGTGGCATTGGATCAATGCACCATTGTATATGCAGGGGCTTTTATATTTAATGAAATAATATTCAAACATACCATTTATACCATTCACTCATTTTAAAATCTTCAACATTTTTTTTCTAAATTTCTAAAATATGTATTATAGAAAATACATACATGAAGAATATAAAATGAATGAATGGTCTAAATGTTATGTTAAAATATTATTTTATGAAATATTACCGCCCCTGCATATAAAAGTGGTGCATTGATCCAATGCCACATTGACCGGCCGCCACTTATGGTAGAATGTCAGTTTTTGACAATTTTAAATATCAAATCGATTTAATCCTAAAAATAATGTTTTTTTGCGAAAGAAATACAGCTCATGAAAAATGTTTAACTAAACACAATACAAACATTTAACTAAAGTTTCTAAAAAAATTCTTCTTAATGGTTATAATATATTTTCTGCACTGTTTTTAAGAGTAGAAAATACTGTGTTTTTAATATTATTAAAATATTTATTACCTACTCAGTATTCGTAAGGGGTTTTCCTAATATTTTTATCTAAGCAAAAAAAAAGTCTTCGTATGACATATTTAGTAAAAAAGTGTTTAATAATGCTAAATAACGGTAAAGTATGTAAGCCACCTCAGTTAAGAAAAAAAATATTAAAACATTAAATATTTTTCAGATGATATAATTTAAAATGCGTTAGATATATTTACTTCTTAAGTCTGATGCGAATACAAAATTTTGTTTTAGAATATGTTTTGTTGAATATTGTCGTCATGGTACAAGTATTACTATATTAACAAGAATTATAAAATATATCCATAATTCATGATATTTATACTTAAGATAAATGACTATGTCAAATTTAAATATAAACAGTATTAAATAAGATGAAAACGATAACATTCAACATCCATTTAAGTGCTTGTTTTATTCTTAAGCCCAGCGTATAGTAAAACATGTGTATAATTAACTCGAACTTGAAGGCATCTTTTTAATTTAAACAAACAAGACCAAAGTTTGAGCTTGTCAAGATAGTTAAGCCGTTGCTCCAGGTAGTTAGCCGCGGAGTTGTGTAACTTTTATGTTAATTGTTGGTATGGGAAGAGTTTACTTTATAATTCATCATAGCGATCCCCAAGCACGTGGTTCTGTCGCCTCGCCTCGCCCCCTTGTCCTCAGACTCGCGTATGAGTTTCAGCTAATTTCAAGAACCCGAACTGAGAATTTAAATTTTAGATGCGAGACTTAAGGACGCTGTAATGTGAAGCTTGTATACCCTGTGCAATATACAGTGAGCGATGTCTTACAGAAGAAAAAAACTTGATTTTGATTTCAGTAAAATTTTTGCCGCCTGTGTGGTCGAGTGGTCAACATCGTTGGCTACCGCTACAGAAGGTACGGGTTCGAATCCCAGTACGGGCAGTTTTATAAATTGATTTTTCAATCGATTTATGAATTTCTGTTCAAAGGCATGGATGTATGTTATGTCTTGAATTCCCTCTCCCACCCATCCTATCCCATGAACAAGGCGTATAGAGAGCGATTAGCTAACCACTAGTCCTGTCTTAGGCCTTTCCTTCTATTCCTACTCTCTTTGGAAAAAGAGAGGTTGAGCAACTGAGTAACAAGCAATTCTCGTAGAAAAACTTCTGTTGAGATAAACTCCATTAAGAGCGGACATGGTAAAAAAAAAAAACCATTTACTCTTTCAATGGTATGAAATAAAATCAATGTATAACTTTAAAACATTAAAATAAAAGAAAAACATGGTAATTTTTTAGTTTTGCTCGCTGAAAATGTGGAACATATTGACTATGAACGAACCTTTTTTTGAATCCATTTCCGCTCCCATTGTGGAGCATATAATAGAGGTATCTCAACAAAAGTTTTTCAACGAGAACTGTTTGTTAGTCAGTCACTCAATCTCTCTGTTTCGAAGATAGCAGTAAGAATAATGCTAGGAAATAACTAGTGGTTAACTAATCGCTCGCGCTACGCCCAGTTGTTAAAGGATTGCAAAGGGTGGGAGAGAGATTTTTGTCATCACTGTTCGTACTGGGAATCGAACCCATGAGATCCGGCACGGTATCTCACAAGACTAACCGCTGCGCCATAGGACCTGACGAATAAAGCATATAAACAGTTTTATTTATGATAAATTATTATTGATAATCATTATAAAACGCTAAACTTTTCTTGCGGATAGGGTAAAAAGAAGACTCAGTAACAGTTCGGTAAAAAGGTGACAAGATATTAAAAAAACATTACACATTTACAAAAATCCAAATCGATAAAAAAAAACATTCAATATCTATTCCCTTAGTAATAAAACAGTTGGGGCTGCAATCGATTGGTCAGCGACAGTCTGTCTCATTAGCTGCAGTGGCTGCACGGGCTCAAATCTCAACACCTACAGTTTCATTTTTCAATCAATGTATCATCAACATCTGTAGTTTAGTGTTAAGAGTTTTGTCCTAATAATAAGATGGGTCTGGTTTCAAATTTAAGCAAAGTCAATATCCGAAGTTAAATATCTTGGATATGGATGTATGTGATATTGTTAAATTCATCACTAAGTTGATGTCAACTGACATACTTATCCTCATCGATTTATTTATCTCGTTTAATTTATAAATTCAGAAATATTTGGCGCATAAGCTGTGTTGCTAAACTATACTTAAAAAATGTTTTCGGCTAAAAGGCAACAATTTATGTAAAGGATCCTTCCCATTCATCCCGTCCTAAAAAAACATAGTGAGCGCAATCAGCTAATTACTAGTTCAGATTTAGTTCCAACATTAGTTACACAACCAAACAGTTTTTTAAGATAAGCTTATAAAGAAACCGATATCATCCACGTTAAAATTTAACAAAAAAAATTACAATTTTGTTATTATATGAAATGATCAGTTATACAAAGGAAAACATATTTACTGTACCGTTTTGTAAAAAGTTTTACCTTTCGAAAGATTCGCATTTCAGATAAGAAGTAAAGTGCATTTCTTTAATAGTTTGTATAGGAAATCGTTTTCTACTGATAAACTATCAACTTGAACAAGCAACCATACATCTTTATTATTAACTAAATACTACACCATAATTATATACACAATATTCACAAAATATTAATTTATTTGAAATAATTTATATTTGAAAGAAACAGACCCATTAAGATACTTGTCGATTTTAACTTAACGTATATATGCAGTGGCGGATTATCCTATAAGAAAATGAGGCGCGCGCTTGGGGCCTCCGAATTTTAGGCGCCTCAAAAATAGCATATATCAAAAACCCGTATACATTTCGATCAGATTTTTGTATATTTTTACTATTTTAGTGGGATTTTTTTGACGTTTTTATGTTATCCGTAAAACAGGGCCTCCAAATTTGATTGCGCCTGAGGCCTCCCATGTGCTTAATCCTTCACTGTCTGTATGTAATAAGTGCCCATTGGTGGTAAAGTGAACCATGTGGTATTTTTGAAAAAAAATAAGTTGAATATATATGTGTGGTCGAGTGGTCAACGGTGTTGGCTTCGGCTACAGAGGGCCCGGGTTCAAATCCCGATACGGACAGTTTTATAAATTGATTTTTTCAATCGATTTATGAATTTCTGTTCAAAGGCATGGATGTATGTGATGTCTTGAATTCCCCCCTCTCAATTTTCCTATCCTATGAACGGGGCGTATCGACAGCGATTAGCTTACCACTAATCCTGTCCTAGCCTTATCCTTCTATCCCCACTCTCTTTGGAAAAAGAGAGGTTGAGCAACTGAGTAACAAGCAGTTCTCGTAGAAACACTTCTGTTGAGATAAACTCCATTAGGAGTCCATATGCTCCACATTGGGAGCGGACATGGTTAAATAAAAAAATAATAAATATAGAATATCTAAAAATAATTCTAATATTCTACACGTCTTAAAGTATCATAAAAGTAAAGTACCCTCAGTTAATACAGGTAGCAATAGTTTTATCTCCCTAACATAAAAATATGTAATCCACCAAAACACCAAGTAAAGACGTGATTGTATTATACTTGTAAGTCCAAGATTTTTTTTACCATTTTACTAGTTGACTCACTTAAGCTCTCGAGAGCTCATTTTTATTATATTCCAATTAACATTGCGCGAAATTCATCAATCAACTATTATATCTGGAACTATGATGTACATTAGATATTACATTTAGAAGTTGAAAGCTGTTTCCTAAAAAGGTATTTGCAATTTTTGACGTTTTGATAAACTGAGGTAGCAATAAATTCCTATATTAAGACGAGATTTATTTTTTTTACAAATAGTGAAGTATTTTGATTAAAGTATTTTCGACGAAAATTCAAGCAAAATGTTTGGACTGTGGAGTAAATTGAAAACATAAAAATAAATTAAATATTGATTTACGCTTTACTTTATTCTTGAGAATAAACAACTATAAAATAAAGAAATTAAAGATTAGGTGAAAATTAGCGCCCAAAAATGGTAAATTATAATATATTTCACATAGAGATACTGCATGTATGTCAGAATAGAAAACGACAATGCCCAGAAAAATTTAAAAAATCTAATTAAATTTATTTTTATATCAAAAGAATATTCAAAGATTTTCTAAACGAACATACGTGCTGTGTTGTAGAACTTAAGGCATAGGTTCCCAACCTTTTTCGGGTGGTGACCCCTTTTTATAAAAGCCACGTGACTCGCGGCCCCGATGCAATGAAAAAAGGATTTTTTTCAATAAGGTAATTTTAGTTGACTGTAGTTTTAGTTTTTTTTGTTCAAATCCAAAATCAAAAAAAGTTGGCGACCCATAGGTTGGGAACACGTGACTTAAGGGCTCAAATCTGATAACGAACAGTTTCATAAATTGATTTTTCAATCGATTTATAGATATGTGTTCAAAGGCAGAATGTCTATGATGTTTTACATTTCTTCCCACACATAACATCGTATAAAACAGAGCGTAGCGTAACATTGCCTAAACACTACTTATGTCCATACTATATCATTATATTCCTACAATTTTCAAAAAAGAAATAAAGCAAGAGTAAAAAAAGCTGTTCTCAGAAAAAGATCTGTTGAAGTAAACTCCACATTATTTGGTTGATTACATCCTCATTTTTTGTATTTAGGTAGTGATTTTATTTTCCACACGTATTGCATTTCTTTATGTCAAAGTTTTTGAAATAAACAAGTTATTACAATTTTGTTGTTTACTTTTAAAAATAATACCAAATTAGTATAAAAAAATTAAAAGTCTATTTTTATTGCATGCTATTCTAAATAAGAACGCCGAAATATTTATGGCGTCGTATAACATTAACGCCAGCCGCAAAGTGAAAAGAGAAATATACGAACGCTCGTGTTAAATCTTGCATGGTGGTTGTAGCTGATATGAAGTTAAACTTGCATATAAAACGGATATGACATTGTATGCACCAACAAACGCGAATTCTCTCTTACATGTCCTATATTTCTTGACTCGCCTGCGACTTTGAGTTTGCGACAACTTGCAACTGTGGCGTTAATGAAATTGACAAGAAAAAAGTGTGCTAAATTTTTTTCCGAATTCTAAATTAAAATACAAGAAAAATTGTAAAACAAATGTATGGCATTCACTATTAGGTGATATAAAACTCGCAAGTCAAGTTGAAACATTAGTTTTGTTAATAAAATTAAGCATGTTTCCTTTAGATTTAAATGAAAAATATATTATATGTTTCAAGAACCTTAATATTCTTATCACTAACCGGAATACAAGTGTAAGAATATTTATTATCTTTTTTAAACCATGTTTGCTTCTTATGTAGTCTTTTTATATAAAGTATCTATACGGACATTGTTTTGCCAGAGTGTAAAATAAAACAGATCTAAAAGATGTTACCCCTCATTGTAAACAAATTCACCAATCGATTTAAAAAATAGTTTATGAACATCTTAATTCAAAGACTCTTGGCCACCGAAAACGAATAGCATGAATGTTTAATACCACGTCAACCATTCATCTAATGCATCGCCAAATTGAATATCACTAGAAATTGGCTTTATATTATGGTTTTTTTTCATATTTTCTTCTTGTAATATATGAACGATTTCAACAGTAAATGAAAAAAAATAAGTTTAAATGGGAGAAAATAAAATGATCAGGCTTGTCGATAAGAGTTCGAGACCAAAAAACCAAATATGACGCAAGCTCTTAAAAATGAACACATGTCTCAGACGATTAGCATATCTACATTACAACAAATGTTTTTTTTACAGCGCGATTCCCGGAAGAAAGTTGTGCTAATACAGTTTCAAAATTGTAATTATGGCAAGCGATTACAGCCACAAAATCATAAGCACTAATCATAATGCACAAGGTGCAGTCCTGTCTCCTACGCTGATGCAGATTATGAAAGTTGTTGGGGCGAAGCGGGAAAACCGCACCTGCACCTGCAAAGGAATTCTAGCAACTACTAGACTACCAAGTCGGCACAACTACTATCAAGAGGCAAGGAATCCAGAATTAACGTAAAAGTTTTGTGATAATTATAACAAAAGCGCCATATTATTTGAAAGGCGTAGGTGTCTGAAGATTGTTCAACTTCTGTCACAATATAAAGATGTACTCAATTTCACTTAGGCTTTAAGTCTGAATTCTTATACCGATCCTGCTACTTGTATTTTATGATATAAAAGGCTTTCATAGTTACGCTGAAGTAGTTTGGAAACAATAATAATGACAAAATGTGCAACGAGATGTGCATTGTATTACGGCTTGTATTACCGTGAACAAATGCGCTGTACGCACAAAATTACTTTGTCATAAAACTTTCTTGGACGAAAATTATTGTGATGCATAAACAAATGTATATTTTACCAAACAACCAAATAAATATTATCAAAATACTCACAATCAAAAAGAAAAGTATATACGTAACATATTAATTAAATGTTACTCACAGTAAAACATGTCAGTTGTTTATGAAATAATGTACTAATTTCAAGCAAACGTTATGATTTTTATTGAAAAAATGAAATATTTCATGAACAATAAGAGGATATGAACTTTTATTTTATAAATACAAAATAACTTTATTATAGAAAAGCCCGAACGGTTTTTGGCATAGAAAAAATCGTCGTTCAGTATATTATGGAATATTATTTTGTATATATTATTAAAAGTGATGTTTATAGCCAATGGTAAAAATATATATAAATACAATAACTCATAAAGAGCGCGTTGAGGCTTTTATTCTGAAGTGGTCTTAAAAAATTCTCTTTTAAAAGGAGAAAAAATAATAATCAAACTGATAAGATTAATTGCACATTTAAACGAGGACAAAATTTTATTTTCCTTTGTGACAGAATGATAAATTAAAATAACAGTTGTACTTAGAGTCTCAAATTTTACTCAGTTAACAATAATAAATAATTAAGTTTAAAGAGAAGTGTGAATTGTACTTTATAAGTCTTAGTTATTTAATTCAACAATGTTATTCAACAATAAATCACTTTTTATGAAACGTGTGTTTTTATTTTCTTCATAATAAATAAAGTAGGGATTACTTAGTACGAAAAAACAGCTTGTTTTTCTAGACACAACGCCCGTAATCTCACGTAACACAATATCAAGTGGATAATTTGTTAGACAATAATGCCAGACTGAAAAAGGCTCGTGGAAAAATGTTAGTGCCTAGCATCTTGCGACTGCTAGTTAAGTTCTTCAGCTGCAATTTAAAATAGTTTACAGTTAGATACTACAGCCTGTAAGCTTTCACGTAATTTTAAACTTTTATTACTCGCATTAAGGTGATCGTCAAGAGTTAAAGGAATTGGAAAAATATTGTGAGCCTGAAATATGTTTTGATATAATAATTTGTTTTACAGACTGTGATTTTGATTTTCACTACATTGTAAGATAATATATTTCATATACTGTTTTTGTATTAAAAATGTTTCTATGTTTGACTTTTTATCACAACTTTATAATTAAATATAAAAAAAATCTAAGATAGATTCGGCGGTTAATTTTTAATAAAAAATAAATTTGATATTCCATTTTTTGTATTACACACTGTGACACGTGTTTGGTTTATTTGAGGAGCATCACGAAACAATCGCAACGCTTAGTAATAAACTGAACATTGCTTATAATTCTTATGTTATAAATAACAAATAAGAAGAGGTAATATACAAACTTTGATAGTATTAATAATAAACTAATAACATTCATTATGTGTGGTAAATCTCAATGAAAATAAAACCATCAATGACGATTCACTTATCTTATATAAATACCATTAGTTTATCGAAAAGAATGACATAAAATGACAATAAACTATCGAAATATCACAAATAATACCACTCATTATCAAAATCGAGATATTGATTCTACGCAATAATATTGATTTTTTATGTAAAGAATGTATGAATTTTCTATTTGCTGTTTACTGTTTACTATTAACTTACCAAATCTGACAGTACGGTAAGAATAGCACGTTTTCACATACCAATCGAAGAGTATGTATCGATTATTTTTGTTAACCGATTCATGATAAGGAAAATCAATATATTTCTAAAAAGAAATGAAAACAAACAATCATGTAGTTATGTTAAAATATTACAAATGTCTGATTTCACTGATGTGTATGTACAACTAAAGTGAAATTGTAAGAAGGTAAAACATTCAGTCTGCACCTAGAAATATTGCTGCCCCATTAAGTGTTTTCTTAGGGAAAATTATGTTTCCAATATTAAATTCCAGCCACGCATGATCGTAATTTGTATAGAGCGTTAGTCCCTCAACGTGATAGGGGTGAGCAAGGGCGTACTGTGGGAAAGCTAATTTTACCGCGTTGTAAATATTATATATAAACTTAATATAGTAATTCAAATATTCGGAAGATGAGGGAGTGAAATTAACCGCATAATTCATTAATATTATGAAATAAAACTCTTGAATTTGTACTATGTTTCTATTTTAAGATACGAAATCGGTTATTATATAGATATATTACGTTAAAAAAAAATTGATATTAATCTTGACGGAATTTGAATCCAGAAATATCTGATTGCCAAAGCAAACATCTTACTATCAGACAGTAGTATAAATTGGCTAAATATTTCGTTATTATTTTCAAACACTAAATTTAAATTTTATGTATAACATGTAGAAAAACAATTGTTTGTTTTGTTTATTTAAAAAATAAAGAAATCAAATTAAAACTATATAAAATTCATGGAGCATAGATTTAAGAAGATTTCATGAACTAAAATTAAATTGGTCAACAACAAAAATGTTGAAGGAATCAAACAGGGTCTTCTAACCATGGAAACAATTATTAAAACAGTATGAAAAATGCGTACAAATCATCACTGTTAAATATGAAGAATTGTATACGTAAATGAGTAAAAAAAGATTTTATGTTTATAATAGAGTTTTTAGTAATACTTATTTTTTTTTATGTGGTCGTCATGAGTCGCCAATGTTGAACGATTTATCTTTTCCCTTCTTTAGCGGGACACTTATATCTGCCCCCTGGCAGAAGAGCAACCGAGAGGAACAAAAACCTTTGCAAATTTATGTTCCAAGTAATTGAATCAAAACCAAATTCACCATAACTCCTGCGAGAAGGGACTTCTTTTTTGGGGCAATTTTGAGGCAATCGCGGCGTCTTTCGGCGGTGCGATAACGACCGGGGATTAATACTGAACTGATAGGACTTTGATAGGAATTTGAGAGTTATTGCGGTGAATGAGAGGTATCAAATCGTTTCCGCCGGATATTATATGTGACGTATGGTTTTCGGTGATATTAAGGTTATAATCTGCCTCTTGTCATGTCTGATTTTATCTTCGCTCGGAAATATGATTTGGGTACACAGATTTAAGCATATAAGCTTTATCATTTAGCGCAACGTTGGTGTAACTACATCGTCTTACATAAATATAAATATATATTAGTGGTTATTTTTTATATTTAATACGCGGAAAAAATAAATAAATTTATATACATATCGAATGTGGAAAGGAAAAAGGACGTAACCCTCAATTTTCCAAAACAGCCTTTTTTCGATAATCACAATGTATACAACTTGACACACATGCTATCAAAAAGATGGAAGCTAAAAATGCCAAATGAGTATCTAAATTTAGCTTTTAAGTTTGAAAAAGATGACATAGTAAAAAATTAAAACTAAGAAAAAAGACTGAAATAAAGGTTTTTCCTGGAGAAATTCTTGAATTAATATTAGATTATGTCAATTAAACACCAGTTTAGAAGTCTCCGTGCACTTCAAGGTTGTGTTTAATTCTTAATTTGCATATGTCACAAAATCATCAAAACACGTTTTTAGCGATTCCTGTAAAATTTGGTATGTGTGGGTTACGTCCTTTTTCCTTTCCGCAGTCGATATATCATGCCTTTCTAAGGTTTCTATTTTATTAGAAATTGACAGTTTTAAAAATAGAGTATAAAAACAAGGGTTTTTCAAGAAATCATAGTTGGTTTTTATTAACATGATAAACTGGTTTCAACTGAAATAATAAATATTTTTTTCCCATATCCGTTCACAATGTAGAGAATATGAACTATTGGCGGAGTTTATGTCAACAGAAATTTTTCTAGAACTGCTTGTTACTCAGTTGCTTAACCTCAATTTTTCCAAAGAGAGTAGGAATAGAAAGACAGGGTTAGAATAGGACTAGTGGTTAGTTAATCACTCTCACTACGCCCCGTTTTTAGAAAGGAAGGTGGGTGGGAGCGGGGAATACAAGACATCAAACACCTCCATGTGCTCAAAAAATCAATTTATAGAACTGTCCGCATTGAAATTGAAACCCGTGACCTCCGTAACCGAAGCAATCGAAGTTTACCACTCAACCACGCAGGTGTTTTTTAATAGATAGTTAAAAATCTTACTATTTTCAATGGTTAAAAATGAAACGAGATGAAATATTATGTAGTGAGTGTTATTATTTCTACTGTGCATTTTAACGTTTTTTGTTTTTTCAAAACATATTTCCTAAAGAAAATTACGAATTAAATATAAGTTTATTTTCAGTAATTTTTCGTAACAGCGATTATACTAAATAGCGAAGTTTAAAAAAACAAAATTTAATTATTCTTTTTTTATGAAAATTCGAAAACCGGCGTTACCCGAGTTTTAAGAAATATTGTATATAAAATACTAGAAATCGATTTTTTTTATAAAATTTAATACCTAGAGATAAACCTGTTCGTTTTATAAATAATTCAATATTGTTTTGAAATAAATAATAGTTCTTTGATAAAGTAAACATGTACTAAACACACTCTAAATAAATGAAAAAAACAACACAACAATATTAAAAATAATGTTTCCGGTAATTAGCACTACTGAATTTGGAATAGTCAGAGAAACCATATTATTTTATTTATTTATCCAAACGGTTAAAATATGATAAAGCATTGTGAATTAATTTATATGATTTTTTGTATGACGATTGTTATAAACATAACAAGGGTATGGTATGACTATGTTGGAAGGACAGAATATTAATTTATTCTTCATATGTTTATTAAGTTTGCATTTAAAACATTTGCATATATTTATTATTGCAAGTAGTAATGCCTTTGCCATAAAAATACTTACAACATTAAAAGTTGTCTCAAGATCAGGTCTCGTTCTAGTCGGTTAGACATTCTCAGACAGACTGAGATAATTTCGGTCTATGTTCCAGTGCGTAAGGTGAATATTAAATTTAAATTATTTATTTTTATTTGAGATTTAAGATATGCGATATCACATATTTTAGTTTAAATTTAAAAAGTAAATAAATAAAGTATTCAACTATCTTTCGTTGATTGATCGATTGATGTAATGTTTTTACATAACAAAATAAACTTCTTATTAGAATGAGACGAAAAGCGTGCGCTTAAGCATAACTCATTTTGTAAATAAAGTAAATAGTTTCGGCATCGTAGTCAAGTGTCAACGTCGCTGGCTTAGAACACTGAAGTGATGAGTTCGAATTCCAGTACGGACAGTTTTTATATATTGATTTTCACTCGATTTATTGTATGCATGTAATGTCTTGAATGCCCCTCTCAGCCATCTCATTCTAAAAAACTGGACGCATCGAGAGCGATTAGTTAACCACTTGTCCTGTCCTTTTCCTATCCTTATATCTCTACTTTAAAGGAGAGATTGAGCAACTTAGTAACAAGTAGTTCTCGTAGACAACCTTCAGTTGAGATTATTTCCATTAAAAGTCCATACGATTTAAGTTGAGAGCGGATATGGTAAAAAAATAGAGATGCAAAATACCTTGATTTAGCTTTCACTGAAAAAGAAAATTTGAGTGACATGTTTTCTTCCACTTAGTTAACATTTAAGTTGTATCAATGTTGACATATATTAAATAAAGATCGATTTCGAACATTGATTGCATTATAAATCAATTCAATTTGTGCATTTATTTCTAACAGTATTAGGATCGATGATTGTTTCGACCCATTTTAATGCTATATAATGCGATATATGTAGTGCGTTCCATAAGAAATAATTTTTTCCTAACAATTGTTTTCATTTTTAGTCTTCTTTAAAAAAAATCGCCAAAACCAAAAAATAGCCAAACATAAAAAAAAGTTTTCGTCGTTTTGTATAGTAAAAACATCTTACCAGTATTATATTCTCTACGCGTTGAGAGTAAAGAAAGTAAAACATTGAAAAAATAATGTTTTTCTTCAACGATATATAAAATAAAGGAATGAAAAACAATATGAAAGCTTTTTTTGACTTCATAAAAAACAATTTATTCAATATGAATACGAATGTTTAAATAAACATTATGAATAAAGAAAACTCTCACAAGTAGTTGTAAGTAATTGCACTTTGTATAAATGCAATTTCAAAGTGAAATAAGTACGTTTTATTGAAAGAAACATTTGCGTGTCACTTTTGAAAGCAAAGATTCATTTAAATACGAGTTATATCACTGTATTAGCAGGGCTTCCCAAGACCTGTCTTTCCTTATCCCGTGATCTCCAAAGGAAATCCTGTCTGTCACACGGCTCTTTGGTCTTCGCTTGTACGGTCTTCCGCGTCAGGACCTCCACGAGGGGGTTGAAACTTGGAAAAAGCTTCTTAGGTAAAGGGGTAAATAGTCGTTTATTTAAACAATATATTTAACATAAATGATATTAAAATTTGCATTCCAAATATTTTTTGAGGTCGTATTTTGTATCTTACGAAGAAATGCTTAAGTTATAAAGTACACCTTAGTTGTAAGAGTAAAATAGCTTATTATCTTTGTGTTTAAAACTATATTCAATAATTTCAAAGTACTTTGCGAAAGCGAAAAAGAAATTAAATATCATAGATATCCATGAATTTCAACGTGCATTCATAAATCGATTTAAAATAACTACTGCATAATTCGAAACGTTCTGTTCAAAAGAAGTGGTACCGCAACTAAAGAGGCCAAAGCTCGATAGCGTTGTCTAATTGATTACAAAACCGCCTAAGCTATGAGTGTTATGGTATAAAAGTAGTTATTAATAAAAAATAGTAGTGAAATATTTAAGAATTTATCAAAAATTTTAATCATTGTTTGATTACAAGCCGTAAAAATGAAAATGAATATTATTTTGATCCTCCGTTAGATAGCTTTCGGTGTTTTTGTGATGTCAATTTTAAAAATATAAATATAAAAAAAGCTGTGGACATATATGTTAGTTCAATGAGTTCAACAGAAAATCATCATTTATAGCACACAAAAAATATTTTCATTACAGTAAAGCAAAATATATATTTAAAATAAAATAATCTGTTGAGGTATTATTCAGTAAATAAAGAAATGTTTATTCTTAAAGAATATTATTATTCATCAAAAATACATATTTTATCTCAAGAACTGCATGTTTTATTTATGCGCTTGACTGCAGTCTTCTATTCCTTTATGCATATCTAAGCTAAGTAGTTGTATATATTTACTTAAAAGCTTGGCACATAAGTGGTAGATTGGTCAGTTCCTACCCCACACTCGTTTGAGTATATTCTCGAGAAAAGACTTATCAGGTCATGTTGACTTAAGTTTTCATCGGAAAGTGGTATATTTAAAATGTATTTCTTTAAAAGCAAATATGATATTTTATTTATTGATTATTTTTTAGAAAATATGCAAAAGCAAATCCAGTAATTGAAATCTTTTTCTCAAAGTGCGGTCAAGATTATGTGAATAAGTTTTATTTTAGTTCTTAGTCTGAAAAACATAAACGTTTGAACTGGCTTTGAAAAAACGCAATTCAACGTTTAACGGCAAACAAATATAAACGTAAAATGTTATATTATATAAGAAAATATTTTATGTTAAGCACAATATTAATTAGTCTACCCTAATAAGGTGTATAAAATGTCTCTTTGGTACTCATAGTGATGTTTATATTCTTCCCGAAGAAAAACATTAAGTGATTTTCTAGACTTTTTTGTATATAGTTAAATTTTATTTGCCACTAAATCGCATGAATGTTTTTATTTATTATTAAAAAAAAACCAAATTTGAATCTTTAAAATATATATATATATAACTTCAATTAACGTTAAAGTGCATACGTGTTTTTGAATGGCTGATATCAAAAAAAAGAAACCCAGTCTACATGTGATAAACATGAAAAAAGTGTGATATTTAATTCCCTTAAACACACTCAATATACATATACACCAATAACTAAATTAATATAATTTTCATAACTGATAAATAATGTCGATCGCAATTTCCCATAATATAAAATGAAAATTCTATTTATTGTATCACCACTAGACAGTCATTATTAAAAGTGATTCTAAAATGGGGTTGTTGATTGGGGATTGATGTTTGGAAAAGCGACGCGTGAAGGGTGAGATGGTGAAGGAGAGGTTAGAGGTCAGAGCGAGACACACTTACCGCTAGAGTGCACCACTGTTTTATTCGTTACTTATTCATGAAGATACCTAAGCGGGTGGTTCATTTTACATCCAACACCGAAATGGTAAATCACTAAATTTCCCTCAGAATTAAGTTGGTCTTACCATATTTTAGAATTTACTTACAGTGTTGAGCATTTATCAACTCAAAATAGTTCACATATGATAAAACCAAAGGACGCAGTTCAAATATTTAAGAAATAAAATTATGGCATTTTTTAGTAATTTTTTATTCAATAATGTCGTAAATTTAAAATCTTATCTCAGTTGATAAAAAACGTAAAATCAATGCTATAAGCAGCATTTTTAAATTAACCTAGCATCAGGTTACAAAAGCGTCATTGTAGAATTTATTTGGGGTTTTACGGGTTTTGACTATTTTGAAATTTAATCAAAATAATTATATATTTGATGTTATTTTTTATTTCTAAGACACAAATTAATTTTTGCTTTATTAAATGTTTTCTCATGTTTCTTATTTAGGGAAATCAACAATTGTAATATTATATAAAACAGATTTTTTTTTATCACCATAAATACGATACGAATCATTTTAGTAAAACAGTACCGAAAATTTGAAAAAATAAAAATGTATTTAAATAAAAAAAATATATTATATTATCTCTAAGTGCTTGTTACAGGATCGAAAGATTTAATTGAATCCAATTTGCATTAGTGGCTGTTCTTTTAAACAAGCCACACTCTCAACTACACCACCATAAAACCAACCTCTCTATACCAACGACATTAACGTACAGTTACGGTAACCCTTCTACTTAACATAAGCTCTCATTGTATCTACGCGTTTCGGACCTCCTCGGTGGGTGAATGGAGCTTTTACTCGTCGTAGCGTCGTCGTAGCACGGCGTCTGCCCTCACTACCTGTGTTTATCCTCTGAGGTGAGTATTCTGGCTTTAGTTGTACATACATTTTCAGTCGGGGCAAAAGGTAAAACTTCTTAGTTTGATAGAGTGCAGCTCTATTCACTTACGCCACGAGGCTATTTTCTCTAGAGATAAAAATCACTAGGATATAAACCAAGTAAAAAGCGCTCGTGGCATTCTATTTTTTTAGCTCGTCATATTCAACTATTATTGAAAAATCAGATGCTATATTTCTTATGTTTTGGAATAGATTTTCCCCAAAGTTTATTACTATTTACAATGACACAAGAGTAAATAAGAATGAAAACCTTCTTCGATTCCGTATTGAAAAGTTCAATGAATACATATATACAATATAAGATGAATAAGTATTATAAACTAAATGATATGTGTATGGAAAATTTTTTTATATTTATCAAAAAGGTCAGAAAAAGATGACAATGTTTTTACTGAAACCACTTCAATTGTTTTAATATTTCAACTCTGAATTGAAAAAAGTTAAGAAAATTGAGATGAAATAATTGCAAATCTTTGGTTTTATGGTTACATATATTGAAAAAACTCAACGTTATTGATTGTTAATGATAATATTAAACGCAAGCAATATTGGAGGACTGGCCTTACAAAAAGGGTTGTCTAATTGAGAAAAAGAATGATGAATATGATTTGCTAGAGTGTTTGCACGGAAGACGATTATATTAAAAAAGTTAAATAAACAACTAAATATCTTTGTAATTATTCATCGTTTGATGTTTGTTTAATGACTGGGAACAGAAAATTATTTTTTTTGTAAACCAAAAAGGCTGTTTGCTGTATATAACATATGGTTTGTTTTTATAATTTAATTATTACGTAAACAGTACCGATTTAAACTATCTACAGAAAGATTTTTTTATTTCAAGTAATAAATCTTATGAACACGAAAGTTTCCACTGAAATTTTTGATGGAAAGGTATTATACTAAAAAATACACTATTTGTAATATCTTCACATCATTTATTAAGAACAGTATCGGTTCCGTACATCGTAAACATTATCAACTGATAATACTAGTTGATATATATCGCGATGAGCAAAAGAAATGACTTATATTATTATTTAATGTAGAATTCGTACAGAATTGTTTTTTTTTTGATAATTCTAACAAACCTTATAACTAATTATCAAAATAGAAAAAAAATGAATTCTAGTTTGCTGAACTAATATCAATTATTCAATCTATTCTAACATGCCATTAGCACTCATTTTAAGTTAAGTCCGACTGGTGAGCAAACACTTTGTGCTAACTATTTCAAAAACAATATGGTAAACACATTTCATTCGGAAAGAATAATAAATTAGGCGCAGGAACAAGATTGCGTACAGCAGGGCATAATATATGGCTCTAATGATTATACACGGTATTAACATCCGACTAATTCAATATATCTTTACACCTGTTTAGTACTAGACAAGAGCACGTTTGGCAGAAGTGATCAACATAATTTAGTTGAAAAATATGAACGTAAATTAATTATATTTATTGTTTAGAGTTTTACAGGTATTTCGCGTAGTACGTAGTAATAAATGTTAAATGATTTTTTCAGACGAATTTTTACTGATTCTAATTTTAGTCCTCGTCATCTTCCATGCCCTGTGGTGACTCAGTGTAACACAATTTAATGTATGAGTTAAAGCTACAGAGATAAAAACGTTCATATAAGTAGACCATAAAACCATGCTGAAATGTAAGCATAGGAACGTATTTGAAAAGATAAGTAGGACGAGTTGTTGCAACCAAATTACATACATTCAATTGGTCAAAATTTGATGCTTTGATAGCAGCACAACTAAACGCTCAATTATTTTTTACAGTTATTGATTTGAATTAACTTGGAATAAAAATAATAATATAATATCAGAGCTATAACGATATAAAGGAAAAGTCTGTCGTCATTTTGGATATTCTTCAACTATAAACGCTTCTAATGTGAATCGTATTTATACTTGAACACAAGTTGTTCTTAAATAACTGGACGTGATTTTTTAATTCTATCTGCTCACTTCACTTCTATTAAGTATACGTTTGTAATAATAGCACAAAGTTCAATATCATAAACAACAACATTCAATTTTAAATTGCATCGGGGTATCTCTACGCTAGCGTACGAGGGATAACACAGTAATTTTGTTTATATAAAATAGTTTGCATCTTAATTTTAAAACAAATGTCTGTATATATATATATATATATATATATACTTAATTAAAAAATAGACCACCTCTGTGGTCGAGTGGTCAACGTTGTTAGCTTCAGTTACGGAGGTCACGGGTTCGAATCCCAGTACGGACAGTTTTATAAATAAATTTTTCAACCGATTTATGAATTTCTGTTCGAAGGCATAGATTTATGTGATGTCTTCAATAACCCCCTCCCACTCATCCTATCCTATGAACGACGCGTATCGAGAGCGATTAGTTCACCACTTGTCCCTGTCCTAGCCCTATACTTTTGGTTCTATTATCTTTGGAAAAAGAGAGGTTGAGCAACTGAGTAACAAGTAGTTCTTGTAGAAACATTTATGCTGAGATAAACTTTATTAGGAGTCCATAGGATCCACATTGGGAGCGGACATGGTAAAAAAAATAGAACTAATCAGCTATTCAAACGGAATATTTGACAGTGAAATCAGTACGAAATATCTAGTTTGCGGCACTAATTAATATCAGGAATAATCTAGTAAAACATTTAAATGTGTGTCTGTAGTGAAAACTAAGACGTAATATAAATCTTACATCAAAGTATTTGTTTGTTGATAAACTGATTGATGTAAAAATGTTGAAAGTATCTGAAAGATAAGCCGTTCCGTACGTCTGCTTCTAGTTTGATAGCAATGCTTCTCTTTGGATTTAATTAAATATTTTCCAGCCGTTTCGGCAGACTTATATCTGTCTTGGGTGTCAGTTAGGCATGCGGTGTATTCGCACCTCACTAATACTCCTTTCCACCTGTACCAGTTCGACTCGTAAAACACCGGTAATCTCAAATATATGCACAGATCAGCATTCTCACTAAAGACTTGTTTTCTTTTATGTATACGCTATTGTATTGATAACGACAATGGCATTGTTTTATGACGACGTTCCCTTGATTTACTGTACATTGCAATTTAGTTTTTGATTCATAATCTCATATATTGTGTTAAGCGCAATATTTTGTAGTTAAAAGAAAATATTTTAATACTTTCGATGGTTTCGGCGGTAACTTTGTGGAAGTTCATTTTAATAGAAAATTTAAATTAACTTTGATTATTCCACGTATTGTGTTACTAACTGTGACACGTGTTTCGCCTCTTTCAGAGGCATCTTCAGACTTACTATCGCAAAGTTTGCTTAAGTAATGAAGCAAGATTGATTCTAACATTTTAAAATTATGAAATTACAAAATGGAGTTTTTGGGTTTTTTTTCCTTTTAAGAGGAGCAAGGAGGGGGGTGTAGAATCGAAATAAAGCAAACAAATAATGATACTAATGAGTTGCAATCAATCAGATTGGGATTTTTCCTTTTTAAGGGAAGCAAAGAGGGGATTATAAAATCGAAACAGAGCAAACAAAAAAAAAACCCAAAAACTCCATTTTTAAATTACAAAATGTTAGAATCAATCTTGCTTCATTACTTAAACAAACTTTGCGATAGCAAGTCTGAAGATGCCTCTGAAAGAGGCGAAACACGTGTCACAGTTAGTAACACAATACGTGGAATAATCAAAGTTAATTTAAATTTTCTAAGAAAATATTTTATTTATAACAATAAAACAGACCTTTGTTGCACTGTCTTCAAAATTTGATTTAACGAATAAGATAGATTTGATTTTATTGAAAATACTCGATCTGAGCGTATGCAATCTTTTAAAAAAATAAAATACTCTTTTGTATTGATTCCACATTTATTTTATATGATCAAAGCCAGTTACACTCATATTAAATAAATTTGGAATTAGTACAAAATAGTATTAATTTTTATGAATATAATGTCTTTCCACCAAATATTGACAGCGAAAACATTAACATAATATCCATTTAAATAGAACCTTCGCTATTTGAAGGAAAGTATATGACTCATCAATTTCTTTCAGGCTCTTCTCTTTTAATAGTTTGAACGCCCGAAAGAAAATGTACCTAGTTGCACATTTCTTTCGGCTTGTTAAAATATATATATAATCCATACAGAAACGTTTTAAATGAAGCTGTGAGATGTGAAAAATTTGTCTATTGATTGAATCTTTTGTCTTCAACGAGATGGATGTTTGCAATGTCTTAATAAACTCATGTCCACTCAATTCACTACTAGTACTAATCTAGCCTTATCTATTTACTCATATTCTTTTCAAAAAGAATGAATGGTCGATTGATTTACAAGCGGTTCTTGTAGAACCACTTTGGTTGAGATAGATTCTATATAAAATGTTCCATGTTAGAAGCGGGAATAGTTACAAAAAACTTAAAACCATAAATAACAAATATCTCTTAGAAAATTGTCTTCATTGCCAACTGTGATGTACTATAAATAGTTGAATAAAATTATGAACTTAATATATAAATGCGAAATGCTGCATAATTAACTAATAAAAAATCATTGAAAGCTCATAAGTATAATTGGACTTTTTAAGGCTACGATTTCAAATAACAACTATCCTCTCGCTGAATAAAAATATAAAACTTTTATTGCATGAGATTAATGGTTACTATTGACATTCGATTGCGACGTAGAGTTTTTTGATAAAAATAATACAAAACATATCTGTAGCATAATGCAAGAGTCAGGTATTTTTCAATTAGCTCTTTGGCTTAACGAGAATACCGTTTTTGTTATAATTATTTCGGCTGACTATTCAGCGATGAATCGTGGCTGACATGACGTCACACTGCCCTTATTTGATTAACGCGTCAGACTGATGTGGGGGCTGAATTATGACTATTGAAAACCGACTGAATAATTGATCGTTGAATGGACAGTTTTGTAATTGAGTTTCCAAGTTCATAAAAATAGACGAGGCGTTATTGGTCGATTTTCCGTACAGAAAATTCCGTCAGGATTTTAAACAAAAGAAAAAGCCCACGAATAAAACTCGACATCACTTTTATATATCAACTGCCTAATACTATGCAATAAACTATATTTTTAATAAAAGAAAAATATTTTACTTTATAACGCTTAATCTTTAAATGTAAACAAATAAAAAAGTAAAAGTTTCGTAGGACTATTCTATATTGGAGTAAAAGATTTAGCTTAGAATTGGATACTATTTGCGATTGAAAAAAATGCTAAGTTGGCAAGCGGTCTATCTTTTATTGCGTGATGCATAATAGAGTGGAAGTAAAAATACTAAGTGTTACAATATTGGAACACTGGGAAAAAATGGGTTAGTACTTTCTATGGCATATATACCATTCTTAATCTTTATAAAGATGAAAATGATTTGAAACATCAGAGATAATCTCATAATCATTAAAAATAATGACATACATATATTGTCGCACGCTGTGGTCTAGTTAGTTAGAGCTTGCTCTACCGATCAGGTGGGTCTGGGTTTGATTCCAGATAAGGTCAATGTCAAATGGAATTTTTTCATTTTTTCAATTGAGATCTAAGTCATGGGTGTTTGTGACGTCAATTCTCCTTGAGTTAATCTCATGTGACTTACAAAAATTTATCATCGAGTATATCTCGTATGATCTTTCAACTTAAAAACTTTCAAATATTTGACGCATTGGCGTAAGCTGTAATGTCAAATATTAAAAAAAAATAATAATAACAAATCTTTCTAAATTGATTGAATTAGTATTTACTTGATAGGACTTTATTATTTATTATCAGGGGAACAATATCAAAATACTTATGCTCTACAAATATTGTTTTGTATTTAGCTATTTCGGCGCACGCCCACTTCAGAACTATGTTTAAGTTTACATTAACCTAGCAATATATAATTGCTTAGAAGAGATATACAACACAGCTTTTCATCTATTATAATGTCCTAACTTGTACTGAAAGGTTACAAATATGAGATTATAAAGTAGCTTGTTACTTTAAAGTACCATATTATTCAGTACATATTTGTAATCGTCCGTAGAAACACAACAAAGCAATTTATTACATTCGATACTTTATTTTTAATTATAAATTAAGATGGTGGAATAGATGACAAGATTTATTGTATCTCTCCTAAGCCAGTAAATATGGCAAGGTTAATGTAAGTTAAGGCATAGTTTTTATGATAACGTTAGCCCAAATAGCTATCTACTTTAAATAAACTAATGTGAATTAAAAAATAAATTTATTGTATAAAATTTTAACTTTTTAAATGAACTTGGGATTAACCTTTTGACTTATCTTGAACTATTCTAGTACTCGTAAGTTATAGGGCAAAAATAAGCAAATAAATTGTACAGTTTTTTTGTTCAAATTAAGCTTTTTTACTACAATCAGATTTTTGAAGTACCTACGTCATTTTGTAATAAAGCAAATTTGTTTATAAATCATCGCGGAATATGATTGGCGAAGTCAACATTGTATAAAATAATATTATGTAAGCGTACCCGTGGAAAGTTTTATCGCAAATGTGCCGAGACAAATCCAGCGTTGAAAGAAAATATTGTGCTTTGATCAACTGCAAGTAGCAGTAAATATTGACCGAACAAACGCAAACATTTTGGATGCGATATATTTCGCGGCGGACGTGGAGAACCATAAATAAAAAAAAGCAACCGGTCCCTTAAAAGCCTTTTTCCACCATCGCATGCCAGAATTTCCCATTTCCTTAATTTTGTAGAGTTGTGTCTAACTATTTACGATTTATAGAGCTTTAACTTCGAGGAAAATAATTTAGCCCGGAGCACGCGCCGAGCGAGTCAGTATTCCACGGCTGTGGGAATACCTTCACTATACAGTCAAAGGAAAATAAAACAGTTTCAATTTTGGACTAATGGTTTTTAACTGTTTTAAATTTAAATTATAAGTTTTTGTTCTTAGACGATTCAATTTATTTTTCAATACTTTTGCGATATAACATAGTTACGAAAAGTGAATGTTAGTAATTGTCAAAGAAGTCAACCAAGTTAGTTCTGATAAAATCATAATTGAAAACAGTACTCGCTTATACGAAATATGACAACATGTAAAGTGATATTGCTGATGAATTTTAAGACTCTTGTTAATGACATCACTATTGGTATGCAGTTTCTAATTTCGAAAAAGAAAAAATCATTTAAACGATTCATCAGTAAATGAATATTGTATACTTATTAACAGTTTTGGAATAAGAACTTTTTCGAACGTGTTCTTTCTCAATTCAATGCATTTGGTATCTCAATGATTTATCTCAACAAAACAATTGTAAGATTTTATGGTCCTTTAATTTGCCAACATGTCTTTTTCAGATAAGGTATGGATAGAAAAAATGGATATTTGATTTCTTAACGTAACGTTTTTAAGGATCGAATGGATGGAAGCAAGTGAAAGCTTCTTAAAAATACGAACATATAAGTTTATCGCAATATCATCGTGCCAGTGTTTCTTCAGGGATTCAAATCCGTTGCTTTCGCAAGTGAATAAGAACACACAAAAGAATTGAGCACTCGACAACAGCGCATATTGAAAATAAACTGGATTTTGTTTGCATTTTCTTTGTATGAAGTATTTAACAATACCGTTTGTAATCAGACTATATTATGAATTCAAATTTAAAACACTGAAACTATTCATATATTTTTTAAACAAAAGCACGAATGTCTTGGTCAGCCTACAAACGATGGTTTTTATTAATTCATAAAACCTTTTCGTATTTTTCTGAATGAGGATATTTTTATTATTTTGAAATAGATGTCTGCTGATCGAAACGATGCATTTCGGATTTTTTCAGTTATTCATATCAAAATCATCTAGTTTGATAGTTTAATAAATAATAATCATGGTCTGAATACTCAACCATCAATTTTATCAAATAACTCTCATTGAACAAAGTCAATAATGACTTTGATTTATTCGTATCGCAATTATTTCAAATGTCGTATTATTAGAGACAGTAAAAAAAACTGTTGCTTGCCATTAAAAGAAAGCTCAATTTAAATAATCACATCTTTTTATGAGTTTCGATATTATAAACTTGGTATACAGTAATTACTCGACCAATCATGGTGTACGCTACTCCAATATAGGCTTAAGGTCACCACAAACATATGACAAATTTCCAGATTGTTCAAAATACATCATTGAGGTAAGAAAAAATTATAACTCAACGATCTCTTATCTTCACAACTATGACGAGACAATACCTAAGAATCGTTTTAGACCGAGGGTAGTTCTGCTCGACGACCCACTATAGATTTTATTTTCGTCAAAAATTATTAAAACATGTAAAAACGATCCTAAGCATCGTATATGTACACATGTATGTATGCACATGCGTGTGTACATGGATTTATATAGTATATACTGTGTGATGAGGTATATAAAATGTGATTAGCAAATGAATGCATATCGACTGTGGAAAGGAAAAAGGACGTAACCCACACATAGCAAATTTTACAGGAGACACAGAATACGTGTTTTGATAATTTTGTGACATATGCAAATTATGAATTGTACACAACCTTGAAGTGCACGGATACTTATAAACTGATGTTTAATTGACATAATCTAATATTAGTTAAAGAAATTGTCTCGGAAAAACCTTTATTTCAGTGTTTTTTCTTGGATTTAATTTTTTACAAGGTCATCTTTTTCAAACTTTAAAGCGAAATTTAGATACTAATTCGGCATTTTCAGCTTCCATTCTTTTGATATAATGTGTGTCAAGTTGTATACATTGTGATTATCGAAAAAAAGCTGTTTTGGAAAATTGAGGGTTACGTCCTGTTTCATTTCCACAGTCGATATGAAATAATTGGCTTCACTAAGGATTTCTCACCTCTGTAGTGATCACACCCTTCCGTCGGTAACGATGGTAAAAGAATAAAAGCTATCAAAACATTAGCGATGAAGGAGACACGAGGAACTTTATCGCTAACGCGCCCTAGTACTTAAAGCTTCATAAATTTGATATCATAAAAATAAATAAACTTGATACCATAGTAAAAAAATAAATATGACCTGTTATGCAAAATTACTTAATAAAAAAATATCATTAAAAATCTTGGAATAATATTTTTTTCTAGCTGTCAATAAGAAATGTCGACAAAATACAAATATAGATTCCTGCTCTCTCAAAATTTATATAATAATCATTTCTTGGTAACGCAAGATTATTAACAATTGTGTAAAGATTATTCATTGAATGACATGTCAACATAGTAAATTACTATCGAAAGATTAGATCTGAACCGCGCTTTAAGATTATCAAAACACACAAGAGGGTTTCTACTAAGCCATGGCGTGACACATTCAAGGCGAGACTATTTCTGATGAATGATAATGAAACAAGTTATACATAAAAACGATTGATTTTTACGGCAATCCTTTCACAAACGGTTGAGCCGTAGTTACGAAATGCGTTTAATAAAAATAATTTATGTTTTGAAGTGTTGCTGGTTTAATTATCGAGGTACGAGACTCGACGGCGTAGGGACATATGTTTATTAGAACAGGCGACGTACATTTTGCGCTTGCAAATTACTCAGAGTAAAACAACACTTCTCAAATTGTGTAATAACACTTGTATTCGATTATAAAGTATGTGGTGATTTAAACCGCACCCCAAGAGCTCGTGAAATGCACGTATTTTCATTTGGCCAATTATTACCGAGTTTCAGCAAGAAAGTATAAAACAACTGACCGAAAATTATTTCGAATCGTTTACACTATAGATAGTAATGCTGGTATTTAATTTAATTTTTTTACCTTTTACCTTATTCAATGTGGAGTATATCGACTGTGGAAAGGAAAAAGGACGTAACCCTCAATTTTCCAAAACAGCTTTTTTTCGATAATCACAATGTATACAACTTGACACACATTCTATCAAAAGGATGGAAACTGAAAATGCCGAATAAGTATCTAAATTTAGCTTTTAAGTTTGAAAAAGATGACCTTGTAAAAAATTAAAACCAAGAAAAAACACTGAAATAAAGGTTTTTCCGAGACAATGTCTTTACTTAATATTAGGTTATGTCAATTAAACACCAGTTAAGAAGTATCCGTGCACTTCAAGATTGTATATAATTGATAATTTGCATATGTCACAAAATCATCAAAGCACGTTTTTAGCGCCTCCTGTAAAATTTGATATGTGTGGGTTACGTCCTTTTTCCTTTCCACAGTCGATATATACTCCTAATGGAGTTTATCTCAACAGAAGTGTTTGTACGAGAACTGCTTGTTACGCAGTTGCTCAACTTTTCTTTTTCCGAAGAGAGTAGGAATAAAAAGACAAGGCTAGGACAGGAATAGTAGTTAGCTAATCGATCTCGATACGCCCCGTTCATAAGATAGGATAGGTAGAAGGGGAAAATTCAAAACAATACAAATATTCATGCCTTTAACAGTAATTCACAAATCGATTGAAAAATCCATTTATAAAACTGTCCGTACTGGGATTCGATCCCATGACCTTCGTAACCGAAGTCAACGATGTTGACCACTGGACCACTCAGGTGACATAATGTTTTTTTACAAAATAAGCAATGTTAAAATTCAAATATATTTGAGGAAAATCTATTTGTGAGAAATATTTTTTTTGGCAGGTGTAAAAGAACATATTCAAAATGATTATGTATTTTTTTTTTCATACTAATTTATTTTTAATTATTAAATGTAAGATATCGGAGATATCCACAAAATTGTTGGTAAATTGAAATTATTAAAAAAAATTAACAATTATTATTAAAATTAACAATCTAAAAATTTACCGCAAGAAGTTATATTTCAGCCCAATATCGAGCTAAAATTAATACTACACTAAAACAATGACATCGATGTTAATACAATCTGTCAATGTGGACCATATGGACTTTTAGTAAACTCATGAACTGCTTGTTGTCGAGTTGTTCAACCTTTTTTAAAGATAAATGATGATAGAAAGATGCAGACAAGTCAGAATAAACCGTTAGCTAAGCGCTTGCAGTATGACCCGTTTATAGAATCGAATGAGTAGCAGGAGCTTCACAAAATCAACAAGATACACTATTTTGCTGTGCCTGAACTGTGGTTTGAGCCCGAAGATGTCGCAACTAAGGCATCCAGTCCCGGACCCTTTTTGTTGTCGTTGTTATTGTCAATTTTCCAAATTATACATAAAATCGTGTAGAAATTTAGAAGTGGGGAAATCCTGAGAATTTAATACGCGTAACTTTATAAAATTTCCTCAATCCCAAATTCCCAGAATTAGTACTATCACAATTTCGGGATCACGAAATTGGACAGAATCACCGAATTGGAGGCCCTAGCCGCAACGAATAGCGCAGAGATCTATGCAAAAGTTTATTTATTTATGGACACAAAACAATTATTACACGTATTATTTTTTGGGTCCGTGATGGATTTTGCATTCTTTCAATCTGCTCGAAAGCTTGGGTGTTTGTGATGTCTAAAAATTCTCATCCACCCTTCCAATGCTTAGTCGGGGCGCAGCGAGAGCGATAGGTCAGTCGCTTGTACTTCCCTAGCTCTTTTCATTCTATCCATACTCTCTTCGAAAAAGAGTGGTTGAGAAATTGAGTAAGAAACAGTACACAAAGTTTCTGTTGAAGTACCTCCGTTCGAATATAATATTCTCCACATTGAAAGCGAACATAGATTAAAAAAATGTTTATTTAAAAAACCATAATTAATTTTGGATGTGTGGAAATTATTCAAGTTTTACCTTGTCCATAAACAAAGTTATTATCATAAATGCAAAGCAGAGTACGCAATTAAAACTATTCACACAATCACGTTGAGTAAATCTTATAAAGCAAGATATATTGTACAACTTTTGGAATCATCGGAGTCGTCTCGCGGGTCGCGAAAGATAACAGAATTCCAGCATATTGCTTCGTCATACCTAAATGCATGACGGGGTGGGAAAGAATAAAACTAATTGCATCACTGTATACCGTGCAGGTATTTCTAAATTAAATTCTAAATAATCGCTTGTATGTCTGTGCTGACACGCACACGTAGATGATTATCGTTATCCTGTAACATTTACGACAAATTATGTGAGAATATAAATTACTCCGGAGCATATTGTCTTCGTAAGGTTTTCATTTAACTTACTATTACTTAAGACGGAATTAATATGTTTAAGTGGATTACAGCTCTATTTATATTAAAATATAGCCATGTGAGTTATAACATAAGTACCGCACTCATTTGCAACGTAATTAAGGAGCTTTAGAGTATGTCATGTAGTAATAATACAATGCTATATTTGTACGAAGTAGATTTTGAAATCCTGAATAAATTTATGTATAAATTAGCAATTGTCACTCAAAATTTATGTTTGTTGTGTTGTCAAAAATGTCAAACAAAAAAAATAAAATAAATGTTGAAATTTATACCATCACCGTAATGTAGAGAAATATTATAAATTAAAGTACTACCGAAATAATTTTACTACGACCAACCATGCTATTTTTAAAACAAACTTTTTAATTAATTGTTAAACAAAGTATTTACAATATTTTTTTAACATCATTTTAAAACGCATTCACTCTAATGAGATTAGTGGATGAAAAAAGAGTGTTATAATTTTTACTCACTCACATACCTTTATATTTAAACAAAATTGATTCGATTTTATTTGCGACTATCCTGTAAAAAATCTGCAACCTTTTAAAATAAAAAAAAAATATATTAATTTCCTACGAAAGTCTGTCATTGAAAGCTATATAAGCTTATATCGTAATACTTGAATAAATAATAAAATAAAGTTTTTTACCCTATAACAATGAAGTTTAACCAATTAAGAATTTTCACTGAAGGTGCTTGATGGAACTTCAATATAAAAATGAATTGTTTGAATTTTGTACTTTTCCATGAGTTTTGTCGCTAACGACTCGGGTTTTACCTTTTGGCATGTTCAGGCTTTTCAAGTGCACGAATGAACTTGAACTGACGTGTAGTAAACAGTGTGTATCGTTTATGTACATACATCAAACAGTTAAAATTTAGTTTTACCAATTAAATGACAGTTTAATCAATTCAGATGAAATGTTTTAATTTTCACTGATCTTCGCAAAAGAAGATCGCGCGAATGTTCGTGAATGTAAATTTTCAATGTACAAATGAAATTGATTGTAATAAACTGATCCGTGGCTCGTAAATGCGTAAAACGTATCGAGATTCCATAAACATAAACCACGACACTTTATTGTCGCCTCTCGTTAAAAAACTAAAACAAATAGCGAAATACATAAAGCGTACATCGAAAAAGCCATAAAACGTAAACGTATAAAGCCGGACAACGGACGCACTGTCGAGCTGTTTAAAATGCTTTCCGAATGCAAGTATAACGTAAATCCATTTGGTTTGAAAATAAAATAAAATTTACGCCGCAGTAATAAAAAACATATTTTAATAAGTACTTAGTAACCGATGGAACTAATAACAATACTCACATATTTTGTTGTAAAATTTATGTTTTTAATTCGTATCTTAAATGAGGTTTCTTCCTAGTCTTTTAATGCTGTCTTTTATTACATTTAAAGAATTAGTTATACTTTTTTAAGTGATTTGAATCAGTCGCATTATACAATATATAAAATTATCGCCGACTAACACATGTGACACTTGAGGGTAGTAAATAATCGAAAGAATTCTTCCTTTACTTCATGAATGATTTCATTTGAAATTAAACTGAAATTTATTAAATATATCATTATCTCATATGATTTTTTTTTCGTTTCATCGTATTGTTCAGTCTTTTTGGCTTACTCAATCGTATTAACACCTTCTTATTAATGATGGGATAAAAATAAAAGCTTCTTATTAAAATACAGCACTTAAAATAAGTACATCTATGAAGGTTTGCTTCATAAATGTCTTGACTTCGGTCTCATAGATAAGTGGAATTTGGCTGTTCTAATTCTGTAGTCTACGGTCATCACCACTCGCATAACGATAGAAGCTTCACGTGTCTATGTAAAGTTCCGGGTTCAGATTCAGGAAGCTCAAAATCTATTATTAAATAAAATTATTCTGCCGTTTGAATTTAAGTGAAATTGTTTTGAATAATTGTAGAGCTTATCACAAATAGTTCAAAAATTAAAAATCTACGTCTTAATACAAATAGTAATGAAAATATTCATTAGATTTTTAGAAAATATTAAAAATAAAGCATTATCAACAAATTCAAATAAAAAATAATTTAGAGCCATAGATTTCATTAAAAACACGAGAATCGACATTTTTTATTGACTATTTGATGTATTTGTTGTATTCAGATGCTGGGTAGTGAACTCAAACGGAAACTTTTCCATATATTTATATGCAATATCTAAAACCACACTTGTGATGATTGCATGCTTTCAAATTTACTTACAATTCAAAATTAACAGAAGGACGCCAAATAACGGATTACTAATTGGTAGCTATGCTTAGATAAGTCGTTTTTATTTTACCTTGTAAAAAAAGTAGGTTAATTCGAAGATTAAAAATTTGGTAAGATGCTTCATATAGTAAAAAAATTAAAAACTCATAAAAATATGTAGTTATTTAAATTTAATAACAAATAAAACATGGATTTGTCGTTATTTAAAATACATACATTGTCTATGAATAGTAAAACGTGCACTCTAAAAGATATATAAATGCATCGATTCGTGATTCGCAGTGCTGGCGGTGAAGTGTTACATTATCTAGTGTTTACATACAGTTTATTCCGTGGAAGAAGAGAAAGAGATTGTGGTAGCAATAAACTGAATATTGAATCCTGCCATATTCCCAATTGCAGTTGGTTCGAATAAATCAGATCATCAGTGACTTTTTAATGCTCTTTTAGCAATTGATGTGAATATCGATTGCTTAATCTGCAAACTGGCAAGTTTCACTTGATTACCATTAAAATAAAGAAGTGTGTTTTGTAATAAAGTTTACACGATGATTAAAAGTTATTTTATATTTTTTAAAAAGTGAAGTTAACCGTTTTGCAGATTAATAAGTTGATATGCCAATGTGGAAAAAAACATCATTTACTATTTTATACATTATTCTTCATTTGCTAAATAAAACATTATCATTTTTGTAAATTAATAAAAACACAATAATCCTTTGTACTTCATTCCACTTTATTTAATATGTCAGGACCAGTTTCGCTCATTGCGAGAATTGTCAACTTATAAGAAATATAATTTAACAATGCTATTTATACAAAATTGAAAAGTTATACACAACAATTGGCATTGAAAAGAAATTGCCAATTACAATAAAGTGATTCTAAAATAACACAAAATTAAAATGTTCAACACATCACATATTAAATAAAGTGGAATGAAGAACAAAGGATTATTGTGTTTTTATTAATATAATGCCTTTCCACCAAGTATTGACAGTGAACACCCTAAAAGTGATTTTTGTAAATGGTTAAGGCCCGATTAATTTTATTCATGTGAAAGATCTACAGAAAATTAATCTATTTCTCGTGAATATAAGTAGAATAAAGTGTCATTATAACAACATTTTAACTTTAACATTAATTGTAAGAATATTTATATTACTTGTTTAACATGTTTTAACAAACAAGAGTAAGCATATAAAGGAAAGGTGATGAACATACTCAAGGAAAGCTAGACTACCAAACTTTCTTCTTTTTTTAGGATATCATGCATTCAAACAAAAATCAATAAATCGGTTGAAAAATCAAGTTATGAAACTGTCGTTAATAAGTCTCCGTACCGTACTCATGGTAAGCTAAGTGAATGACGTAGAATACTCCGGTAAAATTTTTTCAAATATTTATGTATTTATTTATGAATTATGAACTGTTGTAATACAAATTATTGGATGACAAATAAGATAATGTTACGCCATAAATAAAAAAAAATACGAAACGAAAATGATTCCTACGGAAAAACCGTCCCTGAATGTCCCGGCGCGGCGTACACAGAAATAAAATAGAAGCGAAACGTTAAATGCCGGTGGTTTATCATCGTTAAAATAATAGTGCTACATCTTTTACTCTTAGGGACATCTATTTAACGAGGGGACATGTGAAACGAGCGTGGGGAGGGGCAGGAACGGGTCAAGAATAGGGGGAATCTTACATAAAAATATACCCCGACAAATTGAATGGGATATTAAAAGAAGATCAACGGTACCGATTCTTATGATGGCTGTATTAATATGATTTAGTTACAGTGCGTATCACAAAAAGAGGGTTAATAAGTTTTTTTTTCTTAATTGAATAATTGTATTATATCAGCGATATTTTTTTTTCGATTTTATTAAAGTTAACTAAGGAGAAAATAATAGCGTAATCAATTTGAAATTCACGAAGGATTGTAGTTGATAAAACGTTGCCATCTTCAAAATTCAATAATCTGAATGTACTGCAGAATTAAAACCGTGTCAAAAAAAGATTTGGTTGTCATAGAAATATAAGAAATAAAATATTTAGTAAGCAGATAGAAACATATTTTGGTTGTCTATACACTAACGTTATAAATAATACTTATATTTATTGTATACGTACACACATATATAAATTAAACATAGATTATAAAAAAAGTTTTATAGAGAGAATTCAACTTAAATTCATGAAATATTTTTTACTTTTGCATGTTTTTTAAAGATCAGAGCCGGAATATATTGATTGAAATATTTCATTTTTTTTGATATTATTAAAAAATGTGGAAAAAGTTAAAAAGTATATGATTTTATTGAAAAATTTTATTGAAAAAAAAAAAATTGAATTTGAAAACTTGTTGCAACGGTATTGCAGTGGCTTATATATTTTTAACTGTATATAACGCTATAATCGGCGACAATTGTTCACTTTTAAGTACTTAATGAATGAATTTCTCAACATAGTTTTTATTGCAAGATCAATTAGTTTTCTCAAAGTTCAAATAATAGTAACGTATTTTTATTTCATAAATTCCAAATCAGTGTTTTCAATTAGTGTGTCTGTAAAATTCATTATTTAACGTGAAGGAAATAGCAAACAACTTTTATTTTTTGCGAGATTTTTTGTGTTCATATTTTCATTCATTGTAAAATAATATTATTAACCGCAAGGTTATACGTGAAAATAAATTCACTATAATATTTGACCGAAATAAATATTTGAAAAATAACAATAAAAATCTATTACGCCTTTCCTTTTTTGTGTTTAAGACAAAAATGCAGCCGGGTGACATAATATATGGAATAAAAAATGATAAAAAGGCTCCTAGAAGACAAGGCCTAATAAATACCCAAAGACCATCAGTATAAACGCATTATCTGACAGAACACACTCCACCCACCCTTTAAGGACTAGGATGTCTTCATAAACCCCACATCCGGCGCTATCTCTGCGAAAACACACTTCCAGATGCCAGGGGGGTGAAGGCTGCTTCACATGAGTATAAGTGACCGCTTTATATACCTACGCGGCCGGTCCCTATTTATATGCTGCTCCTTGGCCACAATGTGATGTTGGGTATTAGCACACCTTTTGAATACCTTTTTGGAACTACGCCAATGCTTAAGTTTGATTCAAATTTTGACAATCAAATTACGTAATACAAAAGGCGTGAATTCGTTAAGTTTATTTCATCTGTCTTCAAAAAGACAAGGATTGCGATTTGAGTGGATGCTATTAAATTTAGCTATTACTGTTTACAAAATGTTTCAAACATTTGATGCTTGGCCAGATAGTGGATGTGCCTTCATGTTCATGTGGAGAAAAAGAGGATGTTGACTACACTCTAAAGGATTGTCTTTTTTCTTTAGAGTAGAAAGAGTAACTCAAATCAGTCCAACCATGTTCGGACCTAATAGTCACACCAAATTGGTGACTAACAAGGCAAGCTGTAGTGATTTGTTTTTGAACTCGCGGCGTCCAAACCTTTACACATAGAAACTTGTTATTTATCAGCACACTAAAATGCAAGCCGCCGAATTTTGTGTAACAGCTACCAAAACAATCTCAGCATTACATATTGAACATATGTTGCTACGCCACGAAAAGCGTCTGTTAGTACCAATCGTCATTTGCATTAAAGTGCTTGCATTTTCGTCGCAAAAATAATTAATTGAATAAAAAAAAATACATTCACACACTTCAATTCTAAAATTATAACTTTGAATAAATATAGTGAGAAGAATGACTATTAGTTAGCTGATCTTAAACATTACTCTCTTTTTTCAGTAACAAGTATTGTTGAAGTATGTGGATGAAAAATTTATTAAATTGAATAAAAAAACCTAAATCGGTTGATAAGTCAATGAATGCAAATCTTTATTCTGGGATTCAAACAATTCATTGTAAAACTAAAGAGAAAAGTAAACCGAAAAATATCAAATACTCGTATAAAAGATGTTTAATTAATTATTGAAGTAGTAAAACGTAGAGATTGTTTTAAATAAAATACTATAATTTGTTATATCAGGTCTAGAGGTACGAATATTATACGGGAAAAGTAATATTTTATTCAATGGAACATGTACATATTATGGTATAAAGCCCAAGAAAGCATTGCTAGACTGCTCAAAAGCTTCTACATTAAATGTAACATGGTGTTGCTAGTTTTCCCTAAATTGTGAAAAATTCCCTTCCCAGCCGTCGTCTTGGAATACGTATTCAGAAGCTTTTACGAAGCTTTTATAAGTATGAAAGTACAGACAAATGTGATTGCATGTAGCATAGGTTACTTGCATTTTTAATGTTTATTTGAAATTATAGTGTTTAATATATTTTTTTAATTATAATTTTTAAGAAAATTAAAACCCAGCAAACAAAGCCTATTAAAATAAATATTGTATTATAATATATAAAAAAATGTGTTTTATAGTAATTCTTTATTTAAACCTTTTGAGAACAAATAAAAATTAACATTTATCGAAACCATTTACACAGTAATTAACTTCAGTTAAAAATTTACCGAATACACCAGCGGTTATAGTTTATCCAAACCATATCCACTATTTTAATTTATTTTCAATAACATATTATACGGTACGAAAATAATCCATGTTTGCTCCTAACGCAAATAACATGGAAACATAATATTGCTATTTCATAATAATTTGCCGAGTCCTATGGCGCTGCGGTAAGCGTTGAGAGCTTCCGTGCTGGACCTCACAGGTTCGAGTCCCAGTACCAGAGATAATTTTTCGATCGATTTACCGATTTCTGTTGCAAGGCATGGCTGTTTGTGATGTTTAAAAATACCCTCCCACCCTTTCCGATCCTTTAATAACTGTGCTTAGCGAGAGCGATCAGTTAAGTACTAGTCCTGTCCTAGTCTTATTCTTCTAATCTCTTTGAAAAAAAAAGGGTTGAGCAACTGAGTAACAAGAAGTTCTCGTAGAAAAACGTCTGTTAAGATACCTCATTAGGAGACCATATTCTCCATTGGGAGTGGGTATGAATAATAATAAAAAACAAAATTGTGTCGCAAACTTATTGTAAGACTAAATTAAATCACTTTGATAATTAATTGTTTTAAAAATTGTGAGATATATTTTGACTCTTGAAAATTTTTTTCAACGTTATAGCTGAATCTTCCGGAATCAAATCTTAACCATGAAATCGATAGTGGTTTAAAGTATTAAATAAACTCGAGTTAAATAAGTTTGTTTCGGATTCATATTAAATGTTGGTTTGTTATTCGAATGTCTGAGTTAAAAGTGAACTTAAAAACAGTTTACAGAAAAATCAATTATATAAAAACGAGAAAACTAAGTGCAATAACACGAATACGTTGCTTAAATAAGTATGTGTATCTCACAAGCAGACTGAAAGTTAAGCCTTTCAATAAAAAAGGATTGGCTCAGGCACTTCAGCTTGTGAAAAACGAAAGAAACAGTCGATAGCGCTTGCGTTAACGCCACGTTTTCACAACTTTAACGTTTTCATAAATTCTTTATAGGAACTTTTGCTCATACACGTAATTCAAAAGAAGTGTTTATGATATAATCGATTCTAAATTGTGGGGCATATCACAAAAACCTTATGAAATAATATTTTTTTTAGTATGTAAGTTTTTCTTGTATTTTGTATATATTTTCAATGTGTAGCAAATTCATTTCTGATAGAGGTGTCTGAAATGAAGTAGTTAGATTGACAAGAACTGTTTGTTGTCGATTCTAAATTGTCGGATTTGTCACAGCAGAAATGTAGTGATATTAAAATGAATATAATAAATTTATTTTTTCGAATTAAAAAAAAAGTTGATCAAAAATAAAACCTTCTAACTATATCGTTATTAAAAATGTATTAAAGTTTTATTTATAAAAACGAGAAGAATACATGAAGAATACGCCGATGTTGCCGTGCGCTCAAAATATTTTAATGCTTAAAATAGTTGATTTAGGTTAATAAAATCCCCATTATTCATATGACAGTTAAACGGTTAACATGAATAGTTAGAAGCGAAACAAAATCGTTCATATGCATACAAAAACATAACTTCACGACTACTTGGTAAAACAAAAACTTACATAGCTATGGCGTATGTAGTAATTTATAGAATAAGAAAAAATATATATTCTTTATAAGATAATCATACTTGCTGGAGATCTTTTTTGGGCAATGAATGCACATACAAAATAATAAATAGTCTTCCAATGTTTCTATAAAAGATATTTTTTATCTTTAATCAAACCGTGTGTTTTCTAAACATTTTACATTGATGAAATCATTATAAACGAAGCTAAGCCTTCTTACTTACAACCTACAAGTTAGATTGTAAGCAAATTGAAATATGCTATTTTAAAAATATGATTATTGAATAAATTGCAGTTTTTTTACAGAAAGATAAATCGCTTAAGCAATATTTGTAAATATAAAAAGAAATGTTTTCAAGGATATTTTTAAAATAAAATAGAAAGAAGATAGTGTATAATTTAATGTTTAAGTAATAAAGTTACAAGTTATTGTATCAAACCTAGAATGCGAGTAAAATAAACATTTATTTATGATATTGAGTAAGTATCAAACATTCAATAAATATTGTTTGGAATAAGTATATAAAAAACTATTTACCATTTGAAAAATACAAATAAAAAATATATTAATGATGTCCCATGACATGTAATGTTATGTTTACCTTCTTTTAGTTGTACTTTTAACTGTTTTTGAACGGAAAAATATTGCTGAGGCTTTTAAGAATGATTTTTTTTTGTGTATACTGTCAATGGTTGCTTATTACCGATATAATGTTCAAATGAAAAATAATTAATGTAAATTCTGTAACGTTTGTATTTGACACAGAGATCTATCATTGTTGTTAAGTAATAACTTGGGTGTTTACTGTACAAAGACACTTTTTCTCTATTATTGTAAGGATTTCTGGTTTGAAAAAAATGAAATTTTAAAAAAGTAAAATGTCCTAAAAAAATAGGGACAAAATAATTTTAAATATGAGTCCTACTTTATTTGTTTCAGTTGAAAAAGTTTTCAAACTAAGTGAAAACGGCCACGAGGTTTAGAGAAAATGTTTATCATTTTATATTTTACTCGTCACAAACATATTCTAAATTTTATTTTACAGCCGAGATGATTATTTTTAATACGATTTTCTCACATAAACGCCTATCTTTATAATACACATAAGTGAATTAATTTCTTTTGTTATAAATAATGAAAGACAGATTCAATTTTCAATAAAAAAATTGCATTTGATTTGAATATTCTGTCTGTAAAAAAGTGATCACTTCAATAAATAAAAACTCACATAGTTTTGAAACGTTGAGTTATAATGTGTTTACGAATTTTCTATCATCAGATAGCCGAGGAAGCTTTATTGACATGTGTTTATAGACCCTTTGTCCAATATTAATGGGCCCAGGGATTCAGACCAAGTCCCTTCGTCGATTGTATCAGCGATTTGAAAGTACAAGCACCTAATAACAGCCGTGTATTAAGGAAATTGAAATGTTCAACTCGGATTCGAAGTAAAATACAATTGTAGTCGAAAGCTTTCCATGAATTTATTATGATTTTGAAAGCTCACAAAATTGCTATGGCTGTAGTTACGATTGACGAGTGATATTGGAATGAATTCAAATATTTAAACATGCGACAGCATTTAATTAAATATAAAAATATTTTTTTCCGAATCGTTGTCAAATATTTTATTATTTATATGATTAAAATGAACAGATTAACAAATAAGCATACCAAGAAACATACATAAACATAGAAAATGCAATTATGAATAGTTTAAATTTTGAATCTTTGTCTAACATTACTCAAAAGGACCAAGCCTGTGTAGTTAAATGAACAACAAATTACATGTATACTAAACATACAGTCGTTGTAAGACATCACGTGTGATTGATTTATTAAAAATAACTTTGAATAATTCGTCGCGAACAAAATATGATTTATTTCCATTGCGGGCGCCAAAGTGCCAAACAATATTACCAATCGGCAAAATAGGAATACTTGAGAGGGGAACCCCTACGAGACACGAGATTATGAGACGGGGTTGTTTTATGTCACATCCTTTGCCGCCGCCAACTTATGCGGCAAAGTGTATCCAACTTCATGTCAGATGGAGGCTAAACTTTGGGCACCAACTGCAAACCTGGGCCTACGCTTCCATCGCTAGAAAATGATTTTCTGGGCTATGAGAAGCTCTTCAGAATATCTCGAGAAAGTTTTGCAACTAAGCAATAATGATTTGTTCATTCATTCATTAAGCAGTTTAACCACAAAACAATGCTTAAATAGCTATTAAAACTTAAGCGATTGTTTTTGACATCAGTTTTGCTTAGTCTAGATCATCTATTTTGTTTTAATGTGATTTTAAATTTGTCTTCAGAACTAGGGTTGATGGCTTAATATGGAGAACATTTTTCATTTAAAAAATGTTTGGTAGTGTGACAAAATAAAATTATCCTTATTAATTTTACCATTACATTCACTTCTAGAATGCAATATTGTTCTTTAAAAGTGACTAGTTGAAAAACATACACTAAATTATCTTTAAGCACATTTATGTGATGTGACATCGCATATATTAATTAAAACTACATGTATTGGTTGTACGCTATATCCTGAAATTTATTGTTTATTACTATTTTGAAATATCAAAATCTTTATAATTTTTTTTTTTTTTTTTAGATTAGTAAACCAGTACTAAGGTTCATGGCGCAGCGTTTAGCGTTGTAAACTTCCGTGTTAGATCTCACGGGTTCAAGTCCCAGTACGCACAGTATTTATTCGATCGATTTTCTGTTCGAAAGAAAAATTCCCTCCTACCCTTTCCGATCTTTTAATAACTGGGCACGGCGAGAGCGATTAGTTAACCACTAGTCATGTCCTAGCCTTATTCTTCTATCGCTACTACTCTTTTTGAAAAAGAGAGATTGAGCAACTTAGTAACAAACCATATGCTTTACATTTGGAACAGACATGGATAAAAAACAGTATTGGATAAAAAAAAAGCACAGTTTTGTGTTGATATAATATCATTTAGTTTCTTGTCCTATTTTCGATTCGTAATTAAAATAAATGAGCATTTATTATTTCATAAAACTGTAATCTGTTTTGTGAAATTCAGAATTTGCAAAATGGTTTATTAGATGTTTTCTTACTACCAATATGTCGTTTTAAGTAAATCGTGATCCACAAAAGCATGCCCGTTCACTGATGACTTAAATCGTATTTCCCTTGCACCGTTCATTAATCATGGCCCTGTGACAGTCTCGTTCGCACTAAATTCATGTGAGGATAAATCCAATTCTCATAAGGCATTCGTACTTTGGTACTGTTTCACAGTTCGAGTGGGCATACAGCTTGCAAAATTAGGGTAAAGTTTAGAATATTTATACTTGGTCTTAATAGAAAGATTCATTAGATTGTTTACATATTGACAATTTTGGAGCTTTATTTGTGTCATATCAATTGTGGTAAATATTAATATGTAAATCTTATTAAGTAAATAAAAAACAATGTATCTTTTGTATTTTGGTTTACTATTATGGAGTCGGGACAAAGTCTTATAGATGATTATTTTTTTATGTTGATTGAAAAAACTTTGTTATTTCGATTGTGGTGATAAAGAATATGTGTGTTTTTATAATAATCGAACGGAATATTTAGCTCTCAACCTCTCATATTTTTTCGATCATTCTTGTATTGTATTCAAAATAGGTTTTGTCTATTCTGACTGTAAGTGTCTTTGTAATATTTAAAAGCCTAAGAGTTTTTCGAAGAAAAGAATATGCGGTTTCGATGGTCATGTTCAATAAATAATTGTTCGAAGTGTTATATAATATCATCATGTTCACTTTTAAGGTGTTTACTGTCAATACTTGGTGGAATGGCATTATAATAAAAGTAATAAAACATTTTTAGTACTATTTCCACATAAAATTTATTGGATCAGGACCGGTTTCGCTCATTGACAATGACAATGCTTCAGTTGACAATGCTCACTATGAGTGAAACCAGTCCTGATTCAATAAATTTTATGTGAAAAATAATAAAAAGTACTAAAAATGTTTTATTATTTTTATTATATCATCATGTCTAAAAGATTCAATAAAAAAATAATAATACGAAGATTCTTTCAATTATGTTCGACACCAAAAATGAGAAACAAAACAACTATATAATCAATTGATTGATTTACTAACCAACTGATCTTGTGTAAAATAATAACCATGGTAATGATTATGGATCATTTCCATGGATCAACTATAGCGCTGAGCGTTGTAAAAAGTACTTTATTACATTTTTTGTAATTATTTTTTCTTTTACAAGACACAATTTTTTCTTACTTTAAAACGCGGATAGTATTCATAATTATAATAATATGTGTGATTTTATCATATAAAATGATTATATTCTGAGTTTTCTTTGTAGCATTAAATAATTAAGTTATTAATAACATAACAACGAAGCGAGTCAAAAGCTGCAGCACCCATCCTAAGGTTTCTTCGTCGCGAGGCTAAATGGATTCGTTTCCGGCGGCTTCACGAGAGGAACCGGACGTCTTGCTTTATCTGCGCACGCTTGTTTTGTCACCGACGAAAGCTCATCGCGGAAACCTGCGAAGCTTAAAACTAAGACTGTTTTCAATTAATTTCAATGTATTATGAATTATAGCGTAATGTGTGAATTATTAAGTTTGGGTAATAAAAATAATTCATTTTTTTATCAGTTGTAGGGTCACGGGTTCAATTCCCGTAAAATTAATTATTTGATTTGGAACCAAAATCAAACATACTTCGTACCTTCCCAGCCACGTCTGGTCCGATCCTGAAAACAGTTCGAATAAAAGGAACGAAGTAACTATTACTCCTTACCCTATCCCATGCTTCTTTCTTTATCCTAACCATCGATTAAAGATAATTAGGTTTTCGCCAAAACAAGTTCTAAGTAAACGCTGTATTAATAAAAGATATACTCTATATTGGTTGTAATGATGGTTGGAAGTATTTTTGGAAGACTGTATGACATTCAATGAATTCAATCATTTGAATAAAATAAAGATTTTTGTGTTTGAGACAAGTTCTACCTGTAACACTCATTCTTTAAAACTTAGCCGTAGATTGCTAAGTGAAAACCAGCTCTCAGCTCAACTACATCAGTATGATATTATGGTATTCTTGACTAAAGAAAAATACAAAAAATGAATTAAGTTGTTATAGAGACAAAAGACATTATAAAAACCTGCGATCTGATTGTAATATTACATTTTATTCGATTAAATTTAAACAATTCAGCAACCCATTACCATAACCAAGTGTAAGCGGTCTTTTTATATCGATGTCGGTTTTTAATCAAGGGATCGGACGTTAGAATTGATTTATGTATTTATATTGAAAATAATTGTTGTTTTCTTTTTGACAAATTAATTTGAAGAAAAACATATTTTTACTCGTACTTTCTTCACCCTAATATTATATTTTTGCTATCTTTAAAACAAACAGCTTACTTCAAAATAGCTAAACAGTTTTTTTTGGAAAGCCCTAAATTGTAAATAATATTATATTTGATGTGTTTCCTACCGTTAGATATATTTTAAAATTGATTATTTTTGTATTAGTGTAAAGTTTGAGAGTTCCAGTTCGAAAGATGGACTAACGCGAGCGGTCTACAAGGGAAATTGTCTAAGCTGAGAATAGATTCAAAATAGCCTCGAAAGCTCTCGCTGAAACTTAATGGCGTGTAAATTTTGGAAATTATGAGTTTTGAATTGTATACGGCTAGTATGGCAGAGCGCGCCGTGATAAATATGTCACATAAATCTGCGGATGATTATTTATTGTTGGCATAATCCTTCCAGGAGCTGGCTTTAGAGCTACCACTCCAAGCAAATGTGCTATGAATTTTGTATAATTTAAGTTAATAGGAATAAGGGAGCGCTTTTCAATGCGTATAACATAATCTTCTCACTAGTACACATTGCTTCTCGAGGTTTCTTTGTAAGTCCATAGATTTATGGCGCTACTTCAGTTGAAAAATATTTGAATTAATGCATGCTTCCATTTTGACTTTGAATACATATACAATTTATTTACTATAATCGTAAAAATTACATTATTTTATTTATTTAAAATAGATCATTCCTGAGATTATATTATTTTATACAAAAAATTTGAAGTGGAAATATTATCGGTGATTGCATACGTTTATTAATTAGTTGAGATAAATAGTTTAGTCATTTTATTCGTTGCTTAGTCCAAAATCTAGAGTTAATATTTTGATATTTCATTATATTCAAATATTTTGAGTAGTGAGTAATGAACGCAAGCCACCGTGCATACTATTTGCTGATACATATGTATTTTGTCGAGTTTCCAAAATATTTGAACGACTAACTGATTTTGTGGGGATTAAGACCAAATATAATATTTACCGTTCAACACTAAGCGACACTAAAAAATGTCTTCATAACAGATGACTCTTTTTCTAGCATTGCAAAATGTATCATGCATACCTATTTCAGATATGTTTTAGCTAGAACCATAACGAGATTCGTACAGACTTAGATTTTTTGAAAACTAGATTTGAAAATTTAATCAACTGTGATTGATCTTTTTTCTCCTTGCGTGTTTTGCAAAATCTCACCGAGGTTATCTCACAAAGCTTTAATATTTCTAAATATTTGGCGCATTGGTAATTATTACCTGCATTTCTAAATAATATTTTTTATTTTTCATGACGATAGCTGTACATGAAGTAATTAGAAACATTTGGTTATTTAAAAAAAACCTCCCATTTAGCACATGTATAGTCCATTATTAAATGAAAGAAGTTTTTTTATATTGATATAAATTTTGATTATCATAAAAAAATATTTAATAAGAAATACCATGTAGATTGTAGACTATAATTGGATAATCCAGAATATGTCTTAATGTGAGACAAGCTGCCACTTTCTCGAAGGTGAATTGCTGGGAATCTCTAATGTTCCCATAGATTTTGTGCCCAGTAATTACTAAATTTCATGCATGCTTAGTCTATGTAGATTGTATTTTTGTCTCAATATATGCATTTTGAATTCCTCGCTTTAAGTTCTTACTATTTTCTTCAGATAAATAGTGATAATGTTTAAGTCTTTATTTTGCCGTTGTATGTTAAGTATTGAAAACTATGGAAATCATTGGCAGAAAATACCATTTAAAATTTAATATTTTAATTAGAATAAACTTTTATTTTTGTGGGAGATACAGAATTATGAATGGTAATACTAATATAAAAAAAGCTTAACATTAAGTCTTATTAAACGAAATAAGTACATATATTTAAAAATATATTACCAATTTATAAAAATGCATTCAATATGGTTATATTTTTAAATGTTCTTGTAATGGTAACATTATTATATTGTTCGTGACTATTCAATTACTATAGCAAAATACTTTTCAGTATGAAAATTATTTTGCCTAATTTTAAAATTCATACGATAATTCATCAGCAAATTAAAAGAAGAAAAATGATATTGAAAATTATTGACAGCAGGTGTTTTTTAAACGTCATATTTTTATTATTGTTGTTTATCACGCATATGAAATTTGTATTTATCCTTTGCTGTCTAGAAGCTCTGAATTACAAAAAAATGTAGTTTATTGTTTACTAATAATAAAATCGAATACATTTTATATTAAAAGAAGGCCCGTATTTTTCCGGTCAAAATTTTCCGGTTTATATAACATTGGTCATAATATATCGGTCAGTGTAAATAGTTATAATTTAAATTTAAAAAAAAACCTAACCTAACCTAACCAAAATGGTTATAAAATATTATGACCGTATAGTATTTTTATTCTCACCAAAAATTGATTTAAATTCTGAACATTTAATTTGTTTCCTTAAAAAAATAAACTTATAAACATTGGTACATTGATAGAAATGAAGTTTACATCTTTGATAATTTATACATGTGACTCAATTCATTCGCGCATACAACTGTTGCCAGTTTCGGTCACAGATAACATCATAAAGTCATAACGGAATTGTCTTGGAGAGCAGTGCATTGATGTCAAGGCACAAGTTAGGTGATACATCACTTCCGGTTAATCGAGTCATTGGCCTACCGCCTAAGCCTCGCGGCTGCCTGCATGCCTTCACTGAACATGTTTGTGTGTGAATGTCGGACCGTGTACACCTTAGTTCGTAAGCTTATACGAGTTGGCAACCAGTTAATCCTTTATAATAAATAATATATAAACAATACTTAATTTCGTTTATAACATAAAAGCTAATTCGACAAATATGCTCAAAAGACATCGCGATTAGGGCATCCAATCCCGAGATCCCGTTCGATCCCGGGATTGACACGGCCGCAAACCCGGGATTTCGAGATTGAAAAATTTTGAGCAAATCCAGAAATTTAGCACAAAATTGGCAAATTGAAGATTTCAAATTCCTCGGTGAGCTAATCCCAATCCCGGGATTGAAAATTAATCAAATCCGAAATCCCGGGATTGGATACCCTAATCGCGATCTATATTTGTGACTATTCGTTTGTTATTTATTATTTTATTTGACATAACGCGACCCGAGTACTACAAGGTTCTATGTGAAAAATTTTGACGAAACAAAAATGACAATGTATAGCAATAATGGTACTTGTAAAACTGTCCCATTGTTACTTATGTTTCGTCATTTTTTTTCACATAGAACCTTGGCCATAGAACTCGGGCCGCAATAAACTTTGAAAATCGATTTCGGCTGATCAAAGCATAACTATTGATTCCAATCTAAAACTGTGTGAATCTCAAAAAAATCTGTATCGGGCATTCTGGATACTATTATAAATACATGGAAGATTACTTTGATATTTGCAACCACGAAATTGATATGACCGATGTGAGCGTATCATTAGAAAGGTCTACAGCTCCACGTTCCTTGATATACAACACTTATGTTCGCTATTTGCATATAAATTAATGAAATCAAATTTGAATCAAAACTGTCTGTCTGGCACACGCAGATATGCTTAAAATTAAATCATTATTTTTTACCACTTTCAGAGTGTTCACTGTCAATACTTGGCGGAAATGCATTATATTAAGAAAAACACAATATTCCTTTGTACTTTTTTCCACTTTCCTGATCATGATAAATAAAAGTGCAAATAAGTACAAAAGAGTATTGTGTTTTTCTTAATCATTATTTTTTAACAGTAACATTTTAAGGTGAAAAATCGTTACACCAAAAAAGAATGATTTTTCTAAGGTCGTTGTTTGTATAAGCATTATTATATACCGGAGTTTCCGACATTATGTATTTTTTTAAAATTATATTAAGTGTAGTGTTTTTATATTGATAAGATAAATATTAAGTTATTTTTAAAAACATTGCAATATTAAATAAAATAAGCACGCGGGCCGTGAGCTAATGGAAGTGTCTCGGTTGAAGCGGCATCCTCGACAGGACGTAGTGGCGTTTGCAGCTTCGGCGTCGGAGTGCTAATTCCGCAAGAGGAAAGTGCTTAATTGGCTTTTGTTAAGGATACGAGTAGTTTGCTCGCAAACTGTGACGAACGCATGTACTCTGCTTAAAAGTATTCACTGTTTTGTACATTGTTACAAACAATAATAATATATTTATAAGTAAGTAGCTTTATATGCTATTGGGTGTTGAAAGCTGACGAGTCCATAAAACGAAAACCCTTTTTCTTTGTATAACAACTCTTCCACGAGCTTATTGCTAGTTTTTTTGGACTGTGAATTTTGTAAAATTGTTTTCAATCAACAAACTAAGGCTTATCGGTCAATTCTTAAAAAAATAACAATTTCACACTTCGCGCATATTTGCTACCAGTTTTTCTGCGACTGAGAATATTTTCTACGTATTCGAGCAGGTTAACAGACTATGCAAAAAAAGCACAAGCTCCTGAGCTGTGTGCTCCGTTACACATCAGGCAAACGGGAGTGAATCGTGACAATTATATGTAGTACTGCTGTAGTAGTGTTATATAATTGTCATGATTTACTCCCATTTGCCTGATGTGTAACGGATACACAGCTTAAAAGCTTGTGCTTTTTTTTTGCAAAGTAAGGGAAGGGTTAAAGGGAAATAAATATAATTTTAGAATAAATCTTAAATATGAACTGATTTATTTATATTGAGTTGGTTGAGTTGATGAAAATTTTTCGTTGAATTAAGCGGACTTTGCTTTCAATTTAAATTTTAATTGATAACAATGTTTGTTCGTCTTTGACGCATATAACTAAGCATAATTTCAAATAATTAGAAAATGTAAGACCGGTAAAGTAGAAAAAAGAACATAGTGCAAAAAGATATATTTTTAAAAAAAAATAATAAGTTGTTCTGTCTATGATTTTAAGATCGTTATAAAATGTCAATTTACTGTAATTTGTGATTTTATTGCATTACACAATGCATTGCAGTGGCACAATTCGCTTAAATAGCATTTCGTATTATTTTTTTTTAAATAAATGATAATTTGCAAACTAAAAACACTTAAGTAAAGTCAACAAAGTTCTCGATTACAAGCATCAACAGATTTATTTCTTTATCAAATAGGTAACTTTTATTTAAAAAACTTTTGTTTACCACTATCATAACGACAAGAAAACACCATTACACATTTTCTTACCGTAGCTTTCCTACAATAAAGCGACCATCAACTCCAAAGAACATAATGGAAGGGTATCTAAAACACTTTACTGAGAAGAGTTTCGTTGAAAGTTTAATAGAAATATACCTCTCACAAAGCTTCCGTGATTACTGAATTATTAGTTTCGGCAACGCGTGTCAAAAATTGCGCGCCAGATACGAATCATAACAAATTACCGCTAATGGCAAAATAAAACATAGCAATTGTGCAGTCGAGAACCTCTATCGAATAGAAAACTAAATTCACCTTTAATGTTTGCTTGACACGTCAGGAAAATTAGGAAAATTGAAGAGAGGGATATGTCAACAACTTTATTACAAAACTTTTACTTTGCAGCTGAAAAGCTTTGAGAAGCTTTGTTGTCTATAAATAACATAAGTTGTAATTTAAAAATACTTACGCGTAATCAAATTTTCTTTTATGGTGATATTTTTGTGTGCCAAAAGTGTAATAAGCATTTGTGAAAATATTTTATATTCCTAATAATTATGGTAGATTAATAAATAATTCTACTATTGTGGCAATAATATACCAACAAATACCGATTAATATATTTTATGATAAAGATGGATTGCCGTCTGTGTGGTCGAGTGGTCAATGATGTTGGCTTCGGTTACGGAGTTCACGAATTCGAATCCCAGTACTAACAGTTTTATAAATTGATTTTTCAATCGATTTATGAATTTCTGTTCAAAGGCATGGATGTATGTGATGTTTTTAATTCTCCCCTCCCACCCATCCTATCCTATGAATGAGGCGTATCGAGAGCGATTAGCTAACCACTAGTCCTGTCCTAGCCCTATCCTTCTATTCCCAATCTCTTTGGAAAAAGAGAGGTTGAGCAACTGAGTAACAAACAATTCTCGTAGAAATTATTGTGTTGAGATAAACTCCATTAGGAGTCCATATGCTCCATATTAGGAGCGGACATGGTAAAAAAATGCAATATTCGACTTATTCTTGTATGGATAATATTTCACATTGTATGTTTTTTACTTAATTTTCTCCCTTGAGCGTAGATTCCATTGCAATTCCCACCTAATGTAACTATTACCGCTCTTTAAGTCAAATATTGTAAAAATATCTCTTTCACGTTTTTTAACAAAAACAATGTTATTTACACAAAATGATGTGACCATGTACATATATTTTTAATCAAAAAGGTGTATTTTTTGTAATTTTTAGTCTTTATATTAATGACAATATATTTTTGTATTTAGTTTACCTATATATCTGTATATATTGTCAAATGTATTCAAAGCACAGCACAACACAGTTCTCTCTCTCTGCGCAACGTGTGCATCAAACGCATGGCGACTATTTGTATTGTAAGTGTTACTGTCACATGACATTTGTTATTTATTATGACTTGTGGCTTTAAAAAAAATGGTTATATAAACTAATATTAATAAATTGTGTTATAATATTACCAATAAATAAATTACTGGTAAAAAAATCTGAACAACTATTTATATTAAAAAAATGTTTGAAAAAAAAATTTTAGAAATCGAACGACCGTTTTTTTACAAAAAAAATAATTTCGTACGGTGTTTTATTGTGAATTTTTAGATCGAAGAAATGTAGATTTTAGCAACAAATATAACATTATGTAATATTGATGAATATGTAAACTAAAAAATAAAATTATGAAATGGTGAGCAGACGAGATTTATCTACATATGTTATATGATATACAAAATATTTTTTGAGGCGTTTAATTTTTTTGATTATAAGGAAGCTAACAAATATATTTTGAAAGATAATTAAATTTATTAAAAAAATAAAAATTATATTTTTTATTTTAAAAAACAGTGTTATTTCTTTCAAACAAGTAGTCTTATATCTCTATTTAGAGAAGATAAACTTTGATTGTTTTCGAAAACTTTCGCGCATAAGAAATTGTAGAATCTAGTTTAATTAGGAGAAACTTGTATTTCAAATGGTGAGTTGATCATTTTTCTCCTGCTTTGTACAGGAGTTGTAAAACTAAAGGACGCAGTTTATTAAAAAATAAATGAAAAAGACATGACGTGCTTAAGTAGATTATTACTTTTATGCAATTATCCGTTTTTGGTCTATTATTATTTCATTATGTGATCAGATGGAAAATGATGTGGGTGTCGTTTATAATAAAGCATCCTATAAAAAATAAAAACAAAAAAACCATGTTGTTACAATTGAAAGATTAAAAAGTAAATTACATTTATGTAAATTGTCACCTTATGTTTTTTTGTATTGATTTAAAATGCCCAGTTGCTATTGTAAATAAGACTTAAAGGGTTCTTGCACAAAAATCATAAGTTATAAATATTTATTTAAAGCCAAACTTATCATGATTGTTCATAATAAATTTGTTTGTACTCTAGAGTTGAACGGTGTGTTATTCAACACTATTATTTCACTTACAATTTTCAGAAAGTTATGAAAATATTATTTTTAATTGGTCAGACTTATATCAGCATAAAGTTATGATTGTGATTAAAATAAGAAACTTAAACATTTTTTTTTGTTTTCTAGTGATAATGATAATATTTTATATCAGAAGTGGATGTGATCATATTTGCATTATTAAATAGTTGATGGAGTTGCAGAAATAGTTCATAGCCGGTAATGGTAAGTAAAACGTTGAGCACCCATGTATAGACACATTTGGTAAAATAATTAACTTAACCAAAATTGTTATTACTGTATAAAATATAAAATAACTAAGATTATTTTATGTATTATTCTATAAACTGTAACACGTGCTTCGCCTCTTTCAGAAGCATCCTCAGACAGTCTTACTTTCACAAATGCTTGTTTAAGTACGAATGATTTTAATTTTACTATTCTAATATATTATAAAAATAAAATAAAAAACGGGAGTGAAGGAGGGGATGATAGGAAAACAAACAAACAATAATGTTAATACAATTGACATTTACGCTAAGAAATAAAAAACGAATGAGTTGCATCAATTTAAAAAGGTAAAACCATTGGAAAATTGAAATAGGCGAAACACGTGTCACAGATTGTAGCATAATACGTGGAATAATCTAATTTATTTTATATTTTATGTTAAAATCAACTTCCACAAAGTTACCACCGGATCCATCGAAAGTATTAGTTATTATTGACTTAATCGGTATATTATTTACATTTTCACTTATAAAACAACCATTATCATTTTCGAATAGATTTTGAAGCTTCTGACCTTTGAGTTTACCTCTGCCTGGCGTCACAAAATTACACTGGCGGCGTCTGTAGCACCTATCATTAAACTGCAATCATCGTACTACGAAATTACTCCTACCGCGCAGCGCCGCGACGCCCGGCATCGGCATTGCGATGCCCCGGCACGCGATCGACGATCGAAACGCTTAGCTTTTATTCAGAGATATTAAAAGCTCTCTCACCCGCATATCATGCACATATTAAAATATTATTGTAATATCACTATTCGCTTTGCATCACGCATAGGTTAGGTTTAGGATCAAAATAAAGTTTTTTCAAAATTAGTTACAGTGTTTGTGAAGCACTTTTGTTAAATATTCAAATTGTAACAACAATATTCTTATAAATCTGTTACAGTTAATAAAACACACCAGCAGCTTTAGAACTTCGACTGAAGGTGCTTGATGGTACTTCAATATCAAATTTGAACTATTTTGATTCTGTACTCTTCCATAAGTTTTGTCGATAACGACCAGGTCAGTTCAAGTGCATTCGTGCGTTTGAAAAAACCTGTAGATGCCAAAAGGCGAAACCCGGGTCGTTATCGCCAAACTTATGGAAGAGTACAGAATCAAAATAATTGAGGAGCAAACATTCAAAAAGTGTTTTGTCACACAAATACAAAGCTTGGAAAATGATGATTTAAGTGTTGCAAAAGTGACGGTTTGTATGAATGTGTCAACTTTATGATTTCATTTTAATATGAAAAAAAACCTTTTTGAACACTAATTTTGATTTCCATTCATAGGTTTTATTATGGGCTATCAGAATTAATATAAAACGCCATTTTTCAAAATTTGTGACAAAACACTTTTTGAATGTTTGCTCCTCAATTCAAATTTGCAAAAAATGTTTAAAACCTTCACTATTTTTAGACAATTGTTCTAATAAAGTGAATATATTTTTTTGAAACTACATTTGTCCTCATAATGCAGCATGCTGCTTTTATTTTTTTTTATCCAATCGCTACGTGATAATATGAAAAAAAAAGTGGTTTGCTTATCGTCCATTTTTCAAGATCTAAAAGTGTAAAAAAATACACACAACTATGCTTTTGAATAAACAAACATAGATAAACCACTTAAAAATAAATGTTGTTTATCTAGAACCACTAGCATACGATATAACGCACACACCTTAGACACTATACTATTTTAGTGACTTTTGTATTTAGTATTGTTAAAAAGAAACAATACATTCATGATTAATTATTATTTAACCACGTGATTATTTATTGACTATATCTGATGGAGAGACTTAAGCAACATCGACAATCATACGTATCAACCCCTTCTCGATTGAAGCGAGGCCAATGCTCAACCCTCTATAATATTTTATACAATAGTGGTGAAATTAAATATAATCCGCAGTAAAAATAAAATTTTCATTGGAATATTTAATAACAGGATAATTGATACTAGAAAAATAAATTATGAATTAAAATTTGTTATTGACTTTTCTGAGCATGGTTTTGTGCTCAAACACGTATTTGTTTCACAAAAGATTAAACAAATATCAGGTTAAAAAAAACATAAATTAAATCAGTTGATTGTTATATTTATATATTATTTCATCAATCGCTAAAATAACTTCATTAAAACTTATTATATACAGATCAATTTTGGTTATACAAAATTTGTTGTTGATAATTTTTATTTTTTTTATTCGTCATATATTATATGTAATATTATGAAAATAAGATATCACGTGTTTTAACCGGTGTTGTGTCCCAATGTGGACCATATGGACTCCTAATGGAGTTTATCTCAACAGAAGTGTTTCTACGAGAACTGCTTGTTACTCAGTTGCTCAACTTCTCTTTTTTCAAAGAGAGTAGGGATAGAAGGAAAGGGCTAGGACAGGATTAGTGGTAAGCTAGTCGCTCTCGATACGCCCTGTTTATAGGAAAGGATGGGTGAGAGGGGGGAATTCAAGACATCACATACATCCAAGCCTTTGAACAGAAATTCATAAATCGATTGAAAAATCAATTTATAAAAATTTGTATAACCGGGATTTGAACCCAGGCCCCTCCGTAGCCGAAAAAATAATTTTGAATTGTAATTAAACAATGAAAACTTGTGTTTTTATGCATTATAAAATAATATCGATATTTTCGCATTATTTCTTCCCAATTTTAGATCACATCATCATTCCTTTCAAATACAAAATTTTGTTTTGTATTTAGTTAGCAAAATATAAATTTGAATATTTTTGGTTATTTCATTGCAATAGTGAAGTACGAATAAACTTCCATAACACAATTATAAAAATTGCCTAATAAAACCACAGTGAATTGGTATAATAACACCTAAAAGCGACTGCTGTACTTCAATTTTATTTCGAGTACTCGATTCGTACACGAATGCTTTTGATGGAAAATAAAATCATAAATAAAATCATAAATAAAATCATAAATAAAGCATAAATTATTTTTAAATTAAAAAAATAATGGTGTAACGTAGCATATATATTTTTAAAATTCTACTATTTTTAAACCTACGTGATTTTTTAAATAAGGATAGTGCTTAATAATGAGAAAATATGTTTATTTTAGTTAATCGTCGGTACACAAAGTTTTTTCCATATCTAAAAATAAGACTAAAATCAATCAGAGCAAATAAATTTGTTGTAAGAATCTCACGGTGCAAATGAGAAGGTTGGTATCAAAACTCATAATATCTATGTTTGATGTTTTTGAGATAAGTGTGCCAATTTTTTTTTGAATGCATCACTATACATACATATAACAAAACATAGTTGGGTATTAAAATTTACTAGTCAAAGATCACTATCGGTGTCTTAACTCTCATTTTAAAATTAATAATATGATATGACTAAGAACTAGAGCTTGTCGGTTTTCAAAAACCAGTTTTTTGGCTAAATTTGCGACAGTCAAACACCGGTTTTTCAACTTTGTAACCAGTTGTGCCGAATTTTCCATAAAAGAGTCTATAAACAAAAGAACGGAAAATTTGGATCTTTTATTTGAGGCTTAAAGTCCATATGCCTCACATCATTACCCAGCGAAAGTATTTTTGATATCAAGAAATTTTGTAAACATTAATGAACTTTATGTCGCTTTTTTAATTGAATTAACCATTTTTTGTAAAACTTCGAAAACCGAATAAATCGGTTTTCTACCAATATTGACATTCGAAAACCGGTTTTTTCAAAAGTCGGTTTTTTTATAAGCCCTACTAAGAACCAAACGGTATAAATCAGTATTTTTCTTGCTGTAATAGTATATTATCAATCTTAAGAATATATTACTTTTCACTTTATAATATTTTCACAATATTTATGCTAATTTGTAAACAAAATTATTATTACGAAAAATTGTGCTACTGTGATTTTTTCTATTTTCTTAAAACTGTTTTAATCTACTGAAATGTTTTTTTAGAATTTCAACCCGGTTTTAATAACATACATGTTTGTCAGTAAGTTTTTTTTTCTTTTTGATAGATGTCGCTGTAGACCGTTTTACTCACCCTTAATCTAAAATATTCAGTAACGTAACATACTTATTCATTATTTATTCTAAAAACTTGCGAATTATTATAATTGAACATCGTACTTTGTCTAAATGTTGTTTGAAATACTCAATGCAGAATGAAATACGCCTTGGGTGCGATTTAACGTAAATCTGCTTCTTACCATTGCATGCGCATAGTCCTTTGAAGACGTCAAGTTTTAATTAAAAACTCAAAATATAAAGCCAAGATGTTCAGGTAAGATATTGCTTATATGAATGCAGCGAAGACTTTATGAGGAAACCCGTGCGGAGTTTTCATGACAATGATCAACATTTATACCAGGAATAATAAACTAAAAACCCCAGACAAGAATTATTATTTTAAGTCGTTGATAGCAATAAAAGTTTACGCGTGTTCATAACAATATACTTATAAATAACGTTTTGTTTGTGACTGATTTCTCAGGAATTATTAAAAAGTTTATGAACATAACATATTAAATATTTATTTATCTGATTTGTTATAAAAAGTCATCATGGGTTTGCACGCACATGTCAGCTCCGTGGTTCAGTTGTCAACGTTGTTGGCTTCCATGACGGACCTCCCTAGAACGAACATTTTTTCTTCAATCAATCAATTTTTCTGTTTTTTTATTTTAAGCATGTGTGTTAGTGATGTGTAAAATTCGAAAACGATTTGCTAAAAACTAATCCTATTCTAGCTCAACACTTTTTATCCCTACGAAATGTTGACCAACTCAGTTCCTGAACCTTCATTCCGAATACATAACATGCTACGCATTGGGAGCAAGCATAGAATAAAAACCAATATGTATATTGAAAAACAATGAAGAAATATTGTTTTTGATATAAGTTACACAATATCAACAAAAAAAATATTTACATAAGGGTTAAATGTAAGTAGTGGCCATTAGGATATCCAATCCCGATGCTTTTTTCCAATCCTGGGAGTTCGGGATTGATTAGTTTTCAATCCCTGGATTGGTATTAGCTCACCGAGGAATTTGAAATCCTCAATTTGATATACATTTTCCCGGATTATGTCCAAACCTCGTTTTATTTTTAGCTCACCGAGGAATTTGAAATCTTCAATTTGCCAATTTCGTGTCAATTTTCGGGATTTTCTCAATCCCGAAATCTGAATTTCTGAATTGAAAGAAAAGAGGCTTTGTTTGGATTAAATCTTTTTCGAGTGTGTTCGAAAATATGCATTTTTTTACCATGTCTGCTGCCAATGTGAAGCATATAGATTTCCAATGGAGTTTATCTCAACATAAGTGTTTCTATGAGAACGGCTTGTTACTCAGTTGCTCAAAATCTCTTTTTTCAAAGATAGTAGAAATAGAAAGTTAAGGCTAGGACAAAACTAGTGGTTAGCTAATCGCTCTCGATACGCCCTGTTCTTAGGATAGGATGGGTGGGAGGGGGGAATTCAAGACATCACGTACATCCATGCCTTTGAACATAAATTCATAAATCGATTGAAAAATACATTTATAAAACTGTCCGTACTGGGATTCGAACACGTGACTCCGTAACCGAAGCCAACGACGTTGACCACTCGACCACACAGGCAGCAGATGCGATTACTGATTGAAAAATAAACATTTTTGTCAAAACTATACTATGTTTATAATTATTTACAGAATCAGACAATGTGATTATTAAAAAAACCATTTTAATTTTCCTATTGACAACGCTGGTTTCACAAACTCTGTGTCGAAATATTATCATTTGAAATAAGCTTAAAAGAAATAAATATGAAGTAAAGTTCTTCCTTTCAATGACTTATACGAAACTGTTTTATACACGAGGTAAAGAGAAAAGAGTATCTGGATTCGACGTCGGGCAAATTCCTTTGCAGGGATAATATTTTCTTTTACGACACAAGCTTGTTTTATCGTTCACGAGATGTCGTGAAATCCCTTGCACATTTGCTTGGACACTTTGAAACGGTTTTATTTTTAAAAATATTGTAGTCAGACGCCTGTGAAGTACAGGCATTTCCGAAATATATTTAAAATTATCAAACAAAATAAGATATTGTCACAAACGTATAATATATGATGTACATATTACAAACACTAATAGTGGTATTACCTACTACTCACTTTGAAGAAAAGTCTGAGCGACTGAGTAACAAACAGTTCTCGTAAAAAAAAACTTCTGTTGAGATTCCAATAGAAAGCCAAATGCTCCACATTGGAAGCGGACATGGATAAAAAAAATAGTGATATAAAAGTATAACGATAATGTTGTGGAATAATCCGGAAAAATTCATAAATTCCATAATTGAGTCGTCTTGTATCAAAATCAGAACTGTTCCATACATCATGTATGGAACAGTTTTGCTTTTGATACCGGACGATTCAATTGATGATACCAAAAATAAGCAACAATATTACAAGCTATCTAGGTAAAATTTCATTCGTTTATTATCAAATGTCATAAAAATCATTATTAATAATATTTATAATATCAAGAAACAATAGTACAGAGAAGTATATAATAAACGCTGGTTTTAGATTTCGTTAATTAAAATTGCATTACTTACTACTGTTATGTGTATCGTACCATAAAAACCTTGTTATTTAACTGTAGAAATAACGAATTGTAGTTTAAACATTGGTATGTTAAAAAAAACAATATTCTGTCTTTGTCACCAATTAGTTAATTTAAGTCGTTATGAAAGCGATTAGCCAATATTTATTCCTATCCTAGCCCCATTTTTTATTCTTATCCTCTCTAAAAAAGAAAAGTCGTAACAATTCAAAGCAAACAGTTCTCCGAGAATACTTTCTGTTGAATTGTTTTCATTATGAGTCAATATTGAGTGGGTTAAAAGCAAAGACAGTAATCTACCATTTTGATAAAAACTTAAATAATTGAAAAAGCATTACTAATTAATTTAATTTATGTGTTCTATATAATTTGATGAGCAAAAATTTTGTCACGTAATTTTTTGTAATCGACGAAACGATTAAAGGGATGAAACTAAATTTTTTTCTAATATTTTCTATGAAATGCAGACGGTTTGCTATCGAAATTTCAGCTGAAAAAGTTTTTGCTCTATGATCCACAAATTGTTTTTTTTTGAGATTGCTAGTTTTGCTTCTGACCCCCTCAATATGCTCAGCATTGAGAGCGGGCACGGTTGGCAAAAATATCGAAATAAAAATTAACATAGAACGTTTTTTATGTACATCATGTAAATCATTATAAGAATTTGATAATAGGTGTTAAGTTCTACGTTTTTTAATAAGATTAGTTTATAGCTATTTCGGCATGCTCTCAGCTATATCAGCGAAATAGCTATAAACTCATCTTATAAAAAAATTGTAGAAATAAATACGCTGATATTTTTTACCTTATTACAATGGAGTTCTACCAAATAAATGCCAATTTAATCAATAAGAATTTGGTATTTTGAAATTAAAACAATAAAAACACGTTGTTTTTCTTGCATAATTTTGATGAAAGTAAAAAATTAAAAAAATACCTGAAGCGTGGCGGAAATGGAAAACAATTTTCTCGGTGCACCCTAAGCGGACGCAATCCAAAACTAATTTAGTAACCCTCGCTGAAAAGTGCTACTAATCGCTGAAATAATTTGAAGTGTCTATGAAAAGCCTGAAATTTCTCTACGCGAGCGATTTTGTTTTGATTACGGATATTAAACTCGCCGTATTATTGCTGTGTGATGAATACAATTTGAGTAAATTAGGAATTATAAATGAATGCATTGTGAAAAATAATTCCTACATTGTTGAATAAAATAACACTAAACCAAATGCTACACCATATTTATTTGTATCTTTATTGCTTTTTTACAGTTGTATTTTGTAAAAAATACATATGATATTAAAATGTTTTTTTTGATGGAATTTGGAAAATTTCTTTTCTGGATAGTTTTCATACGACTATTACGCTGTGACGACACCAGGCCATTGATTAGTTCACTTGACTTCTTAAAAGCACTGCCAGTTAAATCAATAAAAAAAACAAGGTCGATGTGAAGAAAAAGCTATAAAATGTAAGCTCAATTTTTTAATACTTTTTTTATTTCCGTCTACAGTGCAAAACATGAATGTTTATTATTTACATCATCATCGGTAAAGGATTAAAAGAAATTGATTTAAAACTTTTTTTTTTCAGAAGATAATAGATTTGGTCTTGGTAAAATGTGATTGTTAATACCATAGTCATAAACAAATAAAAATACAAATTAACATACTATTGGAGAATAGATGAATGCAGAATGGGCGTCATAATTTTTGACTTCAACGAAATAATTTCGTTTGGCACGTTACGTTTGCTTTCATGACAGTTCCACTAGATTTGATCAAATTTTATACTGAAATGTAGAAAATGACAATAAAAATATATTTGTATATGTCACAGTTAAAGTGTGAAATATCGTCGATGTATACACTTACTAGTCAAAGTATACTTTGAATAGATTTTTAGTGGAAACTAACATCATTACAACTTACATTCACTGACAAGTCAATGTATATATTGATTATTCAATGAATGAACTCACTTATCAGCGCTAGACATTGTAGAAGTGACATAACAGTTAAAACTATGTTAGTATATTAATAAGCGTTAGATAGAGTAGAAATGACATTACGTTTATGTTATGGTAGGTGAAGTTAGGTTACGTTAAATATGTTGCATAGAATTATGGTGAAAATGACAAGACGTTGAAATTTTTGAAGTTATGTGAAATATTAAGTGAAGGTAAAACACAACAACGAGTTGAGGGTATCTGGAAATACTGGTTTCAGGTTTGGGAACTATTTAACTACGAATGTAATAATGTAACTAGCTAAAATAGACAATGCATACTTTAACTGTAATATATATATATATAAATGATTTTTTTCCAACATTATTTTTGGTACTTTATTACAACCTGAAAACGTTTCAAAGTGACATTCATTATATAGATTGCCCACATTCAGTCTGAAATAAGTGAACTCGATTGAAGATTTTATTTTATTATTGAGTTTACTAATATAATAGTTTTAATATTTTCTTTAAATTTTTTAAAACAAAAAAAAATGTTATTAAATACTGAAAACCCGATTCAATAAAGTGAAAACAATCAGTTTTTGTTTGAAATATCTCTCTAAACCCTCTTGTAATAATTATAACACTTAAGTCCTGTTTTATTGAGTTAATCCATGCAATTTGGCTTGAAGCACACACAAAAGAAGAATCAGTTGAAAGCGTACCACGAAAAGGAGAGAGAAATAAATTATTCATTTGAAAATGTTAATATAGACTGTGTATTATATAGAGGAGCTTTTATGGGAATTATAGAGAGGGATGTTTTTCATAGAATGTCGCTTTTAAATTAGGTTTTACAATCGTTACGCCGTTTCAAAGTTTTTATTGATGGTATAACAGTTGAATTCCGACAATCATTTATTTTCAATTGAAATATGCTTGCATTGAGTTTTGATTGCACCAGAAATATTCATCACAATAATTTGGTTTGTATTTTTGAATTTTTAAAATATAACTGTAAAAACAAAGCTTGTTCATTTTAAATCAATGTTTTGTTTTTGTTAAAAACAACGAGTTATTGGATACATTTAGGAAACATATTATTGAAGTTTAGATTCAAAATATTTTTTAATGACTGATTGAATTGGTAGAAATCCATTGTAATAAGGTATAAAATACCATCGTATTTATTATAAGTTAAATTAGGGGCTTAATGTATTTATCCAGTTCATTCTCTTGATTGTAGGTGATATGCTGTTGTTGTGTTCAAATGAGACTACACTCCTATTTAGAAAATTTGTTTTTATATGTATCTTTTTTTGAGTGTGTCTTTAAATACATGTAAACGATGCTTACATTGCCCTCTAATTACACAGGGTTGGACGAGAGTTGTTCTACTAATCATGTCGTAGCTAATCTCAACGTCGTACCTTTACCAAAATTTTTGATGAGCATGAAAGTTTCCGTTTATTAAAATCCAGGAAGAGATTAACAGTAGAATAAAAGTCCATATGCTCCTCATTGAAAGCGGAGAAAGTTATATGAAATAGTAAAAAATATTATAATTAGTCAAACCATCGTATGAGAAATGATTTTCTAAAAATGTTTCACCGTTATCATTGCAAAATATATATTATTTGTAAATACTAGCTGTAAGTCCCTTGCCCTCAACGGGGGGGATTTTTGTTGCGTTTTTAAATAGTCAGAAAATTTACTGGCGTGAAAAATCAATTGCAAATCTATTAATTGAATAAGCCAGAAAATCTAAACGTAATTATTTTCTAACTGGATTTTTTTAGGAATACACCCAATTCTCTAAAATAACTAAAATACACCGGGATTGAAAAAAAAAATATGCAAAATCTATATAATTAAATATATTCATAAAAACCATAATTGAGCTGCCCTGCTGAGCTGCTATATCCAATACCGACAGCACTGCAGTATTTATATTTCATAATTTTTAGAATAATTCAAATGTTTCAAGTAAGCAAACAAATATATTTCGGAGAAGAAAAAGAAGACCCCGGGACATATATTGACAGCCCTGCAAATTTTTCAATCATCTTCCTTAACGCCATCGAAAAGGTGAAATCGCGACCATACAAACAAACAAACAAACGTACAAACTTACGAACGAACCTTATCGACTATTAATATATAGATTAGGCCGGTAATCTGTAAAATCAATGTAAAAACTTCTTTTGTGATAAAATTTATGTCATAATTATATAGCCAAGACGATAGAACAGTGCTCAACGTCACCTCTCGGATTCAAATCCTAGTACGAACAACATTTTTCAATCGATTTATCATTTATTTCTGTTCGGAGGTATGGATGTTAGTGAAGTTTTAAAATCCCCCCCTTCCTACCATTCCGATACTAAAAATAACAAGGTGAAGCAAGAGGTATTCGCCAACTACCTACTTCTATTCTTGCTATATTCTTTCTATTCCTACTCTATTCGAAAATAAAGAGAGGTGTAGAAACTGAGTAAAAGGCAATTCTTATAAATAACAACTCTTTTGATATACCGCTATAAGGAGGCCATGTGCTCCACATTGGGTGCAAACATGCACCTACTACATGCAATACTATCGAAATGTTAACTGTCACCCTAGCGTTCGACAGCTTCCGAACATATTGTGTTCATTGGGCCATTGTGCTTATTAATTTTAAGATAAAGCTATTGTGATACACTAAAATACGAAACAAAGATACACTAATTGCCTACACCTTGTCATCTTTTCTCATCAAAGATGCACAGTTAGTCAACCAAGATCTGTCGAACGAATATTGAGAAATTCCTAGTTGAAATGAAAGCGGTGGTAAAAGGTGATCACTCACACAGCATTTATATTGCTGATAATAAAGATTTCAATTTCAAAAAAAATCCAACCAAAACAATAAAAAAGTCGGCATTAATTATCATATATGTACATCGTTCATATGTGCCATCAAAAAATGATTCGAAATAAATATGTGCGTTGTAGGTAAAATCGTCTGTAAAATAATAGAAGAATACTAGCATGTGAAATAAAACATAGACTATTCAAGTTTAACAACATAACATCGAGGAGTGCAAAGAGGGGAAACGATCCCCTAAGCCTGGGAGCGGGCGAGCGTGTCGCGTTAATACGAAGCATTAGCTCGGAATAATGTGAAGACGTCTCAAGCCGCGCATTGTTTACACGGATTTACCTGTCTTTAAAAAGTGTTGTCTGATATGGAAGCTCTTTTTATATACACTCTTTTTCTTTAAACAATGAACATAAGTTATTATTCATTGTCTATTTTGATTTCCAGCGCCTTTAAATACGTTCAAAAGTTGTTATGGGAATGTAAATAAAAAATGTCAGAATTATAAACCGTGACGTTTTCTATTTATTTTTAAGCCTTTGTGTGATAGAGTATATACTCCTTTTTTAATTTTCTGACAGATATAGTCAAACTCTCTCATACGATTTTCAACTGTGCTTTGTTGTTCACATCAGTGTTTCTCAACCGTTATGGGTCCGTGGCACCTTTTGATTGTTTTTATTTTTTTGGGGCCCTCATACCATTGTTTTGTCATCCCATACAAATTCGAATTACAAAAACCCAAGAATTTACGGGTTTCTCAAATTTGCCAGTGTGGAGTTTTTTTTTCAGCTCTTCCAATAATTTTTCAATACAAAATCACAAAAATTTTGGGATTTCGGAAAATTTTCCCGTGGCCCCCCTTGGAACACGCTGTGATCCCTGTTGAGAAACCCTGGTTTAGGTCATGTAATATTATAAATAAAACAGTCAGTTTTAGGGTATTTACTGTCAATACTTAGTGGAAAGGTATTATATTCAATAAATACAATAATTTTTTGTACTAATTTCACTTTAAATAAATATAATCAGGACCGGCTTAGCTGTTATGCATACACAACATTATAGCATAGAGTGCTATGTTAAATTATCTATGACAACTTGTCACAATAAACATTTCAACTAAGCCGATATCCTTCTCTCCAAATCTATCCAGTTCAAATCGAGAGTTCAAATCGAAAGGTCGATAGCCAAGAAGAAACTCCTCGATACTCATATCGTATTTTTTTGATTAATAAAATTAAGTGATTAATTTATTTAGTGTAAATTATACATATGGAATAAAGTTGAAACAACATTGAATTTAAATTAAGTGTTTTAGTAATAATATATCCATAACATAGCTTATGAAAAGCATTGTCAAGTTATCTGTTCAAATGATAATGATGATCTATTTAGTTAATAATCTATTCAACAATCAGCTGGAAATGCTCGTCATAAGCAAATCCAGTCTTGATATTATTAAATAAATGTGGAATTAGTACGAACGAGTATTTTATTTTCGAAAGAAAACAGTGGTTAAAAATATGAAAAAAAATAATTTCAAACACTCAATTTAACATTTTATTCAGATTCATATATTTTAACTGTAAATTTATATACAATTTCTATGGTTATTTACATTTTTTTTAGTATTTACAAGGCAATAAAAAGCGACATCAAATGTCTACACGATGGGGATTTGTTTTTTATAACATTTTCATAACCATTTCGTTTTTTTTATAATTTATTAAAAAAATCTACAGCTTAATAATGAAAACAAAGAAAATATAATATAATTCAGTCAATATTTGATTGAAAATAATATTTTTATTTATAAATATCGATCAATATCTTAAGTACCTCACATGAAGAACTCGTGTGTTTTTTGAACTCTCTAAGAATAGGGTATCAGAATATTAAAACACTGTTAAATGATTTATTTCATTCTTTGATATACCCCCTAATTGGGTTTGTTTTTTTTTTAATTGTTCCATATATATGTAAGCAGCTAAAAGCTTTACAGATTTTAAAAGAAAAATATAAAATGTAATTTTTTGAATGTCGACTGAGAAAACTTTTCAAAAAACTTCTCGATAGTTAATTGACAAAATTATGTTAAGAAAACGATAATAATATTTTATTTTATCAACAACAACAACAAAACTGATAAGACACGACCGTAAGTGTACTCTTCATTTTTATTTTTTATAAATGCATTCTATCGTACAAAATAAATTATACCGTTTTTGTAACTTATAGTGCTTAAAATTATGTGAAAATAAATTAAGTTAACCTTTACTAAAAAAAATGTATATTTTATACTCATTTAAGACAGTTTAAAATAAAATCAATTAGACGTATAATATAATACATCGTTTTGTCAGGAAAACATATTTTAAATACACAACTCTTTAAAATATAACTATATTAAATTCACGAATAAATAAGGGGTTCTGTACACTTCTAATTCGATTAATATATTATAATTACGCATTTTTTATAATTAACTGCAAAAAAATAATCACATAATAATTTCGATTTTTGTTCAAAACAGTTAAATCTTATCTAATATTTTTTATTTCACAGAATGATAGTATTTTACGAAAACCAAATTATTTATTTTGAACGTATAGGCCACGATATATTTAATTGTTTTTAAAATCGTTATAATATTATATATATATATATATGACATATAATAAATATATAAGACAATTGACAACAAATCGACTTGATATGAATTGAGTTTTGAAACAAAAAAACTATTTATGTCAAAAAAGCTGTGTATTAATTGTAATTATTTATACACAGTACGATTTTTATTTATATGATATAAATATAAGCTCAACGACAATATTTTATCTTCATTTTATACATTTATACACTTAATTGATAATATTTAATCATTGTTTCATTTTTTTCTAAATACGTTAAGAGACACAAAAGAAATAATTAAAATGACTACGTACATAATAAATAACCTTCGTTTGTTTGAGATGCTTTTAATTCTGTAAATTATTAGTAATTTTCATATTTTGATATGATTTTTTAATAACAAAATTTATATTAAAAAAAGTTTTATTCCTACACATAAAATAATAAAAAAAAACATAAGATTGTAATTTATGTCCGTTTATATTGGGAGTGATCAAAAAAACAAAATATAAATATCGTTTAAACCAAAAATCCGTCTAATAAAAGTAGGTTTAACGAGCAGATTTCCATTATCTTCTGAAAACAGTGTGAATCTTAATCACACATTTTTTAATTTGTCTTTATTTATTTAAATCCAAATAATAAGTTTAATATTTAAAAAATACCACATATACGAAATATAGACATTCCAGACTCAAATCTTGTCCATTATGTTGAGGTTCTACTGTATTCTAAATTTGTCTTGTCTTTTTTTACAGGTAAGCTGTAGTATTTTTGACACAATGTTTCCTCAAATTAATAATTGCTATCTTCTTTGGAATGGATTAAAATAATTGTATTGAATGTCAGTAAAATATTTCTTATTGTTCTGGCCGCATAATTTCCAAAATAAACCTAGCATTTAAAATTTATTTAGTTTTGGTAAAGTACTTTTAGAATGAATAAGGTTATTGGCCGCTAGCGCAACAGTATTACGTAAGAAAATTATGTATAATGTTCGTACCAAAAAACCTAATATCGCTTAAAATAAAGATAAGTTTACATTTAATTCTAAATAAATATTGTAGATCATCGACATATATAACTATCTTCTTTTGCTGCACAAACGCCATGAGGTGATGCTAGAAATAGTTTCCCGTTTCCACAAGCGCATAACTGGTAGATGTCATGATGATGAGGATCTCGTGAATGCGCGGTACTTGCTGGAAGAGGAAGAGCTGACTTGAGCTTCGGCATGAATATGCTTGAAGCTTCAAGTTTTATCTGCGAAGAAATAGAAAAAAATTATAAGTATCTTATCATTATTTGATAGTTTTTTTGAATCGATATATTTAATAACAACATTTTAAAACAAGTCAATTAAACAAAGCAATTTTTTTCTAAAAATGATAAAAACAAATAATTGTTGAGAAAACAATGCATCTGAATCTAGATACAACGTTCAAATTTATTATGTTTGCAAAATAGCTCGACCATGACTTTTGACTATTAAAATTAGGACAAAAATATACTGAGAAATTCGATCAATCCTCTTTTAAGGCGACTCAGTAGGAATGCAAAACTTTAATTTGACCTACAGCATAAATATTGCACTGACTTAAATAAGTAACCACCACAATACGTATTTTTACAGTATCAAAACAAGCAAAACATTTTTCTATTTCATTACAAAAATAACAATACCACCTAACACACGAATGGGTATTTAGACAGTTATAAAGGTTTTTCATATAAAACAATTTGTATTAATATTAGATATCGACGAAAATCAATAAGTATTTATTTATCTTCATAGCAAAGACTGACAATCTAATTTACTTCCCCAAATATCTGTTGCAACAATTATATGTAACTGAAACTATACGTTAATTATATATTCCTTGAAAATGCTTCATATGAGGTGTTGCTACATGTAAGCAACAGTAAGCTATCGTACTAATAAATTAAATCATGAGACGGCTTTTGCCAAAGGTAACAAGAGACGCTAAACAAACCATACAATACAAATTTCTCAAACTTTCTCTAATATATAGAATTAGTTTTTATTTTTAATTTTTTATAACCTATTTTTTATGATATTGATTTGATATGATTTTTTATGATATTGATGAATACAGTTTTGAAAAATAATTTTGTTGCATAAAAAAGTTTAAAACATAATAATATTGACATAACAAGATTAAAATAGAAAAGTATTGAGTTCTAAAAGAATTATAAGTTGCAATTTCTGGTTCGCGCTATAGTTGTCCATGAATTTAATCCGAAAATTATCTTAACTATGTCTTATCGTGTGAGACAAAAAACTTCAATATTTTTAAATCATTGTATGTTAAGTAATCGTTCTTAACAAATCGATTGAACATGCAGTGACTTCTTTACATTTTTTATTAATAGCATCTAAAATGTATTGCGGATTCTATTATATAACGGTTTATCCAAAATAATCGAGTAAAAAAAGTATTGGGTGTATATTTTACTGAATGCAAATAGTTTTACTTCAATATTCTATAGTCTAACTCAATAAGGAAGAAACTAAATGAATATTAGACCAGATCAAAAGTAGTCATTCAAATAATTTATATTGAATGCATAGATATATTTGTATTTCTTTATATAATGTTTGAGAACTTTCTTTACTGGCAATTTGCATGTTCGATGACATGCAGGGTTGTGCCATATTAATATCTTTTCCAATATTTTTTTGTTTCTAATAATAATGTTTTTTTTTTACGTTTAAACGACTTTGTTTTTTTAGCGAAAATCTTCCCCATCTGTAAGCGGCATAAAACTTTTGAAACATAGAAATGATTCATAAATACTAATGTAAAAATGCTTTTATTCATCTATTATTACTATTAGATACAAATATCTATAGATAGAATCTCTGTTTAAAAGCATTGCCAAATAATTATTTTAAAATACTTATCCATTAAGCCAGTAGTTTCCAACTTTTGTGTTAATGCGCTTCCCTTTGAAAAAAAATATCTTCGCGCCTCCCCATCCTTTATTTTCATATAGTAACAAAGACACGTTAAATAAATATTTTGGACTGTTCGCGCTTCTTTTTACAATAGTCCACGCTTCCAAGGTTGGAAATCGCTGCATTAAATTAAAGCAAGGGTGTCCAACCTTTTTTTTTTCTTAAGATCGACTTTTCAATCTTAAGTTTTCTCGCGATCGACTTCTACCATGATTCTTGTAACAATTTTTATTTAGTAGGGGTTTTCCCTTCTTCAATCTTAGAAATGTTTATTTTAAATGCGAAATACATACAATTAGATAAGTATATGCTTACAAATAATTCAATTTTTGTATATTTTATATTTAAATTGTATATTTTTTCCAAATTCACGGAAGCTTTCGGGATCAAACAAATTATGCTTTGGAGTCGACCGGTCGATCGCGATCTACCAGTTGAACATCCATGAGCTAAAGTAATACTGGTCTTTACAAGCGTCGCTATTGAAAAATACATTATTGTATTATAAATAATAATATTATTTGTCAGCGCTTTGGGCAACCCTAACCCCAACGCGTTGTTTTGGCAGAATAAAAAAACATTGCTTTGATTACCTCTAATATTCGTTGACCAGTGATTTAATATTTTTTAATAAAACATTTGATACGTCCACTCCATACCACGTACGATCTCAGACTGAAGCTCAAACTGATGCATAGTAGGTAAGAAAAGGCATCTCCGAAAAATGGTTACCATTTATTGGTATTATCATTATTTTTATTTTTTTTTGCTTTTAAATGTAAACAATAAAATGGTTTTTTATTTTAATTTTTTTTAGAAGTATATATGATACAATTATGCTTTAAAAATCAGTCAGAAAAAGTGGGAAAAATGGTACATTTCAAATGGCTGTATAATCATTATATTCGATAAATTAGAAATTCTGCTCAAATCACTTTCTTAAACCAATCTTTATCTGTATTTCTTTCTAAGACTTCAAACTTCGGTATCTTATAATAAACCTTAAAACGATCTTCGCGTAAAGTAGTTGAAAAAATCCAAGTCAATGTTTTACCGTGTAATCTTGACATTTTTACTATTTTCATAAAAAAAAAATGCAATAGTGTAAAAAAGCGTTTGGAAAATGTAATTATTGAAAAAAAATTTTTTTTAAGTGAACGGTTCACGAGATTTCGTCGATGGCAAACGATCGATTTACTCTGTTTTCAGGCGTAAAGGTACTATATCCTCTTAAGGTACGGAAACATATTTTGATAAATGTAATGGTTTCCTATTTTGAAGTACTATTTTAATTTATTTTTGCTAACGTGATATTATAATAAAAGTGTAAATTAAATCAATACTTATGTTTAATATAAAAAAGACAAACTTACGACGGGCAAAATATTATATTTTTTATGTTTAAACAAGAAAATAGAATATTTTGATTTCAAATTCAATCCACGTTTTTTATCAGTTAATTATTTTACAATATGACTTTATTTGCCATTTGGTTAAACCATACGGACCAAAAAATACTAATGGCATCTCACATACTGTTTAATAAACTATTATCATACATATTTTTTTTCAGAGAAATTAGGGTCGTCTAAATTTTTCCATATTAAGGGAATACAGTTATCAATTAGAAATCGATATCTACCTGATATCAAAATTAAAGAATAACTACTTCATTAAAGTTGTAGAGAAATAGAAAAAGTAACGTATATTAGATCATGTAATTTTCACTTTTTGTTTATTCAATTACGACTTTTAAAATAAATCAGAGATCTTAAGATATTCACGAAAACTTTTTAGAAAATATAACGCACACTTTCTTTAGACAAAGTAAAATAACCATACAGTGAATGAAGCAACAAAAAAATCGATTTTATGTTATTTTAAATATACCTATATATTATTTGAAACGTGTTTTAAGCAAACCGTGTTTGTTTACTCAAGTGGTCTGCTCTGTTATTGCGACGAGGCTTTCCGGAAATCCCTCTATATTTTCAGTTATTTTGCAATTCACTGTAACCATGAGAGATTTGAAAAAAAAATCAAACGAAAACAATGACCGAAAGAGTGGCTAGAAAAATATACTAGCACTACACGGTGTATTGTTTGTGTTCGTGATTAAAAAATGACTGGTTATTTTGTTTCAGCAAGCACATTTAGTTGTTTGAGATTTCAACTGGCCTTGTTTATATGGACTACAGTGCCAAATCGATGAATATGTAAAATGTGATGATGTTAAAATTTATCATTTTACGTTAATGTACTTTTATTAAGAACATCGAGCATTCATTTGCAAGGTACTAGTAAATACATAGAAAAAAGATGATCGTAGAATTTATGCAAATGTAAAATAGTGACTTGATTGCTTCAATCAACGTTGTGTAATGCAACGCTGAGGAAAACTTATTCATTCAAATTTAGTTTGTATGATGATTAACAATAATTTCAGTATTGTATTTTATTCAGGACATTAAAGAGTATGTAATAATACATTTAAAAAATAAACAAAATCTTTTTACTTTATCAGTTATTTAAATGTAGAATTTTATAATTTCAGATTTTGACTGAAGGTGCTTGGTGGAGTTTTAATATTAATTTTGAATCCTTAAAATTATGTACATTCTCACAAGTTTTGTTACAAACTAAGTTTTGTCGATGCAGAAAGGCGAAGCCCGGGTCGTAAGTGACAAAGCTTGTGTGAATTAACATAATTTAAAATATTCAAATTTAAGTAGGATTTTATTTTATTGAAATAAATAATAACTTTATCAAAGGAATGTTGCTGATAAAGAAGGAAATACTTGACCAATGAGTGAGATCAGTTTTAAGGTGTTCACTCTCAACTCTTTGTGAAAAATCATTATATTAAAAAAATTGAACGCCATTTTGTACTATGATGCACTGCTTCCACACCACTCTAGTAAGACTAGCAATATAAAAGGAATGGAATTTTTGGCTGGAGAAAACGATGTCTGACCTCCTCATCTTAGGTCTTATGGTCATGATGATCATAAACTTGGCACTAACGTTATGGGTTTTAAAAGTCATGGATTTTAACACGGTAAGAATCAATTCCACGTTAGCAAAGAATTAATAATTAAAAAAAAATATTATTTTGTAAATATTCTTTCGAAAAAAAAACACTCATTTGTAGTAATTCCACATTTATTTTATATGATCAGAACCGGTTTTGAACATTAATATACCTTAAGATAATTATTAAATTTTAAAAAATCTTCAAAATCTTCATTGCATGGATATTATTTACATTGTTGTCACCAATAAAATGAGCTAGTACAACTTTCAATAAGGAAAAAAATAAAATATTCAAAATACGTATTTTAAGACTTTCGATGGCTTCGGCGGTAACTTTGTGGAAGTTCATTTTAATATAAATTATTAAATAACTTTGATTATTACACGTATTGATTTGTCGAATAATCAAAGTTATTTTATATTACGTATTTTAAGGATCTAGTCATCAAGTATCAAAATATCTATTGTTGACCAAATAAAATGTTTGAAAAGAAGAGGGTTATTTTCTTACTGCTCCAGCTATTGATTGAAGTTTTAGACTGGTCAAACAAGTTGCTGTTATGTCTCCTGCTCTCGATTCAATATTTATTGAATGCGCTGCTCTCATTTCTAGGGACCTCGTCAATGACTCCAGTCTATAGGAAAGAAAAAAATATTTTTTCCTAAATAATACATAGTTAAAATACATGTTAATTGACCGCAAAAGTTTTTAATTGCTTATTTTTTTGTCTTATTTAAGGGCCAATAAACTAATCTTTTTAAACTTAACTCTAAAATAAAATCAAATAAACAAATAAATGTAACCTAATTTGTATCAAAGTGCTTCATTTGACAACTAAATAATTATACTGATTGTGTCACAATTCACACGATCTGAAACACGATCTTAATGTTATTTTCAATTATTCATGTTAAACACTTTAAAAAGAATGATTGAATTTATGTAAACTAGTTTTTATAAAATCACCTTTGCTACAATGTTCCATAAACAATTTTTGAGCTTAGAATTAAGAGTAAAAACAAAATACTTGGTTCATGATTGTTGATTTTAGTTATTTGTTATAAATAACTGAAAACAATTTACAATGAGGAAAAATGACTTTGTATAGCACTCGATGGAAAATTGCAATAAATTATTTTAGTAAAATAACATTTTACTAATTTAAATTACGTATTTCAAAAGTTGACTTACACCAGCGGGCTTCCAGATGATGCCCTGACCAGTGGCGTCTGTACAGATCCTGTGAAAGCGACGCCACCCTCTCCAGTCGCTCGCAGGCTCTCAGCTCCTACGACTACCTCCTCGGGGTCTGCCGAGAACAGCAACGACCCTCTCGTGTCCGTTATTCGTAATGAATTCGTCAGGCACTCCATTTTATCGTTTCCTATGAAAGTAAACAAACGTTAAAAAAATATTTTATTATATAATATTATATTATATTATATTGGAAGTAAATAATTAATATATTTTTGTCTTTAATTTGAATTTAGAATAAACGAATACATTTCAAAAACATCATAAGACAAGATTTTATATAATAATTCTTGGCAATAAGAAACGTAATATTGAAAATTATATAAAAAAAAAACAGTGAATATCTATTTTAGAACCAAGTATTTGACAAAATGGTAGGGTGTAACATTTTTGGCAATGGCTTGATATTAATAAGTAAAAGCTTTCCGATTTCTATGGATAAACATAAACAAAGCTATTTTTTGACATACAACAAAAATGAAACAGTATTTAATTGCTCAAGATTCAGTTTGTGTTATAATGTTTTAAAATTACTTGATTTTATAATTCAGCAATATTAAAATTTGAATATATATGGCTGAATTGAAATATTGCCTTCTTTCCATGGATTTGACGCTAGTTGAAAATCATATTTAATTACATATATATTGCTTATTAATTTAATATAAAAATATATTTTAACTAAAATAATTCAATTGCTTACCAATGAAAAATCTGTTCGATAATCTTCCGTCCCCATCTCTTGTGTTAATCGAAAAATTTCTAGAAGATTCTATAGTAATTGGTTGACCTCTACGTGAACGTATCGAAGAAGCATATAATGAATCTAAAGCCATAGCTTGACCTAAGAGTTGCAGTCCCCCTGGTACAATTCGTAAGTGTCCCATTCCTTCCTACAAGAGAGAAACAAAATTTTTAACAACATAGGAAAGATTGCAGAAATTTATTTTCTTATTTATATACGAAACCACATAACTCGTTTCTTTTCATACCACAATCAACTTTAGTTAACTAACTATTTTTAGCATAATATTTTTTTAATACGCAGTAGAATACTGTTGTAAGACATAATTAAAAACCGTTACCTTACGATTAATTCGTCGTCCAATTTTTTTGTAAATATAAAGTTCTTCTAATAAATTGTATCAAAACTTCAGTTCTTATAATAATCTAAGTCAGTGGTAGAGAACTTTTTATTTTCTAAAGGCCATATTCATTTATCTGATTCAACATAAGGCCGCAGTAAAGAAAACATTGAAACATTGGTTGGCGATTTTTGAAACAATTTCATGACAATTTCTAAAGCCTAGAAATTTGCGGATTACCAGCGTAGGACCTTTTTTTTAGCTCTCTCAAAACAAAATTGGACGATGAATTCGAAAAGCCGCACCAGAGTAGCCAAAAGATCGAAGGTTCCCCACCACTGATCTAGATTCTAGACTTGTGCGCCGTCTACATATTGAAAATTTAAAAAAAAACTCGTTGGTCTCTTAATTGCAAGCATGGAAATAAAGCCTCGTATGTCTCAACCAATGTTGGAAAATACACTAATAATGAAACATTTTAATATTGTAAGAATGATCGCCTGCTTTTTTAAAAATATATTTTTGCTTTTTCCTGAACATTCTTCTCAAAAAGACTTCGGAGTAAAGAGAAGAAAGAGGTATCCATAATAAGATGAGATAATTGACAAACAACATTGAAAACAGTTATGGTTTTCTTCGTTTTGTGTATTTTCAAGTGATATTCTGTTTTATAGTTGGGAATAATGTAAACCAAATTGATGGAATATGTTACAAAAAAGTAACGGCTATATTTGTCAACAACTGTTGTTTAAATTGTATAGTGTTCACTGACAATAAATACTTGGTGGGAAGGTATTATATTAAAAAAAACACTCATGTTAACTAGTTCGTCTTTTATTTTATATGAGCAAAACCGGTCCTGATCTTATAAAATAAATGTAGAACTACTACAAATGAGTGTTTTTTTTCGAAAGAATATTTACAAAATAATATATTTTTTTAAAATTATTAATTCTTTGCAAATGTGGAATTGATTCTTACCGTGTTAAAATCCATGACTTTTAAGACCCATAACGTTAGTGCCAAGTTTATGATCATCATGACCATTAGACCTAAGATGAGGAGGTACAGACATCGTTTTCTCCAGCCATAAATTCCAACTTTTATATTGCTAGTCTTACTAGAGTGGTGTGGAAGCAGTGCATCAGCGGTCGTTCTCACGTGGTTGACTGGATTTGATTTCGTTGTGTCGTTGTAAGGCATTCTGAAACAAAGAAAACGATGGTTTAAACATGAATTAAAAATAATCCAGTATGATTTTTTAGACAAATATAACAAATTTAGAAATTCTGTTAATGTCATTTTATTTTATTTTTTAAAATGACTGCCTAAAAGATGGGAAAAAGTAGTGGCCAGCGATGGACAAAAATTTTAATCATAAATGTATAATCGGCTTACTAAAATAAAGCCTCGAATTCAAGAAAAAAACGCTGGATGCAAAATTGTATACCAATGTATATTTAAATTTGAATCGTTCAAACTATGTAAATTCTCACAGATTTTTTCACTAACGACCCGGGTTTCGCCTTTCGGCATCTTCAGGCATTCAAGTGCACGGATGAACTTGAACTGACGCTTAGTAAATGAAAGTTTCGTGTTTATATAAGAAATAAATGCATCACTGAGTCCAAAGCCATTGCTGGCGAAAAGGATAAGCTCATGGGAATGCCAACGGATTTGAGCAGTAAGTAGTTTCAAGAATTATATTATTTGTTTGTCGGCAAAGGTTTTATGATTATATAGGGTTTAGAAGTGGAGATGCCGGAAGGTTTAACATTTCATTTCAAATCGGAAGACTATGCAGCTGTGCTCTATTTATTTCCGAAATTTCCTGGAAAAAGAGCTTATGACTGTCCGTATTTGGGTGTAACATTTTTATCCCTTGTTCCTGATTGAACACGTGTCCTTCCGAAATTAAGTGATTAGAAAAAGTAAACGGGTCTTTTTGCAAATTTTTGTCAAATTTTCTATAGTAATATTTGGAAAAATATTGTACTTTTCGTTTAGTTTATGGCGCTAACAATTCTAAACGCATTAAAACGACATCGTAAATTCCTTTTGAATGTATCGTTTACGTTGAAGTTATATTAAATTAAAGAAGGTTTCGTCGTTCTAGTAAACATAGTGCGGTGTATGAACGAAAGATTCAATACCTCATTAGAAATTTAATTAAAACTAGGCACCGTGTACGAGCCTCATGGTACGCATTATATAGAAACTATGATGTTAATGCACTTACAGTTTTGATTATAATAATAAAACTCCTACGTTATTCTTGCAAATTTGATGAAGCTTTTTGACAGATACCCTATCATCATTTTGGTATCAAATAGTAAAAAAAAAAAAACTACTTTCTCCCGCTGTGGTCTAGTTGGTTAGAGAGTGCTTCCCAACCCGTGGGCCGCAAAATTCAGCAGAAAGTACAAAAATCTATATATTTAAGTCTATCAAATCGGTGTTTCCCATATTGGAGGCCGCGAGATTTCTTAAGGAGGCCGCCGGATTGGATTGGAAATTGGATTCTGGGGGAAAAGTATAGCAAATCGAGAATTTCGAACTCGTCGGTGAGCTAAAAAAAAAAAACGAGTTTCTGTGACAATCTGAGGAAAAAGTATACCAAATCGCAGATTTCAAATTCCTCGGTGAGCTAAAAAAAAAACGATTTACGGAGACAATTAAGAAGGGCCGCGGATTATTTTATATTATTTTAGATTAAGGGGGCCGTGGAACGAAAAAGGTTGGGAAGCACTGGGTTGGAGTTTGCTCTATCAATCAAGTGGGTCTGAGTTCGATTCCCAGTAAGGTCAATGCGAAATTGGATTTTTTTAAATTTAAATTTGAGATCTAAGACATGGGTGTTTGTGAAGTTATTCTCATGTGACTAATTCTCATCGAGTATATCTCTTATGATCTTTCATCTTCAAAATATTTGACACATAAACTATGAGTCAAACTAAATTGTAATATTATAAGGCTTCATTATTGCGTTGGTTAAACTGTTAATTGTGTAGTCGTAGTCTAAGGTTTTGTCCGGAGTCGGAAAAATCTTATGGCTCAGACCGATTTAAAAAATATATTTAACGTTGTGAATTCAAACCACAAGATTTCATAGTGTTGCCCTGCATGCAAATCTGACTAAATCTCAACTAATGTTGAAAAATATCGACTGTGTAAAAGAAAAAGGACGTAAATTAAAAAAAAATAGTCCTCATATTGTATGAAAAATTGTATGTGCAAGGTTTTGTCAAAACGTATCAATAGATTGGTCAAAATTTTTGATTGTTGAACTTGGTAAAGGCGAACGAGCGTACGCTCAACGTATTGACATAAAAAATGCTGTGAAGGCCAGAGTGACGAATGTGACAGGCGCTTAAACTAGGTAAAGATCTTTCAACGATGAATGCATAAAGATTTTTTTTGGGTGAAATGTAGGGATATACAAGTAGTGTAGATCGAATGTACATTATCCGACTATAAAATAACCTTGTGTATAGGCAATCACAAAATAATTGTAAGATTTGTTATTCAATGGATAAGACTGAACTTTTGTGACAAAGCGCTCTAAATAATGATTATAAACCTGCCGGTTCAAAAAACTACAGCATTAACGGAATAAATATCGAAACGTTATATTATGAGGCTATGGGGTGTAAGTGAACAATGATGATGATGATATAAGTCATGAAATTATAGTCACTAAAATTGTGTTGCATATAATATATTAAAAATGAGAATTTGTAATGCTAGACCTTTCTAAATATGAAAGCCGAAACTTTTAATAAAAAGTTTTGCGAGAAAAGTTTTTGTCAAAGAAAGCATGTTGATGGTTGCAAGATGGTAACGTCTTTTGAAATTTAAAGTTATGTCATTATACATAAAGAAAATAACATTTGCAAAGATATGCACAAAAAAATGACACTGCAAAATATGGTGAAAAGAAATCAGTCAGAAATTAGTAGATAGGGAATTGATATACTAAAAGCCGTTTGTATTTTATATAATATTTGAATAAACATATAAAATCAAAAGAAAAATAAAATTATTCGTTAAAGTGGCTTTAAAATATCGTTGCGATTGAAAAAATAAGGTTTGTTAAAACGTCAGGTTACATTCTTATTGCAGTATACGTGAAAAAGCTGTATAAGTTATTATATTTTTAAATAAAAAATCTAATCGTTTTAGAGCTCTAATTTTTATACAAAATAATAATATTAACTAAATAAAACTAGCATCATAAATCATGTAATAACATATCATTTTAGATGAGAATGATATATTTTAGTTTCTATCAAATTTCTTACTAGTAAAGGTAATAGATCAGTGGCGGCCGGTCAATGTGGCATTCTATCAATGCACCTCTTGTATATGCAGGGGCGGTTATATTTCATGAAATAATATTAGAACATAACATTTATACCATTCACTCATTTTAAATTCTTTATGTATTTATTTTCTATAATAAATATTTTAGAAAAAAATATTCTATTTTATTTAAAATTTTATTGAATTTAAAATGAGGAAATGGTATAAATGTTATTTTTGAATATTATTTCATGAAAAATAGCCACCACTGCATATACAAGGGGTGCATTGATCAAATGCCACATTGACTGGCCACTACTGTAACAGATAATGATAAATATTAAATATGTGTTTTAAAAGCTTTTATTAAAATCAAAATTCAGAAATATAACATATAGTATGACCATATAGTATCATACATTTTATCTGTTTGTAAGTAATATGATACACAAACTATTTAAAGCCGCCTGGAATTACAATTTGTGCAAACTAATAAAACAAAACGAGAGCTTTGGTAAATTTAATATTTTACGTTAGTGGACAAAAATGATTAATTTTAAAATAAATTATTGAGAGTTGTTCAAATAACACGTTGAAAATTCTAATAGATAACAATTATTTATCTAAACAAGCTTTACGATGTTTTTTGTCATTTTTTTTAAACATGTTTGCTACCGTCTGTAGCATCTGTAGCATAGACATTATTCAACACAAAAAATCTCTACGTGAACTGCTTGTAACTGAGTCACTAAACCTCTTTTTATTGTTGGAAGAATAAGGAAAGAAGGGCACTGCTAAAACAAGATTAGTGGTTAGCAACTCCTTTTTCCTACACGTCATATCGGGGTGACGAGAACAAAACTGTTTTTTTTTTTTTATTATTTTCTAATTTATCCTCTACTATTTATTTTATATACAGGAGCACTATTCTATTATTATAATGATTTTTTTTTATCTCTCTAATGTATCGTTTTGACGTTAAATATATGTCTTCAAAACAAATAAATTAAGACAAAAACTGTTGATGCGTTTTTCCAAAATATTATACATTACTTTGTCGTTTTGCCCTTGTCAGCCTTAGTCCCTGATATTAATTAAAAAATCAATCGAGTCTCTAAGAAGAGAAGTGAGCCAAGTGGTATTTTAGGAAAAAAATAGTGAGATGCAATATATACAATTCTACAAATATCGTAACAAGAAATAATCTTAGTAAATACACATTGCAAAAGTGTTTTCAAATTAAAATATGAAGTTTAAATCCACAAAACCACCTAGTAAAGTAGTGATTATATTAAAAAGATTTAACATTTTATTGCTTGGCTCACATCACTTTTCATGGGCTTAATTGATGGAAATGTCTAAGCTAAAAGATGAGCTCATGAACACCGCAACCAAAGGCAACAACGTTATTCACTAAGCCACAGGCTCGGAATTTCGTTGTTTTAGTGAAATACAAATATGTTATACACATGTAACATAAAAATAGATAATTATCAGTAGCCTCGTGCAAAAAAAAACAGTTGATTTGTATATTTAATATCAAATTAAAATAGTATAAATTAGTTCTTGAATAAAAAGTTTAGATTAGTTTTGCCGAACATGCCTGATAAATCGGTTGAAAGGTGTTATTATGTGTACATTTGAGTAGAATGGATTTATATCAACTTGATTTTTTTTTATATATGTACTGAAATGTTTTGTTTGTCATTATAGACAATTGTCAGTAAGTAAAATAAATTTTCGTTGGTTGAATATCAATAAATCTTACGAATTGTATTATCAAAGCCTTTATCATGGATAACAAAAACCAATTTCCCAAAACGGTTAGTTAAAAACAAATGCAATAAAATAACCATTAACTTTATAGTTCAGTTCCTCAAGGGAGATATAAATAAATTTATAAAAAGTTAGCATGCCTTTTTCACGATTTCTATCGAGTTGGGAGGAAGGAAAAAAAGTTCGACACCCGATCGGCACTTTGAAAACCTCGAGTCACACGTTTTTTTACCTTTACCTCCGCAGAGTATTTCGAAAGGCTTTCGAAGACTCAAAACCTTCGCACACAACGTTAGGTAAGAGTAACCGCAAATCCAGGGGTTAGTTAGGGTTTACCACCCGACTACTTAATGGAAACCAAAGTCCACCACTATGAAAGGGAGTAAGATTGTGGGTAAGGTGGTAAATGTAAGAATGAATTCTTCTCAGTGTTAATACATCTTGTTTAATACCACTCTCACTATATTTATAATCGTACATATTCTTATAAATCACAATAACTAACTTATAAAAAGCGATTATGTTAATATATGTTCGACTCATTGAAACACGTTGTAAGCAGTGACGTATGGTGAGTAGGGTATCCAATCCCGAAGCCTTTTTCCAATCCCGGGATTTCGGGATTGATTTATTTTGAATCCCGGGATCCCGGTATTCCGGGATTGAGATTTTCTCACCGAGGAATTTAAAATCCTCAATTTGCTATACTTTTTCCCAGAATCTCACAGAAATTCGTTTTTTTTTTTAGCTCACCGAGGAATTTGAAATCTCCGATTTGGTATACTTTTTCCCAGAATCTCACGAAAACTCGTTTTTTTTTTTTAGCTCACCGAGAAATTTGAAATCTTCAATTTGCCAATTTCGTGTAAATTTCGAGAGCTTGCTCAAAATTTCTCAATCCCGAAATCCCGGGATGGCGGCCATCTCAATCCCGGAATTTCGGGATTGGATGCCCTAATGGTGAGTGTCAGCTTTAGTTGTGATGTGTGTGAAAATAACATTAAAAAACAACAAAAAAACAGTTAGGTACGTGAAAAAAGGTTGAATAACTGAGTCGCAAGCTGTTCTCGTCGAAAAACCTTTAACAAAATACCTCCATTAGGATGAAATATACTCCACACTAGGAGCGGGCATGTGGTTAAAATTATATTTCAAAATGTCTTGACTAAATGAAAGATATTAGTAGTTATAAGGTTAAAATAAAATAAAGAAATATGAACATTAATAATAATTAGTATAATGGCAATTGACTCGAAAATTAAAACAAATGTCAAGGCTTTTGATCGCAGAATTTAACCATATACATATAGTTAGTAGTTGGACCGATAATATTTTATTCCGAAAACATTTTTTTGCACTTCATATTCAAGTTAGCAATTTAAAACTTCTCTACTGAATAAGTAAAAAAACAGACTTTTAAGTTAGAAACAGACGGTAGAAAGTAATCGCTCAATCTGACATTTTAGATAAACGTTGAATTAAAAGTTAATGTACGTTATATTGCATCACTTAACCGCTTTGAACTGATACATATATATTCAATGGTTAAGCATTATTGCATGTAGTGTAAGCGGTCATAAATTAATTTTCTGAATATACGATCAATAATTGTGTAACAAGGGAATAGTAGCACAAAACATTAATTTATTCAAGCACAATGCAAATTGTAAAACAACAGGATTAAGCTTCCATATCAAATTGAATATTCGTAACTGATCAAATCAGAAAAAAACTACGTTTCATAATTTATCTGAGAAAATAAGAATTGACAGAAAAGTAAATTTAGTACAACAAAAAGTTTGCTTGTTTAACGACGGATAAATTGAGGTGGAAGTAAATGGCTTAGACTTTCGTAATATTCTTGATCTTGATTCATACAAACTTCGTTTAAAAAATCGTAATAAAATACAAAAAACACAATATTCCTTTGTACTACTTCCACTTTTGTTGAGAAATATCAGGATTGGTTTCGCTCATGGCGAGCATTATCAACTGATAAGAAATAAAATTTTACAGTGCTATTTACACAAAACAAAATTAATTAAAAAAACATTTTTCTTCTTTGTAGAAATACCAGTTAAATTTTATTTTTTCTTATTTCACAATGCTCGTCATGAGTAAAACCAGTCGTGATATTGCTCAATAAAAGTAGAAGTAATACAAAGAAAAATGAAAGTTAAATAAAAAGTTGAGTATAAAGACATTATTTTATATTTTATACTATTTTATAAGAATTTATACCATAAGACTCCATTATATAAAGACAAGAGAATCGATGAGTTTGGTTCTACAAAATTTTAACGAATATAGTAGATAGTTTTTTAGACATCACTTCATACTCAAATGATGCCGAAATTGCTACCCAAATTGTTAACTGTTTTAAACAACACAACATGCATTCAAATATATTATTTCGTTCATTTATACTATTGTTTTTACTTCGTTAAATGCAAACAAAATATGCAAATGCAAATTGATAGTGTGCATCTATTTTTTTATTTTTTTGATAATTACAAGTTTATAAAAATGGTAGTCCTACTTTAAACTACAAACAGACATAAACGTTTGAATACACAAAAAAAAAATTACCCCCCACATACAGGTTGTTATTAACGATAAACTTTATTTGCAGTACGTCTAAGGAAAACTTTTCTAGGTTTAATGCTAAACTGTCTATTTGAAAATGTTTAAAGATCGAAAAAATCAGTACTTTATGAAAAGTTTTCAGTAAAAGATGAGTAAGAGAAATTGGTGCACGTTATAAAAACTCTTGTGCCAGAAAAAATATTTTTTTCCAAATATACAGTAGAATCATGTTTAGTAAAAAATAATAAATTGCTTTATTTTAAACAAACCAATATAAAGCAAAATGGCTAACTATAGTTATGTTTGAAAAGATATCTGAAGAAAAAAATCATTGTCGTCACAAGAAGAATAAGATTATAACAGTTAAAGGCTCACAAAGGAGTCAAAGGGCCGACAAAAGCTCACACGTCCGGTGACATGAGGTAGAAAAGCTCGTTTTCAGACTTCGCGGCCCGGACGTGTGCTTTCATAAAAAGCTTTTTGGTGTACGGAGTGTTTAGCGCACCATTGTGGCTCTATTATCTCCAGTTGTCTCAAACTGCGGTCGACAAATGAGATCTAAAATAGCGAACTCACCTGGAGGTCAAATAACTCAGTTGAGAATGCTTCTTGATCTCGGCACTTTACATCTTTTGTGTAACGAAATATTGTATTTATTTAAAACATTTACGCAGGAAAATTATACATGTAAAAGAATTGCATTCAATCCCATCAATCGGTATATGTATGTTTTATGAAAATGACACTTAACAAATCATAATAAGTCAAACGAATCATTTACTACGACATAATTTCAATTAAATTATTTATTTTCTCATGCTTTAAAACAGTCAAGTTCATTCATGCACTTGAATGCCCCAAGATGCCAAGCAACGAAGCCAGTGTCTTTATTGATACAACTTATAGAAGACACCGAAATTTGAGCAATTCAAATTTAATATTGAAATTTTACTAAGCGTCTTCAGTCGATATCTTAAATTGGTTTTAGAAATAATTAAAAATACTTCTAAAATTTTATTTTTACTGACCGAAAGAATTTCGATAAAATTCATTTGAGAATATTTTACTACATATTTATTCATGTTTGTATAACAGTCAATTTAACCTTCTATACGAATAGCATAATTTAAAAAAATCAATATTTATCGTTTATTTATAAAATGACAAACATATAAGCCTCAAATACGACTTATGTTTGCCTTATATTATAAGGCATACATAAGTCATATTTGAGGCGTCTATTTTTTTGATTGAATATATTTTGATTTCCGATTTAAGCTTTAAATTGAATTATCTTTAATTTAAGCATCTTATTAGTTATCTATTTTAATAAGATATTTATTTGAAATAATTATCAACTTTACTTCATTGCTTATCGTTAATCATTGCTTATTGAATGAATCATATAATTGAAAAAAATATTTATAATTATGATAAACAAATTTTCTTGTTAATTGATTTAGCATTTATAATACTTGATAGAACTCCATTATCTGAGGGTAAAATATCAAAGTATTTTAGTTCTACAGTTTTTAATATTTTTTATGCGTTGATAGCTATTTCGGCTTTTGCCATCGTCAGAACTATGTTTAAACATATATTTTGCTCAGCTATATATACTGGCTCTGAAGAGATACACAATGCATCAAGTTATTCACTCTAACATCCTAATTATAATTACAATATTACACTTATTAAATGTGATTATAGTGTTTCAAAGAACGATTAACAATCTAGATTTATTTCCTAAAACATTAATTAGGATAAATAATAATAAATATTAGTTATTGTTTTTCGAAACAATAAAGCCATAGTTAATAAATTTAATGTAATGTTATTAATAATAAATATCAGTTTAATTTTACCCTAATTAATGTTTTAAGAAATAAACCCAGATTGTTAATCGTTCTTTGAAACACTAGAAATACGTGTACAATCGATTTTTTATTTAAGTATTGCATATATTTCCATATGATTAATAAAAAAAATCACTCCTTCCCCAGACCACTGACAATTGCTTTGAGATTAAGCGAGCCCCTTGTTAACGTATTGGCAGCCCACCGCTGCAATAATCGGTATAAAAGCATTATAAAAAAAAACACTCTTTCAAATTCATTTTACAGTTATTTATCAGGATCAGGGCCGGCTTGGCTATATAATCTTATATAAAGCGATATATTTATAATTCGAAAACATGGATTTTTTATATAAAATTTTAAAAAAGAAAGATTCTTTGGAATAAGACAACAGCAATTTTGCAGAAAATAAAATAAACACAAGATTCGCGGAAGCAGGTAAGAATAACCGTCAAAGGATCCGAAATTCATTTCATCTCGTCATATATGACGTTTTTACTCGCGTTAGCACCGCTTCCATAAAAAGTTACTACATAGAAGTTTTACAAAGCCACCTGCCCTCCGACGACAAGGAATTTGACAAATCGAAAACATAATCCAGAGCTTTGCCTAGAAAGTCTCTTCTCTGCCTTTTACTTGTAGCTTTTTCTTATCACGAACGGCAGTTCCTAGGCAATAGAAATCAAATTACGTTTGTTAACACGCATACCTCACACATTCCTCTCAAATAGGATTTCATAAAACAACATGTTTAGATGCGTTCAGATAATAAATTTTCTGTACTGATTGATTGAAAAACTATGTCGACTTACTAAAGAAAAAGTTTACAGAAATAAAATAATGTGTTGGTACGTTTTTCTTATTTCTTAAGTAAGAAAAATAACGAGGCAAAGCAAGAGCGATTAACTAACCACATTATATCACAACCCTATCTTTGACAAAAAATAAGCTGACGCTCGTCTTACCTAGGCGAAGTCACTGCGAACGCGATTGGAACACGGCTTAAAGCGAATCAAAATATTTGACAATCTAATAACGGCGTGCGTTTTGTCACGTGGTTACTATAGCAACGGAGACCATTTCGCTTTGCATTCGCTTTGATTTCGTCCAAGTAAGACGTACAGTTAACAACTGAGTGACTTGTAGTTATCGCAGAAAAAATAATGTTGATATAATTCTATTATAAGGCCATGTATAACAAAATATATGTATTCGTTTGAAGATGAATTGATAGCTATTTCGTTCTGGTTGTAATGATTTTATTATTTCATATAACGAAATGTGTTTTCATAGTTTTTTAAAGTAAAAACTACTTATTCTTAAATAACACGTCATAATATTCAATAAAATAAGTGAACATATCATACAACTGTTTTAAAATATTTTTTACACTATCAACACAGTATCGTTTTGCTTTACTATCGTTGGCAGATTTTTCTGTTTGACGATGAATCCAGAATAGAATGAGGGTTGAATCTGCGGCAAGCACGACTAAACGCGCCCCAGGGATCCAAAGTTACTCGACGGGGTAAGCTTGCACCTTGTTTTACTCCACAGTTCTACGAAGGTCTAAAAACTGTCTCTTTTGGAGAAAAAAACAAATTGAACTTTGCGTGTATAGAATACCGGCATATGATATACGATCAGGTGCTATGTTTTTGAATTTGAAACTTATTCTTCGTAAAATTTTCTAATCGTTACCTTATGGTTTACATTCAAAAATCATCATTTACACTGCTTCAACCTAATGTAGCCCAATATTTTTTTTTGGAAAGCAATTATTCGATTTTATTAATTGTCTTATCTTAAATCTGTGGCGTTATTAATCAAGCCGATATGTCCATCTTTTCATATAAGGTTTGTACATACAATTTATATAAAGTCTGTCTCAGCATACAGTGGTGAAATTTGGTATGAAAATCATGTAAAAATTCAAAATTCAATTTGATGAGCGAAGACACAATTTTTTTAAAACTTATTATTTTTGATAGTTCTTCTTCTGTAAACTAATGCTAAACTGACATATAAATCTGTGGCATAACGCCACAGAAATAAAAATTTCTTATGTTTTTGTTCCTTTCCACCCACCCACAATTCAATCCTACACGTGGTCCAAAAAGAGAGCGATTAATGTCTACTAGTTCTTTCATTATATTCTGACTGGAAAAGCTAAACAAATAACTTAGAACCAGTTTTCAATAAACAACTGCATACATAGTTGATATGAATCACATTGGAAGGAGGATACTGGTAAAAATACTCTATGGCAAATGCTTGGTTTAATATTATTTTATATATTTAGTTAAATTTCTCAAAATATATACTAATTTTAAACGTTTTTTTTTAATCAATCGGATGAAAAAAATGTTTATGATTTACGGTATACATTTGTCACATTCAATTTTGGAAAAAAATGCTATTACTCATAGGTAAATAATATTACAAACAACACTATGAAAGTAAAAATAATATCTTGTGTAACGGTATGTTTGTTGTGCTACTTTTTGGAACGATTTTTTAAAGCTATGATTAAAGATTTATTTATTATTTAAAGAAAATATATTTAAAGGAAAGTTTTTAAATTGATTGAATATAAATAATATTTTATATACACTATGTCAAGTTCTGCCTTGTGAAGGTTCTGAAAAAAATTCTGGTTTGTGTCAATATTCAGTTTTGAGAAATTTAAAAATATTCAGCATCGGTGTTGGTGATTTTTTTTTCATTGAGTTGAGATGATGTGTTTTTCTCATCTGAAAAAAAAAAACTGTTTCTATTGTTTGTCATTTGCATCGGGGTGAGTGAACGCGTTTTGAAGATCGAATGCTTCGATTCGATTTAATTGTCTATCGGATGTCGATTATTGATCGGGTCGTTAGTTTTTTTCACGTCTCGACATTGAATGTGGCGTTTAAAAAAAACAACATATAATCTTATTTACGTATTGTCTTTATTACGATTTCGACTTCCGGCTGTTGTTCATGATATTAATCTGAATGTGCCACTTTGTTGTCTTTCCTAGAAAGTTTGTTACATGTTCATTTATTAATCTCAACGATGTCGCTCGCCGTTATCGTTAGGTACAATCTTTCTATAAAATTGTATAAATAGTTCCTCATTGTTACTTAATGAAATTGTGAAATACGTAAAGCATAACATTAATTATTCCAACTTCGCATATTAAATAAATTTGACTCTCAGGAAGGATTTTGTACAACGAACAGAAATAAATATTTTATTTTTTGTAAAATTATGCTGACGCTAATGCGCCATACATTTGACAAATACAATGAAAAAACGTACAACATGTAATTAAATTTATTGATAAAAACTTTTTCTTAAAATTGATAAAATGGAACAGATATCAAAAAGTACTATTAACATACTAATACAATATAAAAAAAAATATTTTTGAAAATGTACACAATTCAAGACAAACTTTTGATCAGCCAAACGGGCCTTTTGATTGGAAACTCATATCCGTCTCAAAGAACAAGTTTTAAAAAATATGTATGGCCATGGTTTCGGCTACATTCATTACATTAGGGAGAATGTAAGTATATATCTTATAGTTTTAAAAATATTAACATTCTCAACTCGACCTCAAAGAAGAAACAGATTATTCAAAACCGAAATCTGCCTGGGAGGTACTGTTTTAAAAAATTATAAATAAAGGTAACATATTTGAATTAATTTGAAATAATATTGTAGAGGTTTTTTAGTTCAGTCATTGAATTCAATTAAAAGATCTTTATTCAAGCGTACACAAAAGCAAAATAAGCGTAAGGAGTGAAAAACACAGTCGGTTTTTCAAAATTCTTATTTTGATTCACTATAAACACAAAGCGTTTCCTTTAAATAGTCAAGATACTTGATAATAAAAAAAACGGTATAGAATTAACTAAAAAATGAATGCATATATAAAGTATAATGAAAATTCCTAGAAATATTTTATTATACTACCATTTAAGATAGATTTGAAATGCAAAAGCTGGGAAAAGATCAGGAAAATGTATTCCTTTACAGCTCAGTATATTTTAATCTGTTTCAGAGTTGAGGGAAATGCATATCTGACACGTATCCTAAAGGGAAATAACGGTAACATTTCATGTCTTCGAGTAAACAACGTTAGTACCCCACCCAGGTAGACGACTATGTACTTTAATGCATATATTTTGAAGGCAGCTTTGCATGCAAGTGTGAATATCTAAAATAAATAAACACGTGATGAGAAAATTGCATAATCATCAGTACAAACTATTTGCATTATTTTGTTGTTCGTTCGTTTTAAAGTGGCGAGATACAAATACAATATTATAACAAAAATAATTATAGTACATACAAATTTTATGTCCCGTGTCCTGGGACATGAAAAAAGCCGAGACTTCAGAATCTCTAATGCTCACTGATAAAAGTTATACTTTTGATTATTATCACGTTTTTGATCTCTTTGGAACTGGATTAAAAAAATGTAAAATAAGTGTTACGAATGCAAGAAATAACTGAAAGCCATACATAAATAAATTTTAACACGCCAACACGCTAACTCAGATTTAGTAAATTATTTGAACAAAGATTTTTAGCAATACTTTACGTTTATGAAAATCAATCAATATATTATCTTTCTATACAGATTAAAATATTAACCAGTTCAAATAATTTTCTAATACAAACTACCACTCATAATTTTACAAACAACTTTAATCTGTTATAAATGGAGTTCTACCAAGTAAATGCCAAATCAATTAATAACTTTATAGGTTTTTTTGTGAATTTCTTTGTATCTATTATATTTACATGTGTCTGTAATTTTTGAACTTTTCTCGCATAACGCTGTTTAAAACATTTTATTAGTATTATCATTATCTCTTTTAATCATTTTTCTGGTATAAATACTGGTTTCGAATCAGTTGATGTTGAATATTTGCAAGCTAAATCACATTCCGTTATTTATTATATAAAAAAAAATGCTAATGACTCTGGTAAAATTATTTTATATTAATTAAAATATATAACATTGACATTTTTTTATACAATAGTTCAGGTTGATAAGAGTATTTTTCCACTACGGACATAATATTTATTATTAAAAAATGTATATTTTCCATTATAGATTTTTTGCTATCGAAAAGAAATAATTTTCAAAGATGTTATTATTATTTGATGTTTCATTTAACGTTGCAATAGCTACACACAATAGAATTTTGAGGTATTGAGTATTTGTAAATGAAGTTTGCTTGGTTTTGAAACTTCAAAGTGAATGTGAACTTGAACAAAAGGCAAACCATTTCGTGACGAAATTAATATAGCATGTCTCCAAAATTCTAATGCACTTACTTAACCCCATTGTTTTCGTCTTTTCACTTTTACATAAAGCGATTACCGCCAGACTCTTTTGTTCATTATGACGTTTGAAACTTGTGAGGTTAACTTTGCTAAATCTGCCAAGACAAATAATAATACAACCTGTCTGGGATAGTACCCATTCAAGAATATTTGTAGCAAACTTTCTAACAGGAAACTTAATTATAAGAAAGCGATGCAGAATAACCTTAACAGCCGCAGTGTGGTATACATTTATGAAAGTTTGAAACCATTTTTCCCATTCTTAACTTCGTTTGGTAGAGCAATCATTTAGCAGAGAAGTTGTCGGAAGCCAACTTAGCTATAGTGTGTCGCGGCGTTGCAATCCCGCAAAAGTTTTTGCTGCAAAAAAAGATCCGAATAGATCTGCCATGTTTATTTTAAACTGTTAAATTGAGTTATCTAACGGTTTGCATAATATAACCATTTGCAGAAAAGTGTATTGATGAAGTCTTCCCAATGGGGGATTTAAATCAGTATATATTAATTAGTAAAAAAAATTGTCGGGTCCGTGGCGCAGCGGTCCACGTCGTTGGCGTCCGTGACGTATCTTACGAGTTCGAGTCTATGTACGAATAGCATTTTTTAGATTTATCGATTTTTATTTGAAGATATGAGTTTTTTGTTATGTCTAAAATTTACCTCCTAAACTTCCAATCTTAAAACATCGGGAGCGATTCTTTAACAAATAGTCCTATCATATCTTTCTATTCTTACTGTCTTATTATAAAAGAGGTTAAGCAACTGTAGTTAATTCTTAATTCCAAATGAAGAATACTCTAATTAATAATTACTCCTGAAAAGTTTTAAAAAAGAAAAGTTTAACTTAAGTTATCTAAAAGCAATTCTAAATGTAGTTTTATTATAAAAGTCTTAGGAACAAGTATTTTCTGAAACCGTAATTGTAAATTATGTTTGAATATCATTAAAGTATTATTGTGTCATAGTTTTAATTAAAATGAAATTTATTGGATAAACAGAATAGGCTTTTAAAAATATATTCGAATATAATATACCGTCTTTTGTTTTAAATTAATATCAAAAGAAATTAGTAGTTTTAAAATAGTGTGTTTTAAATATTATTCGTGAGAGATTTGCCTTTATACTATGTCCCGTCACGTCCACTGTAGACTTGGGCATGGAGTCGTCGCATTGTCGTGCGTCACCGTTCATTTCTTCGCCTACTTGTAAGCTCTGCCTCCAAGCTTCGAGCTTCTACGTGAGCTGCTAAACTTTTGATTTATATTCAGGCGCGCGACGCTGTAATTTTGACATTCTACTCGTAGTATGGTTTGATTGATTGATATTGTAGTCAATGTGATCACTTTGTTCAACGTAAAAGTAAATTGTGTAAGATATTAACATGGATCAAGGGCACAATTAACGCTGTTTAAAGTAAACATATTTATTATACCACATATTTCACTAATACATATTCATTTTTATTTTAGCTACAGAAGCAGGTCTTTCAAGTTTACAAGTCAATGTTTTACTGCCCATTTCCTTGGGATGATAATGATTCATACGAGCTGTACTTTTTTTTGTAGTTTTATAAGTTTTTAAAAACTTGTTAGATATTTAAAAAAAGGTTAAAATCGGCAATAAAAATAAATATACTTGTAAAAATGTGTGATTTTTTATCGTTAACTTAAATAATCCAATAGTTTAATATTTTCAGTTTATGAATAATACATTTTACTTAATATTGATATAGTTATGCTTCTGGGTGATTTATAAATTATATACCACGGCTAAACATTTTCCATTTACTTTACATGAATTAATGAAAACAAAAGATTATAAAATATCATTGTTTATCCTGTTTTTTTCAATCTAGTAAAATATGATGGCTTTTGAATAAAGTATCGCAATTCATTGTTTTCATTTCAAATATAATGAGACCAATATTGGGGGAAACATTTTATTATTGAGTCAATACAAGGGGAAAACTTATGCATTAGTGTGTATTAGTATTCAATCGGCGTGCAAAAAAATACTTTTTCCGTTTCATAACCCAACAAAAAATACACAAAGATCATTTTTTTACGAACTCAATACTCTATTACCGAAAATAACAAATGAAAAGCGATACCTCTGAAACTTTATCTCATGTGTAACGTATTGATATTCAAGAATTGTTTGCCCCTTAAATGTACTATATTCATTGGCGTGCCATCTCTCAGAGGGAAGTGGAAAAAGATTGTCGAAACAATCGCACTGTCAGATAATTTGTTCGTAATACAATTTAAGGCCTACAAACGTGTTCGAGGGTGAACTGAAGAGATAAAAGTGAACGAGTTCTGAGTGAGCGGCCGAAGATGGCTTACACAATTTGCAGCGTAGAATCGTAGAAGCGTAGACACCCTACGAGACTTCTAAAACTAGTTAATGGTACCGAACGTTTTGTAGTCTCGTACGGATAAAAATAATATTTTAATTGCACTTCACGCTTGAATGTTATACTTGTTTCTTTACTTCAAAGCCATTTTTAGTATGAAAGCTATATAAAATAAAATTAGAATTAATGATCACTTGTCATTATTGTTTTAAAACAAAAAAAAATGTTCAACGCATAACATTGTATGTCCATACGACTTTATAGTGTATATTTTTTGCATTGCAAGCTCAAAATGTCAAACTTAAAAAAAAACTACTTTATATGATGTTTAGTAAAGTTTAGCATTAAATGATTTTTCTTTTTAAAATACGTAACTGTAATCACTTAAAAATCAGGTAATAAAAAACACTAATAACTTATGTGTTATTTTTAATACAGTAATAAAATAAAGTCAAAAAAAAAATCTTTACGTCATCGATGTACTTTAATTGTGATATACCAATAGTTGAGTAAATTGTTATAAACACACATACATGAATAAAAGAAACATAAACTATTAAGTAACTTCGTATATTTTATTTTTTAAAAAATATCTCTCAACCAAGAATTGACTGTAAACACATTAAAAGTGAGTGGACATTATTGTACTCAGTAAATAAAATGTAATTCACCATGCTGAAAAAATCTTTAATTCGCATTTCGCTATATCAATGCAATAGTAAGACAATCGATTAAAAAAGCATGTTTTGATCTATGAATTTTATTATATGCAATTTATAATTATAAGTCCATTTAAATGGTAGGATAGACTGTAATTTTAAAATATGACCAACACGGATTAACACTTATAGCGACACTCATAAAAATATAAATAAACTATATATGAGTCAGAAAAAACAAAAATGTTAATACACGCATATAATATTATTTTTTACTCATTAACGCAAGTACAAAGAAATATTGTGTTTTTATTAATACAATGCCTTTCCATTAAGTATTGACAATGAACACCATTAAAGTGAATTATCATTCGTTTGCATTATATTTTATAAAATTTCTACATTCTCTCAATTTTGATATAGTATTTTCTGCTTAATCTGCTTATTTTCAGTCGAACAATTTTATCTGGACAAGTAAAGCACGTTACGTATCGTTTCAATTGTTTACGTTGTTGTTAATAATATTATATAGTACATTTTTGTTACTATATTCATAGATCACACAACTCATTTATATTTGTTTAAATTTAAAACATCCACATTTATTAAAATTGCTCATTGTGTACTTAACTTAAACAAAACATTTCCTTTCAAAATAAAAAAATAAAGCCGAGGTCCATTAAGAATTTGACGTCACTCACTAATTCAAAAGAAACATGTCCAATGTATCGTAGATTGGATCAACAGTCCCAACACGCCATCGGAAGTTCCTACTTTAACAGCGACTACGCCTTTGGAATCAATGTGTACCAATTTCCGATCGACGTCCGCGCATTTGGGTAACCTCTTTGTTTCCGGTACGTTTTTTTCTCGATCCCCCCGTTCTTTGTTTCTCGCTAACCGTTTTAAGTCTCTCTCTTCTCTTTTACTGAGTGTATGTGTAGCTGCCTCGGTGGAATATTTGCTCTCTGGTCACGTGCTAGTTTATAGGCACTTTAACACTGGCAGGGAGCGAGCCGCCACTGCCTTCAGTTCGGCCTACAGGTAGTTTTACGAGAGGGTCGGTCTGCGCGCTCATGAAAATTGGGTGAAAATTGAATTGTTTTTGAAATGAACTATTTAAAACACCCATATTTTGAAACACTTACAATTTTTATTACTTAACCAAAAATACTGCTTTGAACCGAAAAATAATATTTTATAACTTAGTATTAAATAATATTTTGTATAATAATCAATAAAGTTTTTCCCTTTACATTATTTAATTATGAAGGATTATTGCATGAAGACACATTTCTATAGTTTATTTTATTTTAAAAATATATTTAAAGTCTAGAAATATTTTTTTTGTGTTTCTAGATGATTATTTTTTATATAAAATTAGAGTTAATGACAAAATTTGTGAGAATGTACATAGTTTGAACGATTCAAATTTAAAATTAGACATTATTTAAAAATAATTCTCTGTTTTCGATGTTATATAATCATTAAAAAATATCGAAATGACACTATTAAACAAATAGTGCAAGTTGTATGTGTTTTTAAGCCTTCATTAGAAATTTAAAAAAAGCGAGAAATTACTTTTTTGAGTTTCCTAAACCCTTAGTTATTATTTAAAGTGAAAATTGTTGATATTTATTGAAGAAATACATATTTTGGGGTATATATTTGGGTGTTTTTATCGTTTATAACTGAACTGTTTTGTTAAATTTGTAGTAAAAACGGCTATACAAAAAAAATAATTTTGTAGAATGACTTTAATCTAACAATATTTTTTGGTTTTAAATATTGATAATAATTAATAGCCAACATGAAAAGTTCTATCTAATAAAATAAAGTTATATCTTTCATATAAGCTATATCCAAGATAGCTTTGTAAATGATTCATTAGTTTTACTAAAAATCTGCTTGATATGATAAAAATACTAAAACGGATGGAAACAATCACGAGAATTCTTAGTAGACTATTGAGATAGTTCCTCTGATTTAGTTAAAGTGAGGAAATGTTGGACGCGTCTGTGCCCAGTGAAACGCCTATCAGATGATGTCAAAGAAATGTCAATGTGCGTGATGGATATTTTGAAGCAAAATGTTTTGTGATTGAGATGAATTGGCAAAAAACTTATTTTTTATTGCACGGTTTCCTATCGCGTAGGCTTTATATTACATGCATAACAAAAATGCTTCCTATGAATTTCGTATTTCAAGTTGAAGTTATTGAAAGTTTTATGGTACTGTATGCGTACTAAAAATAAATAAAATGTCGCTTTTGCTCTGAATTGTTATGCTACAATTGTGGAGACTACCCTACAGTGTATTTTAGCTTAAATAATATTTTTCTGAACATTATATTTTTAATATTTTTCCATTCGCATTATGGAGAGTATATAAAATTAATGTTATATCTTAACTACAGTTGGTACTATTCACATTTGAACCTATTTTTTATTAGTTGAAAGAAATAGAAAGATATGCCTCAACAATGATTTGTAGTTATTTAATTAAATTAAAAACTTAAATGATTTTTTTTTAATTTTTTTAAGAATGACTAATAGTTATTGACTATTGTATATTATTTATAAATTTTAGAAAACACCGATGGCTAAGCTAAAATAGTCTACAACAAAATAGTACTTAAACAATCTAAATTGTATACCTACATATTTGGCCAATGGCCGAGTTTCTTCTTTTTGTTTTTTAGTTTTTTTCCCCAAACCTTCGCTTGATTTTCAAAAGAATTAGTATACAGGAAGTATATACTTTCCTTATACTGAATATAAGGTCAAAAATATACGCATATGAAATTTAACGAGCTTCAAGTAAAATAAAATACAAATAACTTTTTAGAATTCGTATTTGACTGAAAAACATAGAGTTTTTATGTATTAACCAATGACACCCACCAAATTTCATAGATAATAAATAATTTGAGGCATATACAATACTTAAAATACTGTAAAAAAAAGATGTCCAATTACTGTAAAATATTTTAATCTGTAATAGTAATTGGATACCATCACTGTTTAGATCTCAATTGATATTGACAGTTTGTAGTCCTTCACGATTCTCTGAGAAGTTTCATCCTGACGTTCAGTAAACTATTATAGAAAAAATGGCAACAAAATTTTACTGTTTCTTAACGGTTCTGCTAAGACAAACACGTTTTTTCGCTATTTTCATGTGTCATTGCACAAAAATGTAATTTATTCAGTTTGGCATTTAGTGGTAGAAAACTAAAATTGCAGTCATATATAAATGAAAGCACAATACATATGTGTCTTTTTCACGCCACCAAGAATGCTATTCAACTCATATTTTGAATGCTTAAAGTTGAAGTGTCTTATAACTGTAGCTGTCCCGCTTACTATAGAATTCACCCTGTATGCTTAAAAACTTGTACGGTGATTACTATTTTTAACATATTTTTAATATATACCAAAAAATCTAGTGTTATTTATGAAATACTCAAAAGTGCATCGACATTTCACTACGAGACACAGCCACAGACGTACTAATACACACTCACCACTGATTCACCACTACCGCAACATAAAGCGAATTGTGTGCTCTACTCGTGAAGGCAATTAATCAAATGGCTCCTTGTAAATGCACAATAAACGTTGCTTGTAACTATTGCAGGCTAATGCTCTACAACTGAACGTAATGCTACTGAAAATGTATGGGTGAAGAGCAATTAAATATTCAAATCTATGTATGTTTTATTATAATTATTGATGAACCCTTGATTAATAATGAAAAAACGTTTTTTAAAACAGAGTAAGTATTAATCTTAGGTTGCGTAATGTTCAACATGTTTTGTTTTTTTCAAAATCATATCAAAACTTGATGAAACCAAAAAAAAATATTTATCAAATATAAAAAAATATGTATCGATTGTATTCAGGTAAAGAGACGTGACCCTCAGGTTTTTAAAAAATACTTTATTTCAAATGATGTATCCTACAAATGCCAAATTAGTATAAAAAATTAGTTTATTATTAAAATTGCAACCAGATAAAAAGTTTTCTTAAAAAAAATAATAAAAATTATATTACATTGATTTAAAAAAACACTAGTTTTTTAATCTTTTTGCACTTCAAGGTTGTGTTTATTTAATAATTTGACTTTGGCTCAAAATCGTTAATAAAAATTTAGTGACCCTTTTGTATTTTTTTAAATGTGTGAATTGATACATTTTCTCCTGTTTTCACAAAATTGTGTTCATATATTAATCCATGTCCGCTCCCAATGTAAAGCATATGACCTCCTAGTGGAGAAATATCAAAAGTTGTTTTTCTTACTGTTTGATACTCAGTTGATCAGCCTCTATTTTTTTCACAGAAAGTTGAGACAGAAAAAAGAGTAATGGTTGGCTTGTTGCTCTTGCAACAAACCCGTTTTTAAGATTAAAAGAGTGAAAGAGAGCTCTTAGACTTGACAAATGTCCAATCCTTCGAACGAAAATCAATAAATTGTTTTTTTTTGTACTGAGATCAGTCACGGAGCCAACGACGTTAACCACTGAGCTAAGGACTCAAAAACTTCATATATCATAAGTCAAATGAAAATTAAATTGATGAATAATACACGTTGCCAAATATTATGTGATAATATTTATAATTGTTTTAAATTGTAACGCAAGAAGAACAACACATATGTCGATTCCTTTGGATACAAAAGAATTAAGCAAATAAGTATGCGTTCGGGTATAAGAATTCGTGACCTACGTAACAGAATACCGATGCCCGATGTTTATTGACATTTAGGAATATTAAAATTAAAATATAAAAATATCATAGCCCGTATTCCGACAATTCATCTCAAGATACATTAAAAATATTTATTTCTACAATATTTTACTAGGCTTACGATTTTTTTTGATTACTAATAGCTCTATTACGTACAGTAACGATGTTAAGTAGGAAATAAATATATGTGGTTAACATGTATATGTCAGTGTGTCAGTTTGTGCTATATCGTGTTTTTTCGACCCTTATAAAATGAGAGTCGCTAATTGAATATTTTGTTGTTATTTAAAGTGTTAAATAAATGTAATGATTTGTAATTTAATTAACTTGCAATTAAACATATTTGAGAAATAAAACAAAATGAATTTAAAATTTAAATACTATACATATAATAATTATATATTATCTGTAGCTGTATATTTTAATTTTCGAATGATTTTTCAATTTGTTCTGGCACTTGTTTTTGCTCTTTGACAAACTTATTCAGATTATAACAAAACTATAATTTATCCAGATCAAATAAATTTAACTTCAAGTGGATAAAACAATTGTAAATTCATTCTTTAACAGGCGTGGATTAATTATAAGTAAAAAAATACAAATGAAATTATAATTGATAATTTTGTTATTCCATTGATTGTGTAACACATCGTGATGCGAGTTTCGCTTCGCTGATACTTAGAAAAAAACTTTTAAAACTACAAAATGTAGGGTTTATTTTTATATTTTACTGGACACAAAGTGAATGTAACTTTGATTTTAAATTTAAAAAACTTGAACAAAACTATCGCTAAATCCACTTCAAATGAAATTTTATCTTCGAATTATCATTTTTTAGCATTTTATATTATGCATGTTTAATATATCATTTATTTTTAATTCAATAATTAAGAAATGAGATTATGAATAATCAGAAGTCAATGTTATCCATTTCTTCGCAATATTACTTTCAAAATCATAAAAGAAAAAGATTTTCACAAACGATCTATAATAGTATAGCAGTCTACGATTGAATTAAGCAAAAAAATAATAAGCTTGCTTAACATTGTGAGCTCAAACACGTCATTGAGAGGTTATAAATTTTTTGTAAAGTTAAACAAAAATTTCAAGAAAATTACTTAAAAAAATGAAGAACTCTTGGCTGCTTTTAATTTTACTTTAAAAATGACGTAGTAAATTTTCGTTTAAATTTTATGATTTACAAAACAAAATTTACTGACTATAAATAACGTATAAGCAACATAAGTTTTTATGAATTTTATTATAAAATCGGAACTCCGTAAGTGTTATTTATTACTGGCAGCTTTTAATTACCGAAAACATTATTAAAGACCCCATTGTTTTCGTATACCAAAACTTTGTAGTTTAGTATCGATTTTATCAAAACGTCAATAACATCATTGAAGAATATATATTCTCCCCCGCGATGCAGTGTGTAGACTTAGTAACTCCATATACAATGCCGCTGAGGGCTATTGAAAAGTTTCAACAACCGTAATAAAAAGTAGGGGATACTTTCAATCGAGCAAAAAATCGCGAAAGGTTTAGTCTGAGGCAAGCCACGAAAGCAAAGGGGACCTCTTAGGTATAACACAAGGGTTGATGTGGAAAACTGATCAAATATTTATTGCATCTGGACGATTTGCAAAAGAAAGAAGCTTTGTTAAGTCTCAATCTTTTTCGTTTGTCTACGATATAGCGTAATTTAATAATATGTTTAGTAAAAGAACATCTTATTAAAAAGAAATTGTGAGAAAAAATGGCAAATAAGAGTTTATAGTAAACTAATAATAGAAAATTGAATGTTTGGATAATATGAAGGTAGCCCCATTTTTATAATAATTCAAGAATAAGATGGTTGCTAAAATAAAGAAAAAATAAATATTTTTTATTATTTAAAATAAGAAGCTACGGTTAAAAATGCTATGTCGAAAAGAGTTATTCCATCCCATTAGATTCCTATCGGCTTCCAGCCCGTCCAATATCTCTAAAAAGCTATTCTTACACAGCAATCGTCTGTTATTCGAGTCAGATTAGAAAAAAATCAGAAAAAAATAAGTGTGACTTTTAAAAAACAAAATACCTTGATTTTTCTTGTCATCAAAAGTAAGTAAATTAAAATATAACGTAAATTTTAGTATAAGATTTAAAATAACTTAGATTGTTCCACGTATTGTGCTACAAACTGTGAAACGTGTTTCGTCTCTTTCAGAGGCATCCTCAGACAATCTTACGTTCCCAATGCTTATTTAAGTACGAATTTTACGAACGTAAATATTCATATTATATGATAAAAACATATACATAAATAAATTAAAAGCAAGCGTGTAGTTCCTGGTTATTATGGTGTTGAATTTTTCTTTCTGACCACCCCTGAAGTATTTCTTACTACAAAGTATGTATGTATATCCTATTAAAATTCAAAAACTCTTTTGTCGTTTACTTATTAATTGAGTATTCAAATTATTTTTATCAGCATAAAACAGAATATTTTTAATTGATGAGACACGTAAAAATTCATTGTTGATAAACTGATTATTTTCATTACATTTGTTTTATTTATAATATTGCTGAGTGTAACTGAATTGCTAAGATTATTTGTTCATACATTGAACAAAAAACTAGCAACAATGTACATATAAAGATAGTTTAGCTTTAAAAATGTCCAAGGACAGCTTCTCTACGATCCGTGTTCTGATGATGCTTCTTATGCTCACCTTAATGCAGTGGAAAATTAGTCACTCTGTAATTTACACGAAGGATTATGGAAAGCTTGGCGCTTCAAGGCGTGACGTATCAGACCGCAAATGTTTGAACACGACGCGGTTTGATAGATTCAAAGCAATTGTGTTGTCTGGCGGAGGGTATAAATTCCTCAACATACCACAATTGTAACTTTGCATGCGCGTAATGATAGTTTTAAGATCAGAAAAAAATTTCGTTGCATTTCACGTTTGAATTAAAAACATTAAGGTAATTAACCAGAAGCAGTGGATTATTAATACAATAAAAAAATGAACAGAATATCGAATTGATTTTGTTTATCGTCGGTTCCATGGCGCAGAAGTCAGCGTCGCTGACTTCCATGAAAGACCTTACAGATTTAAATCCCGGTACGAAAAGCACTTTTTCAACTGATTTATCGATGACATGGATGTTTGTAACGTCTAAAAATTCTCTCTCAACTTTAAAGTCATAAAATAACGGAGTATAGTGATAATAATTAGTCCTGTCATAACCATATCTTTTAAATCCTTACTCTCTACGAAAAAAAAAGTTGAGCAATTGAGTAACAAGTATTTCTCGTAAAAAAATATGTAGAGATACCTCCATTATGAGGCTATATGCTTAATATTGATGAGCGGATATGGATTAAAAAAGTATAGTCCACAATGCCACAATTTATCACTTAAAAAACATAAGGCAGTTTTGAATATTCGAAAATGATATTCCTTATAAGATCACTTTTAAGGTGTTCGCTTGGTGAATAAACATTATGTTAAAGAAAACACAATATTCCTTTGTAATTATTTCTACTTTTATTTAACAAGATCAGGACCGGTTTCACTCATGGTGAGTATTATCAACTGATAATAAATAGAAAAACAGTGCATTGATACAAAAAAAAATGAAATAAAAAGGTGTAATGAAGAATTGGCATTGAAAAGAATTTACAAATAGCAGTACAAATTATGAATTAGTGACTCCAAGCTAACACAAATTAAAATGTTACATGTTTTGAAATAAGTAAAAAAATATATTGTGTTTTTCTTGATACCTTATAAGACATTTAAATTTTGAGTAACGTATGGTACTGGACAAATAAAAAAATACCTAGTACTAATAAAACTCATATTTTTTTTATTATAAAATATTTCTTCCAATATTTTAAGTTTGTAGAGTTTTAGATATTCGAGAATATATAAAAAATAGTTATTGAAGTTAAGCTTAAATATACAGTAAATAATACACCTCCATGCCGTCAATCTTTAGTAAAATCAATATTATATATGATGTTTCCCGGGATATGAATCCGAAACCTTATTGATCGCTAATCGGATATCTGACCGTTAAAAAACATAACATCATGTTTTGGTCGATAACAAAAGTTTACTTGCTGATTATAGATCTTTTACAAATAATGCGGGAAATTAAAGCGGATATTATTATCACAAATTTACGATACATCAAAAGCTTAGTGTTCATTTACATTAAATACTTAAAGCGCTCTGCTCTTTCCAGAAGACCATTAAATTGTTACTAGCTATGAAACGATTTTTTCAACCCAACCGAGACGTTTATGACGGCTTTGTAACTACTTATCTGTATAATGTATAGCTACGTGTGATAGAGACATCTACCCTATATAAGCCAAATCCCCCTGTTACCTTTAATAATATTCATGTCATATTATTAAAGTCACTTGCCGCTTTATGGTAGCCGTAAAAAGCGTTGACATAAGACTAAATATGGATGTCATTATCCCACCGCAGCTCCTCTATGAGTGCGGGACATTTCTCAAACAGCTATATTTTGACGTCATAATATTAGGAAAGCGGCTGTAGGACAGACATAAATTTTTATGCGTGATAAATATTTATGCGGTTTTAACAAAAGTTATGTTGGATTTTTGGATCCCTAAAAATAACTTTTAAAAATGTGTACGCTCATATTATTTCGGGTTTTATATATCAAGGGTACTACTACTTTGTAGTATGTGAATATCGGTCAACGATGGAAAAATTCCATTCTTGACCTACGAAGCTAACGTATTCTTAAAATAAAGCTAGCAAGCTAGTTAAATTCTGAAGCTTCAATTATCCAAAACAAAAAAATACTTAATGAATTTTCCAATTTTCCGGACGTTTGGCAATTGAATTGCAAGCTTTCAGTAGATGAGTAAAATAAGAAAGAAAAGGAAGAACAAAATTAACGTCAAAATATGATTATTTTTGTTGGATCAATTAGATTTAAAAAATATAAATGAAAGTTAACGTGGTTTTAACCAATTAAAATGTGGTTTAAGAATACCATAAAAAGTAGAACAACCGAGCAGTGGAACAATATTTTTGTGCATTATTTTTACATTTCTGCATGTTTTGTGCATTTTTTTATTAATAATAAAAGTACGACTTGCTGTAAGCCCGTTGCCCAGCAACGTGAGATTTTTATTGCATTTTTAGGTAGTCAGAAAATTTACTGGCGTGAAAAATAAATTACAAACCTATTTATTGAATAAGCCAGAAATTCTGATAGTAAAAGAAATATATCTCGGGGCATGTATCGACAGCCCTGCCCTGCAGTATTTAAATTGTAAATTATTTAATTTTTGGAATAATGTTTAAGTTTGCTAACAACCATTTTTCGTAGTAGCAAAAATAGACCTCGTAAATTACTTATTTTTTGGAATAATGTTTGAATTTGCTAACAATCATTTTTCGTAGTAGCATAAATCGACCTCGAAAATTATTTAATTTATAGAATTATGTTTATGTTTGCCAATAACCATTTTTCGTAGTAGCAAAAATAGACCTCGTAAATTGCTTAATTTTTGGAATAATGTTTAAATTTGCTAACAATCATTTTTCGAAGTAGCATAAATCGACCTCGTTAATTATTCAATTTTTGGAATAATGTTTAAGTTTGCTAACAACCATTTTTTGTAGTAGCAGAAATTTCGTAAATTATTTAATTTTTGGAATAATGTTTAAGTTTGCTAACAATCATTTTTCGAAGTAGCATAAATCGACCTCGTTAATTATTTAATTTATAGAATTATGTTTATGTTTGCTAACAACCATTTTTCGTAGTAGCAAAAATAGACCTCGTAAATTGCTTAATTTTTGGAATAATGTTTAAATTTGCTAACAACCATTTTTCGTAGTAGTAGAAATTTCGTAAATTATTCAGTTTTTGGAATAATGATTAAGTTTGCTAAGAACCATTTTTCGTAGTAGCAAAAATAGACCTCGTAAATTGCTTAATTTTTGGAATAATGTTTAAATTCGCTAACAACCATTTTTCGTAGTAGTAGAAATTTCGTAAATTATTCAATTTTTGGAATAATGTTTAAGTTTGCTAACAACCATTTTTCGTAGTAGCAAAAATAGACCTCGTAAATTGCTTAATTTTTGGAATAATGTTTAAATTCGCTAACAACCATTTTTCGTAGTAGTAGAAATTTCGTAAATTATTCAATTTTTGGAATAATGTTTAAGTTTGCTAACAACCATTTTTCGTAGTAGCAGAAATTTCGTAAATTATTTAATTTTTGGAATAATGTTTAAGTTTGCTAACAACCATTTTTCGAAGTAGCATAAATCGACCTCGTTAATTATTTAATTTATAGAATTATGTTTATGTTTGCTAACAACCATTTTTCGTAGTAGCAAAAATAGACCTCGTAAATTGCTTAATTTTTGGAATAATGTTTAAATTTGCTAACAACCATTTTTCGTAGTAGTAGAAATTTCGTAAATTATTCAGTTTTTGGAATAATGATTAAGTTTGCTAAGAACCATTTTTCGTAGTAGCAAAAATAGACCTCGTAAATTGCTTAATTTTTGGAATAATGTTTAAATTCGCTAACAACCATTTTTTGTAGTAGTAGAAATTTCGTAAATTATTCAATTTTTGGAATAATGTTTAAGTTTGCTAACAACTATTTTTCGTAGTAGCAGAAATTTCGTAAATTATTTAATTTTTGGAATAATGTTTAAGTTTGCTAACAACCATTTTTCGAAGTAGCATAAATCGACCTCGTTAATTATTTAATTTATAGAATTATTTTTATGTTTGCTAACAACCATTTTTCGTAGTAGCAAAAATAGACCTCGTAAATTGCTTAATTTTTGGAATAATGTTTAAATTTGCTAACAACCATTTTTCGTAGTAGTAGAAATTTCGTAAATTATTCAGTTTTTGGAATAATGATTAAGTTTGCTAAGAACCATTTTTCGTAGTAGCAAAAATAGACCTCGTAAATTGCTTAATTTTTGGAATAATGTTTAAATTCGCTAACAACCATTTTTCGTAGTAGTAGAAATTTCGTAAATTATTCAATTTTTGGAATAATGTTTAAGTTTGCTAGCAACCATTTTTCGTAGGAGCAGAAATTTCGTAAATTATTTAATATTTGGAATAATGTTCAAGTTTGCTAACAACCATTTTTTGAAATATATATATTTTATTCAACTAATTTTCAAATACGCTAACAAATACATTTCGTAGAAAATTTCATTTGTGAAAAGTGATTATTTTATCGACTATTAATACATAGATTTTTTTTTGTTTATATTTACTGCCATAACAGAAACTAGTAAATGTTACAAGCATTACAAATTATTCATGTTATTTTATTCTTTAAGCATACCAAAAGTGTCATTTTATTTGTAGCCACTATTGTTTACTCAAGCATTGCAAAGTGGTCAAAGCCAATGTCTTCGGTTACAGTGCTCGAGAGCTTGAGTCTTTGCATAGACAGTTTTATTATTGATTTTTCAATTACGTAATGGATATCTGTTTAAAATCACTGCTGTATGATGTCTAAAATTCGTTTCCACCCACGCAATCTTAAAAATGGATTCTAACGATTTACTAATCACCAATCTTGCCCAAACTGTACCCATTGATGCTTTTTTTCTCGAAAAACAGAGGATTAGCAACATTATAATAGTAAACAGTAACAGTTGTCGTGGAAAAAATTCTGTTACTATATGCTACATTCAGAGTTCATATGCTCCACATTGGGAATATATTTAGGTTTAAAAATACATATTTAGTAGCATATGATGTAATTTCATTGGGAAAAAATGATCAGAGCTTAAATCAATTTTTGGTCAGAATTCAAGCAAACTTTTGGTCTGAATAAAATTCAAATTTTAGTCAGAATAAAAATAGGAACGGTCAAAATAAAATAAAATAAATTATTAATTAAATTAAATTAAATTATGACTTTTTTATAAAAATTCTGACCAATGTAATAACAATTATGACCGAAACTGAATTAAAATTCCGACCAGCTATATACGAGCCATTTTTTATGGGAAACATAGCATCCTCTCGGAAAGTTTGTGGCGAGCAATTACAGCATTGACCCAGTTGCCTGCATTTGCTGTATACCCAATGCACTCGATCAAAGCAAATGTAGTGCGATGAAACTATTACAACCCTTAATGTTTATAATCGCTCGCTAGCACCCTAATGGAAAAGCTACGTCACGCATCAAGTTACAACTATTATTACACGTAATTCAGAGGTGAAAAATTACAAAACTTCAATAAAACAGTATTTACATCAATATAATGACAGGCCCACAGCACTTATGAACGATAATGGTGAGCTATTCAAGCAAAAAATGCTTTTTACCATTACATTTTTCTACGAAAGTCTACGCATTTCAACAATGTGAATTTATTTTAATCCTGGCCCCGTGATTTTTTTACTGCGGTTTGTTTATTGATTATTTAATCAATGTACGATTTGGTATTCATGAATATTTATCTGACAGACATTTTAAAAGTTTATTTATCACATTCAATTAGAATATACCGTTCAGTGATTGACTGACAATCAATTCTTCCAACTATAAAATAATTGAAAATTTAAATAAATTTTATGATTTTCTAGTCCAGAATAAAAACACCAGTTGGATATTAAAATAATCGTATTATTAAATATGATGTAAGATTGTTTTTAATGTATATATAAAATATAAGATTTGTTGGTGGTGTTTGCAATTGTAAATACTTTAATATGAATAAAATATTTAAGTATTTATTCATTCATAAATAAAGGCTACCAATAAAGTATAGTTCTTGTATAACTAAATTATTTGATATCGTAACTTTATTATCATGGAATTCTACAAAATTAATTTTATTAAATTTATAAGCTATAATTAGATCTACTATCTTTAAAAAGAATGACTAACAATCAGTCTTTCCGTCGTATAAATTTCAGACATATTAATTGTTGCAATAATTATTACGTGACATTTGACACAAAATTATGCATTTTTGATATTTTAAAATCATTAACAGTGCAAAACATCAGTATTTTTTTTTCTATTATGTCAGTGTCTCATATTCATAAGTGATGCAGTTTAAACATATTATTGATTGAGTTTATAATATAATTTGTAATTAAAATTTATAAGTAAAAATGTATTGTCATCTACTTATTTTTTTTAATTCTATGAAAAAAAGATAAGTCTTCTTTAGAACTCACTTATTTTTTGTCTCAGTTTTTTGTATATATATTTTTTTCTTGTCCGCTGCCAATCTAGAGAATATGGACTCCTAATGGAGTTTTTCTCAACAAATTTGTTTCTACGAAAACTGTTTGTTACTCAGTTGCTCAAACAATCTTTTTCTAAAGAGAGTAAGAATAGAAAGATAAGGCTAAGACAGGACTAGTGGTTTGATAATCGCTCTCGATACGCACCGTTCATAGAATAGGATGAGTGGGAAAGGGAATTCAAGACATCATATACATCCATGCCTCCAAGCAGAAATTCATAAATCGATTGAAAAATCAATTTATAAAACTGTCCGTACTGGGATTCGAGCTCGTGACCTCTGGCAAGCAAATTGTATTTTAAAATGTATTTACTTTTTTGTAGTGTATTTAAAGAAATTACCATTTTGAAAAGTCTTTGCACAAAAAGCGCACTCTCATTAAATTATTTTTCAACTAACAATTTAACTGGCAAATGGACATTATCGAACACGGAATAAGTATGTCATTCATTTGGTGACATATGTAACGCCTCACGAGTAATAATAGTGTCGGGCTGTCACGGGGTTGCGTGAGGGATGACAGGTGCTTGCCACTCGCAGGCGAAGAGTTGCAAACCGCCCATTATCTACGCGAGTTGAGATTTTGTCACTCCGTTTGCCGAGAGACGAATGCACTGACTGCGAAGTATGCACATGGGAAATGTTTACCGCAAAAGGAGCAAACTAAAGTTTACTTTCGTGTATAGTATGTGTACGTATACGAACTTCAAAGTATACTTTGAGAAGTCGATAAAAACGACTTCGTGTATGAAAGATCTCACTTACTATAAAAGTTTCTATCGCGTAATACCTGAAGTTTGGTTGAATCCTACGAAAAATATTAGATTATAAGAAATGATTGCTGTCATAGAGTTTTAAAATTGAATACAGAATAACATTTATATTGTACATGAATTTTTATAAGAGTCTTTATTAATATAATATTCTGCCAGAAAACGCCAAAAACCTTATATTGAGATAATTGACACATTCAATAAATCATGATGCGAACTGAAATGTAACGAAGCGGTAGACAATAAAATAAATAACATTTGATCAACATTTTCACAGTTGAAAAAAATTTAATCGTCTTAGAGTGCGGCCGTAGAAATAAAAAGTATGTACAGTTAAAAAGCGTTAAGTTATATTAATGTAGGTTTCTGCAAGTCCTAACTGCCAACAAAATACACTTGTTTAAATTTACTTATCTGAATTCATAGCTCAAAACATCCACGTTTTTACCAAAATTCACCCAATGCACCAAGTTTGCACAACATTAGAACAAAGAAAGTGTGTGTCTGTACGGTGAGCTGATACGTATAGACGGATAAAAGACAGACACATTTAAATTAGAAAAAAATGGGCGATATCATCTCGATAGGATATGGTTAGTCTGAATAGCTACAATGTTAACATATGTCTACAATGAAGTGCTTTAGTCTGAAAGGAAACTAGAAAACATGTACATTAATAAATATCTTTACGATATATTTGAAAAGCTTTTCCAGTTAAAAATATATATGTCATGGGTTAACCGTTAACCCAACACAATTTTATTTTTGTTGATTTGTAATTCTGAAACTTCTAAAATACTTGAGATTCTTGGGATTAGAAAATATAACATTTCGGTTTTCATTTGATCGATACATAGATATTTTTTAAAATCATGTGCTACAAATTAGTTTATGAAATCTTCTTGAATTAAAGATGTATCACATTTAAAACAAATGTCTTGTCTCGTTTAATAAATGTTTGGGCGTTTGAAGATAAATATTTCTATGTATTTTCACCTTTTGGTTTATACGTAGCCGACGATTTCAAGAATTTTAAATTGTATGTTAATATCCGATGAAAATGTAAAAATATGTGAATGCAAATTTTTTCTATCCAATGATTTACATATAACCAATCAGCAACTTAATTATTAGATTTATTTGGCGGTAAATATGTAAAAAATCATTTTCATGATTTGAAAGTCTGCAACTAAATTACTCAGATATCTATTTTAGAGTATTAATGTATTTAACAGTATTTCATATTTTATACAAATAAATATAATAAAATCAATTGCCATGGTAGATTTTTAAAACATTTTAAAAAATATTTTTATCACTTCAGAATTTCCAAGAAATGCGTTAATATGGATGACTATTATCTGAAAAAAGTGAATAAAAATTAAATAAATGAACAAATTATTTCTGCTGGTTGGATCAGATCAGGAATAATATAAAAGATCAATTTAGTAAAAGCAATGGTGAGTTGACAAATGCCAAAAAAATATTCAACTAAGTTCTAATAGAAACGGGTTTATTAATTCATACAAACATATATGAATTTTAATAAACTGAGTTTTTAACTCTGTAACATAGAACTTACTTCAGTATTTTTTTCCAGAAGATTTGTATACTTAGTTTTCTTAATCATAGATAGAAAAAAGATCCTTTTCCTGATTCACATCAACACATATATGAGTGGTTAAATCAAACATTCAAGTAGATATTATACTTGTTATACACAAGGTTACCACAACAATTAATGTTTTATGCCAACAAAATAATCATTGTATTAAAAAAAATGCAAGACTGTTTTATGTTTTTTTTTTACAATTGCTAAGGCGGGTTTTCGCTCATCAAAAGCATTTTCAACTGATATAAAATATATATAGACACAGAACTACTAGGGTATTAAATGTATTTTTAAAACTTTTAAAGCCTTTTATGCTATTAAAAATACTAATTTACTATTAACTTAAAACAAAAATGAGTAAAAAAGGTCACAAATAAAACTATAAGGTTTATCCAAAATTAGCAATTAGGAATCATAGCAAAATATATTATATTTTTTGTAACATATTTAGAAAACAAAATTCATTTTTTTAAATGTTCTGTGGATTTTGATTAGTAAAAATATTATTTTCTTTTGGTAGTCGATATCACACAATTAAAAAAAATATTTTAAACAACTTCTGCAGACGTAACACAATAATCATTAAATAACAGTAGTGTGTTATTATTTATCCAGTCAGCAAGCCAAACAAAATTAATCAACACACATTTATAAAACACTAAATCTCGTACTCGGAATAAAGCGAAAACTTGGGAAAACGTACAAACTAGGGGTGTCCAATTTACTAACTGGCTTTGATGACCGATAATGTAGAAAAAGTTAAGCAGCATTCGCTTCACAGTAAAAAAAAACAAGTCTTATAAAGAATTACAAACAATACGATACTAAATATTTCAGGATTTTTCAAGACTGGAGAAGTAGCAACCTTCACCTTAATAGTTTAAAGACAATAATTGCTTAGTTAATAAAACGAAGTGCTTATTAATAAGCTATTTGTACTTTTTAATATATTTTGTCGATTTGATTTTTTTCCATTACACTATAACTTATAAATAATTCATTTAAAAAAGATTAGAAAATACTTAACAAACATTTATTTTTATTAATTCCACAATTATTGATAATGATCGTGATGAAAGAAAATGATCCTAATCCGAAGAAATAATTGCATAATAACAAAAGAATGATTATAATTTTGATAAAGCAATTTGACAGTGAACACCTCAAAAGAAATTAACCAGGTTTTATTTACCAAGTATAAAAGTTGATGTTATCTACATGTATCAATTAGTAAATATAAATAATTACGCATGATAATTGAACTATAATTATTTTTAAAAAAAATAATTCTTTTTTACCCGACTGATTAACGGTAAACCGGTTTGCTGGTGTTGCAATCCCTGGTTAGCATTTTACTTATTTTTTTATGTTTCTACCCTGCAGTTTTAAATTTAAACTTGTTGGCAATTCATCTCTTTTGAGCAGTGTGGCGTAGTGGTTGTGTTTATGCAGTTCGCTCGAAAATTATGCCGTGATTAGTGGTGCATTTTAGCTGCATTCGGCTGCAAGCTCTTAGAGGTAAGTGGATGACCAAACACTATGGCGTACACAATACTCGATTGAAGTTAAACATCTACTAACAAATCCAACGTTTTCGCAATAAAGTGTTTGGCTTTTAGTCTAAATATCCTTAGTTTAGTATAAAACACGAACGTGATAGATATTTTAAGCATTTCATTGATAATTATTTTATTTATGATCGAAAGCGCTTGTTTTTACAGCAGAATAAAACATTTAATTTAATTTTTATTTTTCTTAGTTTCTCGATCAGAATTTTTATGTTTCAATCTTGAGTTGATGAGAATATAAGTTTAATATTGCTTTTTTAATACTAGTGTTGAGGTTATTTTATTTTATGATTATCCAGCTTATTTCAACCAATTTTATTTTGAAATTCAAGCATTTTTTTTCATTACTTAAGTGATACTATTTTATGATTGATAGAACTGCCAGTTACTTGGAAGAATAATATAGATGAAAAAGCAAAAATAGAACCGTATTTTAGTAATATATATTTTTTTGAAACCTAGTTGAAAGCTATTTTGACTTTAAGCGTTCTTTCAAATAACTTAGTACTCTTAGTAGAACTAATCCTGACAAAGGCGTAAAGGCGATTTTTTTTTGTCTTTTTTTTATATTATATTCTTGGCGTAACAATATTAAAATTTAATTCTGCTAACACTTAACCTTATTAAAGTGAAAGTATTAAACAAAAATATTCGATTTCCATTTTCCACCAAAAAAAGTCTGCGGAACGGTAAGTAATTGTAATTAAAATAATGTCCTCTTTTTAAAACGATGATTATGTATATATTTTTTTATAAATAAAAATGAAAATCTTTAAATATTTTGTAACACTTTGGTTTTATCAAATTGACATCCATAAAATCATATTTTCGGGTCATTTTGATTGCTTTAAATATGTTTTTACTTAACACTATATTAATAATTTACTCATTTATTTATAACATTTGTACTTCTTAAGCTTTATTTTATATCTACCGTATAATTCATAAATAAGTCAATATGCCAAGATCATCAAACTAAAATTATTCAGTTTATTAAAAGTTAAAGTAAAAGTTTGTTAAAATTATAAAATAATAAATTAGCAGCTTTAATGAAAATAAAACTTCATCGATGAATATGATTTTTTTTTACAACAGCATAACAGCTTAACAGTGTATAAAGTGCTTTTAAAGAGTTTATCAATGAATAAAATACTTTGTTTAACATTTTTTACATTGCATAAAGAAATTTTATTTTGATGATAAAAAAAATATTTTAGTTAACAAACCATCGAAAAAATCGTGTCTTGTGGAACTATGTTAAATTTTGTAAAAAAAGAGTTTTCTAAATTTTGTAAAAGAAATATGTTTAAATCGTCATGCCTGTACTTCGTTTAATTATCATTTAATTATTCAACCGCAGCACTCGTTTCAAAATGATTTACAAATAGGTTTTGGAAAATAATTTAAATTTCACTGGCTGTGAAAATATGAAAAATAATAACCAAAATACGTTTCTATATTGGTAAAATATCCGCAAACCGAAATTAAAACAATCCGAGGTCTCTGTATTGTTGTTGGTGTGTATTTTTTCTGTCCTGCTTGACCGTGACTCATGAATATTTCACCGTCGGCAAAATGGCATTTCTTTTTTACGATTTAAAAGTGTAATTTCCTCCGTTATGGGCCGCAAGCGCCGACGGTCGACTTTATAATGTCACTCATTGGTATTTTATTCATACGCAGTGTGCAATGATATTTCTGTGAGCTAAGCAAAGGATTTAGAGTACCCCGAATGGCTTTGGTGAGACCATAAAGCGCTGCGGATTTAATGCTCGCACTCATGTAAAACAATCTTTGAAATTTGATGAAACCATTAATTTTTTTAACGGCTGTGTTCTAGCAGTCACTATATTAATAAGAACACATCAAGTTGTCGTTATTTATGTTGTAATAGAAATTCAAAACTACAAAATTATAATACTATTATATGTGAATGAAGTATAATGCATCGTGTATTAAACGTATGTAATTAATGCTTACACAGAACGAATATTTTTTGACAAATTAAAAGTGGTTTTTCTTATGACGGTGAAATAAAAACAACATTTTTTTTCTTAACGATTGGGTTTTATGAATAAAAAGTTTGGATGATTATGTTACATTTGTGTTCAATCATTATAAGGGTTAATAAAGTTTTGCTATAGATTTTCGTTTTGTTTATTTTGAATTGCTTACAAAATATATTTTTTTGTGAGCCAATAAAAATGCCGCTATATCTTAAAATTATCAAAAGTTCGTTTGTTTAGCAAATTTACCTTAATGATTTTTCATTAAAAGGAGCAGATTTGTTTTGAAGTAAAAAATACGGTGTAATACATTTAGTAAAAGCTTTGATATTTTAAATATTTACAGTTATGAGAGGCGACTAGATATAAAAATCAGATTATTTATAGGCAATAATAATATTTTTTAAAACATTAACTTACTTTCTGCCTTTCTGATCGGTGTATACAATGTGGTTCCTGGATCCAGTCGTAACAACTTGGGCAGGTTGTCTCTGTCTAGGATTTGAAGGCCTCGTTCTGCCGAGGGATCCAGGTCTTGAGAGATCTACAGGTCTTGATCCACCGGGGTCTAACGAGTCCATTCTTGGTGGATCCAAAGACCCAGGTCTTGCCAAATCAAGGGCTCTGTGATCGAGTCCTGGTATGGGCTCCATTGTTCAAATTTGTTTTATGAACAACATTGTAACTTTGAAATCGTTAAAACACTTTTACGAGTTTTTAAAATTGTGTTCAATATATATATATTTTTAATGGGTACCTCTAAAATAGTAATAAAAATGTTTTACCATAAAATTAGTAACTGGATAATTTTTATATGATTTCACATTTTGTTAAATACAAATATAAGAGTATGAAGAAGTTTAATACATGCATGTATTAATGACATACTTATTCCCTAGATATTAAATTTAAAATGCTTTTATTGTACCTGACATATACAATTATTTATCAAGAAAGTATTTAGTTGCCAGATTTTTTTTATAAATTATGAAAATATAGCAACTAATTGAATTTTTATTTTTAAAAATCAAGCTTTTTTACAAGTCTGCATCGTAACAGAAAAACAATATTTATATCAGATTTAAAATATCAAAGTATTTTAGTACTACAGTTTTTAAGCGTTGATAGCTATTTATAACTATCAACGCATAAATTATTAAAAACTGTAGAACTAAAATACTTTGATATTTTAAATCTGTTATAATGGAGTTCTACCTAGTAAATTCCAAATCAATTAATAAATATTTATATCCACTAAATGAAAAATATATGGTATGATTATTTCAAATACCTTTCAATATAAAAAAAATCATGCATTCATTTTAAGCATTCTTAATATAATTTATTTATGAGGTGAGTTTTTTGAATCTTTAAAATGTAAAATTTATTGTTTTTATTTAAGAGTTGTCAAAAATATTTTATCCACCTGACGTAGAAACGGTGGCATCGGTCAATCAAAAAACGCAACTATTTTTTCAAAATCATTTGAGTTGAAATGAAACAAGCTAATGAACTTACTGCAGTGTATAGCGAAAAAGCTTTTAGGGCTTTTTATTTTGAATTTGCATATTTATAGTGTGATGAGCTTTTCGTTGTAATTCAATGAAGTAGCTTTCAAAACTTCGAAATAGTGAAAAGGTTTGCGTGCTTAGGTCGTAGAAAAAAAGCTGTTTTAATTTTTAAATGGAGGCTTTCTTAAACATCAAACAACCATAAAGTGCTTTCATTCGTAGAATTTTTTTTTTTATTGTTTACGTCTAACGTAAGGTTCAATTTTACAACAATAAAGATATTATATTTCATATGATATATACATCTGTATTATTATTATAAAAAAAAAATATCAAGATTTATTTTTAAGCTTTTGAAGATATAGGTTTTTTGGTGAAAGTATATGAAGTGGTAATGTGATGCAATAAAATAAAAATAAATTTAGTTGTAAATTTATTATGCTTCTTATTGTCACTTTATTACCGGTGTTAAATTGTTAAAAATAAAATACTTGCATAATTACTATTAAATACAATATATTTATTGAATAAAGTTGTCCTTTATGTAGATGTTTTATTATTTCATTTATTTCAATACACATGAAAAGATTTTTACGACATACAATGTCAAAATAGAAATGTTTGTATTATGATTAAATTTAGATGAATTAGAAAATAAATGTTTACTTTAAAATAAATGAGTATAGGATAGGGATTCAGTTTTATGTATTGTTTTTATTCACACAAATTTTATGAAAATTGGTAAAAACATTTTTTATATTATTTCAAATTTTAAGTAAAAAGTATTAAACTAACTTTATGAGTTCTTTCCGAAGCCACGTAAAAAGTTTCGTTTGCTTAGTTCACACGTTATTTTCAAAAGCGTCGCGACGCCATACCGGCCGACCGTTCTCGGCGGCGAACGGCCAACGACTGTTGTCATATGCGCTTAAGGGTTGCGTTTACTTCGTTAAAGCAATTCTACCGCTGTCTCTGCGCCCACCTCGAGGGGGATGGACGGCAGAAGGAGACGGTGGAATAGTTAAAAAGAGAAGTGTATACTTTGGGGGTGGCGCATTAAGTTGCATTTCGCGCAAGCGCGTCATGAATGTTAAACAGCCCACCCGGTGCCTTGACTCCGGATCGGAGGCTTCTGCGACGATAATGAATAACAAATTTGGATAGTTTCCCGTGAGAGTGGCTTATTCTATTTGGACCGGCTTTGCGTTGCTCTTTTATGATTAGTGCACCAAAGCATCTTTTGCGGAGATTGCTTTACTGGAAATGTGCCTGACAAAGCGAGTGTGTTTACACTATCAGCATAGCATGGGAAATTAGTTTGTTTATCTTGTCGCATTTTATTTGTGAATCTGATGAGTAGCAAACGGGACATGATTAGTATGTGGAAATTCAACGTTAGTCTCTAAATAAATATATATAAACAAAGAAAATTTACTTTTATCTAAGCTATAGTTGTGTTTCATATCAACATGAAGCGAAGCTACAGAAGTATAATTATTTTATATATATTATTTTGCCTATTCAGACGGCTTGGTAAAATTGTTTTTTAGAATTTGTAAGTGAATCTTAAAAAACTAAAGACACAATAGTGAGCTACTTAAAACAAAACTAGCTTACTTTGCGCAATGTTAAACATAAAATAAAAACAAAATGAGCACATACATGAAAAATGACAAGAAAAAAAATAAATAATAAAAGATTTTTGTTTTTCTTTATAATGATGAGGCTTGGTAATTTCGCGATCAACCGGTAGGCAACGCATATATATTTAGAGTTAAACGAACGAGGATGTTTACTCGTTTTAGTTTTACTTGGTTTAGTATAACTAAGCATGTCTTATTGCATATTATTATCTGTTGAAAATGCTTGTGATGAGCAAAATAGGTTCTGATGATAATAAATGTGAAATTTGTACAAATAAGTGTTTTATCTTTTGAATATAATGCTTTTATATCAAGTATACACAGTGGACCAGAACAGATGTAAAAATATATGGTCAAAAAATTCTTTTGTATAACTATAATCTTAACATAATACTGATGGATTTTTATGGTGAAATATGTATTGTATTTGAAACTGTTTTCTAAGTTACACAGTCAGCCAGTGGTTTACAATCTTTATGTTACTACGCCTCCCTTTGAAGAAAAAATATCTTCGCGTCTCCCCATCCTTTATATCATATAGTAATAAAGACACGTTATGAAGGGTTAATAAATATTTTGGACTGTTCGCGCCTCCCTTTGCGATAGTCCGCGCCTCCCAGGTTGGAAATCGCTGTAGTAAGCAGATAATTTGAATTAAAACGCTTTATTTGTTATTTAGCCACAAATGAAAAACATGCCAAATATACGATACCCGAAGTCAATCAAAATTATTATCATTAGTCAAACATACACACAAAAATAAGGAATACAAAACTTTATTCTTTTAGCTACCCCATTGTTATTTTGGCTCGAACAAATCTAAGTCAATTTTATAACAATGACTCTGCGGAAGTTCTACAAAATCACTGAGACTTTGTGCCTACTTTAATTGGAAGCTTTGTTGGTGGAGTTGCGTGTGAAACACAGAGCTTTCGGCTTCAGAATTAGACTTCCGGCGGATGCATTGTGTTCGTTCACCTTTTCTCTTATTGTTATACAGAGTAATTTTTATTTCATTGACGGAACGTCTGATTTATGTTTCCGCGGGTCAAACGGTCTTTTGTTGGCAGTGATATGTTTTAAGTTCGTCCTGCACATTGCTGTCAATTTGCATTTCTTTGACTGGCATTCGAATCTGAAATAAAATATTTTTTACGTAAATTTTATTCGTTTTCTTGTTTCTACTACGGGAACTATCATCTTAGTACTGCTCTTGTGAATATTAATCATGTACTAATGGAAAACGGAATATATGTATATCTTTATAGCCAGACAGCTGATGCCAATGGGCTATGCTTTTGGTAACTAACTAAAAGTTTACAGTATATTTAAAAAAACAATCTTGTAGAATTAAAAAGTACTTAGCAATTAAATTAGAAAAAGCAATAGAATTAACTTATGAACTCTCGCGGCTCGGAGACTAGAAAAATACTTCTCATCCGATGAGGGTCGTTTAGGGACCCTAGTGGTTTCCTCATTATTGGCCTTATTCTTGTGAATTTCAAAAAAAATAGTCTTAAGGCTTTAAAATATATCTCTACATCATCCCTCATATGTATTTTTTACGAAAATCCGTGTTTTTTTAATAAATAATCATATTTTAAGTTGCGCGTAAAAAAGACTTCATCCCAGCACACATATGAAATTGCAACTGACGAGTTTCGCCCAGCTATCTTACGAACGATCGCTTATCGCGTTATCGCGTATTTATATAAACTACAAAAGGTCCAAAAAAATGATATAAGAAAACCTTAATTATAAACATTGTATCACCCATATTAAAATAGATATTCAAAGAAAATGTGGGTATTGGGGTCGCATTTCTTGAGCTTAGAACAGGAAAAGTTAATAAGGAAAAAACAATATATAAATTTATTATTAAATAAGTTAATCTCTCCTTTGCGGTCGACTGGTCAACATCATCGTTTATGGTCGAGTAGCTCACGGGTTTGAGTGCCAGTTCGAACAGCTTTATTAACTGATTTTTCGTTCGATATATAGATTTCTGATTGATAGAACGGATGTCTATGATGTCTGAAATTTCCTTAAATTAAATTTCTGAAATTAGTGCGGTCTTTTTAATGGAGCATAGCAACGGTGGTGAACACCTTGAACGGCCCTGTTTTTCGGATAACTGAAAAGCATTGCGAAATTCCATGCTAAGTAAAAATTAATATATAACACTGAAATTATAATATATGGGTTATTTATCATATCAGCTATTTTGAGGCCCCAATCGCGGGTTTCATTCGATTATAGGGTAATCCGCCACTTATTGCGAGAGTTTTTATCTAACAGATAGTACACGCATAGATCTACCATTGTATTCTTTATCTCTAGTAAACGAGAAATCAAACAACTCACTTTCAAACAGTTAAAAAAATGTACTAGAACAAACACTAGAAAAAGTCAATACGCTCGGCATTGAGAGCGGGCATGGTTAAAAGAAATCTAAAGAAAATGCGTTTAACAACAAAATTATAAGTATTAATAAAAACAATAATCCTTTGTACTTCATTCCACTTTATTTAATATGTCAGGACCGGTTTCGCTCATTGCGAGCATTGTCAACTGATAAGAAATATAATTTAACAATGCTATTTATACAAAATTGAAAAGTGATACACAACAGTTGGCATTTTAATGTAGCATTTTATCAATTTGTCAAAAATTTCCCAAATTTTAATTATGTTTGTAATTACTTTCAATCGCATTCTGAATTTATGAATCTGGGATGACTTTTTAATTATATGTTAGTTGTGTTGAACATTTTAATTTTGTGTTATTTTAGAATCACTTTAATGTAATTGGCAATTTCTTTTCAATGCCAACTGTTGTGTATCACTTTTCAATTTTGTATAAATAGCATTGTTAAATTATATTTCTTATCAGTTGTCAATGCTCGCAATGAGCGAAACCGGTCCTGACATATTAAATAAAGTGGAATGAAGTACAAAGGATTATTGTTTTTATTAATATAATGCCTTTCCACCAAGTATTGATAGTGAACACCCTAAAAGTGAAAATTATAAGTGTACAGCTGTATAAACAAAAAAGGGACGTGATGCAGAAGCAAGCGATTTTTTTTATATCATGTTTATATTTTGTAATGAAAATGTTATTTTAAAAATGGAAGAAACAAAAAATCTTCATACAAATCTAAAAAATATATATTATAAGAAAAACATTTCTAGTATTGCATACAAGTAAGTCCGGCATTATAAAATATATACCAATGAAAGATATCAGTCTGCTATTAACTATTTTCTGCGTTTCCGATTACATAGGATACAAATACTATTAGATTGAGTGCTTTGTGAAAAACGTCTCCATTGAAAAGTAGTATAAGGATTAGTCTCATAAAAGCACTTTATGTTTGTTTGTCGATAGTCTTAGCCACGCAAAAAACCCATTTTTTGTGTATAGAAATTGTTTTTATTATTATTGTACTAAATTGTATTGAAAAATACCTGCATTATTTATCAAAATACATGTTGGTTGGAATATCGTATTGTTTTTAAGTTGTTTACGAGTTCATTATTAATACATGAAGATCTGTTCCGTGATGAAACATAATTGGCACATAATGTAAAAATGCAACACTAAGTAAACTAAAGGTCCCATCAAAATGCAGTGACGCGCATACAGATTTAATTGATACGTTAATTTCTTATTGCTTAAAAATGTTTTTTTAGTTTGGTTTTTTTTTCTACTTAATAATGTTTACGTTGTTGTTATCGGTAAGAGAAAATTTTGCCAGAAATAACCTCATAAATTGTAGCAACTTGCTTTTCAATAAATATCGTAAAAGAGAGTCGATTTTAATGAATACAGAAAAATAATATAATTATTTGTAATGTATTTTAAAAGGAATTAGCGTATTCGCCAGATGACTTCAAAACGAGATTTTCGTCTACACATTTTTTAACAAAAAAGAGGCATTAAAAAGTTTTGGTTTAATAAATGTAGTCAATAAAAATAAAGTTTTTTTGTGAAATTATTTAGGTAGCTTGAAATTTTTGAGCATATAATGTTAAATATATCCAGCGGTGGGCTGGCAATACGCTAACAAACAATTAATCCCAAAACAATTCTCGGTGTTCTGAGGAAGTAGTGAATTTTTTTATCACTCCTATGCAATGATATACAATACTTTAATAAGCAATCAATTGCTACTTAAAACTCTAACATATATATAACAACATGCAATTTGCCGTAGACTTATCAATGTTAATGGCTAAAAATGTACTACTGTTTATACGGAAACTGTCGTAGATAATATAAGTCATAAACTGCAGTTATATACTAACTTGATCTGAGAATATTTTTTTCTCTTAAATTAACAAGGTGCTCGCACGAGCCCCTCCATGCCTCCTCCAGCCCACGCCTAGATATATCATTTGAAATGGCTTAGTGGGGTTTTTCATTACATTTCTTTCACCATCATCAAGTAACGTAGTTAAAGTTTGCTAACTTAATTATTTTCATAGCTCATTCTTCAATCCTAGCTGTTTCTAAAATTACCGAAGTCTAGTCGACGATTTTGAAGTTTTCTATTGAAATTGTTACCTTTGGGATAGTAAATGATTCAGTATAAGTATTCCCACAAATTACTTCTGTATTTTTTTCTAAATGTATGTTACTTTATCTATCTGTTGTAAATAACAATATTAATTTATTTTTTTATGCGTAATGCACTGTCGTAGAAGTAGCCGTTGCTAAATATTTCCGGCACCCCAAACGGCCGTTGATTTTTTCTATTGGAGAGCTTCGGTCGCCGGCGTCGGAACACGCCGTGAGCGGAATCTAATTCGAGCATTTGCCGCCCCCTGGCTCTCCCGCTCCGAGCAAATGCCGCTGGGGATTTGGACTCATCACGTTCAGCACATACTGCTGAATTGTGGTCAGGTACTATTTATGTATTTGTCTTTGTTGAAATCAGTTTACATAATATTGTGATATTAAATCTATTTTTTTTAATTCTCGTTAGATGGCTTCTTCGAAACAGATACGTTGATTCACTAAATAAAAACCAATTGATACAAAAGAAACTTATATCGAGATGTCCAATAAGAAAGGTATTTTACACTGAAAACGTACACGATAAAAATATCTCACAAATTATGTTACAGTGCTCTTTTATAAAATATTTATTATTGCTTTACAATTTTATTTCCCAAAAAGAAAGTTCATATGAAAGAAAAATTAAAATATTATACATTCTTCAATACATTTAAGCACTCAAAAAACTCTTCAAATTATGTTTAGTAAGTTGTTTCCACAAATAGTAATAATAATAATTTTTAAGACTACATTTTAAAGTAAGATTTATTTAAACTAATTGTTTAATACAATTACATTAACTCTTCCCGTTCGTGTAACAGCAAAAGGACTCTTACATCTTATGTGGCATGTGAATAAAAAATAAAATAAAAAAACATAATTAACATACAAAAATTTATATAATTATAGAAGAAAGATGTCACTTGCTTAGTCACTTAATATAAGCCCTTTTTAGGGTTTTTTAAAGTCATTAAAAATAAACTTGAGTGGAAAAGACGTCACTGATACTCATGCTCAATATATCAAATGCTAAATTGAAAACAAAACAAAAAAATTGAACTCAATCATCCGATTTCTTGCGTTCTTGTTAAGCTAGTGACCAAATATTTTGATAGAAATAAAAAATATATAAAAAAATCACTTTTTAAAGTAAATTATCAATTGTATAAGACGTGCATATTTACGATTTAAATACCAGTATTTACTTAGACCAGTATTTATTTATTTATTTATTTATTTTAATTATAATTTACTTTTTATAAAAACAACTTCAAATGCTGCATGCATAAATTAATGTTCCTTTCAAAACATTGGCAGACACAAAATATCTTTATTGATTTGTATATTACGTAAATAAGTGAATATGTTGTACATATTGTATATAATGAATTGTGCTAAAAAATGCCTATTTCTCAGTACAGCAGGAAGCTTTCTTCCTGGATTCGCACGCCTCTCAGATACAAATTGCTATAATTCACGCATATAAAGGAAACAGTTGTGTGAAGAATACATCATAGTAGATAACTATCAGTAAATATATGGAGGAATTATGTAAAATAGAGATTTCGCACCCAGTATACTATATATAACCTATAATTTCATATTCAAAATAATATTCGATAAAACAAAAAAAGGGTGTTGTTATACGCAATACAGCTTGGGCTGCGGAAGCTTTATTTCAATAACGTTAAAATTTAGTAGTGTGTCAATTGATAATAATTGAAACGAAGCTTGTTTTCACAAAATTATTCGTATCGTCATAAATAAAACACATACATGAAGATTTTATATTTTTCGCTGAATTTGACGGCTATTATAAGAAAATGATAACATTATGTTTATTAGTGAATTTAAATGTCTTTTTTCTCTCTGTAGAGCAAAATATATCAATACTCGCTCAACCTGCTCATTAATAAACAAAGCAAGTTCAGTATGCAAGTTTTGAATGTGGCACTCAGTTGACTTCTTTGCCAATTTTAAATTCTTAAACTTTTTTCTACTATTTGTATTCAAATATTCTGTGATTTGCTTGTTCTTTACATTGAAAAAGTAATAAATTCATATTTTTTAATTGTTTTTTATAATGTATATAAAAAATAACAAATAATTTAGCACTGCCAACTGTTAATTAAAAACCATTGTTTTTGAATTTCAACTAAAGCTTTTTGCGACATGTGTTCTCACTCACTATGTATCTTGTATCGATTACATAAACCTTTTTATTAATTGTGTATGTGAATGATGGATTACTAAAACATGTGTCAAAAAATAAAAAATAATTGCAAGGTAATGAATGATAAAAATCAACTGATAAATTAAGTAAAATAAATACTTTTAGCGAATAATTATCACCACTAACCAACCAACAGAAAACATTTTTGATTACGTTCAATTCACAAAATGCAATTGAAAGAACCCAACCTCAAATTTTGTATGGTAGCCTAGAATCCTATTTTAAAGTATTATTATAACGTAGTCCCAAACTCTACACTATAAAAAGGTTGACTGTACTTTAGCCCTGGATGAATCAAGGCAATCAATAAAATAATCAAATTTAGGCAATTATTGATGTAATTAATTAAGTAAAAGTAAACTGTGAAAACTTTTCATAAAAATAAATTGCAACGACGTCCAGTTTCGTCTTATTGGTAATGCGTACTTTTGCTCTAGATTCCGTCAATAAAATTATTAAGTACTTAAAATCGATAAAAAATAAACACTGTTCACAATCGGCAGTAAACTTAACGAACAAGTTTGGATTAAAAAATAAAAATCCATTGAAAATTTTCCAGCGAAAGAATTTCATATTTTTCTCCTTTTATATTCCCAAAACAAAAAAGACAACACGAGAAAATCGTTTTCAAACGGGTTTTTACTTTATGATGAAATCGCAGCTAAGTAATTGGAAGCGTTTTTTTAAATACGTGTAAAGAGATATTCACATAATATTATATATAATTGTTCTGATTGTTCTATAACAATCTAGAAAATTAATATAAAATTCAAATAAATTTTAATTTAATAACTAATAGAAGAGTATCACATTATATTTTAATGGTACATGCAACTATTAAGTGATTTGATGAATAGATTACATTGATATGTTTTCATATAATGACAATAATGTTCACTTAATAATAAAGTAGCCATTTCTTTGTGCTTGTTCAAAAAAGTCTGATATGCTATGATATGTTGATAAATAAATGATTAAATTAATCGATTATGATTTTTAAAATAAATTCTAACATTAATTTCATAAAATATTAGAAAAATAATGTTAGAATATTGTGAAAAATTTATTATAAAAAATACAACACCAGTATCCATTGAATATTATAAACGTTTAGTAAAGTTAAGAATTTCAACATTTTTTTTCTACCACAGTAAAACATCAAAATATAAATGATTACTCTATGTTTCAGAAAATTACTAGAATACGATTGTTCTACTTTTTTCATTTGATATTCTCACTTATTCCGTGTTATGTTGTTTTAACAAGTCAGTAAAGAATGAATAGCTTAAAAATATCATAACCATTGTTTTCTCTTATCTCGTCTGTGTTGCTTAATATGGCAATTAGCTGAGGCAGTCTTATACATACTAATATATACATATTATATTACATATCTGACGAATTATAATTCAATATTCAACGTTCACCATCGTATATAATTTTAACCTTGAAGATTTATTTGCAAGAAAGGCAGTGTGATATTAGCTGAAACAATATTATTCATATTAGTGATATGATAGCTTTTTCTTGAAAATTTTGAGCCAAAGTTTAGGAAAGCCGTCGGGTATTGAGTGAGATATAGCAAAGTGGGTAGCGCGTGACTATTGTTTGTAGAACTTGCAGCCTTTCTTCTGCAAAACTTGTAGCACATCTGACGACAGCCGGAAATGCCCGGAGGAGCTAGCAGCATCTGCCCGGAGTTGCTCGCCTGTAATTAACACTCGGTTTGCGCCGTTTACGTTTGAAATACACCCAACCTTAACGATAACTTAGTTCCCACCCCCTTCACTTTAACTGTAACATGTGTAAAACGATTTGCTTAAGTGATAATGATTGCTTTGTACAAATCGTGCCGGTGTCCCACAGACAACTTTTACAAACGATTTTATGATCTATTTATTATAACAAGCGTAAATTTTCTTAAGATAATTTAAATTTGATTTCACAATCTCTTTTCTTGTCATATTAAATAAAACTGTATTTGATAAACTTACTTTTCCATGCTATTTAGCGCCTTAATGCATAACAACCACAAGTTATAAATCTTGTTTTAGACCAAAAAAAAAATGTTCAATAAAAGCATGTTATGTTTAAAATACTTTCATTAAATAACAGAAGTACAAAAATATTTTCTGAGAAGAAGAACGTGTATATAAGATATTTTTTGTCATTTTGTATAGTTAATTTGTCAACTGATTATTTACGAACATTATCTACTAATAACGCTCATCATTAGCGAAACTGATCTTGATGATTTGAAATAAAAGTGGATTCAGTGAAAATGAGTTTTATTTTTCGAATATAATGGCTTTCCACCAAGTTTTGACATTGAACACATTCAAAGTGAGCATAATATATTTTTTAGAATATTATGCTCACTTTTGTATGTTAAATACAAATTTTAGTTTTTAAAAAAATGTTATATACAATTTATAACGAAAAAAATAGTAATACTTTACCACTTTAAACAATGTAAAAATGCCAATTTAAGGTTTGCAGCTTTATTTCGATAGTAATAATAAATCATTATACAAGTTTTTTTTCGTGTAATAAATATTAAGGCTATGTGATATTTCAATTATTTCATGAATTGTATTTTTTTAAAAATACTTTTCAAGAATTAAATTTGGTGTTTAATAATTTGTATACAACGTTATCTATTTTGTAATTTTACTTCAATCCATCAAAAGGTGTGTCATATCAGTTCAAAAAAGCTGCTATTTAAAACACGACAAATGTTTTTCAATTATCATGTTGCAAACGGAATTTTATGAAATAAGTTTATTAAATCTCGCAACAATTATCAATTAATTGCACAAAAAACGTATGTTTTTTCACTGTAAAAACAACGATTTGAATCTTCAATATAGGAATAAATAATCTCACGATTCATAGTACGTCATAATAAATATTATATGAATCACAAAATCGAAATAAACATTAAGCATTCATTCATCATCGCTAATAATACACAGCAGTAAAATCTGCTAATCTCTAAAAAAACAATATGAAAACTTACTCTTTATCTTGATGCAGATCGGTGCACTTAAAGATTTACGTCCAGTGCCCTCTAGCGTTATGATTACGTGAATGTTTTCCCATAGAATGGCGGCGTTGGACGTTTGTTAGCGGCGCGGCGCTGTTCTTGGGCGATTAAAGAACGACTACGTGCCTGCAAAGCGCGCATTAGCCTCCTATCTAGGACATTTCAATCTTGTACGTGGCCGCTGAGGCATGCCGCCAAATGAAATACGTTACGCAGTGCTTGAGACATATTTTCGGGGAACATTTCTCGAGAAAAAAAATTAAACTCCTTTTGCAAACGACGTCTTATTTTTTGAATTTTCCTACAAAATTTTGCACGGCGCAGCTAAATTATTATTTTTCAGATGATTTATTATCATGCCCTTGAATTTATTCAATTTACTTCTTGAGAAAAATCAATATAAATATGTTTCATTGCATTTAAAAAAAAAGTTTTATTGGAATAAATTTAACTGGTAATAAATACATCACAGAATTTATAATTTATAAATGTTATACCATTTATGTGACCAAATGATAGCACTCGTGTGTTACCGTACTACAAAAAAATCATGATTAATGCTTTAAACATGCTTATAAAAACTTTTATTCATTAATATTTATATTGATTTACGTTTTTGTGATTCAATGCTATGTGATGTTTTGCCATACACTTAATTTGATCCTTAATGCTATCCGCAGGATGAGAAGTAAGAAATTTAATTTGAAAGATTAAGCCAGTATTGAAATAACTTAAAATTGGCAATTGAGGAAAACGATTAAAAATTTAAAAAATGTAATATTTATCAAACATGCTTTTTAAAATTAAACTATATACATATATTAACACCATAAATAAATTAAGCTTACTAAGTGTGTGAAACTATTAACTTTTCGTTTTCTATGTTTTTAAAAATATTTGAATAAAATTAGAGAAGTTGAATGTGTTGAATGAATGTCTATAGAAATAAAAAAATTGTCACCAATTCAAGAATATCGTTTAATTCAAAGTTAATAACATTATACTGCTTAAAAATATATTCAAACAACTAGCCAACATTCTGCTTAATTTAAACATGAAAGTAAATTTAAAGTATTTTTATGCAGAGTATTTCCACGAGTTTTTGTGTTGAACACAACAAAATAGCAAACATTGAGATTTTTCTTTGTGCAACAAACGTAACGGAGTTTAAAATGTTCAGGTAAGCCAGCACATGTGCAATCCTTGCTTCTCAGGGCTTTTTACGCTATGTTTTTTTTATAATACGATTATAATAAATAAATGTGTAAATCCATTAAATTATAATATTATTTATTTTATATTATATATGTATAATATATTAAGTGTATAGAAATGTACTTAAAATTTAAATCATTTAAAGAAAATTCACGTTTTGTATTAAAATTAAAATACATCACATTTTTCATATCTATTCTGCACAGTTCCATACAAAAATGATAATTTAAAAATAATTTGCAATGAAGGAAATTGAATGTGACCAAATTTTTAAAATACGAAATAATTAAAATGAAAAGAAAAAACAAATATTGTTTTTTTGTTTTGCTTCATAAAAAAATCAGATACAAAACATATTTTACGTATAATTACGAAGCAATATTAATAATGAATTTCCAATATAAATAAAGGTAAGAATGTGCAGAATATAATACGCCGAGACGAAATTATCACGAATCACCTTTTGTCTAATTGAATAGTTCAAAAATCCAGTTAAAAAGTCCGCGGGCCGCACAAATCAATGGTCAAAGTTCACCGTAAAAGCTACATCTACGCCGTGTAGAGGTGCGCGTCTACGGTAGCAAAAGCAGTCGCCGTAGCGCTGTAGAGGCCGGGAAATTACACAATATTTATAAGGTTTATTATCCAACGGCCGCCACGCCAGCATATGAATAGTGAATGCAGACCGGCCGGTCGGATCGTATGCGCCACTATGCAAATGCGATACGCTCACGGCTTGCAAGAAACTTATTAGTAAATATTTCGACACCTCACTTACCGTGCTATGTTTAACGAGCAAACAAAATTCAATAAAGTGAGCAAGTAAAATAAAATATTACTAAAGCTTATTTAACACAGGATAATGATTAAGATCGACAGCTAATTATAGAATAATTACAAGATCTAGAAAAGAGATGTAGATTTTTTTATATCGAAACCTTGGAGACAAATTTTTTGAATTAAAATAATTGATTAAGTATTTTTTATTGTTTTAATACTCTAATGCAACAGTAAGTTAAATTTGAATGGCCACTGGTTATGTGGTCAGTATACCACGTTATAAAATCAATACGTCACATTAATGACTCAATTAGAGCTACACGGGACTGATATTGAAGTATGCAATGGTTTGAATGAAAGCACAGAGAAATTTTTAAAAAAATCAAAGAAATTTTACTTGCTCTATCACTCAAACCAATTTGTTGTTAACTGTCCGCTCTATCGTAAGTTTCTTAAAAATCCATCGATATAGATAGAACATTAAATTAATGACGATTCCCTGGTAAATAAGCAACATTTTAATTTACATCAACGTTCTGAGGATAGACCACAGCAAAATATTTCATAAAAATAGAAATCCTATTCCGTAAAATAAAATCATTTAAAACAAAGAAGTATTATTAAACGTATGCCTTCATGAACTTTTAACAAGTAGGTAGAATACTTTCAAATTGTTTTGTCATAATTTGACAATTAACATTATGCCATATAAACCAAATAGGCTTTCTTTTTTAACAAATACAACGAAAGTAAATAAAACAATTATTTTTTTGTAAAAAGATAACAAAAAATATTCAAAAATGTAAGCGCTCTTTTGTAATAAGTGATATTGTAGCTATTCAATTAATTAATTGCCTTATCAAAAGTGAAATCTTTATTGGAAAGCAGTTAGATGACTTTATTGGCTATTTATCGAGCAGAGCTTTAATGTGCATGCATATAAAGATAAGGAAGTTAATAAAGCTGATACGGGTAAAAGAAATAATATTATTCCTCACGGAAGGTAAACGAACGTGTATTTATTCTTGATATAAATAATTAGAATGAAAACACAAATTAAATCATCATTTTTTTTATTTTTTAAAATGCAGCCATCTGTTATAAGGATCAGTTAAAAATAATTTTAAAAGTCAGTTACGTAGTAAACTCATTAAATTTCACATTACGAATAATTCGTGGCAATAATTAAACGTGTTTTTCCTTTGAAAAAATACTCTCAGTATTTGTAAGGGGTTTTAATTTTCCGCGCATGGCCTCCAAATACACAATTCATAGCTAGAATATTTGAAGAAAAAAGGACTGTTCTCAAATTAAGAAATAAAAAAACCAGATAACAGACCCAACTTGTAGACTCCACAAAGTTTTAGTGGGTAAATATACATAGGTTAAGAAAATCGCCAGCAGTTTGGGTTGTCCTGCAGATTAATGATTTTAATGTGATGGAAATTTTCAACGGTATGTAAATGTGTATTCCGTTTTATTTTCATATTCAAATTTTCTTGTACTTTTTTGTGTTCTGTTTTTAAAGATTCTTAAATATATTTTTTGCTTAATAAATGTATTCATTAAATTGGCATTTACTCTTGAAAACTCGCAAAAATGTATATATAATTTTGCAATAATTAAATAAAAAAAGTTATTTTACCTACAGATAAGTCTTTTTGGTAACAATGAAAGTGACACAACTCGCAATCATATCTATATCAATAAAGCATACACAGCTAAATAATTGCTTGATATTAATTTATTATTTATGGTTTTAAGCGTACATATTTATTGAACAAGTTTTAAATTGTGTTTTATCATTATAGTATATATATAGTTTTAGCAAAAATAGACCCACTTTCCTTCAATCTAATACAATGATACGGAAATAATCTCTTGCTGGCCATTTGTAGTGAGTTGAAAGCTCTAAAAGTTTTCTGGCTTATCAAGACTCATCATATACCACCCCCTAGAACAGTGATATTATATCTGTAAGTTATTTTGTTGAGCGAACAGCCTTTGTTAAGTGATATTAAATTACTATGTGATAAAATTGATCAAATGTATTATTTTGTCAAGTTGGTCCTAAAAAGTATAATTATAATTGAACTATTTATTACCTATGATCACATGAGATAGCACAATTAATATTTTTATTGCTTAAACGAAATTAAATACAATCTATTAGATATTTTTTTAATATGTCTTCTCCCAATGTTGGACACACGAAGTAATCTGAAAATATTATGAAAGCATCTCAAAGGATTTTTTTACAAAAAATAGCAGTTAATTAAAAAAAAAAGTCTCATTTGTAACAAGGACTGCTTTTGCTCGTAAATTTGAACTCGTGATCCAGCAAATAAATTGGTAAAATACTCAAAAGGGTCAATTATTTGGATACAAGCAGTCGGTTTGCATTTACAATAATATACAGTATTTAATTTCCAATAACATGCCGATGTATCTTTTCAGTTAGTTTTTTCTATACCAAAAGAATTCCGGAAGACTAATAATTTAACATATAATAGAATTAAGAGATTTTTGAATTTTTTGCTCTTCAGTTTAAAAAAAACCAATAAGCAATGTGGAAGCTGTTATAAATTAATACGCTAACAGAAGGTGGTAATTTTTTTAGTGAATGAGGACCATAAAAATAAATTTGATTTTACTGTAACTTTGCTACAAAACTATTATTCCGGCATCGATCTGTCTCACTTACTCTTAATAAATATTATAAGCAAAATTTTATTAATATAAAATCCATGTTTTTAAGCTGTGATGATATTGTGTTTTTTTTTCAAATATTGAGAATCGCTGTAGAGGACAAAGTAAAACGACTTCATAGTGAAGAAAGGAGGTGACTAGGGTGGAGTCCGCCGACGGCGTTCATTAGATGATTGCATTTTTATTATTGGATATTGAGACCTCAAAACCCATGGGTGGAGCAGAAATAGGTTTTCGGAGACTTTTCTTCAATTTATTGCCGTCTTCCCATTCGCATACAGTCTGTTCAATCCCTAATATTAGCCTTTTGCCGAGACATATTGATTTTCATGGACTGTAACGTTATACTTAATTCAATTCATTGTAAATATTGTCTTTAGCATATAATTAATTGTGAAAAAAAAGAAAATGAAATATTATGTAGTGAAATATCGCTTGCTTAAAATATTTGACTATATCTACACAATTTGGGTATTTTTATAAAAATATTAAATAAAATCAATTAAGTCGTTTTGTTTGACATAAAAAGAATGTTATTAATATATAATTTTATTGATATAAAGTATTGAAATATAGAAACAAATGAATATTTTAAACGTTTCATAATAAAATTGAATAAAAAAAAACGTTAAGTTATAGTTAAAAATTGTTTGATTGTTGTGTGGGTTTACGAAACAGATGATATATGTTATGCTAATTTTAGTTTTCAAAAAAGGTAATTTAAAGATCATGTTGTGAACGGAGTAAAAGTATGAGGCGAGAAGCCCCACACCCTACTCCCTACACCATTTGATGAAAAATCATACATTCATTCACCAATAATTGTATTAAAATAAGAAAATGAAATACCGTTGCAAGGAAAAAAATATTTTTGAACGATTAAAAGTTTTTTTAAGTCCTTCCAATTTGATATTTCTTTTCATGATCTTTAAAACCGAAAAAAAATATATAAGAAAACATAATGAATAAAAATAATGATTTTTTAAATATCAAATTACAAATAGGATTTCTGTACTTAATTGTTGATACATAATCATATTTGATGAAGTTAAAACTTGGTATTGATATTGTTCATTTCTTAGTAAAGGCATCAAATTTTCAAGACTTGAAATTCAAATTATTTATTAAATAATTGTGTATGCAAAGATAAAATATTTCTTTATGCACTAGAATATAATATTACGATCACGCCCAAAAAATGATTCAAGCACAAAGCTGATCAAATCGACTATGGAAAGGATACAAGACATAACCCACAGTTTTTCAAAAACAGCTTTTTTTAGATTATCACAATTGTATACAATTTTATACACGTTCTATCAAAAGGATGTAAGTTGAAATGCTAAATTAGTTTGTTAACTACGCCTTTATGAAATCAGGAAAAAATACTTAAAAAGAGGTTTTTCTAGAAAAAAATATTAAATTATTATAAGGCTACGATAATGAAAAATAGTTTATCAGTCGCCTTGCACTTCAAGGTTGAGTATATTTTATAATTTGTCTTTGACTCAAAATTATCAAAAACGTTTTTCGTGTCTTCTGTAAAATTGGTAAGTCCTTTCCACAGTCAACATATTAAAAAAATGTTATCACTACCATGTTAATCTACGATTGGCGTAAGCAAAAGAGCTACAAAATGATTAAGTTCATATTTTAAACTCTCATTTCATAAATTTTCGAGCGTAAAGTCACAAACGCGACAAATGAAACATCCCGCAGGGCTTAGTTTGAGTTTGAAAAAAAGCGATTGAAAATCGACTTTTGTCTTTGTGTTTGGATAAAGTAGTATAAAGCAGAGTCTTTTCAGGGCGGGATCGATTGGACTGTGATTTTTTGGCCCGCGGGAAAGATTTGATGGCTTCGCATATATTAAAAGTTTGTCCATCGATGCGAATGGATTGAGGTGGCTTTTTATTGTTTTAATCTCCGTCTGAATCGACTTCGAGTATAATTACGCCATTAATATGTCTTGAAGAGAGGATTTTTCTTTTAAGTTATATTCTTTAAAAACTTACTTTTTTCTACTCTGCTAATACTAGTTTTTCTTCAGGTGAAACTTTTTTATTGACTCAATAAGAGTTAAATGTTAAAAAAATCTAAGTAAGAATATACAGTTGATTTGAATAATGGTATCTGTCAATTCTCAATAGAAAGAAAGTATATTTTGAAAAAAAATACTTAATTTATAGTAAATGTAATTTTTAACAGATATTTTATTTAGAAAATAAAAAGTGAGATGAAAACTAAGTTTTCGCAATAAAACAACAAGTTCTACTGAAAAAAAAATATTCAAATTTATTAATCGAATATTAAGAACCTTCATTAAAATAATTAAAAAAAATTAAGGCAATCAACCAAATCATGAATATTAACAAAATATATTAGTAAAGGTATGTGTATAAAATGTTGTTTGAATTGGTATATTAAGTAAGTAAAGTATACGAAGAACACTTATACATATACTGGGAATAAATGAAATATTTCAGGAACGAGGCAAATTATCTATTTCGGCCTAATTATACATTGAAAATAATAAGAAATAAAACATCTTTCCTATTAGCATTATTTCTCTTCATTTCTAGCAATTTAAATCTTTTCATTTGGGTATAACACTTAAAGAGTGGTGGGGTGGTAGGATTTAGTGAAGGGTGGTTGAGGAGGCAAAGCGCGTGTTTACACATAATTATTCCGCATCGTGAGATCTGCATGTACTTGCAAACTAATAATTCCGTTGTCTACAAGAATTCTGTTCAAAAGTTTTGAGATATTAACATATTAATAGACTATATTTTCAGTTCCGTAGCCGAGTAAAAACGCTTTAGAAATTAAGCCCTTATTTTTTCTGTTAATGATTTGATTTCGTAAATGTCAAGTATCATAGCATGGATTTTTGATTTATTTACATTTGTTTCAATCATAGATTTTTGTATCATTTATAGCCTTTCGTCACCTAGTTTCATATTTAGTTCTGACAGCTGACCACAAAAATATTTTTATTATTCAATATCTAAAAATCACAATTTTTTTACTGACATTGTAATATTTATAGTTAAATCCATGTTGAGTTATTTTACCATTGGGTCACACAATTTAACTCTTATTAATTATGGATTTTTTTAAATCCATGTCCACTCTTAATGTGAAGAATACGGCCTCCTAATGAAAGTATCTTAACAGATGTTTTTCTACGAAAACTGTTTGTTACTCAGTTGCTCAACCTCTCCTTTTCAACGAGAGTAGATATGATATGGCTAGGGCAGCAATAGTGACTAACTTTCGCTACGCTCAGTTATTAACGGATCGGAAAGGGTGGGAGAAATTTTTAGACAGCACCAACACCCAGCTTAGAAAGGAAATTAGTAAGCTAAAAAAGAACTTAATCCGCAACATTTCCAAGATTTGATAAACAGTTGATAGACAGTGCTGAAAACAGCATGAAAATTCATGCATGCAAGTTTTCATAAAGTGATTAGAATTCGTGATGATGCAACATACTAAGACGAAAGCCCAAGAGCCTTTATCGTTCGGTTTCATAAAATATTGCATTTTTATAATAATACTTTGATTACATACTTTTCACTTTATCAAACAATTATTTTCTGTTGAGAGTCAGTTCTGTTTTGAAATAAAAAAACAATGTTCTTTGTTATTTTTATTTTATGATATTTAATAAAATATAAAACTGACTTGTTAAAACATGCAACGGAAGTATCTGAAATACTCAAAATACTAGGAAAATCTTTCACGCGTTCGAGCTTTAGTTGTAGGCTAGGCGTCCAAAGCTCCCATCTATTGACATTATAATGAATATTTAAATGCGCTTGTTCCCGAAAGTAGTTTAAATATAGATTAGACAGAAACGCAAGCGATATTTTATTCAACGTAATATTTTCATCCACAGTTTTTGAGTGAGCTTATACTCTTAATATGTGATTATTAATATTAGTTGAGTACCGCAGATTATAAACTATTTATAATTATTAAGTTCCGAAATCCCTGACATATTTATTATATTTTAATCAGCAATAAATCTTGTATTGGGTAGTACTGTAACCGAGTTGTCAACGTTCTTCCAATTTGGTTGCTGTCTTCAGGAATACGAAACCCAGTAGAGATTTCCTTTTTCCTTTTTGGCACTACCGTCTTGGGAACATCTTGACCATCTTAATTATATTCCATTTTAATTGCAGTCAGTCTACCACTTTTTAACATTAATCACTGATCTCCAATACTCATAAATCACGTAACACCTCGTCCGTTCGATAAAGTTGCAGTATTCTAATGCTTGCAGATATGTGCTTGCAGATAGATACTTTTGTAAAGTGATTTTTTAACCGATTAATAGATCTGTGCTTAAAAGCATATTGGGTAAGCCTTGCGCTTATATTATCTGAAAATTAACTGATTCTTATATCGGAACATGGAAAGAGCAATCAGGTAACTAGTTATGAAATTAGTTTGGGAAATGATAATATTTTATTTTTAAATAACTTTAAAAAAATCATGTTCCATTGCAAACACATATGCTCTATGCTGAGAGTGGACATGTTTTTATAGCGACCGTGTTTTGCAATCGGTCGGTATTGAAAAATGAACATTAGTATTATAAACAACATAGGTTCATAATAAATAATTTTATCAATTATTTTAAGATTCTTTTAGTGTATGACACACCCAATTTTAGACTTAAGTTGTTTAGTATGTCCGCTCCCAATATAGAGCACATGGACTCCTAATGGAGCTTATCTCAAAAGAAGTGTTTCCACGATAACTGCTTGTTATTCAGTTACTCGAACTCTCTTTTCTTCAAAGAGAGTAGGGATAGAAGAATATGACTAGAACTGAACTAGTTGTAAGCTAATCGCTATAGCTATGTCCATTTTGAGAATAAGAAGGGTCGGAGGGAATTTAAGACATGCATGCATTCGGATAGAAATCCATAAATCAATTAAAAACCAAATTTAAAAAATCTGTCCGTACTGGGATTTGACTCAGTGATTTTCGTAAGCAAAGTCAATGATGTTGACCATAAAGCCACGCCGCTGAGTAATTTTATGTAAACAAAACTCATTATTATCAATTTCTCTCCACTTCTGACTAATGACTTCATAATGAGTTTGACAAAATGTTTATTTACTGTAAAAACAAAATCAAAAAAAAATTTGAATTTAATCTGACGACACTTTAACAAATCACAGAATGTGTAAATAATTAATGTCAAAATATTATATATTTTTGTTCATATTACATTCGGATAAATTGTTAATATTGAAGAAATATTAGAATGCCTCTAATACTCCCAATGCGCACAATTTTCCGCCATAGTTCATGTGCTATAAAAGAGTGCAAAGCATGCGCGGCGGTGGCGGGCCAATATTTCTTATCGGTCGTATTCAATCGAACTGACAAATCTTCTTATATGTGATTCTCGAGTCTCGGTCTCGGCCAAGCGATTCCGTTGTATATTCCAAGACGGCGCAAAGGTCAAAGTGTTTTTGTGTGCGAGTGATTTTCCGGTAATATATGAGACCAGTCTTCACGTATAGCGGAATAAATGGCACTGCAGTGATGCTTTTGCTTGTTACGTATCTTTCAAATTGTGCACAGCGAGGTTGGTTTCAGAACGCATTGATTTTGTATGTAACATATTAGGAATTTTATACAAAACTTGGTTAAAAACACAACACTTTAATGCGTATTGCATATATTAAATCATATATTTGGCAAATGTTTAAATGAAGGAGTATTGTTAAAATAGTTAATGTTTCTGCTATATTGCCTTTGAAAAAATGAAAAATAAAAAAAGCGACTACTAATAACGATAGAGAATAATTTCTGCACATGGGTTTTATATTCTTGGACAAACAGCATTTTGTCAATTGTTTTACTGTTTTTTTTACGAAAGTATGTGTGTTAGTGATGCCTAAAAATTCCTCCTCACCACTTTCTTAAAAAAAGAACAGTTCTCGTAAGTACGAAAACTTGTTTTTTTATTTTACTTTTTTAAATTTAAATTAAAAAAAATATTTGGCACTACAGCTAATGGCAATACGCCAAATATTTTTAAGTTGGTAAGATTATACGAGAAAAACTCAATGAGAATTAATTGTATGTCACTCGAGATCAACTCGAGGTAAATTGACATCACAGACACCCATGTCTTACGTCTCAAATTTAAATTGAAAACTCTACATTTGGAGGAGATATAAATTTAAAAAATGTATATTTATTATATTAATATAAATGAGTGTATAAGAATGAATGATGCAGCTGAGTGGTCAGCAACAATTTTAACGTGTTTGGGTCTGAGTACGTAAACATTAGTGAATTGATTTTTAACCGGCTCACGATTCTAAGCGGACATCCAAAATAATGCATATATAAAATAATGATTAAAAATTCATTAATATATCTAATAAGCCTAATATTTATAATCTCAAAGTACTTGAAAAAAGAGAGATATATGATAACCGTTTCATACTAAAAAAAAAAGGATTTACACTTTGACAAGATAGAATAATTGCGGAGCTTTCTGAATAATAAGCTGTGGTATGTTTTTTATCGAAAGAAATAAATAATAATGGCTTGAAAATTTAATTTTAGTTATACTATGTATTGATATATTAAAACATCCGAATTCGATAAACTTTCTAACGGTCGTTACTGGATTGGTAAAATAATTAGCATCGCTGGCAGTTAGTGTAGATACTAAATAATTACTTAAATGAGTGGTTAATTTTTGCTTTTAGTGAGAAAAAAATATTCACAGTGGATGATGATTAGGAAGATGGTTCTACACATTTATTGGACGACCAGTAAACTCTTATTTATTTATTGAATTGGTGTTTACTTAAATTCGGAAAAATCTAGTTTCAATCAAAGTTTGAAAAAACGTAAATATAAATACAATGTCTATACTTATTATTCTATAAAAGTTTACTTTAACGTAGAAATTAAAACTAATTCAAAAATAAAATATACTTTCAAACGCTATTTCTATTGAAAATTATTTCTTCGAGGATACTGTAAGAGGAAAAAAACATTTAAAATGACGGGCAAAAAAGCAAAACCCTTAGTTGTTGAAAGTAAGTTGAATCGCTCGGATGCACTTATCTGGAATAAACGTTTGCTATCTGTCGCACTGAATCAGAGATTATCGTTCAATTTTATCCACTTTTCCTCTTAATGCATTTTATCCTTGCGATTGAATAATATTTGGAATCACTAGAGGCATAGAGTGGAAAAAAAACTATCTGGTTACACTTTGAAGACTTTTTCGAATAAAAATAATGTGATTTTTTCGAACTGTTAAATTTAACCCACCGAATACGATTATGATATCTGTACTATATTTGCGTTTGTACAATAAATATAATATCATGCTGATTAAAAATAAATCAATTGTATCTAGGTATAAATACATTTTTTTTTGAATCAACACGAATGGTGTACGTTATTTTAATATAAAACTAATAAATTGTATTAAATTTAAATTGTTCAAATTTAATATTGAAATTTCACCAAAGCAGCTTCTGTCGAAATCTAAAAAAATACATTGTTTTGTTTTATACACCGTTGCATTCATTGTTTCGACGGACAAGGGGTAAATACTGCTGGGCATATAGATCACTCGGTTGCGGTTTTACGGGTTTTATTTCCAGAGTAAAAAAAATAAGCATTGATTACGTAATCGTATTTGAAGGAGTGAATATGTAATTTTTTAAAATTAAAGTCAGACGTAAATGAATATATTAAAAAAATACAAATTTTATTTCAATCCCAATCTTTTTATTCTTATTATATCCGTAGAAAAAGATGAACGACTGGCATACAACAAATTTAAGCCTAAATATATAATTCAACTTGATAAATTTGTTGTAAAACTTTTTTTGTTAAAATATATGACACGTGTTTTGTTTCTTTAAGAAAAATCTTCATACCAACAATCGCAAGGTTATTTAAGAACAGACTTAAGCTTGATTCTAATTCCTTAATTTTTATAAAATTTAATCATTTCTGTTAATGATTTTATTTATTTCTAAACTGTTTTTTCAGCCTTTTATAACTAGCAAGATGGAATATTTCAATATGATTGGCACACGCAAGTACTCTGCGTCGAGTAAGTAGAAACAACCTACAAACTAAACACACCATATAATTATTTTATTACATTAGGATCAGGTAAAGTTTTTTTATAAACTTGTATTAAAAATAAACGATAATAATTATAATATTAAATAGAAAAAAAACGCAACAAGCATTCACATTTTTATTTTGTATTTAAGTGTATAAATGTTCAATTGAGGCATTGCTGTTTGCTTAAGCGCGGCTGAACAATCCGTTGATTGCGCTTCGGTAGTCTGACTTCGGAAAAATCTAACGGAGGAAATGGCCCAAGTAAATTATTCGGAATCATTGGTTCAACTTTTACTGAAAAAGATATACGTGAGCGGCTATGGTCGAATGTTTTCAACTGTATTGGAAGATTGCACAAATAAAAAATAATTAGATATTTTAGTTTTCGCATGCGATGTTTGTGATGGAAAAAGTCATTTTAAATCAGATGAGTATTTTTCAAATGATCATCGTGTTCGATAATTAATTTGGTCGATGCATCATATCTTTTTTAAAATTTTGAATGGATTTCCCGAATTTTGCTTTTCGACATCTTCAAGCGTTCAAGTGCACGGGTGAACTTGAAATGACCTAACATCCGTGCACTTTTAGTCGAAACCTTAAATATACATACATCTATATTTTAATTATACATAGTATATACACTGATACATCGCCTGCTGTAGCACAGTTGGTTAGAGTTTGCTCAACCGATCACGCAGGTCTGGGTTCGATTCCCGGTCAGATCACTGTGAATTTGAGAATTATTCAATTCAAAGTTGGGTTCGAAGATTGGGTGTTTGTGATGTCAATTCAGATAATTTCCTCTCCTGCCATCCTTCTGATCCTTTAACTAGCAGTAGCGATTAGCCAACCACTAGTCCTGTTCTAGTCTTATCCTTCTTTCCCTACTACTCACTTTGAAAAAAGTGAGGTTGAGCGACTGCGTAACAAACAGTTCTCGTAGAAAAAAACTTCTGTTGAGATACCTCCATTAGAAGGCCATATGCTCCACATTGGGAGCGGACATGGATTAAAATATATATATATAAATACACCGAACTTTGAATAAACTCCTAACACAAACATTATTTTTAAATTACGAAACTTCAAACTTCCTTTGATAAAGATTTCAACATAGTATATTGCATTGCTAGAAATAATAAACTGAGATAAGTGAGTGATTACGAAATGAAGATCGAACATCAGTATAATATATTTTTCTCATGTCTATGGATTGAACAAACGATTCATCAAATAAATTAAATTTCATCTAATCATAAATATTCACTGTAGTGATTCAGAATCGAATGTCAGTCCAATTTTTTAAAATAAACACAAGAAACAATAATATTTTATTTACTTGTACAAGTACACCATAAAGTATGCTTTTCAAAACAAATCTCAAAGCTCCCTTTGTGTGTAACATCCAAGAAGATTGATCTCTCCACCTCATACCTGTTTGTAATAAGGATGGGAGACAAAAAAAAGACGTAGGCAACCATTGTTAGTATATGTTGGTTATGAGAATGCAGTGTGAGTGAATGAGAGATTCGATAGTGTAAATGTTATCAGTAAATAATTACAAATAAATCTATAAAACAATATAAAGTTGAAGAATGTAAATTAAAAAATAATACTTCATGTATCCGTTTTGTTATGTAATGCTGTTATAAAAAATATTTTTTTTAAATCCATGCCCGCTCCTAATTTTAAGTATATGGCCTCTTAATAGAGGTATCTTAACAGTTTTTTTTCGACGAGAACTGTTTTTTTACTCAGTTGCTCATTCCTCTTTTCCAAAAGGAGTAGGGAGCTGGATATGACTAGGACAAGACTAGTCGTTAGCTAATCGTTCTCGCTACGTCCATTTTAGGTCATGACGAGTGGGAGGGAATTCAATACACCACATACATCCATTTCTTCAGACAAAAATCCATAAATCGATTGACAATCTATCTATAAAAACTGTCCGTAATGGGATTTGAACCGTGACCTTCGTGTTCTAAGTCAACGATGTTGACACTCGACTAAGCAACCGGCAATAATAACTATCAAAATCAAATATCTGAAGAGCTATAATTTCATCATCATAACATAAGATTTGCTATTTTAAGTCAATTAAGTCAGTTCCAGGTCATCCGTGGATTTGAATGAATGCAAATGCCGAGAGCCGAAACACGGGTCGCTAGTGGCAAAATGTGTGGAAGCGTACAATATTTGAACGATTGAAATTTCATATTTTAATATATGTATTGTATTAAAATACATATATTAAAATATTAAATTTATTTATGCCGCCTGTGTGGTCGAGTGGTCAACATCGTTGGCTACCGCTACAGAGGGCACGAGTTAGAATCCCAGTACGGGCAGTTTTATAAATTGATTTTTCAATCGATTTATGAATTTCTGTTCAAAGGCATGGATGTATGTGATGTCTTGAATTCCCTTTTCCAACCATAATATCCCATGAACGAGGCGTATAGAGAGCGATTAGCTTACCATTAGTCCCCTCTTAGCCCTTTCCTTTTATTCCTACTCTCTTTGGAAAAAAAGAGGTTGAGCAACTGAGTAACAAGCAGTTCTCGTAGAAACACTTCTGTTGAGATAAACTCAATTAGGAGTCCATAAGCTCCATATTGGGAGCGGACATGGTACAAAATAAAATAAAAGTGGTGTACATTGATCCATTATAAATAAACAAACGCTTTTACGAGAATTTTACTTTAAGTTTTACGTTACTCAACTTTTTAATAGTCGGTCAAATTTTAGATAAAATAATTGATTGATTGACCTTGTGTGACATGGAACGCAAATACGCGGTAGTGTTTTATTATTAAATTAAAAATAGCTCAATAAATATTAGTGTGCACCTTGGGAGCTAATGCTCGCGGGAAAAGGTTCTCTGACACTCATATTAGGTTGTGAGTTGTGAGTCACCGTCCGCTGGAAGGTATGGGGCTCGAATCTGAGTGGGTGACCTCTTCAGTCACCCACCGCGAACTTACCTCACAGGCTCATACGTATGTTTGTTTTGATCTCAACAATAAGTTTTGTTTGCCAGCGGATATATTGCGATTCAGGAAACTGTCGGCGCGCGGCCGCCAGCCTTACTACTTTTTACCCTCACCACGATATATATATTTTTCGGTTCAGTCTTTTCACTTGCGACGAATCTATGTGCGCATTGGTGTTGTGTTATTTAATTGATTTCACAAAAAAAATGCGAAGAAATTCCGTTGACGTCAACAAATTCAAAATGTTGTTATTTCTGTAACAAATGATCTATTTTATCATTAAAATAATGTTTCGATAAAATTTACTGAAACTTCCTGTATAGATTTAAAAAAAAAATGTTATAAATAAATGAAAACTAACCTGACTAAATATATTTGATTTATTATGAAGTAAATGCTACTATAGTAGATGATAAATATTTTTTTTAAAACCATTTGCGCTCCAAATGTAGAGCATATGGACTCTTAATGGAGTTTATCTCAACAGAAGTGTTTCTATGAGAACCGTTTGTTACTCAGTTGCTCAACCTCTCTTTTTACAAAGAGAGTAGAGATAGAAGGATAGAGCTAGGACAGGATTAGTGGTAAGCTAGTCGCTCTTGATACGCCCCGTTCATAGGATAGGATGAGTTAAAGGGGGGAATTCAAGACATCACATACACCCATGTCTTTGAACAGAAATTCATAAATCGATTGAAAAATCAATTTATAAAAACTGTCCGTACCGGGATTTGAACCCGGGCCCTCCGTATCCGAAGCCAACAACGTTGACTACTCGACCACATAAGCGGCAGTGATTAATAATTAAATAGCTTTTAAAAAAACAAAATACTAGAAATATTTCATACCACAGCAAAAAAAGCTATTCACTTTAGTTTACTGAAGTAAATTTGAATCGTTCAAATTATGTACATTCACACAGATTTTGTCACTAACGACTCGGGTTTCGCCTTTTGGCTTCTTCAGGCATTCAAGTACACGGATGAACATGAACTGACCATCCGTGCACTTGAACGCCTGATGATGCTGATAGGCGAAACCCGGGTCGTTAGTGACAAAATCTGTGTGAATGTACATAATTTGAACGATTCAAATTTAATGGTATTTGTATTTCAAGCTTCTATTAGTAATTGTTTTGAGATTATGATTTTACCAATCTGTGTCCACTTGCTTTATTTAGAACGTCGAGAACTCTTTGAATAATTTGTATTTTTTTCTACATGTCGAGAGATTCAACTATTGATATTTGTATCACTTTAAGCATTTTTGTTGATTTTTTTCGATGCCTTTACACTGCCAAAAGATGTCGTCAGCATCTCACAAAAAAAACTATATTCTGTCCGGTCAAGGTAAAACATCTGGTTCAGAAAGACAGTCAAACCTGTATTCCCAAAAGGAACATATTTTCCAGAATCAAATTATTTAAAAAAAAATAAATATATAATCTCACCGATTACCGCGAGCCACCCTGCTGTAGAAGTACAAACGTTTTCATCTTACCTCTTGTATATCTACGTTTTCCATACAAGCGGAAATGTTCATCATAATATAACAACAGACTGAGCATTTATTTTCCCCACCAAATTCAAAACAATCTCTTTTGAGAATGCCGAAAATATTACGGCATTTTAAGATCTAAGTCCACGATCTTTTCAGATTATTATTCGAGATTCATAAAATTTTGGCTTTTTCAAGATAAAGATAAATCCAATCGCTGTCACACATTTATGATTGTTTTGAAGCATACAGAAAAAGTAACAAAAAATAAAATTTAAAAAATAAATAGAAAAAGAGCACAGCCACCAAGACGCTAATCACATTCTGAAAGACAGTCATAAGACAAATGCCAAACGAGTTGAACTGTTTGCTGCGGTCCGCCCTCATACGGGCCCAATAGGTCATTCTGACATCAGGTCATAGACCAATGCCAAATTTGAGACGATTGATAAGCTTAAAACATCATAAGAGCTGGATATTATTTATTTCTCGGTAGGTTAAACGTGAAGTACATAAAACTTTATCACTGCTGATTTTCAGTGTATGGATACACAGGATACTTATTAGCTGAGCAAGTCATATTTATATTTTTTGCATGCATTTTCAAGATTAAAAGAGAGGTTTTGTGAAGTTTTGTATAGGGCCAAGTATATAGAGAATAACTTCGTTTCTTTTCTTCATCGTTATAGCGTTAAACAAAAGCTGTCGTGAAATAGCGACTGCATACACGTAACGAGTGGTGATGGGAAAGTTAACAACCAACTTGTGAACTGTATTTTTTTTCACTTCACAAGGAGGACCTCTAATGAGGAGCATGTGTTATCCAAATAGAGTATCTTACAAAAAAGTTTTTTTTAGAGCTGATTATTATTCACTCGCTCAACCTCTATTTTCTGGATAGCAAAAGGAAGGAAAAATGTAGGTTGTAATAAGGTACCAGGAGCAAATCAGTTAGTTTTGATACTTTCAGTTTGTGATTGAATAAAAAGAGTTTTTTTCTATGAAAAGTATCTATGCGTTTTAACACGAATCCATAAATTGAATAATGATAATGTCAGTTCTAAGATTCGAAACCATAGCCAGAGCAGCCGAATACGACAAATTCCCAAAAGCGCTCGTTAGCTACTCAATTATAGAATAAATTGAAAATAACTCATTTCTAATTACCATGTTGTGTCTTGTTATTATATAATATTAAAGCAAATCACACTATCTTTAAATTTGATTCGATGTAAATAAATGTTACGTTTGAGTGCATTGTAACCTATTTAAACAGTCTAAAAGGAATAAATTTTAAAATTACACAACGGATTTTCACAAAAACCCTTCCACCATACGCTGTGTACCCAATTAAGTACTTACAGAGAAACGAAGATATATTTACTATAAGGGAGTTTTATTATCATTTAATTTTCCGACGAATAATGGAGAAAATTTAACCAAACGGAAAAGAGACAATCGTGCTCAATTTAAATATGCTAAGTTGATTTGAGAAGAAAGAATTTATCACCGTCTGGTGTCTGTTCGTATTATAATATTTCGGCATCCAAACCGCAAGCATATAAAATAAACCTTTTTGAATGAGCCCGCGAAGATTAGTTGTCGAATGCTTTAGCTATAAACGGGAAAAACTCTTTGAAGCACTGAAAAACAATATATTTTATGTTTTTACATGTAAAAATAAAACGCGTTTCTTGCATTTATAGAAATCGTACTCACAGCAATCAAAAATTTTCGGGTTCATGTCGTTGCAAAATCAAGTCTTGATTTTTTTAAAAGTTAAAATTATAGATTGTGGTGATTTGTGTTTGCAATGGCTTTTGCTTAAAAATGAATATTTATTTTTCATAATTTGTAATAAAAACTATTTTTTTTACCCCTCCAGAGACGAGAGCTTTTTTCCGATAAAAAAAATATTTTCTAAGCCATATTGAAGTCACGGATAACTTTTATTCCTATCCAAAATTAAAAAACAAAAAACGCAAAGTCGTTGTATAGAAACCCCGCATGACTATATGGTCATGCTCATCCTTTTATTACCGTGTAATATTGAGTACGGACAGTAGTAAGGACAAAAGTAACCGGGTTGAAATATAGCTAAACGTGATTTTTTTTTAAATATTTACAATTTGACCTCTTTAGATCAACATAATTTCAAAACAAATATATTAGCAAAATAACTGTAAATAATTTTATGTTTTTATAAAAAAATATCTAACAGTTTCAAAAAGTAAATTAAAAAAAACGGAAATTCAAAAAATCACATGTGCTTTTGGAGACCGTTCCTGTTCCTACGGCTGATGACTTACTGTAGTCCGTACCCTTCTTAACCAAATATGAGTGAAAGCAACGATATTCAGGTATAAAAAGTATAAATAGTGGGATCGATAGACAACGGTGTTTTGTGTGACCATATGGTGACGCTCGTCCTTGGAGGGTTAAATCTTATTTACCTACAGAAATACGTTATGTTTATAAGTTGAAAACGTCAAAAAGCTCAACAGGTATAAAGGAAGTATAATTTATAGAAAAAAAAATCAAAATTAATTACACTAGGTATCTGTTAAATTTGTCTGTATTTATCTGTTTTTGTCTATAACGTACATCGCAATAATGCGCTTACCTACGATGGATTATGAATAGTGCGCAGAATGGGCGAGATTTTGTATTTAAATGAACCAATACATATTACTAGTAACCCATACAAGTTTCGTTTGAACAAATGTTAGAATTTTGTGGAATTATAGTTTTAAGTATTAAATGATCGCACACTTAACATCTAAAATAAATTTAATATAATATTTATAATAAAATAACAATAAAACATTCAATAACATTGAAATGAGCAAGCAATAAATGGACATTAACTTGTTCATTACAAAGATTAGTTGTATAAAGAAGCAGTAAATAGCTCAACTATTTGATCAATATCACTTTTTAAATGGTAAATATAAATAACGAATTTTAAAAATAGATATATTGATTTCAGAGTTTGAATAAGTTTTCAACAATAAAAAATAAAAATTTTGTTTGAAAAGAGCTGGCAAGAAAACTTTGTTTGTATAGGTAAATTAGGAAGAAGAGCGACAGAAACCCATCTGAGTAAGGATCAAGGATTTAAAAATGAAATAGTAATAAAAGGGATAAAAAGGAATAAACGAGGACGACGCTGGATCCATCTAGCGGCGGGCTCTAATCCTAAGCCGATTGGTGTTCGCCTCTATAGCTGTAAATAAACCAGCCCATTTGAATAGTCACGTGGCCTAATGTATACTGTATTCAATTATTATTCGATCATAGTGAGTATCAAATACAGCCAACGAAAATGCTACATGGTAGAAAAAAATACTTGTTAGATACAAAACTGTTTTGCTCTATTTTAATACCTCATATGTATGTTTTTCTTGCAGTGGGCCAGTGGCCACGCATTTTTCAATTTACTTTATATACAGTTTAATATATTTTTTATTTTATTATTAAAAAATGTTCAATGTATTTTTCAATAAAATGCTTAATTTGGTTTTATATAACCTAAGACCATACAAATAACAGATAAATAGTGATGAGACAAATAAAACAATAATTCATTAAGCAAAACACTAATTTGTAAAATTATTTGTTTTCCTTAGATAGAACTGTAATATGTATTATATTCTCTTATCAGTTAATAATGGTCGTCATAAGCAAAACCAGCCATGATCATTTAAAATGCTTTAGTTTATAATAAATAGAATAAATATTTTAGTTTTTGAATATAATGCCTTTTCACTAAGTATTGACCACCTTAAAAGTAATGATTCAAGAAACTTGAGTGAAGTTGTTTGTTTTTGAAATTTATTACACTGATTCAATTATATTAAGGAAATTATTAATAATATTTCACCGTAAAGTGACGAAAAAAAGTTTTCAGCTCTTTAGATCATATGAGCCCCTGAGGGATAAAGTGAGCCATGTGGTGTTTTCGTACAATATGAGTTGGATGCAATATAATATTCTACACGTCTTAAAGTATCGTAAAAATTAAATAAAAGCAGTAAATATTTCATTGCAAAAGTGCTGTCTCATAAAGTAAAAAAAATATATGATATCCACCAAAATACCAAGTATAGACGTAATTGTACTTAAAATTAAAAGTCCAATATAAAAGTTTTACTATTTTACTACTTGGCTCACTTCACCTCTCGAGGGATCAATATATAATGGTTAAACTATGATCGTATCATTATTATATTGTATTTTATGTGATAAAAGTTGGCGATAAAAGGGAGTGATGAAATCTATTTGAATAGAGCGCTTCACATTCAAAGAAACAGCGCATGCACTTATGATCGATTGGAATGTTGGGCTGCCCCGTACAGAGAAAATGTAAAAACTCGGTTCATAAATTAAATCTTTGTGTCTGTGAATAGCATGTGGCTGGTTTAGTTTTCATAGCAAATAATATGGGTTTACCCGGAAACTTCAGACAGGCAAAATTTTCACATACGGTTTTTCATAGCCCTTTTTATTTATATATCATCATTATGTAAATGGAGTCAGCAAACTCTTTGACTAATTGAGAGAACTGTACCAAGTGAAAAGTGCACGATTGAAGTCTGGAATATCAAATACATATCCAAGAAAGGTTTTTTTTTTATTTTTGATATTGTTGAATGAAGAATTGTTAATTTGAAAGGTTTTTCAATGTATTCTCCTGAAGTAGTTTTATACTGTATAAAGTTTAAATAAAACATAGTGTTAGTGACATTACCAGCAGGCATTCTCAACCAAGGTTGTCAAAGGGAAAATACTCTATCATAAGAACCAGAATCAAAGTCAATTTATGAGTTTCAAGTAAGCCACAAAAACAGATTATTTGTTGACTATTCAACTTTCGTTTTCAAATATGATATGTGTGGTGGGATAGAACAATAAATGAGTTTAAAATATGACGCTTTTTTTGTAAAAAAAACAACCATTATTTTACAATAAATTTAAAATTTCAGTTGACTGTGCTCATTATCTAAACAAAATTAGCCTTGATAAAAAAAAGTTTTTTTAACAAGGTGTATACAAGTGAATACATATTAACAAATTTAGTAGCTCGCAGTTATTTTTGTAGATGAATCAATGTTTATTTATGTTTTCTATTGCAGCTTGAATGATATAGGTATAATTATGTTAATATTTGTTTCAATATAAAAAAATGTCAAATATTATAAGCATAATATTTTACAAAGATTTGATTGAGCGAGTACTTCTTAGAATTTATTATAACGCAGAAAAAGTGATTCAATTATATACAATTCTATTAAAATTGTTCAAAAACGCATTTCCTTTCAAAATAAATAATTAACCGAGTTTTAAGTATCAAACCCTCGATCCATATTCATTGAGTGACAATTTCCTGTCAATAAAAAACCCAATCAACAGAGAGGAGGTAAAAAGCTGAAATAAAAACAATCAAGGACGCCGGCTTCGATAGGGGTGAGTTTTGTGTTGAAAAAATAAATGACCCGTAAATATAACCTTATCGGGAAAATTGTAGAGAATTATAATACACATGTGATACACCCGTATACTGCAGAGTGTAATGATATACACCAAAAATTCTAACATATTTATTTGAGTACGCAAGTTTAGTGTTTATTTTAAACCAGTGAGCGAGTGTTGACTGAGTTGTACTGCTATCTGGATAAATATAGTAGTCAGACAGATGCGTTTTTTTTAAATCTAAATATAACGGTTTCTACACTTTTTTTATTCTAAATAATATATTTCAGGTATTATTGGTCTGTTAAGTGAAAAAAAGGCACAAGAAACCCGGAAATTTGTATGAGAATAGTTCAATATATAACACAAAAAATATTAAACTAAATATTATTTACTGCCAGGTCATTAGTGTAGTATATAACGTCGTTGGCTTTCGTATGGCATTTTTTATCCCAGTATGAAAGGCATCGATTTTTGTGATTTCTGAAAATTCCCTCACACATTTTTTTATGATCAAATAACGGAGCGTTACGATAGAGATAAGATAATCACTAGTTCTGTCCATCTGTTTAGTTAAAAAAAAGTAGTTGAGAAATTGATTGATAAACAGTTCTCGTAGAAAAACTTGTCTTGAGATACTTTCGTTAAAAAGCCATTTGCTTCACATTGGGAGCGGACGTAGATTTAAATAAAATATATTATAATTAAGGACACCAAAGCAGTACTTTTAATTTGAATATTATACAATGGTTACAATAATTATTTCACGGTTTAGAATAGATGCAATGAAAAAATACAAAGCCTTTTTGTGGGGAAATTAATGAAATATTACTACCGCAATAAATTCTCACAGTTTAAGCCTGATTGCATTATCATTGCAAAGTAGAGCCATAAAAGTGTGAAAACGGAAAATTGGATTAAGTGTCCATCCATCATTTTTAAAGATACATAATTTTACTTTTATTAAACGCAGTATCAAAAATAATTTATTTTATGGTTCACCTCATTTCACATTACATTGTAGACTAAAGTGTACGACGTATGGTATACGTGAAGGTCGATAACTTTAGGTAAAGGTGTGCAACAACGGTATTTTTTCACAGAATGAATGTAAGGTTAAAAGTTTTTACAAAATCTTATCCAATATCGATTGGAAGAACATTAATATGGTACTTATACCTGCAATAATACACCCTATAATATACGAAAAGCGGTATTTTTTCGACAGGTTGCTTTTTTCATATCAGTCTCAAATTGACGACTCTATGAAGTGTTGTGCAACTATTTTCTATAATCGGGTACTTGTTTTATTTATTTTTTATCAATATCTCAAAAACTGCGTCAAACGAATAACGTTTTAGACATTCACAGCAAGATAAAATGGTGTCTTATATGTCATATATTATGTATTACAGATGTTACTGGTGATGTTCATGATGATGATGATGAAATAAAGAAATCTTCAGGGTGGTATAAGACTATAATCATCTATTTTTTATCTTATTTTTATCATTTTCATAACATTATAAATTGTTACTAAGTGAAGTTGATAAGTAGCAGATTGATAGTTCTGAGTAACAAACAGCAAATATTTTTTTTATTTTATATAGATAACTATAATATCAAAAAATAGATGCATCATTGCCAATTTTACACAAATAACAGTCATTTTTGTCAGTTTTGTTAAAGAATTCTACCAAAAAGGTGAGGAAATACGCTATCAAAATTTTACTTCCCTCAATTTACTTTTAAAAGTGATATTCGCCTATAAATTGTATCGTTTACAATTTGTCTACTATAAAAATTTACGAAAAATGTTTGCTTGTTTTCATTTAAACTTCAACCCATCAATAAAAAAATATTTAAAATTTGTTGAGATTTCAATAACTAATTCACATCCAGTTTTCTGAAAATGATAATTTTAAAGCAATTGGGTTTTTAAATCAGTTGAAAAACAAAGTTGTTAAGTCAAATTTTATACTTATCGGATTATGTTCCCATCAATGGAAATATGTACATCTCTTGATTGAGAATTACATGCAAAAATGCTTCCTTTCTCCGGTGTAGACAGAAAATTATATAAAAAGGATACATTTAAAAACTACACATACATATTAGCATGTCTTTATATTATTTTCTTTCTTCTTAGAAAAGTGTAGGACCTTGGCGTGGAACACATTTATGGACTTCTATTGGAAAACACCAATATAAGTTTTTGTTTGAGAACTATAATACCTGTAATTGAGTAGCTAAATTACGTTCTTCGCAAAAACTAAGTACAGCATAATTCGCTCTTATCTGCACGGTCACGATTGGATAAAAGGTAGGTGGGATAGAAAGTTAACGTCACAGAAAGCAAAACACAATTAAAAATCAATGTTTGAAATAGCCCATGCGGGATTCGAACCAGTGACATACTCAACGGAAAAAAAAACATACGGCCAAAAGCGTGGATTCTCCGATTGACACCACATATTTGTGTGGTTTATTTTTTAGTGAACCAAATGCTAAAAAATGGTGTTGATGTTATTTATGTTACAAGCTGTAATTAAAACCTATAAGTTATATTCAGCCGAATAGACTGTTTAACTGACAGGACGTCATTGAAAATGCACTTTTCCCATTGGTTGATTTGGAATATATTTTTTCACTAATGCCGAATTTTGAAGTCGATTACATGCTTTGATGTTCTCATGTACAGAAAAACCAAAATTTTCTCTTAAATTTGACATTTATAGCTCATTTTTGTCAATAAGTGGAATAATTTTACTTTAGAAATACCCCCCCCCCCACTTATTTATTGTCTTATTTAAGCTTTTAATATCCTTCATATCGTACAAAATTGATAAGTCAACTAATAAATTAATTATATGTTTGTTATTTGTTTATTGTGTTTTAAAGACTAAGCTTGAATAAAAATAAAAAAAATCATTGTTCGAAAAGAATGTTTTATAAATCTGACCTTGAGAACATTAAAAAGTTCTACCGTCCGAAAAGCGCTTGCAGCCAAAAGAAGCAAAATCCACACAAAGACAGCGGGTAACTAACGGAGAACGGGAAATTTAAATCAGTAATTTGTATGCAGGGAAAGTAAATAGTAGCACTGGCTTTATTGCAAAGCAGAGCCACTGGACTGGTGCCGCATTGCCTTGAAAATTTTATACGTATACATAGTTCCCATATGCATCTCCAACCTGGATATCATTGCATAGTCTGTTCCAGGATTCTGCAAACTAATTGAACATATATCGATCTGAATTCAAACGTTTTTTTTATTTATATATTTTTTTTGTGACAATTCTACAATAATCCAGTCTGGATCATAAATACATAATATGAAACTATTAAAAAAGTGTGTTTTTTTAAATTTCCATCTACCAAGAATTGACAATGAAAACATTAAAATTGAAACGTTCTTATTTATTTATGAAACGTCAATTTCAAAGTAATTACTACAAAAAAACTGCATATTTGTCTCATTGTTTACCGGAACAACTTTTATTTGTTTTCATAATCTTGGATGGCATAACAGAACACTATATTTTATCAATTGGTAGAGTATAAAAATATGGTAACCGGATAAAACAGAACATCACAAAACGTACAAATGTATGGAGTCTTGGAATGAGGAATGATGTCTTAAGTAATGATGACATGTACAGATCATCGTAATGTATATCCTTAGAAAACACTAGTATAGATATGTTTTACAATCAATTAGTAATCTCTATATCGTATTAGATACAATAAATAAAACAGCAATCGTTCATATCAATAACACTTTCAATATGAAATTGTCGTAAATACACTTATATTCGACGATTATAACAGTCGCCATTGACTGATAAAGTAAAGCGCACGTTATAACATACTGTTCTAAAATTATTACCTGCATGATATTCAATTAATCTATAATATTTTTCCAATAAATAGTTAAGAAGAAGCAGGTATCATTCAACTTAATGTTCTATGTTCTCATGTTCTGTTTTATCATTATCTGTTTATTCATGGAACCTAAAAATATATCCCTACAAAAAATGAAGAATCGTTATTTATATTATATATCGTAGAAGAGCGTTAGTTAAAGTTTAAAAAAATGTATAATATTTAAAATACTCGTACACAAATCTTAGTTGATTTATATATAAACTTTAAGATTTTTTTACCACATTTACAAATACAAATTGAAGTTGAATTCCAAAGTTGAATTATTATTTTTTACCTCATCCGTCATTCGTGACCACAGCGATAAAAAAACTGTCGCAAGCAACGACATTGAAGAAAGAAAAGTTATTTACTAAGCTGGCTTTTATTTTATGTATTATCCATCAACCAAGACAACACGTCTTAACACAAATAAATACATTGAGCAATAAGACTAATGTATAAATAATGATTTATTGTAATACCTATACATTGATATATCATATTAGTAAATTATTTTTCGTTTGTAATCGATGTGATTATAAGTTTAGTCACTAACCACTCTTTTCGGATATGAAGGATTTAAATTGCAAAAGAATCATAGTTAGCTCATTGCTCTCTTTACCGTTATCAGTATTGTCGAATCAGTTGGTAAATGGATAGAAGTGAAAAAATCTCTGAACGTCATAAGATTTAACAGAAACCCATAAACCGATTAAAAAAAAATGTATTCAAGTTTTAGAATTGGAGTCGGTTATCACGCAAGTGAAGTGATTTTAATATTTAAAAAAAGCCGACCGTCGTGCAAAAAAATGCTTTAAAGTAAAAAGCACAGTTTGTGTTAATTTTGTGTATATTTGAAAATTATTTTCCATCGTCGAAATAGTTATCATCACCAATACTCACGATAAACAATAATCCATTACATATTATATTTGAACATTTTAATCTACGCTTTGCTTAGTCAGGTATATATTTCTATATGGTATTAAATGATTCCACAAACAAAAAGTATTCAAAGACATTTCTTTTGGGCGGGTAAGTGCTAATGATATCACAAAAGCGCTCAGCCCTAACAAAATAAATAAACAATAAAGGTAACGAGGGCGAATTAGCACCTATCGAAGCTTAGGGGCCCAGCAACGGTGTATCCCTTAAACACCTGAAACATTCTCCCTTTGTTTGTTAGGGGTAAATAACTTCATCGAATGCGTCTTTTGTTTACAGTGAGTCGATCGTATTGCCACTATCCTACGCCTCTATTGATTCTTTAAGTACTTACATGTAGTATCATCATAAAATAAAAGTTTTTTTGAGCCATTATTAGGTATTTTAATATTGTTAAATGGATTGATTACTTAATTATTTTGCCGCCTAGCTTTTCTTTTCGACCAAGAGAGACCTATAGAGTTGGAAAAAGATTAGTATGTGTCATACGTTGTTATAATGTTCCTTTTTGTAGGACGTGAGTGGAGAGGTCTAAAAAATATCGCAGAGACTTGTGACTAGAGATTGAAATATATAAATCGATTGGAAATCCAATTAGTAAATTATTATCTTTGGGCATTCAAACCTGTAATCCCGTAGCCGAGTGATAAAATGTCAAACATGTTTGAACGGTTGGATCTAAGACTGTATAATATATTATTATCGTAAATACAAGTAATTTTTTTATGCATATCGACTGTGGAAAGAAAAAAGGACGTAACCCTCAATTTTCCAAAACAGCTTTTTTTCGATAATCACAATGTATACAACTTGACACACATTCTATCAAAAGGATGGAAGTTGAAAATGCCGAATTAGTATCTAAATTTAGCTTTTAAGTTTGAAAAAGATGACCTTGTAAAAAATTAAAACCAAGAAAAAACACTGAAATAAAGGTTTTTCCGAGACAATTTCTTTAATTAATATTAGATTATGTCAATTAAACACCAGCTTAGAAGTATCTGTGCACTTCAAGGTTGTGTATAATTCATAATTTGCATATGTCACAAAATCATCAAAACACGTTTTTAGCGCCTCCTGTAAAATTTGATTAGTGTGGGAATTTGATTACTGTGTGTGGTCAAACGTAAAAGAAAAACAATCTGTTCATTGAATTTAAAATATAATAACTATTACAAATAAATTTTGCAGTAAATATATTATTAAAAGTGATTCAAATCCTATCATTTAATGACAAATGTTTTGAATAATACTGAAATATTTCCATTAAATTAACAATGTGCATACTTACATCTGTCGAGTGTTTTATTTACACATCGTGTGGACTTGATATATAATAGTAAAAAGTGTTTGAAAAAATTGAAAACGGGGGCGGCATGTCACCCGGCCGACATGTTTGTTTACCGGCGGAACTTCACGTCGGTTGATTGTTTGTTCACGACTATTTCCGGGTGTGTCTACTGATTTAAACAAATAATCAATTCGTATGTACTGTATCTGAATTTATTTAAACTCGTTCCGCCACATGAATGCAGTAGACTCTATTTTATTATTTTCATCAATACAGCCACATAATACTGATATATATTTAAAAAAAAAAAGTATTATTTACTTATGATACAGGAGAAAAAATATAGTATAAGTAGAAATAAATTTCCTTGACTACAAGATCAACTTATGTGATATTTTTGCAATGGCGTTCTAAAATGACTGATTCAGTATTGAAAGATGCCAAGGATTTCTTCAACCGGATTCAACATAAAGAGAAGAGTTGTTATAACACATTTCATATTTTGTAATGTGTGAAAATTTTCGTTTTTTTGGATTCTATAAAAAAATACAGATAAATTCTAAAGATGGTAATCAATAACGGTTTTAAATTTGAATCGTTCAAATGATGGTTTTGCAGTTATTTTGTGAAAGTTAATGTTTAAATATAAAATAAAAACAATAAATAGTTTTGTAGTTCCATTGTTTGCCACCAGGGATGGTTCGAAAACTTCTGCACCTGTGTGCGCTACACAGTTTGCACACGCCACGAGCTGGCCCTGTTTGCCACACTTAATACGACACGTGTTGCTCTTCGTGCTTAGTATCAGAATATTATTATTTTGTTATTTAGAAAAATAATTAATATACGAGCGACATTTCAACGGTGACTATGACATGGGACTAATAATTTATTCTAAATTTTAAATTATAAATTTCAAAATGAATATCGAACCTTCTACTGCACACAGGGAAGGGTAAGATACACACGTTGATAGTACTAATTATTATTATTGTATCAGAGAAGGTAAGTACCAAAAACAATCAATTTAATAAGTTATTTTTGCCAATGTATAATTATAGTGCACAATATTTTTTTCATAAATATCGAAAATGACAATTATTTCAAAACTAGTTTTTTTGGCGTATGGTCTTCTGCCAGTATACTGTCTAATTATTAAAAACTACCGCCGAATTTATCTTAAACAAATACTTCTTTCAAATTGTACTAAATGTATTAAAAAATATTGTCTATCATTGATTATCACATTTTTTTGGAATGCATAGCGATACTATTTAAAACATACCTAATTATTTCAGTTGTTTGAATACATTATGATCATGATACGCGCAATTTTTTCATGTTCTACTACAAACACCCCATCATTGGGGTTGTGGTTGGTGGCGTCGCAGGTCGCACCAACTGACTTTGTGTTCGCAAGTAAGATCTGTTAAATAATGCATTATTACATTTGCACGAATGATGTATGGGGAAAGTTTTTTCGTGCACATAAATCACTGCGCCCGGATTTGCTTCCCTTGTTGTGTGGTGCGGCTTGGCCCGGTTCGCGGGCTTACCACCTTGGCGAGACTTGATAACTCACTTTCGTCTACGCAAATACAACAAATAAAAAAAAACAAAAAACCGTACGCTAATATTCAAGTTTTAAAAATACAACTTTGCCCATATTTATAAAACGTAACAAAAGCAAAATAAAGAACATTTTTTTCTTAAATATCTTCACTGATTTTTCTCAGCAAGTTATGTGATTCATATTTTAGCAACATGAAATTAGAAATCTAGATTAATAGTTTTATTACAATCTTTACATAATAAAACATTTGATGAAAGAAATGATGATTTTTATCCAAGTGAAATATTTTATAAGAATACCTAAATAAATGGAAAAGCTTGTTGTCATACAAAACAATTGCATGTTTTGTCGTGCTTTATAAAGCCTATGGTCTGATACTACACTTGTAGTAAATTTCTACAAGATGTTTACAATCCCCACCAAGTAATGCTTTACCACGAAGCCTAACAAAGCGTTGGCGAACGCTGGGTTTTAATTAAAATACTATAATATATTTTGAAAATAATATTATTTTGATAAAAAAAAAATTGTAATTCAAGCTCACTTTTAACGACTCCACTGTTAATTATTATTGGTGAAATAGCATTATATTAATCAATAAAACACTTGTACTAATTCCACATTATTTATTGTAGATTTAAACTAGTTTCGTTCATTGCTAGTATTATCAACTAATGGAATATAAACGGTAAACGATTGCTTATACAAAATTAAGTAAGACCAATAAAAAGGTAAAACAAACAATCGGCAAAAGAAATAAATATAATGAAAATATATATATTTTTGACGCTGAATTATCTATAACAAAAAAGATTGGGTGCAATTAAGAATAAATACTGCTTATTTGTAACTAATTATAAAAGCAGTTTAGTAATTAAAATAATACAAACTGATGAATTTTACATATTAGCAAATTAATAAAATAAATTTGCACATGTCTTCGCAACAGTTTGTATCGAGTAAAGCCAGTTGCTAAAAATAGCGTTTTAAATGGAAAATTTAAGATTACTTATTTTCATGGAATTTATCTGCGCTACTAAATTTAAGCTTGCGGTTTAAATTTTCCCATGACTAGAAATACTTTACTTCTCTCCATAACTGTGAACTGGTAACGTACTTTAATTCCTTATCGCTCTACTTGTTATACTACTATACACCGGGCGCAGCTCATAAGAGAGATATAAATAAAATATGAATATTTATATATTTAAAAAATAATGGCTTTTAGCTTATCATTAACTTATTGTTGCTGATGATATGTCAGACGTGATTCATTTTATTAACATCTGTTTTTGTAAGAAAGTCTATTTTTTAGGTAAAATGTCAATTCTTAGGAGAAAAGTACCTTAAGTGGGTATTATATGTATAAAAAATAACATACGATCTCTTGTATTTTATACAAAGTTCTAGTAAGAATTAAGTAGCTGGTTTTGTTGATTGCGAAAATTTTAAACGGCTGAATTTATGATAGAAAGATTGAAAAATAAACAAATTTAATTTTAGTATAAAAAATCGTTTACAAGTAAAAACAAAATATCTTTTTTTCATTTATCTATTCTCCTTGAGATAAAATAGCCTGATGAAGATACTAAGTGTAAAAATTTAAAATACAAAAATGGGAACAAAAGATGCTTTCTAAAATGAAGGAAAATAATGAAGATGGCCCCACATCGATGGTATATTGTGTTGTTCTTTTGAAACGATGCAAGATCCAATACATGAAATAATAAATAAATTAAAAAGTACTTTACTACTGTTTGAATGGAGATACTTTGCAAGTTGATAAGTTATTTAAAACAAAGTATTTTTAGGTAATCTACTACTTATTGAAGACTTCTAATCAACAAAAGTATAATAATTGCAAAAACAATTTTTATCTATTGATATTAAAAAAAAAACATTAGAATAATTATATTTTCTCTAGAATATGCATGAGCACATTTATTATTGTAACCTACCACAGCTTTTAAAGGCATTTGCGCTATCATTTTCGTGGATAATGAACTTTATTTCAGCGTTTCGGAGGTAGGGAGGATATATTTGACCACTCGGGAAGCTCACTTTTTAGCTTGGCTAGGGGACACTTTGCGGAACATATGGGCGGTTTTGAATTCCCTTTAATTTATGTGCCGTGTAAAACTTCTTTTTACCGGGAAAGTTAGGCGCGTACCTATCTGCTAGTTTGGCAACAAGACCGTCGGTATGTCGGGAATATTTATTTTCCTGCATGCTCAAATAAAATAGTCGAATATTTAATGAATTAATCTTGTCTGTGGGTCCTCAAAGTAAAGTTTATGCACATATAATTACCGGTTAGAAAAACGTTGTAGGATTTTTTCAGTGCACTTTATACTGAAATACCTTGGTAAATATAATTTATTTAAAATATAAACAAACTGAAATTAGATTCATAAAATGTGTTATTGATTTTGTTATGCGTAAGTGATTACTAGATAAATAATTAAGTATATTTTATTAATTCAATAGTAACTTTTCGTTTAATAAATTTAGATTTTTTATATGACACAAAGAAATGCATTTTAATATAGATACATATTATAATTTCCCGCTGTGGTATAAATTTAAAAAAGACCATTTGTGATTTTGTGATGTCAAGCTCGAGTGACTTAAAAAAATTCTTATCGAAATTTTCTCGTATTAATTTTCAACTAAAAAAATGAAATTGAAGATTTTTTTAAAAAAATATATAGTATGAAGCGGTTTCACAGATGTTGATAAAATCAAAATATAACTGAAAAAATCATGATTTGAAGCTATTATTATTATTAATTTTTTTGTATTTATGTTTGCATTTGGTAATTTTTAATTGAAAAAAGTTATGTTTCGAGACGTAATTAACATAATAAAATAAACATACAAGAACTCGCTCTCTGTTATTTTATGTTAACGAAAAAATCTTTGTATATTTTATTCAGTTCGAAAAAATATTGGCAAATAGAAAAAAAACTTCCGGAAAATTGGGATATTTTTGGAATATTATTTTTTCGTTAAAGTATACAACAGTTATGTGTTTGGAATTTTTTACTTATAACCAAAAGATATTTGGTGTTTTTCGTTGTTTTGTAAATTTCCAGCATTGTAAATAACCAAAAAAGATTCGCTGATGACTTTGCGCGTTTGAGCGTTAGAACTTTTAAAAATACAAAAACCACAAAGTTTACACAAATCAAAGACAGCGGCGCGAGCAGGTTATTAAAAAAAATCTTTGTCCGCCTTGACAATGCTACCACTACGGCTGGGAGTATTGAGCTGGAAGTGGCAGAGAAAAGCAAAGCACGAATAATAAAAAACTCACAGAAAGCGAAGGAAAAAAGGCGACGAATAATGAATATGTATATAAGATAGATTGTACCCCTTCGATGTAAATATCAGCAGCGTACACAAAACATAAGTGTCGGAGCGGAATACAATGGGACGAAAGCGCCGAGTTTTTATTACAGGAAACATGAAGGCAAGTAGATGCAAACTTTGCACGTTAACGTTTCACGGTCATGATGAAAATAAAATTTAACCTTGTTAATATCTGGAAAATCAATAATGAAGACTTTTTAAATGGTAATGAAATTTTTTGAATAATGTCGCAGCAAAAAAGTTTAAACATGCAAATCATGAATTAAAGTTAATTAAAAGATATAAGTTACGCAAACTTATTTTTTACTTTTCCAACAAAAACCAACATTAATACATTAATATGTTAATACTACTTAAAATGGAGAAAACATTTAAGGCAAGCATCAAGTAAAAAATAACAAAGTTGACAACTATACATAATAAATAATTGATGATAAAATTGAGTATCCAATCTTTAACCAAGAAAACGAGATGCTAAAAAGTTATATTTTGTATTCGACGGCTACTTGATGTCTTCTAAGAGAATTATTTTTCAAGCATCTGTCACAATACTTCTAAATGAGTTTTTACTAAATTTATTTAACGAGTCAATTTTGCAACGTAATGTTTTATTTTGTATTTTTTGACATCATTGTATATAATAGTGCTCTTTGTTTTTATTTTTAATTTTTGGTTTTTATCTACATATGTAATTAAACTTTCATCGATTCACGCATTTTAAGTTTCTGTATCACCAGTTTTACCAGTTTTAGGTTTGGTCCACGAATATAAACTGTGTTGTACCGTACATACATTATGTTTGATACAAAGCTTAAAAATGTATGAAAATACTATATAAATAGAACAGTAATATATCATTGGAAAATGATACAAATAATAAAGCTTTTCAAAGGCACTATGTTTTTCACTATACAATAACAACTTATATGCGCAACTATGTCTTTTTCTCTACAGTAAATTGATAACATATGACTGTTCTTATTTCCCTGCAATTATTGATGGCGTTTTCTTGATTAATGCGGTTTTAAAACAGATTGTAAACAAAATATTTCAATTAAAACTGAAATTGAGTAAGACTTATCTTAGTTAAGAGTTTATCTTAGTTTAAAGCCTAAGCGTAGATAAGCGTTTCTTAACTTATGTGATTACTATTTGTACCATTGAGTATCATTAGGCTATGATCGCATCGTTATTATAAACATTGATTCAAAACACACAGCAATATTGCTGATTTTACCATATTTTAAAGTGCTATACCTACTCCAGCTGTGTCATAGTATATTTAAGGAGCTTTTTTCTTAATAAGTTGCTATTTTTACGCTTTACATAAAATTGAAGCAAAATTGCAAAATTAAATGAAATTTGTTTTGAAGTACTGTACAGTAGATAAACGACATCGCAGCTTTTTGAGACGTTTGCAGCTAAATGTACCAAGATTTTGCAGATGCCTATGTTTGTATATAGCAACACCTTGATTAGGGCAGGGAATTAAAAATGTAAATGATGATTTCTCGCCCCTTATTTGGAAGGTAAAGCACTTTACAGTGCCACTATGAAAGAAATGAAAAAAAAAATCACGTATTTTTCGTTATTTTAATGCTGAAAATTGTATCAGATTTTTTTGTTGTTGATGTGTTTTTGCCATCTTGTAAATTAAAAAACTGCACATCTTTGGAGTCTGCAACTCAAGTCAAAAGTACACATTATTAGATATTATTTTAAATTCCTCTTATTAAAATTTATTGCAATTATCAATCATTAGGTAGTTCACTTGTCAAAAGTATATTATAAGATTTTTACAAAAACACATTTCAGACGAGTTCAATATAATGGTGATTATCGACGACACTATGTCACACATATTATTAAAGTAATGAAAAAAGCCATAGTAATATGTGTTGATTTCAATTATATCGACATGTATTTTTAAAAAACTTGACGTAAATATGAGAAAACTCGACCTAAAACATTTTTTTCGTGAAATTTTATCATTTAAAATTCACCATTAAACATATTTAAAAAGTATATAACACATGTTCAGACATAAAATAAAATACAGTATTTAAAAGAAATGTGCGGTAATAAATTGTATCTACATTATCAAATTGATAAATTAAAATGATCATAGTTTAGAGAAAATTGTAAAAACATATGTCATGTTTTCATAGTGACTATGTTTTAAATGATTCAAATTCACGAGGGTGTGCAATGTAACGATTCGATAGAAATAGCATAGATTTTATGCTAAACAAAACAAAATCTACATATAACTCATTATCGCCATAAGTAGGCATGTCACACTTTGATTCTTCACTAAATCTAAATTAGCAGCTTAGTAAATGAGGTTTTATTATTGCTATTAAATATCACGAAAGCTCTCTTACAGTGACCATACAACGAATAATTGCATGATTAAAACCATTGAACTGTCACTGAGTATTATTACAGCTTTAATTTTTTAAATTTTTTTTAAATAATTGAATTTTTTATAATATTAAAATATGAATTGGAAATGTGCAATCAGAGAACTACACGTGCATAATTGTATATCAGCTAAATAACAATAGTTTTAATACGTTAAATAAAAACTCTTACAAAGAAAATAATGTTTTGTGTAGTTTATACAAAAATAATACATTTAAAATGTTTTACTATTGTAAAAAATGTTCTTTTATACATGAAAATATTATATTTTGAGTCAAATTTATTATACAGAAATACAAAAATCAAAAATAAAGAAAAATAATCACCCGCTGTGGTCTTTCTGGTAACAGATGGCTCTCCCAGGCCGGTCTGGGTTGATTCCCGGTAAAGTCAATGTAGTATTTAGATTGTTTCAATTTCAATTTTAGATCTAAAACATTGGTGTTTGTGATGTGTATTCTCCTTGAGTTTATCTCGTATGATCTTTTTTTCTACTTTTATATTTGGAAAATTGGCCGTTATTTTATTATTTTGTTGTTTTATATAAAACAGTTTTTTAATAACATGTATTCATCGTTTTTATTTTTTTGATATTAAATTGACTCGCAAATAATCAACATAAATTTAATCAAAACTAATGATTCTGTCTACGTTTATGAGGTACCAAAACGAAAATTATAAGTGAATGTTTTGAAAGAAAATTTGCACAAGCAAACAATCTTCAAAACTGATTTTGGGTTTCAATACAGATTATAAGACGTTTGTTTTGAAATACAACAAAAGAATCGGGACTTTTGATATTTTTCAAGACTTACCTGTGCATGAATTTTAATCACAACCTCACAAAGGGGAGCACACATCTGCTCATTATTTTTACGACACAAATAATTTCGTCTTAAAAATGCCTACAAACAGGATGGCGGTGTTGGGTTTCATGTAGGTACTCTAAATATTAAGAGGATCTAACAGACTGAATACAAAGTGAAAGTCTTACTTTAAAAAAATACATGTTTTACGGTTTTTTTGGCATTTTAAGTATTGTCCTTCATGTTCCTACCTTAATAACGTGATTGATAATTAATTTGCAAAGTTTATACATTTTTACAATGTTTATAAATAATGATTTAGTATCGATGGTACCATAAGCTTTATTAAATGTCTTCCAAATCGATTTCACTGCTTTTTTTATTTTACACATTACAAAAACTAAATCTTATAGCTTGCTGATATTTATTATTTAAAAAATCATTTTATCATACAACGGTCGAAGAATATCACAACTCATAGAATCTTTCTATTTACAAATTATTTATCGTTTATATGTATATTTTTTCCAACAATATTACCCACTTAGTTTATTAATCAGATTCTAAAAAATGCACGTTTTACCGATATACTAAACATGCTTAACTTGAACCTTACTTGGCTATAAATAATATATTAACTGAAAGTAGAAAATATGAAATATTGTATTTTTTAAGTATTTTCCTGATCGCAATTTTCACAGCCACTTATTTTTTAAAACTTAAAAGCTAAACTTAAGTAATAATTCGGCATTTTCAGCTAACATATTTTTGATAGAAGCTGTATTCATTGTGATTATCGAAAATAAAATTTTTGAAGTAGCTGTGGGTAATCCTTCCTTATGCCTTATTACAGTTTATATTTTAAGAGTCAACAAAATTGAGAGAAAGTTTTACACACCACAAACATCCAAGTCTTCAAACACAAATCTAATAAATCTACTGAAAAATCGATTTTGAATACTGTCCGTTCTGGGCTTCAAGCTAGTGAGAATCGCAACCAAGACAACATGCAACAGGGAATATGAAATTTAAAAAAATGCTAAGACTTGATACCCACCTGTACTATAAATTATTACTTGTATAAATTCCTCGCTAAGTAAATATTTATATTACGTGTATCATTACAACAATCATTGAATGTGATCGAATATGTAATAATAGAACACAAGCGGTTATGATTCTCTAATTAAATTCGCTAAATTGAGTTATGAAATATTTGAAATTTAATTTAAAGTAATAAATAACATGACACAAAGACAGGTGGGCTTTTTTCTGTTCTTTGATCCTCGTGATTTGAGCCCGCGGGAAAATGGCGGAGCGGCGCGCTTGCATGAATATTCATTTTATTCATGGATTCAGGAGATATTGTTGTGAATAATTTTCGCATCATACAGCACAAGATTGGTGTCTATGGGAAGGGGGAGCTCTTTCTGGGGGCGGCCTCTTTCAGATTGATTGGGGGCTTTCGATAATTTATTGGAACGGGTGTGCGATAGAAATTTGTATTTTATGTGATTATTTTGTATCTATTAAGGCTCTCGTAGCGAAAAATCGATTAGGCAACAACGTTTTTGTTCAGAAAATGTTATATACGTATTTTTTTATTTCTTCACAAAATATTACTTTACGAAAATAATAATATAACTGAAATGATTATCAAGACGATCATTATTTAAAAAGTATAAGAGCCATTACTGGTAACATGGTAAAATCTCGATATTACAAGCTATCGCAAACAAAAAGGTGTCAGTTAAGGTCAACAGATAGCCCATCTATATATATAAAAGAAAGTGGGGTTTGTTACACCACGTATATCTCGAGAATTGCAGCTCGGATTTTAATGATCTTTGTTTTATTAAATTCGTATCCGCCTAGAATAGCAGAATAAGCATTAAAACATCGGAAAAATATCACGGCAAAGAAATTATGAAGAAAATTAATTTTCTCATACAGTTTTCAAATGGCGAACACCTTGAAATAATGAAAATGTCGTTTGTATGCAGATTTCATCCGCTAGGTGGCAATTTTTCCAAAATTCATTTGTTTCTGCTTCTTTTGCATACGATTGACTTCTAAATAATTTTAAATTTAGAGTTTGGATTAGAATAAAACAAATCGATGATATGAAATGAAAACGAAATAAAATCGGATAATATTGAAATAAGGTTATGTTTATAATTAGGTGTGATATTTTTTTTGACAACAATATTACGCTGTTTGCACGAACGTTGCTCTACTTTGAGATGCCACGTTATTACACTTGGAAAGCTACATCGAAGAAATTTTAACGTCGAAATCAAGGCGATGCGGTTCCTGCTCATCCGAATGATTACTGATGCTCTTGGTCGCATTTACACAGTTCATCCGAAAAATGACGTATGCTTCTACTTGTATGTCAACAGCTCAATTTGCTTGAAAATGATACTCATTACAATCGCTGAAGAAATTGTTTCTCAATCTCCAAGTCAGATACGCACATTATTTTCTATCATTATTTTGACATGCTTCCCATCGAATCCCCGTGAACTGTGGAACAAGTACAAGAATGACATGTCCGAATACATTTTGCATCGAATTCGTGTCAGTTCAGGGAATCCCGATCTCGAGGTGAATGAAGAGATACATAACCAGGCTTTGCTTTAGATCGAAGACATGTGTTACCTCATGTGCGGCAGTTTGGTAGTCAAGTTAGGAATGCCAACGCCAGATCGTGGAATGAACGACGCTTTCAATCGAGAATTGGAACGTGAACGTGAATATGATCGAGATGCATTGAACCAATCAGTTTGAACGAATGTACCACTGTTGAACCCTCAACAGAAGGAAATTAGCGATACTTTAATGAAGGTAATTGATGATGAAAATGGTGGCTTATTTTTCCTCGATGCGCCCGGTGGAGCTGGGAAGACATTCTTCATGTCATTGATTATGGCCACTGTTCATGCGAGATAAAAAAATTGCTGTAGCAGTTTCTTCTTCTGGAATAGCAGCCACGTAGATACATCAACCGCTGCCGATGAAATAAACGCTTGCCTCAAATAATTGACAAACATGCGAGTTGCATTGCTAAACGATCCATCTGCCGAAGATTTCTCCAAGCAATTGCTGACTATCTATTTATTCATTGTTCAAAATTCAAATTACAGTACATGACATATCAGCTGACGCCAATTCGCCGTGTACTTGAAAAATATAATAAGACAAAATATAAAATAAAACTACATAATATATCAGAATCAAAATCAACATAAAAAATCAAGAAATAAAATAGTGAAATTTTACAAACAGTTCACAAATACTATCACTAAAAATGTCCACTTCTCTAGGCAATGCGTTGATCAATATAACGGCCCTTGGAACTGGTGATTTAAACCTCTTAAGCGAGGTATAAGTTTTTAGAAATAAAAGTTTTTGCTCATAGTTACGCCCACGTAAGAATAAATTGGGAGCATGTAAATTAATAGTCATGAGAATTTGAGGATTATTAACTCGGCCCCGAAGGAGAAGAGAAAAATGATTTAAGCTTGAAAACGATCTTCGACTATCGTCGGTAACGACCGTGTTCCTGTTGACAAATCGTACAGATTGATTTCGTTTCCGCCGAATTTTAACAAGTTCGTCCCAACGAAGGACGGCTTCATCAAAAAAATGTTCCCAAACGTCTAATCACAAAAATCACAATTGATTGATTGAATGAGTAATTCTTGCGGCGAAGAACAAAGATGTGGATCATTTAAACTTCACAATTCAAAATCAAATCGTTGGTCCACTACATTCCATCAAATCTAGCGAACTTTCGCAAGGTGCGCGAAACATTCTTGCGCAGACTGTACATATAACATATTCTTTCAACCAAAAAATAATTATTTCTGCTTCTCTATGATAGTGTCATCAGAAATAGTTTGTAGTATCGACCAAACTATTTTTTTTTCGTTTATTAGAGATTCGCGCCGCAGCACACCCAGCATCGCCTCGCGGCACACCGCTTGCGGAGAACTGCTTTAAACGACTGAAAAACTGACATGCAATATTGCGAAACACTCACCAATGACCAAAGTTTTGGTAGCAAGTAAAATCATCACCTGGGATGAATGGACAATGGCGCACAAATGCGCATTGGAAGCACTCAATCAAAGTATGAAATATCTGTGCAATGATTCAAGATGTTTTATAGGCGCAATGATTCTACTATCTGGCGATTTCCACCAAACACTACCAGTCATTCCAAGATTTACCGCTTCCGATGAAATAAACGCTTACCTCAAATCACGACTCTAGCGCTATGTAAAGAATCTCCAGCTGACGACAAATATGCGAGTTGCATTGCTAAACGATCTATCTGCCGAAGCAATTGCTGACTATCGGTAATGGGGGTGTTCCTGTCGACGAATCGAACGGATTGATTTTGTTTCCGCCGAATTTTTGCAATTTCACTTCATTCAACAAAATGTTCCCGAACATCTAATCACAAAAATCACAATTGGTTGAATGAACGAGCAATTCTTGCGGCAAAGAACAAAGATGTGGATCATTTAAACTTCACAATTCAAAATCAAATCGTTGGTCCACTGCATTCCTTTAAATCTATCGACCGTGTAGCAAACGAAGACGAAGCAACCAACTATCCAACTTAATTTTTAAACTTATTGGATCTGCCTGGCTTGCCACCGCGCAATTTACAACTGAAGGTTGACTCGGTAGTCATCATGCTTCAAGTTATCAAGTTAACAGAACATTTATTCACTTTTAAGGTGTTCACTGTCAATACTTGGTGGAATGGCAATATAATAAAAATAATAAGTTGATAATGCTCGCGATGAGCGAAACCGGTCCTGATCAAATAAATTTTATTTAGTGGGAAAAGTACTAAAAATGTTTTATTATTTTTATTACGACATTTATTGATTCTGAGGCGGTACGAAGTTCGTCGGGTCAGCTAGTTATATAATATATAAGGGTGTTTTCATAGTGTTTCAAGATCGGTTTCGCTCGTGGCGAGCAGTATCAATTGATAAAAAATAGAATTTTACAGTGTTATTTATACATTTTTTTTAACAATTGGCATTGTAAATTCATAAGTTGATAATGCTAATTTTTAATATATGTTGAAAAAAAATACTGGTTTAAAGTAAGTGATTTTTTTACCAACGAAAGAAAAGCTGTAATTTTTTCAAATAAAATACAACTATAAAAAGCGCAATTTCGGAAAACCAAACGGTTAAAAATCGAAGCCGGACGACAAAAAAGCGAACGATTCCTAAAAGGTGCACTAAAAAACGGCATGCCTTGCGAAAAAGCTTACTCGTGATTGTGTGTTGTTTGCGGGGATTTTTTAAAGTCCCGCGCAAGCAACAAACGGCAGGTGTACCCGCCCAAAATCAAGATTAGATTCCAAAGGAAAACAATCTAGTTACCGTCGGCTTGATAGATACGCCGGGCGGCATATGTAGATGGAGGCGGAAAATGCCAGCGTATTCTTACGTGCCTTATATTGCTTCGTTTGATGTACGTTCGAAGATAAAATGTGTTTTGATGGCTGTGCTTGTAGTCGTCATTAATTTACGTATTTTCAGTTGCTAACATTTTTTTTATAAAATATTGAAAAATACAAATTATTTCTAATGAATATTAATAGTAATGATTTATACAATCGATATACTTATCCAGTGGGGGGGGGGAACGTAATCATGCGGCCTCTTCGCTACTTTGATGAGGCTTTTTGACTTGATCAAAATATTCACTTTGGTCAAAAAATAATCAACCCATTTTATGTTTGACAGTCGAAATGGGGTGGGTGTTAACGTTTTCTTTACTGTGATCCTGTGAACGTGGTCTTTAGAAATGAAAAGGTTCCTCAACCTTGTACTAAGCTGTTAAATAAACTTAAAACTGTTGGGTTACACTAAAACGTATATTAAACAACCATACAAAATTAATGTTGGGTCTGTAGTCAAGAGAACAACGTCGTTGTCTTCATATGCATTATTAATGCGCTCAAATATTAGTGACAACAAATTGGTTTATCACCACAACCCGTTGTGTGTATGCATTTGTAGTTCGACGACCGTCTTTCACAACGCTATAAATATAAAAAATAAGTCCACCCCTCAAACATCTTCTCACGGCCCGAGCAGAGCTGTACGGGATTGATTTTGAACCATGCATTAGTATGCTTGAAAAAAAAAAGAGAAATAAGTAGTGTGGTTAGCTAAGACACTTAAAATTGATCATGAGTATCCAGTAAATAATCCATATACTGTGATTCTGTCGTTATAGACGAGTTAATTAATTCTAGTGAGGAATTGTACCTATGACGATCTTCAAATAGTTCAGCAATCTTTAAAATGCTTTGCCATTTGAGTCCGTGTGCAGATGTACATAACCAAACACTTCTGCTAGTTTGCATTCCATCTCAAGGTAGTCTCAAAGATTAACGTTCCGTTCAGCATACCCACAAATACAGTCCGATATTAAAATCAACATGGTCAGCGCAAATAATCAAAAATATGTCTTATGAGTTTTTATTTGAAGCTATTTATGTGATTTATATGCCCCTTATAAGACAACAATCAGCGTATCACTAGTGTACTCATTTTATTCTTCTACCATTACTCTCTCCGGAAGATAAAGTGACAGAATAACATGGGATTTCTTAAGTTAACTTTTGTTGAAACGTCGTTTGCTGAGCTTCATTTTTAGTATCGTATGAATAGAAGGGATTATTTCGATATCACATACATTCATGTCTTTGAACACACATCAATATTTCAATTTAAAAATGAAAGTGAGGCCAACGAGTGGGAAACTGTTCTTTATTATAAATAACATTTTAAAATAAGTAATGATATAAATAAATTTCGAAAACAGCATATTATACTTAGTAATCTTTTCACATATTTTAAGAATAATTTAATTATGATATTTTGAAAAATAATAATAAAAACATTCTGATACAATAAAACAGAACTGTGTCCTCTCAGCTTGTACAGTTGCTGTCAAAGTTTTGTATTATAATGAAGAAAGTATTTTTCTTTATTTAAATTGAATAATTAATGGTAAATTTCATCAATCACTCTTGTATTGAACGGAGTTTTATACGACACACGTGGTGGGAGGAGGGCGGCGCTCGGGAGCTCATAACATGAGCGATTTAATTTTACAAGTTGCCGCCTGATTGCATAATAGCAGATTAGAATAAAAACAAAGCAGACCTCTAACACGTGTCATGCTGAATAAAAGATTTTCACGACATGAATGAGGTTGCGGAAAAACTTTTTACTTTGTCTAAGTGCTTGCAATTATTCACTAAAACAACAGGAAGCTTTTTGTTTTGAGAAATATCAACGTTCTAGCATTAGAGCTTTTTTTTAGTTAAACAAAAGCAGTTCTATTTTTTTGATGTAAAAAAGTATCAATACTTTGATCTTTGAATGATTGTCTCCTTTACCATAAGTTATAAGTAAAATAAAATTCTTTAAGTTTCCACAAACATACATTATAATTTATGTTATTTATTATTATAATGTTGGTAAGATCATTTAATTTCACATGTTTTTTAAAATTTGACAATAAAAATTAATTGATTTAAGGTAAACTTGGATACACTGGCGTGAAGAAATTAACGAATAGACACAAAGATTAAATGAGAATTGGATTTGAGGCAAAAAGCAAAAAGCTAAAACTTGTATGTACAATCACGTTTTTATTAAGTATTTTAGTGGATTGCATGTTTTTATTTTTGAGAGAAAACACTACACCCCAAGGTGTATATTTACCAAGCTAACTACAATTGTACGATACCTAAGGCATGCAAAATATTACAATATTTTCGAAAATATCACTTAGTTCACTTAACTTTTCAAAAACTCATATGAACCAATTTTCGTGTGAAAACAAGAATATAAAATACAAAATAAGAAAAACAAATTTTATTTTCATTATCTTGTTACAAACAATCTTTGAAAGCCACAAAAAAAATATATTTATAATAATAAAATAATCTAAAATACAAGAATGAAAAGAACTGCATTCATTAGAATCCATTATACGTATTCGATCTTCAATAATCATAAAACGGTGTCTTACTAAAAAGAAAATCCAAGTGCTTTATTTAGTATGAAACGTCAAAGATATATTTGAAGTTTCTAATAGAGTATTAAGAAATGCTGATATATTATAATGTGGTAGATCTTTTATTACTCTTGTCAAAAACATACAAGTCATTCCACGTTTGTACTAAATGCTCGAGTACCGTGTTAAGGGGTGAACGAATAGTAGATAAGGTATTTTATAATACACACAAGTAGTAAAGATCTCAAAAATTTTAATACAAGCGTCTTGTAAAATCCCAAATATTTTGTGACGGGCTTTGTGAACTAATATTAATATTAATTCATTATAATTGAATACGTAGTTTTCTTCTATATTTCATAATCTTCTTGAAAGTTTGTGGTGTCTTAATTATGCTTTATTCACACATATTTTTTTTCAAAATATAAATTAATTCTAGTAAAAAAAAACATTTATTTTATAAACAATACCTTGTAGAACCTTATTAGAACGTGTTTGTAGCGTGAAGATAATATGAAAATCAGTCATGTACTCAAAAAAAATCGTTGATAAGAATGAATCAACATTTCAACCAAATGAATCAATCAAAAGTAGAAAGTTTTATTTTTATTACTAGGCCAGATTTTATTTCATTATTTTATTAATAAATCAGTTTATAGAACATGTTTTTAAATACTAAGTAAGTCATCAATTTCTAGTTTTGTGCATTATAGTGTACAGAATAACAGAAAATGAATGTCTTCATGAATAAAACATCGTATTAAGATTGTGATATACTCGCTCTTAATAAAACAACGTAAATTGAATGTTTTGAAAAGATGAAAATTAAAAAAACCTAAAAATAATAATAATAAAAAAACATTATTAATAATATTATTATGTCAATAAAATTTTTTTATTAATTATCAGGATTTAAAAATCACCGAGGAAAAAAATCTTAAATCGCGAATTTCTACAGGATTTATGGTAAATATTCAATCCTGGGATCCTAGCATTCTGGGATTGGAAAAATTGTCAATCTCAAAATCCCGGGACACATAGGGTCTTGGGTTTTATGCCCTAATGTCGATTAATAATCCAAAGTATAAACTCTTATATTCGTGGTATAACCCTCTAATTACACAACTGATTAAAAGGAATCAGTAATGATCCTTCGTAACCTTCGATTATATCATTATAATCGATTACTGTGGAATAATGTTTTGCGGTGGAATTTGACTGTTACGTAAAAATTATACTTCCTCGGCTCTTGATATGCAGCGGTGAGAAGCATCGTCTGCCGTTTACCATATGCACCGATCATAGAGCAGCCTATTCAATTTCACGCTTCGCCAATGTGAGATATTTATTATCGAGGCAGGGAGCGTTGAACAACCGACATGGGCGGAGGAGGCATAAAAACCTCGCCATATTGTTATTGGAATATACTGTCTTCGGCATATTTAATATCTCGCATATAAAATGGCTGTAAGAAAGTAATAGCAATAACTGTTCAGAGTTTTTTTTATAAAACTAATGGACTTTACAATTTAACAATATAAATATTTAAAAAACACTCGACTGATCTTTACGACGAGTTCTGTAAGAAGTAAAACTGGTCTGGATCTCTATTTGAAAGTGTAGAATTATTTAAGATTTTGATTGAAGATGCTTGGTGGAATTTTAATAGTAAATTTGAATCGTTCAAATTATGTACATTCACACAAGTTTTGTCACATCAGTTCAAGTTTATCCGTGCTCTTGAACGCATGAAGATGCCGAAAGACGAAACCTGGGTCGTTTGTGGTAAAACTTGTGTGAATGTACACAATTCGAACCATTTTAATTTATGCTTGGTGGAATTTCAATATTAAATTTGAATCGTTCAAATTATGTATATTCACACAAGTTTTGTTACTTCAGTTCAAGTTCATCCGTGCTCTTGAACGCCTGAAGATGCTACAAGACAAAACCTGAGTTGTTAGAGACAAAACTTGTGTGAATGTAAACAATTTGAACAATTTAAATTGAATGTAGAATTATTGTTAAAATAATGTTTTATTATTTATTCACTATAATGCCTTTCAAGCAAAATTCTATTATTGCCAACACCTAAAAAGTGATGATAAAATAATTTATATTTTTTATTAAGATATACCTGAATCAGTTCATCGTATAAATATTTTTTTTTCATTAAAGTTGTTAAAAACAAAAAAAAACGATTTACAGAAAGCTTGTTGCGTATAAGCCATTATTTTTTCTACTTGCTTCGAATATGTTGTCTTTAATAATATTTAGAAACATCACAAAATATTCGATGTTGAGTTAAATGAGGATTGAAAAATGGTTATATAAGCTTAAAATTGAAAAAAAAACAAATTTATGAGAAAAGTTTTTGTTGTTGTTGATTATGGGTTCACTTAGACAGAGGGATGTTTACATGTTACGTAGAGGGTGTGCTGTTGCACCGCTCACTCGGCAAAGTAACACTTACCTGATCACTTGATCCAATATATGCAGTTCAGTTTAATTAATTAGCAACACACACATGTTGAAGTTAACAAATTGAATCACTTAGTTTAAGTATATCAACGATTGGAATTAATGCAACGTTTGAGTTTACCATGAGCACTTTCTTGCAGTTCATTTAAAATTGTTTGATTTAAAAAAAGTTATATTAATATGTATTCATATGTGCATCCTTTGTTAACATGTCAAAAACTGGAAAAACGATTTTAAATAGTTGCTGCATACCATATTAATAAAACTGTAATACGTTCATTACCAATAATAATTTGAAAACTCTCACTAACCGAAATATGAAATACTTTTGAATAAAATTGAATTAGTTTTACTGTAATTTACAATTTCAATAAATTTTACAAAGGACTATTATGAAAGTCATTAAAGATCAGTTTTGGTTAACCAATTTATTCTGATATTTCAATTACTAAGATATGACACTAAATATAATTTTGATTTGTGATAGATAGTTGCACAATAAACGTATATATTATAAAAACAGTATCATAACAAATTACAATGAAACGTAGCTCGGTCTTAACTATAGGTTTTAAGTACTTAGATTTCCAAAAGCTCCAGATTGACGACCAGGATAGATACACCAAGAAGACCCATGTCGTAAATCTCATATAAATAAATAAAGACGAGAAGTAATTGGTAAAGTTTCTGTATGAAAAACCTTCTGGTTTTAAAATTGACCCCTTACTCCTAATCTACTCAAGCGATTGATTTATGTAAGTACACATACATATCCTCTAAGCTAAGTATTGCGTTTTCAATGTTAATTTTATGAAGTACCACTCAATAGAAAAGTAAATTTTCAAACAATTTATTACTTATTTGCTCGACATATTGTATAATCATGTATAAAAGAAGTATATAAAATTTCATAGGTTAAGATGCGGATGACCTGTCGCAGCGAGCTTGAAACTCATCTAAAATAAAAAACGGCTCGCTTCATAATAATAACAAAGTCGGTATATGAGTGTGGCATAACGAAATATTTTCGTTTCTATCAACTATAATAGGTTATGAATTCATTTTGATCTTCCGTTAAAATTAACCGGAAAACTATTTGAAATAATAGATTAAAAATATATTATTTCTGTTTATATTTTTGGCAATTTGTATTCATTTAATATTTATATGTTAAATTTAATTGCAATAATACACTGGGGAATAAAATATTTTTCACTATAAACCTACATAAGTTCTATATTGACAAGATGTTGCATCAGGTGGACGGGAAAATGTAATCACAGATTATGTGATGAAACACAAACTCTCCCATTTGAGCTTGACCCATTAAGATAAGAGGATTGATTTTGAACATCATGGTAACTTTGGTTGAAATAAATGCTTATATTTAGTATTAATTGTAAATTAAATATTATCGGCTGGTTGAGTGTCAACTTCGATGACTTAAATCACAGAGGGTACGGGTTCGAATCCCAGTACGGACAGTTTTTAATTTTTTTAAAGATCAACTTATGCTTGTCTGTACAAAAGTATGGATATATGTGATTTCTTGAATTCCCTCTCACCCATTCTATCCAAAAACGGGCGTATCGAGAGCAATTAGCTAACCATATGCTCAAAATTGATAAAAAATGAAAAAATATATTGATTCTAACTAACAATTAAATCTTTTAATTGCTTGCCCCGTAGGTGAACTTATGAGTTTAAATCCCGTTAAAGAATTTTTCATTTATTCATTTGTAAATCTATCTATGCAGTTCTCAAAAGGATTAGATGCCTCTAATCATTCTGAAATTCTCAGTCTTTTTTACAAGGTCTACCCTCTACCTTACCCATTCCGATGAGTTTGATTTCGATTGGTTGAGCGACTGGCTGAAATTCCATGAGTAATCAAAATGATCCATCATGGGACGGTATAGTTAAAATATTATTTAATATTTGACACGTAATAAACGATAAAAATACAGCTCATGTGTTTCAATAATATAAAAAGCAGTGACACCGACAAAAGTTGCAATAAATATTTGTCAATCAAATAATTAAACATAATATATATATTTACTTTCAAAAAAATAATACAATTCTTACAAGGATATCGGAAGAAATTCTAAAGCTAAAAGATTGTCGAATTTAATGCTCACCATTCAGTTTGTAACAGCTTTTTTAATTTTTAAATAATGATACTATTCAAATTCAAACGTCATGGACCAGTTATGAAATAAGAATTTTGAATTGAACATAAAAAGATATCTATATAAAACTAACGTTTACTTTATCGATAGAAGATTATTTATTTACAAGTTAATGTTTTTATGATTTAACAAAATATCTATAAAACAACCAGTTTGAAGACTATTTGTGGCGCAGGAGAGTTGAAGGTCGCTACAACAGTGTTCCTAAAAATACCTTTCCCATCCGTTGCAGACCTGTTTATCGATTGCACCGAGATATAAGAAAACATTACGGTGAGAGTCGAACAGGTGTTTAAAAAGATACGTAGCGAAAAAGTTCAACTAAAAGCATGCCAAAGTCAGATTATGAAATCTATGACATTCATCGATTTGACCCATTTAACCCTATGTTATAACTTTGATGTTCATTTTAAAATAGAACATAATACAACAATGAAAAACTTAGTACGTATCATCATTGCGAAAGCATCAACAAACGGTTGTAATTAGGGCATCCGATCCCGTAATTTTCCCGTTCCCGTCCAATTTTCTGATCCCGAAATCCCGGGGTTTCGGGATTGAGAAATTTTGAGCAAATCCCAAAAATTGACATGAAATTGGCAAATCGTAGAATTCAAATTCCTCTGTGAGCTAAAAAAAACAAGGTTTGGAGATAATCCGGGGAAAAAATATAGCGAATTGAGGATTTCGAATTCCTCGGTGAGCAAATCCCAATCCCGGGATTGAAAATCAATCAATCCCGAAAGCCCGGACTGGATACCCTAGTTGTGATACTATACGTTAAGTATACACATTATATGTGTAAGTGATCATGACAAAAAAAAATACATTATAAAACTTGAAAGATCACACAATAGTTTACGAATGCTTTACAGCAGTGATACACATTACGCGGCCCGTTTTGACTTTTTTCAGAAGGACAAAGATCACATTACTGTGTACATTAGTATTTCAAAATAATCAAAAAATTGTAAGAATGTACACAAAAATAAATGCTCTTTTTGCACGGCTTAGTTTTTACACGATTTTGAAAAAACACGGAAAAATGTGATGGAACCTATCATTCATATATTTATATTCACTTCATCTTTTTTATACGGTTTTTTTTGCACGGCTGTTTTACATGGAATATATCCCTTGTATAAAAGAAGACTTAATGTTGCGGCCCTAACATGATAATTTGTTTTTATATGGCCCACTAGAAGGAGTTGGTTGTGCATGCTTGCTCAGAGAACTGATTTTTTTGCATGGGAATGAAAAGAGTTGTCTACGAAAAGAAGTGTATTTTTAAAAATATCGAATAGCTTTAAAGACAACCCAAACTGTTTCCCTGCCTAAATTTACTATGTTATTCTTAAAAATTACATCGCAGTAAAAAATGTGATCAGAAAATAGTAATTGAATGAGAAATTATCTGATATATTAATTAATCATCTACGTTAGTAAATAAATTATGTTTTACTATTGCATAAAACATATAAAATAATAATGAAATTGGATTAAAATGTTTCTACCTTATTTCTAATTATTTAATTTTGAATTGAAAAGATTATAAATAGGATAAAGATTCCAAAATATGTCACGAGCATCTTTAATCAATTTGTCGCATTTACAATTAATTTGTAAATATTGGCTGCTTAACGAATGTGGCTATTTTTAAAAGGCTTGTCCAGAAATTGAAGACTTGAAGCTTTTGTTATCGGAAGTATTAGCAATTAACTTTCTACTAAAACATTTATTTAGTATACTATCAAGCTCTTACTATAAAATTATTTATATTAAAATGAATGTTTTTGTATTAGAAACAAAAGGTGTATTTTAAATTACTCAGTATACACGGTGCCTTAAATAATATTTTAATGATAAAATATTTCTTTAGATATTTTATTATATCCATAAATTCAAAACCATATGAATTAAATTATTAGCTATGCTTAATATTTCACACTTTGATATCTCGTGATCAAATTATATCGATACATAATACAATCTTCACATCATAAATCGAATCGCGTTTAAAACTCAAATACGTTTTTCATTTTTGCGCGGCATAAATTTCAATTTCTATAAACCGCCAGCATTATTTTTCGAAAATTATTCCATGGGTGATTTAATATTTAAAAACACAGAACGCTGCGTTGTTAGGATATTAAAGTGCCAAATTCGATTTTAAATGTGATTAATCAAACGAACATGCGAGAGACAATTAAACAGATTAAATTACAACAATGGCTTTGCTTTCTGATTACAATATTAATATTAATGTAATCATATTGTACCGATTTGTTTGATTTTGATATGAATAATGGAATATAATTGTGTAGTTGCATGGTTTTAAATAGGTGATATAATATTTGTTTGCAATAATTAATAATGGTTTTATAAATCACTTATTGCGGCATCAGGAATAATTCGATGGAAAATAATTACCATTTAAATAGTTGATAAAATAAATGACGAGCAATTATTAAATTTATGTATGGCAATGGGCTTAAAACAATATTTTATTTTTATCTGTCTTATTCTTATGTCACGGAATTGATATGAGTTTATTGTTAAAGAGAGGTTTGAGTGGCTAAGGCACGTTTTGAGAATGCAGTTGTATAGTGCGACATCCCGTTCTACTTTGTTGCAAATCCGAGGATGCCACCGCGATGTCTATTCCAGACTAAATTCAATGGTGATTGATTGATATAATGTTTATACTAAATAAGCAAGTTTTTAGAATGCCGCTTTAGAGTGCGAAATCGCATTTATTACATTTCCGAGGACAACAACTTAATTATTGATATTGACAAACCAAACAACGTTCTGTACGTTATATTAATTGGACTAAAAAACGCTATTGCCTCACTAAAGAATGAGTAAAGGCCTTTAGATTCTGTGACGGTAACGTTCATTATTAAAAAAAAAGAATTATGAATCGTTTCACAAGGATTTGATGACATTAAGCTTTTTTTTCGGTGAACTCATCAAAAGAGAAGTTCTTAAAATTTTTGTTGGCTGGATTTTTTGACCACACAGATTTTTAAATAGTAAAAACAGTTCTTCATGTTTTTTTAATTTTTATATTTTACAAAAGTTAAGACTTTTCACTCTTACTTTAGTAGTTCATATGTTTAAAATGTTGTTTGTGTGTTTTTTTAATTATATATTATAGTAAAAACATGTTCTTTTTTGTGTTGTATTTTTGGTATAATATAAAAATAAGCAGATACATAACAATTCATTTTAATAAACATAATAATTACTCACAAGTTTTATTGCAGACTAAATCATAGCCGCAAGTATATTTTCAGTAACAAATAAATTCTAAAATCGGATCCGAGCTCACACGTTAAGTGGCGGTACGCGCACCTACAAACGACTTGTTCATAAGCTAATTATGATAAATGAACGGTAATTTGGGTTAAATATTGTATACAAATGTTAATGATATTGTTTCCATGTGTGCGCGGTCTCCCCCGCTCCAGCACACGAGTTAACTTTTAACCCTGTTATGCGATACCCTCGAACCGGGTGGGCCGTGTATCACTTGCCCGTTCTGATAAATTTTGTATCGGGTGCGGGTGGAAAAATTCTCCCGGGATTTTTGACTGACAATAAATTCTCTCGCTAATTTACTTTCGTAATGTAAACACAATATATTTTCAATAATAAATAATTTGGTACAACGAGAAGAGCTTATTACATTTTGTTTTCGTTTTTTCCCGTATTGGATAACAATTTAAATTTGACACCAAACATTCATTTACAATAATATAAATTTAATATAAATTCAGTTGTAGAAAAGAAAAAAAAAACAATTAACCAATAAACACGACGACAAAACGTAGTACTAGAGTCTTTCCTGAATTTTACTGTATTTTTGGATAAAACTGTTGAGTGAATTTTATAAGCGTTACATAATACTTAATATTGTCACAGGATTTAAAGTTGTAGCGTATAAGCTATAACAATATGAACTTGTAAAGATATAACGCACCCCAAGCAAACTTATCATCACATAAATAAAATACTACAATAATTGTTATTGTGAAAAAACTGAAAACCACTAAGGAAAAGAGAAGTTGATATGCTAGTTGGTAGAGATGATATCAACGCAGACGCTGATTTAAACAGAATCCGAGTTTTATGTCTGTTAGTGAAATAATTTTGATTCCGTTGACTGTTATTTGAGAGAACTATCTTATCTTGAAAGACTTGTCTTGGATTGCGCAATGAAAAGTAAAGATAATAGATATTTCTAAGCGAATACAAAAGTGAATGATAATTAGATAACTTGGCACAAACGGTGAGTTTTTCGTGAAGTCTTAGGCCAATATTATATAATGCTGGCTTCAATGGCTGTATTATGTAAGAAATTCGGAAACCAATTGATCTATCGATAATCAGCTTAAAAGCATTGCTGGTATGAGTCTTAACGACGGAAGGGAAATATTTCATGGCAGTGATACACCATTTATACAAGCACATATATTTTAAATAAATTATAAATGAACAAAAAACTTTAATCGTTTTTTATTGAACGCTGCTAACGTACAACTGTTTGTATTTAAGAATAATTAAATGTCACCTTAACTATTTCAATGGATTCGGCAGTAACTCTGTGGAAGTAAACTTGTAATATATTTTACATACAATTAAATTTGAAAACTCTTAATTTGATAATTAGTAACTCACGCGGCTCGGAGACTAGAAACATACTTCTCTGCCGATGGGGGTCGTTTAGGGACCCCAGTGGTTTCCTCATTATTGGCATTATTCTTATGAATTTAAAAACAAAAAAAAATGTCTAAAGGCTTTAAAATATCTCTCTGCATCATTCCTCATACATTTTTTTTTATAAAATCTGTGGTTTTTTAATAAATAATCATATTTTAAGTTGCGCGTAAAAAAAACGTCATCCCAACACACATGAAAACACAACTGACGAATTTAGCCCAGCTATCTTACGAACGATCGCTACCACGGGTGCTTATCGCCTTATCGCGTTATCGCGTATTTATATAAACTACAAAAGGTCCAAAAAACTATGATATAAGAAAACCTTAATTATGAACATTGTATCACCCATATTAAAATAGATATTGAAGAAAATGTGGGTATTAGGTCGCATTTCTTGAGCTTAGAACCGCAAAAGGTAACCTTACATGCTTATGTTTTATATCTACTATGAAAAAGTATATCATTCAATCATTGAAATAATAGAAAGTAGTGAAATTGAAATATTGTAGATAATAGAAAAATAAAGAAGTGAAACTCAATTTAATATTTCAAAAGGAATGTTATAGTTTAAAAAGTTTTAGGGGCGTTGAACTAAAATGAAAACGAAAATGCCCAAAAATCTGTAAATATTAATTCTCAGGTAGTTTAAGGCATATTATTAATTCATCAAAAAATCATCACTTTGCGCTATTGAAACCAGACTAAACGCTTTTTAATACGACTTGTTTAATGCAGGCATTTTTTAATCCAGCCCCTGTCTGCAGAGGGTGGTGATTACACTGTACACAGATATGTGAATACAAACGCTCTAGCCGTGCGCTCAACCAGGTGCTTTAAATTACATCCATTTATTAATGGTTTTAACTCAAATGTTTTACCGTTTCACCTGTTATTATCACCATTTTGTATCGCGTTTTTTAGCCCACGCAATTGATATTCGAAAGCGGCTGTAATTATTCCATAATTTTTACAATTTTCGTGTTTACTTTGGGAAAATACAATTTAAAACTGCCAGTTGCTTTATAATAATAAACTGTTATTTACATTAGATAGCTTTCATTTGGTTGAACAAACGTATTTTATTTTCAAATAATTTAATCAATAAACATTTACATTGAAATAGTAAACATTAGTTCCGTAAATGGCGTGAATATAGTTACAGTTCAACATAATACATATTTGTGAACAGTATGCACCGTTGCGTATTTTCATTATTTACCCTAAAAATAATTGAATATATGAAACACCTTCTGAGTGAATATTGGAAGAAACTTAAAAAAATTAACATAATATTAATGAATTTATGTATCTCGACTTATCAATGCACATTTTGAGCTATTCGGCGTCATTTAAAAGACTATAAATTTATATTTACAAATTTATTGCCATGCTTTTTGTATGTATGTATGTCTAAGCCATTGTCAAATGTTTTGGCTGTCGATGATTTTCTTAGCTGAATTTTTAGACGCAAAAAATAATTAATAAACGCAAAGTAAGGGGTAACATTTGAAACCCTTACAAGGCGTTTATATAACCAATAACAAATAATCTCTTAAACTTCAACTAATTTGCTTTGAATATTTCAATATTTGTTATCGTTCCAAGAAACACGTAAGTCAAGTAATTAAATATAATACAATCATTTTTAATATAAATTAGGAAGCTAGAGTAAGTGAATAATATATAGTGTATCTCTTCTAAGTCAGTATATATAGTTGAGTTAATGTAAGTTTAAACATACTTCTGATGAAGGCAAACGCTAAAATAGATATCAATAGATACAATTTGTAGAACCTAAATACTTTGTTATATTTTAAGGTTATAACAATGGAGTTATACCAATTCAATTAATAACTTTGATTTTCATAACCAAGTTTATCTTTTACCGAGAAAACTAAAGTACAGAGATTTTTGAACAATCGTTTTCTTAATCTAGTCAGCCAACACTGGTCAAAATCAATCATTAAGGAAAAAGCTGAAATATTCCACTGTAACTCTATATTTAATATTCTTATTTACGACTTCTTCGAAATACGAGAGAGATTAAGACCACAATTAATTCAATAAGATGTAGATCAGTACACTGTAGAGAACTAGTTTTTTTTTATTAAAATATTTGGCAGTAAAACGGGAAGAGCTTGGATTTTTAATTTATTTTTTTACATGCTATAGTGAATTCAGAAATCTCAAGATCGGTATTATGACAAGCCCGTAATTAAGGTATCACAAAATTGATCGGCTTCCTTGGATTGGATGCCCTAATTAGCATCAACCATAACACGATTACATCCAATGTTAAGAATTGTACAGATTATTCATTTACAGTATAAAATATTTCAAATCAGTAAAAGCATAACTGGCTTAAAATTAATCTTGTGCATCTATACATTTGTTTGTAAATAAATAATTTGTGTATTACAGTATTGAATCGAATCGTATACATATTGTATATGTGTGTATATTAATAGATTCAAGTTATCAGGTTAGCAAGGAGAGGTAAGTTCGTGACCAAACTGGAAAATACACTCGACAATATATCTCACGTAGAGTGGACACCGTGATTAACAATTTTACAAAATAAAAGGTTTTGTCGATTTTTCAAGTCACAAAAAATAATAAAAATAATAAAACATTTTTAGTACTTTTTCCACATAAAATTTATTAGATCAGGACCGGTTTCGCTCATCGCGAGCATTATCAACTGAGTTCAACATTATCGCGAGCATTATCAGTTGATAATGCTCGCGATGAGCGAAACCGGTCCTGATCTAATAAATTTTATGTGGAAAAAGTACTAAAAATGTTTTATTATTTTTATTATAATGCCATTCCACCAAGTATTGACAGTGAACACCTTAAAAGTGATCACAAAAAATAACTTAAATATCATCAGTTTTGTAGTAATTTTTTTATGTATTCGTTTATTGCTAGACTCAACAACAAAAATGTTTAACTTTCAAAATAACGAAAGTAAAAATCTAGTGGCAACTATACGGAATACGTTTTGTTATAATATTACATATAATAGTATGATAATGTATTTTTTACAGTCACAAATATATTTTAGTGAAATGAAATAGTAAAAGTTTTCGTGCTTTTTTTAATCACTAGAGACGGCCTCGCTGGTCTCCGGATAGGTCACCTTTAAATTTGTAGCTTGTGAAACAAGTTTTTTATTGTTATCTCTTATTTAAAAATGTATTTTGTTTAGTTTTAATGAACAACTTAAGAAAAACACTTATTTTCTAAATAAAAAAAGTAAAGTTAATTATTGGATTTAAAAAGAAGTTTCATTAATGAAAATATATATGTATATAGCATTAAATTTGATAACTTTGCCACTAAATTTGTTTTGTTACAAAGTGTGACACGTTTTTGAGAAGTACCATCAATGTAAGAATTTAAGAATAAAATAAAATTGGTTACAATTCTTAAATTTATAAATAACCAAAAATTCGGGTTTTTTGTCGTTGAGGTTGTTCACACAAAAAAATCTCTTATATTCAGAAAATAAGTGATAACTAGTAACAGTAAAAAACTTCAAATAAAAGTGATTTTACCGGATGACAAATTGTCACGCGAAATGTTTTTTATTGCATCTTAAGGTAGTAAAGGGTGAAGCAATCGTAGATTGTGGTTTGGTGAATTTTGTATTCAAGAAGATGCTTTTGGAAAAATGCGCTCCACCTTGACTATTTGTTTATTATCGATTTTTATATTCACTTTCCTAGTTTACAATTTAAATTTCGTCATTGCATCGTAAATAGTCGATACAAATATTTTTACCGTTTAAAATTTTTTGTCACAAACAAAACCGGTACTGAAATAATAAATAAATGTAAGCTTAGTATGAAAGAGTGCTTTTTTATAAATAAGTATTGATAGAAAAAACCTTTGTATAAATTATTTTATTTTTTTAAGATAATATTTGTCTTAACATGGCGATCAAGAAGCTTTCATACCATTGTAATAATTTCATAATAATTGAAACATCATTCAATATAACTACTAGAAAAAATATTATCAAGATAGTCTTTAAAGTCTAGTTACTTTGTGATGAGGTTAAAGAATAGCACGTTCAATATTTTATGTTTCTTTTTAATATTACATACATGAAATACTTTCGACAAAGATGATTGTGATTTTCAAAATATCTAAATATCAATCAGATGTTTGTTTGTCAACCATTTTGAACAACTATTCTCTAAATAAATAAAACATTCACGAATTTTCATTTCTTGGTAGACTTCTATAAACAATATATAAAAAGCTGCTGCTTATATTTTTGAATATTCTCTAATTATATTTCATTTAAAAAATACTAAATTACCAAAGACGATATTTTGATAAATTATTTGGCATTTACAGTCAGTGGGGATTTAATGAAAAGCTGTTAACTTAGTGATATCAGTGTTCTAATAAAATAATAAGAAACTACTCAGAATATAATGTAAAATCGTATTATAATTATAGATGTTCATTTAAACATCCTATGATTGCTGTGTCAAGTAAAAAGGTTCCAACCCTTCTTCTTTGTGATTTCGATCAATTTATTTATTGTTAAAAATCAAAATTACAGTACATGACATAACAGCTGACGCCAATTCGCCATGCACTTGAAAAAAAAATGCAATTTGGCGATCCTGTAATCTTAGGATCTTATTAGTACCAATCCCGGGATTTTGGGATTTACCATAAGATGTAATAACAACATAATCATCAAGGCTGGAAAAATTATTCACTTGTAGTCGTAACTTTTTGAAATGATGAAGCTTAAATTCCCGAAATACCGAATCGAAAAACTGGTGCGGTTTAAATGACTTGACTCATGTAGCAATACTCTTAGCTTTAGTTCTAAAGTACGTGTAACAATCATTTTTTGTCTGTACATACTGAGGGATGGTACAAACCCTTAGAAGAGGAATTAATATAAATATAAATCGACGAGAACTAAATATAACTAAAATTCAAGCATGAATATGTACTGAGAGTTCTGGTTTAAGTGATGCTTAAGAAGTGTATTTGCTTCATATTATATTTAGGCATTAAGGGCAGTGTTCCTAAATAGTAAAGTAGTACCTAATAGGACTTTTATTATTAAAGTATTTGCACTCTTAATGGAGAATTTTAAAAGAAGGTTTTTAAGATAAGTTGTTATGATTGAGTTAGTCAGTATTGTACTACAAAAAGGGTAATTTTGGATTGAAAACGAATACAAAGAGGTAGATTGCAAAAATTCATGCAAACTAATAAAAATGTAGTATATTTAAGCCGAAGAAAATTCTTTAATATAAAATCACAGTTTGTGTTTTAAAAAAACCCGTATTCAAAACAAATTGCTACTCGCTCGTTGAAAATATTTTGTCAGCTGTTGACAAAGTTAATATAAAATACACTCTTTTTCAATATCAAATAAAAGTTTGTACCGGAGCGCCTTGTTCTGAGATATTTTATGTCATTCCTCACCCAGACGGCGGTTTTTTTTTCAATATGCCAGTCTCGCAAGAGGCAAGCGAACCTAATCTTGAAGGAATTCGTCGTGGGCGGCAGGGCGGAGATCGGAGTTTCCCGCCCTGCGAGCCCCGCCCGCCGCGTTCCCGCCTACCGGGACAGGTACAGCCTAAAGTGAAATAAATATACGTCTCAGGCTCTGTTTTCGTGACCCAGATAAAGGACGCCGCTTTCAAGGGCGGCAATACGTCTTCGCGGACGGCCTTCGTCGAATGGAATGATATGACAATATAAATGTAATATGAATGACATCTTCCAGAAGATCTGACTCTAACGATATTTTTTTATAACACTCAATTCAAAAGGTATAGGAAAGTGAAATTAATGGTTTAAAATAGATACCAGAAAAAAATATGGCATTCGAGATATATTTCACTCTCAATGTTATGAATCTTTCAATATAATTAAGCTGAACTATTTAATGATGGCTAGTGTCTGTTTTACTAAGTTTATCAGGACTGTTGAGTAAAAAGGCATATTTTTTTCGATTCGTTTTTTAGATGACTCTGAAAATTTGAATACAGTTTAATGTAAATCCAACTATTTTGTTAATGTAAAAAAATCAAAACAGTAACATACAAGTAGTGAGTAAAAAGATTTAAAAAGTTCCTTAAGTTTATGCACTTTAAAAAGTGATTAAAAATCCGGTTTCTGTAAATACAGTACACACGTAGTAATACAATAAAATAATTGTTTCTTTTTTGGGTGATATTTTTTTGCAACCATTTTCACTCACAACGTGATGAAAGTATGCACTACATGTGGAGGATATCCCAATAAAATCATTTTACTAGAAACTAATGTTTATTATTTAGGCGGTATAACTTGTCTTTATGACAGAACATACAAATGTGCCAATGTCAGAGCTTGTATCAGGTAATAGAAATCGCTGTGGTTTTCTTTAGAATGCGTGAGAAAAAAATCACTGACGTTCATGATTTCGAACAATAAATCGATTAAAAAAATCTATTAATAAAACTGTTTGCTTTGGGGTTTTAGCTTTAGATGAATTATAAAGACAGCAATTAGGACAACCAATCCCGGATCCTTTTGTGATACCGGGTTTCAGGATTCATAAATTTACTATAAAATCGTGTCACAATTGTTCAAGATCTTGGAGAAATTCAGGACTCTCAATTGTTTAGGAATGTGTGTTTTCCGTATTCTAGGACCGATCACTGGGAAAAAATCAGAAATGCTAGAGAGATTTTAAAATAATCTACAAATGAAGGTGAAACACATTTTTTTTACTCGCTGGTCGATTTCGAAAACCTAGGAAATTACGGATTTCCCAAAATAAAAAAAAATTGGGATCCCCTTTTTTTTACTCGTAGGAAGATATCAAAAAAATACATGGTTGGCTGGTTTCAAAAACTTTCCGAGAATTTTTCACTTCTTATCCTCAATAATTGGGTTGGTACTATCACAATCCCGGGATTTTGCGAAATTGGACAGTATCCCGGGATTGAAGACTCTAAACGCAATTGGAAGACAATTCAGTGGTCTTCTCTTGACGTTTAAATATGCTAGTTAAATTGAATTAAATGAATTTGCTCCGAGAAAATTATATCTTTTGATGAATGCCTTACGTAGTGAACAAGGTAATTTTTTTAGTAGACTTCTTATAAGTGACTTAAGTCAGGCGCAAGAACAAGATACATTAAATTGGCTTCGAGTTGTTTGTCGTCGCGTGTTTCATTCACTGTTCACCGTGAAAGGCAAGCTAATTTGTAATACTGACACGCTGGTCTCCGTTAATCTTCCAATTCTACTTTTTCTACCATTAATTGGATGACAAAGAAAACGAGAGAGGAAACTTAGAAGAACTTTGTAGATGCCTAAAGACAGATCAAAGAGAAGATAGTTTTATTTATTTTATTAGAAAGATACATCGACTCGATGTTTTTGAAAACTTTTTAATTATCTTTCTTCAAAACCGTATTATTACTAAAACTGAACTCTATAACTTTTTAAGCTATCAGGTAACTTTACAATTAATTCAACTTTTGATTAAAAGAGGTTAAATATTTTTTAACCACGTACACTTAAGAATAATACAAAAACTAATTGCTTAAATTAAAAAAATAGAATACTTCGACTCAGATCTTAAACAACACAATAAGGTGAATATCGCCTATCGTGTCATTGACAAAATTCGCTATTCTGATATTTTTTAGAGCCTGTGCTTTTTAGAGTTTTGACTTGTTATCGTTTGTTCCGCGTGGACTCCAGTTAAGAAACTCTGATCTAGAGAATTGAAAGTAGTCATTATAATATCAGGGTAGGTATTGACCATATATAACTATTTACTTACCGCATTTAAGGAATTTCTTTATCGAACTTAGTACGAGAATAATTTAAAAAAATCTTCTGTAAAATTTATAAATTATCGGTTACAATTTTTTGTCTTTTATGGGTCGATTTGAAGTCATCGAAAATGTTCACTATAAATAAAATCGGTCTTAATATGAAATGAGTAATGTGTAATTTTTCAAAAAATGTTTTATTTTGTAATATAATTTTTTCTTTCAATTATTAGCAAAAAACACATTAAAAGTGATAAATGAACATTCGAAGTCATTTAACTATGTTAACATATCATTTTTACGAGATACAACCTGAACTCTGTACATTTTGGAAAATCTAACAGTTTTTTCTAGCAAACCATCTGACAATGATCTTCAATACGTACATCTTGTAGTTCTTTTTTTTTTAATTTGAAAGATTATAATGTAGTCACTCAACCATTCGTTTCGGAGAGGAAAAGTAAAAAAGACTGGACCTAAAAAAATACTTGTAGATAGATGACTACTATCGTTACATCCTTTTTTAACATTTAATAATTGAGATGTATAAGAAATATGGCAAATATATAAATTTGAATATACATGTATTAATTGATTCAAAAACCACTTTATAAGATTGTTCATACTCGGAATTGAGCCCACGGAGACCACAACTCAATAGCACTGTATATTTCTGTACTATACAGCTAGCACTTTTAGCATATATTTATTATCAGTTGACAATGCGCCATGTGCGAAACCAGTCCTGACCTTTTTAAATAAAGTGGAAATTAGTTACAAAGGAATATTATTAATATAATGCTTTTTCAGTGTTGACAGCGAGCACACTTAAAGTGAACAACCAAATAAAACTACCACCTAAAAGCGTTGACCTTTCAGTTAGAAAGCTTGCTAAGTGATAATTCTATTTAACTATTGTTAAAATTTTAAGCAGAAAGTATTGTATAATGCATTTTAAATACTCACAGCTTATTATAATGTATAAATATATCCTTATCAGGTAAAGTAATCTTAAATTTGCAACATGTAATAGCTATAAAATATATGTTTCTCCAGTAAATGCTCTGTCTTAAAATATATTACCGTTAACTAATTTAAATTTTCGTATGAAAGAAACAGGAAGGATGGAAGAATGTAGCGAATGATACAGACCAATGACAGTAAAAGTATTCTATCCTCTTCCAAAAGTGTTGGATATATGAATGTAAATAAAAATCATTGTATTTCAATGTTATAAAAGTAGGCCTGATGTTCCAAAACAATAACCTTATATATTATAGCTGAGTCATAAATAATAACTAAATAAATTGCTACCTTTGGTTACTGAACTTCTTCTTAAAGAAAAGTTCAAAAATCGATACATATAAGATAAACTCCTTCACAAAAGACTTTGGCTGGGGTGAAAAGGCTACATTATATATAACATGTCATTAATACTAGAAAAAAACATGATAAATTTTAAATACCAATTTTTGATAATTATGTTTAGATTCATCAACTTCAACAGTGAATTAATTGATTCCAAAAGAAGTGTTTGACAAACCTCACAAAAACATAAACAGTAAAATTGGTTTATAGATAAAAATAAATACGTTATAAGTATGCTCAATTACTCTGCCGAGGGTATTTGAGAATTTGTCTTGGGTTTATTCAGCGTTTATCTAAGAAGAAAATATTATTTTATAAATTTACATAAATGCTGCTTCACATTTATTGTTATTAAAAAAATAAACTAAGTGAAGTAATAATAGTTAAAATTAATTTTACTTCAGTACTCAGCGACGAAAACAAAGAGTTTTTAAAGTTTAGAAATAAGCTTTTTGTTCGATATGAAATTCCTATTTAACGACAGAGTACCTTTGCATCATGCTTGGCGCCTTTCGCTGCATGCCGTAACTTCGGGTTATATTAAAGAGAAATGTGTCTTGCTTGCATGGGAGAATTTTCTACAAATTTATTGTTCCCAATAATGATTTTGTTCCTCCCATCAGTGGAATCTCTTTTGTGAGGAAAGTTTACTTGCGCCAAGACGGTGTTTTACAAAGAACCCCTTCAACTTAAACGGTTTATGGGCTACTCAAATGCTTTTATAAGACTCTCTAAGTGTTCTATTGGCGGTGTACCTGGGTTAGATGAATCGATGTGATTTCCGGTATTCGCAAATTGAAACGGTCTAACCTGTTTGAGGTCGAGTTGTGTATGAATAAGATTTTTTTTCAAAGAATGAAAATTGAAAATCCAAAAAACTTCTTGTGTTCTTGAATTTAAAAATCACATTCCGAAACATTCTTTATAAGAATTGAATAATTTTGTTTTCTAAGCATCATTATTTCTCACCATCTCATCCTATCAGTTTTTCTATGGTCTTCAGATCACTAATAATAAATTCAGAGGTATTTCCAAACAAAAGGGAAACTTTTTCATTATTATTCATAATGTGAAATATTGTCATTTAACACTTTTAAAGTGATGTACTCATTTATTTAGGTATTAACTAACTGAAAAAAATATTAAGAAGAGAAAAAAAATACATGACATTTTTTATTCATGTCCGCTCCCAATGTAGAGCATATGGCCTCCTAATAGAGGTATCTTAACAGAAGTTTTTTTCTACGATTACTGTTTGTTAATCAGTCACTCAACCTCACTTTTTTCAAAGTGAGTAGTAGGGAAAGAAGGATAAGGTTAGAACAGGACTAGTGGTTAACTAATAGCTATTGCTACACCCAGTTATTAAGGATCAGAAAGATGGAAGGAGAGGAAATAATGTGAATTGACATCATAAACACCCAGTCTTCGATCACAACTTTGAATTGAATAATTCTCAAATTTATTGTGATCTTACCGGGAATCAAACCCAGACCTGCGTGATCGTTAGAGCAAGCTCTAACCAACTGGGCCACAGCACATTACATTTAATCTGATAATTATTTTTTAAAAAATTGTGATTCGAATTTGGAGTCGTGGAGTCGTGTGTTTTGTCCAGAGTCTGAAAAATATTACAAGTCGGACTTCTATAAGAAAAAAGTTATTCATTATATTAATTGGTAAAATGACTAGTAACTAGAAATATCTGTTGTTATATGTGTGTATATGCAAATTATACGGAAATGGTTGAAAAAATCAATGCCTTTTTTTGACTCGATTTTACAGTCCTAAAGCAGTTGCAGAGAATAATATTTTCATAAAAAAAACGCAAAAAAAAAAATGTTTACTCAAAAATTTTGTGTTTAATTACGCAATGCTATTTAAGTACAAATAAAAATAGCCTTCGGGTTGCAGCGAGAGAAATATTTTTTCAACACCGCGTCGTATGGTTTCTTTCAGGTTTTCTTTCTTGTTGGTAAGATATTTTCAATATTCCTCCATTTTCATCTCATCTGGGAAATCAACTCTGTTGAACACTGTACAAACATACTCTCTGGTTTACTAGTGTATTATTAAAAGAAAATCATCAAAACAGTTCACAATACTAGATTCCTTATATTTGATTCTATATACTCTAAAAAAACATTGCAAATGAAAAATCAGTAAAAAAATATCATAATAATATCTTTAGATCATATGAGCTTACTCTTAAAAAACATATTGACATTTTTTAGCAATACAAAAAGAAAATACTCAATTTATTGTTAAAAACATTGCTAGAACAAACGCGATTGTATTCATCCAAATTGTTCACATAACTTTAACTGTGCAACACAACTGAAGTTAAATAAAAGTGGCATTACACTAGTTGCAGTGCTAAACAGTGTCAATGACCCAGATAAAAAAACATCTTGTATTGTTAAAAGATTACGTTAAAGTTTGTGAAGAAAATTTTATTGAATCTTGAATAAATTTGTTGATCTCGTTCTCGAAAGTATTACATTTTTAAAGCACAACTTTATTTTGAAAGAATACAGATTAATAAGGCGATATGCACTATCAAAATGCAGTTGTAACTAAGGCATACAATCCCGTACCCTTTTTGTGAATCCGGGATTTTTAGATTCACAATCTTTAATTGATTGATCACTCCGTATAATATTATGCGCAAATGCTTGAGATCATTGCCGAAAAAGTGAGTAGTTATGAGGTTTAAGAATTTTCGGCAACTCGAAGTAAAGAAATGTCATATTCAAAACTGTAAGTGCTTTTTTTTAGCTCTATTTTTTGAAAAAAGTTGAAAATTAAAATATGGTACAACTATTGAGAAGCAAAAGAGATTTTTTTTAGTCCTTCCATCTGGAAAGTTGAGAATTGATTCTACAATTTTCGAGAAATGTGAAACCTTTTTTTTAGCTCCATTCTTTCGGTTACGACTGTTAATAAGGACAGTGATGTTAACTTTTTTTAAGCTCTACTCAGAGATTTATATAGCACATCTATTGACATCGATGATTGAGTATTTTTTAAATTCTCACGTACTTTGAAATTAATGATAGTAACATTATTTTATAATAAATTTGAGCCGTTCAAATTATGTAATTCACACAAGTTTTGTCACTAACAACCCGGGTTTCGCCTTTTGGAATCTTCATGTGTTCAAGTGCACGAATGCACTTGAACTGGCGAAATCTTAAATTATATTATTTATAATAGTATAGTTTCTGTCATGAACAAAAGCTTTCATTACATTGGCTATGCTTAAATGTAATAAACTTTTTACGCACATGTTTGTCATTTGACACAATCGACTAACTCGTTCACTTTAAAGAAACGATTATTAATACCTCATCTAGACAATACGGACCGGCTAAAACAATTATCTCACAAAGCGGCATGCCGACACGAGAGGGCTGAATTAGCCTCACGGACATCCCCCTCGATGGCCAACAGCCTCCGCTCACCCCCCACGTAGTACTTCCGTGCTCGCCGTTATGCGGTTGTGCGAATAATTCGGTTAAATACGTTCCGAAAACAACACACAATAACTACACGAAATAAATTTCGCTTCAATTTAAACACAATAAGCGCAGTGGATATTTAAAAAAAAACGACATTTCGAATGGGATGAGGTTTAATAATTATTAATTTTATTTTATTTAGTACGTCTAGTTTTTATGTTTCGGTCTGTGGTCTAGTGGTACAGGTCAATGGTTTCCATTTCGGTGCTTACGGATTGAAAATCAAATTGCAAAGGCACGTATGTTTGTGATGTTTAAAATAACCTATCTACTCTTTGAATTTAAGAAAAGGATGAAATGAAAGAGATTAGATAACTAATATATCATGACTTAATCTTTTAAGAAGGTTATCCAAAAATAGGGGTAGAAGGATTGACTCACAGGATTTGTATGTAGAAAAACTTCTGTTAAGATTAGCTCTATTGACAGTCTATATTATTATGCTTCACGTTGAAAGCCAAAATGGTTAAAAAAAAAATTGTACGCATTGATTCACAGCTCAATGAATAGTGCTGCCTTATTAACCAACCATGTTGTTTTGTATAGTATTTGGTTTATAAATTTTTAAAAATCTTCTTAAATTATAAATAATTGTCTTATAAACAGTCAATAAAGTCATTAATTATAGTTGATCGATCATTATTTTAGATAATTGATAAGTATGTATAATATGACTCCTTTTTTTATACCTTCTTTAACTTTGTTACATCCAAAAAAAGATAAAATATTGTATTACTTACTAACTTATTTCTTAGATTAAATGTTGGCTGGTCGTATAGAATCACCAATGTCTTGTGAACAAGTCCATTTACATACGTATGTTAGCCAAAAGAATCTCTTTCTATCTACGTCTCATCGTTATCTCTATTTTTTCTTGCATTAAAACATCTTTCTAATACTGTACTATTCAAATTATCAACTGCGCTTGAAAAAATAGCTCATTGAATGTTTTTTACAAATATGCATTGATTTTTGTTAAGTATATGGCATAAGCTTTGAACAGAATTTTCATATTCCACTCCTCGATACTCATTGTGCAAGATAAATGTAAATATCCTCCGTCTTAAAGACTTTTATTCTTTTAAAGTCAAGAAACTCTATGTTATTAAAGTATATTTTGTAAAGCAATTAACTTTTCACTCGGCCCTCTAATCTTCCCCCCACACCCTGAATATCACATCGGTACCTTGCACCTGATTTCCCCCGGGAAGTCCGTTAGTAGGCCTAGGACCCCTGTAGGTCAAGTCAATGGGAAGCTTTGTAAAACACTTGCTAAAGAAAGGTTCCGTATTAGCCATTTCCTTAAAGGAAAAACAATACATTTTACTGTTTCAAGCCTTCTTTTCGTATTTCATGATAACCTTTTTCAAATTGAATTATATTTCTTAGTTTGTAATGTATTGGAAATTTGAAGAGTATTGTAATAAAACATGGATATAAACGTTGATTGAATTTGCCACTAGTTGATAATGCATTTTAATTATTGAATGAAAAATCTTCTAGTTTTGTATGCATACTTATGGATACTTTAAAATATAAAATATGACGATTACATGATTTAAAAACTCTCCAAGAATTAAAATTTATACTTGGCTTATATTATTTGTTGATTAGAAAAAAATTGTTTCTCCAATTCTTTTAAAAAATAATATTTCATCGACTTAATTACTTAAAAATTTGTTGGCATCTTGATCGGCGTATCAAAAACTCTCGTGAACTTTCTCCTATTTGCACACGTTATATTATTTCACAAAAATGTATATTAAAGGGCGTAGTATCCCACAAATCATTCTTCGTGAAGATTAGAGTCTGTATTTTTTCTGAAATCTTTATCCTTGAAATATTGACTTAAATCTAACAGTTTGATGACTAAAATCTAGTATGTAGAGACTCCTGGTCTCCGCCACGTAATGCAATATCTATATTGGATGTAAAATAAGTATTATATAATATTTACACGTGTTTCTCTCTACCACTCTACTTACCACAATAATTAGAACTTGTAGTGATACTTGACAATAAAGTTTATAGTGGATATAAATGTAATATATATATATATCAATTAGTAAGAGTAATTTAGAGGTTACTGGATGGAAAATTTATTTTCAATTAAAAAAAGAAATGATAGCTTTGCTAATTCACTGTGTTACAAGATACAAAACTATTTTTGCATTTATAGTAAGCGTCTTTAAACTAACTGTGAGATTGATGACAAAATAATGAAAATATATACTCAACTATCTCGTGTAAGTGCAAAAGTAAAACACTTGATCGTTACATTAAACATTATTATAATATAAATGAACTAAATATTTTTATCAAAAAGGTAAACGAATGTTTTACCAAGTTGTACAGATAGTGAAAAAACGAAGCAATCTACGATTAATTAAAGTAGGCTTCTTACTAAAATCAATAAAATGATTACAAAAATAATATGTTTGCAAAAATAATACTATATCGATACATAACCTTTACGGCGTAAGGTTACAATTATGTTCTTATTCACCGATCATTGACTCGTTGCATTTGAATATTACAGGGCCAGTCGCCCACTCAAAGCTTCCATTAAAGTTGCACTAAAACGATTTGAGTTCAAGCTAAGGTAACAATCAGCAGCCTTGGCGGATGCCGATATTGAATGCAGCCTCCGTGAGGCGGTTTGCTTCGTAATACGTGAGTTGATTATAAGTCACGTCACTGGAATCATTTGCATGTCAATAAAGTACCGCTTAAGATGTCTACGCCATAATCAAAAGCGTTTAAGCCGATGTGACTCAATAGAGAATGAACCGAACCTTTATTTAATATATGAACATGTCTAGTAAAACTCTTGTCGATTGTAACTACATATATAAGTCTTAGAGTAAATGAATTATCAAAGTGACTCTAAACATTTTCAGTTTGCTTACGGAAAATATATTACTTTTAAATAAATATTATTTGTTAGTAAATCTATGCTAAATTATAAAAATAAACAATGTAGTATTCATTAATGAATGGTTGCAAATATGACCTTTCATCATATCAATAAGGATAATCTATTTTTTATTATTTTGCGTTGCCTAAAAGAATTTTCACTTTATTAAATGTATGTGCTTTATTAAACGAAAAAGCTTGAAAGAAATGAAAATTTTAAATCAGATACTTGTACCACCTCACTCGGTCCACTTATTCAATAGTAAACTACTCATGATTATAATGGTTTTTTTCTCATTTTTTTTTTACCAATAATGTGTATAACGTTTCATTTGATAAGATGGTGATAGTATCATTAAGTCGTTGGTTATTAATGATGAATTTTATTTATTTTATTTACGCTATTTAAAAAAATATATGTTGCATAATTTAGGCAGAATAAGATATTTTATGAATTTGGTTTACTTGAATTAAACTAAAATAACCGCTTTTATACTGAATACTGAAAATGGTTGTCGACAGCTTATAAATTTATTTTATATTATAGTAAATCTAAATGAGTATTGATTTGCAAGAGAGCAAACGGTAAAATGTTAGATACACTGAAAAAATCAATAAAATGTAAGATAATGTAACCCACATAAGAACAGTTAATTATGCATACAAAAAAAAACAAAACATAATATTTGTCGCCCGCTGTAGTCTAGTTGGTTAGAGCTTGCTTTACTGATCAGGTGGGTCTGGGTTCGATTCCCGGTAAGGTCAATGACAAATTGGATTTTTTTCTATTTTTAATTTGAGATCTAGATATGGGTGTTTGTGAAGTCAATTCTCCTTGAGTTAATCTCATGTGACATTCAAAAATTCTCATCGAGTATATCTCGTATGATCTTTCAACTTCAAAATATTTGACGCATTGGCGTAAGCTATAATGTCAAATATTTTTTTGATTAAAAAATATTAAATTTAAATTAAATTTAAAAAAATTAAATTAAATTTGTAGATATTCCGCTATTATAATGAAAAAATCTCGTCACCATATTTTTCTTCGTGAGTTAAGAGATCAAACGAAACAAAATATTTTTTTGAAGCTTTTTTATTCATTCAGAGTTAGTTGTTAATTATACTTGTGTTAATCAAGCAAGGTTAGAATAGGAATAGACGAATACCATTTAATACATATGTGAAAGTATTTTACATGCAATGACATGGATAATACCAACGAAAAACTCTATTTTAAATACTTCAAAAGCTACACGTTAATCTTGAAATGTTAAAGAAATCAAGAAGTTGGTATGTATTTACATGTTTATACTCGGTTCTCAAATTACTTTAATAAATTAAAATTGTTAACTATGCATATTTATGACATTTTATTTAATTCGAATCTGACAGGTTTCACTAGGTTTTTTTATAAAACATATAAAATGCTTACATTATTGTTTCGGGATTTAGTAGGTATATGGCATTATTAATTTGCTCTGAGATTATTTTCCACAAAAGGTTTAAAAACAAATAAACATGTTGAGCGTTTCTCACAAATCCCAACGGCTAACACTGATGCCTTTATGTCCAAGATATTGTGGGTATGAATATTTAATTTTCAAAACATAAAACTGAAAAGGTACATCCGAAATGAAGGATTCCAAAGGCTTATCGCACTCACCAGTGGTTCTTTAACGACATCAAGTGTTTTCAATAAAAAATAATTTCTTGAACCTTTCAACTAATGTTTAAAAATCTTCAAAAGTGCAGAACATTCATATTTATCCTTCATTTTACAGTATGACAATAGTTCTATGAACCCAAAGATAATAGAAATTTAACTCAATTTGTCATGTACCGAAGTAAAATAGCTTCAAGCGCTTTGAATTATTTGAATACAATAACTTGCCAACATTAATATTAAGCCACCGAGTAAAAAATGTACTAAGAAATTATTGAATTATAAAAATAATTAGTTGGCCAATTGTCACTACTGAGGGTTGGAATGACTTTGGATCTGCTATTTATTATTACAACGATAATAAGCATTGTTGTAGTATTAATGGACGCTAAGATCAAAGAGTTGTCAGAAACTGCAAATGTTTGAATCCTATTTCCTGCAAAATATTTTTGACAAACAAATTAATCTAACTTCGTGAAGTAAATATTACAAAACTCCTTAATAACCAATACTTAAGCTGGGCTGGACATTTTTCGAGCGATGGTGCACACAGGCCTCCATACTTTTTATACTAAGTAATACTCGGTCAAGATGGCCCGCTTGAAGACCTTAATCGATTGAATGAATATTGGGGGTAATTGGTTGATATTAAAATGCTAAGATCTGAATATTGAATCAGTTGCTGTACTGTATAATTAATATTTTAAATGAGGGTGAGTAGTCCGTAGATGATTTAAGACATCAAACCCATTGGAAAATATGGAGACTGCGAAAAATGCTCTCAGATTCAGTTTCCCAGTTGATTTCTAGGGTGAGAAGAGACAAAGTTTATTTTAGCCCTTTCCTGAATTTAAGCTTATGGAGTACTGGATTTTTAAGAATAACTTTACCTACTAAAATTAATAAGAAGCCTTTTACGAATACCGATTGTGTGCAGTATTATTATAAATAATTAATTGAAACATGGTTTTAAGCTGACTGTCAAGAGCAACTAAAAAGCGTCTGCTTGGACTTTCTACCAAAAGATTGTCTACACAATCTATTTATGACTCATACAAGTTTCGATTATCAAAATTATTTTTTACTTTTTAGAAGCTACGGAATACGGGAAAAATTTCTTCAATTAACATTTTTTACGCTGTGAGTACTATTGAGTCTCGAGTACCGTTAAAATAAACGAAAGCTTCTTATTGATTTCATTGGTATTTACTTTGTAGAACACCGTTATAATATAGATACAAAAATGGATGTATTTTAGTTCTACATTTTTTTACATACATGTATAGTTGATATCTATTTGGTTTTTATACTATTTTTAAATTTACATCAACTTAGTTATATATACTTGCTTAAAATTAAAAAAAAAACAAAACATCTTCTCAACTATTCTTACATCCTCCATTATATTTTTTAAAAAATAATGTTAAGCCGAAATAGCTATCAACTATATTTTAAAAAAATAGTAAAATTTAAATACATCGATATTTTTTACATAATAACAAAAACTACGTTTTATTATTATACCATTTATAAAAAAATGATGATAGTTTATGTAAGGGAAATCTTTGACAATCAACGTAATACGTTATCCAATATGGTGTGCGAAGTGTAAAACCAGGTCCTGCATATGTTCATAAATAATGTTCCGCCTACCCCTCAAGCCATCATCCCTACTTAATTAGAAGTTAATCTTGGATGTGGTGTGTGAATAGGGATTTAGGCTTAATCCTTCAGAGGGGGTACGCAGGTTATGCATCTAAATATTTCATACGACCAGGCTGCCTGGTCACGTTAATGACAATAACATTAATGCTAAGGACAAAACGCTAATATGTTTTGTAAAACTTTGCGAAGTTCTGAGAGCATTTTAAGATTTTTTGAAATCAACTCATATTTTGAAATAAACGTTCCTGGTTTTATGTTAAGTCGTTGTTATTACGGATTTTATCACATTCTAAATTGTTTAATTCACAAAATATGTTTAAAAATATATACCTACTAGAATATTTAAGCGAGGTTATAAAATCAAAAATTTGTTAAATGGTAATTAAAAATATTTTCAAGTCTAATAAATATGATAGTACGAGAATAATAGCTTAAATATAATCATTCGTAAAACTACTCAATTATTCACAAAAATAATGTGTTCGATGTGCTCAGAAGTAACTTTGGGTAAATTCATTTCTAATTTTATATTCAATATGAATTTATTATTGACATTATAAATGAAAAAATGGTTTTATTAAATTAAACATTAAAAAATATTCTAAGGGCAGAAGACTAAAGAAAAAAATGCATTTCAAAAAGAACTATTTAAATAGTTTTTGGTCATTAGACTATCATGCTTTCGTCAGAAAGATATAATTCAGACGCTGGCTTTGAGCTTTGACAATAGCTGGTTGAATAATGTCAGAATTTTGGAAAGTAACTACATATGTTTTTATCATATTTCAGTAACGTAATACTTTGTTATTTACTACTCTATTATAGAGTTCCATCAAATTAATACTAATTAAGGTTGTCATTTTATCTAATATATAAAAATGAATGTTTGTTTGTTCGCACTTTATGCGTTGCCACACCACTCATCCGATTGCAATTAAATGTTGACAAACTTTTTGCTTGCACTTCTGAGATGGTTATAGGCATAGTGAAATTAGCTTACCGAAGGTCTTATACATACAAATCAATGTTTGTATGTCTGCCATACAGTTCATTTTGACAACGTATGCTTGCACTTGCGCGAAGGTTATAATAAAATTACTTTACAGTAAGTGGCGCGTGTGTTTTACCATAGACAATCGGCCGCAACCGTCAAACAGATATAAAAAGAAGACATACATTTCAATGAACACAATTAAAGCGCAAACACTTTGTATCTTTCTTGCCGGGAACTGGCTAGTAGTTAATATAAATTGAATTTAATATCTTTGTTATCGAACAGGTTGTGTTACAAATTGTGACACGTGTTTTTATTTTACTAAGATGTTTCTCAAACTGAAAAATACCGTGGCAAAATTTTTTACACAACTTGTGATACAGCAATAATGTCATATTCAATTGTAATTATTTCATCAGACAAAATCTAAATTAAATGGTATTTTATTAAACTGCTACTATTGATAATTTAAAAAAAACTCATTATCTACGAGCGTCACATAAATAAAGTTGGACGCATAAAAGTGATTTCAATGACTATGAAAATATTCTTATGCCACGGTATAGCAGGCCGTCACAAACTTTTAGCCATAACTGGAGAAATTTTGCAATCAAAGTTTCTAAATGGCGCCGATTTCCCATCTTTCGTTTCTCTGCTTTCTTTGGTTAGGCAAACAACTTACCGCTCGCCACATCTTTTACTATTCTGATTCGTTACGCTATTTTACAGTAGATTAAATAGTCAGCCCTGTCAGTCATTAGGTAAAAATATGTCTTACAAAACGGTTTGTTACCACGAAAGATCCATTATTATTTTAATACACTTTTTTTTTAATAAAGTAAACGACTAAGTCATTCACATATATTTTATAAAATTCATTTTATTGTATCAAATAAAATTGCATTGAGAACAATAAACACTCTTTTGTACTAATTTCACATTTGTTTTATTTAGGAGTATTATCGTGATGCGCCAAGCTGCTACTGGTCCTATTAAATAAATGTGAAATTAGTACAAAAGGGTGTTTATTTTTTTTAAATAAATGTCTTTCCACTAACTATTAATAGCGAACGCCTTCTAGTGATAATTAAAATGGACTTTTTTTATTATTTCCTTTATTTCATTAAATGGTCTTGACTGTTTTTCTTTATCACGATCGCTTGCAACGAATAAAAACAGAACTGATGACTTGAAAAAAATGTGGAAAGAGAAGGAAAGATGTAAAGTAGACACAATTGATTTGAATTGTAATAATTGAAAACGAAAATTATAAATAAACACAGCAGAAAATTAAATTCATATTCTTTGTAATTAACTATTAAAATATTCTTCGAAGAGAGATTAAGTAACAAAGACTAAAGTTTAACTATCATGAAGGACGCTCTTGTGATTAACATCAGGTTTCCTCCAGGATAAGTAAGGCTAAAATTTATTCTACCTAACGGAAAGACCTGACAACCGATTTGATGTCATAGCATTGAAAAAAGTAACATAAAATATTGAAATAGTTTTGTATCAAAAGTAATCTTGGTTTAAAAAAAGGCTTTTCGGTGTATTTTTTATCTTTAACATAAAACATCGAAAGACCATAAACACTGTTTTAATTTATTATAAAATCATTTACTGTAAAATACACTTTTTTATTCAGAGCACGCTACAAAACTATTTTTTATAAGGTAAAAAAAAAGTTTAAAATAATCATATTATATACAATAAAATATGAACGATGAATTAGAAAAAAACAATGTCAAAACTACCTAGTAAAATATATATGAATAAACATTATATTTTTCACCTAACCGTTTGTTTAAAGAAATGTAAATGAAAAGAAGTAGTTGAATAACTTTGAAATAGTTTCTACACTGTAAATATCCTCCTTTGAAAATTCGTTTGGTTGTAAATTTTCTTTATGAAAATCAATACATTGTTGTTTAAATAATTCAAACCTTTTAATTTCGATCAGAAACGGTTAGACTACGAAGTAGGATTCACCTTGCTTTCCAGTCATTTACTTGGCTGTGCGTTCGCCCGCTGCTAGAAAATGATAAAAGTTTATAAATTGAAAACATCTGTTACCACTTTGCGGCTTCAGTCATAATTATTTGTGCTTTTTGCAATCGACAATAAATTACGCAATCTGATTTTGTGGAAACGCTTTATAGTAATTATTTAAAAGCTTACACTAAAATAATTTAAAAAACACTTTTTTTTCCAAAATAAATTCCTCATTGTGAATCGTCACTATTAAATTGTTGACTGACCAAATTATTTTTTGATAACTATTGCTGCTTTCAAAATAAATCCATTTATTTGTTTCATTGGTTTCCAAAAATTTAAACATTCATTTAAAGTAATTCCACATTTATATCGACTTTGAAAAGTAAAAAGGACGTAACCGAAAAAATTTTCAAACCAGCTTTTTCCGATAGTCACAATGTAAGCAACTTGATACACGTTCTATCAAAACGATGTCTGCTGAAAATGCTGAATTAGTATCATAATTAACTTTCAAGTTTAAAAAAAGTAAGGCCTGTAGAAATTGTGAAAAGGAAAAAATACTAGGAAAAAAGCTTCTTTGAAAAAAATATTAAATGAATATTAGATAAAGTCAATTTAAAACCAGTTTATCAGTCTTCATGCACTTCAAGGTTGTATATTTCATAATATACCTTTTTCCCAAAATCTCCAAAAAAACGTTTTGTGTCTCCTGTAATTTTTTTATGTGTGGGTTACGTCTTTTTTCCTTGTCACAGTCGATATAATATGGGCGCTCGAGAGGTGAAGTGAGCCAACTAGTAAAATGGTAATACTTTTTTCTTTAACTTTTATGTACAATCACGTCTTTATTTGATGTTTTGGTGGATTGCATATTTTTATTTCACGGATATAGCTCTATTACAGTGTGTTACTTCAATTTTACGATACTGTGTAGAATATTACAACGCATCTTACTTATTTTTTTAATCTAAAATACCACTTGGCTCACTTCACCTCTAATGTGCCCATATGATCATGTCTGGTTTTGCTCGAGACGATAAATATAAAGTTGTTCAGATGATAATGCTCATCACGAGCAAAACCAGTCCTGAACATATTTTATAAATGTGAAATTAGTAAAAATTAATGTTTAATTTTTTTAAATGTAATAAATACCTTTTCGCCAAGTATTGACCACATAAAAAGTGTGCATTGGTTTTATTTCATATTCCAATTGGTAAGCACAAAGTGCCTTTCAGTTCAAAAAATCTTGAAATTGTTTCATCCAAGAATACGAGTTAAATCAGGTTGAAAATTATTTTATACAATATCTGATATACCAAAAATCTATAAATTTCTTTATATATAATGTTAAATGTTAAAAACAGATATTTAAAAATACATATATATTTGCAATCTATAAAAAAACATTAAATTATTTCAAATAATACGTGAGGTTTGCTGACTTTGTTACAGATATATAATAAAAGAATAATATTAGTTTCGTATTTGGTAAATGTTTTTAACGAGAAGAGTTGAGTAAAAAATAACATACTGCCAAAAAATATAAACTATTTTGTCAGTATCTAAGTCAGGTACGCTAAAAGAAAACTGCCAATTTTCTCGAAATACAGACTGCTTTAGAAAAACTTGATCGAAAATGTAATTAGAGACTAATAAGGAAAATGTTATAAAACTAAATATTGTTTTTTTTCACAATTACGTTAAGAAAAACAATATATTTCATTGTACTTATTTTGACTTTTATTTATCAAGATCAGGACCGTATTCGCTTATGGCGAGCATTGTCAACTGATCTTGATAAAAAAAATGTAGTCAATTGACAATGCTCGCATTTTCACCGCAAGTATCGACAGTGAACACCATAAAAGTGAAAGTACGTGTTATTAAACTTGAAGAAAACGAGTTGTTTTTTTATTCTTAATTGTATTCTATGTTTTTCCAAAGAAGCAAAAATATAAGATTTATTTGGGCGATCAGAGTCGCAGAATCAAAAAGTTGTGACACGGCATTCGCAGGTGAAAATAGTTTACCTGAAAGTTATCTCTGATCGAACACGAAGCGAGCTATATAAATCATTTGTTTTTGATAACACGAAATAAAACTTTTTCAAAGGGTTTCATTGAAAATTCTGGTTGTAAGTTACATAGAATAAATCCAACATCTAAGTGAAAACCAACCAACAAAACTTAACCGTTCGAAAAGAAAGATTGGACCGCGAGATTGATATGAAACACGTTTTCATTCTTTTTCGCCTTTTTTCATTTGTAAGTTTTCTCACTCCAGTTGCCCTTTGGTTTTTACGTACAGTTGGTTTGTTTTATATAAAAAATCATTTTTGTATCATCAGCTTGATGAGAAGAGCAAAAATGCTATAATTTGATGATTTATTTTATTCGTTTTCTCAATAAGTATTTGGCTTAAAAAACATATCACGTTTAAAAGCGCCATTAACTGTATGACTGACCATCAAACAAAATTTATTGTTGGTAAATCTAAAATAATTTGAAAAATTGCTTAAGTTCTATCGTGTTAAAATATGGCGATATTTTAAACATATTTGGATGTAAGTTTTTTTTATTTATATTATAAAACGCATGTCTGAATTTTCTTTCAAGCTTATTTTGTATATATTCATATATTGTAAGCAATGTAAATCAATTTATAATTTGCTTATTTATCCCTAAATGAACCAGTATGTGAAATGGGACAGGCTAACTAAAAGACCATTTTCAACTATGCCTGACCTTCTTTCAAGAAAACAGTAGAACTTCTGACTATCAGGTTTCACGAAAAAAAAATCTGTTAAGATGCTCAATTAAGATTAAAAAAGATTAATATTTTTATAATGAAAAACAATGAATAATATAAACATCCAATAAAAAAATAAAAATACTTTACTTTTTTAGCACTCAACTTTGTGTTATATTTAAAATACGGTAAAGTATCAATAGTAGAAATAAAATATTCAAGAAATTCGCAAATCTTTTCGTCAACCGTTCAAAGAATTTCATTCAAAACTGATATCAGAATCCTGTAACCTTCAATTGATAGCCGGGATTATATATTATTGTAGACAATTTATCTCATAAAAGCATCTTTTTATTGTGAATACGTTCGTCGAAGCTTCTATAGAGAGCTTATTGAAAGTTGTATTTCCCCAGAGTATTGTGTTTGTGCACCTATCGAAGTCTACGCGCGTACAGCGCCATCTACTGGTGAAAGTCGGAACCATCTCCGCAGGTGAAATTGTGCGGAACTAGGCAAAGAAGCTTGACAATGGCAACGATAATATACAAGAATGGATTTAACATTTTTCATTTTAGTTTGATGATTATTTTAGATTAATCAGTTTAAATTGTAGATAATAACGTAAAATTTTACAGGGTGCTGATTAAGTGTTTGTGTAAGTTGTCGAGCAACACTATTGTCTGAGTGCATACTCGGGCAATATTTTTGTTCAGTAATTCAGTAATTTTTACGTGCGATTCGTTCGATACAACAACATTCATCAAATTCCTGTAAATATACTGTAAACCGTGGTAGGGGCTAAGGGGTATTCTCGTGGAAATAAAAACGGCTTCTTTTCTCTCGCTCATTTGAATCACTCGTCGGATCGCTCGGCCAAATCCAGTGCGTAACGTTTATAGTACTTGGTTGGTCTAAATAAGACATTAGAGAAACATGGTATAGTAAACGTTTGGAAGGTTTTTAACTTGTTTTTTGACAATAAAACTGTGATGAGTTATAACAATAATAAAGCCTAAAAATATTACAAAATTGTTGAAATGGTGCCTAAAAACAAATATTATTTTATTGAATAATGATATGAACTTTGCAGACTTCTAGATCTAGCTTTTGGTGTTGTCTGTAAGGAAGGTGTCGGAGATGTTTTGATGACCGCACGTTTGAAGGGGATATCCCGCTGGAGGTTATGCGATGATCAAAGGCTTCTAAGGAATCAAACATATATTTTTCTCACATACGTAAGAGTATATATTTCTGTTTGATATTGAACATGATTCTATAGCATTCGAATACATTTATGATTTAGCAACGCCAGTAAAAAAAACTTAGATCTTAGCTTTTCCGGTGAACTGTAAAAATAGCTTTAGGCTTTTTGATACATAAATATATAACGTTGTAAAGCGTTGTATAAGTAATACGAAACATTGTTAAAAAATTGTATGCATGTACCTCTTTAAATCGGAGTGTGTGTTATTTTATTACTATTTATGATATCTTTTTTTTATATTTATTTTCATTTATTTTATAAGTCATACTGTTAAAGTTCAAAACAAAATATCACTGTTGAATGAATGCGTGATATAGAAGAAAATAAAATAAAAAAATATATTTAATGGAAGTTTATGATGGCTTTTTGTTTCAACTTGTGAATTTTAGTACCTAGATACTAGGCATCGAAACCAGGAACTTTTTTTGATCTTGGCATTTTGAGATTCGCAATCTTCCAATCTCGGAACTGATCATTCATTTTTTACATATCACTAGTTTTAATACAACTAAATAACTGGCATTACATCTAACTAGCAAGATGACTTTTTTTCATAAACCACACATGTTTGAGATCAATTAGAGTTGAAGAAATATCACAAAAACCTTTGTCAAAGATCTCAAATTAAAATTGAAAAGAATCTTAAACCTCCTTCAAAAATAAATTATTGCAGCTGTTTTTGTCTTAAGTTTATTATTACTAACAGCGTTAAGAAAATAATTGCAATATCGAAAGAGATTTTTACTACCATAGTGAAAATAAATACAATGTAACTTTAAATTTAAATTTATTTAATAAAAAAAATCTCTTTCTATTCACGAATCGTTTCGTCTGGCGTAGTTTAATTACGAAAATACATTAAGTGAAATACAGCCTGCTCAAAAAAAGCCAGCCGCAAATAATAATATCGCCATCACATTGCCCCGCGTCGTTTCGGTAAGAGCGGCTAAATAGGAAGCTGCAAGACCATAAAAAAGTGATCAGCGAAATATCCCCGTTGGTCATTAAATTAAGGACGAAAGTTTTGGGCCACATTGCACAGCTTGCCGACTGACAAACCGTTTCCTGAAATCTGCATTTAGTTCTGAATGACAAATGCAAACCACTTTTGGGATACGTCACGATTGTTGCAATGAAACGATAGTTCTTAAAGGATTTATCATATCAATAAAATTATAAAAAAAATGTTGTTACACCGGTTCATAGATTTAATATTAGACTGGACCGGTATTGGCTCGATATTTTGTCACCAACCCTACTTAGAAATCAATATTGACGATTGTATAGTAAAGATGTATTTTTTTTTAATTTCCACGCGCGATGAATTTTACAAACAATATTAATGAAATATTTTATTTGATAACTGATTGTGTTAACGTTGATTGAATCAACGTCAAATTCATCAATAATATAAAAATAAATAACTGTTGAACAATATCCATCCGTTTTGCCACTATCCACCCGGATTTCCCTTTTCAACATCTCCTCCAACCCTCCAAGTTATAGCGTTCATTTCTATGGATTAATTTTAACTAACATTTAGTTTTAGTTCACCTGTGCGCCATTATTCAATATATTATACAATTTTAGCGATTCAAAACTCAAATGTAATGATACATATGTTTTGAAAATAGCTTTTGTAGGTTTTATGTTCATAAATAATTAATGGCTGATTTTTAACACTTTGAATTAAGATTGACACTATTTTAAATAGTCAGTTCTTTTAAAAATATAATTTCAGTATGTTTTGGATAGTCAAAAATTTTCTTTTACAGATTTCACGGATCGCTCAGTTTGTGTGTCTTTGGAAGTATGCAAATATATTATTGGGTAGACTGCTAGAACAAAAAAAAATTATTAAGCGTTTGTAAGTTTTCGTAAATAATTATAGCCTGAGCGTCAAAATTGTACAAAAAAATTAAACATAGTTTTGGAAAATAATATTATCCTACTTTTGCTGTGGTAGAAATACTGAATAGGTATAAACTGAGCGATTAAGAAGCACGATTTTGTCGAAAATCCAAGCTGGAGGAAGAAGGGTAGACATTCCTTTCTATTCACGGGGAATATCTCATGCGCGAGAAGGAAATTTGGCTTTTTGTACTTTTTGTGAGAATCAACTTAAAAGCCGAACTAAATACTTCCTCCCCAAATACACATAGCTTCAAACAGGGGTGGTTAGGAAGCACATATATCAACCTGTACGTATACCTTAATATATGTATGTGCATGTGGCTGTACTACGAGATATTTTTTCATCATATAAGATTTGTTTATAAATATTTATATACTATTCACATTACAAATATTAACAGTTTATTGTTTTTTAAATGAGGAAAAGTCTAAGATATTGTAAAAAAATACAGCAAGTGCACGGATGAACTTGAACTAAAACTTGAACGTTAAGCACATAGCATGTTACTTAATAAATACTGTATGTAGACTTGGCAATATTTCAGCAGTAATAATCAATCGAGCTCTCAGAAAAGTATAACATAAAATATTATAGTGTTGTAATGACCAGGAATTAACCACTTTTTAACAACGTTTTTCTAATGAAAAATATGACGTTACTGCTTATTTTAATATAATACGATTTCCTTCCTGTACATATGTTTTTTACTGCATTTTATTTCAATTATATTCATGAATTTGTAATGAAATATAAATTTTAGTTTGTCATTAATTAATCGTTAGAGAGATCCTTAGAAGTTAAGGTATTTCATCTATAATGTTGTTTTAAACGTCATTGACGTGGGGAATCGTGAGTAATGACGAAAACATAAACACAATACAAAACCAAAAAAGAAAAAGTATTCAACAAAAGCTGGGATTTCTTTTTTCCCGTGACTGTTCAATAGGCAAGCAAGTACAATACAATTGAGCTGTGAGTAAGGAAGCGTTGACTTCTTTCTCTTTGTGCGATTGTGAGAATTGTGAAGAAAACTATAGAGCGGAAAAAAGTTACCTTGGAATCTTTTCAGTTCGTGAATGAAGCTCAGCTACTGATTTGACGGTCATGTAGACAAATTTAACTACAATTTAAGTTCTTGGTGCAATAGCCATTTTTTTTAATATTTGGCCTTTTTTTAGTTATTTATATGATGGAGATTATCTCAAGAGAAGTTTTTACAGGAATTGTTTGTTCATTAGATATTTAACACTTTCTTTTTCAAAGACACTAACGATATAAATATATAGCTTTGGTAAGATTAGTGACAAGTTAACACTTCTCGTTTTTCCTTTTTTAACGATCTTTTGGATGAGGACAGTTTATAGTTAATATAGTTTAAAATTGTTATACAGGTATTTTTATTCTCAACTCTCTTGCACAAAACTTTTACATTCACTTTCTACGTACTAAACTACACTATTATGAAGTTTGTGAAATTTTCAAATAAAATTACTTTATATATTACGGTTGGGTAATATGAGTGTATTTTGATAAATATGCGTATGATTGCGTTTGAATTATTTACGTTTAGTTAATATCTATAAGAATCCGCAAAGAGAAGCAAAAAAAACTTTTCACACACATAATATGATATTTGATAATATAAATAAGAAACTAAGAAGACTTTTTGGAAGTCAGTGCCAATACAATATACCATTTTATTAAATTTATGTAGGATGTCTCTAAAAATTCATTGAATAAAAAATGACTAGAAACAATATGTTTGAATAATACAGTTCTATGTTCTATAGCAAAAGTTTATAAATACGGTTAAGTTAATACCCATAAATTAAACCCATTATACAATCATATTGTTATGCCTAAAAGTATGAAATGAAAAAAAATGTGAAATGAACGACCAAAGTCACTTACATATATTTATATTTAAACTTTTACTCAATTCATACTTTCAACTAATATAAAAATCAGGGCTCTGTAGTCGTGTAATAAAAAGACCAATCCGACTCCGAGAAATTTTTTACTTATAAATTATATATGTATTCCATCAGACCACCTTTAGTCAGCCAAGCATGCACTTTGACCTATTTTGTTTGAATACACATAATTAAATATATTTTTCAACATATTTTCGTGCCGCTCATTTTTTGCGACTCCGACTCCGACTCCACAGCCCTGATAAAAATACGTACATTGTAAGACTAACATTTATTCATAAATTTTCCTAGTAAAAATTTAAGGTTAGTTTCACAATGTGGATAATATATTTACAGTGACGTAGTAAATACATCATTATTTGATAAACTTAAATGCAGCTCTATGTTATTTTTTGCTGAAAAATAAATTCTCTCTCCTTACGGAGTTGTATACGCGGGTCTACAAATTACTCACAAATTGCCTCGTAAAATCGCAAATGGAAATGGGAAACACTCAAAACATGGCTAGATAATTAATATAATAGAACGCCCCACATGGTAGTGCTTTTAACGCCGTTATACAAAAATCAAAACATATTAATTAATCTTATTCAGTGTGGCATTAAAATAAATTAAGTAAAATACTCTTAATATAAATTGTTAGACTTAAAGCTATGTAAATTTTTTTTGATATAATTCATGATAAAAATAATAAAACATTTTTAGTACTTTTTCCACATAAAATTTATTAGATCAGGACCGGTTTCGCTCATCGCGAGCATTATCAACTGATAAGAAAAATACATAAACAGTGATATTTATACAAATTTAAATTGAAATAAAAAGGTGTAAGCAACTATTAACAATTTAAAGGATTAACAAATTACATTATAATTACACAAGATTAAAATGCTTAACACCCATAACAATTAAAAAATCATTTTAATCTTTTGTAATTATAATGTAATTTGTTAATCCTTTAAATTGTTAATAGTTGCTTACACCTTTTTATTTCAATTTAAATTTGTATAAATATCACTGTTTATGTATTTTTCTTATCAGTTGATAATGCTCGCGATGAGCGAAACCGGTCCTGATCTAATAAATTTTATGTGGAAAAAGTACTAAAAATGTTTTATTATTTTTATTATAATGCCTTTCCACCAAGTATTGACAGTGAACACCTTAAAAGTGATATAATTCATGGTTTTTTTTACAAATTTGAATACATAATTTATTATGACGAAATGTCAGAAATCAAGTATTACGGTTGATAGAAATGTAAATGTATTATTACATTTTTAAAAATACTCCGTCGATTTTCAACGATAATTTTTATTGTGTATATAGAAATAAATTGTGAATTCTCTTGTCTTCAAGTCACAAGCACGCTATGACAACTGATCAGTGTCAGTAACATTAGCATGTTTATGTAACATGTTTTGTAAAGAAGAGGTTACGTTTAAATAGTCTAAATTTTATTGTGTGTTGAAAAAAAGTCCGTTCAAATATGCATCCATAATAAAAAGAAATTAAAAAAACTATCAAAATGATCAATAAAATGGTACAATAAATGAACAAAAAAAAATATGATATCGTTTTACAAAAATAAAGGAATTGTAAACATAAGTGAGATATTGAGGAAAATTTTTCCCAAAATTTAGAAGAATGTTGGATAACAAATAATTTGAAAACTATAGCAGCCTTTTCGAATAAATGATTCTTCATTGGCGGCGATTTGTAAAAATTATAATTCACAATTTAACTGCGATAGTAATAAAAAACAATAATAATAAATTACAAAACATGGCAAGTAATTAAAGCCATACTTCATATGATAATTTGCTTATCGAGTTATCGGCGGTGGAAAATCACGTTAGCAGCTGAAACGATTTCCATCGACGTGAAAATTTGAGCTTATGCTTCAATTAACTAAAAGCTATGTTGCAATAATTTTGGCATCCAATTCGATACAACTGCTAACACTACCTCAGATTTATTGACGATACTTTTTTTTAAATAATCAAAGCTAGAATTTACTTTTAGTTGTTAAGTAATATTTATATGTATAAATTATCACTTTAAGGGTGTTTACTGTCAATACGTGGTGGAAAGGCATTATATTTAAGAGAATACAATATTTATTTGTATTACTTCCACTTGTATTTAAAAAGAGTAAGACCAGCTTCGCTCATTTCATTTCAAACCGGTTTTGATCTTTTAATTACAAGTGGAAGAAGTACAAATAAATATATATTTTTTTTATACATATATATATGCCAATATATTATATAATACATATAATGGCTCGAGCATTATTTATCTATCATTAAAATTGTATTGCTTTCGTATTAATTGAAAATGTAGTTTTCTTGATTTAAAATTATTAACAACCAATTGTTACATTCTTAGCGATGACAAAAATACTTTGGTGATAAAAAGCAATGTAATAGTTTCAACAGTGAATAAAAAATTAGTAATAAATACGTTTAAAACAAAAATTCAATATCAAATACTTAAAGATAGTATTTTTATATATCTAACTGATGTGTGTAGAATTTCATCAGAAATGTTTTTTTATTTTATATACAATTAAAACTGTACTTTTCTCGATATCTTACAATAAAATCAAGTTAAAAGTGTGCAACATTGTATAGAAGTATTCTTAACTGAAAAATGTTAAAGTTTCATTTTGATTTTTCGTCTTTCACTTTAAGAACAGTTTTCAATGTATAAAAATTTGTATTATTGGCGGAGAAGTTATTTAACTGAAGAAAAAAGGACACTGCCTTAGAAATCTATTCCAAACATATGTGCTCTATAATTCATACTGTATTTTATAAAGTTTACGAATATTTGTGTGAATCATATAAATATTTTTTTCTCACTGTAAGATGTCACTGGCATAGAAAACTTGCATTAATATTCGCCCTCAAGCAAACGAAACAAATTTTAGGTCAACTTATTCATTAAACGAATCTAGCACACGAACGCACAGAAACGTTTTTACGCCTTATAGTGCAAATGGTCCAAAAGTATAGTAACCTGCTTTTGAATGAGTATATGCGACAGTGGAGAAGTCGACTCCATCCACATTGCTCTGGGGCATAATTAAGAGCCTTACCATTTTCAGTGTTCCACTCCAGCGTGCATATATACAGCGAAACTCAACATGAAATTTTTGCTTGCACATAAACAATTTTCATATATGTTTATACACAGAGCAAAATAAACTCATGGCAGAGTATTTCGGCAGCTTTCTACATATTATTAGAATGTACGTATTCAATTCAAAAAAGCTCGGTAATGGTTTAAAATGGTTTCCAGCAAATAGTTTTAAGTGCTTTTACAAAATGTTCATTTTATGGCAGTTTCAATAGTTTCAAAGCCTCAGTGTGAATGATGGCTTATACTTAAGTTATTAATTACTTTCTTTGAATTTATTTTCAAACTTTTGAGATTTTAAGGTAAGACACTAAGTATAAAATTAAACTTGAAATATTCTTTTATAAAAATACGTCTAGATCTATTTGATGTGTAAGTTTTTGGAGTAGAAAAGAAATCTGAAACACATTAAAAAATAAACCCTTCACAATAAATGTCACGAGATGTTTAATGGTTGATTTTTGACACAGGTTGTTCAAAACATATATTTATGAAATAAACTATTTCAATTGAATAAAGTATTTATTGTATAATAATATATGTTTAGTTGTGGGAACGTATGACTTCATTTAATAGATTGATTAGCTTTAAGTATGCCCTTTCAAGTGTGATCCTTGCAAAAGTGAGGTGGAGCAACGGATCAACAACCAGTTTATATTACTATTTTTTCTAACTAAACTGACAATGTTAGAAAGTTTGTTTTTAATATTCAAATTAAATATTGGTTATTTGTTTAGCATACAGTTTTAGAATAACTGAAGATGGTGGCCATAATTAGAGCCGTTACAATACTTTATAAGAAAAGTAGAAAATATTTTCTTCAGTTTTTTTGTTTTAAAATTAAATTTTAATTGGATATGATACACTTACGATAACAATGACTTTTGTTTATTAAAAATGCATTGCTACAATTTTTAAAGAGGTTGACTAAAAAAAATTGAATGTTGTGAAATTTTTACAATAGACTTTCATTAAATAAAGGACAATAAATTTTCTACGGAGAGTAATATAATGCTTCCCTTTTTAACCATTACACCTGATTAAGAACCACGCTTAAATATAGTATATGCGCTATGAAGCTTTCAACACAATGCGTTTATTAAAAAGTGATTGAAATGCAAGTCAGTCGCGTAGTCTCACTTTATAGAAACGCATTGTAATATTTAGATTATGAAATAACAGTCTCAAGTCAATTACCATTGTTAAGAAACGGGTGAACTAGGTGGAATTTATTAATTCATGAATTTGACAAAATACTATAAAGTAATTAACAAAATTTTAAATGTCATACGGTTTTATAAACATTTATTGCTGACTTTGATGCAGAACAATTTAAAAATATCTAAGCAGGTTTGTTGTATCAGCAAATTCACTTTTATAGTGCAGAACCAACACACAGGGTTTGGTAGAAGCATTCGTATATTTTAGTAGATTTTAATAACAAATCAAACGTTCTTATCTCACTCAAAAGAGAGATATTTTATTTTTAACGTATAAAAACGTTCAAATTAATAATATTTAATTTTATTAAAACAACAGATACCGTATTAGTATATTTCCTTTTTTGAATCGTTCATATTATGTACATTTACACAAGTTTTGTCACTTTATTTATTAAACGTCAGCTTATGTTCATCCGTGCACTTGAACGTCTAAACATGCCCAAAAGCAAAACCCGGGTCGTTAGCGATAAAATTTATGTGAATGTGTATGATTTGAACGATTCAAGTGTAATATTGAAATTCCACCAAGCACTTTCAGTCGAAATCTTAAATTAATATATTGACATTTAAAGTTCATATACAGTGATTATAAAAATATAAGATTTGAGCTGAAGTCTATAAGCCGAAAATAATTCGTCTATTTATAAAATTGTTTCAAAGATTATTACTTGTAAAGCATAAGGAATTTTAGTTGCATGTAGACGCACTGCGTTGGAATACTTAATATTAAATACATCTTAATGCAATAATTCCGTTGCTAATGGCTCATATATGATTAAATATTATCTGAAAGCTTCACACTCGATCATATAGTCTATAAATTAAAATCGGATACAATTAAGCCTCGAGAAATATTGCGAAATCCTAAGCCGCGGTGGGTAAACAGAATTAAGTATTTAAATAAAGATCCTCCCAGACATAAATTCGGCGCGGGCTTTATTCCAAACCTAATTTCACAACTGTCAGCATTGTGCAGGTAGGCGAACCATCGCGGGAAGGTAATTTCTATTTTGTTTCAAAATACCAATTAAAATGCAAAGTACTTAAATCCACACACGAAATATGATTGCGCACCCTTTCTAGCTTCTCTTCATATACAAACGACTGTATTGCTTCCTCGTCGTACTGACTGTTCATTGTTGCAGAGGCGTGGATTTGGAAACTGTTATTTTAGTTTCAAAGTTAGGATCTGACCGAGCCGTTCAGACCATGCTGTTTTTAGAAAGCTAAAAAGTGTTTTTATCATTATATTTCAATAGCTTGTTTGAGATAAGTTTTACTTTTAGAGAAAATTGGTACATTTATTTGAAGTGTGTGTTTCAACAAAATTATAACAAAAACTGAACCGTAAATACATACGTCTGAGATATGAAAATCTTTTAGATGATTGAAAAAGGAAAATTGTTTAAAATTAAAATAACAAAAATAAGTTAGTATTTCTCAGAACAAATATCTAATCCGATACTTTGATTTTAGCCGTTCTGATAGTTTTGATCTTATTTGAATGGTAATATATAAAATATTATATATATACAGTAAAGTTATTATCATTCTTCTTGTATAATAAAAACTGATTAAATTAAAAATAAAATCATAGATTTTTTAAAATTGAACAATCATACGAAAATACTTTTGTTTATTAAATAAATTAATTGATCAAACAACACAATGACCGACAAAAAAAATAAAAAGAAAGAAAACAAGTAGTCTAGTAGAGTGGACTTTTTTTCATATTTCTTTGTTTTCTATTTAAAACTCTTTAATTTTAAGAAATTTCTTTGAAAGATTAGTCGTGTATGTCATCAATTAATAAATTAAAACTGATTTATGTATCTGATGTGAATTACAGGAAATAAAACATAAAATGATGTACTGAATGTAGTAAAATGAAACGGGACTGTAAAAATTGCACGCAAGTTGCCGGAAAACGTAATTTCGGGCATGTAAGATTGTGGTTTCTGTGTATTACTACTTCTTTACTTGTCACAATGTAAAATTCAATATCTTCTTTACTTGTATTTGTTATGTTTGTAACTATATGCGAAACGATTTGTAATACATATTCAAATTTATTAATATTTTTTATTTTGTAGTGGACCTTCTCTGGAAAAAAGGCAAACAAGTTGGTACTAAAGTTTGTCCAGTTTCAATGTTCAATATTCAAATCACGCTTTCGATAGAAAATCGGTGTGGGAATTTGAACACTTTTCGTGATTTCCATTACTTTTTTTTATACCTACAAACAACGGATTTACAGATTGTTGCTTACGTATATTCGTGATTTATAGTTGGTTCATATTTACGAATTCTTTTTTGAGTTTGGTATAAAGACAAACTTTGATATTGCGCAGATATTTATAATGCGTTATAATTTTACCCACTTTAAATCAATGCTGTATTAGGTCATAACAATGCTTCCGTTCTATTGAGCGTCAATAATTCATTGATATATATTTTTTTAAATACTATCTTTACCGTACTGACAAATGTTGGTAAGTAGAACATTAATGGTTCTGAGAAAACATCAACTGAAAAATTTGAACTTTGAAGGTAAGCCGATAAATGCCGCTCTAAATTATTTTTACTTTTAAATAAAAGTTTCCTTATTTTGGTATTTTTATAAAAAAACGGATTGTATAAGGTTGGGTAACAACTTAAATATATTTGAATATGTGTCTCCGAAATAATCAAATCTAGTTTTATGTTGAAAATGAACTTCCACAAAATTGCCGCCGAATTCATTGACGATATCATTCTTTCATTTTCTACGTATGTATGCTTAAAAAAATATATATATTACTAAAATACAAGTTCAAAACCTCCGTCCTTACTTTTGACTGAAAAACAAACATAATAAATATACAATTTGAATCATTCGAAAATGTGTGAATTTACTCACGTTTTGTCAATAACGACTACTTAGGTATTGGCTTACGGTATTCAATAGTAAAATCAATTCAGATCGCCACCAAAAGCTTTTTAATATAGTGATATTTTTTTCTTTTTACTATTCTTCTATATAAGAATCCGTTAGTTCATAACTTGTGCACTTTAACTCTCGCGGCTCGGAGACTAGAAAAATACTTCTCTGCCGATGGGGCTCGTTTAAGGACCCCAGTGGTTTCCTCATTATTGGCCTTATTCTTATGAATTTCAAAAAAAAATAGTCTCGGCTTTAAAATATCTCTCTGCATCATTCCTCATACATTTTTTTTATAAAAATACGTGGTTTTTTAATAAATAACCATATTTTAAGTTGCGCGTAAAAAAGTCGTCATCTCAGCACACATATGAAATTGCAACTGACGATTTTAGACCAGCTATCTTACGAACGATCGCTGATAGCAGACGCTTATCGCCATATCGCGTTATCGCGTATTTATATAAACTACAAAAGTTCTAAAAAACTATGATATAAGAATACCTTAATTATAAACATTGTATCACCCATATTAAAATGGATATTTAAGAAAATGTGGGTATTGGGGTAGCATTTCTTGAGCTTAGAGCCGGAAAAGTTAATTCATGGAGATGCTAAATTACAAAGCCCTCGTAGTTAGTGACAAACAAATAAATATGTACAAAGTTTTTATTACATGGAACACCTCAAGTTTTATTCCTGGGAAAAAAATACAGTTTAAATAGACAGTTATGTTGTAGATTTACACTCAATTTTGTGTGATAGTAAAGAGACAGTAAAACTTTAAGCGTCTATTTTTGACAAAAGAAACTATAAAAATCGTATAACCACGATGTACGGATATAGCCGAAGTGGTTCCCTTTTGGCACCCCCTCGACGGTTTAATTACCACTTCGTGTCGCCACATTGTCCGGTGGGCAGCCAATCATACTTGTACAGGATGACAACTACCGTTCACGTTCCCACTGGACTTAATGACACACGTTCAACGGGAGATTTGACACGTGGACAATCTGACGATTAAAAAACGAGAGTTTTTAATTGATGTTTTTTTGGGAAAACCATAGAGAATGCACATATAGTGTGATTAATGAAGCCATATCGTAGACTAGTATCGTAATAACTAAAATGTTAACACACTTTTCTGTTACTTAGTTATTGACTGGGAAAAGTTTATTGTTTTTCCGGATAATGTTTTCGTTTTTTCAAGATTGTATTCACCAGAAACTATTAATCACTCGACAAACACAATTTCAATGGCGAAATATGTCACACAAAGAGATTTAGAATTTTAATTTTCTCAGTTTTGTTGTTGATTAAATGATATATTGATTTTTCGAGATTAAATTTTAACGCACTGATTTATTAAAGAAACAATGTTTTTCCAATTTTTAAACCAAGAATTTACAGTTTTAAACCAAAAACTAACATAATATTGTATATTTATTGTAAAATTATTGCTATGAAAACTATGAAGATATTCGTAAAGTTTAAATTTGATTGTTTCCTCGTTTTTAATGAAGAAATTATTTTTAATATTAAATTTAAATTATTATCAACTGCTTTATTTGTAAGCCGGCTTCACTCCACGCTGGAAAATGATTTTAAAAACTATTGAATTTAAACTAAAACATATATACATAAAAACGTACAAATCCGGTACGGTTGACAGAGTTACTTCAACTTGGCATTGATATTTAGAAAATGTCATTAATCAAATTAAAAGTAAATATTTTCATAATTAAAATACATTTTTGTTTTTAGAACAAAGTTAGATTTTATTGTGCTTTTCATTAATAAATACTTCGTAGAGAGCATAAGATTAAGCAAGCTCTGCTCTGTTATATAATTGAGTATATTTCTGCTCTATATATTTCGAGTGTGTCGGTTAAATAGTTTGCGACATGTTAAATATTATAAAAGTATATAAAACCATGTCTGATGAACACATGACGGTATGATAAAACATCTGTATTTCGGATCATGAGGGAATTGTCCTATTGTGTGTGTTGTACCTCCTCTTCCTACTAATAGTTCGCTAGTTTGCCACTGACTGTAGATAAGCAAGTGGTCGGTATATCTTGTAGTAATTATTAACTAACGCACAGCTACCTACCATGTTCTCCTTATCTGATGCACCAGCCCATAATTGAAAATGTTCAATGTTGCCACGTAATTAAACTGATGTATCACTGCCTAGACCGGTTATTGTATCCCTGATTGATATATGACCAGAAATTATATCTTTATTTTTTATCGAGTATTTATAATATGAAACTTTCTATTAAAGACATAGCATACTAATAAAAATTTGCAGTTTATTTTTATCAATGAATTGGTTGTGTTTGGTTTTGAGGTTTTATAATATCGTCCTGGTTTTAATAAAACAGTTATTATCCCACAATGTTCACTGATTAAAAATGTTTATTCGTCTTGCAAAACACATCGCATTACAATTCAAAATATTTTCATAAACACATGAAAAAAAAAAGAAAGGAAATTTACTTTTCGACGAACAAAATGTGATTAATACTATTTTTTTTTGTATTAAAGACTATGGTTAATAATGTGATATAAATAATTTCAAAGTCGTAATGATACGTCTAAGAATATTCAATTCAAATGACGAATTATGTTTGAAATTGAGATTTTATCTAAAGTTACAGAAAAAAATCATCAACGTATGCATGCAGAAAACACCCAAAGCTCATTTGATCTTTTATTAAATTGATTCGGTATTTCGATTGGAAGTTTGTCATATATGTTTATATTTACATATATATATATATTTAAAAATATACTGCATGAAAAGTAGTTCCTTTCGCATAAATTAATTTCTAAAATAATGCCTTAATTCAAAAATTCACTTCTCCATTTTGCAAAAAGAGTCCAGTAATTTGATTTTTATGACAGTTTAAATCATTTTTAAATAAAAGATCCAATTATTGTATTGTGATCTTTCTTAAAACGTATTGTATTAAGAACATTTTTTAGTAATATTTTACAAACCTTCTTTTATGCCTGTGGAATGTAAAGAAAAAATATGTTTTAGCATTCTTGACTTGCTAAAATCGCAAAATACCTAAATATAAAAATCATTATTACTCTTTTAATTTAAGATTTCGACTGAAGGTGCTTGGTGGAATTTCAATATTACTGATATATGACTGATGTCAGTTCAAGTTCATCCGTGCACTTGAATGCCTGAAGATGCCGAAAGGCGAAACCCGGGTCGTTAGTGACAAAATCTGTGAGAATGTACATAGTTTGAACGATTCAAATTCATTATTACTCATTAACAAATTTGTTTCATTGCATTCCAAAACAAAAAAAATGTTAAGACATTAAACAGAAAACAAATCAAAGTACTCTTGTAAACTTTTAACGAAATCCGTGTACTCTTTTACAGTTGATTTAAATTTGCAACATTTTAAGGATAGAGTAAAAAATCAACAAATTTTCTTTATGTTTGTATTCACTCGTTTATAGTTGGGAGCATGGAGGAAAGATGAGTAATGCAAGGGACAAGAAAACATGAAAACAGCTGTTGCCACTTACAAACAAGATCAAGTGGATTATATACTCTGCCATGTTGTTTCAAAACGTCGTTTTTTACTCACAGCGCTGTAAGAAAAAATAGCCTGTCGTAAGAAGTCAACGATATTTTTTCAGTTTATGAAATACCTAAATAGTATTGTAAAAATATATTTATTTATTCAATTTTCAAAAGCTTCCGTGAAGAATTTTATTTTGATTTTTCTTGTCGCTTACTTGATTGAATAAATATTTTTGATGAATTTGGCGTTAGTTGTGCGGAAGTTCATTTTGTATATGGCTTAATAAAATTATCAAATTTAATTTATATAATATGATATAATATAATGAGGCATTAGGAGATGCTTTATGAAACTTCACTATCAAATTTGAATAGCTTTATGTTGTTTATTTAAATATTTTTTATCGCTAACGACCAGGTTTTGCATACCGTCATTTTCAGGCATGCAAGTACACGAATGAATTTGAAGGATATAGTTATTTGTCGTGTATATAATTATTAGAAAAAATCGACAAAATATATTAAAAAAATATATAGTAAAGTTATTGATGGCGTTTTAAATTAATTTTACTATTGATTTGATAGTATTGTATAGTTTAAATACTTACATTATTATTATAAAGTACACGAACGGAATTTTTTAAATATTGATTTCAAGAAGGAAAACGAAAATTTCATCGATTATGGTTTGAATTTTGGTAAAATTTATTTTGTAGTTTGTCTTGAAATTTATACGAATGATTCTTAATTTAGTTTTGTAAAAGATGAATATCTACAAGTGCTAGATCATTAACAATAAAGATATGATCTTTTAGCCAACTTTAAAGCTAGATAGAAAATAATTGTGCGAATAAATATGGGCATACTTGTATTATTATAATACAAAGATGTTAAAAGAAAACAGCAACCCTCGTAACAAAATGCCAAATATACTTTTAGTGAGTTGTTTCTGTGGAACGGAGGAAAAGATTAAGCGCCTGAGTGTTGCCCTATTAATCATATCATGTCTTTATTATGTCATCTGCTTCACCTTACTCCCCCTTCTTTGCTTCGTTGGAGCCCCTTTCCTTGTTTCACTCTCTATTTCCAGATGGGGTGCGTTGATGGCTTAAGTGGAAAAAGCATCTTTTGTTTTTAGCCGGAAATTTTGGGTAAAATCTAAAATAAATAAAAAAAATGTTCACTTACAGTTTTTAGATAATTATTTATTCTGTTCGCTGTTATAATTATGTATAAATGCTTAAAAACACACATCAAACAATTTTATTGGCATTTAGAATGTAGAATTCCACTGACATAAAAAATACAGATTTTTTAGGTTCTACAATACAAAAAAACCTAATACATAATAGTTTTTAGCCATCTCGACTTAACGTTGTTGAGCTATAACTACCAAAAGCTCTGATAATGGCGGAAAGCAGAAATAAATATTTTTTTATAATATTCTTATTTTTATTTTGTTGCTATTTATACTTAAATCAAGATTTATCGTGCAGATAGAGTTTAAAATATGAAATGAAAAAAAAGTAAGAAGTTAAATTTAAAAAGAAGTTTATATTTAAATGACTTCTTATTTACAAATTTAATTAAATAAACATATTACTTTTCGTATTGTTTGTTCAAAGAGACTGATTTCATTCACTCACAACAACGTGACAGGATTCTATTCTGCTTTGTTAATTGAAGACAATAAGCAAATCGGGGAGGGGGGGGTTCTAGTATTTTTACTTTCAGAACCAGCCATTTAAATATTCACATAAACTTAAAACCCTATTGGTTTTGTGTAAATTTTAAAACTAAACCATTTTAACGATTACAATTTGATCAATAAACTTGTATATGATAAAATAAGTTAGTTCAAATTTTCAATGCTTTTCAAAGCTTTTAAAAGCACATTTTAATTTCGTGTTGTTTTTATTATCAATGACATATACTTGCGGAGGGAAGATTTGTAAATGTACACCCTTCAGTGAATGGTGACTGATATTGAGTATGAAAATAATTTTCCAAGTAAAAATAACAATAATAGAGTAATTATGATCACTTAACATTTTTGAAGATATACATATGGATAAAAGGATAGGGTTAGGACAGGACTAGTAGTAAAAAAATCTCTCTTACTAAGCTGCGTTATGTTTTAGAATTACAGAAGAGTGAAAGGAAATTACAAATATACATATATTTATATTTATTTATTTATAAATGTCACTATAAAAAGAGCATATGTTTAATGGCAATATTTCTAGCTTTGAACTCTAAAAAATAGCATATAGACGACTGCCATCGAAAAAATGATTTAATTACAAATTTATTTCCATATAAAACTCACTACCATTTTTACGAGAGAATTTCCCGCTAGTAAATCGAAGCTACGATATTTTGTGCGATAACATTTTTGTATAAAATGGTAATAAAATAATAAACTTACATAAAATGACTAGAAAGAATGGAGCGTAAAGACGCAGTTGCCGCGACAGAAAACGTTCGGTAAGAAGGCGACACGTTAGGTCCTCATATTTTATTTTAGAGTATAAATTTATTATTTTCTCCTTCCGTTCACCTACAACAGTCTCTCCTTTTGAGACTTTATGTTATATTGGATATCATGGTTCATGTAACATCGTGTTGTTTTAGTCTTCCCTTTTGGGCGAGCCGGGGCTATATTGCGGCAGAGGACGGGCTGAGGAAGATAGCTGGAAATTGAGGGTAATTTAAATTTATGCGGACGAATCGTGCGTTCAAGAATAAGTTAATTTATTATTAATGCCTGCTTTCTTTCTTTCTTTCCCTGTGTAATACGTTTAGCTGGTACTGTTTCGAATCAAAAGCACACAATCTGTTCCAAGTGAGCAATGCTGTTAATATTTTATGCCCTCTTGTGATATATTCTTAAGCAATTTCAATTCTATATCGAGCTTCCCCAGAAAGACTGTTATCATTGTTGAAAGCTTGTCAAATTTCGAAAAGTATAATGCCATTTATACACAAAACAAAAAATACATAAAAAACCGCACATGAAAGTATTTATTTAAAATAAAACTATCAATAAATGTAATAAAGATTTGTAATGGTAAGAATTGAAAATATTATTTTTTTAGGACATTTTATTAATGTCCCATTTATATTCAAACCAATATTTAAAAGATGATTTCTCAGATAATAAATAATTAAAAACATGTGTTTTTTATAATTAAAGTTTTCAACTAAAGGTTCTTGATGGAGTTTCAAAATAAAATTATGTACATTCACACAGTTCAGACAGTTTAAGTTCATCTATGTACTTGAACGCCTGAATATGTCGAAAGGCGAAACCTGGGACAAAACTTGTTGTGAATTTTTATAATTTGAACGATTCAATTTTTAAAAAATGTGTGTTTTATCAAGTATACAACTCCTTCGTCTTACTTATGCTTGAAAAAGAAGAGTCATTTAAATCATTTTTAAATCAAATCTTCTGTCAACTGAGGATAAAGCTGTTTTTGTAATGATTTCTTTCACATAATCTATCTAAATGGTACAGTTTTTAGCAGTCTTGTCTAGCTAAACTGTTCAAATGTATTTGTCACTTTAAAGTTAAGTCTTGGTTAAGCAATGTAACTAAATTATAGTGACAATAAATGAAAAAATAATCAAGAACGTTGAAGTACGTATTGGCTCACTCCATGCCTTTGTCTCAAATATACATAGATAAAGTTAATTATGACGAAAACATTGTTTTTTTTTTATATTCAATTATAATTTTATTTTTTTATTGAATATTTATATATATATTATAATGTTGGAGGGTGTCTTTGATTGTGGAAGCTTTCTAACAAGTAAGTAAATAAAATACTAGATAGTGGAATGAAAGAATGTTGGAAAAGGATAAGATCAATCACAAGCTCGATTTATTAAACAACCTTATTTGACGTGACTTCAGACTCCCTACAAGGCCATGTATCTTATGAAACAAGAATACTTTCGTACAGTCCACTTCAATAAAAAAGGCTTCAGAAATAATGATTAATTTAAATGGTGTACGCATATATTGATTGCATTAAAAAATAATATTTATGTCTTAATACCATCTGCAATAAAATGTGTATATTGAAAAAAAACTTCAGATGACTATGAAATTAATGACCTAAATTGCTTTTGCTGAGTAATTTATTTAAAAATAATATAACACTTTCAGCAATTAAAAATAATATACTTTGAAAGGACATTAATACTTGAACATATTGAATACAAGGCCGTACATAATATGGACTAGGGCGTCCAATCCCGGACCCTTTTTGTGATCCCGGAATTTCAGGATTTTTTTTTGGGTTTTGCCGGGATTCCAGGATTGATCATACACCTTAAAATCGTGCCACAATTGTTTGAGACTATTCGATAATTTCGGGATTCACAATTATTTAGGATGTGAGTTTTCAGGATTCCGGGAAACTGGGAAAAGGTCTGAAATTGAGAGATTTTTTAATAATCTACAAAAAAAGGTGAAACACCCCCCTTTTTTGGTCGATGACTGATTTCAAAATTTGTCAATAGCCAGCCGATTTCAAATACCTCAGATTTTACGCTTTTTCCATGATTAAAAAAGTAAGTCTTTTTTTTGTTAACTAGCTGGCTCATTTCAAATTTCTTTAGCTGGTGGGCTGGTTTAAAAAAAAATCAAGAATTTTTCACTTGTTATCCTCAATCCCGAAAACTCGGGATTAGAATAATCACAATCCCGGGATTTTGGGATCACATAATTGGACGGGATCTCACGAATGGAGACCCTAGTATGAATAACGAACTCGGTGTTTCTTTAGAGAAGCTCTCATCGTACATAGTACGAACACATCTTAACATAGTTATGATTAAGCAAAATAACCTCAGCGCCAATGGAAATCTACAAAAATAACACAAGCATATCTTATAAGGTCAGTACTGTTACGCGATTTGTACGGTTATGTCGTCTTAGGTGTGTTAAATTTTATGTCAATGTAAAACGATACCAATAATATGATATACCAGAATTTTTTAGTCTTGCATGGTTCGGTTGACGTATTTTAATAAGCAACGTGTTAAATAATAAAATTCAACATTCTGAAGTATTTTTTTTGTTGGTCAGAAAACTGAAAAGCTCAGCGTGATTATTTTTTAAAACAAATAGTATAAAAAAATATATTCTGATTGATTTAAGATTTTAAGTATGTTTTTTTACATAATTGCAGAGCATCTGTTTTTAATCGATGTAATCCTGCCAAAGCACAGATAAATATTGTGCATTCTAGACAACACCATAAATGAAAGTTACTAATGTAAATGTTTACAATGACTGATAATATAAAATTGTTAAAATCTGATATGCTGAAAATAAAACCGTATTTTTACTGATTTTTCACGAATTATATAAATAAATAAAATGCAGTCAAGATACTTGAGATTAAAGAATTGGTATGCCTAACTGAATATTCGATGCTTATCATGTATCTTGTAATAGCAGTTCAGGCTAAAATTAGTATATTTTTTCCATTAATCCATGCCTGCTCCAAACTAGGAGCAGGCATGGATTAATATGTATATATTGGTGATGGGATGGTTGTGTAATGATTAATCTTTTTTTTAATAATTTAAAGGTTTGTCAAGCAGTTACAATTTAGAACATAAAGTGAAAAACACGCTTAACTCTCCAAACCGAGAGCTTTTCTTCGATAAAAAAATTGTAAAGCCATATTGAAGTCACGGATAACTTTTGTTCCTAACAAAAATTAAAAAAAAAATCGCAAAGTCGTTGTATAGAAACCCCGCATGACTGTATGGCCATGCTCATCCTTTTAATACCGTGTAATATTGTGTACGGACAGTTGTAAGGACAAAAGTGACCGTATGGGCACGCAAACATTCGGGGTTGAAATATAACAAAACGTGAAATTTTTAAAAATATTTACAATTTGACCTCTTTAGATCAACATAATTTCAATACAAATATATTAGCAAAATAACTGTAAATAATTTGATGTTTTGATAAAAAAATAACTAACGGTTTCAAAAAGTCCATTAAAAAAAACAGAAATTCAAAAAATCGCATGTGCTTTTGGTGGCCGTTTCTGTCCCCGCGGCTGATGACTTACTGAAGTCTGTACCCTTCTTAACCAAATATGAGTAAAAGAAACGATATTCAGGTAGAAAAGAGTTGAATAGTGGGATCAATAGACAACGGTGTTTACTGTTACCATATGGTCACGCTCGCCCATGGAGGGTGAAAAAATGTTTTAAAAATGATCATGAAAAAAAAACGTAGTACGACTTAATGTTAGTATTCGCATAATACCTACATCAAAATGAAAAGTAAATATGTTTCAAATATGAAACATAAATGGTTGAGTGTGAATTTTTTTTTAAAGAGTTGAAGAAGTAATTTTAACAAATTACAATAGTTTTAATCGACACATAAATTACCATGATATGTTGATAGTTGGGTTTTTTTTCATTAGCTTCGTCGAGTTTTCATTAAACGTAATATCGTCTGACATCTGAAAGCTATAAAATACTTCGATTTCCTTTCTAGTGCAGAGCTTTTTTATTCGCCCCATAGTCCAACCACTTACAGTAAAAGAAGCAAAGGGACCGCCAAAGTGTTTTACATAAATTTTATATCTCAGGACACAAAACGGCCCCTGCGTAAACTTTTGAATTATTCACAATCACGACTTGTGACCGCAAGATGTCTCTATATTGAGACACGTCAAATCATTGAAAGCGCTACGCTCACTTAACTGATGGATTTTACAAAGACAATCGTTCAAGTGTTTTTATTTTTAAGTTTTCACGGAGTGAATTGCTGATTGTTTTTTTTTACCGACGTTATATTATTATTAAACGTCCAATATATTTACTTCGCGCATCTTGAATTAAAAGTTCTCAGTATATATTTTTGATTGAAAAAGTTAACAATGAATTACTGTTCGCCTTGCGTGAAAGAAATCAAAGCGAATGCAAAGCGAAATGGTCTCCGTCGCTATAGTAACCATGTGACAAAACGCACGCCGCGATCAGTTTGTTTGATATTTTGATTCGCTTTTAGCCGCGTTCTAATCGCGTTCGCAGTCACTTTCCGTAAGACGTAGCTTTTGAACCTTTTAGTTCTAGGGTTGCGGCTTTCCTAAAACTATGCCAAACTCTAAAAATACATCAATAACTAAATTAATTAGCAATATAAAACGGTGGAATCTGATTAATGATTGCTTTCGTTCTTTGTTTTCTCATAAAAAAAATATTAAAAAGAGCCTAAAACAAACATAATGAAGATTATTTACATTACATACCAGCTAATTTTGGAATTGACTACAGCTCACTTAAGATGAAGATTGCCGATATAAATTAATATCGATTTGAAAAGATATTCTTTAATTTACGTGCTCTAAAAGGATAGGTTCTTTAATCTTTCAAGCTATGCAAACATTTTTAGACATTGTAATTATTCCACTGATTGTGTTACAAATTGTGACACGTGTTTTGCAAGAAGCTTAAAACGCAATTGGTGAACTCGCAAATGAACTTTCGGCGAACCCTTAAACAATGTTATATTTTTTTTGTAAAATGTACTGCATTTAGACTTAAAACTTAATTTTGCCTTGTTAATTGATGAGTTATCTTTTCTTCAGCAGGCTTAGATTGTTTGTAATCTAAAAATCAGTTGCTCTAAATTCTTGGATTACGACTGCAGATCGAAAATCAAAAAGCTCTCGCATAAATCTGTAACATTAAGTAAGGGTTGAAAAAGCTCCGGGGAGCTTCAGGCCGTGCGAGAGGGAGGCTAGCCGTAAATCTTTCGCCAAATCTCGGCGGTGGACCAAAGGCTTGCGTAAAAGCACGCGAGGGAATACTCACCGTTCACTTATCAAATCAAAACGAGCCACCGAGCACCGAACAGAAAGAAAGCTTGTTTTCCGATATTTTAAGCGCGCCCACTCCTACCTTGTAGTGGTGTAGTGAAAGCTGGAAAAGATAAGTGTACCTAAACTCATTGCTAACAATTTGAACTCATTGCTTACAACACATTCAGTATATATACATCTTAATATTTATACTATGAAAAATTCTGTTTGACCATTATAGAGTAACCATTAAACATCAGTAATTGAATGATTACGAGTACAACATATTGAAAAATCACATTGCTCTGTACTTTAAAACGTTGTTTTTTTTATTTAAAAGTAATGATGAACTGTATCTTTAGAAAGTTAAAACACAAATTTGAAGAAGCGCGCGAATTTTGTGGATGCCTGGTTCAAATAAAAAATATGAGTTTATACCATTTTTATACCAGTTTATACACAGAAATAATTTCGACAAAATTATGTAAAAATTTCATAATTCATAGGATAGGATATTATATTACTGGCAAAGTAGATTTTTTTATAAATGATAAAGCTTAATGAATATCTACGAAATGAAAAGTATAAAATCTTTTGCGGTAACGAAGCATAGCATATGACAGAGAATAATGAAAGGTATATATTGAGCTTCATGAATAAATGCTTGCGTTGAATGTCGGAGTGAAGGTGGCTTTGCTTTTAATGGAGCAGGAAACGTTTTTTACACAAGAGGTCAAGAATATACGTTGACTTGAACCTCCCTGAAAAAGTACTACGTATGGCTTTTCTATCAATTTTTGTGATTTTATTGAGCTTGAATGAAGTATAATAATTATTTATTTAAGCTGAAGAATGTTTGCAATTAATTAGCGACATGCAATCACGAACCCACCACGGGTTGAGAATGGAGTCAAGCAAGAACAAGAATTATATTTTTTGAAAACTATTTATATATAATGCAAAAAATAGGTAAAGTTGTACTGTTACGTGAGGTTAAAAACTTATCTTGTAATTCATGTAAGTCACTCAAGTTGGCAACATTTTATAGAAAAATGTTTCAAAACATTGGCTGTAGAAAAAAACAGTTTTGGGAGACGTCAGGAGTTTTGTATAATTTGAAAATATTTCCCGGCAACATGATTTGTTTCGAGATTACAAATATTTTCAATGGCAATGTTTGAATAAAAAATGATCGCGCACTTTGAGGAAAGGTCGGGGCTGGACTCTACTGGGAAATTACTGAAACACCGCCCGGCACGATAACTCGCTTTCGAGGGGGCGACTTCAAATTTATGCCCCGGCCCTGTGCCGATGCGGCTTGACACCTAGGTTGCCAGATTGCAATCTTTTTGCCTCATTAATAAAAAATCAACATTGCATTTTACGCTTTTTTGTAAGTGGAATCGACCTCATATTGCTTTTAGAATATGCTTTACATATTCAAATTAACAATAAAATTTATAGAATTACAAAACACTTTGAAACACAGATTGATGCTAAATTATAATAAGCATAAATATATGACATTAAAAAATTATACACCCAAAAGTGGAAAAACATTTAATTTTTTTTTCTTAGCGACTGATTTTCAACAGAATATGTTTTGCGAATTAACTGCTATCCCTTTAAAAATATTAAGAATTTGTTTTGAATTTTTTTTTAAATGAAATAAAATACACATTGAATATGTTTGGGATTCATAAATCTGGGCAATATGTTCATTTTGACAATGTTGAATCGATGTTTTATGTTTTGCTATTGCATTTGTTCATGCGACATTGAATTTAATTGTTTGTATATATTTAAGAATTATTAATATTAACATTTCATTGTTTCACTTAAATGAATCAATAATAAAAAGATATGTACCTGTAAGATTTATTCGCTTTGAGAATCAAACACCTTTTTAGGGCCATATTTGTTTATAGAATTGTAATGTTATAAAGTATGTTTGTATAATATATTTAACGATGTTTAATGATAGAAAAGCTTTTTTTTGATTTTCAGATGTAAAAATATTACATTACTGCCAATACGCCAAATATTTTGAAACTGGAAAATCATCCGAAGTAAGCACGGTTGGGAATTTAATAAGTTACATATGTATTTGAGATCAACTCGAGGAAAAGAAAAACCGAAAACATGCATATATAAGACGACAAATTTAAATAACAAAATAAATTTCATTTTGACTTTACTGAAAATCTGACCCAGAGCACCATAATTAGGAAAAATTCTTGCTAACTAAAAAAAATATTAGTATGACTTTTTTATCGTTATATTTTAGGCATTAAATATTATTTCAAACAACTGAAGATACAGAATTGAAGCTCATCAACACCATTTACAAAACAACATGAATTGTTTACGTATGTTAACTAGTTTTTTCGACAAATAATATTATGATATGCCTTTATTTTTTCATTTTATTGGAAAATATGCCAATTTGTTTTGTTCGTCTGGCAACCTTTTATGACATACTCGTGGCCCAATTTGTCTCCGAGAATGTGAGTTTGTTTGGCAATTTCATCGCTTAATTACTCAATAAGTTAGTATAAAAAGGCAACGTCTGCGTAATCAAGAAATATGGCCGTATTTCGTGAAGTAATTTGCTGTGTTTGGGAAACACGGTAAATGTTTAAAATAAGTCAGCCACTTGCTTACTTGAGGGATACCTGTTATTAAAATATCACTTGTTTATAAATTTGCAACGGTGACCCCAAAAGTTTTTCCAACGCGCTAGTATTTAGACATTATCTCAATAACAAACGCTCATTTAGGCAAATGCTTTATTTTGGGATAAATATACTAGGGATTCGATGAATACAATAGTTAATGTATTTTAATGTGTCATTTAAAGTTTTTTTTACACCGTTTTACTTGAATCTTTGACTGAAAATATATCTATCTATACTAAATATATATATATATCTATACTATCCACATAACAATAATATGCATAAGTATTATCAATTAATTAATACCTGAAACATGTAAAATTAATAGCCCGTCAAGTTAATGTCTTAAAATAATAAAACGCCTCAATTTTCTTTCAAAGTTGATAAGAACACTAAGTTATTTATTTTATTGTATATCAAATAACCAAAACAAAAACAAATATTAAGTGTTTTCATTTTTTTAAAAGCCAGTTGCTATGGTAACAAGAGTTTTGACAAGATAATGCTTTCTTACAAGTTATCTTTTGGTAAATATAAAATGATCTTTAAGGAAGCTTGTCTAATTTTTTTACTACCGAACGTGGGCATATATTTTTCCAAAGTGTGTGGAAAACAGTAAAGTTTTCATCATTTTAAAGATTATTTTAAAAATAAAATATACTTTTTTTCAAAGTCAGAAATGCTAGTTATGATATGATATAAACCATATATTTTTATTTATTTAATTAAAATTGCACAAGATTCACAAATTATAAATTTTAGACTTTAACAATGAAGAAAAAAAATAGAATTTATTAAGAAAAGCAGTAGAAAAAATATTGGCAAGGAAGTCATCAGAGTAAGCTCTGACAAACTTTACTTTAATACATACATTTAGGCAAGTAAAAAGTAAATTTTCGAGAATGTATATATGTGGTATGTTGCACTTTGCAACAGTATTTAATAAATTAGACTATAAGAAAAAATATCCAAATTATTTATCGAAAGAAAATATACCTAAAATTTAATAAAAATAATTGTTTTCAATACTGAAAATCAAATATACTCTCATTGTAGTACAAATTCATTGCAAATTAAAAAAATATATTTACACATATACTATTTCTGTAAAAAACGAAAATGATTTCAATCATTACGCACCCAGAAGCGTTCAAAGGGCCGATTGGCAATAGGTCTAGTTCACGTGCCCAGTTTGTCACCCGGCAGTTGAGAATAGCAGCTGTGAGTAATTTCATCAGACCATTATCCGGAGTGATTGCTTATCCGACTCCAGGGTGGATCACATCCCGATTTGTTTTCTTTGCCGCCTTTATTCGACGCCAGTAAACTAAGTTACTCTTCCTTCGGTGTCACTACGCCATTTAAAGTAAAAAATCAATTTGTTTGCAGCCGAAATAATTTGTTTGGTTTCTAAAAATTGATAGTTATTTAAATTTTCTTAAATTGTTAAGTTTTTATCAACCACGCCATGTATAACATTTTTTTAAACATGAGAAACATTAAATTAAAGAATTTAGTAAACGATTGCTATTGAGTATTTACCATTTAGATGTATTTCATTTAAATAGATTCAATATATTCAATTTTAATGTCACTTTCGAGATCATGACATTTTTCTGCAGCATAGTAACGTATTTTCTAGTAATATATTTCTATTTTTTATAAAGAGAGATAAAATTTATTCATAATAACATAATTATGGTCATATAATATTGATATTTATTTGTCACGTAAGATTTTCTTGCTGCCGATTTTTAAAAAGGAAATACATAGATATTTTTAAAAAAAATATCTCATTTTGCTTTTGCTTAACTTTTTCTCAATATTTAATAAATGAAACTGGTTTTGCTTGGGAATAAGCATATCAACGTGTAACAATTTTTTTATTCAATCAGGAAAACCATTTTTGGTAAGAAAAATGTGAAAAAAAGACTTCGATGCTTATTTTTAAACGAAGAAAATCGTGATTATTTATTGAATCCCAATTGCATAATATAAGTCACGCAAAAAAATAAAGTATAACTGTGTTTTCACTATCAAATCTTTATTAAATAAAAAAGTTACTAATAAATGGCATGATAATTATAAAAACAGTTCATCTTCGTGTGTATATTTATAAAAAAAAACAACACTCACTATTTTAAACTACACTGGAATGTATAATACCTTTTGTACGCTGCGAGTTGTTCCATCAGACCACGATGTCACAAAGCATTGGCTAAGTCATTGTGTATTTATGCCTATGGAGGTGGTTTCCAAGTCAATCCAACTTCCCCAAATCCTTGGGGCACCGTGCCGCGCCGTGAGGGAAGAAAGGAAAAGCTTCGAGAAGCCGGCAAGGGAGATCTACAAATACATACAAAAGCGAAGGAGTGTGGATGGGGATGAATTAACCTGCATCTAAAAACAAAGTTGAACACGTGGGAGGTAAACTAGCAAAATCCAACGAGTTGTGTGTACTAGGCAGACATATTTAAAGCGAACACAAATATTTAAAAAATCAATAGTTTGAGTTTAAGACAAGTATATCGTACTATCTTGTGTTATAATTGAATAAAAAAAACAGTTTAAATTCAATTAAAAAAACATGCATTTTTTAAATGAAGGCATCATGTTTTTTTTTTATTTTGAATTATAATTCTATACAATTAGTATTTTTTTAATTAAATTTTAAAAGATTGAGAATACATTAAAAAATAGTGTGTAAACGTGCCAATTGCTATTAACTCACATAATTAGCTATTATGTGAGTTAATAGCATGCAATATAATTAATTGAAAGGAATTGAAATTAATTTATTATCGAACTTCTATGCACGTCACAGCATTGCTTATACCTATAAACACAGCGCTTATTTTGAATATTTTATAAGTTTGAATTATTTGAATTGTAGTAAGCAATATTAAACTGATTAGCGATTACTATCTAATTAATACATTTATACAATTAATATAAATTTAAAATAAATTTCCATTGGTTAACTGATACATCACAATAATATGAATAAGACTTATTCGCTAAGCCTTTTAAAATGACAAATGCCATGATAAACTCAAATGGGATTGTGTAAAGGTTTTCAAGCGAAGATCTCTCTATTCAAGAACACTTGAGCAAACATTAATATGAGTGTCTACTCTTGTGCAAATGTTTATTTTGTATAAAACTATGAATAACGAAATGGTAGAGCCGAACTTAATCGTCTGTGAATATCGCTTACTTACTCAGTTTGTCATTCTGCCATAGGAACTCGTAATGCATATTTAATACACGGAAATTATATGAACACATATAATATAATTCCAAATTATACTGATATATACAGAATGATTAGTGCTAAGAAATCATATGTGAATACTTAATTTAAAGTATTGTCATTAAATGATTCATTAAAGCAGTTATATATATATTGAAATTAAATGAAAATGAGTTACTTTTAGGGTGTTCACTGTCAATACTTGGTGGAAAGGCATTATATTAATAAAAACAATAATCCTTTGTACTTCATTCCACTTTATTTAATATGTCAGGACCGGTTTCGCTCATTGCGAGCATTGTCAACTGATAAGAAATATAATGTAACAATGCTATTTATACAAAATTGAAAAGTTATACACATTCTTTTCAATGCCAACTGTTGTGTATAACTTTTCAATTTTGTATAAATAGCATTGTTAAATTATATTTCTTATCAGTTGACAATGCTCGCAATGAGCGAAACCGGTCCTGACATATTAAATAAAGTGGAATGAAGTACAAAGGATTATTGTTTTTATTAAGAAAATGAGTTATACTTATAAAATAATAAAATATTGAAAAATTAATCATACTACAAATTCATATCGTTTTGATAATTATGTTGTAAGTAAAATAAAAACAAGCCAATTGCTGCCCTCTATAACATCCAGTATGTTTTGTGATACAATGATAATTTTTAACTAAAAAAATGTTAATTTATTTTCGTAAATAAAAAGTGTTAAGAAGTTAGTAATAAGGGTAAGAAATCATACTTTGAATATATGTATATATGATAATATTTATTTGCATGTGTATTTAGAGTAGTCAGACGATGCTAAAAGGGGCCATCTAGATTTTCCCATTTTTTAGGTGTTGAGATATAATTTAAAATTTCGGCTGAAGGTGCTTGATGGAAATTCAACGTTAATTTAGAATTATTTTCATTTTCATTTTGTAGTTAAGATATATTTAAATACATTTATTAACCTTCCTTGTGACAAAATAGTTAAGCATTCGATGAATTACAGTTTTTTTTTTTATTTTAAACAAGAAACAAAACAATATTTGCCAATTCAAGGTAAAATTTCAAAGAGGTTTGATTTTGCTTACGCATTTTGACGTGGATGAGATTTTTTTCAATTCGTAATCTATTGGAAAAATATTAATTAGCAAATTTAAGACAATGTTAATTTCTTCAGGCTCGTGAATTTGATGTTGTCGATATCTGCTCTATTTAATATATTTTTTTTTATTTAAATATTCAATTAAATGCCAAAAGAGTTTTTATAAAAATATCTATCCTAAACAAGTATGCTAAATAAAAATATTTATTATTTCTTAGACTTAACGAATTAAACCTTAAGAGTTTAAACAATTCTTAAGCATTGTATAACTTTATCAAACATATTTTTAGCAAGACTAAATTTAAATCTTATTTTTGCCTTCAATAACATTTTTGGAATTTACTGATTACATATTCAGTTATCCGGGTACAATTCTTAGTTGTATAACCGACAATTGGTTTATATAACTGTTATTATTAATTGTTTATTATCCGGAAAAATCCTGACTTATAATCAGGGTTAGCGTATCACTAGTATTTTTAGAAATGTGTAGCAAGCCATTAGACAATAGAGATTGCTGTCGAGATTATTTGATATAATTATGTTTTTTTTCACTGTATAGCATTTCGACTAATTTATTTAAAATGTGTTAGAGAACTAGAATATTTAGCTTTTAGTCAGTAGCTGTCAACTTTTCTTTAATTGATCGAAAATGTATTAGGTTTGGGGAATTATGTCTTTGAATATCTAGCTGAGTAGAAATATAACACACTTGCCTGCGACGGTTGCTAGGAAAAAAGTTGCATAAACATATTATAGAAGCATTCAAAACAAATAACATATTGTATATAAAAAATCTTTTTTAAAAAAAATGTATTTTTATTCTACTATTACCAAAAATACAAATAATAATTTGATTTAATAATATCTTTTGACGTGATTTTTAGGCTACTACTTTGAGAGTGAACAAGCACAATGAGAAAATTTGACGTGCTTCATCCGGTTTGCGAAATTATGGTTGTTGTATCTTAGAAGTTACATCATTTGATGGCTGCTTCTTGAAAGCTCACTAGACACTTTGTTCGCTATATAAAATATAACTTTGTATACGATAGACATTCTCAGAATCGCCTTAACGTATAATACAATAATACCACTATTACGTAATACTATTAAAGTAATATTTTCTTCTTTTTTGTGACGTATTTTGTCAAAATCTAATGACTGATTTGCATATATAATGTTTTTTTTATTGTGCTACTTAAAAATAACAAAAATATTGCGTTATTTTTAATTTTGTTTTTGTTTCTTTCTAATAATACTACTCTATTTGCATAAATCCATTTTTAAGTCCAGCTTATGCCTTTTATCATATACCCTCAAGCCAAAGCTGATAAAACCGCTCCTCATCAACATTTCACTAGAGATTCGTAGTATTATTTGTGTAAAATACCTGCTCGAGAATAATATGGCAACTATTAATTTTCAGCAAGGAAAAATTTGGAAGTCTACTCGTGAAGCTTAAGCCAACACACATTGCCTTGTCATTAATGAAAGTAAACGAGTTAGACAGTTTGAACAGAAAAAACAGTTTTATATTAACCATCACAACTTCACAAAGAAACGGCGATATTTAAATTTAAAGGGAAATAAAGTATTTCTAGCTAAATGTCTAATAATGATAATCAAATCTATGCTGTTAACTTCTGCTTAATGTTGTTATTTCAACTTTTAATAAAGTTATTCTATTATTATAAAGTTCTTCTATTCTATTATTATAAAATTCTGTTATTATAAAGTTCAAGTTCATCCGTGCACTTGAATGCCTGAAGATGCCGAAAGGCGAAACCCGGGTCGTTAGTGACAAAATTTGTGAGAATGTACATAGTTTGAACGATTCAAATTTTTATTCATTTATACGCATTTTCTATACAAAACAAGATATAAGTTGAGTAAATGATTTTTTTCTCTAGGTGAAACTGATTTATATTGTTTCGTATGTAAAACATATAAAAATCTAACGGAGTCAATTGCAATAGAAGTTTCGCGATAAGAAATGATTTTTAATCATTTATTCAACCTTTTAATCAACCAAGAAAATAATGCTGGGAGGATAAAAGTAGGAAAAGATTTATAGTAAGCTCATCCTTTTTGCTGCACTCTGTTATAAAGATATGAGAAAAAAATGAAATAAAATTGATTACATAATACAAAAATTGAATTTCTGTACTGGGATTCAACCCCGAAAAACACAACAGTTGAAGTTAATAAAGTTGACTACCCGACCACTCGCCTAGCGGAAAAAATACAGATACGAAAATATTGATAACTTCATTGCGATTTTAACGTAATTATTAACTGAAATAATATAACGAGTTTCATGAAAATGCTTCAGTAATCTATCATTTGAGTTACTAGCTAGACAAATATTTTGAAAAGCTTGGGATTTTCTTTGTCTCGCTGTCCTGGTTGGGATCTGGCAGATTTGTTGTATCTATTTAGCTATGTGGAGAGATGGAACGAGCCAAGCAAAACACTCGGCCAAACTTTGACGGTCGGTCATCTGTGAATGTAAACCCAATTCGGCTTAAAGCTCCCTTCACAGATGATTGTGAATGCTAAGTATACGTGCGATTCTTGTTGTGTGGCCGACAGTTTCTGATACAATCCCAAAATATTTAAGTTTGACTGAAGTTTACCTACTCTCGTAGTCTTCACAAGATAAAATATCACACGTTAAATTGTATCACTGTATCAATGCTCAAACAATGAGACTTTAAACTAACTTTAAATGGGAGTGTAAAAAATTAATATGAAAATACCGAAATAAGTGATTTCCACCTATGTATACGGGAATCTAAAAACAGATAAGTCTAAGAAAAAAGTAACAGACATGGTCACAATAAAATCCCGGGATATCTGGATTGAGACATTTTGAGCAAATCCCAAAAATTGACTCGAAATTGGCAAAAGCTAATTCCAATCCCGGGATTGAAAATTAATCAATCCCGAAATCCCGGGATTGGAAAAAGGCACTGGTATTGGATACCCTAACTGTTATTTCATAATAATTGTTGACATGATCAAATATGTTTTTTACCATGTCCGCTCTCAATGTGGAGCATATGGAGTTTATCTCAGCAGAAGTGTTTTCTACGAGAATTGTTTGTTAATCAGTTGCTCAACTTCTCTTTTTTCCAAAGAGATTAGGAATAGAAGGATAGGCTAGGACAGTACTAGTGGTTAGCTAATCACTCTTGATACACCTGTTTATAGAATAGGATGTGTGGGAGGGAGGAAGGAATTCAAGACATCACATATATCCATGCCTTCGAACAGAAATTCATAAATTGATTGAAAAATCAATTTATAAAACTGTCCGTACCGAGATTCAAATCCGTGACCTCCGTAACCGAAGCCAAATATGTTGACCACTTGACCACACAGGCGAGTGATCAAGTTTAGATTTTATTATTATCTACGGAAATCATGTCGGATAAAAAAACATCGTTGAAATAATGCTTTATATTTTTGTAAACCCTTGACATATTGATTTTTACATTTATTTTCTAAGATGTAAAAAAAGTGTACAATACATTTTTTTTTAATTCATGGCCGCTCCCAGTGTAGATCAAATGGTCTCCTAAAAACGGTATTTGAACAGATTTTTTTCTATGATAACTGTTTGTTACTGAGTTGTACAACATCTATTTTTCAAATAAAATAAGTATAGAATAATAGGACTAGAGGTTAACTAATCTCTTATACTACGTCCGTTTTTTTACGATATGATGAGTGGGAGGGAATTCAATACATCACATACAATCATTACTTTGGTTTGGACAGAAATTCATTAATCAATTTAAAAATCAATCTTTAAAAACACTCCGTATTGGGATTTTAACAAGGGACCTCCGACATTGACACTCGACTACGTCGCCGGAAAATATTTTATTAAATATACTTAAAAAATCAGGTTTTCAGATTTTTTACAGAAATGCTTTGTATAATTTGATTGAATAATGTACAATTTTTGACGAAAAATTAAATTATTTTCGTTGATATATATTGTTTGCTTTTTTATAAATAATAAACACTGTGGCAAGTAAAGAAATATTTTTCTTTTATGAAATTTGGTAAGTGCCCGAATCGATCACGTTGAATCACTTTTATTGACATATATTTTCATCCCTTGCTCGACGTCCTCCAGTCAATGGAAAAATGTTGACCATTTTTAAAGAAAAAGGGCAACCCTCTTCTGCTTAAGGGGTAGAAATAAGGGTGGCCCGCCATATGGGGCGCGTAATGGGTCTTTCGGATTTATGACCGATCCAATAACAAAATAAAACACATGTACAACACTTGGAGAGAAGGGAACATACTACGTGGAGACACTTTATTTACTTCGCTTCTTCATTTTTATTTCTTCAATTTATTTTATAGATTTTGAAAGGCGCATTATTTCATCACATCACAAAGCATTCATAAAAATTATGTCAGTTCTACTTTTATTAAAAATGTTCTCCTTAGTATTTCTCTAAAAGGCTTCGAATTGATTGACCAGTGTAATATAAAATAACTAAAACTTTTATTTTCCACGTATATATTAATACACTCAGCCGATTACTATAAATACAACAGTTAATCTCTAGTACTTATTTACATTTGGTGATGAAACAGATTCAGTGTGGCCTTTTGAATACATCATAACTGAGCAAAAGATCATAACAAAAAAAAAATCGTCTTGTCGTATATATTAAATATGCTTAGTTTTAAAAGGCACAAAAAGTTAAAAACAAAAAAACACTAAGATAGTCTGTAAATTTATCTACATTTATACAAAATAACAAATCATACATATTTAAGTAAACTTAATTGAATTGTCTTAAATGCTTTCATTCGATATAAAACGGTTCCTTATAATTGTGTATATTTTTTATTTTTTTTCACTGATCCAATGTTATATCAACAATTATAAATCTTGTGATAATTTTATTTTTTTCAGCTATAAATTAGAATTTAATTTCAGTTTCTTTACTTTGTTAAAAATAACATTTCGATTCCACCAATATACAATTATATATATATACAGTTATCATGACGACATAGTTTGAATGATGTCTTGTGATATTTAAATATTTTTAAAAAGTTAAACAATATAGGAAGGCATTTGTGTAATGTTCTAATTTATAAACAAACCTAAACGATTATAACACATAATGTTATACTATCAACCAAAAATCGAAGAAAGAGCTAAAATATATATTTTTTAAATATCAGCATTTAAAAAGATAATACATGACACATGGTCAAGTTACTGACAATGTTACTGGAACAAGTGATCCCAAAAGAATATTCAAACGGATTCGTATTCATTTATATCGACAAAAAAATTAGCTACAGTGCATGATTCAAAGATAAGTTCCGTGAAGCTCTGTATCAGACCAAGAATATGATGTGTAAATTAGTTGTTTTTCTTGATAGTATTGCGTTATGGAAGGCAGCCGTGAAACAGCGGCTGCGTACACATAACGGGTGGTGGTGGGATAACCAACAACCAACTTGTATATATTGATATATTTTTATTATTTATAAACGATAAAATACGCACAAGACAGGTAGCAACCAATACTTCTCAACAAAAACCATTTGAATATTTATTTTCAACGAATATTTGAAATCCCTAACTGGTGCAAATACAAACTTCAAAGATTTCCTTTATTATACGATGAAATCTCACATGAGACTGGAGCGTTAACTGACGCATCATATCAGATGTTTGCTTTCTTACGTTTTTCAATTTACCTTTTAGTCCCAACTTCCCCGGAGTGATGCGCTTTTCCAGTTACATTTACGACATTTCAGCAAAACACAAAACAAATGTGAACAACATCTGCCACCAAATATATACGTGCGCATGACTTCTGCCTCAGGCATTTATACTTAAATAATAATATGCGCCTTAAAAGTGTGCTGCGTTTCAACAATTTATTTTACCATATTTTATTGGCGGGTCTCAAATTCAATTTAAAAATATCGATTTTACGCAGCTGAGAAAAATAAATTTAATATTATATTGTAGTGAGCCAATATTGCTAACCAAATACAATTACTAAATAAAGATTAAAATAACCAGTGCATATTTTGCATCAGCGATGTTCATAACAAACTATGTACCTTTTTTTACATGATATTCATCCTCTTCTTCTTTGACCATATCCGCTTCTTATGTGGACCATATGGTCGTCAAGTGGCACCTCCATGTTTTCCTGTCTCCCGCCAATTGCTTTGCTTCCTCCCATGACATGCCAGCATCCCTCAGTTCGACCGAGTACATCCTATGGATAGTACCCGACGGACGACGGGGTGGCGGAATCTCACCGGTTGAAAGAAGAGGCAGGCAAAATTGAAGCTTTCTGGAGGCATTTGCAATACGTGACCTAGCCAGTTTCAAAGTCTCTCCATAACCACTGATTTGACGGGGCGCTGTATTGTACGTTCCCTTATCTCCAAATTACTCAATCATCAAAAATACAAAATCAAACGACCTCACCCCCATTATCCAACGCAAGCATCTGTTTTCGAAGCTAAGTATACGTTTTCGAGTTTTCGTTATGTGTCATGATTCGCTATCGTAAAGCAATACCGGCATAATGCAAGCTTTGAATAAATGGCATTTAGTTTGAGTCGAGTACAGCTGTGTGTCTCAGACAGTCCGCTTAAATTAAAGTCCAGTTAAATGTGGCTCCAGCCATTCCTAGACAAATGGCGAGCTCCTTTTTTATACTACCGTCTTCTAGGATACGTACGCTGAGGTATCTGAAGCTGTCAACTCTCTCGATTATCTGTCCCACGCTAGGTATTATAGGAATATCAAAGCCCTTATGTACTTTATATGTTTACGCCAGTCAATTAAAAACTAGACACAGTGACTTCCCTAGCAAGTTTGATTTTTATTAGTATGAATAACGATACTATAGTCATTTTATAGCAGTATAAAAAATAATTCTTATGGTAAGGAAATGTTTGGTAATTGATTACTAGACGAGGCAATAATTCATTTTAGTTCGGCTGATGTTCGGACCAGCTGGCCTCGGTTGCAAGACAAGCTAACTAAACTGCGTTTAATAGCTGTGCTTCGTTATATTGAAAACGTGTAAATATAAAATATTTGATATAATTAAAAACTTCCTTTATAGTTTTTAGGTGAAGTGAAATTATGCACCCAAAAACAATTATAATATTTTTGGATTTCATGTAAACGTAGCTTAGAAAAATATTAAAATTTTTTATCAATCTCAATAGTAATATAAAAGTTATTTTAACTGTGATCTATCAGGACCTGAATCACCCGCAGTGTGATAAAACAGCTTTTGAAATATTTTATGATCTGAGTTTAATTATTGACGAATGACAAACAGACAGAAATTATTTATTGAATTTAAAAAAAATCAATTTTAATTTCCAGAAAAATTGTGTAATAATTATAAAAGTTATTTTAGCAGCTCGTCATTGACAGAAGTAATATTTTTTTAATAAAAAGAAAGGAATATACTTTTTTTAGAATATGTTTTGTTTCAAATGGGTTATTTTAAAATTAATAAATTCTCTCATTAAAACACAAGATAGATTAAACTACCGTAAATTAGCATTAAAATTTGGTTGGTTTATTAATAATAATATTTAGCTTTACATCCTGCAAAATTTTTCGATTTCGGGACTTATCCTTACTAAGCCAAAAACATATTTCAATATTTGTAAAAAATAATCTCTTTCAAAGTTTGAAACTGTACGCTTGATTTATAAACAGTCTATTTCCTTTGCAATATAACATTCTAAAACGAAAACAGTTTATTTATCTACCTCAAATATACCGCGAAAGTTAAAATAATTCATAACCTGAAGGGCTTTTACTTTGTAAAGTTTATTTGAGCTTTTGTCTTATTAATTTAATGACAGTTTTAAACAAAATTCAAAATTTCCTCAGACAGTTCGTTCAACGATACCCACTCTAACTAAGTGTATTATGTTTATCGTTTTACCTTGTCTGCTTGCGCTGGAAGAATTTCGTATTGTTTTAGATACATTTTATATTGAGTCAGGTGAATACATTTTACACTTCTTTAGAAATATTTGCATTTGTATTAATATAGTAGAAAAAAGTCAATAACCAAGATAGTTTTAAAAGATAATTTAAATTAACTTTGATTACTCCACGTATTGTGTTACTAACTGTGACACGTGTTTCGCCTCTTTCAGAGGCATCTTCAGACCTACTATCGCAAAGTTTGCTTAAGTAATGAAGCAAGATTGATTCTAATATTTTAAAATTATGAAATTACAAAATGGAGTTTGGGTTTTTTCCTTTTAAAGGGAGCAAGGAGGGGAGAGATTAGTTATTTAGAAATACTCCACCGAGTAAATAAAAAGGGTTTAAAGATGATAGTTTAAAATTTTTAGAAATTAATAAAACTCTTAACAAAAAATAAATATATTATTAAATAATATTCTTAATAGGACAGGTGGTTTGCCATTACTCACATTGTTTCGAATTAATAGAGTAATCACCAACCTATCTGATTGATTGCAGCTCATTAGTTTAATAGTTTGTAATGTTTAACGTCATTAGTAGTATGATTATATTTATTTGCTTTGTTTCGATTTTACAATCCCCTCCTTGCTTCCCTTAAAAAGGAAAAATCCCAATCTGATTGATTGCAACTCATTAGTATCATTATTTGTTTGCTTTATTTCGATTCTACACCCCCCCTCCTTGCTCCCCTTAAAAGGAAAAAAACCCAAACTCCATTTTGTAATTTCATAATTTTAAAATGTTAGAATCAATCTTGCTTCATTACTTAAACAAACTTTGCGATAGTAAGTCTGAAGATGCCTCTGAAAGAGGCGAAACACGTGTCATAGTTAGTAACACAATACGTGGAATAATCAAAGTTAATTTAAATTTTCTATTAAAATGAACTTCCACAAAGTTACCGCCGAAACCATCGAAAGTATCAAGATAGTTTTGTTGGAAATCAATTAACATAAACATAAGCAGAGTACAAAATTATTTACACAAAACCTTGAGGGTTAAAAATAAAATAAGTATTAGTTTATATGCTAGAAAAATAATCTTTTATTATATATATATAATATTAATTTAATTTTGCACGTTAAGAAAAGATTAAATAGTTATTATATTAATTTATAATATTATGTAATGTAATATGATAAAATTTGATTCGTTCAAATTATAAACATTCACACAGATTTTTTCACTAACGACCCGGGTTTTGCCTTTCGGCATCTTCAGACGTTCAAGTGCACGGATGAACTTGAACTCAATTAGTTTCTTCAATTTATAAGCCTGTTTTTCATATTTAAGTTGTATAATTTCTGACACTTTATATCTAACATCTCGGTTCAATGTATCAAATTCAATTGGATGGAGTTTCTGTGCGAGCAAACAATGAATTACTTTAAGGTATTGGCTTACATTATCACGAGCTGCATACCACTGACCTGTTTCTGCTTTCAGCTACGGCTGCTCTAGCTTTTTGCAAAGTTTTAACTGCAGACTTCGAACTGTTAATAATTTTTACATTTCTCGAAATCAATTTCGGGATCACTTTATTCTTAAAATAACTGTTATCAAACCACAAATTTTGATGTTTGAAAATTTAATATGATAAATAATTATTGCGACTTATGTGCTGGGTGCTGACATATGTTTTGCCTTTCCCGAAAGAGAGAAGTTTGAACCTCGCAGGCCCGTTTTCCACTACGTTCCTGTCAGGAAAATTTATTTTTCTGACAGAAATATTTGTAAGGTTCAAAAATAGCATTCGCGAGATTTGACGGCGTCTAAAAATGTAACAATAAAGTTACGCAATGTGTCATAAAAAATAGCGCAGCCCGCTAATTATGCCTTTGTTTAAGGCCACAACGCTGTAGTGCCAATTAGACGTTAAGAGAGGCAGAAAAAGACGTCGCGGGGGATCTGAAGTGAAAACGTCGGCGGTCGCACGGCCCGACGCCGCCCGCTCGGTAAATAATTATCCAGTCTACGTTATCTGGGACGTTTATCCGGGCACCGGAGGAAATTTCGTTTGTTCCGGCTGTCGCCCGGGTGATCTACAACTTCGGAAGTGAAACGGTTTTGATGGAGATTGCTGGAGTGGGCAAAAATTAAAGCCTAATAGCAAATATTTCATCTATATCGAGGATCTACTAAATGTCGTGCTTTTTAAAGCATTTACGTATCGGCTGTGGAAAGAAAAAAGGACGTAACTCACACATACAAAATTTTACAGGAGGCATAAAAAACGTGTCAAGATGATTTTGAGCCATAAGCAAATTATAAAATATACACAAACTTGAAGTGTACAAATACTTGTAAACTGGTGTTTAATTGACATAATCTTATATTAATTTAATAAATTCTTTACATATAACCCTTTTTAACGTCTTTTTTCCTGTTTAAGATTTTAACGGGCCCAACTTTTTACAAACTTAAAAGATAAATTTAGATACTAATTCGACATTTTCAGCTTACGTTCTTTTGATAGAACGTGTATTAAGTTGTATACATTGTGATTATCGAAAAAAACTGTTTTTTTTAAAAAAACGGTGAGCTACGTCCTTTTTCCTTTCCACAGTCGATATATTAATTTGACACATAACCATAGTTTACCTGAGAATTCGTTTAATGAAATCGATTTTTTGGTGTTCCTAATTTGTTTTATAATATTCAAACTTTTCTCATCCGCTTTACTCTTGACAGTCTTGACTTACGGCCGCGACACACGATACTAAATAGAGGTAAACGGAACGTTAGTTATTATTGCATTCGCTGTCTATGCTAACATATTTCATAATCTTCTTTGAACAAATGCTGCACGGTACAGCACTTACTTGCTATAACTTGGATTAGTACAGAAACGACACAGCGAAATGGAAGAATGTATTTTTTATCCGGATTCATCAAGCAAATGTGTAAATGGTATGAATATTGAGGATTTGTTTGATGAAAGCCATTGAAAATAGTATTCAATATTAGTATTTTAAAAATATAGTTGTCGTTTAAAAATATGCAGAGAAATTTTATAACTGTAATATCTTTGATAGATTCGACGGTAACGTTGTGGTAGCTTATTTTTTATTATAAAATAAAATTTGATAACTTTGTTATTCGATTTTATGTGTTAATTTGTAAACTTTTCGATGGTCTGATAATGGTTCTCAAAGAAGATGAACATGTGTATTATTATGTAACACAACAAGTGGAATAACAAAGTTATCAAATTTATTTTATATTATTTATCATTATAATTTGAAATATTACGCATTCAACAATTTAGGGCTAAGACAGGACTAGTGGTTAGCTTATCGCTCTCGATACGCCTCATTCATGGAATAGGATGGGTGGGAGGGGGGAATTCAAGACATCACATACATCCATGCCTTTGAACAGAAATTCATAAATCGATTGAAATTTTTTTTAAATGTATTTAAATGTAAAAACAGTATTTTTTTAAAATGTTTTACTGTAAAAGATAACGTTATGCTTTTAAAGCTAAAAGAGACGATATTACCGAAAAGTGCAGTGTTGATCAATATTTTCATGGTTTGATGCAAGTATCAATGAAAAAATATTTCAATATCTAATATGGAATCTTTTTGTGTAAATATTTCAGTTTTTAATTAATAATTTGAAATTTATGAACTGCTTCACATTACTAATTAAAGCACCCATATCTTAAAATAAACATTTAGAGTCGATTTATCCAAAATAAAATCATGTTGTATGCTCTCTATATATCATTTTAAAAGAAAACTTCATTGGCATAGTTATCAAAATAAGAACCTCAAAAAACTATTTGTTGTTTTTACATAAATTTATTATGATATGCTAACCGAAAATAACAAGCTTTGAATAAGTGTCAAAAGCTTCCTCTGCAGTGCCCCAATGCTTCGGGAGGTGGCGTTGTTGTTTTCAGAGGTAAATTAATTACGACGCACCTTTCCGCGATTTGGGACCAAAACGATAACATTTATCATGAAAAGTTTGTTTATTACCAGGCCGCGGGTAGTGCTGCCGACACTTGCGGTGACAAACACATTTTAATGCTTTCTAAATTACTTTCCTCTCAGTACGCAACGATGGAGGGAAAATTTAAAATATTTTAATCAGCGCACATAATAAGAGCATGATCATCCAAATGCATTTTCGACAATCCATTTTTGCATTTATTTATTATCATTATACTTTTTTAAACATTGGCGTACTAAAATTTTAACCTATTGCTCTATATTTATGTTGAAAATACTCGTCACGAGCGAAACGGTTCCTGATCATATTTAATAAATGTAAAATAAGTACAAAATAGCTTTTTTTAATTTTACACCTTACACCAAGTATTGATAGTGAACACCTATAAAGTGATATATTTTAACTACTATATGGCATTAAAAAAACAATGACAACAAATCTAAGTATTCTTTGTAATCAATTTAGTTTTGTAATAATATTGCTTTTGTAAAATATAATAATATAAATAAATCAGAATGATAAAAGATAAATTTTATATTTTTATGCCTAATTTTACAATGTCACTTTTGCTTATTTATTTCCTTTTTTATATGCTCCTTAGCATGCAGCACATAAGAATGATAAACGATTCGGATAAATCTTTCTCAGCAAGCACATTAGGCGTCAAAATGTATTCCACTGCATGGGTGTTTATGTAGTAGAATTTAAAACTAACCAAAAATGTTTTTCATTGTAAAATTATCAAAAATGTTGCTATTGACTACTATAAAAAAATCATTTGATTACTAAGTTAACATCATTGGTCAATTTTAAAATTTATAACTTTCACTCCATAGAATAATCTAAATGAATTCATTCAAAGCATATGTATAAAATAAAATATACTAATTATATATTTTGCAGCTGCTGTCATATATATTGAAAAATATTGTATATTATTTAGAAGCTATTTATTTTACCTAGTTTACTTCATTTTTATGTTGTTTGCATAAAAACAAACATCCATTCCTTTTCTAATGCGAGTTTAAAAAACACTTTTTTATTGTATTTTATAGGATATTTATGAAAGTGCTGTAGTCAAACGGTCAACGCCGTTAGATTTTCGTTAGTTCTCTCTGTTTTATGGTAGTTATATTGTTCAAATCCTGCTATAGAAACTTCTTTGTATAGATTTTTAATCCGTCTATGTATTTGTTTTCTAGCGCATGAATTTGACTGTATTTATTCGATACTGAAAGTGGACATAGATTAAGAAATTAACTAACTTCTAGGTTTATAATAGCTTTATGCAGCAGTAAACTAATACTTTTATTTTTTTAATGGCAAGTTTTGTTAAAAAGGTCCGTCAGAAGAGCCAATTATTACGTTGAATTTAAAAAAATGCTGCATACATATTCTTACTTTAATTTATATCTTTTTTGGTTGACATAGTTATTAAAACTATCGGGAAATTTAATTTTGGGCTCCCCTGGGGCCACAACATGTTCCAAAGAGGCCACATAGAAAAAATAGTTTTAAGGGAGCCACAGTACAGTTTTGGGGGGGTCACGGGCAAATCCGGGAAAGGATAAAAGAAAAAAAAAATCTTGCATGTTTTCATTTTGGGAATTACGTAAATTCCTGGGTAATTTTTTTAAATTGCGATCAAAATGTTCAAAGAATTTAAAATTATTTTGAAATCTTTCTATCCCCGAGTCTCGAAAAAAATATTTGTACAGTTATATACTGAAGGGAACGGGCCCAAAAAGGTTGAGAAACAATGTATTAGATAATTTATATAAGTTTACTTATTGCAAATTTTAATATTAAATAAACCGTTTTTATAATAGTAACACATCAATAGTGTATAAAAATGATAAATAAGTAACTTTTAGATACAGTTTTAAATTTCCAATTATGTTAGGATTTCATTAGCAAATAAGCAACTATTAAAATTAGTTGAATTTCAACTAAAATACAGCGAAGAAATGAAAATGCAGGTTGCACACGCGCAAGTCTGGCGGCTTTAGATTAACTTTAACCAGGACTGGATTTTCTTTGCAGATGTTTTTAGCGATAACGCGAAAACTTTCCACTGTGCAATGGGGAGTTCTGCTTACTACCGTCGATTTTGTTCAACGCAAACAATTCATCACTATAATAAACGTTGCAAAGTTGTTTAAATGACTGTTTATATATACAAAAGACTGAACATTTGTTTTTCTCTGATTATCTATGTATATATTAAAAGCGGATAATCTTTGTAACTAAGAATTGACTCCGTAAAATGATAGGCCTCCCCGCCCATATAATTCGATTATATATTATACGTTTCAGCCACACTCATTTTTTAATTTTTCTGGTGTGATACTTTATTTTTAATTTTAATATACAAATACAAATATAAATAAGTCAGTAAAAATATAATGCTTGGTCAGTATCAACATAGAAAGATTTCATTTAAATTTGGTCTTTAGCTGTGATCGTAAAAATGCGATTAGCTTTTGTTGCCAACATGAAAACGGGATTTTAGATATAAATGATAGAGATACTGACAAGACAACTATACATATGTTATGTAAACACAACATCTACCTCTATTCTATGTTAGTTCTCTATGACATACTTGTAACAATAAACCTTTCAACGGACTAAACCAATATCCAATTTCTTCTCTCCAAATCTATCTCAGTTAAAATTGAGAGTTCAAATCGAAAGGTCTAACAACTTAGTAGAAACTCCTCAATACTCACATCGATATTATTTTGATTTAATAAGATAAAGTGATTTATTATAAAGTTTATTAATTATTATTATGGAATAAAGTTGAAACAACATTTAAATAATAATAAAGTTAAAAATAATCCATAACACATAAATAGAGAAAATCTAACATTTAATACTGTTCAAAATTTTAAATTATTATTGCCCAAAAATATAACAAAAGCATATTCAATAATAATTTATATATAGAAGTGTAGCTCCGCAATTAAGAATCTACGTTAATGATGAAACAGGTATTTATCCCTTGCACAAGAACAACTTATTTTTTATCAATTTATCGATCGATCTTTTTGCAAATGTATTAAAGCATTTTCTTAGTATCTTACTAATGCTTTAAAAGGGAAACTTGTTAGAGTTTGTACTGCATAGCCAGAAGCTAAGAAAGTAGAGCTTTTAACTGGATATAACGGCTGTAGAGCCTTACGCTAAAACTACTTGCAAGAGAGCTAACCACCTTTATGCTGTTAAATGAATTTACAGAACAAAACGAGAGACGTGTACGTGTAAATGATACTCAAGGCAATATATTTTTTCTTTCTTTCTTATTTTTGAGTAATGCATCTATTTACAGTCGCGTTGGGATTTTCTATTTGCATTGTTTAAAGTGGATTGCAACAGGAGAATGCTGCATTATAAATACATGATATTTTTTTCTTTAAAGCTATAATTAAAAAATCTTTTTTTAAACTATGAAAATACTAAACAAAATCATGCTTTGTTTAATGAAATGCTATTTTTGATATTCCTTCGAACTTTTTATAGAATGTGAATACAACAGTTTTTTTTTTAAATACTGTCCAAAATTTTAATTTTAATCAACAAATATAAACATTATATTGAGTAATTCAACATCTAGAATTCTACATATCGGCAAAATAGTTTTAACTTAACAGTAATGAATAGTTTATGTATACAAATCAATAGATTCATGACCACACCGAATTTCACCTATGCCATTTTACAGTGTCCTATGCACCCAAACAAACATTTTCAACATTGTGTATTTAAATTTTCATAAAAAGGGTAGACTTAAAATGATTTATTATTATAACACTTCTTACGTTCACATTAAAACTAACTGTGTTATTCTAGAAATATTATCGCTTTGGCATCCTCAGGTAGCATTCATACATCATAACACGTAATATCACAACATTATAAATTCACATAGATGTCGTAAGTATGAAATAGCTTGTTTGTAAGTCTTAGGAAGTTTTTAGAAAAATATTTATGTGTAAATAAAAAGATGATAAATAAATAAAAAATATTTTAATAAATCTTGTGGTAGTATATTTTTGTTGTTGAAAGCGATCTCTGCTACTGCTATGGTGGATGTAAAATTTTCAAAAGATAATTGCAACACAATTTATTTAACGAAAGGTTATTGTTAATCACGATTTTACTAGTAGAGAAAGTGAACTATTTTAGCTTTTTTTGGAGTGTTTGGACTAGATTTTTTTTCATTTATTCGTACTTGTTCTAACATTTTATATTCGTCTTCAGTTGAAAACTTCATTTCATTCAACAAAGATTTCATGATAAGTATAGCCAATTTTGTTAATTATAATGAATACAACTATGGAGTTAGCAAAAACGTTTTTTTTAAATTGTTTTACATAAAACATAAGTAGTAAGTAAAAAGTATTTTAAGTTGCCAATGTTTTGTATTATTAGGAAAATTAATAAAAATCATCTATTTCGTATAGAAATCGTTTATTAAATATATTTTTATTATATTTATATAAGACCTAACCTATTTCAGAAGTGGGTACTTATTTATCAATGTACGTCTACACAATAACTTTAGCTCGTAGCCTTTGCACTACTGCCCTGTTAGAGCTTTGCTACCAAAATACCTTAATGCAGTATGCCGCATGGTCTGGTATGTTAACGCTTCTTATGATCAGTTACCTTAATCCTCGTCATTGTCCTTACGCTTAAATGATTTGTATTATATAAAGCGAAACTTATCGTTTTCTACAAAACATATAATATCATATTTGATCAAAAAAGAAAAGAATATATAAACAAGTTTGTTTCAGTAAACAAAATGCTTCGTGAACCAGCAGTGATTACAGTTTAATGAAATGTGACAAATTAAGAACCATTTTTATTACAAAACTACATCAACGACTAGTGTTGGATTACCCCATAAGCGTACGAAGAGTGCTAGAGGTCTCCGAGCTTTAGGAGCCTTAAAAATGCTTATATTGTATATACTTGAAATTCTATTATATAAAAAGCAGGACCGTATTGCGCATAGATCCTGCCAATTTCCTAATCCGTCACTACCAACGGCTCCTCTGAACTAAACCAAATTAAGAAAACATTTATGACCAATCAATGATAGAATAAAAATTAGAATTTATTATATTGTAAGTAATTTCTTAAGACATTATTGATTTTAAAAAAAATCAAGCATTTAACTTTGTTTAAATTTACAGAAAATAAATTATTATCTATCGTAGGAACATTTATTTTGATTTTTTTTATAATTTGTTAAATTATGGTGTCAGAAAAATATATGCTAATTGGCATACCCTGCTTCCATCGACATGTTATTTTCCGGTTTATAAATATGCAACGTGGAGACCATTTAATATTTTGAGCATTATTCTACAGCGCATGCAAATTTCCCTATGTATTTCTACTTAAACCACGAAACCATCTCTCGGTGGCCAGCTGTCGTCCCTCTACGCCAAGCTTACATTAATTGAAATTTTGATTGTTTTTGCATACAAATCAACTGCAAACTATTTTCTAATTCATAGAAGGTTGCAATTTTGAAACTGCAAGACCACGTACGCTGACTGTTAGCCGATAGGTTAATTGAATATTCATATTGTGCAGTATTCAACAACAACGGAAAATTTGTTAATTAATATAATATATGTTTTTAGTTTCAAAAAATTACAAAATAAAAAAGCCCAAAAATAAATAAATATTGAATACTTCATTTTTATTTTAAACTGATAACATTGACAATTTAATATACTAGAATCAGAAAAATACACATGATAGCAATCTCTCTCCGGCAAAGGTGGTTAACTTATTAGGTTATGTAAGCTTAGAAACCCTCGGTTGCTGCATCTAGTGAATTCTTGATCGGTTTGTGTGGTATAAATTTTTTCGTTGGATTCATTCAAGCAATGCGCAAAAATAGCCTGTTTGGTCTTCTAATTTTTAATGGTTGTACACTCAGTATAACAGTACATATCGGTTCTGCGTGATCTTCGTCCACTAAGCGGAATGTGATTTTCAGGTGAACAAAATAAATTTAAATGCAGAAATCACTGGACAGTTGTGAATTATTACAAAATTTCGATGCTTATAGCACATATATTTGTCAAAACTATGTCATAAAAAGATACTTATTTTACGAATGTCTTGATTTGCTTATACTATGCAAAGGACAAAAAATCAAATACGAAGAGTATAGCCGAAAAAAAAAGAAGTTATTTAGTCGATAAAACAATTGAATGATTAAAGAAAACGCGAATATTTTATTACATCCATTGAAAAAAATTGTTGGGTCAGTAATATAAAAAAATGCATTTATATTGAAACAGATAGCGCTAGTAAAAACAAATATACAACAAATAACACACTTTGTATTTCAAAAGCTTTTTTAATGAAATAAAAAGCTTTGTCACGTCCATCGTTATTCGTGGAATGATAAAGCTTTAAGCACTTCAATCAGCGCTCCAAACAAGTGGCGACCGAAGCGCGACCCTTTGGCGAGCTGCAGCAGCCTCCTCCATAGTTCCTGGTTAATGTCCCCGAGATTATGGTGTAATTAGAATGGATTTAGCAAGTGTCCGCGCGCTTTGTAATTGCCCTACTACTAGCCAAACGCAATGAGTAAGAGGGAACAAACAGTTTGTATTGTATTTCGGATTGAAGTGCAACCACAACGAATGTGATACGGCAAAGACGTGATATTATTTGTCGACCTCTTTTAGTAGATGCGTCAGAAGTATGATTTATGTTATAACCGAAGCAAAGACCAAAGACAAATTTAAATAATTTTACTATAACCTAATCTATATTTATAAAATAATATATCGATACAGCGGTAGGTTATTAATGCCGTAAATTCTCAATAGTTCTCAATAATTATTAATTTTGTAAAACCCAAAATACTGATCAAATTGTTAATAATAGATATATAACTTAAATGTAGACATGGCAAATCAAAGTGAGACGTTTGTATGAATCAAATTCTTTTAAAAAAACACTTAGATTTATTTAATAGTTTTAGCCAAGCCGGAAAAAATGATACTGCAAAGTCATAACCAAAACAAAGCTTAATCGATTCTTGGAACTACAGTTTCACCTCACAAAAAATAAATTAAATTGGTTCACAATCATGATGATAAAATAAAAATAGATCACATTAATTTCATTCGTAGATTTGTACCTCTTGGCAGGACAATAGAGTGATATATACCATTGGCTACTTGGCTATTGTACCGTTCCTGGTTTAACTAATATATAAACTAATATCAAACTTTAAAAAAATTTAAAGTAGCAATAGTAAAAAAAAATGTTCAAAATGAACGCGAAAAGCGAATTCATATTGGAAAAAATAACTAAAAACATTTCATAATAAAAGAGCATTCAATGAACATTTGGCACATCATATTCTCGATGAGTGCTCTTTAATATGTATATAATGGCACATCTTAATGGTTTTCTGCAATCCTTGATTACCCAGTAGTGTTGCACTAAGGAAGCAAATACCATTCGTCGAGGTCTCACATTACAGTTGTGATAATATATTTTAGCAAGATGTATAACTGCATTTAATGATCGTCATGCGAACATAAATATAAATTGTTTTTTTTATATAACATATAGCAAACAAATATGTATGTTTTTAATTAGCTAAATTTTTAAATTGTCTTTTTACCCAGTGGATATGTTCCATGAAATATTGTGTAAAAAAAGTATGCTACAATAATAAAAAGTGATAGATATTCGTAAAAAATAAATTCAGGATTTTAAAAAAATATATATTTTGCTTTGTATTGTAATATTTAAATAAAATCGTAACAAAGATTATTCGCCATCACCATCAGACAAAAGATGAACCATTTTATGCAAATTTGGTACAACACTACATTCATCATTTTTGATATCCAGAGCCTGCTTAATATTTGTTTTCATTTTTTTTAGTATGCAGAAATAAACTTTTCTAGAATAATACTGAATAGTAAGTATATTTAAGGGAAGTTATTTCAAAACCGTGTAAAAAAACGTCCAATCCAGTGAATAGTTGGTTCAATCATTTAAATTAAATGGTATGTAAACTTATTTTTAATCGGTTTCTTTTTGAGTTTGAATGATTCGTTTATAATTATTTCTCATTGATCAAATACTTGATTTTGAGTCAGCCTTAATTTACATATTTGTTTTTACGATATATAATATAACACAATAAATATTTACTAATATAATAACTGGAAAAAGAGTGATTGTATTGATGATTTAGATTTTAGACTATACTGTATAATTTAGTTATTTTCACGGGCTAGTAGTGTACGACTTCAAGCTTTTAGACTTTAGAGCTTACGGACATGAAGCCGAGTAAAGGAACTTTAATGATTTTATGTCTAAAAATTCCATCTCATCAATATGACCTTACACGGGGCGTAGTGAGGGCGATTAGTTTACCGCTAGTTTTGTCCTATCCCATCTTTGTGTCATTTCTCTCAAAAAAATAAAAGATTAGTGTTAGGTAAGAGTTTAATAACACGCAGCTTTTAGAGAACAACTCCCGTTAAGATACCTTCATAATGAGTTCATATTCCACACAGTGATATTGGAAGTTGTTGAAAAATAAATTTAAAAAATGATTTTACTTAAGGCAACCATAAGAGCTAGAATAATTAACACAATATAGTTTTCTCAACATTAACTTTTTATTAACAATCCGTATGTTAAGCTTCATTTAGACCAATTAAATACGCGGCAACAATATTGACCAAGTAAACAAACTTCTCGAAGCATATAATTTTTAGCGTTTATATGTTTTTAGCGAATGATGCGAAACATGAACTGCATGTTTACGTGCATTTCATTCGATTCAACAACACTCGTCAAACGCCTGTTCAGTCACTACAAAAATGCAAGCGACACGTGTTACTACTCTGTTAGCTGAAGAAATAAAAACGGTTTCTATTCACTTGCTCACTTGAATCACTCGTTGGATCGCTCGGCTCAATCCCGTGTGTCGCGCCCACTCTCTCGATCGCAGTTTCGGTTGGTCTAAATGGGACATTAGGCGAATTGATTGGCTTTTATTTTAATATTTTCATTTAGTGTTACATGAATAATTTTCTTATTGATTCATGTTGCTTTTTGTAATATTATGAAGCGGAAGATATATATAGTAGAGTGGAAAATAATATTGATAGGATACAGGCCTTTTAGAAATTTTGTCACAAAATAAAATGCTTTAGCCAAGATGAAAACTATTTTATTATTTTCTTCTGTTGATTTCAATCTCAAGTATTATATTGTGGAAAACATTAAACAGTTATTTATTCTTCCTCTTATGCCCTTGTATATAAATGTATTACAGAAACACTTTGCTAAACATTGATATAAAATAAGAATCGCTTACTTTAAAACAACATCCCGAGATTGTCACTGTACATTGAATAGAAATTTCCCGCGCAGCTAATGGTTTAATCAACTTATCATTAGACTACCAACGCTGTCCAAGGCATGTTAAGGGTTGGTTTTGTTTACCGTTGAGCGGGAGGGAGAGAGTGCAGGTCGTATTTACGAATGGGTTGGGTTGGGTTCAGATTACCAGCCGTCCGACGGTTGCAACCGCCGCTGACCACAAGGGTGGCCGAGGGGTTGCTAGCAAAGCAATACCCAGTGGTGCAGATGATTATTTTATTGTGTGATCACCCGGTAAATGATCGCAAATGCTATTTATATAATATCATCTTTATTATGGCAAGCGTTTCAGATGTTATTCAATGTGTTTCTTTGGGCAAGGTATGTCTTATGAATACCCGTGGGTTTGATTTATCTATATTAAATTAGGCGGCGGTCTTCAATTTTGCAGCTTCATTGTTAAGTATGACTTTGAATTAAAAAAAACCATTCGACACATTACGGCAAAAATAAACGATTTTCTGTGTAATAAGAAACAAAATTGTTGTCCTTGACACAGTGGTCGATGATAAGATTTCAAAAGATTTATCGATTTTCTGTTCGAAGCCATAAATGTCAAATTATAAAAAATCACCCCCCCCTCACAACTTCAATCCATTAATTGAGTCTAGCGAGAGTAATAAATCAACAACTAGTCCTGTCTTAGCCCTATCCTTTCTATCCTTACTATCTTAGAAAAATAGAGTGGTTGAGCAAATAAATAAAATAAGCAGATAATCATGAATACGACGCAAAATCTAATGCACTGCTTCTAGGTAAAATAAATATTCGTATACCTGTTCAAAGGCATGATTGTATGTGATGTCTTAAATTCCCCCCTCTCACCCATCCTATCCTACGAACGGGGCGTATCGAGAGCGATTAGCTTACCACTAATCCTGTCCTAGCTCCTATCCTTCTATCCCTACTCTCTTTGGAAAAAGAGAGGTTGAGCAACTGAGTAACAAGAAGTTCTCGTAGAAACACTTCTGTTGAGATAAACTCCATTAGAAGTCCATATGCTCTACATTGGGAGCGGACATGGACATGGTGGATACCTCACAAAACGAGAAAAAAAATCTTTATCAGTAACTTTGTATTGTACCCCATCCCTCGTTTAACACGTAAATTAAGTTTTGCTTGATCACCGTGTTGAACAAAACCATGTAAAGCGAGGCTAATAAATGTATTAAAAAAAGGTTATAGGAGAGTTATAACCCTCTTTTCCATACATTTTTAAGTCCGTTTTACACTTTCAACACTTTTCAACACGGTGATTTAGCAGAACCTATCTTGCGAGTTAAGCGAGGAATGGGTGTATAGCATAATAAAATTACCGTTTTATTTTTCTAATTAATTATTTTAAATAAAAATAATATATTTTATTGTTTATTTTTTTACTACAAATACAGTGTCGGAGAATTTTTTATTTCTGTCAAGCAAAATAATATTTTTAAAAATTATTCTCACTGTAAGAAAAATACTTTTGAAATATGTAACAATTTCGTGGATGACAACTGACGTATCCATCACGCAAAACGAAAGGCATTATTTTTGGCTCGTGATTAGGGGAAGCTTATTTTGGCTGGTTACAAGCCATGAAATTATGTCATTACGAATTCTTTATACGCCGAGATGGAACTGTCATAGTACACCGGAGTGAAGGCGAAAATCATTTGTCATGCGAATCATTTGGCATCCATGAAAATGTGTCGTCCTGGCGGCACATTTAAATTTAAGTTGAAGGGCGAGTATTATTCGTGATTCAATGTCAACTTTTTACGTCTTTTTCGTAATATAATACAAAAAACTAAACGTATAATTTTCCATTGCGTATTCTTTTTTTGGTAATGCAATATTTTATTTAACAAATTTCTTACCGAAAAAAAACATAATCACGTTTAAATTTTGCTTTTCGCATTAAAACATAATATTTTATAACTCAAGTTTTAAGGATGATTTTAATTGAAGTAATAATTCTCAATGAAGTTATTGATTTATAAAACAAAATTTCTGTCAGAAGATGGTTTAAATTCTTTGCCATTTTAAAATAATTATTATTTTTTTATTATGGTAATTGAATTGTCCGAAATTTTTTCAGAGCTCGACAAATATTTTTAAGGAAACTATTGTGTCTTGCGAGTCTCGATTCCTCGGTACTGAGATTAAGCCCCATTATCTCCTCAGCAAAAAATAACGACGTTGACCCAGACACAAACCCAATATTATATGTTATAAAACTCTCGATTATCATATTTATAGCCTTAAAATTCCAAATGATCACAAAAGAGTCGTACTTACTACTAAACAAAAACATATGTTTTTTTTATGGTTTGATTGATGCGTGTAATGTTTCTAATCTCAGTCAACCAGAAGTGTAATCATCAATTCTCGAACTAAAACTACAAGGTTCTTATTTTGAATAGTTAGTGAAACAATGATGCAGTCTTTCAAGTAGAATTAATGGTATTTATTGTTACGTTTTTGATAAAAATCTACACTTAGAACTTTGTAGTTCTCGGGTCGTGAATTGCATTCGTCACAATTCGACACTTTTTTTGCAGTACCTCGACCAATGCTTATATGAAAACTTATATCACAGATAGTTGATAAACATGAGAAAATAAATCATTGGCTTGCTTTATAAATGAATAAGAATTGTATGTAGATTGAACTAAACGTTTGTTATTCGGAGTGTCCGGGAAAAATGTAGGAATGAAGTAATCATTATAATAAGGAGTGTGCTGTACAAACGTATGTATGTATGTTCTAACGAAACCCGCTCTTAATGAGGTGGGAATATTATTTGTTACGTAGTTTATTTTGACAAAAAGTGTTTTACGTACTAAAATATTTGATACTTTGATTTGATTTAATAATATTTGATGTTGGGAGAAAATTTCATGTACATACATATGTTATGTAGGCCAAATTCAATAAACTTTACTAGATACACATGAAAATTGATGTAAAATAATGTAAACAGTTAAAGACGAGAGATTCCCGAATTCAGTAGAAAAGTGTCAGTTCTAGAGAATTCATGGAACTAAAATTTTGTGTCTCGTGTTCCGGGAAAAAACTCGTGACAGAAAAAATCCTTTTAAAAAAACTTTTTATGAAATAATAAATAAAATGAAAAATTGTGCAGTTCATTTTAAAATTATTTTTTTTTATCCTATCCTATATTTTTTACCAACAAAATTGAAGAAGGTAAAAACAACGGAAAGATTTAATGACAATGGTTAATTTGGTTTGATGATTTTTTTTTCCAAAATATACTATATAAAAAAATGAAAATATTGATTAGAAATTTATATTATACAGTATTTACAAATTAACAGACTCGTCACACTTCATCTTTGAAAAACGTTGAACAGCCAGTGCCGAAAAGTTTTGTTGATGAATACAAATGTCAGTTTTTGCTTCCCTGATCTCTAAACAGGGCACGGTACTACTGACACGTTTTCGCACACAAACTATTTCTACTTGCAGGCTTTACAAAAGCTCATCTAAAAGCTTTTGGTACGTACGATTTCTATGAAATACGTTCATGCCAGCTTTCAACGTCATTATATACTGACTGTTCTAACTATTGTTGCATTTATCGAACAGTTTATTCACGAAGTAATAAATTTAATTAGGTAACAAATCGTTTTTTTAAATTGAATTAAAAAATATATTAGTAATTTTAGCTAAGAGATAAGTTAAGACATCATACGACATAAATTCTATGATAATTTACATCACAAACACTCACGTCTTAGATCTCAAATTTTAATTGAAAAAATCTAAATCTGACATTGACTTTATCGGAAATCGAACCCAGACTGATCGGTTGAGCTAATTTCTTACCAATTAAACCACAGTAGGCGATACAATGAACTTTAGTCGAATATAACTGTGGCCTAACTAGTGGTAGATGCTTCACGCTAGTGATAAGGTGGGTCTAATTTCAAGCCCCGGCTAAATCATTGAGAAATTAAGATTTTTTTTCAAATTTAAGTAAGAGATCTTTATCTTTGAGTTGATATGAGTGACTTTAAAAAAAAATCGATCGATTTCAAATTTTTTGACGCATTAGTATACTTAAGTTGTACCCAAGCTAAATATTTTTTATGCTCAAATTTAAATAAATATTATTTGTATTCCTTATTGTGTCTGTTTATATATATCTGTGAATTTTCATACATTGCTCTCAATAGCGTATTTATTTTTCTAGAATTTGTATTAAAAAATAATAGATAGAATCTGTGAAAAGTAACCCGTAGATATCACAAGCATTCATAATTTTAGACACCAACCTGTAAAAACTTTTAAAAATCAAAGCGTGAAAGTGTCCGTATAGTGAGATATAAACCAACTGCTTGCTACTCAAACGAGTAAAACCGAACAATAGGAGATTTGACGTTTCAAAAATATTTAAAAAATAATTATAAAAACTAATTCTTCTTTGCTAGTATTTTTGTATAGAACCGAGTATATTGTATACTAGTGCGTTCTCCGTACAATTTCTGGAACACACAGGAGCGAGCCAAACCTGACCATTGCAGCTAATTACACGACGATTGGTGCCAATGTAGAAAAAAATAACGCGAAATAAACAGCCTTGCCTTATTTAAAATACCATGTAAACTATAATTTCACTGGAATACACTATTTAAGCTTTTGGTTAGGTTGTCAAAAAATATTTTGGATAGAGTATGTATAAATCCAGTCGTTTTTATGTGTTAATTTTTTCTTTACTGTTTTTTCAATCGATTGATGCATTTTTATGACGTATTAAGCCATCGAAAATATTTATATTTGATCCCAGGTATCCGATTTTTTCTATATATATATATATATATTGTATAAATTTGAATCGTTCAAACTTTGTACATTCTCACAGATTTTGCTGCTGCAAAGTCTTCCGATTTTAAATGAAATATTAAACTTTCCCACATCTCCACTTCTATACCCTATACAATCATATAATCATAAAACCTTTGCCGACAAAAAAATAATATAATTCTTGAAACTACTTACTACTCAAATATGTTGGCATTCCCATGAGCTCATCCTTTTCGCCAGCAATGGCTTTGGACTCAGTGATGCATTTATATCTTATATAAACACGAAACTTTCATTTACTAAACGTCAGTTCAAGTTGATCCGTGCACTTGAATGCCCGAAGATGCCGAAAGGCGAAACCCGGGTCGTTAGCGACAAAATCTGTGAGAATGTACATAGTTTGAACGATTCAAATTTAATATTGAAATTCCACCAAGAACCTTCAGTCGAAATCTTAAATTAAAATATATTGTATATATTTTCGCGAAATGAAAAAGCTTCAATAAAAAATGATATGCTGTTTAATAAAATTAAGTATAAATATTTTTTGAAACTTTTGTATTTTAATATAATAAAGGTGTATTGTTCCATATCCGCTTCTAATATGAAGAATATTGACCTTTAATGTAGTTTATCATACGAATACCTTTAATGAAGTATTTCTACGAGAACTGCTTGTTACTCAGTTGCTCAACCTCTCTTTTTTACAAAGAGAGTACGAATAGAAGGATAGGATGGGTGGAAGGATAAAATTCAAGGTATTGCAAACATCCATACCTTCAAACAGAAATTCATTCAGAAGTTCTGACGATGGCGCAAGCCGAAATAGCTATCAACGCATAAAATTATTAAAAACTGTAGAACTAAAATACTTTATTATTTGTAATCTGTCATAAATGGAGTTCAACCAAGTAAATGCCAAATCAATTAATAAATTCATATATCGATTGAAATTTTTTTACTAGTATTCGAACGTTACTGAAGCCAACGACGTTACCAATTCGACCACGCAGGCGGATTGTATAAATTTAGTGCTATATTGCAAGTTTAGCTTATTATGTTTAAAGTGTGGCCGTGTGGCGGTATAATTTTTTCATATTATCATTTATATGCATTTAACATTCAGTCAAATTAATAAAATAGTGGGCAGAATTAATTTCACCCTTTAAAAGCGTCGTACCAAATCTCTCTCAGAAGCTGTAAACATAATGTAAAGTAGAAACAAAGACGCACGGCAAAGTAACAAGGGATTACACTCATGTTTGCGTCTAGTCTCGCGACGCTGGCATCAATCTATAATGTAATCACATTATTTGGCGGCGTAATCCACCCCTCGTGCGTTAGACGCAACGTTTTAATCCAAAGTTTGGAAACACGCCCTTAAAGGGTTAGCAGAACATGTCACGGCGGCAAAATATTTAAGAAAATTTCCCAGACATTAGCATTTTATAACGAATAGAGCTAATTTGCATTCTTGGTGAAAGTGGACATAACAATATTAGCTATTCACTTTTAACGTGTTTACTTTTAATACTTAGTGATAAGGTATATTCAACAACAAAAACAACACTGATTCATACTAATTTAACTTTTATTTTATATGTTCAGTACTGGTTTCGCGCATGATGAGCATAATCAACTAATGATAATAATAATATTCGTCATGGAGAGCGAAATCGGTCCTGATTATATTAAGTAAAAGTGGAATTAGTAAAAATGAATGTTTTATTTTTTGAATATTTATTATTTATAGTTTTACAGTTAATAATATAGTTTTATACCTAGTCAAGTATATAAGGAATAGTTCTGACTATTAACAGAATAAAATAGTAAAGGCAGTATAGGGGAAAAAAATCAGATGTTGTTACTAGAAAATATTTTGTTTCGGAATGGGACAAAATGGTTTCATTAGCCCAATCGTGGGGAACTTGCGGCCTTTTGGCTACTCTGGTGCGGTCTTCTGGCCAATTCCGTAAATTGTTGTAAATTCGCAAATTCCTGAGATTTTCGATGTCAAAATCCTTTGAAGACCTAAAAAATTTCCTAGTCGATGTTTTCTGCGGCCTCAAGTCAAATCAGAAAAATGAATGCGGCCTTTAGAGAAGATAAGGTTCCCCACCCCTGTATTAGCTGATACTTTTGTTTTTAGACATAATCAGATATTTTATAAAAATGTCCCCTTCAAGTTATGGGAGCAAATTTCATGAAAACAAAACGGCAAATAGTTGTCCTTCCCCTGCCTTTTCAAACCTGAGTAGAAGTGAGTTACTCAATCATTCATGCGACGGAGGCTGTTTTGCCGTGACGTCAGACGTTTACAACCTATTATATAATTTTGAGTAATTTTGGCGACAACACTTGGAAGATTTTTTGTCAAGCATGATAGCATGTTGTGTCGCTTGTCATTTAAATTAAATGTTTTTGAGCTAGCATTGCGTCGACAAATGTAAATCTTGATTAATTAAATACTTTGTAGACTTAATGTGTATGTGAATTATTTCTTTGGCCATGTTCGCTCTCTATGTGGAGCATATGGCCGCCACGCGGCACCTCCATGTTTCCCTGTCTCCCGCCAATAGCTTTGCTTCCTCCCATGACATGACAGCATCCCTCAGTTCCGCCGAGTACATCCTATGGATAGTACCCGACGGACGTCCAGGACGCCGGAATCCCACTGGTCGAAAGAAGAGGCAGGCAGGATTGAGGCTTTCCGGAGGCATCCGCAGCACGTGACCCAGCCAGTTCCAACATCTCTCCATATACACTGACGTGACGAGACGCTGTCTTGTACGCTCCCTTATCTCTGAATTCCTCACAAAATCAAACCACCTCACCCTCATTATCCGACGCAAGCATCTGTTCTCGAAGCTCAGTATACGGTTTTTCTGAGTCTTCGTCAGTTGCCATGATTCGCAACCGTAAAGCATTACCGGCAGAATGCAAGCGTTGAACAAGTGGCATTTGGTTTTAATCGAGTACAGCTGTGAATTATAGCAGAATACTAATGGCGATTTTTTTTAAAAATGGGTTTATGTAACTGCATACAATAGCAATACATTGATTTATAAATAACCCCAAGATACACGCATCAGTGTTTTGTTTTACCCACCTTCAAAATTTTACAAATATCAATCGAAAAAAAATCGCTGCCGTTAGTCACCCAATTTCTCTTTTTTATGAATATAGGAAAAGAAGAACGAGATTATTAGAAACAATTAATCATATAAAATCATAAATACGTCAGTTTTATTTAACTTCAAATTATTCGAAAAAAAATGCAAATATTTTTATTTCAAACGTGTTGCGTTGCAATATCACTACGTAATAAAAATAAGACATGATTTTTGCTGTATCATAAATAACACCTTTACAAATATTCTCAAATTTAGTTCCTGGTCTGCTGAGCCTAAAATTTGTACGATCTGACGATCTATGACGACTGATAAAACGATTTACCGACCCCTGGTATAGTGGAAAGAGTGTGATGTAGCTTCTTCTCAAGTTTAAATCAAGTGATTTAAAAAAAAATACAGCAGGTAATGCAATTTAGAACGTCCAGATATTTGATTTATTGGCAATTGTAAGCTGTGAATCCTTGTTTTTTTAATTGAATAAAAATTCTAAAAAGCATGCTGTTTACAGCATTAAAAATCTACTCTTTATATCATAAAAAGGTACCAATGCTTTTTGAATTTCTTTGCATCACAATAATTCTGACAAATCAGAATTGTTGTGATGCCTAGAACCATGGCTGTTAATGGAAGTATATTGTTTTAATTTTATACGTTAAAATTTTATTTTCCGACTGAATACTGCATCGTTCTAGTCAGTAAAATTATATATCTATCTTTGTAAACTATTTCTATGACCATCACTCGGGTTTTGTTTTGGTTCCAGTTTGAAATAACGGTATTACAGTGTCAGCAAGTACTCGAGATGTGGTGTACTACCTCTTCATATGAGGGATTATAATACCATGTACATGCAAAAGGGTAGGATGACAATGCAATACTAAATTTCATAAAATTAACATGTTTCAATAACTACAAAATGTTATATACAATAGAAGCAGTGAACTCTTGTCACTGACACCAACTCTCTCCAGAAACATACAAATCGTCCTGTCAAAGCTGAATTTGTTCTTCCAGTTCTTTTGTTGCCCGTTAATTAAGACGTTATTTTAAATATTCAGAATAAATGCCTGGTTATTTGTCATAAATATTGAAAAATATAGAATCGTTTTTTATCCGGAATGGAATCATGTGTTCGTCTCATTATTTTTAAAATACGAATCATTTTTCCTCCAACGATAGAATTCAGACGTATCAATTTTACAACTTTGTTACTTTTAATTGTTTAAATTTATTTAGAAAAATATTTGGCATTACAGCTAATGCCAATGCGCTAAATATTTTAAAGTTGAAAGATCATACGACAAAAACTCGATGAGAATTTTAGTATTGTAAGTCACTCAAGATAAACTCGAGATAAATTGACATCACAAAAACCCATGTCTTAGGTCTCAAATTTAAATTGAAAAACCTAAATTTGACATTGAACTTACCGGGAATCGAACCCAGACCCACCTGGTCAGTAGAGCAAGTTTTAACTAACCAGACCACAGCGGGCGACTATAATTTTTTATGGGTCAAAATATATTTAACGAATTTTTTATAGTATACTTATCAATAATTTGTATTGTTTGGATTTTTTGGATTTTTTAAAGACTTTACAAAGGAAGGTCACACAATTTTATCTAATATAGATATATATATTGAAATAAAGGAAACTTTCCCACATTGATTCTTAAATTGATTTATAAATTTGCATCGCAAGGTATCGATGTATTAGATTTTTAATTCCATAAACCCTAGTCTTAAAAAATTGATTTGTTAAATACAAGTCCTTTCTTAATTTCATCTCTTTTTATTAAATCTCTTTAGAGAATGTAGTAACTAATCAGTTCTCAATAAGAAACATTTAAAATATGCTTTATGCATTATGATGCGTTTATATTTTTTGCATTGGTTATAAGGTGTATGAAATAAATTTTCCTGTCGAATAGTGTCACCCTGCATAAGAGGCTTTTGGGCGGCGACGCGCGTAGCGTCATAAATTCCATTCGCTACGCTTGTCGCTCCTGTGATGAAGTATGCCAGCTCTACATATCTGATTCTGATGCTGTTATGTGCATTCTACCTGATGATTCAATCACCTTTATTTTTTTAACTTTAACTTTTATTCTTAATCGATTTAGAATAAAGGATTCAATAATATTTTTCGGTGACAACTAACTCAGTGTTAAAATATTTTAATCTTAATTATATTTATAGTTATCCGGTAATGCTCCTAACGTTTAGACGTTTAACAGTTGCTTATTTTCGGGTGCAGCAGCGCTCATTAAATATGGCTTAGAATTAAATGAACTTTCGGTTAGATGATTTGCACTTATAGTGTAGCTCCTCATAGAACTCTGTTTGGCTACAATATGTTTTTTTTTAATTAAAATAATATATCGAGTGTGGAAAGGAAAAAAAACGTAACTCACAGTTTTTTAAAAACAGATTTTTGTCGATAATCACAACGTATCAAACTTGATACACGTTCTATCAAAAGGATGTAAGCTGCAAATGTCGAATTAGTATCTAAATTTAGCTTTTAAGATTGAAAAAAGATGAGCTTGTGAAAATTGAAACCAAGAAAAAATACTGAAAAAAAAGGTTTTTACTGGTAAATTTCTTTGATTAATACTAGATTATGTCAATTAAACACCAGTTTAGAAGTTTCCGAGCACTTCATGGTTGTGTATATTTAATAATTTGCATATGGCCCAAAATCATCAAAACACGTGTGGGTTACGTCCTTTTTCCTTTCCACAGTCGATATGATATACACGGATGGTTGTGATTACAAATTTAAAAATATACAGTAAATATGGATTTTGTTATATTTTCAACAAAATCAAAAATCAAGTTCACTTGTATTAGTAAAAACCATTCAAACCACAAGTGAAATTATTTTTAGCCCATCAAATATTCATGGTCTATATTTGTGCATTCTTGAGTGTTATTGCCAAATAAATTTAAACTGGAAACTAGTCATGGGGATCGCTTTCGAGATCAATAAATGGTGATTCATTTTAAGATAATCTGACCAATCAAATGGCTCTATTTTCAATATCTGAAGCCTTTATTATAAATTTCCAATTAGAAATCTTTATATTCCTTAACAGTGTGATCACCGCAAAGGTTTCCGTATTTCTTTTGGCTTCAATTTGTCTTGTGTTGATTGAATCTGGCAACTGATTAGTATCGAGCAACATTTTTGCTTACCTTTCCACAGTTTATAGACTATATTTATTCTTCGGAATCGTTTTTTTCATCTCAATTGTTATTTTATAATTATATATAATTGAATGTACAACAATTTTTATTAATTCAAATTATTATATTTAGGAGAAGTTTTGTATTATTATATGTAACCATATCTGCTCCCAGTGTGCAGCAAACGCATTCCAAGCGAAGCTTATCTCAACAAAAGTTGTTCTACAAGAACTAGCATTTACTCTGTTTGCTGAGTCTGTCAATACAAGTGTTTGTCTTAACGCATTTGCTACACCCCGTTTTCAGAGTAAGCTATTTGAAATGGCATTTATAAATACATACTTTTGAACGAAAATCCATAAATCATTTGAAAGATAATATGTTACAACAATAGACAACGAGGTTAATCTTTTTACCACAAGCCAAACAAAAATCTTGTTTCTTGTTACAGAAAAGCCTCAGAAACACTCTTGCATATTAGTGAGTGCATCTCGTACGCGAAGTCAACAACAGGTGTCGTTTAACGAAATTACGTGTTCTCTCTAATAACGGCTTCTGTATTGCAAATACAACACGATGCAGATTGGAGCAAATCTAGTTTTTATTTGTCTTGCACGTATTAGCAATGAAAACATGCATTAAAGAAACGTACTAAAAATACTTATTTAAAGTTGAATAAGAAAAAAGTATAAACTCATTTTAACTTTAACTTAAAACTTAAGAGAACAAAAATTACCTGAATGAAGGTAATAGTTTTAGTTTTGTGACCCAAGATCATATTAATAAAACAACACATATTGGTAACAAAATGAGATGTCAATGCGAACCCTAGGATTTTGCAGTATATCCATTCTAGTACTGCGACTTCAATATAATTTCTAATAATATAGTAAATAAATACCTAAATTATATTTCCTTCCTTAATTTTCTCCCACCTTTTCAGATCCATTGATAAGATTGATAAGATAGCGATTAGTTTACCACTGTCCTGTTCTAGCCGTATCCTTATATCCCTTATACTCCCTTTGAAAAAGAGAGGTTGAGCGAGTGAGTGACAAACAGTTCTCATATAAAAACTGTTAATACACCTCTATTAGGAAGCCATATGCTCCACATTGGGAGCGGACATGAATAAAAAAACAAAAAAAATGTAATACAAAAATTACAAATTATTATTATATTTTGCAATGTGAAAAATAATATAAACATCAGAGGAAAATTTGAAGCTGGGAAGGAAATTAACCGAGAAAGCAAGCTCCTATAAAAACAACACTTGCCTGAACTCACTCACGTCCATCTGGAATATGTCAAAATGCAAAATAATACAGTAAAACATTATTCAAGCTATCCTAAGTGACATTTCCAATAGCAGATTGGTTTTAATGTTAGTAAGAAAAAATAATTAATTTCCAAGATTCGTGACCATGTCCGGGCTCAATGGTTAACGCGTTAATATTTTAACCAAATCCATATGACACAATATGTCGAGCTGTGATAACAGTTGGGAATTTCTTTACTCAAAATCAAATACAACAAAATGCGTGCATACATATTTTGTATTTCATCAAATACGTTTATTGTTGATTTGATACCTTATTTCTACAATCCAGAATATGCACAATAAATGAGTCGCAAATTTTAATAATTCGACAGTAGAGGATAATAGTTAAACCAATTGGAAAAACTTTAAGTCTGATTTAAATAAGCAATGTATATTCGTTAATGCTTCATAGTGCATCTATTAAGATAAACGCCTTTATTAAGTGTAGTTTTGTCAGTGAAAATCCTATTAATTTACAATACAAATGAATTACATTAAAACATTTCATTTTAATCTCTGAAAAAACAAAGAATTCCAGTAAATTAACATATCTTATGACATTGCTTCATAAAACAAAATCCTTTCCATAGACCCGTTTAAATTAACCTCACTTTTAAAACTGAATCTTGTTAATAAGCCGGGGCGACAAAAGTGTCAAAATATCAGAAAATCTCGCCGGACAAAGGACGGGCAGTCCTTATTACCGCTTCGTTGTTGTTTTAACAATACGTTGTAGCCCTGTAAATAAATGTGTTCATATGAATAAATTACACCAACAACTCGATTCACGGCAAACTTAAATGATTCACGAAAAATTATATGGCTTGAAAATATACATACCGATAATATATAAACAATTCAATATCGGAAATAAGAACTAAGATTAGCATATTTTGCAATCACAATTCACAACCTTTTCTATAGTGAAGCGTGTAGACATCTACTGACGTATTATAACAAAAGTGATTTAATCGCTCTATCTCTCTTTTCAGAGAGAATATAGATTTACCTTATTTGAGGTCATGATTTCAATAATACTTTCATCGCTTTCTTCATTATTGTTTCTGTACTTAAGAAGAGAGCGTGTAGAAAACAATTAGCTTACCACTATCTTAAACATACCCTGCTAGTCTTTTTGTATTGTAAGAGAAAAAGAGAGACTGATAGTATTGAGAATTTTATTGATTATTTTTTCATGATGATAATGCTTGATAAACATAAATTATATTGTTTAAGAACTAATAAAGTATATTAAAGCCAATTTAATAGATCACCTTAAACTAATTTACATTAATCTTGGTGGTCATTTTATTTACATTTTTTTAACCATGTTCAACAACAAAACCAGATATGACAAACATTTAAATAATATAAAGATATACTTCATGGTTTTGTAGATTTCATAACATTGAAACAATTTGTTGACGAACTGTAAGTACACGAGCAAACATGCCCCTCGTCTAAATTAAAATTTATACAAAGGTAACATTACTTCCACCTTGTAATTTGTCGTCAGTTCTTTATCTCGCCTACTGCAGGAAAACCCTTGTCACAATTCTTGATGCTCTGTTGTGGTTTTATTTGTGGAGGTCAGATACTTATTAGACATTTTAATAATTATTTTACCACACTCATTACAACACTACAACTAGGTAAAAGGATTAATTGTAAAATGTTTGACATAAATCATAAACAGTGATAAAATCATTTAGAAAACATGTTTTGCAATATGTTATGAGAAATTTAATTGCACATCGCGCCATCTACATATATTGTAAGAACACGCAATTCATTGTTTTGATAAAAGAACTTTTTTATTTGTTGCGATTTCTTTTGCACAATTTTGTATTTACGCATTTCGCTATCTTCAACGCGTAACACATTAATTAATTATTGTAATACCAATCATAAGTATTTTTTTTAATGATTATTTTTGCAATTATATCGTTTTCTGTCTCTCTTGTCAAATTACCCAAATTCGAGATAATTGTTCTTGCACTATTGGCGGCAAGATGCTCAAGAGGAGTAAGTAATCTTCATTTGTATTTTTTGACCCTCTATAAAGTAATTGGAAACATATTTTAACCACTTTTAAGGTGTTTACTGTCAATACTTGGTGGAAAGGCATTATAATAAAAATAATAAAAGATTTTTAGTACTTTTTCCACATAAAATTTATTAGATCAGGACCGGTTTCGCTCATCGCGAGCATTATCAACTGATAAGAAAAATATATAAAGAGTGATATTTATACAAATTTAAATTGAAATAAAAAGGTGTAAGCAACTTTATTAGATAAAATTTATAAAATTTAAAATTAAATTAATTCATCGCGAGCAGTTGATAATGCTCGCGATGAGCGAAACCGGTCCTGATTTAATAAATTTTATGTGGAAAAAGTACTAAAAATCTTTTATTATTTTTACATATTTTAACGTTTGTACTTAGTTGTTTTTTAAATAACGTATTTTCGCTGTTAACATGATTTATAGTTTAAAAAATAAAATTATTTTACACATCGTTTTTTTTCATGTATACATTTAATCATCTTTAATAATATAAATAATTTAATAAATGATTAAAATAATATATTTTAGTCATATAAAACTATTTATAGGAAGAGCATATTGATGTAAGTATCAATTTTCAAGCTGTTTTAACTATTTGAAAACATAACAGCATATTTCACTCAGTTTTCTCATTAATGATCAAAGGAAAGCTTTTCAAGCGATTGTACATACATTGTCGCAAAGCTTTTCCATTCATTTCCACTGCGTCCATAGTAACACAAAAACTTGTATAATTACTCAAAGCCTTAAAGCCACCTCAAAGTACAGGCTTTATGTGAGCGGCAGAAGTAATGTAAAGATTTTCATACTTTATGGTGTGCATAAGTATTTCATTTAGATTTCATACTAGCCTCGAGGTTTACTTCAATATGAGTAAATTATTCGAAGGCGGTTGGTAAAGCTTCAACACAGAAACAAATTAACATCAGCATGGAAATTATAACTTCAATTATCGTAGTTATTATATTTTTGTTACAGTAAAAATTTAAATGTTGTTTAAAGTTTATTGTTAGTAAAATAGCTTCAATAAATAAAATAATCTGCAATTTTAAAAATTGATTTTGTAATAAAATCAACTTTTATTTTGTTATGCTTAATCATCTTTATTATTGTAATGATTATAAATTTTCTTTACAGTAAATACATTTTATATGAGCTATAAGTTAACTATGAACATATTTAAAGATTGTTCCAAATTATAAATTAACAAACCTCATGATGTTTCAGGACGGTGGGACCAAAATTTAAATATTTTTTAAACAAATAATTTACATCAATTGTGCTTCTTTATTTTTTTATTGCTACACTGGAAGCTTACATGTTTTGCTTAAATTTAAAAATTGTGTGTTTAAAAATCATAAATCTGCTTAAAAATATGTTTTGTAGAATATCAAAAAAAAAATAGAACTATTAACTACAAAACTCAATTTGGACGACCGAATTTTTCTTTCAAAAAAATTAATGTTCCATGTCAGTTAAAAATTATAATGGTTTTAAAGTATGCCATACAACATTAAGAAATCGTACTTAATTTAAGAAAAATAACAAACCTAATTCAACATTTGTTTAAGCCTAGATTTACTTGATCCTAGGTAAATGTAAAATATTTTGTTTTATTAAATTCGTTCTCTTCTGCAATTTTTAAAGTAAGTCCCTTTCCATTTTTTAATCCGCATTCCAAAAGAAGATCCAAGTCTAAATCTCAAGCCCATTCGGAAGTCGTGGAGAAGTGAGCATCAGAAAGCTCTCTCTAAGGAAATTTTCGTTGAATAAATAGCTCCAAATCCATGCGCTCTAATTTTAAATGGGTAAAAATTTTTTTTTCACATTTTCTATGAAGATGAGAACCGGATTTGGCTGTTACCGAGAAATAAAAATGATAATAAAATTAGTCGAAACAGGTTTTATATAAAATTGATTATCACTATTAACAGAATATATTAACAAAATGGTTAATTTAATACTTTCGATGGTTTCGGCGGTAACTTTGTGGAAGTACATTTTAATAGAAAATTTAAATTAACTTTGATTATTCCACGTATTGTGTTACTAACTGTGACACGTGTTTCGCCTCTTTCAGAGGCATCTTCAGACTTACTATCGCAAAGTTTGAAGGACAAAAGGAAAGATCCCAATCTGATTGATTACAACTCATTAGTATCATTATCTGTTTGTTTTATTTCGATTCTACACCCCCCTCCTTGCTCCTCTTAAAAGGAAAAAAACCCAAACCTCCATTTTGTAATTTTATAATTTTAAAATGTTAGAATCAATCTTGCTTCATTACTTAAGCAAACTTTGCGATAGTAAGTCTGAAGATGCCTCTGAAAAAGATCGTTTCATAAATGGATTAAGAAACATTTATTTCGGGAAAGAAAATGAAATGATTTTTTTTTTGGAAACCATTTTCTTTTTAATAACCATACATTAAGCATAAGAAAACTTCGATACAACTTAAAATAAATATAGTTTTGCTTGTCAAAAATAAGAATAAAATTGCAATGTAAAAAAATATTTTTAAATTTATTGGTGGACATTTCCTTATATTACATATTTTTTGAAAAACTATTTTTTTTAGTTAGCAGTGTAGCATTGTCATTGGCGGATCCAAGGGGGGGGGGGCAAGGAGATCCCCCCCTGAGGAGATTTTTTTTCTTCATTTTTCTATTTTATTAAAACTTTATTGTGAAATGGGATCTTTAATTGTTTAATTTACGATGTTCTATAGAATACATACTTAATTATGTATTGACTACTTTTATATAGATATATATTATTTTTAAATCATCTATTTTTGAATGTATTATTTTTGTATGATGTTTATTTTCGAATTGAATGGCCCCCTCTTTTGACAATTTCTGGATCCGCCAATAAGCATTGTATGCAGTTAGTTTGTCATGAAGATATCAAAAAATATATTTTACATTTTTTCAAGACTATCAATACAGTAAATAAAATTTCAAAATGAGTTGTAACTTGTAATGTTATATGTACATATATTATGTAAAATCATTACCTCAATATTTCAAATCTTTTGCCACAATAAACCTCCAACCAGGTGATTTATAATTATCTAAGTTTTATTGTACAGTATATAAAAAAAATATAAGAATATATTTTTAAATGAGTAAATAATATACTTATTTGAGGTTTTGTAACTAGGATTTTCTCTGCGACCATCTCGTTTGGGATCATTTACCCCTAACGACCGAATCTCTTGGAATCCCCTCTTTCGTTCCTGACACACCTCATCAACATTTACTGCATCCCTTTTCTCTCAGTTCTGCCCTTGAAGTCTTACCGGAAACAAGGATTGTGCAATCATTTTCAATTCATTTTTATAACAGACAATGGCCATTTCAAACTACATAGACAGAAAGCTACGATGAATATTTTAACAGGAAAATAAGCTACCCTTTTGAATATTCTCAGTAAGGTTGTCGTCCAATTTATTAAAAAAAAATAAGTTTATTAAATTGACAAAAAACTTCAAATAAGTTTTCTCCAATCTATAATTGTACAGTTATTGTTGTTTTAAAAGGAGTGGTTAGTTTATTTTAATAGATAAGTGCATTAACATTACTTTTCACGAGAGTTGATTTTATTAAAACAGTTTAGTTGAAAACGTCAAGAAAACACAAAAAGAAAATATCGTAGACACTTGTTATGCACATTTATGTTGACAAAACTGCATATTAAACATGAATCCGAACGTTTTAATCTTTTAAATAAACGAGTCACGAAAGAATCGCGAATCGGAAGAACCGTTCAAAAGAACGTTTCCTGATCAGTCTGACCACATGGGTCGTGACTTGTGACTCACGATTCACGAATCAGGGTTGTCGTTTGCGAACAATAATAAATCTTATCAGTTATATTTTTATTTTCAGTCACAGACGTGCGAGAAGTAATACATCTTTTCAATTAATACTTCGTATCAAACCTGTTGAAAGAAATCAAAAAATCAATATAAATTCTGAAAGTGTATACTTAAGGCCGGATGGGAAAACCCTACAGGGACGTAAGCGGACACGAAAAAGTGTACTCGGACAAAACGTACATGGAAAAAACCTTCCACGTATAAAAGATGTCCGCTTTTGTTCCCTGGGCGGCTTTTTCCCGTTTGGTTGTATCCCATCAAATTTTGTCCGTAAACTGTTTCTTCCCGTCCGCTTTTTTCTTGTTCGGCTAAATCCGTTTACTATATTAATAATATGAAACACATTTTTTTTGTAATGTATAATAATAGATAAAATTTTATTAAAAATATACTGTACTATTCTATTTTATAAAATGATAAAATGGTATTTTTTTCATTCTTATTGAAGCGCAATTCATTTATACTATCCCTCCCTATGGAATGCATATTAATTACAGACTGAAGGATAGGGATTATTTTACAACTTATGTTAATGTCGTTGATACTGTTAATGAACTCCATTTTGGGCACATTCTATCATTTACGGAAGGTATGATTTCAATCTGATATTTATTTTGGATAAAAACAAATGGTTTTCTTACTTTTAATCTTGTAAGCATTATAATATTATATATGAAGCAAACAGGACATGTTGACATGTAAAGATAGCACGAATAAAACAAAATAAAAAAACAGCAGACTTTTTATTTCATCCAGTAGTGATATATTTTGAAATAGAAAAATTGTCATACACGTTATTCGTACAAATCTTTCATGAAAAAATCGACTACGTTGAAAAGAGCTTAAAGCAAAACATTGCCAAAACGTAAGCAAAATTTTAAGCCGATAATATTTTCGGGAGAGAGAACATTATTTAAGCCAAAAATATGTTGAAACACAATATGTGAAGCTTTGTTTGGCGGTGAAATGATTTAAATATTAACACGTTTGAATACCAGACAATGGGATTAGGGTAATTAGGCGTCCTATATCTTGCGACAAATCCTTGTTTTCTCTCGAGAAAGTATACTGCTCCGTTCCCCACCATAAGCGGTGGAGGCATACTAGCAAAACAATAGACCGCAACGTACCTATTGCTAAGCGCCATACAAACTAACCAAAAACCGACAGCATTTAAGTGAAGAGCATCGTAATTTTATAATGTGTATTAATATGAATAACATTACTTTTATAGTTTTATTGAGGATATTTATCACGTCCATTTTATTGATTAAAAAGTGTCTTCAAAAACTACAAGATGTATCAATTGAAGATGTTTATGCTGTATATAAAATTGTTATTTATAAAATCGTGTTCAACAAGTAATCGCCTAGGCTAGCTAACCGCTTTACTACGGTAACATATATGGTCACGCCATGCCATTCATTCATTAATTGTATACAGTGTTGTGGGACACTTTTTATTATCTCAAAATAATAAACATAGCTCGTGTATAATTTTAAGATGCGAGAAAACCTTATAAATCGGACCGTGTGTGAAAACCTTTAGAAGCAATCTCCCAGAAAAAAAAACAATAGAGGTTCAAATCGTTGCGTTGTCAAGAGCGACGGCCATAAACAATAATGCATTTTTCGGAATGAGCGAGGCATAAAAACGTTTAAAGGTTGCCAGATGAAAATTCTATCATAGGCTAAATAAGTTGACAAAATAAGTTTTATATGTGAAATAATATTTTTTTTACTTAATGAAATATCTAGCAAAAATAATGCATCTGCCTGACTTTTGAACTTGATACACGTTCTATAAAAGTATGTAACCTGAAAATTCAAAACTATTTTCAAAGTTTAGTGAAAATTTAGCTTTAAGTTTGGAAAAAGAAGGGCCTGTGAAAATTGCGATCAGTAAAATATATTTAAAATAGGTTTTTTTAAATATATTAAATTAATATCAGATAAATTAAAAAGCAGTCTCCATGCACTTTAAAGTTTTACATATTTTATAATTTGCTTTTGGGCCAGAATATTCAAAAAGCTTTTTTTGTGTCTCCTGCAAAATTTGTTATGTGTGGGTTACATAATTTTTCTTTTCCACGTTCTAAGTAAATATAAATGTATGTCTCTAGCGTAAAATGAAATAAAAATGATGCAATGTATTTATTTTTGAAAAAAAAGCATAATAAGATGTTTCTCCTCTACACCGTTTGCAATCTTACATCAAACCAAAGACAAAATAGACGTTTTACTTAGTTCTGCGCTTACCCTTCTCCGTCGAGATAGATCATTGGAACTTGAGTGAATGTAGAGATAATAGACCATAGAGCACTGGAGTGTCATAGACACTGCTAGCGGTGTTTTCTTCTTGAAGATATCCGTTAGTAAGTGTTTTCATTCGGAGGGCTCTCAAATCTCCTTTTACTTGACACTTAAGGAGTATGTTGTGCATTTTGTGACACTAATTGTGGGAAGTTTTACATCGTGTCATTACTTTTGATAGTAATGAACGTTATTAGCATGTTTGAAACGCAATAGGCATTAATAAGCTTTTAGTTTTACCAGATTATGTATCTTTTAGATTTTAATAATGTTTTAAATGAAATGTTTTCTCACCCTTAAGAAAATAACGTATTTTTGGCAAGATCATTGATTAATAGAATGTTTTCATAATCTTCGAGCATTTCGCTTCTGATTCAATCAGTGGCTGCCGGTCAATGTGGCATTTGATCAATGTACGCTTTGTATATGCAGATACGGTTATATTTCATAAAAAATATTCAAACATAACATTTATACCATTCACTCATTTTAAATTCTTCATATATTAGTCTTCTTGCAAAAACCAAATAACAACAAATGCACTAAGTAACTATCAAGGTATTAAATTTAGCTTCAAAAAACGTATGTTTTGACATATTTTTATACTAGACTAGCGAGTACCCGGCATGCGTTGCAATGCCACTAAAAGAAAGAAAGTGTTTGTGTTTTTATTCTGTTTATTGAATTGCTTTTGGAAACACAATATTTTTTGTTTTTTCGTGCGGTGCATATGCGAATAAATCAGAAGGTTTTCCAACTCATGAGCAGGCCACATACAGCTGTCCTTGTGAGAAGCATATAGTATTTTAAAAATTTAGTCCACACACTTGTGGCGATTTTTCCAGTGCTTTTTTGATGGTCATTGCAAATGCTAGTCGCACCGGAAACTGCAAACATTTAAATTCGAATGGCATATCTGTCGGAATTATTGGGATGCGTGGCAACAGTACATCGTCTCCTTTAAATTTTTCATTTAAAATTGTAGCTTAGATGATATTATTCATTATCTTTTTGACTGAAAGCCTGGTACCGTTGCAAAGTCGTGGTGGATTTCTATTTCGGAGAAGAATGATAAGTACGCCAATTTTCAGTGTTAAAACGTGCGGTGGCTCGCCTTACAAATCGAGTCAGTTTAAGAATTCAATTGGATAATTGGCAACTTCGTCTTGATACATTTATAATATCGATGGACTTATACGTTGTCTCTTCGCCTAGTATTTCGTTTTGAATCCTGAAGTTGATGGCATTAACATCGTTGTTTTTGACTGCTAATATAACACGTTCACTGAGTCACTGATGATTTTTGTAACGTTGTGCGATATTTGGGAAAACTTTGTGAATCAATTCGCTAATGGTTCCTGTAATTTTACAGAAGCTTGTTAGCAATGTCATAAATTATGTGGATTCATCGATTTCCATTTTTCCATTCCCAATTTCCAACAATTGTTTTGCGAAACGTTCAGCGGATACGTCATATTGTAATTCTACACGCATATTGGCTTTCAAAGTAAATTTCTGCACATATCGCCATAAAACTGATGATTTGAGACATGCACTTGATTAGCAGCTGTTGAACGTGGTATAACTGGTAGAGTTTGTCGAAAATCACCAGACAATAAAATAAGTGCTCCACTAAAGAGCTGTTCATTTCCTCTCAAATCTTTTAGTGTACATAATATAGTGAAGATTTTCCAATGCCTTTTTGTGCGTCATAGTAAATTCATCTCATTTTATGTGTTGGTATTACTAAAGTACTTCACCCATTTTCGACTTTTTTTTTGATATTGCACGTTGGTGGTCAAAGGCAATTTCTTTGCTGAATGCGCTGTTTGACCACGATCCAAAGGAATTAGAAAATTGCAGATGAAGCGATTGCCAATGCAATATTGTTTCGTGATCCAACGCTTTGGCTTGTGATTGATTGCATGCATAATTTTACCATACGCAATGCGTTGTTCTGAAAACAATTTCGGAAGATTTGATTGAACGAATGTACCCAATTTGTCGACTTAAAAATGTGTTTCTCGTTGCAAATCACGATCAAAAAGGTTGTTTACAGATCGATTCGAATCAACTATTCCCAATTGTATCAGACGATCAGGCTTGAGCAAAGCGTGCTCGAACGGTTTTTAACTTACTTCCCATTGCTCGTCTGTTTTTGAAGCTCGTGGTGCCGTTTTCTTTCGCACTTGAAGTGTAGAAGTGTAGGCAATTTCTTTGCTGAATGCGCTGTTTGACCACGATCTAAAGGAGTTAGATAAATCATGACAAAATCTAAATCAGTTTTGATGGACATGTCATTTAATGACTTTTGGCAGTAAACCCAAGATTTATTAGAGTGATTTTTAGTAAGACACACATGCTTTATGCTTAAAGAGCTTGCGTTAATTGTTGTTACAAAAATAGCAATAAGCAGCTACAATTATTACTTTTTAGTTAAACCTGCCGTGAAAAACAAATACAAAATAATATTGATTGTTAGAAACCTCTTTTAATAAGTGTATATCCTAGTTAATTTGAATATATGTAGATTGTTAGTTGAAATGGTTAAACGTTTTTGGACACTCGTGACATTTCGCACCCATTAGATATGCAATTGAAACAACGTTATTGAATAATCGAAATAGATATCATAAAAATTATCAACAACAATTAAAATTTTAGCAGTATGACGATATGACACCTGTTGCTTTTTTAAAATATATATTGTTAAAAATCAGTTGGTAGGCTATTTTTCTTTTAGATAAAACAATAAAAATAACACAGCTATATAATTTAAAAAATATGTTTGAGAGTGTTGACGTATGAATTATAAATCCAATCAGTTGACAACAGATATTATTTATTATATCATTAATTACGATAAGGATCAGATAATGAAATCTTGCATCAGGAATAACACGAATGAACATGATTTATGTTGAGGTGTTGGCGGGGTGTCGCATGTTGAAACTATTTGAAAACAAAAGATAAATTACTGATTTCAGATTTTTTGTATTTTTGTTTTATTTTATCAATCCTTCGTTTTCTTTAATAAATTCCTGTTAGACTGTTACTGGCTGGTAATTTTAAAGGATGGTTTTCTGTTTTCAGTTAAGTCGGTGTCAGCAGTGACTTTATATTCAAATCAACAGTTAGACATTTACTAAAAAATATTATATATTTCTCGTGGTGTGTGAATTACATACAATTAAATTTGATTTCATTCCTGCTTACAAATGTCGTTGTCTAAACAGTAAATTAGTTGCGGAATGCTATCAAAGCCGTTTATTTGTGGCATAAAAAGTTTATTTGTTTTGAATATGTACTTATAAAAATAGATTAATTAATTCTCAATGCAACGTCACTCAATTTATATGTGTGCGTGCATGCTGAATATATTACTAAGAAGAACCGACTATTCCTCTGTTTTAGACTAGAATTGTCCACTTAATAAATATTTAACTCATGTTAAATTCAACAGGACATTCAAAATGTATTCGCTAAATAGTGTTAATAGTCAGCCATACAAGTTGAAACTTTTCAATGAATTGGCTAACCCTTATTTGCATGATTAAATATATTGTTATTGTAATGGATATTCTAACGACGAACAAAAAACAAAACCAAAAAAATGGCACACCATTTTATTGAATAAAAATTGCCTGTTGCATAATATATATGCAACAATATAGTTTTACGATAAAAATCAAAACATTAAAAATATAAAAGTAAATACCTTTGTGATTTTTTTTGCAGTAATTAGTTTGCAAAAATACACATAATTTGTGGTTAGCACTATCTATGGTCTTTTTTTAAAAAATGTTATTGAACAATGACAAAAATACAATTTGTTGCACATATTACCATGCATTTAAGCTTTAAGAAAGTCACAAAGGAAATGTTTATATCTTAAGCAATAGTTGCTACCTTTTTTCATTCAAGTCATTTTAACTGATATAAACTGAAAAACTGATAAATCTAATTTCTTTTAAGTTGAAAAACATGCGTATTTTTTACACATTCGAGTAATCTTTCGAAAATCATTGAACATCAACTTCATTTTATTCAAACAATCCTTGGCAAATTCTTAGGAAAAAAACCGTAGATTATGGGTTTTAATCATTGTATATGAAATATTGTTTTATGATCTTGAAAAAATTTTTTTTGGGTTAGGTTGCGGCACACACTTTTAATGTGATCCCTTGGATTCATTTAAGCATAACTACGAAAAGAAGGAAATTCTTCGTAAAAAGTATTGTTTTAAATAATTATAACGCAGATCAGTTCGTCGAAAATAGAAATTGAGAATCGTAAATAAACAACTATTAAGTTTAAATGAACAGGCTTGCGGCACAGATAGAAATATCATTAATTATTTAATAATAACAAGGAAGTAGCGTATCGAGTTGGGCCAGTCTCCGTCTATAAAATGTGTTCATGTTTTAATAAATAAATTAGCAAAATTCTAAGCCACCTGAAATTCCGTTGATGTGTGTTCGGAAACCAAAATGTCCAGCTGAGATTTGTTTCATTAATATATTCCCAAAAACCCATCCGCACATGCAATGTGATAAATTATACCGCTAATGATTTAAATAAACTACAATTTAGTTAAAATTCTGAAAGAAAATAACTCATGTTTATATATTTTTATTATATGTCATCGCGTCCTCATCGTTGAAGCCACCACCACTCTTCTTTCATACACGGTGTATTATGAAGCGTAACGACGTTTCTTTTAAAAAAATCATATTCTTTTCCAATATAGAGCATATGGCTTCCCAATGATGATATATCAACTTAAGTTTTTCTACGAGAACTGCTTGTTACACAGTCGAGCAACTTGTAGGGTATAGAAGAATAGGGCTGTTTAAGAGTTATTGATTAATTAATCGCTCTAGCTACTTTTTGTAATTTGAAAGGGTGGAAAGACAATTCACGAAAGACAAAACCTTTGACCACTGCGCCACAGACCCGACATTGCTAAAAATACCTTTGAATTAAATGAAAGTAAATAAAAAATCTTTTATTAAACGATTTCTATTCGCTTTCATGAGATGTCTTGCACACCTTGAATGCTTTCTAATTTTCACTCTTTGCAAATAAGTTGGGTTGTGCGGCATGACTGACACGTCAAACTGAATATCCTTTATGATAATGCTACATTTAAATATCGGACTATGTACTGACTGTTGAAACCGGAAGATCTTGACAGTGAAGTGATAATGGTCAGTTATAAATTGGCTGGTAAAATCCGTAGTCAAAATATTAGCTTTTACCATTCAGCAATTTTTATTTGGATAGAAATTATATATTTTTCTGCCTGTCAAGATAATTGCCATCGATTCTGCTGAAACCGCGTTGCAGTGTCAAATACTATACTGCGAGGATGATAATACTATCTACATGGCACTCGATACCTTTTAATACTGTTACATTTGAATTATTTCAAAATATAACAAATGTGTGTAATTGCTATGAAAAAAATCGGTCGCCGTACTTGAGTCAGCTTTTGAATACATAAAAGTTGATTTTTGAAAATTTATATTAGAAGAAAATTTTTCTGTGAACAATGCATAAAAGATCACGGTACTTTTATCACAAATTACTTAAGAGAAGAGTGAAAATATCAAAGGTAGTCAATTTAGTCATACATGCTTTTGAAAACGTTATTAACCAAGAATATACCAGGTTTCAATAAAGTTTTAGCTATCTACTGTCAAACATCCAATTTATCAAAGTAGTATTCATTTACTATCAAAATTTCATAGTAGCATGATTTTATGGAAAATAAAAAAACTTATTTTCTTATGATTTAAATAATAATGTAATCCCGTAACTAGGCTAAATATATTTTTGCAATTTATCCTCCGATTAAAAGCATTATTTTAACTTAACTTGTATTAAGTAGTAAGATAATAGTTACCATAAGCACTAATATGTGCATTTTAAAACTTAAATTATTACCTACAGTCAAAACATTGGCAAATTATCTTTTATTATTTATATATGTCATTATTTTTAACGTGGTATTACAATACCAACTTTAAAATGGAAGTTATCTTAAACTAAAACTACTAAATGTATGTATCGATAATACATGCATTTCAATATACAAATTCTTATCTTCAGTAATGCATTGACAGATAACCTAGTATAATTAATATTATTACTGATTTTTGATCACTATCTTAAAAAAGTATTATATCTATAACAATTTTCATATGGTGCGTGCAGAGTTTATCTTGTTTTTATTGATTATTTTGTCCCAATTCACTTAATAAAAATTCATCAACATATCTGTTCCAATTAAAACATTTAGAAATAAAGATAAAAATCGACATTGTTTTTTTGTGAATGTATTAATAAGTTGCAGGGCCTTATACATATTATATAATTAATTATAATAATAAGTATGGTAATTAATATTTCAATAAATTCGAATGCCTGTTGCACCTGTGCATGACGCTTTTTGTTTAAAATTGTAATCATTTTTCGCGAAAACTAGAACAAAAAAATGAATTTTATTTTTGGTTCAGTAATCTCCGCTTAGAATATTTTTTTCGATTATATATAAATGCCATTTGATACACATTAAAATGAATAATGCTACTTTTATCAAGTAATAATTTTATTGACATCTTGTTATATAGGTATCTTATTTAATATACCCATAGTATTGAATTTAAAAAATACAAGACGATCAGCACTATTATTCATTTGGTAGTTAAAAGTATGTCAAAGATAGGTTTTAACATAAAATGTTGAGCTTATTTAGGTTTTAGTTACATAATAAAATGCCAACACTGACCCTGTATTATTGAATTATTTGTGCATATTATAAGATGTTTGAGATTGTATTTTACAAGATCCTGAGTGAATGACCGCCTGGCATTTTTTTGACGTCTCCTTTGTCTAATATTCAAATACTGTCTGAAATATTCCGATAGTACAGTACATGTTAAGTACTATTGATTTTTTATAAACTTATATAAATACAATAAAAGCCAATATTTTAAATTTGTGTCAATAATATCATTCAGAATATAGATTGTATTTAATTATTTAGTGAACTATCAAAATTAACTTGAAAAAGAAGCCTTAGGTGGTATATATACAGTTTAAAAAAAGAGCAGAATTTTGACATTAACTGGAAGTTGATACATAAATGTCAAACTAGAGCAACACCTTGTTTTTCAAGAAGATATTTTATGTAAAAATAATTTATTCAATATTACATAAATCGATGAATAACATTGTGCACAGAAATAACATTTTTTTAATTTTCAACTTTTATAAAACGGATTCAAATACTTAGAATTGAATGGATACATTTTAGAACTGTTAAAACATCTTGTTATTAGTAAAAAAAAGATCCACGACTCGTAAACATTACTCAGTATATGATAAGTACGTGGTCACACCACCTCGACACATTTAACGCGTACTGGCTGATGTCTTGGTAAATATTGTAGAAAAATTAATTATGTTTTTAGGACACTTTGGATAATGAGATATCTGCTAAAACGGACTTTCAGTTTTTACGGATGAATCTTTGTTTGAACAAGATTGTTAAAACTGTACTCAAATAACAAAGCATGTAACACGTAATAAATATTTTACGTCATCTTGTCGATTTTATTTTCTGTCAACTGTTCTTAAAATTTTCGACGTAATTTACGGGAAAATTTAACGTTTAAAAACGTACTTAAATTAAACAAATGAAATTACCCCCTATAGTAATTTGGTGTTTGTTAACAGTACTGCAACATTGTTTCGCATGTAGTGGTTTGAATCCATATTTTTACGCCCGGTGACACATAATAGCCAGCTCAGAGCAATAAATTTCACGTGAATCTTTCCCCAACTTTCCCCGGCCAAGACCAAGCTGGCGGAGGACCCGATTCAATTCCGCAAAGTTGATACCGCGTACGTTATACTAAGACTTACAGGCAATTTGAGCTTTGTCCACTTCCCTCTGCCGGCAGCTTTCCGAAGCTTTAGATCGCCGTAATATCGTGAGAGCGACCCTTATTGTTCGACGAACACCGGCGATTCTATCAGACCGAAAACCAAATCATCCGGAAAATTTAGTTTGTATACAGAGTGCGGTCATTTGGTACTGCGTATATACCTACTAGTTTCTTGTTCGATTTTAGTATCTAAAATATAGATTTACCATTTTAAACATTTTGTGATGTAGATATATATATATAAACTCAAGCAGTCTGGCAGCCAAGAGCCTTGACTTCCACTCTGTAATATTATGGTTGAATTTCTACCCTATTTTTTTAAACAGAATATTCAATTATATTTAAGTTCAACGCAATTCTTTTTTATTTATGTAAGACAATTATTTTACGTATGCGTATGATGCTTACTGTCAATTTCGTGCTAACTTTACATTATTTATTAAAATCCAGGGCCGGTTTCGTACATTGCGAGAATTTTTAATCATTTTTTTATGCTCTGATTTTTTAAATGATATTAAAGTAGTACAAAAAAGTATTTTTTTTGTACAAGTGTATGTATACAAAGCTGATCTATTTTAAGTTAATAAGTTTTGAATTAAGTATTTCGACTGAGGGTGCTTGATGGAATTTCAATATCAAATTTGAATTGTTTGAATTTTGTACTTTTCCATGAGTTTTGTCGCTAACGACCCGGGTTTCGCCTTTCGGCATCTTCAGGCATTCCAAGTGCACGGATGTACTTGAACTGACGCGTAGTAAACAGTTTGTATCGTTTATAAACAAAAATATAAGTAGATCACTAAGTTATAAGGCTATTAAACTGTTTACTACGCGTCAGTTCAAGTACATCCGTGCACTTGGAATGCCTGAAGATGCCGAAAGGCGAAACCCGGGTCGTTAGCGACAAAACTCATGGAAAAGTACAAAATTCAAACAATTCAAGTTTTAAATTGATTAAACTGTTTTTTTTTCAAGAACTGGTAGGCTAAATTACCAATATTAAAAGCAATAAGCACACCAATATTTTTTTTATTGCGTTGTTTCGTTGTTTTTTAATTCGTTTATTATTTTATTTTCAACGAATTAATTAATATATAAAATTGCGATTAAATTTTTTTAACGTTCAAAAGGTTCAATTTTTGAATCAAGACAAATATTGAATATGAAATAATTTAAATTCTTTTCAATTTATTGACTCATATTATTTTCGATGAAGTAATCATATTTTTAACTACTCGTTAGTATGGTTTATTAAAATACACATTCTTCGTATTAGGTTATGGAAATGAATAGGATTATTGCTTTTATCAAAGTTGTATAATTTAACAGGAATTGAACTATTCTAGAACAGTCCACGAGGATTGAAAATACAAAACGTGTAAAATATTATTATGTTAATTTACTACTGCTGAACATTTAAACATGAAATATTCAATCAAAAACATATATTTGCAAAAATTGTTTTGTTTAGTTTTATGATTATTATGTATATTATAAATAAGTTGAGCGGTAATTTTGTGAAAGTTCATGTTTAATACAAAATTATACTTGATAACTCTGTTACTCGAATTGCTGTGTTGCAAATTGTGGCAAGTGTGTCGCCTCTTTAAAAAGCAGCATCAAACAGAACATTCCAATGCGTATCAATAAACTAAAAATATATGAGTTTACTGAAACTTACAAAAGATAACTGAACTAACTATTTATTTGGGTAAGGGATACGATTGATAACTAACGTCAAATCAATTTCAAAAATATCAAATCATCAAATATATGAACATTTTCACTTACGGCCTTCTTTTTACATCATTAAAAACTTGGGAATAGTTTTAATAAATAGAAAAGGTACGTTAGAATTTTTTTCCAAGAGCGGCATATATCACCTACCTGTTAAGACTGTCAAGCCGCTTATGCAGAGGAGATAAGATTTTACTTAACTTAGTAAGTAAAAAAGATGTCTAAAGATCAATAGTTATTTAAGTTTTTGCAAATAATTTTATACATTATAAAGTTATCACAATTTCAAAAACAAAGAAATTCTTCATATAGTAAATAATAGAGTTAAAAATAAATAGCTTATGGTTTTCGGTATTTATTTTGAAAAGTCATTAATAGAAATTAAACATTATTAAATAACATGTTATTTAAGACAGGGTGCTCACCATTGCCGAACATATTTTCGTTGTGGTTTCCCGTACCTATTATATTTTTAAGTAATAAATTTGTAAATATTGCTACCAATGTTTGTATCTTAATCTTCCATTCCGCCCAGTTGAAAAGAAAAAAAACCCCGACTGTTATTTTGAAATTTGTAATCTACAAAATAAAATCCATATTTAGTTTATTCGTCAACCTTGCGATGTTTTGTCTAATGATGCTTCTTAAGAAGATAAATATTGTCACAATTTTCAATACAGCAAATGAAGTAACAATGTTATTAAATTTTTTATCGAACGTAAATCCACAAATTTATTGTAAACAGTAAAAAGTCTACTACCAAAGATATTCAATTTAATTTTATATGTTTTATTTATGTTTGAATAATTTAAGATCACAAATGCTTATACTCTAATTCCACATGGCTTAAGATTGGGAAGAGTATCTTGACATTTGTCTTTCCACTGACTCCATTCTGCAAACCCAAAGTTGGCGTAAATCAATTTCGCACATCTGCTGGCCAATGTCAAGTTGCTACTGGCCAGATCTGAAAACAAACGATTCAAAAATGCATTCGGAAACTTTCATTAGACATGCACAATTATTTGGCTTGTCTCATAGCCTTGTGGGTAAGTTGAAATAATTATAAAATGTAAAGAATAAAGTTTTTATGTTTAATGATTTTAGTCGTTTCTTTGTTTTTTCTTTGGTTTTGAAAACTAATCTAAAAAAATACATACTACCCTCTTAATACTATTTATAAAAGGATTGAGAATAAATTTTAGGGTATGTGACAACGCATTCTAAAGTATTTTTTTATCCTATATATGTATCAGTGCTCCGCAACCTTTTCTCTACCACGGCACACCAAAATTTTCTCCAGATTTCCGCAGCCTACTTCAAATATTCATGTATGTATATATATATATATATATATATATACATATTTGAAGTAGGCTATGTATAAATATATATTATGTATATATATACACATAAAGGTATATTCAAAAATAACATTAGACATCGTTCTAAATTTTGTAATATATATTGCCACCTCAGTACTACAACTAGACAACTCTGATATGATTATTGTTTGAACAATTTTTTTGATCTTTTCTCCACTGAAGTAATGTGCTGCGGCACATTTAGCATCGCCCCACGGTACACTAGTGCGTCGTGGCACAGCAGTTGCGGAGCACTGCTCTATATTCTAAGTCTCAGTTATAGTTATGTATATTTTTTAACGGCAAACCAGTTTCTCATTTCAAAGTATTGTTTTTTCCCATTGAATTTTTAGCTGACAAATAGATACAAAAAAATTGTGACAAATAATATTTTTTAATGGATTTTGAAAAAAATATGTAACAAACCTTCACATCGCACATTACATTCACCACCAGGTTTTCTTGGTTTGCACCAAATTTCATCATTGATTTGAAATATTCCCCAGTTCTCTGTACCATCTTTATTACATTTTCCAAAGTATGCTGTATTTCTTGAGCTTTCCGCTTCGATGAGACAAACCCCTTAAAATAAAAATGTAAGCAAGATGATTCAAATATAAATAAAAAAAAGTAATATTTTCGATGTATTCGGCAGTAACTTCATTTATTTACAAATAGTCTTAGTTAGTCTGAAGATGCTTCTTAAAGAGGTGAAACACATGCTACATTTGTGACACCATCAGATATCAAGTTCATTTTTTTTTACAATTAATGAATGGTTCATAAAAAAGTATCGTTTTTTGTACTGACAGAGTTTTATAATCATTTTACTATCAAGTTTTTTTAAAATATAAAACATGTCTGTCTAATAACTCAAGAAACAAAAACGAAAGTATTTATTATTTTTTTTTGAATTAAAATACTTGATATTGTAAAGCATGATAATTTAGTCTAGATATATTTGATATTATGTCTTTTTATAAAATATAATTACTTTGTAAAAGTATCTGAAATATCTTTATAATTTTTTTTTTTTTTTGTTTATTAAAAAATGTTTATTCAATTGTATAAACGAGTTCTGCGGCTTCTAATTAATGTAGTTAACTATCATTATAGAAGTCTGTAATAATTCTCAGATTTATTCATACAATAAAGTTACGTAGGTCCACGTACGTATTTAATATTGCGTATGTTTTCAATTAAAAATATTTCCTTTTGCAAAACAGTTCTGTTGATAATATTAGGAATCTTAATTGTATTAAAAAATTAAACACCTTTTTTGTACTAATTCAATATTTTTTTAAGAAAAAAAGTACCTTTTGGATAACGTGGAACTAGTACAACAAAAATATTTAATTTTTAATATTATTCCTTTTCACCAAAAATTGAAATTGAACGCTATAACCCTGCAAGGACGAGCGTGACCATATGGTCACAGTAAACACCTTTGTCTATTTATCCCACTATTCATCCTTTTTCTACCTGAATATCGTTGCTTTTACTCATATTTGGTTAAGAAGGGTACAGACTTCAGTTATTCATCAGCTGCGGGGACAGAAACGGCCTTGCGGTTTTTTGAATTTCCGTTTTTTTTAATAGACTTTTTGAAACTGCTAGCTATTTTTTTATCAAAACATCAAACTATTTACAGTTCTTTTGCTAATATATTTGTATTGAAACTATGTTGATTTAAAGAGGTCAAATTGGAAATATTTTTAAAAAATTCACGTTTAGTTATATTTCAATCCCGAATGTTTGCGTCCCCATACGGTCACGTGTGTCCTTACTACTGTCCGTACACAATATTACACAGTTATAAAAGGATGAGCATGACCATATAGTCATGCGAGGTTTCTATACAACGACTTTGCGTTTTTTTTTTTTTTAAATATGTTAGGAGTAAAAGTTATGCGTGACTTTAATATGGCATAAAAAAATTCTCTCGTCTCTGGAGAGTTAAGTGTGTGTGTGTGTTTGCTTAGAATCTACGCGTTTGATATCAAGCCACGCACAAAAGCATTCTCACTACTGAGCACTAAAATTATTTTTTCTCCTCAGGCTTATTAAAAAAATACATACATCGAATCATCGCGGTCACATATTGACAACTTTAGTATCATATTAATGACCAAGGTTACTCTCAGTAAAATACTATCAGAACCTTATTCACGGTAAATAATTTGACAATTTACTTCGCTTTACATTGTTGCAACATGAAAGAAGATATTTTTTGTATGTTAAATTAATCTACTCACAGTGTCTTAATGTATCCTTGGGAAATCCTTGCCGCAGGAGTTCTCTGGCGAGGTCACATCTCGTAAATACTTTCCCTATGGACACTTGAAAAAATATAAGTAAAATAATATACCAAAATGTCGTCCTCAGCATAATCGAAAGTAGTTTGAATACGTCTCAGACACGACTAAGGTGTATTGCATTAAAGAAAATATTTGGCTTTGACGCTAATTGCTATATTTATGATTGAACAGTTGTGTCAACGTAGTCATCATATAGTTTATGTTTGTTAAAATGCATAATAGATTATTAGTAATACTTTTGTGTCCATCGATAATGATTGGAAATTTTTTGTGCAAATTCTGATTAAAATACTATGAACAAAAATTGTTTTCTCGTTTCCAAAACGATGTAGGCAGTACGATGTTAGGAAAAAGGTAAATTTGTCTTGAAACCATTTACATTTTTTATAGTGTTGAACGAAAAAATGCACGAAACATTTTTTCCAAGTTTTGAGGTTATTTCTTTTTCATTATTTGTATAAAATTAAAAATATTCCCAAAATACAAAAAAGCAACATTATAACAACACCTACATATGTTTAAATAAATAATTCTCATTATAAAATAGATTTACAATAACTTAAAATAATATTAAACTTTTTTGATATATTTTACAACCTTTCTACTAGGGCTTATACAAAAACAGACTTTTGAAAAAACCGTTTTTTATGAAAATATTGTTTGAAAACCGGTTTTATCCGGTTTTCAAAGTTTAACAAAGAAATGGAATTTTCAATTAAAATAGTTTAAAATTCTTTTTTATTTTGTTTATTGATATACATAATAATGCACAACACGATATTATTTGGTGTTATTCTTCAGAAAATATGATTTAAGAAAACACAAAGCGTCCATTGATCGATCTCTTAGTGATGATCTAATTTTTGTAACAAATTTCCTGAAATCGAAAATGCCCTTTCGCTGGGTAATGATGTGGGGCATATGGTCTTTAAGGCATGAAATAAAAGATTCAAATTTTAGGTCCTTTTGTTTGTAGACTTGTACATCGAAAATTCGGCCTTTAGTGTTATTCAATTTGAGGTTTTTTTTGTGGTTCCTCAAAAAAACTATTAACTGATTCCTCCAAAGTATTTTAGGAGTAACGCTCTGCTATAGTTAAAAACGTTTACGAAGTTTACAAATGTCGTAAATTTAGCCAAAAACCGGTTTTTGAAAACCTAAAACCCCTACTTTAAGCAAACAGAGTACGTTTAAAAAAATCTCAAAATTAAGCGCAACTTTTCTGCAAAACGTCTATTGACATCATGATTTAAAAACTACATTGCAGATGTTTTCATATAAATTTTATAAAAACATGTGCAATATAGAAACCATTTAATAATGTAATTATTTAAAATTCACTGTCCATATTAGCATAAAATAGTTCAACAGTAACAAGTTACAAGGTTTTAGTTCGATTCAATGATGATTATTTAGCATTTCCTTTCGGTGAGCTGTATTTAAACACAAAAGTATTGATTAACGTGGTAAATAATTAGAACGGTAGTGATTTGATTTTAAAATAATGCATTAAATTATCCGCTATAGACGCAATGAGACATGAAGTTTGCATTCAAATTCAACCTAATTTTTACTAAAAAAAATATTTACAAAATCAAAATAAAGACCTTGATCGAACAAGATAAAAATAAATAATAATAAAAATGAAATAATCAATCAAAAAAATCCTAATTATAATTTGATTTATCTTTTATTTTATTTTAAGCTTATGAAATAACAATCAATCGGATAATCTTTTACATTGTTGAACAAGATTGTGAACTAGTATAAAAGAAGCGGAAATTTTATTTGTTACAATCAATTAGTGTTTGTTTAATTGTTGTGTACACGAATAATTATTCAAAATGAAATTTTTGGTGATTGCAGCATTTTTAGTGGTGGCTTTGCAGATTTCGTCTGCTAAAGTATTTACCAGATGCGAACTGGCAAAGGAACTGCTCAAGCAAAATTTCGCTAGAGGAACACTCGCACAATGTAAGCAGTTATTTTTTCAATTAAAATCCAATATTTGTTACTCCGTAAACATTTACTTTAATAACAAAGTATTTATAATTCTACTACTGTTCGCTGTATGCGCTTGGTGTTTGTACTAATTAAGTGTAAACGTCAAAGTTCTGTTAAGTTTTCTAATTAACAATATCCGAAAATTACCACTGCTTAAGCCCATTATAATTTTCGATTACTTTAATGAAACTGACCACCTATGTATAATATTTACCACGCATACTTTTTTTAAATTTTTCTCGTACTTTTGAGCATCTGTTGCTAGCTTTAAAACTGTTTATCACTTTATTTAAAGGCTCTCTATACTCAGTTTTTGCTTCAGTCAATTCTCGAATAGTAATTTTAGTGGTTTTCCTTATTTTAAAAGTTATCTTCGTTGTGTAGTTGTATTACTCTAACGGATTCGTTAACCTACTTCAAATGACAAAAATAGATTACTATTTTATTAGAGTTTTCCGTACTAAGATGGCCATTAATATTGACATAAGTTTTTTAATAACAGGCTAGCTTGTAATAATTATTCATTGTGTAATAAAAACATCCGTTTTCTTATTTTCAAGTTCTGTGACTAAATATAGTGTTATCACAAACCAAAAACCACAATTTACATTCAATGTGTTGATAAACTTTATCTATTGTTTTAATAAATATATTTTATATATTATATTATAGAGACTGCATTTTGATAACCGCACAATTTTCAAGAACACTTTTATTTCCATGTCACTTGTATGGATTATTTTCCAGAGCCAGTATTGAGTTATATATTTATATTTTTATTTTCCGTTTTTCAGGGGTTTGCCTGGTTGAATCTGAGAGCTCAAGAAATACAGCATTGATTGCTGGACCAAACTTCGATGGATCTTACGACTATGGTCTATTCCAGATTAACGATCAATACTGGTGCAGAGTTGGATCTGTCGGTGGAGACTGCAATATTGATTGCAAAAGTAAGCAAAAATTACTGGATTTTAACATAAATCCCATTAATCTTGCTGGGATTGCAAATCCAACAACCGATAACAATAATCTGTTCAAAGACTTACCTTTTTTACTTTTGCTCAACCAATTGCTACAGTAATATATACAATATATAAACATTTGATTGGCCATTTCTTTGTAGAACTTCATTATAATTAGGTGGTAAAAAGATCAAAGCATTGAAAACTAAAGCTATTTTTTCATCACCCTATTTTAGATTTGACTTTGATATCGAAATAAATTTCAACTTTATTACATTATTATTGTAGAAAAATGTAGATTATTTACTCTTCAGTCTAATTTTTAATTCATTAGTATTCTCATGAAAATGAACATTTAGTTAATTAGTAATTAATTAAAACAATATTTTTATATGATTTTTTTATATATAATAAGATACTCTTATGAATTTTACTATATAAAAGAATTACACATGGCATTGATGATTGCACTACTAGATTAAAATTTTACTTACACGTACATGTTTACCTTTTTACAGACCTGATCCTTGACGATATCACCAGGGCATCAGCATGCGCCAAGATCATCTGGAACCGTCATGGATTCTCTGCGTGGTACGGATGGTTGGCCAAGTGCCAAGGAGCCCTCCCTGACTTGAGCTCTTGCGGAATATAAATACTCAACACTTTCACACGAGAGTGTTGCTAGAATTCGCTCTTTATTGTGATAAATATTTGAAATCGATTGTTTATTTTTAAGAACAAAAAATATATATAAATTTGAATGTAACTAAACATTGTTTCAATTATTTCAAAACTAATACATGATAATACTAATTTAAGATTTCGACTGAAGGTGCTTGGTGGAATTTCAATATTAAATTTGAATCGTTCAAACTATGTACATTCTCACAAATTTTGTCACTAACGACCCGGGTTTCGCCTTTCGGCATCTTCAGGCATTTGCCTGAAGATGCCGAAAGGCGAAACCCGGGTCGTTAGTGACAAAATTTGTGAGAATGTACATAGTTTGAACGATTCAAATGATAATACTATGTTTATTACATGGTATGCAATTAATTTTTTTATTTTGATGCTTTAATAACGCAAAAAATGAAGCTATCTTAGGGTACATACATTGGGATTGTATAAGAATATATTATTTAAGCAATATGAGGGTTGAAGATTAAAACAATGACGCAGTCTTCATGTTTCGTTGAAAACAATTAATACATAAAAACATCGTGTAAAGCTGACAAATTTGCATATAATCGTACGTTGTTTTTAAGCATGTACATTTTTGAAATAATAATATCAGGTTTGTAACAAAAGCGGCAATTAACATAGTTCTGTAAATCAAACATAGCAGTTACTGAGCGGATTTCACAAGACAATTAAAATTATATTAAAATAGTAAAAAACTAATAAGAATACTTTTTCCAGACATTTTATCTTTAAATATTAAAAAATATGTTTAAATTGATTTGCCTACATTTTAGAATTATGGAGACTGACGTCTTTGTTTCCCAAGCTTAACAGTGTCTTCGAAAAAATATCTTATTCCAAAATTCAGAACCAGATGAAATTTTAAACTTATTTAAGTAGAGTATATCTTTTCCAGTCATTTTTTTAACATTATAAAATACTATGTTAGAGTACAACAGTGGACAAAGTGAGATTAAGTGACTACTAGAGATTTGATTTAATGAGATCACGGATTTGAAAACCTTTTTTTCATACCAGAATAATACCACAAAAATACGGTTAACTGAATTAATCCTTAATCCCAATAGAATATGTATGTCAACAGCACATTACGGGTAAAGTTATCAGGGTTTTCAATAAAAGATTATAATATTCTAACAGTGTATTATAGATGGATTAACATTTTTAGCCCTATTTTAAGCATGTGTTATAATTAAATCATAATTAACTGAGTTAACAATCAAATGAGTATGATTTAAATGATATCTGACTAATGTGATGCCAATCAAACTGAAAACAATAAATATTCAATATTATTACAAAAATTAATGACGAAATTAACAATTGGTTGAATTATCTTTTAAAATGCCTGCTCTCAATTCGTGTGGTTTTCACACGGTAGCTCCAAGTTCTTTTGTGCTCCCACAAGCTATAAAGAACATCCTATAAATGTTGAAAAGATGGTTTGGGAAAACAGAATCTATCCGCTTGGATGATGAGACAAGTGATGCTACAAGAACGCTTGAATTCTGCACAGCACTAAGGATTGCAATACTGAACAAATATATCAACACTGAAATTACAAATTACAATACCAGTATAAATAAAGCAAACAAATACAACCAATTGTGATCAGATACTGGGCGAGTATTTTGATATTTTATGGTCATTAAAAAATATAGAGAATCATTGTTTGTGTAATCTACATAAACAAAAAACAAAATAATAATAAACAATTGAAAAGGGTCATCTATTTTGGATAGGTTAAGTTAGTTTTTTTAAACATAATGACGTGTAAATAGTATTCAAATGCCTCCGGATAGCAGAAAAGCACCTTTAATTATTCTAGGGACTAGAATAATCTGATGGTGTACGGATATGTAAGTTAATCGGAAATATTTCAAATAATCAAATCTGAGTCGTTTGCTTTACAACCGACTCCACAGCCCTGGAAAAACATTATGTTAACAGGTATTGTGATCCCTACATAGCACATTTCATTTTATAAAACATCACATGCAGCAATCGGAATCTTCAAAGTCAGCTAATACTATATTAATAATATTACTTCCAATATAAAAAAATGATTTATACCATTCCTTCAAGTTTACTCATCGGACGTTGTGAACATTAACCAATTTCATTGTGATTTCACCTTTTTTGTATGAAACATCGGACAATCATTTGCTACATCATAATATATATAATGAAAATATTTCTGGTAATCTTATGATTAGAATAATTTGAAAAAAAATATAAAATTAATCATCATTAATTACTTAGTTACATAGTAATTATACACGTAAATATATAACAAAACACGACTCAATCAATAATTATAAACCTGACATAATTCTTATCATACATAATCTTTCATCGAGCTATATTTTTTATAATACAATTAATTCTATCATAGAATTCTAAATTAATCTTCAAAGTTTAGAAATACGTTAACAAAAGAAAATCGTCACATACATTATCAATTGATTTTGTAATCTGATAAAAACGTATTTATAAGGTAAGGAAACAAGCAATCCTCTTCAAACAGTGCTTGTGCGTTGTTTAGTTTCTGCGACAGGTATTACTCGATACATATCAAAATGAAGTTTTTACTGGTGGCAGTGTTCTTAGTCGTGTCTTTGCAGCTTTCATCAGCAAGAGTATTCACGCGATGCGATTTGGCCAAAGAACTCCTTAGGCAGAATTTCGCCAGGGGATCTCTGGAAAATTGTAAGTACACATAAGTTATTTAGTAATGTATATTGAAGAACTAGTAAATCTGTTAATGAAGCACCATCAATGTCACCTTTGAATTTTTTAGTTATATCTTGAATACACTTATCAAAAAATGAAGCACTGATTCGTATCGAAAATTCTAGAAAAAATCACTAGAAAAATAATAAAATACTATCCAATCAATGCGTTGCCAAGGGCGACAACCATAAGTAATAATGCGCTTTTCAGATGAACAATTTAAAGAGACGCTTGAAGGTTTCCAAATTAAATCTAGATAGTTATATAAATAAAGTCAACAAAATAATTACTTGAGTAATAAATATAAAAAGTAGTACGTAATTTTACATTGTCACGAAACATATATTTTTCTTATAATTTAGTACATTAAAAATCAAGTGTTAACTAACATGGTTTGGGTAGGAATATTTATAAAAATACAATTATTATAAACTGTTCACAGTCATTATGAAAAAAATATCACAGCCAGTTTCAACCATCGCAAACATTTTCAATTGATTAATAAAAACACAATATTCTTTTGTACTTTATTCCACTTTTTTTAAAAGAAGCAAAACCGGTCCTGACCTTTTAAATAAAGTGGAATAAAGTACAAAGGAGTATTGTGCTTTTATTAATATAACGCCTTTCCACCAAGTATTTACAGTGAACACCCTAAACATTTTCAATCGACTTAGTTCTGTAGTGGTAATTAAAAAAAAAATAAGAATTATATTATACCTTTTCGATAACAAATGACAGTTTGCACAAAAAAAAAATAGGTGTGCAATAAAAGTATTTATGTATTGCTTATATAATATATTGATATAATACATCCATAAAAATACGAAGAGAATCATGTTGAATACATTTAATACTTATAACTTTATCGTGGTAATAAACTGACCGCAAGTTGACAGTGATTGCACTATCTAATTGATAACATTATCGAACTTCAATGTTTCAGGGGTATGCTTGGTCGAATCTGAGAGCTCAAGAAATACAGCTATGGTTGGAGGACCAAATACTGATGGATCATATGACCATGGACTCTTCCAAATCAATGATCGCTATTGGTGCAAAGTTGGAACCATTGGAGGAGACTGTAAAGTAGCTTGTTCAAGTATGTATTTTTTGTTATTTTTTAACTGTCATTTTATTACTGATCGCTTAAATAATTATTATATCTCTAAAACAAAAATATTTTTTGATACCTTTTTTACTTCTTTTAAAATTTATTTTCCCCATCAAATAAGTCCAAAATAATATATCAATATCACGAAGAATAAAATTGTTTGTAGTGTTTGTTTTCTTTCGCCATTTTCAGTAAATGGCTAAACAATTTTTTTAAAAATAAAACTTTATTAGGCAATTAAACATGATAAAATTATATCATTTACACTTTCTTATCAGATTAAACTCTATGTATAACTAAAATTTATAACATGCTCTTCAGATGACGTTAGTCACTTAATTTACAAATCTTGATGTGAGACAATCCATTTTGTTTCTTCTAGGTCTTGAAACTGATGATATCTCAATAGCATCAGCCTGCACTAAAATCATCTTTAATCGTCATGGATTCTCTGCATGGAACGGATGGAAAGCTAAATGCCAGGGTGCTCTGCCAGACCTCTCTCTCTGTGGACTTTAAGAAAAATATTTTCTGACATTTTATAATTATTAAGTCATACAAATTATCAATTATTTCTTCTCGTAAACATAATTTTCTTTGACAAATTTTGTAATACCGATTACAATAAAAAATAAAGCATCTGGTCTGAAAGCATTTATTTTATTTATTGAGCGATAGTTTTAAAATAATATTATTTGTTGTAAATTTGTATAATTTTATGACAATGTCATTGACATAATATTTGTTTGATAGCATCAAAAATAATGTGACTTGATCAAAATTAAGAAATGGTTAGGTAGAAAAAATATTTGTAGCATCTATATATTAATAGCCGATAAGGTCCGTATGTTTGTCTGAGTGAGTGGGTGTAAGGTGTCCTCGACCTACCAGTCTCCACTTTTTTAAATAAAAAAAAAAAAATTAAATTAAATTAAATTAAATTAAATTAAATTAAATTAAATTAAATTAAATTAAATAAAATAAAAAAAAATAAAAAAAAATAAAAAAAAAATAAATAAAAATAAAATAAAAAAAATAAAAAAAAAATCAAACACAATGCAACAAAAATCTCACGTTGCTGGGCAACGGGCTTACAGCTATTCTATATATTAATAGCCGATAATGTCTGTCCGACCACATTTCACACCTTCCAGTCTCCACTTTTTTGAATAAAAAAAAAAAAAAAAAATAAAATAAAATAAAAAAAAAAAAAAAAAAATTAAATTAAATTAAATTAAACAAATAAAATTAAACACAATGCAACAAAAATCTTCCGTTGCTGGGCAACGGGCTTACAGCTAGTTTATATTATTATGTAACGTGTTTGTGACGCTGTTCTATTATAATACTAGCATCATTTGTATAATAGTTAGCTAGGATAGATTAAAACTCGTTCTTAATTCATTACAAGCTTATACCATTAATTTTCTACAGAATCACAGACATGCAACTGTTTACTGACATACAGCAGTCAATATGATCACTCTTCTATAAATATAAAGATTGTGGTATTTAAATATAAAAGATGGATTTTCTGCCAGGCTTTTCTCTGGTTATATTGAACCTCCAAACGCATACACTGGACACACACAAATATTTCCGTCTGCGTTATTATAGCGTTTTTTGGCACTGACGTCATTAAGACGTTGGTGTTATTATAGCGGTAGTTTTGTCCTAGCTTATGTTAAGGGTTGAAAATATCACTGTTAAGTTATCCTTGTTTCATGCAACGCCTACAGAAATGAGTAAAAAAACTATCAATGGCAACCAGAATGAAATGTGCAGTCGTCACGTAACTATTGTTAACCACCACACATATTCTCAGTAAGTATGAAAATAAGATTTTCAAAAGTATTCAAGACTTTCTATTTAATTTATTTTTTAAACTATCACAATGGTCATACAAAAGTGTATCATAAGACAACTGTCATCAATACTTACAAAACTTCTAGAAAGAAGAAAATCTCTAGATAAATAAAAGCTATCTATTATTTCAATAACAATGAAAAATTATGTCTGAATTAAACAACAGCGATAGTAAATATTGCGGTTAGCAAAATACCCCAGAATCGATAACACATCACAGTTTCTGTATAAAAGGACAATATTTTCATAAATTCATCAATTGTGTTTCTTGTTTAAACAAAATCTAAATTAAAATGAGGTTTGTATTTTCAATTATATGTTTAACTAGCTGACCCGACGAACATCGTACCGCCTCAGAATCAATAAATGCTGTAATAAAAATAATAAAACACTTTTAGTACTTTTCCCACATAAAATTTATTTGATCAGGACCGGTTTCGCTCATCGCGAGCATTATCAACTGAGTTATTATCATCTGAGCATTATCATATGTTGATAATGCTCGCTATGAGCGAAACCGCTCCTGATCAAATAAATTTTATGTGGAAAAAGTATTAAAAATGTTTTATTATTTTTATCATAATGCCATTCCACCAAGTATTGACAGTGAACACCTTAAAAGTGAATAAATGTTCTGTTAACTTGATAACTTGCGCATGATGACTACCGAGTCAACCTTCAGTTGTAAATTGCACAGTGGCAAGCCAGGCAGATCCAATAAATTTAAAAATTAAGTTGGATAGTTGGTTGCTTCGTCTTCGTTTGTTACACGGTCGATAGATTTGAAGGAATGCAGTGGACCAACGATTTGATTTTGAATTGTGAAGTTTAAATGATCCACATCTTTGTTCTTTGCCGCGAGAATTGCTCGTTCATTCAACCAATTGTGAGTTTTGTGATTAGATGTTCGGGAACATTTTGTTGAATGAAGTGAAATTGCAAAAATTGCCAAAATCAATCCGTTTGATTCGTCGACAGGAACACGCCCGTTACCGATAGTCAGCAATTGCTTGAAGAAATCTTCGGCAGATAGATCGTTTAGCAATGCAACTCGCATGATTGTCGTCAGCTGAAGTTTCTTTACATAGCGCCAGAGTCGTGATTTTGAGGTAAGCGTTTATTTCATCGGCAGCGGTCAATCTTGGAATGACTGGTAGTGTTTGGCGGAAATCGCCAGATAGTAAAATCGTTGCGCCTATAAAACATCTTGAGTCATTGCACAGATATTTCATAGTTTGATTGAGTGCTTACAATGCGCATTTGTGCGCCATTGTCCATTCATCCCATGTGATGATTTTACTTGCTACCAAACTTTGGTCGTTGCTGACTGTCTCGCAATCTTGCATGTCAGTTTTTCAGTCGTTTAAAGCAGTGCTCCGCAAGCGGTGTGCCGCGAGGCGCTGCTGGGTGTGCTGCGGCGCGAATCTCTAATAAACGAAAAAAAACAAATAGTTTGGTCGATACTACAAAATATTTCTGATGACACTATCATAGAGAAGCAGAAATAATTATTTTTTGGTTGAAAGAATATATTATTTGTACAGTCTGCGCAAGAATGTTTCACGCACCTTGCAAAAGTTCAGTTTTATATTTTAAAATATCGTTTAAGAGTACAGATGAATTATTTCTTTATAAATATCATTACAAATTTGTCTAAGCATGTACCCACATCTTAAATATAAGTGTTTTTACCGTTTTTAACATTTGGAACAGCTAATAATGAGCTTATGATAACCAGGGTAGTAAAATTAACAATTCGTTGTATTCATTAAATGTTTTTTAGTTTATATTAAATTTACAATTATTTTTTTACCAATTATTGATAACTTTTGACTTCCAGGGATCATTTAAAAGCATTGAAAAAATTCATGTTTTCTTGAAAGCTTTTTATTTCAATTAATATCTTATTTCCCACTCTTAGCTTTTATGGGGGTAGTTATTTAAAAAAATAGACTTTTTTAGATTTCAAAGTGAAAAGACAGTCCATAAATAAAAATGGTAAAGAGATTTTAATAAAAAAAATAATCTTATCCATATGGTTCTTTTTTGGTATGTATCATATATAAACACAAACTAATGTAATTTCTGCATATTATGCATATTTTTACTTGGCGATAATGGGCACCGAAATTGCAGACCTTAAGCCCAAAAAAATAAATGAATTGAAAAAAGGTGTTTGAGGTGTTTAGAATAAGCAAAAAAACCCAATTTATTTTTAAAAGAGTATAATTTCTTGCCATGGCAAATTACAGCTCCAATGAAAGCTAAGGGTGAGAAATTTGATATTTATTGGAATAGAAATCTTTAAAAAAACATGGATTTTTTTAATGAATTTTTAAGATTTCCTGGATGTTAAAAGTTATCAATAATTAACAATTGATAAAAAAAATAATCGCATATTTAAATTAAAATATATTCAATGAATACAACAATTTGTTAATTCTACTACCTGGGCTATCATCAATTCATTATTAGTTTTTAAAAATTGTATCAAATGTAAAACCATTTATATTTGAGATGTGGATACATGCTTTGACATATTTGTAATGATATTTATAAAGATATAATTCATTTGTTTTCATTAAAGACATTTTAAAATACAAAACTGAATTTTCGCAAGGTGCACGAAACATTCTTGCGCAGACTTACATACACAGAATACCCAAATCGATGAAATGTTTGTTAGTATAACTTTAACCGCTAAATGTTAGAAACATTTCAATAGCCGAAGCTGAAAATTCAACTGAAGTGGGAAACTTACGGACTTTTCTCTACTTTGGTACAGCTTTTTGACTGATTCTTTTTTGTAAATAAATCTAAATAATCTGAAACTTTTTTTTAAATATAATCTCCATAAAGAGTACATGTGCTCTACATTGGTAGTGGACATGGTAATAAAATATCCATATGGTTCTTTTGTGGTATGTATCATATATAAACACAAACTAATGTAATTTCTGTATATTATGCATATTTTGCATATTTTTACTTGTGATGTGCCGCGAAATTTTGAAGAACACGTTAGTGTGCCGTGGAAGATTGAGGAGCACTGGTTTAAAGATTTAACGGCAATTTCAACACTGAATGAGCCGTTCGTCATCCTTCTATCAACGTGGCTGCCAGAAGAAGAAACTGTTACAGCAATTTCGGATCTTGCACGAACAGTCACTATAATCAATGACATGAGGAATGTCTTCCCAGCTCCACCGGGTGCATCGAGGAAAAATAAGCCACCATTTCCATCATCGATTACCTTCATTAACGTATCGTAAATTTCCTTCTGTTGAGGGTTCAACAGTGGTACATTCGTTCGAACTGATTGGTTCAATGCATCTCGATCATATTCACGTTCACGTTCCGATTCTCGATTGAAAGCGTCGTTCATTCCACGATCTGGCGTCGGCATTCCTAACTTGACTAACAAACTGCCGCACATAAGGAAACACATGTTTTCGATCAAAAGCAAAGCCTGGTTATGTATCTCTTCATTCATCTCGAGATCGGGATTCCCTAAACTGACACGAATTCGATGTAAAATGTATTCGGACATGTCATCCTTGTACTTGTTCCACAGTTTATGGGGATTCGATGGGAAGCATGTCAAAATAATGATAGAAAATAATGTGCGTATCTGACTTGGAGATTCAGAAACAATTTCTTCAGCGATTGTCGTGTCCCAATGAGTATCATTTTCAAGCAAATTGAGCTGCTGACATGCAAGTAGAAGCATTCGTCATTTTCCGGATGAACTGTGTACATGCGACCAAGAGCATCAGTAGTCATTCGGATGAGCAGGAACCGCATCGCCTTGCCTTTGACGTTAAAATTTCTTCGATGTAGCTTTCCAAGTGTAATAACGTGGCATCTCAAAGTAGAGCAACGTTCGTGCAAACAGCGTAATATTGTTGTCAAAAAAATTATCATACCTAATTATAAACATAACCTTATTTCAATATTATCCGATTTTCATTCGTTTTCATTTCATATCATCGATTTTTTTTATTCTGATCCATCCTCTAAATTTAAAATTATTTAAGAGTCAATCGTACGCAAAAGAAGCAGAAACGAATGAATATAGGAAAAATTGCCATCTAGCGGATGAAATCTGCATACAACGACATTTTCATTATTTCAAGCTGTTCGCCATTTGAAAACTGTATGAGAATAGTAATTTTCTTCATAATTTATTTTCCGTGATATTTTTCCGATGTTTTAATGCTTATTCTGCTATTCTAGGCGGATACAAATTTAATAAATCAAAGATCATTAAAATCAGCCAAGTTATAGCCAAGTTATACGTGGTGTAACAAACCCCACTTTGTTTTATATATATAGATTCATTTTATACAAAATTCGAATGGAACTGTGTTTAAAAGATGTGAACTAGCAAAAAAACTATTAGAAAAAGGATTTTTAAGTGATAAACTCGAACAATGTAAGTACACAACACATGTATCTATATTTAAAAAAAAGTATATAGATTTTCTGAGCTTTGAAAACTTCTTTAAGAAAATTATTTAATTGAATTTTCGCTTCTAATATTTCTGTCAAACTTATACGGTAGACAAGATATTTTCAAATTAAAATAGATTAAATGTCTTTAATGGGCAAGATTCATTTTAGGAATGTAGGATACAACTAGCTTCTTTTAATACTTACGGTATTATTTGTTAACTATAACTCATGGATTTAGAGTTGTGATGGTTATGGTGTATGATAATTATTAAGGCTTGTCGATTTTCAAAAACCTAAATTTGTGATATTTGAAAATCGGTTTTTCATCTTCGTAACCGGTTACGCCAAATTTTCTATAAACGATTATAATATTCCAACAGTGTATTATAGATGGATTAACACTTTTAGCCCTATTTTAAGCATGGGTTATAATTAAATCATAATTAACTGAGTTAACAATCAAATGAGTATGATTTAAATGATATCTGACTAATGTGATGCCAATCAAACCGAAAACAATAAATATTCAATATTATTACAAAAATTAATGACGAAATTAACAATTGGTTAAATTATCTTTTAAAATGCCTGCTCTCAATTCGTGTGGTTTTCACACGGTAGCTCCAAGTTTTTTTGTGCTCCCACAAGCTATAGAGCACATCCTATAAATGTCGAAAAGATGGTTTGGTAAAACAGAATCTATCCGCTTGGATGATGAGACAAGTGATGCTCCAAGAATGCTTGAATTCTGCACAGCACTAAGGATTGCAATACTAAACAAATATATCAACACTGAAATTACAAATTACAATACCAGTATAAATAAAGCAAACAAATACAACCAATTGTGATCAGATACTGGGCGGGTAATTTAATATTTCATGGTCATTAAAAAATATAGAGAATCATTGTTTGTGTAATTTTCATAAACAACAAACAAAATAATAATAAACAATTGAAAAGGGTCATCTATTTTGGAACCTTTTAATATTTATAAAATCCTTGGCAAATTTTAAATATTTGAATTCATCGCGGATAATTTTATTAAAATATGTGATAATTTCCATACACACAATATTCGGTTTTGGTCAATATTCAACATCAAAAAGCCGGTGTTTTTTGCATTTCACGATGTGAATTTTGCTATTGAAAAAACCAGGGCTCTGGAGTAGAAAATTTATGTTTTTAATAGGAAAATTGATGTGTTAGCTTAGGTTAAGTTGGTTATTTTAAACATAATGACGTGTAAATAGTATTCAAATCCCTCCGGATAGCAGGAAAGCACCTTTAATTGTTCTAGGTACTAGAATAATCTGATGGTGTACGGATATGTAAGATATTATATTAATCGGAAATATTTCAAAAAATCAAATCGGAGTCGTTTGCTTTACAACCGACTCCACAGCCCTGGAAAAACACAATGAATACAGGTATTGTGATTCCTACAGAGATCACAATACCTGTATCCATTTATTATAGCACATTTCTTTTTATAAAACATCACATGCAGCGACCGTAATCTACAAAGTCAGCTAATGTACTATATTAATAATATTACTTCCAATATTTAAAAAAAATGATTTATACCATTCTTTCAAGTTTACTCATCGGACGTTGTGAACATTAACCAATTTCATTGTGATTTCAACTTTTTTGTATGAAACATCGGACAATCATTAGCTACATCATAATATCCATGGTGAAAATATTTCTGGCAATCTTATAATTTGAATAATTGGAAAAAAAAGATAAAATTAATTATCATTAATTACTTAGTTATTCACTAATTATACACGTAAATATATAACAAAACACGACTCAATCAATAATTATAAACCTGACATAATTCTTATCATGCATAATCTTTCATCGAGCTATATTTTTTATAATACAATTAATTCTTTCGTAGAATTGTAATTAACCTTCAAAGTTAAGAAATACCTTAACAAAAGAAATTCGTCACAAAAATTATCAATTGATTTTGTAATCTGATAAAAACGTATTTATAAGGTAAGGAAACAAGCAATCCTCTTCAAACAGTGTTTGTGTGTTGTTTAGTTTCTGCGACAGGTAATTACTCAATACATATCAAAATGAAGTTTTTACTGGTGGCAGTGTTCTTAGTCGTGTCTTTGCAGCTTTCATCAGCAAGAGTATTCACGCGATGCGATTTGGCTAAAGAACTCCTTTGGCAGAATTTTCCCAGGGGATCTCTGGAAAATTGTAAGTACATGTAAGTTATTTAGTAATGTTTATTGAAAAACTAATAAATCTGTTAATGAAGCACCATCAATGTCACCTTTGAATTTTTTAGTTATATTTTGAATACACTTATCAAAAAATGAAGCACTGATTCGTATCGAAAATTCTAGAAAAAATCACTGGAAAAATAAGAAAAGATTATCCAATCAATGCGTTGCCAAGGGCGACAACCATAAGTAATAATGCGCTTTTCAGATGAGCAATTTAAAGAGACGCTTGAAGGTTTCCAAATTTAATCTAGATAGTTATATAAATAAAGTCAACAAAATAATTACTTGAGTAATAAATATAAAAAGTAGTACGTAATTTTACATTTTCACGAAACATATATTTTTCTTATATTTTAGTACATTAAAAATCAAGTGTCAACTTACATGGTTTTAGTAGGAATATTTATAAAAATACAATTATTATAAACTGTTCACAGTCATTATGAAAAAAATATCACAGCCAGTTTCAACCATCGCAAACATTTTCAATTGATAAATAAAAACACAATATTCTTTTGTACTTTATTCCACTTTTTTTAAAAGAAGCAAAACCGGTCCTGACCTTTTAAATAAAATGGAATAATGTACAAAGGAGTATTGTGTTTTTATTAATATAACGCCTTTCCAACAAGTATTTACAGTGAACACACTGAACATTTTCAATCGACTTAGTTCTGTAGTGGTAATTAAAAAAAAAATTAGAATTATATTATACCTTTTCGATAACAAATGACAGTTTGCACAAACAAAAAATAGGTGTGCAATAAAAGTATTTATGTATTGCTTATATAATATATTGATATAATACATTCAATTCTAATTGATAACATTATCGAACTTCAATGTTTCAGGGGTATGCTTGGTCGAATCTGAGAGCTCAAGAAATACAGCTGTGGTTGGAGGACCAAATACTGATGGATCATATGACCATGGACTCTTCCAAATCAATGATCGCTATTGGTGCAAAGTTGGAGCCATTGGAGGAGACTGCAAAGTAGATTGTTCAAGTATGTATTTTTTGTTATTTTCTAACTGTCATTTTATTACTGATCGCTTAAACAATTATTATATCTCTAAAACAAAAATATTTTTTGATACCTTTTTTACTTCTTTTAAAATTTATTTTTCCCATCAAATAAGTCCAAAATAATATATCAATATCACGAAGAATAAAATTGTTTGTGGTGTTTGTTTTCTTTCGCCATTTTCAGTAAATAGCCAAACATTTTTGTTTTAAATAAAACTTTGATAGGCAATTAAACATGATAAAATTATATCATTTACACTTGTTTTCTTATCAGATTAAACTCTATGTATAACTAAAATTTATAACATGCTCTTCAGATGACGTTAGTCACTTAATTTACAAATCTTGATGTGACACAATCCATTTTGTTTCTTCTAGGTCTTGAAACTGATGATATCTCAATAGCATCAGCCTGCACTAAAATCATCTTTAATTATCATGGATTCTCTGGATGGAACGGATGGAAAGCCAAATGCCAGGGTGATCTGCCAGACCTCTCTCTCTGTGGACTTTAAGAAAAATATTTTCTGACATTTTATAATTATTAAGTCATACAAATTATCAATTATTTCTTCTCGTAAACATAATTTTCTTTGACAAATTTTGTAATACCGATCACAATAAAAATAAAGCATCTGGTCTGAAAGCATTTATTTTATTTATTGAGCGATAGTTTTAAAATAGTATTATTTGTTGTAAATTTGTATAATTTTATGAAAATGTCAGTGACATAATATTTGTTTGATAGCATCAAAAATAATGTGACTTGATCAAAATTAAGAAATGGTTAGGTAGAAAAAATATTTGTTACATTTATATTATTATGTAACGTGTTTGTGACGCTGTTCTATTATAATACTAGCATCATCTCTATAATAGTTAGCTAGGATAGATTAAAACTCATTCTTTATTGATTACAAGCTTATACCATTAATGTTCTACAGAATCACAGACATGTAACTGTTTACTGACATACGGCAGTCAATATAATCACTCTTCTATAAATATAAAGATTGTGGTATTTAAATATAAAAGATGGATTTTCTGCCAGGCTTTTCTCTGGTTATATTGAACCTCCAAACGCATACACTGGACACACACAAATATTTCCGTCTGCGTTATTATAGCGTTTTTTGGCAATGACGTCATTAAGACGTTGGTGTTATTATAGCGGTAGTTTTGTCCTAACTAATGTTAAGGGTTGAAAATATCACTGTTAAGTTATCCTTGTTTCATGCAACGCCTACAGATATGAGCACATTAATTATTAATAATGTTGAAAGTAGAATGTCCAAAATAGCACAGTAGAACTATCAATGGCAGCCAGAATGAAATGTGCAGTCGTCACGTAGCTATTGGTTACCGCCACACATATTCTCAGTAAGTATGAAAATAAGATTTTCAAAAGTATTCAAGACTTTCTATTTAATTTATTTTTCAAACTATCACAATGGTCATACAAAAGTGTATCATAAGACAACTATCATCAATACTTACAAAACTTCTAGAAAGAAGAAAATCTCTAGATAAATAAAAGCTATCTATTATTTCAATAACAATGAAAAATTATGTCTGAATTAAACAACAGCGATAGTAAATATTGCGGTTAGCAAAATACCCCAGAATCGATAACACAACACAGTTTCTGTATAAAAGGACAATATTTTCATAAATTCATCAATTGTGTTTCTTGTTTAAGCAAAAACTAAATTAAAATGAGGTTTGTATTTTCAATTATATGTTTAATTCTTTTTATACAAAATTCGAAAGGAACTGTGTTTAAAAGATGTGAACTAGCAAACAAACTCTTAGAAAAAGGATTTCCAAGTGATAAACTCGAACAATGTAAGTACACAACACATATATGTATTAATAAAAACAATAATCCTTTGTACTTCATACTTTGTACTTAATACATATATGTATCTATATTAAAAAACAGTTTATAGATTTTCTGAGCTTTGAAAACTTCTTTAAGAAAATTATTTAATTGAATTTTTACTTCTAATATTTCTGTCAAACTTATACAGTAGACAAGATATTTTCAAATTAAAAAAGATTAAATTTCTTTAATGGCCAAGATTCATTTTAGGAATGTACGATACAACTAGCGTCTTTGAATATTTATAACTCATGGATTTAGAGTTGTGATGGTTATGGTGTATGATAATTATTAAGGCTTGTCGGTTTTTAAAAACTGTTTTTTTTGTTGCTAAATTTGTGATATTTGAAAACCGGTTTTTCATCTTCGTAACCGGTTATGCCGAATTTTCCATAAACGAGTCTTTAAACAAAAGGACAGAAAATTTGGATCTTTTATGTGATGGCTTAAAGACCATATGCCCCCCATCATTACCAAGCGAAAGGGTATTTTCGATATCAGGAAATTTTGTTACAAAACAATCAGTGGACGCTTTGTGTTTTCTTAAATCACATTTTCTGAGAAGTAACACCAAATAATTACTTGTTGTGTATTATTATGTATATAAATAAACAACATATACAAAATTAATTTTTCTCTCTATTTTAATTGAATTATCCATTATTTGTAAAACTTCGAATCCGGACAAATCGGTTTTCGAACAATATTGACATTCAAAAACCGTTTTTTTCAAAAGTCGGTTTTTGTATAAGCCCTAATAATTATCATAACTCACTATCAATTTTCGGTGAAATGGTATTACATTAAAAAATAAAACTCTTCTTTGTACTGATTCAACATTTTCTAAAAATATCAACTGATCCTTCATAACGCAAATAAGTGATGAGAAAAATGTGTATTTAAAAGTGTTTTATTGTTTAAAGTTATTTTTGTTGAATTTTTTTTGTGAGTCAATAAAAAATGCTTACTTTGGTTGTATATAATAAATTAGCGATTGATAAGTCAAACATAAATTTAATAATAAAATAGTTTGTCTGGAATATAACAACTAACAACCTTATAAAAAACATGTTTTTATTATATAGAATCATAACGTACACTCTAAGTCAGCTAACCTTTTTATTTTGTTAAGTTTTCTGATAACCTACTTTTTTACGTCTCGAATCGGAATAACTAGTAAAGTCTGAATACATCTTATTGCTTATTATGAATCAAATAGTTGCTAAATAAATTATTTCAATTCGAATTTGTTATAGGGGTATGTTTGATTGAAGCAGAAAGTGGAAGGATGACATCGAAAAAAGGTGGCCCTAATTTTGATGGATCATACGATTGGGGCCTATTTCAGATCAATGATAAATACTGGTGTCGACCGGGTGTTCCTGGTGGTAATTGTAACACAACATGTGAAAGTAAGAATTTTATTATAGTAGAAATCATCAAAACTCAAACATACAATTTCTTTAGCAGTAAATAGGTGTTTTAAATTAAAGCAATCTTTTTTTGAAATTTAAATTTCTCAAGCTGTATACTTTTGTCACTTATTATCGTCTTTCGGCAGCTTAAGACGTTCATTTTAGAAATGAACTTGTTTGAACTGAAGCGTTAGTGATAAAACGTATTGAAATGTACAACATTTGATACTGAAATTTCGGTTGAAATCATTATTCTTTTTTAGTTAATATTTATTCCCCCTGTGTGGTCCCATTTATGCCGCCTGTGTGGTCGAGTGTTCAACGTTGTTGGCTTTGGCTACGGAGGGCCCGGGTTCAAATTCCGGTACGGACAGTTTTTATAAATTGATTTTTTAATCGATTTATGAATTTCTGTTCAAAGGCATGGGTGTATGTGATGTCTTGAATTCCCCCCTTTCACTCATCCTATCCTATGAACGGGGCGTATCGAGAGCGACTAGCTTACCACTAATCCTGTCCTAGCCCTATCCTTCTATCCCTACTCTCTTTGGAAAAAGAGAGGTTAAGCAACTGAGTAACAAACAGTTCTCGTAGAAACACTTCTGTTGAGATAAACTCTATTAGGAGTCTATATGCTCCACATTGGGAGCGGACATGGCTTAAACAAAATTATTCCATATTATATTTTTTTATTAGCTATTTATATTACTTTGCATACTTTCTTTCGTACAAATCAAATTATGAAAGTCTCCAAATATTTTATTTTTTTTAATCATAAAAAATATGTTATTACACTTTTTGGAATCAATTTAACACTTTTAAAATCGTGAATAAAGTTGTACAATTGACGATCCTTATAATATGAAAGTTCTTTATTATTTACCACTCAGATAAAAGACTGAAGAATTATAATACATTCAATCTAATGACGAATACATTTATTAAATCATACTTTATTCATACATTTTATTTGATTAATCGACCTAGTAATTTCTCATAAAATAATTCCATTAAGTAAATCAAAATATTTTTAATAGGTGTACGGCTTCAAGATATTTCCATAGCATCGAGATGTGCAAAAATGATTTATAGGAGACAAGGATTTTCGGCTTGGTATGGATGGAGACATAAGTGTCAAGGAAAACTTCCTGATCTTGCACCATGTTCATTAAGCGAAAACACCAGACAGAAGACTCTTCATCAGAAACAAGATGATCATGTTAAAAAATATGCTCTTAGTCAATTGAACAAAATAGTCCAGTAAAATAATAAATCTGTTTTCAATTAATTGCTGATCTTTTCTTTTAATTTTTAATCTTCATAGTACATTTAAAGAATCTCAGTTCCTTCCAGTTCACATAAAACACTTCACATTTTCATATCGATTAAGGACCAAACTCTTTTCAGATATAAGGTGAAAACATAAAGTATTTTAGTTCTACAAATATTATTTTATAAATATAGTTGATAGTTACTTTGGCCTATGCCTTCATCAGAACTATGTTTAAGCATACATTAACTCAGATATGTATACTGGCTTAAAATAAATAAACAATATATCCTATTATCCAATCTAACATCCTTACTCATATTTAAAAATATGTTATTATAATTTCCCTAAGATGTTAAAAATACTTCCCTAATGTTGCTGGCCTTTAAAAAACCAAGTTAAAAAGCATGTTTTAACACTTACAGACTTATGGACGGTAAAACCCAGAACGTATATTAAAAAAAAATTTGTTTTTCACTTGATTACTAAAAGGCCAGCAACATATCGGAAATATTTTTTAGCACCGTAAAGGAAGTGTGAAAGGTGTTCACTGTCGATACTTGGTGAAAACGCCTTGTATAAATAATAATCGCTTTGTACCATTCCCATAATTATTTATGATGATCAGGACCGCTCACCACGACCATTTTCAAATGTTAAATATATGTTGGTACGAAACTATTTATATTATCATATTAAAATACAAAATATCAATCGACGCGTATATTGAGACTAAGAAACATCAACATTTAAAATTAAATTATTTTTCTAGTACAATTATAACTATAACTTAACTTGTAATAGTTCCCTACTCTGCCTGCGTCTGTAATTTTTCTAATGTGTCTTAAATACAATCTCTGCCTCTATAATAGTTTTTCTGGACTTATGTCCAGGGAATCAAATCCCGGAGCCTTTTTCCAACCCCGGGATTTCGGGATTGATTAATTTTCAATCCCGGGAATCGTGGAATTTGAAATCTTAAATTCGCTATACTTTTTCCCCGAATTGTCTCAGAAACTCGTTTTTTTTTTAGCTCAAATTTCTCAATCCTGGGATTTCGGGATCAGAAAATTGAACGGGATCCCGGGTCCTGGTATTGGATACCCTATTATGTACATATTTTACTATTTAAATAAACAGAATTTATTTTTAAATTTAATAAATAAGCCTTTTATAAAAAATTTAAAAAAAAAATTGTGCTTAGACAGTGTATGTATAAATTATTATGAATACAATTTTTTGAAGGCTTCGACACAAAAATACAGTCGTTTACTTGATTGACAGATAGTGGAACATGTTTCCTGCCTCTTTAATACAGGAAATTGTTCCCCGTTGAAAGGGACAAATACCGTTAACGACTTTCAGCGTTTGGCATAAGGCAGACCTGTTTAACTTATTATCTCTCATCTTCAAAAAAACACACTAATTTTTACTGATTCCATTTTTATTTTATACGATCAAGACCGGTTTCGCTGATGACGAATCGGTAAAAGAAATTGTTATATTTTTTAGTGTAATGATTTTCTACCAAGTATTGAAAGTAAACACCTTGAAAGAGTCTCATATCTCTTTACAATATTAGAACTAACTATAGAAATTTGACAACGATTCAAAGTATAAATAAATAGTTTTTTAAATGAAATTTCCTGTTTTTATTCATCAATCCTAGCTATTTTTTACAAACATATTTTTTAATAATAAAATGTATATTTTACGGTAACGCTTTATTTGTTTTATTTTAAATTTTATACACGTTAAAGCTATGTATAAACACAACAAAATATATTAATACCAAAAAAAATGCTTAAATAAGAAAAAATGGTTTATATTGGTAGTGTTTTACTGCATAAAGATATAATGATATACCGATTGTATGATATATTAACTAATTTCAAATACTTTAATATAATAATCTATAATTTTATATTCGAATGAAATCGAGCTCTCTTAAAATACATACCATTTAAGATTATATTGTGTATTTTAATTTAGAGCAACGCCTTAAGGCTAACCAGATTTAAAAAAAATACATGGTGTTCGGGAATTTTCCATCCAAAGAGAACGTCTCATTGAAAATTTTAAAGCCATTAAAAAATCGTATCGGATTGTAATTTTTTTTTATTGAAGAGTTGTTAAAACTTCATTCAACTGATGTAGGTGCTCAAATAATGAGTGACGCGTTTATTATTTCCAATCTCACTCAACTAAAAGATAATTATAATAAGGAAGAAGAAATCACCAATCGCTATAATCACAGCATGGCACTGACTTTTTTTAATAATTTATTGAAGTACATCGACCGATGGATTTTGAAATATAACGATATAATGACTACAAGAAAAATTCGAACTGATATTAAAAAAATATTTGAAGTCTTCAACATGTCAAAATAATTGTATGTTACAAAAACGTATAGTATAAACAGCATTTCATAAATAAAAAAAGCATAATTTGGATTATCCGTGTTTTTCGGTTATCTGTGTCACTTCTCCTTATCATTATTTATTCCTAATGGCAGAGAGTAAACTGTGAAATTCTAAAATTCTATATTTTAAAAATAAAAAATATTTTTGAAGGTTCAGTAAGTTTCTTAAAAATATTGAAAGTCCCTACATGACGGTGTCATTTCTGTCGGAAGTTATCAAATGACAAAAGTTTCAGAGCTTTGCATCAAAAAAAGAGTTTAATTGTGTCGTTATATCCGGTTTCTGAAATCAAAAATAAACCGGCTTTTACGCCATTTCATAATTCAGGGTATTGCATTTGAGGAGCAAACATTCAAAAAGTGTTTTGTCACAAATTTTGAAAATGGCGTTTTATATCCATTCTGATAACCCATAATAAAACCTATGAATGGAATTCAAAATTAGTGTTCAAAAAGGTTTTTTTTCATATTAAAATGAAATCATAAAGTTGACACATTCATACAAACCGTCACTTTTGCAACACTTAAATCATCATTTTCCAAGCTTTGTATTTGTGTGACAAAACACTTTTTGAATGTTTACTCCTCATTTATAGTCCAAACGATAAATTAAAGTTTTTTATTAGTTTATTAGCGTGTTTTTATGCAGTTGAAGTATGCTTATAGTGAGTGAATGAATAAACTATATTTTACTTTTCTTATATACCACAGTGGGACTGTGAGTGTCTGATTGAACCTTTTGTTTTGCTCAGTCCTAAAATATTTTCACTCGGAAAAAATACGATTTACCCATTAAGTTTTCAGAACGGTTTTGGTGTCTGTTCTCTGTGTGCCGCTTTTGGAATAGAGTTTAAATAATATATATATTTCTAACACTGTCATGTCTCATCATTTAATAACACGTTTTGTGTAAAAACGTACGTTTTTTAATTCTATTTCTTTTCATGATAAACAATTTTGATTATTTATATACCGTTTGCTGTAATACAGTGCTAATGTTTGTTGATTAAGAAAAACACAAAATGTATTAGTTCTTCTACGTTGAATATCATCAACATCATCACCGAAAATTAGTGATTCTGTGTCAAAACAGTTCAAGAATAATTCACCAGGAAGTCAACGTTTTTTACCAGACAGGAAATTAGAATTTAACCAAATGACCAATGTACGTATATGTGACAGATGTTTGTTTGCAATAACATTAAATTAAATTACTGACCCAATATTTTATTTTTCAAATGCAATGGTTTCATCACCAAAATCAAACGAATCTCTCAAATGATATGTAATAATAGGCAACAAAAATATTTACAATACAATGTTGTTTTATTTTTTTATATGAAAAAAAAGAAGTTAGTTTTGAGTAATGGACAGTGTTCATGCACAGAAATATTCGTTTAAATATTGTCCATAAAACAATTACAGTACTATGTTCTCGGGACACAAGTTTTCCGAGACTATAGAATCTTTACCGGTAACAGAACTCAATAACATCGTGGGTAGTTGAATATATCTATCATCATTGAAACATGGTTTACATTATGAGTAGCTTTAAAAGAAAATAGAGTATTTTAATTTTTGATATTGAAGCATAAGCCGATTGACTACTAACACAAAGATTTATCTATAAATTGGCAAATATTATTGAAAGAAGACGATAAGTACATTTAAGTGTGTTTATTCATTATATTACAATCGATTGAATAGTATTAAATTGCATTATTATAATAGTCTTGCAAAGATACGTCTTTGTGTTACGAAAAGAATCAACTGTAATGAAAAATTCCGTATTCATATTTTTTCACGGTTGCTTGAGTGTTTTAAAGCAACCAAAGCTAGAAACAAAACTATTCTTGTTCGTATTAAATGAAGATACGATGCGCATACCGTCACTTGACTGACAAATAAGAGACTCAAAAGGGACCACAGATAAATATTATCTTAGTTATCACGGATAAAGAATTCATATCCAAGAATCGCAATGTGCACTGACCTTATTTTCGACAATTGTGTTACTTACCAACTTCTGTTGGTACAGTTACGATATGTATTATACACTGCGTAAGCTGAGTGTTACTAACAAAAGAAAGCACACTTTTATTATAAGCATGTTAAACTTAATTCAGTATTTCTAGCACGATGCTATTCGGTGAGTTAACCTTTCAGGGAAGCACAAACGAATTGAATGAGACGTTAAATCAACAATAGCAATAATAACCTTTTACTAGGAATACAAGTAAAGAACATTTACGTTTGATGGCTATTTCATCGCCCTAAAAGGTTATTCACTATAGAAGCTTTGCATTCAAATCGACTTGGAAATAACATTTAAATAGATGGGGCAATGTTTATTTGTTTTTTTCTGCGCAGCGGTGTTTTTTATTACTAAGTCATTATTCGAGCTTAATAGGCTTTATTGTTTAGCTTTTACTTTTAATTCGTGCCAAACTACAAAGATAGTTCTGAGAATTTTTAAGGCTTCGTTAAAAAAGTGCATACTATTATATCGTTGTTAACTTTTAATTTTTCTAGCACTGACGTATATTTTTTAAATAGCACAATATGTGGTACTTATATCATGTTTTGCCATAATGTATCAGCATCAGTTGAATCTAAGCGGTGAATAAATTGCATTTTTTTTGTTTTAACCAAGCAGATCGTTTCTGAATCGGTCCACACTAAATCTAATTTGGCTGCGACTTTTGGTTTGTAAATAACGAGCTTAGATTTATGTATTGCTTGAGCAAATAATACCTAAATGTATCTGTCTTGGAATCTACAGCCAGGTATATAAAATATATTAGATATTTTGAAATCGATTGCATGATTCGAAAAATGGCTCTATAAATAAATAAAAAAAAATCTAATATACTGACTTGTTATCCCAGATAATGAAGCTCAATGTTTTATATAAAACAAAATATTTTTTCCGTTCCTACTGTGCATACTTGCACTTTCAACAGTACATAGTTTTAATGAAAACATTTTTTTAAGTAGGACACACGGAGTAAGAAAATGATTATCAATTGGCTTGCCGCTCGTAAAGGAATAAAAACATAAATTTATTCAATTGAAAATTAAATAAAAAATAATAATGACTCGGACATTTGAATCTTCTGCCACACAACCGAGTATGACGTTGATTGATTAAATTGGTATGTACTTGGTAAAACTCCATTTTAATAAAACTACATTTTTTCTAATCCATGTCCGCCAAACGATTCAACAAACTTCTGGAAAACTTTCCGCTGCTTATATGACGTAATAATAACATTTTTTTTTGTTGATTTAAAAGCACGGGCTTCGCGTAAAAGAATATACGGACATTCGAAGCAGACATATTATGCAGGCAGACTCCTCACATAAACCCTGTTAGACTACTTCCGATGTCTGCCCGAGAGGGTGATTTACACTTCGTGAACACCCTTCCAATCCTTGTGTGCCTTCCACCCTAGATGAGGTTGCAGTAAAAGTCACGGGTAATGTATATGAGCTTTTAGTTGGACCTTATTAGTTTATTTGTCACGTAGACTTTATGGTTTTCAAATAATAATCTGTTCACTGTAGCACCAGGCTTCTGAACCATAGATAATTTCGATACACAAGAATTCGTGATGCAATTGCAATTATATAGCACAATAAGAATTAAAGTTTATTTTTAACCACAAAAATCATAAGCAAATATATATAAATATATAAAAGTAAATTCTTGTAAAAAAAAATTTGTTGATAAACTGCATCAAGAGTCGATTAGTTGCATATTGGGAGTGAATATTATAATACAGTTAACCCCCTAATAGCGTTTGCGGTAGTCCTCCCGGTTCCCGATATAGCGTAGTTTTTTTTTTAAATATTAAAACGCTTAAAAGATATTTGTCAGTAGCTGTTTGTCCTTTCACTTCGCTAGACGTATTATGTGACAGTAGTAAGTAAACATGACAAGAAAAATGATTGATTAGCTGACTTTGTTCATTTCACCAAATACAATTAAAGAACTTAGCCTCAAATTTGGTATGAGTGCCTATCCCCTATAACGTAGTATTCTTATAGCAATGTTCATATCTACGCTATAGGAGGGTCGACTGTACACGTATGTTTATATAGTGCCATTCAGAAAAAAAATGAGAAAAATTCTGCAAGCAATTTGTCAAAGCATCTTTACTCTGATAAACTGAATATAACACGTTCTATATTTTAAAATGTCAATACATATTTAATCAGATATTTGAACCAACGAAAATTTTTTTTTCCTCTTCGCCAACTGTGCTACCCAGTAAATACATATATTGTCTTGAAAAAAATTAAAACCCGATTTTATAATTACCAATAAATTATATTCTATGAATACCCTAAATCAGTATTGCAAATGATGATATTATATTTGATAGTATGCAGCTCCAAAAACCATGTAGCGTTTATCTGTTTACAAAACACTTGTCTGTGATTGATGTATTTACATTAGGTCTGCTTGATATTATTAAAACGTGCAAGATCTGGAACTTCTTCTGGGATTAAATAAATATCTCATGAATGTAAACCAACAGGTAAAGATATAGCGTGTTTGCGTCATCGATTAAGTCATTGCGTCTGGGCTTAATAAAGATAAGACTTTTCTCCTAAGATAAATACAGTCGAATATCCACAAGAGTTAGTAGTGAATATGTTTGTGTTTGGAATACTTAAATTACGTCAAAACTATTTTCCCAGCTTAGTTCTGAGATATAATTTATTCATACAAGATTGTATTTAGCTGTGAATTGCAGACAAAAACAATAATTGATAGTGCAACGACCGAATGAATTTTTTAAAAATTACTCAATCAATTTTAGATTGTTTTTGTTTTTGTTTTAAGAATATTTTCTGCCATATGCTGCAGTTAATATGATAGTAAAGCAGCTTAAATAAATAATATAGAAATTCCATACAATAATATGCTAATAGCATAGAAAATACTGCTTTAACCAAAATTTTATAATTAACCCTCCATAGACGAGAGCTTTTTTCCGATAAAAAATATATTTTCTAAGCCATATTGAAGTCACGGATAACTATTATTCCTATCCAAAATTAAAAAAAAAAAAAGCAAAGACGTTGTTTAGAAACCCCGCATGACTATGTGGTCATGCTCATCCTTTTATTACTGTGTTATTGAGTACGGACAGTAGTAAGGACAAAAGTGACCGTATGGGCTCGCAAACATTCGGGGTTGAAATATAGCTAAACGTGATTTTTTAAAAAAATATTTACAATTTGACCTCTTTAGATGAACATTATTACAATACAAATATATTCGCAAAATAACTGTAATTAATTTGATGTTTTTATAAAAAACAGTTTCTAAAAGTAAATTCGAAAAAAAGGAAATTCAAAAAATTGCATGTGCTTTTGGAGACCGTTTCTGTCCTCACGGCTGATGACTAACTGTAGTCTGTACCCTTCTTAACCAAATATGAGCAAAAGTAACGATATTCAGGAAGAAACGGGATGAATAGTGGGATCAATATACAACGGTGTTAAGTGTGACCATATGGTGGAGGGTTAAGAATTAATTGTTGAGTGACATATTTACAAACATTTGTGTAATTGATACAATCTAACTAAATAAGACTTTCAGAACATCACAGTCAAATAATAACGTAAAACGCACTACTTATTTTTTTTAAAATATAGTCGGCATTAACGGTAAAGATTAATATCATCATTTCTTTCTTTGACATTTTACAATTTTCTATTTGACAGCTATTATTTAAACATTAAATTAATTACTTATGCATTTTCAATCAAACCTTAAAAAAAGCAAATGTTATTATTTATGTATTACATGTCGTTTACGTTGAATAAAATTTTCTAAAATAAATAAATTGTTTCGGTTGAGATTTATCAATTTATTGTAATAAAATAAGAGGTGTCTGCTTAAGCACGCCACTGGCTCCTTTTTTATTATATATAGTGAACTATTAGTGTAATATTATATATAATAAGGAATGCCTTTATCAACTGGTATATAATGGTAAATTATATTCAACCACATTTTATCAGTTACACGTAAGTTTTCAAATAAATCTTTTTTTTTTCTTATTAATGGAAGTCGTTGAAGACCGTTTCACTCCCGTATTTTTTAGATATAACGATAATAATGTCAAAATGTTTATAATGTATTTCAAACAGTAGATTTTATGAAATTTTACATTAGTAAACATAAATCATTCAAGCAGTTATCCATTATCTACCGACAAGATCATAAAAATAAATTCAAATAGATTTGGTAAAAGCATTGCGTGTCTCACTTTCTATGCCATAATATGATTTCTCATCTAGTCCAGCGAATTGAAAATCTTCAAAGATATTATATCAAACACAATTTATACTGGCATCATTCCAATTCCTTTGAAAATTCAATATAAGTGAAAGAATAAAGATGTATTCCAATAAAACACCGTCTAATTAATAATTTTCAAAGAATTTTTATACCGATAGTGAACAGACCGGAATGTGGTTAAAATTAGATCGACCGCCAACCACAAAAACAATAATTTATCCGTAAAAATTTACGCTATCTTTCTTCAGATCAATGAAATTATGACAAGGTAAAATGACATAGAAAGAAAATGAAACTACAGTATTTATTAGTTTTAAATTTTGCTTTTGTTATGGCGTAATACTTTTTGTATTAAATACTGCTTTTGATTAAATTTAATTAAATTATAATACTTCAACTAGTGATAGACAAGTAAAGGCTCACGGGTGCCTAAGTGCCCGAGAAGCATATTTAAGGTGCCTGCCACTGATATAAATGAATATTTCGAACCGCCTCTACCGTCTTTCACATCATATCTTTACCAGTTTTGGTCATCATGAGTATTTTTGCTCAGTGCATTAGTTTAAAATAAATAAATGTGGTGTTGGTACAATAGAGTATTAAAATAAAATGCTCTTAGTCATATGTGATCCGTTTGTACTGTTTGTAGTTTATGTATGTTGTAGTATTAAAGTTTCTGATCACTAACTTAAGCGATGTTTTTTAAATTACTTATTTTTAAAATTCGTTCAGTCAAACGACATTATTCAACATAAACTACACCCATACCTCGCTTTACGGCCTAGAAACGTTCCACGAAACTTGGCCGCAAAGCGAAAAGCCGTATAAGGAATCAATTATTCTAATACAAATTCATACAAATTCAATGGGATCGGTTCCAAATTTTTTAAATATGCAACATGGTTTATCATTCAAAATGCATTTTATCTTTTGGCGTGTTAATCTCGAGACATTTAAAGGTGCAGCAGATTGCAAATATGTTTAAATGTCTTCTTTTTTATCGCGAATAGTTTGAATGGTAAGTCCAATCGCCTTGCAAATTTCAACAATTTTCTCTCCAGCTTCTATACGACGTAATATTTCTAGTTTAGTTTCTAGCGTGACTGATTTTCGGCATCTCTTTTTATCAGTCTCCGAAGTCGATAATTTTTTCGATGAATGAAATTATAAAATAAGTAAAAAAAAAAATACATTTAAAAAAAAAATGTACATACATACATATGTATTTAGGTACCAAAATGTCCCTAATTCTTTTCAATTAACGTCCAACAATCAGTAATAAATATGTATGTAGATAAAACACTCACATCGACATCGGAACAAAGTTTTTTTTGCCGTTATAGCGAAACATTTTAGGCCGAAAATCGAAAACGTGCCTAATTGGAGAGGGCCGTTATAGCGAAATGACGTATAAAGAGCGGCCGTATATCGAGGTATGAGTGTATTATAGAAATAATAGCTATTTATTTTTCTAACAAATATTTTTTTTAAATCATTCATCTATATATTAATAGCCGATAAGGTATGTTTGGACGTCCATTTCACACCTTCCATTTCTCCACTTTTTTATTCATACTAAATTTATATATTAAAAGTCGATAAAATAATCACTCGCTTTTCACTTTTCACAAATGTGTGCGTACTGATGATGTCCTCGAGACATCTTCTTCTTCTACGAAATGTATTTTGTTTGCGTACATTTTCAAATTAATAGATAATGAAATGAAATAAAATATAATTCAATAATTTGCAATTTAAAAACTGCAGGGCTGTCGATATATGCGCCGTGGTCGATTTATGGTACTATGAAAAATGATTGTTAGCAAACTTGAACATTATTCTAAATATTAAATAATTTACGAAATTTATGCTACTACGAAAAATGGTTGTTAGCAAACTTGAACATTATTCCAAATATTAAATAATTTACGAAATTTCGGCTACTACGAAAAATGATTGTTAGCAAACTTTAACATTATTTCAAATATTAAATATTTTACGAAATTTCTACTCCTACGAAAAATGGTTGTTAGCAAACTTGAACATTATTCCAAAAATTAAATATAAACGAAATTTATGCTACTACGAAAAATGGTTGTTAGCAAACTTAAACTTTATTCCAAAAGTTGAATAATTTACGAAATTTATGCTACTACGAAAAATGGTTGTTAGCAAACTTGAACTTTATTCCAAAAATTCAATAATTTACGAAATTTCTGCTACTACGAAAAATGGTTGTTAGCAAACTTAAACTTTATTCCAAAAGTTCAATAATTTACGAAATTTATGCTACTATGAAAAATGGTTGTTAGCAAACTTAAACATTATTCCAAATATTAAATAATTTACGAAATTTATGCTACTACGAAAAATGGTTGTTAGCAAACTCAAACTTTATTCCAAAAATTGAATATTTTACGAAATTTATGCTACTACGAAAAATGGTTGTTAGCAAACTTAAACTTTATTCCAAAAGTTGAATTTTTTACGAAATTTATGCTACTACGAAAAATGGTTGTTAGCAAACTTAAACATTATTCCAAATATTAAATAATTTACGAAATTTATGCTACTACGAAAAATGGTTGTTAGCAAACTTAAACATTATTCCAAAAATTAAATATTTTACGAAATTTCTGCTACTACGAAAAATGGTTGTTAGCAAACTTAAACTTTATTCCAAAAGTTCAATAATTTACGAAATTTCTGCTTCTACGAAAAATGGTTGTTAGCAAACTTAAACTTTATTCCAAAAATTGAATATTTTACGAAATTTATGCTACTACGAAAAATGGTTGTTAGCAAACTTAAACACTATTCCAAATATTAAATAATTTACGAAATTTATGCTACTACGAAAAATGGTTGTCAGCAAACTTAAACATTATTCCAAAAATTGAATATTTTACGAAATTTATGCTACTACGAAAAATGGTTGTTAGCAAACTTGAACTTTATTCCAAAAGTTGAATATTTTACGAAATTTATGCTACTACGAAAAATGGTTGTTAGCAAACTTAAACATTATTCCAAATATTAAATAATTTACGAAATTTATTCTACTACGAAAAATGGTTGTTAGCAAACTCAAACTTTATTCCAAAAATTGAATATGTTACGAAATTTATGCTACTACGAAAAATGGTTGTTAGCAAACTTAAACTTTATTCCAAAAGTTGAATATTTTACGAAATTTATGCTACTACGAAAAATGGTTGTTAGCAAACTTGAACATTATTCCAAATATTAAATAATTTACGAAATTTCTGCTCCTACGAAAAATGGTTGTAAGCAAACTTGAACATTATTCCAAAAATTCAATAATTTACGAAATTTCTGCTACTACGAAAAATGGTTGTTAGCAAACTTGAACATTATTCAAAATATTAAATAATTTACGAAATTTCTGCTCCTACGAAAAATGGTTGTTAGCAAACTTGAACATTATTCCAAAAATTCAATAATTTACGAAATTTCTGCTACTACGAAAAATGGTTGTTAGCAAACTTAAACTTTATTCCAAAAGTTGAATTTTTTACGAAATTTATGCTACTACGAAAAATGGTTGTAAGCAAACTTAAACATTATTCCAAATATTAAATAATTTACGAAATTTATGCTACTACGAAAAATGGTTGTTAGCAAACTTAAACTTTATTCCAAAAATTGAATATTTTACGAAATTTATGCTACTACGAAAAATGGTTGTTAGCAAACTTAAACTTTATTCCAAAAAGTCAATAATTTACGAAATTTCGGCTACTACGAAAAATGGTTGTTAGCAAACTTAAACTTTATTCCAAAAATTGAATATTTTACGAAATTTATGCTACTACGAAAAATGGTTGTTAGCAAACTTAAACTTTATTCCAAAAAGTCAATAATTTACGAAATTTCGGCTACTACGAAATATGGTTGTTAGCAAACTTAAACTTTATTCCAAAAATTGAATATTTTACGAAATTTATGCTACTACGAAAAATGGTTGTTAGCAAACTTAAAAATTATCCCAAAAATTAATTATTTTACGAAATTTATGCTACTACGAAAAATGGTTGTTAGCAAACTTAAACTTTATTCCAAATATTAAATAATTTACGAAATTTCTGCTTACTATAAAAATAAAATAAATTAAAATAAAATAAAATAACATAAAATAAAATAAAATAACATAAAATAAAATAATATAAAATAAAATAAAATAAAATAAAATAAAATAAAATAACATAAAATAAAATAAAATATAATAAAATAAAATAAAATAAAATAAAATAAAATAAAATAAAATAAAATAAAATAAAATAAAATAAAATAAAATAAAATAAAATAAAATAAAATAAAATAAAATAAAATAAAATAAAACAACACAACACAACACAACACAACACAACACAACACAACACAACACAACACAACACAACACAACATAACATAACATAAAATAAAATAAAATAAAATAAAATAAAATAAAGTAAAATAAAATAAAATACAATGCAACAAAACACAATGCAACAAAAATCTCACGTTGCTGGGCAACGGGCTTACAGCTAGTTATTTATAAATGCAGGATCAAATATTTTCAAACCAATAATGAGACCAATTTTAATAAAAATCAAATTCCACAATCATCCACGTTGGGAAGTGCTCCTTGGCATCTGAGTCTCCAACCGGTCCACGCTGAGAATCCTTGAATATTATAAATCAAATTGGCACACCTAGCTGCCACTACTATGTCATCCGAAAGAAGCTCTGAAATGGTAAAAAATATTTTTTATATTTAGTTTTTTTCCATGTCTGCTCCCGATGAAGAGCTTCTACTCGAATGTATCTCAACAAGTGTTTTTGTACGAGAACTGATTTTTACTCCGTTTTTTTAGGAGAGTAGAGATAAAAGTAAAGTGCAAGGACAAAACAAATCGTAAGCAAATCGATCTAACTTCGGACCCTTTTTATGATTGTATAAGTAAGTAAGAGAGAATTTTTCACATAGCAGATATCAACGCCTTCCAATGAAAATCCAAAAATCTATTTAAACATTTGTCTGCGCTGGGATAGCCGATGAGCTCTGCAAGCAAACCAACGATGACAAAAACTCAAGCACAGACTAGGCCCGACAATTATTTTCACTAGATGTGTAAAAATCTTAACATTAATAGCCGATAAGGTCCGTCTGTAAGGACGTCCGCAGTAAGGTACAGACCAATGATTTCGATTTATTCTGAACAGCACATTTTTGAAATGTTGTTCTATCCAATGGGAGCGGCTTATTTTAAACCGGGCGTGAATGTTCTGATATCGCCACGTTTGAAAATTTGATATTTCTTGGTGTAGAGCTAAAGTATTGTATCACCATACATCATAATATTCGAATAATCAAAGACTTTAATTCGACTATTGCAAACTATGATTATAGGGCTATCGAAATGAATCGTTTGATCGTGTGAGTCGATGTGAGACTAATATTTTTTGGAGCGGATTTGATCAATTGAATCATAATGATGAATCTTTTCACGTCTGACCTTGAAAATCTGTTAGAATTCTTTAATACATTAAGAATATTCAAATTATGATATGGATATATCATAGAATAATATTTTGCTTTTTTCATACACTTGGACAAAATGTGCAACTGATTTTTTATTGAAAAATTGGATTTGATCTTTTGATTTTTATTGGAAATAATTGTTAAATAATTTAAAATCCGAAAAATGGTTGTTAGCAAACTTGAACATTATTCCAATAATTCAATAATTTACGAAATTTCTGCTACTACGAAAAATGGTTGTTAGCAAACTTCAACATTATTCCAAAAATTAAATAATTTACGAAATTTCTGCTACTACGAAAAATGGTTGTTAGCAAACTTGGACATTATTCCAAAAATTCAATAATTTACGAAATTTCTGCTCCTACGAAAAATGGTTGTTAGCAAACTTGGACATTATTCCAAAAATTCAATAATTTACGAAATTTCTGCTCCTACGAAAAATGGTTGTTAGCAAACTTGGACATTATTCCAAAAATTCAATAATTTACGAAATTTCTGCTCCTACGAAAAATGGTTGTTAGCAAACTTGAACATTATTCCAAAAATTCAATAATTTACGAAATTTCTGCTACTACGAAAAATGGTTGTTAGCAAACTTAAACTTTATTCCAAAAATTGAATATTTTACGAAATTTATGCTACTACGAAAAATGGTTGTTAGCAAACTTAAACATTATTCCACATATTAAATAATTTACGAAATTTATGCTACTACGAAAAATGGTTGTTAGCAAACTTGAACATTATTCCAAAAATTCAATAATTTACGAAATTTCTGCTCCTACGAAAAATGGTTGTTAGCAAACTTAAACTTTATTCCAAAAATTCAATAATTTACGAAATTTCGGCTACTATGAAAAATGGTTGTTAGTAAACTTAAACTTTATTCCAAAAATTGAATATTTTACGAAATTTATGCTACTACGAAAAATGGTTGTTAGCAAACTTAAAAATTATTCCAAAAATTAAATATTTTATGAAATTTCTGCTCCTACGAAAAATGGTTGTTAGCAAACTTGAACATTATTCCAAAAATTCAATAATTTACGAAATTCCTGCTACTACGAAAAATGGTTGTTAGCAAACTTGAACATTATTCCAAAAATTCAATAATTTACGAAATTTCTGCTACTACGAAAAATGGTTGTTAGCAAACTTAAACTTTATTCCAAAAATTCAATAATTTACGAAATTTATGCTTCTACGAAAAATGGTTGTTAGCAAACTTAAACTTTATTCCAAAAATTGAATATTTTACGAAATTTATGCTACTACGAAAAATGGTTGTTAGCAAACTTAAACATTATTCCACATATTAAATAATTTATGAAATTTCTGCTCCTACGAAAAATGGTTGTTAGCAAACTTGAACATTATTCAAAATATTAAATAATTTACGAAATTTCTGCTCCTACGAAAAATGGTTGTTAGCAAACTTGAACATTATTCCAAAAATTCAATAATTTACGAAATTTCTGCTACTACGAAAAATGGTTGTTAGCAAACTTAAACTTTATTCCAAAAGTTGAATTTTTTACGAAATTTATGCTACTACGAAAAATGGTTGTAAGCAAACTTAAACATTATTCCAAATATTAAATAATTTACGAAATTTATGCTACTACGAAAAATGGTTGTTAGCAAACTTAAACTTTATTCCAAAAATTGAATATTTTACGAAATTTATGCTACTACGAAAAATGGTTGTTAGCAAACTTAAACTTTATTCCAAAAAGTCAATAATTTACGAAATTTCGGCTACTACGAAAAATGGTTGTTAGCAAACTTAAACTTTATTCCAAAAATTGAATATTTTACGAAATTTATGCTACTACGAAAAATGGTTGTTAGCAAACTTAAACTTTATTCCAAAAAGTCAATAATTTACGAAATTTCGGCTACTACGAAATATGGTTGTTAGCAAACTTAAACTTTATTCCAAAAATTGAATATTTTACGAAATTTATGCTACTACGAAAAATGGTTGTTAGCAAACTTAAAAATTATCCCAAAAATTAATTATTTTACGAAATTTATGCTACTACGAAAAATGGTTGTTAGCAAACTTAAACTTTATTCCAAATATTAAATAATTTACGAAATTTCTGCTTACTATAAAAATAAAATAAATTAAAATAAAATAAAATAACATAAAATAAAATAAAATAACATAAAATAAAATAATATAAAATAAAATAAAATAAAATAAAATAAAATAAAATAACATAAAATAAAATAAAATATAATAAAATAAAATAAAATAAAATAAAATAAAATAAAATAAAATAAAATAAAATAAAATAAAATAAAATAAAATAAAATAAAATAAAATAAAATAAAATAAAATAAAATAAAACAACACAACACAACACAACACAACACAACACAACACAACACAACACAACACAACACAACACAACATAACATAACATAAAATAAAATAAAATAAAATAAAATAAAGTAAAATAAAATAAAATACAATGCAACAAAACACAATGCAACAAAAATCTCACGTTGCTGGGCAACGGGCTTACAGCTAGTTATTTATAAATGCAGGATCAAATATTTTCAAACCAATAATGAGACCAATTTTAATAAAAATCAAATTCCACAATCATCCACGTTGGGAAGTGCTCCTTGGCATCTGAGTCTCCAACCGGTCCACGCTGAGAATCCTTGAATATTATAAATCAAATTGGCACACCTAGCTGCCACTACTATGTCATCCGAAAGAAGCTCTGAAATGGTAAAAAATATTTTTTATATTTAGTTTTTTTCCATGTCTGCTCCCGATGAAGAGCTTCTACTCGAATGTATCTCAACAAGTGTTTTTGTACGAGAACTGATTTTTACTCCGTTTTTTTAGGAGAGTAGAGATAAAAGTAAAGTGCAAGGACAAAACAAATCGTAAGCAAATCGATCTAACTTCGGACCCTTTTTATGATTGTATAAGTAAGTAAGAGAGAATTTTTCACATAGCAGATATCAACGCCTTCCAATGAAAATCCAAAAATCTATTTAAACATTTGTCTGCGCTGGGATAGCCGATGAGCTCTGCAAGCAAACCAACGATGACAAAAACTCAAGCACAGACTAGGCCCGACAATTATTTTCACTAGATGTGTAAAAATCTTAACATTAATAGCCGATAAGGTCCGTCTGTAAGGACGTCCGCAGTAAGGTACAGACCAATGATTTCGATTTATTCTGAACAGCACATTTTTGAAATGTTGTTCTATCCAATGGGAGCGGCTTATTTTAAACCGGGCGTGAATGTTCTGATATCGCCACGTTTGAAAATTTGATATTTCTTGGTGTAGAGCTAAAGTATTGTATCACCATACATCATAATATTCGAATAATCAAAGACTTTAATTCGACTATTGCAAACTATGATTATAGGGCTATCGAAATGAATCGTTTGATCGTGTGAGTCGATGTGAGACTAATATTTTTTGGAGCGGATTTGATCAATTGAATCATAATGATGAATCTTTTCACGTCTGACCTTGAAAATCTGTTAGAATTCTTTAATACATTAAGAATATTCAAATTATGATATGGATATATCATAGAATAATATTTTGCTTTTTTCATACACTTGGACAAAATGTGCAACTGATTTTTTATTGAAAAATTGGATTTGATCTTTTGATTTTTATTGGAAATAATTGTTAAATAATTTAAAATCCGAAAAATGGTTGTTAGCAAACTTGAACATTATTCCAATAATTCAATAATTTACGAAATTTCTGCTACTACGAAAAATGGTTGTTAGCAAACTTCAACATTATTCCAAAAATTAAATAATTTACGAAATTTCTGCTACTACGAAAAATGGTTGTTAGCAAACTTGGACATTATTCCAAAAATTCAATAATTTACGAAATTTCTGCTCCTACGAAAAATGGTTGTTAGCAAACTTGGACATTATTCCAAAAATTCAATAATTTACGAAATTTCTGCTCCTACGAAAAATGGTTGTTAGCAAACTTGGACATTATTCCAAAAATTCAATAATTTACGAAATTTCTGCTCCTACGAAAAATGGTTGTTAGCAAACTTGAACATTATTCCAAAAATTCAATAATTTACGAAATTTCTGCTACTACGAAAAATGGTTGTTAGCAAACTTAAACTTTATTCCAAAAATTGAATATTTTACGAAATTTATGCTACTACGAAAAATGGTTGTTAGCAAACTTAAACATTATTCCACATATTAAATAATTTACGAAATTTATGCTACTACGAAAAATGGTTGTTAGCAAACTTGAACATTATTCCAAAAATTCAATAATTTACGAAATTTCTGCTCCTACGAAAAATGGTTGTTAGCAAACTTAAACTTTATTCCAAAAATTCAATAATTTACGAAATTTCGGCTACTATGAAAAATGGTTGTTAGTAAACTTAAACTTTATTCCAAAAATTGAATATTTTACGAAATTTATGCTACTACGAAAAATGGTTGTTAGCAAACTTAAAAATTATTCCAAAAATTAAATATTTTATGAAATTTCTGCTCCTACGAAAAATGGTTGTTAGCAAACTTGAACATTATTCCAAAAATTCAATAATTTACGAAATTCCTGCTACTACGAAAAATGGTTGTTAGCAAACTTGAACATTATTCCAAAAATTCAATAATTTACGAAATTTCTGCTACTACGAAAAATGGTTGTTAGCAAACTTAAACTTTATTCCAAAAATTCAATAATTTACGAAATTTATGCTTCTACGAAAAATGGTTGTTAGCAAACTTAAACTTTATTCCAAAAATTGAATATTTTACGAAATTTATGCTACTACGAAAAATGGTTGTTAGCAAACTTAAACATTATTCCACATATTAAATAATTTATGAAATTTCTGCTCCTACGAAAAATGGTTGTTAGCAAACTTGAACATTATTCCAAAAATTCAATAATTTACGAAATTTCTGCTACTACGAAAAATGGTTGTTAGCAAACTTAAACTTTATTCAAAAAATTGAATATTTTACGAAATTTATGCTACTACGAAAAATGGTTGTTAGCAAACTTGAACATTATTCCAAATATTACATAATTTACGAAATTTCTGCTCCTACGAAAAATGGTTGTTAGCAAACTTGAACATTATTCCAAAAATTCAATAATTTACGAAATTTCTGCTCCTACGAAAAATGGTTGTTAGCAAACTTGGACATTATTCCAAAAATTCAATAATTTACGAAATTTCTGCTCCTACGAAAAATGGTTGTTAGCAAACTTAAACTTTATTCCAAAAATTGAATATTTTACGAAATTTATGCTACTACGAAAAATGGTTGTTAGCAAACTTAAACATTATTCCACATATTAAATAATTTACGAAATTTATGCTACTACGAAAAATGGTTGTTAGCAAACTTGAACATTATTCCAAAAATTCAATAATTTACGAAATTTCTGCTCCTACGAAAAATGGTTGTTAGCAAACTTAAACTTTATTCCAAAAATTCAATAATTTACGAAATTTCGGCTACTATGAAAAATGGTTGTTAGTAAACTTAAACTTTATTCCAAAAATTGAATATTTTACGAAATTTATGCTACTACGAAAAATGATTGTTAGCAAACTTAAAAATTATTCCAAAAATTAAATATTTTATGAAATTTCTGCTCCTACGAAAAATGGTTGTTAGCAAACTTGAACATTATTCCAAAAATTCAATAATTTACGAAATTTCTGCTCCTACGAAAAATGGTTGTTAGCAAACTTGGACATTATTCCAAAAATTCAATAATTTACGAAATTTCTGCTCCTACGAAAAATGGTTGTTAGCAAACTTGAACATTATTCCAAAAATTCAATAATTTACGAAATTTATGCTTCTACGAAAAATGGTTGTTAGCAAACTTAAACTTTATTCCAAAAATTGAATATTTTACGAAATTTATGCTACTACGAAAAATGGTTGTTAGCAAACTTAAACATTATTCCACATATTAAATAATTTACGAAATTTATGCTACTACGAAAAATGGTTGTTAGCAAACTTGAACATTATTCCAAAAATTCAATAATTTACGAAATTTCTACTCCTACGAAAAATGGTTGTTAGCAAACTTGAACATTATTCCAAATATTAAATAATTTATGAAATTTCTGCTCCTACGAAAAATGGTTGTTAGCAAACTTGAACATTATTCCAAAAATTCAATAATTTACGAAATTTCTGCTACTACGAAAAATGGTTGTTAGCAAACTTAAACTTTATTCCAAAAATTGAATATTTTACGAAATTTATGCTACTACGAAAAATGGTTGTTAGCAAACTTGAACATTATTCCAAATATTACATAATTTACGAAATTTCTGCTCCTACGAAAAATGGTTGTTAGCAAACTTGAACATTATTCCAAAAATTCAATAATTTACGAAATTTCTGCTACTACGAAAAATGGTTGTTATCAAACTTAAACTTTATTCCAAAAAATCAATAATTTACGAAATTTCGGCTACTACGAAAAATGGTTGTTAGCAAACTTTTTTTTTATTCCAAAAATTCAATAATTCACGAAATTTCTGCTCCTACGAAATATGGTTGTTAGCAAACTTGAAAATTATTCGAAAAATTAAATATTTTACGAAATTTATGCTACTACGAAAAATGGTTGTTAGCAAACTTGAACATTATTCCAAATATTACATAATTTACGAAATTTCTGCTCCTACGAAAAATGGTTGTTAGCAAACTTGAACATTATTCCAAAAATTCAATAATTTACGAAATTTCTGCTACTACGAAAAATGGTTGTTAGCAAACTTAAACTTTATTCCAAAAAATCAATAATTTACGAAATTTCTGCTATTACGAAAAATAGTTGTCAGCAAACTTGAACATTATTCTAAAAATTAAGTAATTTCCGAAGTTTCTGCTACTACGAAAAATTGTTGTTAGCAAACTTAAACATTGTTCCAAATATTAAATAATTTACGAAATTTCTGCTAACTATAAAAATAAAATAAATTAAAATAAAATAAAATAAAATAAAATAAAATAAAATAAAATAAAATAAAATAACATAGAATAAAATAAAATAAAATAAAATAAAATAAAATAAAATAAAATAAAATAAAATAAAATAAAATAAAATAAAATAAAATAAAATAAAATAAAATAAAATAAAATAAAATAAAATAAAATAAAATAAAATAAAATAAAATAAAATAAAATAAAATAAAATAAAATAAAATAAAATAAAATAACATAGAATAACATAGAATAAAATAAAATTAAATAAAATAAAATAAAATTAAATTAAATTAAATTAAATACCATAAAATAAAATAACATTAAATTAAATACTATGCAACAAAAATCTCACGTTGCTGGGCAACGGGCTTACAGCTAGTAGTACTTATTTGCCAAGTGTAAATGGAAACAAATGGTTTAATGTCAAATCGACGACAACTTTTTTTTCGATTTTTTCGATCTATTTTTTTCGATTGATTTATAGACTTGTATCAAATGGATATATATTATGTATTTCCGTTACATATCTATTTTTTAGCTCATTCTGGAAAACAGTGCAAGGAGCACAACTTTTAGTGATCGTAAGAGCCTATTATATGTTCGTTGAGTGACTACCGTTAAAATAACAAGTGCCGACTGTGTGGTCGAGTGGTCAACGTCGTTGGCTACCACTACGGAGGTCACGGGTTCAAATCCCAGTACGGGTACTTTTATAAATTGATTTTTCAATCGATTTATGAATTACTGTTCAAAGGCATGGATGTATATGATGTCTTGAATTCCCCCTCCCACCCATCCTATCCCATGAACAAGGCGTATAGAGAGCGATTAGCTAACCACTTGTCCTGTCCTAGCCCTTTCCTTCTTTTCCCTACTCTCTTTGGAAAAAGAGAGGTTAAGCAACTGAGTAACAAGCAGTTCTCGTAGAAACACTTTTTTTGAGATAAACTTCATTAGGAGTCCATATGCTCCACATTGGGAGCGGAAATGGTAAAAAAAAAAAAACTACAATTATCAACACTTTTGATGGTAGTTGAACCAAAAATATAAGGATTTTAAGGTTATTGAAAATCAATTTTCACTTACGTTCACACGAAATATTGCACCCGAGTCCTACAAATCCAGATCCACACCACCAGCGATTGTTGATTTGGAAAAGGCCGTAATCTATTGATCCATCATCATTTGGAGGTCCAACGGCAAAAGTATTACCACAACTTTCTGCTTGGACAATGCAAACCCCTTTTCAACAGAAATATTTTATCACTGCTCTGACAAGAAAATTAATTAAATAGAAAACACTACTACAAAATCAACCGGTATTGAATATTAATTAGTGTTTTTTTCCAGTACTTTTATTGTTAAAAAAAACGAGTTTTTTTAATAAAATTACTTACATGTAGGGATAGACCACCTTGGGAATCCTTGCCATGTCAGTTCCCTTGCGATATCACACCTTTGAAGGATTCTAGCTGAAGAATTACTTGAAAGAACTACGAGTGCAAATATTATCAAGAACTTCATGTTTCTTAACTCAGTATATTCAAGTAACACAACGAAAGAAAGTGATTGCATCTATGAATTAAATACTTCAATTTACATATCTTTTATAGAAAAGTCAAGCAAATAAACAATCTATATATTAATAGCCGATAAGGTCCGTATGTTTGTCTGAGTGAGTGGGTCTAAGGTGTCCTCGACCTACCAGTCTCCACTTTTTAAATAAAATAAAATCGATATATTAATAGTCGATAAAATAATCACTTTTTACTTTTCACAAATGTGTGCGTACTGATGTCATCGGGTCTTTTTCTTCTTTTACGAAATGTATTTGTTAGCGTATTTGAAAATTAGTTGAATAAAATATATATACTACGAAAAATGATTGTTAGCAAACTTGAACATTATTCCAAAAATTCAATAATTTGCAATTTAAAAACTGCAGGGCTGTCGATATATGCGCCGAGGTCGATTTATGGTACTATGAAAAATGATTGTTAGCAAACTTGAACATTATTCCAAAGATTTAATAATTTACGAAATTTCTGCTACTACGAAAAATGGTTGTTAGCAAACTTCAACTTTATTCCAAAAATTCAATAATTTACGAAATTTCGGCTACTACGAAAAATGGTTGTTAGCAAACTTAAACTTTATTCCAAAAATTGAATATTTTACGAAATTTATGCTACTACGAAAAATGTTTGTTAGCAAACTTGAACATCATTCCAAATATTACATAATTTACGAAATTTCTGCTCCTACGAAAAATGGTTGTTAGCAAACTTGAACATTATTCCAAATATTCAATAATTTACGAAATTTCTGCTACTACGAAAAATGGTTGTTAGCAAACTTAAACTTTATTCCAAAAAATCAATAATTTACGAAATTTATGCTACTACGAAAAATGGTTGTTAGCAAACTTAAACATTATTCTAAAAATTAAATATTTTACGAAATTTCTGCTACTACGAAAAATGTTGTTAGCAAACTTGAACATTATTCCAAATATTAAATATTTTACGAAATTTCTGCTACTACGAAAAATGGTTGTTGGCAAACTTGAACATTATTCCAAATATTACATAATTTACGAAATTTCTGCTCCTACGAAAAATGGTTGTTAGCAAACTTGAACATTATTCCAAAAATTCAATAATTTACGAAATTTCTGCTACTACGAAAAATGGTTGTTAGCAAACTTTTTTTTTATTCCAAAAATTCAATAATTCACGAAATTTCTGCTACTACGAAAAATAGTTGTCAGTAAACTTGAACATTATTCTAAAAATTAAGCAATTTCCGAAGTTTCTGCTACTACGAAAATTTGTTGTTAGCAAACTTAAACATTATTCCAAATATTAAATAATTTACGAAATTTCTGCTAACTATAAAAATAAAATAAATTAAAATAAAATAAAATAAAATAAAATAAAATAAAATAAAATAAAATAAAATAAAATAAAATAAAATAAAATAAAATAAAATAAAATAAAATAAAATAAAATAAAATAAAATAAAATAAAATAAAATAAAATAAAATAAAATAACATAAAATAAAATAAAATAAAATAAAATAACATAAAATAAAATAAAATAAAATAAAATAACATAGAATAAAATAAAATAAAATAGAATAAAATAAAATAAAATAAAATAAAATAAAATAAAATAAAATAAAATAAAATAAAATAAAATAAAATAAAATAAAATAAAATAAAATAAAATAAAATAAAATAAAATAACATTTAATAAAATAAAATAAAATACCATAAAATAAAATAACATAAAATTAAATTAAATTAAATACTATGCAACAAAAATCTCACGTTGCTGGGCAACGGGCTTACAGCTAGTATATTTTCTATTTGCTATAAAGTATTAAAAGGATTACACTTACCTTATTTCACGTTATCACTGGCACCTTTTATTTATAATAATACAAATAAAATATGTGAAGTGTTATTTCTGTTTTTAGGTATGTGAAAGTAATAAGGGTATGGTTTTATAAACAGCTTACTTGATAATCAGTTTGCAATATAAAATTTGAGGTGACCAAATATACATACATGTTGATAAGCTTAGAATTATTTTTTGAAAAGGGCCTTGAGCCGTATCACACATTTTTTCAGTTACAAATTGTGGCTTTTTATCAACCGTTTTGTAAAAAACTTGTGCATTTAATAAAACTGTATTACAAAGAAGAACACAGATTTTTTCATAGTATTTAGTCATACTGATATACGTTGCAACATTTTAAAGTCGATTCCAAATCAAAATATTCTTCAATAAGAGCTTTTTTTGAAAAAACACCGTGTAGTTAAAACATTTTTAAAAAACTAATATAACGTTGACATAATCACTTAGTGTGCTATTATATACCAATAAATAACTCGATGGCTGCCACAGACGAGATATCTCGTAAAATTTTTCGTCCTCAACACGCCCAGTAACTAATTAAATTAATAGTTGCAAATTATAGCCGGCGTGCTAGGTAATTACCACTAATTAATTATCTACGGCAGCTAAAAGGGTAAAACAGAAGATTATATTAAAAAAACTTGGTTTTTTGAGAGCGGAATTAAGTTTAAGTCTAAGAGAATCGGTAGAAAACTTCATTTTATAATATACATCAAAGATACACATTGATTATAGCAATCGGAGCGTCGTTAAAGATAAAACATTTATTAGTACCGCATACTGTATACGTTGTTTTGCTTTTCGTATATTTTATTGGATTGTGTGATTCACATTATTGTTATCATTTGACGTTATGTGTTGACTTGTTTGTCATGAAAATAAGATTAAAATATTAATATTATGTATGTTATGCATATATAAAATTTCTCTTATAAAAAAAGTAATTTCTTTCCTTCACTTGAAAAATATATTGCTATATATTTTTCCATTTCTTGGTAAGTAAATTAATATGTAATGGAAGCCAGTGATTATTGATGCCATATAAAAAAAATTAACACCTTTATTGTAACTCTATAAGTTTTTTTTAGATCCCGATCGGTATCACTCATGTCTAGCATTATCAACTAAAGCATTTTTTATCTGTAATGAAAAATGTGGAATCAGTGCAAAAGTGTCTTATTTTTTAAAATAATGCCTTTCCACCAATAATTGTCATTGAGCGCCTTAAAGGTGATTGCTTTTATAGTTTGTATACTGTTTTATACAAAGATGTTTTTAAGTTTACACATGTGAAATAAGTATAACAAAAATCTTTTATTTTTATAAATATACTGCCTTTCTAACGATTTTATCAAAAATTCTTATCTACATAAAAAAAAAGTAATTGATGATACATAATTTGCATTCTTTTATGTTTCTGAAATTTCTTATTACTAGTATACCAATTGTATCAAAATTAGCTACGTTTAATTTTGACATAGTTACTGTTTATCTGTCTTCTGAATTGGAATACTTAATTCTTCTTCTTCTTTGGCCATGTTCGCTCCCTATGTGGAGCATATGGCCGCCACGCGGCACCTCCATGTTTCCCTGTCTCCCGCCAATAGCTTTGCTTCCTCCCATGACATGCCAGCATCCCTCAGTTCCGCCGAGTACATCCTATGGATAGTACCCGACGGACGTCCAGGACGCCGGAATCCCACCGGTCGAAAGAAAAGGCAGGCAGGATTGAGGCTTTCCGGAGGCATCCGCAGCACGTGACCCAGCCAGTTCCAACGTCTCTCCATAACCACTGACGTGACGGGACGCTGTCTTGTACGCTCTCTTATCTCTGAATTCCTCACAAAATCAAACCACCTCACCCCCATTATCCGACGCAAGCATCTGTTCTCGAAGCTCAGTATACGGTTTTTCTGAGTCTTCGTCAGGTGCCATGATTCGCAACCGTAAAGCATTACCGGCAGAATGCAAGCGTTGAACAAGTGGCATTTGGTTTTAATCGAGTACAGCTGTGTGTCCCAGACAGTCCGCATTGAGTTGGATGTGGCTCCAGCCATTCCTAAACGAATGGCGAGCTCGTTTTTTGTACTACCGTCTTCGGGGATATGTACGCCGAGGTATCTGAAGCTGTCAACCCTCTCGATGATCTGTCCTGCGCTGGTAAGGGTCCTATCAGAGTCATGACAGGTTTGGTTACACATCACATTGGTTTTACTAGTATTAATTTTTAGACCAATGCGACCTGAGTTAGTTCCTAACCCATCAATAGTCTCCTGGATACCCTCAAGAGAGAGGGCATACTTAATTAATGATGATTAAACTCATTTTAAAGAAACCTTATATCTATCACATAATTTTTTGTTCTTGTATACCAGAAAAAAATTCTTGGGAGAATGCTAAATCAACCACACCGCGTGCGGTTCAAATAAATTTTATTGCAAAAAATGCATTAAAAATATTCAACATTAAAGCACTCAAATTCTAACCAAAAAATATTTATCACATCATTCAGGTTTTCATTAATATTTCCGATTAATTATGCGATAGAAATTCATTTCTAAAATGGTATTAAATTAATAATTTTGATATTCCACTGATTTTTTTACAAATTATGACACATGTTTCTTTACTTTGAGAAGTAAAAGCATAACTAATTTATAATGAGTACTATTATTGTTTGAATCTAACTCTTTCCAGGGTCCAGTAGAAATAAAAAGCCCCAAACTCCATTTTGTAATTTGAAAAACAAACCTCTAAGAAACACCCTTTTTAAAAATGATATTAGGATAGCATCATTTAAAATTAATAACACCATATAAAATTATCAAAATTTGATTATACATATGATATATTTGTATACATATTTATGTATCATATAATATGTTTATTATAATCAATTTACACCGCCCAAGTGGCTAGTGAATACGATTATTTAAAAAAATTAAAACAAATAATTAAAAATCAGATATAAAACAGTAAAAAAACTGATAGTTCCAAAATAATCATGACATTTACATGTTTGGTTTTTTAATATTGGACAAGATTTGGGAGAGTTCCCTGACATTTTGATTTCCAACCGTACCAAGCAGAGAATCCATGGCGGGCTTATACCATCTTAGCACAGTTACAAGCTAGGATACTTAAAAGGGTACTTAAAAAGGATTGTGTTATTCTGTTTTAATAATTGACTAGGATTCAATACGATTTGACCAACTTAGTTGATTTTTTAATAATTGAAGTTGTCATTATTTTTTATTGTAGAATAAGGTCTACTTACTTTCACACGACACTTTGCAGTCTCCGACCGCTGAGCCATTTTTACACCCTATTCTGTTGTTACACTGAAAAGGTAATCTCGTGAATCATTTGGAAGAATTGGTCCTACAGCTGTAGTATTTTCGCTGCATTCAACTTGCACCAAGCAAACCCCTACAAAAAAATAATTTGCAGGCTTAATTCATTATTATAATTGATTCAATAATCTGAAACTGTTGTTAAATGATGGAAAAGGGACAAATCTTCACCCTTGCAAATGCATCAATTATTTTACAGATTAATCTAAGTTTAACACTTAATATTTTCAACGACTCAAAAAAATGCTAACATTTTAATAAATATACAACAAACATCATTTAAAAAAAATATTAATAAAACATTTAAACTTCCCACTGCTACATTTTTTCGCCAATTGAATTTGGCCGTAGTACTTCATTGTTTCCGTTTATAACATATTTTTTTTTAAATATTAATAAGAATAAAGGTTTTCGAAATTCGGTCATAACGCTAATAGAAATTAACAATTTGACACCTTCTCATTTTTTTTAATAGAGAATATATAATATAATGGTCTTAAAAAAAAACGCCTTGCATATTATAGATCAGATTTCTAACTAGTATTCATTATAGAAACCATTTGCTCGTAATGTAAATTAAAGAAAAACATAAAAAAATTAATGATTATTAAACAGAATTGTTTGAAATCTACTTCAGTTACTAGATAACTATAATGCATTTTAAAAATTTAGGACTACTTCCTCCTGCTTGATAACATGATGATAATAATAATTAGAAAGATAGTCCTGGGTACAGCAACCTAGTGCTGATCCACAAAAAAAATGAATAATTATTTCAATAATTTATACACGAAATTAAAATATTAGATTTACACGATTCTCTTTAAAATAAATAATAAACAAAAAAACTTTAGCTTTTCAATTCCTGTTGTTTCGTCTTCTTTCTCGCCTGGGACATCAGCGGATAACCCTTTGTATTATTATTTTTAAGCCCGAGTTTCTTCAACCTTCACAAATGTTATAATCCTTTGGATAGAATATCTCCTGATAGTTATGCAAATTATATGTGACCAATGACGCTATTTTACAATTCACTGAGTTTATAGGTGATGTTGATCCCAAGCGAAAAAAAGATTACTCAAATAAACAATCAAACGTGACCTATCTCAATCAATGCCCTTTGTATACTAATTTTCATTTTCACGCGTAGAAAAACAGCTGAAGATCCGCGTCGTATTTTGTCACTTGGTGTTCTAAATTCAATATATTTCAAACAATTCTGTTAAATAATCATTAAATAGTTAGTAATACTAGTTAGAAATCTGATCTATAATATGCAAGGCGTTTTTTTTTAAGACCATTATATTATATATTCTCTATTTAAAAAAATGAGAAGGTGTCAAATTCTTACATGAAGGCAGCAAGTTTTTTAGAAATCCTTGACGTTCTCTTCCTTGACTATTTGACATTTGGTCATGATCTTTCCTGACACAATGTGTAGGTCAATAAATGCAAAAAATAGTTTAGTAGAATTTCGTTTTTTTATACAAAAATCGTTTATTTAAAATAGCATTTAATACATTTAAAACTCATTTTTCTCAAATTAAGAAAATAATGCAGAACAATATACATTTTCGATATATCAAGCGTTTAGTGAACTTACACGATTTGCCAATTATGGCCGTTTTCATTGAATGTCAATGTTTATTTTGGTCAGTAGTTGAATATGAAAATCTGAATTCATCGCATAGTTGCATGGTAAAATTTTTAAGTCTTTCTTCGTCATCCCGTCGAATTTGAAAGCATCTTGAATATTTGCTTCGGAAATTGTGGTTCATCGTTCTTGTGGAACATTGCTGTGAAAAACACAATATTTTGTTTTATCAATGTACCGTTCTTGTTGCGTTTCATAAGCAAAACTAAAATGTAATACGTTTTTTATGTGAATTTATTTATTTAAGATTCCATAAATTGATGTTACTGATTAGGTCTCCAATCCCGGGTTGCCGTTCAATTTTTTGATCCCAAAATTCCAGGATAGTAATAATGCCAAGAATTTGAGATTGAGGACAAGTGGAAAAATCGTTTAATCTAAGCTAACGAGCAAAAATTGTTGAAATCCGCCAGTGAGCTAAAAAAAAAGTATTTTTATCTTCTTTTGTAAATAATTTTAAGATCTCTCAATTTTTGATATTTTCCCCAGTGTCAGGATCCCGAAAACCCACATTCTAAATAGTTGTGAATCCCGAAATTCTCCATGAGTCGCAAACAATTGTGACACGATATTATGGTGAATGATAAATCCCGGGATCCGAAAAATTCTGAATCCCAAATAGAGTCCGGGTGGGATGATTTTCTACTAAGCTGATTTAATTTTTTTAACGTGATGCATAAAATATCCCTTCTACATTTTTATGCTTTGACGATTCATATTTAATATCATTTTGACGAATTAATCGTCACCAACTATAGAACGACCAGAGAATTTTTTATGGTTATTTAAGGCTTCTTTACACAGCACGTTATTACGTTGTGTATTACAATCATTTAAGAATACAGGTACGTACATAAACCTTAAAAAATTATAAAAGTCTTGTTTAATTTAGTAGGAATAGCCCTGTATTATTTTTTATCTCCATCAAATAATGCCTACAATAAGCAAACCCGATCCTGATCTGTAATAAATTATATTGACCTAATACAAAAAGTGCTTCATTTTATTTGGTACTTCTGTAAAACTATTTTTTTAGTTAAATATTTGTTTTTTTTTGTCCACTAGGAATATCGTGGCATTTAAGAAAACTTTATATTTTTTTTAACAAAATACAATATTAATATTGTATATTTTAAAATTTTGACTGAAGGTGCTTGATGGAATTTATAAATGTATTACACTACCACGTTATTTTCTTTCGTCTTTCGGCATTTTCATGAATGCACAAATGAACCTGAACTGACGATCGATAAATAAGTGTATATTTTATGTAAAAAAAAATATTTAAAAAAAATATTGACCTCTAAAACAAGCTTAAAGCTATCGATGGCAATATGAATTGATTTTTTTAATGGTTTGATTTTTATGACATTCAATTAGTTACGGAAATAGTCACATAGACAAATACAATCTCTTTTTTAACAGTTTTTGTCTTACAATCACGTCTTTGAAATAACATTTAATTATCATAAAAAGCCTACTGATTTAAATAGTGAGTATTTTTATATTATTTTGATAGCTTAAAAATATATACATATTTTTTAATCGGAGAGCAGCTTACCACTAGCCTTATCCTGCTATTCATTTTCTCTTCGAAAAAAGAGGTTTAGCAGTTCTCGTAGAAAACATCCGTCAACTTAATCAAAATATATATGCTGTACGTTTGGAATGAGCGTGGTTGTAAAAAAACACTTAAACACTTTTCATTGTGTCCAATGAGAAAAAAAATCGTTTCGCTGTTACACTGGAAAGGTTCATATGAAGCCACGCGAACCATTTGAACAAGGTGGACCGACAGCCGCAGTATTACTGTTGCATTCAGCTTCCATCAAGCACACTTCTTGAAAAAGAAGACACCAATAAGCATGGATTAATATTATTTAAAATTTATCGAATATTTCTTAACTCTTTCGCTGCCAATGGCGCGGTTACGCGAACATTATTCCCGTGCACGTAACGCTGGCTATAATAAAGAAACAAGTCAACGCGCTGTACACTCAATCGATATCTATCCAAAGTCGATAGTTAAAAATATTTTATGAATTTTTCCGCACAGTGGCCAATCTGCTGCAGTCATGATGTAATATTATGACATGTATAATTATAAATTATTATTGTCAATACAGCACAGGGGCCCTATGTATTGAACCTTGTTTTAGGATATACCACACGGTAGAAAACTGTTTTTTTTAAGTTCCGTTGTGGTTTATATAATTGTAATATTAAACTTACTGCAACATACAATTACTGTTCACATATGATTACGCTCGCGACTTTTTCATGATAGTGATGTGCCTGCATTTTTTTTGCGAAAATTTGAGATTTGTTTACTTGGATAAATGACGGCACAAGCAACGCAGTATGCATTTATTTGGTAAGTCTTGAATATCTACTGTTAACATATTTACAAAAAAATATATATTTATAAAATCGAAAAAAAACCCCGGGCCCCTGTGTACCACCATATGATTACCTTACGGCAGTTAAAGGGTTAATAATTTTTTTTTTCAGTATAAATTTGTTTAAAACAACCATGTATCAAATGTCAAGCGCAATTAAATGACTATATGTTTTGAGCGATAAAAATAAAAAATGTAAAATTGCAGCATTTTACATCGCCATAAAATAATGAATCATGAAATTAAAAATCTTGTTTTCATCGCAGGTTTTATTTGCAATTTTTGTAGTCAATGATGAAGCCGAACGTGTACATATTATATAATATAATATTAATTATCCCATACGTTGATAAGTAAATAATAAAAATAAAAGACGAATTATTTTATGGCTTCTAATGCAACAAGGAAATATTGGAATTTTTGAGGTTGGGTGATGTTATTAAACAGTTGGATGTTGTATTTGAAAATTTTTCTGACATTTTCTATTAAAAAATATTTATTTTTAGGTTTTCATTATTTGTATTCAGCCGTTGCTAAATAAAGTGTGCGGTTAATACAAATGGTATAATAAATGTTAAGATATTTTCGAAAGGCTATGACAAACCCTTCTCTGCGTCCAGTAGAAAAGCACAAAGCCCCGACTTTTATTTTTTAACCCAAAACTCAAGAATTTAACTATATTCATAAACATTTTAATGCTACGTATGATAATACTTTTCAAAGAAGGGAAAACAGGTGTTACACAAAATATGGAATAATAAATTTGACAAATTTTATTTTATATTATGATAAACTCTATTCAATTATAATTTAACCAACTGCTAAGATTGATAGACAAAATAATTGCTAATTCGCATTACGATACGGCTCGTATGTTTCCGGTCAGAATTTATATTACATTGGTCAGAATTTATATTAAATGGTCATAATATATCGGTCAGTGTAAATAGTCATAATTTAAATGAAATTGAAAAAAAAATCTAACCTAGCCAAAATGGTTATAAAAAATTCTGGCCGTATAATATTTTTATTCTGATTTAAATTAATTTAATTTTTTCCCGTTACAACGTTGAAGGTTTGTAATATTCTGTAATGTACATTGAAGGTGGATACGGTAGAAAAAGTATAACCGGTACGCATTCAAAACTCATGTTTTTGTGTTTTGAAAACGTAAATGGATAAGTTCAAATATCGTTTTTTTTGTATCCAAATTGTACAATTAATTTATTTATTTTTAAAAAAACTTACCAACCTACCTCCTATCCGGACCTGTAGACTTGGCAGAGAAGAAGATTCTTACTTTTTTAGGCAAATAAACTTGAATAACCTGTTTCGATAATACAAATTATTATATTTATATGTTGTTAAAGAAGGTTATATTTTCAAAATTTGAAATGCAAATAGTCTACCAATTATAGTGATGATATAACAAATATCATTGTATAAATAAAATTTCATTTTTTTATGTTCTTGCTTACACATGTTTATTCAATTGAATTTGCAAATTCGTTGTTTGTCAAACAATAACGTTTAGCCATTTAAAGACGTGATTCTTTATTGTCTACTTCATATAAGTTTTTAAAATATTATTGTTTTTTTTATATTTTTTATTAGATTTTCGTCAAATTCACTAATTAAATGATATCAGCCACTTAAAAAAACATATTACATTCGTTAAAAAAATGTTGGAAAATCTGTAATAAAAAGACAGTTATTAAAAAAAATCACACGCATTTTTCAATTTATTATGATTTAATTTTGTGTTTGTGTGCCAAATTGCTTCCAATATTGCTGATTATTATAAACCAGAATATTTCTATCAGCCTTACCTTCTCATTATCTATACGTCTACCGGCTAGCAAACAATGAAATGCTGCCCTCATATAACTGATAGTCCCTTTACTGCAAATACAGAAAACAGTTATGTTCCAATAACGCGTGGTATTGGTACTAGTGGTATTACTATACACACTGCACAAGAAATGTATTTTACTGCATAACAACGCTAATTCGTTTTAATTTTTTGCCAGGAATATCTGTCAACATATTATTAATATTACTCAATCGATTTAACTTGACATTCAATGTATTATATAGAACGTAAAAGAGGTTGTGGGATACATAAGGATTTTTATCAGACGAGACCCGTTGGGTCGTCATAGTACGCATTGACTTATTACTGACGTAACCGATTTGACACGTCCAACAAGATTGACATTTTGCCATGTCTGAATATTTTCAAAGCTTGTGACTTGTGTCCCGATTTAAATACCTTTGTGTATTTGGGCTATCTACAATAGTAAACAGACATGCATAAAAGTTTGACAGAAAGACAATAATTTATTCTATAGATAGTTATTAATATATTTAATAAATTCTACCCGAGTTGGTTGTCCCACTATCATCCATAATATGTATGCAGTCGGTGTTTTGCTGCCGCCTTTCATAAAACAATCACAATCAAGAAAACAAAAGAATTTACTACTCGTCTTTTTGACCCAATGCTTGAGTAACTGAGATTTAGTGATAGTTCCATTTGTATCCATGTTTAAAATAGTCGTCTCTTTCTGGAAATAGAACATTCGATCAGGTAACAGATTAAGAGAACATCTCATGAGTTCTTAGCACTTGAACCAATAAATAAAAGTGAAATTTCTTTTTTTTGCAATGATTTTATTTGCTTAACAACTGTTTGATATAGTATTTTTGTGAATACACTTTATTAAATAATGATTTAGTCGAAGATTTTCACAGTTTGCAGTCAGCGAGGCTTGGTAAAGTTCCTTGGCATTTGGATTTCCATCCATTCCATGCAAAGAACTTATGGCGGGCATAAATTTTCTTTGCGCAAGTCGCAGCTATTGTGATATCGTCAGTAATCACGCCTAAAAAATGTTTTAAAATATATATATACATTGTTTTAATATTTATTTTATTCTGAAACAAATCGGAAATTTTGAGAATACATTCAATACTCAATCATAATAATGATAATAAATAACATAGGATAAGTAAAGAGCTCTTTTAAAGTTTTAAAGAAATCATATAATATAAAAAAAAATATATTTAAAACAATAAATCTCTACATTAAAATTATGAATTTTCCAGTAATTCTTCAGCTTATCTTTCAAATAGAAGTGTTATCACTAATAACTATGTGCTAACAAATGGAAATATAACCTTATTATAATTTTTATTGCAAATGAAAATACAATTGTCACATGCTGTGGTTTAGTTGTTAAGAGCTTTGTTCTAACGACCAGATGGGGCTCAATTCCCGGTAAGGTCAATATCTAATTGAGATTATTTTTAATTTAAATTTGAGATCTTAGACATGGATGTTTGTGGTACCAATTCTTCTCGATTTTATATCAAATAACTTGACGAAAATTCTCATCGGGTTTATCTCGTATGATCTTCAAACTTCAAACAAAATATTTGGCGCATTGGCATAAATTTTATTGCATTTTTTAATTTAAAAAAATACATTTTTCTCTGAAGCCAATAAGAATGGCACGAGCTTTGAATGGAGAATTTTAAAATTTTGTTTTAATATGAGATTCATATTTTAACGGAAAATATATAAGCTGATCAATCTTACTATGATGACTCCCTTTCATGATGAAATTATATAGTGAACGCGAAGAGGTAGAAATTAACAGTTTGTTTAGATATGTATCAAAAGAAATAAAGTGTTTATTTTTTAAAATAACTCCTTACAGCTTGGGTAAGTGAATATTTGTTTAATCTAACTATTTGTACTTACTTTCACACGATACGTTGCAATCTCCACCAGGTCTACCCATTTTGCACCAAATATTGTTATTTATTTGGAAAAGTCCATAGTCACGTGATTTATTTGAATTGACAGTTCCAATAATTCCAGTGTTGCCACCACTTTCAGACTGGACCAAGCAAACCCCTATTAAATTTTTAAAAAATACATATTTATAAAAAATGTCGTTTTCAACTATCAACAACATTAAAGCTGTTATGAAATCAATTTAAACATACACATAAAATTTCGGAAACGATTTTTTATATTACATGTTTTTATTAAAATAGAGGATTTTTTTTCTTGCTTTCGCAAAAGGATGCCACCACTTGTTTAAGAATATTTAATTAAGTCAAAATAATACAATTGATAATTTATTTTAAATAACACAACTGTGTTGTTTAATAACACAAGTGTTAACAAACAATACAAATTTAGAGTTTTGAATACAGTGGTTTTTTTGTGTTTCAAATAAATTTAATTTAATATAGTACAATATTTTTTATAAATACATATAAATTAGTATGGTTATGTTAACAATAGAAATCTGTTTTAAAAAATGTATCAAATTATTTTTAGGTAAATGGTTCCGTTTTGAATGGAAATATTTAAATTTTAATCTTTAATTTTTTCTTACAACAAAACATCTACAAAATGTAATAAAAATGTTTTTTTTATGATTTCCAAAAACAAATTTACGAACTCTTAGATACCAAGAGAATTAAAACTTGTTATTTTACTCTATATTTCTGTTTAGTATGAAAAACTCATTAATACTCACAATTTGGAAGCAAAGACCTATCAAATCCTTGTTTCAAAAGCTCTGTTGCAATTTCACATTTTTTCAACGTTATAGAAGTTGCAAACTCTAACGAGAGGCAGAAAAACACAGCTACTGCCAAGAACTTCATTTTTAACGATTGATTGAATAAGAAAGACAAGATCTTCTCTTATGATTTAAATTTACATGCACAACTCTTTTATATGAAGATTTTACTTCCGTTAAGTGTAAGCCGTGCACAGATTTTATTTGTCTAGTGCAAATATTGTCGTACTGTTTGAACAAGTCAAATTTTAAGGAAAATAAGTTGTTTTATTAAATAATTAGTTTAAACAACTGTGCATAACGACCGCACTTGAAATTTAAATATAATGCAAATGTTAAACATATTTTTCTAGAAAAACGTCTCAAGGATGCCCAAAAAAAAACATTTCTGTATTTCTTCTATAAACATCAAAAATACACTTGTCTCGTCTGTTTTGACAAAAAATAAACAATATGAAACATGAAAATATTTTTACTTATATTCCATTACTTTAACAGAGTGTCTGTTTATACGAAGTCAAAATGATGATTATGCAGTGCTTACTTTTTTAAATATGCATGTTCCTGATCAGTGGCGGACTACCCTATAACCGATTGAGTAGCGTGATTGGGGCCTCCAAATTTTAGGAACCTTAAAAATGACTTATATTATATAATTTACATACTTTATGTTCAGGTTTTTAATATTTTTTTGTGGGTTTTTTAAACGTTCTTATGTTATCCGAAAAACATGGGCCTCAGATTGTTTTTCGCATGGGGCTACCATGTGCATAATCTGCCACTGTTCCTGATGTTTATACGAGTTTTAGTGGACATGGATTGTTCACCCAAAGTCTAGAAGCGGTCTACCAATGAGTAGAACCATTCTTTGACGATGTTGCTCGAGCTGGACGTTGAAAAAATCGAATGCTGACTTGACCGATGTCGATGATGAAAAATTAGTTAAGATGAACATCGATCAATGTTTCAAACTTGACTTTGTCAGTATTAGTTCAGTACACTTCTTCAACATTGTATATTATATACATACATTATCAATTTTTAAAACAAGAAACTTTGCTGTGTTTCGTAATATATATGTATAGTATTATTATTCAATCTATTGAAGTTTTAAAACAGCATTCAATAATTAAAAATACATAAATCATCAGCAATATTTTGAAAATTCTAGCAAGTTTGATTTTATCAAATAAATTTGTTAAATTTGTATCACTACTTATAGCTCATGTTATAAACATATAGATATAAATTACCCCAGACATTTTCATGACAAAGAATAAAAACAGAAGTAAACGCTTATTGAATTTATGTGGTCACCCTGTATATATGTTTACTAACACAGCCAAATGGCTTTTTTTTTTAAATTCAAAGAAAACCAATATCACAAAAAAACCGTCTGTAAAATGATCACACCACTAGTCAATAAGAATGTTTTTAATCTTAAGTTGCGCGGTAGCTAATTGACGGAATTTATAAATTTACATTGATTATTTGTAATATTAGTGTATGGCGCAGCGGCTAGCGTTGCTGGCTTCCGTGCCGGTACGAACAGCATTTTTTCGATCAGTTTATCGATTTCTGTTCGAAGGCATAAGTGTTTGTGATATCTGATAATTCCCTCTCATCTTTCTAATCCTTCAATAACTAGGCGTAGTGAGAGCGATCAGTTAACCATTAGTCCTGTCCTAGCTTTATCTTTCTATTTCTACTACTCTCTTTGAAAAAAAGTGAGGTTGGGCGACTGAGTAACAAGCAGTTCTCTTAGATAACTTCTATAATATATCAGTCTCCAAGCATTTTTTGTGTTGATAGTTGTGATTTGATTGGCAATGCGCTAATAAGGTACAAAATTACACCCATATTATTTCGTGCTCAGAAATGGTCAGCCGTATATTGTAATCATGAGAAGTCAGCCTCCTGGAATTATAATTGTAGAAAAATTCTTTTAAATTAATTGATTAACTTAGTTACGCAGAGTAAAAAAAATATCTAGGTTGGCAAGGGTTTGACGTTTCTTTCAATTGATTTAAATTAAGTACATGTGTTAAATCAATCGAAAAAAACAGTCATATTTCATATACATATTACTAATTATTCAAAATGACAAAGCAAACACAAGTAGTTATCTAAGAATAATTTCAAATAACACGTTTCTAACACACACATAATTACGAACACAATGGTGAAACAAAATGTATTATATTTTTTTAAGTATTATACTTATTTATGATGCAAAATTAAACATTGATAGCTCATTGTATAATCACAGCTGTGTCTTTTGTTGATGTTTTTTTTTATATATTCGTAATAATTATCAGCATTGCTCGATTAAGTGAATTTAATATATTTTTTTTCAAAAATGTTAATATTTTAATAGAAATCTAAGATTTCGACTGAAAGTGCATGGTGGAATTTCAATATTAAATTTGTCGAGTTCATCCGTGCACTTGAGCGAATGAAGATGCCGAAAAGCAAAACCCGGATCGTTAGTGACAAAATCTGTGTGAATGTACATAATTTGAACGATTAAAATTTAATAGAAATCGTTGAAAGTTAGACTAACCAGGACTGACGGGCCGTTTAATTTAGAAATAAATGTTAGACGTGTTGTAATTAATATTTAACACGTCTTAAAGTATCGCAAAAGTGAAGTAACCTCAGTTAATACACATTGCAATATGTATCTCTGAATTCGAACATACCGTTTATCTAAGCCGTTTGATGAATAACTCCGCGTATGTGCATCCAAATGTTGTGTTGTCTAATATTTATTGCCATTCTCGTGTTTTCTTTTAACTGTCATTATTTATTCACATACAGATAAAAACAAACATATATTTATACCTAAAATTTATGGCACTCACATTATTTTTACTATTTGTTGCAAATAAACAAAATATTTTTTTAACAGATTAATATTTGTAAAACCATATAATATTAAACGTAAAATTCCATTTTGGGTCAATTCTCTTCCTGTAATCAACGTCAACGGAATATCACGTGCACACAAATAAGAGCGAAAAACTTTCTAAAAAAATATTTGAAAGTAATAATAACTAAGTTTACGTTACATTTTTAACTATCCATTTAATCATTCGAATAGATTTTTTATATACATGTCCGCTCCCAATGTGTAGCATATGACCTCCTGATAGAGGTATCTCAACAGAAGTTTTTCTACGAAAACTGTTTGTTACTCAGTCTCTCAACCTCTCTTTTCTTATGGATGGAAGAAAAAGGCAAGACAAGCGATTAACTAATCGCTCTCGCTACGCCCAGTTATCAAAGGATCAGAAGGGTGGGAGAGAGTTATTGACATCACAAACATCCATGCCTACGAACATAAATCGATAAATCGAACGAAAAAATTCTGTTCGTTCTGGGACTCGAACCCGTGAGGTCCAGCACGGAAGCCAATAACGTTAACCGTTGCCCCGTAGGACCTGACATTTTTATGTCATATCTTGAAATAATAATTATTATTCTTTTCAGATTGATCAGTATCTAAGTATTTATTTTTTTGTGTGTAGCAATATTACAAATAATCATAACTTAAGGAAAAACTTAATTGAGTAAAAATAAACTTACTCTTCAAAAGTAGGTTTTTTTTTTTTATTCAAGATTTCGACTGAAGGTGCTTAGTGGAATTTCAATATTAAATTTGAATCGTTCAAACTATGTAAATTCTCACAGATTTTGTCACTAACGACCGGGGTTTCGCCTTTCTGCATCTTCAGGCGTTCAAGTGCAGGGATGAACTTGAACTGACGCTTAGTAAATGAATGTTTCGTGTTTATATAAGAAATAAATGTATCATTGAGTTTACAGCCATTGCTGGCAAAAAGGATAAGCTCATGGGAATGCCAACAGATTTGAGTAGTAAGTAGTTTCAAGAATTATATTTATTTGTTTTTTGTTTATGATTATATGATTTTATGATTATATAGGGTATAGAAGTGGAGATTCCGGTAGGCTTAATATTTCATTTAAAATCGGAAGACTATGCAATTGTGCTCTATTTATTTCCAAAATTTCCTGGAAAAAGAGCTTATGACTGTCCGTATTCGGGTGTAACGTTTTTATCCCTTGTTCCTCAAGTAGTAAGATCTAGTAGGCTTTAAGTAGATATCAATAATAGTAAATGTTGATAGTCTTTAATGAAGAAAGGAAACATTTTTATCAAAAAACATATTGATGGGTCGATTTTGTTAGTAAAATTATGAACAATATTCGATTACACGTAAATCATTCCAAATAAAAAACAATGAATATGGAAATTTCGTAAATACTTTGCGCGTTGATGTTATTTTTGTGTTTTTCTTTTTATTCCGTATGCTTAGAGAGCATTATCTCCGCCCACCGAGCGCAGACGTCTTTTTTCCAACATTCCCCACTTTAGATACACCAAACGTTCACAAAATATTTGAGAGGGAATTTGAGTCCAGTTTTTTTCGCGATTCCAAAACATGATTAGACAGCCCTGTTAAGCACATTTATGGCAAGTGAATACTTGCATATAGGACAAATTGTCTCTTAACGATAACTCAGATAGAGCATTTTAGCTCTGGTGTATCTTCATTGTTTATAGAAATACAAGCATTAGATAAGGTGCTATGGAAAACACTGGTGCGTACTGCGTAGATAAATATTGAAACTGAGCTGTGCTCAATTTCGAAAAAAACATAATAAGAACATGTAGGCTCTCAGATAGAGTTGAATTGATAAAAGGCTCAAAATTTCATAATCAAAAATAGCAATGTAGGTTGAAACCCTGGCGGCAACTTTTGACGATAAATTTATTAATCATTACATCGACACTTTTTTTAAAAAAATCTATATGATGTTGAAATTGGTTTCGATCCGCTCTCTAAATAAGCACTGTCAGACTTTTTTGCGCAAATCTTATTTATCATACAACCCTTGAAAAGTTTGATTTATCTCCTGAATTAGCTCGCAATAAAGATAAACACTCTATTAGTTAGTAGTTTATACGATCTGCATAAAGAACGGTCGTGGTAATAATGGCTAACACGTTAAAGAAATAAAATTAACCAAGTAGTATTTTGGGAAAACATTAGTAAGATGCGTTTTATTATTTAACATGTATTGTGAAAAAGGAGTGAGTTAAAATTTAAAAAATAGGAATATGCAGTCCAAACAAATATGAACTGTATTATGAACGTTATTGTACTTGAATGTCGGAGTTTAACCATTTTGATGCTCGGTTCACTTGACTTTTCTAAGGCTCATTTAATTCGTATTGAAGAGTGTTGTTAGCTAGAGTGTGTTGTCATAAGCTCTTTTTCCAAGAAATTTTGGAAATAAATAGAGCACAGCTGCAAAGTGTACCGATTTTAAATGAAATATTAAACTTTCCGGCATCTCCACTTCTATACCTTATATAACCATAGAATCATATAATCATAAAACCTTCGCCGACAAACAAATAATTCTTGAAACTACTTACTACTCAAATCTGTTGGCATTCTCATGAGCTTATCCTTTCGCCAGCAATGGCTTTGGACTCAGTGATGCATTTATTTCTTATATAAACACGAAACTTTCATTTACTAAGCGTCAGTTCAAGTTCATCCGTGCACTTGAATGCCTGAAGATGCCGAAAGGCGAAACCCGGGTCGTTAGTGGCAAAATCTGTGAGAATGTACATAGTTTGAACGATTCAAATTTGAGTGTTGTTGTAATGTAAGCATCTTTCAATAACAATAATTGTTGGTCACTTTATCGAAATACTTTGTTACTTTTTTTAGCTGTAAAAAGCGTTGTGAAGCGCTGGTCTTTTTCATGGCGCCGCAAGATATGACGGTAATAGCGTTGCTTTTTATAGCTCACCAAGTCGTCACCTTACGCACTCAAGACTGCGAAAGTTGCGCCGGTAAATCTGGACGAGAGCATCAAAACAAACACTAAACAAGTGTTTAAAATGACGGCGGGAAATTTGGGAAACACCATATAAAATAAAAGGCTAATTTATTTTTATTTTCACACAATTAATTTCTTATCGTAAACGGTAGCGCGTCATCTGCAAAGAATACGAATTCATTGTGACACAAATAATTGTCCACTTTTCCTTCCGTCAAAGATTTAAAGAAACTTATCGTGGCAAAAACTGTATAATATGTTTGTCTTAATTTATCTACCTGCATGTCTGTAACATTAATTCAGTCTGTACATTGTATTTATAATGTTTATTGAACAAATGCTGGCAGGTGACATATTCACTTAGTATATAAATGATGTACTTATCAATAATATATTTGGTGTAACGTAGATATCATCTTATATATGACACGATTTTTCAACATTTTAAGAGTCGACACCCCCCCTCCACCTCACTGCCTTGATGATTTTTGTCAACGTGTTGCGTATTTTTTTACAATCCCATTTTATTTTAATTCTTGTAGAGGAAAATGCATTTAGAGAATTAATTAAGCTAAGACCTTCTGATGAATTCAATAGATACGTTACATATGATTTTTCACGCCAGTAAATATCTGATTTTTTAAAAATGCAAAAAAGTCCTTCCCTCCCGTTGATGGCTACGGGCTTACAGTTAGTAAGATATTAATATATTTCGTAGATATCGTGATGAGAGGATCATTATTTTAACCCCATTTTTTAAATATTTATTAGTATCTTTCTTTATTTCTGCCAGAAAACGTTTTTCACTCACTTATATTTCACTAACTGGAAAGTGAACGCGCATTTGACGTTTGGTATCTGTAGATAAAATTTCCGTTTGGTAATTTATGTCAAATTTCTTATTCAGTTATATTCTAACAGTGATATTGTGAGAAATTCTAATTTGATCAATAAATTACCAATATAAAATACTTATATCTAATAACATTTCTATTCAACTAGTTTTTACCAACTGGTAGACTTGAAAACTGTAAAAAAGAAGAAACGGAGAGGTGTTTTTCAATATAAGTCGGAACACTAAGCACATTTTTTCTGCTTTCATAAGCAATGCGACGTTTAAAAAACATATTACAAACATAAGGGACATATTCCAGCTAATGGCTAGTATGAAATAACATATGTCAATAACGATCTGTTTTATTTATCGAAAACTAACTTTTATTATTTGGTAAGCTGGCAGGCTTATTTCGGGTCATTTAAAAGCACCGTAACTTTTATTTGACTACCATTTGTATCGAACAATATTATTTGTTTTTGCATCGGCTGTTGAATAAAGTTCATGTAAAATAAAACCTATTCTGATAAACAGTAAAAAGTTATGCACTCGACTAATCATTTAGATTTAGATTCAGAAGGTTTTTCCAAAAACAAACATTTATTTGAATTTGTAAAATGTCTTTAAAATCAGTTAAAATTTTACTTGGTATCTTTTTCTCTTGGATTTTTATTAAATACTGTTGGTATATACTTTTCTAATTTTTCATTTTTTGCCAAATTCAAAGCAATCATAACAGTGTGAAAATACTAATATAACTATCATATCGCAATATCAAAAATAGTAAGCTTAATATAATGTGAAGTGATTGTAATATAATCTTGATTTCTAATTTATCATATATAGAAATCGGCTGTGTTTTTAACATGTTAGAGAAGTAACCGGAGTTAGATGTCCTATACGACTTTCGAAAATCAATCACTTAACCTGACCTATTCCCTGAAAGTCTCCAGTTAAACTACAGACAGACAGTTTCAGAATGAGTTCACTATAACCAGAACAGGTTCTCGCTACCGATCGATCCCTCCACCTAGAGTTGTTATATTTTAAGTACAAAGTTCGCGCTCTCGACTTTCCGGCCGGAGTTTGGCCTGCATTCCTCTCTCGTAGAGTGGCGTCCGCCGGTTGAGCTTTCGGACACTTTGCACGGTCGCTTAATCGCAGCTTTTCGGACAACGCTGCTATGTGCTTTTTCACGCGGGACGCGCTTTTGTTTTTTTAGCGGTGTCGTAAACGCGCCGACAGCTTTGTACGCCGCGCGGAAAGGTGCGCGAGTGAACTTGAAAGCAAAGAAAGTGAAAAGTGCTACCCGTTGCTGAGTGATATATATTATTTACAATAAGAAGCATTTTTGCAGCGATATTGGAAGCAGCAGTTGCTAAAAATCATATTCTCGATTAAATATTCACTCTCTTTGTTACAAAAGTGTCTAAGCGTTTCAAGCTGTATACTTTAATATAATTTACAACAGAACACAGTGTTGTTAAGATTTTTACATGATAGTTTACATGTGAGACTTAAAAGATAAAACTTTTAATATGGTATAGAGAAAAACTTTATAAGTTTATAAAAAAACTGATGGTTTATTTTTCTTTAGAATATGCAACTTAACCATGTTTAAATTTAGTACAATAGAAAGCTTGTTTTTCTAAGCATAAAAACATTCGCCTAATAATATGATTCTATATTTTTTAAAGTGTGTAAGGGTGATGGTATTTTTTCTCACAGGGTATATGAAGAAGATGTCAGTAACATTATAAAATAATTACTTTTTACAGTTTTTAAAACATTGAACATTTTTCTGAATAATAAATAACAATAACAGAAGTAAGTATATTATTTTATTTTTTTGATAAATTGAATACAATATTTTATTTAGTTAATTCAGCACGGCGAAACTTTATCGCTACGCTGGTTTGATGGTGATACTGGTAAAGTGGTATCAAAATCTCTGGTTTTAAATCCTGAATCTAATCCTAATACTAAATCTTTGTTTTTTTTTTAAATTATTACCTTCATAAGTTATTAAATGCTGAAAACCCATCGCACAATATGACTATGTTCAGTTTTTTATTTTGTCTAGTTATATTTATTCCATATTAACAAAATTAAGGAGCGACTGTTATAAAAATATTTTCATGTAAAACAATTTGTTGAACTCAAATATTTTTTAAATGAACTTATGCATTTTACTATTGACTTTCAGTTTCTTAGAAATACTTATTCAACTCCATTCAAATAACTACAAGTAAATTTTCTATACTAATAAATAAATAGAATTTACAGTTTTCTTAAAATCGTGTCGGTTTTACGATCATAATATCAGTCATACTAAAATGCAGTTTTAATGGGAACATTAACCATAAAGCGTTCATAATACATAGCTGATTAGCTAAGCCTATTTCAGTATTCCGTAATATGAATAACTAGCAAACACATAAAATAATAGTGTATAGTAATAATATACAATACATAATTGAAACCAAAGAGCTCATTTTTTAAAAGATATCAAAAAGAAAAGAGTCTGTTTCTTTCACATCCCTTTCAAAGGTTTCGAAATTTATTTTAAGAAACAGAAAGTACATGATGGCATACTTACCTTTTAATACTGTATATTTTTTAAAGTAAATTTAAAAAATATATATATTATCACGATCAGTTCATTCGAAATAAAGTCGCAATCACTAGTTTATGCATAATTTTAGAGATTAAATTGAACTTAAGCTCAGCACCATACCACCTTTCTGCAATGGTCAATCTATTTATTTTTACTTAGGATTGGAGGAATATCGGTATCACATAAGAAAAAGTGAAAATACACACTCAATTAGGATCGAAGTAAAGGGCGAATAAAACAAAATCGTTTTGTTGATATTGATTGATATAAATACTGCCATTAAAAAATACATCATAATCATTAACGGTTTCTTATAATAATAATCTACTGTGAAAAGGTTCATATATACATTCTATAACCTGACAATAATGATACAAACATAATTTAAACTTGTTAGTTCGAATAAAATATAAAACTATAGAAAAACAATAATGGCAGTTGTCCGAAACATAATAATACACTTAATATTTAACTATGATAATATCATATCATTTTTCCTAAGCTTGAGAATTATTGAATAGAGAGGTTTAATCTTGACGTCAGTGATGTCAATAACAAACATTCTCTGACAAATATGAAGTATTTATGAACCACAAAAGAAACGATTAGATTTTTTATTAATTTGTGTAAAATCGATTACATTTTATCAAACATTTCAAAAAGCAAGTTTCATACTTCGATGTTAGCCGTTTTTTTGTTTAAAACTAGTTTTTATCATTTCGAATGACCTCTTCAAAATATTTTAAACGAAGTAGACAACTGTTTGTCTCTTTATTACCATATTAAGCAATCAACAATTAAATATTCTCAAAAGATTAAAAAAAATAAGTGCGGTAGTTATTTGAATTAGTTTTTTACATTTTAAAAACTATTGAATAATGAAACTTTATTAAATCTTTGTAACTCTAATTATCGATTTCCATAATGCAACATTACATATCGACTGTAGAAAGGAAAAAGGACGTAACCCACAGTTTTTATAAAACATATTTTTTTCGATAATCACAATGTATTCAACTCGATACACGTTCTATCAAAAGTATGTAAGCTGCAAATCCTGAATTAGTATCTAAATTTAGCTTGTAAGTTTGAAAAAAGATGAGCTTGTGAAAATTTAAACCAAGAAAAAAGACTGTAAAAAAGGTTTTTCATCGAGAATTTCTTTAATTAAAATTAGACTATGTCAATAAACATCAGTTTAGAAGCCTCCGTGCACTTCCAGGTTGTGTATATTTCATAATTTGCAAATGGCCCAAAATCATCAAAACACATTTTATGTGCCTCCTGTAAAGTTTTCTATTTGTGGGCTACGTCCTTTTTTTCATTCCACAGTCGATATGTATTGTTAAAATTTTCGATCTGAATAATTTTCATGAAATCGTATCTGTTAACCATATGAAAACAAAATTATTGTATATAAGAAGTGTATTTTCTTCCATAACATTTTTAAGTTTTTCAGATTGACCATTATGCTTGAATTTGAATGCAATTAGCTACATAAGACAAACATTTTTTAATTGTCAAATGCAGTTCAACCAACTTGCATCTTACGTTGGTTCTACCGAACACTCGACTCAGCTCATTTTGTTTAAAAGAGACCGCATCGTTTCCGTTTTATATGGTCACCCACCTTTGCATCAGCGCTCCCGGCGATAATCGAATCAATCAACATTAGGATTGATTGGATTGCGTTTGGTAAAAGACTCTAAAAACGCAGTATAAGCCATGTTTTTGGGTTGTTAAAAATCTCGATTTACACAAAAGCAATATTTGTATAAGAATTTCAAAAATAATACCCAAATCCATCCGAAACTGTCTGAAAATCTAAAAATTATCTCGTGTAAAAACGCATTGTTTGTTACTATTAAAAAAACAAATCACATATTTTTCCTTAAAAAGTCCTTAAAAAAATGTCGTATTATTTCATTGCTTTTGGTTAATAGATTGATTCTGTTTCGTATTATTTCATAATTACTGTTTTACTTTATGTTATAAATTATATGTGACCTACAAAAAACGTTTTACCTATCTATCGTTTTAACTTATACAAGTCTTAATAATTATAATTACTTGTATCCAAAAAGCTTGAACGCCAGCAACGCAACAAACGCAATTTAAAAAAACCGTTGTGAAGTGCTAACAGTATGTAGATGTCATTTTTGGTTTCAAAGATTCAAATCGGGCAATAGAAATCTAACAAATGCACCTAAATCTCGACGACCACAAAAAATTGAAGAGGATAAGCTAAAATCTCTGGTCGAGTCAGATCTTCGATTACACATTGAGGAATTATTGGAAAGATTCAAATATCCATGGTCAACTACGCAGCTACATTTCAAACACATTGGCAATACGTTCAAGTTTGCTTAACATAAAGAGTGTAATTATGCACAATGATTATGCATGCCCTCAAAGCAAAAGTTACCAAAGAAAAATTTTAACAGTTAAACTTGAATGTTCTGCCACACCCTCCATATTCCCCAAACCTTGCTCCTTCTGATTATTTTTTATTCAGATCTATGAAACACACTCGTTTGTTTACTCACCAAAGTGAAAAACGTCTTCCTAACGTAACAGATGTTGGGTCCTATGGCGCAGCAGTTAGCGCTGTGGGCTTCTGCGCCGGACTTCACGGGTTCGAGACCCAGTACAAACAGCATTTTCTTGATCGATTTCTCTTCAAAGGCATAGATGTTTATAATGTCTAATAATTCCGTTCCACCCTTTTCGATCCATTAACAATTGGGTGTAGCGAGAGCGATTAGTTAACCACTAGTACAGTCCTAGCCTTATACTTATATCCATACCACTCTATTTGAATGAGAAAGGTTGAGCGACTGAGTAAGTCTCGTTTTTGTTGAAAAAGTTTTGTTAATATACCTCTATTAGGGGGCTATATGCTCCACATTGAAAGCGGACATTGATTAAAAAAAACGTATTTTTTATCCAAACCGGAAAGTTTATTTATGGAATTGAAAAACTGCAGACAAGATGGGAAATAATTTTAAATAACAATGTAGATTATATTGTATAAAAATATTTAAAATGTATAAAATGCGCAATTTTTTTCTGGTCTCTAATATATATTCATTTAAAAATATTTTCATTTCACATTGAGTTTTTAAATAAACATAGTTGCAAAAAAAACTTGTGGAAAAAAGATAATTTTTAAAAAATGTTACCTTCATAAATCTTTTTTCATCTTTGAGTTAATCCACTTGCATTACATTTTAAAAAGTAGTTTTCCGGTTGAAGCAAACTTCGTGAAGTTTTTTGACGTTTTATAATGCTCTTTCCTCTTTCTCTCAGTTCTTATATCAGAGAAGCATTATGTTAATGAGTTAGAAGAACAGGTGTCTGTAATATGGGGTGCAGTGTGGTTACAATATACTACTACTGAGCTCGCAAGAATAAACTGCTATCGAAGTTAAAGTACAGGATGGTTGAAAATTTCCATAAGCTTAAATGAGGCATAATTAAACGACACATCAATATTTCACAATTATTTATTCAAACCTGTGATATAAAACCTATCCCATTGTTTTTCATTACTGAGTTATTAATAATGTTAATATATTGATAAATTGCTTATGCATTCATTTACTTGTAAATTTTCATTACGTCAAACTCACGTTAACTGAATTTATTTTATTAATGCGTTATAAAAGGCGGCCATCAAATCAGCAGCAATAAAAGCTGATGGCGGAACAAATAATCTGTCATATTTGTCTCATAGTTTCTTTATTTTAAATTGTCTAACATTTAGTGCGTTAAAACATGCAAAATCAAATATGTTTGTATCGTAAAAAATATTTTCTATGCCATGTAATATATAGTTCATGGCACAACCCCTTTTTAATAGTTTTCTAAGTAAAATTTAGCCTTTTTTCATTTTTCAAAAACTAGTAACTTTTCAATGTCAGTTTAGGAAAATAAATGAAAAAAGATTATACGATTCAAATATTTTTTCTCCGATTCATAAGACATTAATCATGATATATTTGAGATAAGAAAAACAACGTTAATTAAAATAAATTATTATGTAAAAAGTTAATTTATATGTAGGTATACATTTTTCATAATTCGTTTATTGATAGAACGCACTGTAGATTTAGCAGTTTCCTGCGAATCAATCACTAGCCTTGAAGCGGTAACTTGTGTCGCCAGTTGTTGCAAAGAGGATTTATTATCCAAACATAACGGGATTGAACACAAGGCTAGAAAAAACAGCAAAATATTGCGCTCTACATTCAGAACAGAACAAAAAACACAAATTTATTTTCGGGAGGATTTTCTCAGTTGCTTTAAACGATTTTTTTATAATATTCATATTTTTTTACATTTAACAGTTATTATTTATTATTACATTTTAAATTTAACTTTGAAATTTATGTTATAATTACTAAAAGATTCTTCAAAATACTTAAAACAATTATCTATTAATTAATTATGATAAAATAAATTGTAATAAACAAAATATCACAATTTATGAGTCTAATATTGGTAAAAACCATGTATTTTTATAAAAAGTGGAAAATCATGCATTTAAGGTTGAAAAATGTATGTGTGTATTAAAATTTTGAATTCAACACATCAAATAACTCAAAGTTGAAGAAAATTGAGATACATACTTGTAAAAAATTAACGACGATGTCAATGAAAATATATCACACTCCTAAACGGGTGAATTTCATGAATATTTTAAGACTTTTTAGAATCATTGTATGTACATTACTTAAATGCTCGTCAGTTCTGGAACCTGTTAATATCGATAAAGCTCGGAGCAGATTTAAAATACATTTTAATTTATTATTTACAATTTTATTAAAATGTATGATGGCTTCTATACATTAAAAAAAATGATTTTGGCTTATTTTCTAAGCCAAAATATCGGTATTTTTGGATTTTAGAAACCAGTATTTTAGAATCGAACCACCATGAACTTCGGGATCCTGGCTTCGGTAATACGGCCTACTAGTATTGTGATAAATAGTCAAAATGGATTTTTCGAGGTTGGCTTTACAGTGCTGAACGGTATTCATTAAAAATAATCTATTTATTTATTATTGCTTTTTAGAATGCCTCCGATAATAGTGTCCCCAGACTGGGATGCCAGCTCTGATAATCGAGCAGGTTCTCGTACCAGTAGTCGAGAAAGACAACCAAGGTGTGGCCGATGTCCAAAGATGAAACCATCACACGGTGGCTGGAAGAAGTGGTGTCTATTTTCAATCATCTGTATCTTAATAATAATGGTGACTCTAAATATGGCATTGACATTATGGATGATGACAGTTATGCAGTTTACTTATGTAAGTAATTTCAAAATGTATTATATGTAGATAAGATCCAAATGTTTTCGATCCCATATAAAAGTAAGTCATATTTAGGGACAAATATTCAATATAATTGAAGTGGTATAGAAAAGTAGTTCTTAAAAATGCATCGAATAATATAACAATCATTATGTGATTACATTATTAATAATCATGGAGTTCTCTAAAGTAAATGTTATCAATTTAATGTATGATGACACTCTTTATAATAATGTTATTGTTTATATTTGACTTACCAAGTAAGCCTAGAGTTATATAAATTAAAAATATGAATGAAACTATGCATAATCATTCTAAACATTTGCATAATTTTAAGTGATTTAGTGGGGCTTTAAAAAAACTTGGTTTTGAGGTAAAGGGTTTGAACCCCTGTAAAAACCCTTTCAAACATTAATGTTTGTCATTTTTTGTGATGTTTTCAAATATATAATATTTGACGCTGAAAATAGTAGCTTATCTTACTTACCACATCTCTCTGCCAGTTGAGCAGCTGGCGTACAACCAGCTCTCCAAAACACTTTATGTATTGTTCCAATAAAAGTATTTATACTTCAAATTTAAAATGGACAAGCTTTAAACAGTGAATGATGAATGATAGACGAAATTAATAATTATCAGATTTGACTGTCAGCCATGACAAAGTAAACCAATTTTGGCAAGACCAATATCGTCTATAAACTATAGATACATTAGTCTTCTTTTGCTTTTTTTCTGTCTCGTTTTGTTTTGGCAACATTTACTTTGTCAAATACTTCAGAATATTTTAATTGACATTTTTAAAATTTGACCGACCATTAATTACTACGCGATCAACAGGTCAATCGCGATTGCTGTTGGGCAACTTTGCTCACTGAAATATTTTTTAATGTGATTAATTAATAATATCAAGCAAAAATTTCAATTTATTGATTATATTAGTTATAATATTATATTATATATTCTAACACAAAAGATTGCTAATGCTTAGCTTAAGTTTTAATAAAAATTAAAAATTACAGAAATCAATATCATAGTATGAATCGATAGAAAAGTTGTTGTATGTAATTGTCTGTATATGCCAATCGTTGACTTCAGTTTTTCACAGAGCAAAAGTCTGAAAGTGCTGCTATTCGATTACGAATAAATGTATTTAAAAAGTTACCTTTAAGTATTGTTTTGTTTAAAAATAAAAAGTATTTTTGTTTGTAGACTGGAATGGGCCCGTTAAAAATATCTTCAGGAGGAATTCAAGTATCAGGAAAGTCTATGGTGCTCGATTCACTTATTGCATCTTCGATAAAATCTAGAGAGGGACAACCAATCGTGATTCATTCCGACTCTAACTTCACTATATTTACCAGGCTCCCAGGAAAAGGTGCAGAGAATCGAATATTCGTAGGTGAGTAATGAATAAAACGACTGAATTAACGGGAAGGAACAATAAATGAAATAAAAAAGTTGCCCTTTTAATGCAAAAGTTTCTTTCGAAGTCCATTAGTAGTAAATCATAAATATTCAACGCGAAATACATCTAGGGTATTTTTTGTCGTTTGAGTAGTATTTCTTTGAAACACTCGTGTTATAAAAAAACATACCATATGTCCCTAACATTAATTAATAACAATAATATATCTGTTTTCTATAATATTCAAAAAAGTTTAAAAAAAATATTCATTTTAAAATTTATTTACCTGATGGAGGATTTATGGCATCAAAAAGTAAAAAAGCGTTTTTTTCAGGACAATTAAAGAAATTTTCATTTTTTATGGAAGTATATAAAAAATATATTTTCTCATTTTTCTTCGACAAATAATATAATTTTCAATAAAATAATAATATAATAGCTCAATATATTTGTTACAGATAAAGAAAAATTTGAATGCAGATCAAATCTTTTCCAAATTCACGACTTGGAAGGGAATTTGCTCTTTTCTGCAAATCCCCAAGAAGTAGAAATTGGAGCGCAATCATTAAAAATAGCCGGTTTGGGTGGGGCTGTTTTTCCTGGTTCTGTAGAAACTCCTCTTGTTAGGGCCGAATCAGGACAAGACTTAAGGTAATCCAACTTTGCTTTAAAATATATATTGGTGTATATACTTAACTTCTGATCATTATATCATTCTATTATTGAAATAAAATAAGTAGGTATATAATTGATATTTGCTATATATATATACTTTATGAACAACACGCATTAAAATTATGTTTTTGAAAGCTGAAAGAAATCAGAAGATTTTTTGAAGGAGCCTAACCTGTTACAAAATATCAATGCTCAGATCCATAACGACGCATATTGATTATATTTTATCCATCAAACTATTTTTTATGCAACACGGTATAGCTGCTACGAATTTTTTTATGCATTTAAGAGATAACTATTTTAACAAAATATCAATTTGACATGTGTAATCAATTAAATTATAAATTTAAGGTTCTCAATTCGAGTTTGTAAAACCTTAAGGTATCTGCCAAATACAATCACTAATATCATTCATTAGTTATCGATTAATCGTTTTAATTTATAAAATGTTAAAACTTTCAGAATGGCACATATATAAGATTTCGTTTTATTTTATTACTTTAAAAGTTATCATATGGAAATAAGTCTTGGTATTTTTATAATTGATTGAATTATTTCAAATATTGGCTGATTACATTATCACGGATTCTTTTCAATATTCACACATTTTAAATGTTTTTTTATTATCTAGATTAGAGTCGTTGACACGTTCACTAATCATGGACGTCGGCAAAGATATAAAAATTGAATCAACAGCTGGCAATGTTGAAGCCGTATCTTACTCAGATATTCGCTTTGAATCTACAGATGGATCTGTAAGTACTCGCCATTCAAATCGTTTTCATAGTTGAAATAAAACTATTAAAATACAAATATTTCAACACTAAAGTGTTCACATAAGAAGAATATTTTTTTAAAGAAACGTATTTTTCCAGATAATTTTGGATTCATCAAAAGTGACTATTCATCAACTTCAAATCGCTCAGCCTTCATTCGGACCAAAGTCTACGTCCACTTCAAAACGAGTAAAAATCTACCAACTGTGTGTTTGTGAAAATGGAAGACTATTTCTAGCAAACCCAAAGGGCATCTGTGAAACTTACGACTCGGAATTTATATGTCGATGAAAATAATGAATTGTATTGAATGGTTAAAATAAAACATGGTGCGATGTTGTGAGCTCAACATATAAAATGAGAGAGTTGAATAGATTGATTGACATTATCAATTGGTTATTCAATTATGTTATAAGATTTTATTGATAAATTAACTGAGTGATTTCTATGTTCATAATTCAACATAAATCAATAATCCTCAAAAAGAATCATTTAAAGAATAATTGACTACATTTTAATACTTTCGATGGATTTGGCGGTAACTTTGTGGAAGTTCATTTTAATATCAAATAAAATAACTTAGAATATTCTACGTATTGTGCAACAAAATGTGCCACGTGTTTCGCCTCTTTCAGAGGCATCCTCAAACAACTACTTTCGCAGATGCTTGCGTAAGTACGAATGATTTTAATTTTCCTATTCTGATGTACTATAATAAAAATCAAATAAAAATGGGAGACAAGAAGGGGATGGTAGAAAAACACACAAACGATAATGGTAATACAAATAACATTAAGATGCAATTAGTTTATCATTTCTTAATGTAAATGTCACAGGCGAAACACGTGTCACATTTTGTTACATAATACGTGGAATAATCTAAGTTATTTTATTTTAGACTACATTTTACTTTATACTTTAAAATAATACTTGGTGTATCTTTGATGGTTCACGTCCGAGTTCGTTTCCATTAAAAAATTATGGTCGTAAAAGAAGTGTGCTGGTGATCTTTCCTTCATCGTCTTCTGTATTATTCGAACATACTGAAACTATGCGAAGCATATGGTCCCCACGCAAACGTTAAAGATTTCGTCATCGTCAATCACGTTGCTTTTTCTCATACCTTGCCAGCATCCCAGAGTAACGTGGAGTACAACCAAAGTATAGCACCTGAGAAGTTTTTTTTTATCGGAAACTGTTGCTTTTTTTACTGCCCATTTTCACAAAAATGTAACAAATATCTATAAAAGCATTATTTAAAAAGTCAAACACCAAATATACACTTGAATTTAAATAAATGAATCGTCCACAAAATTATTGCTAAACATTATTTAGTTTTTCGAGATTTGAACACAATATTATTAAATTTCATGCAATTGACATAAAAATATATTAATAATAGATTAAATAAAAACACAGTATTACTGACTTTTGTCAGAAAGATGATGATGTACAGTAAACCAATGATGGTATCATTAATTAAATGTATATAATAGCTGTAATATTAGATGTTATATTTACGAATAAATTTTTATGAAAAGGATCTTTGTGTTTCTTTTACCTCCTTTCTTTTTTAAATGCCATCATTCACAGTAAACTGAAAAAAATAGTATTTGTTGGTAAAAACACTTCATTTAAAGATGATTGTTTTTATATTCTGTAGTATTTATACATTAAAAAAAGAGAAATAAGTTTACATACAACTTTAAAAATGTTTACCAAACATTAACTACTAAAGATACAGAAAATTTTATGCTTTTTTGATAATTCTAATCATTCTACCAATGCACAAAAAATTAGTCAAACATGACTGCAACACACGCAGATAGTACTAATAAATCATTAAAAGCAAAAACATGTATTTTATGCTGTTGAGGCATAAATTAAGCGACATTCATAAAGATAAAAGAAGATTTTTTAACAGCTTCCTTTCAAAATTAATAAAATAAAATTAACGTTTTATTACAACAGTATTTGACAACTGGTTATTTTCCAATCAATTAATCTTAACCGTTTTATGTGGTAAAAATAGAACAGTAAATTTAGGGAGAAGAACGATTGTCAGTTTATCGCTCTCTCCAATTAGGTAATTGTTCAGGATTTCATAGGTGTTGACAAAAAATATCCAGCCATGTCATCAGAAACAAATTAATGAATCAATAATTCAAAACATTTATTTATAAATCCGAAAAATTACGCATGAAACCAAATGTAACATTAGGTACAGAGCGTTATGTTATCATCAATAGAATTTAAAGACACAATTAAATAAAACAGCGCGATCTTTCAAGAAATGGTTTTGATATCTGAAAGAATATGATAAATTCAATTCATGATTTTTGTGACACGTATATTATTCAAAAGAAATTTTAAATTTATACTCATCTTTCAAGTCGCATATTTTGAAAACAGCGTTGAGGTTGCTAACTTCCTCTATAAGCCAATTTGTAGGCAAAAGAATATGCCACACTATTCAATGAGGCATTGTAGGAAAGAGTATTAGATTGTCATCCATACGAATTGCATTTTCATATAAAACTGCAGTCTTATTTGTATGTGGTTCCTTACAGACAAACTGATTGCTTAAAAAAAATGACACAAAACAATATGTTTTTTTTTATACTTGTATACTAAATAAAACTAGATATTTTATTCACAAACGGCGCTGGTCTATCTATATTGTCTACGCTTTTAAAGACGATAAAACAAAATTTAAATTTTGTATGACAACTTGAAAACAATTTAAGATACTCAAAGGTTTGGCTAAATAAAATAGTTTGTTTGATATTTTTTACATTGCGAAAAAAATATGATGATTTTAAGTCCGCAATAAAAGTTTTCATCGACTAAAATTTGTTTGCAGTGAAAACAAAACTTATACACTGTACTAAACAAAAAACTATATACTGTACTGATTTTTTTTTTCTATGTGTCTAGAATGCATTCTTTTTTCAATATTATCTTCTTATGATTCTTTATCTACCTACGTGGAGAATTATTTCCTACCATAACATGCCAGTATCTTTCAGTTCCACAGCGTACACTATGGATAACACCCAATAGTACATGATGCCGGAGTCTCACCGGTTGGAATAAAAAGCAAGCAGGATTGAGGCTGTTCAGGGAAATCCACAGCACGTGATTTATCCAATTCTAACTTGATCATGATCACTTTCAACGAAATAGTACCATATATTTGATATTGTTAATAACAAAAACATTGCATTAACTTTGTAATATAAAATACTTGTTTGTCCCACAAAACTCGCAAACGCTGTGCGTTGGCGTGATGAAATTTCCGCCGCTTATTGTACTTTAGAAACTCGGCAACTGTGTCTTTTATCAGTTAATAAGAACGTTTTTTGTACGAGCTATAAGTTGGTGAAGATAATATCAACAATTTTGAGCGAACGTGGATAGTGAATGATTTTAAAAATATTCCGTCTCTAAAAAACTAGCAAACGGTGGTCTCTGACATTGTAAAATTGTGTCGGTTCATTATGATTTTTCAGAGTAACTTAGTATACGTCATTTTAAATTACATGTAAGGTGGTCAAGCTAGTTTTATATAAGTTGAATCTGGAATGTTTTTATTGATGATAGAAGTAGATGAGTCTCGGTGTTAACGTGAAATGTTATCACCAGGGCAACGGGAAGAGCTTATGAAACTAAATTGAAGCGACCAGTCTAAAGTATTCTCTACGGATGGTACCCTCACAGGTTGTGTGGTAACTAATAACTCGCCAATTATTTCTTAGTTATCCTTGATTGCTCTCTAAGGATATCATTGGCGCAATCAAACAAATGTTAACAAACTCATATCGCGTTGAGCCGTTACAACAATAATTGTTAGAACAATGATAATTCTCCACAGATTGTTTGTTTAATTTTTAAATAATTCATGTACTTAAAGCTGAAAGGGTTTGATAAAATAATATGAACGGCTTGCAACACAGCCACCATTTGTTATTATTTAAGATATCAATGATGTTTTTTAAAGTATTCGATCCCAGTCGCTCTCAATTAAGCAAATATTGACGTATAAATGAGGTATCTCAAAGAAAATTGTTCGAAAATAACATAACCTCTCAGTTTTTCCTGGAAAATAAAGACAAAAAATAGAGTTAAAACAAGTAGAGTTGTTATTTAAACACTTTTCCTGCGTATTTTTTAATGGATGATAAGTAAAAGACAACTCAAGACATCACAGCATTTTTGCCTTCGAATAAAATTTCGAAACATTATACTATACCAAAAAAAAAATTCTTTCCGGGATTCAAACCTGTAGAAATTATTAAAATTTGTACGTACTATTAACCATGAGGTTTCCGACAGTGCTTTTGTTGTTGTTATGAAAACTGGTCCGTCCGGAAATTAGTCTGTCAATCTTTTACATCAGATAGTATAAGTATCAACATATTACAGCCATCCACTATTCTGGAAACAGATTCATAAATTGTTTTAAATATCAGTGTATTGAAGTTTTCATTTGTGATTTCGTGATCCCCAGCCCAGTTGAAAAAGGCCAATAATTAAAAATTACGCTGTAGAACTGACAGGATAATATAACAACGTTGTAACCTTAGATGATAAGGTTATTTTTTTTATCCTGAAAGTATAAAATTACCTGATTTACCAATGACAATATTTGGCACGAACGTTGCTCAAATATATACTTCATAGTTTTTCAGAAAACCTTCGGCTTCGGGCAGGAATACATCATATATAACGCTGTGAGAAAAATCATTCTTTTTGAATATTCTAAGACTTCGTTAAAGAATTGAAATGGCAGTGCGCACATGTCGACTGCATAGCGCGCGGCGGTGCAATTAGTAAACATAAAGCTCCGAGGCGGAAGTCCGCAGGCAGGTCGCGGCGCCAGGAAGGGAGCGCGAGCGCCTCCATCCGTCTCGTACGAGCGACTACCTCACCTTCGCAAGCTCTCGAAGCCTGCGTTTGGGTACATTTTTTTAAACTAAAGCTTTCTTTTGTTGTTTTTGTAAAGAAAGACTCTCACCCTAGAAAACGTCCTTGTGTGTTTTCATCTGGTGAGAGGAACAAAGCCTATTTATCTTTACTCTATTTAGAATTACTCCAAGGTGTTCACAACATGAAATAAAAAACATAAATATAATCAATTAATATTTGTAATAATTTAATCAGGCAAATTTCTGTTTTATGGTCACCTCATTCAACACATTATATTGAAACACTTTTTTTATATTCGTTAACATGTTCACGTTTGGAAATTTTCGATCTCTATAAAAATTAATCCTAACCTAACCTGACTAAGGACTAACGTAGATTTTCTTTTCGTAATCTGCCACAGAACATTTTTTCTGGCATCATTCATTTGTCTTTTTATATGGACACATTATACTCTGCCGTATACCGAAAAAGAAACAGTAGCATTTTTGCAACACAAAAGAACACTGAATGTTCTGTGAAAGAAATCACAAAATGGAGATCCACTTTGGTTTCAGTATGGGTATGGTTAAAATAGACATAATGAAAAAAATAATAAAAAATGTATTTTTAATATAATTTGAATGATGTTTCTGTCGTATAAATACGACAGAAAATTGCCGAAAATCATTTTGACTTCTAACATGTATCAGAAATTGTTCCATGACTTACACTCTCATGACAAAATACATAATACATATTTGAAATTAGTAAGACAAAGTAAAATGGTGCTCATTTATTTTTAAAATAAATATATTAAATTCAAATTCTGTTCTTTATTTCATTTTGAATAAATTAAATTAATTCATGCTCGCATATCTATGCACGATCAGTTTTCATGTGCGCTTATACTAGACTCCAAAAGAAATGTTTTATATTTATACGGATAACAAAATCAATAATGCTTTCATCGTTAGCAATACTGACAATGCTAAAAATGAGACAAATACTTATATAAACGGGAATAAACACCATTTTAGATTTTTAACGGAAAAAAATATGTTCGTACCTTTCTATGTAGGGTATCCAATCCCGGAGCTTTTTTCCAATTCTGAGATTTTGGGATCGATTAATTTTCATTCGGGAATTCGGGATTGGGATTAGCTCACCGGGGAATTTCAAATCCTCAATTCGCTATACTTTTTCCCTGGATTATCTTTAAACCTCGTTTTTTTTAGCTCACCGAGGAATTTTATATCTTCAATTTGCCGATTTCGTGTCAATTTTCTGGATTTTCTCAAAATTTCTCATTCCCGAAATTCCGGGATCGCAGCCGTGTCAGTCCCGGTCAGAAAATTGAACGAGATCCCGAGATCGGATGCCCTATTTCTGTGTGATTTTGGTTCACTGTATTTACACAAAATAATCAGTCAATATATGTAGTTTTATTACACTTAAATAACTTTACTCATATTTGAATAATTTAACTTAATTTATAAAATCTCAGTTTAAATTACATTACGCAGTATAACTTTCGATGTGATGAAACTTTTATCTTGTCAAAAATATATTCATTTGTTTTTCAGTTTCCGAACGTTTTGAATCGCTTGAAATTCGAAAACCGACTATACTTTACTTTCTATGACATCGGTATTTTTCGTAATATTTCGAATCTTGCCGTCAATTTAAAGCGTTGAAAAGTTATTTGCATTCCAAAATGACTACTAAGAATTTACGGAAAAAAACAAGACTTTTATCTCACAGTATAAATGATATTATGATTAAGTTTAAATTAGTAATAAATATATGTTTTTACAAAATACAATATTAAATTACAAAATCATTGTTATTTTTCTAATATTAATAATGTTTAATGTTCTTATATATTATTTACCCATTTGATAAATATAAATACGATCATTCATTAAGAAATTATTTCAATACTTTCGATGGTTTCGGCGGTAACTTTGTGGAAGTTCGTTTTAGTAGAAAATTTAAATTAACTTTGATTATTCCACGTATTGTGTTACTAACTGTGACACGTGTTTCACTTCTTTCAGAGGCATCTTCAGACTTACTATCGCAAAGTTGGCTTAAGTAATGAAGCAAGATTAATTCTAACATTTTAAAATTATAAAATTACAAAATAGAGTTTAGATTTTTTTTCCTTTTAAGGAGAGCAATTAAGCAATTAATTATTTTCATTGGTTTAGCGGTTAGCAGCTTGCCCTTTAGAGGCATTAGACAAAATGATAATTTTTCACCTTTATTAAAGAGCTTTTGGGTGTTCAAACATCCCTATTAGATGTAATACTTCTGAAAAAAACAATTTTCGAATTAAAATATTTACTACAAATCGGTTTAAACCAGTTTTCGATGCAATTTTAAAAAATCATTTCCTTAAACTTTGTATATTTTGTTTACCTTTACCAGCAGTCAAAAACTGCTTTGCTTTACTGCATTTTTATTTGTAATTTAAGTAAAAATATTCCCAAATAAAATAGTATACTAATTACATACTTTATCTTGTTTAATTTGCACCCATGGCGGTTTCAATACAAGTATTTAGCATTTTAATTGAATATGAAAAAACTCAAAATTAATTCTTTTTAAATAAAATAAATATTTGTTTTTGTATCCATGTCCGCTCCCAATGCGGAGCATATGGTCTCTCAATGGAGGTATCTTGAAAAATATAAGTTTTTTTATGAGAACTGTTTGTTAGTCAGTCGCTCAATCTCTCTTTTCCAATGAGTGTATCCCTACTACATCAAAAGGATAATACTAGGACTGGACTAGTGGTTAAGTAATCACTGTCGCTACGTCCAGTTATTGAAGAATGGGAAGGTTGGAGGGAAATTAAGATATCACAAGCACCCATACCTTCGATCAAAAAATATCTGTTTGTACTGAGACTTCGAGCCCGTGAGATCCGGCAACGCTTACCTCATAGGACCTGAAGTTCAATTCTAATATTTAAAACCGCAATAACGAATTGAAAAAAGGTGTCATTCGAATTTTGTAAATTGGACGTGAAAACCGACAATCCCTAATAACCATCATCCATGTGTTTGAATGTGATCTTTGTATCTAAATGAATTACTTTCTATAATATTCGTAAAATGAATATAGTAGTTCTGAGTGGTCTCACCTTAAGCCAAATCAAACGTAGGAAAGCTGAAAAAATATTTGTTTTAGTTGCTACGTGATGATAAATAAACATAATATATTATTTGTAAAATAGTATTGGTATCAATATAAACGAATCGCCCATCCACTCAAAAATTAAAAACAAATTTTAACTACTTTGTGTGTCGTAAATTTTCGCTAACTTGTTTTATAAAGCAAAACAATTTTCAACATAGACAGTAAACAAAAATCGAATAAACGCAGCATAAAAAATTGGCATAATTTCAATGTTATTATTATTCACGGTAAGGTTTATATTGAGGAGGGAAATTCCCGACGGGGCACACAGGCCGTAATATTCGCCATCGTAAATAACAGGGGTAATTGCTCAATTGTTTTTCCATCGGCTGTTCAGAGTACGGCACTGACGGGGAGAACCCGTTTGATTGTGAAATATGAACAGTGTTTTATGAAGCTTTTCGCTTAATATTATACTGCCTTTTCCGCCCAGACGAGACGGTATCCTAATATAGCTTTAGATTTTTTCGAGTCGAGAAATTTAAAATGTATCGATTTTTAAAAAATCTTTTACATAAACTGTTTCTATTAAATTTGTATTATTTTTACAGTGGAAAAAGAATTGTCTTTATAAAATGATGCTTTATTGTAATCAAGTATAAACTTCGTTATCACTATTCCAAAAAACTATCAACTGAAAACTAAAAAAATCTAATATTTGTTAAAAAAAAGTTTTTGTTAGCAATCAGATAAATACTTTCTGAATATTCGAATATTTCCGTGTACATTTTTTAATTTATTAATTTAATAGAATTTTATATACAAATATGTCTATTTTTGTGTAAATGAATCAAAACACATCGTTTTGTATTCCGTTTTTTTACAAAACGGGGAGATGATATTCATCAATAAAAAAAACCTTTAATCTTTTAAAGAATGTTTTCTGAAGTCTTTTTTTAAATATTTGAATAAAACCATCGTTTTTTTCAACGTTTTAGACGAAAATAATTATTAATTATTTTTATCAAAATTTATTGTAAAAATTATATTATTTTCAAAATAACAAAACGGGGAGCCAAATTACCACCTCTTCCTTTAATATTATATAAAAAATGCATACAAAGAAACCAATCAAAGTAAAATTACTTCTTAGAAAACAATACAAATTTCTTGAACACACATAAAAAGAATAAAGCCAGTGGATACGTTAGAAACATAAAGAACCTAAAGCATAATGAATTATTAATCGCCTCTGGTGAATAGTAGAACAGAATCAACTATAATACATGTATATTCCCACAAGTGGCGAGCCATAAATCTTTTATTCGTATGAACTCGATCGAGGAATACAACTCATTGAAACCTGTTCAAAAGCAAACTAGATTCTTTATCACACAGTGAATTCAAATCATTATATTATACTAAACATTATAAAGTGCTCCATTTACAAAAAATACAGGCATCGGTATTAATTACCGATCATTTTTTTATATTTAATTTTAAAACTTAACTTTTTTTATTTTTAGCCCAAACTTTCCATTGAAACGTTTCTCTAGATACTTTAAAAGAAGTTAAAACAGTTTCTTGTTGTAAATCAGTTGCTCAAACTCTCTCTCTTCAAAATGATATCACGATGTGCTAGAATATAACTAGTATTCAGCTTATCGTTTTGCTGTCTGTTCCCACTGTTTTCAGAGTCAGATAAGGAGTAGTTGTGAAATTATAGGCTTAAGAAAACAGCTATCAATTGTCTTTAAATAATAATAAATCAGTTTGGAAAAAAAATTATGAGGAATCCTAACTTTTGACCGTGCAACCTGGTAGAACAAAAGATTTTTCTCGTCAAAAATATACTTGTTAATCCGGAAAGAGAGAAAGAGAGAGCCTTTTTCCAATCCCGATTAATTTGATTAATTTTCCATCCCGGGATTCCGGGATTGAGATTTTCTCACCGAGGAATTTGAAATCCTCAATTCGCTATACTTTGTTTCCGATTATCACAGAACTTCGTTTTTTTTTTTTCAGCCCACCGAGGAATTTGAAAACCTCGATTTGGTATACTTTTCCCGGATTATCACAAAATCTCGTTTTTTTTTTAGCTCACCGAGGAATATGAAATTCTCAATCGCAGCGGTATCAATCTCGGAATTTCGGGATCAGAAAATAACGGGATCCCGGGATTGGATGCTCTAGTTGTAATGGCTTCTACATTATATAAGGTCTTGTATAATATTATTATAAACTTTTAAATCTAACTAATTATTCAAGTAACATTTTCATTTTCCTTGTTTTTATCCTCAATTTTATGCTAAAAGACAACACTGTTTACTTTTAACCTACACTCCACAGTATGAACAACTTCACATAATATACTTTACTTTGTACAAACATAAATCAAGTTTATTTGACTGATTAAAGTCACGGATCAATTTAGTAATAGTAGTTTAGGTTTTACCTGAATATCTTTTTCTTATGGAGAATCATTTGCTTGTGTGAAAAATTGTTTATCATCAATTCCCCACAAACGATTCTCTATACACAGGCACCTTTTTCTTAACAATAAAGCTATTATGTCACGAAACGTGTCACACAAATATTATTCTATGTGATCAATAAAAATACTTGAAAATAAAAAAGAGCTTTAGTGAGAAATACATACTTTTTCAAATTACTTACGGAACATTACTATATTTAAAATTACGTATTCTAGTTAACCACGCATTTTTTTATAATCAAACATTAAACCTGAATTTGAAGTGGTCAAAATAATCAAAAGAAGCAAATGGTTGGCGACAGCTATGCCGTCGTAGCGTTACGCCTCGTAGCACTCCCATGTCAACAGAAGTGAGAAATGATTGAGTAGAATAATTATTGGTCATTTGTATAATTTTCATGGACGAGCAATAACGTCTACATCATTTTTCTGTTATTATTTTACCAAATCGCTTTAGAAATTCAGTACTATTTTCATCATAACGATATTCAATATTTCAAGTTATTCAATAAATAATGCTCGTTAGTTAACTGTCTGTAATCTTATATACTCATTTGTGTAATAAGAAAGACAACGCAAACTGATACAACAGTTTTTATCGACGTTCACAATATTTATTGATCGGAGGCACAAAACAAAATAATTATTTTAAATATTATTTAATCGCCAAAGTTAAAATCTTTTAAGCTATTTTTCATGAAAATCATGTTTAAATAGCAGTGGTTGATTACTGATATAATAACACCACAAACCCTATAATTTATAGCACATCAATATATAAAGCACTAACTGAAGACTAAAACCAACTGTTTAAGGTTAATTGGTATGTATTTTCTTTCAGGTTATGTACACAGAAACGGTTGGCAATAGAAATTGACATTTCGTTTTGTTTTCAGGATTGCAAAAAATTGAATCAAACATCCATGCCTATTGAAGCATAATCTTAAAATCAGTTAAAAATCGATTTATGAAATTGTCTATTCGAAGACTTGGTGGAATGTAAATATGATGTTTTAAATTGTTAATAGAGTTATTTTAACAATTTGTCTTAACAAAAACTCAATAATCCTTTGTAATTTATTTCCACTTTATTCTAAGAGGTCAGGACCGTTTCGCTTATGGTGAGCTTTGTCAACTGATGCTCACCATGAGCGAAACCGTGTCAAATAAATTGGAAATAAAGTAGAAGTAAAGTAGAAATAAAGTACAAATTAATATTGTGTTTTTATTAGTGCCTTTCCACCAAGTATAAGACAGTGAACGCCCTAAAAATAAAAATTGTAATCCTATAAACCTCTAAAAGTTTGAATTGGGATAAAAAAATAAATGATGATTTTAACAAATTTGTATTTACGAGCTTATATCATTCTTCTACGTGAGATTGATAAATAAACGCAAACGATGGTATTAAGACGCATATCATAGTCAAAAGACTTGGACGTACAATTTCATATTGGACATTCCAATGAGAGACCTGATTCGATTTTTTAAACAAGAATGTACATTAAATTTGAATCGTTCAAACTATGTACATTCTCACAAATTTTGTCACTAACGACCCGGGTTTCGCCTTTCGGCATCTTCAGGCATTCAAGTGCACGGATGAACTTGAACTGACGCTTAGCAAATAAAAGTTTCGTGCTTATATAAGATACAAATGCATCACCGAGTCCAAAGCCATTGCTGGCGAAAAGGATGAGCTCATGGGAATTCCAACAGATTTGTGTAGTGAGCAGTTTCAAGAATTATATAATCTGTTTGTCGGCAAAGGTTTTATGATTATATGATTTTATGGTTATATAGGGTATAGAAGAGGAGATGTGGGAAAATTTGTTATTTCGTTTAAAATCGGAAGACTTTGCAACTGTGCTTTATTGATTTCTAAAATTTCTTGGAAAAAGAGCTTATGACTGTCCGTATTTGGGTGTAACATTTTTATCCCTTGTTCCTGATTGAACACGTGTCCTTCCGAAATTAAGTGATTAGCAAAAGTAGACGTGTCTTTTTTCAATCTAAAGGCTGCCATATGTTCTAAAACTCGGATGTTCAATGTTCTTTCTGTTTTGCCGATATAAAACTTTGTACAACAAGAACATTGCAATCTATAAATCCCGGATTTATTTAAGTAATGTATTTTATCTTTATTATTAATTAATAATTTGCCTAAAGAGTTTTTACAGTAAAAAGCAGGTCTAACACTATCAGCTAGCTGTTTTTTAATTTTGAGACTTGTATTTCCTAAAAAAATGATTCTACGCCAATACCTAGTATGATCTATGTCCTTTGACACTATACCTTTAAATAACATTTTTTCTGCAAGTTTAGCTTGTTTTTTTGATAAAAGATTGTCTATAAGAGACATATCATATCCATTGTTTATGGCGATTTGTTTGATGATTTTCAATTCAAATGCAAAAGGATTATCGAAGATACCTTAAATGCACGTAGAGTAAACCCGATAGTAACAAAAGAGTTATTAAATATATTAGACGTTTGCGTTGACCAGAACTATTTCCAATTTAACAATACAATTTATAAACAAACAGAAGGCCTTGCAATGGGAAACTGCCTATCACCGTTGTTAGCTGAGTTTTATATGAACTATTTAGAAGATACAATTTTTAAAAACAAAACAGAAGCCAAACCTATAGTCTATTGGTTCCGATATGTAGACGATATTCTTTGCCTGTTTAATGGAACAGATAGACAAATAACTCACTTTCATAACTTTATAAATTCATTAGATAAAAATATTAAATTTACTCTAGAAGTCGGAGGCAAAAATATTAACTTTCTTGACTTAAATATTAACATTGAAAATCATTCTCACGAGTTTAAAATATTTCGGAAGCCAACATTCTCTGACACTGTAATCCATAAAAATTCAATGCACCCATTTTCTTATAAACTAGCCGCTTTTCATTCAGAAATACATAGACTTGTGAGTGTTCCTTTAAACGAAATAAACTTTAATATTGAATTGAAAATCATCAAACAAATCGCCATAAACAATGGATACGATATGTCTCTTATAGACAATCTTTTATCAAAAAAACAAGCTAAACTTGCAGAAAAAATGTTATTTAAAGGTATAGTGTCAAAGGACATAGATCATACTAGGTATTGGCGTAGAATCATTTTTTTAGGAAATACAAGTCTCAAAATTAAAAAACAGCTAGCTGATAGTGTTAGACCTGCTTTTTACTGTAAAAACTCTTTAGGCAAATTATTAATTAATAATAAAGATAAAATACATTACTTAAATAAATCCGGGATTTATAGATTGCAATGCTCTTGTTGTACAAAGTTTTATATCGGCAAAACAGAAAGAACATTGAACATCCGAGTTTTAGAACATATGGCAGCCTTTAGATTGAAAAAAGACACGTCTACTTTTGCTAATCACTTAATTTCGGAAGGACACGTGTTCAATCAGGAACAAGGTATAAAAATGTTACACCCAAATACGGACAGTCATAAGCTCTTTTTCCAAGAAATTTTAGAAATCAATAAAGCACAGTTGCAAAGTCTTCCGATCTTAAACGAAATAACAAATTTTCCCACATCTCCTCTTCTATACCCTATATAACCATAAAATCATATAATCATAAAACCTTTGCCGACAAACAGATTATATAATTCTTGAAACTGCTCACTACACAAATCTGTTGGAATTCCCATGAGCTCATCCTTTTCGCCAGCAATGGCTTTGGACTCTATGATGCATTTGTATCTTATATAAGCACGAAACTTTTATTTGCTAAGCGTCAGTTCAAGTTCATCCGTGCACTTGAATGCCTGAAGATGCCGAAAGGCGAAACCCGGGTCGTTAGTGACAAAATTTGTGAGAATGTACATAGTTTGAACGATTCAAATTTAATATTGAAATTCCACCAAGCACCTTCAGTCGAAATCTTAAATTTAAAAGAATGTACATATAATAGCTTTTAATGGTTTTATATAAAAACAGTGATATCAAAATATTCCGTTTAGTTATACATAGGTACCTAATATTACTGACTAAAATATTACGTATGTAATTATTACAACATATTGACACGGTAGGGTTATAGGCACCCGCTTCCACTAGCACTTTTGTGAGGAAAGCTGGCAGTATTTAAAAAAAAAGGTGTAGCTAAATTAATTGTGTTTGAATTTTGTTATCAGGTAACCCGTAATATCAATTGTTTATTGTTAATGGCCTTCAATGGCAACATTGTTTTTCGATACCGATGTGATTTTTTTTCTTTCTTGCTCTTTGGGACACGAACCGTACACATCGTGTGTGGGGATTACTTCCCGGTCTCTGGAAAGTGGTTCCAGAGACCTTTAGTTGTAAATTCACTTGCAGTTCTTTTTCTTTTGTGATTTTGTTTTTTTCGAGATGAAAGAAATAATATTTTTCCATTTCGACGAAAATTAAATTCCATTTTGTTCTCTGCGCAGATTTTAACGTCATTTTTTTATTTCTACATTTATAAAATCGTGTGAGCAAGCTAGGTTGTATAATAGTTATTTTGTATTGTAATAATTCAAAATTTTGTTTGTTAAATATTCTATGTAATAAAATTTATGATTGCAAGTTTCTTAAATAAACATTTTCGTGATAGTCGAGCGATGTTTGATTTAATATCTACCCACCTGTCAACTCGCGGTATTTGTCGTAATGACTTTTATTAGTGGGGATTTATTCTTGGGGCTTAACATCGTGAACTATAGTAGAAATTTCTAACAATAAATGAAACTCGCACTAAAATAAATTACGAGTAATGTTAATATTCTATCATAAATAAAAATATAATTATGACTATTGTGTGCACTTTGCCTCAAACATTTTTTACTGATTCTAAAAAGAAGGAGTGTTTTTGCACGTTAGTGAATGCAATGGAAATATCTAGGGCATATTTTCATTTTCCTGCTCGCTGATCCCCTTTTCTACGAACGCATTGCGCCAGAAGCAATGAAAGTCTAAGTCGAAACGCAATTAGACCAGATGTACCGGCCAATTTCCTGCAATTTGTGTCACACTTTATAGGTGAAAACTAATAAATTGCCAGCGATTAAAGTGGAAGCGTATTCCGCTTGGTTGCTAGACGATCAACACACCCACGGAATAATTCTTAAGCACTGAAGAACGTAAAAGTTTTTTTTTTCAATAATCTTCATCAAAAGTAAAATTTACGGAAAGTATTATTTTTTTTATATTCATGTCCGCTTGCAATGTGGATCGTATGGCCTCCTAATGAAATCATACCAAAGAAGTTTTTTCTACAAGGACTGTTTGTTACTCAATAGCTCAACCTCTTATTTGTCGAAAATAGTAAGGATAGAATAGATACGGTTAACTATTCACTCTTGCTACGCCCAGTTTCTTTAGGAGTAATTTGAAGAGATTTTTTAATATATCGCAAACATCTATGACTTAAAACAGAAATCGATCATTTTTTTTTTGAATGCTAGTCATACTGAGATTTGAGCCCGTAAGATCTGTCACGGAAGCTAACGGCGTCAATCATTGCGCTACATAACACTTAACACTAACATAAATAATGTATCAACATTAATCAATATTTACTCAATTGTGACCTTCATTTGACTTTTAGCATCAATTTATTGAACCTGCAAAATACAATTTAACAAGTTAGCTTATTTTTATTTTAGATAAAAAACATTGTTTGATTTGACGGTTTTTTTGTTCAGCAAACTTTTTACATATTCTTAGAAAATTTCTAAAGACGTCATTATTTGTTTGTTATTTAATAGCTCTAATCACTTAGATAAAAAAAATGCCTTTCATTGTTTGCAACGCCCGCGACATGTTTATTCATATCAATATCGCAAATTCAAAAATATTTTATTTATACACCAACGTACCCTAGTAAAAACGGTTATGTAAAAATACAACCATGAAGCATGGAACATCAACTCTTTAACTGAATAAAAAATGAGTTTTTAACGTATCTTTATTAATTCTGTCAATGTGTGTGATCATGATCACGTGGCAATTAAAATATTCAAAAAATATTAATAAATGAAGTTTATTACTAATGCACAAATACAATTGTTTATATAACGGTTGTCATGTGTGTGATATTGTTATAATATATTAAAGAAACATAAGTAGAGAAATATAGTAGATAAATATAAGAAATATAGTAATATTACTTGATAACTTGACAAAATAATGTTTGAAAAAACAATTCCTACTTTTATTTAATCGCTGTATTTGCTGCATCCAATATTTCATAAAAAAATATACACCATTAAAATGAATTCAAATTATTTTATTTAAAGCAAATAATACATTAAAAGGGTGAAACACTAAAATATATATGTCTGCTTGTCTTTCACAAAAACTTCTCCCATGCGGTATGCAGAAGCGACATTTTCACATGTCATTTTGCCATTACTAGGTCAAATATGTTATTTTCAACATTCAGCTTTGAAAACTACTATTAATTTATGTGTAACATGAGATTATTTTATCGGTATTATGTTCAACTTTCAACATACGCTAACACCGAAATAACACAGTCGCAAATACTCGTATTTTTGGTTTCTGCGTTTGGAAATACAATACAACCAAGGCAAAGACGGGCAAAACGCTTATCTATTCTATTTACATGTCACAAATGTTATATTTGAATAGTGCTATAATATAAGCGGCCGTTAAGAGCTAGTTTTGTGATTTGGTAAAAAGTAAAAAGCATAGAGTACATCAATAAAAACACAATAATCCTTTGTACTTCATTCCACTTTATTTAATATGTCAGGACCGGTTTCGCTCATTGCGAGCGTTGTCAACTGATAAGAAATATAATTTAACAATGCTATTTATACAAAATTGAAAAGTTATACACAACAATTGGCATTGAAAAGAAATTGCCAATTACATTAAAGTGATTCTAAAATAACACAAAATTAAAATGTTCAACACATCTAACATATTATTAAAAAGTCATCCCAGATTAATAAATTCAGAATGGCGATTGAAAGTAATTACAAACATAATTAAAATTTTTGAAATTTTTGACAAAGTGATAAAATGCTACATTAATTAATTAATTATATTGTTGTGTATAACTTTTCAATTTTGTATAAATAGCATTGTTTAATTATATTTCTTATCAGTTGACAATGCTCGCAATGAGCGAAACCGGTCCTGAAATATTAAATAAAGTGGAATGAAGTACAAAGAATTATTGTGTTTTTATTAATATAATGCCTGTCAACCAAGTATTGACAGTGAACACCCTAAAAGTGAGCATAGAGTACACTCAATAATTAATAAAGTAATAATTTAGCCCGGGAGTAGCCGGATAAAAAAGTTATTACAATACCTACTAAAATAAAACCACCTTTACTCATTAATGTATTTTATTTATTTAAATTATTCGTATTAAACAGTTTACTTAATTACATTGAGACAATTGATATTCTAGTCTATCAATCAATCTGAAGTCAAGCCTTAACACGTTTTATGTTTGCACTTCTAACACTGGGGGAGCAATATTGGTTTCGTTTACTGTCATTGAAAGCAGTGTCGTAGAAGATTCAATAAATAAATTTTAAAATAAGATAGAAAAACTATTCATTAAAAAAATTGTAATTTTATAATTTTCTTTTTACTCGTACATAAATCAAAGTATCGATAGCAAACAATTTTAATTCCGGTTTCAAGTTAAAAAAAAAACCCCCCAACAAAATATTAATGTATACTTTTTCAGTGTTAATTGTTCGAAGTTCACACATAAACATGTAATAAAATAATAAAGATTCTCACGTATTTCCGTCACTTAATTAAGTCATCCTCTTCAAACATACTTAATCAACGGTTAATTGACATACATTGTTCTTGACTTTTTATGAGTAGCTTTAAAACTTTATTATTTTACATTTCGTTTGTTTTTTATAACTTTAGTAAGCTTTTTAAGATTTCGACTGAAGGTGCTTGGTGGAATTTCAATATTAAATTTGAATCGTTCAAACTAAGTTCAAGTTCATCCGTGCACTTGAATGCCTGAAGATGCCGAAAGGCGAAACCCGGGTCGTTAGTGACAAAATTTGTGAGAATGTACATAGTTTGAACGATTCAAATTTAGTAAGCTTATTTTTTTAATTAGTTATAAGCAACAGTTATTTTTTTCATGTTGCTCTTTATTAACTTTTGTTATATATTTTCATGACTATCCCTCTATATTTTTGCTCTGTATATCTTATCACCCACTTATGTGGTCGAGTGGTCAACGTCGTTTGCTTCGGTTACGGAGTTCACGGGTTCGAATCCCAGTGCGGACAGTTTTATAAAATGATTTTTCAATCGATTTATGAATTTCTGTTCGAAGGCATGAATGTATGTAATGTCTTGAATTCCACCCTCCCACCCATCCTATCTTATAAATGGGGCATATCGAGATCGATTAGCCAACCACTAGTCCTGTCCTAGTCCTATCCTTATATTCCTACTATCTTTGGAAAAAGAGAGGTTGAGCAACTGAATAACAAGCAGCTCTTGTAGAAACACTTTAGTTGAGATAAACACCATTAGTACTCCATATGCTCCACAGTTGGAGCGGAAATGGTAAAAAAAAAATGTATCTTATTAAGATAAAAAAAATGTCTAACTGTACGGTATCGTTTCTTATATTTTGTAAAACAAAAATGAATTCAATAAACATCTTACATTATTTATTACGGATCCTGTAAGTAGAAACTGTTATTATTTATGCGATTTTATATTCGTTGAGTTAATATTTAATAAACAGAAAAAAAGTTATATATTTGACAACAAGAAAAACTACGCCCCTGAATGTAAGATTGTGCCAAGATCGTCTTCGCCGAGTTAGTTTACCTCAAGACAAATAACACAAACAGATCATTGCCTCTTGCCTCATCTGCATATATATGAGGCGGGAATCTCGTTTCCAGAACTGGAATACTTTTGTCACTTGTCTTGATTTGCATTATTTCTTCATTACGTTTACCTTAAAAGACGTCTTGCACAGTTTAGTTTAAAAGCGTATGGCTAAACTTCATTCATCATTTCTCTTTGTACTTTGTATCGTGAGATATTGAAATTTGTAGTTGGAACTATCGTTCAGCAGTTTTTTAAAAATATATTATGCTATAATGGTTTATATTTTGCAACATATTACAGATGAGTCACCCTTTGGGCTATCAAATATCTTTTATCAGATCTATCTGCTAAAAGTGTCGACTACCTTCGAATAAAATTCAAAGCAGTTTACCTATATATCTGGCATGCCTCTATTTTTATCAGTATCAACCAATTTAGCGAATGAAACAGTTAGCATGTCTTCATTACAGGAGACATCAGAAACTTATTTTTTTTAAATCTATGGCCGCGGCTAATGTGGAGAATGTAACCTCTGAATGGAAGTATATTAACAGGAGTTTTCTTCAACGAGAATTGTTTGTTACTCAAATGCTCACGTTTTTTTCTAAATGGATTAGGCTAAGACTGGACTACTTGTAAAATGTAAATTAGTTATCGGTTAGCCGCTCTCGTTTTTTAGACATCACAAACACCCATGCCTTCAAACAAATTTTGATGAATCTATTTATTAAATGGTACTGTTAATCGAACCCGTGAGATCCATCACATAGTTTAACGACGTTGTACGCTGCGTCACGAACCCGAAACCTTAAAAAAAAATATATTCTTTGAATACAAATATAATACAATGAATGCAAAGCAAAGTTGGGATTCAAATCTTTGAATACCGCCACTAAAAACCACATTTTTTTCATTGGTTCGCTTAAACTATAATATATGGGCTCTCGAGAGGTAAAGTGAGCCAACTAGTAAAATGGTAAAAAAAAATCTTGGACTTTTAAGTACAATCACGTCTTTATTTGATGTTTTAGTGGATTGCATATTTTTATTTTACGGAGATAACATTATTGCAATGTGTATTAACTGAGGTTACTTCACTTTTACGATACACTGAGACAGGGTTTCTCAACGGGGGACCACAGTACAGTTTTGTGGGGACACGGTCAAATTTTGCAAAATCAGTAAATTTTTGTGATTTATAATTTGCATCTAACATATTTTTTTTCTAAAATACCTCATGCCTCACTTCACCTCTAATGAGCCCATATAATATGTGTAATTATTCTCAAATTATTCGACTGTTTATTATAACATTTTACTGGTGTTTATTTATCTGCATTTCTCACTATTATCTTTGTCTACTTGTGATTTCTCACAGCAACGTCATTCTGTCAAACTATTACGGACATTGCTTTGCTCCGCATGAATGTACTTGTTACATTTACTGGTAATGTATAATCAAGAAGGAGCAACACTGTGAATGCCATATTAAATGAACCGGGAAGCTTCAGAACGCTTATGCAAGAATTTTAGCTACCTACAACCAATGGAGACAGATCCATACCTAGGCAAACAAACGAATTCATATTTAATTTAATTTTCAATCATATTTTGTCATATAAGTGTGGTTTTTCTTCTTTTTTCTAGAAGAGTACAGGATGAACCTTGATCGCTTGGTATACCACCTTTCCACAGCAATTGCCTACCTGCAGCACTAATATGTTCTGTACCACCGTGTTCATTCATCGAAAATATAATGTATATTAATATAAAATTAAGAAGCCGCCAGAATACGGGATTTATGAGCTAAAATCCTATTATGTACAGTTTTTTAAGTTTGATTGAATTTTCATATATTTCTGTCCAAAGGCTTGGATGTAAGTGATATCTTGCATTCTCTCCCGCTCTTCCCCCCTTCAAAACGGACGTTGCGAGAGTGATTAGCTAACCACTAGTCTAATTTGCTTAGTCCTATCCTTTTATCCCTTCTCTTTATGAACAAAAGAGAGACTGAGTCACAAAGAGTTTTAATAGAAAAAAACTGTTGAAATATCTCCATTAGGAAGCCACATGCTCCACATTGGGAGAGGACAAGAAGTAAAAAAATAAGATCATTATGATTTAGATGACTCATAGATCAATACAAATGACGTACTTACTTCAGATTCATACAAAAATAGTTTTTTTGCAATTTTAAATATGCTCAATATGATTTTCTTATAAAAATCTCTATTTATATAAAAATAAAAAAATATATATTTCAAACGAGCCTAATGATCGACGATACTTTTTTAACTTACGTATTAATATTATTTTTCGAAGTTTCAATAGTTTTATAAAAACTCACACACATATTTTAATGCCATATATTTGAACATGCTTTAATAAAAACAAAATCATTGAACGATATCTGCCTAAAGATATAATACCCTAACATTACTTCAATAATAATTATATGCAATATTTAACTTGCGTTCAATACTGGATACAGGTAGGTATTGAGGAATTAGGAGGCTTTTATTCAGTAATTCTCAACTTTGGACATCAATTATAATAATTCAGTTGAAATATATATTATCTTCACTCTACTAGCAGAAGTTGGTAAATAATAAATCGGCAATTTTGAATAAACAGCAAATGACAAATTTCAGCTTCTAGTATTATAAAATCTCTTTTTCATATTTTATGTTCCATAGATAATTATTTTATTTGCCGCCTGTGTGGTCGAGTGGTCAACGTTGTTGGCTTCGGCTACGGAGAGCCCGGGTTCAAATCCCGGTACGGACAGTTTCTATAAATTGATTTTTCAATCGATTTATGAATTTCTGTTCAAAGGCATGGGTGTATGTGATGTCTTGAATTCCCCCCTCTCACCCATCCTATCCTACGAACGGGGCGTATCGAGAGCGATTAGCTTACCACTAATCCTGTCCTAGCCCCTATCCTTCTATCCCTACTCTCTTTAGAAAAAAGAGAGGTTGAGCAACTGAGTAACAAGCAGTTCTCGTAGAAACACTTCTGTTGAGATAAACTCCATTAGGAGTCCATATGCTCCACATTGGGAGCGGACATGGCTTAAAAAAAAAAAGATAATTATTATATTTAATTATCAAATTCACCGAAATCATTTTTTCTCTGTTAAGCAGAAGACAAATCTTGATTTCATACAATATGCATATAGCATTCATTGAAATATTTCATTACAGCTACATGTTTGACAATTTGAAGTTTTTGTGAAAGTAAAATTATGCTATTGTTGAGAATGTGAAGTGTAATGTTGCTGATAATTTTTTGAGGAATCGTGGACATAAATTGTTTGGTCTTCCAGTGTGTCAAACCAGCTCGCTTATTCATATTCCCCTGAAAAAAAAATTAACAGCGACTAACAGTATTGTCGACATATTTCGCGTAGACGAATTTAATATTTTATGTATAATATTGTATTAAAGTGGACTTTGTCACAGCTTACAGCCAGAATAGCTTAGAGCTAGGGCATCCAATCTCGGGATCCCATTCAATTTTTTTTATCCCGAAATCGCAACCGTATCAATCCCGGGATTTCGGTATTGAGAATTTTTGCGCAAATCTCGAAAATTGACACGAATTTTGCAAATCGAGAATTTCAGATTCCTCGGTGAGCTAAAAAAAAAACGAGGTTTGGAGATAATACAGGGAAAAAGAATAGCGAATTGAGGATTTCAAATTCCTTGGTGAGCAAATCCCAATCCCGGGATTGAAAATTATTCAACCCCGAAATCCCGGGATTGGAAAAGGGCTCCGGGTATGGATACCCTACTTAGAGCTCAACTCCAAATGATAATTATCTCCATTTTTTTTTCAAAAATATGTTTTTTTTTACACTGTAAAAGCAAATTTTTGATTTTTTGAAATTTACATTTAAATGAATTTATAATTAATAGATCAATTTAAATGTCAGCGTTATTTCTATAAGCCTTCTAAAATTAATGACATTGTTTCAAATGCATAGTTTTATTTCTCAAACATTTCGCTATAAAAATAATTGCCCCCTTACAGCGGTGACTTTTGTTGATAATATTTTTTAAATAATGAAAAAAATGTAATGTAATTTTAAAATGACAGAAAAAAAACGTCTTAAATTACATTCTGGTTAATTTATAAGAATATGGATGACACGTCACTAGTTGACAATCACACCTTAGTCCTCTAGACAGGCAAGCAGTCATGGGAAGTGTTTCGGCATTGGAGCCTTTCTCATTTCCTTTCAGGAAACGTAAATTTGCATGAGGATTAGCAGGAATGAAATATTCTGGGGTCTTTCTGAAAAAGGGGAAGTAAAATTCATGACGCGATTCGTTCATTATAGCAAACGGTTTTATTAAGGAGCGTGCAGGTCGTTGCCGAAAGGGTGTTATCCCATGATTGACTGTCATGTCTACGCGAAGAGTTCAATGTCTCTACAATATACCTTACCAAGCAAATGGTCACCGCAGTAAAGTTGTAACGATGTGAATTTGTTTTGATAGATTGTTTAGTAAAAGGGTTAAAGTGTCGAATAGACCCTTTCAATTTTATTACTGATTATTGAAATTTCAACAAAGGAAGTTAAATGATTACCCCTGCACTCTTAAGGTTCTGTTCATAAGCTATCTAAGGTCGACTTTACTGGTTTTTCTATTGAAGATTTTTTTATTTAAGTCAATTAACCTGTTTTGAAATGCCAGTAAATTTTCTTTTTAGTGCAGTCCTTGTGTATGGGTTAGACACCAGGTCGCATACCTCTAAGGACTCTCAGAAGTTACAAGTGTTTGAGCAAAAGGTCTTATGACAGAATCGGTGCTGTCTACGAGAATGGCATCTTGCAACGTCGGCACAACCATGAGCTTAATATCCACTACTGTTAACCAGAGATTGACAGATTTGTCAAAACGTTACAGCTACGCTGGGCCGGACATACATATATTATGCATGTATAAATTTAAGCCTGCAAAATGTCTTACAAATTTTACCCCTGAGGGAAGATAAAGCTTTGGAATACGTTTATGGGAAGATGGAGTCTCAAAGAACCTCCGAATGCTGGAGGTCTGTAAGGGTACAGGACCGAGTGAAGTGGAGGAAATTGATTGAGGCGGTCAAGATTCATCCCGAACTATATCGCCAAGAAGAAGAAAAAATTGGTACGTACGTGTAGATATAAACTGGCGTTGATATGTCCCGTGGGAACTCCTACTGTTGGCCACTTCGACTTCGATACATAACACAACTGACACAACGGAACTGGAGGATGTCGGCATGTCACGGGAGGAAAAAAACACTTTTTTTCTCACCCAAAATATATATTTGAAATGATAGTATGCATATCCTTGGTGTTGAATTTTTTTATATGTATGTAACATCCATAATATTATACATTTATTGAGATGATTTTTTACTGACTCATTACTAACAGACTTAAATTATTGATGCATATTTGAAAAGCAAAAAGTTTCAGCTCAAAAACAATAATCTATCAATCAAACGATTCACCCTTTGAGACTTTAAAATTTTCTAACAATTTTAGCCCACTGGTTTAGTTGATTAATTTTCTATACGGTTATTGATTCGGCATAAAATGACCATATAGATTGTGATGGAACTTTTATCATTGGTGTTTCATACCTTAAATTACTTTATTTTCCTATTGGACTGTGTCATATAAAGTTGTGATTTTTACGTGTCATACAGCGACAATATATGTATCGCTGAAACTGAACACGATTTTGAATGAATAATTTGTGGTTTGGCCATTGCTACACAAACAGGATAAGCACACACATACCATCACACACAAACGTGAAACACAAATGGGGATCGCAAATATATCACCCCTTGTTTGAACGTGAGAAACATTCCGATATACCGCTGGTATAAATACGGTTAAATACCTTTGGAAAACCAATTTTGCGCTATTAGCGGGACAAAATATCGAAGTGTTGCGGCCCACTTGATTTGAAGGACGGTAATACTGATATAATGACCAATCTAGTAGAACAGTAGAAGTGTATAATTAATGTTAATGTACTTGTAGTAAATGAATTATTATCTTGGAAAAAAGCAAAGAATCTTGAAGGTGTTGAATACCTTGCAGAGATGGTCAAAGACGAAAATTATTAATTGAAATCCAAATCACATATAAGCGAAATATTTCTGAAGCAAACTCCTGTGTTTTGAAACTTTAACTCATTTAAATAATAATAAAACCCTGTTTGTACTAATAAAACAATTATTCGTGAGAATCAGGACCGTATTCGCTTATTACTGTTATTTTCAACTGATAAAAGAATATATGTATTTGATACAGTGCAATTTATAAATCTATTTTAATATTTATAAAAAAATATCAGTTTAAAATGCTTATGATTAAGGAAACCAGTTTTGGTCCAAATAAATAATTGTATAATAATTACAAAAGAGTGGTTTATTGTTATTTAATATATTTATTTTCTATTAATTATTGATAGTGAACACCTTTACCCTTAAATACATCGTTTAATATTTTTTATAAAATTGCATGGTTTTTGACAAACATATAAATTGCAAAATTTCGTTTAATCGAAATAATTTTTACAGTTATTTAATCGTTAATAGTTAATGAAGATGTATTTTTATATTCTCTTGAATGCAATAATATTTTTTCCCGTCGAAAATCATTTTTTTTAACAGTTAAAAATTAATTTGCTATTTTTGCCTTTCAAGATTTCAAAAAATCCAGCTCTCAGATTGCCGATTAAAGGCAACAACCTCTCGCTACCACAACAATCATTAAAAAATGAAAAAAAAATGCATTTTTCCATTTGGTATAAAAATCTACATATGTTAAAATCAACTTCAGTTTACAGTAGCTTCTTTTTTTCGTAGTACAGTATGCATTAAAGGGTTAAAAGTGCTTAACATATATGATATGTTTGATAGACAAAACGGAAACGCTGTTATACTTAATAAATGTGATATTTACTGGTTGCATTACCTGTTGTGGTGTGCCTGTTTTAAAAGCATTTTGGCTAAAAAGTACTACTCAAAGTGGCGAAACACGCTATACACACAATAATACAGTTTTAATAATCAAACTCACATCTTAACGTAAAAGATAAGTTAATAAAAACAATAATCCTTTGTACTTCATTCCACTTTATTTAATATGTCAGGACCGGTTTCGCTCATTGCGAGCATTGTCAACTGATAAGAAATATAATTTAACAATGCTATTTATACAAAATTGAAAAGTTATACACAACAGTTGGCATTGAAAAGAAATTGCCAATTACATTAAAGTGATTCTAAAATAACACAAAATTAAAATGTTCAACACAACTAACATATAATTAAAAAGTCATCCCAGATTCATAAATTCAGAATGCGATTGAAAGTAATTACAAACATAATTAAAATTTGGGAAATTTTTGACAAATTGATAAAATGCTACATTAATAAAGTGAATATGCTTAATGATATGAATATGCTTAATGATAGTTTTATGTTTTCCCCGCTTCCAAGTAGTTGGTGTGTTCATTCATCACTTAAACAAAATCGACAGCCAGGAAGATTCTGAAAAACAAATTTTTCAAAGACCATATCAATTCTAACAAAAGAAATCTATATTTATTTTTATTTTTTTTAATTTATATAAAAGAATAGTTAACAAGGGCTAATGCAATGGATAAAGTAACGGGGAACTAGCAAAAATTATTTGATCGTTTAAAAGATCTGAATCAGGTAAAAATTTGAATCTATTGATTTCTAGGATTTCTTGCTTGTCTAGTTTGACAGACTTGTTATTTAAATGTAGAACTTTAAAGTTTCTACCAATATCGAAAGTGTGTTTATTTTGAAACAGATGGTTTCCAAATGAAGACTGTTCATCCCCTTTCTTAGCACAATTCAAATGCTCTTTGATTCTAATATTAAACGATCTACCTGTTTGACCAATATATTTGGCGTTACAGGAGTCGCAATTGAGTAAATAAATACCGCTTTGGTTCAAAAAGTTTAATTTATCTTTAGAATTAACTAAAACACGACTCAAGTTGAGTGTGTTATAAAAGGTTACATTAAATTTATTTCTATCAATTTTCCTAGCGATTTGTTCTGTAACTCTACCCAAGTAATTTAATTTAACCCTAAAATTTTTAAAAAAAAAAAACTTGCACTCTTAAATGTTAGCTCTGGCCTGGTGTTGGATAAACCTGTTGTTATAAAACAGTATCTTATCAGTTGACAATGCTCGCAATGAGCGAAACCGGTCCTGAAATATTAAATAAAGTGGAATGAAGTACAAAGGATTATTGTTTTTATTAATATAATGCCTTTCCACCAAGTATTGACAGTGAACACCCTAAAAGTGGGTAAAAGATAAGCACAGAGTGTGGTATGTTTTTTTGCTGAAAATAGATAAAGAAAACAGATTTCTTTACGACTTATATTTAATCTTTAATTTTATCTAGTCTCTTAGTCTTATTTCAAAGATCTATCCAATTAATATGTAAAAAAGAAACAATTCAATTGAAATATTTTTCTGTGTATGTCCAGAACTAGCGTTTAGTCAACTACAGCACATCGTGTTTCTGTATTGCATACCTATGTGCAGTCACAGTAATTAAATTCCCACAAATGACAACAGGCTCGCCCACCCATGTAAATAGAATAATACTTTTCATGCATTAAATGTTTATTTTAAAAGTCGATTTTAAATAAATATACACGCTAAGCAAACATATTCAAATAACATCGAGCTGATATCAACGTGATATGTTACTACATCCTTTATCAATTTTATGCCGTGGTTTATCTATTAAAAAATTACGTATTTTTAATTGCAAAACGAAGATGCTTGTGTCTAGAACAATTGCCGAAACTCATTTTTATTTCTAATTGTACTAGTGATATTATGATTATTATTATTATCCATGCCCGCTCTCAATGTGGCGCACATGGCTACATATTGAAAGTATTTCCGACAGTTTTTCTACTAGAACTTTTTAATATTCTTTTGCAAAACCTCTTAAAAGATTAGGAATGGAAAGGATAAGGCTAGGACAGGATTTATGGCTCTACGCACGTTATTTTAAGATTGAAAGCGTGGAAAAGAATTCGATACATCACGGACTTCCATTATTTTAACAGGAATTGAAACATCGATCTGAAAAACACTGTTAGTACTGGGATTCAAATCCATTAGATCCGTTACCGTAGCTATTGACGTTGACCAAAGTACTATAGATAGACCATATTATTATTTATGCGTTATAAATTGTTGAAAATCTGGATTTTTGTCGAAATAAATCATAGTGTTGTCCACTACATTAAAAAAATGAGACTTTGAATAATAATATTAATGTTAACACTGAATAATAAACTTCAATAATACAAAAAAAAAACGTTCCAAATAATACAATGATATGATTTTAATCTCAAGAAATTAAAACCGTCAATCTATATTAATTAGAGAGTATTGTCGTAGTCACATTGTGGACTTTTCTCCACCGTAGAGGCGTAGGATGTCTCGAAAGCGTAGCACCGTAGCCGCTTGAGTAATGTAGAAGCAGTCTACGGGGAAATTCATTCGGTCTAATTGCCTGGGATTAGCCTTGTTTAATCATCGGTAAAATAAACAACTCTCTACCAACACATTTATACCGGCTCTCGCATACTCTTTTATACAAGCAGTGGCGTATATTCAGACAGTATATTCACAAATCAGACATCTATACCTTCGAACAAAAATTCTTAAGTCGACTGAAATATCAATTTGCGAAACTGTTCGTTGGTACCGAGATTTGATCCTGTGAGCACCACGACCAAAACGACGCTATCTACTACTTGACCACGGACTTAAATTAAAAATTTTACTGTTATAATATTATTAATTAGGTATAACTATTAAAAAATATCATTTTTACCTTATTTTAATGAATTATTACCAATTAAATGCCAATTTAACCAAAAAAAGCTGGTTGTATGAAAAAAATAAATTATTATAAAGAAATAATGATTTTTTCAAATATGAAGTAATTAATTATAAAGCATAAAACAATATGATTCTTTAATAATTTTTTGCTAATTGTATCTTAAATTATAACTATGTTCATTGTGATTAAATCAGGACGCCACTGCCAACAAAACATTAAGAGATGTAAAATGAATGAGAGGTGATACATCTCTTCTTAGGGGGCAAAAAGGTTAGGTCTATTACATGTATAGTTTATCGATATTTAAGATACAAGCAAATTTAGTTAATATGAAGCATAGAAAGGCCAAGTACATACACATAAAGTGTATGAAAAAAATGTATGAAATCGTCTCACAAGAAATGATGTTATGTTTTTGATATATTTATTTTGACTGTTTGATTAAAAATCATTTAATAAATTACGTTTTAATATTTAAAATAGAATATATTCAAAATTTTACTCATCTCATAGGTAAAATGCTATACAAAAATCTTAAATATAAATCAATGTTTTCCTTAAAATTATAATGAAAATATATACTTCTTGACGCTGCTTCAAGCTAGCTTATGCATTATATAAAGTATGTATATCGACCGTGAAAAGGAAAAAAGACGTAACCCACACATATAAAATTTTACAGGAGGCGCAAAAAACGTGTTTTGATGATTTTGGGCCATATGCAAATTATGAATTAGCCACAACATTGAGGTGCACAGAGACTTCTAAACTGGTGTTTAATTGACATAATCTAACATTAATTAAAGAAATTGTCTGTCTACGAAAAATCTTTATTTCAGTCTTTTTTCTTGATTTAATTTTTTTACAAGGTCATCTTTTTCAAACTTAAAAGCTAAATTATGATACTAATTCGGCATTTGCAGCTTGCATCATTTTAATAGAACGTGTATCAAGCTTCATACATTGTGATTATCGAAAAAAAGCTGTTTTGAAAAAAGTGTGGGTTACGTCCTTTTTCCTTTCCACAGTCGATATGATCATGTGATTTATAGGCCAAGTTTAGTTATCTTCAGATTAGACATGTTACCAAGAGGACAATACTCTTAAGTAAGCGTGTTTCCTTTTTGGTGGTGGTGTCCACGTGCTCAAATCCAAGAAAAAAATATATTACTTTTAACAATATATTAGTAAATTGTGCTCATGGATATGTTTTATTTCATCCTACCCATCCAATACAAAAACATGGCGTAGCTTTTTTTCAAATTCGATCTGTCAGTTTTATTTCATTTTCAAAATAATTTGAATATTTTTCTGTCAAGAAATGACAGTTACCACCATGCAAGTGACTTTATCGTTGCTAATTTCAGAGCTTTCAATTGACCAAGTTAATGAAATAATGCACAAATATGGTGGCGTATTTTGCACTAAAATTGCAATGTGATGCACATGTGACAAAAATACGTGTAGCTTGCATTCGTTCGTGAATTCAATTAGCAGCGAAGCCCCGCCAAATTTCCATGACTCGAAGCTTTATTATATTTTCAAACGTTTGAATATGTACGAATTTCAAATTTTGAGCTACCCATACTAGAATAATTGCAAAAATACACGCGTATTTCATAATTATATATCTCATTATTCTATTTTAATTACAAACCGCAGAAGGGCGCTCTTGAGAGTTTCATATTTTTCTCTGCGGTTAAAAATAAAAATATTTTCGTTTTCCACTGCGTTTCTCTTAATTTAATATTTTAATCGCTCTAAAGGTCTTTACTGTCAATCTATAATGGAAAGGCATACTAAATGACTACACTTTTTTAATAATTTCATATCATTTATTAACGGCTAGAACCATTTTTCTTCAGATCGAGTATTTTCAAGACTTTACTTAATGTTTAAGATTTCGATTGAAGGTACTTGGTGGAATTTCAATATTAAATTTGAATCGTTCAAATTATGTACATTCACACAGATTTTGTCTGTCTTCAGGCTTTCAAGTGCACGGATGAACTTGAACTGACGCCTAGTTAATAAATCTTTCGTGTTTATAATAAGCACATGGGAATGGGAATACATAATTTGAACGATTCATTTTTTTATTTAAAGTTATTTAAACAAAATGAAGAACTAATAATACTGAAGTATAAAACAATTGGTAACATAGTATTATTATGGTATGAGAAATTATGTGTGGCAGAACGTGGTTAGTCTTCGAAGCTCATCATTTTATTACTGCTATCTCTGAAAATAGAGATTGACCAACCGACTTATGATTAGTTCTCATTTATTGAAATTATATTCGGTAAATACATCCAGTCGATTCTGTGGAGCATTGGTCAATATCGTTGGCTTTGTTGACGAATCTCATAGGATCAAGTACAAGAATGAACAGCATGTTTTCATTTTTTTGTATGATTTCTTTTCGAAGGCATGGTTGTTTTTAATCTCTAAAATTCCCTACCACAATTAACCATTAGCCCTGTTTTACTCTGTTCTACTTATAAAATAGAGAGGATGAGCGATTGAGTAACAAGCAGTTCTCGTAGAAAAAACTGTTGAGATACCTTCTCTTAGATTTTTGGGATATGTAATGAACATGGATTTATAAAAGCCATTGTGAGTAGCTCTGTCAGATATTATTATAAAAAAATATTTACAATTTTTTTACTTGGATAGAGTGTTACTTGTTTTAAAAAACTACTTAATTAAAAATAATTAATTGAGGCGGTTGAAAGCAAAGATATCTTTCTACAACAGATTTTTTTGAGAAAATCTTGAAAAACAGATAAAAACATTAGTTACTAATTCCTTATAGTACAATATTGTGATTTACAACGAATTTGTCAAATGTGATGAGAAAACATTTTGATACGTGACTTTTTTTATTCGACGAAACTTTAAGAGTGAAGAAGCTGGATTTGTTTCTAAAACGAGTTTCAAAAAAACGATTTTCTATGGAATGAAAACAATTTTTTTACTGACGTTTCAGCTCACAAGCTGTTTTATTTAAAGCCATGATTCTGCCATCTATACTTTTTTTTCTAAGATTGCTTCCTTTGCTTCTCACCCTCTCAATTACAATGATATCCAAATAGCATCACTGTTAAATAAACCATTTTAACATATATATGTTTTAACGTTTTTTTTATTAAAACAAACAATATGCCAATATTTATTTTGTCAATTTCAATTTTGCCGACTGGACAAATAATATCAATTTCATTATTTTAATAAAAGCCACTCTACAAAAATGAATAGCAATGCGATGATTTGACTATCAAATTTAATCAATTATTAGACAGGTTTGGCGCCACAATCCGCCATTTTATATATAAGCGTGAATGGATACCATTATACTACAGATCAATGCTCAGTGTATTATTTATAAATCAGTCGGGCATTTTTTGAAAGGTAACCAAAAGTTTTAAGACATGAAGCAGTTGAAGATTTTTTAGGATTTTAAGCACCATATTACTCTCTTTTCCTATCATTTTTTCTTTTTGCAACAAGGCCATTTAAATATTTCAAAGATTAACTCCAACCTTAGCTATTACTAGCGCCGTATATGAACGGTGAATTATTTAATTATGTATTGCCATTCTCAATTATTTTATTTAATACTACTTTTTTCCGAATATGAATACCAAAAATATTAATTATTATCAGTACATTTTGGCAGCAATATTACTTTTATTATTTGTTACAATATTAGAGATTAATATTTACAAATAAATTGGTAGACACATCGAGGGTTATTATATCTCGTACTGAACTCATCATCAAAAGAGTCCACAAATGAATGCAATAAAAATTAAGCTAAACCCAAGTTGGAAGTAACAGCTTCTAGAAAATGATTCAATAGTATTAATGAATTGGTTAATTTTCAGTTCTAATATTTTCTTTTTGAAATAATAGACAATTTTATTTCCAGACCTACCCATATAAAGAAGATTGTTTTTTGTATAGTAATAGTAAAAATAATCATTTGTTACGTAAATCCTGATTTAAAGAAAACCTTTCTCAAATCGAACAGCATACATACGACCATTTTTTTAGTACTATATGAACATGTGCTTAGCAAAGTTAGATAAATTTTCGAATATCAAAATATAATGAACGAACCGAAAATATTCAAATATTCGATAGGAACCCCTACACAAGGCGCAGAATATTGACTGGTCAGTTAGCACCGCATATATTTAAACCGATTATTAATACACTAATATTTCCTGAGCAGTATTTCTTGTTTTGTGAGTAACTTGATTATTTATTCAAACATAGGACACTCGACCTCCCTGCTTCAAATTTACCTTCTGTACTGCACGGAGGTGAGCTAGATCTCACTTGTGTCGTTTCATGAAGGTTATCTCGCTGCTTTCAGTTGTGTCAAAGTGTTGGTCCGCAAAATGTACATGATTAATTTAATTCAATTAAAATGTTAAAAATGAACAGATTTATTTTTAAAGGACGATATAAATAACCAAAAAAATATCTATATATTAATAGTCGATAAAATAATCACAATTCACAATTGACAAATCACAACCCACAAATGTATGCGTACTGATGTCCCAAAATTAAAAAAATTACGACATCTGTTCTGCCACTACTGCAAAAATTCGATAATTCACGAAATTTCTGCTACTACGAAAAATGATTGTTAGCAAACTTGAACATTATTCCAAATATTAAATAATTTACGAAATTTCTGCTCCTACGAAAAATGGTTGTTAGCAAACTTGAACATTATTCCAAAAATTCAATAATTTACGAAATTTCGGCTACTACGAAAAATGGTTGTTAGCAAACTTAAACTTTATTCCAAAAATTGAATATTTTACGAAATTTATGCTACTACGAAAAATGGTTGTTAGCAAACTTGAACATTATTCCAAATATTAAATAATTTACGAAATTTCTGCTACTACGAAAAATGGTTGTTAGCAAACTTGAACATTATTCCAAATATTAAATAATATACGAAATTTCTGCTCCTACGAAAAATGGTTGTTAGCAAACTTGAACATTATTCCAAAAATTCAATAATTTACGAAATTTCGGCTACTACGAAAAATGGTTGTTAGCAAACTTAAACTTTATTCCAAAAATTGAATATTTTACGAAATTTCTGCAACTACGAAAAATGGTTGTTAGCAAACTTTTTTTTTATTCCAAAAATTCAATAATTCACGAAATTTCTGCTACTCCGAAAAATGATTGTTAGCAAACTTGAACACTATTCCAAAGATTTAATAATTTACGAAATTTCTGCTACTACGAAAAATGATTGTTAGCAAACTTGAACACTATTCCAAAGATTTAATAATTTACGAAATTTCTGCTACTACGAAAAATGGTTGTTAGCAAACTTGAACATTATTCCAAATATTAAATAATTTACGAAATTTCTGCTCCTACGAAAAATGGTTGTTAGCAAACTTGAACATTATTTCAAAAATTCAATAATTTACGAAATTTCGGCTACTACGAAAAATGGTTGTTAGCAAACTTAAACTTTATTCCAAAAATTGAATATTTTACGAAATTTATGCTACTACGAAAAATGGTTGTTAGCAAACTTGAACATTATTCCAAATATTAAATAATTTACGAAATTTCTGCTACTACGAAAAATGGTTGTTAGCAAACTTGAACATTATTCCAAATATTAAATAATTTACGAAATTTCTGCTCCTACGAAAAATGGTTGTTAGCAAACTTGAACATTATTCCAAAAATTCAATAATTTACGAAATTTCGGCTACTACGAAAAATGGTTGTTAGCAAACTTAAACTTTATTCCAAAAATTGAATATTTTACGAAATTTCTGCAACTACGAAAAATGGTTGTTAGCAAACTTAAACATTATTTCAAAATATAATAATTTACGATATTTCTGCTACTACGAAAAATGGTAGTTAGCAAACTTAAAAATTATTCCAAAAATTAAATATTTTACGAAATTTCTGCTCCTACGAAAAATGGTTGTTAGCAAACTTGAACATTATTCCAAAAATTCAATAATTTACGAAATTTCTGCTACTACGAAAAATGGTTGTTAGCAAACTTGAACATTATTCCAAAAATTCAATAATTTACGAAATTTCTGCTACTACGAAAAATGGTTGTTAGCAAACTTGAACATTATTCCAAAAATTCAATAATTTACGAAATATCTGCTACTACGAAAAATGGTTGTTAGCAAACTTAAACTTTATTCCAAAAATTCAATAATATACGAAATTTCGGCTACTACGAAAAATGGTTGTTAACAAACTTAAACCTTATTCCAAAAATTGAAGATTTTACGAAATTTATGCTACTACGAAAAATGGTTGTTAGCAAACTTTTTTTTTATTCCAAAAATTCAATAATTCACGAAATTTCTGCTCCTACGAAAAATGGTTGTTAGCAAACTTGAACATTATTCCAAAAATTCAATAATTTACGAAATTTCTGCTACTACGAAAAATGGTTGTTAGCAAACTTGAACATTATTCCAAAAATTCAATAATTTACGAAATTTCTGCTACTACGAAAAATGGTTGTAAGCAAACTTAAACATAATTCCAAAACTTAAATAATTTACGAAATTTCTGCTACTACGAAAAATGATTGATAGCAAACTTGAACATTATTCCAAATATTAAATAATTTACGAAATTTCGGCTCCTACGAAAAATGGTTGTTAGCAAACTTAAACTTTATTCCAAAAATTCAATAATTTACGAAATTTCGGCTACTACGAAAAATGGTTGTTAGCAAACTTAAACTTTATTCCAAAAATTGAATATTTTACGAAATTTATGCTACTACGAAAAATGGTTGTTAGCAAACTTGAACATTATTCCAAATATTAAATAATTTACGAAATTTCTGCTCCTACGAAAAATGGTTGTTAGCAAACTTGAACATTATTCCAAAAATTCAATAATTTACGAAATTTCTGCTACTACGAAAAATGGTTGTTAGCAAACTTAAACTTTATTCCAAAAAATCAATAATTTACGAAATTTCGGCTACTACGAAAAATGGTTGTTAGCAAACTTTTTTTTTATTCCAAAAATTCAATAATTCACGAAATTTCTGCTACTACGAAAAATAGTTGTCAGCAAACTTGAACATTATTCTAAAAATTAAGTAATTTACGAAGTTTCTGCTACTACGAATAATTGTTAGCAAACTTAAACAAAAATCTCACGTTGCTGGGCAACGGGCTTACAGCTAGTTTTTATTAATAGTTATAAAATACACTTTTCGGTAAATTTATAACAGTATACTTATAAAATAACTGTTTAGGCCTCGACTGAAGTGTTCATCATCGTTAGCCTCGGTTGGATAATTTCGTAAACTGACTTCCAATCGATTAATGGTTTTATGATCAGAAGTATAGACGTTTTTTTATGTCAAAATATGACAGAAGAAGCGATCAACTAACCACTAGTTCTGTCGTAGCACTATCCTTCCATATTTACTTTCCTGAAAAAAAGAGGTTTAAAAGCTCTGTAACAAACATTTATCGTAGAAAAATTTGTGTCGAGATGCTTCCAATTAGTAAAACAAATGTTCAACATTAGGAGCAAACTAGGCTTGAAAAAGTACTCTTCAATAATAATAAAAATAGCTTTAAATTTATATAATATGCACTCTACAAATAATTTAGAGTTCTGTAGTATTTTTAGTAAGAATTATAACTGCATTTGTTCTAATGCTTCAAGGAAGAAAAACAGAATACTTTAGTGCGAGTAAAATAGTATACAGCGGCATCTATTAATAATAAAATATTTTAAGTGAGTTATTTACAAACATACTTAAAACATTAAATTTGAATCGTTCAAATTATGTACATTCTCACAAATTTTGTCACTAACGACCCGGGTTTCGCCTTTCGGCATCTTCAGGCATTCAAGTGCACGGATGAACTTGAACTGACGCCTAGCAAATGAAAGTTTCTTGTTTATATAAGATATAAATGCATCACTGAGTCCAAAGCCATTGCTGGCGAAAAGGATGAGCCCGAGGATGAGAAGTTCAAGTTCATCCGTGCACTTGAACGCCTGAAGATGCCGAAAGGCGAAACCCGGGTCGTTAGTGACAAAATTTGTGAGAATGTACATAATTTGAACGATTCAAATTTAATATTGAAATTCCACCAAGCACCTTCAGTCGAAATCTTAAATTATACTTAAAACAATTAAATAAAATTTTAAAAACATCCCAGTTGATAGTCATTCATTAGTGTACTATTGCAGTATAGTTTAGTTAGCAAGTTCAGTGTTGTAATTTTCTGTACATTCTTATGAAAAAAAATACTTTTCGTATAGACACTTGAGATTGGTCACGAAAGCAAATGACGTTGTCCACTGATCCACGGAACCGAAATATGAATAGTTGTATATAAGTTTCATTATACTTAAGGCGGAAAGAGGTTTTCAATAAACCCTACTTAACCGTGTAAAATAAACCAATTTTAGGTTTTTATCAAAACAGGCAATACGCCTGTTAACTACTTGCTCGCTTGAAATTGTTAAGCTATGGTGCTTTACTCTGTTTAAAAAAACTTTGATAAAATAATTTATGATCCCCCATATTTCGGTGTAAAATTGCAGCCCCTCCATTCGCGTTGTTAATGTTTTTATTAGAAAAGTAAAATATAGAATATTGTTAATTGTCATGTTTAAAAGCACTTAATCTACAAGCTTACATTGTGTATATATAAATTTTAAATAAGCTTAGGTATATTGAAACGACTGGCAGCGCCCGCTGTCGAGCAGGTAAGGTAAACACTAATCAGGACTGACAACATCCTGGTAAGGAAGCCATTTTGTGGATCTGCTAACCACGATATACTCGGACTTCGATTCCCATTGTTTGACAGGACAGTTTCTGATTTGTTTACTTGACTATTGCATGAAATGTCGATTCCCGGTGGACCAAATCACTGCCGTGTTTTGGCTTAGCAATACACGCGAAGTTTCTAAAAAGAAAAAGAAACTTTGATCCAGAAAAAAACGTAATCTTTCTTTGACTCTTTTGATTTCTCAGAATTCAATTAACGGAGTATTGAAGTTATATGTACATTAACTAATTTATCTTCATTTTACAAGTAAGGTATTTTTACTTTTGATTTCATAATTACCGTTTAAAGTAAACGTTAAAATATCATGAGCGAGATTAACTGAAGCAAGGAGAAGAGAAAAATATATCAAATGCATGACCATACAAAAACTTTATCACACAAATAATTTGAAATTATTAGAATAAAAGTCAATAAATTGTTATTGCTATTGCAAAATCTTTTAAATAGGTTTATTCTGGTGGTAAAGCTTTAAAACGAATATTGAAATCATTTTTAAAGTCGTATTACATACATAAATTAATACGCTTAGCAATGAGAAAAAAAATAAATGGTCATTTTAAATCGTTCTTGGTTTTTATTTGAAAAAAAAATGATTTTAAATAAAAGCTGAATGAATCAAATATGACTCTGACATTAATTTACATTGAGTTACTTATCGATAGTGAAGATCGATTTTGGCATTTTGATTTTTTTTTTATTAAGCTTATTCGTATTTGCTATGTTTTTGTGTGCTTATCTGTTTATATATAAATCTATCGGACTAGTCCAGTCAAATTTATTGACAGTTTTTAGGGTTGCTGAATCCATACTTTACATGTTATTTGAATCGTAATCCTTCATAGCCGCGCTTGCGGTTGGGTGGTCTACGTCGTTGACTCTGGTTTCGGTGCTCACTGGATCAAACTATCAATTGATTTATAGATTTCCGTTCGGAGATATGAACTATAGATGTCTTTGCTCTTCTATTCAACCGGTTCCAAAAACTTGGAATAGTTAAAGTAATTAGCTAACCACTTTTATCCCAGCCTACCCTTTTATCACTACTCTCTTCGAAAAAGAGATATTGAGAAACTCGTAGAAAATATTATGTTGAAATAATTGAGATTTTAACATTCTCTACATTCAGAGCTGTATTTGGCATAAAACATATCCTTCTCTTCTTTATAATGCAAATCTATTTTTTTATAGCAAAATTATTGTTAATAATAACAAAGGTACATATAAAAATACATATGGAAAATTTTATGTTGAGAAATAAATAATAACATTTCAAGAAATTAACTGTTCATGAAATAAGTGTTTCGCGATAAAATAATAGTAAATAAAACTTTATAATAGATTAATAAATTAAAATAGAGTAAGTTTGTAGCGACTAATATTTGTGGTTTCTCATATTAGTTATGATGATTGGTATGTAGCAAATGTGATAATAATGAACATGTTTAGTACAGTAACGGATTATGTATTGTAATTGTACATGGCGCCCAGGAACTGCTTCGCAGAACAGATCGACGGTCAGTCAGTTGCTAATGTCCCGTTCATTACGCATTCATAATCTGCATAAATTTGAATAATCTATTCGCGATAGAGTCCCGCCGACAATAATAAACTCCCTCGTGTTTTATAACATCGGCTTTCCGATGACATCGTAACATGACAACACGTGTTACTGGACATCAAAGCTTTTTTGAGAGATTATTTTTAGATTGAAATTTACTGCAATGTAAAAATAATCCTTTCATCGATTTTTAGAATTATAATCGGAACCTTTTGGAAGTAAACAATAATTGTATTCTGAATAATGCACAAAATGTAACTTAATTTACAATATGGCAATGTTAAAAGACATGTCTTGTGGCCGAGTGGACAACGTTCTTTGTTGCGGAGTAACAGATTCGAATACCACACTAGACACTTGCACACATCAACATTGCTAAATCAATCGATTGATCGACTCATGACATGGACGTATGTGACGTAACAATATAAAGTGAAATGTCTATCCGTTTTTTTTCTAATCTTTATTCGAAAATAGCTATAACAAGTTAGCGTAAGAACAACTGTTGTTGATATGCTCCATCTGAGTTCCATGTCGTAATACCTGGATTATGTTAAAAAATAAAAAAAATAAACTATTTTTACTAGTTTTACAATTCTTTAGAAATATCGTAATCTATTACTAATTGCATGAATGAATGCTTATATATATATATATATAATATAATAAGCATAAATATGCATATATTGTTCACGTGAACTGATTCTGTTGTAAATTTCTCAACTCTGAAGCGATCACGCCCTTCTGTCAGTATTGATGGGAAAAGAATGCACTAATTGATGAAATTATTTTTACTGAAAGTTGTAATGTGATGCTTTCATTCATACGTATTTAATGCTGTCAACAAAAATTAAAGAGTGATTCCCTTACTAAAAGCTCGATCCCATTTCCGTCCATCCTTTATTTCCCTCACCAAAGAGAGAGATTGAAACCCCGACATTCTGTTTATAAGCTGTAAAATGATTATTATTCTTTGCTTTCGCTTTGATTTTATTCTTTGACTCAAATATAAGTCACAGATAATAGTTATTCAAAAAATATATTTGATAAATCCTGACGAATTTTATTAAAAAATCCTGGAAAACTATCGGAAAAGAATTAAATAATATCTAAGAGTGGTGCGTTTGTATTATCCTCAAACGATGTGTTCATTTTTGTATTATTATTTAACGTACAATACCGACTGGACGAGGAAAACCTTTTATGCTATAATTAAAATTCATTCAAATTGTATTGCATAGACACCGACGTCGACAGTCGACACGTCAATATATTGTACGGAATATAAATTTCACAGTAATTAATATCACGTTGAGCCAATTGTTTAATTGACATACAATTCCGGCATTTTATTTATTATTTAAATTTATATCATGAAACAATTATTCACTATATTGTTAACTAATTTAATTTTCGAGATATTTTATAATACAGTTGAAACTCTTTGGCTCTACAGATTACTGTTGAATCCTATTCAGCTGACAAATATTATTTTTCATCCATGTCCGCTACCAATGTGGAGTGACTTCCTGTAAACTTTTTGTTACTCACATCCTCAATCTTTCTTTTTTGGGAGAGTAATAAGGATGGAAGAATATAACTAGAACAGCATTAGTTAATTAAACTAATTGCTCTTTCTCTACGTTCCATTATTTTAGGCTTGGAAGGGTGAGACAGGGAATTTTCAGACATAACAAACACACATGCCTGCAAACGGAAATCAATAATTCTTTTGAAAAAATGCTTTTCATACTGGGACTCGAACATGTACGATCCGTCACTGAAGCCAACGACGTTTACCGCTGTGCCACGTACCCAACGTTTCAACAGATGATGGTAGTTGAAAAATATTTTTTTGACTTGAATGTATAAAAAAATCATTTGAAAACACGACTCAAAAGAAATCAAATCACTAACGTCAAGGTTTACGTAACATAATCATAGCTGTCAAGGCTTTTTCAGTGGGTGTTTTGATAGCTTGTTACATAGAGCGAAGCATGTAAAAATAAGCTCACGGTTATGTGACGTTATGATATCGTTTAGAAAGCTCAAGAGAAAGTTTGGTCAGTCATCTGGTTCACAAATAGGATGCTCTACTTCTACATATAGACCAGCTAACTAACAGACGGCCAAGACGAAAACCGTACAATTTTGAGTGCTGTTCTAGTTCCAGTGATTCCAGTCAGTCTAAATATACACTTCGCTGAATGACAAAAGCTTAACGTATCAGTGAATGAGAAGATGTCTTTTATAAAATAAATCGTTTTGCAAACGTATTTGTTTTACATAAGTCACACCGTTGTAATCTCAATATCTAGTATTAGGTAACGAGCACGAATCTACTCAATTTATTATTTGTATTGTAAAAATACTTTTCATTGCAGCGTACACCAATACGCCATGTATTTGAGAAATATAATGTTAGTAGAGAATTAGTTTAATAATAGTAAGCCTTGTCCTTTTCCAATGTGGAGCATACGGCCTCCTAATGGAAGTATTTCAACAGAATTTTTCCTCAGTTTCTCAACCTGACATTGGGACAAATTTTTATTTATTTTTTACTTTTAACGATTATAAGATATTTAGCAAAGGTTACATTATTAGACATAGTTTATAAATGAACTTTAAATAAAAAAACAACATCAAATTCACAATAAGCGATAAGAACAAATCAACTGTAAAAAAGGATGTTACCCACAGTTTTAATAAACATTTTTTCTATAATCACAATTTATACAACTTAAAATATGTTTTATCAAAAAGATGTAAGCAGCAAACGCCAAATTAGCATTATAATTTAGTTTTAATATTGAAAAAACGGCCTGTGAAAAAGGAATTACAAAAATGTTTTTCTTAATAACAATTTATTAAATTAATATTAGATTAAGTCAATGAAACACCAATGTATTTGTTTTTGTACACTTTAATGTATATATTTCATTATTTCCTTTTGGCCCTAAGTCATCAAAAAACGTTTTTGGTACCTGTACATTTTTTATGTGTAGATTACGTCTTATTATTTTTCCGCAGTCAAAATAAATAATGATTAACTGTGTATATTTATGAAAGTTTGTATTAATGGTAATATTGCGAGCTAAAATGTATCTCTAATATTTCTCCCACAATGACAGCGCGAAAGTTTACAGACGTCCCGACGCTGCTAAATAAATTGCAAGCACATCCAATGACAACATACTTGAATAAAATTTATGTCCATACGGACGGCGTCGCATAATAAAACACTGGTTTTCAAATCATACTAACCACAAAAGTGCACACCTTCCAATAAATTGCCGCAAAAGCAATTAACAAGCAAGAGGCTCTCCTGTAGTATTATTTTATACCGAATAGTTTCAGTCGAGGGAAACGATAGAAAGCCCAAAGAAATACACTAATACCGATGAAAAATCATTTTTTTGGCAAAGATGGATAAATATGATTTATTTTATTATTTGTGTGTGGCAAATCAATTTTAGGTGACCCGAGATCTAATGATAATAATTTATATGTATTTTTTTTTATCCGTGTCCGCTCCCAATGTGGAGCATATGGCCTCCTGATTTTCCTCCTGATTTCAAACTCACTTTTTTTTCAAAATGAGTGGTAGGGAAAAAAGGAGAAGGCTAGAACAGGACTAATAGTTGACTTTTCGCTATTGCTACACCCAGTTATTAAAGGATCAAGAAGATAGGAGGAGAGGAAAGAATTTGAATTGGCATCACAAACACCCAGTCTTCGATCACAAATTTGAATTGAATAATCCTCAAATTCACTGTGATCTTACCGGAAATCGAGCCAAGACCTGCGTGATCGGTAGAGCAAGCTCTAACTAACTGGGCCACAGCAGGCGAGGGAAATCTATTATAGTTAAGAAAAACCACAACTTGGATCGAGCAGAACAAATCAAGTCAATAAACCGGGAAAACAAAGCCAAATATTTTTTAATTTGAATCGTTCAAATTTAATATTGAAATTCAGTCGAAATCTTAAGCCAAAATTTGTACGTGAACAAAAACAATTGCAGGATACAATTTCTTTTCAACACTAACTAGTCACTGACTTGGCTTATTTAAAGCGGAGCCAGTGAACGGTTACGAACCATCTCGGATCCTGCGGGATCGTTCCGGAATGGGAACTCCTGTCCAGGATCACGGTTGGCTTATATCTAAATTTCCTGACATAGCAGTAGAACTGCCGTTTAACATCACCACACTCGTGAAAAGAAGTCGTTCTGTTGCATGAAATATTTGAAAAAAGAGTAACATTCAATTTAGTTTACTTTTTGTTTTAATTTATACCTTAGGTCACAGATCTCATAAATTTATAATAATAAGCATGCACAAATGCAGTTTTTTTTTAATCTTGCATTCATTTATAATTATCCAAATAAACTTTAAATTATAGTTGAACTTAATTTTGAAAAAAAAACATCTTTTCAACAAATTTTTCATAAAAGACAAACATGGCAGATGCAAACCATGTTTAAAGAATTCAAAAACTTCCAATCCTATTGCTACTAATTAAAAATATATTGATATAATATTATAAATATAACATTTTACGTTGGATCCAATCAGAGATCTATCATGAACCTTTCGATCAATAAACAGGCTTATTGATTCAATACTTTCGATGGTTTCGGCAGTAACTTTGTGGAAGTTCATTTTAATAGAAAATTTAAATTAACTTTGATTATTCCACGTATTGTGTTACTAACTGTGACACGTGTTTTGCCTCTTTCAGAGGCTTCTTCAGACTTACTATCGCAAAGTTTGCTTAAGTAATGAAGCAAGATTGATTCTAACATTTTAAAATTATAAAATTACAAAATGGAGGTTTGGGTTTTTTTCCTTTTAAGAGGAGCAAGGAGGGGGGGGTGTAGAATCGAAATAAAACAAACAGATAATGATACTAATGATACTAATGAGTTGTAATCAATCAGATTGGGATTTTTCCTTTTAAGGGAAGCATTGCTTAGTTATACTTAATTAAGCAATGCTTCCCTTAAAATAATATTTGTATAAGTTAATTTAAATTTTCTATTATTCTTATTGATTCAGGCTGAAATTATTGTCAATTTTTTTCTTTCTTTATATAAAAAAAAACCATCCCAGCACTACAAAATTATTGCTATTAAATATTGAGAGTCTTTCAATATTGAAAAATTTGCAGCCTTCTGAGACGGTTATTCGAGAATGTTTCGTGGTCTTAAAAAATCCATTAAATATTAACGCTGTAACAGAAAAAGAAACATTTCACGTTGCCGTCTCAAAGAATATTATTTGTGCGTTGAAACATCTTATTTATAATTTCTGACTGCGATCAATTATTTTTGGCAAGCGTTTTGAAACGATGGCTATAAATCATTTGTTCAATTCATTTTCACAAATTTAAGTAGATGGTTCACGAATTAATAAACAACATTTGGTGGTTAACAAATAACCAATTCATGACCACTTGCGACCGTGCATCTTTTGTCTAACATTTTTTCAAATAGTTTTAAGCGAATTTTTATATTTAAATTGGATATATTAACCAACATGTGTTACAAATATAAAGTGTAGCTACCATTTTCAATCATAAATAGTTCCATGTACATTATTAAAAAAGTATTATTTTTTTTCCTGAAAAATGTCGTGCACAATTTTTTCAATTTTGTTATATTTATTTGTTGCAAGTCAAATATATTGCTTCCATAATACAATATGTATAAATTATCAAGTAATAGTGCCAAGATAAATACAGCCAGGCATATAAATAAAAAAATAGTTCTTCAATATTTTCTTTTCCAATGAACTGACGGAAAATCAACGTGGAGCTTTGTTTAATTTTTAAAAGAAAGCTATCACTTTTTTGATATTTTCCTATTATAGCGGGATAAAAAAAAACTTTTTTTTTCATATTTTTATTTTAAACTATTTTTTTATTCAATTTTTATAAATATATAAAAACACAAAATAAATATCTATTTAAAAGTTACTATATTATCTGAAAGCATAACAAAAATAACATTCTAACCCATAGGTTACCAACCTTTTTCGGGTGGCGACCCCTCTTTATAAAAGCCATGTGACTTGCGGCCCCGGTGCAATTGAAAAAGGCATTTTTTTTCAATAAGGCAATTTTAGTTGACTGTAGTTTTAGTTATGTTGTTCAAATCCAAAATCGAAAAAAGTTGGCGACCCATAGGTTGGGAACCCGTGGTCTACCCTTATCTAACCTAACGTAATATTTCTTTATTAAATTAAAGCCATTTATAGTTTTTTTTATATTATATATGTATCAATAAATAATATTTATATAAACAAATGAAAAGTTTCCTTTGTTAAATATTCAACATTTTTTTTGTAATAGAATTATGCAATTCAGATGAGATAAATTAACCGATTGAGAGAAAATGGTGTTTTACTTTATTTATTGTAAATATGCCACTTCATTTTATCATAAATACAATAAGCTGCCAAGAACATTAAAAACAAAAACTTTAACTCTCTTGTAAAATCAATTGAATATTGATCAAATTTCACACTTGTATATCGGGCTTTTTTCAATTCAATGTTATGATAAGAAATAATACTATATATTAACAAATAATATTTTTGGTACGATACTCCATACTTTGTCAAAAAAATATCATATTCCGTTCATAACTACAGTCAACAATATGGGCTCAATTTGGAGTTATTGATATTGTTACGATATTTTTTGTGAATACATATGTACCAAAGTGTATTTCTATAAGCCACAATGCAATCATTGGTGCCTTGTCCCTTCGTACTGACCACTCAATCGAATGAACGATGAGAAATATGAAGACGCAATACAAAATCAGCGAAGGAATTTCGCTACAATAATATAAAAATAATTATACGTGATACAGTTGAAACATATTTTTGTTAAGAGACTCTAATGAGAAAAGTAAAAAATAAAATTCACCTAAAAAATACACTTTGTCAATAGAAGTATTATATATAAAATGTAACCATTTTTTTCATAAAAAAAATCTAGAACTGCTACTTGAAGTTGGGGTAAGATTTCTGTATATTTGTTTTTGTATTATCAACGTTTTCAGACGCTATGGTTTAATAGTTAATTGTTTACCATTCGATACGTATTATTGTATATTGATGAATTTTTAATAAGATATAAACAAAAAAAGCAAGTAATTAATCTATTAAAAATTGAGTTACCCGGTTTTTGACAAATCCTACTCTCCCTGAATATTCATAGTATTTTATAAAAGTATTTTTCCCATTCACTTTTCACAACTAAGTATTGACAGTGAACACTTTAAAAAAACTTTAAGTAGAAATTTTCGATGCCAGTAATCGAAGAATGCTTTTTAATTAAACAAAGAACAGTAAGCCCCCCTATATCGTTACCCCCTTTAAAAAAGTTTCTTACAGCATATGCGGCTGTCCACCGTATAGCGGTTTTTTTTTACCAAAACGCTAAAATTTCAAGGTCAAATTACAATTTTCTTAACCATTTAGCTGCCGTAAATAATTAATAGTAATTACTTAGCACGCCGGCTATATTTTGCAACTATTAATTTAATCTGTTATTGACTAGATAACTTTGTCCCGATCTCTAATTCAGGCGTGAGGAACCTGCGGCCTTTTGGCTACTCTGGTGCGGCCTTCTAACCAATTCCGTAATTTTATAAATGTATGTAAATTCGTAAATTCCTGACATATTCTGACCGTAAAGTCCTGTTTCCGGCCAAAGATTCCCTAGTCAATGTTTACTGCGGCCTTATGTCGAATCAGAAAAATGAATGCGGCCTTTAGAGAATAAAAGGTTCCTCGCCCCTGCTTTAACTCATAGAAAGGTCGACTGTGCCTTTAAAGTTATCGTATAAGATTTTTTTACATAAGATCCATTTGCTACCACCGGATCCAATCGTATCCATATTTCCTGTTGGTTTCAATTTAAGAAAATATAACAGTGTATGTACTGTTATAGTATAAAGTAAAGTATTTATAAATTAAATGTGCAAAACATAAAACGGGTTAATCGCTTTCTTAGCTGCGATATCTAAAATGGCACAAAGCCTCTCGAGCAGTCTCAAGGGAAGCCCGCTGCACTATCCTCCGCTATTATTATACGCTAGGTAATAATAATCGATTCGCTTCACGTGGGTGAGGTGTACGTAATACAATTTTCGCTCAAACGGCGGCGTACGGTGCCTCCAATGCGGAACGTTTTCTATTATTATGGACCAAGAAAAACATGGAAAACACCGTCGCTGCAGAGTTATGTATAGACAGGCGGCATTGGCGCACGTTTTCCACACAGCGAATGCCGAGATTTTCATTTGAATAACTAATCGATCGCGTTCCGCGTTACGTGATTCTAACTATTTTTAGTATTTTTTTTTTAATTTATAATACATAATAACTTAATTTCCTATACTTACATCCTTTATATTTATGTAATCTCTTTCTACCAGGGCTGTGGAGTCGAAGTCGGAGTCTTGAAAAACGAGCGGTTCGATTTTTTTTTGATGTGTATTTAAACAAAAGTGTTTGTGTCAAACATGCTTGGCTGACTAACGATGATCTGGTGGTATATATATATATAAGTTAAAATAAAATTATTGATAAATTTCTTCGGAGTCGGAGTCATTAATTACTTTAAAACTGGAGTCGATGTCGGGGTTGGAGTCGTCAATTATTTTAAATCTAGAGTCGGAGTGAAAGTCATCTTTTTTTTACGCGACTCCATAGGCTTGCTTTCTACCAAGGTACTTGGCACATTTTTCTAGTCGAATCACATAACGGTAAATTGATAGAACACTTCCAAATGATAATAATAGCTGACTTTAAAGTGATTACGCAATACTTACCACGAAATAAAAAGGCCCATACATTAAGGAACTTTGTTCCCGGAACTATCTACGTAATTTCTCAGGTACTATGTTCGGACAGTTTTATAAATTGATTTTCAATCAATTTATGAATTTCTGTTCAAAGGCATGGATATATGTGATGTCTTGAATTCCCCCTTCTCACCCATCCTATCCTATGAACGGGGCGTATCGAGAGCGATTAGCTTACCACAAATCCTGTCCTAGCCCTATCCTTCTATCCCTACTCTCTTTGTAAAAAGAGAGGTTGAGCAACTGAGTAACGAGCAGTTCTCGTAGAAAACACTTCTTTTGAGATAAACTCCATTAGGAGTCCATATGCTCCACATTGGGAGCGGACATGGTTAAAAAAAAAAATGTTCCAAACCATGTTTTTGGACACACGAGGGGTCACAGAAACGTGTTGTACAGTGCTGCGTCCAAACGAACGTTATTTGATTTTATTGGATGCAAAAAATGCGAGTAAATATAATTACTTATATTTATAAGCTTTCTACAATTGAAATACATTTATTTTATCATAAATTATGACAGCTTATTCTTATACCATAGATAACGCGAATTTTTCTTCAGCTTTAGGGGGCCGTGGAATGAAAATGTTCGGGAAATATTGATTTAGACTACAATGTAAATTTGTCTTTATTTATCTGCTATGTGTATCACACACACACAAACACTATATGTGAAGAGTGAGTTTGAAAGAAAGGTTAAGTGAAATAATCTTTACCTCCTAACAAATTTATAGCATACAATTATTTTTTATTACATCTTAACACAAAGTGACTCGAGAACTATAAGGTTCTAAGTGATGATTTTCGTGAAACAAATGTAATAGTGAGTACTATTGATGTTACTCGAAGACTACCTCATTTTTGTCTCGCAAAAAATCAACACTTATAAGCAACGTTCCCTGTAATTTTTCTATTGTGTGTGCAGACCATCAACTTCTGTGATTAGTAAATTTTCAGCAAAATAAAAAATGTGCGCAAATTTAAAAATTTGGCGAAACAAACTTATTTTTACAATATTTCTATGTGCAGCCTTGTGCGGGGATGAAAAAATGTGTAAGGGCACATTTTAGGAGGTGTGCGCACGCACATGCGCACATCGTATCGGGAACATTGCTTATAACCTTGTAGTTCTCGGGTCGCAACAATTATTATAATATCTCATGAAAATGGCCTTTTTTGGAAACATTTTAAATCAACTATAACTGTTTTTTGTATCTTCTACTGTTTTAATTTGTGGACGCCATTGATATGGAAGTGGAACGGGAAAGCGACTTCATCAACGATAAGCCTCTTACGCTTGCATCGTTTCCCGCGTTTTTCCTCTTGTAATGAACGTCTTATACGAAACGATACTGCTTATACTTCCGGTGTGGCCGTATCTCCTCCTCCGCTTATTCTTGTCTATGGTTCTTTATTAAGGACATTTTCTATTACCAGATAGCCTTTTCTACTAGAGACATATTATCAAACAGGTGTCACTTCCACGCATAATATTATTTAAACCACGAACAAAACATACTGAGACATAAAACAAAATCAAATTTCATAGGTAATCGTTATTTGAGAAGTTTGTCATTATAGATTACAATTTAGGTCACGTTAATTTTACGTTATCCGAAATATTTTAATTATGAATGTATCAATCATTCTTCGAGATGCGATTATATTTTTAATGAGAATACGTGTCATGACATTATTGTATTTTAATAAGAAGCTTTTTATTATATTTTACATATTAAAAAAAATTAGGCTCTTTCGAGGTAATTTATTTTCAATCAAAAGAACATGAATAACGGTTTCGCAAATGTTTTGATTTATTGCATACCATGACTTCTGTTTCCTTTTTGATTTACCTCCTCTTAAATTCCCCATGCAGTACAAACATAATATTTTCTATTATATCTCCTCCCAATGTGGAGTATATGGACTCTTAATCGAGCTTATCTCAGCAGAAGTTTTTCTACAAGAGCTGCTTGTTACCAGTTGCTGAACTTCTTTTTTTCGATGAGAGTAAGAAGAGAAGGATAAAGCTGGGGTAAGCTTTGCAATTAGATTAATGGTCTCACAAGGCCCCGTTTTCAACATCGGATGGGTGGGAGTAGGGATCGCGGTATTCAAGGTGTTTTTTCAAGACCGAAATGCCGGTTTTAAAAATTTAAAAATACTTGTATTTCAGTATAAAAAAATATAACTAAAACCGAATTTTGAATATATAGAAATGATCACATATTTTAACAAAATTGTTCGGGACGTATCGTTATATTGTAAATCGGCCAAGAGTTGTATCAATATTCACAGGTTCCAGAATTGATGACGTTTTTGATGGTGTATTGTCATTTTAAGAAACCAGAAGTTTTAAAAAAAATATATTATTTATGATGATTTTTTTTATGTCGGTTTATAAACGAAATATCTTAATACCGACTTTGATTTACTTTCCCGGTATTGCGATCTCAATTCGACGTATTTTGTTGCTTTAATAAAACTTTTTTTGTTATACTGGTATTGATAATATACATATCGACTGTGGAAAGGAAAAAGGACGTAACCCACACATATCAAATTTTACAGGAGGCGCCAAAAACGTGTTTTGATGATTTTGTGACATATACAAATTATGAATTATACACAACCTTTAAGTGCACGGATACTTCTAAACTAGTGTTTAATTGACATAACCTAATATTAATTAAAGAAATTGTCTCGGAAAAACCTTTATTTTAGTGTTTTTTCTTGGTTATAATTTTTTACAAGGTCATCTTTTTCAAACTTAAAATCTAAATTTAGATACTTATCGGCATTTTCAGCTTCCATCCTTTTGATAGAATGTGTGTCAAGTTGTATACATTGTGATTATTGAAAAAAAACTGTTTTGGAAAATTAAGGGTTACATCCTTTTTCCTTTCCACAGTCGATATGTATTTATAATTTCATATTATACACATATCTAGTAACCAACGTTCCCTCTAAGCTGCGCGCGTGCGCGGTCGCGCAGCAGTTGGGAAGCCCCCGCACACTCATTCCGGGTTGGTGCGCACTACAAGACAGTTGTTCAATTAATATTTGATCGGTCCGCGCAGCCTCCGCGCAACCTTTGAAATTTCTGCGCAGCTAACCTTTTGCCTTAAAGGGAACATTGCTAGTAACTATTGTTTATATTTAAAATTTACACGTTTATTGTTTTTTTTTATGCAGTTCATTCACTTCCCAGGGCTGTGGAGTCGGAGTCGTAGAGTCGCCGTGTAAACCACAATACATAGTCCAAAGTGTTGACATTGCATGCTTGGCTGACTTAAGATGATCTAATCATTATATTCTTATGGAATAAATAATATGTATATTATACATATATGAGTTAAAATTAAATTATTGAAACATTTCTTCGGAGTCAGAGTATTTTTTTTATTTTAAAGCTGGAGTCTGAGTCAGTGTTGTCTTTTTTACACGACTCCCACAGCACTGATTCTTCAGTCAGCCAATAATTATTCGAAAACTAATAGAGTCATCTATCGAAAACATACGATATAGCGCTTATGATTGTATATAAAGAAACTTGAAATGACGTATCGGTACATATACATATATCGACTGTGGAAAGGAAAAAGGACGTTACCCTCAATTTTCAAAAATCGCTTTCTTTCGATAATCACAATGTATACAACTTGACACACATTCTATCAAAAGGATGGAAGCTGAAAATGCCGAATAAGTATTTAAATTTAGCTTTTCAGTTTGAAAAAGATGACCGTGTAAAAAATTAAAACCAAGAAAAAACACTGAAATAAAGGTTTTTACGAGACAATTTATTTAATTAATATTAGGTTATGTCAATTAAACACCAGTTTAGAAGTATCCGTGCACTTCAAGGTTGTGTATAATTCATAATTTGCATATGTCACAAAATCATCAAAACACGTTTTTAGCGCCTTATGTAAAATTTTATATGTGTGGGTTACGTCCTTTTTCCTTTCCAAAGTCGATATATTTTTCAAATTTATTATTACAGTGATCGCATAGTTTTTACGAGTAAAATTTTGCTATTAGCAATCCTACCATGTAAGTTTATGTGAGTTCGTATGTACGACGTCGTAGGTAAACTGGCACTATGACCATTGGAGTAATGAGGTAGTATAATTCTTCCTTTATTGGATTCTTAGGGGAGCAAAGAGAGCCTATGTGCATTGCATTCCACGTTAAACTATTTCCTGAATATCCTTTTTTATTAAATACCACGTTTTATAAATTGGGGATATATACAACATTGATGTCACCAATTATAATAATATATACACAGTCCGTTGAATAGGTACAACTATTTGGTAGTAAAACATTGTAATATTTCACATAATTATTTTATATAGAGTTTTCCAAAAAAATAAATTATTATATAATGTTAATACATTATTATTTTGTATCATTGATAAGTTTGTAATTGGTTTAGATTACTTTCCAATCAATTCAGCTGTAACGGAAATATCAAATTTTGCATCAAGTTCTAACCAATTTATTATCAATGTTAGTTAGTTGACAAAATGTTTTTTCAATTAAAAAATAATAATGTTAAATGACGCCAAGGGCAAAAGAAACATAACTATTTGTCTAACTGGAATTGATAACTCTCTTAATTTTTGATATTTAAAGTGTTATAATTGATAATATAATATTAATTTATGATTTATAAGAGAAGTTCCAACTAATCCAAGTGTGTTAATATTGTATAAAAATATCAAAACAATCAAGAAAAATGCTCAACTAAATCGAAACTAATCAATTATTTTAATCTGCCGTGAATATGCATAAAATTATTACTATGAATTATTTACTTAGTAAAAGTGTAAGCAATATTGAAGTCGAATTAATTGTGAAGGAAGCTCTCTGGTGTCGATCGACCTCTCTTGATATTATTTAAAAACAGTATTTTAGCATCAAGCCGTTATTACAGAAAGTATTGTTTTTGGTCACAAGGTGTCGCTAGCATTGAATAAATATTCGACTTGTCACAAAATCATCATAAGTCACGGTTACAGACACCTATAATTAAAACATATTATTATTAACTTGCTTGTATAAAAAAAATCGTTTAATTGATAGAAACTAGCTTAATAGGATTTTCAAATCATGTAGATACATTTTAATAAGTTTTATTTGTTGAAAGTAATATTTTACAGGTCGAAATTGAAAGTAGATCAAAAATAAGGTCTAAAAATTTAGCCAGTTATTAATAGTTATTTCTTGAAAATTTTTTCCTTCAATTATTTTTTCATGATTTCGTGATTGCACAACAATGCAATATTTTCTGTCAAAAAAATCATTTTTTTAATATAAAAGAAAACAATATCGTTCATGTTATTCCTAAGGTTATATCATATTTTATTAGACATTAGGGATAATAACAGAACAATGTCACATATTTTTTATCAATAATAATCAATTTATTTATATTCATGAAATTTTCTATACTCTACTTTGTACACATAGTTTTATTATTTAAATCGTCTGGTTTACGAATATGTCCTCATCATCTCTTCCTTGGTCCATTCAAGTGTAACAGTCAGACCAGTACGAGCACTTTTTTCTGCAGCCGTAGCAATTTTGCTCACAGCCAATGTTTGATAACCCAAAACCATTGGTTTGGCACGACCTAAAGATACAAATTTATTTTATTATATCTCATCTGTAAATAATGTAATATAATAATTGAATGATCGAAATTAAATTGTTTAAGCTAATCAGTCGTAAGCTGACCATAAATATTTTGCATAACTATGGAAAATGGATAAATATGTCTGGACCATAATATCATAGACTGCTTTAGATCGTTAGTCCAATCAATATACAATATGAACAAATTGATAAAAAATGAAACAATAGATAAGTTTTTCACAAGCCCGCGTAAATGGAAAATGCCTAAAAAAAGTCATAGAACTCCTACAAAATCATAAAATATGTTCAAATTTGTATACCTTCAAATAAATCCAAGAAATGCTCCATTTCCAAATAATAAGCTCGCTTATATCTGGATGGAAAAGAAAACCAAATGGGCGCAACAGTGCTTCCCGTTTTAGCAAGTTGAACTTCGTTACAATGAATTGGTCTTTCGTTGTCAGCCCTTATCATTCCTCTAGCTCCGAAAACTTCAAGTCTCTGGTCATAGCCATAGTTGCAGTGTCTGCTATTATCTATGATAGCGATTGTTCCACTTGGGAATGTCATCAAGCAAGCCACAGAATCAAAATCCTTTATTTGTTCAATTTCTGGTATGTGGCTAGAGGCTGTGGCTTGTATTTTTACAGGAAGCTCACCGATCACCCATGTTGCCATATCAATATCATGCACAATACAGTCATGGAAAATTCCACCTCAAAGCAATAAGGAAAAATCAATACTCAATGCATATTTCATCTGTTGACAATACTTAAGTGGTCTGGTTGTGCTAGGCTCTTCTCAAATGTATTGTGTCATTAAAACACACCCATATTACCATTTAACATCTCACAAACCCAGAATTGATTCTTGTTTTTACAATTATAAATACTATTGATCAACTCTTACCTTGAGAAAAATTCTATCAGAAGAATGTATACTAACCTGACACTTTCAAGTAATCAATTGACGGAAGAGGCGAGTCACGGCTGCATACTTTCAGCATTTGCACATGACCAATTTCTCCGTCTCTAACCCTTTCCCTCAAAGCGTTGTAAGAAGGATCGAATCGCCTGTTAAAAGCAGAGAAAAGAGGCTTTCCAACTTTTTCTGCTTTTGCGTAGCATCTTGCAGAGGATTCAAGGTCTTCTGCAATAGGCTTTTCACAGAAAACAGCTTTCTTTGCTTCAAGTGCACTTGTAACGATTTCTTCATGGGTGTATGTAGGGGAAGAAACAACCACTGCTTCAACTCTATAAATTCATAGAAGGCAAGTATAGATGTTACTACAAAATAAAAGTGAAGAAAATAACTGAATATGATTGATCATAACAAAACATTACTGCCTTTCACTTAATATTTGTGAAATAATAATTTGAAACTTTTTTTTTTAAATAGTGTATGTATGATAATACAAAAACTTATTTACAACAAAATGTACCACATTTGTCTGTAGAATGTTGAAACTTATAAAATGTTAGGATAAATTAATAGCATTTGATTTTGATTTGAATAATTTGTTTTTACTAACAATCAAAGATAACAACATGAATATATTTCTGAGTATACATATAGTATAATGATCTCGATGAATTAAATATTTATTTTACAGTTAAGTGAGGAAATAAAAGGAATGTTCCATTTGTATGCTTTTTTTTAAATGAAATGCTTCAATGAATTTTAAAGCAATTTTACAGCTTATTTCATTGGATGCTAAAGGAAAAATACTTACTTAGAGTCACTATATACTCTTGCTGATTCCTTTGATGTAAGAAAGATTGTGTCCTTTAAATCCCAGTATGTCTTTATTTTATCCCATTTAGTGGTTACATCGTCAACGATATATAGGAGTTTCACCCTTCGGTTCCCAACGAGGTTTGACAAATGAATAGATCCGGCTCTTCCTAAGCCAAATATAGCAATACCAATAGGTTTTTCTCGTTTCTTTTGTGAAAGATCTTGCGATACATCACGTTCGTACCTATAGTTGTATTGAAAAACAATAGTTATCTTTGAGGGCTTACTATTTTAAACATGTAAATAAAATCAAGAAATGTGTGAGTGTTTAATGAAAATACTTGTTAAGGGAACATGTGTTATCGATTAACTTGATTGGGTTGATGTAAGCTGTCATTTACATAAGAAATCAGTTTGGAAATACAGTGGAACCTCGATTCTACGTTTTTCAAGGGACAGTAATAAATAAACGAATAATGCGGGAAACCGATAATGCGGGAAATCTTCAAACAATACCAAAAAACATATTTATGTATGTAACTAAATGCGATGTAAAACTATTTGAGCGAAAAAAAAATATCTACTAAAATGGTCAATCGGGATAATAATTGGGACGGGACGATAATATTTAGATGATAGATTAAGGAAATCAGTAAATCAGGAAATGATAAACGTGGAATTATTAAATATTGTTTTGACGGGGTCTTGGTCGAGTAAAAAATAAACAATCGATGCAAAAAAATGAAGATAGCTAGAACGGTAGATCGGGGTTCCACTGAAAAAAAACACGAAACGAAATGCGAGGCAAAAATATTTATGAAAAATATTCAACGAAAAAGGTCAATCGGGATAATATTCGTGATGGGACCAAAATATTTAAACGATAGATAGAGGAAAACGGTACATTGGGGAACGATTAATGCGGGATTCTTTTACATTGTTCTTATGAGTGTTTGGCCAGAACTATGAAAAATAAACGAGCCATGCAGGAAAACGAACAATACGAGAACGGTAGATCGGGGTTCCGCTGTATATATATTCTTTATAATCGTGTTTCAACAAAATAATATCAATTTTGTGCATTTTAAAATTCTTTCATTTGAATCCATCGCTGCATGGTTAAATATTATAATAATACTAGCTGACCCGGGATGCGTTGCAATGCCACTCAAAGAAAGAAAGTGTTTGTGTTTTAATTATGTTTGTGCTTTTGGATATATTTTGTTTTTTTGTCTGGTGCGTATATGAATAGATCTTAAGGTTTTTCAACGAGTGAGCAAGCCAAATACAACTGTCCATGTGAGAAGCATGGATTTTTAAAATTTAGTCCACACACTTATAGCGATTGTCCAAATGCGAGTCGCACCGGAAACTGGAAACATTTTAATTCTAATGGCCTATCTGTCAGAATTATTGGGATGCTTGGCAACAGTACATCGTTTCATTTAAATTTTCCATTTAAAATTGAAGCTTAGTTGATACTGTTCATTAATTTTTCACTGAAAGCCTGGTACCGTTGCAAAGTCGTGGTGGATTTATATTTCGGAGAAGAATGATAGGTATGCCAATTTTCAGTGTTAAAACGTGCTGTAGCATGCCTGGCAAATCAAGTGAGTTTAAGAATTCAGTTGGATAATTGACAACTTCATCTTGATCAATTTATAGTATTGATGGACTTTTCTTTGCCTGGTATTTCGTTTGGAGTCCTGAAGTTGATGGCATTACCATCGTTGTTTTTGACTGCTAATATAACACATTTGCTAAGCCACTGATGATTTTTGTAATTCTGTGCGATATTTGGGAAAACTTTGTGCATCAATTCGCTTACGGTTCCTGTAATTTTACAGAAGCTTGGTGGTAATGTGTGGATTCATCGATTTCTATTTTTCATTACCAATATCTGACAATTGTTTTTTGAAACGTTCAGCGGATGCATCATATTGTAATTCCACACGCATATTAGCTATCAAAGTCAATTTCTGCACATGTCACCATAAAACTGATGATTTGAGACATGCACTTGATTCATCAGCAGCTGTTGAACGTGGTATAACTGGTAGAGTTTGTCGAAAAACACCAGACAATAAAAAATGTTCGCCACCAAAGACCTGTTCATTTCCTCTCAAATCTTTTAGTGTACATATAGTGAAGATTTTTCAATGCCTTTTTGTCCGCCATAGTAAATTCGTCCCATTTAATGAGTTGATATGATTAAAGTACACCATCAATCATGAATTTTTTTGATATTGCATGTTGGTGTTCAAAGGCAATTTCTTTGCTGAATGCGCTGTTTGACCACCATCCAAAATATTTGCTGCAATTGCAGATGAAGCGATAGCCAACAATATTGTTTCGTGATCCAACGTTTTGGCTTGTGTTTGATTGGATGCATAATTCTGTCTTACGCTATGCGTTGTTCTGGGACCAATTTCGGAAGATTTGTTTGAACGAATGTACCCAATTTGTTGACATCAAATTGTGTTTCTCGTTCCTAATCACGGTCAAAAGGGTTGTTTGCATATCATTGTATCAGACGATCGGGCTTGAGCAGTGAGAGCTCGAATGGTTTTCAAACTTGCTTGTCTGTTTCTGAAGCTCGTGATGCCGATTTCTTTCGTGCTTGAGGTTTAGATCAACTAATAGCAAGTCTTTTAGGTGGTATAATTGTTTGACAGCGAAAGAAATGCTTTGTGACGACTATTACAAATTGACTTGATAATTCTTTACAATACCCTTTGATTGTTTGACGTAACCATGACACGTATCAAACTTAAAAAGACTTAAGTTGCTGCGCACTTAGCGCCATCTGTCATTCAACAACTCTAATAATTTCGTTCTGTTTGAAATACGAACGACGGACGTCAAAAATATTGAAAAAAAATTCGGGATAGGGACATCCTTCACCTAGTGGGATGAAATATACTTTAAAACCTATTCTACTATCTAACAAATATACATTTAAAAAATCATCAAAATCGGTCAAGTCTATATAGAGATAGAGATAATTTTTAGAATAATTGAAATGTTTAAGTTTGCTAACAAATATATTTCGTAGAAGAAGAAGTAGATCTCGGGACATAATATATTGACAGCCTTGCAGTATTTAAATTGTAAATAATATAATTTTTAGATTAATTAAAAAGTCTACAAATATATTTCGTAGTAAAAAAATAGACCTCGTGGCATATGTCGACAGCCCTGCAGTATTTAAATTGTAAATTATTTAATTTTTGGAATAATGTTTAAGTATGCTAACAACCATCTTTCGTAGTAGCAGAAATTTCGTAAATTATTGAATTTTTGGAATAATGTTTAAGTTTGCTAACAATTATTCTTCGTAGTAGAAGATTTTAAAATAAAAGTCTAAATATAGTTCTATAAAATATCCATACCGTCATTAGAATATTCTTAATGCATGTAAGAAATTAAAAAGATTTTCTACGCCGGATGCAAAATAAACCCATACCTTCCAATAATCGAATCAATGACGTCACTGATCAAAATCTGTCAAATCAGCTCCAAAAAATCTTTTCACAGCCCTATAATTATAGCTTCAAAAAATCGTATCAGTATATTCGATTATTTAAAAAACGTCGTAGCGATGCAAACTTTCAAATAAAGTTCTCTCATATTATTACGATGCTTCAGTTCTAAGCCAGGAAATTTGAATTTAAAGACGTCCATTTCAATTGTTTTAAATTGGAACGACGAATTGTCAGGAATATTGAAAAAAAATTCTGGATCGGGACACCCTTCACCTAGCGGGATGAAATATAGTTTACATTTGATTCTCATATCTAGCAAATATACATAAAAAAATCATAAAAATCGGTCAAGCCGTTTCGGAAGAGCTTGGCGACAAACACCGTGACACGAGATTTTTATATATATAGAGATAATATATTGTCCATTAAATTTAGAATGGTTTTATCAGCATTGGCCACACAGTATAATTGATTTTGCCCAATGCCTTTTACATAACATATATCTTCAAACATCTTCTCTGTAGAGATTCATTTTTAATTTAACCACTTGAATACCAAGCGGACACCGGTGTCCGGAACATATGCAAGCGAACACGGATGTCCAAGACATTTAAAAAATCAAATACTTGGTATTCTAATAGAATATAAGCAATATTTTGATGAATATGTGTAGCGCTATCTATACTGAGTCAATATAGGTTTTTAAAATATCGAATTCGAGTGTATATTAGGCAAAATTATTTTCTCAAAAACACGCAGTATCTCCAGGACACATTAATGATTTATTTGCGCGGTATTCAAGTGGTTTATATTGATGAAATTGACAAGTGACAAATTAGATCAAAAAATGCTCAAACGTCTCTCAAAATGATATTCCAAACTTTTTCAAAAACTGTTAGTATGAAATTCAATTTTTTTCCCATTTTACACGGTGGAACGGTGTTATGGCACCTTTTTTCTCTGCATTTTTAATGTTAAAAAAATATTTTTATTTTGCTTTGAAAAATAACTGTTGATTTTCGGATCATGTATTGATGTGTTACGCTTTCCGAGAATAGTGAGAACTAAGTTTAGACCTACAAGATCTGAGCTTCAATGTCAATATGAACCTTTATGTTACAAATCAAAATATAAATGCACTAGTTCAAGTTTTTGACTTCGGGAGACAAAAAGAGAGTTTGAGCAACTGAGTAACAAGCAGTTCTCGTAAAAAACTACTGTTGAAATACCTCCATTAAGAATCCACATTCTCCACATAAGGATCGGACATAAGAAAAAAAATCTTGACAAGAAGTTAGTTCTGGCACCTTTTTTTTAAAAAAAAAAAGCACTTATGAAATCTATTCATATCTAACAGTATAAAGTTCCTAAATATTTTTGATGGATTCGGTGGTAAATATTTCTGATATTTAGATTTCTAGTTTGAAAATTAAACTGATCAATAATAATAAGACTTAAAGTATCAATCAACAAATTTTAAGAGATAGTCTAAATAACTATAACTAGATGCTATATGTAAAGAATGAAGGAAAATATTACATTCAAAGTTACTCACTGGGCGTAGAGATAATCTTCAGGTGGTGAAATTTGCTTCGGTTGAGTGTAGGGTGACGTGTCACGGAATTTGGTTGTGGCCATCTTATCTTAAAAAAGCTATCTGTTACAGTTAAGTTTTCGTAAATGCGTATGATGGAAATTTGATAGCCATGCTACTTATATACAGAGACATAATCAAATGTGCGTAGATTTTCATTGAGAACAAACCAGTCGTTCATAATCTTTCTGACATCTGAATAATAGTTGAATTTAAATTCATTTTTAATTATTGCAAATAAATACTATTTTTGTCAAAATTACTCAAGGATAGTAATTTTGCAAGATATGGAAATACAGTTTAAAAAAATCAGTGATTACAATGAATAGTTTAGAATTCATAGAAATTGATAAAAGCCTTAATAGAAATCAATTATTATCAAATAACATTTTATTTCACTCTGGTCATCAAAAGTGAGTTATTGCATTGCTTTTTATGATTGTCTATTTGGCTATATTATCTGATCTCTTTAAATAGGGGTTATTTAAATATTTAAAAACCATAATTGGTAGTAACATAAACGTTTCACTTTAATTATGATACTAAGAATTATAATTAGGAATGGTTTCACTGACCCTATTACTGTAAGATTATCTGAGTGTTTTCAATCTTTGTGTTGCTGAAAAAGATTAAGTTCAATAGTCTTTGGATGCATCTGTAGCATCTATCATTCCATTTTGATTTTGGAATCTACTAAATGTTGCAATGTTAGCTGGTTTATGTTCAAATTCATCAGTTTTCTTACCTCAATATAACTGTTTCAAAAGTTATGCATACATCCTATCTGAATGTATGCATCGCATAAGGAAAAGTTTAAGACTTATTCCCTTGTTACTTACCTTTAATATTTATTTAATGATTTATTATGAATAAATCAAATGAAAACAAAAATGTTTTGTAGTAGAAAAACTATTTCAATAATATCTTATAGAGTGAAGAAGGCACTTCTGCACAGACACACGGATGCGCAGTTATTGTTTTGACTTGATCTATCTGTAATATTAAAATTCAATTCCATTTTTTATTTGTAGTGATGAATATTGATTATATTGTAGTGATGAATATTGTTATGTCAAATGACAATATTCAATAAAGAAAATATGTTTTAAGCCATATCTGCTTCTTATTTAAAGCACATGAAATCCTATTGGAGAATTCCACAGAACTTGTTTTAATGATAACATCTGATTGTAAGACAGTTGCTTAACCTCTTTGCTCAGAGAAGGTAAGGAAAGATGTATGGAATTAGGAAAGCATTAGTAGTGAGCTTATCGATCTCTCTATTCCAAGTTTTCAGAATCGAAAAATGCTCACAGACCCCCATGACTTTGGATACAAATCCATGAATCAATATTTATGATACATTCTATTTTGAGATTGAAATTTTACTACAACCATGACATACAAAAAAGCATAAATCAAAGACTTTACTATAAGAATATTATATTTTTATCGTAGGAGTAATCAAACTAAGGCATGCAAAACAAATATTTATAAATTTACAAATAATGCCAACTTTATTCGGCGAATGCTTTTAGTAAAAAAATACTCTTATGTCATAAACCATATGAATGGTTTATGACATCTGCTATCAGTTATCTGTATATTAATGCATATATCAAAGATATTTGTTATGAATGTTTTTAAAACAAGTTATTATTTTGATAAACCTTTAACCCTTTAGCCGCCAACGTCGAAGTATTCAATATATTTACATGTGACTCACGGGTGAGACGATGGCGTTCAAAGGCTTAAGCTACGTTGTTGTCGCATATATTATAAATATCATTCAAGATAATAAAAGGTAAACAAAACTTTTCAATTTCTAAATAGCCTTGAATCCGAAAATCTACACATTCAAGCTTTTTAAATATATCAGTTGGATACAAAGGTTTAAAAAATAATCGATAAAGTTCACACTGGTAGTTCAATTTGATTTATAAAACCTTTGAAAAATAAAGATTATTTTAGAAATAAGTAAGCTTAGGTATACCTATTGAGGTCTTTGACAAATTATTAAGCACTATTATTTCTTGGATTTTCACTATCTGAATAAATAATCACATGCCATTATTAAAATATCACAGAAGAACAAAGTGTAGTTGACATATTGTTTGTACACCAAACAGCTCAGGCCAAACTGGAATTGGTGAAAAATTTCTGAATTCGAGCAACATTATTTTCAATAAAAACTCGGATACGATATTTCTAGAATCAATGAGCAATATTTAAAATTTTATTATGATTAATGTTCGCTGGGTGATTATGATGACAAAACAATGGCCAGGATAGAATTTCACACTGCAATTTGTTCAACAACTTTCAATAGACATCAAGAAATATAAAGAACTGAAATGCTTTCATATAACAATATGAAAGTGGTTACCGTTTTTGTACATACATATATCCTGAATGTATAATATATGAGTGAATATTTTAAAGAATTAGTCTAAAATAAAAATAAAGAAAATGACAGCATAGTTTTCTATCTTGTGAAGAAAAGAAATACATACCTACCGTCAAACTGGGTGAATACAAACGTATTCAGACTTCACATTCAATTTAAGCCCTACTCTGAATAACTCGAAAGGAAAATTTGATTGTCAAAAGTTTTGTTAGCACTCCAACATTATGAATAGGAAAGCTCATTTTTCTCTCACTATTGATATTTTCCAATATTATGGTCTGTTCTTATTTGCCAGTGAAGCAAAGTGAATTGAAACGGAATACTTTTTGGAAAGAAAAAACTTAAAATTTTATGAAGAAACATAATTTAATAAAGAAACACTTATTTTACAAATTTAAGCTGTTAGAAAATGTTTCTTCAATCTAAACCTAATTCGACACTCTGTTCAAACCCCCTGAATTCAATCTTTAGACACATGTATTTTTTTTTACAAATTGTAACCTTTAGTAAGTATATTCAAAAATAAATTCTTCTGTGCCACCATCTTTCGGTTTCTCCTCAATATTTTCTTCTTTTACGACCTGTCTGGACGGCTTGTTATTTTCTATTTTGTTTATGTATGCAAACCAGTGCAGCAAGAAATAATTGTATATTTCTTGGCATTCGGTAGGGGATCGGTCATCCTCTTCACCCTTCCCTGAATAAAATCCCAGGTATATGTTAGGCATGAAGAATTTATGAGATTATTTATAGGTGTGGCAACAAATTATCCTCTAACAAAACATTTCTTCCCAACTTATCTTTGTGTTTTTTACAATTTGTGCTAAAGCCCAGTTCTCAAAAATGATTGCGTCAGACCGTCCCTAAATTGTTAGTTTAAATTAAGTATCTTTCGAGTCATTTTAGTTCAAGTATCATACAGATATATTCTCTCTCGAAGCGTTCCTTTTAATACAAAAAAAATGTCAAACTGAACAATCAAAAATCAATTGATTTATGTTGAAAAGATTTTGGAAATGATGCCAAATACTTTTTAATGTGTCAATTATGTTGGTTCTATGCGATTTACACAAAGTTATATCAGGCAAGCAAAACATGCAGAGCTTATAAAAATGAGAAACATTCAAGATAGTTCTGTCCTGTTGTAGACAATTAAATTATCTGTCAAATACCATAAATATTTGTATGCAAACAGAAGCATTTAGTAAACTGTAAGACTCTAAATCTCTTTCCTAAGAACTGTTCCTATTCATCACGGCGTTCCTATCCACCCCGTTTTACAATACTTCTTTTTCCATAAGCATACATCTGTCAAAAAGTTTATAATTGCATTGTATGAACATTTTTTGAAAAGGAAAATAATTGTTTGTGTATTATTCAATAACGACTAAGCGTCCCAAGAATTTGGAGAAAGCCACTATCTTCTGTGGAACTACCAGTTAGCAACAGCATAGTTATGACTTGTTTGTCTGGTGCTTTTGTTAATTTAGGCTGTTCATTCACAACTGCCATCCAGGCATAATTTTATTTTTATCGTTTTAGATTGAATCAATTATTTTTTTGAAATATTTGTCATATAATCAAGTAAGATGAAAGTGAAACATTATTAGTACATGAATCAATATGATTAAATGATTCAAATAATTAAACCCTTTTGAGATGTATGTTATTACAAACACCAGTGAACTGAAAAATCATAAAATTGTATGAATAGTGAGAGGTTTATTTTGTCATCAACGTGAGAAATGGATAGTAAATTTCATGATTTTTGATTTCTTTATTGTGTATTATTCCTTTAGAAAACAACTAAATATTTTTGAAAACTGGCATAATAAGATCATGTCAAATTTTAAAACAGTGATATTCTCCTGCGTGCAATTATTCACAAGCATGCAAGATATTGCTGCATTTTTTAACTGACAATAAAATAAGAATATTTCAATTTATTTTTTTCTCAGAAAATTGACTAACATTTGAGATTAACTGAATTGTTTATCAGTTGTAAAAATTAAAATATCATGAATTTACTTACACAAAAAATACATATGTACATATTTCTTTCTTTTAACCTGCAACATTATGTATTATTACTGATTAGAGAAATCTTCTATTTGAACCAAATAAATTGTATCAAACTTACTGAACTTCAAACTTTAAGAGTCATATAACCAACTTGGCCAGATAGCAAATATAATAACATAACACGTTGGCAACCGCTTTTTTATTTATGCAACCTACTTTTCAAATGGAAACCATAATTTTAACTGCCCAAGTACTAATTCAAAGTTATTTCAACAAAACGAAAGACAAAAAATGACTTACAATTCTTTTTATTAGGATAAAAATATAAGGTCACACTGATATGCTGAAAAGAAGGAGAGTAGCGCGTGTGTTTTCATGTTCCAGCAGTTTTGTAAATGATTTCAGTATTCTTTTCCAGTCAACGACTTTGTAATGTTTATGGTAGTATTTACATCTGAATTAACTTTGACATAGCTTAGAATAACGCGTTAAGATTTTTATAAAATAAAATATGAAATCTTAGGGAAGTTATGTCCTAAATTTTTATATAAAAATCTTTATAGGCATACTAGTTTATAAGTTAGAAATATCAACGACATAAATATTTTCAGAATTTGCTGTCACTGGAAACAGTATGGTTCTTACATTTATAAGGTCCACAATGGATAGAGGGGTGCTTTAAATTGTTTCATCTTAGCATTCAGTAGTTTACTTTTGCAGTAATGTTATTTTCATATCTATTATAGACATCCTGTTCTATTTTGTTAAACCTAGTGGACATTTATTTTTCCTTCAAAATAGGGACTGAATTATAAATAACAATATGTTGAAAACGATTGCGACCTAAATTATACCATCTTCTTCTTCGAACCCTTCTGGATCCATCCGAGCCCACTATCTCAAGGGTGGGCTGGAGGGGGCTCAGAGGGGCTCACACGAGCCCCTTGTTAAATTTCAGCGCGGCTGGCGAGCCCCTTGTTAAGACAAGAAAATCATTTGTCTTAAATCAAATCAGCACCTAACTGCAGTTTCTGAAGATGGTTAAATTTTTTATGAAACAAGACTTAGTAGCCCCTTCATTTTTTCATTCAGCGTTGTGGGCTTCCGTGCCGCACCTCATGGGTTCAAGTTAATCACTAGTCCTGTCTTAGCCTTATCATTCTATCCTTCCTACTCTCTTTGGAAAAGAGAGGTTGAGCAACTAAGTAACGAACAGTTTTCGTATAAAAAAAACTTTTGTTGATATACCTTCATTAGAAGGCCATATGCTCCACATTGGGAAGCAAAAATGGATACAAATAAATGGATTAGATTTACCGAGCCCCTTGTTAAGATGGACTATCTTACTGTAAACTATAAATACTATTTGATATCGTAACTAGAAAGACAAACACTATATCGTCGCTGCACATTTAATTTCTCCTATGGGATGTTTTTGTCGAAAATGTGTTATGAATGTTGTTTGATGCTTAGAATTTTTTTTAACATTTTACATTTTATGTTGTTTTAAAATACTGGATTAACACAAAGTTATAGGAAAATTCAATATGTACTATGTATGTGACACCTATCATAATTAAGCACACAAATAAGTCCTCTGGGTTTGAGGAATGAGTATAAGATAAAAATGGTGGTACATTTTTCCGAGAAGTAAGTGGTTAACTCTTATATGAAAATAGTTAACACCAAGCAGATAAAACATAAATAAAAATCACTTTTAGGGTGTTCACTGAAGTGGTGTTCAACGGTGGAGAGGCATTTTATTAATAAGAACACAATATTCCTTTGTACTTTATTCCACTTTATGGAGGTGTTAAACATTTAAAATTTGGTGTAATTATAGAGTCACTTATACTGTAATTTGTGAATTCTTTTCTTGCTGTTTACACCTTATTATGTAAAAATATAAATCAGTAATAATGTAAAAATAATGTAAAAAAAATGCTATTTTTTAAACATTATTACTCGATAATTTCAGAAAGTACTTTTCACCGAATAGGAAAAATGAAATGTGCAGCGATGATATGTTATGAAAATAAATCTGCCCAAATCAGTAGACGATTTTTAACACAATCTCAGTGTACAGAGGCCAAAAGGGTTGTGTTTTAATGTTTGTTGTTTATTAAATATTCATTTTATCTTATGTTTTGTTATTCAACTCATTGGAGTAAACATGTGATGTGCTACAACTAATAAAATAAGTCAATTTATTATTACAGGCTATTTTGTTCTTTGCAAGTATGGGAGAGAACAGATCAGTTGTATGAACTTTTTGTAGACTAAACTGAATATATTTTGAAAATAATGAAATTGTAGTAGAAGCTATTTTTTCTTATTGATTAAATGAAAATTGCTTATTATGTACTGTACCAGTGATGTAGAAATGGGGGTGCGGCAGGGGCGGCATTTTCAAAAATAAATACAATATTTTTCGAGAAAATATATTTATACATAAAAAAATTAGGCCACCAGTCGTAAACACTTCACAGATAAAAAATAATAAAAGTGATGTAAATTAAAGGAAAAATTGGGGTGGTAATTTCAAGGACCGCCCCGGGCGGAAGAACCCCTTCCTACACCACTGTACTATATTAAAATTAAAAAATCCATACGATGAAGGATGCCAAAATGCAAGATCGGAGTTCCACTGTACAAATGTTGAAGGTTTTTAATACTTAGTTGTCTTTTGTAGTTTGGCACTTTTAAGTCACAGAATTTTAACAAAGACCGATCAATCTCGTGTTCTTAGCTTACTCAACTGGTTTTGCTCCTGGATTTTTTCAACGTCTTGACCTATTTTCAGTTTCTCAGATTGAGTTCTAGTTTTTTTATCGAGTTCTAGCAAATTTACAGATGGAACTTATTGAGCTTCAGAGGGATTTAGTGCTAAAATCACAATTTAACAACATTGCTTTGACGGATTTTCATAAATTATATTTGGTGGAAGAAAAATATACAAATTTACGCGCATTTGAAAGAAAAATCATTTGTCTTTTTGGCAGCACATATACGTGTGAACAGTTTTTTTTGAGGATGAAACACACTAAATCAAAAATTCGAACAAAGATAACAGATGAAAATCTTGAAAATTCTATGCCATTATCCTTAAGCGATATCAACGCCAATATTTATAAACTCGTAAGTACAAGACCAATCTTCACACTAAATTTGTAATCAGTATATAATATTAATATTATGTCGTTCATTATATAAATAAAAAATATATTAGAAGTAGCAAAGTGTTTTATTTAATTTAATACTACTTTATATTTAATAATTTGGTCCGGCCCTTGACTCGGAGACAGAATGATAATTTGGCCCCTGGCCTAGGAAAGGTTGCCCATGCCTGATTTAGATGATAGATTGAAGAAATCGGTAAATCGGGGAACGATAATGCGTGATTATTTGACATTGTTCTTACGGGTTTTTGGCCAGGACTATGAAAAATAAATGATCCACTGGGGAAAACGAATAAGGTGAGAATGGTAGATCTGGGTTCCACTATATTGCTCATGATTAAACAATACCTTGCATTCAACAACACATCCAGCAACCACAAAAAAATATTCTTTTCCACTTATTTTCCAACTTGAATCAAAACTATTAAATGCAAAATCTTTTTTTTCCACATTAACAGAGCAAATCGCTGTATTAAAATTATGTTTCGTTAATGATATCAGCCTACGTGGCCGAGTGGTATAAAGTCTTTAGCTTCGGTTACGGAGGTCACGGGTTCAAATCCCAGTACGGACAGTTTTATAAATTGATTTTTCAATAAATTTATGAATTTCTGTTCGAAAGCATGGATACATGTGATGTCTTTCATTCCCTACTCCCACCCATCCTATCCTAAAATCGAGGGGTAGCGAGAGCGATTAGTTAACCAATAATCCTGTCCTAGCCTTATCCCTCTATTCCTACAATGAAAAAAGAGAGGTTGAGCAACTGACTAACAAGCAGTTTTCTTAGAAACACTTCTGTTGAGATTAACCATAAAAGGAGTCCATATGCTCCGCACTGGGAGCAGACATGGTTAAAAATATATATTACTTTTAGAGATGAAATAGAAATTAATACAGATTTTATACAATAATAGTGACTCTAGAGTTAGCAGAGTTTAGACCAAAATTTATGATGCGTGAAATACTAGGTATTGTTTTATCATGAACAATAAAAATAATTATTTTCTCAACCCATTATACTTTTGGTTTGAGTAATGTAATTTATGGATTTAGATGTGAGTGTAGAAAAATGTATTCTTACTTACTAGAAATTAATACTCAACGATTTTTTTTATTAAATAATTATTTTTTAATTTATATAATTCATGTGGTGGGATACAAAAAAAATCATTTTAATTTGACAATAAACCAAAAATTATTATTTGGGTTTAAGTTTTTGCAACAATTACTGATTATAATTAACTTAAGAGTACATCCTAAGCATTTCTTCTTTGGTCCAATCAAGATTAACAGTTTGACCTGAGCGGGCACTCTTTTCTGCTGCTGTAGCGATCTTGCTCACCGCCAATGTTTGATAGCCGAACACCTTTGTCTCCACGCGGTCTTAAAAATAAGAATTAGATGTAGAATTTATTGTTTCATTAAGACACAATGAAATAAATATGTCAATTTATTATGCAAATGTTATTATAATTTTCAGGTAGTTAAGTATGCGAGTGCAGTTAATATTTGTCATGATACTATGGAAGTATGAAAATACCTTCCAATAAATCCAAGAAATGCTCCATCTCCAAATGATAAGCTCGCTTATATCTGGATGGGAAAGAAAACCAAATGGGTGCAACAGTGCTCCCCGATTTTCCCAGTTGAACTGTGTTACAATGGATCGGTCTTTCATTGTCTGCTCTTATCATTCCTCTGGATCCAAAAACTTCGAGTCGCTGATCATAGCCATAGTTGCAGTGTCTACTATTGTCTAAGACAGCGATGGTTCCGCTCGGGAATGTCAACAGACAAGCGACAGTATCAAAATCTTTAATTTCTTTGATTTCTGGTATAAGGCTGGAAGCTGTCGCTTGAATCTTTATAGGAAGTTCACCGATTATCCATGTTGCCATATCAATATCGTGGACGATGCAGTCATGGAAAATTCCACCTGAAGCAGAAAGCTACAAAATAAGGCCTTATATTCATATGAAATGCCAAAAGTGCTACCATACAATAATAAAACAAAACATTATTACGAAAACATGATGCTTGCGTCACACGTGTGATCAAATTCCCAAATTTTAAAGAAATATTGATATCTTTTTTGATTTACATATGATAAGAATGCTTTTTTTTTAAATAATTTAAAATTGATCTTAAAATTCCACCAATCAGCTTCAATCGAAATCTAAAAATGAGAATGGTTCTGCATTTTGAGGTTATAAAAAATGCATTAACCGTATGCTTACATCATCTAATTGGTTAGCCGCCCAAGAATGATATGACTTAATAATTTATGTTTAAGGACATAATCTATAATTTAGAATTTCGGCTGAAGGTATATAAAAAGATATATAATTTTTCCATTCCATTTTCTGTGTGCCTTCATTCCTGATAAAAATATTTTTTAAATTTTCTTTCTTTCTGGAATTTCAATACCAAATCTGAATTGCTTGAATTTTATACTTTTGTACCATGAGTTTTGTCGCTAACAACCCGGGTTTCGCCTTTCGGCATCTTCAAGCTTTTCAAAGTTTGAAACAATGAATATTCATATCGATTACGTTAACAACAATTATACTGAGCGATCCACTCTTATTTTTGTATATGTATATGATAAAAACTGATCACTACTGGTCAGTTCACGTACATTCGTGCACTTGAAAAGCCTGAAGATGCCGTAAGGCGAAATCCGGGCGACCCGTTGATGGACGGTAAAAAACCAGGACGTATATTTAAAAAAAAACTTGTTTTTCACATGGTTCCTGAAGAGCCAGTTACATATCGGAAGTATTTTTTAGCACCGTAGGGGAAATGTTTTAATCAAATCAAGCCCAAATTGAAAGCAAATAAACAGAAGGAAACAAACAATCAGTCGCCAATAAAGTTATCAATATTTTTTATTTTTCAATTTATTGTTTTTTACGTCATTCTTTACAGCAAATTTATATGTTATCTGTTTCTAAATGAATTTCTTGTTCATTAGATAAGATTTAATTATTTTTACAATTCAATAACATTTAAACAATATTGTTAACCAGATGTTAATTTTCTAATTAAATTTAGTGAATTAGGGTAATTGTTATATAAATTTTATTATTTGTGTGAGAGCCAACCCAAGACGATCGCGCGGGGGCTTTGAAACTGCTGCCAGAACTTAAAACGCAGCTTAGAAAGGAACATTGGTCATAACATTTCCTCTACAAGCAAAATTAAACTGTTGTTTCTTGACAGCTCAATAACATATTTATATCAATCTATCTATCGATGTTCATTCTTCAATTTCAATACATTTAATAAATGTGTATTGTGCTGCAGACACAAAGATTACTTGCACAGGGATCAGATAAAAGAATGTTTTTATTTGATCTTATCTCTGTAAAAGTATAATTTATAATATATATAAATGCACTGGCCTGATACTTTTAAATATTCGAGAGGTGGAAGTGGTGAGTCACGGCTGCATACTTTCAGCACTTGCACGTGACCGATTTCACCTCCCCGAACCCTATCCCTCAAAGCACTGTAGGAAGGATCAAACCGTCGATTGAAAGCACAGAAGAGTGGCCTGCCCACCATTTCTGCTTTCTCGTAACATCTTTTAGAGGATTCAACATTTTCAGATATCGGCTTTTCGCAGAAAACGGCTTTCTTTGCATCAAGTGAGCTAGTTACAATTTCTTCATGGGTAAATGTAGGGGAAGAAACTATCACAGCTTCAACTCTATAAATAATAATAGATTAAAATAATACCTAAAAAACTATAAAATATTAGTATAATAATTAAGTGCCCAAAAGTGTCACTTATTTATTTATTTAGGTCAAAAAAACGTTTAAGGCAAATAAATAAAAAAACACCATTCCTTGAAATAGGAAGAAATATTTCTGATTTTAACACAAAATAATTGCAAGACTACTAATAAAGTTTAATCAAAAATCATTCAATATCACAAGTAGAATAATATACTTACTTTGGATCATTGTAAACTTTAGCTGCGTCTATTGACGTAAGAAACACAGTGTCCTTTAAATCCCAGTATGTCTTGATTTTTTCCCATTTGCTAGTTATATCATCAACAATATAAAATAGTTTGATTCTTGGATTTCTTACAAGGTTCGACAAATGGATTGATCCAGCTTTCCCTAAACCAAATATAGCTATACCGATAGGTTTCTCTTTGCTCTTTGCTGACAAATCTTGAGACGTATCACGTTCGTATCTAAAATGATTTTAAATTTTTTGTTATTTAACAACTGGATACTTGTTCTAACGTTAATTTGGCAGAGAAAAAATGTGCTTATTAACTATCTGGGTAGAAAAAATGGAATAAGACAATGGAAAATACTGCTTATAGATAACGTCATATTTTAGATATTATTAACAGAATTGTAATTTCATAATTATTTAAAAAAATTCTAAGCTAGGTAGCAAATTTGAATTTGTACAGGTAGAGGACAAATTTTCAATCCAAAAAAGATAGTAATGATAACTCTTTATATTATAACTGATAATCTAGATGAGGTAAACGAGTGAATTGACTTACAAAAAAACCTTAAAGCAGAAAAACCAATATAATAGGACTCTTAGAGCTAATCTTTGTTGATAATTGATAATATGTAAGCCTATACAGATGAGGAAGGGAGGGGGGTCAGAAAAGGTAGCTGCAATTGGCCTCACTTAAAGGGGAACTCTAGCTTTTATTTCTCAATATTTTATGATATCTCTAATAAATTATTAATAAGTTTTCAACAAATAAATATTATTTTTATTATTAATTTATAAAAAAATAGCGTGTTCCAAACCATTTTCTCTGAGTGGCCCTAGTAATATGTTAAAATTACATTATTTCGATTTCATATCCATGTAATTAAATAAGGCTTTATGAGTAGCTCAACTAATGCAAGTCAAAACAGATAGATAATATTATGTTGCCAGTATCTTAATTATAATTTGCTCTGAACTGCAAGCTTTAGAAAGCTGTAAATATTTTTTAGTAAAATAATTTTAAATACAGTTACGTTATGTTTACTGTTACTAAGTTAGTACATAATAACATAAACGAATGTTGATCTGCCTTTGGTCGTTCTACTGGTCAAAATATTTTATTATAAATGCAATACAGTATCAAAAGGCTTATAATAATATTATATATCAATCTTGGATATGTATAACATTTAATTGATCAAAAATGCATCTCGAGGTTACTGAATAAACAATCAGTGCCACACATGCAATGCCTACAAACGAGAACAAATACCACCACAAAAACAACATAAAAACCAAAGACCATGAACCCCCCCTACGCTCGGGTAAATTCGGGACGTTACGCGGGAAAAGCAGCATTAAAATACAACAGACGAAAAGAAAATTCTAGCACGGCTCCACCAGCCCCGGAATTTGATGTATAGATATCAATAAAAAAAAACCTAATTTCAGGAAGTGTTCCTTCTCGTATTGACTGATATTATTGAAAGATTGACACCTTTTGCACCTGTTATTGATTGATTCTTTAGTAAGAAAGTGGTAATTGGTTCAATTGAAAATAACTTACTGAGTGTAGAGATAGTCTTCTGGTGGCGGTATTTGCTTGGGCTGGGTGTAGGGTGATGCGTCACGGAACTTGGTAGTGGCCATTTTATCTCAATGGAGTTATTTGTAAATGAGAAATGAAAGAATTCCGTTGATGATTTTACTTATATAGAAAGGTCAAAAAAAAAAAATATTAAAAATAGCTTCTTTTTGTCAAGACTCCTAAGCAGTTATTCAGAAACTTTCTTAAATTGTGATCATGGCACAAAAAAAAAATCAGTACAGATTATTTCAGTCAGTTTATGAGATTATACATCAGTAGGTATTATTTATCAGTCTTGAAACGATTAATTTTGTTTGTTTTTTTTAATTTTATAATTTCACCGTCAGCACTTGGTGAAAAGGCATAATATTCATAAACTAAAACACTCTTTTGTACTGACTCCACATTTATTTAATACAATCAGGATCCGTTTGACTCCTATCTTCAAAGTCTAAAAAAGTTCCAAATGATTTTTCATGTATCACATAGCCAATGAATAATCTAGTTTGAATATTCCTGTTCTGAATAAAATTACCAGTATGCATTACAACTGTTTGCAAATAATTAATACTCAGATTCAGTGTGTTTTTAATAGAAAAAGTATTAATTAGTGAATCCTTGCTTAAGCCTTTCTCTACTAGCAAGATGGATATATATTAGATTTACAGCACTATTGATAGAAGTAACTTGTCTTTCAAAACCATAGACACTCATATTTCTGAACAGGTTAACGATTTGTTTATGTGATTTTCATTATTTATACTCATGCATTCATTAATTTTCCATGTGAAATAAATGTATATAGGGCTGGAGACATTCAGATTATTTGCACGGCAATTGGGTCAATATTCAATGAAGACCTACAAATGTTTAAGGATGAAGCTATACGTCATATTATTTTTACCATGTTAAAGAAAATATGGACTTCTAATCACAAGAGTTCAAGCAGACATTCATTTTTAATGAGGTTAGGACGACTGGTTTTAAGTTTTGGTTTTACACTTAATGTAAAAATTTAGCACTAAAGCACTTAAAGTAGGAAGCGTGAAGAACATTACTTTTATTTTAAAATAAGTTAAATAATATATTTAAGCCATATAGTTTGGACAGCAGTGTCACGGGAACAGAATCATAAATATTCTACCACTGTGATGCGGCAGCCGGCGGATTTTAATGCTAAAAATTAAAAAGTTCACTAATGCAACCTTCGGTATGTTGTTGTGAGTTGGCAAGTATGATTGTTTAATCTACATAATGACTATGCACAGTTGCAAAATATGACCTGCGCCAGTGGTTTGTAATCTTAGGTTCGTGGGTCGGAAGAGGTGACCGTTTGTATGATTGGAATTTGGCAGGTGACCCCAACTAATGTGGATATAGGAGCTACTTATTAATTGCAATTTCGTTCGCATAAACTTCATCAGAAGAAAAGAGTGTGCACATCAACTGATGGCTTTAGGTACAAAAAAGTTGGATAAGAATAATTTGGGATAAAATTATTTTTCTAATTTTAATGACTTTCATCAGAATTGACAGTGATAAATGAACAAGACTGAATGAAATGCAAAATACTTTATGGTAAACTATTGAAAATTGAACATGCCTGGTATATTTTACTAAATATCCTATCCTATGAACGGGGCGTATCAAGAGCGATTAGCTAACCACTAGTCCTTTCCTAGCCCATTCCTTCTATTCCTACTCTCTTTGTAAAAAGAGAGGTTGAGCAACTGAGTAACAAGCAGTTCTCGTAGAAACACATCTGTTGAGATGAACTTCTTTAGGAGTCCATATGCTCCACATTGGGAGCGGACATAATAAAAATTATATAAATATGATATAATGTCATACCTATTTATCATATAAACATTTTATGAGAAATATTCCCTAACTTTTGACTCACAGTATACCATTTCGATATTACTAGCTTGCGATTGCATACAAGATATATTATTTTATCCCAGATTTTAGTAAGGTTATTACTACAATAAGCTTATTTTCTTGTTTCATCAGTAAGATATCAAACCTTTAAAATCCATCTAACACCGCTTTGAAGTCACGGTGCACTTTTGATCATGAGAAAAAAGCACCAATGTCAAAAAATCACACTAGATCTTTTGTCGGCTTTCATAATTTCGCGAAGGACCTTATCAGTTTTCACTATTTCACGGATTTTTCTGCTTTTATCATCTCTCTCATGGTGCACTTGCAACAAGCTTGCCGTGCACCAGTGCTCGCGATGTACTGGTTAAGAACCACTACACTAGGGTCTACACCAGTGACAGGTAACCTACGACACACAGTATTTATGGGAAATCTTCACCCAACCTGGCCATATATTTCATTTGGCTTATACAAGGCCAAAATGAGAATTTCACCATTCTTGAGAATGTGAAACTAAATGTTCCTGATTATTTTTTGAATGAATTGTTTATTCTCCCAAGGTGTAAAACCACCCTGCCGATGGGGAGAACATGAACAGTTTTTAACAATATTGCGTTGGATGTCGACACATTCCACGTGGACGTTGGTGAGTTCTGACAAATGCTATTTTTTTTTATGTATTTATATAGTTTGTTGGAGCAAACTCATCGACTTCCTTGCCAATTTTAAATAATTATTACTTCATTGTAAATTTAAATTCAAAATTTATCCATCTTTTGCAATATTTATGTAGAAAAATAAAATAAAATAGTTATGGGTACATTTCAGTAAAACTGCAAAAACCCAGATACGCCTGTATGTTATTATGGATGTGAAATGTTGGGTACGAACAGTACGGGCATTCCTTGCCTGTTTCTTCAATGAACACAAAAAAACACATTAATAAAATAAAAAACCAGATTAATTAAATTATCTCTTTATTTACGAGTTGCAGCTAAAAAATCAACTGAACTTGACAAAATGGATGTTTTACTTTGGAATATACAAATGAAGGTTCTGCCAAATTTAGGTGACTAAGAGATATTGCAAATAAAGCAGTCGACTTCTCAGTTATTAAATTCTCCGACAGATTGCTTTCCATATAAAATTCAACAGTTTTGTGTAAAATGACCTACCATACTTTTTAATAATTAAAATACAGCCTATGCACCATAGCTATATCCGATTAACCAAGAGTAACATTCAACCAATAAGGTAAAATTTAAAATTATATAATTTAATTGCATATGATTGCTCGACACTAGAATAATACTTTTTTTTCGAAAATAGAATTTCCAACATGAATTTGATCCCGTCTATTTTATTTAGTCTAATTTTGATAAATACTCACTGAAAGTGTACAATTTTGATAATATAAATATTTAAAAGTGGTACACAGACATTACTATCGTAAGTTTAAGTGATTAAGATTTAAAAATTTTGCAATATCTGGTGAATAACTACATTGAAAACAAAGTATATTCTTAAAGCTATCATATTATTTAAAAAAAAAACATTTATAAAATAGTCAACACAATACATTGTGTTTCATTAACACGACTCCAGTTTTCTGAGATGAATGTGACAATGATAATAATATAGTACATATGACTCCAATTACAAGATGATCATTTTAATTTCCATTTAAAATGACTCGCATGCTTGTTTTTGTACAATAGTGTCGGTTTAACCGTCGCTATGCAATATTTAACGTGTCGCTAATGCCGGTGTCGATGATATTTGCGAAATGTTGCTATACAATTATAACATCAACCGCAGCACAAACAATGAGGCATGACCTCTACGCTCCGTAATATTATAACAGGCGATAAAACTAGTTGGATAATATTATTAGAAGAAAATGTAGCCTAGCCAATTTCTAAGCAATAATATTAATGCTACAAATTGCGAATCCCAGTTAACAGAGATCAGCTTATAGCGGGAAACATACGGTACACATATTATTATTACATATATTATTAAAAACTGTTACAATTCCAATAGAACCGGTGATAAGTTTTCACATTCATAAGAACTCGATTGATTTATTCACTCACTGTTACACACGATAATGATTTGTCTGGAAGTCGAACGAAACCGATTATTCAATGTTCGTTTAAAAGTCACCAATTGATTTGAAAGCAGTAGAGTTTATCACAATTTCGTGAGATGAATGATCACAAATTAATTTTCAAATTATTATATTCTTGCTGATTTTAATGCCATCAAAAATTGTCAGGTGATTAAAATGATTAAGAATTTAATATTGAGGTGGATGCGACGTGACGTTTTCATCTTCATCGTCCGGTGATCAGGACGAACTGCTGTTGTCTCCGTTGTCGTGGAAGCTGTTGCCGTTCACGGAGAATGGCGCTCCGAGACCGTACAGGTGTCCACTCGAACTCTCGATGTTATCATCGAAGAAGATCTGGAAATTCAAGGAGGTAATGTTTAATTTGAAATGAAAAGTTTCCATTAAATTAAAAAATAAACTTTCTCAGATACCTACATATTTTAAGCACAGAATGCCTCTACCATTTCAAAATAGATTGAATTTTTCCATGAAATTATTAAAAATCTACTGTAAGCTTCTTTTAAAAACGTGATTATTTAACACTCGATAATACCAAGTCATTGATAGAATGATTAGGTGAATCTATTAGTAATTTGATACTACATGTAAACTGACTAAGTTTAAATGCAACCATATAATTTACCTGCCTCAAACAACAACACTGCAAAGAGGCAACCCTTAATGAGGCTATTATTTGCAAACCTGGCTCATTCCAAAATTGGTGAGACGTGAACCATGAATGTAATTTAGTAAATACATTTAGAAAGCACTTTTAGAAGGCAATCTCAAAAATGGCTAGATGACATACAAAATATCATTCCAAATTTATTTAAAACTAAAATAATTTTAAAATGTATATTATTTTACAAATTGAAATTCTAATTTTATTTTTCAAACCATTTTGGAATGAGCTGGGTTTGCAAGTAATAGCTTCAAATGTGCATGACAAACAGTTACCAAAGGGTATGAATATCCATATTGTGTATAATGTGCGAACTAAACGATAATATCAATGAAAATATGATCTTACCTCTTTTATTTTGAAGAAAGCCATTCCGGTAAGAAGTGAATCAGATCCAGCCTGATGTTGAGGTCCGACTCTTCGTAACTCTAACTGGTCTGCGACTTCTTGTAATCCACCTTTCAAGTTCTTGCACAGTTTCATAAGATACTAGAAAATAAAAAGATAATTAACGAATTGCGATAAATACACTCTTAAATGTCCTTTTTCCCTTTCTTACTTAATATGTGGGTTCCTAAATTTAAAAATAAAATATTTGGTCAGTCCACTTAAACATAGGACATATAAAAGAATACATTTTTTGACATACTATCTATAAGAAATGAATCACTATTTCACCTTAACGTCATATACGGTTGGGAAGTATAGTCGTAGACTTTCAAAGAATTCACTCTCATCCGGAGGAAGGTTTTGGTCAGTGAGAAGCTTCAAAAGGTAACCAAAATCATATCCGGAATGAAAACTGAGCCATTTAATGTTGTCCACGAGTACTATTCCTGAAATCATTGAATAATGAAGAAATAAATATGTATACAAATTATGCAGGTATACAACGGGTGAAAAATGACTTGCTTTCTTGGAAAATGAGTACATAGCATGAATTGTTTTATATTAGAGTAGATATTTTCAAAAAATTCTCTAGGTTCATTTTTGCAAATAATTCCATTTTTGTAAAACAAGGTTATACGATAATACATGTAACCTAAAAATCTACATAGATTACATGCCGCTGAATAAAAAAAGCAAATATTTTAGATTTGAGGATTCAAACCATCCAAGTCCCTGAGTGTCACCACTAAGAAACAGGTTTGTAAGGATCGTTAAGATAAAAATTATTTAAACATTATAAATTAAGCTAATAAAATGTATGTAAACAATTACCTGAGGTTAAGAGATATTCTGCAAATACGAGAGGTTCGATTCCATCCTCTTCATGTTTCTTGAATTGTAGGCCTGAATTTTGTAATAGATCAATGGAATCCTGTGCATACATGTCTTCCCTGAAAAAACGACAATACGTCATGATTAATTTAATCACGCAATCGAAAATTTGATGCGTAATTGATTGAATTATTTCATTTTTTTGTGGACAAATATTTACGTAAGTGTACTCGTATTTTTTTGCTGCATGAAAATCTTACGACAGGTTATTGTACTTGAAGACTAAATATTCAATGACATAGTGTAAGGAATGGAATTTTTAGTGCAGACAAGTTTACATGTGTAGTCACATTAACACGTTGGTCAAACATCGAGTTCAATATGCAGCAGCTATGCAAACAATATTTTTACTGATAAACATGTGATTCTGATAGCAACTCTACAAAAAGCAATATAAGATATTTTTATAGAAAAATTTGGTCAGAAAAATCATCATCAGGTTGGTGAATATGTTGCTACATTTTGAGGAGCTATTATTATTAAATGAATGACTCACTGTAGGTTAAATTTAAAATTAAACTGCCATGTTGTGTATCCTGGAGGTGTCTTGCCATTTTCATCCATAAAAGTGAGACCGAGTTGAATTATTCGCAGGAGATCGACGTTACACCTGGAAAAAAAATTCTCGTAAGATCCTCTACAAGTCTTCAAAAATATTCTTTTAAAAGGAAATTACCTTGTATGTTTTATTGATTGGAAGTAATATTAATTTTGTTAATCAATTTTGATATTTTGCTGGTGTCTCGTCTGCGAAAATAAGGATTTTTAAACATGTTTACTCCCAATGTTCAAGTTTATTGTTTCTTTGTTATAGAATCGATAAATAATTCATTTAATGATAACTGCTTGTATATCAGTCGTCCAGATAGCTTTTAATTCGTAGCAGATAGAAGGTTGGTGAGAAAAGTTGAAAACAACTCAAATATGGAAAAGTTTAGATGATCAATAATCCCTCAATTTACACTGTTATCATACAATATGAAATTGAACTTGATAGAATTGTTATTCCACGTGTGTTACAAAATGTGACAAGTGTTTCGCCTCTTTAAGAAGCATCATCAGACAGAGCATCGCAAGGTTTATAAATAAACTAAAAATTGGAAATAGCGTTGTTCGTGTGTGGTTTGCATGGCTTTAAAATTTCAGTGTAAGGTTCTGAATTACACATATAGTAAGTTATTCTTTTTCAAAAAGTGTAGCATACGAAAAATCAACAATATACATGTGAAAAGGCAGGTATCTAAAAATTGCATGCAAGCTAAAAATAAATTGAAATTGTCAACAAAACCAAAATCTTTCTCTTCTCGTTTGGAATATATGTTTGCCTATAAAGTCACTTAATTTTTATAACAATGAATGTTTATTTAAGATATGATTACATTGTTATTTCCAGTAGTTACTGAACAATGATAATTATGCCAAAGTATTATTATCTATTGAAAAATGAATTATTATACTACAGAAGTTTTACGGAACGATGGCATTTTGTAATTATTTGGCAATGAATTTGTCAAAATATTCATACAAAGAATTTGTTTGTTAAGCTAGTAAATATATATATAAACTCATACACACCTGAGTAGTTGGTATTGGTAATCGGCAGTTGACCGAAATTCTCCGATTGGACGAGCTACCACACCAGGAAACTCTGTGTCCATTGCTACCCAGTGATATTTTTTCACCACCTGCGAATAGAATTACACAACAATCACATCATTATAATGATTTAGCATTCCTGGAAATAATACAAAGAAGAATAGGTTGTATTCGCAATTATCGTTTTAAATAAAATCTTTTTTTTGTAACAAATATTTTGTTAGATCATTTTTTGGGTCACATAATTTTTAATTTATTTGTCAACGAATAGATTTTGTACCACATCCTCTCCCAATAAATAAAGAGTATATGGACTCCTAATTCAGCATCCTCACAAAAGGATATTAATTTTTTTTAAAATAAATGATTATAATTCAGTCAGTCTCCTTTGGGATGGATGAAAACATCACAAAAACCTATGCCATCTGATACAAATAAATGAAAAATCAGTACGACGGTTTCCATTTAGAGAGTCGAGCATGTGACCCCTCACACCAGTGGACAAATTTTAAGAGCAATGACTACAATACAACAGGACAGAGATCATCGCATTAAAACTGGATTATTTTTAATTCTAAGGTTCATGTAAAATATTCTATGAAAAAATGTTTATTAGCTTAGAATAACAGTAAAGATTCCAGTAAAAGTTGATAGGACTTCTTTGTAGATTTGTAATTTTCTGAAGGGGCCATAAATGGCTGTATTTTAAATTGCTTTAGGTTTTAACTTTACGTAAATGAATCATACATATTGAATAATTTGACAGTACTGTTAATAAAAATAATATCTTTTGTTGAAACGTAATTTAAATAGGTAAAATACTCTCGATACATGACATAATTTTTTAATTCACTTTCTGGAAGTAGTAATTAATTAGAATATTGATGTAAATTTTAATGTGTTTAAATAACCCCCTCAAACAGTGGTTGTGAAAGGTTGACTATTCCAATTTACCGAGTTCTGCTTTTACTTAATTAACAGTGCAAATATTTAAACAAACCTGTCTGATAGTTCGAAATTCATCTTCCAAATTGTGCTTCCAAACATCCTTGATTCCACATTCTTCATTTGATGGAATGCCGACACCACCCACAGTGCTTGCAGAAGGCATACTCTGTAAATAAACCAGTAAAAGGGTATTAGCCACGACACACGTATACAAAATATAATTGATAGTTTTGAAGCACTGAAATTTACCAAGCGTTTCACTTTCACGGGACATATTTTCATATAGATGTTCGCAAAATTAGAAACATTTTTTTTATAATACATATTTCTCAACTGTTTTGCAAAACAAGTTTGCTTCCGACTGTGTGCTAAATTATGACTGAATGTTTTCTTTGAGTTGCAATTTAAATATGATGCAACATGGCAATAAAGCCCCCAAGGGTGTCAAATATCAATACTCAGCAATATAAATAAGGCAACTAGAACATGTTATCTGATTGTGACATCTGATAATAAACACAAATGCTGTACAATCATGCTTACAGGTTCACCAAAAAAAATAAAATAAATATAATGTATGCATATTGTATGAACCTTTTAAGGATATTAAGGATAGTAGCAGAACATAATTGAAAGTAAATGAATAAACCTTTAACCATTATTAAAATAAAATATAAATAGAAGATATATTTTTAATTTCATTATCAAAAAATACCGCAGATTAGTTAGTACTGGCATTAAATGAATTATTAAACATAATAAAATAGTGAAGAAAAAAAATCGATTCAAAATGTTATGAAAAAATGCATTATGGAATGAATAATTTATTCAAGTAAAAGAAGACTATTTTGATCTCAGAATAGTCAGTTTTGTACACTGACTCGAATTTTGCAGACTGATTTTTCGATGGCAAAAGTATTGGGCTAAAAAATAATAAAATACCTTCAATTGTAACTGCATTATCAAAATTGGATGATATGGAAATATTCACAGTGACAACATGAATTTCAGTAATAATGGAATAATCTATCTCACAATTCAACAGTTTGACAACACTTCAAAATATGTTAGCTAGATAATTTTTAAATTTGAAAGTATATGAAAAACCGGACACACAGTAAACTTCTTAGAATGAATAGCAACTAGAACTGAACTCTAAGAGAGAAGAAACTAAAATGAGGTCTGGCATACTTTCAGCAAACATATACATAATTAAACCCTTGATTGATCATTAATTAAATATGTAATTAGATTTACTTTCAAATGTCAGCTTTCTAAAATGGATGGAATCAATATAAACCAGGAAATTAATATACCTATTAACTACAGGTATATTTTCAACTTAAATAAAGCAATACATTCAAATAGATAAATATGTATAAATAAAATTGTATTTTGTTATATTGATTGGAATTACTCTGGATTTCAAAGGATATAAGATGCATATATGAACATATTTAACCAAGAAAATGTTCAACTCATTATAATTTTTTAATTTATTTGGATTAAGTAACATAAATTAATATTCAACAATGTTTCATACATTAATGATACTAATAAAAACACAATAATCCTTTGTACTTCATTCCACTTTATTTAATATGTCAGGATCGGTTTCGCTCATTGCGAGCATTGTCAACTGATCCTGACATATTAAAAACCGGTCCTGACATATTAAATAAAGTGGAATGAAGTACAAAGGATTACTGTGTTTTTATTAATATAATGCCTTTCCACCAAGTATTGACAGTGAACACCCTAAAAGTCATTAATGATACTGCCCCTAATCACATACATTTTAAAAAAAGCTCAATTGGTGCAATTTTTTATACTCCTTGATAAGCATATTTCATTTTCAGCTTCTAACCTAGTTATAAGAGTTCTACTCAGGAGTAGGTCTCGGCAATGTCAATATATACTATAATGATAGAAATTTTGGGCGCAGATGTTTATCTCCTAATGTTTAACTCAAGTGGATTTGTTTTAATTACATAGATCATGAATATTGGCAATTAGCAGGAATACTAAATTAAAATTTAATAATTTTAAAATGTACCTCCAAGTTTTTAATTATAAAATAAAATAACTTAGGACAATTTATAAAATTAAAGTTATTTTGTTTAAGTAATCGAGCCGAACATCACAAACATAAGGAACTATAATGTCATATTATGTAAATCTATTGATAAACATTCTTGTGTATTGACAAAATGTAATAATGAAGTCAAATATTTAGATAATAATTTGATATAAATTGTCATTGAATGACTTTGTGTTTAAACACAAGGGTAAAGAGAGTAGGTGAAATAATTCATTTATTCTAAGCTATCTATTTAGTCTCTTAAATGGGTGGGTATAAGTATGAAATTTGACAGAAGGAAGATAGGATATGAACTTAAAAACTTTAAGGTTAGAATTATGTTGTATGCCATGTACTTTCACTTCTATGGTTTATTAAAATATTGATTTAAGAAAAAATCAATAGTAAATAAATCTCATTTGAGGGTGGACTAATGGTTTTATTTACAAACAAACCGTATAAATATAGGATGAGATGACAATAGTTTGACAACGGTAACTGACCTGTCTTACTGGTTCGAAGTGGATGGGATCTTGGCCTTCCACAAGTGCTGCACTCCACTTTCCGCTGGGGGATCCAGCCAGTGAGCCCCTCAGCCCCCCGAGTTCCGACACTTTGTCGATATTTCCTTGCAATATCGCGTGCTCGGCGATGTCGAATTCAGATTTAATCTTCATTGGTTATGTTGCAAAACTGAAACGTTCAATCAGTCAATTTACACGACAGGTCGAGTTAGAGAAGACGGGTGACTTACGCACATTATTGTTTATTTTAAGCTCGGTTTACGAAATCCCTTCGCTGCGGAGCTTATAAATAATTCCAGACTCACGATTTCTCAATACATCAGGATGATTTGCGAGGGAAAGATCTACTTGTATGAAATTAATATGATAAATCTACGAGAGACAGCAACTGTAACGAATTTAGAAGATAAGGATACTAACTCATGTTTTATAGAGGGCCGACATCGAATTGATCAGTGTTTATGCACACGCAAGATACACAACATAAACAAGCTGTCTGAATTTCATCGCCATTTTGTTACATGACGTTCGTCGCGTCCGCGCGTTGCCGCAGTGCGATAACGGAAGCGATACTGGCGGTATCTATTATTATTTTATAAAATTATTATGGAATTTTGTTAAATTATTTTGTAAGATAAATAGCGGCACGCTTGAAAATATCTTTTAGTAAACTCATAAATTTAATTAAATACAAAACTGACACTAACAAAGTCAAATAAAAAACAACACAATCTGACATACAGTAAATTAACTATTTTTAGATAAATTCAAAAAGCTCAAAAATAAAACACTCCTATGAACTTATCTAACGTATTCCACTTTTATTTTATATAGTCAGAACCAGTTTAGCACATGACGAGCATTATCAACTGATGAAGATGACATGATTAGATTATAATGCTCACCATGAGCGAAACCGGTACCGATTATATAAAATAAAAGTGAAAAGTATTGACAGCGAACACCTTAAAAACGATACTTTATCGTTGAAATGTCACATGACTTTATTGATACCTACTTATTTTGATCATCAATCTAAATATTTATCGACATTTGAGTCTTTGTAAATAAAAATACATATTCATAATATTTATGACTGTATTTTTCATTGGTACATAACAAAATTTTAGACGCCTGTAAGTACTTAAAAATATTATTTATTTGCGATAATTTAGAAAAAATGTTAACTTTGGTGAGTTGTGTATTTAAAAATAAATGCTTTAATATAAACGTGGTCATGAATGTCATGATATATTATATCGAATAACAAAAAAATAAATAACTAATTTTCATGTATTTTTCATAGAATTCATTTATTTAAATATTTATTCATTTTTACTTATTCAATATTTGTCCAATATAACTTTGTTAAACTGACACAAAAAATGATCAGGCCCGTCTGATAATGGCCGAGAGGCGACTGATTGCAGTATGTTTTCGGATTTTAGCATCACTACCCTAAATGATTAAAATATTAATTTATTCAACGCCCCCTGCGGGTATTTACATTCATATTAAGAAGTTAATGGTTACCGTGTCTACACTTTGGACAGTGACGTTCTTAGGCCATGTGTCGCCTCTAGCTAGACAAAATAGCGCCCTTACTATATTTCGAGCTAAAAAAAAATAAATTACATTAAATTGAGTCATTTTTTTTTATTTCCCGTTATTCTAGGAAATCATACAGAAATTTAAATCATCTACATACTCAAAAATGTTATACCCTTTGCTCATAATCTTATTACCTTTGAAAGGGTATTTTTCAGCATTTTTTATGAAAGATATTGAGGCATATTAATTATTCCAAATTAAATTCAGGGCTGTGAAGTCGTGTAAAAAAAATACGACTCCAACTCCGAGGATTTTTTTCAATAATTTCATTTTAACTGATATATATGTATACCATCAGATCATCTTTAGTCAGCTAAGCATGAAATGTTAACACTTTTGACAAAATTGTTTAAATACAGATCATTAAATATAATTAAAAAAAAAAACCGAGCCGCTCATTTTTCCCGACTCCGACTCCACATCCCTGGTTAAATTCATGTGTCAAAAATATTAAGTAATTTAAAAAAAAAATCCTGTGATCATTTGCCGCTCCCTAGGACTTGTCGCCTCTAGGCAACTGCTTACTCGCCTATGCTCTTGGGACGTCCGTGACTATGGAATGTAACAATTATTAATGTGCATATTCGCTAGAGACTAAAGATGTACATGGATATAAAGACTGTTTTTGGCTTCTGAGAAAGGTAAGGTAGGTAATAAATAGGTCGTTCTTTATTCATTAGAAATAAAATTTGGATTTATGATTTTAATTCAGAAATTATAATAACAAAAGCTTCATTTACTCGCCGTCTAGACAGACTAATTAACACTCTGAGGTTACGTTAGTTAGTTTAAGCTGTAGAATTGTCCCTAAATTTAATAATGCAAGTGGGAGATAGTTTAACCTCGTAAAAGTGACTTACTTCATACAGGTCGTAGATGATATCTACTTTATGTTGCACATGCCATTCAATTTATACGAGTACAGAAATTTTATAGTGTGTTATACTGAAATGTATAATTCTTATCGTTTGAATGTTAAATATACGTTAATTTTATTTTCGAAAAACAGAATTACCGTGATAAGAAAACATAAAAGAACTATGCGCGGGACAATCTTTGGAATTTATATATTTTTTTTATTTCTAAATGATTGATAAAGCTCAAAGATTTTTCTCTATACTTACAACAGGATTTTAATATGTGTCACATTACTAATATAGACTGGGGAATAGTTATTATAAACCTCCCAACGACATTAAATAATATGTATGATTGGTATGTAATAGTAGTTAAAATATTGTTTTTTTCAATATTTAATGCACTCGGTAAAGCCTAATATCATAGTTGAAATTATCGACCCACGATCTAAAAAGTAATTTTTCGTCAAATGTACATAAATTAAAATACGATACCTGTGCTTACTAAAAAATTGTCTGGTGGTATTATTTTATGATCTATGAACGTCGTTATGTATTTAAAATGTGAAGATTATTCCACACCCTATTTGCACATTGCTGACCCAAACCAATTATACTAACACCGGATTCTAGCCAAAAACTCCGATCCTTCGTGAAACCCGAAACCTTGAAATTAACTAGGTAGTCCTTTGGGCCGAAAATTAAGCAGAAGTTTCTCATCCCGACAAAAGGCTGCCAAACGTCTGAATTTTGGTGGAAATTTTGAAAATTGAAAACTGTTATCGAAGCTGTTGAATTGAAAAATAAATCATTTAGTTTTGTACTAGTGATCTATTTAATGAATATACATATGAACATATTTCGGTCATTATCGAACTATTAAATATAGTCTAAAACATTTATGCCGACTGTTATGAAAGGTAGACTATTATCAGTCCCGGCGCGAGGTCATTTGACACCCTAGGCAAGGGCTATTGGCGCGCCCTCTTTTTAACACATCTTATTATTTTCGAAATAATGAAAAAAAAACAATTCGGGATCATTATGTATTTTTTTTTATAAATCCATGTCCGCTCCCAATGTGGAGCATATAGCCTTCTAATGGAGATATCCCGACAGAAGTTTTTCTACGTGAACTGTTTCTTACTCAGTGGCTCAACCAATCTTTATCGAATCATATAAAACACGATACATAATTACAACGAGCAAATACAACCATCAAAATAAAGTATAACTTACTATTATTTATTATTATTAGATTATATGAAAATAATTTTAATACTCCATTTACGCGCCCCCTAATGGTTTGCGCCCTAGGCGGTTGCCTATTTTGCCTGTATGGTGGCGCTGGCCCTGGCTATTATTTTAAGTAAGAAATGAGAATGCTACGCTGTATTATATTACGTTTGTCAATTTCTCATTCAATTGCAGTATTCTATTGTTTTATTCAGATTATCGGGGACATTAAAATAAAGCATTTATATTATAAAGCCTGGAAGGCTTCTAAGAGTCCTCGAGACTATCAAATTTTTAGTAGTTGTCGATCTAAGCTGAGACAAAATATTCGGTTAGCCTACCGAACATATTTGAAAAGGATGGAAGATTGCATATGCGAAAATCCAATTTTTTTTCTGGAATTATATCAAATCTATTAGAAACGATGGTGGATTCGCTGAGACAATGAATTGGAAGGGTCATGAAGTGGCAGGTCTAGGGGTGGCAGAAGCATTTGCTGGCCATTTCAGATCTGTATACTCAAATGATATACCACGTCTTAATATTGAATCAATTTTGAAAAGTCGTACAAATGGTGCCCAATGCATTGATGTCATGCAAATCGATGAATCAGATTTAATTTTTTTACCAAAAAACTTAAAAATACCCGCTCGCTTGGTCCCGACAGGGTGCCTACATGTTTTTTAAAAGGATGTATTGACCTCATCAAAAGTCCTTTGTGTTATATATTTAATCTCGTTATGAAATCGGGCATTTTCCCTGAAATATGGAAAATATCTAAGATTACACCAATTTTTAAGAATGGCGCAGAATCATCAGTGGAAAATTATAGACCGGTGGCTGTTCTCTCAGCGCCAGCTAAAGTTCTTGAGATGATTATGCATCATATGATTTTAAAAAGGATTGAACCATTTGTAATTAATGAGCAGCATGGGTTCAGAGTCGGAAGATCAACCGACACAAACTTGATGGTGTTTACGGATTACGTGTCGACGGCGTTAGATAAAGGACTGCAAGTTGACTGTTCTTACAATGATTTCTCGAAGGCATTTGACAGGGTCGATCATGACATTCTTTTGGAAAAACTCCAATTGATCGGTTTGTCTGACGGTTTTGTTAGGCTTTTTGGTAGTTATTTTAGGAACAGAAAACAATACGTATCGTATGGGCTTTTCGAATCAATGCCGTTTTGCACGTACTCTGGTGTTCCGCAGGGTTCAAACCTGGGGCCATTGCTGTTCACTATTTTCATAAATGATATAGCAAACGTTATTAAAAATTCTATGTTCTTGTTATTCGCTGATGATTTGAAACTTTTTTTGAAGGTTGTCACCTTAGATGATTGTCATCGTCTTCAGTCTGATATAGATAATATAATAGATTGGGGGCGGTGTAACAAAATCGATTTCAATATTGATAAATGCAATCTTTTATCCTTTACAAGAAGGTCGCGAGTGTTATTTTTCCGTTATTCAATGAATGGCCGAATTCTCTCGCGAATTTCATCAGTCAAAGATCTTGGCGTACAATTTGAGAGCAAACTAACATTCAATAATCACATTAAGATTACTTGCAAAAAAGCATTGCAAATGTTGGGCTTTATCATCCGTACCACCAGAGCCTTTTCGGGAGTTAAAATTCTAATATTAATGTACAACGCTTTGGTTCGAAGCAGACTTGAGAGTGGGTCAATTGTTTGGGCTCCAAGATGCTCGAAATATACCCTTATGGTGGAGAGGATTCAGAAGAAATTTTTGAGACTTCTCTATATGAGAGTGTATGGATATTACCCATGGCTTTATCCAACTGACTTTCTCTTAGGCATGCTTAACTTTAATAGCTTGAACGTTCGAAGAGAAATATATCTGGCCATATATTTCTTTCGACTTATACGAGGCCAAAATGAGAATTCCACCATTCTTGAGAATGTGAATCTAAATGTTCCTGATTATTTTTTGAGAAATCGTGGACATGAATTGTTTGTTCTCCCAAGGTGTAACCAGCCTGCCAATGGGGATGCCACTGGGGAGAGCTTTAACGGTGTTCAATAATATTGCTTCGGATGTCGACATATTCCACGTAGACGTGGGTGAGTTCCGACGAATACTATTTTTTATGTATTAAAGTAGAGTTCGTCGGATCTTACTCAGTTGACTTCCTTGCCACTTTTTTTTTACTGCTTTTAATATTAAATTATACTATTTTTTTTCTCCATTGTAAAAGTTTTAAATTTATAATTTGTCAACCTTGTACAATGTTAATTGAATAAATAAATAAATAAATAAATAAATAAAATAAAATAAATTGTTTTTATTTCTAAGCTAGGTATTTATTTATAGTAAATTTCCTTTTGTGCCGTATGTTTCTCTGCCATTTAAAAGTCTGACAACCCTAATCCGTTGTTTGTTCTTCTTGCCGCTAGGTGTCTCTCCTGTGAATCATGTGGTACAAAAATATTTTCCAGGAAAAAAATGCCTTTTCATCGTCATATTATATTGAGGTATATTAATCGCTTTGTTGTATCAATATTTCGGTATTATAAATGCAGGATATATTACTATCGTCGCTAAAAAACCTGTAACTCAAAAACCGCTACTATACAAGATAGACAAAGAAAGTTTTGCAACCAATAACTTCAAATATAGTGGAAGTCACAGTTACAATTAGGGTAGTGAAAATAAAATATAAATCATTCACAGTCAATACTCGCTCGCCAATTGACAATTTTCACAATTCTGAGGCTTTAGATTTACATCATTCAATATCATTATTATTTTTTAAGTATTTAAATCACGGTTTCTCAACTGGGGGCCACAGAGAAAAAATAATTGTAGGAGAGAGACATCACAGTTTTGGGGGGCCACGGGAAAACCCTGGGAAGAGCTAAACAAATCCTAGGTAGAATTATGAAATTTGCCAGCGAGCAAACTGTTCAAAGAATCCCGTCTCGGAAAATCTATTTGGGGTTTGTATTATATGGGGCCACGGAAAAATACTTAGACTCAAAAGAGGCGACGGGCCCAAAAAGGTTGAGAAACTATGATTTAAATTATTTGCATTACGAATAAGTATTAAAAGTCATTACAAATATTTTTTCGATAAATTTGAAGATACAAATTTTCGAGTTTCAACGACGATGTGTTCATAAATGCTTTATCTATATGATGTCGTTCATTATCAAGCACCCACCGTGTTATTACTTTTAACATGGTATGTTCATTGGTCGGAGACATAAATACCTATATATACAGATGTGTACATTGCATGATCTTCACTGGTAAATATTAGTGGTAGCAGACAAGCCGTTAATTTTCTCTCATGTTAGTTATTTTCTGTCTGGTAAAAACAATACCCAAGGGTACATATACCCACTTAACCCTTTCACTAGTGAATACAAGTTTTTGTGTAATTTACTTTGTTTTTGATTCGAATAAAATTGTAAGGCACACCAAGTAATCGATTCTGGATAACATATATACAAATTAAAGAATATTTAATGATTTTTAATACCCAACGAATTTTTTGACAATCAAATTAATATTCTGCTGCGTACTATTTTTATTTTGTGTTCTAAAATTTGAATGAAACAACTTTTTTTACTGATTCCACAGTTTTTATGATACATTAGTACCGGTTTTAATCATCGCGTCGATTGTCAATTGTCATCTAGTAAAATATATCACGATACAGAATTATTTATAAGAAATTAAGTAAATATAACAAGGTGTAACAAAACTTTTAACATTAACAATATAGGTTAACAATGCTCGCTATACGCGAAACCGGTCCTGATTTTAATAAAAAAAATGCGGACTAAGAACAATAAGTGTTTTATTATTTGATATAATGCACTTCCAACAAAAACTGACCTTTATAGTGAAATCTCATATTTTAAAATGAGGTAAAACGGCCAATTTTTACAGGTATTTTAGTCATAAAAATATCGAAAATGGATTCACATAAAAACGGAATGTATAGTATGAAAATTGTAAAACTGAATCGAATTTTTGAAGGCAGATGTCGTGATCCAGTTAAAGCAAAATTTGACCGAAGTGAGATTAATATAATAATAAATTCTACCCACGCGCTTCACAATAGTCCTGATTTCCATAATAATAAGCCACGGCGTTACAAAAAATATGTACTTTTTAACGGTTCGAGAAAATCCATAAATTGCTCATCGATCTTTATCACTAATTCATATAATTCAATATTTTATTATAAGAATTTATTTACTCTATTTATACATTCGTGCTTCAAAGAAAAATTGAAAATGGACATTGTCTATAATAGTTTAAAAAATAACGAAACGGATAGAACAAACTTTGGCAAATTTGATAAGTAAGATATTACACAAATACAGATAAGGATCTTGAAAAGCTTTAAATATTCACAAGAATTTGATGCCCAAATGTGCAGTGTAGTACCTTTACTTTGCGTGTTGCATCACACGTAAGATATACCTTTTTGAAGCACGTCGGAATCTTTTAAAAAATTTAATTTTTTGATAAGCCATTCCATATTAATACATTAACTTCTACATTAGTGTACTTTTAAGTCGGCACCTCGACCATTGCGCGCGTGACTCTAGCGCGCCGATGTTAGCGCGCAGTACAACTCCGACTTCAGCGAGTGGGACGCTCGCCGACAGTAGTGCGCAAAATAATATTATTTTGTATTTTTGAGTGTTCATTTAAAGAAATTTACCTACCCAAAATAACTTTTGATCCAAAATTACATATTATTAAAAAATAATTGATACTTTTACAAACCTATCCATGAACATTTTATGCATTGAAAATTACGAATATTAAATAAAAGATTGGAAACAATAACTCCAACTTACAATGTTGTCAGGAAATTGGAATATTGAAATTTGTATTTATATGTCTGTCATATTATGTATTTTTTATTTTGATTTTTCTTATATTTTTTTTTATAACGGAATTTATAATACTTAGTGTTTTTATTTATTTTTTAACAATTTTTTGGTTCTTTTTTCGTGAATATAATAAAATATAACAAATTAAATGCGTATAAAAAATAAATATATGTATATTTAAAAATAATAAATTGCGCGCTTACGTCGGCGCGCTAGAGTCCCGCGCGCAAAGGTTGCCGCATCTTTAAGTCTGCTCGAAACTAAGTGCATATTCTTTAAGTAGTGTTCCGTGGATATTAGTAATATTAATCTGAAGTTCCCAAATATTAAACAAAATAACATTCAGTCGATTCTTCATAGGTGTTGAGTCACCTGGGTGTAAGCGTATAATGATTTAATATTCTCTTCCTTGATTCGATAAAAACTAAGACGTGTCATAAACAATCACCTAAATATTTTATAGAGATTCTCAAAATTGTTGTTGCTTAACTGGAAAACATATAAAAATCAATTACTAAAATAATATGAAAGAAAAATAGGCAGATTAAAAAAATATGATGATATACATGAATTAATATTAATCCTGTATACCATAAAATAAGATAGGTAGGTATCAGAATCCTGTTTAGTTTGCGTTGAACCTACAATTCAAAGGGTTGGAAATAATAGAGTCAAAGATCCCGTGAAAGGGGATTTTTGCGGTCCCTATTGACTCATAAATGGACCCAAACAAGCATTTCATGATGGTATTAGTTGATTTCGATGTCCTTTAAGCTTATCTGTGATCCGATTGATATGCGGCTTACTCAGACTTAAGAAATGTCTATAGACCCATTGAAAATATTTTGTTGTTTGTTAAGCTCAACTATAAAATAAATTTAGATATTTCGTTATATTTTAAACCTTGGTTGAAATCATAAATATATTGTACATTCCTAATAATTTAATTTAACTTACTTCATAGATAACTAATTTTGCACACGTTGTCATTTCTGAATATTTTTTAAATGATAACGGGTCTTAACATAATTTTATAACTTTTGGGGTGTTCACTGTCAATAGGTGGTGGAAAGGCATTATTTTAATAGAAACACAATATTCCTTTGTACTTTATTCCACTTTATTAAAAAAGTCAGGACTAGCGAAACTGGTCCTGACCTTTTTAATAAAGTGGAATAAAGTACAAGGGAATATTATGTTTTTATTAATATTATTTTATAAAATGGGTAAATAAAGATGAATATATTAAGAAAAGGGGTAACGGTTAGCTAATCACTACTCGAAAAAGTGTTTTCAGAATAATATAGAGGTTGGATGGGAAGGCATAACCTTTTTTTAAATCTTCTTCTTTAACCATATTCACATTATGAATATATATGTATGCCAGAAACACTAGACGTACATCACTGCATTATTAAATTTTATTACATTGATTATTTATATATTATATAAGGTATATATATTAGAATATTGATTTTATTTACTTAAGAAGGGGCTCACTTGAGCCCCTGCAAATATGAAATATTGATGTTTGTAAAAATATTGAAATTATGCCGCGCACTTGTTGGATAGGCCTGCTCAGTTTTTGAATTTTCCGCGCAGCTCACCCCTCGTCTAAGAGCAGTGCCTGCCAAACTTTTTTTCTTCATAGCTCACTGGTGATTGGGATTTGATTCGAGGCACACCAAATAAAGGTGTTTTAAATAAAAATGTTCATTAAAAAAAAGAAATGTGGAAAATGCGTCACGGAGACCTCTATTAACGACAGTGACAAATATTTATTTGAATATTTAAATGTTGAATTTATTTAAAATTGAAGACAATTTAAATGAATAGGCAATATTCAAAATGAAAATTATTTAGGCTTCTTCTTCAGCGGCATACCTAAGACTACTTAGAGGGAACGTTGCTGAATCAAAATAAAAATTACATTACGGCGTATGCAATGTTAGGTTAGGTTTGATATGCTGAATAGAAAGAAGGCAAGAATGACAAGACGTTGAAACTTTGAAGTCATGTGAAAAGTCAGATGACAGTAAAACACAACCAAAGCGTGATTGCGCGCGCGTAGTAGTGAAGAGTTTACCGTAAACACTGTGAATGAGTGCACACGTGATTATTTTTTAGCGTATGAAAAAATTTAAATACGTCTATGTAAGTTAAGGGATTCATTTGTTTTCTAGTGTTTACTTTAGATGTAAAAATAGACAATGTAAAGATTGACTAAGGGCATACTAAATATTGAAACAATTTCAGCTTACAATGTAATACGAGAGGAATTGGTTTTACCTGCAAAATAATCATAATTTACTCGTGCACTGATTATATTTGTTTCGCTATTATTTTGGCATTTAAATTATTGTGCAACAAACAGCATAGTCGATATTTCCCCTATTCAACGTCGTTCTCGATCGTAAATAATAAAATTGTAAACATTCACAACAAAATACTGCAAATCTCATTTTCGCTGCAAGCTGAATCAAACAAACAAACAAACAAACGAGAGTACTATATGTGCAATGTCAACATCACAGCAGCAATTTCAAATCATAATGAGTTCCCATTCTTGAGAATGACGTGGCGACTTCCTGTACTGTCTTCAGGAATCGGAGATCTTCAAAATACATCATTTGGCGTTGTTCCAATGCATCTTCTCAGTGCGACAATTGACTATATTCATTCAGTAAAATAAACTATGGCAGAAGAGTAATAATACTGTTAAACATAATACAAATGTGACAAAGCATTCCGAATTTTTTGTTGTCTCCTTTTCATGCTACATTTAATTAGAAATTAATTTTATTTCAGGCGGTGGTCGACGAACTTGAGCCGAATATCTTAATGATATGGTGTAAAAATAGGTACATAATTATTATTTTTACTTTAAGATTTCGACATGATTAAGCGAGTGTGTACTAAGGCTTTTTTTGGCTAAATTTGTGAATTCGAAAACCGGTTTTTCAACATCGTAACGTTTGTGCCAAATTTTCGAGTCCATAAACAAAAGGACAGAAAATTTGGATTTTTTATTCGATGGCTCAAAGACCATATGCCCCACATCATTACCCAGCGAAAGGGGATTTTCGATATCAGGAAATTTTGTTACAAAACGATTAGTGGACGCTTTGTGTTTTTTTAAATCATATTTTCTGAAGAGTAACGCCAAATAATTTCTTGTTGTGTATTATTATGAATATAAATAAACAACATAAAAAATGAACTTTTTCTCGCTATTTTAATTGAATTATCTATTTTTTGTAAAACTTCGAAAACCGGTTTTACAAATATATTGACATTCAAAAAATAGGTTTTTGTTTAAGCCCTAGTGTATACAATATACTGAAAAGATTTTTTAATAATATATTGTAATAATTTTATTGATAGATAACCATGTATTAATTTTTTTTTTATTTACAAATACTAGTTGTATAATAATGTTATAGTCACTTGATACTTCTTACCCATCAAGTAAAGCCGGACACAGGGCTTGTATAATGTTTTTGAATAATAAAAAAAACATTATATCTTTCAGAATGTGTCATCCACATTGTGGGAAAAAACTTTACGACGCGAAAGCCGTATATAAAATAATTTACGTCATCTTCGAAAATCTATCGTCTGGGAATACACCCATATCATTGGGAATGTTAATGAAATAAATGTAACGAAGAAAAAACTTTTTGAATTAAAAACGGTGAACTTAACTGGTTTTAAAATATTTTTTATCGAGTCTACCGAGTTTTATTTATGTGCTTAGGGGTTTCATGAGTAATCTACTTGTCATAATAGTTCTCTAAACCGTAAACTTTTAAAGACTTTTTTAAAACACTCTCATTACGAGATACGTGTTAAACTTCTCGAAAAATTTACAGGTGTGTGTTTGTCTGGCACAAAAATGTGGTTAATAGGTTATTTGTAAGAAGTTTTTGTTCGAAACTGTTTTTAAAACTATAAGTTTAAGTATTATTTAATTTGTTAAAGATATTATAACATCATATTGACTTATGTTTTATACGGCTATTATACTAAGATATTTTAGACAATTTTAAATTCGCATAAATTCAATAATTGTATATCGAACCTTGTTTTTATTATTGATATTACATATATTTTCGACGAAGTAGATATTATTTGCTGGGCAGTTCTGTATGCAAACTCAAATACATACAAAAGAACGATTAGTGTGAGGTTTAGGTTTATAATTTCAGGGTAGATTTGGGGTATCACAACGGCCTGTGAGTGCTACGGGTCGTTGATTGAAGTACCGCATGGAATACATAGGATTGAGTGAGACAGCCAAAGTTAACTCCAACCTGAAGCGTTAGAGATGAAGAAATCTGTTACTCCTGGTTTGCAGCATGTAGTTAGTCAGGTGTTTGCTTTTTTAATATCCCTTCTCTAGACTTCAAGAACGGTTAAAACTGTTTATGTCGTTAGTATTGATTCCTGTCCCTGCATAGTTAATCGATTGGAAATTAATGATGAGGGATATTTTACAGTTGAACGCGTTAAGAGAAGGTTACCAATTAAAATTCAAGAGAGTGAAACAATCTGTCTTGTAGGTAAAATGTTTTTTAGATTTTAGCAAAAAAAATATTGATTTCTAATATCACGATCATAGTATACAATAATTGGAGATTCGGTAAAAAATAATAATGTTTTATATGTATAAATAAATACATATTATAATGTCTTTTCAACAAAGATGGTTATGTAACGTATTAAGATTTTCAAGAATTTAGTTTATTAAGCAAAATTAGATAACGGAGGGTCGCCGATAAAATATGTAATACAAACAATTAAATCATTAATCACCCGTGCCTATTTTTCAAAATTATAATCAAAATTAATTTGTGTGATTAAAAGCATGTCATTTTTAAATCAGATAAAATTACCTTAAAAAGGTTAAAAATACATTCAATAAATATGATCTAATAATGTTGATATTAAAATTTATTCGTAAATACTTGTCATCCAGATATATAAGATGAAGATCTTATTTTCGTGATAAACAATAAATTACTCTCGCAGTAATCTAGATTTAGAATGAAAAAAAAAATGCCGGTGACAGTTGGCAGTGTGAAGCGTCACTGCAACGACGTCGCGACGCTTCTATTCAGTCCACCGCGGGCTGGCGCCGTCGATAGACGTCAGTTTTTCGCATCGGATAATTTTCCAATTCTGATTTTCCAACACTTCGAATTCACACACTTTTCAACTATCACCAGGTGAATTTCGTCACCGTCGATTTAGTTCCATGTATGTTAATTTTCCTTCTAGACTTATCGAAAATTTTCGCTTGGGTAGTAATTATTTTATGCTTGTGGAATTTGAAATCTGCTGGGGTTTATATAATTTAAAGTTCGATGTTGTGTTAATAAGTTGGTCAAGTGGAAGTTTCTCAGCAAAGTGCAATTAAAGGTAAGAGTTAATTAATTTTGTTATCGTTAAAATATATTTTTTTCTGCACTGGTTAAGTTAGGCAATTAATGGAGATAAAATTTTATAAAGAAAACTTTTTCGAAAAACTCATACTTGAAAAACTATAAATTTTTAAAAGTATATTTACGTGCGTTTATATATATATATTAAATATTAGTATAAAAAATAATATAAACTGCATTTTAAGGTGTATACAAAACAAAATAAAAGACATTTTATACATGAGTATTTTGATGACGCTGCAATCTGCAATGTATTATATTTGATAACTTTTCATATAAATGAATTAAAGTGCAAACCATATATTTATAAAATTAAATTTTTTATTAAATTAATTATTTAAACTTCAATTAAAAAAAATGTCTACAATTATTTGCAAATAAAAACCTTTATTTTGATTATTCAAATATGTATTTCATTCGTGTTCTATTGTACAATAAATAAATCTTTTTCATCATTTTGTCAAATATTTTGCATTCATATATCGTCCAAATAATATTCAATATTTTATTTAATGTTAATGTAAATTTTCATTAATAAAGTGATTTCAATAATAGTTTGTTTGATAATCAAATAAAATGTATGTTTTTTCAGTCGCTTTTTAAATATCATTTTTCAAGTTATTGTTTTTATTTATTTTCATTGAAATTTTAAGTAAGAGCACTATATTTTTAATATTTTTTTATTTTGCAATCGAAGAAAAAACAATAATGTTGGTCAGTAAAAAGGTATTCGTAGCCAAATAAATTATGACAGCAATTTATTTCTTTAGTACGATTTTATTTTGTGCAATAATTCGGTTGTGAAATGAAACCAAAACATATATTTTGTTGTAGTGATAATTTTATAACGCAAGTTTAGTTTAAACATGTATTTCAGTTATTCATTATTTTAATTTTTATAAGTTCCGAACTACAAATTTCAATATAATACAAATTGTATAAGAAACATTTAATTGTGGCTAAATTTTGTAAACAAAAAATGTGTAAAAGCTAATCACGCTTTTGGCATATCAAGCTATTTATAACAGGCTTGCATTATTTTTGAATTTAAATACAGGTCCTTTCTTTATAACGCGGTTTCTTATAGCACGACCGATACATCAATAATACTGTAACATATTCCCTTTCTTTTCGATTCTCACCCCGCAAGACATACATATATATTTTTTTGCCATATCTACTCTTAATGTGTAGCAAATGGAATGAAACATATCTCATCAGAGGTTTACGATCAAAACTGATTTTTACTAGTTGCTTAATCTTTCTTTTTGAAGATATTAAAGAATATAAGGGAATTGAGACATCACAGAACATCACAAAATGTATTCGAACACAAATCCATAAATCAATTTGTAATCATTTGGTGTAATGGGATTCGGGTATTTGAGAACTGTGACCGTAGCCAACGTCGTTGATCACTCGACCACGGACCTGAGTAGACCTTGATTATTTATATTTAAATTTATTTAATACATATAAATTCATCCTTAAATTTTAGTATAAAGATTCTTTTGTTAGATCAAAGTTCATATATAAATAGTTAATATTGATTCGAATAATGAATAATCTTTTTTAAATTACTTTCAAAAAATTTTGACGAAAACAAATATGGATTAACTGTCATTTTTTTTCAATATACTTTGAAATTCGCAACAAAAAACTACCAAACTTTTATTTCATAACGCTTCATATAATATGGTTTTCAGAAACAAAAGTGACGGCTTCTAAAATATTCCAACGGTTAATGCTTGAAATTTATAAAAAACAAACACTTGTTTTAAAAATACATATATAGTAAATTAAAAAATGATGCTGTGTCCCTACGCCTTTTTTATATGGAAAGAAGTTGCTGAGCAAAATGATAGTATGATAACGATGGTATAATAATTACACCATTTGATATAAAATATTAAGCTTAAAATTGATGTCTAAGTGCAAAGATATTGTAGGTCTAGTTTTTGTCGAAATTTAGTTACATACACACAGATTTTGTCTGTGTTGTATTATTGTACGTTCAAAATATTCCAGAGAAGATATTGCACCATTCAAATACACATATTATATAATGTATATGTCACCCATAGTTTTCACGCAAAAAGTTCTTCGAATTCGATATACTCAAAAAAAATGTAAATCTTTGAATTCAATTATCGATATCATAATTATTGACATAAATTTTACAGACTATGTACTCAAATTGAATATTCATACAGATGGTATTTTAATTAATACATAAATATTAATGTTTAGACATGTAATTATGAAACATCAATGAATGTCAATTAAAGTTAGCGCTTTCAATACTGTTGATGTTTGTTCCAATCAAAAATGGATACAGTACCATTTTAATTAAGTAGTTAATTTGACATTCATTGACAGGATGTAAATTAGAGCCATTTGGATTTGCGAATAATTGATGTTGCCGATTCCGTTGCTCTGTCATCGAATGGGGAACAAAGCTTACAAATTATAGCACATCCACACTGCCACTATAACATAATTGTAATCAAACAATATTGAAATGATAAATTTGTAATTATTATCGATCAAAACGCTAAACAAAAAGTAAAAGGAAAATGTACATAAAATAATCTCGCGATGGTTTGACTTCTTTCACGTTAAAGGTATCAACTGAAAATCATTATATTATATAACAATTAGCACAGAATGGTGACTAGGGTATCCAATCCCGAAGCCTTTTTCCAATCCCAGTATGTCGGGATTCATTAATTTTCAATCCCGGTATTGGGACTTTCTCACCGAGAAATTTGAAATCCTCAATTCGCTATTCTTTTTCCCCGGATTATCTCCAAACCTCGTTTTTTTTAGCTCACCGAGGAATTTGAAAACCTCGATTTGGTATACTTTTACCCAGATTATCACAAAACCTCGTTTTTTTTAGCTCACCGACGAATTCGAAATCCTCGATTTGCTATACTTTTCCTCCAAATTCCAATTTCTATTCAATCCAATCCGGCGGCCCCCGGAGTTTCTGTGACAATCCGAGGAAAAAGTATACCAAATCGCAGATTTCAAATTCCTCGGTGAGATAAAAACAAAAAAAAACGAGCTACGGAGACAATTGAGGAGGGCCGCGGATTATTTTTTTTAGATTTAGAGGGCCGTGGAACGAAAAAGGTTGGGAAGCACTGCTGTAATGTATAGTAAATAGTATTATACTTGCTTAGCAAATTTTATTCAAATAAATAAAGTCTAAGCAAACCGATATACAACACTGACATCTTAAGGTTAGTGGTTTAAGGCAGTATTATGGTAAAAAATAGCAATGCATTTAGTTATACTTTGCTCTTTTTTTATCGTGTTACAATAGAGTTCTACCAAATAGACGTCAGTTAAATCAATACGGCAGTATTTTTGATTGTGATTTACTACGAAAGGAACATGGGATCATTTGTGTATAGATGATAAAATAAGACTTTTTGACTATAAATTCTCATACCCATGTTTGCGCAATCAGTCATTCCGTCAGTTATCTTATCGAACGAGAATAACGAATCGATCAACGTAATGGCTTAATATCGTTATAGCCAGGGTTGCGAAGTATGATTATTATTAGAGTTTATGTAGGTTTTTGTGGTATTGTTTTATTTATACCATAGTCGGAGTACATCGACTAGCTGATAATAATTTTTATAATTTATCATTGTGCATGAATAATATTATTTTTGGACACTTATACACTTAATTGATTAAAAAAAGATAGCACATATTCATGGAAATATGAACATTAACAAATTATCCCATTCGACGCAGTGGTAAGCGAGATTATGTTGTTTTAATTTGTCAACGCTTAGGAACACAATTCGGTAGACTTAAAAAACTGTAAATTTCAGTTTCAGTTCAAGGGAAAGTTATAATATTAAATGCAGAAACGCTTGAAATTGATTAAATTTAGAATATATGACCCTGATCTTCATTACAGTAGACTTCATTTATTATTTGGGAACATTAATTGTTATTAAATGTCAAATTTGAATTGTTTGAATTTTGTACTTTTCCATGAGTTTTGTCGCTAACGACCCGGGTTTCGCCTTTCGGCATCTTCAGGCATTCCAAGTGCACGGATTTACTTGAACTGACGCGTAGTAAACAGTTTGTATCGTTTATATACAAAAATATAAGTAGATCACTAAGTTAAAATGCTATTAAAATGTAAATTAGCGAAAATTGAATGTATACAATTTTCAATGAATTAAGTGGGTTTGTTATAATTATGGGGATTATGGGGACTGTTTACTACGCGTCAGTTGAAGTAAATCCGTGCACTTGGAATGCCTGAAGATGCCGAAAGGCGAAACCCGGGTCGTTAACGACAAAACTCATGGAAAAGTACAAAATTCAAACAATTCAAATTTTATATTGAAATTCCATCAAGCACCCTCAGTCGAAATACTTAGTTATTTAATGTGTTTTTATATTAAGAAAAAAATATACAATTTTCAGTCAGGATCATTTTGTGCTCATTCAGAATCGCTTTGTTGCTGAGCAAAAATGTTTTTGATTTAAAAATACATGAAATGATGTTAATATATTATATGTATCTTCGACCTTTATAGTCTATTGGTACAAGTCCGCTAAAGGATCAGTCACTGTGATTAACTAGGTAAAATGCTTTTTTTTCAATGAGTCATTCGTTATTTCTTGAACAACTAACAGAAAGGTAGAAGAAACAGTTTACTGTACAGAACATTACGGGCGTATATAATTAAAGATACATTGTCTCAGAGACGAACAATTTAATCCGCATTTGTCTATCGATTAATAAAATTCTTGAGTGTAAAACAAAACATGTATCAAATAAAACGTAGGTAAGTGTCCCTAGACAGCAAATAACAATTCGATACATCAAATTTCGCAGCAGGTCTGCGGAGTAAAAAAAAAGATTGGGGCAAACCAAAGCCAAAGCTTCCATTTCAAGCAGTGAAGGCACGTCGTACTTCCACGAAGCTCGAGTTTATTTTACGTGATGTCGGAAATGATATAATTTATTGTCTATGATTTTCTTTCGGAGTGGTTTGAAACGTGGTGATGGTGTTTTATGATATTTTGTTTAATGAAGTATTTTTAGGAATACAGATATTTTTTTTATTAATGGAATTGTTGTACAGCGGCGTAGCCTAATCAAAACAAAGTCATTCAATGCATGAGGGCCCAGCGTAAGGGGACCAAATTTCTACACACTCTCAACTCTTTGTTACACGATTTAAAAATATCACGGTTCTCTAAAAATAACGAATAATATATTTTTACAAAAAATATTTGATCTAACTCGATTCCCAGAAACATAAAACAAAAGAGCGGACAACAGATAATAACAAGAAATTCAACAACAGAAGACAGTAACAACAGACAAAAGATTTTGTTATATCCAAACGCATTAGATGAGTCAAGACATTTTTAGCGATAAAAGCGGTCTATGTCTAGTCTCTCATAAAAGTTCCAGTATGTAATCAACTGGCGATATATTACTTTTTCTTAACAATAATAATATTTTGTGTAATTTACTCATTGAGTCTTCATTATTACATTTCTAAACACGATGTTATTTACTCCAATATTAGTATTTTTCAATTAAAATCGTTTTTTAAATGCCAGGAAGAAATCTTAATTTATTTTATGAATCCAATCACTTTTTTGGAACGTGTCTACCGTTTCGAAAAATGAGTGTACTCAATATAACATATTCCGTGGGCGGACCATGCGTGACGTTTGCATAAGGGCCGCACGTTTTTAGCTACGCCGCCACTTCATCGTCAAGTGACCGAATTTTTAAAAAGTATGAATTCAATGGACGCTATTTAGACTCTGTGACTGAAATTAAGAGTTCTACAGATGACATATTACCAATCTGAGATATCTAGAAAACTGTGAAGGTTACTGGGTGAGACGATTTCTGCTTCCTTGTGTTTGTACATGGCAAAGTTTTAGTTGATGCAGAAATATCCCTAACCGTTCAACTTTGACAAATGTGATATTTTTAACATTCAAGAGAACAAAGATTGTTAATATTTGAGCTACTTTTATGACATATTGATTATCAAAGTGGAGTGTCCTTACTGCGTTTATTTTAATTCATAATTGATGATATTAAATTCAGCACTAAATAATGATAATAATGTTTAAACCTGTGTCTACTGCCAGTGTGAAATATGGCCTCTTAGTTAAAAATATTTTTAAAAAAACTGCTAGTTACCCAGTTGCCCAACCTGTCTTTATGTAGGAATAAAAGGATTGTGATTAGGACAAGACTAGTGTTTAGCTAATCACACTCGCTATGCCGCCGCTCGCTTGTATTATGATTAGTTGGATGGGAAGGATTTTTCGTGCTTTACAAACATCCATGTTTTCGAACATAAATCAATAAATCAATTGAAAAGTATGCTGTTTCTGCTAGAAATTGAACCAGTGAGGTCCGTAATGCAAGCCAAAAACATTTACCACGTCATCAAAGATACGATAAACTTACTAGATGATAACATTTATTGGAAATACAATTCGTGCTTAAGTTCATAATTATATATGTTGTCAAAAAACTATCTCTACGCCCTTGCGAAACATTTACTACACATCCGAAAAGGAATCTGTTTTATCACACTCTGGGAACAAATTAAATGTCGTTCCATCGCCGTTTGAAATTGATCGCCCCTGGAAAATGGCGATAGGGACGAAAACCGTTTGACAGAGATTAGATAAAGCCTTAACACCTTTAAAAAGTTGGTGCGTCGACAAACTAGGAGCGATACTTCTCCATCTGGATTACGGCAAATAATTTTTCTTGACAACCTTAAAGAAAAAAAATCACAACGAGTAATTCAGCTAACCCTTTCTTATCTCTGAGTACCTGTCTGAAATTTAAAACCCAGCACTAAAACATCCTTTGTTCGTTACAACTCTTCAAAGGATAGTAAATTTTCGTTTAATTACGACAACGGTAGATATCATCATCATCAAATGGGTTGAGAGTGTTCCACCCATCGCGGCATGATTTAAATAAAAAGCTTCTCAGGATAGATATTAAAATATTATTTTCTATAAACTATCCAGAGTACTTGTAAGCAACCATAAGAAGTCACGCATTTTTGTATCTTTAAAAAGTAACAACATATTTTGCTTTACAGTTAATGCCAATGCGCCAAATATTTCAAAAATAAAAATAGTTCACTCGAAAGATTGAACTAGATGAGAAGAGACATCACAAATATATATGTTATATATCGAATATATGTATTAAATAGAAAATAACCAATTTATTTTTGATATTGACAATCCTGGAAATTGAACTCACACCAGCCTGACCGCTAAGGCAAAGTTTTTGCTGTCTTGAATAGCGATACTAAGCCAAAGGCCTATTAAGATTTCGTGTGAGGCCCAACGAAATCATTGCCACCAGATGCCTTTTCAAACGTCTGGTATTTTTTTGCAAAAACATACATAAACGAATGAGTATTTTGGATACATTTGTATTTTTGTGTAATTAAATGTATGTTATGTCACTATATTATGTAAAGCATTTGGTATATTTACGTATAACTATTAATATGCTACGGCCCACGTAACAAAGAAAAAACTAGCATGCGGCCCAGATGAGGAAAAGGTTGAGTATCGCTATCTAGAATGAGATTGTAAGTCACTGAGTGTTGTAAACGAAGATAACCTTAATCTTCAAAGAGATGGTGGTTTGTTGATAATTTGGTAATACCAACCATCATACCAGTCAAGTGTAATGGTACCATTAAACCTAAGAGTGTTTCAATATGAATAATTTTACATTTTTTCTCGGCACGTATAAAAACCTTAATCACGAATTAACTGCGCCCCCACAGTTTGGTTATCATTGATAATAAACCCTTTCTTTAAATGGTTACAGAAAAAAGCCGTTAATCTATTTACGATATTTTAAGTGTGGCAACATATAATTGTGTAATTTTTGATTAGTGAGAGCGAAAACGAAGACATTTTACACACTTAAGGTATTTACAAAAAAAAAAATTGGTGGAAAGAATTATATAAAAAAAAAATCTACATAATTGAAATTTTCATTATAGATGGAGGACAGGTTTTGTTACGTTGTATCTGCCTGCTGTGTAATCGATCTATAATGGGCTATTGATGTAAACAACAAAAATGTGCCGTTACGCCCGCAAGATTATTTTTTTTTGGTGAGTTTTTTTGCACTCGTCCAAATGTAGTTATGCTAACTGAGCTTAGTGCGGTAGTATATATACACTTTTGGTTATGTAGATGAGCGATCGATGTTTTTGGGCGTCAACACTTGGTTGCTTGGGTAACTGTTAGAGTTCTCGATTGAATTATCGTCGATGATGATGAGATTTTTCACTAATTTATTTACCCTTTTTCAGTCCCACACAATTAATTTCGTCGGAAAACTTCTTTTTTCATAGTTCGATGACTACATAGTATTGGCAACAAGAGTGGTTTAAAACAGATTACAAAAAAAGTTATAAATCGACATTGTATGTATATAATGTTTCCTTTAAATTCTTACATATAGGTCCGCAGATTTGCATACTAAAACATGCGCGGGAGCCGGCTGAATTTTGGGGAAATTGAACTTTTTTTGCGCTCACGTTTAAATTGCGATAACTATTTAACCGATTGATGTATATATTTTTTTCTTTCAGAAAAGCGTTCGTATGGTTTTATACATATAAAAATATGATAAAATCAGTGTTTCTCAACCGAGGGTTTCATATAAAGAGTCTTAACAACTTAAAAATAAAGTTATTTAGTAAGAAATGGCTATAAAGAGTTGCAATAATATACACTAATTTAAAATAAAGTTACTGGTTACTAACCCCCCCCCCCCATCTCCTTCTTCTCAGCAACGACCGAAAATAAACATCTGTTCTATATCGTAAGGTTTTATTCGCAACTCTCAGATATTTTTAAATAATTCTTGTTATATTTCAATTATTTAAATATTTTGAATCTTTGAGAATCGTTTGTTTTTGTTAGAATGGTGCAGGTATATGCTATTAATGAATGGTGGCCATTCATATGTGTAATAATTATGAAGCATTAGGGTCACATTTTTTTCACAGCAGAGCCATAAACTTTACAGAAAAAATAGCTCCTTGTCAACAGCGTCTCGAAAAGGGCATTAAGAATTACATAATTTATTGCTATTGGCAAGCCAAACATATATTGAGTAAAAGCGGTGCTTTGTTCGAAGTAAAATAATGATTTCATTTCTTTGAATTTAGGGTTGATTTTCCAACAAGAATTAGTTGCAAAATGTCTACAAAAGAAAAAAAGGATACAGATGTAAAATGAATCTGAGACAATGGATCTGTGTTATATAATTATTGTCATGACTAATTTCACTTTCGTAAAAATCCCATAGAACAAACACTTATTTTTTTGTAAAGAATTGTGAAGCGGCCAAAGAAAAATAAATAAACTTATCCGAAAATTTAACCCATATTTATATACGTAAACGAAGCAAAAGATCTAACAAAAAAAGATGCATTTTTCCATGAAAATAATATTACACCAAACGTTAAACGTTATACAAAAAATATTATTTACTAGGTGATACTGTGGAATTACTTCTATATTTACGATTAAAAAAAAAATATTTTTAATATATTTGTTTGACATTATCAATTTAAATATCACTGGCAACCTTGATGTTAAATGTGAAGAAAAAAAATCATCACACAAAGTACCTTTTTTTTGTGTAAACTTACACTCGGCAAAACGAACAGATATGTTCGCGCGGACTCCTGCGCACTGAAAGTGAGATGCACACATATGTTCGCCCGGACTCCTAAGTGTTAAAAGAATAGAATAAAAGAAAAATGCGGACAATTAAAAATAAAATATGTACTAAATTACTAAAGTAAAAAAAGAAATTACGGCCTTAAAAGTTTTACAAATATATGAAAAATGCCGTCGCGGCAATAAAAGTCAACTGGAATTATTCCCCAGTCCAGACAATAAAATTTTCAATGCGCAAAGCTTTCTGAAGCTCTTATTGGCCATTTGGATAAAGAAACTTATTGCTTTACAATGTTGCTGCTCTATCTAAAATTGCAACATGGTACAATTGGGTTATTATCTTTCATACAATATATAGTAGCGTGCACGGACATTGCTAGTAGTAAAATTGCTTCAATAATGCGATATATATAAAGTGTTACATGCGTATTGTGTCTTTAGTTTAATTGTAACATGCTTACCACCAAAATACAAAGGTTACCTGCTTTGGATTTTGTATGCACTTCTTTTTAATCGATTTCTAAAAATGAATCTTTACACGATCGTGTATTTGTAGCGCTTAGAATCAAAAGTAACATTTTGAATTTTTGACATTTTTTAGTTAAGTTTGCCAAATGAATCTAAATGCATCAATACATGTATACAAACATAGTTGTGTTTTATAAAATGAGATGTTAAAATGAACCAATCGGCGATGTGTATTGTTCATAGTTTAATAGTATATTTTGCATTTTAAAAAAATCTTATTTTTCACTCGATAAATATTTACAGTTACAATTATTACTTTTTTAAAAACTACAAAAAATACTGCCTTTATGGTTTTTTTCGATTTTCACAGAATGTGAGTATTGATTCTAAGCTACTCATTTTGTGAATTTTCTACATCTTAATTCAATAAAAAAACGAGATTGCACCACTTTCTGGAAAAATAGAATTAACTTTTGATAAACAGTTTCGTTTAAACAAAATGCCTTTTGCTTGTGTCACTTGTGTGTATGTAGGTATGATGCAATGATTTATAAATTCTTATTATCCAGTTAGCAGTTATCTCGAAACTATTCTACGTGTTCATAACAATACCATTCGGGCACATGAAAGCATTATCGATGCTATAAACTGTGAATTTACTCTGGTAAATCTTTGTCATAGTTGCCTTGGACCAGTTTCTACGAGAAAATTTTCACAAGTATACTGTGGTGCAGATCTATTATTAATTTTAAATCCTCGACAATTTACCATATAGACGCAAACATGTATGCATTTTAGCAGTCGGGATTCGAATTCCAATGATTTGCATAATGTAACTGATATGTTTTTAAGAATACTACCTGTGATGTTTTATCAAAACTAAGTAAGTTTTTTTGATATTATAGCTATCAACACAGGGTAGGAATTTGTGTCTCGTTATACCAAGCGTATCTTTTCACATAACAGCGGCAAGCACTACCAAATGAATGCTATTATAATTTTGAACCGGTAAAATGATGTACATTCACACAAGTTTTTGTCACGACCCAGGATTTGCCTTTATGCATCTTAAGGCGCTTAAGTGCACGGATAAACTTGAACTGACTACTATAATAATTGTCATGAGAGCGAAAAAACTTAGTAGCAATGCACCGAAATGAGCAATGTTACCAATATATAGTTCATAAATACTTGCGAACGGCATGACAATTTAAATTTATAAACTAAAATGTAATCCGTCAGTGTAGTCAAATGACCTAACAGTAGGTCAGAAAGTTTTAAGCATTCTGTGCATTGTAGACAGAATATCTGATTAATTTTCTACCACTAACTTAAGAGTAAGACTAAATTTTTTTTATAAGCGCTCCTTGTAAAATATACCAAAAATAAGATATATTTTTTTATAAGTAAAAAAAAGCCGCCTGTGTGGTCGAGTGGTCAGCGTCGTTGGCTTCGGCTACAGAGGTCACGGGTTCGAATCCCAGTACGGACAGTTTTATAAATTGACTTTTCAATCGATTTATGAATTTCTTTTCGAAGGCATGGATGTATGTAATGTCTTGAATTCATAGAATTTTCTATTAATATTATACCAGTTTAAAAAGTATTTTATAACGCTTTAATGTAAAAAGAAAAAACTTACAAATATAGTACGGCAATCATGTAAATATCGGTCAGTAGAAATTAACATAATACAACGCTTACACTACGTTTTAGTCCCTGAAAGGAATGACCTCGTTATCAAACGGAGAAAATCCAAGATAAAGTCATTCGCGGATAGCATAGTCGTTAAGTACCAACATACGTTGCACAGTTAATCTAAAGTTTTTTGTTACATACATTGTCCATGCGTTTTGTAGCATACATTAACGTTACATATTTAAGTAACGACTGTAAGTCAGTAGATTTAATTTCGTATAATTTTCATTTTCAAAAAAGTGGTGGGCAGATAGAGATAGCTTTTAAAAAAAGTACTAAGTCTGTCAATTAACTTAAGCTTTCAAGAGCCGACAGCATTATATATTTTACACACATGTGCTTAGTGGCACCTCAAAACTTTAATTAGGCATATTATAGAGATTTAAATCAGTTACGTTATTAGTTTTGCCGTGAGCTCTATTTGCTCTCTATATTATTTCAATTTAAGAAAATCGGCCCAATAATGGTTGTGTACTCCACAGGAATGTTAACAGGTAGAACTCGCCTAAAGGGTAATATATAACAATATTAAATACTAAGTGAGGATACGAGAGGCAAACACTAAGTTACTCTTTGATCTAACTTTCCACTATTGACATGTGTTAAATAAAATATAAGCATTTCGAAAGGATACGTCCTTTTTGTTTCATAAATTAAATTTATAAACTAATTTAGGCTATAGTTTTATTTGTGCCCCTTAACAATTAAAATAATTAGGAAACAAGTTACGATTTTTTCAAAACAATTTAGAGAAATTTTATTTAAGCAAAAATTTTCTACAGTACACTTTTTTACTATTTAAAAAATGAGTTTAATATTTTTTTATCCATAATTGTTCAGGATATTATGGTTATAGTAGTTAATTCAACATAATAAATATTTGTTATCAGTAATGAAAAATCATGACATTTTGGTATGTATATTGATTTCGCATCGTCTAAAAATGTTTAAATAAGTAAGGCACATCAAATAAACATAACACTTGGAATAAAGTTCAATAAAATGTATTCATAAAAAATATCTTTTTTTTTTTGAACTCGCTTAATTCTGCATAGTTTGATATTTGAAGAAATGTCGAATGAAAAACCATTTATTGAAACCATTAGTGTCAATGAATACTGTAAAGTATTTTTTTCTTCCTGATTCTAGTATTGAATTTATTAAATATTTTACAGTCAGTATTTTACAGTCATAAACTTCCATCGAAATTTATAAAAAATATTACACCTGAAAAATGCTGAAAATTAAGTAAATAATATTTACTGTCACTTTTTATAAACGATGTTTTCAATTTTTGGATTTTAAATATTCAAACAGAATGAATGATGTATTCGTAAACCGAAAATTAATTACAAAAAAGGTTATCCAAAAACAACAAACAAGAAAAAAACAATTTCATGCACCGACGAAAATGGTAAGACGGCAAAGTAATGGAGATCTTAGTTGGGAATTGTTTATTTATCAAGGGAAATTAAGAAAATCAGGGCTGAATTGAAAATTAAGCTTTGTTTTTAATTTTTTTAGCACAAATTAACAGTCTATACAAAATGCTCATAGGTTTTTATTTGTTTTTTACCTGTAAACAATAATCTTTTCCATAGTTTTGATGACTATGTATAAATCCAATAACGCTTTTATAACTAACGGTAAAGAGTTATGAGCTATGTGTTTTTAACCATGCAAGTTTGGGATTTAGAGAAAGAATAAGTTTTAATAATGAGACGTACCTAACTATGTTACTGTAAGAATAAATTAAACGTATTAACTCGATGGCTGCCACAGTCGAGATATCTCGTAACATTTTTCGTGCTCAACACGCCAGAGACGAGTAATCTCATCAATAACTAATTAAATTGATAGTTGAAAATCATAGCCGGCGTGCTAGGTAATTACTATTAATTATTTTTGGCAGCTAAAAGGTTAAGAATCTACTGTGGCTGAAAAGATTAGTTTATTTTCTATTAAATCTTTAAAAAATGATAATTAGGAATATGTATTGCAAGGTGTTTAAATGCATAGTCTGCTGGAGATTTCCATATGCGTGTTAGACAAACTGAAAAATATAGGTCTCCTTGTTAGACATCGACCTTGGTAATATATCATCAAAATACAAACTATTTCTTACCAGGAGTTTTATTTGTAACAAAAATATTCCTATTGATTTTATGAAATACATATTTGGCAGAATGTATTTTAAAAGTATAAATTATTTATCGATTTTCAACATTTACAAATTATTTTATTGTGATCCGCTTATCGATACTTAATGTATTGAGTCTTCTTTGAAAAAACGAACGTTTTTCCTTACATTAACAGATTAGTAATAATAATAAAATGCATGTTTCTGGGAAATGATAATTAATCATAAACTGAACATATTGTTTCGACGGTGTTTGGCAATGATGAGCTATATACATATAATTTTATATTTAATTAATGAATTTTTTTGGCTTATTCGGTACATATCTTTGCAGATTTCTTGAAAGATTTTTTTAATTAAAATTTACTGTAACAAACATATTGAGCACCATTTTAATTTAATTGGTTCACTATTCAAAAATTAAATACTCATTTTGTTGATAATGCTCGTCATGAGTGAAATCGGTCCTGATCATAATTAAAAAGAGTTCGTATTATGTTTTTTTAATATAATGCCTATCCACCAAATATTGTCCTAAAATATCCAAAAAGTGTTTTAATATTGTCACTCACGTATTGTGTCGATTGATGTTGCCTAAAAACTTTTATTCAAGAAATACTACATCAGTGGATTGAGCTATCGATATGAAAAATACTGATTAATCTATTTCAACTAATAGTTTACTTTCAGTTTATAAGTAAAATAAAAAATCAATCTATATAAAAGCCTTGCAGTATTTAAAATATTAAAACGGTAATTATGTTGAAACCATCACAGTTAAAAATGCGTTGAAGCCAGATACCCACAAACCACTTATTGATTCGATTATAAATTTAATGAATTGAAAAGTTTCCGTTATTCTGTTTGCTTTGAACTGAAGGCTTTTATCGTTGCGGGATCGTTTTACAATGGAATATTTTTATAGAAGAACGGGTTATCTTAAAACGAACATTGATTTGTTTATTCTTTTGTTGGGAAAGCAAATAATTTTTACAATACAATAGACCGAAAGCTAGACAAGCCATTGGTTGTTGTTTTATTTTATGACTTTAGACTATCTTGAGTTGGAAACTTTCATTTGTTTATAAAGCTGCGGTATCATCCCTATTTATAAAGTAAATTTATGCATTTGTAGTAATAAAAGCTCCGCTTAGTTTTCATAAAACTAAGAACTATTTTAAAATTCTATTTAAATTGATAAACAAAATATTTTTTGCAATTAAATCTTTTGTTCAACAAATATTTACAATATAATGTAGACTGATACATTATTAAAAAAGTGTCGATTATTTTTATATTAGAGAACATCATTTACCGTTTATCGAATCACAATACATACTACTTCAGCGCTATTCATTAGGTTTAGTTTTGACCTGGACACCAAAGCATGGGCATCCATACTGGCACCAACAGTTCAGATGATCTTCGGAAGCTTATCTATTTAAATGCGTCGTTATTGTAAATAAATATTTTGCTTAGCACTTTTTACGTTGCTCGAACATATATAGTTAATTTTTATTTACCTTCGATATTTCGCTCATTACGAGCATTGTCAACTGATAAGAAATATATATAAACAGTGCTATTTATACAAAAATAAATTAAAATGAAAAGGTGTAAACAACAATTGACATTGAAAAGAATTTACAAATTACAGTATAAGTGATTCTATAATTACACAAAATTAAAAAGTTTAACACCTAAAACATATTATTAAAAAATCATCAAAGATTATTAAATTTGAATCGTTCAAACTATGTACATTCTCACAGATTTTGTCACTAACGACCCGGGTTTCGCCTTTCGGCATCTTCAGGCATTCAAGTGCACGGATGAACTTGAACTGAAGATGCCGAAAGGCGAAACCCGGGTCGTTAGTGACAAAATCTGTGAGAATGTACATAGTTTGAACGATTCAAATTTAATATTCAAATTCCACAAAGCACCTTCAGTCGAAATCTTAAATTAAAAGATTATTAAATTTACAATATAATGCCTTTCTACCAAGTACTGATCACCCTAAATGTGATTATTAAGAAGTACTCTAATTTGCCAACATTTTATATGGAAATAAAGATAACTTACTATTGTCTATTTAAGATATTTATGTGAGTTGTACCTAAATAATACTTTTTTAAAAATCTATATTCGCTACCAATCTGAAACAATTTCCTCCCTAATGGAGGTATCTCAACATTTTTTACGAGAACTGCTTGTAACTTGATTGCTCAACCTCTTATATTTTTGAAAATAATAGAAAAAATAAAACTGAGACATGACTAGTGTTTAGCTAAACACAACAAAAATTGATGCATCGATTGAAAAAAAGTTGTTCGTAGTGGGGCATGAACCCGTGAGATCCGTAACAGAAGACAAAGACATTAACCACTTGCATACGAACCCGACAATACTAATTTTTATTAAATGATAATATAAATACATATCGACTGTGGAAAGGAAAAAGGACGTAACCCACACATATCAAATTTTACAGGAGGCGCTAAAAACGTGTTTTGATGATTTTGTGACATATGCAAATTATGAATTATACACAACCTTGAAGTGCACGGATACTTCTAAACTGGTGTTTAATCGACATAACCTAATATTAATTAAAGAAATTTTCTCGGAAAACCCTTTATTTCAGTGTTTTTTCTTGGTTTTAATTTTGTACAAGGTCATCTTTTTCAAACTGAAAAGCCAAATTTAGATACTTATTCGGCATTTTCAGCTTCCATTCTTTTGATAGAATGTGTGTCAAGTTGTATACACTGTGATTATTGAAAAAAAGTTGTTTTGGAAAATTGAGGGTTAAGTCCTTTTTCCTTTCCACAGTCGATATAAGATGTATCATAAAGAACCTTTGTAATAATTCGATCGTATTTATTTATTTATGTTACCTTTCTTTGCACATACGGAGCTTCTTCTGATAAAGCAAAGCTTATTTTTTCTCAGAAATTTTGAAACTGCAAAATAATATATATTGAAGACGGTAATATAAAATACATTATTACACGATCGAATTATTAAAGAGTGTTTTTGGGAGGCGGTAGTGTTATTACAACGTTCACAAATAATTAATTAGAAGTCATATTAATGTTAATTAATTACGATAGATTGTAGTGTTATTGAATACAAAATAATTATAAAATATGTGAATATTCACAATTATTTTATTATAGTGTCAAACTAAGAAGTAATAGAGTAGTGTCGCTTAATTTATAGTTAGTATATAATATTGTTATATAACATGCTATAGTATATAGGCAAATATTCGTGATGAATTTGTCTTTAAAATGAAGAAGTTACAGGTTACAGCTAGTGGCATTTCTAAGGTATCATATTGAAGGTCGAGCAATATTGATTTTCAACATAATCTTACTAATGCTATAACACAAAAATAAACAACACATCCGCTATTACACGATTGATTTTTTACTGTTCCTTTTAAAATTGATTAATTTTATTTCACTACATGTCATGCAAACGATTTTTTGATAAGGTTAAGCGATTAGCTAGCAAGCGCTTAGTTTTATCATTTACGAAAAAACCATAACGTTTTCGTGATCCGTCAATGTGCGAGAAAACTTGATAAAAACGATAAGCGAATTCGAATCGTGATTCTAATGATATTTTTACAATCAACGTAAAAATGTAGTTGCACAACCAATAGTATAAAATATAATTTTGAGTTTATTTTGTAAATAGTTTATGCAAAAAAAAACACCGATTTCATAATATTTACTATGCAAATTTTAATAAGGTGCAAGTCGTGAACAATTCTACAATGCTTTCATGTTGAAATATGCAATAAGCTGAAGAAATATCTATATATTTTAGTTATACAATTATTATTTCATATATATTTTTTTACCATGTCCGCTCCCAATGTGGTTCATATTTACTCCCAATGGAGTTTATCTCAACAGAAGTGTTTCTACGAGAACTGCTTGTTGCTCAGTTGCTCAACCTTGTTTTTCCGAAGAGAGAAGGAATATAAGGATTAGGCTAGGCCATAACTAGTGATTAGTTAATCGCTCTCGCTACGCCTCGTTTATAGGATATGATGGTTGGGACGGAGGAATTAAGAACATCACATACATCCATGCCTTCGAACAGAAATTCGTAAATCAATTTATAAAACTGTTCGTAGAGGGATTCGAGCCCGTGACCTCCGTAACGGAAGCCAACGATGTTGACCACTCGACCACCCAGGGGGCATTTCATATATAGTTTATAGCTATTTTGGCTTACGACTTCGTCATAAGTATGTTTAAACTTACATTCATTTAGTTATATACACTGGCTTAGAAGAGATATAATATAGACTAGCTGTAAGCCCGTTGACCTCAACGGGGGGATTTTTTTTTTGCATTTTAAGTAGTCAGAAAATTTACTGGCGTGAAAAATAAATTACAAACCTATTTATTGAATAAGTTAGAAATTCTGATAGTAAAAGAGATATTTCTCGGGGTATATATTGACAGCCCTGCCCTGCAGTATTTAAATTGTAAATTATTTAATTTTTGTAAAAATGTTTAAGTTTGCTAACAATCATTTTTCGTAGTAGCAGAAATCGACCTCAGCGCATATATCGCCAGCCCTGCAGTATTTAAATTGTAATTTTTTAAATTTTTGGAATAATGTTTAAGTTTGCTAACAATCATTTTTCGTAGTAGCAGAAATAGACCTCGTAAATTACCTAATTTTTGGAATAATGTTTAAGTTTGCTAACAATTATTTCTCGTAGTAGCAGAAATAGACCTCGTAAATTATTTAATTTATGGAATAATGTTTAAGTTTGCTAACAACTATTTTTAGTAAGAGGAGGGGAAATCAGGGACAATCATACAGACGGACGGACATTATCGACTATTCATATATAGATATTTTTATCTGTTATCACGTTGAAAAATACAGTACTTTTACATGTAATAAATTGATTTAAAATGTTTTTCGCGATGATAATAAATAAGATTTATATTATATAAAACAATTAAATTACTGAGAAGTCTTCAAAGCAAATCAGTTTAAATATAAATAATTATATATAGTTACATTGTCTTCTTGTAGCGGCTTACGCAACGGTGATAGATTCATATTCGTTTGCTCATTACGAATGTCATTGGCTTTATTAGGAATATAAATTTCTAAATGTACATTGCAATTTTTAACCCAGTTTAAATAAAATTCTACCAAGTAAAAGCTAATTCAATCAATAAAATATAAAACTTAAAATACCTTGAGAAAACATTAGCATTTTCTTTTTACCACTCAGCTTTACTCATATATCAACATAATGATAAAATATATCGATTAAATTTTACTTTAGTTGTAAGATCTCCATTATAATAAGGCCAAAAAAGGAATGTTTTTTATTTAGTATGTTCAATATTTTTTAAAGTTTAGTTTAAAGTTATAGTTCTGACAAGGGGGTTAAGCCGAAATAGTTATCAATTCAATTTAAAAAAATGTATATCTAAAATAATGATAAAATATTACGTTTCGTCGTTGAGAAAATGTTGAATAAGGAAAAATCAGAATTTTCCAAAGGTACATGACCTGTTCTTACTAAGGCATCCAATCTCGGGATCCCGTTCAATTTTCTGATCCCGAAATTCCGGGATTGAGATGGCCGCGATCCCGGGATTTCGGGATTGAAAAATTTTGAGCAAATTCTCGAAATTTACACGAAATTGGCAAATTGAAGATTTCAAATTCCTCGGTGAGCTAAAAAAAAAACGAGTTTTATTGAGATTCTGGGAAAAAATATACCAAATCGGAGATTTCAAATTTTTCGGTGAGCTAAAAAAAAAACGAGTTTCCGTGAGATTCCGGGAAAAAGTATAGCAAATTGAGGATTTCAAATTCCTCGGTGAGAAAATCTCAATCCCGGGATTCAAAATAAATCAATCCCGAAATCCAGGGATTGGAAAAAGGTTTCGGGATTGGATACCCTAGTTCCTACTAATTGTTCTTATCACAAAATTTCATATAATTGGACACGTGTAAATAAAATATATTTATACAGCGTTATAATGAATATTATCCACTGTTAGTTCTACTAAATATTTAAATTACATCAGTTATTTACTATATTATACAAATTAACGTAACGTATATTATACAAATAGGATCTCAGTTTTCATTGATATGCCTTTGCATCACTATGTGGTTTATCCACTTACAGATATGTACTGTTCGACAGATGATTGATATATCGTCACAAATTTATTCCGATTAATATTGTATTGAATAAACTACCTAGGATATTTACTTTACTATACAAATAGAAGAACACGCTCCGTACACATTCAAATTATAAATGAGTATGCATATAGCCATAAAAGCAGTACTAAATCTTTTTTCGTATAAGTGTATTCCTTGTTGGAAAAAGGTATCAAGTGTTTTTTTCTGAATAATATTTTTACTTTTATTTTATTCCTCTGATAAAATGTACATGCAGTTATTATCAGTGGTGTAGTGGGGTCAGGTTGGGCCAGGTCGGCGACCTGGCACCTGAAAATGAGGAAGGTGCCCTGCCACCTTTTTGGCTTTGTAACTTAATTTTCAGGTACATACATACATACAAAAATCGTTTTTTTTATTGATTTAATTGTTAAAACTTGTGGCTTTTTAACTTCGGACGGACATAAAAAAAAACAAAAAAAATAGGGAAGAAATCAATGACTGGTACCTATTTATTAACCACTTCATCACTGTTTATTATGTATTGATTGAATTGGTATTTATTTGGTAGAACTCCATTGTAATAACGTGAAAAAATAGTAAGGTATTTTTATCCATGTTCGCTTCCAATGAGAAGCATAAAGCATAGCAAGTTATATCTAGAAGAACTGCTCGTTACTCAGTTTCTCATTTCTTGCCTCACTTTTTTATGAGAGTAATAGGGAAAGAAGACTAGGCCAGGACGAGTTGTCACCCAATCGTCTTCACTACGCCTCAATATTTTAGAATAGGAATGGTGGGGGATAATATTTAAAACATCATAAACATCCATGCCTTCGAGTAGAAATTAATAAATCATTTAAAAAAAAAACTGTTCGTACTGGGATTCGAGCCCGCGAGGTTCGGTATGGAAGCAAACGACGTTGGAAGTATATGTATTTTTGTTCTACATATAGGTATTATTAAACAGTTGTGATTTAGTTGCCTTAACTTTCTTTATTAGTGGATGTGCCTAGAAAGTGATTATTATTTAGATTCTAGCTCTCGCCACGCCCTGTTTTTTTTCAATAATAGGGTAACAGGTAATGCATCAATCAAAGATGTCCGTGTGTGAGTTTTAATTGATTGAAAACTGAATGCAATCATTTAACAATAATATATTTTTACTACTTGAGTAATAGAAGAAATAATGTTATTTATTTTCGGATACGAACTACTTATTTTTAAATGAAAAAGGCATAACAGATGCTTTGGATACAACAATATTTATCTAAAACGTTTAATCAAACTGATGTTCATAGTTGCAACGCTTTTTCTTAAGCAATTTCACAGCTACTCTTTTTTAAATTCATCCTTCGACGGCAAAACGTCTCAGACAACAAAAAGTTTGCTACGGCAATTACTTCGAATTAAAAAATACCGAGGCAAAAAAAAATGTAAAGTTTTTGATACTTTTTATTTGCGCTTCATTATAACTTCATTACGTTTCCCGTCTAAAAAAAACTGTAATAAATATTATAAAAGTTAATTAAAACACAAAAATATAGATAATAAAAAAAAATATATCAATAATTGTGGTTTTATTCATGACTGTGGAAAGGAAAAAGGACGTAACCCACAGTTTTTTCGAAACAGATTGTTTCGATAATCACAATGTATCAAACTTGATAAACGTTCTGTGCAAATGCCGAATTAGTACCTAAATTTAATTTTTAAGTTTGAAAAAGATGACATTTTAAAAAATTAAAACCAAGAAAAAATACTGAAATAAAGGTTTTTCCTAAAAAAAATCTTTAATAAATATTAGATTACATCAAGTTAACACCACTTAAGAAGTTTCCGTGCAATTCTAGGTCGTGTATAATTCCTAATTTGCGTATGGCCGAAAATCATCAAAAAACCTTTTTTGCGTCTCCTGTAAAATTTGATATGTGTGGGTTACGTCTTTTTTCCTTTCCACAGTCGATATGAATTATTTATTTAACGATATTTTGTTTGTGCCAATTAAATCGATGTAAATTTGCAGTTTTATGACAGTTATTTATCGACTAACTGTATCCGGTTAGGTTAGGCTAGGTCTGAGCTACATTTTCCATTATATAATATTTAATTATTTATTATATAAAGTATTATTTTATTATATAAAGTTTATGCTACTTCATGTTGCAAATGATTTTATATATGTAGTCGATGTTTATTTGCATAAAAATATTAAAAGAGCAGCAGTGATCCTTTCATTTAAAGATAAATATAACTGCACGAGATAAGTTGTATGCCCTGCAACAGTAATGTAAAATTATATGTCTCGACAAGAATAAATGAAGTATTTCATCATACCAATATAAATGCATCAACAATGCAATCACTAAAACTCTTACGCCGAAATGAAAATCCCAATCAATTAAAATTAGTATACTACATTGACAATATTATAGATTTTCTTAGCACAGTTACAATCAGTATCAAAACATTGCCTTATAGTAGGCGGAAAATTGGAAGTAGAAATAAAAAAGTGGCAGAAAAATAAAGACAAATTTTCACCAATACAAATGATATGTTATTCTGTGGTACATAAATTTTTCGTTAATAATTTATATATACAGAATGACTGATTGGCGTAGTTGAAAACGTACTTCATGAATCTTGAAACGTAATCCTAATTTTCCTTGACATTTTGATTTCCGTTTATTCAAGAGGAATAATATTATTTGTTGCGACAGCTTACTAACTTAAATATATTTAAAAAACATTCACATCCAACTGGTGTTCTTAGTAAATTTACTATTTTAAAAGTGATCGAAGATTTCATTTTAATTATAATATTATATGCTGTATAAATAGCAGATATTTTACATGTTTTTCAGTCTTGAAATGTTTTTCAGGTAATTTTAACTGGAAAATGACGATGAGTTATGTCTATGTATTTCTAAATATAAATAGTTTTATTATGCTAAAAACGTAATACAATACACTGTTGTCCATAGTACACATAAAGCATCATTTTATATTGTCGCCCTTTGTGGTCTAGTTGGTTAGCAGTGTCTGCCAAACTGTGCGCCAGGGCTCACTACAGTGCCGCAAGAAGTCTCAGGTGTACCGCGGTGAAAGTTGTCTTAAAAATATTTATTTTGAATAATGCCTATTCATTTAATTTTTCACAATTTTAAATAGATTTAATATCTACACATTCAAAAAAATCTTCGTCACGTTCATATATTTTCAAGACGACACATTTTCTTTTTTGAATGTACATTACCTTTTTTAAAGCATTTTTATTTGGTGTGCCGCTGTACTAGTTCCATTCACCAGTGTGCCGTTAAGTAAAAAAGTTTGGCAGACACTGGGTTAGAGCTAGCTCTACTGAACAGGTGAGTCTGGGGTCAATTCCCGGTAAGGTCAATGCCAAATTCAAATTTTTCAATTCAAATTTGACACCTAAGATGTGGGTGTTTGTGATGTCAATTAACCTTGAGTTTATCTCAAGTAGCATACAATAAATTCTTATCGAGTTTTACTTGTATGATCATTCAACTTTAAAATATTTGGCGTATTGGCATTAGCTGTAATGTCAACTATTTTTTCAATCTAAAATTTTAAAAATAAAAAAAATATTATTCCTGTGATAATATGAAATCTTTTATAAAATATGAAATCATGTTGAAAAAAAGTGATAAGTTGTTTATATGCACTTTCCTAATTTCATTCTTGTTAACCTGTCTTACCCTATCAGTTTCAAAAACAATTTTTCATCATTATTATTTAAAAAAAAAAACATGAAAAAGCTAAGCGTTAAGTGAGAGTGTACTCGAGGGAAGCAATTGCGTAGTGACAGAATGTCAATTTATTTACAAAGTAAACTCTCTTGGCTTAGAATTTGTCTCAATTATCACCAATAGAAAATAAACTTCTTACAAACTTGTAGCAGACCCTAAACAATTTTGAATTATCTGTTGAAAGTAGCAAATTAATTGGGTACTACGTGTGCTATAATAAATGTTGGGATATTATAACTTATAATAGTCAAACTGGAAACTATTACTTTCAAAATTAAGTACGGAAATCACTTATTAAATAAATACCAAGGTAATTGTCATAATGAAAAAAAAATTTGAAGAACGTCGCGCTGATTATCGTAATCAGGACAAAGTTGTCAAGAAGTCTGCGCGACTTGACAAGCGCCGATTCTTGGATCGGCAAATTGAGACAGCTGAGGTGGCGGCCCGCAGAAATGATACCAAGAAATTATTTAAAATTACGCGCGAGGTCTGCGGAAAGCGACCACCGACTCCCGGGCCAATTCGCGGCCCTGATGGAGCAATAGAGTCAAACGCAGAAAGCGTTAAAAAGATTTGGAAGGATCATTTCTGCGAGGTGCTGAACCGACCGCCCCCCCAGGACCCTTTTGACGTAACCGAAGAGGCTACATCTATGGACCTCCCCCGAGTGTCCGGTATCTCAGACCGTACGCCCACACATGCCGAAATCATCTTGGCAGTGAAGAGGCTTAAAAACGGCAAAGCACCGGGTGGAGACGGAATACATTCGGAATTTCTGAAATGTGGTCTTAACGCCGTCCTACATCCTCTCTATCACCTGATGGCCAGGGTGTGGGACGGTGAGCGTTGTCCTAGGGACTGGGTGGACGGTGAGGTGTTAGCACTCCACAAAAAAGGTGATCCCCTCAGCTGTAACAATTACCGAGGCATAACTCTTCTCAGTATTCCTGGGAAGGTAATGGCACACATTCTCTTGGCGAGAATAAGAGGTCCCATTATGAAAATACTTAGGAAAAATCAAGCGGGCTTCCTCCCTGGAAGGTCGTGTGCGGACCAAATACACAATCTTCGATGTCTCCTCCAGCAGAGCAATGAATTTAACAGTGCTCTTGCTTGTTGTTTCGTCGACTATGAGAAGGCATTTGATAGTCCGCACAGACCCTCTTTGTGGAGGATACTGGATGCCTACGGGATTCCGCCAAAGATTGTGGCCATTATCAAATCCTTACATGAGAATAGTGCATGTTGTGTGAGAATCGGTGACTCGAATACCGAATGGTTCGGGGTCACTACCGGAGTGAGACAGGGGTGCGTTCTTGCACCGTTCCTGTTTATTATTATCCTTGACTTCATACTTCGCAGGTCAATTCCGCCTGATCGAGGTGTGGCTGTTGGTCCCGGTCTGAAGCTGTGTGACCTTGAATATGCCGATGATGCTGTAATATTCGATAAATCCATTGAGGGCATCCAGGAGACTATTGATGGGTTAGGAACTAACTCAGGTCGCATTGGTCTAAAAATTAATACTAGTAAGACCAATGTGATGTGTAACCAAACCTGTCATGACTCTGATAGGACCCTTACCAGCGCGGGACAGATCATCGAGAGGGTTGACAGCTTCAGATACCTCGGCGTACATATCCCCGAAGACGGTAGTACAAAAAACGAGCTCGCCATTCGTTTAGGAATGGCTGGAGCCACATTCAACTCAATGCGGACTGTCTGGGACACACAGCTGTACTCGACTAAAACCAAATGCCACTTGTTCAACGCTTGCATTCTGCCGGTAATGCTTTACGGTTGCGAATCATGGCACCTGACGAAGACTCAGAAAAACCGTATACTGAGCTTCGAGAACAGATGCTTGCGTCGGATAATGGGGGTGAGGTGGTTTGATTTTGTGAGGAATTCAGAGATAAGGGAGCGTACAAGACAGCGTCCCGTCACGTCAGTGGTTACGGAGAGACGTTGGAACTGGCTGGGTCACGTGCTGCGGATGCCTCCGGAAAGCCTCAATCCTGCCTGCCTCTTCTTTCGACCGGTGGGATTCCGGCGTCCTGGACGTCCGTCGGGTACTATCCATAGGATGTACTCGGCGGAACTGAGGGATGCTGGCATGTCATGGGAGGAAGCAAAGCTATTGGCGAGAGACAGGGAAACATGGAGGTGCCGCGTGGCGGCCATATGCTCCACATAGGGAGCGAACATGGCCAAAGAAGAAAGAAGAAGATTGTCATTCTCATAATTTCACATTAATTAAACTGTATTCCAATACACATGATTTTATGTAAATAATTATGTCATCAAAAAATTTCAAGCAATGTTTGTAAGCTGTTGGAACCGCAACCCAAAACATGCTCAAAAGGTGAAACGGGAAATTATCGATCATTTATATTTAAAACAATCGGAAATGGTTATACCCTCAAAACATATGTGGCGGCTACCAATATAATTATAATATATTATCAAGTACGAAAGATTCCTTACGGTTAAAGCATTTAGTCCCGGACTCTTTTTTGCAATCCCGGAAATTTGGGATTGAACTTTCACCATGAAATCGTGTAGAAGTTTGGGATTCGGGATTGAGAAATTTTTGCTTGACGATTATGAAATCCTGCAGATTTACGGATGTCCTAAAATAAAAAGACGCGAGATATTTTATTTAGGTCTTCCTGGATTTCCAATTTCAAAAACCCAAGAATTCCCAAAATTAAAAAAAATGGCTCTTTTTTTATCTTTTTTACTTTTCGCTAAACTTTCTAAAATTTTCTCAATCGTGAAACCCCAGGATTAGTAATATCATAATACCGGGATTTCGGGATTGGAGGGCCCTACTTACGATGTCAATATTATATGATTTAGGATTCATGTTGAGATTCGTTCACAGTAAGCAAATTTAATGCACTAATAAATATTCCTTAGCATTCACCTGTTTTAAATATGGTAATACAAACAAACGAAAAGCTTTCAAATATAATTGAATCCAAATCAATATGGAGCGACACAAGAAGCTTAATTGGTTTGAATGTAATGATCTTGCTTAAAGCTCCATCGCGTAACAACGTCTTTATCGAGTAAAGTTATTGAAGTTAATGTCGATAAAGTTCAATTATTATTTGTCTTGTGGAGAACATCTCAGCAATGATGCGCTGGAATAATAGGACGTCAAGTGCAGGCTAGCGCAGTAATTAGTGCGCTTAGATAAACCCATTTAACTCTTCGTCGAGCATGACATAATGCACAACTCTATACATTTGGATGAGCTTATCAATTGCATCATTTTATTATTGCAATCTACAATGTAGCATACATTTTCACCTTTACAGAATATTTTCTTCAACGGGAAATAAATGAATTGATACATTTTTAAAAGTATTCACGTTACAATGTAAATGTGTTCTTAAAAAATCACTAGCCATTTATTTAAGTTTATTCATCGATGTCAAAAAGGTAGTCATCGCTATAAATCAGTATCAATACTTTACGAAATTCATAAGTATTATAGTAATTTAAGATGTTAAAGTGAGCTAATACTGTTGAAAATTCATTTTCAGTTATAAAACTATTTAATATGTTCTCATTGCTGTTTTGTAGTGTTGTAACATACAACTTAAAATACATTGCTTGGTTCTTGAATGCTCAGTTAATTTGACTGCAAATAAAAAACGAGCAGTTTAAGGTATAGATAAGTATTTTTTTTTTAAATATTTTATTGAAATATATATATATATTTGTGTATGTGTCTTTACTATAAAAAAACAGATTTGTCTTATTTCCAATAAAGTCAGTTATCACTATAGAATTTTGTTTAGAACGGATGGAATAGAACACAACTCTGGTCATCACTGGTTTTTCTCGCACAAATCTTTCTGCGACGGTGTCAGTTTGACAGCTACTTAACTAAAACTCTAAGCAAGGAAATAAGACTTTTGGTAAATTGCTCGAAATCGTATTGCTGTATTATGAGAAAATTGCTCGAAGTACAAGTTCGTCAAAATATCAATAACGTGAATACAAATTGCCTGATTTTTTCTTATAAAATATGAACGTAAAATAATATAACATTTATGTAATTTATGATTTTAAAAGAAAATATGATATAAGTCGAAAAATAAAACTTAGGATAAAAAATGTATTTTGACAATTTATTATATTAAAATAAATGTCACACAAGATAAGGTAAAAAAATATCTACAAAAATATAAATAAATTACTTAAATATGACATGGATGTATGTGATGTCTTGAATTTCCCCCTCTCACCCATCCTATCCAATAAACGAGCGTATCGAGAGCGATTAGCTTACCACTAATCCTGTCTTAGCCCTATCCTTCTATCCCTACTCTCTTTGGAAAAAAAGAGGTTGAGGAACTGAGTAACAAGCAGTTCTCGTAGAAACACTTTTGTTGAGATAAAGTCCATTAGGAGTCCAAAATAAGTGATCATATAATATAATGCTATGTGATTAACTATTGTCTAATAATGTCAAACAAAACTAGATTAAGATCGTCCAGATAACCACACTCGAGCAATTGGGTGTCGAGGAACTTGTATATCGAGATACGTTACATTCGAGGTATTTACCGGTTACCAAAAATATTTATTTATGTAAGTCATAAATTTAAAATTCATGTAAGAAGATATATGCTGCTATGATTTTACATATGGGATTACACTTCTATTACTTAACGACTCGTTTTCATCTAGTTCCTTCTTGGTGAAAAAAAATGAATTTGTTTTGAAAAAAAGGTAACAACCTTTCGTCAGCTTATTTATATAAAACAATTGTTGCACTTTGTTCCGTGGACATTGCTAGAGTCAACGTGCCTGGCTTTAGTTAATATCTTTTAAGGACATACGAACAAAATAATCCTTCTCACCGAGATTTGTTAGTTTGTAATGAATAAAGTTTTCTCTAAGCCGTTTGAATTACATTGCAAGGAAGGAACAAAGAAAGGATGGGTACTTACAATTGAACGAATCAAAGATTTATTTAGAGACGCAACATTTATTATTATATATTACAGTTTACCGATTGCTGTGGATGAATATTAATGCTCTTTTCATTAGCCATATTTATGCAAGCATCGAACTAATTAAATAATTAACGCATCATTTATATTATATTATACTTAGAATCAAAGAATATTTGCATTTTATAAATTGCGTGTAATAATCGATTGGTATGACGAACAGCATAAACTATTTGATTAATTGATTTGGCATTTACTTGGTAGAACTCCATTTATAACAGATTAAAAATAACAAAGTATTTTAGTTCTATAAACTATTTGACATTCAACCATGAATCGTATTTTTTCTAAATTAAAAAAAATAACGAAATGGAAAATCGATGACAACCTCTATGTATTGTATTATACTTAAGACATTTTAATTTTAACGAATAAAGAAATGAAAGTGGTTTTTTTATACATATTTTTTTTCTTGTCCCATTTCCTATATAATATATAAAGTTTTTTTAATGGCACCGTAATAATGAATTTATTTTATTTTGTTGTTTATATTTATATATATAAAACATTATAATGTAATGAATTTTCATAAAAAAATATATATATGTTTATATCGCTAAGCGTTTACTGAAAGAAAATGATAAATACTCTTCGAACGATTCAGCGCGTGAAAATGTATTCATGGATTTGCCGAAATTTATGCAAACATTTTAAGCCTTCAAAAAGGTTAAAGTGAACCCACTTACTAGCAGATCACGCCAACCTCGTAATTTATTTACGAAAGCAATCAGAAAAAAACGGAAAAATATATTCCCGTTTCGTTTGCTTGGGTTGGTAAACATATGGAAACGTTTTTTACGCTACACCTGCAAATTTCCCACTAAAAATAGCATTATGAAATGTGTGCTAAATCAAATATTGTAGTGTTCATTTTCTCAAGATAAAAGAATATGTAAACGTTACATAAAATATTGAAGACGTAAATTTTTCGTATTGATTTGATGCAGGGATTTTAAATGTTAACGAAATAAATTATTTTAATATCGAAAACTAAATCAATATTCGTAATTGAATAATTTAGTCATACATACGAAAAACACTCAAAAGATAAAAAGTGTATATTTTTATATTAATCTTCAATGTAAAGTTAATCATTTCTTTGGTATTACATCACTATAGATTGTACCCAAAAAAATGCTTCCATATTTGAAATATTTAGTAAAGTTAGCGATTTATTTTGGATTTAAATAAACGTATCGTTGGAAATTTTCTAAAATCTCGTAATCTCGTATAATAAGGAAGGGAGCAAAGACGTTTTTATCCATGCCATCATCTCTTTTATGGCCAAAATAACACATTACTATAATATAGGCTAACGTTTGCCAACGTTTTTGTATCAGGTCGAATAAAGGATGAAATATTTTTCTTGGGATACGAGTTAAAAGAATATGTGTGTATCAAAATTTTGAATAACTCATCAAAAAACAAAAACATCAAAAACTAAAAACTGACAAATGTTGAGGTATGTGCATGTAGAGAAGTAAAGACGATAGGAATGTTATCGTTTCACTCTCTTGAAGCTCGAAGAACTTTTTCAAGCTTAAAGCATTTTTCTCTTCTTATTTGGGGCCGAGTTAATAATCCTAAAATTCTCATGACAATTAATTAACATGCTTCCAATTTATTCTTACGTAGGCGAAACTCTGACCAAAAGCTTTTATTTCTAAAAAAATGCTAAAAAAAAAGTATGAGTCGCCAGTTCCAAGGGCCGTTCGATTGATCAACTCATTACCTAGAGAACTGGACATTTGTGATAGTGTTAGTGAACTGTTTGTTAAGTTTTTCTTTTTTATTTATTGATTATATGTATTATGTAGTCTTATTTTTTGTCTCATTATATTTGTTTTGTCTCATTAACATTCTGTCAAGTGCATGGCAAATTGGCGTCAGCTGTTATGTCATGTACTGTAAATTTGTTTTTTTAAACAATAAACAATAATGACTTCTTTCATTCGACTCTTATTAGTAATGTCAGGCATGGGTAACCTTTCTTAGATCTGGGGCCAAATTATCATTCTGTCTCCGAGTCAAAATCCGGACCAAATTATTAAACATAATAAAGTAATATTAAATTAAATAAAACACGTTGCTATTTCTTAGATGGTGGTGATCATGAACTAGTAGAGTGTAGCTACTGCAAGCGCCCGTCTCATCTCCATTACTTAATCCCTCCCTGGAACAATTAATTTATTTCTCTAATACTTCGCCGAGATGAATCAGGGCCGGAGAAAGTAGCTAGGCGGGCCGGTGGTTGCCCACATATGAGTTACGTGTACTTCAAATACCTATTAATACACAGAGATATATACCAAAATATATGTTTGGAAAGATCGACAAGTGATCCGAATACCAAAAAAGAGTTGAATATTCAAATATCTAATTGACATCCCTAATTATGAGTTGAGGTTTTACTTTAATTATGTATGCAAAGCAGACTTTTTGGAGAAAATTTTGACATATATATGATATAATTATTGAAATGAATATACCTCAACTTACATATTTTTATTATTATTCTTATATTTAGGTTTTTAGATTAAGGTTACTTGAACCAGTTCAACATTTGCAACTTCTCGACCTTTCATCACGAAGCACTATAATTTAGCTTAATTAAAGCTTTGAAAGCTTCGGATTTAATTTATTAAGGTAAACTTGTCGGAGGATAATTAGAATTGCGTGGGAAGTAGCATTTTCACTATTTCTTTCTTTATCCAAGACCTACTTAATTTTTAAACAGCCAATAAAGAAAGAACAAAATTCAACATTAAATTATGTACAGTCTTCACAGCTTTAGCCTTGGTTTAGCTTAGCATTTTACAGACTGATAAAATTAGCGCTTTTTATGCTGAGCTGGAAGCGGAGGTCAAGATTTAAATAAAATAAATCTGTCACTGTTAATTCATAAATCAAATACAGATAGTTGTGGCTAAAGGTAATTTCATCATTTTTTCCAGTTAGTTTTTTGTTTATACTTATAAAAAAATATTTTTAGGCGATTGAAACATTATATATTTTATAAGAAAAAATAAAATATAAAAAAACTGACGCTACTGTAAATGTAATAATGTTATTTATTTGTCGAAATAATTAAAGATGAACAAAATTATATGTTTTTGTTGAAACCATGTCTGTTCTCAACATCGATGATATGGATTTTAATGGTTGTTCTACGGAAATTGCTTTTTACTCAATCACTTATTGTAGGCGCGTAAGAATATAACAATGGGTCTAAAACACTACAAGTGGTTGACTGATTGTTCTCGCTGGGGTCCGTTAATGAGGATTTGATGTGTGGGAGAACGCTTAAGCGTTCTCAGATGAACATGCGTTCGAATAAAAAATGTATACATCGGTTGAAAAAATATTTTTAAAACTTTCCGTACCGGTAATTGTACACGTTGACACTGCAGCTGAAGTCAACGACGTTGCATACTTTCCTTTATACTCAGCCATATAAATATGTTATAGTATAATATAATGCATATGAAGAAATAACTTGGAATGAAGTACTATACTGAATGCATCGAATTACTATTATATATTATGCCGTGACTATCAAAAAGTATCAAAAGTTTAATTCACATCACTGAAAAAAACAAATATTTAGTGAGTCATAAATAAATTGAAATATTTCAAAATATAATAGAAGTCTCCGTTAATTTTTATTTATATATGTTATACTTTGTTAATATCTTAAATAGTCACTTTATACTTATTTGTTGTAAGCGAAACTGTCAATCGATATATATATTTAAACCATGCAAACTTTCAAATCCAACATATGGATTCTTGAGTGAGTATTATAACGACAAATATTTCGCTGACAAATTGTTAAAAGACAAAGTTTAGTAGAATAGCGTTGAAACTAGAGTATCAAATCCCGGAGTCTTTTTGTGATCCCGGGATTGACTAATTTTCAATCCCGGGATTGGGCACTCAAAATGAAATCGAGTATAATTTGAGAAAAATTTTATTTGAGAATTTTTTTATTATTTCATTTCCAATTTCAAAAATCTAGGAATCTTTTCTATTCTATTTTTCTTTTCTATTTTTACTGTACTCTTTTTCTCTTTTTTTTTTTTTTATTACTTTTGCTCATTGTATTATCCTCTTCTTCATTATTTTTGTAAACTGTATCACCTGTATCCCAAAAAAACTAATAAAAACAAAAAAAAAAAACAATACAGTACACATGACTATCCTGTCTCACTCATATTTAAAAAAATAAATAATATGGGATCAAAAAAAATAAAATAAAAAAAAATATATAAAAAAAAATATATAAAAAAAGAGACAGGAACCAACACTAAAAAGAGGGGAAACCCCAACATCAGACGAAAGGGCAATTGGAGTAATCCATAAGGCCCTACAACTAAGTGTAAGACACCAACCAACTATACATTTTCGGGATTTGCTAAAATTGTCTCAAAATTTCTCCCAAAATCCCGGGATTGGTATGGTAGCGATCCCGGGATCGCAAAATTGGACGGAATCCAGGATCACGGAATTAGAGAGCCTAGTTGAAACGGACAAGTGAATGTTGTCGAAATAGATATCCAATACATTTTATCATTGTTGAAGAGCTAAAAACGGTAAGATTTTTAGATGGTCCTGGTGTCTCTGCCGCCTGACCTGAATTACATAGAGAGGCATCATTTCAATGCTACCATCAAGGGCATAGCAGTGAACGCTGCTTTGCGGCTCTGGCAAGAACTGTCAGCGAGCGCTAAATATGTGTATTATTTCAGAATATCAAATGGTGAATAATGATAACCAAAGTCTTCCAAAGACCAATCGGCCAATCGGTGACTTATAAGACAAATTTGCATGATATCAATAAGTTTGCAGTGTCATACGGAGAGAGTAGGCTTAGAATTAAAGAAGCTTTTCGTCTATTTTGAAGAATTGACCTTCTACATTGACACGGTAGAGTTTATTGGCACCCGCTTCCACTAGCACTTTTGTGATGAAAACCGGCAGGATTTTTTAAAAAAGGTATAGCTTTACTAATCGTGTTTGAATTTTGTTATCAGGTAACGTGTAATATTAATTTTTTATTGTTAATGGCCTTAAATGGCAACATTGTTTTTTGATACCGATGTGATTTTTGTTTCTTTTTTCTTGCTCTTTGGGACACGAACCGCACATGACGTGTGTGTGGGACATTTCCCGGCCTCTGTAACGTGGTTCCAGAGACCTTTAGAAGTAAATTCACTTGCAGTTATTTTTCTTTTGTGGGGTTGTTTTTTTTGTACGAGATGAAAGAAATAATATTTTTCCATTTCGACGAAAATTAAATTCCATTTTGTTCTCTGCGTAGAGTTTAACATCATTTTTTTTAACATTTATAAAATCGTGTGAGCAAGCTAGGTTGTATAATAATTATTGTGTATTGTAATAATTCAAAATTTTGTTTGTAAAATATTATATGCAATTAATTCGGTGATTGCAAGTTTCTAAATAAACGTTTTCGTGATAGTAGAGTGATTGTTTTATTTCATATTCACCTACCTGTTGACGCCGAGTTTAAGCCAGCGGTATTTGTCGTAATGACTATATTAGTGGGGATTTATTCTTGGGGTTCAACAGCGTGAACAATAGTAGAAATGTATGTAAAATAAATGAAACTCGCTCTAAAATAAATTACGAGTAATGTCAACATATTTAACCCTTTAAACGCCAAGCCAAATCCAAGGATTTTTTCCACAATCCACCATTTTCAACCATCGATTTTACCATGAAAATACCACGTTACACACCCGAAAAATCATTATATACACAACTTAGTATTGGTTTTCACAGAAAAGTGAAAAAAAATATAGAAAGTATAAGATTTTAAAAACGTTCCCAGGGCTGCCACAAGCAAAAAATATTCTACCTTTTATAAATAAAAATATAATTTATGATTTTTATTTTCCTATTGCAAGCTTTTTTTTTATATACTTAAACATATTTGATAAATAGCACAAAACGTTTCTAGGGACGCCACATATTACGTTATCATAAAAAAGTGAAAAGAACAAAAATTAAAGTGACGTTCCATATTACCTTTTCTAAAACACAATCACACAACAGTTATTTTGTTAAATTCTCACCACAAATGTTGATTATTTATTTTAGAAAATGATGATATTGTGTACTGCACTTTGTACTTCTTTTCTTTGTATAAATACTAACAAAACTTTTTGGAAAAAGTCTGGGCCGCTTAATCATTTACACTAAGATATATGGCCTAATTTAGGGAGCGCATTCAATAGCAGTGGTCGGCAACTTACTACATACTACAACTACAATATTTTGAGTTACCCGTAAAGAAAATATGATCATATTTTTTGATCAAATTTGCTTTGTTGTCAGCATTTGGCTCAACATATTCTTGTGAGCAAACATTTTCTAAAAAGAAGTGTGTTCAGAATATTTCGCGAAATTAATTCACACCAAAAAATCGTATACGCTTTCAAGTATTTGGCAGTTGTTCCTAAAACACTCGCATTAAAAAAAAAAAAAAAAATTACGCCACTGGACAAGCATATAAAATTAACAAATGGAAAGGCAGTGGTGGGTGGAAAAGAGCAAGAAAGACGATTTAAATGAAAAAAAACTCAAGAGTTGTATTTATTCAAATTATACATTATCATGAGGGACCGGTGGACGAACGGCATGGAAATAGTAAAGAGCAAGATTGGGTTATTCAATAATTGTATTAATTATGCGCTGTAAAGCTTGGACGTGAAGGCATCACTTATTATATTACGCACCCTTTTAATCAGAAACCGGGATTTCAACATCCGGTCATGGTTGGCTGAGTAATTGCCTTGGCAATTAACTGGCTGGGAAACCTATAAAGTCACTCTACGACAAACAACTTTGTCTGTGATTGTATTGATCTATATAAGTCTGAATTTTCCAAGTAATGCTGCAAATACTATTTATTAAATAGTGATAGCTTATGTTTGGTTGATATTAAAATGATAATTTTAGATTTGAGCATAAATATTTGTTGAAACTATTGATTTTTTGTAAGATATTTCTGGATCTTAGGGACATTTATTTTACTGGATACTTTTTGTAAAAATATGGCACAATTATTTTGTATTAAATCTACAGTTTTATACAATAATCATAACCAGTTTGTCTCTTTAGATTTTTAAAAATGTACTTTTCTTCAAGTATATACAGCTACTGTTTTTAAATTTTTAACATGTCTGTAGAATAAGTACATGAATTAATAATTTAAATGTTGATATTTCTCTTTCCCAAATGGATTTAGAATACATTATTTGTGAGAAAATTTATCTAAATCACAACAATTTACTTATGTTGTTTCAGTAATTAGGAAAAAATCATAATGTTTTCTTGTCTTTTGGTAAAATAGTATGATGCTAATAAATTTACATTTTCTAGGCAGCTTTATTTAACAAAAAATAATAACAGATCAATTGAAACGACTAATGATCCAAACGGGCAGTTTGCCAGATAAGCGAGTGAGAAAATATCATTTGAAAACAGCTGTTATCCAAATCAAGAAATTTTGGGAAACAGACAAATCTGACTAAGAAATTTACAATGGTCAAACGCGTTGAAGTTGATAAAGTTGTATTATAATCAGTGGCGGGTCGTCCATACGCACTGCGGAACTGCAGCACCCATGAAAGATTGAAGAAAATGTAATATGTATGTACATTAATTTATGTATGTTACATGAAAATATCAATATTATTTAAGCGTGTATTTAGTTTGCCCGCGCACCGATACATCTAATAGTTATCATGCACCTCGTTATTAATATTAGAAAGCGAAACAAGTACATTTGTTTTGTGCAGTACTGTTTTCGATAGAATATGCTCGCGTGCGTGAGGGAAGGACACGAGGAGGAGGCTTGCAGCTAAACTCTTGATTTTGAACTGCTATTCCTGCAGTACCTGCAGTAAAAGACTGGCGCGAGCACGATTTTTTTATTTTGATTAGAACTTTTTCACAAGTTAATGCCGCACGCAAAAAATATTTACAACCAAATGCAATCTACTAATACCGATGCATTTTCAATTAAAGAAAACTTTAAAAGTTTTACTAATACCACTATACAAATATAAAATTCTTAAAGCGAATTGTCTTCATCTCAGTCTTAGGAAGTTACAAATGTGTACCATGTTATAATAAGAGATAAAAAAGAAAGATATACTTTTTCTTATCAACTAATAGCTGTGAAATTGTTTAACGAAGAAAATTTTGAAAATTAAGAAAGAAAACGCCGATGAAATATCTACTACTTACCGTTAAATCATATCATATGCTTGAAAAACAAAAGTTTCAGACTGAATTAAAAGTTTTTTATCCAAGGAAAGAAATGCATAGCTTTAATGATCTATTGGCATTGTAAATAATTATTCCTGCAAGCAATTTATGCAACATTCTTGAGAAAATAACAAAACTTTAATTAAAATTCTGATTAAAAATCCAATGAATACCACTGAGACAGAACGTTTTATTTTGTCAATAAAACGAATAAAGACATATTTAAGAAACACAATGGTTCAAGAAAAATTGACGGTTTTGTCTATCCCATCAATTGAAAAAATATTCTATCTTTTTTCAAGCAGAAAAGATGAATTCAGCAATGGAATAAAAATACATATTCAGTATAATTTTGGATGTTTAAAACAAAATATAATCCAAATGTACATTTTTTATTTTTAATCTACCTCAGCACCACTAGATATTTTATCCACGAGCCGCCACTGATTATAATATTAAAATATCACATAAAAACATAATTTGTATAAATTACGATAATAGTGGTAAAGTAATATTTTTAAAAACTATCATTCAGCATTTTTTATATACTCTTACTTACACTATTGCTTTATCTAAAAGAGGTTTTCTACATTCCTATTTTGTGATACTTTTATGAGAAATCTAAACGCATTTTGAAAGGGTATACGACATATCCACCTATATGCATGTCAATCGATTTATTTTACGACTCGCTTCCATGTCAGAAATATATTTATACGCGAGTTTTTGCACGATTCTGTCTTTGTGAAATATTGCGTATTTCTTACGTAACGGGTTCAAAAATATTTTACTACGTGATGGCTTCAGAAAAACATTTGAAGCATTTTAAATGACGGTGAGTTAACTTATTATCTCATGAAAATAAAGTTAATATGACATTGATAGTGTAATGGTTATTTTATGAGTCCGTTTGGCGTAATCGATTTCCCATATTTTTTTTTCGCAAATCAAAAAATGAATAGTCGCTAACAGTATACAATTTTAAATTTGTATTATTGCATGCTGGAACAGAGAAGTTTTGATTTTTGTCATAAAAAGTAAATTTTGAAATAAAATTGGCAATTTAAAACATATTGCTTAATACTATAAATATTTAATACATATGAGAAATCAACGTAAATTTTGAAGCATTCAGCGGCGAACCGTTTCAATTTCACAGAACTTTCAGCTGCGAATCTCTCAAAAGAAACTTTGTGTTAGACTTTTTGTTGTTATTGCTGTTTTTATTCATACATTTTTCAATTTCTTTGAAGAGCCCAAACGAAACGCTTAAAGGAGTAGAGCAATATGCTTTTGACTAATGGAAAAATGGGAAAATTTCCTATTTGTCCTGATGTTGCCGCTACATAAAATATAATGCTAAACACTCATGAATATTATCTATTACAGTAAGATATATTTTCCAAAGGCATTTATCAACATACTATTTATCTCTTTTTGTAGTATAATATATGAACTTTATACAAATTTTCATTTCGTTTATGAATGATAATTTAAAAATATATGAATGCTATTTTCGTTTCTGAATTGTCAAGTTTTGTACCAAATGACTTTATGTTGTGAGAAAGTTTTTATATTAAAATGGAATTTAGAATTAAGATAAACTGCAAGCAATGTGTACCCGACACGGTTTTGCAATACATAGCTGAAAGAAATGAATATGTTGGATATGAAAATGTATTATTGCAGTATTAAGGCGAAGTTTTATATATATAATACAAATATTGAATTTTTACTGTAAAACTATTCCGTAATGTTAATTAAAGACTTTATTTAACGCGTATTATCGAGAATCTTAACTAATATTGTATTGGGTTTTTAATACTAAGAAACTGATTCTAATCAAGTTTTTTTTAGATCTCCAAATGAAAGAATGGCGAGCTTTAAAAAAGTCATTATTAGACAGTGATATAATGCATCATTATGGACTCCAATTAGGACAACTGTGTAAGTATAGATAAGATTTATGATGGTAGTTATTATTTAATATAGCTAAAAATAATACGAACGGAATAATATGCAATAGTATAATGTAATCTATATAAGGCTTATATAATTTTGCATATTTTTAATATAAAAGATAAAAAAGATATTTTTACGTGTATTTCAGATAAGCTTCTTTTCATGAGTTTTTTTTTGTTAATTAAAACGGATTATCTTGTTACTGCGAAGGTTAAAAGTATTTCGAAGGGATTATAAATATTGAACTGTTTTTTTCTCCGTAAAATTAATTTTATTAAAGATTTTACACCTTCTTTTTCAACATTAATATAACGGTATAAGAATTTCCATTTTTCAAGTCAAAAGTTATGTTACAATAACTAGAAAACTAAACAGCTAACAGTAGAATGGGGACAGTATTTATCTGAGAAAAAAGGTTTTTAATTAACCTTTATTACATGTTTGGTAACGATTTTTGTTTTATTACACAATCTTAACTTTATTTTAGATATAATAAATTAACAATTATTTATTCTTAAAGCAAGCCTGGCTTTAATTTTCCATATGTAATTAAAAATAACCTCAAATAAAATAAAATAGACAACTATAAAGAGTTTGTTATCGTTTTTCTTTTGAATCGCGACGTACTGTCACTTTGACTCGTCTTTATTGTTTTTTTCTGGATGTTTTTTTAATTAGCTGAGCTTAAATTAATTTAACCTTAAGATAGAGATTTAAGATTTAAAAATTTTTTTTGAAATGAACAAGCCTTAAGCATTGTGTCTGTGACACAGTGGTCAACTTCATTGGCTTCCGTATCGAATCTGACAGGCTCGAATCCCGGTACGAACAATTGATTAATCGATTTCTGCCTGAAGGCATAGATGTTTATAATGTCTGAAAATTCCCTTCTACTAATCCAATCTTAAAAAAACGAGTGTGGCGTGAATGATAAGCCAACCACAAGATCTATCTTTTGTATCTCTACTCTAGTTGAAAAAAGAGAGGTTGAGCCACTGAGTAACGTGCAGTTCTCGTAGAAAAACTTCTGATGAGATAGTTCCAATAGGAGGCCATATGATCCAAATTGCGTGACATGGTTTTAAAAAAATGATCGTTTAAATATAAGTAATTGATATGGGACGCACATTTTGTTATATATATAAGTATAAGTGGGTTCATTTATGTTCAGAAACCGAAAATAGTTTGTTTTATAGTTACTGATATAATATATTTATATGCGTGCAGAATCATACAATCTGCTTCATTAATAACCTAAAGATCCTAAAGTAATACTGAAAGATACGTGGTGATTGTAAAGCAAAGATTTAAGAATTAAATCTGATAAATTATAAAAAAACGAAAGAAAAATTGAAATTTATGTATTGATTTTAATAATAATCAGTATAATAGAAATATTGTTATATTGCAAACTTATAATAACTACTGCCTATCTCGAAAGCTTTGTGGCTTCTCAAATCATGTTTAAGTGACCTAATAGTGCTTTGTGTTACCATCTTAATTTCATTTTATAATTGAATTCTTATGACCAGTGGCAGCCGGTCAATGTGGCATTGGATCAATGCACCCCTTGTATATGCAGGGACGGTTATATTTCATTAAATAATATTCAAACTTAACGTGTATACCATTCACTCAGACAATAAATACATAAAGAATTTAAAATGAGTGAATGGTATAAATCACTTTTAGGGTGTTCACTGTCAATACTTGGTGGAAAGGCATTATATTAATAAAAACACTCAGTTGACAATGCTCGCAATGAGCGAAACCGGTCCTGACATATAAAATAAAGTGGAAAGAAGTACAAAGGATTATTGTGTTTTTATTAATGGTATAAATGTTATGTTTAATATTATTTCATGAAATATAACCGCCCATACATTTAAAAAGGGTGCATTGATCCAATGCCACTGCTTATGAAGTTCAATGTAATATATTATTTTTCTCATTCAAAGAATGCATACTGATTAAATTTTTGACTTTTATAGCTATTACAATTTTAATTATACGCATTTCAAATAAATGTGTCATGTAATAAAATGTTATATTATTCTCTCCACAGCAAACCGAGTTGACAATTTTCATAATTAATTTTCCTGTGTTTTCAAAATTGTCACAATATGACTTTTGTCGTACATGTGTGGCAATGCTCTACCACGGATTGAAAGATTCGAATAAAAAATTATAAAGGGTTCAGATAGCTGAGATTTTTGACGATTAACGCAGTCAAATCGTCAAAACCAATTCATGTAAAATTGAATGAACTACAATGTTTGGTATTACATTTTCGAGCTCGTAAAAACAGACTTTGTATGCATTGAGAACATCGTAAATAAAATTATTGCCTACTGTAACAAAAGCCTTAAAAAATTGTTCAAGCAATTTGATGATCGTCGTTCACGTTTATGTTTGTAAATATTTCAGAAAAGCTTTGTAAATTTAAGTAGTTATACATAGACGGTAACGGCGCGTCGCGGCGCCTGTAGGCGTCGCTTTAATGGATGACAGTTTAAGACAGATATGCAAAGTAACACATTATCCACAATGTTTTCATGAATCATTAATGGAAAAAAAACTTCTTGCCTGATTACTTAAACTTGAATTTATTGTTTATTTTAAGTATATTTTTAATGAATCATATTATATTATACTATACAAAATAATATGTTAAAAACATCTGTTATATCTTGAGTAAAAATTTTCCTTCAAAACGGCATAATAAAATATCGTACAAATTGCTTTTTGTGATATTAAATGCGTGATACTAATGTGTACAATAAATCATTACATGAAGTGAAATATTTACTCACAAATTGTCATGCTATAATTATTGGAATGTAAATCCATATAATATAACGAATGTCTCTAATATTCTGCATTCCAATTCATAAATATATTTTACAATTAAAAACTACATTTTATCCATAAAAAAGATAAACATTTTTCAATTATTTGATGTTAAATAACAAGTTATATATATTATTTGTTCAAATCATACAAACAACTGCAAATAGTTAGTCACAATTGAAAAAAAAGTAAATGTTTTTTAGATAGATAACTCTGACAAAGTTTATTTTGAGATTACTAAAGCGGTAAAGCATATAATAATATAAATAAACATGTTATATTAAGTTAGCTTATTTTTGTTGAAATGTATGCTTATATTAAAATGCCTCTCTGAATTTAGAAAATAAAAAAACTTAATTTAATTTATTTAATTTTCTCCAAAAACTAATGTAATTGTAGTTTTCTTGAATCCTTCAATTACATTTTATTATAACTACATAAATATTTGTACATTTTTAGTAAAGTATTGTCTCGTTTATTTTGCTGTAGATACATACACTCACACATAATATTGCTGCATTTTTATATTTATTTGCTGAAAGTTTTAGCAACGTTTTTTTGTAAAAGTAATGTCAGTTCAAGACTTCAGCGATGAATGAAAATTTTTGAATATATTTTTTTAATCGAATTAACTATTTATCAATAAATTCAAAATGATTAGCTGTCCAACAACTAATACTCACTCGATTCTAAATTTAGAATACAATAAGTAACTGATGGCTTATAACGTGTCAGGATTAATAGTGTTTGTCGAAAAAAATATTAAATCTATAGACACATATATTTACTGGTGAATCGCTGGTTACATCACGATAAAACTAACTAACTCATTTCAAACCTGATACATATCTCATTGGAGTAAACATGAAGTGAATATTAATAGCTGGATCAATTCTTACTATTGCTGGACCGGAAATTTTGCTGTAAATCTAAATAATGGGCAAAAATAAATATTTAACATAAATAACCTTTAACCCATACTTTGTTAATGAGGTTTGTAAAACTCTTACACAAGTAAATAAGCTATCGAACGTTCATTACGAGACCGCTATATTTATTTATCATTTACTAAATATGGCTGATAAAAAATGTTTATTTTCGATGAATTCAGCAGTAAATTGTAAAAAATATTTTAAATATTAAATAATTGAAATTGACCTTGTATTTTACTGATTGTATTTATAAGATACAATTTTTTTAATCATAGTTATATACCACTTTCCGTTGATGTATTATAATTGTAAAAAACAAAATAAAATGTTCATTCAAATCGACAAAAGGTAGAGAATAGCACATTAGAACCTAAATAACAATATCATCCACTAAGTACCATTCAGGTACTATTTAAATAATGAACAATATATTTTTTTTCCTTATGAATTATAGTATTACAAACACTCGAATAAAATGGCAATTTACTGTCACACTGTTTTATCGGTATTGTAATGCTCGTTCAAGTTATTCACGGTAATTTTATTTATGTCGACCTACGTCAGACATTTACTGACCACTCTACATAATGTCGTATATCATAAAAAGTCACCTTTACGCGGTTTATGTTTTCCTTTCCACTTGAAAAATTTCTGAACGGCGTACTGAACTTATTTATTACCTTTGAGTAACATGAGAAAAATCCACTCACCGCTTTAAGTCATTCATTGCTTGAAATGAATCGTAAGACTATTAAAAATATGAATGAACGACTTTTTATTTGATCTATTTTGATCACGGATGCATTGTTTGGCACGGGTTTGCATAGTATGCCAACTTAAACAGAAACATGTACTTTAATGAAGTGTTAAACAAAGTTATCATAACTGCATTTAAGAAATGTACAAGATATTAGTTAAAACTTCTCAACCTAGTCGAATTAAGGGTAAGCGTAGCGGTTTACAGCGACACCTATAATTAAAACTTTTTAAAACAAATTATAAAATGGCTTCGTGTAATTAGATATTAAACTTTTATTGGAAATTCGTACCTAAATAAATATTAAAATAGTAACTGTGAAATGGAGAATTGTTTAAGCAGAAAAAAAGGTAATGTTTTTGATTTTTCGGAAGAAATAATGTTGCAAAAACGATGTTTTGATGATATAAACTAAAGTAATTCAATTTAATATTTATCGTCCTTTACTTCCGTTCAAATAAACTTATATAAATTTTTTTTTCTGTGTTCATAACTATTTAATCAATGATAGTTATCTTTTAATGAATCATTTTTAAGGTGTCAACTGTCGAATCTTCATGAAAAGGTTTTATATTAAGTTAGTAACAAATAAACCGGCTGCGTGTCAATGTCGTTGACTTAAAACACATAAGTCACAGTTTCAAATCCCAGTACTGACTATTTTTATAACATTGATTTTTTGATCGATTTGTGGATTTCTGTCCTAGTGCATGAATATTTGCGAAGTCTTGAAGTTCCTCCCACTCATCATATCCTAAAAACAGAGCGTAGAGAGAGCGATTTGGCTAACCACTAGTCCTTCTACTCTACTCTTACTTCGGAAACAAAGCGACGGGTCAACGTCGTTACCTTCGGTTAGGGAGGTCACAGGTTAAAATACCAATACGGATAGTTTTATAAATTGATTTTTTAATTGATTTGTGAATTTCTATCCAAAGGCATCGATGTTTGTGATGTCTTTAATTCCCTCTCGCTCATCCTATCCTAAAATTAACATAGCGAGAGCAATTCGCTAACCACTGGTCTTGTCTTGGTCTTATCTTTCTATCCCTGAGCAACTGAGCAACTGAGTAACGAACAGTTCTCGTAGAAAAAGTTCTGTTGAGATACTTCCATTAGAAGGCCATACAATACACATTGCTAGCGGGCATGGATTAAAATAAATAAAACAAATATTTTCCACATATTTCACATTTTTTTTAATGATCCAAAAATGGATCCGCTGTCTATTATTAACTGATAAGTAGAAAAGCATTAAAGTAAGTGAAGTGTTATTTATTTGTTTCATAAAATTGTAAAAATAATACATAGAATTTTATTTTATTGAATTTTTTTACGTGAGGTTAGAAAACAACAATTTCCGAAAATTCGCTTTTTAAAAATAATTTATTATTTTTGTGAAAAACTTTTAGCATTGAGGCAATCTTAAATGTTAAATGTTTTTTTTACAAACGTATAAATTTATTTATAGCTTATAGAAAATACGAAAAGCTTATTAACGTCGCAGAGAAAAATAAAGAAAATGATGCTATTTGATATTTTTTTCAGCTCTGCCAAAGTGATGAGTGAAATTTTATGATTTGATGACAGTTAATTTTTGAAAAGTCACCAATGTCTCACAGACTCACCGCCGCTTTGCTTATACCACAAGGTGATAATTATACGAATTACTGAAACTATATAATAAGTAAATTGAATTAATTACGGTTAGTCATGGAAGAGATATATGTGTGTAGTACAGTTTGCTTAAATTTGCATAGTAATATAAATACAAATATCACGACCCGAGAACTACAAGACTCTAAGAATAGATTTTTGGTGAAACAAAGTAACAACGAAACAGACTTCTATATACCATTAATGGTGTATATTGTTACTTTTGTTTCGTCAAAAAACTATACTTATAACCTTGTGGTTGTTAGAACTCGATATCGTGATTCAGAATACCTTTATGTTCTCCCCCTCTTTATTTTAAATTAAAAAAAAAATGTTTGTAACTTAACGCGTTTTGTCTGTCAAAGTATAACACTTATTATAACTTTTTCTAAAATTTAACATTTTTCAAAAAAGCTTATAGTTGTAAGATACGGGTAAACCAATTTTAAAAAATCTTCAAAAATATTTATTAGAGATAATTTTGTGGACACTTTTTTAGTTATTAGTTTGGAGTGGTGGTGCTTGGAATGAATATTTATAGCTTTATATGACAAATTATTAGTAAGAAACACACTCATATAATTATATATGTGTTTGTTGGCTTTTCAACCGCTTTATTGTTTTACTTTATAATGTTATATTTTTTAAACTATGCTTTTTAATTAGAAAACTTATTAAATTAAATGTTTTTTTTATTAACCAATAAGTTTTCTCTTGCCCTACTCATAAAACTGAATCCTATTTCGTTAAAACAAACAGTATACATAATACTAATTCAGTTCAACACGAATAAATTAATCTATACAGTTGATAGTTAATTCGACATAATAACATGGTCATAACAATTTTAATTATGTTTTCTACGATGCAAAGCAGTTTTTTGAAATTGATTATTTTTCAAGCAAAACGAAGAAGTAGCAAATGCACTATTTCTATGACCTCTTAAAATTTAAATTTGTAATAAATGTTTTATTGCTAGAGTTATTTATTATTTAAAGTACTCTGATAATTTACTGGAGTTTATTCCAGCGTTTATTCTTTTTAAATTTAATATTTAATTTAAAGGAGGTAAAAGCTTTAAAATTTTGATGTTTTTCTTGAATTTTAATTACATTAATGCATTTTCGTTAAGAAATCTTAAGTGTATTCGCTATTGACAAAATTTATGGAAGTATATATAATCAAAATAATAAAAAAAAATTGATATTAAAGTTCCAACAAGCACTTTCAGTCAAAGTTTAAATTGTATTGTATAAGGTTATTGCTCGACAATAGAAATTTTAATTAATTTAAAAAAAGCACTAAGTATTCTGAGTATGTATATTTTTTAAAAGTTTTTACCTATAAACAAGATCGCATAAACTTAGATATTAATCATTACTAATATGCTACAACGTTTGTGTGAACATTAGTTTGTTTTCAAGTAAATTTACTTTCGATACTTACTGTGTAGTAAAAGATAAAATGGCTACTGTGATGAATTCCAGCTCGTATTTATTGTAAAGTGAAAAATTCTGTCACGCAGGGTCGTAAAATGCCAAACAGTGTTGCGATATACCTCATATCTACATCGGAAACACAAGAATTATAAAAGGTGGCCGTCTTTATACTAAAAATAATATTATTAAAACACGACTAGACTTCTTTAAAAACTATCACTTGACAGTGGTATCGTTATTTAAAATGTACACTGAGGTCTACAATGAATATGAACAAAATAGTGTTACAAAGCTAGGAAACTATATATGTAAGTAGGAAAGTTTCTTAGTAAATAAATAATTTTCGTGCGAGATCGCTACTATGAAATAAAATGAGCAATTTAATATTTGAAAATTAATGACTATCAGTCAAGTTTTTTTCTGCATCACATTTTGTAATTTTAGACCACCGTAACGAAAAACAATTTAATTCATTTCTTAAAAAGTCTCACCTGAATAATTATTATTGTAAATTTAATTTATTATTACGCAAAATAATCTAAATGATCTATTGTGTATCACTCACAACATGTTGAAAACTGTTTATCCATGTGGATACTGTCATAGATAATAATATATGAGCTGATATTTCATGGATCCTCAGCACTGAATGAATGTCAAAATACTCATTCATGTTTAATAAAATATTCACAACATCAAGAATAATATTCTTACAACACTTTTTTATCACAGAATTCTATTTTATCGAACGGAATTTTTACAAGGCTACGTTTCGTCGGCTTAACTTGTAAATATGCTTTCGTATTTATGAAAAAAAAATGTGGTTTTCCACGGAAAAGTTTTAAATTTTAGTTAAAATAAAAATATATTCTCAAAACGTTCATTAAAAAGGATTTTATTGATAATTTTAGGTATTCTTATTTTTAACTGAGCGGTGACCAAACTACGGCCCAGATTAACCTTGCCCCTTATTTTTAATATATGTATAAATTATATATAAATATTTTACCAAGGCAAAAAATTGATTTTGAAAATTCTTATAGGATTCCAACAAGAATATTTCTCGTCCGCCCGGAGGACCCTTCCGTTTTTGAAAAAACCATCCGGCACATTTCCCAAAAATTTTGGTGACCCCTGGTCTACACGATTCAAACAAAGTAAGCCAGGCTAGCAATACAATTATGTAATACATACATACTAATCGATTACGGTGCGCTTCATTGACTTCTAAATTTATTATATTATGAAATAATGACCGTATTTATTTACTGGATAATTTTTTATAAAAAATCTATCTAGAATTGAAACATTCATTTATTTTATAGTTAACTATTTGGTTAGATTGATTCAACTGTAAAAACTTTTAAAGTCATTATTTGACGGCTAATGTAAGCTTTCGTTTATCAAAAGTTTTCGGGTCCTGAAATAATTCAATTACTAAGCAAACAAACATGGAATCACAAAACTTTACAGACTTTATCGACACAAACGTACCCCAATAGTAAGTTGAAAAGGTTAATATTAAATATAATCAATATAATAATAGCGGAAAATATGATCACTCGTACACAATATTTTGCTCAATTGAGAAGCATCTCTAGACTAAAAAAACTGTTTTTTTTTTGTCACCGAGATTAACTATCGATGGTAACTTTTAATCAACTCTGTGTTTTGCGTTGTTTATTTCCAGAAATCCTCATTATTTTGGGATTTCAGTGGACCAAGTTCAGCCTGGTAGCATTGAGTTTTTAGATGCACATTTATGATAAGATTAGTTCAGATTATATTATGCACACTCATGACAATTACTCCCCTTCCTATTTAAGCTTCTTGTCGATGCTATCTATTTTGTTTCTAATCCGTAAACTCTTATTTTTTTTCTTTATGAGCTTAAATTTTTATACGATGGTTTGCTATATCTTTGGACCCTGCTGTCCTGGTTTTGAATGCGAATGTAATACCTTTAAATGATGTTTGTTTGAATACTTAGGGCTTCAAACGTAGTAAAAAAATTGTTCTGTCAAATTTGTGCTTTATTCTTTTAACAATGCTGAATAATTTGGTTTTTATCAAACCTTTGTGTTGTAAAAAGTGAATGGTTGTTAACTAAGATAAAATATGTTGAAATATTGTACGATGTCTACATTATACAGCTTACATTTGAAGTGGATGAGCTGCAATAAAATAATCAGATAAAGCTTTATTTTGCATTTTGGACACTTAGAAAATGTATAAGCATTTAAATCTGAACGTTGCAAATTATTTACGGATAAGCTTTAAGTTTGTAAGTTGACGCTAGTTTTCGACGTCGGCTTCACAACGGTCTCGTGTCACGGGCGTCGCTTCGCATTATTTCAGTGTCGCTGCGTAATCTAACTTCCAGCAAACACTGTCCAAAATTACAGTCGAAACCTCTCAAGTGTAAAGTCCTCTACATTTTACCAATTTGATAGCTTTTATTTTTTTGACGTATGTAGAATGTTTACAACACTACAAAAACAACAACAATTTCTTCACGCCTTAGTAATCTTGTTATCTTTATTCAAAAAATCAAACCACTAAAAACTACATGATGCAATTATGTTGAACCATTTTTGTTCCAATTCAAAGTCATCCCAATACTAATAAAAAGGGTTGCCAATATTGGTTCAAAAAAATAATTGTAAGTGTCTTACGTATTTTTCTTAAATAAAACAAATACATCATAATACACATCAGTCACATATCTAGGACTCGATAAAAGGTTATGAATATTCACAAAATCCCCATTGTAAAATATAGAAAAACACTTAATTTTTTATTTTGACAGCTTGCACGCAATTTAAGCTAGATATCGTTAGCAAATTTTGTTCATCATCAATCATATCAATATTTTTTTCGTATTGTACATTGAATCAAATTGGAAAGACAAAACGAAAGTAAACTAAAAAAGAAGACAGTGTATGATGGTTATTTATTAAAAATTTACTTTAAATATACAGGTAACAAATTCAAATGTTATTATTATTCTTCCTATGTAACTTAGTATAACTTAACGTATTCAACTTATTCAAACAACATATTCTAATTATTTCAGATTCTGTCTGAGCATAATACACTATCATTTTAATCATCCGATGATGAAAATTTGTCTTTAAATAAAGCTATAGATTGCGTTCGCTTCGAAATTAATTTTTGCCAGGTGTTCCTAATTGGAAAGCGACGGAAAATATCGACCGCTCCTATTCCGAGCAAGCGTAAGCTCTAGAAAAAGTTTTCCTAAAGTTCAAAGCAACAACACCTCGTAACGGATATTCATTCAACTATTATAATAATTATTAAGTTTGGTTGGTGTAAATAACTGGATGTAAACTATAAATAATAATTATAGAGCTAAATTTTAAACATTGAATCGTTACTTTGGATTGTGTTAATAAGATTTTTTTATCCATGTCAGCTCCCAATGTGGAGCATATGGTCTCTTAATGGAGGTATCTCAACAGATTTTTTTCTACGAGAACCGTTTGTTACTCAGTCGCTCAACCTCAATTATTTTCAAAGTGTATCTAAAATATTCGTTATTTTACATGTGAAAAAATACTACAATAATGAAATGAAAATTTTATGTCTCGTGTGTTTTGAATCCCTAACATACATTATAACATACTATAGTTGATATTTGACGCATTGCTTTATATTTTTCCGATACTATTTTTACATAGTTGTATGTTTTAAAATAGCATAATACATATGTACAGAACAATTATTTTACGGCAACGCTGAAAGCTATCCGTTGCCATAAAGCGCTTTTGAGCGTAAATTAGATTTTTTAAAATAAATTCAAAAGTCATCGCTGACACTGCAAAGCTTATTATATAAATGAATTGAAAAGTTTTCGTGTTGTATTTTTGGAGAAAATTATTCTTTTTGTTGTAAATTTTTATATTACTTACTTTGGCTACTTTTGAAATCGTTTTGAAATTATGAACTCAGATCTTAAAGATTTTTAAGAAAAAAAAACACAAAACAATTTTTTGTAAAGGTGATATTTCCTACTTCAGGTTTTATTCAGACGGTCTTAAAATGACAGAATATTATCAAAACCCTTATGAGTACTTTCAAAATAAAAGGTTGAACTTTTTTAAATACTAAATGATTCCGTATCAAATATGTTGTGTAATTGTTTTAATTTTGTTATACATAATTTCATCGATTTCAACAGATTTTTTAAAAAAGAGAAACAAAATAAATAAGTTATTATTTATTTACTTTTGTTTCTTTGTATTATTTGTTTTCAAAATAAAAAAATACTTTCTTACAATTTTTTTTTTTATAAGAAATGATCAGTTTTGCTTATTACGAGCATTGTTAACGGATTAAAAAATAAATCGATACTAGATTATTTATATAAAATTGAATATTACTAAGAACAAGGTGAAACCCAGATTAGAACCCAGAACCCTACTGATCGGCAGAGTAAGCTTAAACCAACTAGACCACAGCGGGCGACAGCAGTGGAAATTTACCATCACTCGATTTTGAATATGAAGTAGAATATGTTTAAATGTCTTGCACCGTAGATTACCATTATCAATTTTTGCGGAACACCTATTAACCCTCCAAGGACGAGCGTCACCATATGGTCACAGTAAACACCGTTGTCTATTGATCCCACTATTCATCCCTTTTCTACCTGAATATCGCTGCTTTTGCTCATATTTGGTTAAGAAGGGTACAGACTACAGTTAGTCATCAGCAGTGGGGACAGAAACGGCCTCCAAAAGCACATGTGATTTTTTGAATTTGCGTTTTTTTTAATTTACTTTTTGAAACTGTTAGTTATTTTTTTAAAAAAAACATCAAATTATTTACAGTTATTTTGTTAACATATTTGTATTGAAATTATGTTGATCTAAAGAGGTCAAATAGTAAATAATGCGGTAATTTTTGTCCTTACTACTGTCCGTACACGGTAATAAAAGGATGGGCATGACCATATAGTCATGCGGGGTTTCTATACAACGACTTGGCGCTTTGTTTTTTTTTTAATTTTGGGTAGGAATAAAAGTTATCCGTGACTTCAATATGGATTAGAAAATATTTTTTTTATCGGAAAAAAGCTCTCGTATCTAGAGGGTTTTAAGGTCCCACGGAACACCAGTGGTCCGCGGAACATAGTTTGGGAAACCCTAGGTTAAAAAGTACTACTAATTTAAAGTAAAAAAAAAACAGTATGGCACAAAAGGTAAAATAAGTTCAACAGTCATTTTTAAATATTAATGAACGAAATGAGCACATGTTGATTTGTTTACACTGTAATTGTAGGTCACTTGAATACGCCTCATCTAATAGGTTTTATTGTATTGCACGATGTAAATGATCATTTTTTCGGTTTACTATTGAATCGTTTATTTATTTGTTATATTAATTTTTGAGAAGCTTATCTATTAAATGTGTAAAGTTGTTGACACTTATGTGCCTTACTGCAAATAACACAAAAGAAAAAGATATTTTATCTCTGGAGTTGGCAGGAGGCCACAAAAGGGCAAGACCCTAACTCCTTTATTTTGTTGAGTAGCAAATAATAACAACGCAGAATTTCGATTTATGAGAATGACTCTCTGTTTCTGGCATAGTGCGAGCGTTCGTTTTCACACAGCAAGCTGAACTCTGTTGGCCCAGGCCAGCTTGTAAGACTGTCATAAGTAAAGCTATTTGTAGAGTGAGAAAATTATTATATCTGCTTGCTACAGATAACCGCCTGTTGGGTTGTTTCCTCTCTGTATAAGTAGTATTGACCCAAATAACAAGTGAATTGGTTAGTGCATGAACAGTTACAGCGCGTATAATTAAATAACAAACACATTTCATTTAATCAGACTTCTAACTATCATTTTGATCGACTAAAACTAAATAGTAACTCAACTGACGTGCCAACATTGAAATGTTATTTACGACAAATATAATCCAACAATGTTGATTTTATCTGTAAGAAAAATGATTGTAAAAAGATTAACCACCAATTTTTTTATATAAAATATCACTGCCACTTCAGTGTTCTTCTTACTGTCAACTATGAAAATACTTTATTGTAAGACAAGTTTCTGAAAGTTACATGTTTTTTTTTTGCCAAAGTGTAAAAGGTCAGTAAGTAGATTATTGATTTTTTTATTTTTATACATTTTTTAAGCCTAAATAATCTGTCATTTGACAGCCACTACTAACGATACCATTGATTATGTCACAGCTAAGTATTTCATTATTATTAATACAAGTTTTACTTTTTTGATTTCACTTAACGATAATTTACCATTATTCATTTAAAGCTAATTTAAATCATTTTTAAATATCATCATCTGAATAATAATATATAGTGCTGTTGATAGCGGACTTTGAATAATTTCTTTTATTAATCATGAATCATTTTATAGATTATGTTATTTACTTTTAAAAATGGGTTTTTCTTAAACCACTTTTTTCTGGACTATTCACTGAAACAAAATTTGTGTGATTGCGTTGTCCTTCTTATTTAGACATGGTGATATTTAAGCATTCTTTTTTTAATACGTCCGTGCTTGTGTACCATAAAAAGTAATGACCAAATTGATTAAATTGTGTATGGTGTAGGATGGAAGAATGAGAATGAATAAAAAAATGGCTGATAGCGTAATCGTATTTGTACACCCCGTACTCAAAAGTGTCAACAAAGGTTGGTATCAAAGAATTTAGGTAACACAGATAGAAATCAATAAACAAATGTGTTTCTTTAGGATCCCTTCAAGAAGTAAAACGAATCCCCGAGATAATTTGTAAGTCAAATTTTTAACCATACCCGCTCCTGTTTTAGAACATTTCTAGTAGACCGTATCAACGAGAAGTGATTGGTACTCAGTTGTCCAACCGCTTTTTTCGAAAAAAATAGAGATAAAAGGCGCGAGCAGAATTACTTTTAGGATTGACGAAGATTTAATAAAACAATCAAATTACGAACCGTCTGTACTGGGATTTGAGCCCGCGAATATCGTAACTCAGCAATTTCCAACCTGGGTGGTGGATTATTGCAAAGAGAAGCGCAAAAAGTCCAAACAATTTATTTACCCTTTAAAATGTGTCTTTATAACTATATGAAATAAAGGATGGGTAGGCGCGGAAGATATTTTTCTACAAAAGGAGGCGTAGTAACATAAAGCCAAAACGTTGATCAGTTAGATAAAGTCTAAGTCTAAATATTAATGAATTAAAGTATATTAAACAAAACTGTATAACTTGGATACTTCAATAATTATGGAAAAAGGGTTTATTATAAAAAAAAATGTTTTATAACAAATTCTTGGAAAATATTTAATTATATGTATATGTATACTTTCAAGTTATAGAACTCAATTTGAAAATTATATTAACTTCACCCAAGTCATTTCTGCATATTCCAATTAACTTCCTTTGTAGCATAAAGCTTTGTTAATCTCGATGTTTGTACGATTGTATTATCATGCCATGGACAATATTTCATTTTAATTGCGTGTTTTTTTTGTTATAGACACTAACAACGATGTTATTCAGCGTAAAATTTACGATGAGCAGACTCAAAGTCGCTTGTTATAATTATTCTCCAATAAAACGGTACAGATACAATATACCCACGTAGGTATTATGAAATCGTTTGGTCGAAAGTAATGTGCCAAAAAGACGAAAGCAAAATCCAGTAGATTTTTACATATCGGAATGTCCCCCTCAAATTTCGTGAACATTCTACGAATGTTTCAACCTGAGCTGATTGCCAAAAAATTGAACTCACATTATGAACGTTTTCATTTGGCATAGTTTTCGGTTATCTCATATTTAACGAGGTAAAATGTCAACAGAGCCGTGATTTTTGCTGTCACCATTACCTTGAAATTCATATGTTCACTTAAACTGTATAGTTTATTGACAGTTTTTAGTAAAGATGTGTAAAATTATACAAAATAATAACAATATATTTACATTGCAATCAGTGCTGATTAGAATTAGTTGAAAACTTACATTGTTTCATGGATGAAATAATAAATTGGTTGTATTGTATTTTAAATGCCTGTTGATTTTCGCTTGGTCTATTTACATATTTAGTAATAAAGTGGTTTGTAAAAAATGTTATTGACCGTTTTACAATTAATATTATAAATTCACATTTTATATATTTGAAAATATTAATGACATTTCTCGGCCTTAGACGGTTAGTTTTGATTTACTATCAAAAATAGCTTAACGATTAAAGAATGATTTTACTGTTCTTCCCTTGTGAAAAATGACCTCTATTAAATTTATTACTATTTTATAAATCCAGTACAAAACGAACAGTTATAAAAAACAAATCGTTTACTTAAATAATGTCTTCAAGAAAACATAAAGACAGCAAAAACATATAGGTAACATTTAAGTGAGCCATATAGGTAAATAGCCTAATTTATATCTGAAATTAAACCATATTAATTTACTTTTAATACCTACTGCAAATATAAAAAAACAAATATGTAAACCATGTGCGGTTTTATTTTTATCAGATGGGCTCAAAGACACTAAAAATGCTGTAAAGTTTATTCTTTAAATCGCTTTTGAAAAAGTAGTGTATTTCTCTGGCATATAACATACATCTGGTAAAATCTAGTTTTTACCACAGTACCCCTGGAATCTGGTTCCACAGTGCCTGTGGATAACTTTAATTTGATGGATGGAAAATTTTGCTGACGCTATCTTTACAACCGTAAACATAAAGTTTTTGGCTTCCTTAAGGCGTAGGAGATAAAATAAAAATTGTCAAAACGGTGTTCACTGCGGTCAAAAATAGACGGGTTAGTCGGAATGAAATGCGTCATTTATCACTAGTGAATCTTGGGGCACATTATGATCATGTCATGTTTTATATCGCTTCCAGGCGCACTTTAGATTTATGACATGCGATGGAAAACGTATTAGTCTCTCAATCATATCCAGAGCGATATGAATTTTCCATTTATTGCTATAAAATGATATTAATCCCTGTTTAAATTCGAATTTTACGCTCACATTTCTTTTAATGGTTCATTTTTAGTGAAAATTTTCACCCATAATATCCGCTTTTAGTATGGTTCGCACTGCATATAAAATAGAAAGAATAGTTCATAATCGGTCTGACAGTAGTCGCTTAGTATATTTTTTCTGGATAAGAAGATATGATTTCTACTATGAAGTGGAGTTTGAATATGAGTTGTGGAGTAATTTGCGCATTTTGAAATAAGTCCATATGATTTAGATTCAGATAGCAGGTTGGGTTGTAGTCAGCCAAAATAAAAATTACAAGGTGAAAAGATACTTGAAAAAATGAAGACAATAATGATGTGGATTGGTAGATGACGGTAATAATGGGTGACTGCGGTAGTCAATATAAGGAAATAAGATAGAACGATGAAGTAACAATATTGTGTTACAGCTATTCAAAATATCTTTAAACATAATGGCATTGATACGTTAGGGCCCTAGTTCATTGACTTATATTTTAAGAGAAAAGTATAAAGTGGTTAAATTTGTATTAGTGCATGAAATGATAACTATTGTGATTACAGAAAAAATAAACTTGTCGGCCGATCAATATATTTTATATAATCATGTATTGTTTATGTTTCAGTTCTACACGAGTAAATCTCCTGTTTGATTCGCTTAAACATTTTTTTAAATTATTATTTATATTAAATTTAAAACGCGTATCTATCGTAGAAATTTAGTTTTTTCATTTGATGGATGTGAGTGAGTCGATATGGAGAAAATAAACATAAAAACTTTTTATTAGACTAAATATATTCATTTTATTATGCCGTTTGGAAAGATAAATAATGTAAGGCAAATAGGAGTCATGTTAAGAATATATTAAGATATATCTACAGATACAAGATCAGTGTTAAATTTTGGAGAATTTTCGTTTCCCTTGGGAAAACGTGTATCTTATAATGCCAACTATTCAGAAAGCTTACGTCTAAAGCTGTCGATGTATCGATTACGCCACATATCCAGAATTAAGCAAGAGTTATTGTTGTTTTCTCTTTGATGCTAGTGTTAATTTTCGATTTCTTAAATTCACTTTCAGTACTTTTCACATCATTTAAGTATTAAGATGTCATAATATTTTTTTTCAAATGCATGAAATTAAAATAAGAAATTCCGAATAGTCGACGCAATTTTTTTTTTGAAATACCGAGTAACCAATTACCCTGAATTGAGTAATAGTTTACAATTTTTCGTTTAAAACGGCATTAAAATAGTGTGGATTTAGAAAAAAATACAATCTTTAAATGGACGATAAAATTAATTAAAATAAATAACAATTAAAATCAAATCTCTCAATTCCTAGAGAGCGTTTTCGCTCCTGCGTCCGTTTTAACCTACATTTCATTTTTCTATGTTTATCTTATCTTTTTTACAAATTGTTAAACACATTCATCCCTGTAACGGATTTATCGTTCAAAAACAAAATTGGGTGCTTAATTATTTTAAAATGCTCTTTTGACCTATTTTCTTAACATACAATAAATCCTAATCAATCATTGCTTATATCAATCAATCAATCTGTATATAATGTCTTAATATTAGAAAAACCTGTATTATATTTCGTAAATAAATAGATCTTGCCGAGTGATTTGTAATACGAAAATGTTAAATTTATAAATTAATAATAATGACGTAGTTGAGTTTTCGTTGATTTTACGAATTAACTACATTTGATGAAAAATAGCACAATAAGTTTAGTAAACAGTTACGTAAAACCAAATATAAACGAGTTCACTTAACAAACATTTTATAGTTGATTTGCCGCTTAGAATGCGTAGACAGTCGCTAAGTTTAAGGTTGCTTTCCGTAACGCATAATCAAACAAAAATATGAAAAAATGAACACTAAAATAATTAGAACTTTCAAGAATTGAGCAAAAGAATTTGCTCGATTAGTTTTTAGAATGATTCAAATGTTTCAAATATGCAAACAAATATATTTTGGAGAAGAAAAAGAAGACCCCGGGACATATATCGACAGCCCTGCAGTATTTATATTTTACATTATGACTATAAACTAAAACTTTTATTTTTTAAAACATAAACACTTAAAAAAATCCTTTCTACTAAAAAAAACACTGCACAAAAAATATATGCAGTTTTAATTATTCTGGATTTTTTAGAATAATTCAACTGTTTATGTATGCAGTATGTGCAGTATGCGTATTTTGAATTTCTTAGAATAATCCAAATTTATGTTTAATATATATGATCTACTTTAAGCATCTCTTTAAATCTGGCGGATACCTCAGAGGTAAGACATTTGGCTTGTAATCCAAAGTTATGTGTTCGATCCTTGGCCGTGGTGGTTTTTTTGTATGTGAAATCACATTTTCAGCGATTTTCTACGAAACAAAATGAGCTTCTTCAAATTTCAGTGTAATGAAAAAATATGTCTTTAGTATGAATAAAAAAATGCCAACAGCGAGGTAGGGGAGGGGTAGAGGATCATCTTTCTTGACGTCATCGAAAAGACGAAATCGGGGACATACTGACACTCAAACACTTAAACACTCGGACATTATCGGCTATTAATATATAGATTACAAGTCCCCACCCTGCATCCAGTAAACAAAAATAAACATAAGCCTTTACATTTTAAGTAAGTTATTTAATTTAATTAAATATTATTTTACTGTCTATCAAGAAAATGTTAATGTTAAATAGATTTTTTTTGAAAACGTATCAGACCGCATGAAGTAAAATTTTCTTGAGTAACAATGTAAGAATACTTAAAAATAATCTATCACCTGACAGAAAACTAGTAGCGGCTTTTCTAACCAGGGTCAAATTTTTGCACGCACGTGACGGTTGACATTTACTGCAAATAACGTCTCTGTAAGTATGTGAGCGATTTTTAAAACATAAATTAAATTCCGTTATAGCGTCTTACATGACATTTGAACCAGAATGGAGTAGTTCTTCATGACGGCTATAAAAATATATTAGTCATAACTGTCAAACACTAAATCTTTAATCTCCTATTCAACCAAAACGGTACAACTAATTCATTATAAATACATGACTTGTTAATAATTGTCGGGTTCGTGGTCGAGTGGTCAACCTCGTAAGCTTCAGTTGCAATGCTTACGGATCCAAATCCCGGAACGAATAGTTTCATAAATACTGATTATTACATTGATGTATGAATGTTTGTGATATACAAAAAAATATATTTAAAGATATTTTTTTACCATGCTAAAATAGTTTTCCACCAAGTAAATGCCAATTCAATTAAGTTATTTATTATACGCAATATTTAATATTACGATGTTCACGAGCGGTTTATCTCATTTTGTAAAACAGGATTGAACTGGCTTATCTTATAAAAATATTTTTTGCTGAGAAGATAAAATTGAACATTTTCTTATAAGGTTAAAAATATTCAAATATTTCTAACTAAGTTAATATTTATTTTGTATTCATTGTTTTTTTTACCTTAAATGTTTTGTTTGAAAATTTAGTTGGCTAAATCAGTAAATCTGACAATTTTATTAGAGATGAATACGAAAACATTTTTACGCTTGTGGATATTTTACCAAACCATTTTTAGCATTTAAAAAAAAACTCATTTTGCACGCTACGTGTGCTCTTTGATTATTTGAAATCTCACAATGGATTCGTGCGCATTTAGTCAGTACTACATTTTACTATGTATCATTTTATGATATTTTTACTACTTCCGAGAAATTCTCAGCACAAATGAACAAACGCATAATGTTGTTAACCCATGGGAAACGACTACTATTTCCTGAAGTATGGTCGCGGCAGAAGGTAAGGCTGTCTGCAGGTTTTACGACGTAGAGCAACGATTGCTTAAGTTATTTGATACATAATATAGAGTGCTGTAACTTTGTGAAATTATTAATTTATATTGGCAAAACATCGAAATTCTCTATACTAATTTGTATGCAATTGTGTTTCAAACACTCTACCCGAGAGACAAACAATTTCTCATTCGCCTTGATAATGGAATACCCTTGAATTTTCTTCGCTAACACAGAAACAATAAGCGAGCATCGACGTATTACATGTAATCATTTTCAGACGTCTAATCGATACAAAGTTTATGTAACTGTAACTAATGGAAGCAAAACGTGTAGGCGCTTAATGTTTTTGTTGCCACATTTAAGCAATACGTTAAAATAATTAGCATTTTAAAGGTTGTCAAACTATTGCGTGCTTTATCTTTATACCAACGGCGCGCAATACATCGTTTTAATTAAAAATCGATTGTGAATGAATGATTTTCCATTCTTATACAATGAAAATATACACAATTTCAATATTTTATACGTTTAGTCACTATCTGCCCGGTTATCGCCATTACACATTACCATTACAACTCTTGGTCTGATCGAATTTATCCGTGCGCTTATATGTAAGAAGATGGAGAAAGAGAAAACCCGGGTTGTTATTGACAAAACTTATAAAAATGTACAACGGTTTGAATTTTATATTGAAATTTCATCAAGCTCCCTAAATCGTAATATTTGATAAGTTCCTCATCCAAATTACCAATTTTAAATTGAATTTATTTATTTAATGAAAGATGACATTAGTAATTTGCTAAATATGGTGATATTTATGATACAAGATAAATTCGATGATAATGTTTTGCAAGTCACTTGAAATCGACCTACGTCATTGATCTGAAATGAAAATTGAAAAAAATAGTCTAATTTTGACATTAAACTTAAAGTTAATTGAAACCAGAGCCAACTTCTACGAGTTCTCTTATTTAAGAGATTAAAGAACTTGGATATTAGAAAATTAATGGTTTTATGATATATTAGTGGTTGCCTTTTTGTTGTTTAACAAGTTTGATTAATTTATATGGCCCTTATCTTATATTTATATTATTTATAAGTACGCTGTTTTTTTATATTTAATTTTCTCTTTAACTTTGAATAAAATGGAACTTAGTAAATGGTATTTATGTTATATGTGACACAAGCGACATATGTTGTAGAATTGTACATTGAAAACAGAAACGGTCGAATACATCAATTGTCGCCCAGCATGTCAGTGATAAACTATTCACGGTTTGCACACGCCGCCCCCGTTAGTTAGTTTACCGCATCGTCCTTAGGGAGGACGAAAGTTCAAACAGACTTGTGGTATCTGGTCAGTATAGATAGACAGATAAGCAAAAAAAGTAAACTTTCAAAACTACAAACATATGAAAGACATTAAACTGAGTTGTGTATTGAATACTAGGCGAATGTTTATGTTGGTTGTAATAATCCAAAATGGTGATTGAAATTACAGTAACACTGCTCAATTACAACATGATTTTAAACTGAAATTGCCAATAATTCAATCATATTTTTTTGAAGTTTTAGACTCTTAACATTGGTTTGAAAATAAAAAAAGCCATTTTACCAATATTAAAAATAAATATCATGAAATCTTGACGTCTTATTAAGAATTGAAACTTAGGAAGGCGAATAAAATATGTTCTGTTCTATAATTCGGATATAATTGAAACTAAAATATGAATCAAAATAATAGTTAATTAAGTAAGGTGATGTTTCGTAATCGATTTATCGATTTCTGTTTAAAGACACGGGTTTTTGTGGTGTCAATACAGTTATATCCATATGCCGAAAAAGGAAGGTTGAGCATTCGAGTAAAAAAGAGTTCTTATAAAAAAAATCTGTTAAGATAACTTCAATAAAAGGTTATATGATACACATTGTAAGCAGACATGGACTAGAAAAAAAATATGATACAATATTGTTGTATTTTAATGCTAGTGGTAAATATTTTCTTTAGTGCGGAGTAATGTGAATCAAAGGACAAAAATATCATTATAAGTCAATTGAATTGGCAACCCTGTGTAAGTCTGTTGTATATAGCATAACAAAATGACAGCTGTAACAAAGCATTGCATATAATAACGATGATAATATTCTACTTAGTTAGATATAATATACAACCGTAATACACAAGTATTTAAGAGCACAATGTGATATTACAACTCTATATATATATATATATTATGAAGTTTGAATAACTCAAAGCAAAATTATTGTGTGGATTAACTACAACAATCGGATATAAGTTTATCGTTTCTGTCTTACACAAGAGCTTATCAAACTTTTTGTAAATCGTGAAGATGAAGAACCAGTGAGATATTTGACATATAATAAAAGACGTTATGCAATTTTAAAACTGTTCATATTAAATTATAGTGTTAAAACTTTAAATCAATTCACAGACTCAAAGTTGAGAGATGTAATACATTTTGCAAAATGTGCTTTCAGTAGAGAATTTTAAGCAGATTATGGTGGTAGTCAGCTAAAGAGGCTATAATAACATATAAAATCATTGTCAAGTATAATTTATAAAAAAAACTTGTAAAATTGTCCCTAATTTGGAATTCATAGTAAATAAATTAGTTCGCTTCGTTTACAATTTTATAATTTTTTTTCGGGACAAAATGTGATATAAGAAGGTATTAATAAATGTTCCCAAAACTATGTAACATCATTTGCGTTACATCCATAATTTTGGATAATTTATCTTGGAATATTTATTGCATTTTTATTATAATGTAATAATGTAAATCGATAATAAAATAGTACACGTAATTTAAGATTTCGACTGAAGGTGCTTGGTGGAATTTCAATATTAAATTTGAATTGTTCAAACTATGTACATTCTCACAGATTTTGTCACTAACGACCCGTCAGTTCAAGTTCATCCGTGCACTTGAACGCCTGAAGATGCCGAAAGGCGAAACCCGGGTCGTTAGTGACAAAATCTGTGAGAATTTACATAGTTTGAACAATTCAAATTTAGTACACGTAATATTAAAAATAATGGCGGCTGCGTGGTCGAGTGTCAACGTCGTTGACTGAGAATACTTTAGATATTGATTTTTCAATAGACATGGATGTATAGGATGTTTTAAATTCCCTCCCACTCACCCTATCATAAAAAACGGGCATAACGCGAGCCATTAGTTAACCACTAGTCATGTTTGAGTCGTACCCTTAAGAGCAGACATGTATAAACAAAATCGAAAAATTATTTAGTTTGAATTGTGTATTTACATTTTTATCTTCGTGGCCCACCTTTCGAATGGCTTTTTCACAGTATTGAAGATTACCTATTATGATAATAATCGTTATTTTATAAAAAAAAACACATAAGATGAATTTATCGATTCATTAGATGGTTACGAGTTTACGATACTATAATAATTAATTATGTACACCTTTGCTTTCCTCTATTTTGGGTAAAATACAATTTAATAAAATCTACCTAGTGAAAATATTGCAGGAATGCTCACAGGAGTGATAAAATTTTGTAACGAGAAGAAAACATATTAATTCAAAGCTATTAAAATATCTGATGTTAATAAATTTGGATGGATTCCAATTGGGCTTTAAGTGAAATATTTTTAAGTATTTATAAAATGAATGAGCGTTTCTTTTGATTCATATTTGAGTATTTCTTAAAAATCATTTCCAGTCTCAAATTCCCAATGCAAGTCATTGAATACAATGCTATTTTTTTCATTCAAAAAACGTTAATCAAGTTTAAAGGTTTACAATAGACTCGATAAATCGATTGAAAACTCAAGTATTATTTGAGAACTGGAATTGCATACAGCAGTATTAAAAATAAATTTCAGTAATTTAATTTAAAAAACATATCGTCATCTCAAGACATTTACTTGAAATATAGATTTAAAATATTTTTGACAAAGCTTTTGAAAATAATCTCACATTTCCTTCTACAAATTTTAATTAAACAATAGCTTATTGATCCCAACTATACAAATTGATTATAATTTTCTTATTAATGATCAAGTAAGAGTTGCCTGGTAACTAGATGTAATATTAAGGTGTCGAAATTAATCGCATTCAGAGTCCTTCCTGCCTTAAAGATGCTGCTTTTAATGGTTTCGAATCAACACGGTATCATATCGAATTGAGAATTGCATAAACTTCTAAAATTACTATTTTATAAATAAGGAAAAATCATAACATACGTCCATTTAAATTTCAAACATTGTAATTGTATAATAGTAGTACAAATCTTAATGAAATTGTTAAAAAAACTAACTGAAAAAATTTAATATGTTCTTAACGTATAACGAATTATTTTTCAACGTTTTCTTCACTTGCGTGACACGAAATTTATGTTTTCATAAAATTAGCAATATGACGTTTATCTTAAATGCTCTAACATAGTAGACCATTCAAAAAAGTGTTGATGTCAAAAGCGTGTAAGTATGCAATAAACTTCCTTGAGAAGTATGCGAGGATATTTTTACGTCTTTTTCGAGATTAAATGCCATTCATAACTTGTGACGTAAAACCCTTTCTATGTTCCCATAGAAATTGTTATGTTGACGATGAATTTATTTAACATAATAAAATCTGTTTGATAAAGTGATATGGTTAACGATTACGGGCGTCCGATGCCGTGTGGCGAACCGTCGTGACGCCCGCGTTCCACATTTAAAAATAATCCAATTGTAACTGTTGACCGCAGTCGTGTCAACCGCTGTGCTTGGCGCTCTTTCTGTTTATTTATATTTGAACACATCAGTGATTCAGCACTATTAAATAAAAAAATAATACCGTGTAAATTAAACACATATCGACCGTCCAGTTCATAAAACTGATAACTCAAAATAATAATTTGAAAAGCAGTATTCAAATGTTCAATCAAGTATTAGGTACTTATTTGTACGTCAGATTTATGCATTTTATCAACAGGTGTTTATATCACGGCTGTGGAGTCGGAGTCGGAGTCACGGAGTCGCGGTATTTTGATCGGAGTCGGAGTGGTGAAAAATGAGCGGCTCGATTTTTTTTTTGAAAAATATATTTAATGACGTGTGTTTAAACAAAATACTCAAAAGTGTTAACATTTCATGCTTGGCTGACTAAAGATGATCTGATAGTATACACATGTATAAGTTAAAATGAAATTTTCAAAAAATTTCCTCGCAGTCGGAGTCGTTAATTATTATAAAGCTGGGGTCGGAGTCGTCTTTTTTTCACGCAACGTCACAGCCCTGGTTTATATGATAGATTAGTAACTAATGTTGGGATTTGTGTTAAGACATTACGAAATACTTATGTAGCAACTAAGACGTTACCAACATTTTTCTTAAATCGAATTCGGAAACTGTTAACTTATTACATGTTCCGTCGTTGTGTGATACCTGCAATGTAAAAATGTTTTATGACGTGACCTTTTTATTGAAAACCATTTATTTTTGACACTAAAGTAATATTTAAAAATATTAAAAAAAGATTCACTATAGAAATATTTGAAATAATGTCAAACATCTACTTAAATATTTTATGAAACAAAAAAATACGCTCAGTCAAAAATAACTATTTGTATTTTTTTACATACTCCTACAATGTCAAAACTGGCTGCCTGGTGTCCAAGAAAATTTCTAAATTGTTTCATTAAGTATTAAATATTGGTGAACTCTCAGATAAAACCTTTTTTCCGTTCACCCATAAAATAGTGATCACGTGTTTAAAAATATAACTCTACCTCTGCTTATATTGTATAGATGTAATGTTACACAACTTCGTCAACTTTATTTATATCAAACATATTAATCAATGTTTTTTTAATATAATATTTCTAAAAACATGATCAGAGATATACTTTATTTTGCTTAAATATATTTTCAAAACTTGGCCTGCTACAACATGGCTTTTCTAGATATCTAAATTTCTTCTCATTTTAAAATAATGGTTGTAATATGATAATTATTATAAATCGACTGATATGAAATATCTATTTACGTTTCGTATTGCTCAAACATTTTTACATGCTTATTTTGTAATCTGAATAACGATCAGTATGCTGTATATAGCTGTGAGATTGTCGTAGAAAATTTAAGAACACGCACAAAATTACAATTTTTTTTTATTCGGAGATAAGTGGCTAATGGAGGTATCTCAACAGAAGTTTTTTCTACGAATACTGTTTGTTACTCAGTCGCTTAACCTCCCTTTTTTCAAGGTGAGTAATAGGGAATGAAGGATAAGTCTAGAGCAGGACTAGTGGTTAGCTAATTGCGACACCCAGTTATTAAAGAATTAGAAAGATGGGAGGAGAGGAAATTATGTGAATTGACATCACACACACTCAGTCTTCGATCACAACATTGAATTGAATAATTCTAAAATTTACTGTGATCTTACCGGGAATTACCGTGATCGGTAGAGTAAGCACTAACCAACTGGGCCACAGCAGGCGACAAATTACAGTTTTATGTAGAACAAATTATGTAAAATTATTTTTGACAAATGAGATTCATATGAGTCATTTAAAATTAGTTCGATCATTTTTTTATATTGACGTAATAGAAATTAAGCATTGATAAAAGAGAAGGCACATTTTTTTAATGAAAATCACGTAATAATCACATTATTTTCTTACAATCAAATAAAAAGCTTTTGAAAAATTAAGAGGATTATTATAAGCGTTGCTGAATGGTCATGCTCATTAGAGCTCATAAAAGCCGCTCCGAAATCAATGCCAATTTTCCAAAAGCATAATTGTTTATTGTGTTATTAATATTAAATAAATTATTTTCTTAACCATCGATGAATTTATTATAATTAGTCTTGTTTTAATTTTTCCAATGAATGTACATTATTTGAATATAATGAAGAACGAAAACTAAATGTTGCTGGATAACATCTTTGCTTGTTTAAATCTTTATTCTTTCCAAAAACCGAGAAATATTTTACTTTAAATATTATAATACTTTTTTCAAAATACCATAAATCCCAAAAAAAACTATTTTTTTTAGCCAACTAGTTTAATTTTATAATAAATGTTTTTGTGAAAATTCATATAATTTGGATTACCATTTGCATTTTTTGTTGTTACATGACAAATGTTTTCTCATAAAATCTTCACTTTCCATTATAATACTAGCGTAGAAAATAAGAATTGTTTTACTATTACTTAGTAATAAAGTCACACGGGTTCGTGCGTTTAGTTAACTTGAAAATATTTTGGGCTTAAGGCCAACTCCATGACTCAGAGAGAGTCTCTGGGGATGAATAATAATGTATGTAGGTAGTAGGTACGTCCCAATACTTACTTAAATGTACGGTATTTTACGCTATCATAAATAACGTGAAACCCAAAGTTCGCTGCAGTCCTGCGAATGTTTGACCTTGTTTTACTTTTATCAATATGTTATTAGAAATAGTGTTCTTAGCTTTTTCAAATGTAATTTTACTTTGAGAAAGAACAATATGGTAACTTTCAACGCCAACTTTTATCCTTAAATATAGATAATTTAAATAATTCCGCCTTTACCGGTTCAAATAAGATTAATTCTTTATAATAATGTTGATTTCTGACAGTCAGTAATATACCTGCTGGCTTAATCGTGGGTAATGTTTTTTTCGGTAATTATGAGTAATGAAAATTAAGTTGTCGGGTACTATAACAAATAGGTATTCTGTGTCGAGACGTCCCGGGACTTTTCAGGTTTTTTCCTGTCTTAAGTCCCGGGACTCTGGTGTCTATTCTCGGGATCAGTTTTGAAAAAAAAATGAATTATATTCAGGCTAAAGGATTAAAACCTGGGGTTTTAAACAAAATTTACTATGCATATATAAAAAGGATCTGATAAGAAAACAGATTTTCGGGATTTATCATTTCGCAGAAGTTTCAAATACCATGTGTTTATATTTTGTGATCTGCTTTAGCTAGAATTATATTATTAAATTATTAAATGTTCATACCTGATGTTGTTTTATGTACAAATGTTTTTTCACTATTATACAAAAGTACCAATGTCTACAATCGGACAAAAAAGATCTAAAAGCTGTATTGTGAAGTTACGGTTATAAATTTAGTCCTGAAGGCGGTCTAATTCTTTGATGCTTTTTCATTACATGTGCCGCTATCATCCCTTCTTAGTAAAAATTAACCGTTAGCATTAAGAAAAATAGGAATTATTAAACATTGTATTAAAAAACGCGATTTCTACTAGTGCGTTCTTTCAAAAGGCGTATAAGGCATGTATATATATATAATACATACATAAAAATATTTAATTTGAATAAAATTATAATTTTATTGAAAGGGAAATAAAAGTCTCGAGTCCCGGGATGTCCCGGGACTTTGACTTTATCACGCCTCGAGTCCCGGAACTTTTAAAAACCCGAGACTTCAAAATTCCTAATAACAAAGCGGTTAGCGTTGTTGACTTTCGTGCTGAACCTCACGGGTTCGAGCCCTAGTACGCACAGCAGTTTTTAGATTTCTGTTCGAAGGCATGTTTGTGATATCTAAAATATCCTTTTCCCCCTTTGCGATCCTTTAATAACTGGGCGTAGCAAGAGTGATTAGTAAATCACTATTCCTGTGCTAGCTTTATCCTTCCATCCCTACTACTCTCTGTGAAAAAAGAGAGGTTGTGCGTAACTCTGAGTAACGAAAAAATTCTCGTAGAAAAACTCCACCAGGAGGCCATATTCTCCACATTGGAAGCAAACATGGATTGAAAAAAAGTGTTTATGATATTTTTCGAATAGCTCGTCTTTCGTCTTTATTTCAGGAATACAAAAATAAACTATTAATTAGAATAATATCCGTATTAATGAAAAAAATACATATTTCAGTTTATATTCCAGAAACAGAAAGCACTAAATAGACCGCCTCCACCGAAGGGCTCTATAGAGTCTGACATATAGTCACGTCACGTCAGAACTATATACGTCAGAACTATAGTTGTGACGATGATGAAAATCGAAATAGCTATCAACTCATAAATATTAAAAAAAACTGTAGAACTAAATACGTTGATATTTTTACCCTATTATAATGGAGTTCTACCAAGTAAATGCCAAATCAATAAACAAATCTGACATATAGCTTACTTTACGGTCAGAACTATGATTGTATATATTGATCATAATATAATATACGGTGTATCTAGATTTATTAATTATAGAATATCGCAGTTTTTTTAAAGTTTCAATCGTTGGAGACGAGTATTGCTGAAAATAAAAGAAAATTTGCATTAATCTAACTTCATGTTCAATAATCCCTTTTCTTAAATATGTACATTTTAGTAATACTGTGATATATCATATCTGTGAAAATCTAGAAACGCTTATAAGCATGCGATTTGTAGTATAATATTCATATGCAAAAAAATACAATTACAATACAGAACTAATATTTTTTTTTGGCACAAGTTAACGATTATTTTTCAATTGAATTCAATTTATTCGGTAAGTTATGTTCTTACCATTATAACAATTCTTAGGTATTGTCTTTTCATAATTATAGATTGTAGTCCAAACAACTAGAAGTATAATATTGATTCGAATCCTTTAAATTGAATTGTCGAAACATTTTGGATTCATTTCACAATTTTTTAAGATAATCAACTTCACAATATTTTTTATTAAATATAATATATCGTGATTAAAATTATTTTAGTTAAGGATCAAATATAAAAAAAAATATTTTTTTTATTGACTTATCTCAGTTGTATAAAAAGCAAAGCAAGTACATTTTAAAAAAAAATGTGTTCGTTTATCAAAGCCGTCGTTAAACGTAGAGTTGAAAAAAACTTACAGAATTTTTATACTTGCACAAATTTATGTGAGAATCTTTTCACATTTTTCCTTTGTACGTATTTACACTGAAATATTTTTTCTTTTATTTCCAACTTTTTATAATAACCATCCAACTGAGTACGTGGATGAATTCATAAATGTAGTAAATTTAACTTCACAGAGCAAATATAATTAAAAAAGACGAGTCTAATAAAAAAAATACTGTTTAACATTCACTATTCATTTTTATTTTGAATGTGTGTTTAGGTAAAATACATATTAATATAAGTTATGTAATAAAATGATAGGTGTAAGTTTATAGTAATAATATTTGGGCTAACTGTTTGATTTTTTGATGGATTAAAGAGTGCCCACATCAGCGTTATTTGACTGGAAATTTTCCTTTATTATTTTACAATATGATCGGGAAATTAGTGAAATACTTTTTTTACACTGGCAAATATCATTTATAAACAGTGGAAAAAAAATAATAAACTTTTGTAAAGACAACTTTTAAAAATTTATTGGCATTTGATTCAGTTTATTGATTGTTATGTTAATAATGGCGGTTGAGTAGACTGGATGTGGATACATTTTTGTAATGTTTTCATCTATGCTAGTGAATATTAAATAATACATTAAAAATTACTTTTAATCTCATATCTCTTTCTGTATCCTTCTATCTTTAAGGTCTTCGAAAAATGAGACTGGCTTAAGACAGTTATATTTTAAAAAGAAAGTTGATGATGGCATACGCCAAAATAACTATCAATTATATATAAAATAATACTTGTAAAACTAATATACTTTATTATTTTTTCATCTTATTACAATGGAGTTTATACCAAGTCAAAAATGTCGATTCAATCAATAAATTCTATCTGAGCTCAGTGAATGAAGATTCAAAAATGGTATCCAAACAATTATAATCTATATTATTTAAGCTTATTATTTTGCAGTCAATTTTGAGTTAAAAAATGAAATGTAAATTAACTACGATACTTAAACAAGAAATGTAATTATTTTACATGACAGATATTGAAAATTTTAGAAATGATGTTTTACTAATTCCATTTTAACTTAAACGATATATCATGGCGAAGCAAAAAAGACAATTGTATGATAATGTATAATAGATTTGTAAAGTCAAAGCAATTTTAACAAATAAAGCACTTATTTATTACTGAAAAGATGTTCCTGTTATAGATGTGTAGTCAAAAGTAAACAATGCTCTCGGATAGAAATACCGCACACAAATTTATGTGGTGTGGTTTCATCAAATACAAGGGTTGTTGGAATCTGCACATAATGTAAATTCAAATCTCTACAAATGTTAAATCAAACCCGAGAATTTCAAATTCCGTGCTTATTTATAATGTAAGCATTTAAATTGCAATAGATTCACCGTGCTATTAGAACAAAAAATATTAAGACATGTATTTTATCAACAATTTATCCTCACAAACGCGCATCAATTGAATGTCATCGGTAATGAGCGATACAAAGTAAAAAATGTGTTTATGTTTAATTTTTTTGAATATATTATTATGTAATAATACAGCAATGATAATTTTCTGTTAGCACCATTAAAATGAAATATTGAAGAATGACTGACATTCATTCATTTGATCAACCACTCATTTTCAATGGGTAATAAATAGATCGATGTTGTCGCCAGATCTGACTCTTAGCCAATCACCATAAAAGTCTATCCTGGATGCTATAAAAAAGAAAATTCATAAAGTTAATGCTTATTTTTCATTGATAATTATAAAATCGATATATTAGGTATAAGAAAAAAAGATCAATACTATCATTTAACCAATAGATATATAATTTTTAGATTCGAATAAAAAATATAGATTTATATTGATTTTTTTCTATTTCTCTTGGTTATTGATCGATTATCCAGACAGCCCTTGCAACTTGGGTCTCGGATAAATGCTAAAGAGAAGGCATTAAGAAAAAATAATGTGTAAATATGAAGCTGATTTTTTTAACCTTCTTCCATTGTAACACTTACAGTACGACAAACACTAAAATGGCACGCTAGAATTCTAATCAATAAAAGTTTTTTTCGTTGTACCTAATTTTTTTTTTATACCTATAAGTACTAAGTAATTTTATCAATAAATAGTTTACCTCATACAATTTTTATTTTATATTTAAATATTCTAAGTTTTTGAATATTGAAGAAGAAATAGGAAACAAAATAATAAAGGTAAAATATTATACATATCCACCGTATTATTAATCTTGGCATTTTACAAACTAAAATGACGTTGTATGGGGATAAATTATTCAAAGCGATCAATCAAACGTAATTTATGCAAGCATACACCTTTAAAACATTAGGCCATAGACTTTTATCCACTGTACTATGATTTTGTTTACATACAATTTGACAAATAGGTTCCCATAAAAAACGGATATAGTGACAAATGGAAAAAAATGTAAATATTTATTATATTTTGTAAGATTGTTATGAAACTTTTGTATATGCGAAATTGTGTTCATGCTCCAACAGAATTATTCATATTATATTTAATAAAGTGAAAGAATTTGAAACAATTATTGAATACCTAAATAATCACTAAAAGTAGAAAAAATCCGTTATGCTTAAATCTACGATTACTATGCAACGGAATTTCACTAGCCTAACGACGTAAACGAATTCAAAATGCAGTAGGTAAAAACATTTTCATTTTTCGATTGATAAATTGATTTCTGTTCGAAAACATGCATGTCCGCATGTCTAAAATTTCTTCCCACCCGTCTGATTGAGTGATTGAGTATAGCGTAGCTAGAGCAATAACATAATCTCAAGTCATGTCTCAGCCCTATCTTTCTTACTCCAAAACGAGCACCTCAATGTTATTAAACGTATTACGAGGTATGCCTGTTATTCAGTTGCTTAGCTATTTTTAGAGATATACTGATGGAGCTTGGACATTCCAAGTGATTAGCTAGTTGCTTACCCGTCACCTCGTTTAAAGTTGAGTGGTAATTTATATCAATGTATGGCATTGTTTTTTTTGCAGATTTAGCCTCGTGGGCATAGAAAACAAATAAGATAACCAGCCAAGAGTGTTGATCTCTACCCCCTAGACGGCCTAGACTACAGGATCAGCAGCAATTTAAGATTTTTTTTATTTCTATGCGTAATAAGAATATATAAGACTATTGGATATTTGTTTTTCAAAAATAATCGACTACACAAATCTATAATACCCACTAACCATAATAATATGATAAATGAAATCTCATCAAAATAATCGTCCCGTACACCACAGCAGCGTTGTATGTTTTAAAATCACAGTCAGTTGTTTTATTGCCATTCAAAAAAGTATGCTAGACACAATTAGGATTATCTCATGTCTATAATGGCGTAATAAGTAAAAAACAATTATTGACTTAGCAAATATTTAGAGTAATAAAGCATAACCTATATCAAAATGATAGTAAAGTTAACTTCTTGTGTTATATTACTTTGACTACGTTACTTATTTATAGCGGCTACTTTTGGCTAATGAATAAAAATCAACCAAATGCTTAGAAAATAAATAACTCATAGAAAATATGTAAACCAGAAGTATGTGTGTAACATATATTGCAGCTTAAAAAAATGTATTGTTCCACATAAACTCCGTTATTTGTTTCAGTAATGTCTACCTACATTTAAAAAGCTTCGTTCCCTGGAGACTTATTCCTTGATGGAAACTTAATCTTTACCTCGTTCTGACTGTCTTGAAAATACCAGTGATTCTGGAAATAAATTTCTGTCGATTTAATGAGATATATTCTAAGGCTTTATTTTAAACACTTATATTATATAAAAAATATATTAATTTAAAAAAAATGAAGTATTTTTGATGCAATTTTATATCTTCAAACTATCCACTTGTACGACGAGAGATTTTATAACGCTCGTTATACCTATAAGCGTAAATTATTCATTTCACAACGTCCTTCTTTTCAAGAGCTGATGAACTTAAAATCATAATTAAATTTCTGGATAGAGTTGAGCTGTAAAAACTATATAACAAGTTTTAATTCAATTTCCATAAAAACTATTTAATTTTTTAGTAATTTAAGATCTTCATATGGATTTTAATATTGGTTATAAATACACAAACATTTACAACAAATATTCAGTAAAAGATGAATTTTCACTGATTTCGAGGCGAGATTAGAAGTAAGATGGTCTTTTCGTTGAATAATACTAAAGTATAAATTGCCCTCTTATCAAAGAAGCCAACCAATTCAATTTGTTCGCGATGTTATGAACGAAGAGTCTTAAAAGTTTATTCAAGAATACAAATTATCTAATTAGGAAAATTTCCAAGTATTTTATCGAACTTTTTAACAAAAAAAACTTAAAATGTCCACATCAATTGATTTATAATTACAATGAGACTGGCATCTGGAATAGTATTGAGAATCTTTTTTTGACGTCAAAAGCCTATTGGACTTGCTCAACCGCATGCTCTCCTGTCATGTTGAAACTTATAACAGTAGACTTAGAGGTCAAAAAAAGAGTTTTGAATCATATATCGAACCCAGTAAAAATCGGGAGAACCTTTGGAAAATTAAGATTATATTAAGTAAGAGCAGTGTTTTTTTTTTCAAAAAGATACTGGAACTCAATTCATGAAAAGCTTTCTACTTAAGATTTTTTTTCTTATATACGTCCGTTTCCAATGTGGAGCATATGGCTTTCTAATTGAGGTTTCTCAATAGAAGTTTGTTACAAAACTGCATGGTATTCAACTTCTCTTATTTTAAAACAATATGTCAAGCATTAGACCTTTGGTTCTGGTCACAAAGTAAGTTCTGGTTCGTTACTCAATCTTTCCATAGGATTTCTCAAGTCATATCAGTAATCAAAAATCAGTAAGTCAAACTAGGGAAGCACATTTCACTTCATTATTTTTTAAATATTATTATTGATTAAATCATTATTTACTTGGTATATTGCCATTATTATATTATGGTAAGACGCAGCATTTATTTCATAATATCACAATTAGCGTCAAAATCGTATATAATATAATATGAATTCCGCTTATTACTGTTGTGTTTATGTAATTTATAATTAATGTTTTATATAACTGTGATATTTAATAGTGGGAAGTTAAATTTTATTTGTTTTACCACACATCGCATTTCTTGCCATTCGCTATATTTCTTACAATCATTACTTAATTTGCATATATGACCCTTCCGATGTATCGTAAATTGTAAATTAATAACACCAAAGAATCACAGAATATCCGTACAAGAAATCTTTTAAACATACATGTTATATTCAACGAAAAATAAGCTCATAAATTGGAATTTAGAGTTGATCTACGTATAACCGCCATACAATTTGTTAGGAGAGGCAACAGCCCGGTCTTTTTGCTGTTTTTTCTACAACACTGCTTGACACTTAAGACTGCTATGGCAGTTCCCAATCACACGAATTATAATAACGTAAAACCTTTTGACCCATAATATTAACATTTCTTTTAATAAATAAAAAAGTCTGTTTATTTTAATGAATGAACTTAGCAGCTTGTAGAATTAACAAGTAATCAAACGGTGATTGGACACGTCGAGATTAGTGAAGTGGTCCATAGCATACGGATGATTTAACTTCGAGTGGAGGTGGAGTGTTTATCGAACACAAAAGTAAATTGGGCGGAAACTTGTCGATAGTGAAAGGAACTCATCGCGCGTAGCGGATAAAGTAACTCGTTTATGTTTATTTCATACATTTATAAATGTTACTACTTTATGATTTTCAATGTTAAGAGAGAGTGCGTAAAATTTCAGAATATTTGAATAAGGGAAAATAGATATTAATTCACACATTTAAGTGGGTGACTGACAAATAAAAATAGTTTGTAAAATTATAATTTTATACAATAACTGAGTATTCGCTTATCGGGAATACTCCCATCTGATGAAAATTAAGCTGGAACGGAGTTATATATGGGCCCATTAAAGGTGAAGTGAGCCAAGTGGTATTTTAGAAAAAAATAAGTTAGATGCGATGTTATATTCTACAAGTCTTAAAGTATCGTAAAAGTGAAGTAACCTCAGTTAATACACACATATAGCAATAGTGTTATCCCCGTAAAATAAAAATATGCAATCCACCAAAACACTAAATAAAGACGTAATTTTACTTAAAACTGATTGTCAAAAAAAAAAGTTTTAACATTTTACTTGTTGGCTCACTTCACCTCTCAATGGTTCATGCCATTTATAGCGTAACATGCTTATGTTATGATTTATAAAAAGTTTCCAAGCACACTATAAAAAATAGATAAATTCCCTCAAATATTATTTTTGCAAGTGTTGAATAATGACATAATATTTAGATTCTAAGCATTTAGATTCTAAATTTTAGAATTATCAATTGTGATTTTTTTTGTAGTCGTATAATTAATTATTCTTCATTGAACAAAATATAAAGATGTGTTTATCAAAAAGAAACATTTTTGGAATCAAAAGGATATACAACCATTTTGTTTATTATATTATTTTTAGCAACTATTAAACGTTTTTTATGTCTCTTCAAGTCGAATCTCCGACCTTTCCTTTTTTTCTTTATGCACATTGTGAATAGTGTGTTACCACTGTGTTATGCGTTGCGCTATACATAGATGATAAAAAATAATTGAATTAGTTATTCCTGAACATTTTCTAGGACGTGACGTACACAAATGGTCATTTTTACAAAACTCACTGAATGTAAAACATTTTTAAGGTACATTATTATACTTTAATGGCCTAATTAAGTTTATTAAAAAAATATTACCGACAATCAATGATTAAAATAATATTCACAATAAAAATTTGATTCTCAATTCCAAGTAATTGAATCATTATGGAATCTTTAGATACAATAACTATTTACATAAAGCCATCAGTCAAAAAAGTTTTTTTATGTTAGATTAACATATCTGGATATATTTTTACCGGAGATTTTTTTACGAGAGATGAAGTATGGAAAGTTGAAAAAATTAGACACTCTTAGATAATCAATTAGTGTTAGAAAGGTATTATATTAAATTAATACCTGTTTATATATTTATATCTTGCCAAATATAAATCATTGACTTATGAAATAAAGGTGATATAATGTCTTAAAAATTAAACACATAGCCAATGCACACGACATAATGAATTACAATTTTATAGAGCACGATTTTTCAAACAGATTCATTATTTTGAAAAAACCCTATATTATGACCGTCTACTGCTAACCGTCTAATTCACGGGTTCCCAGCCTATGAGTCGCCAACTTTTTTTCGATTTTGGATTAAAACTACAAAACTAAAACTACAGTCAACTAATATACCTTATTGAAAAAAATGTCTTGTTTGATTGCATTGGGGCCGCGTGTGACATGGTTTTTATAAAAAGGGGTCGCCACCCAAAAAAAGTTGGGAACCTATGGTCTAATTGTTTATTTCACATGGAATGCCTAAAATAATATTCTTGTACAATAGATAGATCCAGATTTAAAAAAAAAACTCCTTTCTGAGATTAACAATTATCATTTAAATGTACATACTTTTAGGGTGTTCACTATCAATACTTGTGTGATAAATGTGCCAATAGTATATTACACCTTTTTATTTCAGTTTGTTTTTGTACAAATAGTACTATTAAATTGTAAATTATATTTCTTATCAGTTGACAATGCTCGTCATGAACAAAACCGGCTCTGATAAATAAAAGTGGAATAAGCCCAAAGGAATATTGTGTTTTACTTAATAACTTTATATAAGTTATTTATTTTTAAATTATTAAAATGTTAGCATGAAAGATTTTGCATTTATTCAAAACGCTGCATCTGACGATTAAGATTCTGGATTATCTAAAAAGCTGCAGGCTCTCCACCTTTTGTCAGCAGTATTTTGGACAAATGCTTTACCCTAAAAACAGGCTTGTGAATCTGATGATTGTTAATACGTACACAAAATATGATGAAAGGCAATTAATATTAAGAGCTTTGTTTTAATTTCACGTTAACGATGTGCCGAAATCACGTGTGGTATTAGTGGAATAATAAAAACGATTCCGAGTATCACTTACCTCTCGGGAATCGTCCCTCGTATATATAGGTTGCGTGCGTGAAAAAATAACGACTCTGTCCGCATAGGAGGTAAATGTATGGAAGCACATTACTAAATGGTCGGAAAAGTTTTCGTAGCAATTTTGTCGTTACGTTTTGTTCATGAATAAAATGATTGAATCCTACTTTCTATTCACAAAACTTTGAATGTGATGGAAAGATTTTCTAACGGGGCTGTGTTTTGTGTTTTTATTTCGTGATCAAAAATAGATTTACAAGAATTTAAGCTTGTCAAAAAATGTTTTTTTTTTATAATGAGAAATTATGAATAAATTGGAACGAACTATTAAATCAACTAAGAATATAATCATATAACTATGTACATAATTACAATTGTTATTAATATTAAAAACTAGCTGGTTCCCGGTAAGCGTTGCAATGTCACTTAAAGAAAGAAAGTGTTTGTATTTTGTTTATGGAAGGGCATGATTTCTTTTTCTGTCTATTTGACGTTTGCTGTTGATTGTCTATGGAACGACACACGAGCCACCTAGTGTAATTTAATTGTGCTATAAAATTCGCGCAAGTTCAAGCATACGTTGTCAAAATGTACTGTATGACAGACATACACACATTGATTTTTATATATAAGACTTACTGTAATTTATTTTGACTATGGCAATTACCCTCCCTTAGGTGCAAGCAAAAAGTTTGTTGAAGTTTTATTGTAATCGGATGCGGGATCCGGAAAATTGACCGGCAGCAATTAATTACTAGCAGTTTACCGCCGCATCATTTGACATAATAAAAAACAATAGCTTACAAATGATCGCTAGAATATTGAGATGTGTTCAAACAAATATTAAAGTTTCTGCCGTAAGCTACGAACGATAAAGAAATAGTACGGATATCATTTTTTTATTCAATCAATTGATACGGCGCTTAATTAACATATAACGATTTATTGCCGGCGGTGAATTGTGGGCGGTATTTTTTAATTTTTTTTATTATCATACTACATAAACTCTGCTAATAGTTTTATATATAATATTAGGTATTCGGATATTTTTTTTCAATAACTATTTTTATTGAGTTTTGCTGCAACAAATTGTTTTGTTATGATCCATGATATAATCAATTGATTTTGTAAAATTCTATCACCTATTTTATAAAAAAAGATTTATTGTACGTACATAAGGGAAGGCTAGAGAAAATTTATACACTTTTCCGTTCATAATAAAGCTGTATAATATTAATAGTTATATTTTGGGTTAATGGTCCGTTGTTATTGCTTTGAAAGCTTACGTATCTTTTTTGTTTTTGATAAAACAGAATAAATTATGTAAATTGATCAAGCCTCATGCCAAATAATTAAACGTATGCCATTATAACGATGTTGTATTAGGGTTAATGTGCTTAAAGCGAAATCAGTGTCAACGATGGTTTACGAAAAGTTCGCTGACGAAAAATTTATTTTTCACTACACCCAAAATGTAAAAATAAAAGATGTTTGCACTTGAATAAATTTGAATATAAAAATATTTAAAACAACACACGATAAATTGTAAATCTAATAACCAAGAGGTCAATGTGCTTGAGTTTTTATCGTACCTGGTTGTGTTGTCGCGGGTTTGAATTCTCGAACAGTTTTCTGTTTTCAGCAAATTTTTGCATACATTTATTTGTAAGATTTTATTGTCGATTTTTGGATGTGTTTCTAAGTGCATGAATGTTTGTAATGCTTTCAAAACTCAAAATCCTCTTTTCATATGATTTTTAAAGCAGTTCGTGAGCAGACAAATTAGTTGAATATTAAAATCTTTCGTACTATTATATGATTCTTTCGTTACGAATTTCTGAAGTAAGAGTTTGACAAATTGAATAATCATCAGGCCTCATTTAAAATTTTGTTAAGCGATACGTCATTATGAGTTTAGATATGAAAAATTGCAATAGGGATCAAATTGATCCCAACGAAAAAAATGCGCTATTGTAGAATTTTTAAATTTGATTAACAGCATAAATATATTTAATGAATTCAGCATAATATTGGTAAAAAACTATATTTACAAGAAATTTCAATTATTAACTATCCTTTTGTTGTATTTCTTATTGTAACACGGTTTTTGCACCTTCTATCTTACGTTATAGATACTAGAAAGACATTTCTCAGAACACTGTAACATAATATAATAAAACAACTAGTGGAATAACAAACCTATAATTTTATTAAATTGATATTGTAAATATTTGATAGTAGAACATTCAAGTAATACACTTTAGTTATGAGGAGCAAACATTCAAAAAGTGTTTTGTCACACAAATACAAAGCTTGGAAATTGATGATTTAAGTGTTGCAAAAGTGACGGTTTGTATGAATGTGTCAACTTTATGATTTCATTTTAATATGAAAAAAAAAATTTTGAACACTTATTTTGATTTCCATTCATAGGTTTTATTATGGGCTATTAAAATTGATATAAAACGCCATTTTTCAAAATTTGTGACAAAACACTTTTTGAATGCTATGTTATTATGTAGAAGAAAAAAAACATTTAAAATGAGTAAAAAAATAGTGCCACGTAATCGCTAGAATTATTGTAATTGTCTTGTTTTAATTTTGTGTAAATTTTACATATTTAAATTCAACAGAGTATAATTTAGGCTTGCTACGAATTGTTTTGTGATATTTATTGTGTCTACTATCGAGTAAGTTTCGCTCTGAAGATGATGGCTATATGAAAATATAGCTTTATGAAATTATCGTTTCATTTATTAACTTAATTGACGCAAAAGCTCGCCCTCGAACTTACTTAGCTAAAGCTTTTAATTTCAGTCTCATTAGATTTTAAATGGCGTTGACTTCTATAATGATAAAAGCATCTGATGGCTTAATTACATATCGGTGTAACTAAAAGGCTAGATGGTAATAGGATAAAGGTGTCATAATATATTTACGTCCATATTAAGGGTGTAACGAAAATTTACGACAGGTTTATTAATCTAGTACCGATATATTTTAAGACTAGTATTTTTGACAAATTTAACGATTGAGTTTATATATAAGTCGGCCTAAAGGAGCATTTATCCATTCAAAATAATAGCCAACGAAAGAAACAAAAAAAAGGACATACAAATTACGTCGATTCATACATACATACACAGGTGAATCATTGATTAAATATTTTAAAATAAAAAGCAAAAATGATTTTATTTAATATTATTATTTCCTTGAATATTATTTATGACATTGACCACACTAAAAAGGTATAATTTAAATTCTTCAAGTCAGCGGGTCAGCGTTGTGCATGGGTGTTTGTGATGTCCTTCCCACCATTTCCGAACAACTGGGCGCAGTGAGAGCAATTTGCTAACCACTAGTCCTGTCCTAGTCTTATCCTTCTATCCCTACTACTCTCTTTGGAAAAGAGAGGTTGATCGAGTGACTAAAATCCAGTTACGTTAAAAGTTCTGTTGAGATATCTCCATAAGGAGGTCATATGCTCCACATTCGGAGTGGACATAGATTTTAAAAAAATATATTGATTTCTTATTTTATTAAGTATTTTAGCTCTACAAATATTATTTTTTATATTATGGTTGATAAATATATCGGCTTACGCCCTTACCAGAACTTTGTATTTAAGTTTCAATATGATTTAAAATATAATCAATAGTCAAAATTATGTGGTTAACATTTCAAAATGAACATAATCTTTACTGTACGCTAAATAACATGATATTTTTTCTTTCTGTTTCAGATTCAATTTTAAGATTACTGGACTTTGGTGGTTGTGAGAGTGTATTTCATTAACGGGTACGCAGAACGCTAATAAATGTTTTATATGCTACGATATAACTTCTTATGTCTAATTTGAAGAGTTAAAAAAAAATAAAAATTTTAGTACAAAATGAAACAGTTTATTTGAGTATTTGAAACGTTTTAACAACACACATAACTAATTATGTCGATATTACGGGTTAAGTGCAAAATCTCGTAATTGTATTCAATATTTATATAAATACTGAAGTTTAAGTTGAAGCTTAAACTATTAAAATTCACATTCACTTTGACTAGTCAATGTAAGTGCATAATTCACTGACAAGCGCTAGATATAGTAGGAATGACAATATTAAAATTTTTGAGGTCATGCGAAATTTCAGATGAAAATTAAGCATAACATGTACGTGATTGCACAAAAACAGCAGTAAAGAGTAGCTGGGAACACCACACGTGTGCACGTGTGAATATTTTTACGCTTGTAAACAATTTAATTAGGCCTTTGTTGTGAATGCACACAGTAACTAATTAAAGTGTTAATTTGTTGAGTATATTTTAAATGGCTTAACTTAAACGTGTATTCATTGACTAGTTATTATATTAGTTCACTTATTGCATAAATGTCAAAACTGTATATATATGTGTGTATTACGCTAATTTTTTTTTTAATTATTTTGTTACTGTCTCACCAAGTAAAGAATTAAGAATATAGTTTAGCAAAATGCAGACCCAATTTATGCTAGGAATTGCCCGACAGAAGTGGAATATACAAAATGTCCTGTGGATCGTGTAATGCGATTTACATAAGACAGACAGGTAGAAGCATATCAACACGTGCTAAAGAGCATATGAGATCTTTTAACAATACAAAATCAGACTCACAATTTACAAACCATGTTACGACCGAGTCTCATGACATGAGTTTAAGTTTAGCGCCAACCGTTTTGCATCTTTGTCATAAGGGTCAAAAACTAAATTTATTAGAGCAACTTGAAATTAATAGGCATAAACAAAACATCTTAAATGAACAAACGATTATTAATCCATCACCGTTGTTAAAACCCCTAATGTAGTTAATAATGAATATAAGTATAATTTATCCTAATTTACTTTGAAAAATCCCATATTGCTTATTGTTTTTCGAAACAATAAAGCCATAGTTAATAAATTTTATGTAATGTAATTAATAATAAATATCAGTTTAATTTCATCCTAATTAATGTTTTAAAAAATAAGCCCAGATTGTTAATCGTTCTTTGAAACAATCACATTTAATAAGTGTAATATTGTAATTATAATTAGGATGTTAGAGTGAATAACTTGATGTATTGTGTATCTCTTCAGAGCCAGTATATATAGCTGAGCAAAATATAAGTTTAAACATTGTTCTGACGATGGCGAAAGCCGAAATAGCTATCAACGCATAAAAATTATTAAAAACTGTAGAACTAAAATACTTTGATATTTTTAATCTGTTATGCTAGGAATATCTCTGTATATTTTTATATTCATTACTTTCATCTTAAGATCTTAGCATGACACGGCTCTAGCATATTCAGTAAAACCATCGGTATAATAATAATTGTATAATTTATCTTAGTTTAGCATGGCCTTAGGCTATGAATTATTCATCGAGTCGATTTTGTACAAGATGTCAAACATAAAATCTTCAAGCCATTTGAAAGAATGTCACCTTGAAGATTTACAAAAGGCTATTTTCATTTATACGCAAGTACCACAATTAATTTTAAGAGCTTTTAATTGCCTGTTAATTTTGCTCTCAAACATAATTGCAAAGCAAAGTCTTGACTTGAATAGAAATTTAGAAACTGAACTCGCAAAAACTTTTAAACTTATTTTCGCCTTTTGTTTAGTAACTAACGTATTATGAGAATTATTTCATTCTGAAATTCAGAGAATTACCTTTTGCTTAGTTAACTTAACATTATTCTCTGAATATCACATTTGACCATCTACTGAAAGTATTTGATGATGCAATAAGTAACAAAAAAACGACAGAATTTCGCCAAAAAGAATAAGTGCTTTTGCTTAGGACATTATACTTAATATTAAAATACTTGAGTTTCAATAAGTACTGCAATAATTAATAAATTTTTAAGAAGATAAAATTAAGCAAAAAAATCCTGACATTTGTAAATTTTAATTCTGGGTATTCAAAAATTCAACAGACCGAAAACGGCTTGTTAACCAAAGTAAGCTTTAGAATAAAAACGTTGAATGACTGACATAAACACGGTTCACATTGTACAGCTCATATAAAAATATTTTTTTAGTATATAAAATTAAAACTCTTCACTTTCTTAATTATCTGCTAATACAACTACGCGTAAGTGTTTTGCCTCTCTGTGAAACATTTTTTACTTATTTTATTGTGAACTTTATTCAACGTTATGAAAAATGTTAACTTGTAAAATTTAATTTTATATTAATAACGGTTTTTCCTGGAGTGTTTGTATATTCATAAAACTGCTGTATTTAATGTTTATGTTGTAAAAGTACAAATTTTTAACATAGTTTTTACTTCCTTTATTAATAAAAATAAACTGTTTGGTTAGAGTATACGAAACATGTATTAATAATTAGGTTAAAAACCTTGATACGCGAAATTAAAGTTGATTAAATCGGTTCGGAAGTACCAACAGTATGGTATATAAACGATAAAACGGCAAATTAGCCAAATTATTTTTTAACAGACTGTGGAGGTAAAACGATTCTGTGAAATTTAAGCACACCCAGTTGTTAGTTTTAATAATTTCCTGAAAACATTAAAGCAGTAATTAGATTCTTAGGAGTAATAACTTTTTTATTTAGCACATAAAAAAGTTGCAAATGTTCTAGATTCGCCATCCCTTTATTGTGACAACTTACTTTATTAGTTTTTTTAGAGCTTGAATGCAGATTGAAACAAAGATTGACTGTGAGTCAGTACTCTTCGCTAAATTTCATAAAAGGTCATCAACATTTTTTTGTCATTTGCGATATTCACGGGTTCGAATCTCAGTATAGAAAAATTCATAAATTTGTGTTTAGTCGATTTCCAATTTGTGGTGTAGTAAAGATCTCACCTATCCAATTCATATATAATGGAAAAACATAGCTAACTGCAAGCTTTATTGTTATCCTTTAGTTTTATAACAGATTAAAAATAACAAAGTATTTTAGTTCTACAGTTTTTAATAATTTTATTCGTTGATAGCTATTTCGGCTTGCGCCATCGTCAGAACTATTTAGTTTTATCTTTACATAAACAAAAAAAAAAGCTAAGTGACACCTTGTTTTGAGAAACTTTCATGTTCTTTTTGAATGAACCATGAATTTATTTTTTAAGTACATACATAATAAATAGAAGAAAATGTATGAAATATCACTAATGATCTAAAATTGAAGGTCATTTCTAGATTTCAAATTCAATTTATTGTTGTATAATGTAAAAACTATATTATGCATACACTGTAAAAAAAAGTTATTATGAATTATAAGTTATGACGATGGCGTGATGTCGAAATACAGCATATCATTTTTTTTTGTTTTCATCTTAGTATTCTACTAAGTCAACAGTGTGGTAGAGTGTCAATGTCGTTAGCTTGGAACACGGAGGTCACGGGATCGAATACCAGCATGGACCGTTTTTATAGATTGATTTTTTAATCACTTTATAGATTTCAGTTCAAAAGCATGTATGTATGTGATGTCTTGAGTTCCTCCTCTCACACATCCTATCCTCAAAAATAGGCCATAGCAAGAGCGATTAGCTGACCACTATTCCTGTCTAAGCCTTATTCTTTTATCCCTACTCTCTAAGAAAGTTTGAGCAACTGAGCAACATGCAGTTCTCGTAGAAACTCTTCTGTTGAGATAAAATCCATAAGAAGCCCATATTTTCCACGTTGGGAGCGGATTTGGTGACAAAAATCTACTTAATAGTAATATTTTAGAGTTCTACTAAGTAAATGTAATTTTAATCGATTTTAAGTTATTTGTGACAGAAAAATACAAAAACAAAAATCTGCGAACAAGATTTATCATATTAGTATTTTCGTGTTCTTTCTGTATTTATAAACGCATGAAAGGAACGATGGCATTGAAAATACCATGCAATTTGAGTTAGGGATTCGAGCTCAGGATTGAAAAAAAGTAGTACTCAACGTCTTGCTCAAAAATTATCGATTCTCACTAGTGAAAGAAATATTTACTTACTAGCTATTTTACCTTTGTTTTCATTTACTTCGTCTATGATTTGTAATTAAGGGTAATAAAAATCTTGTTCTCATAAATTCAAGTTAATTAGAACCTAAATGTGTTTACATTTACTGCTTGGATTGCTGCCCATATAAAATCAGTATAACGTGATTTTGGCTGGTTTTATTACTGTTTGTAATATTGCACAGTTTTCACCGCTAATATCGAATTTATTTAGATTTTTTTTTTACTTTACAAATAAAAATATGTAGTATTATTTATTGTGAATGAGTTAAAAATTCTATGAATGAACCAGCTACTCATGTATTAGAACGTATATGTACAACACGAATACGTGCATGTTTTTAAAAGTATTATTTGAACTGTGTGTTCTAAATTTACTTATTTAACGTAACCTATTAACTTATGTGCATATTAACTATTTTTTCACAATTTTAGCCCCTCTTTTGAAAATGTAGTTGTTTTGATTAATTTGTAGCATTTGTTTATGCTTTAAAATCTAAAAAAAATGAATTCATTACTAAAAATGAAATTTTAATGCAACTTTTGAAAACTTTTTATTATTATTTCATTCAAAACTCACAAATACGAATCTCAAATAAACATGTCATATTGAAAATGTAAAATTGAATTTAATAATTTTGTTAAGCCATGTGTTGTGTAACAAACTGTGACACGTATCGAAGAGGTGAAATACGTGTCACAGTTTGCAACACAAATTAAGTAATAACTTTATCAAATTTGTTTTTATATTAAAAATGAACTTTCACAAAGTTACCTCCAAGTCCGTCGAATATTTATCGTATTGATTTTATAAAATATATTTTTTAAAATAATTCAGGTTATAATATTTCGATAGATTATTTTATTCAAACTTTTTCTTAATTTTTGTTTAAATTCTATTAAAACGATTTGAAAAAATATTTATTTCTTACTTAAATTAACATCCAAACTATTCATTATTTTTGTGATAATTGAAGACTATTTTGTTTAATTGTTTATGATTTTTTCAACAATATTCCACATCGATTTTCAAAAAAAATGTGACTTGTAAAACAACACAAATTAATTCCAAATCATGTTGAAATTTATTTTTATTAGTTGTGTATTAAAATCTCACAAATCATTAATAGAAAATTCTTTGAACGCTTAATGTTTTTGACAAAATTTTGATATCAATACAAGTTTACTTTATCTAGTAAAACTTCCGCTGCATCGGATATTGAAATTTACATTCCATAATAATCCGTGTTTTTGGTCGCCTTGTTCAATTTCGTAAATTGTTTAATAATACCGTTGAGTGCCAAAATAAACTAACAATTTGTATTTCTTAATGAATTTATAACTCATTTTGTAACACAACATAGAAGTTTCAATGAATTAACATATTATTCGCTTTTGGTTTTAACGACTTTGGTATTTAAAATAGTTTTATTAAAATTATAAAATAAAACAAAGAACGCCTTATGATACAAACTAAGAAATTCTTTATTTTTAACTTTTTTTAATTCATTCAACGTCTAAATTAAGGAAGGCAATTCCTTTCACCGGGCTTGTGATCAGGTGATGATTTCATCGGCTTTAGTTGCTGTGCTCATGGACGCGAATTTCAGTAGTACGGATGTTAAAACGAATCTTAAAATATTCCAAATTATTACAAAGTTTTAAATTTAAATATATGATAGCTTATTCACATCCAAATTTCAATTTTGGTTAATACCGAGATACCAGTATTATGGCATTGAAAAAACACCCTAAAGACAAAGACCATGGTTGTAACAATTTTACCGGTATCGAAATTTTTATTCTAAATATGTGTCTCAAATAGATGAAATTCGTGTCTAAATTAGTAATACAAATTGTTGAATTTTATAAATATGTTTATACTTAAAAACATATTTTCACAAAGTAATCGCTGAATCCATTTATATTATATTATAATATGAATCGTTTATTCGACTAATTAATAGTAGAAGCAATGTTTAATAAATGATACACAAAAATATAATGCAACAACAAATATACGGCACGTACATATCTAAGACTACTTCTCAAGTCAACACTATCTCATATTATGTCACAGAATATCACATTTTTTCTGTCTTCCCATCGTAGTTCACACGTCAGTTCCATATTTATTAACCCTTATTTTACGTTTTCCTTCATGACATCCTTTGGGATTCGACATCTTGACTCGTGGCGGGTATTTCTCCCGTTATGCCACAAGCAGATCCTTTGGCCGTCTCACATATTTTATCTGTGTGGATTTTATAATATATCTAAACCATTTTGTTATCCCCACGTATCAGCTTAAGCCTTTGGCAAGTCCCTTTGTTACTGCAGTGCTTAAAAAATACACTTTTACTATTTTATATTGGGTTTTCTTATTAAGCAGGGATTTTCGTTAAGTGAAATTTATTCATCTCTTTTGAGGTTATTTTTTTTTACAAAGCACTGTAATAAAGAAAATTTTGAAGTATTTTTTGTAATATTTAAAAAAAACAACAAAAAGCATATTTCTTAACTCCTAAAATCCAAGCCACAAATTTTATGTTTATCTTATAATATCTTATAATTTTAAAACTTGACAATATATTATATATATATGGCAGTATTGTGCTAGCACTCACTCATAAGTTTGGCATCCAATCCCGGGATCCCGTTCAATTTTCTGATCCATCTCAATTTCGGGATCGAGAAATTTTGAGCAAAACCCAAAAATTTGAAATACTAAAAAAACGAGTTTCTGTGAGAATCTGGGAAAAAGTATACCAAATCAAGGATTTCAAATTCCTCGGTGAGCTAAAAAAAAAACGAGGTTCTGTGACAATCGGGGAAAAAGTATAGCGAATTGAGGATTTCAAATTCCTCGGTGAGAAAATTTCAATCCCGGGATTGGAAAAAGGCTCCGGGATGGGATACCCTACTCATTAGGCTTTAATTTTTGGAGTTGAGGAGGCCTGTTTGACGGTTAATAATCATTTGAGAAAATTCAAAATTTACTTACTATCCTAATTGAATAAAGATTATTTTTAATTACGACAGCAAATTTCGAGTTGCTATGAGAACAAATCTTTTTCATAATTTGTAACAGTACAATAATAAAAAAATATTTACAATTTTTGTGTATTAACTACTCAAGTGAACTTTATATTCAAACAACTATAGCCATGCCGTTGTTTAGATCAACATTAAAAATGGTAGAGCGAGTTTTGTGAATCATTAAACCAAAGTTTCGAGAAATCTTGAAATACATGAAGTAAGTTTCAGTGTTAAAATCAGTGAAAATAATTTAATAAAATCGTCAAGAATAATTCATTCTGAAGTGACGAAGTTTCCAGAATACGGAAACAAGTTTCAAAAAGCGGTGGGCGCTCTGCCCCCGCTGGTGGCGCCATGGAGTGCGGCAGTTGTGGATGTGTCAGTCTCAGGAATGCTCGAAGATCTCTCTCTCTCGGCGAAGACTCTTCTTCATGCAGAAGCTCGGAGTTGGAACAAGAGCAAGCCCGCGGCGCGCCGTTCTTGGCTCGCAAGGCTCAAGCTGATGGAGGAGGTCTTCTGAGTATCTTCAATCCAAGGAATCTCCTCCGTTACTGGCGCAAAGGAGATGAGCTCAGCATGACCAAAGTAGAGAGAAGTAAGTCAAATTATAATTTTTCAGTAGTTCATATAAATTATCATTTCATGTGGTACCGGTGTAATTTTTTTACATATTATGATATTTTTATGCGATTGAACATTTTTTCAAGGCATACATATTTTACATGTAACGCCATTTTACTAAGAGCAGCAAGTAAACGATACAACAAAATAATAATAACAACACTTTCTTTGCTCTTAAAATAGAGAATTTTACTTAAATATAAAGTATATTCAAAAATGTATTTTAAAAGAGTTGGTTGCAGTGGTATAGGAAGGGGTTCTGCTGCCCAGGGCGGTCCTTGAATTTGCCGCCCCCAATATTTCCTCTAATTTTATTTTTTGATCACTTCATCTATTTTTTGTCTTTGTATTAATATAGTTTCTCGAAAAATATTGTATTTTTTTTAATGTCGGTATGCCCCTCCCACACCCCCTTGCTACGCCACTGGTTGGTGTATTGCAAGTAGTAAAAATAACTACTTTGGTTAAGTAAAAATATAAAATGCGACTAGAGACACTTTTATAGTAACTTTTAAAAATACAGCATTATAAATGATACAACGTGATGATCAAAAGCGTAGAGATATTTGCGTTGCTTTTGTTTTGAAGAAAAACAAGAAATTTAAAGTTTCATAGCGTTACGTGCTCATTTGTTCCATTATGACCATGCAACTAATGAATTGCACGTTTGCACAAAGATAAGCTCTGAACACAGAGCGCAAAAAAGTACACAGAAAGCTCTCATTTCAGGCATCGCGGGTGAGCTTAGCAAGCGGCAGGTATTCTTTTTAAAAACAATAACAAAGAAACGCATCAATCATGCTGGGAATAATCCTTTGTAACACCCGACAATAGATTCGCCGTTTTAATATAATAATAAAGTTCAATACATTTACCATACAAAGAATGAGGTGAGAGTTCGGTATTTTGTTTTAAAGTTCACACAGGAAGCCAAGTCTGCTTTTCGGAGAGTAAACATTATTTTTAAAAACTGCCTATTATATTATTACGAGGGTTCGTTGTTTTTATGGCATCATGCAAATGCCAAAATTAACGGTTATTTGCTCGCGATAAACGATGTAAGTGGCACTTATATGGCACCGATTTGTAAGCGCGGCCTACATATCGGGTCATGTCATAATAATAGACAGAGGACTTGTTCAGCGATATTTTGTGTTAACCTTGTACGCCAATTTAACTTGTAAATGTTTAATTGTCTCTTTGCAAAATTTTGACTTTCGCGACTCTTATCAAATATTATATAGAAACCTTTTGATCGAAAAACCGATAGGCCAGCTTTGAAGTCTTAAATAAACTTTTGGATCACTTTATTACTTTACTTTCTTGAAGAAAATATTCTTATATATAAAACCATAATGTCTCATTCATAAAAACTTTATTCACTTGAGGAAACTTTCTAGCTTTATGATAAATATACATATAATTGCATATTATAGAAAAACGAAAAAATGGTTCAAGAAGAATGGTGATAACTTATTACATTGGTCATTGAATCATCAAAAAGGATCTCACAACTCTGCCAAAATTCAATTAATGATAACAATTATTATGAGATATGTTAATTTGATATATTTTTTAAATATGTATATAAATGTCTATCGTATAATGGATACTCATGTACGAATATTACTGGTTTGGAGTGTAAGCTTGACGTATTTTTAATTTACATTGTATTGTATTAGGCAGGAAGCAATGAAATGCAAATCGTCAAAATCCCTTCCAAAACTAGTAGTTTTGTTCTTTTGATTTACCGCGATCAATCGCTCACTGTGGTCTAGATAGTTAGAGCTTGCTCTACCGATCAGGTGGGTCTGGGTTCGATTCCCAGTAAGGTCAATGTCAAATTGGATGTTTTCAATTTTAATTTGAGATTTAAGACATGGTTGTTTGTGAAGTTAATTCTTTTTGAGTTAATCTCATGTGATTTAAAAACAAATTCTCATCGAGTATATCTTGTATGATCTTTCAACTTCAAAATATTTGACGCATTGGCGTAAGCTGTAATGTAAAAAAACGACAATTTTTTAAATCGACTATCAAAATCTAAATTAGAAAGATAATTTTGTTTATCTAACTTAAGGGTTTAGTTAGGTTTTATTCATTATTTTGCGACTTTCAATGTTACAAATATAGATTTATTTTAATCGAATCCCAGTTGGAATGACACAAAATTTCTAATGTAAATTTTTAAGTACTTGGTGATTTCTTTTTTGTAAAAATACACTAAGCTATCTTTGTTTATATACTTAGTTTTCTTTTAAAATTAACCAAAAAACGTTACACTGATACGAAATTCTAATTTAGACAAGTCGTTATTGATTGCGCAGTATTTTCCAGTTGAATACATCTACAATAGGCAAATAAATCACTTCAAAAAGGCGCAGCCTCGTGAAATATTAATAAAATGTTATCTCGCATAATTTGCCTTTTATAAGTGATCGCTTTTGCAAAAGAATTCGAGCCGATTTATTTCAGTGTTCAAAAAGTATGTAAATATTATATTGAATCGAAATAAAGGACGAAAACTCAACGAGAAATTTACATATTGCATAAAAAAATATATTATATTTTACAGTAGCGTACATAACGGTTGAAAACAATATACGTTTTTCCTTGCAATACAATAGACATGTCAATCTACTTAGAAGAGTAGATTTGTCTATGTGAAGTTATTGTGGAAAAACTGCTCAACTTCCTTCTTTTACAAACACAAGAAAAAAATGAATAACAACACTCAAAAAAAAATGGTTCTTAATATTTAATAGCTATCAAAATATTCAAAAGCATGCGCTTGAGATTTATTAAATATATATTTATATAATACAAAGTACATCAATACAATTATCAAAGTAAAAGGTATATATAAGTATAAATATAAATTGATTAATTATTATTTTTTCAATAGAAATAGGTGATTCTAAACTGATTATATTTGATAGAACACGTGGCAAATGACAATCGCCATAATATTTCAGGTTTTTATTTGCTAGTGTTCTTCGTCCAATCCAAATTCATATATGTACGTGCTCATCATAGAGTTTATCTAAACAGCTGTTAATTGGTTTGTACAGTTACTAAAGATTTTTTTCAAAGAAAGTCGACATATAAGAATATGACTAGACTATGAAGAGACTAGAACAGAATATGTGGATAACTAAATTGGATGAATGGGTAAATTTTAAAACATCTATGCCTTCAAAATAGTTATATGCATCAACTGAAACATCAAAATATGAAACTTTCCGTAATGGTGCCCGAGCCTACGACCTCCGCAACCAACGCAAACGGTTTTGACCACTTTACCACGGATCTGGTTTATTATCGTGAAAATATGTATACAGTATAATTAAACTATTTTGAGAATACCACCAATCGGAATATGGTTTGAACCAAAATGATTATTTTGATAAAATACATCACTTTACTTTGAATCACTAGCTTACTTTGAATCACTAGCTTGAATCACTAGCATTGCTTAGTGTTTGTGAAAAAAAACATTAAGCAATGAAATATGATCAATATTTAAAAGAAAAACGGTGTATAAAAATTTGTGACTCGGTGATTTTAAGAAAAATTCTTGTCTTTTTTTAATCAGTCGATGTCACACTTTCTTTGATCACTTTTGAGCCAGCCATCCGATAAATTAAAAAATGGACAAACAATGGTTTACTATTACCAGGAGAAAATCGATTTGGTTGATAAAAACCAAATACTTGCCAACTCTTGTCTTGCGTACAATTTTGCATTAAATATTCACTCAAATTCAGACTAGCTGCAAAAAAGTATACTTATCAAGTTGCATTGTTTTGTTTAAAATAAGGCTCAGTATAATTTCTATTTTATCATAAGCTAGTTAATTTTCTTAATTGTAAAAGAATAAAAAAATATTGACTAGACTTATTGTTATGACTAGACATAATTTTCAAACAATTATTTCTTATAAATGTAAAAATGTGGTTAGGATAAGTTTGAAAAGATTTGGAAAACGAACGGCGTTCCTCTTTTTTAATTTCTCTTTATGATATGAAACATAATGGCTTTTTTCTTGTGTTTTTTTATAGAATTGTTATTTCTCATGTTTGCTCAAGGGTTGCCAGACGTCTCTATTTGAGCGAGACTCTCCCGAGTTCAAACCCCTATAAAAATCCCAACTTAAAAAAATGTGTATATACATGTATTAAAATATTCAAAATAGTGATTGTCCCGATTTGTGATTTTGCAAATATGGCAATCCTGATATCAACTGATGTTATAATTACTGGAAACGATAGAAGTTATAGATTATATCATTATTTTTTTTAAATGTTGTTTTTATTTTTATTTCAATACAGAACATGAGAAAATCACACCACCAGCCTTTCTGGTAGAAAATACAGTGTTTTAAAATCAGATACATTGTTATAAACTTGCCTAAGACTTAACATTTTCTAAGGCCTTAGGGCTACAGTTATATTAACGTTTCTCGGTTCATAAAGAGAATTTGTAGACTACTCAATCGTATACAACCTTTTAGTTGTACATTTTATAAAATGCTTATATCCGGTCACTAGCATTTGTAAAAAAAGTGTTCAATTGTGTCGCAAGGACCCAAACCTTTTTGCAGACAGCTCACTTTTAGAAATAAACGTAAAATCTAATATAAAAAATCTATGATGAAGTATTTATTCAATCATATCGTATGACACGTTTCATCGTGAAAATATTGCGTTTTTTTTCTAAAAATATATAGTTTGTTCGCTTAGGTTTAAGAAAATGTATTTAAAAGAGACATATTTTGTACAAATATAACAATTTAAATGGTTACTTTCATCCAAACATCCAATAATCTTCTGGTCTATATTTGATTATTCGGATGCGTTTTGTGACCATTTTTTTTGGTCAGTTACTCTATATTTTGAAGCATAATATGAATATTGATTCCTAATTTAGTTTTGAATCGTTTAAACTATGTACATTCTCACAGATTTTGTCACTAACGACCCGGGTTTCGCCTTTCGGCATCTTCAGGCGTACAAGTGCACGAATGAACTTGAACTGACGTGCACCGTGCCCAACGTCATCCGTGCACTTGAACGTCTGAAGATGCCGAAAGGCAAAACCCGGGTCGTTAGTGACAAAATCTGTAAGAATGTAATAGTTTGAACGATTCAAATATAATATTGAAATTCCACCAAGCACCTTCAGTCGAAATCTTAAATTATCCTAATTTAGTATTGGAAAAAAAGAATATTTGAAATCGGGATTAATTTACTTTATATTTCTTTAAAAAAAAAGTAGATATAATATTGATGACATAAAGAAAGAGTTAGAAATCAGCTAACTGCTTTTTCTCTGCATCTTAGTTTTGTAAAATAATTCATAGTGGAGCTGCAATAAAAATATTTAAAAAAATAATTTCTATTGAAATCCATAGCAAGATTAAAAAACAATAGTTTTATATATACTGTCGGGAATAACAAAAACCTAATACCTTTAACACTCATCTACAGCGACCGAGGAATTGGAAAGCAAATAAAATGTAACCTCGGTTTATTGATTTGTAAGTGCCCCTTGAAAGATGATAAATGCGGGAAAAGGATGAAAATGGGAATTTTTTACGCTGTTATTATTTGCCGGGACTATAAAAAAATAACGACCACTACTAGATCTAGGTACCACTATAGCTGTTAATTAAGTACGTTTATCTAAAACGTCGTGAATTTAATAATAAATTAATAATTAAATAGTACTAGCTGTAAGCCCGTTGCCCAGCAACGTGAGATTTTTGTTGCATTGTGTTTAATTTAATTTAATTTTGTTTTGTTTTATTTTGTTTTATTTTATTTTATTTTATTTTATTTAAAAAAGTGTAGACTGGAAGGTGTGAAATCGGGGACACCAGATATTATCGACTATTAATATATAACTTTTAAGGTGTTTACTGTCAATACTTGGTGGAAAGGCATTATAATAAAAATAATAAAAGATTTTTAGTACTTTTTCCACATAATTTTTTTTTTTTTAAATAAAATAATTAAATAAATTTAAAATAAGTAAATAAATTTTAATCAGTTGATAATGCTCGCGATGAGCGAAACCGGTCCTGATCTAATAAATTTTATGTGGAAAAAGTACTAAAAATCTTTTATTATTTTTATTATTAATATATAGATTGCATATTGTATGATTGATTTCCGGAGCGTATATTACAGATAAAATATATATTTATCGCTGCTTTTACGACTTTTTCGTATTCAAAATTTTCTCGTTTTCACAAATTTTTGGACTGCCTTCGATATGGAAAATGATAATGTTTGTATTATGTTTACCGCTATTGACTGTTTGCCCTATCCGATTGATTTGTCCACTAGCTCGAATCTTTAAGCGGTCACTACCAACCATTTATTTTTAATCGATCATTTTTAAGGTATCAACTGTCAATACTTAGTGCAATGAAATTATGATAAGTAAAACAAAACACTCTTTTGTACTAAATCCATTTGAATGAAAACATTTTTAGCCAGTTTTGAAAGTATGTAAACGTTTCAACTGATAAATTTTAATCGGTTTATATAATTCTGTTAAAGCACAAGAATGACTATGACGTTAACACTCTATTACACGTCATGCGCAGCCATTTATATTTGCGTGTTCTCATAATAAAGCATGAATTAACTAAAAAACACAATTGCATCTAAATAGTACTTTTATGAGTAAGGTACTAATACATTTAAAAAATAAATATTCCTATGACAGCATTATCAACATAATATCATTTTACAGTGTTATTTATACAAAATAAAATGAAATGAGAAGGTGTTATAAACAATTGTTATTGAAAATAATTTACAAATTGCAGTACAAAATAAGAATACACGACACTAAATGCTTAAGACCTCTAAAAAGTAATTACAAAAATCATCAAAAAGTAATTAAGCTACAGTGGTGAGTAATTGTAATTATAATATCGGATATTGCAACAAAGTTACCTATAATGATTACTATTTTAGTGCAAAAGAATATTGTGCAAAATAACTTTTCAACGGACAAATATATATATTGATTCCTTCCAATTCAGTTAAAATCGAGAGTTAAAATCGAAAGGTCGTTGACTCAGTAGAGACTTCTTGATACTCACGTCGTTATTATTTTGATTATAAGATTAAGTGATTTATTAAAGTGTAAAAATTATGTTATTCGAATAAAAGTTGAACAAACATTTAAATTGTGTTTTAGTAATAATTATAGCCGTAATTTTTTTTAATATAATGCCTTTCCACCAAGTATTGATGGTGAACACCCTTAAAGTACTAATAAATATAACTATATTTTTAAAAGTAACTTCATATGCGTAAATATGTATAACTCAACGATTTACAACAATTTAGTCATGATATAAAGAGTGTTACGCGACCGCAATTAGGTTGAAAGCCTCTGGAATATATATATGGATGTACTATGGCCGTATAAGTATTTACTACTAGCCAACATTTGAATCCAGTGCCGTTGGCATGCACAGATTAAATACGACGCAAATGATAGCAAACACTTGCACTTAAACAGTATACCACAAACAAAATTATTAAATATCAAATGTTAAATTTAATAATGCCAATTATTCAAAAAAACTTTCATTAAATACCTTTTAAAAAATTATAAAAACATTAAAAATATCTTAACGTTGATCGTATTGATTAAAATTGAACAATAACTTGCTTTATTAAATAAGCCAAATTTATTTTGACCTTTCTCAAGCAATTTATTACAGTGTATTGATCTGATAGTTCTAACATTTTTAGTCAGTGAGTGATTGATACATAAGATTACTTGAAACGTGTGTGGGTACTGGATTATTGAATACTTAAATAGAAAGTTAAGCTTTGTTCCCATACAAATAATACAATTTCAAATAAAATCCGACTCGAATGATTGATTAGGAAAACGTTGAGAAAGTTTTTGCAAAGATTAACACAATGTAAACAAATTTTACTGATGGAATAAATTGGAATAGTTTCTTATACTGTTTAATATTAAGAAACTTTAAAACTAGAACTTTGGTGTAATTGTTAAAATAATAATTATTGATAATTCTTAAAAAGGGTTTTTGATTGATTGTTACGTAATTTTGCAACTATGATATTTATACTTTATTACCATATCCAATTTTCACGGTTCCCTAAGATATGCGAGCTTCGTTTAGTTCTACCAAGTTCATTATATGGATAGTATTTGTAGTTCCGAAATTTTAGGAAACAATTACAATTTTAAATTTAATTAAGGCATCTTGTTAAATTAAAAAAAAAACAATCTTCTTTGATGAAATCAGTATCTTATTGAAAATTTATGAAAAAAATATATATTATTATCTAAAACGCGTTTATGTGTAACGCTTACGGCGTTAGCACACTGGTGCGAAAGCGGAACGGAAGCGGACCGGTAAAGAGACGTTGGCCGCTGACAACGCGCCAATATATTTTTTTAATATAATAACTCGAGTAAATACAGATGCTTCCAAATTCTCCTTACGTCTCACCCCTGACACAACATATTAAAAAATCAAATAAAAATAATTTACAAATGCACTCCAACAACCATTTCATAAAAAGTCAGCGTGACAATAATTACAATGAATTTTTTGAGCAGTGAACGTGATGATCAACCTTATGATAGTACGGTCCGCTTTCGTTCCGTTTCCGCGTCTGTGTGCTAGCGGCATTAAAACATGAAATTGGAGCGATTACGTCAATCTTGAAACTCTCCACTCTTGCAATCTGATGTGGATAAGTACAATCTATTGATTTTAAATATTTTGTGCTTTATTGCTTTTTTATACATAATGTGTAAATATTTCAGCAATATTGGATTGCTTTCATAATTATTGTGTGTGATCGTATGAGTGATAAAAAAATCGCCACTTCGCCAGAGCACCGCAAATAGCTTTGAGATTAAGCGAGCCCCTTGCTAGCTCATTGGAAGCCCACTGCTAGCACTGATCATTTTAATGTATCAAGTGGACGAGTTTTTTTTTAATTTAACGGACATTATAATACAGCATTTATTAAAAAAATCCAATAAGAACAAACAGTAAACGCCTTAAATGTGACTAAAAAAGCAAATCGGACACTTGAAAAATAGTAAGGAATAATAAAATACTGTTTCATTGAATGTTCGTCTGTCTCAAAATAAGAATTGATCACTCACCGTCTTTATCTGGAATTGGTAGAGGATTTCGAATTATCGCTAATCGTTATTTGAACAAAATCATTCCTTAGATTTAAGTTATTTGCACAGACTGCTCTCAATTATAACCAATTCTTCACAAATTTATTTCTCTTAAGACGTTTCGTTCAGTAAATTTTCAAATAGGACCTAAGTCCTAAGCAATATAATTGAAATCTATTTTAATAGCTGTTTTGCATAATCCAGGATCAGTTTATGGGCGAGAGACACGCTTACAGGAATACGTTCCTTTGTTGATATTTTAATTTTGTACAAATTTTTATGCGTATACCTAGACAAAAACTTTTTCAGATTATATAATCAACTAAAAGTAAATATTTTTTGTAATACAAATGGTTTAACGATAGTAAGTAACTAAAAAGTATATACATATATGAAAACGATAAGTTGCTATTGATAAAAAAAAGTTAAAAAAAGCATATTGATTCCCAAACCGATACTGAAAATATTAACATTTATTTTATATAAACACTTTTTTTATATATGATACCTGAGCTTGTTGTCGAGTGATCAACACCATTGTAACATTTATTGATTTATTTTAGAATGTATTTGATGTCTAAAATCTTTTCCTAGTTTTCCGATCTTAAAACGAACAATACGATGACCGTTTAGCTAACCAGTAGTTTTTATCTAAGTCTAATCTTTATTTATTTATTGTTAAAAATCAAAATTACAGTACATGACATAACAGCTGACGCCAATTCGCCATGCACTTGAAAAATGTAATAAGACAAAATATAAAATAAAAATACACAGTACATCAAATTCAACATAAAAAATCAAGAAATACAAAAGAAAAATTTATCAAACAGTTCACAAATACCATCACCAAAAATGTCCACTTCTCTAGGCAATGCGTTGACTAGTCGAACGGCCCTTGGAACTGGTGACTCATACCTCCTAAGCGAGGTATAAGTTTTTAGAAATAAAAGTTTTTGCTCATTGTTTCGCCCACGTAAGAATAAATTGAGAGCATGTAAATTAATAGTCATGAGAATTTCAGGATTATTAACTCGGCCCCGAAGAAAATATCTTTATATCTTTACTCTCTCAGAAAGAGGAAGGTTAAGCATCTGTATACCAAGCAGATTACGTAGAACTACTTCTATGGAGATAATATTATATATTTTTTTGTAATATATCTTACGCTCAAGAAGAGCTTTTGAGGATAGTACTTAAATCGTAATTCTATTTTCTTAAATAATTTATTTCATTCGCTTTTTAATTTGAAATTCGTGTGGCATAAAAATCTCAAATGTATTGTTAATTCTATATTAAAGTAAGCATACTTATTTTACTCGGTCTACAACGTACTAAGCTGTCCTGCCTTTTGAGCTTTTAACGAAGAATAAAAATTTGAGTTTGCGTTTTAAACGACAGGAAATAAAGGACATAAAACGTAAGGAAATTTTAACAGCAGCACAGAGCTTTGAGAACGGCCAAAGGATTCTTAATGGTGGAAAACTCTAAATTTTTAAGAGGTTTTGGCGTGTTTATGAAGCTTTGGTTGCAGTGAAATGGCAGGGCTTGCAATAAGATATTGATTGCTTATAACAATATTCTAGAATAATGTGGCATGGAAAGAAAATTTATCATTTATCTCAGACTCTGAAATTCATATGTAGTGGTAGTGGATTTTTCTATTTCGATATAACGGGTTTTTAGATTTATCGTCACCTCCTTGCTGGTGTTATTCCGCCATACTACACACATGAAAGATGCCATTGCCAACACGCTACAACGATATTTTTAATCAATACCATTGTTTAGTATAAGGATAATCTGACATTCTTTTGGAAAAATAAGCATAATTTTCAAAAGAGTAAAGAAATAGATTATAAAATTAATTTTAAAAAATCAATTTGTCAAAGTACGTGCTTTGAAACTAAATATATTCACAGATAAACAAAAATAAAAAATATGCTGATTCTACAAAAAAAATAATATATCAGGACCGGCTTCGTTCATCGCGAACATCGTAAGCGAAGTCGATTCTGGTCTATTATAATTACTGTAAATTTTCAGTGGAGACCATTTGATTATGTTTTAAATGATTTTATTATTCACGGATTGATTTTAAATTGAAAAACCTTTGGTGCAATAGCAATGATTTTAAGCCTTAACGCCAAGTGTTTTTAATGCGAAAAATAAATATACGGAAATTTATTTTTTTTTAAATTTAAATTAGAATCGTTGAAATTCGTGTAATGAATTTTAAACATCGTTTTTTAGTTACCATATCCGCTTCCAATGCAAAGTATGTTGATTGCTAATGAAGTATATGTAAACCTATGAAAATACATATGTAAATTTGAATCGTTCAAACTATGTATATTATGGTTATATAGACTTTTTATTTTAGATTAGATTTTATGGTTATATAGGGTATAGAAGAGGAGATGTGGGAAAGTTTGATATTTCGTTTAAAAGCGGAAGATTTTGCAACTGTGCTTTGTTGATTTCTAAAATTTCTTGGAAAAAGAGCTTATGACTGTCCGTATTTGGGTGTAACATTTTTATCCCTTGTTCCTGATTGAACACGTGTCCTTCCGAAATTAAGTGATTAGCAAAAGGCCCATGGGCTCATCCTTTTCGCCAGCAATGGTCTTATATATATTATATGTCTTATATAAGCACGAAACTTTCATTTGCTAAGTGTCAGTTCAAGTTCATCCGTGCACTTGAATGCCTGAAGATGCCGAAAGGCGAAACCCGGCTCGTTAGTGACAAAATTTGTGAGAATGTACATAGTTTGAACGATTCAAATTTAATATTGAAATTCCACCAAGCACCTTCAGTCGAAATCTTAAATTAAAATATATGTAAACCTCAAAAATGTAAGGACCGAAAATATAATATCCAATACCTTTATAATAAATAGTATAAACCATTTTATTTAAGTCGTGGCTAAGTGACAGCCCTGCCTACTATTGTTATGGGTTTCAGTACTCCGTACCGGGAATATTTAATGGCAAAGTCAGCTGAATAATGGAAAAACTTCAGTTTTATTTCACAGAGACAGAACGGTACGGTAATGATTTTTAAGACCTCAGATATATAAATTCACGATTTAATCACGTCGTAAAATAGATTTTTTAATTATTTTCTTCTAGTGTAGTAGTCGACGTTTATTTGGAATTAGGGTAAACTTGCAGACGGTATAAAATCTTCTGGAAATAACAATACGTTACTCTTTTATTAGCATACTTACTTAACTTATGATTGTTATATATAAGTTGTCATTTGATTACTACAAGTGTTTTGTCAAATGACAATCAAGACGATGGAAATAAAGTGAACATATTTCAGAACTTGCATAATCATGTGTTACTAAAATTATACGTCTAAATGACGACAATATACTATGATAACATATACATTAAGAATGGTTAATTTTGATAAAGCATCATGTTATAAACTACAGTTATTCTTTTAACAGTGTTCTAACTGTCCATCTGAATATACTGAACAAATAGAATTAATTTGCAACTAAAAGAAAAAGTGAGACATTCGATAAATTTGCAACATCACATCGCCTCTCCGGAAGAACAATGAACACTGATTGACCAATGTATATTTATTCAGAGATTGAGCTAAGTTTTTTACATACATGTTAGCTATACTTGAATCGTTATAGAATAGTTTGGAATAGTGGATGTGGATTTTCATATGGAACCTTTACTCTAATATAGCACGGTCCACTTATTTTGATGTGAAAAAAACTAAGAATTACAACCCATTAGATTAAAATAACTTCCTGCCAAGTAATTATTGCGCTACGAACAATTCTTAACATTTCAACAAGAAGCAATTGCATTATTGATTCATATGAAAGTAGTATGATAACATCAAAGTTATTTAGTTCTAAAAACCGACTAGTTAAAACTGTTATGCTGTGAGCTTTTCCCCATGTCGTTTGTTTGTAGCTGGTTTTGTAAAAGTATCGATCGAGTTAAAAATCTGTCAATTTAATCTTTTCTAGTAGTTATAAGGAGGAATGGAATACTCTTGATTCATAGTTTATGAATACACATGAAAATATCAGTTTAATTGAATTACCGATCAGTCATTTTCTTTAATTTTATCTTTATCTTTTTTTAAGCACAATAGCGCACGACCAAAACATTTGTATCGTGACAAATTTATGAAGAGTAAACAAGTTTCTTTTCTTGACCGTTATTGCGTTATAGAAGGCGACCGTGAAACAGCGGCTGCATACATATAACGGATGGTGGTGGGACAATTAACAACCAACTTCCAATAAGTATTTAATATCAATATTAAGATTGCCCTCGCCCTGTTAATATTAAAGTCCTTACTTTCTATTACGTATTTTGACTACATGTTTAAAATCAATAATTTCTGCAAATTAATGAATCACTTAGAATCAAAATAACAATGATGATATTATTATCAGTTTTATTTGTGGTATAAACTGTTTTTTTTATTAATTAGTTGATTGATGTCATTTTAAAATCTGCAATGTTGATAAGGTTCATTTAGGATTGATTTCAAGTATAATTTTTAATTTAGTTTCGTGTGTGTCAACCAAAAAACAATATTGAAATATGGACAAACTTTTTTTAAAAATTGATCTGCGACACGTGTGTATTGAACGGAATTTCCCGTGAATTTTACACGATACAAATAAAAAAAGGTTGCACGTTCCATATTGTATTACTTCAGCAGTAGTTTTCCCTGCATGTATTATGGGATTTTCTTCTTTTTTTTATTTCCCAATGGAATAGGAGGGTAAACATATCGCGCAACAAAACTAAATAGTTGCTTTGTAAACTCTGGCGACAACAGATATTGAGAGTTGACATTTAATTAGTTTCGATCTAATTTATGTACCTTTTAGTCGTAATTCTTTTCGTTAGAACTTTTTTAATTACGTTTCCAGAATTATGTTCGTGTCGTAAATTCCATCGTTATATCGAATCAATGATGTAAATAAAGTCAATATTATTTTATATAAAGCAGTTACTTTTACGCGTTGATAATTGTCGGGTTCGTGGAGCATTGGTCAACATAGTTGGCTTTCGTGACGAATCTGACGGGTTTAATTACCAGTAAAAACATTTTTTTTTCATTTGATTTATCGCTTTCTGTTCATGGATGTTTGTGATGTCTAGAAACTCCCTTCCACCTTTAAAATTCCAAAATAAAGTAGCGTAGAGATAACAATAAGCTGACGAGTAGACTGTTCTATCCCTATCCTTCATATCCCTGTAACATACTCTATTCGAAAAAATATAGGTTTAGAAAACTGAGTTACAAGAATCGTCGGTGAAATAATGACGTATATGTATTGACTGTGGAAAGGAAAAAGGACGTAACCCTCAATTTTCCAAAACAGTGTTTTTTCGATAATCACAATGTATACAACTTGACACACATTCTATCAAAAGAATTGAAGCTGAAAATGTCGAATAAGTATCTAAATTTAGCTTTTAAGTTTGAAAAAGATGACCCTGTAATAAATAAAACCAAGAAAAAACACTGAAATAAAGGTTTTTCTGAGACAATTTTTTAAATTAATATTAGGTTATGTCAATTAAACACCAGCTTAGAAGTATTCGTGCACTTCAAGGTTGTGTACAATTCATAATTTGCATATGTCACAAAATCATCAAAACACGTTTTTAGCGCCTCCTGTATAATTTTATATGTGTGGGTTACGTCCTCTTTCCTTTCCACAGTCAATATTATAATGATGTATATCTACCTTTATATTTAAGATCAAAAAAATATTTGAATACATAATTATATAAAGATGATTTTCAATTGGTACCTAATAAATTTTGTTTTTTTCTCCTTTCTTAAAGTAAGTTATTGGTGTTTAGATTAATTCTTTAAATATTTCGTATACCACACTATGATTTCTACGATCCTTGCAGTCAATTCAGCGAATATTCAATCATATTTCACTTTTCAGTTTTATAAATAAAATATAATATAAATAATGCTAAAAAAAATGATTGATTATTTTTTTACGTTTAAATTATATTCAACGTCATTTGATGTTATAACGACAAGAATATAACATGAAAAAAGGCGTCAAAATTTACATAACCTTCGGCAAATCGAAATGTCAAACGTACTACGATGCTTTTGTGAATCTGGAAAAACTTTGCATGGTAAGCGTATACCTCATTGTTTTTTAAATGAAATGTCGCAACCGGAAATGAGAGTCCAGTGTGTTTTTCCGTCCGAGTGCATTTTATGAATATGCGTTTTCTCTCGGTCTGTTTCCATCAAGATTGCATGTTCATACCGAAATGCAATTTCAAATAATTGTATTTTACTACCCGCATTGTTTGCCTATCGTTATTGAAATAACCAATTCAACTTCAGTTTGCATTTACAAAATCTACAATGTTCATAATATTTTTAAAAATAAATATATATTTAAACACTGGCAAAATATTTTATCAAAAAGGACACCACAGTAAACGTTTGGTAAGAATATAAGTGACATATTTGGGGTATGAATATGTATCAAAGTACACATTCAGTTATCATTTAAGGTACCTTTTACATCTCGTTTGATTGACATAATATAAAAGTGATGAACAGTCATCATTCCATTTAAGTAAAAAAAAAATGAATTAATGCTAAGAATGTGGTTCTTGGTAAATGTTATAAAAGGTGTTTAACGAATTGTCACTATATGTCAGTCACTAATCTGATCTCTTTAGAGAAGGTAAAAAACTTAGTAATAATAATTAAGAACATATCTGTTTTTTTTTCTGCCTCTTAAAACGGTATATTTATGACTTTATGAGTGAAAAGAAATAAAATCACATATATAAATAATTTTCAAAATTAATGTTTCCATTCCTTGATTTGAATTCTTGACCACGCGACCATGTAGGTTGATAGTCAAAGAGTGTCCTTTAGTAGACTAGATCCTCCTATACTGGGATCTCGTCCAATTTCGTGATCGACGAAATTTTAGAAACTTGTGTGAGACCTTAAAAACCTTTTTTTTTCTTCATTTTGGCAATTCCGCAATTCCTTGGTTTTTGAAATCGGAAATCTTAGAAGAGCTACAAAAAAGGCATCGCGTTGTTTCATTTTGGAAATTTCGTAAATTCCTGGGTTTGTTCAAATTGTAAATCCTTCAAGAGCTAAAAAAAAGGAAATCCCCAAATTTAAAAAAATCACCGAGCAAAAAATTTCTCAATCCCGAATTTCTAAACGATTTTGTGGTGAATGTTCAATCCCGAGATTGGAAAAATTGTAAATCCTAAAATCCTGGATTGTATGCTTTAGTGTTAACCTCTGCTACACTATTTTTGAGTTAACAAAAACATTTTTTTTAAATCTATGTCCGCTCCTAATGTGAAACAAATGCTCTCCATGAATGGAATAGGACAAGAGTAGTGGTTAATTAATCGCTTTGGATACGCCCCGTTTTAAAAGATCGAAAGGGTGAAAAGAAATTTTTAGAAACATCCATGTTTTATTCGATATTTGTTGAAGTTATCTTTTTTGTTGTAATAAACGCAAACCAAATATCAAAGCCTACAATAAACATTTACGAATTGCTTACATTGGTTACAGACATTAAAAATAAATTGATCGCGGTTCTTTTTAACAAACATTGACATTTGTTTTAAGACGCCTTTAAAGATAGCATTTGAAATCGCTTTACTTTGACTAAACAAAATGTTTAAAAAGCTCCGTAAAAGCAATATCCTTGAATTGGGTCATCACTAGCTTTTCATATTTTCGTCTGACTCCGTTTTATTAGGCATTATGGCGACCATAAAACGTGAACCTCTACAGCTTTTGGAATCACAAAAGCACTTTAACACAAGGGTGTTATGAGAGTAAACCGGATAGAGTTGAACGGATATTCGCCAACTTCTTTTAACCAGTCACTAATACTGGTCAAACGCTAAAACCACCACTATTGCGTGTTCACAGATAGGGTAGATAATGGCTTTTGAGGAGGTCAAGTTAAATGTACATTTTTATTACAGGAAATTAAATTTTATTAGAGGAAAAAAACCAATTGCTAATAGAAAATTGTATGGTAAATAATTTACCTATTTATTCTCATTAGAATAATATTTTGATTAAATTTATTTATACTAATAATTGTAAATACGAAGCTGAGTTAATGTAGTTTTTTCATCCGGCTTTCAAAACTTCAACTAATATAAAATATATAATTAAATAGTATATATTTTAACGCGTATTTGTATTTTTTTCCAAGAAAAATATGAACCTGTGCGACAGTGGATTTTTAGTTTACGGATATACAGGATACTTTTAATCAGTGCTTTCCAAACTTTTTCATGACACTGACCCCCAAAAAAGGTATTTTAATTGTCAAAATCTTTATTTGACATTAATTATTACTGTTAGTACGAACATGTTTATATTTCAAGAAAATTAACTGAAAATTTTCAGGGACCTCCACAGAAGACCTGTAAACCCCATTTCGAAATGCACTGCTTTAAATTTCTAAACTAAATGGCTAAGATTATCACTTTCTTTTGAAAGAGCTTCATTTTCGAATATTGATTGGTCAATTGTCTTCTTTAATTGTCTTTTTTTATATTTATGATTAGTATATCAGTGAGTGGATAACAAACGTTTTCTACTGCTCAATTTCTGGTTTTTAATAGGATGCGGGTAAAGCACAAGACATTCTACAATCTAAAACCAAATATAGATTTTTAGCATTTTTTGACACAACTTTTTTGTGTCTCGTTATTATTAGCAAAAACTGTGTTTTTCATATAATTTTATGATTAAATAATATTTCATGTCGTTCAATTTCTTTCTCTAATACTCAAATAATCATTTTACTATTTTCAATATAAGCAAAAATGTGTTGTATTGAACATTAATCATTCCAAAATATAAAAAAAAACTCAGAAATACGCATATATTGTGTTTATATTATATTATGTGATGATAAATAATCAAACCTCATACTGTAACGAAAAAATAATGTGTAAAATGTGTTGCTAGCATCTAGGAAATCTGTATTGAAATAATTAAAAACATACAGAATCATTGTTTTAGTTGAATGAATTCACTTTTAATGTGCCTATGCGGAAAGAAAAATGAATGAATCACTCAACATACTTTATTGCAAATATCAATTCTTCGTGGTATTAAAAACAAATTTTGTAATATGTAAAACTAACAATATTTTCATCATTAATATGTTGCAACAAACCGAGGCTAAATAAGCCATTAGTTTTTCAAGCAACATAAAGTTTAATCATTTTATACGTGTTTTAAGAATAGTTTTTGATGCACAAGAAAGAAACGGCAGATAAAGTATGTTATTATTATTCGTATGAGATATAGTCTAAGTTTTTAGTCACGTAAAGTAATAACGATGAACACCGATGTCTTTACTTGTGCATACTTAATAGTAATACATTTCTTTTGGTACGTGAACGTGAATACATTTTGTACTTCAAAGTCATATTGGAATATTATCTATAGTATGTAGTACAATAATGAGAGGAAAATGTATGCAACATTTATTAAAAATGTTATTTTGATGTTGTTTATAAATATTAATTTGTGGTCGGAAGAATTAAAATATATAATAAAACAACTTTCAACCGTAAATATTTCACAATTTTTCACTTTAAAAAACTTAAAATTACAAAAGTATTAATATTTTAATGTATTGTTATGTCAAATTAGGATTGTAAATTGTTTTGTAAAAAGTGCTTTAAAGTCTCCAAAGTATGAATATAAAAATGGCATTACAGTTATTGCTAATGGATTAAATATTTTGAAGATGAATAAACGAGATAAACTCGATGAAAATTGAAATCACAAACAACTGCATAATATATCTTAAATTAAAATTGGAAAAAAATCAAATTTAGATATTAACATTACCAAAAATTAAAACCATACCCCCCTGGTCAGTATAACCATTTTTTTACCAACTACGACACAGTAAGTGAAATGTATTCTAATGTATGTAATATATAAAACTCATTCGATATTTTCAATAACATCAACTCTTTCAATTTTACAAATGTGTCGTTATTAAAACTACATTGTCAATTAATTTGTAAATAAATTTTAATGGCTTGGCTTGAAATTACTCAGAAAATGTAGTTCATTGAATGTTTAATGGAAAATGCATCAAGAGTTTTCCGGTATGGATTTTTTTATGGTAAACCGTGTCACATAAAGTGTCACTTCGAGGCGACATAACATGACTTATAGCTATTATGCGAGCATCCTTTGGGAAATTCTAGCCTGGAAAGCGACACATAACTAACGTTATGTGGCTTGCCTACTACTATACACTAATGACTGCAAACAATTATTATCACAGACGAAAAGTACTTTCAAAGATATACGATGTGTTCAAAGTAAAATACAACATGCCATAAACGTAAAAGGTATATGTTTCAGGTGCCATATTGTGTCATTTATTTTATAGAAATGTTTGCATGACTCAATTTTGATATTATACATGAAACTTGCGTCCATCTGCAAATTTAAATAATTGACTAATTAATACCGTCTTTTTCCGAAAATAAGACATCCTCCTAAAATAAGCCCAAGCACGATTTTCATGATTTTTTGGAATATAAGCCATCCCCGAAAAGTGAGTGCAAAAAAAAAGAGCTATTCTATAAGGATCTCAAACAACGGTTCACCACAAGGGTTCCTCGTCAATATACGTTCCTTCTACTGGTTACGAAAGTGCGCGTGTTACCTGTATTTTGGCGATTCGTCTGGATGGCAAGAAAGCCTCACCGTTAATCATCACTAAGGGCAAGAAAGACAAGATTGAATGCGTTTCAGGAATTTATGTCATTGAAAGTGAAAATCCTGGAGCACCAAAGTAGTTATAAGAAAGTGGGTTGATTTTATGCTGCCACTTTTCGTAGCTCGTTAGCTCGTCTTTCTGACCAAAAAAGAAAGTAAGACAGTGTCTTATTTTCGGAAAAAGTCGGAACTAACGTGCATAATTCTAATAAAAATAATAAAACATTTTTAGTACTTTTTCCACATAAAATTTATTAGATCAGGACCGGTTTCGCTCATCGCGAGCATTATCAACTGATAAGAAAAATACATAAACAGTGATATTTATACAAAATTAAATTGAAATAAAAAGGTGTAAGCAACTATTAACAATTTAAAGGATTAGCAAATTACATTAAATAAATTTTATGTGGAAAAAGTACTAAAAATGTTTTATTATTTTTATTATAATGCCATTCCACCAAGTATTGACAGTGAACACCTTAAAAGTGCATAATTCTATTTATCTTTTATTGTAATGCGGCTATGTGGCTTAATATAAAATCTTATGAATGTTCTAGCGAAGAAAATAAAAAAATGTATTCCTAATAATATTTGATGTACTTTTAAAAAAATGACAAAAAATTTAGTTTAACGAAAACTATAAGATACAATTAATAGCTATTTCGGCATCCACAATAAAGGTATCCAATCACGGACCTTTTTTGTGATCCCGGGATTTTAGGATTGACTAATTTTTACTCCCGGAATCCCGGGATTAACGCTCGGCATGAAATCGTGTATTATTTGGAATTAACAAAACTTTTGGTCTCGTAAAATTTATTCTTCAAACAATTTCATTTCCAATTTTAAGAACCCAGGAATTTTCCGATTTTCCCAAAATGTTAGCGTGACTCGTTTTTTTTTTCTATTTTAGCTCCACCAAATCCAAAACCCTATAAGTTTACAGATTTGTCAAAAATTTCTCAACCCCGAGATCCCGGGAATGGTACGATCGCGATCCCGGGATTTCGGGATCAAAAAATTGGACGGGATCCCGTGATTGGAAAGCCTAACCACAATATCTCTTTTGAACTATATATTTTTTTGTAAAACAAAACACTTACCAAATTAACTTCAATTCAATCAATGCATTGAATTTTATGATAATTGAGACAATAAAAACCAAAAAACAGTTATCTAACTTGGCAGTTGTTTTGCGCAAAACGTATTTCGAAACGAACGAAAAATCACTATTTGCAAAAATATTGGTAAAATAAGAGAATTTTAGAAGAATAGCAGGTAAGCTTCAGAGCAATTTTTAAAATAGTTTGCTAGAGTTTTTGTTCAAGCTCAATTAAAAGCGATGTCAAAATTAAGTTTGAAATATAATTAATGCGTAGAGCGCTGATGAAATTTAATTTATAAATTTATACTCGCCATGGAAATTTCACGAAAACGTTCATTAGATTAATCTATGTCTATCCAACTTTGGTCTCGAATGTAATGAATACCAGTATTCCAACAAGTAATAATTCTGGAGCTATGCGTCTGAATCAAATACGGTGCTAGACAAATGCATTAGCAAATCTGTCTAAGTGTCTCGAGATGATTTATTAAAATCCATATTTTTGTTGAAATAGAAATATAAAGTACCTATATCAAACTGATATACAGCTGTATAATAAATAAAATATAATTGGACTAGGGTAAAAAAAACTTTTGATAGTACCGGAGTCCGTGGTCAAAAGGTCAACGACATTGGCTTTTGTTTCGGAAATCACGAGAAGAATCCCGGTACAGACAGTTGAATACACATTATTTTTGTTTTAAGGTATGGATCTCTGTGATGTCTATATTTTCTTCTCAGTCATCCGATTTTGAATACTTGAAGCTTAAAGATCTTTAAGATAACCACTTGTCTTGACTTGTACTAACTTTATCCTACTATCCCTACTCTCTTAGAAAAAAAGAGGTCGAGCAAACTGAGTAACAAATCCTTGTTAAAAAACTTTTGCTGAGAAGATCTTCAATAGACGTCTATTTAATACAGATAATTTAAGTAAAATAATTTAATAATAAGTTTTGATTAAAATTATTTTTTTGTCATATTCTTATTATAAAATATCTTTTGTAGAAATCCTCTCAAATTAACTTAAACTAACTTAAAACTCTCCACTACGAAATTAGAGATTTAATTAAATTAAATTAAAATATATGTATGTTTTTTCAAAGAGAGAAAGACGCAACACAATGCCACTCAATGAAACGGGAATTTTATGTTTTATTTATAGTTCAATTTAAAGTGATATAAAAATTTCAAAGCTGACCCTTTTTTATATTTTTTTTCAGCAATGAAGGCTGCTATTCTTATCCAGCGTTGGTATCGGAGGTATCTTGCACGAATGGAAGTTCGAAGACGATATACTTGGACAATTTTTCAAAGTATAGAATATGCAGGGGAACAGGATCAGGTCAAGGTACGTCATATCATTAAGAATATTCAAATTTGTATTCTAAGCAACATAATTTTTATACAGTAAAAACTATCTGCAGTTTGCGTCAATATTCAATACCATATATGTCTTGTAAGTATAATATATAGAAAGTCAGGTACTGAAATTTGAATCTAACACAAATTGGTTCTGAAAACTGATTCGTCTGACAAGCTTTTCTGATAAATAGATGTTCACGTTACATTAGGTAAGCGATGGGAAATTCAATAAAATAATGTAAAAATGTTTTGCTTAACTTCTTTTACTTAAGTGATGATATTGATATTTATTTAATAAAATCATTTTTTTTTAGAAAAACTACATGATTTACAATTTAGTTATTCAGGGAACGCTTTTTAATACATGTCAAAACAAAAACAAAAATGGTTTAAGTACGTAATACTCTATGTATATGTTATTATTTCCTGTATTCATATGAAAAAAAAACGACAGTAAAAATTGTAATACGAATAAAAAAATAATGACTACGAATACATACTCCTCTTGGTCAGTAATCAAGAAAAATAATTGGTTTAAAAGTGAATTTTTGACTATTAAAAATAAAAAAAATGAACTTATGATTTCAAAAAAATAAAAGAAAAAATATTTATATATTAAAAAAGGTATTTTTTAATAAACTAATTCCTATTTTAGGTGAATGATGTTATCTTAAATATCGTCTTGTCGTCTTGGATCGACACTCATGATGAAGACCTTTTGATAATTGACAAGATGAAAGGATATTCTCAGAAATATAGCGCTCAAAATAATTAATTTTCAGCAAAATTCGTTGCGCCCTTTTCGCCGTCCAATGTCGATGTTCTTAGGTCTGGGATTATAGAAGATATTATAATGTAATTTTGTGGATCGGCTCGAATAAAGCCCAGAGTAATAACATTATCAGATTCTCCAAAAGTGACGTACTCTAAATTCTCTAGATCTCGTTTCATTTTACTTTTCCCTTGAGCGACGGGAAGTTTTGTTGGAAAATAAAAAAAATAAAAAAAAGTATATTTCGTTATTTAATCACAATAAACAGTAAGTGAATTTGATATTGCTGTGGGCTCCGAAAATTGAGAAGAAATAATAATATATAACAAAGCGTCTATTCTTAAGACGTTGGACGGCCCGCAGGAATTTTCTCAAACAGTATTATGGTTGGGCTGTATGAGTGACTTGGCTAACCTTTGGAGGGTTGTCGTAAGGGCGAACGAAATTGGGCGGGCCCTAAACCGTAGGGGCCCTGAGTGTTCTCAAAATTTTATGATGCTACGATCCGTGCAATGATTTATGAAATGTGTCATTGCTGTCTGTCACGTGAGAGACAAATGATATTCCCGAAGTGAAGTTTTCGTAATAAACACATTACCGAATATAAACCGCCTTACTCAAAGATACCTTTGACAATTTTTTACGTTCATAAATTTTATACTTGCAAAGTACAAAAACTTTTTTTTTTTTGAAAAAAGAGTTCACTATGAGAAATATTATAATATACTATGTACATATGCATCATTAAATTTTTGCGTGTTTAAAGATTGCGGCAATATCCATCAGCCAAAACTGATGGTGATTATAAATTAACCTGACACATGTATATATTTTGGCCACAGGAACATTTTTAGAAGCAAGATTTCAACTTTTGACAAAATATTCCATTGAATTTTCCATACATTCTTTTATTGATGTTAATTTTTATCTCATCTTAAATTGAAGTATACATTATGGATCATATTTTTAGTCTTTAAATGCGGAATAATTGAGTATTTATGAGAGTCACTCTCGCGGCTTGGAGACTAGAAAAATACTTCTCTGCCGATGGGGATCGTTTAGGGACCCCAGTCGTTTCCTCATTATTGGCCTTATTCTTATGAATTTTTTTAAAAAAATAGTCTAAGAGCCTTAAAATATCTCTGCATCATTCCTCATACATTTTTTTTATAAAAAATTGTGGTTTTTTAATAAATAATCATATTTTAAATTGCGCGTAAAAAAAACATCATCCCAGCACACATATGAAATTACAACTGACGAATTTAGCACAGCTATCTTACAAACGATCGTTATCGCGGGCGCTTATCACATTATTGCGTATTTATATTAACTACAAAAGGTCCAAAAAACTATGATATAAGAATGCCTTAATTATAAACATTGTATCACCCATATTAAAATAGATATTGAAGAAAATGTGGGTATTGGGGTCGCATTTCTTGAGCTTAGAACCGGAAAAGATAAACAAACTTTAAGAGTAGATGTTAGCTAGTCGCCTACTTCACATCCCTCTTTCAGGACAAGATAAAGTATCAACGCCTTCACACAAAAACTTGTAAATCGGTGTAACTGTTCATATTCGAACGGCATTGGAGACGTTTCAAAGCTGAAAGATTTAACCAAAACTATTTTCAAACATGTTTGCTCCATATCTATTGAATATAGCTCACTTACTCTAAAATTATTTTAATGCAAACTGGTAGTTATCCTGTCACACAAACTCTCTTTGTCTCTGGAAAGAGCTAGTGGTAAGTCAATCTCATCCCATTACGTATTTTTTGAGGATTAAATAGGCTTAAAAAATATAAACATCACAGATATTCATGTATTTGAAAAAATCCATGAATCGATTGAAAAACAATGTTCCAAACTATCAAAGAAAAGATAAAAATGTTCAAAAGCTATGGTTGCTTGTATACAGGATTGGCATTGCAAAATTAAAGCAGGTGTTATTTGATAAACGACGAAATAGCGAACCACAATTTGACAAAAGTTTATATGGACCCTTTTTGTGCGACTGTTTTGTGTTTGTTTGTTGATAACATTTTTGTGATTGCGACTTGCCGACAGTAGTAACGCAATAAAAGTCTTTTTTTTCTTTGAACACAAAGTCAAAATGAAAAACAAAAGCGGAGGAGCTTTGAACGCAACGTTTGACGAAGGAAATTTAGCGTATATGAAAACCAACAACATGCTTTATATTCAATAACTTTGTTTGAGATACTCGAAGAAAAATAGTTTACATAAAAATTAAATATTGAGAAATATTTTTCAGGATAAACGAGAATATAATAATGTACAAAACTATTCCTGCAGTACATATTTAGATGAAAAATATAAAGATATTTTTCGGAATATTATACGATTATTTATTTTAAAATTTTGGAAATATTTGTAAATAACTATTGTGAGAAACTTCAGTGAAATCTTCTTTACATTTATGTCTGATATATAGTGTGGTTGTGATGATATATTTCTACAGAAAAAAAATCAGGGCTTATTTGATCGGTCTGACTTTCCTAAATACCGAAAAGTAAGGATTGACAAAGTAAAGCATCAAGAATATGAATAGAAATCGATATACCATATTTTTAGAGGTCATCGAGAAATTTATTAAATACATATCTGCTTGTATCCATATTAAAATTGATACGAACCAATATCCAATAAAATACAGTCACTATTTGGAAGATAAGTCGTTTCTTATGTAAAACATTAAAAAGAAAAATAAATTCACATTCGCCCACATTTCTAAAATAATAATAATAATCAGACTGTATTACGGAAATGGACAAGACCTTGAAATAATATCAGATTTATTTTCCACAAACTTTTAATTGGTCATGAAATGTGACGCTTTGATTATTCTATTTTTCATATAAATAATGGCGAGAGAAGCAAACATTGTGATTTAAATCAAAACTGGGTTTAAATAAATTTGCATTAATTAAAATAAATAGGCAAACCGTTATTTATTCAAAAATTTAAAAGTTTAGACGTAGAAGCTTATATCGGATAATAAGTAATTACACACTGTATCTAGCATCTGATATTTTTTTATGACGCTAAAAATGCAATCCGTAAAATGGTACTATTTTTATAAATATGTTTTTTTTTTCACTAAGAATCGACAGTTAGTCGATTTATATCGACTATTCAATGTATTCAAGAAACTATGATTAAACCGCACTTTTTTTGATCTTTTTAAGGATAAATTGTTATGTATTGTGTAGCATTTTCTTAAAGTATTTTTATTACCAAAAAGAACTATAATGATTTTATTCTAGATAACTTTGCGAGTTTCAATACATTATGATTGTAGTTATTTAGTATAAATTTTGAGTGGTTGTATATGAATTTTCCTTAGCATTTTCCATCACTATTACGATGTTTTAAGCAGTTTCACTCCAGTTAAGAATGATTTTTATCTCATTTAATTATTTTATTATTTACTACCATGAGTCATACAATAAAAAAAATATGCAAACTTAAATTATTATACTAGTTGTATTTAAAACACACTTATATTTCTCTTTGTGCTTGTTTGTGCGGTTTATATTCTACGATTAATTTAATGGCAGCTTCTTTCAGTATAATATACAAGTTAATTAAACTTCTCCATATATAAAACGTACTATACGTATCCGGTTAGCTCTTGTTATCTTATTAAATAACTGCTAGAAAGCAATTTCCGTCTCATATTGACCTCAAGAGCTTATTAGCTACGACACAAAGTGTTGGAGCGTCGTAGAACCGTACGTCATTTGCGAACAGTATCTACGCCACGTAGACGTATGTCTCAACAATGAGAGCTTGTTAACCACATTATCAGATATACAACGTTGGTTGCTTCGTCTCTCAGGATATGCCCACTACAATGACTGACAATATAGTCATTCAAATCCAAGCATAAATGTATGCACGATTGCTTAAACATTTTCTCAATGTTGCAAACATAAACCATATTTATTTTGAATAACAAAGAGGGACAGTAGTGACAGTACGTACATTTTATGAAAATAAAAACATTCATGCTTCTTGTTTTTAATGAATGCATAAATATTACACGTCAAAAGATGTATTGATTTTGATAAAAGAAACTTGTTGATAATAACAGATTAAAATAACAAAGTATTTTAGCTCTACAGTTTTTAATAATTTTTATTCGTTGATAGCTATTTCGGCTTGCGCCATCGTCAGAACTATTTAGATTATAGATATTTATATAGTTCTGACGATGGCGCAAGCCGAAATAGCTATCAACGAATAAAAATTATTAAAAACTGTAGAGCTAAAATACTTTGTTATTTTAATCTGTTATAAATGGAGTTCTACCAAGTAAATGCCAAATCAATTAATAATTGTTGATAATAATATTGCAATCACATAAAAATACCCTAGGATATCACATTAAGTAAAAACATATTATAATATATTGCACAACTAAGAACTGACATTCATCAGTTATGTCTTAGGAATAATTAAATCAATTTAAATGACGATGCATTTAAACTATTTAACCTTTATAGAATTTTTAATTTTAATAATATTTTGCATCGAAAAAAATCTAGTATGTAGATATTTTGATTTCAATTTCACTTAAGATCCTTTCAAAGCGAATAAAATAAATCTGCTTGTATCATATGAGATTTAAATTTTTACTTTATTATTTCAATGTTTTCGTTACTTTTTGCCCCCAGTCCTTGTAAGATTTATATTTAAAGTGTTTATTCTCATTTTTTAATTATAAATAACTAAATGATCAGTGGGTTTTTTTTCTATTTGACACTCCAAGGAACTCTACGCAAAACATGTATATGATTGCATAACACGAATAATAACACGAATAACACTTAGTGTTAGTTAAACTCAGATGATGGTTTTATTACGAAAAAATGCGTGATGATGTTGTAGAGCTGTACAGTATTTACTTTTTTGTTATTCACTTCAACAAAGTAAATTTTAATTCACAAATAAAACGTTCTGATATAAAAACTTCCTTGCTGCGTGAAAGTTGACATGATAATTCTATTAATTTGTTTATTAATACAATTTATTTTTTTGTTCTATATTTTTTTTTATCTTTCCACTAAAAATGACAAACTCATATTGACAAATTAAATTATATTATATTCTGTTTTTTAATTGAGCTACTCCATTTTCTAAGCAATGCAATAATTTAAATTATCATAAAATCCCTTATATATATTTATAAAATACACTTTTTTGAGCATAAAGAATTTTTTTGTTTTATTTTATTGCAGCTTTACAACTTCTTCAATGCCCTCCTCACCCATATGCCGGATACTGCATCAAAGGCAACAGGATCCAGTGCCACGTCAAGATCGTCATCAGTTGGTGAGTCTAGATATTGTTTTATTCACTTTGATTTATCTGCATAGCTTTTGAAAGTTCCAAAACTTGTCATTCTCAACGTCATACCCAACCCTTTCAATTAAATGAAAATACCTCCACTCTCTAAAGAAATCTATTATATTATACCAGTGATCGATTTATTCTTTGAAATGACAGAGATTTATTAGGCTAAGATTTATTAGGTAAAAAAGTATTGTTAGTAAGTTATTCAAATGTATATTATTATTAATGGTATTTCATGGCGACCTCATATATTTTTTAAATTTAATTTCAAAACAAATTAATTAATTTTTGCATAAAAAAATAGAAGTTTTATTATGGAACGTCTTGAATACTTTTATTTATGTATTAAATAATAATATGCGCAAGAGAGTAGAGAGATATCATTATATCTATTTGTGTAAGTGATAAAAATAATTGTAACAGCGTAAAGAATTATGTTCATTTTATTTATCAGTATTGTTATAAAAAAAACACATTAACCTGTAAAATAAAATTATTACTTATATTTTTTGTAACTCAGTTAGTAGTATAGAATTTTTCTTATATAATTTATTATATTTTGTATAAAAGATATATACCATAACTCTTGCCATAAGGAAGATAACATGTAGAAATCATACAGCATAATTAAAATATATTTTATTTCAATTACAATGAAAAACAACGTAAAAAAATACTCAGAACGCAATTCCTTAAGATCAATTTGCAGGTGATTGTCTCCGAGTTAACAATTATGTATTTTTCCTTGAAAAAATAATATTTTAATCAATTAGGTGATATTTATTTATTTCACCTTTGAGATTGCTACGAAAATGCAATACCTTTCAACAATACGTTGATTTTTTCAATCGCAAACTTTTATTGCTATAATTAACAGTGTGATTGAAAAAATAACAAAGTGTTATGATGTTTGACAAACATGACCTTTAAGCGCTCCCTTCCATTTATATTACACCGTACCTTGTATAGAAAGTTAACGTTTCGTAACAAACCATCAAACCGCATTTCCTGGAAAATCGGAAGTAAATTACCGGCCTACAAGTTTCCCTTCGAAAGGCCTATTAGCAGTATTAGACGAATTTCGCCACATTAAAAGCTCCTCGAGCTTTCTGAAAGAAGTTTTTTTTATAAGGTTATACGTGCGGCTACTTGGGGCAAATACCTGTGATTGACTTTTTTTGATATTGACTCATAGCCTGTGTCGTTAGTAATAATATTTTTCTGGTGCTGTGTTAGTTAACTTACCTTGACATTTGTGCCAAAAATGTTTTTGTTAATTTTGTTTATCATTTATTTATTATCAATATGAAACTTTTCCCAACTTTTTGAGAACATTTTGCAGTAAGCGGTAATTTATAGATTTTTACTATTTATAGCTTTATTGTTTTTGCTGTAGTTTATTGACGTTGGGAAACTTTATTCAATATATATTTTTATTTTCTGTCATTTAAAACTATTTCATCAATATGCTTGCTTTGAGAAGGTAATTTAAGATGTTTAAGCAAGTTGTTTTTAATATTTTGAGCATAATTTGCATAGCATTCATCGTTCTTCTTGTTATAGAAAAAAAATATCGAAATATTTTGTACTGCTAAAACTCGTTGGGTCGACATAGTAGTATAATAATTTGTGAAAACTCTTTAGTAAAACGTGTTTCAATTTTATTTAAGATAAGAACTGGTTGCCCTTAGAAAGTGAGTATTCTCAACTTTTATCATATCGATACGTGTGTTTTTCTAATATGATATAAACGTGTAAAAAATAACAGTTTTTTTGTTATAAGATCGTTTTTGTTTTAATTGGAATAATGCTGCCTGTATTTACCATGGCTTGATAGTGATAATGTTTTTAATTATATATTTGAAAAAAAATATTTTTTAAAAAAATCGCATGAATTTGTTTTTCGTAAAACGTTCAGTGCTGGGGTTGTGTTTTCACGTAATAAGTAAGCCATGCGTTGAGTCCTTTTCAGTGTTGAGTTGTCTTTTAAATACAGTGATAGTTGTGGTATTTGGTAACATTTTTTAGATAAACATTTTATAAGCTAATATTTAAAATACTCGTATATATATATTAAATTATTATTTCTATAAAAAACTGATTTTAATAAACAAACATCGATTTCAGCTTTTATTTTAGTAACAACAGTTCTCGTTGAAAAAATCATCCTCATTGGGAGCAGGCATGGATTTAAAAAAAACAGTGGTTACAGTTATAAGCTATATTTGACAACATAATAATATGACGAATTGTCAAACGTCACTGATAATTACATTCTGTTTTCTTGACAACCTATGCATAGCCTTATTAAAAAACACAAAAAATCACATCAAATCACATATGCAATTATATTATACAATTTTAGTGATCAATGTGAAAAAAGACGAATAAATTGGCACACATTTGTGCTTATAAATGAATATAATATTATAATTTACAGTAAATCAAACAAAAAAAACGTATGTTTTATCACATGAAAGTGTGCTTCTAAATACATTCATGACGACAAATTAACCTTACTCCTTCTCACTCTCTGTGTTACTTTCTTTTATATTTTATTTAAGCATGGATTTTGTTCACATTGTACAGATAACACTTTTTTGGTTTGATGCTTTCATACTAACCCCTCATAAAGAGCTTTTTACTTTGGTATCGTTCACAGACGGAATGGATGTACGCTTCTCAGATGAATCGGAGGAGCCAGAGGAAGATGGGGGACATCCGGAGAAAGGTTATCGGGGGCCCCACCTCAACTTTCCGCTGCAGCGTCGGGATCTTGATGTCCTTATCGAGACCTTCAGAAAGAAAAAGGTTGGCACTTCTTACTGTGTTTCTCACTTTTATAAAAACTAAATAAAGTCTATAAATATTAATAGCAATATTAAAAATGATTTGTGGTTAAATTATTACTAGAATCCAAAAAGAAAACAAAATAATTACTATCATAATTGTGCAATGTATTCGAGAATCATATCGTTTTTTTTTCAATGTACGCATTCACTAGTAATTGTTAATATATATTTAAGTCTAAGTATGCTTTATAAAATTTCATTCTACGCTAATTTAAACTAAGCAGTGGATTTATAAATTTGCAATTGGACAAAAAAACTAGTAAAAACTCACCAACGACATTTTTATTGACTACACTTGATAACTACCCTAATAAAATTGACTTAAACTCGCGTTTTAAGTTTATTGAAAAAAATTAAATGTAACAGAGAGAGTAAGAAAATATTTTTATTTTATCGTATGTACATAAAATGTGTACGCAATGACTATCAAATTTTCTTTTGGTTCTCCCATGTATACTATAGCTGGCTATGCTTGATAATGTAAGCACTGAATTTTTAACGAGAACAATAGTTGAGAAAGTTTTTCTGAAAGAACACAATAGAATGCGCAAGTAACGTTCACTGCTAATTTCACAAGGATCTCTCTACCCAAATGGGATAGGAAAACAAATCATGTGAAGCGATTTAGATTTTGGAAAATTTGATCAATTCATTATCACTAAAATTAACTTTCAATTATCATAGTCTGATAAAATGTTTAAATCTCTAATGTTAATTATATCTGAAGAAAAAAATATTTAGGAACCACTGTCGTAGGTAACAAATATTTTTGGAAGCTCGCTACAAAAATACTTCTTTGATTATTGGGTATTTGTGGCGTTAATATGTCTGGAAGCTTAATTGCGATCATTTTTCAAGTATTCTTAAGAATATTTCTATCAATCTGAAGGATATTTTCTGGATGAATATTTAGATGAATTTTTTTTCCGACGACTTGGATTACTTTTTTTGTAGTAGGTAAGATTTTTTCACCATTGCTTGTCGTCGAGGTATTTTTTTACAATCAACAATGCGTACTCCAGAATGATTAGGTTAGGAAATGTATTTATTGAAAAAAAAACCTTAAACGTTTAATTTTCATAGAAGTGTGATGAATTAAAACGTGAAATACATTAACCTTTCGACTATTTATTTACAGTGATTAAAAGTTTATCCAAAAGTGTAAAAAATATGTAAGTGATTAATTGCCGCAAAAGTAAAAATAAAGTGATTGTGAAATATATATAGATAAATATGTAAAATAGTATTCATGCAACGTTTTTTTATATCTTTATTTGTAACCATGTCTGGTTCCAATGTAAAGTATATGGACCCTTTATGAAGCTTATCCGAACAGAAATTGTTCTACGAAAACTGCGTTTTACTCAGTCGTTACTATTTGGAGGGAGTAAAAGTAAAATTATCAAGCTGTGGCAGGATTTTGATTAACAGCTCTTGATACAATATGATTTTTTAAGAATATGATAGGTGACAGGTAGGGATTGTGGGTTTTCAAAAACCGGTTTTAAAAACCGGGTTTCGACTAAATTTGGGACATTCGAGAACCGGTTTTTCAACTTCGTAACCGGTTGTGACGAATTCACATAAACGAGTCTAAAAACAAAAGGACAGAAAATTTGGATCTGTTATTTGATGGCTGAAGACCATATGCACCATACCATTATGCAGCGAAAGAGTATTTTAGATATCAGGAAATTTTGTTACAAAAATCAGTGGACGCTTTGTGTTTTCTTAAATCATATTTTATGAAGAGTAGCACCAATTCGTGTTGTGCATTATTATGTATATAAATAAACAACATAAAAAATTGAATTTTTTCTCGCTATTTTGATTGAATTATCCATTTTTTGTAAAACTTTGAAAACCAGATAAAACCGGTTTTCGAAAAATATTGACATTCGAAAACCGGTTTTTTCAAAAGTCGGTTTTTGTATAAGCCCTAGTGGCAGGGTATTAAACACCACAAACATCCATGCATTTGATTTAAAATCTGTTGATTGAAATGTCCGTACTGGATTTTGAGGCCAAGGTCACTGACCACGCGATTATTTTTCACTAGAATCTATGTATTGATTACATACTCAGCAAACTAAGCAGACGTCAGAAGGTTGGGTTAGCAGAAAAATATTGGCTCACTTTGCTTTGAAGCGTATAAATGGAATACTTGTAGTGGAAATATACCGCAAAAAACGGCAAGGAGAAGCTCGATCTTTTGAATTCATAATTCGGTAAAAGAATGTTGTTGCGTTTCTTTACCCTTCAATGGGCAGTCCTTTGAGAATTGTATTTCATAATATATCTTTCTTGCCTGTTTTAGACAATATTTAAAGAATAGAAGGTTTTGAAAAAATTCATATATAGAATATTCTATCGAGTTTTCGTCCATAATGAAAAAGCGAACGAATATTTTACTGCTTAGATATCTTTGATATTAAATTACTAAAGGATACATTTTTGAAGAAAAAAGTTTTTTTTTCATTTTTATTAACTGCAATACACAACGAAAATATTAATTAATTCTGTAAATTCTGTAATTAAAGTAATTCTGTTTTCCAATGAATTCCGCCATTACAAAAAAAAAATACAAACACAATGTAAATCAAATTTATGCAGTGAAAAATGTTGTATCATAATATACAATTATAAAGCTTTGTTATTCTACTGGTTGTGTGACAAATTTCGACAGTTGTTTTGCCTCTTTAAAAGCATCTTCAGTCCTAACCTGCTTTTAAAAGAAGCAAAACACGTGTCAAAATTTGTAAAAAAGTCAGTGGAACAAAAAAGATTTAATGTTAAATAATAATTTTCGGAAACCATCAAAACACGTAATAATTTATTTGTCATACTTGATAACTTATTTTTATTTTACATGTATTGATATGTGTGATTGCAGAAAATTAAAATGTATAATGGTATAAGTAATGATTTACTATGATGTACGTAACTTACAATATTTACCCATACTGCTGTCAATAATTTGTTAGATGTTTTTACCTATAGAAATAAAGTGATTTGTTTTAGTTATAAAATTTTACAACCAACAAAGGGTTATAATTACATACTATGTAATTGATGGCTGTTCCATCTTTTCCTACCTGTATTGTCTCAATAAAACTAATTGGAACCACTATGTATGTGTCAAGTTGTTATCTTTCTATGGTACGAACGTACAGACAATTTCAATACATCTATGTTCGGTTTTTAATTAAGTTATGTTCTATCAAAGCTTAGATTTCGTCAGCTGCAGGCTTAATTCTGCTATAAATCGAAGATCTAAGTAGTACAAATAATGGTCATGTGGGTTCAATAAATAAAAAATCTCAGAAAATGTATTAACTCCTTAGTCGCCTGTTGTTTTCTTACATGATTTATCAGAAGACTCTTTACAAAATGAACTGATTACATCAGACATGTCCAACTTGTAGTCCGCAGGCCAAATTTGACCGAAATTAAGGTTTTGTGTAGCAATTTAAAGTTTTATAAATTTTGATATTGATAAAATAAAACAAAAACAAATTTATTTTAATTAAATTTGTGAGTAACGAATTATTACCTGAGTGGTCGCATACTAGCACCAGACATTCGTTTGTAGAAATATGAGTGTTATGCGGGACACCGCTAGCTGACCGAAAAAGACAGAAAGAATGTAGTGCAGTCATATTGCATTTCAACGGTACGTTCCGTTTGCTCTTTAGCTCTTATAGGCATAGTTAGAGTGAGACGTCTGTAATTTCATCAAAGGATACAAATTTAGAAATCTGGAAAAATTAAAGCACGTGTCTATATAACAATTTATTGTTTACACGAATTGGTAGTTGGTAAAGTCGGTGATTCGGTCAAAAAGGTGTGACCCAACAAATACATGTAATATATTTTATTTGGCTCACCAAATGATTTTAGTTGGACACCTATGGATAACATGGTCAATTCATTCGAGTTAATTAATATTTTTGGGTGGCTTACTAGTTTTTATCTTTCCAACAAAATAAATAGTTACCACATTATTTGTTTGTTATTTATTTATTATTTATATTTTTGTAAAAAAAATGCAAGACATATTTGTTTTCATAAATATTTAATAGAATACAATAGCTTCGGAAAATTGTAGAGAAGAATAACCAATGCCAGATGTTATTTGTGTAAGTGTATTTTGAGTGTCTCGGTAAATATTAAAGAAAACATTTCGAAAGTAATGTTGCTAGATTAAATACGAATATCCTTATTCTTTGGGGAAAAAAAAGATAATGCGGTTTCCAAGATTAATTAATCAAAAATTAGATAACGTTAAAGCGAAATATTCTGTTGTAAAATAAAAAAAATCATCATCATCACTTTACTAATGATAACAAAGTGCGTTATTTAATGTAAATATCGTGCAAAATATTTTCTTAGATATACGACTACCATGGCTATGTTGTCTTGCTTATTCTTGTAATTTTACGATTTGGGGAATCAGTTAGTAGATTAACCAATCTGTGATAGAAAACGTGTTTTTTATTTCACTATCTTTTTTGCTTTACATATATTTGCTTTAAAGTTTAAAGCGCGATTAGTCAAGAAACAGTTGCTCTTTTATTTTCTTTTTTTTTAAAATAATAATTAAATTTACAGAAAGATAACCTAAAAACAAGTTTTTACAAAATACATAGTAAACTTGTGCTTACCCTGTTTGTGAACAGTGTTTTGTTTTCATTTTTTAGCTGTCTAATTTATTCAATTTTAATGAAGATATGCAAAGTATAATATCATTAAAAACTTCTTGTATCAGTATTCGAGAATAACGAAAAAATAAAAACTATTTGGGGAAGAAATATATTTACTACTTTCTATTTTTAATACAACATGAAGATCTTTGTAATATTTGAAATCAAATAGAAAATTTCATATGTATATTATTTGTGTTTCGTTATGCAAAGTTGTACGATGACATGTCAAAATATTTTTTTCTGTTCATTGAACATTATTTACTTAAATTTACAGAAAAGTTTTCAAATAATTATTACTAAATCAAGCGCAAAAAATTCTGCGTTTAATTTATGTCGTAGAATTTTGCTAACCAACCGATGATCATTTTAATTTTGTTATTAAGAGTACTTTTGATTGATTTTTTTCTATTGAATAACGACGTTTTAGTAACAAAAATAGGTGAAAAACGTTGCAAACATTCAAAACAATTAATTCTACGCTGAAACGGACTTGATATTTGTAAAGACAAATCCATGGGTTTTTTTAAATATTTGAAACAAAAATATTGCATTCATAACGTAACGATATTTTAAACAATTCAGGTGTGCAATTTTGAAAACAATCCACTAACTGTCTGCTTATTCTATAAATAAGACAGGGGTGTCTTGAAAACTTTCATGAGCGAATAGAATTCTTCGGTTATATATTGTTCCCGGGGTACGAGTATATTCGGTTGGTGAAACAAGTAAGTTTTCTAACTTAACTTTAGTTTTAACAGAAAGTTCTATTATATAGAAGAGAGACAAAACAACTGTGTTTAGTGTTTTAAATAATTCTTTTGAAAATCACTTGTGAGATTTAGAAATTTTCTCGAAGTTGATGGATAATTTTTAATAAAAATGTGTTATCAAAATATGTGTTAACGAATTATTCTAGTGCATTTGTTTTAATTTGCAGCACCGACTTCACGCTCGCTACGTCGCTGGGATTCTCAAAGAAGCTATAGCAAAACTGAAGAGGCTACCAAATCTTAACCAAGCATCGACGGCGATCTCAAAGCAGATAACAATTTGCGGAGATCTTCATGGAAAGCTGGATGACTTACTGGTTGTCTTCCATAAGGTAATTGTATAAACATTTTTATTTGATGAGTGTGAAGCCGGTTGTTACCACCAATATTCTCTCTAATTTTCCAATGGTTATGTGCGCAAAAAACATTGGCTGTGCAACTTTAAAAGGAAATTTAAAAAAAATTGCGCCACATAACGATATTTAGACATACTAAACTCAACAGTAAATTTTAATAATGATAATAATTAACAACACTTTATAATGTCAATTAATTTATTCTGGTGGTGGTATGTATTATATAACTGGTGTAACTTTTGTGCGCTGTGTTGTAATGTATGAGCGCGCACTTGGCGAGTTGTGTGCGCGCGTACACGCGCACAGCTTAGAAGGAACACTAGTTACCACCCGCTGATAACAACGATGAGTACCAAGAAGAAAGCCTTACAATTTATGTTAATTATTTTATTATATCAAAAAATAATCAGCATCATTTGCTGAAGACAATTTAAAGATTTTATTTATAATGAAATGATGAATTCTTTCACTCATTTTCAATATCAAATTTAGCTTACAGACAATTATTTCATTAAATTTATAGTTTGTTCAATTATTACAATATATATTTCTGTTGATATATCTGTATAATGTGTGTACTCAGCTCACTTATGGACACACGTATGAAGTCCCTCTTTCACTTTCTTTCTGTGCACTCGTAGAGATTTTTTTTGTATCTGAAGGTAAGTTATTGTTTATTTTTTTATTTTTTATTATTGTGTATTTTTTCTCGCTGTCTGCACATATTTTGCATCAAGTATATTGAGCTGATAACTATGACTATCACTCAGTTGTATTTTTAATTAATCTAAAATAATATGAATCCAAGCGGACAGTGTTAACATAAACCACATTATTGTTATCATTGTTTTATATTTTAACAAGATCAACCACTGCCTAGAGAAAAGCAGTTGTGTTATTTCTAAAAATCGAGTCTTTTTCAAATAGAATAAATTAAAATCCGTTATGAATTATGTATGAGCTTAGCAAAAGGATTTTAACGACAGTTATTTTCAATCTCCACAACTTCTGTTGGTCCTGTTTGCCTGCATTACCTTCGAGAACAGGCAATATATAATATTATATCATTTTAACAACCAGCCATGGGCTTCGAAGGTATGATGAGCTAAATTTGTAATCATACTGTTTTAAATCGTTACTGATGTCGTTATTTTTCCATTATAAAAGCTTCTTCCGTTTTCTGTTTTTTAATACTAATTGTTTACGTTTGCTATTAACTCATGTCTGAATGAGATCTAGATTGTCAACAAAACAAAAAAATATATTCTTACGAAATAAAGTTCTTTCAATGAAATTGAATCCATAAAACATTTATTATACTTTTAGAATAACGAATTATACAGATATTATCGCATAATCGTTTTCCGTGGGGTTTATTTGTAATTGAATAAGATACCAAATTCGAACATAATACACGGATCATAAAATCTACGTGCTTATAATATTATAGTACCAAGAACATTAAGCAATAACGATGTTTTTTTAAGCTATCTAGCGTGTCTAAATCTATCAATTCTGGTTCGTGAAACTTTCTATTTGGTACCCTGGATTACCACACAATTTTACTGTTATTATCTAACATCGAATATCATTTTTTTAAATGTCAAAGTAATCAGAGACTTTTAATGAATACAAAAAAAAAATCAGATACGCTTTTTATGTTTTAAATGCAGTCTGAAATGACAGTTTTTAAAGTTCAATTTTAATGACAAATTTATAAACTAAATATAAAAAACGAAGTTTTTTTCCTTCTAAGATAAATAGTCTGTCAAATATTCGCATTTCACGTATTCATTTTTTATACAAATTACTGTTTTACTTCTTGAAAATAAGACGATATGATTTATAAGTTATAAAATATCTGCAACTCTATTTTAAGAAAAAACCTGTTAACGTAAATATTCAGTTTTCTAGATCACATTATTTTTAAGCCATTCATAAAAAAGACGCACGTATTTTTATTTATCTCTCTTTTGTTTTTTTTAAACAACATGACTTAAATCAAGTCGTACAAAATCTTTTAACTAAGACGTTGAGCAAATCAAACATTTAAATTGCTTTCATTTATACATTTAACTTAATACACACAAGTGTAAGCTTGAGTAACATTGGCTCTTTATATTGTAATATGTAAATAAATTATTACTCTAAGCACTGCAAGCGAGAGCTTTCGTGCTATATGTAGAATGAAGGAGTACACAACGGGCATTTGATGTGCTTGGAAAATCGAATCTCAAGTGCGGAGAAAACCAAAATGCCACATCCATTCTATTGATGCTAAAAGCTCTAGAAATATACTTAGTCTGGTAAATAAATTGGGTTCGTGGGAACTGTCTTGAAGTATCGATTTCTCAGAGTTTTCTGTTTATAAAAAAGACACAAAGGATCTGTACGGGTCAGGCAAAGTTCGCTTTAAATAAAATATTATCGTTAGACTTGTCACTTGAAGCCCAAAATTGCTACACTGTAAATTATTTTAAGCTTCTCTCGATTCGTTTATTTATCTCGGAATAATATTACAACATATTTTATAAAATGGCATGAAGACATTTTTAATTTTAAAAAAATATGTTTTTACGTGTCCGCGGATCTTATTTGAAAAAAAAGTTTTTCCTTAGTTATTAATGATTTAACAAAATACGTATTGTATAATTGATGTCAAAAAATACTTAAGCTACTCAATTCTCATCTTAATTCGTAGGAAAGTTTACCTGTTCATTGAAAAAAATATTTTTTTTAATTATTTATAAGATGATTTATTGCGTTTTTTTTTCTTTGTAGAAATAATTAAGAAACTCTCTGCTTTCAAATTATTCTTGAAAAAAAAAGATATTAAGGTTTTTAATAATTTTGGAATGGCTACAATTAATTTTAATAATATACGATATGGAGGTTGCTGCTTATAAAACCTCTGTGCAAAAAAATGGATTAAAATAAAATATTATCAAAAATTAGAATTTTAAAAGATAGGGATTCTTTGTTGGAAAATAAAATGGATAACTTTATTTCAATGAAGTCTTTTGTTTCATCTCTTCATAAATAAAAAAACATGTATATTGTATAGCAATAAAAGTAACAGATTCTTCGTCATTATTATTATTCTACAGATAAAAGAATTACAATTCATATTATGTATCATTTCTTTATAACCAAAAGAGAGAGCGTAGAAGATTTGTTGAAGAATATATTGCTGAAAAAAGAAACCGTACAAAAATACTTATTTTTTAATCGGATTATACAAATTATATATAGCAAACATATTTTGTTAAATGACTTATAGTATTAAACATAAATATGTACGTATTTTTTATTTCGACATACGGATTAATCGGATTCTGCTTTTAGATGCCTCATATTTACGTTGTGAAAATTATATAATAATTGTGGCTTCGGCTACAGAGGGCCCGGGTTCAAATCCCGGTACGGACAGTTTTATAAATTGATTTTTCAATCGATTTATGAATTTTTGTTCAAAGGCATGGATGTATGTGATGTCTTGAATTTCCCCCTCTCACCTTTCCTATCCTATGAACGGGGCGTATCGACAGCGATTAGCTTACCACTAATCCTGTCCTAGCCCAATCCTTCTATCCCTACTCTCTTTGGAAAAAGAGAGGTTGAGCAACTGAGTAACAAGCAGTTCTCGTAGAAACACTTCTGTTGAGATAAACTCCATTAGGAGTCCATATGCTCCACATTGGGAGCGGACATGGTTTAAAAAAAAAAAAAAATTAAAAAATCTGCTTGAGATTAAGGGAGACTTGAGATTTAGTCATTAAATATATTTTGATGGAGGTTGCTCTATAAACCAATCAGGTTTTCAAGCATTATCATCAATATTTCCATCGCACATGATGCATCATGATTGTTGATGACCTACTGTAAAATGTAGCTCATTGTATTCCAAGAATCATCAATAAAACTAAACAAACTTTAATTAATCTTAAGGGTCTCAGAAATATTGACCTACTCTTCATTCTATGTTTATACTTTTTTTAGCACGTGATCGCAATTTACGCGAAATTAATAGTCCAATAAAATTAAACTAAACTACTTGACATTGAACGTTCCACCTTCATACGGGAACAAGTACAGTGTACGAAAAATACTTTCCCTTGTAAAATTTTCTTCATGCTTTATTTATAGATTGCAAGGTGAATAAATTATTATAGTTTCCGTGAATAAATTATGACTCGCTACCTTACATTATCGACATTTTTTTTCGAGACCGTAGAAAACAAAGTAACCGCTAAAGATCGTAATCACGCTTTCTTGGAATATGATAAGTAAACTATCATAGCGAAAAAAGAGGTGTAAATAAATGTAATTTTAAATAAAAAGTTTCCATATAAAAATGTTTGAAACAAGAAGTAATAATCACAAGCTTTACTAAATCAAAAATGCTACAAAAATTAAATTAAATATATAATCTAAATCTAAAAAAAATCTAAAGATGTGTATGAAATATATAATCTCTTGAAATTCCACCAAGCACCTTCAGTCGAAATCTTAAATTATATAATCTCTGTTGTTCTAATTTTATTTAAGATTTCGACTGAAGGTGCTTGGTGGAATTTCAATGTTTAATTTGAATTGTTCAAACTATGTACATTCTCACAGATTTTGTCACTAACGACCCGGGTTTCGCCTTTCGGCATCTTCAGGCGTTCAAGTGCACGGATGAACTTGAACTGACGTTTAGTAAATGAATGTTTCGTGTTTATATAAGAAATAAATGTATCATTGAGTTCAAAGCCATTGCTGGCGACAAGGATAATAAGCTCATGGGAATGTTCACAGATTTGAGAAGTAAGTAGTTTCAAGAACTATATTTTATTTGTTTGTCGGCAAAGGTTTTATGATTATATTTATATTTATATAGGGTACAAAAGGGGAGACCCAGGTAGGTTGAGTATTTCATTTGAAATCGGAAGACTATGCAATTGTGCTCTATTAATTTCCAAAATTTCCTGGATTTAATTTTTTAATAAAGGTATAGTGTCAAAGGACATAGATCATACTAGGTATTGGCGTAGAATCATTTTTTTAGGAAATACAAGTTTTAAAATTAAAAAACAGCTAGCTGATAGTGTTAAACCTGCTTTTTACTGTAAAAACTCTTTAGGAAAATTATTAGTTAACAATAAAGATAAAATAAATTACTTAAATAAATCAGGGATTTATAGATTGCAATGCTCTTGTTGTACAAAATTTTATATCGGCAAAACAGAAAGGACACTGAACATCAGAGTTTTAGAGCATATGGCAGCCTTTAGATTGAAAAAAGACACGTCCACTTTTGCTAATCACTTAATTTCGGAAGGACACGTGTTCAATCAGGAACAAGGGATAAAAATGTTACACCCAAATACGGACAGTCATAAATTCTTTTTCCAGGAAATTTTGGAAATTAATAAAGCACAATTGCATAGTCTTCCGATTTTAAATGAAATACTCAACCTTCCTGGGTCTCCCCTTTTGTACCCTATATAAATATAAATATAATCATAAAACCTTTACCGACAAACAAATAAAATATAGTTCTTGAAACTACTTACTTCTCAAATCTGTGGGCATACTCATGAGCTTAATATCCTTTTCGCCAGCAATGGCTTTGAACTCAATGATACATTTATTTCTTATATAAACACGAAACATTCATTTACTAAACGTCAGTTCAAGTTCATCCGTGCACTTGAACGCCTAAAGATGCCGAAAGGCGAAACCCGGGTCGTTAGTGACAAAATCTGTGAGAATGTACATAGTTTGAACAATTTAAATTTCTAATTTTAAGTAAGTTTCAACGAGTAAGCTCAAACGAGTTTGAATGAAAGTAGGAAGTATAGTAAAAAAAAAAAATATTCACGTAAAAAAACTTTAGGTAGCCCAAAAATAATTACTTGACCAAATATAATAGTATTTTTTCTATTGTAATCAGCACACAAAAATTGTGAATAAGCGTTTAAAAAAAATACTAAAGTTACGATACGTTATCTTCCAGTTGCGTGTTCTTGAGCTTTCCCCTGTGCTTTTACTAATACATTGACAGCTTTCATTTCTGGCGTGAAAATAACTACAAGTGTATGTGAAATTAGTGCCTTATAGCACGAAGGTAATAAACAATTTGTTTAGAAAGTTCTATTTTTATTTGGCTATATTTAGTTCCCTAAATGTGCTGATTTTGTACGAATATAAACGAACGTGCTATTAGGAAAACATCCGGTCAAATTACTAACGGTAAACGTGAATTGTTTTGTTATCGTTTGTTAACTTAAATAATTTTGGCTCGTTGCTTTATACCGCTATCTATTTAAATTAATATTACACTATCTTTTGCGGCAGAAGTTGAAAGAAGCGTAAAACTGTCACATTGCACACGTAATATTTCATATGTGAGGATTTTTGTCAAAAATTATAACATTTTATTTTACATTTTTTTTGTATTTAAAAAATAACGAATATGTTGATTTTTTATTATAATTTCATTCATTTGAAATTCTTCTTAATAACGAAATATATTGTAGTAAGTAAACTAAAATTCAAAATTTATTTTATATACGATTTATTCCTGATAAATAACTATTGGTATAATAATACTTTATTTTAAATTCTCAGTTTAAAATGAAAGATAAATATTTTTATTGGAAAATTACATTATCGACTTTTTATAAACAATCAAAATGCATATTATTTATATACACATATATAATTAGTGGTATACAATAAAATAATGGAAAGATGACATTTAACATAATTTAAATAAAATCCAGTTGTAAATCTAGCATGGTAAACTGAAGAAGACAAATATCGTAATCAATGTTTTTTTCATATCCTTATATTTGAAAATACAGACATATTCACACCAACGCAAAAGGTCAATTTTATTTGTAAGCTAAAGTAAGTTTTTCTACCGCTAATCTTTTCTACAGCTACAGTGGAATTATAAAAAATCCTTTTGCGTTACTAATTTGACCTTTAGTGACGTAAAGTCTTAACATATCTGTTGATATTTAGATTATTAGACAGCGATTCAATTTAGCATACTTATTTGTATACATATATATAAAATACGATAAAAGCACATCAAAAGAAAATTTTGAAAATATTTGGTACGAGTTGGTGAAAAACGTTACTATATCTTATACAGCATTTAAAAAATATAAATGAGCTTAGAATAAATCATTTATCAATTTAAAAAAACATAAATATAATTGACATACAATAGATATTGTATACTTATAGGAATTGGCGCCCCGGATAAGACAACAGTATTCATCTGTCACTCTTAAAAAAATAAAGCATCTACATGTCCAAATTGTATAACTGTCAAGTGAAAAGAAAAACTTTACATAAATAATAAAACGCTACTTGCTTGTTGAAACTCTGTTGAGAAGAATAATAAATTATCAAAGTATTTAAATACACAAAACTATACAATCCATAATATTTAAAAGCTTTTATCGTAGATTTACATCTTGGAAAGAATAAATTTAATATAGAAAAGCAATTTATTATCAGTGATTGGATAAAGCACTCTTTTTTTTCTAAATCTAATCAGTTTTATATCAGAATAAATATAGCACTAAATTGTTTGATTAATGGATACCTATTAAATAAATGATCAATGTACCGACATACATTACATTTTATGATCTGATTTTCTAATAAATTGGCGACGCATTAATCATTTTACTGGACCATTAACGATGATTTATTTTCTTGCCCTATATCGATATGATTATTATTTATTTTCATTACAAGAAAATTGATAGGATTTTTTCAAAAATGATCATAATTACGTTACCGTCTTAGTTTATGAATATTTCACATTTAATGTAATGTTACTAGGTACTTGGGTAAACTGCAAAGTTTTTGATTACTTTATTCAGCTTTTTAGACTTCTTTCAAGTTATATTTTTACTAGGTTACTTTGTATTTCATGTTGATTCACCAAAGATCTTAAATTTAATCATTTCATTGTCTTGCATGTGCGGCTTTGATGTAAGCAGTTTGGTAAAGGCTTGCCATGCTTGGTTCTCGTGGCTGACTCCGGATAGCACTCTGCCAATCACACTCAATCTTTAAGGTGCTTGAAGGCTAATTCTACGTCACATGCTGGTTATTTGATCTTTTTTGTGTGCAGAAGTCAAAGTTGTGGTTGTTTAAATATCTTTAGTAGATTCACTTAACAGTTAAATTCAAACAAATCAACCATGCCTGCTCTCAATATAAAACATGTGGACTGTAACATCTCAGTAGTAGTTATTTTACAAGCACTTGTTGTTTATTAAGCCGTTTAACTTAATTTTTCAAAGAGAGTAAATATCAATGGATAAGACTAAAAAATAACTAGTATCAGCTTATTAAACACAATTAGATTCATTGATCTCGTAAAAATGTCGATGTTGAAAATATTACATATCTTTTTTTTATATAAAGTATTGGGAAATGTTAATTACATACATTTTTAGATTAGTAAAATATTTTTGCATCGTTATGATTACATAAAAGATTGTTGATTGATAGTTAATTTCTGATGTTTGAATAATGACTTGCTTAAAAATTGAACTTGATTTAAATGCAAATATTCAATATCAATTTACACAAATTTCCAACATATAAAAAATATGACATTATAATCACGTAATAATATATGCTTTTATATTTTTATCATTTTGGTAATATTATATAATAGCATTTTTCCAGCAAAACAGAAATTTTGTAAGATTATGTCTTATGACTTTGAATATCTTCTTTGGTGCTATTTTTTTTCTCCCTTTTGCTTTGATTCTCGCGCAATTCAACTCTGACATACATTTTGCGCAGATTTTAATAATGAATTTTAGCCACAATCAAATTGAAGGGACTTAACATGCGAGCAAAGCGCGTGCGGTGAGCTTTATCTTTGAATCGGGGCTAATGTCAAGTGTCGCATTTGTAAATCCTCGTATGGCATGTAATTTGTTTTGAAATGCTATTTTTCGCTCACAGATTTCCACCAAGCCATTAATCCAAACACATTCAACAATTTAATTTTCAAGAACAGTTGTTTTTGTAATTATGTTGTTTAAATCAACAATACATTTTTCACCAATCCTTTAATTTACTTATTTTAGCTTTTGTATTGGCATTTTAAAAAATCATTTAGCAGCTTTATCAAAGGTAAATGACTGGTAGCACTCAGCACTCGAAGCCTTTTTCCGTTTGACAACTTTGTAACGCTTCAAAAGCCAATTGACTAGTTTAAAGTTTAAGCTTAAGGTATTCCCATAAAATGTGTTTGAACTAATAGTCATTGCCAAGAGTTTTCCGTAATAAATGAAAAAATAAAATGGTGTTTTAATTAGTTCCTATTTTCGTTTTATGTCTAGATCGAAGTTGCCATCAGCTAAAGAGTGAACATTTGATAAAGTTTGAAAATAATTTTTTTTGGTGTTTTAATAAAACTTTTTACTATTAATATGATAAAATAAAATCACTGATAGTTATGTTCATAACATTGAAAGCGTTTACTGAAAGCAGCATAAAACGCCATTGCAAACATTGGATAATTCATGCATTTTGTTTACCTACGGAATACTTGGATTTTGATCCATCGTCGTGCCAAAGCATCAAATTTAAATTTTATGCTTAGATAATACAAGTTAAATATTTAAAGTTCGTTTTCTGTGTACATCGCCTAGTTTTATGAATTATTTATGAACAAACTCAGTGCAGGAATAATCTTCCAACTTGAAACTATACGAAGTATTGGTGTGTAAGAAGACATGGTAAACGTCTACTATTATCATTTTGAGTTATCTGTATAAATACCATGATACAATTATCTTAAATGCCATATTTTTATTTAAAAATAAAACAATTGAATATGTTTATGCTCTTAAATACTGGGGTAATGATGTAAGATTTCGGGTCAATAATGTCGTTATAATCGCCCACTGTGGTCCAGTAGGTAAAAGCTTGCTCATTCGATCAGGTGGATCTGGGTTCGATTCCCGTTAAGAATCTAAAAATTAGATTTTTTTCAATTTAAATTTGAGATCTAAGACGTATTTGTCATGTCAATTATTAATACTCGAATAGATCTTGAGTGACGACTTACAGAACATATTTTCTAAAAATACCTCGTATGATCTTTCAATTTTAAATGTTTTAATTGTAGTTTATGTAATGTCACTTATTAATATGTTGTATCATTATCTGTAAATCCCTTTCATTGCCAAATATTTGTTACAAACTAATAGTCTTACTTTGTTTTTAATAGGTACATAGCACTATAATATTGTATTACCTTATCTAGAAATTACTAGAAAAGAAAGAAAGAAAGTCAGTTCAAGTTCATCCGTGCATTTGAACGCCTGAAGATCCCAAAAGGTGAAACCCGGGTCGTAAGTGACAAAATCTGTGAGAATGTACATAGTTTGAACAATTCAAATTTACTAGAAAAGAGTTTTTTTTTAATATAATGCCTTTCCAACAAGTATTGACAGTGAACAATATATATATATACATTGTATCTGAGAAAATTTGTCAACGAAAAAATAAATATAACAGAATTATTAGGAGAAACACGAAAATAAACTTTTTTCTTTTAGAGCACACTAATACCAAAATACTCCTAAAATTGGTTTTTGTGAGGGGGGAGAAATCACTCACAAAAATGTAGGTTCAAAACAAGAGAGTAAATTTATGACATATTTGCAACCATAATACATTTATGACACGAATTTTTGCGGTGATAATAAATAAAACAACGTTCACTTTGAAATTTATAGCAGCGTAATTTATGTAATATTGAGTATTTTAAAATTATTTTATCGCTTTCCCGATGTAAGTCAGTTAGCTGTTAGACAACACTTTTACGTACAATTTTAAAGTCAAATAAAATGTGATTTACTATTCGTTTTATGTTAGACACAGAAAGTATTACAAATACTAAACAACTTTATATATTGACATATATTGAAATCATCTTGCGAAAAAGATTCGTCTTAGAACACCAAGTCATTCTCAAAAACATGTTCATCGAATTTTTGATTAAACTAAACAATATGTGATATCTGACCTAGTAATGTATTGGTTTCGCATAGCTCCGTTCAATTCGTGGAACACTTACTACTGGATTACAAAGAAAAAAGTATTCTCAAATTCCAACCTGGTATTAGGTGACAAAGGATAATTCTAGTACCAACTTTTTTCTAAATGAAAACAAGTATTCCTTAAAACAAAAAGTCGTTAAAAAAAGAGTGAAAAACATTCCTCTTAAACGACTAATACTGATGTTAAGCTTTGATTCATCTCGTATTGATAGTTCGTTTATTTTTATTCTAGAATGGTCTTCCATCGCCAGAAAATCCATACGTGTTCAACGGAGATTTTGTGGACCGCGGAAAGAAAGGACTTGAAGTTCTTCTTCTGCTGCTATCCTGCTTACTGGTCTTCCCAGGAGGAGTGTTCCTGAATAGAGGAAACCACGAAGATCACATTATGAATGCAAGGTAATTGGTATTTTTTTAAAAATGTTTTTTCTTTACTTAATTAATAATAATATTTGAACGACCTGTTTTTTTACTTCCCAATAAGTAATGAATTTCAAAAAAGACAGCTGACCTGAAAAGTAACTTTGATTTTTTCGTATGAAAAGAGTTAAAACTGAATTATTGGCAATACTTAAAAACCGATATAATATCGTTTGGTCTAGAAGTGTTATATTAATTTATCAAATGTGTACACTAAAGAGGTGCTAATTTAACTCTTCGAAGCATGGTATTCGGGATATTTCAAGTCAGCCAAACACTGAGTCTTAAACAAATTTAATGTTTGATGTAACTTCTTAAAGCACTGTGGTTTAATACCATCAAAACTCGGATATAAGAATGCGTACTGTTTGGCTTTCAACAGACATTTGATAATTTAATTTCTGAGTAAAACTTTTGCTTATGTGTGGAGGATTTTATTTTTAAAATATTGATATCCTCAATTTATAATATTGACTGATATTTCTTGCTAATAGCAATCGTGTATTTGAATCGCTCAAACTGTATAATTTGCCACATATTGGTCACGTATCTTTAAGTCTTCAAAAAAAATTGATATGAAATTGTACCAGGAAGTAACGACCGAGTTGTTAGTGTCAAAATTATTAATTCATTTTTTTTGATAACGGCATTATACAATAACCAAAAATTTATCTGTGTGTTCTGCTTTTTTTATTAAATTGATCTCATAGTTATATCTAGTGTAAACATACTTTTTAAATTTAAGAATGAGTGCAAAAATACTGTTACATTTATCTTTTTATATTCAAATATCTTGTTTTTATGGACGTGTAAAGAATCGATAACTATGAGATTAATTGTGTTTTCAAAGTTCCTCGCTCAGAGAATCAATTTTAAATAAAGTGGAAAATGAAAACGTTACAAGAATGCTAATTCTTTTCATCGAAAGAGCACAGGCCAGAGAAAAATTAAAATTCATATATCCGCAATCTTGATTCAATAGTATATAATAAAATTATAAAAAGGCAGTATTTTACCAAAAATGTACCTCAAACGTATTAAAATTATTTTTTATTCACGACGTATATTCAATTATAAACGTTTTTATTTCACTTAGATAAAAAAAATATATCAACTTTGATAGTAATGAGGCGTGCGTGTAATTTTGCACTGCGGTCTGATAATTGAAGTTTTTAAAAAGAGTTTGCATTAACGAGTGTAACATTGATGTTTTAATTACTTAATGAATGTAACTAATTCAACGTCCAAAAGTATTCGATCTTTAAAATATATCTTTCCACTGAACGACAGAATTTGTTATACGATTATCTATAACAGTGGTATCGACATCGATGCTGTATATCAGCGTCTCTAGTTTTCTATATAATCCGGTGGATTCTTTTTTACGGTTTGGTACGCGGTTTTTGACCTGTCTGGAGTTTAGGGTCCAGATTTTACTTGAATATTTGCTGACTGGGAGGGTACATTGTTAAAATATTCTATGCTAGTGATATCTATAAACGAACACCGACGTTGGGTAGTTTAAAGGAGAAGCGTGTGAAGAACAACATCATTCGGTATGGATCATAGTGCCTATTGATGAAACTTATTTCAACAGAGAATATGATAGCACTGATAATTACAGATAGTTTTAAATTTTTACATGCTAAATCTTCTTTAAATGCTGGTTGTATGTTTTATATTGGAACAGTTTTAAAATTATGCTAAGTATGCAGATTCATAATGAAGCATAAAAACACAAACTATTTTACGTTGCTTGTCACCGCCTGTTACCGTTTGTTACCTGATCTCAACCAAGGCCAATTTTTCGGCAATCGATAAATTTGTAACATCATATGGAGAACGGGATATTCTTGATTCCTCTTTAAATTCAACGTGGGGTAGATTAAATTCTTCCACCATGTCAGATTCTCAGTATACAGAATACGGATACGCAGGAAAATTAATATCACTTAAATCAGCGATTTCCAATCTGGGAGGCGTGGACTATTGCAAAGAGAGGCGCGAACAGTCCAAAATATTTATTTTCCCTTTAAAACGTGTCTTTATTACTTTATGAAATAAAGGATGGGAGGCGCGAAGATATTTTTTTTTTCAAAGGCAGGCGTATAAACATAAAGGTTGGAAACCACTGACTTAAACTAAATGACTGAACACATTCTCTTTTTTTTCTTTCTATCTTTATCTTTTAAGCACAATAATGCATGGTTAAAAAATAGGTCCCGTGCAGCTCTGCATCGGACCAATAATATGAGGAATATTTTTTTACTTTTCTTGATTGCATTGCGTTATGGAAGGCGGCCGTTAAAATGCGGTGGCATACACAAAACGGGTGGCAGTGGGATACTCAACAACCAACTTGTTATTTTTCACCTAAACTCTCCTTTTTAATAAGAAATAATAAAATTATGAATCAAAAACAGTGCAAGTAAGTGCTAATCGCTTCTGTTATGCATTTTTTTAGAGTATCGACATTTTGGAACAAAAATGGATTGAAACATCAATATATGAGATTACCCGTACTAAAATACTATTCTGAGAAATTCTTAATCAAAACCAATGACGTTGATCAATCGGTTACAGGCTCAAGAATAGTTTTAAAAATATCGCTTGACATGAAACATTAAGTGCTTTACGTCCTTATTATTGTGCAGAGTTTGTTTCAAAATTAAACCAACGACTTGATTCGTTCATCGCATAAAAGCAGTATTGATTCTTCAATAAATTTGTGGAATAAGTGCAGAAAATCACTAAAAATTTACATCATAATTCGTTGTCGTTGTTTTTAGTGTTGTTTTTTCTGTAAAAAAAACTGTTTATATTCATGTACTGTTTTTATTTCATTGTTTAAATACATTTAAAAACAATATTATTTAGATGGTTTTTTATTGGATTATTTACAACAAATAAAGACATAACGCTCAAAGCATCAATAAAATCTCTGCACTATATGTCTTGGGCGTAAAATAGCGTTTACGATGGAAAGCCATTATTTTTCATTATCTATTTTTATACTGCAATCAAATTTTTAGTGGAGATAACATCAAAATCATTTTAGCTGTAATGAATGCATCAGAAAATTTTAATGGAAAATATTGTTGAATTTAAAATTATAGTTTTACCGGCATATTAAACAAGTATACTGTAAAATATAAAATAATTTACGAGATTCGCGAGATTTACAATATATAATAAAAAAAAACCATTATTTATAGTTGGTATGCAGATAGATTGCAGATGACCGCTCACTTTGGTCATTCTCATTATGATTCCGAGGGATATAAAATTTCGTACTTATTTCTTCCAAGTCTTTAAAATATAACATGTTATAGAAAAAAATAGGAATTTCGAAGAAGTATCGTTTGATTGATATTATACTAAAAGTTTTCATCGCATCGATGTATCAATATATCAAGCTGTTTTGGTATATTTGAAGAAGTTTTTATATCTGGTTTTGTTTGCAAACTTTCAAAATACTTTGCGTATTCATTTGCAAAAGTCACGCAAAGCTTAAATTGATAAACAAACAAACGAATGAGTAAGTCATATAAAAATTACGTTTATTTTTAATTTGTCATTAATTTTACAATACTATATAATATATCAAACATAATGCTTCTCTAAAAAATGAATATACGAATAATATGACACAAAATGAGTTACGGGAAACATATATCATAAAATTAGGAAATACCTAAATACTGGGTATAAATGGGTAATATTTCATGGTTTAATAAATAATATACTTACTTAAGTTGTATCGGTCCAGCAGAAATTTAGTTGCTTTTGGGTTTTTTTTCTAATCTCGTATTATTCATAAACCTTGTGATATTCTGTCTGATAATGTTTTTTAAATAGGCAAAAAACAAGTCACAATTCGTTACAAAATAGTAGAAATAACAAAGATATCACATTTTCTCCTTATTATCAATTCGCTTATAAAAGTTTTTTTTTAATATAATACACAGTTACAATTTTTTAATAAATTAACTCTTTAAAAAAGATATGTCAACGCATATGTTAAAAATATTTATAAGCAAATCAGATTTGAGAAATGTAGAAAATTAAAAGACAATATAATATAAACAGTCAAAGCTCAGTAAGGTTTAACGATTCGTTAATTCATACAGAGTTCACGAGATATTCTTGTCCACCGTTTTCTTCTAAATTTAGCCTTCGTCCACACCTGCAACTTTGTAGGCAGGTGTTCTAAGGTAACTTATCACTACAATAATTCCGAGGATCATCATAAAATTGATTAGTTGCCTGAGGGGGGATTTTCTTTTTAGCATGCGACGTAATGACGCTGAAAAATTTCTAAATTGCCTTCAAAATGATATCGCACCGTTGTGTAAGTCTTCTAGAGATCTGTTATACTTAATGAAAATAATAAAATAGGAAATGAATTTTAATTTTACTTTTCTGCGTTATACAAAGATTTTTCATTTTAAGAGTAGGATAATAATTTATAATATATTTTTACTGCAAGAATCCTAGTATTTTTGACGTTCTACGCAATGAAACTTACCTTTTTAAGCTAATATATATATATATACCACGAGTACGTATTGGTTTTTTTAAAATTTGTGCAATGTTTTGCTTATTCATAAAAACAATGTCATATCACAAACGATCCACGAGAAGCTATAAACTGTTAATGCATCATGTATTTTAAAGTCACATTTTTTCCAAGTTTGCAAACATCTTCAGATTTTTTAAATGCACAAATATTATACGAAACCGTTCCATGTATGTATCATATCGACTGTGGAAAGGAAAAAGGACGTAACCCACAGTTTTTTCAAAACAGGATTTTTTCGATAATCACAATGTATCAAACTTGATACACGTTCTGTCAAAAGGATGCAATCTGCAAATGCCGAATTAGTATATAAATTTCGCTTTTATGTTTGAAAAAGATGACCTTGCAAAATATTAAAACCAAGAAAAAAGACTAAAATAAAGGTTTTTCCTAGACAATTTCTTAGTTTAATATTAGATTATGTCAATTTAACACCACTTTAGAAGTCTCCGTGCACTTAAAGGTTGTGTATAATTCATAATTTGCATATGGCCCAAAATCATAAAAATACGTTTTTTGCGCCTCCTGTACAATTTGATACGTGTGGGTTAAGTCCTTTTTCCTTTCCACAGTCGATATGTTATTAACGCATTTCAGAGCATTGCGAAAATGCATGTACATATTTCGAAAACGTAACAAGTTCACATTAGAAAAAGTGAATTTAATAAAAAAAATATATAACCCTAAAGAAAAAAAATCAGTTTTCTGTTTGAATACAAGAGTTAATACCTACCATTTAATATATGCAACACGAAAAATATTCAGTTTAAATTTTACAGTAGACATATATTTTGCCACCTGCGTCACTGAGTGGTCAACGTCGTTGGCTACCGCTACGGAGGACACGGGCTCGAATCCCAGTACAGGCAGTTTTATAAATTGATTTTTCAATCGGCTTATGAATTTCCATTCAAAGGCAGTATGTGCTGTCTTGAATTCCCCCCTCCCACCTATTCTATGAACGGGGCATATCGAGAGCGATTAGCCAACCAATAGTCCTGTCCTAGCCCTTTTCTTCTATTCTTACTCTCTTTGGAAAAAGAGAGGTTGAGCAACTAAGTAACAAGCAGTTCTCGTAGAAACACTTCTGTTGAGATAAACTCCATTAGGAATCCATATGCTCCATATTGGGAGCGGACATGGTAAATAAAAATAATAATATATATATATATTTTTCTATACAATTACAAAAGTGTGACTAGTAACGTTTTCTAAATACACAATTCATTAATAAAGATATAGAAGTTTTGTGGTATTAACATCTTCTAACCAATCTTAGCTTGGAAAAAAATAGCTATAGCTTTTAATTATGATATAATGAGTTGGCAAAAGGTTCGTAGAGAAATCTTTTTTAGTCAACAAAACGTTGTTTGTGAGCTAACATTTTAAATGTCAAACCAACGGTTTTGTTTGAAGTGTTGATGTGGACAATATCGAATGCTTGTATAAAACAAGGGTCGTAATATTCCGAGAACACTTCTCGCAATTTTGAAGACGTCCACGATACATATAATATTATCAGCAATGTAAATATTTGGTTTCAATATGTACCCGAATCGTGTATGTGTCTGGAAGTTAAATTTGGCCTTCGTCGGGCACGTATTTTTTCTCTTCCACTAAGTACGTGTTTCAAGAATTTTCAACCAGTAGTTTATCAGCTTTGTGTCTTATTGTCTTGACTATTTTCAAATTTAAAACATACGAAAAATGGTTTTGAACATAGTCAAATTTAAAAATAACGCATGTTACTTTTATTCCTATCGGTTTTAAGCATGATATTGCCTGGTTAAAATATAGGTCTAGAGCAGCTGTGTATCAAGTCACTAAAATGATGAACAAATTTATGTATTTTCTTGATCTTTATTGCGTTATGAAAAGTGATCGTAAAACAGCGGCTGCATACACATTACGTGTGGTGGTAGGAGACAAAAAATAACGCAGTTTGAAAAAACAGTATGACGCGATGATTATAAACAACATTCTTTACGACAATTTTGGCCATTTTGGGAACTAAGTGTAAATAATATGAATAATCAACATTCCTAGCAGATTGTCTAAGCAGGATTAACGCGTGATTATGCAGTCATTTTCCCCTTATTTTTACCGGATCCATGGCACATTGGTCAACGTTATTGGCTTCCATGCCAGACCTCACGTGTTCGATTCTCACTATGAACAGCACTTTTTCAATCGGTTTTTGTTCGAAAACATGGATGTTTGTGATGTCTAAAAATTTCCTCGACCATTCCAATTCTAAAATAAGTAGCTGTATCGAAAGTAATCAGTCTATTACTAATCATTTCCTACCCTATTTTATCTATCTATGGTACTCTTTTTGAGAAACCTCCATTTGGAGATCATATTGTCGTCGTTGAGAGCAGACATAGATTTAAAAAAAAAGAAAAAACTTTATCAAGTTCCATGGCAATTTATATGAATATTTATTTTGTTTTTTTGTTAAACAAAGCAATTTACCTAGACTTAGATTGTATTAAACCATTGAAATTCCTGCCATGTAAAAATACCTTCACTTAACAGGGAAATAAATTTTATAATTTATATAATTTCAAAACACCTTAATAAAAACAATCTTGCTTTATAAATACAATTCAAAAATATCCTGAGAGCACAGTTTTTATATTACATTAAACGAGATCATTTTCATCAAATATTTAATTTAAGTTTTGATTGAACATACGACCTACGTGTTTGACGAAATTGGTTGCGTGATAATGGGTTCCGGGTTAAGTGGTAGCTTTGAATGCCAGCCAATAGGTGAAAATAATACCGAGAATTTAACGCTTGAAATTTATCTATTCGCTTCGGGAAATTCATTATTATGCCACTAAACAATTTAAATTTGAACAAAGCCTTTCGTTAGCTCATCTGAATTCCCCTCAGATACGTGGGTAAATGTTTACAGAGACCTAATTAAATGGTATAATATAGTATTATATTTTATTACAATAGTCTTATTGGTGAAGCTCTTGATAGTGAAAACTGACATGCGAGTCGAGCACTAGCGATAAATCATTCTTATGGCAAAAAAACTACAGCGGATTAAAAATTGCAAGCACTATGATCGAACTTATTTTTTTAAGATGGATGATCAAATAAAAATATAAGCTAGGACAAAAAAGGAAATTTTATTCTTCTTATATTTTTATAAGACTGTAAATGATAATACATCTGCCGAAAATTATGGTTATTAAATGGTTCAACGTCACTTTATATAAGTATATCTATACTTATTCAATATCATTACGGACAGTACTATAAGTTCATTTGTCAATCTTTTTATGAATTTTTGCTCGAAGACATGGACATCTGTGATCTTAAATTCTTACCAACTTTTTAATCAAAATAACGGGGCTATTCAAGAGCGATTAGTTAACTACGCTCCATACGCTCCTACTCTTGACCTACTCTTATCTGATCAATATATTTCACAACTGTAATTCCTGCTGATTATTATGTGACTATTTTTTAATATTCTCTTCTGTACACATATTAACTTATTAACATAAATTTAATAATTTTTCGTTCACCATTTAACTACAGAGCCAACAATCATATAATTTCACACAATTTTATTCAAATGCGTTTTTGTGTATGGATAGCGATTCAAAATCAAAAGAACGCAAACACTTAATAAATATTTTGTGTCTTAGTGTCTTATTCAAAGCCAAAACTTTTTTTCCAAAAGGTTATACATATTTACCTTACTGTATGTTTACATCATGGCTAAAAGAATAATCTTGTCGTCGTTATATTTAAATCTGCTACGATAAAAGAAAATTAATACTATTTTAAAATTTTACGTATGAATATTTTTTAAGAAAAGCCGTCAATTTAAACTTTATAAACCTCACTTAGTTCGTAACTAAAGTATAAATATTGCGTTCTTAGGTCTGAGAAAGCCATCGCACGAGAGAAGTGCTACCTTATTGACGCTTATGTATTCCGAAAGCACGCTTAAAAGAGTGGCTACTAAAGAAAACATGCCTTGACTTTTTGCGGGTACGGCCTTGTTATAGAGAGGTTTTCAAGAAAAAACCTTTGCAGAAAAGCTTAAAAATAAAAATAAAAACGGCCGTTGTCTCAATAAAAGATGTTTGAATAATAAAATAAGTTAATTCAGATCATATCTGAGAATAACAATGTCGCAAAAAAAGCTTTTATTTTGTTAAATATTTAGTATTTTTTGCATTTTTGAAACTGAAGCATAAACTGTTGAAGATGTAGATTTAAATTAAAATATCTGAGTATAAGTTGTGTTACGAAAAATTGTCGTCAAGCCTATGTCTCTTTGCAGACGGGAAGGAAAGATGAACCTTTGGTAGGATCAGTAGTTAACCCGTAACATGCCATCCTAAAAAATCACGTTCCCTGCCATGCTGGCATCTCAGTTTCACTGTTTATTGACAGTATTTAAACCTATGTTAGAAGCTAAAAATAGTTATGTGTAATAAAAAAATTATATATGCTTGAAAATATATTCTAGGTCTAATTTTCACCCTCATTTTATTTATAAATGCTTAAAATGCTTGAATGATTTAATGGCTCAACTAGCTATGAATGCATCATGAGCATGGAGGAGTTAACTAGTCATTCTTTATGGATCCTGTCAAAACTGTTATAAATATATAAGCTTTGTAATATAACATCAGATGAAAAAAATTCAAATAAACTATTTACCATGAAAGTTTTCATAAAAGAGTGCAATCCTTTAACTCGATGGCTGCAACAAGCGAGATATTTCGTCGTTTTTTGTGCTCAACACGCCAGAGACGAGTTATCTCGTCAATAACTAATTAAACTAATAATTGTAAATTATAGCTGGCGTGCTAGGTAAAGACTAGGGTATCCAATCCCGCAACCTTTTTCCAATCCCGGGATTTCGGGATTGATTGATTTTCAATACCGGGATTAGGATTAGCTCAACGAGGAATTTGAAATTCTCAATTCATTATAATTTTTTCACAGATTGTCTCAGAAACTCGTTTTTTTTAGCTCTTGCAATTCCAACATCGTATAAATTTTCGGGGTTTGTTCAAAATTTCTCAATCCCGAAATCCCGGGATCGTGACCATGTCAATCCTCTGTCAATCGTTTTGTAGTTTATATAAATACGCGATAACGCGAAAATCGCCCGCGAAAAGCGATCGTTCGTAAGATAGCTGGGCTAAACTCGTCAGTTGCAATTTCATATGTGTGCTGGGATGACGTCTTTTTTACGTGTAACTTAAAATATGACTATTTATTAAAAAAACACGGATTTTTTTATAAAAAAAAAATGTACGAGAAATGATGCAGATAAATATTTTAAGGCTCTTAGACTAATTTTTTTTTGAAATTCATAAGAATAAGGCCAATAATGAGGAAACCACTGGGGTCCCTAAACGATCCCCATCGGCAGAGAAGTTTTTTTTCTAGTCTCCAAGCCGCGAGAGTTAATACTGATTAGTATCATTTAAATATCAATGCTCAAAAATTTACATTTAGGAACTCGAGCCTAAAGCTGATTTAAGAGTGGTATCATTCATTAGCTGTGAAGACACATTCTTTAAAAGTGAAATATTTTTTATTTAAAAAAATACTGTAATCCTGGCCCAAAAAATTTGAAGCACTGCTATTTTTATATTGGTTTCCCATTTAACTCCTTCAAAGGCGAGTCTAGGGCGTTTACCTATCAATCTTGAAAGAGATTTTTTGGTTGACTTTAAGTATGAAAAGTCCGGGAAGCTGATTGAGTTTTTCTTGTGACTCTCTCCAACGCGACCCGGATTCAAATTGGACGGTTGAAAATTTAACCCCTTTATGTTGGAAAGAAATCCTTTCCTATTTATATTCTAAAAATAAGCAATTGGAAAAAAATGAAAAGCTCTGCAAATCATATTTTTATTCAGGCTGATCCGTCTATTCTGTTTTAGCCAGTGAATTTTTTACAAGAAAAAGCTGACAAACTTTTGGAGTACAAAAGATTCGAAATCTTTTTTGCGATAGATCGGTTGTATGGCATCGAGTCTATTTCTTATAATATAATTTCAGTTTAGTCTGAACCGGTTTTTTAAGATAAATTAAATCTTTATTAGAGTAGGAATAATTTTTCAATATCAACTCAAATAAAATTGATAGGTTAAGAAAAAAATATTTGCATTTTTAAATATTTCAAACTGTCCATTAGAATTTGAATAATAATAAAAAATACTTTTTTAAGGGACGCGACAGGGGAAAATGTTAAACTGATTACTTGGTTTTTAATATTATTCATATTGACAAAAAAATTTCAACGGCAACCGGTCCATATGATGAGAATTCCTTCTTTGTTAATATTACATTGTAGAAAAGTAATAAATTCTGTTTACAAATTTTGTATTTATAGATAACATGAGAGTGTACTAAATATTCAAAGCGAATTTACTTGATTTAAATAAGAAGTCGTATTTTTTTTACTTTTTATGTATTACTTGTCCTTAGATATTTTTAAAATACTCTAAATAAAACGATATGTTTTTTGATATCATAAAATATATTAGGATATCATATAAATCGTACGGAAATCAGTGGTTTATGCTAAAAACGAACCGTGATGAACGAACGATTCATGAAATTGCGTCGTTTATTTTCTACAAATAATATCAGTACCGTAATTATACACAAAGATTTCATACCAAAGTGACCAAAATGGCATTTTGTTTTCCGTGTTTTTAAAGAGAAACTTTTCATTAAAGAAAATGTCAAAGCAGTGCATTGACTTGAAACTTTCTAGAGTGGGCGAGAGTCATTGTTTTATTAGCAGATTTATTGGAAAGCCGTTGTCAGTGATTTATTGATAGTTGAAATAAGCGCCGCATGGACTTATTTATGGATGGTTTTGTATACAGACTGTAGACAAGTGAAAATTCATCCCAGTTAATTTGATAGGGTTTTTAGGTCACGTCCGAAGCACATAGAAACCGAAACAATTGTTTTTCTTAGCTGGACAAGCGATAAGCATTATTAACTTTACATTGACATCAAGTAAAGCTTTGAAAAAATCTTTTGCTGTCATTTGATTATTTCATATTTCAGGAAGATTTTCTTGTTTCCATTGGTATCTTTACCGTCTGGCTATGTAGTGAAAAAAAAAGACTATTTAAATAAAAACGTTGGATAACTGACTCGATGAAGACCAACCGTGGATGTACTATTCGACTTTCCATACTAGAAAGTTGTTTACACCTGTCTTGTAAAAACTCACGGTTAAGATTTTAATTGCGAAATGAACATTTTTGTATATATATATTAATTTTTCAATTGATTCGCGGATTTCCGATTAATTTTTATTTTTATCATCTCAACAATATAATCGAGTTGAGACACTTCATTGTATAAGCAATGTAATGAAAACGTTTTAAGTTATTTAAAATAAAATTTATATTGTAACGTGCATTAATCAAGGTGTGCAATTGGCGTGCAACTGTTCCATGCATTTTTACGTAAAATTTCCCAGTGGAGTAATAGTTAAGTGAATTTCTCGTGTCAATGCCTGTGCACTCAATTTTACTTGATAGAAGGAATATTGAGCTTCGTCAAAGTGATTGGATGTCTTGCAGTAACTCCGTATCTATAATCGCAAATGCGCTAGACTAGGTCAGTGATGGTGAGCCCGTGACAATTGAAATAATTTTACTGGTTAAATATAATTTCACTTAAATTTTGATAGTATGCACTTCATACACACATACATAAATTTTAATACTTTGCACTAAAAATTTGATAGTATGCACTTTGTACACACAAACTTAAATTTAATATGTTTCACTTTTGAAGCAGATCTTTACGACTTACCGAACACTAATCGTTTTTCACAAAAGCTTAAAAATTAGACGATGTAGATATTATGTCAAAATTATCTGCTTAAACGTGAAAATAAAAAAAAAACGTGACACATTTTTATGAATTGAATTGGTTCTCCGGGTGGGATTTTTCATTTGAAAATCATTCAATTGTCTTATTATTAAACTAAAGTAGAATTCTCAAATAGTACGAGAAAAAATAATTGGATATAAAATAAGATTAAAAAGCAAGCTATAAAAAATGCACATGCATGTAACATATATTGCTATAAACACAATGTTAACAAGAAGCTGTGGACAAAGTATTTCTAGTTTTTTTTTAATCTGATTATAGTAGCTCTTCTGTAAGAAGGTAAGATATCACTGAACTAGGCAGTCAAATAAAATGCTTCCATTGCAATTCCTTCAGCGGCATTATAACATGCGGCGCGAAAATCCTTTTTTTTATTCAAGTCAGCGTAACGATATTTTTATCAGTACTATCTAAAGATTTTTTCTTTCATTTGAATTTTTTTATACTTTCATTGTTACTTGCAGAATAAATTTTATTAAAATGTAATACAATCTTATTTTTCATTCTCTTCAGTATTGACAACCAATATTTCATATATATAAACATTATTCGTGACTTTTTTATCGTGACATTAATTTATTGTTTCAACAAAAGTCTAAAAAAATACGATCTCTTGAAAAGGCGTTGAGAGAACGATCAACCAAAGACAAGTTCATTATTTGTAGCCTTTCCGATAAGATATCTATTTCTATAATAATATACATATAATTATTAATGAACGCATGAAAAAACACGTATTATACTAGAATACTCAATGACTCGTACAATATGGTTACATTAAATGTAAATATTTGAACGTACGAACTACACTATTTTCATTAATTATTATTTTGTGTGAGTTGTTTGAATTTCTATAAAATGTTTACGTTCACTTTACACACAATAGTGCTCATAGTCAGAATTTTATGGTATTCTATAATACCTTATAATGAAAAAAGAAAACTGTTTAAACTTTTATTTTAAATTTGGATATAGTGTCAAATAACGCCAATAACCCTTTTTAACCAACAGTTATTTAGATAGTTATTGACAAATATGGCTACTGATTTTCCGTCACGAGACAATCAAAAAAACCGTCAATGATAAAAAAAGTTTCTCACATAATACATCTACATATCACACATATTGATGGGTGGTTCCATACAAAATATGCTATAGAAATGAAAATAAATTTCAATCAAAATATAATATATATAATGCACGCAGTTTATATATAAAAAAAAAATAGTCTCATACTCATTTAGCGTATATATTATATCAGAATAGAGCTAGCAGCATTAATAAGCTTTTGCAGTATTTAAGTTTTCGATTGACAGCAGTTTCTCTGCTAAAATGTGATTTTTAAAAAGAGTCTTCCACTATTTTCTATAGAGTTTCCTTCCGGGAAGTTGACATCCTTTTAACCATTGTCTATTTTTAGGGATCGTTACGATAGCTGCATTTTCACATCAATTCTAAGACACCGTCAATTTATAGACGTACTCCAAATTTACAATCGATTAAATATAATACTATACTTTTCGTATTTGTTAAAAATAAAATAATGTGAATGTTTTATTTTATTAAATAATAAATACAGCTAAAATATAATAATTAAAGCGAATCGTTGTACTAAAAATACAGAATAACGGTAATCATGGATTTAAAATGCTACTGCCATGGAAAAGTATGGTAAAAAAATTGTTTCATATTTTACGCATATTTGGCGGATACAAAAAAGCTATGTTCAATAATGTGTTTTAGAAAAATAGTCTCTTCGATATTTAGAATCGAATTATACCAATCTAATTTAGGACCGCAGGCAAAACGTGCACTCTGGCATATAATGCCCAGGAAAGGCGTGTACCATCCCTTACAGGTGACGGTGCCTACCGTAAATTGAATTATGGACGGATAAGTGCTGCCTTTAAGACAACTCTGAAGTGGAGTGGCTTACCTTGTTTCTATTCAGGTGTTGTCGTTAAAGATTAATGCACCGTCGTAAAATTTGTAAATTTTATTAGGCCATAAAAATAAATTTAAAGTTGTAAAAAAAGCACCCATAGCGAACAGACAAATAATATATTTCATCGTAATTTACCTAAATACGCACCGAAAGTACACCCTGCATAATTAATAAATATAACTTCATTATAAATAATAACACATTAAGTCAATTTTAGAGTGTTAACTATCAATACTTGGTGGAAAGGTATTATATTAATAAAAACACAATATTTCTTTGTACTTTATTTAAAAAGGTCACGACCGGTTTCACTTATGGCGAGCGTTGACAACTGAAACCACTGTTTAGCAAAATCGGTCCTGACCTTTTTAAATTAAGTACAAAGGAAAATTGTGTTAATATAAACATATTAAGTTATTTTTCATACCATTATGTTTCCCATTTATTATTTATTTTTGTGGGATATAAAAAAAAATGTTGGTATTTTAATTATAAAAGGTTTAGTTTTATTTAAAGCTCACAGTTATCTTTCTGTCATTACAGATATGGATTCATCAGAGAAGTTCATCAAAAATACAAGGTCAGTAAATAATACAATTTAACTTGTTTATTTAATGTGTTTCTTTGAATTGATAAATAAAAATAAAAATCAGCTATGATACATGCTATTTCTTGCAATAGAGACATTGAAAAAAAATGAAAAAATGAGATATAATTATGCATATACCTTTCTTTTACTGTATTTAAAACAGCTCTCAAATTTCAAAATAAAATTGATTCAGTCTGAATCCGATAGAACAATTGTTGCTAAAATAATGATATATTAAATACAAAGTTTAAGAAATATTATATGTATATATTTATAACGGTCACACTGCAGTATCTGTTAAATAGTCTATATAAACATTATTATAAGTCTTAATATTATTATTTTATAATAAGCTGTTTTAAAAATCTAACCAAAGCCTCCGCTTATTTTTTTTGTGAAAAGCCCCCAGTTTGATTGTAAAATATTCATGACATATCAACGAAACATTACAGAAAGAACTCTTTTTATTTTAAATTAAATACGATTTTTAAACTAAAATTAAATTAATTTCCTAGAAAAATACTGTTATTTGATATTATACATATCAGTATTATTAAGGATTTTTGTAAAATTTTATCAAATAAGCAGATAAACCTCTTAACATGTGTTTTATACAAGATTTTTTGCGAAACAAGCATGTTATTTTTGATCTCGTTAGTGTCAGCAAACATTGCCAGATTGTTCAACCATTGTTTTTAAAATTTCCCACTTTTTAAGCGCATAGGCTCTACTTGTGTTTTTGCAGAAAACGTTTGAAAACACAACAGTGTATATCTACTGCCTCGCATTGTTTGAAATACCAACATAGCTCGCTAACGTTATAAATAAACAGAGAGTGCTGGCGACATAATTTAAATTTATTCAGGACGAGAATTCGTGAAATGTTTTGGCGAAACGTAAATGAGGCGGCACATAGTTTGCTCGGAATTTAACGATCACAGAGACGCATTTGCTTAGCAAACTTCTAAATAACACTTGAACACTGCTACAGTTTTATATTTACACATGTATCTGTCAAACGCAATGAAGCCGCAAATAATAAAACAAAATAATCTAATCGTGATGTGTTATTAATTAAATGTTTTATCCTCCACCTAAAATCCTACAAACGAATGGTTTATTGTGATTTTACGTGGTTAAGGTTTGGTTTATATTCATTTAGGTTTCGGAAAGATATATTGGATTAATTGATAACATAGAAAATTACAATGATTCACTAATAAATTTAATAATATCGAGTTCTATGGCGCAGCGGTTAGCGTATTGGTCTTCCGTGTTCGACTTCACGGGTTCGAGTCGCAGTACGAACCGCATTTTTTCGATCGATTTCTGTTTATAGGCATGGGTGTTTGTGATGTCTTAATTTCTCTTTAACCCTTCCCATCATTTAATAACTGGGCGTAGCAAGAGTGATTAGTTAATCACTAGTCCTGTCCTAACCTTATTCTTTTATCCCTACTATTTTTAGTAGAGTAATTGAGTAACAGTTTTTGTGAAAAAACTTCTGTTGAGATACCTCCATTAGGAGGCCATTTGTTTCATATTGGGAGCGGACATGGATAATAAAAATAAACTTTAGCTGAAAATTTAGTGCTATAAAGAAGCTTTACTTTAATATCATCAAATACGTTTCATTGATTTAATTATTCCATTTTAAGTCATATGGGTTTAATGATTTATTCAACGTTAATTTTTATTAAAAAAACTTTTTTAAAAATAAAAGTGTATCTTTGTCTCATAAGATACTGCGAATATTTTGTTTATGATACCTTTGATAAAGAATATTATTTAGTAAAAGCTGATAGTTTATTGAGTTCACAATTATTAAGAGCACAAAAGGATGGCCAGTGAGCATTGCTCGTAATCATCGTATCTGTTTTCTAAAATAGAGGTTGCCTGATTAAATTTTGTAAATACACAATTAAAATACTGCTAATTGTAAGTAAGAAGAAGTTGTTAAAAAATGACGCAAAAATTCATTATTTAAAACTGCTAATTTTTCGGATGGCACGATTCCTCGTTTTGAATAATAGAGTATACATCAGACTAATATGAGGAGCAAACATTCAAAAAGCGTTTTGTCACACAAATGCAAAGCTTAGAAAATGATGATTTAAGTGTTGCAAAAGTGACGGTTTGTATGAATGTGTCAACTTTATGATTTCATTTTAATATAAAAAAAAACCTTTTTGAACACTAATTTTGATTTCCATTCATAGGTTTTATTATGGGCTATCAGAATTGATATAAAACGCCATTTTTCAAAATTTGTGACAAAACACTTTTTGAATGTTTGCTCCTCATATATAAAAAAAATGCCATTTAATCAGATATAACTCATCGTTATGCAATCATTTCATTTCGACTTAAAATTTTAGCTCTCGGCAACAGCTTGTATTTTTTTGTCTGTGCGAACAGCTTAGTTACCTACAATAAATAAACATTAGATCGTTACTCATTAAGAATAATGTATTTACAAAGATTATGTTTTGAATCGAAAGATTGGACAGTTCGCCTACTCAGTGAAGCTTTACTACTTCTCACACGTGATATAATAAATATGAATTTCGCAGAGGGAAATTATGACATGCCTGGTAACTTTTGACATAACGTCGAGCTTATCAGGACTCGTATCACGTAAAAGCTAGCCGCTTGTGTCAAAAGGGGATCGACGCTACGGGGCTTATGTCAAAAGCACAACAAGTCCGCTTGGTCACCTGCTCTACCCCTGCTAAGCCTTTGTTGGGGCGGAAGATCAAACGGAGTTTTAAAAGTCCTCCGATATTACATGATACTCGTCTGTGTCGTCTTTCACTACTTCTTTTTTATCTTGTCTAAAAAACTTTATCTCGTAAATAAAAGTGAATATTATTACGAGGCTAAAATCCACATGTGAAAATTTGTCTCAAAAATAATTAATAGAGCCCTTTACACTTGTTTTTTATAAATATTTAATTACAAAAATAAAAAAAATACAATTTTATTAATTTTTCACTTTTTAAACTAATGTATTTGAATAATTGATGAGTAAAACCGCTTCAGATTATATCAATGGATTTTTTTAATGCAATGCGTTACTTTTTAAATAATAAGCATTTGATAGAGGGAAAATAATTTCATTATGGCAAATTTAAGAATACCAATAAAAAATATACATTAATAGCTTCATAGCTTTTTATCACAAAAAATAAATATACATTTGTACTAATTCCCACTATTTTTAATAATATTAGGACCGGTTTCACTCATGACGTGAATTATCGGGTGATGCTCATTATGCTCATTATGAGCCAAACCGGTTCCGATTTAATTAAATAAAAGTTAAAATTGCAATATAATGCTTCTCTACCAAGTTGACATTGACAGTGAACACCCTAAAAGTGAGCATAGTTTGTTTTAGTAAAAATCATTGTCAATTATTGTTTTGGGCATTGCATGTTAAGTGATCTATGTCTAGTTTAAATTGTATTAATTTTAATAACAATTCGAAGTTATATTGCATGTTAGTTAATCAATAGAAAAACTACCTTACCTGTCATTGGTTCGTTACGCCTGCCCTACAGCATTACCATTCGACCACGCTGGTTTTTTGTGATTAAAAACTATGCGACCATTTCAATTAAATCATATGACGACACAATTAAGTATTACTTTTGATCACTAACCAAATACAAAACGACATTTCATCTCGAAAATAAGTCATTCGTTTGTTGTATTTTTAGCACAACGCTGAGAGGCTTCTGAAGTTGATCGAAGGAGTCTACCGTTGGCTTCCTTTGGGGACCGTTGTCAACAACAAAGTGCTGATAGTTCACGGAGGGATCTCTGACACAACTGACCTAGACCTTATTCGAAGTCTAGACAGAGGAAAGGTAAGAGATACTACACAAAAAATAAATGAAATGAAAAACAGAACGTGCCCGCGAATACATAAATAAATCATCTGAAAACTGAAAACGTATATTTAAAACCGTCTGTGTTTTATTTTTAATCATATTATAAAAAAACTTTCAGAGTAAGTTGGTTGATGTTGTACAATAATGATTTTTATTACAGTAATAAATTACCTTTACATATTACGGATAAGAAAACGTTCTGTAAGATTTGGTTTCTCGAATATCCGTTTTTAAGATTTTTTATTCTGACGCAATTTATTTATTCTATTTCAAGGCTTTAAAAATACATTATCCACATTGAAAAATATTTTTGATATCGAGAAAAAATAAGTTTTTTTTGCGTTCGATAAATCAATATGATTCTTTCTGTAAGTGTTATTGGTATAGTAGGAAAATTATTAGTTACAAAACTGTAGATATTCTTAAATCGCAGTGAATAAGTTTGCTGATCATGATGGTATTAGTTTAAATTTATGTTTATTTGAATTTGCTTAAAAAAGTTTATTTTTACATTATGTTGTTTAAATAAAAAAATTGTCATAATATTCTTTACAAATACAAAAATATCATATAATAATGATATAAAGCGGAAAAATAAATTTAAAAAAAAAAAGCTTTTGGTTCATAGACTTGCTACAAACGAAAACCGAAGTCGGTTTCACTGAGTTAGTGATTTTACTGATTGTGTTCATTTTTAGCTTATGGAAAAATTAAATATTTCATATAACATAATTCATAATGTCTTTCCGCTATGAAAAAAGAGTCAAACATAATAAAGCGAATGAAAATTTGGACGATTTACCATAATTTAAGGCAATTTATTCTGGGTAAAGTAAGTAAATTCAATTAAATAATGTTTGATGTGAAACTTACGTCAACATAAATGACACACTGAAGTCAGTTTTTAATTAAAATTTTAAAAGGAACAGTTTAAAAAAATATTTTATTATTAAAAATTGTTAGTTCACGTCATGGAATTTAAAAAACACATTGTTTCTGGAATGTTCATTAAAATTATTCAAGGGGTTCTGTCCAATTTAAAATTAAAAAGTAAAGCCTTTGGAATATTTTTTGAAAAAATATTTCACACAATAAATGAGAGAAAATCTTTATTAAGTCACTCGCAAAAGAAGTTTTAATTAATATTTCACTATTGTATAATTAATAAAAATAATATTTTAGAGAAACGTATTTTCTTTTCACTTTTCCCTTTTCATTTAGAAATATTATTCAGCACTTTTTTGCTACAATACCATATGATTTATAGTTTGAATACTTTCATTCAAAAAACCACACTCGGCAAAATATTTGAAAACTTTGAAATTGTGTTAAAAGTATATCCGAGACGCTTGGGAATTGCATATTGCTCTATGAATATGAGTCTTGATTGCTTGAAAACGGCGTCAAACTATGTTTAAAAGTTTTTTCGTAATACCATATATACTTGAGCATATTGACTGGTTCGTAATGTTTATCTAGAAAATTCTTCATTAGTTTTTTTCAAATATCTTTGAAATTAAATGAAAATATTATAATTATAGTGGCAAGAGCATCTCTTTAGGAGAAATCATTAAAAAAAGTTAATTACACAACTGATTTTTTTATGAGAAGCGGTTGAATGTCAGTTCTCGACTTATCTCTTCGGAAATGGTATATTTTAAAAAAGGTTGGATTAGAGAATTATTTTTTAGTTCTCTACGATCGATTGAATAAATTAAAATGTATTCTAAAAGTTTCATTTAAATAATTTGAGTTCGTGATCACATAAAGAAGTCAGGCTTAAGCCAACGTTCCCTGTAATTTTTTTATACTGTGTGTGCGGACCATCAACTTCTGCGAGCAGTAAATTTTCAGCAAAATAAAAAATGTGCGCAAATTTAAAAATTTGGTTAAATAAGTTTATTTTTGCAATGTTTCAGTGTGCGGGGATGGAAAAATGTATGCGGGCACACCTTAGCAGTAACATTAGCTTAAGCGTAATGACGTTAAATACTCGACTATGTGACTAAGATCAGCAATATATTAATATTCAGTCAACAGTTTTATTCGAACGTTAAAAATCTAAAGTATTCTCATGAAGCAATCATAGAAAAATAAAAAGCTAATTAAATTTAGTTCACAATATTTAAAGGAATTTTTATTAGAACTCCTTATCCTCTTATCCGTACCACTATAATACAAGCATTTTTATAACATTGTGGGTCTATAGTTTGGGTTTTAAATTTTAAATAGCATGCTAAGAAATAAATATTCTGAGAACTTAATTTTAATATTTTTAACGAAAATTAATTAAAAAATAAGTCATAAAAGTGTTTCATCGCATATTATGTGGCATAATATATAATCTGTGGTAAAAGATTAATATTATATGTGTCCCCGTTTTATTATAAGCCCTGTGTTTATAGTTCGAAAAGCTCTCACAGGAGAGGTTTTCATTCGGAAAATGCGAGATGTCTCAACCATTCAATATCCGGAAAACGGAAATCGTCGCGGAAGATATGTCACCGGAGCCTTATATATGCGGCAAAAATATCCGCTTCAGGGAATATTATACCACAAAAAAATATGATTATATAAAATTTTTCGTGACATAAATCTTATTGGGAAATATAAAATGTATACGACATGAAAAGGACATATTCTGTTTTGAGTTGAGCGCGGTTGTTTGGTCATTCCGTTCGGTGAATTTGCTTTCATCCTGCGAATGTGAGAACCGTTTCTCATATATTTAAGACAATGTTTTTTCTTATCTTTGTGTGATCAATGGTTATGCGGTTGAAATGGTGCAATATTCTATACTGTCTTTTTTAATCGTTTTTTAATTTCTATTTTTATAGCGATTAATATTCTAATTGAAGAGCCAAGACAGTCTTAAAAAATAATATGTTAAACTAATTTTCAACACATCGACTGTGGAAAGGAAAAATGACGTAACCCACACATTAAAAAAATCAGGAGACACAAAAAAACGGTTTTGATGATTTTGGGCCAATCACAAAATACACACAACTTTATACTGCACGAAAACTAATAAACCGGTTTTTAATCGACTTTATTTAACAGCTTAACGACCGCACGTTTTTTTAATAAAATTTCACCTGGCGAAATTAAATTTTGCGAAAAATTCGCAAAAATTATAATTTTACTAAATTCACTATAATTTGTAAGCAAATTGAGATATCTTTACAAAATTTAATTTTCTTAGCTTCCAGATACTTCGCCTATACGCATATATGTGTCCGCCAGCCAGCAACCTTTGTTTTTCAAAGACTCAAATACGCGTCCACGGTCGTTAAGCTGAAAGTTAAAATAACATATTTAAAAAAAAACCTTTTTTTAAGTTTTTTTTCCTTATCCCAATTTATACAGGCCCTTCATTTTTTTTAAGCTTAAAAGAAAAGTTTAGATATTAATTCGACATTTTCAGCTTGCATCCTTTTGATAGAACGTATATCAAATTGTATACATTGTGATTATCGAAAAAAAGCTGTTTTAAAAAAAATGTAGGTTACGTCTTTTTTCCTTTCCACAGTCGATATGTAATAATATGTTTATTATAATTATGCGAATCAGTAACTATTTTTGACTATGCTAAATACTGCCTTGCCAAAATTGCTTCATTACTTTGATAAAGCGTATTTAGTGGTATTGGTTGTATTATAAAGTAAAAAAATATCAATATATTTTTTTTCTATATTTTTCCTGACGTTTACAAAATTAATAGTTTGGACGAAGACGTTAAGCTGAAATGAATATTAACTAGAACTAGAATACATTACTTTTTTATCTTAAAACATATACAGTGACATTTAAGTATTTACACGATTCTTTGTTTTGTGACTAAAAATATTGTTTTGCTTTTGATTTTAAATTTCCACTTATTAACTGGATATTCATGCAAGGATCGGCTTGAGGAGTTCTTCTCGTTCAAAAGCTTTTAATCAAAATATCGAGTCTTATAACTCATTAGCGTAAATAAACCTTACAAAATAAAAAGTTTTTATATCCATTTTTTCTATCAATAAGTATATATCGCCTGGTAATACAATTAAATAAATAAAACTATTTTTCATAATTGATCGATTTGAGTTAAGTTATCTCAAGGTATTTAATTAAATTTCAAGAAAAGAGAAAGGGCAGCGGTAAAACAACCATTTTTTTAATAAAATTTTTGTAATAGGATAAAAAATATCAACGTATTTTAGCTATACAGTTTTTAATATTCATGATCATAAATATTAAAAACTGTAGAAATAAAATACGTTGATATTTTTACCCTATTATAATGGAGTTCTACCAAGTAAATGCCAAATCAATAAATAAAAAAATAAATAAAAAAAAATGTATTTATGTACAATGTAACTTATCTAGTTCTGTGTATTTTTTTAAAATTAATATTATTGTAAAGTCTTGTATTAATAAATCAACTGTTGCGTTGGCAACATTGTACCACGTGTATTATCTCTGGATGCGATTACAAACGTTTATTACTTAGCTTAATTGAGTAATGCAAAAAATATAAACGAGAGAAAAAATATATTTGCTTCAATTCATAATTTTTTTGACAAGATTATTTACGATACAAATTAAAACGATCTAAGCATTTTCATTAACTTAATATTCAAACGATAAAAGTTTTTAAAATCGTTAGTTGACCCATAAAATCAATCAGTGTTTTTTTTGGATACATTGTTTCTATCAAGTTAAAATTTATGAATAACTAACTATCCACGTGTAAAATGCATTCTAGTTGAGGAATTGGATCATCGTATTTTTTCCAGCATCCGCTTGATCGACTCGCTCAGCCGTCGACCCGTAAGGCAATAAAATCGTTTTTTAGAATATCAACACACAACCACTATAGTAATTTTTCATTCCAACAATATTACGTGAACATTTTTTATGTCAGTTTTTATTTTTGATTTAAATTTAAGAAATACTATTTTACAAAAGTTTATGCACATTCTCTATCGATGTTTTTTATATACATGGAAAAATTATAGATGCCAAACTGTTGTATAAGTTGTGTCATATTATAATGATAACATGAATTGTCTGACTTGACTTGAACTGTCAGTTCAAGTTCATCCGTGCACTTGAACGCCCGAAGATGGCGGAAGGCGAAACCCGGATCGTTAGTGACAAAATCTGTGTGAATGTACACAATTTGAACGATTCAAATTTAATTTTGAAATTCCACCAAGCACCTTCAGTTTAAATCTTAAATTAAGAAATACTTATGTTTGCATTAGATTATAAATTTAAAAAGATGATGAAAATTGAATTTAAATTCGAACTGATGTTAAATTGTGGATATGAAATATCTGACGGTTGTTTTGATCTCTTATATAGTTTTTTAGATCGCCAAGAATAGCTTACTCCAAAAACTTAGATAAATAGTCCACAACTAAGTAACAACTCTTTTTCATAGTATGTAATCAAGTAAAATGAAAGCTCCCTTTACACCGGCGTAAGGCAAAAAAAATACATTTTCTCATGTTACATATAACACTTTAAACGTTAAAATAAAATCACCTGCACAGTATTTACCATAGTTTAACAAAAAAATTGACTTCTTGCACCTTGCATAAAAATGTTTATTCATTGCTTTGTGTTGCATGTCTGATGTTTTCTGCATTTTCTCATGGGCTACATTTTCCGCTGTGAATGTAAAATATCAGATACGCCGGGAAATATTTACCGAGCAATCCCTTTGCTTCGATTTAACGTGCCCCAAGAATGTTTGCTCAGTATTAAAGAGTATGTGCAAATAAAAGTACCATTAGAGTTGCTCAGAACGAATAGACGAGACGAACGGAGTAACAGCATATAGAAAGAAAACAGTTTTATATGGTTTGACTTTCATAAATGTTTGATAAGAGAAATATTGTTAAAACGAAAAGTAATATAATTTGGCGTGTAGATTTTTTTTAGTAAAAATATAAATTTCCAAAAAGCTACCACTGAGTCTATAGCAAACTGTAATTGTTTTAAATATATTTTTTGAAGTATTATTGTGATAATTCATCATGTGTAAGATGGGCTTCATTATGATTATAATACTTAAATTAATGTTGACTATTTTGTTCTACATACAAAATTTTAGATCATACGAGATTGTAAGTCACTTAAGATAAACTCGAGAAGAATTGTTATCGCAAACACCCATATCTGAGATCTTAAATTTCAATTTTAAAAAAAAATGCGAATTGAACCCTGAACCACCTGGTTGGTAGAGCATTTATCAACTAGACCACAGCGGGTGACATTATACATGATATATCATAAATGTCACATGGTTATTGTAAACGATAGCTTAAGAAAAGTAATACGATATCAGATGTCAGATAATATTATGTTTTATTTGCAGAAGAGTGAGGTTTAAATGATATTTCTTATTGACCAATTATTTATGAGCGCGGTTCTTATCAATGATGTCGGGAGAAACTGAAAAAAATATACAATATACTTCCATACTTTTGATAGTAAAAACCTTTCTGCCATCTTGAGACATTCAAGTGTACGAATGAAGGTTTTTATCGAGTAAATATAGAATAATTGAGAAAAAGTATTATCATTATCACAAGTTTAGAATGTATTGATGGCGGTCATCATTATTTTAATTCTGATTTGATGTTAATGACCTCAAATATTACGTCATAATACGTCTTTTAAATTATATGTGATTATTAAAATCGATTATCACTAAAAAGCAATTCGAAAACTTCAAACGAATAAACTTGAATTTAGAAGATTGGGAGTCGTTTGAATTTAAGAAACTAAATAACTAAATAGATTTTTTGATTCTTAAAATGTATAAAACACTAAAATGTCTGGACATGCCAAAAGGTGAATCCCAAGTGATAAATGACAAAAAGTGTGGAAAGGTAAAAAATATGCGATTCAAATTTTATATTTAAATTTCATCAAGCACCTTCAGTTGAAATCCTTAGTTGTATACTATCTATACTATTATTTAGTGTTAAAACTAAGCACGATAAAAATCGCATACAAATATTTTTTATTGTACATATACTTTATATTAACGTGTACAAAACGCATATTTTTACAGAATAAGAATCACCAAGCAAAAACAATAAGTCAGCGATTAACTTAAATTTATAAAAAAATAAATTAATAAATATTAAAATCTACTTTTACTTTTTTTAGCCATTTAAAGATGTTAACGCGTTCATTCGGGCAGTATTTTTTATATACTTTAATGTTCATGATTGTCTGTAAAAATATTTCTTAATAACCAAATCCTATTGACTTGAGGAGTGCTATGTCAAATTGTGGTTATAATCCGAATTTGTTACAGCTAAATATAGTACATTTTGAAAAAAAAAGATTAAAATGAATGTAAAATTTAATTATTTATAACAAAATTTAGGGACTATAGAAATAACGGACTACTCAAAATCTTGTCAAAACTTTGTTCTAAGATTTCAATCATTCTCAAAAGCTGCTTTACTCACATTCATTTCACGAGGTTTCCCACGGCATACCAAATTTTCCCTCTGTAATTTTTTTTCATTCGGTTATTAAATAATTATATATGTGGGCAGTTTTATGTAACGTAAAATACAAAATATTTGCTTTTATTTAACACTTGGCATTACCTAAAGTTAAAGACACACTAGCGTAACGTAATATCTCACGCGGCTCGGAGACTAGAAAAATACGTCTCTGCCGATGGGGGTCGTTTAGGGACCCCAGTGGTTTCCTCATTATTGGCCTTATTCTTATGAATTTCAAAAAAAAATAGTCTAAGGGCTTTAAAATATCTCTCTGCATCATTCCTCATACATTTTTTTTTATAAAAATCCGTGGTTTTTTAATAAATAATCATGTTTTAAGTTGCGCGTAAAAAAGACGTCATCCCAGCACACATATGAAATTACAACTGACGAATTTAGCCCAGCTATCTTACGAACGATCGTTATCGCGGGCGCTTATTGCCTTATCGCGTTATCGCGTATTTCTAAAGATCCAAAAATCTATGATATAAGAATACCTTAATTATAAACATTGTATCACCCATATTAAAATAGATATTGAAGAAAATGTGGGTATTGGGGTCGCATTTCTTGAGCTTAGAACCGGAAAAGATATGGATGTTGCAGAATATTGACCTATTAAATTGAGCCAGTGATAATTTTACAATAAAAAATGTTTTGTTTTGACAAATAATGATGTTACAACAAAATTAGTCATGTATGGCTACGTAAAATATTACCCCATTTGCCATGTTAGTAACCATCTGACCTTATAAAAAACCAAATGTTCAGGAAAAAACTGTCAGAAGCACCGCAAATTACACACTAGGCTTACCTTTTAAATAAGTTAGCAGGTATCAGGTGGGGTTCAATGCGATACCTTTATACGAAGCTTACGCAGGCAAAGCCATGAGCCGTATTCCACATGGCAAGTAAAAGCGGCTGACAGTTCGTAGAATTTCGTCTAAGAGAAATTTTACTATTGTAGCATTTTACTGTTGATTAAAATTACAAAATGACATTTAAGTTTACTGATGTTTTGTGAAGTACAGGGTATATTGAACTCGATGTATTCCTTGTAAATAACTTATTATTTTGATGAACTTTTTCGCAAAACTTCTGTTGAAAATCTTTCACAATAAATGTACAGATTCGTTGATTTTTCAATTGTATGGATGGATAAACAATTGAAATGAAAGAAAACTAAAATAACAGTGCTAGCTAATATTCGCTGTACATGAATACCGTGGATATGTTTTGATAGACTTCATCTAAGAATCACTAATTTCATTCACTATACCAACTGCAGTATATAATACAATGATTACCTTTAAAAAATGTGCTACAAATGAATCACACAGAAAAAATACATATTTTTCAAGCAAATATGCCGATATTTTTTAATAAGTAAACTGCTGCATAACTGTTTTTCGGAAAGCGCGAAATAATTCAACGTTGATGATGGCGCTTTATAATTCTGTTTAAAGCTTGGCGACTTGTATGCCATATCAATTATAATTTAACTAACTATGTAAATGTTTGCGTCAATCCAATAAGAGTGGTGTCCGGGAATCTCTCCAGTGGAATTGAAATCTTTTGAATACAAAAAATAACAAAATAGATCATTATTGGTAACGTATTCTTTTATTTGATTATTATCTTACCACAGACATGATTATGAGTTTTATACGTGTGTTTTTTTAATAAACTTATCTTTAATTAACGTTAATTTTAAAAATGTTTGTTTTTCAGTATGTCTCCCTTTTGAGGCCGCCTATAACAGAAAGTAACGCACCTGGCGCAGAAGTGATTGACAAAGTTGAATGGAAACAGGTACAATCATATTTTCTATATCACCACATTACCTAATCATCCACTTTTCCCAAAATTATTTTTTCATATTACTATAATTGTTCTGCTTAATTTTATTATATTAAGAGAGAAGAAAAAAACATATTATTTAAAAATATGCACTAATACGCCTTAAAAATATCCTCAGTTAAAAATAAGTGTTATAATAATGGTAATCAAGCATTTACTATGCTATTTGTTTTTTCATTGATATACGGTATTAATCAACTTCAGAAATGACTGTGTTTACTATGCAAATACAGCTCTCAGCTATTTTAATTGATCATATTTAGTTAATGAAAAATTTAAAAAATTATAGAGTTTATTTTTATTTGTTTATCTTAATATAAATCTTTAAAAAAACCGTCTTAATGTGTATTTGTTATCCAAAATACTACTAAGCAGCAGCAAAATAATATTTGTATTCAATTTGTGTGTCGTTTTGTTTAAAAAAAATGAAATTGAATATGTGATATTTCAGTTTTAATTCAATATGCTGCCAGTAAGAATAATTATACATATAATATCATAGACTAACGATGTAATAATATTTTTGTTTAAAATATTATTTTCAAAACTGGTGACAAACATTTTAGACAGTATTTATATTTCAATAAGTTGTATTTTGGCTTTGAAGTGACTTTTTACATTAATTAAACGTACGTAAATGATTTCGTAAGACCCTAATTATTATTCCTTCATACCCTTGTCAAACGTTTTTTTTTTGCACTTTTATCAAAGTTTTATGCTCGCGAAATCCCGTTATAGCAGTTTAATTAACACGACCGGCCCCTTTCACTTTTTGTGAGCCGTAAAATTATGGTAATCTCTGCGCATTGATTAATGTTTATTCCGTTTTTTATAACTCTCTCCTTAGATTATAATGAACCTTAAAATTTTACGTTTTGTACAAAGGAAAACGTGAGGTATTCTAATGCACCTTTTTTCCCTATTAACCTATGTTAATTCACTGTAACACTCGACTCTAATGGGTTCGGTTAAATTATGCCGAGAGGAAATATTCGGTTTCATAATTAATCAACGTGAAACAATTAGTGAAGAATTATTACAAGAAAAGGATATGAGGTTCGTGAAAGCAAAAACCGATTAATCCACATTATTTCAAATTCTAAAAAAAATACATTCATATACCATAAATCATTTCACACAATAAATAAAATGAATAGCTTTTGAAACCTGACAAATGTATATGATTTATTTATTTTTTAAATCACACACAGAAACCGAAATATGGAATGTCACTCAATCTTATTTCATTATATTTATCAAAGTAAAGGGTTGAATTTCTATAAAAATATGCATATTGTTCTCAGTTAGAAATACAATACGATAGAAAAAAATCAATAATACGTGCAGAAAAGCATTGTATATTGAATCAATTTTTGCTTTAAAACGTCTTATATTCAAATTTATTGCGAATTAAATACTGTTATATATATTCGAATTTTATGTCACATTTTGGACTATTATTTTAGAGTTTTCTTAAAGTTTACCTGTTGAACCGCTAGTAAAAAGCCCGAGTATTTGCTAAAATTTTAATTTCTGAATTGGTTAGAAAATATGCGTGAAAAAGGTAAAAAAAAAAAAATATATACTATACATAATATGTTTATTTCATACAAATGAAATATTCAATCCGATAAAAATATTTCTCACTTCAATATATTTCACAAATGTTACATATTTTCTTTTGAAAGCGTCACCTTCTTTGAAATGAGTTTATATGCCAGCAAAAAGGTCCAAGTACATTTTTATAAAGGTTTTAATTCAATTATCCATAGTGTGTCGAGAATTCTTATCAAAAAAAAGCTGATTTTTCCATTCCCACAGGTGTTTGATATTCTGTGGAGCGACCCACAGCCTGGTGAAGGCTGTATACCAAACGCCCTCAGAGGAGCTGGGACCTATTTTGGTCCTGACGTCACTAAAAGGTTTCTTAAACGACATCGACTGCTCTTCTTGGTTCGATCGCACGAGTGTAAACCAGGAGGCTATGAGATTCTCCATAATAATAAAGTGAGTGAAAAAAGAAAAAACGAGTCATTTCGTTAAAACTGTTCATAGTAAATTATAATTGATAAATAATAATGACCGTTCTCGTATTCGAGAGGTTGGTTAAAGTGACCACCTGTTTAAGTCTCCGAATTTTGGGAGTCATGGGTATTTGTACACTGTTTGTGGACTGTATGTAGAGCGATGGCTTACTACGTTTCTAGTCCAATATTCTATCGTTTTCCTCTGCAAATATAATTGGGTAAGCGAGTAAATAACAACCAGTTCAAACAAATTTCAATGAGAGTCTACCTATATATATGGTTTTGATTGAAAAAGTATTGTTATATTTGAGAATTTTTCTTATTGTAATACGAATTGTATTTCTATAAATTTACTTTAATTTTAGAAGATATTAGCAAAGCGGAGTAAACGGCTTCTTTTTATGACGGCAATCGATCCAATGTTAAATAAATACCTATTCAGAATTCCTATTAATTTCTCGGCTAATACGCTTTGGAACACTCGCTTACCGCAACTCTAACGCTGGGTACCGATAAATTTAATTACCTTTACATATTTACATAGTTGGGAAAATTGCGGGCAACACTGGTAGCAAATAAACCTATATATTTCCGTTTTAATAATTTAACTTGTAACTTTTGTCAATAATAATTGTTAAAGACATATTTTTTGTGTAATCCACACAACACGAAATAAATATTTGTTTTACTCATATTACATACATTTTTACATATATGTATATATCCTAGAATTGAATACTCGATTGAATGATTACGATGATGATCAAGAAGTTTTAAATCTTATCAATTCAATACTCTCTCTAAAACATGAGGTTAGCTGCGCAAAAAAATCAAAGACTGCGCGGCCCAATCCAACAAATGCGCGGTATAATTTGTCATGTTTAATATGAAAAATAGTTTAAGATTTCGACTGAAGGTGCTTGGTGGAATTTCAATATTAAATTTGAATCGTTCAAACTATGTACATTCTCACAAATTTTGTCATTAACGACCCGGGTTTCGCCTTTCGGCATCTTCAGGCATTCAAGTGCACGGATGAACTTGAACTGACGCTTAGTAAAAGTTTCGTGTTTATATAAGATATAAATGCATCACTGAGTCCAGAGCCACTGCTGGCAAAAAGGATAAGCCCATGGGAATGCCAACAGATTTGACTAGTGAGCAGTTTCAAGAATTATATAATTTGTTTGTCGGCAAAGGTTTTATGATTATATGATTTTATGGTTATATAGGGTATAGAAGAGGAGATGTGGGAAAATTTGATATTTCGTTTAAAATCGGAAGATTTTGCAGCTGTGCTTTGTTGATTTCTAACATTTCTTGGAAAAAGAGCTTATGACTGTCCGTATTTGGGTGTAACATTTTTATCCCTTGTTCCTGATTGAACACGTGTCCTTCCGATATTAAGTGATTAGCAAAAGTAGACGTGTCTTTTTTCAATCTAAAGGCTGCCATATGTTCTAAAACCCGGATGTTCAGTGTTCTTTCTGTTTTGCCGATATAAAACTTTGTACAACAAGAGCATTGCAATCTATATGCAATCTATTGCATCAGTGTTCTTTCTGTTTTGCCGATATAAAACTTTGTACAACAAGAGCATTGCAATCTATATGCAATCTATTGCATCCGGGTTTTAGAACATATGGCAGCCTTTAGATTGAAAAAAGACACGTCTACTTTTGCTAATCACTTAATATCGGAAGGACACGTGTTCAATCAGGAACAAGGGATAAAAATGTTACACCCAAATACGGACAGTCATAAGCTCTTTTTCCAAGAAATGTTAGAAATCAACAAAGCACAGCTGCAAAATCTTCCGATTTTAAACGAAATATCAAATTTTCCCACATCTCCTCTTCTATACCCTATATAACCATAAAATCATATAATCATAAAACCTTTGCCGACAAACAAATTATATAATTCTTGAAACTGCTCACTAGTCAAATCTGTTGGCATTCCCATGGGCTTATCCTTTTTGCCAGCAGTGGCTCTGGACTCAGTGATGCATTTATATCTTATATAAACACAAAACTTTCATTTACTAAGCGTCAGTTCAAGTTCATCCGTGCACTTGAATGCCTGAAGATGCCGAAAGGCGAAACCCGGGTCGTTAATGACAAAATTTGTGAAAATGTACATAGTTTGAACGATTCAAATTTAATGAAAAATAGTGTTTTGAGTTTTAGTGAACCGAGTGAAAAAACATGTTTTAACATTTCCTGCTCTTTGATGGACGGTAAAAACCCAGGACGTACATTTTTAAAAACATGTTTTTCACTTTGTTGTTTAAAGGCCAGCAACATATCGGAAGTATTTCTAAGCAACGTAAGGGAAGTGTTAAAGGAGAGTTATTAAAAGTTTTGTCGCCTTCTGTGGCCCAGTTGGTTAGAGTTTGCTATACCGATCACGCAGGTCTGTGCTCGATTCCCGGTCAGATCACAGTGAATTTGAGAATTATTCAATTTAAAGTTGTGATTGAAGACTAGGTGTTTGTGATGTCAATTCACATCGTTTCCTCTCCTCCCATTCTTCTGATCCTTTAATAAATAGCGATTAGCCAACCACTAGTCCTGTTCTAGTCTTATCCTTCTTTCCCTATTACTCACTTTGAAAAAAGTGAGGTTGAGCGACTGAGTAACAAATATTTCTCGTAGAAAAAAAACTTCTGTTGAGATACCTCAATTAGGAGGCCACATGCTCCACATTGTGAGTGGACATGGATTGAAAAAAAATAAAAGTAAACAATATTCAGGCGTATTATATTTCATTTAAAAATAATGGATTATTTTAATTTTTGACAATCGATAAATTTAAAAATTGTCATTAAAATATACATTTCTTCGGTTATAAAAAAAATCGCAGACATATTGAATTTCTACTGTGGCGGTAATCATCCCTTTGACATAAAGATAAAAAGAGTTTGTGCGAGTGAAAAGCTCTGCTCGAAGTTGATGCGAAGGACGTCTATAGAAGCTTTTTGTTATTCTCGGGATCAGTTTACGTTGGCCAGATAAAACCACTGATTGACATCCACAATAATGGTCCGTGAAAAACGATCCGAATGCTTCACTCGCTGTGCGAAAAGGTCAAGCCGTAAAGGAATTAATATGTCGCGCGATTTTATTCGGCGACGTTTTTAATGGAATTCAACACTAGTTCCCAGGTGTTTTCACGGCGAACTTTTTAGTTTAATAAAACCAATTCATCAAATTTTAAAAAATGTTTACGAGTCTCGAAAAGGGGGTCGCAAATATATTTTTTGATCTGACAACCTACATACAGATCGAAAAAACTATCTGAACACTTTTTCCATCGGGCACCACAAATAAGGGATGAATTCAGAACATATGGTATAGGCTTCTTTTACTAGCTTAAATATAAAAAAAAAATTATAAACATACAAGGTGTGTGATTAAGATATATAAATACAATTGCAGTTTTTTTAAATAAAAAATAAGCGCTAAAATATTATTTATTGGTAGAACTTTGCAATATTAAATAATATAAATGAAAATTTTTAAGATGGTAATTCATTTAGTTTTTACTAATGATGAAGTATTTTTAATATCTGTTTCTCAATAACGTCATCACCACAATAATGGTTTGACAGATTCGTTAAACTACATTTCACATTTTCTTATCAATTGGTAATTCTATTTAAACTTCGTTGCGTTTTCATGGAAATTTTAAAAAAACATTAGCTCCTTTTGATTTTTGAGGAATCCAAGTTTTGAAATCATAACCCACAGTAAAAAAAAAATATTTCCCGATTTATGGTTGGTTTTTTATTTTTAATATTCTTAAAAATTATAAAAGTCACAATCATAGAAAATATAACTGTATTTGAACTAAATGCATAGATTTATTTTTAAAATTGTCTTTGAAATCTATTGTAGAACGACAATATTTAATATTCATCATTACTTATATGATTACATTTGATTTAAACACAAAATAATCACTTGTCAAATAAAAATAACCTAGATAATTATTTATACTGTATGCTAGAGTTGATTCCCGATCGGAAAACCAAGTTTTTTTATAATATAAACAAATAAAATTCATATGAAAAGACTCTGAAATATGTATGTCATATCATGTTGCTAAATGCGTACGTAGTACAACAGCTTATTCAAAAGTAAATGTATATATTTGCTTTCCGCTTTCAAATTTATAATATTTCAAGGTTCATTTACTACCAATACAGGCAGCGATTGTAGATGATATACTTTGGCGATTTTTGCTATTTATTTTGCAAAGAAGCACGATAGCTTAGTATTCGTTTTCAATAGTAAAAAAAAAACAAATACTTCACGTTGTATTGTGCAAGAAAAGCTGCAACATGCTTATAAGTAAGATCAATAAATTTAGCATGAGGCTAATATAAGTTCAGTTTACTCGACACGCTACTAGTATATTGATCTTGGAAAACGCTAAAAGAGGCCTTCGAGGGCAGAAAGAAAAATGGGTCAACGTAGGCTTTCGGGGTTGCCGACACTATAAACTTTTCTCAAAACTTGTTTGAGAATCAACTGATTGGGCTTGAAGCGGGCCAATTATTCACACTTTCCAGAAGGGCTTTTTACGTATATATATGAATACTCTTAAGCTTTAAAACAACATGAAAAATGTATGGAAGTTGAATGGTATATATTATTATCCTTAACAATTTACTAAACGTTAAATTAATTTTACTTATTCATTTATTTCTCTTTAAAGATTACTTTTATAAACTTTTTACTTTCTTACATTCGTTTCTTTGAATAATCCGAAAATTCTCATATTCATCAATTATTACTTATAACGTTTAGTGTACAGATCCTTGTAAAATTGCCTTTTGCAGTCTATAATACAATACAAAATAGTTGTCTTGATTAATTGTTTATGTCTCACCTGTAATGTATGGCATACAAATTCTTATGCACATAATACGCATATGTATACACATAGAGATAAAGATGAGTTATTTTTGAACGGTGGCACTGATACTTGCTGCATAATATGACTTGTCAGATGCAGTGGTCGAAATCATTGGATTTCATACCGGATTTAACGGATTCGAATCCCAGTACGAACAGCATTTTCCCAATCGATTTTTAGATTTCTGTTAAAAACATAGATTTTTGTGATGTTTAAAAATACTCCCCCGCCAATTCAGTTCGAAAATAACGAGCTGTGGAAAGAGTGATTAGCCAACCACCAGTACTGTCCTGTCCTTTCCTTTTTACCCCTACTACTCTTCTCTAAAAAATAGAAATTGATCGACTCAGTAGAAAATAGTTATCGTAGAAAACTTACGTTGAGATACCTCCAATACGAGGTCAAATTTTCCACATTGGGAGTGTACATGCATTAAAAAATATAATACTACTTGACGAATATTATTTTATTTTAATTTACTGTATTTATATTATTACTTTTGTTTATTGAGCTATTTTGAATTCTAAACTTTCAGGTTATAACAATATTCTCCGCATCGAATTATTACGAGATCGGCTCGAATAAGGGTGCTTATCTGAAATTGGTGGGACCGCAGCTCGACACTCACTTTGTTCAGTACACAGCAGCTATTTCCAAGACCAAGCGGCTTACCTTCCGGCAGCGAATTGGGCTTGTGGAGACTTCGGCCATTCGTGAGCTGAGTGCTCATATCCTCGAGAGCAGACTTGATCTCGAGACACACTTTCGGAGCTACGATAGAGACGGCGATGGTAAGTGTCTGTTGAGTTTGCTATTGAATTAGAATATGAGTATAAATTTTGTATTTGTTATATATTTAATGGATGGATTTAAGCAAAATAAACACTTTGTCTTTCCCAATTTTATTTTGAAAATTTCTAATTCCTCTTGGTTAATAAAGAAATTAAAAAATAAACATACGTCATAAATCTTTATTATACTTTTATCCCGTGATGAGAAAATTGAACCTTTCGGAAAGCCATTCACTGCATTGCAGATAAAAAGACTTCTGTGAATTGAATATTACAACATTCCGTATTTTGGCAAGTGTGAGTTTGTACCTTTAGACTGATTCGTTAATCTTACCAATACATATTTTGTTTCAGTATATTTATATTTTAACAAATTTCAGTCAAATATTCGTTGAACTTTTAGATACATATTTTATAATTGAAGTGTCCATAGCAACTTCACATCAACTAAATCATTTAATGTTTATGTCCGTAAGTATTATAAGTGACAACATTAAACCAAATTGACATGTACTTAAAGTCAATAAAAAATATTTTGAAGAGTTAGTCACGTTTTTTTTATGGGCATATGTATAAATATAATTTTCGGATGACAGTATTTTGAGCAGTTTATCAATTGACGTGTAGAAACCATTGCGGGCTTCATTTTCAATAGCGTTAGAACACCGAGATGTTCTTTAGGGATTCTTGAAAATGAAAACTGTAACGGCTCAAACGTCAAGCAATAACTATAAGAATACGGTGCCAGTCAATAATAATATATATATATATATTTTTCAATGCATCTTAGCATTTTTAAACTAATTTTAATATAATGATTTAGTTTGACCAACATTAGGCCGAACCGTAAATGAGAAGCGACAAACACTGCGGATAGTTTATTGTACAAACTATGGTTTTTATAATTTAAGATTTCGACTGATGGCTTATAGATTACGGTTTTTAGATTTTAAAATCGTGTTCACTTATCTAAAAACTTAGTTAGTTACAAAAAACATAAAAAGATTTTCTTGGACATTTTTAAACTATGTACTTTAGACTCTTTTGTAACGTATTTATTCATTTTACTCTGAAAAAAACGCGAAAAAAAATTTGTAATGATTCAGCATTAGTAAATGCACTTTTTCAGGAGAAAGGCTATTATTTAAACAGCACATTTACCTGAATTAAAAAGCAAAAATTTTCTTTACGTATTCTTTAATTCGTTATCATTATTAGGTATCTAAACTAATGCACGAGCAAGCCCCACTTAACAAGGCAAAGGTAACTTATGGCGTACCCTATTAAGTGATAAGAGAATGCGGCGAAAGCTTATGGTAGAGAAGCGGCGGCATGGGGGGTTGCGAGAGCGTCTTTCATTTAAGGTTTCTGTGCCGTCATTAATATAAATTTGGGGTGAATTAAAAAATGTTAACACGCATCTATTTAATCGCTTTTTATTGGCAAGAAAAAAGGAAGGCTTGGTTGCTTAACGTGGAGAACAGAAGTGAAAAAATACCTCGTGTAAATTAATTATAATGGTTTCTTCAACGATTTCGAACAATTAAACAAAGCAAAGTGAATCTCTTTAAAATTTTGTTTATTTAATCAAAAATGATTGACAATTACAAATTTTATCAATACCATGCTAAAGATACATACTTCTTTCAATTATGTCGACATGAAAAGTTTACTGAAGAATATAGTTTGATAATTTTGTTTTACAAAGATCGATTTGGCTATCTTGATCAACTGTCGAATATTATTCTGATTATCTTTATCAAAACTTAACTTTAATTAGATATTTCATACAAGAGATGTCGTTTAACAGTGTTGAGTGTTGATTTTGTATAAAGTATACACATAAAACGTAATTGAATAATTCAGGTTCGATCTACAGAACATACAAAAAATAGTTTTGTTAAAAAAAATTATAGTTTTTTGATTAAAAATAGATAATTTGAATGAAAAAATATCTTGATATTTGTAGCCGGTAACTCCGGCCATGTTTCCTATTATTTAACGTTAAGCGTCGTTTTCTTCGGTTCCGTTTTCCTTCGAGTCTGTGACCAGTACGGAAGCATAGTACTAAATAAATTGTTTTTTTTTTAATCGTATTGTGGATTCGACTTCAAAGGATATCTATATTCCACACGATCCAAATAACAACGAAAACGATAAGTGAACTAATTTATATGTTGAAATTCTCCATTAGGGGCGCATATGCCATGCATTGGGAACAAACATGGTTGAAAAGTTTAAAAGCAAATTATATCGTAAAAGCAAATTTATTTACTGCAGGTATTTTATCTCATTTCCTGCATGCGTGCTGTCTCACTCATATATTCTGATGAATTGCATTTTTTCTATATTAATCTGTCTGTCTGTATTGCTCAGTATAATACTAGTTTGTAAATAATCAATGTAATGCTGAGCGTTGCTAGATTGTCTCATAAACGTTTTTATATTACAATTAGACCTCACAGTTAACACGAATATGAAGATATTTTACGTGTAATATTCGAGTAACCATGTATTCGAAATTTAAGTCGACATACATATAATCAGATCTTTTTTCCCACGTAACGCGGTGGAACTGCGCTTCGACACCTTTTATCTCGACATTTTTAATGTTTCAAATCAATGTTCGCAAAATTTTATTTTTATTTGATTTTTTTTATACCGAAAGACGTTTGAAGATATATTTTAAATCATGATATCCAGACACAGTAATAATAACCGAAAAAATCTACAAGATCGATTTCTGTTTTAAGGGGTTGGTATTTAAGATACCACTTTTTAAATCTTTAAATTAACAAGGCAAAGCGAGAGCGATAAGTTAACCATTAGTCCTGTACCAGCCCTGTCTTTCTATCCTTACTATCTTAAAAAAATGGAGGTTGAGCAATTGACTTACAAGCACATTTTGTAAAATACTCTGTTCATATACCTTCATTATGAAACCATTTCCTCCACATTGAGAATTTTAAAAAAGAGACCTCATAGAATTTATGATACTATCATCCCTACATTGGATGTCTATTATAATCTAATATTTTGTATTAATTATTCGATTTTAGTCCTGCAGAAGTTTCCATTAGCTGTTTCTCATTGCTTCCAATTTCACAGTAATACAGTCTGTTCTTGCTTTAATTGCAGTTGAAATTGTCGAAGCGCCGTATCTTAGGCATCATTTTCTAATTGGGTCGGCTACAGTAGCGTGCTCGAAAGATTACGTGTTTTGAAATGATATAATTTTGGTACATTTTGCTTTGTTCAGTATACGAGTTTATTTGTATACTATTGAATGGCTATTTTCCAGATCAAGCTGAAAACAACGGAAAGTAAAAATTAAAAGCTTACTTGAATGTACTCTTTTCAAAAATCTTTTACTTTGGATAGGTATAGAATAACTGACAGTAATGTTAGGATAAAAAAGTTTTGAAAAAATGTTCATTTAACATAAGCTTTTCATTTATTTTCGTTGAAAAGAACTAATCATCAACCGTAGATCACAACAAAAGAATGGACTATCAGGAATGATGTCAGATGATGCTAATTATTGACTATAGAATGTTGAGAATTTATAGGCATACTAAATAACTATTTAAGAATAAGTTTACTACTACGGTGAAATTTTATACAAAACCTCCTAGCTATCAGTAAGTACTCATTTTCAAGAAGTCAATACATTTATTGTAATATTTATCGAAAGGCATCGAACTTAGTTTTAATAAGTGTATATTTCTTTTAGCTGTTTTATATCCAATACCCAAAAACGTTTCTATTCAACTAAATTTATTATTATTAAGATAAATAATAATGCCTGCTGTTGTCCAGTTGGTAAGAGCTCGCTCTACTGATCATGCAGGCCTGGGTTAGATTTCCGGTAAGATCACAGTGAATTTAAGAATCATTCAATTCACAGTTGTAATCGAAGACTGGGTGTTTGTGATGTTAATTCACATAATTTCTTCTTCTCCCATCCTTCTGATCCTTTAATAACTGAGTGTAGTAATTGCGATTAGTCAAACACTAGTCCTGTTCTAGCCTTATCCTTCTTTACCTACTACTCACTTTGACAAAAAAAGTGAGGTTGAGCGACTGAGTAACAAACAGTTCTCGTAGAAAAAAACTTTTGTTGAGATACCTCCATTAGAAGGCCATATTCTCCACATTAGGAGCGTTAAAAGTAAATAAATAAATAACATATTTTCTGTATAATTTTACGTAGTTGTCTATGAAATCAAGAGTACTTTAGTGATGGTTTCGGCTAGGAGTACGATAGTATTACTAATGTTTATGAAATGAAACTGGTTCGAAGTTGCACTGATATAAATAAATAATGAGAACTGCACTGGTTTAAAAATCCAGTAAACAGTTGTAATATATTCAGTAGACGTGAGCGTGAGCGCGAGCCCCTCTATTTGAAATTATCAGCTCCGCCACTTTCTTTTTATTGCCGTTTTATCGAGGATTTATCTTGAAGCTTTATATTTCCACAATTAAATTTCTTCAGCGTTATCTTAAGAGGTTTTTTTAAGTAGTCATTGTTATCAAACTATGATAGTTTTGAAAGAAAAATCCATTGAATGGTAAATTTAAATATATTTATTTTGTGATAAAAAAAAACTAGCTAAGAGATTAGTTTACTAGAAAAATTCTCTTATCAAATGGTTAAGATAAAATTATGGTGTTAGGAAAAACGAGTCACTTGTCCATTGCTTTAGAAAGGCAGTGGAGTATTTAAAGGTACATTTCGTTTTTTGGAGCGAAAATTTTTGACTAAAAAAACTGATAATATTACAGCAATTGATTGATAATATATGATATTAAAGGTCTATTCAAGGATTCAAACCCTTGACAATCTAGTTATGTTTAACTGAATCCAGATTCCACTGTGATAATTTCATTTAATCTTCTTTTATAATATAAAGTTGTCCATTAATAAAATATTGATATGTTAAATAATTAGTTCGTCTATAAAAAAAAATAACGAGTGCTACTCATTTAGTCTCCCGCTGTAGTGTAGTTTGTTAGAGCTTTCTCTACCAATCATGTGAATCCGGGTTCGTTTCTCGGTATGGTCAATGTCAAATTTATATGTTTTCAAATTAAATTTGAGACCAAAGATCAATTGTTCTCCTCGAGTAGATCTCGAGTGACTTACAAAAAATATTTTCATTGAGTTAATTTCGTGTGATCTTTCAACTTTAAAATATTTATCGCATTGCTATTACGTGTAACGACAAAAGTTCTTTGCATATACTTAACCGCGCTTTGAAAATAAGGAAGTTGTTTTAATTGCGCTATATTTACTGCACAACGTTTGTTTGTTTTGATAATTGGACGATAAAGCGTATAAATACCAAAATAAGCTAAGAATTTCCTCTCGTTTCGCTCATTTTCTTGGTTAAATTTCCCCAAAGTGAGCCTAATCACGTATGGTAGCGTGATAAAGCCGCTAGGCAAGGCATGTTGAAATTCAACACGGTCAAAATAAAATAGCGGCATTCATTGCATATTGTGTTTTATCTACATACATGTTTACTAATGCTCTTCCATTTTGACATTTGATAAAAAAATGAAATGCATACAATGCAGTTTACATCAGCCTGTGATGTCTAGTGGAAAAAAACATTACCTTAGCGATCAGATAGTTTCTAGTACTTTCTTGACTCGGTAAGGTCAATATAAAATCTTAATCATGGGAGTTGGTGATTTATTTTCGTCTTAAACTAGTCTCGAGTGACTTGACAATATCATCTCAACTATAATAATTATCATTAATATTGATGAAAGCTGTCGATAGCACTTGCTTCTTAGCGACTGTTTTTTAAAATAGCATATATTGTATATGTTATTATACAGATGGATGAAATTTAAAAAAATAAATAATCAATCCCTTTGTAATAGTAAAATACGCAAAATCATATATTTTTATTTGCTATTTTAAAAGGAAAAAATATGGAAAATATTTTTTTTCATTAAACAAACATGCACCTCTTCTCACGTAAATTCTACTGCACTTTGATTGTTAACTATCCTTCACGCCAAATATAAAATGAGGTTATGAAGTAATATAAAGTGAAATGTAAACACAAGTATGGGATTTGGATAAAGTCTGTTTATTTCTTTTACATGTACTAATTTTATTTTATTATATTTTCTGTTTTATTTGATATAAAGCGAAATATATATATATATATATATGCACAGTTTATAAACGATTTAACAGCAAAATACAATATCGAGAGTAATTCAAATTTAAATAGTTTTACTATTCATTTTACTTAAAATTTATAATTTAAATTTTTTCAAATATACGAGCTATGTTCTTATTTACATATATACATAGAAAAATACACATTGATGCTTCCAATAATAAATTTATATTATCGAATCAAACAAGATCAATTTATGGAAAATTGCCTCAGTAGAACTGATAAAGTGCCAAACTAAAAAAACACATTTGATGTTGAACTTGTCAAGATTAAATCTTTGAGCATTCTAATCTTTGTAAGTGGAGTTTTTCCCCCCTACGCCGTGAGAGCTGACTGTAATGTTTAATAATAATTTTCTCTTTCTAACTGCATAATATAGATATGTTATTCCGTTGTCTCAAGTCCATTTGCATCATTGGAATTTTAATTAAAGATTTTAAGACAAAGTATGAAAATTTCATATATTCAATAATCTATAATACTTGCATGAATTAGTACTAATGTGTACTTGATCGAATAATCAATTAAAATTAAACAGTGTCAGCGTACTACAATAATTTTTGTACTCTAATTAAACTATTATAGTCACTTTCAGTTCAGTGTATGTAGTTTGCTGGGCCACCTGTGATGTATCGAATTAATTTGTTATATGTATCACTATCCATTAATTCCAACATACGAGAGCGGATTTCGGGTTTACATAACCTAGATACAGTGGCACACTTTAATATTATAAAGGACTGTTACTAATTGAAAAGTGACCTGTGACGTTGCTAAAAAAGCTTTGCGTTTTTGTGACAGTATTGACTAGTAAAACAAAAGTATAGTTTATTTGTGTTTTTAGGTTATGCTATTTATTGTTTGTCAATTTGAACGTTGTTTATTTACCATAGACTAAATTAGCGACAATTTAGTGTCTTGAAAATAAAAAACAATCGAACAACAATGGGTAATTTATTTGTTCTTTTGTATGCTGTCTCATAGTTTGCTGGATAATTCATAACGAGCTGTGGTTTTAAGGTATATAAATCTCTCGTATGCTGTTTGGAATTGGTTTGCTACTTAAAAACAAATATAAAATAAATATTTGCTAAAATTCATACAATAAGCCGGGTCATACGTCAGCGGGTCAGCGTTGTGCATTGGTGTTAGTGATGTCCTTCTCACCATTTCAGAACAACTGGGCGTAGCGAGAGCGATTAGTTGACCACTAGTCCTGTCCTAGCCTTATCCTTCTGTCCCTACTAGTCTCTTTGAAAAACAAAATAGGTTGAGTGACTGAGTAACAAACAGTTATCGTAGAAAAACTTCTGTTGAGATACCTCCATTAGAAGGCCATATGCTCCACATTTGGAGCGGATTTGAAAAAAAATGCATAATTTTAAGAATACTAAAAACATTTTAGGCAATCTTTTTTTTGTATGCGACAGTGCCTGTATTGGTTGTGCTTTTTAGAAAATGAGTTCACTGTAAATTTTAGTTGAAAATAGTTGCACGATTTATGGTAAATTGTTGTTGATAAAATATATTGCCACTATGTCGCTAATTATTATAGGGAAACAAATTCATGGTCAGAGCTTAAATCAATTTTTGATCAGAGTTCAAATAAACTTTCGGTCAGAAAAGAATTCGATTTTTGGTCAGAATAAAAATATAAACGGTCAGAATAAAAATATTATACGGTCAGATTTTATAACCATTTTGGTTAGGTTAGATTTTTTTAAATTTCATTTAAATTATGAATATTTTATATAAATTCTGACCATTAATTATTTATTCTGCCCTCTGTAGACTGACCGATAATATTATGACCATTTAATATAAATTCTGACAAATTTTATATAAATTCAGACCAACGTGATCAAAATTATGTCCGAAACTGTATTAAAATTCAGACCGGTTAAATACGAGCCATTATTATATCCTGTAATTTTCTACGCCTCTGCGGCACTGATAAAACGTCCGCCTCTATGCGCTTTAATCACAAGCTCCCAGCACATTCAGTAAACAAATAAAGCTTCATCTACATGCTGTACGAGTAGTTTTCGTGTAGTTTAGTAAGTAAGGCGATTCATATACGGGTACCACCTTCTTCAGTGAAGTTGTATATTTAACAGAATGCTCCCATCTCAGTATTATTGCTCGTAGCGAATAAGTATTTATAAACAACTTGATTGATATTGATAGCATCGGAGCTAATGCCAACTCATTTGTTATGAAACCACTTTATAAATCAGTCAAAATGCACACCATTTGGTAAAATAGCGCCAATCAATTAAATGTCTGGTATATGCCACAGTAGTCAACGTTTTTGGCTTCCATACCGGACCTCACGGGTTAGAATCTTATTACGAACAGCATTTTACGATTTTTCTTTTAAGATATGGATATTTGTGATGACTAAATAATCCCCTTGCTTATTGAAATTCATCATTTTTGTCAAATAATATGTTAATTTTTATAATACCTTCTTATGAACTATTTAGTTGAAAGAAAATTTGTTTGTTGTTTATTTATTTATTGATACATTTTAACAAAAATAGCATTTTAACCAACGCATTTAAATAGTAATTAATGTAAAACTGAATTTATGGATTTTCCGAAAAAAATCGTAATTTAAAAAAATGTTTAGTAACGAGATGTCAAAATATCGATTAAATATATGTATTTCAATAACATTCATTTAATATCCAGTGTTACTTTTTTTCATTTATGAAAACACCTGACTTCTATTTGAATAAGCTTTTCTAAAGCATTGCTATTATCCTTTAATATGTTTCTTTTTAGGAAAAGCAAAAACATGCGCACGGTGTATTGTGTGCACATAAGTTTAAATTTATACAAAATGAGGATTCGGTCACGCGATATCAGAATATAAAGGAGACCCTAGTCTAGAAGGTTTCTGGGTTTACGGTTTTTTTAATGAATTTCTGATTAAATTTACCGTCCAAGCTAATTTTAGGTCTCGAGAAGCGGGTCATGTTAATATAAAATATTTAATATGCGTTCAACATAGATATACACATTATTTTAAATCATACATGTAATAGATAATTTATCGATTATTTAATTTTCCTGTTTGCAATATTGCGCAAAGTAATAATCACTCTTTAAGTGTATTATTTCAATCAGAAATAACTTGGTGATTGCATATAATCAAATACATTAAAAATATCTCCATGCTAATAATAAAAACACAATATTATTTTGTTCTTTATTCCACTTTATTTAAAAGGATAGGATCGGTTTCAACTGATAAGAAATGTATATTAACAGTGCTATTTATACAAAAATACATTAAAATTAAAAGGTGTAAACAACAATTGACATTGAAAAGAATTTACAAATTACAGTATAAATGATTCTATAATTAAACAAAATTAAAATGTGTAACACCTTTAACATATGATTAAAAAATGATCAAAGATTAATAAATTTTAAGTTGTGACTGATAGTAATTACAAACATAATTCAAATTTAGGGTTTTTTTAAACACATTGATATATAATGCTACATTACTAAAGTAAATACTTTAATGAAAATGTTATGTTTTCCCGCTTCCAAGTAATAAGTATTTTAACAAAATCGACAGCCATGAAGATTCTAAAAAAGACATTTTAATAACCATATCAACATCTCCATGCCTTTGAATCCGACTTATAAAACAAATGACAACTCATATTATCGTCAAATAAGTTTTCCGCTTCGTATGGCAGACATTTTTGGTTCACCGAGCATTGCATTCTCTTTTGATACTGACATATGTACATTCAAATGAAATTTTCAGGCGAAGGTTACAAGTAAAATATTTATTAAGCTCATAAGTTTGGAACTAAAGATTAATTATTCATTCGTAACAATAATTTAATATAATAACAAATGAGTGATTTTATTGAGGTACACAAAAGTAAACCAACGTCAAATAAAAGCGTCAGACATCATGACTGCTGTTGCTAATAAAAATGCTAAATGAATTCGTAGGAATAAATTTTACCCGTTGTTGGTATGGTAGGTGAGGTTCTCGACGATTGAATATTCATATTTTGCTCTACATCTTTGCTGAGAAGCTTAATCCACCATTAATATTCATATCTGCATAAATACAATTGTCAAATAAAACACAGCATTACTGTCGTCACCTGATTTAAAATAAAGAGGTAGTATATTTCAAAAGCTAACTTTATACTGACTGATTTTAATATTTTGCGAAGTCACTGCATTATTTTGTACATGAAAAGATCATAAACAAACTGAATTATTTCTAACGTTAATATTGTAATACGTATTTCAAATAAGCAGAATTTATTTCTAACGAAATAATATTGTAAGGGGTCAATTATTTTATTGCACTTTCTTAATTACCGTATAAGGATGAAGAAAAGATTACTAGGTAGAGGTGTACCATTTTAACTTGACTGTGGCAGAACTCAGAACTAAAATTGTCGCCCTAGGACGTGTTGACTATGACAACGTTAATGTTGTGATGGTGGCGCCTTCGCGGGCAGTCAAGTTACGCTGGTACATCTTTACATCTTGGTTACGCCATTCACTGGAATATTCCACTAGAAACATATGATTACCAATATTTCTAGTAAAGTTTTTACTCTAAACAGTTAAAATTTTCCGTTTGTGTATGATCTGAATTCAAAATTAATATCAACCAAGTGTTCAAAACTCTTAAATCTACTAGATCTAGTTGCTAAAAGACCATGAGCTGTAAATTTAAAAAAATGAAATATATAATATGAATACATATTTAGATATTTAAACATATATATTAACATATTAAGTTGTTCGACTTATTTTTTATTCAATTCAATGATATTTAATTAAAAAATTGTTTCTTGCAGTTCCCTTTTTACGTACATATAAAAAAGTCGTAAATTAATCTAAATAAAAAAACTAAATTTTTAACTTTTTTAAAAATTTTAATACACTTTTCCTGATAAAAAAATATCATTCATTTTACAATTTTTCTTTATGTAAACCATTTTTTAATGATTATCATAACATTTTAATGATAAAGAATTCACGAACTTTCACTAACAAAATTTGTTCCTTTGACGAAAGCTGTATGGAAGTCTTGTTAAATTTTCTTCGACACGATATAATTTGTTTTTCATCTGTCTACGTGATCCTTTGTGATATTAATATTTCATATTTAAGCGCCCAAAAATGCCTTTCTCACGTCATAATAAAACACTTTGAAAATTTTAAAATCTGAATAATAAATAAAACGTTATTAGGCATGAAAATCTTATTGTCTTGCGTGGATCGATTAATCGCTTTGAAAATAAATTTGGAGGGTTGCCATTTCATTATTTATGTCATGTTAATATACAAACATAATATTTTATTAGTAAATACTATTTTTTGAATATTTAATAAAAAGAAATGCCACGTAAGTACAACGTGATGGGAGTAGCTAATGATTCATTACCGTAAAAATAATGTTGGTCGTCATATCATTTGAATATCTTATGTACTTTTATTATAATTAAAATTATATTTTGTAAGCTACCTACAGAATTTTAAGTATAATCACTTTTTCTGACCAGTGTTTGGTTTGGCTTTCATTCATTTGTTTATTGGTAAGAAATTACTTTATGCAAATCTATTTCAGTTTGGTTTATTTCATACAAGCAATGTTCCAGAATTGAAATTTAGACTAAGTTTTAGATTGACAAAAAAAATAGATTCCAATAAATTTGACCTATATTTTCTTTATAGAAATATCTTTTATACAATTGATTTGCATTATGCTTTGAATTGATTGAGCTCTTTTGTAAATAAAGTTCAAACCAATTTTAAGTAGAATCAGTTAAAGCTTTTTATTTTTAAATTATATTTATCTTCATTTGTTACATTTTCTAACAAAAGATTTTTTTGTCGATTGATGTTTAATTATAAGTGACTGTTCAGTGTATTATGTTTAAATTTTATAAAGATAACAAATTCTCAAGTCTAAAAACTGACAAAGCTTGTCATATTATGATAATATTACTGAACAATCAAAAAGTTTTATAATTAAGTGTTTTTTTTTCCATTGATGACTATACAGTATAATTATATTAAAATTAATCTAGCTATGAGATTTTTATTCTGAAATGCCATGTCTTAATATAAACGTCTTGTATATTTGTCTAATTTTCGTTCACAAAGATTTCACATATTTTTTGTTCTAGTTTTAAATTTAACTTTCTTTCTAAGTTTTGACTGTCTGACTGAAAGATTTATATCATTTTTATTTAAGATAAATCATGCGCTCGAGAAAATAAAACGGTTTATTCCATTTTTATCGTTTAACTTGTACCATAACTGATTTATTCGCAGTGACTTCAAAACTCGTCGCAATCAGACTGTCAGACAGAGATCATTCACTTTTGAAAAATTCGAGCATATTTGAAATCATGATATCGTATTTTACTAAGACTAATAAATGTTTTATTGTTTGAGCATTGCACAAGGTTGACAAATTATAAATTTAAAACTTTTACAATGGAGAAAAAAAATAGTATAATTTAATATTAAAAGCAGTAAAAAAAATGGCAAAGAAGTCAACTGAGTAAGCTCCGACGAACTCCACTTTAATACATACAAAATAGTATTCGTCGGAACTCACCCACGTCTACGTGGAATATGTCGACATCCGAAGCAATATTGTTGAACATCGTTAAAGCTCTCCCCAGTTGCATCCCCATTGGCAGGCTGGTTCTACACCTTGGGAGAACAAACAATTCATGTCCACGATTTCTCAAAAAATAATCAGGAACATTTTGATTCACATTCTCAAGAATGGTGGAATTCTCATTTTAGCCTCGTATAAGTCGAAAGAAATATATGGCAGATACATTTCTCTTCGAACATTCAAGCTATTGAAGTTAAGCATGCCTAAGAGAAATTCAGTTGGATAAAGCCATGGGTAATATCCATACACCCTCATATAGAGAAGTCTCAAAAATTTCTTCTGAATCTTCTCTACCATAAGGGTATATTTCGAGCATCTTGGGGCCCAAACAATTGACCCACTCTCAAGTCTGCTTTGAACCAAAGCGTTGTACATTAATGAGATAAGATGAAGCTCTTTTCTTTTTGAGTCAAGTGTACATCAGTAAAAAATGCAAATTATATAATATATAATGTCGAAAAAAAAATAAGCAGATTGAAAACATATTAACACTTACTTAAATGCAATTGTCATCTCTTTATATCCTGTATAATAATTTATCAATGTATCATAAAATAATAATTAATGTCGTTTTCCCCTCATATTAAATGTCATCCTTACTTCCGTAGAGATTGTAAGAATGGTGTTCAAGGTGTAATCACATATTATGACAGCGATTAACGATTTACAGCTTAAAGCCAATTGATGCTTTCGTAAAAAATCTTTAAATTGTATATTTACGACTTCGCCTTAAGCTCATGGCTAAAATTATTCTAATTACTTCGTGAATTATTAACAAAGCATTATTCAACATCAGCGATAATAAATACTTTTACTGTTTTGCATTCTATGCTTAACATATAAAAACATGTTTAAAAAAAAAAACAACGAGGTGTCTAAACATTAGTAAGTATAAAATATAGGATCTTGGCCAGATATATTATCATAAATATAATATGACACGTGGAGGAAAGACACAGTAAAACATAGATTTTATTTGTGCATACCCACAAAAAAAAATACTATATTAATTTGTCGGGTCTAGGGCCACCAATACCGGGTTTATAATAGTACTAATCCCGGGATTGAAAAAAATTAAGAATGTCGGACAAGGGCTTTCGGGAAGAACTTAAAAGGTCTCGGGTCGTTTAATATTGGGAACTTTGTATCACAAAAAGGGTCTGAGATTGGATGCCTTAGTCGGGTCCAATTATTATTATCCTTGCATTTTATGCCTCTGAAAAAAGTATGTTACTCTATGCTTTTATCTCAAAATAATAAAAAGTTAGACAACTGAATGCGCAAAAGTAAATGAAATAATTTTGAAATTACGTAAAAAGAAATCAATCAATAAATGTTTTATGATGAATTCTTTACAAATGCTCTCAATTGAGCTATCAGTCTTTTAATTACTTCTGTCGATTCGCCAATTGGTATTTTTTAAATGAATGCAGTTGATTGAGTCATTATTGTGGGGTGAATTCTTTGTGAATCGTACATAGATTGGTACTTAGATACAACTCAGTCAAACTTGGCATATTTCGTGTATTTTTGTGGTCGCATTTAATTCGGTATGCATTCATATTGCACTATTTTTATAAAACTAATCATTCGATAACAAAATTGAAAATATTTTTTTTTGGTTAAACACTTTATGGCGCCGTATATGTTATAATGTGATATCACATTTAGTATATAAATTATATTTATACTGGGAATGAATATTCTACATACATACAAGATATTATTCCACAAACAACATTGTAAGAAGCTTAATATTATCTCTTCAAAATATGAGAAGTTTCTTCCTGTTACGTAATAAACGAGACCCAAGACTGCTTAAATATGCACATTTAAATAACTACTTATGTAAATTCTTCATTTTTGTAAGTATTTATTTTAAAACAAATCAATTCATTGGAGTATTTTATTAAAAACAAAAGTACTGACTAGTTTTGTTAATACCATAAACAATATTTGAAAATCACCGTGGAGTTAAGAACTTATTATATTTACTGTGTTCTAATCAAGTAAGTCTACGTAAGTAAATTCCAATTCAATAATGAATCGAATTTACAAAAGCAATCATATTTTAAAAGCATGACCAAAATGTCTTTAATAACATTCAGCGTTTGACACAAAGTTCCATTAGCATTTTTAAAAGCTAAGCTGTAATTCAATAAAACACGAAAGAACTCCCTTCCTGTGGAAAAGTTTCAAGAAATATTATATTGTTTAAATATAACAAAATCTTAAATAAGGAAATTGTTGTTGAGTGGTTTCATTAATAAGTTTAGCAAAAACGCTAGTTTTCAAACTACTACGAAATTATATTATTACAGTATTGTTTATTTTTATTAAATTTAGTCGTATATTTTTATTTGTCCAAAATTGAGTATTATTGATAGAGACTTATTCAAAAATTGATTATTGTAGCTAAACGGTAATGCTTTCGACCTAAATTTAGGTTTTTGAAGAATAATCTGTGAAAATAAACGCAGGCCAATATTGTCGAGCTAGAGATCTAAATTCCTGATAGCAGAACACAACACACCTAGTTTGTACGCTACGTGCATGAGTTTTCTTCACACTTATCGGCGATTCTACGATCCGAAGGTAAAGGCGCCCAACTATGATAATCAGTCAAAGCATTTTGCATGTGAACAGCTTACCTCTACAACGTTTATTTGTTTGCTTTCTAGGCGAGATTTGTGTGTTGCACTGGATGCATTTATTCAACCATATTTTCCATTTCTTTCAAAGAATTCTGTTTTATCTCTTCCTTTAGAGTTTTATTGGTAATTTTATTTAAAGGAAATTCTATTTTCACTATATTCACCTCAATATTTAGAAATTTTATATTATATTTTTTATGAAACAAACACTTTTTATTCATGTGAATAAAGTTGGTAGTAAGCGACAAATAATTAAATGAAAACAAACTATGCATTTTCAAAAATAAAATTTTAAGTATTGGCATTAATCACTGGACATGATTTTTGAACCTTTTAGAGGAATCGACTTAGTTTATAACAACGCAAGCTCTATCTACATACGCTTGAGGTTAACTACACAGATAATTTATTTGACTAAAGTCATATATAGTTTTTTTAGCTTGGTTTATAATCGTTTCTCGTTGGAGTTTTAAATTCTTTTTGTTTCCATAAGTTATGTTTGCGTTGTTGGGCTTATGTACAGATTGGTCGCAGGAATACGTTATAGACATTGATTTGATAAGCGAAACTCCGCGTTCATCAAGGGATTTCAGAAAAAAAAATATTATTAAGTATACATTGTTTGTAAAACAATATTTTTCATGTCATAGGCGTAATATAAATTTGAAAAAAAAAAAACTTTAATTTTGTTCCGCGTATCAAAAAAGAATCTAGTTTCCCTTACACAGACTCAATACGTTTAACAAGTAATTTTACTCAATTTCTCTGATTAAAATTTTCCAAACACCATTTATACATTACTGGGTGACTTCATTCCAAACTTCTTTAGTATTTCTGCTACCTTTAAGTATATTAAACTGTGTCGACTAAGCCGCCCGCATAGCATCTCTTCCGCATGAGTTGGCGCATCGTTGTTTCGAAATAATAGGTATTGAATACTGTTATTGGACCTTTATATATTAAAGACTGTTAAAGTGTCATATTTAAGAGAGAGAATACTTCTTTAACTTTTAATTTTCTAAGTTTCAGAAAATGTCCCAGCAAATTTTTCAACAGAAAATAGTTCAACATTAATTATAACCCGACCGAAACAAGGTTTAAAATACTTATTCTTTAAACAAATTTCGTGTCATACAAGCTTTACGTATTAGAATAACCTTTCATGGTGCAAGCAAGAAGTTTCTGTTTGATCAATCATCAATGGTTTCAATTTTAGTCCTCCGGATGAATTTCTGCCAGAAACAGATTTAGACGATGCTTAGCTGCTTTAAGCCTCAAAAAGATCTTTCCGATCGTATTAGTATAACGTTATTTTTTATAGTGAAAATATTTGTATGGGAGCGAGCGAGCAACCACCATAAAAGCGCCAGAACAAAAAAAAAGATCGCGATATAACGAATCCGTGCTCGCCGGGGTCTCAATAAGCGGTTACGGTTATAAATACAAGCGGACCTCTACTTTCGAACATTCTACTTTAGCACAATTCGCTATTTCTAAAATCTTTTTCTTTTGATTTTTTGGCGATAATGCAAAAATGTTTTGTGTCGGTAAGTAATGGCTTGCTTTAAATTTAAAACGAGGTATTATTATTATTTATATAATATTAAATTCATTGGAGAATTGGGTGATGCGGATAGAGATGCTGGAAAAGACTTTATTTCCTCACTGTCCAAAATTATTGAAGATGGAGAATATACCCCATGTCAAATATTCAATGTAGATGAGACTGGTTTAATTTGGAAGAAAATGTTTAATCTTACATTCTTATCAAAGGAAAAATCAGTTGCCCCTGGGCACAAACCTTCTTAAAACCGATTGACATTGTTTCTTGGTGGAAATTTAGCTGGTGATTTAAAATAAATGCTAGGTTTATCAAGCAGAAAATTCTAGAACATAAAGGGAACGATAAATACAACTAACTCTTGACAAGTTTATTAAAAAAACATATTTTTTTATCAAATATATAAGTAAATTTTGATAAATAAAAGAACAATTTTTGGTGGTTTTTTTTACATCCCTCTACTTTCGAACATTCAACATTCGCACACATTTTTAGGAACCAATTGTGTGCGAAAGTGGAGGTCCGCCTGTATACGATTATCTCGCTACTTTTCGACCCAGAAGATAGCGCGCTAAAAACCGTATATTATGTTTATTGACATTATAGTAGGTATGTCAAAAACACTATTCTTTTTAATTAATAAGTTACTATCAACTATATATTTACCGCCTATGTGGTCGAGTGGTCAACGTTGTTGGCTTCGGCTACAGAGGGCCCGGGTTGAAATCCTGGTACGGACAGTTTTATGTATTGATTTTTCAATTGATGTATGATTTCTGTTCAAAGGTATGGATGTATGTGATATCTTGAATCCCCCCCCCCTCTCACCCATCCTATCCTATGAACGGGGCGTATTGAGAGCGATTAGCTTACCACTAATTCTTTCCTAGACCTATCCTTCTTTCCCTACTCTCTTTGGAAAAAGAGAGGTTGAGCAACTGAGTAACAAGCAGTTCTCGTAGAAACGTAGAAACACTTCTGTTGAGAGAAAATCCATTAGGAGTCCATATGCTCCACATTGGGAGCGGACATGGCTTAAAAATATATATATTTACAAAACGGGTGCATTACGAACGTGACAATTTTATGAATATTATTAACAACAATTTTTTTTTTATTATGTACTTTTCTTCACACGCTGATATCATATTTAATAAGTGTGGATTGTGGGGTATGATTTTTTAAATTAAGAAATGTAAATCAATGTGACATTTGACCTTTTATTAGCAATCAAAGTAACATATAGTCCGAATGTTTTCTTATTCACGAGAGAGAGAGAGAGAGTAGTTTGGTCCCACGAAAAGGCACTTGAAGAACATTAGCTTCAGACCCGCGTGCCAAGTCATGGGGGTAATTTGATCTGAACGGGCCATCCGAAATCCAATTTACTCTAGGTGAGCGGCGAATAAAGTACTAATTAAATGGAAAACAATCCCTGAACTTTTCCGGACGTTAACTAAAATCACTCTTCCATGACGACCATTTTGTTTCATTATATTCAAGATTAGAATTGTTCATTAGGCTTGTATCAATTTATGTGGCTTGGTGAAATGATTTTAAAAACGACTTCTTATTCCTATCTGCAAACTTTACACAGTTCAAACCAATTACAATTTAGTAAAGACGTTGGATAAAAATCGCGAATATATACCATATACTTTTGTTTTGTTTTTACCATGTCCGCTCCTAATGTAGAGCATATGGACTACCAAAGGAGTTTATCTCAACATCAGTGTTTCTAAGAGAACTGATTATTACTCAGTTGCTCAACCTCTTTTTTTCCAAAAAGAGTAGGAATAGAAGAATAGAGCTAGGACAGAACTAGTAGTTAGCTAATCGCTCTCGATACGCCTCGTTCATATAATAGGATGAGTGGGAAGGGGGGATTCAAGACACTACATACATCCATACCTTTGAACAGAAATTCATAAATCGATTGAAAATCAATTTAAAAAACTGTCCGTACTGGGATTCGAAACCGCGACCTCCGTAACCGAAGCCAACGACGTTGACCACTCGACCACACAGGCGACTATTAATAATTTTACCATCGGATTAATCGGACAATCCAAAATTTTAATTCTGAATTTAATGTATCGCTTTTAAAGTTTCCCATTTCATTAAATTTCAATGCCAGTTTTTTTCTAAGAGTAAAATATTAAATAGAAAGTCAGTCTGTAATTAAAAAATATTTAGGACTATTTTGTTTACGCAGAAGCAAATTCATTTTTTTTTTGAGGGCCAAAAATTATTATAGTATATAAATTGAAAATTAACTTACAAGAAAGTACAGTCCGTTCTTTCACTATTATTGTATATATATATATATATTCATTTATGGATTTTCTCATTTTTACTTAAATTTTTCATCGCATGCTAAAAAATGTACTAACTGTTAACAAAGTATGTTACTAAAATTAAAACATAAATGCCAAACGAAGTGACCGACTGAAAATAGCTTCTGCAAATCAGCATGCAATGCACACAAATATACAAAGTTAATGCATTCAATTGTTATGACCCGCATAAGTATGTTTTAGATACAATGTTCCAGTTCGAAATAGTGCCATTCGGCTATGTATATGTGTATGTCGTATAGCTTAACACAATTTTCACTTTGATGATTTTTCAATATGAAATTAAATACAAGTCACCTTGTGAATAATTAACTATTCATGATTATGACACCTGTTTTGCTAGTTTTACCAAAATTTCAAATCAATGTAAACCGTATAAATTATCTATTTACAACATCTAAGTTACGTTTATCTTACTGATGAATAGACGATTGTATTGAGAGAAAAACAATATTTAATTGTAGTTGATTTTATTGTTAATTTGTGTGTTTAATTTTTTGAATTAAAAATAATAGAAACTTTTTTCCAATGTATAATTACAATAACAGACCAATGGTCATCGATTGAATCCGCGTGTATTTTCTACACATCCATTATTATAAGGTCAATGTTAAAAACCCCTTTATTTATATATAATACTACATATCGACTGTGGAAAGGAAAAAGGACGTAACCCACACATATCAAATTTTACAGGAAGCGCTAAAAACGTGTTTTGATGATTTTGTGACATATGCAAAATATGAATTATACACAACCTTGAAGTGCACGTATACTTCTAAATTGGTGTTTAATTGACATAACCTAATATTAATTTAATAAATTGTCTCGGAAAAACCTTTATTTCAGTGTTTTTTCTTGGTTTTAATTTTTTACAAGGTCATCTTATTCAAACTTAAAAGCTAAATTTAGATACCAATTCGGCATTTTTAGCTTCCATCCTTTTGATAGAATGTGTGTCAAGTTGTATTCATTGTAATGATCGAAAAGAAGCTGTTTTGGAAAATTGTGGGTTACGTCCTTTTTCCTTTCCACAGTCGATATGTTTTAATGTACCATTCTAGTTTTGATGATAAGATGATTCCTAAGCAGATATGATAAGGTAAAAATATCAACGTTCTACAGTTTTTGTCGAACTTAATAAGAAAAACTGTAGAACTGAAATACGTTGATATTTTTATCCTATTATAATGGAGTTCTACCAAGTTAATGCCAAATCAATAAACATATTAAATATGCCTTAAATATATTTGTTATAATAATTCAATTTCTTAACCTTGTTCAAAGATAAATATCGAATATAAAATGCTTTTAAATCGTATAATAAATAATTATCTGATGGATTTATTTCAACCTTGGTTAGCCATCGGGTTTATTGAAATATTTATATCAATATAACCTAATAAAAATTGTGATAAATTATAGAAAGATCGTTAATTTTAAATGCAAGTACATATCAAACGTTCAAAAGTACCAAAAACACGCAAACCTCTTCCTCATAAGAGTTCTCTTATTTTTTTTTATATTTTACCAATTCATTATTATGAGTTTAATTTACTTACTGAAATTAAAACTTTCACTCACTTTAACAAGTTATGAAAATGTCTGCAGAACTGTAACAGTCACGATAACTTCGTCTGTTGCTTTTTAACCGTAAAAACTCTATGTAAAAATAGCATTTTAATCAGTTTAATATACTTGCTTTTTGTACCAGTTGGCTTCTATCTATAATTATAAAAAAATCTTGGTCGGAAATTTCACATAATTTTATATTTAATGAAAATTATTACAAAATATAGTTTAATAGAAAACTCGGATTAAATTATCAATGCTTATTCTCGTGTACGCACCTAAATTCATACTGTGTATTATGGACTCCGAATTTGTCAAAAGAAATTGATTTGCAAAAACTGGTTATGATTCAGTAGGCCATCATACTATCTTTCCGGATAAAAGAACGAGGCAAGAATAATCGAATGATTGGTTAATCGCACTAGCTTTGCCTTTTTAAAGATGGAATAGTCGGTAGAGGTATGCGATGGTCCAAGACATCTATCAGTTAAAACATTATAATTAAGTATTTCGACTGGGGGTGCTTGATGGAATTTCAATACCAAATTTGAATTGTTTGAATTTTGTACTTTTCCATGAGTTTTGTCGCTAACGGCCCGGGTTTCGCCTTTTGGCATCCTCAGGCATTCCAAGTGCACGGATGCACTTGAACTGACGCGTAGTAAACAGTTTGTATCGTTTATAAACAAAAATATAAGTAGATCACTAAGTTAAAAAGTTATTAAAATGTAAATTAGCGAAAATTGAATGTATACAACTTTCAATGGATTAAGTGGGTTTGTCATAATTATGGGGATTTTTTGAAAATATTAATGACCAGATAATAACATAGGAATGTTTAAAATAAATCTAGGGTTTTATCCGACCTATTATTAATGAGTTGATTTGTTTTTAAGCCTTTGAATTAATATTTAATGATAGCAAGTGCTTGAATTATTAATAAAATGACAATTATTTAAAAGGGGTACAACAATGGAGAATTTGGTAGATAATATTGCTCGTAAAAGTACAAAATTCAAATAATTCAAATTTCAGTTGAAACATAATGTATAAATCGATCGAAAAATAAAATACAAAGATTTTTTCTAAAGGTAGATTCAACCCTGAGATATTGATCAATCTTATAACGTTATACACAATTCATATTAGCAAATAAAATTATAGAAAGAGACGCACGTATTTTTATTTTATTTAAACAAAATGACACTTTCGAATTGCAAAGATTCTCGAGTAATTTAATTGAGATGACATTCTGGCATAATATGAATAAATTTAAAAAAATGTATTTTTGTTATTTTTTCCTTATACTTAAATTTTTTGATGGAAATATTTCAAGGGAAAATGTTGAACAACATCCCACGCAGCCCCGAGAGTGCTATAAATCATTACATTTTTATATGAAAAAAGTTCACGAAAGCTAAAATGAAGAATTTTTCGCCAAAGCAGATTCTCAGATTCAGAATTTGTATTCCTTTAAGTTTTTTTATCTACTGCTAGTAACATATAACCTTTGCTGTTTGTGATTTTATATTATTTTCAATTTTTTATATGAGAAACAATCTGTTGCACAAACATTTTGCTTGAGAATAGTTTTTGCAAAAAAATAAAAAAAATCTTCGAAACGAATGTTTATTCTTGGAAATATATTTAAAATTTAGTATAATGCCCATTTCACGTGACACAACATTCATTATTTTTATTTTGTAATTTAACCATTTTGCAGATTATTAGTAACTTGGAATAATAAAATGGGAAAAAAGTATTTTATGATTTATGAAAAATTTTCAACAGCCTAATTCAATTACATTTTTCCAAAGTTTTAATGAGGTTTTACTTCCAGAAACATTAGCTACTTTAAAACTAATTTGAATGTAATCCAGATAAAGAATCCATTATTCATTAAAAAAAATGAGTAGATTTTTCAGTAAAGTAATGCATACATTCAATGAAGGTTACATAATTTTCTTATTGATGGATATCATCCGATATTTTGAAGCCTTTACAGGTTTCATTTTCAAGGGTTCTATACCACAGGGATATAACCACAAACCATACCTAAGTGCCAACCCAAAACAATATCACTTATTTTGTTCCGCGAGCAATAGAATAGCAAAATGCAATAGAAGCAAACTTTTATCTACTTGGCTAGTAATCAAAAACATTGAAAACCATTAAGGATCATTACCGAAAGTTTATTGCAGCGAGATTTTCTCAATTAATATATTCTTTAGTAAAAAATCATAATCACTCTTTGAATGTATGTATAGTACTTAAGATATTTTCTTTAATAAAAAGGGTAAGTCATTTAACAGTTTAAAGATAAAAATAGAAAAAAAAAGAAAAAGTCATGCTTCTTATTTATGAATTCAATGAGCAAGTTGATGTTGATGCACACAATGTGTATAATAAATAAGTGAAAAATAATATTCAATTTAACCAAATATTATCAATATGTCTCTCAATAGTAATTTTTAATAATACAAGCTGTATTGAAACTTAAATACTTTTAACGTAATGTAAAAATAATATTTAAATATTCTCGTTTTAGAATAATTTGCCAAGTTTCCATAGTTTTTGTTGCTGCTTGCTTAACTTGCTTCAACAAAAAAAATACACATATTTACAGCAAAACTAAAATTAGTTTTAAAATATTTCTATAATAAATCACTACTTATATCAAAACTTTAAATTTAATATACGGTGGCTGTTAACAGAAATAATAGCAGCACGATTGCTTAAATTGAAGCTATTTCGTTCGAAGCAGAACAATGATAAGTAGAAAACGGTCCAACACCTGCGGCTCACGCAACAAAAAACTCTTTATGAAACTTTTTCAGCAAATTGGCCTCACTTTTGAAAGGCTAAAGTTTTCCGAAAAATAAATTTGTCTCGCGTTGGTTAAATAATACACTGAGATTTAGAATAAATTTAAACTCATAAACTGTTACAAATCGACGAAAAGTTTTAAATATATTATATGAATTTAGTACATTTGGGAAGACAGATTTAACGGTACGATAATAAACCATTTTGTATAGTTCCATTTCAGAATAAATTATTGTAAGCTTTAGAATATTTATAATAATATTACTGTCGCATTTGAAAAAAAAAAAGTTTGGTTAGGTTAGGTTAGGTTAGGTTAGGTTAGCGTTTTTGATTCAATATCATTAAGACACTCACTTCCATTCCAAATCCAATCCACTTCGATCCAATTGAAATATGGTTTGATGTTTTCTGATTATATTTCCTTCACATTGGTAGTGGTTTTTGGAGTTGATTTGATTTGACTTTATCTAAATATATTTTATTCCGAAAAAAACCCCTTAAAAAAATTCTAATTATCTTACTTTAGACAGTCAAATAACCAACAATGTCATTTGGTGCCTTTTTACATAATTTACTGTCACCTCCAAATAAATCAAATGCTTCTAATTTGTTTTTCATTTTCGTGTTTGAATACAGTTGCCTTTCGTGTTTTCGCCAAGTTTCCAGTTATAAAAACAAAACTTTTATCGTTATTTGCACTAAACTTTGATGTCTGCGGAGGCTTTATGTCTCATATCTGCTATTGTTTCTGCGCCGGGTATTGAAAGCGCGAAACGTGGGAAAATGCGATATCAATAAAAAATAAAACTCGCATTATTTGAAAACCAAAACGTTTGTCTGCACGTGGATGATATTATTTCATTGCACGAATGCATACATCGACACACGAAAGGTTTGCGATGAAATAAACTAATTATAGTTTTATTCAAAAAAAAATATTTAAACCACTAATCCCACATTATTTATTAAAGTTCAGTCATAAATAATTGCAATAATATGATGTTGTATACCAAAAATTTACTGTGAATACCCTAAAAGTAAAAAATACTTATGTACTTACTTAACACCAATAAATTCTCAATTTTTGGTGGAATTGCATTATATTATATAATATAAAATAAAGCGCTTCTTGTACAATTTCCACAACGTTTATTTTAGATCTAGACCGGTTCCGCTCATCGCGAGCATTATCAACTGACGATTTTTTTTATTTCATCAGTTGTATTGTGGAATTAATACAAAAACGTCTAATTTTTTTAATATAATAAATATTTACCATTATTTTTTGTGGAATATTTAAACATCGATTTACGTAAAAACCAGGGTTGTGCAATCAGAGCCGTCAAAAGCGGATACCCCAACTTCTTTTCGTTTATGAAATCAAATTATATTTTTAAAAAGTTTTACAGTTTTGTAGATTTGATGTCCATAAAAGTATATGAATTTTTTTTTCAATGTCGGAGTCGGAGTCGTAGTATTTTTATAAATCCACAGCTTTGCTTAAAGCAAGAGTTTCTATTTTTGAATAAATAAATCTCAGAGCTTCCTTTGTTGTTTTAAAAATAATCATTTGATCAATAGTAAGCAAATGCTCTCTTGTCTTTATATAACACAATTGATACAAATGTGAATAAGAAAATGATTAAATAAGAATGGGAACGATAGATTGATTAATAGATATCGAAAATGGAATATTTTATCGTTGAAAGTATCTATATTCGATTAATCATCAATCACCTGTGGTTTGTGAAACTCAAAACTTTTTATCCATGAGGACGCAATTTAAAAACAGACGCCGGAAAAGTTTTGTGAAAGTTATTATTCAAATCAGCGGTAAGCTTAGTGCCATTGAGAAGGCTCAAAGTCATGTTATTTCCACAAGCAAAAAAGCAACAAAAGAATCGTGATCTAAGCTAATCTTATGCCATATTTCACATAAGAAATAAAAATAAGTATTATTATTACACTGCTGAAACTTTGATATTGATAAAATATGCTCTTTTTTCAAATTGATCAAGGACATAAGATCAAACATTTAATGTTCAAAATTTTTGGCTTTTATCCACGAATAAGAACTCACACATTTAAACATTGAATAATTATACACTTATAAAATTAATGTAACAAAATTAATCACTTTTAAGATGTTCACTGTCAATACTTGGTGGAAAGGCATTATAATAAAAATAATAAAAGATTTTTATTACTTTTTCCAAATAAAATTTATTATATCAGTTGATAATGCTCGCGGTGAGCGAAAACGGTCCTGATCTAATAAATTGTATGTGGAAAAAGTACTAAAAATCTTTTATTATTTTTTATAACAAAATTAATATAATATCATTTTTTAAGTGAAAACTTTTCATTCAACAAGTAATACAATTGTTGTGATACCACCTTTTCGAAGAACTTTGTTTCTGATAGTATCTTAAACTCGCTATTAATCTGGAGGTGATGACAAACGAGCTTAAAAAAATCACCTTCGTTTGATTAAGATTTTTCTTATTTCGTGTGAAATATATGTTTAAAAGATTTTAGGCGACAGAATGAAGTTTTTAGGTGATACAAAGAAGTTAAAAATGTATAATACTACAGAAAGTAAGGGTTGTTATTGCTATCTGATTTGTCATCGAGAATATTACTTAGAGATTTTCCGTTATTTTTGGTCGGCCAAGACTAAAGTTCAAACGTTCTAACATGATTTGAATATTCCTGAACGAAAGGTCAGATATATATTTAATAATACAAGTCACGTGTTGATATTCTATTGATAGTATTAATTAAAATATAAACTCATGGGATTGCGTTCGGCCAGAAATGTTCCGAACAAGTGCGATATTGTACAACTAATATATTGTGATGTGTCAGTAATTTAATTAACCACCGCAAACTTGCGAGTTAATCAAATGTTGGTCGTGAAATAGCTCCCCCAAGTCTTGATGAGTTCCAAGTACACAATACAAGTTTGCTCAAGCATCAGAGTCGAGGTTCAAAACAAACGTTCATTCGATGTGTGTGTGTTGCAATATTACTAATACATTGGGAACTTTTTTACTATCATACACTAGGTCAAATTAAAGTATCTAAAAAATCTTAAGCCGCAAATTTTTGTAAAAGTTTTATTCTGAACTGTTTGATTACCCATGTCAATAAGAGCTGAATTGAATGACGTGTTGAATAGGGCATCCAATCCCGTAATCCCGGGATCCCGTTCAATTTTCTAATCCCGAAATTCCGGGATTGAGATGGCCGCGATCTCGGGATTTTGGGATTGAGGAATTTTGAGTAAAACCCGAAAATTTACACGAAATTGGCAAATTCAAGATTTAAAATTCTTCGAATTAACTTACTAAAATAAAACGAGTTTCTGTGAGAATCTGGGAAAAAGTATAGCGAATCGAGGATTTCAAATTCCTCGGTGAGAAAACCTCAATGCCGGGATTGGATACCCTAGTGTTGAACGTGGGTATTCTAAGAATTGCAATAATGCGTGAATATATCAATACTGACTGATATTACAAAAAAATAGATAAAAATGAGCAAATTTTATAATAATATTTTTTAATAATTATAACAGCCAATTATAATTGGCATGGAATTGAATTTGTTTTATCGTCATCGGGAATTAGATAAAACATGTAAATGCAACTTTTCCAAAGATCTACACGTGGCAAAGACAAAATGCACTTGTTTTATAAATGGCATCTGAGTCAACACACGTGTATAATTCAAAGACAATATCAGCTTGTACCTTCAAAAACTCCTAGAGTAAAAAAACTACATCAAACTTCGATTTTGTTTACTTCAAAATTAAAACTGGTATTTCACTATTTTTTTTAAATTACGGGTGTCAATTTAAGCAATAATCGATATCCTTAGCTCTAATTTTTATTTTCGAGGAGAAATTTCAGAGCCATTAAAAGCATTTGCAATTTTACTTTTGAACTGATGTGAATCTTTATTTGAAATTTTCTAGATAAAGATATAAGCGAAAAACGTAGTGGAGTAGCTTTAAACGCTTTCAAATGGTTACATAGAATGTCACAAACAGAAGTAATAGCTAATATTTAATTGTGATGCAATTGAGAATGATTTTAAAGAGACTAACGGAAAACTTCTATATGCTGAGAGTGACCCGCTCTTTGCAAAACGCAGTAGATTGATACTTTGTGACTGTTTTTTAGTATTTTTTCCTTGCCGACTGTCCATATTTAGACATTCGATAATTAAAAACTACATTTACAATTTGACTTCTTAGTCAACGAAACGAGCCAAGAATATATTTTATTATATTTGTCACATATAGTAAAAGTATTATGTTAATATAATCAACGAAAAAATTATTTTGTAAGATTTTGATGGGTTATAAAATTATTATTATTTCAGGTTATATTACGGTTACTGAATGGTGTTCTTCGATGGAGGCTGCTACAATGCTTGGTCTTCCTTGGCGAATGCTGCGAGACAAATTGGTGCGAGCTGATCCTGAAACCGGAAGAGTGAGGTACATGGACACATTCGATGGAGCTAATGCAGACTTGATGGTAAGTTTTACTTCTTATTGCCTGATCCCACACTCCGGAGTGAACCTTGGCCGCCTAAATCGATCCCCAAATCGTTGTCTTTCTACACCAATCGTTAACCAGCCCCAGCATTCGTGGGTTGCTTTGTTTCTTTTTAATATTAAATCCGAAATTAAAATCTAGCTATCAATTTAATTGGACACTACTAGGGTATCTAATCCTGGAGCCTTTTTGTGATTTCCCAGAGATTTCGGGATTGATTAATTTTCATTTTCAATTACAAAAAACCCAGAAATCTGCCGATTTGCCCAAAATATCACCGTGACTCGTTTTTTTTAGCTTTTCGAGGAATTTGAAAATCTCAAAAGCATATAGCGATTTATCGTTCTTACATGCCTTTACAAATGTCATTACTAAATAAATATAAAATTCTCGTATCCGAATAAATACCTAGCATGTCTTCTTTCTCTACTCAAACATTTTTTAACGTTCACGCCAAACCTTTTAATTCAGCGATAATCAACCTGCGGTCCATTCAGATTTTCTGTGAGGCTCAAAACAATCATTTTCACTAGATGGTTTTTTAAACATCAACAATGCTGAAAATTCTCTCTTTAGGAAAATGTTTTCTTTTGTTTTATACTTCTTTTGATCATTGCATCTTTCTGCATTTAATAAATTGTTTGAAATCCGCAAAACGGTGTCTTAGAGCTTTTCTCTGTAATGAAATCACGCTGCGATTGTTTTCTTAGAAGCGATTTCATTTCAATCAGATTTTTATCAGTCAGTTTTAACCGCAATTTTTTTGCCTTGCTGACTAATTGAAATTTTAAATGTCTCATTTTGATGCAGCGCTACGACATCAAGCAAAACGTTAATTAAAAAAAAAGCGGCGCCGTAAACGAAATCAATTAAAGCTTTGTAGGTGGTAGCTTTTTACGGACGCCTATGGACGTGGACGCTGCGTAATAAACGAATAAAGATGAGGTGCTATTAATTATCATTCATTTCACAAACGTGCTGGGTGCAAAGTTACTTTGTTTATTAGATAAATGGATAAATATTCATTGTTTAGAACAACAAATATTCTATTGGTCAGAGTTTGTTTAGTTAAAAATCAATTCAATCAATTAACACATGCATTTAATTTAAGCGACAGTTAACTCAAGGAGAAGTAAAATCATTATTTTTATATTTTTTATTCAATTTATTTATGAATAGTCAAGGTTTATGAATGTCTGTGATGTCAACCGGAGTCAAACAAAATTGTATTCAATCATTCCCGATATAAAGTTGTGTTACTTCAAAAACATTGATGATGCAGTACAACGGGTGAATACCTGGTATTAAAAAGATTTTTGATAGTAACGTGTTACAACAATTCATTGTTTGGCTGAAAGATGAATTACAAATAGATAAACGATGGGCGCAGTGGCAATATTAATATTACGTATGACAGACATGAAGATTAAAGTCAAAAGTTAAAAGATTTTTATGACATTTCACTGTGGGAGCTGTTATTTTCACAAAAAAGAACTCCTTATCCGGAAAGAAATAGCCAAAGCAATAGTTCATCTTATTATTTTTCTGAGAAGTGAGACTCATAGTTTTGCTCGAATAAAGCTTTGCCGTTTATGCGACGTTTGTTCTCTACCAGTACTGCTTAATGCAAAAAAATAGCTTCATGGAAACGAAGAATCGGAATGAAATTTTGCTATATTTCACAAACAATTGTTCACGATAAGATTGATAAAACTTTACGATTCCGTATTTCATTTGCAGAAATGGAGAAAAAAAATTCAAGCCATGGAAAATGATATTTCCTAACCAATAATAACGTTTCCTGGTGCGGATTGATGAGTTTCTCAATAACTTGCAATCTTTTACAAACCATTCAAAATTTCACTAACCATATGTTATTTTAAGTATATTTGAATTATTATATGTCTGATTGCTTACTACAAGCTTTATGATCGACTGTGGTTTCATGGGTAGGATCTAAAAATTAAAAACAATTTTTTTCTACGTTTTTAAATTACTATCCATATTTTATCTAAGGATTATAACTGCGGGCTAAGGATTATAACTAAAATAGAAACTAAAATACACAATCAAATACTTATATACATTTAGTAAACCTCACCTAAATGACTTTGATGAGAGAAGTTATGAAGTCTTTTTGACCAACTTTTAATAAGTCTATTTTTCATATATTTAATACAATTATTTCAGTGAAAAATTGTTAAATGGTGAATTATAATCTGTAAGCTTGTTATGAAAGGGTCAGTTAGTAGACTCCATGCTCGCATTGTGAGAGCTGAAGGGATGAAACAAATCGTGAAAAGTTAGTTAGTGTCGAAAGCTTGAAATGCGGAGTACTGAAAGTCTCGTAAGTGATGGAAAAAATATTAAAAACGGATTAAAAATAATCAATAATATTGTAATTACATAAGAATCACATTTTGCATTTCATCTTCACCAGTATCATACTATTACTATTGAGATTTATGTAGGTAAAAATCATATCTTTTCTCGATACATATTGGTGTTTAAATGTGAAAAAAATATTTGATTAAAAAGACGACGAAAATAAAACAGTATTAAATTCGGTTTATTATTAATAAAATTTGCCATTTTGATTAAAATTGTTGCGTTGGAATGACAATAAAATTATCGATAAACATAGTATCTCAAAGGGTTTGGGAAAGAACTAGGGTTGTTTGCCGGACTTCATAAAATGGTCCAACTTAATTATTAGAAAATACACTCAGATGTAGCTGCTGTAAGCAGATATTTCTAAATCTACGAAAGTATGTTGAGCACTTATGATTCTTTTTTCACAATAAGTTAAATAAATTCATTCTCTTTATTACAATATTATTCAAAATAATTGGTGAATTATGACTTGGTTTCAATTGTTTATATATATTTTTTCTAAGGTATTGAACGTTATTCCCACCACCACCCGCTACGGTTTCTCACACTTTTTAACGGGTATATTCCTCAGCGTAACAATGTTATTCGTGTTCAAATTTTATACCCAGCTATTGTTAATGATTTAAGTCAGAGGCTTACAGCCCGGGACTTGCGGACACTCGTGTCCCTTCGAAGCAAATTAAAGGTGGTCATGGCATTATCACGGAAAAATAATATTCTTCAATAATACTTTAACCGCTCGAGGCAATATATTTTTGTGCTGAATTCGCTACTTATTTTGAAATGAGTAAATTCGGAATACTCGAAAATAGAAAAATAAAACATAGTATATACATAGATGATAATAATATATTTTTAATTTTCTTCATGCTTACAAAACCTCCATCTGGTTTTGTTATAACCAAGCCGTTTTGAGTGCCCGTCCAGTAAAAAGGTTGCCGACATCCAGTGGCGGATTATGCACTTTAGGGGCCCCAGGCGCAACAAGTGTTTCGAATAACATAAAAGTGCTGCAAGCCTCTTCGTAGAATAATAGTAAATATTTTAAACTGAAATTAATATTTAAGGGATTATTATATACTATATGTTATCTTTGAGGCCCCCAAGATTTGGAGGCCCCAAGCACGCGCCTCTTGCGCTTATGGGGTAATCTGCCACTGCCGACATCTTATGTATGTAATGAAGTATTTTTTACCGTAAAAATTATAATGTTTCGAAATTTCTTTGCGGTTCCAAATTTAAAGATTCTAGTTCCGATCAACCTCAACCCTTTAATAAAAGTGTTATTTACCACTTCTCAGAAAACCAAGATATAATTCAATTGTTATGCATTGAGTTGTATGGAGCAGTATTAATTATATAGTAATTTGATTTTTTTTCACATCGTATTCTCACGAGCGTTTGACTTTTGTCATAAATTTTAGCTTTATAAATGAAACTCCATTGTTCTTAAAATTTTGACAACGTAAACATAAACAATATATTATACTTCCTTACTTGTTCGAATTCCGAAATAGAATTTATTTCAGCTGACTTTGATATTGTTTGGTGTGACATTTTATATTATTTATCTCCCTCAAAGCCGCCACTGGGAATACCTGCGTAAAAAAAACAGGATTATCTCTCGTGCTTTTTGAAAGCCTGTTTGTTTTATAAATTCTCTGATCCAGCTGTATATTCAACCATGTCGGCAATAAACTAGCAAAATCCTTTTTCATGAAATCAAAAATTCTCTCATAGGCTAAAATAATATCACTCGAGTTTGCAATAGAATAATATACCAATTTCTGATATGAATAAATAAATATATTTGTAAGGCCTGATGCCTATTTCAAATCTATCTACTAGCTTATGAAAGTTTTAATTTTTTTTATCGTAGTTGATAAAGTATCATATTTTTTTTTAATATCAATAAAAAAATATGCAAACTATTTTTAAAGGTTTATGATCGTTGAATTTTGAGTTTCTTTGTTCGGTAGTTGAGCTTTTCTTAAGAGTTTAAGCTACAAGCATATCGACTGTGGAAAGTAAAAAGGACGTAACACACAGTTTTTTCAAAACAGCTTTTTTTTCGATAATCACAATCTATGCAACTTAATACACACTCTATCAAAAGGATTTAAGCTGAAAACGCCAAATTAGTATCTAAATTTAGCTTTTAAAGTTAACTAAGAAGGGCATTCGGAAATTGAAATTGGAAATTGAATAGAAAAACATAATATTTAATTAATATCAGATAATGTCAATTCAAAACCAGTTTATCAGTCCTATGCACTAAAAGTTTGTGTATTAATAAAAACAATAATCCTTTGTACTTCATTCCACTTTATTTAATATGTCAGGACCGGTTTCGCTCATTGCGAGCATTGTCAACTGATAAGAAATATAATTTAACAATGCTATTTATACAAAATTGAAAAGTTATACACAACAGTTGTCATTGAAAAGAAATTGCCAATTACATTAAAGTGATTCTAAAATAACACAAAATTAAAATGTTCAACACATCTAACATATAATTAAAAAGTCATCCCAGATTCATAAATTCAGAATGCGATTGAAAGTAATTACAAACATAATTAAAATTTGGGAAATTTTTGACAAAGTGATAAAATGCTACATTAATAAAGTGAATATGCTTAATGATATGAATATGCTTAATGATAGTTTTATGTTTTCCCCGCTTCCAAGTAGTTGGTGTGTTCATTCATCACTTAAACAAAATCGACAGCCAGGAAGATTCTGAAAAACAAATTTTTCAAAGACCATATCAATTCTAACAAAAGAAATCTATATTTATTTATTTTTTTAATTTATAAAAAAAGAATAGTTAACAAGGGCTAATGCAATGGATAAAGTAACGGGGAACTAGCAAAAATTATTTGATCGTTTAAAAGATCTGAATCAGGTAAAAATTTGAATCTATTGATTTCTAGGATTTCTTGCTTGTCTAGTTTGACAGACTTGTTATTTAAATGTAGAACTTTAAAGTTTCTACCAATATCAAAAGTGTGTTTATTTTTAAACAGATGGTTTCCAAATGAAGACTGTTCATCCCCTTTCTTAGCACAATTCAAATGCTCTTTGATTCTAATATTAAACGATCTACCTGTTTGACCAATATATTTGGCGTTACAGGAGTCGCAATTGAGTAAATAAATACCGCTTTGGTTCAAAAAGTTTAATTTATCTTTAGAATTGACTAAAACACGACTCAAGTTGAGTGTGTTATAAAAGGTTACATTAAATTTATTTCTATCAATTTTCCTAGCGATTTTTTCTGTAACTCTACCCAAGTAATTTAATTTAACCCACTGTTTTATAACAACAGGTTTATCCAACACCAGGCCAGAGCTAACATTTAAGAGTGCAAGTTTTTTAGTTTTTTTTAAATAAAAGACGATCTATTATATCCGTAGCATAACCATTGTTAACTGCTATTTGTTTAATGGTCTCTAATTCTAACACAACAACTACTTGGAAGCGGGGAAAACATAAAACTATCATTAAGCATATTCATATCATTAAGCATATTCACTTTATTAATGTAGCATTTTATCACTTTGTCAAAAATTTCCCAAATTTTAATTATGTTTGTAATTACTTTCAATCGCAATCTGAATTTATGAATCTGGGATGACTTTTTAATTATATGTTAGATGTGTTGAACATTTTAATTTTGTGTTATTTTAGAATCACTTTAATGTAATTGGCAATTTCTTTTCAATGCCAACTGTTGTGTATAACTTTTCAATTTTGTATAAATAGCATTGTTAAATTATATTTCTTATCAGTTGACAATGCTCGCAATGAGCGAAACCGGTCCTGACATATTAAATAAAGTGGAATGAAGTACAAAGGATTATTGTTTTTATTAATATAATGCCTTTCCACCAAGTATTGACAGTGAACACCCTAAAAGTTTGTGTATATTGCATAATTTGCCTTTGGCCCAAAATTTGTCATGTCGATACTTTCAATTGAAATTTATAAAGCTTTTTACTGTCCTTAAAATTCAGAGTAATATTGAGTATTTTGAATTGAAAGCTTCGTATTTTCCATATAAACAAATAGGTACTTTGATAAAAGTACAAAGATAAAAAGTACATTAAATAGCTGTTTTTTTTAGAAAATTGACAAATTTGTTTATATTTACAGAAGGATGCACAGAAAACTGGAACATCCTCTGTCGTCGAAACGCTATACAGAAACAAAACCAGCCTTGAAGCAATTTTCAGAATTATTGACAAGGATAATTCAGGTAATTAATCATTGTACATTATACCAAAAAATATTCTTTATTGTATAAACTTTATCTGGGATTTGAATATTTGATTTTAGTTTTTCCAACCACAACATATTAACCTACTCATATAGATCAGTGCTTCCCAACCCTTTTCATGCCACAGACCCCTAAATCCGAAAACAACAATCTGCAGACCCCAAAAAAAAAATATTTCACATGTTCATATTTTATCACAAATAATGTTGAAAGAATGAAATTTTTCGCGCAGGTTGGGAAGCACTGATATTGATGACATATATTCGATAAATGACTGATTTATGAAACTGCATACGCTATGCTAAAGATAAAATATTTTCTCAAAGGCTTTGAGTGTGGGTAGTTCGTCATACTTTCCATGCGAAGCCTGGATCTATTTTTTCAAATTATGTATTAAATAAATATTTGAACTCCATGTAAGTCATAATTGATGTTGTAATTAAGAGATTAATTTTGCCTAAATCACACTTAATTAACTAACTTACATTTAGCATCTTAGAATGCATTGAACATTTATTATGTTTTTATTTAATATATTTTTTTTATATTCATGACATGTATTTGTCGTTTTTGAACATTTTTGTTGTATATATATATGTATATATTTATGATTATTTTCTATTTTAAAAAATTAACACTTTGAAAAAAAATACTTATAGAAAGGTAAATTTATGAATGTTTTATTTGAACAAGAATATAGTTTTCAGCTAGAAAATAACAATCGTTTGTGTGGCTTATAAATAAAGTGCCCATATTATATATAGATGCCCACATTTTATCCGCCTTTGTGGTCGAGTGGTCAACGTCGTTGGCTACCGCTACGGAGGTCACGGGTTTTAATCCCAGTGCGGGCAGTTTTATAAATTGATTTTTCAATCGATTTATAAATTTCTGTTCTAAGACATAGATGTATGTGATCTCTTGAATTCCCCCCTCCTATGTAAGGGGCGTATCGAGAGCGATTAGCTAATCACTAGTCCTGTCCTAGCCCTTTCTTTCTATTCCTACTCTCTTTGGAAAAAGAGAGGTTGATCAACTGAGTAACAAGCAGTTCTTGTAGAAACACTTCTGTTGAGATAAACTCCATTAGAGTCCATATGCTTCACAATGGGAGCGGACATGTTAAAAAAAAAAAAATATTTTATCTAGTTGTGCTTGTGAAAATCTATATTGTTTTTACTTACAGGATACATCACTCTCGAAGAATTTTCCGACGCTTGCAATTTACTCAGAAAACATATGCCAAACCCGATCACCCAAGAGCAGCTGGTCGATATTTGCAGACTTATGGATATCAACAAAGACGGTCTGGTCGATTTGAACGAGTTCCTCGAGACATTCAGACTCGTCGACACCGACAGACGACGCTGTATGCCAGAAACTGAGGACATGTGACACCGCGCCGACCGCCGTCCAGCCACGGCGGTCGACCACAAAGATGGCCCTACTGTGGAGTGGATCCCCGTTGACGAAGACACAATACAGCTGACTACCATGCCTGCTGATGTGAAAGAGGAGCGGAATGGTAAAGTATGCGAGGAAAAGATATCGCTTATCGCAAAGAGCTTGAGCGTGGAAAGTGAAAAGAGTCTTCCTATGCAGGGTAGTAGTAATATTGTTAAGAACGGAAGAGTAGATTCAAGAGATGAAGAATTGAAAATTATTGAGGTAGATGTGAAAGATCAGTAAAAAGAATAATTGTTGTAGGTTTGTTTAATATTGCTGAAGCACTTTTCGTGTAGCAAGAATTGAGCATCGGTAAAATCGCTAGGTGTGGATTTAATTTGTCTTAGTCATCACAATTTTACAATATTAATTCAGTAACATACTTCAAAGAAAATTTGTATGAAATTAAACATTTTGATTTATTATTTGAACTTTGATTCATATAAATTATAAGAAACCTAATTGAAATGATCCTTGTCTGCCTCGTACGACGACCATAGATCGTAAATGAAAGAATATTATGCGGTTTACATAAAGAGACCGATACTCTATGGGAGAAGAGTATATATCGACTGTGGAAAGGAAAAAAGACGTAACCCACACATATCAAATTTTACAGGAGGCGCTAAAAACGTGTTTTGATGATTTTGTGACATATGCAAATTATGAATTATACACATCCTTGAAGTGCACGCAGAGTTCTAAACTGGTGTTAAATTGACATAATCTAATATTAATTCAAGAATTTGTCTAGGAAAAACCTTTATTTCAGTCTTTTTTCTTGGTTTTAATTTTTTACGTCATCTTTTTCAAACTTAAAAGCTAAACTTTGATATTAATTCGGCATTTGCAGCTTGTATCCTTTTGATTATCGATACATTGTGATACATTGTGATTATCGAAAAAAACCTATATTGAAAAACTGTGAGTTACGTCATTTTTCCTTCCCACAGTCGATATTTAGAATTACCACTAATGTATTGTTAAATAATAAAAAATCCAACAATCCATCGTAATTCTGTTTTCTTAAAACGCAATCATTAAATGTGAAATTTTTGTTATTAATAACAGTAATTCTACATTAAAATGAGTCCATTTTCCATACCAAAACTTTGTATATCTATTGAGAACGAATCTGATTTAAATATATGTAGTTATATTGAGTTTTTCAAAATTATTATTTAAATACAGTCATTTTAACGTTAACTATTTAACACTTAAGTAAATATATAAAGTTTATATACCAATATTGAGACTATTAACGAAAACCCATGAGATGTATTTTTTTTTTTGATTAAGAAATCCTTCATTAGATTGGTAATATTCATATTAAAAATTACGAGAAAATACACATCTGGGTATTGTATAAAATACTGCATACAATTATGTATTTACTATTTACTTTATAAATATTCTAGTATATTTGGATAGAAAGATATCGTATATTCATTAAGTTGATATATATGTATGGACTGCCATGTTGACGTAATACTGTATATTATTATAAAAAAACAATAACTTATTCTGCCAACCATTCGCTTAAATTTCGCATGAATATTGTCTCTACCTATTACTATTAAGTCCAAAAATGTGTTTAAATCCTTTGGTTTACTCGCTGACGTGTTTTTTTTAAATACATTTCAATGTGGAATATATTAAGAATATAATATCGCAGTATCAATAGAAGAGGAAATTGACTCTAATTTTGGCAATATTTCAGCCATCGTGTGGTGACCAAAGGATAAAAGTCATTGACCAGTATGTATCGAAAAAAATATTGATAAAATTGATATTTTTACATCATTTAGTATAAGCTTAAATTTTTCAATTTAAGAAATTATTGAAATGGGGAACAATTTATATTAGCCTAATCGTGAATTGTTTGTACATTATCAATAAAATTGATATTTGTGTGTTGCCAAATTTAGAAGTTGTTCGAATATTCACTAGAAGTCTATTACAATAATTTTATTATATTCAATGTAAAATATGTGCATTTTTTCTTCCAGTGGGTATGGGAAAAACAGAAATTTTATGAAAGTGGCATCTATGAATCAAATATATTACTTAACTTTTTTTTACTGATATTACTGTAATTCATTATAAGCCTTGCTCGCGTTACTATTGGTAATGTTTTAGTTAATTTAAGTATTCGTTAAAATATTAATCTTTACTTATTTTCTTATATTACCTAAATATATATTTGAAAATTTTAAAACTTTGCTTGTTACATACATGAAAGCATTTTTTCTTGTTAATAGGTGTCACTGTTTTATTTCTCTTACATAAAAAAGTTTGAATATTTTTGTGTTGTGATATTCTCTATAAGAGACCAACCACCAATATTGCATCCGTTTTCAATCAATTGTTGCTTAAAACAATTTGAAGAAGTGGCAATAAAACTAAAATCATGAATATTTGTAAATGTTAAATAAAGTCTTTCCTCGTGTTTCTGAAGTACACATTTTTTGGATATCATACAATGCCGAATTAAACACAACATAATAAACATTTGTTATCACCTTATACACTACATCCACTTCCTGTTCGATCCTTAAAATGGGTCCAATACAAAACAATATGGATACAACTAGTCCTTCCCTAGCCCATCTTTTTATATGAATTGTTGGTTTTGATTAATAGCTATTTTGGCTTGGCACCATCATTGTTTTTACAGTAATGTGAAGCTGAGGCTGGTGGATTCTAGTAGAACTAAATACTTTGACATTTTAACATAATATAATAATGAATTTCTACCAAGTCAATGTCAACTCTATCATCATTTTTCTTTTCCTTTATTATATGTAATGAATTTAAAACAGTTTGTTGAATCAACTTGTGACTATTCACACAAGAATAACTTTTAAGTTTTCATTTAAAATTTTGATGAAAACACTTTGTTTTACCAACAAAGATAGTTTTTTTCTGAATGAGTTATTACTTTTTTATATTTCACTTCATAATTTAACAATAAAAAAAATATGACCAATGTGTGTAAATCTTGTAAATCGAAATGTTCTTTTTGAAAGAAAACAGTAAATTACAATACATTTAGATTTTACTGGAAGAAAAGAAATAGATTTGCATTATTTGGTAAAAAAAATATTTAAAACCTATTCAATTCTTAGTCAATTAAATTCATTTATATATAAAATCGAAAGGCTTACTCAGTCTGATAATATATTATCATATTTATATGTACCTTTATACTATAGTAAATTATCGTCTATTTATGTACCTATTATCAAAACAAAACCAAAGCATATCGATGTTTCCAAGTCATAGCTTCCGCTCAATATCGCCAATACCTTTAGTCCTAATCACGTAAGACAGAAACATAAGAAAAATATTTACGTGCATAATCAATGTAATAAAATCAAGATATACCTACAATTAACTACATGTTTAGTCAGTCATATTATGAATGCTGTTAGGAAAAATATTTAGAAAAATTATTATGAATTACAATATATTTACACTGTAAAATAAAATAGCATATTTCTAAATGATGAAAACCGTCTTTATCTAGGCTAATAAAATTATATACAATATATTTTTTCCTATCTTTCTTTCCTAATGAAATTATGTGGCGTAAACTTGTGCTCAGTGTCTTGGTTTATTTATTGCTAGGGTGAGTGTAGACTAAATCTTTATATCTAGTACTCGAACCAGACTAAAACACACTGGAGCAACGCGCCAGTTCATCTAATTTGCGGAGAGTAGCGCGACAACTAGAAAAAAAATCGGTTTCGAGCATAGTTGATATTACTTTCCCAAAAGATTCCTGCAAAATATTATGTATATGTATGTATTCATACTCAAATTATTCTTGCCTTGAATTATAAAATATATATATATATTAATCAATAAAAAATATTGTAAAAAATCATTGAATCAGCACACATTATGTAATTAAAAATAGCATCAATGAGTTTGCTTTTAAATATTATTGTTATGAATGCTATTTTTTGGAATTTTAGTATTGATGGCTTAATATCAGGACTTTATTTGTTTGTAAATGGTATAAGAAAAACAATTCAATGACTGTAATAAATACAGTTTTATACCGGAATACAAAATTTATAATTGGAAGAAATTAAAAGTGTGTTTGACACATAGTTGTCACAAATTGTATAAAACCTTTTGCGCTAATAGTTTATCATTTGTTGGTAATCTCTGATGTATGCAAATATGCCGAGAAAATCTAAAGACGATCGATACAAAAATTATGTCCGGATTACTAACTTAATTTAGGTACCATTATGCCTTTGATCGTATCAGAAATTGTTATATAATTCAATCGTTGATTGAATTATATAACAATTGATCTGTCACGGGCACATTTCATTTATGTCTTCTTTGACTATGTTTTCTCATTATGTGAAGCGTACTGGATCCAAGCGGCACATCCATGATTTTCTTTCATCCCTTTCGTGACAGTATCCCTCGCATCCACCAAGTACCTTCTATGGATAGTATGTACTCGACAATCATTCGGAAATCGTTATCCCATCAATGGCAGTGGGTCCGGCAAAAAGCTCAGTTTTGAAGTTTCTTCCAAGTTTTGTTAAATATTTTTGTGCACAATGACAAATATAAAATACCATATTCTAGGTATAATATAATAATAAAAAATAATTTCGACTACTTTTTTTTACTTCTTAAGAAATGGAAATAAATTATTATTTTATATTTTTAATAATTAAGTGCAGTTTTTTGTACTAGTAACACAAATTTAATTAAAGATCAAACTGGTTTCGGTAAGTCATTATTGATCATAATATTAAATATGTAATGAAATTAGTACAAAAAAAATGTATTTACTCCAAAAGCTTTCAGTAAGTTTTAAATTGTTTATTATTATTTTTGACACACATGCTTGATAAAACTTTAAATTTTTGAGCAATCCATTTTTGTTTGTGAAATAAAATAATTCAATATGCTTTTTAAAGATTACATTAAATATATAAGGGCCCAATCTTTTGTATTTCATATTTGCATATTAATTTCTCAATTAATAAAGCAATACATATTGTAATACATTAGGAAATAGTTTCTTAAACACTACATACATATATATATGTAATTATTATTAGCTTGCACACAAATATTTATTATATACTTAATATAATGCCATAACTTTAAATATCTATGTATCTAAAAAATGTTTCTTTTTGTTTTTGATATCGTAATAATGGTTTTATTTTGAAGATGTCATTCTTTAAAACATAATTTAACGAGAAACAATTAATTATATTTCTAGTCAAAAAATGAGGAAATAATTCCTTTATCATAATATTAATTCATTGAGATTTTTATAAGTGATTATTGATCTTAAATTATATAATATTGTCATATTTTGTTTTTACATCGGTGAATCAAACCTTCTTCATAATATAATTGTATTATTTTTAGGAATCTTTTTTATTATTAGACGTTTTATAATATATATTATAAGGTGCTTATTTTTAATATATTTTTGTTATATTCCATGATTGATTATATCAATAAAATATATAACAAAACATTATATCCAAAATGCATTTTTATTCTGAAATATTGATTAGACGGAATCACATTTAAATCGAAAAGAAATTATGATCTTCTCCATCATACTGCATACATGGGCAAAGCTTTATTAATTGTTTCAAAAAATTGATTTGTCAATAAGTCAATCGTTTCAGTGAATTATTGTAAACTAATGTGCTGCGACTGGATTGACAAGTAAGTATAAGGGGTACCGAAAATTAAACCATTATTTTTATTTGACACATATTTATTAACACAAATCTTACATACTACATTTTACATTACAAAATATAATCTCCATCATTGTCTACGACCGTCTGCCATCTCCCAGGTAGTTTCTCGATCCCTTTTTTGTAGAAACTTGCTGGTTTCGACTTGAAGTATGAATCTAAATAATTTTTGACGTCTTGCATATTTTGAAATTTTTTTTCCCGTAACGAATGCTCCATTGACTTAAATAAGTAAAAATCCGCAGGGGCAAGGTCCGGAGAGTATGGGGGATGCTTCAAAACTTCAAAATTTAAATCGGAAATTTTTTCACGGGTCATTTTGGCGGTATGAGGCCGAGCATTGTCGTGTAACAGAATCACGCCCTTTCTATTGACCAAATTTGGTCGTTTTATCATTAATTCTTCTTTTAGTCTTGATAGTTGCTGACAATATACCTCTGCATTAACCGTATCTCCAGGTTTTAGCAGTTCATAATGGATGATTCCACGAATATCCCACCAGACACAAAAAAGGACCTTGCGAAGGGTAAGACCAGGCCTAGGGGTGGGGATAGGTACCTGGGATGTTGAAAGCCATTGTTTTTTTCGTGTAACATTATCGTACACAATCCATTTCTCATCGCTGGTCACAATTCGTTCCAAAAATGGATGTAATTTTTGTCGTGACAACAGGGAGTCGCACGTACTCATTCGAACCTCCTTGTTCATCTCGGAGAGCGCGTGCGGAACCCAAACACCCATTCTGTGGGATTTACCGATTTTTTGTAAATGATCTCGCACTGTGGACCATGGAGCATGTAATTTCTGTGACAATTCTTCAATACTTAAGCGAGGATCAGCTTCCACTGTGGCCTTCAGTAGATCATCAAAAATAATGGTTTAATTTTCGGTACCCCTATTAAGATCCTGAGAAGCTTGAAGAACTCACATATTGTTAACGTAAGCGCCTTATAACTACTTTACCAAGCGCTTCTGTAGAGAAAACCTTCTTATAGCGTTCCCCTTAAGAGAGAAATTTCCTATGGCAGTCCACCATATAGCGAAAAAATATCGGTTTTTTTTCGGTTCACGCTAGTATTTTGGGCAAATCGGTAAATTACTAGAGGGTTTTGAGATTTTCAAATTCCTGCGAGCTAAAAAAAAAAAAAACAAGTCACGAAGGTATTTTGGGCGAACCGGTAAATCACTGTAGGGATTTGAGATTCTTAAATTTCTCGGTGAGCTAAAAAAAAAACGAATTTCTGGCCTTTTAGATTCGTGCTGAAGCGAAACTGTTAAAAACTGTTATTTTTGCTGGAACGAAAACGAAGCCGAAAGGATATATATTTTTTTACTTGAACCGGAATGAAAACCGGAACGAAAAAAGTTGCAGTTCAAAGCTCTGATATACATAGATATTATATCATAAATACATATATTTATTTATCAGTAGCTATTTGTTCCTTGATTTCACTAGAAGTATTCCATGAAATATATGTAAAAATGGGAAAAAATGTCTGATTTCGTTCAATTTACAAAATACAATTGCATTGATCATATTATAACTTCCATCTTTAGTGAGATAATATTATGAAGTCAATATTTATTCTGTTTGTATTATATAATATAAATGTATCACTCAGAAACGTGTGTTCCTGCCATCTACCCAAATACAATACCTGCACGCCAGATGAATAAAAATAATAACGTTTTATGTGAAAAGTAAAAGTCTGAACAATAGATGTCGTTGCCATAAATATAACTAAACCAATAAAAAAAACAATATTTTTTTAATATATCTTTTTAAATCTTGCTGATTTGTTTACTTATGGAAAAAGATTAAAAAATACATAAAAAGTATTTTAACTTTTTTTGCCATCTATGAACAAACTTGTTAACCAACAATAAAACTTTCATTCGGAACCGTTTCTAACTTCGTGTCAAATTTTCGATAGATGTCAAGCATAGTTATTTTATAGATAATACTCGATGAAACTTTTCCTTCTCCTTTATCGTTATAAAAAATAGTGCCTACATGGTAGAAATAAATAAATCACAGGTAAATTATGTGTGCTTAACAGTCGTATAAGTATGTACCAAAATTCATACCTTATTATCTATATTTTTTTTAAATTTTATTAAATTTTATTCTTGAGAAAATATCACGGCACGCGATTGACAGTACATAATTTAATATTTTGAAAATGGTTAAACCTAATAAAAGGTTGGAAAATCAAATAGAGTAAACTTAATAATAATATGAAGGCAGCCATTATTATTTCCGTAAAGAATATTATACCCTATAATTTATTTGAAGATTGGCTACCGATATCTTTTAATGAATAGGTAATAAACTTACAGAAACTGTAAGTTGTTTTCATATACTATCCTAGCTACCAATAGCGTGCTTTAGAACAATATTTTTCTTTTGTTTTCTTACGTTTTTTAAATTAATATTTTAATATCCAGTGGCGGATAGACCCGAAAAGAAGCTGGGCAAATAAACTGCCAGATCTCCGAAACCAAGCAAAAGGTATTTATGTTATACTGAAATCTATTATGGTATTCTAGTTACTTGTTGGGAAATTTTCAATTGTAATATTATCTTTTATAAAAGAATTAAGCCATAGTTAAATAGGATATTTTTATTAAAAACATACCTATATAACTAAAATAAGCCAATGAGCCATTTATTTACACAACCAGTGACGGATTAACCACATGAGAGGCCCCAGGCGCAATAAAATTTGTAGTCCCTGTTTTTCGGAAAACATAAAAACGTCTGAAAATGTCATGTTAAATAATAAAAAACAATTAAAATCTGAAGAAAAACTATATAGGTTATATAATATAAGTTATTTTTCAGGCCCCCAAGACTTGGAGGCCCCAAGCGCGTGCATTGTGCAGCGCGTAATCCGCTGCTGTACACAAAACAGGGACTCGGTATTATTAATATTATTATTTCATTATAGTATCAATAAATGTCATTTTTCAGAGGTTTTATCAGGGCTGTGAAGTCGGAGTCGCGGAGTCGCGGTATTTTGGCCGGAGTCGGAGTCAGAGTCGAAATCGTAAAAAATGAGCGGCTCAATATTTTTGATGTGTATTTAAACAAAATAGTCAAGAGTGTTAATATTTCATGCTTGGCTGACTAAAGATGATCCGATGGTATACATATATATAAGTTAAAATGAAATCGTTGAAAAATTTCCTCGGAGTCGGAGTCGTTGATTATTTTTAAGCTGGAGCCGGAGTCGTCTTTTTTTCACGCGACTCCACAGCCCTGGGTTTTATCCTTGCATACCTATTAAATTATTATTTTTATTGCAAGAATTGAAAAATATAACTCCTTAATAAAAACACAATATTCCTTTGTACTTTATTTATAAAGGTCATGAGCATGAGCGAAACCAGACCTGAACTTTTTAAATAAATTGGAAATAAAATACAAAGGAATATTATTTTTTATTAATTGTGCCTTTCCACCAAGTATTGAATGTGAACACAATAAAAGTAAGTATAACTCCTGTTTTTATATTGATCTCGAATAAATGTATGTTCAATCGAACACTTTCTTGTAACTGTGGGCTGATACCATGTAAAATTTTCATTAGAAACTTACTATGATGTTTGTGCCATTTTTATTTGCCTCTGATTCGTTCAACACTTAAAAATAAATTTCATTTAGATTCATACATTTAAAGAAGCTCAAAAAGATAAACAAGGAGTTATATTAATATTCAATTGATAGGTAATTGTATAAATGTATTTTTTACAATCTTTTAAACTTACGTTAATCGAAAAATAATTCAAAACATTAAATTATGTTTGTTTTGTATATAGTATTTCCCAATCATGCTATATTTTATTTTATCACAATGTAATGTATATTTTATATGACACGTTTGATACGGCTCTTACTATACTTATACTATAATTAATTTGAGTTAAGTTTCCATAATATCCTTCCAAGCAGACAAAAATTGTCTGGATTTAATATTAAACTATAAATTAAATATTTTTTTAACGGGTGCCGAAGAATTTGCTAAGAAGTTTTCTACGAAAATCATTCGAAGATTCGTAAGACAAAAAACGTTTAAATATAGATTCAGCGAATAAATTCAGGAGCCGAAAAATATTTAAAATGATATAAAATCGTTTTCGCGTGCCAATATAGACTCATTTTTTTCTGCTCGAATGCACTCTTGAAGGGTTGGCTACCATTTTGGATAAAATAAACTCGTTAATTGATACATGATCAAATTGATATATTTTATGAAGTATTGTTTGGTCCTGTTTTCAACAAGAATTGTATTTATTTTATTAGTAAATTCTTCCAACAGTTACATAATATGACTGTTTCATAAATAAAATTATTATCAGAAACGTTTACGGTTTGCTTAAATTATATGCGATGCTTTTTAAAGTTATTTGGTTAATTCTCAGTATGTAGACTCATTCACAAGCTATATTTTGAAACAATAGTCTCTTCTCTTTTATCGTAGTCAGGGGTGGCTGGTGGGGGCTTGTAGAGGCTCGCACAAGCCCTTTGTAAAACTTTACTAATCCCAGCGAGCCCTTTAGTTAAAAAGAAAACAATGTTCTCAGATCAAATTAGTATATAACTGCAATTTATGACTTATATATTATCTTCTCCTTTCTCTTCTATATATTATATACGACAGCCAATACGATATTATAACTGTTTTAAGTATCAACCGATTGCTTATTTACAAAAATATTGCATATCATTGCATAGGAGTGATAAAAAATCGACTCCTTCGCCAGACCACCGAGAATTGCTTTGAAATTAAGCGAGCACATTTTTAACGTAATGGCAGCCCACCGCTGCGTACAGTCATCAATATAATTAATCCCACGTTTAGTAATTTAGGCATAATAATTATAATACTAATCTTTCATAATTCGTATACCTCGAAGGTGTCTATCAAAAAATAAACAAACTAGTGTCAGATTTAGTTTCATAGCTAGTAAAGGATTAGAGTTATACATTTAAACTTCACATGTTTACACTTCTAAGGTAATTGCTTTTCACTTTTTATTGATAAGATCTTGTGGTCTAGCAGTTTGATATAATTGAGTTTAAAAATAATGTTTTAAATATGCGACAACGTAGAAAACATATTATTAGGTAAGTTCAACGCACGAATTGCGACCAATAATTTTACAAGTATTACAAATACGATATTTTACTGCTTAAGTTTCCTGTTGGAACTCTATGTATTTTTGATTGAGATATATCGTCAAGCTACGCGGACTAGTTTCATATTAAGCCATGCCAAATGTAGCCCATGTACCAACACATGGCCTTAGCTAAGTTTTATACTGTTAAAATGTTCAACGCGGGATTAATCTTTATACAACTTTTCAGTTTTGGCAAATTTAAATTATTTCAATTCACCGCAGACAATATTATTAAAATACATATGTGATGCTTTTCATTTAGTAAAAAATCAATTTTTGTTCAGTTCCAATAGCGAAATACCGGTGTTTTTTTTTTGCATTTTAGGTATACGAGTCAAAAATATTGACACATTTTTAGCCAGTTAAGATAATATTTATTTGTAATTTTCTTTTGTTTACTATAGTATTATATTAGGCATCAATGAGTGATGTTTTTTTTAGTAGTATAACATTGTTGAAACAGTTTTTTTATTACAAAGTTTGCCTTTTAAACAAAATAGTACTGATTGACCTACGAGAGGTCAAGCAGTAAAATTTAAGTTAACTTAGTACGGTAAATATAATAATCATTAATTGTTGTAAATGATTTATTTGTGCTTTTGGCCGCTAACCTAAAGCAAAAATATTAATTATACCTATAAATTTAGCACAATTAAGTTAATTAATACATCATTTTTTAAATATTCTTAAATGTTTCCTATTTGGAGCATATAACCACCACACGGTTCCTCCGATATTCTTTATGTAATATTCTTTAAATGTTTGCTTGATCTCGACTTGATTAATTTTCCTTGTAGCCAATGTTTATAGATTGACTTGGTCAGTATGCATTTTTTATTAATTTTCTGAAATATATTGGAAAGTAAGTTTACTTAGTATTTTTTCAGAGGTTTACTGGAGGAAGCTAGAAAGGGCTCACGCGAGCCTCTCGTTATTTTTTTACCAAAGCCAGCCCTTGTTAAAACAAAAAAAAATATATTCTCACATAAACAGTAATTGCTGCATATTTTTTATATGTATTATGAAACAGAAGACTTGGAAATTTCTCTTAAAATATGTTTATTTATGTTGCGCACTAAATGATACTTTCAGTTTTTTTAATATATATAGCAATATATTGTTACACAATAAAAGCATATTAAGTAAAATTCGATTGCTTTCATAATAATTGCGAATCATCCTATAAGAGTGATAAAAAAATCCACCCATTCTCTGGAACACCGCGAATATCTCTCAGGTTGACTTAGACGCTTTTCCTTGTATGCTCACGATATCGGTATTGAAAAAACACCATGTATGTCGGGATTACCGTTATTGCAATTACTAGTCGAGTGTCAGCTGTGTCATCAAAAACAGATTTAAATTTATATTCTTTTTACCGTTAGGTATCAAAAAGTTCCTCTTAAGAAGTATTTATAGCGTTAAAAAAATAATCAAGACACATTTGCGTAGGTGCTTAAATTTTAAATCTCTGAGATGGATTGCAGCCTCACATCACAGTGAAGCAAACTAATGAAGGATGTGTGCATACTGCGAGCTGCACGCCATCTCGTGCGCGAACCTGCGCAAGCAAATTATGACTCGAGGAGCAAGGAGCGAACAGTCTACGAAACTCTTCCAAGAAACGTCCGCTCCAATTGCTGCGCTGAAAAAAAACGAGATCTCTAATTTGAAGTGATATCAGTCCATTTCATTTGATTGTGTAAGATGTGGCTTAGGATTTTTTTGATGTCGGCGCTTTGTTATTATAGTCTGTAAAATGATACGAGGTTATTAATCAAAGCGCCAAATCTTTTGTAAGGGTTTTTGGTTAGTTAGTGCGTTTCATATTTAAATTGATTTAACGGTACTCGTTACGAAATATGCTTCTCCCATATTTTGATGGATTTCGAAATTAAAAACGATCATTTAAATTTAAAACATGCATTCACTTTTTATTGTATTAAAAAGATTTCGAAGCCACATTTACAACATATTATGCGACGGCAACAGTGGCGAATTAAGCACATGAGAGGCACTAGGCGTAATAAAATTTGGATGCCTTTTTTTCGGATAACATAAAAACGTCAGACAATTTCGTACCAAAAATTATGTGGTTGATAAAATATAAGCTGTTTTAGAGGCCTCTAAGATTTGTAGACCCCAATTGCTCGCCTCATTTGCTCCGCCACTAGACTTAATTTTTACACAATAAGAAGGGGAATAATCAACAACATATTCAGTACTTTCATAGTTAGTATTTGTTATTCCCACGAAAGTTTTCAGTTATGATATTTTATATATATTTCTTAATCATTTAAAAATGCTGTTGTTCCAATCAATCTGTACAAGTAAAGACTTTTTTCTTCTAGATCAATTATCAATATCAGCTACAATTTTCCGATATCACAGAGTTAATTTTAATTTAAGAATTATCCTTGTTCTTTGCTGATTTTTCCATTCCGTATTTATTCTCATCATACCGTATTGATCAAATAAATATTATGTATTAAAATTGTGCATGAAATTCCTTAATAATTATCAGTTTTTATTTGTTTCCGTTCCATTGCATCTCTGTCCTCGGTTGCAGAAGGCGCCTCCAGCACACGGCATTCGAGATGTGACTGACATCCCTGCTGCCACTTCTCACCGCTACCGTTTTTACACCAACAGCCTTTACTTTGGTTTAGTACATCTAATAAAATCTCGTCCTTTTTCGTTCCCGTGACGCTAAAACTCTGCACGATTATACCAGATACCTTCACATACGGTGTATCTTGGCACGATCGCTAATGATGGTAACTCTGGCAATTGCTACTTTGTCAATTTAAATGTATCAATATAAATACAACTTTTTTTTGTTCACATTAATTATTTAATTATAACTTCATCTTCTTACTTCTCTTAAAAAAATGATTAAAATAAGACACATCACTATTTAAATTAAATTATCTTATATGCTACTGTTTCAATAATTTGAAAATACTCTAAAGAACATGAAATTAACGTAATTAAAATAAAGTATATAATAAAACTATTGAGGTTTCTATTTTTAAGCGCTGCTTGAATATCGACTGTGGAAAGGAAAAAGGACGTAACCAACAGGTTTTTCAAAAGAGGCTTTTTTCGATAATCACAATGTATCAAACTTGATACACGCTCTATTAAAAGGATGTAAGCTGCAAATACCGAATTAGTATCTAAATTTAGCTTTTCAGTATGAAAAAGATGACCTTGTAAAAAAATAAAACCAAGAAAAAAGACTAAAATAAAGTTTTTTCATAAACAACTTCTTTAATTAATATTAGATTATGTCAATTAAATATCAGTTCAGAAGTCTCCGTGCACTTTAAGGTTGTGTATAATTCATAATTTGCACATGTCCCAAAATCATCAAAACACGTTTTTAGCGCCTCCTGTAAAATTTGATATGTGTGGTTTACGCCATTTTTCCTTTCCAAAGTCGATATGTATATACCTTGTTTCCGTTGTTGATTTCACAATAAGTGATCCAAAACACTGACATATGAATCATTTAACAGTTTTAAAGCTTCGGGAGATTGTTAAATATCAAAACGAAGTGTCTTCTAAAGACGATATTAATTATAATAACAAAATTAATTGCTTAGTAACAGAGTGGAGTTGGATTCAGAAAAATCTTAAGATCTAGACTAGGGGTGGAGAACCTTTTATTCTCTAAGAGCCGCATTCATTTTTCTGATTCGACATAAGCCGCAGTCAACATTGACTGGGGAATCTTTAACCGGAAACAGGACTTTACGGTCAGAGTATGTCAGGAATTTACGAATATACATAAATTTACAGAATTTCAGATTTGGCCAAAAGGCCGCACCAGAGTAGCCAAAAGACCGCAGGTTCCCCACGCCTGATCTAGACCCATTTAAAAAAGAAAGAATTATGTGTATTCAAACCACATTAGTTAATATAAATGCCAACGCATGCCAGGCTGACTAAAGATGATCTGATGGTACACATACATAAATATAAGTTATAATTAAATGATTGAAAAAAATAATTCGGAGTCGGAGTCAGTTTTTTTACTCGAATTCAAAGCCCTTTCGAATGAATCTACTTTTTAAGCCCTATATCAATCATGCAACCTTTATATGAAAACATCTTTATGAAATTTGAATCGTTCAAACTATGTACATTCTCACAAATTTTGTCACTAACGACCCGGGTTTCGCCTTTCGGCATCTTCAGGCATTCAAGTGCACGGATGAACTTGAACTGACGCTTAGCAAATAAAAGTTTTGTTTGATGATCATCAAACAAAAGCGATTTGTTTGATGATCATCAAACAAATCGCCATAAACAATGGATACGATATGTCTCTTATAGACAATCTTCTATCAAAAAAACAAGCTAAACTTGCAGAAAAAATGTTATTTAAAGGTATAGTGTCAAAGGACATAGATCATACTAGGTATTGGCGTAGAATCATTTTTTTAGGAAATACAAGTCTCAAAATTAAAAAACAGCTAGCTGATAGTGTTAGACCTGCTTTTTACTGTAAAAACTCTTTAGGCAAATTATTAATTAATAATAAAGATAAAATACATTACTTAAATAAATCCGGGATTTATAGATTGCAATGCTCTTGTTGTACAAAGTTTTATATCGGCAAAACAGAAAGAACATTGAACATCCGAGTTTTAGAACATATGGCAGCCTTTAGATTGAAAAAAGACACGTCTACTTTTGCTAATCACTTAATTTCGGAAGGACACGTGTTCAATCAGGAACAAGGGATAAAAATGTTACACCCAAATACGGACAGTCATAAGCTCTTTTTCCAAGAAATTTTAGAAATCAATAAAGCACAGTTGCAAAGTCTTCCGATTTTAAACGAAATAACAAATTTTCCCACATCTCCTCTTCTATACCCTATATAACCATAAAATCATATAATCATAAAACCTTTGCCGACAAACAGATTATATAATTCTTGAAACTGCTCACTACACAAATCTGTTGGAATTCCCATGAGCTCATCCTTTTCGCCAGCAATGGCTTTGGACTCGGTGATGCATTTGTATCTTATATAAGCACGAAACTTTTATTTGCTAAGCGTCAGTTCAAGTTCATCCGTGCACTTGAATGCCTGAAGATGCCGAAAGGCGAAACCCGGGTCGTTAGTGACAAAATTTGTGAGAATGTACATAGTTTGAACGATTCAAATTTAATATTGAAATTCCACCAAGCACCTTCAGTCGAAATCTTAAATTACATCTTTATGAAGACAAAAGGTTTTAGAAAAAACAAAAACGGAGCTCAATAAGTGAAGATAGCATGAAACTTGAAGCTTTATCACATTATGTTTATTGTTTCGAAATTCCTTTCAGACCACTCTTAATTAATAAATAAAATTGTAACGCGTACATATTCAAATTTTTTTATGTATAAAGCAGGACGGATTTCGCTCAATAATTTTTAACTAAAGCAGCTACTCGTGAGCTGAGCGAAAATGATTTTTATATATAAGATATGGAATATGAATGAATAATAATTTGACACTTTATCCGATAACGTCTTTCGATAAAGGTTTATTATATTTAATTTGTTACACAAAAAAAACATAATGTTGAATTTAATCATATAAAGTGCTTCAGGAAAAACACTTCCAATTCAAAGACCTTTTATATTAGTGGTCTTATTTAGAAATAGAAAATATTAAAATTACTTCTTTTCTTAGTATAAAGCGATTCCCTTGAGCATTCGTGTTACAGCTTCCATGATAATTGCACTGGTCATAAAATGAGTACAAAATTTTCTCACGGCAACTCGTGAAGATCAGATGAGTAAAACTAGAGGACAAAACGATGAATGTTTGATAACAAACATTGTTTGTAAGCCTTGAAATACACAATTTTTAACACAGCATGAATTTGATTTTAAGCCAGCTTATTTGGTTTGTATATAGATCTGATTCTGCAAAAAAATAAAGTAAATAATTTAATATTGTATTTATTATCGATTATGAACGTTGTTTGTAAAAAAGAATCTATTTTATTATTATTCACAATATTTTTTCACGTTGAGACGCTCAAAAGTTATTCAGTTGCTCAAATTATTGATTATTTGTTAAATATTTATTTTTTATAAAATTGTTATAAGCCATAATTCCAGTAGGATCCTTGCTTGGCACCAAAAGTAATATTTTTTTAGAAAATTGTCAACCTACATACTTACACTGCTTTTTTGATTAATATTCTTGGAGGTCAACCAAAAAAATGACAATTAAATCAATGATTAAAAATATTTTTTTTATATTAAGTTATTACGTTTATATTATATAAAATCAATAAAACGCGTCTAAAACTTATTTTGTTTAATAATAATTCCACTGAAATGGCTCTTGAAATAAAGCGATTTTTTTTAATCGAGTTTTTAGGGCATTGGAAAGGACGTTTTCTGTATTAGATTTGAGAAAAAATCACTTTTTACATAGCTCTGAGCATAAATAAATTACAATTTACAACGCAGATAAGAAATAGTATACGTCTGAAATATATCACGTAAATATTTGTCTAAATTTCTTCAGTAAACGAAATATTAAAACTATGGTTCACTTCAAATCAAATATGAAATCTTATGAGGCCATCCAAATGTTGAGCAAACATGGCGGCAATCGCGAGCGTTCGTTATTATTTCCGCGGCCGAGCTTTCGGATCGCATGCGTCGGCGTCCAGTTTTATGGTAGAGCTTTTAACCCCAAAACGGAATTAACTACTTTGATTTTCTCTCCATGCTCACAAGCCGCAACAATGTCATCGCGTGTACTCGGTGGCAGTGAAATTATGTATAGAATCCGAAATAATTGTGCCAGGAATTCCTCATCTATAATAATCGCAGGTAATTGGATTGTTAAACGTTCACATGGGCATGATGCAGTTGGTCTTTTCTTTTTAAAGCTATCAACGTGCAATAAAATGTATTATTGGTTGCTATAAGAGGATATAAAAATGTGGAATCGCTCAATTATTTGAGATTAAATTGCACTATTATTCACCCAAATGGTATTAAGTGGTCAAAAATTTATGATTATACCGATGAAATAGTTTACTAGAATTATACAACATATTATCAACAATATTCAGGTATTCTTTTGTATATTTTTTGTCTAAACACAATGACTGATTATGCCATAGGTTTTCAATAAATAACCATTCAATTTTATTAAGACACAAAAATATATTTTAATAATAGATTGTTATGATAATGAATGGAAATAATGTTCTTATTAACAACAAATTATGTTGTTTCAGATGCAGTTACAATAATTATAAAACAGTAATCAATCAAGCCGTAGTGATATTGTAAATAAGTATGTAGACACAGCTGTTAAAATTGATTGATGATACTAAGTGAGAAAAGATTACATGCGTTTAACTAAATATTATTAACTTGAACGATGTGTTTGTAATATTAATGTAAAAGTGTGTCCATGCCACACTTATTTTACATATTACATGAGATTTCTTTTAACGCAATAGTTTTTCCGGATTGAAAAATAGTAAAATAGCCGTCTACAAAACTATTTTTAAGAATACAACAGTAAATAAAGACATTTTATTAACTGTGGGTTTTTGACTTAAGGTAGAAAAAAGTTTTAGCCACAATTATATTATTATATTATATACTACATGAAATATGAAGAAAGAACCCAGTGTTAAAATAATATATTATATTCCATATTGATTTTTACATTGTTTTCGAGGAATGAAATAATATAAAATAAAATAAGCGATGTAAAAAGAATGTTATAAAATTTGTATTTAAAAATATGACTATCATTTTCAGCTGTACCTAAAAGTAGAGTATTTACGATACCATAAAAATTAAATCTTAAAAAATAAAATGCACGACATTATTGACTACCTACACGCTTAGAAAAGATATTTTAATTTTAGATTACTAATGCATGTAGCAGCTAAATGCTTATTTAATTTCTAGTTTTGCATATAACAGAGAACTTATGATTTATTTAATTTATGTAAGTATCAAAGCATAATATCGTAGGTCTAACATTATTACAGTTAAATTTACCAAATATGAGTTATGTTCAATCTACAGTGGTTTATTCTTTGAAAAAGCAAAATGACACTAACAAAAAACGATGTAAATGGCTGTGGGTTTTCTTGAACTGTGACCCCTTTTAATTATTGACCTATGCACGATGAATAAACACAGTTTTTAAAAATGTAAAATATAAATAATATTTTAAATTACAGTTATTAAAAGACATGACATTAAATCGACTCGATGATATTTTTTAAAGTCATCGCAAACCCTCATATGTAAGAACTTAAATTCACCCAATCTTTTTTTATAGGAAAAAATGGTTTCAGAAATTGATGCGTAAAAAAAACCTTTCTTTCATATAATTTGATAAATTGGTTCCAAAAATCATAAGATAACTTTGTTATTCCACTTGTTAAAAAAATGTGACACGTGTTTGAGAAGCATCATAAATCGCAAGGCTGCTTTCGAATAAAATGGTATCTAATTCTGAAGTTATGATAACAAAATAAAAGTCTGGCTTTCTTCGTTTCTACTAGACGCAGTGAAGAAGTAAAATACAAACTTTGATAGTACTATTTATAAACTAATTACTTAAATTAGATGTGGTAAATCTCAATGGATGTAAAATCAACAATTGGCGATCCACCTATCTTATTTAAACTGTTATTTATCAATGTTTCATTTATATTAATGACATAATCAATTTCCTACTACTACTATACTATAAAAGTTTGTATCTTACTTCTTCGTTTAGTGAAAAAAAAACCCAAACATTTATTTTGAATTTTTTATCTTATAAATTAGAATCCATTTTAAGTTTATTTCTAAGTTTTCCAATAAAACGTCTTATGATGCTTCTCAAGCAAGCGAAAGACGTGTCACATTTTGTAACGAAACAAGTGTAAATACAAAGTTATCAAATTTATCCATCAAAGATATGTGAGGAGCAAACATTCAAAAAGTGTTTTGTCACACAAATACAAAGCTTAGAAAATGATGATTTAAGTGTTGCAAAAGTGACGGTTTGTATGAATGTGTAAACTTTATGATTTCATTTTAATATAAAAAAAAACCTTTTTGAACACTAATTTTGATTTCCATTCATAGGTTTTATTATGGGCTATCAGAATTGATATAAAACGCCATTTTTCAAAATTTGTGACAAAACACTTTTTGAATGTTTGCTCCTCATGTAAGTAATAGCTTTTTTTAAATTCCAACATTTTATCCGAAACGCATGGACGTTTGAGATATTTTCATCCCTTTACACCAGGCCCTTATTTAATTGTAAAATACGGGACGACGAATAGGCAAAGCGATCAAATGACTACTGAACATTTCATAAGCCCAATTTTTATTTAAATATCTTCTACAAAGAGATATATTGGATACCGTACATACATTTGTCGTTAAGCGATGTAGTAATGGTATAATGCTCCATTAGGATAATGTGTTACGTTGAGAAAGAGCGTTCTAAAAAACATAAGATCTAAGTAGATCATCGAATAGATCAACTTACTTATTTCTGTTTTTCTTCATACTAAAATAAAACGGTACAAAGCAATCAGTTATAACTTATAACAATTTGAATGTCAAAAATATGTATGCGTGATTCATCAAACGAAGTTTTCCCTGCCTGCTGGCATTTCGTATGTACATTTTAGTACTATTTAATATTTACTTGAATTGGTAACTTTGCGTTGAACATGAAACAATTTAGAGAAAAGCTCGCTTTCGAGGTCACCTACAGAAATACAAGTATTTTTGAACATTTATTCAGTTTTTTAATTGCGGAGTATAATATTATAGACGAATAAATGTCATATTGAATTTCCTTTGCATGCACGTACGAACAGCGTTTCTTTTTAGGTGGAAATGCCAAACTATTTAAATATATTTGCCACTGCAATATTTTCTTTATTATATTTAAGTGCTAATAAATTAGTTAATATCTAAACGCGAGGGCTTTTTTTTTAAACTCCTTCTGGTATTTTAAAATATTTTGTCGCTATGGATATTTGCCCGTGGTCCCCCAAAACTGTGCTGTGGCTCCCCTAAAATTACTTTTCTCTGTGCGCCCCGGTTGAGAAACCGTGGTCTAGAATCTAAATGACCTGCTTGTATTGTCTTCAGATTAATCTTAATATTATAGTGATGTTTTTTTTTTAAATACATTGCCTGATATAATGTCAATGTTAATTATATTTACAAATAAAACGGTAGCATAGATTTAAAAAAATCAAACCTTACAAATCATTATATATATACCTGATTAGCTACTAGTTCATTAAAATGATGAACGTTACCATTCGGTTACGACAATCAATCAACATAACAGGTGTTCTCTGTTTTTTTTATTTAAATATTAAATTAATTAATTAAAGTAAAATGTTAAATAAATATAGAACCGAAATATTATTTTGATAGCACTTCTATGCGCAGTGGCATCGCACAATACACAAAGGTTGGCTGGGAGCTACTGTAACTTGAAACCAATTAATCGGTGCTCTCTTTTTCTCTCGTGCATTCTGTCATAATGTGTCTCTCTCGAACAAAGCCAAAGTTAACCCGCCGCTGAGTAGGCAATCCTGCCTACTGATGGAAACCCCGAAATAGCGCGAGGTTGAAAAATTAAACAAAGACGAAACATAAAAAAATATAATAATATTCCTCGAATGAAATAAATGCCTAAAAGAAACAGAAACTTATGTAAACAAATTATGCTTTTGGCATCAGATTTTGCAAATGTTTCAATTTGCCATTAACCATTAATAGGTTATGTGAAAAAAACGCGTAAAAAATCATATATGCCACTTGAAATATCTATTAGTTTGTTATTTTTTAGTTTGTGAAAATCCTAATTTATTATTCCAGAATTTATTATAATCATATTGAAAAAACTAACTAAAAAACTTCTACGAAAACTGTTTGTTATTCAGTCGCTTAACTCCTCTTGTAGTAGAGTAGTAGAGTAACAAGGATAAGAATATGACAGGACAAGTGGTTAACTAATCACTCTCGCTACGCCCAGTATTGAAGGATCGAAAGGGTTTTAGGCATCACAAACACCCATGCCTTCGAACAGATATCGATAAATTGATCGAAAAAAAGATCCGGCACGGAGTCAACACCGCTAACCGTTGTGCCATAGAACCCGACCATTAACATTTCCTTACCTTAAATTGCAATCGTCAAGAGTTCCAAGATTGATAAAGAAACATGTTTAATTATTTTCGCTTCAATTCCATGTCTCAAACGATATACCTAAACCACCGTAGACAATAAAATATGTCATTACTAATTTGATATGAGAATATGTTTTTTTTTATAATAACTATTTAACAAGAGGCTCGCGCGAGCCCCTCCTCCAGCCCACCTCTGCACCGAAAATATTATGCAAAACAAACCGCTAACGAGATGAGCATAATGTTAATGCGCATTCGATACATCGGATCACCGCAAATTAAAACCGAGTGACTAATTTCATGTTCGCACTTTCTAATAATACTGAAGCCAAATAGTGTACACAAACAACAGATCAATTACCTGTGAAAGTAAAATGAAGTTGCACTACTGTTATTGTGGAACTTTCCAACACAAGATTGTTTTACCATTTCACGGACTAACATATAAAACTAAATTTTCAAACTATGATAGGTAGGTAGCTGTTTTATAATAAAGCATACAGCACGATTATGTTTTCTGAAAATGAAACAAGAAACAAACATAATAATAATGAAGGTGGGCATACATCAAGTAACAAATGTTCCCAGAACATGTCCTGGAACACAAAATTCACGTGTTCATGTCGCATCGTGGAACATTTCTCGTGACCCGAAATAGATTCCCATGTTTACGCTCTAGAACCGAGCGCAAACGAGGAACCATGGGAACATGCATGCGTGCGCAGCTGTAGACGAACTGTCAAAGTATATTTTGCCATGTCTTCATACCAAAGCTATAACGTATTATGAAGTATATCAAAATATTATTATAAAAACTGAATACTACTTGTGATAATATATACGTAGGCAGCACTCGTCGACATAAACTCATCAGGCATCATTTTAGAGATCTATTTTCGACTCTGAAATGTATTCCTATATAACACCTGTCAAAATAGACACAACAGACAATAATAATTTATATAGGAATTATCTATGTTATAAGCATAAGCTGTCATCGTGGATGATAAAATAATTCTATTTTTGTGGTAGAAAGATTATGAATTTTAGTAATTAAATTTACTCTCATTGTTTGCATTAAATAAAATCAAATAACGTTCGTTCGGACGTAACACTGAAATGACTGACAACATAACCTCAACTAGTGACACTTTTTTGACTCCTCGTGTGTTCAAGAACATGTTCTGGAACACAGTTCCTGATAAATTACGTAGATGTTCAGGATCATGTCCCGGGACTTTTGTTCCAAGATGTATGGGCCCTATAACCATCAGAATCGGTAGATGTAAAATAAGTAATGAAATGCAAAATAATCTTGTTTATATTCACCATAGCAATTCATGCGAAACCCGTAAAACGCGATTTTGCTTTTTCTCTTTATATTTTTTTAAATTGTACGAATCAAACGTATTTAGCTTCACACTTGTAGAGCGGCAAAGAAGTTAATCAATGTCTGCTGCGTATGGACAAAATAAATATTAATATTTAGAATCTACAAAGAAGATGTTTTTTTCCATGTCCGCTTTCAATATAGGGCAAATAGACTGCTAGTTGAATTTATCTCAACATACGAGTTTCTACGAAAAGTGCTTGTTATTCAGTTGCTCAACTTCTCTTAAAGAGTATGGAAAGTCAGATAGGGCTAGGACAGGACCAGCGATTGTCTAATTGCTCTCGTTATCACATACATCCATGCCTTCCAAAAAAAATCCATAAATCGATTGAAAAATCAATCAATAAAAACTGTCCATACTAGGACTCGAACACGTGACCTCCGTGTTCAACGGCAACCACATTGACACTCGACCACGCTGCTTATTATAATACACATTAAATGGTAAATTATTAAAATAATACAATTAAAGAAACACTTATGTATATTTAAATTATTATATTTAAAAAAAATGCTATTTTAATTGCATTTTTTACTAATATAATTAAATTTGAATGACAGTGTCAGTTCGAGTTCACCCGTGCACTTGAACGCCTGAAGATGCCTAAAGGCAAAGCCCGGGTCGTTAGTGACAAAATTTGTTTGAATGTACATAATTTAATATTGAAATTCCACCAAGCAGTCGAAATCTTAAACTGACATAATTGTTTTGAGATTAAGACAAGAAAATTCAAACGAAAAGTGCGCGTTGCGTATGCACAACTACGAACATTTTAATATTTCAATACGACAGAAAAGCGGATAATCTAAATAATTATTTGAAATTTTTTTATCACTCAATATTTGAAAATAGCCGCTGTTTTGTTGTCAGTGACTAAAATATTGTCTTAATTAATTCAGTCGGGTCCGTGGCGCAATGGTCAACGTCGTTGGCTTCCGTGACGGGTCGCCATCGCCAAAGGAGGCCACATGCTCCGCATTGGGAGCGGAGAAAAATTAAAACGTTATTAATAAGCTAGAAATATAAATACTATATATATAATATTTTTTTATTTTACCTATAGCCTGGTTAAACATGTGAAAGATTCTATCGAATACCTCGGTGGAAATGAAAATATGCGTCCACCGGTTTGTGAAACAAACAGTAGCAGAGTGTGTGTTGAAGCGGTCATGCATGCTCCTTTACCTGTCGTGTTCACATCTCTCACGTGTGTTGTGCTATGTTGTGCTGCCTTCAAAATTTATTCGACAATTTTGGTGACGAAAACCAGGAGCACTAAACAAGTTCTAGCACTAAACTTTTTTTTTTTTTTTAATAACGAGTGTCACTTAAATTCAGCTAAAAACACTTTATCGGCCGTAGCGATTGAGGCCTCCGATTAGTACTATCACAATCACGGGATTTCGGAATTGAGAAAGTTAAGAAAGTTCTGCGAAAACTAAAAAAAGTTTTTCGTTTTTTTAATTTTGTAAATTCCGTAAATTTCTGGGTTTTTAAAATCGACAAAAACAATAGAAAAATTCCAGGTTTTCTAAATCACCGAGCAAACATTTCTCAATCCCGAAATTACACACGATTTTATGGTGAATCTTGGGATCCCGGAACCACAAAAAGTGTCTGGGATTGGATGACCTAGTAGCGATATTTGTGGCTGAGATTTGAATATTATAGTAATGACAAATTTCTTGCGCTTGAATTTTCGACTTATATTCATGGTCGTAACGTAATCATTCGTACACCCTGTATGCCGCTAACAAAGACGGTTCATGAATTATATGTATCTAAATATTCTTTGTGTACCGACATATTCCAATTTTGTAACGATTTACCACCATATACTTTTTGATAAAAGCCAAATCGCTATATTTTCTTGGAAGTAATATGAATACAGGAGTTAAATAATATTTTTTATCCATAAACCAAAACGACTGACATGACATGATCGCATATAAATCAGTAAAGGTAGAGTAAAAACAGAACATTTTTTATATTGGTGGCTTAGTGAAAAGTTATTATTAATTGTCCAGTTTTTTGTCAATATAAAGTTATCAAATACATGATCATCTGTAAAATTATTGTAGGCTCAAAAAGTGTATCTGAGAAGATATTTTATCATTCAAATACATAATAATATCAAATTTGAATTGTTTGAATTTTGTACTTTTCCATGAGTTTTGAGGCAAATTTTATATTGGTAAAACTGCTAGAACCTTAAATATAAGAGTGGCTGAGCATTTAGCCGCTTTTCGCTTAAAAAAAGATACCTCCACCTTTGCCAACCATTTAATTTTTGAAAACCATACGTTTAATTTTGACTCAGGTATTGATTTGTTACATACTAACAGGGGTGAGTTTAAATTATTTTATTAAGAAATCATAGAGATTAATCGAGCTCAGCTCAACAGTTTGCCAATTTTAAACGAGCAATTTTATTTACCAAATTCTCCATTGTTGTACCCCTTTTAAATAATTGCCATTTTATTAATAAATCAAGCACTTGCTATTATTAAATATTAATTCAAAGGCTTAAAAACAAATTAACTCATAAATAATAGGTCGGATAAAACCCTAGATTTATTTTAAACATTCCTATGTTATTATCTGGTCATTAATATTTTCAAAAAATCCCCATAATTATAACAAACCCACTTAATTCATTGAAAATTGTGTACATTAAATTTTCGCTTATTTACATTTTAATATCCTTTTAACTTAGTGATCTACTTATATTTTTGAATATAAACGATACAAACTGTTTACTACGCGTCAGTTAAAGTACATCTGTGCACTTGGAATACCTGAAGATGCCGAAAGGCGAAACCCGGGTCGTTAGCGACAAAACTCATGGAAAAGTACAAAATTCAAAAAATTCAAATTTGATATTGAAATTCCATCAAGCACCCTCAGTCGAAATACTTAATTAACATAATAATATGTCTATTTCACCAATATTTATCATCATTTTTTTTTTATTCGATGTTTCCAAAACGTGCAAGGTATGTTCGTTGCTTATCGCATTTAATCATTATTTTACACTTATTAATAGGATGTTTATTTTTACCAATAAAAATGTTTCCGATCACTTTACTTAAGCCTGCGCTGCTGTACACCTGATACTTTTTCGTCTTGTTCAACAATCACTATTCTATTTCTATGACAACTTGCCGGTCACACGATGTGATCATTTTTTTTTTTTAAATTGCTTCAGATATTTTTTTGAGATAATTTGATCAACTTATTTATTGCGTGGCTCTGTCTTGACTTTAAAATCTATATTTTATTTATGAATATTATTTTTCTAGCATGTTAACATTATAGTTACGATACAAAAAAAGAGTAATCATTTTATTACAGATGTTGCTTGTCTGGGTTTATATTTTCATATGCATATTAACGATCTCGCATGAGAATAAGAATTTTTTTTATGTATGTAGTTAATATTTTGGTCGTTTTATTTATTTATTTTTTGTACACAATCTAAGAAACCAAATTGTAAGTCAGTACACATATTAAGAGGAATGCTCGGAACTATACATTTTTTTATTATTTTAAAAGACTAGGTTAACATTTATTATTATTTTGTTTTTATAATCTAATATTTTGTCAGCCGCGCGGTCGAGTGTCAACATCGTTGAATTAGAACACGGATGAACTTGTATAGATTGATTTATGTGATGTACATATGTGATGTCTTGGATTCCTTACCACTTATCCTGTACTAAAGACTGGCTTAGCGAGAGCGATTATCTAACCACTGGTCCTGTTCAAGATCATATCCTTTAATCCCTACTCATTTTGTAATTAAGGTTAAGAAACTGAGTAACAAACAGTTATCGTAGAAAAAAATCTTTAGAGATACCTCTATTAAATAATAATATATCGTCTCCAATATGACAAAAATCCGTAATTTGAAAGAGTGAAAGAGAATATTAAAAAAAGCATTAAATTCTTTTTTAAGACAAATTCAAAATTGTGTAAAAAGTGCAATGAGATTACGTTTCTCATACAATAACTTATCCATACATTTCTTCCGACAGTAATTATTTTTTTATGCCTAAAAAACGTTGCTGATTTGCACGTTTTCTATCAAGAATATGACAAAATTTACCTAGATAAGTTATCTTAAAGTTAATATTTTCATATTTTTTTGTTCGTGAAAGAACAACACAAATTTGCTGCTGACTTTACAAAATAAAGGATCAAATTTGAAGAAGGTTAAGGTTATCCATTTTGACGTGCACTATTGGAGTATTTTATTGTGTTGACTTAATGTGTAGAAAATTTTCTAAATTCTTCAACCTGATACTTTTCTACTTGGTGCACAGTAAAAATTGATGTGAAATCTAGTATGTTTTTGTGAAAAAGTCTATTCAATTGTGTATCTACCACACTTTTTACACTTCTGGGAAAGATGATATTTATATACCTATAACCTGGTATTAAAAAAGAAGTCGATATCGTTTGAAAAAAAACTTTGATATTGTTGAGTGATTATCGTATTTATTGGCAAAAAAAGTTAAACTTCAATAATTGAAATAATTCATAAAGACTTATTGTTAATAATAAAAATGATTAAAAATCGTTGAATTAACTTTTATTTCTTCTATAAAAACTTAATTTGACAAACTCATGATGTTTAAAACAAAATATTTTTTCATTTTATGTATGGACCAATAATCTTCCCGTAATCGTAAAAAAAATATGAGATTGGTTTACACAAATGTATAAAATAATAATGTGACTAAAACACAGAACAAGATGTAAGCGTTATGCTCTATCTGCGCACTATCAATGTAAGGGTAGTTAGAAAGATATTTTATGAAAATTCAAGAACAGATAAGAAAACAATTTACGATAAAAAATTCGCACTTAAATTATCATTTACATACTATAAGGTAGTAAAGGTTGGAATATTTTCAAATATTTTATTAACAAATTAGTAATTGATAGAAAATTTAAATTAACTTTGATTATTCCACGTATTGTGTAACTAACTGTGACACGTGTTTCGCCTCTTTCAGAGGCATCTTCAGACTTACTATCGCAAAGTTTGCTTAAGTAATGAAGCAAGATTGATTCTAACATTTTAAAATTATAAAATTACAAAATGGATTGGGTTTTTTTCCTTTTAAGAGGAGCAAGGAGGGGGGTGTAGAATCGAAATAAAGCAAACAGATAATGATACTAATTTTACTAATGAGTTGTAAACAATCAGAATGGGATTTTTCCTTTTTAATGGAAGCAAAGAGGGGATTATAAAATGCAAACAAATTTAATCATACTACTAATGACGTTAAACATTACAAACTATTAAAACTAATGAGCTACAATCAATCATCTAGGTTTGTGATTACTCTATTAAGTGGAAACAATTTGAGTAACGGAGAACCGCCTGTGCTATTAAGAATATTATTTAATAATATTTCTTTTTTGTTAAGAGTTTTATTAATTTCTAAAAATTCTAAGCTATTCATCTTTAAACCCTTTTTATTTACTCGGTGGAGTATTTCTAAATTACAAATCTGATTAAAATTATGATTATTTTCTATTAAATGATTGGCAAACTCAGAAAAATTGTTGCTTTTTAGACATCTTATATGTTCTTTAATTCTAATATTAAAGTTTCTACCTGTCTGTCCAACATAAGACGCTTGACAGTCTCCACAAGAGAGTCGATAGATACCACTCTGTGACGATGAATCTACGCGATCTTTACTGTTCAATAAAATTTTACCTAAATTATTTACTGTATAAAACGCGGGTTCTATATTGTCTGGCAAAAATTTAACTATCTTTGACGAGATGTCCCCTAAATAAATAATTCTACGCCAGTTTTTAATATTATCGTTTGCTTTCTTCTCTCCTGAAAAAATATTATTTACTATGAGTTGTTTAACTTGTTTACGTTTAAGTAAGTTAACTACTACGTCTGTGTTGTAACCATTATTTACAGCTATCTGTTTAATAATGTTTAACTCTAATTCAAAGTTGACTTTAGTGAGAGGGATGTTAACTAATCTATTAATCATTGCATGGAATGATGAGAGTTTTTGCGACCACGGGTGAATTGATTGATGGTGAATGACGACATCTGTATAAGTAGGCTTTCTGTAAATGGCAAATTCTAATCTGTTGCTATTATTTTTCTTTATTGTTATGTCAAGAAAATTTAAGGTTTTTTGTTGCTCGATTTCTAGTGTGAATTTAATATTTGTATGCAATGAATTTATATGACGTAAAAAGGTATCTAACTGTCTATCTGTTCCTGTCCAAATGCAAAAGATATCGTCTACATAACGATACCAAGTTTTTACATTTTTAAGTAACGTGTGATTTGACTTAAAGAGATTATTCTCAAAATAATCCATAAAAATATCCGCGAGCAAAGGTGAAATAGGACCACCCATAGGTAATCCTACCGATTGTTTGTAAAATTTTTTATTAAACAAAAAATAGTTTTGTTCAATACAAATATTAAAAAGTCTAAGCATTTCTTTAACGACGTTGCTATTAATATCCGAAAAAGTTAAAATTTCGCTGACTATATTTTTGCACTCTTCCGTTGGTACGTTAGTAAATAAATTTGTTACGTCGAATGATACTAATTTACAATTACTAGTTAATTGTATGTCTTTGATTTTTTCTGTGAAGTCTATGCTATTCTTAACTGTATACTTCGGTTTAAACACGTTGTAAGAATTAAAAACGTCATTTAATTCACGGGCGATTTTGTAAGATGGAGAACTACAAAAAGATACCACGGGACGAATCGGTATCAAGGGTTTGTGTAATTTGGGTAAGCCAAATAATCTCGGAGCTTGTGGGTTTAAATTAATAACTTTATTTTTATTTAAGTAGAAAATGATAGGGCAGTTTTTGACACACGTTTTTACCTCATCTTGAAATTTGGATGTAGGATCCTTGTTAAGTAATTGGAAATGATCTCCTTTCGACAAGAAGTCTTCCACTTTCGATGTATAATCTAATGAGTTTAAAATTACTATGGAATTGCCTTTATCTGCTTTCGTCAGAGTAAGGTTTTCTCGACGTAAAATATCTTTGATATTTTTCGCCGTCCGCATATCGGAATTCGATGATTTCAATGAGTTTAAGTCTAATTCTTTTATTTGTTGGGCACAAATATGTTTAAAAGCAACTGGTTGTTTGAATAGAGCAACATCTAAATCTACTGCTAGATTTTCAACACATTTGTCTAACATACTGTTGGAGATGTTAAATTTAAGGCCTTTTGACAAAAGGTTCATTTCTGAGACACTGAATGTATGTGATGACAAGTTCTTAACACGATCAAAGAATTTATGAGAGCTAAAATGTCCTGACGTCTGTGTAACCGAAAACGTTTGGATTTTACGTTTGGATTTTACGTTTGGACGTTTGGATCGCGTAGATTCATCGTCACAGAGTGGTATCTATCGACTCTCTTGTGGAGACTGTCAAGCGTCTTATGTTGGACAGACAGGTAGAAACTTTAATATTAGAATTAAAGAACATATAAGATGTCTAAAAAGTAACAATTTTTCTGAGTTTGCCAATCATTTAATAGAAAATAATCATAATTTTAATCAGATTTGTAATTTAGAAATACTCCACCGAGTAAATAAAAAGGGTTTAAAGATGAATAGCTTAGAATTTTTAGAAATTAATAAAACTCTTAACAAAAAAGAAATATTATTAAATAATATTCTTAATAGCACAGGCGGTTCCCCGTTACTCAAATTGTTTCCACTTAATAGAGTAATCACAAACCTAGATGATTGATTGTAGCTCATTAGTTTTAATAGTTTGTAATGTTTAACGTCATTAGTAGTATGATTAAATTTGTTTGCATTTTATAATCCCCTCTTTGCTTCCATTAAAAAGGAAAAATCCCATTCTGATTGTTTACAACTCATTAGTAAAATTAGTATCATTATCTGTTTGCTTTATTTCGATTCTACACCCCCCTCCTTGCTCCTCTTAAAAGGAAAAAAACCCAATCCATTTTGTAATTTTATAATTTTAAAATGTTAGAATCAATCTTGCTTCATTACTTAAGCAAACTTTGCGATAGTAAGTCTGAAGATGCCTCTGAAAGAGGCGAAACACGTGTCACAGTTAGTTACACAATACGTGGAATAATCAAAGTTAATTTAAATTTTCTATTAAAATGAACTTCCACAAAGTTACCGCCGAAACCATCGAAATTAGTAATTGAATGACAACAAACAACATATTGACATTAATAATCAATATAATATTCAACAATTGATCAAAATTATAATTATTATAAATAAATAGAAATTCCTGTTATAGAACACTTGAACGTTTTCAATATAAAGGTAACTTTAAAATATAAAGTAAAAGAAATAATGCTATAGTTTTGTATTTTTACGAATTTATATTACTTTTGTCGATAAAAGGTGTAATTTTATAAATGAAAAAAAAATCTTACAAATATAACAATAAAATAATCAACCCTCAACAAAACACTTTTACTTGTTTTTCTGTATTATAACAGAAAAGGTTTTTATAAACTGTTTTACCTTGGATATAATTTACTCGTCGATTCTTTGAATAAACAGTGAAAGTCAAAACGCCCTTATGTTTGTTTATTTTTTCATATCACAAATCACTGGAAATATTAAATAATAGCGATCGTTTGTATGACCTTTCAATACAACGTTTTTTCAAAATAATATAACAATAAATAATTGATCTCTTTGTTATCGCTACACAGATGTCGGTGTACAATATATTGTTTATTCTGTCAGAAAAATCAAGTTTTTATTTTAACAGAATGGTCGTTTACAAAAACCTGCTTTGATGGATGTCTTTAAAGCTTTATAAATTCACTAATATCGGTTATTTTGCAAACAAGTTTTGGACTGGTACACGATCTATTTTCAATGAAACAAATTAAAAAAAAAACGGACTGAGAAGGCCAATCTTATTTTTTCTAAATGTTTTATTTGTTCCATAGCATTTATTGTTCGTTAATGCACTAAGATTTTTGTATTATTGAGTAAAAATCATAGTTTTGCGTTGTTTTTAACAACATCCTAATATATTTGATATAGCCTCCTAACTCTACTAACTCACAACACATTCTCACATCTCAACTGAATTTTTTGTACAAGAACGGATTCTTACTCAACTACTCAAACCCTCTTTTTTAAAAGAGTAGAATTATAAATGACAGTAGTAAAACAGGATTAGCAGTAAGCTAATCGCTCTCGCTTTAAGCGTTATTTATGATTGGAAAGGTGAGAAGAATTTATTTACATTGAATACTGGTCATATTAAAAAAAATATCAATATTCTGATTATTGAATCAAACCAAGTGCAAATATTTAGTATATTTCTTTAAATTTCATGTAGTTAATCTTTTATTTAAATATTTAAACAAAAAAAATATAATACGACAAATGAAAACCAGAATATAGGATTTAAACAAAAATGTGTATATACATTTTATCAAACATATTGACTGAACAAAATAAATATTTTTATTTTGTAATCTAAAAGTTTGACTATTAAAATAAAGTGTAATCAATTTACACCTGTTTTTGTATAATCTTTTTCAATATTGGCAATGTTCATATAAATAGCTGCATAATTACTAGTATAACTATTAAATAAAATCTTGATCTGCTAAATATAATATATGATAGATATTACAATATTGTATTGTAAATGCAACTAATTACGCTGCCTTGTGCGTAATGAATTTGCATTTCAATAATGTTTTTACCGTACTTCAAGGGCAAAAAAAGAGAGACACGCAATACTGTAAACGTTTCCTTTAATAATATATTGACGCGTTAAGCACAAGACATCTTCAAAAGAAATCTTAAAAATCACTAAATTTGAATTTATTCTGAAGAAGCTTGTAATTTATTTTTTTATGTTGACCCTTCATTCAATTTTTTAAGACTGGCTTAGCCTTTGTGGCTGGAAATAGTTCTCGTTATATTTTCTGTAGATGGTTGATTCTGGATCAGCGGTGAGCTGCCAATACGTTAACAAGGTGCTCGCTTAATCTCAAAGCAATTTATAACTCCTATGCAATTATATGCAATACTTAAATAAGCAAACGATTATTACCTAATACACTTATAATATGCAACACTATGCAGTTGACCATAAACTAATCAATGCAAATTGCCAAAAATGTACTAATGTGTATATTGAAGCTGTCGTAGATAATATATATGTCAGAAATTGTAGTTATGAACTATTTTTTTTTGAGAATATTGTTTTCTTTTAAATTAACAAGGGGCTCGCCGGCCGTAGTAAAATATAACAAGGGGATCGCGCGAGCCCCTCCGAGCCCCCTCCAGCCCACCATCTGGATGGTATTTTCTGTAGATGTTGATACAGGTTGATGTGTTATATATGAGATATATATGTACTAAAACACATAATGAGAGAGAAAAATACAAAATGATTTTAATTATCAAATCATTGAATGAGTTTATGGTTGCTTAAAAATATAAAATTGTTATAAAAATATAATACATTTTTAGTCAGTTTTACAATTATTAAAAAAATACGATATTTAAAAATATGTATTTGTCAATTTATCTGTTTATCTATAATTTATATATTTTTAAGCTTAATAGAAAATTTAAATTAACTTTGATTATTCCACGTATTGTGTTACTAACTGTGACACGTGTTTCGCCTCTTTCAGAGGCATCTTCAGACTTACTATCGCAAAGTTTGCTTAAGTAATGAAGCAAGATTGATTCTAACATTTTAAAATTATAAAATTACAAAATGGAGGTTTGGGTTTTTTTCCCTTTTAAGAGGAGCAAGGAGGGGGGTGTAGAATCGAAATAAAACAAACAGATAATGATACTAATTATACTAATGAGTTGTAATCAATCAGATTGGGATTTTTCCTTTTTAAGGGAAGCAAAGAGGGGATTATAAAATCGAAACAGTGCAAACAAATTTAATCATACTACTAATGACGTTAAACATTACAAACTATTAAACTAATGAGCTACAATTAATCAGCTAGGTTTGTGATTACTCTATTAATTGGAAACAATTTGAGTAACGGGGAACCACCTGTGCTATTAAGAATATTATTTAATAATATTTCTTTTCTCTGAAAGAGGCGAAACACGTGTCACAGTTAGTAATACAATACGTGGAATAATCAAAGTTAATTTAAATTTTCTATTAAAATGAACTTCCACAAAGTTACCGCCGAAACTATCGAAAGTATTTTTAAGCTTACCTACTACGATTTCATGATTCTTTCGAACAAGATTCTTCGTTCAAGGAAACTTTGTACATCGATTCTTCCAGACAAGAAAAGAAGCATGGAATAATCCGTACATTTAAATATTTTTAATATTCGAGATTCTGGAAAACAGAAGCTCACATATGATTTGTTCTTTTCCTTGTTCCTGAGTCAGTAAAATAAATTTGTTTTTTATATGTTTAGAATATTCTATGTCTGGAATTTTTCATGTATGAAATTTTTTGTGTACGGAAGAATCGGTGTATAGAAAATCCGTTCATCACATGCAAACTTTATTTTATATACGTACTTATATAATATTTATTATTTAGTCAGGTTAGTACACATCTCATCTCAATACTTCCACTTTTGTGTTTTTTATTTATTAATTAATTAAACAGTATTCAATTTAACTTTGTAGAAAGAATGTAAGATCATATTCCATAGTAATCACAATAAAAAGTAAAAATCCAGTTACCTAGTTGAAACATTGAGGTGTCGATATACAGCAATACATTTCTTATTGAAAAATATTTCAAGCGAACAAACAAGATGGTGGCACTAGATACTTTCAAAATTGATTCATTTTATATTGTCAAATCAAATATCAGTATGTGTTACTATGATTTTAGTCAAAATAACTACTTTTACTGAAATAAACTACATTCAAGATATTTAACAATTGGCAATGCATAATTACTTAAACTCCAGATATGCAACTTCAAAAAATCATTGTGTGTACAGTAATGTTATTAATGTTGATTTGTAGAATTTCATTTTAAAATTAGAATATTCGTAATGCGACAACGTAAATGCTGTATTTAATAGAACTATTAGGCAGAGGGTACTATAGTAAGAGAAGCGCGCCAGCTTTTAAAAGTTAATCAATCACTTCAGTATGGTTGGATATAAAATTATACAAATCACCTAAGGGTGCCTCAACGTCAAATTCACAATAATTTTGCCGCCTTTTAATAAAACTGAAAGGTGCATTGGCACATTAAATTTGTTTTTTTTGTTTTTGTTGATTTGAGCGAATTTGATACAACCTTTGACGACTCGAAGACAATTCATAAACATGGCCCATGTGATGAAATAAATTGTCATTAAGTTAAGTCTGCACTTTATTATAGATTTAATCCGGTCCGACACATAATTATTCAAAAATAATGGTATAAAAATTTACAATAAAGAAGTTCAAGTAATGTTTTTATAGTATTTAATTTAAGCTCAAAGAAACATTCTCTGTATTTAATTTTATATTTTTCACAAAAAATTAAAGCTGTTTTTTATCTTTAAAATGTGAAATTTACTAGTTTACATATATTTTTATAGCTTCCAATGTGGACAATATTATAAAAATTGGCGTTTGTCGTAACAGAAAAAGCCTACAAAATTTGCGTGGTACTAAATTGCTCAACCTTACATTTTCGGAGACAGAAAATATAGAAAGATAGTGATATAATAGGATAACTGATTACCTAATCACTCCTTGGTACGCTCCATTTTAAGAATGGGGTAAGTGAAAGGTAATTCACAGACATTTACACAAACCCAAATCTAAGAGTGAAGTGGGTGATCATGAAGGCAGAAAAATATAAATATTTATAGGTTAAAAAGTCACCAGGTATGCGGGCCGCATACAAAGAAATTCGGGTCACAGAAAAAAATGAAATTCAAAGTATGCTTCATGCTCTTTTTACACGAGGGACTCGCCCCACGTAAAACAGTGCTACGAAAAATGATTAAGTTATTAATTATAGATGAATGAAAAATAGGTTAAAGGTTGACCATATGTTATTTCATCAAACAATATGGTTTCATTGTGAAACATTAAGTTTTGCATGTTGTTATTATAATTCAAAAGTCAATGAGATATTTGTCTTTGTAAATTTTAAACTAATTCTTTAGAATTTGACATAATATTTGTAGTATCAAGCTAAAACATCGATTTCAAATTTTCATCAGTATGTCTATTTCTATGAGTCGATTTATTCAGCTTCATCGACGTAAAAACCTGCTCAAATTTGTTGAATTTGGTGATTTACTTTATAAAATATGTACAATATTATTTTAATGTTAACATGAAAAATTTGAGGACCACAAATATTTTCAAACAGGTTGTGGATTGTGTATCTCTAATTTAAATCAATAAATTATAATTTGACACATTACTGATACCGTGTTGAACTGGTTTGATCTAGAGACATAATTAAAAAAAAAACGTTTTTTATTTATTTCATTTAAATTCAACTGTGAAACAAAAGTGTGCACAACAAGCCAAAATCTGCACAAAATCAAAATACCCCGAAAGCTGACCGCTAAAAATCCAAATTCATAAAACAGGTGAGCGATAATGCACTATTATTAAATGGTCATTTCTTTCGATCCGACACGGCACGCCTTTCAATACCTGAGGGGATCTGGAAACGACATCAAGGTGCTGGAGAAAGATGGTAGGAAGCCTCACCAAGGTATTGGTGTATCGTTAAGACCAGCTCCAGGCGCCGGGGATATCACATTGCATATTCGGCAGCAGGGTCTTTGATGAATGAGACAAGGGGAAATATGAAAGGGTTTTATATTTTTAAATAATCATGCTTCAATCCACACGTACTTGTCGTTGGTTAATATTTGGGTTACATAAAGAAAAAAATTAACATTTGTTAGCACATCTTTTCTTAATGACGGTGAAAGTCAAAACCAATTATTTCTTACTTACCAATGTCATACACATGAATTATTTTATTGTATAAATAATGTTCATTATACCGCCTATTTAATAAGCTATGCCGTAATTATTTAAGAGGAAGGTCGTCTAAAATAATGTTAAAATGGTATAAGGTGAATTATAAACACAATTTTTAAAATGAAAAATTCAACAAAAGTCATTCCAGTGATAAGTGAAGATGTCCTTGTCCACTCTCAGTGTAGTGGATATGGACTCTTAATGAATTTTCTACGAGAATTGCTTGTTACTCAGTTGCTCAACCACTCTCTTAGAAAAGAGTAGGGATAAAAGGGAAGGACTAAAACAAGGTTAGTGGTTAGTTAATCGCTTTTGCTACGCTCGTCTTAAGGATAATATGAGTAGAAGGAATTTAAGACATCACATTCATCCTTGTCTTTAGGCAGAAATCAATAAATCAATTTAAAAAATCTGTTCTTTCATAATAATTTCCGAAAGTTCTATTTTTTTTCGAATTGTTACGGATAGGTAAGAAATTATTTTTATTTACTAGGTAATATAATGTAAAAATGATTGATAAAATTAAAAGTAACTCACTATGTGGTAGAATAATTTATTAAAAACCAACCACGACAGTCATGTGTTTGAATGGTGTATATAGATTACTATTCAAGCAGTTGATCACTCGCCTGAAGCAACAGCTTGTATGCAATTGTTTTACAAAATTAGCAAAGCGATTTGCACAAATTGGGTGATTTTCGGCAAATGGATTTTTGAAATTCCATACATCTTCAACGGACACCGGCTCTGCGAAACCGAAATACATGAATAGTGGGATAAGGCTAAAGAGTTTAAGGCATATTTTAACTACAATAAATGCTTGATGATAAATACACCATTATATTATTATAATTATTTTTATTTCTCTTTTATTAACGTGTTACATAGTTTGAAAATATTATTCCGGTTATAGCTACATTTTCACAAGTCTAGAAACAAAACAGTTAGAAACAGACTTAGTTTCACCGTGAATTTAGTTTCTGATTGTATGTATTTTTAGCTCATAGTTCATCCAAATAACGTCGTAGTGCGCAGAATATATTTAATTCATCTGGTTGTTTATTGACTTAGCATTTACTTGGTAGGAATCCATTCTAATAGGGTAAAAATAGCGACGTATTTAGCTCTACAGTTTTTATATTTATTAGTTGATAGCTATTTTGGCTTTCGCTATCGTCAGAACTAGTCAAAAGCCAAAATAGCTATCAACTAATAAATATAAAAACTGTAGAACTAAATACGTTGCTATTTTTACCCTATCATCTGGTTGTATCAGGCACGATACAACGCACAGCTTTTTTGTTAAGATTTTTTTATGCTCAGTTAATCCCGATCATTGATAATTATTTGAATAGACTTACTAACTACATACTTTAAAAGTGAGTAATTTATAAGGCCAAACAGATAAAAAAAAGCTTATCAAATTAGTGCTTGAGCTTTCAGGATCTTCAAAATATATGATAAAATTATATTATCAAAGTAACATACTTATTTGTACTAATTATACTTTTATTTAATATTAGAACCAGTTTCGCTTACGAAGAGCATGATCAACTGATTTGAACACACTAAATGAAAAAAATATTAAATATCAAAAAGATATGAAAAATGTAGTTTGTTACATTATTTATTTATATGTCCTTAAAAATATATGTACAACTCATTACAATATCAACGTATACCAATATTCTTCTTCACATACTACGCGTTAACAGAATTGAATTCCATCGAATACAGAAATTTCGTCATTCTTGGTTTTGTAACCTTAGCGAGGTCTTGTACGCAGAACCATTATCTTCCCATAATCCGAAACTAATTTATGGATAATCCTCGTTTAAGCTATAAAATCAAATCTCTGAACATCCAACTATGTTTTGTACTCTTGGACTTCATTGTCTTCATTTGGTACAGGAATAAACAAACTTTTTTCGAAAATGGATACATCATTAACGTATTGAGTCTTATCAGTATTTTTCTGGATCTGAAGACATTATCTATGGTTCCAGGCCCTGCGTAAGTGCCGCTAACTGGATGTGATATATTGTTTCACGCGGCAAATTATTTTTTTCGAAACTTAAGCGTGCGAAATTTAACATGCACACCTTTACGCCGCGTTATCCAGGTCGTTATATTGAAATTAATTTGGATGTAAAACAATTTAACTGTAGCCGCTACTTTACTGCAGTGTCGGCTTTCGCAAAGATTTAAGCCGTTGAGAACTTAAGTTTATTCAATTATGTATTTTCTTTTTTTCAATTTTCACATTTCTCCACTCATTTGAAGATATAATTGTTTAATTTACTAAACGTCAGTTCAAGTTCATCCGTGCACTTGAACGCCTGAAGATGCCAAGAGGCGAAACCCGGGTTGTTAGTGTTATGTTTACTCAACACCATAGCATACTATGTGTTATTCTCTAAAACATACTATTTTCAAATGTGTTTCATTCTAGAATGAAACAATTGAAGTATGAAACTATATCAGTATAAAGAAAACAATTGCAACCTGTCATCTCACTATTTTTCTTCTTGATTATAAGATTGATTTATAAAGTGTAAATTATGTTATCAGGATAAAGTTGAACCAACATATAAAAGTATTTCAGTAAAAATTATAAACATAACATTAGTGACAAAATTTGTGTGGATATACATCATTTGAAGGATTCAAATTTAATATAAATTGTTGTTTATTTTTAACAATATAATGCATTTTGACTTAAAATTTACAATTAACAACCAAAAAATGATAATGTATAATAGGCAAAATATTACATTAACTATTCACTAACAAAATATTATGAATATTTTATCTTTAGTAACCAATCGCTAATTCAAAAATATATGTAGTTTTAGTTTATAATTTATATTGTTTATATTGGTAACACAAAGTAGACATTTTACTAACTGTTAATATACAAAAATAAATAATGTTTTTATTATATAATCTTCAGCAATGTCAAAAAAGTACACACTATATTAAAACAAATTAAACATTTTTATACTCCAATTGGTATTTTGAAACTAAATTGTGTACGTAATATACATGATGTGAGCCTCTGCCTATATATCGATATATAATATATAATGCCAATCATTCCTTATATCCAGTTAAAATAAATCTTTCACAGTGGACACTAATAAAATCTCTAAATTATCTAACTATGATTTTTCCATTTCTTGATCCTTGCCGCCTACAGAACAAAACTTGGAATATAGAAAAAATTAACAGTTTTCCCTAAACACAAGTTCCCTATTCAAGAAAAAAAAAGATTGAGGCAAATTAGCCCCATACGTAAAACTCTACCACAAAATTGTTTGAGTTCTCGCTAAACAACTATTCTTATAAGCTACATATGGATACCAAACGCTTTATTTCAGGAGCGGCCAATATATAATTTGAATGTGATTTAATAAAGCACTTAGTTAAGATTTTTATACGTTCAGGTTTTTAAATCGGTTAAAATAGCGATCGGAAGGAATGAAAACTTTACGGACATCGATTTGCTTAGTTACCACTTACCACTCTGGTAATCGATTAGAAAATCAGTGTGTGAAAGTTTCTATGAGAAAATTCAAGCCCTCGACCACGCGTTTGAGTAGTAAAAAAGTACAACAGCGTTTTCCACTTGACTACAAGACTGATGAGTCATTTGGTTTATTCAAGACGAAAGAAGATCTTGTTAATTTAATATTCGGTGATAAAGCTAAATATTCAAATACTTTTTTGGACACTAAAGCAGTGTTCTACAATATAAATAATTATTCATATTAAGGATTTAACGATTATCGATAAAATAAAATTTAAGTACACGTTGTTTCCATAGCTTCCTGGTATATCATATGTAAATATCATATTCATAAATGTTATGATAAGTATGGGTTAAGCGGTTATCAGATTACTTAGCACAAGCAGGTGCAAGGTTCGGTGATCCACGCGCCTACACTGCCCTAGGCAGATTCCTCATTAAACCTCGTTTTGCTTAAAACGGAGAATTTCGTTAATTCGACGTCAAAAATTTTTTTTTTCATTTTGTCATTTTTTAAAATTGTTAATTGATAATAATTAAGGAATTTAATTTATTATGATGAAATACAAAAATTAACTAAGACCATTAGGGTCATAAAAAAATATTGTGCTCCATATATATTATAATATTTGTCTAATGTGAGATGAATGCATGGATTACACCCAAGCCTTATATTTATTCAACAGCACTCTAACTTTAGTATTTTACAAATCTCTATGATGCTAAATATTATTTTTCCAATAATTATATAATTTGAATTTAACAGATTTTCATATGTGAACCAAAAATTCTTTAATCCCAAGTTTCGCTAGGTAGATAAAAATAAAAATATCATGACGTTATAAATATATAAAAAAATATCTAAATATATTTGATTGTGAGACACAAATAAATAAAAAATAAGTGTTCTTACAGGAAACTAAGACTGTATTTTTTTCTGTGAAAAAGGTTTATCTGACACATTTAGTAGATATGTATTATACGTTATAATGGACAGGTAATTGAAGGAAGCTTTCATGCTTGTCTATTATATTGGCTAACAAAGCACAAATAAAAGCTTCGAGTCGGATCAAAGCTTTGACTAAAGAATAACAATTGTTTAAAGATGATATGGATACGGTTTATTGTTCACATACCCCTATTTTATAAATCCATAAGTAAAACAGAAAACATGATTGCATTCTTTCGTTTTAACTGTCTAAATTTAAAACATTCTTTAGCAACTCTCGTTATTTTATTAATAGTATATAAAATTTTGAGAATGCACCGTGTTATAATTTGGTGTATCAAAACCATTTCAGGTTTCATTATTTGAGGTTGAACAAAAACAATTTAAAACTTAATGGCTACGTAAAATCTTACTAAACACTGAAATTTCTTCCTATTATTAATGTTAATAATAACAATAATCCTTTGTACTTCATTCCACTTTATTTAATATGTCAGGACCGGTTTCGCTCATTGCGAGCATTGTCAACTGATAAGAAAAATAATTTAACAATGCTATTTATACAAAATTGAAAAGTTATACACAACAGTTGGCATTGAAAAGAAATTGGAATGAAGTACAAAGGATTATTGTTTTTATTAATATAATGCCTTTCCACCAAGTATTGACAGTGAACACCCTAAAACTATTATTAATGGTTTGATACTCAAGAGTCAATCAGTGAAAGAAGTTTACCATCAAAATATTTATATTTAAGCAGCTTAATATGTAGCAATATTTTATAAAGTAAAGCCGACATATTTTTATTATTAATAAATTTAATTTAAATAAGTATTCGTTAAGTATTTTTTTATAAAATAGTTGGGTTAGGCAACCTGAAACAATGTTTTTTTTTTTTACATTTATTTGCCATTGTCGCTACAGTTTTATTTAATGACACGGGGACTCATTGATCAAGTAAGGTGATTGAACTACTTACTGTAACTACTTACTGAACCACTGAACGATTAGTAAATGGAAAATGTCCAATACCATTTTGTTTTCCAGTTATCTCTGGCAGGTATATCGCATCAAATAAACAATGTGAATATTACTATTTTTAAATTAATAACATTTAGTCTACTATAACAAAAAATAATAATTATGAAGCAATTAGTGTTCGAAGTTTTCAGATGATTACGATACTCAGATTGCCGATTGTTATAGTTTGATCCATGGTTGTCATAAAAAGTTACCTTAAATTATATTGGCCGTAAACTGGGCTGTTCTTTACAAGCATTTAATTTATGGCATTTTGATGGCGTTATTTATGGGTTATGCTGCACTAGTCCAGCCAAATCGGAATATAATAAATACAGGTTGTACAATAAGGTGATAATTTATTCTTTTTCTACATATATGAGGGACTGCCATAAAATTTATAGTAACTTGGTTCGATTGTTAAGTGGCCGAAGGGTCTAGCTTAGGTGATTTCTATACAGTGTTTAAACACCCGTGACTTTTATATAGAGTTCATTTTAATTCAATAAAATCTTATGAATTATTCTTATAGTTGTAAAAAAATCATTCAACTAAAAATGTATGCATTCAATTGATATTTTTTTACTTAAGTATTTTAAAACTCTTCTTGAGCTCAGGTCAAAAAAAAATGTATAATATAATAAAAAAAAAAAAAACATTTTTTTCTGGACAATGAATAGTATGGAATGTTTTTGATTTATATAAATAATAAAAAAAAGTATTAGCAGTTATTATATTATTCGTAATACGCAGTTTTCATCGAAGAAAATTTACCTCGCAATTGGGATATTTTAAGTCAGTATGTAAAAAAATATGACTTCGTTATTCCACTGATTGTGTGGAAAAAGCATCGTATATACGTAGAAAATGCATTATTTATTATGTGACGGCGAAATCTATCAAATCAAAGAGAATATTTACCTTATTATGAACTGTAAATAAATACAGGAAATTAAAAACGCACTAAGTAACAAAAAAAGTGAGAAAAAAAAATATGTTCTATGTGTCACATAAAAATAATCTCAATTCTTACCTTTTTGGTACTTAGTGCCTTTTTATTCTCTGTATTCAAATTATCAGATTAAAAAATAGAAAGTGTCTACTATCGAAAAATAAGATAACATTTATTATTTAGAAGCTAATATATTGACTTTTTGGCTGTATTCGTATAATTATCTTATTATTGTAAATTTATTTCTGCTAAAATAAATCACTAATCGCAATATCCCATCGCTTCCACGAATCAAAACCCTAGACCCACGCGTTTGGCGGTCCCTGCTCTTGCATCACCAAGCACGACTAAGTCACGCTGAGATTTTGGTTGGACATTAATTTCACTGACCATAAACATACGGATTTTTAAGCGTGATATTTGCTGAGAAAATCAACAATTTTTTTCCGACGATTCTTTTTAGCGAATACAAGTATAATTACAAAGAAAAGGTCACGTTTCTCAGCAATATTAGAATGTTTCATATTAGGTTGTCTCCTTAGACTTGCGTATATTATTGCATGTCGCTTTAAAATGATATAGCATAACGCAGGGTTTCCCAAACTTATTGTGCAATGGAACATTTTACAAATATGGAAATGTTACCGGAACACAGCTTATTTTTTAAGTCGGGTAATTCAAAATAAAAATATTGAAAAAATATACGTTATTAAATCACTTATTATGTATTGATTAATTATTTTTAAAAAATGTGACATACAAATATGAGTAAATAAAACTCTCAGTGGTTAAAAATCTCCACCTGTACCCATTTGACGTTTTAAACATCAGTGAAGATTTTCCATCACTTGATTTTTAATATAAAGTAGAAGATGCTTAAAGGTGTTTCAGTGTGTTTTACCAATGCAAATTTTTGCGGAACACCTATGTAAGTTCTACGGAACACCAATGTTCCGCGAAACATAGTTTTAACGGATGGTAACTGAATTTCTTCCAGTGCGTTATTTGTATAGAGTTAAAACAATTAAAAAGACTTGTTTAATCGGAAATTTGACCAAAACGTCATCACCAAATACAAAAATGTTACTGATAGCTAAAATTTTTGAAAAAGAGTGCATATTGCGCATGTGTTTGAAAAATAGCTTAGAAAAAATCTAATATATTCTTCCGAATAATGTTCGACACAGTACTGTTTATTACTGTCTTTAAATATCGCCCTGTTCTATGATAAAATATGTGAGTAATGTTATTGCGTATTAGATATAAGCAGTGGCGGATTAAGCACATGGGAGGCCACAGGCGCAATAAACTTTGGAAGCCCTGTTTTTCCGACAACATAAAAAGTCAGTTCCAAGTAAAACAGTAAAATCTATAAAAACCTGAACAAAAGTACATGGGTTATAATATTTAAGCAATTTTTTTCTGTGACTTCTAAAAATCGGAGGCCCCAAGCGCGCCCCTCATTCGCTTATAGGATAATCCACCACTGGATATGAGTGCTCTCAAACACTCAATGTTACAATGTCAAGAGTTCTGGCAAAACAATTCAAAATTGAAAGTAAGAGGAGCAAAATAAATAAAATTTACTAGGGAAAACATTTTGAAATATACGGCATATATGGTGATGGTAGCTAGGTTTTAGTGCTTTATGAAATACGCACAGAATCGAAAATCACTTCGTGTATAAGGATGTTCAAAATGTCACAGTTTATTTGCAACTTTGCTCATCTATGCTTTCATGCGTCTTAATACGCCACCCGGGCGCAATATTCGTGATTTATCCGTAAATGATTTCATTTAAGATTTCTTACCAAGGATGATCAAAGGGATATTAGCTATATATTCTAATTAATTATTACCACTAAATTAATATACGTGATAGATCATTTTAGGTGTTTATTGACAATTCTAATAAATAATTAATAAAAAAAAAGATATTTCTTTTACTAATTATTTGTCATTTTTTTTCTTTTTCAAATTCATGTCCGCTACTAACGTGGAGACTATGGCATTCAAATAGAGGCGTCTCGTTACAAGTTTTTTTACTAGATCTGCTAGTTACTTGAAAATAGCTTGCTTATTTGCCACAGTGTGAGTAGTCATTAGAAAAGATTCTAGGAATAAATAATTAATTAAATGGTTTGTAAATTTACACTGATTGTATAAAACCTTGCATTAACTTAACTTATTTGGACAATTTACTGAAATTATTGTGTTTTTAAAGGTTTCATGAATGATTTTATCGAACACGTCACCATTTCGTAATATAAGTTAGTGAAATATTATAATTATCGATTATGTTATTTTATATCGACTATGGAAAGGAAAAAGGACGTAACCCACACATATTAAATTTTACAGGAGGCGCTAAAAACGTGTTTTGATGATTTTGTGACACATGCAAATTATGAATTATACACAACCTTGAATTGCACGAATACTTCTAAACTGGTGTTTAATTGACATAATCTAATATTAATTGCAGAAATTGTCTCGGAAAAACCGTTATTTCAGTGTTTTTTCTTGGATTTAATTTTTTACAAGGTCATCCTTTTCAAACTTAAAAGCTAAATTTAGATACTAATTCGGCATTTTCAGCTTCCATCCTTTTGATAGAATGTGTGTCAAGTTGTATACATTGTGATTATCGAAAAAAAGCTGTTTTAAAAAATTGAGGGTTACGTCCTTTTTCCTTTCCACAGTCGATATGAAGGTATTTTCAGCAAAGATTCTTATGGCTTAAAAATAATAAAAAAATATACTATTTGTTAAATACAATTGAACGTTTTTTTTCCTTAACACATATTATGAACAAAATATTTCCAAACTATAAATAAACGTGGTGGAATGAAACTCATCGAATATTACTATTAATAATAATAAACAACAGATGGACACGCTAACGTCGATAAGCCGTTATATATCGTTAGCCATTAATTACTATAAATAATTTTCAATAAATTTACCTTTTTTTTATCGCTTATATATTATAATAGTAATAAAAAATATATATATTCAAATCTTCGATACTTTTTCATTCATGGTTAATCATTAAAATTTAATCTTTGGCTTGAACTTCTCAAAACCATAGGTGGTTTAAATATATCTTGATTGATAATATTAGTATTCAAAACGTTCAGTTCAGTATAGAGTAAAATTACTTTGAGTGTGCTGTAAATGTGTAAATGGATTATCAGACGCCACATGACATCTAAATAAGATATCAGAATATAAACTAGGTGGCCATCCTTAAACGTTTCATTTAGAAAAATAATTTTCATATCTTATAGATCGTTTCCAACTGAATGGCAAGAGACTACTGTTCCCCGTTGCAGCTTTATTTGTATTTTTATCGAATAGATACAATTTATCAGTAAAAATCGTTTGATTCAATGCTGTGGAGTCGGCTAAAAAAAAGACAACTCCGACTCCATAGAAATCTTTCAATTTAATTTTATCTTATACCATCAGATCAACTTAAGTTAACCTTGCATGCACTGCTAACACTATTGGCCATTTTAGTTTGAATACACATCATTGATTATTATTTTTTAATTGAAAAATTTCGACTCCAACTCCAGACCGACCCACGTTTTTTTTACATTGGTCTGAGTCGTAAGATTTCGACAACTCCAACTTCGGACAAAACCCGCGACTCTACGACTCCCGTCTTCCGACTCTAACACTATAACCCTGGTTTAAATAACAACATTACTAATATTTCATTGTCATCATGGATAGAAAATCATCTTTATATAAAAAAAAAAATATGTGAAAAACCATTGCAAGATACTTTTAAGAGGCATGCAAATTTTCCATGCAAAAAGAAAATATACCAGTAACATCGTTAATCAACCCAGGGTAATTGTGATCAAGTATTTTTAATGATAAACCGTGTAAGGTATTATTACTATATATTTTTAGTATATTATTTTATTTTTCCAAGTCATTTACATTCCTCATTTTAAGCATTTGAATTCTTTAAGACAGATATGGCGAACCTATGGCACGCGTGCCAGAGGTGGCACGTTTGAGAATTTGGATGGCACGCGAACGATTTCCAAGTTCAAAAAAAAATGTGTTTAAAAAATTAAAATTTTGATTAAATAACCCTTGAATTATTTATTTACTCCGTTTTATTAATTTTCAAATGTTTCTCAAGATAAATGACAATTGTTTAAAAAATCATTTTTTATTTTTTCTATTTTGTTAAAAAAAAAAATACTGCACGGGCACGCCCCAAAATCGAGAAATAATATTTGAGCATTTTTGGCAAAAGGTTTGCCATCCCTGCTATGAAAAAATACACAAAAAAAAAAAAGAGAAGCTTCAATATTCTGAGAAGTATATATATTATAGAAGTGTAGAATTAAGAAAATAATAATTCTTAAATATTCTTTCTCTCAGCCGCTGTCAAGCATGTGGCATTTGGACACAAATCCATTATTGGACTGGAAAATTCATTTATAAAAAAGTATCTGTTTGGGGATTCGAGCTTACAACCCTGTGACATAATAATGGACACCTAAGAGCACCAACGACAACAAACAAAATATGACCGACTAAAACCATTAAAATTTATCAATCAACGAGGAGAGTAAAATTTGAATACACCTAGAAAAAAATCCAAAACCTTGCCCAGAGTTTGTGAATAAACTCATGTACGTTTTACGTGAGTAATTGTAAGTCTATCGATCATCGTGTGGAAGACCGCGTTGCCTCAATCATTTAATTGACTTGTTTCCGATCCCAAGCAGTGGGAAACTGTCATTTTAATCTCTCATATAAATAAACACTCGCTTGTTTTTATTAAATGATTTATGTGTAGCAATTATTCCTGGTTTTAAGTGAAGCTTTGAAAGTAATTTATACTATTTAATCAAGCACTGAATAAGACAACGCAGAGTTTTTTAAGGGACGTTTTATTTATGCCAGCGATTAAAACATGATATTAATCACATTACTATCCGAGATGATGCATATTAAAAAATCGTTGTCGAATGAAATCTAGTGAAATGTAATTTTAATTAAAATGTTAACGGTAATTAAATAGTGGAAAACTCTTTTATTGGGTACAATCAGTGGCGGATTAAGCACACGAGTGACTCAAGGCGCTATAAAATTTGGACGCTCTGTTTTCCGGATAACATTTTAAAAAATCTTAAAATCTGAACAAAAAGTGTATGGGTTATATAATATAAGCTATTTCTGAGCCCCCTAAAAATCAGAGGCCGCAAGTGCGCTCCTATTTACTTATAGGGTAATCCGCCACTTAGTGCAATGACAAGATTACCTAAAGAACGTGGGCTTCAAAAATAAAATCATTTCTTCAGATTCGATTTAAATTTATTGATTGCAAACGTGTTTTTTTTTGTTTTGTTGAAAAAAGTAATCTTTCCCATGTAAAAGATCATGATTTACTGTTTGACTACAAGGATTGTGTGAGACCCCTTGGATTGGATCCACAAAAAAGGAAAATTTCTTAGCAACTAAGACAAAGGTTTCTAACCTTTTTTGGGTGGCGACCCCTTTTATTAAAAGCCATGTGACTAGGCGACCCCCCGAGGAATTTGAAATCCTCGATTTGCTATAATTTTTCCCCGGATTGTCCCCGAAACTATTTTTTTTTTTTTTAGCTCACCGGGGAAAGTTGGTGACCCCCAGAAAACGCTTCGCGACCCCCGGGTTGGGAGCCCGTGAACTAAGAGGTATTCCACCCAGCAGTATTGATACATATTATGAAGAAATCTTAAAATCCATGGCAATATTCCATTTATAAAAGCACTCATTTGTACTTACTTCACAACTATTTATTAGTCCAGAGCTAATTAATAGAAAATTTCATCGAGAATTGACAACGCAACCCTTTAAATTAATACAATATACCGTTGAAACTTTATGTAATGTGAAAAAAATGGGAGGAGTTGGATATTATATGTTTTTCAATAAATAAAATAACCACTATCAGAGAGTTAATTTGTGTTATCAAACAAAATAGGCAATTATCATGCGTTTTTTTATCATTCAATACTAAAACGCTATTTTTGAGAATTTTAACGTTTCACAAAAAATATTTTACAAAAACTGAAGGAGCCAATTCAATTATCCTGAATAGATCACTGAGGCTAAAATTAATAGCTATGCAGTATTGGTTTTGTGAACATGTGTGATTTATAGATGTTTGAGATTATATGTCTGGACTGTTTGAAACAATTTAATAACCATATCAAACACATTTGTAATAATTTTTACACCTCTTAATCTAAACCATTCTTTGTTTACTTCCTAACAGTTCAGAATTCTCTTTTCAGGAGTGTAATTTAGCACCCCAATTATAAATGATAACGTATCATTGAAAAACGGATTTTATTTTCAATGCAAAAAAATGTACGTGCACGTGTTAAAAGGGTTTGCATGATTATAATACAATAAAGCATTTAACACAGATATAATTTTCAGATAAAAAAAAGTGCAAGGCTTAGACTGAAGCTTGGTGATTAAATGTATCGTGTATATATAAGAAATAAATTTATTCATCACTCATTTATAAGCTATTGATGGCTGCATAAATAAATTTCATTAGTGATTTAATTTTATTGAGCTTGATTAGGTGAGATAAATATACACTTAAACAAATACAGTATTTGTAGTTCTTTGAAAATACATGTGACTATCGTAAACAAATTAGAACATGGGAATGCCTACCGACTTAATATTTATGGTGGGTATATAGAATAAAGCCAGTGGTGAGGTAAGAAAATTTGCCTATTCGCTTAAAATTTGCAAACCACTAAATTCTGCCTCATTAATTACTTAAAATTTCTTGGTAAAACAATATATGTTCACCTGCATTTTGGCGTAATATTGTAACACATTATTACGCGTTGGCCGTTTTTTATTGTTTTAAGACTATGTTGAGAACAATTTTTATCCAATATAACTTACTGTATTTAAAAGCTTTAAAGAGTTATTATCATTATTTAACGGAAATAGTCAAAACAAGTAATAACGTATGACTTGTCAAAAGAATATAAATTAAAATTGAATGATGTTTTTAAATGAAAACTGCTCGTTAAACAGTTACAAAGTCACTCTTTTTTTAAACGAGTAGTGATAGAAGAATATGGCTGGAAAAGGATAATAAGCTAGTTATAGCTCCCGCTACATTTCGTTTTTTAGGGTTAGATGTGTGGGAGAAAATTGCAGACATCAAAAAGCCCATGCTTTTAATAAAATCAATAAAAGTTAGAAAGCAAATATCAATACAAGTTGAAGTAAAGCAAAAAATACGGCCAGTTAAAATTGCAATACAGGGCGAGAAAATTGAAATGGGTATTTCTAAATTTCACATAAAATATTGTCATGAAAATATAATATAAAATGTTTTTCATAAGCAATTACTGTTAATTACAATTATAATAAATCATTGAAAGACTCATCAATTCTGGAAGCTGTAAATATTGATCTTGACAGATTTAAAATATTTTTATATATCACTAACAATTTTACAAATATAATATTGACCCTCCAGAGGTGAAGTGGGCCGAATAGTAAAATAGGTACAATCACGCCGTTAATTGGTGTTTTAGTGGATTGAATATTTTTATTTTACGAAGATAACACTATTGCAATATGTATTAACTGAGGTTACTTCGAGACATTTAAGATACGCGTAAAATATGACAGCGCATCTAACTTACTTTTATTCTGAAATAACATTTGGATCTTTTTACCTTTAATAGGCCCAATGATCTCAATTTTTTAAAAAAAAAAACGTTTAAAATAATAAACTGTGCATGAATATTTTATTATAGTTTTAGTATTTCAAATTATATTTCAATTTTATAACAATTTTGTGTTTATAACAATCACTTACTTTCCACTTATTAGCAGACTTCGCCATGATGTGAATGCGGCAAAAAAGAATCACCGACATTGGTTTGGTATGAATTGGTTGAATGGATTTAATTTTAAAAGGAAGATAAAAAAATATTCATTGAAATTATTCATATGCGCCGTAATTTGTTTGGTTTAACGATTTGGCTTATTTTCAAAAGGTTAACTGGTGCTTAAAACAAATCTTGACCATCTTGATTGCTATGCAGAGTCTATAATTATTATATCCGAGTTCCAGTCTCTGAGTGAAGATCGATATGCTGCCTACGCCTTGAAATACAAACAATACAATAAAACGAAACGACAGGTAAATCGCAGTTAATCATAAATGTTCAACACCTTTATCAAATAAACTATCGCGAAGATAAACAAAATAAATCATTTATCTTGAAGTGAGGAAACTCATGTCTAGACATTCAAAATTGAATGATCGAGTAGATTTTTAGTGTTCTCACAAAATAGTTCAATCGATTCACATTCCAGTTTTATCCTAATTCGTGGATATATGTTTTCATACATCATATTCATTTCCTAAAAACAAAACGGAGAGAGGGCGAACATCTCACTCATTTAATTTTTTAATAATGTTCTGCTCTCAATGTGGAGCATATGGCCCCCTAATGTGGGTATCTCAACATAAGTTTTTATACGAGAACTATCGTTTTTTCGAAGAGATTAGTAGGGATAGAAGGATAAGGGTAGACAAGGCCAAGTGGTTAACTAACCGCTCTCACTACACCCTACAAACATCCATGCTTTTTAGTAGAAATCGACAAATTTATCAAAAAAATCTTTTTTGTACTAGGACAAGAACACGTTAGATCCGGCACAGAAGCCCACAACGCTAATCACTGCGCCATGTTGTCTCATTCATAGTCGCTTCTGACCGGATCCTTTTATTGTTTAATCTTTCTAAAAGAGAGAGATTAAGCTACTAAATAAAAGACAGCTTTAAAAAAAAAAAAAATATTGTCAAATTATTATTGTTCATTCTTATCGTTACATTTGGTAAGTATTGAAATTCTTTTATTTTTCAGTATTTTAGAATGAAATAATATATGCGTTCACTACATAATAGTTCACGATAAATAATAAAACATATTGTAAATAAATAATGGAAATGTTTCTCAAAGTAACGAAACACGTGTAACTAAAAAGAAAAGTTATGATGAAGCAGTTTTTTCTAAATATATATATATATATGCTGTCATATTCTAGTCTGCGTCTCTATGGAATGTTGACCATTGTTTGAAAATCTTGCCAAGGATCGAGGCGATTAATAGTCATGTGGTCACCCATGCAAATTATCAACTTTTCTTTGAAGTTATCATTCAAAGTAGGCAGTGAAAACAAAGTTCTTCCTACTGGTTTAACTGCCAAGCCACAGACAAAAGACAGAGTAATGAATATTTTGCATGTTTATGCAAATGTTCGACTATGAGTCTCCCCTTTGTTCGCATTAAATGCTCGCTACCGTATGATTTCTTGCCCAGACTTTTGTTGTGCCCACTCTCGAAGCAATTCATTTTGCTTCACGAATAATGAACGAAAATATTCCAACATAATAAATTCATGGACGTGTCTAATTCGAAACGTAAGACGCAAATATTGAAGTAAGTTGAAAAAACAAATTCATATTAAGATTGGTGCGATCATGTTGACATTGTTCGATATAGTGGATAGTGACACCTCAGTCATTGTGCACTACCACCTTCAAGTGTAGTATTCATTAAAATGACAAATAAGTAATATTATCACAAAGAATTATGTGAGAATAAACATGTCGATTAAATTATAATAATTTCTGTAGTATGGATAATGTAATTATCAAATATAGTGAACATACCTTTATCCATATTTACTCTTAAAATAGTTTTTTAATATGACTTATATGTACTGAGAGGGTTTTTCAGTATTGCAAATTCTAGCAAATGCCTAGAAAACTTTATCGAATAAGTCTTGCTTTTTTAAAAAATAAATAACATATATTTAATGGTTATAACATTTAACATTTTCATACTTGTAAAAATATTTTTTTATGACTGACTGGACTGGTGTCTTTCATCTTTTACAGAGAGAAGAGCGCTTGCTCTATTTCTTTTTTTCTGTTGTATTTTGATGTTGTTTTCTGATCTTTTTATTTTTTTCCTCTTCTTTTCCTTTATTCCCCTTTTTCGGTGCCTGTTTGATTCTTATTATTAGTGGTCAAAATATTTTTATCTTTTCGAGGATTGACGTCGTCATCCAGTCAGGTTGATTGGAAGTCGAAGTGGTGGGTAAGGGGGGCTTAGAGAGGTTCAAGCAAAAGCAACCTCCTTGGTCTCACATTGTTCGTACGGGGATAGTCTATGTAATCGCCAAGTAATGCTTTTATCGTTGAGTTAGGATGTTCAATCATGTCGCTGAAATTCTTTGACAGCAACAAATTCCACTTTAACTTTAAACGATCAGGGTCGGTTTTGCTCATGATGAGCATTATCAGTAAAACCGGTCCTGATCATAGGAAAAAATATTGGAATTTGTAAAAATGAATGCTTTACCTTTCCGCCAAGTACTGACAGTGAACTCTTTAAAACTGTTATATTCTGAACGAGAATTGTTTCTTATTTTAATTTGTAGAATCAACCTGCAAATAATTGTAATGCAACTAAGAATTACTTGAACATTAATTATTATACAATAAATTGTGTATTATACTTTGGATATCAAATTATACTGCACGAAGATGCGTAAGGTCATTAAAAACTGTTTAATAAGATTTTAAAATAGGTGTCATTTTGATTTTTATCCCATTCACACTCCTAAGCCAATAAACTAAAAATATATGTCTGTAGAAAAACATTGAAGAAAAAATAATATTTCATCTTTCGAAACAACTCGCAGTACGGCATTTTATAAAGTATGCATATGCTATGTTACATGATAGATATCAAATAAAATTAACATCATGTTTATTCACTGTACTGATATGCGTGTAAATCAGTCTACTAAATTCAACGCGTCATAGAAATCGTCCTCATCATCATTCAAATTGATACAACTGAACAAAAATGTATTGTAAGTATACCCATAATGTGCCAGTGAAGTGACTAAGTCGTAAGCGAAGATATTAAATGGCTTACAATATGACAGAAATTAACGAACAAAAAATACTTCAAACATTTTTATGAAACTTGAGAGTTTTTGCCAAAGCAGGATAAACGATGAAGATAAAGTATAGAATAATAGTGTAATGAAATCGAGTAAAAAGTAGTACTTACTACAACATTACTTAATTTAATACACAGAATATGAATGGAAAAAAGTGAAATCATAAAGTAAACAAAAAAAATATAACTATTCATATTGTATTAAGTTTTTAAACTAAATCTGATAGTGATAAAGTATTGATATATAATTAAATATTCAAAATTTAATATAAGTATCGGCAACGATTTTGACCACCTATATAACGTTTTCAATCTCATCGAACTGATCGTTTGCTGAGAAAAACCAACCCGGCCATACAATGAACAAATAGAATAAGTATATACTCAAAGATTAAAAAAACATATAATTAAGTAATGAGCTACTGCATTCTTTTAAATATACTCTTCCGGTAATCAGTAATTTCGGTTGTAAATAGCAAACCGTTTTTTATCGATTAAGTTGAAATTTATTCAGTTTTATTTCATTTTATGAAAGTAAAAATACCAATTTATTGATTGAATTGGCATTTACTTGGTAGAACTCCATTAAAATATGGTTTGGTTCTAACGGTGGCAAAAGCAAAAAAGCTATCAACTAATAATATAAAAACTGTAGAACTAAATATGTTGCTTTTTTTACAATATTAAAATACCAACTCAAAATGAAATCATTCCACAAAAAAAGTGTACAACGAAATCTATACCGCAAGCAAGATACTAAGTTTAAAAAGAACTAAATATTTTTTTATTATTTTTAAGTTCTAGTAGTTTATTTTGATGGATTTGGCAGTGACTTTGAAGAGACTCATTTATATTGCGATTTTTGTTATTCTAAAGTTTTTTTAGACTATAAATTTAAACATATACATTACATCGTGAGAATGCCACTGGCCGCTTTTTAAAAAACGGTCCTCTTCGGTAAACAAAGCCTTGTCCCTCGTCAAAGGCAGGGCATTCTTGATACCCAGAGCATAGGTTTGAGCAGAGGTAGCGTCAGTAGTAGCTGGCGATAACAAAAGGAGCGGCATATTGTCATGGAAATAGTATTACGAGTGACAACAGATGTGATTTGCATAATCGCTGGTGACAGTCTAACGCGCTGACGGGCTCTTCAAAAACATTCTTGTATCGATACATAAACCTGCTGTAGAATAAACCTAGCTCTTGTGATCCATATTCACCTTACTTACACCTTACTGCTCCACGATTCAACGAAAAAAGACTCGATAAAAAAGGCGTATTTTTCTGGTCAGAATTTAAATAAAATTGGTCAGTATTTATATTAAATGGTCATAATATATCGGTCAAAATAAATAGTCATAATTTAGATGAAATTTAAAAAAACCTTACCTAACCTAGCCTAACCTAACCTACTAACCAAAATTGTTATTAAATATTCTGACCGTATAATATTTTTATTCTGACCAAAAATTGATTTAAACTCTGACCATTTAATTTGTTTCCATAAAAAAATATATATATAATGAAATATGCAATAACATTTATACTTCTTATATTTATACTTATGATGTATAAGTCCTTAAATTTTGTCACTTATTATCATGAGTTTTTCGTTTTGGCACATTTAGAAATTTAAGTACAAGAATAAACTCGAACTTACAGTTTGTAAAAAATCAGTTACAATTTACATAACACAAACAAGAAAATTCATAGTCTTTATACAAACAACATTTTTATTTGTTTAAAAGATTTTGACCATGCAATACTTCATATCTGACAATTTATTGATCATTATCAAAAAAAATATATAGTGCACATATCTTTAATCTTATTATAGAAACATTCAATGTCTGTAATTAATTGTAATTTAATTATGTTTGTTTAATAGACGCACACGACAGAAATCAAAAACTTATGTTATATTTGAAGCGACCACAGAAGTGTATTTTAAACAACCATTGCTATCTAAAGCTCAATTATTTTATGTTTCAATGAGTTTCTATTTAGTAAGCATCAGCAGTATTCAATCCTTTACTTAATAAAAAAATCGAAAGCTCTTTAAGTGGAGCTTATTAAATTCTTTTTGAATATACCACAAGAAGAAATACCATAAAGTTGGATGGAGGCTTAATGCTTTGATATGCCCTTTCAAGCATTATTAAAAAGGCTTGAATGAACTCTACAAGTCTCTTATGCGATGATTAGAGAGCTTTTCAGTAAGTTACATAGCTAGCGATGGACAAATAAAAAACAGCTTCTCGGTTGACGGACCTGTAAAGGTATTATGTCTAAAGTGTATGGAATGCTCTTTGTATTTGGGCTTTATAAACATTTTGGGTTTGAATGTTTATATTATGATACGCGTTTGATACACTCAAAACGCTATACAGTTTGGACAGCAGCTAGACTTTTTTATTTGGAATTGTTGAACGAGAACACATTCAAGTCGACCACACGTTGTTTATAAAATACTGATTGTTTTTCATTCAAATATTTAACAGAATTTTGATTGCGTTATTGTTAGTATTATCAGAAAATATCATTCACCTCTTTTTATATATTAATAAATATATGTTATTTTAAATTCGACTTTACTAATTTTAAGTATATTGACATTGAATATGTTTGCAAGTAACAACTAAACATACTGGTGGTAAATTTAGTTATTTTCAGTGACGGCTAGTGGATAAAATATCTTGGGGTGATGCGATAGATTAAAAATAAAAAAAGGTCATTGGGAATATGTTATAAATATGCATTATATCGACTGTGGGAAAGAAAAAGGACGTAACCAACAGTTTTTTCAAAACGACTTTTTTTCTATAATCACAATGTATCAAACTTGATACACGTTCTATGAAAAGGATGCAAGCTGTAAATGCCGAATTAGTATCTAAATTTAGCTTTTAAGTTTGAAAAAGATGACCTTGTAATAAATTAAAACCAAGAAAAAAGGCTGAAATACAAGTTTTTTCTAGACAATTTCTTTGATTAATAGTAGATTATGTCAATTAAACACTATTTTAGAAGTATCCGTGCACTTCAAGGTTGTGTATAATTCATAATTTGCATATGGCCCAAAATCATCAAAACATGTTTTTTGCGCCTCCTGTAAAATTTAATATGTGTGGGTTACGTCCTTTTTCCTTTCCACGGTTGATATGTTATCGCTTGTACTGCTGAAGTGCCAGTGCGAACTAAGCGTTTAAGCCCCAAGCCACTTTCCCGCGCCCCTCCTTCGCGCATGCAAGCATATTCAATCGACAACGGTACTGTAGAAAATGTACGCGTGCGTCGTTTTCTGATATGTATTAATATCATGGTGTATATTAACGGATGTATCTGTGCGCGAGCGAGCTTAATACACGCTTAAATAATATTGATATTGTCATGTACATGTCATACATTTTTGTACATACATAATATTACATTATTTTCAATTTGCTTAAGGGTTGCTGCAGTTTTTCAGTGCGTATGGAAGAGCCGTCACTGGTTATTTTAGTATTTGTAAAAAAATATTGTTTAAAATTTCCAACTTAACTGTAAGCGTTTTGCTTATTGATAAGAAAACTTCTTTCCTTGTTTATGTAAAAATAAATTATTGAAACAGTTTTGATACCTTCTATTGAAAGAATATACATTTATGTTATTTTGATTATAAAACACGACATTTATAGTTAGAGTTTTTTTTTTATCGTATTTGTATCGAAGCAATATTTCTTGTGATAGAATTTTGATGATAAAGTCTTAACAAAATCTTTTTATAATAATTCTCAATGACCGAGGGCTTTACAAAGCTTTTGTGATGTAACATAGTTGAAAGCTTCGCCCGCCTGTTTGAAGGAATTTCTTATTGATCGAGTGACATTACTCATTGTCCGGAGAGCGTGCGGTCATTTGGTTCAGAAGCCATGCCCATTGGTTTGTGTGACCTACTGGGTAGGCCAGCTGCCTTTACGTTTACGTGGAGGTTGGAGGACACAAAGGAATAATTACGACTCGGCGACGCACGCTGAACATGATATGGGCGACATGGTTGACGAACTGATTTTAATGAAGTTTTTTTTTGTTAAATGCGATTTTCTTAACCTAAATCTAGAATTCATTTCGTGTTTAAAAACGATAAAATCAACAATTAATATTCCATCGTGCTTAAGAAGAAAATCCAAACTAAAATTGGTATTTATAATTTTTAAATTATGATTTTTTTAATTTAATTTGTATTTTTTAATGAAAATATTAACGTATCATTTTCATGAACAACTGTGAGAGCTGACTGACTTCACAGCTATTATTTCTGATACAAATATTTAATTTTAGTAACCCACTTATCTTTGTCCTAGTGTTGTTTTCTTGTTAAATTCTTGTTTAACATACCTGTAAATGATTATCGATATTAATTTATAATTTTATTTTATGCACATAAAGTAATATAACCATCTTTTATAATTGTATATAATTATTAGTAAGCTACGTGGTCGAGTGACGAACGTCATTAGATTTGGTAACGGAGGACAAGGGTTCGAGTCCCAGTAAGAATAGAGTTTATAAACTGATTTTCAATTGATTTCTAGATTTCTGTGAAAAGGTATGGATATATGTGATGTCTCAAATTCCCACTCACCAATCCTATCCTAAAACGGCCATAACAAGAGCAATTAACTTACAAATAGTCTTGTCTTATTCTTCTATCCCTATTCTCTTTGAAAAAAGAGAGATTAAGCAAATTATTAATAGAGGATATGGGTTAAGAAAAATGTTAAATTATTTTGACGATATAAAATCAATACTTTTGGTTGCTTTTATGATTAAAACACGTTGTACACAAGTTTCCTGGTTACTTACAAACACATTGCTATCGTTGGTGACGTATATAAATATATGTTCAAGAAAACTACGATGAAGTGAAGTAATGATTTGATTGATATTATTAAATAACTTTTAACCATTGTTCACTGTCAATACTTGGTGGAAAAGATTTATATCCAGAAAATAAAACACTCACCTGTTCTAACTCCATTTTTATTTCATATTATCATAACGAGCATTATCAAATAATTATTGAGATTATCAATCGAAATTGCTCGTCATGCCGGAAACAGTATTGTTTTATTCAATTCAATGAAAAGAAAATTATATTTTTATTAAATAATTAAACACGAATAATTTGTGTGTAACACATTTCCATCTGAATGTATTTAATGCACACACCGAAGTTATAAGAAAAGTAATGAAATATTTTACCGCTTTCAATGCTTTACTAATATAGTAGATGTTAACAATCGTAATTGATATAAATATATATCATATTGATGTATACTTTTTTATAGACTTCAGATCACACCGTCACTATAAAGAATCAGTGCTAATTCGCATTAATAGTCTGCTGGGGATTAAATGCCTTGTATCATTTGGACCACCAAGTTGTTTGGCAAGTCGCAACTCACGAGATGTGTGGCCTGTGGCCTCTCGTCTCCCTTTGCCGCCAGTTCAATTAATCCATTGTGAGCAAAACTGTGTGCTTTTCACGGTTATTGACTTCGTGATTTGTATGAAGGAGCAGTGCTTTATGTCATGTGTGCATCGTCCACATGGCAAAAATATTTCCAGAATTAATATGTTTATTAATTGAATTGGCATGTTCTTGGTAAAAAATACTTCATACCGTTGACCAGTGACGTTACAAGGCTACGTGTCACCCTTAATCAGAGCTTAAAATAGCGCCCTCACCATTTTTCGATTTCAATTTTTATAAATTACATTACATATGAATCGCTTAACGCCATAAGATTATTATAAGTGTCATTTTTTTTTTAAAAATTTCCCATTATTCTAGGAATACAAATATATAAATAAGATTCCTCTACTCATCTACGTACACAAAAACTTTATGGAAAAGCTGCTGCTTATAGTGCCGCTATCGGTAAATATCATATTTAAAGAAAAAAAATGTGATCACGTACTTTATACTCATCGGTCATAACTCATAATATTATTGCAATTAAAAATGTATTTTTCGGCATTTTTTATCACAGACATCGAGGGATCATATTTATTCGTAAAACAATTTTTTTCTTTGATCGTTTGCCGCTCTCTAGGACTTGACGCCCGTAGGCAACTGCCTACTCGCCTATACCCACGAGACGTGCCTGTCGTCGTCTTAATTTTCACATAACGTAAGTCAGTTTACTCGTAGTGTTCAGAAGACAGTAAAACTAAATATTTCAACTTACAGAAACAAATTCATATACTTTTGATTTTTGTAGAAGAATATTTTACTATTCCTAATTATACTTTAATTTTTTTTTATATATATATTCTTAATGTAGAGGACTTACGTGATATTAGAATGGATAAATATAAAAAGAGATACGTTATACTATGTTATTTGATTTTCGACCCTTTCCACTTGTCCATAGATGCATGCGCTGATATAATTTTTAGCCGAAGTTGCCAAAAAATGAATTTCTAAAAAAATGACTTACGTGATGTTAAAATTAAGCCGACGATATAATATTTTGTTTCTTTTTGATAATTATTGCAGTTTTGATAGAGAAACGTGGAAGTGTCCATAAAGGGAGTGAATATAGCCAAAGAAGAAGAAGTAGAAGAAGAAGCTGAGCAAAATATTAGTTTAAACATAGTTCTGACGATGTCGCAAGCCGAAATAGCTATCAACGAATAAAATTATTAAAAACTGTAGAACTAAAATACTTTGTTATTTTTAATCTGTTATAAATGGAGTTCTACCAAGTAAATGCCAAATCAATTAATAATGTTGAATGTGTTCAATACTGATACCAAGTATTTTTTTGTCCTTAGTTTACCCATTTGAAAAGTCGTGTAAGCCTCGCTTTAATGTATCAAAGCACGCTTGAAAAACTACGCAGTTGCTCGAGACGGTTGCCATAATGGGGCAATATTTGGGATAATGTGGAAATTATTCATGTTTAATTTACACATATTGAAATTCTTCACGCATACGAATATAAAATTTAGCTTAATATGGAACTCAATGTACTCTCATGCTTAATAGTTACACAAATAGCAGCGTATTTTTTTTTTGTGCCAAACTAAAAATATCCTATTCGTTCTGGACAAAAGCGTTTTATAGAAAAAGTCGTGATGTAGATTTTGTTGTATAAAGATTTTTTTTTCATTACAATTGAAATTCTCTTATTTTTTAGATATATTTTCGCATTATATTATTTTTCTACACCTTAGAGAAGCTTCGTATTTTATTTTTATTTTCAGGGAGGGTAGTGGGAACTAGGTACTCACTGTTGTTTTGTCAGTTGACAGCTTTAGCTACGTTTGAAAATTAAGAAAAATCTCTAATGAATACCTATTGTAGTTATCAGGAAAATTCTCCTTTGGCATATTTGAAATAATACATGGAAAAAATCGGAATGATACTTCTTCTAATATGAATGTTTAATCTTTACCTACAATAGATTCACACGAATTTAATGAATAAAAATATACATATGTACATTTAAAAAATAATTAACATCGATTCACTCAAAATTTATTATATTTACATTTCGAAAAAATCCGTGAGAACGACCTGAAGTATTTTTTGAAATTGATTCATTATTTAATATTATTTGATCTCATATTGTTTGTAAACTTTCAATAAATAAACAGTTTTTGTTATGCAATCCACCGCTTAGGAGTCTGATTATTGATTACTTGATAGGATAGGATGGTTGGGAGGGGGGAATTTAAGACATCACATACATCCATGCCTTCGAACGGAAATTGACAAATCAATTGAAAATCAATTTATAAAACTGTCCGTACAGGGATTCAAACCCGTGTCATTCGTAGCCGAATAAATCAACACTGAACACTCGACCACGCAGGCAATATTTTCTTACAACACTTAAATTATTTATATTTCGATTAATTGAACCTTCCTTATTTTTTGACACAGCAAAAGTCGTTCTTAACTGCTTGTGATTAAAATAACAAAAGAATACGAATACAGGTGCATGTTATAGTTGAAATTCTTACTATATAGTTAATTTGAAAATACTCATACAAGATCTTTTAAATATTCACAAAAAAATATATCAATTTTATATTTATATTATATGTAGATACTAACTTACTAATACACGTGGAGTAAGTAAACAAATAGGCAATGCTTTCTTCGATTGGTACATTGTCATTCATAGATATGTTTTTATGTTGTGTGTGTGTGTAAGCTGTAAAAAATGTAACACAAAAAGAATGATTCTGATACACGCTATAAAAATCATAATGTAATCGTAGCGATTTTTCGATAACAAATGAGCGGTCATCAGTCTTCGTCGCTGGGTCGACCTCCGAACCGCGGCGGGTGCTTTGTTTGGATGTATGGGCCAGACAAGACGCAGAAGGTTCGTCATCAAATAAAAAACAACACAACGTCATACGGGGAGCGTATATACCTATACAGAGACCAACTCCGTCATTTATTAGGCTATGTACGTTTAACACACTAAAGTGCATACCGCCGAGTCTTGGGAAACTGCTTTTGAGACAATCTCAGCATTGAACATAAGCATAGACGCAAATGTACGGAAACCAGGTGGCGGAAGAATTTCATTGTTAAGCTACTGTTTTTTTTATATTCTTTTGTTGGCATGTAATTATATATTAGAATTTTTGGTTTCCATTCCAAGCACCGTCTTTGCCGATTTAATGTAAGTATATAATTGTAAGTATAAGGTAATGTCACCTGTCCACAATCACTCAAAATTTACACATAAGCATAAACAAACACTCTCCATTATTCATGAATTGCGTACGTTGTGCTAGCGCAGTATTGCTTTGTGGGTCACAGACAAATCCTATAAATGGTAAAAGTAGAAATTGTGCTACTTTTAATAACACGATGAAATTAACGCAGAAAAAAATGCATATTAAGTTTTTAAATGCAGTTAAGTTTTTGAAAATAAATTATTTTTATTTCGAAATTTTTCGTATTTTCATTTCTTGGTTATTTAACCATACAAAATCAATAAAGATGTCAATTTATAATGTCTGATTGTTGGCTAATAAGTGACCATGGCTTTTTCAAGTGTAAGCCAATCAAATCGAGACTCATTTAGATAAAAATCGTGATACTTCTTTTCGATTGGTTCGGCGTTGACTTTGACAGAATTAATTTTATTAAATCTTCAAATGTGCTACAACTTTGGCACAATCAGTAAAATAAAAATGTTGTCAGATTTAATTACCTTTCTTCAAACTGATTTTTGGAAACACTTTGTAAAACATACATGTTAATAAATCGGAGGTTGTGACTTGTTTGTAAACTGATTTGCTTCACCTTCCCTAACAAGCAGATACCAACAATTCAATTTTGAATGAGGTATCTAATTCTCAGGAGACCTGTAAAGGTGATAGCTTGTTAATCAAATAATATTACGCTCTAATATTACACAGATTTGTAAAGAAATAATTCTGATTGAAATTGCATCACACATATTTTACAATAAAAAAACGACTTGGCCCAATTTTTTTGAACAAGGTAAAATAATTAATTGATAGTGTTACATATTTAATATGTAATAACGGATATCGCTAATTTAGTAGTACGTTTTGCAACTATCCAACCAACTGAAATTAATTACAATAAAAGTTATTACATTGTGACTTAAAAACGAAATAGTTTTAATTATTTATTAATATTTTAAAAAGACCGATACAGGAATCTTTTAACTTGAATCTATCATAACTAATTAAATACTTAAATTAAAAACATTGTTGCAAATATTTCATTAAAAAATAGTTTACGTATATAAACAACAATATTAATATAACATCTTGATAATGTTGAAGTATTTCAGATGAAAGTTTCCTAGTAAAATGCTTTTGTAGGGAAAGGAAAGGTTTTATGTATAATATACAATTGTTTTAAAGATTTCTGTGTTTGGTAGTTAAAGAAAAAATATTGAAGAAGTAGTTTCTTTGATAATTTAATTAAACAAATGTTTATTATCTTAAATTATGAATATAAACAATAAAGAATAGTTTACATACAGTTTCAACCACTAAGCCATGGAGTTAAAAAATGTTTTCAAGTACGGGTCATCGACTAAAATACGGCTAACAAATCATTCACAATAACCAATGAGTATCTCGATGCTTAAATATTTATACTAATAAATTAAATAACATGAGAGAGTGTTGGTCAAAAGTCATTGGCTGTGTTACATTGATTTATGCCATTCCACCAAGCTCTCCTTAATGCCTACATTGCCTACATCTTTGTATATGATGGAAGCGTGCTCGCGACTTCTTTGAACACAATATTTTGACCCATTATATTCAGAGAGCTGTGGTAAAAAATAATGTGTACAATAATATTATAGTTTGTGTAAAAACTTATTTGTAACCTGGTATTCTCGTCAAAAAACAAGTCACTCTAAAATCTCTTATTACTCGACTCATTGTCATTATGGTATGTATACTTGTCATAAGACATTACACATTATAATAAAACAATGATTTTTGTATTTAAAATATTTAAATGTACGGAGTATTCTGTGCACGAAGTATTTCATGTTCGGAAGGTTCTGTGCTCGGAATATTCGGTGTTGACGTATTCTTGTGCGGAGAATTCGTGTTCGGAAAAATCTTGTTCGCAAGAAACACCGAACTGAAGCAAAGTGTTCTACAATATGTATGATTTTTTTATGGAATTATAGCATAACATGTTAACACAAGTGTCCATGCAGATGAAACATTATAAATATGAGATGAAGATGCACTTACAGCACATGGTCAAACTTGTTTCAGTGCAGTTTAATTAATAGATATAGACGTTATTATATCTACACCATGCACTTATTGCACTTTAAAAATTTCAAATTTACAAGATATTCAAAATATCGTACCAAGAACTTTCTCTATTTTTTAGTATCCATTTTTTTATTTGGTACAATACTTATTATGAATCTATATTGCACAATAATTGAAAAAAAGTACGACACAAAATATTTTATTATTTATTTTACTTTGAAATAAAAGTTAAATATATAATAATTAAATCGAATAATCTAACCTACTTACCAAAATATTAAATCTTATCTCACCTTTAATGCTTATAATAATAACTGCCTGTAGAAAGTGTCACAAAAATCTAATCACTTATTCAAAGAAAATTTTGACATTTACCTCTGGTAAGTAAGTTTATTATCATAATACCTATTAATGGCGGGTGGATATTTTTATGCGGAATTTATTTTTATTTTAAATGTTTAAATAAAAAATTGCACTGGGCCACAAAGTGTCGAGACTGAATATCACACAAGAGAAGATAGATTTTGATTAATTCCCGTCGTCAAATGATGCGTGAAGTATAAGTCAAAATCAACCTCGTTTCAAGATGTTAAAGATGAATTATGTAATACGAAAATATTAGTTCCAACAACTAGTTTAAAATTTACCAAAAAATTGAATCCAGTTGTCGTTTAAAATGTTTTGTTTTTTTTATTTAAAATGAACGGATTGGAAAATAGCACTTCACTATTATTATCTATAATATTATAATACCATGCTAGCTAACTAAAGTTACTCCAAGTGCAATATGTAAGTTATTGTCGTATCCACTATGTCTTCCTTCAAGTGGTTGTACCAACGCAATAACGAACATAAAACATAAGCGTGAACAACTTAAAAATGTCGTGAGTGTCTCAGGAGCAATAAACCAGAAAAAGGTTGCTCTAATCATGTCCGCTCCTACAGTGAAGCAATAAGACACTTAATGAAGTTCGCCTCAACAAATTGTTTGTCACTCTAAAAAAGTAGAGAACAAGAATAAGGCTAGAAAAAAACTAGTGATAAGCCAATTATTTTTGAAACGCAATGGGTGGTATTTTTTTTTGAAATAAAGTAGTATTGTTTCATACAAGTTTACAGACATTAATATAATATTTTTATACATCACAATACTTGTTGGATTGTTGAATGTGTTTCTTTGAGATATTTTGCGTGCGCTTATGTGAGTATATTGTAGTTTAAAACTATTTTTAAAAGATTTCCCAAGATCCACAAACTGTATATTAAAATTTACTTATTTATACTAACCAAACAATTTAATAATACGGTCAAATATTCCGATCAAAATTTTTCCCATAAAGTCGAGTGAATATTTTTAACTATTATTTTTATTTAAAAGGTTTAAAAAAATGATAATATAACACAGTTATTAAAAAAACGCAGGTATTCAAGCGTCACTTTATCAAACACACACCTCACATAATTTTGATTCTCGGATTGATACGATTTCAAAGAGCGGTAAGATCAAGTGATTGATTATTTCCCACAGAACCCATACATCATTTTGATGCGCGTGCTTAAAAAACTAGCCTCACAAACAGCATAGAAAAAATCGTTGATTTTTACCACTCTTTTGGTGTAACAATAAAGTAAGCGACATCTAGTGAAGTATTTTGAAAATAGATCAACACAAAAATATCGATCGGTGTATGAGTTGTATTATGTTCAAAGTTGTGAGCAAATTTTTAAAATCCTAAAAAACGCTAGAGTAAAAAAAAATAATGTTTAAAAATTATATCAATTTAAAATATTCTTATTTAAATCAACGTTTCGTCACCATACTACCAAAAATTGGTAAGTAACAGACTTTTTTTAGAGGGATCCGAGAGTAATAGAGAAAGAAATTAATAGTTCCAGAGATGGATTAAATAATGGAGGTGACACGGGCGCTTGCAGTGGCTCCACTCTACTAGTTCATGATCACCACCATGTAAGAAATAGCAACGTATTTTATTAAATTAAATGTTACTTTATTACGTCTATTTTAATATAATTTGGTCCGGCCCTTGCCTCGGAGACAAAATGATAATTAGGCCCCAGACCTAAGAAAGGCTGTCTTAGAGGGAGCACTGATTTGATGCCCTAGTATTTACCCCTATCAATATGACAGAACTCATATATTTACTATTAAGCCTTTTGTGATAAAACTTCTTCTTAAAAAAAACTTTTAAGACGTGACATAAACGATAACTAAGAATACTTTTAACCAAAAAATCTGGAAGACCATTAACTGTTACGAAGTTATACACACTAGACTGCCAAATCTATTCAGCATAACAGGCGCTACCAACTTATAACCAGTTCTTGTGATAACATGCATTAATTCTGTCAAATTCTGTAGCGTTGCGGTGAGTTCTCTGATTAGCAATCAAGAAGTTCAAGTTTCGAGTTCAGACAAGGTCAATTAATACCAAAGATCAAAATTGATACACTATTTAAGAACGAACTTAGAATCGTAAAAATGACTCTTTGGTTGACTTCCTTGTGTACTGTATGGATATAGTATGAAGGGAAGCATGTATAATGTGATGAATGCATATGGAGTTCCCTTGAACTGGTTCACTAAGGATTTATTACCCCTGAACGATCGTGCCTTTCCATCAGCATCGATGGTAAAGGAATACAATTTTACAAAACATTAGCGATGAAAGAAACTCGAAGAACTTTGACGCTAACGCTACCTGGTACTTAAAGCTCCATAAATTTGGTATCCAAAAAAAAATCAAAGAATAATTAGTATAATAATAATAGTACATATAACATTTTTTTTACATGGATGTCCGTGATGTCTTGTCTCATCGTATTGAGTGAATTTTGAAATTTTAAATTCAGAAATATCTATCCAATTGGTGATTTTTTATGAATTCAAGTGTTATAAAAATTATGTTAGTAATGAAAAAAAAAATACATTTTTAGGTGGTATCGATATTAAAAAATGATTTAAAAAAAACAAATTTTACATCAGTATGTAATTTAATTTATGATTTCATTGAAAAAATACGGTCTAGTTACTAATGTATTTTTACGTATATTTATATGTGTTCTATGCTTCGGTAATTTGACTTATAAATTACATTAAAAAAATCGTTTGTTCAACATGCATAACGTGTGAATTAATAATGCATATTTGTTGTTTTATATGGCTAAGTCGCTTTTAATTGGTCGTTGTACTCTTTGAAAGCGACCAATAGCAGCGAGCATTAACTTTATTAAAATTCTCCAAAGGGGAGATTTGCCAATAAGTGAGCATTACACAAATAGGGGAGAAGTCGTGAATGCGACAAAGTCATATACTATTTATGATGTTTACTATGAATTCATGTAATTTCTATCAAATATCATGATATACATGGTAACTTTTAAACAAAAATGTAATATTGAGGGTATTACTTGCTCACACAGCTTATTCCAAAATGGTAAAAAATGAAACTTGAATTTCATTTTGAAAAACGATGTACATTTTTAAAGTAATTTTAGTTTTAAATTATGTACTTTGAAATGATAGTATTGTCAAGCCATGTTTGAAACTGATTTCTTAAAATACTTTCAAGATTTATTTTTATCTACTAAATTACATTCATGGTTCATGTTTCAATTACTTTGGAATAAGCCGGGTTTGCAAGTAATACACTCAATATAATGATTTTTACACGAACAAAAAAGATGTGCTTAAATAAGCAGCAGTCAAACACTCAATTTGTTATCCATCTCCGCTCCCAATGTGGCGTAGTAGGGATAGAAGGATAAGGCTAGGACAGGACTAGTGGTTAACTAATGGCTCTCGCTAATGGCCCGGCTGTTAAAGGATTAGAAATGGTGGAAGAAACATCACACACAACTATCACAACAAACATAAAAAAATGCTGTTCGTACTGGGACACGAACCCGTGAAGTCTGACACGGAAGCCCACAACGCTTACCACTGCGCCATATGCTTATATTACCACATTTGTAAAGATCAGAATCGGATTCTGTTATAAAGATAATTTTCAACTTAATGTTAATCAGTTGAAAATGCTCGCGATGAACATAAACAGTTCTAATAATATCATTAAAAGTCACAAGTTAGAACCAACAATAAATGTATTAATCTTCATAACCATAATAGCACGGTTCATGTACAAAAAGTGTAGAAAGAGCGATGACCTAACTACTTGTACTTTTATAATTCCATATCTTTCCATATCCTCACCGAATATAAAATTAAGTCACTGATTTACATACACTTTTAAAATACTGCAGTTTTCAATGATCCATACTGTCGGGTCCGTGGCGCATCGGTCAACGTTGTTGGCTTCCGTGCCGGATCTCACGGGCTTTAGTCCCCGAACGATCATGACTTTTTTGCTTGCTTTATCATTACATTTAAGCATTGGTCGAAAAGCCAATGTACAAAAGTGTTCATTTGAAGATTTAAAATCTTAACCGCGTTATAGAGTAAAACAAGATTTCAGAAACATTAACCACATATTTACAGGACTCATTTAAAAATCAGGAAAAAATTAAAAACAACTTCCTAGAAATAGGTTGGTTATATTTGTGATGATTTAAACAGTTCCTATTTAAATAAAAAATGAAGAATTAGTACAACAAATTAAAGAGTTGCATGAGACACTTTAGTATATTTAAATATTGGCAAGTCATACGAATTTCGAATCAAATTATTTAATCTTGATTTAAGATTTCGACTGAAGGTGCTTGGTGGAATTTCAATATTAAATTTGAATCGTTCAAACTATGTACATTTTCACAAATTTTGTCACTAACGACCCGGGTTTTGCCTTTCGGCATCTTCAGGCATTCAAGTTTTATATCGGCAAAACAGAAAGAACATTGAACATCCGAGTTTTAGAACATATGGCAGCCTTTAGATTGAAAAAAGACACGTCTACTTTTGCTAATCACTTAATTTCGGAAGGACACGTGTTCAATCAGGAACAAGGGATAAAAATGTTACACCCAAATACGGACAGTCATAAGCTCTTTTTCCAAGAAATTTTAGAAATCAATAAAGCACAGTTGCAAAGTCTTCCGATTTTAAACGAAATAACAAATTTTCCCACATCTCCTCTTCTATACCCTATATAACCATAAAATCATGTAATCATAAAGCCTTTGCCGACAAACAGATTATATAATTCTTGAAACTGCTCACTACACAAATCTGTCGGCATTCCCATGAGCTCGTCCTTTTCGCCAGCAATGGCTTTGGACTCAGTGATGCATTTGTATCTTATATAAGCACGAAACTTTTATTTGCTAAGCGTCGGTTCAAGTTCATCCGTGCACTTGAATGCCTGAAGATGCCGAAAGGCGAAACCCGGGTCGTTAGTGACAAAATTTGTGAGAATGTACATAGTTTGAACGATTCAAATTTAATCTTGATTATTGAAAATAAAATAAAATAAATATTTCAAGATTAACCCTGATAAAAACTCACATGATTAATGATTTGCCAACATGTGTGTATATTTATGGTATCTCATAACTTTTATAAGTAAGTCTGTTTCAATTTATTATTCATGCATTCTTCGAGAGATATTCTAAAGATAGTCACCCTCGTGTATTATACGTCACAGTTAAGACACACACTCGCTTACGTATTCAAAAGAAGACACTTAACGATGTTTTAATTGTCGTTTACTAAAACGACTGTTAACTAATTTTATTCATGTCCACGATAAGCAAACATACAACCAAATACTTGATGAGAATCTCGCTGTTTTATTTTCGACGCTGTATTAACCTATACTAGCTGTAAGCGTTGATCTCAACGGGGGGATTTTTGTTGCATTTTTAAGTAGTCAGAAAATTTACTGGCGTGAAAAATAAATTACAAACCTATTTATTGAATAATCCAGAAATCCTAAAAGTAAAAGAAATATATCTCGGGGCATATATCGACAGCCCTGCCCTGCATTATTTAAATTGTGGGGATCATCTTTCTTGACGTCATCGAAAAAGCGAAATCGTGGACCGACAGACAGACAGACCTACACGTTACAATATCGACTATCAATATATAGATTAGCTGTATGCTACCTGATATCAGTATATAGTTTTTCTCACTAATTATAATTTCACTTGGGCACAACTGAAAAGGAATCAGATTAAAAAATATGAATCAATACTGTGATAATTTTTTATAATTTAATTTTTATTAACACTACATTTATGAAAAGTTTGTTAATTTTTAAATTATAGGTTGCTGATAGCTCAGGTAGCTGCATTTTTTTTTGTGGATAAGATAAAATATCGCGTAATATACACGACGTTCTTATATAAAATTTGATAGACTGACTAACAGGTCATTTTGCTTTAATTTATTTTTATTTTTAAGGTGAAAAAAAGACGATTTAAAGTATAAAAAAATATTTTTTTTTTATTACAAATTTAAGTCCTTTTTCATCATAAATATTTTTATTTCTAAAGTTGCATCATATTTTATAACATTATATATTAAATCAAAAAGTATTTTTTTCTATATTAATGAATACAGAATATACAGATTATGTACGCTAATTTAAAAACGCTTTCATAAAAAAATTCTTTCTTTAAAATTTGTACATAATTCTCTACTTGAAAATATTAATGTAGCTATAATTCAACTATTTTCAACTTAAATTCTGTATCCTAAATGTAAAGCTTGAAACGGTATTCTAGCCCCAATTTTGTTAATGCAGCCGTTAAAAGAAAGGAGATAATGAAAAACAGGAGAGGAAAAAATTGTAAGTAATATAATTTTATATCGCTCAACAACCGGCAGTGGCTAATTAGAACATTTTATTGTATGTGAAATCAGTTTATTTTAAATTTTGAAACGATGTGTTATTGTCTTACAAAGCGGTGTGTTATCTTTAATTCATGTAAATTTATTCACCTTATTATTATAGTGGTTTAAGGAGAACGTATAAAATCCGTTAGGCAATTGTATTCATTATTCTTGATTAAACGCTGGCAAGATGTTATTAAAAAATTATTGTACTTATTAAGCTCTCTCATAATATAAATTTTGCAACAATACAAAATATGAATAATGATTTAGGGTATTTTTTTTATCAAACAAAGCTTTCTACACGTTTTGTTTTTTCAGACGAACTAGGTACTTCGGTAACACAATATTTAGTTAATTGCCAAGGTTAAGTACTCAGTAATTGATAATTTAATTGAATTATACATCTATAAGGACATCTGAATATCCCATTTCTTTCCAATTCACTATATTAACCGTTGATTACTGCTTCATTACATCATATGATATTTTTCATTATATTATCTCATATATATATTTAACAAACTTTATGCTTTTTTGTTAAGCAGCAACATAAATAAAAAGGATTTTAGAAGAATGAGTCTAGTGATTTTACTAATTTTCCAATAATAAATATTAACAAAACAAAGCAATTTATCATTGATTAAATGTGCACACTTTTTATCCAAACGTGTCACCATTTTATATTCACATCTAACTTTGCAGAAATACTTCAATGATTGTGTGAATGTGAAACAAAAGATTTTCCCAAATGGTAATATAAACATGCGACTTTGAAAAGAGACTTATCGTACCTAATTGATTTGTATTTAGAACCGTCAATGTTTGTAACTTACCCTTTCTCTGCGTATATTAGAAAAGGAAAAAAATCGAGCCCTATTATATAATTTATAGCTTAAGAATAAGCAATTAGTTTAAAGTTTATGTAAAACTTGCAATATTTGTCTGATGATGCTTCTTAAAGAAGCGAAGTATGTTTTATATTTTGTATCACAAGTGAAGTAACAAAAAATTCAACTGTAATGTTACGCTTAAATGGAAGATTGTATGTTAAATATATTGTAGAATAAGTATTACGGTTTCTGTTTGAGGTATATAAATCAATGTAACGGCAAGTAATATTTATTGTTACTTTGTGTATATGATTGACGGCTTCGTGACCATAGCGCACAGAGATAAACTAGCACTGTAAACATTGCGTATAAAAATCCACAAAATAATTGGAAAATATTTGTTTAAATTCAGCTTTTTTGATATTGTACAAAATCAACTACAAACACGTCTAAAAAACTTCCAGTGCTATATTTATTAACACAAAATACCACAACATTTCTATTAGATATAACAAAAACGTTTTTAAAATAGGGTGTATTTATATAAATAAATTTACCACTCAATTTATCCCCTTCTTTCAAACGCTATCTCCCTGTCGCATCGTCTTACGGCGGTATCAGATATAAGTCGCTTGTTATGATGTATCCTTCCCCCGCGGTCGGCGCTGAAATTATTATAAATTATCGACTTGTATTCCCCGTTCGTTTTGTTGTTAAAATTACTAATTATTGGGGTATTTTGATACACCGTCTTTTCATTATGCTACACCAATAAATAGGGTGACGGTATCTTAAACGACATATCGTGTTCCGACCGCCACACTAATAACGTGTCTTGTCGGGCAATACAATTGCCGCCACTTCTGACTATTGTTTACCATCTGTGGCCGTTCTATATAGATATGATGCGGATTAAAAAATGTAATAAGTGGGTATTTTGAAGATTCACCCTCTTCATCATAATACAAAAAATCCGTTTGTTGCAAGGAACATAATTTAAGAAGTCGTTGAACTCAATGTGACTTTTTTCTTACGACCGTTTTAAGGGCTGTTCGATTGACAAGCGCACTAGAGAAGTGGAAATTTTCAGTATATTTTTTTAAAAATTGTTTGTCATATTTGTCAGTTAATAAATAAATATTGAATATGAAAATAATTAATCATAATATTTCATAATGTAAGTTTTAAGTAAAGTAAGATTTTTCAATCGATTTAATAAAAAATAATAATATAGTAGACTTTTTATAGCAGTGTCTGCCAAAACTTTTTCCTTTACGGCACAGTGATGAATGGAACTTGTACCGCGGCATACCAAGATTAGGGTATCCTCGATTTGTTATAATTTTTCCCAGATTGTCACAGAACATCGTTTTTATTTTTTTTAGCTCACCGAGGAATTTGAAATCCTCGATTTTGTACAGAACACGCATTATTTAAAATTGACATTTTTAAGGCTTCTTCCACCGCGGCACACCTGGGACTTCTTGCGGCACAGTAGTGTGCCGAAGCACACAGTTTGGCAGACACTATTTTAGAGCATAGAGAATGTGAAACCATTCACTGGTCTGATTTGGTCTTTATGTGGTCAGTAGTGAATAATCGCATGGAATCTATGACTGTTGAGTTTTTCTTCGTATACGTTATTTTTTTAATTACCATGAAAAATTTATGTACATGTACAAGCAAATAAATTTTCTCTCTATATATCTGTTTGTTTTCAATATTATCACGAGAAGCAACAGAATGAATTGAATAAATATTGAATTTTTGACTGGCGTTTTGGCTGTAAAACATTGAAGATATCATTGATGTTTGGGGAAAATGTATGAATGAAATCTTCCAACTCTATTGAAAATAGTCTTAAATAAAAAAAACCATTCACTAGTGACTAGAGAGCAACATTCAAAAATATATTTACTTTTTTCAAAGAAAGTATTTCAAGCGTCGACACCGTTTTCAAAAAAGGTGATTGATTTTTTTACTCGAAGTCTTGTGATGTTTAAAAAGTGAGGGTAGTGCTGGATCGCGTGGTGTAAGATGGGGCTAATATGTAATTAGGGACGTAGCTGCCAAGGTGTTTCAATAATACGTAACGCGGTAGACAATTCTTTTTAAAGACGACACAGGTCTTTTACCCGACAATAGAAGTTGTTAGAGAATTATTTTTATTAAAAACACGGGTAGTTGAAAAATTATAGGTTTGAGTGATCGGTTTTTTTAATAATTATAACGTATGAACGCGTCAATTGTCATTGGTTGCTTTATGTGAATCGATATTATACCACTCGTTGAATTCTAGTTTAAATAATATTTTTCGTTTGGCTTATATTTATTGACGTCATCAGTTTCAAGCCATTAAAGTTTCGGCTACTTCATCGCTTGAATTTTTCACATTTTGCTATAGGCTAGCAAATCGTTATACCATCACGGAAAATCTGTATATTAAACTAAAAAAATAAGAGGTTGGGGCAAATATTGAAGCGAGGAATTTGAATATAATTTAAGATTTTCATTGAAGGAGCTCGGTGGAATTTCAATAATAAATTTGAATCGTTCAAATTATGTACATTCACACAGATTTTGTCACTAACGACCCGGGTTTCGCCTTTCGACATCTTCAGGCGTGCAAGTGCACGGATGAATTTGAACTGACGCTTAGCAAATGAATGTTTCGTGTTTATATAAGAAATACATGCATCACTGAGAAGATTGAAAAACGTAATAGCCTGCGGAAAGCACAAACACTGGTATTTGTTTTTTTCTGTAATTTTGGCATTCTAAGCAATTTTCAGATATTATTCATCCAATGTACTTGATAAAGGACGATGGAATGTCATGAGAAAAGGCAACGCGATAGGAAGGTGACAAATAGCCCTTAATGGAGCGCTCAAAGCTTTGGCAATGACTGTTTTTCTACACAGCCTACCTCAGTGTAGAGTTGTATAAAACTATTCCATTACCTTGTTTACAAAATCCATCTTTGATATTCTCCGTTCATCTTTCAGATATCATGGATCTTCAAATCGAAGAAAAAGACACAAGGAGAATGCTTAAGCGTAGCAAAATAGGAAGGAATTTAATAAAATATGTAACGTTACCAATTACTGGCAATGCAGGAAATATTGTAAATATCTAAATCACCTGTGGATACTTGAGGAAGAACACATCAACCGACAATTTTATTTATAAAATCGAAAAAAAAGCTATCGACAGAATTTTGAATCAAAACTTATAGATTAGATAAATAAAGATGTCTTTAAAAAAAATATATGACAATATTTATAATACATAATATTATGCTGTGCACTTCAATTTTGATTTGACTATGTTAACTGGAGAAAGATTTAAATTAAGTAAATTAATACTTTGTGACGAAATATCTCACATCGAAGACCAGTACGCTGCATTGGCACAAACAATTCGCTGTGCACGTTAAGATGATTTAAAATGTCATAAGTATAAAAAAAGATGTTAATAACAAATTAACAATAAACCATATTGATCACATAATGCAAAATTTGCAACAGTCGACGTAGACATCGGCGGTGTTTGATGTTAAAATTTGTTCATTCATAGATTTGAGTCACTGTGTCTAACATTAGTTCGTTTTGCTTTTGTTTCAAAATAAATTCTATCGTATTGGAATTGAAAAAATTGTAAAACGTTTATTGTTCTTTCATATACCTTTACTGAAAAATAGAACGGTTCCAAAAGAAATCTGTAATTTTACTTTGAATTATAAAGTAAATCAAGAAGACAAATGTAACAACATGTTTTTCATAAAGTATAATATCGATGTTACTTTTATAAAACATGACATATTTTTGAAACGTTGTTGCATACATACTTTTAAATATAGATTGTACAATAAATGCTTGTGCAATTTCAAAAACTGATATAAATTACATACAAATAGCAATAATCGATAATGTAATAATGTATTGTATAATTAACTGTTTTTGGTGAATTTATGATTAAGACTAACGGGATTTTGGAAAACAATCAAATGAAATTCAATGACACTCATTACATTAAATTTTTGTTTAAAGTTAAATTTTACTTTTTATGTTTGATGATATTTCATTAGTATCAGGTTTTGTTTACTTATTGTATAATTCAATAGATCAAACGTTCAAATATAGCCGTTCGTGATGAATATGTCTTAGCAGGTAGCTCATCACTGCAATAGAGAAAATATTTAATTGAATAAAGTCAATTATCTGTTATTATAGTAGCTTTCTTAAAAAGCAAAAAAAATCTTTGATTATGTAAATTTCTGCATGCATATTTGGAAATATATGGTTGTTAAATTTGAAAGTAACGTGTCATTTTCGTCTTGAGATTTCGGTCATGTTATTCTTCTATGTTAATAAATTGAAAGGACAGTACAAATAATTTAAATTATACAGTGTCTCTCAGCCGAATGACAAAAATTACAGACTAAAATTAAAATAATGACAAGTCGCCCGACCGGAAGCTAAAAAAACCTCCGTTCGTTAAACGATTTCGACATTTGGCAAATCATTTTTTGTTATTTTCGGCTTTGTAAATTGTACATTTAAACAATGTTTACTTAATTCAATGGGAATACGCTGTGTGAATTTCACTGTAGGCGTATTTTCGGGCGATTGTAAAAATTCTAAATTGCTTCACATTAAAAGTTAGTACAGCAAGTAGTTGTACTTTCCTACAACACCCAACCAATTAAATAGTGTCGTAATTTTTAATTGGCGTAAGTAATATTTAAACAAAAATCCATTAATTTTACTTTTTTTGATTGATTACCGTTAAATATATACAGAAAATTCAATTATAAAATATGCATCAACGGAAAAAAACTTTTGTAAAACTTTTTTTCGCTCATTTTTTGATGAAAGAGCACTTTTAGTGAGCGTGTGATATAAGTGTTTATTGTGTCATTTATATTAAAAACAATTAACTCGAACATAGTCAAATCGTTTTAATTAACAAATTAAACAAATATTAAAAAAATAACATACATAAATTTGTTTTAATCGCACTTTTATTAATAAATACTAGGACCGGTTTCGCTCATGACGAACATCGTCAACTGAATAAGAACAAATGTATGTTTTATTTTTTGAATACATAAATATAATCCCTTTCCACCAAGAATTGACAGTGAACACCCTAAAAGTGCTATATTAAATAAACTAAGACGCTTCAATTAACTTATTATTCATTATAAAAACTCGGAAAACGAAGAAAAAAATGATGGCAAAAAAGCTTCTTTTAAATGTTAAAATGTAATACCTATTTCCCAAAAAGAAATGATTTGGTTGTTTTTCCAAATACTTAAAACAACTAAAAAAAACTACAGTTAAAAAACGAATGAATACTGAAAAATAGCATCAGATTAAATTTTCAAATGTGTAAAACGAACATAATTATCTTTACTGTAAAGGTCAACACTCTGTTTTCAGCTGTTTTTGAATCAAAGTTATAGGTATTATCAAATCTTTATTATATTTATTATATATACAATGAGCTATTAACTTTAAAATTTATGAAATAAAAGTCACTCGAGATTAACAATATGAAAAATAAATTACACACAACTATGATCAAGATCTCGAATGTAAAACCATGCCACAATTGACCCCTGGATCATTGTCATCACTATGTTAAATTACAGATACTAAAAGTGCCATAATTACGACATGCCTGTATCCCAAAACTTATGAGATTATAAATATTATATTTCAAATGTAAGTGATAAAATAAACATTTTATAATCATTTAAATTATTTTTGTTTTGTTTCGTGCTTCTTAAAGAGCTCCCAATAAGCAATTATTACATATGAGTTGGTTTTCCATTAAATCATTGTTTTTTTTTTACCAAAAGTTTACAATATTTTAAAGTATTAATGTTCAATCTATAGTACACCACCGTCGTAATCATTAAAACATTTTTTGCATGGGTGGATGTTCCAGTAATTTTATATTTAAATAAGCCATTCAATGGGGTGGACAATTTCAATATAAGTAAAAGTGTTATTTGATTATTGGTTTATGTCAATTGCTACCCTAACTTATGTAATATGCAACTACCATTACAATGGAAACGTTTACTAGTTATATATATGAAAAACTAATAATTTAAAATTTAAGTTATTCTGCATAATACACACTCCGTATGACAATCGTAATGAAATGTAACCGATGGTTCTTAGTCAAATTTATCTTATGATATGCTTTTATAAATTAAAAATATATTGTATTATCTTATGATATACTTTGATAAATTAAAAATTGATTGTAGATTGGCTATTGAAAATATTATAAATTGCGTCGATTAACAAATTTTGAAAATAAAAACCATTGACAATTTACTCTCATACAAACATGTTTAAATTAGGTAGAGGGAAAAAAACGTACAGTTGAGATATTGATCTGAAATGATAAACTGAAAATTAAATGTAATTTAAACAAAGTAAGCTTGCTTAAAGATTTTTTTTTCGCCTGCTGTGGCCCAGTTGGTTAGAGCTTGCTCTATCGATCACTCAGGTCTGGGTTCAATTCCCAGTAATTTAAGAATTATTCTATCCAAAATTGTGATCGAAGACTGGGTGTTCGTGAAGGCAATTCACATTATTTCTTCTCCTCCCACCCTTCTGATCTTTTAATAACTGGGTGGAGCGATAGCGATTAGTCAATCACTAGTCCTGTTCTAGCCTTATCATTCTTTCCCTACTACTCACTTTGAAAAAAATGAGGTTGAGCGACTGAGTAACAATAAGTTCTCGAAGAAAAAAAACTTCTGTTGAGATACCTCCATTAGGAGGCCATATGCTCCATATTGGGAGCAGACATGGATAAAAAAAAGCTTGCTTTATACAAAGATCATCTGTTGTATTGTTATTATAAATGTATTATAATTTATATATTGCTTTGAATACTATTATAAGTAACTTTAAGCCGGATAAAAAAATGTTCGCATAGCAATAATGAGGTTTGCATAAAGTTGCTTTATCGACCACTTATACAAAAGCATTTTGAATATTGGTTGCATGTCCAAAGTAAGTACAATAAAGCTAATGATAATCGTGGACGTGTGATTAAATATGAACATTGTCAGGAAAAAAACATTTATACTTATTCTATGATAAGCGTGACGATCTGAGATATCGATGACCATACGTTGACAACACGTAGCCGACATTGTTTCATAAAGTGAGTTATGCATATCATTTTCTTTGTTTTTTTAAGCTCTATTAAAATATTGACATCTCGTAATTTACAACAACAAAAAATTTCATTGAAATTGTTCTAAAGTTGAAAAAACGTAACAGAAAAAAACCCACCAAACTGCCAGAAGATAATAAAAGAGCTACATCGTTTTTCTACTATTTGAAAATAAGTGAGAACAAATTCCAACATGTTTACTGCAACATTTTGTATTGGAGAGTGGACAATCCGTAACTGAACTTAAACAAAATATTACAATTATGTGTAATTTTTCTATTATTATATGGATGAAATTCAACAGGTGCATTGAATTGATCAAAATACTTGAAATTGTTTTACTCTTATAGTATCGTGTCAACAGATTATTTTAAATATACATAATAATTATTTTACTCAAAAGCGTCTTTCATTTTCATTGGCTCTCCTGTAAAATTAAACAAATGTCGGTTACGTGTAGTCAACGTGTGGCCATCGATATGTTTTACTTTACTAACAACATTTTACCTAGTTTTTCAGAACAAATTTATTACAGATCAGTTCTCAAAGCATTTGAAATTATTTTTAGCAATGTTTTGGCCTTTTTCTACTTTTACGCCCTGCCCTATTTAACAAGTTGCACCAAATCTAACAAATTAAATCTTCCAATATTCATCGATTCAACAATGTTCTACTGTCGTTTTTCTGTGATCCGTTTATCAATATTGAAAAGAGAAAATCGTTTTTTTATATTTCTATATTTCTAAAGTGTACGTGAATTCTGTAGTGGTTGATGTCTTTCCATCGTATTCTGGGAAGTGAAACCATGCTTTAATTTCCTTTCCATCTGTAGTAGGGTGATGCTGTTATATCTCGGGTTTGCCAGAGCATAGGTGAGAGCGTGGTCTTCAGATTTTAAACGTGAGCTCTGGTTAATATGGGTCTTGTAAAGGGACTGTGGTGAGAGCAGGTGCGGCTTAACACGTTTATACAGTGCAATATAGCAAATGTAAATTTGTTCGTTGACATTGTGAAAATCAAGATAAACGGAACGATTTTCTTTATATTCAATAAATAAAATACTCTTTGGTTCTAATTTCACAATTATTTTGATCAGGACTGGCATCGTTCATTACGAGCATTTTTAACTGATAAATAAAACACATTAACACAGTGTTATTAGTACTGAATGAAATAAAACTATACATCTACTAAAGTATATCATTTATCATAACATACTCACAGTGAAATAATCAATATTACTTTAATGAATAAATTAAATTGAATATTAATTGACGGACCAGGGGCGTCGTGAGCTAGGTACGCTCGTATGAAAAGGCGTTTATTTGCAGTCATGTTTGCGTATACCTACACAGGCATTCTACGATAGTAATAAACTATCTGTTCCATCTATCTATTAGACATAATGACTAGTGGTGGCGATACTTGTATGATAGAAAATGCATGCGTAGTGTTGCACTGAATAAATTTCTAAGGCGGTACGAAATTATTTGATGATATAAAATTTGTATACTTAGTGGTAAACTGTCAATGTGTTAAAAAGGTGCTCGCCTAATTTCAAAGCGATTCTGGTTGTTCTTAAGAAGGAGTGATTTTTTTATCACTTCTATGTAATTATACGCAATACTTAAATAAGAAATCGATTTTTACTTAATATACTTACAGTTACAATATGTATCAATATGCAATTTACCGTCAACTAATCAATGTAAATGGTTAAAAATGTACTACTGTGTATACTGAAGCTGCTGTAGATAATATATAAGTCGGAAATTGCAGTTATGTACTAATTTAATCTGACAATATTGTTTTATTTTCAATTTAAAAAAGGCTCGCGCAAACCCCTTCGTGCTCCCTCCAGCTCACTCCTGTTTATACTGTCGTTTTCTTCACTGGTCCTCAACAGTTATAAAAAACTAAGAATGTGCAACATGAACGACTACCTTGATGGACGTATTCCGTAACAAAGCAGCGGTAAGCACATTCAAATGATACTAAGAGTGTCACATGAAATATCACGACACATTTTGTTTATTAGTGTGCTGAAGAAATTAAACTTTGTTATCAGAAGGATTTATTTAATGCAATATAATTGACCATACTTGTAACAAGGCCGATGTGGCTAATTTCAGGAATTTATTTCATTTGCTATTTTTTGTATGTTAAAAAAAATGTAATAATTCCACATTATTTGTCGTCGCAAGACCGCTTTTATAAGCATAATCAGTAACTGGCCATGGTCATCGAAACCGGTTTCGATGAGAAAAACTGAATTTAATATAAAAAGTGATTATCTCTCTAATATAATGTCTTTCTACTTTCTACTACTACGAAATCGTATAAGTGATAATTTTACATATAATCGTTTAAGTTATGGAACACAATAGTATGATGCAAAATTATGTTTTGAATTTTACAATGTTAATAAAGCGGTTTATTATTTGTCACCAATACTGTCGGGTCTCTATGGCGCAGCGGTTAGCGTTGTTGGCTTCCGTGCCACAACGCCTTACAGGTTCGAGTCCCAGTATAAACATCACTTTTTCAAACAATTTATCGATTTCTGTTTGAAGGCATTGGTGTTTGTGATGTCTGAAAATTCCATCCTAATCTTCTGGTCCTTAAATTATTGGATGTAGTGAGAGCGATTCGTTAGCCACTAGTCCTGTTGTAGCCTTATCCCTCTATCATTACTACTTATTCTCTTTGAAAAAGAGAGGTTGACTAACTTTTTTTTTGTTGAGATATCTAGATTAGGAAGCTATATGCTCCAAATTGGGAGTGGATTTGGATTTTTATGTATTTATAATTAATAACATTATAAAATTAGTCCAACTTTAGGCTAAAGAAAAAAAAATTATGTCTGTCGTGACTTTTCCAAAGACATATCTGACAGTGATGTACAAGTCCATTTTCAAAGCAACAGTTCTCAGTTTCACTGTTGACCCAGTTAAGAATATCATTTGAATATCTTTACGAAATGATGTATCGTGGTTCTGTGGAGAGCAGTACCACGGAAATAGTAATATAATTTAACTTATATTTAACCATGCTACGTATGTGAAGCGTGATTTACACGATGCGCACAATCATATATTTATGCGAAAAAATGTAGGCATAAAGTTTCATAATTACAATGCAAACTGTGTAGAACGCTTATCGTGATGTAAAAGTGAACCGTCGAAGCGACAGTTGTTTTATTTATTCATGTTCCGATACATTTTTCACAATCGGGTCTCTGAAAGCATATTGGCTTATTAAAAACTTTTTTTGAAAGGTTTGATTATAAAACTAAATATGAAAATAGTTTGTTTTTCACAGACTTTGAATTATATTACAAGCATTTTCGAAAAAAGTAGTATTCCTAAAAATAATGTAACAGCTCGTTTTTGTTCATACTTTACAAGCATTAAAATATGTTTTTTTATTATTTTCTATGTTTATTAACGTTGTATCCACCATCGTCCGGTAAGGCTTCACAATCTTCTAACAGGGTGTATTCCATAGCGTAGAATAACAACGTTATTCGCGTTCAAAGTTTTACCAAGAATGTCCCGAGAAGAAATTCTCAAAGACTTAGTTGCATACACTACAGTGTGCAGAATGATAAATGAAATAATAACTTTTATGTATTTTTATGTATATCATTTTTTTTTGAATTCCCTAAGGTACTCAACATTATATCCACCGCCACCCGCTACGACTTCACACTCTTCTAACAGGGTGTATTCCATAGCGTAGCAACGTTAATCGTATTCAAATTTTTGCCAGGGATGTCCCGAGAAGAAATCCCTCAAGATTTGGATGATTTTTTACTGAGAGTTTGAACCCGTTAACATCATTACCGAAGTCGACTTACGACCAAGTGTATTGACAACTATTGGCCTAGATTTAAAAAAAAAGTATTTTAAAAATGCTTGTTATAAGTTATAAGTTTACATGCTTACCTGCTGCGTTGGTGAACGTGAGTGAGTATTCATATAATGTAGTATTATCATGTTATGTTTGTGAAATGGCGTGCTGTACCTAAGTGCATTTGAACATCGTGCAATGATACATTGAAATTAGCCATATCAACTTGCAATTATCTAAATGCATCGGTGCACTGGTAGCCATGTTATACCGGACAAAGGCGACATTATAATCAATATTATTTACCCATGTATGCATATACAATATGACCATGCCATATAAATATTATATATCAAACAATGGAGTGTTGGTTGGCCTTAGATGAAATAATTCAGTGGCGGTTCTAGGTACTGGGCTAGGTGGGCTTAGCCCAACCTGCATTTTTCACCCAAAATGAGTAAAACAAAAAAAATGATGGCTGAATAAAAATAAACAGCAATTCGGCCGCTGAACAAAACCAATACATTTCTAATCGTAACTAACCTTTCCCAAATCAATACAATATTTTTGTTTTGATTTTTCTCTGTCGATATAAGACAATGCTACATTTGTCTACCTACAATAATACTCTCGATTGTGTTTTGTCTTACAATTTTACAACTGAACTGGCATAAAGAAAGCAATAACCATATACATACTTCATACAGAACAGGCAACGTGACGTCAGTCTGGTGAAACCTACGTATTCATAATAATAACAAAAGCTCGGGCTAACTATAATATAGCCCGAGTGCTTTGCTTACATTGGGGCGCAATCAAGCACGATTAGACTTTTTTTGTATTTTATTCACATTGGCCACACGGAAACGTCATCTAAACGTACACGACTGTGCTTCAAAGTTTCAGGATGCTGTCAGACGTCAGGGGCTACATTAGAATAGCCCATACAAACACAAATACCAATCTCGTTGTATTGTATGACAGTTGATGACAGTTCCTCCGTACGGCTTTTTGTACATGTTAGTTCACTTTGAACGAGACGAGTTTGAGGTCCAGTTTTTTATATTCTATTATTTCTTACTTAAATTAGCTTTGATTTTATTATACAATAATTTATGCTTTGGAGTAGTGTCGTAATATTTGTTAATTTGCTTGTAGATTAATGTATAAGGTGAAGTGGAAACATACACAATTTCGTAAAAAGTATACAATGCTAAACTTTTCTCTAGCCCACCCAAGATTTCAGTTCACGAACCGCCACTATGAAATATAGTTTTTTTTAATAAATTTTGTTTTGTCTCATAAGCGATTAGTCAATATCTTTGTGCTTTCGTTCTACATCATACTAAAATATTCCTTTATTCATTTACCTTCTTACTAAAATAATAAAACAAAAATATGTTTTGAACGTGGCGCAGTGGTCAGTGTCGTTAGCATCAGTGACGGATCGAACAGGTTAAATCCCTAATAAAAATAGTAGTTTTCACTCGGGTGTTTATAATGGTTAAAAAAATCTCTCCTACCCTTCCAATCTATAATAAACGGACGTAGCAAAAGCGATAACAAATTATATACTAATTCTATCCTCCCTATCCATACTCTCTCAAAAAAAAGAGAGGTTGAGAAACTGAGTAGCAAGCAGTATTATTGTAGAATAGTTTCTATTGAGATAATTTCGTACAGAAGTTTTATACCTCGGATTGGGAAGAGACATGAATTAGAAAATAATAAAAAATAACACTATCTGTTTAAGTTTGGAGCCATCAAATATTTTGAATAATTAATATGTTCGTAGAATGCAATAATTAGGTCTGATAGAAACAATGCGAACATTTTGATCCGTAACAGGCAGAAAATCGTAACTGACAATTTTTAAATTTTACAGGAGAAGTTTTTTTTTATTTCAGAAAAGGATTTTAAGTGCGGTTACTAAATAATAATTATATGCTCAATGCCTATCTTGATATAATAAAATTATAATATAATTTTATTGTTAAAAATTAAAATTACACTACATGACATAACAGCTGACGCCAATTAGCCATGCACTTGAAAAATATAATACGACAAAATATAAAATAAAACTACATCAAATTAAACATAAAAAATCAAGAAATATAATAGTAAAATTTATCAAACATTGTCTAATTACTTCCAGTTCTCTAGATCAGCGCTTCTTAACCAGGGTCTACGTGGAATAAGACAAGTAAAAACACTAAAATGCAAAGGCCCTAAAAAATATCAGGCGAATTAGATAACACTCTAAAATTTTTGTGACTGACGCCTTATTCAATATAAAACAATTTTTGGCTTTCTACGTAATTTACCGAATTGTGTTGCATATTTTTTTTTGGCTGGTTATGGGTCAATTGATTGATTACTAATTCTAAAAATATCAAAATTTTTACCGTTGTTTTGACGGATGGGTGAGATTTATTGACAAAAAGAGCATAAAAACGTGTTCTTGAAGGATTTTTAAGTTGTGTATTGTAAAAGTAATCAACTTTGTACAAGAGTGAAAGCGTCCAAATGACGACTAAGGACAAACTTGTTACAAATTTGAAAGGAGAAAAGTGCTTTTGGGTTGAATTTGAGCTTCAATTTCTATCCTAGGTTATGAATTTCATTAGTGTTTTCATTTTCTCTTCTGTCTTTGTTATCTGATATTAAAAATCGGGAACAGAAGTAATAGGATAACTAGTACAGTATTTGTTTCCTAAACCTTCACTGAAGGTTGATTGAGCTATTTATTTAAATGTAAACTTATTTAAATTTAAATATTTATAAATATACACATCTTGCAGCGTTACTTGCCATTTCCGGAGGATTTACTAAAAAAAAGGGTCTAGAAACCGAGTTTATACCGTGTTTTGATTTTTTACTGGGTTGCCTCGGTTGCGCATATATTCGATGAATAAAACAATAGTGGATTGATGTCGATAAAACAGCTACTTATCTCTGCATCTTTTTCAATATTTTAATTTCTTTGGTAAGCTGAATATTCTTTGAAACCACCTGCCTAGCACGCGCCAGAGAAAAGACAACATGAATTTATTTGTGAATGACGTACACATATTTGAATTAAGTTTTATTTAACTAATACTTTAAATAAACAAATTCAGATACTGCCATTCGTACATTTTATTCATTCGATAATTTATCATGTTAATTGAATGATTATACTGCAGTACGCATATATAATAATGTATGCAATAGTCGCCGTCTGTGGTCTTATTGCTGAGAATTTTTCCGTAGCAATCAAGTGTGTCTGGGTTTTAGACCAAGAGCAGTTTTGCTCAACTACCCTAAATAGATACGGTTTTTTATCTAAAAATAAATGCAACTTGCATGATGAAAGTGACTCTCTTCGGTTTACTTCTGTATCTAAACGTGTAAGTATGTGTACGCATGAATGTGTATATGCATGTTTATAGAATATAGGAAGGAATATAAATTATGATTTGCATATGATTGTCCAAATAAACTGACTTCACACAGGATTGCTTCCATTTACGTAACATCACGTAACGATCACGCCCTTCCGTCGGCAGCGATGAAAATGAAATGCAAACGTCTAAACTATCAATGATAAAGGAGATTCAAATAACGCTAAAGTGCCCGAGGACTAACAGCTCCATGACTTTGATATGCAAAAAAATGGGTCTGGATTAAAGTCTCGATCAGGCAAATTTCAAATTAAGATTTTTTTAATTTGCGCTTCAGATCTAAGACAAATGGGGATTCGTGATGTCTCTTCTACTAAAGTTGATCTTGCGTGATTTATAAAAATGATTCTCATCAAATTTATTCCGAATGATCATCCAATACAAAATGTTTTCAGTAGTGAAATTAACTTTAATGTATTTTTTTTTACTCAAAAAAATATTTTAAGAAAACTAATATTTAAAAAAAATAGAATAAATATAATTGAACGAGGATCATCACATGTTGCTAACTCTAGGGTGTTTCAGCATCTCGTTGTGGTTATAACTATAAAAAAATGAACAGAAACATACAATTTTAGTAACATAAATTCATTTTTGATGTATCCGTGATGATAAGATACCTTAGTTTTCAAGTAATATTTTAAATGTAAATTGGTCATGCTTTGTAAATCTTTTTTTCTACAAGTGCAATTTAGTCCTTTGATGTATTTTGTCAAGTAAATGCCAATTTCATTCAATACTATTTATGCTCATCAGTATTACAATTTTCAATAATAAATTAAAAACTTTTTCCCACCATGTCCGCTCCCAATGTGGAGCATATGGACTGCTAATGGAGTTTATCTCAACAGAATTGTTTCTACGAGAACTGGTTACTCATTGGCTCAACCTCTCTTTTTCCAAAGATAATAGGAAATAGAAGAATAGGGCTATGACAGGATTAGTGGTTAGCTAATCGCTCTCGATACGCCCCTTTCATAGGATAGGATGGGTGGAAGAGGGGAATTCAAGACATCACATAAATCCATGCCTTCGAACAGAAATTCATAAATTGATTAAAAAATCAATTTGTAAAAACTGTCCGTACTGGGATTCAAACCCGTGACCTCCGTAGCCGAAGCCAACGACATTGACCACTCGACCACACTGGCGGCAAAATAAACACAATTTTTAAATAAAAAAAATACACTGAAGCAATAAATATTTTTTACGATCTGATAGCCCATTGTTATTTTGACATGTTTTTTGTGTGAATTAATAGGCGAAAGATTTATCCTCAGCTTTTTTCACCTGTCCAAATCTGTTCAATGGTCCAATTAAGTACCGTTAAATTACCTCATTGACCCTGCGTGCTTAGGTAACTAGCACAATACCGGACCATTTAGCTCGTCAAAGTTCTTACAAGAGAACACAAGAACAGACGTGCTTATTAACGAAAGAGCCCATTCGTTTTGACTTAAATGATTGTGCTTTTGTAAAGGAGTACGCCATAGGATCTTGGCATTGATGTCTTTTGTAAACATATTGATTGCGGTTTTAGGCAATTTCAAATACTCTTAACAATGCATCCCTTGTTGGTGTCGTGTGAAGCTAAGTCAAACACGTCACACCCTGTTATGATAATAATGATATGATAACATATCCTTCGAAGGATTGCTAAATGGTACAAAAAAAAACCTTTAGAAACTGTACGATGCACACATTTAAACCGATATGATATCGTGTGCTTTTAAAATTTAATTTCTTTTATCAAAGTAATTTTCTTAAGTTACGTCACCCATAAGACAAATTATATTTATTGATTTTTTATTTACTTGGTAAGATTCTAATATTATAAGGTGGAAAAATATCAATTTATGTTGGTTATATAATTATTATTTTATATATAGTTGATTGGTGTTAACATATCGACTGTGGAAAGGAAAAAGGACGTATCCCACACGTATCAAATTTTACAGGAGGCGCTAAAACGTCTTTTGATGATTTTGTGTTATATGCAAATTATGAATTGTACAAAACTTTGAAGTGCACGGATACTTCTTAACTGGTGTTTAATTGACACAAACTAATATTAATTAAAGAAATTGTCTCGGAAAAACCTTTATTTCAATGTTTTTTCTTGGTTTTCATTTTTTACAAGGTCATCTTTTTCAAACTTAAAAGCTAAGTTTAGATACTTATTCGGCATTTTCAGTCTCCATCCTTTTGATAGAATGTGTGACAAGTTGTATACATTGTGTGTCCTTTTTCCTTTCCACAGTCGATATATTACATTAATTTTTATATTTACTAGCTGTAAGCCCGTTGCCCAGCAACGTGAGACTTTTGTTGCATTGTGTTTAATTTTATTTTATTTAGTTTTATTTTATTTTATTTTATTTTATTTTATTTTATTTTATTTTATTTTATTTTATTTTATTTTATTTTATTTTATTTTATTTTATTTTATTTTATTTTATTTTATTTTATTTTATTTTATTTTATTTTATTTTATTTTATTTTATTTTATTTTATTATTTTATTTTATTTGAAAATTTACGCAAACAAAATACATTTCGTAGAAGAAGAAGAAGTCTCGAGGACATCAGTACGCACACATTTGTGAAAAGTGAAAAGCGAGTGATTATTTTATCGACTTTTAATATATAAATTTAGTATGAATAAAAAAGTGGAGACTGGAAGGTGTGAAATCGAGGACATCTTACACTCACTCGAACAAACAAACAAACGGTCCTTATCGGCTATTAATATATAGATATTACATTAGAAAAAATACACAATACATCTTCTCATATATTTTAACATTGTAACTTATATTGAATGTGCATTATTTAACTTAGTAAATTAGTATCTTTGATGGACATGGCGGTAACTTTGTGGAAGTTATTTTTTAATATAAAATTAAATTCGATAACAAAAATTATTTAAAATTATAATGTATCAACATCTAATAAATACTTTTTTATAATTATTGTAATGTGTTTTTGAACTTCTTGTTATTAGAAAATCTGTAATAGAACAAATTATTCGTGTGAAAATGTAATATTCGTTTTTTTAGCGAACCGTGTATTTAAAAATATTTTGGAAAAAAGGATTGGATGTATTCAGCATGTTTATTATTGATGGACAGGTTAAAGAAAATAAATAAGGTCAGATTTTTTCAAAATCTTTGTAAAAAGAATGTCGATTAATGATACAAGTAAAACCACAACTTATCTTTACGTTTAAAAATATCAAATATGTATTATTATTATTGTATGTTATGCATTGTTGAGTTATTCATACATTAAAAATCTCTGCTAACAAGACTGACCACAATTCAAGAAAATGGGTTTTGCGCACAGCTTGTTAGCGCCGAAATTATTTTCTTACATGCAAAGCTTTGTACACGATAATGGTGAGATTTTAAAATAATATGTCCAATAACATTTTATAAATGGATATTTGATTGAGATATATATATATCGACTGTGAAAATGAAAAAGAGCGTAACCCATACATATCAAATTTTACAGGATGCGCTAAAAACGTGTTTTGATGATTTTTGTGACATATGCAAGTTATGAATTATACACAACCATGAAGTGCACGGAGACTTATAAACTGGTGTTCAATTGACATATTCTAATATTAATTAAAGAAGTTGTATAGGAAAAACCTTTATTTCAGTCTTTTTTCTTGGTTTAAATTTATTACAAGGTCATCTTTTTCAAAATTAAAAGCTAAATTTAGATACTAATTCGGCATTTGCAGCTTGGATCCTCATGATAGAATGTGTATCAAGTTTGATGCATTGTGATTATCGAAAAACACCTATTTTGAAAAAACTGTGGGTTACGTTCTTTTTCCTTTCCACAATTGATGTGTAGGTATTTAATTAAAAAAAATATATAATTTCCACCTCTATTGTAGAGCTTATGGAATCTTAATGGAGTTTACTTTAGCATAAATGTTTCTACGAGAGTTTCTAAAGAAAGTATGAAAATAGTGGTAGGGTTAGGACAGGACAAGTGGTCAGCTAACCCATTTTAAGAATGGAATAGGTGTGAAGCAGAGGTTATTTAAGACATCACACACATTCATGCTTTCGATCAAAAATTCCCAAATCGATTGAAAATCAATTTATAATTCTGTCCATACTGGGATTTGAATCCGTGACCTCCGTAACCGAAGCCGATAGTATCAACAATATCAAATACACGTAATACGTATTCAAATAGTTATTTCGTAGAGCGTAAGGTGATGTCGAAAAATTGCCAACTAAATGAACTTTTCAATCGCTGTTGCATCCTGGGAAAACCAAATAACTAGATAGAATTGCTGAGTAAAGTTTATATTTAGTAAATGATAGGCAAACCTAGGTATTAATTTTTTTCCCTATCTTGGTTCTGAACAAATATATTACTGATTCAAAGGTTATTTAAGATCAGCTAATTGTATATAACTTTGTGTATTTTTACCCTCAAAACTTTAATACTTACAAGATCGAGAGATTTCTAAAAGTTACCTTTTATATTTATATATATATGAATATAACGGACAGCTAAAATTCGGTTTATCAAGCGGTAAACAGTGGAGCTACAAAATATGACTCATCTATTGATGCTTGGCCGATCAAGATGAATATGACTATTTTCAGCTCTCTAGGCTTTTCTCAAAGTATAAGCTTAATAATAGTGTAAAATCAAAATCTATATTATTATTGGCAAAGGCGATTAGTAAGGTTACTTTATTTTAATTGATAAATTATTTCTACTGTCAATACCTTAATAAGCAGACCTTATTAAGCAATGCTTACAGAGATTTATTTTTTTTTGGTTATTTATGATGATATTCTTAAAAACTATGTGTTTAATAATTAAAAATTTAAAAAAACAATTCTAGTAATTATTAATCTTAAGTTAATTTACTTTTCTAAAAATGCTCATATGGAAAGATGGTATTTTATTATACCTATGAAAACATGTTTTGTCGTTGAACGAACCTTACTTTAAGTTGAATCCCATATTTCAGATCAAAGAAAAGATAAATGAAACATTAACGTCGTGTTCGAATTGTTTCCAAATAAGTCACACGGCAAGTAAATAAAATCAGAATACATTTGGGTGATACTCTAAAATGAGCTTTATATGGTTACGCGATGCAGTTGGTAATGGCTTGGATGCGTATCCAAAAAATAGTGCCAATTAGGGAATAAATTTTTAATAGTGATAACCGAAAGTTGCAGCAATACTAAACAATGGTCGACAACATGAGTTTAAATAGAGTTTCTGCCCAATATAATATATTTTTTTATTTCTCTACAATACTCAATAAAAATTAACAGAAAACGTTTGGGTAATAAATCAATAGACTAAAAACTAATATTTTGTTTTTATACATATAATACCTCTCTACCAAAAATTAATTGTTTTTGATATTTTATCTTAAGGTTGTTAAATTTAGATTTATTAAAAATATTTTTTAAAAAGTCTAAATAAATGGTAAATATACAAAAATTTGATGACTAAACAAGATATCAATTAATATTCACAATATTATATAACTTAAAAAAGCTCAATAAAGATATCTGCTTTATCGTCCTAAAATTCTTAAAATCAAGAAAAAACAGTTTTGCAATAACGTTCTATTGAATTCTATTCTACAAAATAAATATTTGTTTAAATCTTTTAATTGATAATAATTATGTTCAGAAAATGTTTGCAATTTATGGTAATATTACCTTGACTAATACGTCATTCATTTGAACTCTAAATCAATTGCACGTGACCACTATGGCTGTGCAGGACATTTGATACAGATAATATATAGAATGCATTATATCTGACATTTATTTTCCTTTCAAGTACATTCGTAGCAGTAATTACTATGTTTAACGAACAAGTTTGGCATTTCAATCATTTAAACCTTGAGACAATTGTAATAAATTCTTGCTCCATACTTCAATTTTTAATAACATTAATTCGTTGTTAGACAGATTATTTAAAATACATCAAGTTTGGGTGGATTTTTTTTTAAACATTAAAACACAATTATTACCAATTGGTTTTTCAGACGTTTACATATGTATATCTCCAAATATTTTTAGTATTTTTTTTATAAAATCTAATATTTTCTCAAATTTACCGCCAACCAATTTTCAATATTTATTACTTTTTTATAAACTTGCTACAAATATTAAATTATAAAAACTCTTGTCAATTAATAAGCATAGGAAACAAATGATCAGAATTTCAATTAATTTTTGGTCAGAATAAAAATATTATACGGTCAGAACATTTAATAACAATTTTGGTTAGTACGTCGGGTTAGGTTAGGTTAGGCTTTTTTTAAAATTTCATTTAAATTATGACCATTTAAAATAAATTCTGACTAATGTTATTTAAATTCTCACCAAAAAAATACGATCCATAAAAATATGTATCAATTTACCTGTAATATTAGTATAGACTTTAAATTATAATTTTACTTTCGTGATTCAAAGTTTGTGAAGGGAAAATCAATTAGCTATAATAAAAGTAGTATATTATTCATCCGGATTTGTCAAGCTACGTTTCATACGACACGGTCCCAAGAAGTAAAATTAAATAACTTCTGTAATGTATCTACTTTTTTATATAATTTGATGGTACGTGCCAAAGGTGGACACGGTTGTCACGTCATTTGATTGTTAAAATTTACAATTACTTAAAAATAATAAGATGCTGTGTCACTACAATATAAGTATAAAAAAATATGAATCGATATCAGACATTTTATTTCATACGTATTATAATAGCAATTATTTTCCATTCGTTTCTCATAGATCTCGTTTTGTTTTAATTCTTATTGTTGAATGGAAAAGGCATCGATAAAAAACCCACTGAGCGAGACTAATCCACTGTTGAATATGATACACTCTTGTTGGAATTTTACTTCGTAACAAATGGGACGGCTCTGAAACAAACACCCGTGAGATCTTGTAATATTACGTCTTAAATTTAATAATTGGAAAGGGCTTTTTTATTTAAGATTATTAATTTTATCTATCCAGAAAAAATCTATCTTTTACCAGTAAAATTGAATACATTTAATACACCATCGGCAGGAATACTTCAATACTGCAATAGATATCTGCGTAGTGCGTACAAAGCCACTTATTTCACTATTTATTCCATAACAAAATAAAGATTGATAAATAGTATGAATATCAAGTGCGCATTGTTGATCTGACTAAGAGCTGCATGGTAATGATCTTTTAATATCTTCATATCGCGATTAGACAGTTTAACAGGTTGTGTTAACACTCATACTCAGCAACGTCTTAGTTTCAACATAATAATTCTGTTAATCCTTATAGGTACATACTGAAAAGTGATCCCTTGTTGGATTTTATCTATTAATTTTTGATTATAAAAAGGAATTAAAAATATATCGCTTTTAATTTCTTATTAACAATAACTAGTTGAAATAAAGTAAGCAGGTTACCAAACATACGAGCAAACGTAAATTACGTTTTTAAAAATTGCAAAATGACTTTGAGTATAACATATTATGATACACATATGCAGAAATGTATAATTGCGTATACAGTAATAATAAAAAAACGTGGCATTAATTATCTTGGAAATTGGTAAATATTTGTATCAAAAATCAGGAGCAATAATTATTACGAAAAACTATCAGCGACATTATTTAATTTGCAGAAAAATTAAATATTAAAAAATGCCACACGAAAACGGCATTAATATCCTTTAATAACATACATCAAAGAGTAATTTCAAGAAATTTACATTTAAAGTATCATTTAACAAGCGCAACGCTTCTGGCTGATATCAATAGTGCAGAGTTATTGCAGCTTTTGTTCCAGAATTAATTCACTAGCGAAGTATGAAAAGCAGAAAATTGCTGCACGAAAATAGTCAAGTAGGTAGCCAAAGTTATTTTACGCTATTAATTTTGATTTTTATTTTTATGCTATAATTTATAGCTGGGCTTTTTAAATGTGTTCTCGTGCTACGTTTCCAATCTGAAATTTTGGTGGTTTTTTTAATTGCCTTCAAGTATTTAAAAAAAATATGAAATATTAGGTTTTATTGTGTAATAAAATGCGTGGAATAGGTTAATAAAATTATGTTATTAAAAGCTGTTAAATGTACGTAAATACGAAAGATTTACTGGTTAAAACGTTGAAATATTATAACAAATTTATGCGCAACTGAAGTTTCAACATTATTTTTATAGTTTTAGTAGCTTATCTATGAAGGTTGAGTATTTTCGTGATTCAAAGTTATCAAAAAAAGAAAACGACGTTTTTAAGGCCTAAATACTTTGAGTATGACCTTTTGATAAACAATTTTAAGCTGTTTTTCCATACTGAGCTACTGAAAAAGTTACTTAATAAAACCCGTCTAGTATATAAAACAATGCCGGCAATTTTAAAATAAATGTTTATTAAAAAGAATTGATCGTTAAAATCTGTGATTATAATTATATGATTGAGTAATATTTTTCTAATTTACAATTTCGATTGAAGTTTCTTGATGCAATTTCAATCAAAATTGTTAATAATAATAAAAAAATCTTTCGTACATTTCCATGCGTTTTGTTTCTAGCGACATAGTTTTTGCCTTTCGGCATCTTCAACCGCTCGAGCATACGGATTAACTTGTACTGACGCTAAGTAAATAGTTTTAATCTTGTATTTATAATAATTTTGCCTCCTGTGTTGTCAAGTGGTCAACGTCATTGGCTTTGGTAAAGGAGGTCACGGGTTCGAATCAAAGTACGGACAGTTTTATCAATTGATTTTTCAATCGATTTATGAATTTCTGTTCGAAGGATTGGATGCATGTGATGTTTTTAATATATTCTCCCACAAATCTTATCCTATGAACGAGGCGTATCGAGAGCGATTAGCTAACCACTAGTCCTGTCCTAGCTCTATCCTTCTATTCCTACTCTCTTTGAAAAAAGAGAGGTTGAGCAACTGAGTAACAAGCAGTTTTCGTAGAAACACTTCTGTTGAGATAAACTCCATTAGAAGTTCATATGCTCCACATTGGGAGCGGACATGGTAAAAAAAATATATAATAATAGAAATGTAATCAATAAATTTTAAAGTTTTTAGTGGCAATCTCAAATTTCAGTGACTGGCGTCAGAAGGTGGAAAACTTTGATTAAGGCAAGCAAGTAAAATTCCATAAAACCAGCCCATAGAGCCTAGGAGCTTAGCTCTTAGGACTTTCAGAAGCTTATTAATCTCTATGGTGAGCCAGACTATCAAATGCGTTAAAACTTTACTCCTACGCTAGGCCGGACATACTTACATATATCACGCATAAGTATATGCAAACCAAGAAAATATCTATGGGTGAAGAGGGAGTTTTTGAAGACTGTGACTCCAATGGTTAGATAGTGAGTCACAAGACCTGCAATTGGCATAGAGGGGTGAAGGATCGAATGAAGTGGAGGAAATTGGTTGAGGCTTCTAAAGTTCGCGCTAGAAAAGATGAATATATTTTGACAACATATTCATTCATTCCTACACAATAAACGACACATATTAAATTTTTACGAGGTGTGTTTTGAAAACAGGGTCCTCAATTACAAAATATAATAGTACCAACAATAATATATTACCTACATAAAGCCATGGAAAATGAAGAAAAATAATTATTATAAAATACCTTAGTCACCGAGGGAAAAAAACTACCACTGGGTTTGAAACAATGTGTTCCTGAGAATTAGCATAAATGACCGTGATAAGGGCATATGTACTGCTCGAGTTACCTACGGCCACAATAAGAAAATTTGCATAATAATATAAATCGGGGTTAATTTGTATGCGTGGTCATGCTATTGGACGGTAAAGTGAGCTGGATAAAGGCTATCAAACATCTACAAGAATTTAAATATGAAACTATTGCCAATGTATTAAATTAGAAAAGAAATTATGAGTTTAAGGTAAAACACTGCTGTGTATATATTTACATATTATATACTCTGTGCTATGTACGTCATTATATATACCTGTATAGCAACAAAATTTTATTGAATGGTAGAAAATCATTTTTATCAATTAAATGAAATATAAGTTGATAATGCTTGTGATAAGTAATTATCATAATTCTAATAAAAATGAAGTATTGGTAGAAAATAAAAAATCTGCGTTTCATTAAAATATTTTTTACCAAGAATTGAGAGTAAAAGCCGTCTTGAAAGTGATGTAGGTTTGGATGTTTGGTTGCTTGAAGCAGTCGTAAATATTTAAACTAAAAAAAATAACAAAGGTATCTAAAAATGACATCTTAATGAATTTAAACTATTAGAATTTAATATGAAGTCTATTAACAAAAACCTAGCTAATTAGGATCTTTTCAATCATGTCGTGTATGTTTTGTTTAATTAAAATTTTGAAATATCGGATGCTTTGTTTTATTTGCTGTAATTTAAAGTTAAGATTTTTTTCTTATTTAATATTATACTATCACTTGAGTAATGTAATTTTGTAGTATATTATAGTATTGCCATATGTCTGGTGAATAAGACTTTTATCGAGAAAACTTTAATAAATTTAGTAAGCCAAATAGTTTTGGTTGAATGAGTATTTATTTCAAAGTTATTTTTTGTAAAAAGATGAAAAATATTTATAACTTTAAGTATAAGAAAGCTTAAATTTGAATCGTTCAAACTATGTACATTCTCACAAATTTTGTCACTAACGACCCGGGTTTCGCCTTTCGGCATCTTCAGGCATTCAAGTGCACGGATGAACTTGAACTGACGCTTAGCAAATAAAAGTTTCGTGCTTATATAAGATACAAATGCATCACTGAGTCCAAAGCCATTGCTGGCGAAAAGGATGAGCTCATGGGAATGCCAACAGATTTGTGTAGTAAGCAGTTTCAAGAATTATATAATCTGTTTGTCGGCAAAGGTTTTATGATTATATGATTTTATGGTTATATAGCTTATAGACAATCTTTTATCAAAAAAACAAGCTAAACTTGCAGAAAAAATGTTATTTAAAGGTATAGTGTCAAAGGACATAGATCATACTAGGTATTGGCGTAGAATCATTTTTTTAGGAAATACAAGTCTCAAAATTAAAAAACAGCTAGCTGATAGTGTTAGACCTGCTTTTTACTGTAAAAACTCTTTAGGCAAATTATTAATTAATAATAAAGATAAAATACATTACTTAAATAAATCCGGGATTTATAGATTGCAATGCTCTTGTTGTACAAAGTTTTATATCGGCAAAACAGAAAGAACATTGAACATCCGAGTTTTAGAACATATGGCAGCCTTTAGATTGAAAAAAGACACGTCTACTTTTGCTAATCACTTAATTTCGGAAGGACACGTGTTCAATCAGGAACAAGGGATAAAAATGTTACACCCAAATACGGACAGTCATAAGCTCTTTTTCCAAGAAATTTTAGAAATCAATAAAGCACAGTTGCAAAGTCTTCCGATTTTAAACGAAATAACAAATTTTCCCACATCTCCTCTTCTATACCCTATATAACCATAAAATCATATAATCATAAAACCTTTGCCGACAAACAGATTATATAATTCTTGAAACTGCTTACTACACAAATCTGTTGGCATTCCCATGAGCTCATCCTTTTCGCCAGCAATGGCTTTGGACTCAGTGATGCATTTGTATCTTATATAAGCACGAAACTTTTATTTGCTAAGCGTCAGTTCAAGTTCATCCGTGCACTTGAATGCCTGAAGATGCCGAAAGGCGAAACCCGGGTCGTTAGTGACAAAATTTGTGAGAATGTACATAGTTTGAACGATTCAAATTTAATATTGAAATTCCACCAAGCACCTTCAGTCGAAATCTTAAATTATAAGAAAGCTTATTTGACAAAAAAAGAGAAGATTTATTTTCGAATATACTAATAGAAAATCATTAAATTTTAAGGATCTTTATCAAAAAGGCGAAATATGTTACTAGATACACCAATAGTGGAATGAGAAAAGTAATTTCTTTGTATCGAAAATAAATTTATTCTAAGCTATCACCAAATCCATTGTGAATATTAAATAATAGTCTCAATAAATTCAAATTATTTGGAAGACAAAAAAAAAATCTGATGTATTTGATTGAAAATTACTACTTCATCCCTGTCTGAAGGAACAATATTATTTTGATAATTTTCATTAATTAAAAATATACATTAATCATGTTGAACAAAGACAAACCACTTTATGAAAGTTTTAATTTATTATTAATCATAGAAAATTAAAAATAACTTTGATTATTCCACGTATTGTGTTACTAACTGTGATAACTGTAATAAGTAATTACTTAAGCAAACTTTGCGATAGTAAGTCTGAAGATGCCTCTGAAAGAGGCGAAAGACGTGTCACAGTTAGTAACACAATACGTGGAATAATCAAAGTTAATTTAAATTTTCTATTAAAATGAACTTCCACAGAGTTACCGCCGAAACCATCGAAAGTATTATTAATCAATTAATTAATTTTGTATATGTGTATTTATAAATTTTGCTAATAGAAGCCGTTTTGTTGGTGTCATTTATGATTATTTCTGAGTGATAAGTCCGTACGTAGACACAACCCTCTTTAGTTACGAAGAAAAGCTCCGGCCAATTATCAAGCGTATTCTGTGAACTTGCTTCCATATAAATATTCATAATTCAAATTTATTGACTTAATCTCTCTCGAATATCCAGCCGTGTTACACACCAACCGGAACAAAAATAATTGAGGCCATTAAAAAATCATACAAAGTTACCAAGTAGAGCAGTGCTTATAATTACACCTTTGTATGGAGAATGGATTTCAGAAATATGTACATGAAGAATATTCAAACCCACCAAAATAGTCTGTTCAACGGGGTATTAGAACACAAACATCATTAATTTGTACATAAGTACACAGTGATTTTTTTTTAAATATAAAATCTGCTAGAAGGTAATTAATGACATGTTAAATTTTTGGTCTGTCTGATATTAAATTTGTTGAACGATTTGTGTGTTTATCAATTGATTTATTATTTTGTAAATAATAATATTTCTTATAAGGTTCTGAGGTGAACATTCAATAGCTGGTATATTTCACCAATTTGTTAATATTGGTCAAATCATTTTTGATTTCAGACCAATCTTTTGAAAAGTATTTGTATGCATATCCAAAATTTTAGAGAAGAGTTTTAGCTTAGAGAATTTTTTTTTGCGCCCAATTGTCGGAGGTCAAATTATAACGAATATTTTTTACTATTAAAAAATCGCATATTGTATTGTTTATTATAATCATATTATTGTGGTATATATTTTTTTACAATTCGATTGATTATTTTGTTACAATAGTAGCACTTCAATTTAACATTTTTCCATAACTAGCAAATATAGTTTTAAAGTCAGCGTTAAGCAAAAACAGCTTTACTCCATTGTTCTTTTTAAAAAATATAAATAAAAATCTGTAATTCAATTTTTCATTTTTAAATTTCTTAATTTCAAGGCTATTTTTCGTATTCCATAGCATTCGCATTTCCTTAGCCAATCAGTAAGAGCTTTGGACTATCAGATAGATGGTTGTGGAAAAAAGTCTTGGTAATATCAATGTAGATTTTGTTGATTAGTTTTATTTAAAATTATTACAATATTTTGAGCATTGGTGCCCGTGATATTTTTGTTTCTTCGATGATGAAGCGAGTAAGCGAAAAATATCTGGAGTATTATCAATTAGTTTTAATGGTAAATGTTTTATTTATCTTTCAACATGACCGCATTAAGATTTAAGCTATAAATCAATTAAAGCAAAAATAGTAACGACGACAACATATTTTAATGTAGCGAGTATATTGTTAACATAAGTGAACTGAAAAGTACTTTATTTCACGAAAATAATAAAACACGGGCATCGATTTCATTCGTACATTTTTTTGCTTAATCGCCGTCATTTATCAAAACGTGACATTGAATAACTAACATTTCGTGCAAATTCTTAATCCCATATTGCGCGATATGGAAACGAACGTAGTCCAACCGGTGTGTGCTTTTTACCTGTATGTCTGAAGCCAGTTAAAGTGAATAAATTAAGGTGCATCCACTCACCGTATGCGACCAAAGCGATGTGAACAATAAAATCACAATCCGCGCATAGCACATTCAGAATTTTGTTGTATCCCGAACATGGCATGAAAAAGTTAATAAATATTTCTTCATGATATTTTATAACAAGTATATAATGCGGTTTTTTCAACCATACCCGCTAAAAATAAAACGCATAAAAGCTCATGTGGCAGAAATGTTGTACACTGAGACTTCGTTCGGAAACCGTCATTAAAGATAAAGCTTTAGCCAATCATTCTATTTATTGTTTTTTATTGATGATTAAATTGTTTATGGCTGTTGATTGTCTTACTATCACTCGTTATACATACACAGCCGCCTTCCATAACACAATAACAATTAAGAACAAAAACGACTTAACTCCTTATATTCTTGGCCCGATACAGAAGACCTTACTTTTAACCATGAAATTCATGTGCATGAAAAAGATAATTGTAGACAAATTTCTCTATCTACTATGAATATGTTGTGGCGGTAGTGTTCAATCTACTCCTTGTTGAATCTAAAGAAGAATCAAGAATATTCCGTTTGTCATAATATGATGTTGATTATTTATCGAATGCCTTAAAGTTGGCCATGATTGAGATCAGGTCAGCGTGGTCTGTAAAGGCTTGTGTGAAAGCGGACCACAAGCAATAGCTATAGATTGGTGAATAAAAATTCAAACATTTATGTATTTGAAAATTAGTCCATTAACACCTTGAAATTCGTTTATCCTCTGTCAAAATAAAAGATTTGTCAAAATTCTCTAGAGGTTTTTTTTTTCATTCAAATTTGCGTAGTACGTTTTTTACTACTAGGTTAGTTTCATTGGCCAGTAAAAACGACCTGTTATAAAAAAATAATCTTAAACATCTAAAGCCTATATTTTATTTATTCACTGTGATTATTTTTTTACATGAAATATCATTTGATAATGAAAAATTCAATCTTCAAGTTTTTTTTTTGTTATAACCAAAGTATTTGACTCACAATCACAATATCCCATCTCATTCACAATATTTCCTATTTTCATAATGGCCAGTGTTAGGCAGTCTTAATGCAGAGCGTCCACATCCATGAGTCCAAAGTCAATGTGAGCTGCCATTTACTTTCCGTTCCGCCACTATTTAAAATTCAAATTATTATTCCGAAACTCATTGTTGTGTTTTACAAGTCTCCCAGTAACTAAGGTAAAAAAAAACCTTGCCTATTCATACACACGTAGATATGTTCTCACAGTCCAAACGCTCAATTTCATAGCGGGACTACCTTATTCAAAAAGTTTTGATAAATAATGATTATCTCAGCATTAAATTACCCCTATTCCAAACCTTATATCGAACAAAACTATAGTGAACTTAAATTTGGACTGTGAGTTGGTTTTAAATAAAGTATATTACTGGTTAAGAACACTTGCGTGATTTTTCGTAGGTATATTTTACATACCTATATTGAAATAGTACATAACATACGGACTCTAGTGCCGAGCTGACGGTATGGCATGAAATAATTTCACATGAATATTTATTAAGGAATAGGGGATTGCCCTTTGTAATCGAAAGAGCATGGAATTAAGCAAATCGCGAGCCTGTTCGTAGCGCTCGCCGCTGTCCGGTTGTAAGGAAGCAGGAAATCGTAGAGCCACTGTGGGCGAGCTACGGCGTAGACCCCGGATATCTACAGACACACCCGACGGCGAAACGTATACAAAGGCGATGCATAAAAGATGAGTTTTGTGCTTTGTCAGGAAATAAGGTTTCTTTATCGTTATTAGGTACCGGAGAGCTTTTGTTTTGAATCATTGAATTTGAAACGGCTCTTTGGGTGCTTTTCTTTTTAAATCCAGTAACCTCCTACTTTTAAATAAATCAAAAAGCTTAGACTTTTACGATACAGGCTTTTTGCTTCAAACCATCTTATAATGGAGTTAACGTCCTGGGTAATTACCCGGTTCATACGTACTTTTGAATGGATAGGGCAAAGGGAACGTTCGATAAGGATGGGTGAGAAGGGGGAATTCAATACATCACATACATCCATGCCTTTGAACAGAAATTCATAAATCGATTGAAAATCAATTTATAAAACTGTCGTACGCACGTACCGGGATTTGAACCCGGGCCCTCTGTAGCCGAAGCCAACAACGTTGACCACTCGACCACACAGGCCACTAATTAATACTATAAAATATTATTAAAATAACTTCTTTAAAAATATGATGAGGCCACTTGAAAAGTGTATTTTAAAAAGTTATATATTAACATTGGTGTTTATTGCCAATTCTTGCTGAAAAAGTTATACGTTTTAAAAGTTAGAAAAAAATATTTTTCACTATTTATATCAGAATTGGTTCTGCGCCAAATAAAATGATATAAATGTGCAATTTTAATAGAAAACATTTTCTTTAAAGTTATTTCATAACGATGGATGCAATCGTTTAACAATTTTAATGTATAAATAGTTGATTATTTTCGGGTATTTCTTATATATTTAAAATTTTAGTTTTTCGTTTTTTATGAATTAATTTTAAGATTGATAAGTTATTAATAATCATGGGATTTAAGTTATACAACAGAGGTAAAAATTAGGGTAATTAATCATTTTATCACTGAAAATGAATTAAATATTATACAAAAAGCTTTTTTATAATCAATGAATAATCAATTTTTTATAATTAAAATGTGATGAGTGGATAATTGAAAAGATGTTGCCAAAATGTACCTATTTTACGTTAAAATAACTGATTTTGTCACGAACATGGATATAAGAGAGCTGACTACCAAGTCCCTTATTGCGTCCAAAAAAAATAAAAAATGGCCGTGGACATGTGCTGTGGATATCTCATAAGAGTCTGAAACCTGTCTTTATCCTTGACAAACTGGATGGATCCCGACGTCAAGGAAGATCACTGATTACCACTCATTGGATATACTCAGCGGAGCTACTCGACGTTCGGTTGACCTGGGAGGAAGTAAACTGGATAGAGAATCTTGGGGGAAACACGTGGACCCATATACTCCGTATAGGGAGCAAATATGAAAACAATTTGTGTATAGGTAAGTATACGTCGTATGCAATATCTTGCATTATTTAATTTAAGCTGCAATTACACCCAGTGTTGAATTGAGCACTCGTGAGACTTAAAAATGTTGAAGTCCTTTTTTTCGTGCTGCATTAAAGCGTTGCAATATTTAATGTATAGCAAAAATTAGCATAAAAAAACAAATAAAAAAATGATAGCTTGTATAATATTTACGCAACATAAGTTAAATTTGAATCGTTCAAACTATGTACATTCTCACAGATTTTGTCACTAACGACCCGGGTTTCGCCTTTCGGGATCATCAGGCATTCAAGTGCACGGATGAACTTGAACTGACGTTTAGTAAATGAAAGTTTCGTGTTTATATAAGAAATAAATGGATCACTGAGTCCAAAGCCACTGCTGGCAAAAATGATAGGCTCATGGGAATGCCAACAGATTTGAGTAGTTAGTAGTTTCAAGAATTATATTATTTGTCTGTCGGCAAAGGTTTTATGATTATATGATTTTATGATTATATAGGGTATAGAAGTGGAGATGCGGGAAAGTTTAATATTTCATTTTAAATCGGAAGACTTTGCAGCTGTGCTCTATTGATTTCTAAAATTTCTTGAAAAAAGAGCTTATGACTGTCCGTATTTGGGTGTAACATTTTTATCCCTTGTTCCTGATTGAACACGTGTCCTTCCGCTTTTTAATTTCGGATTTTAGTATGTAATTGAAATGATTCCGTAAAACAAAAAAAATGAATAGTCAACGTAAATGGTGCAATTTAGTTTTCATTTATTCATTTAGATTTCGCAAGTGAAATAGTTTGTCGTTGTTTTCTTGAAAATGGTTTAAGATGCAATAACTGTGATGAACACCTCTACTACAATAGTTTATATTTAAAAAGTTGATCGAACAAAAAACAAATATATTCAATATTAGAATGATATTTAAACAGACAATTGAATAAAAAATAAATAATTCCCACTAAAAACAAAATTTATATACATGTTTTTATTATTATCATATAATATAACTAATCGATTTCTCGTGTAAATAATAAGTAATAATACCAAAAGATTGTCCCCAAAGCAATAAGATTTGAATAATCGATTTTCCACGCTGGGATAATCCACAGTGGCTACTCGCGTAGCAGGTAGCTTTCGGTCAACCAATCGCAGACAATCACAGACCCCGCACCTCTCCACTGGACACGCCCACCAAAGCTCCAGCCAATGGGAGGGGGGAGGCACAAGGCAGCGCGTGAAAATGGTTAGTCACACTTGAACCATGCGGCCGTATTTACAGCTCGAGTGTGAATGGGTATTGTAATGTAAATTTGCTTTAACACTTTGCACTCTCACTAGATTTACTCAATACCAATAGTCTACTCTGGGTCCAGATTTTACTCATATTACCAGCAAATTGAGTACGGTTTTAAACAAAAAGTCAAACGTATTTTTGAGACAATCTGTGTAGCTCCAATGGTGACCATAATAACGCGTATCATATTTGGTCTAAATTTGAGCTAAAATATTCACTAAGCTATCACGGATTGTAAAATAAACCATTCTTGTATTATTTAAGGCGATATTTTGAAAAAAATGGGGTTTTATTATCGATTTACTTTAGAAATATTTTAGCATGAACGTTTTTACGACCACCGTATTGTGTGAGGGTCCAAGAACAGACATCGCCCGTCTTTGGGGTAATTCATTTTACAACGTACCGACATTCCTACCCAATCGCATTATGCTAGCAGTCCTTCTTAAAAAATATAGTACCTACAGTTTGCTATTATTGGTTAAAAATTTGTTTTTTATTGATTACTTCCTCGAAGTCAATGTTGGAAACAATGTAAGATCATCCCAAAAGGCTGGAATAGATAACAATATTGATGTTTAGAAATACTCGGTGTTTCTGAAAGTTTTTCATATAAATAACGTTGCCATAAGTTTTACAAAAATACAGTGTCCCTTTTCATTGTATTTTATTCGAACACACTCACGCTAATCGCTCTCACTCCGTTTTGTATGATGTGATAGGTGATAGGTAAGAATTCAAAACATCATATACGTTTATGTCTCCAAACAGAAATCCATAAATCGATTGTATAAAATTAATTATTGTCCCAGTGCTGACAGCTTATAAATTTTATTAGCTGTCAGTACTGGGATTCGAACCAGTGACCTCCGTAACCAAACCCGAACATTGACCACTTACCACGCAGCCGGCTCTTTTTACAATATTATCGTTATTTGTTTACATGGTAACAATTCGTTTTTCATTTCAAGCAAGAAGCATTTGATTATTTTTTAGACATGAAATAGTTTCTCCCGTCTTCAATTAAAGCTTTTTTCTCAAAGTGGAATTCAGCTCCCGGAGTTGGATTAGATAAATTATTAAATAAATTGAAAACAATTCATGATGTAATCATGAATCAGGTCAGAACGTATACAAATATGTATAATGTGAAAAAAGCGAATTAATATACCCATAGTCTGACTTTGCTCAAATATGTATTTTTATTATTAAAATATATACGATGTCAAAATTATCAAATAAAAAATAAATCATCATTATAACTGTGATTTTGGAAGCTTTCTAAAGTATCATAACAGAAATTTTAAAATGACCAACATTTTTATTTACTATGTCACCATATAGTGCACTTATATCAACTGAACGCATCGTTATCACTATATTCTGTAAAAATTTGTTCAAGTGATTCATGGTAGTCAAAAATATATTTCGTTGAAATTGCTTTTTCCTTCACTTAATAAAATGATGGTCACAACACTTCATACAACTCTAACGCCCACAAGATGTGGATACAGCCTTTCCAGATAAAACAACTAACTTATTTATACAAAGCAGGTAAAGACTTCAAATATTATTAAAATCAACATATAAGATAGCTCTCTACTGTAATTTTCATATTTAAAAAAATTATTGCATTTTTTAATCCCTTAAGTGCACTATTGTAAAATTATGCCCCGGAAATATTTCGGGAAATACCAAAAATAAAGCTTCAAAGAGACCGACTACAAAAGACATTATCCTGGAGATTGGACCGTGCTATTAGTTGTCCAGATGGTATTATCCTGGCTAATGGAGCGCAAGACGTTAAGAAATATTGTTGTGGTTTTTATAAGATGATGTCGACGTGGGTGGGCACCGGCTTTTATGAAATTATACAAGCCGATTTTTGAACCCGCTCATTCAAGTAAATGTACATATAAAACCGAATGTTTGAAAATGTAACACTATGAACACTGCCGTGAAAAACTCTAATGGAGAAGGATAGTGGAATTTCAGTCATCACAAGGGTTAAAAAATGTATTTATGAAATTTGAAACATACTTGAAAATTATGTTGCGCATTGGGTATTATTTAATATTTATATAAAATAAATTACTCAAAGTTGTAGACATTTCTACACTTCACCATCCACTACGTATTAACAGATTTATTATTTATTTAAAAAGCTTTTTATTCAAAGGTAAGTATTAAAATTTAAAAGGTAAGTAAAAAATGCATATTTGGTAGTATTAATATGGACTTCATTCAACGATTTCTGACCAAGGCATTAATTTTTTCTTCACTTATTGTTGAAAAGCATTTATTGTTATTTTTCATTTATTTAAGTTTAAGTTAAAAATAATTCGTTCCGGATTAAAAAAAAATATATATGAAAAGCTCACTTGAACAAGTATTATTAGAATAATTATCAATATGCCTACTTACTTATTATTGAATTATTTTGTTTGAGATAGTAAGTGGTAACTACTTTTTTCTTATAAATCAGTATTCTGATAGAAAAGTAAGGTTATTTAAATAATATTTAATATGTGTTTCAATAATTTATTGACAATAAGAAGTAATTGTTAGATAAACTGTGTACATTTTGTGTTTTCTTATTATTAAGTTAATACATAATTTTATATAAATACACTTATACAAGATCTATTTATACATTCTACAAAGTGAAGCATAATATGGACATAAAAAGATTTAGCAGTTTTAATGTATACCTAAAACAATAAATTTCTATTGACAAATGATGAGTTTGGATTTAAACATATGTAGCGCAAAATCAAATTTGTACATTTAACTAAAAAATATAGAAGAAAACACAGAAAACCCAGTTATGGTTTGAAGCACCGAAATGAGAAACTCAGTAACGTCAGGAAAATTAGACGAAATACATTTTTTAAATTAACTGTGTGTTAGCGTTATTTGAAAAAGTACCAAATACCTATCATTATATACAACTATTCATTAATTTATTTAACATGAAAGACTTAAGAATAAATGACTTTTATTTGATTTTAATGACCATAGAGTCTGTAAGAGGCCGTCACGAAATAGAAGTAGTAAGAAGCTAATAAAATTCGACGATTTGTGACAAAGGAATTATAGTAATTGTTAACACAACGTTATTCTGAACTTTCGTTAGTGTAATATCATAAGAAAAAGAATACTATAGTCAGAGAGAGGTAAAGATTTTGTAATGATATATAACAGTGGTCTCAAAATACCTAAAAAGTATGTCAAGTAACAACCCTCTTATAATATTAAAGATAAAAAGCCGAACATTTAAATATTGGTCTAAGATCCGCAAAACTTCAAGCCTTTATTATAAAAATTAAATTTTATTAATATAGTTCCTTGAAACTTGTTTTACCATATTCTACTCGAAGCGTTTAACCATCACACGTTGCCTACAGACTATCTGTTCCCCGCCAGTTTCTTTGGTTCCTTTTAGGTCATCCCAGATCTCCGTAATTTGTCAGAGAATTGTCATAAGCTGCCTTCTATGGTGACTAAATTCATCCAGTTAGTAGAAAAGAGACAGGAATCAGATATATCTAGTAAGGACATCCACAGCAAATTCGTAAAGTAATCGTCGCTTGCTATTTGACGTGATAGGTGACTGGCTGGTGCGCTTTTTACATTCAAGATCGTAAGAAAGTCAAGCCACCGTACATGTATAATTGGTCGCAAATGTCTGAGTTTCCGTAAATTAGCACTGTCAGTATGCAAGAGTTGAAAAGGTGACATGGTCTTGATCGAGTTCAACCGTGAATCGTGACTTTTGAAACTATCGTAATTTTAGTTGAATTTATATCAATTATAAATGATCTTTAAATAAAGTATGTATTGTTTTATTTTATTCGTATTTTACAAACAGTCCACTGAATAGAAAACCAGGATGTTTCAAAATTATTATTATTTTTTAAAGGTAAGGTAAGTAAACCAGTTTTCGCCCGAGGCTGTCAGTGGCGTGCGGTCAAAGCAATTAGTGGACTATCCGGATATCTCATTGTTTGAAGTTCAAATATTTTCAACCACATCTCCATTATATTTTTTCTCGTTATATCAGCTAAACCATTTCACAGGTTTTTTGTAGACCTCACTTTTTTTGTTGTTTGCTATTTGAATATGTATTGTTTTATTATGGAGAAAATTAAGTGAATCAATTAATATTAAAACTATGCGTTAAGTTTTAATAAGCCCAGAAAAAACCGTGTCTACATAAACATCGATGCAATTAAACTATCTCAAGCTTGAAAACACAAGGGGTCTAAAAATCCATGTTTTAAGTTTTGTTCGTTTTCAATAATAGTCCCATATTTATTTATGTAGAAAAGCGCTTTCTCGCAAATAAACTTAGCCAACAAGATATGATAGGATTTATTCAATATAAAACTAGAATCACAGAGGTCTATTATCTGCTTGTACGTTTGATTGCTTTTTAAAATTAATTTAGTACATTTTTAAAAATGCCACGAACAATTATAAAATATGAGCGATTGCTTTTTTCGTTTATAATTTAAAAAAATTGCTTTTTTCGTCAAATGCAATAGCGCCTTTACCTTTATTTGTGTTAATATCAAAACTTTGTTTTTTTTAAATAAAGCTCTGTCATATTTTGCTAAAACGTTGTATCAATATCCATACCTAAAAAATATCTAATGATGATTTCACTTGAAGAGTTTTACAAAAAGTAAACATAAACCTTTTAAAAATACACTATCAATTTAGTCTAGATAAAAATACTAGTAATTCAAAAAAATACTAGCTCCTTAGTTATAAAAAAAATGATAACCTGAGTGTGGTTTTTAAATTCAAATTTTTAATACAAATGATTTGAAATACCGCATTTTTGCTATTATCACAAGCAAGTTATTCGGGATTCCCGTCATAATAAAATGATTGCCGATCTTTGTTTAATTCCATTCTTATTTGAGGTGTTCAAGAGGTTAAAAGAACTTCATTCAAGGTCAACGATATGTCACGAAAATATGGATAAACAAACACCAGAACTGTCCAGCTATAAATTATTCTCACAGTCTGAAATTTACTTTAAGGCAAGCAAAAGTTTATAATGTTTGCCAAAATACATATTATAATATGTGTCGGTAATCATTGAAAAATCAACAAAATAAAATGTCTTGAAATAAATCACGAAAAACTAAATAAGATTAATAGAGTTTTTAGTATGTAACAAATCGTTTATGTTTGTATGCATTGATAAATAATGCAATCTCTTCACGTGAAATAAATATATACACGCTCGTGTGACTGAAAACGGTTTTAATCTTAATAAATCAGTTTAGACTTTATAAAAGAGTGTTATATTTATTATAAATAAATATTTGTTTTCTAATTGAAGCCACAAAATACAAGCAACGGGAATTTTTCTCACTGCTGTACATATATACAAGTTAACTATCAGGCACACATTGTAACCTAGTTAATAATATTTTTATATTATATTTAAAAAAATATAGTAATTACATACATATTTTTTTGTTGAATTGGGAAAAGTGACAAAATTTTCGAATATTGAAGTAAAAAAAAAACCTGTGTGGTCGAGTAATCAACGTCGTTGGCTACCGCTACGGAGGTCAAGAGGACGGGCATATCGAGAGCGATTAGCTAACCACTATTCCTGTGTAGCCCTTTCTTTCTATTCCATATTTTCTTTGGAAAAAGAGAGGTTGAGCAACTGAGTAACAAGCAGTTCTCGTAGAAACACGTCTGTTGAGATAAAGTCCATTTGGAGTTCATATGCTCCACATTAGGAGCGGACATGGTGAAAAAAAACCGTCAAAAATACAAAACGATAAAAATTATTTTTGTATAGGTATATTCAAGTTAGTTTAAGTCACCTCTTTTTTGTTATCATTTGAAAGCTATGACGCAAGTAGATGAATAACTGTTTTAAGTCTTATCCTATTTTTTTATTAATTATTAGGTATCTTCGTCAAATGTTTATTTTTATTTCGTATTGTATTATTTATTATTCCTCTTTTTTACCAACTTCTGTTTCACCAATATATTATATTTATTATTATTATTCAGTTATTTATGAAATCAGGTTATACCTAGTCCACAAAGTGAGTAAGCACTTAGTAGAGGAAATACATATTTACTTTTAGACTCGAAAGATAAAGGATGCATGCGCTAACAATAAATTTGTATTTGAGGCAGATGGATAAGAAATTGATACTGCAATATAAACTAAAATATCAAATGTTTCGTATCGATCTGGAATAATAGTGGGAAACTTGAACTGGAAATTGGATAGTTTCTTCAATCTAGATGTATTTCACTGGTGAAAATAGATACATAGTAAACAAAACCCGCTACCTTTAATCATAGTAGTTTTGTATAAAATCGAAAAAAACATTATATATTTTTCATTTAAAATGTGTTGTTTATCTAATAGATTTTTCTCAATAATTTTCTGGCATTATTTTGACCAATAAGTTCGGGTTGTGCTGTCAAATATCGAGCCGAATATAAAACTTTTGTGTTCATTGAAACAAGCGCAGGTATCACATTAATGAGTTATTATTTTATAATAATTATTAAGATTGCATATAAGTAAATATATTATAGTTTTATGTATGTATACTTTTCAAATAAAAAACGAAAATTTATTGTGAAATTTGTGTATCAATTTAATACCTATATATTTTTGCTTTTGGTGTGCCGCGGAATTATAGTAAGAATTTTGGTGTGTCGTAGGTGAGAAAAGGTTGCGGAGCACTGATCTATACCAAGGGTAGCTACACTTGTTCTTCTAGGAGTAACTAGTTAGTAAAATTATTTATGGCGAACGACTAATATCGCTTTGTAATTATATCATGAGAGATCAATAAAAAAACATTGTTTGTTGGTCCACAATCGACGCACTAGGCATCCTTGATCTGTACCATTATTTTAAAATTATATATTATAATATTTTATCACAGATAATGAACTGCCTACCTAAAATATGAACAAACTGTATTTTAAGCAGTCTGAAATAAATAATATAAATACATATAAACAATAAGTTGATATGAAAGAAGCGTTCAAATATTTATAAAGGCAATGATTGTCTTAAGCTTTGATTAATTGAATAGGAACTTACAATATCACAGTATTATTTAACTTATTGAAAGTTATTGTTTTTTCCCGATGTTGATTGTGTCTAGTTTTTTTGTCTTTCTTATTTTTACCTACATATAAATCTGTTGCGTAATGGTCTCATATAATATTATTTAAATACCTAAAATCTACAGTAACTTTTTATATGCCTAGCATAAAATTCTTTTTCCAAGAGAATGTCGAGAAAACTTGCTATTGATTTTATAGCGGCAATTTTACTTGAAAGTTTTTCCTTTTTTCTTATTAAAAAAGAAGCAAATAAACGTATAAAAAAAATATGACACACCTTTTTTTGAATAATAAGGCAATCATTAAGCAATATTAATAACTGATTGATATTATAAAATATTTTTTTGTTCGTAAAATGCATTTAAAAATATTTTATATTACATAAACAAAAAAAATTGTTAAAAATTGTTTATACTAAATTACTGAATTTATGAATGGGTAAATATTGAATAATAATCATTCGATTGTTTTTTCAAATATTAAAAATGAAACAAAATCTTATCCGTTTCTATAGTTATGTTGTTACATCAATGTTCCTGTACTAGATCTAATATTATATTCCCCCATTCTTCAAAAAAAAGAGTGTTAAGGAGATCTGACATCTCACAGGAAAAAATCTGTTGAGAAACACTCAATTAAGAGTCTTTATCAGTGGTTCTTAACCGGTGTACAGTGAAGCACTGTTATACCGTGAGCTTGTTACAAGTGAATTACGAAAAAAAGTCAAAAAACCGAAAAAAAAATCGCAAAATTATGAGAGCCGATGAAATATATAAGCTTTTTTGATATCGCTTCAGCATTCGCAGCTTGACATAGGCGCATAAGCTGTTCTCTTACTGTCGGATCGTTTTCATATATTTTTTTTTTCCAACCGTCTTATTTTGGCGCTCTGTTATTGGATCAATCAATATAAAATTTTTAAGATTAATTTCCAAGTGAACCTATAATATATGTAAAAACTGACATAAACAAAATTGCCAGCTTTTTACCGTAAGTAGTTGGTTCTGAATAAGATGACCTTTCAAATATTATACTTAAACATAGGTATGCAGAGAAAACATTTTTATAGGTATATTTAATTATTATCTTTGTACGGAGTTAGTTGGAAAGATTAGACATATTTTTTTTGGTAACCGGATAAAACAGGACTTGAAAAAACAAAACATCACAAAACGTACAATATATCTTTAGAAAACACTAGTATTAATATGTTTTACAATCAATTAGTAATCTCTATGTCGTATTAGATATAATAAATAAAACAACAATCTTGCGTATCAATAACACTTTCAAACTGGAATTGTCGTAAATACACTTATATTCGACGATTATAATAGTCGCCATTGACTGATAAAGTAAAGCGCACGTTATTACACACTGTTCTGAAATTATTACCTGTTAATCTATAATATTTTTCCAATAAATAGTTAAGAAGAAACAGGTATCATTCAACTAAAAATTGATTGTGTTCTGAATTGTCTATGTACTATGTTCTGTTTTATCATGATATGTTTATTCATGGAACCATTTTTTTACCGGGTATACGAGCTGATATCAGCTGATAGTGGTTACTTCTTATACCAAGTGGCTTCGAGTGATTTTTTTTTTTCAATTGATTTACAACTTACTTTAAATAATGCCTCATTACAACTGACCGAAAAATAAGCGCGGGTATTTATTAAGTCAAAAATATCACGATAAACATTTAATGGCTCGCCATAAACCATTTTTTCCGTGCCTTATAAAATGCATTAGAAACAAATTACTATCTATGCTCGATATCAAGGGCAATAAACAGAGTCGGGCTGTTGCGGCTACCAGGTGCTAGGACCGCTTCCAACGCGTGAAATAATACCATATCGATTCTTATATCAAATGACTCCTAGATTACCGGCATGGTACTTGTATAAGATATGGAATCGCCGGTCAAGTAAGAAGAGCTAGGTTTCTATAACCGAAACGGCTTCAGGAGCCAACCAAACTTAGGCCAACTAGTTCTCACGTTTACGTTTAACAATAGTGCAATGAAAATAGTACTCTTTCTTGCCGCACTTTTAATTGACCGCTAGAAAGAGAAAATAGTATTTTGATAAGCTTCTACGCTCAGTGTAAAAGATCACCTGTGCTTACTACCGGAACCCCGCAGCTGGTAAAGCACCTGTCCTTTTCAGAAGTGCGATGCTTACCTGGGTGCGAACGAGAGCGCCCGCAATACTTTGTTTGCAGACACTTAAATATGTCTCACTCTGTTGCATTGAATATTATAATGAAAGAAGAGATGTTTTTAGTTGTGTAAAAGAAGTAGCACTTTAAAATCGAATTAAACCCACCATGCCGTTGCTCTGAATGGAGCGAGTAGAAGAGAGAGGAAAGATCGCGTTACGGGTTTTTTAATATACAAGTTACCTGCCTCTGTTCAAATGAAAGGTGAGCTTCTGGTACGTTTGTCCCGTTCTATCTTGCGGTGGTGAAGTCGCACGCGAAGGAGATGGGTGTTGGTGATTGATGAGTTCGCACGCGGGCAGGCCCAGTCGGAGGCTGTGTGTCCAAAGTCTCAGGTTCGAGTATCACTTGGCCTGTGAGGCAGACCAGGAAGTGGACGCGAAACAAAACACGATCGGACTCTCGAATCATCGATTACGTTTTCATAAAATTATTGTTAACAATCAAGCCACCCGCGTGTTACGCTTTCAAACTTTGACTTACGCATAACTGGGTACGAACCTTTCGTGTCAAACAAACAATTACAATATCTATCATAGTGAAAGACTTACGTGAATATATTTAGAAGTGAAAAATAAAGTGTCAAAAAAGTGGTTCACGGTATTGAAATAAAAACTATAATAACATTCTATGCTTCGCAAATTTAGTCACAAAAGACAATTAATAAAAAATCTGCCGGAAATGATAAGATAGGAACATTTTATTATTGTGTATAAAGTGATGAATTGACATTAAACACCTGTGACATCAATGTGCGCACACTGCTCGCGAATAAGCAAGAAATGAGGAAAATTGTACAATTTGGCTGCACCAAATAAGATCAGATGTTTACTCACATGACAGTTTAAACTATGTAACCACCTGAATCAATGTATTATTATTTAAATATCGCCAGTTGAAAATATAACAGTTAAAACGGCCAATATTTCATTTAAAAATAAACTGTTATCGCCTGATCAAATTTGAAATAAGTTTGCCAAAAATACCTTGTGATTTTTAAAAATTTCAGCCATTAAAATAACCGTAAAGTTTATACCATAAATAACTATTTGACAGTACAATGTTTGTATCAGTAAATATTGTACGGTTTCATAAAAGTTTTATATGAAATATGATTAAAAAGAATTTATTGAAATAAAAACCAAGTGTCAACAAACGTTTCTTAATTTTCATTTTTTTAATAATGGTGCTTCTTGATGAAAAGACAGACTAGACAACCTGGTTCAGTGGAACCCTTATAAGAGACGAATTTAGGGTTAATGCCCGGTGGAGAGTTTTCCACGTAACATGTTAATATCGTCGAACGTCGGCGCAGTTAGCGAGTTTTCTCCCGCTTCCTGCTGCGCTCCCTGGAAAATGGAGCCCGGAGCAGGTGCACCCGCCCCTCCCAGTGGTTTGTCACTATCTCCATCAGGTAAGCATCTTGTACAATTTTAAAAACATCAAATAAACGTATATCAAAAAGCCAAGTTAATGGTTATAAGAATATTCATATTTTATTTTACTCGTGAGGCCTAAATTTGTTTCATTATTAAATCAATGTTTTATGGATTGATTAATGAAACTTTTGTAGCTGTCTTTATCATAGAATCAATCCGCTCAAATTTGCTAAGATTTTTTTATTTTGATAGTCAAAATATTTGCTGATTATAATGTACATACCTATTTGTCACAAAACTTTGTAGTACATTTAAAAGGTTTATTTATTTTCTTAGCTTTATATAATGATCTTTCAATACTTTTTTCTCAAATCATGAATAATATTCTTAGGTGTAGAGTATTTTAAACATATTTTTCTAAGAAATTATTTTTAATTGTTTATATCCGCACAGATATTATTTTAATTTAACATGTCTAAACTTTTATGTAGATGAAATTTTTTAGCATGAATAATAAGGACTGTTGCTTTACCAAAAACGAGCTCAACTAATCAAGCCTTTTTCGTTTAACTCATACTTTTAGGATCATCACACACCCAACTCACCCTTGTAGTTACGCTACTGTTACATAATTAGATTGTTGGTTAACTGAATTAAAGAAGTATCATCATGGATATTTCAATAAATTTTATAATTATCCGCATGAGAATACTACTACTAATATCAATATCATAATAATTAAAAATCAAAACATTTAAAAAAGATAAGTGATTGGTAAAATTATATTGTATTGATGATAAAGAAGAACCCTCATTCATAATTGAAGAAAAAAAAATATTTTGATTGAAACAAAATCTGCTAGGTTAACATGCATGGCATAATTTAAGCCTACCAATATAACATTTAGCACAGCTGACAAAAAAATTATAAATAAGGCATATGTACCTTACAAAATATGACTTAAGTAATAAACAAACGCTTAGTTTAATTCAATTTGGTTTAATAAACATTACAATTTTGCTAATAGGTTGAAATTTTAAAATTAAAAAGTTATAAATATGTTCAAAATAACTTGTTTTTAATTCTTATACGTTTAAAGTAATATCATTCACTGGAAAACAAATAAATGAGAAAAATATTCTTTTACTATTAATGAATATTTTTTTATATAAAAATTACAACAAAAAAATTAGGAAACCATCCATATATTTAACTAAATTAACATGGCATTCAATGATATGTGTCAGAAAGTTGATTGTAGATCATCGATTGCAAACAATTTATATTTATTACGGTCAACTAAATGTTGTTTTAAATAATTTACTTCATAGAATAGCCATACTTTAATCTCTGTTTCAAAAATTTTTGACGTGATAAGACTGTCGCAGAGGGTAGGCTTGAAGTAAAAAAGTGTTCTTCTAATGTATAAAATTTAAGAACTGGCGAAGTCTAAAAAACATTATAACCCCAAAGTATAAATCAAAACAATATATAAATACTATAAGAGCGTGATAGAAATCTACTTCACTTGATTTGGGCCGGGGCCGAAAGTGTTAAGGGTCTCCTTATTATATTCTTTATATTTAATTTCTCAAAAATATAGACGTATTCTTTCTGAAAAAGAAGAAGGTCTCGTTAAAACTGGTGGATATAGTTGAGAATAAAATAAATAATATGTAATACATAATTTGTACCACATCTCATTCAAATCTGCAATCAACGTTTCAAGAACAATTTTCTGCAAACCTTTACCGAGATAAATAAAATATGATGAAAAATATGATGAAAAAGATTTTTGGAATGAATTTCCAATACCGTCTTTAGTAACTTTAAACTTAATTAAAAGAAATACTATTCTTATTGTAAATATTTTTCAGGTGTATAAATATATTATACCTTGGCAACTTAGGATTTTGATATTATTATCTTTTAAATAATGCTTTTATTTATTTTTGAAAAACGTTAGAATCATATCGCAAAATAACATTTAATCTTGAAAGGGTTATATAAGGGAATACATAGATTTAATTTATAGTAACGCAAAAAAAAAGAAATATTCTTCTTTATTTAACAATAAAGATGATTAATTATAACTCTTCATTCCTAAACCATTTTCATTAATTTAAAATGTAGTTAAATAATCAATACAGTAATTAAAAGTCAAGATGGTTGGGAGTAAAAATTAAAATCGGTTTGCTTGAAAAAAAAATGTGACCGGTTTGTATTTTGAATAAACAAAACTTTTTTTTTTGATAAATATTAAATTACCCATGAACCTTTAATAAAGGTTTACATAAAAAAAATTGAATCGTTCAAATTATGTACATTCACACAGATTTTGTCACTAACGACCCGGGTTTTGCCTTCCAGCATCTTCAGGCGTTCAAGTGCACGGATGAACGTGAACTGACAAGTATACATACATAATTTGAACAATTCAAATTTAATATTGAAATCCCACCAAGCACCTTCAGTGGAAATCTTAAATTAAAAGGTTTGCGTAATTTGAATGTAAAAAATAAACATTTTCTTAGATTCGATAGTGATTTTTTTAGGAGGCAATATGGCTTAATATTTAATTATATATTAGGTCGTGCTATGATATTGTCTTATTTTTTAAAATCGAATTGATATAAAGCATTTACCATGACAACAATTTGCGATTCGAGTACTACAAGTTCTATGTGAATAAAAATAATGAAACAAAAATAAAAATGTATACCAATAATGGTACTTCGAAAACTGTCACTGTTTCGCCAAAAAAATACACTTAGAACCTTTTAGTACTCGGATCGTGAATTGTCAAAATATATTCAAAGTTTTAATTTAATTTAATTCAACGTAGGAACATGTTGTATTACCTTTTAAAAAGATAAGAAATGTTGTTTTTTTTTATAATAAAAACAACATTTAACAGCTCGATATTGGAGTACATATTTTTTTTTCTAAAAAAAATTCCTTAGCGCATGGCATGGTAAGTGTGGTTCAATTTTTTTTTTTGCGTCCCTTGTGTATTTTTTAGTTACGCAGCTGAATAAATACGTGCAAGAAAAACACCCATATCAAATTATCATATTCAAATTCAAGCTTCACAGGTAATCTTTTATATATCTGTCATTTACGTTTTCATTTTTATTCGGATCCCAGCGGGGTAAAAAAGCTCGCGTTTTGTTACACATACACTAGCGCCATAATGTCAATCAAAAAGCTCGCCACGCGGCGTGAAGTTAGGACCCTAATCTCTCGCCAACATCTTCAACGTCCGAATGTCAAACAATAGTTCATTTTTGCACCGCATGAGGCCGACACTATCTCGCTACCGTAACCATGGTCCGGCATTACCGAAAAGGCTTATGTACAGCTGTAAAAAACAATGCCCTGACTGTTTAACCCATTGTACTACGTACGTAATGATCAAATTAATCAGCATTTTCTTGTGTAAACGAATTGCTGTGTGTTCATTTTTGAATATTAACTCCGGTTGGATTTAGATTAAGGTATGTACTAGTTATGAAATTCACTAGAAGCAGGCATCTGATATGAAGTTCAAATGTATTTTTGATTATGACGAATCACATTCGTACTTCCTTTGTAAGATTATGCTTTTCATTAATTCAATTCAGAATTCGCTTTTATTTGTAAAATTTGTGTGTGTGTTTTTTTAATATATTAACCTCTGAATATAAATTTATGTAGGGGAAGGTGGGAATGAATGGGCCACTTCTTCAAAATTTGATAAAACAATTCTCAAAAGCATTACAAAGAACAGATGTCAATTAAGAATATCATGCATTTACTAATCTGTAGTGAACTGTAGATAATTGGAATAAAGATAATATTGAAAAAAAATCTACTTCTTTATTCATAAATAAGAAACTTAAAAAAAAAAACAACTTCTCTAAAGTAGTATAATGAAACCAATCATGCTGATTTAAAAAAATCATGAAGTAAGTAATCAGTTGTTTCATTTTTCATATGTTAACTGTAAATTTTAGGCGCATACCAAAATATTGAATAAAAAATCTACTTTCACATTTTATTTATTTATTGCAAGCATAATAAACGAATGAAAAAAAAATCCCCAGTTTTTAAAATTGTAGAATAATTTTACGAAATTGAGTTTGGCGTCTGAAAAAAAAACATTTTGTTTCTAATCTGCTACGGGTAAATAAGTTAATACCGTTAAAAATCTAGATAGAACTTTTTTACTTAGTATGAAATATGCGACCCATTATTATTTTTTTGATCGTCTGAATGGCTTTAGTTTATTTGATGTTAACAATAATGAAAAAATAAATCTTCCAGTGCACAGTCTTCTATACTACCGGGAGAACAGTGTTTTCACCAAACAATTATATTAGGTCGCTACAACATACTCTGATGACTATTTAAAAATGTGTCTTATTTATACCCACTTTCCCTAATATTTTATTAACAAGCGTTACCCGTTTAATCTTAAAAAAATAAATTTTACCATTATTTAAAGTTTATTTAACTATGCAATTTATTTTAATTAACATTAACTTAGTAGAACTCTATTATAATAAGGTTAAAAAATCAATTTATTATTAACAACAATTTAAAAACAATATTACTATACGAAAATTCGTGAAGATCAGGCAAAATAATTTTGAAATTTTTGGGAAATGTATTTTTCCATTTTGAATGTTTGTACCTGTATTAAAAGTATTAATGTATTATTAAATTTCAATTAATCAGAAAGGCTAAGACATTCTTTTGTAACATTGGTATACAATTGTTTTTGACTAATCGTGATGAAAGATAAATACAATGGAGAGCAGAAAACTTAAGACTGGCATATTGTACCATTACTGTATTTAGTAAGGCAATAATTTCAAATGTAGTTGTTTGTATACATATTATAAAAGCTTTGTCTTTATAATAAATAACAAAGTGTTACAGACAAGCAATAATATTACACTTGTTTTAAAAAAGTTTAAAAGCTGCACTATTACACAAGACGAGCAATCATAACCGATCATCGAGGCATAAAAGCTCTGATCCAGAAAGCTATCTTTGGTATGGTGGTCAATTTAAAGTATCGTCACATATAGCGACAAGAAATTATATCTGAGGAATTTGAAGCATTGTAATGTGCGTGTTGGCAAAAAGTGAGGTAATTTTGTGCTGAGCACGGCCGTTTATTTTCATACACGCACTTCCAGCGCGAAAGACAAGCTTTTATACGAAGAAGAAGCCTTAAAGAGACTCAATTTATATACAACCACAGAAAAATATCATCGGACTCTTTTATATAAGCAACGCTTAAAAAATCATCCAAACTTACAATATGAACATGACATTATTTCGCCTCATAATTGTATTTTTTAAATTAATAGTGCTAGCTTTTGATCATCGCAGTTTTTCCACAACTTGGTATTGATCACACACAGCGAGTTGGCATCTTAAATTGAAACGTTTATAGTTTTATCGCAAAAGCAACAGTTTATGAATTTTGTTATAAGTTTCCATAATTATTGCATGACTATATATAATTATAAGTTAAACATCGATATGTGTTTTTTTTTAAAATAATTTCAGAAAAAATATAATATTTATAAAATAAAACATTTGAAAAATACTACAGGACTTGCTTTATTTTAACACGATCTATAGATTTTTTATAAATTAAAATAAATAATTCAGAGTATTATTGTTTTTATTGTAAGATGTTTCTGGATTAAAATAAATGCTTTTGAGAGTTTTGTTTTATAAAATTCATTCTTTTGTTATTACGTTACTCATTATAATAAAAATGCAGTTTCATACATGGAAGAACTGGTAGTTATTTTACAAGTAAGTGGATATATCTTTAGTATGCGTTCACTTAACAAAACTAGGCAAAGCTAATGTCACATGTCGACAAGTCAACATATGTCACTTTATGGAAGACCATTCTTGTCATGAGTTTTAAATCGACCATTCTAATATAATATTACATAATATGTATAATATAAAAAAACTTGATAAAATAGCTTGTACTTCAACAATAAGAAAGAATTCACAATAATATTGTTTTTCATAAATTAGGGATACGTTATGTTTTAAATGATTTAGATAAAGGAATAAAACCGTAGCTGTTTCAACAGTTGTTATTTGGATTATGTTTCTCGGCTTAATTTACTGCATAAATAATGTTTTTTTATTATGCAGAGATTGCAGAGTTGTAAATGGGCATAACATTTGTTGGAGTATTTCATCCTTGTTTATAAATACATTATTTATGTATCACAACTTCCCATAAACTGTGACATAATAATTTAATAGTGAAGTGAAGTGGTAGATTTTACGAAACAACTTATTAATAATTTATAATTGTAAATATGTAAATTTATTAAAGACAGTGTATCATAGGGTACCGAAATCTGTTTTCATCCAATTTTTATCAAACTATAACTGTTCTTCCAAAAAAAAAAATGTTTTATTATCAATACCAATTACCAAGTCATCAAATGTTACAGTGATTAATTTTTTCGATATATACAAACAAAAATACCAAAATAAGACAGTTAAAAAAAATGTATGTTTTATCTGTCAACAAAAAATGTTTAAATACTGTCAATTACGTAATTTTTAATAGCTCCAGAATGACAATCATTAGAAACATGATTGGTCAAAAAAAAAAATAATCAAAAGCATAGATAGATTTTTGTTTGCTTATTATTTTGTTATCAGGTATATTGTGTTAAATCGCAAAATAATATGACAATTTGCTGTTGATAAAGCCTGAAACTTGATTATATCAATTACCGACAGTCACAAGTTGAATGCACATTTCTTACGTGGTAGAATGTGCGCCATCTTATTTATAAGTATATTGACTCAGTGGCGTTGCAATTTAAATTATCAATCAAAAGCAATTAAGCTAGAAAATTTAAATTAACTTTGATTATTCCACGTATTGTGTTACTAATTGTGACACGTGTTTCGCCTCTTTCAGAGGCATCTTCAGACTTACTATAGCAAAGTTTGCTTAAGTAATGAAGCAAGATTGATTCTAACATTTTAAAATTATGAAATTACAAAATGAAGTTTTGGGTTTTTTTTCCTTTTAAGAGGAGCAAGGAGGGGGGTGTAGAATCGAAATAAAGCAAACAAATAATGATACTAATGAGTTGAAATCAATCAGATTGGGATTTTTCCTTTTTAAGGGAAGCAAAGAGGGGATTATAAAATCAAAGTTAATTTAAATTTTCTATTAAAATGAACTTCCACAGAGTTACCGCCGAAACCATCGAAAGTAAAGCAATTAAGGTCGTTATAAATATTTGTCTACGACATATAGTACAATACGTATGGCAGTCACTGTAGCTTATTAAAAAAAACGTATGCTGTCAAAGCTTTGAATCTCATGTGGAAATATTCATGAATCGATTTTTAATCAATTTTTTTATTCATCCCCGTGAAGCTTTTTACTAAAGCTTTCTTTCATTGTAAAATCCTGAAAACAAATAACGAAGTGTAATAGTTATTTTTTTGACCAGTAGTGGCTTTTTCACCATATTTATCCACCTCTTTGAATACAAATAATTACTTTATTTGGCGTTATTTTGTCGTGGCTTATTTTCAAATCGATTTAAAATATAAGTGTTTCTGTACTTATGCTTTTGAAATAGCTTGTAACAGATGTTCTATACTTGAATGGTGAACATTTTTAAGACGAAATACTGTATTAATGAACTTATATTCAATTAAATCGTTCAAATTATGTAGGTGCATTCATACAAGTTTTGTCACTAACGGCCCGGCCTTTTGGCATCTTCATGCGTTAACTTACCTTTTTTTATTAGCTAATTTACTCAAACTTGATTTTTCGTTCTTTGTTTTGCAAAGGAATGAAAAAATATATCCAGTCAAGAAGTCACACTTGACGACCTAAAATACCGTATATTCGTTCACCAGTCTACCATATCTTCCCTATTCTGTTACCATGAAACCAAGGTTGTCTTATAAGTTATAAGTCCAATCTATTTCGATAAAATACTTTTTCGTAAAAAATCTGCAAAAAAACGCACTTACTAAATTAACTAAGCTAACAGACTGTTTTCAAGTATCCATTTCCAACCTAAAAACTACCAACTAATTTCAATAAATAGATTTTTATTTTGACGCATTGTAGGTTCTTGATTCTTTTTAGCGACCTTACGCGTTTTAATTTTATTTAGCACGTTACTGACCACAAATCAGCAATATTAACGACCTCATATATGATATTTTCTGTCTCACAATTTAATAGCCTAATCCATTATGTATGACGCGATGTCATTTTCGTGATCGCAAAGCTTGCTCGAGTAAAAACTCGACACTGCGTTTTGACAAATTGTCGTTGCATTTTTGATGCGATTGTTCATCGGAGATGCACTTTCCACTGCGTGCAATGAAAACTTTGATGAGAATGCATTAATTACTATACGTTGACGGATTTAACGTAAGCTTTGAAAGATTTTTAACAAAAATTACAATTACTATCATACAAGAAAGCTAAATATAAAATCCATTATTAAAGATACAAGGAATTTATTTCAAGCATACTTAAAAAATATTTGATTTTATACAATCATCATTTCTCTGGCTTGATTCCTGATGACGTTGTGGATCTATCTCAAATTATTAATTAGATGATACAGAATTAAGTTTATTTTATGATATTGAAATAACAATCGATTTCTGAAATAAATCAGTTAGTGCGTTTATTTTGCCAGTTTGACAAAAACAGCATTAAAGGCAGGCAACTATCGCTGCCCAATAATTCCAAACTTAATTTTTGTCAGTCATAAATCCATGTATATACTAAGATTTAACCTATAGAACATACAATATTAAATCTAGAATTTTTATAATATTTCAAACCTAATTTTTAAGCTTCAATGTCAATAATATTTATATTATATTCATAAATTAAATCCTCTTTTGTACTAAATTCACATTTATTTATTAGGATAAAAACAAGCTTAGCTCTTCACAAACATTTTTATCCGATATGAATATATATATATCAATAGAGGATTATTACTGCGTTCACTTAGAACTATATATTTGAAGCTTACCAACTTTTGCCAGTACGTTGACAATATATGTAGACATAGAGTGACCCATACTTTCCTACTGGGTTACTTGATACATCTGTAAATATAAAATAATTAATTTGTTCCAAAAATTTATTGAGAAGTAAAAGTTGGCATATTGACATGTATACAACAAATACAGGAAATAAAAAAGTACCAAAAAGGTAGAAAGTATGCAGATATGGTAAATGTTTCACTTAGAAAATTTGTGCAGAATCGTGCATATACATACGTGTCTAATTTTATTTCATGTAAAAAAATAATTGAATATATATGTAAAAAGTAATACGTAATTGTGTATCAATAGTTATCAACAGTTAAGATAAAATGTTGAACAACAGCACTGTGACTACAATAATTGCAGTGTGACTGACTCCAAGGTAAAAAGATTGAGAAAGTTTTAATAAAATCAACGCTTTAAGACATCTCTTTAATGAATAATGCATCACCATGTTTCGGAAGCTTTATTGATTTGGTATAATTATACCATATTCGTAATGAAACCGACAAATATAGAATTATTCGAAAATTCTTTATTACGAATTTCGGTAGTATTACAGTAAATTTATTTGGAGCTACTACACTTTTTTATTGTTAAATTACAAGACGTATTTCAATGACGATACACAAAATCAACCATTTTTAAGTCCACTTTTCTCTCTTTTTGGAGTGTTTCAACACTAAATCTTCGAAAATCCTGCATGAATTAAAATAAATATATTCGTTTAATGACGTCACATATCTTACCACTCCACGATCTTTCAAGAGCGATTTGCAAACAGACGACCCCTTTAAATATGACATACATTAATGTATTCTTTTTCATGATTTTTGACTATTTTATATCAAAATTACATACAACTTCTTTCAAGAGCAAAAAAAAAAAATTTAAATCAACTAAAAAATAATCACTGTTTATTTTTCACAGACAGTCAATTATTTAATTTTTTCAATGCGTTGTTATTTTTTTAAAATGGTATTTGACAGTAAAATTTTTGATTCCCATAATCACATTATATATTTTTTTAAAAACATACTGCTTCGATTGCTAAATGGTATTTTTTAAATAAATATATTGCTATAAACAATCAAAATATGGTTTTAAAAAACTGTTGCTTGTCATAACTGATAATTATAATTTTATAAGAATTTCTCAAATTAAGCTAGAAATGTGTCATAACGATGACTTTAGTATTATAGTACCATCTAGGGGTGTATTCTGGGAATAGTCATGTTGCAATATATTGGTATATTTGTGCTATTTTATCTTATTTTCATATGAGTAGATGCGTGAACTAAGATTATAGAAATTTTAAAAAGATACGCACGTACTCGAAAATTGCCAAAAACTAATGCTCTTATTGGTAAATTACATTCAAACTTCACATATATTTTTTAACATGTTAATAAGACGTTTTGTTCATTTATTCAATAAAGTATTAACAAATACAATGAATGTTTTTAGTAACATACAATGCATGAGCTTTTTAAATTTTATGACCAAAATCTTTCAATTTTGTTTGGTGACTAATGTGTCTTTCAGAGGTGAACTGGATGGGGCTCGTGTGAGCCCCTTGTTAAATTTTACTAAGGCTGGAGAGTCTTTGTTAATTAAAGATAAAAAAATATTCTCAGATCAAATTAGTATACAGCTGAAATTTTTGAGTACTATATTATCTACGACTGCTTCAGTATTCACAGTAGTAAATTTTTAGTCATTTACATTGATAAGTTTACGATAAATTTTATATTGATACATAATATAAGTGTATTAAATATCAATCGATTGCATATGATTCCATATATGATAAAAACTTCACTCCTTTCCAAGAACACCGAACATTGCTTTGATATTAAGCGAGCCCCTTGTTCACATATTGGCATCCCACCGCTGCGTGTTTTGTTTAAAGGAAATAAATTTGCCTCGGGGATGTAAAGATAATTTTGAATGATTTTAAAATAAAAATTTGAAATAAATTATTCGATAAAATATCCATATTATTTATTATTAATTTGTACTCATGCATACGTTACAATCTTAATGAATCAGTTACTTATAGTTACAGTTACAAATCAATAAATTATTGATTGAAACAAAAAATAAAATATTTATTTGCAGCGCTGTTAAAAAATGCTACATTATGAAAAAACACGTCCAAAAATATAATAATATTTAGAAGATCAATAAGCCAAATCAAAAATCTTCAATAATAAGTTGTATTAATGTTTTACCATCATACTTACTTGTGTCACACAAGGGTGGTCGGCCGTAAAGGCTCTTCACCTGCCGCTTGACATTTTTTCCTTATCGCCATATAATAAGTGTATCAAAAATGTCTCCTGTTGACATGTGAGATTTATGATAATACATCATGCCGTAGACTGTAGGGGTTGATTTAGTTGGGAAAAGAATAATAGATGCGCATCACGAATGGGGATTTTGATGATTGAGGATATAAAAATGATTGAGTCATTTTTTAAGGTGCTCTTCAAATTACTTGGTACAAATCTTTATAGAATACTAATTTATAGAATAAAAATTTCAGTTATTTAATATTCCTGTAAAAAAATATTTCAAATACTTTTCAATATAGTTTATCTCATAAATAAATAATAAGCCGAAGTAAATTTTTGGGCACATTTAATTTTTTATCGAATTTATTAAATACTTTGAAACTTTCACAACATATTACTCGATATAACTACATTGTAGCTAAAATTCTGACAAAGAAGTAAAGCTGAGTTGGCTTTCAATTTTATCTTATAATAATATTTACTTAAAATTCAAACAAACAGATTATATTTTATTGCATAAAAGCTTACTGTTTACTTATTTATAATATCATTAAAAATGGTCTTCTTATGCATTCTGAAATGAAAATTATCTTCTTTTTTTTACAACATAATTTATGTTGTATTATTTAAATCATTTACTTTGGCTGTAAAAGTACTGTATACAATTTAAATCCTGATCATTGTAAATGTAGATTTCATTAATATTGTATTTAATTGAAAGCACAGTTGAATATCCATGCTAAATAATTATTATCATGAACGTGAGAGCCTCCTATGGAAACACTATTATGAAAAAATATATAATAATTCAAAAATATAACTACATTTTTTTCAATTCTCTGTGTCAAAAATTATACCTTTTTGAAATTAAATGAAAATACTTTGTACAGATATTCGAAAGTATTAATTTAATAAAAAAAACTTTATTGGACGAGGTAGAGATTGGCATAATTTATATAAAAATGCGTCAGCCAACGCGTTCTGCAGTGTCTGATTCAGACAGAACAAAAACGTTGTTTTATTCATATGCAATTTCACACAAAACGGCAATGCATCACTCCTGCTGACCCACTCCGTAGGCAGTCACTTACCGGAGAAATCGGCGTGGCTTTTTTTGACCGCCCGGTGTTTTGAAACCTTACTAAACTGCCTGTTATTTTGACAATCGAGTTGGAATATGAAAAAGAGACAGGTGTATTGCTTTTGTAAGCGATTTTTAATTTTGTGTTTTGGATTATTGGAAAGAGGGTGCAAGATAAAATGATAGCTTTCTGTATTAAGCATAGCTTTCGGGTGAATTAATTATTAAGTGTATAAACTTCATTCAACCATTTAGTTTCACAGTTTTTTTAATTTGATCATAAACACGTGTTTTTCTTTAGTTAAGTAAAAAAAAAATAAGCATGGTTCGATTTGTAAAAAATATACATTTTTTTCTACTCTATAAGTATAAGTTTATTTGCTTGGTTTTTGATTGATAATTCAGTAAAAAGCACTCGCCAATTTTGTGATAAAAAATAATTTATTAATGAATTATAGATTGAGTTTTCATTTTTTTTAAATTTAGTGAATTAATAATGATAATAGTAATACAACACAAAAACAATTGTAAAAAAACATTTTAAAATGTAAATTAATTTCTGAATAATTTTATTTTGAAACTATCTTATAGCACAACTTTTAAAACTAACTTTAGACTCCCAAAAATACATGATTATTGAAGCGTTAGCAATAAAATGAAGCTTCCAATAATTTTTTTACACTTAATCATTGCAACAATTGAAATGCATAATACTGATATCTTGTCATCTGATTGTTCTCTTAATATAATTAATCGCTCGATAATGATCTACAATTACCCTTTTATTACCGCTTATCGTAAAAAAACACGCAAAGAAAATTAGAGCTCATTTTAAGTGTGCATATTTCTATCGGAAGTGAACATTTGTATTCGTAATTTGCAGGTGGGGTGCGATGGTGACGTACAAAAAAGCCACAGTGTCGTAAATTTCCGCTTTTAGTCGTGTTCAATCACTTTTTGTGACTAAGACATCTGTCGTGACACCCGCTGAAGCTACCAATGTTTCAATTGGATAATATTAAGTGACAATTGAAGAAAAATATAATTTTGTATTTATTATTTTTTTATTTACGTTATCGGGCAAGTACAAGGTCGTGAACAAAAGTTTACTTTCGTAAATAAAAGTCTATTTTCGTAAATAAACGTCATGCCTGTAATAATACAAAGTTTAATTCATTATTTTTTTCTACACTTTATGTATTGTATTATAAATTATTTAATGCTAAAAAAAATGGCAATAAGAAAAATCAATACGATTATTTGAGGACTCTAGAAACAATGACCATGTTTTATTGAAAATGAGTTAGATTCGTCATTAATCTCGCACAAAGTAATTTATTTTTAATAAGGCTTGATAAGCATGTAATTTTTGGAGATCAATTTTTTAACAAGCTCGGCAGTTATAAAATAGATTTCACAAAATATTGTAAATTTTATAAAAGTGGCAAGATAATAATGCTAATAATAATAAAACATTTTTAGTACTTTTTCCACATAAAATTTATTGAATCAGGACCGGTTTCGCTCATGGTGAGCATTGTCAACTGATAAGAAATACAATCAAACAGTGATATTTATACAAAAGTTAGGTAAGAAAAACAAGGTATGACAAACAATTGCTATGTTTGTCATACCTTGTTTTTATTTGTTTGCTTTCATTTTGGAACATCAAAAACTGTCGCCCATGTTTTTCAAGCTCTAACAGCAATTTCTGACCTATACATATGTTATATCTATATTCTATTTATATATATGATTTTGACTATTATATGGTATCCTGCGTAATTTAACATTGTATAATTAACTATATAAAATAACGTTTTATTGCTTAATATTTCTTGCATATATGAATTTAGAAAAATTGGCTGCTTTTCCAGAGTACCCTGAGCCACATGTTAAGGTATTGGCAGCCCTTAACTGTCTATATTTAAAAATTCTCAACAAACCTTACTTATTCAGTTGTCATAAGTCATCGCATTGATTTATATTTGTTTACTTCTAAAAACGTAACAGCATATCATATAAAAGACACTTACATACTTGTTTTAAAAATAAATTAACGCGTGCAAAAATCAAGTTTTTACTGCAACATTTTAATACACACTTAATGATATTGACGCTTAAAGTTCTTAATAATTAAGCACGGTATCACTTAATGCACAAATTTCCCTAATGGTAACGATGCTCACGTAGATAAACGTCGTATTCATCGCCCTTCTCGCGGCATCCACAAGTTAACACTTAATCAATTACCACGCGCCGGTTAAGGAGGTGAGGACTGCCCAAGTACACTTTTTATATGAATTGTACCGATCCCCCCATGAAGCCTTGAAATTATCATCCGCGATCGGCCGATCAAAGCTTAGTGAGTGTAAACACGGAGGGAGAATTGGTGTTAATTTACTGCCTTATAAATGGCCATTAAAGATACGAGAAAAAAAAACAAAAACAAATTTGACTAACGTATAATTTTAATGCTCGTTGAGCAACCGTCGAGCAACCCTACGATTATAATTTGTTGTACAAACTTACGTTATTATAGATATTAAGTAATTCTGTAAGATATAATATGTCGTTCAGATCCACCACCAAATCCAGATTGAACAACTAATATATTTATCAAGTTAATATTGATAACTATTGATCCATATTAGTATTGCAATTTCGTAATTAGAGTTTTTAAATTACTTTTTATTGTAAAATATTTAAATTGTAAGCTCATGATTTCGACTATGTTAAAAAATGATAGTTTATCTGCCATTTTCATATTTTTTGTTTTTTTTTTACCATATCCGCTTCCAATGTGGAGCATATGGACTCCTAATGGAGTTTATCTCAACAGAAGTGTTTCTACGAGAACTTCTTGTTACTCAGTTGCTCAACCTCTCTTTTTCCAAAGAGAGTAGGGAATAGCAGAAAAAGGCTAGGATAAGACTAGTGGTTAGCTAATCGCTCTCGATACGCCTCGTTCATAGGAAAGGATGGGTGGGAGGGGGAAATTCAAGACATCTCATACATCCATGCCTTTGAACATAAATTCATAAATCGATTGAAAAATCAATTTATAAAACTGCCCGTACTTGGATTTGAACCCGTGACCTCTGTAGCGGTAGCCAACGACGTTGACCACTTGACCACACATGCGGCTTATGTTATTTTTGATATTATTTTATGTTACAATTCTAAAAAAAGCAAACATATATTTTATACCAGTTTCATGAAATCAAAATACTATTACAATTTTTAAAAATCATGTCATATACATTTATTGATTTTTAGGGTACTCCACGTGTTTGTAAAAACTAAATTGATTTTTTCTTTCTCTGGAACTTGAAATTTTTATCACATAACGTATGCGTTTTAAAGCCGCAGACAATCTAAAAAGTCTGCGTGTCAATATCACATTGAAATAAACATATGTATTATTTTGCATTGGTTTTGGTAGTAATCTTTATCTTTATAAGAAGAGTTTTTACTTAATAAAAAACATTGCAGGAAAAATTAAATTATATCTCAAATAATTGATTTGAAATAATCAGTTCTACCACAGACACTATTTTTTAAAGTAATTAATATATCAACATTTTTTGCACTAGTCATAGAATATTCAGTATGAACATAAACATAATTTTGGTGTTCGGCTAAAATTGTAATAGCTGTCTTCGTCCTCTTTCTGTGTATATTTATGCATATATTTGTAATATGTCATTGAAAGAATAAAAAATCTTGATTATAAATATATGTAGGTTTATATTATAATAAGCTGCACTAATGCGAAAACAGTCATCATCATCACCACAACTATAGGCGATAATCACAGATAAAAAATACAACACGACAAATTCTGCGAATGCAGTTAAGTAAATCAAAAGTCGTTAAGTGAAAACTATAAAGTAAAAGAAAAATGATAATAACAACCTTTCTATCCTGGACAGACCCAATGTGACTGCATTCGAGTCGGAAACACTTCAATATCATATAGCTTTACGTCTGTCATTAGAACCGCAGTAGCAAAACCAAGCCTTCAATTAAGCGATTTAGAATGTAGAATGGCCAGTTTGAATGTGATCATGATTTTTATAATGCACCGGAATGTACAGAAATGCATCAATGCGCATGATTCTTATGAGGTTTTAATGATAGCTTTATATAGTACATCAAAGGACATTGCTACGGAACGTATGAACATCCTTTTGTATGTTGCAGAATATGTTTATCGGACTAACTGATTATTACGGTGGGCAATTTTTATGAATACAAAGCAATTTTTCTCTTCAATAATATCACTTCTTTGTACTGTGAGGTATAAGTTGTCATGAACTGAGTTTTACTATCGAATCAATAATTGAAAAAGTATTGTTTTATCTATGAGCAGTCGCGGATTTTTCAACGTTTTTAATTTTGTAATATAAGAATAGTTTACGATTATAATATTGGTTAATTTATTTAAATATTGGCTAGGGATTTATAAAATAAGTTTTTATTTTACGTGGACGTTAATTCAAAACGACAAGAATTGATAAAAATATTCTTCATAAATAATATAAAATGAAACAAATACTAATAAGCAAGCAACTACTACCAAGCTTTGTTTTCAGTAATTTCTTTGAGAGCACTTATTCATATTTTATTTTGGTTGATTTATTGTCAATTATTAAAATTAACAACCGCCAAATCTTCGTATCATCTTTTGACTGTCTATTTTAAAATAAAAGAATTTGCTTTGTGTATTCTGAAGATTCCGCAGACGAATGCATCTTTACCTTACTCGGTTACATAATAAGTAAAAAAAATAAACTTTTTCGTAATCAAAAATAAGCTTCTTTCAATTCATCTACAAATGTTAATCTACGTAAAAGAGTTGATCGATTGATGATCATTCTAATTATTATATTTTAATTATGTGACATATTTCGATCTGTATTACCAAATATCTCGACTAATTTCAGTGGCCGTGTCTTCTTCGTCCTCAGTGGGTGGCGGTGGAAACGGAGGAGGTCTGTTTGCTGGCGGCCCTCATTCACTCCCGCCTCTGGCTGGACTCCTGTCTCATCACAGACTTTTGGAGCTGTCCAGGTTTGGACTGCGGCACTATGACCTTGCTCAGCACATGCTGACCCAACAGGGTGCTGTTACAAAGCTTTTGGGTGAGTAAATTTGTATACATACATTATTTTTAATATAAATATTATGCATTTAAAATATAAAAAAAAAACACTTTTTATATGAATCAAGAAGAAAGTTAATAGATACTTAAACTCGTTTAACGCCTTTGTGAACTACAGTGTGTTTTCCTCAACCAGAGCGATACAATAATCAGTCTATTTTAGGAATACTTAAACTAAAATATGATTTACCGGGTCCGTGGCGCATCGGTCAACGACATTGGCTTCCATGACGGATGTCACGAGCTCGAGTCCTAGTACGAACAGCATTTTTTTTTTAAATCGATTTACCTTTTCATCATTAAATAACAGGGTGTAGCTGAAAGTGATAACTTAACCACTAGGCCTGTCATAGACTTATTCTTTTATCTTTTATTAAAACTCTTTTTAAAAATGAGAGGTTGAGCAACTGAGTAACAAGCAGTTCTCAAAGAAAAAAACATTTGTTAAGATACATCCATTAGGGAGGTAAATGTTTTGCATTTTTAGAGACAATTTTTGTTGTAAGATTTCCAAAACGATAATATTTGAAAAATCGCTATAACTTTCAAATGAATATTCTAATAAATATTGTTATTTCAGTCAATTAAGGTAACATTTCTTTTTAAATTGGGATTATATTTTCAAAAAAAAACTTATTCTATTCCAAGATTGGGTGGTTTGCTAAATTAATCTGACAAACGGTAGCGATTTATAATTATAGTATAAATAATCTATACAAAGAGCTATTCGATAAATTGCCACTAAGAACTTTCTATGAAGTAAATATTATTGCTTTACTTATAAAGTATAAAGTTACCAATAGTATTATGAGTATATAAAAGTGTAAAGCTGCTTTTTATGGAAATTGTTTTATAAATACGTCATAAATTAAGAACGGTTTGAAGTTTATACCTATTTTATAAACGTATTTTGAATATTGTCCATGAAGTGTATGTTATAATTAACCGTAAATAAATTAAGTCCAGGGTTTATCGCCGCTAGTTTCAACGCCTATCGATTTCGAAGAGTGTTTCAGAAACAGCACGTAACAAAAAAAACAGTACAGTCAAAAGTTCTCTGACAGCCTGTGGCCGTTTCCTAAGCATTTGAATTTGTAATTCTTCGATAACAAATGAGGCGACGAGTCTTTAGATAATAATCATGGATTCGGCTACTTAAAAATAATATTAATTACCACCTTCATCTTATTCCCATACAACAAAACAATACTTTCACCCCGGGGCAAACTTTAAACTGGCCGATCAGTTGTGATTTATGGACAAAATGTTTATATGCTTCACGAAATTATGCACGAGAACGACGCCTTAAGATGGTTCAACAGATATTACTCAAAAAATAATGACCCGATAATTGCTGCATGACTTTTCTCGAATTATAATTAGAGGCAATGATTTCAGTGCTACCAACGTTTTAAACACTTATCGCTAGTAGCCTATCAGTGGTTGGTTATTGGAACTGTTTTTATTTAAAAACGCTGTGGGCAATTTTTTAATTCGATTATATTCAAACTGTTTTCTATCAACTAACATTATTCGATACGAAATGTTTCCCGTGTGAAGTTTTCTATGAATATTTTGCTTAGATGTTAATCGTTTGTAATTTACGTGCTGTATCTTTTTATCTTGATGCTTATTGTTGATAAAAAAAACATTTAATTGTACATATTTGTATCTGGTTTTATTAACAAGAATTGAATCGATTCATTATTATTTATTAGCTACTGTAAAAAAGTGAGTGGGTAGATTTTATTATTGTAATCAAAATCAATCGTTCAATGTCTTAAAGTTTAAATTTTGCATATACATTATACATAGATATAAATGTAAAAAAATATCAACGAATAAGTTGATTCACATGAATCATCACTGCACTGGCAGATGTTATAAAGTAACAAATATATAGTCCTAGATACCTTAATAGCATATAAAAATTGTGTTTTTTATTTAGAATAGACAATTATAATACCAAAACCAATACCATACATTCATGATGATCTGTTACAAATAAAGTTGGCAATCGTAAAGCAAGAGAAATTGTCAGCCTTTAAATCTGGATTAATAATAATTATCGATAAAAGAAAATGCTTTCTTTGCCAAACTCCACCATTAATAAATGCGCCAACTGAGTTATTCCAGAGATATAATTCAGAAATCATCTCATTGTGTGTCTCATTTTTGTAAATTTTGTTACTCACCAACTTTTGTCAGTACGGTGACCATATTGTCCCTATTAGTAGTATTAAGGCAAAATTATTATTATTATATTTTTTATAAAACGACAGCTGAAATTATATATCAAAATATGTAATTTAATACGTCATCATTCGACAGATACGATTCTTTACCTCGGACACATTGAGTCCATTTTTACCAATTGCCTACTTTTTAATTATTTTAGAACTTTTTTATATTTTCGTATACTTTAACATGTTTTAGATAAGATAAAAGAATAAAGAATATTTATGTATTCATTTCCAGGATTAAAAAACATTCCATTTGAAAAAATAGTCACCTACATATTTTTAGCATTAAGCTTAATAGTAATTGAAATATATAATATTTTATCATTTTTGACGAACTATATCTCATTTTAAAATGTCTACACAAATGTTTTGTTTGTGGCAATCGGGCCTCTAAGAGAGGTGAAGTGAGACAACTAGTAAAATGTAAAAACTTTTTTCGTGGATTTTTAAGTACAATCACGTCTTTATTTGGTGTTCTGGTGGATTAAATATTTTTATTGTATAGAGATAGCACGGAGTAAGTAATCCCGCACTAAGGTTCAAACCCTTGTATACCGTTACCAAAAAGCACAGCGTTGTCTACTTGGCTACAGTTCTATATGTTTTTGGCATTGAAACTAATGTATCTTATGAAGAGTAGTATGAATGAAAACGTATATGCTTGAATAAAAAAAATAATTACGTACGTACAAAGTTTTGTAAAAAAATTGTAACTACCGTATTTGATTTGTCTTTAATCATCATGCATAAATAATGAATGAGAAAAACAATATTCACTCAAATACGAAGTAAATTAACATAAAATAACCCAAGCGTGATATTTTGACGTATTATTAGGAACAGTTAAACTACTTTCTTTTCGCCCAAATATTCGTATCCAAGAAGCATACATGTGATTAAAATCAGATACAAATTATACAATACAAAACGTCAAATAAGTAAAATTATTTTTCACGATCATTTGAGTAAAACTACTTTTGTATTTAGGTGATTTCATTATTAACAACATTGTCAAAGTATAACATTAAAGTAATCATAGTCAATTTAGTGTCGCTATATTTCTATGATCAATTGTTTGTTATACCTTTAATAGTTTTACTTGTTTTAGTATAAATAACTTTGAAACATTGTATATTTTATCAGTTGAAAACATTTGCTATGAGCGAAAATGGTCCTGATCATATTAAATCATTGTGGAATTAGTACAAAAATTGTTTTATTTTTTAAGATATTAAAGTAGTATGATTGATTTCATTACGACTGATTGGTATTCAGGGATATGCAGGATAAATAATTCGAAATAGTATTATTGCTCTGATTAATTTACTTGTAAGAATCCTCTTTTTTAACATCCAATGAGATTAACTCTCGCGGCTCGGAGACTAGACAAATACTTCTCTGCCGATGGGGGTCTTTTATAACCCCAGTGGTTTCCTCATTATTGGCCTTATTCTTATGAATTTCAAAAAAAATATAGTATAAAAGCTTTAAAATATCTCTCTGCATCATTCCTCATACATTTTTTTTTATGAAAATCCGTTTTTTTTTAAAATAAATACTCATATTTTAAGTTGCACGTAAAAAAGACGTCATCCCAGCACACATATGAATTTGCTACTGACGAGTGTAGCGCAGCTATCTTACGAACGATCGTTATCGCGGGCGCTTATCGCCTTATAGCGTTATCGCGTAATCACGTATTTATATAAACTACAAAAGGTCCAAAAAACTATGATATAAGAATACCTTAATTATAAACATTGTATCACCCATATTAAAATAAATATTTAAGAAAATGTTGGTATTGGGGTCACATTTCTTGAGCTAAGAACCGGAAAAGTTAATTGCAAATTATTTCATTTAAATAAAAACTTCCAATGAGTATTTTTTATCGGATGGACAGTTTTCCCTTATTTTTAAAATGAATAAATTATTTGGTTTTCATTTTAACTAATACATATGTATAACATCAGATCATCATTAGTCACATAAACATGCAGTTGTAACACTATGGACTATTGTGTTCTAAATGCGCATCATTAAATATAATATTTACAGGAGTCGTAAGACTTTTCCTACTCCAAATCTGACTCCACAGCCCTGGTAACAACAATAATTATTTAAATATGTAAGCATTCTATAAGTTTTTCTTGTTTCTCGGATTTTAAATAAAACATAATTGACGTACCTCTCAATAAACAGTGTAAATTCTGAAAAAATATAAAATATCGATTTCTTTTACTAATATTCATATTGATTATTTAAAAATGTTAATAAACTTTTTAAAAAAGTGGCATGCTGAACGAAATATCAACCAAATAAATTTATTATTTCGTACTGTACGAATATCAGAAAAAGACGAACGATAAACTAAAGCCGTAATTATTTTTGCCGGTATCAATTGCATATCTACACGTGTTTCCGCACTGTCGACCCTCCTGCATTTATTTTGCTCCCTCAAGGGCTACCACCTGTCGAAGTATTTAGATGTCGTCACTTTCAATGCGTTGCGTGTATTTTGAATAAGGTGATTGAGCTATAGCAAAAAAAAAATGTTGAAATAATTTATTTTCTTTCCACAATAAGTACACTTCTTTAATTACAAAGTTAAACTATGTCGATTGATTCAGTAATACAGTAAGATAGATAATCAAAGAATCGGTGAAAGTTTTAGTTATAAAATACTAAATAATATAGCCTATAAACCATTTATTAACTGCTTGTTACAAAAAAAACTCGCAAATGGCGAGCTCTAACGTGAGGACAATAATTCCCTTCCCGAGCTGTTCATATTTTGGGTTTTCTTAAGTTAGTAATACGCAGGTATATATTCATCTGCAAAATTTCAATTCAAATTAAGTGCTTTGATAATCTACTGATAATGTTTCAATTTGTAGCACGTAGTGGAATAAAAAAGTTGTCAAATTTGATGTCATATTATAAATGAATTTACTCAAAATTACAACATTATTTGTCTATCTGTGTCTTGATTTGTGTTGAATATTAATAACGTTACTTTGAATAGCTATTTAAATGTTGATATTTTTATGTAAGCTGGTGTGTATGAAGCGGCGTCAAATAAACTAAAAAAATAAATACATAATCTACTGACGAAAAAAATCTCAATTATTAACCGGGTATTCTTAATCACTAACTTAATTTACTTTGAATAAGAATGTTATTTTGACTTTAAGTATTGACAACCCTCACTACGTTTAACTTCGCTGAGAGACTTTTGCGGCAGGCGGTATAAATTTACCACTCCATTGTTCTTTCGCATTCATAAAAAAAGTAAGAAAATAAATATTTAACTACCGTTCTTCAGCTATCAAGCTCCGATTGAGCCGTCCTAAGATTGTTCAGATCAGGTGAAATTTTTCTCCTCGCTAAAGAATTGTTCGCTTTTCCCTTCCTGCTGATTTGAATAATGTAATACTTACACATGTTCTGCGTACTACTTACGCTGGTTAGTTACCCAATATGTTCTGTGGTTTAATATGCAAATATTATACTCAGATTTATGATGGGATTTACGCCAGTTCTATTGTGTGTATATTCTGCGTGGAATTAATATTAATATTCATCGCTCTCAATTGATTTAGCTAGACGACACTGTGTCTGAAAGTATCATTAAAATAATATGTTGGAAAATTCAGGTTTTAGCTGTTTTTTTTTGTCTTCATTTGTTATCTTTATTAATTTAGTAAAAATGCAGTAAAACTCATATATAGCGTATTCGAAAGAGAGGTCACACATTTTCCAAAATAAAAATTGTTATTACAGCGAACATCATTTCGAAAATAATGTTTTATTAAAGGTTATGCGAGATGAAGTCAATGAGACCTTTTTTAAGTTACTTGAGATCAATTCAATGAGAGGAGACACCAAAAACACCCATATCTAAGATCTCAACAATAAAGAGAAAAAATAAAAAAATATTTATTGACCTAACAGGTATTTGAATCAAGACCAGCAGACCAGCTCTCTCAGTCTCAGCAAAGTTTTTATCTACTATTATAGTTTTAACGTGTGTTTATTGATGATTTGACGAGCCTTAGAGATGTGGCCTTAAGCTACTACATCTTATTTTAAAAAAATACACATACAATTTTCACGACGTTTTTTCGTATAAAAGCATATTTTCGTATAAAAACGTTGTTATTCATAAATAATAGAGTCTTCCAGAGAGAGGTAAAGCGAGCAAACTATTATAGAAAAATGAAAATGAAAAAAAAACTTTTTTCTTTTACTTTTGAATACAATCACGTCTTTACTTGGTGTTTTGGTTGATTGCATATTTTTATTTTACATATATAACACTAATACAATGGGTATTAACTGAGGTAACTTCAATTTGACGATACTTTACGGCATGTAGTATAAATATTACAAAACATTTAAATTATTCATTTCTTAAATACTACTCGGATCACTTCACCTCTAATGAGCTGATATGTAACAGACTTGACTGATGTCTTATGTACATATGCCTTGATTGCAAAACATCAGACTTTATTTCCATATTTAGAGAATTAAACTTGTAAAGACTATTAATTTATTCTGGCTTTTGATGTTTGATAGATTTGATATAACATACTTAGTCTAATAATATTTAAGGAACACAATTTTTAAAACAAAAAATAGAACTATACCAAAGAAGAATTGACACTGAAAAAAGATCTAAGAACATTCATAAATAATGTTATCATAGAACTATCAAAATGAAGAGAATATAGTTTTGCAAAAACAGCACAATTTAAATAGTTACTGTAAAAAACATTTTTACTAAGATATTTATTGGAACAAGTTGAATGGTTTGTAATTTTGCTGAAAATTATTTAAAAGATCCATATTACCTGTAAGAAATAACCTTTCATTTTTGGACGGGCGTATTAAATTTTTACAATGAGAATGTCAATAGCCCCACTAAATCTTATTGTGATTATTTTTTTATAATTCAAGGCTGTATAGGCTTATGTTTTTTAAAAGTACATATTTCATTAAATACTAACAATTTTTGTTTTATTGCTTTCGTTTTATTTACGCATTTTTTGGTAGTGAATGTTTTACTACAACTATAGATCCTAATTTACTATTTATACATTTTAATTTATGCAAGTATTTTGCGCAATGTTTACAATTTTTAATTAATTCTTTACCCATGAGAAAATTCCTAAATATAAAAAACACACACCTTTTGTTTTATTGAAACAAAAAAACTGGGCGTTGTCTTATTGTGTTTTATAATTATTCGCATACCGTGTCGAAGTTTAGTAAATCGCTTTTCGAAAACATGTTTAGATAATGAAAATTTCGTAAACTTTCAAAAATTTAATCAGAATTAAAACGGAGAATATCTTGACGGCCTTTAATTAACTGTGGCAAGATTGGCAAGCCATCACAAAGCATTTGCATGGGATATGAAACGTAATTATTTATCGCAAAGTACGGTATCATATGCCCAGATTTCGGAGTGAAGCCAACGGTACTTCCAGGTCATTGTTTTTCCGCACCCCGATTACCGTGGTACCAATAATTATCCGTGGATCTGAGATAGCGTCTAATTAAACGTTCGGACACTATTGTTTCAGTATGGGCTACGCAGAGCGCGATGTATCCGTGCCTTCTATTCAATTCCATACTGAATTAATGCGGTTGCCTCAATTTCATTTGCATTTCCCAACTGTTTGTTACATGCTCCGACGTTTTGGATTATTAATTGGAACAGTAAACTGTATTAGCATAACAGGGATAATCAAAAGTAAACATTATTTTAACAGTTGCTATACATTGAACATCAAAAAATGACTGTCAATAGCAAACTCTACAGTCAAAACAAGTTGTAGTTAATTCCTACAAAATTAAATTATTATTACCATATTGCAACTGGTAGCATTACAACGACAAGAACTTTTTTTATAATATGGACTTTTAATTCGTATCGATTTTCATCGACATATTTATTGCTGATGTTTGAGTGGTCATTTATATGAAGTCGGTCGTTGGTATTTAAAACACACATCCGCCCAAGAGACACAGAAAAGTTTTTAAGAATAATTTTGATTTAAATTAAAATTAAAAATATATCGTTTAAATTTATGCATATTTATATTTATTTAAAAAAATCCCAATTGAGTAATAAAAAGAAGAAATAAAAACGGCTAAATTACTTCAAAAATGGCTTACTTACATTAAAGCGTGTAAAAACATTGCGATTATCAAATAAAAATATCTAAAAACTTAAACACTTTCTCATTAAAACACTCAATATAAAAAAAATACACGTAAGTATATATAGAAGAACCTTTTAAAATAAAACTGAAATAAAAAAATAGAACGAGTTTTACTTTCCTAAGGAATCATGATCAGTTTTTATGAGAAGACTCGGGTATAGGTCTTTCAGTTAACCGGACATTTAAACTAACCGGTTTTCGGTTTTTTTTCAAATAAATAAACCGGGTAACCGGTTTAAATCTGATTTATTTTCAAAAAACCAATTTAAGTATCACACTTACCAATGTTTCAAAAAAAAGTATTTGATTACTTAAAAACAGTCAATTAGTGCATACAATTAGGAAGTAGATACAAATATCGCGAGAACGGAATGTAACGAGAGCTATTAGCTAGTCACTTGACCTGTTCTAGCCCTACCCTTCGATTTTTACTATCTTTGGAAAAATAGATGTTGAGCAGCTGAGTAACAAGCAGATATCGAGAAAAAACTTGACATAAACTTTACCAGGAGTCCATATGCTCCACATTGGGAGTGGGCATGATTAAAAAATATATTTTTATTTAATCAAATAATGATTTCTCCGGTATTTAGCTATTTGATCCTGGTGCTTTCAAATGGTATTTTTAAAAAATAAAAAACTCCTTAATACTTATTTCACATTTGTCATTATAAAAATCAGTTGAGAATACTTTATGAGTGATGAGTGAAATATAACTGAAATAAAAAATAAAAAATGATTGAATAACTATGTAGTACATATTGTAAATTAAAATACCTTATTATACAGGCTTAGAATTAAATGAACTTTCAGCTAGATCATTTTTACTTATATGTAGTGTAGCTCCCCATATAACAACCCTCCAGAGACGAGAGCTTTTTTCCGATAAAAAAAATATTTTCTAAGCCATATTGAAGTCACGGATAACTTTTATTCCTATCCAAAATTAAAAAAAAAAAACGCAAAGTCGTTGTATAGAAACCCCGCATGACTATATGGTCATGCTCATCCTTTTATTACCGTGTAATATTGAGTACGGACAGTAGTAAGGACAAAAGTGACCGTATGGGCTTGCAAACATTCGGGGTTGAAATATAGCTAAACGTGATTTTTTTAAAAATATTTACAATTTGACCTCTTTAGATCAACATAATTTCAAAACAAATACATTAGCAAAATAACTGTAAATAATTTTATGTTTTTATAAAAAAATATCTAACAGTTTCAAAAAGTAAATTAAAAAAAACGGAAATTCAAAAAATCACATGTGCTTTTGGAGACCGTTCCTGTTCCTACGGCTGATGACTTACTGTAGTCCGTACCCTTCTTAACCAAATATGAGCAAGAGCAACAATATTCAGGTAGAAAAAGTATGAATAGTGGGATCAATAGACAACGGTGTTTTGTGTGACCATATGGTGACGCTCGTCCTTGGAGGGTTAATTTGGCTACAATATTGTATTTTTGAACTAATATAAAATGTAATATGCACAGATGGTTGTGAAGGTGGATATGGTTTTGTAAACTGAAAAGTGTTAATAGTCGGCAATTGACGTACAAATTATAGATTAATTGGTCGAAGACCATTCGGAGTATATAACTGTCATTCGGTTGGAGAACAAGGATGACCTCAAACTTGTTTTATGAGAATACAATTTCATACGGATAACATAATACTTCTGATTAAAAACTGTTGTATTTCGTCAAACTTTTGTGAAATGTTTTATATCGGCACAACCTGTTTCGGTAGAACTACTATAAAATAATAATTAAAAGCGCTTTATATTTTATTTTCTTTATAAGTTTACGGTTTGTATTTACAACTGTCGGGTACCTGTCAATAGTCCATCTGTCACATGAGACGTCAGACCACAAATTACGATGGGAGCTTTTTGCGAAGCACGATTCTTTTGAGAACAAAGCCTCAATGCTGTTTTAGCGCTTTTGATCGCTTTATATGGATGTTCAATTAAGTCATGTATTTTTTGTCACTGTAAAAACAGTTTTTTTAAGAAATTATTTTTTATTTAATAAACGTTAAGATATACGTTGTTTTATTTTTGTAAAAATCTTAGAATATCTTCATATCATTTGAGAGATAATAACATTTGACATTTCATCATGTTGGGATTTTCAGAGGTACAGTGTCGCTCAAATAAGGACGTCTGGTAACCCTGTTAATTCCATACATATTGCCTTTTCGCATTCATTTTTCATACTAATCTTTATATTCGATTTCATGTATTTGATTTTGAGTTGCATGACCAACTGTCTACAAAATATTTTATAATTAATCAAAGATGCTAGAATAAATTCTTAATATTCGTCGAAAATAATTAAGGTTTCTCTTGGTTAGCTGGTTATTTTACTGCTACAGTAGGAATATACTAAAATTTATATCATTCTATCACATACATTTTAATTCGGTACAGTATGTATAGCTAAACTTATTGTTCATTCTAGGGCAGGGATAGCAAATATTTTTGGGTCAGTGTTCCAAAAATCTAAATATAAAATAGAAAAATTGAGTAAGCTGTCGGAAATTATTTTATCACTAAATATTGTAGTAAATTGTGAAGTATTTAGATTTAAAATTTGATTTTTTAGATTGTAAAAAGTATCCCAAAATCTTGAGATCGGTATAAAGACAATTTAGCGATGACGGGATCGCCAAATTATCTGGGATCCCGGAATTGGAAGCCTACAACAGCTAAGTTACAACAGCTAGAGCTTTGTGATAAAATAATAACATATAAAAGCCTCCACCCGCACACTGACTGTAGTAGTCGTTCAATTAACAGAACTGTATCAAGAATCATAACAAATCATGAAATTACGTGACACCTTCATAATAAAAAACTGTGGAAACTTTTATGTGATAGAACGACACAATGAATTAAAATGGTTAATCATTTTGCAATACGACAGAAACAGTCCAGCATAAATTGTATTAAAATACCTGGAACTTCTTTTAAATGTTATATTGATATTTAAAACGACACAGCAAAATATTTCTAAAGATTTTAGCATAAATATTATGGTGTCGTTTTGAAGATGACTGGTGAAAATAATTTCTTAGAAAATAATTGCTGAGTTGATAAATCGTTTCATATTTTACAAACCATTTATATCGAACACAAGAGACTTTTGTTGAGTATGCGCATAAAAAGCGTGATAAACTAACCAGTTAAATACTTATAAAAAATCTGACTATCGTATGGGGGATAAACACGGTGCATTTTGATGATCGAAGCAGTTCTCACGTTACTTTCAATACGCGCAATACAACGCAGCCGGACTCACTGTTTTCAATATCCAATTATTGTAAATAGATGGATTTTTATCATCTAAATGAGATGCGAGGAGAAGAAAAGGTCTAACACAGAAATCAATTTGCCGAATTCTTAGAAACACGACCGTCTTAGACGCTCATAGTCTCTCAAACCAATGTGAACAGTTGCACGTCTCGAGATATGTATAAAAAAACTTGGTAGCATTTCCCAGTGTTACATTATCTCGATGACCGATCAATAACAGTCATTCTTAGTTACGCTTTAGTTATATAAATGAGTTTGTAAGTATACCGATTCAGTTTGTGTTTAATACTACGATTGTGAAAAAAGATGCATTACTCAAATTTAGGTATGAGGCGCTATGTAATGGTGTGTTAATTTAATACGTGACCCAGGTAACACGATATAAAATTAATTCACCTGCTCATAGTTTAATTAGCGAAACTTTATCATAGCTCTTTCGGTTTTTGTATGTGAGTTATTTTGGCAGAGCGTACGATTTTTTTCTTACAGCACGAATAATGGCACTTAGATTCATATGAATCATAAAATATACAGTCGAGAACACGACGGCTTCTTTTGTAAACATCAGCTTGGTAAACCATACTTTATTTTATAACATTTAACATATTATAAACTGTTTTATAAAATGCTTATTTAAACAATGTCTTTGAAAATAAATACTTGATTAGTAAAAAAATGAAAGATAAGATATGTATAATAAATTTAGGTCACCACTAAAAACCACTCAAAAACGTTTTTTTGTTACTTGAATCAATTAGATGTCTACCATATTTTAAAAAGTCAATGAATACATTTATATTTTTGATAGATTCCACAGTAACTTTGTGAAAGTTTGAATGTAAAATAATTGTTGTGCTACAAAATGCGACACAAATTTTGCTTATTTGAGAAGCATTATAAGACATAGTAGCGCAAAATATACTTCTCATTGTCGAATCACGAGTCACATTTTGTAACAAATTATTGAAATAAAAAAGCTATAAGAATTAATAAAATATTTTTACATATGCAATCTAGAATCTATCGGGTTACCATGATAATATTTTCTTGATCACTTCAAATTGTCAATTTTTGATATAAAATTATATTTAAAAATAAAATAAAGCACGAATTATTTGAAAAAAATGATCAAGACAATCAGAGTAAATTTATAAAATTTAAGCCATAGTGAAAATAATATTTTTTTATTTGAAAAAAAAAAATTCACTTGAACAATTTAGGTGTTACCATGATCATATTATATTAACTTATTTATAATATTTTTTTTTCTAAAAGGCACCCGTCAATCTATGAAAACCTTTTTAAGGACTTGCAGTTGAAGGATCGTGGCAACAGTAAAGTTATTTGAGTAATAATAATCGACAGCAATAATTGCGAATGATCGATGCCCGGGGTCGCGCAGTGGCTGCAGAGCATGGTCACCCTGATCAACACGCAACACAATTATTACAATTATTTTTTTGTTATTATTTTAACACGAAAGTCACTCGTCTCACTCCCCATGCTTGACCACTAATTTTTGGGTTAAATTTTATTTTACCGAGCTGTAAATGTTCGCGTTAAAATAAATACTTAAGGGTTGTCAAAAATATTAATTTATTCAAACAAAATGTAAATGTAAATATTTTTATCATTTGATACTAAAATTTGTGTATTTAAATATGGAAAAGCCTCTACTACCAAAAATAAAATATATAAATATTGGAATGTGTAAGTATGTAATTTTATGTTTTTCTAAAACACATGAAAAAAAATATTGTTAAGAATCTCATAAACTGTTTCTTTTATTTTTTTTCGTCTATGTATATTCATGATAGAAATAAAATATCTGTCAAACTGATTTAAATTTGTATGTGATCTCGCTCTTGTTCTTAAGTAATTGTCAGGGATTATAGATCATTAATTGATTTGGCATTTACTTGGTAGAACTCCATTTATAACAGATTAAAATAACAAAGTATTTTAGCTCTACAGTTTTTAATAATTTAATTAAGTTAGTTAAGTTAGTTTTTAATTAAGTTAGTTCTGACGATGGCGCAAGCCGAAATAGCTATCAACGATTAAAAACTGTAGAGCTAAAATACTTTGTTATTTTAATCTGTTATTATAGATCATATTAATCTTCTACTAGGACGGCCAATTCTTTTTGATTTATGATCAGACATACTCAGTATGAACACATGAAAAAAATTCTCAAAATATACGTCCAATACGCCAAATGCGCACATAAAAATATTCCTATAATGCTAATTTCGTTCATGTATAGATTCGTACAAAATTATTAAAATCTTTCAACAGAAGATAAATATAAAATATGAATGAAATGATACGAAATCTATTATTACTCACACTGAAATTATATTTTTTTTGTTTTCTTTTGTGTTACCTCGAATATAATTTGTAGTAAAACTGTTTATTAAACAGCTGTAACTGCTTTCATTTGTATCTTATTATCATGCGTACATTTGTCGTACAGACTTTAGTGCTGTGTGCATAAGGAAAACCTCTATGCATGACCAAGACAAATATAAGATCCAACGTTAAATGTTAAAGTTCTAAAATGTTATAGTCACAAAAAAGCTGTGAGATTTGTTGTTATCTATCTCATCGTTATTGACAAAATGATATCTTAATTACCCTGCGTTCAATTGGTCGATCAGAACGAATAGAAATTTCATTTCTTCTAACATTCTAGATTTGGAAATAGGCCGTATAAAATAATACTTTTAATCTCTGATACATTAATGATAAGTAGTAATTTGTAATAATGTTTAGTATTTTTCTCAACAGAACGCACAGAACGGTTAACTCTCGAGGAACAGTTTCATTTCGAGCAAATGAAGGAAACTCGTTAAATTATTTTATTTTTGCATACACATTGAGTAAAAATACAAATGCATGTCGCATTAAAATATTTTTCTTAGAGCACTTTGCGCAAATTGGCTAAAATTGTTGGGTAATCGGCATCATGTGTATGAAAGACTGGCCACATTTACCGCTGACTGCATTTAGTTGCATGTCATACTAATTATCATAATAAGTTATTCCGCTACGTCGCCTTGCGATTGACGTCAGTTGTATTCATTTAGTTATTTTCCTAATACACTCAATATTTAAAAAATAAAAATATTTCTTTTATTAAATATTTAGTACTGAAAAAACGATTAGAAATTTTCAATATCTAGACCAGTCGGGAGGAACCTGCGGCGTTTTGAGTTGATTAAAATATTTACTTTGATAAAAAAAAAATATACGCAAGCGTCAACCCATTGTATGTTCGACAGTCGAAAAAAAAGGAGGGCTGTTTGTTTGAAATTTTTAAAAAAAATATTTGACATTACAGCTTACGCCAATGCGTCAAATACTTTTAAGTTGAAAGATCATACGAGATATACTCGATGAGAATTTTTTAAAAGTCACATGAGATAAACTCAAGGAGAATTGACTTCACAAACACCCATGTCTTAGATCTCAAATTAAAATTGAAAAAAATCCAATTTTGACATTGACCTTACCGGGATTCGAACCTAGACCCACCCAAAGCAAGCTCTAACCAACTAGACCACAGCGGGCTGTGTCAACGTTTTATTTACTGCGGCCTTATATTCTCTTAAAATTTGTGCTATAACGTTACCAAATCATTTCTATATGATTTTAAAAGCTTTCTTATGAAAAATCGTACACATGATATATAATTGTAATTGCACTAGAACCGCACATTTAAGTACGTATATTGTTGTGTAAGTATGTGAGTCGAAGAACAATAATTCACTTTTAAATAAATTTAAAAGTTGTGATATTAATAATTAAAAAAAGAAACAATTTATGACAAATAAGATAAAATTTGAATCGTTCAAACTATGTACATTCTCACAGATTTTGTCACTAACGACCCGGGTTTCGCCTTTCGGCATCTTCAGGCGTTCAAATGCACGGATGACCTTAATGCGTTCAAGTTCATCATTGTACAAAATCTTTGAGAATGTACATAGTTTGAACGATTCAAATTTAATATTGAAATTCCACCAAGCACCTTCAGTCAAAATCTTAAATTATGAAAATAATAAAGATTTTAGGATAAAATTAAATTAGATAACTTTGTTTCTTTAAATCGTGTGTTACTTATTAAGAAGCATCCTCAGATAGAGTACCCCAAAGATGTGAAACATTGGTCATAATTTGTAATATAATATCTGGAGAAAAAAGTTATCAAATTCATTTTTATATTCAAATAAACTTCCAAAAAGTTCCCTCCATGTCCGTTAAAAATATAAAGAAAGATTTGTTTAGAATTTCAATAAAAAATCGTTATGCTTATGAGAAGTACACACCTAATCATTAATAATAAACTATCCTAGTTAAATTGAAAAAAAGATATTTCATCACCTACTTTAAATATTTCTGTATTCAACCAATTAATTTAAGAAATATGTCGAATGATATTTTTAATAATGATAACCATAATGTAAAAATAGACAGGAAGTTATTTTTTTAAAGCATCACATTAATTTATTAACACATTATCGTTATTTCAAATTAGTAACTATAGGCGTCGATCGTAAAAATATTCTCATGTACATTGGACATGTTTGTACAATTGTAAAGCAAATTATTCACGCACCATATCATCAGTAGCGTATCACAATAAGGGTAAATTCAAAGAGCTTTATTAATAACATAATTTTATTTAAATCTAATGATAAAAATTTATCATATTTTTTTATCAGTAGTAATGACAGTTTATCACCTTTCCACTAGGGTTTTTATTCAGTCCTTTACAAGAAAAATCTGAGAGATTATTTGATCTTCAAAATATATATATTTATATATACTCTATATATAATAATATAGTCTAAAATATTGAATTTTATTTCGTTTATGTGTTTAAAAAACAGAAATAAATGTTATTCAAATAATTAGGCCCGCTATTTTTTTCCTTTAGATCTTATATTTCATTATTTAAAATATAAATCAGTAGGCCACTGATACTTAAATACTTCTACGTTCTTTCTGATAATAATACTCGCCTTGCAATTACGTGAAGCATCAGTAAGAAGCGCATATAAACTTGGTCATATTGTAAAGTTATGCAACTCAGACAGATGGATATGAAAGGAAAAAGGAAACTGTGTATGGATAATAGTAAGTTCTTTGCTTAGGTGTCAAGTGAGTTCTATTCTTTACTATTACAAAAGATTGTTATGCTCTTGAATATCAGTAGCACCTGAATATACAAGCTCTTCAACTAGAATATGTCCTCATTTATTGAGCAGTTTTGAAACGCTGAAACCTGGACATATACATTTATTAATCATATGTTATTTTAATCAAATATTGGCAGCCATAATTTGATTTAAAAATACATTCTATAACAACAATAAATTATTAATAACTACACTAATAAATTATAGGAGACAATATTCAAAAAATGATTGTAGTACAGGTGTTAAAAACATAGGCCAAACGCGTATCATACAAAAGCTTTGGTAGTGTCTCTATGAAATTTCCCACCGCCACCCGACACGACCAAACGTGTGGTACTAGAATTCATTTTACGTGGCGTAACAACGTTATTAGTTTTCTTTAAGTTTGTGTCCTGAGATTGTCTCGAGAGCAGTAACTCAAAGCTAATTAAATTGCACTTTTGGTGTACTGAAAGATAGAGCTTACTCTGATGTTGTCGCCAGTCAATATTTTATCTGTATAGTGCCCAGATAGAGAGAAAAAGACACAGTGAGAAAGAATGAAAGTATGTCTGTGTGTTTGTATGTGTGCGTGTGTGTTGAGCTGTGCGTTACAGACAGATAGATTTATACATAATCTTGTCACGTTTATCTATTTGACTAATACCATACTGTTATAAAACCAAATAAAAACAGAAACATATTAGGTCTAGTCAGTTAATTGCATTCGAACATTTAGTGCAAACCATTTATTACGGTTTATCAAAAAAAAACTTTTTATTATATTGAAAAACATACAATAAACTATAATTACTATCAATGAAAATAGCCACGCATTTTTTGTTTTTACGATTTAAGAAAAATCATGTACTAGAGCTTCGTTTAAATAAAATCATCTATCATAAGCTCACTTATATTATAAATGTTTACTTTCAATGAATAGAATTATCAAATAAATATATTTTTATTTTCAACTGATCAAAATCAGAAGTTTGATTTTTACTATAGTAACTTTACTTCGAAAAATATTTGGTTAATGATTTATCTGTAACTTAATATCATCTTATAATCTATTTATGTATAATGGCAGTAATACTTAAATATATAAATTGAATTGAGTTGAATTTTGTTTAAAAAAAAAAATCTCTTTTCTAGGGCACCACTCATCAGTGAAACTTAATTGTTTTGAGGTAGCCTTAATTGAACTACTCGTAATAATAATTATTTATTTTAAAATGTGAAAATGTTGATCAAAGTTATTGTATAATCACCATTAGTTATCAATATAAATATTTGTCAGATATATTATTTCTTATGTGCTTCTTTTACTATTTGATTTACGAAGCACTCTTATAAAACACCGGTAGCGCGATGCTTCACAGTTTGAGAACAGTTCTGAAGTGTAATGGTTCTGAAATGAAGTGGAATATCTGCAGTTGCCTTCTTTATCTGTTTTGCCGGGGTAATTGCCTGCGAACATGCGATTATTTTTATGTTCAATTTAATTATTGAGAGATGATTACTCTGAGCAATTTAACTATCAATCACAGAGAGCGAGCGACGAGAAACTTGCTCGGCGAAGTCTCGGTTGCCTATCTAATGAGTCAATATTATTGCTTTATAAGTAAGGAGGTGCTGGAGGTGATCGATATGGAAAAAAATAATTGATTCAATGACACCACGATTACTGATCAAAATAACTCACCGTGTGTACATGGTATTCTAAAACAAATCTTCAATATAGAAAACACCATTTAATATTCAGTATCATCAATATATAGTGTCTGTTACCTGTTATCAAAATCAAGGTTTTGGTTTCGATAACTGTGTTCACGAGCTCAATACCAGAATAGATACTTTCATAAAAAAAATCGATTTACAAATATATATATTTTTTCGTGCTTAAATTGAAGTTGAAAGATCATTCGAGAAAAAGTCGATGATAACTGCTATTACAAATACGCACGTCTTTGACAATTCAATTTGTCAATTTGACATTGAACTTATCAGGAATTCAAAACCAGACCCGACTAATATTATTTGAAGACATGGATGTTTGGAATGTGTTAATTCCTTAACAAACCACTAGTATTTCCCCAGCCCTACACGTTTATTCCTACTCCTTCCGAAAAAGAGGAGTTGAATAATATACAGTTATCTAATAACAACTTCTAATGAAATAATCTTCATTAAGAGTCACACTGAAAGCGGACATGGTTACAAAAAAACATAAAAACATATTGCAAGACATATATTTTCTTTACATTGACGAATTTACGATTTTTTCCCCTTCCGTTTTTAAAAATGAATATTTGTAGAAGATATTTAAAAACGTACACGAAAGAAAAATAAACCGGCCTTTTTTTGTGATTATTCAAAAACTGTTCAAATTATCTGCTTACAGCTAAGATACGGACAACATAAACTAAACGACATAAGTAAATCAATACTGACCAAAATGTATATTTAAACTTAAGACCATCAAAGTTGTTACCCAAAAACATTTCCTGCGTAAAAAACTGATATATTTAGATTGTTATCGTTTATTAAGGTGGCAATAAGTTGAATTGAATGTAACGTTTGCCTTTTATCATCGTTCTCACACATTTAAATACAGTTTTAATTTATTCTTGCTTTTTCTGTCACATATGAGTGACACTATAGTATCCTAATAGATTATTTCAGGCATTCGATTTTTAAGCAAATACCTGTTAATCACTTTTCTTTGACACTTAATTAAATAGTACAATAAGAATTCTTAGCTTCAGAATACTGATTGCAATTATTTTATAACTTTTCTTTTAAAAAGTAAAGTATAATATGTAAAACAACAAAGTAAACTTTTAAGTAATTGAGTCAAATATATCAAAAAAGCAAACAATGCTATCACAAAACCCCACACCCTTTGCACATATAAATTGATTTTGTCGTATATGTACCTATTACTCTCTTGACCACATTATAAATTTATAAATGTGACATATTTAAAAAAAAAAATATATTGATTATCAACGATATTTAAATATGTTTCTTTCGTTGTATATAAAATCTATCTTAATTGATAGATAGGTAATAAAAAAATTATCGATGGAATTTTTGAAACGCAGCTCGATTTGTTGAAGCCAGATGTTTTCGAGGCACTTCGAATTCAAATATTTATTTCACACATTACAGTCCATCAATCTTAGGTACGCCGATCAATGCAATATCGACGGAGGTTGGCCAAGGCATTACGGAATGATTATAATTTCATCGCCTGCCCGGTCGTTAATAAAAAGCTTCTTTCCGCGCGCAGCTTTATCGGAGGCTTCGATCGAAAGATGCTCGCCGGTGATACATTTTTATTTCCAGCCTGCAAACAACAAGGGCCTATTATCAAATATAGACGGACGGCGCTTTCGGCGTATCACTTTTACGGGTTAACCCTCAAATAACTTTATAATCAATACATAATTTAAAAACTTTTAAAAATAATCAATTCAATACTTTCGTTATAAATAGAAGCAACTTTCTATTTTTATTTCGGAACCAGTACAAAATAGTTTTCGAAAAAAAAATCAATGTATGATAAGAATCTTGTGTTTTATAAAATATGCCTTTAAAATTCTGATACAATTTAAGAGTTTAATATACACACAAACATGACAATTTTTTATTTGATACATACATAATATTACGAATAATGAAAAAATCTTTATGAAAATTAATATGCATTCATTACATTACGGGTTCCCAACCTGGGGGTCGCCAAGGGTTTCCAGGGGGTCGCCATTTTTTTTAGATTTTAACAATATAGCAAATCGAGGATTTCAAATTCCTCGGTGAGCTAAAAAAAAAAGGAGCTTCGGAGACAATCCGGGTAAAAAGTAAATCGAGGATTTCAAATTCCTGGGGGGGTTCGCTAGTCACACGGCTTTTATAAAAAGGGGTCGCCACCCGAAAAAGGTTGGGAACCTATGCATTACATGTTGAAAAAATACATACCTGGCACTAAATATTAGGGGTAATAAATCGAATAAATACGCAGAAAAAAACTTGTCTTTAAAATAATCTAAAGAATGGGAAAGCGGACTATTTAATAAAAACAATTTTGAGTAAGATATTTTTGTAAGAGTAATTATTTAAAAAAATAGCGTGTCATGCTTAGATCAAAATTCTAAAGCTAAAGCGAACGATACCATTAAGAATTATCTGAACAAAATCATCAGAATATTCAATTAAACATGACAAAATGACACTTGTAAAAGATTTTTATAGATTTGAAAAAAAACACATGGTATTATAGATACAAATATTTGGTGCTCTAAAAATCAAGCACTTAATACATAATAGGAGTAGTTTTAATGGGCTATGGTTATGCGAAGGTTAAAAGCGGGCATTTCCGATCAGTTCAACCTTTCCATAAAATGGTAGTTGGTCGTTTAGTTTTTTTTCAATAGCAAACCGTAAACAACATCAGACGAGGGCTCTTTTAGTTCGTAATCCGAACATTAGTAAGACACCTCTGCAACGTACAAAACGAGTTTTTTTTACGAATTAGTCATTAGGAACCTCTAATGAACCAAGTTTTTGGAGCAAATGACTATTTATTTGATCGTTTAATATACATGTAACATAATTTATAATTATTTTTTTAACTTAAGATAATTATGTATCGTTTTGATAAAATTAAAATTGATGGTCAATATTTTAAAATATGTTTGTAAAACTCTAGTGTACTAGCCAATTTAAAAAAATCTTGAGGTTGAAAATAAGTTTTTAATTATTTTACGTGAATTCTTATAATTTGATAGTAAAGTATAATTTTGGAATGAATAAATTCATCGTATAATATTTTGATTAATTGATGCTTATAAAACGTGAAGATAGGTTATCTGTATATGCAGTATTTTTTTCTAAATATATTAACATATTTATGAATCATAAAAAATATTCTACTTAATAAACTAATAAACAAGCTGAATTCCTTATTATAAGACAATTGTCTAAAGTTTATGTATTTTACGAAAATGTGGAATATTATAAAATAAATACATGAAATAAAAAAAGACACTAAGCACCAAAAAAATAAGAAAAAGTGAGAATGCAGAAACGTTCTATGTAACACAGATATCATTTCTACATACTTATTTTTTGGTACCTACTCAGTGCCTTTTTATTTCTTGTATTCAAATTTACCAATATGTTACAAATATTAGTTTTGTTTTTATAATGCAAACTTAAAATAAAACTTTATTTAAATATTGTTTCAAAATTAACAAAATAAATACTCAATGTCCCAAATTGTATTAATTTTTTTTTTAAATTTATTATTCTCTTTTTGTTTAATGAATTTGTAATATAGCATGGATAAATAAATCTGATTTTAAAACGAAAAAGTATCAAATGTGTAAGCGTCCTTTCGACAAGTTAAAATAACGCCTCCAATACCCACATCATTACAAAGGGGTAGGTAGGCTCGTTTTGTTTATATCCGGCGGCGCTACCGCGATACAATGACGCTTTTTCAGACGCTTCTGTGGCGCAGTAACTTTACTGGGCGGGGAGCTTTCGATTTATAGCGCCGTTATGATATTGCCTCCTCACCACGAAAGCTGTTTCGTTTATTTTCTTAATGAATATTAATATAATCGCTTGCACTGTAATTATCAATTCGAAAAAAGAATACACAGATTGTTGTTTTATTGTCGGCGTTAAAAGCTCGCCCGTTCGTTTGGGTTGGATTTTTTTAATGTAGGTATATTGTGTTTAGTAAAAAATCTTGAAAGTCATTCATACTTTTATTTAATTATTTGTCAGTATTTTATTATTTCTTTTTATGGCTTACATATTATAAGTTTTGTATTATTTAATATGTGCTGTACTTTGGTGCAATCTTTCGTATCATTTACAAATAATTTAAATTAACCAAAACGGTTGAATATTTTAAGTGGTTGATGATTTTTCATTTATTTAAACATCCTTTTTTAGGAACTCTTCGTCCACCAGGATTGATCGGAGGAAGTAAACCAAAAGTTGCAACTCCTGCAGTTGTGTCCAAGATAGAACAATACAAAAGGGAAAACCCAACAATATTCGCTTGGGAGATCCGGGAGAGACTTATATCAGAGGGTGAGTTTTGTTCTGCTTAATAAATCTTAAAATATAATTTTAAAAATTTCATCATGAATATTTAATTACTTTGATTTGTTTACCCACGAAGATTTTTATTTTTTATTTAATTAGATACAGGTTTCATAATTGATCACATTACATAAATTTAGTAAGAATAATTTGACGTGCTACGTATTTTAGGTATTAATTTTCCTTTTAAGCAAATGGACTTTTTCAGTATAGATTTTAATGAAAGTATGGTCGTAACGGTGATATATGATACGTTTATGAAGACCGTCATATTATTTATTGCACATATAATCAATCATCGGATTTGGAGCTGCGTATGGTGTAGTAATTTGTTTTTTATAATACAAATTTTAAAAAGAATCGTTATTATTATTGAAGTTAGTAATATTTGGTATATATATTTATAAAGATGCTACCCATTTGAACACATTTAAAATAGTTAAAAAATACCTATTGTTTAGTTTATAGATAAACAATTTAGTAACTGCTAATTTGCCGCCTGTGTGGTCGAGTGGTCAACGTTGTTGGCTTCGGCTACGGATGGCCCGGGTTCAAATCCCGGTACAGACAGTTTTTATAAATTGATTTTTCAATCGATTTATGAATTTTTGTTCAAAGGCATTGGTGTATGTGATGTCTTGAATTCCCCCCTCTCACCCATCCTATCCTACGAACGGGGCGTATCGAAAGCGATTAGCTTACCACTAATCCTTCTATCCCTACTCTCTTTGGAAAAAGAGAGGTTGAGTAACTGAGTAACAAGCAGTTCTCGTAGAAACACTTCTGTTGAGATAAACTCCATTAGCAGTCCATATGCTCCACATTGGAAGCGGACATGGTTTTAAAAAAAAATGACTATATTTCCGTATATATTGCTTATCACTATGAAAGATGCATATACATATCTTATGAGGAGTTCAAAATTTTAGTACTTTATTGTAAAAAAATCTTGAAATATAAAAAGATATTTGAACAAAGTAAAATTTAATGTAACATCATGTTTATTACAACTATATAAAGACTAAAATTATAATTATAAATCACTGGTAGTACGATAAAACAGACATGGTAAACATTATTTCTTACCACTCATAATATGTCGCCTGCTGTGGTCTAGTTGGTTAGAGCATGCTCTACCGATCAGGTGGGTCTGGGTTCGATTCGCGGTAAGGTCAATGCCAAAATGGATTTTTTCAATTTTTCAATTGAGATCTAAGACATGGGTGTTTATGACGTCGATTCTCCTTGAGTTAATCTCATGTGACTTACAAAAATTTCTCATCGAGTATATCTCGTATCATCCTTAAACTTTAAAACTTTCAAATATTTGACGCATTTGGCGTAAGCTGTAATGTCAAATATTTTTTTTTTAATTAAAAATTATAAAAAAATATATATATAAATTATTTACTTTATAAAAGATTTTTTTGTGAAATTTTGACACATTTTTTGAGATGTAGTGTAATTTATTTAATTAGGCAAGTGAATATATAAAAAATCGAGTTTTAAAATATAAAAAAGGATAAAAGAAACATATTATTTAGTTATGATATGTTTGTTCAAATTCAATAAAATGATGTGTGCTGTAGTTTTTATAAGTTAAGAGAATAGCAACTGATAATTGAGTTGTGGTTTTAAGAACGTATTCAAACACAAGGGTCTTTTATTCCCTTATATACTTACCTATACTTCCACACTAATTATTAGTTATTTACTTAAAAACTCAAAAACCAAATTTACTACCAGTGATTTATAATTATAATTTTAGTCTTTATATAGTTGTAATAAACATGATGTTACATAAAATTTTACTTTGTTCAAATATTTTTTCAAATATTATCAAATATTATACAGCGGGCGACATATTAATAGTAGTAAGAAATAATGTTTACCATGTCTGTTTTATCGTATAAAACAATGCGTAGGTAACTAAGTAACTACTTACAATTTTACTAAGGATGCTTTCAGTCCATTATATTTTCACAGCTCCGTTAATCTCGGCTTACGTAACTCGCAGCTTACTTCCAATGAAAGCCAAAAAATATCCAATGAACATTAGACCTAAAGAGATTTGGAAGTTTAATAGGTCATTGAGCACCTTCACGTGTAAAAAAGGTAACGAGATTAAGTGACTCGCTTCGACCAAGGCCTGGAATTTTAAGCTGATTTGCCTATATTTTAGGTAAGAAGCCCATAATTGACTTATGCGGTAGTCAACACAAAACTTGATGACGTTAGGAATATTTAAACAGAATTATCTTCGGTTTTTGTAGTCTTTAGATGGGATTATGAATACTAGACTATAATCTAGGATTAATTATAAAACAAATAGGTATATAATAAATTCATATTGATTCGTATATGAGAAAATAAAACGCTAACAGAAATGCAGTTTGATTTATGATTTTAAAATTCATCGGAAATCTGTATAAATAAGAATGATTATTATTTAAAAAAAATGTATTGTAATACATTCGAAAAACTGATTAATATTGATATAATTTAAGATTGCGACTGAAGGTGCTTGGAGGAATTTCAATATTAAATTTGAATCGTTCAAACTATGTACATTCTCACAGATTTTGTCACTAACGATCCGGGTTTCGCCTTCCGGCATCTTTAGGCGTTCTGACTGAACTTGAACTGACTAAGTCTGACTGTCAGTTCAAGTTCATCCGTGCGCTTGAACGCCTGAAGATGCCGAAAGGCGAAACCCGGGTAGTTAGTGACAAAATCTGTGAGTATGTACATAGTTTGAACGATTCAAATTTGATTTATATTGGATTGAATAAAAACAAAGTAATGACATCTTCGGCCATTTGATTTGGGATTATATCGAATTAAAATTTCACATTTTATTTGATTATATATTATGAGGCTCAAAAATTTAACGATTTTTTTATTGATATTTCCGAAGCTTAAGATTTTTGTCACCGTTGTTTTGAAAAAGCTCTCGGCTACTTTAATACCAAGAACAATGAAAAGTAACAATTGTTAATTCAAATAATGTTATTCTGTAAAGAAGAAATTGGCGTTTCAAATTTTTAACTGATTAATATTAATTTAGAATTATTTTCGTTATGTACACTTCCACAAAAACCTTGGCCGAACACGACCCGGGTTTCACCTCTCGGCATCTTCCTTTACTACTCAGTGCGCGAATGCACTCGAACTGACCCGAAACCCGGGTCGTGTTCGACCAAGATTTTTGTGGAAGTGTACATAAAGAAAATAATTCTAAATTAACGTTAAATTTCCATCAAGCAAATTCAGTCGAAATTTTAAATTAGATTAATATTTATTAAAAAATTCTTTCTATCGTTTTCTATTGTTAAGTGGTTTCATAAAAAATTAAAAAAAAAAAAAAACATTCAGATGTAATTTAAGATAATGTGTGCTATAAAACAATTATCTTTATATAATAGCTTTAAGATTATTTAAATATGAAACGTTCGTGAGTGCGTGTGGCAAATTTAGCGATCGGAATCTACCGCAAAGGTGAGAAGGTGCATTTAATTGGTCTAGGTGTACGCTGCACTTTTGTGTTCCGAGCCGGCTTCACAATAACAACCGGCTCGAAGAAAATTAATTTCCTATTACCTCAAAGTCATGCGCTTTAGAACAAAGGCGTCAAAACACGTCCCAACTATCGCACCTCAAAGAGTATTGTTACGCCGTGTGATGATGATAATAATGGTATGAGTGTTATGTTTTAAATGGCTGCAGTAAACCAGATCCAATGCACAGCTAGAACATGATCCGTGATAATAGTCATTACTACATTTTGCGTTGTTTCCGTAAACTTATTACCTGCTCATTAATAATCATCTAATAGCTTGCGAACGTAATTAATCAATATACAATATATAAGCGCATTATTTGTTCAGATATTATTTTCATCGTACTATAAAATCAAGCACTTTATATTAATACAAGTATGAACTCCTTCACTTTACACCATTTTTGATTCGTACAATTAGAAATCTTCTCTTTGTAAAATACATTAATATATATATATTATATGTTTTATTAGAACAATATTCGATATTAAAGCAAATATTTTAATGTTGAAAGATTATACGAGAAAAACTTGATGAGAATTTATTGTAAGTCACTAAAGATCATCAAGGTAAATTGACATCACAAACACCCACGTCTTAAGTCTCAAATTTAAATTGAAAAATCTAAATTTGCCATTGACTTTACCGGTAATCGAACCCAGACCCACCTGTTCTAACCATCTGAACAGGGTTTCTCAACCGAGAGCCCTGTGCCCTCTTAGGGGGCCATATAGATTTTGTTTTGTTTTGGGGAGCCACAGTACAGTTTAGGGGGGCCATGTGCAAATTCTCCGAAATCCATATTTCAATAATTTTGAATTTGAAATCCTTAGAAGAGCTAAAAAAGAAAAAGAAAAGTTCCCACGCTGACTATTTTAGCAAATTCCTTGAAATTCGAATTTTTATAGGAAAACAAATCAATGGTATGGAGACCACATGAAAATAAAGACACTCAATAGGGGCCATGTGCCCAAAAATGTTGAGAAACACTGATATAGTGTTTAGTTAAAATGTTGATCTAGATCTAGTGGGCGATGTGATGTAAAATGTTAATCATTGTAATGATTTCAGTGACAATATAAACACAATGTTTAGCTTTACTGGTAGTAACTAACGTGTCAGATGTTTTTTTTTCAAATCGCCATAAGTCACTGCATAAAAATCATGCCGAATACCTCAAATCTTATGGTATAAAAAATATTTTGTCAGAAAAGGATTTGTAATCTAAAAATTACAATCGCCAAGCAAAAATCATGTCGTCTTTTCAATTATATAGGTATATAATATTTTTAAATAATCGAATCGAAGACAAAACGAAAATTCTGTTAACGAGTAGTGACTCAAGTGAAATTTATCCAATGTGTTTGTTTGTATCATGGATTGACGTTTTCGAGGCTTGATTTTTTATTACATTCATATTTTTAAAAACATACATTATTTTATACAATTCAAAATTTGACTATTGCATGAACATAAAGAAGTATTTGTTAGTACACGCGATTTTCAGTTTTATTTCAGTTTCTGCTTATTTTCAAACAACGTATGATTGTGTTTCATATTTTAAGTTTTTTACGTTTATTTTCGATTGATGTTAATATAAAAATATAGCCGGCTTCATAGCAAGTCTTCTGAATGCCACGAATGTTTTGTAAGTGTTGTTTTTAAAGTTATCTCTATTGACTAGAAGAACTGCAAAATATGTCAATAATTCAGAGATCTATTTTAAAAAATATTATTCCAAATTGGTTTTATTTATAATTTTTTGACATAATCTTATTTATGGAACGATTTTGCAATTTAAGCTGATGAAAAAGTACACGATTCCCATTTCAACCGAACACTACTTGTGTTCAATTTTAGATGAGTAGTAAATTTGTATTCAGAAAACACGTTCTTAAGTCATATGTAAGCCATTATAACTGGCAGATTTATCTAGTCAAATAAATGTAGCATGATTTATCCATAAAGGTTGTATTCGATTTTACTGCTCTATAGACAATTTCAAAGGCGTAGAAGGATTAAATTTTGCTTAAAAGCTTAATAATAATTCTGAAAGCTGTGATAATTATAGTAAATTGTCAATATTAGGTATCGTATTCATTCTAAAGCTTAAGGTTTACAGAAAAGACAAAAAACTCACCTCTGAATTGAGAATTTATATAAAAAGTTTTCTATCAAAATAACATATTTCACCGACTTTCAATTTCAATAAACAAAAAATAATAGATGCCACACTCAACACAAAATTATGTGTAGAGATTCTTTATATAAAATAAATATACTTTTTTTTGTCAATAAAATATCGACGCGTAAAATATAAAAAAATATGGCTACACAGCATGAAATAATTTATATTAAAAATTGAGTTTAAGTCTAATATTTCCAATGTATTTTAAAATTAAATAAAAGTATGCTTATCACATATTTATAATTCATTTAATATTAGAACCACTCAAAGCCTTGTATTTTTAATAAATAAAGTAGCGCATTTCAGTATCATATGTTTTTAGCTAATACTTTATTTAAAATATTTTTGATAACAAAACTTCACGATGAATATATTTTTTAAGCCATGTTCGCTCTCAATGTGAAGTATTTGGCCTCCGAGACGTAAGTCAACAGAAATATTTTTATGATAACTGCTTGTTCGCTCAACCACTTTTTTCAAAGCGATTAGGTAGAAAAAGAATAGGGACAGGGCAGGAATAGTGGTAAGCTCTTGCTGCGCTCCATTATTATTGGATTAGAAAGATGGAGGAAATTTTGGGGCATGACCACAATTCTTGCCTTCAAACTGTTATTGGTAAATTGATTTGGTCTGCAGCGCAGTGGTCAACGTCATTGGTTTCCGTGATGGATCTCACGGGTTTGAATCCCAGTACAAACAGGATTTTTCAATCGATCAATATAAATACTATGTGAAGGTAAAACGGCGATACTATCAAATATTTACAAAATGAAGATGACTGTATGAAAATATATATTTTTTTATATTCAGCAATTAATTTAGATGGTTGTTAATTATTTTTTATAAACTCTCTTAGACAACCATCTGCAACTAAATAGAAAATTGTTGACAAGTAAATAATACGTTACATCAAAACGGTGATTTTTTTTATTGAAAATAATCACGTAACTTAAAAAATCAATATTATGAAGTTTACGCATGTTTAAGTATAAAGTAAACTTGTATCGATTTCAAAACATGTATACATTAAATATTATATATAGTAAAGCACAAATCATCAGTTTTAGAATTATCGAATAATTATTGAATCAAAATATATGCAATTATATAAATAAATTGAGTGTTTTTCAATATATAAAACAAGTTCGTTTTCATATGAGCTGCCTTTGCAACTCATTAGAAAATTTGGTATTCATTCAATGGTAGCGGCAGCTTCAAGAATAATATTATTACACTCGCCATTCTAGCGGCTTCCCTCCCCATATAACTTCGCCTCGCACCGCTTTCCGTTGCGCGACATGTCGCTCGAGGCGGTGTCATACAAACCGAATCTGTCATGTTCATGCCAGAGTATGGAAATATGGTCAGGTACAGTAGATCGAAGAGAAAAATATAAAATTCATTGGAATAAAATACCTAGAAATAAAACCTAAACTTTTATTTTGTAATTTATAACTGAAGAATTAGAATCAATTTTGAGTTTATTCGTTAGCCCGTATAAAAGAAAGCACATTATGTAGCACAACGTTATCAACTTTAATTTCATATTAAAAATATAAAATTTTACAAAGTAATTGCCAAATCCATAAAAAAATATGGGGTAAAGTAGCTTAACATGATACTTCAGCACAATTAATACATGCGATTAAGCAAATATTTTTTTTTTACATATGTCATAAATGAATGATTTTTTATTCGAAGCAAAGGAAAGTTTCAAACCGAAAACTAATACGTGATAATAGTGTAAAAATATCAACGTATTTTAGTTCTACAGTTTTTAATATTTTTTATACGTTCAGTCAGTTATGACGATGGCGAAAGCCAAAATAGCTATCAACGCATAACAATTATTAAAAACTGTTGAAATAAAATACGTTGATATTTTACACTATTATAATAGAGTTCTACCAATTAAATGCCAAATCAATAAATCATACGTGATCATTGAAAATTTATAAAGGATAAGTAGACATTTCATAATCAATAAAGAAAAAACCAGCAGTAAAAATGGTGTAAATAATTGATGTGCTATATACAAAGTATAATATTATACAGAAAAACATGTGTTAGTCTGTCTGTCACAAGAAAAGTCATTCTGGCTGCCATTTTGAGGCCTAATAAAATATTTTCAACATTCAAACATTTACTGAGAATTTTCAACTTATACCATTATTACTAATTATTGATGGACTATATATAGTTTGTGAGTATTACATTGATGAGGTATGATTTTTTGTAATATTTTCAACTATTCACTTTTAATATCTAGCAAAATCTAACACCATTTTGTTTTCGAAAACTAATTGTATTTCCAGTGTCAACTTTACACATTATTTATAATTCAAGGAGTTTATTTAGAAAGATTACGTAAAATTAGGTTCACGGTAATGTTCTTAAATTTCTTCTTCCAGTTTACAAAAAATTTCTATCATCTATCTCAGGCAATGTCAGGTAATGAATGCTGGCATAAAAAACGTATCACGAATTTCATAAATATTACCACATACACAAAAAGGCTAATAAAGAGGCATTGTCTTAAACTTAGGCATATACGCAAATAAAAAATAATATGGTAAAGGTTCATCAATTTTGTAATTGACTAAGTAGTCGAGTGAATTAAACTGAGCTGTTACTATCGGAAGCTCTAATTAGTATTCTAGTCCTAAAATTAGACAGGCCCTTATTTCCCCGCAGAATATAAACCTTTTTCTTAGCGAAATGGTTTTTTAAAGAGGCGAACAAAAATGTTAATACGTACCATAATAAAGTAATATTTTAATAATTTTACATAAAAAATACCAATAGTAAATAATGGACAGATAATTGATACTTTTCACCATTATGGAAAATAATATACATATTTTTTAGAATATAAAATGATTAAATCTTCAGTTCTCACCTTCTCACTGTTATTTTTAATAAATTTATTATTTTGATGCAAATATTTTACATATTTTAAAATCTTGTTTTCGATCTTAAAGCAGTAAATATGAAGCGTATAAATCTTAAAGTTTATCGATAATCATACTTAAAAATTATAAACATAACATTTCAATCTCTCTCGCGCATCAAGTGTCATTAAAATCAAGTTTAATTTATGAGCATGTTACGCTAAATGCATGATTTTAACTTAATTCGATGTTTTGCAAACGTCTCTGAAGATTAATGTTTTTTTAAATAAATTATCCGCTGACTATAGAAAGGTTTTACCGACCTTGATATATTTTTTTTAAATAATCGCGCATATTTTTGACAAATAAAATACGGATATATATTTAAAATTCTGAACGAGCGCTTACTAGTGATAAAAAAATCTAGTTTATAGATTGAAATATTTTTATTAGTATACCGATTGATGAGTGAAATAATAAAAATACAATTCTTTAAAATTAATAAACTTATCGCTGTGGATCACATATTTACAAAGCCATTGTGTCTTGTGTGAGGTCGAAGATTAAATTTTGAGATAATAGTGCGATAAACAAAAAATGGCTGCTTCCAATGTCATAAATTTTATATTAGTAAAAACAATAATTATTTTAAAAACTTAACAGAGAGCTTTATGATATGAAAAGAGAATAAAATTTATTGAAATATTTTATGACACCTATGGCGGTAATTGACTTATATTTGGCGTCCAACTATTATAGTACTTTCGATGGTTCCCTTAAAAAGGAAAAATCCCAATCTGATTGATTGCAACTCATTAGTATCATTATTTGTTTGCTTTATTTCGATTTTACACCCCCCTCCTTGCTCCTCTTAAAAGGAAAAAAAAACCCAAAAACTCCATTTTGTAATATCATAATTTTAAAATGTTAGAATCAATCTTGCTTCATTACTTAAGCAAAATTTGCGATATTAAGTCTGAAGATGCCTCTGAAAGAGGCAAAACACGTGTCACAGTTAGTAACACAATACGTGGAATAATCAAAGTTAATTTAAATTTTCTATTAACTATTATAGTATTCACGTATAAATAAACTGAACGAGCAGCGAACAGATCAAGTAATATTATATCTATTTATGTTACATTAGAATCTAGATAAACAATATTTAGCAAACTGAAAAGTTACTAATGCCGTCATTTATTAAATAAATTTGAATATATTAATATAAAACAGACAAACATTAGCTTTTTCAAAATACACAGTCAAAATAAACGAAAATATTTTTATTATAAACTCAATTCATCTTTTGTGAATTACAGATTTTTTCTATATTATAAAATCTGTAGATTGATGCGAATCAGGTACGATATGTCGCTCGTGGCGATTGCAGAACATAATTTACAACACACAAGAAGCTTATCTTTGAACCATTTATTAGGGATAATTTTATTACGATTTAATACCCCAGTTCAGTTTCCAATAGCATGATTAATATGGGAACATGCCTATTTTCATTATCGACGTTTCATGTCGGTGCTTTTATGACGCACCGTATCAATATGGCGGTCACGTAAAAGCCATATCGCGTTATTAGACAGTTCATGTATGGAAAGTGAGACATGGGTTTATTTTAAATTGTGTGTGAACCATATTGCGGTATCTCTTGCCGTAGCACATCAATTCAGTGTGTCGAATCTGCAATAATTTCATTTGATTTCATATATGCTGTTATTACAGTTTGCATCTATGTATTTTTTAAATTTAACTTGCGTCAAAATTATATTTTGTTTTAAAAAAGTTTATTTGGTTTTGGTGGTGAGTCTATCATATTTTATATACGTCAAGAAATTGCTTCTAGCAAGGTGATAAAAATACATATTTTTTCAGAAACCTGAAAGGGGTGTATTATCACTCTTATACTTTTAAACGTAATAATTGTGAAAGCAATCGAATGCTGCTTAATAAACTTATTTATACTGTATAACAACGCGTAATATACCGTAAAAACTATTATTTAGTACTTTCGATGGTTTCGGCGGTAACTTTGTGGAAGTTCATTTTAATAGAAAATTTAAATTAACTTTGATTATTCCATGTATTGTGTTACTAACTGTGACACGTGTTTTGCCTCTTTCAAAGGGCATCTTCAGACTTAATATCGCAAAGTTTGCTTAAGTAATGAAGCAAAATTGATTCTAACATTTTAAAATTATTGATTTCGCTTTATTTCGATTCTACACCCCCCTCCTTGCTCCCATTAAAAGGAAAAAAACCCAAACTTCATTTTTTAATTTCATAATTTTAAAATGTTAGAATCAATCTTGCTTCATTACTTAAGCAAACTTTGCGATAGTAAGTCTGAAGATGCCTCTGAAAGAGGCAAAACACGTGTCACAGTTAGTAACACAGTACGTGGAATAATCAAAGTTAATTTAAATTTTCTACTATTATTTAGAGCCTGAAAATCTACTTACCTGCCTAAGATTGTAAGAGTGACTTCAAAAATCATTTCACTCTAAGTTTAGGTTTCAAACTTTATACTTATACAAACGTTGATAATATATATAAGCCAGAAATGATATTTAAGTAATGATTTGATCTAGAAATATTGTATTTCTTAATTTTAACAGGCTATTACGAGGCTGTCTGAGCCCCAAGAGCCCACCACTGTTTTAGTATTATATAAAAGATAGTTGACTATTTGTTTTACTTTATTTAACCTGCTGTGTATTTTTATATAAATAAGTTTATATAAAAAATAACAACAATATGTATAAGTTAACGTAATAAAGGGTTTTAATGCACCAATCTTGTTTGTGAGTAGAAATTTTAATGTTTGCAAAAAAAATTAAAAATATTTCAGACTCCTTTTCGTGAGAGAAAAATTCAATATTAATATTATATGGGAATTATTCAGCTGTACAATAAAAACACAAAAAGCGTTACAAAATGACCATAGCGACCGGAAAATCATCATTTATTTTTAAATAAATGTTTAACATACTGATATAATATTAATATTATGAAAAGATTTGATAAGATAAACGATAAAGTTTGCATATTGATTTATCATAGCATTTTCCCACACGAAAATACCTAAATATCTATGTATTCTATCAGTGAGCGTAGTGTGTGAACTAAATTTTCTATTCTCACCATTTTAGTTTGCTTACTTAACATTTTACCGGATGTGGCTTCCTTCGCTCCGTGCCTACTGATTCGAATCACTGGTTTGATGGCTCCGAAATTTACTTCAACCAATACGATTATTGGTAAGAGTGCTCCTCCTCTGTTTTCGTATGTGAAGTAAATAGAATTACAATCGGTAAACTGATACTCGTACAAAACTCTATCCGTAGATTTTCAAATTGAAATCTACACCTTAGTTTTTTTAAGACTTATTTTGAAATTATCATTAAACTTAACTACTTGTATATATTGTTCACTCAAAATATGTATATATATGAACGTTTGAGAATACTTTAAACTACCAATGTGTTCAATATTCTGAATTTAAAATCAGAAAAATACATGTTTTTACAGCGTGCTTTTCTCTGTATTTTATTATAATTGACTGTTTTAATACAAAGTAAATCTTGAAAGATGTGTTATGTATACTCAACACCATATCATACAATGTTTATTCTCTACGAGATTCTATTTTCAAATTGTTTCATTCTAGAATGAAACAATTGAAGTATGAAACAGTAGTTTAAAGAAAACAACTGCAACCTGTCATCTCACTATTTTTCTTCTTGATTATTAAGATTGATTTTATAAAGTGTAATATTATTATTGTTATCAGAATAAAATTGAACCAACATATAAAAGTGTTTTAGTAAAACTTATAAACATAACAGATGCTTTAAAGGAAATTTCATAACAAAAACATAGTATTATATAAAAATTATGGGTGGTGTTGCTTATTGCTAGCAATCAAACGATGAAAATTTAGATCAATACAAAGATATTAATACCTATTGAAGAAAGACTATTAATAACACTAAAAATATTATTACTGATTTATATGTTTTTCCAATTAAATAATTTTCCAGGAATTTTGCTAAATGTTCAACGCTCTTGTATTTCGTCGTGGTGTTCGTGCGTTCAAATCCACAAGAGGGACAGTTTCACAAATTGATTTTTCAATCGATTTATGGATTTGTGTTCGAAGGCATCGATTTATGTGATAACTGAAACTACCTCCCACCGAAACGATTCTAAAACTGGTTGAAATAGTCTTGCACTCACCTAGTGGCAGATTAACTTATAAGCAAATGGGGTCTCCAAATCTTAGAGGCCTCAAATATGGCTAATATAATAAAACCTTTATACGTTTTGTTCAGATTTTTCTACAGTTTTATTAGTTTACTTGGAAATTTTCGAGGTTTTTGTGTTATCCAAAAAACAGGGCCTCCGAATTTCATTGCTCCTGCGGCCTCCCATTTCTTTATCCGCTACTGTACTTACCTGTCCAATTCGTTTATCCTTACTCTGCCCAAAAAAATGTGAACGAATTTGTAACAAACATATAATTAATTAAAGAATAACTTCTGCTGAGATAAAGCTCCATTAGAATTTTACTCATATGTTTCAAATTAAAAGAGAGAATAGTATTTTTTTTAACTTGCAACAATCCACTAATTGTTACCAGGTACCAGTTGTGTAAAATTACTTTTCATTAAAAGATCGGAAAATAATAATATCTTCTTTGATATTATATAATAACTAAGGTGGTATTTTTTTTTAAAATTTCGTATTTGACTGTAAATAATATTTTTTTATACCAATAGAAAGTATCATAATATTATCAATTTGATGCTTTACGGTTCTAATAGAAGTCCGGCGCTAAATATTTTTAAATGACTTTAAATGTCTTAATTCTTTAAATTATTATTATTGAGGAAAAAAATGAAATGAATATTTTTTAAGCACGGTACGCAATTAAAAGTTTTTATTGTTCGAAGTTCGAAAAAAACAAATAATCTTTCTCCACACGCTTTTGAGATATATTTTTTTGCCATACAAAAAAAGCTAACAATAAAAACGAAATTTTATACACTCACCGTTAACGACTGGATAAATATAATAGAAAATACCTGTTTTCTGACATCGTTAAAGGTTTAACCTTTTTACTACACATCCCTTAATATAAGATTACTAAAGGGAGCTATCCGAAGAAAAGATTTCGGGTCGTTTATCAATACAACATGTTTGATATGTCAACAGTGTATTGTTAGTTGTAAATATCGTGTAAAAATGATAAATATTATACAGCGAGCGACAGGTAGTCAGCCTGTTCAAAATATAACATTACATCGGGTCGTAACAAGATATTTTTAAATGATAATTTTTTATTCATTCTACTTTTTACTAGACAAATAAATTAATTTGAAAGCAACAAGTGAATAGCGATTGGAGGTATAAAAACTATGCGATATTTTGGAAAGTATGAAAGGTGTTTGTCTGGTTATTAATTTTATTTATGAAAATAATAATGTTTAAATACAGCACAGATAACTAAAAAATAGGTATTTCGAAAACACTAAAACAAAACACTTATGTTAAGCCTTGTCTACAGGAATTGAAGGTTGCGAACCTTTATATATTTGTAAGTTTAATCATTCAATTTGAATCGTTTAAATTAGGTACACAAGTTTTGTCACTTATGACCCGGGTTGAATGTATAGTGTTTATATAAATTAAAAGAAAAATGGCTCTAAGCTTAGTAATATATTTATTTTTTATATAAACACGATACATTCATTTACTAAGCGTCAGTTCAAGTTTATCAGTGCACTTGAACGCCTGAAGATGCCGAAAGGCAAAACTCTGGTTGTTAGTGAAAAAACTTGTGTGAATGTACATAATTTGAACGATTCAAATTCCATGTAAGGTTGTAAATATATTTAAAAAAACACACAGATTTTACTAATAAAAACGAATTATAAATTGAATTAATGAAAAACATAATCTTACAAAGGAAGTATGAATGTGATTCGTCAGAATCAAAAATATAATTGAACTTCATATCAGATGCCTGCTTCTAGTGAATTTAATAAGCACTCAGTCAATATCTTAAATTTGAAAAAAAAAAATCGTTAGTACTTTCGATGTTTTCGGTGGTAACTTTGTGGAAGTTCATTTTAATAGAAAATTTAAATAAACTTTGATTATTCCACGTATTGTGTTACAAACTGTGACACATGTTTCGCCTTTTTCAGAGGCATCTTCAGACTTACTATCGCAAAGTTTGCTTAAGTAATGAAGCAAGTTTGATTCTGACATTTTAAAATTATGAAATTACAAAATGAAGTTTGGGTTTTTTTTTCCTTTTAAGGGGAGCAAGGAAGGGGGTGTAGAATCGAAATAAAGCAAACAAATAATGATACTAATGAGTTGCAATCAATCAGATTGGGATGTTTCCTTGGTTAATTTAAATTTTCTATTAGTTAAATCGTTGTTTTTTGCCACTTCTTACTAAGGATTTACTTTAGCTCATATTTAGTGCTTACCAATGAAAACGTGAGTAAACCTTCATCAGCACTTCTGGATATCATTTAAAAGCATTTACTGGCGTGTCAAAAAATATCCTTGTCAAGAACTATACATAATATATAAAGAATCTCTTTATATGGACGTATACTCATGTCTCTGTTTGTAAAGTGTGACTGAGAAAATAATATATCGACTGTGGAAAGGAAAAAGGACGTAACCCACACATCAAATTTTACAGGAGGCGCTAAAAACGTGTTTTGATGATTTTGTGACATATGCAAATTATGAATTATACACAACCTTGAAGTGCATGGATACTTCTAAACTGGTGTTTAATTGACATAATCTAATATTAATTTAAAAAATTGACTCGGAAAAACCGTTATTTCAGTGTTTTTTCTTGGTTTTAATTTTTTACAAGGTCATCTTTTTCAATCTTAAAACTAAATTAAGATACTAATTCGGAATTTTCAGCTTCCATCCTTTTGATAGAATGTGTATCAAGTTTGATGCATTGTGATTATCGAAAAAAAGCTGTTTTGGAAAATTGAGGGTTACGTCCTTTTTCCTTTCCACAGTCGATATACATTATTAAAAACCCAAATAAAATATTGTCCTCTGTAGTCTAGTTGATAAGAGCTTTGGTCTACTAATAAGGCGGGCCTGCGTTCATGTCTCGGTAAAGTCAATGTCAACTTTATATAATTCTATTTCAATTTTATATTTAAAACGTGAGTGTTTGTTATGCCTCTTCCTTTCGTTTTAACCTCAATGGACTTTCCCATTGAATTTATCTGATATCATATTTTGATTTCCAAAATATTTGGTGCATTAGTATAAGCTGTATTGCCAAATAAATAAAAAAACGTTTTACAGAGTAATCTTAATTTATAAAGGATGGATAAAATAAATTTTAGATTTATTGTGTTAGTTGGTTCCTATAAATATTGTATGTTTTTATCAAAATTGTGAATTTATCAGTAGATTAGATCGGTTCTATCTAGCCTAAGGCATCCAATCAACCGTCCAAAGCAACTAACCGGTTTTTGGGTTTTTTCGAACAAATAAACCGGCTAAACGGCTTAAGCCGCAATTATTTTCAAAAAATCAATTGCAGTACCATACAAACCAATATTCAAAAACCAAAAAATATAGGACATTTTAAACTTGAATTGTACAAACAATGTACATTCTCACAGATTTTGTCACTAACGACCCGGGTTTCGCCTTTCGGCATCTCCATGCGTTCAAGCGCACGGATGAACTTGAACTGACGCTTAGTAAATGAATGTTTCGTGTATATATAAAAAATAAATGTATCATTGAGTTCAAAGCCATTGCTGGCGAAAAGGATAAGTTCATGGGAATGCGCACATATTTGAGTAGTAAGTAGTTTTAAGAATTATATTTATTTGTTTGTCGGCAAAGGTTTTATGATTATATTTATATAAGGTATAGAAGTGGAGATACCGGCATATTTAATATTTCATTTGAAATCGGATGGCTTTGCAATTGTGATCTGTTTATTTCCAAAATTTCCTGGACAGTCGAAATCTTAAATTATAGGACATTTTGCTTACTAAAATATGAACCAATAAGGTGTATAAAATAGTAGATTAACTTAATTTATTTTTTTCAAGTCCGCTCAAAATGTGAAGCATATGGTCTTCAAATGAAGTTTATCCAAACAAAATTATTTTTGAGATCTGCTTGTTACTCAGTTGTTCAATCTATCTTTTTTCAATGAGAGTACGGATATAAGAATATTCGTAGGAAAGAACTAAACGCTAAGAAATCGCTTTTTCTAAGGGTAAGAAGCTCTGTTATTTTAGGATTGGAATGGAAGGAGGGAATATTTAAGTTACAAACACGCATACCTTCCAATGAACAAAATGCCACTTGTACGAGCACTTGAATCTGTAACATTTGTCACGAAAGTCAACGACGTTGACGAAAACTCCACTTAACTGATATATGAATAGTTGTATAAAAATCAATTGTACTAAAGGGGAAAAGAGATTTTCAATAAACTCTGATTAACCGTGCAAAATTAACCGGTTTTTGGTTTTTCTTAAAACAGGCAATAAACCAGTTAAGCGGTTTTGATTTAAGCTATGTACTATCCCCCCTGAAAATATTTTTTATCAATTTAAAATGTTAAATTCAGCAACCTTTGGTCGATATCCATCGATTAAAAAAAACTGAGCTGTTTTTACCGGTGATGATTTGTTATTTTTTATCTTTAAGAGAAAACAGATACACCGTTGATACCTGAAAAAAGACAATGAAGTATTGACAGGTCTTGATGACTTGTGATTGATTGTGTTTTACGGGTGCAATGAAACCGATGATGAAAGATAAACGGCTACCCATTAAAAGAACCCATACTTACTTGAGTGCGAGTTAAGAAGCTTTTCAAAGGCAACACATACCAATCTTAGTTTGTTATAAGGTGTTATTATTAGATAGACCTTATTGTGACTGTGCCAAATTTTAATTACATCACTGACAGTCCACTATTTTGTACAGTTCTATAATGATACGAGTAGCTTGTCTAACAAAAAATATAATCGAGAAAGATATTATTGAAGACTTGAATATAAAATTTCTTATCTTGTTTAAGCTTTTCTTTAGCCGTTAAAATGAATTAATATATCAAATATAAAAATAAAAAGTGTTACACCAAACACTTGTGCGCTAAATTTGATTGTTATCTTATTTAAATTAATACAGTTTGTATAGTACTTAGGACGCTTAAGTTATTCAAACACCTTTAAGTACACAAATATTACTAAAACTAATTAAGTGAATATGTTATACTTTATTACGAACTGATTTTTTTTTATAAAAATAAGAAAACTCTTTTTGTCGAATTCAAAAACATTTATATAGCAATTGTTACTATTACAATGGAAAATTCACAACGATTGATTTAAGTGTTTTACGGTAGGCTATTGCACCATTTTGCTTCATTTAAAAAACTAAGAGTCTATCTAGCAAGAAGTACAGACATATTTTTCTCGTGCGATCCGCAAATTATTTAGCTATATTTAGTTTTTAACACTTAAATGAATATTTACGAAAAAAAATAGAACAAAAAAAAAAAAAAAAATTCTTACTTTAAATTATACTCATTTACAATTTGATTTTGTATTTGCATTGTTTAAGTCCATTACAATATTTTTAAAAATACCATATTTTGTCATTAAAGTAAGTAATACTATTTGTTTTGAATCTATGTCATGACATATGAGTTAATATGCAGAAGTTTTCGGCATAAGATAGTAAAACATTGTTTTTTCACTTATTTTTTTATATTTGTACATATATGAATAGTATTTAACAGTCAAAAGTATTCTTGCGTAAATCTATTAAAGATTGAAATATAAAAAGAATATTTATTCATTTAGAGGTTTTTTCAAGTGAAACAACAAAACTAAGTTATTGTACATATGGATTTCATGAACAAAGATTTCCGACTTATTACTTTATTTACTGTAACAAAAACAGCTTATTGCTTAAGTTGGTATCGTGGTTTAATAATCTTTTGAAGTTTAGATTTTTTACTTAATTATACTCCGCCAAACATTGAATTACTGAAACTCGTATCAAAATACGATTTGTTTTTTTTTTGTGTTTTTACTAATGTCACTGTGCTAGGCATTAATTCAACTTGTTGCTGGTAGTTCATTTAAAATTGTTCTCGCCTTTCAAATGATCAACAGAGCATTCAGAGCCTGTCTATCGTTTGACTTAAATAAAAGAAAGAAAAACAGAAATTATTCTCGGGCGAGCGTTGTGGCCAATGAAAATTATTTGCCTTTCAAGCAAATTGCGCGATCATGACTGGGCATGAAGCCGCTTAGATATGAAAAAAATAAGACCATCTTCTGTTTGTGAGGACAACAATGGCAATGGAGACTCGGCTGGCTGTTACCTGCTGGCGTGAAGCGAATCATCGCATATAAATCCACTTGTTTTGTTTTATCTTGAAAATTCATCAGCGGCTAAAAACAAGTGGCAAATATTTTAATTACCTCTTTTATCAAAATATATGTTTGGATTTTATATAAAGTCAGTCTCAAGTACAAACATTGTACCATTTCAAACTCTAATTTTGCAAGACAACCTAAAAACCAGGGCTGTGGAGTCGGGTAAAAAAAACTCCGACTACAAATTTTCAATCATTACCGTTTAACTTACATATGTATATGTTTGTTTACCATCAAATAAATTAAGTTACTAGAATGATTTAAGAAAATAGTAATCATTTCGCCAATCAATATGATTTATAGACAAATATTTTTTAACAAATGAGTCAGAGTCATAAGATTTTTTCCGACATCGAATCCAACTTCGGAAAGAAAATTTAACTTAAAGACTCTACAGTTTTGATAAAAATCATTATTATAATACTATAAATTGAACAATCTAATCATTTCTCTTTTCATAAATAAAAATATATTTTCAAAGAATCAAATATTTTAGCGCTATAACAGTGTTTACCTTAATCAGCTGCAACGTTTGTACTATCAATTATTGTTACATTTGTGGAAATTCTAGCTGTCATTTTTAATCATTGATAGATGTGATTATCAAAGAGTTAACAGTGTCGCTATTCAATTTAAATTACAAATGTTTACTAACAGCAGTTACATTTTTGAGTTTGTCCATCTGTAAATAATAGTCTTGAAAAATATTTTTTGGCTGTGTCTTTACGTTCAATTTTAGTCGCTAATTTGTTTTCGCGGTGTAAAATTTGAGACGCAATTTCGAATCAACCAAAATTAAAGTAGTCATAATCGATGTCTAAAAAATTTGATTTGGACATTTCTGATAATGGTCAAGTCCAGCAGTTTTATGGTGACATGTTTATCTGGTGGCCGTTGACCGTAACACCCCAATGGCCGTCAATTAGGAGCCTCTTTCCGCTACTTCCGCAATTTTCGACGATTTTTTTTCTTGCTGAGAGCTATTGTATTTGTTTGACAAAACAAAACACAGACTATCGTCGCAGACACAATGACTTAGCTCCATTGTCGTAGTAATTAATGACGTTTTCGCTTCGACTTTTGAGCACTTCGACGCAGTATATCAATGGGAAGAAAAGATTTTCGGCTTTTGGTTGTCGGTGGAAATTCTATTCACACTGATAGTTAAGTATTGAAAGTGTAAAATATTAAAAAAAAGCGAGACCAAATAAAGTCAATAAAGTGTAGGCAATTTTATTTTCTGCCAGAAATTATGCTGTATTTTGATATGGTTATTTTACTGAAATTTAATTTATCAACGATAGCACAATTATGTTTAAGACAAGTGAGTTTATTAGTTTCAATTATAAATGCCAGGCTTATAAGATTCATCGTTACAGATTTCAAAATACACCATGAAAATTGTGTATATGCTTACGAGACATTTTATAAGTCGGCGATGCTTATTTATGCAATTGATTTAAATAATTCAACTTTGAAACATAAACGAAACGAGATGCAATGTATTATAGTGTTTCTATGATCGTTAAAATTAATAAAAAATCTAATTTTAAAAACTATATTATGCAAACAATATATTATTTTATTACTAAAATCATTCTTGCAATCGAAAGTGGTGCGTTGTTTATCTGATGATTTATATTTAAAATGATGTATGTACATATATAAAAATTGATTTTGTTTTAATGTTTTAATTTTGATTAAAATCAGCTTGAGCTATTGTATTTCCAGTAAAGCAATTTTCACAACAAATGACTAACAATTTAATATGTTTTCAGACATAATATTGCAAGATACAAAATTAATGCCGACGTTATGGTTGGACATTTTTATATTCCATACACATTTATAATAAGATAAGATCCCAAAAATTAAAAAAAAAAACTTTGTCGGTCCGATGTCATATTATTCCGCGTGAAAGACTGCGGCTTTGTGACCTGCTACCGAGTTGAGCAGGGCCATCTTTTGTTAGGGCATCAAAACGTCTGACTAAATAATGAACAAAAATATTTTTAACCTAATATTTGCTTACTGTAATTTATTCTCAAAGTTGCTAAGAAAAGCTAAAAAAAACTTCAAATAAAGATCTACTATATCAGATATTTGACTTCAATAGCTTTACCACCATTTGGCTAGACGTTATAAATTAAAGAAATAATTAATAGTAGATTCTTTATACGTCTTAAACATGGAAGTTTATTTAAAAATACGTTTTTAAGATTCTAAATGATAATCAAGTTATCTTAAAAGACATACGAATGATTTGATCATTTAAAAATAAGTATAATATAAAAAACATATATTTGAGGATGTATAGAGCTGTTTTCATTATAAAGGTACATACAGTTATTAATAATTAAGTTATATTCAACGGTTTTTTTCACTCACCCTTCTTTTAATCAATGTGTTATTAGTAACAGATTGACAACAGAAACATTTAAAAATACACTTTTTGCGAAGCTGCATACTGGTTGATAGTATATTATATTTCACATTCTTAATTTCAAATGATAAAAGTTTCGTCTCAATTTGTTTATTGAAAGATGTCAATTTTACTACCCAGATTTTGAATTAGTTTTATAATTATAAATGCTTTAATTTAAATATATATATATTTATATATATAATAATAATAAAATAACGTTCAGCATTTCAATAACACATTTCAAAACGAAATTCTTTATGTAGGCCAAGCAAAAATAATTCATTAAAAACTCCATAAAATAATTATTGAGCTACGGTAAAGGCAGTTTGTGCCAACCCTATGTCTTCTCGTTAAATCACCTGTCATTTTAATAAACTCCTTTCCATTGAACAAATTTCTCAGAGTTAATCGAAAAGAAGTAGTTTTTCTACCAACTTTGTTTATAGTCGGCAAGTGTAAAACGCTGCTAAAGCTGATTTATCAATCCAGTCACCGATTTGAGTTTTATTTTACTTGTATTTTTTTTCAAATTACATCAACATAATTGTTACCAACTAATTCATATTTAATAAAGATTTTTTTTGTTTATTTTGCTACATATCGACTGTGGAAAGGAAAAAGGACATAACCCACACATATCAAATTATACAGGAAGCGCAAAAAACGTGTTTTGATGATTTTGGGCCATATGCAAATTATGAATTATACACAACCTTGAAGTGCACGTATACTTCTAAACTAGTGTTTAATTTACATTATCTAATACTAATTAATGAAATTGTCGAGGAAAAACCTTTATTTCAGTCTTTTTTCTTGGTTTTAATTTTTTACGAGGTCATCTTTTTCAAACTTAAAAGCTAAATTTAGACACTAATTCGGCATTTTTAGATTGCATCTTTTTGATAGAAGGTGTATCAAGTTTGATACATTGTGATTATCGAAAAAAACCTGTTTTGAAAAAACTGTGGGTTACGTCCTTTTTCCTTTCCACACTCGATATGATACTCACTTAAAATATGAATTTATTTGATTAATATAAAATAGACGTAAAGTTGTATTATTTTTTTATCCGCTGTAAAAGACAATACAATAAGAATACATACGGAGATTGATCTAAGTAAATCGTGCATTTTGGTTAAGTTAATAAAAAAAAATATAAAAATATGGAACAAGTCATTTTTGCAATTATAGATAGTTTCTTAAAATTATTTTATTTGGAGGTTCAACAATTTCATTAGCTTTGTTTATCAGTTGAATAATGTAAGCTGTCAATACTTGATCTAAAATCTCAATTTATATCTTACTCCACAATTATTATGTTATGTTTACTATTGGTTTTCTCAGTAATACAGTATCTTAAGTACGGATACATTGTTTTTTTTATATCAATATCAACTTGCGTTTGAATCGATTTCTATTTTTCAATGTCTTTTATAACTGTATGAACGAAAACATTGGAATGTTGTTACGATTATTACACGTGAAGTTTGAGACACATGATATGGGCAATGTAAAAATAATTGACAGCCCGATCGAGTTTGGTGTAAAAAAATATGACAGAGTCTGACAAGGCCAGTTCTTGAATTAATTTTCATGTTTTTTTTTGTGTGAACAAGATACAAAACAACAAATATTAAGCACCTAATCTGTGCAGTAGATTGTTCCATATCGCGTTTGTCAGATGTGGTGAAATATTCGCAGAAGCTTACATATATAACATGTTAAATTTTAGATGATCTCTTTAAATTAACCATTATTAAAATTATTTATGTAAAATAATATATATTTATTTAATCCATGCCCGCTTCCAATGTAGAGCATATGGCCTCTTAATGAAGTACATAAGTTGTTTTTTCTACGAGAACTGTTTGTTAATCAGTTGCTCAACCTCTCTGTTTTTCGAAGAGAGTAGAGATAAAAAAAAGATAAGGCTTAGAGAAGACGAGTGGTTGGCTAATCACTCTCGCTACATTCGGGGGAATTTTTAAACATCACAGCCTTCGAACAGGAAATCGATCAATCGATCGAAAAATGCTGTTAATACTAATGTTAATGCACGCGAGGTCCGGCATGGAAACCAAAGATGTTGACCGCTGTGCCATGGACCCGATTTCTGAATGAAATAATATTTTTTATGAATTAAGTTTAAAAAGTCCATGCAGTAAATGCTTAATCTGTGGAGAAGTACTGAAAGCCATTAAATGATATAATTTACGAAAATAGAGCTAGTATATATTATGAATACGTTCAAGAACTAAGCTGAATATATTTGAAAAAATGCATTTTTTTTCAAAACCGTGTTATGTACACTATTATCTTATTTGATTGAACCAATAATTGTTTGATATTTTCATGATCTTACAATGATTTATTTAACCCTCAATTTATACATATATCAACTTTTTTGTATAGAAGAGTAGACCACGTGAAATAGTTTTGATTATTAATAAAATAGGAAGAAAAGTGCTTCTCAATTCACCAAAGAAAATTTGGTATAAATACTTACACTTATGTACAATAAGCATATATGTTATGTTAAAAATGATTTTTTCTTTAATATTCAATTTATTTTTCTCGTAGATTTTTAAGCCTTTTTGCACCCGATTAAATTATTATTAAGCACAAAAAAACTGTCTAGTTATAATGAATAACGGATACCTAAATTTTTATAAGAACACGTGTTTGTTATATGAATATTAAAATTAATTGAAAGAATCAATCTATTGCTAACGTTAGAGAGAAAAGGCACCTCAACGATAAAGCAATATCATTAAAAAATGATGATAGACTAACGGTATGCTAAGCTTGAACACGTCTCAGCCTTAACTACTTTCGATAAACTGATCACTTTATAAACAGCAATTTTCTGAGAAATATAAATCAAAAATCATCACCCTCTCATTTGAATCCCAACACGTACAAATTGTACAATATTCACTGAATCCATTTATGTTATGGCGTGGTCAGAAGTGCATCATTATGAGCTTTCGAATTGAAAAGCTTCCTTCAAAACTCTCGAGTGATTGAATCCTGGACGGCCGTTTCCGAGAATCGGGAAGGCGCCGTTCTTGTAAACTCGTCAAAAGCTGCCAAGTGAAGCTTCCAAAGCTCAGCGTTTTTAATACATTGATTGACATGTGGAGTCCTGTGTTAAGGCCGACGGTGATGTTTATAAAAGCCGAATAGAATTAAAGGGAACAAATAGTTTTTTTTTTACTTTACTAGCTTTAATATAATATTTTAGAAATGCAGTGGAAAGGATTTATATGCGATGTTTGTGGAACAAATATCATATTAAAATAAAAGGACTGCAAAATAAATGCAGAAATTGAAGTGAATTTTATTGATTGAATTGACGTAAACTTGGTTGAGCTACTTTTTATACGACTTAAGACTACGAATAAAGCAATGATTTTTTTATTTGAAAGATAATTAAGTATTGAATATGTAATACAAATTTTGTTGGTGATGGTGCTACAGGTTTATAAAAAATCTATACTCTTTTTTAATTTGAAATTATTAGAAATTAAATATTAAGTAGCGAAGTATTAATAATTTAAAAGTTATATTTTAATTCAGACAGCGTCTTTCATGTACCAACTCTAACAAACATTAATTACTAGAAGAAATTGTTTAATATCAAATCATAAGGAGCTGAATATTGTATCATGTCAAAAAAAGTATGCATAAATAAAAAATGACAAGTATACAATTATTACATTACACATTGAGCATCTGAAAAAGTAGTTTTTTTTTTTATTTCTATACGTAAAAAAACTCTGAACAGTTGAAAAAAGTATGTATCAAGCGGCTTTAACTATTAAGTCTTATTTCTTAAATCAATGGTCTTTTATCTTTTAAAATGTTAACTAATAAATTTCTGACACCATAGCTAAAACTTTTTAATTGTATGTATCATATTAATTGTTATGTCTTAACGTTTGTTTCTTTTCTTATATTGCAGGTGTTTGCACAAATGCAACTGCACCCAGCGTATCCTCAATCAACCGCATCTTACGCAACAGAGCTGCTGAGCGAGCCGCTGCTGAATTCGCAAGAGCGGCTGGATATGGTCTTTACGCGAGTGGTCCGCCGCCACCACCCTACGCGCCTTTCCCTGCATGGGCGGCCGCTGCTGCCGCATGGCCTCCAGGACTTGCTGCTCTAGGAGTGTCAGGTCACGGTGGATTGAGTGGTGGAACTCCTAGTCCAAGAGATCAGATGCATCATGATGTAGGTTCTGCTTTCAGGGGGGAACCACCACGGGGAATGATAGGTAAAGATTGATCAATAAAATTATTCAAATGCCATTGCATTAATTAATATCTACATTAATGACCAGCTATCTGTTTGAATAGCACAATTTTTTTTAATATTTTAATGCAGCTGTTGAAATTGAACATTATGCTGAATAAAACAAAAAAAATAAGAAGCGGAAAACACATTACCTATTTTTATTTTGGTTACATAAAATGGTATATTTATTATAAATGGCTTGAAGTAGATATTAGGTACACATGTTTATTAATTTGAAGGTTAATTTATAACTAATGGTTTTAACAGACATCGACGGTGACGATACTGGATCTCTTGACGGAGAACAACCAAAGTTTAGAAGAAACCGCACTACCTTTAGTCCTGATCAGCTCGAGGAGCTAGAGAAGGAGTTTGAAAAGTCTCACTACCCATGTGTATCCACTAGAGAAAGACTTGCCTCCAAAACCTCCCTTTCAGAAGCTCGAGTTCAGGTGATTATTATACAATAATTCAAACTTTACGATTTTTGTGTATGTTTTTTAACGCAATAAATGAATTAAAGTAAAAAAGATATTGAGAACAATTGTTGGCGAATAACGTAACTATATTTTTTTTATTATAAGATTTATTGACAGTGTAATATTAATGATTGAATTAAGATTAGTGTTTAATATTATATAGACAAAATTATAATCATAGATAAATCTTTTTTTAAATAAGTATATTATTATGCTTTATCACATAAAAATGAAAAGGGAAAAAATAAAACACTCATTTGTATGTAATATATTTTAAAACCTTTTATAAAAACTGTGTTTTATAAATATACTTGGTACAATATCGTATAATGTTAATAATTAGGTGTAAAAATAATCATCAAAAAAACAATCATTTTATACGTTACTTTAAACATTATCGATTTTCAATTTTTATTTTACAACAATATTTATAAATGAAAAAATATTTTTTTTTTGTTAAGTCTTTGTGAGTTATATGTTGTACATAGACGATAGTTGAAATCAAAACTTTCAATGAAATTAATATTGGTTGTCAGCCAACAACCAGGATTCTGGTTATAACTACTAAAAAATTCCCTTACTTTTTAAATCTGAAACCTAAGTTTGGATACTAATTCGGCATTTTCAGCTTACATCCTTTTGATGGAACGTGTATCAAGTTTTTTACATTGTAATAATCAAAAAAAGCTCTCTTTGAAAAAGTGTGGGTTACGTCCTTTTTTTCTTTCCAGAGTCGATATATGTTTTTATCGTTAATGAATCCTAGAATAATATCAAACAATACTTATATTCATAATTTTCTATGAAGGTAAATTTAAATCATTTTTATTGCTCAATACGTTTTATTAAATAATTAATTTGTATTTTTCTTACTACTGTAGCATTTTTAAATATTCATTAAGATTGATGTATGACAAATTATAATCGACATTGTGTTGTATTGACAATGAATGATTAATTCTTTTTTTGTAGTATTATTTGAACTAGTGTTATTAATAATAAAGTATTGACAAATTCATTCAAGTTGTCATAATCGGATTCTCATTAAACCGTACAGCCAGTATACCAAAGTTCATACAGTCAATAAAACTAACATGTTATAAATAAAAATGTTTTTGTACCAAATGACAACCAAACTAATACCCATATTGACTGACAGGTTTGGTTTTCCAACAGACGAGCAAAGTGGAGGCGACATCAGCGCATGAGTCTGCTGAAGCGGGGATCCCCACCCAACCGTCCGCCCACTCGCCCGCCCGCTTCCGCCCATGGCTCGCCCCAGTCCACTCACAAGCCCCCGCCCCAAACAAGCTCGCTTCTATTAATGGGAGGAGAGAATAGCGCGTTCAAAGCCCTCGTCCCGAACTCCTCGCATCTGATGCAGCGACCGGACAATCTGGGGTACAACTCGGCTTCCGACTCCGATGAAGAAATCAACGTGAACGATGAGTCTGATTGCGAAATCGATGTGCCGAGGGAGCGTTTGTTTGAGCGTATGCGCTATGATAGGTCGCGATCGCCTAGCCCTTTAGACTCAACGGAAAGATCCAATAGTGTAAATCCAGTAAGAACTTTAATACCAGGCGAACACTGTCAACCGCTCCAGCTCACAAAGCATGACCGCTAACATATTATTATAACTCTTCAAGTATTAAGTGACTTAACAACACAAATCATAAAAAAAACTATTGTGTTACGTAAAATTTTCAGTGTAATTATTTGTGATAGATTCAATAAGTTAATATTTGAATCCAAAACATTAAACAATAATAACTCATAACGAACCCATAGGCAAACTATGTTTCGTTTTTATTGTAAAAACATATATAATAACTTTATCTGCGAGTGTTTGGCATACTTACTTATTCGTAATAGCATATTTGTAAATAAATATATTTAAGTATTTATGTTAGAATGAGAAACTTGAATATAAACAATATATACTTGGTGAATAAATAATTATTAGGTTTAATAAAATGATATTATTTTAATAAAATACAATATTTATAGATGTTCTGTATTTAATTAAGCAAAAATAGAGGGGATGAATAATTGTGTCAATTAACCTTCTTCTTATTTATATACTACGTAAGTTCTGTATTTTTTATTGGCCGATGTATTCCTATATTTCAAATATAAGTGATAAGTTTCAACATTTTAAGGACTTAACTAAAATATATTGCTTTTATAAAAAGTAGTAATAAACGATTATAAGCATTTGATGATTTCAAAATTAACCATCTTTGTATGCGTTTCACACTTTTTGTAAGTGATTAAATGCCTTTTTTTAAAGCTTAATTCGAATGAAAATTGAAACATTTTGTGAATATTAAAAATATTTTCAAATTAAGACTCAACCTGATATGATAATATTTAAATAAGTAAAATGCATTCGTTTGAACACCATAATGTTTATTTCTATCGTGTATTCATAGTAAATATTATGAATTAGTTTGGGATATGAAACTGCAACACTTATATTTTCATAAGTCAAACAATTCTTGTGATTTTATATCAATTAATATGTGTTAGGATATTTCCTACATTAATCACTTTTTCTAAGACTATTCATTGTCAAAAAAAAAAAAGTTTCACGCGTATGAAAAATAAAATCGATATTTTTAATTTACGGCCGATTTGTTTGTTTCTTTTAAATTGGGTCACAATAATTATGATTCTTATGCAGAATAAACTTATCTAGATTATTCACATAATAGTAACCAAATGAACACATGAACCCCTGAGAGGTAAAGTGAGCCGAGTGGTATTTAGGAAAAAAATAATTACATCTGTTGTCATACTATAAATCAGGGTTTCCCAAACTTATTCTGGGATGAAACACTTTGCAAGTTCGGAAATTCAACGGAACACTTGCCAAATCTGGAAATATTACCAGAACACAGATTATTTTACTCTGTGGCTCACTTCATTTCTCAAAGGTATAATTATTATATCGATATCTGTATGCTCTTTTGGCATATATGTTATTATTACGTTAACAATGATTTCTTACTGTTACATAATATAACATAGTTTTAAACAATGGCGATAATAATTATCTACCATTTTGAATTTTGTTTAAAAAGAGTTGACATTTTTTACTTGAAAACACTTAATTTGTTGGTATATGGGAATGTTTTGGACCAATGTCGAAGTTGATTTCGTGCATTGATTTCTTTGGCGGTATTTTGTTTTACTTTGAATGAGATATGCAAGCATTAATTTGTTTTTTTTTCACAATATAAATATCTACATAGTTGAATTAGTATTTCACGTTTTTTTAAATACAAAAATAATCTGAACTTGAACTAAATGACAAGAGGCAGGTTACAAGGTAAACATAGGCAAACAATAAAACAGGTTTGTATTAAGTTAAGACTAGTGGCTCCTAAAGTCGACACCTCTCAAAATATCACTTCGTTGTCGGTCACAATTGTAACAGAGACAATTAATATATTTAATTACAAACTGGTAGCAGATAAAAACACAACAAAACTGAAACTTAATTGTTCATGAATGGTAAATATATACATCCTTTGACTTGTTTTGATTTTGGTTAAAAAAAGAATTACACCAATGAAATATTCTCTTCTTCTTCGGGTTCGAGTTGATAATCCTGAAATTCTCACGACTATTAATTTACATGCTCCCAATTTATTCTTATGTGGGCAAAACTATAAGCAAAAACTTTTATTTCAAAAAACTTATACCTCGCTTAGGAGGTATGAGTCACTAGTTCCAAGGGCCGTTCGATTGATCAACGCATTGCCTAGAGAAGTGGACAAGTTTAGTGATGGTATTTGTGAACTGTTTGATAAATTTTTCTATTATATTTCTTGATTTTTTATGTTGAATTTGATGTACTGTGTATTTTTATTTTATATGTTGTCTTATTATATTTTTCAAGTGCATGGCGAATTAGCGTCAGCTGTTTTGTCATGTACTGTAATTTAAATTTTTAACAATAAATAAATTAAATAAAATTAATTAAACCTTCCTTTAGTGCGATTTATATATTGTTTTTAAATCAGCAAATAAACATAGTCTTCAACTTTGAAAAAGTATTTTTTTTTTCATTTACCATTCATTTCAAACCATTTGAATATTTTTTTACCTATGTTTGGCCTTCTATGAAATGTCGTAAATCCTGAATAATGTACCAACTGCGATTATATACCATCAACATTTATTTGCTCATCTCATCACTGATGGAACTTGCATAGCCAGAAGTATAGGCGTTTGTTTCATACACTACCAATACTTAGACATGAATTGCAAATCAGGCCAGGAAATTTTCAAGACGCTCACACTAAAATAAATCGCTTAAGTGTTTTATCTGTTCTCATAAATACGGCTTAATGACTCAACACAATGTGTGACAAAAACTGACTGTAAGTCAAGCATAATGTAAAACAGGTAGCTGACAGTAAAAAATATTGAGTTGTGGGTCAAAAAGTTTATTAGATAAAATTAATACTATTGTAAAGGTCACCCTGTAAATTTTATATATTCAAACACAAATCTTTGGGTATTTTATTATGATAAAGAAATAAAATTAATGTCAATGTTTTTTTAAATTTTATTTTGCTTATTCGGTGGGTAAGTGGCAAAAATATATTTTAATAAAAAAATATTGAATGCATATTTTATTGACAAAGTTTTGATTTCTTCAAACATTCAATTATGTTTGAAATAAAGACCTTCAGGAACATCGCGATTGACTATAATATATTGCTATCAATTAATTGAGCGACCGTGTGCATTACAATACAAAACATATCATTCATTTGACACATGATTTCAATGTAACTGCATTACATAATTAACGTCATGTCAATAAAAAATCTTCAATGATTGCGTTTATGATTTAATTATAACAAATTAAATGAAAAATTCAAGGCTCTATACATTATAATAACATTAAATATCACCTATAAAGCTTATGTAAATTTGTAAAGGCACGCAATCATGTGTACTTTATACAATTATAATTAATATAAATATATATGAATGAAGACATGTCAGTTAAATTAAATTTATGATAAAATACGACAACAATATTAACTATATAAGTATTTGTGTTCAAGTATATTCCTAAACATATTATTGTGTAAATAGATCTCATGTCAGGAAATTATTTAAATCCAGAAGAATAATATCGATTTAACAGTTAATGTGATAAATGCATAGGTAAAAGATTAATAATCTTCATATATTAAGATTTTGGTGTATATTAAAATTTCTTTATCAATAATTTACAAGCTTATCCAATTATAATTGTGCTGAAAAAAAAATATTCAGATTGAACGATACCGTAAATATTGTCTTTTATCAAAATGTTTATTTATCAATGGCTTTGTCAAGATCACCATGAAGAACAGTATTTAAAATATTACACATTAATTTACTAATGTATTTTTTTTGATTGAATTGACGATTTAAACAAATAATAATTTTTAGATTAATTATGATGATTTAGAAACTTATGTATTATACAATATAAAAAAGTAACACAATGTAAAAACCACATACTATATTAATTTTAATTATTTCTTAAAGATCTTGTTTGTATTATATAATTATAGGTAACAGATCTATAAAGCGACATATTTAAATTTGTGGTAAACGTCGTTTCATTATTTTTGCTTAAAAAATATAATTTATTATTTTAGTTAGCATTGTAAATAAATTCTCATAAAACCCAAAAAGGAATAAGTGTTGAATATAATTTAAAAATAAACGTCATTTACAAAATATTTTACTGTCTTTTATTTAATAATATCGTATTTAAAACGTAGTCAATGCTTTCCCTCCCACTCGGTTACGAGTAGAGTTTGCATTACCAGTAAACCGATAATTACCGAAAAATATTTTACCGTGAATTAAGGACAGATACAGGTTTATCATAACAAAAGATTATTGCATAATATATAATTATGTAGTGTCAAGTTTTGTTTTTAATTTCTAGATAGATTTAAATACCGTACATTGAAATCGTAACTGGTCATACCGGTGTCATCTGCCATCAATCTCTAAAACGACCACAATTTGTAGCCTTATTATAAGAACTTACATATTTAATTCATTGTTTGTGTATTTAAATTGAAAAATTATATATTATTTAAAATATCTTACAAATAAAACGACATGCCGACCAACTTTAAAAGCATTGAATCAGAACAATCTTTTCATCTGCGAGAAAACTATTTAGAAAATTCAGAATATGTTTTCATGATGAAAGAGTTTATATATTTTATGAGAGAAAATTTATATTTTCATTCCCAAAACTGTTTTTTTATTAAATTAAGTTTTAATTAGGAATATTTACCTACCAAGTGTATCAAAAGTATGCAATTAATGTATTAAATACATCATTAAGTCAATTGTTAACTCCCCACCCAATTAGCCAAGCTCGACGTAGCATATACTAATATATATAATATATGGCAATAAGTGATTATTTAATAACTCATTTCCATATCTCAGTAAAAAAACAAGAAGTGTATGTATGACATTATTTATCTCAGAAATATTTTTAATTATTTCAGTGAAATGTGATAGTAAATTTATGTTACATACTATTTGATATTTAACACTAAAACCGTAATTTCCTTACTTTTGGTGATAGAGTTTGACTAATTGACTTTCAACAAATTTTTTATGAACATTTTTTGCAAAGATCCTTAATTAAAAGCCTAAATAATTCACGTTGAAAGCGGGGTTGATGGAAGAAAAGTCGTATTCTACAAATATTAACGATTGCAAACTTGTCCCGTCGGTATGTCATAATAAAATCAAAACTCTGAAGCCTCTCTGAATAATAAGTGATTTTCAAGTATAAAAAATAATTGACACACACACTTAAAATATTGAACTAGTTTATTAGTGTTCACGTTTTATGTTTTGAAAATAAACTGCGTTTTGATTACTGATAATAAAAAAGTTATTGCAAATTTCTTTCTTAAGAGCTATGATCGTTTTAAAATAAGTTGACTTTACCAATGAAAATGAAATGTACAATTTTGTGTAACCAAAATATTAGCTTTTAAAAAAGAGTATATTGTCGTATCATTAAATTTGCAAGTTCCATCCTTCTTTGCCTTCCCTGCCATTCAGTTCGTGCATGACGCTGATTAGCTCATTAGAAATATAGTTTGATTAATTCTCCCAGAGATAATTTACAATAATGTGTCTAAATTTTTTTTTGAGACTAGAAACTTAATCTAAGTACGGCATAGTAATTGATATACACACAATCACACATTTTGAAATGTGTGCCATTCAAATCATTTTTCGTATTGATTTTCTATTATTTTACAACTGTTTATCAAAATTTTATTTAATTGGAAGTAATTTGGATAAACAGAATATAATAAGATTATAATTACAAATTATTTTGTTTCGCAACTTGTTTATAATATGATTTTATTGATTATTAATTAAGCATAGCATTCGTTACAGCTTAGGTGATTTCGTGATTTAGAAATATAATAGTTGTAAAATATCGTAAGATATAGATAATTTATTGTGATTTTCACAATGCAACGTTCTTTAAAAGGACTTTGTTTTAGATTAAAACTGATGAACGGAAATAAAATTGTAAAGACTTGTGCAAAACAAAAGATTCTCCATTTTACAGAGGAAAGTTTTCTTACTTTCGATGGTTTCGGCGGTAACTTTGTGGAAGTTCATTTTCTATGAAAGTTTTCTTATTCATCAGTCATCAATTCAATTTAAATAAATTAACTCTAACTTTACCGTATACGAATTTTAGCTGGACGCACACAATTTCATATGTAGAAAAAATCAACAGAGTTAACAGAGGAGCTAAATAAATAGGCTATAAGTATTTTTAATTTATTGAGAAAACTGTCGTCATAGTTGAAGACACAGGTGGAAAAACGTCTAACCGTCCATTAGGTCGCATAAAATGAATGCCTTAGCTATCACCACACAGCAAATAGTTACTCTTTTCGCGACCTTGATTTTACAAGGTTCTATGTGAAAATTTTTGGCGAAACAAGTAACAGTGAAGCTATCTTCCAAGTACCATTATCTGTATACATTCCTATTTTTGTTTCATATATATTTTCAGCCTAAGTTTGCTTTATTTACTGTTTGGTCTTAGTTTGTTATGAAAATGTTTATTAAACTATTTTTTCGTTAAAAATGTATTCTTAATTTGTTTTTTGTCTTTATTTTAGAAATAATAACACACATTTTTACAATATAATCCTTCCGTTTTGGTAGAGAAAATTCATACCTTGACTTATTTTTACCCTTAAGGAAGAACGACGTTATCATGAAAAAGCGTACATTAATAGTAAAATATAAAAATAAAATATTTTTTTACTTCATTTAATAGCTGAATAGCCAGTAAAAAATATAAAAACAAAATATTTCAGAAAAATGCAAAAATATGTTAAAATACACTTCAAATTCGATTTTGTGAGTAATTATGAATTGTTTTTCCTCCTGTGTCCTCAATCGAGGACTCAATTGTGGACATAGTATTTATTCCTACGATTGCTGCAGATAATAGAAAAAAGCCATAAGTTCTTAGTTGCTACGCACATTTAAGCCAAGAAGAAGCATTCAAAATAAGTTAAATCACACATGCAAATGTGATTACTAAGAGCACTCAATATGAAAGTGATGCTGCCCACAGTGCCCACTTAACTATTGAAAAAACAATTTGAAACAGTTATTTGTCAGGCCGTATTTGTTTATCAAGAAAAAAATAAATAGTTTTTAAAATGTATCTAACTAGATTCGAATCACTAAAAAGAAAACTTTCAGAAATCGAAATTTTAAAAATTTACCCAAAAATATCGCATTGCAATCAATTGTAAATGGAAATTGAGTTGGCTGAACGAAAACTATCGCATCCACATTTCATGCGGCATAAAAGTGCGCCACTAAAAAATGATATCTCATATTTATTTAAATTATGTCATATACGTTAATGCTTTCTTAAAATCTATGTAACAATATTTTTATAATTATTAATTTTGTCAATTGTAATAGATTACGGTTAGCAAAAATGATTGCATGTAGACTAAAAAACGAATCACAATTCGTTTTTTTCTAGTTATCAAAAAGTTACCTTATATGCGTGAAAGCTAAAATATTGGAAATCATGAAAGATTATGTAAATAAAATACTTGAATGCGTTATTTTTTTTCATTTGCTTCACAAATCATATTGAAACTGTATAATTTAATTTTATCAATACTGTTTCCATGGTGACTCTTTTTGATTTGTTACACTTTAAATGATAACTTGTAAGCGCAGATCATTCCAAACTTGAATTTTATTTTGTAAAACAATGCACATTTAAAAAGTATTTTTAGTTTTAAATGACTTTGAAATCATATTTTGTATTTTATCAAGCCAGTCTGGAGACTGCTTTCTAAAAATAGTTTTAAAATACATTTTCTAAATTACATTCATGGTTCATGTTTCACCAATTTTGGAATGAGCCAGATTTACAAGTAATAGCCTCATATAATATAATGTTTGTGTAGCTAAATACTTTTTTACCATCGAAAAACGGTAAGCTTGGAATTAATTTTTATTTATTTAAAAAAACTCCTGAATACGTTATATAAAACATGTTCAGTTACAAATTTAAGAAACATATATAGTATATTTTTATGTACCTATTTGTAAAATGTGTCCTCTGTCTTACACGTTAAGAGAATTTTATATTATAATTTTACAAATGATGATGATGAAAGTTGTTTTTTTAAATAAACCGACTACCTCAAATGAAAGCTCTGCCCGGATATCGAAATGATTTACAATCATCTCATGGCAGCACTACTTCTTTTTACAGTATCAGTAATGATAAGCTTCCGTTCACAAAATATTGCACTGATTAATTACTGTATAAATGGCCCGCACCATAAAAGCCGACGTATTCAATATAGCAGTTTATGTTATGGCCGTACAATTATTTTTAACTAACTGGCCGATAGTAATTGATAGAGTAAAATTAAACTTAATAAACCGAGGACTTTTATTGGCATTTAAAATAATAAAACTGTTGATATAAATAAGTATTAAATAACACTCATATTTTGAGTATCGATAGTTTTTTGCATTACTTGTAAACACTATGATAATGCGTGATAAACATTTATGTGGTTGATAATAAAAATGAATTTCTTATATTGCGAGTACTTATTACAAAGAAGAAGTCTTCTTTTTTTATATAATAATTTTAATAATCTACTACATTTGATTATGACGTCAGAGACAGATTTATAAATAATGATATATTTTATTTAAAAGAAATAAATAAGAAATTTTATAATGTTAATTATCTTGGGTCCCATGTCGAGTACTGAACGTTGCTTCGATTACGAGGCTCACGGTCCACGGGTTTGAGTCCCTGCCTTTTCAGTTTCAAATCACCATTTTGCTTTTTTAATTTTATGGATGTATTTAATGAATGACATTCTCTCTTACCTCTCATTATATGGCGTATTACCAGCGATCAGCTAACCGCTATCCCTGACCAAGCATTATTTTTCAAAAATGTAATATTGAGTAACTGAGTAACAAACAGTTGTCGTAAAAAGACTTTAATTAAGAACATCGACTTATTATAATCACTCGTATACGTAAATTGAGTGGAAATAATTAACTTAACATAAAAAAACTTGGAATAATAAGAGAAAATTCTGTTGATCGTTGACTTTTGATTTTTGAATGGCCCCAACTATAATTTTTCCGTTATACAAATCGTGTACAAATACAAAATCATTTTGAGTATTTTTCTCAATGCTAAGATTGTTATAATATCCTTCTAAGGAAGAGCGTCTAAAAATTACATGTTTTTTCTTGAATAAGTTTATTTAAAGTGAACTTAGAGTGCCCAATTACAAAACAATATACTGTAAAAGTAAGTTATTAAAATAGTTACAGACTTCACCACCAATGTCATCGGCCAAAATAAACCAATCCACTTAAAACTTTCAATAATATAAATATAATAAAGCCAGCAAAATTCATTGATCATTAAGTGCAACCAGCTGAAAAGGTTTTGGTAGTTGCTCCTGAAATACACTTTAAATAATAAAATGTAATATATAGACTAGGGGTGAAAAACCTTTTCATTTTTGAAGGCCACATTCATTTATATGATTCAACGTAAGGTCGCAGTAAAAAAACGTTGGCACCCCGTCCTTTTTTTTAACTGTCGAACATATGACGGGTTGATTACGCTCTTTTTCCAATCGCTTGCGTATAATTTTTTGATCAAAGTGAATTTTTTGATCAAATCGTAAGTCCATGTTAGAGTAGCCAAAAGGCCGCAGCTCCCCTCGACTGGTATGGACGATTAAGATTATTTTACGATTAACTTTGATATAAAGGTAAGTCAAGATTTCAATGGTTTGTTTATATATAATTGTACACCTTACGCAAGAAAGAGGTTCTATTTATTATCATTACATGATTCGTAACAAAAGGATACCCCTTGTAAAATGTACGTTAGAAAGCTGACAGAATAGAAATATTTTTTGTGGAAACTTTGCAACAAGACAAGAGTTTATAAGTAAGAAGCTCTAAGCAGTAAAATAATTTAGGCATACGTAAATCATCATGTTGTTATGAACCTTCAATTGCTTATACATAACTCTTGAATAACTTAATATAGATTTCATATATTTACAAGCATTTATGTATGTTAGTCTAGCTGTCAAATGGTTTCAACTGAATCATTCAGGGGTGAGTGAAAACGGAATTCATTACAGGCACTAAACAGGTGTAAATCAAACAAAATATATTGCCGTGTGTTTTAAATTGGACGCCTCAGTCCGCTGATATAACGCAACCACATTCCAATCATCCGAACATTGCTTTATTTGCAGGTGTAACCAGGTATTGCACACCTTTGATTTTTCATTCTTAGAAGAGGTTTGTTTTTTGTAGTCAGAAGTTCAGAAACAAAGTTAAAATTTAAAAATCGGAACGAAAAAAGCATTTTCAATTGAATATTTTCTAATCTTAAGAATAACTAGTAATGTAACTGAAGATTTAAGAAAATTTGTTTAGTTGGAGCTTTGTTATATTATATAACAGGTCTGTCATGTAATTGATGGAATTATAATTTACTTGAAAGAACTTTATACAAAATTATTGACTGTTTTGAAACTAAGTTGAATTTTATTGATATTTTAGACTAATCATGTAAATATTTTCTTAACAACTATGCCTGCGCATAAAAAAAAAATCATTTTCAATTTTATTTACCAGGATGAAAAAATTATCTTTAACTAACTTCATTTTGTAATATATATCTGAATGATTAGAAAAATAACAATGTTTATAAAAGTTCATAGATAAAAGTATCTTCTATACAACTCTAATTTACAATTTTGATTAAAAAATTAAGCAATTTTGTTAAATATTAGGTTTCAAGCCGATTCCACGCCTGTTAATGATATACATAAAAATATTAGATACAGATAATTAAAAAACATATAAAGTGATTTAATTAGGCCAAAATTTAGTAAAATAAACTCAGGACCTCATTTCTTATACGTAAAGGGTTATTAGGCTTACAGCAATTAGATAATGTATGCGTTGGTCGGATTCGGTCTGTAAGTAATACGTTGCATACTCCTGACTTATTTGATTAGATTGAGAGATTAATAATGGAATAATTCATGATTTATTAAAATACTTTTATTGCAATACCAATGATTTTAATATCTAGAAGTTCACTATAAGGGGAGTAAACTCAGATTTCAAATTGAAGCCGTTTATTTGTAATTACGACACACATAATCATCCCTTGCAAGGTGTTTTATTATAATCTTGTTAGCTTAGAAACGCTGGATTTAAGCGAATATAAAGAGCCGCCTTATATTTTTAATAAAAATGATCCCCTTTTAAAATTATAAAAATATAAAATTAAAAACCACGTCCGCTCCTAATGTGGAGCATATAGACTCCTAATGGAGTTTATCTCAACAGAAGTGTTTCTACGAAAACTGCTTGTTACTCAGTTGCTCAACCTCTCTTTTTTCAAAGAGAGTAGGAATAGAAGGATAGGGCTACGACAGGACTAGTGGTTAGCTAATCGCTCTCGATACGCCTCGTTCATAGGATAATATGGGTGGGAGGGGGGAATTAAAAACATCACATGCATCCAATCCTTCGAACAGAAATTCATAAATCGATTGAAAAATCAATTCATAAAACTGTCCGTAGCGGGATTTGAACCCGGGCCATCTGTAGCCAAAGCCAACAACGTTGACCACTCGACCACACAGGCGGCATAAATGCTATATGAGTAATTAAAATTTTAAAAATCTACCATGGGATTCTTTTTTCTAAATTTAACAAGCCATAAATGTTTTTAAATCACTCAATAATAATGTTAAGAAGACGATCCAATTGTACATAAAAGTTTATGGATTTTAAAGCTATATCTATCACATAGCATATCGACTGTGGAAAGGAAAAAGGACTTAACCCACAGTTTCTTCAAAATAGGTTTTATTCGATAATCACAATGTATCAAACTTGATACACGTTCTATCAAAAGGATGCAAGCTGCAAATGCCGAATTAGTATCTAAATTTAGCTTTTAAATTTGAAAAAATTACCTTGTAAAAAATTAAAACCAAGAAAAAAGACTGAAATAAAGATTTTTTCTAGACAATTTATTTATTTAATATTAGATTATGTCAATTAAACACCAGTTTAGAAGTCTCCGTGCACTTCAGGGTTGTGTATAATTCTTAATTTGCATATGTCACAAAATCATCAAAACACGTTTTTAGCGCCTTCTGTAAAATTTAATATGTGTGGGTTAAGTCTTTTTTCCTTTCCACAGTCGATATGTGTACTTTTACTATAATACTCAGATGGCTTAAAAAGTTCACTTAACGTTTCGTAAAACAAATAAGTCTCGTTCAATATTGCATGAGATTCAAGCTTACGAATACTTTTTAGAGCAATCATTTTAAAATATAATTCCAACCCTTATTTTGTGATTTTTAAAATGAAAGTAAGCAGGTGATTGGTTTCACCGAGAAAAACTCCACCAATACTTTTTTTCACAGTACATTCTATGTCCTTAATTTATAAATATGTTCATGTATACCTCAAAAACAATCATAAACCAAATTAAATCAATTCGGACCGAGTGACACGTTGTGTGCGCTTAACGGTGTTACCAGTATGATAAAGTGGCCCCAGCACTGTATTAAGTAATTTTTATTATAGTATCTTTTCTCTGAGAAATAAATAATGTATAATTAAAACATCTATTTGCATATTTTACGATTTTGAAAAAAATGCATCTATTGCAAAACAATAAAAATACGTGTCTCTAAATATAGGGCATTGATAAAAGTTTATAATGAAAAAATAATGACATATTTTTATGTTATCTACATATATACCAATCATAATTTTGAACTGGTCTAGAATAAGTTTCAAATTCTTTGAACTTTCTACTACTTATACAACATTGGAATTTTCTTCCAAAACTGCCTATTAATCGTGGATTCATAAATAACATCGCAGGATGAAAGTCAAAATACCCTAATTAATATCCATATTTTTTTGTGTTGTACTTCCGAAATGAAGTTGAATTCGCTGTATCGATGCGTCATCAATCAAAACCGTTGGCCGTTAATCGTTATTCCTTCCGCTGGAAACGGATTTCTTTGAAATATTTATTGTTTTTGTCCGTCTCTGATGAGAGGGAACATCTGCAAGGCTCGCGAAACAACCAACGACCTAATAATATAAATCACCATACAATAGGCTGTAATAAATACGTGTGAAAACAAATCAATTGATGAATTTATTGCCGTATTATTTGAACAGTAAAAGTCTTTTTGTCGTGTTATATTAAAAGAAAAAAGATTTAAGTATTTCCGGCTATTTTTGCCAAGTGGTCAACGCTCTTGGGAGTCTGTCAGAAACGTTGTCCACAATTGTTCATATAATTAACTATCAATTGATTGCTTGCCTAAGCGTTGGATGAGATTTTTGCATTCCTCCAATGAGGCGTAGAAAGTGCGATTATCTTATTACTAGTTAACATTTCTTACTACCAGTGGCGGATTATCCTATAAGCAAATGAGACGCGCGATTGGGTGTTCCGAATCTTATTTGATACCAAACGACTCATATTATACTTATTGCTTAGATTTTTATATATATTCAATATTTTACTTAAAATTTTGTTACGTTTTTATGTTATCATGAAAAACAGGGCCTCCAAATTTTACTGCGCCTGTGGCCTCCCATGTGCTTAATCCGTTCACTACTTGCTACGTTAACATTTTAATACAGTAAATATTGTAAGAACAGGAAATTCGTTTTTTTTTGTACTTATTTGTTGCACATCGGCACACTTTTATATTTTCTCATATCTTAATTTTCAAATCTGAACTGTGAGTAAAAAGATTTTTTAATTTTTTTTAGTAACATTGTTTTTTGTCTCAAATGTCAAATTAACCCAAAAACGAGATAAATGTTCTTGCAGTATTGGTGAAAATATGCTATATGATTTACATTTAATGGTGTAAACATTGAACTTTATAAGTGAATCAATTTAAAATTAAGGTGCTCGGTGAAATTTAAATATTAAATTTGAATTGTTCAAATTTTTTTCAGACGTGCATTTGAATGCCTGAATATGCATTGAGTTGTTAGTGATAAAACTTATCGTATTTTTTCCGCCCCGTTATTAAGGATTCAAAAGTTGGAAGGATTTTTTTAGATATTGCAAACATCCATGCTTTCAAATTGAAATCGGTTGAAAAAATGCTGTTCATACTGAGATTTGGACCCGACAATGTATATAATAAATATTTCTAAATTTGCATGCTTTTATTTTTTTGTTTTAATTGAACTTTAAATGAAATAATATTTACATTCTATATTAATATTAAAAATGTGTTAATGAGCTTTATTCAATAAAAAACTAACCAAGATTATCAATTGCTATAAATTATAGTAAAACTGTTATCAAATGAACACTTTTGCTAAAATCAAATAAACGACACAAAAGAGTTAAAAAGTTCAACCGTAAAATAACTGATGTTCTATGCAAATGAAGTTCTTCTCACAACACTTGGAAAGTTTCCACAAAAAGTCAAAGTCATTTCCGTATCTGAAACAAGGGGAAATTTTGTTCTTATTGAGACATCGTTAATTATATGACAAACACTTTTATTCCTATCCGTAATAATCTCGTTTTATTTTTTAAAATACCTCAATGCATTGTTTCATTGTAAGAATGTTGTTGCTAAAAAATTAACGAAAGAATAATTCATACATCTAAATTGTTTAAATTCTTCGCATGTGAGAATTTTACTGTAGGTATTGTATGGGGAAAATAATCTTTCTTTTCATTTGAAAGCACTATAACTGATCTTAAATACATTTTAGATTATTTCTGAGAACTTTGTGAACAAAAAAATAAATGTCGAGTAATTTTCGGTTCGTACCGGGATTTGAATAAATTTTTATAAATTGATTTTTCAATCGATTTATGAATTTCTGTTCAAAGGCATGGATGTATGTGATGTCTTGAATTCCCCCCTCTCACCCATCCTATCCTATGAACGGGGCATATCGAGAGCGATTAGCTTACCACTAATCCTCTCCTAGCCCTATCCTTCTATCCCTACTCTCTTTGAAAAAAGAGAGGTTGAGCAACTGAGTAACAAGCAGTTCTCGTAGAAACACTTCTGTTGAGATAAACTCCATTAGGAGTCCATATGCTCCACATTGGGAGCGGACATGGTTAAAAAAAAAAAAAAATCGGTTTGTATTAAAGACTATTTCTGTCGTAAAATGTTTATCGAGAATATTTACACACTTTTTCGTTAAGTAACGAGAAAAACAATGCTTAAGAAGTTTCTATGGATTAACACAAAATTGTCGAATAACTTTGACTCTACATACAATAGACTAACAAATTTAGCTTAATTTTTAGCTTTGTGATGGATAACAAAGATTAAATTTCACTTTTAAATTATGCAGAACCAAAACAGGCTACATCTTTCCAAGTATTTGGCCAAATAATATAATGATACATGGTTGAACATTGCGTTATTGAAAAAGAGCCCAATAACGTTTATAATCATTTAAACCTTTACTTTAGGTATACCAAATATTTTATGGCTGATAGATTTGAATTTAATTTTTATTTTGATTGATTTATAACAATCAAAATCTCTCAAATGAATGACGATTTTAGTTTTAACATTTTTTAATCTACAAAAAATACTATTTCATTCTTTTATTTATTATCAATATTGTGTATTTACCTTATATTTAATTGAAGAATATATATATTTCTAATTATGGACACACTAAAACGGTTGAAATTTAACATGATAAAAACTTAAATAATTTATTTTGATGATTTAAAACTTGATAAAATAAATCATGTCCAGCGTAAAATATATGAGATGTGTAGTATTCGTGTGACTGGAACGATTTTTCTACAAAAGCAGAAATTTAAAAATCTCAAAAATAATTTATCAATTAAAGAAAAATATGAAATTAACTTACCCTTCGCATAACCAAAAAAGAATCAATTACACATTAATTCCAATGAGATAGAGCAACTTTCCGTCTTAAATTATAAACGTATATTTTTATCACTGGATACTCCTTTTGTGCTCTTACACAAAGACTTTTCAGTTGAAAAAAAACAATATTGAAAAAAAAAATATATATAACTTAAATGAAAAAATCTTATTATTTTTTTTATTTTGCTGATACGATAGACCATGTATGGCGAACCTTTTTGGGTCCTAGTGCCAAAAATCCTCAAATATTATTTTTAGATTGTGTGGCGTGCCCAAGCAGTAAAAAATAGAAAAAATACTTTTTGAAGCGATTGTCGTTTATCTTGGGGAAATATTTGAAAATTAATAAAACGGAATAAATCAATAATTCGCGGATAACTTGTTCAAAATTTTATTTTTTTAAACATAAAAAATAAATTTGAATCGTTCAAATTATGTACATTCGCACAGATCATAAAATCTATGTGAATGCACATAATTTGAACGATTCACATTGAATATTGAAATTCCACCAAGCACTTTCAGTCGAAATCTTAAATTATAAAAATTAAAAATTTTGAACTTGGAATTCGTTCCCGTGCCATCCGAATTCTCAAACGTGCCACCTCGGGCACGCGTGCCGTAGGTTCGCGATAGGTCCCAGCGATAGACTTACGGAGGGAAAAACAAGTTTTCAGTAATTTTTTGATGAATTATACTTTTATATCATGTTGTCTTACAATGAACATAGCAGTAAAGAGTATTATCGCTGGGTTCTCTATACAGTAAGATTTCATCGATAGCGAAAAACATAGATAGATATTTTATTTTTTAAATTCAAACAGCTACATGTTCAAATACCAGCAAGGTCAAGTTAAAGAAATATTTTTTTTATTTAACATTTGAGATCTTTGACATTGTTGTTTTTTTTGTTTAGTTGATCTTGAGTGACTTTAAAAATGCCACCGATTCAATCGTTATGAATTATTCAACTTACCTGTTGCATTCGCAATTATTATCAATTATGAAAAAGATGTAGCATCAAATTGTTTTTATATGTTTATTGCAGATAAAAATATAATTGACAGTTAAAATATAAAGAGTGTGAATTCTGGCTTGTTTCATACAAGATAAAGCAATAGTTACTGTAACTGAGCGGGAAAATAAAAGCTGAAATCAACAGGTCGATCAAAACTCAAGCATCTTTCAAGTTTGTTGAATCATACTTCACAACGCCCATTTCAATAAGACAACTTGACCGTCGACATTTCTTAAATCAACCAAACGGCGGCAAACAAATACTCCAGGTGACGCCTCAGCACCTCAAAGTGTGACGATACTTGTCATCATCGCCCATTTTTCGATAGGCTGGCCATCATCACATCAATAGGCGTCTAGTCACACCAGTCAGAGGCGGATTAGCTTCGTATAAATATAAATTTTACGCTTCACGCCTTCTTATGAGACATGTGAATCGTCTTAAGAGATTTTAAATCAAAAATCGAATGCGGTTTACAAACTCTATATTTGAGAATAAAAATATGTAATACTTTAAAACATTTTATCGTTGTTTGATTCGTTATCCACTATCCATGATATATACGAAATCGACATATTTATTTAAATGCATTTACATGTCAATTCATTCACTGTTCGGTGAAAACATTTTTTTTTATTCTTTTTCGCTCCCAATGTGGAGCATATGGCTTTCTTATAGAGGTATCTCAAGAGAAGTTTTTTTATGAGAACTGTTTTTTACTCAGTAGCTTAACCTCTTTTTTCTAAAGAGAGTAGTAGAGATAGAAGGATAAGCTAGGACAAGACCAGTGATAAAGTGGTCGCTCTCGCTACGCCCAGTTATTTAAGGATCGGAAGGGAGAGGGGAATTTTTAGACATCACAAATTACATTAAAAAAATGCTTATCGTACTGGGACTCAAACCCATGAGATCTTGCTTGAAAACCAACAACGTTAACCGATAAGCTATAGAACCTGGTACTTACTGAGCTTACAATACTTAGTAGGTAATTGTAGTATATATGGAAGAAAAAATATACACATTTGCTTGCCAATGAATTATCTTTTTTCCATATCCACTCCCTAGTTGGAGCATATCACTGACACATGCTTCCTCCAACCCTCCTATGTCATTCCAGCGTCCCGTAGCTCCACTGAGTACATCCTATAGACAGGTATAGATGGCCTTCCACGACGGCGGAATCCATCCGGTTGGTAGAAGAGACAAGCAAAATTCAGGCTTTCTTGTGGCATCCTCAGCACAAGTCCATGCCGGGTCCATCGTCGCTTCTTCACACTGGACGTAATTAAGGGCTGTTGTTTGAATCATATTAGTAGCCAGAAATAGTTGAATTAAATCAAAAAAAAATCAAATGATGCTTTGGTGTCAATTAGGGCATCCAATCCCGGGATCCCATTCAATTGCCGCGATCCCGGGATTGAGAAATTTTGAGCAAATCCCGAAAATTTACACGAAATTGGCAAATTCAAGATTTCAAATACCTCGATGAGCTAAAAAAAAAACGAGTTTCCGTGAGATTCTGGGAAAAAGTATACCAAATCGGAGATTTCAAATTCCTCGGTGAGCTAAAAAAAAAACGAAGTTCTGTGAGAATCCAAGCGAATTGAGGATTTCAAATTCCTCGGTGAGAAAATCTCAATCCCGAAATCCCGGGATTAGAAAAAGGCTCCGGGATTGGATACCCTATTGTCAATCTCAATTATATACATTTTTTGTTTATAAAAACATCAAAAATAATATTCTTTTTTTTTGCGCTTTTATTGCGTTTGGTTTCATTTTAAACATACCTTTTTTTTTACATAAACCGACTGTGGAAGTAAAAATCAAAATAAAGCCTTATATATTTTTTTACCGACGCGCCCTTTTTTGTATTGCTCATGCCGCTTATAAAGGTAGTTTCTATGAAATAATAGTCCAAACAAATTATGTTCGGAGAGATAACTTCTCAAATACATCAGGATGCGATGCATCTAAAACCAAGTCGCATTAAGTGATCAGATCACCTCTTTCCGATTAGAATTTTTTGCTCCAGCCGTAAATGGCCTTTTTCTAAAAGATATGTTTGAAACCTACCGATTAACTTGGCAAACGAAACCCTAACTGACAAGTAGAAATGACACGGGACAGTTTCCCTAACAAGCCGCTTGTACTTCACAGGATGCACTAAAATAAATGCCTGCCGACAGACGAACGAACGGTCACCGTATATCACAATATCGATCCTTACTTTATTAACTATAATATATTTGTAGTTTTAGGGCAATTGTTTTTAATTGCTTTAAATTTCAAACAATCATTTAAGACGCAAATTTGCTTAATTTAAAAAATATATTAATTATAGTTAAACCATTTCTACAAATATTTTACTATCAAAAAAAAATATTTTTGTTGCATGATTTCAAACTTTTTACATCGTTCGACTTTTATCATAAATTAAGATACGTAAAAGGGGTTTGGATGTATGTAGATGATTGTAAGAAAGAAGAGTTTAAAGGTAACAAAATCATAATTAATCGTAACAAACCAATACAAACTAAATATATGAGAACAGCTCAAAAATTATTATACTGTAAAAATAAATCTTCTGTGGAAACAAGTGGATTGCACATTTTTCTGACAATATAGGCATCCAATAATGTAAAAAAAATATTTTGATGGTATTAGAATCAGTTCTAATGTTTAATTCATTGTTACTTACGTCATATAAATAATAACTCACAAGTCAATGAGTTTTCACCATTTTAATTTCTTATAAGGTTTTAACTAAACTCAAATAATATCGTTAAATTAGCTTAAAAGTATTTAGTAATAGCCGGTTCCCGGCAAGCGTTGCAATACCACTCAAAGAAAAAACGTGTTTTTGTTTTAATTGTGATTATTGAAGAGCAAGAAAAAAGTTTGTCAAAGTTTTATTGCGAACAGATGAGCGGTGAGGCAACGCATAAAATACGAACAAACAATCACACCATGGAACACATTTGAATGGAATGTTAAAATGTAGACTACACGATTTGACAGATTTTAAATATTCTATTTCTTAGTTTTAAATACAAACAATCGACTGTCAAATTTGAATTGTCTGAATGTTGTTTGATCACCAGTCAACGGTTGACGGTTGAATTGCATGAACGGTATGACAGACATACAAACATTGATTTTTATATATAAGACCTACTGTAAATTAATTAAACTATGCCTATAGCCTTCCCGGAAGTTCAAGCAAAAATTTTGTCAGTTTTTATTGCGATCAGATGAGCGGTGTGGCAGCACATACAGCACGAACAAACAAACATTCATTTTCATACATTAGATTTAGCTTGCCACAATTTAGGCAACGCACTATCAAAAAACTACGTCACTTTTACACCTATCGCTCGTAAAAAGGTAGGCGGATATCATTAACAAATTGCTAGTTTCAATAAGCCTGCATCTCTTTTCGTCCCTCGGAGCTTTTACCACCAGATTTATCCGTGTCCTTGTCACACCGTCCACACTTCGAAACGAGAGATAATGTTGTCCCGTTGGGTCCGGCGTTGGCAATAACAATAAATTTGACTAGGTGCCCGATGTGGTTTTCGATGTATCGAAACTTACACCCCGTTTTCCACGTCCCACGCTCCTGGCTTTTTACGCAGACGTGTTGCCTTATGTGTATGTTGTTTTATGAAATAAATCAACTTCATTACTATCGGAGACTTACATTTAATTAATTACATGAAATTTGTATTTTTATGGTTTTAATTAAAAAAGCTACACTAAAAATAATTATTGCTCTAAGCTAGCAAGATAATAAAATTAAAAATAAAAAGTTTTTTTTTCAATATAAAAAAAAACTAATTAATTGTATTTTTACTCGCGAGAACAGTGTGGGCTTCAATTGACTATGTTTAAGTAATTGATATAAATTCAATAAAATTATATTACTTATCTTTTAATATCCATGAAATTTAAACTAGTATTTTTAATTGAATAATGCATTAGGTACATACTAAATAAAACATATATGGATTACTTATTTTTATTAATTTCTTTATAATGACCAAAATAAAAATAAATTGGCATGGATAAACATTTATAATTAAGCAGTTACAGTAGTACTAACGATTCAATTTGCTATTTTAAAATTCTTATGTATTTTATATTTATTGTTTTCCTCATTAATTCGTAAATATAAAAAAAATGCAGATTTGTGTAAAGTTTTTTTTTATTTTATGATGTTATTCAATTGCAAGAATGCAATAATTCAGTTTAGACATACTTAACATATTTTACAAAATATGTGAATGAAAAATATTATTTAGAAAATTTGCACATATTTTTTTTACCGTTGTAATTGTACTGCTTACTACAAACGATATTTTAATTACTAATTTGTAAGCTTTTTATAATGTTTAAATCGCATTAAAAGTTGCTGTAAAATTGTGATTATATAGTTTTTAAGATTATTTAAATAATGTATAATATTTAACATATTTTTTTATTTTATTGAAATCATAACACAATTATAAACATAAATTGCTTTAATTAAGTATTTCAACTGAGGGTGCTTGATGGAATTTCAATATCAAATTTTATACATTCAATTTACATTTTAATAGCCTTTTACTAAGTGATCTACTTATATTTTTGAATATAAACGATACAAACTGTTTACTACGCGTCAGTCCAAGTACATTCGTGCACTTGGAATGCCTGAAGATGCCGAAAGGCGAAACCCGGGTCGTTGGCGACAAAACTCATGGAAAAGTACAAAATTCAAACAATTCAAAAAAATAGATTGTTTTATTTAAAAGACTAAGAAAAACAATTATTATTATTATGTTTTATCGATTTATAAATATAAGACATGTTTCATAATACAATTTGTATTTTTTTTAATATTAACAATATTTAAACTAAGACAAAAAATAAAACTATTACAAAGATAAAAATTCATAGCTATTATATCGACGTAATTGCAAAAATGGTTGCAAACTATTATGTATTTATGGGGATCAAAATAACGAGGTATAAAACTTGGCCTTTGATACTTTCCTTTGTCATTGATTTGTAGACGAGCACTGGTGTGTAATATAGATCTGACTCCATTACTGAGTAAGGCTTCAAAATACGAGAATGATAAAACCAGATAAAGAGCAGTGCCTATTACCAATGAGAGACTACACCAACACGTAGGTATACCACGCCGATAAGAAACCATTATAAATAATGATGTACGCATTATTAGCCCTACAATTGCTCGGACTTCTTGTAAAGTGAGCCCTCGAACCGATCCAAATTATTTCACAGGAGAGTAGCTGATAAAAACGAATCGATAAGTGTATATCTTTGACAAACTCGAGTTCGGTATTGGAATATGTAGCGCCGAGTTCTTTACCGTGTTCATTGAACAGTCCGGGAGTGTTTCGGACACTATCGCATCTTTAGTGTCCTTGCTTCACAGTGCCGTATAATGACGAGGGAAATAATTAAAAATGTTTTTTTAATTAAATATATCTGACGATAGCGCGAAATCGATAAAGCTTTTAAATATATAATTAGGGGTTAGTGTCACGGTCTACAGAGACATCTACAATTAAGAGAAATTATTAAATTTTCTTATACACAAGAAATCGTTTAATTGATAGAATATAGGTTAATAGAATTTCAAAAGCATCTCAGCTGAGTTAAAAATTCCTTATTATCATATTTTTATAAAGTTTATTTGTAGAAAAAATTAACAGGGAGCCAGTGACGTACTTATGCAGGGAACCCCTATTTTTTCATTAAAACCCTCCAAGGACGAGCGTCACCATATGGTCACACAAAACACCGTTGTCTATTGATCCCACTATTCATACTTTTTCTACCTGAATATCGTTGCTTTCGCTCATATTTGGTTAAGAAGGGTACGGACTACAGTTAGTCATCAGCCGTGGGAACAGGAACGGTCTCTAAAAGCACATGTGATTTTTTGAATTTCCGTTTTTTTTAATTTACTTTTTGAAACTGTTAGATATTTTTTTATAAAAACATAAAATTATTTACAGTTATTTTGCTAATATATTTGTTTTGAAATTATGTTGATCTAAAGAGGTCAAATTGTAAATATTTTTAAAAAAAATCACGTTTAGCTATATTTCAACCCCGAATGTTTGCAAGCCCATACGGTCACTTTTGTCCTTACTACTGTCCGTACTCAATATTACACGGTAATAAAAGGATGAGCATGACCATATAGTCATGCGGAGTTTCTATACAACGACTTTGCGTTTTTTTTTTTTTTAATTTTGGATAGGAATAAAAGTTATCCGTGACTTCAATATGGCTTAAAAAATATTTTTTTTATCGGAAAAAAGCTCTCGTCTCTGGAGGGTTAAAACATCATATCTTAACCAAAACGCACTATTTATTTTTGAAAAATATATGAAACGTTAGAAATACAAAATAAATCAATAATTACACTAAGTTTTTATATTTTTTAAATTCTCTATTTAACAGATAATATTTCAAAATTTAATAAGCTGTAAATGTTTAATAAAAGCAGAAAAAAATAACCACTGGCTTAATAATCATTTTTTAATACAACGTGATAATAAAGAATGCTTATCACAACTGGGATGATTTGTAAATCCTATTAAACTAGATTCTATCAATTAAACGATTTTTTTGTTAATAAAAAAAATAATATTTTCTCTTAATAATAGGTGCCTCTGTAGACCGTAACTCTTACCCTTGGATGAACAGTACATGAATTTGAATCGCTCAAATTTTGTCACTAACGACCCAGGTTTCGACTATCGGAATCTTCAGGCGTTCAAATGCACGGATGTATCTGAACTGACGCTTGGTAAATAAGTGTGTTGAAATTACTCACCGCTTAAAATCAGTAGGCATTCCCATGTGATAACATTTAAGCGATGTTAACAAGTAAATTAAAAGACCGACAAAGACTATTTACTTAAGTGAATATTCCCTAGCTAATTTAGCTTCATTAAAATCAAATCAAAATTAAAATTAATTTATGTAAACACGATAGACTTATTTACCAAGCGTCAATTTAAGTACATTATTCACTTGAACACCTGAAGATGCCAAAAGGTGAAACCTTGGGCATTAATGACAACAGTTGTTTGATTATACAAAATTTGAACGATGGCAGTATTTTTTTAATGAATTCAAGTATATCTAGACAACATTATTTGTGTCATCTGGTATCAAAAGCAGAACTATCCCATATATGTCGAAATTAAGCTAATGCTGTCACATCATTCTGCTGGTTGTAGTGTATGGCTATAAATTAAAAATATGTTTAAAAGTCAAATAAATATGATACAAAAACGCAAAAGAAAATGATGCTTGGTATCGAAAGCAGAACTGTCCACGACGTTGGAAACAAAAGTAGAACAGATTGGTAAATCAGGATTTCGACCAATCACAGCATTACTTTAAATGATGCCCCATACAAATTTTAAGTTGCACTCGTTGATGAGCTATGTTTAAAATTGAGTTTAAATTGATAAAACTCAAAAAGCCAACAATACGTTTTTCGTGTTTTTCTCGCAACTTCGAAAAATGGATAGTTCTACTTTTGATAGTATTTTTTTAAACCAAGTCCGCTCCCAATGTAGAGTATATGGACTCCTAATGGATTTTATCTCAACAGAAGTTTTTTTTTTCGAGAACTGCTTGTTACTCAGTTGCTCAACCTCTCTTTAGAGTAGGGATAGAAGGATAGGGCTACGACAGGATTAGTGGTAAGCTAATCGCTTTCGATACGCCCCGTTCATAGGATAGGATGGGTGAGAGGGAGGAAATCAAGACATCACATACATCCATGCATTTGAACAGAAATTCAAAAATCGATTGAAAAATCAATTTATAAAACTGTCCGTACCGGGATTTGAACCCGGCCCCTCCGTAGCCGAAGCCAGCAGCGTTGACACAGGTTTTTGTGGTCGAGTATATCACAGGTGATAGTATACGACTCATATAATATAAAACGGAAAAAACAATCAGAATATATTATGTCAAGCTAATATTTATGTTTTCAAATAAGTAGTCTTACTAGAAAAAGCTTAAATTAATGATTAGATTGTTAACCATTAAGATTTGTAATTTTAAACAATTTATTATTTCTACTTATAACACAATGCCACGTACTGTCACTACGAAAATCAGTGACGTGCTATCTCAAGAAGAGGGGCGTTGTGAGGTTGGAGGACGGTGCTTGTGGTTGTGAGTCGACTTGCAGACGCATCCATAAATCTCAAAACGAGCAGTGGCGTAACAGTCCCACGATTAAGACGCCAGGAGACGAAACGCAATGTTATCGACTACTTTTCACATTAATTTATTTTCGGATCGACGCATTATCGGTGTGTTGGGAGAAAACACGACACGTTATATGAAATAATTGCATATGAACTTTAGTGGAGTGGTTTTTGAAAACCATTGTTTTATTAATTTGTATTTTGTATAAAAAACACATAAAATCAGTTTTATTAATTTGTGCCATAGAAATAATTGAATTTAAAAAAAACATTTACATACAATTTTTATTGAAATATTTTTATAAACTGGTTATTCTTTAGCTGGTTCTGAAATGTTTTAAAACAATGCAAACAAAATCTTAAAAAATAGACTTGGTTATCAGTCAGTCACTCAACTTTACTTTTCATATAAAAAAATGTCAAAGTATTTATCGTCTTCAAGAAGATCACTTTCTCAATAATCTCTCTTGAATTTTATGGGAAGAAGCTAGTAGATGTTACATTAATAAATATATTAATGACTAGAAATTTTAGTTAGATATTAATCCTCCACTGATACAACTATAAATACTATTTACTGTTAATTTATATAAAATTGAATTACACACATACATTTAATACATAACCAAAATTGCAATGAGTTTTCGTCAGTCTTTATAGCTTAGTGGCAACTACAGTTTTACAGTTTATGTGAATGCAAAAAAAAACAAAAGCACGGGTTGAAGTAATACTAATGATTCACTTAAATTCGAATACATATGTTGAACTCATCGATATAACAAATCATACTATGTGGAACATCAATGATTATTTTTTTATTGAAATAACAAAATTTATTTTTCTTAAAAATCAGTATTTAAACAATTTCATTTACTGTATGTTCAAAACAGGTAATATTGAAAATCATCCAATTTTTGTAACATATTTTGATTTATAAATTAACTAACCATATTTATAACGAAATGAAAAGGGATACACTCAAGTTTGGTCGACTCTACCAATAATACTAACTTGAAGATAAAGAGCAAGATCTTGAAAACAAATAATTAACCTAAACAACTTTATTTGGTGGCGCAGGACACGCGAATGGCATTTGTATTGCCTTCGATGGCTCGCTGTAATGTTTGAATGGAGACTTTTATTTTCAGATTACTTGATAACTTTTTTAATTTAATGTTTTTTTAATATCATGATGAAGAATGATATAGTATAGAATAATTATGTTCATAAGTTTTGGTATATTATGTGAACCCTTGAAAGACGAACTGTGCCAACTAGTAAAATGCTAAAACTTTTTTCTTGGACTCCGTACAATCACGTCTTTACTTTTTGTTTTGGTGGATTGTATATTGTTTTTATTTTACGGAGATAGCACTATTGCAATGTTTTTAAACTGAGGTTACTTCACTTTTGCGATACTTTAAGTCGTGTAGAATATTACAATACAACGCATCTTACTTATTTTTTTATAATATACCACTTTGCTTACTTCACCTCTAATGGGCACATAATAAGTAAAAAAAAATATCGATTGTAATATATAAATTACTACAGCATATACTTTTAATTAAACATGTTAGCTTTATAGATGATAAAAGACCACTATATGTTAATTCTTGCGGATGATACGAAGGTGAAGGTGTGTGAGCTGTGTTGTGCTAGAGTACCAGGCAGATTAATCATGACAGAACACATTTTATTGTTATTAATTCAGTTCAACTATAAAAATATATAGTATTTTTTTAATAATATTAAAAATGATAACCTGTTAGCACCTCTTAATATTGACTAACGTCATAACGAAGGAAGAGATCTTTTACATCATATTAACGTATTACAATCACAATTGATGTTTCATAAATTTGAAAAAGAATAAAAAACATAAAGACAAAATGCGACAAGTCCAAAGCTTGGAAGTTTTTACTCCAAACGTCATATATGGAGTACATATAATTAATTTATACAAAAATATAAACTATCATCTGTTAATATAATATTTGGAAAGTCGTCATTCTTATGATTGTAATATTTCATTGGGTTTATACGGTGAAACAAAAAAAAGTTCTTACGTAATATTTTTGATAACTATTTTATTAATTTTTTTATACAAATCAAACTTAATATTTAATTATATTGTTAGAAAAGTTCAATTGTTTCTATTGTCTTTTCTATTACAGTATAGTTTTAAAAAGCAATTATCAGTTAAATCTATGGATTCGGTATTCTTAACCGAAAAACTCTCATAACCTAAATATTCTTTATTATTTCCGAAATAAAAATATTGTATTTTCCAAAATTAGTTGCTCTTCGTTTAAAAATAATAAAATTGACTTGGGCAAGTCACATCATTGCCAGATAGTTTTAACATTATCGAAATGATACAAAGAAACATTGGTGTGATTTATTTATCTCCTATTTGGTTTCATGCGCATTGTCCAGATATCATGAAGTGATCATCGCAGTATGTAGTGCACATGCCTACCTAAGTGGGTAGAGGTAGAAAGAGCTGTGAAACGTTCACAGCAGAGTGTCTGATTAGGCTCAGTTTAGTCCCAATAAAGTCCATTTTAATGAAACACTTGTGGTCACACCTTGGGATTTTATTGCCCAGTTGAAGATCATCCAAGTTTTTTCAAGACTGCTTATAAGAAGGCGTGCTTGCGTTTTGACAGGGGTATTCGAATTCAATCATATAAAAACCTTTTCACTAACGTTTTAAATATTTATCATCATAACATATATTATCATACAGAGATAAATAACATGTATACGAATTTTTTCTCAGGATTTTGAAAAAAAATATAAGTTATATATTATATTTCGTACCTGCAGTGCCAGTACGAGGTTATTTTGCACTCTAGTCAGCGGTTTTTGGCTCACCACCTTTTTAAAAAGTCATACCATATTTTTCAAAATAATGAAACAACAAAACTATTCGTGATCATTACATTTTGATATATTCATGTACGCTACCAATGTGGCGCATATGTCCTCATAATGGAAGTATTTCATCACAAGTTTTTCTACGTGAACTGTTTTTAAATCAGTCGCTCAACCGAATCATATAAAAACATCAAAATAAAATATAACGTACTATTATTTAATATTATCAGAGTGCTACATAAAAATAATTTTATTAATCGATTTATTTTACTATGAGTTGTAAAAATATTTTAGAAAATTCTTAACGAGTGCGTACTGCTGATGAATTTTCTATAAACAAATAAAGTTAATATAAAACTTATTCTAAGCCTTTTTGACATGTGTTTATAATAACAATGTACTAGAAAAACATTTATTAATAAGCCGTGATTAATAATCGAAATACTGTTTTTTTTTCTTTCAGACAAAAACCTCCAAATATGTTTTATGCATATATATGATAAATTGAAACAATACACATGATACTATTCTCCTAGAAAGTATATGCTTCTGATGCCTTTGATTTTTTCTGAGTTAAAATGTAATTTACTGTACGTTTTTTTTTATTATTTTCTCGTCAATTTTCAGCATACAGCAATCGTTTGGGCTGCTGAAACTAGCTTCAACGCACTGCACGCAGTGTCAAACTCTCTAGTGGCATTCTCAAGACGCACCCAAGTCTTACAATAGTCACTTCTATCGCGATCATACCAGTGGAAGTCAATGGGAGTGGAGATAGATTTATCGTTTTTAATATGTACATCTTATAATAATAAATATATTTAATTATTTTACTAAAGAAAATTCAATAACATCATTAAAATATAATACTTATTTGAGTAGCAAACATTAAAAAAGTCATTTATTACAGAAATACAGAGCGTGGTAAATGATGATTTGAGTATTGGAGAAATCACTGTTTGTTTGAATGTATCAACTTTATAATCACTAATTGTGATTTCCGTTCATAGATTTTATTATGAAATGTCAGAACTGATATAAAACGACATTTTTCAAAATTTGTGACAAATCACTTTTTGAATGTTTGCTCCTCCTTTTATTAGTTGCTATTTTTGACCCTTCGTTGATTCTTGTTCTAATGATAGTTTGAATGAAGAAAAAAAAACATGGTATCACATTTCAAGGAGGATCACGCAATCAGAGGCTTGGTGATTATTTCAAAATATTTATATATTAAAGTTTTTTTTCATGAGTTGAAAACTGCTGAATTTAATTCGTCCCAATCTGAACACGCTTGGAAATGGTTGCGTGGAGTGAACCTGTTCTGAAAGGTACCCACTTAAGGCGCGAAGTGTTTTGTTTTAAAATATAATTATTGGGCAATATGACCGTCACTGGTATTGGAAGAAGGAAAAATCGACAGAAAAGACACGGCCAATTAATCTAGAAAAAAAAATATTGATCCCGCATCAAATTACTGACTAATTAAAATATTCTTGTTAATGAAAATTTTTGCAGTGATTTTTTTTACAACGCTTAGCAATTCATTTGATGTTGGTAATACAGCAGTTAATAAACTATATAAAAAAAACAAACTATAAAGTGAATGGATATGATGCTAATTATCAATAAACTAAGTCTTTTGAGAAAAATATAGCAACTATTATAAATTCTTATAATATATAATTACGTTTTTGTTACAAATAAAAGTAGATATCTTTATAACGTGAACCATCGACTCTTATTTGGATTGCAAATGGTTGGATTTAGCTCAATTGATAAACAACAACAAAACATATGTTATATTAATCTCTGAATTAAAATTGGTAAAAGTTAAGTATATAATAATTCCTTCAGCGATGTTAACAATCAATATCAGTAAAGAGGTATTATTCTCAAAAATAAACACAGTTTTTTAACTAATTCCACTTTGTTTAATTGATCAGAACCGGTTTCGTTTGCCGAGAACGTGGAATTACTAGAAAAGAGTGTTTTATTTATGATAAAAATACTTTATTATCTTAAAACATTAATTACTATTTATAAAGGTGTATGATAATAAATTTTAATCTTTTATTAAAAAGTAAGTTTCGATAGAAATCCATTTTCGTTTTGGCCTTTTCCGTTTCTTTTTTTTATTTCAATGCTAACTGTTCATAAACAAAATCTTTTAACATAAATTGAATCAAATGCCATTTGAAGTTTTTATAATGCAACAAATGATAGAGTTCAAAGTCATCACGGGTAATAATTTCGTTCAGGTATCTTCAAATAGGTGATATTGGAAACATATTATTTTCTGTAAATGATCACCGGTCGCCACCAGATACTTCCAATGTGTATACTTCTTGAAATATATTTTCAATTCATTTAAAAGAAATAACCTTTAGCAGTGAAATATTATTAAGCATATATATTTTTTTAGTTAAATTGTCATTTTAAACCAGTCCTAATGTTTATTGAAAAGCTAAGGAATAGTTATTATTTTAACACAACAAGAATTTTTTTTTAATATTTGTATCTATTGTCATAAATAAAGAATTATTATATATAATATGTCATGTTTCTCAAATTGTATGTAGTCATTTGATGTGTTTTTCTGCATGGCTACAAACACTTTAAAAGCCTTATCACGATTTTTAAATACCCTTCTTGAGTTCAAGTAAATACTATATTAAATATCTGTATTGTTTCTATTTCGTTAGAATAAAACGCGTACTTTTAAATATATAAGTTAAAATTATTTGTCTCTACTCGTGAAGTTTTATAAAATGTATTATAAGTCAAAACGCACAGTCAGAAATATTAATATATATATATTTTTTAAAATATTTGACATTACAGCTTACGCCAATGCGTCAAATATTTTGAAGTTGAAAGATCATACGAGATATACTCGATGAGAATTTTTGAAAGTCACATGAGATTAACTCAAGGAGAATTGACTTCACAAACACCCATGTCTTAGATCTCAAATTAAAATTTAAGAAAATCCAATTTTCCGTTGACCTTACCGGGAATCGAACCCAGACCCACCTGATCGGTAGAGCAAGCTCTAACCAACTAGACAACAGCGGGCGACTATTATACATACATGTAAATTTCATTAGTGAAATATATTTTTTTCAGACTAGTAAAGATAAAAAGCTTAATGAAATACTGAAAAATAATACATATAATTTGAAACGACATTTTAAGTATAAGAATGTATCAACAGAGTAAAATAATTAAATATTTACAGTTTAAAGATTGACATATTCAGAGATGAAATACGGTTAATAAATCCTAAGCTGTTACTGAACACTAGATGAAAGATTTATTCTGTAATACCTAAATTCTGTTATATAGCATTCAATAACGAAACATTGCGAGAAATCTTTAAAGATTTCACGTGAAAGCGATATGACAGCAACTTAAAATAGTTTCCTGTTTAGTAAAAACACAATGTTTCTGGTTTTAGTGCAATGGCTGCGAGAAACTTTGGGTTTTAAACTTCCTTTTCTGTGTAATATGAATATGGTTGTAATATTATATATTTTAACTTAGCGAAAATTAATAAATTATCTAAATTGTATAAAGTTTTTGGTTTATGTGGTTATAATTGAAATAGGGTATCAATTTTATAAAATCTTGAATTATTTTTAGATATACTTTCTAAAAGGAAACAAAAAAATGTTAGCAAAATAAAATTAGTAAACAATATTTTCTCAAAGTGGTGGGCTGAAAATACGTTGCTTAATCTCAAAACTATTTGAGGTGTTTTGGGGAAGGGGTGGATTTTTAATTACTCGTATACAATTTTCCGCAATAATCATTAAAGCAATCACATTTCACTAAGTGTACCTATACAAATATACAAATATACCGCATACTATTGTAATAAATATTGATCTAAAAAATGTGTTTAGGACCTCAAATTGCTAGTGTTCCAAGAAAATTCCATGCTTTAAAAGTTAAACGATGTACTTTAGTCGTCGAAGATAATATATTTGTCAGAAATTGTAATATGGTACTGATTTTATCAAATAATTCTTTTTTAATTTAACAAGGAACGCTGGCCTTAATTTTTTTAACAAGGGGCTAGCGCAAACCCCACCGAGCTGTACCCTTGCTTCCTCATACTCATCTAAAAAAATTTTTTTTCAAAACACTGTTTTTACTTACCTGGGAAGAATGGTGATTAATTAACAATATTAGATCCCTGAATGTGTCAATCGTAAAACTGTTAGTCCTGAATTAATTAACTCTGGTCGTGAATAAATTGATAACACCTGTTCAGACCATTGGGACCGGCTAAGAAAATGAGCTGGAAATTATATCCAGCCATCAGAGAACTTTGCTTTTTATGACTTAATTACTTGATAACATTCAAAGCAATAAAATTGCTACACGCCGTAAACAACGACAATTCCGCCTGGGCCATTGATTTTGTTTTTAATTTTAAGCCGTAGACGCGCCTTGTCGATCTAATAAGCGAGACAAGCTCCTGTAGATAATCATAATTAATTCAAATTAACTCTATTTAAATTCAGCTTGTACGTTAATAATGTAGGTTTCGAATATTGCTATATTTTAAGATGAAGCCTGATTCCGTTTGGAATTTCGATGGCTGGTATAACCAACGCTTGATTAGCGAGAGCTTTTTATGTCGCTGTAAAACTCATGGCGTATGTCGCAATATTTTATTTTCATTCAAATACATTTCTGGCGTATTGGTTTTATTGCTACACAAGAAATGCTGTTCGTATAACCTTGCATCTGTATTTTTTTAAACGTATAAATGAATTACTCCAGTGTTTTAAGAATTATTCAGCGACCTTTTTTACTAAATTAAATCTATATTCAAGAATGTACTAAGACATATTTCATTGCAATATGTATTTATTTGCATTATTTATATAGCGTTTCTGACATCTTTTTTTATATAGAAATTATATGAAATGGTTTTTTAGAAAAATACAAAGCAACAGGCTTAGATTTTTTGACATATCTTAAATAAATGTTTGCATCATTTATAATTTTTCCAGTATCTTATTTATAATTTATGTTTGGCGCACTAATAAAATATATATGAACTGTGTGTGTTTCTCAATATAATTTGAAATAAAATGTATAGTTTAAATAACAAAATTTAAATAAACAAAATCAATTTTGCAATATGTGTATGTGACTAAATAAATTCAACATTTTAGCAATAAATATATTATTGGATCAGATTTATAAAAAATCCTTATTGGTCATGGTTAAAAATAAATAATTTTGCAATATGTATGGATAAATGGTGACATTTTAAGATTTATATAAAATGTCGCTTTCATTATATACCTATTGATCTTATAATAGAGACTACACTATGTTATCGTTATACAGTCAAACTCGGTTATTACAATCACGGAAATAGCGAGATCTCGAATGTAATGAGGAAACATTCGTTGACATTTTAGTTTAAGATTTTCTCCATACATTTATTTACTTTTATTACGAGCTATTTCTCGGGTATACAATAATGAGAGTGAAAGCGATGAAACAAGCATCAGTTTTAAATTTTATAATTAAAGTGGATTGACAGAAAAACGGGTGCTTAAATAAATTTTAATTGCGTATTTTTGTTTAAATTGCGAGTTTTTGTCTTATGTCACCGCTCCAGATACTTCATGTCTTCATGTGATGGGTATGTTTGCAAGCATTTAAATATACATATTTTCTGATGTAACGAGTAATGCTTATAACGAACAAATTCAATCGATCCATCGTCCTTTAAAATCGATCAGGTATAAATTCTTTTTTCATTGCAAAGGCCCCCCTTCCGGTAGAGTTATTTAAATCTGCCCGTTGGTCAGATTCTTTCTTGTGATTTCAATTGAGAATATTTTCTACAGATTTGCGTAATATTTTACTTACTGATGATGCATATACCAAACGTTGCTTAGTTTTTAAACAAAATAAAATTTAGTCGATGATTTTATAAAGTCGCAAAAAAACTGCAACAGAATAAGTACACACGATTTTCATCGAACTACAGTTTATAGATAATATAAAAGAAAAAGAGAAAATTACAACTCGGTAAATGAAGGGTAAATTTTAATTGGAAATTCTCCAACGAAATGAGCAGCTATTATTTAATTTATTGATTCAATAAAACCCGTAACAAGCTAGGGTCAAACATTCAATCTGTTACGGATAATGGCAGATTAAAATCTTTGAGTTTTATGCGTGAAAAAAAAAAGAATTCGTATTGAGTAAGACATAAAACGGCTATAGACCCTGCCTATTTAAATTGATGTTTGCATAATTATTAAAAGAATATACGGAAATAAAATTTTACATAAATCTTCTGAGCACTTAATTAAAATATGAATATCATTACACAGGTGTTTTTTGAATAAAAGAATGAATGTTGAATGCATTCTAATTTAATTTAATTTCGATTATGTTAATATTTGTTGCAATATTTTAAGAAACTCTTTGCGACACCTAGTAAAAAAAGTAGGACAGATTGTTTGGTTGCTTTTAACGTCGTAAGTTTTTAAAAAATAAAGTGTGAATATATAATATGATAACATTCACTTAAATATCAATAAAACAAAATTACTTTTAGTGTGTTCACTGTCAATACTTGGTGGAAAGGCATTATATTAATAAAAACACAATATTTCTTTGTAATTTATTCCATTTTTTTTAAAAGGTCAGGACCGGTATCTCAGTTGACAATGTTCGCCATGAGCGAAATAATAATAAATTACAAAGGAATATTGTGTTTTTATTAAAACAAAATTATATGACGTTTTTTCAATAATATGAATAATATAAAATAATGTTTAATAAATTTGAGATTCCATTTGCTATCACAGCAAACAAAATAATCAAATTTAATTTTATAATAAAATAAATTATAATAAAAATATTTTTAAAAATAAGCTTTTATTCAAATGTACTAAAAAGATAAAAATAATTCCGATATCTATTCCCTCAAAATTATTCTCTCGTCTGAGCAACATCCTGACTACATGACACTCTTCAGTACAGTTAGTCGGATCGTTGACTCTCCAGAGAATTGGGAAACAAACCATCTTTCACATTCTACTATCGCTAGTAGTCGACGGTAGATTAGAGTTATTAATTTCGGAATAATTGTCTCATATGACAAAAAGTAAAAGCGCGCGGCGAAAATATATATCTAAAACTTAATTTACAATATAATATCAAGTAAATTTAAAGCGAGCGAAAATACTTATCTAACACTTAATGTACAATATTATATCAAATATGTATAAAACGGATGGAAACCGGAAGGTACCAATAAGGAACCAACCATGAAAATCTCATCGATGAACAAAAATTAAACAGTTTTCCATTATTGGTTTCTGTTCGTAAATACTTACCAATCTGCATCGATATTACATATATACCGTTAATCCTAAAGTCGAATTTGCCCTCGTCTAAAATTCGGTCAAACTATTTCAGTGATTAGAATTTTTCGAATTATGCAATTTTCCATTGGCAAAACAGATAACTATTCAATCGACAGTTAAAGGTTCGATATCCTGCACTTATATTTCATAACATCTTATCGTTTTAAAGCATAATCTTATAAAAGAAATATAGCGCTATAATATTAAATTGTATTGAGACCGATTAATGCTTTCGTAAAGGCGTGAGATCATTTCAAAACTACTGACGTTTGCGTTGAATTTTGACGTTTCAAAAATCTCGACAGTATGGTCACGTCTTGGCGAATAACAGAGCAAGTTAAGAAAAAGCTTATAAATACATTTCTACAAAGTTTTCACCGAATCTATCGAAAAAATAATATGAAAGATTGAATTTATTTGATATGTCACAATTACGAATTTCACTCAAATATTCGAATATATTCGGCTCTTGTCTTGATATCAAAACTCATAATATCCATTTTTGATATTTTTAGATACATATGCCAAAAAAAAAACACTAGATATATGTATATAAAAAATATTTTCTATTCAAATTTACTTTGAAAACTAATAAAGCCAGTGCCAAAAATCATAATCAGCGTATAAGCTCACATTTCTAAATAGACATATAATATGATTAGAAAAAAATAACTGGCGATTTGTACTCGTAATGCTGTAATAGTATATTTCAAAATAGATGTCGTCATTCAAATATAATACGCTTAGATATTTAATAAACGAATATTTACTTAACACTTCCCCTAAAATGCTACGGTGCGTGTTTTTCGCTTGCTTCTTTAAGGACCAGCAACATTTATTATAACAAAGTATTTTTTAGCACCATAAGAGAAGGTTAAGACAAATATTTATAATACATTTTCTCAAATTTTATTTTAACTTAATGCCATAATATATATGACAAGCGAATTAGACGAACTACTTCATCTAGCTTCAAAATTGCATTTCTTCTTCTCCTCAGTCATAAACGAACCTTGGCCACCTCAATTAATCGATTGTCCACTTACTTTCACCAATTCCTGACCCCAGCAGTAAAATTACTAAAACTTCATTTATTATTCTACAGCCTTATGATTTAAATAACCGAATATCAATACAATAAACATCATACATTATTTCCATTAATATTAAATTTTTAATTGTCTTTCAGACCTTATCGTTGACGTTTAAACTCAGCCTCTCCTTTTTAAGCTTATTTTGTTCATTCAAAAGCTGGTTAAAAAATATTTATTTAACAAAAATGCCGTTAAAATTTAATTTTAAAAAATTGACCTTTTTAAAGAAATGTTGTTTAAGAGTAGCAAGAGAAACGTATTTTTAAAATAAAATAGATAGTCTCGTGTCCGCCTAACATTAAAGAATATTTTCTACTGATTTAACATCCATTAAAATGTCGGCTCCTATGGCGCAGCGGTTAACGTTGTTGGCTTCCGTGCCGGATCTCACTGGTTCGAGTCCCAGGACAAATAGAATTTTTCGATCGATTGATCGATTTCTGTTGTCTAAAAATTCCTTTATTTAATAATTGGGCGTAGCACGAGTGATTAGTTCACCACAAGTCCTGTCCTAGACTTATTCACTGGGAGCGGACATAGGTAAAATAATTAATAAGTTTATATAACTATGGACATAGGCGACTAATTAATAAGTTTATTAACTGTCGGTATTTGGATTCAAGCCTGTGCTCACGGGTTCTCGCTATCGGGCTCTCACAATGTTTTTACTATAATATTTGAAAGCTAAAGATATTTAGTTTTGTGACAAGATTTTCACTTGGCGTTATCGTCTATTTTATTTTGTTCACTGAATTAACTCTCGACATAATGATAGATATAAAATTCATCATTCCCATATTTGGAAATTCCGCTATGTAAACAAAATAGTCGTTTGCATTTTTAACTTTAATCAAATTTATGAATTCAGAAAATAGCCTAACATGCTTTGACTAAACTCAAAAGCTATTATGTAAAACCCACAACCTAGAATGTCAGATCTAGCATTCCAAACATCACAACTTCTTATCGGCTAATAAATAAATATTAAATAAATTAAGTAATATTTATTAAGTTAAGATTTTGTTTATTTTTTTTGACGTATTAGCCGACTGCGTGGTAGAGTGTCAACGATTTCGACAAAAAACGGAAGTCACGGTTTTGAATCCCAGCACGGACAGTTTTTATAGATTCTTTGTATTTTCGTTGTCTCACAAACATCTTTCAATTAAATATATATTAACACAGGGTTAGGCAGACTCTCAAGTGGAAAAAGTCAAGTTGTCAAGGAAACAGGATAGCAATAAATATGCAATATGTGTGTATGTATTTATACATAAACAGATGTGATCACGCAGGTAATAATATGGAAAGAGTAGATAGTGGCAGAGAGTATGCTTTTTGTGTATAAGTTAATTCAGCCACTCTTTCTCATCAGGCTGCTAAAGTGGATGTAAATTTAAAGTTGCTGACTGAAGAGCCGCAAATGCTTTTGTCAAGAGCCGCATGCAGCTCGCAATCCGTGGTCTGTCAACTCTTGCACTTAAACATCAAATCGAGAGAGTAAAATTATCGTAACTCCCAAAAAATATTTTAAAAGTGACATAATGAATTTAAGGTTTGGAAAAAATATTTTGGGTCTACTCTGTATTCGAGTGGTAAAAATTGTAGCCGTAAAATTTAGTGTCAACGTGATTCATTGAAAGTGGGTGAAATCACATTAACTGATTTGTGAATTCGTATTCGAAGACATATGTGCTTGCTCCCAGACTCTTTTTGAGATCCCGAGTTTTCGGGATCGACAAATTTTCCAATCCCGAGATTGAAGATTCAACACAAAATCGTGTATAAGTAAGAATTCGGGATTAAGAAAAAAAAATCTCGGCGATTTTGGCATCCTAGGGTTTATCAAACAATTTCATATCAATATCAAAAACCCAGAAATTTACGGATTTCCCAAAATGAACAGCGTGAGAGCAAATAGAAAAACCTAGGAATTCTCAACATTGTGTAATTTTCCCGATCCCGAAATTTCGGGATCTGGGGTCCCAGGATTGGATAACTTGGATTGGATTGTCTAACTACTTGTCGCGTTTTTAAATTTTCGTTCTCTCTGAATAATATAGGTTGAGAAACTTAATAACAGAGATCTCCGTATAAAAAATTCTGTTGAGATATGCGAACGAAATTTCAATATAATAATAAATTCGATTGACCATAATACTCAAACAATGACGTATATATTTTATGAGAGACAGCTGACTATAGATCAGTAACAATACAGTATTCACAAATAAGGTAAATTTAATATTTAATTATATATTATTGTGTATTTTGGAGTTTGTAATAGTTGACCGTTGATCAACAGACACCTTTAAATAATGATATAATACAAATAGTAGTCGGTCAACATCTTAATTGCTGGAAACATTTAAATATTGCCTCCAAATAAGTTATCGCTTACATTTAGAATTGACAGTGGTAGCTAAAAATCATTTAACATTAATAGGCAGACTAAACTTAATGAATTATTTGCTGAAACTTGATTATCCACAGCTCCGTAATGGCTTATGTTGGCGAGGAATCAATTTATTAAGTGCAAATAAAACCATTAAAAAAAACTCGTTTTTTCAGCTGTTCATGTTTGCTTTACAAACATTATTCTCTATAAAAGATATTTGACGCAAGATTATACCGATGCTATTAGTATACTTGTATTTTAATTGATATTTAATATCTTTCTTTCTCGTCGCCAGTAAATTTGTAAATCAACAATTTAATTAATTACTAGCAGAGAAAAATGTTTTTTTTATAATATCAAATAAGAATCGAATTGTATTTGAAAGCTTTATTCTTTTTTGGTCATGTTCGCTCCCTGTGTAGAGCATATGGCCGCCACGCGGCACCTCTATGTTTTCCTGTCTCCCGCCAATAGCTTTGCATCCTCCCATGACATGCCAGCATCCCTCAGTTCCGCCGAGTACATCCTATGGATAGTACCCGACGGACGTCCGGGACGCCGGAATCCCACCGGTCAAAAGAAGAGGCAGGCAGGATTGAGGCTTTCCGGAGGCATCCGCAGCACGTGACCCTGCCAGTTCCAACGTTTCTCCATAACCACTGACGTGACGGGACGCTGTCTTGTACGCTCCCTTATCTCTGAATTCCTCACAAAATCAAACCACCCCACCCCCATAATCCGACGCAAGCATCTGTTTTCGAAGCTCAGTATACGGTTTTTCTGAGTCTTCGTCCGGTGCCATGATTCGCAACCGTAAAGCATTACCGGCAGAATGCAAGCTTTATAGTACATAATTTTAATTGCCTTGTGCAATTTTATATTCTAAGCTTGTAATACAGATATACAAATATAAAATATAAGACATTGATAAAATACTGTTTTTTATTTATTTTGCAAATATGATACATTTTTTTTGAAAAAAATTAAAAAAATCGTAAAAAAATGATCACGCAGTTAATTTATTTGCGTATTGAAAATTACCCAAATGGATCACTGATCCCACGGAAGTCATAAGTTGAAAACAGTTTTACAGCATACTTTTAGGTAAAAACTATTTTTTTGTCTGCAGGTTATCTAATATAATATCGTCACGTAGACTTTTTTATCGGTCATTATTAATAATGCTGCTTTAAAGGTACGCATCGTCACTGCATATTAATTCCTTTCTCTATTTGTATCAATATACAAATATTCATATGATTTTTTTTATCATAATCATAATCATTCATGTAAAATAAAATATATAGGTAAGAAGCTTTATACTAAAACGTTTTTTTTTATCCACTCAAAATGACGCTAGCAGTGTGGTCGAGTATTCAACGTCGATGGCTTTGGATATGGAGGTCACGGGTTTGAATCCCAGTATGGACGGTTTTATAAATAAAATTTTCAATCGGTTTACAAATTTCTGTTCGATGGGGTGGATTTATGCAATGTCTTGAATTAATTTTAATGTTAACATGTAATAAACAATAATGAATTTCACTTTTCCATATCCCTAATTGTTTTTTTTAACAAGAAAGCATATCGACCACTATTTGTTTATTTTAGTATATTCCATCCAACGTGTAAAAAGATAGTCCAGAGTATTGCTTTACACAAGATAAGCTGACATTTTTTTGAATTTTTTTTTATTATTTGAAATTTGCTTAGTGAAATATTCGGGTATTGAAAAAACATTTGATGTGTCAAAGCGGGTGCACATCAATCTTTAGTGAAAATAAAAGGTTTCTATATATGTTTATATTTTTTAGTATCTTAAATTTAAATTATTAAGACATATCCTAAATATTAAAAAAAAACATAGTTTTTTTTTGGGCCGGCTTATTTTTTTTAATATCATAAAAATATTGAACTTTATTTCAAAACAAAACGAAAAAATCCAATCACATTCATTAGGCTCCCGCAATATGATCGATGCAAAGAATTAAATTAGCCTGAGACGGGCCCGCTGAAATAATTAGCGGCGCATCCTAATCACCGCTCATTTGTTAGGCCGGACGGGAGTGCGATGGGACTGTGAGGCCGGCGGGCATTGTTTATTTATTGGCGGACACCTCCTGCCCACCGGTTATGCTAATCCGTCGCGGGGCAATAACTTTTTATTAGCTATCTGAATACGCCGGGCCTGACACCCATTTACAAGAGTGAGCTTCAATAGAAGGGCTGCACTAGGTTCACATTTTTTTTGGGAGGCAAAAAATATTTGTAATAATTTTAGGCATATTTAAGTATATTTTTTTAAATATGTTTACAGTCCAGTTCAATTATTGAAGGTTTTGGATTTTTCATAAACAATCATTATGTAAGGCCAATCTATATTCTTATAAAAAAAACTGTGGAATCAGTACAAAAAAAGAGTTACACTTTTCGATATAATGCTTTTCCACTAAGAATTGATATTTCTTCGATAGATTTGTTTCAACTCTTCAATTTGCAATGATTTCCATACCAGCTACCTAGTCGGAGCATACTGCCACCACATGGTTTCCCTTAGTTTATATGTCCCCCGCCAATCTTCTTGCTTCCTCCCATGACATCCCAGCGACCCGTACGTAGCTCAGCTGAGTACATCCTATGGATGGTCATCAGTGGCCTTCCACGACGGCGGAATTAATCTGGTTGGTAAAAGAGACAGACTGGAATGAATAAATCGGGAAGTGATCGGGAAATAGTCAATTTGAACTGAAAAAAAACATCAACCCGCTTCAAAAAGGTACCAAAATAACACTATAATTATTGTGAAAATGGTTTTTTTTACCCACACTAAACTTGAGCATTTTTTTTGTGAAAACATGTGAATAAAAATGTTTTTTCTTTTAAATTTAATTTGTCTGAATGCTACACGAAAAAATCGAATATTATTTATGTTTAACTTTTATGTATACAAAATACAATTTATTTGCTTTTTTACTCTTACCGGCACTGGTAACTATTTACATGTGTGAGCTTTAGGAATGCAAAAGGGCGGTATGTTAACGCCTTTTCGGATAGTCTGGGAATCGTTACAGACATTGAAATAAATAGAAATTGAGATATAAATAAGACGATATCAATTAAAAATATTCTCATCTCCGGCCACACAAAGTAATTGGATTTCTTTGGCTATCAGTGATGATTATCAAAAACAAATACCTGACAATGAACCCACTGTAGAAAGGCTAAAAAACACATTAATGCAAACCAAAAAATAATTTTACACTTTGTATTTTTAAAGCGTCACCCATTGGAAATCTTATGAAAATCCGCCGGTCTACCTACTCTCAGTCGATATCTTAAAATCTTAAATTATAGCAATTAAGTATCATCTATTCATTTTAACTTTTCCGTTTCTAAGCTCAAGAAATGCGACCCCAATACCAACATTTTCTTAAATATCTATTTTAATATGGGTGATACAATGTTTATAATTAAGGTATTCTTATATCATAGTTTTTTGGACCTTTTGTAGTTTATATAAATACGCGATAACGCTTATCAGGTGATTAGCGTCCGCGATAGCGATTGTTCGTATGATAACTTAGAACTCTGAGAACACTCGTCAGTAGTCAATTTATATGTGTGCTGGGATGACGTCTTTTTACGCACAACTTAAAATATGAATATTCATTAAAAAACCACAGATTTTTATAAAAAAAATGTATGAGGAATGATGCAAAGAGATATTTTTAAGCCCTTGGACTTCATAAGAATAAGGCCAATAATGAGGAAACCACTGGGGTCAAAAAAGATCCCCATCGGCTGACAAGTATTTTTCTAGTCTCCGAGCCGCAAGAGTTAATATTGCTTACTTTAGGAATATGTTCAATATTAAATAAAAATGTCAATGTTGAAGATTTCAATCCACATAAAATATTTGTTAAATTTAATCTCCCTTTCCATGTAAAATACTTACTATAATACATCAATTATTTTTTTTCAAAAACTTATCAATCAACTCAACAGTGACTGTCTTATCAGGTTTTTGGTCTGAACTTATCCGTAAAAAATGTGCATTCATCAAAACAACAATATTTTCCGTAAACTAAACTCATCCACACTCTAAAAATGATTATATTGTGTCCATATCGGATGTATTCACAATAAAAGGATTTGTGTTCTTATTACAGATTGTTCATTAATATCAACACCAGTTTTTCTCATCGCAAGCTTTATTAACTGAGTTCTGATGAACGTTTCTTCTAATTTTTTTATTGTGTTTGTGGACCATCAGTTCATTTTCAGCAAAAAAAAAAAATATGCGCAAGTATGAAGGTAGGTAGTCACTGACTATCTCACTGACGTTTGATAAATCAATTCGTCATATCAGGATTCTAAAAAAAAACTCTAGGAATCAATGAAGTTTATTTTATATTCTAACCTGATACCTTGGTGCTTTATCTCATTAGAGTCCAGCCAGTCAACCCATTATTTACATATTCATTTAAAACACAATACTCAAGCTAACTTTAATTTGTCTTCTCAACAAAAAGATGACTTGAAATTTTAGTAAAAGTTTGCTAAATCAAACTTATTTTAACAATATTTCTGTGTGCGGACTGTGCGGAAGATTAAAAAATATGTGTCATATTTTGGGAAATGTGTGTGCACACATGTGCACAACTTGGCGGAAACATTGGACTCCTGATTTTTTAAAATTAATTAAGATTAAAGTACAAGTACTTTATGTTTATATGGTACAATACTAAGGATTGACAGAGAAAAATGGGTTTTGTTTAAGAACATCAAGTATCATATTTGCAGGCAATGAAAGCCGGACAGTTTGACAACGAGATCTTTGCTAAAATTTAGTTTTTAGATATAACAATAGGTATAGGTATCCAGCGCAAGCTTTATGTGATAAAAAATATTTCTTGACGTCTGTTTGTAATATACATGCATTAGAGTACAGTGGTAACATTGGTTTAATAAAAAGGTTCGAATCATATAATTTACGTAAAATGGAAACAAAAGGTTGATTCACTCATGACTATGGCGTGGCTACGTTCTCATAAATTTATCCTGGCAGGGTTGAACTAGTAAGTTGATTAAAACGTCGATCTGAATTGGCAAATTTTATTTACCATTAACAGTAAATAATGTCGTCGAGGTGAACAGAGTTATGCATTGCGCGAAAGCGTGGGCGGTAAGAGAAAATTTAACCCTCGGCAGAAATAAATTTCAAATCATAATCAAACTGATTTAGTCATTTAATGTATATTTATTGATTGAATCGGGATTGAATTATCTAAACTAGAACTAAAATATCGAAGTATTTTAGGTCTACAAATATTACTTTATATGTGGTTACTATTTCAGATAACGTCTTCATCAGCACTATGCTTAAACTAATATTAACTAGGCTATAGAGATACACAATACACCCGTCCACTCTAAAATCCTATTTTATTAAAAAAAATACAACTTAATATTTAAGACTTGGTCGCAAGGCATTATATTTGTAAATTGACTTTAATGCTTCTTGGAAGCATAGCTTAAAGCAGCCATACTCAACCTTTTTTCCCTCCGGGCCGCATTCCGATATTTTTTTTTCTACGTGGGCCGCAACACATTTATGGTAATACTCCTTTTTTTTTGAGCTCACCGAGGAATTTGAAATCCTCGATTTGGTAAGAGCTAACTGGGCCGCAGGTTGAGTATGGCTGGTTTAAAGTAACTGATTATTTATAATTTACTACATAAACATGTTGTAAGAGTGTTAAAAATGGTGATTGATGGATATAAGTTTGGTCATTGAGGATTTCATTGGCTTGACTATGTCTTTAAATTTCTTGTTCATTTAGCTTAAAGCGCTTACTACAAAGATGTAAGCAGATGGGTGTTAGATTAAAATTCATGCTAGGCGATTCTTTTATGAAATGTTTTGCAAATTGAGTCTGTCTTTTTACTATCAAATCACCTTCTAATATGTTTTTTAACTCTCATTAGTATTGTTACGGTAGGGTTTATAGTCACGCGCCTCTACTACCACTTTTGTGACGGAAACTGGCAGACTTGTAAAATTTTAGCTAAAATAATTCTGTTAGAATTTTTGTTATCATGTTACCCGTAATATCGTTCATAAATTGTTCATGGCCTGAAATGGCAACATTGTTTTTCGACACCCGATGTGATTTTTGTTTCTTTCTTTCTTGCTTTGTGGGACGCGAACCGAACACAACGTGTGTGGGGGACGCTTCTCGGTCCTGGAACTTGCTTCCAGAGACCTTTAGTTGTAAATTCACTTGTAGTTCTTTTTCTTTTGTGGTTTTTTCGTCCGCGATGAAAGAACTGATATTTCTCCATATCGACAAAAATTTAAATCCATTTTGTTGTCTGCGCAGAGCTCAACATCAGTTTTCTTAACATTTATAAAACCGTGTGAGCAAGCTAGGTTTTATAATAGTTATTTTGTATTGTGTCCATTCAAAATTTTGTTTCATAAATATCTTATGTGCTTAAAATTTGGTGATTCCTAATTAAACGTTTTTGTAACACTCGAGCGATGATTTCATTAGGTTCTACCTACTTGTTTTACGTCGAGTTCATTCAAACTGTGTTGGTCTAAATGACTTTTATTAGTGGGGATTTATTCTTGAGGCTTAACATCGTGAACAATAGTAGAAATTTCTCACAATAAATGGAACTAGCTCTAAAATAAATTACGAGTAATGTCAGTGTACTTCTGCCTACTACTACTGTCTTCTACATATATGTGTGTGATATATGTATTATATATCAAATTGCACGAGCCACGAGACATCTTAAAGATACCGTGTCTGTAAATTTTGTAAATTTATATCATTTTTAAAGCTGAAACAATCAAAATATATTTACTTATGACGATGAAAATTTAGCTTGAGATTTAACTTTAATTCCTGATCTAAGCATCTAATACTATTGTACAGAGGTAGACTTCTTATATTAACTTAAGCCATTATTTTGAGTTTGCTAGGTTTTGTCGTTTCAATAGTTTTCATTGACTCTCAATCAGTGGTGCATAAGCTTTTTGAAAGAAGGGCCAATTTATCAATATTCTAACATTTCGCAGGCTGCAGAGGGTAAAAGTGTTATAATGGTAAAATAATGATATATTAACACACCACTCAATAAGCTCGTAGGATAATACATAGATGGCACCACTATTGACTAATCCATACATCCATACCAAAATTGTTCTTTATTTTTCGTAATTAAATTCGTAATTTTGTCGGTATTTTACAACGTTCATGTAAAATAAATAAATATCGTATTTGTAACCATTATCACTATGTTTGTACTTAGAATAAATATTATAATATGATATACGGATTCATTATTTATGCGAGCACAGGTTTCTATCTTGCCCTAGCGTAGAATCTATGTAGTATGTAAATAATTGAAATAATATAAATCTTTCGATTAAAATGTTATTATTTTGATTATTTACATACTGCACGGAATCAACGCTAGGGCAAGGTAAAAACCTGTATAATTAATAAGTCTTTTTTTCGCGCTTTATAATCATCATGTCAAATAAAATATTACGGTCGAAAACTTTTTGATTATAAATTAATGAAACTTTTCAGGGCCTTTTGCATATATTGTTATATTGTTAAAGCATGCAAGGATTATACTCGAATGAGTAGAAAATAAATGATAAAGCACCAAATATTTTTGTCATAATATAAATATTCCTATTCGTGCCATATAGGGTATCCAATACCGAAGCCTTTTTCTAATCCCGGGATTGATTTATTTTGAACCCCGGGATTGAGATTTTCTCACCGAGGAATTTGAAATCCTTAATTTGCTATACTTTTTCCCGGAATCTCACGGAAACTCGTTTTTTTCGATTTTTTTGAAATTTCGAGAATTTACTCAAAATTTCTCAATCCCGAAATCCCGGAATCGCGGCCATCTCAATCCCGGAATTTTGGGATCAGAAAACTGAACGGGACCCCGGGATTGGATGCCCTAGTGCCATACATACTGTTAAATTTTTTTAGGAGGAAAACATGAAAAAAAAGTAAAACAATTGAATTTATATTTATTAATTGATTTTTTATACAATTAGCTATAATTTCGAAAACAAAAAAATCATAATGGCCACCTCATGCTTTCACAGAAGCATTTAATCCGACGTGCCAATCGTCTATTGTGGTACGCACAATATCCATCAGAAAATTGGTTACTGTTTTTTTCAGGGCATTCTTTAAACTTTCAATGTTGGGTTGTTTTCTGCTTCAAGTCATCCGCTTTAACTCCGATTAAAACATTTACTCCATAGGTTTTAAAAAGGGGCTTCCAAGAGGCCACTTCTGAGCCCTGAAACACTGCAGCGTATTGTTTTCCAGACATTTTTAAGTAGATTTGGTTTTTTGAGCTGGCGCAGAATCTTGTTGGAAGACCTATTGTTGCTAGTTAAAAATATTTTAGTTCAAAAGATTCACAACGTTCATTTTTTTCCTTATTTTGGCTACTTGGGCACAGAAATGAAGTATCAGAGATAGGTTATGACAGCTCCTGAAAGGATACTTCCACTAAACCATGACTGATGCAGGGTAGGGTGATGCAACCTTTCTAAATTGTTTTAATGACTTGAGAACATATCGTAAAAAATCTTCAGAAAAAAGGATTTTCCGGTGTTTATGTCCTGCGTACCGCCTTATCAGCTGTTTTGATATGACCCTTTTAATTTCTCACAGGATGTTGTTGATTTTTGACCAGTTTTAACGATAAGCTACCATCTTTGTCTGATTTGATGATTCGAGATATGCTTGTAGTCGAAACATTCATCTCTCTAGCCAGTATTTTCTGTTTGCGGAAGGGATTTTGTCGAATTCTGGCACTTACTGCTTTTATCCTTCGTGGAGTAATTTTGGGTCGCGAAAAACCTTATTTTAGGCCATTTTATATTCTTCAAACATCCTCATATCGTTAAATGGTCCGATACACAAATTTTCGACTGATCTCTAATAACATTGGGTGTATTAAAACATTACTTAATAAATTCGTAGCATAACTTGACCACTTTCGAAAAATTCATATATTTTTTTAGAAAGTACTAACCTTCAAATAAATCGTGTCAAAAGTTCATAACAATCTGACGTTTAGTTTCCATGTTATAGTGGTTTTAGTGACGCTACTTTTGTAATTTTCAAAACAATGGAAAATTTCTTATATTCATGATATTTCGATCTCAATTGATCGTTGTTCTCCAAGTCGGTGAACTCTAGTTGCATTGGTGAATTGGCCTCGTCGATGGATGCTGAGAAGGTGTTGGAAAATGTTTTAAGCAGCAATCAAAGCGTGTTTTGAAAACAATAATCTAAAAAGGACTTAACCTGCACCCCAGACTCACTGTAAAAAGATGAATTTCGGACGCAAATCTATACCCGTGAAAATATAATCTTGTTAAATAATAAAGAATAGCATTAAGTTTTCTATCAGTGGGTATTCAGAATATATACCTTTGCTACTGCATAATTTTTTCATATATCAAACACATACTTGTATGAAGAATTTGCTGATGAAGTACTTGTTATTTTGGGCCGCAACAAATGCCATTTCGTGCCCCGCAGGCCGCGGTTTGTGCATCACTGCTCTAAATGCTTTTAAAGATCACCATTTTTACGCAAGTTAAGCTCTACTTTATAATTTACCCCGCAATTGAAAACTATCTTCTTTTTAATTTATTATCATAGCAAGAAGACAAATGGTAACTATTCCTAAATTATATTAGAAGATTGAAATCCACTTTTATTTAATAATCCATCAATCCAATTCATATAGTTATGAATGGTTTCAAGTCATTATTTATGTTTTTACTTACTACAGGAGATATTTAACTGATTTGTATTACTTCAGTGAAAAAAATGAGTTTTAGAATATTTGTGATATTTTCAAGATTATCGTATGTGTCATTATTTCATTTTTAAAGCTTGCATCGACTAATTGGAACATTTTTTTTAAAAGTTTTAAACATACGTTTTTTACGCTAAGAAATGTTAATTGGAATATCCGCAATACTTTAATTTATGACAAATAAAATTTTAATAGAAATAATACCAAGATGTAATCTATAAGTTATTTATTTACGCGGAAAGTGTTAAAATATAAGTGGTAGCATATAAAACGCCAGCGTAAATGAAGTTATAAATTTATATATATCCAAGACTTCGCGTTGAATCTGCATACAACAGCAAACGGCGTCGCGCATCTACTCTCGCGCACTGACCAGCTTCCAGTTTGCCTTAGGCCAGGAGATGTTCCTGTGACAGCAAAACCGCTAGTAAATTTTGAAGGGCTGATTAAAGTGATATTTCTATACGAAATATTAAACATTTCTTGCTGATATTGCAATAATAAACAAAACTCATATTATTTATCACTAGCTAGCCCTTTTTCCATAACGTGAGCATAATATAATATTTGAGGAACATTTCAAAAAGTAGAAATATGTTTTATCTAGCTGTCAATTTATCGCCCATTCGTTTGTTTCAATTTCTCTTACTTGATGGCGCATCGATCTAATAGAACTTTTTTGAATCACATGATGCATTTTCATTTGTTTTAAGTTTGAATTCATAAATAACCGTATGCTGTGACTCGAGGGGCTGCGTTAATAACTAAGTTCCATAATAAAGATTTTAAATAATGGAAAAAGTTCTATCTTATTGAGAAAACTTATAGTGGTTTATGGCATATAACTTGAAGTAAATACCTATGTATAGTATATCACTAATCGTTATTTTGAAACTGATAAACATACCTACCAACCAATATGTTTGGTTTTAAAAATGGAGAACGAAAAGTCATTCTCATCTCATGCTTTTGTATGATGTACTGAAAAAAAAACAAAATAAACAATATTTTCCGCATTTGTTAAGATATCAAAATTGATTGAAAAAGTATTTTCGTCAATATTTATGAGGTTAGTTACACCAGTTTGAATCCATAAGCGAAATTGGTAGTATGTTCTACAATAGCAATTTATTTTTTATGTTAATAAATTTACATAATTGCTGTATGAACATGTATCTACATGTATTTTTAAATTATTACGAAGTTTGTTTTTATTTTGATTCATAAGATAATAGGTAGTAAAATATAATTTTAAGGTTTTAAGCGCAAGAAATTAATTATTGTTATATAGATTTTTTTTTTTAATTTGGAATAATATAAATGATATCCTTTGTGAAATTATTTAATCGCTAATTTTAAGCGATGTTTTCTAGTAGATAATAGTGTATCATTTTTTGCGACAAGTTCTTTACGTTGCTGTCGTATTTTTTCCAGCTTTTCTCTCAAGGCCCTAGTTTCACTATCACTGTCATTTGTAAATTTTTTAAGAGATAACGTTGAAGCTCTTTTAAAATCACCCTTTTCATTTGAATGCTCGTCGATTATGCGCTTAGCATTTAATACAGTTAGTTTATTTCTTGCTCTGACTTTCTCGATTACCTTCTTACGGGATTCTAATTCTTCTTTTAATTTAGTTTTAAGAACTGATAATTTTTCTTTTAATTCTGTTAAAGAAATTTCACACATTAGACCTAAATTTGCTGTTTTTGTGAAGTTAAATACTTTATCAGCGATTGTCATTTTCGCCACTTCTTGTAAAACTTTCATTTGGTTGATTATCTGGATACGTTTTTGTAGATCTGCGCTTTTTTCTTGACAAAGCTTAAGCTTGTATAACTCTTTTTCTCTGCAAATTTCGCGTACGATTTCTTGATTTTTATATTTCACATTTAATTTTGCTTCCATAGTTGCTACATCTCCAACTTTAATATTATTTATTATTGTTTGAATTCTATTTTCTTCATTTTGTTTCCATTCATCAAGTTGCTTTTTCCACTGTGCCTGATCTTTTAAGAACTGTTTATAATTATTTTTATTTATTATTGAAAGTTTTTCTTTTGCTATAACAGCCTCTTCGTGGGACAAAAGACCACGAATATGTTTTTTATGTATATTTTTAAACATTATGTTCTGGTTTTCGATATTTATTTCTCGATTTATTGTTTCAATTAAATACGGATCCATTGATCCTTTACAAATAGTATCAAACCAGCTTAATTCTTTTTTTTGCTGGTTCAATATTTCAGATTTCATCTTTAACACAGAAGATGCATTTGTTTTTACTTCAATTTTGCTTTTTGTGAGAATTTCTTTTAAGTTTTTCGTTTTTGGTTTTTCATTTCTTTCAGGTTCAGCATCTTTGACAACTCTGACATGGTTTTTAATTTTTTTCACGTTTGCGTAATTAGAATTGAGCGCCAACGCCTCATTTAAAAGTTTTTCGGCTTTCTTTTTATTTCTTAAAGATATTTTCAAAAGGTTTTTTTTAATAACTTCATCTGTTGTAATTTCACTAATTTTATAAACACCAATTTCTTCTAGATAATGTTTTGCACTACTTACTGTACTGTTTACTGTATTATCTTCAATATGTTGTGTCAGTTTCTTTGCGCGTTTTTTATGATTGAGTACTTTCATGTCCATTGCTTTGGTTATTTGTGTTTTACTTTTATTGGCTTTATATTTTTTCTTCATTTCACAAATACACAACTGCCATTCAATTAACGATTTAACGATTTTTTCGTGAACAAATTTATGATCGTACACAGTTTCTCCAATTTTCGACACAGTTAGTAACACGCTTTTTTTACTAAAAAATGATAATAAAACTCGTAAAATTGAGCGATCAACAGTGTTTTCTAATGAAATTAATTCACTTTTTAAATTAATAGGAATAGATCTAAAAATTATTCCATAAACTACGACTTTTAAAACGTCTTTATCAATCCTTTGAGACTTTCCAATCATTGTATTGACTATAATATTGAGAAACTTTTCATGTCGACATAATTCCATAAACATTTCTGAATACCAAATAAATTTTGTAGTATCTTCTTGGTGTTCAAGACATTCTTTGGTATTTTTTGCATCATCCAAGTTATCGTAATTTGAACACAGCTTTGAAAGATAATTAATTGTTTCTTTATTAAAAATAAATGCCATAATTATTGCTTTTCACTTTGTAAATTAACATTGCTTTAAACTATTTGACAGATCAATTCAGTATTCAAATTATGTTTCATTTGTTTTTACTCAAAAAATAACTTCAATTCGAAATTCAAAATTTATAAACCAAAATCATTTTATTATAATGTCTTGTCTAATGTATTTTTATTATTTAACAAACGACAAAGCTTTATAATTTACACTTAGAATAATTTTCAGCGCAATTAAAAAAACATAATATTTTAAGAAAAAATACTTTGAATTTTTTTCTCGTACGTACATTGATTTAATACTTACTGAAGTCAGCCGAAATACTGTTCATTCAATTACTTAAGCAATAAAAAATAGCTATTTTTATCTGGTGAATTATTTTCACCATAAATTGGTTACTAAAAAAATGTTATCCTGTCAATAGTTGAAAAAATCTACCACTCATATATTATATTTTAAGACGAAAAGTTCTTCATGAAATGGATATTTGATTTAGATAATATGATTTTTTCGATTAAAAAGAACTTCGGTATTTAAAAGATTTGAAATTACTCATTTAACTTGTTATCATGAATTTTTAGAAAAAAAAGTTATTTTATTCGTGATTTATTTACATATCGACTGTGGAAAGGAAAAAGGACGTAACCCTCAATTTTCAAAAACAGATTTTTTTCGATCATCACAATGTATACAACTTGACACATATTCTATCAAAAGGATGGAAGCTTAAAATGCCGAAAAAGTATCTAAATTTAGCTTTTATATTTGAAAAAGATGACCTTGTAAAAAGTTACAACCAAGAAAAAACACTGAAATAAAAAATTTTCCGAGAAAATTTCTTTAATAAATATTAGGTTATGTCAATTAAACACCAGTTTAGAAGTCTCCGTGCACTTCAAGGTAGTGTATAATTCATAATTTGCATATGTCACAAAATCATCAAAACACGTTTTTTGCGCCTCCTGTAAAATTTGATATATGTGGGTTACGTCCTTTTTTATTTCCACAGTCGATATGTAGTGAGACAGATGTCAATATGTCAATCTTTGTGATAAAATTTGTACAAGTGTTGGTTTTGTAATTAGAAAATTATATGGCGCGTAAAATCTTTTAAGATGATAATCTATCTATACAAGCAGAAAAATAAATCAAATAAAAACAAAACAGCTCTAACAAGTTTCTGATATAGAATAAGGTGTTATAGAACACTTAATTTGAAATTGTTAAACGGACCTTTTATGGCCTTTACTTTTTGACTAAGAAATAAATACGCGGGATAGTTTATCTGTAGAGACATCCTAATTAAGACACTTGCCGTTGACTATCAGTGGGACGATAATTGTTTTTGTAGCAAACTAACAAGAAATCCATCGAATCTAACGCGTACCTATTAAATTTATCACTTTGACTCATTTGCCCCGAATACTAATGAACTTGTACGCCTGGTCGAGATTTCAACACCAAAAGCTCCAGTGTTTTATGTACAGTTTCAATATTTAAAAAAAAACGAGCTAATCTTTCGAGAAGGTATTGAAAAAATACACGTCATACTATACTCTTAATAAATAATAACAACGTATAACTCAATATAATAAAGTAGAAATAATTAATTTACGTTTATTGCAATTGGTAACATTGTTATTTCTCTGGTTGTGCTTCTTATTGTGCAACGTGTTACACCTCTATAAGAAACATCGACAAACTTTTATGTTATTTAGTCTCTATTTTCTGATATATTTCTCAAATAAGCAAAACAGACAGTTTTTTTTATAGTTTTATATAAAATTCAGTTAATGAAAATAAAGTAAGAAATAAATAACAATTTTTCAGTTTTTTTAATATCTCTTCTACTCAAATTGATTTTTAGCAACTGTGGTATAATAATAAAAACGTCGCTCTGGCCCTAAGCTGTGATGCAGAATATTTTTTTTATTAAAATTCTGGATATGTAAAAAATGAATCATGGAATATTAATGGTAAATCATCAATTCTGGGATCCCAGGGTTGAAAGATTTTGAATCCCAAAATCCTGGGATCGTAAAAAGGGATGGATGAATCGAACATTTTCAAAATTAGCTTAAAGTTCGACAAGAATTACAGTTGACATCTTTTTTGACATCATAACATGTGAAATACGTGCTGAAACGGATTTTCGTTCACCGATATATATCTCGTTTATTCCAGTTAAGAGTACAATTCCTCCCTCCTTACCCAAGATAGTCCAACTCAAAAGGTATATGTATTCGAAATAATAAACATATACTCAGTGTTAAAACTCGTAAACTAATATCTATGTATTTATGTACATACTATAATAAATTTATTGAAATGATCTTTTACCTACCAATTACTGGTTGGAAACTCCTGGTCTATATTAGCATCAGATATAAATATTTCAGGATCTTTGTGAATAAGCTAGTTTTTCCCTAATAAAATAGAGTCTGACAGGCGTAGGATATTACAATCAATAAATTCACCAATGATTTGTGTTTACTCAGTAATATGTAATAATTCCACAATAAATATTGTGTTTTTATGTTTCTTATAATAAATATTGATTACACGTTTTGATATTGATGTACAATCATTTAATCCTGTGGCTTATAATAATATATATTATATTTTCTACGTTAATATTGAATTATCCGTGTATGATTGCTATTAGTTATAGATTAGATATTTAATATCAACAAATATTAAACTTCGTCATAAAAGGGTTCACAGAAGCTTTAAGCATGGTACAAAACAATTTAAAAGTTTTTAGTTTTCAATGGCATGATGACGCCTCGTCTAATGTTTTACTTAATGTTTCATCATCACAATAATTGGACGGGTCGTTTTATTGCCTGAGTAAGCTTTATGTCACAAGACAATATTATTTACATAAAAGATTTTGGAAAATCACTTCTCTATTCTGGAACTTAATGAACTTTATTTTGCATGAAATAATACAAGTCTAAGTATGTTTATTTTATTTTAATTAACGATTTTGATATTATTGTCGATCTGTAAGCGATGTTATGCTTTTATAAACTCGCTTGCAATGTGACTTGAATCTAAAAATTTCATAAATTTATTCTTTGGTTTAGCAAGTCTTCATTATAACAGCTTACTTAACTTCGATTGAATATAATTCAAAAGTATGAAATATACAAAGAAACGTACTATTTGTCGTTTTGAGTTCATAATTGTTTATTGTAATGTAACTGGTTGTTAATATATTGTGTTACAAATAATAGTGAACACAGCTTCAATTATTCCATTTTTGTTATACCGGCATTATATTTGTTATACCTAAGTATTAGATACCTCCTTTTATTAGTGACTAGATCGTTTTAAACTTGAAAATAGTTTCGCCTGTTTTTTAAAAGAAATCCAAAAATAATTGATGTATGAAAGCGCCTGTCTTGCTCTTGAGATGACCCCTCAATCGGAAAGAGCTTTGACCACTCGACTGCAGGATCAACATATCTATAATACGTACATATTAGTGTACAAAAAATCTATGTTGTCCGATCGAAAAGATATTGTTATTTCAAATATTGATATTGTAAAAAAATGATACCGCGTGTAAAGTTCTGCATCCACTTTGATTGTTAACAATTTTATAATTAAATTATTAATATTATCATTTGACTGGTAAAACTTGATCCATTAAAATGATACACTGCAAGCAGGATATAAATAAACATACGAATAAAAACGCCGAGTATTTATTACTGTTGATATTTTCAGAAACAGTTTTTTTTTGTTTGAACACTTTAAAGTGAATAGAGGATCAAAGCAAAAGCTTGATGGAAATTTAATTTGCAAAACGAGCTAACGTAGCGCTTGTTCATAAAACGTCTATTGTTCCATCAAAGTTTTTCGATTCATTCGTGTTGTGTTAGAAAAATCAAAGAATCACGTTCATATCATTAAATTGAATTCCTTTGGAAACAAGCAGCGAGTTTAGGCAAAGCTTTGCAGAAATCAACTCGCCAGTCCAATTCAAACGATACGCAGGCTTTTAAAATCATATCAAGGGTTTGCTTAATATCAATCGATGAAAAAATAAATTCACTTTTCTTATATACCACAAGGACTTGTTTCATTTATATTTTTTCTAACAATTAATACGAAACAATAGCGTTGTATTAAAATGTATAAAAAACACAAATGGACAAAGAAATTTAAAAAGACTGATATAAAATACCTACTTGCACTTATGAAGTTGTTGTATACATTATGAGACTTGGCCGGCTGTTTGGTCGAGTGGCCAACGTTCGGCTACGTTAGTCACGGGCTCGAATCCCAGTACGGACAGTTTTATTAATTGATTTTTAAATCGATTTACGAATCTCTGTTCGAAGGCATGGATGTATGTGATGTCTTGAATACCCCCCTCCCACCCATTCTATACTATGAATGGGGCGTATCAAGAGCGATTAGCTAACCACTAGTCCTGTCCTAGCCCTATTCTTATATTCCTACTCTCTTTGGAAAAGGAGAGGTTGAGCAAATGCGTAACAAGCAGTTCTCGTAGAAACACTTATGTTGAGTTAAACTTCATTGGGAGTCCATATTTTCCACATTGGGAGCGGAAATGGTAAAAAAATATATAATTTAAGATGTGCCTCCGTATTTGAATACAGGGAAAAAAGCAATAAGTACCGAAAAAAAAGGAAATTGAGTATGTAAAAATGTTCCATGTGACACATATAACATTTCTGCTTATATTCACTTTTTTTAGTATTTAGTGCCTTTTTTTATTCCCTGTATATAATTCAAAACGGATAATTGAAGATCGGAAATAATCCAATACCGTGTTTTATAATGTGATATCTATAAAGAGTAGAGTAATGAGTAGAAGAGGAAAAAAAATATATTTATGTACGCATTAATAAAATGATTAAATAATTTGGCGAACGTTAAGCGTACAAAAAATTGTTATGAATATTTTTCAATTAAAATAATAAGTATAAAGACAAATCTTATATCTATCATAATGTTCTAATTTGTGAGTTTTTACAGCACATATAGATTACCCCGCTGAAGGTTGCTTACATTTACAAAACAAACTTGTAAGTATTCATATCATAGATGTATAACAAAAGAAAAATATTTAATTTATGATATTGTGGCAACCCTGATCAACTCTGTATAAATGTTCGAAATAATAATAATTATTGTTACTAGTCGATGGTAGCCTCGCAAAATATCATAGTCATTAATCAATCATTTAACCACGAAACTATTCTTTAACACCTCTGGGTATCAGACAATACTGCCGAGTCATACGGAACCTGTTAAAATATAATAATCGAGTTAATCGAAATCATAAGGGCCTTGCGATTAGGAATGTTAAACGGATTCCTGTTTTAACGACGTAGATAACAAGCAGAATCGAATTGTGTATTAATTATTTTCATTTTGATATCTTGACGTCAATAATGAATTTCTTCCTATTTAATTTAAACAGCCGGAGTGAAATCGGTTTCGGAATTGTTTAATGTTATCATTGTTTATAACAAAAACATCGCCTTTTTTACACCCTATACTTCGAAAAAATGGTTATGTATACAGATGAGAGAGTTATCGAATAAGAAAGTGAAATTTTGAAATAGCTCTTGAAACTCATTAAAGTAAAGACAATCTCTTACTATGATTTCAAATGTGAATGAAATTAAACTACGATCACAACAAATTAATATTTTTAAATGAAGCCTTTTTATAAGAAGATCAACGGTACATTGTTCTTTTATGATATTTAACAGTTTAAGCAGACAAATAAGCATTATAGATTCCCAAGTTTTTGTCTGTGCTTAATTATTTTTAACTTTAATATCTATAATAGAAGAGTAATAAATATGTTTTAAACATATCTAGTTTCAGTTGTGTGGAGTACATAAAAATGTTCCAAACTATTTTGTGACTTAACCAGTGTAGTAGAGAACGTACTAAAAAATCTAAAACAATAATATTTTTAATTTTTTACTTAATTGAATAATTATAAAAATATTTTTGTGAGAAAAACACATTTTTGGTTTCATATGAATAATTGGTACTTTCAGTATGCTAACATTTTATTTATTTTTACTCTGTTGGCACATTTTTTTTTCACAGTTATCTTATTGATGTATAATTAAAAGTTAATTAATCATAAATACATACATATAATTCGGGAACTTGTATTATATAAAAATAGTTTTTGTATACATACATTTTAATTAAAGACAAAGAAAAATACAGTTTTCCTTATAAATTTAAGGTTTGCCTTATTGATATATTTTTTAAAAATATATTAATAAGGCAAAATTTATAACACTTATTTATTAATTCTGATTCATCCAAATTGCAAAGTTCATTTTATTATTTACTATTTAGCAAATAATAAAATAAACTTTGCGATTTGGTTTTATTAGGATTAATACATTAGTGTTATAAATCCCCGAATAATTTCTCACTTGATATTAATTATGTCTCTACATAGACTTTTGAGAATGCTTTGTAAAAGTTTACAGTTAATTACATATAATTGATTTATTATACATTGTTCTCAATGTATAATATTTTGCTTGTCATTTTATTTCAAGGCAAATGATGTAACTTCATAATATATTGTTACACATGTGAAAATCCAGATACAAATCTTGGCTATAACTACACCCGAAGGTGTAAATGTTGGTCTTAAAGTCTCAATACTGGTATTTTTTTATTAGGAGTAAGCTCAATTCGATTTCTCAAGTAGAACTATTAAACCAATATTCGAATGAATTAAGTTATAAACGCAAGACTTGAATGGGCTTTTTATTCTCCGTTTGACACTATCGCAGTGAGAATCGTGTCAATATTGACAATTTGAAACAAAAGTATTCGACCATTCATCCACTGATAGTAAAAATAAAATTTATGACACTCAACTTCTGTCTACTTGTCTCATGGGAATGAGTATTTTTATGTGTTAACTTGTTATTCAAAGGAAAAACATGGTAACGAATATTATGTATTTATTTTTAACAGAGAAATTTAATTTCACCTACTCATCACGTCAGTCAATTGAGTTACTAGTTCATATTTCTGTTTGGCTGGTAAATTTATTGGATAATGAGGTGGACTGGACATATTCTGCAACAAACTTTGTGTATTGTTTCATAGGCTTTTTTATTATTTGAATGTTTATATACCAGTTAAAATGATTGAAAATTGTATCATTGTTTAAAAACTCAACAAATAGTAAAAACTCAAAATAAGTAATTCTTGTTATAAAATAACAAATTATACTTTTTCGTTAGTTTTGTTTTTGAAAAATGTTATTTTGTTTCCAAAAATAATCTGGACGATTTCATAAGAAATTAAAATGTTAAGCCGTAAATAAAGTATGTAAGTTTAAGAGCTATAAACAAGTAACATTAATACCGCAAGTTTATTAATATATTAAGTGTTTGACAAAAAGAAGATTTTTCCCTGAAAAGCTAATCTTTAAAGTGTTAAAATAATTAAGTTTCTATCGTATATGGATCCTAAATTTTTGGAGTATTTTAAATAAATTTTATTTCGTTGTGACTTTGGAAATTTCAGCCACATGATATTATAAATAACGAAACAAAATTATCAATAAATTTGGTACATTAAAAAAATATTAAATTTATCAATTCATATACAAACCAAATCAGCAATCTGTTCTCGCACTGTAAATCGTTACTTTCATGCAAGCCCAGTGTCAAATTGAACCAATTGGCAGTAAAATTAAGTTGTTTGTCGTATAAGGTAGGAAATTTTATTGTGCACTTAAACCCACGAATGTTAAATCAGTTACTGGAAGTTTGTTGATGCAGAGGTCGCTTTATGGTCATCCCATCGGTTGTGTGATCTTACTAGTAAAAGCGATATAAATGTCACCCACAGAAAGTCATCGAGACATTTAAAAACACTATAAAATTTTCACACTGACAATCGACATAAATCCAGTAATTGTGCGCTATATTTATTGAACCACTATATATTTTGATTGCCTTGATTAAGTTGTATACTCGATAATTTAATGACACCAGTGTTTTAGGAATCATAAAACTATCAACTCGGATTAAAACGTGTACGCGTAATATTTACGTTTGCTTTAAATGTCTATTAATATTTATTTCATGAAAAATTTCTCTGCAAAAACAGTTTCAATTTAAAGCTCTACGTTTTTTCTTTTTTTATATTATTGTACTACCATATTTTTAGCACCAAATTTATTTACCTATTGAAATGATAAAATACATTAATATAAAATCACGTCTTAAAAGAAATGGTAAATGTTAAAATTTGAGATACAAATAGCTTAATAAACTGTGACTGTTAACTGAATTAAAATATAATAAAAATAGTAAGAATGACTTGTGCTGAAGAAGAGCGCTTAGCACTGTTGGCTTCTGTGCCGTATCTCACGGGTTCGAGTCCCAATACGAACAGCATTTTTTCAACTAATCGATTTCTGTTTGAAGGCATGGGTGTTTTTTATGTCTAAAAATTAAATAAATCTGACATGCAGATAAAATCGCTGTCGCTTATTATCTGATTTTTTTTTCTTTTAGGCGGTATTTTGAAATTCTTAACAAAATTGCAGTTAAAAATACGACAAAAGAAATTGATTCCTCATTTCAAGATGACTTCAAATCAATTGAATGGATACGTTAAAAATAATAAAATTTCTAAGATTGCTCCAGTAGGAGTTAATTTTGAATAATTGTTTTATTTAAATTACTGTAGGTACATTTTAAACCATTTTTAGTTGATGTAAATTGTTGTCATACTCAACTGTTCTGATATTTCACTAGGAGCTCAGTTAGAATTTTTGGCACGTTATTAAAAAGAGATGTACTTTTTATAATACAAATAAAGACTATTAAATATGCATAGAAAATTCAACAATAAAAAAACCTTTAATCAATGAATCAGAGCTCTATAAAATGGGTTTAAATATAATTGTTTCTATATCAACAGTTTTGAAGCACCCATTTTTTTTTGTTTTGTATAAATAGCACTGTAGTATTGTATTCTATTATCAGTTGATAATGCTCGTCGTGATCGTCACCAGTCTTGATTATATGAGTATTTTTTTTTAATATAATGCCTTCTAAGCAATTATTGACAGTGCACACCTCAAAGCGATCACTTATATCGTTGAAAATTTTAAGTAAACCACTAGTCAATAAGAAAACAAAGTCAGCTGTCTGCGGCGATATTCTTTTATCTGTTTCTGAAAATCTACGATTACGACTGACTTACCACTAGTTCTCACTAACCGTATAATTCTGAAATTCTTATTGGAAGTTTAAATGTTTTACAATAAAAGCTGACATGGCATGGAAAATACATATTTATTATATACCTATATGTTATATTTATTTTATGTCATTCGAATAAAATAAGCATAACATAAAATAATTATCCCATTGTTATAGATGTCGAATTAAATTATATATAATTAGTTTTTCTTATTTTTTAAAAGTTATAATTTGACAGACTCGTTATTATATTTTAGATATAAAAACAAATCTATCAAATTACACATTTTAGATACAGTAGTTGTTTTATATTCAAATGTAGTGAGAATATGTCAGACATGCTTACCTTGCGGGTATTAAAAGGTTTTGTACTTAGTTACGATAAGATTTGGAGCGCTCGGCGCTAGAAGTTTTTTTACCTTTCGTAGAAATATCATAGACGTAGAAAAATATCATATTAAATAATTATAAACAAAGTATTTTTTACGTAAAATATTAATCAAAAAACATTGTTTGAATACTGATAACGGAATTAAATATTAAAGATCACTTCAGCATTATATTTATAAATATTATTTTTTAACCATGCCCGCTTTCAATTTATAGCCTTACATAAAAGACTTTATCTCAATACAAGTTTTTCTACGAAAACTGTTTTTTTCTCAATTAATTGCTCAACCTCTCTGTTTCTAAGAGAGTATGGTAGTATCTAAGCACTTTTGCTAAGCGTCATTTTAAGAATAGGATGTATGAGAACAAATTTTAGATATCATACATGTCAGAAATGCATAAGCTGATGAAAAATCAATAAATGAATCTCTTAATCGAACTCCTTAATCGAAACCAAAAATGCTGACCAGTCAACCACGATTTGAAAAAATATATTCCTACAATCTATTTGGATATATAATTTTAATATTTTGCTGAAAATTATTTTAAGTAATACATATATATTAATTAAATAAATTCTGTCGCTACCGCAATAAAGGTAATTTGAAAATCTTAATTAAAAATGCTAAGCCGTTGCATGGTGACCGTAAAACAGTGAATATTTACCATGTTGATACTTACAGTTGAAAGTTATTGAAATTTTATGCCAAAGATTTAAACGGCATTTGGTTGTTAGCCAGTCACCCAACTTATCACAATGAAAGTAAATGAAGTAAGTATATCGCTCTCATTAGATAAATTGAAGACATTGACATAAAAACAACAAATGGTCACTTATTCCATTTTAATTTTTGTACATTTCTCGATCCCCGGTTCATGATTCCAACATGTGTGCAAATAAGAATAAAATAAAAAAAACCGTTTTTACCAAGTGGCTTGAGTGTATATTTCATGCTAATTGTAAGTAATTTGTACATAATTTTAAAATGCTAGAATCAATCTTGCTTCATTACTTAAGCAAACTTTGCGATAGTAAGTCTGAAGATGCCTCTGAAAGAGGCGAAACACGTGTCACAGTTAGTAACACAATACGTGGAATAATCAAAGTTAATTTAAATTTTCTACTAATTGTAAGTGTTTGAACTGTTAAACTATTTTTGATTTGTGTAATTATTGCTAATTTTTCAATGAAAACAGCAAAGATCTAAAAATTGTCAAAAACAGCAAATCTCATGCTATTAATTTGACATTATCTTAAACATACACGTGTTTAAAATAAGAATTTTAAAAAATTCTCATTCAAATAATGTGTTTAACCCTTTTCCCGCGGATTTTGTTATCGCGTTTTCGGGTATAAATATGGTCACTTGTTCGAAGAAAAAGTATTGAAAAAGTTATCTAGCCCAAACGAAAAAAAAATACGAATTTAAGTAAATAATTTTCTGCGCCTCTGTTCAGATCAACATTTCGGGCGTGGAACATTAATCATTAGGCGTTAAGTCGGTGGAAGTGAGGAGAGCAGAGTGCTGAGAGCGGCCGTGTGATACAAAACACAATCGATTGGAAATTAATCAAAAGTGTAACGAGACAGGTGACTGTGCTTTTGTATTTCCAACAACCAAAGCCATTTTGTAAAGGAGCCCTTAGCACGGGGCGTCGTCAGCACACTTTGTTGGCTGCCTTTAAGCTATCAGGAACTGTTTACAAAATTATTAATGATTTGTCGAAATTGACCAATGAATATGAAATGTAGTAGATATTCACGTATACTGTATAATAAAATTATTAGTTCGTTAATATTTTCAATTTGTGATCAATATTTGTTCAAAAAACGTCAAATGAACAAAATTTCCAATTAAATAAATATTAATTTAGATAAAATAGAAAACATTAAAATTACCCGGTCAGCTATTGGAATAAAAAAAACTTAATTTTAATGACGAATAGATCAAAAGTTATACCTATAAAAAATGAATCGTTAAAACAGTTTTTAATGGTATTTGACGCTAATTTGTGCTTGTATATTTCACAATTCACAACTTTACAAATATAAAATGTAATATTTTCTTTCAAAAAAGATATTTCACTCTTAATTGAAAAGATAAATTATAAACGATTACCTTTTTCTGCTTTACCAGTCGTTCAAGTTTCTTTGGTGAAAATTGATATTGGGAATACTAATCGACGAATCTGTTCATAATATCATAACAAGCATATTAAAATGAAACGGCATTAAACTTTTTCAAAATTAAAAAAAAAATGTGTTAATGAGGATCTCATCAAAAATAATTTTGTTTTCACTTTGTTTTTATCATGTCCACTCCCAATGTAGAGCATATGGCTTCATAATGGAAGTATCTCAACAGGAGTTTTTCTACGAGAACTGTTTGTTACTCAGTCGCTCAACCTTATTTTTTTTCGAAGTGAGTAGAAGGGCAAGAAGGATAAGGCTAGAACAGGACTAGTGTTTGACTAATTGCTATTGTTATTACCCAATTATTAAAATATCAGAAGGATGGGAGAAGAGGAAGTGATGGGAATTGACATCACAAACACCCAGTATTCGATCAAAACTTTGAATTGAATAATTCTCAAATTAACTGAATGGAACCCAGACCTGCGTGATCGGTAGAGCAAGCTCTATCCAACTGGGCGACAGCAGACGATAATGTAAATCATATGGCCTCTTAATGGAGAAATCTCAACAGAAGTCTATAAACGAGAACTTTTTGTTACTCAGTTGCTCAACCTTTCTTTTTCAAAGAGAGTAGTAGGAATGTAAGGATAAGGCTAGAACATAACTAGTGGTTGACTAATTGCTCTCGCTACGCCCAGCTACGGAATTCTTAATACACTTATTTATTTAATTAACATTGCATAAGGTTGACAAATTATAAATTTAAAAAATTTACATTGAAGAAGAAAAATAGTACAATTTAATATTAAAAGCAGTAGAAAAAAAACAGCAAGGAAGTCAACTGAGTAAGCTCCGACGAACTCTACTATAATACATAAAAAATAGTATTCGTTGGAACTCACCCACGTCTACGTGGAATATCTTGACATCTGAAGCAATGTTGTTGAGCACTGTTAAAGCTCTCCCCAGTGGCATCCCCATTGGCAGGTTGGTTCTACACCTTAGGAGAACAAACAATGCATGTCCACGATTTCTCTCGATAACAAACGAAATAATAATATTATACAAAAACAAGATTTGTACGCAGAGTCGCTAACGTCATAGTTTGGTGGCTGAAAGAAGTTTTTTACGATGTTGGCAATGACGACCGATAGATAAGTTCAGCTTAACCGGCGTTAAACAATTCATAACGCGATGAAATGACCCGCGAATCGTTCAAATTAACACTCCCGTACAAACGGCTACCCTCGCGGTAACAATGGGAGTCTGCAGGTAGCGTTCTGCGCAGCCGATGGACTCACGCTGCTCACTAAGGGCTGGGGGATGCTCCCCGCCGTGAGCTTAATCAAAAGTACGCTAATAACAAACCACTGACTTGCACAATATTTTGACTGCCACTTAGGCGCATCTGTTTGGTAGTTGAAACTTTGTTCACTGAGGCTATTGAATATTCGTAAAGTTTTGATCAAAGTATTGTAACAGTTATTATATTCCAATCAGTAATGATTTTTAAAAACAATCTAGAGATTGATAATTATTATTGATAAATAATGCTGTCTTGATGATTCAGACTTACCTTAAGACCTGTTAAACTCCAAATTAACTTATTGTTAGCATACATATTATGAGTATGAAACTCCCCAAACTAAAAATTCGTGAAAACGCTATACATAATTGTTATTTTTTTTGTTTTGAGTAAAACAAAATTGCTGTTTTCAGATTTGTGTCTAATTTAAAGGTAAGTAGTCCTTTAAAATTAAATTTAATATTTTTTACTATATATAGCAGTGCATCTTAAGCTTATTGAAGCTATTGACGTCTTTTGATTTGATGTCGTTTGTGTATTTAATACCATGCATTTTCTTGTAGATAAAAAGTATTAAAAAAAAATATAAATTACACCTTATATTTTTATAATTAATACACATTTAAATTGAGCCCTCGGGAGGTGAAGTGAGCCAAGTAGTAAATAGTGAAACTTGTCTATTGGACTTTAAAGTAGAATTTCGTCTTTACTTACTGTTTTAGTGGATTTCATATTTTGATTTTATGTAGATCAGTTGGTTTCCAACTTTTATGTTACTGCGCCTCCCTTTGAAGAAAAAATATCTTCGCGCCTCCCCATCCTTTATTTCATATAGTAACGAAGACACATTTTAAATGGTAAATAAATATTTTGGATTGTTCGCGCCTCCCTTTGCGATAGCCCACGCCTCCCCAGGGAGGCGCGCCTCCCAGGTTGGAAATCGCTGATGTAGATAATACAATTTTAGTGTATGCTTACAGAGTCCACTTCACTTTTAAGATTCTTTGAGACATGTAAAATATCATAACGGACGTAACGCAGTTTTTCCTAAAATACCACTTGGCTAACTTCACCTCTCAGGGGCTCAATTATGCATGTGTAATTGTTTCAAACACCAGCAAGATGTTTTCAATCTCAAATTGAAGTGAACTGTAGAAGGTAGATAGTAATATTGAGAATATAATTTCTGTGTGTTGTATACAATGATAATACAATAAATAATTTCGTATCGAGCGTTTATGCAGTTTAATAAATCTGCAATATGTTAGTGATTCTAACATAAGTATTAAATTATTTAACTAAAATGAATCATTATATACATTTTTGTTTAACAGTAAATGCTAATAATATCTTGGCTGACTTATTTGTAAGAACTGTTATTTATCCGTAATATTCAGCTTCGAACTGATATTGAATAATCATACTGTATAAAATAAATTATACGTACACAATATGGAGCTAATTGCAAATAATATGATTAAACTATTTGAAATTGAAATTTCAACGCCTTAGGCACAAGTTAATAGAAAACTCACGACTTAAGACTTTGCTTTTTGCTTCCAATGACCCAAATGATATCAAATAAATTCAATTATGAATAGATATACCTTGAATAGATTGTTTTGATAAAAATAAGTTACAAATATGATGTTTTTGTTCTTCTTATAAATAATACCATGCCTAATTTAAGCATTTTAAACCTAAGAAAAAAAGGATTACTTGATATTGGCTGTAGTATGTCATCCGCTGTAGTCTAGTTGGATAGAGTTTGCTTTACTGATCAGGCGGGTCTGAGTTTCATTCCTAGAAAGGTCATTGATAAAAAAAATTGATAACTAAGACGTACATAGTTGTTTGTGATGTCGATTTTCTTCGAGTTAACCTCGAGTGACTTGCAAATAATTATCATCAAGTTTTTCTCGTATGATCTTTCAACATTGAAATATTAGGCGTATTGGCATTAGATGTAATTCCAATTATGTCTATAGAAAAAAGATTTTCACGAGTTTTAACTATCAAACTATCTATGATAGTTCTGAGTACAGCGGTGGGCTGCCAATACGCTAACAAGGGGCTAGCTTAATCTCAAAGCAATTCTCGGTGTTCTGGGGAAGTAGTGATTTTTTTTTATCACTCCTTTGCAATGATATACTATACATTAATTAGCAATCGATTGTTACTCAATACACTTTTGATATGTAATAATATGCAATTTACCGTAGACTTATCAATGTAAATGGCTTAAAATGTACTACTGTGTATACTGAAGCTGTCGTAGATAATATATAAGTCAGAAATTGCAGTTACATACTAACTTGATCTGATTTTTGTTTTCTCTTAAATTAACAAGTCTTAGTAAAACTTAACAAGGAGCTCATGCGAGCTCCTTTAAGCCCTTTCCAGCCAACCCCTGTCTGCGTCATACATTAGCAGTGTTCCAGAATATACCATAATTCCAGAATGTTCCGTTTTCTCGCCTTTCGTTGAAAAAATACTGCACAAGAGAAAAAGATTGCTTTTAGAAAGGTTTTAACGATTTTATTAGAAACAATACTATCATAAAAATTGTTTTTTTGTTCAGAATAAACTAATCGGTAGATGAATAACATATGATCATTATAATAAAAATAATAAAACATTTTTAGTACTTTTTCCACATAAAATTTATTAGATCAGGACCGGTTTCGCTCATCGCGAGCATTATCAACTGATAAGAAAAATACAAAAACAGTGATATTTATACAAATTTAAATTGAAATAAAAAGGTGTAAGCAACTATTAACAATTTAAAGGATTAGCAAATTACATTATAATTACACAAAATTAAAATGCTTAACACCCATAACAATTAAAAACTCATCATCAAAGAATAATAAATCTAAGTGGCAAACGATATCAATTATAAACACAATTAAAATTTGGGAAATTTTTACACAAAGTGAAACACTACATTACTAAAGTAAATATCCTAATGATGATTTGGTGTTTTTCCCGTTTCCAAGCAATGATGTACTTCAACAAAATCGGCAGTAATGAAGATTCTGAAAAAGACATTTTTAAAAACCATATCAATTCTTACAAAAGGAATAAATTTTGAAAAACATATAAATAATATAGAAGAGCAGTTAACATAGGTTAGAATTAGATTAATGAAACGGATATAATAAAGGTGATGATGCAAATACAACCTGTTCGTTTAATAAATTAGAGTTAGGTAAAAATTTTTGTCTATTTATTTCTAAGATCTCTTGTTTATCAAGTTTTGTATAAATATCACTGTTTTTGTATTTTTCTTATCAGTTGATAATGCTCGCGATGAGCGAAACCGGTCCTGATCTAATAAATTTTATGTGGAAAAAGTACTAAAAATGTTTTATTATTTTTATTATAATGCCATTCCACCAAGTATTGACAGTGAACACCTTAAAAGTGATATGATCATTATATGACACCCAATAAAAGATGCTTCGTCATAAAAGCAGGGCATCTTGCGGAGCGAATCATCGATTCTACTCGTTTTCAAACTTAATAACCATTTGATATGTTGTATTCTTGCATATTAGATTTATATATGAGATATTACTCGTAGCAGCCTCTATAAATGATTCACAATCTGATGGCTAATAATAAAACAGTTAAATACTACCCCGTTTGACGCAAAATAATAAATTTAACTCACATAGTTATTAAATACACGGATTCATAGAAGTATTCTTATATTTATAAATATATATATATATATATTCATAGATATATCAATTTTTTATCCATGTTTGTTCCCAATGTGGACCAAATGGCCTCTTTATAGAGGTATATCAACAGGATTTTTTCACAATCACAAACATCCATGCCTTCAAACAGAAATCGAAAAATCTTTTGAAAAAATGCTGTTCGTACTGGATTTTGAACCCGTGAAGTCCTGCATGGAAACCAACCAGTCTGACCATTGTGTCATAGACCCGACAAAAATACATTAAAAAAATCCATACGCAAATAAATGACATAGAAAATATTTTTTGCAACAAATTATAGTTTTTCCTGTCATCATAAATTAGTTTTACCAAACGCTTTCTTCTTTGTAAGTCTTTGACATATTACGAATGATAACAAACACGGTTAAAATAATATTTTTTGCCATACTCAAGGCACCAAGTTGAAGTAAAACTAACAAACCTCCAGAACAATAAAACATAGTTTAATAATGCTCAGTATTTTCTAGTAAATACAAAAACTGGACGAATGAATGTATTAAATTTATATTAACATTGACAGTTGAAAAACATTTTGTTATGGCACCATCGTCAAAATTTCTAGTATCAAAAAGCTAGAGCTTTCAAGGTGTAAGTGTATATACACAAAATGAATTTGGAATTGTTCAATTTCGTCAACAATAAAAAAGCTATAAAATAAAACAGTAAAAAAGACGTGTAAAACAACTGTCAATCACAAAATAGTTGTTCAATTCAGTTATGTATTCTGGAAAGAGAAACGCAAAGAAACCTTAACTTATTACGCAAGAAAAACTATAATATAGTAAAAGATTGTGTTGGTTACTCACCCTTTGCAAATTAATTAGAATTAGGAGTTGAAGATACAATATCTATAATTATGGCCTAGAGTACGTACAAACTACTCTACTAACATAAGTATTATATATAAAATTTGTTATCAATATTAAACTGATAGTTCTTTTGATAATATCCATTCTGATGATATTATTAAAAAATATTTCAACAAATTTTGATGCCAGGAATATACAAACAAGCTTTTGAATGTTGAAAAATCTAGTAGCCACAACATCCAGTGAATATGATTGGTGATTACAAATAAATTTACCTGTATTCTGAAGGAGTAATTTAAACAGACTATTGTTCTGCTTGGTAAGGCTAGCACCTCTGATAATAGGAAGTCCACGGGTTGCTCTTCAAAATGAAAATACATCTCGTAATATTATGAACAAGCAAGGATACGCAATATCATATACTCAAAGCAACTAGAGATGAACGGTAGGTTTTATTATATTTTTTTCAAATATTAAATACGGGAATTACTGAAGCATAAAAGCACAAAAAATCGGTCAGTGTTTTTAATTGGCTGACCAAATCATGGATGAAACTTACTCAAATTAATGTAAGTAAATAATTATACCTTAATTATTATAAATCATTCAATTAACATTTTCATTTCACCTGTTATGTGTGTGGGAATTATTTGCTTTTTTGTAAACCATATTTCGTCTGAAAAATCGCACCAAGTACAACCAAAGAAATAACAAAGCAATCAAAAATATTGTTATAAAACATATTTACACTATGTAATATTAGTGGTTATAATATCAATTGTTCGTACTTTGCACTATATTGTAAAAGAAATGTAATTTTTCTTGTATCGTTAGCTGGTTTTTAACGCAATTTATTACATTTTATAAATAAAATATTTCCTTTTCTCGGAAACTTTCATAAGATGAAACGTTATATTTGATATTATTGAAAAAATAACAATACAACTCTGTGCGCGTGATATAAAAAACATTTTAACTTATATATCTGTATCTGTGTCGCCGCCTGTGTGGTCGAGTGGTCAACGTCGTTGGCTACCGCTATGAAGGTCACAGGTTCGAACTCCAATACGGTCAGTTTTATAAATTGATTTTTCAATCGATTTATGAATTTCTGTTCGAAGGCATGGATGTATGTGATGTTTTGCATTTCCCCCTCCCACTTATCCTATCCTATGAACGGGGTGTATTGAGAGCGATTAGCTAACCACTAGTCCTGTCCTAGCCCTTTCCTTCTATTCCTAATCTCTTCGGGAAAAGAGAGGTTGAGCAACGGAGTAACAAGCAGTTCTCGTAGAAACACTTCTGTTGAAATAAACTCCATTATGAGTCCATATGCTCCACATTGGGAGCGAACATGGTAAAAAAAAATCTGTATCAACAAATTTGATGAAAATATATCATGTGATAATTCCTTTAAAATTGTAATTTTATTTTATACATTCATTTGTATTGTCCAGTGATTGTAATAGTATACAATAAAAAACTAAATATGATACTAAAATGCTTTACTTAAGCTTATAGTATGGGAAGCAAATTTCATAATGTTTTAGGCACTTTTAAATATGCGCATCGCATTTATTTGGGACCTTCAATGTAATGATAATTTTTTACGAATGATAAGTAGAAATAAAATCAATTCTTTATACTTAGCACTCCAAGCTTCCCAATCAAACTTTAAATGTATGGACAAGACTACAAAACGTATATTCAAATTCTGTCTTAGGACTATGATGTTGAAGAACCAAATTAGTACATATTTATATGCGCTCGATCGTGTGAACGGTTCGTTTGAAATAAGCATTAAAGTCAAGATGCACATATAATTTGTGTTTAAGCGTTATAAATATATACAAAACAATAATTTTAGTGAAACCTTGCTTGTCCATATTAAAAATGAAATCAAATGCAATCAAATAAAAAAGTTCTCTATTCTACCGGTCAAATTTAACCCAATTTAATGAATTTTGTATTTTATATTGAAGTTAATGTTGCATACGTTTTATGAACTGTGAACTGTATCGAAAATTTTCGAACCAATTTCAGTTTGACTTACGGTTGTAATGCAAAGAGGTTTCCGAGAATATTCTGCATACACTTGGTAAACATATACGTTGAAGTTTTAGCCAGTTAAATAGTATACGAAAGAATCAATTGAGACTTTTAGCAAGTTGGTTTCCCACCACCATCCGTTGTGTATATGCAGCCAACGTTTAATGGCCGCCTCCCAAAACGCTATCGACAGAAAAAAAGTAGTTTACCCTTCACATTCATGGCCCGAGCAGAACTGCACGGGACTGATTTTGAACCATGCACTAATGTGCTTAAATAATAGTAATACTAATAATAATAGAAGTGTGACTAGCTCAGCCACTTAAATCAAGTTGATATTGAGTATCTTGTGTATAGTCCGTATACTGAGAGCTCGTCGATGTAGACGAGTTTAATGACTCTAGAAAGGAGTCAAGATTGTGACGATCCCCATATAAATTGGCAAACTTTTCAAATGCCGTGAAGTTAGCATTGGTTGCAATCAAGTCAGCGTGGCCTATTGGGCCCGTGTGAGGACTCCATGATACTTTAATCAGTAAATATAAACATTAACGACGTGAACGCAGTTAAATTGTTTACCTAATTAAAAATAATCAAACATGCACTGATAGTGTTGTCAGCCACTCACGTAACCACGCAGTTTTGTTTTACTACCACCTGTCATTTTACTAAATCTCAAAAATTTCAACGTCTTGTTTTCATTTGTGCCTTCTAACTTTTCAATATATCTAACTCAATCTTACATAAACGGTAATGGCATTTCTACTTTGACTAACGCTTGTCAGTATACTTAAATAACCTAAGCCGTAATGTCATTTTCACTTTATCTAGCGCTCATCATGGTAATTCATACATTGAATTGTTAAAATGAATACAGATTTTTATAATGCAAGCTTCAATTAAGCTGCTATTTACTGTGCACATTTACTAATGAAGGTATGCATTGACGAGACTTCACAATTTAACTGTGAAAAATTCGTTTATTTATTACAGTGTGTTAATAAAATTGACCAATAAAAAAATAACACAATATGCTTCTTTATACGACTTTTGTTATAATATAGGTATTGAAAAGTGTTTCTTACATATGTACACGATAAAAAAATTATTGGCTGAAAAACATTTGATTCATTAGAATAAAACGGAAATACACTATAATGCTATAGCGTTTTTATTTGTAAAAAGTTTTGTTACGAAAGAAAACTTAATGGGTTGTTGCAGAAGTAAAGCAAAAAAAAATATATATGCTTTCATAAAGATGGTCTTGCCAATAATTGTGATGTTTTGGACTGCCGTGTAATTATTTCGAGCTTTAAGCTCAGAATGTTTTCAACAAGTTCACAATACGTATAAATTAATTCAATTAATGACGGTAAGCAATTATTTCTCGAACTTTTATCGATTCACAATCTGCTGTTCATATCAAAGATAAGGAAAAAATATCACCTAATGAACAGGATAAAGAAAAAAAAACACAGTTCATAATTTCTTGAGAATGCTACATATACATTTGTAACGTTGTTGAAAATTGCAAATGTAAAACTCTTGGTTTTTAGACAATCTAATTCATTTAAAATAGCACAAATAAATAATGACATTAAAAGTACCATAAATTGTTAAAATACAACATAACGTGCTTCATTTTCGAGCAACAGTTTCTGTATGCACTATAAAATAAGTAAAAACGAATGTTACAGTGATTTAAATTTTCATTTGAATGCATATTTAAAATAAATAATTAATAATGTTTTTTCGAAGGTTTTAATTCAACATTTACAAACGTATTGTTTACTATCCAACCTCATTGTAAAGTCATTGTAAATTTATAAATACACGTGAAAATTGTATAAATTCTTTAGATTAATTTAAAACTAACATATAAATAAATTATATTCAATATCTGAAGGTATACATAAAATAGTTTACATTAAATGAGCTCCTGGGAAATTGAGTGACCCAATTGGTATTTTAGGAAACATTAATTTTGATGTGTTATAATATTTTCCGTGTCTTAAAGTATTCTAAAGGTGAAGTAAGTTTTAAAGTTATGTGCTGCAAAAGTGTTTTATTTCTAAAATAAGCATTTTCAATCCACAAATACACTTAGTAAAAACGTAAATGTACTTAAAATACCAAAAGAAAAGTATCACCATCTTGCTGCTTGGTTCTCTTCACTTTTGAAGGGCTCATATTACGTAAGAAATCTCATTTACTTCAATTATTATTCAGCTAAAAATGCATATTTTTTTAATGAAGTGTGCGTATTGTTTTCTTTTTATATAAATCCTTAAAAATAACTTATGTCCTACACTTTAAAAAAATCTTTTGCCGACATGCGTCAAATAAACTTATGTTTATTCTGAATATTCGTAATAAATGTGAAATTATATGTGTTACACGCTGCTTATTTTTGTATCAACCATTTTCATAATTTATTAGGAAGTGAAAAATGATTATGTGATTGTAAAAATAATTAAATGCTTCGTTGCCATAAAAAAATACTTAGTTATATTTCTTTAAATAATTACAGACAATCTAAAAAATATCAAGCTGCATGAATCGTCATATTCATTTGCTGACAGAGTTTATAGTGAAGCAGCAGTGTAAAAAAGCGAGTGGAACATATTCGGAGATGCAAATGCATTTTTGTTCCCGTTCCGCTGCCAAAGTGATACACTTAATTGCCTCCGTTTGCTAATCGCCATTTAATTGGCCACGCCAAAATCACCAGCCGCATTTTCGTACAAAAATAATAATTTGCAGGTTATGGTGCGCTTAACAGAATTAATGGGTGCCACTTAATATGAAAAGGTTGTGACAGAAAACTTAAAAATGCAATCATTTAAAGAGATACGATCATAATTATCTCGCAAAACGATTGCTGCAAAAAGATTTTTTGCGCATTTTTTCTCTCGAAAATAATCAAATGTACGTCTGCCTGATTTTTTACGTGCACTTTTTTGAAATATTCGTTGAATGCAAAACTAAATATGTCATAAGTATAAATTTTATCATCCGTGCGGATCTCACCGTAACAAAGAATGCATTTTTTTTTATCAAACGTAAAAGTATATTAAATCTGAAACGATTGTCTGTTTAAATCAAAATAAAAAGCTTGTCATTTGCAGTATCTTTAATTATTAACAATGGCAAAAAATGTTTCTCAATTATAAACGGCTTACTAAAAAAATGCTTAATTTAACTAAAAACATAAGGTTTTTTATATTTCGTATTTTTCTACTAATGAGAGTATTTTTATTCTAAGCACTATATATGGTTATCTCGTGAAATTTTTAAATTAAGCTACCTTTAATATATATATATATTTTTATTAAGCACTGTTAATAACGAAATAATACTGCTTCAAATAACTAATTCTTATATTAATATTTAATCTTTTTATTAATACATTTTTTAAATTCATTATCAATTTTATTATGACATCTGCCACAACTTATAGTGGGTTTGAGATTTTATTATTCTCGTTGATCGCTTAATTGTTGTATTGCAAGTAAAATCATGAATGAAATTATCTTAAACGGTAAAATAATTAAAACCAGTAGCTACAATAACGTCAGTTAAGTACGCAAAAACATTTATCGTAATATTTGCATATCAACGGAAAACGATGGAGGCAATTTAAGAGCGTTCAAAGGATAATCAGACACGTTCGTATTTAGTAGCACATCCGCTTTGGTGAACCTCAAAGGCTGTCGCGCCGTCTATTTCCGGCGGGCGTAGCGGATCCGAGCTCCCTTGCGACATCTCGCAGTCGTAAATAAAATTATAAGGGCCACCTGAAGCAAACGCGAGTAAGATATGCAGAAAATACAAGCGCCAAGAGTTATCGGCTTTCTATAAGACTGAAGACTATTGTTAATATGCAGAGGAGTGGAACATTTGTATGAGCTCTTCATTTTTTTTTCACAGTGATCATATGATAATTTTGTTGTCGAGCACAAAACGCAAAGCAATATTGTGAAACTAGTCATAGTTCTGTTTACCGAAGGTAACCGCATCAGTATGTTGAATAGTCTAATTTCTTCTAATATAAGCAGGAGTTGGCTAGAAGGGGCTCGGAGGGGCTCGCGCGAGCCCTTTTGTAAATTTTACCAAGGCTGAAGAGCCCCTTGTTAATTTAGGATAAAAAAATATTCTCAGATCAAATAAGTGTATAACTGCAATTTCTGACTAAGATATTATCTACGATAGCTTCAATTTACAAAATGGTACAATTTTAGGATTTCACATCGATTAGTTTACAATAAATTGCATATTTTTACATAATATAAGTGTATTTAGTAACAATCGGTTGCCTATTTTAGTATTGCATATAATTGCACAAGGAGTGATAAGAAAAATCACTCTGCTTTAAGATTAAGCGAGCCTCTTGTTAACGTATTGGCAGCCTAACGCTAAACGTTGGTAAAAGTATAGAAAAAGACGGTCTAAATATTTTCAATATTTAAAGTAGGTTTTATTATTTCTTATTTTATTTTTTTCATCTGATGTAAGCGCTGAAATAATCTGAAGGGGAGCATGTGTCACATTTTGAAACATAAAAAATGAAATAACAAAGTTATCAAATTCAATTTTATAATAAAAATAATGAAGTTTCTTTGGCCAAATAATATACCTAAATATTTAACCAGATTGTTTGATTGGTTGATTACGCAAATTGGCGTTGCAATTTTTTTATGAAAATATATATGTTAAATTCATTAAAAATAATACTTTGATCCGGCGAATTTGAATGGTATTTATTGTATTTTCCTACGTGCGTTTTAACGTTAATAACGTTGGCTGACAAAATGAGCTATTGTACAAAGTTTCGTGCTCCACCCATCTCAAAATGATTGATATCAACGGTTTGTATAAAATGTATTGCCGATGCAATGTCATTCATTACGGATGTTTTACGACCAATGAAGATTTGTGCATCCATGTTACTGTCTTCAATCACAAATCACAAATGCGGACAACCGTTCGACTCGACGATGCACTCGTTCGAATTATGTAAAGCAGATTACTTTTGTTTTTTTAAATACTTTGCGTATCAGACACAGATGTCATTGTTTATCTGATTCAAAAAAGCAAGTTAATTACAAAATTGATAAAGTAATTTCATTAACATTCGGCGAAAATGTCATATGATATGCTTTTAAGTTAGTCAAGTGATGAGTCGTGAAAAACAGCATTTTATTAATCGTTTTATCGATTTTCTGGTTTTGTGAAGTCAAAAATTCTATCCCACTCTTCCAATCCTAAAATAACGGGCCAAAGCGAGATCGATTAGTCTTATAAAAAATATATACTTTCATTTAAGATTTTGTTAAAAAAAATTAAATGAAATAATGCTATCCTAATAAAAAAAACTAGCATTATATCTGGTAGCGTATTATTTAGTAAGCCCATGAAATCATGCAATATTTGTGGATGAGGATGTCCGCTTAAGTCAAAAGTTGAATGCAAATTATGAATAGTTTCCGTGGCATAATATATTAATTCTCTTCCGTGACGCATCTTCCGGGTTCAAATATAAGAATGTTTTCAATTGATTTATCGATATCTCTTTGAAAACATGCGTGTTTGTGATATTTAAGAATTCCCTCCAACCTTAATATAATAATACTACAATAAAGGGGTGTAGCGATTAGTTGACAACAAAATCTACCCATGTCATATTTTTCTATCCCTACTATCTTTGAAAAAGAGTAAAAAAGTAGAAAAAAACTTGTGTTTGAATACTTTTACAAAGAAACCATATGCACCACATTGAGATGGCACACGGATTTAAAAATTTTGGCAAATCAAAATTTATGTTAAATATTCTTATTTGTTATATGAGACTCAAAAGGGGCCACGGGCTCAAAAAGTTCGAATCAATAAAGTATATGTAGCGCCATAGACAGACACAATAGTTTAATATAATAAATCAATCAATCCTTACATAACATACAATAATTTAATGAACAACACGTTAAAATGCTTGTCTTTTGATTGTTTGGTCTTTGATATTCTTTATCAAGATGAATTTTTCTAACTCTGATAACAATGTAACACTAAAAAATTCTTCGATAATACATTGTATGCGTATTTAATCTTTTCGTGTGATGTTGAATAAATCAGTTTGCTAATTAAAGACTAAAAGCTGAACAAAAAGGCTACCTGGTCTTTGTTTTATAATTTATCGCACGTTACCTGCATCGAAGCTTCAATGTAAACTTTTTAGTGATAGCTTCATGTAAATCAAAATTTTGTAGCTTTTATTATTATGTATACGCATGCAATAACTTTGAGACATGGATTAATGGTTTTACAAAGCACCCTTAAAAACATATAGATTTTTTATTATTAACATGCCCGTTCTTAGTATAAAGCATAATTGACTCCTAAAGACCAAAGAGAGCTGATTGTATCAGAATTTTTTTTACAATAACTGTCGCTAATCTTCTTTTTTGCAGAGAGGGAAAAGAAAAATAAAATAACCTTCCTGAGGTAACTTAAGGAAAATAAAATTAAGCAATGTTTCTTGGGGTTAACTTGAAGAAGTTTAACTCACTTATTAACTATTATATTTAACTTGATTATTGAACTCTCTATGAATTTAAATTTAAATAATTTCTTAGATCAACAATCATTTTCAAATACCATCTTCACAGACTCAAAGCAGTCAAAGTCCTTTTTGAGTTATATATTTTTAAAATTTTCTTTAGAAATTGACAATGTATTTGATGAAGTATAGTAATAAAAATCATTTGTTACCAATTTTGTTGTAATATATATAAGCAGATAATTTTAAGATTCAAAAGATGAACCAAATCATTATAAACGCAAAATGTAAATTATTTTATTGATCTCATAAAACAGGAAAACTTCTTCAAATAACAAAATACATTTTTAGTTGTACTATTAAATAACAAGCTTTGCTTAGTCTTACGCTATATTACTTTTTTACGAATAGCAAACATCTAAAGCTAGCTATTAGTTTATCAACAAGGTTATGTTATTGACACTATGAATACCTGTTATGAGCAGATTGTTGAAAAGTATTTTTTATGTCAACAAAGTCCCTAACGAACTACTTGTAGCTTTTGAGAGCAGCTATTAAAGCTCTCGCAATCGAAGGCACTAAAAAGTGGACATGATTTAAGAATTAGCCAACCACTTTTCCGTCGTAAAGCAAAGCGCAATGAATTATATTGAAAATATTTATTATAAACCTCCGTGTTGATAACCTCTTAAGGGATACCAAAAACTAATCGTGAGACTTTTAATAATAAAAATCAAAAGTTTTTACAGAAGCAAGACTTCTTTTGTCAATCCTGTTGACTTTTGTCGTATGATGAGGATTTATTTTACAAATGGTTTGATTTTAATGCTGTTTAATCAGTTAGGATAATAATTCACATTGGCTTATTACCACCAAAGACATTAAGTTATTGTTGAGACCAGAGATGGACTGAAGGTAGCTCGCGCGTGCCTTTTAAAATTTTACTCCTTGCCCCTCAAAAAGTATTTTCAGATCTCTACTTTTAATATATAATTATGATAAACATATAGTTTTTCTAACACATATATTAACTACAAGAGCTTAACTTTATCGTTTGAAGAATAGAACAAGAATGAAAAGGATAGAACCTTTGTATCTATGTGTCAATCTTAGGACTCTTTGCTCTTGGATTCTAGTGTAGTTAAATACAGTTTCCAGGTATTCCATAAGTTCCATATTAAATGACAATGCCGTTGCGTTGTAACATACTTTTAATATATATATAGTAACATTTAATAGTTATTGCGTTTAATTTAATAAGATTGATAACTATATTCACCCCTTTTCCGGAACACCACATATAGCTTAAGATTAAGCGAGCTCTCTTGTTAACACTGGTTGAGACCTATAAATGCAGATGTTTATTGTAAGAAATAGTTTATTAGAACGACATCAAAATTACGTTTGTAAGCAGGAAATGTATGGCTTTCGTTATGCCAATATGAAAGATAAGTTGCTGTTTGTTATTCAAAATATTTTTAAGCTAACACTTCTATACTAAATATTTAAAAAAAAAAATATTTTGAACCTTATCATGGCGGTGGTGTCTTCCCTGGACAGGTTTCTCTTCGCACATACCAAGTATATTGGTACTACAACTTAATTCCCTATGGGTTTTATGTGATCCGGTGATGTGGGATGTGTAATGGGTAAATAAAACTTGATCGCGCAGTAACAAACACGTATCCTCAACAGATTTATGGAGCTTAGTGCAGTACTTGGCTTTTATCAACCTTGTTGCAATGTTTATTACGACACAATCCTCCAATGCTACATTATATAAGACATTACAATCAATTTTATAACGACCTTTGATATCATTTCCTTAAAAAACGAAAATCTATCGTTATCCTTAAATTTTATAAAACCGTTTATTTCTAAACTTTTCTTCACTAAACATAAACTAAATATTTGGATATGAAGCTACACAAATAAAAAAAAAGTGAATTTGAAATGTTAATGGTAAACAACGTTTTTGTGTTTCTCACTTTTTTTTCTATTCAGTCAATAGTAAATTTAAAAAAAATGAATATATCATAACCGGGATATGCGTAAAAACTTAAAAAATATCGGGCTTTGCAAGTTGTAAATTATAATTTTTGAAAAGTGACTAATGATGTATGCACGTATTTTTTGTTTACATTTTGACTAAATGTGTTCCGATTTGTATCTCAGTGCTTAATTTATAATAATTCAATAGATAACGAATAAATAAAAAAAACTATCAAAACAATTACAATGAGGATGGGAAGAATTCAATCACTATATTTTATTTTTTTAAGAATAGATTTTTGTAGAAACAATGCACATTTTTGTACATACGCCACATAGTTATCACATCTGGTTTTGTGATGCGGTCCTTAATATTTGATAAACTTGTCATTTTAATTGTAAAAAACTCTTTTGGTTTGTTTTCGTAAATATGCATTCACCAATAAATGTCGTTTAATACAATCAAAGTGATAAACAAGTCAAATACTAAATAAGTGTTTCACAAGTAATTCCACAAGAATTAAACGATATAGTTGATATCTATCTGACTGTTTGTAACCTGTTGCTAAATTAAAATGCTTTTTGCATGAAAAATTTGATTCCCTAGTTATATAAAACCTGAATATAACTAGGAATTCGAAGAGTTATATCAACTGAATAATATGTATTGTTTATTTGGAAGAAAAGAATGGTTGACAAAATATTAAATTATATAAGTAAATACAATAAAGTCAATATATTATTATATTTTAAATTAACCGTTATCAATTTATTAAGTACAGTTATTTTTAATGCCCGGAAGGAATCATTTATTTACATTATAAAGGATATCGGCAATTATGATTATTGGAAGAAAAACAGGACGTTTATCTTTCTTGCTAAATTTAATCATCCTCTCAATACGCACGTGCTTTTGACAGGATATTGAATATGTTTTTTTGACCATTATGTAATTGTTCATTTCTTAAATATTATTTAAAGGTAGTTCATCAAAAGTGTGTATTGTTTATTTGAAAGTAATAAAGTTGTTTTGTTTTAAGCATATTGCAATTCAGACTTTTGATTTTATTTGTTTTCAAAAATTCACGATTTTTTTTAAACTGGTTTTAGATTTTATGGTTTTAAACGTATATAGTCTCATAAATGTTGTATTATACTCACTGTATAAAATACATATTTTATTTATTCATAGAAGTAGTCTGCAGAAGTCGTAATCTTAAGCCACGTACTCTTTCAGGATCAAATTAACACAATTCATTTAGCGATAACTATGTTAGCAAATAAGCTTGTCGGTCTTCTTCAGCCCTTCTTTAAGTTTTTCGATCCTCCATTTTAACACTTCCTACATATTTATAATCGATTTATACATACATATATTTCCTAAGTCATTTAACATTTTTTATTGTATTAATTCAATCGAACATTTGTTCTACTATCTTGAAAAAGGTCGACAAAAGAGTGTGCTATTTATAAAACACTGTAATATTGTATTCTCTCATCAGTTGATTATGCTCGTCATGAGAAAAACCGGTTTTGATCATTTAAAATAAATTATATCATTGTAATACTTTCGATGGTTTCGGCGGTAACTTTGTGGAAGTTCATTTTGTTTCGATTTTTATAATCCCCACCTGGCTGCTTCCCTTACAAAGGAAAAATCCCAATCTGATTGATTGCAACTCATTAGTATCATTATTTGTTTGCTTTATTTCGATTCTACACTCCCCTCCTTGCTCCCCTTAAAAGAAAAAAAAACCCAAACTCCATTTTGTAATTTCATAATTTTAAAATGTTAGAATCAATCTTGCTTCATTACTTAAGCAAACTTTGCGATAGTAAGTCTGAAGATGCCTCTGAAAGAGGCGAAACACGTGTCACAGTTAGTAACACAATACGTGGAATAATCAAAGTTAATTTAAATTTTCTATTATATCATTATAGTCTCCTAAACGAAGGTGACGAGAATGCATTCGAGAAATTCTTCAAATTTAAAGCGAACATAGGAAAAATTGATTTATTATATGATAATTATTTAATTTAAATTGATAATAATTATAGTATCTTTAATTATATTGTAGTAGGTATAACATTCAAAAAATAATCGTCAAAACGATTTTGAATTTATGAGCCACATACCTATTATTGAGACTTTGAATGCATTTAATTGTATAATTATTCGTTTGTTCGTGCACATCATTTCTTTCAAATAAGCTACGTGACGTATTCACCTCATTTATTATGCGAGAAGCCGTGGTCCACGACAGCAGCCTTCCGGGTATTAAAAAGGTTCTGCTGGGAACTACTATGCATAATATTATAGATGGTAGGTGCTGCTACACAGTACAGCAGTGTATCGCTGCCCTCGCGATTATATCCTATTTTTGGCGTATATTATACTGTAAATAATTCGCATATTTTAATTATGATTTTCTTTCTCAAGTAATTTGAAGTAAGTCCAACATACGATTGCCATACATAACTTTTGGTTCGTTATACATTTTTTTATAATTCACCACGATGCATAAATACGTTGATTTTAAGCCGCCATGTTGAGAAGTTATCTGACACAATCATTAACACAGTGTTGTCAACCTCCAATTATTATTTGAAAAACAGTTGATACATCCGGATTTCTTTTGAATTTTAAGAATATTTAGCAGAACGACTAAAAGCTTAGAAATGGTATTTTGATAAATTGTTGTATCATATGATTGGGGTGAATTGATTATTGGATTTGTAGCGTTACATTTTTGATCTTTTTAAGTATCTCAACTAACTTTGTTAATCTTAGGGATTGGTATTTAAATCATAAAAATGTCCATAAAAATAACTTTTAGATATACAATTTGTAACACGTGCAACTACTGTAAAAAATAATTGCATTATAACACACCTAAAATAATATATTTAAAACACAGCATTATTTAAGATTAATAAGAATTTTTTAAAATAGAACAGAAGCTTTTAGTGATAACTTAAATATTACTACGATTTTCAAATGTATATGTATTTTCATAAAACAAGTATTCATTTCCGAATTTCATTAAGTGATGTTTAGATATTGTATAACAATGCTGTCATATTTATTTTATCAAAAGAAATACAATAAGGACAAAGTTAATCAAAAAGCATTTCTTATTAGGTATTATATTCTACTATGTCATCTACCAATAAGGGAGTAATTTTATTAGTGACTAGCCGAAGAATCCATTATGTGAGCTAATAGAAAACTGAAATGTTTTGGAACGGTTCGAAACATAGATGGCGTCAATAAGAGAGTTGGTGTATCTTATACGATCATTCTCAAAGCAAGATGTCCGATTTTTCATTTTTTAAGTAACTACAAAAGCTTTGAAAAGCAATAATATTTTTTGACAATTATTTTACCTTATCTTTATGAATTTGAAAAAAAAGTTTGATTAAATCAATTGAGTTCGGCACAACAGTAGGTAATACAAAAAAAACGATTAGTTTTAAATGACACTGTTTTACAATATCACGTATAACAATAAAAACCACATATACAAATAAAGTTATTCCACAGGTTGTGTAAACAAAACGAAACGTGTATCGCATCTTTTAAAAACTTTTTCAATCTATCGTATGGAAGGTTTTTTAACACATTTTTGAAACATTTTTTAACACACACTGAAATCTTGTCATCAGCAGTGAAATTATTGTACTCTAGGTTTTTCATTGCTTAGTTTTTAGGTAAACTAGTCTTTATTGTACAATACATTATTACGCATAAAAAGCGGACACGGCTTAAAAATATGTGTGTCGTAATAAATTGTCATTTTATAATTTTTTTATATTAATAAATATTTTATCCAAACCAAACCTTACCAAAACTGACGAATTCTCTAGTCTGTATGATACTAATATACAGACGTTGCTAAACTTGAGAAACGCTGAGCGATGTAACCCGTACTACACTCGTTAGTCACGGCCGATAAAACGGACTGTCTTCTTAATACGTTTTACATGGAAATGATATTTTTTCTTTTGTATTTAGTCTCGACCGTGATTCCCATAACCTATTGTACGACATAATGAAAATTAATTTCTCACCATGTTCTTAAAAAAACGACTAGACTATCCTACCGATATACTAATGATGCGATACGCTTCGATTATACACTCTTTTTAATCAATCTTGTTAAAGCTGTTCATTTTTTAGTAGCGATTTTAATGTCCAAGACTTATCTATTACTTTGATGGTATCTTTTTTAAGTGAATATGTACATAAAATAATTATTTATGCTGCGGAATGCTTGCAAAATTTCATATGTCGCAGATAATGAAGAGACATCAACGCAGATCAAAGAGCTAAACATCAAAAACTCGGTAGATGCTATTATGTTATATTACATATAACATTAGCATCTACCGAGTTTTTACAGTTCTACAGGGTTTCCCAAACTATGTTCCGCGGAACACTGGTGTTCCGTAAGACCTAAATAAATGTTCCGCGAAAATTCGGAATGGTAATATATTCTGTTAGACATTTAAACATCTTCTAATTCATATTTAAAATCGAGTGAAAATGAATCTCCATTGATTGTTTTAAACATCAAATATCTAGATACAGACGGAGATTTTAATCAAAAAGAACTTTATTTACTCAAATTATTATGTAACATGTTTTAAAAACAATTAATAAATACAAAATAGTGGCTTAACAACATTTTTTTTTCAATATTTTTACTATGTATGTATTATGAATTACCCGACCTAAAAAATAAGCTGTGTTCCGGTAATATTTTCGGATTTGTAAAGTGTTTTATTGCACAACAAGTTTGAGAAACCTTGTCCTATAAAATGGTATTTTTAAAACACAGTTTCTATAATCTATAATATCACGACACAACTAAAATGGAAACCCTCTCATAACAAAAATTGCATACCAAATAAAGGAAAATGTTTTATTAAGTAAATATGTCAAATTTTATGACAGATAAAATTAATAGTTGTTGTTTTTAACTAAAATAATACACGATTTTCTTATTGAGGTTGCCTAACTAAGCATCTTTTATTTTATATAATAGATTTTTGCGTCCAAAGACAAAACAGTCACAAACAAAAAAATCTTCGTATACAATTCATTACATGCATTAAATGAGACCAAAGGATCATAATCTATTTAAGAAAAGAAAACAACTAATATAAATGCTGTTCTTTCAAACATACATGTGATTTCCGTTATATTTACATGTTTTTTAAACATTGGTTATATACGATGATTTTCTACCGTTAAAAATCATAGAAATCAGCATATTCTTAAAAAAATACATAACAAAATATAAACATTCCTTAAATAAGAAAAAAATACGCTTCTAATAAACAAAATATTTTTTTTTTTATTTATTGATTTAAACATTTCTACCAATCAATAAATAACTAAAAACCGATTATTCAGAGTAGATTTTCCTGAAAACTACGTTAGGCTGCTGAATAACAATCAAAATCAAATAACGTGTGTTGAGATAACACTAATTATAATAAGTGAGGATTTTAGAGTAGATACGAAGATGTATTGTGTATCTCTTCTAAACCAGTACATATAGCTAAGTTAATATAAGCTTAAACATAGTCCTGACGAGAACGTAAGCCGGAATAGTTATCAATTATATATACAGTAATAATTGTAGAAATATTTTTTTTTTATTATTTCACGTTTTCTTTAACCATGTCCGCTCCCTATGTAGAGCATATGGACTCCTAATGGAGTTTATCGCAACAGAAGTGTTTCTACGAGAACTGCTTTGTTAGTCAGTTGCTCAACCTCTCTTTTTCGAAAGAGAGTAGGGATAGAAGGATATGGCTGGGACAGGACTAGTGGTAAGCTAATCGCTCTCGATACGCCCCGTTCATAGGACAGAGTGGGTGGGAAGGGGGAATTCAAGACAGCATATAGATGCATGCCTTCGAACAGAAATTCATAAATCAATTTATAAAACTGTCCGTACCGGGATTTGAACCCGTGCACTCTGTAGCCGAAGCCAACAACGTTGACCACTCGACCACACTGGCGACTCTCTCTCTTATTTCTCTTTGGTATAATGTATTTATATCAGGAATCTAAACGCCAATTCAATTATATTATCATTATAATATGTTTGGTTTTGCGATCCTTAAACACTGAATTTGAATAAAACATGAAATGAAGCTCAAGGAGTATCTGTAACGCTACTGACACGCTGTAGTCCTGACTCCTGACCGTAAAAATTGATCTTTTAGTAAAAACAGTACTCACTCCTCCTAAACGAAAAACATATCATCATCTCGTCATTAATGTGCCCACACGGGAAGCATCGTGTGATGTCAGCCTAGACAAGCTTTATCATGTAAGTTCAAGAAGTTTTGCGATTAAATTGTATTTAATATTTTACTATATATTAAAGGCTCGTAATTAAGTATTTCGACTGAGGGTGCTTGATGGAATTTCAATATCAAATTTGAATTGTTTGAATTTTGTACTTTTCCATGAGTTTTGTCGCTAACGACCCGGGTTTCGCCTTTCGGCATTTTCAGGCATTTCAAGTGCATGGATGTACTTGAACTGACGCGTAGTAAACAGTTTGTATCGTTTATAAACAAAAATATAAGTAGATCACTAAGTTAAAAGGCTATTAAAATGTAAATTAGCGAAAATTGAATGTTTACAATTTTCAATGGATTAAGTGGGTTTGTTATAATTATGGGGATTTATTTATAATATTTTCGAAACCCGGGTCGTTAGCGACAAAACTCATGGAAAAGTACAAAATTCAAACAATTCAAATTTAAAGGCTCGTATTTAACTAGTAACATTTTCGGTCATAATTGTTGTCACATTGGTCAGGATTTGTATTCAATGCTCATAGTACATCGGTTAGCGTACAGATGGCAGAATAAATAATTAATTAACAGAATTTATTTAAAATATTTAGTCATAATTCTAATGAAATTAAAAAAAAAAACTAACCTAACCTAACCAAAATGGTTATAAAATCTGACCATATAATATTTTTACTCCGACCAAAAAATTTATTTTATTTAGACCGAATTTTTATTTGAATACTGACCAAAAATTGATTTAAACTTTGACCATTTATTTTGTTCCCTATATTAAAGTATATGCCTACATTTTACTTGATGTTTATCTAATCCAATGGAAGTATATTGATAGAAAATTTTCTACAAACACTGCTAGTTACTCAGTTGCTCAACATTTTTTTCAGAGTATGTGATAGAAACGATAAGGCTATGGTTTGACAGGATTAATGACAGGATTTGCTCTACTATTTTTAGCATTGGCACAAGCAAAAACTTTTGATTAGAAACAAAAAAAAGCGACTGAAAAATGCTGTTTGTACATAATCTGAACTCGTGAGGTCATCAAAAAAACTAACGAAGTTTACCACTGCACTATGGACCCGAAAAAATAAAAAATAAATGTTAAAATGTTGGAGTCATACAAGAAAAAGTTACCTTGTATATCTATCACAAAAATGAAGTAGATAACAATTTGACGTCTACAAATACAATAGTCATTCGACTTGAAAAAAAATCAAATGTACGTCACATATACCCGTTAATTAATAATCCAGAAACTTTTGTATCTAGAACAAAAGGAAGATACGGGAAACTTAAAGTTGAATTCGTCCCTCAAAACATATTTTTCGTATGTTATCCCCAAATAAACTAAAAAGAACAGTTAATTTCTGGTAAGCATTTGAACTATGTATTTTATAAATGTTTTTTTTGTGGATTCAACATTTGATGAATTATCTAGCTGTCGCTTTTGGAAAACGTTTTTTGATTATCAGTGTGATTAAGATCCACATAGGTCAATCCAATTTTTAAGTATGTTATGCCTTAATGTATTTTTTTTTACTCAACTTTTTTAATACAATATTTGCTTAATATAAACCCAAAACTGTCTTTATAAAAAGATATTAAAGGATTTTTCCATGTTAGAACATATTATTATTTCCCTCTTTCATATTTTTATTAATCAAATATGTTTACCAGGCCTGGCATATGTGAGAACTACGTACAGTGGTCACGGACCAAACCATTATTTGGCAGTTCTTAAGTAAAATAGCTTTGATGGGAACAAACTGAGTAGGTAAATATTATGGGATTAAATAATTTGGATAAGTATAGACTCGTGCGTTCACTTGGGTTTTTTATTGTCTCGCTTGTTGGGTTTACCTTTTGTACCATTATATTATGTTATATCAAAAGCTTTATTTTATTGCGTAATATTCTTGTTATTATACTGACATATTTGATAATGATACAGGGACAAAAATGACCGACGTAAAAAATATTTATTTGTCTTAAGATTTTTTGTAATCACTCAATTCATTTGAAAATATGAGCATTGTCATTAATTTAACCATGAAGATTATCGTCCATATTTAGTTTTGTAGATTAACCTCAACAAAAAAGGGTTTTATTTAATACGACATTATAAAATGTAAAAAAAATATAAGAAAATAAACCTCATAGAACTAATTTTTTCAGATGGTTAAAAAAGAATAATATGTTATATATATCGACTGTGAAAAGGAAAAAGGACGTAACCCTCAATTTTCCAAAACAGCTTTTTTTCAATAATCACAATGTATACAACTTGACACATATTCTAGCAAAAGGATGGAAGCTGAAAATGCCGAATAAGTATCTAAATTTAGCTTTTAAGTTTGAAAAAGATGACCTTGTAAAAAATTAAAACCAAGAAAAAACACTGAAATAAAGGTTTTTCCGAGATAATTTCTTTTATTAATATTAGGTTATGTCAATTAAACACCAGTTTAGAAGTATCCGTGCACTTCAAGGTTGTGTATAATTCATAATTTGCATATGTCACAAAATCATCAAAACACGTTTTTAGCGCCTCCTGTAAAATTTGATATGTGTGGGTTACGTCCTTTTTCCTTTCCACAGTCGATATGAAAAATCTATATGTACCATGTCTGATATAATGCAACTTAACCCTCCAAGGACGAGCGTGACCATATGGTAACAGTAAACACCGTTGTCTATTGATCCCACTATGCATCCTTTTTCTTCCTGAATATCGTTGCTTTTCCTCATATTTGGTTAAGAAGGTTACAGACTTCAGTTAGTCATCAGCCGCGGGGACAGAAACGGCCACCAAAAGCACATGCGATTTTTTGAATTTCCGTTTTTTTTAATGGAATTTTTGGAACTGTTATATATTTGTATTGAAATTATGTTGATCTAAAGAGGTCGAATTGTATATATTTGAAAAAAAATCACATTAAGCTATATTTCAACCCCGAATGTTTGCGAGCCCATACGGCACTTTTGTCCTTACAACTGTCCGTACACAATATTACACGGTAATAAAAGGATGAGCATGATCATAAAGTCATGCGGGGTTTCTATGAAACGACTTGGCGTTTTTTTCAATTTAATTTTATTAGGAATAAAAGTTATCCGTGACTTCAATATGGCTAAACAATTTTTTTTTATCGAAAAAAAGCTCTTGTCTCTGGAGGGTTAATAGATTCATTTACGAAATTTTTACTTGAATTTAAGATTTAACTTTAGAGAAGGGAACAATTAGTTGTTCTACCACCACCCGTTGTGTGCATGCAATGCAGCCGTTAATGTCTTACGGGGGGGGTAAGGAAATATGGACGGAATTAGAAAAGAACAAGTACTTAGATATTATTTGTTATCGCTTTTGTTTGTTTTCAGAATCGGACTGAGGATGGGTGGAAAGGATTAATAAGTACATACGTTCATGTCATTGAATAAAATTACTTCATAAATTGATAAATGAAATCAATGTTTAAAAAGATTCTACAACTACTACAACCTGTGATTTCACAGACATTCTGTCTTTTTATTGAATATTGATACAATATTAAAGTAACATTTTTTTTTACTATCCGATTTAATATTGAAACTTAATAATATTATATTTTGATAAATACATTTATAATTTAACAGAGCACAATTGAACAGTCTTCTGATTTTAAATGAAATATTAAAAATGCCGGGGTCTCCACTTCTATACCCTATATAAATATAATCATAAAACCTTTTCCGACAAACAGATAAATATAATTCTAAAAACCACTCACTACTCAAATCTGTGGGCATTCCCATGGGCTTATCCTTTTTGGCTTTAAACATGTTGATACATTTATTTATTATATAAACACGAAACATTCATTTACTAAGCGTCAGTTTAAGTTCGTCCATGTACTTGAACGCATGAAGATGCCGAAAGGCGAAACCCGGGTCGTTAGTGACAAAATCTGTGTGAATGTACATAATTTGAACGATTCAAATAAATACGATTAATAAGATTAGTCATGACACATTACTAACAAAAACATTATTTATTATCAAAAACCTTGATCTTTTTTTAATTGAATTAAATTCTGACTAACATATACGTATATTTAATAAAAAAGATATTATAGAACATTCACTGTATTGATAGCAATGTTATTGGAGATTTATTTATAAAAGAAAGTTCACCGATTTCATTGAATGGGTATTTTAGTACATAAAAAGAATTTATTAACCGAGAGTTGATGTCATAATACATCATATTATTCTGCAAAACTGATCATTAAATTTCCGAAAACCGGAATATATAAAAAAGGCAAAATCAAAACCTTACCCAAATATTATTCCAAAACCATTCGACCGCATAATGAAATTCATAATATTTAACCTTTTTTATTTACTTTGAATTCGTTTTATAGACAGATGTTCGCATTTGTGTTCATCAAATTGATATTTCAAAAAAATCTACATCAAAGACCCCTTATCTCGTCTTAACCCTTTCGGTTTCTTTAATAAACATAAGAAATAGGTTATAATTTTATGGGCCAAGCGTATCAGGCACCCTTATTTGATTAAGATAAAAAAATAACAAAGGTTTTTTATCCTACGGTCGTCGACACGAATAATAATTTTATTTTTGTAGGTTCCGTTGTAATTTTTATTTGATATAAAATAGCAATGAGTGTATATTATAATATCAATAAACAGTCGTGTCCCATTGTCTTATAAAATATATTTTAATTTTTAGTTTAAATCAAAAAGTGTATAGTACGTTATTTTAGTATAACCTTATTTAGTATAACCTTATTTATTAACTCAAAGCTTTTATGTTAAGAATATTTATACAATTAATAAAACGTCATCGAAAGATTTCAATTAAAATTGACAATATGTTTCTCAGTTAATAATAATAAAAAAGAATCGACGAAAAAATTAAAAATAATTTTCAACTTTCTAACGGCTGTATTGATTCATTGTAAGAAGAAAAATGTCTTACGAAAGTATAAATATTATTATTCTTAAAATCACTTTTAAAGTGGTCATTGTCAATACTTGATGGAAAGGCATTAACAATATTTATTTGTAATTATTTCCACTTTTATTTACCAAGATCAGGACCGGTTTCACTCATGACGAGCATTATCAACTGAGACGAAATAAAATTTAACATTTTTATTTATACAAAACAATTTGAAATAAAAAGGTGTAAGTAATAGACCTTGACAATACCAAAAGTTAGCTTGATTATATAAAAAAAAACATTGGTATCGAAATAGTTTTAAGAAATATATAATCGTCGTCAATGGGTACAAATAAAGGATAAAACCAAAACCACATACTCAACCTTTTATCATTAGCACAAATTCCTGAGCTCGGGATTAATATTAATGATGAGTAATGGAAAAAAACACATATGTATATAAAGTTCATCTATATAAATATTTAATTTAAAAAAAATTGTGAACATGCCAAATTTCGCAGGCTTGACAATATTATCGTTCAACATTTTTTTATAGTATTTTAAAATAAAATCTACAACACTTGGGGATACTGGCATTTAACTGAACAACCTCTAATCAACTAACCCTTTTATCTTTGATAATAATACAATTGAGAAACGGATTATAATTACCCGAAACTTTTCTACGGTCGAATTTGTCGTGGTCTTTTTTTGTCAAATGCACCTGGACATTTTTCATTACGAGTTGGATTATATAATATTAATTTAAATATTGCCCACTTCACTGGAAATGATAATTGGAGCAGTTGTATTAATTTGGACGGTCATGTGAGCATAACACAACTAGACAAATCACGTAGCATGACGCCATTTTACACAGTTAGAAACTTTTCCGACCAAGTATCATTACTCCGAAGAAGAGTAACAAAGTACATTTATAAAATTTATAATATACTGAAACCGAAATAAATACTTTAAGATGATATGTTTCATACAATAAGTCTGCTTAAACAGATACTTATCAAAGTCTATTCTAATCTACAATTACAAGCATAACTTTTATTAGCAATATGTAATAGAAAAAAAGTCTTGTCCAACTATGTCCACGTGTTTGAGGGTTGCTAAGTAGCAGAAATAGGCAGTTTAGGACGATTATCTGGTATTTTTTTATTCTTTTAAAAAGATTTAAAAAATACCGTTCTATTTTCAAGTCGAAAATCACACTAATATAATGAAATTATGACTGTTAAATGTTCACAAAAATGCTGTGCAAAATTGACGACATTGAAATGTTATTTTACTATTTGTCAAATTTGATAGTTTGTGTTGCTATGCCAACGGATTCGTTATAATATACGTTGCTATGACAACATCACAGATATCACACGAATTAAATAGCGGCTAAATGTTATACACTTGATGCTTCTAGTAGTTTTCTTTTATAAATCAACCGTCTGACAATGTCATTCAAGTCCAGTTCCAAAGTGAACAGTTTTTATGTGTGATTATCACCATTGAGAAAAGCTCTTCGTAGTGATTGTATCTCGTTACATATGCGCCTGCTAGTATTATATTACAAATATCGTATTATGGTTCATTAACTTTTTGCATAAACAAAACCGAATACCATTTTTATTTTAATATTTGCCGTACATAAAAAAATAATAATCTAACTATAGTATAATGAGGCTTAAATTAATTTAACTTATTTAATTAATTAAAGCATCTAAAAATTGTTCTGACATATATGTATACGGAAAAAAACAAAATATTTCATACACATACTATTTTTATCACTTACCCATGGAGTAGTCATCGAGCAGCAGGTAAAGTTTTTGAATGATAATACACAGGCAGGTGTATTTTCACTTTTTTGTATCTAGTTGAGGATGTTGAACTATTTGAGTAAGGAGAATAATAATTGCAGTCTCGACAGAGGCGTTTACGATCTTTTGGTAACTGTTTATCGGTATGGCTAATTATACTCTTTTACATTTTTCAGTTTGGCGGTGGTCATATAAATGATTCTTATCTTTCTCTATTTAGCAAGGTTGAAAGTATAAATTTTTCCACAGCTGTTTATGAGAGTAAAATAAAAAAAGCTTTATTATTGAGGAAAAAAGTTAGTTAAAATATAATGATACATAATAACGATATTTAAAATAATAAACGGGTATTTGAATTAAAGTATACATATAAGTGAAACAATCAATTTAAAATTGCTTAATATAAATAAAATCAATAATTCAATTATGTTACCAGAATTCGTTGATTATTGATAAAAAAAATATGTCTTGCATAATAAATTATAAAATATTAAAATACACATAAAACTTCTCCCTGGATTATTTGTAATTATTTTTTTTATGTCTTGTAATCATCTCAAAAAATAGTTCATTGGAAAATGTTAATTTAGCCATCACTATTCTAATACTAGTCTCTCATACTTTATGTTTTGTATTGAAAATAAATTACTTTCAACTAAAATTTAAGTAGGTATTATATAAGTCTAAAGTTTATCTTTATAAAGGAAATTCAACAATCAATTCATATATTATCAACATCCATTAATTGTCGGGTCATATGACCCAGCGGATCGCGTTGTTGGCTTTCGTGCCGGATCTCACGGGTTCGAGTCCCATTATTTTTCGGTGTATTTATCGATTCCTGTTCGGAGACATGGGTTTTTGTGATGTCTAAAATGTTCTCCTTTCCCACCTTTCCGATTTTTAATAACTGAGCGTAGCGAGAGCGATTAGTTAATTAATGTATGCGAACATGGCCAAAGAAGAAGTCTTGCCCTAGCCTTATTCTTCTTTCCCTACTACTGTCTTTGGAAAAAAAAACAGAGGTTGAGCGACTGAGTAACAAACAGTTCTCATATAAAAAATATGTTGAGACACCTTCATTAGGAGGCCATATGCTCCACATTGGTAGCGGACATGGATAAAAAAAATTGTACTCTACAAAATCTTTTACTTCAATTAGTGTTTTAAAATGTTTACATATTTATAAATAAAAAAGGATTTTGCAATACGTAAAGAAATATTGTTATATAAATATTTTCGTTTTCACATTAAACCGAACGTCTTACTTAATATTTATTAAATGGTTTTTTTTAAACCATTTCCGCTCCCAATGTGGAGCATATGGACTCCTAATGGAGCTTATCTCAACATAAGTGTTTTTACGAAAACTGCTTGTTACTTAGTTGCTCAACCTCTCTTTTTTCCAAAGAGGGTAGGGATAGAAGGATAAGTCTACGACAGGACTAGTGGAAATCTAATCGCTCGCGACACGCCCGTTCATAGAATAGGATGCATGAGAGGGGGAATTCAAGACATCACTTACATCCATGCCTTTGAACATAAATTCATAAATCGATTGAAAAATCAATTTATTAAACTGTCCGTACCGGGATTTGAACCCGTGCTCTCCGTAGCCGAAGCCAACAACGTTGACCGTTAAATCATGTTATTTATCAAATCAGTTTTCGTCCTGAAAATGGATTAAATACATAAGGATGCGGTGATAATACGATTTTTAGTTTATGGCACTCACTAAATTAGGTTTGGTAGGGAGGGTGGAAAAATCACAGACATTTTGTTCTTTAAAAAAGTGGCCACTAATAGATAAATTGATTGGCGCAAATGTATTTTCAGTGATCAGCCAACTTGTTTGCCAAAATGAAATGTAAGAAAGCCGTATAACACTGGAGTTCAATTACAGTTATCGACTTCAATAATTCATATTACTAGACTCACAACGGTAATACCTTATAACTGCAACAAAAAGTGTTGCTTGCATTAAGTGCTGCTTGGAGTACAGCGACAAGCCAACCATACATGATGTGAAAGGATATGATTATATAAGTGCGCTTTGATATTTATTTATTTATTGTTAAAAATTAAAATGACAGTACATGACATAACAGCTGACGCCAATACGCCATGCACTTAAAAAATATAATAAGACAAAATATAAAATAAAAATACACAGTACATCAAATTCAACATAAAAAATCAAGAAATATGATACTCAAATTTATCAGACAGTTCACAAATACCATCACTAAAAATGTCCACTTCTCTAGGCAATATAGCTTACTGCTACATCTAAATCCACCATTATATCGTTACTCAATTTCAATGAAAATGTTACCCGACTGAATTACATCCAGTTGTCTTACAGCAAACTTTGATAAAGTTTTCCGTTATTATTAAATAAAACAGTTCGCTGATTCCATAAATTGTGTATATTTTTAAAAATAATTTTCAAACTAAATGAATTTTAAAAAACCACTACAGTGTTATTCGAATATTCTCTTATCAACTATTGCTCGGTTGATTAAAATGGTATTGACTACGAACAACATGGTTTGAAGAAATAAATATGAAGCCACATGATATGTGAATAAAATATAGAGTTTGACGGATATTTAAATTATAGATATCACATCTCGAAAAGGGGAAAATTTTGCTCGTTAATATTTGCTATACTTCAAAATATCTTCAACTGAAAATTGCAAGGCACACTATCAATAACATATTCTTTCTTTTTCACATGTTGACGTATAAATCTCCGTAAGGGCCAGGCACTGTCGCCGCTTCGAAGGTTTACAGTGGAACGCAAATAAACGCTTCTCCAAACTGCGCCAGGCGAAGTGTAAGCCACATAAATCTGGATAATTCCAACTCCCAGGCGATCATTCACAAGGGAGATGTGGTAATCCCTCCGCAATTGCAGCGATTCGGCCACTGGATTTTAAGCCGCGTATAGATATTAAGAGGACTTGGCCGCAAATGCCTTGGCATATTGAGATGTGTGATTTATTACACAGATTCGCACAGTCTACAATAATTTGTCATAATATCTGCATAATATTATATACACGACACACTGGGAATTATTTACGTTATACTTAGTTTGTTCAAACATTCGTGTTAATGTGGTAAGTAGTTACCGGACAGTAATGTATTTATTCCGTGACTCTTACAATAATGATACATTAGTGTTAAGCATTAAAAGTCCTTGCTGTTGATTATCGGGAATATGGTCGAATGGTCGACGTTGTTAGATTTGGTCGCGGTAATCAATGGTTTTAATCCCAGAATGGAAAACTTCATTTTTAAGACTACACATAACTTAATGTTCAAAGGTATGGATGTTTGCAGAGGTGGGCTGGAGAAGACTTAAAAGGGCTCGCGCGACCCCCTTGTTAGATTTTACTACGAATGACAAGCCCCTTGTTAATTGAAGAGAAAACAATATTATCAAATCAAATTAGTACATAACTGCAATTTATGACTTTTATATATATTATCTACGACAGCTTCAATATACACAGTAGTACATTTTAACCATTTGTATTGATAAGTTTATGGTATAATTAAGTATTTCGACTGAGGGTGCTTGATGGAATTTCAATATCAAATTTGAATTGTTTGAATTTTGTACTTTTCCATGAGTTTTGTCGCTAACGACCCGGGTTTCGCCTATCGGCATCTTCAGGCATTCCAAGTGCACGGATGTACTTGAACTGACGCGTAGTAAACAGTTTGTATCGTTTATAAACAAAAATATAAGTAGATCACTAAGTTATAAGGCTATTAAAATATAAATTAGCGAAAATTGAATGTATACAATTTTCAATGGATTAAATGGGTTTGTTATAATTATGGGGATTTTTCGAAAATATTAATGACCAGATAATAACATAGGAATGTTTAAAATAAATCTAGGGTTTTATCCGACCTATTATTAATGAGTTGATTTGTTTTTAAGCCTTTGAATTAATATTTAATGATAGCAAGTGCTTGAATTATTAATAAAATGACAATTATTTAAAAGGGGTACAACAATGGGGAATTCGGTAGATAATATTGCTCGTTTAAAATTGGCAAACTGTTAATCTGAGCTCGATTAATCTCTAAGATTTCTTGGTAAAATAATTTAAACTCGCCCCTGTTAGTATGTAACAAATCAATACCTGAGTCAAAATTAAACGTATGGTTTTCAAGAATTAAATGATTGGCAAATGTGGAAGTATCTTTTTTTAAGCGAAAAGCGGCTAAATGCTCAGCCACTCTTATATTTAAGGTTCTAGCAGTTTTACCAATATAAAATTTGGGACAATCACTACACTGCAATCTATAAATCCCAGATTTGTTTTTATAATCTATAACATCTTTATTATTTATCAATAATTTACCTAAAGAGTTCTTGCAATAGAAAGCCGGCCTAACACTTTCTGAGAGCTGCTTCTTTATCTTTAAACTGGTGTGTCCTATGTAATTAATACTAGTTTATGGTAAACTGTATATTGTTGCACATTGAAAATGTTTTAGGTAACAATCGTTTGCTTATTCAAGTTTTGCATATAGTTGCATAGGAATGATAAATTGCTTTGAGAGCCCCTTGTTAACGTCCTTCCATTCATTGAATGAAAAAAAAAACCACTAATGTTGTCCTAGCCTTAATATTATATCTCTACACTCTTTGAAAAAAAGAGGTTCAGCAACTTAGTAACAAGCAGTTGTCGTAGACAAACTTAGTGTTCCATACATAGGTTTTACATTGTAACCAGAAATAATAAAAAGGAATGTTGTATTCTTATACCTTTTTGGAAAACCTATTTAAAAATGGTTTTAAATAATAAATATATTAGACATAGAATAAATTCAAAATGAAAATGTAATTAATTTATAGTAGGAAGAAAGCTTAAGCGCAATAATAACGAATTTTCGTTTTTACTTTACATGATAATACAAAGTGCTTCAATCAACATCTATCTATATTGTTATATGATTTTGCATAAAGACAAGTACAGTAGAATCGGAATCATTTGATACTATAACAGTAAGGGCAAATTTATTTGACGGATAAATAAAATGAAACTGCTTAGCATTACAGAAAAAGGTTGGAATTAAGGAAAGGATTTCAGTTAAATAAAAATATTCATTCTGTGGATAACAGAAAGTTTATTATGAAGGATAGACCGATTTAAGTTAGCCACTGGTACTATTGTTTTATTTAAATAAAATTGATTATGATTACTCACACATTTCTATTTTATGGATTATTCGTCTTCATGCTTTGTTTATTTCAATTAAATCCGCATTACTTTTATCATCAATCAAAACGGAATATAAATTCAAATTCCCGAATAGAAACACTTTGGGGCAGGTGAAATGTCTCAACTCTTTACGCGTTGCATTAGACAATATAATAATAAATAGACATTAAGATAAAAAAATAAAATAATAACAAGTGCAACACATTTTTGTAGGAGCGTGCGCTAAGTGTTTTATAGGGCAGATGTTAGACGTAATTAGTGAGTGTTGCTATCAAAGTGTATCGTGGCTTTGATGGGTAGTCAAAATAGTATTCATATCAGTTACGGTCATATTCTTTATAAACCGTAATAAAATAAACGTAACTCTCAAACAATTCTAAGCCAGTTTTCTAAGTTTTTTTTAAATTTGTTAATTTTGCCAATAATACTGTTTAAACTGTAAAGGTGGCCATATATATCAAGGAACAAATGGTTTCAGAACATGTCCTAAAACACAAAATTCACGTGTTCACGCACTCTCTTCGAAAAAGAGAGGTTGAGCGACTGTCTAACAAACAGTTCTCATTTTTGAAAATCTGTTAAGATACATCCATAAGGAGAGACATATGCTCCACATTGGAAGAGAACTTGGATAAAAATGCATAATAAATTATGTTGATTATTTGCCTCATTTTGCAGATGATGGTCGATCGTTTAGTATATTTTATAAGGTATACAACGTTGTACCACCACCACCCATCACAAACCGCTCCGGATTAACAAGCTTATTTATGTAAATTATGCAGAGTAGTAATAATAATCATGGTTCAATTTTGTTTTTCAGAGATTTCCGAAGAAAATATCAAAAAGTTAATTGTCAGCAAAATGTGAATAATGGTAGAAGTTCTATGAGTTGTGACTTGATCACTCTCCGTGAAACAGAAATTATTTGAATGATTTGTGATTTTTCTAAGTCAACATATGTTCCATTTTTTAAAGTCTTCTAAACCTATGTTCATCTCATCTCCCATACCTGAATATACTCATAATATGTGATCAGCATATTAATTCGCTTACAATGTTGACTAGCCTATTTATCGGCCGATTTCTGAAGCTATCGAGCCATTAGTAGCCTCAGTAGAATATCCCACAAAAGAGAAAAAAAAAGAAACATAATATATCTATATGTTTTTTTTGCTTCCAATAGACAAAAAACAATATTATACATAATACCAAGGTTAATAGAAATTTATAAATGTTTACTCGAGTTGAGACAAAATTTTCATTAACAAGTTATTAATTTTAGTCTTAAATTTACCCCTGTTTACAGATAACATTAGCATACGTTACGACACAGGAAAGAAACAAATTGACGTCTGATGTCCGTCAAATTATATCATATGCCCAAGCGACCTGCTTTTATTGCACCAACTTATTACTTAGCTGCCTTAGTTCAGGGGATGTAAGGCGGCATCTTTCGTTCTCGCCTAATGCTCCAAAGGGTTGGAGATTGTGTTTATCAAACAGTGTTCCGGAAATCTTATGTACTGTTTTTATTGATATTGTGATTTGATTATTTACACAAGTTCTTTTGAACCATACCAAACCCCGCTAAATTGTTTGCTATATTGTACATTTAAAATCAAGGAATATTTCAGTGGCATCTTTACAACTGGTTTATTCAGCATTTATTTTTTGAAAGTTCGCCGAAAAAATCTATCGGCATATAAAATATTGAGGCATTTTGATCGTTATCACTAATATATTAGGTAAGTTAGATATAGATAGATCAATCAGTAAATAATCTTATTTATAAAATATTATAACAAACGTCGATTATTTTGATTGAGAGTATTATTATTTTTATCATATAAGTGTATTAGATTAAAAATCTCTGACAACAGTTTCTTCTGAAAGACCATAAAATGACACCATTCTCAAATAAAATATTGAAAAATTCTTTAAAAAAATATTATCAAAAAGATTTGGCTAAAATAACGGTTTTAAAAATTTGTAGTATAAAAAAATGATCAATCATAAAAGAATGATTTTTTTTTGAAATATTGAAACTTTCGTGTGATGTTATAATACAAAATATGTTATACAAAACTTTATTGATGAACATTTTGAGAGCCACATAAATTAGGAGAGATAATGAAAAGTTTCCAAACCAACTCAACCGAGACATTTAAAATGTATTCTTTCCTATATTGGAATAGTTGTTTATTTTCATACCATCAAAGTTGAGTATCCCATTTATGCTTGTTATCAATATTAAGGAATACTTAACTAACATTTTTTCATTAAGAACACGCGCCACTAAAAAATATTTTCTAGAAAAACGAAACTTTTTTACCTACTTTGAGATACTGCTTTTTATATACATATTTATTTTGCGACGAATTTAAAAACCCTTAACGGCTTAGTCGAGTTTAATTGGCAAAATACATTAATCTTTAAAGCCTTTATCCAAAATGATTACCGGCTTAATCACAATCTGTATTTTTTTATTATTCTTAAACTTAGAAAGAATAAAAGACTTTTCATCGGAGAAGTATTAAAAAAATACATCGTTTCGACATTTGCATAATATTTTTATTTTACAATGATTCCAAAAATCTCAGTACTAGTTTATTTTGTTTCCTATTTATTTATTTATTTATTTACTGTCAGTCAACTTTATAATTTAAAATTTGTTATGTAATTAGTAAAATAATTTGTCATAAATCTAAGATTTTTAAGTTTTTAAAACATTCATAAACACACTGTATGTATTCGTAATGGCCCTTTCCTTGAACGCATAAAACGAGTTAAATAGCTTTTTCAGGAGTTAAGGATATGTGACAAAAATCGATAGTCAAAAAATGATGGACGGCAGCACGTAGTGATTTTTTTTGCAAAGTGAGTTATTAAACGCCAGATTTAAGAAAAATCCCCTACGATATCGCCGTAATAAGCTATGTTCCACACGTCGTTCGGTGATATGTCAACTTAATATGACAAACTGCTATCTGCTGGCGGTTCAAGTCGATCGGGTGCACGTTTATAATATATTATATCAAATGACGGATTACATTCACACGTTACTTCTATATATATATCTTCAGTAAGTGAGGTACTCTACCAAAGATTGTGTTAATATCATTTAATTTTTAAGATTTTGTTCGCATGAATTAAATATAAACTATTTTTTATTTACAACTAGCCGGTTCTCGAAAAGTGTTGCAATGCCACGTAAGCAAAGACAGTGTTTGCGTTTTCATTGTGTTTAATGAAGTGCGTGTCTTCTTTTTCTGTCTGTTTGACTTTGACGTTTGTTGCCGATTGTTTATGGTACGACACAAGCGCCACCTACTGTAAGTTAACTTTACTATAATATTCGCGCAAGTGTAAGCAACCGTTGACAAAATGAACGGTATGGCAGACATACAAACATTGATTTTTATATATAAGACCTACTGCAAGCTAATTTGACTATGCTTATAACATTCGCGCAAGTGCAAGAAAAAAGTTTGTCAAAGTTTTATTGCAATAGGATGCACGGTGTGGCAACGCATAAAATTCGAACAAACAATCAAACATTCTTTTTTATATTAAAAATATATAAAAAAAACTTTTGTAGTATTTGTGTAGTTTAGTCTGTTGATACAAACGTATATAATAAGTCATACACTTGTTGGCTTTTTCTTTACACAAACAATCAGCCTGGTCTGAGCTCAAATTCAGTAAGGTTCATATATATATATATATTTTAAAGTTTACTATTACAGTCGTGTGTATTTGTGATGTCTTCTTCTCCCCGGGTTGTTGTCGAGTGACTTGTACAATTATCATCTCGTATGATTTTCTTATTTCTACATATGTACATATTAAAAATTTTGGCAGTACACAATACACAACAGTAATGTTATTTTTTTAATTGTTAAATTGTAAAAAATACAAATGTGAAACAACTGTTTCAAAACAAATAAGAGAATGTGCCACAGAACAATTTTATGAGCCTGACGTAAGCAGAGATGGGCTGGAGGGGGCTCGCACAAGCCCCTTGTTAAATTTAGGCGCGGCCGGCGAGCCCCTTGTTAAAATAAAAAAATCATTCGCCTTAGATCAAATCATCACACAACTGCAATTTCTGTAGATGTTTAAATTTGAAAATTAGTTGTCTTTTCATTTTTTCATTCAGCGTTGTAGGCTTCCGTGTCGGACCTCACGGGTTCGAGTCCCAGTACGAAACAGTATTTTTTCGATCGATTTATCTATTTTCTGTTCGACTAACTAGACGCTACTATTTTTTAATCACTAGTCCTGTCTTATCCTTATCATTCTATCCCTATTACTCTCTTTGGAAAAGAGAGATTGATTGACTAAAGTAACAAGCAGTTCTCGTAGAAAAATAACTTTTTTTGAGATACCTTCATTATGAGGCCATATGCTCGACATTAGGAGCGGACATGAATAAAAAAATGAATAACATTTACAAAGCCCCTTGTTAAGTTATTGGCATCCCACCGCTGAACGTAAGATAAAAACACTTCTTTGTAGAAGCTACATCAAAAATAAAAAGTGTATTATCTCTAGTATAAAGTTTTCATATAAATTTACTATTATCATTGAAATAGATAAAGCTTTGTCTTATAAATGCATTTTGAGCCTAAATTTCAAAATTTATGGTTTGCAGAATGAAACAAGTTTGTACTGAAAAATGCTGTGGAAAATACATAAATTCACAAATATCAATCGCATTAGCGATTTTAAATTTCGTTTGGATTCATGCACTACTATTTTTGCTGATCATCCGAATACGATAAAAGCAAATAAATATATTCTTTGAGGTACAAGTCGTGAGGGATTCCATTTCCACTTCATTAGTTTGAGCTAAAAGGTGGAATTCCTCAAATTGTCATAAAAATCATCCGGCGAACCGCCATTGCCGATCGATTTGTAAACTATTGTATGATTTTAAATTAAAACGTTTTCAAATCTCAAACGTCATCGATTCTCAATCAGTTTGAAAGGAAAATCTTCGTTTCCTTCTTCCGTGACAAATGTAGGCTTTTCCGAATTAGGCCTAATCGATTCTCACATGCAGGGGAGTTAAACAAGATTTTTTTCATTCAATTATTATATGTCAAATTAACGTTTTTTGTAAACGTATTTTGATGATTTTGTGCCGTATGCAAATTATGAATTATACACAACGTTTAAGTGCATGGAGACTTCTAAACTGGTGTTTAATTGACATAATCTAATATCAATTAAGAAAGTTGTCTAGGAAAAACCTTTATTTCAGTCTTTTTTCTTGGTTTAAATTTTTTACAAGGTCATCTTTTTCAAACTTAAAAGATAAATTTAGATACTAATTCGGTATTTGCAGCTTGCATCCTTTTGACATAACGTCTATCAAGTTTGATACATTGTGATTATCGCAAAAAACCTGTTTTGAAAAAACAGTGCGTTATGTCCTTTTTCCTTTCCACAGTCGATATAAATTAGTTTATGATATAAATTAAAAGTAGTAAAAGTTATGACTGCGTTTATAGGACTGTGCATAAAAATAATGTTTTTTATGCACAATCCGCTCTCAATGTAGGGCAAATGGTCTCCTTAATAAGATATCTCAACAGATTTTACTCTACGAGAACTGTTTGCTACTCAGTTGCTAAACCTTTATTTTTTTCAAATTGAGTAGGGATATGATGATAGGATTAGGAAAGGACTAGTGGTTTGCTAATTGCTCTCATTACGCTTTTTTTGATAGGATGAGTGGGAATTCAAGACATCACATACATCCATGCCTTCGGACAGAAATCCATAAATTTTATTAAAAAATAAACTATGAAAACTGTCTGTACTGGGATTTGAACCCATGACCTCCGTGTTCTAAGTCAACGACGTTGACTCTCGAACACGCAGTCGGTAAACTTATCTTAAAGTATTACAAATATATCATATCCGAATTAAAGATGAAAAATATTTTTTAAGGCGTAAGATATTACGACAATATTAAGCCATGATTGATAATTTCGTTATTCCACTAGCTGTGAAACTAGCTATTAAAATAATTTTGCTTATACAGGTTGCATATTTAGAGGTAATGTTTTTTTTATTTAAAAAATGCGTATTGTATTATTTGACATACTACATTTTAGAGAAGTAAGTATTTGATCATGCACTGTATTCCGAGTGAAAAAAAATTGAGCCAGTTATAATCTAAAAAGCAATGATGGCTAAGAATGCAAGTGAAGTAACTCTTATAGTAAAAACCACAAGTACAATCAAAAACTAAACTTAGTAATATTATAATATCGTGCAAATTTAATTTTTCCTGGCTTATTTTGGGAAGAAACTGTTTTTAATTTCATGTTGCAGGGTTCATTAATAATGTTGAGTGCAATAATTCACATTTTTCTTTGTAATTACATTAGAATACAACAAACTATAATATGTTATAATATAATTAAGAACTTTTGTTTGAATTTTTGTATTTTAATATTAAAAAACAGCTTTATGGAATTATATATTATGTGCAGTGACCACACGTTCAAAACATCTGGCTTAAATAATAGTCGGTCACTAATAAAGTAGCTGCGCCTGTGCAACCCAGTTCCCAAAGAAAATCGATATATTGTTGTCACGTTAGCGATGATAGGCTGCAACTTCTGTATATATATGGTCACCATAATTACTAATATTCCTTCTCAGGGAACACCAACCATTTCGTAACCGACCTATGACATTTCTATACCTGGTGAGTTATATTTTATTTTAGAAGAAAACTTGCTTAAAACTGATTCTAATATAATTATTACTTTTAAATGTAAAGCTGACGGATTGTGAAATGATTTTATGAAAGGTATTAACCTTTATCCGCTCGCGCGCTGTGCGCAAAACGAGTAGCACACTGCCCGAGCATTTTTTCGCGAAATATTTGCGACAAACGCATCCGTTAACTCTCACGGCTCGGAGACTAAAAAAACACTTCTTTGCTGATGGGGATCGTTTAGGGACCCCAGTTAATTCCTCATTATTGGCCTTATTCTTATGAATTTCAAAAAAAAAATAGTCTAAGGGCTTTAAAATATCTCTCTGCATCATTCCTCAATTTTTATAAAAATCCGTGGTTTTTGAATAAATAATCAAATTTTAAGTTGCGCGTAAAAAAGACGTCATCCCAGCACACATATTAAATTGCAACTGACGAATTTAGCCCAGCTATCTTACGAACGATCGTTATCGCGGGCGCTTATCGCATTATCGCGTTATCGCGTATTAATATAAACTAAAAAAGGTCCAAAAAACTATGATATAAGAACACCTTAATTATAAACATTGTGTCACCCATATTAAAATAGATATTGAAGAAAATGTGGGTATTGGGATCGCATTTCTTGAGCTTAGAACCGGAAAAGTTAAAAAAATTATATCTCTTAAACTAGTCATACTGGTTCAGTAAAAAAAAGCATTATCAAAATAAAAGATTGTTTGTTATTTACAAAAGCTTTATTTGTGTCCGAACTGATTTATTGCGGTCTGCCTAAAATTACAAAACGGACATATTATTTCTTAAGAGTCGGTTCTTTGTAACGCAGATGTTTATATTACTCGTATGACAAAAATATGTATCGAAACCGAAAGTAAAATTATTGATCAGTATCCCAAAGACATTATTTATGTAACCTTATATTCATATCTTGAATAATATTATCATAAATCAGTGTATTCTGATAGCGAAATGAACCATAATCATAGCAGCATCATCATAATCAGCGTATAAAGGATAAAGATAAAAAATATATGAATTCAAATATCTGCATGCAATACTGTATGATGGTCTTTGAACGAACTTTCCAAATGAGAGTGTGTCTTAAATAAGCCAAATATATTAACCACTTACTTTTATAATTTTACTTCCTATATTTGAAGAAGAAGAAAATTCTCAAAATTACAAAAATACAACATTATTTAAAAAAAAAATAATGAATAAAGGCTTCGTACTCTCATGCTGGCTGTACTTAAAAAAATATGAACAAACTAACAATTTTTTAAAACCGTTTTAGAATAAATTATATTATAAAAATGCAAAATATTACATTCAAACAGCTTAACGACCGCACATTTTTTTTTATAAAATTTCACCTGGCGAAATAAAATTTTGCGATAAATTTGCAAAAATTATAATTTTACTAACTTCACTCTAATAAGTAAGCAAATTGAGATATTTTTACAAAATTTAATTTTCTTAGCTTCCAGATACTTCGCCTATACGCATATATGTGTCCGCCGGCCAGCAACTTTTGTTTTTCAAAGACTCAAATACGCGTCCACGGTCGTTAAGCTGTTAAAAAAAACATCATGTTAATTTTCTTATTGTTTTATTTAAATTTTCTATTAGTATTAACTAGTAACCTAATAATTTATATATGGAAGGCCACTGATTAGCTAGTGGAAGCTGGGATGAACTTAGAGAAAGCAAAGACACTAGTGGGAGCTTGAGAATTTTGGAGAAACCGTGTGGTGGCCATATACTCCAAATGTGGAGGAGATATGGTTAAAAAAGTATTACATTTTGTTTTAATAAGCATACTTTATTGTTATATATTTATTACTGATAACAATACTGATATTTACCACTGAACCCATGGAAAGTATGTTATATTTAAATTTGAATCGTTCAAACTATGTAAATTCTCACAAATTTTGTCACTAACGACCCGGGTTTAGATGTCGAAAGGCAAAACCCGGGTCGTTAGTGAAAAAAATTGTGAGAATGTACATAGTTTGAACGATTCAAATTTAATATTGAAATTCCACCAAGCACCTTCAGTCGAAACTTAAATTATGGGTTATTTATTATTAATTTAAATATAATCATCATTAAGATCATATATGTTTATAAAATAAATATAATTAATTAACAATCTTTGCAAAGAAACAAATGGGTATTGAAGATTTTTTGTATGTTGATTAAACACAAGATTTAATAAATATTTTGCATTTTAATATGCACTGTGATGAAATATTTTGAAAGTCTACAACAATTATATTTACACTATCATTACTTGAGATTCCTTCAGATCACATGAGTTACAGGGAGCAGTGAAAATTGAGAACTCCTGAAATATAGGATGTCCATTGTTGACGATGGGGCTAAAGAAGCCGATCGATCGAGTCGAACGCAGCGTGTGCCCAAACAGAATGTAAATTGGATATCGAAGTTGTTTACACTAAGTCCTAACCGATTTTCTTAGCTGTGCATTTTTGGAATTTATTTTTTCATCGATAGCTTAGTACTGCAGTTTTGAGACATTCTCAAACTTGATTCTACCAAATCTACTCTATATATTTTTTTTACGATTTTTTTTTTAAATTTCTCACTATGTAACCCCAAAGAAATGCACAACAAAACGAATACTATTTAAATATAATAGTGTTTAATTCTCTCGTTTTCTTAAAGTAGTATTGTAATATTGTATTTAATATTCAAATTGAAATAACCTAATATGTTATGTCAGCCGCCTGTCTGGTCGAGTGGTAAACGTCGTTGGCTTCGGTTACAGAGTTCACGGGTTCGAATCCCAGTGCGGACAGTTTTATAAATTGATTTTTCAATCGATTTATGAAATTCTGTTCGAAGGCATGGATGTATATGATGTTTCTAATTCCCTCCTCTCATCCTATCCTATGAATGGTATGGAGAGCGACTAGCTTACCACTAGTCCCGTCCTAGCCGTATCTTTATATTCCTACTCTCTTTGCAAACATAGAGGTTGAGCAACTGAGTAACAAGCAGTTCTCGTAGAAACACTTCTGTTGAGATAAACTCCATTAGGAGTCCATATGCTCCACATTGGGAGCGGACATGGTAAAAAAAAATGTTATAGTGAATTATTCCCTTGTTATTTCGAACTGTTCCTTAGTTAAAACTGAAGACATCTGCTTGAAATAATGTGTGACTGTAGATAAATTGTATTCATATAATCTTCCGTTTTCTTCTAGAATGTTTTGCAAATATAAAAAATACATTTTATAGTCTTAATACAGCATTCATATAATGAAATTCAAGAAAAAAATTGAAAAACAAAAGATAAATAATAACTGCTCACGGATATTCTGTGTAGCTCTACACTGTTAGTTAATATGGTACCAAGTGATCAAGTGCTCAAAATAATTCATATTTTTAAAGATATTCTTTATAAAAATTGAAAAAATAAACAAGATCCTGATATAAACAATATTTTTTCTGAAGTTCGGCATCAACTGCTACACGATTGCGTCGCTAATTTCTTAAAGCGTCGATATTAACACCGGCGTCTCCCGCTGACCTCAAAATTTGTTACGCCCTATAAAACCATTTTAAAGCTAAGCTTCTGAATTTTGTGAGCTTTTTCCACGTCAAAATCGATTTGATAGTATGACAAAGATATTTAATGTTGAATGATATATGCATGAGTAAGCATTCCGCAGTTCTTTCTCAGTTTCAACTTCTTGGATGAAAATTTTGACTAATAGTTATTTTGAATATTAAATTGCGTATTTATGTTTTCCTGTTTAAATTAAATATTAAAAGGGAAAGTTAACAGACAGCTTTGTATGCTGTATTACAATATTTTATTTAAAGTTATTCAATATAATATATATTATACTAAGCCAAAAGTGATGTTTTTAAAACAATATCAATAGCTTAACTTTTTTTATGAGACGTTGCAGTTACAATATTATTTCATTGTGAAAAAAACTGACCATCAAAATAAATAAGCATAATTTAATTTAAAAACAAGAAAACAGCTATACATTAAAACTCAGCGATTTTAATCAAGAGAGTAACTTTATCATAAGCCATGCCAGTGTTCTACCTGCAACAAAAATATTTTCTCGACATTTTAAGGGTTAAAAATAGTTGCAATTGTGGATTGGATGATTTTTACTAGTACAACTGAACTTAAACTTTGATTTTGTTGAAAATATAACAAAATACATATTTAATATGTATGTTTTATATTTTAAATTTGTTTCACAACCATCCGTGCATATAATATTTTATGTTAATTCAAAAATAAAATATTGTAGCCAAACAGAGTGCTATGGGGAGCTACACTATAAGTGCAAACCATCTAGCCAAAAGTTCATTTAAGTCTTTTTTTAATTAATACTTTAATTAGCACTTTTTTAGCCATACCCACATTCAATGTAAAGTATATGGCCTTCTTATGGTATTTTAACAGACTTTTTTTACGAGTAATGCTTTTAACTCAGTTGTTCAACGTATCTTTTTTCGAATAAAATAGGGATAGAAATGATAGGGTTAAAAAATTACTAGTAGTTAGCTTATCGCTCTCGCCCGATTATTTTAGGATTTACAGGATGGGAGGAGATTTTTCGACATCACAATCATGCAACCCTTCGAACATACATGGATAAATCGATTTAAAAAATGGGTGTGGCTGTGTCATGGACACGACCGTGTGTTGTACGTGAATACGTCTCGTAATATGTGATATTACGCCCCAATTTTACGTTGCCGGCACTGCTTGACTCGGTCATACGGTGTTAAAATGGTACCATTCGATTGCTCTTGAGAAGCCCTTTCCAACTGTATGCGATCTTTGTATTTTGACTTGAATTTTTGACGCGTTAAGCCCGACATTATAAATATATATTTATAATTTTAACACCTAATTATAGCTACAGTCACAATATTACACTAATGTTTTATCTATAATCGATAGATTTTGTCAAGAGCTAACGATTGAAACGTATATAAACATCGTAACTTCTTTGAGTCAAAAGTTATAGTAAATAGAAATCTCGATACGCAGCAAAATAACTTCAAAATGGCGGCGCTTCTCCCTCTACCCGCGCGATGTATCACAGTCCTTACATAACCCAATAAATTCTTTAATTCTTTAGCTTTTCAGTTGTGTAATTAAATTTTTGATAGCGATGATAAATATGAAGCTGCAACACCAAACTGTATCCCCCGATTTTGTTATCATTCGTTTTTTTGAATTGCTTACCTATAGAAGCAATTTTAAAAACGTATTCACCTCAAAATGCTGTTCGTAATGTGAATCTAACCCGTCAGATCTGCCACGAGAACCAACGACGTTGACCACTCCGCTACGGACACGACATTAACCTGAAATAATTATTCTTAGAAAAACGGTTCCCAAATAAATTCGAAACGAATTGGACGTATCAACAGATAACAGCCTCGTCCTTAAATTATAAGCTCTAGTAAGAGGTTAAAAGGATCTTCGCAAGCGTGTAATGTCATCAATTTTGTATAAAAAGGTTTTATTTGGGATCGAGGACAATAGCTATCTGCCCAGTTGGTTACGCCTTACTTGCAACGCTACGTGAGAAAACTTTGTTATTTTGAGTAAAGCCATATTTAATTTATACCTATACTTTAAAAAAGAAAAGTATAAATCTCATTTGATCAAAAAAACGGTAACAATTTAATCTGGAAATGCTTTTTTGCTAAAATATCAAACTATTCTACAGTTTTTAATAATTTTTATGCGTTGATAGCTATTTTGGCTTTCGCCATCGTCAGAACTATGTTTAAACTTATATTTTGCTCAGCTATCAAGTTATTCACTCTAACATCCTAATTCAAATTATAATTACAATATTACACTTATTAAATGTGATTCTAGTGTTTCAAAGAACGATAAGCAATCTGGGTTTTTTTCTTTAAACATTAATTAGGATAAAATTAAACTGATATTTATTATTAATTACATTACATTAAATTAAATTTATTAACTTTGGCTTTAGTGTTTCGAAAAACAATAAGCAATATGGGATTTTTCAAGGTAAATTAGGATAAATTATGTTAATACCTATTATTAATTACATTAAGGGTTTTAACAACGGTGATGGATTTATAATGGTTTGTTTTGTTCATTTAAGATGTTTTGTTTTAAATTGTATTAATACTTGTAACGATTTTATTCTACGTGCATACGTTAAAATATATTTACTTACCGCTCTTGCCAATGGTAAAATTGTACCCATTTGTTCTACCAATCCCTGAAATTAAAAAAAATATCATCAATTATTTTTGTTTTTAAGTTTATCCTCTCAGTTATTATCATAGCCTTGTGACTTGTGACAAACCGACTGATTTTCCCACGATTGGCTTTTATCATCATATTTATTGTCACAGTAAGATTAAATTAGATTCAGGGCACGTTGTTTTGTAGTTGATTAACACTTTTTTGAGGTATACAAAAACAAATGCGACAAAGTCAAGCATATTTCCAAATTAACTATCAATGTATGTAGATGTTGTCAAAGTACGTGAATCTAGAGATGTGGTATTTAAATACACTTGAAAATACGTTTTACTAAAAAATTCTTTTAAATTGAATTGTATAAAATATATGAAAAAGCATGAAGTTTGCTGTGTTTGTTTTAAAGACCTTTTTTATACGTTCGAATAACCTTAAAATAGAAACCATTGCAACATCAAAAATCTTAGTCGAAATGTATCTTGGAAACATCGCATTTAAATAATGAAGAAAACAATTAAACCGAACTCTTTCATCACGTGTCAAGTTCTTTTGATTTTTTTTATTGTTTCAAACAGATTTGTAAAATATCAATTGTCTAACATAAAACCAAAAATATGCTAACCAATATATGGCCAGATAGGCGTGCTTTTATTTCAACAATACATTTTTCATATTTATTTAGCTTAGCTGGTTTTCAAATGTATCTAGTAAGCGTATTGCTTACCAATCGTTCAAGCACATAACATAATTAGCATCTGAGATTAATGCAGGCCATAACCATACTAAAACCGTTACGGCAATCGTGCTTTCTTGTGCGAATAGTTATTTAATTTCAAATATTACAAGTTTAAACTTAATAATAGCAAGTTCACGTTTTGTCCTGCAGGCTTTGAGCAACATGGGAAAACTAACTTCTCAAGTGGACGGTGCTCAATTGTTGAACAGTTAGAAAACATTATGCTATTAAAAGCCGACATGCCTTGTTTTATCAGAGTGACCCATGTACACCTAAAACATATTTTAAATAACATTTTACAAAACACATAAAATGGAAATAAACTTGTGATAATATAATTAATGTTACAAACAATCACTTATATATTTTATCAGTCAATTGTTGGTGGAAAGGCATTACGTATATTTAGCAAGATTTTTTTTTATATAGGCCGTTTTGTTTATGTCCGAACCTCTTCTAAGCATCCATTTTTTACAGCAAAGCTTTAGTAGCAGCGTGCTGCGTATCGTCGCGTGCAGCGTGCATATCAAACGCGTGGTCAGCAAATGCAAGTGTTTTGAGTGGCTAAAGAGTCTTGAACATGCATGCAACACCCCGTAAAACGAATTACACATGTATTAGCTTACTTATCTATCATTTTTTTTGCGTTATTTGAGAAGTTTATGCGCTTTCTTGTATGTTTTGACAGTTCCTTCACGCGTTCTGCTAGTTTAGCTTAATCCCGTCGCAACACTTTTATAAAATAAATTATTACCTTGAATGCAAATATAGTTAAACCCTTAACAATCGTTTTTAGATTCACCCTTTTCATACACTTATCTTTATCGATAACAATCTAGTATTTTTTAATCTTAAATTGATTTCAAACTGCATTAAGTAATTGAGAGGCCACAGGCGCAATAATTTTTTTTATACCCTGTTATCCGAAAAACTACTTAAAATAAGAAAAAATATCTAAAACTAAATTAAAAATGAATGGGCTAAAATATATGCCATTTTTGAGGCCCCTCAAATTGAGAGGCCTCATGCGCTCACCCCTCACCTCTCATCGTAAGATAATGTTTGACATATTATCTAAAATCAGCTCACATATTGGTTTACTCCGGTGCATAGCGAGCTCAGGGAAGTATATTTTATCCAGTTAACTGCTGCCGTTGTTGATAAATCACGAACAGATCACCACTGTTCAAGTACTGTTTGAGAAATTGACAGCTTAAGTATGTGTTCGTGCAGAAATTATCTATAAACTTAGCTTGTGGGTAATATTAGTTTATTTGAAAGAATTATCTTTTATTCATATTACATTGTAACGAAAGATTCTTAAAACCTTCATAGTGACATTATTATACTAATCACTCTTTCCTCGATTTCCTATATAAATAAACTCATGTACGCATATGCATGTTATATGCGTTATGAGTTGCAAATCAAATGACATTCACAACACTGCAGGTGCTTCACTGCATAATTTGAAGGAGCATCAAAATGTGTACACACAACTCTTTTTTACAGGTTTTTAAAATAACACGGTCAACTAAAAAGAACAAATGCTATATATTAATCAAAGTATTTTTTTAGCACGAGTCACAGTAACAAAAAAATAGATACAGTAAAACAGGGTTTCCCAAACTCATTGTGCAATGGAACACTTCGTAAATCTGGAAATGTTACCGGAACACAAATTATGTTTTAGGTCGGCTAAAATTCAGTAAAAATATATGTTATTAAATCACTTATTATTTTTGTTGTTTATTGTAACATGTTACATAAAAATTAGTAAATAAAGCTCTTAGAGATTCAAAATCTCTCTCTGTACCTAGATATTTGAGGTTTTAAACATCAATGGAGATTTATCATCACACGATTTTGAATATGAAGTAGATGTTTAAATATGTTGCAGCGTAGATTACCATTCCAAATTTTCGCGGAACATCTCTTTAGGTCCCGCGGAACATAGTTTGGGAAACCCTGCAGTAGAACCTTGATTATCCGGATTTTCGAATATCCGGATTGTTTTCCGGAACATTTTTTTTACAAATTTGCTAATTTTCTCGTGGCGAATTGATTCCACCGTTGTTTACATATGTGATTGAGTGCATACCATTTTGTTCGTTGTTTTGTGTTGTTTGAAATCGAAGAAATCTTCCGGTTAAGTATTACAATCAGACTAAAACTAGGATGAATGGTGAAATTTTTAATCGATGTTATGAAGAACAGATTATTCTAGAAGTAAAAAAAAATCAAAACTGCATAGATACAAGAGGAAAAAAAATATTATTATTATATAATGCATCATCTCACCTATCAATATAATGTTTAAACCAGATCGATGAATTGTTTACGTTAAAAATTGGAGTTTCGAGAGTTGGAGTTTCTTAGATTTGTCAACAGTGAGAAAATCATGGAACAAATTCTTGAAAAGACTATAAGAAAGTTTAAGTAACACACTGGAAATTGGTATAAGAGACATTATAGAAGCAATAGCACAAATTTCAATATGTCCTGAATGTGTCGAAGAATATGTTACCAAGTGGTAACATGTTGATGCGAACGATCTAAGATTTCAAATTTTGAATGATGTGAAAATAATTAAGGAAATATTTGTCTCAACAAGATCAAGAAGACGAAGAAGAGATATGCAAAGAAAGAGATATTGGTCCTGCTAATTTTTAAGGATTTTCAGTGCTAAGATGTCGCCATGAAGTGGTTTGGATTTAATCAAAAACCAATCTAGACAAATAAAAAATATTTACACTGATTGTACTGATGTCTTTCCATGTGTGTAAATTATGGTTTTTTTCGATTATCCGGATTTTTCCTTACCGGGACTACCTTCATCCCCAATTAGTCTGGATAATCGAGGTTCTACTGTAGTAGAAAAATAAATAACAGATTTCCTAAGAGCAAGAAATTCAACAACTCAGGACGATAACATAAAAAAAGTGTTCATTAGATTCGTACACATTTTGGACGTGTCAAGACATTTCAACGATGAAAGCAATTTTCTTCCAGTCTCTTATAAACGTATAGATATGTTGTTAATATTTTAAAGATATCCTTTGTATTGTATCATTTTTTATACGGCAATAATTCATATATTTTAAAGCCATTAATGAAATAAAAAATAAATAAAGACGAAGATTTTTATGAGAAAACGACATTTCTCGAAACATATTATCTACCGCGTAAAATGACAGATGAGAGATATTTGCTAACGCAAATACCACGTCAGTACAATTCTCCTGCTTTTCTTTTGTTTATATCCACAACTTATTTACAATTAGAGTTTCACCACTTACGAATCTAGTAAATAAATATCTAACACATATAAAAACATTTTTCGCAAGACCCCTGTTGTATATATGCTAGTAAAAAATGAATTATATTTAATATGTAGATTATTATTACAATCAGTTTTATAAAACTAAGCAAATGTCAAATAAATATAATAGTTGTAATATTAAGCTTGATTAAACAATCGTTAATCAATAATTATTCACATCACTATTTGCAGATTTTTTTAAACCATCGCATACTTACAGGGGTGGGCTGGAGGGGGCTCGGAGGGGGCTCGCGCGAGCCCCTTGTTAGATTTTAATGAGGTCGGCGAGCCCCTTGTTAACTTATGAGAAAATAATATTCTCAGATCAAATTGGCATATAACTGTATTTTCTAATTTATATTATCTACGACAACGTTAATGTACACATTAGTATATTTTTAGCTGTTAACATTGATAAGTTTACTGTAAATTGTATATTGTTACACATTTAACATGTATTAAGTAACAATCCATTGATTATTTAAGTATTGCTCATAATTGCATAGGAGAAAAATCACTCCTTTTTCAGAACACTAAAATTGATTCGAGATTAAGCGAGCCCCTTGTTAACGTATTGGCAGCCCACCGCTGCATACTTATATATAAATGAAATTAACTTTAAATATTCCAAATGTTCAATAAATTGTCGGACTTAAATATTTTTCAGTATAAATCATAAGATAGAAATGTTTTTGCTTGCTTACTATTCGAACAATTTTTTTTTTAAAGCAATTTGGTGAATCCGGGCTTATTTTCCATACTCATAGATTTTAAAAATATAAATAACATTTCTATAATTTCTAATGGTTGGAATGTTGAGTTTAGCGGCATCTTTCAAAATGCTGTAAGACTTTTTACACGGCTTTAGGCAGTGTAGACTCAAACCAAAATATTGGATGTCACATCAAATTTTGTTAAAATAGTTACAAACAATTGCAATAGATGCCGGTAATTAACTAATAATCGTAATAGTAATATTTTAAATTATAATACGTAGGTATAATTTGAAATAATAATATTGTTATTAATTTCTCGCAATAAAAATTCGAAATAAAATAATGAATTACAAGTTTCACATTATTCTTTTTATTAACAAAGTTTCTTATAAATACATATAAAATCTGGAAGAATTTAAATTTGCCAAATTGTAATGTTATTTATAACTTTATGCAAGGATATAATATAACACATACAAAGCAAGATTTTTCATATATTTTGTATTATTGGATAATTCGTAATTATTTTAACACCAGCTTATCAAAACAACTTAATTGAACGAAATGTTAAATTATATGTCTTGTGATTTTTGCGAAACCTTTCAATAGCATTGAAAAATAATTTAACTTAAAATAATTGTTTATTTTGAAGTAAAGATTTTTTCCTATAATTTATTTTTATTTCAAGTCACGTTTTATTAAACTATTTATCATTATCTTAAAACAATAGAGCAAATAAAAATTAGTTTGATTTTATTTGTGCTAAAAATAAATATTAGAACTTTGATTTTATAATTTGAATAAATAGTGGCCAGGTGATAAGTAAAACTAATAAAGCAAATTAATAAATCATCCCCTAAAGCTTTCGCTTTCCATAATCAAAAGACCTATTATATGTATGAATCCGTTTTTTTTCTGTAAAATTTACAACCTTACAGAAGGTTACTCATTACAATAACAGACTAAAAAAGATTTTATTTTCTTCCAAGGCAAGAAAAGCAGGTGTCGCGGTTCCCGCCGGAAAATTAATTCATAAATTCATATATTCAAATAATATCGCCGGTGCTCTGTCGGCGAAAGGCGCAAGCAGATGACTGCTAATAAATTATGTTCCTTTTTCAATTTTCTCATTGTTTGCCCCCTGCCTCTTTTCATTGGCTTAACGGTGTTAGGGACAGTGAATACACTGGTATCCTTGGACGTTATAAGCCGTATAAGTAAACGTACATTTAAAAAAAAACAAAACCTTATTCAAGCTACAATATTTTATTTTCACGTTATCGATTTTGTACGAATTTTTTCCTCTTACGGTTTGTGATAAAAAGATTTACTATTACAAGTTTTTAAATTGCTTTTCATCTGGTCAGCATTCAAATAAACATTTCAACAGTATTGAATGCAAGACATCACTTTTAAAATTAAAATTTCAGTGTATAAAAAATAGCCACTATTTATATAATTGGTCTCTACTTTAACTTTAGACTAGCTTATTGTTGATAACCTAGCCTTACCCAACACAACCATATTTTTATAATCACGGTTATCGAACAAATTTAAAAGAAATACTAAGCTTTCTGTATCTATTTTGACCAAACATATTATTTATACCAGTGATGCACAAAGCGCGGCCCTTTTTGAATTTTGTGGCGGCCTTTTAATATTTTTTTCAAACATATTTTTTTTACTTAAAAAAAATATTTAATAAATGTAAACTAGCGTTTTATTCGATGAAGTAGAATAATTCGGTTCATAAAAACAAGCTTACAAATATTATGTCAAATTACAAAAAAAATATTTAAATATTAACAAAGACCAAGAACGCAAGAAACATATGAATTGCATATAAATGAAACATAAATATTTCACATTGCAACGATTTTTAATAAGCAAGTACTCATAATCCTTTTTTGGATGGCTTATTTATGTTCACGTTTTAGAAATAACACGACCAAAATAATATAATGGAACCTATTACTCATTTATCTAAATTCACAATCTTTTTTACCCGGTTTTAAGGCTGTTTCATATGGAACGTACATATGTTCTGTATAAAAATGGATTTAGCGTACTTTAATTTTTTTTTCTTTGCGGCCCGAACCCACAATAATTTGTTTTATGCGGCTCGCTAAAAGGTAAAGGTTGTGCATCACTGATTTATACTGACTGAATGTTAGATTTATTTATAATGCCCTTAAAAAAATATTCACCAATTAAATATATGTTTTTTTTTATAATGGCAGTTGTAGTAGCCTTTGCAACAGACTTGGCCAACTTTGATTTGTAATTCGAATTTTATTTCAATTCTTATCAACAAATAGTTACTCGCTTATCTGAATGAGCGAAAGGTGCACAATTAGCTGACAACTATTCTTTATTTCTACTCAAATCTTTACATCCTAAGCTTCTTCGAAAAGAAGGATTAGGTGATTCTTCGATAAAGTTTAGTGATTGAAATACCTGCATATCAGACCGAGATCCACGGTTTTAAAATTTTTTAATACCGATATCTTGGTATTTAATATCAAATTTTGAAATTATAAACCATTAAATAATTTAATAAAATTATTTTTAATCTGCTAAGAATTGTTTGAATACAGACAGAGGTTAAGAATTGATTATGATACCTATATTTTATATGAATATAAAAAAACTGATATTGATTTACTCACCCGGTATTGCAATCACAATTAGGGTATCCAATCCCGAAGCCTTTTTCCAATCCCGGGATTGATTGATTTTGAATCCCGGGATTGAGATTTTCTCACCGAGGAATTTGAAATCCTCAATTTGCTATACTTTTTCCCGGAATCTCACGGAAACTCGTTTTTTTTTTTTAGCTCACCGAGGAATTTGAAATCTCCGATTTGGTATACTTTTTCCCAGAATCTCACGAAAACTCGTTTTTTTTTTTTTTTAGCTCACCGAGGAATATTAAATCTCCGATTTGCCAATTTCGTGTAAATTTCGAGAATTTGCTCAAAATTTCTCAATCCCGAAATCCTGGGATCGCGGCCATCTCAATCCCGGAATTTCGGGATCAGAAAATTGAACGGGATCCCGGGATTGGATTCCCTAATCACAATATGCCTATTTTTAAAATCTTATTTAAACTCTTTTGTAACACTGATTTATTTGCAAAACTGGTATTGAAGTATTTTTTCGTTACTGCAATTCCTTGTGGAGATAATCAATGTATTTGTAATAATGATTTCCATATTGAACTGTGTCGGCTCGGTTAAAAAAAAAGATTTCTCCATTATTGAGAAAAAGTTGAACGCCACTGCCACTTCACAGTAGTACATTTCGTCTTATTACGGGACAGTATTTTGCTATTAGCAGCACAATGGTTTATTGTGACAACAATGGAGATATTTTTTACAACGGTCCCTCTTTTGCCGCTAATTTATTTATCGCGCTCGGCTAGAGAAAAGATTTTCTTTCGCCCGACAAAATCTTACGACTATCTATTTATTTATTTTATTTTCAATTTTTTTCAAGAGATAATAATTTACGACGTCGCAAAATACGCTATTGTTTTTGGTCGACATTTGTATTTAATTAATTATTTATTTAATTGATTGTCTTAATACTTACTTAAGACTTAATTAACGACTTTAATATATTAGTTGATTATATTATATAAGACCTGGATCTAAATTGGGAGGTCGTATCGCCTAGAAAGGAGAAAGCCTTCTTCTAAATAATAAATTGAAAACAAATTGACTTGCTATTGCTGTCTAAATTTTTAATAATAAATATGAGTTGATACTGCAACAATCTAATGCAAAAAATTGAAAAAAACAAATGAAGTATATATCGTATATATTGTATGTATATATTCAAAGGTGTATATAAAAACAATCGTGATGAGTAGTTTTTCTCATTAAAACTTTAAAATCAAATTTACCTAAAATCATAAAGTAAATTAAGAGGACATTTATTGGAATTGCACTCCATTTTAGAAGCTTCTGAAAATGAAGACTGACTTGGAATTTGGTATGTTATAATATTATGAACAAGACATAAGTTTGTCCCGCTGTAAATTTTAGTTATACCCTCAAGATAGATTGGTGAAATAAGGTACACCAAAAAATGAGAATCTTGTCTATCTTTACAGTTTTATTGTTGAAAAATATACCCTTTAAGTGTTTTGTAACAAAATTTTGCTTTTTTATTATAATATGATATTATCTATAGCGAAATTGACAAATCAGCGATACTGGAACCAATTGTAGTTTGTACACCAAAATTTAGACTATGCCTTCCCCAATGGACTCATTCTCCTAATTAACCATATTCTAATTAATGTGTAAAGTGTGAAGTGCGCTTTGCAACCCTAATTTAGTCATTATTAAGCGGATATTAATGGTAAATGGAGTTACGTCCCCTACAGTTGCCGCTGTGGACCACAATGCGTTGTTTCAAGCATGATATAATAACCGTAGCCAGTTAGTTCAATCGATTTAGATAGCTTAAATTGCTCGCACATTGATTAAATAATCACAGTGAAGTAGGATTCTCTAATTTGCCGAGAATTACCGGGTACCGTTGAACCATAGAACGTTTAAAAAAAACCTGAGTAAATTTAATTAATAAAGCTTACTCTAATGTAGTTTTATCTGTAATTTTAAATCTTTCAACAATCTGTACTATATTCCAGATATACTTTGAATATACCTAAATAAAATAAATTAAATTCGAACAATTTTACTCACAAAAGCTATCAAATATATAAATTATTAAACAATATTTGGTCCCATTAGAGGGGAAGTGAGGCAAGTGATATTTTAGTAAAAAAAAAAGTTAAAGTATTTTAAAATTGAACTAACCTCAGTAAATACACAATTAAATAGCGTTATCTCCTTAAAATAAAAATATGCACTCCACCAAAACACCAAATAAAGACGTGATTGTAAAAGTCCAATAGAATTGTTTTACCGTATTATTACTTAGCTCACTTCATTTCTTAACTCGATGGCTACCACAGACGAGATATCTCGTATTTTTTTTGTGCTCAACACGCTACAGACGATTTATCTCGTCAATAACTTATTAAATTAATAGTTGCAAATCTTAGCCGGCGTACTAGGTAATTACTATTAATAATCTACGGCAACTAAAAGGATAAGGGCTCAATTTAAGTTGAGCGGAAATGATTGATCAAAAACAATTTAAAGTCGGCTTTTAATTTAAAGCCGGAGTCGTATTTTTTTTAATTAACTCCACACTCCACAGCCCTGGTTAAAGCAGCTACTTAGTTAAGTATCCATATTATACATGTTGTTCAATACGTAGGAGAAGTAGGTGGCGCATCTCCGACATGTCGATAATTTCAAATGTGCAAAACTAAATTAAAGCTCAGACATAAGTTTAAATTGCTTTCAGACAGTTTATCACAGTTGTAAGTTTTAATAGATAGTTGCCAGTCTTTAACCCCATACACGGTAAGCAAGAAAATTATTTTCAAACTTTGTTCCGTCCAATACTCGACTGATACATATTACACACACATACACGAATACTGTACTCAAACTCGTAAGTACAAGTACTGAGTAACGACCTCTAGGTAGCTTTAAATACTTATTTGTACGTTTTAATGCTGTGCAAGTTTGTACAGTAATATTGTGAATAGGCAGCATATAAAATATAAATTTACGCATAGTGGTGGGCTGCCAATACGTTTGCAAGGGAGATCACAATCTCAAAGCAATTCTCGGTGTTCTGGGGAAGGAGTATTTTTTTTTCACTCTTATGCATTATATGCAATACTTAAATAAGTAATCGATTGTTACTTAAACACACATATAATATCGACTGTGGAAAGGAAAAATGACGTAACCCACACATATCAAATTTTACAGGAGGCGCTAAAAACGTGTTTTGATGATTTTGTGACATATGCAAATTATGAATTATAAACAACCTTGAAGTGCACGGATACTTCTAAACTGGTGTTTAATTGACATAACATAATATTTATTATAGAAATTGTTTCGGAAAAACCTTTATTTTAGTGTTTTTTCTTGGTTTTAATTTTTTACAATGTCATCTCTTTCAAACTGAAAATCTAAATTTAGATACTTATTCGGCATTTTCAGCTTCCATCCTTTTGATAGAATGCGTGTCAAGTTCGAAAAAAAGTGGTTTTGGAAAATTGAGGGTTACGTCCTTTTTCAATTTCCACAGTCGATATGTAACAATATATAATTCACCGTAAACTTATCAATCTAAACTAAATGGCTAAAAATGTAATATTGAAGCTGTCGTAGATAATATAAAAGTCATAATTTTCAGTTATATACTAATTTGATCTGATAGTTTGTTCTCTCTTTAATTAACGAGGAGCTCGCCGGCCTTATTTAAATTTAACAAGGGGCTCGCACGAGCCACTTTAAGCCCTCTCCAGCCCACCCCTTTTTACACACATATATGTATAAAACATATAATATTTATATACGTTGGAACCCTATTGTGCCGGATCACACAGGTTCAAGTCCCTGTACGAACAGCATTTTTTTCGATCGACTTATCGATTTCTGTTAGAAGGCATAAGTATTTGTGATGTCTGAAAATTCCCTTCCACCTTTCCGATCCTTTAAAAACTGGGCGTAGCGAGAGCGATCAGTTTACCAATAGTCCTGTCCTACCCTTATCCTTCTATCTCTAATTCTCTCTTTGGAATAGAAAGGTTGAGTGACCGAGTAACAAAAAGTTCTTATAGAAAAATGGTCTGCTGTGATACTTCCATTAGTAAGACATATGCTCAATATTGGGAGCAGCCATGGATTAAAAAAAAATGAATAAACATTTCATATTTCCAAAATTTAATTGTAATAAAAATTTTAAATGACAACCGGTTAATTTGTGATTCTGAAAATACATTTTCATTTCGTAAGTTTGTGAATCTTTTATTAGAATAAAATATTATACTTTATCTGTTTACTTATAATTTTGTATTACTTTTTACCAAGAAGTACAATGAAGAAAATACATACTGGAGTGTTATTTTATAGATTCAGTTTTATTTGGAGGGGGGCAATGAATGATTTAATTGCACTACATGGGGGCTAGCACTGTGTAATTCCGTAAAATCCCGGGTTTTTGAAATCGACAATTTTTTTAAAATCCTATGACTTCAAAATCGTCGAGCAAAACTTTTTCAATCCAGAATTTATACTCGATTTTATGGTGAATGTTCAATTCCGAGATCCCGGGATTGGAAAAGTTGTCAATCCCAAAATCCTGGGATCACAAAAAGGGCCCGAAATTGGATGCTCTAGTACAGTGTTTATCAACCTTTTTTTGAGCGTGGCCCCTTTTGAGTGTCTTTATTTTTCTGTACCCCCCATACCATTGTTTTGTCTTTCCATGATAGTTATAATTTTAAGAACCCCACCTTTTTTTATAGCTCCTCCGAGATTTTCGAATCTAGAATGCCAGTAATTTATTTTATTTACGAAATTACAAAAAATAGCTGTGCGACGTCCGCCATTATGCTCTTCCCTGTATCATTTTATCAATACCCGTGGCCTCCCTATACTGTGCTGTGGCTCCCCAAAACAAACATAAATCTCTGTGGCCCCCTTAGAACACGCTGTGGCCCCCTGAGAGGCCACATGGCCCACCGTTGAGAAACCCTGCTCTAGTATACATTAATGAATAAGTCTGTTCTTTTTCTGTAATTCAAGTAATGCTGTTATGATTTAAGTACAAATAAAGTATATTCAAAAGGGACTCACAGCATTGCTCATTATAAAATAGGAAAATTTATTTTACAAAGACAATTATAAACCTTTTTAGGCATTCACAATGTTTCTGAATAGAAATAGCTTCGGGAATATTTCATCTGCCAAATAACAAGTAGCTGAATTTGCGAAAGGCAACCATGTTATATTGATTTTCAATTTCAACAAAATTATTACTGCAAAGACTAGTGATTGCATATTCATTTAACATTATACAGATAAATGAGCTTTTATTTGTATAACTTCTACATTGCCAATTTTAATGTGCTCCTGCTCGATTTGAATGCAGTAGTGTTTCTATATTATATAATTTATATAATTCCAGTTAAATGTTTTTTTTAATTCAATTATGATCTCATTGTATTCGTTATAAATAAAAACACTTCAATGGTGTGCATTTTGAATTCTTAGCGAAAACAGTTTTAACCCTTCCCTTATTATGCAAAAAAAAGCACAAGCTCCTGAGCTGTGTATCCGTTACACATCAGGCAAACGGGAGTGAATCATGACAATTATATAACACAACTACAGCAGTACTACATATAATTGGCATGATTCACTCCTGTTTGCCTGATGTGTAACGGATACACAGCTCAGGAGCTTGTGCTTTTTTGCATAGTAAGAGAAGGGTTAAAATGATTAAGAAACACTCATGGAAACAGCTTTTTAGACATCAATGTCGTCAAACGCAAATCCATTAACCAACATTAACCATAAATTGGTGTAAATTCTTGGGAATTAACGTTTTTAGCCCTTCCCAGAATTTCCAACATCAAAAACCTAGGAATTTGCGGAATTCTCAAAATGAAGAAAATTGGGAATTTTCTTCAGCTCTCATTCAATATTTTTTTACACTAAAAAAAACAGAACCTTTTGTGATAGCAAAGTTTTCGAGCTACTGCTTGAAGGTCACTGCATAGATATTTAATATTATTAATGTATAAAAAAATATTTTACTCCTCCATTTATGCGCCCTCTAATGTTTTGCGCCCTAGGCGGTTGCCTATTTCGCCTAATGGTGGCGCCGGCCCTGCCAATATTTAATAAAACTGCCCATGTTAGGATCCAAACACGTGAGTACCATAAGCAAAAACAATGAAATAAGACTCTCGGTAAATGGTTGGAAAAATTACACTTGTTTCTTATGACTTACCATAAAGCAGTGATGCACAAACCGCGGCCCTTTTTGAATTTTGTGGCGGCCCATCAATCATTTTCTCTACATTTTTTTTTCACGTAAAACATTTATTTAATAAATGTAAGCCAACTTTTTCTTCAATGAAGGAGAATAAATCGGCTCATAGAAACAGGCCCTCAAATATTATGTCAGATTAAAAGAAAATAATTAAAAATTAACAATGACCAAGATCGCATTAACTTTTGAATTAATTGTGAATAATGAATTAACTTATAAATAAAATATAAATATTTTACAATGCGACGGTTTTTAATGAGCATGTACTCATAATACTTTTTTTTCATAGCTTATTTATTTTCACGTTTTAGAAATAACACGGCCAAAATAATGTAATGTATCAATCATTTATTTAAATTCACTTAATCTTTTTTACACGGTTTTTTCGTAAAGCTGTTTTACATGGAACGTACATATGCTCCGTGTAAAAAAGGACTGGGCGTACTTTAAATATTTTTAAATATTCACTATATCTTTTTTACACGTTTTTTTTGTAAAACTGTTTTACATGGAACGTTCATATGCTCCGTGTAAAAAATGACTGAGCGTACTTTAAATATTTTTTTCTTTGCGGCCTGAACCCACGAAAATTTGTTTTATGCGGCCCGCTGGAAGGTAAAGGTTGTGCATCACTGCCATAAAGTATTAAAAAGAAACAGATTTTTATAATGAAACGAGTTGGTTATTAAACAAAAAAATATTTCAAGCGAATCGTTTTTTAAGATTATGGTATTTGGAAAGTATATTATACTAATGAAAAATTATTTATAATTAAATGCAACGTCGCCAAAACACGTTTTTAGATGATTTCGGCGGTAACTTTGTGGATTTTTTAAAATATAAAATTAAATTTGATAACTTTTCTACTTCACTTGTTATGTTACAAATTATGGTTCGATTGATTTAATAATTGAAAGACTTAGCAATACAAATGCGAAAACTTGAATATAAATAAGAAGTTATTACTAGGTACCAAGTTATAACTTTATAATATCAGAGTACACTAACATTAGTAATAATTTTTAACATATTTGTTGTTATAAAAGCAGAGTTATTTGTTAATTTATTTTAAAAGAATTAAAATGAAAAAAACTCATTCAAAGCGAATCATTTTAAACCTTGAATCTTTTCTATTCTATTTTTAAATATTTTTAAACAAATAACAAAAAAATCGTTGAATCCATTCAAAACATATATTTAGTGGCAGATTTGGTGCTTGGTAGCCCCAAGGGAAAACATCATTTGGAGGCACTGTTTTTGGGATAAAATTTCGTAAATATTTTTTAACTTTTTTTAAGACCAAACAAGATCATTACCAACTAATATAACAAAATGGTATAGTTTAAAAGTTTTTAGAGTGATTACGAATGAGCTGATGACGCTTTCCTTATTTAAAAATGCAATATATTGAACAGCTTTGTCATTCAGATATCTAATAACAGTACTTTTTTGGCTAGTTAAAAAAAAACATTTAAATCCAAAATTTAAACAATAGTTAAATATTCGATATAACATCATTTTTATGTCAATTCTTATAATTTATATTTAAAATGTAAGTTAATTATAAATAACAATATAAACGAATTTAAAGAATCTTTGTTTAATCAGAAATTTATTAAATGTCATTTTCAGAACATCATTGAACTCCTTAATATTCATATGCTTCAAGCGTGATTCTTATCCACTAATACAGCAATAAAATTGCTTAATTTTTTATGGTAAAGTTTCCTAACCGCCCACCAACATTGCTATATTTCAATTCAGTATATGGGTGAAAAAAAATCAAGAAATAATTTAGGAGAAATAAAAATCCCCTACCGACAACCACGAAAGCCTTTACCGCCCACTAGTGGGCGATACTGACCAGGTAGACAACCCGTGCTCTAATACAATACACAGCCACTGTATACTAAAGAACCAAATTTTTTTAAAATACTGTCAAGTTATTAACTAAAGAAATTTTATTGTCGATAAGAGCGACATTCAAGTTGAGTTGAGATTTTAACTGAAATCATTTCTGCAATTTTATTGAAAAGCGAATAAATTAAAATATTATGAAAAAGCACATCCATGTATGGGATTGTCGTAGTACCTAAAAGAAAAAAAAATAAAAGATTTTTTATGCTGGGAACAGTAGCTATAAAAACAGTAATTCAAATTCAACAAAGTAAGACATAGAAGTCATAAAAAAATTAAAATATTTAATCTTATGCTCCGATTACTTTTATATAAGGATGGAAAACACAATGAAAGCGCCGTCTAGGAACAAAAGAACCACTATTACTTCAAGAAAAAATAGTAAGTTTTTTGTTCGTTCGGGCTTCGGCAGGATTCTGGATTTTTTCAGCGAGTAGTCTCACTCGGATGTATTACTCGAGGGTGGGAAAATGAGGATGGATGAGCGCCTCCGCCAGGGTTGGTGATGTATCGCTCGCTAATCCCCCGATACACCCAAACAATATAATCAGCGGCGTTTTACTTTGGGCGACCGTTCTATATGGAGCGACAGAGAAACACTAGAATATTTATAGTATCATTTTTAGCCAGAGTTTCACAAAAACCCTTATATAATAGTAAAAATAAATTATATGCTGGGCCAAAAGCTAAGCAATCACTGTTATTCTATTAAATTGTAAACTCCAAATTCCGACCAAACTAACATAGCTTTAAGGATTTGTGTTCAAAAGCATGGTCGTTGATGATTGATTATTTTTATTGCACCCAGGCGATTAAAAAAAAAATCTGAGAATTTAACTAACAACTATTCCTGTTTTTTTTCTATTCCCACTCATAAAAATTTAATAACAAACGCTTCACTAAGAAAACTTTCTATTGGAATAATCTCCATTACGAGTCTAAGAACTTGACATTGGAATTGAATAAAGTTACAAAAAAATATATAAAAACTCGAGTTGGTATCATGGACAATTGAACCCGCACTATCCTTTTCCTTCTTCTTAACATATGTTTTAATAAAATTAGCGTCTTAATCATTGATTAGTTTTAAATTCTTTTTTTAAATAAATTCTTTGACCACATTCGCTTCCTGATTCATGTAAAGCATATGATTACTACGTGTCACTCCTCTCTCCCGCCAATTGCTTTGCTTCCTCTCATGAAGTTTAGGCGTCCATCATTTCTGCTCAGTACATCCTATGGATAGCACGCGACCTAGCCAGTTCTTACGTCTTACCATGATCACTGTCGTGACTAGGCACTGTCTTCTACGTTCCCTATTCTTCACGAAATCAAACCACCTCACCCCTATTATCCGACAAAAGCATCTTTTTATCTGAATTCAGTATACTATGTTTTTGAGTCTTTTTCAGGTGCCATGATTTCCTACCGTAAAAAAGCACTGGTAGAACGAAAGCGTTAAAAAAATGGCATTTGATTTAAATCGTGTGCAGCTGCAGCTGCAGCTGCACACGACATAGCTATGTCAATTACATTAATGACCATTCATTTATCTTACTATTGATATGAAGAAACAAAAATAAAACTCTGTTGCCCAGAGAAAGAAAAACCTTACTCATCGATGTCCACTTTTCTCATTCATTCATTGTATTCGATTTTTGTTGAAAAAATATTATTGAATAATTCATTTCAAATTATTTTCTGTGGTGATTTGAAGTTAAAACTACTTAAAAGGAAAGAATCCGAAATATTTATCTGATAATTAAAAAATTGGAATTTACCATGTTGGAATTTAAATAAAAGTGCTCCAGCCATGCTTTTGTATTTTTTACCCCCCTGCACAAAGGTGACAGCTTTATTATTGCTTTTAATATTGAGTGGCTCCAAAATGAGTCATGTCAGATTTTATTACAAATAATGTTAGGCTTAATAATAACCTAACACTTTGGAACAAAAAAATCTCTTTTTCATGGTAAAATATAGCTGTGCACTCCTTTTTTATATCGCTATATTTTTAGATATTATTTTCTGGCTAGTTTCGGTATATCAGTATTTTCTAATGTCTTAAATTTATCGTTGGTTTATCGAATGTTATATTGATTTACTTAAATAGCTCTGCAATAGTTTTTTATTATGATAATATAATATGTAAATGTTCGACTCTGAAGACTTACGGTCAACGCTCTTCGTTGCTTATCATTTTATTAAGTCGCATAGCACGATGCCTAAATCTCTTGAACGGACATTTCATAAGTCAATTTATTAACTTTTGTACAGATGTTTACATAAACGCCTACCTAGTACCTGAGTATCCACTTCCTTTTCTATTAAAAAACTGAATACAAATCTAATAACTATTTCTTTCTATGCTCTTTCCCTAAAAATCCTTAACATTCCCTTTTAAAAAAAGTTTTCCGTATTTGAAAATTAAATGATTTGTTTTCATATCGACTTTGGAAAGGAAAAAGGACGTAAACCACACATATCAAATTTTACAGAAGACGCTAAAAACGTGTTTTGATGATTTTGTGACAAATGCAAATTACGAATTAAACACAACCTTGAAGTGCACGGAGACTTCTAAACTGTTGTTTGATTAACATAATCTAATATTAATTCAAGAATTTCTCTAGGAAAAACCTTTATTTCAGTCTTTTTTCATAGTTTTAATTTTTTACAAGGTCATCTTTTTTAAACTTAAAAGCTAAATTTAGATACTAATTCGGCATTTTCAGCTTACATCCTTTTGATAGAATGTGTGTCAAGTTGTATACATGTGATTATCGAAAAAAAGCTGTTTTGGAAAATTGAGGGTTACGTCCTTTTTCCTTTCCACAGTCGATATATATAAAATGCTATTATTTACTAAACTTATCACGTTTGACATTTAAATAAAATAAGTATGATTATATCTTACATGAGATATAAAGGTTTAAAAAATCTTCAATATTTATTTACCTTACGCACAGAAAGTAATTCTAAAAACGCATTTACGTACATCTAAAATTTTAATGACTATAACAATTTCTGTATTATAAAAGCTCTCTCGTGTATTCATGATAAATAATAAAACTATATTTAAACATTAAGGGGAATCCCAGAGTACTTACGTAGCGGGATACGAAAAAAATTCTACAATAAGACAAAAACTCGTAAAGATGAATATTTTGTATTGCAGCGTTCAAAGAAAAACTAAAGAAACATGCGTAGCAACTGTAATCTTTTCATAAACACAACAGTCAAAACGAGCTTTCGAGCTTTTATAAATTGCGATGGAATAAGTTTGTTTTTATTCTTTTATGAAATCCTCCTCGCTTCCTTGTCAGGCTTGCGTTTCACAGGCCGACTGACATGTATAAATCCATATCCCGGTGGAGTGTCAGGTCGCTGTAACATGAATTGTACAATTTTTGAGGGATTTTCAATGTTTGACTACTTATTGGATAGTCAAAAATTATCAGCACCGATTTCATGAAAGTTATTAGAAATACCACGAAAGGCAGCCCTTTTATAGCTGCATGTATCATGGTCTATGAATCTATTAGCTTTTCCTAACCAAACATTTTCCCTAGGTATCATTTCTAAGAATTTCTAGTCTTTCAATTTATTATTATAACGTTATAAAAACAAGTCGGTTGAATCAACTTCCACTCTTAGTATGGTATCACGCAGGACTTAACTTATAAACGGATATGAGCTTTCTTAAATGAATAATTTATTTATAGCTTTATCGAAGTAAAAATAAATCAAAACATTTGTTTAATAATAGGTTTTAATAAAAAACTACCCCTTTAATATAAAAGCATTCAAAATATGTAAAAAGGGGTAATTTGCTGTTGGTTTTCAGGTTTAGATAGAACGTGTTTACTTATATATAAAAAAAATATATATATGTATTACATAACTTAGGAGAATTATCTTCTTATAAATTGACCTCTCCTTTTTTACAGTTAATATCTTTTTATTTTTATCAATGCATGTCAGGTTAAATTAAAAATAAATTCGCCAATATAAATTCATTTATAATTTTCATAAATCAGTCACAATGAAGAAGTGTAAGTTCTGATAATTATGATAAGCGTGGTAAAATAGAAAAATGAATCAAGTATTTATGCTCAGTTACACAAGCGTTTGTAAAATGTTTGTTTGTCAGCAAGCCTTTAAAACTTTAAATCCAAAATCTTAACAAATTAAAATGTTGATTTACAGATTCACTAAGCTCACAATTTTTAATTATTATATTGATCTTAAAACGTCATTATCTAATAAAGAATCAAGTTGAAATTTTGTTCAATTTCATATTAGCTAGAATAAAATCTAAGCTAAGTGTTTAACAGTCCTGCTTTGTATGGCAAGGAAAACATAAAAAAACGTTCATGTCATTTTGTCATTCAAACAGTAAACGCTGTGGAGATAAACAAGCGAATCGGTATTTGTGGAAAAATCTTCACAAATTTATACGTCTACACTCTACGCCAATGAAACGAAAACACGGTATTGCCTTTACATTATTCAGTTTCAAAATCATACGTTTATTTCTTCATGTATATTTTTTTGTATTCCTGAGAAACGCTCAAAAATATAAGGTACCATAATATGATCGCTTATATTTTTATCTAACTCATAAATATTTTGTTCTCAATCACAGCATGTTATGTTGTGATTTTTGATATGACTTAAAAGTGAAATGTTTTTTTTAATACACATGTTTTCAATCTATAGAATGGTTTCTCAACCAGGGGCCACAGAGAAGAAATATGTTTGAAGGAGCCACGGGCAAATCCATAAACTCCCAGAAAATTTGTTGAACTCAGAGGTAAATAAAAGGTCCCACATTTTTGACAATTCCTGGGTTTTCGAAATTGGCCAGTAACAAAATGTTTATATTTCGATTATCTCGAAAGTAAAAGGAAGTACATGTATTTAATATTTCGCAAATATATTCAAAATTAGTTATTACTGCTTCCAACTTTATCTTCGATAAGGTGATAATCCTAGTAAAAAATCAATAGAGAAGTCTGCCGGAACAACCAGATTCAACTTGATCTCCAGCGTTATGCTTATGATGATGACGTGTCTAATATAAACTATAAAATTAGTGAATGAATATCAAATCTGTTGAAAAATGTTGCAGAGTAGGGCTGTTTTCTGCTACATAATTTACTAAGCACATCGTATTTAGTATATAAACTTTCTTACACATTCATTCAATTAATTTAATTATATCATCTGGCATAAATCAGTGTATCATAAACCACATGTTAAATAAGATACTTATGACGAATAAATTAATACGTACCTAATATAAATGATTACTTACAAAATCTTTACTCTTTCTAAAATACTTTTAAGGTGATTTAACAAATATTTTTTAATATTATACATGTTTATCACAGAAAATTTCTTGCTATTAATTGAACAATATACGGTTTATTAAAACATGACTAAGCGACCAGGAATTAGAATACGAGACGAACTGATTGCAGGAAAATTGACGTGAAGTAACAGTGAGATTTAAATATTTGAAGTTTTCAAAACATATATAGAGTAACTGTAAACAAAGGTTTAATTAGTATTGATATTTAGTGAAACATGAAACACAAGTGCTTTTTCATTTAAATGTCAGAAAAAATATTGAAGCCGTAACGTCACTACATACTACTTTTAAAAAAAATCGTTCTTCAAAAAAACTTGATAAAGTATTTAGTATTTAGGGACGTTAACTTCAAAGTACATACTCATATTTTTCCTAAATTTAAATATGTAAATATGTTCCCTTTCTACTATTATAAGAATTTGATGTTTTGTTAGTGATGCAACCAATGGAAAAGCTGGTTCATGAAATCAATTTAACCATTCGAAGTATCAAAAACACGATGGTTTTTACTACATTTATTTAATTATTTAGAAAAATACAGTACAATTAAAATTTCAAGAGGCAAAATGAGTTTGAAGATAACATAAATTTCAAAAGAAAAACACTAATGATAAAAATAGAAAAAAAAAACAATAAAGATGGCTCTTTGCTGCATTTTTCAGCAGGATATTCAGAGCACCTGATGTTTAAAATTTGGCCTCGTATACATAAATTGCTGTAAATTTAAAGTTTTGTGAATTTCATCATTGTATAGTCGAGCACGGCTAGGAATATAAAAAAGTCGTTCAGCACATTTTTTCTCAGTCAGACACGATTTTTGTAGGTATCCTTTTGCTATAATTTTGCTGAATAAATCGATAATATTCATGAAAATAAATGCAATCCTGTCAATAAGCAGTGATTATTTAAAGAATAAATAAAAAATCAAAGTGCAATATTTATTATTCAAAGCGTTAACTACTCGTTGATGCTAGTCTCGAAGTGCGCCCTCGCAGCTAAAAACAGCAAACAATAGCCTGTTGATTGCAATGCGAATGGTTCGAATCCGCGAGTGACTCTTGCATTCGTCGACGGGGCGGCTTAATTATTGCAACTTCGCTAAAACAGTTGCATAAATGCATCATGGTTCGGCGTTGTAATTTGCTGAATGCAGGTGCGTGCGCTGCATTTGATGATGATCAATTCAATTCCCCAATAAAAATAGAAACTAACATAATCGTTAACATACTATTTTAGGTTCGATGTTTCACAATTTTATTTTTCACCACGCACTAAACTTTTCTGGAACAGTAATAATAAATTGTATCGCCCAGAATTGTATTATTGTATTTAATACATTTTTTTAAATCATGTCCGCTCCTAATGTGGAGCATATGGACTCCTAATGGTTTATCTCAACATAAGTGTTTCTACGAGAACTGCTTGTTACTCAGTTGCTCAACCTCTCTTTTTCCAAAGAGAGTAGGGATAGAAGGATAGGACTAGGACAGGATTAGTGGTAAGCTAATCGCTCTCGATATGCCCCGTTCATAGGATAGGATGGGTGAGAGGGGGGAATTCAAGACATCACATACATCCATGCCTTTGAACAGAAATTCATAAATGGATTGAAAAATCAATTTATAAAACTCTCCGTACCGGGATTTGAACCCGGGCCCTCTGTAGCCGAAGCCAACAACGTTGACCACTCGACCACACAGGCGGCATTACATTAGCCAATGTAAAATTATTGAAATTTGACTATCTTTTATGAACTTACACGATAGTTTTAATCCAATCTCTAGCTGGGACATATAAGTTGGTCGCACATTATTTTATTAAGCTAAACAAATATTACTATAAAACGTGTTTTAATAATGTTATTATTTGATTTAAACGATGTAAATAGCTTTATCTTTAACACTGAAGACTTATCAGGAATTGCTCAAAGCCTGGTTAATTTATAAAACGTAGTTAAAATTGCAACGTAAATATACTAAAAAGACAACAGTTTTATTTCGCCATTAAAGCTTTATTAATGATACATATAAAACTCTTCAGCAATAACTCTGAAAAGAGTAAGTTTTATTGATGGATCCATCGATAAATTTACAAATATTCATTTGTATCACGACAATAATATAAAATTTGAATCCGTGCACGCGAACGCCTGAAGATGCCAAAAGGCGAAACCCGGGTCGTAAGTGACAAAATCTGTGTGAATGTACATAATTTTGACGATTCAAATTTAATATTGAAATTCCACCAAGCACATTCAGTAGAAGTCGTAAATTGAATAATATAAAAGCTAAAAACTTATTTTGAAAATGCTTCACAAAAAGATGAAATACTCATACAGCCATAAAATGCAAGGATACCGGTTTTATGAATATATTATAAAACCGCCCTTTTTCAACATTTGTGGTGTGGTACTTGTAAATATTTACGAAAGACAAAATTTGATTGAATTTTTATAACGTCGAATAATTTAGGCAGATATGCGTTACATAATTCATAGCCTCAACGATTATAACACAATTCAAAAATCCATTTTAGTTCGAAAATGTATTAGGCGTGCTGAGCTTTTAGTACGAAAATTCTCAGAAATCCAACTAAAAACATTTCAAAGCGATTCATATTCGATCAAGTTGTAGCGGTGGTTGACGCAGATAAACCGATAGCCCGTGGCAACAAATTTCCGTTCTGCCAGTCAAATATCACGTCATTATTTCCGATTTGCCAACGCACGTTTGTTTTCACAAATCTGCCCCCCGACGCCTTCCTAGCACACTCGCGATTCTCTATTAGATTGTAATGGGTTAACGTCTGTAGGGAGGAAAAATAGAAATGTGTCATAAATTGTACGGGAAATAGACACATTTTTGCCATACGACTGTTTATATGAGCCAAAACCGATTTTTTTTCCTTTCTAATATGTTTCATCGTTTTTTGTTTCGACAACGATTCAAGGATTTTTTATGTAAACTGTCAATTTTTACGGATTCCCGGCTAAATCATTTTTTTTGTTTTGATACATATTTCTATAAGAAAACAGTGCTTTATATTTATACAAATGTGCAAATAATACTTTCGATTGATGCGGAAGTAATTTTGAGTAACTTTATTTTTTAATAATAAAAACATAATATAGCTTGTTATGCTACAAATTGAAATACTTCATAAAGTACACAACAAAAGATACAAAATAGATATCTGTAATTTTTAAATTCATACAGTTATTAATATAAGTCAAACGTTGGTTAAAAACATTTTAAATAATATAGGCCGCTAACTATTGATGAGTGTATTTTCATTGAAATTTATATTACCTTATATAATGAGCTAATTTAAATTTAAGTACTACTAATAATGTTTGTTTATTACTCTCTCCAGTAAAAAGAAAAAACAACCTTTATTTTATAATTAATAAAATATAATATCAACCAATACTAAGTTTATCGTTTACCTTGCGATATTCTGTCTGGTGATATATTATATTATATTTATATTATAATTTAAAAAAAATATATATTTGACATTACAGCTTACGCCAATGCGTCAAATACTTTTAAGTTGAAAGATCATATGAGAAATACTCGATGAGAATTTTTTTTAAAAGTCACATGAGATAAACTCAAGGAAAATTGACTTCACAAACACCCATGTCTTAGATCTCAAATTAAAATTGAAAAAAATCCAATTTTGACATTGACCTTACCAGGATTCAAACCTAGACCTACCTGGTCGGTAAAGCAAGCTCTAACCAACTAGACCACAGCGGGCATTTTCAATAGTTGAAACACGTGTCACAATGAGTAACAAAGTTATCAAATTTAACTTTACGTTAAAGAGATAATCTCTTAAATTCTTTAAGCTATAATTTTGGACACGCTTTTGGTTGATATTTGTAATAGTATTATTATATTAACCCATCTTATTGTATTACAGGTAGAGTTCTAACAGCGCCTATCAGCGTTAACTTATTATATTTGTCAATACTTGAAGTATTCCTATTTCAAATAGGTTGACATTTATTTATTTTAAATCCCGAATAAAAAATTGGAAGAAAATTGTTTTTTTTTTTTTCTATTTTGTATATTTAACCATCATCTAAGCCAGCGTTTCTCAACCTTTTTGGGCCCGTGGCCACTTTTGAGTGTCTTTATTTTTTTTTGCCCCCCCCCCATACCATTGTTTTGTCTCCCCATAAAAAATGGATTTTTCGGATTAACGAAATTAATTTTTTTAAAACAAAAAAAAGTATTAAAAATATAGCATTATAATACCAGTTTCAAAAGTGATTTGATGCAAGAAGTATTTGGGAAAGAAAATGTTCCAATGTAACATTTCCGACACGTGACGCAAACGACCCGTTTTCGAGTGCCACCTAAATTCTAAGCTACGATGACATAATATTATGAAACAAGTTTTGCTCGCGATGCATTTTTGACGATGAATATAGAAGGTTTATTTTAGGGAAAAATAGGGTAAACAATAGCACTGTATTTATGTTAGGTGTACAAGGATTGTCAAACATTATCCGTGGCTTTTTTGTTACCATACAATATCATTTTATCTGATAATTTGGATATTGTTTTATTGTTTTTCCTTTCAAAATAATCAAACGATTCCATTTATTTGAATTAGAGTTATGGATAATCCATACATACTTCATAAAAATAGTATCAACAAGGTATTTTTAAAGTAAAATACTGTCGAAAAAATGTTTTATTTTATATCTATATCAATCTTATATTCATATATCCATAATTTACCAATTCGCCTTTAAATAAAAATGTTACGAGCAAGCCTACGTACTGTGTCACTCTGATGTCAGGTGAAAGCTTACATGAAATGTTACTAACCCCAAATTGTTTCAGTTTGTGTACATTGAAAAAATCCTTAGTTTACAAACAAAATACACGAAGGGTAAAGACGTAATAATTGAATAGAGTTGTCAGAAATAATCCATACATTTTTTTTAATAAGTCTGTAATTATTATGTCAGATAAATTTACTTTTAATACTATGGTAAAAACAATGATTGCTTTTAATGTGTAGCACGTGTTTTACAAAAACGTCACCATTTAGTTAGTCTAGTTAATTTAGTAGAAAGCATAGTGGTTATAGATGACACTAAAATATAACTATTAGTAGGGTAATACTTATTACTTCTAAGAATGGAGTTGGTGGTTGTAATATACATTACAGACGTTCAAGACTTCAAACACGAATTAAAAAAATGATTAAGGAATCAATAAAAAATAATGTTCGCAATGGGACTTGAGCACATTATAGACAGTATCCAAGGACTTGATCATGTGTAAAGGCATGCTTTTAACAACTTAGTTAATAAATTCATTTACTTACTCTATTGATTTTTTTATTAAATTTGGCGGGTTTTTTGGTAAAAAAATGTGCATGTTTTATATTTGAAGATTTCGTTTACGATAATTTTGAAAGTAACAAGATTTACAATCTACATACTTGACAAAATTTTATTCGTTTAGTTTTATTCCTACCTTTCGTAATATATACGTATTGTACTACTCTCTTACATTATATTATTTAGCATAGAGTGCTTTGGTGAGCGATATATTTAATTCGTCGAAAGACACTTTCCTCAGATAGAGACACAGGTATGACGGGAAACTGTATCCCACACTCGGCACACATTATGTTATCCTTTGGCTGGGACCGTAATGCGAAACATGTGTTACGGGAAATATTGCTAAGGCAATATCAATTTGTCTGGAGGAAAAATATACATATTTGTGCACACGGATCCTACCATTTTACAGCCAGGGGTGACGTTACGCTATGGCCATTGATAGATCGATAAGGGTCTTTGATTGAGCCTTGACTTGCAATAGAAGATAAGTGATTTCAAAAAACATTTCCTACACACCTTCAAATTCACGGATAGTTCACAGCATCTCAAAAAAATGTTAATTACACCTTTTATGTTAAAATAATTTGCAGCTAAGGAGATTTTTCCACGGATATTTCAGGTAACGAATTGAAAAGAACAACGCTGCTACGCACCAAAATACAACGTTAGATACTTAATATAAATCAATAGCTGCCACAGATGGTTTTATTTATAATCCATTTCCGCTCCTGATGTGAAGCATATTGCCTCTTAATGAAGGTATCTCAACTTCTTTTTTTCGGAGAGAGTAGTAGTTCTCTGTGATTCCCTTGGAAAAATCATAAACTCCAGAAGGGCAACGTAGACCCCAGCTGAGAAACCGTGCTTTAAATCACACACAACCTCGTCCATATTATTTTGACTTCTTCGGAAATATGTAGTAAATATAATATTGTTGCTTCGTAAATATAATATTGTATCTACATAGATACAATATTACATACAACTCTGTCTTTCCTAGGAATGGAACACAAACTAGTTTGACAATTCCACGAAGTAATTTAAATTCCATTAAACTTAGATAATAATAATATTATCTGTTATATCTTTTGAGACATGTGCATAATAAATCCCTGTATTTATTTTTAATGTTTTAAATTATTTTTTTTTTCTTTTTATACTATGCAACTCCCAATGTAGACTCAAAATAGAGTTAACTTCAACATAAGTGTTTCTACGACAACTGTTTGATACTCAGTTGCTCAACTTCTATTTTTGTTTAAAAGAAAGTAAGAATATAAAGATATGGCTAAGACAAAACTAGTGGTTAGCTAAGCGCTCTATTTATGATAGAATAATGTCCATCCATGTCGTTGGACAAGAATTCATAAATCGATAAAAAAAATCTGATATCGAGGTCAACGACGATGACCAATCGACCAGTCAGTTTTTTACAAAAACTACTTTATTTGTATGAAGTTTGCTTAGGAAAGAACTTACAATTTGCTCAGCAACTAAATATTTGTATTGTTTTACATTTGTTTTGCGTTTTGGCCAAAAAATCTCTGAGCCCTTGCAACTAGATGAACTTAAAGTACAGTGTCTTGGCGGGCCCACCCGCTCGATACGCGTAGCTCAAGCTGCAAGAAGAATGTGTTTGCGTATGGCAAATATTAAAAATGTAAATCAGATTTGTCTTAAAAGAGCTGTCGTGAAATTTCTTGTTCTTAAACAAGTTTTTGTTGCACGTATAAGAACAATTTCGTACATATCGTTACACTACTTTACTATATTTAAATATTTTTCACATTTACGCTTTTTTTTTTACAGTGTTACATATATTTTTTTATATACTGAATAATTTTTTGTACCATCACTAATCTTCTATTAGGTGATTACACAAATAATGTTGTTTTGCATAAATCATCCTCTTTATCTTAGCGAAATCATTTAATTCTATTCGAGTAAGAAGAATTTGCACATTTCTAATAAGAGGACCTCAGATTCACAAACACATATTTATCATTTTATTAGGATTGAAAAACTTGAACATAATTTGATATCTTGCTTCCATGACACCGTACCACATAAGTTGTTTAACAAGAATATTAACCAAGTGGTTTTGCAATCAGTTTCTCCATGTTTCTTTACTTTTCTAAAAAGGATGTTTACAAATTAACAAATATTTCTCAGTAAAATATTTTTTTAGATGTTTTTTTACCATAGCACTTTTTTGTTAGCAGGTTATATATAATAATAAAAAAATATTTTTGAATTCGACAAAGGTTTATAAAAATCAAATTTAAAAATAAAAAAAAATGTTTTTAAAATAAGTTTATATAAAAAATGCAATATTTAATTGTAAAGTAATGTATAATATTTACATTATTTTTTTGTGTAGACATGACAAGAGTTGAAACATTGTTGTTTATTTTATTCAATTTCACTTTTGACATTTTGGACCATTCGCTGTAAAGATTACAATCATTGTTTTTGAATGAATTTTAATTTATAATTATACAATATTAAGATAATATAAAATACTTATTCATTGCTATCTACCAAAATATCGCCATCAACAACGCCTCCATCTTTAACAATGGCATTTGTTTTTTTTTCTTCATTAGCATTGACACAAAAATGAATATTGGGATTATATTTACAAGCTATCATTTTTCCTTTGGGCTCATTACTTTCATCTTTTTTGGAAGCAAGTTTTTCTTGACGGCGAGTTATTTTTTCTTGACGCTCTGCGTATACTTTCTGAAGGCGATCTTTCCATTGTGGGGCATTTTCAGCAGAACGTTTGTCACGGGAAAACGAAGAATCTTCTGCACTGTCACTCTGAGAATGTATACTTGAAGAATTTAACGGCATTACATAAAAATTAGTGTTAGCTTGAAGTTGTGAGCCACGAAAATTGGTAAACCAACGGTGTGTTTCCTTGATACTTGAAAATTCATCTGATATTGATTGAAAATCAATACTTTTTCCGTCGATGCAGTTTATTTGAATGCAAAACAATGTTAAGCATATTAGTTTTAAAAATGAATTCATTTTCGCAGAACAAGAAAATTAATCTATAACAGACGAATGTGCCAACAAGAGTGACATGAATACATAATAGTAAAAAAACAAATGCATGTTATATTTATAGTTGTAATTAATAGAAATGAAGATAACATTTTGCCATTTTCGCATATTTTGTTAAACGTGGATAATGTGACCATTCATTTGTTTTTTTGAACTTTACACTCATCATACTGTTATTAATATTGTCATAACAACGATGATATAGTGATTACTTTGCAAACTATAATTAAGCTTAGTAGGCATAACATTATTCACCGAGAAAATATCAAATCAATTGATAGAATCACTCTTAAATAATGGCGTCAACAACAGTTAACATAGTATGAACGTCAAGTTGAGAATCAGATACCCAAATATTTTGATAAACTAATTCATTGTTAAGTTATCAAAAAAACCACATTTCGATAGTATATCGGCTGTGGAAAGGAAAAAGTGCTTAATCCACAGTTTTTCTAAACAGCTTGCTTTAATAATCACAATGTTAACAACTCGATTCACGTTTTATCAAAACCATGTAAGCTGATAATGTCGAATTAGTTTCTAAATTTAGCTTTAAAGTTTGAAAAAAAGAGTTTGTGAAAATTGCGATCAAGAAAAAAGACTTAAAGATTTTTTTGAAAAAAAAAACAGTTAATGTAAGATAAAATCAATTAAAAACCAGGTCTCTTCATGCATTTTAAGGTTGTGTATATTTCATAATTGTCTTCTGTAAAGTTTGCTATGTGTGGGTCACGTGCTTTTTCCTTTCCACAGTCGATATTAAAACGAGAATAAATCGACGAGAACTTTCCACAACTTGGTATCTCAAGAAGTACAAGTTTTCAGGTGACACATAAATGTATTTTATTCTACCAGTTTACAACATGCAAATCCATTTCGATAAAACATTTCTGGAGTGGTTTTGTCTTGAATATTTGTGAGGAAGTTAATAAGCTAAGAAGCACAAACGGTTCCGTTAGTGCCACCTTCTACATAGCACATGACTATATTATTTACAAAATTGTGTTTTTGCTGACGGTTTTGTATCAGATTATTTAATTAATTAATTAATAGCGAGAAGTAAAATATATTTTGGGGCACTAGTCAATGAAATATGTGTGTATTGATTGAATTTTTAGTTCATTATACCAAAAAACTTAAAACTGACAAAAATTAAGAAACGTGTTTGTAGGAAATTCATAACGAAATAGTACATTGACAGTACGTCTTACCTTAGATCAAAGCTTGGCAGACTTTCAAGTTAGAGGAGCCAAGAGAAACATCAAAGGCACCAAAGAGCCATACATACATATGCAATATATATGACGAGGGATTCTGTGTCGAACCATCTCGGGACAAAAATCCCGGGACTTTTCGGGTTTTTTTTGCTTTCTTGAGTCCCGGGACATTGTTGTTAAATGTCCCGGGAATCGAGACTGTGATTTAAAATGTGCTAATTAATTGTACAATTAAGTTTAAAAAAAATAATTCTTGTGGTTAAGAAACCTTCAAAAGGACTGATTTGTATTGAATGAAAATAGGTATAAAAGGAGAGCCCCAAGAAAAATGTATCTGTATACAAAATATAACTGTAACAAAAGGAAATATTAAAATTAAATGTTCGTACCTGATGTTGTTTTATTTAAATTTTTTTCACTATTATACAAAGGTACCAATGTCTCAATATGATAAAAAAAAACGGTCTAAAAGCTGTATTGTGAAGTGACGGTCATAAATTTACTCCTGACTGAGGCCGAATTCATTGATATTTTTACAATACATGTACCTTTATCATCCCTTCTTAGTAATCGTAAGCATTTCATATATCCATTACATAATAAACTTTGTATTAAAAAACGCGACTTTTACTAGTGCGTACTTTCAAAAGGCGCCGAGTGTATGTAATACATACAAATATTTAATTTCAATAAATTTATAATTTTATTGAAAGGGAAATAAAAGTCTCGAGTCCCGGGAAGTCCCGGAACTTTGATTTTATCACACCTCAAGTCCCGGGCTCTCTATATATGACTGATCAACTCATTGCCTAGAGAAATGGTCATTTTTAGTGATAGTATTTGTGAACTGTCTGTTAGGTTTTACTTTTTTATTTCTTGATTTTGTATGTTAATTTTGATGTATTATATACTGTTTTTTTTCATTATATTTTTCAAGTGCGTGGCAAATTGGCGTCAGCTGTAATGTCATGTATTGTACATTTATTTTTTAAGCAATAAACAATATAGGGATTTTTAGGGTAAAAAAGGTGATAGGTTTAATAGTCGATGTCTGAAAAACCGCGGTCTGCCGATGCTTGCCATAGTTAACCAAATATTTATTTATAAATACACAAACAGGTTTGAAGTCTTGACAGGAATAAGATTTTGAATAAATTCAATGTTACACTTAATCTTCTTTTTACACGAGATATATATCGCCTAAAACAGCAGTGTAAAATATATTAAATTGATGTAACTAACATACATAAAGAGCATAGTAAAATTCCCAATATTACCCACCTGCTTTAGACGTACGTCTAGTACTAATAGCAGACCTTTTTGTGACGTAAAAACGTTATGTTTTTGTGCTAGGATTGTCTCAGAAGTAGTAACTAAAATCAATTAGCACTTTATCGAGCTAATAATCCCAAGATTAAAAATAGATGTAGCTTACAAATATCTGTTAAAAAGATGTAGGCTCTTAGTGTGACGGTGCAAATTTTACAAGAATCACTATAGTGTGCTTATTTTAGCTACTAAGTCAGCAAGGCCTGTAAATCCTACAGATGGTCAAACCAACTTGAGCTACATTTTCGCTCAGAGAAGAACCTTAACAATCTTAGAAGTTGTGGTCAGCATTTTATTTTCCGCCACATTTACAAAGGTGTAAAACTTTCCGAAACTCAAGGCTTTATTGTAAAAAAAACTGTCCATCGCTGGTCACTACTTTTTTATCTTTAGGCCAGCGTACGAATCCCGCATTTATCATCATCATCTTTTGAAGCGGTCCACGAATTGATCCAATTTCTTACTTCTTCATAAGACCGGAAGTGCTGATCAGCCAGGCCGTATGCCATTGATCGAAACAAGTGATAGTCAGAAGGAGCAACGTCTGGTCTAATACATGTTGGTCAGTCCAATTTTATACTTGTATAAATACGATCTATTTAAAAAAATGGTTGAAAGTTGTGTTCAGTATTCTATCAATGGCCAAATGGAAATGTTCATCAATACAATTGCATATTGTGCAAAAACAAAAGTCCAAAACGGGAGAAGGTGTATTATAGCCAATAGTTTCTAATTCTTGGACTGCCGTTAGACTGTAAAATATGCCAACCCTTAGACTGGCCAATTTTCAAAAAAAATGTTATTCTGTATTAAACAATCAATACAATGTATTATTTAACCAGCTTGTAGCTAATTATACACCACTTACTTCTTAAAAATAGGATGTTAAGTTTTTTAACATCCAAATCTATTTTTTATTTGAATTTATTAGAAGTTTAAATGGTAAGTTAAAACTTTTCCTTGTTCAAATGTGTCAATGTGTTTCAAATAAAAATATTTTTTATACACGCATATGTTTTATTTACAAATATATTTTCTATAAGCCTGCGGTATTTGAAATTACATGATTCAGTAATTGTGAAAAAAACACAAACAAAAAGAAGCACATCAGTTTTATTTAACAACATACATATGTTATATATTTTGCATTGAATTTTACACACAGTCAGCAATAGGCCATTAAGACGCCTCATAGATAATGTGAAAACATATTTGTTTATTTTAAATCAAAATTATTTTTTATTAATACAAACTATTCTTAATATTCTAACGTCGATCATAAATATAACATTTGTGCACGAATTATTGGACTAGGTTTGGATGGTTGTATGATAGTCATAAAATTGTCATATTAACAATGTATAATGTCATTATTGTACAATATCATGATAAAAATTATAAACAATAATCACTATTTATTCTAATAACATCATAAACTACGTTTTTATCTTAAATAATTGGATTAAATTTCGTTTAAGTATTATCTGAAGGACAGAAATTAATATCTGAATTCTGATCACGCGCCTTCTTTTTTTCTATGTGCAAACTCAAATCATCATAAGTGGAAGGGTTATCTTGACGAGCTAGTTTTTGTAGTTTGCCCTGTCCTAAAAATTCGGCGTTTTCGCTTGTTCCCGGATAAAATATAATTTCAGGAGTAAAACTTGGTCCAATGTATTTTTCTGGGAGAATTTTTCACACATCTTCAGGATCGTCATTTAAGAATAGTGAAATACTCTAATATCAATCATTAATATAACACTTGTGCACGAATTAGTTGATTAGGTTTGAAGTGATAGAAATTATAAAGTAATTATTGTACAGTATTATAATCACTATTTATCCTAATAACATCTTAAACCATCAGATTAATTTTCTTTTAGGTATTATCTGAAGCACTGAAACTAATATCAGAATTCTGATCGCATGATTCTATTCTATTTTCCTGTGTCGAGCCACATATTATCACTTATATGGATAGTTTCACCTTGACGAGCTAGTTTTTGTAGAAGATTTGAGCGCATTGTCAGTAAGCGATCTCTTAAAAATCCATCGTTGTCTTTGTTACCCGATTGAAATATAATTTCAGGAGTAAAACTTGGTCCATTGTACATTTCTGGGAGAATTTTTCGCACACCTTCAGGATCGTCATCTAAGAATAGTGAAAAATATTGTTTATCTCCATCGATGCAGTTAATTTGAATATACAACAATGTTAAACATGTTAATCCTAACAAATAGTTCATTTTTTAAAATGAAAATAACAAAACTTTTAACGAAAGAAGGTTTCAACACAAGTGTAACGAATCGATTTATTATTATACAATTTATAGGTGCATTTAATTTTCATATTTGTTTATATTATTAAACCAGTAAATACATAATACATTTGGTCTATTTTATGTAAAATAATAAGGTCGTGTTAAATTCAACTTTACGTTTGTTTTTTCTTTTTGATAAAATAATATAAATAAATGATTTCTCGCAATACAATATTTGCTCATTGTGCAATAGATAAAAAAACGTTTGAACAAATCAATCAATTTGTCGACCAAACACATGGGTAGTTACTATTATATATGTAGCTTACTTTTTGAGTATTCAAGCACTTAATGACAGACGTTGTTTGATTTGTCTTGAAGTATTGAATAATAAATACTAAAAAATCATAATAATGGATTATGATTTTCAAATAAAAGAATGCATACTTATGAAATTCTGATAGTAAGTTCAAATACAGGAAACTATATAAGGCGCTGAAATTTCATTTTTTAAGAGTGAATGAATGTTATTTTATTTTTAATGCAAATATTTAAAACCTTGGCAACTAGGATCTCTTACGAGAGTATTAAAATTTCAGTTTTATCAAAAATTCAAAAGTATTATTTTGAGAATATTGTTTTACTTTTTTTTTTTGATATATAAGTGTAACAAATATTTTACACTTAAGGAATAATTGAGTTGAGCTAAGCAACAAGGAACTAACTGACGTTTTCAGGTATTTGGAGTTGTGAATGAGAATTTGTACAATATATTTCAAATTTTAATTTATAATAATCTAGTTTCTGTTTTATCTGCATTTTTTTCTTTTAGCTTATACAGCAAATTTTCCAAGACAAAAATCAAATTTCTGATATGAACAATAAATAAATGATGTAAGGATGTGATAGTATTGTAACAAACCATGTACAATCACAGCATTAACAAGTATCTATGAGCTTATTCAATTTTTGAAGCTCAATATTTCCATTCTGCAAGTTTGTAGTTGGTTCCCTTTTGTTCAAACAACTCGTATTGAGCCTGTAATAAGTAAAGTGGCCCAAATAGTAAAATAGACAAACTTTAATTTTGGAAATTTGACTAGGTACAATCACGTCTTTACTTGGTGTTTTGGGGAGTTGTATGTTTTTATTTTAGGGAGGTTACACTATTTTGATGTGTATTTACTGAGCTTATTTCACTTTAACATACTTAAGGACATGTAGAATGTTATAAAGCATACAACTTATTTTTTTCCATAAATACTACACGGCTCACTTCACCTCTTAAAAGCTTAATTTATTGTGCTGTAGCATACATACTTTTGTATCAGTATTTTAAAAGTCACAATAATAAAATTTTAGAAAATCTTACCCTTATTTAAACAAAAAGAATCGATTTAATAGGAGTTATCTAGGTAAAATAAAACTGCATTAATATTATATTTAAAGTTTGTATTATTTCAAATCATAACAATATTTTAAATTAATGTCACTATCCTTTATCTTAATCATTATAAATAGTTGTTTTTCTTTTTCCAAGAGATTTATAAAATTATTGTAAAATTTGTTTCAATTTCTATGTCGTTTCTGGAACAAAATTATTTCTGATATCAATTTTAAAATCTGGATCTCTTTCAGTTGTGGTAGTTGTTGTTTTTTTTCTATGCCAAGAGCACCCTAGATGCCGCTTTGCACGATAATCACTTGCTTCCGTTTCCATCCCCATTTTTTCTGACATTCCAGACGTAATACTTAAGTCGGTTTTGCACATAGGCCTTGTATGTCCAATTTGGACAACCAAGGAAGTTATTAAAAAAATATAGCACCAGGAAGCCATCACAAATTTAAACTGTTTTCTATTTTAGCAATTACAATCACGAAACACTAGAAAGTATATTTTTTATTTGTTAAGTCAATTTTCGCATTCACGATATATTTTTTGTGGGAATGTTATATTATCAACGTTAAAAATGTGTCTATTAACAAATGCTTAAAAAATCTTTTCTTAACGCGTAAAAATAAATACCCAACAGTGGCGTAGGCCATTTAAAGTAATAAATATATTAAACATTATATAAAGTATCAATTTTTACTATCATGGCCAGCTTTGAAATATTTATATATGTATTATATGTACACTTGGTAGCCAAAGGTAAATCGTCAGATTGAAACAAAATAAATGGTCAGAGTTTGAATCAATTTTTTGTCAGAATAAAAATATGAACGGTCTGATTAAAAAAAATATACGGCTAGATTTTATAACCATTTTTGTTCGGTTAGATTTTTTTCGCATTGGTCTAAAAATTAATACTAGTAAGGCCAATGTGATGTGTAGCCAAACTTGTCATGACTCTGATAGAACCCTTACGAGCGCGGGACAGATCATCAAGAGGGTTGACAGCTTCAGATACCTCGGCGTACATATCCCCAAAGACGGTAGTACAAAAAACGAGCTCGCCATTCGTTTAGGAATGGCTGGAGCCACATTCAACTCAATGCAGACTGTCTGGGACACACAGCTGTACTCGATTAAAACCAAATGCCACTTGTTCAACGCTTGCATTCTGCCGGCAATGCTTTACGGTTGCGAATCTTGGCACCTGACAAAGACTCAGAAAAACCGTATACTGAGCTTCGAGAACAGATGCTTGCGTCGGATAATGGAGGTGAGGTGGTTTGATTTTGTGAGGAACTCAGAGATAAGGGAGCGTGCAAGACAGCGTCCCGTTACGTCAGTGGTTATGAAGAGACATTGGAACTGGCTGGGTCACGTACTGCGGATGCCTCCGAAAAGCCTCAATCCTGCCTGCCTCTTCTTTCGACCGGTGGGATTCCGGCGTCCCGGACGTCCGTCGGGTACTATCCATAGGATTTACTCGGCGGAACTGAGGGATTCTGGAATGTCATGGGAGGAAGCAAAGCTTTTGGCGGGAGACAGGGAAACATGGAAGTGCCGCGTGGCGGCCATATGCTCCAAATAGGGAGCGAACATAGCCAAAGAAAGAAGAAGAAGATTTTTTTTTAATTTCAGTTAAATTATGACTTTTTTTATGAATTCTAACCACTGATTACTTATTCTGCCCTCTGTACACTGACCGATATATTATGACCATTTAATATAAATTAAAATTCAGACCAGTTAAATACGACTCCTTTTGTAAGCAGTTTCAACGAGAAAATCTTTATCTTGTAAAAATATAATTATATATTTTTAAAAATACATATTTTATAATGAAAACGAATATATTTAATCGTGCCTCCTCCATGTGTAGAGTGAATAGATTGAATGTAACTTTTCTCAACATACGTTTTCTACGATGAGTGTTTGTCAATTGAATTCTGAACTTCTTTTATGAGAGTAATAGTAGAAAGATAGTATTGTAAATATTTTTAATTATTGCTGTAAGATTCGCCTTAAAAATATTTATTTAATTAATAATTGGACTCCTATGCATATTGTTTTTATAATTATTATAGAGATAACCTTTCGTGAGCCTTGTGGCAATGAATTTGTTTTCAATCAATACTAACTCTTGCACATTATCACACAACAGTTTTTAAAAAATCGTTAAATATAAACAACGAATGTTCCACTAATATAATTTATTTAAATGAATCATATATTCATATTCCATTGTATATTATCGAACAAAATGTAAAATTTTCATATATATTAAAAAAATATATTAACATCCTTTTCAAAAATAGATGTTAAATAATATTCTGGTTGTCGAATATTATTAATTAGTTTAATTTAGATTCATAATCACGAGACACATCAAACAACTATTAAATTTGATGTAGTGAATATTTTATTTTTATTTTTTTGATCCATTTCCACTTATAATGTGTAACATGTAAAGCTATGGAGGTACATCAACAGAAATTTTATTTTCGAGGAAAACAGTTTTCCCTTCAGTTTCTCAACTTTTTTTTTGAAGAGAGTAGTCGGGAAAGAAAGATAGGGCAGGACTGGTGGTTAACTAATCGCGCTCCTTTATTTAAGGACTGGAAGGGTTGAAAAAAATATTTACAGATAACAAACATACATGCCGTTGAACAGACAAGATTGAAAAATGCTGTTTGTACTAAGACTCATATGAGCCCGTGAGATCTGTCATGCAGTATTGTATACAGGTATTAGAAAGATTGGTGTCATATTAAATCAACAAATAATTTTACATTTACGAACATGTAATATGAATGTGATACTTAAACTTTTTTTTACCAAATACTCTTGTGCAAACGAGAGTTTTCTCAATCTAGCAGTTCAATAACTTATAAACGTATCCTCATTTTCTTGCACCTATCAATTTTCAATTCTTTTCTATTCATTTTCAATCGTTAAACTAGTGAAGGTGTTTTGCGTATTCTAATAAATCGAGCAGCACGCGTATGCGCGATGTCAGTTATGTCCAACGTGTAAGATAATTTATTAAATACTTAATGATTCGTTTTCATAATGTGAATACTTTTAATCTTATGATAATAGCATTAGTTGTCATGAAGATTTTATTGATATATTTTTTTGAAAATTTTCGCCAAATTTCGCGGTAGATATTCAATATATGTCATTGAAAAACACTTTTAGTATTAAATTTCAAGACCGATCTTAAAATTAATCATACGATTTATATTAAGACATATTTATAAAAACAAATAGTGTATTCTTCACTTAGTCACTGCATGTAACTATTTTTTTTTTGATTTTTTTATTTAGTTGTGAGAAGAAAATAATAAATAAAAGTACAATTTGAGTTAAGCATATTTTTTTTATTAAGATAAATACATTCATACACTATTTATGTATGAACCTGCTAAATACCCTTGATTTTTTTTCTGGTGTAAATTTGAATTTTATTTTAACCTTTTTTTTACAACATTTCCTTTAACATGCTATTAATATTTTGAAAAAGCCAATCAGCAAACTTGAAGCACTGGAAAAATGCTCAGATTCTAAAGATTCGGAATATTAAATTTGAAATATTTTTTGAACATAGAATAAATAATTTTTACATTCCTTAAAAACGAATAATCTTCATTAATTAAAAAATGACATTTTTAAAAGAAAAATGTAATATAACCTGGTTTATATAAAAAAGTTTTAATTTGACTAAAATCATAACTATTTGATTTCATGTTATTTGTATAAAAAAAATATGTTTTAATTTGCTTACGCCATCCTTATATCAATGTTGAATTCTTTTTTGTTTTTTTAACTTACTTAAATATATAAAGTATTAATTATAATATACAATACAACGATCTGAAATATAAAGATATGCATTGATTTTTTCACACACAGTAAGTAAAAGACCACTAAGGCGCAACAGAGATTATGTGACAGTATATTTGTTTATATAAATTCGTATTTACTTTTTAATAACACAAATTACATTTAATACTCTAAAGTCAATCATTAATATAACACTTGTGCACGAACTAGTTGGTTAGGTTTAAAGTTATAGAAATTATAAAGTCATTATTGTAATTATGATTAAAATTATGCATACTAATCACTATTTATCCTAATAACATCTTAAACCATCAGATTAATTAAAGGTATTATCTGAAGCACTGAAACTAATATCAGAATTCTGATCGCATGATTCTATTCTATTTTCCTGTGTCGAGCCTCATATTATCACTTATATGGATAGTTTCACCTTGACGAGCTAGTTTTTGTAGAAGATTTGAGCGCATTATCAGTAAGCGATCTCTTAAAAATCCATCGTTGTCTTTGTTACCCGATTGAAATATAATTTCAGGAGTAAAACTTGGTCCATTGTACATTTCTGGGAGAATTTTTTTCACACCATCAGGATCGTTATTTAAGAATAGTGAAAAATATTGTTCATCTCCATCGATGCAGTTAATTTGAATAGACAACAATGTTAAACATGATAATCCTAACAAATAATTCATTTTTTAAAATGAAAATAACAAAACTTTTAACGAACGAAGGTTTCAACACAAGTGTAACGAATTGATTAATGTAACGAGCAAGAAACAAATAATACATTTAGTATATTTTATGTAAATTGCTAAGCTCGTGCTTAATTCAACATTACGTTTGTTTTTTTCTTTTTGAACTTTGCGTTATCTTCCTGATAAAATAATATAAATAAATAATTTCTCGCAACATAATATTTGCTCATTGTGCAATACATAACAAAAGTTATCGAAAAAACATTAAATCAATCAATTTGTGAATCAAGCACATGGGTACTTAATAATATATGTGTGGATTAATTTTTGAATTTTCGATAACTTAAGGACAAACGTTGTTTGATTCGTGTAAGCATTGAATTAAAAATACTACACAATCATAATAATGAAGTATGATTTTTAAATAAAAGAATGCATATTTATGAAATTCTGATTAGTGTATGTTCAAATACAGGAAATTATATAAGGTGCTGACATTTTATTTGTTAAGCGTGGATGAATGTATTTTTTTTATCATACAAATATTTAAAACCTTCGAAACTAAGACCTCCTACGAGACATTAAAATTTCAGATTTTATCAAAAATTCAAAAGTATATAAGTTAAATTTTGAGAATATCGTTTAACATACATTTTTTTATGAATAAGTGTAACGAATAAATAATATATTATAAAATTTAATGGTTCACTTAACGGACAAAATGCATAATACATTTAGTCAATTTTATGTAAATTATTTAACTCGTGGTAAATTCAACCTTAAAATTGTTTTTTTTTCAACTTTGCGTCATCTTTATTCCTGAAAGCATCAGTGATAAAATAATGTTTATAAATAATTTCTCGCATCATAATATGTTCGTTGTGTAATACATAAAAACCATTATCGAGAATAAATTTAACCAATCAATTTGTGGATCACGGGTTATTTTATTATATAGATTGTTGTTTGAGTTTTTGACCACTTAGGGACAAACGTTGTTTGATTTTTCTAAGTAATGTATAATAAACACATTTTTTTTTTATTGGAGTTGTGTTTTTATTTTAGGGAGATAAAATTATTATGCTGTGTATTTACTTAGCTCATTTCACTTTTCCATACCTTAAGACATGTAGAATATTATACTACGTTTAACTATTTTTTTTCCTAAATTATCAATGGCTCACTTCACCTCTTAGAAGCTTAATTTATCGTGCTGTAGCATACATACTTTTATTAGCAGTATTTTAAAAATAACAATAATAAAATTGTAGAAAATTTTACTCTTATTTAAACGAAACGAATTGGTGTAAAAGGTGTTATCTGGGTAAATTAAAACTAAATTAAAATTATAATAAAATTATGTATTATTTCAGGTCATGACAACATATTTAATTCCTGTCGCTATCCTCGTAATAATTATAAATATCTGTTTTTTTTGTCTAGCAATTTTTAAAATTATCACAGAATTTTGTTTCAATTTCTATGACGTTTCTGGAACAAAATTATTTCTAGTAGTTGTTTTTTTTTATTTCTATACCAGGAGCACCTCAGATGCCTCTTTGGACGATAATCACTTGCTTCCGTTTCCATCTCCATATTTTCTGACACTCCTGACGTAATACTTAAGTCCATTAGCCAACGGTAAATCGTCAGTTTGTGTCAGGGCTGTGGAGCCGGGTACAAGTTTATTGTTGAGCATCCCACCACCACCCGTTATGTGTATGCAGCCGCATTTTCACGGCCGCCTTCCATAACGAAATGCGATCAAGAAAAGAAAATAACTTATTCCTCATATTTTTGGCCCAATACAGAGCTGCACGGGACCTATCTTTTAACCATTCACTGTTGTGGAGCCGGGTAAAAAGGAACAACACCGACTCCGAATTGATTTTTTCAATCACTTTCGTTTAAAAAGCAATCATATATACTTACACATCATCTTTAGCCAGCCTTGCATGCAGTAGCAACACTATGGACTCTTGTGGTTAGAATACACATTATTAAACAGTTTTTAAAAATGGGCCGGAGTCTTAAGACTCTTCCGACTCCGGCTCTCGAAAAAACACCCGACTCCAACTTATTATTAACGTATTGACGATTGACCGTTGAATTTCTTACTCATTGAAAATCTAATTATTTTTACTTTACTTTACCGTTGTTAACTGACAGTTATTGGTGCAACGGCATACTTTTTTTCATATTATTTATTGTAAGCATTTTCAACAATAAAAGTTTTGTATTATAAAAAATTATAATTACATTATAATTGTATTAAAAACATGTATTTATTTTTATGATGAAAAATAGTATATAAAACCGTGTCCAATCACAATCAACATAAGTTTTCTATGAGAAGTGGTGGTCATTCAAATGCTCAACTTTTCTTTTTTTGACGAAAGTAATAGTAGGGAGATAGGATTGTAAATCGTTCTCATAGTTGCTGTAGGATTTGCCTACAGAATATTTAAAAGCGATAAAGGTTTTTAAAATTTATTCATACAATTAATAATTGGACTCCTATGTAATTATAATTATTTTAGAGATAACCTTTCGTGATACTTGTGGCAGTTGTGGCGATAGATTTTTTTTCGATCAATACTAATTCTTGCACATTATCACACAACAGTTTTTAAAGAATCGTTAAATATAAAAAACGAATGTTATAAATGTTTTTGTAGTATAATTCATTTAAGGATATCACACATTCATATTTTATTTTATTATTTGAAAGGCAAAACAACTAGTAACATTATTTGAAATCACTGCCATAATTTTTAATAAAATGTTATATCATAATATATACACATTGGTTACGGATGACTCGTATACGAGTCTTTTCGCCGGTCTGACTTACGCGTTGAAATATATACATCCAACGCGACAAATGTTTTAGATTCTCTATGCAGATGGCGTAACAAATGATTGGTGCATCATTTAAAAAATAAAATATTAAAATATATGCACAAATATTTTTTTTATTCGGTGATTTCGGCGATGAAAAATCAGCAGACAGTTAAAATAAAACTTTAAAAAATAGGCCACCAAAATATAAGCAATTGTAGGCTAAAAATAGGCTTTTATGTTTTCTAATTTTATTTTGAAATAAAATAAACAGGAGTAAATGTTTATTTGACTTGTTATTTATTACGTTTTCGATGAAATATATAATTCTATGTCAAATACCCGATTTTCTATATTAAAAAATACAAAAGATGAGTATCGCTAATAAAAGCAGGCTAAAATATATAAAGTATTATGCAACAAAGTGTTGCACAACTGGTGTCCAAATTATTGTTTTGAATGTCAAATAGTTTTAAAGTTATTTTTTTTTTAAAAGTACCTAATTTTTTGCAAAATTTCGCAAAAATGCCCCGATGCGAATGAGTTAATAAAATATATAAATACCCTTTTCAATGATAGTTTTCGATTAATATCTTTAAAAATAAATGCACAATAAAATTTCGGTCGTCAAATATTCATGATTAATTTGATTAAGATTCATAATCAAGGGACACGTCAATCAACTATTAAATTTTGTCAGTCTGTTGGTATTCTCGAACGTAGTGAATATTTTGTTTTTGTTTTCTTAATCCATTTCCAATCATAATGTGTAGCAGATAAAAAGCTATTGAGGTATACCAACAAAATTTTTATTTTCGAGGAAACTGTTTATTCTTCGGTTTTTCAACCTTTATTTTTTGAAGAAATCAGTAAAGGTAGAAGAATAGGGTTAGGACAGGACTAATTTAAATTAATTTAATTTCATAAAATAAAATTAATCAATAAAATGCACTATTTTATCGAGTAAGTAAATAATATTTCAATATTAAAATTACATTGGATGAATTACGTTGAATAACTTATAGAATTAAAATGTTTATGAAATGGAGGTATAAAAACAAATAGTGTATTCTTCACTATGTCTCTGAATGTTTTTTTCTTATAGTTGTGAGAAGAAAATAGTAAATAAAAATACAATTTATGTTAAGCATATTTTTTTACTAAAATAACTATGTATATTAACACACTATTTATATGTTATCGCCATGTAAAAACTTTGAAACAAGAACCTGCTAAATACCATTTTGATTTTTTTTCTGCTGTGAATTTGAATTTTATTTTAACATATTTTTCAACATTTCTCATAAAATGCTATTAATATTTTGAATAAGAATGGTTATCAATAAAATCAGTGAATATCACGGCACCCATATCAGAAAGTTAATACCGATCAGCATATCTGTAGTTTATTCACTGAAAAAATGCTTAGATTCTACGAAAACAAAAATGGCTTCTTAAATTTTCGTTATTTTGTTTATAAAAAAACATAAATTTTAATTTTCTGCTTTTTGGCAATTCATTTGGCCTTCGTAAAGATACATTTGAATAATATTTTGCACATAGAATGAATAGTTTTTACTTTCCTTAAATACAAATAATCTTATTTAATGAAAGAAATGACATTTCTTAAAGAATAATTTAATAAAACCTGGTTAATGAAATAGAAATAATATTTTAATTTAACCAAAATTATTTTAAAACATTTTTGTCTTTATGCGTTTATTTGTTTACATATTGTTTGTACAAAAAAAAAATACTAAAAAACATATGAAAAAAAAAATGTTGTTTTAATTTGTTTGCGCCATCCTTACATCAATGTCAAATTCTTTATCTTCTTCTTTAATTTGACCTGCATGTTCCTCGTTGGTGGGTTTTTTCGGTTGACAAATTTCAAGGTTAGGATTTCGAAGACAAGCTTTTGAGTTTTTTCTTTCTGCATAATCTTTTCTGTTGCTGGTGATTAAGTTTTGGACCCACGACAATCCACCTTGAATGGTTTCACGACCCTTATCCACCAATTCTTCAATATGTTCAATGGTACGTTTATTTCTGTGAGTAATGTCACCATTTTCATTCAGACTATAACTGTATTCAACTGGATACAAAACAAGCTTCTCTTCATTAAAATCAATGTTGCTTACGTTTGTTAAAGGTAATTCATCACTGAATCCTATAACACTTAAAACGAAAAACAATGCACAAAAACCAAATGAAAACGCCATTATTTACTAAATACGGTTATTGAAAACAATAGCAGTTTTTTTTTTATCTTGTCAGTATAAAATGACAAGCTTGACTGTCAAGTTTTATCGTTCAGCAGATAAAACTTTAAATATTGATTAGGAAGTTTTTACTCTGTTTATATGTTTACATTTCAATATCAATAATATAACCTTTGCAGAGGACTCATTTGAACCACAGTGAGCATCGCAGATATGATTTACGCAGTTAGTTTATATTGCGAATGTGTACTGAATTTTCATAAAAATGCTTATTCACGATAAAAAACGTTCTCACAGTGCAAATTTCAAAGGAAAACTTTTCATTTTTTGTCATTGTTTGTTTTTAAAACTTAAGGCTTCATTTGTAGCGTATGCTATACACATTGTAAAAAACTTTTTTCTTAGTTTTGTGACAACAATTTGAATGTCAATATTAATTGTAATAATTCAATTATTTTAAACCTTATATTTAAACTTATATCGATGGTTGTAAATTTATAATGATAAAACAAATACTTGAATGATTCATATTTATTATATGATAATGATATTATATAATGTTTAATATTTTGTTTATTTTTCATTTGAAATATATATAAAGTTATAATTTTTTTAGGAATGTTATCGTTTCACTCTTTTGAAGCTCGAAGATCGTTTTCAAGTTGAAAGCATTTTTCTCTTCTTCTTCGGGGCCGAGTTAATAATCCTGAAATTCTTATGCCAATAACTTACATGCTCACAATTTTTTATTACGTGGGTGAAACTATGACCAAAAAATATTTCCAAGGGCCGTTCGACTGATCAACTCATTGACTAGAGAACTGAACATTTTTAGTGACAGTATTCGTTAAATGTTTTTTGAGTTTTACTTTTTTATTTCATGATTTTGTACGTCGATTTTAATGTATTGTGTAGTATGATGTATTATGTTAATTTATTTTTTCTCATTATATTAAATGTGCATGGCAAATTTACGTCAGCTGTAATGTCATGTACTGTATTTTTAATTTTTAAACAATAAATAAATAATTTAAAATCAATCGGAAAATATGATACGTAAACAAAATAATAGAACTATGACCTTTTGCTCTCGTATTCATCTTTATCTTTGAGACTATCAGGATATATAATAAAATATAAATATTTATTTTTTTAAGAATAAAATGATTTTTTGGTGAATAAAAAAAAATGTTTTTTTAAATTTTATTAGTTACTTAAAAACATATAGGTACAATATTAGAAAAACAAATACATTTTTTTATATTTTTAAAACCAACATAAGTTTATTTTGTTGCCACACATATTTAATAAGACGACAAATGTTTGCAGCTTGAAAAATCTACGATTTATCATCCAGACATGGTTTTTGACGAGATGTAACTAAACATAAAGAGAAATTCAAACATCTATTTCAGTAGTGTAATTTTTATGAGTGATTTTATCGATTTCTTGAATCAAGTACAATCGATCATGATCCCAATATTTACTTATCAATCTTTCAATTTGTTCTTTTATTTGTTTCGATAACTTATTTCCTCCTTTATTATTACTGTCACCATGATCTTTCGTTGTACTGATCTTCTTCTCTTGTTTGAAATCTTTATTTTCTTTGTCATGAGGATCTGAACTGATAACCCCTGATGGTAAATCATTTTCCAGAAATGATGGGGGCTCGTTTTGTGATATAAGATAGTCGTCGTACTTTTTAACACTGTACCCATTGACCAATACAAAAACACTCACAATACACCAAAATAAACAAACTTTTAATGACATGGTGGTTTTTTTTATTTCAAACTGATGCACAGAAAATGGGAACTAGCTGTTTTAATATCTTGAAAGGTTGAAAAGATGAAACTATTTAATCGTAGATTCAGGTACATACATGCCGTATCTTAATATACAATTCAAAGATATAGGATTATTATTTGTTGAGGTTATCAATGAATAACCTTTTCGTATAAATAAATAACTTGTTTTTGCTAAGAGTTTTGTTTTTTATTTAACACATTATATTACTATTTAATATTTTATTAAAAAAAAAGGTTATTAGTAAGGCACTAAGAAAATTCAAAAGTTTCTTCATTCAAATCTTAAATGTGATAGAATATTATTTTTTTTGCATAATTATCACTATCGAAATCGAAATAAAGCAAACAAATCATGATACTAATGAGTTGCAATCAATCAGATTGGGATTTGTCCTTTTTAAGGGAAGCAAAGAGGGGATTATAAAATCGAAACAGAGCAAACAAATCTAATCATACTACTAATGACGTTAAACATTACAAACTATTAAACTAATGAGCTGCAATCAATCAGCTAGTTTGGTGATTACTCTATTGATTGGAAACAATTAAAGTAAGTTAACTCATTAGTATCATTATTTGTTTGCTTTATTTCGATTCTACACCCCCCTGCTTGCTCCTATTAAAAGGAAAAAAAACCCAAAGCACCATTTTGTAATTTCATAATTTTTAAATGTTAGAATCAATCTTGTTTCATAACTTAAGCAAACTTTACGATAGTAAGTCTGAAGATGCCTCTGAAAGAGGCGAAACACGTGTCACAGTAAGTAACACAATACGTGGAATAATCAAAGTTAATTTAAATTTTCTATTAAAGTGAACCTTTTTCTCATAAATCATTTCGTTATAGTTATTAGTCGGTATGATACTATTCTATCAAATTAAAGCTTTCAAGGATACGCCCAGAATACAAAATCCTAACCTTGCCGAAATCGACTTTCACGAAATCTTCTAAGACCGAGAAGGGCGTTAAAAATTCCAGGTGCGGCCCATCATGTGCGCCGGCGAGAGGGCCAATTAGTAGTTTTTAACGGCAATTACTCGGCGCATTCGTCTGATGCATACAAATTTCGGCCAGTCGCGCTGTAGGGCCAGTGCCCGAATCGCGACCCGTAATTTATGAATCCCACGACGCTTGTTACCGGGCGTCTTACACAGAGCCAATTTCACGGAAAGCGGAAAATTCACCCCAGAACAATTCTCTGCAAAAATCTCAACACATAAAGTTCAGTAATTTTATGTGTTTTTTTTAAAATAATGTTTACATTAAATTTTGAGCATATTGAAAAGCTAAAATTACGGTTATTTTTGTATTTTTTTTACCAATAAATATTTTGTTTTGAGAACATTTTGGCAGTACATAATTTTCAATATTATTTATTTTTATAAAATCTAATCGTTTTATATCACTAGCTGCGTGTTCAAGCGGTCAATGTCTTTGAATAAGTTCAATAATAAGATAACAAAAGCGATTAGCTAACAACTAGTCATATACTAACCCTATCCTTCTATCTCTACTACTCTCCTTGAAAAGAAGAGGTTGAGCTACTTAGTAACAAACAGGTCTCTTAGAAACTCTTCTGTTAAGATAAACTCCATTTAGAACTCCAAAGAGTTTTTTTATACATTGGGAACGGACACGGCTTAAAAGCATATATCAATAAATCTGTTTTGTTTTTTCAAGGTCAAAATGCTAGTCTAGATAAGCATTCCCGTTCTAAAAATACATCAAATTGTGAAAAAAATATCTGTCGTTTTTATTCAATCAAATAAATTTCATTTATCGTGGTCTTTAAAAAGTTTAACAATGCGTAATAAATAAATATATTTTAAAAAATATTTCCTTAACTGGGCACTTTCTGATAACCAGAAATGGAAAGACTTTTGACAGAATGACTTTTGCGTCTCATAAAAAACCCACTGTAAATGCCAATAAAAGTTTCCAGTATACATAAAATATATAAAGAAAAAACTTTTAGTTCTTAGAATAAGATTATAGGTCACATAAACTGTCCACTAATATAATGATGAGATCATCGGTAGCAAATAGCTATGTAAATAATAATGTTTATGTTTTGAGCATAAACGGATATTCTTATTTTAAACACGTTTATTAAAATTGTTTTGCTTTGTTGCACATCAGAATTTCTTCATCAAAACATCTATGGAACTTTTTTAATTGTGGCAACATGTTCAAGACAATGACGAAACTGAATCAAAAAATTATATAAGGATTTTTTTTAAATTTAAATTATTGAATATTTAAATTACAGCTTATGCCAATCCGTCAAATATTTTGAAGTTGAAAGATCATACGAGATATACTCGATGAGAATTTTTGTAAGTCACATGAGATAAACTCAATGATAATTGACGTCATAAACACCTATATTTAAACCTCAAATTCAAATTGAAAAAATCCAATTCGTCATTGACCTTACCAGGAATCGAACCCAGATCCACCTCATCGGTAGAACAACCTCTAACCAACTAGACCACAGCAGGCAACGGGTGTTATTCTGGCACTTGTTGTAAAAATAATTCCCCTAAACTAAACTGTCTTTTTAATCTCATCCTTCTCTCTTTTATTTCTCAAGAGAAGTTTACTGACTGAATTACCCAGAACCAGTTCCCGAAACAAATCATAGTTTAATTACGGGTACCAGTTTTTCAGCTATTTTTTTTGATCTTTATTATTTACGTTTGTTTTTCAATGTTGCTCTTGTGACACTCCTGGCAAATATATTTTGATTGAGCTACAAGTTAAGCTTTTTTTACTGAGCTGAAGTTATGTTACTATTGGTAGTGATTACAACGTTGACAACATTTTTGAAGAAAATGATAATAAAAATAATAAAACATTTTTAGTACTTTTTCCACATAAAATTTATTAGATCAGGACCGGTTTCGCTCATCGCGAGCATTATCAACTGATAAGAAAAATATATAAACAGTGATATTTATACAAATTTAAATTGAAATAAAAAGGTGTAAGCAACTATTAACAATTTAAAGGATTAGCAAATTACATTATAATTACACACAATTAAAATGCTTAACACCCATAACAATTAAAAAAAAAAAAAAAAAAGTATGGGTGTTATGGGTGTTAAGCATTTTAATTTTGTGTAATTATAATGTAATTTGCTAATCCTTTAAATTGTTAATAGTTGCTTACACCTTTTTATTTCAATTTAAATTTGTATAAATATCACTGTTTATATATTTTTCTTATCAGTTGATAATGCTCGCGATGAGCGAAACCGGTCCTGATCTAATAAATTTTATGTGGAAAAAGTACTAAAAATATTTTATTATTTTTATTATAATGCCATTCCACCAAGTATTGACAGTGAACACCTTAAAAGTGGAAAATGATAATAAAAAAACGAACATACGGTCAGAATTTAAATCAATTTTCGGTCAGAATAAAAATATTATACAGTCAGAATATTTTATAACCATTTTGGTAAGTTTAGTTGAGGTTAGTTTATTTTTAATTTCATTTAAATTGTGATTATTTATTTTGAGCGATATATTATGACCATTTAATACAAATTCTGACCAATGTAATACAAAATTCTGACAGGAAAAATACGAGTCATAAAAAAATATCAAGCGATGAATTGTCAGCGGATAAATTCCCAGCGTAGCCCAATTTCACGGGGCGTTTGCTTTACGAAATACATCCTCCGTATTAACCCTTCCCTTACCGTGCTAAAAAATCCCTTCGCAGACCATGCAGTAACGCTCTGTGACCGTCTAGAATTTGCCATATAGACGCATTTCTAAAGCAAAATGACATTTTCAAAAAACGCCATATGATTAAATATAGTGTATAGTACTTGTTTTGTGTCATAATTTGTGGCTAAAACTTGAAAAACTTATACAAATCATGCATAATTGTCGAAAGGAGCAAGAATCAAAATTCTGTGCAACAGCTAGTAGACGGGACGTGTCTCGATCACGTTTGAAACGATACAGTCATACACAAAGCGTCACGCAACTAATAATCGTTGTCGGGCGGTAAGCGGTTAGTGGAAGGGATAAGGAAATAATCAATCACACGCGTAAATACGTTATCTAAGTAAAATAATGTATTATATAAAAAAAACATAATGAACATTTTTGATACATTATATGTATTTGGAAACATGCTAAGAAAATAAAACTTTTTGACAAACATATTTAAAATTATTACAAAAAACCTAAAATTCGGCGGTTTATACGTAAATAAATTTACGCAGCGTAATGTGTGACACCGATTGAAAAAAGAAAAAAAATATATATTGGTACTATTAGTGAGTTTGTACACAACTCTATCAAATAAACACGGTCACATAATATTGAGTGAAAAAATCGTTCAAAATATGTATATGTTTCGAAACACTAACGCCATAGTTAGTAAATTTAATGTGATGTAATTAATAATAAATACCAGTTAAATTTATCCTAATTAACGTTTAAAAACCCCAGATTGCTTATCGCTCTTCGAAACACTAGAGTCATATTTAATTAGTGTAATATTATAATTGTAATTTGAATTAGAATATATAGCTGAGAAAAAAATAAGTTTAACCATAGATATGACGATGGCGAAAGCCAAAATAACTATCAACTCGTAAATATAAAAAAAAACTAGAACTAAAAACGTTGCTGTTTTTACCATATTATAATGGAGTTCTACCAAGTAAATTCCAAGTCAATAAATGAATATAACAAAGTAATTATCGCGAAGTTAGCAACGGGATATGTGTATTGGAATGTGGTTACGGGAACACTATTGTCTGGAATGTGATCGCGCGTCTGAGCTGATAAGCGTCAAGGAATAAGATTGTTCAAACACAATCGCATATTGTTTTTTTTGCGTTCTCCGTCTTACTCGTGGAATTCATATGATTGTTTCGCTCGGCAAAACTAAAGTGTTTCTTACTCTTACATATTGATATTTATATATGTCTATCTCATGCTCGATAATTCAATATTTTTCGATGATAAAATCGACGAGACTTTAAAATTATGTATAATTATACAAAGAAGACGTTGAATGTATATTTTTTAAAATTTATATTCATATGTAAAACTATTTTATTGACAAATAGAAAAAAAAACAATTTTTTTAGAGACCTATAACACGGGTATTTTAAAGGTTTAAAAGCCGAAGTCCGCTGCTGTTGCTGCAAGGGTACGGAAGAGTTAAGAAGTCTTAGCGACGGCTCTTTGTTTATATTTTGTATTAGTGATTACACCTGGTCACGCTACTGAACAGCACCAGTCAGCCCCTCCTCCCTAGTCTGATTAGATTTCTGTTTGGCATCCTTTTCGCGATTCAATACATTTTTTTTATTCTCAAAACCATAAAAGAGTAGGTTCTTATAATCTACTAGATAATAATTAAAACAATTGTTTGTCCTAATTAAATTATTTAACTATAACAATATCTTTGTATCTTTTTTCATAGACATATAAGTCAATATTTTATGTAAAAAAACAACAAACAAATAAAGTGGATTCTATAAAATATAAATAAACTCATTTTCGTATCATTTTATCATACAATATGTAACATAATTTACAAAACCCGATAAAAGCGTACAAAACAAATTTGTAAGCTCTTCAGCATGTAACGTAAACCACAAACAAAAACCGATGAATTCAATGTCAATGCTCAATGCTGAAAATCTACATTATGGAGTCGGGATATAAGAAATCGACTATGACTCCGTCTTCAGCCTTAAATTAAAAACTGACTGACTCGGAATCTAAATCGATTTTTTAATCATTTACGTTTAATTAACATGTACGTTTACCATCAGATCATTCTAGTTACTAGAATAATTTCAGTACATAGTCATTATTTCACCAATCAATATTCGTCTAATAATTGAACAACCAATATTGATTTTTCCGACACCGCAACCATGAATGATGGAAAAAAAACTAACTATTAAACATTAATTTTGTTTAAGAAACAAAACAGTTAGTTGTTAACTGATAACGTTGAAATGTGGACATGTTTTTCGACGTCTCATGTATTTTTATTTTTTTTATTGACTTGGTAGAACTCCATTATAATACAGTAAAAATAGCAACGTATTTAGTTCTACAGTTTTTAAATATTTATTAGTTGATAGCTATTTCGGCTTTCGCCACCGTCAGAACTATGATTAAAATTACATTTTTCTCAGCTATATATACTGGCTCCGAAGAGATACAATGCATCATGTTAGAGTGAATAAGTCGCCCGCTGTGGACTAGTTGGTTAGAGCTTGCTCTGCCGATCAGGTGGGTCTGGGCTCGATTCCCGGTAAGGTCAATGTCAAATTGATTTTTTTCAAATTTTAAATTGAGATCTAAGACATAGGTGTTTTTTACGCCAATTCTCCTTGAGTTAATCTCATGTGACTAACAAAAATTTCTCATCGAGTATATCTCGTATGATCTTTCAACTTAAAAACTTAAAAATATTTGACGCATCGGCGTAAGCTGTAATGTCAAATATTTTGAAAAAAAAAATTAAAAAAAAAACTGTAGAACCAAATAAGTTGCTACTTTTACACTATTATGTCTCATATAAATATTATATATATTTATCCATGTCCGCTCCCAATCTGGAAAATATTGCCTTCTTAGGAGGTATCTCAACAGATTTTTTTCTACGAGAACTGTTTGTTACTCTATCGCGCAACCTCTCTACTCAACTAGAGTAGTAGGGATATAAGGGTACGGCTAGGACAAGACTAGTGGTTAGTTAATCACTCTCGCTATACCCAATTATTAAAGTATCGGAAAGGGTGAGAGGGAATTTTTAGAAATCACAAACACCCATACCTTCGAACAGAAATCGATAAACCTATCTGGGACTCGAACTCGTGAAGTCCGGCACGGAAGCCCACAACACTAATGGCTGCGCCATAGCACCCGACAATATTATATGAGTCGTATAGTATCAAAAGTAGAACTATCCATTTTTCAAAGTTGCGAAAAAAATACGAAAAACGTTTTGTTGGCTTTTTCAGTTTATCAATTTAAACGCAGTTTTAAACATAGCTTATCAACGAGAGCAACTTAATATTTGTATGGGACATCACTTAAAGTAACTCTGTGATTGGTCGAAATTCTGATTTATCAAACGGTTCTACTTTTGTTTCCAACGTCGTGGACAGTTCTGCTTTTGATACCAAGCATCATTTTCTTTTGCTTTTTTGTATCACATTTATTTGATTTTTAAACATAGTTTAAATTTATAGCCATACACTATAACAAGCAGAGTAATTTGACAGCATTAGTTTAATTCCTACATATATGGGATAGTTCTACTTTTGATACTATACGACTCATATATACCTGCGTTTAATAAAATAATAGTTTATTTATATTGTATTTTTTTCTCTGTTACATATGTGTGCATATTCTTTTAAACATTAAACGTCGTAAAACAATTCTACCAATGTCACTGACCTATCCCTAATTTGAAAGTCTTAAGATAACACCAATGCCGGATAAGCTAACCCAATTCCGGTAATAAGGCATTGTCATTTTTGGCTTTACCACGATGAAATTTCTATGAACGCTACTAAAATAGTATATTCGATGAAGTTCAATTAGATTTTTTTATCGTCACGAGTAAAAATTGTGTCGGAAAATAACAACTAAACATGTTTTTTTGATTCTGGTTTCACGAGATTTTTTTTTATAATAATTTCAATAATAATATTTCTAGAGTGAAATCTTTAGACTTGAAAAATGTCATTTACTTTTAAGAAAACTATTTTAAAAAATTGATCATTATTTCTCAACAAATGTTATTAGATAGAATCCTCATAGCTGTGATATGATTTTCGAATTATCCAATTATTTTTGTAAAAAGAAAAATTATAACGATGAAATTTTTGACACACTAGACACCCGAGGTAAAACAAAATTTTCAGGTTTTTCTTAGTGTTGAATCATTGAGTTTATGCTACGAGCATCAATTTTATGACCTGACATTTAGTACGGCCTATTGCCATAATAATAATAATAAGGCACTTCAATACATAGACCATAAACAAGATTTTACTGTTTTTGGATATTTTTATGTTTAGCCCTACTCTATACTACTAAAAATAACAAGCTTTTTTGGGACACGACTTTTTTTAAAACAGATAAAAAATAAAAATATTACCTGCACAACGTGTATTTATGCGATGTTAGTAAAAATAATTTATAAACAACCATAAACAATTCCAACTCTAACCTTCTATCGAAAGCCTTTTTGTAACGGCAACATACCTTTATATACGATAGAGTTTAATAAAAGCAATGTATGTACATAATATGAAAGAATAATCAATTCTGTTAATAGTTGTTTCAATATCACGCCATCTTCAAGACAATTACAAAATACGTATTTGTTTATTTAAAAAAGGGTGGGGAATAATCTACAGCCACCCTTATAATTAAGACAAATTGTTATATGACCTATAAACAAACATTCGTGTAGTTAATAAAATCGAGCCGTATAGGATTTTCAAAACATCTCAGTTGAGTTTTTATTAGAAATTCATAGCTTATTGAATGTTAACTGTCAAAAAGAGAATAATTTCAATATTTATTGTATTTGATTTTCTTAACGATTTATATTTTTTTCAAAAAAAAAATGTGCGTTCTGGTTGAGATGCAATTTTTTATTGAATAAAATAGAAGGTTAACGCGCACGCCACTGGCTGCAAGTAAATTTTATACAGATAAATGTTATTGTAACAGAACAATTAACTTTAATGTTTTCAAATTTGTATCAAGCTAGATTTTATCAATTAAACGAATGTTTGCAAAAAAGTTATTTAACAAGTTGTCTTAATTATAGATGTCGCTGTTGACCACTACAGTCACCTTTATATAAAAATAATAAAACGAAGGTCATTAATGATAGAAAAAACAATAAACCAAAATTTAAAAGGATTTTTAAAAAGTAAAAAATACAAATAATTCAATTTAGGTCATTATTTCTACGCTGTATAGACGTCTTCTAAAGTAACCAATTTATCGTTTTAAATAGTCTAAAGATAAAATTATTTAAGTGAATCTTCAGTGTCTACTTGAATTCTTGGCACATTTAACATTCAATATTTCATGCCAATTACGTTAAGGTCTACTAACAAAAAAGATTATATCGTTATTCAGATCTAAGAGAGATATAAAATAAAATTTTAACAAATTGTGTCAACTTAAATTGAGTCTAGCACATTTTATAATGAGTAACTTTGCACGATTTGTACATGCTCTGATGGCCATTTTGTCTTCCAACTTTTAAAATAAATTTCATTTTTACTTTACCTGAAAATTCCCGGCTAAGTCATTTAACAAGACGTAATGGAAGAAAAACAAATTTATCCCTTGAACACTCAAGACTCGCTCCTCTTTCGGAGGATTAACTCAATATTTTATTCTTAGCTAATTTAAGAATTTGAAAAGCAAAGTGGAATGGCATTTTGCTTCAAATGTTTTTAAAAAAACTTAAAGACTAGCCAAATTGAAAGATGTTTTCGCAGTTTTCGTTTTGATTTAGACAATTTTTTTATCCTAATTTAATAAAAACACGTCTACCTTATTTCTACAAACAAAAATGTCATCTTAAAATCGTCTCTCACTTTCAAATGTTTTTTTGTCGCTTTGCGTCAAGACAACAAAAATAATTACGTGTTTTTTAGCGAGTATAAGTTATAAACGTGAAAATGTTATTCACGAAAGCATTAGTTATTCATGTCATTATGACAAATAAAACATGTGTAGGTTTTTCTATGTTTTTCTTACTGTCATGCACTTTCTTTAATCCCTTTGATAGTAATGAAAAAAAAGCAACTTAAAAACGGTATATTATTTACAGTCGTTATTGCACAGCACACTGAGTGAATTAAACTTGTTCAGAAAAATACAGATAGCAAATTATATTATGTAAGTCGTCTACGAATCAAAATATTAATAATTTTATAAATTTATTTCACGTTCTAATCCACAATAGTGATACAGTAAACAACTCATATGGAAATAAAGATGGGCTTGAACCAATTTACGACTTTTTGCATGAGTACCATTTTTTTGCTTAGCTTTATTGCAATGAATTCATTAGTAATTAAAATATATGACTGCTATTCCGCTGCTAGTATTTGAAAGTATTGTATTCTTTAAAAACCATGTCCACTTCTAATGTATAGCACATGGTGGTACCTCATGGAGGTATCTTAACAGAACTGAATGTTACTCAGTTTTTCAATCTCTCTTATTCGAATAGAGTAGTAGGAAAATAAAAATAGAGCTAGGAAAAGACTTAGTAAACACTCCACTTCGTTATTACGTATTGAAGGGTGGGAGAGAATATTTAAACACCACACTTATGTCACCGAACAAAAATCGATAAATTGATTTCAAAATACTGTTCGTACTGGGACTCGAACCCGTGAAATGCGTCACAGAAACCAACGACGTTGACCACTGCATCACGAGCCGACAATGTGTTTTGTATATAAAGTAAAAAAAACCTCAAAATTACGACTGTATACAGTGATCTATTTTTATCAGTTTTAATTCCTTCCTGAGCTTTAAGCTCTGTTTTTTTTGCATATGACAGTATGTGGACAGTTAAGAAGCCAATGAGTCTGTAATAATAAAAAAATGCAAGCTTTTGTGCATTTTGAAAAGTACACAATACGCTGTTTCATTGAATCGATTGAATGATTCATGATTTTTCATTATTCTAAGTCTAAGATGGATAGCTATTTGATAGCAACTGCAGTAGACTTTTTAAACAAAGGCAGTTTTCTCGGCAGTAAGCTGCATTCTTTTTATGTTCGCCCAATTTATAGCGTCCTTTGTTTCAAAGGTCATTAGCTTTTTTAACACTCCACTATTTTACAAGCGCGCAATAAGATAGGAATTTTATTTTAAGTTTTTTACTTTACTTTACTTACTTTAAAGCTGCTCTCTTGAAAAACTATGTGACTTTGTAAGGATTTTTTTCTAAATCTTTTTTCGTCGTAACATAAATCCTTTTTAAATGTAGAAGATTTAAAAAAGATATAATTAACTTAATTTATGCATCTTACTGTCGCATAATGGTATTTATGTGCTATGTATCGATTGATCAAAGAATATGAATTTTGATAAATTATGTTGAGAAATCAGGTAATGTACATTTTTATTAATATTGCTGAGCTTGAAACGTGAATCGTTTTTACCCTCTACGATTGAGCTTATGAGCTTTGAGAATATCATTATATCGGAAAAAACTGTGGAAAGTAATATATGGCTATGCTTATTTATTCTTATGATAAGATTATTTTAACCTATATGGTCTTACAAACTATATTCATTTTTGAGAATTAAATTTGTGAAATGATCACAACAATTTGGAGACCAAATAATATACCTGTGACCTGGATACAAAGCAGATAAATTATATTATGAATTTAAATAATTTATTCCTCGTGTTGTGGTGCAGTGGTTAACGTCGTTGACTTCGGTAACAGCTCTCACGAGTTCAAGTTCCAGTACGAACACCATTTTTGCAATCGATTTTATTTTTTTAATATTCACCCTCACCCTTCCAATCATTATATAAAGGGATTAACGATTTGTTTTACCACTTGTCTTGTCCTAGCTCTATTCTTCGAAAAAAATCTGTTGAGAAACTTTCATAAGGAGGTAATATGCTTCACATTGGGAGTGGACATGAAATAAAAAAGGCAATAATAGTACTTAAAAATGAATTAGTGAGATGTAAGTTGTTAAGATATTTTGTTGGCTATTAATTATTACTTTAATATTTATTCAAGAAGTTTTTATACAAAGACCAAGAATTTTAAGGACTGGAAAGTTTATTAAAGTTAAATATTACGAAAAATTCGTTGCATTTAAGTAAAGCGAGGTTTCATATAATTTAAAAATGGTACAAAACATTTTCGAAGTCTAATCTTTTTGAATTCTAATTTTAATGTAAAACATCATTTTCAGTTTTGAAAGTGATATGAACACGAAACATACATATTTTTTATTGATTGTCTGTGCTTGGACTTCATAAAGCTATCCAGGCACAGGCTTTAGTTATACAATGATACTATTATTCTTGCTACCCCTGAAGTCAGGCAAAAAGCCAGCACGCTTGTTCGCCGAATCACCTACGTATGTTCTATTTAATTCTTTGTCTTTAGCGCACACTTTCATTATTGTTGTACGAAAGTGTGTAAACGCACCGAAAGTTATTTGTTTTTTCCCGCCTCCATTTTCTGCCCAGTTCGCGTGTTCTTTTTTCGTTATCTCCAAAACTGACCGCCGGATGGCTCCCCAAGGGGCTGTAAAGCGCGAAGGGGGGAGTGGAAAAACTGGCGTGGGGCTGCAACCTGCCCCACATCGAAGGGGTGATACTCACTATTGTTTATTCGGTCCGGGTGTATTAAACTTTGATGCGCGAATACTGCCAGCGGTAAAGGCATATTCATGACAGAGCGTCATTTTATGTCACGAAAGCCTTATAACCAAAGAAATTTTAAATAAAAATAATCAACTGCGAACAGATACCTTATTTATATATATTCGTTAAAATATGAATATAATAAAACATAGATAATATAATTAAGAAATATTTATTACTCGGTTTGATATTTATTGCATGGAGGCATTTTCTTTGAAATGATTTTTTGTTTATAAAAAAAATCTCTTTGTTCAGAGACATTTATATAATGTTGTCTGATAATCATTTTTAGGGATTTCACTGTCAATGCTTAGTGGAAAAGGCATTTTATTAACTTTTCCGGTTCTAAGCTCAAGAAATGCGACCCCAATACCCACATTCTCTTCAATATCTATTTTAATATGGGTGATACAATGTTTATAATTAAGGTATTTTTATATCATAGTTTTTTGGACCTTTTGTAGTTTATATAAATACGCCATAACGCGATAAGGCGATAAACGCCCGCGATAACAATCGTTCGTAATATAGCTGAGCTAAATTCGTCAGTTGTAATTTCATATGTGTGCTGGGATGACGTCTTTTTTACGCGCAACTTAAAATATGATTATTTATTGAAAACCACGGATTTTTATAAAAAAAAATTGTGAGGAATGATGCAAAGAGATATTTTAAAGCCCTTAGACTAATTTTTTTTTGAAATTCATAAGAATAAGGCCAATAATGAGGAAACCACTGGGGTCCCTCAACGACCCCCATCGACAGAAAAGTATTTTTCTAGTCTCCGAGCTGCGAGAGTTAAAAAAATAAAATACTCATCTGTACAAATTCCACTTTATTTAATAAGATCAGGAGCAGTTTCGCTCATGACGAGCACTATCAACTGATACGGTTCCCGGTAAATAGCTCGAATGGAAATTGCTCGAATAACAAGATAATCAATTTGTTTCCGTTTTTTCTGTCCGTTTGTTCTGTCTTAGCCCTAGTCTTCTATGTTTTTTGGAAATATATAGAAACAGTTTGAGTAATTAATTAATAAGCAGTTCTCGTAGAAACACTTCTGTTGAGATAAACTCCATTAAAAGATCATATGTTTCGCATTTGGAGCGAACACGGTTAAAATAAATACTTACGAAAATTATTTTTATATTTCACTCTCTTAACACAAAAATCGTTTAAATAACCAAGCAATTCGAATAATTTGTAATTCGAGCAATTTACCGGTTACCATATAATACAATGGTACAGAATTATATATATAAAAAATAATAATAGTAGGGTGCTACAAACAATTGGTATTGAAAGAAATTTTTAAATAAAGGTACAAAATTTGAATAAGTGACACTAAATTGACTTAACCCTACTACCCCTAAAATAAAATTACAAAGCTCATCAAAGAATAATTTGACTCAAAAGGGGACTAACGGTAATTTATAACGTAATCGATTAACGTAAATTCCTGTCAATACCAATTAATTGTTACACACTATTAATTTAATTGAACACTGAACATTCTATTCTCATACAAGTCGATAATGCTCGTCATGAGCGAAAACGGTCCTGATCTTAATCTGATTAAATAAAAATGAAATTAGTATTTTTTTTTTTTTTAATTGTCTGATGATGTTGATGCATCTTGTGCTACCCACGCTTTGGCTTTTACCAAACGTCAGTTAGAAGCTTTTGTACTTGAACAAATAGTCATTATTGTTTTGAAATTATTTAAAAAAATATCAATTCAGTTTAATTTGTCCAAAAAAAAATCATATCAGAAAATAAGCAGTTTAAACTACATTTGTGTTCATTTGGTCAATGAAAATAGACAATACTTGATAATAATTCCATTTTGTTTTAAATTTTCTAGCATAACGGTAATAATATATTATATATGTATTTGTAATTAGTATAATGTGGACTGATCCTATATCGTGATCCATCACAGAGAGTCATGCACGCCAGTGGTCATACGAAATGATGTGCTAGCCATGATGATTTGTACATCGGTAATGGTTTTGTTGCCTTTGCACAATTCAGTATCATGTTCACAAGCGTGATGATACATATCATTAGGATTATGGAGTGGTACTATTCATGTTGCGGGCTAACAAGATTGTGAGTTTTGATAAATGATCAATGAAATTTATATTTATTAAAGAATGTGTTGATTGAATTTCAGTGCATATAAAAAAATATTATTTCAGTTAAATACATTACTTAGTAGAAGAAATCTTATAAATTTAATAGACGTTGAAATTAAATTGAGATCTGATTTTTTTACCAGTATAAAAATGTAACTTTGAAAGTCTTTCTAAAGTATATTTTGATGATAGAATGATTCATTTCAATAAACACAAGTGTCATATTTGATTGTATAATAAAAAAAAAGTAAAACGTTTCCCATTTTTTTTATCATATATACACACATTTTCTTCTCCTTGCTTTGATTTTTTTTGTGTTATTGATTAATTTCATTATTAATTATTAAACGTTTTACATAGTTAAAAAAAACAAACTTATCTACGTGTAAATAATATACAATTTGAGATAAACTAAAAAAAATGCCATACTTAATAATTGCAATATCATTCTTTTCGTCCATTTCTTTATCCAGAAAACATTGACAGCTTAAAAACTCCCAAATGTTCTCAAAATATTTGAAGGCGATTTGTTTGATGATTTTCAATTCGATATTAAAGTTTACCCAAATACGGACAGTCATAAGCTCTTTTTCCAGGAAATTTTGGAAATAAATACAGCACAATTGCATAGCCTTTCGATTTTAAATGAAATATTAAACCTTCCGAGATCTCCACTTCTATACCCTATATAAATATAGTCATAAAACCTTCGCCGACAAACAAATAAATATATTTCTTGAAACTACTTACTACTCAAATCTGTGAGCATTCCCAAGAGCTTATCCTTTTCGCCAGCAATGGCCTCAAACTCAATGATACATTTATTTCTTATATAAACACGAAACATTCAATTACTAAGCGTCAGTTCAAGTTCATCCGTGCACTTGAACGCCTGAAGATGCCGAAAGGCGAAACCCGGGTCGTTAGTGACAAAATCTGTGAGAATGTACATAGTTTGAACGATTCAAATTTAATATTGAAATTCCACCAAGCACCTTCAGTTGAAATCTTTAAAGATATCCTTATGTTTATTGATATAATTAATTAATATTATTATGGCTCAACTTAATGTTAATACAATAATACGTTACATGATACATAAAAACAAAAACACATGTGTCCAATTTAGAATGTTGAGAGTAAGCGACATTTTTATGTTTCACGCTTAAATTTTAAATATTTCCTATAGAATTGGTTTTCTGTCGTACCTACGTAGTGTATTTTTAGTAAACCGGTTATTACAATGAGTATAATATAAACAAAAGTTGAATTGAATTTATCGGGGTTTGCGTGTGATTTCGTATACGTTTGTCAGATTTGCTATTCATAAATCATTACATTGTATATAAAAAATGAATTAAAATATTTCCTACTTAGTGTTGATAGATTTTGAAAATATATCGAGTATCGACTCGCTTTAAAGCTTAAGTATATTTTCATTTTTTTTTTGTTTTGCTAGTATATTTGTTATTAACTAGAATAATAGGTTTATGTCTGTTTTTTAACCAAATTTCTTCTTTCTTTTTGTAAATGACTCAACGTGATTTCTTTATTTAAAGATATGCCGTGGGGTTGATGTCATATAAGTGCGACTAAATCTTGAACATAAGTTTTCAGCTTACCGAAAGCTCTTTACGTCAAATTTTTTTTAAAAGCTTTGACCTAAATAGGTTTTCTGAAGTTTAAAGCTCTGAAAGAGTAATTTAAAATCTTTTACCGCAAAAAAGCTCTCTTAAAGCTTTCAAGTCGAAAAAATACCGCTTCAAGGGTGGCTGAATTAATTTTTAATCGTTAAGCTTAACAAAAGCTAATTTAAATTCAAAGTTCAGTCAAAAAGTGTCTCCGCCTGAAGCATTTTTAAGCTTTTTCGGAAGTTTCATCTGTTCAAAGTTCATTGTATTAAATGTTTTTTAAGAGCTCTTAAGTAAAAAATAAACTACATCAAAAAGATTAAAGAGCTTTGAGCTATTAAGTTCTAAAAAAAATAAAGTAAGAGATTGACTTTGCTTAGCTTAACTGAAGTTATTTGAGAGCGTTTAGCTCACTAAAAGGTTATTGTGTCGAAAGGGATTTAAATTATTTAAAAACTTGTAAGAAGAAAATCTATATAAAATATAAGAAGTCACCGCTTGAAGCTATAGTGAACTGGTTAAGGAGCTACCATAGGTCAAAAGCTCATTGCGTCAAAAGCTATTGAAAACTTTATTGTTATTAAATTCTTGGTTAAAGATATTAAAGAGTTTTAAGGTCACTAAAAGCATATTGAACTCTCATATGCTCATCTCTCTGAAAAACTCTCTAAAAGCTTCACTTAAGCTTGAAGCTCTTATGAGCTTTGAGCTCATCAGAAACTTTTTTTAGTCATAAAGGAAAAAAAGCCTAAATGATTTTGAACTTCATTGCAGTTATTTAAAAGCTTTCAGCTCACCAATATTTGGTTTTGACACCAACTTAAAAAAATATTATCTAAAAAAAAAATTACCCAAGGATTAACAACAATTGATGCTCTGAGAATTTATAAGTAAAGGCTCTTATTGCACCCGTTGATCATAAAAGTTTAATATTTTTTGTGTTGACGTTGATTGGACGTATGGAATCATCATATTTTACAATACATTTTAAGATCGATCGAAAAATTATAAATACAAATTTATATCTAAGGATTAGAATCGTTTATAACAAAACTGAGTCACAAAGCCAACTAACACTACTAAGTTACTCTCTGTGTTATATATTTACATAAATAATATTTGATAGTCACGTCCACAAAATACTTTATTAACATGACGATTCGCACTTAAATGTTAGACATTTAAAGTGATACAATCTCTGACACTTAAAATATGTATTTAAAAGAAAAATTATGTACATTTCAGAATAAACGGACATGTTAATTATGGTGGTATCCCAATCGGGCATTTTGGTGTTTCTTTTTGTTGTAGTTGGAATAGGTTATTTATGTATATTTATGTAAACAAGTCCACTTAAATGTCGTAAGATAAACATAAAATGCGTATTAAAAAATTCTTTCCCTATGAGTTTTTTTATTCAACGGAATAAATACAAAAGTAAAAAATGTAGGGAAATTCCAATGTCACCATTTTTGAATGAAATATTATTCAAATATCTTTTTTTATGTATGGATGAATAAACAGTAACAACGTCATTTTTTGTTTCAAAAATACTGCAAAGAGGTTTATACAGCATTATATGAGGTTTCAAAAACAACACTCAAGAAATAATAATTAGTTTTTAAAAGTTTACAGATGATGTAATAAAAATACGAATATAAGTTTGTCGTCTATGTCGTAATAAGAGCTGTGAAAAGTTTATCTGACTCGATGTCGTGCAGCTTTAAGGCTTAATACCTAATTGTCTAATACTGAAAAGTCACCATTTGGTAGGCTCAGCGGAAGCGATGACTTTGCGTTTGTTCCTACCCCATTCCGTATTAGATCCTTCGACTTTTCATTTGGTTTAAGCAGTGACGCATTTAATATTTCAAAATAAAAACAATAAGACAATACGAGGGTTACTAGATTGGAAAAGAATATTCAAAATAATTAGGTGACAACCATCATGAAGATAAATCTATATAGCTCAATGATTACAGCTTTGGAAACTAAAAATTACATATTTTATTACACTTTTGTTCAAATTTGCCATCTTTTGTTCAAATTCATCAGCTATACAACATATACATTATTATAAAAATCTATATATTAATACTCGATAAGGTTCGTTCGTACGTTTGTTTGTTTGTATGTTCGCAATTTCACCTTTTCGATGACGTCAAAAAATATGGTTTTATTATATCCGCTATTTGCAAATTTCGTATTTCAGTCCCGGTGTATTTTAGTTCTTTAAGAGAATTGGGTGTATTCCTATAAAAATCCACTTAGATAATTATTTACGCTTAGATTTTCCGGCTTATTCAATAAATTGGTTTGTAATTTATTTTTCACGCCAGTAATTTTCTTATTGCTTAAAAATGCAACAAAAATTTTCTCCGTTGATGGCAACGGGCTTACAGCTAGTGTTTATTATATTACAAATTGATAGTTTGGAGAAGGTTTTGGCATAAGTGTTATTTTCGATTCCCGGTGTTATTTTTTTAGGAATAATATGTATTAATAAAAACACATTATTCCTTTGTAAAAAAATACTGTTATTTTTATTTTCAATGTCAATAGTTGTTTACACCTTTTCATTTAAATTTATTTTTGTATATATAGCACTGTTACATTAAATTTCTTTTCAGTTGACAATGCTCACAATGAGCGAAACCGGTCCTGACTTTTTAAATAAAGTGAAATAAAGTACAAATGAATATTATGTTTTTATAACTATTGCCTTTCCACCAAGTATTGACAGTGAACAATATATATTATCAAAGTTTTTAACGTCGTTGATATCGGTTGCGGAATTCACAGGATCGACTTTCAGTGAAGACAGTATCATAAATTGATTTTCCAATAAATTTATAGATTATCGTTCGAATACACTGATGACTAAATTCCCTCCATTCTATCATATTCTAAAAATGGTGAGTAGCGAGAGCGATTAACTTACCACTCGTGCATATTCTGACTCTATAAAAAGGTTTGCTTGAACTACTGAATAATCAGCAGTTTCGGCAAAACATTGTTATTTGTGAAAAGCTCCATAAGAAGTTTATTTACTCCACATTAAAAGCTGGCATTGCTTCAAAGAAAAATATTGGAATAAAGTAATGTCTCCTTTTTTAACCACTTGAATACCAAGCGGGCACAGGTGTCTGGAACATATGCAAGCGGATGTCCAAGACATTGAAAAAATCAAATACTTGGTATTCTAAAAGAATATAAGCAATATTTTGATGAATATGTGTAGTTCCATTTATACTGAGTCAATATAGGTTTTTAAAATATCGAATTCGAGTGTATATTAGGCAAAATTATTTTTATCAAAAACACGCAGTATCTCTGAGATATATTAATGATTTATTTGCGCGGTATTCAAGCGGTTAAGACAAATTATAATACTTTATGACTTCTTCCTGATGTTTCAAATTAAATAATAAGTAAACCAGCCGTCACTACGACACTGGCGGTGCGTAACGGTTGAACAGCAAGAAGTGGAAAAATAAAACAACTATTTTGCAAGAGCTGCCTCCTGCTAGTTACTAAACTTTTTACGGCAAAACTTTTTCGGTTTGTTTGTAACAATGCCATTAGAATAAGAAAACTCAAGGCGAATGTTAGTAGCGTATTTTTCAAATTGTGATTGCGTAAATTACGTGAAAATGCATTAAAAACGACGCGAATTAAGTTGTTACGAAACTTCTTATAGCAATGAGCTCTTTGATATTTTTCTTATTAAACTTATGAAAGTTATAAACGTTCCAGGCACTTTCTACTAACACCACGACAATTTCCTTTTAGCTTTTTTTATTTAGGAACTTATAATTACTGTTGAATATTGTGTAAAAACGTCTAATCTTATATATTAAAATATAATATTTACAGATTTAAATAGAATTTCTACATTCTTATAATGGATTTCTGGATCTTAGCAATTCTATTAAAACCTTTAAATGGTATTGTGAAAGAATATTTTGAAGGCATTATGAGTTTAAATGTCTTTATCTTATTATGTCACGTGAGTCCGATTTTTTCAAACCCTCTTAACTAATTGAATATTTTAATTGAAAAATATGTTAAAAACTGTTTTTATTATGTGTTGTATATACTGTTAGTGTTAAACTTCTTCACAAGCATATGTGAATATAATATATGGTACGGTTAGAATTCTTCATTACAAAGCAACGGAATATGAATAGTTTAATAATGAAAAAAAGTACAATTACAGTAACAGATCGTTCAAGTTTTTACTTGTTATTATTTATAAAAATAAATAAGTTTACTCTATTTTTTAAGCCATATATTTTTCAAGTTAGAAACTTGCCTTTTAATAAATACAAGCATGTTGATAAAACATAAATAAGCATATTTACACTACGTTAATCAATCCCCGGATCTTAAGAAGAATGATTTATTTATTGAAGCTTTAAGTAAATGTGGGAAAAAAACCATTATAAAAGTTGTACACTTTTTTTTATTTTATGCAGGTGTCATTTCAGCATTAATTGCTTTCATTCAGCATTCCCAATAAATGTCAACGAAGCTTTTAAAGTAAAGCCAGTTTTTTGCTAATAAAAACGGAACGCAATTTACGCAAGTGGTTTTTTTTTGCAGCCGGAAAGGTCAAATTTCATGTAGCACTTATATTTTAGGCGATAAGGGGCACAAGATAGCGTTCGGGGCATCGCTCACCTACGGAAACGTTTTCAGATATAAAGCGTTCAAAATTGATGGAAGTTGTAAAAAACATAAATAACAATCACGTGATTGCCATATAGCGATGCTCCGAATCACCCCCCGGGTAATAATTATTTTTATCGCCGGTAATGAAAAGTCCAGTTGCCAAAATTGGGCTTCGAATGTTTGGGGACGTTCCGCGCTCTGCGGATTTTGCAATATAAAATACTCGCGCTTTTGTACACTCATTTTTATTTGTAATGCGCTTGATCAGAAATTAAACATTTTTAGAATACCATTTCGAAAGTGTCGGTTAAGCACACAAAAGGGCAGATAAAGAATAAAAAAGTATCAAACGTTTCCGAATTGAAATGAAATATATTCTACAAACGTTTATATTTAGATTTACAAAGACGAAATTTTGATCGTAAACACATCGCAATATGACAAAATGTTGGATTTTTTTGATATTAACCACGCCGTCAAAAATATCGACAGAAAAAAACATAGATTTTTTATGAATCAAATCAAATAAAATAAGAGATAATTTTCATTGCGTCGCGTATTATTATATTTGAAATAGCTTGAGGAAAGTTCTGATAACATTTAAATAGAAAGTTATTACGCATACAAATTATCTAGCTGTCAAATGGTGGTAGTAAGTTATTGAACAATAAGAATTTTTAATCACCTAAGTACTAGCTTAATCTTAGAGTACAGAAATGAACAGAAAACTATATGGTGAGCTGTTTTGCAGAGATTACAATCTATTTATGATAATGCTTTAAATCTTAGGAAAAATGTCACGATTTCTTCAAATTTTTTCACGAAAACTAAAATACGAAAAAAAAATGTGAAATATGTAAGTGAACATTTAACATATTTTTGATGCTTATATGTTGCCAAAATATTTTTATTACCAATTGATTATTCAAAATCTATTGTGCAATATAAAGCTAAACATCATATTATTAACACAATTAAAAAAATATATTTAAAAAGGTTGAAAAACTTTTATATTACTAAATATTAACTTTTATTCCAGTAGCGGTGTGTTTATGTTATATATTGTTCATTATAAGAGGAGCGTCGCTATTTATCATGTATTAAATATTGAATATTAAAAAAACGCATAAAAATAATTATTTTTATCTTAAGTTTATTCTACTCTCTAGTAGTCATTGTACTCACTTCAAAAACTGTAATATCTAACTATGATATCTTTTATCGACTCCAAAATCAATTCTTCAAAATATTATGTACAAATGCAAAAAAAAATTAAACAGTTACGTTGTAGTAAAAATTGCTTTTACTCGATAAAGTTTAATCGAACATAAGTTAAATAACTGAACACAAATATGTCAACATTGATTTTTGTTTTGAATCGTTCAAATTATGTACATTCACACAAATTCAGTCACTAACGACCCGGGTTTCGACTTTCAGCGTCTTCAGGCGTTCAAGTCCACCGATGAACTTGAGCAGTTGAACGCCTGAAGATGCCGGAAGGCAAAACCCGGGTCGTTAGAGACTAAATCTGTGTGAATGTAGATAATTTGAAATATTCGAATTTAATAATACAATTCCACCATGTAGTCGAAATTTTAAATTATCAAAATATCAATATTGTTAGTTTAAGTTACTAATCTCAATGTAACCGTATAGGAGAAAATTGAACAAACCTGGCTTAAAGAATAAGACGTTATGATTGAAATAATTTCAGTACATAGGAATGTAATATTATCATAATATATTTTTATACGTGTAAAATTTGCACACAGTTTGTTCTCACTTAAAAATTTAACTAAAATTTGAATGGTTTGTTTTTTTATTTTACAGCCATTAAATGAAATGTACTTGATTAAAGCGCTGCTTTTTACGAATGCTTTCAACGTAGGTACTGTGTATTTGACTTTTGACCGATTACAATAATACATAAACCAAAATCTCTGGTAGTTTATGGTCGTGTCTGCCCTGCGTAGCCATTACACAAAATACCGCAATTCCAATTTGTTCGATGTGCGTATTTTTCCCCGTATCTGATTGATTGCACATTCATTCCCTGAAACCAAAATGAAAAGCATACATGGTTTAAAATAAAGCAAAAATAAAACAAACCACTTTTTATACTTTCGTAACAAAGCTTAGCTTGTTTACAATAAAGCAATAAAATATATGCATATATTGATACCAATACAATTATTCAACAAACCAATAAAAACTTATATTCTGTGCTATCTATATATTAATGTCCGTTTGTTTGTTTGGCCGAGTGTCAGCACGTCCGCGATTTCGCCATTTCGATAACTTCTAGAAAGATGTCCCCTCCCCCTGCTGTTTTGCAGTTCCGGTGTATTTTAGTTCTTTTAGAGAATTGTGTGTATTCCTAAAAAAACTATTTAGAGAATAAATTATGCTTAGATTTTCTGGCTTATTAAATAAATAGGTTTGCAGTTTATTTTCCACGCCAGTAAGTTTGCAACAAAAATCCCTCCCGTTGAGGGCAACGGACTTACAGCTAACTGCTAACAAAATTTTGATGACTCACAAATATGTAATAATAACGCAATGTATGTACAGTCAACCCTCTTAAATCGCCGATCTTGAAAACACGCTATAGAAACCAGCCTTATATTAAAATAGGCACCCATACCAAATTTGGGGTTAAGTTTTTATAGTGTTTTTTGTTAAATTAATATTAACTACATTATTTTCATTTTTGGACATCCATACATACCATTTTAAATGAGTAAATTTGCTGTCAGTATATATTACATTTGTGATTGGACTTGACAAAACGAGTATTTTACGATATTTTGCGGACAATAATGAATTGATGTATTGTGTAATAAATATAACATACTGACGGAGTATGTAATTTGCCGCTGGCATGGTCAAGCGGCCAACGTTGTTGGCTTTGGTTACGGAGGTTACGGGTTGGAATCCCAGTACGGTCAGTTTTATCAATCGATTTATGTATTTCTTTCAGCTAGGATATATGTGGTATCTTAAATTTTCCCCTTTTACCCACCCTATTATTAAAACGGGGCGTAGCGAGAGTGGTTAGCTAACCACTAGTATTATTCTTCTACTCCTATTCTCTTTGAAAAATAGAGAGGTTAAGTTTAACAAGCAGTTCTTGTAGGAACTCTACTGTAGAGGTAAACTTCATTTGGAGTCTATATGCTGTACATTGGGAGCTAAAATGGTAAAAAAAAATGAAGTTAAGATGTACTGTGCTCTAAGAGAAAGCACTATACGAAGAACTCCTGCGCGCGCCATAGAAAACCACTATAAATCATAAAACGTTATAGAAGGATTTACTGTACAAGTAACACTAGTACTCATCGGTGGGCACGATTTGACTTAAATTCAAATAAAGTTTTGATTTACATGGCGTTCGTATGTGCATTAATGGATTAGTAAACGTATTTTTAATTATTTTGCAGGTTGAAATTGTGCCATGAAAGTATGTCAGAATGACACTTGAAAAAATACGTGAAAACAAAACAGCAAGATATTTTTTAATGAGTTTTCAAAAATATCGTGAATTTAATAACGGTATATTGATGCATCGTTTATTTTTCATGAACATATAGCAGCGCTCTTTATAATAGTAATAATACAAAAGTATTTAAATTAAATCAATTATCTGCATGATAGAAAGCTTTTATACGTATACAGTAAATAAAATGTGCGTTCAAATGTCAATTTGAACTGTAAAACCGAAATCGAATGCCCCAAATTTTGAAATTGATCAGTCACTGCTCACATCAGAGGTGTTCTGTTGTCAGGCCACCAGAATCGATGATATTATCGGTATTCTATGTATCAACTTGGTATTGTATAAGTACTGATATGTTGATAGCAATTAAAAACACCGGCTCAAAGTCGTGGCCGGCGAAACGGGACGCTCGGTTCGTCACGAATAGTGTTGCCAATATTCTAAACATTTTTTTCTTTGATGAATACCATTAATAGCTCAAAAATAAGGGATTTATACGCATAAATTATAGTGTATTTTGAACGCTGTTGATTTTTATATCATATAAAATTCTATCATTAAAATATTATCTGTTAATTAATGGGCTTATACAATAACTGGCTTTTGAAAAACCGGTTTTCGAATTCCAATATATTCTATAATTCAGTTTATACTGTTTAATATTTTCGATGGATTCGGCGGTATCTTTGATGAAATTCATTTTAATATAAAATAATTCAGACTATTTCTCGCATTGTGCTACAAACTGTGACAGGTGTTTGTCCTCTTTCAGAGGCGTCCTCTGACAGTCTTACTTTTACAAATGCTTGCTTAAGTAAATTGACATTGGTGTATTTAGGAATGACTTTATTTTTCAGTAACTTGTAGTATTTTTCAGTAAATTGAACTAGATCGTGCTTTTCCTTCTACAAAATACAATTGAATATACTAATTAAATTGTTTCTAATTATACAAATCATCGTAATTCATTTTTATTCAAAGTATGAATTATAGCTGAGATGTACTATATCAATGAAATCAAAAAAAACATTTTATATTCCCAATTATGATCAGAGTTACCGATTAATAGTATGTGGGTGCCGATTAATATAACTGAAATATAGTATTATGTTCAGTTAACACTTTTTATCTTGTCATTGTAAATACAATGACAAGATAAAAAGTTTGAATTTTTAGTAACCCCTGTTTTATATCAGTCAAATAATTATATTGGAATCGCTGTTAAAATAATGTTTGAAAAAAAATATATCTTGGCAACACTGAAAACGGTCGAGACGCTTGACTGATTCGTCATTGGTCAAAGCAAATAGTCACAAACGAGCGCACTGTTTTTGAACCGCGCGAATACAAACGTCCGGAAAATAAACGCTTCCATTGCTTTGGCATTTATTTTTAACGAACCAAAAAGTATACGACTACCCTCCATCGCCATGACATGTGATGACGTCATCCTCATAAAAAATTCACACTCAGGTTTGTCTTTAAATAATGTTATGTGCAGACGTAACCTATATTATAGATGCCACCGTTTCCCAAATTTATCAAGTTGCTTCCTATGATTTTTAATGTAACCAAGTTACCCTGAGATGGTTGACCAAAACATGTTAAAAGGAAAGTTATAAAAACGGTTATTTACTTTGGAATTGCAAGATTGAAATTTAGTGGATGAAACAAAATGGTAAAAGTCAAACTCAAATAGTTTTCAACAATCGTTACTTATTATTTTATCAAACAAAATAATGAAAACTCTTTTTAAAAATAAAGCGAGGTTACGTTAGTATATGACCTGAACGTGGCACATAAAAATAGGAAATAGATTTTTCAGTAAAATAGTACGTACCCAGAAATCATTACCCAACTCTAAAAGAATATTGACAATATTTAAAAAACGTTTTTTTTTGTCTAGCAAAGGAAAACGTCGTTAAGATTTCTTTCTTATGTGTTCAATCAATGTATGTGATCTTTTTTTTACATTATATAATAAAGTAGTTATTTCTGCTTCTAGCGCGAAGATTATATTAGTAAACTCTTTCCTTTCAATCTCCTGAGTGTAACATACTAACGTGTAGTAACATATATTATGTATATTGTAATTTTTATACATAACGGTACTCGGCAAGCGTTGCAATGCCACTCAAATTACACTCACATTGGATTCCATTTTTCATACAAACAATCTAACGCCAAATTTGAATTGTCAATATATTAAAACGAATTTTTGTTTTGATATACTCGGCAGTTTGAACGGTAAGAAGCATTGAAATATACGAATATTTTAGTTTGTCGGCAATGTATGTTAATTTTAATATGCCTATAACCTTCCCGGAAGTGCAAGTTAAAAGGTTATCGAAGTTTTATTGCAATCGATCAGCGGTTTTCGGGTCTATAGACACCGAAAATTAAGCAACATTTATTTATATATATATAAGATTTCCTTGGACATTAAAGTTTAAGATGACCTGTAATACGTCAGTTGTCATGGAGAAACAAAAAACTGGTTGAGTAACATGCTCCAGATGCTTTGGAAGAGCCTTTTCTACCCAAAAGTAGGATTCTGAAGTTCTGGACAACCATCAGGTACTATTTTGGTGACTCTGAGGATTGCTGGCATGTCATGAGAGGACGGAAAGCAATTAGCGGGATATAGTGGATAATAGAAGTGCTGTGTGGCGGCCATACGATCCACACAGGTAGCCAATATGGAAAAAAAATATATGAAAGTTCTCACATTCAGAGTTTCTTAGGTTTCTGTATAGTAATAAAACGCTATCCGTATAGCGGTATAATGTGATGTCAACTGAATTTCTAATAGTTAAGTTCTCATTTATATATTGATTTGTTATGATAGTTTTCAGCTTTGCTATTTTTTAAGTAGGCAACATGTTTTTTCAGTTTTACACGTCGGTTACATAAAGATCATCAATTTTGGTATTTCGATATTCTACAAAAAAATCAACAAGAATGATGAAAAGGTAGAAATTGTTATTTTTTTAACCATGTCCGCTCCCAATATGGAGCATATGGACTCCTAATGGAGTTTATCTCAACAGAAGTGTTTCTACGAGAACTGCTTGTTACTCAGTTGCTCAACCTCTCTTTTTCCAAAGAGAGAAAGGGTAGAAGGATAGGGCTAGGACAGGATTAGTGGTAAGCTAATCGCTCTCGATACGCCCCGTTCATAGGATAGGATGGGTGAGAGGGGGGAATTCAAGATATCACATACATCCATGCCTTTGAACAGAATTTTATAAATCGATTGAAAAATCAATTTATAAAACTGTGCGTACCGGGATTTGAACCCGGGCCCTCTGTAGCCGAAGCCAACAACGTTGACCACTCGACCACACAGGCGACGAAATTGTTATCACTCTTTGTAATTTCATACCTTTTATGCTAATCAATAGAATAGTCAAATCATTTTTTTTTAAATAAACGATATCGTTTTGATAAAAAAGTGTTGTGTACGATATTCATAAAAAAATCTAGCAATGCTCATTTTTCATGATAAAAAATTCAGTGAACCTTCAGCTGTTCTGAGCAAGAGTTGAAATAAAAAAAAAACTCTGACGATATGTTATGATTCTTATCTGCAAGTAATTTCCTATCCCTCAAGTGTTTGATTGATGTTGGTCTGAGGGGCAGTAACTGAAGGATAGTGAAGAGTTGGGGGATAAAAGAAGTGTCTAATTTGTAGAAAAAATATATATCAGGAATGATAAGGCTGGTTTCCTTCATTCTGAGATAACTTTTTCAGTTTTAATTGGGAAAGATGCGTGGAATTAAACATTTGAAAAAATAGGTTTTTTTAAAATTTATTTTCGAGTAAATTTGTATTTTCGTGGAGATGTAACATATTAATTTTAGCAATTGCATCGATACTATGCAAAATTTTCTATCTATCAAGCACTCTGACAGTTCCGGTAAAAAAAACTTGAGATAAATAACCAATGTTAAAAAAGTATTCATAATTGTACTTCAAATATAAAATATAAATGTATGCATCTGTGATTAATGTAGCTGTTTAACACTCAGACAGCTTAAGTATTGGATATTGGTTAGGTTAATTTAAAATTTAATAATTTTTTTAAAACATTTTTAAATGTTAATTAATCACCGACTTTTGCAATGAAGCCGTTTTGTGGTCACACGATAAATTTGTCAAATACGCATTTGATTTTGAAAATCTCATCTTTCGTTTAATTTAATGTCAGTATTACTATTAAGTTATATTGATATACTTCATAGTAATACAATGTTGAGCTTTAAACACGTTTAACTCTTTTTTGCCTGAAAATAAGCATTTTCGCATTATTACTTTTCTACTTAATAATCATGAGTTTTTTGTTTTTAAATCTTTATTTATACTTAAATATGACCGGGTTCATAAAAAACGGTATTAAATACAAAATTATTTAAAATAAATCGTGTTATGATTGTTTGGACATTTGCGGCTCTATGAGAATTGCTTAAATGAGGTGACTAAAAGTCACTATAAAAAACCAGCAGTTTTTGAATATTCGAATTAAACGACGTTTTTATGTTTCTAAGTTTTATCGTTTTTAAGTTTTATCGATAGTGTATTTTTCATCGGATTGTATTGCAAATTAAAAACTATTTACTCATTTTCAGTCATTCGCTTATTGCAATAAATATAAACGAAATAAAATTTGGCACATGGGAATCGATTTAATCGCTTCATGCGTGTGATTTTTACACTTTTCTGTAGATTTTTTTTTTAAATTTACTTATGTACTTATTTGTTTGACTTTGTTACTGACATTAGTTATCATTACATTATATGAGAATTGGCTTACATTATTAATTTGTTTTTACGCTGATTTTTGATAATGTGGACTAAAATTATTTTGCTTTTGAATTCTTTACATGAAAAAAATTGAGAATATTTTTAAAAACGAAAAGTTATAAAACTAATGATTGTAAGGTGTCTTATTAAAAAATAAATAAGAATGAAAACTGTAAAAATCAAAAGGTGTAAGGCATAAAAGGATACGTGCAATAAATTAAGCTGTCTCTTATACCGTTAACTTTTTTTAACCGTTCAATTATACATGAACTATTGAGGGTTATCTGTTCTGAATTTAATTAGTTTCCTTTAAATAAATTTTGTGGAAATGATCTATTTATATATTAATTAGAATGACCAAAATCGTATGATGGAATTGTTATACAAGTCGTAAGCTATTACTTATTTCAAGCAAAATAGTGACACATATTTTATGACTATAAATATATTTTCTTTGTTTATTTAAGTTTTGCCGGAATCGAAAAGCAAGTATATATTTCTGAAAGACGCACAATTTTTTCGGCCGGAGGCTGTTGATAAATAGTAAAAGTTTGTATTTTTTTATATTACCTGGAGGATAACTTTTCAGCAGTTGTTGTGTTTTATACACTATTTTTTTATGAGCGAATGAAGAACTACTTGGCCTTGTATTTATTTTCCCAGGAAACAAAGAGGTGTATATCCAAGCAAATAGTATTATATTTCTTTTTAAAATGTTGTTTTATTAGATCTCAAATATAAAATTTATGGATAATGTAATTTTAGAAATAAATTTATTTATATTTTTTTGATAGATATTTTTTAATATTATTTATTCTTCAAAGACCAAGTAGATATTTTTGTTGAATTGGGTTAGTAAACACAAGTTTTTTCATAGTTATTCTAAAAATAAAAATAAGCCTAACTGTTTTATTCACAGTTATCGTATATTTATTTTTGATTTCGACTGAAGTGGCTTAATGGTTAAGCTATTTAGCTCACAATATATTGTCGTTTCGAAGTCATGGGTAGAGCATCCTATTCCGAGCCAAAATGTTGATCCCGAGATTTCGGAATTAGAATTTTTCGATACCGGTATCAGTACATTTTTAAAAAAAATGAAAAATGATAATATTGGTGAAAAATAAATTTAAAAAATTATTCTATATTATATTACCAGCTGTAAGCTGCCAATACGTTACCAAAAAGCTCTCTTAATCTCGGTTATTCGCGATGTAGAGGTGAATAAATGGATTTTTTAATTACTCGTAAAAAATAAGCGAAATCATTATTAAACTAACTTGATATGCAAAAATACGAAATATAACATAAAATGGTAAATTTGGATAGCTGAAAAAAGCAATAACCTACTTCAGACTGCAAGAATGAAGATTTCTAAAATTGCTCTCTATATACATACATTCTTAATAATTTTATTGAAGTAAATAGACGTAATTTAAATATTAAAATATTTCCAGATTACCAAAGCATCGATTGTTTCACCATTTAACCAAAGATTTCGGTTTACGGTACAAAATGAATGTTTATGAACAATAAATTCCGCAAAACAAACACCATTGATATCTTGTAACATTAATTGCTGTAGATTGTAGAGAACAAAGCGAAAAATAAATTTAAAAAATATCAAAATATGAAGCTTTATAATAACAAACAAGTTGGTTTCCCACCACCACCCGGTGTGTATATGCAGCCAACGTTTAATGGCCGCCTTCTACAACGCTATCGACAGAAAAAAGGAGTTTACCCCTCACATTCATGGCTCGAGCAGAACTGCACGGGACTGATTTTGAACCATGCACTAATGTGATTAAAATAATAATAACACTAATAATAATACAAGTGTGACTAGCTCAGCCACCTAAATCAAGTTGATATTAAGTATCTTATGTATAGTCCGTATACTGAGAGCTCGTCGATGTAGACGAGTTTAATGACTCTAGAGAGGAGTCAAGATTGTGACGATCCACATATAAATTGGCAAACTTTTCAAATGCCGTGAAGTTAGCTTTGGTTGCAATCAAGTCAGCGTGGCCTATTGGGCCCGTGTGAGGACGGACCACAGCAAACAATTCTGCTCGTTCGGACTCCATCTTACACTTGCCCAGCGCGAATAGTTTTGCATTGAACTTGCCATGACCGGTTATAAATTGGCAAGTCCAATGTGATGGTGTAATAACAAACAATAAATATTGTCGACAAATGCAATCAAATACAGTACACGTGCGTACAATGCATTGAAGAAATTTAATAATCGAGTTACCTTTTCGGCTGCGACTCGCTCTTATCGTAAACTCTTATCGCAAAGATAAAGTCTTAATAATAAAATTGGGCATCGTTTATTGCATATGCTTGAACTGCCGACTTGAAAACCAACACGTTTCTGTTTTAAAATCAATCCCGAAAGTTTCGGTATCATGTCTACTAATCCCGGGATTGAAATGTATCGAAAACTGTACGGGATCCTGGATCCTGGGATTGGATTCCCTAGTCATACTTTTTATCATAAATTAAAAAATAGCACAATAAAAGTGCATACAAATGTATAATACATATTAAAATAATGTAATCTGTATTACCTTAGAGCTTCCCATGAGTTTTGTGCTTTCATAGTGGTTACGGGGAAAAAAATGTGTTTATTTATTATATGATTCAAAATCTCGAAAGACCTAAAAACGGTTGAATTTATTGTTTTAATTTTGGTAATTATATCAAAGCTTTGCTGAACTTTTAAAAATCACAGCTTAAAATCTTTTATTAAAAAATAACTTATTTTTGAGAAGCAAAAAGAGGTAATTTATCATAATTCAACAATGGATATAATACACAGGTGAACACTTGTTTGTCATCGAGATTCCTTTGTAAATTCCCTTCAGGGGATGAAGGGATGGAGCCGAGCGTCGGTCTATTGTCGTCTTATAGCGGGCACACTGAGGGTGCTAGACATGGGGTTGGTCCTTTATTCGCAAACGATTAAGGGACGGGATAATTTTAAATACATGAAATATGAAGGTTCCCTCCAGCCCGTAAAATCTTTGGCATGTTTTATTTAACCATAACTCAAATTACAAAAAAGGTTATGACGTCACATAATTATGCGCCTACTAAATGGAGTCGATTAATTACATTAATATATTTCAAAGATTTCCTCGATTTTCACTTATATTATACACATTTTCTCATACGTCTTTTTTTAAAGCTATGCATGATTATTATAACGCCATATTTTATAAGGTACATTTTTCTTGAAAAACACTTTACTGACTATGTATATTTGTTATATTTTATAAAGAAGAAAGAGACTTTTTTTATTATACTATTATTTTATTTTTTTATTTATTTATTATTTTTTTTACTTAGACCTGAAAAATAAATAATTTTACTATAAATGAAAGAAAAAAAAAACATATGAAATGAGAATTATGCAATATAAAATAATAAAAAAATGAATTGCCAAGTTGAGCGTAATTTTTAATGTGAGAAAAAAAGATGACAAATTAAGAATACAATAGAACAAGCGTAGGGAACCTGAGGCCTTTTGGATACTCTGGTGCAGCCTTCTGAACAATTCTTTAATTCTGTAAATGTATATTAATTCGTGTTTCTGGCCAAAGATTCCCTAGTCAATGTTTACTGCTGCCTTATGTCGAATCAGAAAAATGAATGCGGCTTTTAGAGAAAAAAAGGTTCCCCATCCCTACAATAGAAGATTAAAATTTTGTACAAATATTTTTTTGATCTCGGTTTTAATTGCGGGCCAGAACGTATTATAAACAATATCTAGATCTAAAGAGTGATTTTAAATCAAGATGTATTTTATAAAAATATTAAGTAATAGATACACTCTTAGTTTGTACTTCGTTACCGAAATTATTTCAAAGCTTTTTTCACAGTACGGTATCGTTTTATGCTAATGCGTAAACTTTCATATCCACCCTTAAAATTAAAAGATTTCTTAAAAGCTTAAAAATTAAGACGATTTAAGAAGCTTTGTAAGAACTTATTTCCAAGAACGGTGTTATTTGAAATGTATAAATAAGTTTGCAGCAAAAAAGCTCGGAAAAAATTATCATACTTTTGTAAACGTCCTGAAAAAATAATATCCGTTTAATAATTCGAATTTTGTAACCCTCGTTCTTGTCGCGTGAACCTTGTCCCAATCGACAAGATGAGTTTCAGTGGGACTGGGCAGAGTTTACCAAAAAAAGTTTATTTTATTCTTTTGTGGTCTTACATACATACGAGTTTTTTGACACTTTATTAACACAAATTCAGTCCTTGTGGTAAGTAATACGCTAGAAATGTATATTATAATATTTATGATTTAATTTAATAATACTTGTGGTTTGCACGTTCAGAGTTGTGCATACTATCACTCGATTTGACCATTTCGTCAACTTATATTTAATTACAAACGTTTATTGAAGACTTTTTTTATGTATTTAAGTTTGCTATTAAAAATGGATACATCAGATATGTTTTGGCGGTCGGACTTGATAAAATCTTCATTCCCATTTGCTCATTTTGTAAATAGTTATTTTAGAATTACTTTTGAAATCACTTCTCTCTGACCTGATGGTTTTTAATTTGTTACAAATTAGTAGAACATTTTTGATAGAGGATTTACACATTTAAATCAAAGAATTTTTTTTTAAGATTTCGACTGAAGGTGCTTGGTGGAATTTCAATATTAAATTTGAATCGTTCAAACTATGTACATTCTCACAGATTTTGTCACTAACGACCCGGGTTTCGCCTTTCGGCATCTTCAGGCATTCAAGTGCACGGATGATCTTGAACTGACGCTTAGCAAATGAAAGTTTCGTGTTTATATAAGATATAAATGCATCACTGAGTCCAAAGCCATTGCTGGCGAAAAGGATGAGCCCATGGGAATGCCAACAGATTTGAGTAGTGAGCAGTTTCAAGAATTATATAATTTGTTTGTCGGCAAAGGTTTTATGATTATATGATTTTATGATTATATAGGGTATAGAAGTAGAGATGTGGGAAAGTTTGATATTTCATTTAAAATCGGAAGACTTTGCAGCTGTGCTTTGTTGATTTCTAAAATTTCTTGGAAAAAGAGCTTATGACTGTCCGTATTTGGGTGTAACATTTTTATGCTGCTCACTACTCACTACATTTTGAAACTGCTCACTACTCAAATCTGTTGGCATTCCCATGGGCTCATCCTTTTCGCCAGCAATGGCTTTGGACTCAGTGATGCATTTATATCTTATATAAACACGAAACTTTCATTTGCTAAGCGTCAGTTCAAGTTCATCCGTGCACTTGAATGCCTGAAGATGCCGAAAGGCGAAACCCGGGTCGTTAGTGACAAAATCTGTGAGAATGTACATAGTTTGAACGATTCAAAATAAACTTTTGTTTCAATAAATTATAATTTTTATCATTCTTGAGAAATTACTTGCGTATTTAATTTTTTTTACTGTTTTTTTTATAAATAACTTTGTATCGATTTATATTTTTATCAGTTGATGATCAAAACTGGTCTCGATATTTTTTAAAGAATAATGAATTATTTTTAATAATAACGAGTGATTTATTTTTTCTGGAAATTATTTTCATAACTGCTTATAGAATTGAAAAGAACAAATTAGTGAAAAAAACGGTTGCATCATTTACGAATTAACAAATAAAAAAATCTAAAAGTCGATAAAAAACTGATATGATTTGAGCTAAATATGGCTACTTTTCTTGCGAATGCATTGAAAAATAACGGTTTTAAAAGTATTAGTGTAAGAAACCATCTACAAGTCGGAAAAAAAACAGTAGTAGTTCAGAACTGGCTACTGAACTTTTCTTAATTTCAGTGCAAAGTCGAGTGATCATATATTATTTTAATGTTTTGAGCCATTTTTACTGAGAAAAATACGAAACTTGAAAAAATGTCTCATTTTATACATCTTTAATCATTTATTTGAAATATTACTTGAATGAAAAACTACCCGGTATTTGGTATAAAAAGTAACCAGTGCAATAGTTATACAATTGGTTGATGTATAAATATGAATATCGAAAAAATGTTCATTCTGCGTTCTGTAATATTGAGAGCATGCCTAATTGTTGTCACTTTGTAATCATTTGATTAAAATTTAAATGATTGAAATAAAGCTACTTAAAATTACCTTTAAAAGAGTAGATAAAACATACAAATATTTAAATTTAAAAAATGGTACACCGTTTTGTAAACTTATTTTCCAGGAATTGAAACTGGATACATCTGCCCACTTATTCGTGTTATTACTCGAACAGTTTTTTTAAAACGTTTATTTAGATTTTTTTATATTAAGTGCTCTTCTAATATTTCAGAAAAATATACATTTCAGATATAATTGAGTATATGTTAACGCTCTGAAAATTTTAATTTACCAGTTTCGATGTCCCATAGAAAACATATATTTTCGAAAGCCTGACTTTATTTATCTTCAGTTTATCATCCCTGATATATCAGGATAATGCGCTTTCACTAGCGCGTGAGAACGACTCCAGGTGCCGTTTTTCTTCACCCTCTTCTCATCTCCTGATCTTTTGAACCCTTTTTCGAGGATCACCTTTTAGCATACTCATCCTCTAACATTGCTTTCCTACAGTTGGCAACACTACATATTTTTCACTTGCTATTTCTTAAGTCCCGATAAAGCACAGCATTCAATTTTTTGCCATTTTATACATTTTAACTGATACCTAAAGTGAAAGTTTTTAAGCGATATATTTAAATAAAATTTCATTCAAAATAATATCACACGGACTTGTCTTAAGCAATAGAAATACAGATTGCTTAATAAGTGCTTCAATGTTCATTTTAGACTAAAATAAATTTCGTTCGTCAAAATTCATATGCAATTATTACAATAAAATAATATGAATTTTTTTAATGATAAATGACCTTTTCCTTATGTATTACAAAAAATATTAATTGGAAAATCAAAGTTTTTTTTTCATTTATGTGAATTATACTCGACAGTTTTATAGTATGATAAACACAATACTGCGAGGTATATTATGGAGAAATCGTTTGATATAAAATCATTAAAATGGTTCATATAAAATTTGAATAAAATATATATAATTTGATATAAAATCAGTGAATTGGTTACTACAACTTTGTATTCGTATTAAGTTTATTTATTATTTTTAGTAAAAAAAATACCAATACTGTGAGAAGTTTTTGTTGTTAGGCAGTTTAATTTATCTTTGTATGCTATCCACCAATACGTTTTAAATCTTCTAGATACAACAATAGTATTTTTGTATTTATTGTAGAAAAATTATAAACCTCTTTTACATGTCAACAATCATACGCTTTATTTGTTTTGACAATAATGGTAAATAGTATAAAAATATTTGGTATTGATAACATGTCCATAAAACGTACTTTTATTTACTTATATTTTATTTAACCTCAAAAATTTCAAATACTGTAAATGAAATTAATTTAAATAAAAACGATTATCATATTTCAAAGCTAAGGCTTTGAAACAAAACATTAAATTGCGTTACAGGAAAATATTTTTATTTTACATTTAAAATTCATCAAAATATTTCACAATACTAAAAGAACTAGCATTGTTTATTTTCTTAAGTATTAGCTATACAATATAACTTTTACTTACCAGATAAGAAAATATTATTATATTTTCCATTTAATTAACATTTTATTTCTAGTGTACGTAGGTATTCATAAAAATTCTAACAATAATAAATACGAAATTCTAAACTAAATATTTGAGCATGCTTAGTACATATGTATTTACACTCTTCGTTTATACTAAGCAAAACACAACGCTAAGCGACTTGTTAGTCTATTTTTTTAAACTAAATAATAAATGGGTTAATTTTTCAGAAGTCATGGCTCATGACGCGATTTTCCTTGCACGAATGAAAAAGCGCACAAAACAGACGCTGTATGGAGCGCGTAATATATTTACCTTACACTACTTATTGTTTCGACAAACCAACTAGGGGAGTTATTGTGTTTACTTTTATGCAGACCATTTCAATGTTCAAGTTCGACATTTTTGCTTTTTTTTTAATACATTTTACAACTAAGTAAACCTTCGTAGTCGATTGGTCAACTTCGTTAGCTTATAACACCAATGTTGCGGGTTCCAAACCCAGTTCAGACAGTTTTATAGTTCGATTTTTCAATTGATTTATGAATTATTGTTTGAAGGCATGTATGTATTTATGTGATTTATTGAATAGCCCATCTCCCACCCATCATATACTAAACAACAAGAAACCTAATATAACCAATAGTTCTGTCCTAGCCTAATCATTTCATCCCTACTCTTTTTGAGAAACATGAGAAGCTGAGCAACTGAATAACGGAAATATCTTGTAGAAATTCTAGATCTTGATAAACTCCATTAGTAGTCTATATGATTTACATTGGGAGAAGGCATGGTAAAAATTAGTAAAAACCGGTATTACATCATTTAAAACAATAAATTACAAAATAATAATACTGTCCGTAAATAAATATATAATAATGATCAAAATACGTGCATTTGAATAAATGCAGCTAATTCATTGAAAAATAAACGTTCTTATTTTCTTATATAAGGAACTGGTTTTCTAGAATACGCGCTGTAAAAATATATATTTACTGGTTTTAAAATTTTATTTTAAGCATACAACTTGAATTTTTTTTTAAAAATAAAAATATCGTTGATATTTTATTAATTTGTCAACAGAGCTGCTTTTATTGACTCCTGACTACTGAGCAACCAGTCTGCGAATGGATGTTGCTAGTATTCCGCTGCAATATAGCCACATTGGTTATCAAGCAGTGAGTCCCGAGTACTCGGCTGGTTGTTGCTGGCAGTACGCTTGTTTGCTCTGTTCTTGATTCGTCATGTATTTTAGAAGCATATTCCACTCGCAAAGAGTCGTTCTGGAAATAATATCCTAGAATGCTCTTTTTAATAAAAACTCTACTTTGATATTGATAATGTTGACAATTCGAGTCTAGTTTAGTTTACTTTGTGCGGCTGAAATAGCTTTTCCTTAGATTTTTATAATGAAATTATATTTAAAATGTTTTGATAGTAAAACTTTGCGTACAAAACATTTTTTTAAAACAAAAACCATCCGTACATTCATTCTATAAAAATAAATATATTTTTGTTTGTGAGCGCTTTGCTTAATTTAGGATATATTTTTTTTATAATATTTGTTACTGATGCTTGCTATTTAGAAGTATTTAGACATAGTTTTATTTCCAATGTTTCGATGGTTAAACATGGCACATAAAACAGCTTACTCTTCATAATAAACCAGTCAAATTTTTCATAGAATTCAGAAACAAAATAAGTTGTTAAAAATTAAAATATATTCTTGTCAGTTACGTAGTTAAGATTATTAAAATCAAATAAATTTAACACATTTGTTATTTCATAGGTTGTGTGACAAATTTTAAGACATGTTTTACGTCTTTGAGAAGCACACAGAGCATTTGTCAAAATTTGTTACACAACTTGTGGAATAATAAAAATATCAAATTTATTTCTATATTTAAAATGATTTAGCACAAATTTACCGCCAAATTCGTCAAAAATATGAAATCTGCTGTGTATATTTAAAACTTTATTCTAACAGCTACTTTAATATACCACAACTACCAAAAATAACTGAAATAGCTATAAAAGTAGATTCTATAAAAAAACCTACTTTATATTGAGCAATAATAATTGGTCACTCTTATTGCTGACCACTTTTTCATTAAATATCTGTGATACATCATTCTATATGAGTTACATTTTAAGCGGGATAATATATATAATTTGAGATATTGACTGACCGTCACAGCGTTTAACACTCGAGTACCGAAACGTCGAAAATAGGATATAGGACTGGTGGGGTACAAAGTGAAGCAAGACAAATTTGAGAAATATTTGCATTGCATTGATTAATGTTTCATTGTAGGTTACAATAACTGTCAACTAGATACTATTGGTATTTAGCAAATGGTTGAAGTAAGACGAACTTTGGAAATCGAATGCACCCCATCCTTGATATCATGTTTGAATATTGTAAATTACCATATTTTTTGTCTCTAACGACAGATTTTCATCATACCGATCCGGCTAATATATTCATTACCCTGGTTATTAAAACTGTAAGTAGTGTGAACAAAATTGTATTATTCAATTTTTATATAAAATAGTTTAAAAATTTGTTGATTAAATTTTCCACGATACAGATTTTTTTTCGATGTTAAATTACTCAATCACTTTAATTATGCTCACTGTCAATATTTGTTTTGTAAGGCATGATATCAATAAAAACACAACTTTCCTATGTATTTATATACACTAATCATTATAAATTGCTTTAAGTTACATGAATCAGGTTGGGCTACAATATTGTTTGAGAAGCTATGTTTAAAAAAAGTTTATGAATGTCACAGGCATACTAAAGTTTCAATAAAATCTATTTCATAATAATTTTGGAAATAGAAAAGTAATCCAACATCAAAAACAGTTAACATTTTATAAATTGTTGAACTCATGTGATCAATTTTAATTTTACCATATTGATAGATTGTACAACCTTATCTACCATGAAATTGTGAAACTGCAAGTAATATCGAAAAAGAAATGTATCAATGTAAAAGAAAAACTTGATTATTAAGTCTTAAAACTCCATCGTTTGGTAAAAAATATCAACCCGACTGTTAAGCCTTCCTTTTCTATTACCATTTAACCATATGTCACAAATAATTCATGATAACAATTGGATACATAAAAGTAATAGAACAAACAAACTATTTCAGTTAAGAATGATGCGGTGTTTTCCTGATCTGTGACAAGATTTGACCGCAGATCGATGGCGCTGGCTATCAGACAAGCTTTAGTGCATATCCGTGTTAGTATCAAATTCAACGCGATGCACTTGTATGCACCTAACTGCATCATTAATGGCTGCAAACGAGGTAGAGCATGCAATTCTAATGACTTTATTTGGTTGCAATTGTCTGATTGAGCGTGTTGAGTAAATTGATCATTACGAATATACTGAAATACTAATGCAATGTTTATAAAACTGTCAAGTTGAATTTGCAATATAATCGTGAGGCTTTGACAGTTTTCATTAAAATTGAAATTCCATTTATGTTAAATATAACTTTCATGTGACATTTAATTTTCATTTGAACAGTAAACAATTAGCAAAACGTGTTTTATAGTCTGTCATGTTTATTAGATACTTTTTTAATCATTTAGAAGAAATAATCAATCCGATCAAAAGCTCAAAATAGGTAGTTGATATAAATAATAAGCAAATTTTAATATTTATTTAACAATTATCGGTAAGGTAAGATTATTACGCCTTTTAAAATCCTGCCATGTTATACGTAGAAACTCGAGACAATTTAATGCCTTTTTTATATAACACAATTTTACAATTATAAATACAAATGGTAGAACTAAAATACTTTGTTATTTTTAATCTGTTATAAATGGAGTTCTACCAAGTAAATGCCAAATCAATTAATAAATTATCAAATGGTTTTGTCACCATTTGACTCTCTTTTTGCTAACCATCTTTTTTTTACTTGTTTTTTAATATCGTGTTACCTCAAATTAGGGTGTGTCGGTTTTTAAATATCGGCAATCTTCAAAAGTCGGTTTTTTTCAATGTGATAACCCAGTTCCAAATATTAGATTCAATATTGATTTTATTCTATTATCTATTCAAAACCCTTAATATTTTGTGTTGAAACTTCCATGGTTATAAATAAAACGAGATATAAACCGTATACAATAATGCATGAATAATCAGGTTTATTCAAAAATATTTTTGCTGTGCATTTTGTTTCTTCTAAAAACGTATTTTTCAACGAGTAATAACAATTTGAAGTAATTTATTAGAACAAAATATACTAAAAATACGATGTTTGAAAATTTTAAATCATATTATGACTGAAACAAGGATTCAGGAGATACTGTAACTCAAAAACTTGTTATTTCTAAAATCGTTTTTTTGTTTCAGCCCTATTGCACATATTTAATTTTATTAACATAAGTGTATTTTTGTCCAACTCTTTATAGAATTTGTCAACCTTAACAAATATTTCCCAGACTTGCTTATAAGACATATTTCAAATAAAGACAATAAAATATTTTTAAAAAAATGTCTGGTTGTTGCATGTATCTTTATGAATACAATGCATAGCATGCGCGTTTGTATTTTTCAGAGATTTTTGTTTCTGATTCAATCACCATAACTCAATGCTCGGACATTCAATATCATACAATACGTAAAAGAAAGTCACCGGTACAATACACGTTTCCTGTTTTATTTTTGTATATTTTCGACACGTAAAAAAGGTTACGATAAAGTATTAATAGTCTAACACGAAATGAAGCAACATATTTTCAGTAATATTGTCATAGAATAAAACCATGTGAAACTATTATTTTGACTGTCTAGGCTTAGAAATAATACTATTTTGAGATAATTTATGTTGATTTATTTGTATATAAAAATAAATATGTAGTTTTCAATTAATGAAACTTGAAACTAAACAAAACAGATGCGGCTTGATTCTACAATATGTATTAAAAAATACATACTACAACATAGTATATCATTTGTATTGTTTTTTTTTTAATTTTTGCAGAATTTAGATGTATATGTATCTATTATAGAAACCGTGATGACGTAAAATGTACATAAATATTGCGTACGGTGGTTGAATGAACGAACTCGTCAATGACCAGACCACGTTAAAACCACTGATTCTTTTTCGATCATAATCTGTGGGTAGTGGTTGGGACTTGGGAACACCATGAGTCTCATTTTTTTCTCAAGACGGGTTGATTTTGGATTGGGAAGTGAGAAGATTTGAAGAGCTAACGATATTTCACAAATAAAAAAAAATGAAAACACTAATTTATGTATAGAAGGTTTACCTGACACGTTACGCAAAACGACAATACAATAAAAATTATAGTCTACACTACTATTTTTCAGGCAAGCCGCTATAAATATTAATATTTTTTGAGCATGTATTCAAAGTGAACGTTCATGTCAAAAAATTTACTGTCAGTTGTTTCGCTCCAAAACGGCGTTGACATTTGGCTATCAATACAACTAATATAAACAGAAACTATAGCTCCTGGCTCATGTATGGCACCAGGAGAGCGGAACAGTCAACCATACTCACTTTTACGTCACCCCGTTGATATTTTTGTGATTTTATTTCAATATTTTACCATTTGTATTGTTCTAGTCTGTCATGTGACAGTGATCCCCAATATCACAGTGAATTATTTAAATTTTGAACCATTTAAAAAATATATCTATGAAACTATTTTACTAGAATTGTACCACACTTGAATTTTATGTGAATATTTTTACCGATAGATAGAATTTTAATTTTATGTCAAGATGATAAAGTAAAAAGATTGTCTAGTTTTTTTTAATTTTACAGCTCCAAAAAACCTGTTTTGAGGTGATTTTAAAATCAATTTTAAATGGTCGTTTAAATTGAGTATTATTATTCATTTGTGGTCGAGATTTATAAATTTTCTTGTGTGTTTTACCATAGCAGTGTTAAGAGATGTTTGCGATTGTCCCAGTAATTAAATAAATGATTGATATGTGGCGTAGTATGGTTACATCAAATATTTCAATAAAAGCTTTATATTATATTTTGTAACCTCATACATTTTTTAAAATTGTTTCGACAATTAGACAGGGGCAAATATTTATTTTAATCTCTGGTAGGAACTGAATCAGTCAGTCAACCCTTAGATTGTCACGGAACATCGTTTTTTTTTTAGAATTTTAAATTCTCGATTTTCCAATTTCGTGTCATTTTTTGGGATTTGCTCAAAATTTCTCAATCCCTCTGATCCCAAAATTCCAAGATTGACACGGCCGCAATTCCAAGATCTCGGGATCAGAAAATTGAACAGGACCCCGGGATTGGATGCCCTAGTACTGATATATGAAGTAAATATAGAAATTCCGTGTATAAAAATAAGTAACCTAGGTAACAAAAAAGTAATTGTGACAGTATTTCAAGAAAAAGGATTATTTCACATGCATTACAATAGAAAGATGAGCTAATTATATATGAGGCATCTAAAACCAAAAATTGATGTCTACACTTTGTCAAAATTGATCAAAAAATACGTACAAGTAATTTCACTCAATATTTATTTATAAATAACGTGAAAAATAAGTCAGAAGAATACCAAAGAAAAAATATGAATTTTAAATGACATTTACTTGATAAATTAGATAACTACATAAACATATCGAAATGCTTAGGTTTATTAAGTTAAAAGCTATTTTTAAAAAGCGGTTGTCTGACTAATAAAAGCAAAAATACGAATTATACTGGTAATACAATACAATGAAAATATTAGCCTTTGTTAAAAGTCATAATTTGAGAGTGTCGTCGTTTACTGATTCTCACATTGCAATGAGGACATATTGGTTTTTTTAGACGTTTTACATAATAAAATGATTGAATGCTGTATAAAGTTGTAATTTATGTTTAATACAATCAAATGATTTGTATTTAATTGAATCATAAATAGATAAATACGTATAATTGAGCTGTGGTTGATTATTCAAAACACTCTGAATCAACGTTCCCCAAATATATTCGTGAAAGAAAAATACGCCCGGTTGAGTTTCCGGGAAACAGGCATAAAATAAAGTTTGACGTGTTCTAGCATGGTGTATCCACGTTGCCGTGAGGAGGATATATTGTGACAGCTTTTTCATTTATATCAACGGCCCTTCGTGTAAAAGTAAATTGTATTTACTATTCGAATGGATATTTGTTTTTGCGCTATTTGGCTGAGATCGGTTAAGGTTTCAATAACGTCTGCTGTCAATGAGCCGTTTGATGGGACCGGATAAAAGCATCCGACAAATTGTGTATTCATTTTATACACTTATGATAAACTGCCGAAACCACATTTCGGAAAACTGGCAGAATCATTTAATATAAACAGTGGAATCTATTTAACATGATCAATCAACATGGATCATTATATCAAATTGCAGAGTAAGTACGCTTGATTTTTTTTCTTTAATATAAAATACAAACTTTGAGTCCATGGCACAGTGGTCAACGTCGTTGGTTTCCATGCCGGTACGAAAAGCATTTTTTAAATCGATTTATCGGCTTTCGTTCGAAGGCTTGGATGTTTGTGATGTCTAAAAATTTCCCCTCACCATTCCAATCCAAAAATATCGGGGTGTAGCAAGAGTGATTATCCAACCACTAGTTCTGTTTAGCCCTATCTTTTTTTATCCTTACTACTATCTACGAAAAAGAAACGTTGAGCGATTGAGTAATAAACAGTTTTTGTAGACAAAATTCTTTTGAGATATTTGCAATAGGAGGCCATATTCTCCACATTGGGAGAGGACATGATTGAAAAAATATAAAATAACAATACCACTAAGGATTAACTTTTAAAACGTTAAATTGTCCTGTTCAAGGAAACCTTCAACATAAGGAGTGGGGACATGGCTAAAAATAGTCGAATTGAAATTGTTAATAACATGGATTGGAAGAAATGCCTTATTTATGAAATGTTTAAGCCCGCTGCTTTATTAATAAATTAGGAAAATTTTGTGCCAACAACTAAATTCACATTTGGTCAAATTCAAGCTTTTTTAAAAATATTTTTTCGGAGGAAAATAAAACATCAAATCTTTGCAATTATGTATTTCAAGTTTGCGTATATTCTGTAATTTGACATTAACTTACAATCATTCAAAAAAACATTTTTTTCTACAAAGGTTTTATTACTTTGTGAATTTGATATATTGTTCTTTAAAGTAAATATATTAAAGCGGCTATGAGAATTTAAAAATAAGGTTCACATACGAGTATTATCGTGGATCAACAAAGTTACCAGCTTAAATAATTAAGTCAAGCAAAAATGTATGCAGAGATTTGTTCGCAAACATCAAGTGTCATATAATTGGACACCACGTAAAAATAGCGAGTCACTGCAAATGACAAGTCGGAAGGCAAGATTTAAAATCAACAAGATAATGAAAGGTAAAAACATAATAGATAAAATTAAAACACACAATACATGTAAAGCTTTTAAAATTTACTCATTACTAAAATAATCTCTTAAATTTGACTGTCAACGTTAACGTTTACAGCACGTCTAACTACAAAAAACGATAACACCACTTTCGTCGAAATCCAGAAAAGTTATGGACGTATTTTAAGAGAAACTTTACATGAAGTGTGAAAATCTATATGTTTCAAAGCTCAATATAAGCTAACAAATAAAATTGAAATCTTAATTAATGATATCATGGATCGAAATGTTTTATATCTGGTTGATTCTGGTCTATAATATGTACAATTTTATTTAACTGTATGATTTATTATGTTATCAAGCGCTGTTATTTAATTTTTATTTAAATTTTAATTCAATAGAAAAAGTATCTAAATTAAAAACAAACAACACGGACATGTGTACGTATCGACTTTTGTTACTAGACGCTTTGTATATATTATATAGGTAAGAAATAATAATACTAAGCTCATATTTTCTGTCATATATTGAATACAACTTTATTTTTAATAAAACCGTTGACAAAAGAATCAGTTTTATTGTAGATAATATAATACATGCAATGTATAGTAGAAAAGCCAGGGATAAGAAAACCAGTCAAGTGAATATGGCACCTTTGAACGTCGATGAATATCATTCTATTGTATAGACGATTCTTTCAACTTGGTGCTCCCGTATGGAGCTTCTATGATCTGTAGTTTGTTTGTGTTATTGCATTTCAGCCGCCCGGCGTCATACTTTGTCCCGGGAGGGCTTTCCGCCGCCGGCTGAACACAGTGGGCGAATTCTAGGGCGGCACAATCTTACGTTGCGACAGCAAAATGTACGTATCACCATTTAGTGAATATTTTTTTTTTCTTCAAATTAAACAAATAATTAGTTGTTTAAGTTAATGTAGTAAAATTTTTACTTCTATAGAAACATTTCCTACCACGGCAAGTGAAAAAAATGATCTCTTTCCTTTACAATAACAACTTCATAATAATAAGAAGAGGATTTTTTTGATTACCATAAGGAATATAATAATCTAATAAACAGTTTTTATATAAATATGACGTCATGCTGAAATAGCCATTAACAAATTATTTCTATTAAAAAAAAATTATACTCTACTCACAGAATTAATTTAATCGTCAAAATTTGTTAGTTTCGTTGATTTGATGAATTTTGAAATGAAAGATTTAGTAGGTACTTTGAGTATTTATGATACGAATATGTTCACTTTTAAGGTGTTCACTGTCAATACTTGGTGGAATGGCATTAACATAAAAATAATTGTTGGTTTTTACTTTGTTAATGATAATTCATACCTAATTGGTTTTTGTTGTAATCGTTTTCATTGCTAAGTGGTCTTCAACTTTTTATTTATAGTTTATTTTCCTTGTATTTTGCTTCAATTCTTTTGCTAGGTTGTAATACCAATTGTTTGTCATACCTTGTTTTTATCACCTAACCTTTGTATAAATATCACTGTTTTATTGTTTTTCTTATCAGTTGACAATGCTCATCATGAGCGAAACCGGTCCTGATCTAATAAATTTTATGTGGAAAAAGTACTAAAAATGTTTTATTATTTTTATTATACGAATATGTTATTAAAATATAGTATTATTTTTTACAACATAATATTGAACGAATACCAAATAAATTTAATTTGAAGATTGGCACATCTGCTTATAATACAATGCTATTGTAAAAATGCCTTCATTAATTTATACTTTTATGTATAAAATTTCGTGTTAAATATTTAGAAACATTTTTTCTATAGCTCCACAAAATAATAAATATAAGAAATCACTAGTATTCTCTCATTAGGCTGATATTTGCATATGCTCAAAATCGAATAAAAACATTCTTCTCATTTTCGTATATACTTTAAATATTTTGTTTCGGCTAATTCAAGTAACAATACATTTTATTTGAGTTGAGAAAAATTACTATATGATTCATTTAAAAGATGAAACAATAATAATGATCATTTTTTTACAACACAGATTAGATGCGTCAAAACTTTGGTCAGGCATCTGTAAAAATCACCGATTTCTAGTTGTTGCACTATGGAACTAAGCCATCGATAAATACAATTTAAACTTTGATTTTTTCATCGATATGACCAATATTTGTCTGGCCTACTTACTATTTTTTAAATTTCACTGCGATAATTTCATTACATTTTTCACCTAAAAAATCTATGAAAATTGCAGTTATGTGTTATTCTTTGAACAGTCTCGTATCCACGTCTTGTCGTAGACCTAATATCAAACAGTGGGTTGTGTCAGATATATTGTTTGTATACGCGTTAACATGAGTATTTTAAGATAACGAACGCCTACTGAACAAAGCTTGAAATTAAAACATTTTCTTAGTTTCATATAAACTAGAATATTAATGTTATAACTACAAAATTTTTGTTTGGGTTATTAATTTTTTAAATAAGCTTATTATCTGTGTGGTATAAAATAATTATAACATAATTGCTGTCGTATTCTTAAAGAGAAAATGAAAGCTCTTAGTGGCTTAAAAAGTAAATGTTTTTAGCTAAAATATATTTTTAAAAAAAACATTAATCAAACAAAAATTTCAGCTTTATCTTAAGTTTTCAAAATCAATACGATGATCATATATTGTACATTTAAATTTACCCTAACTTTAATCTTATTATAAGTAATACAACGTATTGTAATACTGATTTTACCGAAACCAGAATCCCGGTATTTATGATTCACCAGTATTTTGATATTGAATATTAACCAGATCCGAATTTTGAATTTTTGGGAAGCTGTCTTAATCTATACAGGTTTACAAAGAGATCTCTTTTAGAGACTCTTTTACTGATCTACTAATATTTAAAGAAACCGTTATGTAGTTTCATTATAAAAATCATTCATTTTTAAATAGCGTCATATTATATGAAATATTTAAACGCCGATTTGTTATCACTCACCCTATATTGCACTCTCAATCGACCTATTGAATTGCTTATTTAAAACTTTGTATTATTACCGATTAATCATGAAATACCGAAATACCAGTTTTAATATGTTTGTCTGGTATTGTAATCCTAATTTTCAACAAAGCGCGGAAAACGGCAAGCAAATAGAAAACTGCTAATTTGTCCCTTTCTATTAGCTTTACACTCTTTGTACTATTGTACGTTGTCCATATTTCAATATTTAAATGAATTGAAAAACTATTTAATAAGTTCTAAAATAGATCAAAATATTTTTAAAGAATTGAGTTAAATGAGTGATAAATTATATTGTCCTTAATAAGATGAATATTCCAAATTATCTAATAAAAAATGGAAATTAAATATTCATGTTTCCAGGTAGAACAAAATTAGATTCACTGGTTCAAAGAAAACAGAATACAGTAGTAGCATTCTTGAAGATTCTGCAGTGAGCTTTTCAAGGGCTTTCAAAACGTCATTGTGTGTTGTGTGTGTGCACATGCAAGAGTGTTATATGTGGGCGCATAATCTCAATGCATTGTCGCATAACAATGAAAATACAAGAACTTACAGAATGTCATAATAAAATAATATATTATACAACTCGTTCAAGTATTGGAATCTCGGATGTACAATACTTATACGTAACATATTTTTTGCACGATACGCAATATAAAAGTAATTTTATTATATTTAACAACAAATAAACAACAATGATTAATATTGAATTAAAATTTTTAAGTACACATATTACAAATGAGCCACCGAATAGTGTCAGCGTTTTTATTTCAGCGCGCTTAGAAAAGTAAGCCATATTCAAATAATTTAAAAATTTAATGTCAATGAAAACTACCATATAATAAGTCGTGAAAGGATTTTTTAAAAATCTAGATGTCTTTTCAACTTAAGCGTACAAATCAATTTTAAATAATTACGTATGAAATTTATAACAGAGAAACTGAAACCATCACCGTAAAAACGTTAGTTTACTTTTATTTTGGCTACAAATATTATATTGATACCCTTTTAACATTTTTTTTAGTTTTTGCAGAGAGAAGATTTCAAATAAAAATTCCTCGAAAAATATTGTCGCGTTCGGTGGTTAACTCGAAAAACAAATCCATCGAAATATTGATATTATGTGTTATATACGAAAGGTAATTTTGGGTAAAAAAATAATAAGCCTGTTTTTCACAAATCATTTTCATTGCCAGAAAGTTCGAGTTATAAATTTTCATCATCTTTTGAATTCAAATTAGCTTGACTTATAGTGAAAAATTCCATTTAATTAATTCCCATGAAAACAAAACTCTTTCAAATATAAAATAACTCTTGTATATACACTTGTATAAAAAAAATCATCTTACATTAGAACTGAATAACGTAAATACACAGTCAAATGTTATCGTTACGAAATCGGGATGTAATTAAATGTCAACTGCTTATTTTACTAAGCAGAACAAAGAGGTTTAAGTACTCGATAATCGAAGCATTTTAAGCTTTAGGCGGATAGAAATTTCCAAGCGAGCTTTTTCTACCATTCACTTTCAAATGCGCTTCGAAAATTCTCGTTCTAGCTGTCAAATGGCAGAAAAAAAACACCGAGATGCGGAAACAAAAGTGGCCCGTTATATGTGCTTACAAACGCTGTACCAAACTACCTATCAACCTCCAGGTAAAGAGAAGAAGATAGCTGCTTCAGACAGTTTAATTATTGGGTTTCACTCCTCTGGGAATCAGTAGTACCTATAGGGAGACGTCTGTCTGTGTAAGTCTTTGAAGGTATTAACTTTATGGAAAATACGTAGTAATTTTGTATCTCTAAGGCAACCATATCATTAACGTTAACTAATTGTAGAAATGTAATAGCTAGTACAACGTTTTAATTAAGTTAACTAAATGTAAATCATTTTGATGTAAATGAAGTCACGTTAAATTTTAATTATAAAAATATGCATTATTCATAAGTAAGAGCTTGTATAATCGAGCCAAAAGTTTCAGGATGTTTGATAATACATCCGAAAAAATCTTGCTAGTGGATATCTCATAATTATTCTTTAGTTATTTCACATATTTTTTTCTTTTTTATAGTGATTTCAAAGAGTGCACAATAATTTATGATTCATATTTGTGACAACAATGTCGATTCATTGTAGCTGTTTTTTAGGAGTTATAGCTAAAATATTTAAACATGTAAAATCTAAGATACTCCTTATTCTTAAATTTAGTAACATGTAGGCGTAGTCGCGTATTATTTATTTCTTTGTTTAGATTTCACGGAGTGGCGACTCTGACAGGAATTTTGTAAAACTTCTTACAGGGAGAGCCAAACTGCTTTTTTTTAAAATTCATATCTGCTACCAATGTGGTGCATATATACTTCAAATAGAAGTATCTCAGATGAAATTATAAGATAACTGATTGTTACTAATTTGCTATACCTTTTTTTGTAAAAAAGGAAGAATATATAGGATATAGGTATGTTAGATTGTGTATTTTTCTTTATGAATTCAGATTACTTGACTAGTCTATTCATTACTGGATACGATGGAATTGCAGCTTAGACGCTTTGTAGGCCAACATGCAAATGTTGCACAACTAAGCAGGATGCTTAGCACATCTTATTGACGTATCATATAATGCAAGAGTGAATGTAAGAGCTACGCACGTTATTACAGCCATCAATTGAACCTATCAGCCTGCCAAGCACTGAGTAATAAATTTGCAACGTCGTACCGATATAAAAAAAAAACCTTATCTTGTAGAAGCTTTCCGTTTATCTAATCATAGATTGAATCACTCTACAGTCTAGACCAGGGGTGGGGAACCTTTTCTTATCTAAAGGCCGCATTCATTTTTCTGATTAGACATAAAGCCGCAGTAAACATTGACTAAGGAATCTTTGGCCGGAAACAGGAATTTACGGTCAGAATATGTCAGGAATTTACAAATTTACATAAATTTATAGAATTACAGAATTGGCCAGAAGGCCGCACCAGAGTATCCAAAAGGCCGCATGTTCCCCACGTCTGTTCTAGACTGTAGAGGAAATGATTTTCTGTAAACTTAAATGTTTCCCACCAAGTCTCAAGCAGTTACTCCTAAGACACTCAGTCAAGAAAAAAAAAATCTGTGAGTATGTGTAACATTTGCTACGCCACTGGATTTCCCGTGTAAAATTAACGAATGAGAATGCTGTGGTGGGTGAAGGAAGACAATTTAGTTTAAATTTGTTACTTACAATGCACGTTGATTGTATTTTTTCAACTTCTTATATAAAAAAAAATATATTTAATGGAGAATAAGTAAACGAAAATCGTAATACAAAACAACGCGGCACATATTATTACTTTGCCAAAAAGTTATGAAACATCTACGTGAGTGCACGTGCACTAAAACTTATTTAAAATGTACATTCTAGAAGAATCATGTAGAACCCTATTATTCGGTTTAAGTTTAAAAGTTGCGCCACGGGCTGCCCACATTTTAATAATATAGACTCAGAAAGTCGTTTTGGAAGATCACGTTAATGGCATAATATGCACTTATTTCTAACCCACTGTGAACATTCTACTGATTATGATGTACTTAATTTAATTATTAGTAAAATGATTTTTAACAGTACTACCAAATATACTCCTTATTTAGATGATAATACGGACTCATTGTATGGCATTTAAACAAGATTGACTAGTTAGACATCCACTTCATGTCACTATTCTAAGAGTAAATAAATAATGATGTAGTTATAAAAAGATTTGTAGCTTGCTTTATATGTCCCTTCGTTCTCTACTCTGGTTTCAGGGTCAAATAAAAGGTCATGTATGAAAATACTCTTTACGCTACAAATATACGAATCTCACAAATTTCAGAAATTTATTTTAAATTCATTGTATAAATATTAATATTTATAATAAGTGTAGAGTTTTCTAACTTTACACCAGCAAAACGTAGACAATTATTTACTCTCAACGTTTCAGCTGTCAATTTTTGATTGAAAGACGAGCATTATTAACTGATGGAACAAAGCTATTTAATTGACATTGCCGCTCACAGAAAGTTATATAACCTAATTGGTACGAGAATTATACTAATAATTTACAGATAATTATAAAAACGAAAATATTTCCATTTGCTTTTAAAAAATAATAATTGTATAAGCACATATAATTCTTCAGGTAATGTCGCCAGTCCTTAATTCATACAGGCAAGTATTTTAATATAATATTAAAAATACTGTTTTTAACTTGTTCAACCTTGTTCACTTCTTACAAATTTCACATATAGCCTTTGCCTTATAGCAAGTTCTTCCTTTTTTATGCATTTTTTATCTTCTGGTAAAATTGGAATGATTAACTTATTTCTTCCAATAATTTTGATTCAAATAGCTAAATGCTGTGGCGTTATTATACATAATCACTTTTTGTACAGCTTTTTGTAAGTTATTCGTCTTCGTTTTTACTTTCATTATTATCGTGATTTATATATTCTCTATTTTTATTTTTACCGTAATAAAAGGACTAAAGAAACACAAGCAAAGAAAAAAATATCAATGATCATTCGGCTTAACCGCGTACCAAATAACTTCAATTAAAACAGTTCAAACAATACAGATGAATCATTGGAAGGACGGGTTTTTTCTTACAAAAACCTCCGGGAAAACCCCGCTCCGTAAATAAAAACAAATAAATACAAACACCCCGAGTCGTGTTCCGGCTCTTGCGCGCAGGGGCGACGCGTAATTAAGCCAAACGAGCGGAAGGGGCAACGTTGACAGTTACGGATTTGGGTACAGAGCAGCGGTTCTCATTTTGTGTGTCGTAAACCAATAATAGGACGCGAAATTGTTTACATAGATGTCCATCTCTGAAACGGGACACGACACAACGAGCAAGAATTCTTTTTTTCTTACTTCACACCACATATTTTATTTATCTATTTTTTTTATAAAAATGCTCGTCTGCTGATAATGTTATCATGAGAAAAATTGGTCCTGATCATATGAAATAATGATAGAATTAGTACATTGAGCATTTTATTTCTTAATTTTCCAACTATTTTGATAAAATTGACATATTAACTATTAAAGTTGATTATTATCTTCTAAAATGATGCAGCCTGCGTGGTCGAGTGATCAACGTCGTTGGCTTCGGTTACGGAGGTCACGGATTCGAATCCCACTACGGGCAATTTTATAAATTGATTTTTCAATCGATTTATGAATTTCTGTTCGAAGGCATGGTTTTATATGATGTTTTGAATTCCCCCCTCCCACCCATCCTATCCTATGAACGGGGCATATCGAGAGTGATTAGCTAATCACTAGGCCTGTCCTAGCCCTATTCTTTTATTCCTACTTTCTTAGATTGAGCAACTGAGTAACAAACAGTTCTCGTAGGAACACTTTTGTTGAGATAAACTCCATTAGGATTCCATATACATTGGGAACGGACATGGTAAAAAAATGTTCATTTTTATTAGAGATTTAGTATAAATAGTTATTTTGTTATTTTAATCATAGTAAAAGACAGGGTTGTATTAATATTTGAGTATTTTAAATTGTATAATGATAGCAAAAACTAAGATTATCATTAAAAATATTATTGAGATTATTAAGTTTGTTGGTAAGCAATATGTATTGTATGTTCAACATAAATAATGTTTATATTTGCTTGTTTTAGAAAAAATATCTATGGAGTAACTATTTGTATGCAAGTTAAGGTAGAACGATCAAAATAGAAATAAAATAACCATCCCTTATTTTAAGCACATTTAAACAAAAAGATTTTTCAATTATATCAAAATGATATTCAGGTCAAATTGGAAGTTATAAATAAATAAACTATGACGGCCAAGGTAAAATAAGTTTGGGAAAAACTGATATAAATATAAAATAAAGTGACGGGAGGCGCCTAGACTTGTCTTCCACATTCACTTTACTGCATAACGGATTTGGGCACCGGAAATACTAACCTCTCTGAAAACCAGAATTGCTGAGCTTAATTCGAGCTTATTAAGTTGGACGGCTTAAGAGTTTTAATCTGTAGTGACAAAATACATTTCGTTTCATTTTATGTATATTATTTGAAATTTTCTCTCCTGAAAACTTTCAATACACGTATATAATATTAGTTGCTATACTTATAGATTACGATACTTGTTTGCTATAGTAATTTAAAAGAAATAATATTATAGATGACACACCATAATACTTAGAATAACGGGTATTTATCATATTGATTACGATTGTATCATCAATTATCATTATAAATCACAATTAAAAATACACATTGTGGGTGGCTATATAGAACAGGGGCGGGCACGCATGGGATTAATGAGACCCGCAGTCTTGTTTTTCATTTATTTTAGGAAGAGCTGCATTATAAGTGGGTACAGTGAATCTTCGTTTTTACGTTTTTTGAAGAGATTGAAAAAACGTAAATAGTGGGAAAAATCATATTGGAGTCAAAGATTCTTTTCTTTTTTTATAAATATGCTGTTCGTTTATATTATTTTAAGAATCAATTAATGTATTTTAAAGATTGGTCGTGTACGTCGTCGAAGTGAGTAAAAATCTTCATTTAATTTATAAAGAGAAGTGGACATTTTTAGTGACAGTATTTGTGAACTGTTTGTTAAATTTTACTATTTTATTTGTTGATTTTGATGTATTATGTAGTTTTATTTTATATTTTGTCTCATTATATTTGTCAAGTACATGGCGAATTGACGTCAGCTGTCATGTCATGTTCTGTACTTTAAATTTTTAAACAATAAACAATAAATATTTATTTTCTCTTAATTTTACCTAGTACGGTAGTAAAAAAGCTTTTGTGGGGGAAACACAACTGATAACTTTGTGTGTACGTAATGAAATATAAAAATACAATCCCAAGTCATAATTTCTTTATCAACGAAGCATGTGTGAAGATTGTGAATTGTTTAAGGCAATTCATTACCCTAACAAAGTTACTGTTATTAACGTAACAAATTCTCACACAACTAACGAAAGGCCACTAATCCTGCTTTGTTTCTTACTCACTTCGTACAGTAGTATGCACAAGTCTGAAGTATACAATGCCTTGTAAGATTTACTTCACGAACTTACACAGATAACTGTATCTCCGCTCAGAAAATTTACGATCATTGGCCGATGTATTAAAAAACTGCGTAAATCCTTTTATTTTACATGCCAATCAGGACTGTCTTTTTTAAATATGCAGAAGTCAACCCAAATCTTACATTTACTAAAACTTGTATTAAAATGCACAATGTACTACTAACTCAGAGAAAAAGACAATTGTATAACTGTTTGCACTCGATAAAACGAGAGTAAAAGATAAAATTGTAACGTGGCGTGATGCAAGTGTATTTAAGTATAGTGCGCGAATAAAGAGTTGAGCGTGTGGGAGAAAGAGAGAGGGGGAATTAGTGTTGAGACACATAGTGCTTAATTTTATAAGCTTATATTATGTAAATATTCAGATGTACCTATATGTGTATGTAACGTACTACACAACAGACAAATGAGGCTATTTTTTGCAAATTCGGCTCGTTCCAAAGCGTCTGAAAATGAATCTTGAATTTTCTTTTATAAAATAATTAATATTTTGAAGGTTTTTTTAGTTTCACATTACTTTGGAGTGATATTTTGTAAGTTATTAAGCCAGATTTGAGACTGTTTTCTAAAGACAATTTATAAATGTATTTTTATTTACTAAATAACATTCATGGTTTACCTTTCACCAATTTTAAAACGAGCTTGATTTCAAAATAATAACCTCAAATGGAGTGTGTATGGGAGTGTTTTTGAATTTTCACACATGATATATTTAAGATTTTAAAATTTAAAAAAAAATATTGTGCATTACACCTAATTCCAATGCGCCAAATATTTTAAAGTTGAAAGATCATACGAGAAAAACTCGATGAGAATTTTTGAATTGTAAGTCATTCAAGATAAACTCGTAGTAAATTGACTTCACAAACACTCATATCTTAAGTCTCAAATTTTAATTGAAAAATCTCAATTTGACATTAAACTTACTGGAAATCGAACCCAGTCCCGCCTGGTCGGTAGAGCAAGCTCTAACCAACTAGACCACAGCGGGTGGCATATATTTTTGCTGACATATAAAACTACCATCGAGTGTATAATATTCCCAGTATAGGAAGATATTTTTTAAAGAATTATAAAATTAAAGCAAAATTGTGTCCTAAAGTGTATACGAAACATTCATACAGCTTGTCAAGCCCCTTGATGATATTAGCTAACCAAAATTATTTTAATTACGCGCCCAAGTGAAGTAAACTTTTGACGCATTGTCTACAACTTAACGCGACGGAATTTAAGGCCCCATCTCCAGACTCACCACCACAAATCCTAATTGTTTGTTTTGATAAGATTTTGTTATTTATTACTGTCGTATTTGGCTGGGGGGTAGGACGGATTACCCGCACGGGGCACATATTTAGAGTCTTTGACTTATCAGCGGGAAGGTTAAACGAGCCGCCTGACAGCTTAGGGAATTTCACATGAACTTTTGGAAAGTAAAGAGTTTTTCTTGTATTCCTGTGTGGCTAGATGATTTGGGAAAGTTTTTTTTATCTTGAAAAAATAAACATTTACCTGAATTGTTGCTGTAAATTGTAATTTTAACAATAAATATCTGACAATGTCTTATTTAACTAAAAGTAATATAATATGTCGGCTGCGTGATCAAGTGTCAACTTCATTGTCTAAAGGCACGGAGACTACGGGTTTGAATCACAGAACGGACAGTTTTTATGGATTGATTTTTCAGTAAATTTATGGACTTCTGCTCGAAGGCAAGTATGCATGTGATGTCTTTTAGTGTGTTCACTGTCTAAATTTGGTGGAAAGGCATTATATTGAAAAAAAAAACACAATATTCTTTTGTACTATTTCCAATTTGCAATAATGCTCGTCATGAGCGAAATCAGTCCTGATCTTGCTTAATAAAAGTAACAAAAGATTTTAAAGACTTATGTTTACTTATACTTACTTTTTTAAAATGTATTTGATGTATTGAATTTTCCTCTTCCACCCATCTTTTTTATTTATATTTGTTTGCTTTATTTCGATTCTATCACCCCCTCCTTGCTTCCCTTAAAAGGAAAAAAAAACCCAAACTCCATTTTGTAATTTCATAATGTAAAAATGTTAGAATCAATCTTGTTTCATTACTTAAGCCAACTTTGCGATAGTAAGTCTGAAGATGCCTCTGAAAGAGACGAAACACGTGTCATATTTAGTAACACAATACGTGGAATAATCAAAATTATTTTAAATTTTCTATTAAAATAACAAAGTTACCGCCGAAACCATCGAAAGAATTAATATTTATACCTCAAATCTATAGGGTGGCTTAACATTTTAAGCTGCGCTCAGTCATCTCTATCGACGTAAAAACATTTTCATATGTATGAAACGTATGCAAACGTGAAATGTATGAAAAAACGTAACAGTGCCGTTCAAAAAAATCGCGTAAAATTAAAATCGCGCAAAAATAAATCGCGTAAAATAATAGTTGGCTGTACATATATTTAAAACTGTGTATACCGTAGTGCGGATTTTTTAAAAATATTTTTGAACTATCACAAATTGAGTGCAATGTTATTAAATGAGTTACTTAAATAAATAAGAAAAAACATTCAAATTTTGTTTTATTATTAATATCCTTCGCTATCGTGAAAGGAATTGTAAGATATAATTTCATCGAAAGCCCCTAATATTTTGTCTCTTTAAATAGATTTTTCACTTAATTTTCATAAGCTTCGAAGCGGTTTTTGTTATGTGTGTATAATACTGAAGACAAAATTTTCAAATATCTTCAAAAACCGCAATATTGGCATGGAATGAGCAAAACTCGCATTGAAATAAAAAAAATAAAACTGTATGCAAGTTTTGTTTTCTTGCAAAGGAAGTCTTAATATTCTACGTTCAGTACCAAAAACTAACGATAGAGTATTTTTCCTACGAAATACAAGGCAATTTAAAGGGACACTTGATTTTTAGTTCACCTTCAAATATTAATATCCTGATTCACATAACTAGTTCATGCGTTTTATTGTAAGCAAACTGTAATGAATTTTAATTCGTCGTAATATATATGTTAGTCAGATTTTAATACTACAAAAACAAGATAAAATTAATATGCAAAGATTTTAAGAGTAACATTTTGTCGGCCAACAACTTTCTAACAGCATAAATAATATTTAACGTTGGTGTATTGTGTTACATTTATAGTGAGTCAAAGATGATAACACAAAATAACGCATTCAGGTGGTGTCTCTAAGATGTACCAAAAATAAGCCATATACTTCTTGAATGTATAAGTATAAGGTTGAATGTATAAGGTCACTAACGGCTGGTATTATAAAAAAAATATTCCTTTTCACCACTTCCATTTTTTTTGAACTATGTTATTTATACAAAACAAAAAGAATGTATGATAATGATATTCATGAGCGAAACCGATCCTGATCTTGCTTAATAAAAGTAAAACAAAGGAATATTGTGTTTTTTTTATATAATGCCTTTCCACCAAGTATTGACAGTGTTAACACCATAAAAGTGATAATTGAATTTATTTAATGAAACGACAAAATTGTTTTATTTCAAGGCCTTTTTTTTCTTCACGAGTGAAGGAAATTTTGATATTGCATACCGATGACTTACAACATAAAAATGTTATGTCCAATCGTAAATATTCCTGTAAAAAAAAATTATACGTAGAAACATTACGAAAAACTTATGCATTTTTCGATAAAAATAAAACTGATATTTTAAAATGTGGCTATCAAAGCTGTGAGATAAAGTGTATAATATATTGGACGCCCCGAGAAACGAATCCCAAGTAGAAAAATATAAAATTGAAATCAGTACTGGGAAGGGGTTGTTGTAGGCGCATGTAATCGTGCTGGGTAGTCAGTACTCGAAATTGAAAATCTGCCGCGGTTATTTGAACTTTACGTACCAACAAATGCATGCAATATTGCGAGCCCAATGGGGGTGAATGGTTGATGTGCAACATTCAAAAAGTATATAAAATGTTCTGCGATAAATCACGGCTATGTGAATTATTACAAACAACTATATTTCATTTATTGATGAAATAAAAAATAATGTGATCGAGTTATTCAGATTTTATTTGAAAAATCAACAATGTGACGAAGTAAAATTAAAAAAAAAAGGTTTCGTATAGGAAATCCAATCCCAGATCATTTTGCTATCCTAGGATTTCAAAATTCACATTTTTTTAATCCCAGAATCCCGGTATTGAACATTTAGTATGCACTCGTTGACAAATTCGGTAAATCAACAATTTTTGGTCGTCGATTTTGAATTCTTGGGAATTTACGGATTTCCCGAAATGAAAATATGCGGGAACTTTTTTTTATGTCTCACGCAGTTTTCTAAAATTTTGTGTGATTGCCTGTTTTAACAAACGTTTCGATAAATTTTCACTACTTATCCTCAATCCCGAAATCCCGAGATTAGTACTGTCATAATCCCAAGATTTTGGGATCACAAAACTGGACGAAATCTCGAGATTGGATGCCTTAGTATAGGTTTGTTTGAATGTATTAAAAAGGGCCTGTGAATTTTACTTAAATATTTATTATAAATCAAAATAAAAACGTGTTCGATTATGCTTAGTATGTTTGCCTAAACAAAATGATAAGTGACACAGGGGAAGGTTTGAAATGTTAAGTGATACATATCATCATTTATTTCGTCTGTACTATTTATTGTTTTACATTGTGGTCTTAAATTAAATCTGTTACTATGGAAAGAAATATTTTTTTTAAAAATTTTAACTCTACTCTTAGAATATGTTTTTTATTAATTTTTTTAAAAGCAATATTTTTTTATAAAAAAATAAATTTGATAACTTTGTTATTCCATTTGTGTTTCAAAATTATCAAAGACACGTACTTATTATATTTTATAAAGTATAAATGTGTCAATTGAAAGCAACGCCATTGGCTTATTAGTTTTATAGAGGATCAGTAACACATACTCCCGTATTTATGAGTGTTGTGGGGGATATTGTTTTTGGTTCGGAGAATTTCCAATAATAATATGTGTCCGAACGGCCAACGATTCTAGACGGGGCTGTGTGAGAGGGAGCTTATCGCATGCATTCATCGCCCAGCCAACTCACTGCTTGAAAGCTTCTACCGCATGTGGGCAATGAAATGTGTTGAAGTTTACTAGAGATAATCATTCTTTATATATTTTATAACAAATTTAAATTGTATGTATTATTAAAAAAAATGTAATTGTTTTGTATGTACTTCGAAAGCAATGGCATTTTATTTTTTATTGCCAATATTACATTGGACTACTTTTTCGTATGAGTGTAAAACTTAATTTTTACTCAAAAGTAATGATGTAATTTGTCGGGTTCTATTACGCAGCGGTTACTCTTGTGCGCTTCCGTACCGGACTTCACGGGTTCGAGTCCCAGTACGAACAGCATTTTTTCGTTCGATTCATCGATTTCTGTTCGAAGGCATGGGTGTTTGTGATTTATAAAAATTTCCTCTCACCCTTTCCAATCCCTTAATAACTGGGTGTAGCGAGAACGATTAGTTCACCAGTAGTCCTGTCATGGCATTATCCTTCTATCCCTACTGCTCTTTTTGAATAAGAGAGGTTGAGCGACTGAGTAAAAAAAACAGTTCTCGTAGAAAAACTTCTGTTGAGATACTTCCATTAGGAGGTCATATGCTCCACATTGGGAGTGGACACGGATAAAAAAATGTAAAAATTGTTTAATGTGGTCTTATTTTATTCCAGTTTCTCAATAAAAATATATCTTAATATAATACTTATAATAAAAACAAACTTAAGTCTTGTATACCTTAGTCATGAAAATGTAAGATATTTATAATATGAATGAATGCATCGCACATACATTTTCTATCAGTTAAGCAGTATTTTGTGAGATTGGGTATCGTAAGTATCGAGTAGTATGTAGGGAAAACAGGTAAAAAATAGTTGAATTAAAAACTTGTAAGATTTTTTAATATTAAAACTTTTTAAATAAAAACATAATAATTAACACTTGACATTTGAATAGAAACAAACACATTTTTATAAATTAGAATAAGCCTCACTTACTTACTAATTTACTAACCTTATTGTTAAATATGCATGATTGAACCATATCAATGTTTCATATCAATTAAAACAGCTTTGCTGTTTGTAATATCAATGGAGTGGTCATAATTTCTCGGTTACTTGAAGATGACATCCAATTTCACACCTCGGATAATGGTTTTTGTTTTTCAACCTTTTTAATAAATAGTAAAATAATACAGTATTGTAAATTTTGAACTATAGTCGTTTAAGTTAACTTATTTTATCAATAATTAATAATCTATTAAAGGTTTCCCCATTAACATCGGTTTGCGGAGTCACGGTAAAAAGGTTCATAGCCACGTAATGTATAACCCGTTGTTCTAGAAAACCCGTATTTGAGAGTTTTCAAAAACGTTTTTATTTATGCATGGAGATTGAACATTGTATTATGCAGCCTGTGGTATCCCTTACTATTTCACGGCATGGCAGAGGCGGAGGAGGGGCTGCTTCTCATCCCTTCATCAGGCCGAGCTGTCAGGATGTGACGGACGGCGGAAGTGCGCAAATTTTTTCTACGTTCCGAAACTTTTTATTTTGCATATGAGGCCGTAATATGTACAAAAATATTTTCAGTGTTTTTAATATATTATCAACAAAATATTTCATACACATTCAGAATAGATTTTTTCATTATTAAAAATTAAACAAATGTAAAACATGAAATATTTAAACACTAATACACTCAAAGTGTTTATCATCACTTTACAAAAAAAATAGATCTAATTTATAGCCAATTAACAATTCATGTTAACAATTTCTTCGTAAAACATATTTTCTCCAATTCAAAAATAAGCCTCTCTTAAGTCCCTTGTTACCACTCGTATAATATATGGAAAGCGTAAAGTACACGAAATTCAATATCCAAAAAATATGTACTTGATTGCTTTTATTAATAAAATTTTAAAGAAAAATCTTCAAGTTGAGTTTTATTATAAAAAACATTTCAAGCTTTACTTGTTGAAAAAAATATATTCGACATTTATTTACATCTTGAATATATTCTGTGTTAAGATACATGACGTTCCAGCTTAAGTATATTTATAGAATCTGTTTGCTGAAAATTGAGTAAAAAAAATATGCTTTTAAATAATTATATTATATGAAACGGTCAACGTACAATACGTTTAAAAATGATTTTTCAATTAACATCCCAAACAGCTTTCAATTTTTGAGTGCTTTTTAATTTAAAGGCACGGTTTTCAATAATTTTTCATGAATTGATTCGTCCACTGTGAATAATCTGTATGGAGTTTTTCATTACCTCCATTGTTTTCAACTGAGGTTTTACGATTTTGTTTGAGCATTTGACCGTTTTGTGATAGCCAAATGAGCGTGAATCAATCTCGGGCTATTCATACTCCACTGAAAGGAAGTAGGTACCTGTCAGGTATTGAATATTTTCCTTTTAATTAATTTATGGATTGCTTGCCTATTGAAATCAAAAGATATTTTTAAGCGCTCTTGAAAATACTATTTTAAAGATTCAAAAGTGCTTGCATGTTTTTTTTCCACAGAAAATAATTAAGTGCTTTAATAAAATATATTATACAAAGTCTTAAATAACATTAACTAAACATTTCAATTTAAACAACCATGTGTCTTTCAAAAATTTTCATAAAAAAACTTAGACGTTAATCAAATTTAACTGATCATCATTGGCTGATAAGGTGACTTCATAAGGGAAGGTCATACTTGTGACAAAACAATTCCGTAGCTTAAAAGTAGCGTAAGCGACTTAATTAGTAAAAGATTCCTCGCCAGTTACTTACAACAAGCATAGTTGAAGGGGGACGTCGATTTACTAGAGAGGATTCAATAAATAGCAATACTTTGACTTAAGTGAAAGGACAAGATGACTGCGTAAGTTTCTGATTGTTTTTTCTTAAGAATCGTAATTCTAAGCAATAGACTACATCGCATACATAATATCATGGTTTTCAGGTGTTAGATAAATAGTCAATTAATGTGTATGGCGTCCAATCCGAGATCCCGTCCAATTTTGTGAAAATTCCACGTGAAACATAAAAAAAGGGTTTTTTTTGTCATTTTGGAAATCCGCAAATTCCTGGGTTTTTTTTTAATTTGGTCTGTGACATTTTTTTTTGAAATCTGAGAAAGAGACCGACGAGCAAAATTTTGTAAATCCCGAATTTGACCACGATTAAATGGTGAATGCTCAGTCCTGGAATTAAAAAAAAATGTGAATTCTGAAATCCCGGTATTAGAAGGTGAATTCGGGATTGGATTGCTTGTAATTTGGTCAGATATAAAAGACTTTTTTTATATAGATGAGAGGTTGTCAAACGAACGACCGAGCTCCCATTATTCGATTTAGCTCAGATTAGTTAAATAATGATAAAAACAATAAACACTTATAATAAACATTTGAAATTTCCTGTTTGAACTAAATTCTTGGCTCCAGTAATGTTTCAATTAAAGTTTTAGCGACATTTTCGTATCGAGTACCAATTTTTTGTTACTCGATACGAAAATGAATAAAACTTCAAACAATCAGTAATGAATGAATTGGACATGAAAATTGCAAATTATCACCATTTTTTTTCTCTGGGAAGCTGCTCTGCTAAAAAGTCTAAGCGATATTAAGTAATAAATTTGTTACGCAATTCCTTACATACAATGTTTTTAGCGTTCAAATTTATGTGCTTGCCTTACTTTAGTTTTAGTTTTAACTTTCAATCAGGTTTAAAGAAACAAATCTTATTTCACATTAAAGAAAGAAAAATATGGTAAGATTTTTTACATCATTAAAATAACTAAGTTTCCAAATATAAATTTGTCGTAACGAATTTTTGACGACTTTTTCTATTCTTAGATTATGGTTTGACTTACGTCGAGAAACAGCTTTTCAATAACTCTCAACGGATGGCGTACAACATTAAGGGTGTATTCACGCCAAATAATTCCATCCACACTCTATGAAAGTGAATCAACAGATTTGTGAGTCACGTGACACGTCTATCGCGATACAAATACCGCGGAGGGCGAGAAAGACGCCCCCTACCCTCCGCCACTCAATCCACAAGTTTGTTCATTTCCTACCCTTCACGTAGACGAGTGATTGATGCGATTTCACATTTATTATATCTTGCCATCGCCACTATAACCAATTCACATTTCGAAATAACTGAATGCTGCCTGATTTTTTAAACTGTCATTTTATCTGATCGTAATAATATTATATATTGAAGCACTTGATTTAGCAATAAATTAACCAAATTCTAATCAAAACTTATCCAAAACGGCTTTGAATAATATTTTGATAGAAACTTCTTAAATTATGTTAAAATAGCGTATGAACGTGGATAAAAATGTACAATTACATTGTAGTAGTTTGCACAAATGTGATACGAATATACATTTATATACATATATCTACATTTATTCAAAATGGAAAGCAACTATACATTTATATGATTGCAAATTTTAACCCCCTTTTAACTCTCGTGGCTCGGATACTAGAAAAATACTTCTCTGCCGATGGGGATCGTTTAGGGACCCCAGTGGTTTCCTCATTATTGGCCTTATTCTTATGAATTTCAAAAAAAAATAGTCTTACGGCTTTAAAATATCTCTCTGCATCATTTCTCATACAACTTTTTTTATAAAAATCCGTGGTTTTTAAATAAATAATCATATTTTATGTTGCGCGTAAAAAAGACGTCATCCCAGCACACATATGAAATTGCAACTGATTATTTTAGCTCAGCTATCTTACGAACGATCGCTTATCGCCTCATCGTGTTATCGCGTATTTATATGAACTACAAAAGGTCCAAATAACTATGATATAAGAAAATTTTAATTATAAACATTGTGTCACCCATATTAAAATAGATATTTAAGAAAATGTGGGTATTGGGGTTGCATTTCTTGAGCTTAGAACCGAAAAAGTTATGTTTGCTTTTTTCATTTTTGACTTTGAATAATATTTTGAAAGAAACTTCTTAAATTATGTTAAAATAGCATATCAACGTGGATAAAAATGTACAATTACATTGAAGTAGTTTTCACAAATGTGATACAAATATACATTTATATGATTGCTAATTTTAGCCCCCTTTAAGTATGGCGATGGAGTCTCTCTCATGTTTGAGTTTCAAGTTCTCTATAGACTTTTAAGTTCTATAATATATAAATACTTTTCTTAGTGAATTTATTTTTAATCTACTTTCATTGTTATTTCAAATTAGCTTTAATAATTTGTGAGAAGTATCATTTACACCAGTGCCTCCCAACCTGTGGGCCGAGAAATTCAGTAGAAAGTACAAACATCTATATATTTAAGTCAATCAAATCAGTGTTTCCCATATTGGGGGCTTCCGGATTGGATTGGATAGAAATTGGATTCTGGGGGAAAAGTATAGCAAATCGAGGATTTCGAATTCGTCGGTGAGCTAAAAAAACGAGTTTCTCTGACAATCTAAGGAAAAAGTATACCAAATCTCAAATTTTAAATTCCTCGGTGAGCTAAAAAAAAACGAGTTACGGAGACAATTGAGGAGAGCCGCGGATATTTTTTTAAGATTTAGGGGGTCGTAGAACGAAAAAGATTGAGAAGCACTGATTTACACTATAAATAATAACTTTTTTAGTTGAATTAAATATATAAAAAAAAATTAAAATCATAGCAATGGGAATATTTAAAAAGAAGTTGTTTATATGATAAGAAAAAGATTAAAAATAATATATTTAAAAAAAATGCCTCTTTGTTTTATTTAAAATTGAATTATAAAAAACCGTTTGAATAATAAAGATGTCGTAGCACTCACCAAAAGGTGGTCGACTCAATAATATCTGTGAATTTTCTTTATTGCTTCGAATCGTTCATGGTTCTATAACTGCGTTATATTTGTATGAAATGAGATCAAAATGTTTTATACTTTATTGACTATGTGGTAATGTCAACATAAATCACAATATTAATTAAATTTCTTAAGACATATTTTTTTTTGTTATTTTATATTTTAATATTCTCATTTGAAAAAATAGACAACGCTTTGGTGCAATATATATTTTTTTATAAAGAATATTTTTTGAGTATGATATAAATGTATGCATATGTATATTAAATTTAAATCGATCAAATTACGTACATTCACACAGATTTTGTCACTTACGACCCGGGCTTAGCCTTTTGGCATCTTCAGGCGTTTAAGTGCACGGATGAACTTGAACGAGCATATATAATTTAACATGCTTAGTAACTGGAAAATCTAAAATTTTTCTTCTTGGTTATAAAAATACTGAACTGAATTACTTTTTCCTTAAACTCTTTCTTTGTTTCAGTTATTTGCGACGCTAGTTGAAGGGCTGTTCGACAGATAAATGTATTAATTAGATATAAGAGGCTAGCGTATTCTGCAAAAAACTTAACTACATGTTTTTCAACATTTTTGATAGAAGAACCGGAAGTGCAAATAAGTTGAAGCTTAGAACTATGTAAAATTTTATGAACAAATGTTAAAGTTAATAATCGAATCAATTTTTAGAAAATTAATTAGCAAACCCCATACATGACAGCTCGATAGTTAAAAATACTACATAATATGGCACTTCTTTCCTCACGATAGCAAGATGCTTTCATGTTAACTTACATAAAGTACTGTTGCGGTATATCGCAAAGGGTTTCATTCACTTCCGGCTTATGAGATTGCGGCGCGAAAGTTGACAAGCGAGGCGCGTCGCGACGTCTGAGAGAGGTTCAAATAAAATAACAATTTGCGTGAAGTGAGATGAGACTGGCTCACAGTCTGCGTTACGATACAGTTTAAATGGCAGTCTTTTATGAATTCGCTGCTTAAGTTCATAAATCAAAACGGTGTTCTTTTTGGGAAAACATTTGTTATAATGTAGCAGAGTTAGAGTTAGTAAGAAATATTTTGATGTAGTGTATTTGAACTATTACATCAGCCTTTTGACTATTATGAAATACTAAACCAAAACTACCTAATATCAATAATCATGAATTACAATGAAGTTTTGATATAACTTATATCTATTAATAACATACTTAACGGATAAAAGTTCATTCAATTGTACACACTACTAGAAAAAAATTGTTATCGATGTAGCTGCAACAGTTCCTTTGCGTGCTGTCTAATGATTTGATATGCGCTTAGTAACATCATGTACAAAAATAACAGCTTAAATATATTTATAGCATTAAAAAAATCGGTATTGTGCCGTTTCCTTTCACTTCAACGCATTTGTCAAACCTAATTTATAATATAACGAACACGTCTTGCTTGCTCGCGTTAGTCCATCACAAAGAGGTTTTACATAATATGATGATGTTTCATACCAATATAGATCGTGCAGGCTGCTATCTACAATAAGTGTCATTAGTGTAACGAATTGTTGTAGATTTTAAGTCATTCTTTTATATATCTTTTTGGAGAGAAAAATGAATGTGTAAACGAGTAAATAAAAACCTAAAACGAAAACCTCATCTTTTACTTTTCAAAACTACAAACACTAATAAATCGATTTAGAAACTTAAATAAGAAAGTTGTTTATTTAAAGATTTATCTCAGTTTAAAAAAATGCTTAAAAGACTCCAAACACTTTATATATTATACATTTGAGAAAAGAACTGCTTCACTTTTTTGTATGAAGAACTCATTATTTATCAGACAAGAAGTATGCTTAGACCAAACATTAAGTGGAAATCGGAGATTGGAAGAAAAAAGTCCTTTTTTAATCCAAAATAGCATACCAATAAAATACTTATTTTCCGTGCCTACTAAAATATAATCCCTTTTTAAAAATCGACTGATGTTAATTCAATAATAAAACCGCTTTCGCTCAAATGTCATCAGATTATTCAATATGGTCTTAGTAAAATTTCAAAAGAAGTGTCCAACTGATAAAGTTAGTCCAATAATTTTGTTGGAATCTTACGAATAATAAAAACCAATAGAAATTTGAATAAAAAAATAAATATTTAATTCAAAAGGAAAGATGACTACACTCGTTTTTTAGTCAGTCCCAAAATACTCATTTTTTATCGGGAACAAATTAATAAAACATATTTAAAAATGTTAACAAAATCGCTTGAAGGATCTTTTGTAGCTTCCCCCAGCTGAGTTTCGTACGATTGGAAAATATAAATCACTTAATGAAGATCAAAATGAATACATAAAGAAGTTGGAGTGGGTGAGTAAACAGCGAATATATATTGAACATGAAAATTAAAACGAAGGTAATAAAAAAATAAACAAAGGATTTTTAGATCTCTCCAAAATAAGAGACGAAAGATAATTGGTTTTATGTATTTGAAGTAAAGAAATTTATCTCATGAAAATATATTTTCTTTGGAAAACGTAATATCTCATCAATATTTGTTTGCCATTTATAACTTTTCCGTTTTTCCTTTCTAAATAAAGTTCGCAGATAATTTTTCCGTTATTTTTATAAAAAATCTTTTTGCAGCGTAATATAAAGATCGTTACACACAAAAATTCTTGTTTTTATTTAGATAACTAAATATTGAATTGTAATTTTAATCCTTTGATAATTTTAATCACTTTCATCAAAATTTCATCACTTAATAAAGGTTTTCAGAAAGTCAATTACGAAATATCAATCCTAAAATGATGGTTGTTTGTTAAATCTGTTTAATAAAAAAAAATTATAATGTAGGTAGTTTGTTTTACACATTTAATCATTAAAATAACAATCGTGTTTGATTTATTTTAATGTAGTTATCAAATGATCACATTGTGAAGAAATTCATTCCTGGACATCATTTCATCAATATTTTTTTCCATTCATCATTTATAATGAGCTTGTATCGATGACCTAGTTCCATAGAACGATAATTCATTTATCGAAATCTTTTGAGTTTTTTTCCGATTATATTCAAATACCAATATTTTATTCCTTCAAAATATTCAAAAAATAAATCAATTTTTCGTATGTACTAATTCTAATTTTGTTATATGATCAGGATCAGTTTTATTGATCAAACTGGTAATGAAAGGAATGTACAGATAAAAATACAACATATTTATCAGTGGTACTACAGTAATACCCCGCTTTACGCGAGGGATACGTTCCGAAAAAAATCGCGTTAACTGAAATTCGCGTATATCGAGGTTTATGATTAAACATAGTCAAAATTTAATACAAAAAAATACAAATCATTTTAATCAATCACTTTAATTCTAAGAACACTTTATGCAATACATACTCTTATTTTTTACGGAAAAATACATCTATTGTCTTTTGGGTAGCGTTTTGCTTACGTTCTTGTAAAATACGTTCATAACACCCAACACTGTTTTTAATTGTTTGACACACGGTCAAGACACGGTCATCATTATTGTCTATACTCTGCAATATGACCAAACCTGAATAAATTTTTGAAAGTGCATTTTGTATTTCCCCTGAAGATAAAACTTTCTCTTCTACCTGTTCTTCCTCATCGTAGATAGGATTATTCTGTACAATTTTTGCTTTGCCTCCATTTTCCATTCTTCTTAACACTTTCATCTTCAATTCCAAATTGACGCTTTTACGCTCTTTTTTCTTTGCAGGCGGCATTTTAACGTAGGTTTAAATTATGTATGTATGTATCTCCAATAAATGTTAAAACAAAACTGCCAGCCGACCGAACTAACATTACGGATCAAATGAACACACGAAACGAACGAGGAAATCCCCATAGAACAAAGTCGAAGGACGGGGAATTCCCAATTCTTCAAAGAGAATATTCAGAGAAAGCGGGGATCCCGCGACCATAGAGAAGTTAATGACTAAATATGTTTATACGCACTCTTTCGCGTAATGCGAGGCATTTGAGCGCGAAATTTGAAATTCGCGTTATAGTGAAACCGCGCTTAGCGGAGTCGCGCTAAGCGGGGTATTACTGTATATTGAATCAAATTAAAATGTTCATTACACCTTAAAAATAAATAAATAAATAAGTGGCGATTTATATATAGCACTGTAATATTGTATAATTCTAGTTGCCAATAATCCATTGATGGGCAATATTGGCTATAATGAGCCACTAATATTGATCATCTTTTTTCAACAATCACGAGGAAGGTATCGGCTGATATCTCTTTTTCTCATATGTTATGACAAAGTTTATTTTTATCCATGTCCGTTCCGAATTTGAAGCGAATAAGCACCTGGTTGAACTCACTCCAACAAAAGTTTCTCTGCAAAAACTCAGTTCTTCAACATCTTTTCTTTCGTATAGAGTAAGAAGATTTGAGGAATTTTATGAGGATTGACCGTAATCGTAGTATGTTGATCAAACTTGCAACATCTCGTTTCAAGGAATGGTTAGAAGAGAAAGAAGTTAAGACGCAAAACCATTCTTCCAAACAAAAATCCAGAACCAGCAATGTAGATCATTAGGCATGTGGCGTGAGGTTTGAGGTGTGTTTTATCGTTAATGCTTCTGACTGATATCTATAAGTTTTGGTAAATCATGAGTTTAATCAACAAAGATCATAATAATGATAATTCAAATGTTTTTTTTAATACCATTATATATGATGTATTTAATTGATTTTTAAGAAAAATCATGCATCACAGCTTATGCCAATGAGTTAAATATGTTAATGTTAAATTATCATAGAAAATAAACACGATGACATTTTTTTTAGTCATTCGAGATCAACAAACACCCTTGTCATAGATCTTAAATGTAATTTTTGAAAAATCTAAATTTGACATTGACCTTACCGGAAATCGAACCTAGACCCGACTGATCAGTAAAGCCTAGATTTTATAATTAAGACCACAGCAGGCGATTTTAATATTATATTAACTATTAAGCTTTGATTTCGTAGGTGTATGCTAGTTTACGTATGAAATAATATATTTCCCAAACTTAAAATTATAATATTTGTTACGGTCATCAAAGATTTGAAAATTTCCTACCTTGACATTATTATAATAAATGAAAAGGAAAAACTCAATTTAAATTATATAATATATGTCTTATGTAAGCTTTCTTAGAGTTTGTGACATGAATAGTAGCTTTGGGGACGTTTGAGGGAAGTTCGCTTTTCTTAAGTATTAATAAAGCAAGTCTTTCCAAGGGTTATTTAGATTAAGAGTTAATTATTTAATATATATGTAATCAAAAGATTGACAGTGGTATGTAGTTAAAACTATGTGTAGTTACTAAAGACTTTTTTAAAAGGATCAGTATCAAAGTTTATATTTAAGAAAGTTGTAAGTTATTGAGAGAAGTTTGTATGTGAAAATTGTAAGGAAATTCAAAGCATAGCATTTCGTTAAAAAAGTATATTCTATTATTCAAAAAGATAATCTATAAAAAGTTGTTTACAGTAGATTTTCAATTATTTAAAAATGTCAAACAGGACATCACTTACTCGTTTTTTATATTGAGAAAATATTTTAGTCATATGATATAAACGACAATTTAACTTAGTGGATAGATACTATATTAAAAAAATAAAATACTCATTTAGTTGATAATGCTTGACACGACAAAAGCCGTTACTGATCATTTAACACAAAAGTGGAATTAGTACAAATGAGTATTTTATTTTTGAATTAAATGATTTATACTATACCAAATCAAATTTTAGTTGTTCTGAAAGCAGGAAAATAATTTGACAAGTTCCAAAAAATCAGGACTATTTCACCTTATTTAATAAGATAATAATAAATCTTTATTATCACCGATACTTCTTAAAGAACTTTGCATATCTTTGGAAGGATATAAATTTAATTTTGAAAAGGTAATAAGACATCAATATAAGCATAAATAAATCTAAAATAATACATTTTACCGTCGACTGAATTATCGATTAAAATTTGGGTTGCCCGCTATCCGCGCCATTTTTATTGAAACTATTGTAGTTATTGCTTTTTAACTATATCTTGATATTATTGAGAAAAAAAAACACATACAATAGCTCACGTGTGTTTTTTGTTTCTATACACCTCAATTTTAAAAGAGGATAACTAAATGACTTTTCTTAAAAATAATATGAAATAACCATTCAATTATTTTGAAAAAAATATTTATCCTTACAGATTTAAAAAGGAAGGTCTTAAAAAGCTAAATGTTTTATTGTATTTTGAACCACCTCACAAAAATCCGTCTCTCGTTTGCTGAGTAACGTATCCGTCGTTACATTTTGTAGGGAAAATTTCGAAATTCAGAAACCACCCCAAGATAAACCACTTCCCTTTCCTATCCATTTACTTATCCAACCGCGGCACAACAAAAGGAACGGCCGAGCTACGTGATACTATTTAAACCGAGAGTTTCCCTTAAAACTACTCATAAGCCAGGTTTATTTTTCTGTGGTGCAACCTTAAATGTGAAAACTTAAATGATATGTTTATTTTTATACTGTGATATCACACCTGAAATGCTAGTAATATTACTGTAAAATAATTTCACAATGGCAAATAATAATTGATACCTTTTTTTACAGCGATGACAGAAGATAAATATTAAAATAACATATCGATGCGTTCTCAAAGCACCATGTGCTTGTTGTAAACTTTTAAAGGATTCCATTTAATTATTTTGTATCATCCCTTTACTGACAAAAAATACAGTTGGTATTTAAGTAAATTTAAAAAAAAAACAAATAATTGTGTATAAGTTTTTAAGGTAAAAATGATACGTTGTGTACATGAGTCTATCCAAGATAGTGCTAAATCATTAAAGTTTATTCTAAAAATGTAAGTGTAGAAAATTTTATTTATAACTTGATGTGTGTTTTAAAATGAAAAACAAAAACCTCGAAAAAGATTTTTCTTCGCCAAACTTGAATGAGACTAGATTGCTTAATATATGAGAAGTTCAAGACAATATATGAAATAAAATACTATAGTTGAATATAAATATAACTATATTGTTGAAAGCCAAGACAACCGGAAAGGATTGTTTTAAGTTTTTAAAATGTTTTCACTGTTCATCCGTGAGCCTTTTTAATTTGATTAAGATTTTCGAAGTGATTTTTGATAAGAAAAATCTAAAACTGACAAACTGTTAATATCTTGAAAAATTAAAAAGGATCATTAGACCTCACTTACTTAACGATTGTTCAACATATTTTTTTGTATGGAAACTGATTATTTTTTGTATCAATCGTCTGCATTTTTTCTCTTAAAAACTTTTTTTAATTAGACGAGCAATATTGATAGTTAATTTAAAGACGTAAAAACACGAAATATCTTCTCATTCTAAATACTGCATAACGTTACTGTCATATTATTTATTTGCTCTGCTATTCTAACAGAAAACTTCCAAATATGGAAAGAGTTTTTAAGTTGTATGTGCATTAAATGTGTACATAGTGGCAACCCTATTGGCAAGTATTACACCTTGCTAAGATGTTTGAGAATAGGGAGTCAGCCTAAAGAAAAATATCCCGCCGCACTTCATTCTTACACTAAGTTTGCTTTTCATTCCGCGGACACACTCGGTTACCTAACAAAAATGTTTTTTTGCCACGCTTCCTTCCTGCCCCCGCCGCCCACCCACTCAGCTGTATAGAAACGGGAGAGATCCGTGGCGTGTGCCCCTAAGCGGTGAGTTTTCACTTTTTTCTCGGGACTCGTGTTTTTTGGTCCTTTTTTCGTGTGTGAAAATAATTGTTTGCGGCTGAAATTTTGCCACTGCTCTGTTTTCGCGGCATAGTAAATGAGTGGTTTTGTTTTCAGTTATAAACGTGGACGATTTGTGGTTAACGGTTTAATTTATTTGGACCCGGTTAATTTATTAAAACATAATGTCCCGGGTAAATTAATACGTACAGTGAATGAAATATATCAGATTTTTCCCATTTATGAAGCCTGTAATAACCTCTATCAAGATTTTAAATTCATTTGTCAGAATCATACTTTTTGTAAAGCAACCTTTAAAAAGTCTTAACAATACAAGGGTTCTTAAAAGAATACGTTAACAACACTTCTTAGGAGGGTGTAAATTTTAAATACTGAAATGAAAGAAGTATCATCACCTGTTAGCAAATAATATTTTAATATTTGAAACAATGGTATACAACTTTAAATAAATAATCATTATTGCTAGCTTCGTTTAGGGAGTGGTTAATGCATTCAAATGGTCTGTTTTATTTATACTAAAGATCACTTTTAGGGTGTTCACTGTCAATACTTGGTGAAAGGCATTTTATTAATAAAAACACAATATTCCTTTGTACTTCATTCCACTTTAGTTGACAATGCTCGCAATGAGCGAAACCGGTCCTGACCTTATTAATAAAGTGGAATTAAGTTCAAAGGAATATTGTGTTTTTATTAATATGTAGATTCATTATTATTATTATTATTGTATACCTTAAATAATGAATGTTAATCCATGATATTTAAAATAAACATTGATTGATTTGTTATCCCGCTTATGTAGTTATTAGATATTTCTATTTATTAAGATAATCACGAATAACTTTGAAACTATTCAAAAAATTTACAGTGCAAATAGATCATCGAGTCTCGGATGGTTTTTCTTATCGCGTGATTTTGGTATTGATATTTTCCCAATCCCAGGATTGATCGTTATGTAACGCTATGTGCTTTAAGTTGTCTTATTTTAATATTAACGATTTTTAAATTTCTAACTTTATAGATAAATTGTAGTAGGTAGTTAGAGAATAGATTACAAAATAAACGATTAAATATGAGAACAAGCTTTTTAATGCAACGTTCATGAAGTAAATAATAACAACAAATATATTCAAAAGCTCATTAAGACTTGCACACATTCTGATACAAAAAGCCTCGCTTGCTGTGATAAACATCTTTAGATAATTGTTTTGCAGGTAAGTACTTTGGAACATTAGTCCATTCTCGCCCACTTCTCACATCTTTCTTCTAAAGAGAGTTCCTTTAAGCTGTTTTATATACAAAGATTTTTTTCCCAAGACACAATAGCCTGAGTCTAAGATAACACTTAGTCCTGGGAAGGATATATGGTAAAGTTTCGGTTGTAAATCTGCTGTAGCTGCCAGGGCCGCGGAAGAGAATATCTTGAAATACTTTACTATGCTCTTACTTTTTTATCCGTATAATATAGCAGACCCGACGGGTCATCCGTCACCTTTTCAATGTTACGCCGGGGCTTTTCAAATAAAAGGAAAAGATTTTTTGAAGAAGGTTTGTAAACTGGACTGTTCACGCTCACTTACGCTGTAAATGCGAGAAAACTAACAGTTTTTTGAAGATAAAAAATAGCCGAAATAAATAAACTCACATTTTGTATGAATGGTGTTACAATATTATTAACCACATAGTTTTTTTTATTTTTAATAAATATTTCATTCATTTATACACATTATTTGAAAATGCTTTCTTGTTCGACTTTTCATTATTTATTATTATATAAAAATAATAAAACACTCTTAAATTTTAATTCACAACTATCACTTAGTTTTGTTCATCACAAAAATTTTCAGCTGACTTTTTTCACCTTAATATACATATTTATTTTGTATAAGTAGCTTTGTATCAATTTATATTTTTTATCAGATGAAAATGATCGAGTTGAGTGAAATCGGTCTCGTCTTTACTCAGTGCTTTGGTGGATTGCATATTCCTATTTAAAGTAAATAACACTATTGCAGTGAATATTTACTGGGCGCACTTCACTTTTGAGATACTTTAAGACAAATGTAATATTATAACACATCTAACTCATTTTTTTCAAACATACCACTTGGTTTGCTTCACTTCTCATGGGCTCAATTATAATATAATGCTTCTATACAAAAGACTATCATAAGAATCCTTAAAAGTGTATAATGATTATGTATTCTCATGTGCTATTGACAGCTAAATTCTTTAGTAAAATCAGTTCTCTATTTTTTCTCGTTTTGATTCAATATTCTTACGATTTTTATACGAATAAAAAAATGTCTTAAACTCATTATTTACTACCAAATTTTGAAAAACAATAAAACGCACCTGTTACAATTAGTTTCTGTTTGATGAGACTAAGAATATTATTTTATTATTATAACATACATATTTATAATATCAAGAAAATATAAAATTTGCCTAGGAGCTATAATGCTTGCAAGCGGTATGTTTTGCCTAGAAAGTTTAGTTTTTTAAAGCCAGTTTATATTTCTACATAAATCGTAATAAATTAAGAATAAAACATCACCGGTTGTTTTCAAATACTTTTAAAAATAAATTTAGAGTAAATAATAAAAAAAATATTAAGTATGATAATATGTTTATTATTCTAAAGTGTTAAGCGAGCGTAAAATATGAGACCTCGACTAATTATCAACAACAAAATGTTTTATTTGTTCTTCATCTAACTAACCCTTGTGTCCCTAAACTCCAGCGAGAAGTCCAAAAGCCTAGGGCTATTGTGAGGGGTTGCCGCTTTGGTTGCAAGTGTTGGCGGAGTACTGCCTGTCAGACGTAACAAACACTCTGTGTAAAGTAGCCCTCATGGAGCTTTTCGTTCATAGCTTTTTCAGGGTATATTATGATTGTTTTGTAGTCAAAACAATTTAAGAGATGGTAAACTGGGCGTGATTGAAAACAATATATCGAAATAAATTCTTATTTTAATATTTTTTTCAAAATTAATACATATTATGACAATCAATATTTGATGCATTTTTTTATTTTTTTTAGTTATAAAATGCAACCACTGTAGTACATTAATTAAAAAAAACGAAATATCATCAATCGCAAAACACAAACTAAAACACATTATACTATTTTTTAAGGAACAGTGTGCTTTTTGTAAACAAATGATGACGAATTATTGTATCATTTTTAAGCTCCTTTGAAATTTAAAAATAAATAAATTAAATGATTCATATAGAAAATTAAATAACGATTAAATTTCAAACAGTTTTGTTTAACTGAGGTAAAACTATATTTCTTGAGCTGGATAGCTGGATATTAAAATTTGTTATGGAAAACCAGATATCTAAAGAAATCAAACATCCCTGTATCAAGTCATTGAATAATCTGTTATACTGTTCGTTAGGTTTCCAACAGCAAGCTGTCTTGATTTCAGCACACCCAACCACCGAGGTCATAAAAACCAAGTCTTGGGTAGCTTTTAAAAGGACCTCACTAAGACGTGCAACAGGAAACGTCCGCTAGGGGCTAGTTGTCCGCTTTTTAATAAGTGGGTCAAATATTAAATACCCTGGGAATACAAATATTATATTATGTAAAGTGCAACTGTACACCATTGTTATTAAAAATTAAAGGACTCAATGTTTTGAATATTAGTCTAGTTATTAATTTTAAATTTGAATGACTCCATTGTTCTTTTTAATCACAGTAAAAGTTTTCGTATTTTCTCAAGTATAAATAAAAAAATTAAAAATAGGTACTTTATACAAAAGATTACTTGAATTAGTGGCCACCTTATATTGAACTAAATTTAATGCAAAATATCTCTAGTGCATTAACAAAAAGAAGTAAATACTTATACCTTACAACAGTTTCTGACAGATATTACTAATTGCAGTATGACAACGTGCAATGTCAAATATTCCGTCTGTGGTTTTAGCAGCGTCGTTCAGTTTTTGTAGCATTTGCGCCCCCTCTAAGAAACACTGGTCTAGTTGTAATTTTTTTCACCATGCTAACAGCGTTGTGAATTATATTTGCTGTTATAACTGTTGAACTTTTAACAAAGGTGAGGATGTTGTGATTTTGTTAAGTTTCGTTTAAGTTAATTGAAGTATTTCACCCGGTTTGCGGGATTGTTTGTCGAAGGGATTGCCTTACTTACTCGGTTGAATTATTCCGTAAATATTGTTTTTGAACGAAGTTTACGTAATAATAACAGAAATCAACGAGTTTTAAAATAACAGCGTGAGTTAATTTAAAAATGTTTCCTACGCGTAGGCCTTTGGTTACCAGCCAAATAACATGAAAATACCTCTCTAATTTTCGGCATGTTTATAAAAAATATGAGGTAAATTATTTAAAAATGGTAACTTATTTATTTATTTAATTAAAATTGCATTAGATTAACAAATAATAAATTTAAGACTTTAAAAATGAAGAAAAAAAACATGATTCAATTCAATATTAAACGCAGTAGAAAAAAATGTCAAAAAAGTCAACTGAGCTCCGACGAACTCTAATTTAATACATAAAAAAATAGCATTCGTCGGACTAAGCCACGTCTACGTGAAATATGTTGACATCCGAAGCAATATTGTTAAACACTGTTAAAGCTCTCCCCAGTGGCATCCGCATTGGCAGGCTGGCTCTACACCATGTCCACGATTTCTCAAAAAATTATCAGGAACATTTAGATTTATATTATCGAGAATTGTGGAATTCTCATTTTGACCATTATCTTTATGTATTCATTTTGTAATGAATACATAAACTTGAAGTAAAATCAATCATTTACTTAATACTTTTATTTAAATCACTTATCTATTTACAATGTTTTTTTATTGAGTTTCTAGTATTTATAAAATAATTAATTTAATATTGCTATATATGTATTCAGAAAATTTCTTTAATTTCAACAATTTTAAACAATATCAGTACTTTGAGTACCAGGAAGATTTTCATATTTGAAAAAAAGCTGAATAATAATGAAATACAGCCTTTAAGGCTCTAAAAATTGTAAGCAAAACAATTGTGCTCTATTTCAACAGTAATTCTTCAGTTCTCAGTTAAGACACATATAAGTTGACAATGTTAAAATATGCTACAATTAAAAATAATCCATTATTTATTTTATATTAAAACGGAGATGACACTTTTACTCGTAACCTATAGCAAAAGTATAATGAATAGTAATACTTAATTTTAATTTAAGATTTCGACTGAAGGTGCTTGGTGGAATTTCAATATTAAATTTGAATCGTTCAAACTATGTACATTCTCACAAATTTTGTCACTAACGACCCGGGTTTCGCCTTTCGGCATCTTCAGGCATTCAAGTTCATCCGTGCACTTGAATGCCTGAAGATGCCGAAAGGCGAAACCCGGGTCGTTAGTGACAAAATTTGTGAGAATGTACATAGTTTGAACGATTTAAATTTAGTAATACTTAAGTTGTGAATATTAAGCTTAGTTTAAGTATTATTGAAGGTTTGATAAAGATCAGTTATTTATAATATGAAAACATATAACACATTTATTTTATAAATAGTAATAAAGTTATGTTAAAATAATAATTCCTATTGAACTTTCCTACCTTGATACCCAGATAATTGACAGCGAAGAATTTCATATTGTAACATCAACATCAATAACGATCTAGCCCTTTTTCTTTTTCCACACACGCCTACGTTCATACAAAGAATACACGATTTAACGTATCATTTAGACTACATTCTGGGAGCATCAACGTCGGCACTTATTGACGGGTATAAATCCCGCGGGCGGATGTTCTCCCGCCCTTGCTTTTGCCTTCGTCTCACATCAGCCGCCCGCATACCGCCTACTACATATCGGAGTTCCTCAAATATTTAAGTGAAAGGTTTTCTGTGAATTTTGGTTTCTTTATAACATTTACACAGCTATACATAGGTAATACAGAATTAGCATTTTGCCAAGATACAGTACCCAATAAAAGAGGAATATTTAATACATAATATCCATATTTTCTTATTGTTAACATTTTGACTCTATTAAATAAATTTTTACTGTGTTTTAAATAGACATGTTATTGAAAGCTCTGACTGTTATTGAAATCAATAAAAATAAAATATGTTTGATGTTGTGTTTCTTAGAGCCTTATTTCCGACAAATTGCAATAAAACAAATAGTATGTTATATTATTAATTTTAAAAAAAATAACTCCATTCAGCATATCAGCATCCATAACTTATTTATAATTTCTCAACAGTCAACAGTGATTTAAGTTCTGGCATTGTACATATTATATGAAATGCTTTTGTACTTAAAATATTAAACAACAATTTTCAAATGTCACATTTAATTATTACTTCGGGTTTTCTTATCATTGAGCATTTATAATTACACACTAGATGGCAGTGTTTTCTATAAATATTCATCCAGCAATTACGTGCTCTCTCTTTTACTCACATTATCATACACTGTGTGCTCATCGTTAATAAAGACAATAAATATACGTTATAAATCTTAATTATTGTTATTATTCAAACAAGTTTAATTAAATTTTACGTAGTATTGATTTTGTTGCATCTTTTTTTACGCTTAGTGTGTATAGGTTTGTCGCAGTCTTTAATATCGACATAATATATTTGGTGGTCGTATTCATAGGTGGCGAATATTTTATTTTTAAACTGACATTATATTAGCAATATTTTTTATCTTCATAATATTGGCCGATTTATACATGTGGCGCATTATTTATTTTGTATTCAAATATACTTACAATTGGACATTTGTTTTACATTTGATGCAAAATACTAATTTTAACATTTACTTGTAAATATCGCATATCTAATTAACATCGTTAAAAAATAATGAGCACCGCTGGTACATGCAAAAATATTTAGTAATTACTATGGTTTTGGGAAACGCTTTCACACGAGACGCCGCCAGAAATGTTAACTGGTTTAGCGAAATTAGTTGAAGCGAATCAAGGCGTCATGCTATTACATCCTTGCAAAGTTCTCTGTTTTATTGTACATTCGTATAACACAACATATATCATCATAAAAGTTTCCTAATCCATGGAAAGTCTTTACTTGTTATATTAGTGACAGAATTGTTTATTAGATAACTTAGATATTTATTTCACGCACAAAATTATTCTCTGTTTCTATTTCCGATTCCAAAAGAACATTAGCAGTTGAAAAAACTTTATAAATACACAGTCAAAGCTTTTGGTGTAAGGTGAGTCATATAATATTCCATTTCAATTTTGTATTGTTTGATGCGTCTGAATTTGTTTATCAGCCTCACTTACATATATTAAATTTAAGTAGCGATCTTGCTGAATTAGTGGACAACCAAACGGCGAGAAAAACTGAACTTCTAAAGCAGATAATATGCCATCTTTCAGTCATTGAGTTTTTATCTTGGTGACATTATATTATTTGTCCCAATGCATAGAGTGAACTTATGAGATTCTATTCAGTGAAGGTCACGTTACCTCGTTGTAAAATGTAAAAAGTTCTAACTTTATTTGTGAAGCACTGGGTAAATGTTAGTTTTTGATTGTCCCAACACAACCCGTTGTCTGTATGAAGCAGCTGTTTCATGACCACCTTCCATAACACGGTAAAAAATAAAAATATACTATTTTTTCATCATTATTACACGTACCTATATTTAAACCATACAATTGAATTTGCTCAATAATTTAGTTCAGGTGTTATTTGGTATATTGTAAATACGTGTACTAAGAATTTGCCGTGGTGGTAGTGTTAAATCTACTCTACGTTAAGTCCGAGGAGATATCAAGAATATCCCGTTCCCTATATGATGTTGCAAATTTAGTTAATACCTCAGAGTTTACTTTGACCAGAGTGACCTATTGAGCTAATATGGGGACGCATCACACACAGCAGACAGATTTGCTCGTTTGAGAATAGTTAATAAAAATATGTGTATATCATTTCTTGAAAAAAAGGTGGGATAGATAACAAGGGAGAATTGATGTAGATATGTAAAGAAGACGGCTATCCAAATTGTACTCCGTCTCTACAGAAAAAAAGTATGTGTTAAATATACCGGTTGTTTCCAATATTATGTATTTCTGAAGACGTATTAACAATTTAATATTTATATAATTTCAATTATAATGAATAAACATTTTTCGATGAAAATCACAACTTCTACAATTTTTTTGTTGTTAACACGTCAGTATTTTTTGTGGAAATTTTGAATAATTATTCATAATAGCTTAATAAATTCATTTTATTCGACCAATAAGTGATTTTACTTCATTAAAAAAGTAATGGGAAAAAAACAAGATTACCGCAACCATTTTGAGGAGATTCAAGTAGCATGCAAGACAGTCATTTGTGGTAAAGATATACTGTACAAGTCTACGAATTTGCATCCTGCGTTACCATTAGACAGACCGCTTTTCTGAAAATAATTGTTAGAATTATCGTTAAATACTTTACGTTGAGAAGTAAAAACGAACATTATATATCATTGCAAACCCACTCAAATTCAGTATAATGTTATATAATAATATTTAAGACTAGAATTCGTTGATTTGAAGACCGAAATAAAGATACACATGTATGATCATAAATTGTTTTACCAATGAAATAAATAGGCCACCGCTATTTTGAACCAGCAATTTGTCGTTTTTGTAATTTATTATTTTTTTATATCATTTACATGCATGTCAATATAATTTACTCTCGTTACATAAAAATACATTTTCAGTGCTCAAAATAATTCAAATCTTAAAAAATAGGACATTAAACTATTTTAAATTAGTAGAGATTTTAATGTTAAAATACACTTTAAACGATACTTACATGTAAATTCAATGACCTACAGGAGTTTTAATTTATTATATGATTAATTTTGCAATTTATTGAAATTCATTAAAATCAAACCATTAGTAAAATTATTCCAATTCGACATCGATGGATATTTAATTAGTGATAATTATTTTTATTTTTGTGTCAATTCAAGATTATCTATGTACTGGACTGCCTGAAGATTTTGAAAGGCAAAACTCAGGTCGTAAGTGACAAAATGTGGAAATGTAGAGAAAATCTCAACGATTTAAATTTTATAGTTCTGTTTGAAAATAATCGTTCTAAAGAAACACAATATAAAAATTAAGTTAAAATGTAATCATTATTGTCATAATGTGAAAACGAATATTGTGCCGATCAAATCTTTCAATTAATTTAAATATATTTTACAATAATTCTGACCGTACCCTAAATAAGTTTGTTCGTGTAAATGTAAAACGCTGTGCATATTGTTTTATTAACCGACAATACAAATAAAGTAAAATACTGTGAAAAATTATAAATACAAGCTGAACAAAGAATGAGAAAGAGATAGTTTACCTTTGCTGCAATATGCAGGCATTTACAAAGGTGATTACTTGTGGATGTAAGATAATATATGATTTAATAATCACACAGAGTGTTACTAGCTACTTGCAAGCAATAATAAATATGCAGGGTTTCAAAAAATTTAATTACATTTATAAAATATTGTAAAAAATACGTTATTTGCTTATTGGGAATTAGAATTGAATACAATGATAACTGTTTATTCCTCTGGCATGTCAAATTTCTACTTTATTTTGATAAAATTTGCTATAAATTTAATATTCGCATAGTCAGTTATTTTTGGTGCTTATAATAAACTGCATTTTAATTACTTTTAAGGTGTTCACTGTCAATACTTGGTGGAATGGCATTATAATAAAAATAATAAAACATTTTTAGTACTTTTTCCACATAAAATTTATTAGATCAATTTTGCTGGATTGTACTCTACTGGATTTTCCAAACTCAATTTGGTTGACAGTCATTAAGATTTATTTATTATATACACTAATTGTTGGTTTTTACTTTGGTAATGATAATTCATACCTAATTGGTTTTTGTCATAATAGTTTCATTGCTAAGTGGTCTTCAACTTTTTATTTATAGTTTATTTTCCTTGTATTTTACTTCAATTCTTTTGCTAGGTTGTAATACCAATTGTTTGTCATACCTTGTTTTTATCACTTAAATTAACTTAATTTGTATAAATATCACTGTTTTATTGTTTTTCTTATCAGTTGACAATGCTCATCATGAGCGAAACCGGTCCTGATCTAATAAATTTTATGTGGAAAAAGTACTAAAAATGTTTTTTTTTTTTTTATGCATTTTAATTAATTGCATTTGTATTAACAGTGCTGAATGTTCATCAAGTAAAGTCAATCTATAACTGGATTCAAATCATCTTTAGAGTTTGTCAAAAAGATTATTGTTTCAATTAATGACTGGCATAATGAAAAAAAATAATAATATGGTACTTGAATTAAATAACCACAAATCAGAAGAGTTTGACTATGCAAAACTTTATGATAAAGTGAAGTAAGAATGAGAAAAATACAATACACAACATATATTTCAGGTGTAGCCCTGGAGAATTCTCGTATGCATTCGGCGTTGTTTATCATTTCCTCGAATAGCTTCATTGCAGTCAACATAAATTATCGAGCAAAGTTATTATTTTCGCGGCAGCGGACGCGCTTTTCCGGATAGGCGGGAAAACTCGCATTTTGTAGCCAGGGAAATAGGGTGCAGCAAATTGGACTCAAGAAAATTGCAAAAGTAAAGAAGAAAAATGTTTTTTCTTATAATAAATGTTTATAAATTTACTAGCCTCGTCCGTTCTCAATTCGGATAACATTGCTGCAGACAGTAAAGCATTCACGTACATCATTGATTTAATTAAAAAATACGTTTTGGTCATATTTGGTTGTGATGGTTCTTTTGAGCTACAATATAAAATGTTTAAAGCACAAATTTGCCATTAGCAAAATTCATTAATTAACAAAAATAAGCACTTATTTGGTTCACAACTAATTTAAAAAAATAAAAAACGCTTTAAAGCTCAGTGTGTTTTAAGATCTTGTTTGAAAAATCGTTGTGCTGAATGTCAAAACATTTCACTTTTTATATAAAAATTATTTAAATTTACATTTTTTAAATTTAAACGTGTCATGAAATACAGAAGTTTGTATGAAATGATAAGGAAAAAAACATTTGGTCATATTTCACTGGTAAACTATTTCATGCCGAGAGATTATGTCAAATGCGCATGTGTCTATTTAGTAGTACTGTCTTAAACGCCCTACATGCAAATATTATTATAAACTTTTTATTGACATATGCAAATAAATCAATACATAAAATTGGCATTAGCTGATCAGCAGCTCATAAGCTTATAATGTAAATGTTAACAAATTTTTGTTGTTCTTATTATCCATTGAAAAACTTTGCAATGACACCCTATCAAAGGACTGAAGACGTTACGAGTGCTTGTGAAGCTCAGCTAATGAGAGCGTTAGGTTATCTCTGTTTTTACTGCAATGACTGGTTCTTTTAATGATACCAGATTTTCAAGGAAAGTGTCTTTTTAACCGAGAATACTTAACGTATGTAAGAATATTGAATATCTTTTTCGTCTTTGATGTTCAATTATCGATTCATTTAGTAATTGATACACTTAAAAATTAAAAAAATTGTGAAAGAAAAGGAACGTATTGTATTATATGACATTATTATACTACGTATATTATAATATTACTATTATATGGTTTATAATAATATAAGTATTGAATAACATCATTATTCTTTTAAAAATAATAAATCCTAATGCGGTAAAAAATAGCCAAAAGTATTTACATAGTTCTACAAATTTTTTTTAGCTATTTCAACCTATGCCATTACCAGAACTATGTTTAAACATGCATGTACTCAGCTATACATATATAATTAATAAAAACAATAATCCTTTGTACTTCATTTCACTTTATTTAAAAAAAAAAAAAAATATAGATTTCTTTTGTTAGAATTGATATGGTCTTTGAAAAATTTGTTTTTCAGAATCTTCCTGGCTGTCGATTTTGTTTAGGTGATGAATGAACACACCAACTACTTGGAAGCGGGGAAAACATAAAACTATCATTAAGCATATTCATATCATTAAGCATATTCACTTTATTAATGTAGCATTTTATCAATTTGTCAAAAATTTCCCAAATTTTAATTATGTTTGTAATTACTTTCAATCGCATTCTGAATTTATGAATCTGGGATGACTTTTTAATTATATGTTAGTTGTGTTGAACATTTTAATTTTGTGTTATTTTAGAATCACTTTAATGTAATTGGCAATTTCTTTTCAATGCCAACTGTTGTGTATAACTTTTCAATTTTGTATAAATAGCATTGTTAAATTATATTTCTTATCAGTTGACAATGCTCGCAATGAGCGAAACCGGTCCTGACATATTAAATAAAGTGGAATGAAGTACAAAGGATTATTGTTTTTATTAATATAATGCCTTTCCACCAAGTATTGACAGTGAACACCCTAAAAGTGATACATATATAACTGACTTAGAAGAGATATACAATATATCTTGTATTTTGTAAAACTAAATACTTTGATATTTTTTACCGTATTATAATGCAGTCTACCAAGTGAATGCCAATTCAATCAATAAATGAATTTACTTTTATGACACAAATAATTATTGAATTATACTTATAATGTGTCCATAGTCAATTTTCGGCATAAAGGCATTATATTTAGATCTAAAAAAAATGTACTAATTCAAATTACTTTAGATCAATACTTCTATCGCTCATGGCGAGGATTATCAATTGAAAATGTTTTTCATGAGCAAAATTCTCCCCAATCTAAAATAACAAAATGTTAAATTAGATCAAAAACATGTGCTGCGGATGTTTTTCAGGAAAACTTGAACTCTTTCTGTCTCTTTGACCAACCGGATCGATCCCTTCGTCGTGGAAGGCCACTGGAGACATTGAAAAGAACTTACAAGTTACTGTGGAAGTGATTCTATATTATAATTACACAAAATTAATATTTATTAATTTTTGATGATTTTTTCACTATATGTTAGAGGTGTTAACATTTTTAATTTTGTGTAATTATAGAATCATTTCTACTGTAATTTTTAAATACTTTCCAATGTCAATTGTTTTTGTATAAATAGCACCGTTAAATTATATTGTTTATCAGTTGACAATGCTCGTCATGAATGAAATAGCTCCTGACCAGTGTTCCCTCTAAGCTGTGCGCGTGCGCGCGCGCACACAACTCACCGAGCGCGCGCACATGCATTAGAACAGAGCGCACAAAAGTTAACCAGCTATACCACCACCAGAATAAATTAATTTTCATTATATAGTGTTGTTAATTATTTTCATTATAAAAAATAACCATTTCGTTAAATAGGTCTAAATACTGTTATGTGGCGCACAATTTTTTAATTTCCTTTCAAAGTTGCACAGCCAATGTATTTTGCGCACATAACCATCGGAAAATTAGAGGGAACATTAATCCTTACCTTTTTTTAATAAAGTGGAAATAAAGTACAAAGGAATATTGTGTTTTATTAATAGTTAACACACTGTTTGAAATAGCATTACAAGTTTTTTTTTAATCGGCGAGGTTTTAAGAGCGTCATTTCATGGTTTTTTTTCAAAACTAATACGACAATGTAGAGGCTAGTAATGTAATATTTTTCATTTCTACAGAACAATCAGGTTTCTCATCTTGTTTTTGCTGCCCTGATAAATAAACAAACATTAAAATAGACACAAACAATGCGCCGCCGCAAATGTTCCGTGGGAAAGCTCGCGTTACAAGCGCTCTATATTTCGAGGGCTAATCCTTACTTATTGTGTGCATTTTCTTATTTTGCTAACATTGGCGTATCTAAAAATATTGAACTCGTAAAATTGAATCGCTCCAATTGAATATTTGAAATTCAGCTCTATCGTTAGTATTAGGATACTTGAATATTATTTGTAAATGTTGACAAGCATAAATGGATAGTCAAAACTACTTTTCCCAGTTTTAGTTTTGTATTTAAAATACGTTTCAACGAAATACATCGAATGAACATATATTGTGATTAATACCCGAATGATTATAGGACGAATAGTAGTTTTTTTTTTAAAATGATTCAAATCGTTTAAATTTTGTACACCTCTGCACGTGTTGTCACTAACGACCTGGGCTTCGCCTTAAACCATCTTTAGGTGTTAAAGTGCACGGATAATCTTAAGGTTACATTTAAATTCCACCCAGCGCCTTTGGTTGAAATTTTCAATTAAATTCGTAGTTTTTTTTGCCAATTTGTAAATGGAAAAGTCTCAACATTCACTGAATATCCATAAATATGATTCTATTAATATTCTTAGTTCGACAATTTTTAAAAATAAATACGAAATCTAGATTTTTAAATTCGGGTTATTATTATAGCTCCAATTTACACTAAAATTTCGGATATTCTATTTCCATGTAAATTTAGTGCGCCAATGTATCATTTTCTCATAGCTCGGCAGGCTCGAGTTATGACAGTAATATCTTTTGTCGCGCTCTTGTATGTATGACACCCACATGCGTGGGACGAAAAACAACTGTTCAGTATGCAAAAAAGCTCATGTTATTAAACTTTAAACTTTCTCATTCACAGACGACAGCCAGATGAATTGGAAGTCTGATACTGCAAACAAATAAGTGTTACTTCAAAACTTTCAATGTTTTTAATATTTGTGTACTTTCTTATTTAAGCACTAAGTATCAAATAAAAGAAAAAAGTGACTTCAGAAATGTTTTATGTGTCACATTTCTAAATACTTAGTTTTTTTATTTTTTCTTTATTGGTACTTAGTGCCAATTTTATTTCCTGTGTTCATATGTAAAAATATTCACTTAAGTTTTTCACATTAAATCGGAATAATATTTGGTGTATAAATTAGCAGATGGGAAATTGATATCCCTTATCATGCATTTTCAATAAAACTATTAAGAGCAGCCTTTTGAACAGATTTTAAATGTAATTTTGTTTTATGCGATACGACTACACCAGTTGTGAGGAACATGCGGCCTTTTGAACTGATCGGCCAAATTCGGAAAAATTCGTAAATTTCTGAGATTATGGATTCGAAAACTTTTGGAAGAGCTAAAAAAGCTCCTACGCTGGCAATTTTAGGGGAAACCATAGATTATTGGAATTTCGGATGTTTAAATCCTTGGAAGACCAAAAAAAAGGTCCTACGCAGGTACTTTTGGGAAATCCGCAAATTTCTGGGTTTTACAGATTGGCATGAAATTGTTTCCGGCCAAAGATTTCCTAGTCAATGTTTACTGCGGCCTTATGTTGAGTCAGAAAAATGAATGCGGCCTTTAGACAAAAAAGGTTCCCCACTCCTGGACTTCACTAAAACTCACCACTTTTGTAATATTTACAATTTTGAATAATATGTATACATCAATAGGGCACGTGCTATGCTTTATTGAGTAATTATTATAACAAAAAAGCTATAAATTTAAAAAATATATTTATTATAATAATTTGTCTTATTATTATTTTTAGCAAGTATTTTTAAAATAAATTAATAAAAAAATCTTTGAAATAAAGCTTTCAGCTTATAAACGGAGTAAAGTTTTTCCGGTCACAGGCATTGTTGCTTGTCAAATGCCCGAAGCGAAAAAATTAATCTGGATGACTGAGTCCAGATTAAAAAACGAGTATGGGACGTTATTACTTACTGGTTTGAAAATGAAAAGCCAAGAAAAGAGAAAAAATGTTGCCTTCGGGCTTTTTCATTTCACACCGACGCTTCCAAAGGGACGTCCAATTGAACGTCTATTTTTTTGCTTTGTTTCATTTCCGTAATCTTATTCAGCGATATGCTACCGATACTGTTAGATGAATAAAAAATTCTTACAAGATTCTCTGAGAAAACTTATATTATTTCCGATGCATTTAAATGAATTATCAATTAATTAGATTACTCATTTATTATTCTAACTTAATAATTTTTTATGAAATATTTTGCAAACACTTTTTTGATATCCATTAAAATTTCAGTAGTCATAAGAAAGCGACAGTTACATATTTATTTTATCACAAAACTTTCGTAAAAGGATTTGTAAAATTCAAAAATTAATGTTTATTACATTATTTTATTTAGACTTTTGAATGCCCAGCAGAGTTGGGCATTCAAAAGTCACAACAGCCGGTGGTGGGTACAAATTCGTTTAGAATGTAATTTATAAAAGTCTATTATAATTGTATCGTGGAAAAAGTTTATTGCAATACATTCTGTAAATTCAGAGCGTAAGATGATTTTAAAATTAAACGTTTTTTCTTTTTTACTTTATTTCCTTTGTGTATTTATCTCAAAATAATTGATTTAAATAAAGACAATCATTTTAGATTGTGGCAGAATGGATTGGTGCAATAATTGACATGAGATTTTTTTTTTAACTATTCGGAATTAGTTCCAATGCTGCAAACATTAAAATGGCAGAAAGCACGGATTAATTGCTACCATGAAGTAGATGTCATTCATTCCAGGTAAAGAGAAAACCGGTTCGACTCTGATTCGATGTTATAGCGAGCTTCCGTTCGTATGAGCTTTTATTTTTCCCGATACGGTCTGCGAGCCTGCACTTTCATTATCCACTCAACCGCTAAATGCAATTACGGAGGTAACTGCTTTATACTTGCCGCTACCAACCTAGCGGAATTCGATTAACGAAATAAATGTTATTAATATTATACACATCCTCCCGGTGCAACTTTAGGATTTAGATCGCTCGAAAGTAATAAAGGCAGGTCAGTTTATTTGACGCATGAAAACTTTATTACCGAATTATTGCACAAAATTACTCATGAAATTGACGTCATATTTTTTTTCTAACACGACTATAAAAACTTTCACATCAGCTGTTATGAATTACCAGTATAACCATAAATTTTCAATTGCATCTGCTTAATGCATGGAATATTTTTTTACTATCACGATTGCTTTACTGCTGTGCCGGAAAAATTTTCTTTATAACCTCGCTTTGTACCGACTTATTATTTCAAAGAATTAAAAAGATATTTTATTATAGATAAATAATATCAGCACAATAATAAAAAAAAAATACTTTAAAAAATAAATTAAATTGTTTTTTCTTTCATCTTTATTTTGTCGTTTTCTTTTGACTATTAAATAAATATATAATGTATTTATCGTTCACTTTTTTGGCTAAGCCAAATTATCTTTGTCTATTTATTTATTTTTTCAGTGTGACGTTCAAAAAGCTTTCAGTAAGTTAGCTATATCATAATATATCTGTACATTTTTTACATGGGTAAGATGTTTTAAAAGCCTTATCATTTATTAAATACTATTTTCCATTCCAACAACTTAAATAAATTGATATTATAATACAATAAAGCAAATAATATTATGATTAACTAATTTAAGAACTTTATTTTTATCAAAGACTACTGCCTTTGTTTTTTTTAGTGTGTATTACCAAAAAAGTGAGTATTGGATGAAAATCGAACGTGTTATCATTTTTTCTTGCGGATCCGGTTCCGATCTTTTCATATTTTTTCTCCTTGATTCTTTTCATTTTTTTTATTATATATAGACTAGCAATATATGCCTAGCATTTTATGAATAATAAACAGTCAAAATCTTAAAAGTTATAAATATAAAACAAAATCTTTTAACTTATTTCACACTATTTTAAAAAAAATATAAGTGTTTTTTAATATAACGACGCCAAAACTTTCAGTCAACATTTGACACAATATTATTTATTTAGATTTTTAAAATTTTATTAAGCACACTAAATTCTATAGAAATAATAAATGTTTAATATAAAATAAACAAATTATATAGGCTATATTGGTGAGTAATTACTTGGAACCCTAAATAAAATTTACAATACGTATTGTTTTCAAGCTGGAGAAATGTACGTGCTTTTAGGCAAGGGTTAATTGCTACAAGGCGGTGCAAGGGGTAAAACATTGTTTTTCTACCCTCTACCTACAGAATCTAACAAATAACGGCCGCTGAGAAATGGTCAGAACTTCAGACCTAGACTATTAGTGTGAAAACTTTACACCGCGCTTAAACATTTCTTCTTACAAAAAAAAAGTTTAATTATTATTACATTAGTGCTGTACAAGCGGCAATTGTATTAAATTTATTTAAACAAACAGTCGGATTAAAATTAAACGTAAAATAAACATTCAAACCATTTGAATTATTCATTCAATAAATGATAAAAAAGCTTTTGTACTGACAATTATGTTCTGTCAACCAATGAATATTTGATGAGAACACTTGTTTTTTTTAAATAAAACCGATTACTTGTATGTTTAATAACATTTTTTAACTTTTGAGAGACCTTCGATTGCTTTCTCTTTGAAGAGTATTTATAAATGAAAAAAAAACAGAAGTTCACGTCTAATACTATTTGTAGGTTAGAACAGTATTCCTTAGATCAGCGGTCACCAAACTACGGCCTGCCGAAGATTTTTATCCGGCCCGCGAAAAGTTCTGGATTTTTGCATAGAAATTATTCATATAAGAAATATAAATTTTCATGATTTAGTTGTGTATTCACGACAACTATTTGTTTCAAATCATCAATTATCATACAACTGTCTGGTAGGGGACTCAAAGTGAAAGAAGTTGGATAAAAATTGGAGGCGAGACGACCAGATGTTCGTTTACTCAAAAAATTCTTGAATATTCTCATTTATTGAAATTCTAAGAAGGGCAAACATTTGTTTACATTATTATTATTATGTAAACACACGAAATGAAATAATATTCTGATTGGGTTCCAATAAGAATTTATTTGTCGTCCGGCCCCTTTAGTTTTTAAAAAGTTCAATCCGGCCCGCTTCTCAATAACTTTAGTGACCCCTGCCTTAGATTAATACTTTTTGAATTTAACACAAAACATATATAATTATTATATTTTACATACAATGTTTAGTCTAGATTTTCAACGATAATCACAAATTTACTTGAAGAGCCATTGTTAAGCTTTGACGAAAATGAATTTGATGAATTTTTAAGCCATGTCCAACTCCAAATGTGGAGCATATTGACTTCTAATGAGTTTATTCCAACAAGCGTTTTTTATGAGAACTGCTTGTTACCCACTTGCTCAACCACTCATTTTATAAGGAAAGTATGAATTGAAGGATAGAGCTAGGACACGACTTGTAAATAGCTAATCACCCTTATTAGGCCCGGTTTTTAGAAAATAATATGTGAGAAGGAGAATTAAATACATTAAATACATCCATGCCTTCGAACAAAAATTTATAAATCTATCGAGAAATCAATTTAAAAAACTGTCCGTACTGAGACTCAAGCCCGTGACTTCCGTTACCAAAGCCAACGACGTTGACCCCTCAACCACGTAGGTGGCAAATTTGATGTTTTTTTTAATTTTAAATAGTCATAAATCATTATAGTGTTGCTTAAGATTATGTCGAATTAACATTTTACTTATTGACTTAAGTATTTTTTATTTTATCAAATAATAACTTTGTAGGTATATAAAAACAATGTATCTATTATATATAAAATAAAATTTATGTTTTTAAGCTTGTTCTATTTCTGTCATAAAACAATGACGTATTCTTCATTTTATTCCACTGCAAAACATTTTAAATTCTAACCTAAAATTCTGACGTACTTATTCGATATATGATATAAATAAATCATTATTAATTAACAGCATGAATTGTTTTAGATAGAAAATAATAAAAAAATATATTCATTCGTATATCCGCCAGTAGCGTTTCATTAATTTTGAAGTATGTGCTAAATCTCTTATTTTATTAAAAACTCATGAGGTATGTGTGTTTTTTTTTGTTGTTTTTTTTTGTTTGACTTCACTATCAAACCAAACAAGTTTAAAAGCAACCGCGCACTGCCAACTGCAACTGACGTATATTAACAACTTCTCTAACAGTCAAAAACCAAACTCTGTGAAATATTACGTCCGAGTTTCTATCGCCGAACAACTCAAATACTTTAAGGTCACGTACAAACCTTTACAATTGATCGTTATGGTTTTCGTTATTGTATAACAAATATATTTAACACTCGTATGAATATACATTTTTAAGCTATCTTCCATATAGACATATGTAACATTTTAAAACGTGACATGATATTCTACGATAAACATTTGTTTTTACGTAAATAAACCTTTTTATAACTGAATATTATTTACGTAATTCTATTTTAATACACTGATACTTAGCAATTGCCTATACATATTAATCAAGAAATAAAAACATTTTATTAATTTGAATGATCGCATGATTATAAACATACAGGGGTATATTTTTTATATAGATAATAAATTGTCTACGAGAACTGTTTGTTTCTCAATCGCTCAACCTCTCTTATTCAATGAGAGTAGTAGGGATAGAAAGATACTAGTGGTTAGCTAATTGCTGTCGCTACACCCTATTATCAAAGAATCGGAAAGGGTGGTGGGGAATTTGAAGACATCATAAACACCCATGCCTTCAAATAGAAATCGATAAATCGATTGAAAAAATGCTGTTCGTGCTGGGACTCGAACCCATGAAGTCCGACACGGAAGCCCACAACGCTAACCGCTGCGCCATATGACCCGACAACCCGTAGACAAAATCTGTTTAGATTCCTTTATTAGGAGGCCATATGCTTCACATTGGAACCGGACATAGATAAAAAAACTTTGTGAGAAAGAAATTTTTATCAAACTTTTTAAGTGCGTTTTAATTTTTTTTGTCATGTAATAAATATTTAAACATGTGAAAAATTAAAATTATGATAATCGAGCTATTTTTTATTTACCGTGTTTTGGAACTGAATAATCGTAAATGTAAAGAAAAGTTCTAGCAACGAGCCTGTTGGTATTAGATACGGCCACATTTCAGGTGTTAACCCTTCAAATAATACCTCTACGTAAGTCGATGTATCATTGAAACCGCACCGATAAAATTAAGCCCGAAACGTAGAAGTAATGTTGCCAGCCGTAGTAGTCTGAGCAAAAGCTACGTGGCGCTCCTCCAGAACATCAGTCTTGACCGCAGTTTGCCCGTTGTGGTGAAACAAACTGGCAACTCAGATAATGGAGTGAGCTTTTCCGCCAAACGAGTGCAGCGCCACACAGCGCCACGCCTAAGGAAACCGCAGCCCGTGGACGGGACTCTACCAAATTTACAAGGGGTCCCGCGTTAACACTTCTTGACCCTCGGGTTAATTTGGTCATTCACTTAAAATCTCGCCGTAAACCCATGTCAATCAATTTTAAATAATTAATGCTCAACATACACAATCAAGATGGAGACTTAGTCTATTTCTGTATAATGTTTGCGATGTAAGCTACGGTTAAAAATAATCTAATTTGCTTAGAAAATTTTGGAGAAGTTATCATCTATTCTTACCTTATCCACTCTTGACATCAGAGCGTAGAGTGGTGGTTTACCAAGTATTATTTCGTATCATATTAACATATTTTTACTAACTCTGCAAAGCAAGCTTGAATGTGTGATACAACATAAAATATAAACTCATAAATTCACATTCAATTTTTTTTTCGATAAATTTGGCGGTAACTTTGTGCAATTTCATTTTTAATATATAATTGAATTTATTGACTTTTTTATTCCTTTTTATGTGTTACAAAATGTGTCACGTGTTTTGCTCCTTTCAAATGCATCCTCAGATATACAATCGTAAAGTTTACGAATAAACTTGTTATGTTTATCTACTATTTAAGTATCAAAAAACACATGTTTTCTCAATGAAGATATTTTTTAGACAACTTGTATTTAATATTTTTCGACGAAGCTTTATAATGAAAATACAATTTAAAACAATTCCACGTACTTATAGTAAGAGTTTTTTGACATTTATATAATAAAGATTCTTTGCTGTTGATATTTATTAATAAAGTCTCTGTCATAGTGGGAGACAAAAATCTTAATTTTTTTTCACAGAATTTGTCATGATTACTCTTAAACAGAAGATATGGAATCATTTTTTTACTCAAATGTAGCGTTTTTTTTTTGTTCTACTGCCATCAAATATCTGCGGTGGTTAACTTAGATCTAATATAGGCTGGCTTATGAGTATAATTAAAAAAAGACAACTTTTTAGGAGAGAAAAACGTGTGAAAAATTGAAGGTTTACGCTTACGAGTAAAAGGTTGAAAATAAACGAAGAAAATGTAAAAATATATCATTGATACTAAAAACCAAATAGATGATGGTGTTATTGATAATTTTTTATTGAATTAAGTACAAATACAAGTAAACTGATATTATGAGTACCACATAGTATTTTTAGTTAAGGGTAATTTTTAAGTGTTTTATTTTTCATTCATTTTTTGTAATCCATTCACAGATATATTATGTGTCTACTGAAACTTACTTTCAAATTCATCAGTCTTTTCATTAAATATATTATATCCTTTCCATTAACCTTGAGAATATTTGATATCGATTTAAATGAGATAGTTAATATTTGGCTACAATTTCGAAAACACTAAGATAGAAATAAGTATTGTGACCTACGGTTCCAAATACTGAAAACTATTAACGCCAAGCCTATACAAACGAAACCCTATATCAAAAAGTTTATCAACCCTGTGTTAAAGACTTATCGCTTTGGCGGTGTTTTCTCGGGGGCGCGCGCTTTAAAGCATGTAGTGGGACAGGTAATGAGTTTAGAGTTTTTGGTTGAATCGTCGAGTGTGATCCTTGACATAAATGCCATTTAAGTTGTAATTACTCAGACACTTTAGTGTCAAGAGATTGTGTGCATTATTAAAGCCAATTAATATTTAGTTGTCGTTTTCCTTATTTAGAAAAAATAATTTTGTGTTTATGTAGATTTGTTAGTGTCGTTGAGTTGGTGCAGTTTTTAAGTGAATATGCTAATAAAATTAACTTTGAAATAGAAAAAAAAACTTATTTTTTTAGACTTGTTATATTTGATGGATTAATATAAAAAAATAATTCATACTTATGGCAAATATTGAACATTTTTTCAAAAAGAAATAGTAATACTCAAACATTGAACTAATCTAAAAAAAAAACAGAAAGAATAGTTACCAACCGTGACCTATTATTTAATTTTGATACTATTACTGGACAACAAGGGATTTTAATTAAGTTAATGTCGATTGAATCAATGAAATTTAGCGAAAAATACTTTTTATCCGATACATTATACCTAGTCCAAGGTTAATTTATTTATATATTTCAAAAATAACAAAGAATTTTAGTTCTACAAATAATATTTTATATATAGTTGATAGTTATTTTGGTGTACGCCTTCATCAGAACTAGAACTTTAATAGTAATACAAATATAATAATAATACGCCGAAATAGCTATCAACTAAACATGTATAAAATAATATTTGTAGAACCAAAATACTTTGCTTTTTTTTCACCTTATTGCAATGGAGTTCTACCAAATAAATGCTAACTCAATTAATTATTTTTATTGTGGCAAAACATAACTGTATATTTAAGTGTACGTCTTATACAAATGGAAATAATAAGAATCAAACATGTGATATCTAGCTTTTTGTTTCAAACATGAAAGGTTTTATTGACATTTTATCATCTGTTTACTCAAATGGTTTGTGGTGTCAAGATGCCATTGAGTTTTAACGGTACAGAACTGCAAACCTGCAAGAATTTACCAAAACGGATAGAGATGCGATACGCATCATTAATAACACCCTTAACATTATATCGACGTTACAATGTATATATTACACCCGCAGTCATTAATATCACATAAAAGACATAAGCCTTACTTACCTGACACACTTTTCGCCGTCAACACTCTCCAAAACGGTGCTATTAATTATATCACAGGTTTTTCTGCTCATCATAGCGCGGCGGTCAGCAAAAGCTCGCGCCTTCCACCTCAAGCTTTTGCTCGCCCGAAAAGCCCACAGCTCAGCCCGTCATCGATTACTTACCGACATCAATTAACGGCTGAAGGATCATTTGTCTGACGCCTCGCTGTAGAAAAGCGCCCTGCTACTTTGCTGCCGTACTTAGTTTTACCACGGTTAGATAACAAATAGACCAGAGTTCTCTGTACAGTGAGGTAAGTGTTCCCCGGTTTTTATACGGAGCTCTTTTGTTTTTACATAACGACCAAAAGGGTTAATAGATGAAGTGTTTTATAATGAGAATCAAATGTATTTTGAATCAAGAGGTTAAACATAAACTTTTTATAGTAAATATTACGATTTATATGTGTTTTAACACCGATTTCTGCTTTTAAAGATTGTGTAAAACAGTTTTAGTTTCTATATATAAATGATTATGTCAATATGAATGGAACTATTGAGAATAATTAATGCATTTAAATCATCAGATTGAAAAAAAGAAACATATATTTTTTTTTAAATATTGTATTTATTAAACAAATGCCAACTCACTTAATAAAAATATTTACCCTGCGTATTTTAACAATAGAAAAAATATATTTTGCCAAAATCATGGAATGATTTTTTCTTATAACTATTTAATATGATAAACATATGCATAATGTAAAAGGCAGATGAAAGAGTTCACGCTGTAAAAAAACATCGTTAGCGCAAAGAATAGACAATTATATATACTTCATTTGTTGTGTTACACATAGCAACATTTGTTTTGCCTCTTTAAAAAACATTATCAGACAGAACATCGTAAAGATTACGAATAATCTGACAGTTTAATAGGTTTATAGTAAATAAACCTTGCAATTATCAGTCAGATGATGTTTCTTAAAAAGGTAAAACATTTCTCACAGTTTGAACATGTAGGGATTGCATTTTTTATAGCGGATTGTTCTGTTACTGGCAACAAATTAATTCCCTTTGAAAACACGAAATTCGTTATAGGTATTGTACAAAGATATCACCAAGTACTGGCACAGCGCACAGAGATGGGGAGACATACCACACCAACGCACCATTACATTACGACATGTGGGGATGCATTAAAAAAACACCCAGTATTTCTTTTCGATACCGCTTTAGTACAGCACTGGCCATTTCACATCACGTTTAATTTTCGTAAATATTCTATTATGGCTTATACGATAAAAAAAATTCATTTGTATTTGATCCTTCACGATATTATGTTAATTTCATTACGAGCAACTTAAAACACTATCGAGGTGAAACTACTTGATCAATATAATTAAAACCTTTGTTTTATCTTACCAGTACAGAGCTATTTAAAAAAATAGATATTTCACACATAAACCAAATATGTCTTCTTTATTTTCTAATATTATATCAAACAATAATATTCAGGTTAAGCAATATACCTCCCGAAAACTTTAAACGTGTGTGTTAAAAATCTGATACATTTAAAAATAAATTTCGATATCTTCAAAAAACGATTATTTTCGTAATCTTAATCAAAACGAATTTTTAATCACCATAAATAAGCCTTTTCTAAGCTAAAATAAATAAAGCCAAAACAAAGTAGTCAGTTAAGGGTACAACATTTGCAAATGCTTCTTTTAATTGTTGTACCTTATTCAAATAAAGCCAAAACACAAGTGGCGTAACACTCCCAACAAGGCGCTTCTTAATTCGTCCATCACAGTTGGCTTTTGTATGGCCAACAATAAATAAAGCCCATCTCACTTATCGAGGGGGTGGCAAGAAGAGATGCCTCACGGTTACTGGGGGTAGGGGTCTCGACTGGCAGCGAAGAAAACAAGGGGTTGAAAAAGCTTCACTTGGAAGTGGAACAAAAAATAAATAAAAAAAAACGGCGAACGAAGGAAAATGCGGTTGAAAAAAGTGGGAGCAATTTATTTAGTGGCGTACCGTGGCAGATAGATGAACTTGTACAATAGATAATAGAGTGGTTCGCACTTTTTTCGCTAAGGAATGGATACTCTAGGCGGTGATTCAGAAAATTTCGACATTGTAAAAACATGGCTGCCCGATACATTTCGCCGACTTCGTAGCCAGTCTACAAGGTTAATTATGATTACTTGTTTTGACTTTTTTCAATGTAAATGGAACGTTTTTTTGCAACAATTATAAAACAATAGCGATTTTTAGTACTTTTTGCAAATTTAAAATAATATTGGCGTATTGAGAAGTTACAGTTTTTTTTTATTACTGACCGTAGACAAAGTCTCATTACTTTTAATGTACGAGTTATAGAAGTAGCTATAGATACCAGTCACGTATCTTTAGCGTATCTTAATGCTTTGGCATTCAAAGATATATATTATATATGCACACGTTTTGAAAGATTTACACCTAAATACAAGCAATCTGCAATGTTTTTTTCCTTTCCTACCATGTTATTTGAAAACTTGTAAAGATATAACAGCCAATCTTCTAAAATAACAGATTATTTTCACAATTTTTATTACAGTTGAAATGAACTTTTAAAATTAAAATGTTATACGACATCACTATTTTAAGCAAAGAAATTTTTTCAAAACTGATTTGACGTTTTCATTAATTTGAAATTATTGCTGTAAATCATTTTCATTTGTTTATTTCAAATGTGTTGGTCAGTTGTTAACATTTCAATTTATCATTCATATAGTAATCATAAATATGAAAAGAAAACATGTACGATTTTATGTTTATTTTACCAGCAATAGCTTTAATATTATACGTGATAGCCGTGTTAGTAGCAGTACAAAAACTGGCAAAAGGCAAGCCATGGCGTCGTAAATTTCACAAAATTTACTGTCAGTAACAAATCTATACTGTTTTCAGCTTGCTACACCGCTCCTTTCCCGCGTTATTAGTCGAGTAAGATAACATCAGAATTTAAATAACAGGTGAAGCCGGGTTGTAAAACTCGAAGGTAATAAAGTATTTTTCAGAAAATTTAGCGATGTTTCAAACCAAAATTTAATACTGCATTTACTCGATTGAATTATACCGTGTGTATCGTCAGTAAGCAAGTCGAATATAAAGGCTGTCTTATAAATCTCAATTAACCAATAATAAGCGTATCATCACTTGCCAACGAAAACAAAATGCCTTTTACACGAGCTCTATTATTTATCACCTAGGGCATGATTAATGCTCCATACAAATGGTATTGTAACACTTTTTTTCGACTATCAGAACTTCTGCCGCGATAACAATTTATTTTGCTTCGCTTGCCACAAATTCCATGTATTCAATTTTTTTATCGTTGTTGCTTAACGAAACTTAAAACACTTTTGTGTATATTTCAATAAAAGAAATTTACTTATTTTAATTATTAACGTACTTAATAAATATATAAATAAAATTCTTTTTTTTCATAGATCTGATGATTTTAGTAATATTGAATATTTTTCTAATGGCTTAACTTTTTACGTACACAGTAGGTTCTTTTTAAAATTGTAAGTCGCTAATTAAATAAATATCAATATCATATAATACGAAAATGTCTTTTAAGTTGTAATATTTTATTCCTCAACTATTTTGTAACAAAATTCTGCAAAGAAGCAAAAGTATTAAATATGAATGAGCAAAACGTAAGCTAGCAAGCAAAGACGTTTTTAAAGTGTCTTCTACGATAAAAATAAATTTGCCTTGATTTTTCTGCCAGTCTGTAACGCACGGCACAAAACTACTTTTTATGAATCATACTTAAATCGATTTTAATAATTAAATTGCAAAAATACTACAATTATTTTCTTTAAATCAAAATTCATAACGATGATTTTTAAGAAACGCATCTTTTTAATTGTTGATTTTTCATTGTTTTTTCATATTCATGAAAATTCTAAACATAATACGTTTATGAATTAACTATTGTATAATAGTTGATTGGGTATTTTATAGTCTTTATAGTATACAGAAAATGTCTGATAAAAGTCTATATTTATAAAAATATAAAACCAAAAATATGTGTATTGTGCTGAAAACATCCGTTGGCCCTAATTATTTTTTAATGCAGAACGAAGAACAAAATGGTTTATTTTTGTTGGCCATTCATTATAGACCTCTGCCTAGAAGAAACTTTTCCGGTGGAAAAGTAGTAGAAAAGCTAATGTAAAGCTTTTTATTACACCTCGGTGTGCTTTAGCCGATTTCATCCTTTTTGTATTTTGCTTTTTTTTTGCTTACAAGTGCCGGCTAAAGGTGAACTTACGTTTGTTTATTTGTTCCATACGGGCTCGTCTTCTTATTCGCATTTATTTTCTCATATTTGACCTTTTTTATTTAGCAGCGCTTATAGCACATCTGAGCGGTTAGCTCTTACTTGTGTTAAGCCCACCAAAGGTCTAAAAAGCAATACCCATCATTTTTCTCTTTATCTTAGAATTAAATAATACTTACAACTTATGTTAAGTGTGAAAATATTACCAATATTATTCAGTTGTTTATAGAGCTTTAATTTTATTTTCAAACAATATCTTTGATGGATTCAGAAGTATTTTTTAACTGAAATTTTGTTCTCAGATTCGTAATAACACTTTAATGTATCTTTCGCTTTTTTAAAAAGCACAATATGACTTAATTTATGCAAGAGGCTGGGCTAGAATCTGCAATTTTCTCATTCAATATTGTCCCAGATATTTTTTTCAAACCATTTGTTTTTTAATTCATCTTCGCATACATTCTGTCGAGTCTTATGACGAAATGGTTAGCGTTGTTGGCTTCCGTGCCAAATCTCACGGGTTCAAGTCCAATGGTGAATGACGAACAGTTTTTTTTTTGATTTATGTGTGTTTGTGATGTCTCAAAATTCCCTCCTACCCTTCCAATCCTTTAAAATTTACCTAAGGGGCTAAAAAATACTTCCGATATATTGCTGGCCGTTAAAGAACCAATTGAAAAAAACATGTTGGACATTAATTTTTAGCACCGTATGTGATGTGCTTATATAACTGGGCGAAGGAAAAGCGATTAGTTAACCACTTGTCCTGTTATAACCTTATCCTTCTAACTCTACTACTCTCTTTGAAAGAAGAGCGGTTGTGCGACTGAGTAACAAACAGTTTTCGTAGAAAAACTTATCTTGAAATACCTCTATGAGGAGGCCATATACACTATATTGTGAGCGAGCATGAATACAATATATAAATTGCTATAATAATATACATTCATATTGATTAATAGTAATTTTGTGTGTGTTGATGCTTTTAACCCTGAAGACAATACCTTTTCATTTAACCGATGGAAAAAAAACCATTGACAAACGTGGTTTACACAGAAAAGAAAAGTAAAAAAAATAACGAGAAACATATAAAATATCGAGCATAGACAACCCTATGATTTAGCGCCATGTCATTCGAGAAACGCCTCTCATCAACCATATAATTAATCCTTATACGACAAACGAAGATAAGCTTCTCAGTATACAAGTAGCAACCAAAGATTAAGTTATAGAAGACTAGCCGAACGTATAAAGCAACACCACACATATGTACATGTATGCGGTTAATCTATATTGACAAGCGATAACAATAATTGCTTAAAGTAATTGTTCAACACGATCTGTATGCTTAATAAATCATTAAATTTTGTCAAATCTGTCTTTTATAGATATCAAAAGTTGTTCCAGACAAAACTCACCTGTAAAAATGTTTCAAATGATTGCCAGTGGTGTCTTAAATGATTCTATCAAACATTTGTTTACTTTTCGATAGCATTTCAGCCTGTTGTTACATGGCTAGATAATATCTGATGGTTATTGAATTTAAAAATGGAAGTAACACGTAGACTATCAAATTTAAAATGTATCGTATTAGCTGTTACTGGCTGATATGATCATTTAAAGCCAGAATGTTTTCATGGGTGATGCAGAATCGTTTACTGTCGTGCTTTGAGGTTAACTGTTAACTCTGCTAGACAATTCGGCCTACAAATCTATCTGGGATGCAAAGTTAATGTAAGGGTCAATAAAGGTAGCTCTGCCAAACAACTAATTCAAACATATTATAAGCCTGAAATACAAAAATGATACTTATAGTGAGCATTTTAGGAAAGTATAATGTTTTACTATTGAAAAATATACAAACAACACTATTTTCATTATAGTATCATATTATAATTTAATAGTTTTAGATAAAAATATATAATATAAATCACTACTTGAAGAATACGGTTATGACGATGGCGTAACTCTTTTCTGTAATAAAATGAGTAATTTAATAAAATAGTTTTTTCAAGTAAATTTGAAATTGTATATTTAGTATTTTATGACGTATCGGTATCTTTTTCCATCTTCTTTGACAGAATGACTTGATTTAAAAAAAAAATCATAAAATAACAGCATTAAATAATTCAGTTAATAATTTTCATTAGTCGCAAATATTCTTAAAAAAACATTTATATACATTTTTTTTTAATCAAGTTCAAGCAATCCTATTTTTCTTCTTAAAACAAATACACTTTATTTAATTTCATTAGCATAGTGTCACCGCCTAAGCGTGGTTTTCCTCATCAAGCTCGGTTGAAAAGTAGCAAGAACGATGTGTGTTAACATACTGTGCGGCTACATTTAGTAGGCCTGGGAAGCGTACCGCAACAACCGAGGAACCCATGTTGCGAGACCTAATCACCATCTCCACATTCCCCTACAAATAAACGTAAATTCCAATCATTGTGAACCCAATAGACTAGTATCTCTGGGCGCCCTAAATAACAATATCTTTTCTACCAGTTAAAAGACACCCACGTTATTCAGATTGACATTTTAAATGCGCAATAGATTATTGTTCATACATCAATATATACATTTTTTTTTAAATATTTACCAAAAATGTTTGTTAATAATAAACTTTTTCCCTTTAGTATAATTTTGTTGATTGATTTGTACTTAGTGTAGAGACCTGTGTTTTAAAACGACACTAAGTACTACAATTTGTAGTTTTCTACGGTGACAGTGTCTTAAGATTGGGTTTTTTTTTACCATGTCCGCTCCCAATATGGAGCATATGGACTCCTAATGGAGTTTATCTCAACAGAAATGTTTCTACGAGAACTGCTCGTTACTCAGTTGCTCAACCTCTCTTTTTCCAAAGAGTGTAGGAATAGAAGGAAAGGGCTAGGACAGGACTAGTGGTAAGCTAATCGCTCTCGATACGCCTCGTTCATAGGATAAAATGGCTGGGAGGGGGGGAATTCAAGCACATCACATACATCCATGCCTTTGAACAAAAATTCATAAATCGATTGAAAAATCAATTTAGAAAACTGCACGTACTGGGATTCGAACCCGTGCCCTCCGTAGCGGTAGCCAACGATATTGACCACTTGACCACACAGGCGGCAAGATTGGAATACTGGCCAAATATTTTAAAGCCAGTGATATGGTTATATTAAATACATAGTAGCTTATCACATATTATTATCGATACTAAGTTTTGCAAAAATAGTTTTACAAAAATGTTTGAAAACTGGGAAAATCAAAATATTTTGATGATTCCGACACATTAGAGTATTAATATTATCGTATTTGTAAAATTAAAATTTAATATTTACACTAGTGTTCCATTTCCTAAAATAGATCAAAATTGATATTATATTCTTGGTATATAAAAATGCACAAATTTTCATTAAAGTTCAGTGTATTTAAGGAAACAAAATAATTAATAATATTTTATCGGAATACTCTTTCTTATTGCATTTGATTGATTATTTTTAAAATCTTATATAATATCTATAGATAATATCTTAATAATTGATATCAGCACTGAATCATAAATTATTAGCAAACTGAAATTTTACATTTTTAATGATGAAATAATCATCGGCATACCAAACCATAATTAATAAATATTCATGTTAAATTTTTGTTTTTTGTTAAATAATAAACAACTTTTGAATGTTTAATTTTAATAAAAAAATATATTGTTAAGAAGCCTCACTATTAATAAATCATTCTTGAATCAACCCGAGTGTGAGTAAATTTACATCTTTCATTGTACACAAGCCCAGTAAAGTAGCGTATGATGGAGCGAAAATAAACGCATCGATCCTCAATCTATCAGTGTCCAAAAACTAAGCCGGAAAAGACGCGCACCCTATCTTAGCTTAATAACAGGATGGGTCAGAAAATTCGCAGTATAACAAAAACACCATTAGGATTTTTTTTACCACACTATTAAATATAACGAAATTGGCTAGTCATTAAACATTGGATTTTAGCGCGTGCTTAACAATTATTCAAACAAAACAAATGAATCTTTAGAAAAAAAATCATACAGGAATATTGATAAGCTAAAAAATTCTGACTGTTTTTTTTTTGTTTTTAAACCATGTCCGCTCCCAATGTGGAGCATATGGACTCCTAATGGAGTTTATCTCAACAGAAGTGTTTCTACGAGAACTGCTTGTTACTCAGTTGCTCAACCTCTCTTTTTCCAAAGAGAGTAGGGATAGAAGGATAGGGCTAGGACAGGATTAGTGGTAAGCTAATCGCTCTCGATACGCCCCGTTCATAGTATAGGATGGGTGAGAGGGGGGAATTCAAGACATCACACACATCCATGCTTTTGAACAGAAATTCATAAATAGATTGAAAAATCAATTTATAAAACTGTCTGTACCGGGATTTGAACCCGAACTCCGTAGCCGAAGCCAACAACGTTGACCACTCGACCACACAGGCGGCACATTTTATTAAATGTATAAAAAACAAATTATTGAATAAGTAAATGTGCCAAATAGAAAAAAAGGCAACTATCAGTAAGACCTCTACTGTGTACATTAATCGTGCGTTTTTTTATGCGCAGTTTTGTCAGTGTGCAAGATCCACCTTCTTTCAAAGTGATTAAAGACTGCCTCATTGCAATTTTTATTTCGCCGATAGCTACAGTTAGAACCTTGTAATTCTCGGATCACGGTTTTTCATAGTTAGGAGATTTTGATAACATACAGTTGATACAGTAATGATCTTAGGACTAGTCGATCCCTACACCTTTCCTTCTGCTCTATTATTTTTTTTGTTTAAGACAACTTCAAAGGCAGAGAAAAAAATATTTTCCCTAAAAACTGTAACTACTCTATCAGGACTCCATGTGCGACAGACATGTTTTAAAAAACTTTTCTTCCACACTGTTTTTTATAGCTTGCCAAAATCCTCAAAAAAAAATATCCTTTTTTTTATCCATGTCCGCTCTCAATGTGGAGCACATAGCTTCCAAATGGAGTTATCTCGTGAGAAGTTTTTCTACAATAACTATTTGTCACTCAGTCGCTCAACTTCTTTTTTTCAAAGAGAGAAGTAGGGATATAAGAATAAGGCTGGGACAGGACTAGTAGTTAACTAATCGCTCTGGCTACGCTCAGGTTATTAAATGATCGGAAAGGTGGGATGGAATTTTTAGACATCACACACACCCATGCCTTCGAACAGGAATCGATAAATCAATCGAAAAAATACTGTTCGAAGTGGGACCCGAACCTGTGAGATCTGGCATGGAAGCCCACAGTGCCAACCGTTGCGCCATAAGACTCACATTAATGTGCCATCAAATAAATTATTTTAAAAATAAAAAAAGGTCAGGCTACCAGTATAATAAAGATTACTATGAAATTTGAATCGTTAAAATTATGTACATTCACACAAGTTTTGTCACTAACGACCCGGGTTTCGCCTTTCAGCATCTTCAGGTCGTTAAAGACAAAACTTGTGTAAATGTATATATTTGAAGGATTCAAATTTAATATTGAAATTCCACCAAGCACATTCAGTCAAATCTTAAATTATAAAGATGAATATTATAAACAATAAAAAAAAAGTGTAGTTAAACAAAAAATATACTTAAAACTAAGTTTTTTCGTGCTATTGTAAACCACCTAACTCTTTAGTCAAGTGGTGGGTATATACATTGCTATAAAGGAAGTGGGAGAAGGAACTCGTTACTGGACGCTACCCGAAGACAAGTTTTTGCACTTAGAGTGTAAGGAAGACGACGTTTAACGTTTAACACTTAAGCCGACTTGAGAATATGCACTTGTCAAGTCGATCCGGCCATAAACTTTTTTATGTGAAATTTTCATTGTCTTTTTTTATTGCCGTTTCAAGTGGCCAATTATTTAGGCCGAAAAACCACAAAATTGTTTTCGTAGATGAGGTGACAGAACATAAAATTATGCGCAGTACGTTATAAATATTTTATTGTGAATTTAAAAAAGTCAACACGACCTTACAAACGAAGACTAGATTTATTTTAACAACCTTTTCTTCAAATTTTAGTTCTTGATAATTTACATATTTTTTTCACAGAATAAAATGTTTGCAATGATTTTTTATTGTAATTGTTTTGAAAAAAATAAAATCCTTACAAACAGCTTTATTAATCTGTTCCTAATACTTCCGTGGGCTTCTTTTATCGGTGGAAATACTATTAAATAATAATTGCTTTATTAAATACCCGTGTAATTATAATAAAAGTTTTTTTTTATATACCGTTTCAAATTTTCGTTTGTTAATATAGTTTAATATTCTTTTACGCTAGGAAGTTATGAAAAGAATACTGCGTCAAAATTCACATATTTTTTTAAGATAAGATTACGAGCGTAAAACTGCATTTCATATGAATTTAATACAGCGCGTAAAAATATTTTTTTACTACAAATATTACTAAATTATTATACACTTTTATGAAAACGATAATTTGGGTATTCAATTTTTAAAGCTTAAAAATTTGCACGATTTACATCATTTAGCTTACAATAATCCGGGTTTTGAATCAAGAAAGCTAATGCCACGGAATGACGTGGCTACTCAGATTATATTTGAAAAAAGTTACTTTTTATAATGGGAAAATATTTTTCTCTGTGTATTAAATATACGGCAAATGTAAGAATATCAAGATCAATGGTTGATGAAATTTTTTGCTTCAAAAACACCTTTCTGAAAATATCTACATAAACATGTCTCTTATGTCATATCCGACAGCGTTGAATTTATCTCAAATCCTTGGAAAATTTATGACCGTACATATATTTGTCCGGACCAACGATGCGCTGTGATTGTTATCCAAAAAAAAAAATCTTTTTGATCTTTGCCATTCTCATCGTCGTCGGTAAATCCCCGTCATTCCTCACGCATCCCCTTTGTCTCCCATGGAGCCCATATCATTACAATAGGTTTCTGAACAAATCGTGGCTTATAAATATTGTATTATGTATTTTTTAAAAGAGACGTATTATTCTGGAAAAAAAATATTTTTTAGATTATATTGGTAACTTACAATACAGGATCAGTTTTGAAGTATTCAAAGTCAGTAACCTTCAAACATTGAAGCTCTTATAACTTATTTTTCTTATAGTTAACTATTTACTTAATCATTTAATGTTTTGAAAGAATCTTACCAATATCTTTTATTTATGTATAATATTTTATGATAAACTGACTAGTTCTCGTTAAATACCAAATATAATATGCTCAAGTTGAGTATATGCTGTCGCTTTTATACTATTAAATATACTGCATTCTCGTTGTTGAAAAAAAAAATCACGCAATGATTTGCTGTTTCGGGTTAGAGATCAAATATACATATGATTTAAAAATATGAATAAAAAACGTTTCAATATATTAAATGCTTTATGAAGGTTTTCCATTTCCGAATAAGTAAAATGTATACAAATATTTTCCGTTGTATAAGTCGTTGCTTTCAGTTGTCGTGCTCACAGACTTGCCTATCATCCGATCCAAGAGCAATTTCTAAGCCACCAGTACTGTCTTGACCCTATTCTTGTGCTCATTCTGAAAAAGAGAAGTTGGCCAACTGAGTTATAAGCAGTTCTCATACAAAAGCTTTATTAGTAAGAAAAAAAGTTATAATAGCTTAGAATAATTATTAAATTATATGTTAAAATATAATTACAAAATAAATAATATAAATTAGTGAACTATTAAAATTCTTTCATTTACATCATCGTGTATCATCTAACTCATATTATAAAAAAAATGTTTTGCTTTATGTTTCTTGATAATAATTTGACTAATTAAAGTATAATCATATTAATTTTTTTGTGGTTGAAGTGTGAAGAAACGTATCGTATTTGTGCCATCATCACAGGAGAAATATTTTTCGAGCTTACACATTCCCATTTTCTATCACACGATGTGTTTTTCAAACATACCATCACCTGGCTAGAAAAAAATATACTAAATCATGGTCTATAAGAATGGGAGAAAAAAGAGTTGATCCAAAAATTATCACGCAAAAAATGGGATGGGCAGTATCGACGATATTTCGATAACAAAAACCCATATAATGGAAATAACTTGTTCCATAAAAATAATTTAAGCAATTATTATACGAATCGATCTGCTATAATGCGTATTCAGTTGTAAATTATTGTTTTATTCAATAAAATGACTTGCATTAAATATAATAATTACCATTAAAACAATGAATTGAATCGAATAAGATATAACAAAAACCGATAAACAATTTTATATAAAAAATAGATTAAGCTATGGTAAAAATGACTTAATCAGTGATTTATTAAATATTCTACCATATTATGTGAGCATTTAAAGAAGGATATAATCGTTATGTAAATAAAATACATACTTTATATATTACACTATGAAAGCTTTAGAGCTGCAAGGCAATGGTCAAAGCTCTCAACCTTTCTCCTCAATTACATTCTAAAACGCAAGCAACCATCGTCTTTGAATTGTTATCTTTTCACCCCAGTAGTGAAATTTATAAATAAAAAACTCGTTTAAGCTAACAAACAGGTTCCAATTATTTTATGTTTATGGATGTTGAAAAATAAAACTAAATTGTGTAATCTGGTTTCAGCTGATATAAATATCATTTCGTTATCAAAAGGATTTAACAATAAATGTAATATCAAGCAACATAACGAACAAATATAATAATTTTTGTTCTTAGTCAGTTTTACAGTTTATACTAGTCATAATACCGTCGCTGTACTGGCAGAATTTGGTAAGTATGATAAAAAATTGATCGTGTTGAGTAAACAGCAAATTAGTAAAAAAAAAAACTTTTACGATGCAGCCACCTTCGATATTATTTTTTCGCTACAAACATACTAAGAATAAAAAATATGTATATCTTGCTTTGTGCTGATTAGTTACAATTAAAAAGTAAGAAAATAATTTGAAGTGATTTATATTCCCAATAAACTGTTAGAATAAATTTATTCTAGATGAAGAATTTATATTGAAGAATCTCATTAAGAACTTACATTGTGTTTGTCAATTTTGTTATAAACTATATAATGATGGTTATTAGATATGATATCATCATATCTTATTTCTTAATTACCTATATAATAAATAAAGCCTCACAATTATTTTCTATTATATATTTTAAAACTATACAATAAGATACTCAACAACTCGTTTGCTTTGCCATATATATACTGACATTACTCGCGATTTATTTTCGGAGCGAGTTTCATTTATTGTTTGAAATTTCTACTATTGTTCACGATGTTAAACCCCAAGAATAAATCCCCACTAATAAAAGTCATTACGACAAATACCGCTGGCCTAAACTTGGAGTCCACATGTAGGTAGTTATTAAATCAAAACATCGCCCTACTATCACGAAAACGTTTATTTAAGAAAATTTGCAATCACGAACTTATTACATAGAATATTTAACAACAAAATTTTGAATTATTACAATACACAATAACTATTACAAACCTAGCTTGCTCACACGATTTTATAAATGTAAAATAAAAAAAATGACGTTAAACTCTGCGCAGAGAACAAAATGGAATTAATTTTCGTCGAAATGGAAAAAATATTATTTCTTTCATCTCGGAAAAAAACACAAAACCACAAAAGAAAAATAACTGCAAGTGAATTTACAACTAAAGGTCTCTGGAAGTATCCTCCAGAGACTGGGAAGTCTCCCAACACACGTCAGGTGCGGATGGTATCCCAAAGAGCAAGGAAGAAAAAAACAAAAATCACCTCGATATCGAAAAACAATGTTGCCATTTAAGACCATTAACAATAAACAATAAACAATTGATATTACGGGTTGCCTGATAACAAAATTCAAACACAATTAATTTAGCTACACATTTTTTTTTAAATCCTGCCAGTTTTCCTCACAAAAGTGGTTGTGGAAGCGGGTGCCAATAAAAACCCAACCTTGACAAACCACTCTGCCTTCTTTGGCACGAAGCTCCTTCGAGCACTTTAAAAAAACTGGTGACTTCCAAACAAATTTCCTTGCTGCTCGACTCCCTCGTCAGCATCTTCTGGTAACGCAGACCGCATGATCTGCACGACGTCTATACGCGACCAGTGCTCCCTCACGTCTCACGGTCCATGCAGGAATGCAGCCTACTTCCCAGGACAAGCCAGTGGGTGGCAGCCACTCCAGGGCGAAGAGCTGCGAGGCGGCCACAGGATCCCGGATCACCCAAAGTGTTCCTCCGGCGAATCCATCCAGTCCTGATCACGGCACTGTGTTCCCATTGAACGACTTCTGGCGTGTCTCGGCGCATCCTGCCCGAATCTCGCCAGGTCTCCCCGTGGAGCTGCACTCTGCTTTCCTCGGCGAAGTTAGGACGTCAACATCATCTGGTGAGAAGGGCAGCACTTCCAATCGCTTTGGCAACGTCGCGTCTGCAAAACTAACGATTATACGGCATCGAACGGCTCGATAGACTTAATTACACATTAATGAATGTACTTAACACGGCAACAAAATTACAGTTGAATTTAAGAAAGTTGGACGCCACATCATTTTTATTACAAAAATAATGATGAAAAAAATTAACTTGAGAAACAACTTGATTTTTAAATTCAATGATTGCAAATCCCCATCCAGAGCAAGAGATCTCAAGGCGTGAAGTCCCGAAATTGTCGAACTTCGAAAGCCACCACATTGGGCCCACTTGACATTACTCGCGATTTATTTTCGGAGCGAGTTTCATTTATTGTTTGAAATTTCTACTATTGTTCACGATGTTAAACCCCAAGAATAAATCCCCACTAATAAAAGTCATTACGACAAATACCGCTGGCCTAAACTTGGAGTCCACATGTAGGTAGTTATTAAATCAAAACATCGCCCTACTATCACGAAAACGTTTATTTAAGAAAATTTGCAATCACGAACTTATTACATAGAATATTTAACAACAAAATTTTGAATTATTACAATACACAATAACTATTACAAACCTAGCTTGCTCACACGATTTTATAAATGTAAAATAAAAAAAATGACGTTAAACTCTGCGCAGAGAACAAAATGGAATTAATTTTCGTCGAAATGGAAAAAATATTATTTCTTTCATCTCGGAAAAAAACACAAAACCACAAAAGAAAAATAACTGCAAGTGAATTTACAACTAAAGGTCTCTGGAAGTATCCTCCAGAGACTGGGAAGTCTCCCAACACACGTCAGGTGCGGATGGTATCCCAAAGAGCAAGGAAGAAAAAAACAAAAATCACCTCGATATCGAAAAACAATGTTGCCATTTAAGACCATTAACAATAAACAATAAACAATTGATATTACGGGTTGCCTGATAACAAAATTCAAACACAATTAATTTAGCTACACATTTTTTTTTAAATCCTGCCAGTTTTCCTCACAAAAGTGGTTGTGGAAGCGGGTGCCAATAAAAACCCAACCTTGACAATACATACACTGCTTAGATTTTACGGGGAAAAGGTTTGTATTTAATTTAAATGCTTTCAATATTGTCTCTTCTGTAGAAATTAGCAAATAAGACGTGATTATGTAAAATAGTCAAATTGACATGTAAAAAAAGTGGCGTTACTGATTACTGGCAATTTATTGTTATATTATTTGATTTCAGTGTCAGTTATTATGTTGTTTATAATATGAAAGAATACCCAGAAACATAAAACAATTAAATTATACTACATCATAAAATCATACATATTTTACTGTACATACATGAGAATGATAAAGTTTACAAATGCATATTATATGGCAAATGTGTAACTATTTTTTACTGTCCAAAGGTATAAAAAAGTAAAGCGAGTTTTTTTATTTAATTACAAGAAAGATATTCAATAATTATAATAAAAGCTTTCTAAATATTTGACTTCATAATAAAGAACCAACACAGCTTTTCTTAGAAAGATACTAGCTTGTATATAAAATACGAAAAAGGGTTCTACTTGCAATGCCCGCGTCCCTCTTTGCAGAATACTTAAATTAAACACACTATCTTTAGGAGAAAAAGTAATTTAGGTAAAGTGCATCTCTGGGCGAAAGCCAAGGTAACTTTTTGTCGGAGTTGTCCTGGGGCGATGCACCGGTCATAAGTGAAGCGAGGAACATCGCTTTCGAAGTCACGACCTTAAGGCTAAACGCGGAAGGAAGCTTGATCGAAGCTCGGACACTTATTTATCAAGCCAACGTTATTCGATCGAGTTTTTATGGCATTTGCGAATATATTTTTAAGATATATGGTCAGAAAATTCAGCGTTGATACGTTTTTTTATATAAAATATGCTGTTATAGAAGTGTTGATAAACGTTCGTTAAAAAATACTATTAAACCGTATATTTTCATATTAGTAACAGCGCTTTTCAGCGATAGATTGATTTTATTAGTTTTCATATATTTTTTCGTACATAAGTAATTATAAACTTATTTGAAATTATATGTACTTAATACGACATGTAAATATGGCATGATAATGTCGATAAACAATAAATGGTAAAAAACTTCCTAATTTGAATCGTTCAAACTATGTACATTCTCACAAATTTTGTCACTAACGACCCGGGTTTCGCCTTTCGGCATCTTCAGGCATTCAAGTGCACGGATGAACTTGAACTGACAGTTCAAGTTCATCCGTGCACTTGAATGCCTGAAGATGCCGAAAGGCGAAACCCGGGTCGTTAGTGACAAAATTTGTGAGAATGTACATAGTTTGAACGATTCAAATTTAATATTGAAATTCCACCAAGCACCTTCAGTCGAAATCTTAAAAAAAAACTTCCTAATGATTGTAATCCATTTAAATATAATATAACTTTATAACGATGATATATTTTTAAATTATTTGTTTAAAAAAATAATTTAAATCTACGGTCAGTTGCTTGTTATATACTTTATTATGCTTTTTATTGATTGGCAAGTTTATATTATGTTTTTATTGCCACTTAAATATTATTGAAAGAACGAATCGGTTTCTAATAAAACTTTATAAAGTAAAAAGTATTTTTAAGACAATTATTTTTTTACCTGACATGTTTTCTGAAAAAACTTTTAGAACGCAGTTATTATTTCATGCGATTATTCTCTAAAATAAGCAACTTGGATAGTTGAAGAAAGGTGATTAGAATTCAGTGTTATCGCGTTCTCAATGGCGCTGTTAAAATTAATTCCATTTGTAAACGAACCTTTTCACGCCACTGACCATCATTGGCTACAGACTTACTTGACATATTGTAGTTTTCGACCCCTTAACGAGACCAAAGCACCCCAGGCATGAATGCCAGACGTCCCAACAAGGAAATGTTGTTTTCAGCGCGCTGTCACAAGGCAAAGGCGAGCCGTATAATACTTGCCAGTCTCGCTTTAATGGTCATTGGTCACGCGATCTTTCCAACATCCACCAAATTTTCTTTGTCACGCTTTCAAACGTACTCAGAATAGAATTAATTTCTGGCGAGTATGTGATGATGGGATTTTATTCAAAATCAAAACAACACAACAAAAAGTTCTCCTAAAAGTAGTACAATCTAAAAATATCAGTTTAAAGATAATGGATGTGTTTTATTATCTTATTTTTTTATTAAACACAATACTTATATTTTCTTCTGACTATATTTTTTAATACTTTATGACAAAAAGATGGTTTTGACACTAAAACAACACAATATTTATGCATAAGTTCTTTATCTTACTATTTTAATTGTAACGTCATATTTACATAAGTTGAACTTTAATGATAATGAATGGTATCTCAAATGTTTTATGTTAAAATTACATTCGTTACATTAAAAAATGTTTATTTCGATTGCTACCCTGTTCATCAAATCGACTTCATTGGTAATGTAAGATACAAAGAGTTCGGTTCCCGATAAAAATTGAGATTGCATATCGACTGTAGAAAGGAAAAAGGATGCAACCAACACTTTTTAAACAGATTTTTTCGATATAACAATGTGTATAACTTAATACACGCTATATCAAAAGAATTTAGGCTGAAAATATTGAATCAATGTCAAACTTTATCTTTTAAGTTTGAAAAAAGAAAATGGATTTTTTTACAAAAATGTTATTCTTTAAAAATGTATTAAATTAATATTATATTGAGTCAATAAAACACGAGTGTATTTGTTTTCGCACACTTTGTTGTATATATTTCATATTTTGGTTTTGGTCCAAAATCATCAAAAAACGTTTTTTGTGCCTCTTAATGGGTGGGTTATGTATTTTTTCTTTTCCACAGTTGATACTATTTAAAATAGTTTCTATTATTATATTTATCAATATGTAAATGGCAAAAAATGTTAATGTTTATTTTATATATTGTGGTTTTGAAACAAAAAATAAATGAAATATTTCAAAAAAAAATATTTTGATATAACGTTAAAGGTAAAAAAGTACACCGTAAGCTTTTGTAAACTTAATAACTCTCTACCAATAACTCTTTTTAGGACATGCTATCCAATCGATAAAAAATAAATAAATAACATAAAAATTCCTTAGAGCCAGACACAATATTTTTTTAATAATGTAGAACACAGTGTATCTTTTATTATGAATATAAAAAAATGTACATTAAGAACTCAAACCATGCCAGGCCAAATAGCCTGATTGGAAGAACTTTTTAGTGCGAGCTGTCCGGTCGATTGCCATTACAAAAAAACAGCTATAACACTAAATCCTCGTAAATAATTCAGCGCACTATATTAATATCGAAGCACAAAGGGCCTATTCCCCTCAAAGCATATCCCCTTTATAAACATTTAAGCCACCCAGGGTGCCTTTATAAAAATAAAAATAGATAAAATGCTTACGTTAGAATCTACTGTGGCCGCACTACTCTTTGGTCCGCTCCTGGGAGACGGTGGGGACGGTAAATTTCGGTTAGAGCGCGTTAGCAGCGGTCGTAGTCGGAGCGGGCGAGAGTTATATGCCTGACAGGTTGACGAAGACTCTCCGTGGAGTCTTAGCCAGGCGGTTCAACAGTGACGTACATAGGTACAATACAAATTAACTCGCATGAATTCGGTTATGTTTACATATTAAATCAAAAAAAGTATTTTAATCATCACAGAGCACACATCCATACAACTTGCTGTATGTTGGCATTGCAATACTGTTAAGCTTTCGCTGAACATTTACCAAATGCTCAAATTAAATTCAATGTCCCCATAATATCAAACGCCATTATCTGTTTATGAATTTCACAATATCCTTTCTTTGTTGTTTAGGGGATTAGGGTCACAGGAGCCTAACTACAAAAATGAATGTATTGAATTAAGCTTGGTTTTAGCAATGGTGTAATTATAATTTTTAGTAACACGGATCTATATTTCGTATACATATATCTCTCGAGAGGTGAAGTGAGCTAACTAGTAAAATGGTAAAACTTTTTCTTGGACTTACAATCACGTCTTTACTTGGTGTTTTGCTTATTTTTATTTATGGAGATAACCATATTGCAATGTGTATTTACTGAATTTACTTCACTTTAAAGATACTTAAAGATGTGGAGAACATCACAACACATCTAAACTATTTTTTCTAAAATATTACTTGGCTCACTTCACTTCTAATTGGCTAATAAAACGTTTGATAAGTACAGTTGGGTATATCTACAAATAGAATTATGAATTTGGAAGCAAAAAGGTTTTTATTTAGATAGACCCGCGTGACCCTAGACTCCTAACGTGTCTGTGACGAAAAGTCTTTCTCAACATCTAAGGTTATTTAAAATTTCGACTGAAGGTGCTTGTTGGAATTTCAATATTAAATTTGAATCGTTCAAATTAGGTACATTCACACAGATTTTGAACGATTCAAATTTAACCTAGAGTTATGCCAGAAGCGACTGATTGACACATCAGTCTTCGATGCGTTGATTGTTTAATTAAATATTTGTGAAATTCTCGACGAACCACCAATGTCTATTTAACAAATATGCTTAGTATAATAACATAACCATTGCACATTGAATATCATGCAACATCGTTTATAAAAAAAAACTTCCAAATGAAATCAAAGATTAATTTTAATGTAGCAAAAACGCCGTTATGGATCGTATTCCTTCACTCCATGTGCTTTTTTGCAAATCAGGGTTTTGGAAACAAAGACGGCAGTCTCCAAATTTTTTTGGAAGTGAGTAAGATAATGTTTTATCGTGTAGGCTGGAAATTTTGCATATAGTAGTCAGTCAAATTTAAATTTAAAAAAAGACCAACATGTTATCAAACGGATATCATAAAATAGTGCTTATTTTATTAAAATAGCAAGATAAAAAAAATCAAAATATTTTACATTAATTTTATCACACGTTTTATCTAGATTATGTAAACTGCCGCCTTTGTTTTTGAAACTCCAATTATTTAATGAACGAATGAAGTTATATTAGACACACTATATGTTCCGTTTATATGTGAATAATTTAAATATTGATAACTTTGTTATTCCACTTGTTGTATTAAAAATTGTGACTCGTGTTCCGTTTCTTTGAGAAGGATCATTAGACTTAACCTCGCAAGGTTTACGTATAAAGCTTATTTAGAAACCTTGCGATGACAATTCTAACGATGCTTCTCACACTCAAAACAACAAAGTTTTCAATCAAATTTCATATTAAAAATGAACTTGCACAAAGTTACCGTCAAATCAATCAACAATAAATTATGGTAATCATCTTGTTTCATTATTAACGAATTAACACTCAGTTGATATATATTTTGTTAGACTTTCAATAATTATTATTCTCCGTGTACAATCTCATCTCAACTCTTAACGATAATGCCCTAAGGTTGATCCGAATTACGGAAAACTTTCCCGTAATTGTGACAAGAAAGCCAATTCCGTTTGCGTATACAAAGACAAGAGTATGCCGCTGGACTGAATTTCCACGGCGGCTATAGACTGCGTTATACACGTTTTCTTTTTATTTGTCCCTTGGGTCGTACAAACCGAGTACTACGACGCGGGCCCTATGACTACGTATTACGGAACTTTGGTAGAGCGGAGCGAGCTTTTCACTCTACGGACGCAGCTTTCCTCTACGAGGCCGTCACACTTGTCTTGCCAGGCACGGTATAATCCTATGTATTCTTAGCATACTCTGCTTGTGCATGTGTGCAACGCAATTTTATTAAAAGTTTATTTCTGCTGCGTTTAATGAACTCGAGGCAACATTTTTTAAATTAAACACACTGTGGAATTTATGACAGTGAATAAATTTAACATAATACAACTAACAAATAAATAAATCAGACAAGCTGTATATTTAATATCCATTGCCTATTTAATAGCTTTATTTTTAAACGATAACCGTATATAAATAAACCCTAAAGTATGCATTTAAAATACGTTTTATTAGTGTATTCAAAAAAACTTCTTTCGTAAGACAATTTGATATTGAACTTGTAGGAACTTACTCCTAAACATATTGAACCACTGGCGTAAAGCTTCACCACTTCTGATTGACCACAAAGGCTGACATTAAATATTAACAAAATAATATTATACATTATTTAATTACAATTTATTTATTGCTTACATGAGGAGCAAACATTCAAAAAGTGTTGCGTCACAAATTTTGAAATATGGCGTTTTACATCAATTCTGATAATAATAATGATAAGCCCATAATAAAACCTATGAATGGAAATCAAAATTAATGTTTAAAAAGGTTTTTTTTCATATTAAAATGAAATCATAAAGTTGACACATTCATACAAACCGTCACATTTGCAACACTTAAATCATCTTTTTCCAAGCTTTGTATTTGTGTGACAAAACCCTTTTTGAATGTTTGCTCTTCACATATGGAAATAGTCGTTTATTCATTAAAAGATTTAGATCAAATGTTAAATTTATATTTTTTAATAAATTTTAAATCAATGTATAACGTGTAAGATATTTTCAAAATATGTTATTTAACAAGAAATATGTTGTATACATATGTGTAATTGTACTGTTTATATAATCTGTATGTGAAAGCTTACAATAACAACAGTTTTTTTTTTCCATTAATATTAAATTGAAAAATTTTAAAACAAGCAAGTAAAATATAATAATGTTTTCAAAGATTTTTCCACAGAAAACATTAATATTTACCAATAAAATATGTAAAGCTGTTTAAATTGAATAACGCTTTTATGACCTTTGTAAAAAAAAAATCATGTAAAATCCTGTGCTTTATAAGAACACCCGAGCTCAGCTTAATATTATAATATGGTAAAATACAATTTTGAAAGATTTTTTTATAACGAGCTTATAATGAATATATTTTTAGAGATTCAACCAATTAAAGATTCCAAGAAAATTTGTATTCTACATATCTACGTCTTAAACTTAAAGATAGACATAATAAAAATAAAAACTGGTAAAATGATTTTTCTCAACTTGTTTTCTTAACATAAGAAACAAATAAATAATAATAAATGGGGCAGCGCCAATAGTCAGAATTCGCCCAATAAGCTTGATGCAAATGATGCGCTGACAGGGAAATCTGGAGTGAGTGCTTTTCGTTAAAAAAATCACTCAACCCAATGCCATACACTTTCACTCTGCGTATGAGATGGAAAGAGAATATGTTTGTGTTTTTTTATCCATGTCCACTCCCATTGTGGAGCATATGGCCTTCTAAGCTGAGAGCTGTTTGTTACTCAGTCGCTCAACCTCACTTATTTTCAATGTGAGTAGTAGGGAAAGAAGAATAAGGCTAGAACAGGATTATTGGTTAACTAATCGCTATTGCTACACCCAGTCATTAAAGAATCAGAAGGATGGAAGGAGAGGAAAATAATTTGAATTAACATCACAAACGCCTACTCACAAGATCACAACTTTGAATTGAGTAATTCTTAAATTCACTGTAATCTTACGGGAGTCGAACCCAGACCTGCGTGATCGGTTGTGTTACGGAAAACGGATAGAAAAATCAATTAATACATCTACACTTATATAATCGACAATGATTATGCAAATTATGAATTATACACAACCTTGAAGTGCACGGAGACTTCTTAACTGGTGTTTAATTGACAAAATCTAATATTAATTAAAGAAATTGTCTAGGAAAAACTCTTATTTCAGTCTTTTTTCTTGGTTTAATTTTTTTACAGGGTCATCTTTTTCAGATTTAAAAGCTAAATTTAGATACTAATTCGGCATTAGCAGCTTGCATCCTTTTGATAGAACGTGTATCAAGTTCAATACATTGTGTTTATCGAAAAAAACCTGTTTTGAAAAAACGTGGGTTACGTCTTTTTTCCTTTCCAAAGTCGTTATAATAACTTGTTCGTGCTATAATTGGCTTCTTTCACAATCAAAAAATATTGAATCACTACAGTAAGTAATACTATATAATATTGTTCAATAAAATACTAATAATGAAGCGTAAGCTGACCCTTAACATATTTTTGAATTTAATAAAAACAAGAGTTTTATTACCTTCTAGAAATTTAGATCATTACATTACTTGCTTCTTTTATACTTGTATCAAGTATCTATTATAGTTATATGATTTTATTGAAACATAATATTTTTCAAAATACGTCTGTTTTAATTTTATAATTTATTTCTGAGTAATAACGATAAGCAACATTCAATTGAAATTAATAAGCATACTTAAATGAAAAAGGAAATCTCAAGTTGTTCATATATAATAGAAAATTTAAATTAACTTTGATTATTCCACGTATTGTGTTACTAACTGTGACACGTGCTTCGCCTCTTTCAGAGGCATCTTCAGACTTACTGTCGCAAAGTTTGCTTAAGTAATGAAGCAAGATTGATTCTAACATTTTAAAATTATAAAATTACAAAATGGAGGTTTGGGTTTTTTTCCCTTTAAGAGGAGCAAGGAGGGGGGTGTAGAATCGAAATAAAACAAACAGATAATGATAATAATTATACTAATCATTAAAGGTAATCCATTTTGTAATTTTATAATTTTAAAATGTTAGAATCAATCTTGCTTCATTACTTAAGCAAACTTTGCGATAGTAAGTCTGAAGATGCCTCTGAAAGAGGCGAAACACGTGTCACAGTTAGTAACACAATACGTGGAATAATCAAAGTTAATTTAAATTTTCTATTAAAATGAACTTCCACAAAGTTACCGCCGAAACCATCGAAAGTATTGTTCATATATATTTATGATAAATAATATTAACGATAGATTATATTTAGATCAATATATAATAAGGTATCTTTGTGAATTACGCCTCATCATCTCATTCATTTTTCTACGTTTATCTACGTTGTAAAGCCTTTGCCATGTACGAAGCCTTCCTATACTTTGCTTTGACATTTTCGATCCGAACGTAATATATAAAAATGATACGCTACTGTTCTTACAAGATTGCTTTAAATCGTTTTTATATGGACTCATTTTTATCCTTTACGATGAGAATATTTGACATCAGAACGTCAATTCTACTTTGAAGAATAGTCATGTTGTAGTTGGATACAGATCGCATCAATGAATAAGCCACGTAAATTGGTTAAAGTATACGTTGTTTTTTTTATTTGTTCGAAATAATTTTTGTTAAAAGAGATCATTGGAAATGTAAAATGAAGGAGCATCAGAAGCTTTTTAAATATTTCCTAGGATCTAAGCAATTGAATAATATTACCAAGGAAGCACTCAAGTACTACGCATTAAAAAAACTATAGCCAACACGAAATAGGTGCAAATTAGAGCCTTCAATACCAGGTTCCCGTATCCCTAAATCCTGGGATTGTGATATAACTGATCGCGGGATTTTGAGATCGAGAAAGTTTTAGAAAGTTACTCGAAGGCTAAAAATAAAGTACCATTTTTTTTCATTTTGGAAATTCCACAAATTCATGGGCTTTTGGATTCAGAAGTTCTGGAAAGAATGGATCTAGGATCGGGTGCCCTAGTGTCGTGTCTGCCAAACTGCGTGCCGCAAAAAGTCTCAGGTGTGCCGCGGAGGAAGATGCCTCAAAAAAAATCATTTTCACTAATGCCTATTCTTTTTTTTATCATTTTTTTAATTAATTCAACATATACGTATTTTAATAAATATTTGTCACGTTTGAATATAAATACATAAAAGTCGACTCGAGACATTTTCCACATTTCCGTTTTTTAAAGCATTTTTATGTAATTTAAAATTTCGACTGAAGGTGCTTGATGGGAATCCAATAACAATTTAGAATTATTTTTATTCTGTACACTTCCATTAAATCTTTGGTCGAACACGACCAGGGTTTCGCCTCTCGGCATCTTCCGGTGTATAGACAATACAAACTTGCCGCTGCCTGTTAGTTCGAGTGCATTCGCGCACTGATCAGCACCGGAAGTTACCGAGAGGCGAAACCCGGGTCGTGTTCGACCAAAGATTTAATGGAAATGTACAGAATAAAAATAATTATAAATCATACTAATGTGGTGTGCCGCGGAACAAATCCCATTCACCAGTGTGCCGCGAAGTAAAAATGTTTGGCAGACACTGCCCTAGTGCCAAGTATAAAACTTATCAAAATACAGAAAGACTAAGCACCAGTTAAGATAAAAAAAAGCCGATTGTTACATAACTATTTTAAGAATCGTTACGTTTGGCGTAAATTAATGCCTGTACTATAGTTTTACTATTTAATTTATAAAATTATGATTTATGTCACACTATCTTCAACTATCAACTATCTGTTTAACGATTTTCAATTAACGTCTCATGACTTTATATTCGTCCTGTAATGACAGGACGAATGTGCATCAAAAATTTGAACAAATTTATATATTTTGTATTCATGTACAAAAAGTTAGTGATGTTCTCATTTTATTCCAGCCATCCGAGCCGATTCTGAAAACGGATACAAGTGAGAACGATTAGTTTATTAAGAGTCATCAACCATCCATTTCATTTCTCTGAAACGAAGAATTAAGCTTTCAAACACAAGCAGTTAAAGTTATGAAAAATCTTTTGATATGGTTTTACGGTAAGTTAAAAAATATTATTGGGTTTGTTGATAAATTTCACTCTCATTAAAAAATCAACAAAAAAATATTTTTTTACTATCTTAGCTTCCAATGTGAAGCGTATATGGACTCTTACTCTACTAAAATCGCTTGTTACTAAGTTTTCTCTATTTCCTTCAACAGAAAGTATATATAAAAGGACAAGACTAAGATAGGACTATTGGAGATCGAATTTTCGACATGAAAAACATCTGTGCATTTGAACAGAAATTCATAATTCGATTGAAAAATTAAGTTACTCGTACTGGAACTCAAACCCGTGAGAATAAAGATTAAGGAAAACAGCCTTGACAACACTACCACTGGCCTGACAATAATTATTATATAATTGATGTGAAATGATTGAAAAAAAAAAATTCATTGTAAAATTATTTGATAAAAGTTCACTAAGTCTAAGCCGTTACCAAAAAGGGTTGTCGACTTTTTTGTATAATAAATATTTTTTAAATAAAAATACATGATAAGTGCAGGGATCAGAATATGATGTCATATTTACCTCTAAAGCTCGTCCAATGCTTATACATTTGTAGGTAGTACAAATCATACAAATTGAAAAATAAAAATATTTTAACGACAAATTTTGTTGGACTACTGCCAAGACAGAACAATAGGCGACCTCTTCCGTTTAGGATATACGCCAAGAGGTCTTAGTTAGTCAGGGGAAAATATCGGACCAACGAAGTTCTTTAAAATTTACGAAAATTATTGTTTTGTCCAACTTTGTTTATTTTTATGGAGATCTTATTTAAAAATTTGACTCGTAATATAATAAAATAAATTTTATACACGTTTTATACAAACATAGCTGTTTGAGTGAAAAGCTAGATAGAAAAGTTTGTCTTTATAATATAAAGTCTACTTTTATGATTATTATATGAAGATATATTTATACTTAAAATACGAGCACAAAATCTAAGTAGTTTATTTTTAAGGTTGAAAATCTTTTGTAAGGTGTTACAATAATAGGTCAATGAATGACGTAAAAAAGCATATTGACAACTATACAATATTTGAAATCTTTCATTTTCCAGATTCAAATGAGTAGATACATATTTCATAGTTCTTTAGGCTTTAATTGATTAAATTAAACATATTTTAATGTATGAAAATGTTTTTTTACGACGGAGATTCAATTTGCTAAGCCCCCCCGATCCTTAAATATATAATGCTTTCAATTAATTTTTCATTGGTGAAAGGGGTTATTCCTGTTGTAAAATATTTATCATCAAATAAACTATCTTTGTAAACATGCTTAAGTTTATTATTTTATATAAGTTTTTAAAGATTACATTCACTATTCCTTCCAGAGACGAGAGCTTTTTTCCGATAAAAAAAGTATTGTCTAAGCCATATTGAAGTCACGGATAACTTTTATTCCTATCCAAAATTAAAAAAAAAACAAAACGCAAAGTCGTTGTATAGAAACCCCGCATGACTATATGGTCATGCTCATCCTTTATTACCGTGTAATATTGAGTACGGACAGTAGTAAGGACAAAAGTGACCGTATGTGCTCGCAAACATTCGGGGTTGAAATATAGCTAAACGTGTTTTATTTTTAATATTTATAATTTGACCTCTTTAGATCAACATAATTTCAATACAAATATATTAGCAAAATAACTGTAAATAATTTGATGTTTTTATAAAAACTAACAGTTTCAAAAAGTAAATTAAAAAAAACGAAAATTCAAAAAATCACATGTGCTTTTGGAGGCCGTTTCTGTCCCCACGGCTGATGATTAACTGTAGTCTGTACTCTTGTTAACCAAATATGAGCAAAAGCAACGATATTCAGGGAGAAAAAGGATGAATAATGGGATCAATAGACAACGCTATTTACTGTGACCATATGGTGACGCTCGTCCTTGGAGGGTTAAATAGATTTCTATTTTTTTACCTTAATTATAAAATATTAAAACAATCTGATTAAGCAATAGTTCATTGTGTTCACTATTTAAAATCTAACTTGAAATCTGCAATTTCAATATAAATTATAATTGACTTCAGTAACAAATTAAAATACTTTCATTAAACTCTTTAAGTTTTCGAACATGTACAAAAGATAAAAAAATAAATATTCTGAATTCAGATTATCATAAGAGAAGATTTTTTTGTTGAATCATAAAATGTACAAACCGTTGCTACGTAAATTACTATTTTTTTCATTTCAAAAATCTATTTTCATACATACATAGTCCACGAATTCATTTGAGTATTGTTGATCCAGTCTGTGAATTACACGTGGGTGTTTTTGTTTATGAAAATAAACGTACCGCAGCTCAACCGTTCCACCCCCGCCCCGATTTCAACTACTCACCTGCGACCGACTAAAAGCTCCACTTGGACCCCCCGTCGAAATCCTCTGAGGGAAAAACTTTAAAGATGTGTCAAAGATAAGTGTTGTACAACTATGTACAGTACACGGAGTCTAGCTCATTAAATATAGAAGAGAGATAATGTGATAATACCTTAGCTGCTTTTGAAACAGGCGTTTATGACATTTTTCAGCTGCTTAACAATTTAAATCGTTACTAGAAATAATTTACACATTATGAACGCTTAAAAAGACTAATGATTGTCATTTGTATCTAACTCATAAATAAAATGTATAACATCACATTGGATATTTTTAACCCATTATGTGAAGCGAGGATTGACTTACTGTATCTTGTTTTATATAAAAAAAACTTACAAACTTACAACTAAATGTAGAAAGATTCAAGAAATAATTAAAATAGTAGCAAAAAAACACGATTTCAGGTGTTTGATAAATACTTAAGAAGACTTCATTTACGAGGTGTATTTCATCTTTATTTACTACACATATTACGTCCATTCAACAGGAAATATCCCGTTCTAAATGGTAAAATGTTGCCAAAAAAATTTTAAAGACTTGGCCATAAATAAACATTTTCTATTATATACTGTACTGAAAAAAAACGATTTGTGTGTGACATCTTGAATATAGATAAATTCCAAGCGATTCCATATGGATGAATTCAATATGTCGTGACTACTGGTTTTAAATGTCAATACTTTTCAAGGTGATCACTCTGAATACTTATATATATAAAATACACTCTTTTTTGAACTAATTCCACATTTATTTGTTATGATCATGACCGGTTTTAACCATTAGTTAAAAATTCTCGTGATGGATGAAACTGGTCCTGGATCATATTAAATATGCGTGGAATTATTACGAAGTCATATAATTAGTCAAAAATTACCATTAAATATGTACAGGTAAAATATTACAGGTTGCAAATTTTTTATTATTATATTAATTATATTTTCATAAAAATAGTAAAATTTTGGTATTTTATTGCAATTGTGAAAAAACTATATTTTCATGTATTCAGATTTTTTTAAAAACATAAGTTGAATAAATTAGTTGTCTTTTTATGTAACTTTTTGAATAGATGATTGGATGAAATATTTTTACAATACCATAATTTATTCCTAGTTAAGAAGTATGCAAATATTATCGATATAAACAGATTATGTGAAAATAAAATTAAAGATATATTGTTGAGATCCGATACAAAGACAACAATCCGCAAAAATATTGTCCTAAATTCTTTAACCGGATAAACAACGTAGATAAACAATTTTTTCCTTTTCGTATGCTAAATCCAATGCCAAGATTATACGCTTGAATACAAATTCTCCCCAAACCGCCACTGCAATATGTCATCGGCTTACCGGGGACAAAAAAAACGCAACACACTCTTAAATTTCTTCTCCGGGCGCAAGATTAAGCCAAGTCTAACGTTTCTTTTTACATGTGATTTAACAACAGCAGTTGGTTTTTGTTACAAAAAAAGTAATGTTATATAAAAGTGATCACATTATGACAAAGAAAAGATAGAGCGTGCGGCGGCGAGAGATGAAACTACACTATGTCAGTTGTAAGCTGTAGAAATTATTGTTTAGGCTAAGGCTGATGTTTTAAATTAAAAAAAAAAGTTTCTAGCAAAATTATTTGGAACTTTTTGCAATGTGTCTTTGTAATCTTATTAATACTTACTGATGCAATTGTTTGTTTCTTAGTCATAATTTTCAGTTTTGCAGATGGTAATGCTGGATGACATTTAATGTAAAGAGAATCTGCACGGTTTGTCAACAATCTCCTAAGCTTTTAGTTGTTCAAATTACTTCAAATATCACAAGCACATGATATTTAGGAAAACATATATTGACGAAATATACTTTTTTTCCAAATAACTTTACTGAAACAACTTAAATTTACTTTCTAAATTTTGACCTTAATTGAAATAGCTCGTATGAACGTTTTATGAATTAGGCTTGAATCTATATATCTAGTATTCGTCATGAAAAGAAGCAAACTGGAGTGTAAGTCAATTATTTTGACTGCGAATTGTTTGAAATGTAGTTTTATGGTGTAAGATTTCAGATAAAACTACGAATAAGCTAACTGTAGGAAAAACATCATAATCACTTTGAGTAAAATGAGTATTGTTTAGCGGGTGTTGTTTTGGTTATCGATTTATTTTTCAATGAACGTAAGAAGCTCTAGGCAAATAAACATTTTAGGAATGTAAAGAGACACATTTATTTTTATGCACTATTTTTTGTAAACCATTTACGCGAAAAAATATTTGCTATGCAAAAACAATCGACACACACTAACATAATGTGTGTTTTATAATATTTTAATATTAATATTCGCTATGTAAATTAATGATTCGATTACCACAAGACAAGGTTGATCGAGTTAATTTTTAGAACAGCTGTCAAAAAATCTTAGTTTCATGCTTTGCCACCAGGCTGTAACTTAACTAGTCTACTTTCGTATTTTTATAACTCAGACATTTGTGTTAGCAGTACAATATTCTCTTTTTATTCGTGACACACCGGCTGAGTCATATAGCATCAGTGGCACGGCTGACGCTGGCCAGGACATCATAAGGACATCAAGAACACATCAGGCAAGGCTTAATGTGGGGGTGAGCTGGTAGTATTGCCCCGTGCCTCTTTCCGTCGCTGTCGACCAGCTGACACCGTGGAGCGATTTCCGCAAAGCAGCGGAAAGATAGTCTCTTCTGAACGCTTCGCAGAATAATGTTCAGTACGTCATGTCTAAAAATGTATCTTGTATCTTTCCATATCATTACATGATTTCAAGCACAGCATCTTAAATAATAAGACTGAAACAAGATTATAATTTATAAAATTACCAGAGTGATAAAACGTAAAAAAGAAAATGTATGTTTCATATAAAGTACTACTTTCGCATTATTTACAAAAAAAAAAATACACACATTTTAAAGCTCGTCTTACCATCAATAAGATTAGAAGTTATGCAAACTTTCAATTAAATATTATTGAAAAAGATTTTTTCCGTTTATAGATTTTAAAATTAACAATCCGTTATTCGGAATCTTATGTTTGAAGGGGATCTACAAAAATACGTTTTTGAGTAAAGGCATAAACATATTTTACCAGTGACGTGAAACCTTATCTCGTACATAAACGGTTCACAAGATACGGTTGGGTATATCTACAAATGAAATTATAATGTCAGATTAACGTATGTAAATTATTTGTTATAACTCAACTAAAAATATGTTTTTGTTGATATACCCTTGAGGCTCTATGCCCCCTTATTTATATACCGCATTTTGAGTTTCGAATACTGTCAGAATAACAATCCTATTTTTTTAATCATAGTAAAACATTACCTCTTTTATTATGATAAGAAAAAATTACTTAGTAAAAACAATTAATAAACTATAATGACGTTTGTAGTATTTTTTTTGAAATCATTATATTCTAGCATATATCTATTCTATACATTCATTTTATTTTTTACTCGTTTGGACGACCGATGTTTATCTAAATAGTTTCTAAAAATATTTTTATATGCTGCTGCTGATTGAATAAAACGAGTTTTTGTATCTGTTGTCATCGAATGATTTTGTAAAAAATTCAATCTGATAATATCTTGCGCATTGATAATTAACTGCCATGTTTAATATTAAACTTTGTCATGATAATAATATTTTTTTTAGTACTTGTCAAGATAATTCATTCCCTTTACGTGAAAAGGCTAGGATGTTCTTTAAATCTGATATTAAAAGCTCTTCCCGTTTGACCAATACACCTGGCTCGACAGGAATGCAGAAGGAATTTCCACATCTAATTATGGCTGACAGACATTAAGATTTATTTATTTATTATATCCACTCATTTTTGGCTTTTAATTTGTTAATAATAATTCATACTTAATTGATATTTGATATAATAATAGTTTGTTTTGCTAAGAGGTCTTCAACTTTTTATTTATAGTTTATTTTTCTTGGATTGTGTTTCAATTTATTTGCTAAGTTGTTGTCATACCTTGTTTTTCTTACTTAACTTTTTTATAAATATCACTGTTTCATTGTTTTTCTTATCAGTTGACAATGTTCACCATAAGCGAAACCAGTCCTGATCCAGTAAATTTTATGTGGGAAAAGTACTAAAAATATTTTATTATTTTTATTATAATGCCATTCCACCAAGTATTGACAGTACAAACCTTAAAAGTGATTAAATTTTGTTATTAAATAATTAAAAAGACTCAACATATCGAGTGAAATATAAAAATTATATTTTAATATCTATGTAAATTTTAGTATAGCTTAATACTGAAGATTATTATATTACTGAATTCTCAGTAAGAAAACAATGCATACGTGCACAATAAAAGTCATCCATTAAAACAACGGAACCATATTCTTCTGTTTGTTCACACTAAGTAAACAAATTCAGTCTATTCAAATCAGAGAACAATACACAAACAAATTTTCCAAAAGCAGGTGGATAATTTGCCAGCATGTAAATGAATCTAAAGGTAAATTATTTCTACTTACGGCGAACAATGCAAGAAAACGCGTTTACAAATGGCGCGATTTGTTCATTCTATTTATTTTGGCCGGGTAAAAGAGTGGTGCTATTAATCATCAGCGGCAGCCAGAGTGGCGACGGGCGAAGGACTCGTCGCTCCTGGAATATGCTCCGGCGTTTTGTCCATTAGACTAAATGTATAATTATGCGACAGCAATACCCCGCTATGTAGACTCCTTATGTTGAGTCATTTGTGACATACTGTAACAAAAAAGTAAGTTGTTTTAGAATACCATAATATAAAAATCACTTTGGCGTACATATTCCGTATGGATATATTTTTATAACGATGTTATCTTAGTAATGATTCATTGCAAAAAAAACACACTTCTTTGAAATAGCACGACTACATGATACGATTGTGATTAAGGCTGTTAAAAATATTATTTAAGTTATAAGCTGTATTTGTCACTGTCAATTGTATAACATATGTTATTTGCGTCCATTAAATTAATCAACATAATTTGTTTTAAAATATTTTAAAAAATAAACTTGATAAAGAATTTAATAATGTTAAAAAATCCTCATATAATTTAACAACAATTCAATAAAGATTCACTCAAAAACTTTAGTTTATCTCCTGAAACAAATTACTTGACGATTTTTTCAGCATTAAATCTGTGTTTTTTTAAAACTTTTTATACATCATAACAAAGAATATCAAATAAACTCACATTTTATATTTACACAGATTGAAAAAATTGTTAATCCCGAAATCTCGGGATCACAAAAAGATTCCGGGATTAGATACCCAAGTTGTGAGCAAAAACGGTAAGAAAAAAATAGGCTATTAAATGCTTTTATAGGTGTTTATTTGTGTACATATCTACAACATAATGAATTTGTTTTATTTACAAAGGCACTAAAGAAACACATTTCACCTCAGTAAATGTTGCAGAAATTGGGTGCGATGCACTCCATGCAATATGTGGTAAACTTTACTTTAAGAAAATCAAGAATTAAACCGACAGCTTTCTGCGAGCTTTTATTTTCACTGTATCTGCAGACAGCTTAGAAAATAAAACACTGTTAGCTCAAGTTTGCAGTACTTATTAAATTTATTGCAAAGTGAATATATTATTTAATTGCTGTAATATTAACAATTCAAATTAAATAAAATTGATTTTAACTAAACTGAACGTATTCAACATTACATCTCAATCATTAACGTTTTTTTCTCACTATTGATATATGTTTCTTATTTAAGCTACGTCATTGGTAATTGTACTAGAAGATATATCATTAAAATATTTCTCCTGATGAACGTATTTCTTTGATATCTACATAATGAGTCAGAGCATTCGTATTATCGTAAGCCTTCAATGCTGGGATACTAGACTTAATAGCTTTGAATCTGAATTAAATAATTATGAAAAAAAAAAGTTAACAACCAAAATTCTAAAGCAAAAATACATTTTAAGAGCTACGTAGAGTTCTATGAAAGACAAAAATGAAATAATACCATCCGGAAGTTACACGAATTGATATTTGAAAAACAATTATTTACCTTGAAGACATTGAAGAAACAATAAAAATTCTGTCAATGTACAATCTTTTAATCTTAATTCTCGACAAGAAAATAACATGACAAGCTCGTGTACATTTATAACGTCGCCCACAAGTTTTATTCACTGCAATTCGTCTTTCAAAATAAGTTTGTCGTCGTCATCAACAATTTTTGTCCTGAAAAAACATGTAAAAGGTGAGTGCAATAGTCTACAGCGACACCTATAATTTAGACAATTTTTTTAATGACCTATTTACAAACATTCGTGTAATTGATAAAATCCAGCTTAGTGGGATTTTCAAAAAATCCCAGTTGAGTGAAGCATTCGTTATTATTCCATTTTTGTAAATGTTTATTAATAAAATTCATTTGATATGTAATTAATAAAAAAATACACCCTTTGAAAATCTTCTCTCACCCATTGAACTCGATTCTACTCTTCGAAATGATCTGGTATCTCATTACATATTTATTGTTTTATGATAACATTTGAGAATGAATTTTGTTACGGTTTTTAATTATTGGTCCAATTAAAGGGCTTCGTCTGAACATGTATACTGAATAAAATAATGTTAAGAGATAAATAATATTTTCCAATACAAAATACATATTTATTTGAATGATAACATACTATGAAAAACACCCAAATGGATCAAAACAAAAACAAGCCGTCAGAAAATAAGCAGTGTAAGGTACTTCCATAGAGAAACAGGTAACGGATTATTTTGCGAAGTGTTCTCGAAAAGTTTCGTTTGGTTACTCCAGTCGAGTGTTTATGTAAAATTATACTTTTATATTCCTGTAAAGTGGTTTTCTTGAAGTTCAGATCCTCCTGATAAGTAAATTTACCCACTTGTGCAGAAAGCGAGTTTTAGGGGCCGCCCGACTGCCTTCCGCTCCACAATCGAAATGTATTTATAAAAATACCTGGATCGATTTTGTGGTAACTTAACTATATTGAATGCCGCTTACCTGATTTTTTGATCGTAGAACCTTTAAAATCACGCTTTTATTTGCCAAACACAACAAGTAAATATTTTATCACAATAATGTATTCCACTCCATACTTTAGATATCGATAGTAATTTAATATCGTATAATTATGAGATAAAGAAAGCACGCTTATTACACAATTTATCAACACAACGAAGATGGCTTTCCTGTATTATGAAGCATTTTTAAATTTTGGTTGAGATAAATGTTTAAATGACTGTTTTTAATCTTCACAAAAAAATGTGTTATATTTTATGGTTTCAATGGATTCACAAGTTATTATTGGTATAAGTAAGTAAATCTTAACTTCTACTTCAGGGTTTTCCATCTTTTTTTGACTCGCGTACCACTTGGTAGTACATTACGCTAAATTGTACCACCATATAAAAAAATATCAAGTCACCATGTTTTTATATTTGTAAATCATTCATTCATGTCCGGCATATCTTTTTTCCCACGTACCACCTACCACCAAGTGGTGCGCGTAACCTAGGTTGGGAAACCCTGTTCTACTTAACCAAGCACCAGTCAAATTTTTGTATGTAAAATAATTAAGGAATCAAAGTAATAATTTTAAATAGTTTTTTATTAGATTCTAAGCCTATCAAAAGTATGACATACAAATACATCATAAGTCGCACACTGTTATAATAATATGTCATTATATTATTAGTAGACCAGTTATTACCACAGTGTGTTTTATTATATCATTATGAAATTTATCGCAATATTTATATACACAAATATGTTATTCAAAGTCGTGTCCAATAAGTGTTACCTGGTGTCATGGCTATCTTTTTATTAATTTTCAGTTCCACTCACACTATTAAAAAATATTTGTGTGATAATATACCTAACTATCGAAAAAACACTTTCGAGTACTATTTTTTTCTCAGTGCAAGCTTTTGTTAGTCAATTCAGTTAGAAAAGATTCAACCTGAATTTTCCTGGCTTCGAGTAAATAACACTTGCTTATACGCTATTCAACATTGACTGATGTGCGTGACATCTAATAGAATAAAACAGAGGCATGTTAAGCTTTTAATATGTCAATTTCAATTCAAATGGATATGTACTGTCGATAATTGTTCTAAAACCTAAAGTATTAATATGTACTAAATATTTTTCAAAAATACTGATTTGCACTAATTACAATTTTATTTAATATGATATGTACCAGTTTTGCTCATAAAGAGTGTTATCAACTGATAAGAGAATACCATATTACAATGCTATTTCTGCAAACCAAAATAAAATTATTACGGTGTTACAAACAATTAATTTGTAATTAATGGAATTTACAAATATTTTTAGGTACTATATATGAATGGGTTAAACTAAATTTACTATATTACTCTTAAACATAATTTAAAAACTGGTTCTGATCATATTTAATAAAAGTGGAATTAGTACAAAAGGGCACTTTTAAAAAATACAATGTCTTTCCACCAGATGGTGAACACCTTAAAAGTAAAAAATGTATCACAGTTATGTTTCCGTTGTCCTTCATAGCAGACATAATTAAACTTAATGAAAAATATCACATTTCAGGCTATTAATTGCAAACACGGCTTGTTCCAAAATGGTTGAAAAATGAAACTTGAATTTCAATTTGAAAACAAATGTACGTTTTAAAAGTATTTTTGGTCTTACATTACTTTGGAATGATATTTTGGATGTTGTCAAGCCACATTTGAGACTGATTTCTAAAAATACTTTCAACATTTATTTTTATCTACTAAATTACATTCATGTTTAATGTTTCAACAACTTTGAAATAAGCCGGGTTTCCAAGTAATACCCTCATACTATGTTTGATTAATTCATGCAATTGTGAATATATATTTTTTAATTATCTCTGTTCATATTTTAATTAATTGTTACTTTCGTTAAATATTTGTAATTGATACGAGCATTTCGTTTTTTCATAACTCATTATTTTTTTTAATGTTATAATTTTTTTACGCACCTATTTTTTTTATTTTTACAGCACACGATAAAAAACAGTTTTATTTTATTTTCAGTACAAATAAAGCCAAAACATAACATAACCTCACCACAATATGCTAAGGTAAAACTAACTGTATGCATTTATGATACGTAAAAGCAGGTAGCATACGAGAGCGTCTTTGTACAAGCCGTGTATACAAACTTTGAAAGGATCAGAATAAATTTTATCCGAAGCATTCCTTTCTGAGCTTTAACAACAAGATTACATCGGATTTTTTTATCATCGTAAATCAGTGAAGAGATAAATTTGGATTTGTGCTAAGTCAATGTTGGGCAATGATTTCAAATCGACATTTTTACCTTTTTATGTATGAGACAAACTTTTATATTGTCCATTGAGTTTTTGATATCTACAGATATCTCCAACAATTGAATCTTGCTGATGTATCCAAAAATAAACTAAACGATCTGACTATGTTTATCAGATAACTTATAATTGGGCAGGACAATTTTATCAGATATAATGCAGAGATTGATATAACTAATAACAATATTTCGTCCTTCACCATCTCACTCTTTTTATTTTATCATCATTATTTTCTTGCTATTGCAAGATACATTTGCAAATAAATAACGGTTAAGATTATATTATACATCAACATTGACTTTCCTGTTAAAAATCTGATCCATATAGATACATTGCACCGTAATACACGGTCGTTATTCTATGTTTGTCATTTCGCAGGAGAGCTATTTGAAGTTTTCAAATATTTACTCCACAAAAAAGCATGGATGGGTAAACTTTTGTTTTTTTTTATAAATGCATGATCTTTTGAAATATTAATTTTTATATACATGTTAAAGCATTTATTTAACCGTTTTTTTTCAATTAACTTATATACAGAGGATGGAAATTCCTCGGTGAGCTAAAAAAAAAAAAACGAGTTTCTGTGAGATTCTGGGAAAAAGTATACCAAATCGGAGATTTCAAATTCCTCGGTGAGCTAAAAAAAAAAAAAAAAAGTTTCTGTGAGATTCCGGGAAAAAGTATAGCAAAGTGAGGATTTCATATTCCTCGGTGAGAAAATCTCAAATCTCAAGTAAATGCCAAATCAATTAATACATTTCGTATTAATTTAAGATTTCGACTGAAGTTGCTTGGTGGAATTTCAATATTAAATTTGAATCGTTCAGATTTAACATTTTGTATTATTTTTACTACTTTAAATAAAAAAATCATATATTTCGATATTGAGTGTGGTTTAAGATAAATTATCAAAACAGTAAATTCTTAATTGATTTATATTTCATTCTCAGTAGTGTTCATTTAAATTATCTGGAAAAAATATATTGTTTGATTCAATTGATATTTATTTCAAAATTTTACGAGAGTAATTCGCGAAAAAACATCTAAGGTGATATGTGAAATGATTATAATTAAAGTTGAATCTACAAAAGCACTAAAATAAATTCATTTACAGAATTCCCTTACCTGAAGAGTGTTCAGCAATACAAAAACTTGCCGTAATTTAATCATTTTATATGGCGCGTATAATAGAATAGAACAATATTGTCATGGAAAACAGCCACTCCGATGGAAACGGCCATCATCGTATCACCCTTACGAGAGCTAAATGAGGCATTAAAATTTCAACAACGTACCCTCTACCGTATAAGTTAAAAGTCGTCTTCATAAGGTCACAATCTGCTGGCCAGATCTTAGACCATTTCCTTTTTATCTGTTTTTCTATCTCTACGCTTTGCTGTTTTCTATTTTCCACCCCTCGTTTGCCAACCCCCTGCTGAGTCTTTCCAAACCTGAAACTGAAGCCTCGTAGGGATATCGCCACTATTGCATACTGAATGGCTTATAACATCAAATTATGTTTAACCCCAGCAAAGTGAAGCGTTCGTCTTATCTTGATACGAATAACGATATTTTATTTCGTTTTCACTATAAATCACTAGCAACACTTCATTAAAGGTAACTTGTAGCCGGGAAAAACTTTTTTCGAGCATTTTATAATTTATATGAAAAGATAAAATACATACCAGATTCAAAAGAAAAAAATATCACTCTTAAAATGTGTTTTACACTATGACAATGGTTTAAATGAAAAAAAAAAGATTTTTATCGTATAATAATACTTTGCTATTGTACTCAAAATTTGAATTATTTACTAAGTCATAAAATTAAACAAACTTAATATCTAATAAGTTAAAATATGTCAACTATTACCTCATTGTATAATTATATTAGAACGGGCTCGAATATTCTTAAAGTGACGAAGATTTTTTTGTAACTTTTACATTAATCAGTAAAATTAACATAAAGTATCGATTACTAGGCGGAAGCATGTCTTGTTAATTTTCAAATTTGTATTAAAAATACTTTTACTTGTATTTTTGTACGCATATTGAATATAATTATTTCTGTGTGTTAATGTAAATAAAACAATGTACACTATTCATGTGAAGTTTCAATGAACAATTTAATATTTAAAAAATCAATATTTCTTCAATATACTTGTTTCTAAACATGTTTTTTTTAAATTATTTTTTTTATCATAAATAATGATCTTTTTAACACGTCATGTCAAATGACAACATTCATTAATTGTAAAATGTTTTCATTTAAGCAGCATTGTGTTAAAAATGTATCAAAATTCAATTATTCAAATAATATGTTTTCTAGTGAACAAAACCATTTTAATGTATACTAATTTTACAGACAACCAATAGAGCTAGCGCTTATCATGTCAATTTTATGGTGACAACAAAATTCGTCCTTATACCGATAGCAGACTATAAAAGGCAAGGAATTTAAATCAACGAAGCGGAAGGAATGATTGTTGAAAAATTTCTTTAATAAAAACTGTAGAATTCAAAGATTGATTAGTATCAGGCAATGTCGATAAAAACGTTATAGTTGACTTTACTTTACTCGAATAAATATGGCAAATTTTGGATGATTTTTGTAGTTTGGTAATCTTTGGTTCGCATCGAAAAATACATGCCACATCCCAGCTATTATTTTGATTGTATAAATTGTATAAAATTGCCGATTAAAAACAATTTAATAAAAACATTCGAAAATGTGTGAGCTTATTTACATTTTATCAACATAATAAAATATAATTATTTACGGTATTAACTGTAGGTGCTTTGTGAAATTTTAATTTTAAATCTGAATCGTTCAGTTACATAGTCAAAACAAAATTGACAACAGCTTGCTACATGTCGGTGTACATTCAAGTTTTTCAAATTTTATAAATCTTAGAAAAATATAGTTCTTCCAGAAACCTGCCAAAATATTTTGAAAGGAAGTTGTATGATAAGTATTTATTGCATACATTTACTATCAAACGGAAGGCTTTTATCGAAAGAAAAAAACTAACAGTCGGCAGGGCATAAGTCATAAATGAAAGTCATTACCGTGACGTGAGAAGGCATTTTAAATAAAGTATAACGTGAAGTGGGCAGAGGATAAAATTTACGAGCGGAGCCTGTTTTCCTTACCATTCATTTTTCAGAAGTTTTCTTCGGCCAGCGTATTCTAGACACGATTTTTTCATTTCTGTCCGATAACCCTGTCGCTCTATGTAGCTGGCCGTATGAAGACGGCAATATGTAAGTTTATCTCAATTTATCTTTATTTCTTTATTTTACCCTTGTCTCTAGCTTCCATATCCCCACAGGTATATCTTCATATATATAGCTTACTGGCGGCCACCAACCGAGACGTGTTGTGGTTCAAAAATAACTGTTAAATAAATTATCCGATCTTGCTCTTTTGACGTTAAACTTATAAAGACATATTTACAGGATAATGTTACGTTAAGAAAAGACGTTTAAACAGTCTGGAAAATATGTCAATATATTTTTTTAATACAGCTTAATTACTGATATCATTAATTCTAGAAGTGTATCTCTTTTTATGACACATATTTGAAAGAAGAAGTCACAAAAAACCCTTCAACCTTAACTTAGATATATAATTATCAATACAAAGCCAAAAAATATACTAGTTTGAAATTGAATATTCAAACCATTCAAATTAATTTATCGAACTATTTTTCGAAACTCCTATCTCACTCGGAGTATGAATAGATAACTTTTCTCGCAACCACAGACACTTTTTTTAGTTAGAACATTTATAAATATCACTTTTAAGGTGTTCGCTGTCAATACTTGGTGGAATGGCATTATAATAAAAATAATAAAACACTTTTAGTACCTTTTCCGCATAAAATTTATTGGATCAGGACCAGTTTCGCTCGTGGTGAGCATTATCAACTGATTGATGTGAGATTCAGTTAATAATGCTTACCATGAGCGAAACCGGTCCTGATCCAATAAATTGTATGAGGAAAAAGTATTAATTTTTTTTTTATTTTTATTTATAAATATGTTGACTTTTTTCTAAATTATTATATGGTGATATTATAGATTATGATTATGAGCCCCTCGTTGAGTATATGAATTCATCATCCACTATTTGATCTTGTTTCATAATTTGTTATCAATATTTTTAATGTTAATAATTACTTTAAAGTACTTTTCCAATAAACAAAATAGTAATATATTTAATAATGTTATTTTTTTGTCCAAGTCTGCTCCCAATAGGGAGCATATGGCCTTCTAAATGAAGGTATCTCAACAGATTTTTTTCTGCGACAACTGCTTGTTACTCAATTGTTCAACCTGTATCTTTTAAAGAAAATAGAGCTAGAAAAGGATTTGTGATAAGCTAATCGCTCTCGCTACTCCCGTTTAAGGATAAGATGAGTGAGAGGGAATTCAAAACATTACATACTTCCATGCCTTTAGACAGAAACCCATAATTTGAATGAAAAATCAATCTGTAAAGACTGTCCGTACTGGCATTATTATGCTATAACTAAATAAGAATGCCTCTATATTTATTCCATTAAATGCGATAAAATAAAAAATCAATAAATCCCATTTATACTTAAATATTTGAGCAAAGTAGAACAATATAGGTAAGTCGTAACTCAATGAGGTTTTATTCAATTTCAGCCTACTTTGAATGCACCCGAGGTAAAACTTTTATGTAAACCATATCCGGGGCAATTTAAAAATTTGACAAATTGAAATGTTCCGTTGAAGTTTTCACGAATGTAGCATGTAAGAATGCAGTTGGATATAACGATTGGAGAGAGACTAATAGAAAACAAAGTGTTACTTATGCAAGTCGGTTCTGAAAGCAATGCAGTTGCTAATTCAGGTGTATAAAATGCTAGGATTGCATTCCTAGATGCGAGAGCAAAACTCAGGGAGCGTAGCGCTGTGAAGTTATTTATGCCATATTAACTAGCAGTCATACGAGTCAGTGTTTTACAATATGAGAATTGTTAAAGATTTGATTGCTAAATTTATACTCCTATTGTAAAATAAATATTGAATTCTGTTAGTACCAACGTTTGTTGATGGTAAACAATAAATGATATTGTACTACTGTAAGTTTATACTAAAGCCTCCAATCCTGGAATCAAGGATCCCGAAATCCTGCAATCCCGATATCGTCTTTCTAACAATAAAGATATATAGGGACTAGCTTAATAATATATATATATATATATATATATATATTTTGACATTTAATTGAAGATACTTGAAGACAATGAGCTATACAAACAAAAACGGAAATTAATTACCAGATTTAAAATGTATTTTTTTTACCTGACAAACTATTCAAATATAAAACGCTTCTGCCGTTGCTTTTTCTTTTGATTTAGGTATTTCCAATTTTTTAGACTTGCAATATTGTCACAGTTTTTTAATCGCACATGTTCTACATTATTAAAATTACTTTGATGACAATTTTTTGTCGCCCTCTGTGGTCTAAATTACTATGAGTTTTATTCTACAGTCCCAGCTAGATAAATATGAAATTGAGTTGAACAAGAAATAAACTTAAAATCAAAAAGCTTAACAACATTACTAGCAGTTCATTTGAGCAGGTCAGAAACAAATGGAGAAAAAATAGTTTTCAATCTATGAGTGCAGAATCGAAGAGCTATACATGTTTCAACTTGTGAGCTGACATTTCTGTAGCAAATCTGATTTCATGTCATGGAAAATCTTTTTTTTTAATTCGCTTAGAAACAAAACCATCCAGATTTTTAACTCCAAACGTTTCATCAAATAAAAAAAGTCACCTGACAAAATGTTTGCTCATCACATTTGACGAATTCACTGTGAATCACAATATTCTACTGTAACAAGTTGGTTGCTGATTATCCCACTACCACCCGTAATGTGTATGCGGCCGCTGTTTTGCGAGCGCCATCCATAACGCAATACGATAAAGAAAAGAAAGAATTTACTCAGCATGTCCTTGGCTCGATACAGAGCTGCACGGGACCTGTCTTTTAACAATGTTCTGTTGTGCTTAAAAAAATAAAGATAATGTGACTTACTTAATAATTTTTTTATAAATATTAAGTATCCGTGTATTCGTTTACTGAAAATCCGCAGTAGTACATAACACACATAAATTCAATTAATTTGTTATGATTTTTTTCAGTTTCCATTAAAACTAGTTCGGCGGTAGAAAGCCGTCTTTGCTTTCGATAAATTGTTGATTGAGTCTTTTTACTCATTTTTAATTTGAGCCGTTGACAATTTTTTATTTTAAAACAATGTATAGATAGTACAAAAAGCGTTGCCAAGAATTCGCAGTGGAGACATGCAAAGAAAAATAGTTTTATATCAACTAAGGTAAACAAGTTTCGATTCCTATGAAGTATAAATTCTTTTGAATGTGGACAAGCACTGCTTTGTCTGTACGTTACGGGCTTACGCATACACAATTCGTAACATATAAGACATCCGTGACTATATCGTAATCGCATAAACTAAGTAATTATTAAGTTTTCCTGCTTGCAATTGAATACTTATGTAACTACACTCTCCATACAAATACATCAATAATATTGTACTATGTTTCACCATTAAGATTTTATTACTTAATCCGAATCGTTGGTACACTGCTAGAAGTCATTTAGTGACAACATGTTGATTCTAAAGATAATTGACTTCATTTTATCAGTTATATTCAAAATTAAATAACCAATTCTTTTGGCTGGTATTAGGGCATCCAATCCCGGGATCCCGTTCAATTTTCTGATCCCGAAACTCCGGGATTGAGATGTCCGCGATCCCGGGATTTCGGGATTGAGAAATTTTGAGCAAATTCTCGAAATTTACATGAAATTGGCAAATTGAAGATTTCAAATTCCTCGGTGAGCTAAAAATAAAAAAAAACGAGCTTTCGTGAGATTCCGGGAAAAAGTATAGCAAATTGAGGATTTCAAATTTCTCGGTGAGAAAATCTCAATCCCGGGATTCAAAATAAATCAATCCCAAAATCCCGGCATTGGAAAAAGGCTTCGGGATTGGATACCCTAGCTGGTATAATCTGAAAGTTTCAAAAAATTCTGACAAAAACTTATTTTCTCGACTCAATTAAAAATAGATTCTCCCATTGATTTTTATATTATATTTCAACCAAGGCAAATGAGTAATGTTTTCACTTTATAGATGTTCATTAGTTATATAAAAAAATAGCAACACATTTATAATTTAGAGTATTTAAACGAATTGATAGTATTATATATATTTTAAAACGTTTTAGTTTAATATCTTTGCATTGAAAGTAACCGTTCTGATTATTTTATTATGTTGAATATATAAAATAATCGTTGGAATCTGGTTAAGAAAAATATTTAAGCGGGCGTGGTGACATATTTAACATGATGAAACTGGTGTTTAGCACTTAAAAATAAAATGTTTTCACTTCAACTAGCCAAAAATACAATTTAAAAGTTAAAAACTTTCGAGCACAAAAGTATTCAGCTATTATTTTTTAGGCAATGCAATTCATTGATTAAAATCTATTGTTTTAAATAACTGGTATTGCATCTAAGCTTTTTATTCTCTCGTTTTCCTAACCACACGTAAAAGTTGCTGATGGGTTTCTTCGTATACTAACTTCAACTCCGTATTCGCGTTGGCACATGCTTACCATAAGCAATCAATTTATCAAACCCGTCTTAAAATTTGCATTTTTATAAAGAAAGTGCCACTTTTCTACCCCGCCTGCAGCTTTACGTAATTACCTGTATGTTGAATAAAATCAACCATCTATTTAAACTTAAATAACCCATTAATTTGAACCATAATGGAGTTTTGAAAAAACTCGAAAACGTAATTTGAATCCTTTGTAAAGTTAAAATATTGTGACAAGTGCTGAAAAATGTTTACATGGTTGAATTGGCAAGCTCTTCTGAGTGTATTTTGTTGAATAGGAAGCAAGCCAAAGCTCGTAAAACCTTGTCGTAATTGATTGTTAAAAATAGGTGCAATAAATTCCGATGTATTGAATAAAAGCACTTGGAAAAGAAAAATTAATTTTTCAACAAACAGCATAAAACGACGCCATAAATTCTGACATTGTGTACAACTGCGCGATAAAAAAATAAAACGCATAAATTAAGAAAAGTAAACGTTGCGAGGAAAATATATCGACACTTGCCAAACAAGTTCCACAAAAGGGGAGAAAAAAAACCGACACATAAAGACGTGAACGTTAACCGGCCAAAAGAAATATATTTATGTCTTTCCACTGAATACTATTTTCTTTCGAATGATTTTTATTCCCCTCTCCACGCATGTGATCATAAATCACTGGGGCACACAATAAATGTATTTTCCAATGTGCTCTCCAATTTCGGCGTCGAAAGTTTTTTTTACAAGGCGAAGGGCCTAACTCTCGAATTATATACTGAGCATGCGAAGCAGTATCGGAATCTCGGTTTGTGTTATGTTGTTTATTAGTGTGTGTGAGGGAGGGTTGGGCGTCATATTGAAGAACGTTACACCACATAATTATAAAAGATTTCTCGGCGAATTTGCATAATGACACGCACGCTATGTTTAGGGGTAGGTATCAGATAGCGAATTCTGCACGGGCCTTATCGCACAAATCAGCCCGATATTTTGACGGCCCGATTTTATTTCAATTTGAAATAGAAGGTTTTATTTACGGACTGTTATTAATGCGATATTGTGGATTACTATAGCTTTATACGAAAGTAAGCTCGTATATAATTATAGGGTGAAATATAAAGCACTTAATTTTCGCTTTTGATAGTTTTAAGTTTGAATTCAAAGTATTATTATTATTTCCTATTTGATAAATAACATTAAATTGTTTTATTTTTAAACTGATTGCAAAAGTATATGTTCTGATGGTACCCATTATAGTACAGTACTGTGTTCTTAATGTACAAGAATTTATAACATATTAAAGGAAGGCTCATTACTATGCCAAAAAAAATAATCTTTTACTGTTTTAAACTTGGTTATATATAAGTTTTAGTTTATTTTATTTTGGGTGGTGATGAACCACTGAAAGCCTGCTCTGGCTACCCTAAATTTCTTCTATGGTTTCTTTAAAACATGCTGTGACCATCATTTGTCATATTTATACGTATATTCAAAGCATTGTATGTATAGTAGGCAATGTATTTCTAAGTAAAAAAAAACACTTGAAAAATACCACTAAATAAATTCCCTTATTACTAAATAAATATTGCTTAAACAGCATGATTTTTATCGAAATACGGACAAGTCCTTTCATACTTTTATACCTTGTATACTTTTTTACATTCTAGCAAAATTCAATTGAATTGGTAAAAGTATATATTCGTTATTAATAATATATGACGCTATTGGTTGAAAAATGTAGCATGAATTTCATTTTGTAAAACAATATACGTTTTAAAAGTATTTTTCATTTCAAAATAACTTTGGAATGATATTTTGTAATTTATCATGTTTGGAGACTGGTTACAAAAAATAGTTTTAAAATGCATTTGTATTTACTAAATTACATTCATGTTTCACCAATTTTGGAATGAGCCGGGTTTGCAAGTAATAGGCCTCATATATTGTTTGTCATTATTGCCTAGTTTAACCTTCAGAATAAAATAATATCTAGTTTAAAAAAATTACTATGAATTAGGGCAAAACATACAATTATTGGCCACTTAAGGATTTTTTCAACTTTGTTCTTGATTTATGGACACGTATCATTAGAAAGGTGAAATAAAAAAATGTCATATGTTAAATTGCCTATTTATTTATGATAATAAATTATCGCAACATGTAAAAAATATATTTTGCACTTGAAAAAAAATAAACAAAAAAAAGGCAGAAATTTACAATTATTGGCCACTTTTTTTCAATTATCGGCCACCAAAAGATTAAATTATTGGCCGTACCAAAAATTGCAGTAAAAAAAATAATAAAAAATAAAATAATAGTTAATGATGTAATGTTATGTTCCCACACCAATATAAAGTGTAAAATTAAGTCATTACTGTAACTTTAATATCATTTTAATGTCAGAATTATATTTTCTCATTTAATCGAACTGAATGGATATAAATTTCAAAATCGGAAATACCCATGAAGATTTTAATTTTTTTTTACCATGTCCGCTCTCAATGTAGAGCATATGGACTCCTAATGGAGCTTATCTCAACATAAGTATTTCTACGAGAACTGCTTGTTACTCAGTTGCTCAACCTCTCTTTTTCCAAAGAGAGTAGGAATAGAAGGATAGGGTTAGACAAAACCAGTGGTTAGTTAATCGCTCTCGATACGCCCCGTTCATAGGATAGGATAGGTGGGAGGGGGTAATTCAAGACATACATCCATGCCTTCGGATAGAAATTCATAAATCGATTGAAAAATCAATTTATAAAACTGTCCGTACTGGGATTCAAACCCGTGACTTCCGTAGGCGAAGCCAACGACGTTGACCACTCGACCACACAATCTATGTTATCAAAAATTAATAATCCAAGTTCGTTGTTATCTTTGACGTGCTTAATCAATTCATCTAATTCTGAGTCTGAATAACTGATGTCAAAGAGTTCATAAATTTTATAATCAATGTTCTCTCGATCATTCAAAAAAAATGTTTCGTCATTACTATTTTTTTTTCTGTATTTAGATGTTTTTTTTTTATGATGTTTACTCTACTGCGTGAAAAAAGATTTATTTATGGCTATCAAAACTACAATTATGGGCCAGGTGGCCAACATTTATATAGGATTGTCAGCCAGCCAGGCCAATAATAGAATTCTTCAAAAAAATGGAATTAGTTATTGGCCACCATCATTGTAACTTTTTAGAAAATTTTATCCAATTCAATTAGTGAATGATTTATAAATACACTAAAGACAAACTACTCAAACCAATTTTCAATTCATTCAATGAACATGTAAATGTGTAACGTAACTCTACACGTAAGTCAAACCCTTGTGATTTTTACAAAAAAAAATCACTTGTTTCACGGCAACGCTCCAACAGTAAGCTTAAAATCAGATTTTAGGTTATTTGACACTGCTTTAAATGACAGTTATCTGGTATACTAACGGAGAAATACTTAATCAACTTCATTATTAAGTCAACAAGTGGTAATGTTAGTTTGATAACTTATACAACTAGATTTTATCTGCAAGTGGCCAATAATTGAAGATGGCCAATAATAGTAGGCTTTACCCTATTTCTTTAATTTTTTTTTGACTGTCTTGTGTCAGCAACAAATATAAAAAACTATTGATAAACAACAAAATACCTTAATTTATATTGCTGCTTTATGACTACTGCCGAATGATAATTTTTGGATAATTAAAAAAATATGTCAAAAATCATTATGTACATTATTTTTATTGGATGATAAAGCTTGGAAAAGTGAAAGCGCTTTTGATCTTCATTGTGAAGTATAGAATTCATAAAAAAAGTGTTTTTTTTTTAATAATGTAAGAACACTGAAAGTGATTTCAGCATATCATTAAAATTGAACGTCAAAATATTCAGACATACTACTTCTTAGTAATATCATAAAGCACCTTTGTGTATTTGTAAAAAAATATATATATTCCACTCAGATTGTAATAATAATTTTCAGTTGAAAACCTCACTAGCAGCGAGTAGCCAGTTCTAGTTTCAAATGATATATGCGTATTTTGCATACGTACAAAAGTCGGTAGATTAAATTAAAAAATGTATTTTCATCAAATAGTTAAACAGTATTAAGCTCATTAAATAAATAAATAAGAAAAGTATACAGTCATAGAGATTGCTACATATATTTTTTTGCTTTTTTATATAAATAATAAGTGGTGTTTATTTATTATTTTTTGCTTTATTTTTCAACGTATCCAAACTAGGGTATCCAATCCCGAAGCCTTTTTCTAATCCCGGGATTTCGGGATTGATTTATCTTGAATCCCGGGATTGAGATTTTCTCACCGAGGAATTTTAAATCCTCAATTTGCTATACTTTTTCCCGGAATCTCACAGAAACTCGTTTTTTTTTTTTAGCTCACAGAAGAATTTGAAATCTCCGATTTGGTATACTTTTTCCCAGAATCTCACAGAAACTCGTTTTTTTTTTTTTTTAGCTCACCGAGGAATTTGAAATCTCCGATTTGCCAATTTCGTGTAAATTTCGAGAATTTGCTCAAAATTTCTCAATCCCAAAATCCCGGGATCGCAGCCATCTCAATCCCGGAATTTCGGGATCAGATAATTGGATGCCCTAATCCAAACCTCTGGCTTACGAATGTCTACAAGCGAGTAATTTTATTTAGAAAATTACTATTTCACAGCCGGTTGATTTCTCCGGCAAGGGTTTTCCACGGACCATCTATTAACTTTATTTAAATCTGCTTTCCGACTGTGAGCTAACCGCTACTAACGAACGAAAACCTGCGATCTCTTCTCTAGATACAGCACCGATTGATTTGTGGTTAACATTAAGCTGTTTGTTTGTTTATAGTCTTCATTTCAAAAGCGACCCATTCGAGGAAACGATCGCTAAAAATCAGATATGGCCGTATGATTTGCTCGGCTGCTTGGCGTGTGGCCTTCTTTACACACAGTAATGAATAACGTTGATCAAAATGTTGAATAAAAATTTCGCAAAGGTTTAAAAAAAAACAGTAGCGCGCCACAGTGTCTTATATGTTTGTATGATATATTATAAATCATTTTCTAAGAAACTGTAATCACGTTTATTCAGAAATTATCATAATTTTCATCAAAATAATATTGAAAAAATGTACAATTTGAACAACTGAAGGTGCTAAGTGGAATTTTAATATTATTTTTGAATCGTTTCATTTTTGTACACTCTCACGAGTTTTGTCACTAACGACCCGGGTTTCATCTTTTGAAATATGCAGGCGGCTTTAAAATGCACGAATAAACTTTAACTGTCAAGTTCAAGGATTCAAATTTATTTTATTAAAATAACGGTAAAATTGTGTTTTTTATATGTTTGTGTTTAATTAAGTAATAAATGGTTTCTTTGAACTTTATAAAACAAGTTTAATCCCAATTTGAAGCACATAGACTTTTTATGGAGCATCAAATTATATATTTTTTGTGAACTGTTTGTTTTTGAGCATTCTTCTTTAAAAAAAAAATTAAGCACACATTTGCTAAGACGTCGAATAGATATTTTTGTGTTTCTTAATGGTGGTGATTAATCTCGTTTATGGTGCACACATGCTCTACTATGAGTCTTGAGTAACCAATTTACTCGCGTACTACCCTACACTAGTAATAAAGCAGTTCAACTCGAATGATGCAGCAGCGCAGTGACCCGCGTGAGAAATAATCTAACCCACTTGAACTTTAAGAAATGATTGTTTTCATTTAAAGCCTTAATTATATAATCTATGTGACCCGCGACATGATTTTTTTATTTTTAAATGAAATTTGACCCACTTGCAAAAAAGGTTCGCCATCCCTAGCTTAGTCTCTAAATTATGTTTCAAATTTATAAATATGGTTGGTGGTTTTGTTATTTCAATAAATATAATAAAGATAACCATTGCAATTTTAAAACAACAGTGCAACACTCAAATTCCAATAACTACGCGCCACCTTCTAAATATAATATGTGATCTGACTCAACCCAATTTGTAAACCGGGACTTCGATGCACTAAATTTAGTTTGACTTAGTGATGTACATAAGTTTAATTAATTATATTTTGTATTTTCTTAGTTTAGCTATAAAACATGAGTGCCATGTTTACCTACCGATAATATTTATTAGGAAGAAGAAAGCATGTCACTTTATTTTTTTAAGAATTTATTAATGCAAGAAATAAATTTTAAAATTTATTTGTAAATTATAAGACAAAACCAAATTCTTATTTGTTAAAAACGAGATTTTCTTTTCATTATTTGACAATATTATTTTTATTTATACCGTTAGACATTATATTATTTTTCATACATTAATGGTATTTTTTTAAAAACTTGGCATACGACAGTTTTTACGCTTTATTATTCTTCTAATTAACGTATATTTATTTACTCGTCAACTGATCTTTATCAGTTTGAGAAAATTATATAGTATACGTAAGCAATATTTGAAAAAGAAAAAAAAAGTAGCTTTAAATAGACGTTTATAAAATTCTGAAAAACACAAAATAAGTAAGATGTTATAAATACTGAAAAATCAAAAAATATCATACTTTCGATGGTTTTGGCGGTAACTTTGTGGAAGTTCATTTTAATAGAAAATTTAAATTAACTTTGATTACTCCACGTATCAAATCATACGTGGAATAATCAAAGTTAATTTAAATTTTCTATCAAAAAATATCTTTCATTTATTTTATATTCCTTTTATTTATTTATAAGTTGATTTTCTTGTGCATTCTAAAATATTTGAAATGGTGAAAAAGTTTTTAATTGATTATACCTGATTGCGCGAAAACTATGGCATATATTTTTTTTAGTGTAATTTATTCATTGGAAATATACTAGTTGATTGAATTGTATAAGAACAATATTACGTGTATTATAAAGTAAAATTTCGTAAATTCTGCATTTTATTATTTTTATTAACTGTTTTTTTTTTTTTATTTAGCACGTTTTATTTTAAATGCAATTATATAACGTCTTACTGCGTCAATATTTAATACATTTCATATGCGAGCTGATTGTGTAAACTTTAAATCATCTGACATCTCGTAAAAAGTGGAATCGGTCTGTTGTACAGGTGAAAAAGTTACCTTCGACTCAGTACAAGTAAAACCGTCTGAGAAAACTTATCCAAGCCCCTCCTCTACTTCCCCCTTCCCCTCTTATTTGAGTGCCTCCCTCCACCAACAAAACACTTGCCGTCTCACTCTCACGTTCAGATATAAAGTTCAAAACGTTGAATGCAAGTTCCAAATGCGCTTGCACCGAATGATACATCCAAGTGTAGTACCACGCGAGTCAAAGCTTTAAATGGTATTGTTATAAGGCGTGTATTCGTTTGGTATTTGAGTGTATACTTGCTACGGTATTTCGGCGGTGCTACGGCGTAGACATGTAGAGGCGTAGACGGTTGAATGTGCTAGGCTAAGCCGAGCTTAAAGCTCAGTACTGCGAACACATGTTGGCGAGTGGCCGGTCCCATAGGCCGGCTCTCTTTCTTGTGGACGGTGAAACTTGAGTTTTACGAGCGATAAAAGTTTGCGACGGACCATCGGAGTCTTAATTCGCTAAATAATATGGTAATTAAAGGCAGTTTATAAAAATAATGATTGACTTGCTATTAAACGTGACATTATAATTTGAATAAAAATATAAAACTTTATTTTACTCCAAGAAATATTAATAATCAAACACAATTACACGAATATAAAATATCATACATATTAAACGAAAGCATTTAATTTACCAAGTCTCAGAAGTGTTTTTTATATGTGTTATAAAATATTATTTATAAAAGATATTAAACTATAAATTAAAAAATATTTTATTTATTTTCATAATTAAATAGTTAAGACGTCGAAAAGTAAATTAAAAGCAATAAAATAATTTAATCCACGTACATTGAATATTGTATATATGTCTTATTATTTAATACACAAAACTCATTCGACATTATTTATAATTGATTTATTTTTCAAACATAGTATATTTTAAGCAAAACCCAAAATATTTTTTTTTGTTACTATTAATGTTTGTTTTTTTTTAATTCGCGTTCAGTTAAAATGATCACGGTGGTTTTTAAAATATCATTGCGTATTTATAGACTTTTTAAAGTAACTTTCCAAGTACTTGTCTACGTTTTATTTTCTAAACAAATCTGTACATATATTGCTCATTTATTTAATTATTTGTTCCATTTAGTAGAAAGGTTTTGCTTTTTCAATGGGATAATACTAATCTTTTTTAAAAAGCATTTAATTAGAGAGAATTTCACTTTTAATTTGTATAAGTTATGTTATACAAAGGTGGATTTTAAAGGTTAATTCTTGTTATAAATGTGATTATCACTTTATATTAAAATTAAGGTCAATAACTTTTTTGGAATTGAAAATAAAAGTTTAAAGGGCTTAAAAAGCTACACCTAGTTGAAAGATGATTTTAATGATACAACTTATCACTGACGTCAAAAATAATTTGTTGAAATATATGAAATAAAAATATTGAATAATATTTTATAATGAGAAATAAAATATTCAAATTCATACAAAGAAACATATTTTATAAATATCAAAATCAATCCATTTTTTTAATATATTATACATACATCCAAAGTAATATTAAATAACGAATGTAAATACAAAAAAAACACGGAAAATTTTCGTTATTTTTTTCCCTATTTTTCATGTTTGTTGTGTAAAATATATTTTTGTTTTAATTTGAAATATATATCGTTTAATATGTATAAATAAAAAAAACATTTTTCATCCGTCGGAGAGTATATTTTGTAATAAATAAGCTGACAGCTGGGAGATAAAGAAACAAAATAAAGTATTATTTCTCCCGTAAGTTATGTTGAAGCTTCGACGTCATCATCTAATAAATAATTAAAATGATAAAAGTTGCATGCGCCGCATACCGAAGCTCGACTGGCAACACGGAATCGCAATTTGCCAGGTAGGATGGATGCACTTAAACAAAACGTGAGTGACCTATGGCCTGATGCACTTATGCATCTTTTCTGCTTTACTATTTCCATGTTTTATGGGTCCATAGTTTTATTCTCCAACAGTCTATTTTTAAAGATAAAAATAAATTTTCCATTTTTATGATCGCTCTATAATTTTCAATTCAAATGTAACAAAATTGAATCGAGATAACCAAATATGTATTACAGTGTTATTCATATAAATAAACATTTTTTTAAACGTGTAATATTTATATACATATCTTTTTTAAGCGTTTTTGATAATGAATTGCCACCAGAGATTAATGTTAAAAAGTAAAATCATTTTTTTATTAGAATGAATGAGAAATAATAAAATTAATTAATTAATAAATATATCTTCAAATAGAGTTTTTCATATTTATAAAATGCAATAATAATCGTCTAAAACAAAATAATTGAATTCAAAAAGGACACATTTGATATTTTTTCTTATGTGTTAAATAGTCATATATAAATTGAAAATATTTTTTTCCTTATCCCAATCAGATAATAAAGTTTTCATTTTATTTTGTTATTAGTCTTTTCGAAAAAATATTTTTTTTAAATAGTTATTAAAACGTAAACAAATAAAATGATTAAATTGTTATCGCAATATTTCACAGCAAATTGAAAACGGTCTAATTAAAAAGCTTAGAAGTTAATTGACGTAACTCTTTATAATGTCATCTACACGCTGAGAGCTTATATTTCGTAGTATTAAATGTTACCCAAATTATGTATAAGTGCGTAAATCTAAAATTATTTTAGCAAACGGAAAATCAAGTTTTATTTGCAATAAAAATATGGTATAAATTTAATTATAAAATCAATTTTTCGCTGCTCAGAAGATTTTTTATACAAATCAAATCATAAAATTTTGTTAAGATTATTTATTATTAAAAAAATAATGAACGAGCATAAAATTTACAACAAAACAATAACGGCTTCGCTTTAATCAGTCAACAGAATAAAATGCTACTATGTATACCTATTGATAAATTCAAATAAAAAATATTTTTTATTTTAATCGCAGTACTACATTGAAATAATTTTTAATGGTCAAATAAAATTACCTTTCTTATAAAATGCAAAAATTCTTACAACATTCAAAAAGCTTTGGTTTTTCGATAATTTCATTTTTTTACAAAGTTCTGTACTATAAATTAAGCAACGATATAAAAAAAAACTGCTCAATCTTTTAACTATAACAATAATAACTACTGTATTCGTAAAAAAAAAGTGACTTGAAATGCCTAGTAATTTAACGAAAACTTGAATAAGCAAAGGTTTTCGAAATAACATAATACTGATTTATCTTGTCCACGCAAATAGCAAATGGGCCATGGTGGTGAAAATTACAATGTGCACAGAAACAGTTTTTTTAATGAAACTGTCAAATAATAAAAAATCTTTTTAAAACGATTATAAAAGGATGCTTTTATTTGGAATTTTAGAGTAGTTATAAATAAATAAAAAACATGTATGTTATTTAAATCAATGCTGAAACTACAAATATACATTTCATTTTTAAAAAAATAACACTTTATCAAGAATAAATCATTTTAAAACCAAATTTTATTAATTGATTTGGCATTTACTTGGTAGAACTCCATTATAACAGATTAAAAATATCAAACTATTTTTAATCTGTTTATTAACGATTCTACAAATTGTAATAGTTCTTTAGATGTACACATTTTATATTTTTCGATTTGCAGAAAAAAAAATATCATCGCATAAAACTTATTGAAAGACTTACTTTTTGAAAGTATAACTAAATAAATTGCCAAGTAAGGAAATAAAAAAAATATCAATAAACTTTATTTAGCGTTAATAGCATTTTATTTACGAATATTCAAAGAATACACTAAGCCAGTAATTGTTATTTTCTTATTCGTTGAATTCTAAAATGCATTTTTTATTTCAGGCTTTGAACCAAAAATATTTATTCAATACGAGTTACAATTTTGTATCGAAAGGATTGTCAAAAAAATATATTTTTACTTAATTTTTTCACTTTATTTTAGAAAACAATTTTGTTGATTGAAAATTTTCGACACTTTGTATTGTCAGAATTAACATCGCTCACTATATTTTCAATGTCATAAAATAATATCGCCATTCATCAAGATTTTGTTTTATTATTTCATGTGTCAGAAAAGTGTACACAAACTTTTCAGTAATATATTTATTAAATAAGTATGTATATATTTTTTAATGCTACGAGTTTTGCATTCCAAGCTAACAATTAAATCTATATTGTTGAAAGGTTTGATGAAATAAAAAAAGTATACTGTACCCCTAAATATTACCTGCGAGAAAAAAAATATAATTAAATCGCTTCCAGATTGATGTATATTTTTTTCGTACCAGCATAACGAGGCATCACATTTAACACTGTATATTGGAGCATAAATCATATAGCATGGGCAAGGGCGGCGCGTGAATCGCTTACGCTAATTCGTTCATGGGCCGGCCGCGTAAATTACAACCAGCAACAATGTGACTGGCGATCGGCTTGACAAATTGCAAATTGATTTTCCTGTTGCTATTAAATCCGGTGCGGGCACGACATTTTTTCATCGCTGTATAAACAACAGCGATGAATAAATCCAAAATGTTTTTTTGACGAAATTGAAAAAAAAATATGATAAATTACATTTATAACGGTGACATGGCTGTAACGGATGCTGACATTAAATTTTCATTAAACTATTGCGAAATCTCATTTTACTTCAAGCAGCTCCGAAAGAGAATGAATTGCGTGAGTAATTCATATTTGGAAAATTACCAAAAATGCGCGTGAGTAAATTGCTTGTAATTGATTTAAAAATATCAAATATTTTACTAATTTAGTATTTATATTATTGTAAAAGAAATAAAGAGCAATAAAAAATCAAAACCAGGTCAATTTTACAATTAAATGAAGACATTACTGATAAAATTAATGACACTACACTTGTACAGCCTTGAGTTTTACTGACGTACTAAAGAAATAATATATTAAAAATAAAAATAATAAAAGATTTTTAGTACTTTTTCCACATAAAATTTATTAGATCAGGACCGGTTTCGCTCATCGCGAGCATTGTCAACTCAGTTATCAGTTGATAATGCTCGCGATGAGCGAAACCGGTCCTGATCTAATAAATTTTATGTGGAAAAAAGTACTAAAAATCTTTTATTATTTTTATTATAATGCCTTTCCACCAAGTATTGACAGTAAACACCTTAAAAGTGAAATAATATATTAAGAAAGTATACAATATTTCTTTGATAACAAATTGAAACGATACACCTTTTTTATATAAATAGCACTGTTAAATTATGTTTCTTATCAGTTGACAATGCTCGCCATGAGAGAAACTGGTATTGACCTTTATAAATAAAGTGGAAATAAATTACAAAAAAATATGTTATATTTTCTTAATATAATGCCTTTCAACCAAGTATTGACAGTGAACACCCTAAAAGTGAAATAATATATTTAATATTGTTTATTCCCACGACGAGATTTCTAAAAAATTCGATCACTTGAAATAATTACTTTTTTTACAACGATCTAAAAATGTATTTTATATTTAACAAAATATTTGATAAATTATTATTTTTCGTCGATTTTTATCAATAAACATAAATAAACATATCGGAATTCAAAATTGGAAAATATTTACCATTCATAATAATCTTTTATTTAACAGTTATTTGGCAGCGGCTTAAAACGCATTCAAAATACTTTCTCTGTTCTTGCTTACCGATATAAGTATAAATATTTAATTACATTTTAAAAATGTAGAATTGTTTGTAATCGAAAGGTTTTTTCAACAGAAATAACTCATGTACAAAATGTAGCGAGCGTATAAATATTTCAAGAATGAATTTTTAAACATTCGAAATACTATCACTGAACAAAAAATCGAAAATAACTCCATCGTTTGGCTGCACAAAGCGTATAAAATGATGATTTGAGTCCGTTGAATTGGCTAGTGAAAATAATAAAAAAATACGTATACCAAAGCCATGATTCGCCACTTAACCCAGTCGAGATCGCAAACATACTGCGGATTGTCGAACGGCGGGTCGCGGAGACTTTGTCCTTCATTGAGCACCCCTTTTATTGTTAAAAGCTCGTTCGCGGACGATCCAGAGCAGAATCGCGGAAAGGTGCAAACAAAATGTGCGGAAGAATAATAAAAATAGAGAATAGCATCCAGACAACAAAACAGAAGAACGCGGACTCTTAAGTGAGCTGTCAGGGTTGCCTGCAGTCTACGTGTAAAGTGTAGAGTGTTGGGTGTATAACGCTACAAAGGGTAGACCTGGCAGGCAGGGGTGGAACTGCAGTAGACTTGAGCGGACGAGAACTGCCTTGAAGTACGGGACGCTCGACTTCGACGTCATGTATTTGGAAGTTTTCACTGGCGTTTCCGCTGTTCTGTTACAGCTACTCGTTCTTCAAGTTTCCGGTGAGTTTTGCACAGAAACTTTTATTTGTACTGTGTGTTATTAAGGCAGGAAGGCTAGAGCTAAATTCTAGTATAAGTGATGTTCTTTTCAAGATATTTAGATGTTTTAAAATGAAATATGGGCAAACTTCTGTATAAACGTTGCATGGTTATTTTGAACACACAGATACACGTGTATTTTATTTTAATGGAAGCGCTTGTAATAAACCATTTAAATACAATATAAACGATGTATTTATATATATATTTTTAATAAAAACACTTAGTTAATACAGGATTTTCTAATAATTTGTTATATTTGTCTGAATATTCAATACAAAATAATTATTATTTTGTGTTATTTAAAACGCTCAATATATTTTACATAAAATCACCAATATATAAAATGAATAATCCAACAAACATTCATTTAACAAATTATGAATAAATAAGAATTTAATAAAACTTATATTGGAAATGAAGCAATCCAAAACAAAAAAATATATATGTTGGTATGTCACGTACAATTATTTTTTTTATTTTATATTACAAAATATTAAAACACATTCAAGTTTCAATTTCAAAATCGATTGCAATTCTTCAAAAGTCATTTAATAGAAAGTTACCCTAAATAAAAACATATTTAGAATCAAATATTTTCATTTCAATGTATGGTGAAGACCGTTTCACTTTTTTTACCGTATTACTAATATTTATAAAAGTATATATTTAAAATAAATTTTCAGGCATCATTCTCAAAATTTCATTTTATTTGACTTGATTATATTAACTGGCATATAATTCAAAATTCTACTTTTATTTTCATTACATCTCCATATTTTTTTTATTAAATTATGCAACTAAGCGTGATTCAAAATTAATTTGTGTATTGTTTCTACCATATAAAACAACTTTCACTCTTTCCACTATTAAACTCACAGAAAAAAATTTAATTTTCTCTTTTATTTTATAATGGTGCAATTTGGATTCAGCACGACTTTCGCAGACTCAGTTTCTGTATATTTTTACGCGGCAAAGTTTTTATTTGCACTTTGGCGGTTACCGTTGCACCATTGTTGTGAACTGGATATAATTTGCTTTGCGCTAGCTGCTGCATTTATATCTTTGTTGTAAATTTCTTCAAACGGTTTTTGTCTTTATTCTTAACAAAGCGATTATGTATTATTACTCAAAGTTCATTTTTGTCTCAACTTGAACTAAGTGTTACTGACAGTAAAATAATTATTAAAGTAAAAACGAAGTCATATTTGGAGAGAGCTTGATATAATATTACAAAAAAAATACTTCATTTCCCATTTTATGGATTCCTATCTCTTTATAGATAGTATGTGATGTTAACATTTTTTCTTAACAACACTTTTCTATTCTAATAACATACAATATAACAGATGGAAGAACAAACAATTAGCTTACATTATTCTTTTAGTATTCTTGACTTTAATCCTACAACCAGTTATTTGTTGAAATACTGAATAAGAACTTCACACTATAAAATGCTTTATTGCTTATATATCAAAATATTTTAGAAATATGACAGATTTTTTTTATGATAAGTATCCAATTTAATACAATCTAATGATAGAATACGAAAAAAAGTACCACGAAAAGCAATTTTATAAATAGAAACGTTTTACAAGTAATTGTATATGAAAGATAAACCTAAAATTAAAATTGTAAGCGCTGCCACCTTCAATAAAACATGAAAACAATCATTACTCTTGTAAGAATGTACATTCTAAAGTAAATTTGATAGAATTGTAGATTGTTTTAGACAGAATTCATTTTTCTTGTGAAGAACGCAAGTTCAATAAATAATTAAAAATAATGATCCTCTTCGTTGCTTTAAAAGAGAGATATTTTTAGATAAAAACATCAAGTTCCAATGGGTTTCACGTACAAATTTAGACTCATTAGTGCTCTACGCGTCATATTGTAAATAAAAGTTTTGAATGTGTAAATAGAATTATACTTTTCTTCTGAGTCTAAGTTGACAATTATGTTTGATATTGTTAAACCTGATAAAATGGTTATCAGACCAAATAGTTTTAGTGTTATTACTAATTGAGAATTATATAATCACACTGATTTATGATTATAAAAATATTGAATTGTTTGAATGCAGTATTATAAAAGCACAATTAATTATTGTACGTCAGCAGTAGTTAAACGCTCAACACGAGCATTTTTAAGCGATACTATATGAATATAAATTTTAATTTAATAATTTTGTTATTCCATTTGTTGTGTTACAAAATGTGACACGGAATTATAAAGTTATCAAATTAAATTTTATATAAAAAATAAACCTTCATAAAGTAACTGCTAAATCCATCAAAAAGATAATATTGGTCATAATTACCAGTTCTATACTTAATAAAAGTTGTAGAAAGATTACAAAGAAAACAAAACGGTATTGATAAATGTCATACTTAAAATATGTGTTGACAAATTCGTGCTGTAATTCTTGACTTAAGAAAATAAAGTACTTTAAAGTATCATTAAAAGATTTTTTTTAAATCAAAAATCTGTAAAAATTCTTGCCAAGCCAATCATCATTACTTTTTTCATACTCTTAAATTAAAAGTATTCCTTATTCAAAACTTATTTGAGAAGATAAAAAGCTTGAAATTATTACCATTGCCGTCTTTAGCAGCAAAACCTCCCTTTCGTTGGATTTCGTTATCATTTTGTTCCCTTTAACTTATTTCAACTTGTAGCCTTTGCAATTATAATGTAAATGAAAAAAATGCCATGTTTTATTTTATTTTATATTGTTCGTACTCTTGTCGCGTTGGGTACATTTTTTTGTTTTCCTGGAGAGTTGTAAAAGTAATTTCTGAAACTGGTAAACTGTTAAATTAAAAGCGTGTCTGCGAGACTAGTAAACTTGCATTTCTTAAAATGTAATATTAATTTTCAGCCGGTTGATAATTTTTCATTACTTTTTTTCACCTTTGCATAAGTTTCTTTGACGGGAATAACCTACCATAATATTATTATTCTTTGTTGTTATATCTGCATCGTGTAATTGAATGAAATAACATTATTTATGAATCTGCTTAATTTAGTAAAAAGATCTAAATCCTTGAGTAAAAATCTAACAGCAAACGTAACTTTTAATTCTTATCTTTTAAATAATTGTTTTAATTTGAACTTGCTTGGAAAATTCTGATTAAATAAAGATTTGGTTAGTGTCAAGAGACCATAAACAAGAGCTTAAAGAATCTTTTATTGATTGATAATAACAATTTTAAATAAATCAGAAATTTTACAAGTATTATTATATATGTTATTTACTGCTTTTATGTAATATTCTAGAATTTAAAAAATATCGAAAAAAATATTAGAAAAAAATTGTAATGATTAAATTCTAAACATCAATAACATTTTAAATTATTTACTGTTTATGGTTAAGAAGTATAATATTAAAAATAAACATTTTTTGTACTGATTGCAATTTATATGAAATTTAAATATTTGACATAGAAAGCCCTTTGTCATTTTATTTTCATCATGATTCCAATTACAATTAACTAAACTAGTCATGATCTAAATATATTTTTTAAAATAAGTACAAAAAAGTACTTATTTTAAAAATACACAAAGAAAAAATATTTATGTGAAGTGGTAAAATATACATGTTTTTTTTAATGAGCGCTTACTAGATGTGTGAAAAATAAAATACATGTAAAAAAAATCCATAAAATAAAATAATATTTGTATGAAAATGTTTTTTTGAATATGTCTTGATGTATCTTTCATATCGAGGGTTGCCGACAAAAAAACGGTACACCAGTGAGATCTCCGACGCTGCTTACAAAGCCAAGAGTATTTATTTTTACCCATAAACCTACTTTCCTGTATTTTATCTTGCGTTCTGAGGAAAAACAATTAGAACATATGGCCTGCTAGTGGAGGTTTATTGACAGAAGTTTTTCTACGAAAACTGTTTGTTGCTCAGATTCTCAACCTCTCTTTTTTGAAGAAAGTAGAAAGGACAGAAAGATTAATCTATGAAAGATTAGTGGTTAAGTAATCGTTTTCGCTACACCCCGTTATCTTGGAAACGGGGAAAGAAAGTTTTTAGACATCACAAGCACTCAAGCTTTGTAATAAAAAAATGAAAAATAGAAAAGCCGTGAGATCCGTAACTGAATCCAACAACGTCGATCACTGTGCCACGGACCCGACCATTTTTAGACTTTATTATTTCTTATAAATATTTAAGACCTTCTGTTACGGTCTTTTTCATGATACTATTACTTGTATTTGCTCACAATTTTACACTGATTTTTTTTAAAATATGTAAATTTTTAATATTTCTGTTTTATATTTTAAAAATAAAGAGTTTTTGAAATATAAACAGATACATCATAATAGATATGTATATATTTTCACACAAATACTGGTCTAGGCATAGAAGAAAAACAATATTATTGTTAGTATTGCAAAAGCTTAATAACCTTTTTTAAACAAATTTGGTTACGGACTTTTTATATTTTTTTCCATGCGGAATATAAGTTTACGAGATTTCCATATGAAACTAATTTAAGCAGAATGGACATTTTTTTTCTTTTTAGTCGATACCACCATTATATTATAGTGATGCATGAAAACGACCCAGAGAAATATAAGTATAATTGAAACAAGTGTATAAAAGGTGTTGAAAATATTGCGGCGAGCGGTTGCGTGCGACGAGAGCATTTGCACCAAAGCTCTTTCTACTCTTTCCACCCTCCAAGACCCCTGAAGCCTGGAAGCCTTCACCTTTCTACACGTATAGATAGTCCGGCGCGCCAATGTCAGCGATAGATGAATAAATTGTGAAGCCATGTCCCAGGCAAGAGAACGTGCCTACTATTGAGGCCTTGGTGATGTTTGTTGTTATTGCCGTCAATGCTCTTTAGCTAACTTGAATGCACTTCGAAATATTGCAAAACTCAATACAATATGTATTCTTATTTATTTTCAACCATATCTACTATCAATTAAAATCATATTGACTTCGAATGGATCATATCTCAAAAAATATGACTAGTACTGCTTGTTACTCAGTTGTACATCATTTTTTTATTTTAAGTATTTGAAGACAACAATAATTATCATAATATATTTGAAGATTTTGAAAGCATGAAATAATGTGTAAGTACATTTTTTATATGACTTTTGAAGTTTGTGTGTTCCCATAAAAAAACAATTAATTTAATTATAAGACGCAAGTCAGAAGTTAATATACTTTCATATAAAACCATTTTCTCTGGTAAATTAAAATAATATATCAAAAATCTTATTCAGTAAAAAAAAACTAATATTAGGTACCATTGAAAGAAATTTCTCATCAAATTACCTTAAATTACATGGTTACTGTAAAAATAAAAAAGAATACGAGTTTTTCCCTGTAAATATTTTTACTTTTGGTTGGAAAGCTCACTGTTTCATTAAAAACACCGTACGTGAACAAAGCACAATGGGAGATTGTAATCGCTATATGGGAGCTTTCATGACGATTTGTTAATTAAATGTAATTTGCTGAAACGACACATTATTTTGTCTGTAAAAATCCAATTTCGTTCGATGTTTGTTTTGGAAAGACAATACGTTTCAGCAAGTGATACTTCAAATGATGTTATACATATTTAAAAAGGACTTCACGCAATTGTATAATAGAGCAACAATTCTTTTTGTCTAAATGATTTCAATGTCGCTATGAAATTTTTATAAGGATAAAACATCCTACGCAATCTAATTTTTTTGCAACTGAATAAGTTCAAAGGTAAAAAAAAACGAAAAATTTCCACCCATTTGTTGAACTTTAAAAATTCAAAAAAAAAACTTTTTCTAAAGTTCATGTCCATGTATCACAATAATATTGTAGGTAAAAAAACCTTTACTCATATCATTTACATTGCGTAGAAACTTACTCCCCGGCAAAGTAAAAACGAAATGATAATTGCATAAGTGCTCTTTTAATAGATTAAAATAGATTTAACAGATTTTTAGCCATCTTTACGTTTATATATATATAAATGATTTTTTCGGTTAGGAATAAATAGGATGACTTGATTTTTACCAAAAGTATAGTTTTTTATATTCTTTCAAAAAATTACTATAAATGTCGTTAATGCCAATTCGTATTTTTGAACACTATTTAAATGATGATTTTAAAACGTATGGATAATTTAAAATTGTTTTTTTAAATATGAGATTAGCTAATAAACAGTAGGTGTACATTTAAAAATTAAACCCCATTAAAGTTTATTATTGACTACGTTACAAGTAATTATTTCAAATTCGTTAGATCAGGGTTCCCCAAACTTATTGTATAATGAAACAGCTTTTCTTAGGCCAGATAATTAATAATTGTAAACATATTTTAAATATATATACGTTATTAAATCACACATTATTTAGATATTAATTATTTTAAAAAACATGAGTAAGCAAAACTCTAAATGATTAAAAATCTCCACCTGTACATAGATATTTAATTTTTTAAATATCTTTTTTTAATTTAAGATTTCGACTGAAGGTGCTTGGTGGAATTTCAATATTAAATTTGAATCGTTCAAACTATGTACATTCTCACAGATTTTGTCTCTTACGACCCGGGTTTCGCATTTCGGCATCTTCAGGCATTCAAGTGCACGGATGAACTTGAACTGACTTGAGTCAGTTCAAGTTCATCCGTGTCGGGTAACCCGGGTCGTTAGTGACAAAATCTGTGAGAATGTACATAGTTTGAACGATTCAAATTTAATATTGAAATTCCACCAAGCACCTTCAGTCGAAATCTTAAATTAAAAAAAGATATTTAAAAAATTAAATATCTATGTACAGGTGGAGATTTTTAATCATTTAGAGTTTTGCTTACTCATGTTTTTTTAAAATAATTAATATCTAAATAATATGTGATTTAATAACGTATATATATTTAAAATATGTTTACAATTATTAATTATCTGGTTAAATATCATTAGAGATTCACTATCACTCGATTTTTAATATAAAGTAGAAGATATTTAAATATGTTGCAGGGTATATAACCATTTTAAATTATTGCGAAACACCTATTTAGGTCTCACGAAACACTAGTGTTCCGCGGAACATAGTTTGGGAAACCTTGCGTTAGATAATAAATTAAGAATTGTATATTTTTCTCACTACAATAGAAAGCTGGTGAAACAGTTTCTCTAATTAAAATCTATTGGTATTTGTTTGTCAACCTTGCCATAATTCATTCGTATTACATTATTTACATCTGATTTGTAAATAGAAAATGTAAAAATGATCATAAATAACAAAATTTTAGACAATTGGAATTTTTTCACTATTTATATATCAAATATTCAAAGAAAATAATTAACGTACATGAATCGTCTTTTCATTTTATATAAAATGTTACTAGTTTTTTAAAATTATAATGTTTTTTTTATTTTTCATCAGTCAAACTAATCAAGATGAGCGAAATCAGCCCTGATATATATATAACTTTGGAATATGTATAAAAAAATGTGTTCAACTTTTCCATGAAACTGGTTTGTATATTTAACAAAAACACTATTTATTAGTTTGGATGTTTTATTTTTATATACAATAACTCAAAATTTCAACAATTCTATCAATTGTTTTTAATTTTAATATGTACGTGAATAGTGCAACAAAAGATATTAATCACATTCTAGATTGTAAATAAAAGCATTGATGAATCAATTTGACAGCGCTGTTATAATATTTATTAAAATCACAATAATGAACGGCTGCAATAGTGTGAACTGTTACCACTCATTTATCGAATCAATGCATTGAAATGAATAACAATACTTTCACCCCCATTGTCCATGCGTGTATGCTCCGGCCAAACAAAAGTAAAATCACATAATTCCGAAATTTCTTTTGAATCGAATCGCGTCGTCTGCTTAGGGCTTGACAGGCGGGCTGGCGTAGCATGCAATACCGAAATTAGAACCGGGACCGCTCCACTATCGATCTAAATAATATTTAAATATTCATCGCTATATTTCCAATGGACGTCGCCACTAACAGCATTTGGGGGAAGTGTACGCAGGAAGGAAGCCGGGTCAAAAATTGGTTGCGTGCGATGATTTCCACATTATATTTTTTTGTCTACTTCCCCAATACGTTAACGGTATTACATTTTTAAATCAGAATAATCTAGAAGAAAGCTCTTTTTAATACTGACCTACTTAATTTGTACTATTTTTCAGTTGAAATTCGGACTGCTGAATCTGCAAACCGGCTTACTCTTCATGGAAATATTTCTAGTATATAGAAAACATTTAATAATTTAAGCATCTAGCAAAAATTGTCTATTACATAATATTATTTGTTACATTTGTAAGTCAGAAAAAAATAGAATAGTCAGAAAATGGAAAAAAAGAATGCTATAGTTGTGATTTAAATTGGGATGTTAGAGTGAATAACAAGATGCATTGTGTATCTTTTCGGAGCCAGTATATATAGCTGAGAAACATGTATGTTTAATCATAGTTCTGACTATAGAGAAAGCCCAAATAGCTATCAACTAAAAAAGTATAAAAACTGTTGATCTGTATACGTTGAATTAATAGGCCTTTGTATTTGTAATTTGATATAATAGTTATGTAGATACGGACTTATGGGGTGGGTGTTTTATTAGAAAACTCGTACAACATACCAATGGTCAACTTCGTAATTTATTCAGTGTCCAACAAATAAGGACACAGTCATAAAAGCCAAGCGGTTTCTTCCCATTGAGAGCTTTATCATACAGCCGCGTCCGGCGAAAGTACTTTTAATGCGCATACTTATTAATTTAATGCCTCCCAAGTTGGAAAAACTTCCGTTTGACGACTACCATATAAATTTATCACCTCATAAACGCAACGATGCCGAATAAAATATTCAAAAATCGAATTTAAATTTGACGACATTAGGTAAACGGATATCTGAAGCCATAGTTTTAATATATAATGATGCGAAAGTTTGAAAGGAGAAGCGATCAAAGACGGAACTCTAACGGTTTGTCGTAAAATACTTTTTAGGTCTTTGAACGTGAATTCGTTATGGGAATATATTTTGAGAACTCACGTGATAATTGACTAATGTTTGATATTATTTTGTTTACGTAATCAAATATGTTTTGAAACGAAGACTTTGTGAACCTTTTTACCAAAATTACACACATTTTCAAATAGTTAATTTTATGTGGGTCTTAAAAAAAGAATTTAAAAATTACAGATAAAATTTTATATCGAAAACATTTTTTTTAAACAAATTTTATACAGATCCTTTTTTTCATTATGTGAATCTTTTTCGTTAGCTTAGTAAAAATATGTCATTCTTGTGAATCCTCTTCATACCATTGAAACACTTTTTTCGATACCTGGTAACCAAATTTTAATGCAAATGGATATCCTTAACCGATTGTAAATAATAAATCAGGTATTAATAGTGAGTTGTTTTGTTTGCAATTATATATTTTGATAAACCTTAATATGTTAAAATTTGAATCGTTAAAATTATGTACATTTGCACAGATTTTGTCACTAACCACATAATTTGAACGATTCAAATTTAATATTGAAATTCCACCAAGCACCTTCAGTCGAAATCTTAAATTACTCAATGTGTTTGTTAGTTCACACTGAATTAAAAAAAACCATTTTGTTATCAATTACTACGTACAGTTTTTCTACTTATTTGAACCTTTTAATGATTTTGTCAATTCGTTCGATAAATGTAGCTGAAAATGAATGGAGGTATTGGTAACCTAAATTTTCCAAATATTAAATTGAATCCATTTTTTTTCTCATTTGAAAACAGTAGTGAAATATATTTGCTGAAAAACTTGACTATTAGATATGCACAAAATTTATACGAGAAAAAATTAAAATGGTTTGCTTAAAAACATGAGAGGAACAATATACCAAAAAACACTCAAATATCGCTTGAATCACTTACCGAGTCCATACTCAACCTTTTATTCCTCCGGGCTGCATTTTGATTTTTTCTTCTCTACGTGAGCGGTGGGCCACGACATATTTATAGTTAACTGTAAATATAGCACACACTATACTGAATACATATCTATGTATGTAAGATGCTCAATGGCGTCGTGACTAGCGACTGGTTTGACGTAAAATACAGTCACTAGTTGAGCCGGCACGCCAGTACTGCGGTTTTCGCATGTAAAATATTTGGTGACTATAATTATTTTGGGCCGCACATAAGAGCTAACTGGGCCGCAGGTTGAGTATGGCTGATCTAGTTGAAACATTATAATATTTTCTGCCTTGGCTTTTTTTAAAAAATTTAATGCTTTAAGAAATGCAATTTTTTTGTATCAATAAGGAACACGAAACCAAAGTGTGCAATTTTTAAGCAATTTATGGGTGCTATAAAATGAATTTGTTTATTTGTGTGGACAATCGTAGAATAAAACGTATGAAACTGCATACAATCAGGTGCCCGCGTGAAAAGTTCCCGACGTGGAGAACCTTAAATGTGTGCCCAGGTAAGTTTTTCCTAAGCGTTACAATTATTAGGCTTCAGCGTACTTACATACATGAAAATCAATTGGATATTGTGACATAAATAATCGTTTTAATAGAGGGTTTTATATAGGTATTCTAAATATATAAATAAAAAGTTACCTTTTTTAGCTCATTAGAAAAGCCCATGGATCAGATTGGGTCTCAGAAAGATGATTTTTTTGTTTTTGTTTTTTATTTAAATTTTGTGATCGATTGTATTAGCGTTTATCATTTTTTTCGTGTGAACTTAATACAAAATTCCGTCTAGTATATCTAACATAAATTGGTAAAAAATACATCCTGTCAATAAATTATAAGATGTAATCACTTCCACTATCACATAACATTCAAAGACCAAAAACACTACATAATTCCATTTTTATCTGTTTGTCATATTTTATCGTGTCAAGTTTAATAAAAAAATCCGTCTAGTTTATCTAACATAAATTAGTAAAAAAAAAATGCACCCTGTCAATAAATTATAAGATGTGATCACTTCCACATTACATTCAAAAACCAAAAACACTACATAATTCCACTTTTATTTCATATGATCAGGAACTGTTTAGCAGGAGTGCTTAATTTTTTGGATAAGATGTGATTTCAAATACAAAACTTTTTAACTCTGATCCTCGTTGTTGTCTACACAATCTAGTTTATTTTTCACTTTGAGGGCTTTCACTGTCAATACTTGGTGGTAAGGCATTATATTAATAAAAACACAATATTTTTTTGTACTTTATTCCACTTTATTAATTAAGTCAGGACCGGTTTCGCTCATTGCGTGCATTGGTCAACTGATGTGTATGTGACATTAATTAAATTCGTCAGTTAATAGTTGAAGAAGATAACATAGATTTTTAAACTCGCGGTCAAAAATTTTACTATAAACTTTATCTAAAATATTAAAATTAAACAAAATAAAAGTAATATTAAATGCTGCATGTAAGATTTCAATAATATCATACAGAAAGATGATATAGGTTCTACATTATTTATCGAATCTTTTTTTTCCGGCTGTACATAAAAACGTGACACATGATGCTACGTTATATATATATATTATATTATGCCTTGACAAAATTTAATGATTCAGTTGAACAAGAAACGATGAAAACAAGAAGACTAGATAACGCTAATATACTCGTAAGAAGATCACCGTCACGTAGATATCTTGCGGCGACATTTACGGTAAGGGCCGTAAAAACTTGGTTAGCGCGTTCCGGCCCTCCGCCATTCGCGGATGCCACAATTTCTACGTTATGTCTTCCTAATGGGTAGGCCCGTTACGTTATTTACACCGTAAGGGGGAGCGTTGGAAATATTGCAGTGAGAATTTGAAAATGCCAGCGTGATGCTCAAATAAATTTAGTATTATGTTGTAAAAAAATTGTAGCATTACTTAAAACAAAAAAAAATACAACTCTATATTTTTTTACGTCACTTATTGCAAGGAACATTTTTACACGGTTATCATTCTTTTTTTGTAAATATGTCTGCTCAAATTATTGGGGTGGGGTTATTTTGACAGAAGTTTTTTTTTAAAACCATGTCCGCTCCCAATGTGGAGCATATGGACTCCGAATGGAGTTTATCTCAACAGTTTATCTGAAGTGTTTTCTACGAGAACTGTTTGTTACTCAGTTGCTCAACCTCTCTTTTTACAAAGAGAGTAGGGATAGAAGGATAGGGCTAGGACAGGATTAGTGGTAAGCTAATCGCTCTCGATACGCCCCGTTCATAGGACAGAAGTAGTTCTACGATAAATGATCGTTACTACAGAAATTGGATGTTTTTCGGAAAGAATATGAATAGAACGATATATCAAAGACAGGACTAGTGGTAACGTAATCACGCTTACTTAGTTTCGTTATGTTAAATCGAATTGGTGAGAGAAAATGTAAATATCACAGGCGTCCAAAAAACAAATTTGTTCATTGATTTAGAAATGAAAAAAAAAACAGACTGGCATTCGAATTCGTGAACATTATAACCAAACCAAAATCGCTTAAACTTTCGGCTACGTATATGACGTATAGTGGAAATTTGAAATATTCCCATTGAATTTAATGAATATTCGATGCATCTTTTTTACCCTGTTTTTGTGCACGACTGTTTTGTATGCAATTTATCTCATATTTCAAAATAAAAACCAGTGGTAAATGAAACAAAATTGTTTTGTATATATAGCAACTTTAGTTTTAATACAATTTCCGCTTTCGCTTTGAAAGCTTAGGTTAAAACAGAAGCTTCACAAAGATTTAATATGCTACACATTGAGAGCAGACATGGCCTCAAACCAAAAATATATATATCTTTAATTTAATTAATATCTTCAAAATGAAACGTTCATATTTTTGATGGGTTTATGTATTTAGTTGGTGGTAAGTTTGTAAAAGTTCATTTTTAAAAAATTATAAAATAAAAAATTGTTATTCTAAATGTTTTGATACATAAACCTGTAGACTAGTAACAAAGTTATCACATTTAATTTACTATTTATATGAAAAACATTTCTTTGAGTATAACTCTCTCGAATGTAAAGCACGTAGTTCTAATAAATGCATTACAAAACATAAGCAAGGCAAAGAACGCACGAATCTGGCTATTTTTTACTGAATAAGGCGTTTGATATTCACTCTGTGTTGTATCACTTTCTACAAATTTCAAAAAGCAATTGCATATAGGAAAATTATTCCAAAGAACAATGCAATCTAACTTTTCCTTTACTTAATCTATTGGAATTAATTGTATTAAATACTTGAATAAATTCGTCAAAAGCTTTACCATTGCTGCTAAAATTTAGGCTGAATACAGATTTTTTTTTGTTTTTATGTACTTGACGGTTAGCTAATTTAAGCTGATACAATATTTTGCCACTCCGCTGACATGATTAACCTCAAAAACCTTTATTTAATGTCGATACACTCACATTTCGAAAGCCTCTAGTTTTCTAGTCATATTTGTTATTATCTTGTCTCACAACTGACGTATAAGAAATTATTTTAAGTCATATGCTCAAATATTTGTTTGCAAGAATCTATTAAGATATTTAAACCACTTGGCCACTGTGGCAGTTTATTTGAAAATAAAAAAAAAGTTATTAATAGTATAGTTACTTAATTAAGTATATAAAAAAACTCAAATTTTGAGACATGTCTATTTCAGGAATTGTCGGAAATTTATTACGGAGTAATAATTTACAGATTATATTTCTCGATAACCAACGCGTTATAAGGTTTACCGTTTGATATTAATTTATGATATAATTTTATTAGTTTAGTACGTGCAGATGTTTATTTAATCAATTTGAAAATTTATAACACTTTATTGAAACGTTTAAGAATTTCAGGTTTTACTTTATTGATATCAAATTGAAATATTATATTAAGCATTATTTTGATTTTTTAGCTGGTATTTTAACAATAAAAATTATTTTTGTCTATATTAAGTTTTACGTATGTTTTTGGAAACAATATTATTTTTAAAAACAAACAAATTCATAACGACATAAGTCAATGTAATGAGTATTTTTTTTTGGGTAAAAAATCAGATTTGTAATTTTTCTAAATTATTATATTATTACGGTGAAGTGTACAAATTTATGTTGTATATAGATGGATTAAAAAAAAGTTTGAAGCCTTTTAAAAATTCAATCGGTTAACATTAGGGATTCTGTGTCGAGACATCCCGGGACAAAAGTCCCGGGGTTTTTCACTGTCTTGAGTCCCGGGACTCGAGACTAATTTAAAATGTGCTAATAGATTGTACATTTTAATTTTTAAAAAACAATTCTTGTGGTTAAGAAACTCTCAAAAGGACTGATGTGTATTGAATGAAAACAGGTATAAGAGGGAAGCCACAGGAAAAACGTAGCTGTATACAAAATATAGTTGTGGCAAAAGCAAATTACAAAATATTAAAATTAAATGTTCATACCTGATGTTGTTTTATTACCAAATGTTTTGTTTACTATAATACAAAGGTACTAATGTCTCAATATGACAAAAAAATCAAAAAGCTGTATTGTGAAGTTAGGGTCGTAAATTTACTTGTAACTGCGGCTAGATTAATTGATATTTTTACAATACTTGTACCGTTGTCACCTCTTGTTAATCAAAATCAACCGTAAGCATTTCATATATCCATTACATAAGAAAAATAATAATTATTAAACATTGTATTTAAAAAACGCGATTTTTACTAGTGCGTATATTTAAAAGGCGGTGAGTGTATGTAATACGTACATACGAATATTTCATTTTAATAAATTTATAATTGTATTGAAAGTAAAATAAAAGTCTCGAGTCCCGAGAATTCCCGGGACTTTGACTTTATCACGCCTCAAGTCCCGGGACTTTGAAAACCCCGAGACTTTAGAATCCCTAGTTAACATTTTGTTTAACTCTTATTTCTGGACAAGCTGAACTTACAATTGACCATGGTTGCTTCATTGCAAAACTCTTTTATGTTTATAGACTTATCATTTTAAATGCGGTTGAAATGATGAATAAAATATTTACCATATCATTAGGCATTGTCCATGTATGATCGCCGAACGGAAATGAATATGTATGATCAAATTTTTTACATACATCACCAAATTTAGCACTGAGAAGGGCAAATAATTAATTATTAAATGAAAAACAGAAATATCACATACCCTGAAGAATATTTCATACAATCAAAATATGTGCAAATATACTTCCTGTCAAAATTTTGTAACGCTGTATAATATATTTTTTAAGAAGAATGTGTACCCGTATTGAGTAGCAGTGACTACAACAATGTTCCAAAGTAATGAATAAATACATATTGTATTACAAACAATAAACAATGGAATAATAAACGACTGAATAGTATCTTTATACTTCTATGTTATTAAACTTTGATTTATATTTGATGTGTATCAAATATAATTTTATGTAAATAGTTGAATTTTAAGCAAATTGTATGTAGACATTTCTGAAAGTATCGACGTGAGAGCCGTAACACAGGCTATTTAATGACAGTACCGGCCGCTATACAGAGCCGTTAAACGATACCTGCGAAACGTTATAGACATTTTATCATAACACATGTTAAATCTTCATATAACTAACTACCGATGACGACCTTTTTGCGGCACGTTTGTAAGTCAAAACTTACATACTAACTCTATTTCATTGTTGATTTTAATATTTAAGCTATTTTTTTTATAATAGTGTAATCATTTGTGTTTGGTTCTTTAATTGAACACGTTGTCAATTTTTGAAAAATATTTAGCAATTGAAAGAAATGGTCAGTTTTAATGCAATAAGTATGTAATTTTTACTTAACGATATGAAAATAAAAAAAAAAATATTCATTCCCCATTTTTGATTAAATACCGTAAAAATATAATGAATAAATATAAGTCGATGGTAACTTTTTAACTATCGATCCAAAAGTTTTTTTTTATATTTCTATTAAAAAGCGTCAAGGTATACAACATTTAACAAAAACAAAATCGTAAGCATACTTTTCAAAACCATAGGCGAATTCTTCAAGATTAATTTCTTTATATAATCTCTTTTACAGTTTTTACTATCATTACTTTTGGAAAGGTATTATATTAAAAAAATAAAACACTAATTTGTACAAATTCAACATTTGTTTCATAAAAAATTAGTCAATATCTGATTGCAAGCCGGTCGTTTTTTAAACCACAATGAAGAGCATATAAACTCTTAGTAGATCATCTCAACAATTGTTTTATGTTTTTCATTCACCAAACCTCCAGAAAGGAAAACAATAGCATTTTGCGATAAGAAATGAAACAGTTGTTTCCTATCTATAAAAAAATAAATGAAAACATTCCACACATATGTACCTATGTGCTTTGCAATTCATATGTTGACTGAAAAATGAACAAACTAAATTATCAAGTATGGTAGTCTTTGCAACTGAGTATTCAACTCGCAACAAGACTGAAAAAATATGCTATGACTCAATCTAAATCAAAAAAAATTACTTATCGTAAATAATAAATACTGATTTTTTCGCTGTATGCCATGATTAGGGTAATGGTCGATAAGATAGTCTTGTTGAAACCTTGTAATGATGAAATAAATATTTATTTTTTAAATGAATATAAAAAGTTCGTGATTAATTTCACGTGTTTACTTACAAGACTTTTCTGTGCACAAAAATGCTGCATCATTTTGTTGACACTTAATCTTGAATAATATGAATGTTAAAAAAGTACACTTTCAATATTAAAGGAAGGAAAATGAAGTTATAACACTTCTGAAGTATAAGTTCAATGGATCATGTTGTTTTATTTTAAATTTTACACTGTCTTGATATTTCAAGAATAATTTCTTATTAATTATTAAAAAAACAAAATATGCATTTTTCCTTCATATTAAATTGAATTAGAATTGATTTTCATAATACGTATCTTATATTCAAAACAAAAGCTTTGAAATAAATTATTTGTGGTAATTTGACGTTACTAAAATAAAGATAAATTTTCCTGTAATTTATTGAAATCTAAATATTAACTCGTTTTACAAACAAAAGGCCCAATTATTTTTAGTCAGCTTTTCTCTTACTCCACAATTTTGAGAGACAACCAAATAACAATAGATTGAATAGACCCATACGTTAAAGAACCGAAACCAGTCAATCTTTCATTCTCATCAACAGCATATCAAATTCAAAAGCGTTCCGCCCCAAAAACAAATAATTAAATTACGTATGCCTGAAAAGAGGCTTTAGTTTACATTAGCTTCTACTCAGCCGTACTTTCAATTTTATGCCTTGTTGAGGCTTTTTTTCTTTTATAAAATGCGAATAGAATTCTTAGAAAATAAATATAAGCTCCCATATATACATATATAAATTACTAGAATCACAAATATAAATTTCATTTTCTAAAAGCTGATTTTGAATATTTTTTCGATACCATTGTAATAATAAAAAGATAATAAAACATTTTTAGTACTCTTCCCACATACAATTTATTGGATCAGGACCGGTTTCGCTCATTGCGAGCACTATCAACTAGGGCATTCAATCCCAGGATCCCGTTCAATTTTCTGATCCCGAAATTCCGGGATTGAGATGGCCGCGAGTTTCTGTGAGATTCTGGGAAAAAGTATACCAAATCGGAGATTTCTAATTCCTCGGTGAGTTAAAAAAAAAAGAGTTTCCGTGAGATTCCGGGAAAAAGTATAGCGAATTGAGGATTTCAAATTCCTCGGTTAGAAAATCTCAATCCCGGGATTCAAAATAAATCAATCCCGAAATCCCGGGATCGGAAAAAGGCAATACTATTTCATAGGTACGTATAGTAAAGAATAAAATAAATATTTTTATGTAATTTTTGATGTCGTCATTTTTTGAATGCCTTTAAAGGCAATGAAGTGCATCGTTAGAAAAATATGGGATGCTATAAAGATTAAATAAATAATAGACATATCATTGAGAAAATTTAAGGACCAAACCAAATGTTTTCAACGTACATTCACTCCTGTTGGAAATAGTTGTAGAAAATAATAGTATTTGAGTCAAAAACCAGAGTATATGATTAGGGCATCCAATCCCGGGATCCCGTTCAATTTTCTGATCCTGAAGTCCCGGGATTGATACGGCTGCGATCCCGGGATTTTGGGATTGAGAAATTTTCAGCAAATCCCGAAAATTGCAAATCAAGAATATCAGATTCCTCGATGAGCTATAAAAAAAAACGAAGTTCTGTGCCAATCAGGGGAAAAGTATACCAAATCGAGGATTTCAAATTCCTCGGTGAGCTAAAAAAAAACGAGGTTTGGATATAATCCGGGGAAAAAGTATAGCGAATTGAGGATTTCAAATTCCTTGGTCAGCAAATCCCAATCCCGGGATTGGAAAAAGGCTCCGGGATTGGATACCCTATCTGTGATGTATTGTAAAATATTTAATTTATAAAGGTTGAAATGAATGTTAATATTACACATATAGTTCATTTTGTCTCTGCTCTGTTTCATTCACTTGCTCAACACAAAGCTTACACAGCGTTGTTATTATGTGGCGCACAAACAGCAAACAACTATCCACAAATACACCCAGCTGACAATGATGTGCCAAAGTACTATTGCGTTGGAATGGAACGACCTTTGGGACGGGCCGTTGGCTATCCGATACTGCTGATACTCTGCCTTGCGGTCGTGGGGAACCATCTTTGAGGAAAAATCCAAAGCCGCAGAGGTCATGTGAGGATTTTACATGTCAAAGATCTTTGTTGTGTTGCTAAATATTCGAAGTTATATTTTGTAGAGAATTTATTTTTGTGACTTCAAAATATCTCTAGAAATATGCGGCTCATAAACAACGACGTGAATAAATCGTCACCTTTTAAGCAGAATTTAGTAAGTAATAAACCTGGTAAAATTAGTATAGTTTACAAAGAGATTCTTTGATATAAATTCTTCGTATAGAATAACTCAGATGGTGCATTAATTATAACAGTTTGCCAAAAAACACATTATTTTTACAGGCTAATACTATTAAAGCTGATTAAAAGAATGTCTTGGTCTAATACTTTTCGATTTCTGTTCATCCTAGATCGGCATTAGTGTAATAATATGTTGATATTAAAATTACTTTATATGTTACATAAAATATCGATGCCAGATATTTTATCCTAAAAGCTGTTTTTTTTTATTTGCTGTTAACTCAGAAATATCAATCTGATACTTACCTACTTCTGCAGGACAGTGACGAAATATGTATTCCCAACGTATGATTTTTTTTTGTTTGATAAATAATCCAATAATTTATTCTACGAATTTGGTTGAATCAATACCCACAGACAGGTTCGCGTAATGGCCATACAAAGAAGCGTTAAGGAGTTTTAAATAATATTTGAATTAAATACTGTGAAGCTCAATGTAATTAAAAAAAAAACATTTCCATAACACTGACATACAAATGAATGTGAACACATATGAGCGCCGCAGGATATTAAAACTTCTTTTACTTAAATACTATTTTCACTTTATTCAAATTTATAATCAGGGTTAATTTAAATAATTAAAAACTTGCGATTAAAATTTAAAAAATACTTTCATTGAGAGAAATTTACTATTTCAATGATTAAAATGTTAAATATATCTTACCTCAAAATTTGAATAGTTCAAACTATGTACATTCTCAGAAATTTTGTCATTAACGACCCGGGTTTCGCCTTTCGGCATCTTCAGGCATTCAAGTGCACGGATGAACTTGAACTGACGCTTAGTAAATGAAAGTTTCGTGTTTATATAAGACATAAATGCATCACTGAGTCCAGAGCCACTACTGGCAAAAAGGATAAGCCCATGGGAATGCCAACAGATTTGACTAGTGAGCAGTTTCAAGAATTATATAATTTGTTTGTCGGCAAAGGTTTTATGATTATATGATTTTATGGTTATATAGGGTATAGAAGAGGAGATGTGGGAAAATTTGATATTTCGTTTAAAATCGGAAGATTTTGCAGCTGTGCTTTGTTGATAAAATATTAAAACCTGTGCATAAAACCTTTGCCGACAAACAAATTATATAATTCTTGAAACTGCTCACTAGTCAAATCTGTTGGCATTCCCATGGGCTTATCCTTTTTGCCAGCAGTGGCTCTGGACTCAGTGATGCATTTATGTCTTATATAAACACGAAACTTTCATTTACTAAGCGTCAGTTCAAGTTCATCCGTGCACTTGAATGCCTGAAGATGCCGAAAGGCGAAACCCGGGTCGTTAATGACAAAATTTGTGAGAATGTACATAGTTTGAACGATTCAAATTTAATATTGAAATTCCACCAAGCACCTTCAGTCGAAATCTTAAATTATATCTTACCTCAATTTTAATTTAAGTCAAATATGTACATCAAATAATGAACTGTACTTATTTAAACCAACGTAATTCTGAAATTAGTTAACAATGTTCGAATTTATTATACATTTCGTTCACCCTATTTCACTGAATGTCTTTCAATAAGAAATACAATTATCAAACCTAATGTTGGAATATTTTGAGAGAAAAACTTAGTTCGAATACGTTTCGATTTATTTTATTCGCCAATATCATATTTTTATTAAAATTTATACGAATACAAAAACGATTCAATACAACAAAATAATAATTCACTCAAAGAGATCGCTCACAACAATAAAATCATTCTTTGCTGACTTTTTCAATAATAATGCGTCGATATAGGGCTCATACGGATAACACTATAATGGGCAATATAATCGATTTTTAAAGAGTGAACGCTTTATCACATTTTGAAAAGAAATCTTGTTATCATGTATTATTTATGATGAATCTTTTAATGGAAATATAGTAAGTAAGTGAAACGGTATGAGATAACATCTTCGAATATTCATATTTGTTAGATAAATTGATTTGACATTTAATTTATGTATATACATATATTTTTATAAATCAATATTAATCGTTTATTATTTATTATGTGTCGTAGTACCAAAAGAAGTTGTTTGTTTTTTCAAATAAATTTTAGTTTACTTAACAAAAGTAAATCTTTGCGTATTTTCAAAAACTTTCTGTTAAGTTTAATTGGTAACAAAAACTTTGAAAACTTTACAGTCTGTTTAATACACCCTCACTAAAGTATCGTCTATATATTTTCTAAAAATCTATTTTCTTTTCATTGACTATCAACAGGAATTAAAAAATACAAAATAAGTTGATTTTCATTCAAGTCTGTATTATTTTTAGCAATGAGCAGCATAATATTTTTCAATCAGTATGGCAGCACTCTGTTAAAAATAAACGCAGTACACAACGTTGAATAATTCTCAGCCAATTCATCTTCAACAAAAGCTCAAGATAACACGTTAAACACAATGAAAGAGATAGCTTACGAAGATACACTAGAAACACAATACTCTAGTATTGTGGACGGCACATGCTTTTCTAACAGTTAGCGAGCCTTGCTTTGTTACTGTATCCCCTTTAAAAAAAACATCAATTAGATACTTATTAAAATTCTAAAAAGTATCAATCAATGAAACAATCATTTCAGTTTCAAACATGAGATTGTATTATTTAATAATTAACATTGCCTTTATACACAATGTGTTCCGTTATTAAAAAAATGATAAATATGTAATAGTTTATCTTAATTTATAAAATTGCGTGTGATGATGCTTCTTAGAAAGGCAAAACACGAGTCACAATTTGTCGCGTACAAAGTGAATTTACAATGGTATTTGATTAACTTTATATTAAAAATGAACTTCCTCGATGTTACCACCAAATACATTGAAAATATTACAAAATATTGTATGTTATTGAGATAATTTTAATAATGAAGTATGTAAAAAAACGTGTCAATCTGTCATAATAAAGTTCAGAATTGTAATGGGTCAATTATCTGCTAATAAATCTGCATGATTTGTTAAGTATTTTTTTGTTTTTGTTTTGCCAAACTGTTATAAATAATGAATGCAAATCTGAGCTTTTTCAATAATTGTATGTAAAGCGTACTAATCTCATTTTTTTCTTAATAACATAAAAGATAGCTCTGTGACGATATTTTTACTCTAATACTATTACAATGTACCCTAACCACCTGAAAAAACATAGTTTTTGTTTTCACTAAGATATTGTATTTGATTTTTTTTCAACCTAAATCTGTTTCAAAAAGGTGATATAGTATGAATTGTATCAATAGTGTCTGTGTTATTGTGACGAATCTTTAAAAAATAATATAAATCGACAATTTGAGCGATGACTGCCTATCGTATTAGTAATATCACACTAGAATAACGGGAACATTCGCAGTAAGATTTGAAAATCATACCATCTTCTTAAAAATTGTTTAATTATGACTATGTTAAACGTTTTAGAAAAATAAAAGCTATCCTAGTCTTGTAAAATGCTTATTTCATATTTAAAAAATCTTCTTGTTTTATTAAAAAAAGGGAAAAAGACACTACAAAAACAAATCTTTTCACACGTCACGAATTCTAATCAAAAGCGTAAATATTTTCTCGATTAAATTGGCATTTACTTGGTAGAACTGCATTGTTATTGTAAAAAATAACTATTGATATATGAAGAACTAAAATACTTATTTTTCACCTTAAAGTAAATATTTTCTCTTGTGATAAAACAGTGGATTAGACACTTCATCAATAAATCGACAAGAAGATTTATAAAAGAATTATTTCATTAAAGCGAATAGTTGCTTGCATTTGTTATAAGAAAAAATATTCTGGTGAATTACATATTCAATTTAATTATATAACTAATTTTTAAGGTTAGCAAGAACGGTTAAATAAACTCTAATATTTTTGAGGAGGGCTTAAAATTGAATTGTGAATAATTTTTATATTGTTATTCAAAGCTAGATTATCCTACTTCGTTACTCCAGGTTTGTGCCCCCTGCACGGTTTTGGCTAGAGCTATACGATGTGCGCGGTCTAAAGAAGCCGGGCATAAATCCACCGCCAGTCTTAAATATTAAATACCCCGGCGCGATATGTTTGCAATTTATAAGAGGAGCCTGCTCCGCCACTGGAAAGTCAGGGAGACTTATGTTTGACATTTTAATTAAAAAGGTTAAAAGTTGGAATTCGCGACGCCCCTAGCACAAACAGGATGCAAAGAGAATGCAACACAGATGCATTTTTACACTAAGCACGTACTTTGACGCTAAACGTTCCACTAGTTGAGATACCGGGTAAGTGATTTTTCAAACGGTTCTCTCACTAATTTAACTATTTTCAACGCCCAACTTAGCATTCTTTTAAAGAAAAGGTGGGCAATATGCTTAAAACATTTAGAATATTTTTAATATAGCAAATATAATATAACAAGTTCGATTTCTTATATCAGGGTTTATTGCTATTAAATTTTAAAGGATGTTAACTACACAGTACTTGTTAGCACTTATAACTCGATTAAGTCCAAATACTAATAATATTTTGACCAATTGCTACCTTAAAACGGTGTCATTGTTTGTGGTTTGCAATTATCGTTCCAGGAGTATCGTTAATCTTTAATTTATAATAATAGGCATTAAATTATATTTGCTACCTTTCAAAAGTAAGTGAAAAGTAGACATTTTGAAATAATATAAAATTTATATTGTGAATATAAAATTAAAATTGCTTTAAGTAATTTAGAATTGAAATTTACAACACAAATTAGATTGTTATCATGACATTGTAAAAGTAATTTTTAGGAATACCTTTTACAGTCTATTGTAAATAGAGAAGAAAATCCAATATACAAAAAAGCGTATTTTTAATATATTACATAAAAATAAAATCGTGATATAACGTTTGAAAACAACATATTTAAATAGCTTAAATGTTTATTTTATGATTTTATTTATCACACTTGTATTTTTTTGTAGATATATAGATACTATGAAGCATATTTTTGACTTGGTTTAAGATTTTTACAAGATTTTTTAAATACATCTGATATATTCACAACCATTAAAAAAATAAATTATGAATATTTCAGAAAGGTTGTATAGATGTGTTTTCCGTTGTTTAGTAGATAGTGAAATGAGGAATATAATCTGATCGCTTTTTAAACATGAATTTAAAACATGAACACAAATTAATCGAGAATCACAGAATAATCAGTTGCCAAAAATTATTTCGAACCAAAAACATTCCATCACGAAATACGTAAAAAAGTCGTAAAAATTGATCCGACAAATTTCGTGGAATTATTATTATCGTCTATTCTTGTATTCTTTCATATCTAACTTCCATTTATACTTCCTTATCAGTTTTTTTCCTTCCCATTACAACCACTTACTAGGTTTTTTCTTACTTTACATATTTATGAGGCAACCGAGTCGATTATACGAGGCGACACGCTTCCTCGTAAACTGACGCAGTAACCCATGGGAACGAGGGCTCTAAACCACACTCAACATGGGGATTGTGTTTTTTGTTGTCGTTGGGCTTATGTGATTTCTCTATTTATTCGAGGGTTTTTGTTCCAAAACCGAGGCAATTTAAGAGATAAAACAGTTATCGTTATAATATTATCAGAATTGTCTTACAATAGTGTACGCCCGATGTATAACATGTTATATTATTAAAATAAATGATTTCTTATATAAATGTACTAAAGCCTTAAAACGATAAAAAATACGGTCACTTACTTTGTAGACTAGTGGAAATATAAAAGTTTTAAATAACTCGTTTGCTTGGTCAACGCGAGTGCTAAACATTTTATTATTCGATTAAGAATCAAAATGTATGCATTTTATAACAAATTTCTTTCGTGACATGCAATATTGGAGTATTTGTTTACCCTTTAAAGATGTTGACCCACCATATTCTTATGAGACAATCCAATTTTGTGTAAAAACTAAATTATTTTAGATCAAATTTGACATAGTGAATTAAGCTTTAAAACTATTTTTTAAACTAATAAATATTTTTTTCTAGAAACGTTTGTCTTTAAATTTATGGAAACCATTCATCATTTGAAATCGACACATAAACTCATAAATTTATAAAATTATTTTTGAGACATAGAATTCCATACATATTGAACATGATTTTTCCACATCTTTCATTAATATTTATTTTCAATATGATGCAATTATGAAATCGCAAAATGGACAAAAATACTAAAAAGCTTGATATAATTCTATTATTTAAAATAAGAAAATTTAGCAATGTTTTTATGTTTATACTATTGCATTGAAATTTGTGATCTGAGTATAATTTATTGCGAATTCATATTATTTACTACAACATTCACTAGTCCACTTTCATAAGAAGAATAACCTGTTAGTACTTTGTATAACAATATAAAATATTTAAAAATAGCATTTTTCAAAATTTATCTTAAATCCTGATTAGCTTACTTTTATTATGATAAAAAAATATTGCTTAAAATAACAATTCGATTTTATCTCACTTATCCAACAGAACTATTATTAAAGCGTAACACTGTTATTTTCCTAATAATCGTTTATTCCGGAACGCAGAGACAACGCAAAAGGCTCGATTTACAGCAGCTTCGTAGAAAAACATGTCTAAGGGTGGCTCGAGCCTCTTTAACACGTGAACAACCCCTTGTAATTGCTGGTTTTGAAACATAGAAGGTGTGGCACATATTATACCGCACCTTTTCTAACAAGAAGATCGAATCCCTAGTAAAAATAATTCACAGAGAACAGCCATGAGAAGTCAGATTTGACGTGATAATTGCTTTTTTAATATTCGATTAAAAAAAGAAAGAAATTAATAATCATAAATAAAATAAAATGAATACTCTATGCCAGAATATAATAGCACACATACATTTTTGAATTATTTGTTGTCTGGTAGGCTTCATAATAAATTGCAAAAATCACAATGATAGTCATTTAACAATTAAGTTTTTTTTTATTTCATTTTATAATTTAAGCATCGATGTGTCAGAATTTTTTCTAGTCACAACATGCTGTTCTTTACATACACGTTTTACGCAAATTAAAATTTACTTCGTTAATCCTTTTCATTTCTTACACCAATACAGTATTTATCTTTACTTAAATTTAAATAATATACTAACAATGATTTCAAAATTCTGATCATCCATTGATATCAATGAGTGTTATATGACCTTTTTGATTGTTTCTGTTATTTTTAAATAATTCTGAAGTAATTACTTAATTTTGTTTGTTCATAAATCTTAATTTTTTTGTTTTAATAACTATAGATATATGATCAGAGAAACAAAATAATCATTCTAATTTAAATATTAGTAATTTCATATGTTTTATGCACTACATTCTTATAAGATAGAGAACACTCAAATTGCTCAGTTTTATCAATTAAATTAAAGTATTTTTCTTCAAATGTTCTAGATTATTTTTTCTTCAAAATAATTTATAGAACTTAGCATGTACTTCGTCCAGTTAGATTAAACGCAATATTTTTTCACAAAGACGGCAGCCAGCGGTTATCAGACATGTCTAGGGACGGGCCGAGATTCTTGTTCATACAACCCCCCGTAATTACTGGTCTGCGGCGTTGGGGGTGTGTGGCCCATTATACGAACATCCCTGCGGCTTGAAGGCATGCAATAACACCCGCTGGGGCTGCACGACGCCACTTTTATTGGCCATGCCTCAGTGCCGGCCGAAAAGGTGCCATTCTGGTAATGAAAATCGCGAGAGCCTTATTATTAAAAATGAGGCCTTTTCGATATGCCGCGGAAAATTTAGGAGCTCAATTTTAGATGTTACAATGCGGAAATTTAATATTTTTCACATTTATAAGAAAATTTAAGATTTCTTGGCATAATTCTAACAAATTTTTCGACGAATTATTTCTCATAATATATCACAGATGAACAAACCCTGTCGTGAAAATGTATGTAGCTTATAATAGATACGCCATCTAGTAGAGCAGTGCTTCCCAACCTTTTTCGTTCAACGGACTCCTAAATCTAAAAAAAATAATCCGCGGCCCTCCTCAGATGGTCACAGAAACTCGTTTTTTTTAGCTCACCGACGAATTCGAAATCCTCGATATGCTATACTTTTACCCCAGAATCCAATTTCTATCCAATCCAATTCGGCGGCCCCCTTAAGAAATTCCGCGGCCCCCAATATGGGAAACACCGATTTGATAGACTTAAATATATAGATTTTTGTACTTTCTACCGAATTTCGCGGCCCACAGGTTGGAAAGCACTGTAGTAGAGTACGCACTCAGTATACTCAGCACTTAGTATTGTTTCGTTTTGAAATTAAAGATTTTTTTTAATTATGTTTTAAATTAATTGTAAAAATAATTGAAATTTAATTTGTATTTTTATTGTTGCATAAATAGTATCATATAAAAAGGAGAAATGATTTTTTCGTATTAGAACATACCGCTTTCTAATTGTAAAACGTTTATTTTATTATATTTAAACACTCTTATCCCACTACGATGAATTTTATAGAACATAAAAATCAAAACGCTGAAAACAACGGTCAAATCTAACCTGATACTTCTAATTGTTCATCCTTAATAAGCATTTAACAATAAAATAATAAAACGCGCTGCAACTATGCTCCTCTTCTTTATATTTAAAATTAAAACTGTGTACATAGTAACACTAGTAGAATATTGAAAAATTGACAGTTTTTGCTTAAGTAAAGGGTTGATACTAGGGTATCCAATCCTGGAGGATTTCGGGATTGATTGATTTTGAATCCCGGGATCCCGGCTTTTTTTAGCTCACCGAGGAATTTGAAATCTTGAATTTGCCAATTTCATGTAAATTTTCGGGATTTGCTCAAAAATTCTTAATCCCGAAATTCCGGGATCGCGGCCATCTCAATCCCGAAATTTCGGGATCAGAAAATTGAATGGGATCCCGGGATTGGATGCCCTAGTTGATACATACATACAAAAGTATTCCCTACTGCAATATATGAAATAGCAACTTGTAATGGAATGGAACAAAATAATAATTTATTTATCAATGAAAATAGAAACGTTTCGAGGTAGCAAAATAGTAAATGTACTTTTTATAATTTTAAATATCGACTGACACTGAACTGCTTGATAGATTTTCAAGATCAAATTTAGTTTGTTCAAAATTTGTGTGATTTCATAATCTTTTAATAAAAATAAATTAAGCCCCATGAAAAACTGATCATTATAATTAGTTTTAATTACTTTTTTATGAGGATTGATTTGTACGATCACATTTAATTTAAAAAATCTGTAGTTTGTATATAAAGATAAATTGTCAAGTATATTAAATCAGTACAAGAATAAATAATGTTTAATTATTCTTATGAAAACTTTTATGTTTACCAACCGCCACTTGCTAAAGGATGCAAAGAGGCTAATGCCCGGGTTGTTAGTAGTAAATAATGAAATTATGTTCATTCAATTATATCGTTTATTGTTTACTTATATATGTTACAACGTTTTTTTTACCGTGTCTTGTCTCTATTATAATTATTTTATTTGACTCCAAAATAAAAATCATTATTTTTTATTATTCGTTATCAAACTGAAAATTTATTTACATGCAAATCACAACAAAGTATACATTATAATTGTCATAAATGACGACATACAATCAAATACGGTTTATTAACAATTAAGGTTTTCTTAACAAATAGATAAAAGTGTCATTAGTTGAATTTAATCAGCTTATTCTTTATGTTACATACACATGTTTAAAAAAATGAATGTCCTTATGGAATACATCGTATAAAAATATAAACAAGTTATACGTATATCATTTTAACAATTTAATTGAATGAAGTTGATAGCAATAACTATTAACACAAATAAAACCATTACTTGTATCAAAAAGAATACTGCGTGTAAATAAATATTCGGTACGCTGAGATTTTTCGTATTAATTAAATTTAAATATTCTCAATGAAAAGTTACCTTTCTTGCTTACATTAATTAACTTAACCCTTTTGCCTTCAGCAAACACTCGCTTATATTATACCATATAATGTTAAATTAAGAGATTAATTTATGAAACTTGATTAATTGTTGAGTTTTCAAAAATGTTTTGTTATATTATATATAATGAAAGGAAACTATTTTTGAACGCCAACTTTTCGATTTAAATGTATATATAGTCAACAATACTGACAATACACACTTGAAAAACCATATTATTGATAAGAAGTATAACAAAAAAAAGATTTTGACTTTTATCTTTTTATACAATATACTGGTATTAGTTGTTGACATTTTAAGAAATCGCCAGTAAATTTACTGTCGTTTTCTGTAATAAAATTGATTTGCCAAAAAGTTTGTACTAGTTTACAACGTTTATTTATGTTTTCTATTTATTATAACTTCCGTATTTTTTTTAAACAATGATAATAACTTAATTCTATATTATTTTTTATTAGTATTACTTGTTTTATAGTCTAGGTAGGCAGAATTTCTCACAACTATTAATGTGACATTATATCTTATTACAAAATTTTTATACTATATTCCTTCTAAAAACCAGAACAGAAAGCTCAACACATATTTTTTAGCTTTTAATGTTTTTTTTTTGTTTTACTTATACTACTTATTTTCATTGAAAATATAATTTAGTGGTAAAGGACACCGTTAATTAAAGCGTCAGTCATTTTGTAAAATCATCGATTATAAAAAGAAAATTGACTTTTTATCTTACAACCGATAATTGATAAATATGTTTTACTTTATAGTCTTTAAGGTCTATCTTTGCATTTTTTTTGCACTAAAGATCAGTATTTAAAGTATTGATAATAAGTAAAGTTTCATCTGCTTAAAGCTAGAATTAAGTCTGATATTTTAACGTTATTTTCTCTTTTCTCTCACTTGATCGAAATTAGAAATATTTTATTAGGAGGATAACATTAATAACACTTCCTTTTTTGTGGCCGATAATTTTTTTTTTACGAAAGTTGTATGATAAGTTCGTAGTATCTACTTTCAGATTGATCAGCTCATTGCCTAAGCAAGGTAAACATTTTTAGCCATCCTCTTCGCCTATTTTGTAACTTTATTTTATTTGCTTGTGTGCTATTTTTTAGATGCGTGTTTTAAAATGTATTATTTATTTGATTTATGATTGTTTTTTCGAATAATAAACGAATTATAGGTATGTTCATTAATATTTACTTAAATGATACTTGAACATTTAACGAGAAAATGCCAGCAATAAAATGAAGAAATTGTAGTTTAATTAAAACAGCAAATATTTTAATATTTAAACAATCATTAATCATTTTTCCTGAGCTTAACAATGCAAATGTTTCCCAAGTCTTGTGAGAGAAAAAAAATCACAATGAGCCTTTGTGTTTCTCGTGTACTATCAACACACAGGTGTTTACATATTTATAGCGTAACGGCTAATTGCTTTTTAATTAATACACTCAGGCTATACCTGCGTTATCTGGCTACAAAGATAATAGCATGGGCCTTTACCAGCTACGTAAGAGCATTTCATCATTTAAAGTGCATTTTGCACAAAGGCTATTGCACCACTGTGAAATATTGCATTTAATAAGGTTTTATTTTTTGTAGTCCATCAAAGCTAAATCACATTATGTCACTCTCTGTGGTCTAGTGGTAAGAAGTTTACCCCAGTGATCAGATGGGTCTTAGCTCGGACCTGAAAAGCTCATATTTAGTAACAGATTATGTTTAATTTGACATATTAGATCCATGGGCGTGTGGTGATGTCTTTGTAAAGTAAAATATTTCATCTTGTTTATATAAGTGATTTAAAAAATTAAAAAAGAAGTGCCTTCTTGACTATGTTTAGAATGATTTTTTTTGTTCTTATTAAACATTGTCATCCCCCTTTGTGGTCGAGTCGTCAACGTCGTTAGCTTCGGTTACGGAGGTAACGGACTCGAATCTTAGTACTGCCATTTTTATAAATTGATTCACGATTCTCTGTTCGAAGGCATGGACGTGTATGATGTCTTGAATTCCCCCTCCCGCCCATCTTATCTGTATCAAAAGCGATAAGCTAACCACTAGTCCTGTAGAGGTTGATCTACTGAGTAACAAGCAGTTCTCTTGAAACATTTCTCTTGAGATAAACTTCATTAAGAGTCCATGTCGATTTCAGCTAAAGAACAGATAACAGATTATTAGAACTAGTAGTTCTAGTAATACTATAAGATTTTACAATACGTACAACAAACTTTGCTTCATTTTTTATACACTGTAAATATGGTTATTAAAACAATAACGTTTTAAATTTAAAATGTTTTTTTGTCGATGCCTTTACTGATATTTTATCGCGAGGATCTAATAGCTTCTTAATAGAGGTCTCTGAGCAGATTTTATTTTGGGAGAACTGCTTGTTACTCAATTAATTACTCAAACTCTCTTTTTTAAAAAAGATAGTAGGAATAGAAGGATATAACTAAGACAAAGCTAGAAGTTAACTAATAGCTCTTGGCATGCCTCGCTATTTTTAGGATTTGAAAGATGAGAGAAAATATCATGTTCTCGAACAAAACCAAAAAGAATTTGTTCTAAAAGATACTGTTTATACTGTTCCACGGACCTGACAAATAAGAACTATTCAAATACAATTTCAATGTACGTTAGATGAAATAAACGTGAACTAGAGATTAAGGCTTGATAAAAATACCTATTAATAGAATAGACACCAATCCAGGTCACGATTCCAGTAGGGCGACAGGTGATTAATGTGCAGCTCTGCATTTAAAATCTATGTATATTCATAAATAATTAATACGTATCTCCATCTATTAATACTGTACCTTACAAATGAATTTGACCTATATCACACCTTGGGGACAAACTGATTTAATGGCATGACTAGCAGAAAGACATTTTTTTGTTATCTATCACTGCAGTGTATTTAGTAGTCGGTATTGCAATAATTTCTGTTAATGTTTTTTTTAACATCTTTGCTTTACAGGGAGTTTTATTATTGGAAGCCACAAACAAATATGATACTTAACACTACTTTGTGCTTAAAAGCTGACAACTTGAGATTTTTTTGTATTTTAAATAACAAAATAAAACTGATTTAAAAATAATTGAAAACGTTCGTCAACAGTTTCGACTAAGCACCGTGTCTGGAGCGCATTATCACAATCTAATACAGTGATCAGTAATAGGTGTATGTATTTGATAAAAACACAGATTTTAAGGCAGGATTTCAAAAATTAAGATACTAAAATAATATCGCGATTTTTTCGAGTATTCGCTAACGTTACTCACTTTGAAAAAAAACGTGAGGTTGAGAGACTGACTAACAAACAGTTCTCGTAGAAAAAACTTTTGTTGAGATACCTTCATTAGGAGGCCATATGCTCCACATTGGAAGAGGACATGGATAAAAATAAATAAAATCGTAAATGTTAATTATTTGAAAACAATCATTATATGAGCAGTTCAAAACTATTTGTCTGTAAAATATAACCATAACTTAAAATATCTATATTTTTTTACTATATCTTTTTTCTTATTGAGTTAATTCAAACAGAAGTTTTTAAAAGAGTTGGGATATAAGGGTAGGAAAAAAATTGACTTTTGGTTAGAATATCGTTATTGCTACGCCCCACGCTAAGGATTAGATGGGCTTGAAGGATTTTTAGAAATAACACACAACCGTGGCGTCCAACTGATATCAATTGTTCAATAATTAAAAATACTATCATTATGGATGAGTAGAGATAGCGATTAACTAACCACTAGAGCTGCTTTAGCCTTTTCCTTTTTATCGCTACTCTTTTCAAAAAAAAAGAAAAGCCTACCAATACCATTATTAAATACCATTATTAACATATGATAACATATAGGAAATTGAATTAAACGATTTTTTATGACTTAATCTATATCTTGACATTAAAAACCGAAAAATGTATTTTTTGGCATCATATATGTTAAAAGATATAGGTAATCTATGTAATGTAAACGAATGACACTAACCAACTGTATACTTTTAGTACATATTAAAATTGTACGGAATCCCAACCAAGATTGTTGCCATCATCAAATGCTTGCACGAGGGGAGCGAATGCTGCATAAGAATCGGTGATATAACCACTGAATGGTTTGGAGTCTCAACCGCGGTCAGACAGGGCTGCGTCTTAGCTCCGTTCCTTTTCATTATAATCTTCGACTTCATTCTGAGGAAGTCAATTCCACCTGACCGAGGTGTGACCGTTACCCCCAATCTAAAGCTATGTGACCTCGAGTATGCAGACGACGTTGTTATATTTGATAAATCTGTCGAGGGTATTCAAGAGACAATGGATAGACTGCAGAGAAACTCATATCGCATCGGTCTTAAAATCAATGCGAGTAAAACCAATTTACTCTGCAACAGTGCCTGTCCGGACCCACACTACCCTTTGACGAGCGCCGGTCAAAACATCGAAAGAGTCGACGGTTTCAGGTACCTGGGGGTACACATCACGGGAGATGGCAATCCGTGTAAAGAGCTCGCGATCCGATTAGGGATAGCTGGAGCAACCTTTAACTCAATGCGGAAAGTCTGGGACTCACGGTTGTACTCGGTCAGAACCAAGTGCCTCCTATTCAACGCATGTATCTTAACAGTGCTGCTTTACGGTTGCGAATCATGGCACCTTACGAAAGCGCAGAGTAACCGTATACTGTGCTTCGAAAACAGATGCCTGCGACGAATGCTAGGGGTGAAATGGTCTGACTTTGTCAGGAACACGGAGATAAGAGAACGGACTAACCAGCCTCTTATCACGTCAAAAATAAAGAAACGGCGGTCGACCTGGCTTGGACACGTGTTGAGGATGCCTGAAGAGAGCCTGAACCCTGCCTGTCTCTTCTTCCGGCCGGATGGATCCCGGCGTCGTGGAAGGCCACTGATGACTATCCACAGGATGTACTCGGCGGAGTTACGGGACGCTGGGATGACCTGGGAGGAGGCGAGGAGACTGGCTGGAGATAGAGAATTGTGGAGGAGCTTCGTGGTGACCATGTGCTCCGTATAGGGAGCGGATATGGATTAAGTATACTTTTAGTGGTATACCATAATATTCATAAAAATATTGAACCTTTAAAAATGTTCAACGTGGAATTTCAACTTCTGTCCGATATTTTTACCTCTTCAGGTAAAAGTTAGTTGCTGTATTAGTTTTTTTAAAAAATAAATTAATAATGATTGACATCATAACTGAAAGTAGAACTGCTATTCTGTAGTACTGACTTCATATATTTTGCTTGAAATTCTGAGTATTTACAAGTTAAGTGCCGTGATATTTTTAGATCTTTCACATTTGACAACGGTAAGTGTCTGCAACAATTTCAACGATTTTCAACAAACGAACGTTATATGAAACATATTACAACCTACGGGTTTCCTTGCGTCATATTTCAACTGTCAAGGAAATATTTTGCATATTCTGCGGAATATAACACAAGCTTCTTCTGCGATAGTTGCCACAAATTACAAGGGAACACTGTGTTTTGTTAGAATTTAAATGAATAAATTTGTACTTTATCATGTTTTATCAAATCATTTACACGCATTTCTGGGTATTTCCACTATCATTAAATTTCAATCTTCGTACCATAATTACCCTAAAGAAAATGATGAACGATGCTTTTTTGGTTTTTCGAAATTTCAACATATTTACTTTTCATAAAACACAATTTAGACGTGTTCTAATTCGGTATAGTATACATATGTAGTTTTTCTATTAATATTATATTTTAAAGGGGTTTCAAAAAGACATTTTAATTATTATTAAAACTTCAAATATTTTAACTTTTCTTATTACAAGTGAAACATTGTAAGAAAAGAATCACTAAGTCTATGTTATGAAATTAATAATTAAAATAATTTATAATATTTAATATTAACCAAAGTATTTAATTAAAGATCGGGATTCAGTATTTATGTTTCAAATATTTAATATATCACGTTTTTAAAAAATAATACATTTAATTTCTCTGTTAAGAAATAATCATGTAAACATAACAAGACATTAAACTCAATTGATACTTCTTTTTTTACATATACTTCAAGAATGCCCTTTCTTTATTAAAAACATAAATACCATATAAAACAAATACAAACAAATGTTTTATGAATCAGAATTGTTTTTATTAAATTTCATAAAAACAAAATGACAGTACAAGGAAAATTTTACGACTATTATTATATATTTTACATTATAATATGTATAATAACACTGTAGCATGAAATCAGGAATAATTTTATTTAAAGGAATAAAATTCTCCAGTCTATAAACGGAAATGATATGTAGATGTTTGCTGTTTTTGCGATTCGTATTTGTGTTTAAATAAAAATCACGTTCCGTAATATTCAAATAATGATCTCAAGCAGCATTCAATATTCATCGACGGGAATGGCAGTGACACCCGGCGACCGAAAAAATAAACACGCTCCTTGCTTCGGAAATAAATGACTACCATTGAGTGGAGGAATCGTTTTGAACCATATCTTTAACAATCGATTTGACAGCTATGTATTTATGAATAATCAAATAGTCGAGTATAAGAAAAGGTAATGACAAAATAAATGTTTTTATTGACGATTCATAAAGAAATATAAATATGTAAATGGGGCCAAATGAAATTATTCATTGAATAACTTCAAACATATATATAAGCAGAAATTTTTACAATATAATCGATATGAACTTAAAGATTCTATACTGTTTAGGCCATTTGTATCGTTTTTCGAATGTATATACATGTGTACATGAGGAGAAAACATTCAAAAAGTGATTTGTCACACAAATACGGAGCTTGGGAAATGATGATTTGAGTGTTGGAGAAATCACGGTTTGCTTAAATGTGTCAACTTTATGACTTTTTTTGTTGTTGGAAAAACGTTTTTTAAAAACTAATTGTGATTTACATTCACAGATATTATTGTGGACTATCAGAACTGATATTAAACGGCATTTCTCAAATCACTTTTTGAATGTTTGGTCCACACTGTCATATATTGACAGCTGTGAAAATTGTTTTAGTTGGATTATAACTATTTAGGTTTGAAACCTTATTCATATATGTAGAAGATGTTATATTCATACAACAGATATTATTATTGCAATTCGTCGATATTAAAAACTTTTATTTTGTATTACACTGCCTTTCTAAGGAAGAAGGTAGTAACTAGTAAGTGACTGTAAAAACTTTTAAAAAATGTCATCGATTATATTATGACGTTTGATATTTCAACTTCAAAAATAGTTGACTTATTGACATCAGCTGGAATGCCAAATACATTAATTAAGAAATTGAATTTATTTATTATGTTTTTCCTGACATAGATCCTAATATGTAATTCTAATTTATATATCAGCAGATGTTTTACGAAATCAGGTTGTAAGTCGCTCGTCAATGTTTTTTGTAGGGATACAATAGTGACAAAAGTATAAAATAAATAAAAAGACTTGTGGCTAATAATTATCACTACATGAGGGGACTAATAACGTGAGGGTCTATTCGATGACTCGATATTTTAGTCACCCAACTATGATTTCACGAAAGCCCAAGAATATATACCACTCAACGATGGTATCAGATATAAGTGATATTATAATTTAAAATTTAAATTGACACATTAGTTATTTCACAGGTTGTGTAACATATTGTGACACGTTTATTTGTAATAAGTTTACAATAGTTCATCTGAAGATTCTTATAATAGAAGTGAAAAAAATTGTCATAATTTGTTTCATAGCCTGAAGAATAACTAAGTTAAGAAAAAACACATTATTCTTTTGTACTTTATTTCCGCATTATTTATAAAGGTCAGTACCGGTTTCGCTCACGGTGGGCATTGTCAACTGACAATGTTCACCATTCAGCCAATTCAGCTGACAATTCTCGCCAACAGCGAAACCGGTCCCGACTTTTATAAATAAAGTACAAAGGAATATTGTGTTTTTCTTAATATAGTGCTTTTCTACCAAGCATTGACAGTGAACACCCTAAAAGTGAATAACTAAGTTATCAATTTTATATTAAAAATGAATTTTTACCAAGTTACCGTTGAATTCATTAAAAATGTAAGTGATACTTTATTTATTTTACAAATATGATCATTAAATATAAAAATAAATTTCATAACTCTGTTATTCCACTTGCTTTGTTACAAAATGTGACACGTGTTTCGCCTCTTCAACAAACATATTTAGCCTTAACATTGCAAGGTTTACAAATTAAAGAAAAAAATGTTTTTTTATATAATACAAGCTTTAACAAACAGTGACTATGAAGTGTTTTATTTTAAATTTCAATTGCATGGTACAATATTCCTTTTTGAAAGCCCTGATTTTCTCGCCGGCGCACCGCGCTCGTTCACACGGAAGTTTTGGATATAGAAAACACACGCCCGCGCACACCAATAACAAAACAGGCTATAAGACAGCCCAACTCGTCGATATAAATTGGTAATTTCACGGCACATTACGTGTGTGCCCCTTCTTTGAACGGAGACATAGACGACTGGTTCACATCCTCACGTGTGTAACTACTTTTGCATTGCTTCTCAACTGAACTATTACATATAGATGTCTGCAAAGTGTGACGCTTTGTGTATGACATACCTACATGAACATAACATAAGGCGGTATAAACAGAGCAAAGACTGATAATTAAAAAAATAATTTGCATAAAAAAAACTTCCACACCTATCGACTCACTTATTTTAAAACATTTGAAATATACTTCAGAACTTAATTAGTACAATTGCATGAAAAAATGTTTCGTAAATCATAGTTTTCGCGTATATAGCGCAACGGTAAGCGTCGTTGGATTGTGCTAGATTTCATGGGCTCACGTCTCAGACCGAACAATATTTTTTTCGATCGATTTATCGATTTCTGTTCGAATGCATGGATGTTTATGTTTTAAAAAAATCTTTCCGATCTTTTAATAACTAGGCGTAGCGAGAGCGACTAGCTAACTACTAGTTCTGTTCTAATTTTATCTAGAAAAAAATATGTTGAGATACCTCCCGTTAAGAGACCATACGCTATACATTGGGAGTAGACATGGATAAAAAATCGTTTCTTTTTTAAATTTTTGATAAAGAAAAACGTTCGATGAACTTTTTAGGAAATTCGCAGTGTTATATAAAAACATTTATTTCAATCAATTTTGTGTGATATCATGCATGCATATCGATTAAAAGTCTGAGTTTTTTCAGACAAGCAATAGGTTTTTGTAGTCAAGCGATTTGTACTAAATTTTCAACTTTATACGCATTCGTTAATTGTTAGTAAATTAAAGTAAATAAAAAACATAATATATTTAAAATTAACCAAATCAGTCATTCGTTAAATTTCAAAATTAAAAACAAATACTTGTTTTTTTTAAAACCAGATACAATTTTGCTACAGCAATGTTTTAATACTTATGCTGTAAAACAGATTAACTTTAAAAATATTAAATTGTAAGAAACAAAACACTTTTTTGGAATAATTCAATGACTTTTATCAATACTTGTTTTGCTGATCACGAGAATTATTAAATAAATGTTTTTTTTCAAATAATGCCTTTTCTCATAGAATTGACAGTTAACACTCTTAGGGTGGTACACTTTTATTATTTTATTTACATACACGTTAAATGTTTGTATAAATAAAATATGTCATTGATCCTTCATTTTATTTATTAATTAATATAATAAAATATTATTCGAATCTTGAATGAGGTTTTAGCAAAAGCATGTTCAATTTAGACTATACTCCTCATTACTAGTACACAGTTTACGAATTTTGTGTTAGTAAATTTCCTTAGAACGGCAATGTTTTTTATTAAGAAGCTGTTGATGTACTGTTTTTTATGAAACAAAAATATTCCCAATCCAGAAAAATAAACTGTATTCAAAATATTTATTGAAAATCTCTGAACGATACAACGCTTGCGTGAAAAATCGTTTGACGCAAGAACAAGCTAGCCGTTGCAATAGTAGAGAAATGCAGGTGCTTGCATTGTGATGCGACTCGAGATGCAAGACGCTGCGTCGCCTGAAAACGGCGCCGACTACTCGTGCTGAGGAAATTGGATGTCAAGAAGCAAATTATTCTGGCGTCTGAATTAGAAGTATCTTTATCGAGACGTGGCTTAATGCAGATGCAAAGTGCTTGCTTTAGTGACACAGTGACAAAGCATATCCTTTAAAAATACAACAATTATAGCATGCAAAATGAATTATATATAATTATATTTTCTAAGATATACCGGAATTAAGTGTCGTTTTTTTAATGAAACAATCTGATACGATAAAAACATTTATTTGTCAAAATTTAGTCAATTATATAATTTTCATCGTTGGATATAAACTCTCTCCACCTATCTGGCAATTTTTCAACCCCTCTGTTATAAAAATCACCGGGGATTGAATTAAAATATTCGGATATGCCCATTTTGACCTCTTCATAACTGGCATATTTTTTTTATAAAAACAATGTTGCATCGATCTGAATAGGTGATAATCGGATGGAGCAATGTCTGGTCAATATGGTGGATGTCTGTTAGTCTTCCATCCCAGGTACTTGATTTTTTGTTTGGTGTGAGGCCGTGCATTGTCTAACTGCACCCATCTTCCCTGTCTCCAAGTCTTGCCGATTTTTTTAAAAGTGTTCCTGTACATTTGACCATGCGTATCCAAGTTTATTTGTCAGTTCCTGAATCGTGAACGTTGGATTTTGTTCAATTTTTTTTTTTTAAAATCAAAATCACCGGATTTGAATTGTTTGAAACACATTTGAGATTAACAAATGTCTAAAATATTCCCCACTGTACCACAAATATTTTATGTAGCACTTGTTACGTTCTCTTTTTTCAAAAAATGGTACAACATGGTTTTTCGAACAAATACTTCATTTGGTACAAAGCCCTCCATTGTAAATACGGCTACTATTTTTTTATTAAATCATCACAATACACATCAGGTATGTATGGCTTACGATACAAATTCAAATATGTCGTGAAAGATTGCCTGGCGAAGCACAACTGACCATTGAAGATCGAGAACAAAAAATACGACACTTAATTCCGGTACACCTAATATGTAATTCGACGTAAACACAAATATTTATGATTCTGATTCAATTTATATCTATTTTTCACACCATATCATTTTGATAGCAGATCATGCAGTACAACAATTAAAAGATGGTAAATATACTTATTTCAAATATACACTTGACGTCCAAGTAAATTTTAATGGATTTTCTTTTTAATACCCATTATCTAAACTTAGTTCACATAAACTCAGATCTGTCTTTAATATGGATTTGACTGTACGAAGCAAATTGTAAGTCCAACTTAATGGAACAGGTCCATAAAACATGGGTCAACTATCTGTGTTTACTAGATTGTTTACTAGAAGTTTGTGATGTCAAATAAGTATGGATACTTTTTTAATAAACAATAGAAAATCATATTTTTTTTACTTTAAATACATGGTCAAAAACAAAAAAAATATGTATAATGTATATTCATAGTAATATTGTAACTAAAGTAGGGTAAAACCTACTATTATTGGCCATCTTCAATTATTGGCCACTTGCAGATAAAATCTAGTTTTATGAGATTTTAAACTAACATTTCCACTCGTTGACTTAATAAAAAAGTTCATTAAGTATTCCTCCGTTGGTATAGCAGATAACTGTCATTTAGAGCATTTTCAAATAACCTAAAATCTGATTTTAAGCTTACTGTTGAAGCGTTGCCGTGAAACAAGTGAGATTTGTTGTAAAAATTACAAAGATTTGACTTGCGTGTAAAGGTAAATTTAACGTTTATACTTCCGTTAAATGAATTGAAAATTGATTTGAGTAGTTTGTCTTTAGTGTATTTATAAATCATTCACTGATTGAATTTGATAATAAGTTGTAAAAAACTATAATGGAGGTGGCCAATAATTAATTCCATTTTTTTGGAGAATTTGTATTGTTGGCCTGGCTGGCCAATAATAAAATATGTGGCTTATAAGTAAAATATTTAATTTTATTTCAAAAATAGTATTTTGAGAGTAGTATTAATCACCTATGTGTTTATCAACTATTTCGACAATCCTATATACATGTTGGCCACTTGGCCAATAATTGTGGTTTTGATAGCCAATAATTAAAACTTTTTTCACGCAATAGAGTAAACATCATCAAAAGGAAGCACTATAGTTATGCTTACCTTTCTAGTCAGCGGAACAGTTTTTGATCCTCTTTTTGTGTTTGAGTATCAAACATTAGTAATGGAAAAACAAAATATTTTAATAATCAAGAGATTACTTTCAATTTAAGAGATTACTGTCAATACTTGGTGAAAAGGCATTATAATAAAAATAATAAAAGATTTTTAGTACTTTTTCCACATAAAATTTATTAGGTCAGGACCGGTTTCGCTCATCGCAAGCATTATCAACTGATCAGTTGATAATGCGTTGATAATGCTAAAAATCTTTTATTATTTTTATTAATCAAGAGATTATTGATTAAATAAAGACTGAATAAAAATTGAAACAAATTGAAGCGAAAAAGCAAAAAGCAATTGTAAGGAGTTGACAAAAAAACCAATATATCTGACACAGAAAAAGAATACTGAAAAAATATTAGTAATGACAAAACATTTTTTTTTGAATAATTGAGAGAACATTGATTATAAAAATTCTGAACCATATGACATTAGTTATTCAGACTCATCATTAGTTGAATTGATTCAATGATAATGACGAACTTGCATTATTAAATTTTGATATCATTTTTTTTTACCATGTTCGCTCCCTATGTTGAGCATATGGACTCCTAATGAAGTTTATCTCAACAGAAGTGTTTTTACGAGAACTGTTTGTTACTCAATCTCCCTTTTTCCAAAGACAGTGTGAATAGAAGAATAGGGCTAGGACAAGACTAGACTAATGGGAGGGAGGAATTCAAGGCATCACATACATCCATGCCTTTGAACAGAAATTCATAAATTGATAGAAAAATCAATTTATAAAACTGTCCGTACTGGGATTCGAACCTGTGACCTCCATAACCGAAGCCAACGATGTTGAACACTCGACCACACAGGTGGCATAGATTTTTTTAATTCTTATAGGTATTTCCGATTTTGAAATTTATGTCTATTCAGCTCAATTTAATGAAAACATATGATTTTTACATTAAAATGACATTAATGTTGCATTAATCACTTAATTTTACACTTTATATTGATGTGGGAACATAACACTACATCATTAGTTATTGTTTTATTTTTTATTAATTTTTACTGCAATTTTTGGAATGGCCAATAATTGTATCTTTTGGTGGCCGATAATTGATAAAAGTGGCCAATAATTGTAGATTTCTGCCTTTTTTTTTAAGTGCAGAATATATTTTTTTACATGTTTCGGTAATTTATTATCATAAATAATTAGACAATTTAACATATGCTATTTTTTTATTTCACCTTTCTAATGATACGTGTCCACAAATCAAGAACAAAGTTGAAAAAATCCTTAAGTGGCCAATAATTGTATGTTTTGCCCTACCAGTTTATTTATCTACTCAGTATTTTTAATCAATACTTCTGTCAAAATGCCTGGCTTAATTTAAATCGTTGTTAAATAAACCTGACATATATTTTGCAATGCAATATACGTTCAGAAATATTTTTAGTTTAGTTCAGTTTTTTTTCATTTTGAAACAATATTTTATTTAATTTATTTATTTTATGTAATTTTTGTAATCAAACCAAATTTGATTCTGATATATACGAATACTTTTTAAACGTAAATATATTTTTTAAAAATTACATTCATGGCAACATTTTAGTGATATTGGATTAAGCCAAGTCCGCAAACAGTAAACTCGATTAAGAGTTGTGTTTTTTTTGTTTTAATAATTAATGTTGTATTGAAAATAAACAATTTTAAATACATTATTCTTGTGTGCATCTTTGTGAATAGTGAAATCGGTACAAAATTTTAATCGAGTTTAATAATACGTTGCATAACTTTTCGGCCAAACATTTTTCAATGCGTTTCGAATGCCTAAAAGAAATGTAAAATGCACCACAGATAATTTGATCACTATTACAACATAAAGTCTTCTAGAAAAACACACTTACTTATGGTTTCTATGACATAAGCCAGTTGTTGAGTCATATAATAATAATGTATGGAAGCTTTTCGTACTGCAGATGTATTGTCTGCTCCAAGATGCTGCAGAGTGCAAAATCAGTCGTGCATGGAAAATTGCATACCGTGACTTGGTCCACTCGTATTATTTGTGCATTCCGATTTGGATATATTAAATTCAGATATTTAGAATGACAACAATGCTGCACTTTAATATTATTGTACAGGTACAGAAATGTTTGAGTATATAAAGAATTTTATTTTGTCAAATGCTTTTGTGTATCAATATTAAAAAGGTTATTAGATAAATTGAGTTACTTTACATTGTAAGTGTAACCGATCTGAAACGGATTTATAACTCGTATATAAAGACATTTTAAAAATATACTCTTTCACGAAAAGGGGGAAAATAATATGGAAATTATGTTCAGATTTTTTCATTTATAAACAAAATATCTTCTCAGTGTAAATGCGGACCATGAAAGTTAATTTGTTTTCAAATATAAATTACTATAAATTATTTTCTCCACAGGTTTTAGATAGTATAAACATATATAAAATACTTCTGATTCACTATTTTTACAACATTGAGCTATTTATTTGGGATGGTTTCCTATTTGTAGATAATATAACAATTTCCACCTTTTTGTAATAAAACCATCAATCTTTTCAACAAAAATAAAATAACGTTAACCAATATGTACATAGTGAAAATAAATAAAAAAGATACTACTATTCTCTATGATTGTTCACGCACATATTATGAACCAGTGCTGTGGAGACGCAGTCATGTTTTATTGTCTATCAATTTGAGTAGCAGTCGTTAGAAGTTGGCCGAAACGATTAAAATAATTTGTTTACAAATGATTTCACTTTTTATCGACACTTTAACTTTGAAATGATTCTAATAGACTAAAGGATCGGAAAATAATACATTATTTGTTGTAGTGGATGGTAAAATTATGGTTACGTATAATTAGCAATTTATTGACGTAAGTGAAAACAAACTAGTCAGGCGTTTTGAAGAGACTAGACATATTTTAAATCCGAGTCAGAAATAAAAAACCTTAATCGCTTTGATTATAATAAAAATACCTTGATGAATTAAAATACTGAATTTGAATCGTTCAAACTATGTACATTTTCACAGATGTTGTCACTAACGACCCGGGTTTCGCCTTTCGGCATCTTCAGGCATCCAAGTGCACGGATGAACTTGAACTGACGCTTAGCAAATGAAAGTTTCGTGTTTATATAAGATATAAATGCATCACTGAGTCCAAAGCCATTGCTGGCGAAAAGGATGAGCCCATGGGAATGCCAACAGATTTGAGTAGTGAGCAGTTTCAAGAATTATATAATTTGTTTGTCGGCAAAGGTTTAATGATTATATGATTTTATGATTATATAGGGTATAGAAGTGGAGATGTGGGAAAGGGAAAAAGAGCTTATGACTGTCCGTATTTGGGGGTAACATTTTTATCCCTTGTTCCTGATTGAAAACGTGTCCTTCCGAAATTAAGTGATTAGCAAAAGTAGACGTGTCTTTTTTCAATCTAAAGGCTGCCATATGTTCTTAAACTCGGATGTTCAGTGTCCTTTCTGTTTTGCCGATATAAAACTTCCGATTTAAAATGAAATATCAAACTTTCCCACATCTCCACTTCTATACCCTATAAAATCATAAAATCATATAATCATAAAACCTTTGCCGACAAACAAATTATATAATTCTTGAAACTACTCACTACTCAAATCTGTTGGCATCCCCATGGGCTCATCCTTTTCGCCAGCAATGGCTTTGGACTCAGTGATGCATTTATATCTTATATAAACACGAAACTTTCATTTGCTAAGCGTCAGGTCAAGTTCATCCGTGCACTTGAATGCCTGAAGATGCCGAAAGGCGAAACCCGGGTCGTTAGTGACAAAATCTGTGAGAATGTACATAGTTTGAACGATTCAAATTTAATATTGAAATTCCACCAAGCACCTTCAGTCGAAATCTTAAATTATAAAATACTGAAGACTGCAAGATATCATACATTGAGAAATTCATTATGCCCAAAACGATGAAACGTTGAAAATAACATATTATAATACTTTATTGAAATTGCTAATGATTTGTCAATACCATTTGCTGGCATGGAATCTTGTAAATATAAAATGCACATACATTGGCATTTTTCACAGTAGGTATATTATAACTACTCTTTGTTTTGACATTTGACTATTTCAGTATTAGCGACAATAATATGTAATAATTTAAATAATTCTTTCACACAACAAACCTTAATCTTTCAACATAAATTTATTTAAACTACGATACGTTGAATTTTTGAATAAAAATATTACGCGAAAAGGTGTCTTATCTAACGATTTTTATAATTGGACAATGCATAGAATCTTCATGACAAATTTATTTTGATACGGATGAAAAAATAAGTTAACTTTATTGATTACCGAATAAAATACGAGTACTTGTTTAATATCACTGATAATCACAGCAGATAATTCTCATAAATGAAACATAGAGCTTGCACTTTTAAAGCAAAACGTTTTTTTTCTTATTTAATGTATTAATCAATGTTATTGATTTGTTGTATTGTAACATATACATCGCATTGATGTAAAATTTATGAAGAATTAGTATTCCTTAATTAGAAGTAAGTCATTAAGAAAATATCGTTCAATAAAAAACAGATTGGTCTTATTCGTTCATTGGTTTATTAAAGAATTATTTTTTGATTTCAATCCGTCTCGAATATTAACGATATCATAAAACACGTTGTCTACGGCATCCAGTCAAATTAAAAATCATTCCCGACTCGTTTTATTGTGCGGTTTATATGCCACGTTAAAATATAACGCGTTTCTAAGTCTAGACAAAGGCAATATTATATAATTTAACAAAATTTAATAAATATTCATTGAAGTATAGAAAAACCACAGCGCAAGACTGCTACTGAGAGAGTCTTGTAATAAATTTCTCAGATCGTTCAGTGGTTTAGGTGCCTAACGCAAATGGGTTTCTTCAACTGTTTGATGTGTATTTTTTATGTCTTCTACATTTCAAATTGTATCGCCTGGACACGAAGAGTTGAAATAAAACAATTATTGTATTTTAATTTTAACAATAATTTTGCGAGACTGCTTCGAAATAAATAATTATTCAATAAGCTGTATTATATTATTTTTCAAAATAAAAGATAAATTGCTATAATATGGAAAGTTCTAGTTGTTCTTTTTTATTATTTAGGCATACTATATGGAAAAGCATAATACATTAGATTTTTTAATCAATCATTTTGTTGAATAAACAAATATCGATTTCATTGCTCGTTTTGTAAATGGACATTACAAATAAATTATTGAAGTAAAAAATACAAATTGTATCGGCTCTTCAAAAATAATATATTACACTTTAACTGATTAATAATTATGCTGAATAACTAACACCATTGCTATATTTTTAGATTTTTAATAATTGAGTCTGTCACGTTTATGCCAATTCAATCATAAATATATTGAAAGTTGCCAATTGTAGTTAGAAATATTCTTTAGGCGGATGAAATAGCGACATAAACAATTTATTTTAAATATTTAAAAATGCTTTAGGCTTAAAAAATTAACACATTATACAACAAGAGGCATTGATTTTTATCTATCTATAATGTGTAATGAAATGCCGTGTCTATTAGTGAATAAATTACTTATTGTGCGTATAACTTTTCATCTACGATTTTGTAAACGAAATCCTGCTATTTATGAGAGAAATATCGATAAAATAAATAGTTTTTTTTTCCTATTTAATATTCCAATGCAGTTTTCTCTCAATCAAAAAATCATAATGCTGTCATATCATTACAGGTTTCATTAACATCAAAGAATAAAAAAGTTATTTTCTTTTTAAAATATAGTGTCAAACAGTTTGTATGCAAAAATAAACGGTCACGTATATTTCAAGAAAATATAGTTTGAAAATCCACCGGCAGCTTGCAATGAATGTACTGAACCGGCTACTTGGAATATTAAATTTGATGAAACCATACAGCTTTGTAACACAGCAGAAAGTTGTTTCCGTATGCTCTTTATGCATAAAACCAAGTAACCGTTCCTTTATTTAATTGGATATTATGATTAAATATAAAGCCTAATCTATGAAAGCGTTCGAAACAATTAAATTTATAATTAAGCAATTGATTTTTGAAAGCACCATCAGAATTTCAATATTCAATTGCTTCAGTAAAATAAAGAGTGTTTACTTAACAAGTATTTAAAACTTTAAACTCAGAAAAAGAAACAAAACTTTTCAAGATATTAACGCTTTACTGTCTTTAAGGTTTTTTTGTTTTAAAAATAATGTTATATCATATAAATTGCTATGATTCATTCGTTTTAAGCTTACACGTTGGTTTCTCACCACTACTCTTTGTGTATATGCAGCCAACGTTTTACGGCTGCCTTCCACTACGTTATCAGCCAAAAAAAAGAAGTCTACTCTCACCTTAATGACTCGAGCAAAGCTGTAAGGGACTAATTTTAAGCAATGCAGTAATGTGCTTAAAAAATATTTAAAGAGCGACTAGCTCAGTCATTTAAATCAAGTATACTGTGTTCAATTTTTATACTGAGGACTCGTTGTTATAGACGATTTTATTGGCTCTAGAGCAGCAATATTCAAACCTGAAGGCGCGCCTAACTGAGAAGGCGTGGGCTATTGAAAAAAGTGGCGCAAACAGTTTTTAAAAAATCTTAACTCTTTAAAACGTGTTTTTATTATTATATTAACTGATTTATGGGGAGGTGCGAAGATATTTATTTTCAAAAAGAGGCGTCGTGACATAGAGTTTGGAAACCACTGCTATAGGGAAGAATCAAGGCTATAACGATACCCAAATAAATTATAAAACTTTTAAAATACCTTGAAGTAAACTTTTGTTGCAATCAAGTTAGCGTGGCCTATTGGTCCCGTGTGAGGACGGACCAAATCAAACAGTTCTGCTCGTTTGAATTTCATCTCAGGGTAATCTCAAAAAACATGATTAACGTTCTATGCAACATTCCCAAAAGAGCAGTCCGGTTTTAAAACCAACATGTTCAGCAAGAATAGTTTTGCGTTGGACTTGCCATGGCCAGTTAGAAACATACACACACAATACAAAGAGTACAATATAAGCCTACAAACAATGTCTCATTATGGTTACAGCTGTCAAAATAAACGCCTTTGCATAAGTTATTTTACTCTATGGCTTATATTATATTGTCTATGGTGTATAAGTTGTCATCGTGGATGGTTAATAAATTTTATTTTAACTATAGAAAGCTTATAAACATAAATAATCGACTTTATTCGCATTTTTTGTTCTTGAGACATAGCGTAGATGTTCAGGGTTACGGGACATTTGTTTCTAGGTGAATTGCCAGCATTAAAAACGGCGTTATTGTAAATCGTATAATTATTAATTGAGAATAATTCTTAGTTTTGAAATTCATTGTATGTATATGTGAAAAGTAATAATGTGGCAACTGAAAACTGTTCTGTCACGATTAATAAAAGCACATCTTAAATTAAATTAAAGGGATACTATGATATAAAAAGTAGGCATAAAGTTAAAGGCATAAGTTTTTTTTCTGCATTTGATGATTCATATAAGTTGTCTCCAATTATTTATATGAAAACTTCAATGGAATAATTTAAAGTGCTTATTTTTTCAAATAAGTAGTCAAGTTAAAAGAAACTTGAACACTTTTATCGTTGAATATCAATAGTATGCTTAAATGAAGTCCCTGAATTCTCGTACGAAATACGCAATTTAAATAAAGCCACCTTCCGTAGACATAAATGAATTATTTTCTACACGCAATCTCCATATAAATAATTTATCGATCAAGCAGTAAATTTAAATGAATACATTTTAGGTATATATTTATCACAACCCTTAATAAAGATATTAGCTTTCTGAAATAATCCATCATAAGTCAAATAAAGTTATTTATAAGTATTATACATATATTTCTTAATAAATCATTTATTTTTAATAAAGTTTATTGAAACCAGTTTAACCTTATATTATTTAAACATAGTATAATATTTTCATTGAACATTATGCGTAAGGTATAAAAAGAACCAATTAAACGAACGTATTTAAATAAGTATTTACTTAAGACATTTTCTAAATAACACAAATGTTTTTTTTGCTTTGGTTTTGGCCAGACAAGTTGTGATTTTTGACTTACATTATCTTTTCGCTCACATATAGTGTTATACCAGATCCAAAACGAAGGGTGTACTTTTGAATATGGAAGAAGGGGAAGAAATCTGTGGTCGAGTGGTCAACGTCGTCGCTTTCAGTTGCATTGCTCACGTACTTTTCAGTCAATTATGTGATTACGTTCTAAGACATGGATTTCTCCCATCCGTATGGTTAAAAAAATGTATAATATAGTGATTAAACAACAACTGGTGCTGTTTTAGAACTGTACCTTCTCTATTCTCGAAAGAGAGGGTGAGAGACTGCTTGGTTTGTTTTTTATAAGATTATCTCCACACTAAAATCGTACATAGTTGAAAAAATATATATTATATAAATGCTTCCCTACTGACTAAAACTAGTTTTGACGTGTCAACAGAATTATTTGTTAAAAAATGTACAAAAAATGCATGGCTTATTTTTTTCTATGTTTGAGGTAACCATGGTTATAAAAAGTTAGTAGATGTTGAGCATTCTTTATATTTTTTAATATCTTTCAAGACTGTTTATTCCTTTCAAATATTAACCTTTGCGATGCTTTCTTGAACCGAGTCAATATTAATTTGATAGCAAACTCATCACGAAACCCGGATTTTAATAAATAAAATCAACAGTTTTAATAATATAGTGAAAAAGTGAACCCGTTTGATCGTTGTTTTAATGGAGTATTTTATAAAACGGCGAGTCAACCCGTTCAAGGCGCGTAAAATAATATTGTAAAGTACAATATTTACAGCATTATTTTGACAGAAATTAATTTATTATAATATTAAATTTATGAAATACTTTTATATGAATGACTGTAGAAAAGTCTTCTAAAGCATACATTCCACGGGTTTATATTGGTGATTGTAAAAAACTAAAATATAAATCAGAATTTTCTTAAACGTATTTACTTATTATACAACATACACACGCAACAAAACAACACGCAAAAATTAAACTTTAATCTTTTCAAATTTATAAATAATTGATACGCTGTAGTTTCAAGAATTATTTATTTATGTTACGTAAGTTTGATTACTGTAAATCTTTAGTCTGTATAGTGCAAGTTGAAATATTGAACCTAGATTTATTTATAAATTACTTACATCGCGTGATAATATTATCAAGGCCATCATTGTCAGCAAATTATATTTGAATTACACAAAATTTTAGATTGATATAGATTGTTTATATTTTTTTATATTGTTTAATATGTTTTATTAATTGTTTGTGTAAGTAATCTACTAATAAAAATGGCAAAATTGTCAATGTGTAAGACCATATACCCCGCCCAATACTGTTATTTTCTGAACAATCGAGCTATAGTCGATTTTATTTGACTAAAATACATTGATTTATTTAATTAATTATATCATCACAAATCAATAATTTTCCTGCATTTTAGTTTTTTTGGCTTCAAAATTGCTCTTTTTAATTAGCAGAAATGATTTAAATAATTTAATATCTTTCTCCCTTTGTTCGATCGGCAACAAAAATGAAATAATTTTGCTTTTTTTATATTGAGATTTACACAAATATTCAATAAAACCTTGCTCATGGAATAATAAATATTGTAGAAAATAAATCAAACACAAAGTCACTTAAAAATTGGTGTACAGTCAAGAAACTGCAAGGTGTTTTACACACTTAATGCAAATGCCCCGAGAGAGTTTGAACACAGCATATATCATCATTTTTTTGATTGGATTTTGTAAGATTTAAAAAATAAAAAAGGCCACAAGCTGTAAATTTACTCTGAAGGAAGCAAGGAGAATTTTGACGATGCTGCGTGTTGAGCAAAGTTGTGTTTTGAATAACTAACGCGGACCAAACAGATGATTAATTTTAACATATATTTTATTTATCGAACTCTTAAGCTGACAATCGAAGAAAGATTTCTTTAAGAGACTTGCATCTTCGTACAATGTCCTCAATGGGTTTCTGATTATTTGATAAAACGAAGGCTTAACTGCACGGCAGAGACCGCGTCAAAGCCTGCGAACGACCGCACTCTTCAAATATACCTCCGGCGAATCCTTTGAGTAGAAAATTTATTTAAATAAACTGAATTGAAAACATTCAAACGCTTCGAAAGGATGACCAGAGTCAGAAGTCTAACATAAACAGGCGAATTTATGTTCCGCATTTTGTTTTAAGCATATCGACTTCTAATGTGAAGCATGTGGAAGCGATATAAAGAGTCTCAGCTGAAATTGAAGGATTAAATATAAGCTTTTCCTACTTTGATTTCCTGTATTTTTAATCAGATAATTTGAAGGTGGAAACGTATAAAAACATAAAATTCATCAATATCTTTAAATTGTATAGAGTAAAATAACGCAAAATTAAAAAAAAACATTTGAAAAAATAATAGATACCGCTACAATGGATTGCCGTGGTTGAGTGATGGTACACCTAGTCTTTTGTCTGACACAATTGTGCATTTAAGTAATTCAAGCATCGAAAGATTTAAAGAATTTAAATTCGTATCTTAAATTGATACTTTCAACGTTTCTATACATTTGTTTAAATGTTATGAAGTTTGTTATTAGTCTATGCCAGGGTTTCCCAAACTATGTTCCGCGGAACACTGGTGTTCCGTGGAACCTAAATAGGTGTTCCGCGAAAATTTGGAATGATAACATACGCTGCAACAAATTTAAGCATCTTCTCCTTTGTATCAAAAATCGAGTGATAGTAAATCTCCAGTGATGTTAAAAACGCCAAATATCTAGGTACAGGCGGGGTTTTTAATCACTATGAACTTTGTTTACTCATATTTTTATGAAATATGTTTTAAAGAGAATTAATCAATACATAATAAGTGGTTTAATAACTAATATTTTTACGATTAAGAATTACCCGACCTAAAAAAAGCTGTGTTCCGGTAACATTTCCAGATTTGACAAGTGTTCCGTTGAATTTTCCGGACTCGCAAAGTGTTCCATCCCAGAATAAGTTTGGGAAACCCTGGTCTATGCAATCAAAAAGTACTATATTAATTTTAATTGTTTTCAAAAAATCTGACTTTTAAATTACAGTGAGCAATATTTAATAAAATTCATGTTCTTACATAGTGATATGTCAGAACAATAAAAATAATAAAAGATTTTTAATACTTTTTCCACATAAAATTTATTAGATCAGGACCGGTTTCGCTCATCGCGAGCATTATCAACTGATCAGTTGATAATGCTCGCGATGAGCGAAACCGGTCCTGATCTAATAAATTTTATGTGGAAAAATTACTAAAAATCTTTTATTATTTTTATTATAATGCCTTTCCACCAAGTATTGACAGTGAACACCTTAAAAGTGAACAGATGTCAGAGCATTACATATTTAACGAAGCGTCGCCTTAAATAATTGAAAAAAAACAGTTGGTAAATATTAAAATTATTTTATACCCGTTGAAACACCAATTATTTGATAAATTTATTTAAAATATAATAAATTGAAATTACAGACACAATTTTACTACATACATACATCAAAATGTTAACATGAAAAATTAAAAAACAACGAAAAAATCTTAAAATTATATTAATATGACTTTACCGTCAACAACTGTTTGTTAATAGAAAATTTAAATTAACTTCGTTACTGTTTGTTGTTTCAAAAGAAAGATTGGATTTTATTTCGATGTACAACCATTTTATTAATACAAATAAAAACTGCGTTCCACTTGGTATTATAGAAGCAAGTAGCTCAGCTGAAAATTTTATTTAGTGATCCAAACACCATGTGAAGTCTGCCTTCTTGTAGTCAGATATTGCAGCGGCCGAACCGGATAAATAATATATCCCCACTCTCGTTTCATTCCTGCGATCCCTTGAAAAAATCGTTTGGATAAATTGGAATAAAAACACACCAGTGGCTTAATTAGATTTCATGCACACAGTTGGCTATATGACCGCAATAATCTGTCCATAGCTTCCGAATTAGTTTTAATATATTTCACTTATAAGATATCGTAAAGAAGCTATTGAATTTTATTTGTGTAATATCTTTAAGGTAAAGACTTTTTCTGTATTTGGCAGTAGGTAAGAACGTCATAGTCAAAGTTGCATGTCAAATATCTTATTGAAGAATTTATTCTAGCAGGGTCACAAATAGTGACGAATTATGTGGAAAAAGTCAGCTATTTTTATAAGTAGAATTGTTATTATTTCCATTAACCTTTTTCACCGTCGACAAAACGTCGATATTTTTAACATTATTTTTACAATAAAAGATGACTCTTGACATCCTTATTTCAATATATATTTATGAAAGTTGTACATATGTATTTCTGATATAAATTCCAAAATAAATTGCCTTATAATTATATTCTTGTAACCTAGCAATGTGTTATTCAAATATTTCATATCAATATCATGATTAACCATTGAGTAATCTAGAATGAACCAGTAATTGATAAACTATAATTAAATTTTATATTTATATTTATAAAGTATTTCAAAGGCATTTTTGAGATTATATAGACTTTAACTAAGTGTGTCCAATAAATATCTACATAAAGTTAAATGAAACTTTTTGTCACAAAAGACAGCTTCATCAGACTCACCTTTTCGACAAACAGTTAAATGTAATATTTTCATTAATCTTAGGCGTTAATATAAAAAAAACCCAAGAAATATTCGATTCAGTTGAGTTCATTTTTTTTCAACTATTTTCGTTTAAGTAATTAAATATTGTTCTTTTTGTATAATATTTGGAGCCAAAAGTTTTTATTATCGATTAATATTTTTCGTAATTGCCAAATCAACTAAATAATCAAATATATTTTGTTAGATTTTTGTGACATAAATAATTGGTTAAAATAAATAACAATAGCAAATACATTAATTGTATTGTAAGATTTTTTCAATCTGATGAATTTTGTTACAATTAATTATATTTATCCATATTGCTTCAAACATAAATATTTTAATCTCACATTTAAGTAATGTTTAACAAATCACGTTTAAAATTGTTGTTTTTGTTTAGCTTTCTAATTGAAATGCTAATAAAGTTATTATTCGTAAACTTTCCCTAATGAACAAAATAAACAATGCTAACTTTATAAGTTTCATAGTTTTATTAATTTCCATCGAATTTGATTTAGTAGAAATGTTTTTTCTTCTTTGACTTCTTAAAATGCCTGAGACTAGTATATCACTATAAATATTAAAGCGTGCTATTTATGGCTCACGATAATTTGATCTGTAGCATTCGCTGATTGGGAAGTAAACGAGAGCATTTTTAGTAAGGGAAAAGTCGCTTATCAATTTTCAGGGTAAAATCTGATCGAGTAAATTAGATCTACATAATGTTACATGACTTTTTCAATCAATGATTAATATAATGAAATCATAACGATGCATTTTTTAAATCTATCTCCGCTTCTAATGTGGAGCATATGGCCTTCTCATGGAGGTATCTTGACAGATTTTTTTTCTATGGGAACCTTTTGTTATTCAGTGGCTCCACCTCACTTTTTTTCACAGTGAGTAGTAGGGAAGGAAGAATAAGGCTAGAACAGGACTAGTGATTAACTAAACGCTATTGCTACACCCAATTATTAAAGGATCAGAAGGATGGAAGGAGAATAAATAATGTGAATTGACATCACAAACACCCAGTCTTCGATTACAACTTTGAATTGAATATTTCTCAAATTCACTGTGATCTTACCGGGAATCGAACCCAGACCTGCGTGATCGGTAAAGCAAACTCATACCAACTGTGCTTCAGCAGGTGATGATACATACATATACCAAAAGAAACTTTCATATTTTCGGTAAGATTTTGTTATTTCTTAAATATATTGATGCGATTATTTGAATGATTTATATTCATATGTCTAGAACCTCAGTTTTAAAATAAACATTTTCCCAAATATTTCATTAAAATCTCTGATGAATGTATGTGGTGTATCTTATAGTAAAATTATTTGTTGTGTATATATATTGTTGTGTATGCCGCCTGTGTGGTCGAGTGGTCAACGTTGTTGGCTTCGGCTACAGAGGGCCCGGGTTCAAATCCCGGTACGAACAGTTTTATAAATTGATTTTTCAATCGATTTATGAATTTCTGTTCAAAGGCATGGATGTATGTGATGTCTTGAATTCCCCCCTCTCACCCATCCTATCCTATGAATGAGGCGTATCGAGAGCGATTAGTTTCCAACTAATCCTGTCCTAGCCCTATCCTTCTATCCCTACTCTCTTTGGAAAAAGAGAGGTTGAGCAACTAAGTAACAAGCAGTTCTCGTAGAAACACTTCTGTTCAGATAAACTCCATTAGGAGTCCATATGCTCCACATTGGGAGCGGACATGGTTTAAAAAAATATATTTTATTATTTTAAAGTTAATTAGACCTTTAGCCAATACTTGTAAGTTTCGTTGATGTAAATACAAAATAAAAGTGCATAATTAAACAAGAATTCTATGTTCACCGAAGCGTTAATTAATAAAGGTATGATGCACACAAACAGGTAGCGTAAAATCAACTCAGAATCACTTTGGAAGTAACAAAGTCACATTCGTGCCAACCCTTACTTCGCTCTGGAGTGGAGAGATTTTCGGGCACGCCATCTCAATGGTATTATCAATTGCGGCGCCGCCGTGTAAATGACCGCGCGGCGCCCGGCATTCTGATTAGGCGTCGTCCCTACCCCGGACTCGACCCCATAGTCCACCCGACAGAGCGCACACCCTTCCGTATAGTGCAATTTAGAAAAGTGTGTCAGCATATTTTGACAGTTGAAGCGTGCTTTCGGAATGATCTTGTATGTAATATGTAGGCTACGTTTTGTGCCAAAGCAACTGCGTCCAAAATAAAGTAATTTTTGAAAATGCTACTCAGAAAATTGAGTGTATTGATGGTTGACAAAAAACTGTCATTTTGTATATTATATTAATCAATATATTTACCTTCAAAATTTTTTATGTAACAGTTGTAAAGGCTTTAGCTTCGAGCGATTATATTTTTTTCAATCTCCAGTGATCTTAGTAGATACCTCTTATTACTACAATTTATTGTCAGATTTTAAGCCCATTAATTTAATTATTGTCAATGTGTAATACTTAGCATTTATAAATATTATATGGTTATCAAAAATATGCCGATTCTCAATCGAAATATAACGTACTGCTAAACTTGCTTAATTAGATATATAATATAAAGTAAGAAACTGCTGAATAACGAATTATAAAATTTGAAAGGGTATGATTTTAAATCAAATTGTGCGTGTAGCTGATCAAAAAATAATTAAATGTCAATAAATATAGGTCTAAGAAGTGTAATTATATTACTTTATTTGTTGTGTAATTGTTAATGTAAGCCAAACACGTCATTAAAACACGTTCAAGCAAGAATAACCAAAATTTAGGCATTCGACAAATTTGCAATATAACATGGGGAATGTAATATTCTTGATTTATCTTTAGACTCGACAAGGAGTAGATAAAACTCTATAACAACAATTAATACTCAATATTACTTAAACTAAATCGCTGAGCCAGTCAAATTTTTTTTTATCTTTATATAATTAAGTACAATAGTGCATAGTTTGAAAAAGTTCCTCTGCAGCTGTTTATTACTCCAAGAATTTTCAGAGTAAACTCGTTTCTATTCTTGTTCTCTGTAGCTTTATGAAAGCTTGCCATGAAACAAGAGCTGCATACACATAACTAGTCGTGGTGGGACAGTTTTCAAACAAGTTGTGTTTTAAATGTTTGATTATTAAATAATCAACTATTTTTTAGAAATGCTTTTTGGTAAATTCAGTGGCATCGCTTACTTCAAACATAGTAAATAAATACTGTACTGTGGTTTTTATAATATGTCTTGATAATTTTGATTAGAAAAAAGGGGTTTTTTGTGGTTAACGCACTTACAACGAGCCAGTTATATCTTTATGGCAACTGTAGTATGTAACAAAAATTTGTTTGGTTCGTATTATGAACTCAAAATCTTTCACATATTAAAATTATGCTATATATTATACTAATATCAGCTACGGACACAATTATAATTCCACCTAGCAAGAAGACGTTACTTTTGATTATTTTTCAAGTAAATTTAGAAAAACTGAATAAAAAAAAAATATCACAATATATTCTAATAACTCCACCTTTGCAAATCGCGTGAGTAGTGTTTGCTGCGCAGGGATGTACGCAAAGGTAAAAGCGGTACATTTTTTATGACGGTCAGTGAATGTATTAAAGTGGAACGGATCCATGTTTTCATTTTTTTTTCTTTTTATACTTTGGAAGGAAGATTTATTAATGTTTGCTGGATTTTACTCGGATGTGTAAATTTTTCGGGGTTTTCAGAGTGGCTAAACCTAATATTTAAATTCAGTCTGCCGCTTTTTAATGTTGAATTATATTTTAAATATGACTGAATTATTAAAACATTCAAATAAAAAACCACATGAAGAAACAAATACGTTATAACGTCACTATATTATAATGAATTGTGTATCAGTACCATTCACACGTTAAAAGAATAAATAAAAGTCTCATAAAATATAGTAAATATTATTTTTCATACTATTTTTTTTTATATTCATAAAAATAAACGTACGTTGTTTATTTTTTTAAGAATAGTCATCTCGGAAGAGAAACTGATTATAACCAGCCTTTTTGTTTATATACTATCAATATCCAATTCAATTTAATTTTAGATAGTTCAATTTTTATTAAAAATAAATAGTCGGAATTGAAATTTAAAACAAAAATACCAAATGTCTAAGTAATGCTAATGTAGGTAACAATTTGCTACTATATGATAAATTTATGCATTGACCCTTTTCACTATACATTTGGATTCGCAATATCTTATAATTTTATATTATGGATAATGAAACTAAATGTCTTTTTACGATATTGTGGAAACAATCTTAATTAACATCAGTCACCACTTTTACTTTATTTATCTTTAAAGATTTTTAAATTATATATTGGAGGTGTTAAACATTTTAATTTTGTGTAGTTATAAAATCACATCTACTGTTATTTGTAAATTCTTTTCAGCGTCAATTTTTGTTTACATCTTTTCATTTAAATTTGTTTTTGTATTAATAGCACTGTTAAATTATATTTCTTATCAGTTGGCAATGTTGTTAGCCGTGAGCAAAACCACTACCGATTTTTATAAATAAAGTAAAAATAAAGTATAAAGGAATATATTTTTTTTCTAAATATAAACTATTTATTGTCAACAATGTTTTCAACATGCAAGGGTTGAGTCAAAACGTATTTTACATAATTGTATTCATTTCTTATGCTCCTTTCTTATCTTAAGAGAACTCAATTACAGCAATAAAACAGCGAAACACGCATTTACGAAGCAGTTGTGAACGCTTTTATTCCTAATAATAACCATAATAGCAATATCCCTCAGTTCGTCCCTTATTCCTATGGGACTCCCCGTTAACCCTAGCCGATATAGTCAAACTCGTTCGTAGATAGCTCTCCTAAGCATTTTCCTTCGGGATCAAAGTACCCAGTGCGATCTCATGAACAAGCAAAAGCTATGGCAAAAACACATGAAGATGCATCGATATTAAGGTTTGGGAACGGAGATACAACAATAGTTATACGTACGATGATTAATTGACTGAGTCGTGTGGATCATACAGAATTATTATTGCTGCGTGCTTGAATTTGAAATGAAAGTTCCGTTTTAACTTTACTCATATTTAATTACATCGTTATACTAAAGTATTTTTGAATAACTTGTTATCAAATAAATATATAGCCTTCTTTCAAATTAAGGAACAACAAAATATCAGCCCTAATTTGATGTTTAATTTATAAAATATCACTATTATGAACAATTATCTGATACAACAAAGTAGATCGCCACCCTTACAATAGACTTTGGCAAAAAAATATAAACAGTATTTAATAAAAAAAAACGCTTATTTGAATACCATATAAAATATATCTGTATTTTTAGCATAGTATAACGATTTGATTATTTTTATAAACATAATATTTTATATATTCATACTAAAAAGACTTATATTTTATACATTTTATGTGAATAGTTTTGGATACCAACGAATGATGGCTTGTAAATAATAGTAATTTCAAATTATTTTTTGTTATGTATTTTTTTAAAAGTTTAGAAACACTCGCTTCATAAGTGAATTTAATTTATTTAAATGAAAAAAATATATAAAATATCGTAGTCAGATGTTTTTTTTATATAATGTGTTAAAAAACGTATATAATACAAAATTAATGGTCTATTTAATTCTATATATTTTATTATATTGAGATATAAGTATGGCTCACAATAGAATGAAATGAGATACAATGAAATCTGAAAATAGACGTTTAGTCATATTGTTATGTTAAAACGTTCTCATATTACACGTAAGTGGATAACAGCAGAATGATGCTACGTCGGAGATATAACACAATGATGTCACACACGGGTAATATGTAGTGGATATTGCTACGCCGTAGCATTGCTACGACCGCAGTAACAACTCGTAATAGCTAGTCAGACACACACAAGGAATTAGGGAAATCGTTGTTGTACGTCATTAGTTAAAGGTTGCGTATTTATTTTATTTTTCAAACAATCTCCAATATAGCTTTGAAAAATATACTATTGAAATTCTAAAATCATTGATTATTTATATTTTTTCACGATTGTGAGTCAACTAAAACGTAGACACAATAAGTGTTTTTTAAGTACAGATAAAAAAAAATACTTATTTATAAAGGTAGACAAATAATTATTTATAGCTGGTAAAACTGATCATAGTCTAAGAAACGATTTAACGGGGTAACATGATTATAATTGTAAGCATTCATGTGAACAAAACGTTCGCTAAAAATACGTTACGGTAATGATATATTTTGATAATCCAACAAATGGTATCCAACGAAATACCGCAATACAATAAATAAAGTATTTTTATTGCTATTAAATATTTATTATAATAAAGTTAATTTGCATTACATGAAAAACCCAGTTGAAAAAAGGTGCGCAAAACAATTTCTGATAATTTTATCAAATTGTGACAGTTCTCAATAAATTGTGTTTTATTTTTAGTAATAAAATTATTTTACAAAAAAGTGGTTAAAAGTTAATTGAATAAAAAAATTCAAAATATTATGTACCTTTGTTGATATTAATTTTACAATTTGTATCAGTGGTTCCCAAACTTAATGTTACTACGCCTTCCTTTGAAGAAAAAAAATTTTTCGCGCCTCCCTATACTTTATTTCATATATGTAGTAATAAAGACACGTTTTAAAGGGTGAATAAATATTTTGGAGTGTTCGCCTATCCCTTTGCAATAATTCATGCCTCCCAAGTTGGAAATCGTTGATTTATATGATTATAATTCGGTCACTTATTAAAGTATCTTCAAAGTTGTTAATTCTTAGTTACTTAACAAAGCTGGACCTGATTTCATTGAAGAATTTTGAAACAAATGACTAGTCTAAAATCATAACTCTTATTGCCCTAAAATCAGATTTTGAGAAAAAGGCAAATAACCACTCCCGGCTTCAGCAGTATTGTCCGTAATAGTAAAAAAGTTTTAAATTACTTTACTTAGTATGCAAAAATTACAGCTTTCTTAAGATGAGAATTACTCATTAATGATTTATTCTTTCTAACCATCTTATATTATTGAAAACAAAATGTAAGTTTATGGTACCAAGTAATTTTTGATACCAAACTATTTTTCTATCCGCGTGTTGTCACATTGAAAACCACTTTGCATAATAAGCTCAAAAATTTAGCAAATCCAAATTTTCGTTTTGATCCTCGACGCCTCAAGCATAAAATAATACGAAGAATTTCTTTACGACACCCAAAAATGACTATTTGTATGTTAGTAGGTCAATGTGAAGTGATAAACTTACTTCCTCAACCATTTGTGCAACTTAATTGGATTTAGCAATTACAGCAGCACAAAAAATCTGACCGTGTATGGTTATATAATGAGGGTTGAAAGGGGAATCATGAAAATAGCACACTTCGTGACTCATTAAAACGAATTGGGTGTTTTAATGTCCCGTTCTTAAATTGTGCCCTGTAAAATAAACAAATTTGTTTTTTTATTTGTTAAATTGAAGATTTAAAGCATTCTGTTGGTTGAAAATGTGATTTTTATCGTGCATACGGTTTCAACGTGGTTATTCACTGATAAGATACTTTGAAAACAATATTTAAGTTAAAAATATTTAAACTCAACACTACGTTTTAATCAACGGACTACGTTGTTCACTTTTAGGGTGTTCACTGTCAATAATTGGTGGAAAAGAATTATAATTATAAAAACACAATATTCCTTTGTACTTCATTCCACTTTATTTTGTAGGTCAAGACCGGTTTCGCTCATTGCGAGCATTGCCAACTGATAAGGAAAATATATTAACAGTGCTATTTATACACAATCAAATTGAAATGAAAGGTGTAAGCAACAATTAACTACGAAAAGAATCTACAAAGTACACTATAAGTGACTACAATTACACAAAATTAAAATACTTAACACCTATAACATACAATTAAAAAATCATCAAAGACTAATAAATTATAAATGCTGAACGATTGAAATATTAAATATATATATGTACATATATATAATATATAAAAGAGCAGTTAACATAGGCTATTACAAAGAACTAGTAAGTTTACTTAATTACTATGTTTCATATTCCGCTAAACTTCTCACAAGAATATTATATAATAATATAATATTATTACGTTTCAAAAAAATCAATTTAAAAAGAAAACGAATGGATTTTTTTTAATGTGTGCATATTGTATGCACACCAGTTTTTGAAACATTAAATTTATTATTTTTTGATATTGTCTGCAAATGTATTACCAAATTGAAACTCAGTTTTCAAACATTGGTTTTTTGCAAATGATCTAAATTTTTGAAATGTTTTCCTCATGATATTGGATGGAATTTAAAGCTTACTCCCACTTTGTTTGATATAATTTAAGCTAAAAAAAAATTAGCGTTTATATGTCATTTTAATAAAAAATCGTTCAGAATGGTTTTTTCAACTCAATGATTCAAAAAATGACATGATTTGACATGCAGCTTTAAGTTGTTTCAAAATCACAAGACTTTCAAAGACATTCCTTAAATGATGTGTAAGAAATTTTTCACAGTTTATAATTATTAAAAACTTTCTCAAAGCAAATTATTATTTTCCTTAAGCGGTTCAATATGTATGTATATTTAATAAAAGCAAAAGAATATTAACAATTTATGAGCATGTTATGAAAAAAAATGTATTTAAGCTTTGACTTTTTTTTTAAATTTATAATGAACAAATTATGTAAGATGAATTGTACATCATATTTTCTTTTATGACATCTATCTGTCTGTCTTTTTCGTAATATAAAATTGTAAATGCATTACTATGAGAAACTCGTTTTTTCAAATTGAATAATGTCTACTATGCAAACAACTCTGGAGATTTCTAACCCAAAGTCTACATTTATTGTTTGCAAGTGCTTGCATTTGTAGTTCTAAGAGTCCAGCCAGTCTTTTTGCTGCAAGCTTGCAAATACGCTTTTCTTCCCCAGCCTGTTCTTTGCAATGCTTCTTCTTACTTGATTCATCAAATAAACATTGGATTTTATTTCAACCACAAAGTTGACAATACGCGTTTACGGATATACAAAATTCCGTTATATTTGTTTATTAAATTATTTAGACTGTTTTTCAGTGTAATTTTCATAATGATATTTTATTAATATTAAAAAAAATACCTTTCTACAAATTTTATTATATTTGTATGTTTGTAACATATTATGTCTCCAAATCAATTCAAAAGTTTTGAGCGACTTTTATTGGTATCCTTGCCAGTTGTTATAAAATACACAAGTACATAACATAAACATCTATGAAATGTTTACGTTCAAAAAAGTTTACAAATAATTGACAGTTTTTAATTAAAAATAACAGTATCAGCACGCAATATTTTATAAAGCTATAAATAATGACGTTGAAGTATGAAATAATGACAAAAAGGCGTTTGTGTTTGTCAAAAATAAGTTGTACATAATTTTATATGTAAATTATTACAAAAAAACTTACCTCTACAATGAAATTGACAAATCATCTTTATTTTAATCATAAATGTAATGAATGAGAAAGAAACCAAAAATAAAATTAAATATAATTATTTTTTACACCTTTTGTTCACTGATTTCAAAATCCTAGGAATTTACGGATTTCTTTTTGTTAAAAAATATGAAGCCTTTTTACGTTTCTTCTCAAAACGTTACGACTGCCAGTGACTCCAGCGCAAAATTTATAGGATTCAGCAAGTTTTTAACTATTTATTTTCAATTCCCGAAATTTATGGATAAAAATCATCACAATCCCGGGATTTCCGGATTACAAAATTGGTCGAGATCCCGGTATTGGAGACCTTAATGGCAACATACTTACCAATTATTTTGGTACATTACTGATAATGTAAAATTCTGTGATGTTTTATCAATTCACATTAGTTCACGGTTTTCTAACCTGGAACCACAGCATGTTCCAAGGGGGTTACAGAGAAAAAATAGTTTTTGGGAAGCCACAACACAGTTTTGGGGGACCAGGGGAAAATCCTGGGAAGTGCTAAAAAAATGGTCTCCAATTTTGGTAATTCCGTAAATTCCTGGGTAAAATTTTGAAATATGCCAGCGAGCAAAATGTTAAAAGAATCTCGAAAAACTTATTTGTACAAGTGTGGAAGCCATGGAAAAATATGGAGACTCAAAAGGGGCCACGGGCCCAACAAAGTTGAAAAACTATGCTTAAGATAATTATACGCTTTACTTTTTTGTTAGATTGTTTACTCCTTAGATAGAAAGTAATGGAGATTAAATTTGCTATTTTGCGTTGTCATAACAAAATACATTGAGCGATAGAATTTCAAAACACTAATGAAAACAGGCTTACAAAACAGACATTTGCTATGTTTAAATCTTTTACTCTGTTAAGAAAGAAAAAATAAAAATATATAGGTTCGTATTGTTGAACCGAAACATGAAAGAAATGTTAAGAGGTAATAAATATTTACGGACATTTCATTTGTATCTTTTTTTACAAGGGAATGTTAATGCGAAAAGTAGTCGATTTTGGTCGTATTTTGTTTTTCGCATTTAAAGGTGAGTTTTTCTGCGCCATTTTTGGAACGAAATTTACTCATATATTACACGTTATATATAATCGTAGATAAACCTTTGCTTTGTTTTAAATTCCCCGCTTTCAACATATATTCAACTTTTTATATTTTTAAACAACCGCCCATGAATTAAATGTAGATATTATTGTTTAAAAGTGTTATTTCTTCATTCAGTATGCTTTACTTCTTTAACTTTTACCAGCGTAGCTAAATCATAACAGCACTGCTTGACAATCACACGGATTATGACCTAATCAATAAAAAAATCAATAACAAATAGCAAATTAAAACATTTTTTTAAATTTTACGCCTTAAGGTTTTTGGGTGAAATGATCATGGGAGACAGTTTTAATAAATGAGAAACTTCAATGCCAATCTTCATGTTAATGCGAAAAAAAAATTTGCAACCATAACACAAACATTATAATGAATTTTGTTGTAAATTGGCCGAAGGGTTATCTGCGCGGAAATTTCAAAACTGTGCAGAGGTAGCCTCTGCACAGCTTCCGATCAAATATCAATTGAACAACCGTCTTGTAGTGCGCACCAACCCGGAATGAGTGCGCGGTTGCGCACGCGCGCAGCTTAGAAGGAACGTTGAATTTAAGTGCTTAAAATCAGTTTGGTGATTTGAGGTTTTGCTTAATCGTTTTTTTTATATAAATTTATATCAAAAGCTCTGATTGTAATATGCAGGGTATTGTTTTATCATGACTTCTATGATTTTTCTCTATATTTGTACGTTGTTATAATTCTATTTATATATTCCTCATCAAAAAGAGACGTAAAATGCAGATAAATTCTTGGATGAATATATTTTATGAGTGAATATTTCAGAATTAGATGTTTTAATTACGTAACAATGCTTCAAAGTAACAAAAACTTTTTGAATTAATTATAAATTACTTTCTTTTCTTCCGTGAAAAACGAACGCACGTGCCTACATTGCTAATAATCTGACTGGATGTTATTTCCATAATGGAAATATCCGTGTTTACTTGTTTATTATTCATCCGAGCCAACTTTGCAGGTGGGTAACTTAAAGTAAATAATAATTTCATCTCGGATTCGTATGTACTATTCCTCAAGAAATACTGGCGTCTACCTTAAGTTTACCTGGGTTTGCATGATGTTTATTTTATATCACGGTGTAAGGTTGCAACACAGGGTATCTTGAAGCTAAGCAACCTACATGAGATACAATTCTCTATGGCGGAAGGAATGTTTATTTTAGTGAATCATATACAGTATGATTCGCATGCCTTATAATTATTTTACACTCGATGTCAAAAATATATTAAGAAATTTGAAAGTTACATTACAAGTAAAAAGGTTTTTTTGTTATTAACATAGTTTCTATATAAAATTATGTTTTTTATCATACTATAAACTCTCAAAGATAAACGATTTTGTTTTAAATCTAAAACTACTCTTCGCAGTATTTTTTTAAATATTCAAATCAAATTAATAAAGAAAATATTCAAAACACTTTTACTGTCTCAATTATCAATTCTTAAATAGTGACACTTTCGCTCATCGATACAATTTTTAGCTGATAAAAAAAATGGTGCGGCAGTATTTTCATGTTTAGTACACAATTAGACGATTGGAGTATCAAAAATCAATATTTTATTTTTACGTAACAACAGCTTTAAATGAACAGCTAGCTGGTGAAGTTTAACTGAAGTAAAAAACGTTATTTTACTTTCTAAAACCAAACTACTACTTTATTAATGTAATAATAATAACTGTTGTAGTCAACGGTTGTCTTTAGATTAAACTTTCTTTACTTCTTCTTCTTCTTCTTTGGCCATGTTTGCTCCCTATGTGGAGCATATGGCCGCTACGCGGCACCTCCATGTTTCCCTGTCTCCCGCCAATAGCTTTGCTTCCTCCCATGACATCCCAGCATCCCTCAGTTCCGCCGAGTACATCTTATGGGTAGTACCCGACGGACGTCCAGGACGCCGGAATCCCACTGTCGAAAGAAGAGGCAGGCAGGATTGAGGCTTTCCGGAGGCATCTGCAGCACGTGACCCAGCCAGTTCCAACGTCTCTCCATAACCAATCTTTACTTCACGAGTAAAATTTTGCATAAATTTTTTAAAAAAATACTATATACTTTATTTTACATATTATAAAATAAGAACATATTTAAACTTTTGTACGCACCTCAAAACCGATTGATGTTGTGAAATCTCAGTAAGTAATATGCATTTATTACTGTAACATAATATATAATATTGTATTAATTGAAAAACATATCTTATATAAAAGGGATAAACCTAATTGTTTTCAAGTTTATGGTGAATGCTAAATTTGTATAAGTTATTAGACAAATTTGATATAAAAACACTCTTATCCACTGCATAATAAAACCACAAAAACTGCGTGCGCATTTTCCAGCATTGTAGAGTCATTTTCAGAGCAATTTCGAGTAAGTATGGGTAGTCATAAACTCAAAAATATTGAGACATAAAAACTCTAAGGTAAATTTCACTACATATTTTATTTAGTTTTAGGATTTTTTATCCTTTACGAAAATTCTTTATTCATTTTAAGACAATATATATTTTATTATATTGTTTTATATAAGTTTAACTTTTTAAGCAACATTTTTGTCGAATTTATTATTTAAATTCAAGTATGCTGTTTTTATCTTATTATAATACATTTTTTACAATACATAATTTATACGAACTGTTAAAATAAAAAATCAATGTCTGCTTAGGTACATGTGGAACATGTCAGATTTCTTTTCCGAGAATTGCTTATTACTCAGTTAATGGAAAGGGCTACCCATTATTTTTAGGAAATGAATACATGGAATGAAGTTTTAGACACACATTTACATATGCTTGTATGTGAACATTTATCCACAAAAATTGATGGAAAATAAATATATTAAGCTCTCTTTTTTAGGAATCAAATTCATAAGCACCGTGACCAAAGTCAAGTTCTGTTAAAAATATCGAACAATTAGTTTTAATCCTGTCAAAACTTGTGTATTATTTAAATTTTACTTCTAATGAAGCTTTTAAGTAACTTTAAAAAACTTATCGAGTTTACCCAATGTGATATAAAATTGTAAAATATTTTTCTTATTTGAAATTAATAAATTAATTTTATCGATATTTTCATTTAAAAGTGAGAACCTATTTGTGTAAGTTAGCGTAATGAATCGAATCCGGAATCTCAGGAATAGTGAAAGATTTTTCACATGGCTAGATGATGTGTTTTTTTATTATGTAAACTATGCAGATTTCTCCATTGATTATGTTTTGACTAAAGATACTAGGGTATCCAATCCCGGGATTCGGGATCCCGTCCAATTTTCTGATCTCGAACTTGACTCTCGAAGATAAGTTTTGGAAAAAGTACCAAATCGAGAATTTCAAATTTTTCGGTGAGCTAAAAAAAAACAACATTCGGAGATAATCTGGGGAAAAACTATTACAAATCAAGGATTTAAAATTCCTCGTTGAGCTAAAAAAAAGAATAACGAGTTTTGGAGATAACCGGGATTGAAAATTAATCAATCCCGAAATCCCGGGATTGGAAAAAGGCTCCGGGATTGGATACCCTAATAGATACCTCTTCAACTCTCTTTTGTGTATTTTTCGTGTTTATATTTTTATCAGAATACATATTCATGCGGTAAAAAAATACCTATTACTTAAAATACGATTTTCGTGTTCGCAGGTAACTGCGGTGGGCCTAGATTTTAATATTCAAACAAATATACATAATACAAACTTTTTCCATTATTTTCTTGTTAGAAAAAACCTCAATATTGCTTTCCATTGAATAGGAGTTGGGTTGTAATTAAGCGTGACTCAACAATAGAGTGATGTTCCACACGATGGACGGGCGCACTTCCTTACATGTGTTTACGAAGCATTTGGCAGAAGAGCGTGCCTTGGATAGGTGTACATCACATAACGTCACGCAAGACTTGCGAATTAGTTTCAAATCGCTGTGTTAGTAACTTGTCCTGGCAAATAACCCAACCTCCCCTACCTTATCGTTTGAGATTTATCACGAAATGTGGGCGCATATTCTTATCCGTACAATACTTAGTTATATATATTTACTAATCAAAATAATCAATTAAATTTCACTTTTTGTTGCGAATATAGTTAAGCTGCCTCATTTTTTATTGTAAAATATTATATTTTACAATATGTAGCAATTGAGTCACTAAAAGAAGTAATTTTTTAAATATAATAAACATCATACATATCGACTGTGGAAAGGAAAAAGGACCTTACCCAAACATAGCAAATTTTACAGAAGACACAAAAAACGTGTTTTGATGATTTTGGTCCATATTTATATCATGAAATATACACAACATTTAAGTGCACGGAGACTACTTAACTGGTGTTTAATTAACATAATCTAATTTTAATTAAATAAATTATTTAGGAAAAACCTTCTTTTCAGTCTTTTTTGTTGGTTTCAATTTTAACAAGCTCATCTCTTTTAAAACTTAAAAGCTAAATTTAGATACTAATTTGGCATTTGCAGCTTACATCCTTTTAATAGAATGTGCATCAAGTTTGATGCATTGTGATTATTGAAAAAAGCTGTTTTGAAAAAACTGTGGGTAACGTCCTTTTTCCTTTACACAGTCGATATAAAAATAGTAAGGGGTTTTTTTTTTTTTTTTTAATTTCTTTCCGTTTATATGAAGCCAAAATGAGAATTCCACCATTCTTGAGAATTTCTGGACATGAAGTGTCTGTTATAGTTTCTAAACACAGAAGTTATTGGTGTTTAAACTATTTTTAACAACGTATAAACAGACATGCATATTAAAAAAATTAACCACATTGACAAATGAAATCAACAATTTTCAATGACTTTGACAATGATATTACATAACTACACTAAAATAAAAAAAACACAGAAATATAGTTAATATAATATTCAACAACTCACCTTTCATTAACCGTCATACCTACCTACGTGGGCTTACACTATATTATCAATAAACAATACTTAAGACTAATCTGTGTGCACACATCGTAACACAGAAAGAAACAATGTGCTCTATTAGTTGTTAAATATGAAATCACATATTTTAAATAGTAGTTTAAATAAAAACAATCGGCATAATGTACATTCAGTAGACAACATTTGAATTTATCACGTGAGATTAATTCGTTAGAAACAACATAGCAGTAATGATCAACTTGAGGAGAAAAGACATCACAAATTCTTATGCTCAAAATAAACAAATGGTTTAAGACATTTATTGAATTTTAATTGGCAAAATACAAAATATTTGACAGATGTATTAATTATATTGTTGACGTATTTTTAATATACGCACAATATGCATTATTTTTGTGTTTTATGAAGGACCTCAAGCCGGAACGGAACCGGAAACCAAAAACCGTTAAAACCGTTGTTTTTGCCGGCACGAAACCGAAAAAAAATATCGGTTATTTTTCGGTTCACGCTAGTATTTTGGGCAAATTGGTAAATTTCTGGGCTTTTGGATTCTAGCTGAACCAAAAACCGTTAAAAACCGTTATTTTTGCCGTAACGAAAACCAGAACCAAACCGATTTATATATTTTTACTTAAACCGGAACGAAAAAAATAGCGGTTCGAAGCCCTGGCTTTATGATAACAGTTGTTTTGTCTACTTTTTGGAAGCAAAATACTCTTAAACTTATATAAACAACATTTTGCAGTTTATTGATTGAATTAGCATTTACTTGGTAGAACTCCATTATAATAGGGTAAAAATAACATATTCCGTTTTACAGTTTTTTTATTATTAGTTGATAGCTATTTTGGCTTTCACCATCGTCAGAACTATGTTTAAACTCACATTTTGCTCAGCTATTAGCTCCGCAGAGATACACAATATATCTTGTTTCATTCACTTTAACATCCCAATTCATATAAAAATTATAGTATTACACTTATTAAATATGACTTTAATGTTTTGAAGAACGATAAGCAAACATTTTGCAGTATTATTCAAAAGAAAATAAACTTCTGAGCGTATTTATTTTAACGAAAAAAAAGAATTTCTACTATAATAAATCATATGATGTTGTGTGCCTGATTTTTAATATTATGATAAATAGTTTTTTCATTTATTTCCATTACAAACAGAGCATATTGTTTTCCTTGTACATATTTTTCTCAAACCAACTATACGTTCGTGACTATAAAGATGAAATCCACATTGAAATTATAAAGAATCTAATCAGTGTAATGATTCCTGTGTCTGATAGAGACAAGACGTCCTAATCATAAACAGTACATGAATTCTATAACTATGTTAATTTTAATAGCACATACGGCTTATGAGAAGAAACGGCACTTTTCGCTAAGGACTGTACAGTACGCCGCAACCGCTGTGCTGTGAGGTTACGCTGGGCTTACCGCAGTACATTTTTCTACTACAAAAAACACATATTTTTACTTTTGTTTCCCATACTTAATGTAAATTTCCATTTGTGTTTAACTTTTCCGGTTCTAAGCTCAAGAAATGCGACCCCAATACCAACATTTTCTTAAATATCTATTTTAATATGGGTGGTACGATATTTATAATTAAGGTATTCTTATATCATAGTTTTTTGGACCTTTTGTAGTTTATATAAGTATGTGGTAACGCGATTACGCTATCAGGCGATAAGCACCCGCGATAACGATCGTTCGTAAGATAGCTGAGAACACTCGTCAGTTGTCAATTCATATGTGTGCTGGGATGACGTCTTTTTTACGCGCAACTTAAAATATTATGATTTATTAAAAAACCACGGATTTTTATAAAAAAAAATGTATGAGGAATGATGCTATTTTAAAGCCCTTAGACTATTTTTTTTTGAAACTCATAAGAATAAGGCTAATAATGAGGAAACCACTGGGGTCAAAAAAAACCCCATCGGCAGAGACGTATTTTTCTAGTCTCCGAGCCGCGAGAGTTAAAGATATGTCGAAAAATCACAATTGATAAATATATCACTACTTACATTTTCGGTGCTCACTGTCAAAACTTGGTGGCTTTGCATTACATTTAATAATATAACCCAATTTTGAATATGTTTCCAAATTTATTTATCAAGATCGAGACCGCTTTTGTGCATTATAAATATTTTCATCTGATGAATATATCCGCGATGAGTGAAACCATTTTTGATCTTTTTTTTTAATTGCCAATGCGTCAAATATTTAAAAGTTGAAAGATCATTTGAGATCTACCTGAGGAGAATAACTAACATCACAAACACGTACATGTTAGGACTCAAATTAAAATATAAGCAATCTGAATTTCACATTGACCTTACCAGGAATCAAACTTCGACCCGCCTGTTTGGCAGAGCAAGCTCTTACCAACTATACTACATCAAACGACTGTAAATGTGAAATAAATATATATATATATTTCTTTTAAATATTCCATGTCTATTTTTTAATCTATACATATAAAAATATAATTCTTTAATTACACTCATTTCAAATAAGCTGATGCTTCACAAAAATTTGGGCGATTCATTGAATTTCTCAAACGTACGTTAAAAGAATAAAAATATTTTTTTATTAAATAAATTTGTAATTTTTGACAGTTATAACAATCATAAAAGTCCGATGATTTTTTTGCTAGTGATAAATTAAAATGTTGCTCCTTTTTGTTAGTTATCCTGTTTTCTTGTTAGGGATATTCAAATTTTCTTTACTTCCTGCTTAATATTCTTGCAAACAATTAGTATTCCTCGCATTCATTTTTGTATAAGCCACCTGAGTTTCCCACAATTAATCAAAATAAAAAAAACTTTTAAATATTATTAACATTTATTTCATTTTTCCTTTTCCGTCGACAGCAAAAACTTTTATTTTTACAAGCTTCCAAAAAATCGCTGCTAATTTTGTAATTTGATAAAACGAGGCAATAAGCCAAATCATAAATATTTTAATTTGCTGTTGTCTAGTGGTAATGTTTTCAGTATCCATTATACAATCAACTCCTGTGATCTAATGAAGACAACATTACCCGTTCGCTCAGGTATTTATTTATAGGTTCAAGTCTCGGTAAGGTCAATTATTTTTTTTCAATTTATTAAGTTTATATTTGATAACTTGCACATGGGTGTGATAACTTAACACTTCGACTTGACCACAGCTTACTTGATCTGATTATGATCAGGTGATTGTAGGCTGTAATAATTATTATTTTATGTTTATAATTTGAAAAATAGAAAAAAAGTGTGTTTCCACCCGGATAATTTTAAATAGTAGGATATGATTACACAGGCGGCCTTTGAATTTCCAGCGTTCTATTTTCGTACAACTCGATATTCCGTCCGTTTAAGTAATTTCGGATTGGCGTCAATACTATAACGGAAGATTTAAAAACAGATTCTTCCAAAAAAGTCCATGAATTAAAAGTTTACTGGATTGCAGTGAAAGTTCATTCAATAAATTTTATATTGATAATTTTTAACATAAATCATTTTTTTCTCTACTTTTTTAGAATTTTTTAGGGATCAGTAATGTAACACGTAGGTATATGTTTATGGTTTGTGTGTGAGGTGTGAAATATCTAACCATAACAAAAAGGTACTTGCGTATTTATATTTTTCTCTTTTGTGATGCTTAAAAGATATTTTTTAAATGTCTAATAGTTTGAATGTTTACTATCATATAATTCTTAAAAAATATAAAAAAACATCTATCTACCCATATGTTGAATTAGAAATTGATGTTTTTCTTAAATTTATTTCATTTTAAATTCGGTTTTCATGTGTGAAATAAATTTACATATTATGCAACAAATAAAAAAGGCATAAATTGTTTCATACTTTATTTCGACAAACCCTGTTTTTAAATAGTAAAAAATCACTTAAATTACCTTGTTCATAAGTATCATTAAAAATATTGTGTTAAACTTTCACAATAAATCTCACACAACATTATTTTTGCGACAAAATTATGAAACCATATTACATGTTGTTTCACGTGGTGTAAATAATTTTGATTGCTTTACAAGATAAGCGTACATGAAGTGTTTTATTAGAGCTGTAATTAATTTTGAATTAATTTTCGAGCCATTCATGTTAATTTAATGCAAAATTGTTTTCATAACTGACCAACAATCAAACAGCAATTTAAAATTCTCAATTCTGCTTAATTAATAATAATAAAAACCTTTTGTGCTATTTCACACAATCAACGATTTTTAATGTTTGATATTAGTATGCATATAACATAATATGTACTGTCATAAATCAGACAAACTGCATGTGAGTTATGTTCTTTTGCACTACTGACAAAAGGTTATGCTTATTTTTCAATGTTGAATATTCAGCTAAATACCCCAATAAAATTTTGCAACAAGAGTGCGTTGAAATATTATGTATAATTTGAAGGTTTATTTTTTTGACAACTGTTTTCAATTTTCGAAAATTTCTTACAAAAAAATTAAAAAATTACTTTTAGGTTTATGCTTAAATTCTAATTTCATGTATTCGTTTGTTCGATTATGAAGCCAAAAAGCGTTATGAAAACATAACAAAAAACATCCACGAATGAAAACATTCATGAATTAATTTATTTATTTCATAATCCACAGATTGATGCGACAAATAATATATTATAAAAAATATAAAGTTAATATTTTTTTTAAAGAAAAAAAAAGTCAAGTAAAAGAATCATAACCCAAAAATGCGCGGTTAAATATTTTCGGTTATAATAAATATGACATGACTATGAAAAAATTAATTTAAAAAAAATTACATTATTTAAAAAAAAACTTTCTCTTGAATATAAATATATACATTGTAAAAAAAATACATAAAAACCAAACAAAAAATATTTTCGATACCTTTGTGATAACAATATTTTTTAAAGTAGAGCGATTGATTAGTAGTAAAATAATATAATTAACAACATTGTACATAGAAAAAAATTATCAACTAAACTTCACAAATAACAAATATGAACAAACATAATTTTTGATCAGTACTATCTTTCGTATTATATTAAAAATTATTATTGAACAACGATCAACAGTAATAAAATTACAACGTTTCGTAATAGAAACATTTTTTAAATTAAAAGAAAAACCATGATTAATCTTAATATAAAATAATATGCTATTAAAATTGAAAAGAAAAAAAATATTTGTAGTATTGAAAAAAACAATACTTTATTCGAATAATATTCAAAAGGCTTATTCGAATTTTTCTTTGCTCTATTTAATCTTGGTTAAGTATTTTCTTTCAAAACAAAATCTACAATTTATTCAATTGAGTATAGCCTATCATTTGCAATAATCGTTTAACTAAATACGTCAATGGTTTCAAATGCAATTCCTTTTATTAATTATTCCAATACTCGTAATTGCATTTATAGTGAAGCATGATTAGAATTTTATTAATCAATCCGGTGGTGTGCAAGTAATTTAAATTGCACGTGCTCTCGAGACCAACATAACTTTTTCAATCGCACATCGTTAATCGCTCCTGGCCTCGTTCTCTACGCCAATCGCGATAATTTCAATGCGAAACTTGCATGTATTTCATTAAATATGTTTTTATTGAATTTTTTTATTCAAAGATTTTAAGCCATGTTTGCACTTGATGTCAAACATATAGACTCTCAATAGATTTTTTTATAATAGTTGCTTTCATAGATCGGGCGACTAAGTAATAACATAACAAGAAGTAATGAATCCCGTTTCAGGGGTGACTTAGTCTGACTATGAAAGTTTCCATAATGGGATTAGAACCCATGGGCAACGCAGCCAAAATCTGTGTCGATGTGACATATGAGTGGTAATTAGTAACCTTGTTTATTAAATGTTGATATGCGAATACAATTTGTCATTTCTTATGATTTACGAACAAGCTATACGTATCTTTTGTCTTCCGTTCGATTTGGTTATAAAATATCATACCAGTTAGCAATTTGTGAATAATATATCACATGTTTTGCTGAAGTGTAAATTGGACTCAACGTTTGCTTGCAAATAAAAATGAATACACTTGGTTTTGATTGTCAAAACCTGTGTAAAAATGATAAAAATATACAAACAGCACCGATTTATCACTGAAAGTTAAACACTTATGTGATCGTAAATAAAATAGAGAGTCACGGATATTTACTCCACAAAATCAATCAAAACAATAATATATATATACAAGATAAACATGATTGACAGCTTTGTCTTTTTTTATAGTTCTAAGATAGAAGTCGATAAGGTAATAATATAAGTTGTTTTATTTACAATACATAAAATATTTATTCAAGGCAATATATCAGACATCATTTTTACGCCTTAAAAGTAAACATTTTTTTTATTAACAATAATTCGTATTTATAATCTAACCCATAACTTTATTTAGAAACAACACAACGTTGGGTTACGCTGTTGTGTAAACTGTTGACTTTAATGCTACAAAAGTTCAATCAATCAAGATTCAGAGCTGCACTAAAGGCACTAAGGCTGAGCTAGAATTAGTTGATAAATCAATATAGAGTAACCTGATATTATATTTATAGAAGAAGGTACATTGATACGATAAAAAGTGAATACATCAGTTTGTTAGATAACTCGTAAAAAAACGACAGACGCAAATAAAATATTTCTTACTATTCAATAATGCCAAAATAAAGAATTGTCAATCACCTGTTGCTAAATTGTTAATTCTGTTCATACCACAACTTATATCTACGGTTTGTAAGCTACCAAACATCTCTTTTTAACTTGTTATTTATGTTTGTAAAGTGAATCTATTGGAAGATTAATTTTAGTTCATGGTATAATTCGATATTTATGTTAAATCCGCTCCCAATGTGGAGCATATGGCCTCCTCATGGAGGTATTTCAATAAAAGTTTTTTTATACGATAACTGTTTGTTACTCAGTTGAGAAACCTCTCTTTTGCAAAGACAGTAGTAGGGATATACGGACAAGGCTAAGACAGGAATATTAGTTAACTAATCGCTCTCGCTATACCAAGTTATTTACGATCGATTTTTATTTAAAAATGCTGTTCGTACAGTGACTCAAGCCCGTGAGATTCGGCACGGAAGCCCACAACGCAAACCGCTGTGCCATAAGACCCGACAAACATTTTCTTAGCACTTATTATAAACTATATTACTATTTTTTTGGAAACCAAATTTTACTAAGAAATTAATTTAAAAAACCTTGCTACGTAAAACGATTTATTTTGCGTTCGCTTATGTCCTCACCAAACACAATTTAATTCTTGAACATGATCATAATACAATTTTAAAATATTATTTTAAACTATATGCACTGATCATTTTGCGGTAGGGAAATTAAAAAATCTATTCTGTAAAAGCTTTCTGATAAATGCATTTTTCACGATGCGAAGTGTCGACTTGCAATTATAAATTAAGCTCTCTCTGTAATACGTAGTCCGTCGTACATACAAAGCATTAAGCGCAATGAATGCAAAAGCTGCTTGCGTGACTGCAACGCTTGATTAGCTCTGGGATAATGCTTAAATTGCTTTTGTTTAAAGGAAGATTGATTAGGGGAGCTTTTCAATTTTTCTATCTTCCATTTATTCCTAATAACAAGTGACGGTTTCATCAATCAAATGCTATTTTAAAAAGATAAGATATACTTGCTAGACCATTTATTTGTAAACTAACTTTAAAATAGTAGATTAATGAATAATATTATAATGATACTGCATAGTTTGTACCCAATTTTATAAGAAAAAAATATCTTCTAGTGAAAGAGTTGGTTACATTAAATTTAAAAGCTTTTGTAGTGGGACTATCCAAAATAAGCATTAAGCGCTTTCAAATTATTTCCTAGATTGAGTAGGAGCATATCAAAAAAACTTGGTAACTTTTTATTTAATTGAGTAAAAAAATGACTTACGATATTTGCTCTCCAATGGCATCAAAATTAACTGTGAAAAAGTGTTCATTCTTACACATTCAACATAAGTGACTTAAGCATCATTCAAACCGTAGCTACATTGATTGCTACCTATAAATGAGTCTAATGTTTTTAAGTTTCTTTCCTGTGTTTTTTTTTGTGTACTGAATTCTCATCATTGTTATAAACATTATATGAAAAGTTATACTGTTGATCAATTGATACAGCATTTCGATCATAATTGTGTTTGTTTAAGACGCATCTTTAACGTTATTCAATACTATATTATTTCATTTTTTTTCCAATTAAAAAAAAACGAATAATAATAACAAAACAAAGATAATTAATTAACTTACATTTTTTTACTAGAGCTTAGGCAAATACTGGAAACTTTTGTAAGTATAATTTTTTACAAATTATAATAATTATTTTCACAATTTTGGTTCAAAATCATGAATTCTTGGTAGAAATAGTTTGTTATTTTAAGCATATTTAAACTTTTTTAGATCATATGTTGCGGGATTAGATTTTGTTAATAAATCAAGAAAGAGAATTCGGGTAGGTATTTAAAAATAAAAATAAAACAGTAAAATTTGCATAGCATCAGAGAAAGAAGATCTTTATTAGCCTAATATTACTTTGGATTCAATCGCTTTCTTAATAAAAATAAACATTCTCTATCTATCATAATTTTGATTATTTAAAGTTGTGAAAAATATTTTCCTTGCAAAACATAGAGCAATCGAGTTAGCAAGTTTAATAATAATAATTTAGTAAATGACCCTTTAATTCTTAGAACTTTGTTGCTTGTAGGTATCCCTTTTTAAGGCTGCTTTGAATAATTTTACACTTTACAAAAGCAATCAGGATAATGTGAGAGGAAAAACAAGGATGATTTTTTGTAAAAGAAAATTGATCCTTTTTGCTTGCATGATATTTTGTGTTTTCGTCGTTTAAATGTAAATTTGCTCTATTATAGCTTATCTTTGATAATTCTTTCAAATTTGAAAGGTTTTTTTTGTTATGTTTTAAACCTCTTTCTTCGCTTAAAGTATTATTGGTTATCAATTTTCATCAAAGAACTATTCGGGTCTTCGATAAAATACGAATTCAACATATAGTTCAACATATACTCGTTGTAAAATGCTAAGGAAAACAGTTATATACATATAGAAAATGAGAACAACAACATTTAAAATTTTGTTTTTAGACGTTACATACCAAATAATAATGTCCGTATTTATAATTCCGTGATGTTTATTTAATAATAACAATATCATTGCTTTTATAAACTGTAACGCTAGTGGATCAAATGACAGTAGAATTTTGGTGCAATTTTTGTAGATTTCTACCAAAGATCATTAAAAGCAAAACTTTTCATTATTGGATCACCGTGGAAGAACTGCTTGTTACTCAGTTCTTCAACATCTCTTTGTTTCTAAAGAGAGTATGAATAGAAGGATAGAGCTTGGATATGACTAGTAATTAACTAATCGCTCTCGTTACGCTCTGTTTTTAGTATATGATGGGATGAAGGAGGGAATTCAATAAATTACATACATCAATGCCTTCGAACGGAAATTCATAAATATGTTGAAAAATCAATCTATAAAACTTGTTGTACTGGAATTCAAGTTCATGACATCCGTAAACGAAGGCAATGACGTTGACTACTTGACCACGTAGGCGGTTTATATAAACTTTAGACAGGAATCAAAAGAAAATGCTTTTTTTGTGACAATTATAAAACTCTGAATTGTTTATATTTTGATTTTAACGTTATTAGTAAATTTACTTAAAATAAGATAAAAGTGAGCTTTTTCTTTCATTACATCATTCTTTTTTTGTATCGTCTTTAAATAGGTGTTGACACAATCAGTTCAAACACAATAAAAGACAAATTCTTTTAATATGCTCTATTAGGAATCAATAAGCTACATATTAGAAGTGGACATGCGAAAAAAACAGCATTACAAGTTAATAAGTAAACAATTAACGTTGTCAAAATAGAATAAAGCGGATTATACCAATATAATTATGATATTTTTCGTAAATTTAAAAATGTTTATCTTAAGCAGATAAATATTGATTATAATGTAATGTTATACTTTAGTAGACTGCATGCAATGCATGAAATATTTCAATATTTAGTTTGATGTTTGATTATGAATAGTTTTGAAATAGTTCATATCAATTTTACTTGACATTTCTTTAGCAACTAAATGCAAACCTTTTTTCTGCTGTTTTATTCGAATAAAGAAAATTAAAATAATCACATTAATAACTTTAACTTTTTTTTTTTTTTAATTAGTACTTGAATAAGGACCGCTTTTATATGAATAGTTATTATTGACAACAAAGCTTCAATAATAGTGCAGAAACAGTAACCATTTTATTAAAACATCGAGCAAAACTTTAAGTCAGTTGTGATATTAATTTGTATAGAAATTAAGTGGACTATTATTTGCAATCCACTGTGTGACATAGAACAAACATTTAATGACAATACCAATTACAACGTATATATGTCAACATAATTACAATCTATTAGCGTCGTCCATAGGTGCATTCGGTAAATTGCACGTAATTTTTATGGCGAGCACCAGGCAGTGAACAGTGGCTCTGGCTCTTAAAACCGCGGAATGATATCGAAGTTTAATATAATGCCATTCGCTGTGGGACTTCCACGGGGTAAAAGAGAACCGTGTAGATTTTATCGGACGAATAATTTATATCACGACCGCCAGCTATCGCTAGTACGCTGGTATATCGCTTTTGTGGTAAAAGGTTTTAGCGCGTTTTGCATGCATCTGTATACATTATATTATATGTATATATCGCCGCGTGCATAACAATATGCAATAAATATTTGCTATCGTTCGAAATATTACGTACAAATTTTCGTCACTTTGACTTCTGATGGTTAGTAAGCACGTATCGGTTTTCCGTTTTAAATGTCATACATTATATATTTTACAAGCTATACAAATTGTTTATGTTTACATTGTTCTAGTGATTTTCTACACGTTTTATGACAATTGATTTTCTTTATACAAAGAAAGTTCATACTTCTGCCTGGTTTATGATGTTCGTTTTACCTACAATTATTGATGTATTAAAACATATGCCTAGATGATACATTTTGAACAAGTTCATTCATTCGTTTTAAACACACTGTCAAAGCAACAAAAAATGCTTTTGTATCATAATGGTGCAGAATCAAATATTCATATGCATCTTTTTTTTTAAATCCTTGAAGCAATTATATTGTTCGTGTGTATTTTTTCAAATAAAATTCACTACTTAATTCCGTATTTTTGTGTTATATCGACAGTATAATAAACATTTCATGTACGAGTTTACCTGGTCGAAAATATTTCAACCAATAATAAAGTTTACCCAGCGTCCAAAGTAACTCAATTTCTTCAATCTTATACAATCAAATTTACTTCTCATCGGCTATTATAATGCGAATACAGATATAGAGAGTTTGTGTGTATGTAGGTGTGCTTACTGTGCATCAAATGTGAGCTAACAATAAAACTCAAACACAAATGTGCATGCCAGGAGGTCAACAGTTTCAGATATCTCGGCGTTCATAACCCGTAAGATGTTAGTACAAAAAAGAACTTACTATTTGCCCATGAAAAACTGGAGCTATATTGTATTGAATACGGACTGTCATGGACACACAGCTTTACACGATTGAAAACAAATGCCATCTGTTCAGCGCTGGTATTCTAACAGTCTTACTTTACGGTAGTGAATCACGACACCTGACGAAGACTTGTAAAAATTGACAATTTTAAGAATAGATGCTTGCGTCAAAAAATGGGGGTAAGGTTGTTTGATTTCTTAAACTTGGAGATTGGGAAACGTATAAGACAGCGCCTCGTCACGTCAGTGGTCATAGAGAGACGTTAGAACTGGTTCGGTGACGACTGCAAATGCTTCCGGAAAACCTGTTTTTTCTTCCTACCGTTGGGATTCTAGCGTCCTGGACTACTTTTAATTGCACTACTAAGCAGAAGTTGTCGGGAGATGAGGAAATATAGCGGTGGCGAGTCTTGACAAAATGCTTTGCATAGGATGCTAGTGCTATCAAAGAAGAAAAGAATGCAAGTATCTTATTACTACACTTTGAGGTGTCTTATCTGCGAGCCGGTAAATTGCTCGAATGCAATTGATCGAATGCAATTGCTCGAATGCAATTGCTCGAATAGAAATTGCTTGAATAACAAGATCCTCGAACGTCAAATACTCGAATTACAAATTGCTCGAATTGCTTGGTTATTTAAACGGTTTTAATACAGTTTAGTGTTTATTACATGGTAGTTGATCACTCGGTATTTTATTACACCATACGTACTTTTAGTTTATAAGCCGAACTTTTTATCAAATTGCATATTATTGCTGTACTATTTGTCATAACCGAATTGAATTATTATTTTTTAGGCAGACATTTAAGAAATACTACCTATGTTAATTGATCTTAATTCTGTAATTTAAAAAATCAGTATTGTTGACTTTTACAAGGAGAGCCCGAAATCACCGAATAGTAAAAATGTTTATAAATATGGGATATAACTAGGGAATCCAATACCGTACAGTTTTTGATACATTTCAATCCCGGGGTTAAAAGACATAATCCCGAATCTTTCGGGATTGTGTTTCAAAACAGAAACGTGTTGGTTTTCAAGTCGGCAGTTCAAGAATATGCAATAAACGATGACCAATTTTATTATTAAGACTTTATCTTTGCGATAAGAGTTTGCGATAAGAGAGAGTCACAGCCGAAAAGGTAACTTGATGCCAATCATATTAAATTTCTTCAATGTATTATTCGCACGTGTACTGTATTCGAATTCATTTGTCGACAATATTTATTGTTTGTTATTATGAAGCTTCACATTTCAATATTGTTTAAATTTATTTTTCGCTTTGTTCTCTACATCAATGAATGTTACTAGATATCAATGCCAGTACCCAGAAACCTTTGACTAAATGGCAAAACAATTGATGCTCTGGTACTCTGGGAATATTTTAATATTTAAATTACTTATATTTACTCCAATAAAATTAATAATAATGTATGTATATAGACAAAAATTTTAGAAATCTTCATTCTTGCATTCTGAAGTAGGTAATTGCTTTTTTCAGCTATCGAAATTAATCATTTTTAGTTATATTTTGTATTCGTGCATAATGTGTTCATATTAAGTTAGTTTAATAATTATTTCGCATATTTTTTTTAGAGTTATTAAAAATTCAACTCATTAACCCTTACATCGCGAATAACTGAGATTAAGAGAGCTTTTTGGTAACTTATCGGCAGCTTACAGCTGGTTATTTAATATAGAATATTTTTTTTGTTCACCAATACTATCAATTTTTATTTCTTAAAAAATGTACTGAACCCGAGACCAATCCCCGGATCCCGGGATCGAAAATTTTTAATCCCGAAATCCTGGGATCAACATTTTGGCTCGGGATTGGATTCCCTAGATATAACGTATTTGTGATAGCGGTAGTAACTAGGATAATTATTATTGTATTGAAATGAAACTTTCTGAAAAAATTATCAAGTAAATATTCAAGATGGCGGCTATAATTATTTTTTAATTTATAACTGCGTCAATAAGTAAATAATATTTATAAAGAAAAAATATTATGAGTGAATATTATTTTTTTTTTTTTTTTAATGAATGGTTACTCTTCTTATATGTATATGATAGGTTCAAATCCTACTTTAAATTCAAAAAAATATATTGGAAGATTAGCAATGGGTTATGTTAGATGTCGATGTAGAAATAAGAATGGGTGAGAGGGTTTCAATAAATTACATATATGTGTGCCTTTAAACAGAAATCCATAAATAGTTTGAAAAATAATTTATTAAAAAGTGTAAGTATAAAGATTCAAGCCCGTGACCTCCGAAAACTTTTTAAAGAATCTATATATTAATAATCGATAATGTCCGTCCGTTCGTGCGTCCATCTGTGTGATTATCCCCGATTTCCCCGAAATAATTGTTAGAAAACTTAAACATTATTCCAAAAATTAAGTAATTTAAGAGGTATATTTCTGCTACTTTAAAAAATGATTTTTAGCAAATTTAAACATTATTCCAAAAATAAATAATTTACAATTTCAGTACTGCAGGGCAGGGCTGTCGATATATGTCTCGAGATATATTTATTTTACCATCAGAATTTGGCTTATTCAATAAATAGGTTTATAATTTATTTATTGACTACTTAAAAATGCAACAAAAATCCCCCCGTTGAGGTCAACGGGCTTACAGCTATTGAGTAATTAATGTATAAACTTTTATACAAAATTTCGAGCAATTTGTAATTCGAGCATTTGACGTTCGAGGAATTGGTTATTCGAGGATCTTGTTATTCGAGAAATTTACCGGAAATCATCTTATCTGATGCTGTAAAAAAATATTTTCTTAAAATTTAGTACAGTAGTAATTTCATGATAATTTATTTAACAAATTTCTAGGGCTAAATTGAAAGTTCAATAATGGTGAAACCATTTCTCGGTACGAAGTCGTAAGTCTGCTACGCTTACACTTATCGCCTTTCCGTTCCGCTTAAAAAGCAAAGATTGATTTTTTCGGCCGGCGAGAAACTTTCGTTCGGTTCGCAGAGAGAGCGGAATGCGAAAATTTTAAATTAAAAGCATAAATCACGGAACTTGCATTGGGCACGTAAAAAGCAGTAGTTGCTTATTCGCTTCTATTTGAACTGGCGCATGTAAATAACTGGTAGCCGGGCGAGTTTTCGCAACACTTTTCACTGTTAAGCCCTGCGGGGGAGGGCAATAACAGCACGCCGCGCTGTATGCGTTTATTATCGTTTCCGAGCCAGTAAGTGACAAGCTTTGAGTAATATTAAGTGTCGGCTATATGTTGCAAGTATTCATATTTTATGTTTACTTACGCCATATTTGACAGTTTTTTCGCCTTTAATACACATATATACAAATATATATTCGTCAAACAGGATAATGTAAACAAGTGTTTTATGGAAAAAAAACAAAGTTCAACAATTGAACAATATACACCAGTTAAATTTGAATAGTTCAAATTTTGTACATTCACACAAATTTTGTCACTAACGACGCGGTTTTTGTCTTTCGACATCTTCAGGCGTTCAAATGTATGTATGAACTAAAAAAGTTTAGTAAATAAATTTATCACTAAATTTAAAGCTATTGACAGTGAAATGCTTAATTGATTTTTGATGTAATAGTTTGCTTTGCTAAGAAGTCTTCAACTTTTTATTTATAGTTTATTTTTCTTGGATTGTGCTTCAATTTTTTTCATAGTTGTAATACCAATTGTTTGTCATACCTTGTTTTTCTTATTTAACTTTTGTATAAATATCACTGTTTCATTGTATTTCTTATCAGTTGACAATGCTCACCATAAGCGAAACCGGTCCTGATCCAATAAATTTTATGTGGGAAAAAGTACTAAAAATGTTTTATTATTTTTATTATAATGCCATTCCACCAAGTATTGATAGTATACACCTCAAAAGTGATGAATTACCTTTACTAATGAGTTGACTCTTATGATTTTCAATTAACTAAGGGAAATATTTACTTATTGTTTTTAGGTTTTTGAAGTTAATGTAATATTCGTTATAATGTTAAAACATGGGAATGCTTACAGATTTGAATAATCGATAAAATGAAAAATCGATATTTTTTTTACCTTATTGTAATCGATGTTAATTAAAGTATTTTCGATAAAAAATTTGACTAAAGGTGCTTGATGAAATTTCAATAATAAACTATGTGGACTTTATATGTTTTATCACTAACGACCTTTGTTTCACTTTTCAGCATCTTTTAGTAGTCACGCGAATGAATTTGAACAAAGGATTAATCAGTATGAACCCGAGTCTTAAATGACAATACATGTGAAAGTGTACACAATTTGCAGGATTAAAATTTAGAATACTATATCGTTTAATTCATACGTGGCTGAATACTTTGTTGTTTTTATTGTTTATACAAAATATGTGTGAAAATCAATTCCAATTCACTCAACACATAATAAACATGAGCCTGTATTATAAAAAAGCTATTCAAACTATCATTCAAGTCTTTTACTGGATGTAATAAAAACGAAAATATTTATAAAATAATATTTTCCTGTCTCTTTCACAATTTCCATTTAGCCTTGCTTTGCCTCAAGAGTCTAGTTACCTTTTTAGCATTGCTAAGACCAACTTCATGTGATTATCCCTGCCTTTTTGTCTGAAATTAATTCATAGCAATGTAAAATAGTCGAGAAGCCGCACCTGAGCATTCAGTTCGTTAACTTTTTGTACAGAAAATAGAGAAATGCGATGAAAATTGAACCATTTTCTTGAGACTTGAATCAATGATCTACTGGGAATTCGTTTTTCTATGCAGTTGAACATAAAAATTATTCACACAAAACTTATAGGATGGAAATTGGACTGCGAATAAAAAACTTTAATTTATAATCGTCTCGTGGAATTCCATTTAATAATATAATATATAATTTACTTAAAATACAACCTGGTTCTAATGAAAATGTTTTAACTATTTTAATAGCACGCATAAATTAGAAGATTTGTAATTGTATCTTAAAAAAGGCACTTGAGTACCTTTTTTGGAACATTGCAATAGCAACTAGTTAAGGAATCAATTTTTCGACCGTCGGGTCTTATGGCACAGCAGTTAGCGTTGTGGGCTACCGTGCCGGATCTCATGGGATCGATCCCCAGTACAAACAGCATTTTTCGATCGATATGACGATTACTGTTTGAAGGCATAGGTGTTTGTGATGTCTAAAAATTCCCTCTTAACTTTTAAATCCTTTAATAACTCATAGTAGCAAGAGCGATTAGTTAACCAGTAGTTCTGTCTTAGCCTTATCTTTCTATTCCTACTTACTCTCTTTGAAAAAGAGAGATTAAGCGAATGACTAACACACATATATCGTAAGAAAAAACTTGCGATTAGTGGAACGATTTATATTTAAATAAAAACACATTTTGCTAATCATTTTTAAATGGTTTGATTTAAAATTTATATTTGGTTTTATTTAAAATATTAAACGTAGTGTACAAGTAACCACGTTTTATACAGTAATCACAGAAGCTGTATAATGGGATTTTTTTTTCTCGGGTTTCATTATATGCTCCAATCAGCAATGAAAAACTTGATATAACCGTCATGAAACGGGAGCATTTTTGCATTATTCATAAGTTAACAACTCAACGAGCCAACTGCAGAAAGTGTTCTTTGATCTCTGTAATTGAGATTTTTCTTAGGTGGTGGAAATCCAAAACGATTGGGTAGAAATGAAAATAAAAAATAAGAAAAACCAATCTTCTTTTAAAAAAAATCACTTCCATCCCAGTGCGCACTTTTATTTTTGAAATTATACGACGTTGTTCGTTAATAACTTCCGAAATGAAATGTTTGGGGTTAGAAATTGTACCCGCAAGCTCACAATATAAAATATTATGTTGTAATTTTTTTATATTACGCAACTTTAAGACAAGGTTGTCAAACGTACATTTTTGCGTGTGCCATAATATTATAAAAAGATGATAAAAAGCTATTTGAAAAATATAAAAAAATATTATTTTTTTTGTGAATTGATAAAACTTTTAACAAATGAAAGAATCACATCGATTAAATTTCTAACGCTGACGGTGTTTTTTTTTTACTTTTCTTAGTGATACATTATTATTGGATTCAAATTTGAGTACACAAATATTTTTAGATAAAAAATAAAATAATTTATTTTTAGCTGTTTCCTACAGAAAACAAGTGACAAAATATTGTTTAGGTGCGTTGCCTAGGTAAATAATGAAACCTCTATTCATTAATATTTGTTATATATACTTTTTTCTCAATCAAATTTGACACAAAGCACTCTGAATAGGGCTTGCATCAGTTAATCGGTAAATTGACCAAAACGCACCATCGGTAATTACCGGTAAATTTTTAACATAACCGGTAATTATCGGAAATTATTTTACCGCGAATCAAAGTTTAATACAGGCATATTATAACGAAAGTTGATTGTAGACATCCATCCAAAATTATGAGATTCGACTCTGGCAACACTAAAACACAGATTGTTAATGGTCATACTGGTGTCAACTGTCATCACCATCGTAGTGACCGCTCGAACAATGCAGCTGATCCTACATACTTGTTTTATGACTGATAACGAAGTATATTTTAAAAACATACGTATTTTGTCACATATTCTTCATTGTTTAAATATATTGAATTCTTGTTTATTTGCAAAAACGAATTTGTAAATATTGATTTTATGGAAACATTTTTTTCATAAACTCAATCACAACATTAAATTGTAATAGTATTTAATTTTATTTTAATTACGAACTTATATTAGGTGTATACAAAGTCCATACATCAATAAATTAGTACAGGGGTAGGGAACTTTTTCTCTCTAAAAGCTGCATTCATTTTTCTGATTCGACATAAGGCCGCAGTAAAAATTAACTAGGGAATCTTTGGCCAGAAACAAAAATTTACCGTCAAAATATGTCAGTAATTTGCGAATTTACATAAATTTATAATCATAAATTGGCCTTAAAGCCGCAGGTTCCCCACACGTGAGTTAGTGGATAAACTAATAAGTTGATAGTATTAACTACTCACAGACAGATAAACCAAATACTATACAGTCGTAATTCAAATTAATCAAGCTCTATGTGGCATATACATAAGTGATTATTTGATCTCCCATTACCGTATCTCAGTAAAAAAAAAAGACATCATATAAAATATATGAATGGATTTCTATGACATTATTCACCTGAAACTTATTTGAAATTGTTTAGGTTTCAATCTAGGATACAGTTTTTAGTAAACGTGGCCACATACAGTTATATTTAAATCATCTAATCTACATAGTCTATTTTTTCTGTTTACCGGGAAATAACCGGTAAACCGGTAATGGAAAAAAACTATTTACCGTTTGCCGGTAATTACAAATTGACGGTAAATTGCAAGCCCTAACTCTGATCAATATGATCGCTATATTAATGCTAAGATTTTTTTTTTTCCACCTTGTTGGTAACATGATTAATCTATTGAAGAATGATTGAATAGTAAACTTTTTATTACCGTTGATATATGGTGTAAGTTTATTTTTATATTCTTTCGTATATATAATGTTGATAGATTAAAGTGCTTAATTTTATACGCTATATTAAACAAACTGATACTTTCAAGAAGATATACACCACATAATCGAATTTGCATTGGTTTTGTATGTTTTCAAGTTTCTAAGTAGAGAAGTTATAATTCAAACGTAAACAGTTATACCAATAGAATGTATCATCAATACAATATGCGTTAAGGCAAACAATACATAATAATACGCCGACAGTGTTGTGGTCGGAGGAAATTAGTGGAATGAAGTCAAACATTGAACAAGCTTACAAGTTATGTAATTTGCCCTTTAGGAATTGACTTGTTAGCCATTAATACTTTGAAAAGACAGGGCGGGTTCGGTTGCGGCATGACTTTCGTGCCGTTTTTATTGCCCCTCAAAAGTTCGATACTAGAATCAAGACGACAACTTTTATAAAGTTCGAAAACAGTAATGGTCTTTAGTTTCTATGTGACCAGAAGTTTTGTTCGACGCGTGACCGACATTTATTTATTAAGTTTTGTTATTGCTTAGAAAACGAATACACTGTCATGATATACTTGTTTGTAACTTTACGTCTAAATAAATAATCCATCACGTACATATGGGATACGATTTGAACCTCTAAATGGAATCGATGTCAAAGAAAGTAGCGTATTTTCGCTTTGCTTACCGCTGGATAACATAGATTTTTACAATCTTTTCTTATAAACTTTACTCCATTTAAAAGTTTGTTGTCGGGTCCGTGGTGCAGTGGTCAACGTTGTTGGCTGATGTTGGTCCATGATGGACGTGACATTACTCTTAGAACAGTATTTTTTTCAATCAATTTATCCACTTTTGTTCAAATGCAAGGATATGCGAGGGTATTACTTGCAAACCCGGCTCATTCCAAAGTTGTTAAAATATGAACCATGAATGTAATTTAGTAGATAAAAATAAATCTTGGAAGCATTTTTAGAAATCAGTCTTGAACATAGCTTGACAACACCCAAAATAATGTAAGGCTAAAAATACTTAAAAAATAAACATTGTTTTTCAAAATGAAATTAAAGTTTCATTTTTTAACCATTTTGGAATAAACTGTGTTTGCAAATAAAACCCTCATGTATGAAGTTTAAAAACTCCTTGATATCCTCCAATCATGCAATAACTCTCTTTGAAAAATAGCAGAACAACTAAGTAACAGTTTTGTCGGTATTTCATTGCACAACACAAATGCACGAGTTTTAGGATACGCACTAACAAATAACTCGGCTTTCCTAGTTTAACACTATTAAAGATACTCAAATTTTTTTTAGTAACATTTTACTAAAGTATAATATATTAAACTTTTTGTGCACAATTGTTGAAACATAAATAACTACCTATTACATATTTAACATAAAATAAATTGCCGAATGAAAATCAAATTGATTTATAATAGAGCTAACTGGCTAGTTACTCAGTCGCTCAACTTCTCTTTGAAGAAAATACTGATTGGTGATAAGGACCAAGACAGAACTAGTTGTTAACTAATCGTTTTCACTTTGCCTCATTTATAAGACAAAATTACTGGAGAAAGAATATAGAAATGAAATTTATCCGAACGTGTAGCCGAGTGATCAAAGTGATGTTATTTGGTTGCTTTTTTTCGTTAGGGTATTGTGATGAAGACATCTATGACTGTGTTTATTTATCAGGCGTGATTGATATGCACGTGGGTGCCATTATAAGATTTTCATTGAAAATTTTATGACGGGAAAATATGCTACTATTTTTTTGCTTTCGATGATTACATTTATAAAAAAAAACATTTAATGAAGTTGCAAAATATGATATGATTAATGCTTATCATCTAACGTTTCAAAATCAACGCAGTTTTTACTAACACAGTTATAATACAAAAATAATTAATGAATACAATCACTTATTTATTTTCTTTTTGAAGTCTTGTAATAATATATTGCTTCAACTCGTCAGTAGGACAATCGAAAAAATATAAATTAGAGCAATATAGGCAATATTTAATGATGAAACAAATGCAATAGCAAGATACATTGTAAAGTTTAAAATATGCGACACTCAGAAAAATATGAAATACTATTAAAGCAATAGTAATACAAAAGACTACAATTTTTTAACAAATATTAAATTGATTTGATTGATACTATATGACATTGTGAGAATATGTCTAAGTCAACTGATCAGCTTAAAATGCTCGTCGTAAATGAAACCTGTTCTAATTGTATTGAATACATCTGTAATTAGTACTGAATTGTGTTTCATTTTTTTGAATATAATGCACTATCACCAAGTTTTACCGGTGAATATCTTAAAAGTGACATGCTTTTTCTCGAAGTATGTTCATGTTATTGTTAATGTATACAGATTAAAGGAGCCCTAAGAATATTGTTCACTTTTTGGAACAATTTTGAGATTCTCCAATAACCATTTTGTAAGAGAAAAAAATAACCAAGCTAACAATCCATTTACATAAAGGGTTATAATGGCACATGGGCCATTCGTCTGTTGTTTAATGAATGATTTTTATGGCTTCAGTCATTTGTGTATAATGGACAAGCTTGACAGATCTCTAAAAACGAAAAATCTTTAATATAACATAAATGTTCGTTGAGAAATTATGTTGTTTTATTGCAGTTTGAAAAACATACTTGCTTAAAATTTAATTTACTTTAAACTTTGTGTTTGGGCTTGAGCTGTTGTTCATTCAATTTTCCTTATTTTTATTTTAAAATATTATCATTGGAATTTTTAATGATAAAAATGAATGCGTTTAATAAGGAATTGAAAACTAAAATATAAAATTCATTAAATTAAACATGATACATATTTTTAAGCCGAACCAATTCTCTTACAAAGTAATAACCACTAGAAGTTTTTGATTAACCAACCTTTACGAGTATACGAGCATTACTTGTGTTACGTCATAAGGCTTTACAACTTTCCATTAAAAAATACAATGATTTCTTTATTATTCAATTACAAATCACACGTAAATAAGCACCGTATTTGAAACATTCAAAGAAATTAAAAGTGAACAACAATGACGCAAAAAGTATTTTGAATTGCTATTAAAGATATAAAAAGACTATTTAATTTTACACGGTCACAAAATAAGATTAATAGATTTAAATCCGATTTTTAAATATTTATAATAGAAAGACAATAAAAACGAATCTTATATTTCATAATATTGTATATGGTAAATAGGACCTTCCATCCTAGGATACCGTCCAATTTTGTGATCCCAAAATTCCGAGATTGTGAGAGTCCTAATCCCGGGATTACAAGATTGAGAAAATTTCAAAAGTTGCGCGAGGGCTTAAAAAAATTAAAAAGGTCCCATTTGTTTTCAATTTGAGAATTCCGTAAATTCCTGGGTTTTTGAAATCGACATTTTTTTTTGTAAAATCCCAGGATTTCAAAATCTTCGAACAAAAATTTGTCAATCCTGAATTTACACAGGATTTTATGTTAATCGGTTGATTTATGAGATCTCATGATTTATGAGATCACAAAAAGGTCCGGAATTGGTTAATATAGGTTGTGAATTTTTTTTAAGTTACTGATTCACTCTCGATTACGTTTTGCTGTCTGTTGATTTTTTAAATATTAATGTTAAGTTTTAATGTTAACTTTTTATGCTAAGAGTCTTAGACTGTTTATCCTTACAGTAAACTGATCAAAAAACTAAAGAGAGCGTTTTATTTACTTTTAATACAATGGTTTCAAAGAGAATTTATATGTTTGGTTGATTAAATTAAAATGGTTAAAAATTGTTGCAAATGTGTATATCGGACCCAATTTCACAATATGATATATTTGGTTACACGAGATAGTGAAAGAATAATAGATATGTAGGCGTACAGAGGTGTTTATTAGCATCAAAAGGTCGGCTCGACCACTTGCCCAGTGTATTATTATTCAAAACGCGCACAAATGGATGGATATCGAGCTCGGACGAGTGGACCGACAAACTTTTGGATAAACTTTTAACAATTCGCACGCACGCCTTTTTAGGGGTCTGCTGTATAAGTAGACACCCCTTTTTATTTCGAAATAACCTTTTTATTTTTTTAAATATATGATTAACTCGATTAAGCTATGTATATTTTATTTATTACATGCGCACGTATTGTGTTATTTTAATAAAGTTGTTCGATATACTTTATAGTCTTTCCACAGTGAATTTTTCATATCAATCCAGGCATCTGATTCTTTTTATCTCAAGCTATATATACTTACGCAATAAATATAATATAATTTTGATATTTTTACACAATACAGTAAAACACCAATTTACACTATAGTCGGGACCGTGTAATTGGGGGTGTGAATCTCATACAAAATTAGGGATTTGGTTTTTTCACGCGGAAAACGAAAAATTAAGATTTTCCTTAGTTTTGTAAAAAAATAATATGGATGAAATATTTAGTTTTTGTAGTAGTAAATATCCCGCACACAGACAGACGCCCAGCTATGCGTGTATAGCCTGGCACGTGTTGAATACACAGGCGCTAGCCAACATTTGACTGTTTGCGCGGCATAGATGACCGTTTCTTAGTAACGACAATAGAATGCGACCGTGCAATTGGGAGATTTGCGGCGAATATTTCAAGCCAACGCGTAATTCGGGGTAGTGTAATTGGGGGTTCCACTGTATAGGGTCGTATATTACGACTGCTACTGTCAATAAAATCAAGTTTAAAAAAGTTTGTTTGACGACAAGACTTTTTTTTGATATCGTTTTATTTTTTCTTTCAATGTGATTGAGATTAAAGATTTGTATAGCGTGCTACCACCAGGAAAATAATTAATTAAATTTATGTATTAGCATAAGTAAGGTATTAATATTTGACTACTCGTTTTATCAACTGATCTATGTAACATTTGAATCAATGTAAAGTTTTTCGTTAAACAAATGTTGAGAATGAAATGTGAGGTTTTAACTATCAAAACTAACATGTAATAAACTTATTTTACTAGATTAAAAATGGAATCCGCATGTTTGGTAAATATAATGCTTCAATAAAATTTAGTAAATTTTACTTTTTATATAAACATTAAGATATATCTTGCTCATTTGTATATTTCCCCATTTTTTCGTTTACTGATTCACAGGTATTTAAAATTACTTATTTTCACACCAAACTAAATTGCCAGAGATAACTATATTTTTCTCTGAAATAACTATTTTTATTTGGTACATTGTAAGTTGTTTTGGATAATTTATTATGATGACTTCAATTTATCAAGCTTGCAACATAAATACTTTGAAAAGTTTCATTATTTATTTAAGCTCATACAAATTTTATTTCCCTGGTTATGCATGCCACAGTTATAAAAGAGAAAATTTAAGTACTAAACGGTTAAGTGTTGAAAAATAAATAAATACGACATTAAAAATACTAACATTGTTTATAAAATAACAAAAATATATGTCGCAACAAAGATAAATGTTCTAGACTTTTAAACAAAAATATATATATGAAAATAATAAAAATTCTTAAAATTTTATAACACATTAAATTCAAAACTAAAAGAAATATCATCGATCAGTTTTACAATTTCGAATAAGAACATTAATATTTTTGGATTAATACCTACTAGCTGTAAGCCCGTTGCCCTCAACGGGGGGATTTTTTCTATAAAAAATCAATCGCACATTTTATTCAAATGTATGAAAAAAAAAAGCAAAATTTTATTCTCTGATATATCCATAACGAAATTCGAATATTACTAATGTATTAAAGCACTGGTTCCCAACCTGGGGGTCGCGAAGGGTCTTTTGGGGGGTCGCCAACTTTTTTCGATTTTGGATTTGAACAACAACATAACGAAAAAGTATAGCAAATCGAGAATTTCAAATTCCTCGGGGGGGTCGCCTAGTCACATGGCTTTTATAAAAAGGGGTCGACACCCGAAAAAGGTTGGGAGCTTATGTATTAAGAAATTCAAAACGATTTTCAAGGTCAAGCGTGAAAAGATTCACCATTATGATTCAATTGATCAAATCAGCCCCAAATAATATTGATCGACTCGCACGATCAAACGATTCATTTCGATAGCCGTATAATCATTGTTTGCAATAGTCGAATAAAAGTCTTTGATTATTCGAAAATTTTCGAATATTATGATCTATGGTGATACAATACTTCAGCTTTACACTAAGAAATATCGAATTTTCAAACGTGGCGATATCAGAACATTTGCGTGTGGCTTAAAATAAGCAGCTCCCATTGGATAGAACAACACTTCAAAAATGTGCGGTTCAAAATAAGCCGTTATCACTGGACGAAAAGTACGGGAGAACATACGAACAGTGCTATTAATGTAAAGATTATTTATAAAAACATTTTTTTATGTAATTAAGCTTAGTGAAATAAAATTTGTAATTGTCTTTAATAGTATGACGGACATATATTTTTTTAAATATATCATATCTTTCATGGCGAATTCATATTCATTATAATTAAAACGTCTAGTCAAATAGATCAAAATGCGTGTTGAAGTAAAAATCCATATCAAATATAGCCTTCGTTATCTTGCGTTTGTAATATTGGAAATATTTCAAGATCTTACTGGTTAATGTTACTAAATTATATTTAATCAAGTTTGTCTATTTCTTGCACATTTTTTGTAATCTTCTCGATAACTGGCTTATATTTACCATTTGAGTGATTTAATTAAGTAATTCATAGTATGTTATCTAAAATGCTAGAATATGTTGGTTTGGACATGACGAAGGTACACAAAGCGCGTTCAATTTATATGTGGATATAGCAAAACGTCTCGTTCATAATAAATGTGTTCGAAAAATACCGTGAGAATTTAGACACCAGCTAAACCATCCATAGGAATAAAAGCTGGACATGAAAAAGAGTCGAACCAATACTGGGAGCCATCCACACGAAGGGGAGTTAAAAATTTTGAAAACTTTCCGAAATGTTTCTGGACGAAACATGTGCCACCCATTAAATTAGATCTATGGATAGGAGTTTCCAATATGTCACCATGTTCAAAACTGAGTGTTTTATATTTTTGTTTTTTTTGTAACGTTTTAATCGTATTTAAAGCTAAAGTTTTATGATAATGTAGCTAAAGAGGAAAATCGGAGATGACAGTATGTTCAATTAAATTAAATGTTTATTTACATAAAAATAAACATGTTTTATGTGTGGATTTAATAAAATTTCTCATAGAAAAACTGAGGCGTTGATTTTCAATGTTTGTAGATACAAAAAAAAATATTATATAAATAATAATATTTTTTTCTGGATTCGTCTTTTGCTATTTTTTTGTATTAAAATGCACATTTTGCTTGCTGTGAACAGCATTTTTTCACAAAAACGTAATACTTAATTGTAAAAAATAAATTATTTGCGTGGTCGAGTTTTAAGGAGTGTATGAGCAAATATGTTAAAAATAAATCGTTGCTAAAAATTTCTTTGGTTGTTCGGGTCACATTAACCACAAGTTTTTTTTATAAAAAATAGTTTTAAATCATTATCAGTGTATAAACAAATTTAGTTTGTTTGAAGATGTATATCTTTAATTTAAAGTAAATCATAACACTAAACGACTTTCAAGTCTTAAATTATTTAATTGATATATTGAAAACAATGTTTTCAAAAATCCTATTCACGTGGTGATGTTTACGTGTTATATGAGCCGAGAATAATTTTTGAACATTCTTTAATGGTTCGTATACAGATAAAAACGTGCAAGCTTCTACAGGGACATTACCTGAAACATTAACTATACAAACGACCATATAAAAATTATGCTTTAGTCTTATGCCATTAAGCACGTTTTTATAATCTTTATGTCCTCCAAAGATTGTGATAATGACGTTCAATATTTTTTACATCACTGATCATAAATACAATAATGGGTGACATTAATCAACGGATGGATGTTTCTGTGTTGATAATACTAATTTTTTTAGAATTTCAACTCATTGCTATTATTCGTTTAAGAAAAGTACAATTAATTTCACTGAAGTGGTACATCTACTGTAAATTCTCGACAAAGAAATATTATATTCATAAAAAGAAAATAAAATTTGAGTAGATATTGGCGGTTTCTATGACGCAGCAGTTAAAGATGTGGGCTTTCGTGCGTTCCAGAGCGAAACGCATTTTTTCTGTTCTCGATTTCTGTTCGATGGCATGGGTTTCTGTGATGTCTTAAAATTCCCTCCCACCTTCCCGATACTTTTAAAATATAATAAAATAATTGACTGTATGACAAATATATGTAAAGATTTTACCAATAATAAGGGTAAAACGTTCTCAATATTATATGTATATTTTTTTACCATGTCCGCTCCCAATATGGAGCATATAAACTCATAACAGAGTTTATCTCAACAGAAATATTTCTACGAGAACTGCTTGTTACTCAGTTGCTCAACCTCTCCAAAGAGAGTAGAAATAGAAAGTAGAGGAATAGAGAGTAGGAATAGAGAGTAGAAACTTTTCCAAAGAGAGTAGGAATAAAAGGAAAGGGCTAGGACAGGAATAGTGGTTAGCTAATCGCTCTCGATACGCCCTGTTCATAGGATAGGATGGGTGGGAGGGGTTTATTCAAGATATTACATACATCCATGCCTTTTAACAGAAATTCATAAATCGACCACTCGACAAGTTGACCACTCGACCACACAGGTCAAAGGAAAATTAGACATAAAACTGGCAACAATAGATTTAAGTAAATTTATTTATTGATTTGGCATTTAATTGGTAGAACTCCATTATAATAAGGTAAAAATATCAACGTATTTTAGTTTTACAGTTTTTTTATATATATGTGTTGATAGCTATTTCGGCTTTCGCCATCGTCAGAACTATGCTTAAACTAACATTTTGCTCAGCTATATATACTGGTTCCGAAGAGATACACAATGCATCATTTTATTCACTCTAACATCCTAATTCAGCAAACTTTACTTGAATTTCAATCAGGGGCTTAGAGTTGGTGATGTAGTCATGAAGTTAGACTTTTTTAACTGGAGTCGTGCTCGTCGAAAATTATTAATTTCAAATCCTTCTTTAAAAAAATGTGTATTTAAGTTGCTATGATCAAAAGTGGCGCTATTGCATGTTACTAAGCCTAAAAAAGAATTAAAGTCGTTTTTTGGCTAAGGTTAGAGTTGGAGTCGTCTTAATTTTTCAAGACTCTGATCACAACGATCCTCTATTCTGTGGAAATAGTGATAATTTGAATCGTTCAAGTTATGTACATTCACACAGATTTTGTTACTAACGACCCAGGTTTCACCTTTCGGTATTGATAATAATATATACTCAACGTAGCAATAACTCCAGTGATAAAGGTATAATTCTTATTTTTTAAATATAAAACAAACGTAATTTATGCATGTTTTCATAAAGCTAGCTGAACCATTAAAAAATATTATAATACAAAAATGAGCACTTTCCATTAACTTGTGCAGGTAGCACAGCAGAAAGTGGTATAGTGCTTTTTCACATTTATATAAGATATCGAGTGAAAACTGCCGCTAAGTAAAAGTCAATGAAAAAATACGGTACTGGCTCGCCAGACCCACTGTGCACTCATAAACCATAAAGTTTCGAAGTGGGTTAGGCAGTGGCGGCTGGCAAATGCGGCGCCGAAATTTGTACAACCGCCTGCAAACTTCTTTCGTATGTTTTATCGCCATTTTTCTGGCGATACTGTCACCGTGGAAAAGCCGTCTCGATTTTATGAGAGTCTTTTTTGTTTTGTGTCTTACGACCGCGGTGAGAGGCGCTTCGAAAGCTTTCAACTGCGCGGAAAGCTACCGTGAAACTTTTTTTCAATGAAAAAATGCAGGAGCAGAAACTTGAAGTTTTTAATATCCTTACCACTACTTTTAAACAATATTTAAAGAAAGTTGCATATAATCAAGGTGAAATGAGTAATTTTCTTTTTACTACTAACAACAACCATATACTTCTTACTATACAAGGAAAAATTGCATTGAAAGTTTTACATAAACTTTTGAACGATAATATTTAAAGGTAATTTAAGATTTCAACTAAGGGTGCTTGCTGGAATTTCAAAACAAAATTTGAATCGTTAAAATTATGTACATTCTCACAAGTTTTGTCTCTAAAGAACTAGGTTTTACCTGTCGACATCTTCAGGCGTTCAAGTACACAGAGGAACTTGAACTGACATTTAGTAAATAAATGTATAGTGTTTATTGTATAAGAAATAAATGTATGAAATTTTCCCGCGAACAAAACAAATATAATTCTTGAAATTACTCACTATTCAAATTTGTAGGCATTCCCATGGATTAATTTATTTCGCCAGTAATGATTTTAAACATAGTGATATATTTATTTCTTATATAGACACGATTCTTTTACTTACTAAACAGTTCATGTTTATCCGTGCATAAATATGCCAAAAGGCTAAGCCCGGGTCGTTAGTGACAAAAGTTTATATTAATGTTCATAATTTGAACGATTCAAACTTAATATTTTAAAAGGATTTAATTTTTCAATAAATACATTAATACACCATATAATCCAATTCGTGCCAAGGAATTCACAAAATAAGTTATTTCCTGGAAACCTAATGAATTATTATTTAATGATCTAAAAATTTTTGATTACGATCATCGTAGTCGAATAGAAACGACTACAAATATTATGGCTAGTATTTTTCTGGTCAGAATTTAAATAACATTGATCAGAATTTATATTAAATGGTCATAATATATCGGTCAGAATAAATAGCCTTAATTTAAGTGAAGTTAAAAAAAAACCCAACCTAACCTACTAACCAAAATTGTTATTAAATATTCTGACCGTATAATATTTTTATTCTGATCGTTCATATTTTTATTCTGACCAAAAGTTGATTTAAATTTTGATAATTTAATTTGTTTCCAAATATAATTGATAACTATTTTGATTTATGCCTTCATTAGAACTAGTTCTATCCAAAACAAGCATCAACATTTTATAAAAAGATATTTGTAGAACAAAAATACATTGTTATTTTTCCACCTTATAACTATAGAGTTCTGCCAAATAAATGCCAATTCGATCAGTGTTTTATTTGTATATTGATGTCGTTAATTTTTTCATTTCTTTTACTTAAAATCTAATGATTTTTATATTATTATTATATGCTTTTGTTACAGATACATCCGGAGTCAGCTGGGAAGAATGGTGGACTTATGACGGCATATCTGGTAAGTGTTTTTTTTCAATTGTGAAAATAAAATTTACACTGCGTAATAAAGTTATAATCTGAACTCAAAGTAGAAACATTATCTTACGGAAGTTCTTTTGGTGTTGCATCAAAAGTATCAAAGAATTATCATGGGAAACTTCAAATGATTTGGTCAAGTGTATTTTTTTTTATGTAATATGTATATTTGAATTTAACTACCTAAAAGGAATTGAAAGGAAATCGTATAGTTGTGTGAACGACTGGGATTCTGTCAGTATAACAACTTAATTGCGAATCTTTTATTTAAGCAATACAAAAGTTCGCAGCAGTATTTCATCATTATTGGCTAAATTCAATTAATTATCTATCTGCACTGAAACTCATGACCACTATAATATACATTATCTATTATTTTATCCTACAGAATTATCAGTCAGTGATATCCAATTTTCATTAGTGATGTTGGGGAAACGAAGTTTACAAAGCATTTAATTAACTAATTGCATGGCTGAAGCCAAACAAAAGACTTGCAGGAGAGCGGCGTTGTGGTACCTGACGTGATATATCAGCGACACATCACAGACCTTGCGTCTATCCTAGGTGGCCAGATAATTCGCGCACCACTGTAGATGATGCATAGGGGACGTATTCAATTAAAAAAAAACGATCTTGATAACAATTCCATTTGTGCCCGCTGACAAATGAAAACGGATTCTTTTTTACATTTTAAATAAATAAATACTGTAATAAAAACAATGACTCAGCTTTTTTTAATGCTCACTTTCTGTAAGCTAAGCTTGCGCTTAAAACGAATACTCCAGTGTAATAAAAAATAATATTTGCTTTTAAATACTAAAAAATCAGAAAAAATACACTATTTAATTTTAAGCATCTATTACACCTATTAACATATTATGAGAGTTTTTGAAAAGCTGATACATTTTCGTCATCAAATTCGTGTTTATTGTAAAAAAATGCATAGTCGACAATTTTTTTATGAGACAAAATAAGTACAAAAAGCATAATATGTAACACTTTAAAAAAGCTACAAAACCTGTTGATTTTATTTTATTCTGATGTTTATTTCATAAAAAATGACTATTAATTTATGAATGTTACTTTTTGATGTGCGCCGTGAATTTAAATCTGAGTTTGAATGCCTGGTTATTAGTAATGAGAATTCAAAATTATAAATAAAACTGAATAATAAATATATGTTAAGATCAATTGGAAGGTGATTTGAAAGGCCTTTTTTAACTATGCACTAGGAAACTAGACACATTTTTTTGCACTGGGTGACAATTGATGATAAAAAAATATTATGTTTTCTTAAAAATAAACGTTAACTACTTTGAAATAGTCATGCTAGGCTTTATTTTTTTATGTCTGAAAAAGACAAAAATCTTAAAAACAAGACTCATTTTTGTACAATAATAATTTTAAAAATAACTCTTAATCATATGATTTATTGTGTTACCTATAATTAAACAATTTATTTATTATAAATAGTTGTCAAACTATTGACTCGTGTAATGTGTTATATATTATGGTTATTGAAAACGAATTTTGAATATGAAAGCAATGCCTACAGCTTTATATGATACAAACATTTTTTTATAAAAAAAAAATGGAAACAACTATTTTATACTTATTTAGTATTTTACGAAATATTCAAGACTGGTCGTCGCAAATATATTCAACTGTTTCAGTTAGTTTTTTTTTCTAACGAGAATCTTTTTTTGACAAATTAGAATTCGATGATCAAGTGTCTTTTGGGTATCTGTTATTCTTAGGGACATTAAATTAAATCTGTATATTTTTAATTGGATATTATTTGTACTGTATTAACCTGATCTCTGCCCAGAGCGTATATTTACGCGCTACAAGTCCGTGTTCAAGGGGCCGTCCATACAAAATGCGCGTAATATTACGCTCTCCTTTGTACTTAATTTACAAGTCACCAGTACCTCTCTTAAATAATTAAATTTAACTCGCATATAGTGACATCTTTTGAGATTGTGTTGTAATACTTGAACTCGAAGGATATTGAATTTTAATCTGTAATACATCGATTTTTTGACATCGACAAAAGTTTTCGTGTGTTGTTGATATGCGGCGCTACTATATAGGGTTACGCCATACATATTATTAGTGACTAATGAAATACCGGGACTTCCCATTTATTCTTACGTTATGTTTGTCCAGTATTATATTTATAAACGGGGAATTATTTCTATTCTGAATACTCACTGCAAGTAACAATGATCCTGGAAAAATGGTCAGTTATGTGTTTTCATGTTTGACACATCTTAGTTGGATTTGTGGGCCAGAATATCGTTTTTGTTAAGTATTTCATTTACAACAGTTTTATAACTAGATACATTAACAGTTTATTTTTAAATTTACGTCTTTTTTCGTTATTTACCAAATGATTTTTTGTGTTTTAAAACATTATAACCTGCGTTGTTTGTGAGTGTCTGTTTATTTTATAAGATTTTCCTGTGTCGTAACTTTTTTGACGATTGTTTATATATCTTTTTCAACTTACGTTTCCTGGATATTTGATTTTTTACATATACTATTTTAACGCCTGAGAATGGAAGGACAACAAAGTACATCTAGGTATAAGTGCAAACAATGTTAAGTGGCTCTCTGCATAGAACCTTGTTTTGAGGCATACCACACGTTAGAAGACTATTAATTTGTTTTAAACTGTTCGCCGTATTTTATATGTATATTTAAGATACAATTTTGATATGATAGAACTACTTTTGATATACGACCGTGATACGATTTTCCGTGTGAATTTTGTGACAACCCTGAGGTTTTGTGGATCATTTATTTCGGACATTTTTGGATAAATGTCAGCGGAAATGGCGCATCGTGTATTTTTATGGTAAGTCTATATGATATACTATTAGGATATGTCCAAAAATATATATTTATTAGGATTTATTTTTTGAAAGAAAACCGCGGCCCTCCGTGTACGGCCATATTAATACCGCACGGCACAGATCAGGTTAAAATATACCTCCTGCATCCAACAGTTTTGTTCAGAAAGGTGGCGGGTAGAAGGAGCGCGTAGGAGCAGTCCTACAACCCCGCAGAGCAACGCCGTGTCGCGTCAGGTGCGGATAGCAGATTTATGTCCCGCCGAGCTGGTAGAGCCTTTGTAGGCTTAGCGGCGCTAGGAGGGAGTAATACGACAATGCCTCGGCGATGGCGGAGCATTTAAACGGTTAATCAGAGCACGCTGTAAATAAGAAACAATTTGGATAACTTTGCGTCGAATGCCACCTTAATTAAGTGTTCACACCGTGAAAATTTACGCGTTCCACTTCTCCAGCCGTACCGAATGTGACGTATAATAAATCTGCAGATTTAATTACTTACTCATAAATCAATCACTTAATGATTTTACTGTAAACGTGTACGGTAATTCACTAAAATCTGCTTAAGAATTATAACTAAGCGATAAAAAAATCTTTTGAAATAATTTGATTTTGGTTTATTACAATGATATTTTTTTATATTGAACACTTTTTAAATGAATAACTTGAGTCTAATTTTCATGTTTATTAAAAAAAAATGCAAATTTATGTTTAATAACAATAAATACCTAGCTTAATTTCACAACTAAGCTGAATTGGTTTTTTTTTGCAATATAAGAAAAAAAAATGTTTTTAATAAAAAATCCGCCATGACTTGGTATTGTTTGCCATTTATTGTTTTTAAACATTGCACAATAATTGTAAAAACGGAAGCTAATCAAAAATTCAAAAAAAATATTACTGAGTTCAACAAAAAAACCAAATGAATATTTACAGCCTCAAAATGATTGTCAATCTTATTCAATAATTCATAAATGCGCTTGGATAAAAAAAATTGAATGCTTCATTTTAATTCCATATATTTCCGGTCATATGATCGATTGAAATTCTAATGGACGATATCGTCGAGTGGCGAATGCAGCGTGAGTACTTCAGATGAATATTTTGCCTTTTGGACCGAACAAACTCGACTGGCTCGCTTTGTTGCCAGGGATTAAAGCCTATTAGCATTGTTTGTTTTAAGTATATATAAATTTCTGTATATCACACATTGGTGTTATTGTGTATGCAATCCACAATGATTTTATTGCAAACAAAATTAGTTACACGAATTACAAGCAGAACATTTTCATTAAATACTTCCCACTTTATAAAAAACAAATTTAGCTGGTTTTTATATGCATTCGAATACGCTTCAGTAATGCGTCAATAAATGATTTCGATTGAAGGTATTTTTCGCAACATTATTAAAAAAAATCAACAGTATAATATATTACGAATCTTTTAATAAACTGATTGTCAGATCCTTTATATTTCAAAAATATTATATATTTACATTTTTTTTAATAGAAACAAAATCGATTTTTCTCAACTTTTTATATATTTTATATTGATATTCAACTGAAAATAACCACAAGCGTAGAGCACGAACGCAAAATATCTGTTTCGTTATATAATATCTTAAAATGTCATGAAAAAATATTCAAATGATCGTTCATTTTAAGCATTTCAGTAATAGTTCTCGGGTATATAATTCTAACAAGTTTTAAATATAAAACTTTGACTTCCAATTTTATATCACATATATTTAAAAAGTTTAAAATAAGTCTGCATTAAAATTTTATGAAACCTACTTATACTAATTTGCAATACCATTTGTTTCTGTTAAAGATTACAAAAATGTGTAAACTTCAATAGCATTATTCAAAACATTATCTTTTTCATCAAATAGCGGATATGTGACCAATTAAAAAAAAACTTATTTATTATTTTTAAAATTTTAAATTTAGCTTAACATGAAGTAGTTTGCATTCTAAGATAATGCCTCAAAACATATTAAATTGTGTGTGATTGATAATTAACTTAACAGTAGTTCAGTGTTTGTTGCATTTTTATAAATTATTCTGCTAAAAACTTTTTATTTCTACAAGTTATCACTACTGAACAGTTTATTCGTAATAAAAAACTCATTTATTTATATTTTTCTGAAAACTATTTCAATGATACCTTGACATACGAACTTAATTCGTGCCGTGTAAATATTTTTTTTTATTCTTTCCGTGGTGTTTAAATGATCATTTTTTAACAACTTATCCTGATAAAAAATTAATCACGTGTGTAAAGCTTATTCGGATAATTTTGAAATGAAAATAAATTGGGGTCCAATTCAATGATAATAATTATTCGGTTGTATTCCGTAAATGAATTTTTAAAACAATAAATTATTACGCAAAATTATCTACACGCGTCTTAAGATTAACGGCCTAAATTGCCAAACAATACTTTTTAAGAACCACTTATGAAAATACCCATCTTATTGTTTCTGGGTTAAAAACAAATTAAACCATCTCGGTGCTAAATTCAGTCGTAAAGTCGGCGTGTAGTTATTATTTAGAGTAAAACTTTCCCAGTTTCGGGGGCCGTTTTCCCGGAAAATGTACGGCCGATGGGAAAAACGAAGCACGGGGCGACCGGGGCTGATCGGTAATGGGAGGACTGTTTAATGGGGAGTTAATGATTCATGGCTTTTATTATGGCTTGTATTTTACATTCCGGTATTGAATTAATTTTGCGTTAAATAAAACAAAGCGGAATATCATTTTTAGCACCGTTTTATCAGAACTCGGTAACAGTATCAGACATTCATTTGGGCGATAAAGCAGTAATAAAAATGCTGAATTTAATCATTTCTTTCATTACTATCCAGGCGTCATTTAACCTGCTTATGGGTAATTTTATTTTAATAACATTTTCAAAACGCGGGATGCATAAAAGGCTTCATGGAATTTAATCACATATTTTTGCTTGCTGATTTTCATGATTTTCAGTGATAAATTACTCCATAAAGCCTTCAAATTTTAAAGATCTCAAAAAAGCATATGTTTTACAATGCCATTTAGAGTTCAATATTTTGTCTTTTTATTTTAAAAAGTTTTTGCACCACTTTTATGTTATTTAAACATCAAATTCTCCAAATTGTGGTGCGCTTGGGTCCATAATCTACAACTGATGGTATTATTACAATAGAAAAAGCTATCAACGAGTTGTGACGTGAAATTTCAAATTTTGATGTTTTTATAATTATTGTATTATGTTGGATCCGTAATGCAGTGATCAATGTCGTCGGCTTCCGTGATAAATCTCACGGGTTTTAGTTCAAGAATGATTAGATTACCACCTCACCTAGACCTTTTTTTTTATTCCTATACTTTCAACGAAGTAGCTAGTAGTTCTCGTCAAAAATTTCAGTTGCATTATCTCCATTAGGATCGGACATGGATTAAAAATGTTTGCAGAATTAAAAATTATCGAAATTAACAATGATATATAATGTTATGGTTTCGAATGCTGAACATGAAATTTCTATCCTACAAAACTATATTCATAACTCGTTTTGCATAGAAATGATCAAAATTTGATTCTTCACGTTAAATTGATAACTGAACAATACTTCTTACATTCATAATAGTCGAGGTAAAAAATATCATTCGGTTTACTAGTATTATTAAATAGCTAATGACTGAATCATTAATGATAAGTACGTATGTATTTTTTTTTCTAAAGAACCTAATTTAAAGATTAATCTTCTATTCAATATAAATACATTTTAGCTGTTTTAATAATAAAATTTAGCTCAACAATAATTTTATATTTTTTTCTAATTACCACCAGATATAAAAAAATGTTAAATTTAATATATTTCAAAGGTTTTATCCAACAACTTTAAATATTGTAATATTATATAAACATAAAAATTTACTTCAATCCGTGGCGGAAATTTATTATAAAATAAATTAATACACTCTTTTACTAACTTATAATGCTGTTCATAATGCTCGTGATGAGTGCAACCGGTCTAGATCCTTAGAGTTTGGAATTACTTCAATGTTTTCGTTTGAGCTATATTTGATTTTCTAATCATTTTTTTTGTAGCAAATATGCATTTTTTTTGATTATTGGGTTTATTTTGATGGAAGTAAAATATATTTCGTTTTATCTAAAGCATTTTTTTTGTATCGTATTTGTAGGTACATCTTTTAAGAATTGACAACACGGACTAATTCTTGACAATGATCTAATTTTTTTTATTGAACATTAGTTAATAGTGATTGTTAAAAAAATGCAATATACAATCATTCGCCAACAATATTTTCACCCTTACAATTGTCTGATATACAATATCTTCATATTGATAAAATTTCTAAGCCACCATCAAATATTGTACTATTAAAATATTATACTTTTCGGAGAAAGTGGTTGCTATTTCCGCCTGTGATTTGAATACCTATCAAAGGCATATATTTAAAATTGATGAATCTTATTTTTCACCAAATTACATTTCTATAGGTTTCACAACCCTTCTAATTTATTTTTATACTCAAACATATATGTTATTAGTAATCCGTTTGTTACATAAAAAGCGGTAGCTGGCTTTTACTGACACGCATTGAGTTATATTGTAATAAAAACAATAGCAGGCAGATAGATTGGAAAATTACAAGCAAAATTCTAGACATAATTAAAATTGGAAATAAATACATTACAACCAAGCTTTTAGCCAACTACTTAACAATATTTTCAGTGTACAAGAGTCTAAATCTCTCTAAGAACAGTTTTATAGCTCTAGATTTGCGTTCTAATGAATGGATGTCAGTAATATCTAAAAAAAATCCTTTAACATTTACTTGTCTCGTAGCGTCTCCCTTCAATCATTCGTTTTGTGAAAAAGAGAGATTGAGAAGCTGAGTAACCAGCATTTTTCATATATCCGTACTTTAAGTCTCTACACAGATAACGGTAGACTATAACATAAGCCACTAGACCTCGATGGTAAACAAATAATAACAAAAAACATTAATTTCAAATGAATATGTTATATGTACTTACTTGTTTTTCAAAGCCAAAATAAGAACCAGACAGACATTATATAATAAATGATATATTAAATACATACGCCTTTGAATATTTAATCTCCAATCCGAACCCTATAGATTTGACCCAAATTTTCTGGGCCGACAGCGAAGTTGTCCAAAGGACCGAGGGTAACCAACCGTTGGCATTGCGTCGGACCGCGATCCATGTTTAATGTTAAGTTGAAGCCTTTATTACTTACACTTCCTGCTGGGGTTTGTTTGCGTAATTAATGGCTTGTTTTGTTTCTACTAAATACCCAATAATTCCACACATTCTCTGCTATTCTGCATACGCAATGGTTCGTATTTCCAGTGGCAATGTAGATATACCATGAAGGGTGTTCAGATTATACCAAACTTTAATCAATTCATAAATTCAATCTACATTTCTTATCTTTTTATTATTATTTTTTTTTGTTTAAAAGCAAACTCCGATAATTTCTAAGCAGTTTGTTTTATTTTAGGTATATTTAAAATTTTAACGAAAGTTAACTTATTTTATCGTATTGTATTTATTATCAAGCAGACAACGCATATTTTAGTCAGCCAGCAAGTCAACAGCAGTTGTGTATAAATATATAAACGAAATAAAATTTGAGTATTTTTTACAGTTATTTAATTTATGGTAGGTATTATGTATGATATAAAAAATGATATTATTTTGTATACTTTTCTCGGGTTTCAAAACATATATGTATCATTAAAAACTATGCAAAATGACTTATTATGGTATATTTATGTATTTTCTTTTGATTTTGACGAAATATAGACTTGATTTTTGCGTTTTAGCGTCAGATGTTATACCAATGTAGTATATATTAGGTCAATAATAATATTAAATTCAAGTCAAAATTCCAAACTAATAGATATGTTTTTTAAAAATCATATATTCAAGACAAATTCAAAATTATAGGTATTTCCCTTAGTTCTTCTTTAATTTGACTCGAAAATTGATGTGGTGTGGGTATCATATCCCAATTTTTTTTTGCAGTCCCAGGATTTCGGGATTCACATTTTTTCAATACCGGGATTGAACATTCACCATTAAATCGTGGACATAATAGTGATTTCAAAAAAATTTGGCCGTTGATTTAGAAATCTTGGATTTTTTAGATTTTATACAATATTTTTATCTACTTTCTTTGAGATATGCTTTAACTTAAGATTTTATAATATTTTTATATTCATAAACACCGTTTTTTGTTGTTGATAATTTTAAGTATTAAACACAAAATTAGCTTAAAAATGAACTTGAACCTCTCCTCACATCAATGTATGAAAACTGTACGAGAGACCTTTTTGCTAGAGGTCGTCAATCAAGTGAAATGACAGCTGGCAATATTTATTTAAGGTTACGTGATGCGGAAAAGTTTTTAATAAATACTTTGTAATTGCGTAGGCTCCAATTTAACCAAAATAATTACGTAATCTACGACTTAAAATAAATCACTTTTCTAATTGAAGTAAAATATTAATATTATTCCACCAACGGAAAAAAAAACTTTTCGTATGATTATGATTGAGATATTTTACAAAAATGCGAAAAGATTCACAAGACATTACAATTATTGCTTAAACTATTAGTCGTAAGTTTCTTTCTAGAAGTTGAAACTTTTTCATTTTGCTAAGTTTATAGACGGACATAAATTATCACTTGTGATATATTATTATATATTGAATCTTATCTCCAAAAAAAACATGGAACCTAAACATAAATATCTTTAAATTTGAATCGTTCAAACTATGTACATTCTCACAGATTTTGTCACTAACGTTAGTGACAAAATCTGTGAGAATGTACATAGTTTGAACGATTCAAATTTACTATTGAAATTCCACCAAGCACCTTCAGTCGAAATCTTAAATTATATAAATATCTTTATTATTTTTTTCACCATGTTAGCTCTCAATGTAGAGCATATGGACTCCTAATGGGGTTTCTACAAAAACTGCAACCTTTCTTTTTTACCAAAGAGAGTATGGATAGACGGGTAAGGATAGAAAAGGACTAGTGGTTAGCTAATGGGATTCAAGAAAAACATCATATACATCCATGCCATCGAACAGAAATTTATACATCGAATTAAAAATCAATTTATAAAAACTGTCGTAATGGGATCTAAACAAGTGAACTCCGTAACTTAAGCCAACAACATTAACCACTCGACCACGCAGCCGGATAATGGAACGTTTTTCTGTCATAGATATTGCTCTTTTTCCGAAATCTTTTTCAATGCTGGTTGACAACGTATTAATTATTATGTTTAAAATGATTTGATGTGGAAATAAATTCAACGGTTCTGATTATCAGGTTTATAAGTGAAAATCATCGGACCAAAAAAATATAACTTAAAATATTTTTTTTAACTTTGTCTTTATATTTTTATTTCTTAAAATATGTATGTTTTTTACAGCACGACAATAATAAACACAGTATGTCTCTCATCTCCTCATTTCGACTCCTGATGTACAAAATACATACCAAGTAGCGTATGCTTCTTTGAGTAAACATATCTGCAGCTGTTAAATGAACGGGTTCAATAATCAAAGCTGCCACCATTCAAACAATTAATTTCGCTTACAAGAAACACACACCAAGGAACAAAGAGGCATCTGATCAGATTAATAGCTAAAGGGTGGGTAGCTTTCATATGCAGGGCTTAAGGGCTGTAGGAGGGGTAGCGTGTATTGTAAAATATCTACGCTCACAAAAATCAGAGTGCTATATGCTATATTTCATTTTTGAGAGATAAAATAAGCAACATTCTGTTTTTAAATTAAACAGAAATATTAATTGAAACAGGAGCATATAGTTCAACATTACAATTTATAGTGATATTTCGCTTATACAATTGCTTTTAATTTAAGATTTCGACTGAAGGTGCTTGGTGGAATTTCAATATTAAATTTGAATCGTTCAAACTATGTACATTCTCACAAATTTTGTCATTAACGACCCGGGTTTCGCCTTTCGGCATCTTCAGGCATTCAAGTGCACGGATGAACTTGAACTGACGCTTAGTAAATGAAAGTTTCGTGTTTATATAAGATATAAATGCATCACTGAGTCCAGAGCCACTGCTGATTACGTTGATAAAATTAATAACTTTCTCGAAAGTAACAATATAGTCCAACTAAAAAAAGACACTACAGTAAAATTTAACAAAGATGTCAAAGATGTCATTAACAGTTGTAATATTACGATCAACCCTAAAGATATATATTCTTTGTCTACACGGAATCCGTTAGCTCCCAAATTTTACGGATTACCGAAACTTCATAAACCTTCAATCCCAATTCGCCCTGTAGTGTCATATATTAATGCCCCAGCCTATAAATTATCGAAAAAAGCTAACTCCCTCATTCGTAACCATAGTGGATTCAACCCGACATATAGCGTAAAAAATTCATTAGAATTAGTTGAAAAACTTAAAAATAAAATCATTCCTTGCAATTCAAAATTAATTTCATTTGACGTGGTCAGTTTATTTACGAATGTACCAGTCAACAAATGCAAAAGGATTATCGAAGATACCTTAAATGCACGTAGAGTAAACCCAATAGTAACAAAAGAGTTATTAAATATATTAGACGTTTGCGTTGACCAGAACTATTTCCAATTTAACAATACAATTTATAAACAAACAGAAGGCCTTGCAATGGGAAACTGCCTATCACCGTTGTTAGCTGAGTTTTATATGAACTATTTAGAAGATACAATTTTTAGAAACAAAACAGAAGCCAAACCTATAGTCTATTAGTTCCGATATGTAGACGATATTCTTTGCCTGTTTAATGGAACAGATAGACAAATAACTAACTTTCATAACTTTATAAATTCATTAGATAAAAATATTAAATTCACTCTAGAATTCGGAGGCAAAAATATTAACTTTCTTGACTTAAATATTAACATTGAAAATCATTCTCACGAGTTTAAAATATTTCGGAAGCCAACCTTCTCTGACACTGTAATCCATAAAAATTCAATGCACCCATTTTCTTATAAACTAGCCGCTTTTCATTCAGAAATACATAGACTTGTGAGTGTTCCTTTAAACGAAATAAACTTTAATATCGAATTGAAAATCATCAAACAAATCGCCATAAACAATGGATACGATATGTCTCTTATAGACAATCTTTTATCAAAAAAACAAACTAAACTTGCAGAAAAAATGTTATTTAAAGGTATAGTGTCAAAGGACATAGATCATACTAGGTATTGGCGTAGAATCATTTTTTTAGGAAATACAAGTCTTAAAATTAAAAAACAGCTAGCTGATAGTGTAAGACCTGCTTTTTACTGTAAAAACTCTTTAGGCAAATTATTAGTTTATAATAAAGATAAATACATTACTTAAATAAATCCGGGATTTATAGATTGCAATGCTCTTGTTGTACAAAGTTTTATATCGGCAAAACAGAAAGAACACTGAACATCCGGGTTTTAGAACATATGGCAGCCTTTAGATTTAAAAAAGACACGTCTACTTTTGCTAATCACTTAATATCGAAAGGACACGTGTTCAATCAGGAACAAGGGATAAAAATGTTACACCCAAATACGGACAGTCATAAGCTCTTTTTCCAAGAAATTTTAGAAATCAACAAAGCACAGCTGCAAAATCTTCCGATTTTAAACGAAATATCAAATTTTCCCACATCTCCTCTTCTATACCCTATATAACCATAAAATCATATAATCATAAAACCTTTGCCGACAAACAAATTATATAATTCTTGAAACTGCTCACTAGTCAAATCTGTTGGCATTCCCATGGGCTTATCCTTTTTGCCAGCAGTGGCTCTGGACTCAGTGATGCATTTATATCTTATATAAACACGAAACTTTCATTTACTAAGCGTCAGTTCAAGTTCATCCGTGCACTTGAATGCCTGAAGATGCCGAAAGGCGAAACCCGGGTCGTTAATGACAAAATTTGTGAGAATGTACATAGTTTGAACGATTCAAATTTAACAATTGCTTTTATTGAGTTTTGTTCATTGAAAAGGTATAACATCTAATTTGCTAAAATTTTCACTCGATTCAAATATAAAACTCAAAAAATATTTTTTTATTTAATGCATTATTTGAACTTTATATCTATTCAATTGTTTGTATATTGAAATATCTGAGTCTTTAACACACAGTATTTTGCGTCAAACCACTCTTCTACAGTTGGGTATATGTCACTATAATACGACGTCCGGTAATCCAATAATAACTTGTAAAGTTTTTAGCGAAGATACAAATTTCTCATTTTACAAAAATATGATTTTAAAGCTTTACGTGTCTGTCGGGAAATATATTTCTCGGTGGAAAACTTATCTCAAAGTTTATTGGAAAATATCTATCCTTGTACTTTATTACTTTCATTACAGCGATGCTGTATCGTTACTCATATTTTTAACAAGGCGTATTATTTTAGCGATATAAAATATGATTTGACATTCGGTTTATCTTCGTTTGAAAATGTTAGGGTGAACATCATAATATAACATAAAAATAGTACCGTGACCGACAAAAAGGAAGTTTAATAACGCTTCGAACAACTTTAAATCTAAGCTTTTTTGTTTTATTTCTTGTACAATTTTTACTTTTAGTACTAGTTTCTAGTGTAAAGCTATAATTTAATATATTTTACTTAAAAGAATATTGAAATAATTTATATATATATAAAAATTTTATAAGCAAAACCTCATTTTAAAAATTATTATTTCTTTTGAATGAAAGTATTTAGAATCTTTAAAAAGAATTCTGTTACGACAGATTTTTTTAAATTACCCATTACGTAAGCATATTTTTAAATTAATTTTGTTTTCATAGTCCGTGTCAAAAACCATATGTGTGAAAAATATTGTTTTTTACGCTTTAATCTATTGAATAAAGTTACAAAGCTCGTATTAAGTAATTGTTGAAAATTTTAAACAGTGATAACATTTTAATTAATTACATAAAATAACTACAAACATGATAAAAAATAAACATATATTTTTTATACGAAATAATGCACGTACATTTGCTTAAAGTTTCAACTGATGAAAGTACTCAATATTTCATACTAACAGTAATAGTGAACTTAATACATAGTTTGGCTCAATTTTACTTTTATTTCATCAAAATTTTGAACCGAAAAATATTATAAACTTATCTTTTATTGATCACTTTTAAGGTGTTTACTTGGTGGAGCATATTCAACTGATCAGTTGATAATGCTCGCGATGAGCGAAACCGGTCCTGATCTAATAAATTTTATGTGGAAAAATTACTAAAAATCTTTTATTATTTTTATTATCTTTTATTTATATTATACTCGATAAATAATAACACTAAATTCTCTGAATGTGTATGGTTGACTTTTAAAGTGCAGTTTTTGCTAAGAGTATTGTCAATTTTACCGTCGCTATTAATGGAAATTCCTGAATCAAATACGTATAATATTTGAGTGTGACGTAAATCATCGTTGACGCTGTAGCTTCGTGCTCCAGTGCCGTTTTATGGAATCAGTGCATTGTGATATTAGTGAGGGTATGAGCACTACACTGACAGAGCTTTGTCGGAGCTTTGAAAATCGTTTGATGGGACGCTTTTCGTTCGGCGTCGATTAATTTTCACTAGAAGGCCAGCGCGCAGTGCATGGAAAATTAGATGATGGTGGAAATTTTAAACTTTAAATCAAACATTTTATAAAAGTTGAATAATCCATTGTGTATCTTTGTATGCAGTAAAAACATTATTTATTTTTTAATGTGCAGCTTTTTGTGTAAACAAATGAAAATACAAAAAAACGATATTGCGACAATTTTTACTAAATTATCTAGAAGTTTTTATTATTTTCATGAAGTAAGTTACCGACAAAAACAATTCTTAATTTTTAAGTATAAATTAAATGCAAATAATTGTTAATCAACAGTAAATATTGAATTTTAATCCTTGAAATTTCATTCGTTTCCACACGTTTTTTTCCCTAACAATGCGTAATCTTTCGATATTTTCAAGCATTTAATTGCACGTATGAACTTGAATGCCTATAGATGGCAAAAGGTGACAATCAGGTCGTCAGTAATTAAATATGTGGAAACAAACACACTTTAAACTATTCAAATTTATTATTAAAATTTGACCAGACACCCTTAATTAAATCTTAGATTATTATTATATATATTACCATAATACAGAGAAACTATTTATCTCATGTGCAACAGTGGCATTTGTCGAATTTCTGCTGTAATTTTCAAGTTCTTTTCATTACCAATTGTTTATTTATTACACCATTCCATTCAAATTTGTTTTTATGTAAATAGCACTGCTAAATATTATTTTTAATCAGTTGACAATGCTCGCTATGAGCGAAACTGGTATTGATAAATAAGAAGTGAAAATTAAGTACAATATCGTGTTTTTTTTTAAATATTTTGCCTTTTCACCAAGTATTGACAGTGAAAACGCTTAAAGTGATACATGCATTTATTTTTGATTGATTTTTTTACAGTAAAAGGCAATAGTATTTAGTTGAAAATACCTTAGTTTTGTTTTGCAAGAATTCTGTGATATAATTGATAGCTTTAGTGTGTTATTTTTCACTATGTTAAAATCAGAAATATTCATTTTTACGCCTAAGATAAACATTATCACATTCTTATGAAATAAACAGCTGCATTATGGTAATTAATTTAATATAACAACTTCAGTTCAAGTTGTTCTAGTAAATCTAAGCAAAGCCTTGTGAAGCTGATAACTTTTTTAAAAATATATACACTAATATAAATGTTATGTAATCAATTCTTAAGCATACCAACTTCTTTAAGTATTCAGAAGACGTGTATGAAGTGTATTATATAAATACCACATAAATAATAATACAACGAGCTATATAGGTGGCAAATATTCTTACTAGGCAAATTGATGAATTTTCAACATGAACTAGTTTATTACTCAAACATCTAGATGGCATTAGCGAATTAAGTTATTTCGGTAATGAAGCAGATGGTACATACGCCTCACTGAACGCACTCACATTATTAATGTAAACCATGCAAAATCAACAAACCGGAAAATATTCGTTGGATATGATAAGAGATGTAATGCGACGTCAAAAGCGTAAATTATTTATGTCGGTTCGAAACGTTTGCATTTTTTGTACAAGGCACACACGTAAGCTTTGATTAATGTCAAAGATTTTCATATCAATAATCAAGAGTATTTTTGTTGTATCAGGTACAAGCTTTTTTTATTTAAAACACTTTCAAACATCAATTACTTTAGTGCTAGTTATATTATAATGTCCTGTATTGACTTCTTATGGAGTTTATATCAACAGAAGTGTTTCTACGAGAACCGCTTGCTACTCAGTTGCTCAACCTCAATTTTTCCAAAGAGAGTGGCAATATAAGAATTGGCTAGGATAGGACTAGTGATTAGCTTATCGCTCTCGTTACGCCTCGTTCATAGGATAGGATGGTTGGGAGAGGAGAATTTAAGACATCATATACATCCATGACTTTGAACAGAAATTCATACATCAATTGAAAATCAATTTATAAAACGTCCGAAATGTAAAAAATAAATTGTCCGTACGTTCAAACTCGTGACCTCCCTCCCTAACTGAAATCAACGACGTTGACCACTCGACCACGCAGGCGACAAATTTACTATTTTTTAAATAAGTTAATTTTTTAATTTACTATTAAAGTTAAAAAGTTTCTTACCAAAGAGAGGAAAAGAATCAAATTTAATAAGCACCGTTTATAAAAGTTTATTTTCAATATACGGTCGATAAATATTTTCATTACATTTTATATCTTTATACTAAAATTAATTGAATTTCCATTTAATTAGTAGGACTCCATTGTAAATTTTTAATAAGGTGAAAAAATATCTAAATAATCAAAGTATATAAGTTCTATAAATATCATTTTTTTATTTAGAAAGAGATACGCATGTGACGTTAAAACATATGTGTTGTGGGTCTTTTCTTAGTCAGTATATATTTATATCTAAGTTAATGTTTGTTTAAACATGGTTCAGATGAGAACGTACGCCTTTAATAGCTTCCAACTATATATTAAATAGTATTTGTAAAACTAAAAAAAACTTATATTTTTAACCTTATCAACTGATTTTTTCTCGTAAGAAAAAATCTTAACTCCATTATGTTTTTCCAGAAACATAAGACCTAACGATGTTTATAAATCAATGAAGATTTTTTCGTTGTGTCTGATTTGCCTCAAATATACTTAATTATTGTACATTTTAACCATTTCCAATTTTGATGCGGAGAATGTGTAATGATTATACAATAGTTCAAATCAACAGTATTTTTTTCCGAGAATTTTTATAGGTCTTCCAACCTCTTTTTTCCTTTTCTCTTAAAAAAATAATGACGGAAATGAGATGCTTGAAAATTAGTTTTGGTTAGAAGAATTGGATTGTTGCGAGAAGATGATGAATTACTGATGAAAAACTAAAACGTTTATAAATAAACTCGCATGCATTTGCAATACATTTCTTTTTTTACAATTTAAAAAGTAGATTTATCAATTATTCAACATTGCGACCATGGTTAATTGATATGAAATCAAAATCAAGGAATTCTTATACTTTTATTCAGAGGTTATTGTTTTTTCCCCCAGATTTAATAGATTTTTTAAAATTAACTAGACTTACATATAATACAAATCGAATAGTAAACTTTATACCGTAAATAAAACGTTGTATAATTCAAACGTTTTCATATATTATTTTTATATTTTCGTCCCAAAACATGTTGCTATCAAAGCCATTAATATTTTTTTAAAAAAAAGCAGTGTTTCATTCTATATACAGTCATATTATACTTAAACGTAACAGCTATTTTGAAATCTAAAAACAGTCATTCTTGAAGTATGTTGTCATATTCAGTGACATTATATGGTATAAATTATACAAACTTCATGTGATTTTTCAGATTTTTTTTCACCATTCTGAACGAAAGAATTAAAAGACTTTAACATAAGTGACTTCATTTTTAAAAGTTACGCATGTAATTCTCAGTTTTTGTTATACATCTTTTCCCGAATTTGCGTGTGTAAAGGCTAGCCATATTATTAGTTAAACATATTCATTTTTCAATCAAATTAACGTGATCGATCGCGCATACGCCTGTAAACAGTTATTTACACACCATTTACGTATATAATCACGTCGTGACGTACACTTTCCTCCAGCGTAAGCGGCGTAGCTTGGTTTTTTAGTAGCTTGAGCTTTCGTAACGTCGTAGCGTTAGGTGAGAAAAAGCTTCTTTTGCGAGACCCTAACAGGACGGGCCGTGATTGGGTGTTGACTTAGCCTCGCTTCAAACGCTTGCCAGGATGCATCGTTAGTTTTACAATGTTGCCAAGCGGCATGGAAGACTCAAACAAATGTTTTCACTACCTCTTATATTTATTTTAAATTCTCGCGCAAGAAAGATGATAGCGAGAGGATTCGACAAATGTATTTTAAATGAAAAAAACTGTACGTTTTACCATTAGTTGTAATGATCTTAAAACTATGTTTATTATTTAAACTCAAAATTTGTTTTGTTAACAAGATTAAAGCTAATACTTTTAATTTTAATTCAAATTTATAAATTTTATATAAAAAAATAATTTTCACAAAGTTACCGTCAAACACATTCGAAAAAAACGATTTTATTGTTAATAACTTACATTTCAATTTTTCTTGATTGATGGTTTCAATGTTTTTTTTTCCTTTTCTTAATTTAAAAACGTACAGAGTATATCGATTTTAAGCCCTATCATTGTTAACACTTCCAGGGGCCAGCAACACATCAGAAGTATTTTTTAGCACCGTAGGAGAAGTGTTAAAGAAAATAAGTAAATATAATATAAATAATAAAAACTTCCTGTGCAGTTATCATGTCTTAAAACAATTAATAATGGCATTTTTTAGAACAAATTTAGTTAACGAAATATTTGCAATAAAAGTCTTCTTAACTCATACAAGAAAAGCAATTGATTTAAATAATACACGGTTACTAGGTTTCCAAAAAGTTTACTCACTTAATTAATGACGACATTGTTGCTTATATTATCGATGTTATGTAGATCAAAAAACTATTTCAAAAAAAAAAAAACCCACCAAAAAAAAACTTCAGATTCATCTATAATTAAAGGCTTGAGTAGATGCTACATTCAGAATGCAGTATGCTGACAACCAGTCAAAATGTTTACTTGTCACAATTTAAATATTTCAGTACAAAAAATATTTAATATTATAAGTGCTTTTAATGTATATATTCCTATTAATTTTAATTTCACAGTTTATTCTTACTGAAAAGGCATTATATGAAAAAATATACAACTTTAGTACTAATTGCACATTGCTTATTTTAGATCAAGAAAGGTTTTGATTCTGATGCCATGATCGAAAAATGTGAAGTTATTATGTAATAACACGATGTGCCACCTGTGTGGTCGAGTGGTCAACGGTGTTGGCTTCGGCTACGGAGGGCCCGGGTTCAAATCCCGGTACGGACAGTTTTATAAATTGATTTTTCAATCAATTTATGAATTTCTGTTCAAAGGCATGGATATATGTGATGTCTCGAATTCCCCCCTCTCACCCATCCTATCTTATGAACGGGGCGTATCGAGAGCGATTAGCTTACCACTAATCCTGTCCTAGCCCTATCCTTCTATCCCTACTCTCTTTGTAAAAAGAGAGGTTGAGCAACTGAGTAACAAACAGTTCTCATAGAAAACACTTCTGTTGAGATAAACTCCGTTAGGAGTCCATATGCTCCACATTGGGAGCGGACATGGTTTAAAAAAAAAAAAAAAAAAAAAAAAAACACGATATTATTTAATTATTATGAATAAAATGATTTTATTTGTGACTGCAGGTGTTAATCACAAACATGAAAACATTTAGGAATTAGTAACAGAATAATATCAATCAGTTGAAATAATTCGTATACTAAAAATTGAAACTGAATTGTGCCGAGTGGTCAACGTTATTGTCTTATGTATCGACACTAACGGGCTCTAGTCTCGGTAAAGACAGTTTCATTAATTGAGTTTTAGATTCGTGTTAGATGTTTGATGACTAAAATTTTCTATACTCTATCTGATACTCAAAATAAAACGTGGTGACGATGGCTCACCATTGACAATTTATATGCTTGGTTTCTTTGAATAAGAGAATTATAATAACAAGCATTCTTATTTGGCAATTTATTTTGAAATGAGATCCATTGAAAAGAAATGTAAGAATGGGAGATTTATTTAATAATGATAAAGAATAGAATTCTTTATTTGATCACGATAAAAAAACGTTTTTAATCAAAGGAATATTTTTATAATGTGTCACCGTAAAAAGGAACCAATTTGATATCACTGTGGTAATAACATGTCATAACGTAAATTGTCAAATTCCGCAAGCATACAAAAAATGTCACGCTTATATTATTACAAACGGGGGAGTCCCATAAGAAAGAAAATAAAATGGCTCGAATTCCCAACGCTCTCCAGACGCGACGCCGCTATCAGTTTCAAATTGCTCCGGTACACAAGAACTGGGGGAGTTTACAATGGAAAATAGAAGGGTATGATTAACTAAGAGCCATTCAAAGAAAAGAGCCTTGCTATACAGCCTCCCTCTCATTTTTCCGAGCTTTTCCGCGGAGAGTCGTCTTCAGTAAAACCGCATACTTGGAATCTTCCGTTCTATACTTTAACTTTTGAAATCTTAATTTTAACCGTATATTACATGATAATAACAAACAACATGGTTGGGACAGATTAAAAATATCAAAGTATTTTATTATTACAGTTTTTTAATAATCTTTATGCGTTGATAACTATTTCGGCCTTAGCCATCGTCAGAACTATGTTTAAACTTATATTTTGCTCAGCTATATATACTGGCTCTGATCTATATCTGTATATGTATCTCTTCAGAGCCAGTATATATAGCTGAGCAAAATATAAGTTTAAACATAGTTCTGACGATGGCGAAAGCCGAAATAGCTATCAACGCACAGAAATTATTAAAAAAACTGTACAACTGAAATACTTTGATATTTTTAATCTGTTAAAATGGAGTTCTACCAATTAAATCCCAGATCAATTAATTACATGGTTAGGATTTTTACACATTTCTATGTGGTGCAACTTTGTTCAAATGACTTAGTTCATTGTTTCCCAAAACTTTTTTTTACCGCGACCCGGTTATTTTAAGATTTCTTCTTCGTGGCCCACTAATTTTTTTATATATACTACCGGCCTATAGATAAAATAAATCAGTATATTTATGTCCACACAGTCTTTATACATATGTTATAATACAAAATAATTTACTCTGATAAACCTATAAAGAAATCAAATGTACCAATAATTTATTAATGAGAGGTGTTTCGAAATTATATAGTAAATAAACAGATTTATTTTAGGAAATTGGCAAACCGCCATTTTACTTTCTGCGACCAGGTACCGGGTCGCGTCGCAACCCATCGTTTGGGGAAAGGTTGACTTAGTTTATTAGAGCACTTTGTTTTCTAATATGATGATTATATATTTTAAACAAATAACTTAAGCAGCAAACAAAATAACTGTTAAATTCACGAAAAAAATAATTAGTTAAAATTAAATTTGCGACGTTCAACAACGGCATTGGTCAATGACATAAGGCGAAAAAAATTATTTAAATGCAAAAGTAAACTCTTACTTTCTGCAAAAAGTTAATAATATTTAAACGATTATTGTTATATATTTAACATTCACCATGTACTCTCAAAACATCTAAAACGACAATTTTATAACTAAACGTAGGTTTTATAAATTTGACAAAAATGTTTCTTGTATTGCCCTATTCAAACATTCAATTTCAGAGTTATATTTTTCAGAGAAGTAGTTGCTACGCCCCTCTTTTTGTTATAAATTTTATGTTTAAAATACCAGTTTTTTTATTATTTCTTATTGTTTACAGTAATCTTTATGATATCCAACTTTTGGTAATTAATAAAAAGAATAGTTTTAGTGTCATGTGTAATTTCTAATAATGAGACTTATTTGATCGTGTGGAATGATCGCTTCCCATGTGGTTGTGTGAGTCTTCGCATTACTCCCGGGAAGATTAATATTGACGTTAATTTTTTTACATTCCAATATTTGAGATTTTTGGCATCGATGTTTAATTTTTTTTTCTCGGTTTAATCTTGAATGTTTTAAAAAAAGTCTCGCCTAACCCTATTTTCTCATGAATTTTAAAATTCCAAATATCGGGCAACCCAGCTATAAGAATATCAAAAATAAAAAAATGGGCCTATGAATTCTCAAATTTTATCACATCTTTAGAAGTAAATCATTAAATTGGTTTTAATGACACTTTGTTGCGAAAAATTGTTAAACCTATTAAAATGGCTCAGCTGGCTAACGTAACTACAATATATTCCATAAAATGATGTACGTATTGAAATCAGGGGAGTATAAAACGACATCTTTATTTGACATCATCTCTTTACGAATGTTTCAGCGTATGTCGTTTGAATTCGTAATATAGTATATGACAAATGGATAGTTATTTAATTAAGCAGAAATTTAGCGTATTGTCAAATATTTTGAGTTAATTTTCCAAATGCAGAATCAGTGTTTCCCTCAATTAAAAATATATGTAATGCTAAATTTGAACGATCTAAATTTAATATTGAAATTCCACCAAGCACCTTCAGTCGAAATCTTAAATTATATGTTATGCATTTGTCGTGACTCTTAACACAGAAGTGTGACTTCACATAAATCAGAAACATATTTTAATCACTCATAGTCCTGACAGTATCAGATCCTCGCTGCAAAACTGTATCAAAAATAATATATTTCAGATATATTAATTATATAACGATTTGTAAAAAACAGTGCTTTATTTTATCGTTTTGTTAATTCAAAATATAATATATCAGTGTTTCTGATTGCTTAAAGGGTGTCAAAAGCAATCTACTAAAGCTATAAAAAAATAATTCTTCGATGCATTTTTTTTTATTTAATTGCTTAAATGCACAATCAAATAAGCAATAATGTAAACAAATGATAACATTATTATTTTGTAAAATTGAGAGAAGAATTTTCAATTCATTTTCCAAAATTTTAAATAGTTTGAAATAAATTTCCGAGCATTCTTTGAAATACAGCAACGCTTTGATTATACCAAACAGTCACTCGATGGCGATAAGACCGAGGACTTAAAATTCATTTCAAGAGTTCAAACATTAAATCCGAAATGAACTTAGCCAAACGACTTTAACGTGGACGTATACATTCATCGGCTTAAATTTATTCTTGCAAAACTTGCGTCAACGTGCTTCGAATAAGGAATAATCCCAAGCAAAAGTCAGTTGCCCCGAAATGGCAACTACCCCATGGATTTTTTAAAGGTAATATTGACTTCGGGGAGGAGTTCGAATAAACTTTAAGGGAAGAAGAGTGAGTAGTGAAAACACAAACTGAGAAAGAGTATTGATGTTTAATGCAGATTTCTTAGTGGATTTGAAGCTCAATCTTCAAAGCTTTGTGCTCTTGTACAAAGATCAGGTTAATGATTTTCCCAAAGCTTCATTCAGCTTCCTCCAACCATTAACTTGCGAATCATTATCTTTATCATGATAAATTGTTATATATATATTTAGATATATTTTTAAAAGTAATCCAATTGAAATATAAATAGTTAAGATGAACATATAATTTTGATGTTTGAAAATAGATTATAAATACATTTAATGACAAACTTAAATGATTATTTGATGAGCATCAATCTGTGGTGTAAATTATTTATTTATTAACTGGTAACAAGGTAAATTTTAAAAACTATCGCATTTTCCGTATGAAAATACATTTTTTGAAAAATATTAAAAATATTATCATTATAATATTTGTGAAAAAAAAATCTTTTTAAACTACAGTTTATTTATTTTTGCTTATTTATTCCAAGCAAATTTAATTTATATTTCACATTCCTGCTTTGCTTAATTTTGTATAGAAAATTATAAGTGGCTTTAAGCTATAAATCACCTTTTTTACGTGTAGTAAGTATATAATGGAGAGATACAAGATTACATTTTTTTTCAGTAAGTTGCACTTCAGTTTATTTGAAGCCAAAAATATTTTTATTCCAGCCATCAAAATTTGATTCTTATTGAATTAACTATTTTCCCTGTCAATGTTTGTAAATTAAATAAAATGACTGCCATGTAATGGTTAGGAAACACTGGCGTGGTAGGCTTCTATGTCAGTCGCTTATCTTTACTTCTTACATCGTCTTTAGAGACTACAGTTTGAATACATTTTACAAAATGGCTTATTCAAAAGATGCCACAGATTTCGGTGATGTGTTTTTTGTTAACGACGTGTCCCAGAGTGTAGAGGTCACCGCCGGCCACGTGTTATTTCACTGGCTGGTTGAGATCACGTACTACTGCAATATGAATGTTTTCAGTTTATTCAAATGTGTTTACTGTCAATTCTTGGTCAAAATATATTATACTAAAATAATAAAACACTTGTTTGTACTGACTTTTAATTAAATCACTCCTCTGATGCTTCGTTCTCTGAATTTTATGTTGTATTATATTACGTCAGTTCATTCTTATTGGTTCTACATAAACAAATATGAGATTTAAATTCAATTTAATAAATTATATTACATGCGTAGTAATAATTAATATTTTATTTAAATGTATTAGTTAAATTGTGAATTATATAATTAAATAAGACCTTAGTCTTAAACTCAATCGTAGAAATTTATTCTCTCGTTGGATTGCTGGGAAACGATTTTTAAATGGACAACAAGTCACCAATTTTTAAGCTTATGAATAATTAACGATGAAGTTGGGTGTAAAGAAATTGGGTGTATATAGTAAAAGTGATTTTTCGAACTATAAAAAATTAAAGCAGACCACCAGTGAAGACCCTCGCTTTTGATTATCGCCAAGAAAAAACAAATTCCTTTTATAGCTGGTCCGCAGAGTTAGAAAATATAAAGTATCTATATATGACAAGCATCATACATACAGACATAAAAATACTGCTAAAATAATATGTCGTACATGTAATAAAAATAAGTTTAATACTAATTATAACACTTTACCAAAACAATTAAAATTTGGTATTTTTTTCTGTTACCACTTTAACAGTACGGGCTGTAGATTATTTTATCCGTATTGCAAAATGTCATGTTTTCACAAGAAACATATTTACTATACGATTGAATAAGCATACAAAAGTTGTTTCATAAAATAAAACGGTACGTAGCTAAGTCAAAAAAGATTAGTAACGTACACAATCGTATAAAATGGTAGGTTAATAATACCATACCGTCACAGACAATGTCAAATTTGGCGGAGTAAAACGGAAATCCGTTTAGAGTCGTAGCTTTTTATATTATTTTATATATAAAAGCTCGGCGTAATAGAGCATCAAGTCTACCTTGGCGAAATAGAACCACAGAGCGGAACGTAGTGAGGGTAACAAATCTCTTGACGAGAGTTTTACTGAACCGCGATGAGGATTCTGCTAGGGTAACATTGTAAGTTCATAATAATTTGGATAATTTCATTCAAAATTGGCTTCGCGTAAGCACGGGATGTTCCGCACAAAGTAACAGTATAAAATGAGTAATTAAGCTGTATTGTGTTTAAAATTTTAGCTCAGCTTGGAATGCTTTTAAAAATATTCAAACTTTTAAGCACAATAACAAACTGACTGCTTTTATAAGACAGTATTTATTATTTTACATAAGCAGCATTATGTTTTTTAGTTTTTGCCGAAGCAAAATATACCCTAGCAGTTTTATTTATTAACAGTGTTAATAAACTATTTAAGAACGAACTAAGCATCATTATCCCGTTCATTATCCCGTGGTACGTAAATACCAACGATCCGTGAGTTCGTTTGTGAAATATCTCAAAAGTTTCACAGCAAGGTAGGAAAACATTATTTCCTAGAGATTTATAATCGTCATAACTATGAAAAGACAATGCCTGAGAATTGTTGTAGACCAAGAGCGGTTCTGCTCGATGCCCCACCATACATTTTATGTTTAGTCTAAAAATAATAAACTGTTTTAGAGCGGACATAGTATCATTGACTCTCTTAAGTTGATTTGCTTGTGTACTGTATGTTTATATTTATTTTTGCGCATGTGCGTGTACATTTATGGATATAGTATGAAGGGAAGCATATATAATGTGATTTGCAAATTAATGCATATAGAGTCCTCGTGAACTGGCTTCACTACAGATTTTTTTACTTCTGTAATAATCACATCCTTTCGTCAGCAAAGATAGTAAGGGAATACAATTTTCCAAAAACATAGCGATGAAGGAGACTCGAACAAATCTGACGCTTACGCGGCCTGGTACTTAAAGCTCCATAAAATTGATTTAAAAAAAAAACAGTGCTTGGTACATACATATTCGATTGATATTGTTCATTTTATTTTGCGTGGACATCAGAGAGTTTAAATACAAAAGTGATAAGAAACTTCTAAGCTCGCTTGGTATCTGTTAAGCTATGATGTGTTTATTATCAACGATATTATATATTTTTTAACGTTTGCCCTAGTAGGTACTTCATCAATAAGAATAATCATTACTGTAGTAGATTGACCGTTAAAAGTGGATTTTACATAAATAAAATAACTGAGTTTGTGTCTATGTGCAAGAAATTTGAAGGTTATTTCTAAATTTGAATTCTTAAATTCACTAAGCTTGGATTCACATGAGAGTACATTTGCATTTTTTTTTATGCTGTTTATTTTTAATTGAGATGAACTGTGAATGAAATATAATTATTCTAGAAAAAGTAAAGGTATAATATCAAAGATTCTAGAAACATTTTATAGTAATATAGCTCTCGTTGACTTGTTTATAAAATATTTACTTTAGTATCCCCTAAAAATCATTAATATATCTACATAGTTGAATTAGTGATAAAATTCTAAATAATTTATCGATAAACGCAAAGCTTCTGAATATTCACAGCTATAAGTATGCAAGACATGAATTTATATAATACACCTAAAGATCAAGAATTTTTTATATGTTTTACTATGGTTGAAATTAAACATTAATTGCAGCTGTTCATTATTCTGCACGACCTCCAGACCCAATATAAAAACAGTTCTAATCTGTTTTGTCAAAGAAAAAACCATTTGTTTTTAAATTTATTTAATATTACAACACACATACACTTATATAAATTCTAAATATAAAAGTATTATTTTAAACTGGGTACTTAAAGCGATTTTAATTTAAGATTACTTAAATAACTCTAGAAAAAAGTTATTGATTTAATATGACTTACTGTATACAAAACAAATGAAAATTATTTGATTATAATCGTTTTTATATTATTCAAAGTTGCTATAAATTACTATTGTTTTTTGACAGCTGATACAAATTAGCTTATGTTTATAAATATATTTCAATGCCAATTGTATATTATGCAACTGAACAAAAAAATATTATTTTTATAGACAGAGGAGCTATTTTATACAAAAAAATAACTTGAATCCAGTGTTACGAAGAATCATTTGAATATTGTATTTTTTGAAGAACATTTGTATTATTGTGAAAATGCCAACGTTTCATTGTTTCAATTGTCTTGTTTAAACGGCTGCTATTCGAGGGTGGAACTATTTTTATTTGACGAAAATCAAGCCATTGAATGGGGCATTGACGCTTTTTGGGTTTGTTTATTGTATAAATCCCCATTCAGCTATACTAAAGAAAACTTTTTTTGGCCTTTCTTCCTCTAGTGTTGACTTTTAGCGTGCGTGTCATTCAAACCAACAAGTTTATTCAGAACCATTACACACTTTGCTGAATCACATGGTTTATTTTGTATTTGTGCAAATAATATTCTGCTATTTGTTTTCGCAAGCATTTCTTTTCACAAGTTTATTTCAACTAAAGAGTAAAATACTTTTAACATCATTTGTTTAGAAACGTTTATTTAGATGGATAACAATAAAACATTCTATCTTTGTCATTCTGTAAAGAACATTCATTCAGAAAAATCATCTGTTAAATTTTCAATAAAAAATCTCTAAAGAAACATATTGTTTTCTAAAATTTAATTTCTATCTGGTTTTCAATGAATAATTCACTCATTTTTCTCAAAAATACACATAATTGATTTCATATCCTTTAAATATACTACATTTAGTAGTTTAAAATACTTTCTATACTATAAACACATTTAAGTAGTAAATGCCGTACTTCAAAAATACACGATAACTTTTGAAACATATTATAATTTAAATAAACGATTCTCTCATTCTTTATAACGGAAAAAGAACGGAACAAACCTAAAATTTTAGTGAATATCTCTTATCATTTTATTTTATTTGATGATAATGCCTTAACCCATTTAACTTTTACAGCATCAAGCCATTGAGGGAGCAAATGGTGATTTTCTCTTACGGAAAGTTTTTTTAACAGTAAACAACACGCCTTTAAATTTTGTAGTAAGATCAACAAAAATAATTCTGAGCTTAGCAGGATGCAAATAAATAAATATACATATATACGTGTATGTCTGCTTGGAAAATTTTCATTTATCATTTGTCATCATTTCATTGTATTTGAATGATGAATTGACACATCTGCGGTTGAAATGTAAACTGCTGATCGCTTAACTGTATACTACATTTTTTTTTGCAGTGTTTGTATTTCGCAAAGAGACAATAGCCTCTACGGGTGGGCGCCACGACGCCGTCGACGCCTCCCGGATAAACACTTGACTCAGCGTTCCTTATTTTATTTCCGGCGACGCTAAAGATATTGCTATTCAGTTTTATGTCTCGATTTGAATGTTACAGTCTACCGCTAGCTGCTCGATGAATTCGCTTATGTCGGAAGAAGATGTTAGCTTTGAACGTCTATCGGCAGCATCGTATGGGATTTTTATTCAGTACTGATTCTCTGAATACTCTTGAATTCATTTTGAAACATATTGAATAAAACTTTATTTCTTTTTTTTTAAAACTGCACATCATTTTTTTGTTATTATTAGCTTTAAATATTGTTGTACAGTACAAATAAAATTGTGTTAATACAGCTTTAATTACATATTTTTAATCTTTCAAATATTAAATTGAAATAAAAAACAAATATTTATAAAAACTAATAATTTAATTAATGATATAATTCAAGTACATTCGTAAACTTGAAAAGCCTGAAGATGCCGAAAGGTGAAACACAGGTCGTTAGCGACAAGACACATGGAAGACTACAGTATTCAGACAATTCAAATTTAATTCATGATGCTTTAAAATGGTAAACTTAATCGCATATTGTTTTATAATTAAACGTTATAATACTAAATAAATAAATAAATTTAAATGTACACAGATTTTCTGTAATAAAGCAATCTCGCTGGAACTAAGAGATTTTTTATTGAACGTATTTATTATAATCGACTCCGTAGTCAAAAGGTCAATATCGTCGGCTTCGGTCGTGGTACTCAACTGAGTGGTTGAGCAACTGAGTAACAAACATTCCTCGTAGAAAAACTGTTGTGGTAAACTCCACAAGAATTGCTTTTCATTGGAAGCGATAAATTTATAAATATTGCAAGATTTTTTTTTTTAATTCAGGTCCGCTCCCAATGTGGAGCATACGGCCTCCTAATGGAGGTATCTCAACAGAAGTTTTTCTACGAGAACTGTTTGTTACTCAGTCGCTCAACCTCACTTTTTTTAAAGGGAAAGAAGGATAAGACTAGTACAGGACTAGTGGCTAATCGCTATTGTTACACCCAGTAATTAAAGGATTAGAAGGATGGGAGGAGAGCAAATGATGTGAATTGACATCGTAGACACCCAGTCTTCGATTACAACTTTAAATTGAATAATTCTTAAATTCACTGTTATCTGATCGGAAATCAAACCCAAACCTGCGTGATCGGTAGAGCAAGGTCTAACCACCTGGGCTACAGCAGGCGATTTTTAGGGCCGCGGTTATCTCATTTGATTATTGGTTTTTTAATAATAACATAATATCACTAAATGTCATACATATATTTGTAAATAAAACATTTTTTTGCTGTCGGTTGCGTGGTTAATCATTCAAATCCTTAAATAAATTCAATTATTTCAATCTTATTTTATTTAAAATAAAATACACCTTTTACACAATCCACTTGAACAAATAAAGTTTAAATTCTGTCAAAAAAGACAGATTAAAAATCTATTGTATCGTCTAATGAAACACGGATTCCTTTTATCCCACGTCATATATCCCTTGCCACTAAATAAATATACAATCGTCATTGTTGCGCGTCGCTTTCGGTATGTAAACAAAATAAAAAAAGTCAATTAAACAAGGGACTACCGCCGAGCTTTTTACAAACGAAGTGTTGCAAGCTAATAAACGAGCTTTCATTTTTCATATCCGCGCTTTTCTCGTTTCCAAGCGCAACATTTGAATATTAAACCTTTTGCAGAGGGAAATGCGTACAAAGCAGTAACTACATTGTACAATGACAAATTTTGGTAAATAACCTTAATCACTCGTTGATGGTTAATGTTATAAAGTAAATATTCAGTTTCTTGGTAAATTTTATTTATAAAATTTTATTGATAAATTAAAAATAATAAAAAAGTCGATGAATTGTAAATATAAAACAATTCTCACTATTGCTAACAAATACCATTGATATTTTTCAGAATATAAATTTAAAGCATTCTCTTGCTGTGCAAAACCGATCCTTTTTTCTTTTAAAATGAGTTAGTAATTTCTTAATAAATAAAAATAATTGAATTGGCTTTTGTTATCTTCTAGTTTTAAATAAACTTAAATTGAAAATTACAATAGAAACAAAGGTATGTACAATATAATATCAAAATAATTTTAAAAATCTGGACTGTGTAAGCGTGTACTCAGTGAGTTAGTATTTGTTAATAATTATTAGTAAGAAAAATAACTTTCATATTGTCTCAACATTCAAGTCTTTTGTGTAATGATATTTTTTTATTTATTATTATGTATGTAGGCAGTACAATCGATCCTCCAATGGCGCAAATATTGGTACTACGCTATAGTAACACTACGCTGTAGGGAACTAGGCACCTATACAAAGCTTGAGGTTAAGTTCTTTCAATTTTATTTATTAAATTTAAATCAGCTTATCAAAAGTTTTTCCTTTCACGTCCACCTTTTCGTTTTGCCTTTCACACAATAGTCAGGGGGCACACAACTACTGGCAAATATTTTTTAAATGCACGCAAATTTAAATCTATATAATGTGTATTTCGAATATAATAAACATGAACATTTTAATTTTACCGTGAATATTTAGCGTTTTGTTCAAAATAATCTATAGGAGGAACTGCTATACGGGGGACTACCGCATACGCTTAAGGAAACTTCTCTAAAAGTGGGAATGATGTACGTGATTTTACTGTATTTTAGCATTGTCAAATATGGTATTTACTTTCAAAATATTGTTATTGTTATATGCTCTATAAAGTATTTTAATGTTTTAAATCCATTTGAAGGACTTAAGCTACATGCTATAAAGTAGTCAATATTTTCTAAGAAAACAACTGTTTTTTAAATGAATAAAAGTGCTTATTTGCTGTGTAAAACTCACTTTTAACAATTGAAAAATAATTATCAACATGATTGTTTTGTTTTTAATTTGCTACACTTTGAAATTCCATTGATTCCTTATGAAAAAAAAAATAAAGCTTCCACCGTTTAGTAATATCATATAAGGTTTACTTAGTGATTTTTACGTTTTCTCATTCACTGAAAGAACTTGCTATAAGAAAATATGAATTATGAATTGTGTTATATTTAAAAATATTGTATTCATTTAGAATTGTCAGAAAGTACCATTCAAACGATGACTGTGAAATATTCTATACATATTATTTATTTTTTACAATCTGTTTAGAAATATTATTCAGTACACCATTATTCGTATGCGAAAATTCAATGAGATACGCATGTGCTAGTATTGACCCCGAGGTCCGGTTGGGCCTGGTCATGGGTGTTTTGTCACTAAGCCCTTTGTTTGTTTGCTAATGATTTAGCAATCGGCTCACGCACGCTGTCAGATTAATATGTAAACGCGTTTGTTTGCAACCTCTGTGTTCCAATATGAGATAGGGCGACACTAACACCTTTTGCATTCCATCAGTAATTTGATTTTTTTATAAAAACACTTTTTGATGAATTGTATTTAATTTTGTATTTACTTAAGCAAACGCGTTCTTTTTTGTATAGAAAAACGTCCGGTCAAAAAAGAATTATTTAAAAAAACAGCTACGTGAAAAAATTATTGTGCAAAACTATAGATTACTGGCATCTTATGATGGTATTTAAACGAAAACTGGTTTAAAGGATGGGATCAATAACTGTTGTGTTACTTTAAATGCTTTTACTGTCATTGTTTGATTAGTGCTTGTCTTCCATTCAATGATTTAAATTTTAAATCTTTAACTTAACCATTTAAGAAAAAAAATCTCAAATTTTTGATGTTTTAAATTTTCATTTTCGAACTTACAAGCATTTTTATTATTACTATTTACATAGTTATTTTTACAAAAAGAAAAATTACAACATATCCATAAAATGCCCATGTAAACGATGATTAAAGCTTTTTAATAAAGCCTTTTTAGAAAAGCGGCTTCAAATATCTTTACTTGATTTATTTAAAAGAGCTTCATTTATCTATAACAATTTATTCGGCGCCATACCAATAATGTAGTTATGAGCTCTTGAGAAGTTAAGTAAGCTTAGTAACAAAATGATTAATCTTTTCTTGATTGAACTTTTAAGTACAATCAAGTTCTTATTTAACTTTTTGAGAATTGTGTGTTTTTATTTAAGAAAGAAAACATTATTTCAGTGAATATATTAAAAATTGCTTACTTCGCTGTTACGATACTTAAAAACATGTAGTATATTATAATGCATTGAATTAAATGTATCCAAAAATATTATATGCCTCACTTCAATTCTCAGGGGCTCATATGATAGGCATAATTATTTTGGCATCATGTCTTTGTCAATACTATTTAAAATAAAAGTTATTTATCGCCCGCTGTGGTCTAGTAAGTAAGAGTTTGATCTACCGACCAGGTGGGTCTGAGCTTGATCCCCGGTAAGGTCATTGTCGAATTTAGTTTTTTCAATTATAAAAACAAATTGAGACCTTGGGTTTTTCTCGTATGACCTTTCAACTTTAAAATATTTGGCGCATTGGCATGAGCAGGGGAAAGGATAAATAAATCCCGATCTTCATTTTGTATTTTGTTACTCAAAAATTAGAATCAATTTTTACTTTATTCGTAAACCTTGGATATTCCATCTGATAATACTTCTTAAAGAGGCAAAATACGTCTCATAATTTGTAACACAATAAGTGGAGTAACAAAAATTTTACATTCAATTCATTTGTATTATATAAATTAAGTTCACACATTTTAATGAAATACAAGCCTAGTTTCACAAAAATGTGGTAGCAATTTTACATCCGGGAGAAAACTTTCAGTTATTCATTGGCAATTCATAAGTATTCATCGTAAACAGTTGATTTAATAATTTGAAACAAAACCTAGTTTCGAAATTGCCAAATTTATTACTCAGCAATAACCATAAACCACATTTAAAAAAGACAACATCACAGAAGTATGCAAATGTTATATCTATTATTAATAAAAATATTCTGATATAAATCTTTTTATAGAGAATTAGGTCACCCTAGCAGAGCTGAAAGGTTGACGGCGTTGTAAAAACAAATTCCTCCATTGGTATGTAGCGGACTCCGGCGAGTGGCCGGTGGGAAATTAAATCGCTTACCCTTTTAGTTTGCAGAAATGTTATAATAAAATGTTAACGACTCCGTTAAAGGTTTGAGTATTCATTTGTCTGATTAAAGATCGGGTCAAAATTATGTGTTAATATGCGAAAAATGGGCAATCAAGAGAGTGATTTCGGCTCTGTTTTCCGGTATTTAGCGTATTTTGAAGTAATATTCTTGTTTTATTGTTTTATTTGCAAAGCTTTATGAATTTATTTTCATTACTTTAACGTTATTTTATTGGTCTCTATTTCGACGAACGTGTTCTTTGTACAACTTTATTTTATTTTCATATTAGAACTCCTTTAGCATATTTAATAAAGCGTTTAAATATTGCAATGGGAACAATTTTAAAGTATCACAGCTATGTCATATATTATTCAATTGTATATGTGTTTTAATACTTCTATAAAAAATCATATCATTATACAAAAGACAATTTTAACATCCTTTACTAATTTGAAATTAAGTGTGTTAGTTATAAAGTGATTTAACGCTTAACTGAATTAACTTCTAGAATTGATCATACAGTATTTAAATAATGACATTTAAATATACTATTAATATTAGGGTAAAATTTTAAAAAATAATACTTAACAATCCGTCGATAGAAAACACTCCTTAAATCATATTCTACAACATTCGATAAAATGTATACAATTTTTTTAAAAAAGTATAAGTGTATTTCTTTAAATTATAATAGCTTTAATAACTGTATAACCGGGAATATTTTCAAATAATAAACATAAGTAAATTATTTTTTTACACTATTTTATTTTTTGATTTTGATTTTGATATAGACATTTTGTCTAAAACCATTAAGCTTTTAACGTTTTCTGTATATTGGTGACCAAAGTTAACATATGAATATCATTATTTAATAAATATTAAAAGCTTAAAAAAATCGTCATTTTATGAAAAAAAACATATGGCATTCATTAAATTAAAAATAATATACCAATTGCTGTTTCATTCTCGACATTCTCAGCATTCGACTCTTATACAACATACACACACACATATATATATAACACGACTTTTTTTATATCTGAATATTTAAATATATATGAAAGTATGCTGACCAGATAGCAACTATAAATTCAAACAATGACAAATTTTAAAAACTCTACTGTTTCATGGTAAAATATGCTATGTAATGCATAAAACCATGTTAAAAGATAATTCACCCAACCCTACGCAAACGTTATGAAAATCATTTTTATTCACTCCTTTTTTCTGCCACACCCGGTTTCACGGACATTCTAAGGAATATCAAATAATAATTATAAATCTCATTGCTAATTCATACAACGGATTCACTGAAAGGTTTTAATTGAAAAGTATATTCAAGGCAGACAAACAAAATTCCAAATTAATTCAGATTCGTTTTATTTTTGAGACACAATTCAGTCGAGAAACAAACCCTTCTGATTTTTAATGCAATTCAATTATTATTCTACAAGGAATTCTTTTTGAGAAGCTATAAAACTTATTTCTAGTTAAACGATATAATATTATATATATATATTGTATCAATCAAATTTAAGTTTATATTTTTCCAGTATTAATCATTGTTTACCGTTGTTTAATTAAATATTAGTAAATTTAATATAACTAGCTAACTACGTGACTAACCAGCCTCCTATTACCTCCAAAGTAAAAAATGAACGATGCACATGGCTTGTACATGTGTTGCGGATGCCCCAAGAGAGTCTGAATCCTGCCTGTCTCTTCTACCGACCAGATGGATCCCGACGTCGTAGTGGTCAACATTATTGGCTTCGGCTACGGAGGGCCCGGGTTCAAATCCCGGTACGGACAGTTTTATAACTTGATTTTTCAATCGATTTATGAATTTCTGTTCAAAGGCATGGATGTATATGATGTCTTGAATTCCCCCCTCTCACCCATCCTATTCTATGAACGGGGCATATCGAGAGCGATTAGCTTACCACTAATCCTGTCCTAGCCCTATCCTTCTATCCCTACTCTCTTTGGAAAAAGAGGGGTTGATTAACTGAGTAACAAGCAGTTCTCGTAGAAACACTTCTGTTGAGATAAACTCCATTAGGAGTCCATATGCTCCATATTGGGAGCGGACATGGTTAAAAAAAAAACTGTATTATTAATTGTGTATGCTGTAGTATGCAAACTGTAGTATGCAATTGTGGCTTAGGAAAAAAAATGTTGCTTTGGCTGTAAACTGGGAATTGTGCTAGCTAGCTGTATTAAAATTAGTGATATGTCAAAAAATTAAAACATGAAATAATAATAGGGTAAAAATATCAACGTATTTTAGTTCTACAGTTTAAAATACGTTGATATTCATACCATATTATAATTGAGTTCTATCAAGTAAATACCAAATCAATAAATAAATTTAAATAGTAATAATTGATCAATTCTATGATCCTGGCATCCCGTGATTAAAATATTGTGAATCTCAAAATACCAGGATCAAAAAAAAGGGTCCTGGGTTGGATGCTTTAGTTCTTGATAATACATTTTCGAGAAGAGTTGATTCCTAATCACCATAGAATGATAAAACATATTAAAATTATACATTTTTGGTTTTCGTGGGTGATCATAATAAATAATGCATTTTTTGTGTAATGTTATGTTTGTCTAGACTAGACTCTTGTATATACCGTATATAAAACTCAATTAAAAAATGTTTATTATACAAAGACCATTTCCTTAAGTGGAAAAAATATATTATTTCACTCGACCTAACTTTTCCAGTATTTTCCCACGTTTTTCAATAAAACATTTCAATATTTGAAACAAACATTTTAACACACCTTTGTATTATTGACTTTAAACTTTAACAGGCAGATAATATGTTTTAAGTTAGGCTTATTTTCTGTTATTTATTTATAAGCAAAACTTGTAAAGATTTCCTTTTCCCAACCTTATCATTGATAAGATCATCTTAAACATCAAAGCAAAAACTTTTCAACAGAGTTGGCAAAAGCCTCAGTTTTGAATTATTCCAACGTCAAGAAAGGGTTTATTTGGTTTTTAAGAGCTCTTTATCAGAGGTGGCGAATTTCTTTTAAAAGATCACAATAAAGCAAATAATAATATAGTATTTTTATAAAATATATTTACAGCCCTGGATAATTAATTTACATTTCAGTAAGGTAAAACAAACAACATAGAGCTTCGACGTATTATAATTAAAATATTTTTTGTTTTTATTATTAAAACTTTTGCTTTTTAGTGCATTAATAACGAATATTTTTTTTGTGTGCATAAATCTTTTTTACGTAACTATGCAAAAAAAAAAAAAGTCTTTATGATTTTTTTTAATTTACATTAATTAAGACACTTTTTACAAATCAATATTCCTCCTACTCTAACAAGAATAATTTATTTTTTCTTATTTTAAGTATACGTACGGGAAGTACAAATTTAAATTAACAATAATTCATTACGAACCCATTTGGTAATACAGACATGAGATAAACTAAAAGTTTTGAACTTCAAATTCAATCCATAAATTATAAGTGTAACACTTTGATCTTTAATTAAACTTAAATAAATTTTAAAGGTCGGAATACTATTAATAATACATTTTACTTTGTAGTGATTTATTCCGCGATAAATTATTATTTTATGGTTTTGAATGTCTGATCTTTACCGTTTCATTTAATTCTTCATCTGCCCGGGGTATCAATTTGATGAAACCAAATTTGTTTCAGGGCAAACAGTGAAGTGGAATCCGTAAAAGAAGCAGTGATAATTTGTTTCTCTTCTGAGATAGATTCATTAGCCACTGCTCTTTGAAAAGTCAGCGAAATAATTTGGACTTCTTCTGTAACTAACTGACTCAAGTTCGTGAAAAAATCGTTTGCATATAAATCCCTAACAAAGCAAATATAAGCAATGTTTTATTTCGTTTTCATGCTTCTCGTTCGTTTTTTAAAAAATATTTTTTCAGATAAAAGTAGCAGAAACACGACTTTTTTTAAATTCAAAATCTTAAATAGAAAAAAACTAAAACATGCAAAAATTATAATTTATTTAAATATATTTCTTGAACATAAAATTATTTCTTATCGTTAAAAGAAGAAAAAAATGAATATCAATTAATTTTGCTCAATATAACCTTTATTTTTCTTTTCCGTTTTTGTATATTAAATTTATAAATAGCTTGAAAGAGAACTTGTAACAAATAAGCTTTATATCAATCAAATCAACCTAACATATTTTTAAATGGTCATACAATTGAATTTATTGGTAAAAATCAATTTTTTATATTTATATTAATTAAAAAAAATACATTTATATTAATTTTATTTTATGTTGAAGATTTTATATAACCTCGACTTAAATAAATATTAAGTACGTCTTAGTTACAAAATCTATATTTTATAAATAAATAAATACATGTATCTTTATTTTTATCAGATGTACGATATCCACATCCACGTACATTGATAAAAATGTAAAACCCATAAAATTTACCCAAACATGAGATGCAACCCTCAGCCCTAATAATTGCTTACCCCTGCTAGACCCTGTAGCGTGTGTGATACTCATAAAGGAGGGTATACTGTCCCATACTGTTATTATGTGAGGAACGCAGATGCTTTCAATGGGCTTCTTTTTGGGGTCTCATTTAATGTTTAGCTACCCTCAATGTCTTATTCAACTCAAAATACCCTAAATAGTAATATGCAAGGCTTTTCAAACCAGTTATACTTCTGGGTCAAATGGAAAAAGAATACCGTAGTCATATAAAACGTAGTTTTATAGAGAAGTTAAGTATATTACAATTTGACGATTTTCTTCTTCTTATAAAAAAGTAATCAAAATTCTAATACAAGCGATGTTTTCATTTTAGTAATCTATTTTGATAAACTAAATTCAATATCATTTTAAAAAATATGTATTTCAAAATGGGTATTAAATGATAAACTTGAAATAAAATAGTTGACAGGCTAATTTTTTTCATTTCAATCTAGTAAATTTACAAATATGTTTTATTTAATATTTGTTATTAAATTTGATAGGAAACACATTTTTCAAAAAGTTTGTAGGGATTTTACATTTTAAACGTTCACAATTAACTAGACGATAAATAATTATCTTGTTTGTATCACAATATATATAGAGTATAACAATACTTAATATTATATTCCACTAATATCTATAAATAAAAAAATAACAGTGAGCCAGTGGTGTGCTTTAGAACTAACTTCTTATTATTGTTTAATAAATAATTTCATTTTAACCAAATAGAACTACTTAGTTTTTAAATTATAGTTAGCAGTCAGCACTAGGGTATCCAATCCCGAAGCCTTTTTCCAATTCCGGGATTTCGGGATTGATTAATTTTCAATCCCGGGATTGGAATTTGCTCACCAAGGAATTTGAAATCCTCTATTCGCTATACTTTTTCCCCGGATTATCTCCAAATCTCATTTTTTTCTTTTTTGGCTCACTGAGGAATTTGAGAACCTCGATTTGGTATACTTTTTCCCAGATTGTCACAAAGCCTCGTTTTTTTTTGGCTCACCGAGGAATACGTAAATTCTCGATTTGCCAATTTCGTGTCAATTTTCGGGATTTGCTCAAAATTTCTCAATCCCGAAATCCCGGGATCGCAGCCGTATCAACCCCGGAATTTCGGGATCAAAAAATTGAACGGGATCCCGGGATTGGATGCCCTTGTCAGCACTACCGATAAATAATATATAAATAAATCACTACCTTTTTGAAAATTAATAATTCTTCTATGTACATTCTCACAAATTTTGTCACTAACGACCCGGGTTTCGCCTTTCGGCATCTTCAGGCATTCAAGTGCACGGATGAACTTGAACTGACGCTTAGCAAATAAAAGTTTCGTGCTTATATAAGATACAAATGCATCACCTTTTATTTGCTAAGCGTCAGTTCAAGTTCATCCGTGCACTTGAATGCCTGAAGATGCCGAAAGGCGAAACCCGGGTTGTTAGTGACAAAATTTGTGAGAATGTACATAGTTTGAACGATTCAAATTTAATATTGAAATTCCACCAAGCACCTTCAGTCGAAATCTTAAATTATAATAATTCTTCATTTGACAGTTACTATGTCAACATTTAATTATCTACAAATGTCTAAAAGTGTTTATATTAATATTTCTCACTTATAATAAAAATAATAAAACATTTTTAGTACTTTTTCCACATTAAATTTATTAGATCAGGACCGGTTTCGCTCATGGTGAGCATTGTCAAATGTTAAGAAATACAATGAAACAGTGATATTTATACAAAAGTAATGTAAGAAAAACAAGGTATGACAAACAATTGGTATTACAACTAAGCAAATAAATTGAAGCATAATCCAAGAAAAATAAACTATAAATAAAAAGTTGAAGACCTCTTAGCAAAGCAAACTATTACATCAAAAATCAATTAAGTATGAGTTATCATTTGTTAATGATAATTCATTAATAATTCTATCAAACAAGAATGATCAAACGGTAATTCAGATTTTCTTTGTTAATGATAAATGTATTTCTTATCAGTTGACAATGCTCACCATGAGCGAAACCGGTCGTGATCTAATAAATTTTAAGTGGAAAAAGTACTAAAAATGTTTTATTATTTTTATTGTAATGCCATTCCACCAAGTATTGACAGTAAACACATTAAAAGTGATATCTCACTTAGAAATGTTAAATAAATATATATGTTTATCTAATTTGGATGAATCAATTTACTGTGGGAAAATGAGAAGTTCCTGCATAAACACGCTACTGGCTACTAGTTCATTATATACAGTGCACTGTTTTTAGGATAGCATAATAAGAAATGTATGTATCAACTGAAATTTTTTAAATTTCAGATCAACTCAATTCTATTGATTGCACTAATATTTTAAAATAACTCACATAACATTTTTTTTTTACAAATATATGTTGCAGAGTGTGAACTGTTTTACTTATTCGTAAATTTGAATTGTTTGAATTTTGTACTTTTCCATGAGTTTTGTCGCTAACGACCGGGGTTTCGCCTTTCGGCATCTTCAGGAATTCCAAGTGCACGGATGTACTCGAACTGACGCGTAGTTAACAGTTTGTATCGTTTATACACAAAAATATAAGTAGATCACTAAGTTAAAAGGCTATTAAAATGTAAATTAGCGAAAATTGAATGTATACAATTTTCAATGAATTATGTGGGTTTGTTATAATTATGGGGACTTTTTGAAAATATTAATGACCAGATAATAACATAGGCATGTTTAAAATAAATCTAGGGTTTTATCCGACCTATTATTAATGAGTTGATTTGTTTTTAAGCCTTTGAATTAATATTAAATGATAGCAAGTGCTTGAATTATTCATAAAACGGGTCGTTAGCGACAAAACTGATGGAAAAGTACAAAATTCAAGCAATTCAATTTTGATATTGAAATTCCATCAAGCACCCTCAGTCGAAATACTTAATTATTCGTAAATGCTTTTTTCTAAAATTTAAAAACCAATGAAACCCTTAATTTAAGATTTCGACTGAAGGTGCTTGGTGGAATTTCAATATTAAATTTGAATCGTTCAAACTATGTACATTCTCACAAATTTTGTCATTAACGACCCGGGTTTCGCCTTTCGGCATCTTCAGGCATTCAAGTGCACGGATGAACTTGAACTGACGCTTAGTAAATGAAAGTTTCGTGTTTATATAAGATATAAATGCATCACTGAGTCCAAAGCCACTGCTGGCAAAAAGGATAAGCCCATGGGAATGCCAACAGATTTGACCAGTGAGCAGTTTCAAGAATTATATAATTTGTTTGTCGGCAAAGGTTTTATGATTATATGATTTTATGGTTATGCCTGAAGATGCCGAAAGGCGAAACCCGGGTCGTTAATGACAAAATTTGTGAGAAACCCTTAATATTTTGGGACTGTATTCGAGAAGGTAATACAAATTTTGTTTGTAATAAAATTTTCATTCAGAAGCAAAAAAATAATTAAAAAGGCTGACCACAAAGAATTCAATCTGCTACACATAACACACGCTGTCTGTATTGGACTGTAAAAATAAAAGTAGCAGAAAAGTCGCAATACAACGATTCGCCGTGCTACGCGGAAAGTTTTATAGAAACGCCCCACACGTATTATGTGCGGAGCACCAGGCCGCATCCCGTGGATTATCCCATTCCAAATTTCATAGGATTATTGCAAAACCATACATGTACACACTGGCGTGGTACAGAGAGACATATGCCAGGGGTGGCTATAGAATAACGACTTATACGTGTTCGCAAAAAAAGTGCAACAGGTGATTTTCCGTCAAACCAAAATCTATGTTTGCTTTCTACACTTTCATTATATTGAAAACTATACAAACCACTTGTCACGAAACAAAAAGGGCTTTTTAACAAAATACATTAACTTAAACGCAGTGACGACAAAATTTCGTACAACAAACTGTTATTAGTCAAAAAATAGCATTCTGAGTTAACCCTTCAGAGACGAGAGCTTTTTTCCGATAAAAAAAATAATTTCTAAGCCACATTAAAGTCACGGATAACTTTTATTCCTATTCAAAATTTAAAAGCAAAAAAACGCCAAGTCGTTATATAGAAACCCTGCATGACTATATGGTCATGCTCATCCTTTTATTACCGGGAGGCCGTTTCTGTTCCCGCGGCTGATGAATAACTGTAGTCTGTACCCTCTTTAACCAAATATGAGCAAAAGCAACGATATTCAGGTAGAAAAAGGATGAATAGTGGGATCAATAGACAAACGATGTTTACTGTGACCATATGGTGATGCTCGTCCTTGGAGGGTTAATTGAATATATAATTTGTACCGGTGTAATTAAACGTGATTCTTTTTTTAAAAGATAGACATTGTAATATAACTCATACTGTATTTTAATATTTTTGAGATTACATCAATGTTTTTTAAAAAACACATAGCGAATTTTAAAAACGCAACGATTGTATATTACATTGAACCTACTTACGTAAAATAATCTTTAGTATGGCGAGTGAAAATATTTTAAATGATTTATGATTCGCTTTATTTTAAAGCAAGTTAAAAGCAGGAAAGTCAAGAGCAGGAAAAAGTATTACTTAAATTCTACGCCAATGTCTCAAAACAATTACATACATGCCATCTCGTATGATCATAATATTCCGCGCCCTGCAATACTATGGTCGTCGGCATAAAGCTCCAAAACGTATGCCAGCTAAGTCCGAAGTTAGAACAAACGTAGAAAAAGTTTCACCAGCATTATCCATACAAATGTTGGGGTAGCACGATGACCTAAGGGGGTTCGCGGTGGGACACTTTGGGGCTTGAGAGGTAAAGGGTGTCTGTTGGCAGATGTGCTTTATTTTCATTTTTTACTTTCTAGATGTCCTCTGCTATACTTAAGTGTTGTCTGCTAGGAGTTTTTCCACAATACCTAAGTTTATGCGACATGTGAAGTAATGAAGATATCCTTTTTCCACAACTTATAACGAACGTTTGTTTATATATTATTTTTTCGACATCAGAATACGTCATATACGTCCGCTTAGTATTTTTTTTACGTTTGAATTACATATCTGCCCGATCACAAAATATTCTTTATGCAATACTGTTAAGTCGAGATTCTATTTAATTTCTTACAATTCATTTTATTTCACTTATATGTAGCATTAGTTAACCGTTTATTGAATAAGATTTTTTTTCGTAGAACAAAATTTTAACACAGAAAAGTATTAAGTCTAACAATAATTTATTATGTAATTTTTCTTTTTCTAACAATTTTTGAACTAAATATTCCAATAAAGTATCAACTTTTTTTAAATTGATCAATGTTTATGATAACTCTCGATTTTTTTATGCTTTGTTTGATTTATTTTTTTTAATTATAAAAAGTTCCATAAATAATAGTAGTTTACATTAAATTGTACACCACAAAAACATAAAAGCACTAATTATTATTTTAAAAGTAATATTCCCTTAATTTGGAGAGACTTTAAAAAGTGTTTTTAATTGGTAAGCGTAATATACATAGAACATTTTGGGTAATGCCTTCCGTATAAACAACTTATTTGAAGTTTTATCAAGAAGTATAACAAATTAGGCAAATAGCTTGATACCTTAAATATTAATTTATATTATCAGTTTGGTCTTTGTAAAGTAAAAACCACAATCCCAAACCAAAAAGTTACACAAGCCGACGATATTAAAAGTATATTGCTTTTGTGTTCTAATATATTTTGGAACATATTATATAAACGCAGCTTTTCTGTGCTTTACAAAAGCGTATTTTGTTTTATCTCAATTATAAAAGTTTTTTGAAAATTCGTCGCCTTAAAGCTATCGAAATATAATAGGTGAGTGTTTGAGTTTATCGAAATAAAGTTTGCTTCATTCAGCCACAAACCGCTGAAAGTTTTTGACTCCCAAAAATTTCAACATTTTATATCACTAATCTGTAAAGCCACGTTTTCATTTAATCAAAAAATATTTTAATAAATAAAATACCCAACATTATAATATGACATATTATTTTTTTGAAATGATACATAGATAATTATGTAAAATATCCTAAAAAAAATATTTGTAATCGTATTTTTAAGTGAGTAAAAAAAGTGATTTTTCATTTAATAATCATTATTTATTTGCTGACAACCATTTTTTTTCATAAATAAATCATTCTCGTGGTTTTTCAAATTTTTTATCATATTTTATGTAAGAAAATGGAATACTCTTGATATTTTGGCAGGTCCATACTTTAATAATGTGGATATCAATATATCTAACTGATTCTTAATTTCAAAACAAAAGAAAAAATTTGCTCCAATTTCTTATAGTGATGTAACGAATAACTATCGGTCCATAACATCAAAAAATATTTAACAAATACTCTGACCTTTTTGGTTGTTTTTTTTTTCATCATTTTCATCAGTCATCAGGCTTTAAAATTTTGGAATTAAATTCAAAATATATATTATTATTGTTTATTGATAGGTAAGATAATTTCACACTCAGTTTTTTCTTTAAAAGCCTCCTATATTGTTTTTCGTTATATCTTTTTTAACAAATTAATATTTCTGGGCATGTTGATGTACATATTTATGAAGAATTAATCATCTTTACACTAATTTGAAACTTCAAAATTAGTTTCAAATACAATTTTGCGTCACACTTCAACTTCAATAATATGTAAATTTCTCGAATGGTAATCACAAACTTTTTCTTAGCTAGTATCAAAATTTTGGAACAAAAAAATATTTACGATATAATAGCAGACGTTTCATAAAATTTCATCGTAGCGATTTTTTTAACACAAAATAGGATAGATGTTTTACGAAATTAAAGTTTTGCTATCTTCTTGGCAAAACTAATTTATTGCTTAAGAATTTCAAACTAAAATAATATATTTATATTATTACCATGCCCGCTCATAATTTGGATCGTATAGACACCTGGTAGAATTTATCTCAATATAAATGTTTCTAGGAGAAATGCTTGTACCTCACCTAAAACTGTTCATACTGGGAATCGAACCCGTGACCTCCGTAACCGAAGCCAACGATATTGACCATTCAACCACGCAGGCGGCAATAGCAAAAATATATTGAAAAACATTTTAAAAAAATAATATACACAGATAATTTTGACTGTGATTGATGTTTGTAGTATAAAAAAAAACAATTACACACTTTTCTATGATAAAACAAATTTGGTGAAAAATAAACATTTGTTTTGTGGTATACATATTATGCGATATAAATTTATTGGTGCCAGTTTTAATTTCATTTCTGCGAGGTGCTGAGCCGACCGCCCCCCCAGGACCCTTTTGACGTAACCGAAGAGGCTACATCTATGGACCTCCCCCGAGTGTCCGGTATTTCAGACCGTACGCCCACACATGCCGAAATCATCTTGGCAGTGAAGAGGCTTAAAAACGGCAAAGCACCGGGTGGAGACGGAATACATTCGGAATTTCTGAAATGTGGTCTTAACGCCGTCCTACATCCTCTCTATCACCTGATGGCCAGGGTGTGGGACGGTGAGCGTTGTCCTAGGGACTGGGTGGACGGTGAGGTGTTAGCACTCCACAAAAAAGGTGATCCCCTCAGCTGTAACAATTACCGAGGCATAACTCTTCTCAGTATTCCTGGGAAGGTAATGGCACACATTCTCTTGGCGAGAATAAGAGGTCCCATTATGAAAATACTTAGGAAAAATCAAGCGGGCTTCCTCCCTGGAAGGTCGTGTGCGGACCAAATACACAATCTTCGATGTCTCCTCCAGCAGATCAATGAATTTAACAGTGCTCTTGCTTGTTGTTTCGTCGACTATGAGAAGGCATTTGATAGTCCGCACAGACCCTCTTTGTGGAGGATACTGGATGCCTACGGGATTCCGCCAAAGATTGTGGCCATTATCAAATCCTTACATGAGAATAGTGCATGTTGTGTGAGAATCGGTGACTCAAATACCGAATGGTTCGGGGTCACTACCGGAGTGAGACAGGGGTGCGTTCTTGCACCGTTCCTGTTTATTATTATCCTTGACTTCATACTTCGCAGGTCAATTCCGCCTGATCGAGGTGTAGCTGTTGGTCCCGGTCTGAAGCTGTGTGACCTTGAATATGCCGATGATGCTGTAATATTCGATAAATCCATTGAGGGCATCCAGGAGACTATTGATGGGTTAGGAACTAACTCAGGTCGCATTGGTCTAAAAATTAATACTAGTAAGACCAATGTGATGTGTAACCAAACCTGTCATGACTCTGATAGGACCCTTACCAGCGCGGGACAGATCATCGAGAGGGTTGACAGCTTCAGATACCTCGGCGTACATATCCCCGAAGACGGTAGTACAAAAAACGAGCTCGCCATTCGTTTAGGAATGGCTGGAGCCACATTCAACTCAATGCGGACTGTCTGGGACACACAGCTGTACTCGATTAAAACCAAATGCCACTTGTTCAACGCTTGCATTCTGCCGGTAATGCTTTACGGTTGCGAATCATGGCACCTGACGAAGACTCAGAAAAACCGTATACTGAGCTTCGAGAACAGATGCTTGCGTCGGATAATGGGGGTGAGGTGGTTTGATTTTGTGAGGAATTCAGAGATAAGGGAGCGTACAAGACAGCGTCCCGTCACGTCAGTGGTTATGGAGAGACGTTGGAACTGGCTGGGTCACGTGCTGCGGATGCCTCCGGAAAGCCTCAATCCTGCCTGCCTCTTCTTTCGACCGGTGGGATTCCGGCGTCCTGGACGTCCGTCGGGTACTATCCATAGGATGTACTCGGCGGAACTGAGGGATGCTGGCATGTCATGGGAGGAAGCAAAGCTATTGGCGGGAGACAGGAAAACATGGAGGTGCCGCGTGGCGGCCATATGCTCCACATAGGGAGCGAACATGGCCAAAGAAGAAGAAGAAGAAGTTTTAATTTTGAAAATATTTTTATGGAAAAATTGATTTTTAACAACACATTAAAATATTTAGTAGTCAGAACAAAAATGACCTGAGTTATTTCTAAGTAAAAATTGCACGAGAATTGGTTTGCGTTATTAAATAATTTATAAAAGTTGCATGTTACAAACTTAAGGGCTTTGTTTTTGACGCTCACATAATATTGTTCTAATAAATCAGATTTTAAAGTAGTAAATGTTCTATGATTTTTGATATGAATTTAAGCCGTAAGAGGTGTCACATCCAATAGGATATTACAATACCGGTATAAAAAAAGTCAAGGATCCCAGTATTTATGTAGTTTTGTTTAAATCTGAAACACCAGCCAATTTAAAATTAGCCAAAATTGAATTTTAAATGTATATTATAAGATATTACATTTTAGTTAAATTATGTTTCAATTTTGACAGATTCCAAAATAAATAGTCTTCCAATGTGTGAATGACTTTTTAAGTAACCATTAGCTGTTATTTATAAAAATTACTTGTTTAAGATTATGATATAATTTTACTGACATTTTTTTTAATCAATGATTCTGATTAATTCACTCGGTAATGCAATCTCAAGTAGCCAAAATTATATTTTTTTATTTATACTTTCTTTGTAACATTGGTGTTAATATTTGCAAATTTGATATTTGTTTTTGAGATACTAACATAAAGTTACTGATATGTTTGTCAGGTATTGCAAACACTAAACACAATATTGTTTTTACTATTTTATGAATATTTTCAGTGCTGCTTCATTTCAGACCTGAGGAATAAAATCAAGATCATATGAATAATGTTAATTCTAAATTAAATCGTTGTAAAATTACAAGAATATTTAATTGCAAGATGATTCATAAGTAATAACATATTATCAAAAAATTGGTATTTCATTTTTTACTGTATGTTGGAGTTAAAAAATGACTTATTCAGTGCGCTGCCCAGCTAAGGTATTGGGCCACATTTTTTGGGACCAAGTAATAACAATTAATTTTAATGACTGACATTTCGTACTCTGTGAGAATTTCTGTTGCGTAATATTCCATGTGGTTAATGTAACAAAAAGAAAAAAAACACACTTTGACCTGAATCCATTTCGGAATGAATGAAGCAGTCATCGAATGCAATTAAAAATTTAATTTAATTTTTATTAAAAAAAAACATGAATTATTTATTGTATGATCAAACCTTTACAAAAAGGCACTTTGCGTTCAAACATTTTTCTTTTTTTACGTTGCCATTTGATTTTAATGAATATTTATGTGATTTTATAAATATTGTATTTTGATTCAGATTCGGTTATAGTATTTCATTATTTATTCATTGAAATACATTTATGTAGAAGTTTCCTTAAGACATCAATAACATTTTTTTAATTCGTTACTTTAATACTTTAAAAAAAAATCATTTTTTCCTTTAAATACAGGAAGGCGACGTGTAGACAAATAATTACCGCTCATTAAAATATAATGGTGTCATATGGCCCAGCGGTTAGCGTTGTGAGCTTCCGTACTGGATCCCAAGGGTTCGAGTCCAAGTACAAACAACATTTTTTCGATTGATCTCTTTTCGAAGGCATTGATTTTTGTGATGTCTGAAAAATTCCTTCCCACCTTTTCCGATCTTTTAATAACTGTGAGTAGCGAGATTAAAGATACCCACTAGTCCTGTCCTGGCCTTATTCTTCTACCCTTACTACTCTCTTTAAAAGATAGAGGTTGAACGACTGAGTAACAAACAGTTCTTGTAGAAAAACTTCTGTTGAGATAGCTCCATTAGGAGGCCATATGCTCTACATTAGGAGTGACTTCGATAAAAAAAGAGTTATTCCTGCATTATTAAAAATTAAAAAAACTGTAATGGATTTCAATAAAAGTTTAAAAAAACGTTTTCCGTTTGAAATAAAATGCTATTTTAAAATCGAATTTCCAGTCTTCTTAGTAATTAAAAAACCATATCGGTTTATTTAATTACCTGAAAGCTTATTAATAAAAAGCTTGATTAAGCGCAGTCTCTTGTAATCTTTAATATGACTGAGTGGCACAGCGCAACCGTTGCCCGGAAAAAAGATGTAATTTCATATCAGCAACCGGAGGCGATGCCAATTTTTCACTTCACTTATTAAACTATGGTGCTGGGGTAGATTAATGATTGCCTTTCGGTAGCAGGGCGTCACTGTGAGCGAGCATATTATAACCTGCCCATAAATCATTTAAAATTAACAAGTTATTGGATACCTGGTGTTATGATCACCTGTGCGTACTGACTTGTTCGTTAGAATATAATATATCACAACCTGTCCTTAGTCTGGCAAATATTCCAAATACTATAAAAGCATTTAAAAAGCTTAACGTTTCCTAAATCTTAATTAATTTACATCAATGGTGGAGTTTTCATAAAAGAATTATAAGCAATTGCCTTTAATTGTTAGAATGAGAGATATTATATATCGCTTAATTCTAGCATCACATAATTATTTTTTTTAGAATTTCATGTTTGGTTATTTCATTTGAAAAACATATCAACGCATCTATTTATTTCATTTGTTTGATATCTAAATTTTCAATTAAAAGATTGTCAAAAAGCAAACACAATATGACGTATCTCTTTTTTTATTTATTTATTGTAATATAACGTAAGTTCCCGACATTAAGTATATATTAAATGAATGATATATTTTTTTAAAGCTTAATTAAAAATAGTAAAATGTTCTACTACAAAACGTAAATGTATAAGAATTTGTTTCTGTAAGTTGACAAATTCAATTTTAACCGTCTCCCGAACACTTGGGGTAAACTGACTTACGTGATGTTCGAATTATTCCGACAATTTACATATTATATAGTTATTCATAGCTATTTATTAATCAAGGTTCACTTAAAAATTTTAAAAAAACTTATTCGTAATAATAAACTAGTTTAATTATACACATGGTGTTTTAAAATCCATTCAACACTTTCCCAATCTTTTTCGTTTTTACACGAGCACAAACACACACACTTTTTCTAACTTGCTTTTTTGATTGTGCGCAAATGTAGTGTTGTGTTCCGCGTTACAAAAAGACATATAAAAAATATATATTGGTATGGTAACTAGACATATTTTCATTTAAAAAAAATCAATAAACAAAGAAAGAATAAATAAATTTAGCATCCAAAGCTGTGTACACGGATACTAAAAATTCCTTAAATTAAAGTTAAGCATAATACATGAAATAGCTTACCTGAAAGTATTAAGTTGCTCACAACTTAAAGAACAGGATAAACAATATTATATTAAAAGGTGAAAAAGAGGATGAGAATGATACATGAATTCATTTTCCGGTACATACTTAATAGTGCTGTATTGTTGTCTCACTGAAATAAGTTTATTTGTGTTGACTAACGCTGGTCTCTGCAAAGTGGCATATGGTTTTGTCATTATTAGACACAATTTTTTTTTTTTAACCATCGTTTCCTATGTGGAGCTAATGGACTGCTATTTGATAGAAGTATTTATATATAAGACTATTGTCTAGTGCATAGTTTCTCAACCTTTTTAAGCCCGTGGCCCCCTTTTGAGTCTCAGATTTTTCCGTGGCCCCCCTACCCCCAGTAATAAAATTCTCGGGACTCGGAAAAATGAAAAAAAATGTAGGTATATTTATTTTTAAAAAATACAAATTGTTTTTAAAAAAAATATATGTTTACAAAATAGTTTATAACATTACATTTTTTTAAAATCCCCACGTTGTACCCTTCACAGCCCGCTATGGTTCACACTATTCATACGGGGGTGTATTCTGCAGCGTTATTCATGTTTAAAAAAAATCCATTAACTTCTTAAAACTAGTTTGCATGCACTGCAGGGTGCAGAATGCTAAAAAAAGTAAAATAACGTTATCAAAGGAGTTTTTATGAAATGAATTCAATTCATTTGTCATAAGACGCCGTGAACTCTTAGAATGCTTTTTAATTTTCCCAAGATGCAACTAAGTTGGCATGACCAACAGGACCACCCGATGCGACTGTGGTCGTAAAAGCTTATGCAGTTCTTCCCGTTCGTTGTTCATGTTTGGACATTTTTAAAAATGCTATTAGCATCCTGAAGCTATTTACTAATCACCTGACCTGGAAGAGCTTGCCAGTGAAGTGATCATGGCTAGTTATAAATTGGCCTATTCGAAAATTTGGAGTCGAAACGTTGGTTTCCATTCGCATTTTTAAATTTTGAAAGAATTTATAAGATTGCCTGTCCTTAGAATTTTTTCCCATCAATTTTACCAAATTCGCATAGCAGCGACTGTAGCAAAACTGTGCACCACAGGGCTTTAAGAATGAAACGTCTGGTCGAGAAGGAGGCAGTCAAAGAATTCTTCTCACATGGGACTTGACACCCATTATGTAGCATAGCTGTTGCGCCTTAAACTTTAATGTAAAGACTATCAATGCACTGTATTATTCGGTAAGAATAATTTTCTGTAAGAGAATAAGGTTACAAACCTTGGATTACGTACTTTACCAGCCACTCCCATGGATTGGGTGCTAGGCTTCAATTACTGAATACCTGCTAAGCAAGAAGTTTTGGCATGATATGCAGTGGTGTAGGAAGGGGTCCTACCGCCGGGGCAGTACTTGAATTTGCAACCCCATGGAGGACCCTAAGGACACTAGCCGCTAAGCGAAGAGACAAAGCTTTGCCAATGATCAGTTTTGGTCTTTAGTATTGCGTTTTGGTATTTGCACCGAGGATTTTATGAAATTTATTTTTTATTACAATATTAAGGGTTTTACACAAAGGTCCCATTTTTTACAACCTAATGTTGACGATGAATCGCGCAGGGAATTCAAAATAAATAGTACATGATTATTTATCAAAGTAAAACTTCAATACTTTCAACAATTGAAACGTTATATCTTTTATTTATAAAAAATCTTAATTACTTGTTCAATCGTTACACCTTGAGAGTCTTAAGATTTTTGGCAAAGAGCATTACATTATCTTAACTATTTTTTTCGTCATAAAAAATCTGACACATCGTTTTAGGTTAGTCAATTTGCAAGGCAAAATGTTCAATTGGTTGTTTTTTTTATCATCTGCTATCTCATACATACGTCTTGATACTGAACGAAATTGCTCAAAAGAATCACCTGAATAATTGCATTTTCACTCTGAAATTTCAAAATCACAGATTTGGAAATATAATTCGTTTTTCTAGCTTTTGGAATTAATTTGGAAATTTCGTTAGAAACTATTAATTAAACCAGTGTCTAATTTTTCACTGAATACTATAAATCCTATTTTTTTGCTGCGGAAACTCCTTAAAGCTTTTTGAATTATTAAAATGGCTTTTCTTTCATGTCTATGTGTTTTTTGTAAAATGGATAGTAGCATTAGTGAAGTAAAACATATTTAACGCACACAAGTTTCATAATATCATGTGGTGATGAAAGAAATCCGTGGACAAGATTGTCAATACAATATTGTCGACACTTACTTTTGGATTCGGTTTTTATGGTATCCTTAAATATCATTGAAAAAATAGTAAAAAGTATGTATAAATACGTTATTTCTGCTGCAATATATTTGATTTTAATATAAATTTTAGTTCATTATATTTTGAATGGCCGTGGCCCCCCTAAAGTCTGCTGTGGCTCCCCAAAACTGATATTTTCTTCTGTGGCCCCCTTCGAGCATGCTGTGGCCCCCAAGGGGGCCACATGGCCCCCGGTTGAGAAACGCTGGTCTAGTGTATGTCAGGAAATTTTGAGTAGTATTGAATGTTTGACATCAATGACATCCATTCCTTAAAATTCAAAAAGATTTTTTTTTTTTAAATGATAATCGAATCACATTGTACAATGATCTATTAATTTAATAATGATAATTTTTTCGGAAACCATTTGTTCTGTTTATTTTTTCATGTAAATTTTCAGTTAATGAAGTCAAGAACAATAGAAATAAAACAAATCGTTAAATGTTTTCCTGATATTATTTCAAATGTAGTCCTGAAATAATTTGACTACGTTAAATTGAATTTATTATTATGTAAAGGCTTACCGCCTTTGTATAATATTTTATCGGTATAATTGGCTCACGTTTTCTTACAATTTTGAATATATCAAATGACAGGAATCAAGAGAACCTAAAGATTTTTATGCATGATTAATGAACTTGAAAAAAATCTACTTTTTGAAAACTTTCGATAAACGAAAATAATTTTTGCGCACTCTGATAATTTTTGTTAGCGTTTTCATTAGATCAATAAAAATATTGCGAATAATATTTTCAATCTTATTACAGGTCATTTTTGAACTAATCGTAATTTATTTAAGAAAGTTCAAGAATTTGCTAGGTTAATACAGTATATCTAATCACGCGTATTTTCATAAAATTCAATCTATTACAGGTTAAAACAATTTTCCGATTCTGCAGGAATAATCATGTGTTTTATTAATTTAACCACTTATATTTACGCCATTTATTAAAAAAGCAATCAAATAAAAAACGCGCTGGCAAAACTTTTAGTTTGTTAATAAAACAAATCTTAATGAGCATTTAAAATGAAATAAAACAGTAGTCGTGCCATTGCAGTCAAATAACACAGCGGTCAACGTGCTTGGCTTCCATACTGGACCTCACGGGTACGAATCTCAGTACGTAAAGCATTTTTTCAATTAAATTACCAATTTCTGTTCGGAGGAATGAAAGTTTGTGACGTCTAAAAATCCTTTCCATCTTTCCAATCCTACAAAAACGGTGCGTAGCAAGAGCAATTAGCTCACCTCCTAGTCCTAAGTGTTTTTAGATTAAATAATTTGAAGTTGAATGATCGCACGAGATCAACTTGAGGAGAATTAAAATCAAAAACTTCCACATCTTAGATTTCCTATATTGTCGGAATTGACACTGACCTAACCAGGAATCAAACTCGACCCCACCTGATTGGTAAAGTCAAACTCTTCTTTCAATGTGATATTGCAATGAAATTAATAAAATTTAAAGAATTTGTTGAATTATAATTGATTATTTCATGTGCAATATAAAATTGGTTAAAATTATCCTTAATTAAAATGTACAAAGCCGTTGACAATTTATTTGTATTAATAATCATGAAAACATAATTATAAAATTCGTTCTTGTAACAAAAACGAGAAAAATTCGTAAATTTTGTACGATGTATTTTTCCAAAAATATCATGACATGCCCCTTAGAAAGGTTAGTACTTTGTTTGTGCGGGAAAAATGGTGACAGTTAAGACCGATGAGTGGGGTGTTAAATTACTTCCAAATTGTGTTGCGTAAACATTCATTCTTTGTATAGAATTTTTTGCTTGCAATTTTGACCTTTTTAATAAACCTTAAAACGTTAAATAAAACGTGTATAATGCTTTAGGATGAATGAATGAATACTAAGTGAATACATAAATTACTACAATATATCACCCAATAGTGGAAAGATGATAACTTAATAATATAAAATACTGTTTTCTGCAGTATTGTTGCAGTGATCAACGTCATTAGCTTCCTGAAGGACAACACTGGTTCAAGTCCCTGTACAAACAACAATTATTCAATAAATTTATAGTTTTTTGTTTGAAAACATGGGTAATTACATGGGTCTACAAATTTCAATCGTCAAAACAACGGTACAAGCGATAATCTATTCACAGTCTTGTCTAGCCCAATATCGAAAAAAGAGTGTTCTCGTCGAAAAAAATGTGTAGATATGTCATTATTAGGAGGCCATATGCCCGCCATTGGAAGAGGACATGAATTATAAATATGTATAAATCATATTTTATTATGAAAGAGAATGTTTTTTTTTTTCTGTAAAGTTCCTTGTGTTGAATACTGCATATTCTTTAATGATTTGTAAAAAAATAAAAATGCCTTAGAGTTCACTCGAACCACCTTAAAGAAAAGATCGATTTTCTATCTCCAATGAATACTTTCCATTCCAATTCTTTATATCTGTCCATTTTTTTCTGGCGTATGATAATTAATATTGTCATTTTTTCAAGTAAAGGATTAATTTAACATTTTAGTATTTAAATTATGATAACCACTTTTTTAATACTGTTAAATATTAGTTGTTTCATCACCAAACATTTATTTTTGGTTTATTAGTTGTTTAAGTGTTTGATTTTCATAAAAATAGAGAATAACTACTATTTTAATAGTTTCATCAGAGATTTTTTTTCGGCTTTCTTTATGAAAAAAATATTTTTATATTTAAAAAGATTTTCACTGGCGTTTTAAAATAACTAATTTTTGAGCTGTCGGTTTATACGATGACCCGTTCTAGAGTTACAACAATATTTTACTTAGAACGTGATATGAGTATTTTAGGGCATGCAATATTTATCTTATGGTGGCATATAAGCAAAGCATCCGCAATATAAAATATATCATCTTTATAAGTGTCATTCGTTGTCCGCAGTGATAAGGGATAACTCAATCTTTCATCGTCAACTTATTTACTTTGTCCCGAGGGGAGAACGTGTAAATTTATCTAGCCGTGAAAGTGTCACAGCGTTTTTCTTATTTATCAATACCGATTTGTCTTTTATATTACAATTACACTGTCCAGAATAAAATGTCTTACTTCCTTAGAAGAAATAACATTATTTCTTCAGAAGAACAACATAAAATTACTACAATCTTGAACATTGATAAAAAATGATTATTTTCGATTTTTTAGTCTTAACACATTGTTCATGAAGACACTCGTCCCTATTACTATTTTTTTTACGAAAACTGATATAGTTGTATATAATTTAACATTAAAAAAAATACTTGTCAAGTGACAACTCTACACATCTTTATGGAAAAAAAAACATATCGACTGTAGAAAGGAAAAAGGACGTAACCCACAGTTTTTCAAAACAGCTTTTTTTCAATAATCACAACGTATCTAACTCGATACACGTTCTATCAAAAAGATGCAAGCGGCCAATGTCGAATTAGCATCTCACTTTAGCTCTAAAGTTTGAAAAACATGACCTTATAAAAAACTAAAACCAAGAAAAAAGTCTGAAATAAAGGTTTTTCCTAGATAATTTCTTTAATTAATATTAGACTATGTCAATTTAACACCAGTTTAGAAGCCTCCGTGCACTTCAAGATTATGTATAATTGATAATTTACATATTGCCCAAAATCATCAAAACACGTTTTTTGCGCCTCCTGTAAAATGTGTGGGTTAAGTCCTTTTTCCTTTCCACAGTCGATATGCATGTATCAATGTAAAGAATAAAGATGCCATTGTTATTATATCTTAAATTTATTGCTTCCTACTCTATTATTACTATTTTTAAATATATTTATATATATTTACAATTTTCAAATAGCAGCTAAAATTTTTAAGTAACGTTTAATGAAAGTGACGTAAAATAACATTTACTTTATTTTTTGTAATGAAAAAAAAACATATTCCTTTTATGGTATATTTTATTCTAACTATTTTTTGTAAAACACTTTTCGTCATATTTTTACATAATTTTAATACAAACAGGTGTTTTTTAATAATGATACCCATTGACAATTAAATATATGTGTTGTTTACATTGACTTCTAAATGAGAAATAAGGAGTACTTTTGGTTTACAAACAATAATTTTATCATCTATCCTACTTTACAAAATTTGCCGTAGAGACCAGTTATCGTTATATATATTTTTTAAAAATACAAAAAGAAAATACCAAAATACATAAATATAGACTTTTATTTGCCAATTATCGCGTTTTGTTAACTGTTATTTAAAAATAGTAAAAAGATGTACGAAATTGCATATTCATATAAATATTTCCAACATCATAATCATCCAAAAATATGTTCGGTTTTTCATTGATTGTCTTGATTTAAAACAATTGAGCCGGACATTAAATTTCATCAATAATTTCCACGTAATTAACTATCCGTCGTTTCTTTTCATAAAAAAAGTAATGAAGCTTCATCTCAATTCAAGATCTTGTTTACATTTGCAAATTAGATGGTTTCATTAATATAAATGGGTTCATTTGGAATCAGAATTCTGGTAACTAACAGTGCTTGCGAGAGCGAAAATAGCTATTTAACATTCCTATTGCCGCACTAAATAAATAAGTTTTTACGAGCTCTTGGGGTTACACTTGGCTTTTTCTTTTTAACCTCCGGGATTCAATTGCCATGGAAGTTTATTCACTGCATTCTTGAAACTCTTAAATTTTTTATTTAATCATTACAGCGAATTTCATTATAAGTCATTGATATTTAAATATGTATAATAACTTGAATCAAAATACCTTCACAACGTGAAACAATAAGTGCATAATATAAATATTACTGTTTTTTATACAATTTCAATTTCGTCCGCTTTGTTAGGACAATCTTACTAAATCAAAGAATAATTTATAATCTACACATGTTATCTATTAAAAAAAAATGGCCTTTTTGTCTTAATTCTAAATACTCAAATGTTTTTATAATTCGGATGTAAGGAAAAATAAAATATTAAATAAAAATCAAGTAAATATCATTTTATTGCATGTATTTGTCACCAGTTTTTGATTTATACTTAATGATATTAAAATTTCACATTTTTACGAAATTGCTATTAAAATCTTTTATTTGATTAATTAAAGAGTTTCAACAAAAAAATGTAATTTGATTATAAAAAAATACTCTTTCATACTGTTAGTTTAATGAAAGAATATATTTTTGATACTTATATGAGATAAACCTTTCTTTATAGCAGTGGTTTCCTTTATGTAACTGGGCCTCTTTTTGAAAAAAAAATATCTTCGCGCATCCCCATCCTTTATTTCATTTAGTAATAAAGCCACTCTTGACATTCTTGTTTTAAAGAGTAAATAATTATTTTGTACTTATCGCGGATCCGTTTGCAATAGTCTTCGCTAAATCGCTGCTCTATAGTCTAGTTCACGGGTTCCCAACCTGGGGGTCGCAACCTTCAAAGGAGTCGCCAAGGGTTTTCTGGGGGGTCGCCAATATTGTCCGGTGAGCTAAAAAAAAAAGGAGTTTCGGGGACAATCCGGGGAAAAAGTATAGCAAATCGAGGATTTCAAATTCTTCGGGGGGTCGCCTAGTCACGGCTTTTATAAAAAGGGGTCGCCACCCGAAAAAAATTTGGAACCTATGGTCTAGTTGGTATGATCTCTGATTTGAGGCCACATTAATCAGACCAGTCTGGGCTCTAGTTCCTGTAAGATAAATATGTGTATTTTTTTATTTTTATCTTCGTCTGGTTATTTTGAATATCTTTTATTCTCATGATGACTTCTACAGTAATATATGAATTTATTTTCTGATTTCAAACTATTTGACGTATTTACCTTAGGTGTAATTTTTGTAAATATATAATCGATTATACTGACATCTTAATAGTAAGACTGATTTTTGTAACCAGTTAAGCAAACGGATTTCAGCTTGTGCTGAAACAAAATTATTAATTAAATGTTTATATTTTTTTTATAAAGATTGAAAAATTACAACAGAATCTTAAGGTTATCTAAGTGTAAAAGAGCTCAGTGAACGTTTTAAATATTTTAATTCAGTCCCCGCCGCGAAGGCAATATAAGCAAAGGCGTCGTCACGCCCTCCAGTGATTGGCGGGAATCGATTATGATAAGTCGACGTTCATTATTAGTTTTCAACTTTCTCTACTAGCAAACATCTAAGACAGCTGGTAAAAAGTTTTTTACGATGTATGAAAAACCACATTATTATTAATCATGAATAATTCATTACTCGGTGCCTTGGCGCTTTGAGACGTGAGAAGATAATAACGTACATAACTTTAACGCAATTTGTATATTTCAAGTATAGGCATAGATGATGACATCATATTTGTATGTCAGTTCTTTTATTTTTATCTTTAAGTTTAAATTATTGGTGATTATAAAACACCTCCACCAGCAAAATGCAAATCCTGGATTTTACCGAACAATAATGTTAATGATTACAATCTGGCATATTTTTATGCAAAATAGATTAGGTGAGCTATATCTCTATAGATTTTTTGGTAATCAATTGTTTTAACCATTAACATTTAACGTAATTTAAAAATTAACGTTTTAAAATTTAACAATTTGGTTGGCAAGGTTTCAATGGTCTTAATAAACTTTTACAATATTTAATTCCGTTGTAAACATAAATGAGTTATAGTTGATACAATACCGTTTGAGGTAAATGTGAGAGAGGACAAACTAAAACGAGTTATGTCATAATGATTTTTTTTTTAAATATTAATTAATTGTAAAAATAAACGTGCAGTATTATGTGCTGTAGCAATTTCAATAAATAAAAACTTAAATTTTTATTATACACATAAGGATACGCAAAGCTTTTTTAACGTAAAACTTCTTTTAATATTAACGGATTTTAAAAAGTAGGTAAAAATGTATTGAAATATATGATATATACATGCTTAATAAGTACTTATTAATAATATAGAAAAGATTGCAATATTATGATTTATTCAACATGTGTTTTCCCTTTTTATTTGAGAATATTTCAGGTAGTGTTCGATTTTGACTGAATTGAAAAAAACATTGTAAGCTGACAACTCTTATAAATTAAAAAAAAGTTTTCGTTAAACTAGAAAAAAAATCGCTTCATCTGGTAGCCGAAATGCATTCAAAAATTGTCTATCAACTTAAATGAAGAAAACAGTTTTACCTAACCGTGGCGTGTAGCATTTGAACCGTCGAAAGCTTCAAAGTTGTGATACAACAAGTGAGCCGAAGAGGGTGAAAACACCTCGGGACATTGCAAAGAAAGAGAGGGGTTGTTAAAGAAATCCTTCTTAACTTTACACTTTTCGAGTTTCTTTTCTCTTCATTCTTTGACTTTTTGATGAGTTGGATTGCACTTGTTTACAAAGTGTTGGTGGTTGCATGGTAAAGGTGCGTGAAAAAAAATGAAAAAATATTCTTGATCAATGATATACCTCCGAGCTTTCCAAACTTTGTTTTTCAAACAGTTTTAACCTTTTTAATAATTCATGTTAGAATATTGTTACTTCGGTCAAACTGTGACAAAATAGTTTCTTTATTATATGATACTTTAATAAACGATGTAAATACTATAATTCCAAATGATGATAAAGATTTATATTCAAATTCGTAATTATAAACATTCAAATAGGCATAGATCTCTTTAATGTTTTTATTGCTTTTAACTTAATCATCCAGTCCTGCAGTTAATTTAGTGACCAACATAAAATACATTGAAAAATTCAACATAATTTTTGAAAAAAAATCATTTCATTAAACAAGATTAAAGTTGTTACATTACCATCACACGTGACATGTATGCATTCGCTGATTTCATGAATATTTTAATAACTTACTGATAATTCTTGTTGGAAGGACTTTTATAATAATAACAATAAAACTCTCTAAACCTTATTAAATTCGTCAGATGAAAACCAGTCCTAATATATGTATCGAGATGTAGAATCAGTATAAAAAAAAGTTTTTTTATCTGTTGAATATGCGATATATTTTTCACACTCTGCGCAAGGCAGATTTGTACGGCACTGCTCTTATAAGAATAGACTATATCGTTCAAAAAATGACAACAAAAAAAAGGAAAATATTTTTTTTAACTAAAAATCTATATCATTTAAAATAATGATAAAGGGTGATAAAAATATTGTTCTTTCTGAATGTGGAGGCAAAACTTTATTTAACAGAGCTGTCGAAACTTCAATTTAAGTGCTAAATGATTTACGTCTTTTGTAAAGTTTTGCCGAAACCAATGAGCCGTAAATCATGCATTCCAATCTTTAATTGATAATGAAGACTGAACCAAAACTTTTTGTTATAAATTATAAATTACCACTTTTCTCCAATGTTAATCGCTTTGGAAATCGTAGATATCATAACATCGTTATTGATTTTACAATGTCCCGAAGAAAAAGTTGCATTATAAGAACCAAGTTTATTTTTATTTTTCGTGAAATTAATACTTTTTTAACTAATGGTACTATTTCGCAACTTTGTTAGTGTTTGGTTTTAATATTCAAACTAATCTAAATGCTGGTCTTAATCAAATAATTTACCAGTGAAAAGAAAGATATCATTTTTTAAATATTATATGATACACAATAATGACTTTGGGATTTCAACAGACTTTTGTTGACAAAAATAAAATTTATGTTTAAAATAATTCTCACACGAGAAAAGTAAAGAAATGGTATCTTAAAAAATTACTCCAACACTTGTTATGGCATGAAGCTGAAATACTATTAACCAGTTCTTGATATAATGAATCTTAAAAAAATGTTTTTGAAATAATTTAAGATTTAGACTGAATGTGCTTGGTGGAATTTCAATATTAAATTTGAATCGTTCAAATTATGAACATTCACACAAGTTTTGTCACCAACGACCCGGGTTTCGCTTTTCAGAATCTTCAGGCGTTCAAGTGCATTATGAACTTGAACTGACGCTCAGTAAATAAATGTATCGTAGTTTAAAGCCATTGCTGGCGAAATGGATTAACCCATGGGAATGTCTACGGATTTGAATGGTGAAGGAAGATTTATAATTGTATTTACTTACCTAAAGGATATATGTATGTTTTTAATGAAAATCACATGTGATGATATATTTTTTAATGACGGTATTTAATTTGAAACTTTTAATACCCGTTTTGATTGACTCGTCTGGTATTTGAATTCTAGTTGATCGTATTTTTTTTTGCTTATTTTTTTTTCTAATTTCGGTATGGATATTTACAATGCTCGTTCGTATTGACAATGAAGTTCCAAAATATCGGTATTGCAATTACTAGCTATCGTTTTTGCCATAAAGTAATGTATCGGATAAGTAACTTTAAATATAATCAAGATGCGTTTACTCGAGTTACATAAGTTGATCGTTAAAAAATATTTATCTGAACAATTAGTAAGAAATCAATCTAAAAATTGTTTTATTTATTTAATGCTTTTCCACATAGAATTGTACTCTAAAATTTCCACCTTTAAAGTTATGCACATGATCAATTTACAAATAAAATTTATGCTCTTATATTTTAACATTGCTATTTAAGGATTGTAGAATCGACATTCGATGTAAAAGGATAGAAAAAAATTATCCTGGAGCAATTTATCAACGTTTGCATAAAATTTCTTTCACTTTACGATGTTTGCCATGTACTTTCACAGTTCGTTACCTAACTCGAAGAGATGTAGAGTAAAAAAAAACATACAACGCTCAAGGAAGCAATCAACGAAACATCCCGTAGGTATTTTTTACATCTTTCATTTTTTCGCATAAAATGGATATTAAAAAAGTGGTGAGTTTTTTTCACTAGAATTAAGCAAAAATATTTTATTTAACATCGAAAATAAACTTGTGTATTAATTCTTTACTTATTTAAAAAAAATACAATGTCACACTCATTGCATTAATAGTTTTTTTTAATTAATAAGAAACAGGAAACAACAAAAGCATTAAGTGCCAAAAAAAAAGAAAAAAGTGAGTAAGCAGAATTTTTTTATGACATAGAAGAGATTTTTTTCTGAATATGTACTCACATGTATTTTAGTACTCGATGCCTTTTTACTTTGTAGATGTAATTATATATGGATATTTTTTTATTATTATCGTGTACAAAAAATAAATCGCTTTCATTTAAAATTTATAGTCAACTATTAAATATTTTAAAACTTAGCGACATTTGTTATTAAATTCATAAATAACTGCTTTTAGTTGCAATCAAAAAGAATATTATTAAATATTAGCGAGTAATAAAATTAGTTTGTGAGTGAGTTTTTTTATATTTATAAAAGTGAAATATTATACAATATAAAGTACTTATTATATAATACCGCCTACAAATTATCCGATGTAGTTTAATTTTTTTTCCACCAAACAAAACTGTTTCTGATCTCAGTTAAAAATATACAATAAATAATTTAATTTGTTTTCTATTTTTATTAATGAAATAAAAGTATTTAAGATTTTGACTGAAGGTGCTTTATGGAATTTCAATATTAAATTTGAATCGCTTAAATTATGTAAATTTACACAATTGTTGTCACTAACGACACGGGTTTTGCCTTTCGGCATCATCAGGAGTTCAAGTGCACGCATGAACTTGAACTGACACTTCAGTTTACAACAGTCAGTTCATTCACGTTCATCCGTGCAATTAAACTTCCAAAGATACCGAAAGGCGAAGCCCGGGTCGTTAGTGAAAAATCTTGTGTACATAATTTAAACGATTCAAATTTTAAATAAAAGGATATTTTTGATACCAAATTTAAGCAACCACTCAAGTTACATCTATGTAGAAGGCGGTCTCAATATTGAATTTGGTTATCAATATTTTTGAAGTATTCTGCCGGAAAATGCTGCTTTAGTTTTGGCGTAGGCCTTTTGGCCACAGCTCTGATGGAAATGCTTCAGGAAACATAACTCATAGAGTATTTGCGGTTTACCAACTGCTATGTTTACTCCCTTACCGAAAACTATGGGAACTATTTCCTCAATATTGAAATAGATAAGTAGACCCCTAAACCTTCTCGCCACTTCAAATCTATATTTTGCGGCAATATTGCTCAACTAATGCTGCGGCATTGTGGAGATACTTTTGCTGATTTATAATATTATAACTCTACCCAAATTCAATAGATAGATAAATTCAACGTTGAGACAATATCAAAATATACAGTGCTTCAAATAATTTGAAATGTTTATCAAGGGACCTCACGAGAGTATCCATCATTTTCATTGATAAATAATCACAATATTGAACCCGAGAATATACTATTATAACATTAGATGAAAGGGCACAGTCGATGTGAATTTTGAAGCTTATACCCTATTGCTATTTTTATTTCGTATGTTACGCGATGGAACGACGTTTCGACACATTTTTTCCTCGGCATTTTAATGTTTATTATCAATATCCGCAAAAAAAATGTTGTTTCGAAAACTTTTGATTTTTAAACGAGAAAAACATTGAAATGAAAATATTTTTTTTTAATTATTATTTCACGAAAAAGTAATAACAGCTGCATCATTTTAATTGGCAAAGAAAAATCAATCTTTCAATGTGTTGAGAAGTGGAATAAATCTTCAAGAATTACATGGAAACTAAATCGCTCATATCATACATTCTATTAACGCAGAGATTCCGATTCAGGTTAAGTTCAAAGGCGTGGGTGTTTGTGATATCTTAACTCTCTCCCACTCTTTCAATCTAAAAATTACTGGGGCTATGTCAATGTCCTAACTTAACCTTATCTTTCTTTCTTTATTCTCTTAAAAAATAATGGATAATAAACTGCGTAACAAGCAGTTCTCGTTAAGGAAAATGTGTTGAGATACCTGAAAAAATCATACGCTCCAAATTGGGAACGGTCGTGTATTGAAAAAAAAAACTTTAATATATAAAACTTAATAAGAAGTGAGAGAGAAAAAATACTGGTCCGAGTAATGCAAAAATTAAAATCTCATATCATCGGTTTTTGTGCTGACATTGTTTTCTAGTTTATTCAACAATTAATACCATGGAACATTTTTATTTTATCATTACTCGTAATTATTTTTAGAACGAGTTTCATTTATTGTTAGAAATTTTTACTATTGTTCACGATGTTAAGCCCCAAGAATAAATCCTTACTAATAAAAACCATTAAGACCGATACCGTTGGTATAAACTGGACGATAACTGGTAGGTAAAAATAAAATAAAACCAATCGCTCTATTATCACGAAAACGTTTATTTAAGAACTTGCAATCACCGGATTAATTACATACAATATTTAACAAATAAAATTTTGAATTAACATAATACACAATAACTATTACACAACTTAGCTTGCTCACACGATTTTATAAATGTTGAAAAAAAATGATGATCTGCGCAGAGAACAAAATAGAATTTATTTTTCGTCGAAATGGAAAAATATCAGTTCTTTCATCTCGGACAAGAAAAAAAAACTACATAATAAAAAGAACTGCAAGTGAATTTACAACTAAAGGTCTCTGGAACCACGTCCCAGAGGCCGGGAAGTGTTCCCCACACACACGATGTGTTCGGATCGTGTCCCAAAGAGCAAGAAAGAAAGAAACAAAAATTACTTCGGTATCGAAAAAAAATGTTGCCATTTAAGGCCATTAACAATAAAACAATTGATATTACGGGTTACCTAATAACAACATTTAAATACAATTATTTAAGCTACACATTTAAAAATTCTGCCAGGTTTCATCCTAAAAGTGGTAGTGGGAGCGGGTGACAATAAACCCTACCGTGTCAATATAAACAAAACAATATTTAAAATATTTTGAAGTTATTATATTAACATCACTGTTGGTATTTAAATGATATTGTGATTGATTTTAACCAATTAACCATTGTACAGAACACACAAAACGAAATAAATTCTATCATATTGTTGGGAGGGTAAATAATTACGGCAATGACAATATAAAATAATTTAGCGTAATGAAAACAATAGTTTGCGATCAAAACAAGTTAAACTATTTTAGACGTACTTTGTTGTGTTTACAACAAGCTGAAACTAGGGCATCAATCTGGCACACGTTGTTGGTCCCGGGATTTCGTAATACTAGGTTTTGATCGTTTGGCATTTTTCCGAAAAAAGTGACGAATCGTCAGATTCCATAATTATTCTCAACTCCTTCTCTTTTTTTAGTTCCCTTATTTCAAAAAGTTACTTCTGCCAGTGAATAAGACTTTCAACCTTGATGATTATGTTATTTTTACATGCTATAGTGAATCCCGAAATACCGGAATTTTATACTAAGACGATTCCGGGATTTCACGATTCCTATTTAAAAGCAAAAAATAATTTATCGCTATTTTTGGTATTACAAAATTAAACTAAATACAGTCAAAATCAAACTCTTGAGCTGTTGATAATAAATAATTTGTTATAGTTTTTTGTTCGACATTTCCTTACAAGCACACTTTACTAATTTAAATTTAATGTGTACACTTAGTTCAAACAACTTACACGAGTACTTCAACTAATGAATACCGTGTTTTGGCTTGCATTTTGTGAAACTAACGATGTCTCGATGAATTCTCAAACTTTGCGTATCTATGCAAATCTTATTTGTTACTATGGTTAAAATTAAATCTATAAATTAGGCTTCCGCCTCCGTTTGCAAAGGGAAGTACACCTGCTACGTTTTAAGTAAATACTATGCAGCTCGACCACATACGAGGAAAACAGAATCAAACAAAGCCAACATTGTACTATTAGCTTAAGTTTGTAGCTAAAGTTTTCTCCTTTCGTTACTTAAAAGAAAGGCACAGTAATAATCCCTAAGAACACAGAATATAATATCGATTGAGTTATTGACACTTGGTTAAATTCAAATAATATTTTGAAAAGAGCACAGCTCATAATTTTGCGAGAAATGTAAGATTCAGTTATTACATCATCATTGAATCGTCAAAACTAATGCAAACGTTAATAGTTTGAAAATAATGTTTATTAAATACTTTTAAAACACATGGATTTATATCGTCAACGAAGTAAAAACCAGAACATTTTAGTTGATTGAGGTGACCAAGCTTACTAGCTAAGTTCTCGAATTGCTAAATCTGTTTAACCCACATTTTAAGAATATGTGAAAATCAAAATATCGTTTGGCAATTACTAGATTCTCATTTTTTTTATAAATATCGATATAACGAAAGATGCATTTGTTTATTTTATACAAATATTGCTTTATTCCATTATTTTTTAAGAAATACCATGATAAATATACTAAAATAACATTTTTTTATTTTCATTTACAATACAAATAAAAGAATTTAAGCGAAAATAAGTATACATTTTATACCGAGGGAAAAAATATTTGACTTTCTAAATTTCATAAAACACACACATAATCAAACAAAAGTGAAGTACTTTTAATATTGGATAAGGGAACTTATAGATTTGTCAATATTATTTGGTAACCACAATATCTGTGTAACAGCTAACAATACTACATTTTTTTCAAATAAAAAGTGTATCCTACATTAACGATTAGAATAATAAACTTGTTATATGTAATAAAAAGTGGAAGGTTCAGTGTTTTATGTATTAATAGTAGGCTCTTCAAAATTATTGACTAAAAATGTCCAGAAACATTTTGCATATTACCAACAATGTTTCACGATCAAACGGACAAATCACTCACTTCAGTGAAAATCTCAAATAAATACGGCCATGTTCATAAAAATGGCATAGTGGTTTACCGGTTAATCGCAATTTACCTGTGGGTGAGACGTCGTATAAATGAATCAAAAAGTGAAAATATATGCATTAAGTTGTTATTATTATTTAAGTTGATTTCCAATTTTATTTATACAGATTTTTTCAGTCAAGTCAAAATATATTTTTCTTTTGACAACTGCCTACAAAAATCTTCTTGAAAAATATTGTTAAAAAATCTTTCATATAAGCTATTAAGTATACGTTCGTTTTTCGATGGAGGAATAGTACACAATGTGTAATGTATTATGTTTGACGTAACGCTGTCGGCATGATGTTTACATGGCTAGAAACCGAACAATATTTGTTTAGTTGACTTTGCTAAAATAACACCATCCAATTAAACATAAGTTGATACACATGACTATTTATACAGTTAGTCAATTTTGTCTGAAAGTATGATAGAACGAGGCGTAAATAGGCATAGACTTCATCTTTATGTTATTGTTTACAAGATTTGTCAAGGTGTGATAATTATTAGTACCATAAAATTTACCTAGATGAGTCAGTAAATTCCTATAACAAGAAGTAAACTTCCTCTAATTAGTTATATTAGTTATCTCTACAAATAGTCAATTAAAATAGTAAACAATAGTAATAATCAGTAGCGTTTCGCTATTTATTTTTTTATAGCATAACATGAAAATATTACCGGTAAACAATAACATAGACAAATTAACGGCTCAGTAAATAATGGCAGTGTCGATCAAAAAATTTCAATTTTATCCAACAACACTTATTAAACTTACATTCGTCGAACACTTTAAAAAGTATACAAACAAATCATACAATTTTAAAACATTTACCATTCCAAAGTTAGCTAGAAATATATTTCAAAATAACCTCCAGGTTTTATTGACTAAGTGATTATTTATGAAACTTGAGCTTTCAGTCAATCAATTCTACTAATTATTTGATTCGCCGCATATGTAATAATATAATTGCTTAGTCAAATATATATACGCGATGATTTTCTTATTCTACGAAATATAATCGAAACAGTAAACAGTCTTCATCGTTTTGTTTTCAAAGTTCACCACTCAATGTTGTACAAAATATTACGTATCTCGTATAATGAGCCACTCCAGTTAATAGACAACATTTTTTTTCAATCTTTTGACAAATGAAATCTATTCATGTAATAATAGAAACAGTTAAATCTGGTTAAATATTGTAAATCACAATCAAATCTTACAAATATTAACTAATTGAAAAAAAGTATTTTTCCAACATATTATATCTTGTAGCAATCTTTAATTTTGAATGGAAACATACTCTTTTTTACAAAATTTTAAAATTATTTGTCATATTTTTACGAAAATCTGCCTTAATTAACTGAAATCTAAGCTACGTAGAATTAAGCCCATATAAAAAAAAAACCTCCCTTTTCATCCAACTGCCAAGAATAAATGTGAATTTTTAATTGTCACGCACCATTTTTACAGTTATTAACCGATCTAGCGGGATTTAGGGGGCTAATTCCATAAAACATTGAATAAGCGAAGGGTAGAAATTACATTTTTGTTTAAATTTAAGTATTTTTTTAATGATAAAATTAAACTTTTATTTGATTTACAAAAACCGTGCATTAAAACACGTTACTAGTACAAAATGAAATAGAAAAATGAAAAAATATGTTTCAATATGACAGTAGACTATTTGATTTATGCGAGATACTTATTCAATAATTATATATTATTATTTGAGATAAGCTTTTTTTCAAACATCAAATGAGTTAAGGGAGTAAAATTTGATTTATAATAGCTCAAAAATTTGTCAGATTTTAATAGGTAAATACAAGTTCAAAAATATCATAATCACATTGAACAAAAGTCGTATCATAATTGCGTTTTTGTTAATTGAAAATAATTGCTAACAATATTTCATCATTCATTTTGTGTTTTATCATAACTAAACCCACTTATATTTATTATCTAGACAAAAGTCTGTAAACTTTAAAACTATGTTTACACGTCTAGTACATCATCATTATTTTTGTATTCGAGTGACCACATAAAATTATCATTGTAAGGTCTCGGGAAACAATGGCGGCAGTTTTTAAAATCTAAAATTGTTGGCAGATCAGACAAAACATTTATTTTTGTTTATAGGTGACAAGTCTGTAAAAAGTCATTATAAATATTCTTTTTAGTATTATCTTGCTATTTTACACTAACAATTACATTTTTTTGTGAAATCTACTCAAAAAATGCTGCATTTGCAATACCGGAATATGTTAACTGCAGCTTTTGTTACAAATTTCATTTTAATTAATAATAAATGTACATGTTATAGCTTTACTTTTTATGCGGAATTCTCAGGTTTACGCGTTGACATATCTACCGACAAAACTTTGAAACTGCCGTCTATGTTTCCAGAGCCCTTATATTTGCTGAAGTTTTTCCAATTCAGTGAAAAAACACTATTTTTAAATTGCTTTATTGAAAACGAAAAAAATATAATCAATAATTTAAAACGAGTGCGTAGATGGAGCAAGAAACGAGTAACCATTCTTTTTTAGCCTAATCCTTAAACCGTTATCACCTACAAATAAAATAGTTAAGGAAGAATGTGTGTATTAATTATAATTGAATTTATTCATAAAGATTCCTAAGGAATATAAATTCCTGTCAAGTACCGCTGCTAATTTTTCAAAATTCAAAATTGTCTAGTGTTGACTTTTATCCTTATGGATTACTAAAAACCCAAAACGCAGTCCTATGGTATGGTTAGCCAGTTCATTAGCCAGCGGGATACTCGGTGGGGGCTGTTGAAAATGTGGAAAGAGTTGTTGAAGGGTGGGGGCAAGCGTGCTGCCAGAATTTTCATTTGAATATTTCGCAAAAGTTAGGCCAACACTTGCAGTGCAGTTTCAAAGTTTGTGCAACGTATAGTTTTGTTTGCTAGTTGTCGATACGCTTAAAAACTTTTCGACTGTTTAACATTTCGTTTTTTCTTGTTGTTTAAGTTCATGAACTGCATTCTATTCACAAACTAATTAATAATAAAATAAAAAAGCATAAACATTTTAAGTTTATTGAAGCTTTAAGAGAAGAATTTGTTTTATTGTTTTCGATTAAGCGTTTAACATTCGTTTTGTGTTTTGCTTTAGTTTATGGTCAATTATAAATTCGCTGTTTAATAAAACTTCATCGTCAATAACTTTTTATTTTTTTCATATGTCTGCAGTAATTTTTCATTTCGTTTAAATTTCAAATTGGAACATAAATATCGGAAAAAATATTTCAAACGGTTGATCAAAATTGATAAGATTTTATTTAATTTAAAACTTTGTGGTCAGATTAATAAAATATTGAAAAAAAAATATCCGTCATTTTTGTACCATATTTGAACTTAAAAAAGATCACCAAAATATTTTTTACTTATTGTACTTTCATAATTAAATAAACATTTTTGCTAAACATTATTCAACTTCTTAACATTTTTTTTATTACGCTTACAGCTTAACAGCTTAACGACCGCAGGTTTTTTTTATAAAATTTCACCTGGCGAAATAAAATTTTGCGAAAAATTCGCAAAAATTGTAATTTTACTAAATTCTCTATAATTTGTAAACAAATTGAGATATCTTTACAAAATTTAATTTTCTTAGCTTCCAGATACTTCGCCTATACGCATATATGAGTCCGCCGGCCAGCAACCTTTGTTTTTCAAAGACTCAAATACGCGTCTACGGTCGTTAAGCTGTTTTAATTAAAAATTAAGGTTTTATAAACTATTGCATGCGCTTTTCATTAGGGCAAAGATTTTTTGTTATCATTACTCAACTATTCATTTATAATTGGATTTATAAATCATATCTGACAAAACAGAATTTTCTTCTTATTGATATTTTATTTATTAACACTATAAATTGGTTTTATATTTTATTAATTTTTTTATCATTAACACAATGCAAACTTATCAATTTTCAATTTTAAAATCATGATTCTAAAAGCGTTAAAGAGGAATATATATTTAAAACACTAAAAAACTGAATATTTTTTATATATTATAAAACTCGCAATATTGAGCACTATTTTATGCAATGCAACTTTAAGTACTTTCATGTTTAATGGACTGAAATGACATTTATTTTATTTACATTATATTAAAAAAAATGTATTTTTATTTTCGAGACACAAAAACATACACTTGCATAGTACAAAAATATATTAATATAGTTTTCAGTGGCCATCATCTTTTTATTGTGACCAAAAATATCTCAAACACATCATTATCTGTATAATCGATATAATAAGATATAAAATATTATGTTTATACAAAAACTATAATTTTTATATTAGACATAAATTATTATATCAAATTATAGTTTTTATACCTAACCTAATTGAGTCAGTTTTAAGTGCAATTCAATTTTTCCGTCTTCCGTTAGGTAAGGTTTAGTTAGATAAGGTCAGTTTAATTTATTCGATAGATTCGACAGTATCTATGTGGAAGTTCATTTAGTTGATTATAATACGATGTCTCCATATAACAAGAATGTACACAATTTCACAAATGCTTTTTTTTGATCTGCACATTTTGCGTAAGCGCAGCGCTGTGTGTTGCGTTATAGAAATAAAGATACATATTTATTTGATTACCAATATATTATTTTTTACTATTGAATATAAACGTTTTGCAGTAGAGGGTTAATCCGTGGCATAGTTTCGTAATTAGTGAAAATACAATCTGGCGAGATCTCACACCATCGGCCGATAATTCTAATAGGTTGATCAGCGTTGCAATTATATTCGCCCTGATATTCGCATCATTTCGCAATGCAACGTTCAAGCGGACCAAACCACCTCGTTTGTGTTTAGTTGCCATACAAAACCGACCAAAGCGAGCAATCAGGGGAACAGAAATAACCAATGCGCTCGGCGCCATCGCTAATTATTATGATATCTATGTACTTTCGCACAAACATCGAATGTTATATTTAGTATACGCCTCCACATAAAAAACCCATACTATATTCACAAGTAATTATTTTACAGTGCTAAGACAAGTTAAAGTCGAAGATTGTTAAAATGGTTTATCGAAAAACTATATTACTTTGTTTTCTTTTAGTAGCGCAATACAGATTTATATTTTTAAATATTAATCTAGTCAGTAGTAGTTTGTATTTGTGTTAAGTATATATGGTTGGTAAAAATTGTCGTATATATTAAGTTTTCAATGACTTTGATGATAGACACAATGCTCGTTTTACAAACAAAAATACGACCAGCTTAGAATTACGTTACTGGGCGTGTAAATCAAAATAGATAATTCGATATTTTATATCAATACCGTCATTAAAAAATTCATCATCACCTAAACGTATGATTTTCATAAATAGCTTACGGTTTCTTAAATTAATAATAAGTCATTGAAAGGCTCATCATTTTTATATTGATACAACTATAAGTCGATTTCAATTACTTAGATTCACTACAAAACAATTAATGAAATTATTTTATGGTTTATATGCATAAAATATTCGGGGCGTATTGAGAGTGATAAGCTTACCACTAATCCTGTCTTAGCCTTATCCTTCTATCCCTACTCTCTTTGGAAAAAGAGAGGTTGAGCAACTGAGTAACAAGCAGTTCTCGTAGAAACACTTCTGTTGAGATAAACTCCATTAGGAGTCCATATGCTCCACATTGGGAGTGGACATGGTTTTAAAAAAAAATATTCGATTTAGACTTATTTTCAATACAGATATTTTTGTATTGTCAAAATCGGAGTATGTCAGTTTTGAAAAAAAGCACGATGAATATTTGGGTCTCCGATTCAGTAATTCTTGTTTACCAATCCCATCACAATTAGAAGGTTTTTGAATTTAGGTAGAAAAATCATTAAAAATAAGTAAAATGCTGTTGGGAATTCATATAATGCTTGGATGTTAAAAATTAGATTTTCACAAAGAACGACATTATCAATTTATCAAAATTTTATCGAACCAATTTGACAGATATTTGAAACTTTATCGATTTTTTTCAATTTAGTTGTTTATGGTATCTGGAATGAACAGTTTTATTAAAATGCATGGGTTATCAGCTAATAATCACGTTTATTTTATTTTATTTAAAGATAGAATACAATATAAAAAATGGATCATTTTTCTTTATCGCTTTTTTCAAATAGACGCTTCATATTATGATTATTACTTGAGATATGTTCAATTCTGATTTTTATATCCATTCGCCGAGTGCAATTTTTCAATGTTGTATTTGGTCTATCTGACTATAAAAAAACAACAGTATGTAGTACTACAACTACAGCAATTTAGTGCAGTACAATAATAAATAAGTATTTTAAAATATAATTATCATTCTTTTGAATTTTGAGTCCGTTTTATAAATGGAGTAGAACTTGAGTAATTTATTAGTTTTTGGTTTTTTTTTGTCTGGTAGAAAAATATTTAAATACAATACGTTCCGCTGTTGATGCATTAACTACGTATATAGAGTATTATTCAAAATGCCAATTCATTAAATACTGTGAAATAAATAAGTTTTATATGCATTGAATATTAAATTTGCCAAGCCACAAACAATAAATAAACGGCCGCTTGAAATAATTCAAATAACTTATTAACTGTTTAATTGTTTATAGTACATTAACTGCTTGTCAGAGCATACAAGTAACGTAATTGTAGAATGACTTTGTATTAAAATAACCCTTTGACAGAAACGTATCATAAAAATCTATCCGTTTATATTTTTGGCTCTATAGTTGAGTGGTTAAAACTATTTGTTTATATTACGGAGCTTTTGAGTTTGAATCCTAGTATGGACAGAGTTTTCAATCAATTTACGTTTTTTTTTCGAATCCATAATTACAAATGTTAATGATGTTTAAATATAGCTCTAATCTTAAAATAAGCTGACTAGTAGTATATTCTAGCTATATTATTATATATCTAATCGATATTTTTTCAGAAAAGAGGTAGAGAGAAAAAAACAGTTATCTTATAAAAACATCGGTTGTGATAAACTCCATAAGGATTCTAAATGCTTCACATTGAAAGCGAACATGTTTAAAAAACCGTAACAAGACACTTTCAAGTTACGTTTGATTCGTTAATAATTAATGATTGGTATTTCTTTGAATCTATTTTTGTATGCTACGTTTTGCAAATGCATGGCAATAATCAAAAATGAATGATTAAATATATGAACATATTTTTTATTCAGTTATATTTTAATAATTAAGTTTGCCATTTAATACAACATCGAACCCGAATCCAAAAAATAAAGCATTTTGTGGGTATATTCAAAATAAAATAAAACGAATTAATGAATTCAATATCGTACAGTAAAAGTTATTAATTATTCGCTATCACACCAGTATTTTTTGCAAGCATATTTAACTACAACTGCTCCTGAAACACTCCTTTCGATTATTCAAAAGCTTTTATACGATACATTATCTTTAGCAGTTGGTTTTGACTACATCTACAACACAAAGTACCCTTTACAGATATAAATTTGAACAGTTAGTTTGCAGTAATTAATTACAAGTATTATAACACTTTATTTATCGATGATTTTTTGTTACAATCTTTTTTCGGTTAAGCGTCTTGTAATTGAAGGAAACAAATTTCTCGGCAGACTCTAATATAGTCCCTAATGATCTACAAACATGAAATCACTACTCAGCACATTTTCTCCTTATTATTACTGAACGGGAAGCGAATGATCCAACAAAACGCTGGATTGTAACAATTAATGATGAAGTAAGAATGTAAATAACTCGCGTTATCATAGGAAAATAAGTTATTTAATAGGAGGTATGTAAATTTAAGCCGAGGCAAGGAAATGAATACACAGGAAGTTTACTCTATTTCTGAATAATCTAAAACTGATTACAAAGCGTATAGAAAAAATAACAATCGTGTTTGAACGGCAAGAAAATGACAAGAAATCTGTTTTATATTTATATTGTATGTTAAATAAACTTGGTTTGTACTTTGATTTACAATACGTACAGTTCAAGGCGAAGAAAATTTATATTATTTTTAGTTACAAAGCTGGAAAGAACAGTTATAAACAAAATAATAACCTTGCTGTATGACGTATGTATGAGAAGCTGTTTGCCATGATGGGTTCAAATAACATTATCAGTACTGAAATAGCTAAACATTCTACACCTCAAACTTGAATCGTTCAAATTATGTACAATCACACAAATTTTGTCACTAACAACCCGGGTTTCGCCTTTCAACATCTTCAGGCGTTCAAGTACACGGATGAACTTGAAATGACTCGTGTGAATGTACATAATTTGAACGATTGAAATTTAATATTTAAATTCCACCACTCATCTTCAGTCGAAATCTTGAATTAAATCTACACATCTTTTGTAGCCGAGATCAACACGTTTTTTCATAGATTTTGTCCATCATCAAAAGACTTTTCTCCTATTGGAAAATAACGTATCGATGTATGGACTTTCAATTTATTAAATTAAATGTTCACATTAAATTAAAATGATCCTAAAATCGCATTTATACATTAATAATAAACTGACTAATCAATTCATTCTCACCCTATTATTAGCCTTATGGTATGAAAAGAGATTTCAAGTGAATGAACTGCATTCTAAAAAAAACACAACTTAAAGTACATACTTTGTATGCTCATTACAGTGCTAAGACTATTTTACCTGGCAGTTTCTAACGTAGAACACAATTGGCAGCTGTTTTCACATATTTGTTATTTACTTTAAAATCCATGTCTGTTCCCAATGTGAAACATATGCCCTCCCAATGAAGGTGTTTCAACAGATGTTTTTTTTTTTTACAAAAAACGCTTGTTACTCAGTTGCTCAACCTTTTTTTTCGAAGGGATTGTAGGTATAACAATTATGCTAGAACAAAAGTAGCCGTAAGTTACTACTCCATTCTTTTAGGATTGAAATTGAGGATGGAAACTTTTTTAGTTTGAAACATCGATTGAAACAATGCTATTATTACTGGCACTTGAACCCGTGAGATCCGTCACACAACGAAGTCGACCACTTCACTACGGACCCGACAGAAATTTACTTACTTATTTGTCAAACTATTTCTAAACAACGATAGTAACGAATGTTTTTAGGGTCATATTAAGAGTCATCAGCCAGTGAAAATTGATTAAATGATACACCATTTTTCATTTGAATTTATTTTCAGGTTACAATAATACACAACCCCTTAAAAAACTTATATGAAGATACGCTGTTCTATAGCAAATGTAAAAAAGTATATTTTGATCAGAAAACCAGCGGTGTGCAACCAATGATGAAAGAGCTGAGCAGGTGTGCGACCAGACGTGTCCAGGCATAAAACCCACCGCCGACCACTTAGCGCGACCCATTGTTCAGGGCACTTCTCGGCTCTCTTTGGTCGAGGACGCACGGCTTCTGTAAAAATCAGAGCTTCGCACAGTCATCCAAAAGGTTTAGCACCTCATCAAAAAATATGGTATTAGTGTTTCAACCCGTTTTTTACTAAATCAAATAAACTTTAGTCGTCACATTTTTAATGTCATACTTCCATAAAAAACCTGTTTACGAGGCATTAAGTAACTGAAAAAATTGGAGGGACACATAGCAACAAAACAATCAAGATAGATATTGATATAATATCTATACGTTTATTTTTTTAGTTTACTCAAATTTAGAATTTAAACTTAAAAACAAGGTAAAGGATGAATAGAATTGATTTTTTTAGCCTTTTCAACAAAATTGTATAAATAAAATGAAATATTTTGAATTGTTGTTATTTCTTCAGTTTACTCATTTTTTAAATTATTATAAAAATAAATCTATTTTTTTTGCTTACATTCTTATTTTTAACGTATTTTTTGATAATTTAACAGCATGTATAGTTATATTTCAATTTAAAACTTAAGCCACAATTTTAAATGCACATATACTATAACGCATATTAACTTGACTGTACTATTACGTGTATATACGTGAAACCGTAAAGGTATTTTATATTCACCGTTAAAAGTATGTATTTATGGTAAAAGTTAAGTTCTCTTTGGCTCACTTACGAGGAAAAACTTCCCTTTGGAAAATAATGAGTAAATAATCCATAAAAGTAGTTTTGAAGTAATTTCATGTAGAAACAAAATTTTACTTAACTTAATTTAAAATAATTCAAAATATTCGTTTTCAAAGGGGCCTGTTATTGAACTTAAAGGCTTAGTGGGAAAATAAAAATTCAATTTTTCCCTCAAAACGTATGAGATATTTTTTTTTTATTAATTTTCTTTAAAACTGTTTTTTTAAATTGTTTGTATCTTTAGTATCGAAAAAATCACGCGTTTTCATCAAATTTAAAATATCTATGATAAAGCTTTTAGATTAATACACACGCTTCAAATAAAATTTTGTTATAGGTAACATACTAAATTGTTATAGGTAACATACTAAAATGTCCCCTGTGTGGTCGAGTGGTTAACGTTGTTGGCTTTGGCTACCGAGGGCCCGGGTTCAAATCCCGGTACGGACAGTTTTTATAAATTGATTTTTCAATCGATTTATGAATTTCTGTTCAAAGGCATGGATGTATGTGATGTCTTGAATTCCCCCCTTTCACCCATCCTATCCTATGAATGGGGCGTACCGAGAGCGATTAGCTTACCACTAATTCTGTCCTAGCCCTATTCTTCTATCCCTACTCTCTTTGAAAAAAGAGAGGTTGAGCAACTGAGTAACAAGCAGTTCTCGTAGAAACACTTCTGTTGAGATAAACTCCATTAGGAGTCCATATGCTCCACATTGGGAGCGGACATGGTTTAAAAAAAAAAAAACATACTAAATTAACTTTTTCTTCAAAAATTTACTAATTTTAGTTTTAAAAAAATTCAATCTGTATTTTTAATATATTTTACTTTTACAATGAATTGAAAAATTTAAACAAATCTTTTATATTCGTACTTATACCGTGTCCGCTCCCAATGTGGACTATAGTTTATCTCAAAAAAAGTGATTTTATGAGTACTGATTGTTACCCAGATTCTCAAACTTTCTATTTAAAATAAAAATGCGATACAATGGATATGACTAGTATAATACTAATGGATTTTTAAACGCTTTCGCTACGCCTATTTTGAGGATAGGACGGTTTGGAAGAACTTTATGACATCATATACATTCATGCTTTTGGACAGAAACGTATGAATCAATCTATTAAAACTTTCCGCAATGGCATTCTAACTTTTGACTTCCGTTACAAAAGCCAACGAAGCTGTTCACTGCTGGCAGTTTATATTTTTTACAAAAAATGTATTGTTTTACAAATTGGCTATATATAAGAACTGATTTTATTCAGCAATTAGCAATTCAGCTGCCAAAAATATAATTATAAATGACAATTAGTTATCAATTATTTACATGTACTTGGTATAAAGCTTATATTTCTAAGCAAAATCAGTCTAGACAAATTATAATAAGCTGTTTTCTAAAAAAAAAAAAATATTTTGTAACCAAAGATAACTTTTTTTGTGAAAAAAAGTTGTAAAATTATTATTTTTCAAGATATAATACCAATGACCCTCTTATACTTTATCCTATAAAAACTTTGTATTCCAAAAATCCTTATAGGCAGGGGCGTTGCACATAAGTAGCCATCCCTCTTTGTAAAACATAAAAAAGAAAAACTTCAGTCGTAAAGTGCACGTTCGTAATATTTTTAGGGCGTGCGAATTTTGGCATCGTCTGTTTTGTTTTCGGCAAACCTCAGCAGAAATTAGTTTAAAGCTTACTTCTCACCATGAAATTTCATCCAATATTTGTACAGTCAACACAAATAAAAGCTGAAAGGAAGCTAACAATTTTTACTGTTCATTAAGCGTAATTATTACATCAGGCTTAAATTGCTGATTTCTTATTTGAAATGGACAGTACTATTTCTTTGACTAACTCATTAAACGTAAAAAAATATATCTACAGTATGAACAATTATACAACTAACGTTGTCATTTTTAACAACCCATCAAATATATTTTACATTTTTTTACCATTTCCGCTCCCGATGTGGAGCATATGGACTTCTAATAGAGTTTATCTCAACAGAAGTGTTTCTACGAGAACTGCTTGATACTCAGTTGCTCAACCTCTCTTTTTTCAAAGAGAGTAGAAATAAAAAGATAAGGCTAGGGCAGGATTAGTGATAAGCTATGAAAGAACAGCACTTATTTAAATCGTTTTTTACAAGGTGGATTGTTTTATTCTCACACGGAAATAGTGTTTTACGAACATCGTTTTTTTACAATACAGTCACGTTAATTCACGGAAATTAACTCATTACTATAATAGAGTCATATTTAAATTAACTATTGCCAATGATTTGGTTAAGATCTGCTTGTGTACTAAAACTTAAAAAAAACATTCAAAATTTGAGATTAAATATAAACATTGAGAGGAAATTTTATCTTTAGATGTTTTGACAAACGGTTTAACTATCATATAAATTTTGACAGTAGATGACAAAACGAGTAGATTTTAAAAAAGCTTTGAAAATACAAACTACCCATATATCAGCTCATGTTAGTGCATAACAGTCATGCAACTATTCCGAGACACTCCTTTAAATATGTTGTTAAAAGCTCTTAACGCCTCTGGTATATCAGATGATAAAAATCAGAGTTCCATGCAACGTTAAAGATTTGTAAGTTTGAAATATTTATATCTATATCTGTGATAAAATAGACATTTTTAAATAAAATGTCTAGATTGAGTATTTCAAAATTATAACTGTATTCCTATCAAATAGTAAGTATAATTTCTTAAATCATTTAATTTTCTTTTCAAACAAAATTGTGACACATAACCTTTCACTTGAGGTGTGCTGCGTAAAAACCAGGCCGCGTTGAAAGTTCGCCGTCCGTAAGTGACAACGTATATCATTAACCCGCTGGCCTGGCATAATTTTAAAGATACTTAGATGTCCTGTTTGAAAATATATTACCGATTAGTGGGTATGTAGGGTATTGATAGTATTCAGCATAATGGGTTTACCATCCCGTTTCATACAAATTTACTACAAGAGGGGTTAAATTTACAATTTTGATCATACATTACCTATTTTTATCACTACCATAATGTGAAATACATTTTTTAAATTTCATGAATCAGTCACTATGGTTATCATTCAGTTACAATTTGAAGTGTTGGCAAAATCAAAATCAATTGATTCTTTTTACTATAATAGAGGTATGATTATTTGTGACACTTTTTCCACGATTTGTTCCGCTATCTCAAATTAGCTGAATTATCAAGATTTTTTTTATTCTTTTGGTTATTTTTTTTGTACCATGTGCAAACAATGTAGAGCAGCATTTTTTAACTGGAGCCACAGAATAAAATATCTGTTTTGAGGAGCCACATCAGACTTGAGGGGGGCCATGGCCACTCAAAATATAATGAACTAAAATTTATATTAAAATCAAATATAATACAATGGGACAATAATAGAATGCAGCAGAAATAATGTATTTACTATACATACTCTCTACTATTTTTTCAATGATATTTAAGGATACCATAATAACTGCATTATAAAGTAAGTGTCGACAATATTGTATTGACTATCTTGTCCACGGATTTCTTTCATCACCCCATGATATTATAAAACTCGTGTGCGTTAAATATGTTTTGCTTCACTAATGCTACTATCCTATTTGTAAACTATATTGTAAACATATTTTTTTTAACAAACAATTTTATTGTATTGTATTTTTCATTTTTCATTTTTCCGAGCCCCGAGAATTTTATTACTAGGGGTAGAGGGGCCACGGAAAAATATGAAACTCAAAAGAGGGCAACGGGCTTTAAAAGGTTGAGAAACTATGATGTAGAGCATGTGGACACATAATCGAGTTTATCTAAACAGAAGTGTTTCTACGAGAACTGCTTTTTGCAAGGTTGCTCAACCTTTCTTCTTTTCCACAGAGAGTAGTAACATAAGGATAATGTGGTAAGATGAGACATTACTACATCCATGCCTTCAAACACAAATTCATAAATTGATTTAAAAATCAATTAATAAAACTGTCCTTACTAAGATTCGAACCCGTGACTTCCATTACCAAAGCCAACGACGTTGACCACTTAACCAAACAGAAGTCTTAAATAATTATAATAATAATAAATACATTTTTATAAAATTTGAATCGTTCAAACTATGTACATTCTCACAAATTTTGTCACTAACGACCCGGGTTTCGCCTTTCGGCATCTTCAGCCATTCAAGTGCACGGATGAACTTGATGTTCAATCAGGAACAAGGGATAAAAATGTTACACCCAAATACGAACAGTCATAAGCTCTTTTTCCAAGAAATTTTAGAAATCAACAAAGCACAGTTGCAAAGTCTTCCGATTTTAAACGAAATATCAAACTTTCCCACATCTCCTCTTCTATACCCTATATAACCATAAATCATATAATCATAAAACCTTTGCCGACAAACAAATTATATAATTCTTGAAACTGCTCACTACACAAATCTGTTGGCATTCCCATGGGCTCATCCTTTTCGCCAGCAATGGCTTTGGACTCAGTGATGCATTTATACCTTATATAAACACGAAACTTTTATTTGCTAAGCGTCAGTTCAAGTTCATCCGTGCACTTGAATGCCTGAAGATGCCGAAAGGCGAAACCCGGGTCGTTAGTGACAAAATTTGTGAGAATGTACATAGTTTGAACGATTCAAATTTAATATTGAAATTCCACCAAGCACCTTCAGTCGAAATCTTAAATTACATTTTTATAACTTTGTAAACGCAAAGAAGTCAAACAATGACAATATAATATTAAACGATTAATGTACAAATATGATAAACTTAACTCCTTACCATCACATCAAAGTCCATTATTTCTGAACCATTCTGCTTTTAAATTAAAACGGTGTAAGTGGTTTAAAATGGTTATTCTTATATACAGACAACAATATTTAATGTGGAATTTATCTTGTTTTTATAAAGTACCTTCTTTACAGGATGAATGTTCCCCCTGGCTGTTTCACTAAACGTCTATGTTTCCACTTGACATTTCCTTGTAATACACAAGACCTCTGACGTGGCAGGAATTCTGTTTAAGGGAGGTTTCACTAATCCCTACTTTTCTACCTTCACTATTGAAAACAGAGGAAAATAAAGGATCAGCTTACCATCGAATATAAAAAAAACTATCACGGATATATTACTTTCATATACTAATAATTTCTTTTAATAAAACTAAAGGATGATTCATAGTATTTTTTTTATTTGTTTACTAGATTTTTAAAAAAGCAGAGCTGCAAATTTTAAATTAGAATCGTGGTGTTTTAAGTGGCGCTGGATTCGCAAAAGAATGGGTGACTTCAATTCATTCTTATAAATGTACATAAAATACAAAAAATAATGCATTTTATTCGATATTAAAAAATATGAAAGTACTAGATTTGCCGCCTGTGTGGTCGAGTGGTCAACGTCGTTGGCTACCGCTATGGCGTCACGGGTTCAAATCCCAGTACGGGCAGTTTAATAAATCGATTTTTCAATCAATTTATGAATTTATGTTCAAAGGCATGGATGTATGTGATGTCTTGGATTCCCCCCTCCCACCCATCCTATCCTATGAACGGGACATATCGAGAGCGATTAGCTAACCACTAGTCCTGTCTTAGCCCTTTCCCAACTGTCTTTGGAAAAAGAGAGGTTGAGCAACTGAGTAACAAGAAGTTCTCGTAGAAACACTTTTGTTGAGATAAACTCCATTACGAGTCCATATGCTCCACATTGGGAGCGGACATGGTAAAAAAAAAACTAGATTTAAAAAAAATGTATTTCTTTCAAATCGAAGTCAGAGTCTATTTATTATATTACGATTCTACAATGTTTTAGTATTTTTACATTGTAATAGATATACATACGTTTATGTTTAAGAGCTTAAAATCCTCCATAAAACATTTTGTGTTTTTAATTAGTAACATTCTAATTTTCCTTACACTCGGTTTGTTAAATAAAAATATGTAAAGAATGTCATTGTGTTTCAAAATATGTTTTGACGTTTTTTAAATTTCTCAGCTTTTAGCTTACTGATCTGCATCGTCGTCTTCTGTAACACAGGATAAAATGTCAGAAGTAAATTTTTCGTAACATATTTTTTCAATTAAATTATAGGTTTTCGTTATAATAACAATGGAAAAGCTCTCAACGACCAGTTTTTTGAGAAAAGCTCATAAGAAGACTGTATAGGTACTCCTCTTTACTCAAGCGGCTATGGTATTATATAGATTTTTATATTTATAGATACATTCCTTTATGAGGGATTGGATAGGGCAGAACTAATGGTTGATTAATCACTCTCACTGCATCCCGTTATTTTAGGATGTTATAGTTAAGAGGAATTTATAGGCATCACAAACTTATATGCCTTCTAACAGAAATCAAAAAATCTTGTTCGTACTGGATTTTAATTCCGTGATGTCCGGCATAGAAGCCAACGACGTTGACCACTATGCCATGGACCCGACAAATGATTTATAGTTGACACTTTATTAGATAAACAAAGCTAACTCATGTCGAGAAAAAAAATATAGGTTAGGCAAGCTATTTAAGCTGTGGTCTAGTTGGTTAGAGCTTGCTCTACCGATCAGGTGGGTCTGGGTTCGATTCTCGGTAAGGTCAATGTCAAATTGGATTTTTTCAATTTTAAAATTGAGATCTAAGACATGGGTGTTTGTGACGTCAATTCTCCTTGAGTTAATCTCATGTGACTTACAAAAATTTCTCATCGAGTATATCTCGTATGATCTTTCAACTTAAAAACTTTCAAATATTTGACGCATTGGCGTAAGCTGTAATGTCAAATATTTTTTTTCAAAAAAAAATAAAAATACAATAACAATTGTGATGACAAAGTTTATTATTTTGTTTTGTAAAAATATAAAAAAATAATTTAAGAAATTATAAATCAAATAAAACTTTCATAATTTTCTATAGGCCAAAGACGTTCATTTCTTTAATGTTTTAACGATTAAAATATACATAAAAAAAAATGGTTGACTGTAAAGTCAAACATTATTATGAAACTCGAATCGTTCTTCAAAATAGTCCACTTGAAAATTCTCAGAACCACGATTGCGATGCGGTCACGCGCCGCCAGATTTTTAAAGGATAAGTGACAATTTTCAAACGAGCCTACTAAGGAGGATATCTGTTGAAGAGCTTAAGAAAAGAGGGGAAGCTGATTATAACCAGAGGCGCGCCCTGTGAACAATGAACAATTAATAAGAAGATTTGCCGATAGCATCCCAACCAGACGGGGTATCGAACGGATGATGGCCCTACATATTTCCAAGTCGATCAAATGAGACAGAAGCGAGATTTAATCTAAATCAATGTCGGCCTCTGTAAGGTTGTTAGACCTTGCGGTATGTGGTTAATTTGTGGGGTATATGATCGTTGATATTACGGTCTGTCTGGTAATAATAATTATGGATTTATAACATCACTAATACTACTATACCCGTTATCAAAAAGGTGTTTCAAAAGAGACTATCATATAAAGTTTTAGAATTTAGCAGTCAAACCACAGAGGTTCATTTGGTATAATTTTCAGCAATGAATTTGGTAAACTTTTATGTACGATAGATGGTCATCTTTAATAATATTCAAAATAATTACTACGTTTCTTGCGTGTGGTTGGTTACCTACGTTTGATAAATATTTTTATAAAAAATCAATTTTGGCGTTTTTTAATATTATGTTAGTTTATTTTAGAATAAATAAAACACTTAAAGCGACATGAAACAATCTTCTGTGATGACATGTTTTTAATTCGTGTTTTTCTTGGTTTCCAATTTTATACTCAGAAATAAAAAAAACGTATGTAAGAATATTTTTTATAAATAATTTAAATCATTTTAAAGGTGTTCATAATAGACATTACACCCAAAAAATAAAATATTTTTTGTACTAATTTTACACTAACTTACCGGTTTCGATCAAGAGTCGGCAACCTTTTGTTGTAAAAGTGCCAAATATTTTACGTGGAGATTAGTGCGGGCCGCACTTGGGTCACATGATTAGTGCGGGCCGCACTTTGGTCACATGTCATTACACTGTAATGATATGTGTTAGCAAATATTTTAATCTAGAGAACCTTGCGGGCCGCGGGTTGCCGATCCCTAGTTTAGATCATGACGAGCATTTTCAATCATCATTAGCAAAAGCAGTTCTGATGATATTAAACTAATGTGGAATTAATACAAAATGGTGATTGATTGTTTGCATAATAATATAAAATATGAGTTACGAATCGACATACGGAAAAACTATCGAAATAATCAAGATTTTTTTCTTTTATAAAATATGGTTCCCGGTAAATTGCTCGAATGGAAATTGCTCAAATAACAAGATAATCAAATTGTTTCCGTTCGTTCTGTCCATTTGTCCTGTCTTAGCCCTAGTCTTCTATGTTTTCTGGAAATATATAGAAACAGTTTGAGTAACTAATTAATAAGCAGTTCTCTTAGAAACACTTCTGTTGAGATAAACTCCAATAAAAGATCATATGTTCCGCATTTGGAGCGAACACGGTTAAAATAAATACTTACGAAAGTTATTTTTATATTTCACTCTCTAAGCAAGTGTCGCACAAGATAAAAATGAAATCAGTAGAAAATGTCGTGAAAAATCGTTTAAATAACCAAGCAATTCGAATAATTTGTAATTCGAGCAATTTACCGGCTCCCATAAAATATATTATACTGTCATTTTCAACACGACGGATGACAAGTTTTAACTTAATTTTAAAATATTTTTTTTTCATATTTATTAAAGATTTACACTTATTACGTTTATAATGGTATAGCAATACGTATCATTTCCTTGAGAGCAAAAAGTAAATACTGAAGCGTTTTTAAAAAATGACTTTAATTTTTACAATATTTTAATTGTACACAGTTTTCTCAGATTCATTTAAACTAAAAATATCATGTAAACATTAAGAATAAACCGATAATTGATACCGACAGGCTTTCTCTGTGTGAAGAGAAGATGTCAATATTTCATGTTTGTATTACCATGTCGCTGTTTTATTCACATTATTAATGTATTAATCAAACATTGTAAATGGAAACAAATTCCAAAGAATAAAATAATCATAGCTCATTCATATTGTGGTAAAATAAATAATTTATATTCAATAAATTGTGAGATTTATATGTAAAGCACAAGTTTGATTTACAATACTATTAATTCGAATATGTTTTGGTGTTTCTTAAAGATGTCACTATACATTTTACATTACAGTTATTGAAAAATGCTGATGAAAAATCTATTTTTAGTAACAAAATTAACTCAATAATTAACAATATGATATATGAATTTCACTACAGCGTTATGTTTGAAGAATACATAAAATCACAATAAACTAATGAAATACTCTCTTTCAAGAAAAAGCGTCCCTCGTGTCAAAAATTGGTATTTTGATGTGGTAGGATTGAAAGATTCATACAGTTTTAACTAATCGTGCTTTTTTAATGCATGGTTTTGATTACTTGCCATAGTATTTTCAGTAGAATTAAATTTGAATTCTTTTGTTAGCAAAAATAGTTATCTGACGTAAAATGCATTTTTTATTCAGACATTTCTAGTGTTGCAATGAAAAACTTCAAACTTTATTATAAACTCTTTGTATTATATTTAGGCTTGTTAAAGTCTTTCAGAAGATGAATAATATGTTTGATCTTTCTGCATTATCAACTCAAAATAATATTTTTTATTTGTAAATTTCAAAACTGGATATGTATTATCATTATAGTAAAAATAAATCATTATATATTGGCAAGTAAAACTAATTGAAAATACATTTACCAAATGCTATTATTATTTTTTGATAACGAATTCATAATAATGCATACACTGTCGTTCCAATATCATCAACTATAAAGTTTATTTCACACTGTAATAATTTATCCAAAATATCGTTACGTGAACACGATAATTAATTATGCTCTCCTTTGTTTGTCAACAGGTCCAGCCTTTTGGGGCTTGATCAACCCTGAGTGGAGTCTATGCAACAAAGGGAGAAGACAATCCCCTGTCAACCTGGACCCTGCTAAGCTACTCTTCGATCCAAATCTGAGACTAGTGCACATAGACAAGCATAGGGTAAGTGCTGAAACAATAACTGCAATTGTGAATCACTCAAACGTCATGAGTTTACAGATACTAAGATGATAATTACTTTGCACACAGAAATCACAATTCATTAACTAATGATTAACACTGAATACAATTATCAAAACATAACATTGGTAAAATAAAGAAGGGTTTGTGTATTTATTCTGCTATATTTCTTAAAAAGAGCTTTACATAAATATAAGGTTTTATTTAAAAATAAAACACTACAATACTTACTTAATTAGTATATTCTTAAAATTACCATCACATTTACAATAATATTATTTTATTTGAAATAAACTTCATTTAAAAAAAATGGCATGTAATCAAAAAAGACTTGAATGTGAAAGATAATTCAAGCATTACATAATATATATGCATTAAAAAAAACATGACGAACATATTATTTCAGACAAGTGGAATAATTGCATTAATACTGTTCCTTAAGAACAAAGTAATGACGTAAAATTTTCAATTTATAAATTGCACACTTGAAATATAAATAAACTGAACATTGTGTGAGATGGTGCTCAGTTAAAACATAATCTCAACTATTGTTATTGATATTTTTGAGCCAAAATCTTTTATCGAAAACCTTCGCATATACAGAGTCTTCTTGTGATAACAAAGGATTTGCTGTTCATCATATCATATAAATACCTCGCAGTTTTCGATATAATAATTATTAACGGTTAATTGTGTTTCAAAATAATATATTTGGCCAAACAATGCCCCGAGGAGTTGGGCGATGGAAGTTTTCAATTTTCCTATTAGAATAATAATTTACAGCATAATACACTGAAGTTATTTTAAGCATCGCTTATATCATAAAGTAGGTTGTGATTTTTTTTATATAATTATTGTTGACTGATATTTTTTGTATAATCTACCGATCACCAATGAGACATTGGTAACATTTGTACAATAGCACAATAAAATTTTCATTTGAAAGATGTTCTCTATCAAAAATTTCTTAGTGAAAGGTTCTTAGTTTTATTAAAAAATAGAATACTTTTTTTTCCAATGATATTTATTAAAAACATGAAATAAGAAAAAAAAATAGGAGTTTAATATCAGAACTTATTACCTTCTTTTTGATATGTTTGAGATAAGTATGCCAAAATTTCGAAATTAATTATAACATACATACATATATCAAAAAATAGTTGGGTACTAAAAATACTTTTAACACTACTAAAACCTCTGCTAAAGATGACTTTTGGTGTGTCAGCTCACATTTTCAAATTAATAATATTACATTATTAGAAAGAATCAATCGGAGAATAGTTTTTTTATAATAATACAGACTATATTTTTCATCTTAGAACTGTGCTACTTTTCACTAGCGATAAATATTCATGGTTTTTTAAAACATTTTTTTGTGGTTACGAAAAGTTGAGTTCCTGTGGTTTACAACGATTTTCTCAACGCTAGTTTTTTGAGACTATGAGTCATGAAACTAAACCCCTCAAATGTTTTATTTTTAAAACAATAATATAATAATGTAATGTTATATTATTTTCTACTTGTCTTATGCTAAAATTTGCATTCTAGTGTTGTGAGGCTATACCTTCACGATCAGATGGACTTTTTATCGTCATGTTAAAGGCAACATCAAATTTAGATTTTTAAAATCAGTGATTTTGAGCCTGTACGTATGAGATGTTTTTGCAATTATCAAAAAAAACATCAAGTTGCATTTGTATTATTAAAAAACTTCAAAATATCTGACGCTTCGTCTATGATGCGAAATATATATTTATCTAAATGATTTAATGTCGTGAAACACCAAAATTGCGTTATATCGATTTTTAGTATACACTTAGGGCCAACAATGGATTTTATAATTGTGCTGATTTTATGTGATAAATAAAATTTCAAAATATCTGGCACTTTGGCTTATATTAATGGCAAAAGTTGGCTGCATCACCACCAACCGATACGCGTAAGCCGCTATCTTTAATATTATATTTTCTTTGCAATTAATATAAAAATATAAATTACCGGAATTCTGTTAAAAAAAACTATTCATTTAAGCTCGTAAATAGTTTTGAAAGAGAATTTGAAGCGATATTCCTATTTTTTTTAGAATATGTAAATTACATAATTTGAAGAAAATAACGTATGTATAAAGTGTTCTGTGAATAAACGTTTTTTTTTGACACAATTTAAAACAGTTTTATTCAATACAATATTAAAATTTCTAATACTTGCGTCAATCGATCTGTTAGTAAGATGTCTCTTGTTTGCCTGATGCGTTGAGAAAACAATCGCTTAACTCGGATGTAATCTTCTACGTAAGTTAACAGCTTTGATGTTTGCTAGCTTTGGTAATAAGGGATGTTATAAAATATCCCTTATACCACGTGTCACAAGCAATTTTCTCTGTGTACTGAATATAATATATATATACATATATATTTTAATATTAAACAAGTAAATAGAATATTTATGAAATACAAAAAAATATGTCAAATACTCAAAACAAATAAATATACTTAAAGTTAACATGGATGTGCTTAACTAAATTAATGGCTTAGAAAAAAATATTACACAAGATTTTCAGAATTATATTGAAGAAATATGAGATGTTGGAACATTGAAACTTACCTGATAAAAAAAGCAAAAAATAAAATTCGCATTGTCTGGTGTGTGGTGCAGTGGTCAAAGGCGTTGAAGTCCGCGAGGGATCCGACGGGTTGACGTCCTAATATGAACAGCATTTTTCAAACAATTTATCATATCTTTTTTGTAAGCATAAATTTGTGTGATGTCTGAAAATTCCCTCCCACTCTTTCAATCATAAAACGGTGGGGCTTAGTGAACCGATTAGCTGGCACACATCCTATCTTTGCTTTCTATGAATATACTATTTTTGCAAAAATGGTAGGTTGACCAATTGAGTAACAAACAGTTCTTGTAAAGAAAATATGTCGAAGATATCTCCTTAGTTAATTCTTATGCCTCACATTGTGAACGGACATAGATTTTGGAAAAACCTAAACTTTTTATATTATTTCATAATATTGTGTTTTGAAATAAAGTGGTTTGTTGTCCTTTGTATTTTCCAGTTCACTAACTCTTGATATAAAATATAATAAAATACAAATTTCATTTGTTTACTGAATAATAAACATGTAATTATTATGTTTTGTGAAAATCTAGTTTATCAAAATATGGGTTGTGTTTTATTTCTTCTCACAACTCAATAGGTTAATTTTCTGACAACGTTCCACTGACATGATTGACTAAAGATCAAAGCTTGCCATGTAGAGAACATGTGGATGAATAGTTCATAAATCGATTCATTAGTTCAATATGGGCGTGGATGGTCGTCTCAATAAACAGTGGTTAATTTAAATGTTGTATTTTAATTATTATTTTTTTGTTGCCATACAGCCAAGACAATTAATGTATGGATCTTTTTTTTATTTTAAACTATGTCCGCTCCCAATGTGGAGCATATGGACTTGTAATGAAGCTTATCTCAACAGAAGTGTTTCTACGAGAACTGCTTGTTACTCAGTTGCTCAACCTCTCTTTTTCCAAAGAGAATAGGGATAGAAGGATAGAGCTAAGACAGGATTAGTGGTAAGTTAATCGCTCTCGATACGCCCAGTTCATATAATAGGATGGGTGAGAGGGGGGAATTCAAGACATCACATACATCCATACCTTTGAACAGAAATTCATAAATCGATTGAAAAATCAATTTGTAAAACTCTCCGTACCGGGACTTGAACCCGAGCCCTCCGTAGCCGAAGCCAACAACGTTGACCACTCGACCACCCAGGCGGCATAACAAAATAATAAGGATAATAACAAAAAAGTGACCATTTTAAATTACAAAAGCTTTCACAATATTTCTGAGTAACGTAAAGCAGCGATTTCCAACCTGGGAGGCGCGAACAGTCCAAAATATTTATTTACCATTTAAAACTTGTCTTTATTAATATATGAAATATACGATGGGGAGGCGCGAAGATATTTTTTTCTTCAAAGAGAGGCGCAGTAACATAAAGGTTAGAAACCACTGACGTAATGGATATGTGTATTTCGTTGAACAAATCAACACACACCCGTTCGTCAAATAAGCGGTTTCAAATCCCAGAGTTACAAGAATATCGTTAAATACGGAATAATTGGATTCCTATGTTATCTTTAAATATTGTTTTGTTTAATTCTCTGATATTCTAGAATTTTCATTGTTCCGATACACGCTATTTCACAACTGCTATTTATAAAGGTATCAATATCATTTTAAATAGCCAAAAATAATCATAAATGGTGTTTTATTTGGCTACTGAAGCTCACAAAGTTTCAATCATAAATGGACTGCTACAGTAATATAAGAAAAGTTTATGTTTTTTTCGAAATTGATTTTTTGTTAAGATCTTGATAGACTTAAAATTTTCGGTGCATTCATTGCTTACATTTGAACCTTTTTACAACGAAATTATGTTCAATTAAGATTTTTAATTGAAAATAAGGAGAAAAACTTTATATTATTTAATCATTTATATTATTAGTAAAGAATTAAAATTAACGTCAACCATCAACCGTCAACCAAAATCATACCATAGAATTAGTCATATTGTATTTCTCAAATAATACGCATACACATTTATGTATCACACATAGCAACACAACCAATGAAATAACGATGTTATCAATTTTAATAAGATAATCAAATTCAAAGTATTTTCTATAAAAAACACTGATATCAAAAAACAAAAAAAATATTCAAAACAACACTTGAGTGCCAATTGACGATTCAGTTCTGTCTCTCCGTTTTTTTTGGTCTTTCTTTCAATAACACTTAGTTTTACAAAACTTGATATTTAAATATATTAATATGAAAACTATCAACAACAGAGGTATAAATTCACTACCCTTCCTTCATCAATTCGCACAATGCTTCTACACCGAGTTCAAAAAATTAATTCAGTGGCGTATCAAACTTCTAGGGCGTTATTTGAGTTTTAAAATATTTTCAATTAGCATTATATGAGTTAGTGGCTTTCACATTATAAAAACACTTCCACCTGTTCTCATGTCGATGTTTTTTTTTGAATATCAGTTTTTTTTGTTGTTTTAATCACAAAATCATTCCTGCAACCAAATTAACATTAGCGTTTAGTTTTATTAATGTATCAGTCGACTGAAAAATCTTCTTATCTAACTTTTTGAGTAAATGTATCAATAAACTGTAATTTTAAAAAATTCAGAAGCGATCATGTTAGTTTTTTTTAGGAGCACATCACCACCACACGGTGCCTTTCATTCAAATAATTAGTTTTATCGAAGATTTGTAGTGGATAAAATACACCGGTTTTACAAAATAGACAATGTATTAGTAGAGTTTTATAGTTTAAATTGACACAAAAGATCATATCTGTATTACAAATTTACGAAAAATTTGTAAAAAATATATATTGTCTATAACCGAGTTGCTAACATCTAGTTCAGAGGTGGGGAACCTTTTCTTCTCTAAAGGCCGCATTCATTTTTCTGATTCGACATAAGGCCACAGTAATCATAGGACGGGATTGATTTATATTAAATCCCTTACCCTACTTTTCTTCGCTATACTTTTTCCCCAGATATCTCCCAATCTCGTTTTTTTTTAGCTCACTGAGGAATTTGAAATCCTGAATTTGCTATACCTTTTTCCTAAATATCTTCAAACTTTGTTTTTCCAGAATTGGTCAGAAGGCCGCGAGTTTCTCACCCCTGATCTAGTTGATATGTTTAAAGACTATGTACGGAAAGTTTTACAATTTTTTGTTAAAAATGAGTTACTAATTTGGATTTTAAGGCATTGATGTCTGTGATTTCTTTATTTTTTTCCACCTATCCGTTCCGTAAAACGTAATTTAAGAATAGCAATTCGATAAGTGCTCTCCAAATCTTATATTGTATCATTTGCATCTCTCCGTAAAAGAAAGATAAAGCAACTGGATAAAATGCAGTTCTCATTGAAAAATTTCTGTTGAGATGTATCAAAATAAACTAATAACATTTTTTGCCAAAAAAAATATCTGATGAAAGTTCCAATAGCCACGCATTAGATTTGTTCTTGGGAGTGACGAATATTGTAAACGAAAACATAATCGTCCATAATATTTTTCTCATGTCTATATGTGTAACATACTTTTACGTTAACGTTCGCAATTTCCTTCGTATTTTGGGTGCGGGTACTGCCCGCGGCTAAAGATGTAAGCTACCGCCTTGTGTTTAAGATACAAATTTGAATCTCGCGATGAATGCCCTCGGGGTGTGCGTGCGCCACTCGCTAAATGGAAATGTCAAGATCACAAAAACATGGGAAAGGGGATGATGTAAATTGTTGCGAATATTGTAGACAGAAGTCGCGTCAGACGAGAAGGCTGCGCCGCTTGTGATAATGCCATGGGGAACACAACCATATGAAAACAATTATTTCGTGATTTAATAAACGGGACGTCATGTCACTGTCTTTAATGAACGAAGCTAGTGTTTTTTTTTTTTAAATTGTAACTGAAAACATAATTTTATTTACGTTTCAGTAAGGCACACAAAGTTTCTGGCCGGAAAGATTAACGCATCTTGAAATACATAATAATTTTAACTATAACTGAAACATACTTCTCTAAAATGACCATAGACACTCATTTTAAAATGTTAATCGTGAAAAGGGAAATATTTAAAATGATATTTTTATGGTTTTTTTAAGCAAGTACACAAGCGAGTTAGTAAAACTTTTTGTGCATTTCTCACCGTAATTTAACAGTGAAAATTATATTTTCTCAGATAGACAAACAGTTTTCTTGGTCTTTGTGCTAAGAGTCATGACTCACAGTTCACGGGAATTGTCATATAATTAGAAATGATTTTCAAAGGGTGATTGATTGTGTGCCGCATTTAATTTTATTGTAAACTTAATTTAATTTGAAATTCTATATCAAATATTGAAAAAAATATTTACTTTTTTACCACATACTGTACTCATCAATCATTTGGAACATTTAAATTGAATGTTTTTTTTTCTGTTGAGAAGCTCTAGATTTTCGCTAATCAGCGATCATTATTTAATAAATTATATTTAAACAGTTATCGTCATTGTCATTAAAAATCAATTTTAGTTTTTTCCGCGTCTAGCTCCTGCGGCATTCCTTAAGTTTTTAAGCTTGTTTTTTTTCTTTTGCTTAATCAAGCAACAATACTTTCATTAAACAATAAAAACTCTTCACCTATCTTTTGGACCCATGGCCTAGTACTTTCTGTATTTGAGTATGCTTCAAACCTTTTAAAATACTTTAATGTTTTACTCCGAAAATACTACTTTAAAGATTTTACATTTCTTGCCAGCTTGTATGCTTTCATAAAGTTTATCCCAGCATATCATAGGCTCTTGTGCTAGAAAATCCATAATTTACATAGCAACTCGTATAATAGTATATATTTATATGTTTTTATAACTGTTTAGTTAAAAAATTCGGAAACATATTACATCAAATTATCTTCACATTAATAGCCAATAAAATAATCACAAATCACTATGTAACATTTTCCTCTTCACCCAATGATAACGCTTTATTTTGAACACCACATTTTTTGACCAATGCTAACGGCTTATTTTGAATCGCATATTTCGTCTTTTTTTATTCAAAATTCAAATTTCCTGGCTTAGAACTGAAGCATTGTAATAAAATTAAGAGAACTTTATTTGAAATTATGCATCCCTCGTTGCGAAAATCCCCCGTTGAAGTCAACGGGCTTACAGCTAGTTGTGTTTAATGCTGAAAATAAATAGAAGAAAAAATATCGTTCGTCAAGATACATACCATAAATAACTATCAAAAATATGTATAATATATAACTTTAGTATTAACTAATATAACATAAGTTTGTTTCATTCTTTTACTTGTAATCTAAGGCCATTGCTCACTTTATGCGAGTAACTCAATACACTTCCATCTAACGTGACTGCACTTTACGATAGTCGTAACTTTTACGCTCGCCATTTTACTAATTATTCACTAATTATAATAAAAGAAAGTCGCACTGATAATATTCTTCTCGTCTGTAATTACATTTTTATTACTGCTGACCATATAATAGAAAAACATTCTTTAATAACCGCTGCGTTTTAATTAAATTGCTATATACGTATATATAAAACTTTTGCTAGTGAAAAAAATTGAAAATATTATGCTAACAGTTATAATGAAGATTGTCAAGTCAACTAAAACCATTTGAAATATTTTACAGAAACAATTATATTCGAAAAGAACTTTTTTATGCTTTACCCAGACCCGCCACGTATAGCTACTTATCTTTTGAAATAGTAAGGTAGATATCAGTTACAAAACCAATATTAAATATTTAAGTTGTAAAGCAGTGCATGCAGTTTTGATTATATTGATATGAAGAAGAAATCAGAGAAAAATATTTGTTACGGAATTGAACTTCATTGACAATAATCTTAACTGAAAATAATTTAAAACAGTAAGAAAGTAGTCATTATTATTAACTTTGTGAGAAAAACATATAATTACATGTAATCAATGTGTGAAGTACTGTGAAAAAAACTTATTTTTCAATTACAATTTTCTAATTGCAATAAATGCAATATCATACAAAAGCTTACGCTAGTCCGCCAGATCAGATTGGAGGATAGTCTAGTTCAGGAGTGGGGAACTTTTTCATTTATAAAGGCCACATTCATTTATCTGATTCTTCATAAGACCACAGTAAAGAAAACTTTGACACTCCCCCGTCATTTTTTTCGAGTGTCGTATAATGGGTTGATTATGCTCTTTTTCCAAACGCTTGTGTATATTTTCTTGATCAAAATGAATATTTTGATAAAGTCAAAAGACCGCATTAGAGTATTCAAAAGGCCGCAGACTCCTTTCACTGGTCTAGATCACTAGATTGCGTAATTAGATATTGCATAATTTAACAATATATTATGTTATTAGCACCACAAACTTTATGACATAAGTAATTATATATTTTGAATTAGTAATTATAATCTTATGAAGCAAACAAAAGTGTTGCAAGAATTAATTGCTCATCTGTTTTTGATGTCTAATTAGATATTGCTGGCCATATTTTTACATCATCTTGTTTACTATTATACCCGTAATAACGTGAGTATGCTACAATTATAATAATGTCTTATCAAATAAACGGTTCCTCCACGTTTTAAGTTACCTACCACGAGTATAACATTTGATTGCTTCACATTCACCAGTGGCGCACAACCTTTAAAAACATCCCACACTTTATTAATTTATCTACTAGTGTTAATCTGAAATAGTCTTTTAACTTTATTAATATCCAGTTACAATTTACAAGTAATCTTAATAATATATTTTGAAGCAAAACAAAGATTAATATTTTTATTATATTATATGAATATGAATATCATAAATTATTTAACGTTTAATATTCATCTTTATTGTAGAATTTTTTGCAAACACTCATTTCTTATTTCACCAAACAGCTTTATGCGATAAAAAAAAATGCTAGATTTAAATGAAGGTATATAACATATAAAGTTTTATTAATACTAAACTTTACTTTACTTAATCTTGATTTATAAGTAAGTGTTTATTATTTTCTTTTTTTTCTTCTGGGAAAAAAATCCATAGAATAATTAAGGAAACAAATTGAATGGTCAGAATATAAATCAATTTTTGGTCAGAATAAAAATATTATACGGTCAGAATATTCAATAACAATTTTGGTTAGTAGGTTAGGTTATGTTAGGCTTTTTTTAAATTTCATTAAAATTATGACTATTTATTCTGACCGATATATTATGACCATTTAATATAAATTCTGACTAATGTTATTTAAATTCTAACCAGAAAAATACAAGCCAATAACTAATGCATTTATCATTTATAAAAGTTTGCGAAACTTTTTAACTTTTAAAAGCAAGACATACATACATGCATTAATAGTATGTATTGCAATTATTTTATTTTAAGAACACTGCATAATAAATTTGATTCAGCACATACACATTCATATTCGGGCTTATCAAGCCAAGTTATAAGGTTTATTTTCTTAAATGTATTAGAAATAAATAAATTATAAGGCAACGTTCTTTTAAGAATCCGTCTAAACGTAAACTAACTTAAGATATTAATAAACTCGACTAATGATATCAATAAAAACTGCAGTACTTTCATTTCTTGTCCAACGATAATTTTTTACTTGAATGTTGGTTATAGAATAATAATGATAAACATTTTTTCTTAAACACTACACATGCATCAATATATGTACATATATATTAATACTTAAATCAATATTAGTGAAAGTATGTTTTTGCACATTCAAATTGTATTACATCAAGACCGAGTATTGTATTACATTTTATTTTGTAAGCTGAATTCATTTAAATAATATATTAAAATGAGTTATAAAAAATATGTTAACAATTTGACCACGTACACGTATTAGATACAAACAACCGACTTATAAAAAATATTGTGGAGGAAATTATTTTGTCAGCACCAAACAAATACTTACCCACATAATTTATTAAGTTTTTGTGAACATAAATTCTCATAAATCAACATTGAAGTATTATTAAGACAGGCACTTCTTTGGGTGCTACTACATATTAGTACAGACTACACCTGCACAAATAAACTTAAATTCAAATTTTGCTCGCAATCTCACATGCGTCTTCTGAAGTAGCAATTAATTTGTAACGGCGCGCGTTCGTTATAGTAACGGAGGCGAAATAAACGGATGGTCGTTTTCCCGCGCGTTCACAGAACGGAAGTGGATGCGACTTTTCTTTATTCAAAGAGAATAGAAGTAAATTAAACTGACTGCTAGCGGGCCGTGATTTAGCTTTTATTGCTGCACTGGGAATATTCTTGAGGGAACAGCGGCCAAAGGTCGTTTCACTAACATTAACCACCTTTACCCCTCCGCAGGACGGCCAACCTATCTTACTAACATACACATCAATTCATAGTATGTATGCATAAATTGTATATCTTATACAAACAATGAAATAGCCAAGCCTTTTGGTATTTTAAATTTGTAATAGCGAATCACTAGATATATTTTGTAGAGATGGCAATCCTTTTTATTAGGATATCATTGAAAACTTTTCGATCTCATTTTTTGTGTTTCGCATTATGAGAACAAGTTGGTTGTTGAGTATCCCACCACCACTCGTTATGTGCATTCAGCCGCATTTTCACGACCGCCTTCCAAAACGCGATGCGATCAAGAAAAGAAAAGAATTTAATCCTCATATTTTTTGACCCGATACAGAGCTGCACGAGACCTATCTTTTAACCATGTACTGTTGTGCTTAAAAGATAAAAATAGAAAGAAGAAAGAAAATTTGACTTGCTCAGTCATTTAGTCAAGTGATATTAAGTATCCTGTGAATTTAAAGAGGAATCAAGAATATCCCGTTCCCCACATGATGTTGCAAATTTATCGAATGCCTCAAAATTGGCTTTGGTTGAGATCAGGTCAGCGTGGCCTATTGGGCCCGTATGAGGTCGGACCGCAACAAACAGTTCACCAACAATTTTTTACTTTGGTTTTTACTTTGGTAATGATAATTCATACCTAATTGGTTTTTGTCATAATAGTTTCATTGCTAAGTGGTCTTCAACTTTTTATTTATAGTTTATTTTCCTTGTATTTTACTTCAATTCTTTTGCTAGGTTGTAATACCAATTGTTTGTCATACCTTGTTTTTATCACTTAACTTTTGTATAAATATCACTGTTTTATTGTTTTTCTTATCAGTTGACAATGCTCATCATGAGCGAAACCGGTCCTGATCTAATAAATTTTATGTGGAAAAAGTACTAAAAATGTTTTATTATTTTTATTGGTATTATATATTTAAAATACTTGATCGCTTTTTTGATTTTGTATTTTGAAAATAATAATAAATGCTTTACTCAAATGGTATACATTTAAAATCCTTTTAAGTCAAATTTTAACAATGGTACACTTTTTTAATGCGTTTCAATCAACCTTAATTATTAATTATGATGAATAAATAAGCTTTAATTCATTATAAAAAAAATAAGCTACGCCTATTTTAGAATTATCTACCGATCCATGAAAGGATTTGCTGAGGTTTGTATACACAATTTTATTTAACAAATACTTTTCATTGTTCACAGATAAATGGGATGATATCGAACACAGGTCACTCGGTAATATTCACAGTGGAAAATGATACACGCCATCACATAAATATTACCGGTGGACCCCTCTCCTACAAGTATCAGTTCCACGAGATCCACGTCCACTACGGTCTCTACGACTCTTACGGGTCAGAGCATAGTATTAATGGATACACGTTTCCAGCTGAGGTAAGTCAAACAATTCGTTAACATTACCAAGATTTCCAGTCTAGGAAAACTGAGTCAATAGTTGTTATAGATCATCGTTCGTTTGTCCTACTAGTTATGTTCTTTAGCAGACGGTCATTATGATTTGGTTAAGAATTACAATACCGGTATTATCAAAACTGGGAATTCGGTGCGTATAGTGTTTTTTTAAAACAGCGAAATACTAGTATTTTGGTGTTGAGAATTAAGCAAAATAGATTTTTGAATAAAGATTCTATCAAATATTTCAAATTAAATTTTTCGCGATTAATTTAAATATTTTAATTCTGCTATTAGTTGAATCATTTTTTATGGTGCCAGAATTGATGAATCTATCAACAATGTGTTTTTATTTTAAGAAATGGGAAATCATCCAATTATGAATATTTACTGAAGATATTTTATATGAATTATCAAAATACCTATTTCGGCTCACTTTCCCGGTATTGTAATCCTAATTGAATGTTTTTTTTAATTAGTTTAGGTTTTTTTTGTAATACAGGTTGAAATATTCGTTGGGTACTGCAACCCTTAGTTTTACTTATTATTTGAACCGGAATATCTGTTCGATAAATTATTATTGTAAAACTGCATAGATATTAAACATTTACCTTAAATAAAATGCTCAATCCTTTTTCAGCCCTTAATATGAAAAATATTTTAGTTTCTAACAGGTTAGGCCAGGCGTGGGGAACCTGTGGTCTTTTTGGAAATTTATGTAAATTCGTAAATTCCTGACATATTCTGACCGTAAATTCTTGTTTCCAGCCAAAGATTCCCTGTTTCAATTTCAATTTCAATTCCAATCAATGTTCACTGCGGCCTTATGTCGAATCAGAAAAATGAATCGGCCTTTAGAAAAGAAAAGGTTCCCCACCCCTGTGTGAGGCTTTAGGTGCCGAATAGAATTAGAATTTTAAAAATGCTAAAATATTTATCAGACAATCCAATATAAGGAAGCTTTTGTAAAGTGGAATGATGGAATTAGTGGGACTAAAATTCCTTTCTCATAAATAACACGTCAGATCATTGAAATCGGTAATGAATTTTAAATCTTACCGTGTTGTTAATTATTGTTATATTTATCGACGTTTATGCATTTTCGAATGCAATCAAAATTCCATATCAACGTTTAAAATAAGTACCCAAGTCACACATTTATCATTTTATAATATTTGAAAAGTTCTAAATAAACTTTCTCTAATAATATAACATACTCTACTTATTGCAATGAATGTGCTCTCAGCCGTGAATTTAAACTTTGTTGAGAAGATATATCTTGAGTTTTAGTTGCAGAGACAATAGGGTTAATAACTTACATTAACAATACTTGATATGACGTTATTCAAATCTGCATGACAAAATAACAAACAGCGCTATTTAAACATATATCGTTATTTATTTGGAGTAATATTTAGTATATAATTAAAATAATTTGCAAATAGTGTAGCTTAATTATAAACAATTGAATAAGATCGTTTTTATTTGCAAATATTCTATTTTAATAATTTTATCACAAAGTAACTAAGTAATTATCATTTTTATTCAATATTTTTTTTACCGTCTCCAGTCACAGTGTGAAGCATATGGACTAATAGTAAAGTTTATTTTAGCAGAAGAGTTTCTGCGATAAACTTCTCTGAGAGAGTAGGGTTAGAAAGATAGAGCAAGGACAATACAAGTGGCTACATAATCGCTCTCGCTACGCCACTTTTTTTAGTATATAATCGATGGGAAGGGGGAAATCAAGACAACACATACATCCATGTCTTCGAACAGAAATCCATAAATCTATTCATTAAAAAAAAACCTGCGCACTGGGATTTGAACCCTGACATGCGTGTTCAAAGCAAACGACGTTGACACCAGACCACACACCTGGCATACACTAATAACTATATTTTACCAATTCAATAAGCCTACCTCAACGAAACAACTTTTATGTAGTTTCATTATCGTGTATGGCTGCGTTTAATTCATGAAACACTTTTATGCTGGGGCTAATGTTTACTCTTTTAAATCAAAACCTAAAAGCAATACAAATCAAGGAAGTTCCTTCAGTTCGAAGATATTTTAAATGAGTTTAAGGGTTAGTTTAAAAATTAAACTATTAAATATTAAAAATAACAACAACAAAATAGCTATTCTTTAAAATCAAACACTCCTGAGGAAAATTGGAAAGGAAAAACATGCTTTGAAAGGGCCAAGAAATTTTAATTTCTCGTTCTATTGCTTATGAAAACTATTTAATAAAATATTTTTTTCTAAAACTAGTTTATGCAATATTTTATATTAAAAAGTGCTCTCAGAGTACCGTGTAATATAATAGTAAGGTATGATTATTTAATTGAGTTAATTGAATTAATTCAACAATAATCTGGTGAGTAAAAAAACGTTAGATTATTTACTAGACGGTGTTAATCGATTTACGAAATATTAATAACCCTTTTCTAAATCTGCCTTTATTCATAATTTTCAGGTGGTTTTCATTGCGTGATAATGTTATTATCATAAGTGCATAAAGCGTTCATTTTTGTTTCTTAATACTGCGTCGTTTTGGTAGACAGTAATAATCATCGCCCAAGGCGTCTAGTCGAATGATGGCGATGTTTTAATTAGCCATAAGTTGCCACATAATTGAGTAGATGGCAATAAAGTTAGCCAGCCGATCCGGGGCCTGAGGGGGGCAGGAAGCGGAAGGAAATGATCCGACGGCGCATCCCCTCGGTACATCCGGCGCAAGATGATGAGGGAGATAGAACGATTGCACGTAGTTCTGATAGCTACCCCTATAACTTTCTATAGGCAATAAATTAGGGGTAGTACGTTTATCGAGACGTGAAAGTTTTTCAGACACAATTTTCGACCTGTTTTATTATGATTCGCATCTTCGCTCATTGAGTTATCATCTGAGTTTGGTAGGGATATTTATTGGATCCCGTTCTTAGCGCCAGGTAAAACGTTTTAAATTTTAAACTGCTACTATTAAAAATAATTAATATATATTTTTTTCATTATTTAATACATTGATTTGTCAGTATAAAATATTTAAAAAAAATGAACACAATGAAAAATAAGATTTTTTTTATTTTTTAATAGCAACCAAAACATGTTTTTTTAATAAAAAAAAATCATCTTTATATTTATGAAATCGATTGATAAAAAAATATTATTAATAATATATTTTGTATTTTTTAAACAATAGTGCTTAGCTTAATATTTTCAAATATGTTTAAATATGAAATCTTCACTTCTTTTTTCTGAAATTATATTTTTAATTCAACAATTGGTCATATTTTAAATTTTTCAATAAACCAGACATCATTGCCTTCTGATCAATAATTCGAACTCGTTAAGCAAAATTAGTTCAGGCTAGGTTAGATAAGGTATTAGTAGCTGCAGACTGAAAACAATCATAATATAAGAAGTAATTTATATTATAATTTAATCGAATATCACTAACGAACAGTAGAAAAAGTTAGCAGGGATAATTATTACTAATTGATACTAGACATTGAATAATTTATTTCAAATTAAAATTATCTATACGTAAATAAATATTTCTATATTCAAATATACATAATTAATTTTTGTTCGGTAAAGTTTAGTCATGACAAAGTTTAATTCTTGTTTATAATTAACTTTTCCACAATAGTGTAAATATTTGCGAATCTACTTAAAAGCTGCCAAGTTGATCGCAGACCTCCATTATTACACATGGATAAACTTGGTATAAAGGATTTTCTTCCTCGCTAAATACGAAGCAAAGGCTTAAGTCAGATAAATAAATTTGTGTAATGTCTGCCAATCCTGCTTAACCTCAGGCACGAGATATGAACTTGTGGAATTAGCACCATCCATAATAGCATCGTACACATAAGCAAATCTTTGAGCGGTTTTAAAAATTAATTTTAATCGTATTTAAACAAAACATTTATTGCTCGTTATAATTTATTACTCCAAATGTAAAATGTGACATTCTAGTAAAAAAAAAGTTTTACCAACAGAACACAATTTATTATGTGGTAGTTTAGAAGTTAAACGTTGTCAACTAAAACGTAACACGATCTTTTGATAAATATATTTTTTACGATTGTTTAAAACGAGTTCTTCAATATTTAATTTGAATCGTTCAAACTATGTACATTCACACAGATTTTTTCCACTAACGATCCGGGTTTTGCCTTTCGGCGTCTTCAGGCGTTCAAGTGCACGGATGAACTTGAACTGACGCTTAGTAAATGAATGATTCGTGTTTATATAATAAATAAATGTATCAACGAGCTTAAAGCCAAAAAGGATAAGCCCATGGGAATGCCCACAGATTTGACTACTCCGATCGTAATTAAAACGTATTAATCATTAGAATTATATATTTTTTTGGGTTTTCATTATTATTTTTTTACGATTTTCTATACCACAATTCAATATTTCTTTTTTTGATTAACACGGTTTTTTTATAATTAAAGTAACCAATCTTTCCTTGTTATAGTATATGTATACACCTTATCAAACTTTTCACAGTTTTGAGTGGAACGTAACAACCCTATGAAAAAGAGTTGAGAGTAAATTTATAATATATCGTAATATTGCAAACACGAGACAAGATGACTTTTGACAAAATCACATCATTGAAACAAAACTTATTATTGTATTATATAATAATTTATATTTATTTGTCTTGACTAATCTTTGCTTGTTGTAAACTAAAACAAAAATATATACAAAACGTAATGTGCAGACTCATAGAAAGAGTGAGTGTTGAGAATTATTTTCATTGAATTTGTAATAGTATTTTCTCAACCAAAAAAATCAAGCCATATATTTCTTTAAATAAACGCTACATTTATGGCGTTCTGAGACATTAAGTTTTTATTTCGCCGACAAAATAGTTTTATCGTTAAAATATCAACAGCAAAATAGATGATATTAAATAAATATAAAGCCCACGTCTTCGATAGCAGTTTTTTTATAAATTTCGTCGGTGTGTGCCATTCAATTAATTCATGAAACTTCTTAGATTTTCTTTTGTCATTGTGTGTGAATAAACAAAGTTTTGCAGTTATCGCTCTTTTTTCAATTGTTGGGAACTTAGTCCAAAGAAATAAACTTGGTAATTCTGATAATTTCTAAGACGACTTTATTGTGCGTACCGGTAATCTTAACTGCCATGAACAGACAAAATATCCAAAAGGTCTAGGTTAAATTGTTCATTCTTTTACAACTTTTCGCCGCTTCATTAAATGAGATATCGTTGGAAATAATTTCTATTAATTTTACAGAATATTCATTTACCAATTTTAATACCATTCATCGAATGTATTATTATTTATACTTGACATATTAATTGACCATTTCTTTGGGCTTTTAATATAAATCAACACTTTTAATATTATTCATCGAATTGTCATTTGATTGATAGATAGAAATTTATTACAAAAAATGTAAAATTAAATGATGTTTTTTCTTACCTTTTTATAATCATTAAAAGTAGTGATGCCGGTTAACGTTGTATAAAAGAAAATCATCAATTTGTCGCATATAGCGCAAAAGTAAAATTTCATGGAATATTTTGAAGGCTTTTGTATTTATTTAAAAATTAAAATCAGTAATAATCTTCTTTCTTTCCAAACCATAATTTTGACAAAGACTTTTCTAAAGTTTAAAAAAAGTTTTTATATACTATTAACAACAGAGTAAATTATTTATCTTTGACAAACTATATTCAACACTTAACTAAGTGAATTATTTTAAAATGTTAACGTGAAGTCGGTTAAAATAAAATCACTGTTATCCGATAATAAATGCAATTTCACCATCCGTCCGGTTGAAAAAAACAGAAAATACTATATACGTCAAGACATTAACACCCGCTTAAGATCTTGATACTTACATACTAGGGGATGAAAAAGTATGTGCCACCTAGAGGGATGAAATCGCGTTATTTCGCTAGAAGAAGTAAAAACCGAGAGGGTTTTGATTTCAAGCCTATTTAACTGCAGCTCCACGGCTGCGTCGACCCTTTATGATCTCAGGAATTGAGATTTAGAATGAGGTGATTTGCGAAATCACCATTTTGTACCTTTCAAAACCTTTACATCGTTTGCTTTAACCATTGCAATCTTTGCAAATCTTGTTGACTCCAATTAACTGTTATTCTTACACGATTTATTTTTGATTTAATTATATTTACTGTAGTTTCTTAAAAGAGATAAATTTGCAAACTTTATTTTTTATCTTGAGCGATTTTTTGTAGCAGTAAAGTTTAAGCCGTCAAATGCATTTGATTTTACTGCAAGTATTTAATTTAACGTGGTAATAAGTTTTCTTTAATTTGTTGACTGCATAATTATTTAGTGCATGGTTAAAATATAGGTCCCATGCAGCTCTGTATCGGGCCAATAATATGAGGAATAAATTATTTTCTTAATCGCATTTTGTTTTGGAAGGCGGCCGTAAAAATGCGGCTGCATACACATAACGGGTGGTAATGGGATACTTAACAACCAACTTGCAAAGTTATTCACTGATATTCATATGTTGATGAAATCATTATTAATACAGGAAAATAACGCATCGTTTGCATTTCTAAGGTTTATTTAAAAATTAGGTAATTTATTCATCCGAAATTGCTATCAAGTTAAGATGGATGGTCTTTTTATAATTGCTTTTACCTTATATTTAGCTCATTTAATAGCATATATCAATGACTCTCATAAACTATCGTTTATTTTTTCTGACATTTATGAACGAGACAGAAAAACGAAGCACGAAAAACTATCGATTTAAAAAGTAATGCAATAATATTTACAAATTCCACAAATCTTAAGTTTAGTTATTATATTCTTCATAATAATTTAATCAGCCGTCATGTATTCTTATATATATTTTATAAATAAAATTCTATGCTAAAAGCGTTTCATATACTATTTTCCAATTATAAATCTCCGAACCTGATACAGAATAATTTATTTAATGAGGTCTGACAATCTTAAATAATAGCAAGACAATCTAGAATTGTATGCATTGTATTCCAACTCTAGGCACTCCATAACAATGCATTTATATTAAACCCAAATACATATTATCTAAGTATAACGATACTTGAAAAGCACAATGCTTAGTTTACGAGGGCCGCATTACGGCAAGGGTTAGTTATTTACGAAATTCGAAGGTAAGATCCACTCACCAAGAAAATTGCCAACGGAAAGGGGTGGTCAAGGGCTAATCTCGATATGAAAAAGCTGTTTTGAATTATAATACTATTATTGTCCCAATAATACAGGAGAATAATAAATTTCTACAAATTCCTGTAATAAATACCAGGGTATTTGATTAATCTCAATTTATAAAAATATTTTACTCAAATACAATATAATATTATGATAAGCTAATTTTTAATAAATATACTTCCTTTGTTTGATGGATAACAATAAAAATGCTTCTTGGGGTAATCGACACACAAACACTTCTTTATAATAATTTGGTATAGTAAAGTAGTTTTTCTAGTAATTCTTTCTTATTTAATAAGTCAACTCACGAATACAATAAACTGTATGGACAAGAATAACTGTTGTAAATCCATTTTTATTTTTGTTTATTTTCGGAAGACACCTGCACCATATATGATAATTTAAAATTATATTCGATACTAAGGATCAAAAAGAGAAAAAAAGAGGTGTTTAAGCATGGACTGAGCTTTTATTTGGCAGAGCAAATAGGTACTATTAATTAAACGCTGAGAGTTTATCATACTGACCACTATAGTGTCCGGCATTTTTTAAATTTTGTTGACCCAGACGGTCCATGATAATTGCTTTCCTGTGTATCGCAAATGGAGTGTAGCTTTTACACCTAATTAAATTATATTCAACTGAGACCAACTGAGATTTTGTCTCAAAATAGGGTTTCATTTTGTCATCATTCTAATATAAAGGCCATTAATGCCGATACAATTAGTACTTAAAAATATTTCCACAAATAGTTTTAATAATTTGCATACTTACAGAGGGAAACGAAAACTAATATTAGTTTGCATTTTTAGTTGGTAGATTTTTATTTGAAATATTTTTATTTTAAGCGATGTAATCTCTAGCAATATTCCTTATTTATTATCTTTTTGCAAACTTCCTACTCAATAAATCAAGGGATTATGTAAATTAATTGTGCCTTGAATGGCTTACAAATACCACGGGCAAAAATATACCAATTTAAATAATTGCCTATCTTTGTATAAGTTTTGTGAATTAGATTATATATTCTAAAATCGAATATAAAAATACTTTTATTTTTTTCTTAATCAAAACGTTATTTTTTATAATATGTACAATCATCATTTTATTATCGATATAGAAATTATTAAAATTACCAACAGAGCATATTTTTTTTATATATAAACGTATTTTCTTACAATATTTAAATGAAAGTATAAATATACTTTTACCTACATTTTAAATTCAAATACCTTGGTTGTACGTGTGATGTGTTGGCTTCAAGAAAGTCTGTCATATTCTTTATTACAACCAGGGCTGTGGAGTCAGATAACAAAATAACAAGTCTTACATCGGCTTTAAATTAAAAACTGACTCCGACTTGCTTTTCAGCTTAACTTACATATCAAAATTCATATTATCAGACCATTATAGTTACTTGAATAATTCTAATTTATTTCATCAATAAATATGTTAATTAGACTAATAATTTTTCGCTATCATTAAATTATTTTTCTTTGATTTTTTCGACTTTGACTCCGCTTTTGGCATAAACACCTGACTCCGTGACTCACAAATTTGACTCCACTGCTCTGATTACAATATGAGGGAATATCGTTAACAGCCATCAATAGGATGCCTTCGACGCAGTGTCGTGATCCTGGCATGACTTGGAAGTTGGAAGCAAACAATAAAATTATAACTTAAATGCAGTTTTTGGTGGCCACGTGCTAGGGATTGTAGCAGTGATAATACCAATACCGGTATTTCAGTAACACGTTTTTTTTCAACAACAAAATACCGGTTTTGAAAATGAAATATATTAGCAGTTATAAGATTCAATCAAGACGAAAGATTACAGTATTGATGACTTAAGTTCCTATGAACATAAGCCTAAAACACTGATTATTATAAGATAATATATATTTTTAATACCGATATTATTACAATATGAAATTTCTGGTATCGCATATCCAGTTGGTCAAAATATATTTTTTTATATTATCTTCAAATGCATTGATATTTTTATGCCATTATTTTATTTAAATTATCAAAATATCGCTTTTTACATTTTTATATTAACACGCAATTTCTATGCCGAATGCAGACTGGATTAAGTTAAACAGAAAACAGACGATGATTGTTATTACAAAATTTTATAGATTAACATAGCTGATTAAATTTACAAAACAAAACTTCAATCGTTAATTAATTTTATGTAATGTCATTAATAATAAATATCATTTTAATTTTATCCTAATTAATGTTTTAAGAAATAAACCCAGATTGTTAATCGTTCTTTGAAAAACTAGAATCACATTTGATAAGCGTAATATTGTAATTATAATTAGGATGTTAGAGTGAATAACTTGATGCATTGTGTATCTCTTCAGAGCCAGTATATATAGCTGAGCAAAATATTAGTTTAAACATAGTTCTGACGATGGCGCAAGCCGAAATAGCTATCAACGAATAAAATTATTATAAACTGTAGAGCTAAAATACTTTGTTATTTTAATCTGTTATAAATGGAGTTCTACCAAGTAAATGCCAAATCAATTAATAAAATAATACCATTTATCAGTGAAAATTTGCAAATAAAATCAATAAAAATATTCTGTTTATTAAGTTCTACATTGTCACTACATGTACAAATAAAAATACTGATGTCGTTCGACAGTATGTAATAAGTTACGCCAATTTTACGTGAAAATAAAAACTATATGTTTCATATCCGTGTCGCTGCATTCTGTAGAGTTTTGTCCGTGCTTCTTCAGACAAACTGCTCTGTCATAGTGTATTGTATTTCATCGAGTATTATATGAAGTTGTTTATGTCAACAGTAAAAAGGTAAGCATTTGGGTCAAAGTATGTTGTTCCCAAATACTTCGTGCACGATTTAAAATAAAGGTGTTTTGCCGTCAACTTGTAATAGAGTCATTATCGTATTTCCATAAAAAAAAATCAACAACAAACTGTTACATTAAATCAAACTTGATTTAATAATATGTCACGCAGAGTATTATACTAACGGTGTCAACAAACTGTTACACGCCTTTTTATTGTTCTTAGGTCGTCTTAAATCATTAACTTTAACACTCAAAATTAAGCCATGTATTAATATTGCCGCACTATTTTATTTAATCTTTAACCAAAATGATCAACGAAGCGTAAGAAATTTGATTTGAATTATAATGTGAAGCATAATTTAAATAAAAGAGTTTTTCTACGAGAACTGTTTCTTACTCAATTTTGAACTCACCTTTTCTTTTTACAGTAGAGCTAGAAGGATATAACTAGGAGAAGACAAATGGTTAGGTTGCGCTTCGTTTTTAGGATAGAATGGGTGCGAGAATGGCAATCAAAGCATCACACTTCGAACAAAAAATCTTAAATCAATCTATAAAAACCGTCCGTACTGGGACTCAAGCCCGTGACGTCCGTGTTTAAATCCAACGAAGTTGACCACTCGACAACGTAACCGGCAACTCGTCGCCATAATTACTCTAGGATTATTAACGCATATTAAAATCTACACAATGGTGCCATCTAGAAAGCCCATATCGGTTTTTTTGTAGTACGTTGTCGATTCTTATTAAAATAGGTAAAAACCAGGCAAAATAGACAAATAAATGTTACGCTAAAAAAAGCATTGTACTTTAATATTATGTATTGTTTATGGTATCACGTCTGTATCGAATACATTTATCGATAGCTAAAGTGTAACAACTCAAATAACGAGATGCATTGTGTATCTCTTCGGAGTCAGTATATATAGATGAGAAAATTTAAGTTTCATAAAAGTTAAGACGATGGTGAAACAGCTATCAACTAATAATTTAAAAACTGTAGAACCAAATACGTTGCTGTTTTTACCCTATTATAATGGGTTCTACCAAGTAAATGCTAATTCAATCAATTAATTAAAAAATCTTGTTTTGAGATAATTAGAAACAAGATTTTAGGCACGTTACAAGGCAGATATTTAAAAACTATATTCATAACATACTTTATTATCATTCACCTCTTGGCTTAATTAATATTTTATTTAAAACACTTAGGACGAGCTGTTTTATGAGCTAAACAAGCGAAAAAAGATGTTTTGAAAACTTTCTCTACCAGTTAAATCAATTGAAAATTATTTTTATTTTACAAAAATTCCACGTTTGTTTTAATAAATCCAACAAAATGATACTATCTGATGACGACTGTTTCGTATATTAAAATAAAAAGCTTCTAGAAAGTCAGCTCCTGAGCTTTTACGGCCATCGAGTGCACAAGTATAATTCACTTTTCGTCTTTCTTTTACGATGACACATCGGATCAGGTGGGTAATGCGAAAATTGCGACAGCCTTCACTGCCTTTGTGATATACGATGTTTTGTAAAACGTCGTAAAAGAATTTCGGTAGCGACATATTTTCAGCCTTTTGTCGCTACGGCCGCTTCGATCATACATAGCGGCAAAATCGTACGCAGCATTAAACTTTTAAGACTTACGTAAACTTTTCAGACGTATAGACTTTCAAAGCTTTACGATTATTTTATTAAGAACACGTTTCTTCTTCAAACCATTACCGGTAATGTTTTTTTTTTCGTCAAAAATATATTTATCTTCAGTGCAAAAAACTAATGTAGCAGTTTTCCAACGTTGAAAGTTTGAAACATGTTAAGGTAATAAGCCATTATTTTAAAAACTCATTTGGGGCTGAAAATTGCAAAAAAATCTGTTATCTAATAGTGTGTATAAGTTACAATATTTTAGACTAAAAAATTTTTACTTATGTTGAATAAATCAATAATAGAAAATTTAAATTAACTTTGATTATTCCACGTATTGTGTTACTAACTGTGACACGTGTTTCGCCTCTTTCAGGGGCATCTTCAGACTTACTATCGCAAAGTTTGCTTAAGTAATGAAGCAAGATTGATTCTAACATTTTAAAATTATGAAATTACAAAATGGAGTTTTGGGTTTTTTTTCCTTTTAAGAGGAGTGTAGAGAGAGAGGCGGTGTAGAATCGAAATAAAACAAACAGATAATGATACTAATGATACTAATGAGTTGTAATCAATCAGATTGGGATTTTTCCTTTTTAAGGGAAGCAAAAAGGGGATTATAAAATCGAAACAGAGCAAACAAATTTAATCATACTACTAATGACGTTAAACATTACAAACTTTTAAACTAATGAGCTGCAATCAATCAACTAGGTTGGTGATTACTCTATTAATTGGAAACAATTTAAGTAATGGAGAACCACCTGTGCTATTAAGAATATTATTTAATAATATTTCTGAAGTCTGAAGATGCATCTGAAAGAGGCGAAACACGTGTCACAGTTAGTAACACAATACGTGGAATAATCAAAGTTAATTTAAATTTTCTATTAAAATGAACTTCCACAAAGTTACCGCCGAAACCATCGAAAGGAATAAATCAATATTTACTACACATTACAAATTTACCTATATCGGTTGTTAAAAATTTAAGCATTCCTATTTTTTTTGTCATCGTCTCAAATAACAAATGAAAAGAGAAAACAGTATTGTTGAACAATAATTTAAAGATTACTTCTTAAATTACTACGTGGATATTGAAGGCTTCTTTTTTGTACCACCCCTACGCAACGTACAGATTTTTTCTTATATGAGTTGACGTAAAAGATAGTCCTATCAACCTGGCAAATAATGAAATCTGCAACCACCGATAGATAAACATATCTTTTCTTCTGGGACGTGACCTGGAGAATAAAGTAAAAGAGGCTGTCAGTTTATACCCGGTCATGGCAAGTTAAACAGTTCACTAGTTGGTCTAGGTAAGTTTAGAAGCCGTATTGCACTATAGAGCATAACTATCAAGACGCTTATTAGGTACTGTCAAACTGCTCCAATATGAATGCCGAACGAGAAAAGCTGTTTGTTGCGGTGTCTCGTAATACAAACCCAATAGGCCAAGCTGACTCGATCTCACCCATGGCCAACTTGGAGACATTCAATAAATTTTCAGCATCATTTGGGAATCGGAATATATTCTTGATTTCGCTTTACATTTAAGTCGGAGTAGATTAAGCTAAATCGATATGGTGAATGATCAGTTAACAAAAACCTTATTTCACTTAACTTAATGGCTAAGCAAGTAACATTTGTTTTTCTATATTTTTTATATATCACAATACTGCACGGTTAAATTATTTGCCTCGTAGATACGTGTATCAGGTCAAAAACTTTTTTTATCATTTTATTATTATTGTGGTATGGATGGCGACCGTGAAACAGCGATTGCATGGATCAAACAACTTGCGGTGTTTTTATTATAATGTTGGCTATAATTGTTATTTCATATTAATTAAGCGATTTTTTTTTAATCAAATAGGTTTTCATTTGAAAGTGAAAATTGAAGATCATATCATAAACAAATTCGTTACATATTAAATAAATTTTAAATATATATATATCATCATCGAATACAGTGGAACCCCCAATTACACAACCCAGAATTACGCGCTTGCTTGAAATATTCGCCGCAAATCCCCCAATTGAACGGTCGCATTTAATTGTCGTTGTTACGAGACGGTCTTCTGGGCGGTGCATACAGTCAAATGTTGGATAGCGTCTGTGAATTCAACACGTGCCAGGCTATGCACGCATAGCCAGGCGACTGTCTATGTGCTGGATTTTGGCGCGCTTTCCATTTTATCACTTAGTAACTAAATATTTCATCCATATTTTTTTTGCAAAACTTAGGGAATTCTTAGTTTTGCATTTTCCGCGGAAAAAACCAGATCCCTAATTTTGTATGAGATTCGCTCCCCCAATTACACGGTCCCGACTTAAGCGTAAATGGGGGTTTTAGTGTATACTCACACATCTTAAATAAATTCATATATACACATACTACAACCCATTTCATATTACATATTACACAGTTCGACACACAAGTTGGCTACACCACCACCGTTCAATTTTTAAACGTTACTATTACCGACTTTACTTACCTTTTACCTAGCCCCATACAGAGCCTATTTTATATATTGAAAAAAATATTCGACATTACAGCTAATATCAATGCGCTAAATATTTTGAAGTTGAAAGATCATACGAGATAAGCTCGACAAAAATAATTTGACGTCTCACGTCTTAGATCTCAAATTTAAATGAAAAAAATCTATATCTGGCGCTGACTTTACTGGGAATCGAACTCAGACCCAACTGATTGGTAAAGCCAGGATTTTACTAACTAGACCACAGTGGGTGACTGAAATAGACTTATCTTTTAGCGAAATTAAAACATAAATGTTTAAAGTATTTAAGTTTTAAGCCAAATTTTAAAAAGTACGTTATTGTCGGTTATAAAATAATCTCAGTGATTCATATCTCAGACTCAAATCGTTGATATTGTTTATTAACACTCAATCACTGTATTAAAGTTTGAAAATACCTTATATGCACGAAATGCAATAAAAAACTTCTACGCGAATTAAAGCAGTAGGAATAGATGTAGGTTTTCGATTTGCCTCAGGCTTGCGAGATCAGTCTCTAAACACAATTAATGGGCCGAGCAAACTTTGACAACGATGTTTGCAGCTGCCTCTAAAGCTACAGTCGTTCCACAAAAAACGTATTGACTAAACTATTTCGTTTTATTTGGCAGCAAAACAGAGTATGTGAGTATGCGTGGCTTTTGGAATAAAACATTCACTAAAGAAACTTTATTTATTTAGTTCGAAAAAAAGCAATTTATGTTAAAATATAAAAACACTCGAAATGTTGCGTATGTGTATAAAACTGAAATCTGGACAAACATTCTAAGGAAAAGATAAAAGTTGAATTGTTAATAAAATATATTATTTATTTTTTTACAAATTTGCTATGTAAGTTTCATTGCAAGTGATCAATTTTTTGACTTTTTTGCAGTGTTCGCGGACTTGAATCTCAGTATGGTTAGATTTATAGATTTGTGTTCAAAAACATGTTATGATTAAGCTATTTCCCAACCAACCGATTTTTTTAGCGAAACGTACTGAGAGTTATTAATTTAAGACTAGTCCTGTCGTAGAAGTATTCCTACTTAGTAACCAGCATATTTCATATAAGAATTCCCGTTTAATTTAAGATTTCGACTAAATACTCCTGGTGTAATTACAATCAGGGACGTTCTGAGGGCAAAGGCGAGTAGGCAGTTGCCTAGGGGCGGCAAATGATAACAGTTTTTTTTAATTGACTATATTTTTGACACACAAATTTAGTTTGAAATAAAAATGATGTCTCAATGTCTTTGATAAAAAATACCGACAAAAAACATTTTCAATGATAATAATATTATGACCGATGGGTAAACAGTACTTTAATTTATCGCAAAAATCTTTTTTAAACGTGACATTTACCGATCTTAGCACTACAGGCGGCAGATAAAATAATTAAAAAATATATTTTTTGAATAGTAAGAGCGCTATTTTAAACTCTGCCTAGGGGCGGCACATAGCTTAGGAACGTCACTGATTACAATATAAAACTATTATCTTAATAACCTTATACAATCCGGGATTCGTTTTTAGAAATCTACAGGCTTTAAAGTGCATTAACGCTTTTTGTATTATTTGTATAAATTTATGATCACGATTTTAAATTCTATTTATAGCGATCTGGATTTATTGTATTGATTCTTTGATTTTAGCGACGTTCAATTAGTTTGAAAGTTATCACATGAACAGAAATTTAATTTTCTAAAATTATAATAGCTTGCCATCGACATCTTTTAACGGTGATAATAAAACATATTTTTACATAAAAATGATACAACTTCATCAACCTACTTGAACGCCTGAAAATGCCAAAAGGTAAACCCCGGGTCGTTAATGGCTAACCTCCTATTTAGATACCGCACTAGGAAGGAGCCCACATGCCTTACAATGGGAACGGATATGTTTTATAGATCTATAGTAAAAATTATACACTACAGTGACACTGTTTTAGAATACTCTCTACAATATTATTAATAACAAGAATTTATTTTAGACATACAAAGACTATTTACATTTTTTGTATTTTGGTATATGTTTTTTCGGAATGCTCAAATATTTAGTGGGATATTTAATACTGTCCTTCCATATAAGATATAGTAAAAATGTCCTTTTTCTTTTTTCTTCTAAGCTTTACGGTAATCTAATCTTTACTATTTGATTTGTGACCTAAAAAGGCCGCACAGGTGAACGTTTCGTCAATCATCTGTCGCACTTTATTTTCCTGATTGATAAATTTGATATATTAATAACACATCCGAGTCACTTCGATTTTTTATAAGGACTGTACTACGTCTCTACCCGCCACTTAGCAGAATCTTCGTTCTGACTCCACGTCTAGTTAGCGATTCTCAGGATTCAAACTTGGTAACTTTATTCATCGACCGTGTCCTTCTAAGCCATATATTTTATTACCGCTGTAGGTAAAATTAAATCCGCATGCCAATACTAATAAATTCCAAATTTTATTTATGATCTGAATATTTTATGTAACATATGATTATTAAATCTAACATAATGTTTAACTAAATTTTCGGACAAGGAAAGTAATATTTATTCTACAAACTATTGAATTTTTTATTAATATTTATATACATATACTATATTGTTACTTATAATAAAATATTTTTTTATTAAGTGACAGAACCTTAATATTTATATTGTTTGAATTATCTATCTTTATATGAAAAGAGAGAGAGAACTAAAATACCACTTTTATAATGTATTGAAAAAATAACTTCTAGAACACAATTATGCTTGTTTCTACCACCACCTGCCGCGGCTTTTAATGTATTTTAGTATACGTTTCCTTTGGTGTAACAAATTTAAAGAATGTTTTTATTTCGTGTTAGTATTGTCTGGGGTGCAATTATGGTGACTTGCACATAATTGTGCAAAAAATTCACACTTATTTCCATGGATCGTAAATAAAAATTAAGCTGCCCATACTTGAATTCAAATCCATGAGCATCGTGACTAGAAACTCCAATTCAAGTATCTAATAGTCATTACTCGAGAATATTCTTCCATGTTTGTATTTTAAAATTTTACTACTCGATACTCGAGTAGTTGAGGTGTCTCACTTGACTAGACGATGAATATTATAATTTCGTTCAAACGTTTCTTTTTTCTTCTACTTTTTTAAACTCTATTCAAATATTTCATTATTAATTTAAAGACCTTTGATTTACATTTTCTGTGTCGTCTTTGTGGTTGCCCGTATACGAGAAGATGTGAATTGACACTCGTCCTGAGATAAGGCTATGCTGTGGCCGTCACGTAGTGCATCCGGTGCATTGGTATGCATTACGCATTTCCGATAACGTATCCTTGCATATGACAGGTGATTGCCCACGGTCAAACCGGCGAATAGACGGAGTCCATAACATATATATATGTATAAAATATAAAGTCCAAGCTCGGTAAATGTATTTATTTGACACATATAATACATCAATTTTCAGGTGTTCTTTGGCCATGTTCTTTGGCCATGTTTCAGGTGTTCACTGATGGAAAAGCTTAAATACAGTTTTGGTCAAAATTTTAATCATATTGGTCTGAGCTTATATTAAATGATCATAATCATATATTGGTCAGTGTCAGAGGGCAGAATAAATAATTATGGTCAGAATTAATATAAAATAGTCATAATTTAAATGAAAATAAAAAAAACCTAACTTAACCTAACCAAAATGGTAATAAAATCTGACCGTACAATATTTTTACTCTGATCGTTCATATTTTTATTCTGACCAAAAATTGAATTTTATTCAGACCGAAAGTTTATTTGAATTCTGACCAAAAATTGATTTAAGCCCTGACTATTTATTTTGTTCCCATTATACTTTATACACAAATAAAATGATTTTTGTATTCCACTTATTTAATAATATCAAAACTGGTTTTTACTAACATTATCAACTGATAAAAAATAACAGACACTGAGCTATTTATAAAGGTACAAAAATTCAATAAGACTGTGCAAAATATGTTGATGCCTAAAACTTTATATTCAACCCATAATTAAAATCTTCGACATTTGAAGCATATTATATGAGCAACAAGTGAAGTTAAAAAGTAGTGAAGAAGTTATAAATGGTCAATTTTTTTTATTGGACTTATTAATACAATCCCGTCTTTACTTGCTGTTTTATTGGATTGTATATTTTTATTTTAGGTAGATAACAATTTCATAGTATGCATTTTCTAAGGTCATAATTTACTTCAAAAGTATCGCAAAAAAATCATGACCTAGATTTTTCGTTTTTCTATATGTGAAAAAAATCACCAAGAGTACTCAGCGTTGTATCTAGCACTACTGGGTACGACTCAACATCCTCCTATTAAGTTAAATTACGCAGAGTTTCAAGACAATTCTCCGAGATTAAGGTCCATGCACAATAGTACTTAAATAGTAAAAGAAGACTAAATATGTATAAAAAAAGACGAGTTTTAACATGTTATTTAGATAAAAATACGTTAATAGTTCCATCTTGTTGGTAGTGTATGCAGCCGATCTTTTGTTTTCGCTTTCCACATTTTAACTTTTTTTTTGGCTTCGAACAGAGATGTACGGGACCGATTATTTAAACATTGAAAAAATGTGAGAAAAAATGAGCTCGGCCACTAAATATTGTAATTATTTGATTATTAAGTAAATTGTGAGTATATTTTTGCTTGGCACAACTGAAAAAGTCCACGATCCAGTTGAGTAGTTCCGCCAGTAGATGGCACAACTAAATCAAACGTCAAAGCCACGTGGCATTCCGTTGGAATATGAAAAGACGCCTCCACCCTTCTCATTTTTTTATCTCTCGCGGCAAAAGATCAAGGGACGAATCATATTTTTGCTACGTGCGTGAAAAGATGACATAAAAAGTAAACAAATGTATTTTGTCATGCTACAGTAGCGGCTTTTTGTAGAACAGGAAACGCAAAAAGTTTTCATACTACGTAGCTGTTTTATAATATTTATTTATAAAAATAAATCTAGCGTATACAATTATTTGTATACCTTTTTTACTAATGCTGTACCCAAGTGGTATGGTTCTGTGGGCTCGAAAACTTCTACACAATATAACATAATTTATATTTACAAGTTTTATTTCGTTAAATTCTTAATAAAAACAGATAATATCCTGGTGCGCCAGTGGTTAGGTGCTGCAGATGCCTTCAAAGAACTTGAACCTTGCTTGCTTCTAATTCTGACTGGTGCTATTCCGACGTTTTGGACAACCGTAGGGCAGATAGTACCCATATGAGGTACTCGCCAGAACTAAAGGATGATAATGTTGATGACGATAGTAATAATCAGTTGATAATGCTCGCCATGAGCGAAGCCAGTCCTGATTTTTTTTTAAATAAAAGTGGGAGTAGTAGAAATGTATATTGTTTTTTTTTTTGTAAAACTCTACTAATTTATAACAAAACAGTAAATATCAACTCTTCTAAGTCATATTATTGTAAAGAGTTTTAAAACAATTTGCCTAATTATCAGTAATTTTGTTGAAACTTTACAAATGTTTTGTTAAAGAAGCATACTTGTTAACTATATAATAGTTGACAAAATATCGGGCTTTTTCAATATCACATTTTTTTTCGCCCTGTATTCGCACGCAAAACTGTTTTCATTTCAAATAAACAAGTCAACTTTGCTTTTCTTTTATTTTTTATTATAATACTTATAAGGAAAAGTTTGATACGTTGATGCATGAACGCCGTGTCGGGGTAAGACTTAGTCACTTTGTAAATACATAATGTAAACATCAGTAGGGGAAAAACTTTTTGGCTTGTACCTCCAACTCAACTGATTTTAAAATTTCTACATATTTTATTGATCGACATGAAACAACGCAGCTTTTTCACGTGTGGATTATTTTCAATATTTGTTCGAAAAAAAAACTACTATTTTGGTAAGCGAAAATTATTTGTTCAAATAATTGATACTTGGCTGCTTTATACACGTTTATAGTATATCTTTTATCATTTTATCCATTTAAGTCAATATAAAGTAAAAATATATTTTATTTTCATTTTGTATATATCTTAACCTTCGATTTCTTATGGGGTGCAAAATTCTTCTCATTCCAACCATTTGCTAAATATCAGTTATATCTAGCTGATATTTATTGTAATCAACAATGATACCTCAATAAATGCAATGCAAATTTGTCTGGGGTAACTTTGTACCCCGTCACTTCTCGATCATATTTTCAACATTTCGGTACTCAACTGTTAATACGTTCTGGGAACAAAGCGGCAGTTTTCTTAATCCTAAAATGTCGGAAAATCAATTGAAATGGTTTGTTTTTTCAAAGAAAAAACTTATATTAAATATTCTTTTTAGTATACTCTTGCTATTTGTCATTTTTTGTAAAATCTGTTAATCTTTGTAAACTGCCACTTTTGGTACAAATTTAATTTTAATTCTTCGAAAATGTACACAAAAGAACCTTTTATTAATTTATCCTTCTACCATATGCAGAATAAGCAGATTTATTGCTTGTTTTAGACAAAACTTCCTTTTTTGTTTTCAGAGTCCTCTCTTCATCACTCAACCCAACATTCAATTAAATATTTTCAAACGCATATTTGATGTGCTTTAAGCTCTTTATTTTTTTACAATATATACATTATATTTGTTTTGAATTTTCTGTCTGTCTATTGAATTGTCCGACCGCATTATTTTTTTAGTATAATCCGTAAAATATATGAAAATAAAAATCAATCAGTCTGTCCTGAAGTCGAACCCATAATCATAGGAACCGAAGCGAACGGGCTTGAACTTTACGGCCGGTTGATTTAAAAAAATATATTCGAAATTTGAAAGTGATCATAAAATTTTTGAACCTCGCGTGTTTGTAATGTGATAATTTTACCTTAAAATTCAGTGCGAAAATATTTTTAATGGGATTGTTTAATATAAAAAGTTAATTAGAATGACAGAAAATTTTAAACATTCCATGCAATCGATGGTGTGAGTGGAAAGAAAACAGGTGTCAATAATTGCAGTCGAGCGTGAACAAACTTTTGTCATTATTTTAACAAAGTGTTTCTGAGCAGTGTTGGTAAAATACCCTTTTGGTCATTGGGTCGCATTTGCGTTCAAGCTGAAAAACATTCACACCATAGTATTTATATCATCAAAAATGGTTTCAATGTTCGACTGTGGAACAAGTTATAAAAAAAAATGCTTATTTATAAATTTGTCAACAAAAAGAAATAATAAAAGTATCGTATTTATTCGGTAAATAAATTGAGTTAAATTAAAAAAAATGAAATAATATTTTACGTACCATTCCACCAAATATTGACAGTGAACACCTTAAAAAAATCATGTTAAGCAAACCTTATATACCATTGTACTACGTTTTTGCGTTTGTATTTTGTCTTTCAGTGTCAACTGTCTCTAAATGTAATACAAAAAAAACATAAATTGACTTTTTGATTCACTTATAAATTTGCGTTAAAATACATGAATGTCTTTCATATTTATATTTTGAGGCATTCGACAAATTTAAAATAACATATGGGGAACGGGATATTCTTGATTCCTTTTTAAATTTAATGATTAAACTCTTCCACCACGGCGGATCATCAGTATACGAATACAAAGGATAGTTAATATCACTTTAAGGCTGAAAAAGTAAAATTCTCTATTTTCTTTCCGTCTATCTTTAGTTTTTAAGCACAACAGTGCATGGTTAAAGGGAGGTACCCATGCAGCTCAGTATCGGGCCAAGAACATGAGGAGTAAATTCGTTCCTTGGAAGGCGGCCATGAAACAGTGGCTGCATACACATAACGGGTGGTGGTGGAATAACCAACAACCGACTAGTTATACTTCTTTCCAATTGTTCGATCCTTAAATCGAGACAGAGCGAGAATAGTAAGCTAACTACTTATCGTTTTTCCACCTACTTCTTTCTCTTTATAATGAAATCAAACAACTGAATAATGTTTGTCAACCCAACTTCTGTTAAATGACCTAAATCGAATGCAGTCATCGTTGAAGGATATTTAAGAAGTTGAATGAAAGTAAAATAAAATTATAGTATGATTAAAGTATCAAAATATTTAGTTTTATAAGAATAAAAAAATAAAGTTAATAATTAATCCAATAGTTCTGGTAGAACCAAATACTTTTATATGTGTACTTTACTTCAATAGATTCTTACAAATTATTGGTAATTAAATAAACAAAACAAATTCAAAATATAAGCTACTCCTTTATTTCAAGTTTATTTCACGTAGTTAAAACCAGTTTTACTCATCTCTATCATTTTTAACTGAATTTAAAAAAGTCTCGTGATATTGTCGCGATTATATATATACGTGACTGGTCATATTAAATAAATGTAGAAATAGTAAATCATTTCAAGGTATTTATGTTCCTCAGATATTATTTAATATATTATTGATAAGTGAGTTAATGTATGTTTAAATATATGGCTGATGAAGGCATACGCTGAAACACTTATCGACTACCTATGTATATATAAAATGAAATATTTAAAAAATTATACTTTTTAACCTAACTTTAATGGAGATTTACTTAGTTAATTCTAATTGAATGAATAATACATTCCCAACAAGTATTGGCAGTGATCTTAAAAGTGATGAAGAAAATAAACTAAATTAATACATTTTCAAAATGTTATTTAGTTAATTTAATACCATGAACAAAGCTTTTCATTTGAAGTCTTATCATCGAGTCGTCAGACCAAGTGTATTCACCATTTTGCCTTTTGTCATATGTTTCAGATTCAAATATTCGGGTTCAACTCCCAGCTGTATTCAAACTTTTCGGAGGCTCTGCATAAAGCGCAAGGCATTGTCTCCGTATCACTTCTGCTGCAGGTAAGACATTTAATTATTTATCTCAATGTATAATACACAATATTAATATAATTGTTCTTCGCATGCATTGTGACATAAATATACTGTTGATAAATCAAACTTCTAAACTGTTTATATACATATACACTATTGTAATTCATGTTATACTCGGAGAATGTTTTCATAACTTATTAATTCACACAACATTATAAGTGAACATTTCATAAAACTTATAAACATGTGTAATTAAATAGCTATTTCAGAAAGTATCACGTCGGTTCATTTTCACTATTGAAACTGAAACGTGGAGACTATTTTCGGACTAAATTTAACTTGTTCAAATTTCACAACACTATACAGTTACCAATTATCATCATTGTTATATGTACGTGAAGATGTGATGTGAGAAATTCGAGTACAATTATTTCATAATATTTGTGCATGTTTTTTTAAAAGCTGTTAATATTGGAATAAAATGTAGAGACCTGCGTAAAACAATATAAAAAAAAATATTTTTGTAGCCAAAACCGAATTTGTATTAAAATGATTATGCATCATTCATTGAAAGGCTCATTAATTCTGATTCCTTTCATATTGATAAAACTAATTTTCGTATTTTTTTAAAAGGAATAGACGCACGTTAGACACTAGCAACGATTTGAAAAAAAGTAAGAAATAATCCATACAGAATATCAAATTTAAGCGTAAGCGAGGAAAAACAAATCCCACTAGACCAGCTATACTCAACCTGCGACCCAGTAAGCTCTTATGTGCGGCCCAAAATAATTATTTTTCTTATTCTTTGGCCATGTTCGCTCACTATGTGGAGCATATGGCCACCACGCGGCACCTCCATGTTTTCCTGTCTCCCGCCAATTGCTTTGCTTCCTCCCATGACATGCCAGCATCCCTCAGTTCCACCGAGTACATCCTATGGATAGTACCTGACGGACGTCCGGAACGCTGGTTGAAAGAAGAGGCAGACAGGATTGAGGCTTTCCGGAGGCATCCGCAGCACGCGACCCAGCCAGTTCCAACGTCTCTTCATAACCACTGACGTGAAGTGTGTTGTACGCTCCCTGATCTCTGAATTCTTCACAAAATCAAGCCACCTCACTCCCATTATCCGACGCAAGCATCTGTTCTCGAAGCTCAGTATACAGTTTTTCTGAGTATTCGTCAGGTGCCGTTATAGTCACCAAATATTTTACATGCAAAAACCGCAGTACTGGCGTGCCGGCTCGACTAGTGACTGTATTTTACGTCAAATCAGTCGCTAGTCGCGACGCCATTGTACAGCATACATACATACATATGTATACAGTATAGTATGTATGTGCTATATTAACAGTTTACTATAAATATGTTGCGGCCCACCGCTTACGTAGAGAAGCAAAAATTGGAATGCGGCCCGGAGGAAAAAAAAGGTTGAGTATGGCTGCACTAGACTATGGTGGCATTGAAATAAAAATTCTACCTTAGTATATGAGAGAATCTTTGAACGTATAATCATTTGAGAATTTTTTCAATTTTAATATAATATGCCCACACATTTTCATTATGGCATAATTCGGCATTTAAAGCATTCGTTTACTGCATTATTTGTAAACACTCGTGGCTTATACGAGATATTTCATTTAACTTTGAACATATTAAATTTTTCGTCAAATTCTCGCATTAGTATTTATTAAAGGAGACACGTGATGAATTGTACCATGAAATGTACTGCATGAGCAACTTTTGAAAGGAATGTATTTTTTAATTTAAATTTATACAAATTAAGGAATTACTCTAAATATACGAATCTGAAATATCGAAACCTTTTAAAACATTAATTTATGTCGGTCTTTTTTTTATATATTGTAGACAGTTTTTTTTATAGAATGTGAGTTTTTAATTTGAACTTTTTGTATTTAGTTACAAATTTAAAAAACAATGCAGTAATAATTAAATATTTGCTAAGCATTCTAAAATATATTTAATTAGTAGGGACAGAAGTATAAGGCTAAAACACTCGGGGCCGAAAATTGCAAAAAAATCTGTTATCAAATAGTGTATATAAGTTACAATATTTTAGACTAAAAATTCTTTACTTGCGTTGAATAAATCAATATTTACTTTTTTTTAATCCATGCCCGCTCCCAATGTGGAGCATATGGCATCCTAATGGAGGTATTCCAACAGAGATATTTTTCTACGAGATCTGTTTGTTACTCAGTCGCTCAACCTCACTTTTTTAAAAGTGAGTAAGTAGGGACAGAAGTATAAGGCTAGAACAGGACTAGTGGTTGGCTAATCGCTATTGCTACACCTAGTTATTAAAGGATCAGAAGGATGGTAGGAGAGGAAATGGTGTGTATCGACATTACAAACACCCAGTCTTCGATCACAATTTTGAATTGAATAATTCTCAAATACACAGTGAGCTGCCCGGGAATCGAACCCAGATCTGCGAGATCGGTAGAGCAAGCTCCAACCAAATGGGACACAGCAGGCGACATTTTGTTACTCTATTAACTATTATCTACTTTATTCCTCTATTATTTATAACTCTATTTACTATTTTATAACTCTAAAAAAATGATCTATTTTCTTTAAAATAACGAGAAAATTATCTCAGTTAACCCATAATTGCAAATTTATTACAAACAAATTTTAATTTCAGTACTAATCCTTTAAAATAAGCGACATACCAAGTATATTTTTGGATACAAACTGACTTCAATATATTAAGCAAATTTTCTTGGCATAATACGTTTCCCGTTTGACGTTTGCATCATAGAGGAATTTATTAATGCGACACATGGCGCTTGGCAAGAGAGAGCCGCGGGAATAAATGAGCTCCGTTTAGAGAACAAGTTATCCACGCTAAGTCTGGCGCCTTCCCTATTCCAGTACTGATGAAACTTTCGTAGTTAATTTACATTTTTTTCTTATAGCATTGACAATTACTTTTTTTCAAAGACTGCTTATTATTTTTTTTAATTGAATATTTACCGTCACCTTTACGCCATTTAGGTTATAAATATTTATGTAAGAATTTACCAAAATAAAAAAATAAATATAGTAATAATTGTTTTTTTTGTAAACTTAATTTGGGTAAATTAATTAACAGCCGTTTTTTGCCGACGAAAAATATTAATTGATAAAGTTAATTATTAATTAGTAAGTAAAAAGTTGAAGGTTTATTTTTTTCAAATATTATTTGTTTACAGTTAATTGTCCATGCTCAATTACATAATTAACAGTCATTAAATATATTTTTTAAAAAAGCTGGTTACGTAACATCAAGTAATATAATGAGTAGACTTCGAAACCACTGTATCAAAGTTTTTCCAAAATTAATAATTAATGCAAATAGATTTAGTATTGCCAGTTTTCCAACACGCAAAATGTGTAGTATAGTTATGATATACTCATCTTACACATGTTCACAGCTTCAAATCCAAAATCAGTATCAAATATACTTTTTTCAATTATTCATAATTTTCATACAAATTTATGGATTTTTGTGACGTATAAATTACATCTGACTCATCCAATCCTAAAATAAGAGTGAAAATAATAAGCCAACTACTATTTCTGTCCTAGCCCTATTTTTATCCTTACTCGTTCTGGAAAAGTTTCAGTGACTAAATAACAAGTACTTCTAGTTTTATTTCTGTCAAGATAAACTACTTTAAGAGTCGAGATATTCGACAGTGCAAATGAACATGATACAAAAATAAACTTGTTTCTCAGAATCAGGAAATATACATAACTTATATAAAAGAATAAATATCCAATATAAAGGCTCTAATGATATAACAACAAATTTACAATATTGGTTTTATTGTCAACTTATAACCCTTAATGTTTTGACTAGATTTCTAGTTATACATATATTTACCGTGTTGACACTAGCGTCTCCAATCCCGGGATCACGTCTAATTCTGTGATACCGAAATCTCAGGATTGTGACAGTAATAATTTTGGGATTTCAGGGGTTGGGGGGTTGGAAAAATAACAGAGGAATTGAGCTAAGTCTAAAAAAGTAGGTTCCAAACTTAGGTATTTGTTGAGAATTCCGTAAATTTATTAGACGTTATTAGAAACGTTTTTAAAATTGTAAATCTTGGAAGAGCTAAAAAGTTCATGGGTTTTTGAAATCGACATGAAATTGTGTAAAAAATGAATTGAGGATTTCAAAACCGTCTAGCAAAATTTTCAATCCTTATATCCCGGGATCACAGAGAGGGTCCAGGATTAGATACCCTAGTTGGAAATGGCAATTAAATAACATGTAAAGAAAAAAACATTTTTATTTTGCTTTGTTACCAATTTTCTTATCCGCGTTGTTTTTTAAATAAATGGCAGTAAAATGTTGTATTCTTTCTTGATTTTCATATGACGTCATCAGTGTATTGAAATTTATTTCTCACTAATTGTTTTTTTATCCTTGCAATAAACCAAATATTTTTTTTTAGCATTCAGTAATATAAATTTCACAAGTGTTTTCATTATGTCTCTTAAAATTTAATGCCAGCAGGAACTCTTCATTATTTCAAGTCGACACTTTGAAAACTACTGCTTGGAAATGAAACACAATTATTGTCATATTATTCATTACGAGACGACAATAATTTTCTCGTGCTCTGTTAACAATTTTCGCAATAAAAATATACTTAATTTATCAAGGAAATTTTTATTAAATAATGTGCATAAGAAATAAATTGATATTTTGATTAGTGACTCGATATTTTGTTGACATTATTAAACATTTATAATATATGGTAATCAACAATAAGATGATTTTATTACAACAATTTATTGTTAGTATTAAATAAATAATTTCTTTAATGATATCTGTTTTATCGTCCATTGTAATTTGAAGAATCAATTTGTTTGTATGTATCATTTTTTTAATTTTATAAAATTCAAAGTGATTCATTCTATTACGAGATAAAACAAATTATTTTTCCGTAGCAGTTTTTAAAATTCAACATAATTTTTTTAAAATTCTTCTCTTAAATCCCTATTTTTATAAATATAATATTGTGAAGATACACTGTATACTATTAACCCTTTGCCTGCGTCACCAAATTTAGCGAGCATGCCCTGTACGCGGCTGCTTTTTTGCGGATTTTGTTATCGCGTTTACGACTATAAATATAGGTTGTAATATTTTCTCAACTAATCAAATATGTTAATTGCCTCCCAAAGTAACTTTTTCCATAATAAAACACAATATATTTTTCTTGTAGTTTCGGTTTAATTCAACAATAACCATTCTTCATACAATTTCGGCGTGACGTCGCCATATTGCAAAATACCGCCACGCGCAACCGAGAACACTGCGCGAATCGGGATTCAGATCGGGATTTAATCCCGCGATATCGGGATTCAGAAAATATGAGGGCGTCTATATTGAGTGAGGGCCCAATTTTTTTAATTTTGGAATTCCGCAAATTCCTGGGTTTTTGAATTTGAAATTCTTGGAAGAGCTAAATAAAGTCTCGCGTCTTACCATTTTGGGAATTCCGTAAATTCCTGGGTTTTCGACATAGATTATTAATTTTTGAAAAATCCCAAGATTTCACAACATCGCCGAACAAAATTTTTTCAATCCAGAATCCCAAATTTATACACGATTTTATGGCGAATGTTCCATCCCAGGATTGGAAAAATTGCTTATCCTGAAATCCCGGGATCACAAAAAGAGTTCGGGATTGGATTTCTTAATACTATTCTGTTGTGTGTGCAATGTATACTTCACGCAATAACAATCCCTTTGGCTTGCATGTGTAGAATCCATGTAACCAGTAGCACCAATAGAAACTCTCACTTAAACTTTAGTATATCGCATTGTAAATCCATCAAAGCTTTTCCAATGCTCGCGTGCTATTCCGAGATAATCGTTCACAAAACGACTTAATTATCAGTGAAGTACCCGTGTTCGTAAGGGATTCTTGGCGGAACTATCATATGAACACATATCCTTTTCCAATTATTTTCTAACATTTATATTATCAGTATAAAGTAAACATAAAGCACAATTAATGGATTCGGCGGTTATCCGTGCAAGTTTGTTTTTGACACGACAATAATATATACACTACATAATACCATTGTTATTTCACTGGCTTAATCAATTTAAAATAAAGTTTTCATGCAACATCTTCTGTATTAAATTTTAATGCCGCAATAAATAATAGTGTATAAATACGGTATCCTTCTTTAACCTTACTGTAGCTCGTGCCATTCTTTTATTACTCATCTAAGCTTCCAATGTACAGCATATGACCTCCTAACGACGAGATCTCAACAAAAGATTTTTTACGATAACTATGTGTTACTCAATTGCTCAACATTTATATTTCTAATTAAATAAGGGTATAAGAAAAGGGCTTAAGACAGGACTAGTGGTAAAGCAAACGCTGACGTTTATCCCGTTATTTTAGGGTTGCAAAGGTGAATAGGAATTTGTAGACATTACAAACATGTATTCTTTTAAACAAAAATCAATAATTCGATTGAAAAACAGCTGTTTTTACTGGGACTTATACCCGTGAGATTCCGTGCGTCACGGAAGCCAGCGATATTTACCGTTGCTCCACGGACTCAGCATTCTCGACACACGCTTCAAAAAAAATATTCAATATTATCACCGCTATAAAAAAATGACTTTTTTACAATATGATTCAGGAAAAATTACCTTCATCTACGCTTAAAATGACCACGACTGAATATATCATCACAATTTATGTTACAATCGTTCGTTAACATTTTTGCATAGCTCCTTCGATTTTTTTAAACGCCTTCAATTGGTCTTTTACGGCCTAATTATGAAATTCTACTACTATGATTTTGATAGTGTTTTGAGAAAAAATATATTACTTGTAGGTTGCAAAGCTGCAGTATGAAATTTTCCAATACATATGTTTTTTTTTTAAATTTGCTGACTTACTGTGTTTTATATTAGGGATTAATTCAATAAAATATCTTGACATAAAAAAGAAAATCGTACGATGGATGAATTGTGATCTTTTCAAGACAAATTATTCAGTTATCAAAACCTTTCAGTTATAAAAAAAACATAGACAACTGTATTAATAATTACCGTTGACAACATACGCAATCTTTAAGAGCAGTTAAGCTCCGAGTTTATTTATAAACGTTAGTACCAATTAAGCTTATCGTTTCTTCCCACTGGAATGACTGAAACGTTAATCTACTTTCTTGGAATATTGTTCTAATTTAATATTGTAAAGAGCTTATTTAAAGTTCAATAGATGGTTATTTACTCAATGTATTCCGGGAAAATATTGAATGAAATTGATTGTATTACTATAGATAAAAATGTGTAGTTTTTATTCAAAATATTTCTTTGTATTTTTTAATATTATGAATACAAAATTTCTACAATTATTATTTTCATTGATTCAGCGCTTCAATCCATTAATTTATTTTTTTACCTAGTTTCATCTAATAGTGCATTTATTTTATATGATTATATTATTTTCCAAACTAATGAGGAGCCAACTCTTAATTTGAATCAATTTAATATAACTACTGTCCTACAGTAAATTATTTTAGCGCAAAGGCTTTATAATGCGATAAGATCTAAAAGAAGCCCCGAATATTGAATTGATGTAAATTATTCAACTAAAACTAGCTATACATTGAGAATTTAATGAGTTCATTGGTGATACTTTACAATTTCACTTTTATATTTGAAGAGTTTAGTATCATTGTTGACGTTTTTGAGATAAGTTTGCCAAAAAATTCTAAATACATACATTACTACTAAAAAAAAATACTTTGAACACTGTTAAAGCTTCGGAAAAAGATCACTATCGTTGTTGAAATTCTTATTTTTAAATGAATAAAATTACATTATTAGAAATAATCAGCGATCAGTATTTTTATGATGTTATAGTATATTTTTCATCTTAGAAAAGTACAACTTTTCACTTGCAATAAATATTCATGGTAATTTAAAAAAAGAAATGGTTACGAAAAATTGTGCTCCTGTGGTTTTTTACCACTTTCTCAAAACCCGATTTTTGGAGATGATGAGTTATGATATTAAGCCCCTCATATATGTACATATTTTAATTCATTTTTTATTTACACTGAAAGAAAAACATTCATCCACATGACAAAATTTAGTTTCATTTTTTAACATAGATTTAGTATTCATTTTAATACTAAAAATATAGCATTCGAATGCTGATTATACTGACGTTATTCAATTAATATGCACGTAAGAACATTTCTAAATTAACTGAAACATCATTAATTTCTAAAAGGCACATAATAAAAACAGTAAACATAATATTTTGAAAATGCTTAACCAAATATTGTGGCTTTATCCATTATCGTATAATTTACATTGTAAATTGTCATTAGTCCAAATGATGTGATGCGTATCCAAAATGTAAATTTTGGTCATACTACATACATTATCATGGTCGTTCAGTCTATTGTTTGAATTTAAATTGTACTTTTAACTCTCGATTTATTCAAATTACCATTACGTTTAGATGCTTATACATATATAAAAGTATGGAATAATAATTATTTTGGTTTTAATTGCCAGAATTAATTACTTTTCTAAATATCGCCCACTTGCAAAAGTGGTGTCACAAATTAAAAAAAATGCTATTTAATATTTATTAAATGATTTTGTAGGAAATATGAGGTAGCAGTGAATACTTATTGAAAAATGAAACTATTCAGACTAGCTTATTATTTGTGATAAATTGTAAAACTCGAATATTTTTTTTTCAAGTAACATATTTCATAATATAGTTAAACATGTGTTTTACGATTACGAATCAAAAATTCTGCTGTTATATAAATATTTGACATAAATTCCCCAATCTTTTTCAACGATTTGTAAATTTTATAGTTTTCTTTTATTATTGTTATATTGTGCCAAAACTCGTACAATGATCAATAAACAAATTATCATTAAAATAGTTTTTTATTATAGTTTTTAAAATCGTAATGAAAAAAATTGTCCACTCATTTATCGACATGAATATGTAGAAAATTGAGTTGTTTCATTACATTCACAGACGAGCGGCACCTTTTATCAAAAAAGATAAACTTTAAAAAAATATGTGTCGCGTGATTGGTTTTTAAACAAAAATTATCATTTTTAACAAATATCAAATGCACATTATTTTATTTTTTATTTTACTGACACTGAATTTTGACAACTGATAATGAGAAATCAACGTAAAAGGACAGTTAAGCATTTTGATTTGCAACACAAATGGGAGCGGAGGGCACGATAAAGCGAGCGACCGCTCCCTCGCAGAGAAATCACGCCACCACTGTGCGCCAACCGTCGCTTTTTGTTAATTAAAAAACTACCCCGTGCCCCCATTTAACCCCACTGCCCCTCTTAACTCTAAAGCGTTTCTGCGCGCACTCTCAATTAATCCAAAATTTCAATCATATTTAAGGGTTAGCGGAATCAATTAGTTATTATTAACACTCGATAAATCGTGGGGCGAGAGTAACTGGACGTGGCTTTTAAAAGAATTACGTTTTAAGTGCATTTTTATTGACGAATCTACCACATTTGTAAAAAGTTTGCTTTTTATCCAAACTTTACTTCCTTATAAAATGATGAAAAAGTAATTCTTTTTGGATTATTACGTTTTTATGAATATTGTCGATGTTCAATTATCGAAAGAATTTATTTGACCAAGCACTATGAAGCATCTGTCGTTAAGCAATATGGCGAAAATAAACTTTTAAATACATTTTTTTTTCAATTAAAAAAAATATTCCGAGTTAACTGAATAACAATTTATTATTTGCATAAGAATTGTATAACATTAAAACACAAATACCAGTAAAATAATATAGTTTCACGTTATAAGTAAGTCACGATTTGATCTACGTTCATTTGATCGTAAAAATTAGTTTCAAGGAAATTCTATAAAAAATCTAATAAAACCTTCTTCAAATAATGTCATTGAAATTATAATTATTCTTTCTGGAAAGACATGTTTATACATGAAACACAGGTAAATATTCCTCAATGTTTTCAACGATCAGGACAGGTTTTGTTTAGCTTGTGTTCATGTTTAAGTGATCAGTCGAAATATAGAAAACCGGAAAACTTTAAAAAGAATCCAATGAGTAAATAACATCTTACAAACAGTTAGTTTAAAATATTTAAAAAGCGTACCTTATTATTCACGTGCGTAAATGCTCTAGAGGCGTCTGAATCTCGCTTGTTTCTACTCCCAAATGAATGATTTTCGTTGTCCTTGAACGCTGCTTATGATCATCTATTGATTTTAATGCTGAAAGTATAAGGCAGTAGTATGACTTTATCGAAAACAGAAAAATTTAAAGGCCTTTATATTTTGGCAATGTACTTTAAATATAAAACATAAATTTTCAACGCAGAAGAGTTTTTGCTTCAATCAACTCAACATTACTTTTTTTCCATTTTACTATCGAACAATTCCAAATAAATACTGTGTTAAATCATGTTTTTATAGCATTGACCAATCCAAATAAAATTATAACATTTTAAAATTGAATTAATATACGATATCGACAACAATATCATATCCTTGTGCTCAAATCGCTTTACAACTCGACGTTATTATTCCCTTGCATCGTTGTTATTAATTATTTTCTAATAAGAATGTGCATCCCCTCTGATACAGAAGCGTATCATCAAAATTGCATGCTGCCTACTTAGTTTCATGCACAGGTATGTGTAAACCCAAAGTGACATTACGTATATGTGTTCACCATAATATTTCACCACGGGGAAGCTGGGAAACGGTAAACATGTTATTATATTGAATAAATAAATTTAAATTTACTTTGCCAAATAAAAGATTTACCAGAGTCTAGTAACTAAACAATAGCATTTACATTTTTTTTTGTGTTCATTGATTCACTTATTCTTTTGCAAACGGCATGGTCATTTACGAGTTTCAATTTATTAATATATATCTCATATCCGATCTATAAAATAAGACGTTGAAAGAGACGATTAACTATTCTTTAAATGTAAAAGGTGAATTGAGTATTTTCATTTGTTCATAAATATATTTTTTAGTAATGATATATTTTCGACTACATATAATGCATCTATACTTAACACCACATAATGCTTAGATCTATGCTTAAAATCACAAAAGGATTACTCTTTGAGTAATACTTATGTGGTTTTAGATAAAAAAATTATTATCTTATTACTTTGTAAGTTATCAAATTTATTGTGAATGTTGAATTGACTTTTTTTATAAAATGTATTTTTCTGAATATCAATTACAGCTGAGTTCGTAATGCATAAAATAAGCATTGTGCGTTTTCAGTAAATCAGTTAAAAATCTATCCAAAGAAAATATATGTCATCTACAAAATATTTCACTTTTTGTCTCTGAACTATTGCTGCTTTTCACGGTAACAAACTGTGTTTTGTTTTACCTGATACTCCCCTCACCAATACCACACAACGGGATGAAGTAGGTTAGTAACTATCTGACAATTTGAGATTAATTTTCTATGTGACTAGTTTTCATAGCTTATTCTCCGGTAGGTTTTCACTGACGTTGGAAATATAAGGGCAGCAAAAGTTTAATCAATACTTTTGCATATAGAGAGTAAGATTTTTGTTAATCGATAACAAGAATGAAAATTTTAAAGTTTAAGAAAAAAAATGCTATTTTTAAATTTCTATTACAATGTAAATGTAACTGAAAGTTAAGCTTCAACATTTATTTATTACTGATTCTAAGCAATTTGCATTCGAATTCGATAATTTAATTGATTTAAAAAAATTGTATTCGTATTTATTATATTATGTACCTATATTTTTGTCTTTTCATTCTGTTGATTAACTTATTTTTTATTTCAAAATAACTCTTTTATTATAATATGGAATCCTAAAGAAGAATATCTCAATCGTTACTAGGTTGCTTAGCATTGTTTTCAAATAAAGTATGGACAGAAAAATAATGATATTATATGTCTTGTGAAATTACTAAAATTAAATTGTATTAATTAGATAAAATAAAATTCAACTCTTTTTTAACATGGTTGATACGTTTCACAAAAACCGTGTAAAAATGTGATGGAATTCATAGAAATATTGTTAATTGGTTCCTTGAATTTTAAAAAAAATGTGTTGTTGCTGATAAATAAAAAATAACAAAACTTTGGGATATAAAATGTAACATTGAGAACACAATAAGTAAATATCAAAATATTTTATTTATAATACATATTGTATTTAAGACAAAATAATATTACATCGCTACTTGATTATAAATGGGGATAAACTGGAAATAAACCGCATTCATCGTTAAAAATCTCTTGATACGTCTTATGAAACCCTTTGTCTGTTATTGCTGGGTTGTGTTGTTAGGTTTCGTGATATTAGGATATCTGTTATCCACTTTGGTGTTTTTTAATTCTAGAAATCGTAATTTTTAAATAATTCGTGTTAAAATATTGGGCCATTAGCCGTGAAAAAAACATTTTAGTGTACTGTAGTAAAAAGTGTTCAATATGTAGATATTTAAATAAGTATATCTCAATATTGCACCATAAGCTCAAATATACGTGCAATATCTCCTTGAATCAATAACTCCCTAATTTAGTTAAGTCGGCTAAGCGACGCCTGCAAGGCCCTGAACTAGCCCCAAGGGAAACTTAGAATTCTCAAGAGCCACCACGAGGTTGTGAATTTCAGTCACATCGACGATAATAAAATTTACGCCATATTGAACTACGTTTAATTTTGATAAAATGAATCAAAACTTTTTAATATATGATATTAAAATTATTCCATGCAATTTAAACATGTCTTACTATCTTACAATTAAAACTTTGTAAATCCGATATTATCGTAAAAAATGTGTTTTTCTACAAAATATAAACATTATTTTAAGCGTAATCAAATCTTTAGTACTCTAGTGCCTAGCCTAGGCATGCCAAAATGTTTCGTTCGGCCCAACCAAGGTTTTCAAGTTTCAATACATTTGGATTTTTTTATTGGTAAAATACATGCTAAAAGAATTTAAAATAAAAACATCTATATAATAATAGTCGATAATGTCTGTCCGTCCGTCTGTATGATTGTCCCCGATGGCCCACCAAGTGATTTCAGTTGGGTATCCCTGGTCTAGACTATTATTCTCTTTATTTATTGACAAATTTAAAATGCTCGTAGGTTGTAATATGAGATTAAAATCTCGTATGTAACACCCGATGCTGGTAGATTCATTGAGTATGAAGGATGTTTATGTTAAATTGCCTGTTTTTTTAGTTATATTTTTTCCTTCTACTGATTTTTTTCTCGATCATACTAGAGGATGATGACGATTTTATTTATTGTATATACATAACGGTGATTGGTGATAGTAATCATGGGCTTGAACCAGATTTTATTAATCAACATTTTTTTTAAACATTGGTGTTTGTGATAGTAACATTTTATTTCATACCATTTTATTTTATACCAGGAGTCGGTAATCAACTCTAGAACTACTTGAATCACGTTTTTTGTCGTAAAAATCAATATATATTTTGCATATTTTACTTTTGATACCAAGTTTACATAACAACTTGGCTCTTAAAACTTGAAAGTTTGCCGACTACTGACACATACAGTCCTTAAACTAAGAGTAAGAAAACTTAGTGTCAGTATTTTCCAACCCTCATCTTTCTAACTATATCATTTACGAAGAAGATAGATTTTATGTTAAACGACTGAGAAATAGCAACAACTGAAAAAATTGTTGTAAAAAACATCTTTTGTTTTGATGCTTTATTAGAAGACCATATATTTTGTGCTTCACATTGAAAGTGGGCATTGTTTTGAGGAAAAGTTCATATGTCATATCCATGAAATATTACGTGAAGTATAGAACGAACAGCGTTTGATCTAGCCATAAACTTTTTCAGCGTCGGAACAATCGTCAAAAGGATATCGCACCATTATTCATCAGTTGTCAGCTGTCGCTTTTGCTCCTATGATCATTTATTCAGGGTGAGCCTTGAACGTGTCCTTGCGCACAAACAGGCGAGTCGATGTGCAGCCAAACATATACGTATAAACTATTTCTCGCATATAAGAGGTGTACAGTGAAAATCAGCTTAGCTAAAATAAACAAATATGATTGCTGTTTATTATTTGTTTGTTCAAATACTGCAGGGTCGAGTAAAAAAATCCGAATTCAGCTTTAAATTAAAAACCAACTTCGATTCCGAATTGATTTTTTCAAATATTTCCGTTTTGCTGACATATATTTAAACCATTATTACATGTTTAGTAAGCCTAGCATTCAGTGCCTATGGACTCTTGTGGCTTGAAAACACAGTATTATTATTTTTTTAAATGGGTCGGAGTCATAATTTTTTTCAAACTTTAGCTCTCACTCTGACTCCAAAGCACTGGTTTATTATACAATACTTACAAATGTTTCGTTTTTACTTTTAAAGATTTCGTTCTTGATTAAGTTTTTGCATCTTCTATTCTCCAGACTGTTAAATATAATAATTTATAATGAAAGATTCTGAACAGGTACAAACAGTGTAACAAAAAAAATATAAAAACTATTTGGTTTAAAAAAATAAGTGAATTCCTTATTTCCTAGATATATATATATATACCCTAGTTTCAATATAAAATATTTACAATAAATTTGTATAATTTAATATGGAGTTTTGAGGTTTCAACTGTTTCATTGAATAATAGTTTAAATAAAATTTAGAAAATGAATTTACTTTGAATCAGTATCTGCCAAACTTTTTTACTTTGCGGCACATTGGGGTATAGGATTTGTTCTGCGGCACATCAAATAAAAATGGTTTAAAAAGAAAATGTGTCGAATTCACTACTATGCGAACGTGACAAATATTTATTTGAAAACGAAAATGTTGAATTAATTTAAAATTTAAGACAATTTAAATAAATAGGATACTTTCGATGGTTTCGGCGGTAACTTTGTGGAAGTTCATTTTAATAGAAAATTTAAATAAACTTTGATTATTCCACGATAGTAAGTCTGAAGATGCCTCTGAAAGAGGCGAAACACGTGTCACAGTTAGTAACACAATACGTGGAATAGTCAAAGTTTATTTAAATTTTCTATTAAATAAATAGGTATTACTTAAAATCTTTTTTAAGATTTTTTTATATCTTTCCAACAATAGAAAATTACTTAAATATGTATTTTTTTTAATCTTGAAAAATGACAACTAAAAACAGGTATTTTCGTTTATTATTTATTCCTCCGGACGTCATTAAATATAAAACAACTCAAAATAAAACCCGAGATTAAGTTTTGGATATTGCAAAATTTTGCTTTCAAAAATAGACTCCAGCACTGAGTACTAAATCTAATAATATATTACGTAATATTTGTTTAGCGCAACACTTGGGCAATCGATAGCACTACAGAATGTTTGTTTATTTCAAAGATGTATAGTATAACATATATAATATAATATATTTTACCTGCGTTCACATCTCAAAGGTATCCACATCCAGGTATCAGATGTGATGGACTGTGTTCAATATACTAATGGACATTCGCAGTGTCGTGTGGGCTTAGAAGTACTTTTGAAATTCATTCCGTACATCTACAAAATAAAAATTTTACATTGACAAATAGAATTGGAAACGAGTAAGACCAACGACTTTTAGTGCATATTTTTTTACGTAAATATGCATAATTTAACATAAAAGATAGCATGGTTCAACTTTATATTGAAAAACATTAAACAATACCATCAAAATCAAATAAAATAATAAAACTTTTTTGTCTGTGTTGAATGTAGAAATAATGACAAAATTACCTTTCCTAAATCTTCCATTAAAAAAAACATTTCATTACTAACAGTCATTACAGAAACGAATTTGATAGCACATACAATTTCGAAAACTTTTTTATACAAAACATATATATTGACGGTGCACTACCAGTGGCGAAGCGAAGAAGGAAGTAGACCGCACCGGATGGAATTTTTGAGGGGCGGTATTTCCGAATAGGAAATTTCAGACATAGTAAAGAATCAAAAATTGTTTTTTTTTTTACAAAGTCAATGAAAGCCATATTTTTTTCAAAATGCGTTATTACTTATTATTTGCGCTATGAGACCTGTTGACAAAGTATGCTTGCTTATAAATTATTTATGTAACTACATATTAAAATAATTAAATTATATATTTTATAATAAAAAACAAAATTTTAATAAAACAGACTATTGACAAATAGTTTTTTGATATATTTTAAATAAACGTAATAATTTAAGATATTTTATTCTTTCTTTCTTTAATACTAATTTCAAAATATAACTTTTTTTAACAAAAAAATGTAAGTCATATGGTATTATTTTCCAAATTTTATTTTAACGTCTTGCGCTCCATTAGCCAGGATAATACCATCTGGACAACTAATAGCACGGTCCAATCTCCAGGATAATGTCTTTTGTAGTCGGTCTCTTTGAAGCTTTATTTTTGGTATTTCCCGAAATATTTCCGGGGCATAATTTTACAATAGTGCACTTAAGGGATTAAAAAATGCAATAATTTTTTTAAATATGAAAATTACAGTAGAGAGCTGCCTTATATGTTGATTTTAATAATATTTGAAGTCTTTACCTGCTTTGTATAAATAAGTTAGTTGTTTTATCTGGAAAGGCTGTATCCACATCTTGTGGGCGTTAGAGTTGTATGAAGTGTTGTGACCATCATTTTATTAAGTGAAGGAAAAAGCAATTTCAACGAAATATATTTTTGACTACCATGAATCACTTGAACAAATTTTTACAGAATATAGTGATAACGATGCGTTCAGTTGATATAAGTGCACTATATGGTGACATAGTAAATAAAAATGTTGGTCATTTTTAAATTTCTGTTATGATACTTTAGAAAGCTTCCAAAATCACAGCTATAATGATGATTTATTTTTTATTTGATAATTTTGACATCATATATATTTTAATAATAAAAATACATATTTGAGCAAAGTCAGACTATGGGTATATTAATTCGCTTTTTTCACATTTCGCTTCCTTAACGATACATATTTGTATACGTTCTGACCTGATTCATGATTACATCATGAATTGTTTTCAATTTATTTAATAATTTATCTAATCCAACTCCGGGAGCTGAATTCCACTTTGAGAAAAAAGCTTTAATTGAAGACGGGAGAAACTATTTCATGTCTAAAAATAATCAAATGCTTCTTGCTTGAAATGAAAAACGAATTGTTACCATGTAAAAAAATAACGATAATATTGTAAAAAGAGCCGGCTGCGTGGTAAGTGGTCAATGTTCGGGTTTGGTTACGGAGGTCACTGGTTCGAATCCCAGTACTGACAGCTAATAAAATTTATAAGCTGTCAGCACTGGGACAATAATTAATTTTATACAATCGATTTATGGATTTCTGTTTGGAGACATAAACGTATATGATGTTTTGAATTCTTACCTATCACCTATCACATCATACAAAACGGAGTGAGAGCGATTAGCGTGAGTGTGTTCGAATAAAATACAATGAAAAGGGACATTGTATTTTTGTAAAACTTATGGCAACGTTATTTATATGAAAAACTTTCAGAAACACCGAGTATTTCTAAACATCAATATTGTTATCTATTCCAGCCTTTTGGGATGATCTTACATTGTTTCCAACATTGACTTCGAGGAAGTAATCAATATAAAACAAAATTTTAACCAATAATAGCAAACTGTAGGTACTATATTTTTTAAGAAGGACTGCTAGCATAATGCGATTGGGTAGGAATGTCGGTACGTTGTAAAATTAATTACCCCAAAGACGGGCGATGTCTGTTCTTGGACCCTCACACAATACGGTGGTCGTAAAAACGTTCATGCTAAAATATTTCTAAAGTAAATCGATAATAAAACCCCATTTTTTTCAAAATATCGCCTTAAATAATACAAGAATGGTTTATTTTACAATCCGTGCTAGCTTAGTGAATATTTTAGCTCAAATTAGTGGAATTTAATTACGTTTTCGAAGAAAATTATACCAAATATGATACGCGTTATTATGGTCACCATTGGAGCTACACAGATTGTCTCAAAAATACGTTTGACTTTTTGTTTAAAACCGTACTCAATTTGCTGGTAATACGAGTAAAATCTGGACCCAGAGTAGACTATTGGTATTGAGTAAATCTAGTGAGAGTGCAAAGTGTTAATTAATTGTGTGTATATACTTTTAAGTATATATGAATACATGAAATAAAAATGGCACTAACTAATTATACAAAAAGAAGCAAGTGAGTTTACAGGAATGTTTTATGTGACACATAAAACATATCTGCATACTCACTTTTTTGTTTTTTGTACTTAGTGTCTTTATTATTTCCTTTATTCATATAAGAAACTAAACATCCTTTTCGTTTTAATCCTTTAATTTTGGGACTCTCAACCGGGGTCCACAGCATGTTCCAAAAGAGCTACAGAGAAAATATTAGTTTAGGGTAGCCACACAAGACTTTTTGGGGCCAGGGCCAGTCAAAATATAATAAACAAAAAGCGGCTAAAAATACCCTTGATTCACCACTATTGTGAATCTAAAAATATTTTTGAAGAGAAAATTTAAGGTGGCCAAATTAACACCACACCGGGCTGCTAAATTTCTTCCTACGCCACTGCACTGCACTATGTATGTTTAATATTACGTATTACTCGTTTTCGTGTTCATATGTTTATAACAAGAGAATCATGTTTGGAATTATTCTCTGTTATATATCGTTTTGATTGAATTAGATTTTTCTGAACTAACCATGAGTTTCCATGACACACAATGAGTAATAATATTATTATTACAAACAAAATATCAAATAATACAACTTATATATTATATCGAATTAAATTACATGATTATTATATCTAGTATCAATTTCGACGTGAAACCAATCAACTTCAGGATTGTTTTAATACCGGGAAAATCTAAATTAAATTTTGCAACGCGTCATAATAATATGAACATCGTGTAATATTCGCCGAAAGATGAATAACACGAAGTTTCGATGCTAGTCGCAATGAAAGGATTAATATAACCGAAACGGGCAAAGTGGGAAATTTATCGAATCAATTGTGGTTGCATTCATCAGCCGAGTTTCAATCATTCTGGTCACGCTTCAGTACTTTGTTGAAAGCTCGCGGCTATTGAAGGCTTTCATACTGTGAAGTATTCAGGGAAACTGCGATGTGAAATAAAATGTAAGCTATGAAGAGTATCGTGAAAACAAAAACTTATTTCTGCCATGCAAGTAACATATCGACTGTAGAAAGGAAAAGGGACGTTACCTACACATACCAAATTTTACACGAGACACAACAATTTTTTTTTTGATGATTTTTGTGCATCAAATTATGAAATTTACACAACCTTGAATTGTACGGTTACAAGTAAACCAATGTTTATTGACTTAGCCTAAAACTTTTTTTCAATTCGTTTTTTTCTGGATGCAATTTTCACAGTATTTTTTTTTAAACAAAGCTACAGTTAAAACTACTCATTTGGCATTTTCAGCTCACATCCTTTTGATAGAACGTGTATCATATTGTAAGCATTGTGATTATTGAAAATAGCTGTTTTGTAAAAGCTGTGGGCAACGTCGTTTTCCTCTTCCACAACCAATATGCCGAAAAAAATGTCTATGGGTTAGGCTAAAATTTGGCAGAATCGATGGAAAAACCAGGAAAAAATATAAAGTTCTTTCCGAATGTAAAGTGGCGAATGAAGTTTATTAAAGTTTTTACTCTTCATTTTGGACCATTAAATTCATAACTTACTATAGTTACTTTGTTGCAAAGATCTCTCACCTTCGCCGGATAGTAAAAAGCTTAAAATATAAATGCGGTATTATGATTCAGGAGGCTGATCACATCCTTTGAGAATTAGCACCCCGTCTGGTATGCCGAATTAGTTACATCTAAGGCAAAATATCAGGTATTTTAGAAGTCTTCACGTCTATTTTAGAAGAACACTTCAACAACGTTTTATATTTTTAGTTCATTATTTTATTTATCAGTCTTTATCAGTCTTGAGGATTTTTTTCGGGTACGTCCCAAGTAAAAAAAAAATGGCACTTATAACAATTTTACTCCACGGAATACCCTTAAAAACCACGAAAAGCAGTAGCAAGTGGTGGTGGGTCCGAAAATTGACTACTCCAGAGGACTTTTAAAAACGAATCTTGATTGAATTGGCTTTTATATTGTAGAACATTACAATAAAGGGAAAAAAATATCGCTCAACATTTATTATTTAATAACTATTTAAGCTAACGCTCTCGTCAGAACTTTGTATGTATGTTTAAAATTTATGTATTGAGTTAAAGAGATAAATAAAACACCTTCTCATCTATTCTAACACCATTACTCATACTGCAAAGAACATTACTAAATGTAATAAATTGACTTAATGTGTTTCCCGGAAAGATAACAAACATAGGTTTTTTAAATAGTTTTCAAAGAAAATTAGTTAAAATTTGCAAGGCAATTGAACTTCTATCCTTAAATCTACCATTCAAACTATTTGCGATAAAAAAGAAGACATTAAAACATATTTTCAAATTGCTGCACCTTTAAATGTCTCGAGATTAACACGCCAAAAGATAAAATGCATTTTGAATGATAAACCATGTTACATATTTTAAAAAATTGGAACCGACCCCATTGACTTTGTATGAATTTGTATTAGAATAATTGATTCCTTATACGGCTTTTCGCTTTGCGGCCAAGTTTCGTGGAACGTATCTAGGCCATAAAGCGAGGTATGGGTGTAGTTTATTTGTAATTTATCGTGAAAAAAAGGCATTTTTTATATTCATTAAATATATTTAATTAAACACTTAAGCGCATATCCCTACATCCTTCATTTATATTCATGCACTCATGTTATAGCGGCCTGAAAATTATCGGCCTCCTGAAAGCGTTTCTGCGCTTTAAGGCTCCATAATATTTGAATGTGCGATTATGGTAAAAGCCAAATAAAGTTTTTCTCTATTTCAATATGAATAAAAGCGAACCCTAAGTGGGTAATATTTCGTATGAATATTAAAATAACGGAATCCAAATAAATTTCAAAGCATTGTAGAAAAAATTCTAAGCTCACGATTAAATAACGTACGCTTAGACCCTCTTGCCTATATTTATTTAATAAATACATACACACGATATAAAATTCTGTATGAGACTTCTTATAATAGTGCTAAAGATATTTTTTTATTGAAAAAATTAAACACATAATATGGGCCATTGAGAGGTGAAGTAAGTCATCTAGTAAAATGGTGAACAAAATCTTGGACTTTTAAGTACAATCACGTATTGGTGTTTCGGTGGATTGCAAATTTCTATTTTACGGAGATCACTATTGCAATGCGTATTAACTGAGATAACTTCACTTTTACGATACGTGTAGAATATTACAGCGCATAGAACATTTTATTTTCTAAAATACCACTTAACTCACTTTATCTTAAATAGGTGCATATAATAAACAAAACAAACCCACTACGAACTCAATAAATTGTTTGAAATTTAAAAAAATAATAATGTGCAAGTACTTATATAAAACGTATTCTCATCCGGAAAACATATAATATTATTTATATAACTGTCAATGGTCAACGTTGTTGGCTTTCGTGTTGGATCTCACGGATTTAAGTACTTACAGCATTTATTCAGTACTAGTATAGATAAATGTTATTTATTTTTATATACATATAATGAAATACACTTACAACTTATTAAATTTGTAGCATGTTTTCTATTGCAATTGCATCGAGTTAAATTGCGCCTCTACTCAAATGACCAAACGGAAAATTATCTATCATGAAAATTTATAAGCGCTTGAATATAGCCATAGTCTTAAAATGTCAACAAAATCTCCCCTCCCCGAAATTACGAGCTTAAGCGAGAGTGTTTAACTAACCATTTGTCCTGTCCTTGCCCTATATTTTCAATTCCTACATTAAAAAGAAAGATTGAGCAACTGAGTAACAAGCAGTTCTCGTAGAAAAACTTATGTTAAGATAAATTTATTAGGAGGCTATGTAAGTAATACATCGATAAAAATATAAATGTATTTACTAAGCAAAATAATTGCTTAAAAATAGATATTTTTTCAAAAAAAATTGACAAAGCATTATGATATAAAATTTCATTTTTTGTATAATTAAGTCCAGCATTTTAGCAGCAAAGATTAATTTAGTCAACAAGCAAACATGACTCCATGAATAATTGCTTTACTTTATTTCATCAAAATAATAAAAAACAAATCAAAATCAAATGCTTTTAATTTACTGGAAAATGCCATCTGTCAGAAGTGTTATCAAAACAAGAAACTCATGCATTGTTTTCGGTTTTTTTTTTGCTTCACACAAGTGTGGAGAGATAATAGGTTTGCGTTATTCATCAGACAATTGCGAGAAACCTTTTTTTAAAGGGTTTGTGGAATAGAAATGACCAATTTACTCTCAAATTATCATTCCCAACATCAAATTTTCTTTCGGAGGGTCTTTCTTATGTGTATGAAAAGGTTTTAGAAATAAAAAAAAAATTGACAGTAGATTTTATTTTATTTTGTATAAACAACTTAAGGCTATAAAAACTCGCTCGAATATCAAGTTTACTATAAATTTGCTTCTTTTAATTACTATAGTAACACCAATGAACAAAAAATGTGTATAGCAAATGTTATTCTATTGTTTGTGTTACTAGGGGCGACAATGATACACATGTCAAATACCAAATATTTTATGTTTCACATTTAATAACAAGTTGGTATATCAATTTTATTTTTTTCTCGATTAAAACCGGCGAATCTAAATAATAAAAAAATGTTATGCTTACATTTCCTTTTATTTTTTAATTATTTTTTTTGTCATCACTGTAAACAGATAAATGTTCACACAAAAAATATATAAATAAATTAAGGCAGATTCAAAATTTCTTATTCTCAATTTCTGTAATTGGTGATTTATAAATTGGGCATATTTTATCCTAAAACTTTTCAATATATTGACATAAAATATTTTAAATTACTTATAATTTGAATATGCGTATGATTTCAATTTCAGTAAAAAAAAGTTTTAACGAATTTTTATGAACAGTTATTACGTTTCGAATTATTTTCGACCATGTACCCTGAAATTCTTTCTTGCAGCCTGTCAGATGGTGTCCAGCTTAAAGTTTTACCCGCATTATGTATGCTAAGTGGTCAGTCCTGAACTGAAAGCAAAACTGCGACTTGACTCCACTACTTTGATCGTTGGTGACAAATTTAATTTGCTCAGCGGCTGACCCTTTGTCTTGATAATGAAGTGTGATAATGTGTGATAGGCAGTGGTGTTTTTAAGTTTTCTTGTCATGTAGGCTAAAAATTTGTTACAACAATTAGTTGATCGTATATGGTGATAAATCTTCCATTAAGTGTCTATGCAATTTGAATAAAGAGTGGTTTAAGGTTACTTACCGTTTCAAACAAAATACTGCTGTTGTAAAACAATCCGGAAAATATGAATTAACAAAACGCAGGCAAACTTGCATCCATGCTCAAAGCAAATCTGCTTTGTCATGCATTAATTTTCTACTTACAAAAAAGTTTTTAATATTATAATTAGACATTGATAAAAAATTATCATGCTTTCAAGTAAATCTAGCACTGCTAAGCTAGGCTAACAAATTAGAAATGCAGTGAAAATATTATATATAAAAAAATATAAATATTGAAATCAGTCAAAAATAAAATTATATTTGTTGTGTTGGTGGAACGGTCGATAATACAAATTGTAAAAGTCTCCTAACAACTTGTTCGAAAAAAAAAATATTTATATATATAAAAAATATTAATGACCACTATGCAAGCTCTACGTCATCAAAGTATGTATGTTAATTTTGGCTTTTATAGCGGCGGCGAGAAAAGGGTTAAAAATATTTTTCCAAAAATAATTAAACGTGGTTATATGATATGAGTTAAAATCATTACAGTAATGTCACAACTACTCCTTATCATTTTTACGATCTAGTATTGTGATTAACTTCTACGATATATAAGTTTCTAGGTTAATAAACATGTGAAAATAAGTCACATTTTTTCTTTTTGTAACATTTTTGATAAATTACTAAATTAATTGTGCGCCATTGTTTTTGGTCAAAACCTACTGCACTCGTCGCCTATTCCTTTAGCGAACAAACAAACAGGCGCGAACTATTTCCGGAGCAGGATTTTCCTTTGTCTTTGTAGGCGTACATTTAAATAATAATATAAGTGCAGTCTTTGGAGGCTTTACTTGAATATTGTGAACAACGTGCACTGAATAATTATTATAAAAACAATTTTTTTTACAAAATTTCCGACGTTGTGCACTTTTGGTACACTTAAAGCAATACATTGAAATCAAAATACCAAAATGTACATTCAATACAGAGAAAAAAACTGTCTTATTTTAGTTATATATTATATAAAACTATATAAAAGTATAGTTAAAACATCGATATTTTTTTATCTTTTACTGATATGCTCCTTTTTATTTTACATGAAGTTTTTGGACATGAAACTTTACATAAGTCTGTTGAATTATAATTTATTACATTATTTACTTTTTTATTAAGATTATCATTAAACATCTTTTATATAGAAATATTTTTTATATAAATTAAAAATAACCTTACAGTTAAAATAAATGTTTTTTTTTAATATCATTTGCAAAACATTAAAAATAATATGATCGATTCTGTAGAAACATTTTTAATCCGCTTAATCAGTCATTTCTAGCTATACAAAACAGGTCATTTAAATATAATATATAAAAAAATTAATCACGTTTATTAAATAGTTTTTTTCAATATACTTTACAAGTCATTATATTTGATATAATTAATTACCCTAGATTATGAAACCGGATCCAATAAAAATTGACAAAGGCATAGCTAAAATAAACATGTAATAAAAGCATCTAAATTTCATGTGCAAGCAACTATCCTTGTAAACAGGGTTTTGTGGAACGTTTCTTAGCACTGTAAAATACTTTATATCACACTCCTACCGCCAAACAATTAAACAGAACTTACATAAATTCTGTTCAACTATTATACATCCATATAACAAATAAATTTGCGATCTATTCCACTAAGCCGATAATCTTGTAATGTATAAATACATTGCGACAGTAAACTTAAGTGTTGCCAGCCAAAATTCAGTGTAAGCTTCTACTTAACAACATACTTAATTCAACTTTCAATGAAGATGCCTCATCTGGTAACACAGCTCTAGGCTCTTTTTAGCTCTTACTTTATGTTATAACCAAAGACACAACTGCAAAAGTTAAAATTAAATGATTGTATTCTCTATGTAAGGACTCACTACTTGCTTTGAGCTCAATACCACTAACATGAGCTTAATTGCGCTTACGTAAGAGCGGGTGATTCATAAATAGATTATGACATTTAAAAGCTTCACCAAATGTTACAACAAATAACATTTTTGGCTCACTTAATTATTTTAAAGAATGTTAACATATTCTTTAATCACATTTCACGACAATCATATCTTTATTAGAACAAGTAATAAAAATTGCCTTAAATATTGACATATTGCAAGATTATAATAGTTTGTAGATACATTATGAACTATGCACACTCTCAATGTGGAGCATATCGCATACGGTCACATCAAGATTTTTTCAGTTATGATATATCGCAGTTTTACTGGAATGTTCATCTTTGGGTACAAGACTTGTTAAAAATAATGTAAAAAGTGAAAAAAATGAACTTTATTTTCAACAATCATTAGCCCCAAAAAATATTTTAAACATTACAAACATCAATGCCTTCGAACAAAAATTTATAAATCAATTGAGAAATCTGTTTATACTGCAAATTTTAACCGCGAGCTTAGCAACTTGGCAATCGACCCTGAAAATTAGCTTAGATTTAAAATAATCAGATATAATATTTGATTAAGCTGTTATGTTTAATTAAGCCTTCATAGATTAAGCACACGTTCACAAAAATGTAATTACTTGTACCAAAACTTGATGCCTATGCTTGATATTTGTGTGTAGTGATAGTTTATGTGTATGAGAGATATAAATCGTGTTACATAGCCATATATGGATTTGTATGTTTTCACTCTGCTTTTTTCTTAATACAATCAAGTTTTCTAAGCATTACATTTTGTAAGTAAAAATATTAAAATTATTGACTTCGGATAGTTATTTTGTAAAATAAAGTGAAGGTGTTAAATAATCGTAGCTATAAGTTGAAATAAATATCACGTAAGGTGAAAATATGTCAACACATATGGGCATTTTTTCTATAATAATTTCAAGGAACGACTTATAGTTTATTCTAGATTAGGACCTTGAAGGTGAGCTAACAACACTTCATAACAGTGAATTATACACACTATTATCAATACTAACGAACGGGTAAATGTTTTTTTTTTATTATTTTTTCGATATGGATTTCTTAAAGTTTTATTTTATTAAATTATCTAAGTGCTAATACCGATAAGATCTGGATATTTCAAATATTAAAAGTGAATGAAGTTTGAAAATTTCAACAAAAAGGTAACATATCAAGCCGGCAGAAAAAAATAGCTTGATTAATTAATGAAAAAAAATAGCTTACTCCATAACAAGTTTATATGCTCTGCATTAAAAGTGGATATGGCTTTAAAATGTATTTGAAAATCATGATTCTCTGATAGTAAACATACCTTCATAATACCATAAGAAAGTTATCTCAAGATTGCAACTTAAGCCTCTATAATAGTTAATTTATTATTTAAAGCATACATATGCATCTTATCTAATGTGTGTCCTAAAACGGCACTCACGCGCTCGGTGTCTCGCGACAAGAACACATAGGGTCCCATATGTCTCGAAGCGTATTAAACGGCTTACGCCCAGCTAATAATGGCAAAGAACGAGGGGCCATCTGAAACAACACAGACTTCACAGTCTATACAACCCGCACGATTCTGGTTGTAAAACTGGTTTGAGAGCATGTTTTAAGGTTTTAACACCCTATTTATGTACCGCGTGTACTCTGCGGAGTAATGCAGCCTTCTTCTCACTTCCGCCGGAATTTATACCAGTTGCTACTGTGTGTTTATCTTTCGGAATTACTCGCCCCCGAATGTGTTTATTAATTATGGAAGTAACTTATGTGCAGAAAAGCTAACGCCGGTTTACGCTTTGTAACAATGTACAAACATGCGTTGCGAAAAACAACCATCTTTTCCGGAGGCTACGGACTTTTCATAGACTTTTTTATGTTTAAAAACACGTAAGCGTAATTATTAACTAGCTTCTAGATTCACCGAGATGTTGACTTGTCGGTCATTTTAACTAGGAAGGTACGAGGTGTCAATTATCCAACAACAAAAAAATTGCTTACATTCGACACCGTCCAATTAAATGAAAAAACCTACTAATTTACTTCTTCTTATCACTTAAAAAAACGCATCTGAGTATTATATTAAAGCTGTTACTAATACACTACTTAAAACCTGAAAATTAACTACATGAAAAGTATCATTGAGCTTAATGCCTCCAATCCCAGAATCCCGTCTAATTTTTCGGGATTTCGGAATTGAGGAAATTTTAGAAGGTTTCGCGTCTTTTCATTTTAGGAAATCCGTAAATTCCCAGGATTTGAAAATCGCTGGGGAAATTATTTTCAATCCCAAATCTCGAATTTCTACACGATTGTATGATGAATTTTCAATCATGAGAAACCGGACTGTAAAAAAGGTCCGGGATTGGATGCACTAATTTTATAATATTATTATTTTTTTATGGTAAAAGAAAAATAATTACTATCATATAATTTAAGATTGCGGCTGAAGGTGCTTGGTGAAATTTCAATATTAAATTTGAATCGTTCAAACTATGTACGTTCATCCGTGCACTTGAAGGCCTAAAGATGCCGAAAGGCGAAACCCGGGTCGTTAGTGACAACATCTGTAAGAATGTACATAGTTTGACCGATTCAAATTTAATTACTTTCATTATTATCAAATGTGATCATTTTAGTAAATTTTACGCTCACAAATTGAAATTCGCCTGCATATTTTTTTATTTTATTTCAAAATTCTATCCAATTAAAATATATTATATTTACAAAGGCCCGTTTTAAGTACAACAGAATTTCCATGCTATGCTTTCATACAAAAGACACATGTCAAAAAGTGCACTCCACTCTACGTCATTGTTGCATTACATGGCTTCACAGAGGGCATTAGGCTAATTGCAGTTGGTTTAATACACTAACGTTTCGTGGTAAATATTTAAATATTATTTATGAAAAGGAATATAATAAAAATAAATTAAATCATACACCAACCATATTAATGTTATCTGTGAGTAATCGAAAAATAGTGAATATGCAACTTTATTTATAAAAACGTTTGTAAATAAATTATATATTAGGATATTTATATTTTTTTTTATTCGAGCATTGCAAAAGATATTTTTTTGTTTTTCTCCGTTTCCAATTTGGAGGATCTATGTATCTCAACAAAGTTTTACGTTGAGAACTGCTTATTTACCAGTTGTTCAACCTCTTTTCTTTTTTTAAGAGTGTGGGTAGAAAAAAATAATTAAGACAGAACTTGTGGTAAGCTAATCGCTCTCGCTACGTTTCATTATTTTAGAATTGGAAAGGTTAGAAAGAATTTTTAAACATCACAAATATCCAACCTTTTTAACAGAACCCATTGAAAAAAACTATCGGTACCGAGAAGGAATCTAGCGACGCTGTGCAAAGGAACTGATTGATTCAAACACGCGAGGTCCGGCATAGAAACTAATGACGTTGACCACTGTGGCATAGACCCGAAATATATAAAATTAAACGTTTAAATTCTTAGAACTTCTGCACTCGCTTTTTGGAGCAAATAAACTCTATGATTTCTCGTAACATAACATCATAGAACCTTTTGGTAATTGCGAGTTTTATCAAGGACAATGAAATATAATCGGTTGGAAGAAAAACATTGTAGAGTTGAACTTCTTTGGAGAAACCCGCGTCCCCATACATTATTTGACAAACAGTTTTGTTTAACAGTTTCATATGTTCGCATATGCGTTCATTTCTCGACACTAATTATCGTTATGGTATCTAATAAGATATTGAACGAGAATGACTTGCAAATATTTAAAGCTAAGAAGACGAAGGCCAGGATAAAATTATTATACCCTAAGAAATTATTTAAACTCTGGTACATGTGTCACGTTAAACTATATTACTTATAACGCATCTTTAGTATTAGCAAATTTCAAATCTGTTACCAATATTCTATTACAAAACTATGCAAAACACGCGGCACGATAAATACACCGACATTCCTCGGGAGACATGCCAACAATATTCGCGCGCTTAATAACATACGAGCTTATCTAGATTTTTTCAGTTTTAAGAAATAGTAGTTTTAGTATAATGTACATTTTCGGGGACAAGAGTTGTTGAAAATAAAATCTAGATACGCCTGTATGTAATTAAGCATGCGTATCTATTGTGAGGCAGCGTCACCATACAGCTATCATAGCTTTTAACCGACATTACGCCGATGTGTCTCGAATATCGGCTTTTATATAACAAAGATTGATAATTTATCAAACCAATTTGAAAGTGTCTGTAAGCGACATACTTTAAAGGTACAATTTAATAAATATATTTATTAATATCACATATAATTTAACAAAGCACAGATACTATTTCATAACATATCTTAGATAGTATAATTACAAATATCGTATTCAATTGGTGACACCAATCGCGAGGGCTTAAAGTCAAACAACACTAACTTTTCAGGAGTGCCAAAAAACGCTTTTCTTATTTTGTAACTTTACAAAGCAGACTTTATTTTATGCTTTATGTTAATATGTTATTATTTATTGTGTATCGTACGTTTGTAAGTCTTCTGCTGATTCTAAAAATTTTCAATATGATCAAACAAAACATTAAAAAACGACAACTTTATATAGTTAACGTTAAAAAGTGATTTAAGAAGGAACTAGAAAAGATTGACATAACTTGTTTGACTATCGTGTGAAAATTAAAAATGAAAATTAACATTATTAGCAAAAAAACGAAGATCGCCTTTTTGTAGATAACATTGTTTGATTTTATTTACCCTTGATTATGAGTAAATGTATTAATGTATAAATATGTATTTCACTCTCAACAATATATTTTTTTATCAGACAATTGGTGTACCATTGTGTACCATTTTCGTGGTCGAATAAATTAATTTAATTTTTTACACATCTTAAATATTAACTATCATAAATCTTACGGATTTCTAGTTAAAAAAATTACTTGAAATTGTAGTAGCGTATTAATATGTTGGGATTTTTACGAACTTCTATGTATTTTGAAATTTGACAAAATTGATGTCTCCTACTCTGACTAAAATTCATCGCACATACACTTTAATAATTTTGTATGACACCTCGGACACTTGTTTATGAGTTGTTTCGGCGTAGTCTAAATATATGTACGGTCAACAATGACAAGTTTAGCTTAAATTTACCATGAATGTTGCTATATGATTTATTAAATATATGACATTAAACAACGCCGACTGTTAACTGAACAAATTATTCACTAAACAATATTAATAGTATGCACTTTTGAAATGAAAACTTTTTCAACGTAAATACCTTGTACACCAATAAAATTGTTGAGTAATACTAATATGTTTCTATACTGTTTCTGACACTCATATTTTTTTAAAACCATGTCCGCTCCCAATGTGGAGCATATGGACTCCTAATGGATTTTATCTCAACAGAAGTGTTTTTACAAGAACTGCTTGTTACTCAGTTGCTCAACCTCTCTTTTTCCAAAGAGAGTAGGGATAGAAGGATAAGGCTAAGACAGGATTAGTGGTAAGCTAATCGCTCTCGATACGCCCCGTTCATGGGATAGGATGGGTGAGAGGGGGGAATTCAAGACATCACATACATATCCATGCCTTTGAACAGAAATTCATAAATCGATTGAAAAATCAATTTATAAAACTGTCCGTACCTGGATTTGAACCCAAGCCCTCCGTAGCCGAAGCGAACGACGTTGACCACTCGACCACACAGTCAAAATTGATGTTTTGACACTCATATAGAGTCAAATCTCTTATCACTTTAAGTTGGTTAACCTTTATATACCGACACTTTTTTGCTTCACACATTCTCATGTGCTTAAAATTTCAAAAAACTTACAGCATTGATTCATGTAATTTCTCAGTCAACAAAAAAATATATTTATATGTGAAATTGTTTTGAAATCATTTGAGCCACAAAAATGTTCACATTTGACCTAAATTGGGAACAGAATCGTTATTTAATGGAAAACCATCTTGTAAGTCGTGATCTAAGCCTTCAATTATTTACACGATTCGTCAAATCTTTACCTATTTAAATTTGCTAATTTATAAGCGACCTTGATGAAAGTGAATTAGTAATTCTGAAAACAAATTATTGGTTATATAGCTTATTGTCTTAACCAAATTGATAACTACGGTGTAGTTGCTATGAACCATACATTCCATAACCACGTGGTTCTAATTCAAATTCTGATGGATTTCAATCAAAAAATTCTACTTTTTAACGGAGTTTATCGTTATCTTAGAAGATTTGTAAGTATAAAGAGCGCCTAATAATTAAAGTGTATTAAAATAAATTGATTGAGAATCAAACAATAAAACATTTTTTTCAGTGTTTTCAAGCTGTTAAACATTACATTTATTTAAATTTATATAGGGAGAAGTTTTATTTAAAGGTGTAGTTTAAAAACAAGTATATAATGCTTTGATCAACATTTTTTAAAACAAAGACATTTGCTTTATCAAAAATCATAACTGTAAATATTTATATTATATTTTTTCATAAAAAAAACTTTGTCACAGATACCCCTTGAACGTTAAGTGGACATCCTGCGTCAAATACACAAATTTTAAACTCCATGCAATATTCTGAGTATATTTACGGGTATTAGAAGTCAAATAAAAATAAAAGATACACGTACTATGAGAAAAACTGTTTTCAAGTCTGTAATATCAAAGCTCTATAATATCAATGTTACATGAACACAAACAAAATGTTCCTATTTCAACCATCTGCATTGACATGGTAAAGCTTAAAAAGCTCTCAGTGGCTTTTCGTTTCGCGACAATGCTAATGTAGTGCTCCACCTTTCTTTTAACGGACGTTGCGACGTCAACCTGTTGGCCAGGGATAGTAAAATATAAAAATAATGGTAATTTAATATTTCCTATGTTTTTTGTCGAAGATTTTATAAGATTGCTACCTTCTGTATAATTATTTTAATATATAAACAGTAAATTGTGCTCTATATAATTTAATACTATAAAGTTTAAAGATAGTAATACTGTTTGTCTATAATGTGTTACCTCAAGGATGACGCGTCACAATAATTCTCAAAAAATCTTTCACAAGTAGAAAATTTTTAATGAATATAAATAGTATTTAAATTCTTTCAGGTCATTCAAGACATATTGTTTTCAAAAGTGCGATAACATTACCGTGCCGACTAGGGATTCTGTATCGAGACGCCCCGGGACTTGTCGGGCTTTTTTTCTGTCCCAAGACAAAAGTCCCGGGACTTTTTTGGAAAATTTCCCGGGAAATTGTGACTGTGATTTATAATATGCTAATAACATGGAAATTTTAATTTTGAAAAAAACAATTCTTTTGGTTAAGAAGCCCTCAAAGGGACTAATGTGTATTGAATGAACGCAGATATTAGAGGGGAGTTCCAAGAAAAACAAACATGACATGGTCAGGGCGTGACATTTACTAGGGGCTTTAACAAAATTAAGTATACATATATAAAAGGATCTGATAGAAAAACAGATGTTTGGGATTTATAATTTCGTAGAAATTTCAAATACCATGTGTTTATATATTTTAATATAACTGTAGCAAAAGCAAATTACAAAATATTAAAATTAAATAGTCATACCTGAATTTGTTTTATGTATATTTTTTTTTCACTATTTCACAAAAATACCAATGTCTCAATATGAATAAAAAGGTCTCAAAGCTGTATTGTGAAGTTACAGTCATAAATTTACTCCTGAAGGTGGTAACCGTTATCATCCCTTCTTAGTAAAAATTAACCGTAAGCATTGCACACATCCATTACATAAGAAAAATAAAAATTATTAAACATTGTATTAAAAACACTTTTTTTACTAGTGTGTACTTTCAAAAGGCGCCAAGTAAATGTAATGCATAAATACATACATATATATACATGCATGCAAATATTTAGTTTTGGTAAAATTATAATTTTATTGAAGAGGAAATAAAAGTCTCGAGTCCCGGGATGTCCGGGACTTCTGCTTTATGACGCCTCGAGTCCCGGGACTTCAGAATCTCTAGTGCCGACCTTCCACACTGATGTTAGAGTGTGGACGCAAGCGAGTAGTACAAATATGTTTTTAACTTTGATAAAAATTAACATACAAAAATAAAAACATTATAAAATACACTGTTATTTTCAATCACATAATTGGATTATTAATGTAAAAATAAAACAAAACCTATGTATATTACTATAAATTTTATATCTCCATCTAGTATAACGGTCAATAAACTTTATTCGAATACGCTTATTGAAAAGCTCTGAATACAAGTTAGCGGGTGGAACCGGCTGGTGGAGGACGCCGCGACGCAGGTGTCCTAGCGGAACAACAATCACCACTTGTGAAAACACACGACGTCGGGATTACGATGAACTTTAACGACCAAGCCACATACGAATGTCGTTTCACGCCGTTAAGACAGTTACTTTTGGATTACACGACGTTGTGGATTAGCATATGTATTTATTATGTTTTGTTTTAATACTAGAAATTGGTACATGACAAGAATAGCTATCGCTCTATATTTCGAGATCACTACATCGCTTACTTCATATAACCACATATTTTTAATTGGCTTAACTTTCTTTAAAATCGCTACAAAATTAAAAACAGAACTGCACATTATTATTTTTAATGGATTATAATATAATTACAGCGCTGAACGCAAATCAGCAAGGCACCATTAAGCGAGGTGCAATTTCTTCTTTACTGGTATTTTTCCTTAAAAAATGAAAGTTTTTTTGACGAAAATCATAGAAGACTGTAAGAATATGCATACATATTTTATCAAAACGTAACAGACTTGCTGATGACAGTTTCCTAACAGAAAATTGGTATATTAATTAAAAAATGGTGACAGCGATCACTTCACACATAGTTTTCCGAAAATAATAATGTGTGTTTTAAATTAGAGAAAATTGATGGAAAAAATAATAACTCATAATATACCCACACCAGATTAATGAGCTAATGCCCAACTCCACGAGACACATTTTAGATCTGAAATTTTAAATGAACTAAAATTTCGTAAAAAAGCCATTTTACAAATGCATCAATTTTTTCATTACATACACTATTATTAAAATATCTTTAGATCATGATTATTAAAGGTTAGTAAAAAAATATGGTATTCAATGGAAGCTAATCGACAGTCAATCTGTTAAATTAAATCAGAAGTTTAAGGTTCTCGGGGGGCGTAAATCCTCTGTGTGTTGTTTGCGAATGGCATCTGTCTTGCGTCAGTCGTTTGCGTCATGCGTCAAGCGTCGTTTTGCGTCAATCTGACGCCTGACACTGACTAATCAGATAATCGATGGCATCCGGGGTTGTATCTTAGCCTTAATGATCCGAATAACCGTAAACACGTTTGATTGTGCACCGTTTAGATAATTGGAATGCAATTGACGTATAATGTCCGGGATGTTTTATTTCTAGTTTCATTTGTTATTGAATAAATGTAAAGATTTTTTTTCTGTTTTCTTTTTTCAATAACAATGTCATTTTACAATTATAAAATAAATAAAATTCGTTCATTGAATTGTCTTATATTTGGAAGAATACCATAATAATGACGTGATAAAAATATCTATATCAATTATTACGTATATATTATGTATGATTATAATTTTGTCAGAACTATCAGAGGGCGTAAGCCAAAATATCTATCAACTATATATAAATAATATTTGAAGAACTAAAGTGCGTGATTATTTTTTTCACCTCGATACAAAATTCAAATAGAAGCTCAAGTATCAAGAATTACCAAATAAGTTTGGCTTATTTTGATAAAGTTGTCGTAATTTATCGTATAAGTTTTCCTTGATTTTTTTTTGTTTACTATTTTTACAAAACTGTTAAATGATTTATTTTCAACAAAAAAAGAATTAAACTATTTTCGTTTGTAGCAGCCAATTGTACAAATCCACATAAAATGTTACCAAAATCTGTATTATTGACACGATAGACTATGTGCTTAATAGAAGCCACTTTTTTACTGAAATATTTATATTACAGTAAATAAATAAATTATTTTAAATTTTCAATAATTCAAAATAACCAATGAATATCCTATCTTAAGACGTTCTTAAATAAAAACAATCAATCTAATTATAGTATTAAGCTCATTCAAAGTGGAAATGATTTAATAGAAAAAAAATCACTATGGATTATGTGCATTTTTTGTTGGCCATTTTTTTTAAATATTTATGTGAAGAAAAGTGATAAAAACATATGATATTGTTACCATAAATTGGAAAGTGGCACAGATAAATTCCACTTTTTTAATAAAACCCATTTTAAGATATCAGAACAACATAACGTTTGAAAAGACTAATGGGAAAAATCGAAAACACATTTAGAATAGTCATAGAAATCATTGTACACAAATTTACTACAGAATATTGACAACTGATATCAGCTCTTATAAAAAAGCAATTAAAATATAATTGAGAGTTATCTGTCTTAGTTTTTTATGAAATATTTAGACCATTTCTGAAAAAAGAAAATTCACGTTACAAAATAAACTCGATTTCATTGTTATTATTCATATACATACTATTATAAGATTTAATATTGAAAAGGTTTGCTGAGCATTATTAATGATCCGATGATTCAGTTTGAGTATCAAGAAACAGTATATTTACCCTCTTGTAGCACACTTCACCCGACTAACGGCATCCCCTATTTATCCGTCTGCAATGTTGATTCCCTTATAAAACCACCCTTATTTGAAAGGGTTCTTCACTCAAGTAGTTGGCCAATGTCGTGGCTGCTTTTTGTGAGTGGTCAACGTAAGTTGGGTTGACTCTATTCACAAATGCATAAAACATCAAGTTGTTAGCAGTGCCTTAGCAAAGATTTATAAAAGGTAATGAAAATATTAGTCAAAGCGAATTTTTCCCTATTTTTAAAGTTTTCTCGTTCACTCATGATGACTTTTGGAATCGAATGATTCACCACTTTATTTAATCAAATATATTTCATTGTAAACAGTTTTTATTTCTTGAATGAATTTTCATTTATTTGGTAAAACTTTATTGTAAATAGGTGGGAAAATATCAAAGAAATTTAATTCTAAAATTTACAATAAAATCGTAATTTCTAAAGCTTTACTAATTTGGTATGGTTGAGAAAAGCACAATATTCTTTTGTACTTATTTCCAATTTTATCTTTCAAGCTCATGACTGGTTTCGCTCATGGGGAGCATTTTCAACTGATCAGTTGACAAGAGCAAAACCGGTGGAATACTTGGTGGAAAGGTATACATCAAGAAAAACACAACATTCCTTTGTACTTTATTTCACTTTATTTTAAAAAGGCCAGTACCGGTTTCGCTCATTGCGAGCATTTTCAACTGACTGTTTTATTTTTACCTAAATTTTCAAAAATAATTATCTATTTACCCTTGTTTATAATAATAAGTTTCTAAATAATATTTGTTGACAAACGTGACGGAAAACGTTTTTCACGAATAAAGGGTTGGTTTGAATAATAATTGAATACAATAAGTTTCTTTTCAATGTTAATAATGTATGGGGCAATATTACCCAATATGCATCTCCTTGATCTTCGCCATAACATCCCTTATATCGAGCACTCACACTCAACACAAGAGGTGATCTAACAATTACACGTAATTAATAGCACTAGGATTATCGCCTCACTGGTGTTCCGTATACAGGACAATTTTCTGTGAACGTTACCGATACGTGATAATGCTCTTACGAACGTTCTAGATTATGTGGGCATCCGCAGTAAGCTTAACATTGGCCAGGTGCTTCAGCTTTGTATGCATACAAATAATTGGGAAATTTATCTTTTTGATAAAGTTCACTTATCACCAACAAGTATTTTTTAATTAACTAACATTAGCGCATGACAATACTTGTTTTATATTAATCTGTAATGTAAAAATATCAACATAATAAGTATAACATATATTTTTTTATATGTTTTTTATACTCCATCAAAAAAACACTTTTTTAATACAAATTTAAAATACAATATTCAAAGTCTACATACTAAGTTGTATATATTTTTTATATGTTTACTACATTTTTTTACTGAGTGGTAATACAAGAGTCGAAAAAGGCTATCAAAATAAATTATATAATTTATCTACGTATTGCTTATTAAAGCCGTTTTATAAAATTTATATTCAGGTTTTTTTATGATTTAACTATTCTTTATTTATAACCTTTTGGACTAATAAAAATGACAATATAATGCATAAAGTTTAAGTATACACGAAAAAAGGATGAAAACTTATTGCAATTTTTTCGGGTAAATTAGTTTTATTAAATAAAATTCAATTATATGCATAAGGAATATAAGTTAACGAAACCAATCTTATCAAATTCTATTTCGTTCATTATTTAAACAGTCATTTGTTTACTTCCCACTTTGACATTTTTCTCACATTTTGTCAAGTTTTGTATGATTACCAAGCGGTATACATATGATATTAAATTAGCTTTGAATCGTTCAAATTATGTACATTCACACAGATTTTGTCACTAACGACCCGGGTTTCGCCTTTCGGCATATTCAGGCGTTCAAGCGCACTGATGAACTTGAACTGACACTTCATGTTCAGTCAGTTCAAGTTCATCCTGTGTGTGAATGGACATAATTCAATGGACACGATTCAAATTAAATATTAAAATTCCATTAAGCGCCTTCAGTCGAAATCTTAAATGAAGTTAGCTTTCTGTACCAAAATGGCTTTCATCTGTAAAGTCTCAACACACGCTAATACTTTTTTTATTATTATTCTTCATCATGAAAAAATATGCTATCAATTTACAAAATGTGTTAAATTTTCACAAATATATAAATAGTTACCACCATAAAATCTTCATAGCTTTATTGCGAAGACAATTCACAATACAATAGCCAAAATAGTAAATTTATTCTTTAAAATTTACAGTTGGTAAGAATATTTTACGAGCAATGACATGGTTGTAACATTTGAAATGCATTAACTATTAAAAAGTTTTTGTATGTTGAAGTCTTATCGCCATTTATTCATTACTGTAATGTAATTGACTCTCATATAGATCAATTAGTTGCCATGGCGATCGATCGTTTTCTGTGTGTAATATTTGATACTGCATCCATTACAAATAATATTATTATTTCGCATGAAGCATTGAAGAACAATCACAACAATACGATCTCAATCAATACTTATCACTGTTTTTTGTCGTGGATATTTCTTCACTATATTATAATTATAATTTATACACCAAAATTTTATGTTAGTTGCTGAATATTTTTGAGATTTGAAATTTATGAATATTACTATTTTTTTGAAACCAGTGATAAATCAGTGAATCGATAATAACAAAAGAATAAAAATAATACAATCAACAAGTCTTACTGGAATTCATTAATGACCTATCTTAAATTAGTCATTATTAATATTTTTTTATTGTCAGTATTTTATTAAGCGAAAGTTCAGTATAAATAAAACGTCTTGTCAGTATAGGCATAGAAAAATTTGGTATTTCTTGTAAGTTTTACCTATAGCCATGATTATAAAAACTGGTATATAGATTTATTAGAACATCAGTAATATAAATACAAACTATTCTTTCAAAACATTAACCATTTCATATAAATACTGAATACCTAATTGTACTGTTCAAAAGTTCATTTAAATACTGACAATAATTGATTCATAATATATATTTATACTATATAATGTATTACGAATGACCTTTCAAAAACTTAACGCAGCATTTATGATTTATTTTTTCCTCTTTTGGTTACAAAGAATAACTTGGAATTGAATTATAAATGTTTATGGTTTTTGTATACTCGTATTTTAATAAATAGATAACCGTGAGCTTAAAATAATTACGGCTTATCAGATCGCCATACCGGACAAAAAAACGGTATTATATGTTAAATACCTTTTTAAATTTTAACAAAATATTTGACGTATGGATAACATTAAGACATCTATAAATTTAGTGAACCTTCTAGTTAAAGTATTTAAATATTTCATTTCAAGCTCACTTGTACCGAGATAGCTCTGGCTGAACACATTTTAAAACACATAAGAAATCCAAGACTCTCGTGATAATGTAACGCTTAAAATAGTAAAGGAAGGTTTTTTTCTTTATTCCGTACAATAAATTACAGTATAACAACGAACAAAAAAACACTTACTTATAAGAAAATAAATAGATTTGGTGTTTAATAATGTTTTATTATTTTGTTTCAGCTCGGGGACTTATCCAATCCAGAATTGAGAATACTTACAGATCAATTAGAAAAAATACGCTACGGAGGTAAGTCTATCGTTTTTTACATAATTTGTTTTCTTTTTTCTAAATTAAATTTTGATTTTAATTCAAATTTAAAATATTTTTTTATAAGATGGTGACCGTGTGTGCCACCGCTAGAGTTGACAAATCAGGGTATCCACACACCTCATAACTTTATGTGTATGATCTATCTTTCTATTTCATATATTTTGTTGTCTAGAATACATTTTATTTTTAACTATGTTTTCCATTATTTTAGTAATCAAATACTAAATGATTTTTCATTGTTATATTCTGATCACTTAAACAATTATATGGTTTTTAATGAATGGCGTAGAGTAGGTTTAATTCAATCACTAATCGATTGGCCAATGCCTTTAAACTCAATAAACGTTTTTTTGTTCATAATTTCAAAAAAATACAAAAGCCATATATATTTTGTACATTTTGCTAAAATAGTATTTTTTTATAACTCTTTGACAAAGCGTAAACTTATTTTATTTATTAAAATTGGATATGTTATCGGCAGTGAATTACGGGTAAAATTTATTAAATACAGTTTTAATAGCCTTTGTGCAAATATCTACAACGTGATTTAAATATTCAGTACGTTTTTTGTGCATTTTGTTACAAAGTCAAACCCGTACTTTAATTGCTAGTTGTATTGTGAATTTTATTTTCGAAATAATACTTTAATACAGTTGTGTGTTGAGACTGTTTTTCAATAATAACGGATGTTTTATTGAATTTGCATAAAAGAAACCAGTGGCGCGGTGCAACTACTGTTTTAGAAATAAACTAATTAAGTAAATCAACAATTAATAAAATTAGATTTTAATACAATGAAGTATAAGCACAATAAGTTCTCAATCCCGCTTTAATTGATATTTTTCTTTGCCGCTGTGTATGAACGGAACAATTATTATTTTACAATGACTTTTTAACCACGTGTTTTTCCACAAGTTTTTTTTAACAAATTGTGACTCGTGTTTTGTCTCTTCTCAAAACAAACTGTCGTTAGGATATTTACAAATAAATACAAAATGAAGGTTAAAGTTTTTCTTTTCTACTCGACGAAAGATATAAGTTAAAAAAAACACTTTAATAAATTAGTACTAATAATAAATTATTTAGTTGTATGAGGAAAGGTTCATCTCAATAGAAATAAATTTAATAATAGTGACACGCTTATCTAATTTATATTATTACTTAAATTTAAAATTTTGTCTGAATATGCGTTTTAACAAAGAAAAGCATGTTTCATTTTTTACGCAACCTAGAAAGTGAACTATCAGAAAGTTACTGCTGAATCCATCAAAAATAATAAATATAAGTAGTTTTTATGATTTTAACGACAAACATAAAAAATTCTTCATATTTATATTAGTTAATATAATGACAATATAATTTTATTACAAGTACACTGAAACTGAACAAGTTCAGTTATTTATACACATTTGTATAATTAATTCTAACTGAAATCTATTATTATAAAGTTTTTTTACGAGTTTTACAGATAACGACTGAAAATAAAACCAGGCATAGAGAAAAAGTTTTTGAAAGAATAGAAAAGATAATCAGTTCTCGTACTTGGACTAATCGTTCCGAATATTATATTAAGGGAGACAGAAAAAATAGAAGACTTGTAATAATTTTTCAGTCCTCTCTTCACCCTGTTTTAGGTTCGTATAGGGTGAATGAGAGGGAATAAAAAACGTCACAAACACGTATGCCTTTGGGTATAATCCGTAGACCGATTTGAAATTAATTTATTGCATATAAAATACGATTATGGAATTTTAAAACCTGGACACAACCAATCTAGGTAAAAACTCATTCAGCTTATTGATATATTTAACATTATAAATATTTTTTTAAAAATAAAACAACAAGAACTATAAAATAAAGTTGATAATGCCAATTTTGACAACCATCCGTTATTTATACTTGCGATATGCGTTACAGCCCTAATTTTGAAGTAAATTTGGAACAAAAATATAATGTATTGCCATTAATAATTGACAGATATACATTTGAATAATATATATAACATCAATTGATAACATTGATTCAATACAGTTATTTAAGTACGCAAGTAAAACATATTATGTTTCTCTTTTATTAACAACATAAACCATTCATAAAATTCTTCCCATTATCCCTCATCGTTAAGGTAGAAAAAAATTAGAGATTACAATTTACAGTTATACTTAAAATAAAAAATATTTCGTAGAAGAGATGTTTTGTTTGAAAGTAGAGACACGTCACACATTTAGTTGCGAAACAATTGTAATGACGCAATTATAATATTTTTTTTTATCAAAAAAAAACATTTATTAATTAGCTAAATCTACTGAAATATATAAAAAAAGATACAATTCTTATTTATTAGGTTGGCTCATACTTAGAAGAGCTCTATCATAAAAAGTATTTGAGATCTACAAAATATTGTTGATAACTATTTAGACTTACTTATATGTGGTTTAAAAGAGATACACAATACATTTTCTCATAAATTCTTACATCCTAGCTTATATTGTTATTATTATTTTGTAATCGTGGATGTTCGTACACCTTTGGCCCTACGGTTGTCATTGTTAATACAAAAAAGCGGAAACAGAATGGTGAATGCAAATTTGAAAATCAATTAGTCATTAATGGCGGCCGCCGGGGGGACATTTTTTTTGTCGACAGGTCGTTGGGGACATTCCCGATTGTAAAATTGCAATAAAAACCCGCGCAACTATTTTGCATTCGTTTGTGCCAAAAAGTTATGAGGCTGCTTCGTGAATTATTGCGCGGTTTCGACATTGTAATTGTTAATTCGGCGTAATTAATTTTCACGGAATGTCCTTTTTGATTTATACGCTCAAATTTTAATTAAATCGAATATTTCCGTAAAATTCTCCCCAAAACAATGCGGACAATGCTTGTTTTGGATAATGCGTTTCACATTCGATTGCCAATTGTTTCCTGTTTCCGGTTCTGTAATTCGATGTTTGTCTGTATTAATTATTGTATTTGGTCAAACTATTTCAGACTTATCCGTTATTCGAAATTTTTGGAACTAAAGATGTGTAAATGCAATAATTCAAAAGAAAAATATCACATTTTTAGTGTTCATTGTCAATTCTTGATAGAAAAGCAATATATTTAAATGAAGTATATTGATGTCACATTATTTATAGGTTATGATTAATTCGCTCATCACTATCATTGATAATGTGAATGATATTAAAAATTATGTACAACAGTTTAGTAATATTTAATAGTCCTGGTGTGCTTTCCGAGTTCGTAAATGATTTGAATGCTTTAAGTACCAAACTAAAATACTGTCACAGACCATACCCTGACCTCTCACAGGTTATCTCATTTGTAATGATGATGATTTTAAACAGGCATCTCAAACAAACACCCTTTCAAAACTAAGTTGGGGATACACCGAAAATTCTTAAGAATAGCTTATTTTTTCTTATGTAAGTAATGTAAAGATCATTTATACACAGCTAAGGTAATATTAAGCTTTTGGGACATTTAAATTATGTAAGTAGCAACTATTTTTGAACAGTAGTAAGTATAACAACCCAATGCTGTCTGCTTGTGCCTCGGGTTTCAAAATTCCATAAAAATCATGAGTAACCGATTAGCATTTATCATTTTTTTTTAAATAACCACATTTACAAAAATCTAGTCAAATTATTATTTGCTTTGTAGAAAACAGTGAAAGTGTCCCAAAAACATACTATCATAATTATAATCATGTTCTTCGTCAACCACCCAATATTTAATATTATATTACATATTATAATATTTTTTAATTGTGGAGTACACATTTTTGATTCAAAATTTAGAAAACATATCTAACTTTAATAGTGTAATGAAAATTTACAAAAACCTTTGTTCATAAAATGTAGTGATAATATTGACTATTCTTACTTCGCATTTTAACATATCAAATTAAATATAAATACATGTTTATTATTATTATAAATCTGTCTGGTATATTCGTCGGTATATTTGATTGGTTTTAGGTAATTATTTGACAATGTTTATTTGTTTTCGCAGGAAACGAGGTTCCTATCAACCGCCTGTCCATAAGAGGACTGCTTCCAGATACAGACTCCTATATGACCTACGATGGGTCAACAACAGCTCCAGCGTGTCACGAGACTGTCACATGGATTATAGTCAACAAACCTATTTACATCACAAAACAACAAGTAAGGTTTTTTCATCACTGTATATTTAAGAGTTTTAAAAAGAGGAGGAACGTTGAATTGATTTTATGATTGCTTATAGAATTTGTATTGTTTACTTGTCACCAATAAAATTTAAAGCAAGAAAGAGTATAATTTTATTTTACATTTTAATATTAAATAATAACAAGTTGAAGAAAAATAAAAACGAGTATAAAAGTATACACTGTATAAAACATTTGTAAATACAACTTCCAAATAAAGAATATGACATCATACGATAAAATCAATTTTTGTTGATACATAACTAAAAGTCTTTTTTATAAAAATTCCAACAATCAATTTTGGAAAATTCATTTATCATCATTTATTTTACTGCAATTTTCAATCGCAAGTTTCTTTTTGCCAGAAAAATAACTTCGGTATTTGGTTTTTTTTACATAAAATTTGCATAAAAATAAGCTTCGATAAACAATAAGTAATTAAAAACTTGATCCGGTATTTTGTGAATTATGAGAAACATGCAATTATTCGTTGAAGCTTTTGTATGTTTTCGTTATTTTTATGTGAATAAATAGCCTTAAACGAAGAGTTGTGGTCTATAATTTACATATGGTGCTGCATTATTTCTTAATTATTATAATTTTCGATAAAATGTAGTGCTTTTAACATTCTATTGAATGTATGATTTGATATTATATTTCCTTATCGCGTATCGTAAAACGGCATACGGTTTTTGTAAAAAGCTTCTGTGTACACGCAGCGTCTTTAGCGGTGAGTACCTGTTGCTCTCCGAAGCCTGAATAAGGCTTTGACGGTGAAGCGGTAGGCGCCGGCGGGCAGGAAGCCGGGCGGGCGTCGCTCTGGCCTATACTTGTTGCGGCGTCGTCGCGTCAAACTTTTGTCAGGCCGTCACTGTCACAGAGGTTCTATTCAAAGAGAAAAAAAGACACTTTCACGCTACTTGCCTATTCCAAAAGCTCGCAATCAGAAAGGTTTTTTGGGAGTCCTTTTTGTGAACATTCCTTTTAATGGATATTTAACCATTATAATAGATGCATTTGATAGAAAAAAATAACAATTAACGTTATTTTTTTACTTTCCACCTTATGTTTTAATTAGTGAAATAACATTTGTTTGTAGATGTTTGTCAATCACGTATTATTTGCGAATATAGTTTTTCAACATTTAAAGTAAAATAAGTCAACTATTACAACTGTTCTTAATATTTAATCATCTTTTCGTTAAATGTTTACTACAAACAATTTGTTTCATTACACCAACTATAGTTTCACTCAAGAGCCAATACTTGAGAATAAATACAATAGTCCATGGATAGACGATGATGTCAACGAGAGTCATATCCTGGATTTTCATACATATAAAAGCCATGTCACGTTCTCACGAAGAATTAAAATACAAATTCAAATTTAATTAAATTTCTACACAAATTTCAATTGCTATATTAGGTATAAAAATATGTATATTGAGAGATATTGAAAACTGCTTTTAACTCTATGAAAAGTTGCATTTTCCCATGTCTGCTATAGTCTATAACAGTAATCGCCAAACGGTCGCTCGCGAGCTACCGGTAGCTCGCCAAGGCTTTTTCTGTAGCTTACGTAGAATATTTTATCATATTTATAAATTTGCATATAGTTTGGCATAAAACGGAAGTCGCGGGCTCGATTCCCAGTACGGACAGTTTCATAAATTGATTTTTCAATCGATTTATGAATCTCTGTTCGAAGGCATGGATGTATGTGATGTTTAAAATTCCCCCCCTTCCACCCATCGTATTCTATGAACGGGACGTATCGAGAGCGATTAGCTTACCACTAGTCCTGTCCTAGCCTTATCTTTATATTCCTTCTTTCTTTGGAAAAAGAGAGGTTGAGCAACTGAGAAACAAGCAGTTCTCGTAGAAACACTTCTGTTGAGATAAACTCCATTAGGAGTTCAATGCTCTACATTGGGAGCGGACATGGTAAATATATATATATATACTAATATTATATATGGTACTATAAGGGCCGATGATAAAAAAGAATATAAAGAAGGAATATGTATAGGTAGCTCACCAGACAATATCAATTTCTGAAAGTAGCTCACATCCTTATTGAGTTTGGAGACCACTGGTCTATAATGTGAAAGTTTGGCATGTGTGTTTGTCTCATGATTTAAATTCACTACCTACCAAGAATTGTATCGATTGATATTTTTATTAAATGATTTAAACAGTTTCGTACTCATTCGAAAATGAAGAAACTTTTCATTTCTAGTGAAAAAGACAGTTTTTTATTAAATTTAATTGTTCCATACTTATTAGCGATCAATGATTTGATAGCTTTTTTTTAAATTCTTGGAAGAACCAAAAAATATACGAAATAGTTCTAGGACTATTCTTTTTTAGTGTTAAAAAAACATTTGTTTTAATATTAGGTACACTGTGTATCAATTGTATTCAAATGAGTTTTTTTTACCGCCACATAAAAATGAATCGTCTTTTGAATCCATAGCAGATTACGTCTCAAAATAACTACAATATGAATCAAAAATGCAAAATATGTGTTTTAATTGTGGTAAGCTTTCAATAAATTACAAGAATAACGTTTTACCCAATTAAACAACGATTTATGTCAAGCTGACTTGTGCTTGACTTCAGTCATCAATCCAAATCTCTAACTGTAGTTTAGTACCTTAAGTAATTTAAAATATTGTTTGTTTTATTAAATTTAAAAAGATCATAATCGAAAAAACAACAAACACATATTTAAGTAATATAAAACAAATAATTTTACTAGCTGATATTAGATGGTGAATTTAATTTAAAGCCGCCATTGTCCTGGAAGTTTCAGTCCAGGCATTCAAAGCGCCAAGTTGTTTTTAAATCACGATGTAAAATTTCATTAAATTCCAGGTGCCGTTAACAAAACACGGGCGTTAATGAAATTAAGAGGGACTCTCCCGAGAGATTAGCAAAAAATATGATTAATCGCTGAGCTCAACGGATTACACCTAATTGTAATTGGCATTTATTTTTTAAATTGATTACAGTAACAATGTTAATTCATTACGGGATGGTTAGCAAATAAAATCGTTAACGTGCTCTTAACACATTTTTGTTTTCATTTGGTATTGTTTAAAATGAATCATTTTTATTACCAATCAACAACACATTTTTCCTTAAAATCTTTTTGTATTTTATACCAAATTGTTTTCTCGAGCATTTATAAAATTATTGAACAAATTGAATTATTTATTATATATTTTAACTCTAAATTAAATACATAAAAAGATTTAGGGTGTTCACTGTCAAAACTTGGTAGAAATGTATAATATTAAAAAAAAAATACTCATTGTTATTAATATCAATTTTATTTATTAAGATCGGGACTGGTTTTGCTCATTCATGAACATAATCAACTGATCAGCTGATTTAATATTTGAATATAAAAATTTGTCGAATTATCGAAAAGACAGTGCAGTTATTTTTATGTCCAAAATTATAGTCTTTACAACAAACGAATACAAATCATTAAATAATAAAATTATAAATTCATCCAGTACTATTTTTACGCGATTTTGTCGAACGGCACCGTTTATTTTTTTACGCAATTTTTATGCAAAAATTCAATACGATCGTTCAAAATTTCGCAAAACAGACACAGCAGCAGATAACTGCTATATTGAAAAGTGAATACAATTATGCAAGCATACATTTGTATCTATTTCTCTTTGTTTTTTTGGACGACATAAAAAAATTTGTCGTAAATATGTGAATGCGCGAATTTAAAAAGCCTAGTTTTAGCTTTTCATACTTGTTTTAAACTTTTTACGCGATATTTTGAATTTTGGAACCAATTTATCGAATTACATATATAAGAGTAAGGTTTTTTAACCGATTTATTTTATACCCGTCAATTTTTTGAACCCAATGCAATGCATACAATGGTTGGGCTTACTACATAGTAATCTACTATTCAAATATTTAATTATCTGATACGTGTTTTTTTCTCTGCCTATCCGTGCTTACAATCCAAATAGTACAGTACACATAGCATTTTTCTTCTTTGATCTTGTTCTTATCTTCGGTCATGTGAGACTTTAGTTGCAAGAGCTGATTAACTAATTTATGCAAAATCTTTTTAAGTGTAAATTGAAAACGGCGAGTTTGTATTTTCTTATTTGAACGTTGGTGCTAAAATGATTTTTATTTGATATATAAATGGTATTATAGATATTCTTGTCAGACATAAACGCATAGCGCTTTCGTCTTTTTTTACAATAAGTATTATATATATTTTTAATAAGAATGATTTCGATTGTTTTTACATTAATAATATTGATTTCAGTGACCGCATATGACATATTCACAAGAGAAAGCTATTTTGTTACATTTTGTTTATATTTATTATGTCAGAAAACATTTCTTTGGAAATCATTTAAACGATAAAAAAAATCTTTCCTACACGACAAAAGATGAAAAAACTTTCCTATCACGCGCTTTCCTTGAACCATGTCACGACGCCTTTCCCAGGCGTCGCTTCAGGCTTATTATTTCGTTACGGCGCCGCCGCGAAAGAAACGTGGCACTTTGACAATGCGCCGTCCACCAGAGCGAGCGAGACATAAGCATAACAAAATTCTGTCAGATCCAGCTTAACTCGGATAGCTCGATAAGTTGTCACATTTTTAGACGGCCCCTGGCCTCTGGTCTCAAGGGATCTAAGAAACCGACGCAGGCAAAAGCTCGCCTCAACTTTGACTCTGTTTTACGATAGAGCTTTTCTCGATATTTTATTTCCACATTTACTCGTGATGTTTCTTTAGTAAAGTTTTGCCACTGAGATTATTATTGGCACTTTATAGCTAACGTTTATGATAAAACTTGATAAATGACAATCTGTTGTGGTAACAGTGTTTTATTTTCCTTATAAAAATATATGACGAAACATTGTTATCGTGATTAAGTCTTCATCAAATATTGTGATGGTTCACATAAATATCAGCTTTCAATAAACCAGCGTTAAAAATTCCTTCATAAATCATATAAACTGCTTTAAACATTTATTTAAAATATAATCCGCTGGTATGAGTGGTTCCTTGATTTAATCATTTAATTTTTTTTTACGTCTATCGTTACGAGAGATCTTTATTTTGTTTAATTTTTAAGCATATAAATGTGTATTTTGCTTTTAAGTTTCATTACATGTGTATTATTCTATATAGTATAAGAGGGGGCGTTAGGTCAAACAACACTATCTACAAATGTGCACCTTTAAAGGAGAGCCAAACAAATTATTTGTTATTATTTTGTAATTTTCAAAGCAGATGTATATTTGAAATTTACGTACATTTATAATGATAATACTAAAATCTTTGGTTAAGTCAAGAAAAATATAAAACATGAAATTGTGTGTAGTTGGCGTTAGACTTTTTTGGTGATTTATGAATAAACTAGAAAAGATTGATATAACGTTGTAATACGCTCAGCTAATTGCGTTAGCTTGAATTATGTACATTAATTAATCTCAAGTATGTTAAAATTTTGCTTAACTTACTTTTAAATGAGAAGATTAATATAGGACGTAACTCACATATAACAAATGTTACAGGAGACACAAACAACGTTTTTTAATGATTTTGGGCTGAAGTCGAATTATGAAATATACACAACCTGAGACTGATAAACTGGGTTTTAAGTCATTTATCTTAATATTTTTTTCCATAAAAATATTTTCTTAAGTCTTTTTTCCTGATCTGAAAAGACTTTTCCGAAAAATATCTGTTTTTAAAAAACTGTGTGTTACGTCTTTTTTTTCTTTCACAGTCGATATTAAATTATAATCGTAATTAGCATTACACAAATCAGGTGAATTAATCTTCGCTAATGCATTTAAATTTATCATTGGCTTGAGTTTAGACTCGTATTTTAAAACATTGTTTTTTTAGATTTAACTCTTGATATTCGAGAGCGCATTGTTTATTTTTCGCAGGGCGCATGTGAAATAAACAGCGTACGGGAGTAGATATATGTTTACAAAACGGTAATGTTTATTCAGTTAATTTCCGCTGTATCATCGTTCGTTTTTGTTTCTCGTTGCGCTTCATTAGACCCTTCGCCCATAAACACAGAAACCGGTTCGTTACATCGCTGTCAACGATGCAATATCTCTTATGTGAGGATATCATTTTTTCAAGTAAAGCAGCGGTGTGAAAAAGATCTTCATTTTGTCAAACTCAAATACAAAACAATGACATCTCTCATTTAAATTTTATTGCAAAAAACTTTTAAAAGATATATTTGAATGATTTTATCCATAAAATCAGATACAATTTTTTATTATTTAGAGGCGTATCTCTACTACGACGTTATACTTAAATCAAGTATTTTTACATTAGAAAAGCTTCTAATTCATATAGATTTTTAAATAAAGTTTATAACAAAAATTCTTCTCTTTCCTTTCCTTTTGTTCTCGTCAATTTTTTTTATTTTTTATGTTGTGAATTTAGTTGTTTGTAAAATGTGTATGTGTGCATTGTTACATCATAAATAAATAATACATATATTAGATGAAATAAAACAATTATTTCCATTTTTTTTACTTAAACTGTGTGTAACAAAAATTTAAATATTCGAATTTGTCTCATCTATAATTTTAAATATGTATTATTTTTGCTACGTTTATTTTAGCGGGTAGAGTTTACAATCTCGTAATTTATGAAATAAACATACTTATTTTAATTTTATTGTACTTAAATAATTATAAAAATCTTTTCCAAAAGATCGTCCATGTTACTAATAAAAAACTACGAGAAAAATTATTAAGCTTTATTATTTAAGTCTGTATAAAAAACTACGGCACTCAGGCCAAATTCATCCAATCCCTATTTGCCATCCAGGCCAGTTCCGGCCAGATGGTGCGCGTTGATTGAGTCACAAATCATTTTGGTGATAGGAAATACTTACTTCAAACCCCAGTTTATTGAAATTTAATCTCATAAAAAAATACCATTAAATACTTTGCATTAGTAGACATTATTATTGTTATGATTATACATGTGATTCTTTTGTATAAATAAAAAGGCAGTTTTATTTTTTTATACCGCTCTGATCAAATATATTCATATATAGTTTTAATTCACATTTTTCTGAAACAATTGTTATATGAATCAAATATTTAAATATATTACTCAACACTTCCCTGACAGTGCTAAAAAATACTTGCGATAAGCTGCTGGCACTTAAAAAACCAAGTGAAAAAACATGTGTTAAAACTTACACTATGTATTTTACGGTAAAAAAACCATGAACTTATATTTAAAAAAAACATGTTTGTCACTTTTCTTAAAGTACCAACAACATATCAGAAGTATTTTTAGCACCGTATGGAAAGTTTTAATGAAGTAATATATGTAAACTTAAAGTAACTAGCCGCCTGTTTGGTCGAGTGGTCAACGTTGTTGGCTTCGGCTACGGAGGGTCCGGGTTCAAATCCTGGTACGAACAGTTTTATAAATTGATTTTTCAATTGATTTATGAATTCCTGTTCAAAGGCATGGATGTTTGTGATGTCTTTAATTCCTCCCTCCCACCCATCCTATCCTATGAATAGGGCGTATCGAGAGCGATTAGCTTACCACTAATCCTGTCTTAGCCCTATCCTTATATCCCTACTCTCTTTGGGAAAAAAGAGGTTGAGCAACTGAGTAACAAGCAGTTCTCGTAGAAACACACTTCTGTTGAGATAAACTCCATTATGAGTCCATATGCTTCACATTGGGAGCGGACATGGTTTAAAAAAATATATTTAAATATTGGTTTCGTATAATAATTCTTTCAGAAAAATGTAAAATTATATAAAACTAAAATTATATATACATATATGCATACATTTGATCACAGCGGTATAAAAAAATATCACGGTATATAAAAGAATTACCTGTATAAACATAATATAAATTACTTTCAGGCACGTCAATCTTCATCTTTTTACGATCTGGACCTTAACGATAAAAGTTCGCCAACCCCTGTTATGTGAAATCAAAATAAATATTGTAGTGACTGGGACTTGTCGAAACCATTTTTTGACGATCTTTCCTAAAAAATATATGTTGATGTGCTAACTATCATCATGTATATTATTTAAGTATTTATAAAAGACGTCGGACTTATCGAAATGTCATATTTGAATATTTGTCCATAACGTGATTGGCAAGTATCAAGAAAGTCAGAAAAGTATTGCTAAATTGAAAACAAGGTTTCATCATTCAAAAAAGCATTAAGTAATTCACATTACAAACTGTGGTTTATTTTTTGTAAAGCTTAATGAAAGTTTTCTTAGCAATATTTATATGAACAAAATTGTTCAAACTGAACAAAATTGTTCAATTGAACAAAAAAGATTCTAACAAAATGAGTTAAGCTTTGTAATTTTTATTGGCAATGATTAAATTTTAGCCATATGAAACAGTTTTTTTTTCAAAACTCCAACTCTAATTACATAATAAAAATACTCAATATGAGCTGTGGCGTTATACGTTTGTTTTTAATTCATGTGAGTGGACTTCCAGTTTGGAGCATATGGCCTTCTACTGAAGGTATCTTAAAATAAGTTTTTTTTTCTACGAAAACGGTTGTTTTCTCAGTTAGCTCAACTTTTCCTTTTTGAATTGAGCAGTAGGGAACAAAACGATAGGAAAACATGACTTTTAGTTGACTAATCGTTCTGCATACGCTTTGTTATTATAAGATTGGAAATTTGGTAGAAAATTTTTAGACATCACAAACACCCATCGAACAGAAATTGAAACATTTATTTAAAAATGTTATTCGTACCAAGACGGAAGCCAACAACGTTTACCGCTGCGCCACGGACTCAATATAAAAAAATAATATACTGTTTTTAAAACGTTAAATTAAAAGTTACTATTTTCGACAAGCTGCATTTTTCCTTCTTTTTACAGTAAAATTATGTTAGATAGTAATAGTTATATCGCAATTATGTATTAATATTAAGATATGATATTCATCAATTTAAAATGAATGTAAAAAGTAAGATCAACGTAAAAGATTTTATTTCTGATGACGGAACGGTGCTGAATTACCTATCACTTTGTTTACAATTTTTAATAACTTAATTTACGTCTAACTATTATCATTGAAAAAAATATGTGTTTAAGCATTAGGAATTTATTTCACCCATTGAAGTGGATTCCGACTTTTCAGTTAGAATTATATTATCGCCAAATTATTAAAGCGATGACTGTTTATACTTTTCATAATTTTATTTGTTTCCCTTTCAAAGATTTTATCTCGTTCAATCGCCGGGAGCATTTAATTAGATTTGAGAATTCTATCCGATACGTAAATACCGTAGGCAAAGTTAACTTAAATATATTTTACAACTTCTCAAATTACTGCTGATATCATTTACTGAAAATTGGCCATTGAATTTAAATATTTTTTTGTTTCTGAAAATTTACCTGCGTACATTGAAATTGGAATCTGAGAGAAGTAAAAATAGCGTCCAAAATTTTCTAATACGAACTTACATTTTATACTCAATCTTTCTTTAAAAATATCGTTTTCATTAGCCGGTCTTCACATTAATAGTCGACATGCTTAAAAAATATATGTGGCAATTAAATGATGTTTTTAGGTCTATTTTTAATTATCAAAATATTTGGCTAATAATTAATAGTAGAAAGATCAAACGAGAAATCGATAAGATTGTTTTGTTAGTCAATCAAGATCAAATTTAGAAGATTATTTTTTATTTCTACACTTAGCTTTCCGGGAATCGAGCTCAGACCCGTTGGATCGATAGAAACAAGCTCTTACTACCAGGGGAAGGGGGCAACATGATATTACTAGCAATGATTCATAGAATATTTTTTTTTATAGTTATTCATGTTTAGATTCGCTGTTCTTTAACAATTCTCAGTAATATTAATATTTATTAAATTAAGAGTTAAAGAAAATTTATTATTTTTGTAACAAATCTATTGAATCAAAAAAAACTGTTTTACGAATTACGCACTATGATATCAAATGATAAAACTTTATAAATAATTTTCAAGTAATGATTATAATTGTAACAACCTTCCATGTATTGAAATAAGACTACTTTACTTACATATTATACATTTAATAAATCAAAAAAAATAAATATCATATTTAAAATTTGTTAAAATTTCAATTTATATTCGGGAAATTTTTAAAACAAAACACTTGTATTAAATCCATATTTTCTCCCGATATATTTATTGTAACGTATTTCCACCAAGAATTGACCGTTTGCTCCTTAAAATTCGTCAAATCATGATATTGTCGTATCAAATTTGAATATAATAAATTTAGGTAATTTCGATTCCGTGGCGCAGCGATCACCGTCGTTGGCTCCTGTGACAGATCTCACGGACTTAAGTATCAGTACAAACAGCGTTTTTAAGTATCGACTTATTGACTTCTATTGAATAGCATAGGTGTCTGTGATGTCTAAAAAGTCCCTCCCCACTCTTCCAAACCTAAAACTAAGCGGGAATAGCGAGAGTGATTAATTAACCACTAGTTCTGTCTTTGCATAATCTTTCTATTATTACTCTCTTTGAAAAAGAAAGCTTGAGAAACTAAGTAACAAACATTTTTTGTGAACAAACTTATGTTGAGATACCTCCATTAGGAGGCCATATGCTACACATTAGGAGATAACATGGGTAAAATAATCAGTTAAAGTTTTGATGATTGTTAATTTATAATGTTTTTTACATATACATAAATATTGAAGTGCATTCGTGAACGATGAAATATTAATATCATTATATGTTCTATTAATACGCATTTGCAATTCAAAAAAAAACTATGCTACGAAAATCTTGAAGAAAAACAATCTAAAAACGTTAATAACAGCTCAATTAATATAAAAAGTGCATCTTGTTAAGTCCTGTTGTAGAGTAAGCAATCCGATTGCAGTCAAAGTTCACTACTACAGCCTGCCCAATGAATGTACCCTTGCAATCGTCGTAGTCTTCGTCCATATCGTTTTCTAGGCACGTACACCCCAGGCAATTAGTTCTGATTGGTCGTCCCATCGTCTCGCTATGTTCCCAAAACACCTCACTTTTCGTCTTCTATTTTCATTTCCCTTTGACCTTCTTTTCCCTCTCAAAGTTTAAAAAACTTTTAACCCCGCACTGAAAGGGAGCAAAGACGGCCTAAACGTGATAAATCTTTTCAATGAAGAAACGCCAGAGCGAATTTATGTCCTCCCCGTGCTATACTTTCTTTTCTATTTGTTACCCGTTTTGTATTAATCAGCAATACTAGGGTACAATAAATGGAAAAACTTTTTGATGCCTTCTACATTTTTCATTGACTTTTTTATAGTTTTTACTCTATAAATATTTTACTCTTTACACAGACTTTCATTTATCATCATAAAGATAAACATTTTTTATGTTAGAAACCAAAAAACTATTTTTATTCATAGAACATTACGTCTTTTGGGTAAATGAGCTAGATTTCTAAGCAGTGACATCTGTTAAAAAGAATACCTCTTAAATATTTTTTTAACAAAAAATGCATTTTATCTTTAAAATAGATCTTCGTATTATAACTATAAAATGTACCATTTGATTAAGCCAATCATTTTAATATTAGATTGCAATGAGTAAAAATGGCACTAGTGGCGTGCGTATAGATTGAACTATATTTTTTTTCTTTCTCTAGTGATAGAATATGATTTTTTACCATGTTCGTTCCCAATTAAAAACATAACATGAGCAAATGATATGGTTTAACAGAACTCTTTCGTCGAGAACTCCCTGCTAAATGACTGACCGTTTTTAGAATTGAATAAGAAGAATGGAATTTTTAACATAACAGACTATGCCTTTGAACAAAAAATGGTTTCACAATCTATTAGTGAAATTTTCTCTATTCGAGATTCAACTCCGTCACCGCAAACACCAAATTGAATGACGTAGAAAACTCGACTTAGGTCCCGGTATGCCTAATGTATTTTTATTAATATTAATGACAAGTTTTTTTGAATCGATAGTGAAATCTTTTTGTTTTAAAAAATAAAACATTAGAAAAAATAATATTTAAAAGTATTCTTAACGTCAAATTCTTTTCCTAAAACATGTTAGTCACTAAATCAGCCATATTACATGTTGGTTGGTGTCTTACACTTGGTTGTAGGGCCTTATGGATTACTCCAATTACCCTTTCGTCTGATGTTGGGGTTTCCCCTCTTTTTAGTGTTGGTTCCTGTCTCTTTTTATTTTTTATATATTTTTTTTTAAATTTTATTTTTTTGATCCCATATTATTTATTTTTTTTAAATATGAGTGAGACAGGATAGTCATCTGTATTGTATTGTTTTTTTTTTTTTTTAGTTTTTTTGGGGTACAGGTGATACAGTTTACAAAAATAATGAAGAAGAGGATAGTACAATGAGCAAAAGTAGTAAGAAAAAAGAGAAAAAGAATACATTGAGAAAAGAGTACAGTAAAAATAGAAAAACAAAAATATAATGATAAAAGATAAAAGAAAGAAAAAGCGTGGGGGTCGTGGTTGTTGGCAAGTCGACGTTTTGTTGACGTTGGTTGACACTGTAGGGTGATTCATTAACCTCGAGCAGCATTGTTATTTTTTGTTTTGTTTTGTGGGGAAATGCTTGTCTGTTTAGTTTTTAAATTTAAATTTAAATTTTGGGAATTTATTTATTTTTTTATAAATTCCGTGTGGTCCCTCTTTTTTTTTGTTTTTTACCCTCGAGAGGAGGTCGAGCCTACAGTGTCGGCGTGTGTCCTATGCCGAGGGTGGTTTTTGAAGACACCCCGGTGTATGCGCCCATTTTGTGGCGTACCAGCATGTGGATGAGGGGTCGTGAAAGAGCTAGGGAGGTTTGAGAAGGAGAACCTTCCTTGGCCGCGCTATGTCTGTGTGTGGGTATTTTATGTAATCGTTTAGTAGCGATTTGATAGTGTCGTTTGGGTGGTCTGCCATGTCGCTGTAGAATTTCTTCGACAGCTTCATGACGTGTTCGAGTATGGTGTCAGTTTTGGTGTCTCTGTGGAGAGTGGTATTTCGAACGAACCAGGGTGCGCCTGTTATCATTCGAAGTGATTTGTTTTGTATAGTCTGGAGCGTCTGGATGTGTTTCATGCTTGCGTATGCCCATATCGGGCATGCGTAAGTCATGATTGGACGAGTAATCGCGGTGTACAAGAGTAGTTTGCTGTTTATTGCAAGTTTACTTTTGTGCCCAATCATCGGGTAGAGTTGGCCTGTGACTTGGGATGCCTGTTTTTTTTTTACAGATATATGTCTGCTGAAATTTAGTCGCGAATCAAGAGTGAGGCCGAGGTATTTTACCGTTCGTGCCCACGGGATGTCTGTGTTTCGCATCCGGATGCATTTGATATTCTTACCGTGTCTATTTGACCTGCGGCTGAAGGTTATTGCAGTGCTTTTTTCTGGGTGTATTTGAATGCGCCAGTTGGCGCACCAGGCTTGGATGTCCGCACTTGTCTTTTGTACAAGTGCGGTGGCTCTATTTCTGTTTAGCGATCGTGCTAGGATCGCTGTGTCGTCTGCGTACTGCGCGACGATTGTTTCGTTTACCCCCGGTATGAAGGCGGGTAGTGGGATGTCATGAGTATAAAGATTGTACAGCAGGGGCGATAAGGCGGACCCCTGCGGCACACCGGCTGTCGGCGTACGCGTCGTCGATAGTTCGCCGTTGACTTTAGTGCGGAAAGTTCTGTTGGTCATGAATGAGTTTATGATTTTTAACATTGGACTTTCGAGGCCGGCCTCGGAGAGTTTGACTATCATACCTTCTATCCAAACCTTATCGAAGGCTTTGGCTATGTCGAGAAATAGGCCAGTGGTGAAACATCGGCGGTTGAAACCTTCGCTGATGAATTCAACAACTCTGAGTAATTGGTGGTTGGTGGAGTGTCTGTGACGGAAGCCGTGTTGCTCATCCGGGATGAGTTTTTTTTCCGTAACGAACTCTTCCAGTCGGGATTTAATTACACGTTCCAGTAGCTTTCCCATTGTCGGGAGTAGGCTAATGGGTCTGTGATTTTCTGGAATCTCGCGAGGTTTGCCCGGTTTCGGGATTAAGATGATGTCTGCGGCTTTCCAGGCGGGCGGAAAGTGTTGGAGGGCTAGGCATGCGTTTATGATCGTTGTTAGTGCTTTGACACCGTTCTCGGGAAGGTGTTTCAGCGCATTGTGCTTTATTTCATCGTTGCCAGGGGCTTTACGATTGGATAAGCATTTGATTCTGCATTCGATCTCGCCCGTGGTTGCGGGTGGGATGGCAGTCGCGGTCGGAGATGTTGTGATCTCTTCAGTGATTTTAATATATTTGGCGGTTACTGATTCTATACGTGTTTTGAGCACGAGGTCGTTTTGGTTGAATTCATTCGGAGAGAATTGTTTCTCGAGTGATTCCGCGAAAGTTTCTGCTTTTTCCGCGGCTGTGAAGACCGGGCCATTCGGACCGTTGAGCGGTTGAATGGGGCATTTTTTGTGTCTGACTGCTTTGCTGAGAATCCAGAAGGGATTGCTTCCTTTGGTCATACCCTGTAGGTATTTGCCATAGGAGGAGTCTCTGTCCATATTACATTTTATATTTAACTGATTATAAAGCATGACAATTGTTGACTGATTGTATAAAATAAACTGTCTTTATTTATTAAAACCACAGTCGTAGTCTTGTATTTTTCTTTGCAAAATATGTGACCAAAAAAATGCACCATTTTTAATATTCGTACAATTATTTTATAATATTCACTATTGTTTACTGTAGTTTAAAGGATAAGGAAATTTACAGGTCGTTAGAGCAAGTTCTATAAAACGATATTTGGTCGAATACCACCTTCAAATACCAAGTAAGCTGAATTCCATTCGCATACAAGGTAATATACCTGTTCTCACTTGTTATATCCCTATAATTCTGCATAACTTGTGACAAATTCCTCAAATAGCACTTCTAAGATATATGGGGTTATTCGACATAACTGGGCTAGATATTCAAAAATATTTTCACTGAAATCTCGCACACATTAATTATAGAATAAAACAAGCATCTTTGATTATCAATAACCATTGTAACATATATTGATGTATTAATTCATTAATTTTAATTTCTCTGGCGCAACTAGGGCATCCAATCCCGTTCAATTTCTGATCCCGAAATCCTGGGATTGATACGGCTGCGATCCCGGGATTTCGGGATTGAGAAATTTTGAGCATATCCCAAAAATTTACACGAAATTGGCAAATCGAGAATTTCAGATTCCTCGGTGAGCTAAAAAAAACAAACTTCTGCGACAATCGAGAAAAAGTATACCAAACCGAGGTTTTCAAATTCCTCGGTGAGCTAAAAAAAGAAAACGAGGCTTGGAGATAATACTGGGAAAAAGTATAGCGAATCGAGGATTTCAAATTCCTCGGTGAGCAAATCCCAATCCCGGGAACCCCGGGATTGGATACCCTAGGTGCAACGGGCTTTATGTTAAGTTAAATTTCTTTATTGTTTTTTTTTATATAATAATAGTTTTATTCTACTCTCTTATTGATTGATCATGCTCGTTATGAGAAAAACCGGTCCTGATCTAATGAATAAAAGTGGTAAATTAATACAGATATAAATTTATTTTTTTGATAACATACTACTGTCGTTGGTTTAATTTCGATTACTTTGTTTAAATTCTTCATACTTTGGTTAAAAAAGAGAAGCTTTTTATTTTTCATTTTGATATAATTAAAATGCTAAATCAAAAAATAAACAATTTCTACAAATAAAGTGTCGTCAGTGTATGTAAAATAAAGTGTATCGACTTTAACAAAGATGGAACGATAAAGTATTCTCAGTTTTTCCGTTTTTTTGTATACATGTTTGAAAATATTTTCAGCATTTTCTTGAATTTACGTTTGACTTGTAGGTAAGTCTATCGTTGGAACAAGAAAGGAAAACTATCTACTGCTGAGCAATTGTAACGTTTTTTTTTCAATCCGATGCACGTTTGCGAAGAAACGTGGCGCAGAAGCTATCTGAGCTGTTACTAACTTTCAAATAAATCATATTTTTATGTTTTCCGTTTGGCGTGTGGCAAAATATAGGGTTGGTTACTCTTCTTAGAATCGTGCTAAGGAAGAAAAATGTGAAATATCATGTCCACCAACGACAAATAGTAATAGTATACTTAATTTAACACATCTTTTTTTACCGCACTCGTTATATGGTTGCCAAACTCACTTCAAAATTGTCATACCCTCCACCAATCTCTTTATTTTTTTAAACTGTGCTTAAGTTATTTAATTTTAACAAGTACCTACTTACATCCAATGAAAAGTCTTAATGTTAGTAAAAGTAAATGAATATATGTATTTTTAAACGATTAAGTGTATCCAATTGAAAAAATAAACAAATCTTATTCAAATTCTCCTGAAGCATCTTAAATCGATAGCTTTTTACGCTCATTATATATTTTAAATTGAAAAAAAAATCGTGCCCTTAATGTTTGCTGAAATCTTGTTTTCAAAGTTCAGTATACGGCATTTATAATAACCGTTAAGCATAACCTTCAAAATGCTTATGTTATGGCATTTGGTTCTGTACGAGTCAAAGAAAGGATTTTTTTAAATATATTTTAGTGGTCGTAAATTATTACACAGCTATTAATTTATTAATTGAATAAAAGTTGTTTTTAGAACAAGAAAAACTTATTTAAAAAATATATTTTCTGTTTTTAAAAATTAAAGTCCAAAAGCATTATTCTTCAAAAGTTGCACCTTGTTTAAAAAAGACATATTTTAACAGTAAAAAATATATTTATGTTTATTTAATGTGGCAAAAGTTCAGATAATTTTATTTTAAAAAACATATTCAATAGAATAATAATAATAGAAATCAACTTACTACAATACATTTTTCATAAATATAAAAAAAAGAATAGATCAATTGGATAGTTGCTTCAAAGTTTTAATTTAATTATCGCTAAAAACTAAATAGTAAACATAAAAAAAATATGAAGTAAATACCTAATTAAAAATGATTGGCCAATTATGAATAAAGTTTTTACTATTAGTATTAGCGTTTTTAATATCTGTTTGATAACAATGTAATTAACTTTTAAGATTTCGCATTCGAATTACTACTTAACAATCATAAAAAACCGATTTCATTTTTAATAGTTACCTTTACTAAGATAATTATTATTTTGTAGAAATTTTTCCCTCAACACGGCCTCGTAAATAGAACTGCCGTCTCTTTCAGACAAGGGGATGGCAAATTTGCCCATTTCACTTCCACCTACCCCGTTAGACGACTGCTGGATCATAAATTTGTAATACATTTTTATTAGAGGTTAATTAATGGATATGTGTGGTCATGTTCGACTCGGTGCGGCTATATCGATATACAACTTTAACACCTATTTTATTCCAGCCTAAAAAATAACCAATAATTTAATACTTTCGATGCATTAACCATTTACTTTGTAGTTATCCAGTTTTGAAATAATTTTAAACGTTGTTTATAGTAAACCAGTATTCATAATAAATATTTACTTTATTTTAAAGAATATAAATGAATGTCAAAAAACACTTATTTATTATATTCAGTTGGGTGAATACATAAAGTTGGATGTCGATCATATGTCTTAATAACGTATTAGCATTTATAAAACAAAATGTCATTATATCTGCAACAACACGTTTTTTTTATATAAATACATATACACGTTATTATCAAGGTATAATAAAAAAACATTACATTGAAATGCATAGTCTGATTTGACCCATCTGGCGATCATCTCATGAACGTTTAATAAAAAATGTATTTTTTTTATATTAAAACTATATTTTGATGATTTTTAATGAAATTAAAAAGAAATACTTATATTTACATCTACTATCACTATTTTATATCATGTAAAAGTACAACTTTTAATTTTTATCACCTCGTATATAATATTGTACATTGGCTTTCAATGCCTTATTGTAGAGTTATTCTGTTTTACACACACTTTTTCATTCGTGAATTATTAAAAGAAATATATTAACATATATCTTGAGACATCCAAATAATATTAAACAAAAAAGGGAAAGATTTTTTGTAACAAGCCAAGAAAATCAATGTGTTTTAATTTTCCATGTTTTTGTAAATCCTTTAATAACAACAAATGCTGCGTTAGCTAAATGAAATTATGAATATTACAAAATTTACTTATTTAGTAAATCTTGTTAACTTATCGAAGTTACGATGTTTTTTACGATTATCAAACGGACATAATTTTCATTTTATAGCCTTTAACACCATTAAACAACACGTTTTCAGTTTTCATTTTTCACAGTGTAATTTTTCATTTATTTTTGCACTTTTTTCCCTCTATCGCTTTTTATTGGAAGCTTCAGCCGCTTTTGCAAATACTGCATGAACTGTTGCGCAGTGAAAAAAAATCAAAAGTATATTTATTATTGTTCAATACAAAACAATATGGCACTTACGAAAAGCTCTCAATACTCGGAATATAAAATAAAGCCCATCTTATTAATATTTTACTCATTAACGACTTACACGAGACTAAAATGAAAATTCTTTCATTCTTTGGAATATTAGATTTTTTGTTATTGATATTTATAGAAGACTCATTGACATGAAGTGTTTCTTCTTCTAAGGTGTTGAACTTTGAATCAATCTGACGAAAACATATCACTACGAGAGCTTTCGATTGTTAAGCCGTATTGCTTCTGATATTAATATGTTTCGTGTACAAGTGGGCTTACACGAGTACTCTGTAGCTGTACAGTAAATCTTGTCTGTTTTTTGATCGACCTCCTTACCCATCATCAATTTTTACTTTTTCATTAATTTGTCACATTGCTACAACAAGCTTTAAATCTGAATGTTCAATATCTTCAATATATAACGGGTCAGTGGTGCAATGATCTACGTCGTAAGCTTCTAGAAGTTATCTCACTAGTTGGAATCCTAGTATGAACAGCATGTTTTTAATCCTTTTTTTTATTTCAGTTCGAAAGCATGGCCCACCCTTCTTATTAAAAAAATAGGGCGTAGTGAAAGTGATAAGCTTACTACTAGCTCTATCTTTGTCATATTCTTTTTATATTCACTATATTTTTTAAAAAAATTGAGCAACTAGGTCTTTTTTATTAAAAAAAACTTATGTTGAGAGAAATTTATAAGGAGGCATATCCTCACATTGGGAGCGGACATGAATAAATATTATATACATACATATGCGTAAGAACTAATTCCTCCATTTATGAAGTGGATATGGTTCAAAAGGATCTGCGTAAACTGAATATTGTGATTCATACAAAATAGAAGGATAGATTCCAAAATATTCGAAATTTCAAATATCCTGGATTAGGAGAAAAAACACTTAAAACTATAAATCTTTATAGATTATTAGAAAAAATGTGTTCATTGTTTTTACACATGTGACAAAAAAATATGATCAATTAAAAAAATATACCATTTTCTTTTTAAGTAACCTTTTTTTTCCAAATTAGTTTTAATTTCATCGAACATAAAAATCAAAATGATTCATTACTTGTAAAACACTCTCAAAATATCTATCGTAATTGAAAAATGATTTTATACAAAATGATATAAATATGTCTAATATAAAAATAAATATAAAACCATTAAGATCAGTTTCTTTGGCTATCAAGCTAAAATAAACAAAATATATGTACTTACTCACTTCGCTTATTTTTTTTGCCTTAGTAATTATTTCTCTACTATATACGATTTCTACACCAGTATATAGCTCCTTTTTATTGATATAATATTTTTTAAGTACATATCGATGACTTAGCCCCATAGAGTTATAGCTAGAAATTACTAGTCTAAAGATATGGCTGATCAAAGTTTTGACACATCTAAACTATGTAGGAAAAAGTGATGATTATTATTTTTCTCATATTTTTGGTAAATTATTAGTCATGTATTTAATTCAATTCAAAATCAATGCAACGTTGACAAAACGTTAAGAGATATTTCGAGTTGTATTAATATGTAACTGAAAGATATTGTTTATATTTTTCTATTTTCATATACAAACATCTGCCTACTGAGAGAAAAATAGTAACTTGTGTGGAGCTAAAAATGAAAGGTATTTGAAAATAGTAGATATTATAACTAAAACATCTAATTTTGGACTTATCGTTCTATGGAACTAGGCTATCGATATTATTTGATATTATGACGAGTAAAATTATTGTTTGAATTGGCAGTAACATGATAAAACAACATTTTTTAAAAAAATGAATAGAAATATATGCACATCCTCCTTAAAAATATCTTATGTTATTAGGTTATTCGAGATCACGAGATTGTCACAACACCGATAGCGAAAATTCTAAAGTTTACACAATTTCTTTTTAGTACATACGTTTCTACTTTTACCGTGGTGTAAACATAGATTGAAAATACTTATTCAGGCAGTTTATATATTTAGTAACATTTGTTATGTATACACAACATTATAGCTAGTGCTATTTTTAATTCTCTATGACATACTTGTAACAATAAACCTTTCAACAAACTAAGCCGATATCTAATTCCTTCTCTGCAAATCCATCTCAGTTCATATCAAATTGAGATTTCAAATCGAAAGGTTGACAGCCTAGTAGAAACTCCTCAATACTCACATCGATATTATTTTAATTAAATAAGATTAAGTAATTTAATATAAAGTGTCTTAATATTATTATGTAATAAAGGTGAAACAACATTTAAATAATAAAAGTGTTTTAGTAATAATAATCCATAACACATTGATAATAATGTCAAAAAAAATTGAAAGTGATTTTAAATTTGTAATATATTATATATGTACACCTACTAGAATGCATACAACTCCAGAAAAACTAAATAAAAGCCTTTGCAATCGTAATGTACACAACAAACACTTTAACTTTAACTGAGCTTTTTTGAATAATAAATACTGATAAACATTATTTTTATACTAAAATATAATACCTAAAAGTTTGGAATTATTCAAAATATTTCTTCCTTTTATGTTATCTTGTGTAAGTCCCGGCGAAATATTTTGGTTTAAAAAATCAAACGAAACAAAACGCAATGATTACAAAATCCACCCTAACCGGTAGTTCAACATTTTGTCTGTTTTATGAGACATTTCCCATTTCCTTTTTGAAAGAGGAGGCTCTTTTCCCTAAAATTATTTCAATGTTTTTTTTTTATTTATTAGAGAGAGGTAAAAACACCTCTACGTTTTTGGTAGGATATTTTCAATGTATAACACTCATCATCAATATTTTTTAAAAAAATATTTCCATATAAATTAGTTTATTTTTACGAACTTTTGAGAAAAGATAAAATATGCAATTGTGCTAAAAGTTTTTCGTTGCATAGATGAAGTGGCTTGTTTTGACTTGGTTAATAATTACTTTAATTTGATGAATGCTTAAAATATTTGATGAAGTATAGCTTTTTGTCACAACTAGTAAATAATTTAGTTTTTTGACTTTTTGAATCACTGAATTTGCTACAAATTGTTAAAAGTGTTTCGCCTATTTGAAAAGCATTTCCAAACTAACTATCGCAAGAGTATTTATATATAAAGTTGAAATTGATTATAATTCCTAACTTATGCTAAAAAAAACGGATGTTGGGGGTTGTAAACACGTGCTACAATCTGTAACACAATCATTAGAATAACAAAGTTATCAAATTTCATTTTAGATTAAAAATAAATTTACACAAAGATACAGGTCGAATTCGAAGAAAAGGAAAATATTTTGTAAAACTAGCCCGTATTGTACTTTTAATTTTATTAAAGTATTGTTATTAAATGAATTTTAAAAAATCATAGTTTAAAATTTCCAATAGTATTTATGTTACAATCTCTTTTATGAAATAAACCCATACGAGTAAAACTAAGTACGTTGTACATATAACAAAAGACCGAATATTACCTTTGTTAAAATAAGACAAATTCACTTCCACAATCCCCTTTTTTACCTTTTTAATCCAAATTGGATTCTTTTATAAACTGAGATATAGAGTAGACCAGTTTCATATCACTTGTTTGCTAGAAATAAAATAGTACAATGAACACAGAAATCGTTCTATCCATTATTATTCATTCTAGACTAGTATTCATTGTGTCGGATTTGCGGGCATTAGGGCATTAGCTTCTTGCAATCGCATTAGCAGCTCGCGATGCTGAACGCCCCAATGCATCTTCTGACTGCATCTAGCTACCACAGGCATTGCAATATTCACCTATCTGTGAACCACCTTGTACTCACAGGTAAATACTCAAATCGTCAACTGTTAGTATTACCAAGTTATGTTATAAGGCTTTCAAAACACTCCGATTCTACGGTGTATGGACATCTTAAATCGTTTTTTAAAAGAAGTTATGAACCGGTCATTGGAAAAATACTTTTTAATTTATTTATAATTTCATAAAAAACAGAACAAATATTAAAAAAAAAAAAACGAAACTACTTCCACATGCATACAACTGTGGTACCGAGTTGACCAACCCCTCTGTTACTAAAGTAAACTAATGTATCTTTTACACCTACCGAGTACACAGCCAAGAGAGTGAACTCGGTCGAATAGAAAACAATCTGAACGCTACGCACGGGACTTGGCCGAGTTATCTGACGAGTAATTTAAAGTAAGCGAGTAAATAGAAACCGTTTCTATTTCCTTAGTTGAGAGGATACCTTTACCCCCTGGGCACGCCTTTGTACACGTTTTTTAACGTTTCAGAACAGAAAATGAATGTAATGTTATATGCGCTTAATTGCTTACTCTAATAGCAAAAGCTCGGCCGCGTACTCGGTTGGTCTGAAAGAAACTTCAGTCGACATGTAGATCTGACCTAATTTTCTTGTTCAGTGTCTGATATGAAATATCCTGTACTATTTGTACGTGATCATGCTCTGATACAATATTATATGCCGACTTTAAGGTTTTATATTTAGCGAAAACGTGATGTTAAGTTCAAGCATATAACTTTCACACATACCGATATTTAGTTTAACCTTCTTAACACATTTCATTCTTATTCAAATCATTTTGTCTCAACAAAAAAAAACGATATAAAAAAGTAAAACAAAAGTGTTTTTCTTAAAAAAAGCAAACATAATTAACTGAAACATATGCGATAATGGTCTTAATTTAAAAATATGTATTTTTTCATAATCCATTTTTGTCAAGAGTTTTCAATGTACACTGTACACCTTTAAAGTAAAAAATGACGATATAAGTGTCACTAAACCAAAAAATCTACCACCGGTGCGAGCACAGAAATTCCACGAAGTAATAGTACACTGAACGGAAGAGTATTGTAGTGCTATGGTATTAGATATAAACGCGTATAGCATTTTAGTAAATTTATTTTTTAATATAATATGTTTATTTTTGAAAAACTAAATAATTAATTTTGTAATAAAACCTACAACAGATATAATAGTTTACGTACAATTTCACAGTGATTTTTTAAGACATTTTATGCGGCCTGATGTGGAAGTTTGTATTAAATATCTGTGGCATCAAAAAGGTTAATTTGGTAGATTTTTTTATGGCTTAACTATTTGGTTTCATAATAGTATTGAAAGGTTAACTATAGATGGTTTAACACATCTTGGGAAATCGATGTAATCATATGTAGAAGCAATGTACGGCTGGATTCTGGCAATGTGCCACAAATACCATTCCACCCAGCAAACTCTTGTCATATTATCATCTCTCATTTGCCATCCCATGGTACTTAAATGCCAGTCGCAATAACCATCAAGAAATTAATTCAAATAGCTATATCTTTTTTTAATTCCCAGGAAGTTGAATATTTTTCTCATTCAATATATTTAACTTAAGTTTTTAATATATCATATGTTTTTTAAAAAATATTTATTTAATTTTCATTACAATTTATGACTCAATAATGAGTGAAAAAAGTTAGATTTCTTATTGAAATAAGAAATATTAGTAAATGCAAGAAATTGGTTATTATTTGTTGTATACAAGAAAAATCTAATTCCCAAAAATTGGAAAAGGGGTGACTTTTTTTATCGAGTATAAAATTTTCGTCTTGCATTAATAAAAGTATAAAATTTAATTTGAATCGTTCAAATTATGTATATTCGCACAGATTTTGTCACTAATGACCAGGGTTTCGCCTTTTGACATCTTCGGGCGCTCAAATGCACGGATGAACTTGAACTGTCAGTTCAATGATATTTAAATTTCACCAAGCACCTTCAGTCGAAATACTAAAGTATACAATTATTTAAGACCATTAAAAGGTATCGTGTTTATGATTTTCTTCAGCTTTATACAACGCAAAAACAAACAAAAAAAAAGAGATTCATCAATTTATAAAAACTATAAAAATAGCAGAACGTAATATATAAAACACAAATGACGGACAAATAGTTTATAATAAAAAAAATGAATTATCTAATTTGACTACTCTTTATCAATTAATTAGGTGCATTTACATTTTGGCTTTACTAAATAAATACGGGTATGTTAATGTTGTCATTTTCAGGAACAACTGTATTGCAATCTTTCATTCTAGAAAGTCATAGAACTCGAGTATGTATTGTCAAAAGCTTTATCAGCTCATTTGGCTTTAACGTTATTTAAAATATGTTCATGAATGCATACGTATCAAGTTTTATTCGTGATGGAGATAAACAAAACTAATAATCACTGATATTTATTTAAAAAGACAAAATACTTTACAATAGAAAATGCGTTCCAAGTCATTGTACAACTGAAGATTTGATAGAAATGATGAAGTTTTGATTTTGAAATCTAGCACGACGATAAAATTGAAAAGTTAGCCCAACGAGCCACATGCCACATTTCGAATTAATTATTGGTTTAATTTCAAATATATTGGTGTATTTTCTTTCAGAGAGGTGTATTTATTCGCAGCGAGTTTAAATGCCAAGGTGCAGACAGGGAATCAAATTTATTGAAGATAGTCACGCAACCAATACGACTTTGAATAATACTTACGTAGATCAACTCAAATAAAAAATAGTGATCTCACAGTTTTGTATTATCTGGATTTGAATATAGCACGTACAACAATATATCGCATTGATTTAAAATAATTTAAATTAACAAATGAATAACTAAAAAACATTTCAAATTTAATATAAAAACGTTCTTTTTTTTCTTTGTTCTTGGAAGCATTTTTCTTTTTTAATCGCCGTGATTGGGTTGTTAGGATTTATGCTTTTTTTGTCTCTCAAATATAGTCAAAAATAATAATAAGATATTAAGTATCGTAAATTGTTTTTCTAAATTCAATTAACTGGTTAGGTCTGTTATTTAAGACAGTCATAGAATATTGACAAGTATTAAGTAAAAAAAAACAATTGAGACGGAAATGATAGTTTCGCGATATTACTTCCATAAAAATAATAAACAATTAAACGCCATTTCATTAGTTTTAATGACTTAAAAAAACATATTTGGTAAAACACATGAGATAAACTCTACAAAAAAATCGAAGCTCACTAAAAATCAATCAAGAATAATCATATATATATACAGCACAAACACCGATGTCCAATATTTCACTTGCTGGGACTTTAACCGAGAAACAATGGATTGCTTACAGAACGCTCTCACCACTAGTAGACTAGACGTTGGCTGTTTTTATCTCTTTATTATGTTGTTATCAAAACTTTTTCACAAAACAGGATGTTTATTACTTTCGATGGTTTCGGCGGTAACTTTGTGGAAGTTCATTTTAATAGAAAATTTAAATTAACTTTTATTATTCCACGTATTGTTTTACTAACTGTGACACGTGTTTCGCCTCTTTCAGAGGCATCTTCAGACTTACTATCCCAAAGTTTGCTTAAGTAATGAAGCAAGATTGATTCTTTCTTCTTCTTTGGCCATGTTCGCTCTCTATGTGGAGCATATGGCCGCCACGCGGCACCTCCATGTTTCCCTGTCTCCCGCCAATAGCTTTGTTTCCTCCCATGACATGCCAGCATCCCTCAGTTCCGCCGAGTACATCCTATGGATAGTACCCGACGAACGTCCAGGACGCCGGAATCCCACCGGTCGAAAGAAGAGGCAGGCAGGATTGAGGCTTTCCGGAGGCATCCGCAGCACATGACCCAGCCAGTTCCAACGTCTCTCCATAACCACTGACGTGACGGGACGCTGTCTTGTACGCTCCCTTATCTCTGAATTCCTCACAAAATCAAACCACCTCACCCCCATTATCCGACGCAAGCATCTGTTCTCGAAGCTCAGTATACGGTTTTTCTGAGTCTTCGTCAGGTGCCATGATTCGCAACCGTAAAGCATTACCGGCAGAATGCAAGCGTTGAACAAGTGGCATTTGGTTTTAATCGAGTACAGCTGTGTGTCCCAGACAGTCCCCATTGGGTTGAATGTGGCTCCAGCCATTCCTAAACGAATGGCGAGCTCGTTTTTTGTACTACCGTCTTCGGGGATATGTACGCCGAGGTATCTGAAGCTGTCAACCCTCTCGATGATCTGTCCCGCGCTGGTAAGGGTCCTATCAGAGTCATGACAGGTTTGGTTACACATCACATTGGTCTTACTAGTATTAATTTTTAGACCAATGCGACCTGAGTTAGTTCCTAACCCATCGATAGTCTCCTGGATGCCCTCAATGGATTTATCGAATATTACAGCATCATCGGCATATTCAAGGTCACACAGCTTCAGACCGGGACCAACAGCTACACCTCGATCAGGCGGAATTGACCTGTGAAGTATGAAGTCAAGGATAATAATAAACAGGAACGGTGCAAGAACGCACCCCTGTCTCACTCCGGTTGTGACCCCGAACCATTCGGTATTTGAGTCACCAATTCTCACACAACATGCACTATTCTCATGTAGGGATTTGATAATGGCCACAAACTTTGGCGGAATCCCGTAGGCACCCAGTATCCTCCACAAAGAGGGTCTGTGCGGACTATCAAATGCCTTCTCATAGTCGACGAAACAACAAGCAAGAGCACTGTTAAATTCATTGCTCTGCTGGAGGAGACATCGAAGATTGTGTCTTTGGTCCGCACACGACCTTCCAGGGAGGAAGCCCGCTTGATTTTTCCTAAGTATTTTCATAATGGGACCTCTTATTCTCGCCAAGAGAATGTGTGCCATTACCTTCCCAGGAATACTGAGAAGAGTTATGCCTCGGTAATTGTTACAGCTGAGGGGATCACCTTTTTTGTGGAGTGCTAACACCTCACCGTCCACCCAGTCCCTAGGACAACGCTCACCGTCCCACACCCTGGCCATCAGGTGATAGAGAGGATGTAGGACATTTTAAAATTATAAAATTACAAAATGGAGGTTTGGGTTTTTTTCCTTTAAGAGGAGCAAGGAGGGGGGTGTAGAATCGAAATAAAACAAACAGATAATGATACTAATGGTACTAATGGTACTAATTAGTTGTAATCAATCAGATTGGGATTTTTCCTTTTTAATGGAAGCAAAGAGGGGATTATAAAATCGAAACAGTGCAAACAAATTTAATCATACTACTAATGACGTTAAACATTACAAATTATTAAACTAATGAGTTGCAATCAATCAGCTAGGTTTGTAATTCCATTTTGTAATTTTATAATTTTAAAATGTTAGAATCAATCTTGCTTCATTACTTAAGCAAACTTTGCGATAGTAAGTCTGAAGATGCCTCTGAAAGAGGCGAAACACGTGTCACAGTTAGTAACACAATACGTGGAATAATCAAAGTTAATTTAAATTTTCTATTAGGATGTTTATTATTCAAATACCCGAAAATGATGTAAATTATTTCACAATACTATAATAAGATTAAACCTATTTATTTCACAAACAGTCCCATGTTTATAATTACAAAAGTACCCATAAACTCGGTGTGATATATTTTTCATTTTATCTCATTTCCAATGTTACCAATGTCGGAAAACACTCTTTCCCCACTGTTTCGGCTTACCTTATTTCCACTTAATTTACCTATATCCAAACTGTGGGCCGGATGTAAGACGAATAAAATTTATGATCATGAACAGGCGATAACGTTTTAATGGTTACGTTATATTCAAACACCGTCGAGTAGCGGTTATAAGGGAATTTAATTTTGGCGCCAGTATCTACAAATAGATGTATATTTTCGACCGATAATATTCCCGCGTAGAACATAGAAATGGGTATTCATGATTTCAAGTTGAAAGTCCTGTGGAATTATTCTGTTTTTGAATCTACATACTATTAATTTATTTGTTATTAATATCGTTACCTCAAAAGCAGTGCTATAGCTGATTATATATGGAAGTACACGCCGTTTGCTTTTAGCTATATTCGTAGAAATAACAAAAAAAATAGTGTTTCAAATAAATATTATCATATAGTAATAGTCGGGTCCATGGCACAGTGTTCGACGTTATTTTGAGGCCAGTTGCTTCACATTGGGAGTGGATATAGATTTTTAAAAATATAATAATTCTCCGGAATTATTGATTTGAAAAATACTCAAGTTTAGTATGATATAAAAAAAATGCTTTATTTTTAATTATATTAAGAAACCTTATACTGCTTTTTATTATTGTCTGAATTTTATTGACTCATTACTTCATAAAAAATGCGAATATTAAACGATCTCGTTAATTTGAAATGCATAATTTGTTTCGTTAATGCAAAACACGTTTCATTGTCGCAAGCTAACACTAGTCCTGAAAATCCATTTAAATTCAATCGTTTGTCATAATAGATGAATCGATTGGATCTTTTTTATTTGACATTACTGAGATAATCTTGTTTTTTCTAGTTACATGGGTTGAGACGACTGATGCAAGGTGACTTAAAGCACCCCAAAGCACCCCTTGGCAACAACTATCGCCCTCCTCAGCCTCTTCATCACCGCCCCGTGCGAACCAACATAGATTTTAACGTCAAACAGGTAACATTTACACATAGAGATGGGAATTAACAACTTTTGATGTGATTTAATTCATTCCGTTAAAGTAATCAATTGGAAAATGAATTTTCAATCCAAAAATGATAATATGCAATTTAATTGTACATATGTTTTTACAATTATTATTTACTATTGAAAAATATTAATATGTTTTATGCGAAAAACAAACATAAATATAATACTTATATTTATGTTTTTCATCTGATTCTTTTATATTGCGTTCAATGTCTGAATAATATCCATTAACGTGATTCAACACATCGACAGCAAATTAAAATTCTACTTAAAAAAACTGTACAGCCGAAATTAATACAGTTTTTACATATCAATATGTTGGGTATGCTCAGTGGCAGATCATCTTATAAACAAATGAGGCACGCACTTGGGGCTTTTGAATCTGAGGGTTATCAAAGATGGTTTAAATTATTATAATCTATAAACTTTTTGTTCTGATTTTTTAAATAGAAAATTTAACTATACAATTGACATGATGTGTACGAGAAAATATCCACATTGAAATAGTGAACATTGCTTTGTTTTATAACACAATCAAAAACAATCGTTCACTCAAAACATTGTGTAAAAAACAATTCTGTTTGGCCTACAATTTTAAAGACTCGGATGCTGTTTTTTACTCGAGTAATAGGTGAATTGCTTATCTGCAAGATTCTCATCACTATTGCCGAATCAACACTTTTCTTCAAACAGCGTATAGGTCTGTTTGAACGACGTGTTTACATTACATGATGAAAGATAAAAAGAAATGTTTTTATACGTTTGATGTACATCTCTCAATACTGTGAAGGTTTATTATAAATAACTGAATAAGGCTTTACGAGTTATAAAAACACTTGTGTGAATTATACTCACAAAAGAAAAGAGTTTTAAAACGAAAAATACGTCGGAATGGATTTTATTTCTTTTCGAGTTTATTTTTTAAGCAGACAATATTTAAACAGCTCCTCGCTTTCATTTTTAAGTATTTACAAACTTTTAATGTTTTTGTACCTTATATTTGTTTTTCTAGGGATTTTTCGCAGCTCAATTTCAGATTTTTATTTAAAAAAATATTTACTAAGATGTTAGAACTCTGAATTAATTATTTTTTTCGAGCAACTGTCATTAGCTGTGTTATGAGCTTTTTGTGGTGAATCTGAATAATCTCTCGGTTCTTATTGGCAATTTATTCCATAAAATATCAAAATTCATAATAAGAATACCAAAATATTTGTTGTTGAAATATATTTAAGCACAAGTGTTCAATTTTGGTCACAAATTTGTAACCATTATAATATTAATATTTTTAGAATGAGTTTTTTTTCTCATTATTGAAATTCGTGATCATCAGTATGTGCGATCTATTAAACTTATCAAAATTGAAACAAGTATTTTGGTTGTGGCGTTATTAGATTATTAAATGTGGCCAAATATTATTATAAAAATGCGGAATTTCACATGAAAAAGCTCGCCCTGTTTTAACTACATACGTTAACGGTTAAAGCCAGGCAGCTGATTTCTCCCTCAGTATATATTCAAACTTTTTTTTTAGAAACGAAACTTCTTTCTTTAATGATGAAGTTTTTGTATAGGAAAAATCAATAATGATAACAAAATAATGAAGATTATTTATATTTATCAAAAGACTTTTTAAAAATAGTTTGTTATCATAAGATTGTGAATTATAATCATTTGATTGTGTGTGCCCGAGTACGAGTATTTAAAATAATATCGACTAACATGATACAAATCGTGATACGCAATACGCGTTGTTTCTGTTGGAGAACCATTATCAAGCTTATAGACAACGTATGCTTATTTGTTAATACGATAGTAAGTTTGAAAGTGCTTCTCAAGAAAGCGAATCACGTTTCACAGTTTAAAACAAAATCAGCGGAATAAAAAAGTAACACATTTTTTTAAACTTTTCCGGTTCTAAGCTCAAGAAATGCGACCCCAATACCAACATTTTCTTAAATATCTATTTTAATATGGGTGATACAATGTTTATAATTAAGGTATTCTTATATGATAGTTTTTTGGACCTTTTTTAGTTTATATAAGTATGCGATAACGCGATTACGCTATCAGGCGATAAGCGCCCGCGATAACGAGCACTCGTCAGTTGTTAATTCATATGTGTGCTGAGATGACGTCTTTTTTACGCGCAACTTAAAATATGATTATTTATAAAAAAACCACGGATTTTTATAAAAAAATGTATGAGGAATGATGCAAAGAGATATTTTAAAGCCCTTAGACTATTTTTTTTTTGAAATTCATAAGAATAATGGGGTCACAAAAGATCCTCATCAGCAGAGACGTATTTTTCTAGTCTCCGAGCCGCGAGAGTTAATACAAAAAAAATGGCTTTGCAAATTTTTACAAAATATCGATTTGTTTGGCATACCATATTCTAAGCCCAGCACATCGTTTTATTATTGTAAAAGTATCTATATGTTTACTGTTTGAGCGTTTCTATTACAACTATAATAAGTATTTTTCTATTTTCAGAGTGCTGGAAAGACATGCCCCAGTATGTACAAAGATGTGTATTACAAAGGTAGTCCACTCTTAGAATCACGTCTTAAGTAAGAAAAGTTAACTATATCCAAAAAACGAAAATCATTTTTTATCACAATCATACTTAAGACTTATATTTTGACCCGTGCCGTTTATTGATATACGATTTACAATGCGATCCTCAATCAAACAGATTGTCACATCGGCCACAGTAACTCCGCAATAAATACATCAATTTTTCAGCAAAATAGTCACAGACAAATTACATAGAAGCATTCAAATGAAATTCATAAGAGAAAATAATATTTTGAACAAAGGTTTTATCGCTAAGCGGTCTAAAAATACTTACGTAGGTATATATTTTTCTTCTCTAACATTTTTCTAATCAAAATTTGTTTTGGAAAATTTATGAAAGCAAAAGATAACAAGAGGGATAAAATTGTGTTAATTTCTAAGTTTCCATGTATAATATCAACCGATTTTTTAAACACATTCGATTTATAAATATGTTTAGCTTAATTTTTATTACATATTTTTTAATCGAGCTAACATTCGATTTGACAGCATTACGCGTTAAGCTTGTTGTGAGTTGTAGAGTTGTTTTCATTCATAATTGATTTTTTTTTACTTGATGTAAATTATTATTAACAACATCAACTATCTTAATTTAATTCGTTGGCTAATGAGATACTCTTTCAAGTTTAACTTTGTTCATCATTATATTTCACTAAGTATAAAATGACACTTACTGATTTGTATTATTTTCTGTTCTAGCAAACCCATGGATTCCTCGCTGAACAGACAGTATAGCGACCAATAAGAGATTGTGTAAATTCAATAAATGTTATAATGTCTATCACAGGAGTGAGTTATTCTACAAATAGTATTAATTGATTGTATTATAGGCAAACTAATAAAAACAATCAAAAGTGTAAAATAAACATTTTTAAAAAATCATATCAATCAATTGTTACAAACAAGTGCACGAAACGTTGTATTTTCTAAGATATGGTTCTTAATAATAATAAAAAATATACAACTTAAACGCATTGTCATATAAAAAATAAACTCTTAATTTATACATAATATAATGCAGTAACTCTTTAATTACTTAGCAACACACATATTTATAGTTGATGATTGTGTTATTAGAACGAATCGACTAATTATTTTAGCATTTTTTTCTTTAATCAATTCTGTGTTAAAAATATATTGTTTATAGACAAGTTTGATTAAAAGAAGAAGTAAATTGTTTTGTCACTGAAAATTATATATGATATATTTATGTAGATTCAATGAGTAATTTAATTGATATGCTCAATGTTTCTTTTCTCTACTAAGTTTGTTTTTGAGTTTTTAAATATTGACTAGCCAAAAAAATAAGTTTGCTGCACATAACGTGTTTATGAAATTGTGACTTACAATTTCTTATTCACTGAGAATTGAAAATAAATTAAATTATTGATAAAACTGGAATGGAATTTACTAAAATTTTCGTTTGTATTCGTCATTTCTTTAGCGGAATATATCGTTTTATAGCAACATGCAATTATTGTATAAATCATCGTTTTAAAACAAAATAATAAAAATAAAACATATCAACAATATGGAAAATGTTACATCAAACGTTAAAATATTTATATTGTACTCAAATCGATAGATAAGAAATTTTCATGTATATAATTATTTAGTAAATAAAATGTTTTGTAAAATTAAAAAATCGTCAGAGGTTATTAGTAATATTTTTGTAAATTCAATGAGACGATTTTATAAAATAATCGATACAACTATAGTATATCATATTTTGACTGTCAAATAAATTGTGTGCTGTTTGAGAATAAAAATGTAAATATTGAAATTGTATATGTTCCTAGTGTAAATTTTTATTTATCAGTTACAGATATATTAATTTTTTGCACATGTTACACAACTTTATGTTACAAATAATTCAAGCACAAATCGATTTTGCTATAATGGTATTTAATATTTTGATTTGTTTTATTATTAAAAGTATAAAATATAACTTGTACTGACTCATCTCACACTTACTGCTTAAAAAAACATAGCAAATAATAAAAATATATTGCATAATTACCTTAAATTATTTGCCAAAAAACTATCAACGAAATAAAGATATTTCCTCTTAAAAATTATACATATACAGTTAGTAAAACATTTTCTTAGCATTAATTTTATGTTTTTTAACTTTTTTAATTACATACACTTAATTGTAATACAAACATACAACTTATTAATTTTGTTGAGTTGTATTACATAGATGGGCTACTGAAAAAATACTTCATATAAATTTATGATAGTTTTTTGGTGCGTTTCAAACATAATACGTTGATGTTGTGCATATTAATAAATGAGTACATACAAGCATTATTAATTGTCGTCAATTATTGAAACAACAACAAAATACCTATGAATTAGTTATTTATTTTTTCATTCTTCGAAAAGTGTCACTTAAACATCTTAATACATTCTTTGATTTCTAAAAAAATCAAGACCTCACTACAGAATATTAATTGTTTAATTATTTTTTCATGACAAAAAGAACTGCAAATAAGTTCTACTTCTTTCGTAAGTTAATTGATTACGATTTCACACATATTTATTGCTAATAAATTTAACTAGTCTTTTGCTTTCAATGAAATTAAGTAACATAGCATTTAACAGCTCCATTTATCTCTTAATTGTGTTTATTTTTCATTAATTATTACCGACACATAAAAAAGCTTTGATTAGTTTTTTCGATTTAATATAAATCACATCAGTATACCAGTTCTTTCATGACAGTTAACATAAATTCATCTGTGCTTTTGAATGTCTGATGTTGCCGAAAGCCTAAACCTGGGTTGTTAGTGATAAAACTCTTGGAAGTGTCCAAAATTTTAAGGATAGAAATAATTTATCGTTTTTTTTTTGTATAATTATTATTATTGATAAGGAACGAGGTTAATAAATGTATGATAGATGTACAAAAATCTTATGTTAATACTAATAAAGCATTTAACTAGAAAGATACCACAATCGCTAACATTGTTTTCAAAAATTTTAGAATATATATATATATCATATAAATAATAATTTTTTCGCTATTTTTAAAAACTGCTAAAAACAAATTGGGCTTATTTCAAAATGCTAGTTAATCAGTATTAAATTCAATTATAAATTTATAATTCAAATTTACTAAAATGATTTTACAAACCAGCTTTAATTATAATATTATAGTATGATTGATGTTATCTTTCTAGTACCGTATGACTATTAAATAAGACATCTTATAATTAGATAAAAGGCTTTGTTAGAGTAAGTAGCTAAATATATTTAAAATTATTTAGAAAATGTAAAGAATCAGTTAGAAGAAAATATTATAAAAATAGTTGAAGCTTTCATGTTGTGTAGAAACGTGATATTTGTAAAAATAATTTGTTTGTGACGCCAAATATTAGAAAAAATACAATACTTTAATGGTTCACTATTGATTTTATAAAAAAAAACTACATATAAATTTAAGTAAAATCATTTTCTTCCGTATATAAGCAAGAACTGAGCAGAATTTTTTTTTAATGAGGTTATTTGTGTAACGCTATCAACTTTATAAAATTTCATCGCAGATTTAACTGATATATGAGTTACGTTACATGTTTTAAATTAATTCATTTTAAGTGAAAATTAAAACAAAAACTTTGTTTTCAACATAATATGAGTCCATGAGAGGTAACGTGAGCCAAATGGTACAAATGGAAAAATTTAGTTGGATGCTTTCTAATATTTTTCATGTCTTAAAGTATCGTAAAAGTTAAAAAAACTCAGTAAATACAAATTGCGATATTGTTATATTCCAAAAATAAAACTATGAAATTCACCAAATACCAAGTAAAGACGTAATAGTTAGTCCAATAGAAAAGTTTTACCCTTTTACTACTTGGCTCACTTCACTTATTGTTTAATAAAACATTTTATTATAAATAAAGGAACATCTACTGACTATATGAAATAAATACTATAAATCTACTCACAATTATCCATGGATTTTTTTATCATCTTATCAGGTTGATAATAAAAATTTAAAAAATAAAACAAATTATCTGTTTTGAATGCCATGCCCCTCACAGGTTTTAATATAATCATGAAATCTATGATGATTTTGAAAATATAAATTGTCGATAAAAAATTTTGTCAACCCTTATGCCCGATGCAAAATATTGCGGTTTCCGTACAGATGCACGCCTACCAGAAGTAAATGACTGAAATCTGCAATCCATAAAGTGTGATTTACCAGATAAATATTTGGCGTGCACCCGCACCGCAACCGCTTAACTCTGAAAGGGTACCTTCTGCATACCAACTAACTCAAGTAAATTTTATATATATAATATGTATTAGAAACTACAGTTATTATGGTTTTGTAACATTTTCTATGGTTTTTGTTCCTTAAATAAATAAAAAATGTTTATAACCGGTTGTTTTTATTTTAGTGGTTTCAGACTCGAATCCCAGTATGGACAGTTTTATGTATTGATTTTTCAATGTGTGTAATGATTAAAATTCTCTACCACACATCTGATTAGAAAAAAACGAAGCCTAGATAGAACAATTACATAATCTTTGTCCTGTTGATAGTTGTAACCTTCAATTCTTCCTCTCCTATAAAACGAGAGGTTGAGCAACTGAGTAACAAGCAGTTAATGTAGAAAAGCTTTTGTTAAAATAAACTCATTAAGGACGGAAATCGTTTAAAAAAAAAAATGCCATAAATTATTAACCATGGAAAAAATCGTATCCAACTTAAGGAACGAACGAAATGTCACAAATTTTTACTATTTGGTACGGTATTTTTACTACTCCATGAAGCAGTCAAATGGTATATACTATATAGGTATACCAAACGAGCAGAGTTCCTTACCACAGTTCAAAAGCAACGCTCACAGTATAATTGGGCCCATTGGAGGTGAAGTGAGTCAACCAGTAAAATGGTAAAACTTTTTTCTTTAACTTTTAAGTACTATCACGTCATTACTTGGTGCTTTTATGGATTGCATATTATTATGGAGACAACACTATTGTTATTTGTATTAACTGAAATACCACTTGGCTCACTTCACCTCTAAGGTGCCCAACCATAAACACATACATCTTTTAATCATGAAAAATTATACTTTTCAATTTCAGGTTTATTGTAATTGAGTGCCTATATAGTATACATATATTTTTATTGTGATACTTTTTCGTTTTTTTTTATTTTTCACATTATAAATATAACAAATAATCATATTATAATACAATGCTTTAACGTGTAAGTGCTGCCATTTTTAGAGGTGACATTCACAAGTTGAACAAGCTGATTAGCTAACCACAAATAGTTTATAAATTTAAATTAAATAAACTAATTGTATCAACTCACAAAGCAGTAACCAATAAGATTTTTACTTGAAAATGATGATAAAATCAAGAAGTAAATATAGATATGCATTGAAAGAGTAAACGAAAATAAAATGGTAAGTGAAAATATTAATACTAGTCTTGTTCAGTGAACCTATATGATGAAAATGGGATTAAGACTTAGAAAATCGAAAAAGCATTGTTTTCCAGATAAGACTTCTTAATCAAATTAATATTTCAACAGAGCACAGCGTGCAGCAAGGGTGAATTGCTTTCATTAAATTTTCAGGTTTATTTGTTCAGTAATTAGAATAAACTTTTCGTCTGCAACCGGAAACAGCTAAAAGCTTTTAGCCGAAACAAAAAGAATTTTCTTGAAAAGTTTCGAAAATTACTTTAAAAATAATTTCAACTTTTTCTTAAATTATTTTTTCCGTTAATGAATGAAAAATCTAATGGAACACAATCTTAGAACAGTTTTATAGCATTTAAGCAGTGTTCCACGGGGAAAAGTTTCAGCTTTTTTAACACAGGTGAGCTATAATAAATGATTAATAAATTAGTCGTGAGCTACTTTATATTAAGCCGTTTATTTTTTCATATATACGGTACGTGCATAAATAGAAAATAATACTTTTAAAAAATGCACAAAAAGTTCTGTATATTTTTTTATTATAGGTGCGACAATTAAAAATTAAATTGTCTAAGCATGTAGATCAGCGTTTGTCAAATGGGGAGTTTTATATTTTTGCTAAAATGCAAATGAGTGGTTACATCATCACATATTAAAATCGCTAATCTATGTTATCCTTGTCAAACGGATACGTTAACCTTTACGTCATTGTAGAAGAAGTCTACTTCATTATTTAATTTAAATTAATTATTATTTATTTAAAATAAACATGTTGTTCTAAATTCAAACTAAATATGGAATGATTTTTTAATTTTGATTTTTGTTAAATTTGCATGTTTTTAAAATGCATCAGAAAAAAAATTTAATCATCATTATCAACCAAATGCTAGGCCATATGATAGTTTCGGCACTGTCGTGGTAATTTTTTGCAAAGCTGTGGTACTTGGAGTAAATCTCTAGCAATACAGTAACAAGTGTAGATAGTATAGTGGTACCCCGATCTACCGTTCTCGCATTCTTTGTTTTCTCGCATGGATCGTTTATTTTCTATTGCTTCATTTCATTAACATAACAAAAATGTTAAATAGATCCGCATTAATCGTTTTCCGACTTACCGATTTTTTTAATCTTTCATTTAAGACCCGTCACAAATATTATCCCGATTGACTGTTTTTGTTGAATATTTCTCATTTCCCTTATAAAGTCTGTCTTGCATCGCACTTCGTTTCACGATTTTTTTTAACTCACAACTAAAATTCATATCATGAAGAAAACTATAATTCTAGACGATAAACTGAAAATGATTCAAGACATCAAGAAGAAAAACGGGTTGACATATCACAAATAGTTTACTTAGAAAAGTACTCGAGCTTGAGGGACTTTTTTAAAATTTTAATTAACTGAAAATAAAAAAATCTATTATTAAGAACCATCCTAACTATCGACTTAGTAAAATTAAAAATCATACAATAAAGAACACATTAATAAATTCCAAATAATGAGATCATTGACTAAAAAATTAATTGATGACTTTTTTGATTTATGTTATTTTAAAGTTACTTATTCATAATTTTTACTGTAATTTGTAAATTCTTTTTAAAGCCAATTGTTTACCACACCTTTTCATTTCAATTTGTTTTTGTATAAATATCACCGTTTAATTATATTTCTTATCATTTAAAAATTCTCACCACAGAGAAACCGGTCCTGATTTTGATGAATAAAAGTAGAAATAAGTACAAATGAATATTTTTTTTTTCTTAATATAATGCCTTTTTTACCAAGTATTGACAGTGAACACCCTAAAAATGACATCAAAACATTTACTTGCATGTTTATGTATGTAGAAGTGATTCGATGCTTCTGTACGTTTATATAATGATAATGATCATATTTTTAAATAAAATAAAAACATTGCACATCCATTATAATAAATTTCGATATAAAAGCTTTTGGTCTTATTTAAATCCAGGTTCACGTGCCAGACTACCATTTTCCCGTATTCGCCCATAAAATTTTGATTTAAAGAGATATAATTTATTTGAAACACATCAAAGATAAAAAGCAGGTGAAAATGTCCTGAAATGTATGTCGTAGCTAGGCGCGCCTTCTCTACCGATGAAACGATAAGGCGACCCACTCTAGATGATTAAATTTCTTTCCATTTCTCATTCGCTCAATTGGATTTTCACTAAATAGCTTATATTTCAAAGAAACAGCTCATTCACGGGCACTATCAACTTTGCTTGATGTTTGATAGTATTATCCGATCTAGATAGAATGTATTTATTTTGGATGAGATTTTTTTATGATTAATCATTTATTCTAAAGACTTCACTTACATTCAAATTCTTAACGTCAAATTGTGTAACGAAACTCTCTTTGAAGTCTTTTTCAATGATTTTTTTAACGATGTTCGTTCTTTTTATAGAAGATTTCAACAATCATACTTTAAAGCCTTTATTTTTAAATTATCTACTATTAAATATCATTAATTACGCACGTAGGCCAACGATTTGATTTTTGATTGTGGTGTTCTAATGAATTTAATCTCAATAGAAGTGTCAATACGAAGCTGCTTTTTACTCACTTGTTCAGCCTATCTTCTACTATAGACTCTCCCTCCACATTAGTAATAGGAGAATAAGGTTAAGACAGTACTAATGGTTAGCTTATCGCTTTCGTATCAGAATACCATACGCGTGAGAGGGTGGAATTTTTAAACATTATATACATTCATGCCTTCGAACATAAATCAATAAATTGATTGAAAAATCAATTTTTAAAATGACCAATGTGTTCAAAACTAACGACGTTGACACTCGAACAAGCATCCGGCTTCTACCAATATACATTATAATGTTTCGCAATGAGACGCAATCAATAGCTTTAGACGAAATCAAAGCGAATGCAAATCGACTTGGTTCGTCATAAAAATATCAAATGTTCTGTATGTGACAAAAAGCACGTCGCGATTAGGGTATCCAATCCCGAAGCCTTTTTCCAATCCCGGGATTTCGGGATTGAATTATTTTGAATCCCGGGATCCCGGGATCCCGGGATTGAGATTTTCTCACCGAGGAATTTGAAATCCTCAATTTGCTATACTTTTTTCCAGAATCTCGCAGAAACTCGTTTTTTTTTTTTTAGCTCACCGAGGAATTTGAAATCCCCGATTTGGTATACTTTTTCCCAGAATCTCACAGAAACTCGTTTTTTTTTTTTTTAGCTCACCGAAGAATTTTAAATCCCCGATTTGCCAATTTCGTGTAAATTTCGAGAATTTGCTAGAAATTTCTCAATCCCGAAATCCCGGGATCGCGGCCATCTCAATCCCGGAATTTCGGGATCAGAAAATTGAACGGGATCCCGGATCCCGGGATTGGATGCCCTAGTCGCGATCAGTTTATATGACATTTTGATTCGCTTTAAGCCGTGTTTCAATCGCGTTCGCTGTGTCTTCGCCCGCGCAAGACGCAGGTGCCGTAAAGACGACTATTAAGTACGTACTTAATTAATAAAAATATTACATTAGTGACAAAAATTGTGTGAATGTACATAATTTGAACAATTCAAAACTAATAAAAATATGTTGAGTGTTATAAGTAGTAACCATGGGTTACCGATAAAGTTGATAACCATATTGATATTAATTAGGGTATAAATTAGGACACATAGACTTAAAATATTTCTTTACATTGTTTCATTTAATAGAGGATTTGAATACTACCGACATCTTCATATTCTTCCGGTACTTGAAGTTGCATATGCCACACTACGCTAAGAACTAAGCGCCCGATTATATAGGGTGAATCCAGTAACACAGCAGCGTTGTGTTTTGTCAAATTATTGCCATGTGAGTTTTGGTAATTTTTAGCTTATCGTTATTTCATTGATACACAATAATCTGGGATAAAAAAAAACATTCATATCATGAATCAATACAATGAGAGTGAAATAATTAGTTCTGATCTTTACTTACTCATCAAACATTCTCAGTGTAACTAAACAATACATTGATAAACTGTGTTTCTCTTTTTTTCTCTCTAATTATTTAATGTATGTATTTTCATAGTCAAAAAGAAAGCATCTTATGTATACACTATTTTATTTCAAACAAATGTATTTATTTATTTTATTTAAATAATAATATCTTATATCACTCGAGATGCATAAATCCAAAACGTTAAATGCTAAGAGGGGGGAGGGGTTAAATAAACTTTTTTAATAACCTCTTATTTATTTCATAAATATTTATATATATGAGTTAAACTAATATTTTATAATTCAAAAAATGTATTTATCCTACAGAAAATATCATTTTTTTAATTTAAGATTTCGACTGAAGGTGCTTGAGATATCTTAATAAAAAGATATCTTATATAAACACGAAACTTTCATTTACTAAACGTCAGTTCAAGTTCATCCGTGCACTTGAATGCCTGAAGATGCCGAAAGGCGAAACCCGGGTCGTTAGTGACAAAATCTGTGAGAATGTACATAGTTTGAACGATTCAAAAAAGAAAATATCATAAAAAAATATTGATAAAATGAAACGAAAACAATAATTAAGTGTCAAAAATAATGAATTCACTTTTAATGTAATAATGTGACAATAAATTGATATTTCTACACAGCTTAACTTTTTCAGATTTTGGCAACTATTTTTTGTAATGCCGAAATTTTGCAGAGCTCAGCCCTATTTAAATGTTATTCACCTGGCGTTATTTCTCTAGGGTAGTCAAAAGCCTTTATTTATATTTTAAAGTTGTATGTGTACAATAAAATAGCTAAAATGTCAGTATCAGCACACAACGAGACATAAACAAAATATAGGAAATTCTCACAATTTTGGTTATTTTGACTTGCCGTAAAAGATGACTGAGGACCGGGTAAAAGGATATATTATACTATGATCTTAAAACTTCACAACTATATTAATGTTGTTATTTTTATGACCTTATAAATTGCCTGCGATTGAGAAGTGTTGGTTTTTCCGTATTTACAATTACTAAATGACGGTCTACTTCCAAATGAGTGTAGCCACAAATCACATACTTCAAATGTATAAATTATTATTTTTCTGTGTTACACTTTTGAATTGGTATTCATATATTCAGACCAAGTAGTTAGTTATCTTTTATACATTACCTTCATTCAACGATATTTTTAATTTTATATTATGGATATTCTTAATTTTAACCTTTACTTACATGTAATAGCACTGTGTAATTATTATACACGTCACAATATGACTTGTCATTGGTGTTGTATAGAATCGCTTTTCTCTTTACACACACGATTTTTATAAAAATAGGCAATTAGAAAAAAAATCTATTCCAATCAGAAATGCGGCTAGTAAAATATCTCTTTATTTGTAAAATATTAAATTTATTCAAATAAGATTGCAATTTTGTTGTCTTTATTAATCTCGAGTACGTGTATTTATGAGTCGTCTGGTATCATTTACTATTTTTATCTTAATAATAATATAGTGTGATCAATATAACATAATGATTACGCAAATTGTAGACATTTGTTTTGTCAAAAGAAGATTCAATATTAAATCTTATACATAAAGACATTACGGTAAATCATTTCTAATATTATTGTATTTTTATATATAGCAATGAGCTTTGAGATGTGTAAGCAGAAGGATTTATAAGGATTGAATCACCCTGCATCTAATAAGTTATGGTTGTTATATCGCATTAAAAAATAAATTCATGCATTAGACTTACATCTTTCTACCACTAACAAACGTAGTCAATTGAATATTTGATATCTTTAACTTATTTCTTAAAATTTTGAACATGCATCCGTTTGTTTTTTGAGTACAGATGTTACAAAAAAAATCTTAAATTTCTGTTGAAAGATGCCATTTTGATACTATACCAGTAAGTTGAATCAACCAAATCCCTACGTATTCCATAAATAACTAGAGCAGGGTAAATTGTGATTTTTTCATTCAGTCTTGCGTATGTACTAGCCACGTATAAATGTGTTGAAAAGAGACCCTTAGATGTCACTTTTAAATGATACAAATCGCTCTAGCAAGCTAGCGGCCTCTATAATGCTTTCTTCCTGGATAATAAATAAATATTACCAAGAATACCGAAGCTTCTACATACATGTACAAATACTAACGGAAGATTTCGCCATACATTGAACGATTATTTGATAATTTTATCCCATACATGGATAGTATTGAGAGCATAGTTCGAAACTTATCTTCAATTGTTTATCAGCTTTTTTTAAATATATGACGATTTCAGGCACAACTATCGATGATCAATATATCAAAAAATCATCGTTTGAAATACAAAAATATATATTGCTTTAAGATATTTATAACACAGCTTAAAATCATAATTATAGAATAAAATACATTTCTTATTAGTCTATCTAATATTATTTTTTTCTACTATTTATATTGAAAATGTAACGACATTAAATATAATTTTTTTTAGTTGTAATCGATCTTGCAAGATGTTTCGCTTCATTTATTCTGATTGCAACGATCTACAGCGACTTCTATAATTAAAACAATCTGCTAAGTGACATTCGTATACTTATAAAATCTATCTTAATAAAAAGTTTTTTAAGCCATTGCAGTTTATTTAAACATTTTTTATAATTCTATTCCACTGACACTTATCGTTAAAAAAAATACAGCGAGAAAAAGGCGTGCTAAAGCAGTGACTTGCTATTCCCTAATAAATAATTGCATCTCAACCAAAACGCGCTATCTATTTTTTTTTAAAATACACTAAAGATAAGCAATAAATCATTAGTTTTTGACATTTCATAGCTACTATTGCAATATATAATTATTAGCTATATTCAATAATTAACTATGAATGTTCAATAAAAGCTGAAAAAAGACCAGACTACTGGCTTTCTGTTCATTTTTTAACTGTTTACTGTTCGTGGAATAGATTAATAAGCAATGTCTAACGTCTCTGGGATGTTTTGAAAATCTTATTAAACTAGATTTTATCAATGACACCAATATTTACAAATAAGTTACTATTTATTCTGTCTTAAAATTAAATCTTGCCGTATGCCGTTACGCTCACCTTTTTATATCCATGTCGACTCCCAAAGTGGAGCATATGGCCTCCTAATGGAGATATCTCAACAGAAGTTTTTTCTACAAGAACTCAGTCGCTCAACCTCACTTTTTTTCAAAGCGAGTTATATGGAAGGAAGGATAAGGTTAGAACAGGACAAGTGGTTAACTAGTCTCTATTGCTACACACAGTCATTAAAGGATCAGAAGGATGGGAAGAGAGATAATAATGTGAATTGACATCACAAACACCCAGTCTTAGATCACAACTTTGAATTTAATAATTTTAAAATTCACTGTGATCTTACCGGGAATTGAACCCAGACCTGTGTGATCGGTAGAGCAAGCTTTAACCAACTGGGCCACAGCAGTGCCCTCACCTTCACCACTTCAATATATTTCTCCAGGACAATTATTTTTAAAAATAACCTTAACTGTATGGCTAATTGTTACCGGTAGAAAAGTACGTGTCGTGAGCAAAGGGTTAAAAATGGCATATGCCCCGGTTGGCGGGATCCAGAAAGAGTCTTGGGATTACCGGAAACGTGCTTCTTTAACCTCGCATAACGTAGTAACTGCAGCTTCCTTGGATGCCCGTTGTTAACTTATATGACTGCATTGGTAGTCTTTACACCTGCACTCACAATGGTAATATTATCGTGATGGCTAATGCAATTTCCTTTACGACAATTTATAAAAAGGACATTTCTCCTGCATCGTATCTTTCATAGTGTCATCATCGAAGACCAAATATTATTACTTAAAACTAAATAAATTATAAAATAATTTACACGATGTTTTAATTTCGTTAGATTTTATTTATCCATTGAAATTTAATTCTTAAATGCAATATTAAATTGATGGTGAACAAAACTTAATGTAGACTTTTTTCACAAAGAAAAAAAACAATATAATATACTTTCGATGGATTCGGCGGTAATTTTTAGAAATAAATAAAAGTATCAACAATAAAGAAATATTATTAAATAATATCTTGAATAACTTTTCCGGTTCTAAGCTCTAGAAATGCGACCCCAATACCCACTTTTTCTTAAATATCTATTTTAATATGGGTGATACAATGTTTATAATTAAGGTTTTCTTATATCATAGTTTTTTGGACCTTCTGTAGTTTATATAAATACGCGATAACACGATAAGCGCCCGAGATAAGAGATCGTTCGTAAGATAGCTGGGCTAAACTCGTCAGTTGCAATTTCATATGTGTGCTGGGATGACGTCTTTTTTACGCGCAACTTAAAATATGATTATTTATTTCAAAAAACACGGATTTTTATATAAAAAAAAATGTATGAGGAATGATGTAGAGATATATTTTAAAGCTCTTAGACTATTTTTTTTTTAATTCATAAGAATAAGACCAATAATGAGGAAACCGCTGGGGTCCCTAAACGATTTGCATCGGATGAGAATTATTTTTCTAGTCTCCGAGCCGCGAGAGATAAAACAGGTTGTGCGCCACTGCTAAATTTATTTTAACTGATTTCACTCATTAGCTAATCATTTTTTCATGAAAATTTTATTTATATTACCATTACTGTTTGTTTTTTTTATCATCTTCTCCTTGCCTCCCACTTTTATTTGATTTTTATTTTTATAATAGAACAGAATAGTCAAGTACTTCAGCAAGCATTTGTGAAAGTAAGTATGTCTGAGGATGTCTCTGAAAAAGTCGGAACACGTGTCACACTCTGTAGCACAATACGTGGAATATTCTAAGTTATTTGATAATAACAGTATAATATTTTTTTTAATTAATTTATTTATTATTACATTAAACATTCGATCAGAAAATCAAACGAAATATTCATCAGTTATCATGTATATGACGCAGTGGTCAACGTCGTTGTCTTCCATCATAGATCTCACAGGTTCAAGTCGCAATACGAACAATATTTTTCCAATTACTGTTCGAAGGCATGGATGGGTGTTTGTGATGACTAAAATTTCGCTCCTCCCGTTCTTATACTAAAATAACAGGGCACAACAAAAACGAGTTTTTAACCACTTGTCTTATCCTAGCTTTATTCTTCTATGTCTACTTTCTTAAAAAAGGAGAGGTTGAGCAACTGAGTAACTGAGTAAAAAAAGAGTTATAACTTTTTTAAAAAAGTAGTAGTTAAGACTTTAAAAAAATAAATCGTTGAGATTTTTCCTTTGGGAGATTATTTGGTCTACATTGGAAACAGACATGGGTTAAAAAATAGATTATAAAGTTTTATTTACTCGCTACTTTCATTAAAGTATTTTTTTACGATTATTAATATAAACGGTCAATGTTTATCTTTTTTTGAAGTCATCCAAATTCTAACTTAAGCCTAACCACATATACATACGTTAATCATAATATTTACTGTTCAATTTTTCTACTGTCACCGTTTGTGAATATTTACTGAACAATGTTGAATATTGAGCTTAATGGGTCGAGTAACCACATGAATGAGGTTTTTTAGTGTCTCATCGTGTTTCATTAAACGTGATAAGAATATTTCACATGCCTCCATTAGTTAATAAAACAGCCTATCACTGTACAAATATAACATATTTTTTTACGTTCAATTTAAACATTTTTCCCATGTAGGCAAAAAAATAGTTTTAATTTCGAATACATACTCATTCCAATCTTTTTTCTGGGTGTTTTTGTTAAAATGGTAATATTGAGAATAAAATGAAAAATAATACATTTGGAATAGCAAACTACTTCACGCTTTGCAAGAAATACAACGCAGTAAGTATCATATTATAATGAAAACAAAATTTGTTGACTAAGGAAATTAAGAATATTTCTTCAAGTTTTAATTATCATTAACATTTTTTCCGGCATTATGATGAATTTTTGCTTCGACAGCTGTCGAAGACGAAAACAAAATATTTGCTCATATGAAGAACATCGAACTAGTATTTTCTAGCATTACAGTATTGCTACCATATAGAAACACACACAACCTGTGCGCGGAGACTGCTAAACTGGTTTTCAATTGACTTTATCTAATATTATTTGCCGCCAATTTCACTTTATCTAATATATTTGCCGCCTGTGTGGTCAAGTGGTCAACGTTGTTGGCTTCGGCTACGGAGGGCCCGGGTTCAAATCCCGGTACGGACAGTTTTTATAAATTGATTTTTCAATCGATTTATGAATTTCTGTTCAAAGGCATGGATGTATGTGATGTCTTGAATTCCACCCTTTCACCCATTCTATCCTATGAACGTATCGAAAGCGATTATCTTACCATTAATCCTGTCCTAGCCCTATCCTTATATCCCTACTCTCTTTCGAAAAAGAAAGGTTGAGCAACTGAGTAACAAGCAGTTCTCGTAGAAACACTTCTGTTGAGATAAACTCCATTAGGAGTCCATATGCTCTACATTGGGAGCGGACATGGTTAAAAAAAATATATTATTTAAATAAGCTTTTCAAAAAAAACTTGATCGCAGTTTTCACTGACCTTTCTTTTTTTAAAGATAATAATTTGGTATATTCACCTAACATCCTTTTGATAGAACGTGTATCAAGTTTTATTCATTGTGATTATGTAAAAAAAAAGCTGCTTATAAAAAACTGCGAGATACGTCTTTTTTTCTTTCCACAGTCGATATATAAAATCTTTTATAAAAAGTTATTTTCCCTATGAACACCTTTTTTTCAACTGAGAAATAAAAAGTACGTGACGCTATCAATATTTTTTGAGAAAAGAACTACTTGTTAAATTTAGTTTACTTATTATTTTTAATTCAAATACTCCTTTAAAAAAGCAATTCCAAATTTTAGACAGTCTAGTACTTGAACTTTAAAATCTATTTGTGTGTTCACTGATAAATTACTAATAGTCTTTTAGCAATATTCTTACACGGCAGGTTACCTCTAGTAGGCAGATATAAACAATAAGAAAAGGTAAACCGAACAGGGTCTGCGAGCGCTAAGCGTGAGTTATGTGCCCGCCCCCGCCCTTCTTTCAAGAATCCGCCCACACGAAGCTACCGCAAACATTCTCATACAAAACACACACTTTAACTATGTACTTGTATGCATACCAATGACGTCATTTCTTAGTTGATTTTACAACTTTTAATAAACATATCAAATAGAATATCATAGTAAATTTGAATCGTTCAAACTATGTACATTCTCACAGATTTTGTCACTAACGACCCGGTTTTCGCCTTTCGGCATCTTCAGGCATTCTGAAAGGTGAAACCCGGGTCGTTAGTGACAAAATCTGTGAGAATGTACATAGTTTGAACGATTCAAATTTAATATTGAAATTCCACCAAGCACCTTCAGTCGAAATCTTAAATTAAAATATCATAGATTGAGATGGAGATAGCTACAAGTTAAATTTGAGAAAAATTAAAAAAAAAATAACGACTCACCGATTTTTTTCCTATGCATAATTCCACTGATCACTATTAAAATCTAGCGTTTCTAATGACGTGATGTGTATATTTTTTAAATACTGCCGTTACACATATTATATTGATCGTAAAGGCTTAACAACCAGTGATTAGATACATTCTAAAACAAATAAAAGGAAGATAAACAGCTGAAAACTATATTGTGCAGCTAAGAAGTATCATTTTTAAAAAATGCCATATCTCAGCTTTTTAACCACTTATCTAGTGATTGGAAAACCGAGGGTCGGGGTTTGGAGGTTCATGAACCCACAAAGCATCTTTAATAAAATTATTTTACCAATACGGTAATACCCTTATATACTATGTTAAAAACTATAAACATGTAGAAAAATACTATGATGTACTGTTTCTTTTTTGCCGGTCAGTTTGTAACAATGTATTGGCCACTCACGGACCACGGCTCATGGAAGTGGACAAGTATACTCGTCTCGAATGTATATCATTCAAATATTACAAATAAGTTATTTTCAAGTGCCAACATACTCCTAAAAGAAATGTAATACGTTTTAATAAACTGAGTTTAAAATGTTTAAATAAAAATAATACTACTTGCTCTTTTTGGTACGAGTAATATATTTATATATTTATTTTAAAATGTTTCCGACCTCTTTTGTGAGAGCAGAGAAAGAGTGAGCAGTAAGCGAATCCCTCCATCTGCACCGTTTTCAATAGCAGATAGTGTAGGGGGCGAGAAAGTATAGAAATATCACAGACATCCGAGCTATGAGACGTTAGACCAAAATTGAAAAATGAATTTGAAATCAAAAGTCTGAAAATTCCTAATTTAAGAAACGACTGAAAAGCAAAAGATCAGACAGAAAATGGTCAACCTCAACAATGTTATTTAAGATTTTGACTGAAGTTGCTTGGTGGAATTTCAATATTAAATTTGAACGATTCAAACTCAACAATGTTAAGTGTCCAAGATTTTTATTTCAGAAATTTTTCCGATTTGAAAAACAAATGAAATGCCATTTTTCAATTTTCAATTTTCTGTATGTAAATAATATTACAGCTATGAATAAATTTATTTTATTTATCATGTTATGTTCAACACAGAAGGCGATAAAACATAATAAATAGTTCTCAGATTCAATTTTTCATAATATTCCTAGAGAGGGCGTTCGTTGCACGGCTATTTTACGATGTACAGCTCATTTTCTTCGGTTCTTTTTACTATGACTCACTACTAACTCTTGGATTCCCACTATCATAATACATAAGGCAATGTATTCATTCTTTTAGTGTTTGTGCCTAATAATATATATTCATATATTAATAATAAAAATATCAAAAACATCAAAAGAAGAAAGATCATTAACCATTTTGCTATTCGAAATCATATTGTTACTAAAATCGTCAGAGATGTTTGGGTGAATGGATTCTTCCGTACACAAATTCTCCGCACAAGAAAACTTCACACGCCGATTGTTTTTATTTATATTTATTATGTTTTATTAATTAAATTATAGCTTATCATTTAAAAAAGAAAAGACGATAGAAGATAATATATTTATTTATTATTGTTGAAGAAGAATAATCAACGTATAAAGGAATCGGGTACTTTAGAATAATCGAACCGGTATTTCGTGGCATTTATATATTTGTAACAGTCACGCATGTTCTTTGGTGTCAATCCCTTAATATTATGAATAGGGTATTCAATTCCGAACACTTTTCGGGATCCCGGAATTTCGGGATTGGCAATTTTTCACCATAAAATTGTGTATAAATTTTGGATTTGAGAATGATAATCTTTTGCTGGGTGATTGTGAAACCCTGAGTATTTAAGTTATCGCAGGAATGTTTCAAAAAAAAATAGTCAATTTCAACTCGCAAATTTTTTTTTCGGAATTCCTAAAATTAAAAGACGTGAGACTTTTTTTTTCGTTTTAGCTCTTCCATGAATTCCAATTTCAAAACCCAGGAGCACGTGGCCTCTTATAGAGGTATCTCAAGAGATTTTTTTTTACAAGAACTGTTTGTTAAACTCTCAACCTCTCTTTTTCTAAATAGAGTTGTAGGCATAGAAGGCTTAGGCTAGGAAAGAACTAGTGGTTAGTAAATCGCTCTAGTACCATTATTTTAGCCCCTGTGGTGGGATTTTGCGATCACAAAGTTGGACAGAATCCCGGGATTGGAGGCCTTAATTATGACTATTGACTACTCATTTTTTTATAATGTCAAATTTTCCTTTTAATATTTTGAGTGGAAGAATACAATAGTTTGATGCAAAGTTCTATCAAATTCAGTTAAATAATAAAATTTGTATAAGATTGATATTATATACATATTGGGTTGCTATTTCAACGATGAACAATGTGATTTTCTTTACATGAAACCGCTTGCAGTCATATGACAGCGATTTCGAAATCAAGTTGTTATGGCAACAGTTTCTTATTTGACTGTTCTGAACAATAATAATTACATACTAACAACCGTACCTGATATGTTTTTATGACCCGAAAGGGAATAGTACTGGGTACACAAAACATGTTTGCTTAGATATTTTTCACAAATATTTGTGAAATAAATTCTATTATTTATAAAAATAAACATCAGCTTAAAAATCAAAATCTTGTACTTATTTTAAATATGAAAATTTAAATAAAATGTAATTATGAAAAGAAATTAAAATAGGTTTTATTCATATTAAACGTATTTTACTAAATCTTTTTTTAAATTTTAAATGATTCTCTTCAATCTCTGAATTCTGAAACTGATTTCAAAGTAACGCACTAAAAAAATGACATTTCTTTCCGTTTTAGTTAATATTTTTTGTTACAACTAGATTAATTCAATATGAACTATAAACAGTATATGTATCGAAAAGAAACTACTAACAACCGTAAAAGTAACGTATTTTTTTTTGTTTGATTATTTATAATTTAATTTGTTCAATGATATGATGCTTAGATTACCCAATAATCTGGCAAAACATATCCTTACTCAAATTACAGTTAATCTAGATATCCATATAAATGAATCTATCAAATTAAGCGAAGTGGGTTATCATAATCCCGCTACACGTTCTATACAAATTCAGCAAATCGAATCAAAAGTTGAGGCCAAAACTCTAGAATATTTAATCACATCAAATGTAAGAAAATTCTCCGTGTCTATGTATATAGTATTTACTATTCAAGCGCCATTTCTCAAGCGAGAGCCTTCATTTCCAAAGAGAAGTTTTTCATCCAGTTTCCCGTAACCAGAAAACGAACCTTTTTTATATTTAACCCAAACATAAGTTATCCAATGGAAGAACAATCCCTATAGGATCCATTTGTTTGGCCAGTACAGATAGGCAAATTAATCTCCTGTGTCCATTATTTAGCCTATACCGACTTTTAGTAATAAACCATTCTCTAATCCTTTCCTATCAAAGAGAGAGGATTATTGTTCCAGGATACACTTGTTCTCTTCAATAGATTAATGTTTAGTATTCTTTCTTATGATTCCTTGTAAAAATATACACTATTTTGCGGAATTAAAATTTGTTCTTATTAAAATATATTTAATGTTTTGAATAGCAAAAACAACCGCAAGTAAAAAATATTTTTTTATTCCTTCGTTGGTGGTCAGTAAAATATGAATTATATTTATAGTGGTCCGCGTGTGGTAAGTAGTTGATAAATACTGCCTTAGACCTCTGAATTAGATTCTTCATTTACTAGTATAATGGAATAAATAATTACATACAGCATTTTAATCATACCAACCATTAAATATAATCATTATTTGATTATTATAATGGAAAACCATTTTGACATACAATAAAACCGTAAAAATACTTCATACAAAAAGGTATACAAAAAAAATACTTATCATTTTGTTCAATGGCTTGAAGTGAATTATTAGCATCGTTTGAAAAATTTGATATAAGTACTCCGTTATATTACAAGTAGAATTGAGAACATAAAAGCAAAAGTGTATCTTTCTTGAACAAAAATGCGTAGAGAATAATGTTTCCCCTCCTGCGTTTAATCTGAAAGGATTTCCTCCCCTAAGTATCATAAATGTTATTGCACCTCCTAATGACATTTCGTCTTCTTTTTTTCATTCGTTCGCTGATAATCGTCTCGAATTGGGATGTCCCTCGAGTCAAAAAATTTGATTACCGAGAATCGAATCAATACACTCAAATCACTACGATGCCTTCGAAATGGCTTATAATATTAGCATTTAAATAAAGAAAGATAAGTACTGTATTTCAATGATCATGAAACATGTTTTTAATTGTTATACATATTTGTTTGTCATGAATATTTGGCAAGTTTTTCTCGAAAAGGTCTTCTGAATTTATTTGTGAAATAAGAAAACCTTTTCAACTTATTTCAAAAGTATTTAAACAAATTAACAAATATTTTTAAAGAAACTAGTCACATTTGACTGAATTTTAATAAACACTGAGCACAACATCGTTGCTAATTTATTGAAATATATTTACTGGAAAGTCATTCACTGAAAATCATTTTTAGCGAGTTTATGCATAGAAAATACTGTTTAGTCGCTTTGTCTACGGTACACCTTTTTGTTTAATGATAAGAATTTCCAACTTAAAAATTACATTAATGACAATTTGCAACAAAGCATAAGTATCTCCTATCGAGGCGTCGGCAAGTCACCCATTTCCAAAATTCACCTTGTCCATTTCCATTTTTTTTGACGTACAAAATAACGTGTAGGGAACCGTTAAAATAAAATAATAACCATATTTATTTTCTTGAATCAAATTGCAGGATATATTATTTATTTCAATTTTATTCACTAAAATGTGATAATTTTTAAAATATAGAGGGTTCCCTACATGTTTTTTTACACGTGTTTCCATAAAATTATATAAATGGACAACATGAATTTTGGTGATGGATGACTCATGTTATTTAATATGTACATAGTTGTTTATTCTTCGACCTTAGAAAATGTAATAAAAAAATGATCCTTTTACATTATGTTTTCATATTTAAAATTCTTGACATAAATATTGTAACTCAATTAAGTAAAATTAACAATTCTTATCAACGTCATACAAAATGCCTTAATTAATGTTGAAAGTACTGTATACACGACACTTACAGATGGACATCACTATAGCCTCGAAGCGTACAGTACCTAACGCGTTTTGAAACTTTTGATATCAAACGCTGAATAATTTAATCGAGATTGTATATTATTTCTATTTCATTCAGGAAAATATCCGCATGATATATTTATCGAATTAAGATTCACGCTTTGATAAAGTATTGTATCATTGTTCATTTAATTTGGTATGCAAGAGATCATTTTTGGTAATAGTAAGACTTTGTTAAGTATTCCAGTTAACACTGCTATATAATAATACAAATAAACAATAATTAATTCCTGTCCTGATGAGTTGTCAATGACGTTCATAGTTATTCGTTTTCTTAATTGTGAAGTCATAGTTTTGAATCTCAGAATAGACACTCTTATTATTATTAAATGTTTATTATTATTAAACTTATTATAAATGAGTTGATTGATTAATATTAAAATAAAATAAAATATTAAAATATTAATTCAAAGGCTTAAAATCAATCAACTCATTAATAATAGGTCGGATAAAACCCTAGATTTATTTTAAGTATTCCTTTTATCTGGTCATCAATATTTTCAAAAAATCCCCATAGTTATGACAAACCCACTTAATTCATTGAAAATTGTATACATTCAATTTTCGATAATTTACATTGTAATAGCCTTTTAACTTAGTGATCTACTTATATTTTTGTATATAAACGATACAAACTGTTTACTACGCGTCAGTTCAAGTACATCCGTGCACTTGGAATGCCTGAAGATGCCGAAAGGCGAAAACTGGGTCGTAAGCGACAAAACTCATGGAAAAGTACAAAATTCAAACAATTCAAATTTGATAACTAACTGTGTTTAGTCAAAAAACAACTCATTTGTAAAGATGGAAAGAATTTAGAACATCACATGCCAATCACAATACGTATTTGTGGGTCTGGTATCATTTTGTCTCAAAAATCACATTAAATAAAATGCATTGCATCGATTTCGTTGAATTACCAACATACACTATCTCGATCGGCATATTTCATCTCAACAAATACAAAACCTGGCAGAAAGTTTCATTTATTTATGGGAAACAAATAAGTCCGGTGGATTTGTTTATAATCGAACAAATTAGCTTAAGTCCTCGCCAGAATAATATTTTACGAAATAAAATTCGCAATTAAGTTTATCCGGCTTGAAGCGAGAGTTCCTGGAGACAGTTAGTCACAATAATTATAAAATGCCTCCCGCTAAGAACGTTTAAATCGCAAAACAGTATCTTAAATCATAAAACTTTTCAAATTATGATTGCTTATAAGGGCGTTACTCTCGCTTCAACTACTTTCTAGCGAATATCTTTAGCAGGAGCGAACTTAAACCTTTTTAGAAGGATTAATCACCCAGAAATCATTCGTTTAACAACTTTATTCATCTTAAACTTACAGATTAATTATTTATTGTCGTTAATTGGTTTAATTTGATCCATTAAAAACTGTTGCTTAATTTTCTTTCTCGAAAACGGTTTTGTGACTTTATAATCTATAGTTCATTTACAAGTAGGGCTGTAGAGTCAGAGTAGGAGTCGGAAAATTCTTAAAACTCAGACACATTAAAAAAAAAATAGGTGAATTCAAACCACGATATTACACAGTGTTGCCACCGTATACTAGACCGACTTAAGATGTTCTGACGGAAAACATATATATATATATTAGTCAAAATTAAATAAGTAAAAAAAAATTCGGAGTCAGAGTTGTCTTTTTATACCCGACTCCAAAGCTCTGCTTGCAGGTACAAATCGCTGCGCTTTTCGTCTATCTTACGTATAATTGCCAGCAAAGCATTTTATACAACACATGTAATAATCGAATTAAATCATGTTAAAATAGGTTAAACACTACCGTTTTTTATTAACCATATAGTTTAATCAATAGAAAAAAATATGACATTCGAATTACGAGTCAGTCAAATGACGTGCTTTTGTTGTAATTTCTACTACTTCAAAATAGAATAAGATAACGTTGAAATATTTATGTTCCTTTATACTTTCTCTTACCTTCTCCTTAAAAATCTCGAGATTGATAATTTTTCAATTAATTAAACTGGATTGAACATTCACCATAAATTCGTGTAGTAATTCGAAGTTTAGAATTAAGAAATTTTTGCTCGGTGATTCTGAAATTCTAAGAATTTACGGATTTCCTAAAATGAAAAAGACGCGAGATCTTTTTTTAAGCTTTTAGAAAATTTATTATTCTCCAGAAATTTGCGGCATTGCCAAATTGAAAATTTGGGACCATTTTTCAACTGTCGCGTAAGTTTCTAAAGTTCCCTCAATTGCGGGATTATTACTATCACAATCCCGGGATTAGAGGCCTCAATACCAACAAGCTGTCCACATATCTTAAAGCTATCGATCAGCTAGCGATCATTTTAATTGCGTCTCTTTTCTTCAAGGCGCACCTGAGACTTCTCACGGCACACTAGTGTGCCACGGAACAGTTTGGCAGACGCTGCCTTAGTCGAATACATACAAATTTTGACTGTCAACACAAATTAAATATAAACCTCGAATAGAAACGCATTTAAACTTTAAATTCTCAACAAACGTAAATTATCAAACAGTAACTTGGAAAACAATTTTGACTCGTTATAATTCCAAATAGGCTTCTGAAATATTATTTTCATCTGCGAATAGGTATTTTAATAAATAACTGCTAAATGAAAAGAGCTTTAAAAGCTCAACATGCCGCCCCTGGTTGTTATAGCGAGCTAATACGACTCTAGTATCGAGCCTCGAGTTATGGTTTAAGACATTATCAACACCATGAACCAGCGTTGCAATGAAAGAAAGTACGGTAACCATGTTTTGGCAAACTTATAAAACTCGCGAAATAAAAACTATATCTGTATTAAATAATATTATCTTTTGACACAGACATTAACAAGTATTCAAATACTTCCATGTCGTATAACCGAGTATTTAATTCTTTTCGGCTGCGGGATCATCGGCTCAACTTTCAACTTAATTCATTACAACTAATTAATGTTATAAATTCTTGCAGTCATATCAATTAGGTTAACAATAATTATACTGGGCGAATACACTTTTATTTTTGTATACAGACAGTCTAAGCCGTTCGCTGCCCGTCACTTCAAGTACATTCGTGCACTAGATAAAAACAGAAGATGTCGAAAGGCGAAGCCCGGGTCGTTATCGACAAAAGTTATGGAAGTGTACAGAATAAAAATAATTCAAAATTGATATTAAATTTCCATCAAGCACATTCAGTCGAAATTCTAAATTAACTTTCCTCGTTTAAATAAACATTCATTGATTATTTTACATCGAGTTATTGATTTTTAATGAGAAGTATGGATCTCTCTGACTCTACACGTATCTTTCCCTCACCAAATATTGAATATACAAACGTTGTTTTTACCATTTACAACCATTTCTCACTGAAAACAATTATAATTTATATACCCAAAAATGCGAACGTTCAAAAATGACGAAACATAATTCTTAAATTAACTAAGGTAAGGTTTCCTTTTAAATTCTCATATTCTCCTTATCCAAACATTGTCACTAAGGTATCCAATCCCGGAGCTTTTTACCAATCCCGGGATTTCGGGATTGATTTATTTTGAATCCCGGGATTGAGATTTTCTCACCGAGGAATTTGAAATCTTGAATTTGCCAATTTCGTGTAAATTTTCGGGATTTGCTCAAAATTTCTCAATCCCGAAATGCCGGGATCGTGGCCATCTCAATCCCGGAATTTCGGGATCAGAAAATTGAACGGGGTCCCGGGTTGGATGCCCTAATTGTCACCTCTCTTGACCATATATGTTTTTTTATTAATCATCCCATTTTAATTTTTAATAAGGTCGCAGCGAAAGGTGGCCTTAAGCATGGCGTTTTAAAGTTTACTAGTTTTACGATATGATTCGAAGTTTAACGTACTTTACTCGCTAAGCCAGTAAACTTGTTTCGTTATGTTTAATTGCATATTTTTTTTTAGTGGAAACATTCTTTGCTTAAATCAAGTTAAAGATCACGCCTCGCTTGACATTTCGTTTTGTTTGTTTTTCTACAATTACTCACAGACTATGAATTTTTTGAATATTTGTTTTCTTTAAATAAAAATTCTTTCATAAAAATATAAAGTAAACTTTTATAACATAACATGATTTTTTTAGACAAAATTATTACTTGATTCGTTGTACATTGATCGTTTTCTTTATGTTGCCCACATTTATACAGATAACTTTTAATTGGTTTATATATTTTACTTGCATGACCATAGTATTTTTTAATTTATTTAGTCTAACTAACTGAAGAAAATATGTTATTTGATAAGATAAAAATTTTATCAATTTTTAAAAATTTGCGTTCATTAAATATTATTTCGTTTATTAAGCTCTTCTCCTACTTGTCAATTTATTGCACACTGATTTCATCTCAATAACTCCCTAATTGGGATTCAGATAAAAAATGTGACAACGCAAAATTTCACATACCAACTTCTGTGAGTACAGTGACGTCGTTATAATAAGTATTGTGCTAGTTTCAAATGAGTTTTATAACCGTCAATCAAAGCGCGATATATTTATAACAATAACATCTAATATAAATTTAAAATAACTTAGATTATTCCACGAACTGTGCTACTAACTGTAAAAATCTTACTTTCGCAATGCTTGTTTAAGTACGAATGATTTTTATTTTAATATTCTAACATGATATATTATAAAAATAAAAAAAAAACAGGAAGCAAGGAGGAGAGTATATTAAACAAACAAACAATAATGATACTACAAATGACATTTACATACATTATAAAATGATTAACTAATGAGATGCATATATTTTGAAGGGTTAAACGCATTGGAAATAAATTTATCAGTGGCGAGCAGCTTGTCCTTTTTAGAATTATTATTTAATTAGAATAATTCTTTATTGTTGATACTTTTATTTGCATTTGCATATCTTTTGCATTTAGATAGGCGCAGATAGACAGTAGAATACCTTCTTACGATATATTAATTCTTTACATAAAAATATTAAATTCACACTAGAGATCGAGCAACAAAAAAAATTACATTTTCTTGACACAGACGTTATTATACTCGACGAATCCACCGAAAGTAATAATTTTATTTTTCCAATTTAAAAAGTCTTTAATATATAACGTAAAGTACAAATTAACAATCGTATTAGAAAGTTCTGTCCAATTCTGCTCATTTAAAGATTTCCAACGATTATAGACACATAATATTATTTGATTAACGAATGTGAGGTTGGAGGTAAACAATCTTAATTACTGTAACATCGATAACGCACCAATCCTTAATAACATGTATCTGGTATACATATTATTTAGCTTAACTAGTATTGAAATAAGTGTCTGTAAATAGAATGTCTATTGAGCGTAATCCAGTCGGCGCAGATCCGCTATTTGCCAGCTGAAAGTTCAATTAAAATTACTTTGCCTGATAACTATTTCTATCTAAATCGAATTTGCCAGAATTGTATAAGCCCTGGGAAATCTGGGTACAAAATTATCGCCGATTTTCCAGAAACGAGTGTCAAATCGAAGTTATATACGTCAAATCGCATTCATAATATATTAAATAGTTTAAAAGCATTTAGACAATAAAAAATAATTAATACACATGAAAAACTTATAGCTCTTAAAACAGAGTCGTTATTTGCCATGTTTTGACAAAAATAAGTTAAATATATCACTTTTTAGAGCTAGTAATTAAGAGCTAGTAAATCTTACTTGTAAATTGTAGAACAATTTAAATCACAAAAGTGGCTGTTTTAGTAGACATGCATAACAAACACGGCAGCTATTCGGCCGATTTCACAAAACAATGTCAATTTTATTAAATAAGAATAATTATCATTATTTGTTTTAGAAGTTTTATCTATAAGATATGAGTATCTCCATCTCAAAGTATTGCAGTGCTTCTTAATCTGAAGTGCGTCTTTCCTATGGAAGTTCAAGAAAGCATTTCGGGGGTTGCGAGAAAAGTTTTTGTTTCATATTAAAAATTGTAATAAACGCACTATAAAACAATCTAATATGTATATATAATTTTTCAATAAAAAAAACATGTAAAAATAAATGTATTTTCCCAAATAAAAATTTTGGTATTTTCAAAAACCATTATCTCGGTATTGAAAAAAAACACGGTTACCGGGATCCCGGTTTTGGTTATACCGGTGCTGCATTCTCTAATGTAGATGCTTGAAAGCAGAGTTAGGGGGCATGTTAGTTTGTTTCTTCCCTTTCGGCAATCTTGTTTGACATGGTGCTGCAAAGATTACTGCACCCGGTAAATTCTGCACTGAGAGTGTGACAAGGGAGATGGTCCAAATCGGGAGAAGGCAGGCAGACTTATCGCTTTCTTCCAGATGTAATGTAGCGATGAAGATTATCGAAGGTTTGACGTCAAATTTTCACACCTGTCAATTCATTATTGGGCATGATAGTTATTAGTCATTCAATATCTTCGACTATCCGTAGAAGGTCAATAAAGGTGGAAAAATGACATAAATTAGTCTCATGATTGTAACAAAGTAATAAATAAAAAAATAATAACAAATTTAATGGATATGGAAAAAGTTATGCGATTTGCATTGTATGTATACTTTCTAGAACTCTATCATAATAAAACGTAAAAAAAAAAATACAATGTATGTCAGATCCATGGCACAGTGGTCAACATGGTTGGTTTCCATGCCACACCTCGCGGGTTCGAATTCTAGTACGAACAGCATTTTTTCAAAATTCCAGCACTAAAATAACGGGGTGTAGCAAAATATTTGCTTACCATAAGTCCAATCCTATTATTTCTATCACTCTTCAAAAAAAGACAGGTTAAAGAGAGATATATCCATTAAGAAGCCATATGCTTCACATTGGAAGCGGACATGGATTTAATTTTTTTCAAAAAAAACACTTTTTTGTGCTAATCCAACTTTTATTAATAAGAGGGAAGCCAGAATCAAGTATTGACAGTGAACTCCCTAAAAGTGAAAGAAAATATTGTCAGAAACAATAATAATTAATATTTGCAGTTACAAATTTCAATTCATGATCCTGATGGTGTGATGCTAGAATAGCTGTCGACAATCCATTAAAAAAAATCACTATTTCATACTTTTCATAGTTATTACATCGAACATATTATGTATGTATGTAAATTCGTAATAAAATACACCAATTTAAAATTTAATTTCAAAATGGAATAATGTTATAAGTAAAACGAATTTTAATTGTTATAATTTAAATATTTCAATCTGCTGTGAAATTAAAAGTGCATGAAAATAAAACGAAATCTCTCACAGTATTTACGTTCATTCCGCTAGTGCATTCGCAAAGGTCACAGAACTATTATACTGAAACTACTGTATGTACCTGGGACGATATGGGACTTGTAAAAACGTCCAACTGATAATACAAAGTAATTTCAGCGCACATGTGGAAGAGAACTAACTGAATGCCCAGCAGTATTTGTGTAACTACATACTATATGGCTGTAAAAATAAATAAAGCGAATCTACAGCACACTGTAATCTACACTCAAAATGTTGCATTCTCTGAAGAGATTCGTCTCAAATTGCTTACACTTCATATTAAATATTAAATGTTAACTTAGATATTAAATATGTTAAAGTATAAACTCTTTTATAACAGTTGATTAAATAAATCACATATCGGGATTTTAGTTGTGGAAATCGAGGTTTCTTCAAACAGTTAAGTAATTCTGCGTTTTTATTTACTTTGTTTTATTTCTAATATGTATCATTGCTGAAATTATATTGTGGAGCCTGTAAAGTTGGTATTAGTTAACTGCCTAAATCATATATATTTTCTGTACAGAGTTTTTTTTGCTTTGTTTATTATCTTTAATAGCCAAGATGCCAAGTATTTTTTTAAATCTCCTCAATCACCATCATATAAACTCAAACATGAAATCTTTTTAAGGTTAATTTACGGGTATATATTATTTATTAATGCTTTTGCATACATTTTTATGCAATAAATTAATTATTATTATAGGAGTTTGTTAAAATAATCTAATATTCAGTAGAAAAAAATGGAAGTTAAACTCGCTATTTTAGTAGAGTAAAAAGAGCTTTTTGTGAAGCAGCGCCATCTCTTAACCCAGCACAAAATTGTTTACAAATCCCAGCGCAATCAGCCGCCTCCCCGAACGTATTTTTTCACGAATCTGCTGATTCGGTTTCACTGGCACAGTAGGCCGCTCCAACATTATTACAAACTGCGTTCGCATCCGCAGATTAAACTTTATTTTTATATAGACAACGGGGATGAAAAATATAAGCATATGTTGAACGAACTGCGTAGCTACAGAAATTCACGTCCCCCGGGTGTGGTATGGCATATTTCGCAAAGACCACTTTGGCGTGTGTCAGTGCAAAACATTTAAATACAACAATTTTAAATACATATTATTGATATTTAAAATGAAGTCATTGTATGCGGCTAATTAAGATATTTACAATTTAAAAATAATTCAAATTTCACATTACTTTTTAAAAATAAGTACACATTTTTTCATGCTCAATTAATTACATATTTAAAAGTTTCATAAATTCATTTTAGTTAAATACATTTAAAAAAAAATCATTTTTAAAAAATATCCATCGATATCGTTATGTACTTTTTTATTTAAATTTTAATAACATGTTTATATTACACTTCTTTTACCGCCATTTTAATAAAGAATCAAAACTATGATATGTCAGTGACAGTGACATGTTAGCGACAAAATCTGTGAATTCATGTACATAGTTTGAACGATTCAAATTGTATAATGTCTTTAAAAAATATAATTTTTTGTTTGGAATCAGATTGTCTCATTTGCGTAAAATTTCTATGCATAAAGTTTATTTTCCTTATTTAAATAGTTTATTAAATTGTCAAAAACGTGGTTTTATTTAACTTTTTAAAACAAATAACTCCTCTCTGACTTTCTTTCTGATCATAAACTTTAACCAACAAATATTTATATTATTATTCTTCTGTTGGAAATTTATATTAATGTTAAATTTCATTAAAAGAATCTTCTTCAAAAATTGATTTTTTAAATTTCGATTTAAAGCTCAAGTTATTACCTGAGAGATACAATATTTTTATCATTTTTTAGATCCACAAATTATCTTATGAAAATAATAAAATGTAGAAAGTCAACAAAAATTATTAATGCTTATAATTAAATAACTACCTCTCGTGCTTTAGCAGTATAGCATGAGGCTAAAATCCTTGTATGTAAGATTTGCGATCTGTTGAATAAGGAAAAACCTTTTATTTGCATTATCTTCTTATATTCTTTCGATAAGGAAGAAAATAGTGCTATCCTCATAAAAAAAATCTCGGTAAATTCACGAATTCTAAGAATCACTAGCCATTATTTTTAATTATTTACTGGTAACCACCTATTTTTTACTCCAATATCGTCATTCAATCATTTACTTTACAATAGCAAAATATACTTCAACGAAATCGCTTCATTCATTCGATAGAAATATCTTTGGGGAAACAATAAATTAACGATCCTTTTAGCAAATGATTTTATTTTTATTTTGCCCTCATCTATTTTATTTCTTTGTGCATCATAATATAATTAATTAGCTTTAGGTACTTATCTGTTATTATTTAGTTTATTCATTTAAATTGATCTCATGTGTCAATTTATTGATTTACTCACATTGATCACATTTAACACACATATAACAATAATTGACCCTTGAGATTGAAAGCCCTGATTCAGAACGTTTTTTCCAGGTGTGTAGTAGACAGATATGCGTGTCTTTTTAAGGGGGACGCATATATGTTATTATATATCTAGGTGTATGCCTCTGTTCGCGGGACAGACCTTGTTAAGTTTATTGCACACACTATCTCATGAAAATATTCTTTTTTCTAGATAAACGCGCCAAGAGCTCCAGCCTATTTTGTTTTATGGTGAAGATTGCCACCCTTGTTATCAGAGTCGAATCTGTTTATATAAAACGGGTAACTTTTTCGATTAAAAGAATACGGAAACAAATGTATTTTTCAATTGGTTAATTTCATTTCGCGCATAAGACAAAGACTTCGTACATAGTTTAATTCAAAAGTGTAATCATTTTATCATTAGTTTCAATATTTGGTGTATCTAATATTACATATTTTTCAAAAATTGCTCTACATAAAATACAAATAGTAGAAGTTTTTCTCATCGAGATTGTTATCAATGAATTGACGAAAAACAAATGAAGCAGCGTGATTTATATAACATTATATAGAATGGAAACTAAATTTTACACAATAAAAAAAATTGTACATTTCTTATACAAATACAGTATAAAAATGTGGTATCAGTTAAAAAAATACCATTTTATATTAGTATTATACCTTCCCACTAAAACCAACAAATAAACTTTAATATTATTTATTATACATTTTTATTTCACTAATATTAATTACTTATTTTGTAAAATCAACAATCCTTTGATTATTAAGAAGTTAGTAAGAAGCCGATCTGTCATATAACGCTTAAGTTTTTTTATCTTCTCCGTCTCGAAATATGTAATATTTTTTATATTGTAAATTTGTGTGTATTTAAACTTTTTGTTTTGTTGAATCGTTGTAATACCTAAATTAAAAATATTAGTTTAGCTGTAGACTAAGCAACAATAATTTCTCTTAAACTAATAAACTTATACAAAAGAAAAACATCGCAAATTATGATTTTTGAGATAATTACATTCATCGGCACAAACGCAAAAATCAATTTTACATATTATTTGTTGAAACAAAGTTTTATATCGTGGAATGCCACCGCCATGCGATCAGAATATACTTTGCCGATTGAAAATTGTTCTTAACTAACCCAAAGAAAAACGAGAGAATAAAATAACTTAAATTATATATTACTAATTAAATTTTCATACATGTACAATGTTTACCTGATTAAGAGAATTAATGTTTTCTCTGCATTTTATATAAATCATGGTGATCTGTTTTATTAAAACATCTATATCTTAAACACAAGTTAATGCTGTGTTATTTTTTTTCCGATACGCACCTGGTCAGTGGCAGCTCATGGCATGAGGATACTTGACGGTTGGCTCCTATAAACATTTATACATGAGGGACGCAACCCGACGTATATTATTTATGACCGTTCGGGTTATTTACCCACGCCGCGCCGTTTATGAATGTGCGTCCGTAGGCCTCTTCTTTTCTGAAATTCCTCCCCCTTCTCCTTATTTCGCGCGTGGCTTTTCGCGTTCTTTCTTTTCTTCTTTTATTTGTCGCGGAAAGATTACAAGATAAGCGACAGAGAGCGAGTGGCAGGAATAATTCCTTTGGTTCTATTTATTTGCCCCTTGGCTGTTGGGACGTCACTGCTTTTCGTACATTTGTCTGGATTTGTTTGATGTATGATTATTAAAGTGTAAGTTTTGCGAAATAAAATAAAATCTGACAGAATATAAACAAAAAATGATTCCATTAATTGATTTGCATTATTCGATTAAGATATGCTTTTCGGAAACAAATTTATGACAAATGGCTGTAAATATTTATTTAATATAATAGTTATCTCACTCGTAACAAATTGCTCCGAAAACAGCTGAGAGCAAACGGGAAGATACAAATAAAATAATTCTTTTTATTTGAATACCCTTATAAAAATTGTAAACTGATTGTACTTTTATTCAATATTGATTTTTTTTCAAGTTACTACTTATTTTTTTTACTAAAGCTAAAAATTATAATACATACTCACAACATTGTTGTAAAAATATATTTTTTTAAATCTTGAATTATTTTGGAATGCGCTTAATGATTTATTGATATGTTCAAATCGATGTTTCCATATTTTAATAAATGAAAACGAGAGAACAAAAATTCTGTGATTTGTTTTCAATTAATTATATAGAAAATATTTATACCAAGGTCGCTCCCTACTTTAACACTGACGAAGTATATTTGCATAATGTATAATTTAAAACTGGTCGTAAATTATTCTCACTCACAGACATTCACAACTTTAAACAAAAATCCATACATAAATGAAAAGAAAGTTTTCAATCTGGGATTCGAGCACATTGCCCTGTAACATATAAAAAAGCCCCAACCATTAATCACCAATCGGCGCACGATATGGATTTTGCTTTTATTATTATACAGGTTTGTAATACAAACATAATTTTAAATAACAATGTTTATATTTTTATTTCGTACGTCATTAAAATTTATTTCTCATTTTTATGACTATGAATAGCATTATTTTCCATAAATTTCACTGTGATGTAAAATACGAATATCTTATAAAAGCAGGTTAATATTTTGTTTATGTTTTCTTTTCTTTTAATTTTTAAATGTATGATATTGTTTTTCAGCTATACACTGTATTACTGATTATATTTCTTTATTCAAAGAAATATTCTTGCAACTTTCTGTAGTAAACAGTTTTATTTGAAAAATAATTTATATTTTTTCATAGCTCGCATTATCAAATCTTGCACAACAAAAAAAACAATTTAAAAAATAAACGTGTATTAAAGGGTTAAAGTGATGACACCGAAACATTATTGTTAAAGTTTTGTACTCGTTCCAAAAGCTGAAGTACTATAAAACTCGATTTAGTTTGTGTTACTGCAAGTTGATTAATATTGTTTATTGGTAGACTATTTCAAAAGATATTTCACATTTGTGTGTCATCAATATTGGATCAAGATTCGTGTTTAAAATAGTTTTCATTGATAAACTAATAACATCTGATGAATATGTAAATAAAAAATGCAGACTTGTTTTATTTTGAGCGGAAAAATAATCGGCGAAACGGGAGTAAGAAAATACCTGCTTTAAAATAGCGAAGAAAAAGGATTTTCTCATTACGCTGGTACATTCCTACGTTACAGTTTTGATTGCCCCTTCCCTCCGTCTTGTAGCGTCCGCCCCTGAGCAGGTCAGGGGTGACAAACCGAAACATAAATCTTGCGAAATTTTACCGCCGCTCGACTAACTTTTTTCTATGCCTGGGATTATTTTATTGCGGAGTGCCGAAAAAGTTTGACGCTGTCACAAGACAAAACAAAAATATAAAAATACGTCACATTTCTTTTTATTTCTATTTCCCTGAGGTGGAATATATGACTGCTTGTAAATCGTCGTATCTTTTCTATCGCAATAAAGAATACTTTTTAAACTATGAGTTGGTTTTCAGCAATATTAATACTTATAAAGATATAAAACCATTGATTACGTATTACGTTATATATTTTACCATAATAATCATAATATAATTATATTACAATCGCTTATATGCATAATAAAATGATGCAAAATAATACTTTTTTGTATTTTTGATGTCTGTTAATAATTTGTGTATTTACATGTTTTTCAATAAATAATAAAAAAAATACGTTATGGAAAAAATAATCAACGTTTATCCAGCTCTGGCCAAAAGACAATAGTGACAAGAATTTAAAACAATGTTTTATAGTACAAATTTTAAAGTTTATTTCATCATTTATCTATGTTTACAAATATTATAGTACTGATAAGATCTTAAGTAAAAGTTGGATAATATTTTCTGTAGTTTTATATTTATATAACACCAAGTTTAACTGCAGAAGAAGGGATAATAAGTAGGTACATTTATTTATAAACTATAAATATTGCTAAAAATCTGACAAAACTTTTAGCACTGGCGTCATTTTTAACGTTTATAAAAAATCAAAACGCTTTTAGACACGTTTTATCGCTTTTAATGGATAAATTATGCATTGGTTCCAAACTAATACCATAGATTGAGCCCTAATGAAGTGAAATTAGCCGGTAGTAAAATGGTGAAACGTCTCTTTTGGACTTTTAAGTATAATCAAGTGGTTACTGTCAAGATGTTTTGGTAAATTGAATATTTTTATTTTAGTTAGATATTACTATCGCATTGAGTATTTATTCGGTAAATTTAAATCATACGATCCTTTAAGACATGTAGGTTATTATTATTCATATTTTCCTCAAATACCACTTGGCTCACTTCACCTCTCAGTTTTTCAATTCATATAGCCTTTTGTAGAGTATGTATTATTTGACTTACATACATTTAACTAATTTAAATTCAATTATTTATAAAAAATAAATATTTTAAGACTTGAATATTTCACAATATAAGTTTAAGCAATGTATAAAACTTTATTTTTAAGTATTATTGGTGTTCTAATTAAAGAACATATCTCAGATAGAGGCTTTCAGACATAAGATTTATTTTTTAAGAAATAATTATATTTTATAATATGTTTCTATGTGTACAAGAAATAGTCAAGCCTTTTTTTTTTTTTTTTCAAAAAACCAATCAATGGAATTATCCAAAGGTATGAAGATATATTTTAAATAAAACGTTACCCTTTGTATAATTAAAAATTATGTAGATGATGAATACACGTAATATTCAGACGATTATTCAAAGGATCTTGGCGCTTTATTTTTGTGTAGTCCTTTGTGAAAATATTCACGTAATACGTACGATCCTCAAAAAGAAAATTATTTCAACAAATTTGAGTCCAATTTAGCAGATTTTCTTTTGCGAGTGAAAGCTTTCGGCAAATTTTCCGGTGAAAAATTCAACGTCATTGTACGGCTCAGCATTTGGAAAGCCTGGCCATTCATTTTACGTCGGCCCGCACTAAATAAACAAGACAAAAAATGCCCCTCTCGGGCTAATCTCGAGTAATTTCATCCGAGAGAGGAGAGCATCAGCCACCCCATCCCCGTCCCCACTACCCACCTACACTCGTAATAAATTTCGTTTCACCATTTACGGATTTCTTTTTTTTTATTACCAAGTACGTGATACTACGGTGCAGGGATGCGGAAAATATGAAATATTTTGAGCAAAATGTAACAACAAACTTAACATGTTAAGAAACCAAATCATAATAAATGCAAATACTCAAACGCTTTGATAATAAACAAAAAACTTCCATTTCACAAATAGCGCGATAAAGCTTTCTTCATGGATTTTTATAACAACCATTACCGGGAGCAGGACACTCAAGTTAAATTTAAAAAAATGGGAATTGAGGTTGTCTTCATTGTAAATAACGATGACGATGGTGTTATAGTGCATTTGATATATTATTGAATTGTACAGAGTGAGAAAAGATACTACTTTTTATGAATATTTTAATACGTGACCACATAAAAACTAACACTGAAAGATTTTTTGTGTTTCAAATAAAGGTTTCATGTACAAATTTTGTTTTATTTGATACACTGTATGAGCCAGATTATAGCGCAGCTTCGAACAAAAGATTACCTGTTTTATTTGGGACACTGATAAAAAACATTAAGCTTATAATTTTTTTTTCTTTCACTGTACAGCTCATAACAGTCATAACGTATTTTAATTTGAATGATTTGAGCGTTATTCAATTTTACGCTATCTACATTATGAAACTCATTTAATTCGACATGTTTTACTTATTTACCTAAAATCTGTAGAGATGCAGAAAAACGAGAGATCATTTGTAGGCAGTCGCATTACTTAAAGGCGCCAAATAGCTTTTTTATAAATAGAATACTTCATATGAGATTTAAAAAAACCAACATTAAAAATATCATTATTTAGTTTTTTACTGAGCCCCAAAACTATCGCGAATGTTTTAAAAATAAAAAAAACATTTTATATTAAAAGCATCATGTTGTATTTGGAATAATATGGTTTAATTGAAATTATATGTATACTCATATATAACATTGCTTTAATCACTTTTAAGGTGTTTACTGTCAATACTTGGTGGAAAGGCATTATAATAAAAATAATAAAAGTTTTTAGTACTTTTTCCACATACAATTTATTAGATCAGGACCGGATTCGCTCATCGCGAGCATTATCAACTGATAGGAAAAACACCAAATCATCATTAGGATATTTACTTTAGTAATGTAGTGTTTCACTTTGTGTAAAAATTTCCTAAATTTGAATTGTGTTTATAATTGATATCGTTTGCCACTTAGATTTATTATTCTTTGATGATGATTTTTTAATTGTTATGGGTGTTAAGCATTTTAATTTTGTGTAATTATAATGTAATTTGCTAATCCTTTAAATTGTTAATAGTTGCTTACACCTTTTTATTTCAATTTAAATTTGTATAAACATAACTGTTTATATATTTTTCTTATCAGTTGATAATGCTCGCGATGAGCGAAACCGGTCCTGATCTAATAAATTTTATGTGGAAAGAGTACTAAAAATCTTTTATTATTTTTATTAACATTGCTTTAAGTGAAATAAAAAATTCAATTCAATTTAAAATGATTAATAAAAAAATCTTTGCTCATTTTAGCTTTAATCATAAATCACCAATATTATTTTAAAGATAGAGAATAACAAAAATTGCAACAAATCGCATTTAACTAATTTTCAGTTTACTTTTTCTATCAAATTTGATTGGTTATCGTACATAATGTTGGTAAAAACAACAAATGCGTACGATTGTATGTAATATTCGTTATATTGCAACAGTATCTGTCATGGTATCATTAATATTATTATAAACATTTAAATTATGTTTTAATATTTTTATCATCGTTTTGTGGTAACCCTGATATAAAATAACTCACGGCAGTAGCAATACCCTTGTACATAAACGAATTAAAAGTTACAATGATTGCTCACCAGCTTGAGGTTTATTAGTTTGAACAATAAAAAAACCTAATTTGCTCGGTTTTGTTCTCATGCATAATCAGATTTTTGCTCATTTCAGTAAACAACTCAGCCACTTCTCTTTGGACAAATAAAAATCTGTCTTGTTTTTCAGAAAAGAATTTTATATATTTCTTCACAGAATTTTTATTATTTTTTTGTCTTATTATAATCAACTTTTTTTTTTACAATTAAAATTTATGAATATACATATATGAATTTATTACATGTGCATTTTTTTATAAACCTTGTTTATTTATAATATTTCATATAATACTACTTTATTTTAAATTTAAAAACTGTTATTTATACTAAATTAAATATGACTAATCAAAAGAGGACGTAATAATGTATGATAATGATAAAAAAATATGAATAAGTGACACTACAATGACTATAATTAAAATGTTTAAGACTGCTAAAAAATAAAGGTAAATAATTTGCAATCATATTAAAATACAGTAAAGAACTTATTAATATCATTGTTCTCAAAATTAAAACTAAATAATTTGAATATTTCACTTTTATTAAAATAACTTATTTTTTCAACAGCATGCAATAAATTATTATTATTTCGTCATCATTTTAAAACAGCACCATCTATGAATATATTGGTGAAACTTTTTATTGATTTCTTTATGATGCAATAATTCGCCGTTTATTCTAAAGAAAAAAAATATTTAATCATTTCATTTAGCTAAATATTAATAAAATAAGACATTTTTATTTTTTATATTTTCAGCCTGCAAAATACCGAAAAACAAATACGACTTTATAATTTTCATTTCAATAATAATTACGACTGTCGAAATATTATTATTACTTAGGATGGATGTTTGTATGCAAAACAAAATTTTATTTGTTAAAGGAACCAATAAACATTCTTTTTAATAAACTCATTCTACAGTATTGTAACTATATGCACTTAGCTCATTGTTTACTTTACTTAATTTCTTGTAGTAGACAAAAAAAAACAGTTTATTCATTTATTGTTACGAAGTTGTTTGCAATCAGTTTCGAATAGTTGTGAGAAGACGTTGCTTTTTTTCTCTAATTTAAAATTTTCCACCCACATGTGCTAAATATTGTTTACAAACATTTGATCCTTTTGTGAATCCATGAGGTATTTGTGGTTTACATGAAAGAATCAGTTATATTTATCGCACTGATTCATTGACTCGGGTAGCATTTAAAATGATTATTTAGTGTCGCCTGTCTTGTGATTTTAAATAAACCACAATTAGACAATCAAATAAAATGAAACATGTTGGTTCAGCATTTAATTTGCGGTAGTTCATTGTATAGTAAAATTTATTTATTGAATACCACGTATTAGTATTTTTATATTACTTTGTTATTTTGTAAATTCAACTCATAGAAGTTTTCCAATAATAATTATGTTCGGAAATCAAAGGCATAGTTCAGTTTTCAGTAGACAAGAGTGTTTGACAAATTGCTACGAGAACTATTTTGATTTTTATGCCATCTCCATTTCCTACTGATTATATGACATTTTAAAAGGAACATGTTAACTAAAACTAATGAAGAGTATCAGTTCAATATCTTTACTTTGAAAAGTAAGCATAAGAAAAGATGAAAAAAATAAAATTATTGCTCTTAAAAAGGACGACTCCGACTCCGAGGATTTTTTTCAATAATTTCATTTTAACTGATATATATATCGACTGTGGAAAGGAAAAATGACGTAATCCACACAATTTTACAGGAGGCGCAAAAAACGTGTTTTGATGATTTTGGGACATATGCAAATTATGAATTATACACAATCTTAAAGTGCCTGAAAACTTCTATACTGGTGTTTAATTGACATAATCTAATATTTATTAAAGAAAATTTCTGTGAAAAATCTTTATTTCAGTATTTTTTCTTGGTTTTAATATTTTACAACGTCATCTTTTTCAAACTTAAAAGCTAAATTTAGATACTAATTCGGCATTTGCAGCTTGCATCTTTTTGATAGAACGTGTATCAAGTTTGATACATTGTGATTATCGAAAAAAACCTGTTTTGAAGAAACTGTGGGTTACGTCCTTTTTCCTTTCCACAGTCGATATGTATAACATCAGATCATTTTTCGTCAGCCAAGCATGAAATGTTAACACTTTTGACTATTTTGTTTAAATACAGATCATTAAATATAATTGTCAAAAAAAATTCGAGCCGTTCATTTTTCACGACTCCGACTCTGACTCCGACTCCGACTCCACAGCCCTGCTTTAAACACCATGTTTTTTTATAAGATATGGATATGAATCACACATCCATTGAAAATCAATCAAAGATAAATTTTAAAGATTATTTGAGGAAACAAACGACATCCTTTTGTACATCAAGTGTAGCTCTATAACAATTTTTATTTAATTTACAAAATAATTTAAACATACTTACAAGCAAAATATGAAAATATTTATCAATTTTCTAAACGCATTCGATTACAAATAAATTAATGTGGCCTTCCGATGAACAAAATTTCCCCTCCTTTACACTAACGCTTTGCCATTTGGGCTATCAACTCCAGAACTTATACCTAACAGAAAAACTATCTGTATTTGTTATTGTTTTCTACCTTTATTTGCTTATTGCTATTTTACAATATAAGAACTTTGACACAAATGCCAATATTGATTATATAAAATTTTATTTGACACGCAAAGTAACATAATTTACATATTGAAAAATAGCGTGTTTTGAACAAAAATACATATTAACTTAATACATTCTTACGCCAACATTCTATCTCTCTTTGAAAATATTTTCATTAATTTACCTTGAATTTTTTCTTACCAATTCCAGCCTCGATCTTTATTGAGTTCATCATTGGCATTGATTCCCGGAAGAGAATCAAATAAAATTCTTTTATTCTCAATGTTATATTGAGTAACAACATCTACTATGCACATATTGCATCATAAAAAACCTTAATATTTCAATATGTGCTGTATCTTTCTACAAAGCATTTCATATAATTCAATTTAAATTACGAGGTCAGTAAAATAAAACAGACAACACTTGGCTATTCATTCGACCAAACCGTTCAAATGGTTAATATTCTTGTGAATTAGACATATAAAAATATATACTTGGACACTAAGTTTTTAAAAGCCAACATTAGTAACATAATTGTAAATTCATTGTATTTATAGCTTAATGAAATAACCAAGATTCCTTATGTTACCCAAACAGCCACTGCTAGATGACATGAATAAAGTCTCTAATTTGAATATGATGAGCAAATTATTAGGCCTGACTTAGTTAATGTGGCCAACTGAAGTGTGACAAGTCGCGCGGCGTATAACTACACCTTAAGTTAGTCTCGAAGCTTATTCTCGTCACCTCAATCACGTAAATGTCTCCCAGAGGTGGAACTGCCTACCTGAATTACAGCACTGACATGCTTCAGAAAATTCAGGGGAAAATCTTAAGGAAATCTTATTCAAACTACACTAAATTTTCCTCTTCAAATGACGAATATCGTAGTGTATTTATTGTGTAAGGAATATGTATCAGCTTGTTATGTCACAGTATGATTCAAATGCATTGTACAACAACAAAAAATAATTAGATGTATTTTGTTAAAAGCAATCCCAATTGTGTCGATAAATATTTCTTTTATTTGTTTTAAATATTTTCTGAGAACAACAGTTTTATTCACAGCGTGATGGAACGGCGTTCCGGCACCTTTTTGTCGTTTTTGTATGTTTCAAATCAATATTTGTAATATTTTATTATTATGTTGTTTTTTTAATATTTGATTTTCTCGTTCTGTTTGTCTTTTTGTAGGTTTCTTTTGATTGTAATGTACCACATAACGCTCATAAATTAATGTCATAATTCAAAAAGTACTAGGCCCATAGACTTACTCTACGACCAGAATCGGGGGTATTATGCTTGATTTAGTGCGCTTTTTGTATGACACGGATTCATTCGCAACAGTTGTGTCACATTTGCTTACCGAACTCCTTGAAGCACCTTTGACACTTTTATATCCTTTAAAATATGTTAAACAGTGGTCACTCAGACGAAGACAAGGATTTCGTGACAGATATCACAGACTCGAGCCCTTATACAAAAAGCATATTTTTCAATCAATTTATCGATTGTTTTTCAAAGATATGGGTATTTTTGATATTTAAAAAAACACTTCCACTCTTACAATCTTAAAATTAACGGGGGAAGAGAGAGCAATTAGTTTATCACTATTCTTGTCCTAGCCCCATCTTTCTATCCTTATTCTCATCGAAAAAAGCGAGGTTGAGAAACAAAATAACAAGTAGATCTAAGAAAAAACCTTTTGTCGAGATGCCTCCATTAAAATCTTTATTAAAAAGCGTGACAAAAAGTGAGTTCAGGTAACTATTTAAAAAAAAAAACATTGCTTACGTATTGTATCTCCTTAATAAATTTTTAACTTAATATCACGATACTAGCGTAATCTTTCCAACACAATAGTATTCTGAACAATTGCAAAAGAGGCTTGTTCTGTAGTTAGGTAACAATGAGTTTCATCATATGTATGAATATATAAGTAATATATCAGCGTCTTCATCATGTTAACATAAAATAAATGCATGCATATTTTAAAACATAACCTGGTTAAATAAATTCTTACTACATTGAATTGTTAACGCTTTCACTTCTTTAGCATGTATGTACCCGATTCATTGGAACAGTAGACACTCGGTGCAATAAAGATTATCTACCTCGTGCATCCAACATCACATGACTGCCGAATACATATGAATTTCCAATAGCTTCTTTGCCGATTGTCATAACGCATATTGCAAGGAGGTGCTGTCAATCATATTATTTTATTAGTTTATGTTTTTAAACTAATATTTTACGAATTATTTTGCAGCCCTTGATACTACCAAAAGCATCTGTCAAATTTGACAGCATACTTGAGGTTCCAGGCCCTCGAATTCAGAACATTGGGAAGATATATACGATTTCTTATGAAAAAGTCTTATAATAATATGAAGATAAATGAAGTAGATATGGTATATTTACTAAGAGTAATACAACCTGTACATACATTTAAAACAAATACAAACATTGTCTTACACAGTAGGTATACAAATTTGCTCATTTGAGAAGAAATACGCCATGTAGTATTTTAGAAAAAAAGTTGTTATATTCCACACTTTCCTAAGTATCGTAAAAGTGACCTCAGTTAAAACACATTACAAAAGTGTTATTTCCGTAAAATAAAAATATGCAATCCACCTAAACACCAAATAAAGATGCGATTGCACAAAAAAAAAGTTTTTCAATTTACAAGTTGACTCACTTCACTTCTCGAGAGACCATTAATAATATTAATTGAATAAGTCTACCAAAACATTGAAATAATGATCTAATATGTTACCTCTATGACAATCGTAGCTACTCTAAATTACCAAGTATTTTTGATTTTTCCTTCATGGGTAACCACCAATTATGCAAGGAAATTTTTCATTTTGGGATTTTTCGTGAATCATGAATCTATAATTTTTAATTAACAGCTCGTGTCAGGTATAACCAATTGTTACACCTCTTTATTTCTAATTTGAATACCAGATACGTACTCACTTCCAATCAAATAAATTACCATTTTAATTGCGAATGTCACGAAATTTGTATTCGTTGATCCGTGATTCTAAGGCCTTCTGAGTAATATTTTTTATTTACCGTAACACATTATTGTACAATAATGTTTGAAATAATCTTATTTAGAAAATTTAAAAAACATTTTGTTTTTTTTCGAAGCTAGTTAAGCAAATTGTGCAACTAGTAGTAAAGATTAAAAATCAGTTTGTTCATAAAACTTAAATAAAATCATTGTACAAATTTAAATAGGCAAAAAAGTCCTACACGTGTTAAAAGCATTTTCAACCCTCTATCATACCTGACGAAAATTCATAATTTCGTTTCAGAGGCATCATTATTAGCAGGTGATATATTCACCTTTGAGAACTAGAAGCAAATAATCAATTATATTTTAGTTTAAAAACATCGTGAATGGAAGAATTTTTTTTTGTTATTTGTATTTCCAACGTGAAGATTGAACTCTACCACCACATTTTCAGCACAGTAGTGCATGATTATAAGTCCCGTGCAGCTCTATAGCGAATATTATGAGTAATTCGTTTCTTTTCCTGGTCGTTATTGCGTTATAGAAGACGTCTGTGAAACAATAGGTGGTGGTGGGACAATCGACAGCCAACTTGTGCTTAAGCCAAATATACTCAAATATACTCAGATACTCAGATATATTTCGCGTTTTCTTACAAGCTATAAAATGTAAGTATGAATATGAAAATATCAGTTGCTGTGAGTTACAAAAAATATTGTTTTTATACCATGTAATAGGGAAAAATCAAAAGTTTATTATGAACCCCCACTGCCATTAAGAATGGTGATATTGAAGACTCGTTATGATTGTAAGGTTATTCAAAACAAAATCTTGTGAAATTCTTTGGATATTCCTACGCATAAACAGTGGCGTCGAATTATTTTGTTCCAGGGAAATATAATTGCTAACGAGTTATTTTTTTTTACAACTATAAACCGGTTATTTAAATAATTACAAAACCGTGATTTACAATTCTGTAAATTTGTCCTTAATTAAGCAGCAGTAAAAATATTCATACTTTCGATGGTTTCGGCGGTAACTTTGTGGAAGTTCATTTTAATAGAAATTTAAATTATCTTTGATTATTCCACGTATTTAATCAAAGTTAATTTAAATTTTCTATTAAAAATATTCATCTTTCAGTATGAATGTTATCAAATCGTATTTGAACGGGCCTTAACATGATAAATTTGTTTAAATTACAATAAAATAAATAACAAAAGCACTTGATTATAAAAACAATGACTTTTGGCAAGATATTGAGTATCCATTCGATTGTTCTAATCAGCGGTCGCCATGCAGTCGCCCGTGAGAATTTCACTGTAGTTCCTCAAAATGTTTCAGTAAAGTCATCTCAATATTTGTCAATATTTAATAAGTGTAATAATAATCTAAAAAAATATCACCTCTAAAACATTATTAAAAATCTCATAAAAAAATAATTAAGCTAAAGTGGAGACTAGCGGTAAATTCGAACGTAAATTCGAATTCGAATGATTATAATATCGGATTTTTTACAAAATAATTTAAAATTTAAGATTATTAAAATTAATAACTAAACGATTTTTTTATCAGTTAATTATGCTTCTCATGAGTGAAACTGTTTCTGATCCTATTAAATAAAATTAAAACTAGTAAAAATTACCTTTTTATTTTTGGAATATAATGCCTTTCCATCAATTAATTATTGATAAGGAACACCTTAAAGGTGATAATAAATATTATGTCATCTAAAATAAAACACAGTGCATATTATATTGCAATAAGGATAATGGACAGATACAATATTCATGTGAATATTTTAATAAACTAAATCACGTACGATAATACGCACTTCACTGAGTGCCTACATCACCAAAAACTGGTTTAAATATAAACGCATAATTACCGCACACTATCAATACCTGTTGATGGTTCTATCAATCAGTAAAATAGAAGATCTCCGAGTGCAAACACCTTTTCTGTTACATTGTTAATTCATTTAAAAGTATATCGTAAAAATGTTTTCTCAAAGTATAGCCATCTCTTTGAAGTTGATACTTGTGTTTTTATGTTTTAATAATATTCACGGGAATCCAATTGACAAAGTGATTCATGAAAGAAGTGAAGTTGAAAGTTATCCCAGTGTTATTATCCCATCTTTGAGATACGACAGTACGCGAATAATTCGTGATTTAACACAACAAAGTGCACACTACAGAATAAAACGAAACGCTTACAGTCAAATACCTCCAGGATGTATATATAATCCATTTACAAATACTTGGTTCTTTATTCCACAGTCCCAATTCAACACGCCAAAAAATTACAACCCATTTGCAACATTTAACAATGAGTTCTTGGGTGGAAATAATAAAAATCGACACTACAATCACAATGGACAAGGATTCTTCCCACAGATGCCTTCACCGAACATTCCGACGTTTTACCAGCAATATCCTTATCCCTGGTTTGTCAACACAAACACACCAACAACTGATGTTGATGATTACGATTTTAGTCAAGAAGTTGTTCCTGAGTCTCCGATAATTCCTGAAGATAACTTAATTGTACCGCCAGAGCAGGAACAAGAACAGCCAAGTATTGAGCCTTTGCCGTCAACGACTGAAAAAATTGTTACAACTAGTGCTGTATCACCATTACCTGAAACAACTACTGAAGAGGATTTTATTATAGACATACGATTTGATAATACTAATAATGTGACGCCATCTGCAAGTGAAAGTAAATAAACCAACCTAGAAAGCGGTTTTGATATCTCGTCGGTAGCATTTAAAACGAATTTTTCAGTTTTATAAGTGAATCATTGTTTATGATAAAAATATGCGAAGAAGGTGTGGGTGGATAGACACGTTTTTAACAATTTGCTTACAACCAACTGTTCATATGATGCTGAACTAATAAAGTTTCAATTCCTTTCTTTGGAAACATTCCTAAAAATTATATTCGCGACCAAAAATTTTTTTTTTGCGATTCGGAAGAAAAGTTTAACTCGTATTTATTATTATTTTTTAGTAGTGAAGTAATGTTTATTTCGATTATTGAATTAAAGAGGTATTTTTTTTATAATCAAGTCTGCCATCTTTTTATAAATAAAAAAAAAAGTTGAATAATTTATAGACTTTTTTAAAACTTCTTTCTCGTTATTAATTTTCATTTTTAGAATTTTTTAGTAGTAACTGGTACCCAAAAAAATCATTGATTTGTCCCTTTTATATATGTATAATATTCATTTTAAAAAATATTTTGTCTTTTAATTTAATTTTTTTTTGATAAAATTTTTAAATAAATCTAGATAAAAAACGATTTTTTATTTATTAGCCCAATACCCGAAAAATTCAAAAATAACATAAAATCAAATTTGATATTATTGTTATTCTACTTATCAGTTATTATGTGTAATTTAAAATAAAAATTGATTACCACAAAGTTACCACCAAATGAATCATGGTCACAACAACAGATATAAAAAGTTTTTTTGATTTTTTATTTACACATTTATGACCGTAAAATTATTTTTTTTCCTGTTTGAAAAAAAAAATTAAAAACTCAACGAAGATAATACAAATAGTAAGTGTCATAATTAAAAATTGACCAAGGCCAAGTTACGCAAGCGTTCCGCCATATTTAAATATAGATTCATCATTTGTAAGTGATATTTTATTAAAAAAAAAAGAAAAAATCCTCTGATTTTTCTTGATGATTCATTTGTGTCAATGCCAATAAAAGATTGCAATCCCGGTATGTATGGCATTTTTCAATACAAATATACCGGATACGAAAATGCAAAATACCGGCTTGACCAAAATCGAATTTTGAATGTGTAGAAACCATCACGTATTTATTTTATTTTTTTCGCTTTGAATTAAAATATTTTAAATCTGCTAAGCGTTGTATTATAATTTCAATAAACTGTCAGTTATTCATGAAAATCATGATATGATGATATACTTTTCTAATAGCAGTATTTTATATTAAATTGTCCGATATTACGATTCCAATTCGCTGTTGTTTGCATTACCGATATTTAAAATATCATAACCGGCGATTGATATAAAATACCGTTATTGATAATTAGGGCATCCAATCCTGGGATCCCGTTCAATTTTCTGATCCCGAAATTCCGGGATTGAGATGGCCGCGATCCCGGGATTTCGGGATTGAGAAATTTTGAGCAAATCCCGAAAATTTACACGAAATTGGCAACTTCAAGATTTCAAATTCCTCGGCGAGCTAAAAAAAAAAACGAGTTTCCGTGAGATTCCGGGGAAAAGTATACCAAATAGGGGATTTCAAATTCCTCGGTGAGCTAAAAAAAAACGATGTTTTGTGAGAATCCAAGGAAAAAGTATAGTGGATTGAGGGTTTCAAATTCCTCGGTGAGAAAATCTCAATCCCGGGATCCCGGGATTCAAAATTAATCAATCCCGGGATTGGATACCCAAATTGATATATATTTATCTAATATTGCCATCCCTGCATCAGACTACTTTTTCAACATGCGAGAACAACCTTGCGATATATTTTTTCATACTTGACATTTGAGGATGAAAACTAGTACCGACTGACTACAAAAAAACATCATGAAATGCTGTTGGTCTTGTGCTAACTCGGTAGCAAGATTCAAAACGAAAACAATTAATATCATGTGAAAAAGTTTTTCAACAGACAAAAGCTCATTCATATACATGATAATTGTTGAGAGTAGTTATTATTAAACTTACCCTGGAACATTTCCATCATTTTACTATGAGGGGTTTACTCCAATTTATATGTATTTTTAAATTCAAATTGTAATAAATAAACTTTATCTCTGAGCCGTAGCAGACAATAGATTATTCATGATGATTTACTATCCTTTTCACTCAATGAAATCTAACTGCTTTTCCCTTACTTAAACGATGACACTGATTTCAGCAACAATAAATCAAATAGACTGATTGCTGTTGATTTGTATATTAAAAATATACTAGCTGTAAGCCCGTTGGCCCCAACTGGAGGATTTTTGGCATTATAAAAAATAATGAAATTTTCTGACATGTAACAATCAAATGCATATTTATCAAATAAATCAGAATAAATAAACTTTACTAATTCGCCAAACGGAGCTTATTTTTAGGAATATATGAGTCTTTAAGAGTTGAAGTGAACCAAATATAATCGAGGAAAATCATAAATCACAGTGTGTTGGAAAAATATGTCTTTAGTATGAATAAAAAAATGGCGACAGCGGGGCTGGGGTGGAGGAGGGGGAGGGGAAATTGGGGACAGTGTAAAGACGGACGGACGGACATTATCGACTTTTAATATATAGATAACATTCTTTGGTACTAACTTTATATTAATTTATTTTCCACAAATGTGTAGTGCAAAAGAGTGTTTTAATTTTTTATTCTTAATTAACCACTTAAATACCAAGCGGACACAGTTGTCCGGAACATATGCAAGCGAACACGGGTGTCTAAGACATTTAAAAAATCAAATACTTGGTATTCTAATAGAATATTAGAAATATTTTGATGAATATGTGTAGTGCTATCCATACTGAGTGAATATAGGTTTCTAAAATATCGAATTCGAGTGTATATTTGGCAAAAATATTTTTCTCAAAAACACGCAGTGTCTCTGGGACATATTAATGATTTATTTGCGTGGTATTTAAACGGTTAACAACATTCGTTAGTTTTTAACAAGCTGCACATTGATTTCATTTTGAGTTACCTAATTTATTTAATTTAAAACTCCATTAATATCAAAAGCAGTAACTGTGGAATTCCGAACATTTTATCGACTATGGACGCTTCAACGAGAATATTACTCGATATGAATCGAATGGTCCTATTTTCAGTCTTTTCTGGATCTAACAAAGATCTTTTTCTTTTATTTTAATATCACATGCTTTTATAGACGTAGTATTTCATTTTGATTCAATTTACCAGTTGTGGCATCAAGTTATGGTTAGAGTTAAGCCCATTTGTTTTCTCCAGCTGTTTCCATTCCAAGTTGTATTGCAAATGCTTTATAGATTTTCCCATATAAATAATCCAGAAATCAAAGCACTTCAAATGGTTACCAGTCGTTGACGTGTTAATAATCGTATAGTTCTCTGGGGATCTACTGGAAAAATATCTGAAAACAACAACAACATTTTTTATACAAATTAATGTATTAAACTATTGCATTATTTTAAATATATTAAGCATAGAAACATGATACTTTCAAAAACTCCTGTATGGAGTTATAGCATTTGACTTATTACAAAACATCCAAACAAAATTCTTTTGGAGGCTTACAAGCGATAAAATGTTTTAGTGTGTAATAAAGTTATCAAAAAAGGATTATTTTGTTTTGCAATATGTCATGGCATTCCATGTTAGTTCGGCACATACATTTATTTACTGTTCTTTCTATGGAAACTTTAGTACAATAAATTACTTATTTTGTTGAACTTTTCAGTTTGTCTTTAAAACAGTATAACACACATATAGTTACCACACATGAGCGTAGAGTATGTGAGCATAAATGCTAACTATCAGATGGCATTGTCATCTGATGTTTAATAGTACAAAAAACAAATCGATAACTTAGTTATTCCACACATTTTGCTACATTTTTTTCCTTGTGCTTTGTCTCTTACGAAATAGGCTATTTAAGAATAAACTAAAACTTGATAACATTGTTTGCACTTATAAAATTACAAATGGAGATATTCTAATAGACGAATGCGAAGCACGTGTCAAAGTTTGATACTCAACCTCTGGAATAACTGAATAATCAATTTTAATTTTTTATTAAAAATGAACTTTCTCAAAGTTGCCGCACAAATCCATCGAAAAAATCATTACGTATTTTAAAATTTTGTACAACAGTTTGCGAATGTGTATTTTTTAATGAAAATTTTCTACTTTTGATAAATAAATTAAAAAGAAGGAAAGTCGAATAATAAAAAATCTAACTCACTTTCTTTATTATATAATCATCCAAAGGTTATATTAAGTCATTGTTAGTATTATAAGTCAGTTTTCTAAAACACATTTTTATGTCATACAAATAAATTGTAGAGAAATCACAGTAAGTTACATATTTTAAATAACTTTCATATAATCACAAAGGCATTCTGCACCAACCGGTTTTCTGAAGTTTACTCCATGATGACTCTAAATGCTAATAATAATTACATAATAATATGCATTGATTAGCTGACTATTACCTCTGGCCATGATCAAAATAGATAGTTGCATGGATACGAATATAATTATTGATTTAAATTCAAAAGTTGAAAGCATTTATTAATAAGTAATATAATGTTACAGAAAATATTAGATACAAATTATATGTATACAAAATTATCAAGTATTGTCAATTTTATTTTTAGTAATTTTCTCTCGACATTATACTCATTTTGAATTCACATCAGATCGTTTCCTTTACACGTACTTAAAACCCTCCAGAGACGAGAGCTTTTTTCCGATAAAAAAAATATTTTCTAAGTCATATTGAAGTCACGGATAACTTTTATTCCTATCAAAATTAAAAAAAAAAAAACGCAAAGTCGTTGTATAGAAACCCCGCATGACTATATGATCATGCTCATACTTATATTACCGTGTAATATTGAGTACTGACAGTAGTAAGGACAAAAGTGACCGTATGGGCTCGCAAACATTCGGGGTTGAAATATAGCTAAACGTGTTTTTTTTTTAAATATTTACAATTTGACCTCTTTAGATCAACATAATTTCAATACAAATATATTAGCAAAATAACTGTAAATAATTTGATGTTTTTATAAAAAAAATAACTAACAGTTTCAAAAAGTAAATTAAAAAAAAACGGAAATTCAAAAAATCACATGTGCTTTTGGAGGCCGTTTTTGTCCCCACGGCTGATGACTTACTGTAGTATGTACCCTTCTTAACCAAATATGAGCGAAAGCAACGATATTCAGGTAGAAAAGGGATGAATAGTGGGATCAATAGACAACGTTTTTTACTGTGACCATATGGTGACGATCGTCCCTGGAGGGTATAGTTGCAATCGTAGCTAAGAAATCTGAAAATAAATTAAAAATAGTAATTAAAAATTTATTTTCATTGTAATTAAGATTTTTTCAAATCACATTCCGTTCCTGTACCTAAGCTCAAATTAACAACTTTTCCCAACCTTATTCGCTCCATTCCTCTGTTTCACTATTTTCAGAACATAATCACTTCCCCCCCCCCAAATAAATTTGATTTTTTTATATGTAGGTTTGTATTTACATAATACATTGAGATATTTTTTTGACTAATTACTTACATACTAAAATAACTAAAGCTTATTTTAATCATCAAAAATATCAGTAGAATTTTTAATCAAGTATCAGTTCAAAAACAAAAATCTAGCAATCGATTGATCAATCCCCTGGAACTTTGGAATTCCCCCCAGTGGAAAATTCTTCACCGGTTGGGATCCCCTGATATATGATAATAAATCAAGACTATGTTACATTATGACTACATATATCTAAAATAAATATCACTTTAACAAATATAAAATTATTAAATATAATAATTATAATACAGGAACTAACTCTGAATAAACATACATGATCGAGTTTTCTATTTATGTAAACCAAGTGTTCATTATAGCAATTTAAGGTGAAGGCTGAATTATGTATAAAAAATAGCTTTTTTTACCATGCAGCATACTTGATGGCGCATCCTGGGCTTAACGTGCTAAAATTTACACTTTCTTTCCAGAAAAAAAATCCACCTCATAAAAGTTTAATTGTAGTACCATTCAGATATTTTAGTATCAAAACGCTATTTCCTTAAAATTTGCGAATTAATATTTTATTTTACAATCTTCATTTTGTCTGCCAGTTTTTAACGCATGTTAATTTTAATCAATGGTTGTCTTGAATGAATTCACAAGACAACCATTATCGTTATCGTTACTGTTATCTAATTCTATTTAGGTAGTTTTTTTACAAAAAAATAATAGGAGTAAAGTTCAAAATATACACCAACTTTTATCAGTACTAGAAAATCAATTATATTATATCAAATTTGTATTATATTATACTAACAATTCTATTCATGTATTATAGAGAGTCAATTACATTATACTATATCTACAAACAAAGGTATGAATTTTATAAATTAAAAATGATCATAATATTTCAAAGAATCTCCGATTAATTTTGAAAGCATTATTTATTGACAATTATATAAAATTTACACTCAAACTATTCATTTCGGCAGCCTTGTATTACAATACACCCACGCAAAATATGTATTGTAAAGAATATTTCATAAGAGCCAACTAAAAACTACGTAGTGGTTTATTTTTTTAACATATCAAGCACGCTTTATAGTCCTTGTGTGTCATTCCAGGAGGCAGCAGACAAATCATTGTTTTCAAACCAAAAATTAATGCAAAAATAACATTTTTTAAATAATAAATGTAAGCTAACGTAAATGCAACCGGATGTCCCAAGTGACATGTAAAAAATCATAAGAAAACAATTGGGTGATCACGAATCAATTGAAAGAAGTCAAAAAAGAATATATGCAGTGGATACTCAAAATAGCAAAAAAATATTATTTGTCAGCTGGAAAATGTGTCGAAAAAGATATCTATAGAAACTATATATTTTAATAAAACTGTTTGCGATGGATTATAATATTTTATATCTACAGAGTTGTATCACTAGAGATTCACTATTCTTTCGATAATGTAGTATTATTTTAAGAAACTCTAAGCTAGTTGTGTATAAAATGCGTTAGATATGATTCATTTTAAAAAATGGTATTTTATATTACAATATCGAAATACCTTATTTGATTTACTTACTCAGAATTTCGATATCAATAGATTTTTTTTAATATTGATATATTCTCATAGTATTGCAATCCGTAGGCATGACTGATTCTGTCAGTTAATCGCTCTCGCTACCCGCCGCTTAAAATTCCCATTTATCTATCCGGTAAAAAATCATAAATCTTTTAATAAATACTTTAGTATAAAATAAGTTTCTTTCAAGTGAAACGGCATTTTTGTTTAAATTATTTAAGCACACTTTTTTTAATAATAACATTTTTTAATTTAAACCTAAGTTTTACAAAACAGCTAAAAATGCTTCTTTTCTGAACGCATCCTGTTCAGATGTTACAGTAAAATAATAATAACGGAGATAGGTTGGGAAGATTTCTTTGAGATGCATGGTAGCTTGTTTTTATGCTAAGAGCAATAAGTCACCAATAACGAAATGGTACTTATCACCAAGAGATACGAATACAATTAACAAAATAAACAAATAGATTAGAATAATACTGATTTAGCAGTTAAGAATATATTTTCATCTACTCAATAATTGAACATGTATTTAGTGGGATTTTTTAATGTCATGCTTTGTTTTTTTATTACACACTGTTCGTCTAATTAAAGTCAATATTTTATTTATGACAGGTCATGATATAACTTGTTTGTTTATTCACTTTTTTCAAATAACATGATTCAGTCAAAGGAATATCCTGAATACACACACGATCGGTAATTCTTCAAACACTTTGATTCCGACTTTTTCCACACCACATCAAGGTTTTAATTTTATTGTCAATTGAATATCAATGTTGATCAGACGTGATTTAACAAGTGTATTTAAAAAAAACATACCCAATCGTTCACTAATCTATAATATTTGCCGTATTTGTTTCTAAAATGTACTGCGTGATTGACAAATACAATGACGTTGGCATAGATAGATTCAAATTCTTGCTAGCTCGTACGTGTCGATAAAGCGTCGAATATGTTTGCGCATAATTTATTATTTGTGGTCGATGCGGTCAACACTACTTCCATATTACGTTATTTGGAATTATTTTTCTTTGCAAAATTAATTAATGGAAATCGGCAATGCGTCTTAATCATTATTATTTCATTTCCACTTCCTTTAAATGCACCACTATCGTCATAATACAATACAAGTTATTCTTTATCTCCTACAGTCCCGGCTTGGGATATAAATATTTCAACTGATTACAGTAGAAATGTCTTAAATGTCAAAGATAAAATTTCTTAAATGTCAAAGATAAGTAAAAAAAAAAGGACACAATCGTTATTGGTTAGTAATTTTGTATGTAAGAGTTTTGCAATAGTTAGTTGGATGTTTAACACATTTGGAGGACGGTGTTTAGTGGCAAAAGTACAATTATTATAAAATGTATGTTCCTTACGGTGTAAAATCATTTTAAGTAATATTCACTTTCAAAAGCCCCAAACTTTATCTTGGAAACTTGTAATTTCACTACATAATGATTATTTATCAGAGTCATTAAGTCATAAATATTCCGTATGCTTCGATAACATACAAATTATACAATCATCTGGCTTAGAGCTGATTAATTAAAAATTCATTATTTAATTTACAAACAATATTAGTAGAATTTCTGATATAATCTGTTAGTTTATTATTTTATCAGATTGCTGATCACTTAGAATTGAGTGAATCACTGAACTTGTTTCACTATAAAAACAAACCTAGCGTTTATATTCGGAATATCGATGTTTGATTGCTTGTGATTAAACGTCAATGATATGAATGATAATTACTTAAAGGTGTGTTAATTATTTTTTTAATAAAACTTTGCTTAAAAAATCAAAACATAAAAAATAATAACGTTTGTTTATTTAAGCGGTTTGTATTTAACCAATATAATTATTACTATGTTTGTGCAACTTTTTGTTTCAACAAATATTATGTTCAACGTATTTTAAATATCTAGTTATCTAACTGGAATCAAAGTGGGGTGTATTCTGTAATTTCGTTAACATTAAATAAAATAAATCGGAGAATATTGGGAAATGGAACGATATACTCAATATTCTTGTATTAACCTGATAAAAAATTCTACCAAACGACACATACGCAAATTTCTTCTTTATAAATTTTATTTTCATTTATGTTTTCAAACATAACATCACAAAATCTTGGCGGATTTATTGCTGTCTGATTTTTTGATTTTCTTATATTTCAATTAAATATATTCAATACCGATGTATATATAACGTAAATTATTGTGTGCCCACTAATGTACACGTTTAACTACTCACATCTGCTTCCTTTCTATATCTTTCTCGGTCTATTTCTCTCGTAAGCTTATCACATATTTTACATTCTTTATTCATTTACAAGACTACAGTATATGATAGCAAATAATCATGTCTTTGAAAAATATGCAATATAAAATGATATAAACAAATCTTTAGTCTGTATACCACATAGTGCTTACTTTAATGATTCACCCTTAGGGCAAAAAAAAAACAAAAGAAGATGGACTCAAAGACCAATTAATCTAGCCAATAAGTTGTTTTGTAAAATTTCGTTTTGCCATATTACGCAATCTGTCAAATACAACAAACTGACAGTAAACAGTATCGATCAAAATTTGTCGATAAATTCTCTTTGGAAAGAAAGGTTTTTGAAAAATTGCCATTCGGTTAGATCTGATCAATTACAAATGCCGTGACATTACCAATATTGATCAGTTATAATTTTTATTACCGTTTATACATTGAAGCGTACCAGTTAATAATTGTCCTAAATTGCCGATTAAAATTACCAAAGGCAATTTTAGACGCAAGTAATTTTTTTGAGGCGTTTAATCGATAATAATTAAAAATAGTTCAGTACCGGACATACTCATTTTATCAATATGTATAACTAAAAAAAAACATCATTTCAACAGTAAAGGGAATATATAGTTATATATATATATATTAATATTATATTGCTGTTTTCTTATTGTGAACTAAAATCTTTGTTTTAAAAGGATTTTATTACTTATTTATAGATGGCAGTGATGATCAAACAATTACAGTAACGTCATCCGTTACAGTTTTTGATCATAAACATATCTTATTTACCACACGTATTTTGAAATAAAAATAAATATCCTTGTATGGTATCATTTACGTCGATCACAGGACTTGCGAGTGCTGTAGGTCACCGATTTGCGTAGGAAGATGGAGGACCGAGCAGAATGGAGAAGATTAATTGACGCGGCCAAGGTTCGCCTCGGAAAGAAAGAAGAAATATAAAAAAATATTGTATTTTTGTTAAATCCTTATTTTTTCTTTTATTGAGATAAAATTTTATTATTGATGCGTTGTAATCGCAAAAATGAGTTCGTGGAAAAATAATCACTCTGTAAAATCCCGGCAATCGAATGTGTTTCAATTAACAATGATGTTTCTGTTTTTCTATGCTATAGAAATATTATCACCCGTTAGTGGGAATGAATTATAATTCCCCGATTCGCATTATAAACAAATCATTATATCGAATTGGAATGATATCACTCAGACCGGTCCTGTAAGTGTGTAATATAAACCGCAACAGCAACGAAAACTCATTTAATCTGCTGCTTGTTCTTAACAAAAGTTGTCGCTTACAACCCACGTAAAATGTCTGGCATAAGAAAACTTTCAATATTTATTTTGGTGGTGCTAGCAGTATCGGTGGTCATCCAAAACACCGAATGTGCTCCAGTTTATTTCCCAGTACGAAGGAATAAAGGAGAAGATGCGAAGAGGGACATGATGATCGTCCAGCCGACAGGATGTCCTGAAGGGTTAAGGTTGACTAATTCAGGGCGATGCAGAAAAGCTTGGACAAGGTTGGCAATTGATTAACGTATTCTTTTAAATACAATGTTGATTCTTGTGAAAATGTGAACAATTTTGCTCATTACACTCGGAATCTTAGGAAGAGCTGTGTTCGGGTTCCCAATTTGCATATCGAGGCTGCTTAAACTCAATCTCATGTATGTTGTAATTGTCTTTGATTGCGTTCGTTAAAACAATTACAAATTAATTTTATTCATCAATATTTTCTAAATAAATTTCACTAGCAGTTTATCTGTTACATAGCAAACCTTATGGAATCGTATGTATTAAGCACGACGATGTGTACATTGTTTTTTTCAAATAACCATATAACATGAATATGTATTTAATGTACACGGTGTCGGTATTGTTTATCACAAACATGATGATTATTCTTTGTTCACTTTCTCTTTAAAAAAGAGATACAACGATTGCTTTGGGCGTTGTTTTAAGCAAACCACATGGTTTTTTTTAAACCATGTCGTCCGCTTTTAATCTAGATTCTAAATCTAGAGCGTATCGATTGTAAAAAGTCAGAAGGAAGTAACTATCAGATTTTATGAATAACTGTTTGTGTATACAGCACGTTTTATCATAAAGATGTAGGCTACGGATGCCAAATGAAATATCTCAATTCATTTTTTAAGCTTGATAAAAACATACCGTGAAATTTGCGTCCAGGAAAAAAGGCTAACACAAGGGTTTTTCTTATTTTAGAAACTTAAATTAATATTTGATTGAGTAAATAAAACACCTGGCTATAAATCTTCGTGGACTTCAAGAACTGTTTATTTTTGTTCTTTGATCTAAGATTAAATTCCTTGCTGTACAGTTTATTATGTGTGGGATGGTTTTTTTGTTTTTCAATAGCTTATATTGAATCTTAATTAAGCTTACTACAACAAAGGTTTTTCTTAAAGAGCTGCTTGTTACTAAGCCTCTCAACTTTTTCTTTTTTGAGACAGGATAATAGAAAGATAAAAAGTAGGACAAGACTAATGGTTAGCTAATCTATCCGCTAAGCTTCGCTATTTTTAGGATCTCGCGAAATATTTCTTAATATTTACAAAAAGGGCGTCAATTTCGAATAATCGTAATAGCTCTTCTTAAAATTAAATTCATTATATATTATTTATTTTAATGGCAAAATATGATTTGTAATTTCAATGTTTACTTATATTTTTTTGAATTCCTTTTCAGTGGCAAAGAAAAGAAGCGAAAACACCATTCCCAGTAAAATAAATTGACCAAACTCGTATAGCAAAAAAAGATGAAGATTCGCCTTTTTGGAAGAAAGAATTCCTACCTAAGGAAGCCAAAGACATAATAACAGAATCAACAAATCTCCAGTACTGTTTTTCATCATCGTTCTTTCATCTTGGGAATATTTGGAAGTTTCAAAAACCACAGATATTTGGTAATTGTATCTATAAGAAAACAAAATATATCAATCAAAGTGGAAAAAATGTATCTCTTTTCACAATAATTAAAGTAATAACTAAAATTACTTATTTAATTAGTTTGGAAACTGATAAGTGTAAAATATATAATTTACTAAATTACAATTGCACACGAAGCCCAAGACGAAGGACTTGAGTACCTTTAATCGTCTGAGAATATTCTGATGGTAAAAAAATATTTTCTCACAATTTTACCTCAATAATAATTACATTAAGGTTATCTTTTTTTTACTAAGTTTCATCTTTAACAGATAAAAAGGTATTCAATTTATACAATTTTAATCAATAAAATAAATATACAACTTAAAAATTATTGTAGCACCAAATTAAGGTTTCGCTCAATTGAAAATAAAAAGACCCAGTGTGTTTGAGCAGTATTTTGTTTTACATGTCATTACTTTGTGACTTTGTTATTATTATCTTATTAGTTACAATCACTTTGACTATTCCACATAGTCTATTACTCTATGATAAAACATAACAATTTCACAAGGTATTTCTGAAAAAGTCTTTTTTAATGAAAGAAAATTATAATTTAGATAAATCACATAACCAATAGATACGCAATTAATTATTCAAATATTTTAAATATGTCATAATGACATATTTTTTTTTGGACTTTATAAACCGGCCATGGGCGTTTACGCTTCATACCTCAGATTGAAAAAAACAAATACACGCCGCTTAGTTTTTATTAAATAATACAATTCTTTTTCGTTACTGCAAGAATAAATATGAAATATTTTCTTTTATAATGTTAACGATGCTGAAAAAAGCAGTATTTTATGCGAAACCAAATCTAGAGCTACATTTAAAATAAAAAAGTATTATAGAAATAAGATTTTATATAAAAAAAAAATACATATTTATTTCGTGGCTGTTTTAAGTAAATTTTAATTTTATTATTTTCCTGCAACACTAAACTATTCGCCAAAGAATTCATTATTTATTGTGATAGGATTATTTATTTTTATCAAATATATATTTGGTTTAAGCTTTGGCTAAACTTAAATAAATTTGCGAGATAATAGAGGCTTTTTCAACATTATCTTTTTCAAGTATTAGCAAAACTTTATTTTTCAGGATATTTACTTATACTTATTATTTAATAATTAATTTGTCTTGGTTTGTATTGTTTTCTTGTGTTTATAAATTGACATAAGTAACAATTAAATACAATTTGGTGATTTATTCATTTATAAATATTAATAAAAAAAAATTAAAATTAGTTTTCTTTTTATTTCAACAGGCATAATTTTTATATATTTGCTGAATTATTTTTTTATGAAAATGGTCATAATTTCTAGAATCAAGGATGTACACAATATATTTTACATTTAATTATGAGAATAAAATAGAAATTTTGCATTTACAAAACCTTAAAGGAAATTATTTACCTTAGAGGAAATTATTTAACAGAACATGAAATGAAAAAAGAAACATAAATGTGGAAATTTTGTGGATTTAAATACACATACAAAAAACTACAAAAGAAAATTACCTTTGCCGCTTATGTGGTCGAGTGGTCAACGTTGTTGGCTTCGGCTACGGAGGGCCCGGGTTCAAATCCCGGTACGGACAGTTTTTATAAATTGATTTTTCAATCGGTTTATGAATTTCTGTTCAAAGGCATGGGTGTATGTGATGTCTTGAATTCCCCCCTCTCACCCATCCTATCCTACGAACGGGGCGTATCGAGAGCGATTAGCTTACCACTAATCCTGTCCTAGCCCCTATCCTTCTATCCCTACTCTCTTTGGAAAAAGAGAGGTTGAGCAACTGAGTAAGAAGCAGTTCTCGTAGAAACACTTCTGTTGAGATAAACTCCATTAGGAGTCCATATGCTCCACATTGGGAGCGCACAAGGTTAAAAAAAAAAAACATATAATGAATTTTCAATAAAAACTGAAAAATGTTAATTTAACTTTTCCGGTTCTAAGCTCAAGAAATGCGACCCCAATACCCACATTTTCTTCAATATCTATTTTAATATGGGTGATACAATGTTTATAATTAAGGTATTCTTATTTAATTGTTTTTTGGACCTTTTGTAGATTATATAAATACGCGATAACGCGATAAGGCGATAAGCGCCCGCGATAACGATCGTTAGTAAGATAGCTGGGCTAAATTCGTTGTTATTTCATATGTGCGCTGGGATGACATTTTTTTACGCACAACTTAAAATATGATTATTTATTAAAAAAAACACGGATTTTTATAAGAAAATGCAGAGATATTTTAAAGCCCTTAGACTATTTTTTTTTTGAAATTCATAAGAATATGGCCAATAATTAGGAAACCACTGGGGTCCCTAATCGACCCCCATCGGTAGAGAAGTATTTTTCTAGTCTCCGAGCCGCGAGAGATAAATGTATTTGATTTTTTGATTGCTATATAAAACATTTAACAAATAAATAATGAATTTTTTGAGATGAGATTTTTTTTATTGTAAACAATAGGATGTCACTGTTTAACCACGCCACTAGCTCCGTGTTCGTTTTCTACAAGAAAAATATTGGAATATAATAATATGGAACGCTTAACTCATCTGGGATATTTTGAAAATCCTCTCCATCTAGATTCTATCAATTGCACGAATGTTTGTAATTCAATCTTTTAATTATTGGTGTTAATTATAGGTGTCGCTGTAGACCACTACACTTGCCCTGAAAGAGGTACAATAGATCTTACTCAAATAACAATAAGAATATTAAATCCAAAAAGTCTAAATTCTGTATAAATTATTAGAACACTTACATTATAATTGTATTGAAAAAAATGAATGCCGTACATACACTCTTTTCTGATGCCTGGATCTCCTCTTCCATACACTTTTGCTCGTGTAACATAATATTTTTTTAATCGTATGTAAATATCAATAATGCAAGGACAACATTTTAAAAAATCGATGGAATAAAATACTTTTTTTGATATTATATGTATATCAAAACATGGAATCTTTATTTATATGTTAATTTATAATTCTAAGATATTTAAGTATTTTTTATAATAATATTCTTTATTTATGAATGTGTTGGACAATGAAATGTCAGATGGCGCACTTATACAAGTATTCATTTTAATTTAATTTATTTTACTGCTGTTTTCTTGTAATGTATAAAATAATTTTATTGAACAAGCTTGCCATAATGTCGTTGGAAAATAATATCAACTTATCAATATTCAAGGTTCTCACGTTAAGTATAATATATATATACTTAACATTTTTTTGATATTTGTTTCATACTCACAGTGCGGATCAAGTCAAATATAGGCTCCAAGCCGTTAAAAAAATTGGGGCCCTCGAAATTATGTTAGAAAAAAAAGTTTTATACATATAAATTATCAATATTTTATTAACATAGGATATAATAAAAGTATTGGAAATAAAAAAAAACGTATTCTTTTAAAATAAATTTGCGTCTCGCTTTATTTGTTGCAAATTGGTCCATTATTTTGGCAGTGTCAATTCAGCTCTATATACGAAATGGCCATACTATTCAATCTTTCTTCTCCCATAGTACTTCACAATTATTTTTTTTACACTTTTTGAAACAGAAAACGACCTTTCGCCCGACACATTAGATTAGAAAATTGTTAAAAAAGTTATAGTATTTATACTTTGGGAATGTGCAAGACATTTCTTTGGCGGTTCGATAGATGTCTGGTGTGGTTTGTAAAGTGTCCTTGTTTTCTTTTAGAAATATTAAAAATATATAAATTTCATCTTTAAAAGTACAAGAATCAATGTCCTCTTTGTAAATATCCATCATCGTTTTTATCGCGCTTCTTTTTTCTTCCATTAATAGATCCAAATTTAAAAAAAAATAGAAAAGACTATAAATATTTCATATATTTGCGTTCTTTGCGATAGCCTCTGCCTCGGTCTCATCACGTATGACATCAAATAAAATTACTTTGAATTCTTCTCCAGTTGTTGATTTATATCCGAGTTCTTTGTTTTCTTCAAAAAACACAGAGGACCTTTTACAAAAATGTTTTTTTCGAATTCTAGTAGAAAGACATTCCCATATCTCCGGGGCCCTTGGACTTCAGGGCCCCATGTGGCCGCTTAGTCCGCTTAACGCTAGACCCGCCCCTGCATACTCAAATATAGTGGCCACTTCGTTCTACTCGGGAGGGGTGACAACCATATGAACTTTAAATAATTATTCCCAGTATCTTTTCATTTTTTTTTATTATTACTACAACACAAATATTGCATTACTTAAAATTTATAAAATGATCATTTTAACAAACAAATATTATAAACTAAGTAAGTATGCGTTAAGTAGACATTTTGTTTTCGTATGTAAATATTTATACGATAGCTTAAATTCTAAATTGAAGAAAAATATTGATTCAAATAAGCATAATAATCAACTGTTTTAAATTTTGTTGCTGTATTCCTGTGTCTTCCTGTCTTCTCAGCACCTGGAAAAAGAGAAATAATGAGTATCACTAAAATCAAACAGTATTATTAGTATTATAAATAAATTTTAAATGAACCCAGCGATTCTCGTGGTTTTTTTACTGCAGCTACTGTTCAGATTATTACAATTCAAATTTACATCACATAAAACCGATAATATTATTTATAAGACTTAAATGTTATTAAAATTAAATTGGGTATAACAAACATATCCCAAGATAAACTATCAATTGTATATATTTTTTATTGTGAAATTAAATACTTTGTTTTTTTCATCGCATTCTGAAAAGATACGCCCTCACATTCCATTCACGTATATTTTGATTATATATATGGACACGCTTTATGAATCTATAAAACTATTGATTTCATTGATTTCTGAGTATCAATTACTTGAACGTATTGTATTCAAAATAAAATTAAAATTGAATATAAATAATTTATATAATAGAAGAATTTCTAAATAAAACTAAATACGTCGTTATTTCTACCTCATTTTTTTTAAATACGCCTACACATTCCAAGGTATTTCGATAACTTTTTATCGGCGAGTAATTCAATACGTCTTTCGTAAATAAATATGGTTTGATTCATTTATGTATTGATATTATTCCCCGCCACCTAGCAGTGTAATTTCTCGGCATTCGCTCAATTTTGCTCGATGAAAACAACAATGCGGAAGCGCAGACAGTGCGTGTCTGTGTACTATGTTGTGCTGTGCATAACAGTCAAACAAACTGACAGATAAATCAACAAAAATTTTCCTTCGGTGTACTAGAAGAATGCGATGAGTCAAAAACCGGCTGTTTTCAGCTATTAATGCAGATCGATAGATATTAATTAACACGCTGTATCTTCTGAAAAAAACAAGTTCAGTCAATGTTGTATTTTTTTACATAAGTTAAACATTGGTTACGGATGACTCGTATACGAGTCTTTTCGCCGGTCTGACTTACGCGTTGAAATATATACATCCAATGCGACAAATGTTTTAGATTCTCTACGCAAATGGCGTAACAAATGTTTGATGCATTATTTAAAAAATAAAATATTAAAATATATGCACAAATATTTTTTTTATTCGGTGATTTCGGCGATGAAAAATCAACAGACAGTTAAAATAAAACTTTAAAAAATAGGCCACCAAAATATAAGCAATTGTAGGCTAAAAATAGGCTTTTATGTTTTCTAATATTGTTTTAAAATAAAATAAACAGGAGTAAATGTTTATTTTACTTATTATTTATTACGCTTTCGATGAAATATATAATTCTATGTCAAATACCCGATTTTCTATATTAAAAAATACAAAAGATGAGTATCGCTAATAAAAGCAGGCTAAAATATATAAAATATTATGTAACAAAGTGTTGCACGACTGTTGTCCAAATTATTTTTTTGAATGTCAAATAGTTTTAAAGTTATATTATTTTTTCAAAAGTACCTAATTTTTTGCAAAATTTCGCAAAAATGCCCCGATGCGAATGAGTTAAAAGGAAACATCAAAACATTCTCTAAAAACCGCAATACCTATCATTTAAGTACAATCAATATTTGTATGAAATAACGTAATGTTGCACTGACGAAACTTTTCGACTTTTTTCGCACAATACAAATTCAAATGTCTTCTTTCGTTTCAATATTTAGTAAGACACTTTTCTAAAATAATAAAATAAGTTCAATGTTATATGAGAAAAAGATTATAATTGTGAAAGTATTTTTTACTCAATTCTTACAAAAGCTTAGCAATAATTTTCATTCTTTCATTACATCATCCTTCATTGGCCAATTTTCTACTGTTGAATTTATATTGTAATGAATTAAACGAGCCATATCATATGTCTCATTTTTATTTGAATGTCATTTAAGACCATTTAAATTTCGGGACTTAATAGGAAGTAATTAATTATTATAGAAATGCTGTATAGTTCGCGATTGAATGTGTGTTTTTATATCAAGCAGGTTATATTACTTAAATGTCACATTTTGTGTTTGTTTTTAGGATAAATATTGAATATTATATTTTGCAATGCTTAAATGTCACTTGCTTCGCCATTCAATCCGATTTCAAACTCTTTCGCTAAAATCATCAATAGCGATAATATAGATATAACATACGAATAATTATTTCGTTTTTCTTTTTTTTTCATTAATTTAAAATAAGACAAATCGCACAAATATTTCACGCCTTAAAAACGTTTAGACTCTCGAATACTTATACTTGATAGGTTCCAGAAAAGGGTTCTTATTTTCGTCCAAAAGCTAAATAATTGTTTTGCTCATTAAAAAAAATCATGTATATTTATTTATGAAACAACTGACCATGAATCATAGACAAATTTTCTTGAGTTTTGAAATACAATGCAAATACACTAAATCATTCCATCTAATGTATTATGTTGCTACCTGTCGGAAAATATTAATAATTTTATCATTTGAACTTTTCTTTCTTTGTCAATAAATACCTACTGCACATTATCAACTTGTTTGTAATAAAAAACGCACACTGTTTTGTGATAAGAATCGATTTTTTACATCGTAGTTCATAAATCGCAAACACGCTGTTACTGATAATAAAAACATACTGCATGTTTTTTGTCGAGTGAATTAATAATAATTGAAATGAGCAGATAATATTTCATTTGATTGAATAAAACATAAACTGTCTCTAAACTATTTCACATATAATCTCTTATCATAGAACAAATATAATAGATGTTAAATTCATCTCTGTGTTAGCAAAGTCTTATTTTGTAATGCCATATTTAAAAAATAATATTTTTAATGTTACGTAATTTAAAAAAAAAACTATAATTATTAGACGCTATGATTATACCAAGCGTTTTAAATAATAACGTATTTATAATCTTTATATATTTTTAAATATTTGTTTTTTTAGGCCATTTTAAAATAATTTATTTTGTTTTTAAGTCACTGCTTATCAAAAATTGTTTTATATTAATTATCTCACATGATATTTAACCTTTCAGAATACGGTGCGGCATTTTCCATTGGATGTTCTTCTTTTGCCGTGTTCGCACGGTTTTAATGGGACTTGAATTATTTTTGCCATTTGTGGCGAAGCAGGAGTAGTCATCGACTCTAAGATATCTTGAATGTTAATCACTCGATGAGGGCGAATTGTGCCACTAACGTCTTCCGAGTCCACTATGGACGCGAATAAAACAGTCACTAAAAACGCGTACGCGACCGCACATTTCATTTTGAAGCACTAATCAAATAATACGATTACTTTCCGGTAAAACTCGAATACAATAAGAGACTTGTCAATTCATAGCTGAAGCGGTTCGGACTCGATACATGAAGTACATATTCACCTGTATGTTTACCGTGTATAGATACTTATAGATAAGTTATCACGTTGCTAACAATTGACACACTGTGACATTCACATGGAAACATAAATTTATTGAATAATTAATATTTTACACTGTATAAAACTGATCTTGCTGCTGTGTCCACTGTCACCAAAGTTTCCTACACAAGAAGTTGTTGTCAATCCTCTCGCCTTCTGGGCATTGTATGTTGTTTATTGGTGCGTCGATCATTTTCTGCCTGATAATAGGTTCCGTGATGTCGGTTTCGTTGATTTGTGCCACCGTAGATTCAGTAGTTGTCGTCTCTGATATTCGCTGGAACAACTTCACAGCCATATTTATTACGTTCACCACTTTTGTCGAGTTTTTAAAATTATGCTCCTCAACTCCGGAAACTATATACAATTCATATGTGAACACCAAAAAAAAAACACACAGCGTCCGAGACATTTTCCGTAAATAAACTGCGACTATCTCAAAATAACACTAAAGCTTCTTGTGTTTGACCTTTCAACTAAGATTTCGATTAAAATGAAAACGTGATGTCAGAGGCACAACCTTGCTATTTTTGTGATAGCTGACATTAAAAACACTTCGCTGCTGTCATATTCACATATACTATTTTTATTATTTAAAACACTACAGTAAACAAAATAATAACGCTCGTTTTTACCTTAGATTCATGGCCTGAGTTCGTTGACGAGAACTTCGAGGTCGCATTTCGGATGTAAGGCACAATAACTAACTAGCCACTTGTGAATCATCGTATTTGGAAGATCATCTATTTTTTGTTTTTTCTGTTGCCAGTTCATTTTTACAGCGCGACCATTGACCATCACCTCGGCATCCCAATTAGGTTCGTCGTCAGCTATTCCATTGTTAGTTTCTTCGATTTCAAAACTTGTGGAATCTGCGTCGTCTGAGTCATAGATTTTTCCATCCAAAGTATGCACAGATATGTTATTTTCACTACGTACCGGTATCGCAAAGGATACTTTCTCAACTGGTTGAAAACGGCGAGCTATATCGCCTTGGTAAATCGTATTTCGATGGTCTTCATTCGGTGCATTTAGAAAAAATCCGGAGGAGAACGGTATGACTGTTGAAAGTAAAACTATGAGCAATTTCATGATGACGTCCGATGGTTGAGTTGTAAATTCGCTCTATGCCGGCTACAGATTGTTGGAATATTATTATTTCGACGGCTTCAATAAATAAGCTGAGTACGCTTCAGTCTCGCGATTGAAAACAATTTAAGGCATCAACCAAACTAGCAGTGATATAAAGCAACAAAACATAGCATTATATTAATATTAATAAGACTCGGTCATAAATTGATTGAGAGATGACATCAATTATATACACTACCAGGAACGCATATCGCTCAATCTAAATTAATTTATGAGAGAGCCACAAAGTAAATGCATAAAGAAAATATACCAACACACAAAATCGACCAGGGATATCCAACTGAAATCACTTGGTCAGCCAAATAAAAAAATGCATTAAATTAGCGAAGCATTCGTTCATAAACAAAAGATTGTCTGAGGATGCCTCTGAAAGAGGCAAATCACGTGTCACAGTTAGTAGTACAATACGTGGAATAATCCAAGTTATTTTAAATTTTATATGAAAATGAACTTCTACAAAGTTACCAAGGAATCCATCGAAAGTATTAAAATATTTTATTTCATGTAATATTACAAATACTCAAAATTTACGTAAAAGCCTAATTTAATAAAAAAATAACTCACTGCTCAAAAAGTTAAAAAAGAATTCGACACATGACCAAAAAAACTGTTTTAATATTTGTATTTAATCAAAATTAACGAAAGCGCCTTTTTAATAAAAAATAAAAAAAAAACTCATTTTGTACTCAAAGAGTTAATGTCTTAATTTTCCACACACAGCCACAAATCTTAAGTATAAATAATCAAATTTTACAAAATATAACTCACTACCCAATGGGTTAACAACATTTCTGTATAATATATTATTCGAAATAAAATTTTAACTTATTTACGAAACAAAATTGTAATAACTCACTACTCAAAACGTAATCGATATTTTCTATAAAATATAATATTTTTTGAATATATAATACATAATAACCCATGAATTAACGGTTCTAAATGGTTCGGTGATATTTGCGAACATGATTCTCCCGAACACGAACTCTCCGAACAAGAATACTCCTAACACCGAGTCTTCCGAACACGGAAGCTTCCGCACACAGAACCTTTCGCACATAGCATACTCCGGACATTTAAATATTTTAAATATGAAAATCATTGTTTTATTATAATGAGTAATGTCTTAGGTCAATTATGCCAAATATTTTTCAGAATTGAAACAAGCAAAATATTTAATTATGATGTATATATTGTGTTTGAACAGTTTATCATTTAATAAGTATTTGACTTTTTATTTATATATATATTTATTTTTATTTATAAGCCACTAGTCCTGTCCTAGCTCTATCTTTCTATTCCTACTCCATTTGGAAAAAGACAGGTTGAGCAACTGAGTAACAAGCAGTTGTCGTAGAAACACTTATGTTGGGATAAACTCCATTAGGAGCCCATATGCTCCATTTTAGAAGCGGACATAGTAAATATACATATATATATATATATATATATATATATATGTATATAAATAAGTTAGGAGCTTCGTTTTTTTTATTTGGAATATTTTATTGTTTTATTAATGGATTAAATTTCTGTTTTTTTAACTTTTTATAATTAAAAATAAAGAAAGTATCAAAAATGTTAATTTAATTTTGTATTTTATTTCAGGACAGACAAATCAATATAGTTCAGTGGACAGATTCAAGAGTTTTAATATACATATTATGTTTTGATGTTATGAATGATAAAGTGATATAAAAATATATCTATTCTTAAATAAAAACTAACAAAGACTTTTTTTTGTGTTTGTGTTTTTTTTTTAATATTAATTTAATTTAAATATTTAATTTATTTTAATTTTGTAAATTTGTGTTTCAGTTTAAATATTATTTTCAATGAGCCTAATTACTTGTACACTAAGCAACCCATACGTTAATAGAACAACATTTTTTCCGTAAAATGAAGTTAAGACAAACGCAAAGTTCTACTTTTGTTACTAAATATGTCTATATTTATTGGGACTGAATTAATAAATTGCAATTCTCTCAAGATTTACGTGTCATATATATGTTCGAGAGAAACAATAAGTGACTTTAAAATGTAACGTATATAAATGCATTAGAACAGTTTTAAACCTCAGAGCGCCAAATTTATCTCACTTTTGTTATTAATCTTCATCGAATGAAAAACAATAATATAGCAAATGGGTGGTGTGATATTTTCATGCCACGTCACTTGTTTCAAATTACATTCACACATTCTTAAGCAGTTTTTTTTAGCAATTTACTAGTTTCAGCAATAAAACGTTTATCAATATTATTTTTCAACTTAGTATAAAATATTAATGCTATTCCTTTATTAATTAGTTATCTGAAAACACTGATATGCGAAAATAAATTTCATTTAACCACTATGATTCAAGACTAGTTTCTCAATAATAAGCTCAATAAACATAAAAAAATATTTTTAAGTCAAAACGGGTCTTGCAGTACAGCGTTTCCTAATTATGTTTCATTGCTAATCCTTTTTATAATATGCTTGACAACGAAATGGAACCTTAAAAGTATTTTTGTGTATAAATTAAATATGAAACGCATTACTGTATCATGTTGCTGAGTAAAATACCATATATAAAAAAAATCCACAGGAAAATAAGTGATCAAACGGTTTTGGTATTTAATGATAAATAAAGGTTTAGGTCGAAAGATTGCAGAAGCTTAAACGTTCTAGTGCCATTTTGGTTGAGATATGATTATACATGCGATGTTTTAAATTAGTTTTTCATTTTTATTACATTGGTAATTGGTCTGGACCAGTTCAGAAAACCTTTTCACAATTATTAGTAATACGGGACATCCTATAACCACGGCGACATTTATCTCGAGGAATTATCATTCTAGCTTCTTGATATGTTGTAGGATTATCACTTTCTTGATTTTCATTTTGATTCTCCAAAACTTTTTTGTTTGACTCGTCATGTTCACTCGTATTTTTAGAAGTATTTGCATTGACGAATGCAACGCAAATTAATAAAGCAAAAACACACACCACTAAGAATTTCATGTTTAATAAAAAAATAAAGATTTTTTTATACTAAAGGCTTAAATAAAGTGGAATAAAGTACAAAAGAATGTTGTATTTTTATTAATAAAAGGCTTTTATTGATAAATCCTTTTGAGATTTAATTAATTTTAGAAGCTGTTCGAGTTTTCACTAATGTTAATGATATGATATTCTTTGAATTATATTAAATTCTTATACTTATATATGTATAAAATATTGCTTATCTTTTTACTATAAGGACTAGACTTCGGTAAAATATCGCCCGTAACATTTGTTCGTTGACCAAAATATCAAGAATGTATTTTAAAGATAGTTATTCTCTCAACTCTTGGCTCCTGCAGTCTACAGTAATATCCCGCTTAGCGCGACCCCGTTAGGCGCGGTTTCGCTATAACGCGAATTTCAAATTTCGCGCTCAAATGCCTCGCATTACGCGAAAGAGTGCGTATAAACATATTTAGTCATTAACTTCTCTATGGTCGCGGGATCCCCGTTTTCTCTGAATATTCTCTTTGAAGAATTGGGAATTCCCCGTCCTTCGACTTTGTTCTATGGGGATTTCCTCGTTCGTTTCGTGTGTTCATTTGTTCCGTAATGTTAGTTCGGTCGGCTGGCAGTTTTGTTTCAACATTTATTGGAGATACATACATAATTTAACCCTACGTTAAAATGACGCCTGTAAAGAAAAAAGAGCGTAAAAGCGTCACTTTGGAATTGAAGATGAAAGATACCTCGATATACGCGAATTTCAGTTAACGCGATTTTTTTCGGAACGTATCCCTCGCGTAAAGCGGGGTATTACTGTAGTTGCACAATCTTTACTATAGCAACTAAAAGATTCGTAATCCCAACAGCATCATTATACAAATTAATACTTTTTAAATTTAATATTGGAGATCTTGGCAATGGATGCTTATAACGTCTTGTCTTCTCGAGTTTAAGCACTTGAAAATATTCGCCGCATTTGCAATGTTTACCAATTGTTTATTTAAACAGGGACAACAAATAACAAAGCATTTTAGTTTTACAAATATTATTTTATATAGTTGATATGTATTTCGACGCCTTCATCAGAACTACGTATAAACTTACATTAACTCAGCTATATGTGTATAATGGTTGAGAAGAGATACTCAATATATCCAGTCATCCACTCTAACATCCTTATTTGTATTACATAGTATTTTATTATAATAAGTATTTTTTTTGAAACGATAAAAAATACAGAATTATTGAAAGCTTTTTTCTAGCATGCTTATTTTAAATTTCTAATGCAGCCCATACATTTAAAAATCTTACGCCTGCTGCTAAAGGTTATTTATAATTGATAAAATACATGTAAGGTTATCTTACACTTACACTACATACGTAACTAAAAACATATATGAATACAATTTTTTAAATCTGTAGTAAACTTTTTGACATATTTTCGGTTCACCTGGAAACTATCAACAAAATTATTCTGCCGAAAAGTAAAAAAAAATGCTTCTTCAATAATTGGTCGTTCCATTTAATTCAATTTCACACAATAATGTGAAAATATGTTTTCCTTTGATATGAGTACTTAACCTAGATATTACAAAAGGACGAAAGTTTTCTTAGAAATCCCTAAAAAATATGAAAATTCTATATCGATTTACTGTCTCCTTCCCATTGTAAAAGATTCATAAGTTGTATTTGCAATCACAATAATATTCTACTTCAATTGGTTGGATCTATTTTTATCATGTAAAATTCAAAAGATCACTGTTTGATTTCTTTTCATACCAAATTAAATTCAGTACACTGGCCGGCATTTCCCTCGCGTGAGCCTCTCTCCATTTTTACACTTTTTTTCTAATATAGATAGTCTTATTATGTTCGCCGTGTTTATAGGAATGGGCGTTGCCCTTACTGTAAGCAGATCTTTAAAATTTATCACTCTGGTAGGTCGTTTTGTTGAATTTGATGTTGTTTCGGCATCCACACAAATCATTCCCAGTATCAATAATAGTATGACTCCAGTATACGTACGCACCACTGTTATCTTCATATCTATTATTAAACTTCAGCTCTTAATATATTTCAGAAATAAATAACTTTTGTAAGCCCTAGGACACTTTGTTTTAACACAGGACGCGTTATTTTATCTAAAATACCATTACACAAATGATGCGTGGAAGATTTAATATTTTTTTGTACTGCCACTTAACAATCAATTGTAATACACCAGCGGTTCAATGTCGTTGTAAAAATATTATAATCATTCTGATAATAACAAAAAGTGATAACATTCACAAAATATGTTGTATATTGCGTTTTACATTTTATTACTCAGTAAAAGTAGTGTATCGAAATTTATGCCATACATTATTTTCTTGTTGCTAATAATTGGGAGTATTTTTAAATATGAAGACTTTCTATACACAGCAGATTTGAGATCTTCCGTTTTGAATGGTTAAGTGATTTTTATATGCGATACATTTTAACCATGGGTCTCCAAACTAGCATAAGGGCCAAGACCTAGCTATCTCGTCATACTAACATACTCAAGGACTGCACTGGCTCGGACTTGGCCCGTCGGTCTTTACCCGGCCCGGCCCGTGGCCCAGGCTCGGGCGGGTACGGTCAATTGAGATTCGGTAGGGAGAGTAAAGAATTTATTTTTCAGAAAATATTTTCTAACTATAATACATTTGTTCGGAACATGAGTCAGCTTTACATCAGTACTATTCATAACAAAACAGTTCAAGAAATAAAATAATAAAATATATGTTTTTAAATATCAGGTATTTTTCGGGGTGAAAAATATAAAACTGGGATTTGGGCCAGGTTCAGATTCGGGTAACGAGTGTGGCACTAACAATCGGGTCCGAGCCTGGCCGGTACTGGATTGGCAGGGCTCGGTCCAAGTAATTTCATCAAATTTCAGCCCGTACAGACCTTTACAACATATGATACCGGGCATGTCCGGCCTTCTATCACGTACAGTAGTGCTCCGCAACCGGTGTGCCGCGAGGCGATGCTGGGTGTGCGCGGCACATATCTCCAATAAACGAAAAAAAAAAGATTTTTCAATTGATATATGGATTTCTGTTCGAAGACATGGATGTATGTGATGTCTTAAATTCCTTCTTCCCACCCATCCTATCCTTAAAAACGAAGGATATCGAGAGCGATTAGATAACCACTTGTTTTGTCCAATCTTTATTCGTCTATCACTACTCTATTTGAAAAAAAAGAGAGATTGAGCAACCGAGTAATCGGCAGGTCTTGTAGAAACTCTTATGTTAATTTATCTTTGTTAGGAGTCCATGTGCTTTACATTGGTAGCGGACATGGTTATAAAAATATGCATTTGATTCTTTTATGGTTTTTATCATATATAAACACAAACTAATGTAATTTATGTATATTATGGGCATTTTTTACTTGTAGTGTGCCGCGAAATTTTGGAGAACACGCCGATGTACCTTGGAAGATAAAAGATTACGGAGCACTGACGTACAGTATTGTTCTTGCTCGTGGCCCATATTTTTATAGTTATTTTTGCATGTAAAATTAAAAAAATTTCTAGGAATGTCAATCGAATTTGAATTGTTCAAATTATGTACATTCACACAGATTTTGTCACTTACCACCCGGGTTTTGCCTTTCGGCATCTACAGGCGTTCGAGTTCACGGATGAACTTGAACTGACGCCAATCTTACTGAATGTCAATCGAACTTTTATTACGATGATAAACTACTGCGAGATGAGTTGATGACCCGAAAGACGTTAATCTGGATTAAGTAAATAGATATTAAGAACAGGTTATCAAGACACACCGAGTATGTGAGCGAAGGTGTGCTACAGAAGTAAAGAATTTACAAACGGTTTTATCTTCTCGCTACCTCATTTCACTCATCGACTCGCTAGACCGAGTACTCTGCGTGGCGTAAAGATTATTTTGTTCAGTCTCTTGGCTGAGTACTCTTTTGGACTAAATGAGGCATTAGATATTTACTATATGATAAAACATGAGAAAGGAAAATAAAGCGTCGTACATTTGGACAGAAATGTTCTATAAAGGTGGCGTGAAACCATTTTTTACACAATATTTGTTCTAAGGTAAAAGTGGGCAAAACGACATTGCATAACAAATATAAAAAACAATATAGAACTATAAAATGGATTGTTTTACTAATTTGATTTTATAGACCACCTATCAGCTGTATCACACAGAAAATATTTAAATATATCAATTATTTTCAAACACCTTACCAACATATACTTAAGAGTTCAAAATATAGCTGACTTAGAGCAAACCTTGCTACAGCTGATCGGACGCGATAGAAACGTTAATAAAACTACTTACAAAAAGAACGTTTATAATAAGACGGTGTTTTAGAATTAGTAATATTTATCCGACTCTTTGAACCCGCTGCAGGCTTCAATTTTAAACGTTAGGAAGGGGAAGCTGATAAAGTGGGAATATTATGCTTTGTTTGGCGAACACTACCAAGCATTAATTGGTGTTTTATCAGAATAATTGCTTTGTAAATAAGTACAAATGTAACGTTTAAATACAATTCATAGTGTGGGTATATCATTAAAAATATTTTTTGTAGCACATTTGTATCAAAAATTTGTACATTTTTTAATCGTAAATGCTTTAATCAATTCTATAAAAATATGAAGTCCATTAAATGATACTGGACACTTTACTGTTATAGCTATGTATTTCTTCGGATACACTTTCATACACTAACATTAAAAGAATTTATAAGACGACTTTACTTTTTGTATTAATTTCGAAATTGCCAAGTTTACAATGTGACAATCGCTGGAATCAATAACATAAAAATATGAGACGCATACAATTTAACTGCCGTAAGATAAGTACAGATAAAAGTAATATATCGTTACCTTTAATAAACTTTTTTGCATTCTCCGTTAGAAATTTTCCTGTAGCCACGGGAACAAGGCCTCGGTGGAAAGCCTATCATGCTAGCTTCCTGAACCGAACTTTTACTCACGGATTCATCGTCTTTTAAAAAAGCCTTTAATATTTCAGCTGATTCATCATCGTATTCACTTGTTTCATTCGACACTCCAGCATTACAGAACAAAACCAAAAATATCACCACACATACGCAAACTACTAATAATTTCATTTTAATTTTATGATTTGAAATTATCACAAATATAAATCGTACTATTTGCCAAAATGCAAAAACAATAAATTAGATTTGTTTGTATTTTAAAACAACACTTATATGTTCCACTCTGAATCAAACAAATAAAACGACTGAATTAAAAATAATATTGTTTTGTTCAGATTTTTTTAAGCAGAAAATATTTTCATTTATCGTAGGTTAGGTATTTCGTCATTTTAATGGTGAACTAATTATGCCATCTGTTGACCAACTTATTAAAGGTTTTTTATATATTAATGTCACATTTTGTGTTATAGTAGGTAAATAGCATCGTTAAATCGACTAGGTACGCGGGACAAAAGTAAAGTTTAATAACGTCGATAAATTTTTCAACAAAAAATAGTGCGTTTTGGTTGAGATGCCGTTTTTGAGGTCTTTGCTTCAGCACGCCACTGGTTTTCTGTTTGCTTTTTACAGATACCTTACAATATTATAATATGGAATGCCCAACACAACTGGGATGATTTTAAAATCCTATTAAGCTAGATTCTATCAATTAAACGAATGTTTGTAAATAAGCCATTTAATAATTTGGCTTTATTATAGGTGTCGCTGTAGACCGTGACACTATACGACAAATACGCTTTGAAATATACTGGGCACGTTTACAAAATTTTAAGTACTTACTAAATAATTAAAAATAATGTTTATAGATGGTATTTTCTTATTTTTCCTACGATGTATATATGTATACTTTAAAATTACATAGATTATGGAATAGCAATTATGTGCTATACACTTCTTTTAGCATTTGCTAATGTGCTAGGTCTTTTAAAAATAATCCATTGATAATCATCGAGTTTCGCTAAGGAACCAGATTTGGACATAAAAATATCAAAAGAATAAAATTGTTCATTAGATAAAATTGTCGATACATAATTTTTCACTACATTTTTGAAAATATGTCCAGCTTAAAAAAATATATTCTCTTATCACAAAATTTTAAACGTTTTGCTTTCATCCTTAAGTGCGTTTTTTTGTAACATAAGAGAAAAAATCCACAACATTTTTTAAATTTAAAACGATGTAATTTTTTTTCAATGATTTTTTTATAGTATAGGTAATTAATTATTTTTTTTAAAACTAGCAGTTAATAATCAATAAACCTAATTCATTTATTTGTCTATTGTTTGTTGAAAAAATAACGAATTATATTTCAAAAGTACGTCAACGATTGTTATACTCAATTCTACAGGTGCTAGTTTGTCTTAGCCAATTATTTATCGGTTCCTTGGACTTACCCTTCCTTATCTTTGTTAAAAAAATTCCTTGACTATTGAATATGGATTGTTGATATATCAAAACAACAGAATGGTTATATTATGTATTTCAGCAACTTAACGAATACATTTTTTATACAATTTTAAACTATATTTTACAATAGAGTATTTGAAACTTTGGCGTGAGAATTCTTCACTGTTCTTTTAAAAATTACACAGTTCAGTGATCTTACCAGATTCAACCAAACTTTTTATTTATATTGGAATTGTCAGTTTTAGAATTCGAAGGTCGATTTATCTCTTTCGATGTCTCAGAGGAGTAATCATAGTCTTCTTCGTCTTCATTGGCCAGATCTTGATTTTTCGAAACGCTTTCCTGTTTTGGCACCGTTGGTTTAATTTGAGAAAAAGGGCGATATGGAACATATGGTTTTCTTGTTGTTGTCGTTGCTTTGGTTGTTGTCGTTGCCTTGGTTGTTGTGGTTGCCTTGGTTGGAATCACTGTTTTTTTTATCGATGGCGCAGTTGTTACCGTATTTTCTTTTAATTTTTCATTCGTATTTTTCTTTACATCACCACTTACTCTAGGATATGAGTCATCATAGCTAGAGTTCTTGTTAATTGGGATTGCCTTTAGTGTATCATTTTTATTATTATCTTCCTTTGAAAAAAGCATGGTCTTATTCAACTGCGCATTAGATGGAGGAAAATCATAAACATCTTCATACTCAATTTCCGCACCCATTTGAAAATATGAAACAGATCCATTTACAGGGATAACCTTTTCTGGCTTCACGCCGATCATTGGGTTAATCATTCGAGGATATGGTAGATACGGACGTTGTTGATGATATGGTGATATTGGTTGATATGCGGAAGGATTTTTTGGATAATAGGGCGATGGTAATCGCGGATAGCTTCCATAATAATTAACTTGTGGTGGATAATAAGGCCTTACCCCACCATTGTAATACTGTGATTTTACGAAATGTATGCACAGAAATACAAAAATCAAGAACAAATTGACACACAAGACTTTACTTGTCATTTTAAAACATACGTGTTCACTCTTAAAATATAACATACACTTTATTTTAATTCCAAAAGAAAATAATAAAATCATTACTATGGTATCAGTTCTGCTCTTATGAACCATTGACATGTGACCTTTTTATTTGTTCTAATGCGTCATTTTTTTCGACAGTAAATTGGCCTCGATTTCGTGAAAACGATATGGGCCGAAAAATAATATTAAAAGACAATTTTATCATTTGCATGAAAAAATTATCTTTCAAATACATATTTAGAATAAATGATCAAGGAAGTAGTCATTAAAATTACATATTTTTTTCTAAGATTCAATGTTGGTTTGAGATGTATTTCTCATGGCTTTGCATAATTTGCACGTAACTTTGAAAAGGTAAAAACATAAAATATTTCTTAACGATTTATTGCAGGATGCATATTAAGTTTTTTAAAAACCTTCAGCTCCGTTAACCTTCGATCTGATTTGACAATAGCCCCAATGTTTTCACTTTTAGTCATTTGGGGCCTACTACTCTTATTTCTAGATTATTTTTTAAAAAATAAATTTGAAACTTTTTTAAATTTTGACGCATCACTGTTTGTTACGAACCATATTTTTTTTTCAAAAGCCATATCTGTGTAATGTTCAAGCTTAAATTTATACAATAAAATGTACGTCAACTGTTTTTTTTTCATTTCACTCTCCAGTATAGGGTTAAAAAAAGAAAAAAAAACATTATTATTCAACCAAAAAGCAATTTAAAAACACTTTTTGTTACTAAATGCCAAAAATACTAAAAATCGGTTGAATTTATATGATAAAATCATATAAGCGTGTATATTAAAAATACGCAAAGACCTAATATTTTTATCAATATATACCATATGTAGTCAAAATCTTAAAAAAATATTTCATTATGACTGATAATTATGGTACTAATAAATTCTTTTCGTCTATCAAATGATGAATGGACTTAGTGGTAACGAAAGGACGAGAGGACCCTCAACTATTGGACTAGAAAATTCATTTTAAAACATGACAGTTTCACTGCTTAGTTCTTCAAGCTTGGCTGGATAGATACAGGGATGCTAATCTCATCGTTTGGAATTGTCATCTTATGAATAATGAACCGGAGCAACTTATCAAGTCGGTCCGACCAGACGTCGAACCCACAGGCCAATACGACTTGATAGCTACGGGTAAACTATTTAGCTTTTACTATATTTACGGTGTCATACGGAGAAGGGAAATACATACACGCATAGAATCTCCAGACATTTTTTATATAAGGCAAGTTTTCGCACACTGAAATGCAAGCCACCAAATCTTGGTAAATTGTTCTCGTGACAATCGTAGCACAGAACTGAACTACGCATAACGTTCGTTACGCCACGGGAAACGTTTGTTGGACACAGACGTATAGTCTTTGCGGGTGGAACAGGGAATGGTGCAGTCATTGACTCTAATATATCATTTTTTTATTAAAACTAAATGCAACAAAATATTCAATAATCCGTTGATTGTTATTTTTACTCCGGTCACGTAATTGTTATATGATAGGAATATTTTGTCATCGGGAAGTTTCGTTTTTATTGTAATACTCAGAGTTGTAAAAACTAGGGCTGTGGAGTCGGAGTCGTGAAAAATGAGTGGCTCGATTTTTTTTGAAAAATATGTTTAATGATGTGTATTCAAACAAAATAGTCCAAAGTGTTGACATTGCATGCTTAGCTGACTTAAGATGATCTGATGGAATAGATATATAAAAGTTAAAATGAAATTATTGAAAAAAATCTTCGGAGTCAGAGTCTTTTTTTTACACGACTCCACAGCCTTGGTAAAAACACTCAATGGGTTAAACAAGCGGAAAACATGCGGATCGAATCCAAATTGACATAATGGAAACATACTTTAATAGTATTTACCTATTGAACACACTACTATAGGAAAGATGATGATATAAAGGGGGTCTAAGTGTGAGTTTTAAATAGGAGCTTATTAATACTTTAAGCTACGCCGCTGGTAAGATATTTTATCACTGTTACAAGTTCTTTTGGAAAGCACATATATGATTTTTTAATGCGCAATAGAAATTTAATATTTTCCAGAAGGATTTCATAAAATTCAAACAAATTTTAATGTTTGGCAAGGCTAATTAATATAAGTCATAAACATAATAACTTTTATAATCAATTAACCCTCATCACAAAGCTGCTTTTCATGGATATGTATCAAATTCCTCTGGTTCACTTCGTTGGTTTTAGTTACGTAAATTCGAGTCCTAGTACGGAAAGCTGCAATCGAATTATAGATCACTTTCCGAATGCATAGATGATTGTTTTGTCTAAAAGGGAGTTTGGGCGAATAAGTAAAAAACAGTTTTTGCAAAACTATTTGTTTTGAAGTAAACTCTATTACGACTCTTAACTAATAGGTGTTCTTGAATATTTTGCTAAATAAATGCAATAAAAAATACTATTTTATAATTTCTAAAACAAAATATTATTTTAGCTACATTAATAAAAATATAAGTTTCCATTTCAAATGAGTAAGGATAGTCTATTTAAAACGCGAATAAAACAACTTGTATTCAACACTGTTTAATCTGTTGTATTGTATTTCAGTCAAATAAAATTATATACGTTTAAAAAATTATCCACCGGAAGTTTAATGTTATTAATTATATACTTATTTGTAAAATTTGCTTATTATAAAACGATACTATTAATTTTCGCAGAATACAACCATACAATATTTCATATAAAAATGTTTTATTTATAATTCATTTGTATTTAACTTTCTTAGTATTTAATTTTGGAGCAATTTTCTACTGACTGTCTTAAAACATGTTGGCCTTGAAGTGTCACCTTGACAATCAGGTGGGTCTGGGATAAAATAAAATGACAGTTTTATTTTTTCAATTTAAACTTCGACGTGGATTTGAGAAAGTTCATTTCAGTGATAATCAGATGTTATCAGTTAAGAATTTTTATGAAAACGTTCTAAGTGTAAAAACCATAAATTTTCACATTAGTTTTGTTCATTATTCTCTAATAATTTTATAACGCTTACAATCCAGCTACAAGAGTTTCCGAATTTTATCCATTAAGTTTTTTTTATTCATTTATTAATTATATTGCTTAAATCTGCAATCGGTTATAAAATATCAACTTTAATAAACAAAATCTATTGTGACTTGTATATTTGGATCGGAGTTTAAAGGCAACATAAAATATATAAGGTCAAATACAAGATAAAAGTCGATATTCCAGATTTAATATAAATACTTTTAGAAGATAGAATCGGTAACCATATCGATTTCAGTTTTGGTCGATCTTTTATTATCCATATGAAGTATGTCACTAATTTTTTTATAACCGAGAGAGATGTGTAAAATAAACGGTACGAAATAACGATGGGAAGGCAACTGTGGACCGTTATTCTACCAAAACACGTCAGACAAGTATTTTTATAACGCTTATAGATATACTTATGTTTTTTTCCACGTTATGAATTTTTATTTTAAAAATATATTTTAGATCAAAAACATTTCATTTTATTTAAAATAATACGGTAAATAAATATCATACGGTATTAAATTCTCAATTTTCTATGCAATATGATTTAAATATTGACGTTACTTTTTGACACTTTAAGTTTTGGCTTTCGAATTATGCATTGATACTCCAATCGATTGCATTTATTCGCTTTCATTGTGTATATTCATAGCAGTCTTAAGTTCCAAGCAGTGTCGTAGAAAAAACAGCAAAAAAGACCGGGCCGTTAAATCCCAGCCGCTCCTAACAAATTGTATGGCGGCTATACGTAGATCAACTCTAAATTCCAATTTATGAGCTTATCTTTCGTTGAATATAAAATGTATGTTTGAAAGATTTCTTGTATGGATATTCTGTGATTCGTTGGTGTTATTAATTTACAATGTACGATACATCGGAAGGGTCATATATGCAAATTAAGTAATGATTGTAAGAAATATAGCGAATGGCAAGAAATGCGATGTGTGGTAAAACAAATAAAATTTAACTTCCCACTATTAAATATCACAGTGATATAAAATATTGATTATAAATAACATAAAACAACAGTAACAAGCGGAATCCATATTATATTATATAAGATTTTGACGCCTATTGTGATATTATGAAATGAATGCTGCGTCTTATCATATAATAATGGCAATATACCAAGTAAATGATGATTTAATCAATAATAATATTTAAAAAATAATGAAGTGAAATGTGCTACCCTAGTTTGACTTACTGATATTTGATTACTGATATGACTTGAGAAATCCTATGGAAAGATTGAGTAACGAACCAGTGTGCACAAAATAAATTTTGAGATTAATTATTAATTGATTAAAATCCCAATAATGACGTTGATTTTTTTAATGAACTATCCAACCTCATATTCTGTATTGAAATATTATAAAAAAATAATTTTAATAAAATGATTTGCCTTCTTTGTTTGCTTTTGTTCTCCGAGATTTTCCTTCAAAAACCTTAGAAAATGTGATTTTTTCTTATTTTGAAAAATATGTAATTGAAAAGATATATAATTACAATATAAATATGTATTTTCTACAAAAAATCAGAAACAAATGGCTTCATAATGATGTGATAATACTTTGAAAATTATGACGCCGGCCCGCTTATCTGAAAAAAGTACCTGTTTTCAGCTCCATAGCATGGCTTTCACTATAGGGGGCTCAACTCAACCTTAGTGAAACAACTTGGTGTGGGTTAATGCTTAGTATCATAGAATTATAAACAAAAATGTACAAAAAAATGATGATTTAATTTTGTTATTCCATATGAGTAAAACATCAATAATTTCTGCTACTTTAACAATTTAGTTAGTAGTATAGTAAACAAAATATGTATAATGAATCACTCCGGCGTACGTTTATTATTCTTTAGCGTAAGAACCCAGAAGATTGTTCGGTACTTTAGTCGAAAATATCGTTTGAATCATCGTCTTCCTCTTCTTTTGGTTCATTGTCTTCATCTGATGTATAGTCATAACTATCCTCATCTCCATCAACAATGTTATTATCAATCTCTGGAACATCCTCAATTTCTACGTCTGTATCAATCTCTGGAATTTTCTCAGTGTCTACGTCCGTATCAATCTCTGGTACTTCCTCAATTGGTACGATTGTATAAATCTTTGGAAGTTCCTCGATTTGGAGATCTGTATCAATTTCCGGCACAACTACTGTTTCTACAGGTGACCACGAATTCTTATTCGTTTGCGTATCGTTGTTAATTTCTGGGTTATCATTGGTCACATTTTTAACGACTCCGTTAATATTGGAAAATGTGTTCGAGGTGCTATAATTTTTACTGGTCTTCTTTTCATTAGACGGCTGCTTATCAAAAACCTTTGTTCTCATGGGAAGCAATATTATCCTTCTCTCTGTTTTTGGTGGAAGAGAATCATATACGTAAATATAATCAAATACAGCTCCTTCTTGGAATTGAAAATTCGTTGGTTCTTTATCCCCTGTAACTTCTACTTCTTGGACAGTTACAGTTGGTTTTATTTCGGGTTGAGGTATCGCAGCAACGATAGGGAATGTAGGCCCTTGCATTGGATTGTATGCAGGACGATAGTATGGATTAAAACCAGGGTCGACAGGAGGAAAGCCACCGGGATTCATGTACGGATTAAAATAAGTACTGGGACCGTATCCATAGTATTGTGAGTGAACTGCATTTTGACACAGAAACACAAACAAAAAGCACAAAACAAAACTTAACGCTCGACTACCCATTTTTTTTCAAAAATACGTGTTCACTAGACGGACAATGTGTTAGTTTAGTTATTTTTATAAGTAAAACAGTTTTTCGATTTAAAAAAAATACAATTTTTATCAGTTTTGCTCTTTTGAACTTATGTCAGATGACTTTTTTATCACAATAAATAACTGAGATCAAATTTCAATGAAGCACGAATCAGATAGAAAATTAATTTTGTGTAAAAAAAAATGTATATCAATTATTTTTTCAGACTGTTGGTGTTAAATTATTACTAGTATTTCCAGAAAACGAAAAATCTTGACTTGAAAAAAGATTTATCAATCACGTATATATCTCATATTTTACAAGCACATAAAGACTGAATTCGGTAAGCAAGTCCGCATTTCCAACTGATTTATTTATATACAGACGAATTCAAAAAATATATTTTATTATTATCCTAAGCAAATTTCTCTGCAAATTAATGTGACCATGAATATAAAAGAAGAATAGTTGGGATAGAAGGATAAGGCCAGGACAGGACTAGTGGTTTACTAGTTACTACAGAATCGGAAAGGGTGGGAGGGAATATTTATACATCACAAACACCCATGCCTTCGAACAAATATCGATAAATCAATTGAAAAATTGCTGTTCGTGTTGGCCCACAACGCTAACCGCAGCGCCATGGGACCTATGGCGCAGCGGTTCATGGCGATCGTATGACGCAGGCATGGGAGTTTGTGATGTATATGCTCTACATTGAGAGCGGATATGGATCATATATATGTAAGAAGTGTCTAGTTACAGTGAGCAATTTTACCATATTTTGTAAAAATCGTAAAAAAATGTATGCAAATTCTACGACCAATTTTACCTATGTTTCAACAGTACTATTTTGATTATTTCTATTTAATTTAACTTTAATTTACTTCTAAAAACTATTTTTGTTTAATAAATAAAAACATTGCATACCACAAATAATTAAATGTGTAGATATTGATTTTTGTAACAAAATCCTTCATTAGAAACATACTGTGAAATCCCATCAACTAAAAGTGACAGTAAAACTTTTTTAATGTGAGTCAATTATTTTTTATATTTTCAATCTCCTCTATTTACTCAGCTATTTATATTTTTCTCTTACAACAAAAAATATATGCAAACTAACAATCAAAAATATTCACAAAAGGAGTTGTATGGTATGAATAAATGATCCCATGATTGACCCCAAATAAAAATAAATATTATACAAAATACTTGATCGTTCCAGTACGCTTATGCAACATTTTTTTCTGTTGTGATGTACGCATGTATGGCCATATCACGGATTATTAAAATTCTATAAAATAGTTCATTAGAATAATCCATAAAGTGTACAGCGAATCTGAAATATAAGTAATTAAAGTAACACTTACTTTGAAAACTCGTCTAAAATTTTGTTCTACATCTCCCTCCAGCCAGTTTTTTTCCTTCAGTACATCTAACTGGAGTATCAATAAATGATCTGGACGATAAAGTAAAATTTCCTGAGCCCGCGGAGTCGTCGTCTTCAACTGCTGAATCAGCTTCGGGTACCTCTTCATCGCCATTGCTAACCCTAACGTCCAAAGTAAATTCTTCTTCTGCTGGAGCGTCATTCGTTGCAGTATCGGTTGTTTCAGTTTTACTGACAGTCGGAACATTTATACCAGTTGGTTTATTCTGGCCAGGAGTATTCATAGGAATAGGATTGGATCCCACAGATGGTTTATTAAATCCATTAAAGTTGTTTCCAGGAGTTCCTTTATTATCATTAGGTGGCAAAACTGGTCTCATCGGAGGTAAGTTTGGCCTGCCATTGTTAATATTCATTCCCGATTGTCCATTTCCTGCAATAGGTGGACCTGGGAACATATTGACACCATTATTTCCAGAACCAGGATAGTTTCCTTCTCCGTTTGCATTATTATTTCCCTGTGGATAACCACCTTGTCCATTACCCCCCATTCCAAAACCACCCTGACCATACCCGCCATTGTCATATCCACCTTGTCCGTAGCCGCCTTGTCCATAACCTCCTTGACCATATCCGCCTTGTCCATAGCCGCCTTGTCCATAACCTCCTTGACCATATCCGCCTTGTCCATAGCCTCCTTGACCATACCCACCCTGGCCATAACCAGGCTGACCGTAGCCACCTTGCCCATGACCAGGTTGGCCATGTCCACCATGTCCATATCCACCGTGATTTGGTCGTTGAAATCCTCCATTCAATCCTCCGTGGTATTCAGGAGTGTGACCTGGTGTAAGAGGCATTCCATATCCACCATTGCCATAATTATTTGCTCCTGGATAATTTCCATGATTTTGAGGTCTACCATGCCCCCCAGGTCTATCATGAGGCCCGTGTTGATGTCCAGGTCGGTCTTGTTGAAGATTGTATGGGACACCATGTTGTTTGTGCCAAGCTTCGTTATGCTGCCCTCCTGGGTTCAGGATACTACCAATCCCATAAGCTGTTTCCCTCAACCGGTCGCCGAATTCGTTCACATGACTTCCAAGATGCCCGGCTACCTCATCAATTAAGCCAGCTTTAGCTGATAAACATAAAACGGATGCGACAACCGCAATGGATATAATATTATGATTCATCTTGACCGACACACTTAAAAACAACAATAAATGCAAGCTGGTTGTTCTTCCCACAGCCAGAACATTTATTATTTATCACTCTTACCGACCGCGAATGACAACTTCTAACACGAACTTTATGATTCCACAAAAAAAAAATATTATAATAATTAGTTTACGTCTTTACTTATTGACAACCTGTCTCAGAAGACCGACTGATGTTAACTGTTTTAATCGAATAAAGACTATTTTTCCATTACAAAACATCACGTAGTGAGAACATTAAGAAACACGTTTTGAGATCACTCCAAGGTGCTGTTGTTCACAGGTACAACAAGTTCACAATACGGCGGCGATTTTTCACTAATTTAGCCAGCCATGAACCATGTTGGATTATAATAATATTCACTCTAGCGTTCGATACAGACTTGAATTCGCGGAACACGATTACATTTTGTTGCTGTACGTACCAATTAGTTTCTTTAAATAATGAACAATGGTCCATAATACCGGAAGTGACGTCATTAGTTTTTCATGATCCCATTGTAATAATTTGGCTTGTAATCTGGTATTATGGGTAAACCGCACTCTTGATATTTTTTTTGTCCCACGGTAATTAATGATATTGTGATGTTTGCAAGCAAGGCATTTTAAAAAATCAATCGTAAAATAATGTAACAAAGGAAAAGTTATTTTTATATCGTGTCATCAATAACTTAAAATATATATAGCCGCTCGTTATTAGTAAGAGATTGATAACAATTAAGTCAGTGTTATTCGTAATCGTGACAGCTACCAATTTGAAACAAGTGAGCTCCTAAAAATAATGCATTATTACGAAAACTGGTTTGTAGGTCAGTCACATAAGAGCGTTTGGTACCTTTTATATACCTCGCGGCAAGCATTGCTTTCCAACTGTTGGAATTGGACCAATGAAAAAAATAAACATTTTAGCAATGCTTCTTGTTGACTGAGAAAAGAGAGACCAAAACAGATTGCATATCCTTCCTTATAATGGAACTAATATAACTTGTTTAAAAAATCAAATATTTATGTACACATAAAAGGGGTTAATCAAATCGGAAATAAATATCACATCGACTATTACTCCGATTGGATTTTCCCGTATAACCACGAGATATTGATATTTTTATTCCTCTTCTCACATCAAATAAAGATGCAATCACTAAATGTATAATAAATGACGGGGCTAGAAGCAAAGGTAGTAATCATTGAAATTTTAAAAAAAAAATCAATATATGGAAGCAAAATCAAAGAGTCAAAAAATGTTGTATGTACGTATTAAGATTCAAGCCCGTGACCTCCGAAAACAAAACCAACGACCTTTTCCACTCGACCACTGGCAACTGAATAATAAAATTAAAAAATATATTTTTATTATGACTTTTTTTTTGATTTATGGTTTTTATTTCCCGACTTGCATAAATATTTTTTTATAGAATGGGTAATTAATGTTTAAGCTTTTATAAAAAAAATATAAAAATTTCGAGCAATTTGTAATTCGAGCATTTGACGAATTGGTTATTCGAGGAACTTGTTATTTGAGCAATTTCCATTCGAGGAATTGCTTTCGAGCAATTTACCGGCTCCCAAGTGACACAGTTATTCTTATCACAATTTTAAGATGCTTATTTTAAATGCACTCGTTTTCACATGTTTTTATTTTTCCTTTAAACTAAGTGTGCATTTTATTGTATGTAATGCTCATCGGAATTGACTTCATGACAATATAATATATTCAAATACCTATATTGAATTAAAACAATAATTAGTAGTACTTGCACATCAAACGGCATGTTTTTAGTCATAGATTTTATTCAAGTATGTAAAGAATTTTAAGGATTGGCTTTGATAATCTATTCGGATTTATCATTTTTTATAACTAGTATTGACGGGTACATCTTCTTCAGTTTTTAAAAATAAACACGTATTCTTAAAATATCAATGACATCATCCTTATAAAATTATATTGATTAAAATAATTATAAACCTGTTAATATGTTAAGCACATCAGGAATCAAAAACTTTAGTTAACACCGAATCATATTAATAGTTAATAGATTCAACTATTTAGTATTTTTTTTTAAATAGCTATATTTATTTATATAATTTGAATTCCTAAGAAGTGGTTTATTAGGGAAAAATTGTTTTATGCCTATTAATATTCAAGATGTCTTAAAGTTATATTTTGTTATCCCTAAAATAAATATATGCAACCAAGACACTAAGTTAAGAATTATTTGTACTTAAAAGTCCGATAAAAAAGTTTGACCATTTTACTACTTCGCTCACTTCACTTCTCGAGGGTTTAATTAAGATCCTCATTGAGATCTAGTGTCGAAACGAAGAATATATAATTATAATATGTATATGAAATATTATCTTGCTATTTTTTTATATATGTATGTATATGCATTATTTTATAGTCGGTTTTAATGACAACTCGTCGTAAGATATTCGTTAAAAAATTTTAAAATGAGGAGAAAAGACGAGTCGAACTGATTATTAACTTCATAGTACTAATCGATGTATTTACTTATGGAAATCTTTGTACTTAATCAGTTTTTTAATTCATTAGTGGACAATAACTAAATTTGAAAAATGCTAATTAGCCAAATGATACTTTTTATAAATGCGGTGAGTGTAAATCTACTTAATAATAATAATAACTGTTTTGTATTACATAATTGGAGAACGTTTAATAAACTTAATTTTCCCACATATTATAGCATTACCAACCACACACAAGATTATTAATATTAAAATACATTTTTATATGTTTGATAATTATCATTGCTGTTATTAGATTAATAATTACCATGATCAAAAACCATACATTGAGAAACCCTGCATATCAAGTTGTTATACAACAAGTGTTCGAATAATGTTTTTTTGCGAGGTAATTTTTTTACTGAATGCCATATTTGACATTGTAAATAACATTTCGGGTATAAACCAACTTAAAAGGTTATGAACCTTTAGTTTTACATGACTGAACATAACATACAAAATTAGTGAAATGAGCAACTTTGAATACAGTTACTCAGAGGTGTGCAAGTGGCGTATCGCGGGCCACTTTTGTTAAATTTAAAAGAGATACAGAAAAATAATGTGTTATTCATAATAATATTGGTATGGTGTGTATTTCAAAGTACACGAAAAGCTATACGTTTGTAGTGATTTCCTATTTTGATACTTCTTAATCACTAAATCATCAATTTTTATAGTGTCATTGCTTAATGCATAAATATGTGACATGATCAAAATGATTGTATCAAAACTGATCAAATAAAATTGAAAGTAACATATTTTTCGCTTAGTTATTTCATAATATGTATATTGTTTGTACCAATTTTCTCATGACGAGATATGTCTATCCAGTGCTTTATTCCCGTGTAACGTGGTGAAACGCAGTGGCGGTTTTATTTCATGAAGTTGATATTCAAACAAAACATTTATACCATTCACTCATTTAAAATCCTTCATTTATTTATTGTCTATAATAAAATAAAATAAAATTTCTAAAATATTTATAATATACAATAAATATATGAAAACGAATGAATGGTCTAAATGTTATGTTTGAATATAATTTCATGAAATATAACCGCCCCTGCATATAAAAGGGTGCATTGATCTAATGCCACATTAACCGGTCGCCACTGGTGGACCGGCGTTCCATCACCTTTTTTTATTGGCGTTTTTAATCTTTCAAAATTATTTTTGAAAAATTTTATTTTGCTCTCAAAATTTTTTTTTCCTTGAAAATCATTGGCGGTTTGTCCCGAACTGAGGTCCGTTTTGGATTTTATGCACTCATAAATTAGTGTCATAATACAATACAAACACAGGTCCAATTACCATTAGACTCTGTAACCAGAATAAGGGGTCTAATTTCGATTTTCATTCGCAACAGTTTTGTCACTTTTTTCATCAAACTCATCTCTAACATAGTTTGGATATCCTTCTATCCTTAACCTCTTCGAAAAATGAGAGGTTGAGCAACTGAGCAACAAATAGGTTTTGTAAAAAAAACTTTTCTTTAGATCTCTATATGCTTCACATTAGAAACGAAAATGGATTAGAAAAAAGACATTACTAAAAAGCTTGACAAGTAGTGAGTACTGGCTTCTTTTTTTAAAAAATGAGGGAGATTCAAATGGGTTGCGGCGATTAAACTAATAATATAAAATTCCATGATACATCAACTTGTATTTTAAACACATCAATGGTTAGTAAATTATCGTTAGTACTAATAGCTACCGTTGACATATTGATGACACTTTGTATTTTACTGCAGAATTAACAAATATGTAATATGAAAAAAAATACTTGGGTACTAGAAGTCTGCACGGGCCAGGGCCTGGCCCTTGGGCTTCTACCAGCCTGGCCCTCGGGCCGGGTTCGGGCGGGTAAGCGCGATCGAGATTCGGGCTCGGGTCGGGCCCGGGTAAGTAATTTATTTCTTTAGAAAAATATTTCAGACTATGATTGTGTCATCAATCAGCCATGATGATTTTAATTATTACCAGTTCTACTCCTCTACACAGCAATCACTCGACCAATCATGATGTACGCTGCTCCAATATGGACGTATGCTCACCGTAAACATATGAAGACTCTCCAGATTGTCCAAAATAAATCACTGAGACAGATATGTAACGCCCCGTGGTACGTGCGTAACACGCTGCTTCACAGAGACTTGAAAATACCTACCATCCGCGAGTTCGTTCGTGAGATATCTCAAAAGTTTCACTGCGAAGTAGGAAAACATTTTAACCCAACGATATCTAATCTCCACAACTATGACGAGACACTGCCTGAGAACCGTTTTAGACCGAGAGCAATTCTGCTCGACGACCCTCCATAGATCTTATGTCGTCTAAAATTGGCACTTTTAGAACGAAATTAGCATCACGAAAATGACTCTCTTTGTTTGACTTTCTTTGTGCACTGTATGTGTGTATGTATGTATGCGTATGTGTGTGTACATGTACGGATGCAGTATGGGGAAGCATATAGAATGTGATTTGCAAAATAGTGCATATGGAGTTCCCGTGAACTTCTTATCTCTGTAGCGATCGCGCCCTTCTGTCTGCAAACGATGGTAAGGGGATGCAATTTACAATTCTTCAAATGAACTTTATCGATGAAGGAGACTAGAAGAACCTTGACGTTAGCGCGTCCTGGTACTTGAAGCTCCATAAATTTGATATCCAAAAAAAAAAAAAATAGAGAATCGTAAATTGTTGTAAATCTGTTAGAAACGGGTTTTTTTCGAGCTGAAGAGTATAAATCTGGGCTTCGGGTAACAAGTGCGGTATTAGACTCGGGCCCGGGTCGGGTCAGGTCTGAGTTTTTCGGGCTTGGACCGGGTAATTTTGTAAAATTTCGGCCCGTGTAGACCTCTATTGGGTACATATAGGTCATAAAAGAGTCGTACTTAATGATTTTTTAATCTATGAAAAAATATAATCGCTGCCCCCACTTTACTCATATTGAAAGATTTTGTATTTCATACTAGGTATTTTTTATATTTAAACATACCAAACTATCAACTGTAAAATTAGCAGAGTTAAAATGTCAATGTGCTTTCAACAGGTGGCACTGCAGGTTTGAAAGATAGACGAAATAGTGGTGTTTTTGACAGTAACAGTGGTGTATGTTAGAAATAGACAACTTTACTGTAGTCATTTTTTCCGAATGTTTTTTTTGTGGTTTCATGTAATTTAATTATTAATAATGATTCAATCACACAAACAGATCATTACACAAGACAACCAAGACATCTGATAAGACGATTAATGTTTTAAAGTAAAAAATTTATTGCTAAAAAAAGTATTTATTGCTTTTACATTTAATATTCACGTATAAACTCTTACAATAAAAAAATTGACGACTGCAAATTTGAGATAGAGGAGTAATTAATTCATCAAAAAATTGTATAAAACAAGCAACCTAGGGGATGTAAACGAAGGCACCGCACTGCATTCTTGCATATAAAAGTTCAAACTAAAAACTGAATATTGTCTGTTATCACATTGCCCGCAACAATCTTACGAATCACATAAAATATACAGATTTTTTTTGTATGCGCTATATACTATTAAGAAAGAAAATTCTTCAGCCAATCTTGACGTCTTTTAATTATAAAAATATCAATGTATGCGTTAGAACGAATTTATTTTTTATTTCTATCCCCGATTGAAAAATAAAACCATTTGAAACGAAGATCCAAAATGCAAAATTTAAAGCATTAAATGACCTTTATGCATGCATAAAGCAGAAGCGGTACATATATTAAATAAAATACGAGAAAATTAAACGAAACAATAAAAAACAGTTTTTTGATAGAATCCAATTTTCCATTCTCAATGTATTCGTAGACAACTTTAGTAAATTGATTTTTAATAATAAAAAAAAAACATTATAAGTATCTTCATTTTATCAAACAAAAATGCATTTTTATATATTTCAAAAAATATTTTTAAAAATCCGCAGTAAGAAATAATAGTGTGAATAAATAAATGAGTAAAATATATGTTTTTTGTAAAAAGTAATCAAAATCTAATTATCTACATACATATTTGGACACGCCTTAAAATAATATTCAATACCTTAGTTTACAGATAAGCGGAAGAAATCTTAACCTTTATTTACAAATATGGAATTAGTACAAAAAATGATTTTATTTATTTATATTTTATAATGTTGTTCCGCCAAGAGTCGACAGTGAACAATTGAAAAGTCATATTACATTACAGTGAAAGTGTATTTTTACTGGCATTTTAGTTAAATCATATCCAAAAATATTTTGATCAATACATAATATTTATTTTTTTTGCTATTGAAAATATGTTTTCACTGACAATTATAGTCATTAAAACGAAGTTTAGAAAGTGTGAAATGACTAATTAAATACTAAAATCTGATGAAATATGTTAATACCCAGTGTTCAGACATAAGTTTCTACTCTTGAGCAAGGTCAGGGCTGCGGAGTCAAGAGTCGCGGAGTCGCGGTATTTTGACTGGAGTCGGAGCCGTGAAAAATAAGTGGCTCGAGTTGTTTTTGAAAAATATATTCAATGATGTGTATTCAAACAAAATAGTCCAAAGTGTTGACATTTCATGCATTAGCTGAATAAAGATGATCTGTTGGTATACATGTATATAAGTTAAAATTAAAAAATTCTTCGGAGTCGCCTTTTTTTTACACGACTCCACAGCCCTGGGTAAGGTACTGTGATATATATAATTTCGCTGATACTGAGCAGTTAAATTGTACATCTATTGGTCGGTACATTTTCACTGCCTGAGCTAGTGAAAATGTAGTTTTACTTAAAATTAACTTCCATTGTAACACAGAAATGAATTGAAAAATGCTGTATTTTTAACAGTTTAAATATTTACAACAACAGTTCGCTTGAGGTAACCACACACTACACAGTCACATAAACATACAAACGTGCATCAAGCCGTGCTGGGTTTTTTTATATTTTATATTTCAATCAAACTCGATCAAAGAACATAAAAGATTTATTAATTAGTTTATTTTTATTTATTTATAACGGTTGGAATCATTCAACTTTCCGGACTTCAATCTAAATTATTTATTTATGTAGTCTCGCTTGTGAATTAAATTTTAAGTGGACCTAATCATTTTATTTTCATTGGTTTTTCTTAAATAAATATAGATAAAAAATATATATATTTCACAATATGCTGGAAAGTTTTCGTTTGCATTTAATCATACAGTTCTTTCAATTCGTTTACTGATAAAAATACATGTGGTTTATAATACATGTTTGTTGGGTTTTTAATATTACCGGAAATTTAGATGTAAATAAATCAATGACTAATAGAATGATAAATCGCCATTTATCATTATATTAGTTATTAAAAGTCATTAAGGCGCAGCGAGAGCGATTGGTCTAGTTTCCTGTAGTAGATAATGAAACGCATAGATTAATTAATCTGTTTTGAATAAATACTTTTTTATATTATATTTATGTATTTTAATATTATATTTATGCCATGGGTAGGTAAAAAAATATTTTAATTGCATAAATATGATATTGGGTCATATGGTGCAGCGGTTAGCGTTGTGGGCTCTCGTGCCGGATCTCACGTATTCGAGTCCCATTACGAACAGCATTTTTTCAACCGATTTATCGATTTCTGTTCGAAGGCATAGGTGTTTGTTATGTCTTGAAAATCCCTCTCTCCCACCTTTCCGATCCTACAATTACTGGGCGTAGCGAAAGCGATTAGTTAAACACTATTCCTGTCCTAGCCTTATCCTTCTATCCCTACTACTCTCTTTGGAAAAGAGAGTTTGAGCGACTGAGTAACAAACAGTTCTCGCAGTAAAACTTCTGTTGAGATACCTCCTTTAAAAGGCCATATGTTCCACATTGAATGCGGACATGGATTAAAAAAATACCATGCAAGGCATTAAAATTAAATTTATTATATTACTTGGGGGTCCATGAGCATAATTAGTTTGGGAACCACTGCTCTACATGATGACATTATTATCTAAATATTTTTTGAAATAAAAAAGACCGCCAACTTTGTCTTCAAGGCTGGAAGCAAAAACGGCAATCTTACTTTTTTACTTAAAATTATAATTTTATGTAGGACATACTTACACCAGAGGTATCTACGACCTTTTGCTTCTCAAGTGCTACCTATAGACTTGAGACACCATATTTAATTATTTGTATACGTTTTACAAATGTAAGTTTATTCAAATAACAAAGTAAAGTTTGTCTTTCAACCTTAACTCCGTTAGCACACTGGTGCGAAAGCAGATAGAAAGCGGACCGGTACGAAGTGTCACAACCTTATGATAGTACGGTCCGCTTTCGTTCCGTTTCCGCGTCTTTGTGCTAGCGGCATAAAGGTTTGTATCGTGGGTTTCGCCGTTCTTGTAGCCGACTGATCAATGCTGCTAGACGCCTGAATAATATAAATAGTATTTTAGTAACGAATTATAATTCCTTAGAGTTAAACATATAGGTATCGACTGGGCTTAGGTCAAAAGTATCAACCAGCATTGAACAAATTTTACAAAAGAAATGAAAAATGTTTTTTAAAGATTTGGGTTTTAGTCAAATTATTAAATAATATAGGTAAAAGACATAAAGGTCATTTTTCGTGGTTACAAATTTCATATGCCCTTCTTTTTAAAACTTTTATTTAAATATAGATCTTTACTCGGCATTTGCGCGTTCGCTTATTTAGTTGTTAATATTGTAATTATCAATTAATACTACTAAAAAATTGAGGTTTGATCTTTTTACCTAAATACAGTCAATGTGTAAACAAAATTTACCACCACTGGATAGTTGATACTCAGAAGTTCTAGTTACTAAAAATAGTATTAAAAAATAAGGCAAGCAATTAAGTTACGTTATAACTAGGGCTTTTCGGTTTTCAAAAAACGGTTTTTTTCAAAATTTGTGTCATTCGAATCCCGTTTTTTCAACTTCGTAACCGGTTGTGCCGAATTTTCTATAAACGAGCCTATAAACAAAAGGACAGAAAATTTGGATCTTTTATTCGATTGCTTAAAGACCATATGCCCCACATCATTACCCAGCGAAAGGATATTTTCGATATCAGGAAATTTTGTTACAAAACGATCAGTGGACGGTTTGTGTTTTTTTTAAATCATATTTTCTGAAGAGTAATACCAAATAATTTATTGTTGTGCATTATTGTGTATAAGCAACATAAAAAAAATAACTTTTTCTCGCTATTTTAATTGAATTATCCATTTTTTTGTAAAACTTCGAATACCGATAAAACCGGTTTTCGAACAATATTGGCATTCGACAACCGGTTTTTTCAAAATTCGGTTTTTGTATAAGCCCTGGTTATAACTTTATAATTTAAGTATTTGGCTGTAAAAACATTTATTTAAAATTATCTGATTAACGGATGTGGTATAGTTGTTGTATAAGACACATGGACAAGATCTCTTCATAAATCTCCAATCAGTATCGTCGAAGACAATTACGACTCTTTACCGTCAAAGTATCCACTCGGTTACATTTATCCAAAATGTCAGGTTTTAATAAAACGACTCAAGTTATCATATTTTTTGTGGTGATAGCCCTATTCTTAGAAATACAAGAAGTTCAATCCAAATGCGTCACATATGTGTACAGAGAGATGTGTCTTAAAGGAAGAGAGATGCTTTCAAAGAAATGCAGAAAAATTCCGCCTTCGTTAGATGAAAATGGTAAGCCGAAGTGCACCCCTGGATACCGAAGTGTTAGAAACATTTGTCGACATATTTTTTAAAACATGAACAAAACACAATATGTTATTGAATAATCAAGGGGCTGAAGTGATCTTTAAAAACAAAATTATAAAATCAGTTCATAACGTATGATTTAATTAAAAATCTAAAATATTAACTACATCTAAAACATTTAAAAGAAACTTTAATAAACATATTACAACACAATTTTTCTGAAATTTTATTTAAATAAATTTGTACACAAAAATATATATATATATATTGAAATGTGAATGAATGGTGTCTTTATCGAAGCCCCTAACGATTCAAAATAAATGTTTCTATAATAATGTTGCTCATATGTATACAAAATATTCACAGTGAATTGATATTTTAGAACGATTTAAAACTATTTTGATACCATCCTGAACACAGGGTGCGGCGCAGTTATCGCCCAATACTTATATTTTTTTACATGTTATAAAAAATAAAAAAACATGTCTTTAAACAAATATACGAAAAAACGTTTAGAAAAACCAAATTATAATTTAAAAATGAAAATTACACTGGGAAAACGTAACAGGAATTTAAAACGAAATCTTCTGATAATAAGGCAAACATACATAAATATAAACAGTGTAAAACACACACATACATATTGATTGTGGAAAGGAAAAGGGACGTAACCCACACATAGTTAATTTTACAGGAGGCACATAAAACGTGTTTTGAAGATTTTGGGCCATATGCGAATTATGAAATATACACAACCTTGAAGTGCACGAAGACTTTAAACTGGTGTTGAATTGACATAGTTTAATATTAATTTAAGAAATTGTCTAAAAAAACCTTTTTTTCAGTCTTTTCTCTTGGTTTCAATTTTCACAAACTCATCTTTTTTCAAACTTAAAAGCTAAACTTAGATACTAATTTGGCATTTGCAGCTTACATCCTTTTGATATAACGTGTATCAAGTTGGAAACATTGTAATCATCGAAAAAAGCTGTTTTGAATAAACTGTGGATTACTTCTTTTTTCCTTTCCACAGTCGATATGATTAGATTAAATTGAGTTTAAATCTCAAAGTCTCCTATATGCATTGCATTTAAACCAGAATCATTGCATTTTTATTTAGCAGGGTGACAAAATACCCTTTTCATCAGTTTGAAGTTTGTATGGGAAGGAGGTGTAGACTTTTTATTTATTTAAACTTGATGATATCCAGTCAGCAAAGGAAATAATTTTACTGATGGGGCATGGAAAGCTGGAGTAGTTAGTTAGTTTATATGTAATTTTTTTTTATATGAAAAATATCTGTCCGGGGATTGAAACCCGTTATCAGCGTAGCTGAAATGAACAAACGCAGAAGAGTTTTTTTTGTTACCAGAAATTAAATGTTAAACCACAATACTCATGCACCATTCGTCATACAAATCAATCAGATGACTGGAATTATTAATAATAACCACATCTTTTTTAATGATAAATTTCGTCACAAAAATGAAATAAATATACTTTTTGCGGAAATTTTCTTAAATAATTCGACGGAAGTGGTTTTTAATATGTCAGAACAATGCTTAAATAAGACACTTTACCAGTTATCGCATCATTAAACGAAACAAAATCATCGGTTAAGCCATACAAAGCTTACAGTGAGAATTTTTTTGAAAAACAATTTACGTTTAACAATAAATACTCTTCAACATGGAGGGACTCATTAAAACTATTCAAGTTATTGTGTTTCTTGTAGCAATAAGTGTGTTTTGCCAATCAAGAGAAGTTCAATCAAACAGTGTATTTAAGACTATAGAATCAAGACACATGGTGGAGGTGCAAAATAATTCGCACCCTCGTAATAATTGTCCTGAAGGCTCAAGACTGGTTGGAAAAATATGCCGAGGTGTGATGAAATCTGGGTCAGCCAAATACGTCATCCTGCAACGTCCCTTATCTGAACAGCTCCAGATTCGAAGAGCACCTGAGTACCACAGAATATATAAATGCCCTCTCTATTATCGCAGAGCTGGAAAAATTTGTCGCCGAATTTATTAAAGTATTATATGCGCGAAACGTCAAGCCTTCTAATATGTGTCATATTTTCAATATCTATCGATATGCTTAAGAGTAGCTACTCTATTTATCTGTTTTAGAATGCTTTTCTATGTATTGTATTAAAAGGTAGGACTGATATTTAAATGTAAAATAACTCTTTGATATGATTAATTTAATATTTGACTTAACTATTTTAACCAACATAATATTTTATGTTGTATTTTAATGGTTAAAAGAATCAAAAGTTTTATATTTGAGGAGCAAACATTCAAAAAGTGTTTTGTCACAAATTTTGAAAAATTGCGTTTTATATCATTTCTGATAGCCCATAATAAAACCTATGGATGGAAATTAGTGTTCAAAAAGGTTTTTTTTCATATTAAAATGAAATCATAAAGTTGACACTTTCATACAAACCGTCACTTTTGCAACACTTAAATCATCATTTTCTAAGCTTTGTATTTGTGTGACAAAACACTTTTTGAATGTTTGCTCCTCATTTTATCTTGAACAGGTGAATTATCATGTTTTGATTCCTTCAATTTAACCTAACCTAACTTTATATTTTCTTCTGTAAGTTTACATGTGATACCCCTTCTTATTAAATCGATGTTTTCCAATTGTTTCTTTAATATTGTGCTTAGCTTCTATATTTATAAAAAAAATTGATGAAATAAAATAAATTTTGTTCGTTTTAAACAAAATATCCATTTAAAAAAAAATATAATGATTCTGTGCTTGACAGTTAGCCAATAATATATATTTTTTAATATCACCTTACAAAAAGAAAACGTTGATTTGCTAATTATATTTTATAACAAAAAATTAACCAGTGCATTTGTATCGTGTTGTATCCAGTGATTAAAAAATTATATTATAATATAATATTAAAAAAAATGATTATTTATTGACCCATCCTACAAAAATACATTGTAAAAAATTTAAATCAATTTTTGTTTTTTAATCCATGTCCGCTCCCAATTTGGAGCATATGGCCTCCTAATGAAGGTATCTCAACAGATTTTTTTTCTACGAGAATTTTGTGTTACTCAGTCGCTCAACCTTTCTTATCCAAAGAGAGTAGTAGGGATAGAAGAATAACACTATGACAGGACATAGTGGTTAGTTAATCGCTCTCGTTACTCCCAATTATTAAAGGATCGGAAAGGGTGGAAGAGAATTTTCATCAACATCACAAACACCCATGCCTTCGAACAGAAATCGATAAAAAAAATGCTGTTCGTACTGGGACCCGAACCCGTGAAGTCCTTCACGGAAACCCAACACGCTAACCGCTGCGCCACAGGACCCGACAAAATCAAAATTATACAGAATTAAATTTAAACAATATTCAAATTTTAATTACCACGGGTGAAATGCAATGATCGTTGTAACAAAGGAAAAATTAAAAAAAAAATCGTTTTATTTGCTGTAATATCTTCTCCCGCCTTCAAATAATTACAACCTTTTTGTTGAGTAACTTCAATCCGGGTCCATGGCGCACTGGTTAACGCCTTGGCTTCCGTGACGGAGTTCGCGGGTTCAAATCCCAGTACGAACAGCATTTTTTCAATCGATTTCAGTTCCACAACTTTGGTGCTAATTGATGTCTAGAAATTCCTTCCGACGTTTTCATTCCAAAATTTTCAAGGTGTAGCGAGAGCAATAACTTAAAAATTAGTCGTGACCTAGCTCTATCCTTGTATACCTATATTGAAGTTGGGCAACTAAGTAACAACCACCACTCGTAAAAAACCTTCTATTAAGATACTTCCATTAGGAGGTCATATGTCTTACTTTAGGAGGGAACATGGCTTTTTAAAAAATCAATTTAATATTTAAATGAATAATAATATAATACATAAATATTATATGATACTATCTAACCTAAAAATGTTCTTACAAGCAAAATGTTTTCTTCAGCATAGCGCATTTTTTACAAAATGTGGTAATGTCTTATGAAATAATATCGATGGCTTTTTCCCTTAAATAAAATTTAATTAAATGAATGGATAGCTTTGGGATCCCTCAATACTAATATTGATTTTACACTAAGTTCATCATAGATTGCCATAATACCAACATACGTATATTTTTTCTATCGGTAAATGCTGGCAAAAAAATATGCTGACTCATCATATATTACATTTGCAATCATGAGCAACCTAACGGAAGGGGAAGTGGACTCTTGGTTGAAATTTAAACTGCATGCGGTTAAGCGAAAGACGTCTGAAGGAATATAATTTATTTGCAAGATACGATGTGAACTATCATTTATTACAAAGAAAATTCGAACAGCATTTTGTATTCATTTTTAAAATACACTATGTAAGAATAGTTCATGAGTAATGTTTTCGCTTTTGTTTTATAAATCAGGACCGTCTTCACACATGACGAGCATTATCAACTGATAAGAGAATACAATATAGCAGTTATTTTTATACAGAACGTAACAAATAGTTGTTAATAAAAGTAATATACAGATAAAGATACAAAATATGAAACAGTGGCACTAAACTGACTGTAATTAAAATGTTTACAACCTATAAAAATTAAAAAAATAATATGAAAACTCATCAAAGAACAAGTCGGTAAAAGCAAAGGTGGACTAACGATAAATTAGAATTTAATTATAATCCATAGTGTTTTTTTATAGTGTTGGATAGGATTGTTAAAAATAAAGAAAAAATGTGGTAAAAAAACGTGTTCAACAATCTTTATCACCAAAAGATGTACATTTTAGTATTACTGCAATATCTAATAACTGCAAGAAGCTAGATACGCTCGTATGTTATCAAACATGCAAAATAGGCTACTAATTTAGTACATCTCATTTGACTGCTAGTTACACAGTTGTTCAGCCTCTCTTTCTCGAAGAGCATAAAGGTGGAAAAATACTGCTAACATGCAACGCCACGCGACACGGTCACACCCGATGCAAGCCGTGCACACTTGTAACACGAGACGCCACGATATAGCGGCGCCACTCAGTTTACGACAGTGAATTTGAACGTCTGACCTCGCGACCTCTCTCTTAATTATGGACATATTTTCCAATGAATTCGATGACGACTTAGAACATATATGGGCAACCACCGGCCCGCCGAGCTATTTTGTCCGGCCCTGATTCATCTTGGCGAAGTATAAGAGAAATAAATTAATAGTTCCAGGGAGGGATTAAATAATGGAGATGAGACGGGCGCTTGCAGTAGCTCCATTCTACTAGTTCATGATCACCACCATATAAGAAATAGCAACGTGTTTTATTTAATTTAATATTACTTTATTATGTTTAATAATTTGGTCCGGCCCTTGACTCTGAGACAGAATGATTATTTGGCCCCAGACCTAGGAAAGGTTGCCCATGCCTGGCTTAGAAGAAGATGTGATGAAAATATGTTATGTTTATTTTGTAAATAACGAAATGAAAGAACTGAAGATATTGGATTCACGAAGTAAATCAACAAAGAAATAGGTTTGGTAAATTGCATATTCTTTTTTACGACTTGGTGAAAGATAACAAACGGTTCCAAATGTATTTTCGAGCGAATAAATTGCAGTTTTAGGAAATACATGGAATATATTAAAGATGATATCATTAAAAAGTGTATACATTTTCGTAGGAATAATCATAAACCAGCCATAAGCCTTAGCTAAGTAAAATACGCAATAATATTATTTATTGATACAAAAAGTCTAGCTTAAACTTAAAATCATATTCATATGAAAATGGCATTCTCAAAAGCCTAATCTGTCTAATGTCTCTGTGTATTTTTTGTATATTATACACATTATATGCAAACAAAAAATAACAACACCTTCAACATCACTCTGAGCGTTCGACAGCAACTGACGCGTGTAATCACGTGTTGTCAGGCACACACTATAACACACTGGTCATACTATAACACACACATAACACAGGTGGCCTATTCATCCCCACCTCCGTCAACACAATATCTGGATCGCTTGGATCGTGTGGGGAGTGAGCGTATCGCATCGCGTTGCATGTTAACAGTGCGTTCCTGTTCCGTATAATACAATGGTAAATAGGTAGATATGATTTCATCCAACACGCTTACGTGTCGTCGGATTTTGGCAATGTGGCTCTGCCTTAAGGAATAGGGTAAACAGTTTATTAAACTATCCGGTCTGTGATTCAAATACGTGAGCACTATCACTGAAGCCAACGACATTGACTCTTCGAACACTGACCCTGAAAATTTTGCATAATTCTAACCCTTTTCCAATTCCTCTTGTCCTATATAACATAAAATAAAATTCACTGGCTATAATTAAACTCACACGGCATTCAATGTATCATCCACCATGCGACATTTTGTTTTTTAAATAAGTAAATAGCCACCCAGCGTCTTCTATTTTACCTTTCGTTACTCGTCTAAAGAATTATTTATCACTCAGTCAATAAATCTATATTCATATATTTTTGTTCATTTGCTTGAAATTGTTTGAATTCTATAAAATGCTTTTCATTAATATATAACTAAAACCGCTAAAGTGTTTATATGTATTACAGCTCGGATGTGGTCAAAGAATGTAATTTCCTATAATAACGGTAGATATCTAATTTTATATAATATTTCACTATGAGGTGATTGAATTCTTAGCCTTAGTTAACAATAAATTACAAATGCTCGTGTTTTGATGGAATATTAGAGTTTGTTGAGATTTATATTCTTACTTAAATATAGATTCCTCAAAAAAAATAGGCATTTTTAATTTGATGTTGAAATGTGCTTGTTTTCCAAATTATTTTTTTATTAAATTTTGCTACTCCATTGATTAATTCATGTGCACATCAGTTAAACTATTTATTATTGTAGATTATCCCTAAACTATTGTATAATTTGTTCTGTATTACCGTTTTGTCTAAATATGCGACAGACAAAGAAATTTAATATTATGTCTAGTCATAAATCATCAAATACTCAAACATACTTTATTGCTTTGCAAACCATTTGTGTAGACTTTTTTGGACAATTTTGAAAAAAAAGTCAATATCGATGGCTCTTTTCATAAAATCTTATTGAATTTTGACTATACATTTTAATTTTATTTGTTTTTCGTGACTGTGTCTCTGCATAAAGATTATACAAAAAAAAATATTAAAAATATGTTTTTAAATATTTTGCATAACGGCTAATCTTAATGTGCCTAATATGTTCAAGTTGAAATATCACACGAGATAAACTCAAGGAAAATTGACATCACGAACACCCATGTTTTAAGTCTCAAATTTAAAATGAAAAAATATAAATTTTACATTTATGCCATGAAGACATCAAATAGAATAAAAAGGCAAACAAAACTCTTTAATTGTTGTAATAAGAAGCCTTATAATCACAATTTCGCTGGATTAAATTTATTTTCTCATTTATATATATTATATATATATATGATAAACTGAACTGATTTACCTAGCGACATAATCTTGAAATTGGGCAAAAAAAATAAAAAAAACTCAAAATCCAGTAAAATAAAATAAAAAAATCTTTTTTTATATAGAAGAATTTTTTCGTTTAGGTATACAGCTTAAAACAGATGAATCATCTTTTAAAATAAGACGTTGTAGGTGATTTGATGAAAGCGGTACGGAAACTCATGATATACGGATGTGGTTATGACACCTCATACTTTTACAAAAGATTTATAAACGTGTGTAAGGTTTTAAGTTAATCATTTCATAAAGAAACGGTCAACAGGTTATTCACTACGTAATTGAAAAAATATATTTTTATTTTCAGTGAATAAAAAACGAAAATACATATCACCACGATGAAAGTTTTATGTGTTGTGTTTTTAATATGTGTGTTATACCAACTTCAAGTAGAACCATATGTTTTGAAAGATAATAAAAAATATGACGGTGTCGTCGTAGGCTTCAGGCGATTTGTCGGAATGAGCCCGTTAAACAAGACAGCCTGCCCTTTTGGTTCAAAGATGGTTGGAAATATATGTAGAGAGGCATATCAAACTTCGCCAGCAAACTTGGCAGCCTTAAGTATTCCACTTGTTACCGAGAAAAATAGCAAGCTGACAGATCCAACTGTGGGATCCAGAAATAGAATTAAAAAGGGGAAATGTCCTCCTGGAACTCGACTTTCAGGACGAAAATGCCGACCAGTTTTCTGAGAACACATTTACTTTCAAATATTAAATTGATGCATGGATAAAATTGATCAAACATTCATATGCACATAAACGTAATGTCACTAGTTACGTTCATACTGTTACTCGATCAAAAAGAAAAAAAAACAAAAATTGGTGAGACACAAAATTTAAAAAAATACCAGTTCAATAAACAAAATAATTTTACATGTTTTTTTCAATAGTGAATAATTGCTTCATCCCAAGAAACTAATTTTCACATATATAGAAATTCAAATAAAAAGTGATTGTAAAAAGGAAAAAACAATAATCACAGTAATAAAGTGTTCTACCTTTTTCAATGTGACTTCCTTTTAAGCTATTAATTATATTTAAGTGAAAGTTAATGTATCAATTGGGTTTTTTTGTTTAAATTTAAATTTAGCACTCATAATATTTTTAATTTTTAAATGTTTGTTATGACTTCGGGCTTGTGAAAAATTGGTCAACGTCGTTGTCATGTATTATGTTACCGAGATGCTCAATTTCCATTAAAGATAATTTCATATATCTATATGTAATGGCTTAATGGATTTTGTTACACGGCATGAATGTCTATGAAATTCTTTCCCACTTACTCCAAATACTGAAAGTGGTTAAGCTAACCACTAATCTTTCCTTAGAATTATTCTATCATTCGTATTCTTTCATAAGTACAAGGGATAAGACTGACTATAAAGCAGTTGAGCAAATTCATTTGACTAAAATGTCCATATGCTCGACGTTTGAAATGGACATAAATTGTAAAAAAATTGAGTGTAATAAATATTTTTTTTTCATATGAAAAAAAAAATAATGTATAAAAGTCTTTTGCTCATAACCTCTACAAGATTTTTATAGGGTTTTTAAAGTAAGTATCATTTCTCCGACTAGCCAAATTTCTGAGCCCCATCCAATTTATTCTTATAAATATATCGACTGTGGAAAGGAAAAAGGACGTAACCCTTAATTTTCCAAAACAGCTTTTTTTCGATAATCACAATGTATACAACTTGACACACGTTCTATCAAAAGGATGCAAGCGGCAAATGCTGAATTAGTATCTAAATTTAGCTTTTAATTTTGAAAAAGATGACCTCGTAAAAAATTAAAACCAAGAAAAAACACTGAAATAAAGGTTTTTCGGAGACAGTTTATTTAATTGATATTAGATTATGTCAATTAAACACCAGTTTAGAAGTTTCCGTGCACTTCAAGGTTGTGTATAATTCATAATTTGCATATGTCACAAAATCATCAAAACATGTTTTTAGCGCCTCCTGTAAAATTTGATATGTGTGGGTTACGTCCTTTTTCCTTTCCACAGTCGATATGTATATTTATATGGTTATACGCATCATGTTGGTTTAATGCTGAACCCATTTGATATTTATTTTATTTAATGTGATTATAGTTAATTTTAACCTTCAAAATAGTATTAAAAAAAACATAAAAATAGCATCTCAATATTGAAAAAGTCTTTTTTTTAAATCTCATTAAAAAAAATATGCAGAACAACTCAATTTGTTTTGGATGGCACAAGAATGTTTAATCTATATTTTATAATTGGTAAATAGCATGAATTTCGAACATATTATATTTTTCACGACATAAGCATACAAATGTGAGCAATAATTCTATCGTTAAAAAGTATATGCTCATCGAATGTTTCGTTGAATAAATTGATGTGTGGTATATTGCGCTGTCTTTCTGAAACCATGGTTCTTTTACATTCTTGCCACTCAATTGCAAAATGAAACTGTCATTAATAATAGATTTAGAGCGTTCCATTAAACAGGGGTGGGGAACCTTTTATTCTCTAAAGGCCGCATTCATTTTTCTGATTCGATATAAGGCCGCAGTAAACATTGACTGGGAAATCTTCGGTCGGAAACAATTTCATGCCAATTTCTAAAGCTCATAAATTTGCAGATTTCCCAAAATTACCAGCGTGGGACCTTTTTTTTGTCTTGCAGGAATTTTCAAATCAAAAATATTAAGAATTTACGAATTTACAAAAATATACAAAATTACAGAATTGGTCAGAAGACTGCACCAGAGTAGCCAAAAGGACGCAGGTTCCCCACGCCTGCCATACACTGTCACGCTCTAACCGATATATATTTTTTAATAAATGTAGTCCAATGATAAAGCACACCAAACAGTTTTATTTTAAATGTAAAGGCTTCTTAATAATAGTTTGTTATTTTTCTTTACTGCGGTAATTTTGCATATTGACGTAGCTATTTAGCCAAAAATGAGCCTCATTGCTGAACAATTTTTTGTGATAAAAATGAGAATAAACAGCAATCTTGTTTTCGGTCCGTTCACTTAAAGTACGACGCAACACGATGGTCAAGTGGCTTTATCGACTTCACGATCTGGATCTTATGATCTCGTTTACTAAGATCTTGGCGCAAAACCTTCCATAAAGTGTATGGAAACAACTCCAATTTCTTTGCACGATAACGAATCGACTTATTCTGATCCCTGAACAGCTTCTTCGTTGATGATACATATCATCAATAAGAGTATACTTTGTGCTAAAACAATTCATGGTTATTAAAATTATTTTCTCGGATGGACGATTATGTCAACTGTAAAATGGAAGTAGCGCTCGGTAAGTTTCACGAACTAAACCACAATTTCCAAAATAATTGTTCACATGTTGCAAGCGTTACTCTGCCGTCAGTCTATTCATGTTAAAATTACAAACCAAAATGAGCATAAATCAGCTGGAAAATGCGTTGCTTAGTTGAACAACTACATCTTTAAAACGGTTTTGTTTCATTATAATGGACTCTTTTATCAGTTAAATATGGGTGGCTTTGCTCATCTTTTCACTGGTTTTGGCCCTGACCTAAAAAGATAATTGTAAAACAAGTACACAAGAGTCTTCTATCGCTTTTTTTATTATTATTTAAAAATAATAGATAATTTTGTATTGTAAATCAATAGACAGAGGTTATGTATTATAAATATTATTTTTTTACGACTGAAAGACGTTTGGTTAGTTGAGTCAGAAAATGCTATCAGACAACAATCGATGTGATAAAACGGTTTCATGAATAAACAGTACATGAGAACATAGAACATAGACAATTCAGAACACATTAAATTTTTATTTGAATGATACCTGCTTCTTCTTAACTATTTATTGGAAAAATATTATAGATTAACAGGCAATAATTTTAGAACAGTGTGTAATAACGTGCGCTTTACTTTATCAGTCAATGGCGACTATTATAATCGTCGAATATAAGTGTATTTACGACAATTTCAGATTGAAAGTGTTATTGATATGCACGATTGCTGTTTTATTTATTGTATCTAATACGACATAGAGATTACTAATTGATTGTAAAACATATCAATACTTGTGTTTTCTAAAGATATATTGTACGTTTTGTGATGTTCTGTTTTATCCGGTTACCGATAAAACATATCAGTGATAATTAATTATATTCAAGAAATTTTTCATTCCAATAAAACTACAATTATGACAAAAAATATTCTAGTAGTTTGTAATCGTTAGTGTTTTAGTGATGAATCTATGTGAAACAGATAATTCTCAAACTTTTTCGGAGAGTAGAAAGAGATTCGAAAGTTCAGATATTCTTGTAAATTGAAATTTTATTGGTCATTTAAGACGAGGAAAAAAACGTGTGACTTTGGAAAAAGGTGGGACGGCGGAAAGTGTATCAAAGTTATTGTTGGAATGAAAAGATCAAAAAAATTCCAAAACAGGATGAAGCTTGTAAAGGGAAAATGTCAATCCATTGTAGACTCGACAGTATAAATGTTATAAAAATAAAATGTTAATGATATCTTTTTTAATGTAAATAGTTTTTTTTATTTTTCAACGCGCCTGTCCGTTTTAACTGAATGTAAACTATTTGTATATAAAACTCTTACATGATTTCACATTGAAAATATAAAATTTTATAATAAATGGTAACCACTTTATGATATTTTTTACGTTTTAACCCTTAACTATGGGATATATTGTTCCCATCCAAATTGTGGTTTTAACATATATAAAAATATTCCTTATTGATTTTTCGTAATAAAAATTATACAATTTTTGAGAAACTTTCTCTGTTTTATGTCTAAGCCTTTGCGAAATAAAAAAAGTTTATTTGGAATACAGTCAATACGAGTAACTTTGACCATTGGTCTCACATTGGCCCATTACAAGAAAAAAAGGTTTTAAATTATGTCGTTATAATTTCATGGTCATACCACTGACACGTGTTTGTTTCTTAGCAAAGTAATGGTATTGTGTAGCCTTTTGTAGGTTAACATATCAATTATAATGCATCATATTTGATATATTGTAAAATTTGGCAGTTTTCAGTTTCAGATATCTATCATATTTAAAAAAAAAATCTGTCGTCAATGTTTTTATTTTGTATTCCTACTCTATAACAAACGGCGAAATAAACGAGCATATAAATATTACTAAAAAACATTGTAAACTGAATCTGAAATTGCTGATACTCCACATAATAATACCACACATAATAGTAACGGGGATATATAAAAATACAAGAAACCTTCAGAGCTGGGACAAAGCTACCCGCGTTAACAGTAACTTTATTATTTATAGTTTAGTGTTTCAAAATAACACAGTTCAATGTTGGTGACGGTGAATTTAAAAAAAATATATTATTTATGTAAAATATTTTTCTATGAAATACAGATTTAATAAAGATTTAATAAATTCTATCTCTATTTTTGACAACCGGATTTTTGTATACAATACATCATTCTTTTAATTTATATGATGTAATTTTTCTTTTTTCCATATTCTACGTTACGCTTCATTCTTCACAACTAACACGGGAACTGAATTTTAAAACCAGTAGTAAATGAATTAACAAACTAACTACTAGTCATTTTTTTCGATAGATTTGGCGGCAACAATGTAAAAGTTTAAAATATTAAAGTATTCAGTTCTACATTTAAAAAAAAAGAGATTTTTCGTTGGTAGTATTCGGACGAGAAAGAATAACGTCTGTGATTTTGGTACAAAATGGATTTACGGAAAGTGTACCAAAGTAGTTACTGCAAGGAAAAAAACGAGAAATATCCTTGACGGGATGAATCTTGTGAAGGGAAAATGTCAAACTAATATGTGTGGGTTACGTCATTTTTTCTTTCCACAGTCGATATGCTCATACAATCAATTGTATTCTGTGTTTTCAAACTTAACGACATGCAAAGATTACTAAAAAGAAAACCCAGAAACACATACATTCGTGAAACTGAATGGTTTTCTCTACTATTTTTATATTTATCAATATGTACAGTAAGTACAATGAAATACAAATTATTAGTTATTGGTTTTATAATAACAGATTAAAATAACAAAGTATTTTAGCTCTACAGTTTTTAATAATTTTAGTCGTTGATAGCTATTTCGGCTTGCGCCATCGTCAGAACTATAGATAGTTCTGACGATGGCGCAAGCCGAAATAGCTATCAACGAATAAAATTATTAAAAACTGTAGAGCTAAAATACTTTGTTATTTTAATCTGTTATAAATGGAGTTCTACCAAGTAAATGCCAAATCAATTAATAAGGTTTTATAATAGTTATTTTTGACAAATATTTATGTCACATAAATCTGACTTAAAAAAATATTCTAAAAATATACATTATATAAGTGACATGAATTAGCTTTAATTAAAAAAAGCATTTATACGCAATGAAAACTATTTTCACATCTCATTGATTTATATAAAATTATTTTAGACAGCTGAAAATTGAAAATATACCATATTTGGATAAGTTTGAATCATTTTCATGAGAACCCGATGGGCATCAAAGACAACAGAATTTATAAATATAAAAAATAAATAGTCGTAAGAAACTGTGAAATCAAGAAGATCATTGGAATTATTCAATGATTGATGAAATCTTAATAAATCCCCAAAGCTTTCAAATATAAAATTCAAGGCAACTAAAATTAAAAATCAAATTTGATCATTATACAAAATCACTACTGCGCACTCAAAAAACTCTACTTTTAACGAATCAAAACTATGGCTTGTTGGAGTCGGGTTGTGTTAGCTGGAGACGTACTAAAAAAAACTGAGAATTCAAATCACTATGAGGACTAGGGAGTGGCGTCAGTTCAGGATGTTTTAGGTGAATAGCTATGGACTAAAGTGTCGCTACTGCATTCTACTAAGTTTAAAAAAAAAAATGAAAGTCGTGTTTTAAGCTTATATCGGAGTCGTAGTCTAAGCGGCTCCACATCCCTGATAAAAACACAGTACATTAATCAAAAAATTGATAAATAAGAACATTGTTATATATATTCCATCTCCGTTCCAAATTAGGAGCATATGTCTTCCTAATGGAGGTATCTTTGCTTGTTAATCAGTTGCTCAACGTTTTATTTTCAAAAAGAGTAGGGATAGAATAATTGGGGCTAGGAAAGGACTAGTTTCTTATGAATTAACGAGCTGCAAAAAGCACTCTGAAAGCTTGTTATTGTAAAAAATAAAGCACAATAATCATAGTAATAAAGTGATCTACCTTTTCAATGTGACTTCCTTTTTACTTGTTACTTATATTTAAAGTTGTACTCGTTCATTGATTTTTCTTAAATATGAACTGAAAAACATCACATTATAGATTATAATTATAACGAATGCATAAATTGGGTTTGCAAAATCAGGAATTTATGGATATACTAATAACCGTGACGGGTCTTATTCGTCAATCGTCTGCTATCATCGACTTCTGAGACATGATTAAGGAATGGTAAACTATTTTAGGAACCGGCTCTCCGAATCGAAATTACTTTAGGAACAGGCTCGGCAGAGTCGGTACAAACCTTTAGCAGCACACCACTGTCTGTGGAGTCAATTAATAATAAAATGACTAACTGTGGAGTTAGGGTGGTCTAAATATTAAATTAAAACACAAAGTACAGACCAAGGCAATATTTACACTTTTACCCAAAACCAATGCAGCTTCTCCACTTACTATCAATTTCTCAAATCTTGCTTTAACAATACGCTAGTCTTTATTTTTTGTATTCGAGAATTTTTTAAGTATCTCTAAGTTTTTTTTTTGTATGATGACTTTCAGATAAAACATTGGCTTGTTATTGGGCCGATTTACTCCACTAAGAATTTTTTAAATCTCAAAAACAACACTGATCGATTCCAAAAAAAAATATATAACCTGATGAGATTCTTTGCGTACCTTTTTGTCTATGAATGGTGTGTAGCAGTTATTCTAATTTCAATAAAATTCATGATCTAGTAAAATGTCTGATGACAATGGCAATAAAACTGTGCATTAAAATGAACACGTCTCATTCTCTAATAATTATAAACATATTAATAAATATAGATGAATGCATATTTTATTTATTTGTGTTACTATTGAAAACAATAATGACATTTCAAATATTAAAATAATCAATAAAAGCATAATTGAAGTATTATTATGTAGGTAGCGTCATAGCGGCGACACTCGGGTAATACCGAAAACTTACATGCCGCCGTCGTGGCGGGGTACCAGTTCAAAAGGTTAAATTATTTGTTTATAATTTTAAGTTCTTAGGGGGGCTCTTTCGAGGCACAATATATATATTTATTAGTAAAAGGTACTACAATATTGTAGATGTGAGTATTTGCACTAGAGTTCAAGCCGATTGCAAATAATTTTGTTCATACGAGACGAGCGCTTTGAAATATTTTATACTTATAATCCTTGACAGTATAAAGGTGGAAACATACTGCCAACACCCGACGACACGTACGCGTGTTGGATGAGATCATTGATACCTATTTACCATTGCATTATATGGAACAGGGACGCACTGTTAACATCCAACGCGAAGCGATGAGCTCACACCCCACACGATCCAAGCGATCCAGTTATTGCATTGACCAGTGGCGGCCGGTCAATAAAGCATTGGATCAATGCACCTCTTGCATATGCATGGGATGTTATATTTCATGAAATAATATTCAAACAAAATATTTATACCATTTACTCATTTTAAATTCTTCATGTTTTTACTGTCTAAAAAATAAAATAAAATAAAATGTTCTTAAATATTTATTATAGACAACAAATCAATGAAGAATTAAAAATGAGTGAATGGTCTTAATGTTATGTTTGAATATTATTTCATGAAATATAAACGCCTCTGCATAAACAAGGGGTGCATTCATCCAATGCCACATTGACCGGCCGCCACTGGTGTTGACGGAGGTAAGGATAAATAGCCCACCTGATGTGTTATGACCAGTTTGTTCCAGTGTGTCCCTGACAACACGTGATCACACGCGTCCGTTGCTGTTGAACGCTCGAAGAGTGATGTTGAAGTTGTTTCCATATTTTATACAGAGAGACATTAGACAGATTAAGCTTTCAAGATTGCCATTTTTATATGAATATGTATTTATTTTTTAGCTACTTTGATTTTGTCACTGAAAGAATAGATTTGTACATAACAAACAAATCACAAGTCGACCTCTAAAATCAGACATTTCTTGTCAGATACCGTTATTCCCATACGTGATGTACAAACAAGACAAATTTGGTGACCCTCGCTTAAAAAACGTCCGTGCAATGTCAACACTTGTTTTCGTAATTTTCGCATTTCACCGCGAAATGCCTTGTGCCGTAAATTTAGGCATTTTATATGTGTTTTACCAACCGTTAAGCAAGGTGAGTCGTAGGAACAGAAACATTTACAGATATTTTTTCATATTAACTTAAGAGGTGTTGGTTTTTTGACAATATTTGGTAGAATGGCATTATCTTTTTAAAAAACTCTTTCTATTGATTGAATTGGCATTTACTTGGTAGAACTCCATTGACACACGGAAAAAAAATAGCAAAGTATTTAGTTCTACACTTTTTGAATCAGTTGATAGCCATTTCGGCGTATGCTTTCATCAGAATTATTCTGTTTTGTAAGGCTTACTGTTAACTGATTTTTAATAAAATATATAGCAAAATACTTTTTGTACTTTGGGTGAGGTTTTTTTACAATGTTTTCTAGTAGTATACCGACAGTATATATTTATCAGTTGTAAATTTTCGTGATGAACGAAACTGGTGTTGTTCATAAATTATATTGTGGAATAAATACATGAAAGTATTTTATTATTTTGTAAGAAATATAATTTTAAAACACGCTTAAGGCTCGTGTGAACGAGACTTAACAAATTTGTTTTATTTAAGATACAGATTGGAAAATATTTCACGTCTGAAAGACGCTTGGTTCGTTCAGACAGAAAGTGCACTCGGGCAGTAATCGATTAAAAAAAACATAATATCAAGTCATTTTTCATTGCAGCAAAACTACAACTATGTCAAAAAATATTTTACTAACAATGCCTTTATGTTTTATATACGTGAGTGTTTTGGTCATGATAGTTCGATGTGAAATTGACAATTCTCAAAATTCATCACAGAGAAGTACAGATATTGATTCGGTTATTGTTGTCGATCGATTTTTCGTTGGTAATATTCAGATAAAAAAGAATAACAAATGTGATTTTGGTACAAAATGGATTGACGGAAAGTGTACCAAAATAGTTACTGCAAAGAAAAAATCAAAAAATTGTCCTGACGGGATGAAGCTTGTGAAAGGAAAATGTCAAACAAATATAAATTGATATTATAACGCATTTAAATTATGTGATTTTTATTATGTATTAATGTAAAAATATTATATTATTTACATAAATTAGCAATTTATGGATCACGTTATCGGCAGAATTTTACCTACATATCTTAAAATAGATTTCAAATAATTCGTGTAGAAAGAAATACTTCAATATTTTACATTTTTTCTTGGTATTTTTTAAAGCATATGCTTAAACAATCAATTGTATTCTGTCGTTTCAAACATGACGACATGCAAGGATTATAAAAAAGAAAACCCAAAACACATACATTCGTGAAACTGAATTGTTTTCTACAATATTTATTTATTTATTAACATGTGCAGTACAATTAAATACAAATTATTAGTTATTGCTTTTGTTATAGTTATTTTTGACAAATATTTATGTCAGATAAATCTGACTAGAAAAACGGTATTAAAAATATTCATTACATAATTGACATGAAATAGCTTTAATTTAAAAAAAGCGTTTATACGCAATGAAAACTATTTTCACATCTCATTGATTTAAATAAAATTATTTTAGATAGCTGAACATTGAAAATATACCATATTAGGATAAATTTGAATCATTTGTATACATACTAAGCCTTGCTTGTAAACTCTGTTTTATAATACTTTCAAATAAACTATAATATAGAGTATAGACAGTGAATTTTAAAACTATTTTTTGTAACTTATCTATCTTTTTCAATAATATAATTAATATATGGATTGAAAAAATAACGATTTACTTTACTTTTTGTTATCTTGTATAGATTTTTATACAATGGGAGCTTTTTTAGTTTTTTACATTATGAATGTAACAATAAAACAAAAAGTTTTTATGAAATCTATTGAAAACAAATTTAAAAAATATAAATCTGCAAAGCTTACTAATTTGAATTGTCTTTTCTTTGATACTATATCCTTCAGTTCCGTTGAGTGCATCCTATTAGAAGAACCCGATAGACATCAAAGTAAACAGAATTTACAAATATAAAAACTTGTTTTAGTCGTAGGAAACTGTGAAATCAAGAAATTTATTTTAAATTATTCAATGATTGATGAAATCTTCTCTCCTCTAAATCTAATCTCCATAGCTTTCAGATATGAAACTCAATGTAACTAAAATAAAAATCAAATTTGACCATTATACAAAATCCCTACTGCTCAATCAAAAAGCTCTATTTTTAACGAATCAAAAATAATTAATGCCTTGGAGTAAGAGTCGAAGTCGGGATGTTTTTGCTGAAGTCTTACTCAAAAAAACTTGAGTTCTTTTTTTAAAAAATGAGTATTCAAATAGCTATGGACTTAAGCAGCCATACTCAACCTGCGGCCTAATCAGCTCTTATGTGTGGCCCAAAATAATTATAGTTACCAATTATGTTGTCTCTTTTGACTCAATATCAAAATTCACATTCATTTTTAAGTAAACGATTTAAGATTTTGGATACATTAGTATTTTTGTGTACTTTTCATGTATTTGTTATTTTTTACTTTGAAAAATACATGAAAATATGTTGCAGCCCTCGTAGAGAAGCAAAAATTGGAATGCGACCCGAAAGAAAAATAGGTTGAGTATGGCTGGAGTAAAGTGTTTGTATAATACTTCTGTGTAAATATTGGAAACACCCATGAAATTTCAAATATTTAAATAATCAAAAGAAGGATAATTGAAGTATTATTATCTAGATAGCGTCATAGCGGCACGGCGGCACTCGGGTAATACGGAAGTGTTCTATGCCGCCATCATGGCGGGGTGCCAGTTCAAAAGGTTAAATTAATTGTTTATAATTTTGAAAGTTCTTTGAACGTTGTATAACTTAACTGCTTAGAAGGGAGCTATTAAAGCACAACACACTTTTTATTGATAGTAGATACTTCAATATTGTAGATTTGAGTATTTTCACAAGCGTTCAAGCTGTTTTTTTTTTATATTTGTGTTTCTACCAGCGCTTTGAAATCGTTTATGTTCATAATCCTTGACAGTATAAGAGTATCGTAGATTCAAAAGAGTTTCTGGCAACAAGCATCTGCAATGCCATTTATTTAGAATACTGTTCAATAATAATATAATGTAGTTATTTTTTCTATGTAATACAATTGCGATCAGTTGAAAATGATCGTGTTGAGCGAACTGATTCTGATCCAAATAAATAAATTTGGAATTAGTACAAAAAATTGTTTAATTTTTCTAATAAAATGCTTTTTACCAAGACATAGAACACCTTTCAAGTGGTTATTGAAAACGTATCAAAAAATACATATTTCAATTATGACCCAATAAATGCAAAAAAAATGTATTTTCTAATATTTTGGCATTTTACCGTATGTAACATTGTTTTTTGCCTACTGAAAAGTTGACTCATTTGGGTGTCATTGGGGTCACCGTAAGAATAGATTTGTACATAATAAGAAAGTCACAAGTCGACCTTTAAAATCAGACGTTTCTTGTCAGATACCGTTTTTCCCATACGTGATGTACAAACAAGACAAATTTGGTGACTCTTACTTAAAAAACGCTCGTGCAAATGTCGACAGTTTTTTCTTAAAACCCTCCAGAGACGAGAGCTTTTTTCCGATAAAAAAAATATTTTCTAAGCCATATTGAAATCACGGATAACTTTTATTCCTATCCAAAATTTTTAAAAAAAAAACGCAAAGTCGTTGTATAGAAACCCCGCATGACTATATAGTCATGCTCATCCTTTTATTACCGTGTAATATTGAGTACGGACAGTAGTAAGGACAAAAGTGACCGTATGGGCTTGCAAACATTCGGGGTTGAAATATAGCTAAACGTGATTTTTTTTAAAATATTTACAATTTGACCTCTTTAGATCAACATAATTTCAAAACAAATATATTAGCAAAATAACTGTAAATAATTTTATGTTTTTATAAAAAAATATCTAACAGTTTCAAAAAGTAAATTAAAAAAAACGGAAATTCAAAAAATCACATGTGCTTTTGAAGACCGTTCCTGTTCCTACGGCTGATGGCTAACTGTAGTCCGTACCCTTCTTAACCAAATATGAGCAAAAGCAACGATATTCAGGTAGAAAAAGTATGAATAGTGGGATCAATAGACAACGGTGTTTTGTGTGACCATATGGTGACGCTCGTCCTTGGAGGGTTAATGTTCGTATTTCGACGCTAAATGCCTTGTGCCTAGAGATTGCACCATCGGTAATTTCCGGTAAATTGGAAAAATTACCGGTAATTACAGGAAACTATTTTACCGCGAATCAAGGATAAATACAGGCATATTATAACATTTTTTTCTGTAGATATATGGCAACATTAAAACACAGATTGTTACTGGTCATACTGGTCAACCATCGCAGTGACCGCTCGAACTCTGCAGCTGATCTTACAGCCTATTTTTAGAATCAAGGACGAAGTATATTTTAGAACCATACGTATTTTATTACATATTCTAATTTTTTTAACATATATTGCATTCTTGTTCCTTTGAAATAAAAATAATGTAAATATGGATCTTTTGTAATATTTTTTTAATAAATTTTATAAAAACATTCATTTATAATATTATTTTATTTTAATTTAATTGATAACTTTATTAGGTGTATATAAAGTATATAAGTCAATAAATGAATGGATACACTAATAAGTTAAAAATATTAACTCCTCACAGACAGATAAACCAAATATTATACAGTCGTCATTCAAATTAACCAAACTCCTAATTGATATGTGACATGTACAGAAATGATTTTCTAATCTCCTATTGCCATATCTCAGTAAAAACAAAAAAGACATCATATAAAATATATATGTAAGAATTGATATTGCCTTTATTCTTTTCGCAGGAATCAATTTTGGTGGATTGAACTCTACTGGATTTTCCAAACTCAATTTTTGTTGACAGACATTAAGATTTATTTATTATAGACACTAATTGTTGGTTTTTACTTTGTTAATGATAATTCATACCTAATTGGTTTTTGTTGTAATAGTTTTCTTGCTAAGCGGTCTTCAACTTTTTATTTATAGTTTATTTTCCTTGTATTTTGCTTCAATTCTTTTGCTTGGTTGTAATATCAATTGTTTGTCATACCTTGTTTTTCTCACTTAACTTTTGTATAAATATCACTGTTTTATTGTATTTCTTATCAGTTGACAATGCTCATCATAAGCAAACCCGGTCCTGATCTAATAAATTTTATGTGGAAAAAGTACTAAAAATGTTTTATTATTTTTATTATAATGCCATTCCACCAAGTATTGACAGTGAACACCTTAAAAGTGAGAACTAAATACTTTGCTACTTTTTACCGTATTACTTTTTGGTACTTTGTGTAAGGTTTTTTGACAACGTTTTCTAGCCGAATTTGTTATCAGTTGTAAATGTACACGATGAAAGAAATTGGTCTTAAGCATAAATTATATTATTAATTAAATACAAGAGAGTGTTTTATTATTTTGTAAGTAATATTATTGAAAATCACGCTTAATGCTTGTGTGAACGAGACTTAACAAATTTGTTTTATTATTCAAATTGAACGGTGGGATGTAGTTTTATTTGAGATACAGATTGGAAAATATTTGAAATCATTAAAAGTACTAAAAAGGCGACACTGCATTCTACTAAGTCAGAAAAAAAATAAAGTCGTGTTTCTAAGCCAAGTTTGGAGTCGGATTCTTAATGACTCTACAAATCAAAATGTGTTACAAAATAAAATGACTTCCCTAATCAAAACAATGATAAATGAGAACATTCTTAGGGAATCAAATTTAACTTGATTTTTTAAAAATATTTCATGTCCGCTCCCAATATGGAGCATGTGGCTTACTAAAGGAGGTATATATGCTTGTTTCTAAATTGCTCAACATCTCATTTTTTAAAAGAGAAAGGATAGAAGAATAGATTAAAGGAAAGGACTAGTGCTGAATGAATCATCGAGTTACAAAGTGAAGTTTTGAGTAAATAGCAAAAAACTGCTGTACATATCTACCTAACATTAAATGTATTAAATTTTGCCATTGTCTTTTTATTTCATAGAAAATTTGATAAAAAAATATATTTATATGCAGATACCGTGTATTAAAAGTATGAATATTTACTCAGTTTTTAAACAGTAGTTTTTTGCAAGTGATTCCAATTTCATAATGATTTTCTTACCAGACAGGATGAAATTCGAAGATCTCACTCGGCTTACTAAATAGAATTTAAGCTAAAGAAAAATATAGCGTCCACATGTTATTTTCATAAAAAATCGTCCAGGATGGTTTTCGCAACTCACCGTGCCCGTTATTTTAGGATTGGAAGGGAATTTTAAGGCATACTGCACATAAATTGTTCCATATATTTACTGTATTTTCAATAATTCTTGTCACCAAAGGTGTGCCTAGTACTGTATTAGTTAAACTCCAATATATCGTAACTAGGGCATTCAATTAACCGTATAAATCATTGATGCACAAACCGTGGCCCGTGGGCCGCATGCGTCCCTTTTTGAATTTTGTGGCGGCCCTTAAATCTCTTTCTCAGACATATTTTGTTCACGTAAAACAATTATTAAGCAAATGTAAGCAAGCTTTTTCTTCAATGAAGGAGAATAAATCGGTTCATAGAAACAGGCTTACAAATATTATGTCAAATTAAAAAAAATAGTAAAAAATGAACAAAGGCCAAGAACGCATTAACTTATGAATTGCATATAAATGAAACATAAATATTTCACAATGAAACGATTTTTAACAAGCAAGTACTCATAATCATTTTTTGCATGGCTTATTTATTTTCGAAATAACACGATCAAAATAATATAATGGAACCTATTATTCACTTGATCTTTTTTACACGATTTTAAGGCTGTTTTACATGAAAAGTATATATGTTCTGTATAAAAAGGATTGCGCGTACTTTAAATCATTTTTTTATTTGCAGCCCGAACCCACGATAATTTGTTTTATGCGGCCCGCTAGAAGATAAAGGTTGTGCATCACTGGTATAAATCATCTAACTGGGTTTCGTTTTTTTTTTCAAATAAAAAAACCGGCTTACCGACTTAAACGGTATGTTTTTACCAGAATACCAATTTGAGTGGGTACTAAATAAACTAATGTTCCGAAACGTATGGCAAAAAAATATGGCAATTTCCTTACATAGATATAAATTTATTAATAGATGCATACGTAGATATTTTTTTATTCAACCATGTCCGCTTTGTCTAAATAAAAGTTTTTCTACGAGAATTTATTGTTACTCAGTAGCTCAACCTCTTTTTTTCGTAAAGAGTGGATATAAAAGTTTATTGTTAAGACATGACGAGTGGTTAACTCAGAGGTCCCCAAAATGTGCGCCGTCGTGGCTGTTCTATTAGGGCGCTGTAAAATTTTTCCAACATATTTTTAATATCATTACTTTATAAAAATTAAGTACAAAGGATTTGTTCAAGATCCTGGATATATGTATGTTTGATAATAATATAGAATAGACAAAGTAGGCAAATGTTTAAATTCCTGGGTTTTGATATTTTGAAATACTCGGAAGAACTAAAAAAAATTTTAAAGTTGAATACTGAATACTGAATTAACATAACTCAATAATAATTGAAAATATTTAAAAATCCATAGATTCAGGGCACATATGTGTAAGATTATAATACCTGTAACTAAGAATGTCAAACACAAGTTCTTCCCACTCGTCCATCATCTTGTCCAAGTTGCGTTCCTAGTTATTCTCTTTTTTGGCTGCCTCCGAAATTGCTTCATATTTGGGAATGTACTCCGTTAAGCCGTTATAAATTATCTCCTCTAGAGTCAGGCTGTCGTCAATGGTGATAAGGAATCCGACAATCTCAGACACTCTCTCCCAATGCCTGTCTCTCATACCAGGATTGCCGAGAGTCTGGACAATAGGAACATGTTCCCGAAAATTTTCTATTTTAAGTCTGAAAAAAAAGGAAATATTACTATACCTAGTAAGTTTCACTATGAAAAGCATCTTCATTAGTTTTATCTAAAGTGGGAATTAATATTTCGCCCGGAAGATCACACAAACATTTGAGTTCATAAATTGTTTCAATTTTGTAGGCAAGTCTTCAACTCATTATCAAACTCTACTATACCGATAATCAGAATTCTCATGAATTTCATTATATGAGGCGCAGACTGCAGCTGGCTGACGGTAATGGTGTGAGATAACGAGATAACCAATGTTTTGACTTGGGGCGCCTCAAAAAAAAATCTGACATTTTAAGGGCGCCGGAAACCGAAAAAATCTGGGAACCCCTGGGTTAACTGATCGCTTTCGATTCGACCCATCATTTTAGTATTAGGCGGGTAAAATGGGCTTTTGGATGTCACATGCCTTTGAATGAAAAAAAATACTGTTTGTACAGGGATTTGGACCCGTGAGATCCGTCACGGAATCCAATATCCAACGTTGACTACTGCGCCACGGACACGAAATATTAAAAGTTATATATAATATAAGCCTATTGTATTCAAGGTGGAAAGAGAATTTCCAATAAGCCCCGGTTAACCGTGCAAAATAAAGCGGGTTTCGGCTATTTTTAAAACAAGCAATAAACCGGTTAGCTGGTTTCAGTTTAAGCCGGATTGGAAGCCCTAATCGTAACTTTAAAAATCTAGCTATGCCCGTATGTTATTAAGCATGCAAATTATTTGTATATTTATTTTTATGTACTTATCTCACTTGACCTTTCAAGGTTTTGAGGAATATCAATAAATGTTACACTTTAGCAGTATTAAATGGAAAAAATACAATAAAATTAAAAGTCATTTAAATAATCTCAATATTAATTAATATAATACAATGATTTTATTGCTTCCAGTCTGGAACAACCAGTATACTGAAATATAAAATTTGAATTGTTCAAATTATTTACATTCACACAAGTGTTGTCACTAACGACCCGAGTTTCTTGTGTGAATGTACATAATTTGAACGATTCAAATTTTATATTGAAATCCCACCAAGCACCTTCAGTCGAAATCTTAAATTAGACTAAAATATAGTTGGTAATGCTCGTGATACTTGGAACTGTTATTAATCATTGTTAAAATATGACGTGGGTGCGTTTTATAATAATATTATACGATAATTGTTTTAAATTTTCACTTTAAAAAAAAACAATTCTAGCATATGCCAATGCGCTAAATATGTTGATAATAAAAAACTTACGAGATAAATTCGACGGGAAATGACATCACAAACACCCATGACTTCTGGTTCACAAGTTCTTAAAATAAAATTGAAAAAAACTAAATATAGCATTCTCCTTATTGGTAAATAAGCCCATACCCGCCTGATCCGAAGAGTCAAACTATTACCAACTAGACCTCATCGGGTTGTCACATCAATGGCTATGGAAAGGTTCTCAATTATGAAATAATGAAATCAAACCTTTCGCTGTAATCCCATCACAGTCTAATTAATGCCTGTATGCCTGAAACAACATATCAATACTTCAAATTCGTGCGTATTAAAGTACGTGATCAGCTTCTTTTGCGTAGGTGGCAACATCGTCATAATTCCGACAAAGATTTTAAGTAACGGAGCATTGTGACAATGATATAACGGATGTGGTTAAATGGCGAAGCGCTTCGGATAAAAGATTTAAATAGCCCTGTTAACAAATTAAAAATATTATCAATTGCATAGCACTTGACAAGTAATCAAGGAAATTGTCGAACAATATTTTTTAATAAATTCAAAAATCAAATAAATCTACGATGAAAGTGTTACGTGTTGCTTTTTTAATATGCGTATTGTATCAAACGCAAGTGGAATCCAAAGAGATCCTCGATCCAAAATATAATGGTGTGGAAATAAGCTTTAGAAGACTTGTTGAAGTGAAAGAATTCGCTAAGAAACCATGTCCTGTCGGGTCAAAGTTTGTAGATAATGTCTGCCGTGAAGCATTTAATAATTCAACGTCAAAAAAGCATTTGACTACTATGCTGGCCCTTGAAAAACCACAAAGCAAGCCAACGATGACTTTAGCGCGAACAATTAATAAAAACAAAAAAGTGAAATGTCCCCCTAATACACGATCGGATGGAAGAAAATGCCGGAAAATTTACTGAAAATAATGTGTCGTTTTACAACATCGATTACCCCGTATTATTTATCATAGTGTTCATTTTTATGAAAAAAATCGTTTTGTGTCAACGTCACGCTATTTTGATAACTGTTAATAAACTGACTATATATTACAGTATTTTTAAAACGGAATGCTTGCAACTGTAAAAAACCGCTTTAATATAAAATGCCTCATTCATTTATTGAAATATCCAAAAGGAATTGTTTTTCACGATATCAAAAATTTTAAAAGACATTATATTGTTAACTCATTTATAAAATGTTTTCTATTTACTTTTATAATTTTAAATATATGTTTAATAAATTATTTATAATTGTATGCATAACTGATAAATAAAAAAACATCCTTTACAAAAATATATTTTTTAATTAATTAATACGTATTTTATTTATCTCATGTTTATTTATTCTACCCATCGCTTGTTTAATTAAAATAAAAATGAAACTGAAACTGAATAAAATATTTGGCGTTACTGATAATTGCCGATATTTTCTTTCGTTTTTTTAGTATCGGCTTAAAAAATAGTTCTTTTTATAAAGGTTTGAATAAATATCGTTATTAAGTGGATCTTAATTTTCAAAAAAAAATACTTTTTTTAATCAGTCGATAATAATAATTAACAGTGGTTGATTTTAGGATAGAACTCAAGAATGTAGAATTTTGATAGTTCTGTGATAGAGAGGTCTTAAGATTTTTTTGCAGTACTATTTTCCTTTTTAATTTTTGACATGCTCCCATTTCATCTAATAAAATGTGTAGTAAATTATAAAATATAATGAATTTTATCTTCATACAATGAAGATTAACATGTTTTGGAAAAATATTAAAGAATGTTTCTATGTACTAATAAAATATTATGTTAAGTTGCAAGTACCCACATTTACTATTGAGCTCGTTCCAGCAATAACAATATTTTTTGTCACCATTTCCTCCATAAATTGTAAAAACATTAACAAAAATATTTATTTAGTAGCAAGATATAGATTGTTATTGAAACTTTTCTTATTTGATAGTTGAATTGATTACATATTAATACTAATATTAAGTGTGCCATTATCTGTCAGATATGTTTATCGCATTGCTGTTGTTATAATTTCGATTCTCAGTGAAAATCAAATGTAAAACAAATCCTAAAAAACTATTTAAATCCGCCATTAAACCAGAATAAGTTTTCAAACATTGTTGACTCCTTATTATTGTTGAAAAAAAAAATTCAACGAGTGAGAATTCTCAAGAAATGAAAAATGTACTCAAAAATTGAGTGAAGCTGATCATATTACTATTTAGTTTCTTGAAATGAGTAAATTATTTTTTGTTTTATGTTCATTTTTTTATCCATGTCCTATCCCAATATAGAGCATATGGACTTCTTATAGCGGTATCTCAACATAAATTTATCTACGATAACTGCTTGTTACTCAGTCGCTCAACCTCTTTTTTTCAAATAGTAGTAGGGGAAGAAGGATAAGGCCAAGACAGGACAAGTGGTTAACAAATCGCTCTCGCTGCGCCCGTTATTAAAGGATCGGGAAGAGTGTGAGGGAATTTTTTGACATCACAGACACCCATACCTTCGAACAGAAATCAAAAAAATGCTGTTTGTACTGAGGCTCGAGCCCGTTAGATCCGGCACGGTTTTTTAAAAAGTACTTTTAAATACAAATCGCATAAAAAAAAGTCTGAGCTTGTATTGTTATTGTACAAATTACGCACAAAAAAAGGTTGTTTTTCAATGATTAACATTTTTTATTTCAATCGTTCTTTGATATTTAGTATATTGACCGATTACCCCTAAAAGTCATCATTGTTTGTAGTATTCACATTAGAACTTTTTTTAATATATCTCTAATCGAATCAGTGTGAAGAACTTCTCAGCTCATTCGAGTCAATATTTGCATATTATATCCACATCCACTAATTCTTGCAAAGTGCAAATATATGATGGCAGTAAATAAGATTAATAAAAACACAATAATCCTTTGTACTTCATTCCAAATATTTAATATGTCAGGACCGGTTTCGCTCATTGCGAGCATTGTCAACTGATGACAATGCTCGCAATGAGCGAAACCGGTCCTGACATATTAAATAAAGTGGAATGAAATACAAAGGATTATTGTGTTTTTATTAATATAATACCTTTCCACCAAGTATTGACAGTGAACACCCTAAAAGTGAGTAAATAAGATATTTACTATTCGCGTAGCTTTTCTGTTTTTGAATGTGTTCAGTGTAATTTTAAAATTTGAAAATGTCGAGTGCCAACAGCCTTCAAAAAGTGACGCATTTGATGATGCAGATGAAATTTTGGACCGGAGAGTAGTTAAAATACATAGCGGACTGCAAACTGGCTGTGATTTTGGTTACAAAAAGGAAAATAATAAATGTCAAAAAGTATTTCATTCCACAGACAAAGAAAATAATGATTTGGGTTATGAATAATTCCAAACGCCTAATAACAGAAGAAACTTTGCAATACGACCTATTTGTTTCTAAAATTAAAAATGTTTTATATTTTTTCTTCAATCTGGAGTATGTTACAAAAACAAGATGTCCTGTTAATCCGTTTCGAAAGAAAACTCACGTTTCATTGGAAAAAAGACAACAAAACATGAAACGTTTTTAGAACCCTACAATAAAAAAAATATTAAAAATACATTTTTATTTCTTATAAAAGTAAACGAATGTATCTGTTTCACGTTTAAGAAAAATTATATGTATGTACTTCAAATTGTATTACATTATTATTATATGGCGTAATAAAATATTGTCTGCTTAATTTTTTTTTAAATTAATAACAGCTTATATTCAACCTTTGTTTCATTTCAGTTTTTACCATTCACCTATTCAAAATATAAAACAAAACCCATTGCATCTATAAAACTTTCAATCGAGATTAATTAATTGCCAGTTTTTTCATTTCAAATCAAAACGAAGTTATGTCTCGATAAACATATATTTTTTCTAATTAAATATTACATTTCTATCGACTCAACATATTTTTTACTGGGTGTTATTTTTTTGCTAAATATCTTACATTGTATTAAATGTCACATTGTATGCACAACAACAAATATTAATCATCATACCTACAACCAGATAATTATTGTTATAATTCTATATTTTATCGTGATCAGTTATGTTTTGGTGTATTCATTTTAAATTAAAATGCCAATTTAAAATAGTCAAATTGATAGAAACATTATTTAAATATTCAACAAATAAAATTGACGCTCCGGTCATGCTGATTATTAAGCAAAACATTCTACGTAGGTAGAATCCGTAACCTGAATAATGCAAACATAACTAAGAAATAATTGATTTTCAGAAATATCTATTTATAATATTCAGAAAACATTTTAAGATCACATCATTACTAACGACATTTATACGCCTTATTTTCTTAAATCTTAAAAGTTTTTTTATTTTTTTATTACTCTTCATATATTTTTATTCAATTCATTATTATTTTTTCTAAACAATAGTAATAAATTAAATATCAAAAAGAGATATTTTTTAATTTACTGATAATTGTCGATATTTTGTTTTGTTGACTTTTTTAAATACTTAAAAAAAACTCAAGTACTTGAATATGTAAAAGAATGAAAACACTTAGGTTTTTTATTAGTTTAACCGTACACATCATAAATGTTTTACAAAGTAAGTACTGTCTATTTTTTGATAGTCAAAAGTTCAGTCCAACCACTGGTTATCAACTAAAGAATTTGTTTCTTCTTTTATATTATACAAAAGCAATATTCAATTATAATGATAGCAGAGATGTTTACACAGTTTGTAGAAAGTTTGTGAAAAAATACGAGATTACTTATGACTCGACAAATATTTAATTACTATCTCGAATTAGAAGAGACATTTTTTCATGTTTTAAAATAACATGATATTTTATGACGTGTATAATTTTGACAAGTCACTAATAAAATAGATTGATGCCTTTTAATACTCACACGAATTCTTGTCATATTTTACATACCAATGTCGGCTTCTACCAACAATTTGACAGACATACATTTTTATAAAAAAAGAGTTTCAAATGCATTTTTGAATTCTCTGTAATACTTTTTTTTCCAAAGTCAACTATTTTTAAAAGTCACCTTCAACATGAATGTCACCATGTTTTTTTTTAAATGCCAAACAAAATTTTATAATATGAGAATTAATTATTGACATTTAGTGTGCCATCATCCGTCAGATACGTTTATCACATTGCTGTTGTTGTGCGCCATAAATTCAGTGTCCAGTAAAAATTCAATGTAAAAACAAAAAGTTGTAAAACACTTTGCAATATCGCCATTTATATCGTGACTCAGAATTAAATTTGTGTTAAACGTTGGTTCTTTGTGAAAATACATTATGTTTAATTTAAACATTATGATATAGTAAAATACTTTAAAACAAAACGTACGTCGGTTCGCTCAACAAGTGAGCATATTCTCAAGTGAAAATAAGCTGAAATTGCGTGACAGTTTACTCACATTAGTCATATTATTATACTTTATTCTCTTGGAATAAGTTCATAATATTTGAATAAAATTTTATAACACTATACAACGAAATCACTTTTTAAATATCCTTTGTCAAGTCACAGGTGAAATGGCATTATAGTAAACCCTATCATAAAATTATGTCTCAATTTTACGGTGTACACTGTCAATACTTTGTGGAAAGGCATTATAATAATAAAATAAAATAATCTTTCGAATCAATTCACCATTGATTTAATAAGATAAGACTGGTTTCGGTCATGGAGAGCATTTTCAACTCGTGGCCATCATCGGCAAAACCGGTTCAGACCATGTAAAATAAATGTGAAAGGGAGTTTTATTTAATATGTAAAGTCTGCAAAGCGGGCTTTCGGTTTCGCGTTAATTTCTCTATATGTTTTCAACTATTTCTTACACATACTGGTGACACAAGTGGTGATAATTATCAACAAAAAATCCCCTGCAAAAACTGATTGTGGTTTTTTAATTATTGAAAATATTCCATTCTTATCAGGAATTAACCGTTATGTAATATTCGATTTGAAGAGTTGTTTACTTTCAATATTCTTGTTTTAAATGGCTTCCAAAAATAGTAAGAAGGTGACTGCAAACACTTTTACCAAATTTAATAGCGGTGGATTGAAAACTATTATCTCCGATGAAATCTTTCTACATTTTTTCCATTTATGACGATTTATTAAACCTTTTTATAATTAATTTTATGTTAATAACCAGTGCTTTTTTCTCATTTAACGTAGTGGCATTGGCATTTTGGCATTTTTAAATTTTCAAGTCAATATTCGACTATTTTTATTTTATGTTTAATACGGCACCGTTGACATTTTTCAATCCCTTATAATACGTCGATCAACGGTCACTCAGAGACAAACTATGCTTCCTTGACGGATCTCACAGATTCGAGTCTCTGTACGAGTAGAATTTTTTTTCAATCAATTTCTGTTCGATGGCTGTGATGCCTAAATTATTTTCACCCAGCCATCCAATCCTAAAATAAATGGGACAAAAAAAAGCGAGAGCGGTTAATTGACTACTAGTTCTGTCCTACCTTTGTCCTTCTATCTTTACCAAATAAAGAAAAATATGTTGAGCAATTGAGTAAAAAACAGTTCTCGTAAAAACAACTTATTTTGATATATCATTAGGAAACCATATTTTTCACATTGGAAACGGACATGGATTAGAAAAAAGCTTTACAAGAAGTGAGTTCCTCCACCTTTTTTAAAAAACAAATCACTGTTTATAACTATTTATAAAATGAAAATCACGAATATATAATAGTTGTAGGTTTGCATTATATGTATAAAACAATATTTGAATAGTAAGCGCTCAATTTTTGTATACACGTAAATACAATCTCAAAATATTTTATAGCATAATAAAAAGATACATATTTAATTGTATAAATTATGCACTTAAAACCTTGAAATGATGTTTCTCAACCACGTAGATTTGCATATTGCAGTCGTTCTTTTATATTTTCAATAGACACAGTTAACACCCAGATGTTGCCATTGTATGTAGGATCAACATAAGAAATTATTTTTCTTACGTATATTCTTACCAACCGAATTAAACACTACTCAGTTTGATTGAGTGATAACTTCCATATAATCATCATATTTTTAAATATCATTTCAGTGAATATTAATTCTTACTAAGTGTAATCTATGATGGCTGCAAATAAGATATTTACCGTTCGCGTAGTTCTTTTGTTTGTGGCTGTTTTAAGTGCAATTTTACAATTTGAAAGTGTAGAGTGCCAAAACCCTTCGGAGACTGCTCCAATTGGTGATTCAGATAAATTTTCGGACCGAAGAATTGTTAACATACAGACCAGAAACCACAAGGTCTGCGAGTTTGGCACCAGGTGGGATGGTAGGACGTGCCGCGAAGTTATTTCGTCAAAGAAACAAAAAAAATGCTCGGGTGGATTGACACTTGTTGACGGAAAATGCCAAATGAATTAGAGCAGAAAGAACTTTACAATACCAGACATTTGTCTAAGGATTTAGAATTAATGGTTTATTTTTCTTCTTCTTCGCGTCGATCTGGAGTATGTGACAAGATCAAGATGGTGCTATGAATCAGATTCCGAAGATGACCTGCGTTTTATTGAACGAAATGCCTACAGAACATCCATCTATTTTTGAAGCCTACAGTAAAATTGATGACGCATTTTTGTTTTTAATTTGTAATATATACATGATCCAGCTTAAAACCTAAATTTGTTTTTACGCAATAAAATTTACAATTTTCTTGTAAAATATTACGAATGTATTTTTATGAATTTTAGATTGCTTATAGTTATAATAAAACATATTAAAATCTGATTTATTTATTTATGTTTTCAATTAATTAACAGTCAATGTTAAGCCATTGTTTTTTCTTATACATAACACTCACGTATTCAACATTTTTTATTTATAAAATGAAATCCTTACAAATCTTAACCAAACATTATTTGTTGCAACTTTTTAGGTTCATTATAAATTAATGTTGTAATTTATTATTTTTCACAAAGAAAATAACACGTTTTATTCGACTGGACGTATTATATAATATGCAAAACTAGGTGTTCAAACTTTACTAAATACCTTATATTGAATCAGAATACTTCCAGATTGATAAGAAATATTATAACAATTTGTTTTATCTAGATCAGCGTTTCTCAACCGGGAGCCATGTGCCCCCCTGGGGGGCCATAGCATGTCCCAAGGGGGCCACAGAAGAAAATTTCAGTTTTGGGGAGCCACAGCAGACTTAAGGGGGGCCACGGCCACCCAAAATATAATGAACTAAAATTTATATTAAAATGAAATAGAATACAGTAGGACAATTATACATTACAACAGAAATAATGTATGTATTATACATACTTTTTCTATTAGTTTCCAATGGTATTTAGGGATACCATAATAATAATAATTTAAAAAGCTTTAAGAAGTTTCCACATCAAAGAAAATAGGACATATAGTATCCAGGCATTTCTTATATAAACACGAAACATTCATTTACTAAGCGTCAGTTCAAGTTCATCCGTGTACATGAACACTTGAAGATGCCAAAAGGCGAAACCCGGGTCGTTAGTGACAAAATCTGTGAGAATGTACATAATTTGAACGATTCAAATTTATTGAAATTCCACCAAGCACCTTCAGTCAAAATCTTAAATTTTTAAATAATAATTTGTGTACAAAATTTTGTGTTGTATTTTTTAAAAAATAAATGTATATTTTTTCATTTTTCCCGAGCCCCGAGAATTTAATTACTATGGATAGGGGGGCCACGAAAAAATTTGAGACTCAAAAGGGGGCCACGGGCTTAAAAAGGTTGAGAAACTATGATCTAGATCATTCGTATTTTAGCAAACTGTCAATAAACCGTTAAATAATAACTATATTTACTAATCAATTGTCGATTAAAAATAGTGAATTTATTTAAACTTTTTTCACGCTTTTATCGCTTTGATCAGTTGTAGGTTTTATCATTTTATTTGCTTTCAATTTTGTTTCATTATTAAGTCACATTAAAAAACATCCACTTTACTTAATATTTACAAAAAGTTAATCACTGTAGCAAAGGAATCTCTCTTTCTACTCGCAGAGCATGCGCTGCTCTAACTAGTAGCAAAAAAATAATTCTCAATTACTCTTATTAGCACCATTCAAATAACATTATCTTTTAAAATCACAAATGTTCACATTTTTTTTCATTTATTTATTACAAGACTTTCTTTTAAAAAAAACTTTTTTTTGAGTTTACTTAATAAAGGATGGCTGACAAATAAATAAGTTATTTCCGTACTTCCTTCAAATCATATTTGTCCAACTGAAATATCGTATTAAGATGTATTAAAAAAATATACTTAAAGGCAAGTATTATTGAAATAAGAAACATAAATAATGCATCTATTCGAAATAAAAATACGTTACCTGTATAATGTAAAAACAAATATTCAGTTATACTTCGCTGTGTGAAATAAGTGTAATGCAGCAAAAAGTATGTATAATAAAACGAATAAAAAAGAAATATTAATGTTTATTTAATGAAAATGCGCTGGTGAAAATTATCTATCTCACTGTATAACAAATGTTTGTTTGACATTTTTTTTATTTAACATCATTAAATCAATAATCAAATATTTTCTTGCACGACCTTCCGTATTGCATTTGGCCTTCCGGACAGAATACAGGAAACTTAAGAACACGAATTATCCTATACTTTGGATTCCAAGATCCAGCAGGTTGCTGATACGCTACATCTGTGTTCCAGTCTGGAAACCAGAAACCTCGTTCCAGTTCGTCCGACTCACTTCCGTGTGGAGCTGATTCTGCCACTTCAAAAACCAATAGCAATAACAAAGTCACGTGTATGAAACTGAAAGACATTTTAACTTTATTTTTTTATATTTTAAGCAAACTGTCTATTTTTTTAAACTATAAGATCTACCCTCTTCAAAGAAGGAATATCTTTTGTCAACACGACTGCTGTGTGTAAATTGTTTTTATACTATGAATGTATTCATATCCAAGAATATTTAAAATGCTGAACTTACCTAAAAAGGTATAATGATGTTATATACGACTATAACTGCCATAACCAATTAGTCCATTTACTTATACGATTGAGTAAAAACGCATATTATTTTGAATTTAGTCTAAGGTCCGCAGTGAAGGTTCGTACTCCATCATTTCATTTGAACACCATGAAACAACTCTCAAAGTATATAATATTACTACGATAAGTATAAAGGCATTCAATCCCGGGACGGTCTTATTTCCGATCCATGATTTCGGGGTTTATATTTAAAAAATCAATTTTAAAATCTACATTCTTCACGATTTACTACCATGTATTTTAGTAAAAAAAAACTATGTTCTCATACTTATATACAAAGTAATTAATTGTGGTCTTATTTCTTCTCATATTTTATAGCAGTCGTAGACATTAACAGACAGTTAATTCATAACTTTATTGAAAATTCAGTTGCAATCACATCATTTTTGAAGCGAAGTGTTTTCAATTTTATTTTGAGATCTCGGACACGAGTGTTTGTAATATCTCTTTTACTCAAGTGATTAGTGAAAAAAAATAATGCCGTCTTGACCGTTGTAATACCAACGTATTTATTAAAATGAATTATATGTTTAAAATGAAAAGAAGAAATCCCGGGATCACAAAAAGAGTCCGATATTGGTTGCCCTAGTAAGTAAATTGAACTTTTACTAGAAATTGATATTATGTCGTTTTCGTTACAGCTCACATAGAAACAGAAATAAATAACTATATAGAAACTGGTAAATTATTTATAACAGAACGTAAACAATACCAAATTAAATTAATCACACCGATGAAGCGTTAAACTTACAACCACCCCTGTTTTAACCTCATCCTTCGATCCTTACTTTAACTTTAACTCAACTTAATTGTGATTCGTAAATAAATGTAACAAAAATATTTAAATTAATCAGTGTATGAAAACATCAGGAAGAAACCACAATTCACTGGTCAAAAATTTACATCATATCATATTGGTAGTAATGTAATATAACGGCATTTTAAACATAATACAGGAATCATATCGACTGTGGAAAGGAAATAGGACGTTACCCACAGTTTTTTCAAAACATGTTGTTTTCCATAATCACAATATATCAAACATGATACACGTTCTACCAAAAGGGTGCAAGCTGCAAATGCCGAATTAGTATCTAAATTTAGCTTTTAAGATTGAAAAAGATGACCTTGTAAAGAATCAAAACCAAGAAAAAAAACTGAAATAAAGGTTCTTCCTAGACAATTTCTTTAATTAATATTAGATTATGTCAATTAAACACCAGTTTAGAAGTTTCCGTGCACTTCAAGGTTGTGTATAATACATAATTTGTATTTGGCCCAAAATCATCAAAACACGTTTTGTGTGTGGGTTATGTCTTTTTTCCTTTCCACAGTCGATATGCTTATCGCTCGAGAAACAGCAGAATACGTCCACTTACATAAGTTTTAGGGATACGACGTATTGCTGTTGAACGAGCATTTTTTATAAACGATTAATCAAGCAACAAATAGCTAATGAAAATGGATTACAGTGCGTGAAATCAAACAGAAATTTATTACGAAAGATTCGCTGAGTTTTATGGAAAATTTAAAGTTTTCAACAATACTGTGCCAATATCATTTACTTCCTTACATATATAGTATACACACTGTACCCGTGCACGTACCTGACGTTAAAACAGCATCTTTCTGAAGTTGTTTTCATTTTCAAGTCAAACAGGTTTGTAAAAGAATAATTATTCAAAAAGAATCATTATCACAAAGAATTTATATACCTAACACCTTGACGAATGTATAAACATACATCTTATTATTATGCTGTGATTCAATATAGTCTTTGGAAGTTAAGTTACGTCATTTAATTTTCATTTGCACACGTTCATTGTTTTTAAAGTGTAATCGGAATCAGCCTCATATTTGTTGCACACGACAGTTAAACTCTACTTAATCTTTTCATATAGACTTGAAAACATCTACCATACGTTCGGTCGTAAAATCACATAAAAATTTCACAGCGAAGTGGGAACATTATAAGAGACGACCTTTTATCTTCAAGAATATATTAAGACAGTGCCTAAGAATCGTTTTAGATCGAGATCAGTTCTGCTCGACGACCCACCATAGGTGTACATTTATGGATATAGTAATATTTAATGTGATTTGCATATGGCTTTCCCGTGAACTGGCTTCACTGAGGATTGCTCACCCCTGTAACGATCACGCCCTTCCGTCAGCAGCGATGATAAAGGAATGCAAATGACCAAAACATCAGCGATGAAGGAGACTCAAAATACTTTGACTTTAACGCGCCTTATGACTTAAAGCTCCTTAAATTTAAAATCCAAAAAACTACTATTTTGATTTTTCTTTTACAGCAGAAAGGTTATGAAAACCGCTAATTTTGATTCTAATTCATATTATTTTTCGTCGACTTTGACACGTAATGTTAATATTATATTATCGATAGAAAAAATAGAAAGTTGATTCTTCAGTTTATTTTAAATTGCTAGACCCGTGGTCGAGTGGTCAACGTCGTTGGCTTCAGCTTTTTGGCGCGCGGGTTTGAATCCCCGTTCGGATAATTTCATAAACTGACCTTTAGATCTGTTTATAGATTTCTTTTTGAATCCTCTTCCAAAAATGATGCGTAGAAAGAGCGATCAGCTTACCACTAATTCTGCCATATTAGCATCCTATTCCAATATTTATTGTAGAAAAACTTATGCTTATATATGCTCCATTAGGAATATATAGTCCCACATTGGGAACGGACATAGGTAGTATAAGCCCATTAAAGGTGAAGTGGGCCATGTGGTATTTTTTTAAAAAATGAGTTAAATGCGTTATAATATTCTACACGTCTTAAAGTATCGTAAAAAAAGAAGCAATCTCAGTTTAATACACGTTGCAATACATACTGTTATTTCGAAAAAATAAAAATATGCAATCCACCAAATAATGACGTGATTGTGCTTAAAAGTCCAAGAAAAAGTTTTAGCATTTTACTAGTTGGCTCACTTCATCTCCAGAGAGCCCACATATATGAATACTTTATTTAATCAATGTGTACATTAACTATACTGACGTAATATTTTTTTTACAACAAAAAAAAGTGTACCTACTGTTAGGTTAGGTTAGGTTACCAGTTGTTACCAGACACTCTCCACTACTGTGATCTCACAATCATACAGTTGCTGTGTTTTACTATCATCTGTTGTCATTATTACTCTCTTTCTTTTCAAAATTTATTTCTTTACCAAAGCCGTATCACATTTATATTTTACTTTGACTAATTTTTGTCAGTATATTAACCTAACCTAAGCCTAAATGTCATCTGTACTCTATCTAGCACTTATCGGCGAGTTACACTTACTTGTTTATTCATGCATCGACTGGACAAATCAAATGTGAATTGTAATGATATAAGTTTCAACTAAAACTGCTATAGAATTAATATATGTATAAAAGTTAATATATATATGTATATTGGCTAGTAAATGTACACTTTGACGAGATGTCACACTTGAATTGTGACATAATAAATTATATAACGGTATGCAAAGAAAAACTTCACAAATATGTACTGGTCATTTAGTATCACATCACCTTATAAGAAAAATGATGTAAACTTACAGCATCCTTTTGGTCATGAATACAATTTAGCATAAAATGTTTTAAAATATTTTAACTCTATGGAATCGAAGGCATAATCAAAAATATTCGAATATTTCCATTGATGTTGATATCGTGAAGTTTAAACACTTTTCAAAATTTTTGGCAAAATATTTAATTTTGTCAATCATACAGGTTTTCCAATAAACATACTCAATACTTTAAATGGGTTGGCCATTACTGCACCCGTCTATATAATAATTTTTACAATGAAAATATTATTTTATAGTCGTATTAATAATGTCTCGAATTTTTAACACCGCTTATAAAAGGTTATTTGTAGAAACAAAAGGTTATCATGTGTATTTACATGTTTTATATTTCAAATCTGAAAATTAGTTACGAGTGTTATAAATCAAATCTTAACATAATATATTTATACGTTTACCAATGAGCTCATATTATACAGGATGATAATTTCTTGACAAATTGGTAATATCCAATATGATTGGTAATATCCAAAGTAATCCACAATTATAATAAACTATTATAACTGCCGTATAGCTAATACCACTTTATAATTAGTATACTGGGGCTGTGGAATTGGGTAATAAAGGCGAGTCCGACTCTGGTTTTAAAATTACAAACTCCGTCTGAAAAGATTTTTTCAATCATTTCATTACTTAAAAAAAGTATATGTATACCATCAGATCATCTTTAGTCAGCCAAACATGCAGTGGCAACACTATGGACTATTGTGTTTAAATACACATCATGAAGATTTTTCCAACTCCGACTCCAGACAAAACCTCCAACTCTAAGACTTCCGACTCCGGCTCTACAGCCCTGATAATAACAGTCAATTTATTTTTAATATATTCGCTCTTAAATGAACTACTCATAATATCTTTTTTTAGCTTTCCAACAAAACAGACGATAATTGTGACATACAGGTGTCTTCTGGCGAGAAGGGGCCGCTATCTGAAAGCCTTCTATATGTGTGTCAATTTTTTTCATTAAAAGGGTAAAACAGTGGTTGCATCCATCAGATTGGAGGACTTCGTCCTATAGATGTTTTTCTAGTGATATTATCATTAATGTCCTTTTAACAAAACTGTTGTTAATTATATACATTAATTCTTCAAACAACACGAATTTCGGAACCGCTTTATTAGCGTTAACATAATTGGGATAATAGGATATGATAGGATAGATCAGGGTTTCCCAAACTATTTTCTGCTTGCCATGTTTAATTCAATTTTATCTGTGATTCTGATATGAACGTCACTACATTTTTTCTTGGCGAGCTTGTGAGAAGAATCCCCCAATGTGTCAAAACAAGTTATTATTGTTTTACTTCCGTTTTATGGAATCTATTTATGCGAAACAGGATTTCTTTTTTATGCAACAACAAAGTTAAATTGCAGGAACAGACTCGATGCAACACCATTTGTGAGTGTGTTTTATTAACATATTTTGTATATATAGTATGTATTATGAATTACCCGTCCTAAAAATTATGCATAGTGTTCCGTTAAAAATTTCGGATTTGCAATGTGTTCCATTGCAGAAAAAGTTAAGGAAACCCTGGGATAGAGGATAGTGCAATAGGAAAATACAGCCGCGAATATGTTTGTAATTCGCATAATTCGAGTTCGTGTAATTGGGAGATCGCTGTAATCCACTACGCTCGAAGCGGAGCCAGCGATCCCAGTGAAAACCAGCTCACAAGCTATTTAAGGAAACCTGAAGTACTCGACTACTTTAATCGGGAAATGATTATCCAATCCAAATGAATTGTCTGTCCTTTAACCGGATTGATCCAGTCATCCTGAAGACCATCAATATCTATTTATTGGGTAACTGGCCAAAATCGGGAGGAAGCAAATAGAATAGTTAACTTCGATTAAGAAGCCGATATTATTAAATCTGAATCATTTCCTCGTATGATGCTCGTAGGAATCAAGATTGTATCAAAACATTTTTACTCAAAATATTCATACGAGCATTATTTGGTAAACCAGAGTCAAAAACTCTTTATTGCACATCTGGCGGTATTTAAATATATTCTGTTAGTATTCTCACTATGAGGTTTCTTTGTAATAGAAAATTTAAATTAACTTTGATTATTCCACGTATTGTGTTACTAACTGTGACACGTGTTTCGCCTCTTTCAGAGGCATCTTCAGACTTACTATCGCAAAGTTTGCTTAAGTAATGAAGCAAGATTGATTCTAACATTTTAAAATTATAAAATTACAAAATGGAGGTTTGGGTTTTTTTCCTTTTAAGAGGAGCAAGGAGGGGGGTGTAGAATCGAAATAAAGCAAACAGATAATGATATTAATTATACTAATGAGTTGTAAACAATCAGAATGGGATTTTTCCTTTTTAAGGGAAGCAAAGAGGGGATTATAAAATCGAAACAGTGCAAACAAATTTAATCACACTACTAATGACGTTAAACATTACAAACTATTAAACTAATGAGCTGCAGTCAATCAGCTAGGTTTGTGATTACTCTATTAATTGGAAACAATTTGACAGTTAGTAACACAATACGTGGAATAATCAAAGTTAATTTAAATTTTCTATTAAAATGAATTTCCACAAAGTTACCGCCGAAACCATCGAAAGTATTAGGTTTCTTTGTAGCTAGTAATTATATTCTTTCCGTAACGCCTGAAATAAAATTCTGCAAAGTAAAATTTAGAACCAATAAATCAATCCAATAACATATTACAATATTAAAAAGTATCTCGTGTATCTTATGTCATAGAGAATTTAGATAAAACTGTATTGCTGCTGCGCTTTACGGTAGCGAGTCATAAATAAAAAAAACTCGTTTACTGAAAATTGCTATTATATAGACGGTTTGGATGATAGGTGCAAGGTTGCTTACATGTAGGAAAAATTCTGAAAAATTATATTATCTTTTTTTTTATCTACATGTAGCCATTCGAAGCGTATCATCAATTTGTATTTATTGAGTAATTTAATATAAATAATAATAATGCAGTTTAATTCAGCACTCTACATATTCGATGTATTACTTACTTATAATTTATTATACCAAATAATATTGTTTGTTATTAATTATATATTGCGTTTCAGATAATTAATCTTTAAAGTATAAATAATGCATGATAAATATTAAAATGATTTAGTTTGAATTATATTCCCAACTTACATCATCGTGTTCATTCTTATTTGATTTCCATAAAACGGTACGTATTTATGTTATTAATAATTTCTTAATATTAATTTTGACGAGGCGTGACAATTTTTGATTATTTTTATCGGCCAAGAAGCACAAAAAAAACAACATCAGGGTTTGTCGTGTTGGATGAAAACATATCCATTTATTCGATAAAAAAAACATTATTTTTATTATCAGTTATCTTCGGTAGATATGCTTATGTTTACCAGTGTTATTTATTTTATTCAAATTGATATTTTATGAAATATCATTAAATTGTTTTTAATATACATTATATTTAATAATTGTTGATAGAACTATCTTTCGAATAAATATAAAACTTTTCTTTGATTGATTGTAGAATAGAAAAATATAGTTGCTGTCATATTTCATAACACGATCGTCGTTATTATGTGTGTTTTTTGGAAACTTTTTTTTATTATTATTTGATTTGATACGCGGTGATCGTCCAAGTATTCACTAATATGAGGAGCAAACATTCAAAAAGTGTTTTGTCACAAATTTTTTAAAATGGCGTTTTATATCAATTCTGATAGCCCATAATAAAACCTATGAATGGAAATCAAAATTAGTGTTCAAAAGGGTTTTTTTTCATATTAAAATGAAATCATAAAGTTGACACATTCATACAAACCGTCACTTTTGCAACACTTAAATCATCATTTTCCAAGCTTTGTATTTGTGTGACAAAACACTTTTTGAATGTTTGCTCCTCATTAACGATAGTATGCCTTAGTTTGAATACATGTGATTCTTTCGAAAGAAGTAATAAATTAACAAAAAAATGTTTTTAGTTAATAAAATAAGATTACTTCCAATTAATAAAAATTACATCATTTTTCAGTGATTTTCTTACAGTTTTCTTACAGTGATAAGATGTATTTTCCTTATAATACTAAAATTGCTGTTTTTATTGTCAAAACTAAAAACCCCAAAAAAATGCTCAAGAATTAATTGACGATTCATCCATGATATGTCTTACACTGCTTGTTAATACAATTTTTGTTATATAATAATATAAAAGAAATTTGTTTTCTAAGAAATCAGTGTTAAGATAACTGTTTCTCTGTATTGAGTACGAAAATAGGTCATTTTGATAAAGCTAATTAAAATTATCAGTGCGCTCAATTTTAATAATTATTTTATTGTGCCAACAGATTACAGCTATCATGTTATTGCGTCTCATTATTTTTGTTATTTATGGTACATTTACTAAAAAAATGATCTTCGTTACTTAGTTTGATAACATATTAATTATTTTTGATTTATTACATTTCGTACGATAATTTGTAAATTGTCTTAATTTTAGCAAATAAGATTCAATTCATTAAACTAACAAAATTATATTTTACGTACAAAACTAAATATTACATATCTCGCCAATAAAGAATAAGTATATGTTTACTTTTTTTATAGTTAACAAAAGAAAAATAAAACAAACATAGAAAAAATATACTGAGAAAACTAAATGCTTAAAACGTCTCCTACGGTGCTAAAAAATACTTTCGATATGTTGCTGGTCCTTAAAGAACCAACTGAAAAACATTTTTTATGCTTAAAACCTAGGACGTATATTTTTAAGTAAAATGTTTTTCGATAGGTTCCTAAAGGGCCAGCAACATATCGGAAGTATTTTTAGAAGGTATGGGAAGTATTAATCAATAAAGGAAAAATTAAATCAATATAAGCAGTATTATTACACGTTTATGTCGTAACGGTCTAACCCAGACGTGGGGAACCTGCGGCCTTTTGGCTACTCTGGTGCGGCCTTTTGGCCAATTATGTAATTCTGTAGATTTATGTAAATTCCTTACATATTCTGACCGTAAATTCCTGTTTTCGGACAAAGATTCCCTAGTCAATGTTTACTGCGGCCTTATGTCGAATCAGAAAAATGAATGCGGCTTTTAGAGAATAAAAGGTTCCCCACCCCTGGTCTAACCTAATATATCGATCAGACAAGAAATAATAAATATAATTAAAATAGTAGTAACATGCGTTTTTTATAGTAACAATGATTTAAAATGTATAAATACTCTCGCGTAATAATAATAGTGTTGGTGCATTAAAAGAGAAAAAAATTGAACCAGTTACTAAATATAAATTTAATTTATGTTAAATATTAATTATAAGTAAACTATGCGTATACGGTTTGTCCATTTTTTACTTCTTAAAATATGAAAAATAAAATTTCCATACTGTATTTATGTAAAAAAAATATGTAAAATAACTACCGTATATCATAGTTTATTGTTAATATTTTCAGAAAATGAGGAAGTTTATTTTATTAGCTGCGGTATTTCTATGCCTGGCAGTAATTAGCGAATCTAAATCTTCCAACCGGCGCAAGTATACTGAGTAAGTAACTTTTAAAAATAATCACGAAAATACGACCCATTGAACCGATCAATTACCTTGACCTTAAGAGTTTATCTATATACGGTGTTACAAAGTTAAATTTTCTTCTTCTTCTTAGACCATATTTGCTTTATATGTGGAGCATATGGCCGCCACGCGGCACCTCCATGTTTCCATGTATCCTGCCAATTTCTTTGCTTCCTGTCATGAAATGCCAGCAGCATCCCTTAGTTTCACCGAGTACATCTTATGGATAGTACCCGACGGTCGTCTAGGACGCCGTAATCTCTCCGGTCAGAAGAAGAGGCAGGCAGGATTAAGTCTTTTCGGAGGCATCCGCAGCCAGTTCCAACGTTTCTCCTTAACCACTGACGTGACTGGATGCTGTCTTGTACGTTCCCAAATCTCAAAATTCCTTACAAAATCAAACCATCTCACCCCCATTATTTGATGAAAGCATAATATAATCTTATTGCCTTTAGTAATTTTTTTGCTAGAATTTTATATACGATCTTACAAATTCTCTTGTTTTATTTGTTGTCTTGTTTTAACCACATCTGTAAATGGTATTTATTATACTACTGTTTATATTTTAATTAATATGATTATAAAATATTTCTTTGATACACAAGTTATATAATGCTTAAATATTTTATATTTTAATTTTAATCCAGGTACAAGCAAAATGTTTCGGGACATTGATCTCGCGACATAAACGTAGATGTTGAGCGTCATGTCCGGGAACATTAATTGTTTTTTAGTGCATTGCAGCTTTAATCCTCGACTTAAATTTTAGAATGGAGATTGTTAGAGCGGGAAGAGGCTACATAGAAACAACAATAGTCATAATTGCAGTTACCCTACTGATTACAAATTGATTACTTGTGTTTGAAATAGTTAATCTTTTTGGTTATGAATTTTACAGTAGTAAGCTACCAGTGCTATTTTAATTTTAATTATTATTTTTAGCTTAATCCATAATGTAAAACACGTGTTATAACACACTCAGTGAATTTTATATTAAAGATGAATTTAACAAAGTTACAAAAAAAAAACTAAATAGATTGTTGTTACATAAAAAACCTTTTAAAAAAATTTACCAGTCTAAAAACGTATAAACATAAAATAACAACTACATTTCACTGGAATTAGTTTTACTTTATCAATAATAAAAGAATGTATTTAACATTTTTTTTCCAGTAATGATAACGACAGCTCAAATAACAGTCTGGAGGATGATGATGATGATGATTTAGATAACAATAATCGCCAGGTATTTATAAAAAATTTAATTTTTATATTCTCGTATTAAAATTGTTCAAACAGAACATTTGTAGCGTTTGTCTTAAAACAAAATTTGCAATTCTCTTATTATTATAGAGATTGTAAAACTAGAATTCACTAGTTGGCATTGCCACTTGTCAACATTTTTTTAAACAGACTTACTTCCGCATCAATTTTTTGTGATTGATAACTGATTTAGACTATAGGTTCTCATTATTGATTTTGACAATATATTAAATTTAAATATACATTTTAAAATCACTGGTAAAGCTTGTTTATGAAATACATACGTTTTCATTGGCTCGCAATTTTACACTTGGAAACAAAAAATCTTATGGTAAATTTAACCAAAATACTTTATTAAAAACATCGTGATAGAAAATTTAAATTAACTTTGATTATTCCACGTATTGTGTTACTAACTGTGACACGTGTTTCGCCTCTTTCAGAGGCATCTTCAGACTTACTATCGCAAAGTTTGCTTAAGTAATGAAGCAAGATTGATTCTAACATTTTAAAATTATAAAATTACAAAATGGAGGTTTGGGTTTTTTTCCTTTTAAGAGAAGCAAGGAGGGGTAACACAATACGTGGAATAATCAAAGTTAATTTAAATTTTCTATTAAAATGAACTTCCACAAAGTTACCGCCGAAACCATCGAAAGTATAAAAACATCGTGGTTTAACACTAAACATAAAGTAAGTATAGAGTTTTAGTAAAATATAGAGTTTTCGATTGTTTTCTACAATAAGTGTATCACAAACTTAATAATGTTTAAAGAAAAATGATACAAATCTTAGACCATTGAACAAAATTTTGCAAATTGTATGTTTATTCATGCATGTTGAAATCAAAACCATCATGTGCATCGGGGATGTTCTAAGAATCTCAGCTCTCGGTACGATACTGAATGGCCCGCCAATGTTTTACAAACCATTAAATATTTCAATTGAATCTGGTAATCTCGACATTTTAGTAGATTTCTTTTTATATTACATATTTTGAACCGGCAACTTTTCATTCAACTGTTGAATTGAGAGTAAGTTAGTATCGCCCAAGTGTTTCTTTGACTTCATCACTGATTAAAATTAATTCTTACTGTTTTTCCTAAGAAAACATGTCTAGCAAAAATGGAGTTGGCCCAGAGATAAAATTTAATTTTCAATGCGGTCCTCGACTTTCTTAAGATTGAAAAGCCCAAATGTACAATACTTCATTTACAAGGAGTATTTATAGTTACATATATCCTATTTAAACATTTGATTTTATTTTAAAATTATTAGGGAACTATTTTTAACTTCATTATATCTTGGTTATAGACATTAAATATCATCAATAATTGTACCACGAAACATACTACATCTATTCAATTATGGAAAAAATTGTCGTCCAATACTTCTTAAATAATTTTACTAACCCGAATGATGTGTGCTTATAAATTTTACAAAATAAAAAACAAACTAATTTCAGTTAAGTATTTAATTACAGAATTTATTTTAATTGATCAGAAACTTGAAAACTAGATATATTTTTAAATAAATTATTAAATACTACTATATATTAAATCGAAGAATGCGGAAAAAAATAATTTTAATTTTCGATCACTCTCATTCTATCCAAATATACAGAACTAATTAACTCTATATAATTATTTATTAGTCTGTTCTTTATTCTGGTCGATGTATAAATACAAATATGTTTTTGTTTTTGCAACATGGCCGTGGTACTTTCGAGTGGAATTAAAAGAAACACCCTTGAAATAAATTACATAAGCTTCGTTGTTTATTTTCATGATTAATGTAAATTAAATTCTTCTTTACATGGTCATGGTTCAAGAACGATCGTCATAATAAGTACCACAAGGATATTCCAAAGGATGTAAAGAAAAGCAAAGGAAAGAAAGACAAGGACAGCAGTAGCAGTAGCAGCAGCAGTAGCAGCAGCAGCAGCAGCAGCAGCAGTAGCAGCAGTGAGAGCAATGAAGACGATGATAACAAGAAGGTTTGTCAAAAGACATTATAATTCAATTTGTCATTGGGTTATACAATCTCTTTACCTTGATAACTATGACGAAATAATACCTAAGATTTTTTTAGATCAAGAGCAATTCTGTTCGATGATACTACATATAGATTCGATTTTTCTTTTAAAAATTGAAAAGTAGACCCTTAGCACCATGAAAATATTTTTTTTCAATTCACTTCAGCTATTACTAAAAACAAAATCAAATAATGAAATTAATTATTTTGATTGCAAAAACTGTGATCGCTATTTTATAACAGTTGCAACTTTTACAAAGATCAACGCGTGACTGAAAGCATTTCCATCATTTATCTGTAATATGCTACTACTGTGAGATAAAAAAAAGTTCTTTAAATGACGAATCCAGAATGAAATGTATTTTTTTTTAAATGTCTTTGATGTAATTATTGTATTATATATTGTTTATTCAAAAAGAGATTGAAGACAACTAATAGGTATTAAAGGTAACGTAACTTTTCTTAAGTATTTTTTGTACATATAATTTTGGTTTATTTGTCATTAAAATATTTAGACATTGGTTATATAACAAAACAAATTTGGTCTCGTTTTTCAGTGCATATAATTAAATATAATCATTTTAAAAACTGTTTTTGAATATGTCAAATAACCTTTATTTGTACGTTCTATAGGATTCAAAGAAGTCTAACTACAAAGCTAGTAGTTCAGTTAAGCATGGTCAAGAAACCCGTCAACGTTATAATGAAGTTCGAAGGTCCAAATCTTATCAGCCGCGCCAGAATAAGATCGAGGAAAACTCAGATGCTGAAATAATTAGCACTGTGAAGGTTGAAGCAGAATAAGTGTTTAATATATTATAAATATTCATATATTCTTTTAATAAACTGTATACGTAGAATAAAATAAGTCTTGCTTTTGTATGTAATTGTTTTTTTTCATAATGTATTTAAAGTAAAACTAGTAAGTAAAACTTTCGACCGATGGGATTCCGACGTCCCGGACGTCCGTCGGGTACTATCTAGGGCATCCAATCCCGGGATCCCGTTCAATTTTCTGATCCCGAAATTCCGGGATTGAGATGGCCGCGATCCCGGGATTTCGGGATTGAGAAATTTTTAGCAAATTCTCGAAATTTACACGAAATTGGCAAATTGAAGACTTCAAATTCCTCGGTGAGCTAAAAAAAAAAAAAACGAGTTTCTGTGAGATTCTGGGAAAAAGTATACCAAATCGGGGATTTCAAATTCTTCGGTGACCTAAAAAAAAACAAGTTTCCGTGAGATTCCGGAAAAAAGTATAGCAAATTGAGGATTTCAAATTCTTCGGTGAGAAAATCTCAATCCCGGGATCCCGGGATCCCGGGATTCAAAATAAATCTATCCCAAAACCCCGGGATTGGAAAAAGGCTTCGGGATTGGATACCCTAGTACTATCCACAGGATGTACCCGACAGAACTGAGGGATGCTGGCATGTCATGGGAGGAAGCAAAGCTATTGGCGGGAGACAGGGAAACATGGAGGTGCCGCGTGGCGGCCATATGCTCCACATAAGGAGCGAACATGGCCAAAGAAGAAGAAGAAGTAAGTAAGTCTTAATCAGACATTTCAACATCCAGTTGAAAGTCTCGTTATTAATTTTTCATTTCTGACAATAAAGAGGATATAAGGATGAGCCAAAGAAAATGACTAAAATATTACCATGTGTCGCTCCATTTTTTACATTTAATGAAGAAAGCTTTCTACATAATAGATTTAAAAAAATACTCATTGAGAAATAAATATTAGAATAATTCTTTTCTGCGATTTGTTATATGTATTTTGCATCTAGAGAAAGTAAGCAGTACTTTTATATTATATAGCAGGATAATATAGGTAATATTATTTTTATCCTGTAAATACTTGATGGAATGTCAATATAAGTTATATGTTAATAAAAACACAATAATCCTTTGTACTTCATTCCACTTTATTTAATATGTCAGGTCCGCTTTCTCTCATTGCGAGCATTGTCAACTGATAATAAATATAATTTAACAATGCTATTTATACAAAATTGAAAAGTTATACACAACAATTGGCATTGAAAAGAAATTGCCAATTACATTAAAGTGATTCTAAAATAACACAAAATTAAAATGTTCAAAAATTTCCCAAATTTTAATTATGTTTGTAATTACTTTCAATCGCATTCTGAATTTATTAATCTGGGATGACTTTTTATTTATATGTTAGATGTGTTGAACATTTTAATTTTGTGTTATTTTAGAATAACTTTAATGTAATTGGCAATTTCTTTTCAATGCCAATTGTTGTGTATAACTTTTCAATTTTGTATAAATAGCATTGTTAAATTATATTTCTTATCAGTTGACAATGCTCGCAATGAGCGAAACCGGTCCTGACATATTAAATAAAGTGGAATGAAGTACAAAGGATTATTGTGTTTTTATTAATATAATGCCTTTCCACCAAGTATTGACAGTGAACACCCTAAAAGTGATAAATTATATGTACTGCCAAAAATATTCAACATAAAGATTTTAAAGCAAAGTAATAAAAATAAAAATAAAAATAAAAATCCCTAATATATAGTGAAAATACTGAAGAAGTCAAATAATTTCAAAGTTCGTTTATGTATACGAAAATTCTTTATTCTTCTATTGTATGATGCAAAAAATTAATGCTCGAACATTAAAATTTAAGAATACAGCAAGAAGGTCAAAAATGTAATATAAATGGGACATTTTCGGAAGTAATCAACTTGATTTTTGTGAATTCTCATGTACGTGATGAAAAGTTCTTTTTGAGTGAAAAAAACTTCAAAAGCAAATACACAAATGGATTCCCCTGGAAAAAGTATTTTCTTGCTATTAAATATAATGATTAACCATCGGAGCTTTGCCTTGCATTATTATTCATTACGGTTCAAGTAATCGCTAAGAAAAATTCTTTTCCGGCCTGGGATGGTACTACAAAAAGATGAAATGGAAAAAAAAAACCACCGTCTACGAATATACACCGAGTCTCATAACCAATGCGTCTATACAAAATTAATATTAAAAAACCTAAATTACATTTTAATTATATGTTGGTTATTTGGAGTCATCGAACGTAGGCATACTATTTATATATTATTTTTTATTTAATGTTTTTTATATATGGATAGCTTAATCTAAACAACATTGTTTATGGCAATAATTGAATATTAAGTAGATAGGTTCAACAGTAGACGTCAATATTTTTAGAGGTAGCAACGCTACCTAATAGTAAAACAGAAATAAGTATAGCTTAGAAAACAACGAAAAAATTCAAGTCCGTTCACACAGTAACCGAGTGCATTAAACCTGACAACAATATTTGAGAAAAATTTAATGTAAAGTAAGCTCAACAATACACAAGTTTATGCTAAGACAACATTACTTGTGTTCGTATGTTTTTTGTCGTCAACAAAACTTCGCAGACGTGTAATTCGAGACGTAGAACTAGCCAATACAAATCATGGAAACAAACACAATTCTGAGAGATATTTCCACGATAAGCTTTTATGATATTGACATATGTTGATGCTAATAATTATTTGTTGAAATTTATCATTCAACTGTTGTCATAGTTTGATTACAACTCATGAAAGTGAAACATACAACCTAATAATTACTACCAGTTATAACACCGTCTTTTCTTAAGATTTAGAAAAATTTATAGATTAACATTTCAGTTTTTTTAATTATTAATATTAGAAGCCACCAATATTCTTGATAGTTTAATCATTAATATAAGTTTCAACTGCGTCTGTTTTTATGTAAATAGATTTCACTATCAAAGAATCTTTTGCGTAACTTAAATTGTTTTTTTTTCTAATTCGAAGATCTACTGCGTTTTTCCACCCCTTGTATATATATTTGTACAATTAATATTCCCTTCTCGGTAGTAGCTTATTAGGGCTTCGCGAGATTTCACTCAACCGTTATACTAATTCTCTGAAGCACATTCTCAAGCGATGTCCTTACAAGTCTCGTTGCCAATACACATCGGCTTCTCAATATTTTTTTAAAAAAAGTTTATAATTTCATTAGAAACGAACAAAAAATATACATTTGTTTGTTTTAAATTCTGGTATATATTATTTGAAACACTTTTTTCAATGTATTTTGAAGCACAGCCATCACTGTGTCTTTCGTTCAGTTGACAATGCTCGCCATTAGTGAAACCTATCCTGACCTTTTTAAATAAAGTACAAATAAATAACAAAGGAATATTGCATTTTTATTAATACCAAGTATTGACAGTGAAAACCTTCAAAGTGAACGGTGTCTTTTGCTAATCTCTTTGCCTATTCCAAAACCTTGCCAGCGTACAGAAGCTTTTTGAATATACATAATCTTTTTTCATCAGTGTTATATAACGATGAAGGAGTTTCATTGCTTAGAAGAAGAAACAGATGAGATTCAAACTCTGCTAAGATATTTTCACAACATTTTCAAGCCAGTTTTGTCACTGCTTAATTTAAATATTTATATTATAACCGACCAGCCATTTTCCTACGATTACATGAAGAAGATAAGCCACCGTACGCAAAAATCTGCTCTCAAATCTCAGTTTATATGCTTAACTTTTGTGATGTGAATTGACTCGCAACCGTAAAACAGCAAGAATATAAAACATACATTAAATAAGACTCTGATGACTGATTGATTCTGAATTAAATTTATATTTTGACTGAAGGTGCTTGGTGGAATGTCAATATTAAATTTGAATCGTTCAAACTATGTACATTTTCACAGATTTTGTCACTAACGACCCGAGTTTCGCCTTTCGGCATCTTCAGGCATTCAAGTGCTCGGATGAACTTGAACTGACGTTTAGTAAATGAAAGTTTCGTGTTTATATAAGAAATAAATGCATCACTATTTTTTCAATACATAAATTGAACTTTGAATGTAAAGAAACCATCACATATTTAAGTTAAATTGTTTTAAATGAATTGTGATATGTTTGATCTGCTAAAAGTTGTATGAATATTGACGAGCATTTCAAAATTATTTTAAGCTTTTTATAAAAATTACTATTATTTATGAAATATCGAAATACTAATTTTAATTTACTCGTACGGTATTGCGATTTCGACTGGCCATTTTTTATCAAAATATTCGAAGAATTTAGTAAATATATGATACATATCTTAAAATAATACAAACTTTGATTCGTTAATTTGTTCTGTTGTTTTCTTATAAATTATCTGGTAACTGAGAACCACTGGTTTTATTTTATTTAAGCTGAAAACAATGTTAAATCAACAAAGATTTTATGTACAAAGCTTAAAAAACAATGTAAATTTTAATGAGCACAATACAAAAAAAAATACGTGAAGAAGATTTCATAAAAAAATAATATTTTAATAAATCATAATCATATAATGATGTGTACAATATTTCTTATATAAAGAAATGTCATAATATAACCAGTTTTTTTCCGATAAAAATACAAAAACATATTAAATAAAACACTCGTATTTTTTATCTACATATGTGGTCATGTTCTTGATACCTTACGTATGGGCTAGTTCATAAATTAATGTTTCAATCGATTAATGGATAAGCTTCAATTCTTCCCATTCCCACGATCTTAAAAATAGGACGTCGCAAGAGCCAATATCTTACCGTGTCCCATTATACCGTAAACTTTTCAAAAAACAAGAAGTTGAGTGACTGTACTAGACACTTGTATTTTAACAACTTTTGTTGGGATGCTTTATTAGAAGTCCATATACTCCTTATTGGGATCAGACTTTTGAAAAAAATATATTTAATATCTCATTTATAAGCAAAACATCGTGAAAAATTCTATACTATTTTTTTTATTTGTAAAGAAAATATACAATGAAATGAAAACTTCAAGCATATTATTTTGTCCATGGTATTTATTACGTTACTTAATTTCTATATCGACTTCAATTTTAAATTAAGTTAAATGATTTACCATCACTGTTCAAAGTTCATTTTTATTGATACCTTTTATTTACTAAGATTTTTATTAACCACTACTGTAATAATAAAGACGAAAAGTAAAAAATGCGAATATTTCGTTTCCGATAATTGATTCACGTCGTTTTATAGAAATTTTGAATGGCCAATCAATTACGTTTCTTTCATGGATCTGAAGAGTGATTATTCATTGATTCTTTTTATTTTTAATCATTTGCGATAACTTTACTGTGGAAATTTTCAATCAGAGCTCTCATTTGGCTGAAGCTTTTCACGATAATTAAATATCAATTCTGTAAAGCTCCTTTCAATTTTTTAAATGCCTCATTCATAAAATCCTTCCACTATTGAATCCAGTTAAGCTTGGCAAAAAGAAAGATAAAAAGACGCAAGTACCGTAAAGTTTTTATTTCATAGAGCCGCGGTACTGTAATGTTCATGAATTCAAATCGTTATGTGCAGACTTTTTGAAAATCTATGACCGCATCGGTGAACGGGCATAGCCAGACAATTAAATATTAAATCTGTAATTTATATAAATAAAACTATGTCTTTTTTTCTAAGGTTTTTGTATAACAGTTTATTTTTTTATTTATTTTATTCACAAAACTCATATATGACAAAGATTTACAACAAATATATCCATATTTAAATATTGCAAACATCTCACAACTGGCGTTTAATAACATCGATGTAACATACTGAAAAAAATATATTAGTATGCTTGAATAGTTTATTATCATTTAAAATCTCAAGAAATAAATCGATCTTTTTAATCACAAACAATTTTTTCTAAACGATATATGTCAAAAGATTTAGTTCATTCAGTTCTACCCACATTGTCATAACATTAAAAAAAGTGTAAAACGACGGACAGTAACAAATATTCAACTACTTGCCTTTGCCAAACACTGTTCTTTAAGGATAGCATTTTACGTATAGTTGATGTTCTTGGATGGCTCATAAGTAGTGTATTTCAGGGCTTCAATTGGACTTGGAATTTTATGCAAACACCAGCTAACCAACAAATTGTTCAACGCGCTTTATCGTTTCAGAAATTCATAAAGAGATAAATATCATTACTATTCAACACTGTGTAAGTTTTTTATATGTATAATTTATTTTTTATTTTTTTAGAAATAAATTAATATATAAAAATTGGAGCTAGTGACAATTTGTTGGGTAATTTTATTGGAAATCATAAAATTCTTTTGCAGACTTGAAATATCTCTCGCAATACACAAATCGAATATTAAGAACTCGATTTTTCTTCGACTCATATCAACTTTGAACATATTTCTTCTTTCTTTTTCCTTGATGATGACTTTGATGCTTTCACAAAAACAGATTATGTTTCTACTAATTCAATGTCAAACATATTCAATCCACTTTTGTTCAATATTTTTGTACGACAATAATTCAAATGAGAAAAAAATACTGAAAGTATCTAATCCACGTGGATAGACGTGTTTTTTTATCAGATTAACAAGTATGTCTAAAAATTGTCTCTAAAAAAGATTACTTTAAATTTTAGATGCAGGTGTTTTCTATTGCATAACATGGTCCAAGTGATCATTTGAAAATTTTATAAATTATTCGTTCGTATTGTAAATTAAAATAATGAGATAAAAAATGTTATTTCGCGTATATGTAATCTTAAATAATATGAATATATTGTCCTATTTTGAGTTACTTCAATGATACAATATTTTTTTATGCACTGTTAATTTTGATATATTCTAATATTTTCAAATTTAAAAACGTACTAATATTCTACGTTCGTATTTTGTTACGGAAAAAAATATTATTTCGCCAATTCAATTGTGAGCAATAAATTTTATTGAAATTGAATTCCGATTTTATTTGATATTTTCTCATTGAGCTGTACTATTCCACCGACACAAATCCATAGCAGCGAGCTTTTTATTTCGGTTTTGTGCGGCCAACCGTTTTCACCTCATTATTATTTGATAATGGGCAGATACCGACGGTGAGTGGCCTTCTATCGTTTCTTCTCGTGGATAGCTAGTCTATAGCATTCGTTCTACCGGCGCTCAATTTCGCGAACCCTCAAAGATTTATTAACCCCTAATTTTAATTGTTTATATTATTGGCATTTTAATTTGAATAAAATATGATAAAAAAAATATCTGAATTACTTAAAAAACAGGTTTAATTGCTAACAAATTAGTAATTTACAATTACTTATGTGTTACACGTTTATAATTATGTAATTAATATCTACTATACTATAAGAAAACCAATTTAGAAATCTGCGGTTTTTTTCTTAACGATTTGCAGGAAACTGCCATGGATGTGGTATGGAGATTACTATTTTATTTTCACAACAATTTTTTTTTTTTTTGTAAATAAATAATGAGAAAGTAATGAGGTCTTATCATGATTAAGATTGTTTTTTATCCGAAAGGTAACAACTAATTAAGATGAAAAGTCTTTGGTAACCTAATTAGGAGATGTGTGGTTTGCTATTATTTATTTTTAATTGGATAACATAAATCGTTAATATATCATTGTATTTCCGTCCAGATTAAAGTGGCATTACTATATATAATATAAAGAAAGATTTTATCAATTCTAATCGATCCATTTTTGAAAAAGTTACAAATATCCATTTTTTCAACTTCATCAATTTATTTCGGCGAATGGATTTATCTATAGAAGATTTTTCTGAACACATTTTCCGAACAAAATTAATCCGTATATAAAAAATTCTGGACACAAAATATTCCAAACATTTTTAAAAAATACAACTAAAATTGTTATACTATTTTAATATTTAATATCCTAGCTTAATGCCAAATATTTTTTCAGCTGGTTGCGAGCTGCAAAAGATTAAATAATAATAGTAGTATGTTCATTTGCCATATTTTCAAATGATAATTTTAATCTCGAAAATAAAAATAGTAAAATCTAGGGACCGGTTTCTGGAAAATTCATGTTCAGAAGAATCAATGAGTAAAGTTTTCGTGTACGGAGAATTAGTGCTCGGAGAAATCTTGTATTGAAAAATCACGGAACCATTTCTTTCAAAACTTTTTGCACATCGGTAATTATTAGGTATAATGACATTTTTTCAAGCCCTACTCTACTTAATATTTGATATGAATGAAGTACGTATACAAAAAACAAATGCTACTAACAAATTTATCTTTGATTCGAATTTCTGTATTGTTTGTTTTTTAATTACACCTGATGTTGTTTTAAAACTAACTAATCTTCCGTTGAAAGAGTACAGTTTTTAAAGTAATACAAAAATCATAAGCTTTGTTGAAGGCAATATCTTTCACAGCCAATAAAAATACACAATATTTACGAGTTACCGTTGCAAAAATAAAGAATATAACTCCTATTCCATACAAGACGCTTCAACGTGAAACAAGAGACATACGCTTGTAACTTTGAATATGCACTGTGACCAAAAAAATATCGCACAATTTAATATTAATTATCAAATACGATTGTTTTGTCATTATAATAAGAGTTTTATAGTTAAGAGCACTTTAATAACTTATTTTTTCTCCTTTCCAAATAAATTAATGTAGCTTGCGTATTGCTTCGGAAAATGTTTTTTTTTTGTAAGATTTATGTATCAATATAAACATAAGAACTAATTTCTGTACCATGAAAGGACACAGTGTTGTCACTAGACCAGGGATTAAGAAACTGCAGAAGTTTACGTTTTCAAGTCTTTTGACTGAGTCTATATTTTACGTGTTTTCGTTTTCATTAATTTATAAATTAATACGTAGTTTTATATATTTAAAGTTTCTCAAATGCTGCTAACTAAGATTAGAAGTAAATAGATTCGGTGTGCCAGCAATAAAATATTTCCCATCACAGTATTGATATAATTTTTGAAAATAAATTCTAATGTAGAACTGTTGCATCAATAACCTTGGTTGTTTGTAAAATTTTATCATAATATAAAATTAAATAGTTTTTCTAGTGTATTTTAAAGTCACTCTATATGCAATGTCAAAGCTAGGCTGTATTGCAAAAGTTTTTAGTGAAACGTTCAGGAAAGAGTATGTCGAGATTTGATTTAAGAACATTGTTTTTCTTACAAACGACAAAAAGTTCTTTCGCAATTCCAATGTCATTTTGTTATGCAATACAAAACGATATTTTCATTTGTCTGTTTGTATATTTTTTGATTACAACCGCTCTTGGAAGCTTATTTTACTTTTTTTCTTGTGCGACAAAGTAGGTTTTTCCCAAAGCAATATTAAAAGAAGTTGAAAACTTATTTTAACCCTGATGTCAGTCAAAGATTTGTTGGTCACGTTTTTAGTATTATAAAAAATCATTTTTAAAAGATAGGAGGCAATAACAATAATCCCGATTTGCATTAAAGCTAAGGACAATTTTGTATACTATTTGTGATCGTTTGAGTGATTCCATAGACTTTATATGGTGATGTATTGGTTTTGATTTATCTACATTAAAAACAACTTATTGCATTGTCGTAGACTTTCAACCTATCAGTAAAATAGATAAATTTTTAATTTTTTATAAAAAATTTTGATGCTTATCATGTATTATCGCCTCGAGTGGATCTCAAAGAACCGTGTAAGTATTCTTATTTAGTATGTATATATTCAAGTAATTTCATATTCAACATATTTTACAGATACTGAAAGAGCAATTTTATGCAATTTTCATTTTTTATTTTATTTTTTGTTTCATTAAGAAACACTTCATAACAAAAAAACTTAAAAAATATTACATATTAAATGAATTATGAGATGTAAAACCAACTAACACAGCAGTGACGATTAAATGTATTAAACATTTTACTATCAATAAACATTGCGAGATAAAACAAGAAGTAAATCCAGATTAATCCATTTACAAAGTAAATAATCGCAGCTCGTAGTTAACGCGTAGCAGTCTACGGGTATGAGCATAAGCCGAATGGATATCGTCGTAGACCGAGAGGGGCCGGCGTAGCACCACCGAAATGGGGCCCAATAAAAGCGTATTGAACACGGCCAAACTCCCAAGTGGCCATAATTGAACCGAATTAGCAATCTAATCTGGCAAAAGAGTATCAAAAACAGTCCCAGAGCCGGACTCTATAAGCGTTTACACACAAATGCGCATGTTTGAAGTCATCGGCGGGTCGAGAAAATCATTAATATTGGTAAATCATTCAAATACTAAAACCTATTTTAAACACGTTTTAGCTTGCACAGTAAATGCATTATTTTGTATTTCCATTTTTTTTCAAATTTACCTTTAGAATTTAAAACAAAAATAAAAATTTGTTATTGTAAATACGCTCGTCTCTCGCTTAACATCTAAGATAAAAAAAATCTGCAAGCGTGTAAAACGAAGCCTCGTTAAGTGAAACATAAGAATATTAAAAAGAGGGGATTATGCTCTTTTTATTATAAAACATAGAAAAAAATATTATTCTTTGTCTCTCTCTTTACATAATTTTTGATTAGTATTGTATATCTTTTCGGTTTAACATTTTCAGGGTGTTAAATCCAAATGGTCATCATAATTTCTTTCTTCAAATTTGACAAAATACGTCTTAATTCAAAATGTCAAATAATATTTACCGTTTTACTGCATTATATTATTTGATACACTTAAAGATTTGTTCATTTTGAACTGCAATGCGTACGACTAAGAACAATGCACATTTTATTTATTATACATTGTAGCGTAAAGGTCGTCATAACTTTTGCTACTGATATAATTGTCTCTGTGCTGTGTCGGCCGCATCAAAAAATCATCATTATCTGAACCTCTTAGTGCTTTCCTAAGTAATATTTAATTTCTAATTGGACGCACAAATCAAAATCCATAACTGGGTCACAATAAAGAATATAAATTTCTTTACTTTGGAAATTTTCCTTTTTTTACAATAATTTTTGAAATTATAGCAGAGCTTTCAGTATCGCTTCCGATGTCAATTTGAACTGTGCAACTAATTTAATCGTCAACTTTGAAACTATGACAGTATTAGGACGAAGTATGGGTTTTCCACTTGTTTGTGTTTTTAAATGTCATATAACTTCTTCTTCTGAAATTTTTTTTATTATTTCACGACCTGTATAATTAGATGACACGTTAATATTTTGTGAAAAAGTGTAGGTCATGTTGATATTAGTTTATATAATTGGCATTTAATTGGTTGAACTCCTTTATATAAATGAAAAAAAATAGCTCCACAAAAAATATTAAGCTACTTAAAATATTAGTTTTTTTGAATAAATATAGATATCGTACTGCTCCAGAAAATAATTGCAAAAAAAAATTATCTTAAAAAATTATAACGGCCGCTTAAACCAGATAACCGGTGATATATATATTTTTTTGCTTAACCTCTGATCTAAAAAAAAATCTGATATAAACAGGATTTTCCGTAACATTTATTAATTACTTGTTATCTATATCAAATCAAACGTATTATTTTACCATGTATTGAAATAAATATATTATTTATTTTAGTGCTTAAAAATATTGTTGCTACGCCAATGTGGACTGGCGCAATTTCTCAAATCAAATCACGTCACGCGGACTGCCATCAAAGCGTTGTTATCGGTGGCAAGCCAAGCCGAAATGATCCGACATCGATATGAAAAGTGAATGCACCGAGGCTGAAATTCGCCTAGCAGCGCCGCTGCTGGATTTAACTGCACAGTGAGTTTTTACTTTTACTTGCAATCAACGGCGCGGCGGTTCAAACAAACCCTCGACAGTCGAGGGATTCGGATAAGTTCAAATCCCACCGAAGTGTTTTTATGCAAATAATATAATACAGCGGTGACCTCATAAGTAGGTTGACCCTTTACAATATTCATCGAGACAAGCAAAAAATATATCGCCCAATGAACAGCTGCACAACACAGTTCATTCAACATGTATATTTTCGAATATAGTATACGCTCAACTTATAACGTAGAAATTTAACGTGTAAAACTAAGCATGGGATAATTGATCACACGGATTCTTTGTTGCACAGAAAATTCTCTTCGCCCGCTGTGGTCTAGTTGGTTAGAGCTTGCTCTAACGACCAGGTGGGCTTGGGTTCGATTCCCGCTAAGGTCAATGGTCAAATTTGAGACCTAAGACGTGGGTGTCTGTGATGTCAATTAACCTCGAATTTATCTCGAGTGACTTACAACAAAATTCTCATCGATTTTTTTCTCGTACGATCGTTTTAAAATAATTGGCGCATTGGCGTTAGCTGTAATGCCAAATATTTAAAAAAAATCTAAAATTTGTAAAAAATAATTATTTTCGTGAAATTCTATTTTTTTATCCATGATCGCTCCCAATGTAGAGCATATGGCCTCCTGATGGAGGTATCTCAACAGATTTGTTTTCAACGATAACTGTTTGTTAGTCAGTCGCTCAACCTCTCTTTTCCAAAGAGAGTAATAGGGATAAGATATATAAGAAGGATAAGGCTATGACATGACTAGTGGTTAACTAATCGCTCTCGTTACGTTCAGTTATGCAGTTATTGAAGGATGGGAAAGGTGGGAAGGGAATTAAAACATTCTATATTTAACCAAAAATCTATCGTAGACCACTTTATCGATTGGTCGTCGTTTTTGCATATTTTTTTTAATTTTCACGTTTGTTGAATCCGAAACTCACAATTACATTTAAATTTGAGAACAATGTTTTGAATTGTAATTAAATATCGACGAATTGTATTTAAATATAAAAAGAAAATAAACAACGTCTTTACCTTCAATTATTACATTTTTTTTTTTTTAACCATGTCCGCTCCCAATGTGGAGCATATGGACTCCTAATGGAGTTTATCTCAACAGAAGTGTTTCTACGAGAACTGCTTGTTACTCAGTTGCTCAAGCTCTCTTTTTCCAAAGAGAGTATTTCACGTTTGTTGAATCCGAAACTCACAATTACATTTAAATTTGAGAACAATGTTTTGAATTGTAATTAAATATCGACGAATTGTATTTAAATATAAAAAGAAAATAAACAACGTCTTTACCTTCAATTATTACATTTTTTTTTTTTTTAACCATGTCCGCTCCCAATGTGGAGCATATGGACTCCTAATGGAGTTTATCTCAACAGAAGTGTTTCTACGAGAACTGCTTGTTACTCAGTTGCTCAAGCTCTCTTTTTCCAAAGAGAGTAGGGATAGAAGGATAGGGTTAGGACAGGATTAGTGGTAAGCTAATCGCTGTCGATACGCCCCGTTCATAGGATAGGAAAGGTGAGAGGGGGGAATTCAAGACATCACATACATCCATGCCTTTGAACATAAATTCATAAATCGATTGAAAAATCAATTTATAAAACTGTCCGTACCGGGATTTGAACCCGGGCCCTCTGTAGCCGAAGCCAACACCGTTGACCACTCGACCACACAGGCGACAAACATACACATCACATATAATGCTAGTATTTTTGACTTGACAATTCTGCAGGCAAGTAACCATCGTGAAGAAGCGTGGATAACTTCTGTACACGAAAATGAATTAATAATATTTATACCCCCAGGAAAATAAATACAAATGTATTTTTCTCCATAACAAGATACAAGATACGTACAATTGTTTTGTTTACAATTATAATTTTGGGATAAACAATTGTCCAAAAATCTTTCTGACACTAAAATGTTCTTGTTAGCAAGATATTTTAAGTAGGCAGAGGCTGTTTACATCCAATTTGAATGCCAGCTGCGTATTACACTTTTTTATACTGAAAAACAAGATACATGTACCTTAAAGTTTCTGTCAACGTAAAAACAGCCCAGTGTGTTGTGGCCCAGAATATCTATACACGTTCAAGGTTCTCGTTCAAGCCAGCCTATTTAATCAGAAAACCATTGTCAATCTATGTATATTTCTACAAGTCTTTAGCCAAATACGAAACATTTTAACATTATGTACGAAACACATGCTTAACAATAATTTTCTAACTATATTTGCTACGTATATGGCCACTACGAAGGACTTTCATGTTTTTCTGTCACCCATCAATTGCTTTGCTTTCTCCCATAACATGCCAGCATTCTTCAGTTTCTTCGAGTACATCGCCAGTAGTATCTGTATAACCGAACGGTCGTCTTGGATGCTGGAACTTAACCACTCAGAAAAAGAGGCAAGCATATATGAGGCTCTCAGAAAGCTTGTACCACGTGTTATCCTATCCAGTTTTAACTTCTCTCTGTGACCACTTATCTACGCTTATTCATTAACTCAAGAATAAGGGAGCATACAAGGCAGCTTTATTATACCTTCCATCACCTTATTTTAATAGGTGTAATTAGATTACACAAATTCAAGTTTATTTAATGATATTATTAACAGTTATAGTTTTTATTCATTCGTACAAGATCATAAAAAAAACTAAAAACAATAATTGAAATGTAATGAATAATGAAATATAAAAATAGCTATACCATTTTTCCCTGGCTTGATTTATACGAATTATACTAATTGACCTAGCCGTTCGTGGGATTTTTTATTTAAATGTTGAATATAGGCTAGTGTGTTTCACCAATTCTTGTTAATTACTAAGTTAATAAGTATTTTATAAACTGGTAGTTTTTAACGAATTTCGACTGTTAATATACAAAAAATCTATTTTAAGTTTTACCTTTACTTGTCATTATAAAATACCACGTAATTCCAAAATGTTCGGTTACTCGCTCTATCAATTTGATCTTGTCATCGCACAATCGACTGTCAGATGTAAATTTGCATCAGAAGAAAACAAGAAAAAACAGTATCAAAACTAATCAAAAAGCATCCCTTCTAAGGCCGCTTGTGTATTGTCGTCCCTCTCTATCGCCGAGAACTTTATTCGGGGGTGAGAAAGAGGCAGAGACGCTATCGGCTGATTGTCGCCTGGGGGTAACGTCTCGTCGGCAGCCGTGTGTTAGGGAATGCATTTAAATGGGAATTTAACCACTGCGCCACTATACGCCGTTTATGCTCGCTGTTACGTTATCGCGGGCTTCTTTCCATCGCGACGTTAGACGGTTAATCTTTACGCGTTTCCCCGACTGCCGACTGCAATGGGTTTCTTTTTATACCTCAAACCTCGAACAATTCGCGTTATATGCATTAAAAAAACTTACATAACTTCTTGATTATAAGACCTATGTTTTGGAGTCTTTAAATTCGAAATTTCTTACAATCGATGCTAATTAAATATGCAAAAGACAATAATTCAAGAAAAAAAACAACGATTCAAAAAATGAGGCACTAGACCTGATAAATGCTTAAACTACTAGTCATAAAGTATGTTTCTAATAATACATTGTCGCCTGCTGTAGTCAAGTTGGTTAGAATTTGCTCTACCAATCAGGTGGGCTTGGGTTCGATTCCCGGTAAGGTCAATGGTAAAATTTAAGACCTAAGACGTAGGTGGCTGTAGTGTCAGTTTACCTCGAAATTATCTCGAGTGACTTACAAAAAAAATCTCATCGAGTTAATCTGACTAACTTATATTAGCCTAACAACCTTATTTTTTTAATAAAACACGCTAAAATTATTTCTTTGTTTTCTGAATCACGCAAAATCAAGACCATCTAAGAATAAATATAATAATATAGAATTAGTTGAGATAGCTACTATAAAAGTAAGTTGATAAATCGACGAAAAAATGACAAGATGGAAATGATCACGTTTTAGCAATCGAATCATTTGCATATTGTTTTAATTTGACGTGATGCTTTAATGTGATGCTTTTCTTTGTTTTAATACAATCGCAACTAAGAGCCAAATACTTTTTCAAATTGTCTATTACATTCAAAACAAATAATCGAGTAATCGAGGAATGTAACATGTATATTTATTTATATTTGTATATGGTAAATATGTTTAAATTTGAACCACATCTTGATTGGTAACAAGAAAACAGTTAACGCACTCAACTTCCGGGTCTGACCAAATGCATTTCATTATATCAAATACGACATCTGGCAGAGTAGGAAACAGAAGAAAAAGTATATTTGTATATTTATGTAACTATTTTTTCGTTTATCTTACGATCAATATTTTATAATAAATACTCAGCGTCGAACTGCCAAGGAACCTTTAGTGCTTGCGAGCTTTCGATTCGTTTAAAAAATCCCCGACAAACTTGGAAAGCTACTATTGTTCCTTTTTTTGAGTAGGGCAATGCGCATTACAGACCTTTTTAACTTAACTAAACTTCCTCTTTATTATTACCGTATGTGATATTTATGTAATTCTAATAGCCTCACAGAATTTATAGTAATAATCATGTCCGCTTTATTTGTGGATTCTTAATGGAGCATCTCAACGCGAGTTGATTTCCAAATACTGGTCATAGATAAATCTAAACTCTTTTAAGCTGACCGTTTGTTCATAAATATTATTATGGTTTTGAGCATAGCGGTTCAGTCCAATACAATCTCATGTGATTTTATTTTTTTACTAATCTACCACTATTATAAAGTTATCAATTGATGAACCTAATTAATACAACAGCCAATATAGTTTCTTTTAAATGATTAGTATTTTAATAAATGGTTACAATCATTTTGTTATTGTAAACAATTATTATTAATATTTTAATTGTATATTTCCACATATCTTAATTGCTTTTTTTAATTTTTGCTTCCATCATTATTTGTATGCAAATAATTACAAGCGGCTGTATTTAACTATTATCGCCATTTACCTCTCATGTATGGAAAACGATTATTCATAAAACATGGCATTAAAATTGTTTATTTTACGAGGTAAATAGTAGTTTTATAATTAATTTGTTGGTTTGCGTAGTGGAAAATAATATTTTTACTATCTGTGCCAGCACTATAATTTCCACAAAGTAAATAGTATACGGAAACGTTTTACTATTAAAATGCAGTATTCATTAAAAGTTTTATTGCTATTTTGCGAAAAAAGATAATCTTATTTAATTGTTAATATTCAATAAATTACCAGTTTAATGTGTGCTTTAAGTTATATCGCATAATGCCATAATATATTCTCAACAAACAAAAATATGTCACTTATATGCATAAAAAGGGGGTTCCCGGTAAATTGCTCGAATGCAATTGCTCGAATGGAAATTGCTCGAATAACAAGTTCCTCGAGTAACCAATTCTTCGAAAGTCAAATGCTCGAATTACAAATTGCTCGAAAATTTTTATAAAAGTTTAAACATTAATTACTCATTCTTTAAACAAATATGTTTGCAATTCGGGAAATAAAAAACATAAATCAAAAAAAAGTCATAATAAAAAAATATTTTTTATATAAGTTGCCAGCGGTCGAGTGGAAACGGTCGTTGGTTTTGTTTTCGGAGGTCACGGGCTTGAATCTTAAGACGTACACTTTTAATCAATTATTTTTCAAACTATTCATGGATTTTTGTTTAAAGGCACACATATATGTAATTTCTTGAAACCCTCTCACCCATTCTTACTAAAAATTGGGCGTAGTAATGGTGATAAGCTAACCGTTTGTTCTGTTTTAGCCCTAGTCTTCTATGTGTTCTGGAAAAATATAGAAACAGTTTGAGTAACTAATTTACAAGCAGTTCTCGTAGAAACACTTCTGTTGAGATAAACTCCAATAAGCGGTCATATGATCCGCATTTAGAGCGAACACGGTTAAAATAAATACTTATTTCAATTCGAGCATTTGACGTTCGAGGAATTGGTTATTGGTGGATCTTGTTATTCGAGCAATTGCATTCAAGCAATTTACCGGCTCCCAAAAAAAGGCTTTGCTTCATAGTAATAATATGGACATTTATGTTGTATATAAGGTTTTCCTTTTACACGAGGTAAAACAGTCGTGCAAATTGTAAATTTACAGATATTGTTGTTACTGTTAAATTGTCACATGTTGTTTTGAAACCGTGCAAGAATTAAAAAATGTTTTAATCGTAATCTGCAATTAATGCAGCCATTTTTTTAAAATGTTGTTATTTCTTATTCTGGCACTTTATCGTTTTTGCATCAGAACATGTTATTTTCAATTTATAAAAAAAGATGTTTGCAATAATCATATATTACTTATCGTTACATATGATGTACAAAATAATAAGTTTATCCGTTTTTAATTTAAAACTTAAAACAAGTTAAGTATTTAGTTCCACAAACATAACTTTAAGTAGTTTATCTTTGACACCTCGCCATCAGATCAGATTTATCACAACACCTATCAACATTACACAATTTTCGTTTAACAACATATTTTTTCTTGTATACAAGTAAGTTCTATCAATTAAATGATAATTAAATCAAAGTGTTTGTTTTTTTGTTTAAAAATACAGTAAAACCCCAAATCTAAGGGACCGTAATAAGACAACGTTAAAGGCGGGAAACCGATAATGCGGAAAATCTTCAAATAATACAAAAAAAATCTTTATTTTTTATGGAATATAATTATTTTTTAAAAGTTCTTCATACTAAGATGTCTCTTTACTGTTTTGCACTTAGTTTAAGCAAATACTTCCCAAAATCACTTACTTTTTAAGTTAATTATTTTTCTTATGGATTTTTTTCAACGTCTTAGTATATTTTCATTTTATTCATGGGGTATATTTTAGTGTGAGTTAAAAAAGTTGTAACAACGAGCTTTGCGGCAAGATTATTTATAAGCGAGATGAGAAATATTCAACAAAAAGATTCAATCAGAACAATATTTGTGACGAGACTATAATATTTAGACGATATTTTGAGTAAATCAGTAAATCGGAGAACGATTAATGCGGGACCATTTTACATTGTTCTTATTTGCGTTTGACTGGGACTATGAAAAATAAAAGAATGAACTTGGGAAAACGAAGAATGCGAGAACGTTAGATCGATATTCTATTTTACATTAATTAATTACACACTTAAACGTTTTTTATGTAGTCTTTTTTTGTTTTGATAATAGCTCTGAACAACCGTTTGTATTTTTAATTAATTAAAAATAGTTCTTCGGTCTGTGAAAACCATCTTCGCTACAATACTGAATTGTGTTTTTATTATTATAAATAAAACGTATTTATCAAAAATTGACAGCTACGGTCATTCAAGTTTCATAAGTGCCACTAGTATGGTAGATACTCGGCAAAATAACGTTTAAGATACAGTAAAACTAAAGATACATTAAATAGTTTTTTTCTTTACTCAATTTCTCAAAGAAGTTATCCATCCGAGAGCTGTTAAAGTGGAACACATGTCCAAATAGTTTTAGTTGAGGCACATTGCGTATTCATTCTACCACTTATATGATCCGATCCAGAAAGTCGTTTTATTCAATCGAAAAGTATTAAAACAACGGGAAAGTACTTATTTCCCGGAGAGCAAGTCATCAAAAGTCCGATCAGCCCCTGAATGTTTTTGCACACGGTTCCCTCCCCCGCCGAGATGTTCGGGCGTCTTTTTTCTTGTTATAATTTAATTTGTAGACCTCTCACGTACTCGCATGTCTACAAAACTTGATCTACGCTCGACTCATTTTAATGTATATTTGACTGTGGCCCTTTTATTTTCGTTTTGGGCGTATTGTGAGGAATGCTTATTTTTATCGTAGACCGTCGTAGACTATATTATGACTTACCTTGTAAATTCACTACTTTGATGGCAGGCTTTTATGTATGAACAGTTTGGAGCGACACCTTTATAATATAATAATACACGTATTTTTATTTCCGCTATGTTAACTTCTTTAGCATTCAAAGGCAAGGCATGTTGAGCATCTATCAATTAAAGTTTTTGTATCTCAACTTTAATTATGTTATACTAATAAAACTTTCAACAACACAATATTTTATGTTTTATCATGCACGTATTTACAAATACATTTTTCAAGGCACACAAATCAACACTAGGCTTAAAATTTCAGTTATGATATCCATTAAAAGTATGATTTATAAATAATTATTTGATCTTTAAATGCATACTTTGATAAATTGTAAAAAATGTTTTATTTTATGTATCCGCAGATTTCTCAATATCGCTGTTTTATTATCAATTATTTTGTTTTATTTTAATAAACAGTTGTACTTTTTATTTGTTTGATTGTGACTGGTATTTAAAATAAGATTTTTTTTTACTTTAACAATACTTTTTTTAAAAATTCTATCGATGAAAAAAAAAGTAATAATCATAAGAATAACGAACGAATCAGTTTTAACGGAGTACTCTTAAGTGTTTTTAAATCCTACGATTAAAGGTTGGTTTATGATTGACTTAACTTGTGAATCTTATTTTATTATATTTTAAAATAAAAATTAACACAAAAATTATATAATATTTGTGTATATAATATAATGTCTATTCTAGCTCCCAATTCAATTCAAATGACACGACGAAGAACTATTCATATATATGTTTTACTTTTGACTATTTCAGCTAATAAATAAATATATGTGAAATATATTAAACTTGGCCGATTTGTAACTCTTACTGTAACACAAACCACTTGGCATACAAAAAAAAACATTTTGAATTAAATTGATTTCAAAGTGTATCGCAAAGCTTAACAATACTTTCTGATAACACAAAAAACCAAATACCCAATCTCTACGTCAAATTCTAAATCAAAAAGGTAAAACGTCATCCCTTTTTCAAGTTTTCGTATGAATTAGCCATTTCGTTGATGATATGAAGGCTTCGACTCTTGGCGCACGTCACGTGGTTCCCCGAGGAGCTTTTCCGGTCACAAAAGTTTCCCTTAGTACGTGACTGCCATTACATCCGTCGACCGTTTTTTTTTTCGAATGAAAACTTTTTCACCCTGTCGCCGAAATAAATCACGCTGATTCTCAAATTAAGTGTTTCCTTTGTCACTATTCATCAGATTATAAGCTTTTTGATTCGTCACAACCACTACAAAAGTGGACTACTTTGACTGTATCCTTTTAACTTATTTATTGGACTCTTGATAAGGTTTCATTTCAACAACAAAAGTACTCTTTTCAGTCACTTACTGATTCGACTACTATTTTTAAAAAATAATTATTCATTTAAATTTTATTTTCATCATTTATTTTTGAGTTAGTTTAATGTTATCTATTTTAATTAAAGAAGATCAAATAACTTCAGATGACTAGTTAATTATCACGACACATTACATTCAATTTTAAATAAGTGTTAAAGCAGAAAAACTTTTTTAAATGTACGCTCTTAACGTGGAGCATATGGCTTCCTTATTGAGGTTTGTTAACAGAAGTTAAAACTTATTACTCAGTTCCTCAACTTGTCAACTCTTTTTTCAAATAGAGTAAGCATACAAAGAATAGGGCTAAGACAAGCGCTAGTGGTTAGCCAATCGCTTTCTTTACACCTCATTATTTAAAGGGTGAGGAAAAATTGTAGACATCCATATTTTCGAATGAAAAAATGATCTTTTTTTAAGGGTCACTCGGATTTCTATAATTATCGAGAATTTCGCACTTCTTATTCTCAATCCCGAAATCCCTGGATTAGTAATAACACAGTCCCGGGGCTAACAGGTCACGAAATTGGATGGGATCCTGGGATAAGACGCCCTACCTACTACCACTTGTCATATTATTTGCTGATTCTACTATCGCTTTCCATGATGCAAAAACGATCGCTTAAAAAATGCATTTACGTGATATTTTCTTGGCGTGAGCAGCAGCTCCATAATACATTTTTTTAATGGTTGAACTATTTTATTAATAATATTCTGTCTTTAATACGTGTCTTTATACTGTAAACCCGCTGTGAGTGAGACTAAATTTGTTCCACTTTAAAGATATCAATAATAACTAGCCATTTGATCTGTCTTAACTTTCGATGTCTTTAATTTACCAATGTATTTAATAAGCACAAAACTGGAAAACTTACACTGGATAAAGATATATGTAGCTATATTTTTCTGAAAAACAAAACTTTTCTTGGCTTAAGTTAAAATTCTTTGAAATAATCAAATATCAAGTTTTTACAACAACGATTCGTTGGTAAGAATATTGTTAGAAAAATAATCGTTTACTAAGACGTTATCTAAAACGATTTTGTATGGTTATATTTTTACCCGTTCCAGCTGAAGGTGCGCAGACTAAGGGCCGATAATACATATTACCGTTGCAATATAACACAAAACTCTCAATAAATAAATTAGGTCCCAGTTTGTGGTGAATTTGGGGGCCAAGTGGTGCGGCGTCGGTTGAAGATGGCGGGGTAAAGGGGTCTGACAAATGTCTCTGTGAACATCCTCTCTCTGAATCAAGGATTCCCAAAATACATTCGAGAAATTATTTTAGGATACATAATTGTATATAAGTAAATTAGAGAGATTTATAGGGACCTTTTTAATGCTTTGTTTTTGTCTTAATTTTCATCAATAATATAATATTTCTTTTTTGTAGTATATTAGCAATGAAATTTGTTCTTTCTCCTTTTTTCTGTAATTATTTTAATGTAAGTGAGTGTTTTTCTAAGTTATTTATGAATGGTAATGTATATATGCCGCCTGTGTGGTCGAGTGGTCAACGTTTTTGGCTTCGGTTACAGAAGACCCGGGTTCAAATCCCGGTACGGACAGTTTTATAAATTGATTTTTCAATCGATTTATGATTTCTGTTCTAAGGCATGGATGTATGTGATATCTTGAATTCCCCCCTATCACCCATCCTATCCTTTGAACGGGGCGTATTGAGAGCGATTAGCTTACCACTAATCCTGTCCTAGCCCTATTCTTCTATCCCTACTCTCTTTGGAAAAAGAGAGGTTGAGCAACTGAGTAACAAGCAGTTCTCGTAGAAACACTTCTGTTGAGATAAACTCCATTAGGAGTCCATATGCTCTACATTGGGAGCGGGCATGGTTTAAAAAAATGTATATTTCTATCATCTTTTATTAGTAAAACTATACTCACTTCTAAGTGATAAGTAAATGGATTTATTTTGTTACTGTTAATAAAAAGAACTATGAAATAAATAAAGTGTCTTTACATGTAATTAATATAAGTTTTTAAGTTTTAAATTCTACTAACATATTTCAAAAAGACCAAAATCAAAATGATAAGATTAATGGTCCGACGATAGCATAAATATGTTCGTTTGAGTGATCCTAATATTGTTGTTGTACAAAATAGTTAACATTTTAACTACCTTTTCAGTAAATTTCTTCCCAATCGATATCACGTGGCTTCCGTAGCGGATCTCACGGGCTCGACTCCTAGGAGGAACATTTTTTATTCAATCGATCAATCGAATTCCGTTTAAAGAAATGGGTGTTTGTGATATCTGAAAATTCCTTTCTACTTTTCTGGTTATTTAATTATGTTTTTGTTCTATCCATATATCCTTAATCTCTTGAAAAAAGAGAAGTTGATCAACTAATTGACAAACGGTTCTCGAAGGAAAACTTCTTTTGAGACACTTCTATTAAAAGGTTATTTGTAAATATTGAGAGTGTATAGTTATTTTTAAAATGTTATTAAATATATTCATTTTTTGTTGTTTTATTTAATTTATTTTCAACACTCTGACAATAATCACTCGAATTCATCAGTCGTATAAAACTCAGTCACTAGACGCAAATCGTTTGAGAATCACCAGATTACATGGACCCAACTCCAGCTTGCAAGCCTTGAGGCACCGCACATACGTTTGCGGCGACCAACTTCCAAAAGGGAGACGTCTACATTGCGCTGAAAAATAGGCTCTCGAAAGTTAAACTTGGCAAATTTCACTGTTTAGTTATGGGATAATCTCCATCGAAAATGAAGTGAGATAGAATTTATAATACCTTGTTTGCAATTTTAAAACGAGTTTGACTTTTGTTACAGAAACCATATATCTCAACTACTTTTACAATATAAAATATCTTACACTATGCTTTACCAGTTTTGTCAAGCTCTCCAACTTATAATAAAATTGGATAACATATAATCATTTCTTTACATTTGTATTACCAACGATAATTGAGCACTCTATCTTTAACTAACATATTTAACTATATATGTTACCTGACTTAGCACAAACGACGATCGCGTAACAAACAATTCATAATTTCGAATGCAATATTATGGTAAGTAAATATCATATATTTTTATAAATATAAGAAATGTTTTTAATTTTATTATCTTATTGATTACTTCGATAAAACTGTGATGTATTTCACTGTTTAAATAAATATGTCAACTGCAAGAAGTTGTCTAATACGCTGAAAAATTAAATTATCTTTATTATATAATATTTACCATTTTTGAATTCTTTGCAAATATGCTACACGGCAGAAATACAGTATCGATATAGTTTTTTTTTATAATATACGTAGATCTTTTTTCAATATAAATTTGACTAATTATAATCAAATCATACTACCTTATAGACATTTAGTAATCACTTAAAGGGTGTTCACTAGTAAAACTTGGTGGAAAAGCACAATATTAAGAGAAGCACAATATTCTTTTTTACTTATTTCAACTTTTATTTTTCAAGATGAGGACTAGTTTCGCCCATGGCTCAATTGATAATGCTCGCCATGAGTGAAACCGGTCTTGATATTGATAAATAAAAGTTGAAATAAATACAAAGGAATATTGTGTTTTGTAACATTCAATAATCATCGCATTCTTGTTTAATAAATATATACTGTTTCCCTGTTGTTGTATTGAATGATAATTGTGAAAAATATAAATAAAAATTTCCTTTCAATTTGGTACGTATTTGAAATACTGCCTTACCCAAATTGTTTATAAAATCAGGTCGCTCGTTGTTCCATGCCAACATGAAGCCATCCTCTCACACCACCGCCCACAAATGACAAGTTAGTTATCCCATATGGTCACAGCTGAGGTAAGACGGCAGACAGGTGAATCCTCTTTTGTTTTGGTCCACGGGAGAAGAGACAGTGTCGGTCCCAAGAGCCAAAGCCGCATAATAGGACGTCAGCCCGACGGAGGCGTCGGGACGCCCGCGGCGAGCCACCCCTGACGCGACTGATATATTTAATTCGGATGTGAATTGAAGAAGGTAGGCTTTTTTATATTTCACACACGTACACGGATATTTGACAGAGTAAAATAGTTTATGTAAAGACAAAATACACCGATGTCCATATCTTTCACATACATCCCAGACCTTTATATAAATCTTGTCTCATTAAAGCGTCGTTGAATTTTTTTATTTCTTAAATCATCCTCACTTCTAATCTGGAGCATTGACAAAACCATTAATAGAATATCTCATTATAAATATTTTTAACAAGGACCACTTATTATTAAATTTCTTAACTTATCTATCAATAAATGGTTATGAAAACGACTGGTTGTTAACAATTCACTTTCATTTGTCACTAAGTGGAATCTAAATATAGTCAGCCAATAGCGATAAATACGTGACCTTTATTAGTTTGAAACAATATTCAATTATTAGATTGTAAAAAATGCCTCAATATGTATTTGTTGTACTTGATTTTTTTGTAGTAAATTGAGAGCATACAAAATTTCCTTGCCTTTTTTTAGTATAACCATTCGACTCACAGAATACTTCCGAATTTAAGGTACCTACTATTCCGAAAGATATCCTATGGGAAAACTTTGACTGTGATATGTCCAATTTGTATAGACTTAAAAACCTTTGCTTTCTATTTTTTGTATACTTGAAAATTCCAATGAATATTACTTTTTTTCTAAAAATCTTTCACCTTCCATTTTTTTGTTGCTCTGTTTTTAGCTCAGATATTTTTTCAATTCAATCTAGTCCGGACTTTGAATGCAGATTAATTCAGATTATAAATATTAAATTTGCATTGCATTACTTTTTTGTAAATGAAATGTTGACATGTAATTCTTAAGTAAATTGATATTGTCGCAGGATCTGATTTTAATTCAGTTTTTATTAACTTAAAAAATACGTATCTCATTTATTAATTTATTTTATTTCATACATCAAATCCACGAAGCAAGTAAATATATTAAATTTATAGAATGTAATTATGCTGACTAAAAGACTGTGTCATAAGTTATATAATTGATTTTTACAAATACTTCTTTGTCGCGATAGCCATTTTCATATTATATCGACTTGAAAAATAGTATTTGTACATACGTCAATTCCTATAAATAAGAACTCATTTTCAGGCAATTAAACAATCTCACTTTTCATGTTCTTCGATTTAAAAAATAATTCAAGTTGTTTTATAGGGAATAAGAAACATTTTACGGTGTAATTAAATGTAATCGATTGTCGTTTGTTCTGTACCGATTTTAATTATATAGCTAGACATAATATAAATAAATAAGACATCGAAATAGCACAATAATGTTTAATTTATTTTTTTATTTAATTATCCTGATAAGCAAACTGAAGAACCGTAACACTCACAAGAGAAACTCGTTCGTTCAATCGAATGTCAGATTCAAAGAGTTGAGTTTGTTTATTCCTAAACACCCATTGCATTAAGTAATATGTGTTTTACTTATTTTGCAGAGAGACTGTTCCCCACACATATTATCTTCAATCTTCAACTTTCTGCTTCAAGCTCCATTTGCAGCGCTGCCAAAGCGTCTACAATATTTTAATTAAATCTATTTTAAAACTCAATGTTAACCTCGTTTCAATTATAGAAAGTTTTGTTTTAAATTGATAGTAGTATACTGTCACCCTCATTGGTATATTTGGTGAAAGCTTTGGGTTCCATTCCTAGTCACACCAATGTCAAATTTATATTTTTTTCAATTTAAATTTGACAAAAAAAACATGGATACTCTAATTAAAAAATATTTGGTGCATCGACATAAGTTTCGATCCCGAATATTTAATTAGATAAATATATATATATCGGTAAGTTGTGTCTCCCATCAACATTCACAGCTTAACTAATAAAAATATCAAAATATTGTACAGCATTCTATGCATGGACATGTATTTTATTTATACTTGCGCTGTGTACATTTTTTAATCCATGTCCGCCCCAAATATGAAGCGTAGTTAACAGAAGTTTTTCTACGATAACTGCTTGATACCTCTTTTGTTTCGAAGATATAAGAGGAAGAATTAGGACGAGAACAGTGATGAGCTTACCGTTCTCGTTACGAATGTGAAGGAATTTTAAGAAATCATAAACGTCAAAACTATTGAACTTCGATTGAAAAAATGCTGTTCATAATGGGATTCGAGCTCGTGATTACGACGTTGACGACTGCACCAAGAAGCCAAAATCTTTTTTCAATATACGCAAGAAATTTATTGAAAGAGAAAAAAAAATCTTGAAATAGACGACAAGAAAATGATTTGTTTTTATAATAACATTATTATTACTAAAAACTTTGTATCCAAATATTTTTCTCGACAGTATTTGGTTTAAGAATCTGTGGGATAAATGTTCAATTACTCTAATAGTTTTCCTTTGCATTCAAAATAATTTTCCCGTAAATTTTCAATGAAAAGTTTTCCTCTCAAGCCATTTGTTTTTGATTTACAGCCATTCGATATATATACAAGCAAGTTGACTTTATACTTTTATGCAAGTAAAACATGTAGTGTGAATTTATGAATTTCTATAATACATTATCAACTATAATACGATTTCTGTTCAAAGGCATGGGCGTTTGTGATTAAATTAAAAATTAAAAATTATCTCCTCTCTCACCCTTCCAATTGTTTAATAAGTGGGCGTAGAGAGAGCGATTAGTTAATTAAATTTCCTGTACTAGCCATATTTTTCTATCGCTACTAATCTCTTCGGAAAAAGAGAGGTTGAGCAACTGAGTAAAAAACAGTTTTCGTAGAAAAGGTATTGTTGAGATTCCTTTTTAAGAAGACCACATGCTCTACATTGGATAAAAAAAATACCGGGAATGTAAATCAGAATTGTGTTTCGATATTTTGTATTAAATTCTGTCTTTAGAAAAATATCAAAATCATAAACTGGTGATTTTCATAAATAATATACATTTTCTTAAAATAATATCACGTCATTGAGTGGTTCTTCCATTCTGAAATTTGATAATATTGATACAATTATTAACAAATTTTAAATATTTCAATTGATAGTTACCAATTTTATTGAAATATTTGATGGTTTCTTTACACTTAAATTTCGATTTTAGATAATTTTCAATACCAGTAATTTTGCATTTTTATAGTCAGTGATTCGGTTTTGAAAAAACAACATGAGATATTTTGCTTAGCAATCATTATATAAATTCATATTTTAATATTATTCCACCGATAGGTAATACAAAGAATATTGAAAGTCAAAATAATTTAAATGTACCTAATTAATAACTGACAACCACGTTATTGTTCCTAATGTTCATAAAGGAAATTATGATATATTAAAATTTAAACATAATGATTACAAACGCCACTAATGAGATACGGTCCTCTGTTATGATTGAAATTTTTGTTTCATAATTTCATCATTCAATGGAAATTTAGCATTATGTACAATCTGAAATTAAGTTAATTTAAAAAATAGGAGATTTCATTGTTTTGTTTGTGACAGCTGACAAAATCACACAATGTGATAATATGAAAGATTATACAGTACATGGCTTACTTTAAATTCAGATATTGTTGTTTCATTCAGACAAAAGTTATTTAATAAATTATGATTACGTTTTGTGAAATTTTCGTGCAAATATTTACATTACATTTTCAACTGAAATAGTTGTGCTTTGGTTATATGAGTGATATTTTATTACAGTTTTTTTTTTATCCCAAAGTAACATTATAATAATTTAATAATTGAAACATGAAGTAAAAATCTTTTATAATTTTTATTATAATGCCTTTCCACCAAGTATTGACAGTAAACACCTTAAAAGGGAAACATGAAGTATTTTATACATAACACCAAAACTGTCAGTATATTTTTAGTTGCAGCTCATTCAACGACCAAATTTGTTAACTACATAACATCAAATTTAAGGAAACATTAATAAATATCAAAAATATCGTCAATCGATGTTTTTATACACGATTTATTTTTTAAAAATAAGCTTGAAAAGCAATCGTATTAAAGGTGCATTATTAAAAGTTGTATGCCGCAATTGTTACAACACTAACATACCTAAATGTAGGAAGCTCTAAAAGCATCAAATCTTTACCATTTAACTATTTGTATATGAAATAATAACCTTCCTTCAACACGTAAGTAAACCGTCAATCTATGTTTGAAAATTACCTCAAATCGTGATGTGTGGTGGTTAATTAAAATTTAGATCTCTTAGTTTTGTAAATCAATCCAACATTACATTCGCTTAAGTGGAAAATGCTCATTTTTTATTCTTCAAAAAAAAAAAAATTTTATTTTTTAAATGTATTCAAATTGGAAAAAGGCGATATTTTATATCTTTTTTGCTGCAGAAATGTAATTTTTTTATATCCGCTTAACCTGTTTGAGTACCTACCATAATACATAAATACCTGTATCGTATATTTACGCTGCATACAGCCTTCAATCATTCGCCATCACATTTTTATGTCGTCTACCCAACCGAAGCCTACCCCTTTACAGTGGTGTGCACTTAATTCATAAAACACTAATAAACTAAATTAACATAAATTAAAATTAGGAAAGTATTTCATAATATAATCTTAATGCATCAATAGTGGCGGCAAATAGCCCATTAAATATTCGATATTTTCAATTCGCATACTATCAGATACTATGTCGTTAATGAATATAAAATATGAACGAAAATTTTTTGCTGTAAAGATGAAAACTTAATTAATTATTAAGTTCAACCAGTTACCCGTATGAATTTTAAGGCCACGTAAAAAATCACGTATTATCTATATACATATAAACTCTTGTGAACTTTGTTGTGTAAATAAATATTTGTCTTTGACTTTATATGATCGTTTTTATTTGTCTCTGACATTTATTTTGCCATTTATCTTGAAAATAATAATAAATGTTATTCAAGGTACAATGTTTTGAAAACCAAAACAAGACACGTGAAGAAATCATAAAAATCAAAGATACATTCGATGGATTTGGCGGAATCCTTTTAAAAATTCACTTTTATTATGTATTTAAATTTGGTCACTTTGTTATTCCGCTGATTGCGATACAAAATGTGTCACGTGTTTCGCTTCATCATAATCACTATCGCAGATGTTATCAATGAATAAGGTTATTATTGATTATAATTCCTAAAAAAATACAAATGGAGGTTTGGGCTTTTTACTTTCCATTGAAAAGTAATGAAAGGTGTTTGATATGAACAATATAGTTTTCAACTCTTGTCATTTACTTGATGGAGTATTTCTACATATTATTTTGTATTAAAATTGTGCACACGCACCTATAGAAAAATGCAAAAATATTGACATTAATTTTTTCGGAAGTAAATAGCGGTCCAGCTGAAAACTCTAGCGGAGCTATAAGTGAGAAAGCATGATAGTTTATGAGGACATTTTTTAATCTAAATGCAAAGTATGCCTATTTATTTATTTTCGCACACCGCACTGGTCCTATTTTACCTTTAACCCTTCGAACACTTGGGCCTATGAGCACGTATTCACCCGCTTAACTTTATGACTAAAGGTCAGCTACTTATTTTAGAAACCCGTACATTGTTGTTATACCTCTCTAACTATACGATATTTTAACTCTTTAGGTGCTAAACAACACGAACCCAATTTCATCGCAAAAAAACCTAGGTATGCATAACATGCTCACGTCTATAAGACCGATATAAACATCTCGTATCTACATTGTTACTAATCCTAGGAAACGCACTTTAGACTTAGAGGGAGGTATTAATTGTATTGAGTTAAGCAAAAGGAACCAACTAACGTTTTTTTGGTATATTGGTATTGTAACACATCCGAAATATTGCAATTTTTTTTTTATTTGCATTATCTCTTTTATTCAATTTTTTGTTATAAAAAAGGAACCAATTACAAAGCATCAAAATTATCTAAAAATGTATAATATTTTAACAGAACCATGCACATTGACAACATTTTCTTAAATTATCTTAAAACATGTTTCAACCTTAAAGCTCAATGTCTCTGTTCTGAAAATTTTCACTTGCTTCCCTCTTCTTTAACTCAGTATATTATATTTAAAAAAAGTATTGTTAACAGTGGATGTCACTTTTCTTGATGTGTTGATCGTAGAAACCAATAGTTATATCATTCTTTATTTCTTTATATATGGTTTTGATTTAAAAAATATTTGACATTACTTACAACTAATGCCAAGCGTCAAATATTTTGAAGTTGAAAGATCATACGATTTTAACATTGACATTACCGGAAATCGAACCCAAACTCTCCTGATCGGTAGAAACGATCTCTTACTAATTAGACCACGGTGAGCTCAATTGAGTTATGAGTTTGTATCTAAAAATATAGATACATGCAGTGCTTACACTATTATATCTCGCAAATACATACTATGTAAGTCCATAAATATAGCGATTAGCCAATTGATAGTTCTTTCATAACTCGTTTTTGAATAAGTCATTATTTTTATAATGTGAGAGCATAAAGGCTCTTGATAGAACATCTCAACAAACGTTATTACAAGAGAAATGGTTGTTACTCAGTCAGCCAACCGATAATTTTCGTAAAAGAGACGTTTATAAGGATATGCTAAAAATATTACTAGTATTTATATTCTATTCCAGATATTTTCAACCAATTGGTAATATACTAAATATAAACATCGGTATTTTAAGTGATAATACTAATTATTAGTATTAACATGTTTAACCTTCGCGTTCCGGAGCGGGGTACAATCGTGCCCCTAAATTCTTATTTTACCAACCATTTGTTAAATATCGGTAATATCTAGCTGATATTTATTGTAATCTACAAACATATCCTACTGAATACAATGCAAAAAAAAATCTGAAAAATTGTAGAAAATAAAATAGATATTCACGTTTTTCGTTAACAAATGGTATTTGGGTCACATATACACGTTGCGTTTGAATGTGTGCGTGTGCCGAGCGCAAACTCCACACACCTGATGTCATCGTACCCTGCGCCCGCGCCGGGAGAACGACGTCGCTTTACGATTAGTTCAGTCTGCTCTCGCCGCTTCTATACGCCTGACGTATCGTCAACGCAATATGATATGGATGATTCAAAAAGACAAATTGTCTCTTAATTTTGACAGGGCATGCTCAAAATCAACATTCGAACTGCTGACATTAATTATTTTAATTTTTACTTCGTTAAATGAGAAAAATTTTGGGGGGTACAATTGTACCCCGCTCCGGAACCCGTGTGATTTTTCAAGATATAGGTACTCGAAGGTTAAAAATATTCATGGTTTTCCTTCACCGTATCATAGAACCACAAAGATTGGTGAACAATTAATTGTATTTTTTTTTGTGAATTTATCATTACCGGTTAAAAACACAAGTAACATATTCCGTAAAATTTTAGAAAAAAATACAAAACTAACCGTCAATTTACAATTATTGGCTCTTAAAAAATGTGAAGCTAATCAAAGTGGACATTTGTAAGCGATATAAAAGATTCGTTTAAAATACAAACACTTTTATGAATCTATCATTAAATCGACTCATATTTTAAAAAATGTATTTTGTAAAAAGAATCAAAGGTTTATATTAGTTCATATAATCAATCTAGATTTTAATTTAATAAAAATAGTTTACGTGTATGTTAATCAAATAAAGTTTCAACTTCATTTATCCAATAATGATCCAATGAAAATTACATTGTTATTGTACTGATGTGGCAAAATGTATTTACTCATAACACATATGCGTACTTGAAACATTATTAATAATAATTGTAAACATATTTAAAAAAAATACAATTTATTGTTGGTAAAATACAAGTTACAAAGTATAAATGTACAAAAAATTCACTCTCATGGTCATAAATAAAACACGGAACGTGTTTCAATAAAGAAGATTACCTTTGAATAATCGTCGGGTATTTATCGTAAATACAAGGTCTTATCTATACAATCGGTGATAAAATACTTTACAACGTTTTATTAAATATGTAATAATTTTATTAATACAATATACACTTAAGCATTTTCGCAAAAAGCGTTAAAACTTTCAATAACATGTATGGTAATATAATATATCTAAAAAACATATATAAAAAATAATAGTTATAATAAAACGCTTTTTCTATTTTTAAATTTAATTTTTAATGCAGGAATGGTAATAACATATAATTAAAATTAAAACTCTTCGAGCCTCATCAATAAGTTATTGTGATATTGACATTCTGTACTTAGTTGCGTATAAAATTGAGGAGCTTGGAATCATACACGCCCAAATAAAGTTTTGAGAAAAATAAGATATCGCATTAATATTTGGAATGCTGATTCAAAATAACAGAATTTTATAATTTAACAGATTAATAAAACAAAGTCGTTTTAATACAATTGAGGTTCAAAATATGACCTTACAATCAAAACTATCTAAGCGTTTTATCAGAAAAGTGTGTTTTTCTCTATTCAGGAAAAAGTGGATCTGGTTATTTTTGATCCCAAGTTTCTCAAATAATATATTTAAGCATTTCAGATTCAACTTCGATTTCGAAATGGTACGCTATAAATTTATATTCATAATAATATAATAGCATAATAATTATCCACATTTGCTACATCTTTGAGAAAAGTATAGCTCCTCAAACAATGTAATAGTTAATCGCATTTTTATATAACTTAAGTAATACCATATAACATTATAAAGTCTCTTAAAAACGATACTTATATTTAATACTAATGACATACTATACAGCAGGGGTGCTCAACGTGCGGCCCGGCAAACGGTTTTGAAAATATATATACAAATTTTAAAATTATATGATGAAAAAACTACATCAAAACCAATTCTAATATCTTCAAACAATTTTTTTTTATTACTACGACTTTTCAGAAGAGCTGTACGTTTTTTAAAATGCGTTTTCTCTGTATTTAAAGAGGTTTTGAAATTGAAAATGTATTGATTTTGTAAATATTGAAATTAAGGAAAAACAAGTTTTGAAACTGAGATCCTCAATTATAAATTTGAACAAGTCAAAGCAACGTAACCCACTACAACCAAGCACGGTCCAAATATTATCCAACTGGGCAGTGAAAAACAGTGCCATATGAGTCATGAATAAACAAATATAAAATAATAAAATTTATATTAAAGAGATTTATTTATCTTGTTTGGTCCGAATGATAAATAATTTCCAAAATGCAGCCTGTTCTCTGAAAAGCTTAGGCACCCATCCTTTGCAGTATACGGAAAACACCAAGTTGTTCGCAATAAATATTAATTATTATTTTTTAACGACTTATCTGTAACTATTATAAATACTATATGTACTTCATTGTGAAAATAACTTGAGTGCAACCAAGTAATTTTAAAACTGGAAAGGTTTGTGGATAGCAGATTACTGTTTTGTTGACGGCCCACATAGGTCAATAGTCAATTAGAACCAAAATAAAGCTACAAGATTACTAAGAATGAATTTGGCTTGAAGACCGGGAACAGAGAGAGCAGTCATGCATTTCTAAGGGAGCGGGGCAAAGCATTAGGCAAGAGTTTTTTAAAATCAAGATGTTGAATGACGGTGCTTCGTGCAATCTTATTCGTTCAAATTGTATACATTCTCACACGTGTTGTCAATAAAGTCCCAGATTTTGCTTTCCGATATCTGCTGGCATTCAAGTGAACTTGATTTGACACTTGGTAAATAGTTGCATCGCGAATTAATGGCGTTCTGGATTAATTTTAATAATTATTTGATTCTAATGAAGTTAAATCAATTGGGAAAATAATCACATAAACAATTTAAATTTCCGCGAGTCTTTGAAATCATGTGACTGTCGTTAAATGGCAATTTAATAGATTATTACACGCCTTCTGTTAAAAATCACAATACTCTCTTTTACTAGTACTTTCATTGTTATTTATACAAAACAAAATAACACAAAATTTTATTTCTTATAAGTTGACAATGCTTGTTGATAAACCGGTTTTTATCTTGCTACAATAACAAGTGGAAGTTAGTACAAAGGAATATTGTGATTTTTTAATATAATACCTTTCCACCAAGTGTTGACAAGTTGGCTTCTCACCACCACCCGTTGTGTATATGCAGCCAACGTTTAATGGCCGCCTTCGATAACACTATCGGCAGAAAAAAAGGAGTTTACCTCTCACATTCATGGCCCGAGCAGAACTGCACGAGACTGATTTTAAACCATGCACTAATGTGCTTAAAATAATAATAATAATAATAAAAGTGTGACTAGCTCAGCCACTTAAATCAAGTTTATATTAAGTATCTTGTGTATAGTCCGTATACTGAGAGCTCGTCGATGTAGACGAGTTTAATGACTCTAGAGAGGAGTCAAGGTTGTAACGATCCACATATAAATTGGCAAACTTTTCAAATGCCGTGAAGTTAGCTTTGGTTGCAATCAAGTCAGCGTGGCCTATTGGGTCCGTGTGAGGAAGGACCACAGCAAACAATTCTGCTCGTTCGGACTCCATCTCAGGGCAGTCCCACAGAACTTGATTAACGTCCTGCTCGGCATACCCACAAGAGCAGTCCGGCCTTAAAACCAACTTGCCCAGCGCGAATAGTTTTGCATTGAACTTGCCATGGCCGGTTAGAAACTGGCAAGTCCAATGTGATGGTGTTAGTGATTTTATTGCAAGCCTCCAGGACACGTGATACGTTACCGGGAAGAACTGATACGTTTGACGTCTCTTAAAGGACGCAGCCCATCTGGTCTGCCATATTGCGACGACATTTGTCAGCACAAGCTTTCCAACAAACGAACGATAGCTGTGACCCTCAGGCGTCTCCTGTCGAGAAGGAACCGCTATGTGAACGCTCCCTATAGATGTATCAATTCCCTTCATTAAAAGTGTAATTGCTCCGCGTAACTGAATGTGCAAATCCAGTGGTAGCACCCCAGCCAGGACTGGAAGCGCATCCGTAGACGTTGTCCTGTACGCTTTTGTTAGTGATATTAGTGCAAGCCGTTGTCTACTCAGTAATGTCTTCTTAACGAAACAGTTCTATGATGCTATACGCTGTTGACAGTGAACACCCTAAAAGTGAAAACGCCTTCTGATTTAAAAGATGGGTATTGTCTCGTTCTATTTTAAAAATTGGACTATTTCGATGGCTGTAAAACCTATTATTATTTTACGATAGTTATTTGTGTTTAATTGAATACACGTAAAATATATAACAACGTATGTAAGAAGAGTTGTTTTTTCGTTGAAAAATGCAAAGTTTATTTATAATCTAGCGCTCACTGGATATTTATACCACTCATGATTTAAAAGACAATTAAAACGCCTACACGTATAATTAACAAATTTAGTTCATACTTGATTGTTTGTTGACTTTAATCGTGGAGAATTCTCTTTCAAATTAACCGCGAAGCTACTATGGATTAGCCTCACTCGAAATACCCAGTTGGCCGTGTTACCTCCCAGAGAGACATGGCTTCCAGATAATTTAGATTACAGCCACAACACCAAACTGGGAATCTAATGAGTCATGTAATATAATGTAAATTTATCGCAAACGCAGGTTTGGTCGCCCGTCGTAGCTTGTTGATACAGTGGAGATTAAGAGTGTTGAGCGATATTTAAAGCCAAGGTCAATAAATGTAAACACAATATTTTTCTCCACCAAATTACCATCAGTAAAACGTATATCACGAGTAAGAATAAAATATAATTTTACCAAATCTAATGCAAAAGTTCTATGTTTTCTGTACTCATAATTCAAATTTGATTGCGACAAACTTATTTTATTACTCATTTTACTTTAAATATTGGTAACCAGCTATCTCACCCGGGAAATAAAAAAAAGATTTAAATATATTTAAGCGCGTTGCCAATTTTCATCTATATATTTTACATTTAACAAATGTCACAACATAAATTGTTTTATTTTTTTAAGTAGCAGACAATTTTAATTTATTTGATAATTACGTGTTAAGAGGAATTGTCACAATAATTGTTCAAATTTTTTTATAATACATAAATAAACATCATCCAATTAATGCAGTTTGGATAATCTTCTCGTAAAAAAAATTGCCATATCCGAGTGAGCCACTTCTCTATAGATAGGTCATAAGTCAAGGTAAAAAAAATGGAGAAAAAAACGAACTGTTCACCATGCTGGTTTGGTGACTGCAACACCAAATTACAATAATAGATTCCGTAATTTTTACCTGATTCAAAATAACAGAATTTCGATTTTAACACCGCTAAAACATTTTAGTTTCCATCAGGGCTGTGAAGTTGGAGTCGGAAAAACCGGAGTAATAATTCAAAAATATTGAAAAATTATTTATTTATTTAGCATATTGATTAGTGAAATCTACTATAAATCTTTTCTAATAATTAGAGTGATTTGATTATATACAGTTATGTTAGTTAAACTGAAATATCTTAAGAAATCACTTTGGAGTCGGAGTCGTCTCTTTTTTAACCGACTCCAAAGCCCTGGTTTCTATGTAGTAAAGGGTCAAAATATGACTGTATAATCAAAACTGTCTAAGTCTTCTTGAGAAATGTGTTTTTTTTTGTTCATTAAAAAGTGGATCTGGTCATTTTTTATCCAAGTTCCTCATTTATCAAACGAGCATATTTCAGCATAATATTAATTTCAGGTACATTCTGGTGCAGTTTGAGAGCTTTCAAGCTTTCTTTCTGGTGAAAAGAAAGCTTGTATGACTAACTTACAACTAGTCACAGCTACTTCACATTACATTCCACTGAAATGCTTTATTTGGTGATCGACACGTTTTGCATTTGGAGCGGGCGTAGTAAAAAAATGTTCACTTATCTGCGCCCACACATTTATAAAATTTTGAGAGCTCCAGTCTCGTAGGTTTTGTTTTATCAGCCGCAAACGAGTGATAAATTAGCATGGCCACGTGAGCACGTTTTAACCTGAGTCGAAATTTGGGTTGGCGCAAGAGTGATAAGTAGATTCGATCAGGCATCAACCTGACCCACGAGAGGGCGCCTCTATAAATTTTATATCCCGTACTTTTTCCCGCCGCTGAAACAAATCTAATGATCCAAACGTGACACATTTAGTCTGAGAAAAACCGAATGGGGCATTTTTCATCTGTAACGATCCGGTTAGCGGAAGTTGGCAAAGGGCGCACATCCACCACGCTAATGACAACTTTTCAAATAAATTCCCCTAAAACAACTATCTACAAAAGGCTGCTACAGTCCCTAAACAACTAAACTTTTTGTCAAAAGGTTGCTTGCGATCGAAAATTAATCGAGAAAATATTATTCATTAATTTATTTCGTTTCTCAAAACTAATCATTTAGAAAATATTATTTATTCGTGTTATTTTCAAAAAAAACATCAATATTAAGGAAAATAAATTTACGCTTTGCGAACCAAAATTTCTAAATAGAATAAAAATATTCTTTGAAATTATTTTTTTTTGATCAAGCTTGAACTAAATCAATAAAATATCGACTTCTAGTCACATCTGGTGGTCAGAAAATTAAAAAAAGGTTAGACAGCTTTTATTAATCGTTTAAGTATTTTAATGCCTCATAATTTGCTTTAGATGTTTGTGTGCCGGGGCTGATAGGTAAAAACTTTGAACACTTTTTATTATTTGTTGTTTATTTTAAGACATTTCTTTTAGTGTGATTAGTATTATATTATCTTATTTAAACGTTGCACTGTGTACTAGCTGGTTAAACTGGAAGAACTTTTAAAAAAGCAACGAAACGCTATTCCAGAGATCGGGAGTCAAATCTTTGGTATGTTTAGTTCCTTAATGTATGTTTGGAAATAATTCATCATCTTGGATGTTTTTGAAAGAATCATCTCTTTAATGGTTTTTATTAAGAAGTTCAACTCTTTTTTTGGGTATCTAATAAAATCCGTAGATGTTGACGAAATATTCGTTATCAAAATGCTTTATCACCATTCTCCGTCCGTGGACATTTTCCGCGACATCCCTTCAGCACAGCTTAGACAAATAGGTCCCGCCAGCCACCCCCCGTCGCGTCGAATCGTGGCAGGCCAGTGGCGCGCGGAGGGTGAAAGTGTCCCAAGTTTTAAAAACAAACACGCCGCCGCCGCCGAGTTGCGTGACCTGGCATTTCTAACGACTCATTTTTATTCGCACTTTTTCTTTTCCCTTTCGCATTTTCGTCACATAGCCTCCCGAGGAAATTACTGCCAAAACTTTATTACCCAAATTGACAGGTGCTTTTTAATGCTTTTTGAATCGATTTTAATTTGATTTTGTTTAATAGATGTTAACTTATTCCTGATTGAGGACTGCATAGATTTATTTTAAACATGAGTTAATGCTTATCTAAGCCACCAAACTTCTTTGTATATTTAACGAATGATAACGTGGCATAACTATCTATAACGTGAAAACTGGAATACAAAAATCTTGAAATGAGCATTCTGATAATTTTCCGGAAAATCTATAATCGAATGTTTGGACTTTATCAATCAGCTCCCAATGTCAATGAAAAATATGTTTTAGTATATTTTTTATAAAAAAAAATCCTCAATTTTATCAAATAACTTTTGCTAATCCTAATTATCAAATCTCATCAGCTTATAAAGATTCCTTTTTCGTAGGAATATAAAGAAATAAAATCATTTGATTGCTAATACGATTTGAAATTCAATGGTAGAATAATTTTGCTGCTATTTTCATCATGTGGTTTTCAGCTATAATTAACTGTCAAAAATTTCTCGCTTTTACATATTTACACTTAATAATCATTAATCATTCAAAGTAACATTACTTGCTTTCAAAAATTATGTAACATTTTTTGACAGCGATAGCTATATCGGTTTAATGAAAAAGTTTTTACGAGTGCGAAATTACTTTTAAGTTTTACCTTTTCCACTTTTAAAAGTTTACCGCGTTCTTTCAAGCACAATTTTAACGATTCAAAAATAAACCCATTTATTTTTTATTTAAAGCATTTTGCCAAGACTAACACATTATATTGTTCTTAACTCATCTATTAGTGTAACTTTAATATATCAATATTCTTGCATTATTTTTGGACAATTTAATAGAATGATGTTAACTGCAACAAGCTATAGGCATGTCTTCAAATCTTTGTTATCTGAAAGGGTTATTATAAACTCACAAAATAAGAAAATAATTCTTACTCAGATACACACTTTTCTTTATTAAAAAGTAAATTCACAAAACTATTAAATTTCGTCACATTAAGAAAAAAAACTATGATCAATCATAAATATTCAGCAATTACAGTGGAACCACGATCTACCTTTTTGCATTCTTCGTTTTCCCACATGGCTCATTTATTTTGTATAATCCCGGCTAAATACCCTTAAGAACAATGTAAAATAGTCCTGCATTAATATTTCTCAGATTTTCTTGATCTATCATCTAAATACTATCCCGATTGATAATTTTGTCGAACATTTCTCATTTCACTTAAAAATAATCTTATTTTTCGATGATTTTTTCTTACTCACAACAATAATTCCTTTTATGAAAAAAACTTTTACTTTAGAAGAGATAATAAAAATAATTCAATTGATGAACGAGTTAACTTAAAACGCGACATAGATGAGTGTTAATATAAAATTGATAACTTTTCTATTCCACTTTTTGTGGTACAACTTGTGACAAGTGTTGCGCAACTTTAAGAAGCATCTTCAGACTATCGCAACGTTTACGAATAAACTAAAAAACAATTCAAATCTCATGTTATAATTTACAAAATAAAAGTCGGATTTTGTCTTTTTCCACTTGACGCAAGGAAGGGATAAGGTACAAACATTGATTGTTTTATTTTTTATCGAATTAATTTTACTAATTAATTGCTAAGGATTATTTATTCTTATTTGTATTCTAATGGTTTTATATTCGTTCCGATATATCATAAATATTTTTTATAAACAGCCCCGTTCAACTATTGATTTTTTTTTAGTTACTCGTTGACTGCAACCGTTTATCGTTATACAATACATTTTTAGAATGGTTACTACAAATTTTCGCTAATACTAAGCCTAATAATTGACAGTGAATATCATATGTTGCATTTAATCCATACGTGAATTTCATACAATTTAATCTCGCTAACTATACATAATACTGTCCTAAAACTGTTTAAGTGTCGTTCTCAGACATATAGAACTGCATAAGTGTAATGAGTTTCTTAAGCACATTTGCAGATCTTAGAACCTGAAACCGACATGTGGATTTTCGTTTAAATACACGTTGAATCTCATTTAACTAACGATACTTCGTTTGACTCAAATAGGTATTCGTTTTGTCTAAAAGCATTGGAGTAGAGAAATATTTTATTGATTTTTATTTACATTTTATTTTTTCAGAACTTATATTACTTAATTACTATATTTGATGGATACAGATTTGCACAATATTTAAGATTTAAATTAATGTCTTGCAACCAGAAACGCTCGATTTATATAATAAATAGTTTTTTTTTGTATCAATATATTGATTTTCCTACGAGATGGTGCACTATTAGAGATTCAAATACCGAAAATCTGGTTTAGAAATTGCAAAAATACTGGTATTTCGGTATTTAAAAAGAACCAAAACTTCGTGTGTATAGAAGCAATCACATACTCAAAACAAATATTTGCGATATATTTTTTTTTTCAATATTGACAGGTACCTGAATTGATAAACCTTTTTAATGGTGTAGTATTAATTTGTTTATTTTGTATATTGTAGAACCGATTTTGATTTTCTCGCCCGGTATTCGATTTTTGCTTTATTGATTTTTTTTTGGTACACAAAAATCGAAATACCGCTATTGATATTATATTCGTCCGGTATTTCATCCCTATGCTCTCCTATCGAGGGATTTTACGAACTAACGTGCTACGCTAGTGCACTCCGAATTCGAGCCCTGGATTTATATGCAACTATTTATACCATTATAACAACGCAATAAAGTTTATCAGTAATTGCAGACTTTTTACGCGGGCTAAAAAAATGTTTATCTTAAGAAACGTTCACAAATAACAATAAATAATTTAGTTAAATATGATAATTACAATAACTATTATAATACGTACTGATTGTAAATACAACGTTTTCTCAGAATCATTTTGTTACGTAAGATTCGAACTTATCAAAGAAAAGCCTAGATATAGTATAAGCATTCATTTAACTTATAAATAGTCACGTAAAACCTCAATATATCTAGTGAATTTGAGAGAAACAGTTCTCTTAAAAGCTGAGAGAACATTAAATTATAAAAATTTCACTGCCAATAAGAATTTTTATCTCATTCTTCGAAAAAAGAGAAGCTGAGCAACTGAATGACAAGCAGTAATTGTATAGAAAATTCTATAAAGATACCTGTACCAGGAGGCCATATGCTCCATATAGGGATCGAACATGAATCAAAAATCATATTTTTAGCATGTGTGGCGGATTTCACCTCTTTTTAAATTTCGCTGGAAATTTCCCGTTTTATTAGGGTTTAACTATTGTAACTAGGGCATCCAATCCCGGGATCCCGTTCAATTTTCTGATCCCGAAATTCCGGGATTGAGATGGCCGCGATCCCGAGATTTCGGGATTGAGAAATTTTGAGCAAATTCTCGAAATTTACACGAAATTGGCAAATCGGAGATTTCAAATTCTTCGGTGAGCTAAAAAAAAAAAACGAGTTTCCGTGAGATTCCGGGAAAAAGTATACCAAATCGGAGATTTCAAATTCTTCGGTGAGCTAAAAAAAAACGAGTTTCCGTGAGATTCCGGGAAAAAGTATAGCAAATTGAGGATTTCAAATTCCTCGGTGAGAAAATCTCAATCCCGGGATTCAAAATAAATCAATCCCTCAATCCCGGGATTTAAAAACGGCTTCGGGATTGGATACCCTAATTGTAACTAATGAATGACATCTGACAATGATATCAGATGTTCCACGTTAATCGGTCTTAATTATTTGTAATTTAACTTCGGTTTATTTAACAAGAGAAATGGCACCCACTCATCGTTTTAGGTTTTTTTGTAGCGACAATTATGATGGACGCCTTTTAATTATTATTCCGATTAATATGACCTCTATTAATTTATCTTAATTGATATTCAAAACACAATGTGACTTCGTTAATGAATAGTGCGATCTATACGCAATGTTACCATCAGGGTTTTTTTTAAATATAAATAAGTGAAAATATATTATTATTCAAGCATCTATTGTACATAACGATATACCAGTTGAAGACGGGGACAAGTACAAAAAACAACTTTTTGAGTTATTAACTTCATTGGATTTTTCATGTCAAGATCTACATCTTTCCATAAATCAATTACTCGTATTTAATATTGTAGCCAAGATATCGCAGAAGTTCTTTTGTGGAATTTTGGCTTTTTAGTACATTTCATACGCTCATTCGAATTTTAAAACGTGAATATCTCAATATTACTTATTTTGACATTTTTCCGTCTTGAACTGGTGTATCGGTTATATCGGAAATGAGCGGTATTTATTAACTTACAACTTAGTTTTAATAAAAATCGTAAGCAAAGTGTTAGTATGTATTTTTATTTGTGTTCGCGACCGTACTAATAAGTAATATCAAACATATGCGCCCCCGTATGTTTATTTTCCAATGAGACATTATATTGAAGATATGGTAAAGAAAAATTAAGTAAATAATTGATCTTTCCCTGTGACTCTTTGTCTATACTTAAAAGCTCCACTTTTGGGATCAGATAGAAAGAGAGTGATTATAAATTTGAACGAATCAAATTTCATATCAAATTTCACCAAGTATTTTCAGTTAAAATATTAAATCTTAATTAAAGATGTTAATAGTTAACAACATCGCTGAAGTAAATGCATTTGAACTTAAACCAATACAGACAGAAAAATAATGAATAAACAAGACACTTTATATCATATTATATTATAACAGCTTCAAATATCCGTATTGAAGTGTTCAATTATAAACATATTTTATAAGTTTTTCCATAACAATGCGGAGAAGACAGTTAAAGCATTTTTTAAATATAGCATACTAGTAATATTACTTGGTAATGTTTATAAAATGATCCTGGAAAGTTATTTTGTCCCTATAATCGTAGGTATATTTAATTTTAACGATAAACTATTCTCACCTTAGCAATTCTAAAGTTATTGATCGGTCAATTATAACCATCGACTTGCAATCTCTTATCTATCTGAAAATGATGTTGAAAGATTGCATTATAAGACACTTTAGTTTAATAAATTAACTACTTCTGTAACAATGTGATAAATATTATTGATGATAATCAAGTGGTATATAAATATTTAACTTTCACAAATGAAAAAAAAACGATGACAAACGAAATATTTTGAGTAAATTGCGATTTCAGTATTATTATTTTGAATAATACATCAATGACATTAATTAATAAATAAACATTTTGTATTCAATTCACCAAGTATACATTTCGCAATGACGTTATTACTAGGGCATTTTGGTTTTCAAAAACCTGGTTTAAGAATCCGGCTACGTAACAAAGTTTGTGACATTCGGAAGACGGTTTTTTTTAACTCGGCATCTCGGTTTTAAATTTAAGAATATATAATAATGTATTTATATAAATACCTTAAAATTTCTATATTTACCAATAAAATGTGCATAAAATATGTATTTGAAAATATAATATTATATTAAGTTTTATTTTTAAAATAGTTTTACTGTGCATTTTAAATCAGATAAAATTCACAATTAGCATCTAAAACACTGACATAAACGAGTCAAAACAACAAAAGAGAAACTAATTTTGATCTTCTAGATAAGTGCTAGTACTGATAAGTAGGTGCTTTTAAGCTTTACGATATTATTCATTAAGCAGTGAAAGAGTGTTTTTTTATTTCAGGAAATTCCCTGTAAACAAAATAAGTTCACTAGATAAAAGGACAGTGGACTTTTGTGCTTTCAACGAAAAAAAATCAATGATAACAAAATAAGATTCAATTTTTTGCTTCTTTAATTTAAGTATCCATTCTTGTGACACTTTAAAAACCGGGTTTAAGAAATATTAGAATTCGAAAACCGGTTGTTTTGTCGGTTTTTGTATAAGTCCTAATCAATACGCATCGATATATTTTTTCCGATGCCAGATTTAATCCATCCCCATGAATGCCTAGACTCGGGTAGTTAGGCAACCTTGCAGCCTCCAACTTAGCACCGTTTAGTATTCAGCATTCATACATTACATTTCACCCCTTGCTTCCTAACCCAACCATAGCGATCCACTCCTAACATCGCCATAAATCACCCAGCCAACATTACTTATGCATTTTACAATATTATTTATGAGAGGTACCGTGGGATAGTTCTAATGCCCAGTTTATATGGGGTCAACACAGTTTTGCGCAGATATAAATGTTCATATCAGCTGTTTTCCTTACATTTCAGAACCCATATCTATGTATTATATATACATATGTACAAATGCTTTGGTCAAAACAAAGTTTCTTGTATCTATAAGACAATGTTACATTAAGATAGTAATATAAATTCATATCTATTAATTAATGTTTATGACCTTTTTTACGTTATTGCTTTTTAATACTATTGCAAATTAGTTGCGTTTATTTGTAAGAGTTTTTCCACATTTTATTAATAGTCAGTTTATTGTCCTTTATTCATATTTTGTATCATTATCTATATTTTCGTTTCATATTTCTATTACCAATAGTTTGTTTCACATTTATTAGTATTACCAACTTGGTTTTGTAAAAAATATCGATGTACAAATGTATATTTGTATCAGGTTAAAATGCTCGTGATGAGTTAAGTTGGTTCTGATCTTATTAAATAATAATGAAGTTGGTACAAAAGAGTTTTTATTTTTTTTAAAAACAATGCCTTTTCGTTGAGAATCAAGCCCTTGAAAAGTAAGCCAATTAGTAGTAAAATGGTAAAACTTTTCTATGGGACTTTTGAGTACAACCACGTCTTCATTGTTGTTTTGGTGGATTGCATATTTATATTTTAGAGAAATAACGCTATTTCTGAGAGTATTTATTAATACTTTCGATGGTTTCGGTGGTAACTTTGTGGAAGTTCATTTTAATAGAAAATTTAAATTAACTTTGATTATTCCACGTATTGTGTTACTAATTATTAGTATGATTAAATTTGTTTGCACTGTTTCGATTTTATAATCCCCTCTTTGCTTCCCTTAAAAAGGAAAAATCCCAATCTGATTGATTGCAACTCATTAGTATCATTATTTGTTTGCTTTATTTCGATTATACACCTCTCCTTGCTCCTCTTAAAAGGAAAAAAACCCAAAACTCCATTTTGTAATTTCATAATTTTAAAATGTTAGAATCAATCTTGCTTCATTACTTAAGCAAACTTTGTGATAGTAAGTCTGAAGATGCTTCTGAAAGAGGCGAAACACGTGTCATAGTTAGTAACACAATACGTGGAATAATCAATGTTAATTTAAATTTTCTATTAGTATTTATTAAGCTTACTTCATGTTTACGATACCTTAAGACATATAGAATAATATTATAACGCATCTAACTATTTTTTTTCTAAAACACCTTTTGGCTCACTTCGCCTCTCGTGGACTCAATTGACAGTGATGACCTGAAAAATGAATAATTAATATAAATGTGTTTTTTATTTCTATCAGTTTGATTAACGCTAACTCATCAAGCCTGGATTGTGGGATGAATTTATTGTGAGTTACCACTCTGTTAAGGCGATCTTCTATCATAAATATATTATTACTAACTATAATAAAAATATCGTTCAATCTTACGTGGCTTTTCTTCATAATACATAATAGTTCGGTGTTAAAATGTGACTTCCAATCTATGGAAGGTGTAAAAAATTTTGTAATCTCAATAAAAAATGTCATATGGCGTCGATTCTATTGTGCGAGAGAAATCTTTTTGCTTCAATCATATCTGTTCAACCTCTGGATCGCGAACCGAAAAGATGAAGACTTATTATGAATCGGAAATCCTTATAACCAATGGTAATTTAATTTTAATGTTTAAAATCGTTTGTAAACAGAGTTTTAATTAAACAATTTAATTACTACAATCTAATTTAAACCAATTTGGAGAAAATCTAGGGTAATGATTTTTTTTTGATGAATTCTTCAATTAATAAAAATAAGCATCATTCGCCTCCCTGCGTCTAGAAGAAAAGAAGAAAGCACCAATCATTATTTTGTAATTTAGTATTTAAGAATAAGAATCAATTTTTAGTTTATTCGTAAACTTTGTAACGTTTTGTCTGATGATGCTTCTCAAAGAGGCAAAACAGGTGCCACAGCTTGTCACACAACAAGTAAAGTAGTAAAGTTATTAAATTAAATTGTATAATAAGCATTATCATCCATCCATCCACCCCCATGCAAAGGTATTTCGTTTTCTGTTCCCACTTGTATGTCAATTGTGATTGCAAACATATTCAAAACATCTTAATGATTTTAGCCTTTGCGTATATTTCACGTTTCGTGTATGTACATGGAAACACCGAAATAAAAAATACAAAGGAAATATTTTAGAAAATAAAAAGGATTATATAACCAAGCATAAAGGTGAAATAGTGAGCAACGCACTGGTCAAAGCGATGTAAGTTTAAAGGAAGAGACTACGTCGATCGATGACTATTAAATAAATTTACTGCAGTAATTTAATAATTTCTTTCTTATGTCTTTGTAATTTATTTCATAGTTTTCATACTCTCCATATGTTTCGAGGAGCACAACAAAAGTACAAAATATACTTTGAAGGTGTTCACTATCAATACTTGATGAAAAGGCTTTATATTCAAAAAATTAAGCACTCTTTCGTACTAATTCATAATTAATCATATTAAATTGATTATGCTCGTCATAAGTGAGTCTTGATCATATAAAATTAAAAGGAGGATTAGAACAAAAGAGTTTTTTATTTATTGAATATATGTTTACTATTAGAATTTCATTCAAAAGTTTTTTTATACATACATACCCGCTCTCAATGTGGAGCATATGGCCTCCTAATGGAGGTATCTCAAAAGAAGTTTTTTTTACGAGAATTTTTTATCGCTCAACCTCATTTTTTTTTTCAAAGTGAGTAATAGAGAAATTTTCCTTACCTATAATTTGAATTTCATATGAAATTAAAAATGTATCAAATAAAAGTTACATGATGGATTAATTGAGGTTATTAATTGAAACAGATTAAAAATAACAAAGTATTTTAGTTCTACAGTTTTTAATAATTTTATTCGTTGATAGCTATTTCGGCTTGCGCCATCGTCAGAACTATGTTTATACTAATATTTTGCTCAGCTATATATACTGTGATATAGTGATATACTAGTAGTAGTAGTATATATATGTGATATATACTGTGATATATATACTATAATAACTTGATGCATTGTGTATCTCTTCAGAGCCAGTATATATAGCTGAGCAAAATATTAGTTTAAACATAGTTCTGACGATGGCGCAAGCCGAAATAGCTATCAACGAATTAAATTATTAAAAACTGTAGAACTAAAATACTTTTTTATTTTTAATCTGTTATAAATGGAGTTCTACCAAGTAAATGCCAAATGAATTAATAAGTTATTAATTGAACTTTTATGTGTTGATATTGATAGTAAGTTTAATTACACGACAGTGAAAATTTACAGCTAAATGTAATGTATAAATTGTTATTATTTGACCTTTTGATTGACTATCCCTGTCAACGCTATCAAATCTCTAGTGGTCGCTTGAGTATAACAACAAAAGCGTTCTTTGAGAAAATCCACAATGTAGTGATAGTTTTCATATCCAATACACGGCATCGCGTTTGCTCGTAGCCTGCCCTCCCCGCCTGTCTTCCAGTATGGGAAGCAAGGGAAATATTTCCACAGAAAGTGTTACGGTCGTTTCATCAATTTTAAGGAAAAAATATGATTTTGTTTAAATTTTTATTTTAGCTGGATATTTATACTGCCTGTTCCAAATACTTATTCATCCAGTGCTGAAGTGTATAGTACTCTTTGCTTTATTCGTAAAAATAGTAAAAACAACTGACTATGTCAAAATATTTTATTAAATGTACAAGCAGCTAGTAATGGGAATGATTTCACATGAATCTAAAGCGCTCCTGAATTCAAGTGTATATTTTTTTCATATTATTTATTTTTCATTTACTAGTTGAATGAAGAAAGGCAGGCAACGTGTTTTTTTTTTCAAATAAAGTTGCAAATTTAATATTAATAATATCGTTAACAAAACAATTGAATTCAGTAGTACATTTGAGAAGTGATTTTATAATAAAATCATATTTCCACGATAAAAAAATATTTTCAATAATCGGAAAAAAAAATTGTATTGGAAATAAGTTGTTCCGAACAAAATAAATGTTTTTCATTTTCATTTTTCAAAATTCACTAGGACAATTTTAACATTTTTTATGCAACAAGAAAATACATTTTAAAAATATCCCACTAAAATATAGTTCAAGGTCAAAAGCCGAAATAAACTCTTTTTGTCACTTTATTTTGGGTGTATTTGTAGAAGTAAAATGAAATTTACTGATGAAGAAATTTTATTAGCTCTTACTTTGGATTTCAGGAATCAAAAATCACTACCAGTCATTGATACCTTGATGACTGTGAAAGTGGCTGAAATTTTTCAAAGCGTTATTAACGATTTGGTTAGGCATGAGTGATCTAACGCACAAATATTTTATATAAGAGTTAATAAAAATTTCAAATATATTTCTACCCACAGTTATTAGATATTTTTTGATTCGTCCACATTCCGATATTTCAACAACGATCTCTCGCATCCCCTTAGCCGTGAGCTTGGAGCACAATAATAGCAACTATAAAATTACAACGCTCCGTTTCGCACAATGTTTGATGGCTCATGCGGATAAACAACGTCGACAATAACCGAACCTGAAATTTCAGACGCTGAACACCGCCTATGAGAAAATTGCCCCCCTTACTTTATATGCCCTGCGCGGCTTTTTATCGAGAACATATCGGCGTATTCTGTTGTTTTCCAACAAAGCAAATGCTCAATAAAACCGCAAACTAAATTTTATATTGTCTCTTTTAATCGTTAGTCAGAAAACTATACAAGAATATTGGAAAATTTCAATCACCAACGGTTGATTATAAGTAAAACTAATCTGACCTTTATTGAAAAGTATAATCCATTATTGTGTAGATTCTATATTAATTGTGTTACACTCCTAAAATATATTTTTAAATTATTTTCACATTAAATTATGCTACTTATGTGGTCATGTGGAGCATATGAATTTCTATTGGCTGTTAATCAATCGATCAGCCAATCAATCTCTTTGAAAAATAATTAGGTCGGCGCTTGAAATTAAAAATTTGCTTACGAAGTTTTCTACGCCACGTTTATCATAATTGGATATAATGTGCAAATCAATCTTCTTAGAGTTGTAATTCCAATCGAATATTCGAACTAATTCAGAATATTTGTGATATTCGGACTTTCGAATATTTAAAAAAATATTTGTTCATAGATATTAGCAAAAATTCCTACTGACGTCGCATTGTTTCTTAAGGTAATATATATTGTTTATTTAAAAGTACATCATTAAATTCATAAATTACATTTTATTAAAAAATAGAAAACTCATTTTTGTTAATTCCTTTCTTATTTGATATGATCAGGACCGGTTTTGCTCAACTTTTTTGACTCAAATGATAATGCTCTTCATCGGCAAAACTATTCCTGATCATATTAAATAAAAGTGTAATTAGTACAAATTAGTATTTTATTTTTTTAATACAATACCTTTCCACCACGTAAGTATTGACAGTGAATACCCTAAAAGTGATTATAGTGAAAAGGTCTTATTATTCGATATTTGAATCTTAAAATTGTTAGTTGAGAGATATGAAAACGTCAGAGATATTTTTTAAAATATTATAACAATCAAATAATAATGAAAAAAACACGAAAATACAATATGCTTGTCGGAGCTGTCTATATTATAACTTTTTGACGATTCGATACTGTGCAAATTACGATCGATATTTTTCACATATCATGATAAATTTATATGAAAATTCTTCAGTCGCAAATAAGCTCTTAAAATCTTAAGATACTAATAAATGTTACGGTTAATAATCAAAAAATCCAACTTCACAGATAATCTCGATAATACACTAATACAGTTATTCGACAGTAAATGAGCAGTGGCTGATAATGATTATATTTAATACTCTATATTTTTCTCTCTACCATAGTTTCATATATCTACCTCATTAAAGTAATTTGATTTTCTATGTGAGGAAGTAATAAAATTATATACGAACGAACAGAACAAGCCCACGGCAACATTTTCTATGAACGAAGAATGATAAATATGATTTAGAAAGAAAAGAAAATTAACTTATATCGTTGAATTAAATCAGTGTTGTATTTTAAATGTACGTTATTATTATCATATTCTTATTGAAATTTGAAAATTACTTCTAAATGAAAATTATTTGATTATCACATGCCTAATTTCCAAGACTTTTACAATCCTGAATAATTATTTTTAATTTTAAGAATATAAAGATTGTTTGATCGTGTCAAGGTTTTCAAGAGTCAACTTGGCAGTTGGTTACTGGGAATAGGGACTTAGAAGAATATAAATTTTGAAATAAAATGCTTCAAAAGTTAAAAAACAACAGACAAACCCAAAGCATTATAAAAAAAGTAAATAGAATAAATTAAATGAAATGGGCCCACAACATCTAAATTAGAAAAAAAATATATATATTTAACCTTAGATGAAAGGGAGATTGGAGCTCGGCTCCACAGTTCTCCGTATAAAGATGAAATGACACTGATGATGATGATGCTTCAAAAGTACTGGATTGATGAACACATACATACTTCCAACTCTGATAATATTCTTATACCCTTGACGTTGGGAATGTTGGGATATATTTTTTATTGTAATACCATTTCTGGTAAAAAATACTTTTTTATGTCATCAACACCTTGGTGATATAAATGAAGGACTTTAACAGCTTAACTTTTCTGCTCGTTGCCATAAGTAATAATAATTACATTGTGTTACATTGATTGAATTAGTATTTACTTGGTTGAACTGTAATAAGAGAAAAGATGCTGTAGCTGAGGGCGTAAACCGAAATAGCTATCAACTATATATAAAATAATATTTGTAGAGTTAGAACGTTTTGATATTTTATCACCATATAATTATTACACAGTTTTTTTTTTTTAACCATGTCCGCTCCCAATGTGGAGAATATGGACTCCTAGTGAAGTTTATCTCAACAGAAGTGTTTCTACGAGAACTGCTTGTTACTCAGTTGCTCAACCTCTCTTTTTCCAAAGAGAGTACACACACTAGATCACGATAAATTCCAAATAATTTTGGAATTTTTATATTCTATTTTTATATTCTTAAGTGAGACCATTCCAATAAAACACATTTATGAGCAGTAAGCATTTTCTATAAAATGCACCTTCTTATATGATGCATCTTCTTAAATACTTTTTATATGATGAGTCTTTACAAGTTGTTATACTGACTTTTGCAATATCAAGTACTGCGATATAACAAATTTGATCTGCAAAGATATAGAATAAAGGCCTACGAATTCATAGGTTTCATCAGTGCAGGAATGTAAGTTGTGGTTCCCTATCCGTTTTATTTTACGATTACCAATATTGTCCATGAAATCTATTGGCCAGTGATTGCCAAGGTTTTTACGATATGTATTACTTTTAATTCTTATGATTACATTTTCCAATATTTCCAACAGATCTTCACCAATTATTATTGACAGACTTTTATTCAAAAAATAAAACATTCGTTAGTGGTAAATTCAGTATTGATTGTATCTTTCTTCAATTCTTTTCTCAAGTTTTTTGCCTATTGCTTAAATTCTAAAAAATGTAGGGCAATAACTGATGGATCCTTTTTTTACAATAGGACTTTGGTGGTAGTTTTAAAATATATCAAAATTAAGATTAGCGTTTGTGTCGTATTAATAATTGTATTATTCATATGTATGTGCAAGATGTCGGGTAACAAAATTCAATCTTATGACGTTCACAATCCATCCAAAGATCATTTTTTTTAACTGGCTGCAATTCCCCGTCTCGTGACAATAGGAATAAATATTAATTATTTTTGATGAAGGATCATCAAGAAGCTGGCATAGCAACAATAATTTATTTCACTCAAATGTCATCACAATGATTGGACAATTTGCCAAATGAAATGTGAAGAGATCAATTGATGACAACTCTCGATTTCATCTTAAATAAGACGAATTATTAATATGTCTGGCGATTGATTGGTTGCTCTGCCATCATTTAAAAAAAATATGTTCAATAAAAGTGAAAGAGGCCGGACTCGAAATTCGACTGTAAAATATTTTTTATATTTTTTATTATAATTATTGATACTAATTTGATGATACACTGTCTCGATTTATCTATAAGTGGTCGAGTAGTCGAACGTCTTCGGCTTCGGTTTCATATGGTTAAAGAAGAGAATTTTTATGAACTTATTTCTAGTAATATATTTTCGTTCTTATTTATGTAAATTTTTTTTAAATAAAAACCACAAAGTTTTCCGTTGAAGAGTCGTCACTTTCATTTAATACTAGTATTTCCGATAGTAGGAAAACCTCAAAACAATAATCGGAAACGGTTTTTTTTCACATTTGAGATAGGCAGAAACTCCAGATTAAAAAAAAGCGTTGGTATATATGATTCAGAGTCACATTGAAGTATCCTGATAAAGAAAAGCATAATAAGGTACATATATATTATATTTATTTTGTACAACGAAGAGCCAATCTAGTCTCGATAACTGAAAAATATGGATGTATGTGTACTCATAGTGGAGCATATCTCAAAAGATGTTGCGAGAACTATTTGCGATACAGTCACTCAACTAATTATATTTTTTGAAAGTTAAGATAGAAAGAGTCAGGGCGGGGCTAGGTGTTAGCTAATCGCTCTCGCTATTCTTGGATTTTTAATCAAAAACATTGGAGGGAACTGATACATTACATACATCCATACTTTCTAACTTAAGTCATGAATCAATTAGATATATCACGACCCGAGTACTACAAGGTTCTATGTGTTTTTTTTGACGAAACAGAATTAACAATGTGACAGTCTTCCAAGTACCATTGTTGTTTTTGTTTCGTCAAAAATTTTCACATAGAATTTTGCAGTACTCAGGTCGCGATATATATAGTTAAATTATTTGGATTCGGGCCCGTATACACCGCAACTGAAGAAGATCACTCAAATACAAACCCAGCATACAGCGAAGTAGACATCTTATAGCAGTGTCATCCAGTGCAGTGTTCTTCAATCTTTTTTCATCTGCGGATCGGTAAAAAATATTTTGCGGATCAGCGGCATCAACCAGATACACATATTTACACCCAGCCAGTTCTCGATTTAAGACTATTTGGATCAAAAATGGAGCATAAAATAAAAAATATACCAGTGTCTTTCAAATATTTTATAAAATAATATATGGCTGCGAGTGAACCATATAAATGTCATAATTGGACGTATTTATGGCTATTTATATTAAATTTAAATTCTGTATATTGGATTTTATATTTTAATGTTTTACATATTTTTTTATGTGTGTGAAATTCTACTTATGACCTTTTTGACTTACATTAAATGTGGAGTAACGAAAGCTGTTGTAAGACGAGTCAATGTTACATAGAATTTTATTTATGAAAGCTTTTAAGACTTCTTTTTTTTGGTGTATCATTTGTTGCCGCTTCAATTTTCTTATTTTTAGTACAAAAGAGATATTCGAGTCGAAAAATTTTCAAAACTTAAAAGTTATCACGGACTTTCAATAAACTCTTGCGGACCATAGGTTGAAGAGTGCTGATCTAATGCATAAGGGCCTAGCGAAAAAGGAAGCCAAAATTTATACATTCTTAATATGGCAAATTTCCTTGCGTTACGTTTGCACGAGGGCCCCAAATTTCTAGCTACACCACTGTAATCATAATTATGAATTAAGTTAACAAATATTTGTAGACATTAAACAATAAATACTATGTGAAAGAATCTGTATTTTTTTGTTTCTTCTTAATACTATAGTGATGACTTACACCAAATTCCTACGGTTGGAAAACTTTCACTAACTTAATATAAAAATATTACATCTCCAACTTTGGGAGGCAGCAAACAACTATCACGAAAAGAATATTTCCGACTGACATATTTTGAAATAAATATCTTCTTTCATTCAAACGTCGAAAAGTGACACTTTCCTCTTCTTCTCTGTATGAAAACTTGTCGAGAAGTATAAAATTCCGACAGAAATAAGTAAAAAGATCACTTGGGAAATCACGTTCCAGCGGGCGGTTACCTAAACAAAATTGTTTCTTTTCTCGACAATGCCACAGAATAACTTTTTAGATTCTTTCTAACCTTTGCGATATATGTTCAAAATTGCAATGGCTTCTTCAATTCGCACACATTACAAATTGTCAAAATGGATTCAATAATGAATGACTCACCAATTGAATGAGTCTTTATTATATAAAAATAAAAAGGTACAATTGTTTTTATTAATAACTTCCAAATACGCTGACGTTGTGTACTGGAATAGTTACTAATATGCATTTTTAGTATAATTTGTCATTTTAAGCCACCATCTGCTCATAAAAACAAAAAATGGTGTACTCAATAGTAATATTCGATTTATATCGAATAGTATCCTTTTGATCGAGCCAAAAACCCACAATAATAAATAAATGTACAGTTTTGAATTAAGTGTCTATAAAAAAATTAAAGTGCAATCATATTGATTCGCTTTGTACTAAAAATATGGTTTGAATATTTTTTATCAATCTTATTCTGAAAATCGAAATTTAGCGATGAGTTGTAATACATGTTGGAAAATATTATAATTTAAATCAGTCACCATGAAAATCGACGGAAAATGTAAACATCATTGAATACTCGATTTGTGACGTTATTTTGAATTGTTTTATTTGTAATATTAGATTTTGTTATCTGATTTTATATATATCAATGCTTTTTTAACCACCATATTGGATTTTTAATTATGATATTTTTTTTAAATATCTGCAATGAAATAAATGTACATATAACCACTAACCAGCTAGTTCTATGTAGTATTAAATAGATTCGATGTAAAATATAGAGAAGATTTTTGTGGTATAGCTCTAAGTAACTGATTTATTGTACTGAACTAATGATATTTTATCAACATGTTATGCTAATCATATGATTTCATTTTAATTTCCTCGATACCAACGGTATGCGCTCAGATATTTATTTTTTCAGTAGATACAAACGAACCCATATTTACTAATACAGTTTATTAAAACATTACATATTTTCAATCGTTATCATTTAATACATATGTTGTACATAAATTATCAAAGTAATTCATAAAAATATACAATAAAATCAAGAAATTATATCAAATATATAGCCAATGTCTTTCTAAATACTTATATTATCATTACTTTCTGCAAGTTGGAAAACAAACATCTGTTAACTCCAGTTTACTCGCATTCATTTTCCTTTATTTCCTTACTATCTATTACCCGACTTCAGCCAGCCAATAAATGTATATCTTCATTCAAGTTTCGCCCGGGAGTGAAAAAGAAATATATCTAAGCAACATAAGGGAAGGAATCCCCACGAGTAAAAGAGTTCTGTTGACAGAAAATATTAGCTGAACTCTAGCTTCACTTCCTGGAAACCTACCGATGCGCAATTTTGCGCCGCCTCAAATGTACAATTTAAAAAGCTTAGAGTGCTTTTTCTTGTGAGATTCTTCACGAGGTGACCTCAAGTGACCATATGATGAGCTTCTGATACTCTTCAGCTACACCTATACTTCGGTGTTTCTCAAAGTGTTTTTAAAACCCGCTTTGAAACGGCAACGCGCTTAAAATATGAATAAATTTTATGTACTTAATAAATATTGTAAAACATATTTTACAAGTGATGAAATTACGGTTAACAATCAAAGTTCAGTGCTTTAAAAATAAAGGTCATAAGATGATAAATATATCGCTCATTAATTTTTTCTTAAGTGTGATTCAATAAATCATATTATAAAAAAGTTGCCAATTTGTATTCATGGAATTTATTTTCAGTTAAAATAAATACATTAATCACGATCGTTTACTTGGTAAAATAACTATAAAATATAGTGGTTGTGTATCGTGTTCTTTGGCTTATCAATACCGTTTGAAAATCTGACAAACCTGCTGCTGAAGATATGAAATATATTCTAAATATGATGGGAGTCAATTTTTGTACTCTTTACACTAATTACAAAAAAAAAATCGCAACAATAAATAGCCTAATTATGTGTTTCTTTTACTCAAAAATAACAGACTATATCGTCAAAGTACGATTCTGATGGGATGCGGAATGTGAACCTATTATTGTTTTACTGATGGAACTTGTAATATGTTTGAGTTATTCTTGTTAAATATCAGACATAAACTAATTTATCATTGAGTGATATATAAAAAATAATACCCGTCTATAATGATTCTATAAAAGCAGTGATACATAATATTTATCACTGTCTTTGGTGACCTCACGATTCAAAATAGTGAATGTGCCGTTTACGATAAAAACTAATCTAGGTATAGTTAATTAGTGCTATTTTTCCCATTAGCTAAAATATTTTTTCCGAGATGGATAATCAATCAAATTCATCATTTCCTTTATTGTATCGTCAGAATGAAATATATCGTTGAAATTTTACTGTGTGGTCTTAAACATTAGTTTATTTTATTCATTCACAAAATTAATTAGAAAAAACATTTAAAAAAATTATTAAAGAATTGTAATTTATATTATTTACTTTTATGTTTATGAAATTATTATTGTTATTATGAAAATTACAATTATGTTTCTTAAGAAATCCTTAAATTTTTTATTGTAAATAATTTTAATTTAATTTATTCACAATCTATTAGACTATCTATAAATTCTTGTCATGGGTATTTCTTGCAGCAATTGTTTTATATGAGTGATGCGACAACACATAACACGATCAAACAGGACGTGACAAAACCGAACGTGGTGAAACAGAACAGTAGCAATTATTCAGATCAGGAAAAAATGAAAGATTTAATATTTTCGTGATATCTATTTATGAATCAATTACATTCACATTCATCACGGTTTTTAAGAAATTTGAATACTTAGTAATTTATTACAAATTGTAGCTCAGGGTTTTAATTTTTTTAGCAAAAAATACGCCAAATAAAACCTGCAATGATTACATAAATTATATTATATGTTATACCTGTACAGATTTTTCAAAATTGTGAACATGAAAATATATACTTCGAAACATATTCTTTGTTTTTTTTTTAATCCATGTCCGCTTCCAGTGTGGAACATATGGCCTCCTAATGGAGATATCTTAACAGAAGTTTTTTCTACGAGAACTGCTAGTTACTCAGTCGCTCAACCTCACTCTTTTCAGAGTGAGTAGTAGGAAAAGAAGGAAAGGCTAGAACAGGACTAGCTGTTGGCTAATCGCTATTGCTACACCCAGTTATTAAAGGATCAGAAGGAAATTAACAAAGACCAAGATCGTATTAACTTTTGAATTACATATAAATAAAACATGGTAACTTAAATATTTCACAATAGAAACATTTTTAATAAACAAGTACTCATAACCATCTTTTTTCATGGTTTATATATAATCATGTTTTCATAATAACACGGCCAAAATAATGTAATGGAACCTACTATTCATTTATCTTAATTCATTTTATCTCTTTTACACGATTTTTTTTCACGTCTGTTTAACTATAAGAGGATTGAGCGTAAATTCTTTTTATGTCCTTCTTTTGTGCGGCCCTTGAATGTAAAGGTTATGCATGTCTGTAATAAATAAATCACAGAGCTCAATGTCTTACACATAATTTTATTTCAATACATTTTGTTTTGTAAAACAAGTAGATGGAATAAAGTAATAGCTGCGAGAATTTAGTTTAAGGAATGTTGACTGTTTCTAACACTAAAAAATCCTGTGTAATTCACAGTTACAACTTCAATACAATTATTTGTCTTATAATATAAATAGATGGAATAAGGTAGTGCATGAAAGAATAACGTCAAATGGATGTCATTCGCTCAGATTTGTCTTGTTACTTCATATTGAAAATCTTTTCATTTGATCATAGGCAAGTTAGTTTTATGAGATCCACAAAATATACAGATGATTAATAGTTTGATAATTACAATTAGGGCCGGCTAAAGGATTTTTGCGCCTCACAAAACTAGAGCTAAATGAATGGATAGTACTAAAATCGTAATGCAGTGCCTGTGCGTCTGTGTACTACACCGCACACTTTGCTACGCCACGAGCCTGCCCTGACTTGCGGCTGTAGCAAGTCTTTAATGAACATGTATGCACACCAGCAATCAAATATGATTGTGGATTTCTTTCCCAACGTACCTACCTATTATATCATAGTTATAGAGAAACGCCAATTTTCTCATTCTATTACTCTTTTGTAATATATCTGTAGATAAACGTTAATCCATTTGACAATATTTTAGAGCTTTAACTTGAATTAATATTGATTAATCATACACATTTACATTAAAAAGTAAACATGTTATATAATATATTTCCTTTATATTATGAATAACGTGCTTCACAAACTAAAATTTATTGTATAATATTACAAGGTATTGTATAATATTAGCATATAATTTAAAATTATAATATTTTCTTAGCAGAAAACAAAGCCACATTTAGTTTTCTTTTGTTACATAATGGTCAGCATTTCATAATTTTATATTTTTAGGAATATCAGCACAGCTTGTCATTATTACACGATTGAGTATACCAAGTTTGCGACGTATAACAAATTCAGATTATAATATTACGTTACCCACATTTTATTTCACTAGTAATACTTTCCCTAATTCTGACACATAATTCATAGACAATACAATTATATCAGACATAGACGATACATACAGATATCATAGACTAATATACAATAATATTATCTATGTATGACAACTGACACATGACTTTCAAACTCGTCAAACTTGCAACGGCTTGTTCCAATCGCCGGTTCTCCGTAAATCAATTGAATTTATCAAAGATGTCTCTTGAAGATGCGAAAAAACTTGCTGCATTTAGAGCAGTCGATGAGCATGTACAGACCAATTTTGTTGTCGGTATCGGAAGCGGCTCCACTGTCGTTTACGCTGTGGAGAGGTTAGGAGAAAGACTTCGCAAAGAGAATATGAATCTCGTTTGCATTCCTTCATCATTCCAAGCTAAACAATTGATCCTGAAACATAAGTTAACTTTGGGAGATTTGGAAGTTAATCCCGTTATCGATGTTGCTATCGACGGTGCCGACGAAGCTGATTCTAATATGACACTAATAAAAGGAGGCGGAGGATGTCTGCTGCAAGAAAAAATTGTCATATCGTGTGCTAAAAAATTTGTCGTGATTGCTGACTATACAAAAGATTCTAAATTGTTAGGAGATCAGTACAAAAAAGGAATACCCATTGAAGTTGTACCGATGGCATACATACCCATACGAGACAAGATCGTCAAACTCTTTGGCGGTGAAATCATTCTCAGAGCTGCAATAGCTAAAGCCGGCCCGTGCGTTACAGACAACGGCAACTTTATACTTGATTGGAAATTCAACAATCAAAACTTAAACTGGAAAGACGTTAACCAAGAGATAATGATGATTCCTGGAGTCGTGGAAACCGGCTTGTTTGTTGGGATGGCTAGTATTGCATACTTTGGTTTATCAGATGGATCTGTCACTGTTCGAGAATAAATGAGATAGATAGTCTGAACTTATAAACCTATCAAAAATTCCTTAAATGATGTTTTGCCATAATAATTTTTTGTATACTATTATATTTAGTTTATTAAAAATAAGAAAACCAGCTATACTGCATAATGCGATTATCAGTATAAGTTTGTGCTATGATCAACAACTATAATACAATGCATAATATTTATTTTTTTAAGTGTGAAAATCGTAATCATGTTATTTTTTTATATCATATTAGAAATATAACTTTCATTCTACTTCCAATGGTAAAAAAATAAATTTCTTTTCATCTCTTAGCATTTGTATTAGAATATGCATTGAAAATTGCTTACTCCTTATTTATTTTATTTTTTAATCCATGTCCGCTCCCAATGTAGATCCTAATGGAGGTATCAAAAGTTTTTCTATGAGAACTGTTTATTACTCATTCGCTCGACTGCCTCATCATTCTATCCCTGCTACTTTCTTTTTCAAAGAGAGTAGTAGAGATAGAATGATAAGACTGGACAGGACTAGTGGTTTGCTTCTCGCTACGCCCAGTTATTAAAGTATTGGAAAGCGTGGTAGGGAATTTTTTAGACTGAGACTCGGCACGGAAGTCCACAATGCTAACCACTGCGCCATAGGACCTCGACTCCTTAAATACAAAGCTTTTAATTTCATCAACACCTTGAATCTGGATTCTCAATTTTTATTTGAAAAATCTATATCTTATCCTTTAGGCACGTATGCCTAAAATAGATTTTCAATAGCGACTGATTCATACCCAATTTTTAAAAGAATGGGTCGCAAATGAACAAATAAATAGATGTAAAAATTGTTTTTTCACTTTAAAAACATTTCTAGTTACATTCTGGACAAATAATTTTGAAACCAGTGATTGTGAATTTTTTTATTTAAAATTAAAAGCATCTCGGAAAACTGACTGTTTGATTTTTTAGTAAGGACGAATTAATATTATATCATGAAGTTTTCGATTTATATGGTTGGTGTCTTACACTTAGTTGTAGGGCCTTATGGATTACTCCAATTGCCCTTTCGTCTGATGTTGGGGTTTCCCCTCTTTTTAGTGTTGGTTCCTGTCTCTTTTTTTTTATATATTTTTTTTTATTTTATTTTTTTGATCCCATATTATTTTTTTTTTTTTAATATGAGTGAGACAGGATAGTCATGTGTATTGTATTGTTTTCTTTTTTGTTTTTATTAGTTTTTTTGGGATACAGGTGATACAGTTTACAAAAATAATGAAGAAGAGGATAATACAATGAGCAAAAGTAATAAAAAAAAAAAAAAGAGAAAAAGAGTACAGTAAAAATAGAAAAACAAAAATATAATGATAAAAGATAAAAGAAAGAAAAAGCGTGGGGGGTCATGGTTGTTGGCAAGTCGACGTTTTGTTGACGTTGGTTGACACTGTAGGGTGATTCATTAACCTCGAGCAGCATTGTTATTTTTTTTTTGTGGGGAAATGCTTGTCTGTTTAGTTTTTTAATTTTGATTTTAGGATTTTAGGATTTTTTTTTTTTTTATATAAATTCCGTGTGGTCCCTCTTTTTTTTGTTTTTTACCCTCGAGAGGAGGTCGAGCCTACAGTGTTGGCGTGTGTCGTATGCCGAGCGTGGTTTTTGGAGACACCCCGGTGTATGCGCCCATTTTGTGGCGTACCAGCATGTAGATGAGGGGTCGGAAAGAGCTAGGGGGGTTTGAGAAGGAGAACCTTTCTTGGCCGCGCTATGTCTGTGTGTGGGTATTTTATGTAATCGTTTAGTAGCGATTTGATAGTGTCGTTTGGGTGGTCTGCCATGTCGCTGTAGAATTTCTTCGACAGCTTCATGACGTGTTCGAGTATGGTGTCAGTTTTGGTGTCTCTGTGGAGAGTGGTATTTCGAACGAACCAGGGTGCGCCTGTTATCATTCGAAGTGATTTGTTTTGTATAGTCTGGAGCGTCTGGATGTGTTTCATGCTTGCGTATGCCCATATCGGGCATGCGTAAGTCATGATTGGACGAGTAATCGCGGTGTACAAGAGTAGTTTGCTGTTTATTGCAAGTTTACTTTTGTGCCCAATCATCGGGTAGAGTTGGCCTGTGACTTGGGATGCCTGTTTTTTTTTTACAGATATATGTCTGCTGAAATTTAGTCGCGAATCAAGAGTGAGGCCGAGGTATTTTACCGTTCGTGCCCACGGGATGTCTGTGTTTCGCATCCGGATGCATTTGATATTCTTACCGTGTCTATTTGGCCTGCGGCTGAAGGTTATTGCAGTGCTTTTTTCTGGGTGTATTTGAATGCGCCAGTTGGCGCACCAGGCTTGGATGTCCGCACTTGTCTTTTGTACATGTGCGGTGGCTCTATTTCTGTTTAGCGATCGTGCTAGGATCGCTGTGTCGTCTGCGTACTGCGCGACGATTGTTTCGTTTACGCCCGGTATGAAGGCGGGTAGTGGGATGTCATGAGTGTAAAGATTGTACAGCAGGGGCGATAAGGCGGACCCCTGCGGCACACCGGCTGTCGGCGTACGCGTCGTCGATAGTTCGCCGTTGACTTTAGTGCGGAAAGTTCTGTTGGTCATGAATGAGTTTATGATTTTTAACATTGGACTTTCGAGGCCGGCCTCGGAGAGTTTGACTATCATACCTTCTATCCAAACCTTATCGAAGGCTTTGGCTATGTCGAGAAATAGGCCAGTGGTGAAACATCGGCGGTTGAAACCTTCGCTGATGAATTCAACAACTCTGAGTAATTGGTGGTTGGTGGAGTGTCTGTGACAGAAGCCGTGTTGCTCATCCGGGATGAGTTTTTTTTCCGTAACGAACTCTTCCAGTCGGGATTTAATTACACGTTCCAGTAGCTTTCCCATTGTCGGGAGTAGGCTAATGGGTCTGTGATTTTCTGGAATCTCGCGAGGTTTGCCCGGTTTCGGGATTAAGATGATGTCTGCGGCTTTCCAGGCGGGCGGAAAGTGTTGGAGGGCTAGGCATGCGTTTATGATCGTTGTTAGTGCTTTGACACCGTTCTCGGGAAGGTGTTTCAGCGCGTTGTGCTTTATTTCATCGTTGCCAGGGGCTTTACGATTGGATAAGCATTTGATTCTGCATTCGATCTCGCCCGTGGTTGCGGGTGGGATGGCAGTCGCGGTCGGAGATGTTGTGATCTCTTCAGTGATTTTAATATATTTGGCGGTTACTGATTCTATACGTGTTTTGAGCACGAGGTCGTTTTGGTTGAATTCATTCGGAGAGAATTGTTTCTCGAGTGATTCCGCGAAAGTTTCTGCTTTTTCCGCGGCTGTGAAGACCGGGCCATTCGGACCGTTGAGCGGTTGAATGGGGCATTTTTTGTGTCTGACTGCTTTGCTGAGAATCCAGAAGGGATTGCTTCCTTTGGTCATACCCTGTAGGTATTTGCCATAGGAGGAGTCTCTGTGCTCCCGAAGTTCAATTTTAATCTCCGCGGTGAGACGGTTTTTGAGCGTTCTTGCTGTGGGATTGGCGTGCCGGCGCCATTCCTTAGCCGCTCTGTTTTTTTCCCGAATTAGGTTTTTAATTCTAATTGGGATATCTGGTCTATGGTCTTCCACGGGGACTTCGGTTGTGGCGGATTCTTTCGCGGCGCGTATGGAATCCGTCAGACCGGCAATTGCTCTGTCTATGTCTGCCGGATTGGCGGGGCTGGCAGGGCTGTGGAAATTGTCTGAAAAGTGAGTGCTGAAATCTTCCCAAGAGACTTTGTCTCTGGTTTTTTTCGACACGATAGCAAGGGGGTCAAGGGGGTCAGCTAAGAATAGAAGGACCGGCCGGTGGTCTGAGTTTAGTTCGTGAACGACTCTGATATGCGGTGTGTGCGACATCGCTATTAATAGTGCGAAATCGAGCACATCTTGTGTGTTCGATGCAGGGTGGTATATGGTTGGCTCATTTGGAGGGGCAATGACGGCGTTGTTATCTAGTGCAAATTTGTAGACGGCTCGGCCACGAAAGGTGGTCCGGCGGCTATTCCAGGCTGAGTGTTTTGCGTTGAAGTCCCCGGCGATAACGGTGGCGGGGATATCATTCAACAGCAGATCGTTTAAGTCTGATGCTGCCAATGTTGATCGGTGTGTCGGAGGGCAGTATACAGATATTAACTGTATTTTGCCTGCATTTTTTGTGTTCATGCATATCGCGGTTGATTCTAAATTGCAAGAGTTTAGACGCGGTTTCTGGATAATAGCACAATGGTCTATGTGTGATTTTATTACGATGGCGGTTCCTCCGCCTTTCGCGTGCGTCCGGTCGGTCCGGTGCGTACTGTAATTCGGGAAGTTAATCAGTGTCGCGGGTTTCAAAAACGTTTCATTGACGAGTAATGCGTCAATGTCGTGTGTTCTTAGGAAATTTTGCACTTCGATTTTATCGTTGCGTAAAGTACCGTTTGCGTTCCAGAACGCTATCTGTAGTGATGTAGGTCTAGTTTTAATGTTGGCCATGGTTGGTTAAGGAGGTGGTCTGGTAATAGATGTCGCACACGCGAGCAATGGTTGCTTGGCTGCGCGCGATTGAGTCCTGAAGTTCTCTTACGAGTTCTTCCAGGGCCCTGTCACGCGCGGCTTCGCGTGGGACGGAGGGAGTAAAATACTTGGTACTCACTTTGGGTTTTGGTGTCGGTCTCAGTTGTGTCATGTCGGCAACTTTGGCTGCCCAAGAAGTGCTTGGTCGTTGTTGTTGAGTTTCTCGTCGGGCTGAGGGGTCTTCGTATCTACGTCCTGTATTAGACGGCAGTGCAGGCCAGTTCTCGGCACGCTGTATGGGTTTGCCCGCACGTGGATGGTGGGGGCAGCCCTGGTAGTTTGCCGGATGCTGTCCAGAGCAGTTTGCGCAGGTGGCTGGACCGTCCTCTCGTTTTTTGTTGCATGAGTCGGTGCGGTGGTGCATCCCACATTTTACGCATTTTGGCGGTGCGTGGCATCCAGTCTGGGAGTGACCGAACATTTGACAATTGTGGCATTGTCCTAGTTCGGTCTTTCGTTTTAGTGATTCCGCCGAAACGTTGTAGCTTCCAAGTCTTCGGATCGCGAATGTTTTTTTCCCTTCTGCGGTATGCTCGACGTCGAGCAGCATGAGGGCCATTGGTGTTCTGGATTGACCTTTCTTCATCCTTTGTGCTCTTATGATCGGGTAGCCTTCTTCCCGCAGCATTTCCTCCACCTCCGAGTCCTCGAAATTTTCGGGGATTCCCCTAAGTACGATCTTGTACGTTTTATCCTCCTTAAGGGTGTAACAGTGGAAGGAAATGCTGCGTTTGTCTAGGAAGTCGATTATTCGTCGGTAGATTGTGCTGTTATCAGTATTGACTCTCAGGGAATCTTTCTGGTCTGTTGCAGAAAATCCTGAGAGTCCGGCGAGCTTAAGGTCCTTTTCAAAGATGGAGAAGTCTCTTTTTCGGTGGATGATTATTGGGGGCGTTTTTTCGGAGCTTTTGACTCTCTCTGTGTTGTCCCCATTTTTATTGGCAGTGGGTGTCTGTGGGGTGGTTTTGTCAGTCGTGGTAGTTGAGGCTACTTTTGTTTTAGGCTTGGCGGTAGAAGTCTGAGAAGCGGCGAGTATAGTTGGGGCTTCTGGTGGGTTTTTGGTCGTTTTTTTTGCCGCTTTTTTTGAGCGGCGAGTGGGTATGGTTTTGAATGTTTCAGTCTTGGATTCTTCGTCCTCTTCCGATCTAATTTTTCGTTTGAGAGGTTTGGTTGTTCGTGGTCGTGATGTGGACTGTTGCGTGTCTGAGGATTCATTGGCTGACTCGTCGCAGACCATGTCCACCCAGATGAGTTCTGGGGTCGGTGCGTTTTTTTCCTCAATGATTTTTTTAAGGTTGTTAGCCTTTTCGTCTGTTTCAGTGCATGGTGAGAATGCCATACAAAGCAGCTGGTAGAGCGTGAGGAGAGACTCAACAGAGATGAGGCCTTTTCCATCCTTCCCTGTATGGAGAAGGTCCGAGATCTTGAATAGTATGGAATTCTGGTGGGTCTTGTCGGTAATAATCTCCTCAGGAGACAAATCGGATATTGTGTTGTTATTGTCTAGCGTTGCGGTCGGGCTGTTGTTGTCAGACATTTCGATTATTGTTGTAGTATGGCTTGGTCGGTGTGAGTGGGTAGTGCTGGTTTGTGCGGTTGTTGGTCTTGCGGGTGAAAAGTTCGGGAGCGGTGGTCGGTGTTGAATGGCTATAGTCGGTAGGTTTAGTATTGTTGTCTGAGATATTGTGGAACAGTAGCGATAGTGGCGATGTGCACTGGTCTGCTATCTGATCGTGAATGTTCGATTTATACTGATGCATGCTTCTTTAAATACTATGATCTGATAAATTTACTAGGGTAATGTTGGTTGTGAACATTAGATGCTTTATTTGTCGATTATCTTTTAGTGCCTTATAAAAAAAAACATTAAATAAATACATTTTTTTACAAAAAGTATACTTTATTGATAAAATACCTTTACACAATATAAGCAGAAGTTTTATTACAAAAAATCAGTTGTGGTGCAGTTGCATGACTAGAACATCATATTTGTGTAATTATTTATTAAGTAGATAGGTTTTGCTTTTTAAAAAAATAATTTATTCCTTAATTTTATATTTGACCTCTCAGGGTTCAGATTCTTACTCATTTTTTAACATCAAAAAATTAAAAAGTACCCTCGACATCTATGTGTGACAACCAATATTATGGAATCGCCTAATCCAATATTCAGATAATCAAACTAATTAAATTACTTCTATTACAAAAGAAAACCATGTTTTTGATTCTCATTGTCAAATATTTAGAACAGATATCCTGCATCTAAATTGTTATTTAGTCAATAGAAGAATATTTCAAACAACATTGGTTACTCTGTTAAACTATGTCCATTCAGCACCTCATATTAATTTTATTAATAGCAAATGACTGCTTTCAAAGGAAACCTTTCATAAATTGATTTTCACACAAAGAAAATAAGGGCGCTTCCTGTTAATTGATATACAACATTCTGTTTCATATCCAACGGTAATATTACTACAATAATACTTGAATAAAATGGCAAGTCAGATATGACAATACCTTAGTTGACTTGGAATTGTTTTTATATCAGTCCATTGAATAGTTTTTCATCGCTGAAAAGAAGCAAATCACATATAAAAAACCAAAAACATAATAGGCATTTGCATATTATGGATTCAAAAAATAAAACATTCTTGATTAATTTTAAAAGTAAAACACTCACTTAGTTTCGCTCATAATAAATAAATGTGGCATTAAAACAGGAGTGTTTTATTTCATGAATATAATGCCTCTACCAATTATTGAAACAGTAAACACCTTTAAAAGTAATTTATAATGATAAATATCGACACAACACTGTACAACATTCACAGAGAAACGAAAGCTTTTTTGCAGAAGACGCTAATTTAAAATTGAGCTGATATTATTTATTGGCATATTCAAACATTGACCGCGAAGATCTGCTAAAAAAATATTGGCAGCAGAAAAATCACAAAATCCTTAATTCTAAAGTCAAGTGAAAATATTTTTTATTTTTGTTGCATGATATTTTTTTAACTGTTATTTAAATATCAAATAAATAGGTGACACTACTACACCATACGAAGACACAGAAGGAACTACAGATAACACATTGAGTTACAGACTTAGATGATATGCCCAAAATATTTTCATAGCATTAGCCGTCATGAAGTATTTGACCGATACATGGGGTTTCAAACGGTGAGTTATAACAAGTCGATTGCCTGCAATTGTTTCAATCAAGTAAACACTGCACAACGAAAAAAATGCTTCATTTCAGTTATAATTGAATTCACTGCAAGTCATTTCTTAACTCACTCCACTTGCAGCTGACAAAGCCGTGTTAGAATGGGAAAACAAATGCTGTTCAATTCTAATTAAATTCTCTGAACTTATTTGTTTTCTCACTCTGCCTGCTAATGCAGGGTCGCGTTGAGAGTGGGAAAGCAAGTGATAAGCAATGATTCTAATGCCATATTGTCAATCGAGTGACTCTTTCACTACAAAGATAATTTTATAAAATTTGTTCATTTACGAAAAATGCATATTTACTGTTTTTTTTAATGCAGCTATGATCACTGAATTAAAATGTGAAATATGTCATCCAAAAGTTTACTATTGATGATAGCAAAAAACTTTCAACAGCAATTACAATTGAATATACACAACAAAACCAACCTGTATGCCATTCCCAATAAAGTGACCATAGCTACATGTTGAAAGTCTTTGATAGATCCTAATAAATTTCATAAATCACCAGTTAACATCATTGATATGACATAGAAATAAGTAGGCATCAATTTTGAAAATTATAAACTTTCAAAATATCTAATTGGTATAAGATTATTGATATGCAAGTAAGTTTTTTTTTTATAATTCGTTTCCAAATAAATGTAGTAGGTATATTTTTTCTAACTATCTGTAAATACGACTATAGTTTGCTAAAAATCATTGACACTATCAACTAACTGCCTATCGACTTCTAACAGATATATTAAAAGTAGGCCTATACACGGATTCTTATAATATAATTTTATAGAGCACAGATTGCCTATTACAGTAGTATTGTTTGAAGAAGGAATGTCAGAGAAGTTTGCAACACTTAAATTTGCGATAGATGTCTCCAAAAATATTAAAAGTTCAACACTCAGCTTACAAACAAATCCATACATTAGGTCTGCATGGGCCCCTACCCGGCCCAGTAAGCGCAATTGAGATTCGAGCTCAGACCGGTCCCGTGTAAGGAATTTATTTCTTCAGAAAAATATTTCAGACCATGTTTGTGTTATAAGTCAGCCGTGATGATTTTAATTATTACCAGTTCTATAGAGAATCGTAAATTGTTGTAAATTTGAAAAAGACTGGTTTTTTCGGGCGGAGGAGTCTACGTCTGGGCTTCGGGTCGGGTTCGGGTAACAAGTGTGGTATTTAACTCGGGTCAGGCCAGTCTTTCGGGCTCGGACCGGGAAATTTTGTAAAATTTCGGCCCATGCAGACCTCTACCATACTTATAAATGCTTATATAAATCATTAAATAATATTATGATTATGTTGACCAAACAAATTTTAGAAGTTAAAAAGAAAATGAGAAAAACAGTTCTTCAAATTGAATATTTTTAAAAGCTTAGGGGTCACACAGTTCACACTGCAATCTTATTTATTGCAATATGGTGGTTGAGATACATAGTTCAGAGATTAATTTCCTGTTGATGTATTTACAAAATCATTATCATTGATTGAATTGGCTTAGTAATAGTCCATTACAATAAGGTAAAACAAAGCAATGTACGAGAACTATTAAATATTGTTGATGGCTATTTCGGCATCATGCTATTGTCTAAAATAGTTTTTTTCTGTAGTAATGGTTATGTCAATCACAATAATATTGAATAATTTTGATGTAACAAAATACATTGTTATTTTTTACCTTATTATAAATACTATAATATACAATATGAGAAAGAATTCCATTTACAAAATTGAATCTATTTAGTGTGCAACGCATTATTTTAAAAATCATATTCATTCCACATAAAATCAAGCTCATTTGACAATATTGATTTCCTATTTAACCTGCAAGCATGCAATTAAGTTATGCTAGATTATATGCCCAATAATAAAATTATACACAATATTAATTCAACTTCCTAGCTAAGCGTTAAGACAATCCAATGGGATGCCCCTGTGCGACCCAATATATGCAGACTAAATAAATAATTGTGTATAAGACATAAAAATTCAAATGAGATTAGCAATTTAAATATGTATTTATGACCTATTAAAAACAAACATTTATTTGATTATCCAAATAAGATCAATAGACACAAAAAAACAAATTGAGTTTATCGCTAACTTCGGATACCCATTTTCATACTGTTGCTTTAGGAGTTACCCAATCAATATTTTTTACAACGTAAACCAAACCAGACGATAAGACAACAATAATTTTTGGAAGCGCATCATTTTAGCGATGAAATATAAGTAAGATGAAAAACACACATTAAATAAATGATGAGATAGTCAGGTTGTTTCTTTATACATAGATAACCGTGTCCTTTAAAATCATAAACGAATATTAAAGTAAGAAATTACGTAAACTTAATAAACTAATTAATATAAACTCGTTTTCTTCATGATCCGTAGGAATTCCTCTTGGTTGATTTCACCATCGCCGTCTCGGTCTGCTTCGTCAATCATCTCTTGCAACTCTTCATCCGTCAAGTTTTCTCCTAATTCTTTAGCTACTCTCTTCAGGTTTTTGAAGGATATTCTTCCTAAAATATTATGTATTTCGATTATATATCAATTGACTTTCTAAATTAATGCGTTGAAAAGGATTAGATTAAAAATAAAACAAATGCTTGAATGTGACATTCATACTTTTCCATGTTTATTGTATTAAAAGGCATTGATTTCTTCAATGTTTTGATCCCTCCTACCTTAATTCTAAAGAGTATTTACTTTTAATTATTTATTTTTTTATTCCATAAACTTTTTTACTGTATCATATTGAAGATAATATCTCCTCAATGATACACTTGAGGTACATCAAAATGTTATTAGCAACAGCGAATAGAATTACATAATAAAGTCATCAATAAAAAGTAGTTAATTTAATGGCGGTAATATAATTACTTTAAATAATAAATTAATTGGGGAATAAATGGTGAGGGGCAGGGAAGATAAACCTATTCTCCAAAAGAAGAAAGAAATTATTTGAATCAATAGATTTTTTGGAGACAAAAATAAATTTGGACGTTCGATAGGACCATTGCCGTTATTTCTACAGATTAAAAATCAAAATATCTTTTTCAATGGACATAAATTAGAAAATGCCAAATAATATGCTCCGAATCTTCCAAATAAGTTCATATGTTCCACATTGAGAACAGGCAGGTTTAAAGAAAAACTGATACGTCTCTAATAAACCTGCCTTTTATCACGACTGTTGAGTGTAAATGTTTAATATTAAAAATATAATGCTGCATACACACTGAGGAAAAATCTCTAATAAGAAAAAATAACATCTACCTGTTTCATCGTCATCAAACAACTTGAATGCTTTCATGATTTCTTCTTTAGTATCCTTTTCTGCCATTTTAATCGTCATTAATGAAAGAAAGTCGTCATAGGAGACTTTGCCTGTACCGTCTTTATCTATATCTGCAATCATTCTTTTTATTTCTTCCTTTTTTGGTTCAAACCCGAGTGCTCGAATGGCAACTTTTAATTCTTTCGTATCAATGGTTCCACTGTTTTCAGTGTCGTACAAGTCAAATGCCTCTTTGATATCGGTTTTCTGCTCATCGGTCAATTCAAATTTGGGTCCACCAGATTTCTTTCTTGCGCCCGTTGTCGGTAAAACTGTAGGAACAGCTGGTTTCTTCATAGGAGGTGCCACTGACTGAAAAATATGATATTAAAATATTTAATAAAAGCTACACTATGACACATAAATTAGAACACATAAAACATTAAACATCACATTTTTGAAGAATGCCTGAAATATTATTTAAATAAATATGTCACATCAGATCGCGAATAATTATATATTAAATGGAAATAAAATAATTTTGAAATGTATACTAAGCACAATACCATTTCGAATGTAATTCTAATAACAGGTAGTCGAATTAATCAATAACTCAGCGAAAATCAGTCCGTAAAAGGATTCAAAATACTTCCATATTTAAACAAAATTTAGCTGTCAGTTTTTTGTCTGTGGATTTAAAGGGCTGCCATACTAAATAAAATATGTTTTCGTACCTCTTTAAGTTAGAATAATTGGCGAAGAAATTGTGCATTTTTTTTTAATCCAAGAAAATTTAATAACTCCGACAATTTGTACAAAAACGAACTTTTCAAAATAAATACACAAGTTTCTTATTAAAGTAACCAGTATTTTCATTCATCCTTTTTTTAATTCTCACAAAAGATAAAAAAGCATTTAGATTTGCTAAAAAAAGTAATTAATCGATGCCTTAAAATCAACTCCCATTTTTAATTCACTGCATTATATTAAATTATAATCTGCATAAGACTGCCCATCAGATGGCACACCCATCAAAATAAACTCGACAAATAACCTAACCTAACCTAACGTAAATGACGATTCATAAATTTTACAGGAATGTTCAGGTTTTAATCATAACAAAAAGTTTTATTAACTTCCTCTCAATTGGTTTCCTTTTATGAGCTTATTGCGAGGAAGTAAAAAAACAACATTGTAAAATTTATGAATTATTGCTTACGATTTTTGCCGATTACTGGTTGATATATTTCGGGTTTGATGCAGTGTAGTAACCACTCTAATGCGTTTTTTTCTACCCATCTTTTAATGAAAAAAAACCATAGAGAGAGTAAATAAATGACTTCTAGTCCCGTCCTGGTTCCATTTCCCCCCAAAGAGTTTGAATTACCTAAGGTTGCCAGATTTCTTGCAGGTCAAACTGGGACATTTGTCCGATTTACGTCTCGTTTTTTTTTAACTCTTTTGAGACTTTTGAATCCAAAAACCCAGAAATTTACCGATTTCCTCAAAATACCAGCGTGACTCGTTTTTTTTTAGCTCTTCCAATATCTCAAGATTTACCTATTTCCCCAAATAATCAGCATTGGTCGTAAACCGGGACATTTGGGCGTCCCGGGAGGTTTGTTCGGGACACGAGACTCAAAACCGGTGACAGTCCCGGTTAATCGGGACGCCTGGCAGACCTTAATTACCTGAACAATAATCAATCTTATAGTTTCTAACATCTTCTATAATAAATATACTTTATGAGTCTCTTGACTACAATACAATTTGCAGTAGGTCACCTGTAATCTATTGTTCAAGTACCATAGCTCCATGACAAATTATACTTCAATTAATCGTTTTGTCTTACATTTGTCAAATTTGAATCGTTCAAACTATGTACATTCTCAAAGATTTTGTCACTAACGACCCGGGTTTCGCCTTTCGGCATCTTCAGGCATTCAAGCGCACGGATGAACTTGAACTGACGTTTATTAAATGAAAGTTTCGTGCTTATATAAGAAATAAATGCATCACTGAGTCCAAAGCCATTGCGGGCGAAAAGGATGAGCTCATGGGAATGCCAAAAGATTTGAGTAGTAAGTAGTTTCAAGAATTATATTATTTGTTTGTCAGCAAAGGTTTTATGATTATATAGGGTATAGAAGTGGATATGCGGGAAAGTTTAATATTTCATTTAATATCAGAAGACTTTGCAGCTGTGCTCAATGGATTTCTAAAATTTCTTGGATAAAGAGCTTATGACCGCCGTATTTGGGTGTAACATTTTTATCCCTTGTTCCTGATTGAATACGTGTCCCTCCGAAATTAAGTGATTAGCAAAATTAGATGTGTCTTTTTTCAATCTAAAGGCTATATGCCATATGTTCTAAAACTTTACATTTATTACATTTTTCAAGTGCATGGCGAATTGGCGTCAGCTGTTATGTCATGTACTGTAATTTTGATTTTTAACAATAAATAAATAAATAAAACTCGGATGTTCAGTGTCCTTTCTGTTTTGCCGATATAAAACTTTGTACATCATTCTCACGAGTCATTCATCCTTTTTTTAATTCTCACAAAAGATAAAAAAGCATTTAGATATGCTAGAAAAAGTAATTAATCGATGCCTTAAAATCAGCTCCCATTTTTAATTCACTTCATTATATTAGATTATAATCTGCATAAGATTGCCCATCAGATGGCACACCCATCATATTTAAAAATGTCCTTAAACAATTGATCGACAAATGGGAGAAGGTCTGTATCAGTACCGTGGGGGACCTGCAGCCTTTTGACTAGATCAGCCAATTGTTCTTTTGAAAATTTTTGGAAGAGCTAAAAAAAAGCTCCTTTGGGCAAATCCGTAAATTCTCGAGTTTTTGGTTTTCAAAATTCTTGGAAGACCTAAATAAAAAAGATCCCACACTTGTAATTTAGGGCAATTTGCAAATTTCTGGGCTTTAGAAATTGTTTCAAAATCGCCTGCCAAAGATTCCCGAATGTCAATGTTTTTTTTTTTTTTTTTAACCATGTCCGCTCACAATGTGGAGCATATGGACTCCTTATGGAGTTTATCTCAACATAAGTGTTTTCTACGAGAACTGCTTGTTACTCAGTTGCTCAACCTCTCTTTGCAAAGAGTGTAGGAATAGAAGGAAAGGGCTGGGACAGGACAAGTGGTTAGCTAATCGCTCTCAATAGGATAGGATGGGTGGGAGGGGGGAATTCAAGACATCACATACATCCATGCCTTTGAACAGAAATTCATAAATCGATTGAAAAATCAATTTATAAAACTGCCCATACTGGGATCCCAATGTTTACTGTGGCCTTATGTTGAATCAGATAAATGAATGTGGCCTTTAGAAATTAAAAGGTTCCCCACCCCTGGTATATAAGGCCTTGAAAGGCAATTATATTTTGATGTGTTTTTTCTTGTACAGGAGAGGAAAATTACAAGTTAAAAACTCGATTTAAAAAAAAGTTTATTAATCCGATCAGAATTTCAGTTCAAAAATCTTACAAATTAAAATAACTGAACATTTGTCATGTGAACAGCGTAAATTGATAATCTTAAAACGTATAAGGGACAATCATATAACTAACACAGTAGCCAATGAATACTGCATGGATGGTCCGGTAGTGTTATAACAAAGTGCATAATTAATCATCCGAATTTAAAATTAATTTTCGTACTTGGTTGGACAAAACATTTTTTTTAACTTATCCACATTTGTAGGGTTATCGAATAGTCAGTATTTATATTTTAAAATCAGAGAAAAACTAATACACTGGTATTCAAACACACTCACAGGTTAATTTATAAGTTGCCTTAGTATTAAATATCAACTGACAGCCAAAACTGTCAGACAAATCCAATCGAACATGTGGATCTATTACACTCATTAAAATTACTATCACAAAATACTATAATGAAGTCACACACGAACATTATAATAATTATGTAGAATACGTATCATTTAATTTAACCACTAGAGTGAACGACACCAACATACAAACAATACATTGAAGAATTTATGAAACACAACATAAATACAGCAAATCATGAATTATATAGTTCGATCGTCAAAATAGTGTTGATAGATTTTTCATATTGATGTGATAAGCAGAAGTAAAATAACTCACGATCAAATCAATCAGAGCAGAATCTGATAAGACTCGATCGAAGATTTTTAATTATTCAAAAGACTTGATTTACTGGATTGTAATGATTCTGGAAACAGAAGATTTGTAAAATGGCATATTAATATTCGTTGAACAATGACTTCATGTTATGGTCAATAATTAGCAGTCTAATCGAGGTATGTATGTAAAAAAATATAAATAATCATAAATTTACTAATACCTAAAGTTTATATTTACACAGTAAACACGTAGGGTCCCACACGATTTTAAAAATTTGTCTTTGAAAGTCAGCCTGCAATAAATATAACTTCAGACCTGGTCAAGTTCCATTGGGTACTTTCAATCACCAAAAAATCTTGAATAATTTTGTCTGCGAAACCCATATTAAAAAAGATAAAAGGAAACTACATAGTATATATGAATGATTCATTCTCAAACCAATATTTTCATCTAGAGTGGCAATGCGTAGTCAGTTTACTAAAGTGTTCACTTGTAAAAGTCTCGCATTGGGTTTAACAGATCATTTTTTCTTCTTCTTATGTTTTCCCTGTGGCTCCGGAACGGTATCAGCTTTTCTTTTGCCTCCGGCACCTCCCTTAGCTCCGCCGGCTCCCGGAGTTCCGGACCCTGCCCCAGTTCCTTTCTTCTTCTTTTCTGCTCTTTCTTTCTCTTCTAATTCTTGATTTTCTCTTTCTATCAAAGTGATGAGGGTATTGCAGCGCCTTTGCAGTTCGACGGCGGTTCTTGATTTCAAAAACCAGTCAAATCTGAATTGCGGGGCTGAATGAACTGAAGCTCGCAGTTCTTCGTATACATATTCTTTGTCAAAACCTAACTTGTGAAGCATGCAGACAAGAAACCTGGCAAGTGAAAAAATACATCAATAAACATGACAAAATATTAATACACTAATCATTTTATAGAATATCAGATGTACAATTGTACAGTACTAAGTGCGCTGTTTGTGTCATACAGATCGTGTATCGCGTGTACAGTCAGTTGCATGGTGGTTGGCATTGCTGTGAAAAAGATAATTATTGCTTACCTTTTCAAGCTAGCGATATGGTGTTTGTCCAAAAAAATAGTGATTCATACTAGTAAACAATGCTATTTGCATGAAATCATCTCGATCTTGTAAGGCAAAACTATATAGCTTCATTCCAAATATATTTAAAACTTGAATAAATCTTATAGGTTATCCGCAGAAGAAAAACTGAAGAATTTAGTGGTCAGTAAAACAACAGTCTGTTTTAAACAACATAAGAAATGCAGCATACATGTACACCTTTCTCATTAACTTGTGGATTTGCATTCCAGTTAGGGAATATTTATCCCCATCAAATTCATCATACTAAGTCATCGATTTTCTTCAAATTTCCACTCAATCTGCTCAATTGTTTTGTAAAATACATTTCTTATCCCATAATGGAGGTTGCAAATGCGTTTTGTTAATAATACTTTGTGTTCAAGTTCAGTTTTACAAGCTGTACGTCCGTGCGCAGATGAGTTACCACACTCCCCACGTCCGTATCAGAATAAAATGATCTATGAAAGTCTGAGGTGCACACGATCCGCATTATACAAAAGTCCACTAAGCAGTACTTAAGTGTCTAAACATAAAATTTTCTTAGGTTTTGTTTTAATTGTTAGAATGGAATTCATAATTTCGAATATTTACCTATCCTCCTCTTCAATATAATTCTTTCCTTTATTTGTACCATATGAAATACGTAGCTGGTGGAACGGTGCACGATATCTAGCCATTTTAGCATCGAGAGCTTTTTTAATAGAAGCTCTTCTTTGAATTTTAGCTTCTCCCCTTTCAATTTGGCCCATAATACGATCAATGTCTTGTAATTCATGGCATCGTTCCCAAAAAACTGCTGAATACTCCATTACCTGCGGGAAAAATCCAAAAAAATTCTCATAATTTTTTTATATTAAAAAATAAAAATGCTTTTTGAAACAATTACTTGTTTTAATAAAGGACTGGTTGGCTCAACATGAGCATTATCAACTAATGATATAAAGATATTTAAAAATATTCTTACATCTTCGGGACTCTTTCCTTCTACTTCTTTGGCAATGTTTTCTATGTCATCACGTCCATATTTTTCATTAGCTTTGATAAACTGATTGAAGTCACGCTTAGTCCAGTTAGTGAAACCTAAAATAAAAACAAAGTATTTATAAGCTGAAATAAGTCAACGAACCGGCAATTATCATAATTGTTCGGACAGAAATCGTGTATTTAATAATTACCTTGGGTGAGAAGTAATTCTTTCTCTTGAACTTCTTTATCAGAAAGCTGATCTGCCTCATCTATCTTCCTTTGTTCTTCTCGTTGAATCTTAGCTGCGTCAGGACCCAGTTCAGGATTCCTCGGAACTTTGTAACCCAAAGATTTGCGGAAATAGTAAATTTCCTGATCGAGTAGCTCAAACAAGCGAGGTGGAAAGAATTGAAAGTCTTGAACAATGGGTTGCTTGGGTGGTCGTGGCGCCTAAGACATTTTTTAATGATACATTTCATTTTAAAAATGTTTAAATAAGTAAATCACACAAACTTTCATTATAAAAGTATTAACCGTGGAAAAATTGGCAGTTGACTTACTTTAGGTGCTTTAGGTTCTGAAACTCGAAGTGCTTCCCTGAAGTAAGCATCAACGGCGTAATTTGCTTTTCTTTCTCTCTTAGGGGGTTCAATCCAAGTACCGACTCCCATAATTTTTTGTTTTTCACGATAATCCTCACCTGTAAGCATGAATATTTAAAAAAAAATTTTAGCAATGGTTTTTAAACTAAGGTAGTGTGTGTACTATTACAATCCGGGGCAAGAAACATTATCCTTTTCATTCTTTATTGCCTCAAACATAAATAATTTATAATGAAATATTTTACAAAATCGACGAAAGATGATATGAATACTGGGGTATTTACTTCCTGGGAGAACCCATTACTTAGGGGTAGTGTTTTTTATTACCTTCCCCAAACTCTGGTATTATGAATATCTTATCTTGTTATCTTAATACTTAGAAGTTTGACGAATCGGCTCGGACTCGAGGCAAAAAAAAACCTTTAATGCCGAAATTTCATTCATAAAGAAATGCCGTTGCAGTAATCTAATGCAGCTTCAAATTTTCAATATTTTAATATGATGGAGTAGTATTGAAATGTGTATTGTCTCTATCTAAGACATTACATAAATGGGAAAGGATTTAGTCAGGATCAGTTGATAGTGAAACTTTAATCGTGAAACATCATTTGCGTGCGAGTTCTACAATTCATCACTGAAAACCAAGTAATCGAGACCACTGTCTACATATGAAAATTTTAATAATTTTGTATAAAATTTTTGCCATGTCAAGTCTATTTTATCTCTCGCGGAAACTGACGACAATACAAATGACAATACAAATAATCTGAAAAAAGATTTTAAATAATCAATTTAAAAAAAGGACAGAAAAGTTGGACGTGTTGTTTAAAACACTTCTAACAATAAAACCAACATCAACAGCAACGGAACGAGTATTTTCAACAGCAGGACAAATTAAGATCAAATTTAAAATATGATACATTTAATGCTTTCTTATTTTAAAATATGAATTGTTAAAATCTGAATAAATGATTTATATTACATACAAATGAACTCGTTTTTAATATATTATTTTAGTACATAAATTTATATACGTAGTAATGTTTTGTTATTTTCATACTTACTGAAACTATCCAGATAAATCCGGATAGTTTCAGTTTTACTATTCGATATCCGGATAGTTAAAAATGATGAATAGTTGGAATCTCTAATCAGTAGGCATTTGATTTTTTTTACTAATAATAAGTACCCAATATATCACTTCATTAGCCCAATCCTTCTATCCCTACTCTCTTTGGAAAAAGAGAGGTTGAGCAACTGAGTAACAAGCAGTTCTCGTAGAAACACTTCTGTTGAGATAAACTCCATTAGGAGTCCATATGCTCCACATTGGGAGCGGACATGGTTTAAAAAAAAAAAAAATATATCATTATGCATATAGTTCTGCTAGGTATATAGCTATGAAATTGAAATACCAAAAGGTTGCTTAGTCCTGCACTTTGGTTGATAGCACCACAATTTGATAATTCACGATTATGTGAAGTATAAAAAATAAATGCAATTATAAATACATATAATCTTGTTTTAGAATTTTTCATTGTGCCAGTATTGTTTTTTGAAATAAGTGGGACACCATGATTAAAAACGGTGTGTAGTTACACAAAGTTTGAAAGCCAATGGTTAAAGTGAAAAAAATAAATATATGTAGACAGTCATGTAGGTATACTGGGCAATCTAATCACCATGTTTTGAGAGAATCATGAAATTTTGATATTTCTATTTATGTACTATAAATATTAGTTATCATTCCAACCACTTTAATAAGTCATTTATAGTTTTTTTTTTGCAAAAATTAGCTTTTTAACTAAATTGACTTGATGTATATTATTTTCAAATTATGTTAACAGCTTAACGACCACGGACGCGTATGAAAAACAAAGGTTGCTGGCTGGCGGACTCGTATATGCGAAGTATCCGGAAGCTAAGAAAATAAAATTTGGTAAAGATATCTCAATTGGTTTACAAAAATATAGTGAATTTAGTAAAATTACAATATTTGCGAATTTTTCGCAAAATCGCCCGGCCGCCAGGTGAAATTCTATAAAAAAAAAACTTGCTGTCGTTAAGCTGTTAATACATAAAATATGATGGAATTTATTTTTTCAAAAGATATAAGCATGATAAAATCTGCATTCATATGTCACAGCCAGTTTCTGACTAAATGCCTTCTGCCAGCATACCAACAATATATACATGAATTGAATTTACCTTCAAATTGATAAACGGAATCTGTGGGTCCTGGCGCTTCAATAGTAAATTCTCGGAGAGAAGATTCACCCAAAGTGTCCAATTTCTGTTTGAGCTCATTTGTCTAAAATCAAATATAATAATTTAATCAAACACAATTAAAAAAAAGTTGTCCAAAGAATGTAGAAAAGATCTTTATCTATTTTGGCTTACCTTTCGTTCTCCTTGTTCGAGTATAGTGTCTATATCTTCTTCAGTGAGTTCAGAATCTTTCGATGAGAAAACATGATTTGCTCCGTGTCGAATCATATTAAGCATCTCATCTTTATTCAGTTGATTTTTCTGGTCGACTAGTCGTCCAGACTGAATGACCAACTTATCTAAACGTAATTTAACTTCAGCCCTTTCCACAATTTTTTCCTCCACTGTATTTTCAGTAATGAAACGGAAAACACGCACCTGGAAAGTGATATTACAGAGTTAGAATGAGAGTGAATAATTAAAATAGGCATGTTATCAACTGGAAGGCAAAATAAAATATTTCCAATACATTCTCAAAAAAATATTCCAGTTACAAAAGAAAGTATGCTAAATCAAACAAACAATTAATAAGGAAATAGACATGTTCCAATTATGTTTTTGATAGCCAAGATTTAGGTTACAAATATCGAGTTGAAATTGTATAGTTCATAGCTAAACACCATTAAAAACAACAACTCCCGACATTAAATTAAAATACGACTCTGAATTCTATCAGCCATTATTTCATCAATCAACATGATGAAAAGGCTAATTGTTGAATATATTTGGCTTACTAATACTGTATGTACCAATGGATTACAACTTCCAAGCCGAATGGGCCCCCGAGGGGGCATTGTAATTGATAAAGAAATTCTTCCCTGATTTTTTGTAATTTTGCAAAATACTCTTTATTTGAAAATGGTTTAATCATTTTTAATGGGTTCGGACTTATAATATTTTTTTAACTTAGCATCATGCAATGGTACCACTTTTGGGTAGAGATATGTATGCAAAAATAAATAAAAAGGAGTCTTTAGTTTTTTTCATAACTCCGTAAAAAAAAACAGGCTGACTCCATAGCCCTAGGTGGATACTGCAAATAAGCCCTTTTATATTTCCAAGGTTACATTGGAAATAGAGACGAGTAATTTTGCCAGTGAGATAATATTTACCTGTTTCATTTGTCCAATCCTATGAGCCCTGTCCATGGCTTGAAGATCCATTTGCGGATTCCAATCGGAATCATAAATAATGACAACATCAGCTGAAGTTAAATTGATACCTAGACCACCGGCTCTCGTAGACAACATGAAAACAAATTTCTCACTGCCTTCCGAATTATACTCTTCTATTTGACGGTTTCGATCCTCGTGGGGAGTTTGACCATCCAATCGGCAATACTGTAAAAAGCCACAGAAATTTTAATTAAAAAATAAAAACCCATTGTTAAGTATACATACTTGACGTACAGCTACTTTGAATGAAGGAAATAACCATTTATAAATATGCTCAGGTGAGGTGAAAAAACGAACAAAAGGCAGTTATAAAAAAATTAGCAGTAATAATCATTTGACAAATCAAGAATGTAGTTTATACTGTGCTCTTTGAACATCTGAAAAAGTAATATGTTTTCAATAACAAAATTATACCAACAATAAAAATATTTGATGATGGAGGTGTACTAGTCACAGTACTGTCATTTACCTTATATTGCCGCCAATGACAGAAGTCCTCCAAAATGTCCAGCATTCTGGTCATCTGTGAGAAAATCAACACTCGGGATCCTTGATCTTTCAATCGGGGCAGGAGTTTCTCGAGAATCGACATCTTGCCGCAGTTGTAAACGAGATGTTCATCGGTGGTGTAAGGAGGACCAGGTTCGGCACCATCGAATAGATACGGGTGGTTACAACATTTACGGAGCTGCATGAGAATGTTTTGCAGTCGCATTTTTTCTATTTTACCAGCACCGTTCACTGTGAATTGTAACGGGTATTCATTAAATTTCTTTAAAAAAATGATTGCAAGAAAAAATATCAGGTTGGTAACAATAGACTCTACAGTTAAATAGGACTTTTGGAGAGACTAGGAGATTTGAAAAACTTGTATTGTTGCCTGAAACAATTTTTATCCTAAATGTCAACAAAGTTGAAATAACAAGTTTTATTAGACATATTTTTTAAGACTTTTTTTCACGTCTCTCTGTATTAATTCTTTCTTAGTACCGGTCCTTTCCTTTCAAACAGAATAGTTTAGCCTCGAACCTCCAGAAGGCTGATCTATCAGCACGCCTAGACTCCTGAAAGCCTCGAAGAGCCGATCCATAAGCTCAAAATTTTGTGCGCGTTATGAAAAACAATAGTTTCTTTGTCTTGTAGAATGTCTTTTTTTACGAGTAAATGTTTAGTTAATAGAGCAGGTCTGTGAGGCTTGTGAGCAGTTTAATATACCGACTCTTAGATGCTATAAGACATACATGGGCAACCACCGGCCCGCCAAGCAATTTTGTCTGGCCCTGATTCATCTCGGCGAAGTATTAGAGAGAGAAATTAATAGTTCCAGAGAGGGATTAAATAATGGAGATGACATGGATGCTTGCAGTGGCGCCACTCTACTATTTCATGATCACCACCGCTTGGACGATATATAAGATGTAGCAACTTGTTTTATTTAATATAATATTTCTTTATTATGTTTAATAATTTGGTCCGGCCCTCGACTCGGATACAGAATGATAATTTGGCCCCCGACCTAGAAAAGGTTGCCCATGCCTGCTATAAGAGTTAAGAAGCCTGTGGAGTAATGTTTACAATATTAAAATGTTAATCTTGCCATTTTAAAAATTTCGTTGTAAAAAATTTACAACATAATTGTTTAATATTTTACCTATATCAATGTCTTTCATGAGTACTTTAGTATACCATTCTCTTTGCATTTTACTTAATCCAACATACACCTTCACTTCCTTTTTAGGTTTCAACTTTTTCTCCACTTCAGATTTCAATCTTCTCAACAGGAAAGGTCTGAGAACGGCGTGAAGCCGCTGAACAAGAGAATTGTCACCTAAGAACTGATTTGTGTTGAACCATGAATCGAAATCCTGAAAAACAGATCAAAGCAATGATTACAGTTCAGTGTATGACAAGTCAATATTCTTAGATACTACAAGTAGAATGTTATCAATATCAAACATTGAATATTAATTAATAATTACATCTGAACTGTTGAAAACATCAGGCAGCAAAAAGTTAAGTAGTGCCCAAAGCTCGTGCAAATTGTTTTGAAGAGGCGTTCCGGTCAACAGAAGCCGATTCGTCGTCTTGAACTCTCTCAAGAATTCTGACAGCTTAGATTTTTCATTCTTGATTCTGTGAGCCTCGTCTATAACCATGTATCGCCAGTTAAACTTTTTAAATACGGATTTCTCCCTTATGACCATTTCGTAAGACGTGATGCACACATCCCATTCGCCTGGCATTAAAACATCGCGAATGAAGGTATTCTAAAAACAAAAACAAAAGAAAATGAATAAAAAAAATATATACAGTTCCACAAACATTATGATACAGTGTGACTCAGACCTAAACCATTAAAGAAGAGGAAAAAGAAAACTGCATAAAAATGGTCAGCGAACATGTGCATTACATAATTAATAGAGTTACGAGGCTTGAAAGACTTTTCACCAATGCTTTTGTCCATGTCTAACTCTTTAATTGAAAAACATGTAAATTCAAAACATGACATTTTCAAATCCAACAGTAAGCCAATTGCTAGAACTTCTGATAACAATTTTATGTTATTCCTTCTTTCTATGCCTTGTTCACAACGTTGATAATCCTAGGAAAGCTTGAAAATGATAAATATTCATGTACAAAATTTCTGTTAGACTAAAAAAATTGATACTAATAAAATATAATCATGAAAATTGTGAACCAACATTATTTAAGTTTTATGGAATAAGTTTTCTAATGTATTTATACTTACTCTAGTTTCTTGGTCACCAATCAAACAAACAGCCTTGGCGGAAGGACACCACTTTTTAAATTCGTTCATCCAATTGGCGAGGGTTGATTTGGGTACGATGACGATATGAGGTCCTGGAATGTTTCTGAAGTGTTTCATGTAACCGAGGAGGGAAATCGTCTGCAAGGTCTTACCGAGACCCATCTCATCGGCTAAGATTCCGTTAATGCCATTCTCGTAAAGCGATATCATCCAATTGAGACCTCTGACTTGGTAATCTCTCATTTCACCGCCTTTGATATAATGAGGCGATGCTTCAAAGCGAAAAATTGGTTTCGACTTAACATTTGTTTCCGCCAAGAGTTCTTCATCTTCCTCTTGTTCAGTTTTTCGGTGTCTATGACTAGAAATAAAAAAATCCGACATCAACAATCACAAAATGTAAATTTAAGCTATATTAAAATTTGGCTTATAGGTATATGTGGTAGGCCATTTTCGCTTTCAATGTGGAGCATTTGGACATCTAGTGGGGTACAGTGATATTTGACAAAGAATAGTTAGTATTTCTAAATTCATTTTCAAAAGTTGCGGATGGACAGATATAGTTGAGAGTTTTTTTAATGTTTAAATAGAAAAAATTCATTGTTAATTTATCATTTTTAAAATTCACTTAACAATTTTAAAACGTTTCTTTTTGAAAATCTTTAAACTTACTCAGTAGGATCAATTTTCTCCTCTTCAGAATCTTTTATTTTTTTTGGCCGTCCGGCCTTTGCTTTTACAGGGCTACCTCCGGTAGTTTTTGGGGCACTCGCCATGAAATGGGAGAAAATTTCTGTTTGTTTCAGAAGGAAATCAAACCTCTTTGATCGATCAGTTTCAATTTTGACCTCAAAGTCACCCTCCTTCCCCCTTGACGATGCATCACTCGAGGATCCATTCTAAAAATAACATTCTTTATCAGTATACTCCAACCAGCCTCTTATATGATATTTCAATTAGTAAAATGATGACACAACAACACGACACAATGGATTTCCACAAATAAAGCAACTTAAGTGCCGTTTGTAAATTAAGATTTGGGGGCTAACTTACATAATATAATAAATGTAACATAATAAAATTATTTAAATATGTCTTCAAAATTCCAAAATCCGAGCTTTAACTATCCCAATATAATAAACCAATACTGAGTAATAAAAAATATTTATTTGGGTACGAATGAAAGCAGAGTATTTTTTTTGTTGAAGATTTTCAAAACTAATACTCGTGACATGTTACCTATACAGAACAAACCATGATAATCAGACGTATACTTAATTTAATCCTCATATGTATTTCATTGTCAGTATGATGATGATCACGTAAGAAAGTTGATGTAAGAACCAGATAGTCAGACTTAACGTTGATTAGATTAGAGAATTTGAATTAAGTGATCAAATAAAAAAAACCTTGTGATAGAAATCGCACTATTTAAGCTCAGCAGTGTAAGCATGGCTCAAGTTGTATGTTATGTTTCTGGCAACCCAGTCAGTCACCTGACAGCCAAAAAATAAACTTTTTAGGATAAAAAAAAATGCACTTTGCAATTAATTTATATAATAATCTGATTTATATGCAGGCTTTTTTAAAATCCGATTCTTTTGTATATTTTGATTTTTGTGCTAGTGAGATTTTATGTATGGTCAGTCAAACGATTAAATTACAAGGTTTGATATGTATACTGTGAGTAAAAGTAATACAGTTTCCTGTGTTGATAAAGACTAAATTAAATCAATAAAAAAATAAGTATAACTACATTTAAGTGATTCATGCATACTACACAGATAAATCCTTCTAATATATCCATTTATTTTTATTATGCTTCACGTTTAATGATCAGAAAATACAAGATAGTTTTACAATAATACACATTCAAAGGAGAAGATAAGAACTACACCACAGAACTACAAATAACTACCTATAAATATGGAATGTTCTTATTAAATGATAAATTAAACTTTAAGAAGTATTGGAACTGAATGATACATAACATTGGAAGAAAAGTGCCAAGAGAATATAATATGTTGTATATTAAATTTAACCATTCTGAAAAGCACGACTATATCATTATCTCTTGTAAATCTGAATTAGTAATATTGCATGGGCTTCAAAATATTCACAACTATTAGCTTTAAGAAACAACATTACAAGGTTTATGTATAATTCGGAATGAAGTTGGAATAAAGATCTTTTCACCACAATACAAAAACACATGCTGGTTTAGCTATTATTATAGAGTAAAGCAAACCCTGGATTGGTCATAAGTTTCATAGACATGTAGCATTAAAACTATAATTTAGAATACAAATGTATACATAAAAAAGAAAAACTATATTTTTATAAAATAATAAAACTACACATCAAGCAAAAACCAAATCAATGACTGTAACATTTCTGTCAAATTTCTCTCAGGCTAACGGGTATTTTTTACAATTAAAATAATCAGCATCTAGAAATAACTGATGTCGCAAAAATGAATCATGAAAAAATAGAAAATCCATGAGTACTGTAAATGGTGTTGTTTTTTTCTAGGATGCTTTGTTGTCAAATAATGATAGTAATATGCTTTTTGCCTACATTACAAACTAAATTAACATATTAGAATTTGGCTAACACTAAAACAGGCTGTTTTAAGGGTATGGACCTAAAAGAAACCATACTCGGTCGCAACATTGACAATATCTGTTAAAATATATCAGATGTATGTATTATGACATTATTTTACCATATAAGTTGATTGAACTGATTTTTTGAATGGTAAAATTGATTTCAAGATACAACAGTCTGAGATTATGTTTATGTGTCACATTTTTAAAAAGGTTTAACTTTGACAGTTCTAGATGTTTTCAAAGGTGGAATGCTATTTAGCACTTGTATAAGAGACGCGACAAACCGACAACATTATCGATTAACCCACCTTGAAATTATATAAAAATATGTGTAATACAATCCAATTAAAGACGTGAAATAAAGATATACGAGAAATCTAAAATACAAGTCTTACTGTAAAATCTACGAACAAAAGAACAACAACCGAAACTATTACACCGAATACAGAGTGAAAACTACTAATAATTTTGAAAGCATTTAATGTCGACTACTACAACAGTGCAATTTAAGTGTAATATCCAATGTATCTCAGTATTATGATACCTTAAAATCCGCGATAATTTTGCTACAATACGTAACCATACAAACCGAGTTTTCCTCTCCATCAACTCCTTCTATCTTTAAATCAGACTGAGCCATTTTGATTGAAACTAATCAGATGACATACTAAGTGATAGAAATACGCGAATATTATCTTTCTGAATAAAACAAACAACAACCGGCTCACGCGGATACTAGCGCCATTAAGCGCTTCTGAATAATGGCGGACAATAAATTTATCCGCGCAAACTTCAACGGTATTTTGTTCTCTATGGCTAGCAGCTGTTTCGTGTACAAATTGTAGGTCAGTAGAATATATTTTTCTGAAAATATACAACTTTTATATAATAGTTAACTTTTGCTTTTCTAAATGACAAAGATACAAATTTTACTCTATTCTAAATCATTAAAATTGAGAAGAAAAAGTAAAAAAATGATTATTTTCAATTAAATTTTAAAAGTAACTATCTATACATAAATTTATCTTTTGTCGCAATTTAACCAGAATCAGCCTTTTAAATTCCAACAAATGAATTTTGTGCAAGTGCACGAGTGGATTTAAGCTGTCAGTTCAAGTTCATGCCGAAAAGTGAAACTTGGGTGGTTAGTGATAAAACTTGAATGAATGTACATAATTTTAACGATTTAAAATTTACTTTATATTTAATAGTCAGTATTTTAACTTCGAGATCATTTATTACAAGTCGAGAGGTTACATTTTTTCACAGGTTTTCATAAAAAAATCGACTGGTCACCATAAAACCACTTTGGCTTAAGTTTTGATTGGTTTCGTGAATTAATGTATTAATAATGTAATCAAGTTACACATGTTTACAATCTTAGTTTGAACATATTATAATAATATATATTTACTCATTTACGTATTATGGTAAGCATAAGCAAGATCTTTAAAAAAAATGTCTTTCCCAAACGCATTTTTTTGCCCTTTTCCAGATTCAAAATATCTGAACAATGATAATAAAAAAGCACACTAATATAAATTTTAAAAAAATATTCATCATAAATTAATACACTCTATTTAACATGAGATTATCATTTTTAATCAACTATCTGTCTCGACAAGAAAAGGGTAAAAATAAATCATTATTTATACTTTTTTTAATCGATATACTTTATATTACAATAACTCTTTTTAGTAAGCTATTTTTTTTCACCATTTCATTTATGCAATTGTTTGTTATCTGTTCTGCAATCTAGACTCAAACTTTGGGATGTGAATACACAATACAGATGCGATATGGCGGTCTATTAATTTTGATAATATATTAGTGCTCAATGTAGATTTTTTACAAATATATTTAGTAAGTTTCAAATAAAGAAGTCATTTTAAGAGCATGTTTAACAAATATCAAAATGTCCGACCATTTATTCTTGGCAGAAGATATTTTATTTTAAAAGTCATTTTTAATATTTCGCTTAAGAATATATGAATTTCGTGGGACACATTAAAATGTCACGCGGGACACACTCTATGAACCTCTAAATTAGATAATTTACTCCATGATTTATAGTAAAAACTAGGGCAGGGATGGTAAACCTTTTTTGCAAGTGGGTCAAATTTGATTTAAAAAAAATAAAAAAATCATGTCGCGTTGAGTAATTAAGGCTTTAAATAAAAACAATCATTTCTAAAAGTTCAAGCGGGTTAGATAAGTTCTCACGCGGGTCCCTTGTTCGCCATCCCTGCACTAGGGCTTATACAAAAACCGACATTTGAAAAAAACCTGTTTTCGAATGTGAATACTGTTCGAAAACCGATTTTATCTGGTTTTTGAAAACCGACAAGCCCTAGTACAAACATACTTCATGTGTTATTAATACTCTGTTCGAATTAACTACCAAACTGTGATCAAATCAAAAACATTACTATGAACGGTTATTATTTGAAGCTGACAAGTCTTTTTATTATTAATTCCGATTAATGTGATATACAATGAATTTCCACATTGTCTGGAAATACAACTTGCCAAAAATGCAGCTAGATTAATTAATATTGTGAATGATTTGAGTTTTAAAAATAGATTCATAACTTGCATACCTATATAACATCTATATATGATATGGTTTCCATGGTGAAATAATTAAAGTATGGGCAGTAAAGTTCCCTTGACCAACTACTTATAAATATAAAATCAATTACATATCGAAGCTTTAAATACAATTCGGCACCGGTATCAAATATAAACACTATGGGCATTGTCTTCAGTCGTAAAGCTATATTGTATAGTCCTGATAGAGGTCTGCACGGGCCGAAATTTTACAAAATTACCCGAGCCCGAAACACCACACTTATTACCCGAACCCGACCCGAAGCCCAGATTTATACTCCTCAGCGCGAAAAAAAAGTTTTTTACGAATTTCCAACAATTTACGATTCTCTATACTCTATAGCAGTGTCTACCAAACTGTGTGCCGCAAGAAGTCTCAGGTGTGCCGCGAAGGAAGAAGCCTCTTAACTGTTCATTTTAAATAGAGCTTATTCATTTAAATTTTCTTCGATTTTAAATAAATTTAACATCTTCATATTCACATAAATATTTGTCACGTTCGTCCATAGTCTTTTTTTTCATCACTTGATTATCAAATGTACCAGTGGGTCATCAACCATTCTAAGGCTTGACAGTACCCACCCGACACCAACAGAGGAGGAAATTTCAATAGATCTAAAAAAACGGCTCTGTGTACAAAGCCGTTTAAAGAGTTTACAGCATTTTGAAAATCGATATGGAGTAAATATCTTTATTTATTCTTCCTAAAATCATTTTCATTCTCCTTACTGGTAAAATTATGACCACCTATGGACATGTATGTTAGTGAAATATTAAAAAAAATGTTACCTACAGCAAAAAAATATATATTCATATTAATAAGGTACATTTCCTTATTAAATGCATTTTTATTTGGTGTGCCGCGGTAAAAAAATCCCTTCACCAGATAACAAGGGTCGGCAACCTTGTGTTGTAAAAGTGCCAACATTTTTACGTGGGGATTAGTGAGAGCCGCACTTGGGTCACATGTCATTACACTGTAAGGACATGTGTAGACAAATATTTTAATCTAGAGAACCTTACGGGCCGCACCACGATGCCTCGCGGGCCGCAGGGTGCCGACCCCTGCTCTATAGAACTGTTAATAATTGAATTCATCATGGCTGACTTATGACACGAACAGTCTGAAATATTTTTCTGAAGAAATAAATTCCTTACCCGGGCCCGGGCCGGGCCTCAATTGCGCTTACACTCCCGAATCCAGCCCACGGGCCGGGCCCGTGCAGACCTCTAAGTCCTGTGTATAAAAACACAAGCAAGTTGTGATTTATTCGGTTATGTCCATATTTACAATCAGGACGGGGAATGAATCAAACTATAAGTATTTTTTTTTGCAATCTACGAATTGGAGAAAAAATCCTGATAACTTTACGAGACAGTGGACTACTTTCTGAAGATTTCATGAGCCGTTCTAGTGTACTCCGGTAGAATTCGAGATCTGTCTTCAATGTTATCATAGCATTTACATATTTATTCATGGCATTCTTATTTTAGAAATTCATTTAGCGAATCCAATTCATCAGAAAACTACTGCGAAGACACGACTTCTCCATAACTAAAATGAATAATTGTAGATTTTATGAAAACGTGTTAGAGGTCAGCACGGGCCCTTACTCGGCCCGGCCCGCGGGCCGGGTTCGGGCGGGTAAGCGCAATTGAGATTCGGGCTCGGGCCGGGCCCGGAATTTATTCTTCAGAAAAATATTTTAGACTATGTTTGTGTCATAAGTCAGCCATGATGATTTTAATTACTACCAGTTCTATAGAGAATCGTAAATTGTTGTAAATTTGTAAAAAAAACGGGTTTTGTTCGGTCTGTTGAGTATAAATCCGGACTTCGGGTCGGGTTCGGGTAACGATTATGGTATTAGACTCGGGTCCGGGCTGGGTCGGGCCCGAGTTTTTCGGGCTCGGGTCGGGTAATTTTGTAAAATTTCGGTCCGTGCAGACCTCTACAACGTGTGAACACTGAACACGTGTGATGTTGCTTCTTACTTCACTTTAAGTATAATTTTTAAGCATCGGATATACCTACTAACACGTAATTAAAATAGCACATCAATTTTTTTTTTAAAATCATATCCGCTCTCTAGTCTGAGCATATGACCACCACAAGATTCCTCCAAGATTCTCTGTCCCCCGCTCATCTTCTTTGCTTCCTCCCATGTCATCTTACCGTCCCGGAGCTCAACCGAGTACATCCTATGGATGATCATCAGTGACTTTCCACGACGGCGGGATCCATCCAGTTGGTAAAAGAGACAGGGATAATTTAGACTTTCTTGAGGCATCCGCACCACAAGTCCAAGCCAGGTCAATCGTCGCTAATTCACTTTGGACGTGATAACGACCAAAGCACATCAAGTTACTTGCGGGATAACAAACGCAAATGAACAACTATCACACGGCAGTTTTGGGATGAGACTAACAGAGATAATTTACTGAGACTAATGAGAAATATTTGCTATTATATATTATATCTATATATTAATAGCCGATAATGTCCGTTTGTCCAGTTGAGTGTAAGGTGTCCTCGACCTCCCAGTCTCCACTTTTTTAAATAAAATAAAATAAAATAATATAAAATAAAATAAAATAAAATAAAATAAAATAAAATAAAATAAAATAAAATAAAATAAAATAAAATAAAATAAAATAAAATAAAATAAAATAAAATAAAATAAAATAAAATAAAATAAAATAAAATAAAATAAAATAAAATAAAATAAAATAAAATAAAATAAAATAAAATAAAATAAAATAAAATAAAATAAAATAAAATAAAATAAAATAAAATAAAATAAAGTAAAGTAAAGTAAAATAAAATAAAATAAAATATAATAAAATAAAATAAAATCAAACACAATGCAACAAAAATCTCACGTTGCTGGGCAACGGGCTTACAGCTATTCTATATATTAACACATATAGGTCCGCAGATTTGCATACTAAAAAATGCGCGGGAGCCGGCCGAATTTTGGGGAAATGGAACTTTTTTTGCGCTCACGTTTAAATTGCGATAACTATTTAACCGATTGATGTATATTTTTTTTTCTTTCAGAAAAGCGTTCGTATGGTTTTATACATATAAAAATATGATAAAATCAGTGTTTCTCAACCGAGGGTTTCATATAAAGAGTCTTAACAACTTAAAAATAAAGTTATTTAGTAAGAAATGGCTATAGAGTTGCAATAATATACACTAATTTAAAATAAAGTTACTGGTTACTAACCCCCCCCCCATCTCCTTCTTCTCAGCAACAACTATTTTAGTTTTTTTGAGATATTGTAAAACCGAAAATAAACATCTGTTCTATATCGCAAGGTTTTATTCGCAACTCTCAGATATTTTTAAATAATTCTTGTTATATTTCAATTATTTAAATATTTTAAATCTTTGAGAATCGTTTGTTTTTGTTAGAATGGTGCAGGTATATGCTATTAATGAATGGTGGCCATTCATATGTGTAATAATTATGAAGCGTTAGGGTCACATTTTTTTCACAGGAGAGCCATAAACTTTACAGAAAAAATAGCTCCTTGTCAACAGCGTCTCGAAAAGGGCATTAAGAATTACATAATTAATTGCTATTGGCAAGCCAAACATATATTGAGTAAAAGCGGTGCTTTGTTCGAAGTAAAATAATGATTTCATTTTTTTGAATTTAGGGTTGACTTTCCAACAAGAATTAGTTGCAAAATGTCTACAAAAGAAAAAAAGGATACAGATCTAAAATGAATCTGAGACAATGAATCTGTGTTATATAATTATTGTCATGACTAATTTCACTTTCGTAAAAATCCCATAGAACAAACACTTATTTTTTTGTAAAGAATTGTGAAGCGGTCAAAGAAGCAATAAATAAACTTATCCGAAAATTTAACCCATATTTTTATACGTAAACGAAGCAAAAGATCTAACAAAAAAAGATGCATTTTTCCATGAAAATAATATTACACCAAACGTTAAACGTTATACAAAAAATATTATTTACTAGGTGATACTGTGGAATTACTTCTATATTTACGATTAAAAAAAATATATTTTTAATATATTTGTTTGACATTATCAATTTCAATATCACTGGCAACCTTGATGTTAAATTTGAAGAAAAAAAATCATCACACAAAGTACCTTTTTTTTGTGTAAACTTACACTCGGCAAAACGAACAGATATGTTCGCGCGGACTCCTGCGCACTGAAAGTGAGATGCACACATATGTTCGCCCGGACTCCTGAGTGTTAATAGCTGATAATGTCTGTCCGACCACATTTCACACCTTCCAGTCTCCACTTTTTTGAAAAAAATAAAATAAAATAAAATAAAATAAAATTAAATTAAACTAAATAAAATTAAACACAATGCAAAAAAAATCTCCCGTTGCTGGGCAACGGGCTTACAGCTAGTTTGTAATAAATACTAAAACTCTTCTTAGTAATATGCTGGACAGATGTCTCTATTCTAATCAAAAGAGAAATAACAAAATGCATCTTCACTACACGATGACGTACATATTGGTGGCTCTAAAAATGACGAACTGAGATTGCTGGTGAAAAAAATCATGTCATAGACGATAATATTATATTATAGTGAAGTGAAGTATGTAACAATGTCATATTTACTGTATTCCAAGTTTTCAAAACATCACCTCTTGAACCTGTCACGTTTTTTTTTACTTTACAATCCATATTATATTCATTACATATTTATGACTCTCGGATATCTTTGCTATCCTGTTTCCTTGACAGCTTGGCATTTTTTATCTGAAAGTCTGCCGACCCCTGAATTATAACGTAGTTTGTAATTAAGTATTTATGCAAAATAAATGATTTTACTTAACCTCTGCTACAGTTATGTACGAAAGCACTCTGCATGATAGGCCAATATTTTTTCTTCTCCAGTGACTTGGTAGAAATGCTAAAGCCGAAGTGCGAAGCAAGGAAAACGATCTGATATGTTAACCAAAAAAATATTAAATTAAAACTAATCTTCATCGTTCTTCATCGTGGTTCTTCATCTTCATCAATGATCTTCATCTTCATCGTGGTTCATCTGATTGCATAACTGGACTGGATTTATTATTTTTTAATACATTACATAATACGTATTATGTTTAAATCCTTTCTATGTTAACTAATAACCGTGACGGGTCTTATTCGTCTATCATCTGCTGTGTGATGGTGACTTCTGAGACATGATTTAACGAATGGTGTGGAAGTCGATCTCTGAATTACGATAATTAAAAATATTTTAAGAACCGGCTCTTCGAACCAAAATTACTTTAGCAACCGGCTCGACAGAGTCGGTGCGAACCCATAGCAGCACATCACTGCCTCTATGATATATTATGATATATAAGTACCAAAAGTTATCTCATCCATTCCTTTCCAGATTTCCCCAGGATTTACCGATTTATTTTTTACAGATTTTTTCACAATCGCGGGAAATTATAATATTAAAGAAATCGGTGAATTGTTATGAAACTATGGAGTAAATGAGGCTGGTTTATCACGCAAGTGACTATGATAACCGCGTTATGATAATCACGAATGAAGAATAATAATTCATTTCTGACACGAAAACATTTAAAAATAAAATGACCACTTTGACTATTGAAATTGATTTCTGCACATGAACTTAACGTGAAATCATCGGCGTAGCCTACTGATATATATTTTAATCTTTATTTGTGAAAACAAGTCCTGAAAAAGTTGACGATTGACAAAATTAAACATAATACATGTATATATTATTTTTATGGCAATCACAGAATTCATAGATGGAAAAATATAGCTTCCAGTCGTATTTTACTCATAAAAAATATTCTGGCAATATTTAAAATAAACTTGAATGCAATTATTGAACACAGTGCATGTCCCAATACAACACACATTAATCTATATTTTTCATGCATCAAATAACATAACAAATGTCCAAGGATAGAACACAGGATCTACAAAGAGTAAATTAAGCAATGTAGGTCAACGTCGTAGGCTTCCATGCCCAACTTCAAAGATTTGAATCCCAGAACAGACAACATTTTTCCAAACAGTTTATCAATTTATGTTCGAAGGCATGCACGTTTGTGGTGTCTGAAAATTCCCCTCAACATTCCAATCCTTAAATAACTGGGTGTAGTGCGATTGATTAGCTAACCACTTGTCCTACCCTGCCCTATCCTTTCTATCTCATACTACTCTCTTCGAAAAAGAGAGGTTGAGCGACTGAGTAGACAGTTCTCGTGGCAAATACTTTTGTTGGGATACCTCCACCGAGTGGAGGATTGGAGTGTTGGCCATACGGTTCACATTGGGAGCAGATATGGATGAAAAAAATGAAGCAAACTTTAAAATCAACAATTCTTACAAACAATACCTGGCTTCATCAAGTTAACAACGATGGGTCATGGAATTTTTCTTTATGAGTTTGTTTGCAGTACAAAAGTTCGTTGTAGTACACTAGTGCAGTGCTACGCAATCTTTTATCTTCCAAGGCACACCGAAGTGTTTTCCAAAATTTCGCGGCACACCACAAGTAAAAATGTACATAATATACAGAAATTACATTAGTTTGTGTTTATATATTATGATACAAAACACAAAAGAGCCATATGGATATTTTATAAACATGTCCACTATCAATGTAGAGCACATGCACTCCTAATGGAGATTATCTTTAAAGTTTCAGATTATTCAGATTTATTTACAAAAAAGTATCAGTCAAAAGGCTGCACCAAAGTAGTGAAAAGTCCGTAAGTTTCCCACCTCAGTTGAATTTTCAGCATCGGTTATTTTATGTATTAAATGTGTGGGTGTATTAAATGTTTCTAACATTTAGTGGTAAAAGTTATACTAACAAATAAACATATTCTTCCATCCAAAAAATAATTATTTCTGCTTCTCTGTGATAGTGTTTCAGAAATATTTTGTAGTATAGACCAAACTATTTGTTTTTTTTCGTTCATTGGAGATTCGCGCTGCGGCACACCGGTTGCGGAGCACTGCATTAGTGTACTGCAACCCAATCCAAAAATCAATGCGATTATCAAAATAATATCGTGCCCTATACGATAAACAAGTCAACTGACATGTCTTTTTTTAGTTCATTTATGCGTGTATGACACGAACCCTCATTATAAAAGAAGTCCAGAATGTTACAATTGAAAACCCTGACATTCACTACAAATAAACAAGTGGATACAAATTAGATGCTTAAGAATAAAAAACTTATTAAAAAAATAGTAGTCTGAGCCTTTTTCGACTTTTTGAACGGTTTCGAAAAATGTCAGAATAAAAAAATCACATGTAGAAGTATATTGGAGTACATATAAATTAGTCCTTAATATTCCAGGAACTGAGCCCACAAAGCAAAAATGAACTTATCAAAAAAATGTTTTTATATTTGCTCCTTTTGGATTTTGTGATAAAAATAAGCACATTTAGAACATTTGACTATCTATTATTGATTTTTATAAAGCCTTTTCACTGTACCAACATAAAAAAATGATTTTAAAATATGATCGTAACTTTTTCTACAGAATTCCAAGAATTGAAAGTAAACTCATTAAAAGTTACTTTTACGATCTCGTCTGTTGGGAATATATCTTATAATTAAGTCGTCTGGTATCAAAAGCAGAACTGTTCCATACATTATGTATGGAACAGTTCTGCTTTTGATACCAGACAACTCAATTACAATATTAGCTGCTTACAATATAATAAAATTCAATACGTCAACAAATATCTCGTCATATCATCATTACGGTCAAAGGTTCTCAAGCCCTTGTTCAACCAAGGACTTTTGCCAGTATTCAAAGTTAATTAAATACAAAATATATGATTTCAAATTTATCGATAACTTCTTACTAACAACACATAAATCAAATGATGGGTCGAGAGTCTTATTGAAAAACTTTTAGTGAGAGGTGACTAACAGGGTCGCATCAAGATTCGTATTACACCAAATAATTAAGACCACCAATTGGCGAAAACAAGCTTACAATTGATGGAAAGTTATTCCTTAAAATTCGAACATTTTACTTTTGTACAATTATTAAAAAATAATTTTCTACCGATAATAATAGATAGATAATATAGACAACGTTTTTGTATATCAAGAACATATATAGAGTTATTGAATAAAACACACCGTGTAACCGAAGTTTATAATTGTGATCTCTGTAAAAAAATAAAGATGGTATAAATTATTTATTTATTATGAAAACATGTACACATGTAAGTACGTATTTTAATTTTTTTCTACATATGTTACAAATGTTGAATAAATATATTGAAATACCCTTTACTATATTTTTTTCACTGCTCTACTTTTGTGCGTTCAACTACAACATACGTACGTATTCATTCTGTGAAATAGATTTCGGACGTATTATAAAAATACATGTAATATTGTAATAAACTATGGAATCATAAATATTTCATTGTTTCCCATTAAAGTATAGCAGATACAACACAATAGCAACACTATACAATGCCGATTTTGGTTAAAATCAAATCATTTATTATTTACTGGAATTCTTAGTAAAAATTGAACAGATTTATTTATCAGTTTTAGGATGTTCACTGTCAATACTTGGTGGAAAGGCATTATGTAAAAAAATCTGAAATCTTTCATTACCAACTGTTTGTTACATCCTAATAATTATATTTAATTTTGTTTTGTATAAATAGCACTGTAATGTTGTATCCTCTTGTCGGTTGATAATGCTCGTCATGAGCAAAACCGGTCCTGATCATATTAAATAAAAGTGAATTTATATTTTATCTTTTATCTTTTAAATAGATTTATTTATCAGGAGATTTTTTTACCTACATAAATCATTGTACCCAGTGGTGTACTAAGGGGATATTCTAGTGAGAGGCGGGTGTTTTTTCGAGCTCTGTAAAAAATAAACAAAGAAAAATTTTACCGTCCATTTTTTTCCCATTCGTTTATTTATATTTTAAAAATATATAAAGAATTTAAAAAAAAAAAATTCAAAACTCAAAAAGTTATCGGCTGGTAAAGAGAGGGGTCCAAAAAAAGGTGGTGTCGTGACGTACGCTACTCCAACCTTTCTGGTCACCTGAAATTATTTTTTAACGGATTATTAATTAATAAAAATGTCGCTATAACCCCTACCTCGAAAAAATAAAACATTTTTTTTTTCAGAAAATGGCAACCGTTTGAAAAAAAAACGCGTTTCATGAATCATTTTTCATTTTCACAAAAATGTTTGAAATTAAATAATAATACCTATTTATATTTACATTCCGAAATAATTTATGTTAAAGTCCAAAGACTACAAGATGCAATGACATGTTTCTTACTTTTGCTAAAAAATAGTTTTTTTGAGTTTACTTTATCCAAAATATTCCGTACAAAGTACTTAAACTATTCAAATATTTTTTTACAGCAACGATTATGTTTATTATATAAATGAGATCTAGTCGTTAAGAATAGTTTTTTTAAGTATTTTGATTGCTAAGGAGAATAAGATTTATTCACAATAAATTACGAACAAGGTTACAGTATATTCAAGGCTACCTCTACGAAACATAATACTATCAGGAGACACACCGGGCAGGCTCTAGTGCAGCCACCGACCACATATCACAACATAATATGCTACCCTTAGTCGGCACTGATCCCGAAATTCCGGGATTGAGATGGCCGTGATCCCGGGATTTCGGGATTGAGAAATTTCTAGCAAATTCTCGAAATTTATACGAAATTGGCAAATCGGGGATTTCAAATTCCTCGGTGAGCTAAAAAAAAAAAAAAACGAGTTTCTGTGAGAATCTGGGAAAAAGTATACCAAATCGGAGATTTCAAATTCCTCGGTGAGCTAAAAAAAAAAAAAAACGAGTTTCTGTGAGATTCTGGGAAAAAGTATACCAAATCGGGGATTTCAAATTCCTCGGTGAGCTAAAAAAAAAAAAAACGAGTTTCTGTGAGATTCTGGGAAAAAGTATACCAAATCGGAGATTTCAAATTCCTCGGTGAGCTAAAAAAAAAAAAAAAAACGAGTTTCTGTGAGATTCTGGGAAAAAGTATACCAAATCGGGGATTTCAAATTCCTCGGTGAGCTAAAAAAAAAAAAAAAAACGAGTTTCTGTGAGATTCTGAGAAAAAGTATACCAAATCGGGGATTTCAAATTCCTCGGTGAGCTAAAAAAAAAAAAAACGAGTTTCTGTGAGATTCTGGGAAAAAGTATACCAAATTGAGGATTTCAAATTCCTCGGTGAGAAAATCTCAATCCCGGGATCCCGGGATCCCGGGATTCAAAATAATTCAATCCCGAAATCCCGGGATTGGAAAAAGGCTTCGGGATTGGATACCCTAGTCGGCACCCCTAAGTTGTCGCTTTAGTTGTGACTTAGCATGTTCATCAATTTCGATCAAATAAAGTTTTTAAATAAAAATATCTCTACAACAACCGTTTGTTTCATATTCCATACAATTATAAACATAAGATTCTTTGAATAGTATCAACGAAAATCTTCAACAAATATTACTGATATTTTTCATAATATGTTATATTTTTTAACCGTGTTTGATCCCAAAGTCTCGGTTCATCTTTCGGTTCGACGTATCTTTCATGAACCTCATAAAATCAAAGTATAGATCTCAATCCACCGATGAACATCTTTATGATTGTTTGCTGACAGGAATATCATCATACATTACTAATTATGATGCGCTGACAAATGCAGTGCTAAAGATTACACTGACTGAGATTGATATTATACTTTATTTTTAAAAATATAAACAAACAATGTTTTTTAAAATATAAAAAGTAAATGGTGCCCGCCGCCCTACCAATATTTTAAAATTCGCTCTGATGTCCAAAAAGGTTAAGGACCCCTGCTATATGTATTAGGAAATGGAGAGCAAGTGAAATATCACAGGCATTCATATCTTTGGATACTTATCAATAACCTTGTAAACTTAACTAACTTATCAAGAATCGTAAGCTTTGGGGTTTTATCAATGCTGGTAATACTACGGAATGGAGGAATTAAGGCTATTCGATGAAAATAGAAACAACTCAAGAGAGACCTTCCTCCTTTCACTCTTTTCCTCGAGTAAAAGCGTCAACTCACTGGTTCAAGTACAATTAGTTAATAAATACATAATTGATCTTAAATTTAAAAATTGTTTACTAAACATCCAATAAAACACTGATTCAATGAAAAAACATTTCCACATAATAAAAGTGATGGAACACCTTGAATCGCTTACTGATGAATGAATCGAATATATTCGCTTCAGTCTTGATAGGTTAAAGTGCACAAGCACACATCATTTTGGTAGTCACAAGATTATTGTCGAACAAGGTTGGTCACGTATCGGGGTACAGCCTAGCTCAGGGATGGCGAACCTTTTTCGCAAGTGGGTCAAATTTGATTCAAAAAATAAAAAAAAATCATGTTGCGGGTCACATAGATTGAATAATTAAGGCTTTAAATAAAACCAATCATTTCTAAAAGTATTAAGCGGGTTAGATAATTTTTCACGCGGGTCACTGCGAGACCTACGAGTCCCTTTTTCGCCATCCCTGGTCCAGCTGCTGAGTCAGTCAGTGGTGACGAACCTTTTTATCTTGCCAAATATGAATCTTTGAATGGAACCAGTTTTCATTTTTTCGGCAGCTATACATTTTAAATCACAATATTGCTTGTGCATATTTGCGTTAATATCTATGTTTAATCATACTAAGACAATTTTATGAATTGAATATAAATGAGTCTATTAATTTTCATAAAATTTGTTGAACAAAACTCACTTTAATTTAACAAAATGTATGTTGTTCTACATACATTCTAATCCAAAATTCTGTATATTTTATAAATATTTCGTCATCATTAATTAATTAGTAATACGCAGAACGACCTACGCTCAAAAATAACTACAGTATTTTTTATTTAACTTTTTCTGTGATAAAAAAAGTGCATAATATGATATATGCATAGCTTACGTGTAAGTAAAAAATTCGGGTGTGCTTTCAAAGGTTCGTCATACCTGATTTAGTTTAGTTTATTTTAAGCGCATGGATGATGAATTAAAGTTACATCATGAAAATTAAACTTGAAAAGTATCAAACATCATAAAATCACTTTGTAGTTTAGGAACACAGAGCCCTTACATTGCCCGTCTTAGATCGATTGTGAGCATAAACAATAATCTCTTGTCAACCGAAGAAGTTTGAGAGACCAATTCGACTTTATCAGCGACCATTTTAAGAATTTTTTAGCGGTATTTGTATTTTTGGATATAAATGGCACTCTGTCGAGTACAATATTTTTAGAAATTATATATTTTTAATAGTATAAAAAAAAGAAGATTTTATTGTTTAAGCAATTATATTGGATTTCTACCAAATAAATACTAATGTAATCAATCATTTCGCCCAATTTTTACATCGTATTGAATTTCACATTATAGATCAGGGGTTTCTATCCGGTGTGAAGTTTCTCACTTAGAAAGAATTTCAGTTTTCCAGGGGAGGAATATTTTAGTCGCCAGATTGTTGTTTTTTTGTAAACTTAAAACGTATTTTTTTAAATACAACATGACATATTCATCAATTATTGCATACCCTGTAATTCTAAGTTTTGATTATTGAAATATCCTTCGATAATTTCAGTAATTGGTTAGTAAAAATCATGTCGATAAATTTATAAAATTACGTATATAAATATAATTAATTTCATTATTGTTTTGTATACACATAAACTGAGCTATACAAGTAATTTTGTGAGGGAAAATTAATGATGTCGTTGATAAATTAAAAAAAAAATCTTCACTGAAAGGCATTATATGAAAAGATATAACACAACTTTTTGTGTAGTAATTTCACAATATATTTTAATAGAGATCAGAAACTGTTTTGCTCATCGCGAGCACGATAAGCTGATCGTACGTGACAAAATATATGAATTTTGCACAACAGAGTTGGCTGTAGTAAATTTGTAAGGCTGTAGATTCGGATAAAAAAACGACTCTGACTCAGAATTAATTTTTTCAAAAAAATCCGTTTAGTTTACATATATGTATACTATCAGATAATTCAAGTAACAAAGATAATTCCAGTTTAAAGTCATCATTTTACGGATCATTATTGTGAATAGAATATTTTTTTTTTTTTGAATAGGTCGGATTCGTAAGATTTTTCCATCTCCATAGCCCTGTATATAATAGTGTCAATATTATTGAATTAATAGAGTTTCTAAATCTCTCTGTGTTATTTTATGTTGTTGTTATGTTAGTGTTATCATAGAATTAAATAAAATAACAGTATTTTTAAATAATCTTTATAGATTCTCGCGATTGTTGAGGTATTTATGCATTGTATTTTTTTTAATCAAGTCGGGTTATGAATTTGATGTATTGCAAAATAAGCGCGCAAACTTGATACAACGTTCAAATTAATTTATTCAGTACAATAACAAAAAACTGTCATTGGTGATCATAGAGTCTGTTATATGATAAGAATAGAATTATATAAAAAAAAATGTTGTGGTTAGAAACTTATGCCGGTTTTCTAATGTAATTACGACATTATGGTGATGAAGAGATAGCACGGAACACGGCAAGTACATCATTAGTGTGACATTGTACCTCAACGTATGAAGTTGCAAATAACACATCTCTATACTGTTCAAAAAATGGTTTCTGGCGAACCGCGAATGAAAATAATATATATTTTCAATAAATCAGTGCAGTTTTGATCTCTTTCCGTTCGCTTAACCGCTATTATGAACGATATTTCACAATGGGGCTTCCTGAAAGGTCGCGTTTTTATCCTGGGGTTTGTTGGTGTAATCGTTACTGTGGTTGGAATTGTTATGACATGTTACGGGTTCCCTAAAATAATGAAATACCAGATAAAAGAGGTAAGTGCGAAATATTCAATAACAATTGTTTTAATATTTTCGATGAATATTTTCGGTGGTAACTTTGTAAAAGTTCATTTTTAATATCAAATTAAATTAGATTACTTTGCTATCCCACTGTGTTGAGTAACAAACATAACATCGCAAAGTTTGCGAATAAACTAAAAATTGATTCTAATTTCTATGTTAAAAGTTACAAAATAAAAGTCGTGGGGTTTTGGAGTTTTTTTAAAACTTAGTATAACCTTACGATCTAATCTTTGACGATGCTTCTCAAAGAGACGAAATACGTGTTTATTTTGTAACACTAGCGGAATAATAAAATTATCAATTTTAATTTTAAATCTACATTTTAGTTAAGTATTGAATGCAACTATTTTTATATGATCAAATGTTATACGACGTAAAAACTTATTAAACAACTGGTTTTTTTTAACCCAAACAGCAATATTTAAAATAAACATTACTTTTTAAGTAAATATTTATCTTGCAAAACAACTTAAATTAAGGTATGGAAATTTTTGATAATATCTTATAATTTTAAATTTTCTCACGTGACGATGATTAATAAGTGCAGAACAATTATATTGTTTTATAAGTAATTAAATTACGATGAATTAATTATTATCTAGAAATATTACGTAGTGTAAGTCACAACGTCATCTTGATTATCAAAAATACAAATAAATATATACTTTACAAAATTAAAAAAAAAATATTTACAGTTTAATAAAATACTGTCCAAGTAAAACTATATTTAATTGGTAAAATGAGTTTTTTTGACATCATTGATATTATTTTATTTGATAATAACCAAGTATTTTTTAAAGGTTTATTAGTGAGCCTGTCAGAACCTTTTTAACTATCTATGAATCTATTTGTATTACTATTGTTATTTTTTATCTAGAGTATATTCATTTTTCGTAAATATTGTTTCAAACCACAGCATTTATAATGATTATTTGTTATAAATCATACTATTTATAAATAAATAAATAAAATCAAATATTAAATTTTATAATTGGTAAAAAAAATAATAAATTATTTTGGTCGTAATATTCATACTTCGCAAATAAAACCGTCAACCTACGATAAAATTTTAGTGTTGAGAATACGAAACCCCAATAGGTTACTTCAATAATTTCAATAACAATAAACCATTTGTAAGTCAGTCGACCAATGTCAATACTTAGGAAGAAAAGTCAAGGATAGAAGAGGACTGTTTTTTTTTATCCAAAAGTTAACTCATTTTCAGGATTCGGTGAAGTAGTAAGAGTAAACCTTGGAATGAACTGGTAAGGCCAAAGTCAAATTTAGATTTTTTCAATTTAAATTTGAGCCTTAAGACGTGGTTGTTTGTGATGACGATTCTCATCGAGTTAATCTCGAGTGACTTACAAAAAAATCTTTTTAAGTTTTTCTCGTATAATCTTTCAATTTAAAAATATTTGGCGTATTGGCATTAGCTGTATTGCCAAACACATTTTAATGAAATATTATAAACACAGATTATTGCTCAAAAATCTTTGTTATTCTACATTTTATCTTATTGATTTTTCAATAAAAAAATACAAAATTAACAATGACGAACTTTTTCACTCACGAAATCACTTGTTGCGATTTTGCATACATTCGATTGTTAAAAAGCATTGTAAAATATTTTTATTTTGAAATATATTAAAAATATAAAAAAAACCATTCAGCGTAACGTAACATTGAAATAAAGTAGATTTTTACTCATGGCCAAGCGCACAGGTTATACTTGGTATGTTTATTTTGTTTTGATCGATAAATTGGCATATTTTACACGCAGAACTAACATAATTTAAAATTATCACACGATATTTTTTATGCTAAAACGTTTGCATCCATAGATATCGTGACAACTTTCATATCTCTTATTTTTGAACCATTATTATTGTAATTAATATATTCATACAAGAACAGGCCTCTTTTAGACTTCATATTTGAAAACTGTACCTTTTGCGTTGCTACCTTTCACCTTCATGCGTATTTTTGAGACAGTCAAATCCTGTCGGCAAACGTCGTTGCAGTTTTGCTTTGATTCCTGTCTTCAAAATATCCATGCTTGGTCCATAGATCTCTCAGAATTCAAGTAACTTGTTTAATAAACTTTTGCTCGTTCTTTTCTATCGATCACATTATACATAGTATACTGTGTGAAATAAATAACGCTTGCACTTGTAAAAGGATAGTTTGTAGAAATTTATCGTCTTGGACCACTACATTCCACCGACAAAATTTGGTGTGTGAAGGCCTTCATAGAGGAATTCGAAATAGGCTTTGAAATGTCAGGGTCAGCCACAACCAAAGTACAACCAATTATCTGATCAGACCAGGGATGGACTGGAGGTGGTTCGGAAGGCCGACGAGCCCTTAGTTAAATTTAAAAAAATATATATATTTTCAGATTACGTATTTAACTGCAATTTAAATAGGAATTTTCAAACATATAATTAGAGCGTACAATATATATCCATTTCTGCGTTAACTTTGAAACTCTTCACTCTTGCAAACTAAGGAAGGTAAGTACATTGTTCAGTTATTGATTTTAATTAGTTTACGGTATGTTGCGTGTTTTTACATACCATAAGTATATTAAGTAACATTCGATTACTTTAATAATTATTGCATATAGTTACATACGACTGATTAAAAAAATCGCTCCTTACCCGGAACACTTCGAATAGCTATGAGATTAAGCGAGCCTCTTGTCAACGTATCGGTAGCCAACCGATGCTTAGTAGTGTTTTACAGTTGTTGCTAATGGTGATTTTATGGAAGAGGGCTTTCAACTGTTTCTTTTATTTTCACTATCCATAGTAAAAAAAATATCTATATAAACTCCCAATGAAGTATTTTTTATAAAAGTATTTATCTAATATACCTTTTAAAACACTTACGATTGTCAAGATATAAAAAATAGTGTTAGTAGCAATGACTAAAATTTTAATAAGAAAATGGTTTTATAAGAATGGTTGACTTCATCAAAGTACACACATTTGACCGAGATACATTAGTTTTAATTTTAACACTTGAGTGAGTGAATTTAATGATCCGTGGCGTAGCAGTCAACGTCTTAGGCTTCCGAGACGGATCTCACGAGTTCAAGTCCCACGCCGAAAAGCATTTTTTCAATCGACTTATTGATTTCTGTTCGAAGGCATGGGTGTTGATGTGTGTGATTGGGTGTGATATCTAAAAGTTTCCTTTCTACCACCCTTCCAGTTCTAAAATAAACGAGGCGTAGCGAGAGCTATTAGTTAACTTGTAGTTTTGTCCTAACCCTATCCTCTATCTATCCCTACTCTCTTCGAAAAAGAGAAGTTAAGCAACTGAGGAACAAGCAGATCTGGTAGAAGGTTATATCATCGCTAATTTTCTACAAGCACGTATCTCAACTTTGTCAGTTTTGAGTTTTTTGATGTAATGAATTCAGTATTTAATACACACATTCCTATCCCTAAATACACACATATTTTGTATCCCAACAAAATATATGTCATTCTTTATTTAACCTCATATAAAAACGTTGGGAAAAAAATAATATGGTCATGTGCTATGTTTAACGTAAAGAAGGGGATGACATGGACAAAAACATTTTTGCTTCCTTGCTTATTAACTTTCTCAGAGATATTAAGGACAAAACCATTTCAATAGTATTTTATAGAGATAGAAAGCGATAGCAAACGCGGTCGAATAAAGTACATTTATGTGTCTCCCATTAGCGGATCCAAGGGGGCCATTGGGAGAATTTATTTTCCATTTTTCTAATTTATTAAAACTTTATGTTGAAATGGGCTCTTTAATTGTTTAGTTTACTATGTTTTATAGAATACATACTTACTTAATTATGTATTGACTATTTTTATATACACCCAATCTTTTTTTACGCGATACATTGGTCCCAGAAAGTGGGGCGTAAAAAATCTCACTTTCATATAATTTGATAAATCGGTTCCAAAAATCAAAATATCGCATAAAAAAGTATCAAAAATGTATGAAAAAACAAAAATTTGTTCTTTAAATTCGCGCCGTCCAAAAAAATCACGTGAATTCAAAATCGCGCAAAAAAAACGCGTAAAAAGTCTTTCATCTATTTTGAATGTATTATTTATGTATCATGTTTATTTTCAAATTGAATGGCCCCCTCCTGGGACAATTTCTGGATCCGCCACTGGTGTCTCCTGAAAACTTTTAACATTTTTAAGATACGTGTTTGTAGAAAAATACCGATGATATACTCCACATTAATATTGAAAATAAACTTGAAATTTTCTACCCATTCGCCACATTTTGCATTATTTGAAAAATAAACTGCTCATTTCTGATTAAGTTGCCTAATTCGATATGAAACACCTGTTTATATAATTGATAGTAAAAAAAGTCGCGGAAGCGTCTATCATAATATTTAAACCTAAAAAAATCTAACGAATTTACATAATATAAATACATTCATACAAGATCAGGGATCGAAGACAAGGCGCTGTACTGCCTGAGATGTGATAAATTGAAAAAAATACTAACTTTTCGTTCACATCGATTACGTGAAAGAACTCCAGCAAGTGCAGAAAGATTTCACTAGCAAAAATATTTGTTGACGTATTACTCTCGTGTTCACTAGGAAAATTATCGGTTTTCCAGATTAAACAAACATATACACTCCATACCAGCGATACTCAACCGTTTTTTCGTATGGGCTGCAAACCGTTTTTGCCACATTACGTTGGTCGCAGCATATTAATAGTAATACGTAAATTTACCAAAATGTTCGTTAAGCTTTGCAAACAATACCAGATGCTCAAAAGAGCATTAGAATTGTTTTGAACTATACATAAAATCTAAATGGGCCGCATGTTGAGTATGACTGTTGCATACCACCATAAAGGTAAAAAAATCGATACTTGAATAAATATAATTGATGAATATAAGGTTAAAGTGAAAATTAATTAGCCAAAGATTAATACTAATACAGATTTTTTCATAAATATAAGAATAAACGTTTTTAAAATACAAAATATAAAGTTGACAGTTTAAATCTTAGTGACAATACTATTTGATAATCTTATTTTAGTTAAAAATGTTAGGCCAAATTTTAAACTATATATTTCAAAATATTAGGTTTCAGTTTTTATGTAAAATAGATTTTGATGAATGTTTTTTAAACGTCTCAAATGTGTTGTAGAATATTCGAATTTTAATACACACTTTAGTGATTTTCTGGACAATGTAAAGTTTTAAAGTTCTTTTTAGTTATATATTCAATAACATAGTATTTATTTTAATATAATTCAATCTTCAAATACTAGCAAGTAGTCTCGAGTAGGAAATATCAGTATGACATCAAATGCAAAAAATATTGTATTCACATATAAAATTCATTATACGAATCTAGTTATAATATTCAAAGCTTAAAAATCTTCTGTATTGCTTTTGTATGTCGTATGGTAACTGTTTTTAAGATTTCTTTTAATTTTTGTATGTATATAAATATCAAAATAACAGTGGCGGTTCCTGAACTTAAATCTTGGGTGGGCTAGAGGAAAGTTTAGCATTGTCAAGTATTTACGAAATTGTGTATTCTTCCACTTCACCTTATACATTAATCTACAAGCAAATAAACAAATATTACTGCAAAGCATAAATTACTATATAATAAAATCAATGCTAATGTAAGTAAGAAATAATAAAATAATAATCTTAAATTCGTCTTTTTCAAAGTGAAATAACAAGTACAAAAAGTAATACAGAGCTGTCACTAAGAGTCAATACCTGTCACTTTCATACAATACAACGATATTGGTATTTGTTTTTGAATGTATTGGTCATGAGCAGATTCAATTTAGCTCCCAACGAATGACAGAAGCTTGATAATTTGAAGCACAGTCGTGTGTCTTTGATGAAGTTTCCGTACATACAAATACAAAAAAAATCTAATCGTGCTTGATTGCGCCCCAGTGTAAAGAAAGATATATATTATCTCTGGAAAGATCGCGGGCTTGAAAGATCTAGCCCTTGAGTCGTTAATACGTAGGTGTTGCCAGACTGACGTCACGTTGCCTGTTCTCTATGAAGTATTTATAGGGTTATTGTTTTTTTTATGCCGGCTCAGTTTAAAATTGTAATACAAAACACCATCGAGAATATTATTGTAGGTAGACATAGCATTGTTTTATATTGACAGAGGAAAATCAAAACAAAGATATTGTATTCATTTGGGAAAGGTTAGTTACGCTTATAAATGTATTTATTTTGTTCAGCGGCCGAATTGCTGTTCATTTTTATTCAGCCATCTAAAGTTTCGGGTGAAAAATGCAGGTCGGGCTTAGCCCACCTTGCCCAGTTCCTAGAACCGCCACTGCAAAATAAGCCATTTTGTATTTTTTTCGTATTCTTAGAGGATTTGAGGTTGCCAACCACTGCTCAAAACAACCATTGTTTTTTTACAAATAATAATAATAAGCCAGCCCATAATTGTACGTGTTATTCTTAGATTCAGCAGGAGATTATATTAAATTGACGTAAGAATACATTTTGTATGTATTGTTTTTATTATGTACATACTTCTAAATCTTGAATACAAGTTAAGAAACCTATGACAGATGAAAACTCAATGCTAAAAATATTTGCCAATACTTTAAGTGTCAGATGTGTGTTGATGCATTACACAATCCACTTGAATTGGCGATGAATTTTATACATTTAAATTTCAAATATACGTTTCTAAAATTAAGCGGATGCCAAGGGGCATTTTGCATGATTAAAGGTGATCAAATTTATTTGACAAAAATCTCAATCCATTATATATAATATATACGTTACGCAAAACTTTCATCACACCTGTCGTACATAATTTCATAATTATTGTCGATGGTTGTTTGAAAATGAAAGTACACAACGAATACTGTTTTAAAGATTGTCATACGTAAATTGAGAAACAAAAGGAAATACAAAAAGTGGTATAAACGAAATATATTAGAAAATTCAGAGGACTGAAGCGCGCGCCTCTTTCGCTTATAGGGTTATCACTGTTATCAGTAGGGCTCATACAAAAACCGACTTTTGAAAAAACCGGTTTCCTAATGTCAATATTGTGCGAAAACCGGTTTTACCCGGTTTTAGAAGATATACATAAAATGGATAATTCAATTGAAATAGCGAAAAAAAGTTAAAAATTCTTTTTTAATTTTTTTTATTTATATACATAATAATACACAACAATATATTACTTGGTGTTACTCTTCAAAAAATATGATTTAAAAAAACACAATGCGTCAGCTGAACAATCACTTAGTGATGATCTAATTTTTTGTAACAAAATTTCCTGATATCGAAAATACCCTTTCGCTGTGGGGAATATAGTCTTTAAGGCACCAAATAAAAGATCCAGTCAAAATATTAAAGTTTTTATTTAAATAATAAATGTATTTAAACCCGGTTACAAAGTTGAAAAATCCGGTTTTCGAATTTCACAAATTTTGCCAAAAAAAACGGTTTTTAAAACCGGTTTTTGAAAACCGACAAGCCCTAGTCATCTGTTTGTATGTTATTTAAAGGATTCAGTAGGTTTGCATATGCAAAATTACTGTTGATTTCAATAATAATTAATCATAAAAACTATTTGCTCATTGATAGCTCGCGCTTATTTAAGAAATATTGAACACGTAGTTTATCTATGCAGTTCTCACAGCAATTAATTTATAACAAAAGAAAAGATGTTCTGCAGTAGATATAAAGCATAGTTAAATACTATTTCTTGGCGGATGTGGATAATAATAATTACTTCTACCATGTGCATGTTTTTATGCAATAGTGTCAATGCCATATTACTTATTTCATTGGTTTAAAATTTGCTATATTATCACAATCGGCACCCTATTAAAGACCGCAACCGTCTGTAGTGAAAAACGCATGTTCGTCCTCAAATTCAACAACAATTTAGAAACATTATTTATTCCCAATTTTTAACATGTGAAGCATCACAATTGAGCCTTCGAGAATGAAGTGAGTCATGTAGCAAAATAGTAAAAAAAAGTCTAGTGACTTTTAAGTAAATCATGTCTTTACATGGTGTTTAACCACTTGAATACCAAGTGGACACAGGTGTCTGGAATATATGCAAGCGAACACAAATGTACAAGACATTTAAAAAATCAAATACTTGGTATTCTAATAGAATATAAGCAATATTTTGATGAATATGTGTAGTGCCATCGATACTGAGTCAATATATGTTTTTAAAATATCGAATTCGAGTGTATATTAGGCAAAATTATTTTTCTCAAAAACACGCAGTATCTCTGGGACATATTAATGATTTATTTACGCGGTATTCAAACAGTTAAGTGGATTGCATATATTATTTAGGGATATATAAAACTACTATTACAGTGTGTATTTACTGAGTTCACTTCAATTTTAAGTTAATTTAAGATACGTATAATATTATACGTACCCAACTCATTTTTTATTTAAATATAAAATACCACTTGACTCACTTCACCTATCAGTAGTGATATTCCCGCGTATATAGCACTTATTTCGAACGATGTAAAATACTCAACACCATCACAATTTTAACATACTGACGAGTGACGACACAAACACAACTACATGACGAGTAATAAATGCAGACCGTTGAAAATAAGTGCATATACGTGCGCCGGAATAGCACCGCAGGGGCTTAATTATAGCAGTTGGTAGTCATTCACCCAATTACAGTCGACCCCCCTATAACGTAGAGACTAGGACTACACTATATGAATACTACGTTATAAAAGACTAAGCACACATACAAAATTTAAGGTTAGGTTCTTTCAATTGTATTTTGTGAATTGAACGAAATCAAATATTTTTCCCATTTTTATGTATGTATATTTCATAGAATACGTCTAGCGAAGTCAAGGGACAAACAACTTCCAACACATATTTTTTCAACGCACATATATGTACATATTTATGAATATTCTAATTTGACCTTGAAAATTTAGAGTTTTGTAAAAAAAAACTACGCTATATGGGGGGCGTTATACGGGGGACTGCCGCATACGCTATAGGAAATTTCTCTTTAGGGGGGAGCGCTATATGGGGTTTTACTGTACATACTATCTTTGGGGAGGGTCATACAATAAATATGACGCGAGGAAGGTACAGGTTACTAGTAAGCTTATAATATTATATTGCACATTTTTCAGGGATAGATAAGGGATCAGTAGCTGTGGATGAAAACATCAAAAATATATATGAATTTAGGATAAAAATCTGTTTATCGATGTATGACTTTAAATTTGAACCGTTCAAATTTTGTACAATGCCATATGATTTATCACGATCCGGGTTTACTTTTCAGTATTTTCTTGGATTCAAATGCACGAATGAATAACTTACCTATCCACAGCACTTAGTTTGCAAACATATTATTGAATAAGGAATAATGTCAAACCATAAATAATAAGTTTTATAATTATTGGACTGTTATCAAAAAAAAATGCACATACATAAAAGCTGGTATTATTTCAAGGTATTATTTCAAATTTTAAATTTCATCTAATGTTTGTTGTTATTATTTAAATATATAAAAAAAAGTGACGACGATTTTTTTCTACTGTGCGTATAATTTGTTTTTTACAATATACTGTGAAACATGATATCTTAAAAATCTTTATTGCCGCTATAAAAAAAAATATACTAGCTATCCTTGGAAAAAATATGTTAATTATTGTAAAATACATTCAAAAAAATATTGATGAGTAGCGTTTCAATAACACTGTTTAATTAATCATGATCACGGCCACTCAGAGAAATATAAAGCCCGGGCAACGAAATTTTTGAACCATCCTCCCCAGGGGTGGGCCGGAGAATACTCGAGGGGGCTCGTGCGAGCAATAATAGAAATAATAGAAAACATATTCTAATAATAGGAAACAATATTCTCAGATCAAATAAGTATATAATTGCAATTTCTGACATGTATTATCTACGACAGCTTCGGTACACACAGTAGTACATTTTTAGCCATTAAGATTGATCTACAAATGTATATGTGTTGCTTTGAGATTAAGCAAGCACTTTGTTAACGTATTGGCTGCCCACCGCTGCGGCCCTCCCTTTCTTTTAATCTAAGAACTATAAAGAAAAAAACATCACAGTTAAACAAATAATTTTAGCTAATTGAAATTAGTAATGTAAATATAAAACAAAATATTTAAATATCCGAGAATATTTAACAAACACAACATTGTGAATTTATCCTATTAAAAGTGAGACCTGTGAAAGCCCCTTCTATGTTAAGGCCTGATAATGATTATTTAGCACAGATGTGGGGAATCTTTTTTTCTCTGATCTCATTCATTTTTCTGATTCAACATAAGGCCGCAGTAAAAATAGGACAGGATTGATTAATATCCAATCCCTTACCCTACTTTTCCTCGCTATAATATTTCCCCAGATATCTCCAAGCCTCATATTTTTTTTTTAGCTCACCGAGGAATTTGAAATCCTCAATTTGCTATACTTTTCCCCAGATATCTCCAAACCTCGTTTTCTTTAGCTCACCGAGGAATTTGAAATTCTCTATTCGCTATACTTTTTTCCCAGATATCTCCAAACCTCGTTTATCAAGAATTGGCCAGAAGGCCGCACCGGAGTGGCCAAAAGGCCGCGAGTTCCCCACCTCTGATTTAACATATTTATAGGCATCAAACCAAAGATCATATGAGCCCTGAAAAGGTGAAGTGGGCCGAGTACTAAAATGGTAAAACCTTTATATTTGAATTTTAAATACATTCACGACTTTATTTAGTGTTTTGGTAGATTGCATATTTTTATCTAAGAGAGATAACACTGGAATATTACACGCATCTAACTATTTTTTCCAAAAATACCACCAGACTCACTTCACCTCTCATGGGCTCATTATCTCTCCCATAACGCTCTCATGCTTTTTATGATAAAAGCAATTTTAAAATAATGAACGTGCACGTACCGATTATCCCCATCCGGATAATTAAGCGTATATACACTGAATATGCAAACATATTTGAGATGTGAGTAACGTTTATTTTAAATTTTATTAACAATAGAAATCGCTTAAAATCAATTCATTTAATAAATTTTACCTAAAAACGTAGACAGTGACACAATTTGTAAGTTTTTTGACCGATATAAAATATGTGTCAATAGTTTATAACTTTAGGATACACTCATACTTTTGGAATCTTTGATTAACGAACAATTTGTGCATAATCATATGTTACGTATAGTTACAACATTATAAAAACACCCCATCCCTTTTTGTATGAAGGGTACGTCCAAAAGACCACCGCTCTGAAAAATGTAGTGAACATAGGAATATTAGGATAAGGTTCCACTACTTCAAACAATTTAATTATTTATTGTAAATATTTTTGTTTTTATTTATACATAAGTTTTATTCAGTGCTTAGATTTATGACGATAACAAGATATGATTATTTTAGTTTACAGTAATTTTATAGCAAAACAGTCAACTAAAAAAGAAATGTTATTATCCGTTTACTTATATCGCGTTATTTTTAAACCGAGCAAAAAAGTTGAAGTCACATAATCTTAAAAGGTCTGTTTTATCATGAAATTAGTTACAGATGGCGTATATAATGGAGGTCAATATGTAAATATTTTATTAGATCTTAACATATTTACAAGCAATGCTCCCTGTAAGAAAAGAGGTCAGCTGCACGAAAATTTCAAAGGTTGGGCGAACCAATCAAATATTATTTGAGTAGTTGTCTTGGAGTGTGCGCCAACCCGGAAAGAGTGCGCGGGAGCTTTCAAACTGCTGCGCGGCCGTGAAGGAACGTTGTTTACAAGCCTTAAAAAAAGCGCATGCTGAGAAGCAGAGCAGGCCAGTTCAGAATTGACAGGTGTAAGCAGATGAAGCATACATGTGCGACCAGCGTATGCTGTCACAACTGCGTCACGCAAGTGACGTGTATAAATAACACATAATGGCCAAAAATAGCTATTTTATTTTCTTTTAAGAGTTTTCTTGAGTAGTATTGTACGAACAAAATGAATTAATTTCGTACTAATTCATTAGTTTCTTTTTCATTTGCGTGGCAAAAGAACACGTCCAAACGTGCACGTGTCACACAGGAAATTGTGCTAGCAATTCGAAGAGGCACAGAACAGGCCAGAGACATGGCTGTGTCACACGTGCTCGGGTTACAGCATACGCAGCTCTGTGCTTCTTCATGTAATACACAATTTGAGCTGCCCTGCGCTGCGCTGCGTTTCAGCATACGCTTAGCCTTAAACGTGCACTTTAATTTTATTTACCCACTGCTCATTTTCCTTCAAAGTACACTCACCACAAATGACTAAAAACAGTAGCCGTATCAACTATCGTTGGAAATTTTTATCACCCTTTTATTTTATTCATATTTTGTGATGTTGAAAACGAATATGCAAGTTTATGTTTTTGCCGATATAAAAGATTCAACATGTTGATAAAGGCTTTATATCGATAAGAAATATTATATTTTTCTGAAATCAAGCATCGAGCAAAACGGCCACGGAATATTATAAGCCTTTATTTATTTACGATGATAAACAGCAACTAGAATTCATTAATATGTTCAAAAAATAAAACACTCATTTTACAAATTTCACTTTTATTTTTTAATATAATGCCTTTCCACCAATTATTGATCCTAAAAGTGAAATATTGTGAACAAGATGTCAAAATACAATAAAATCTTTTTTCTAAATTTTCTACGACCAATATTCTAGTTACCGTTTGTTTATTAAAAATATTATGTGTTTGCATTTGCAAGTATGTATTCAATCGTATTTTTACTCGAGCGTGTCTATAAAATTAGTTCATTTTCCTCGTAAAATAAATGTCTATATTTAGGCCAAATCTACACAAAAGGTTTGATTTCGAAGCATATTATTATTTCCAGCTGATGTATGTGATAACAGGCAGTCTCAATTTACCTCCATTCAAAGAGAACAATACTAGTTGGAATCGTTAAGCATTTTATCGTCTCTAGGCGGAAAATACACACACATTATTTTTGTAAAATTCATAATAGTGTAATTTCATTTAAACTATATTGTTATTGAAATTAAACTCAAGTACTCGACTCTGTATGTTTATATTACTATGATTAGTAATGTTTTTAAAACTAGCTGTTTATTACACAACTTCACTGGAGATAGATTCAAACTCATTCTTTATTTTTTTTATTTATCTTTGATATCGTCATTAAAAATATTTTGCATGGCCCGCGTGCGATGCTTTCAAATGAATCATCTAACAAAGCGTATTCGAGTAAATTCCGTTGTACCGACGAAGAGAACCAGAAAATGGTCGACAAACAGTAACTGTGAAAATAAAATTTGACTGAACCAACGTTGAAACTCAGTACAATCTCAAGAATGTCTACAAGTGCTTCAATCAAGGTTTATTCTGTTCTCAGTCCATTAATAATGGTATCGATGATAGCTTAAACTTTAAAGCAGGCCGCTATATTTCGAGCAGTAAAAGAACGTGGCGTATTTATGGATTTCCTATTCACAAACGATATCCCACAGTCGCACATCCGGAAAACGGGCAACGTACGTATTTTAGCCAGTTTGCAAGATAGCCTGACTAATCCATCAAACACGACATTGACAGGATTCTTCAAGCTCTGCAAAAATAATAGCTCTTAGAAGACATTGTTACATCGCAGTGCTTCAAAATTTATTACGTTGGACAATATAAAAAATTTCATGAATAATATCAATTCGACTTGGTTTTAATATTTTTGCTATTCAATTCGAAATATATCTGCCTTTCAATATATGAAGATGTGTATTATTTGTTTCATTTATATTGTAATAATAATATGTTTGGTTGCTAAGCGACGTCAACACTGTTATAATTTCTAGGAAGATGTTCCGCAATTCACACAGGAAAATGAAATTGAATTATATTGATAAAAGATCATCGATTTTACGGATTGATATCTCTCTTGGATGAATGACAAATGATATTCAATCATCTGAATTTTGATAAAATCTTTTTATAGACAAAAATATATATTTTAAACATCAATTTTATCACTTGAAAGATTTTAATATAGTACAATCTTATAATATAGTAGAACCTCGATTATCTAGACCTCGATTATCCGGATTGTTACAATTTATATATATATAAACAATTTTTTTATGTTTTGCTAAATTATCACCATACTGGTTTGTGCCAATTCAGAAGACACACACAGACTCCCACTGTTTGTCATTGGAAAATCAAAGAACCTTAGATGATTTTTAAAAATCCAGAGGTCTTTTGGTTGAACACGATCATCATAAAAAAAGCCTAGATGAATGGTGAAACTATCAAAATTCCAGAGTTAAAAGAGGAAAAACATTATTATTACTGGACATGCATCTGTCCCACTCATCTATAATAATGTTTAAATTAGATTGATGAAATATTTACGGTAAAATTTCTTCCGCTAAATGCATCGTCAGTAATACAACCGGATCATGGTGTAGTAGAAACATTCAAACGCTTAGCAAACGAAAATAATAAGGAAACAATGATCAGCTCTCACTATTTAAAAGACTGTTGCTTCGTGGCAGTAGAGAGTTGGAACTCTTTAGATGAGTCAACTTTGAGAAAAATTAAGAAACAAAATTTTGAAAAGACCAGTGGTAAGATTCAGTAACACCGTAAAAAGTGGTGTAGGAGACATTGCGGAAAAAATAGCATGAATTTCAACATGTGCTGAATGTGACGAAGAAGGTGTACGATTTTCCAAGGAAGAGATATCAGTCCTATATCTGAAGCTTTTCAGTGTTTAGATCAGTGATGCACAACCTTTGCCTTCTAGCGGGCCGCATAAAACAAATTATCGTGGGTTCGGGCCGCAAAAAAATGATATAAAGTACGCTCAATCCTTTTTTATATAGAACATATGTTCGTTCTTCGAATTTAGATAAATGAGTAATAGGTTCCATTATATTGTTTTGACCGTGTTATTTCGAAAATAAATAAGCCATGCAAAAAAAGAATTATGAGCACTTGCTTATTAAAAATCGTTTCGTTTAATAATTATGTTTATGTTACGAAATATTTATGTTTAATTTATATGCAATTCATCAATCAGTTAATGCGTTCTTGGTCTTTGATAATTTTTAACTATTTTTTTTAATTTGACATAATATTTGTAAGCCTGTTTCTAAGAACCGATTTATTCTTCTTCATTGATGAAAAAGCTTGCTTACATTTATTGAATAGATGTTTTACGTGAAAAAAATATGTTTGAGAAAAAGATTTAAGGGCCGCCACAAAATTCAAAAAGGGCCGCATGTGGCCCGTGGGCTGCGGTTTGTGCATCACTGGTTTAGATGTTGCCATGAAGTGGTTTGAGAGCCAAGAATAGTGTAATTCAGGACAACTTATATTTCTCACAACTATTCAGAATTTGGTGTCTTCAAAAAGAACAGCTAGCTGCTTGAAGCAAAAATTGAAAATTGAATTTCTTAATTAAAAAAATATTTCAATACTGAAGCTGATATGTAAATCTAGACAAACCAAAATTATTCACACTGAATGTTCATGTCTTTCCCTCTCAATCATGATATTTTTCGATTATCCGGATTTTTCCATATCCGGACTACCATCATCCCCAATTAGTCCGGATAATCAAGGTTCTACAGTACTTAAATTTAGGAACGACCCATAGAGAGAATAATTGATAATTTTATAATAAAATTGTATGTTAACCTTATCAGAATGAGGTTGAACTACTTAATTCTATCCTGGCCATGGGTAAAAAACATTCTCGTATTTATAGTTTTTAATAAGATATGTTAGATCAAGATCGACCAGTAGATCTTGACATTCTTTAAAGTTTTATGTTTTTCCACAATTCCAATAATTTATACGATTTTAAAGTAACTTCAATCGGGACTCGGGTTATTTATTATCAATGATCACAATAAACATATTAAAAAGATTTATACACGCAAACGAGTGAAATGTTAAAGGCTTTATTTAATGAATTTAACGTATGCCTTCCCGTTGCATGCAATCAAACATTGAAAAGACATATTATTTATTATAATAGTTGCGCTACTTCTAGTGACTATTTATTCTCCCAATAAATTCATTATCTGATTTATAAGTATAAATAAAATACAATTTTAGCTATTGAATATAGATTTTTTTTTTACCATATCCGCTCCCAATGTGGAGCATATGGACTCCTAATGGAGTTTATCTCAACAGATGTGTTTCTACGAGAACTGCTTGTTACTCAGTTGCTCAACCTCTCTTTTTCTGAAGAGAGTAGGAATAGAAGGATAGGGCTATGACAGGACTAGTGGCTAGCTAATCGCTCTCTATACGCCCCGTTCATAGGATAGGATGAGTGGGAGGGGGCATTCAAGACATCACATACATACATGCCTTCGAACAGAAATTCATAAATCGATTGAAAAATCAATTTATAAAACTGTCCGTACTGGGATTCGAACCCGTGACCTCCGTAGCCAAAGCAAACGACGTTAACCACTCGACCACACAGGCGGATTAAGATTAGGACAAACTTACTCTCTCAGGGGTTGGTAAAAGAAATATTTATATACAATCATACACAATAATAAACACGTAGATAGTTTTAAGCTTCCATTTCATTTAAACATTAAAATGGTTTACATTTCTGCCGAGTAGATGTTCATATTAACGGTAGTAAATATGGCTTAAAAAAACTTGAAAAAGGTCTATGATCGATCATTAATCAAGATGTAATTACGAACAACGAAGTTTTGTTTTTTTATATTAATGATTATTATGATCGATCTAAATTATGATTAATATCAAGCAAAACTAATACTCCATGGCATGTATTATTATCAATGCAAAATGCACTTTCGGTTGGTGTATGCCATTTTCAGTTGACACGATAAACTTAAATACGCTATAATGCTATATGACACTAAGTGATATAGGAACAATTTTAATTAGAAGTCAGGTTTTAATCATCTGTCACATTCTTATTGACTGATAATAACTTTAATAAATGTGTCGCATATTTACCATAATATTTTCTGTTGGTATTTAATATAACAAAAAACCAGACATGTAATTATAGCCATTGTCGTAGTTGTTCAATTATTTTTTAATAGTAAATTTATAATTTTCGATCTAGTTAATAAATTGTCGAACCCACTGTAGAAAAAAAATTATTGAGTTATGACTGTTAAAATTTATTTTATATAGCTTCATCATCTGGATAAACAAATAAAATTCTTTTTAAAAGTCACGAGTTGAAAATTATGCAAGAATGCAAAGTTACTTGAAATGAAATGAAAAAACCATTTTAATATATGTAATACTAAATTCACATATTGCTCAACACATATGAATAATATATTGTTTAGTTGTGTGTAGTTAAAAAGAAATATTCACAAAAGATTAAATAACTATAAACATTTTTGAAAAAACATCATATTATATTTAATTCTTTCTGTTTAATATACTATGCGTGAGACAAGATCAGCAAAACAGCAAACATATTGATTGCATGATGAAGAGGGAGGAATGGGAGAGGGATAGTTTAATTTTATGAAGAAAAATGATAGAGCAACTACTCGAGTTAATTATTAAGAAGTGTGATCTAAAATTAATGCCAGCAGTAGTGATATAGTATTCACAATTTTAATTTCATATTAAGGATAAATTTCACACCTACGACCAACTAAATCTACCGTAAACAGTGACGTTTCTAGGCTATGTTTAAAATAGCGCCCTTACTTGTTTTACATGTGAATTGAATAAAGCCATACAAGTGTAAGTGACATTTTGACATTATTTCCCATTATTCTAGGATTATATAAACAAATATAAAAATTCGAATACTCTATTCATCTACATATTAAAAAAAAACGCTTTGATAAATAAATGTCGTCACCAGATTATTATCAGTGAAAATGCATTTTTAGGCATTTTTTATCAAATACATGGATGCATCATATATATCCGTGATAATTTGCCGCTTCCTAGGACTTGCCGCCCCTAGGCAACTGCCTACTCGCCTATGCTTATGGGACGTCCCTGACCGTAAAATATAATAAATTGTACATATATATAAACTAGGCACGGGGAAACTGAGGCCCGCGAGCAATATTATATTTTTGTAAAAGATTCATGTTTTTATCTTTTAACGTCTTTTTTAAAAAATATTGAAAATAAATATGTATAATAATCGTTATTTTTGGATCAACCTATATATGTGAACAAACATTTTCTATCATGAACATCAATAAAAACTTTTTACGATCAAACATCACTGATGAACATTTACAACAAGTTTTAAGAATCTCAACTACAAAATTAACACCTGAATTTAAAAAAATGTTAATTGACGTAAAACAGTTTCATTCCTCTCTAATGATTGTTTTTTTTTTCATGATAAATAGCGTACATATAAAAATGGTATTTTACTTGCGGCCCGCCGGTCATTTTTAATTTCTGAATTTGGCCCTCCGTCCTAAAAGTTTGCCCCCCCTGATATAAACGCTTACCATAGGATCAAAGCTGCTTCTCAAAGCGTCGATACACTTGTCACAATCGCTAAAATAACAAAGCTATAAATTTTGATTTTATGTATGAATTTCCACAAAGTAACCTACCGCTGAATCCATAAAAAGTATTAAAATAAATAACTTTTAAGTGTTTTTAATTTTGATAATTTTTATGATAAATTAATATTCGCAAATTATGGAGATCGTAAGCACAACATTTTGCTGATGGTTGCACCAATAAATATGGGGGTGTGGTATCATTTTGATTGCATGAACCGATTATAGTTAACCGAAAAGAAGTACATTGGTCAACTACGTTGGCTTCCATGCTGTATCTCTCAAGATCGAATCGCAGTACAAACAGTATTTTTACAATCGACTTATCAATTTCTGTTTGAAGGCGTGAATGTTTGTGATGTCTAAAAATTTCCTCCCACCATCCCCATTCCAAAACAAGGGAGTGTAGTGAGAGTGATTAGCCAACCACTAGTCTTGTGTTTAGCTCTATTCTTCCTATCCCTACTCTTTCCGAAAAAAAGTTGCAGCAGTTATCATAGAAAAACTTCTGTAGGAGGCCATGTGATCCACATTGAGAGTGGACATGGATTAGAAAAAAAGGCAGAAAAATTGACAGCATCCAAAATGGTGGAATGTTCGATTTAAACTTTTCACATTATATGGTTTAAATAATGTTAGGATTAAGTAGTTTGCTTGTATGAACAGATGAGTTTGATGAGAGTCTTCAAAATTGACCAGTCGATGTATAAATTTGTGATAACGATGTGAAAAAAACATTCATTTGACCTCAATAATGATGATCGCATTAAAAAATATATCAATGACAAAAGAGCAAAATTATACTCTCATAATATTTCAGGAAACAATTTTATGTATATTTTAGATTTTATCTGTCATAATATAGTATAGATAAAGAGACATTCACATTTTTTATGTATGTTCTTTCAATTAAATCGATTTAGTGCTTTAAAAACCATTAAATGTTTTTGTATTGTAAACCTAGTTATTCTCACATACTTTCTTTACAAAACTAGCCATTAAAATTACACATAAGATTTGTTCATTACAATCAATCAGTTTAACACCAAAATTGTTTGATTATGAGTGACCATGATTGGTTAGTTTTTATTCAAAATATTACAATACGTCATGTTTATAATAAAGCTGCATATTTGCTATGCTTGGTGTAAACTTTACACTGTAAAGTAATGTCAACAAAATTTACAATGGCTGTATGTTGAATATGCTGTTACTGGTGAATGTGATTTATTTTGCGTTCTAATTTGATTTTCTTTGCAAATTTCAGCACGTCGCATTGACTGAAGGCACAGATGGATACCAGATGTGGAAGAAAATGCCGTTCCCTCTTTCATTCAATGTTTACATTTTTAATGTAACAAATGTTGATGAGTACCATTCTGGGTCAAAGCCAAAGCTTCAGGAAGTGGGTCCATATGTTTACGAGTAAGGCAGACAATTCTATCTTCCTAATTTCTAAACAACAGCTATGCCAAAATATTTTTCAACATGCAGGTAGAAATACAAATATTTCATAATCAAATCAATGGCTTAGTTCCGTAATGCTAGAACTAGAGATTGGTGGTTTTGAGATATGGCTAACCAAAAGTGATTATTCTTATTTGTCTCATCTTTTAAATGAATCATTTATCTCAATTCAATTCAAATTTTTTGCAACATTGGCCAAACCATAAAACGATATTTCGAGTTGTATTTGACGGAAGATTGTTCATATTTCTTTATTTCAATATGAAATATCTGCCTACTGAGAGAATACTAGTAATTTTTTCTAGTTGCATTTTTGTGGAGCTATAGAAGAGAGGTATCCGAATAAACTGAGTAATATTACTCAAAACATAATTTTTTTAACTTATCGCTTTATGGAACTAGGCTATTGAAATGCCTTCGAGTGGATTTGTCTTTATATTTCAAATACAGATAAAACCATTTAGCCGTCACCGTTTGCCAACTATTATTATGATTATGAGAAATTGTGGATAAATGTGTACATTTACATAATATATTATTTTTGACTACTTTAACTCCACTTGAAAAATATGTAAATTAATTATATTTATTTCAAAGTGTATTTTGAAAATCGCTAAATTTTGCTTAATGGTTAAATTATAAGAAAAAATTCTTCATCCTGCAATTTTTTCTCAAGTTGAGTTAGTCCGCCTATGGATAAAGCAGTCAATATGTTTCTTGATAGCAATCTTCAACTGTATTTCAAGGTCTAGTGTGTTACTAACTGAAGTACAGTTATTATTAAGTTAAGTTATTTGTTATTCCATATGAAAGTTTTTCATCTTATATCGAAGGTTATTAATTGTCATTGTATTTGTTTACGTTAACGACACCCTTTAATATGACACTTCTCATCGAACAGTCGAAAAATAACATATTTTTTACCATGACTAGTTGTTTGATAGACAGCCTCTTTATTCATAAAAAGTTATTATTTTTTTAAGAATCTATATCGACTTTGGGAAGGCAAAAGAGCATAACCCACACAGAACACATTTTACAAGAGGCACAAAAAACGTTTTGTGATGATTTTAAGCCAAAAACTTAATATGAAATATACACAAACTTGAAGTGTACAACTAATAAACTGATGTCTTATTGACTCAATCTTATATTAATTTAATAAATTGTTTAAGAAAAATCTTTGTAAGAAGAGTCTTTTTCATGTAGAGAATGTGTATTGTTGTTAATAATGTGATTATTAAAATAAATCTGTTTTGAAAAATTATTTTGCCTTTCAACAGTCGATATGTATATCAACTAGTTGCTGTATTATTGCTCCTGAAACACTCACAGAAATCTTTTGAAAGCGTTAAACGCTGCTGTGTTTCAGTATGTAGCCATTATAACTGTAGTTAGTTCAATTCAAAGTAGCAAAGTAGAAAGTGAAAAGTGGATCTAATTAAATCAATTCCCATATTGGTAGAATCGATTGGCCACGTTGATTTATGATCATAATATATCATTTGAAAGCTTTTAAGTGCCACATAAAGAGCTTCAAAGATTTTCATTTATTTTACAGATATAATTTTAAGCTAATATACTATTAAAATAAAAAGATGAAGTAAAACCACAAACGTGTCGTTGAATCGACATGTACGGGAAAAAATATATCATGAAAATCATTTGGGATGGTAGCAAAAAAACTGTTAATTTTTTAAAAGTAAATAGCTTATATAGAAACACGACGGAACTCAATTTTTATCATAAACTTGTTTTTGTTTTGTTGTACGAGCTGGTTTGGCTCTTTGCCTCTCATATTATAATAACCAAGGCTTAGATAATTGTTCCTGAGCCATTCATATTAACAAACTGAAAGCGTAGTTAATGCTGTGTAACGGTTTCTAAGGTCATAACAGGTGGTGAAAACGAACACCATGCTATTCTTACTGTGCCAGTTTATATAGATTTGATAGTGAAAATATTTATTTTTATTCTATTATTCTACCATGAATCTTCATTTAATAGTTTCTATTGAAATACTACCAAATCACATTCATCAAAAGTACACTTAACCAATAATTTTAATTTACTTTTTTATGATTTCAGTGAGCGAAGATTTAAAGAAAATATTCGTATGGAAGAAAACGACACCGTCTCGTACAATTTGAGGAGAGTTTTCACATTTAATGAGGAGAAGTCTAATGGATTAAAAGAGAGTGACATGGTCAATATTTTGAATGTTGCTTTAATGGTAATATATTTTATACTGTATATTATACAATTTTTTAATTTTTATTATGATCTCCTTTTGATAGAACTTATTAAAGCAATGTCGGGTCCATGATGCAGCGATCAACCTCGTTGCCTTCTTTGATGTGTCTCACGGTTTCTAGTCCCAGTATAAGCATCATTTTTTAATTGATTTTTGTTAGATGGATGTTTGCTATGTCTAAAAACTCCCTGTCCTATCCGTACTGCTCTCATCGAAAAAGAGAGGTTGAGCGACTGAGTAACAAACAGTTCTTATAGAAAATCTTCCGTTGAGATTCTTCCAGGAGGCCATTGGAAGACATGAATTACAAAAAAAATAATGCATCAGTGGGTAATGTCCCACTGCCCGTCATTTCTCATATATATGGCTCATTACAACTCATTATCCTCAAAAATTTCCACCATCTTAATGTAAATATTTGTGTATTTTGTTTGATTAACCAAAGGGGATTGAATGCCACACAAAATCATGTCAAAAAGATAGTTATCACAAATATATTTGAATTCGTACATAGATTTTAATGTTTTATTTTCAGGGTATAGTTGCCACAGCTGATGCAATGATGTCTTCGATGCTTGGGACACTAAATGGAGTGATACCCCTATTATTCGACGATCCAAAAACCATTCTTATGACTCATTCGGTCGGTGATATACTTTTCAAAGGAGTTTTAATAAACTGTACTGGAGGTAACATGATGGTAGGTAAGTAAAATGAAATTTAGCCCAGATTCAAAACATAAGACGGCGCGATACTAGCGTATATTCTATCGTTTAACATTTGAGAAATTCAGCAACTGTGAATTTGTAATAGGAGATGAATGATGAGATACATTGTTGGCCTCTGTGATTTTACCAGTAATAGTTCCACTTTGCAATCAAAAGAGTTCACATCAATCAAGTATTGGCAAGCTCTCTAATAATTCAAATGTATCTTGATTTTTTGTCTGTCAGCCTGTAACGCACAGCACAAAGATGCACAATGCAAAGACAGTGATATAGAGCAGTGTTTCTCAACCTTTTTGGGCCCGTGGTCTTTTTTGAGTGTCTTTATTTTTCTGTGACCCCATTACCATTGTATTTTCTTCCCGTAAAAATTCTCTTCCAAGAATTTCGAATCCAAAATCAGTGAAATTTAGGGATTTCGAAAATTTTTCTCGTGGCCCCCCTAAGCTGTGCTGTGGCTCCCCAAAACAACAATAAATCTTTGTGGCCCACCGTTGATAAACCCTGCTCTAAAACACCAAGAAAAGACATACTTTTACGTCCAATAGAAAAGTTTGACCATTTTACTACCTTACTCACTTCACTTCTCGAGAGCTCATATAATACATTCAACCTTAAGACAGCACAAAGTATATATATTTTAAAATCAGATCCAGACTTCAAAATATATGCATAATGAAATATTGATTATATAATATTTTTAGAAATGCTCTGCGAAGGAATGAAAACAAGATTGCCACACACAATAAGGGAATCCGAAATTCAAGGTGAAGGATTCTATTTTTCGATGTTTCACAATGTAAGTAAAAAGAATATGGTATTTATGATAGTTAATTTTCCGATAATATACATCTCTTAGTGGCAACACTGAATCAATGATTATTTTCAATTGTAATAATAATTTTATTATGATTAATAGATTTAGTTTTAAAATTTCAAAAACTCTAAAATACATTAATGGTAAATCACAAAGTTTCTGCCAGATTTTAAATGGAAAAAATTCATTTGCATTCACAATATAAAGTTTCGCTATATCTTTACGATTTTGTAGCATTATATTGTTTATATTGTCGTAGTAATATTCATTAATATTAAATTTAATGAAATATGCAAGCGCATTGTTGATAACTAAATTAACCTGTTGAATACAGAATTCTAATGTTGTCAACGTGTTATTGTATTATCTATAAATGGTATTTGGGTCTATCTATCTTGTTTGATTGTGATTCAGTTCATATTTCAATTAGCAATTACCATTAATCAATCGTTGTAGAATACATTGTATTAGATTTCTTTAAATGAGCATTATTAAAATATTCTGCATTCACCATAACAATATTTTCTGAAACAAGAGTTTTTAATGCGTATATTATGTGTTAAAATTTCATATTTCTATACGCATACAGCATTCGTCTTTAATAATTTGATGGCGCCCATTTATTTAATGAATATCTTTCATTGTTTAAAAAAGCTATTTTTTCATTTATCAGCTTAATAACACACTCGATGGACCATACAGCGTTATCAGGGGGGAAGAATACCCTGACCAACTTGGACAGATAGTCTCATATAAGAACCATAGCAATTTGGACGACTTCGATGATGCGTGTTCAGAACTCAAAGGAACTGATTCAACATTATTTGCGCCTCTCGATGACGTGAACTATCCGAAAATTATTCATATCTTTCAACCAGATGTTTGTAGGTAAGAAGCGAAAAGAAATACTGATAAAATATACACTGTCCCAAGCAATTGATGGTGGGCAAAATGATATTTTTTTTTCAATCAAAACATAAAATAATTTTATTCAGTAACACCTATTCAAATTAAATGGCAATAAATTTATAATAATTATCGAAATGATTATATAAATAATATTTTTTAAGATACCAGCAATTAGCAATGTTATATGCACAAAGTACAGTATTTTTAGATGCATTTTAAACTTATAGTCCAGGGTTTCCCTAACATTTTCTGGAATGGAACACTTCGCAAGTCCGGAAAAATATAACGGAACACTTAGCTGAATTGTTAACATTTTTTTAAGCTGTGCTGCAGCGTAAAACCATTCCAATTTTTTTCGGAACACCTACTCTGGCTCCGCGGAACACCAGTGTTCTGCGGAACATAGCTTGGGAAACCCTGTTATAGTTTATCGCATTTTAGAGCGATATAATTGAATAGGTTATTTTGTTATCAACTAGATGGCACTTGTCTGCATTACCATCTTGACGAAATGACTTAACTCAATGAAAATGTGTCATACAGATGGACTGGACTTTGTAGCTGTGTAACAAAGAGTACAAAACATACATAAAATAGAACTAAGATTAATATTTTTTTTACTCTATTGATTGTTTTACTATAACACATGGTTCGTACCCTTAATAAGCATTTTTATTTACGACGTAGGCGGTGATTCTAATTCTTCACTTACAAATGAGAAAATGTAGGGTGTGATTTTTTATTTCTACTGGGTGCGAGGAACAGTTAGACACAAACAATGACAGTATAAATTATGATATTAATTACTTGTGTATGGTGAGGAACAAGGTTTCCAAGAAATTTAAGTAATTCGCATCTAGAAGTTTATTCACATCATTAATTTTACTGTAAATGTGAAACTGTCTTTTTTCTCCTTCCACGAAACTTTTAATTTCTCACAGGAATTCAACATGGTGTTTATAATAATTTAATCTTATGTATAAATATTATATATATGGTTTTTTATTTATAAAATTACAGGCCCATGTTTGCTGAGTTTAAAGCGAAGAAAATGGCATTCGGCTTACCAGCATATCGATATGAAACAACCAAAATGGTTTTAGCATCTGGCAAGACAAATCCGGATAACCAATGCTTTTGCCCCGAGTAAGAATTTTACCAAATATTTAAATTTAATGTTTATTAAAAACAATGAATGGTATGATGGTGTGGTAACCACACAGTATTTCAAAATTATTGCAAATTTCACAGAAACAGAAATAAAGTTCTACAGAAATCGTTGATTTTTGATATACTGATATGTCAGTGACATAGCAGAATGGATAATACACTGAACCTTTCACATGTCAAGTTATAGATAGAGAACGATCATAGTTGTCCCAAAATAACTTTGTTGAGAGTATGTGTTCACAATCAAGTTGGAACTTGCGTTCTTGCGTATACATTATGATTATTGAAAAAAACAGCTTTGAAAAACTGTGGGTTACGTTCTTTTTCCTTTCCACAGTCGATATATTCAAACAAGAATTCCTAAAATATATTAATTATATTAAATTATCAGCCTCATATTATTTGTCTTAGTAATTGGAGTCGAATACGAGATGGGTGTGCATTGGAAGGCGTACAGAGTTTATTATCCTGCCAAAAGGCTTCAGTCATTGCAAGCTTTCCACATTTCTACTTAGGCGATCCAATACTCAGTGAATATATTGCCGAGGGTATGAGTCCAAATAAAGAAAAGCACGGAACTTTTGTGGATATAGAACCCGTAAGAAAAAAATGTCTTATTGATTTAGTAGTATAATATACCAATAACATCTTCATTTCTCCGTGCTTTAAATGCTGGATGGATTAGGTTTATTCATATTAACTTTAAACAACTTGAGTAACATTTCTTTATCAGAGTTTGGCGAAGGCTTTATTCTGTCATCTTTTTAAACTTATTATTACTGCTTTTACTCTGTTTTCACAGCCACATAACATTGCCTTTCCATTGATTGGCAAAAAGTTAAAAGTCATGCACTAGGAATAACTTAATAAGTACCTGTTAATTTTTAATCTTTTTTAATATCAGAAAACCGGAGCGGCTTTAAGAGGAGCCAAGCGAATACAATTTAACATGGAAGTTTTAAATTTAACCAAAATAACCATATTGGCTTCTGTTATGCCAGGACTACTTCCCATAATGTGGGTCAGTGAGGTAAGCGAGTATAATTCAATTGTTAATTAAAGTAACTAACTACACCGAGTGTTTAAGTTGTTCTCTCTCTTGGCTTTAAAATCTAGTATGAACACTTTTATAAATTGGTTTTTCAATAAATTTATGGATATCTGCTCGTGGGCATGGATGTATGAGATGCTTAAATCCTTATCCACCCGTCCAATCCTAAAACTGGAGCGTTACTAGAGTGATTTGATTTGGCTTAAATATGCAAACTTTTGTTTCACCGTTTATGTCCCTCAGTACCGTTTCCTATTGCATTTTTCCACTAAATCATAAACTAACCAGTTTTAAATTTTTATTCCTAGGGAGCAGAAATAAATGACAAAGTCCATGACTTACTAAATGGAGTATACCTTAAAATAAAAATCGGAAAAGTTTTGCAGTGGATCGTCATCGCGATTGGAATAATTTTAATGCTGGCAGCTTTTCATTTCAAAAGGCAAGGCTCTTCCGAGAAATGGTCGTGGTCTCCTAACAGAGTCGATATGGCCATGCAGCCTTACGGCCAGACGGTGTCGAGTCCTGACGCAAACAGGCCTGCGGCAGCTCAGAAGGACAGCCGATTTGGCATCAGTAACCAAGCGTTTACAAATAATGAATATGCCACCCACAAATAATTCATTATTCTGACATAAACTTGAATTCTTAATATTATATGTATAATAACTTAAATGAAGTTTTTTTCCAATATTTTATAATAAAACTAGTTGCTTCAAATGACCTATTAAAAATATATATATATTATATATAACACACTGTTTTGAAGGAACTAGTCGAAGAATAATTTTTGGTTGATATGAATAAATTAAAACACGAACAAATTAAAACTCCCGTCACTAATTTATAACTCAACTACAGACCAGTTCTACCAGTTCTGCAAATCGGATTTGAAGTAGAATGCGGCTTAATTTCCACCTTCCTAAAATATGTGATTTCGTTATTTTGAAGAGGATGGGTTTCTAATCTAAACTTATCAATATACTGAGGCTAAATTTGAATTTTATGAGCTGGTAAAAATAAAGTAATCACTGAAAATTGGCAAAATTTTTGTAAGAGGCTTATATGCGCAATTTTGAGAATTAAGCCATAGCAACTTAACAAAGTAATGTCCCACTATAATTATTGTTGGTGTGATCTAATTAGTTTCTAAGCTTCTTTTTTAATTATCCACTTGATAGTATTTCTCTCTATTTTTAACACAATTTGTTTTAAAGTCATCAAACATTATTATTTTCTTACTTTGTGGTCGTAGGATTTTCATTGTCTATGAAGTTTTTCTCCTTCTATCAATATAGTAAAAATACGATAACTATTTTAATATGAAATAATCAAAATTTAGAAAAGGTTTCATTTTCCATTAACATCTTTTTCCCCTATGCAACACGGTGGAACGGCATTCCGGCACCCTTTTTCTCGGCATCATATTTAATGTTTTAAATCAATACTTGCAAAATTTAATTTAAATTTTTGATTTATTTCTTGGAAAGCAACAGCTGTTTGTTCCTATCTTAGGTATCATAACATTCATAAATTAATTTCATAATACAAAACAATACCAGGTTCATATTCTTACTCTGCAAAGAGAACCAGGAGTCTAATACTTGATTTAGTGCATTATTTGTGTCTAGCGGATTTCATCCGCAATAGTTTTGTCACTTTTGTTCATTAAACTCGTCGGAGCACCTTTGACACTTCTATCTTTTAAAATACATTGATCGGTGGTCAAGAAAAGTAGGCTTCCGAGACGTATCTCTCAGATTCCAACTCTAGTAACTGCAGCGTCTTCTTCAATCGAGTACCTACAGCGATTTATTGATTTCTGTTTGAAGGCACTGGTGTTCGCAGTAACTAAAAAAATTCTCACACTCTTCCAATCCTAAAATACACTAGAGCATAGGTTCCCAACCCTTTTCGGGTGGCGACCCCTTTTTATAAAAGATAACCGCGGCCCCGATGCAATTGAAACAGGCATTTTTTTTTCAATAAGGTAATTTTAGTTGACTAGTTTTGCCGCCTGTGTGGTCGAGTGGTCAACGGTGTTGGCTTCGGCTACAGAGGGCCCGGGCTCAAATCCCGGTACGGACAGTTTTATAAAATTGATTTTTCAATCGATTTATGAATTTCTGTTCAAAGGCATGGATGTATGTGATGTCTTGAATTCCCCCCTCTCACCCATCCTATCTTATAAACGGGGCGTATCGAGAGCGATTAGCTTACCACTAATCTAGTCCTAGCCCTATTCTTCTATCCCTACTCTATTTGGAAAAAGAGAGGTTGAGCAACTGAGTAACAAGCAGTTCTCGTAGAAACACTTCTGTTGAGATAAACTCCATTAGGAGTCCATATGCTCCACATTGGAAGCGGACATGGTTAAAAAAAAAAAAAAGTTTTAGTTTTGTTGTTCAAATCCAAAATCGAAAAAAGTTGGCAAGAGGGATTAGTCAATCACTTGTCCTACCCTAGCCTTATCCTTCTATACTTACTCTCTTCGAAAAAAAGGGGAGTTGAGCATCTGAGTAACAAGCAGTTCTTGTAAAATAAATTTCTGTTGAGATACTTACATTAACCTCTATCCGGACCACATCCGTGTGGGACCGTGGATTTGGGTCGTTCAATGCCCAACAGTCCCATATGAGACCAGTGATTATGGTACATTTCTCTATCTAATTACACTGATTTAAGATAATTGTATTAAAAAAAATGAATATGAGCTTATAATCATAATTTTATTTCGGTTTTCTTGTTTTTCTTAGTTTTTTGGTCATATTGCGTTACCAAGTCGACTCTTGGGATATGCGTGTTGTGTTATATAATAAATCAGCTTTTTTCCACACCACATAATATATTTCAATGGGAATGGGATACAGATTTTTTTCCATACCTAGAAATTTATCCTTTGGGGAAGTTTTGTGTAATTTTTATAGTTTTAAATCCTTAACTTTAATGTATAATAATTATATAAATTATGAAAAATTGTAAATAAAGCTTTTGTAAATTATAAACAATCTTTTTTTTATAATGTTCTTACTGTATCCAAATAAATTACTAGTTTTAGAGATATAGTTATTTTTATAACAGCTAAGGGTTGCGTGAAAAAATGCTTGAACAGTGGGCTACTCCTACTGCGCACGAGCATTTAAAGATAAAGAAGCCATATGCTCCACATTGGGAATGGACATGGATTAGAAAATAACTTAAGTAAAAAGCTAGACAAGAAGTGAGTTTTGGTACCTTTGTTTTAAAAAAAAAAACTGTAAATGCACACAATATAAATATTATACTACCAAGGAATTTCACGCATAAAAAACACAAAAATGGGATATACAGTTATTCATATATTATATAAACTATTTTTGAGGCCCCTATGATTCGCAGGCCCCAAGCGTGCGCCTTATTTGCTCATAGGGTAATCGGCCACTGTGTACAATGGCTCTTTTTATTTTATATGACAAACACACTTCACACATTTTCTCTTGTGTGCAATACATTTTACTCAAATGGACACTTTAATGTATTGCTCGCGATTATCATGTTTCCAGCTCGTCCTTTGATACTAAGTAGTATTTACTGAAGCTAAAATAAAGCACATTCCTTACATTAATAAAAATAAATTAAATGAACATGTTTTTGTTTGTCTGCTGTTATTAAAATAGCCAAATATGTAATAAATATCACCTATGCTTATTTATTATTATTAAACTTAATTTACGTAATTATGAAACAAAATCGTTCATAAAATCAGCTTTAAGAAGCCATACCAGACGCTGCAAAGTTTGTATGGAAGTTCGCAGCGCTTGACAAAAATGGATAGAGCGTGATGTCTCGGAGAAATACTTTTCAGTACATATTTGAATAGTTCGTGCATGCGCACTAGACTTCAGCAGTGTGCCCGTGTAACTGTACGTCTTGCGTGGATGAAATCAAAGCGAATGCAAAGCGAAATCGCCGTTAGTCTCCCACTAACAATGACGGCTTGTCTCTACATGATGGACCATGCGATTGACATTTTAAATCTATATAACGGATTTGTCTGTTGTTGAAATGTTCCGATTTTTGGAATAATTACTATAATATATTATAAATTATGATGCGTTAATTGATGACTTTTGTAAGGAGTGTTGAATAAAATTAATGGAAGTTCATTTTTAATATTAAATTAAATTAGATAACTTTGTTATTCCACCTTTTGTGGTACACAAGTACACAAGCCCAAAGTGTAAACGCCACATATTTTATATCTAGCATCCTTTTTCAATTGACACTTTTATTTTTTTAAATTTACTGAAAATTTAATTTCGTTTCAATAAAAAGAGTATTCGCAGTTGAAAAAACACAGATTGCCTACAGCAGCTGCACCACATTTGTAAGAGGCTCTATAATTACGTTTCATCTCTTATAAAACTCTAACTAGTGCATTTTTGCTGCACAAGTTTTTAATTTGCATTATAAAGAATAAAGGATTAATGAAAGATTTTATTTGAAATTTATAGATCAGTTTTCAAAGAAGAATATATTTTTTTCGTATATTGATATGAAACATTAAAAATGCTGAGAAAATAGTGCTGTTACGCTGTTCCACCACATTACATGGGGAAAAAGCCCCGAATAGAAGTATAATAATTAACTAAAATAATAGGATCAGTTTATTTAAATAAGTACGACTTTATTATAAATAATAATTTATTGAATCACAATTTTTCACATATTTCAATTTATTTAAAACCCAATTATCAATAATTATTACAACAAAATATCAGATGAATCAAGTTGCTGCAACATTTTTTTACATTTTAAATTTAAAATTTTTACTTACTTAAATCATAAATGTAGAAATTAATATAACAGTTTTATGGCTCTAAAACTATTTCACTTACGACTCTAAAAATTGTAATCAAGATTGACTTTTTTATATTAAAAATTAAAAATATCACAATACAATCGCAGCTTCTGAATGTCATTAAACATTTTGAAATTATTAATTTAAATTTATTCCCATAGACACAGCTGGCAACCCCACTTTTGGTATCAGGTTTGATTTTATAACCACATGAGCTAAGTAAAAATTTACGTCACTGGCTGAGCACCAACGTGCTTGCTCAAACATGATCTCTCTCACTCTTTTCAAACTTTTGAGTGCTTCGAGTATAGGATGAACTAATTCATCTACATGAACACAATAGGTCATGTGGATGCAGATACTAAATATTGTCCGAGTTCAGAATATTGATTAAACACACCCAAATGCAATAAAATGGCTGATAATATTTTAATAACAGGTTATTTTTAGTGATAATTTGATTAAAAATAGAGATGTGATTGTACTTAAAAATCCAATAGAAAAGTTTTACCATTTTACTACTTGGCTCACTTCACTTTTTGAGGACTCAACTGTAAAACTAATTCCAGTGATTTTTTTTTCAAGTGATTTTTGTAGATTTTATATAGTCATGTTGCTTGAAAAAGATTTATTATAAATATGTCAATAGTCGTTTTCTTAAAATCTAACATACATTTTACTAATTTCTCTATTTCATTTTGCCATATAAAACTACGGCTTGGCACTTCAAACAATAGACATACAAGCCCTGCATGTAGTATTGATACATAAAAAAAAAATATTTTACATTTTTAATAAAAACAATTATTTTTTTCATTTATTTAAAATAGGATTTAAGTATCATTCAAGATAAATTCTCAGGAATAGAGGAGTAACAAATATTGACGGTTTTCAATTATTTTCTACAACAAAAATAGGAATTTTCCCAAAAACTGAAATGTACATTTTACAGAGAATTTTGAGGAATCATGATTATTATTCAAACAATACACAATACAGTAAAATAATAAATTAAATAGTAAATAATAATAATATTTCAGTGTCAAAAAATAAAATTAATAATGTAACATTTTCTATTATTTTTTATTATTTACATATTGAATTAATTGAATCCCAAAAATTCTAATGTTAATTAAACAAAAAACGAATTTATTTTTTAACACACCTCTCAGCACAACTCTTACAGATTCTGCAATGTGAAACCATTTCAAATGCTGGTGGGTTAAAGACTAATATGAATGTGTCATTGTCATATTGATTTACGCTTAGACAATGCCTCGAAAAAACATCACATAAATTTTAAGGCAATCATATTTGAATAACGTTTAATTTTAAACACACATCAATATATTTTTCCAGCAGGACACTTGCTTAATGCATGATAAATAATAACATACTATTGTAAATTATAAAAATAAAATGGTAAGATGCTTACAGTTCTATGATTAAAATTATAGTAAAAAACTGTCAATTCTGTAAACTAAAACTATCATTTGTCACTATTTTATATATATATAGATAATACAAATCAATCAGAGAAAGTTATGACTATTTGAAATTAATATTATGACCGCAAATTTATTAAAAAATTGCCAATACTTCATTATATTTATTATAAATATGATTTATACAGGGTCTGTCATTTTAATTACAAATTAATTAACGCTGTTGAAAACAACGCTACTCAATGACACTTTTATTTCGGATTCGATTTAATCTATAAATCACACATTGATATGAAACATACTGATAAACTATATGAAATAAGAAATATTTACACGAAAACGTTTCCATACTTCAAAAATTGTTCAATGGTTAGTTCTTTTATTCAGAGATCAACAAAAAAACAAATATACACCGCAAAACCGGTCCTAGGTGTAAAAAGACTTCATATTTAGTCAATATAATTCTGTTAATTTTCCTGCTGCTGGTAGCACAACAAAACCTGGAACAAATATTTTGAACAAAAGTTACGAATGTAAACAATATCAAAGTGGTGAAATTGAAGAAAAAAAAATAATGAGGCCAAAGAAAATTTGACATACAATGGTGACTTTTCATATTTCACATAATTTATCAGTTTTCTTTGTTACAATGTGTGATTTATGTCGAAAATCAAATCCTCAATACAAGTTTCTAGATTATAGCTTTATTTTTTAGCAGAATTAAGTACTTTTTTGCAGAAAAAAATGACAGAACCCGGATAAAGCATAGATACCACATTATTTCAATACATTGACATAGTACAAATTAATTTCATTTATTTTATAATTATTAGTCCAGAATTATAAAATTATTTGTAAAAATTGATCGCTTTTTCAATGGATTCGGCGGTTAGATTGTGGTAATTCATATAATTCGATCAAAGTAAAATGAAATGTCAGTTATTTCATAAATACCAATGTGAACATATAGTATTTATAAGGTAACTTGTACAATTTTTTTATTATTGATAACATTACAAAGTATTTTAAACTATTTTGATTTTAATAGCTTCTCATTTTTAATTTGTTTCTTGTCTAATTTCATTTAATCATTTCTGATATTGACGTATACGCTCCAGACACCAAGGCGACGATTGAAAGAATACTGATCAGGATATTCTTTACTAGTATCCATTTTCCCCAGCCCAGCCTTCCATCCCAACAATGAACACTTTCCACAACGGCAGGAATTAGCAGTCCAAGGGTGGAGAAGAAAACGGCCCCAACTAAACTGATAAGAAGATCCAGCTTCGGTACAACAACTGCAATTGCCACTGAAAATTAAAAAAATAAGATTTTATAAAACAAATCAAAACATATTTCAATTCAACATAGTTTGAAAATACTCCTATTTCTTTTTTGGATTGGATTTTTTCACGGTATTGAAATAACATGGTAGAAGAAAACATTTTTTATAAATTATCATTTTTACTCTAAGCCTATTAAAAACAATTATCATATATTTTAGTTCACTTGTATTTTTCGTTATTAATATAAAATTAACCCTTCAAGGACGACAGTAATCACTGCTATCTATTGATCCCACTATTCATCCCTTTTCTACCTGAATATCGTTGCTTTCAGTCAATTTCGATTAAAAAGGATACCGACTTCAGCTATTCATCTGCCGCGGAGACAGACACAACTTTCAAAAGCACATGGATTTGTCTATAGGCATGTGGTGTTCTACTGACATTGATTCCAAGACGGTGACTGAGCTCAAATGAAATTTCACGCTTAATATTACACAGCCACCGATTTATTTCCATGTATTAACTTTACTGGACATATCGTTTGTTCATTTACAACTAATAATAAAAATTATGTAACTGATAGGTGTGTGTAGTATTGATATTTGAAGAAATAATAAAAATTCACTAAAAGATATTAGACTAGACATCATTTGGACGGACATACGCACCTATACTCTTCAAAGGTTACAGTGACATACACTTACACACCCCAACGTTACGTAGTACTAGTGTTGTTTTTGTGGATTTTCAACGGTTTCTATAGAAACACTGTGTTCGTACCATGAACGGGCTTAGCAGTCAGTATTTAATTATGAATAAGATTAAAAACTGTATAAATATGTATAATGTTGTTTATATGTAGCTTATAAAAACTAAAATATGTTTATTCTTAAATATTCTTATTCAAACAGCCTATCTGTTCAAAGTAATCAAAACTATTTCACATTTTTCCATATTGACTATTTTATTTAACCTTGAATGTATTTCCCTGCACAAGAAGATAATAGGTTTTATGCACAGAATAAAATAAGTCAGAGAAAGTGGCGGGCTCTTTAATTAACATCGACTGTTGAATATCGTAATCATAAACTCAAAAAAAAATATCTAAAGACTAAAATTAACTTCAATATATCATGTTCATACCTGTGAATGCAACAAGTAATGATCTTATGGAAATGTGGGCTAGATTGTGATATTTTTCCTGTATTTTAGGTTCTAGTTTCTTGAAGATGATGTCCATTGGTACGTAGAATTGAAGTCCATATGTGAACAAGATGGCGAGGCCAATAAGTATTTTGGCAATTTGAGCAGCGCTAAAACAATCAGTAAACATTAATTATAAATCATAATAATAGCATGTGTAATATTTGTTGATAAAATAAAAAAAACTACATTTCTTTACAGTGCTATCGTTAGTTTCATTTTTTTTATAGCCATTCCTAATCTTAAAATAGCTTAAAAAAACTAGAGCTAAATACAATAGCAACTGGCTTACACAAAATTTCTAAGCTAATTTTTAGACACTTCCACACTTTCGATTGATGTAAAATTATTCAGACATACAGAGGCTAGTTAACAGTATAATATCTTTGTCTCTGACATATTTATATGCAGATTTGAAAATTATTGTTATCAGTAATGATATGCAGATATGCAAAAATCACCGCAGTGATTTTTAAAATTTTAATCGTATTTTGATGTGAAGAGGAAACCTGATAAATATGTGATTTGTTGATTATTCAGTTTAAAAATGCCTTAGTATTCACAAGGCAATACTGATCATCAAAAATAAAAATAAAATTTGCGCTATCAAGCGTGTTGCAATAAGCACTGAAAGTAATATGATGTCTTACATTTCAGCCTCTGGTAGATTTGATGTGATACTTCCTTCAACACCATCTCCGTATTGGAGATATCCAAAAAGTCCAATGATTGTGTACAGAACCAATACAACACCCATGGCAATATTCAAGACTCCTGGGCAACCTAAGAAATGACTAGGATTGGCCATATCATTCTCTACTGGCATGACTACACCGATTCCCTCCATAGCGAAGATCACAGTACTGGAAAATCAAATGTAGATATTAGTATTTTATTGAAGACGTAAATTAGGCTTTATTAACCTTTTGTCTGCCATAGAAAAAAGTAAGTTTATACCTAGCACGCCGGCTATAATTTGCAATTATTAATTTAATTATTTATTGACGAGGTAACTCTTAACATCTTAATGAACATCTTAATGGGCAAAATATGTAGTCAAATATGTTATTTCTTGTTAAGGATGCTCTGCGAATGATAATCATGTCATACCTCTCGCATTCGTGTCATAATACCATCCTGTTGGTTGACTGAATGTAGTACTGAGGTTTTTGCAACGCTGGACACATATTCACACAGCTGCACAGCTGCACAGCAGTATAATGTATTTATGAAGATGTTTATTTATTTTTATTGAATAGAAATAATTGAAAAAAATAAATTAATATCACGAACTTCAGCTTTAATAAACATAGCCTTTAATTTTTACTCCGTTTGTACTGTCAATAAATTAATATTATTTTTCATAAAACGCTTTATTTTACCTGATAAAGAGTGGCAGTTGAGCGAATGAAGTGAAAAGAGGTTTATCATTTGCCGGTGGTATATCCTGGAATATGTAGTACATCGTTATTCCCATTGTGACTAGTAAAAACACGTTTGCCAATGCAGAGAAGGGTACCAGGTACTTCAAGTTTCTGATTTGACCGAGCAGGATTAAGGGAATGAGCAATAAAGCGCAGTATAATCTTAGATCCCAATTAGTGTCTTTGTAGTAGTAATCAATAACCTACAAAGAAATAAGTTGTCACAATTATTTAAGTATCTGTTTATTTTTTTTATTTTTTTTTTCCAATTTTTAGGCACTTAAAATCCATTTTTAAATCTTGTATTTCAAGAGCTGATGCAATAGATATTTGTATTAAATATAAAGTAAAGTTTATAGTAAATATCACAAAACAATGTCAAAATACTGTTTACTGACCGGTTTTCTCTCAAAAATATTTGTCTACTTAAGGAATTAGGGGTTATTTTTTTTTAGAATTAGACAGGTGGGAGGGAATGCAAGACATCATATATATCCATGCGTTTGGACAGAATAAATCAATTGAAAATCAATTTATAAAAAAACTATCTAAAGTCAACAACGTTAACCACTTGACCACGCAGTCGACAAACTTTTAAAGATATCTTACCTCGTAGAAAGATGACGCCATCAGCACGACGTATACACATGCTGCTCCAACGTAGGTCGCAACAAGTGCCCAATCTACGAATATTCTGAAAAAAAATTAACAACTTTTGTTGAGAAATTTCAATTTTAAATAAACTTAGAATTCATAAATCAAATATTTTTTTCTCGAATATATATCGACTGTGGAAAGGAAAAAGGTCGTAACCCACAATTTTTTCAAAACAGGTTTTTTTCAATAATCGCAATGTATTAAATTTGATACACGTTCTATCAAAAGGATGCAAGCTGCAAATGCTGAATTAGTATCTAAATTTAGCTTTTAAGTTTAAAAATATGACCTTGTTATAAATAAAAACTAAGAAAAAAGACTGAAATAAAAGTTTTTCCTAGACAATTTCTTTAATCTAATAAGATTATGTCAATTAAACACCAGTTTAGAAGTCTCCGTGCACTTCAAGGTTGTGTATAATTCATAATTTGCATATGGCCCAAAATCATCAAAACACGTTTTTTTCTCATCCTGTACAATTTGATATGTGTAGGTTACGTCCTTTTTCCTTTCCACAGTCGATATTTAATTAATATCAAAAACCGAAAAATGTATTCACCCACACTAGATTGCAAAAGTGAAGAGTTCCAAGATTAACACAGAAATAAGTTCAACTATTTTCGCTCCAATTGCATGTTTTATATATGTCAGAATCACTTATTGTACACCCACTCATTTTTTTACGCGATTTTTTTGGACGACAACGTTATGCTTTTTCATATATTTGTGATACTTTTTTACGCGGATTTGGAACCAATGTATCGCGTAAAAAAAAGATTAGATGTACATCGATTCGTCCTTAAAGTTAATTATAATACATATTTAAACATTATATAACGCATCGATCTGAGAATCTTGTCTTTCTTAATTTAGCTCACCAGCCTTAGTAAAAATCAACAAGTGGCTCACCCGAGCCCACCCCTGGTTGGGGGGGGGGGGGATTTTTAGACATCACAAACATCGGCTGAAAAGATGCTGTTCTTACTGGGCTTTGACATTGTGCCATGGACTCGACTGTTTTTTTTATTATATGTAAGATTGACTGTTAAATAATCTGTCCACCTTGTATGATACGAAAACATATTTTTTATGGACACAGTTAATTCAGTTCCGCATTTTTCTATCAACCGATTGTCACCATTTCTATTGTCGGAATGAGGAAAGTGAAATCGTTACTGATATAAAATGATTTGACGCAGTCATGCGTCACTGGACATCACATTGTGAAATAATAGTCACATTTTTATGTGTTCTTACATTTATGCGTAAATAAAGTTGAATGCGCAATCATGAACAACAACCGGTAAGCATTCTCAAAAGAAAATTATCTCACTGCAATTGAATATTTTACTAAGTAAAGTATCGCGTATCCTAGAGCGGTGCTCCTTAACCATTGTGCCACGGAACAATAGTTTGCCGTAAGCGGACGCTAGGTGTGCCACGGCGAATAATTTCTTTACAAAAAATATATAATAAAACAATTTGTCTCTGCCTACATTCTTTTTAAGATTGTTTTTTCTAAAATAAAATTAATAATGTAATCTGTGTGTTTCATTTTATGTTTTTTGTTTACTTGTAGTGTACCGCGTAAATCTGGTAGAAATTTATGGGTACCGCGGGGGAGATAAGTTTGTGGAGCACTGTCTTAGAAAAGTCACGTGGAAGGGCATGATCGCTACAGAGGTGAGCAATCTTTAGTTAAGCCATTCATTTACAAATCACATTATATATACCTACCCACATACTATATCCATACATGTACACACACATGCGCATAAATACAGACTTGGGCATCCAATCCCGTAACCCCGAGATCCCGTTCAATTTTCTGAAATCCCGAAATCCCGGGATTGATACGGGTGCGATCTCGGGATTTCGGGATTGAGAAATTTTGAGCAAATCCTGAAAATTGACACGAAATTGGCAAATCGAGAATTTCAGATTCCTCGGTGAGCTAAAAAAAACAAGGTTTGGAGATAATTCGGGGAAAAAGTATAGCGAATTGAGGAATTCAAATTCCTCGGTGAGTAAATCCCAATCCCGGGATCCCGGGATTGAAAATTAATCAATCCCGAAATCCCGGGATTGGAAAAAGGCTTCGGGATTGGATACCCTAATACAGACTCAACCAGTCTAGAAAAAAAATATTCCAATATGAAATACATCCGATGTGCTTTGATTAGCACACGCACGGTCAAAAAATATTATCTCACGGACAAAATTTTATAATCTATTTTCCAACGAAATCTTTTCCAAAATGCATATATTTTTTTCCTCTTCTTATCAACGTGCGTTCGATTGTGCAATCATATCTTGAATGCCGATTATGAAATTCCCCAGCCTTGTCATTTCGAAATCAGTTATTATTTATTACAAAACAAAAGATAAGACACAAACATCTGATAATAATACTTATCAATTACATTTTTGGTACTACTTTAAAAATTCAACAAGTAATTTTTTCATATAAAAGTGTATTCGAAATCAAATCATTTTACGTGCAGATTATAATGCGCAATCGAATGTTTAATTGCTTAACACTGATTTTATAATTAACAAGATAAAAATGGTTGTTAAAATAAAAAAATAAATGAATAAACTGGATTATTCAATATCTATAACTTCTTTATGTAAAGTATTATATGTCAATTATGAAATTAAAATCTCGCTATTTTCAATAAAGGCTTTTATTATTTAGCTTGCTGATTTGGTGTATGTACTTTTATTTTGTGTACCTATACGTAAATACTTTCCCATTTACAGTTTCAGGTGATCTTGTTTATGATTGTTAATTAATTTTGTTGGTGACCTTAGTTTGATGACTACATTCGTTCTCATTACTGCATTTTTGCACATTACTGCACACGTGAGAACGATTATAGATATTTTCATTTTTACGTAGATTTTTAAAAATAAAAACTTAGTCAATAATTTCAACACGAGTGAAATATGACTGCACTATAAATTCATGATGATGTGTGTCATTTTAATTCTTTTTTGTGCAAGTCACCAAGTTCTTTGAGTCACCAAATGTGTAAATAAGTATATATTTTCGTAGCTAGTTATGAATAGCTGAATATTAAGAAAAAACACGGCATTCCTTTGTACTTAATTTCCACTTTTATTTATCAGGATTCGAGCGGCCGAGCATCAGTTGCGAATGCTCGCCATGAGCGAAACCTGTCCTGATCCTGATAAATAAAAGTAGAAATTAAGTTCAAAGAAATATTGTACTTTTTCTTAATTTAATGCCTTTCCACCAGGTATTGACAGTAAACACCATAAAAGTGAATGCTTAAAAATAAAGTTTTTTTCACAATTAAGGTGTTCACTGTCAATGGATTATATTAAAAAAATAAAACACTCTTGTAATTACCATTTTATTTTTTATGGCCAGGACCAGTTGTGATCGTAAAAAGTGCTATCAATAAACGTTATCAGTTGATAGCGTTTTAATTATAATACATGACAAATTTTACCATGCTACATGTTATATGATAAAACTAAGCACAATATGGTTTCTTAAATTTAAGCTTACTTGTACTGTGACTATTTTTTAGATCAGAGGTGTATCGTATAAGTGTAAGATACTTAACAATGACTTTATAGAAACAATGGAAGGAGTGGTTGGCAATTTAATAATTTTCTATGTAGGAATATATGTACATCCTAGTAGTAGTCAACCAATCGTCAACAACTAACAAAGCTTCGGCATTATTTTGAATAATTTTATTGATTACCCGATCTCAAATAGAGATGTCTGCAATTGCGCACTTGATATTCGAAAATTTCCAGCCAGATTATCAAATAGATCGTTAATTGATTACCATACCAAATATTTACGACTTACTGATATTTTTTTTTATCTCATTTTACATATTGCTTTATAGTGCAAATCAAATTAAGCTTAGCCAAAGAAAATAATATTTAAAAATACGGCAAGAATAGTCCAATATAATTGATAGATATGAACTAAATTCTATCTATAGGGTAATGTAAAAATAGCTATCAACTGTTTACATTACTCTTAAATTGATAATAAGGATAGCACTCTACCTATGACGGTAGATATATACGCAAAGAAGAGGATCATTACGTTTTGAATTTATTATGTTTTCCACGACAGCTAAATTAGAATTTGCTACGCGCGGAATCTGCTGTCTCTAAGCAGATCTTTATAGAACTTAATCATTTTCTATTGTAAATACACTGGTTTTTTTTCTATTGGGTTTGACTTAATAGGTACCAATGCAATTTGCAACCAATTCATCTTATTGTGATTTCCGCTATAAATTGGGTGAATTAACACAATACACAAGTAATTATTTTAATCTATACAAAATGTCATAGGATCGACAAGTATCTAGTTCTAAAACTATTTATGTCAATATGTCGTGCAACGATTTTAATGTATTTCATGTGACTAAGCAAAAGCAAGAAACTTCTTCCATAATTGATATCTAACGACTATTAGATTCGTATCATTTTGTCATATTTAGGTTAAATAAGTGTTTAATGACGGTATTTATACGAAAGAAAAATACTTTATCTGAATTTATAGATAAAGAAAATATAAATTTAAGTACTTTTTACTTTAATTGACCTGAAAACTATTTTTATTTGCTATTTAAAATTAATTTATAATCATATAAAATCCATTTACAGCTATTTGGCACATAAATAATGTTGTTATATACACATTTATTTAAAACATATATATTCGTAGATTAAAATCATTCACAAATATGTCTGTCAGATTTAGTTTAACCTCTTACACACTACAACTACACTACATCAAGAAAACGTAACTGCGTCGTATTTAAATTAATTAGATACGCACTGTAGCTAATTACCAATGCTTGCTATATATTATATTGATTTGTTTAAATCACAAAAATCCTTGTACATAAACGCCCGCAACCGTAATCTAAATTAATGAATTGAAACTGATCTTGACAGGAATTTTGTCTGAAAAATTTTGGGCACTAAGTGTAGCTCTGCTGGGATACTAGATGCCGTTTTCTGCCGAAAAGCATTTCCTACTTACTCACTTTAGTCGGTGTGAGTGAGAGGTGAATGAGCATGGTTACATTTGTTTATAGTCTCTGTCAATTAGTGTCAACTGTCAACAGATAACGACACATCTATGAGCATACCTATATTCGTATGAAAATCCGGGTGTGCAATTGAGTGTCAATAATGTTCAGAGGTCTGAAATTGTCGATTGAATCACATTGTTTATTGTAAAGTTTTTCAACTAAATCACAGAAAATTATTATAAAGAGGTACTATTTTACCAAAGTTTTCACGAGCTTATACATAAATATAAAGCTTTTTTACAAAACCCACGGAAAAAGCTACCCTTTTTAAAAAAAAATCTACAACTTAAAACTCTTAATCATATTTCAACCATGTCTATGATAAAGATAAATGGATGGGACCAGGAAAAGATTAGCAATTTACTATGCGCACTGGCTACTTGCCGTTTTTAGGATCAGATGGTTGGTGAAATAAAAATGTCGAATGCATTCATGGCTCTGAAAACAAACTCATAAATCGATTGAAAAATTAATACTTGGACGTAAACACGCATTGTATACAATGCTTGTTATATCACGCCAGTTAAAGTTTCCATCTGTAAACATTTTCTCTACACACACACACTCTATATCTCTGTCTTCGCATTGTGCATCTTTGTGCTGTGCGTTACAGGCCGACAGACAAAAAAATAAAGATACATTTGAATTATGAAAGAAGGTCACAGATCCGGAAATCTTTCCGAGGTCAGGGTTGACACGCGGGAAAATATGTTGGCAGCCATGACACTGTGTGAAATGAATAAATCAAACATTTATAACTTGAAGAAGCTTTACCTATATTTTGAACAGCAAGGCTATTTTTATAATCTCGCATGACCTTAATAGTTGGAAATAATTAATGTGTGAACTACTCGATACATTATCAATTGTTGAATAATCGTCAAGTAATTTTTTGTTTCAGCGTAATAATTATTAGAGTTGAGCGTAGGGATTGCTATACCGGACGAATATATCAATACAGTTATTTCATTTTAAATACCGGTATTGACAGCAACAATGAATACGACCAATAAGGATCTCAAAATCGGTATTTCATATAAAATACTATCATTAAAAAATATACATAATATAAACGGGTGATTTTCAAAGGGTCATAAATTTTTTTAAAATAAATAAAGGGTTTTAAATTTTACATAACAATTTAAGTTTAGAATTAAGTTTAAGTGAAGTTTAAGTTTAAGTTTAAGTTTAAGTTAAGTTTAAGTTTTTAAAAGTTTTTTTTAAAGTTAAGTTTAAGTTTAAGAGAAGTTAAATTTAATTTTAGATTAAAAACATATTTTTACCAAGTAACCACCGAATCCTTTGAAAATACGACTAATTAAAAATAATTTTAGTTTTCAATGGGACATACCTGACAGGTTCTGCGAATCGTCTTAAAGGTAAAGGTCCATATCGGAAAGCCGCTCCGCATGTCTCAGCAAATCCCATCGATGGAACTTTTGCTAGTTTGCATACTTCATGGGAAGTTCTTACCTGAAATCATTAACAGAAATGTTACCCCAATTTTTTGAGACATATCATCAATTAATGTGCAATTAACACTATTTAGCAGTTGCGGGATTTCCCGGTGGGAAACTTGCAAACACTACCAACTAACCCCTCTCTACCTGACCCTGAAAATCAGGGAGTGGGAAAAACGAATAGCCAACCATCTTTTCTTTCCCCCGTCATCGTTCTTTTAGCATCCTGAACGAAGAATTTTAATATTATTTATATTATACGTTTGGTTAATAAGTGATTTTAATCAATGCCTAAAATATATATATATTTGTTGTCGAGCTATCTCAACATAAAGACAACAACTCAGTTGCTCAACCTCTCTTTTTTCTAAGAGAGTGGGAATAGAAGGATAGGGGCTACGATATGACCAGTGGTTAATCAATCATTCTAGCTAAGCCTCGTTATTTTAGGATTGGAAAGGCGGTAGTATTTATTTAGTCATAACAAACACCCGTACCTTCGAGCATGAATCTATAAATTGATTGAAAAAAACATGCTTGTAATCAATATTAATTTAATATTTAAAATTAAATTTTCACGAAATAACTACCACCGAAAAAATATAGTTTAACGTTAAATTTCACGAGACGTCAATCGGTAACATTGAAAATGATTTAGTTTTTAATAATAATTTTATTTATATTTATAGTTGTAAATATTAGCTGGGTATAATTAAATATATAGAATATATTTTATTTCGAAACATCATTATTTTTACTAATATTACGAATTAACAAATAATAATAGAATTAATATTTTTTCACTCTATTGTTCGTGTAAGAAGAAATGATTTGAATTTATTTCTTAGCATTGCGTATAATAGCATAATTCATATATCTACACATTAGTAATTGAAAATGAATTAACGAAATTATCAGAATTTGTTTGCGTCAAATGTATTTTTACATAAAAAAATAATGAATATTTAAATTGCGGAGTTAGCATCGGACATATTATACAATTCATTACTTTTATTGCTATATAATTTTTTTGCACGATTTGTTACTCTGAATATTTTCACCCACATAAAAAAGTAAACTATCATCATATTTTTCAGCACGTCATGTTAGTTGTCCATTGAAAGGTTGGTAAATATTTACAATAAACTTTTATTATCGCTTAAAAATATTTATCATCACACTTTGTAACACCGCCAGTGGAACAGCAACATTATCAATTATAATTTTATATTTAAAAGTATTTTTTAATATCAAAACTATCGCCAAATCAATTGAAAATGTCTGTATAAGTTACATTCAGTATGATAGATAAAATGGAAAATAATTTCAATTTTACTCAACGAATGAATTGTATCTCAACAATTTTTTTTACGAAAAATACTTATTACTAAATTACCTAACCTTTCTTTTTTTCGGATAGAGTAGAGATATAAAGGACAGAATCCATAGCCCTGGTATATATACAACATTTCGCAATATTTATACTGATTATAGTTTTATAAAGAAATTCATTCAAAAGATGCTACGATTTCACTCTGTTATTGAACAAAAAAGGCAACGAAATTTACATAAGGAGTTTGAGTTATATTCAAAACCAGTTTGGTTTTTGCAATAATTACTTAAGTACTCACTTCCCGCCATTTAAAGCACTGCTTACTTATTACTTGTCCCTAGTTATATTGGCATCTTCCACCAGTATTACACAAAACTATTTATTATTTATCAATAATAATACGTTCACATACCCTTTATATATTTTAGTATAATTATACACAATGGCATGACGGAAGTGTTTAATCTTCCATCACCTGTTATTTATTTGAAACCACTAATTTCTTTAATGTATATTGTGATTTTAAAAATATTGTAAAGTTACAAGCATGGCAGGATGCAGGGCCAAGCGACTTATGACATCGGCAATCTGTTCCACTTATAAAAAAACTGACCATCAGTTGACAATACTTTTGATGAGAGGAAACGGTCAAACCTTTATAAATAATTTAAGATTAGTAAAAGATTTTTTTTTTGATTGTGAACACATTAAAATTGAATAATACCTTTTCTGCGTAAACGGTATTACAAAAGTTTTGATTTCAAATTTTCATATCAGCCAAATAATCAAAAACTAAGCAAATTGTTGTCATTAATTACCAAGTTCTTTCTGTTTGTTTGGTAGGCGACTAAGCCAGATTCTTATAATGTGAAAATAAAAAACAGGATGCTGATAAAATATTTTGAGATTTTACGGAAAAATAAAATCAGAGGAAAAATTATTCATGTTGGTCCGGACCTACAAGGCTCTAGTATGAAACAATAACGAATTTCATTTCACTTGCCAAAAGATTTTTACTCTTGGAAGCTTTCCATAGAAAATTTCATATTTATAGAAAATATATTTTTTTCAATCCATGTTCGCTCACAATGTGTAGCATATCCTAATGCAGGTATCTCTAAACAGAAGTTTTTTTCTTCGAAAACTGTTTGTTGTTCAGTTGCTAAACCTCTCATTTTTTCTAAGAAAGTAAGGATATAAATAATAGGGCTATGATAGGACACTGAAAATTCACTGCCACTCCTTCAATCACAAAATAACGATAAACTAAACACTAGTCTTGTCCTAGCCCTATCATTTTATACTCTCTTTGAAAAAAATGAGAGGTTGAACAATTGAGTAACAAGCAGTCTCGTAGAAACTTTTCTGTTGAGGTAGACTCCATTAAGAGTCCATATGCCCCTGACTGGGGGCGGACATAGTTACAAAATAAAATTAAGTATATGACAAGTATATTAAAAAAGAAAAACTTTTCAGTAAGTCAATGAGAATTTTAATAGACAGATAATCAAAAGCTCTTCGTTGAAAAAGCTCGTCACAAACTCTTATGATAAAATATACATATATGTCAAAGAATTTTCAATGACTTCTACCTGGATCTTTTTTATCATCATGCAGAGAGTTTACCACAGAGCTTAGTCAGAAACGAGAAAGGTCGATCAATCAAATTTTAAACAATTACACATATATTTGACCGATTTCTTAGTGTCTCAAATATTTGTAGACTGGGTTGCACAGCAGTAAAAATATTTTGCATCAATTAAATGAAGCTATTGTATTGTTCAATGTACGCCGTGACACATAAAACAATTATAGGCCTTTTTCAGATCAATGACCCGCTTTTTCTTTTTTTTGCGAATCGACGAGAACCGGTCTGTCAAAAAATTTATGCAGTTGTATGAATGGGTTGCTTACTTTTTATGTTTAAAAAAAACAGCTTAAGATTTCACGTGCTAATGATTTTAATTTTAGTATTGTTTCGTTTTGAACAGCGTAAACGGTTATAGGCGAAAATTATTTACAGACCCACATTAAATATTCTGTTTGTACGTGATTATTATCGACTGTTACTTAATTACACTCTTTCAACCATTCGCTATACTGTCGTAAAAACCTTGCCAAACTCAGGTGTAAATTATTGAAATGTGCTAACATTTTCTTTTGAGTCTTCAATTCATGATAGAAATAGTTATAAAATTGTCAAGTTAGTGTACCGTTAGTTATGTTAGAAAGGCAAAAGGGGCTTAACTCACACATGACAAATTTTACAGGAGACAGAAAACGTTTGTTGATGATATTGGGCCAAAGTCAATATATGCAAAATTTTGAAGTGCACAAAGACTAATAAACTCAATATTATATTAATTTAATGTATTATATTTAAAAAACGCCTTTTTATAAGCCCTTTTTTTGGTCGCAATATTTTCAGGCTTCATCTTCCTAAAGCTAAATTTAAATATTAATTCGGAATTTTCAGTTTACATCCTTTTAATAAAACGTGTATTAAGTTGTATACATTGTAATTATCGAAAAAAGCTGTTTTGAAAAAATATAAGTTACGTCTTTTTGCTTTTCTACATTCGATGCTTAAACGTATCTGATTGTTTGTAACACAGAGAACAAACATACAGTCACGTGAAAACTCTCTTAATCTCTTACTGCACAAATTGAGTATGATGTGCATTGAGAGAACGTTGACAGGTGGTTGTGTCACGTAGATCTTTATATTTTATACTCAAGACCGGTTTAAGGAAGCATTTAGATAACTAACTGATAGAAACAAACACTAATCATATGTTAATGTTGTGAAATAAGAACTGCAGATTGTGTTTTATGTTTATTATGTGTTATTGTATTAAAAATTGATTCCGCATGAACTGGCGTAAGCCTACCAAAATTGTTCTTGATCTATGAACAGTTTATTTTTATACATATTTCAACTGAATCATCATATTTTTTTCAGTTAGGAATTATTTCATATTAAATCTAGACTATGTCTTGTTGCATTAATAAAATTCTGCTGAATAAAGACATGCCTGGAACTTTATTATTATATTAGTGAAGTTCTAACCATTCGACTTCATTGACTTTTGTCAGAAAACCACTTTTAGTTGGTTTGAAGAGCGCAAGAGAAGTTTAAATGAAATGACAAATTTATTTTTAAGATCTCACGATACTGCGGAGATAGGTTTACAAAATATTTTATAGAAAAGTATATAGCATACATCCATGTAAATAAATGAGCTACATAATTCTTCATAAGATACTGAGAAAAATCAACGAATGTGCTTTGCTGAAACCTTCTATCAAAATAACTACAAAATGTATTGTTTTTTTATCATAAAGAAATAAACTATGATCGATACCGTCAATTGACATGGTTGACCTTTAAGAAATTATTCTACCGGTAGGTTTTATTTTTTTTATTATAATTAAACGTAATTTATCTGGTTACCTGCTTAATCGTGGTATTTCATAAATGTATTATTTATCAGGGCTGGCAGAAAGTGTTGTTTTTAATAAATTAGTCATATTGTTACCATCGAAAATTTAAGTGTGTTAAAAGTAGACGTGATAACCGTACCTTAGAACCGTGCATTTAATTCAATTTTAAATCATTTATGTTTGCGCTTCTCAAAGTTTTTCATACGTAGGGATTTTAATACCGTTATTACTGAAAACGGGATCCCGGTATTTATAGTTTTATTTAAAGTATTGATTGTTTGCAATGAATCTAAACATTTCAAATATGTAAAGGGTTATGTCTATATTGACAGGTCCTGGAATTGATGGGTCTTTTAATGATATTTTACTATTTTTTCAAATCCTATGTTATTAATTAAAATCACCCATTTATTAAAATAAAATATTTTTTAATAAGAGTTTATGAAATGTCGAAAAACCGATTTTTACTCATCAGATTTTACGATCCCAATTAACATGTTTTTTCTTGTTTAAACTTGTATTTGTATTACCAGTATTGATATTAGAAATATCGGTATTAAATATAAATGGTATTGATAAATTCGTCCGGTACTGCAAATCCTAACCTCACGATTCCTAAAATCAGCGAAAAAATCTTGTTACAAAAAATGATGTCGAAGTTACAATTTTTAGTCTTAAATTTAAAGTTGTACTAGTTTGGTCGTTCACGATGATAATATATAAGCATTATTTTAATACAATACTAAAGTGGTTTGTCCGGTGCAACCCTGCTTACAACAACCTTCATAAAATATGCTTTTTAATCATATAGGTATGGTGAGAGGTCGCCATCTATACAATTAAACACAAATGAAACGTTTCCATTTGCAGATTTGTGTGCAAAAGATATGGATTTGCAGTGCTGCTTGAACTAAAGTTTGTGGGTGTGATAGGTTACATGTTGAATTTTCTTAGAAAATGTTGAACACGTTGCCATTTAAGCTTGTTTTGTTATGGGTATATATTGAGTGCAGTATATAAAAACATCTTTTATCTATACAGAATTACGCGAGAAATAAATTATAGGTGAAGGCTTTGTCTCGAGCATTTATTAATGAAATAGTTATTCATTAAAATATAATTAAATATATTAGGTTGATCTACCATGAGTCTTTACGTTATTTAATAGGAGATCGTATGGTAAAAAAATCTGTTACTTATTTAATCAAGAATTTATTCTCCATATTTTTTTATTAAATAACATGTTATAATGATCTATTCAGATAAAAATCGCTTGTAACAATATCTAAAGCATAGGTTCCCAACCTTTTTCGGGTGGCGACCCCTTTTTATAAAAGCCGTGACTAGGCGACCCCCCGAGGAATTTGAAATCCTCGATTTGCTATACTTTTTCCCCGGATTGTCCCCGAAACTCATTTTTTTTAGCTCACCGGGTAAAGTTGGCGACCCCCCAGAAAACCCTTGGCGACCCCCTTGAGGGTCGCGACCCCCAGGTTGGGAACCCGTGATCTAAAGAGTGTATTGTTTGGCGAGATGTCTCCAAGTAATTCCAGTGAGTTGTCTTTTTTGAAAAATGCGGGCAAAAATTGCGCTATTCAAGATTCATTGTCTTACAAAAAAATGAAACAACTAAATATATATTATGCATATCCTAAAAAATATTTATTAATTTAACCATGCTTCCCTTTCTTGACATGTATATAAAACCCAGTGCATATTGCAATCCACTTTCAATCTTCCTTATTAATTTTAAACATTATTTAAGAAAAATATCATGGTACGTAAACGGATATTTTGTATCCTGGTTTTACCGCATCAAATATGTATATATTTACTTACAGTAACAATAAATTAAAATTCAAACTGTCGGCTCAATATTCGTTGAAAATGAGAAATATAAAATATTTACAACAAAGTGACAGTTTGCCTTATTGAAGGGATTTGATTTCTCTGTGAACGTAATCAAAATATCGCCTGTCAGCGCATTTCCAGTATTTTTTGCGCGCCATCAGTTCCACTTAAGAAGCAAACATCGTGAATATAATCAGATTCAGAATCCAGTATAAAATAATTTATTTGCTGAATTAATGATTTTAAAATAAGTACTGAATTTATTATAACATTAACATTGCATCATCGCGCTGTATCAGCGAGATGGGTTGGTCGTATTTTACACGATCAGCAATAAATAAATACCAGAGAGTGACATGTGGCACATTAAAATGTCACGGTTTTACTGCGTTTTGCCAGTCGATTGAACTCCTTGAAATATTTTTTCTGTCATGTGACATGACGGCGGTATTTTCACGCTGAGCAACATGTTGCATAATTATTATGTGACAATATCATACGTATGAAAAAATTACTGGGCATCATAAAAATCTCCATTACGAAAAAAATGGCGTTCAATTTTTGAAAACGGACATCGAATAATCGATACATTTTTACAAAGTAAAATTTTTCAAGATAAATTTGTAGTGGTCTTATTTTAACTCAATTATAATATCATTAAGCATAGTAAAGAATCTAGTTGTACAGAAAATATGTAATATAGTTTACAGCTATTTTAACATCTGGCCATCGTCAGAACCAACGTCAAGTATATTTTCATAAATGGTAATTACCTTATATCAAAAATTATTCAATATGAATGAATATAGAAACCAACCTCTTCTTATTACTAGCTTGCTACTAGGGTATCCAATCCCGAAGTCTTTTTCCAATCCCGGGATTTCGGGATTGATTTATTTTGAATCCCGGGATTGAGATTTTCTCACCGAGGAATTTGAAATCCTCAATTTGCTATACTTTTTCCCGGAATCTCGTTTTTTTTTTTTAGCTCACCGAGGAATTTGAAATCTCCGATTTGCCAATTTCGTGTAAATTTCGAGAATTTGCTCGAAATTTGCTCAAAATTTGCGGCCATCTCAATCCCGGAATTTCGGGATCAGAAAATTGAACGGGATCTCGGGATTACGGGATCCCGGATCCCGGGATTGGATGCCCTACTTGCTACCATTGATAGTATATTTTTCAAGAAAATACATATCGGTCTATTCTATAGCGTACCAATATTTTTAAGCACATTCTTTTAACTATAATGTCATTTTATTTTAAAAAAAAACTTCGAGTTAAACAATTGTTTTAATCCATTCTACTTTACAGCTATTGTAAAACTTAATAAATCTTTCGGTAAGCTGGAAAATCTAATTATGTCAAAATATGGAAATAGTGGACATGCATCAGTCTAAAAAAACACAATGGCTACTGTTGAAACTATCATTTACACTCCATCGTATATCCGCTAGGTTAAAACCTTCGTATAATGGACTATGTTTTTCTTAGCGGCCAGCGTAAAAATATTGTGATCGGTGCTCGAAAACTACAAATTCGCAATAATTTAAAATATTTTTCCAAATTTGAAATTTTAATAGACAAATGCAAACGAAAAGATTCTTATAGACAATGACAGTAGAAAATATTATTATAGTGACGCAGGATCGAAGCAATTTTGCAGTAATTTTTTTAACGTGCATTTTAATGCGGTATGTAGATTTTTTTGTAAAGCATGATAATAATCTGATACAAAATAATATCACGCAATGAGTACAAAGATTGTTTCATTGTTTTTTCTCAGTAATCGGTTTGGCGAATGCCACTGTAGTTGTTGGTTTATTTGTTTTTGATCTAATCAAAACACTATGAAATATATTGATGTAAAACAACAATTTGACAACACTAAATAAGGTCAAAACTTATTTAGCGCATTTATTTTCCAAGAGCATAAAGATTGAATAATATTGCAGAATATTACATTGCTAACTGGGAGAATAAAAAGTTTCGTATTGCATGCATATAAAGCGGCACTGAATGGTAGGCTAACCTACACACGTAAACATATTTTGAATTTATATGTCGGGAAATAATGGAAGTAGTTTTCAGTTCAACTTTTTTACAAGAAATGCAAGAGAGTTGATTCTTGGTTTTGTTAATATTTGACAGGTGAGACAATTCTTCAAATTTGCTTATTAAAACAAATTGACTGTTAGATTGTTTCATTCATTTTTAATTTACTTTAAGTACTATAAAATCGCTACAATATTGAAATCAATGTGTGTGGAATTATAGCTTGTGCAATCATATTTATTTATTAATAGTATTAATATCAAAACGAACAATAACCAGGGATGTGAAGTCGTGTGTAAAAAAGACGACTCCGAATAAAAATATTTTTTTCAATAATTTCATTTTAACTTTTATATGTATGTATACCTTCATATCATCTTTTGTCAGCCTTTCATGTAATGGCAACACTACGGACTATTGTGGTTTGAATACACATCATTATTTTTATTTTTTTAATGGGTCTGAGTTGTAAGATGTTCCGACTCCGACCCACAGCCCTGGTATCAACATGATTAGTTCTCGATACTCCAATTTTACCAATAAAAATGACACTTACGAGAATGTGGACACAGTGGGTGCAGATAATTCCAAGAATAACTGTTCCCAATGATCCAAAGAGAAGACCTGCATTCTTGAATGCTGTGGGCATCGCCAGAATACCAGATCCTAGTGAAGATTTCAATAAATGGGCCAAGGATCCAGCATCGCTAGAAAAAATCAAAACATGCTTTTAGACAGGCAATATTTTTTTACAGTATTTAAAATACACGTAAACTGAAAGAGAACTCACCCACCTTAGAAATACTCGGTATTTTATTTTATTAAAACTTATCTCTACCGAAGCTTTACGTGAACTGTTTATAATTCATTGTAAGCACATGATGTAGCTTTTCTCGAAAAAAAATATAGTCACTTTCTTTATTCTTGCTTGGAAGTACAGTAAATTAATAGTTAGATAATCGCTCTCGCAAAGCTATTTTTTTAGGTTGGATGAGCGGGATGAAATTTGATATTAATTAATGTTAAATAAATTACGATTTCCATATTAAAATCGTACTGCGGATGCCTTCGGAAAACCATAATCCTGCCTGCCTCTTCTTCCAACCGATGAGATTCCGGCATCCTGAATGACGTCGGGTACTATCCATAGGATGTGTCCGACGGGACTGAAGAATACTGCCATGTCATGGGAGGAAGCAAAGTAATTGGCGGCAGACAGGGAAACATGGAGGTGCCGTGTCGCGGCCATATGCTCCACGTAGGAAAATAATACGGTAATAGAAGAAGAAGAGCATTTAAAACTTGACTCGTGTAAAAGGTTTCGTTCATTTGAGCGCTTGATGCTTTCACCTATAAAATAATCATATTAATAAAAACAATAATCCTTTGTACTTCATTCCACTTTATTTAATATGTCAGGACCGGTTTCGCTCATTGCGAGCATTGTCAACTGATAAGAAATATAATTTAACAATACTTTTTATTAATATAATGCCTTTCCACCAAGTATTGACAGTGAACACCCTAAAATATAAAATAATCATATAGATTGTGAAATTTCGTTTAATATAAAGTTCATGTCAAACACTGAGTCTTTCAATAAAATTACACTCTTAATGAGTCATATTTTAAGACATAAAACAATTAATTTGACGTTCTCGGTGCGTTTCAGTTTTCTCTGTCTGCGGTTACTGAATTGCAGCGAAAATGAATGAATACAGCCAATAATCAGAAGACTCTCTTCTGACGAAAATGGGTGTAAGAAAGACCGCACAGGTGGCGGGTAATTACGTAATTTTGTAATGATACAGGTTTCAAATGGACATGTTTTAACTTACGAGTTTGGATGTTCCACTTGTCTATGGTCAAAAGGTTCGTACAAGTCATCTTTCTCACAGGCGACTTGATTAGGACCGAGGGAAATTGTAGACTCGAAGCCAAGATTTGTTGTGAGATTCGCCCTAAAAAAGATATATAGTAATTTGTTATGTAAATTTGACAAATTATCTGGTGTATTGGATTGTAAACATATATAAATATAATAAAGAGTTTTCACTGATAAATATAACATCTTCGATCCAAATTATAGTTACTTAAAGAATAAAAATAAAATCACACTTTGATTAGTATAAGAAAAAAAATGTTTTAAATTTTATAAAATTCGCTTTTTACATAAAATGGAAAAATAAAACTAATAAACATAATTCTGTGATAAAAATATATTTTAAAAAAACTTACGTTGAATTGAAATTATCTAATCGGTAACTGTTTTTGGAAGGCCTTTTATCCATGTTTAGGCCGTTCTTTGAATCCCTCTATATCAAAAATGTGTTTGCTGTCACTTTATAAAATCTGTGGACAAAAAGAAAAATACATTAGATATTTTCAAATTCGGAAGATTAATATTTGTGACGTTTATGTATCCAAAATAGATTAAATTAAATGGTCGCTTTATGAGTGTCCACCAAGCATTAATTTATTTCAAAGTAAAACACATTTTACGATAAATATTAAAACTGGCTTCGATCATCGCGAGAACTATATACGAGTTTAATTAAGAAAAAAAATATTTTAAGGTTTTCATAGCAGGACTGTGTGCTGTTTATAATTTGTTTATATCATCGTATATATCATATTGTAAATTCGGGTGATAACCAAAACTTCAGATACTTTTTTATCAATATTAAAAACTGTACATCTCTCATTTCAGTTTATTGACTAAATCATCGGCTAACTGACAACTGGAAAACAAACGTTAACGACATATTGAAGGCATACTGGGAAAGGAATGAGCTACTTCCAGTAAAACCAATCAGAAATCCCAGATTCCCATAGATATATCCCAACAAAGAAGCTCACGTATAGTTGAACACCATAGAAAATGGGAGCGAACTGTGAAAACAATGACCAAGATAATAAATGAGGCTCAAAGGTTGCAGTCACAATAGAGGTAATAAAAACCAATAAAAAATTTATTTAAAATATATTTTTCATCATCTTTCTGGCTCAAATTTGAATAAAATATATACACAGAAATGTAAATGCTGTAATACTTTGGATATCTAGATTGATAAAGTAAATAGATTATTTACAGTAGTTCACAGTACTAAGTTTTTATGATAGCACATGAATCCAGGCTCCAGCAATAACGATACGCTCTGATTTTATAATATACAACATGCATACATCTATATATTAATAGCCGATAAAATAAGTTTTCACTTTTCACTTTTCACTTTTCACAAATGTGTGCGTACTGATGTCCTCGGGTCTTTTTCTTCTTTTATTAATTATTATTTTTCTTTATTTTATTTTATTTTTTTTTATTATTTTATTATATATATATTTTTTTTAATTATTATTTTTTTTTATCATTTTTTTTTATTTTATTATTTTTTTTTTTTTTTTTAATTATAATTTTTTTTTAATTATTTTTTTATTTTATTTTATTTTATTTTATTTTATCATTTTTTTTTATTATCATTTTTTTTATTAATTTTTTTAATTATAATTTTTTTTTATTATTTTTTTATTTTTTTTTTTAATTTTTTTTTTTTTATTATATTTTTTTTTTAATTATTATTTTATTTCATTTTATTTTATTTTATATTATTTATTTTTTTTATTTTTTTTTATTTTTTTTTTATTATTTTATTATATATATATATTCAACTAATTTTCAAATACGCTAACAAATACATTTCGTAAAAGAAGAAAAATACCCGAGGACATCAGTACGCACACATTTGTGAAAAGTAAAAAGTGAAAAGCGAGTGATTATTTTATCGGCTATTAATATATAGAAGCTGTAAGCCCGTTGCCCAGCAACGTGAGATTTTTGTTGCAAAGTATTTAATTTTATTTATTTTATGGTATTTTATTTTATTTTATTTTATTTTTTAATAAAATAAAAAAAAAATAAAATAAAATAAAATAAAAATAAAATAAAATAAAAAAAAAAAATTAAAATTAAATTAAATAAAATTAAATAAAATTAAATAAAATTAAATAAAATAAAATAAAATAAAATAAAATAAAATAAAATAAAATAAAATAAAATAAAATAAAATAAAATAAAATAAAATAAAATAATATAGAATTAAATTAAATTAAATACTTTGCAACAAAAATCTCACGTTGCTGGGCAACGGGCTTACAGCTAGTATTTTTAAATACTGAATTAAAATGTGAAGTTCTTTTAGTCAAAACCTTGGTAATGTGCAGTCTTGGTTATCACTATTCTAAAAGAATTAAATCGTTTTACTTATATTTTTTTAAATATTATTATTGGTGTTCTCAAGAAGTGTCAAGGCAAATGGTGTTGTTTTTGTGAGAATCTGAAATGAATTCGATCAATAACCCAATTTTTTGGAAATTTTATTTCGATTGTAATTCTAGTCGGAAAAATATATTTTAATTACACGTATACAATATAAGATGGATGTTAAAATAAACATATAAGACAGCAATAAAAATCATGGTATGACTTCATTATAAACATATTTTTTTATTGTTTTTACATTTTTAATCAACTATTAAGTAAGAAGTTCATTTACATATAATGGTATATTTTTATTGATTTAACGACCGATAGTAGTTTGTGCAATATTTAATATTTTATCGAGTCCTGTAAGGAATTTATTAACATGAATAAAAATTGCGTAATTTTTCCGTTTCGCCAAAGACACCTTAAGCAATATTTACACTACGTAATGTAAATATGGTGAAATTTTGTTATTCCATCTTAATTCAATCAATACAATATTTATTATTATTTTTTACAACTTTAATCACACTGGATTATATGGGAATTCACCAAGGGTGATTTTTTAAATAATTTCTCATTGACATGGATATTTAAAAAATTAAGCCTAATTAACTATTTTTCAGACAGTTTTCTTGACTACTATACTTTCGATACTTATATTTTTTTAACATAACATGATTCAAATTAATAAATTACTGTTCGCTTTTCACTAATTTGAATTCAACCTTCCTTTTTATTAAGATAGATTAAAAATTATCATATTATTACCGTAGTAAAAAGTACACAATGTTAAAGAATCACAAATATATTATTTCTATAAGAAAGTTATCAATAAAATTCATTCTGGAATACGGATCGATTTACGAAAGTCTTGAGCAATATCACTCCACCATGGGGAGTCAAATTTTAACTAAAATAAAAATGATGCTGCCGAAAACCTTGATACAACATTGGCTAAATTAGTGAATATATTTTCGGCTTTTTCTCAAGATCTTTCTTACACTTAGAACCAAAATGTTTGTGACGAGACTTTCAACATTTTGAAATGGTGACAGAATGTATATAGTTTATATCTGTTTTGAATCAGAAATTTATTTCCCTTTGCGTATATAATATATATAAAAATATATTATGAGGCGTTCAGTATTAAACACGGCCAAGCCATTCTTTTGCCGGTGTGCACTTTTTTATTGATTCTGGTAGGGAATTTTGTTTTAGTTTTAAAATCGTCCTACAAGTGTATAAATATTAACTTTAAATAATTATTTTACTATTAAAAGTGGCTTAGTCAAAGGTGTTATACCGCCCAAGTCATTAAAAGTATATTTGAATCAGCTGACTGAATGTCTTTCAGTATTTGTATGTATATTAATAAAATAGGCGCTAAGCGTTTAATATGTACGGAGTTTCCACAGTAATTCAAATCAATCACTTTTAATTTTGTCAAAAAGTAGTCACACAAACATTGGGTCCTACTGAAAAATAAATTTAAATTGATGTATAATATATATTTATAATAAAAGGGGACATACATATCAAGTCAATGTTTAATATATCCACCAGGTCATTGAATAAAGGTTTACGCATATACTATCTCCGCTACTTCGCTACTGCTCGAAGCTCTGTAGGTGAGTGGGTAAAATTCCATTACCAATCACGTATGGAGTTCCCAGTAGATAATTACGACCGCTTTTTACATTATGGCTGCAAAATGCTAAAGCCATTCGCACAGAGAACACGTTCGCGTTGAACGACCACTGGTTTTTGCAACTTATTATAACAACTGCGCAGTTTGAGAGAGACTGAATAAAGCGTTCCGCACATTGCAGTTATTTCGCGACATTGGATTGATCTTTACACACGATAGTAAAACAAAGCTTCACCTGTCTGTATAATAGTTTAGAGGAGATGAAAATAATATTTCAAACAATTGAGGTGAACAAAAATTATTTTAACGTTATGTTTAACTATTCCAGAAATGATATAAATTTTCTTTCAACATTTGGGAAAAAGTTTAATTAATTCGAATGATAAATTGTAAAAAAATATTCGATTGATTAAAATTTTATGATACCAGAATAAATATTTTTCTATATTTTTGTTTATCATTTGACACGAGAAGATTTAATCAATGATCAACTAACCTAAAACACTTTTAATCTAGCGTGGTAAATCAGTTTTAATAAATAAATTAAATTATCTGACAATCTTTTAAATTAGGTTTCACCAAGATTAAGTTTCTTGGTCATCGATAAAAAAAACTGATGATTCATCTAATTGAAAGAATTATTTCAGAAATATCTTGGAGAAATATTTTTGAACAAAAAATATAAAAATACCTCGTATATAACAATTTTAACAACAAAATATTCATTTAACTGAATGCCAGCGGTAAAATAATATGATATAAAGGTTCAATGAATTGATAAAAGCTAGGTAATATTTTTTTTCTTGGGTCAAACAAACTAAAAATTAGTAAAGAATGATGCGTTTGCTAATGTTTGATTGATTTAATGTTTTTTGATAACACTATAATTTATTTTCAATAACTATATTATATCCAACGGTTAGTGTTTATACGTGTAGCAAAATTAAAACAAGAATATGTAAAGTAAGTAAAAAACGAAGATTTAGTGTCACTTTCAATATTACAAAATATATTACTGTCTTTGAGAAATTGCTAATTACATGAAAATCACGAATGAAGAAAATTAAAATTGTAAGTCCGTTGTTTCATTCATGAACTAGGCATATTATCTGCCGAGTGCATGACTTGAACAACATGACAGTAAAAAAGGCTATTTTAATAGGGATGCAAATTTAGCTTGATTTAATATTATTAAGTTGCGTGACTGTATATCATTGAGTAGAATAGATATATTTACATACGTTTCGATTATTTCATGGGATACATTGTATGCGTTTCTCTAAAGATACATTATATGAATTATAATTTTGGCCACAAACATTCTGCAGTAGTCTGATATCATGTTAATCAAGCTTCAGATACAAAGTGCCCGCAGATACTTAGTATTTAGGCCGATGCAGATCGTGGTATGAAAATTATCGTATCGAATAATTTTCTAATACGTCTCTAAATATACGTCACTGCAAAATGCAGCAACAGGTAAAGCAGTCGCATGGTGCCACTGTGTCTACCTTTTCCACAAGCCCACCTGCACATTTAAACTCACCTTTCTTATACTATTTAATTATGAAAGCAGTGGTTTTCAATTTATCCAAGTAAGTCAACAAACAATATATTTGTAAATTTAAAATGTTTTACTATTAATCTTCTATGGAAATAATAAGTGAAATAATCTATGTGCCGTACATATTTATTCCGCTACATTTATTTTATCGTTTATAAACGGTACTCGCTGACATAGTAAGATTTTTAACAGTAAATTAAAATATAATAATAAATATCTATGTATTTATATAAAAGATTATGACCAATTAACAGGTTTAAATGAAAGCAATTATAAAAATTTATGACGATGGATATTATAACTGATTAATTAGTAACTTTTTTGTAATTTAACTTTATTACTTTATCAGTTGAAAATTTCTTTAGCTGAATAAAACTATTTATTTTACCAAAATAAAACATTCAGTGTATCATCCGGCCTTGAGACTAACAAAAAAGCAATTGAATAAGCTAATATTATGAAAAATGCCTTTGGTACAGATGTACGTCATTTACAGTATTTACAGAACATTTAAATATTCACTTCAACCCACAAAAATTTAAATCAATAGTTAATGTGTGTAATCAAAAAGCAATTATTTAAAAAATATTTTTACACAATATTTATCAGATTGGAATCAGTAGGATTTATATTTTTGATATAACAAAATAAATGAAAAATTCGAGTATCGGATAAAAGAAGTTTTTCATGAAAATACATTGTATATTGGCTTTGTTTAAAATATACATAGATTTATTACTGGTGACAAAGATAATTTATTTTGATAAATTTATGGGCAAAGGGCAACGTCTACTGGGAAACTAGATAACCGTGAATTTGAAATAATATGTGAATAGCATAAATAATTCCTACAGATTGATCGCATTTTGATTGATTATTTATTAAGTATTTTATCTGGAAATAAATCTTAAATATGCAAGCAAGGTTAATCAGTACCTACATCACATTAGCATACTGTTGTGTTTTTCTTTTAATAATCTTTTCTGATGTTTTAAATCATAAATAATAATATGATAAATATTTTTTTAATTCCCGATTAATTTCCATATTTTTTTAATACTAAAATTATGTAGAATAAGGATTTATAATAGATTTATATTTCTATAGAATTTTATTTATAATTTCTATAAACATATGAAAAAAATCTCTTTCCCTTATGGGATGACGATGGATGTTTATTCATCCATCGTCAGAGGCGTAAGAAACATTGCATGTAACAAGTAACTACACTTTTTTTCTTGTAACCGGGCGTGTGTAAAGAATTATTGTTCAAGTCTTGGAAAATCAATAATTATTATTGATTGATAATAATAATCATTATTATTGACCACCAAAATCACTTCAAAATTAGCTAACATCGGTCTCGGATTCGGTAAAGTTTTGATGACGGATTTAATAATAGTTAACATAATCTTATGATTTGATAATTGATTTTATTGTAACAATGATCATCTGAGACACTAAAAGTATTGTACAGATTCAAGGAAAGGCCTGTTTAATTTCGTAGTTTGATCAAATTATAGGACCTAATCTTTGAGATGCACTGATTTACCCACACACACACACCGATAAAGGTTCAATTAAATATTACATTCACGTAGCTGTTACATTCCTCCCATCAGTTGCTCAAACCTTTCCAATGAGCAATTACATACGAAATTGTTCATTCCAAAAGTCCTTTGAATGCGAACTTAGACCCTTTAACACATATTTTAAATAAAACCGCCACGTTCTTAAAACATTTAAAAACTTCTATTAGAAAACAATAACTTTTTAAAATTAAATTAAAAAAAAGGATTGTAACGTAAATGAAAATTATAAATACTCTTTATTTAATGCGATGGGAGTATGTGCATACTTTAATTTACATATCCTTATTTATAAAAATCGTATTTGAAATGATAAATCAAACTTTATTAAATAACTAAAGCATACAATATTTATTTCATAAATGAAATATGTAAAAATTTTAAACTGACGATAAGAAAGTTTAGTATCAAATCATCCATTTAAATTATTTATTATTTTAATTTGTCAAGTCGTCAAGTAAGAATATTTTTTTAATCCAACGATTTATGCGTACTTCTGACGGTTTGCTGACGGTTTGCAAACTGTTTTTGAATCAGAATCTAAAAGCTTGCAATTTGATTCTAATTCGAAAACAGTCATCAAACCGTCAGAAGTACGCAGAAGAACAGAGCTAAAGTCACAAACACTAATGCCAAAGTTATTAAATTTGATATTGCTGGGACTTGAAACCAGACCAATCGTTTCATTGAGGCTCAATTTTTATCACTACCTAGAGCATGCGACTAGAAACTTTTCTGGCTTATGTCTGGAGACACATAACTAGAAATAAGCCAGAAAATATTTCAAAACAACAATTCACATTTCTCTCAGGAGTATAAGAAAATTAATTCAACGATATACCGATGTAGATCTAGGTGGCTTTTGGGAAAATGTTGCCAAATCTGTTGTAACTCATTCCTGGTTTGTGAAACGATTTTTAAACGCAAACAAAACTTACATTTACGCTAGACAAATTAAAAATCAATTGTTGCTTTCAACTTCTTACTAACATAAATAGTTTATTCTTGAAAGTAGTTTGTCAGTTTACTTTTCTAATGAGGATATAAATTATTATATAATAAGGTGGGTGAATTCTGTTTCAATACCCACAGGTAAATAATTTATATTTTGTGAGCTACCATTTGAATGATTTAATTTCCAGTATGTACTCTGTAATAATCTGTAGTTAACAATGAATATTGAATTAATTAGGCATTATTTTTCATTCTCTGCTGAATTCTCAATACGTTAATTACTGCATAGATTTGATATCGAAATAAACACGTAAGAAAAAGTCACAACAGAGGTTATCAAAAGTATACATGTCCTAAAAATATTACCGACATACGTCATATTGTGTACTATTTGAATACGTGCTTTTGACAACGCAGCTTTTTTTCGGCATCTCTTTCGAAAATTTATCTACCGAAAAAGTTTGAGATTTTAACTATCTTTATTACTTATTTACTTATTTAATTCCGCTTTATTACTTTATACTTACTTATTTACTTATTTAATAAGCACTTTATTACTTATTTAATTCCGTTGTAATTTGTATTTAATATTTTTACCAACACATCATTAAATGTTAATTGTGTACGGGCTTATTTTGTTACTAGTAAATACATTTAAATAAATATGTCCGTCATCACGGGTACATTTTATTTTACAGGCGAGAAAAGTTGAATTCTTGAATTTTTATAAAATTTATTAAGATTGTACATTCATCAACAAACAAACGTTGATCAATTCATGATTTAATCACTTTGCATATGTAAATATTGATTCAGTTTGGTTTGTATTATCTAAAAAAACATTTCAATGTAATATGTACGTTCACGCATGCGGAAACAAAGCCGCAAATAAAAAAGCGAATTATTAATTGATTTGGCATTTACATGGTAGAACTCCATTATAATAGAGTAAAAATATCAAAGTATTTTAGTTGTACAGTTTTTAATATTTTGTATGCGTTGATAGCTATTTCGGCTTTCGCCATCGTCAGAACTAAGTTCTACTAAGAACTAATAACAAATCTGACGATGGCGAAAGCCGAAATAGCTATCAACGCATACAAAATATTAAAAACTGTACAATTAAAATACTTTGATATTTTTACCCTATTAAAATAGCGAATGTACACATGTTTCCGTCCACGTAGTATTAATATTAAGTTAAAAAATATTTTAACATCATGTCATATCGTCTTAAATGCAAGAGCAATATCTTTTAATAAAAAAAAATGTAAATATTTTTTGCAAACGTTCTTATAGTTGAGAAAGTCTAGCTCGCTCAAATGTTTGAAACGTCTCAGTCGATAGAGGTAAGTCGTTGGTTGTATATAGCATACAGGATACCAGTAGTGTCTTTAAACAATTACTATATTTAAAACGAAATTAAATATTTTAAAAATACATTTTTTCACCCTAAATATTTTTTCTAATTTAATATGTATCACTGTAAAACTCCTTCCAGCATTTTATTTTACCTTAAATGTTGGATGTTACCGACACATCTATCGTTTTAATTAACACGTTAATTATTATAAATAAAGTTTATTTAATTTATGCGTTTTTTAACTGAACGTTAGATAAACTAAATTATTTACATTAGAATTTAGATAATATAGCATATGAATTATCGATATTATCTTTAGCTGCGAAGTCTTATATTTAAAAAAGACTTATTATTATATTCTTGTCACGTAAATTAAATATTTATTATCCTGATAAATTTGTTTAAAATAACTTATGAATCTAGTCGACGTTGATTAATTACTTCAAACTACTTCAAATTAATAATCTAAAATATTGTAGCTATAATTCATGAAGCAACGTATTGAATAATCACATGCAATTGTTTCACGATCGGGTGATAAAAGTATTGCTTTATTTGACACAAAGAGGTATAAATTCATGACCAATTACTTTGTGTCATGTCGATATAAAATATTTTTATTTTAAAAAAACTTAAATACAGTCTTCCTAATTATTTTTTTTTATTTTCCTACTATAAAACTGTAAAAATACAGCATTTATTGTGTAATTTCCGTATTTATCAGTGATTGAGTCATATTATTTATTTAACGAACCTGCAATAAATCCTATTAACTACGCCCACTTGTGCGCATGAAGTCTAAGCCGAGGGCCAGGAAACGTCACGCTCTAAGCAATTTCATTAAACGCAGCGAACTTTCATACAAACTTCGTATGGAATTTTGCAACGTCTAACGAATTTGCTAAGAGCGCGACGTTTCTTGGCCATCGAGTAACGACCTTAACACTCACTCCTAAAAATAACATAGGTAATCCAGCATTGACAAATCATTTATATGCACTACATATAAAACTCTGATAATTTGGAGTACACACAATTATAATTGAAAAGGTATTTATTAAAATTTACAAAGAGAACTACGAAAGAAAATAAAATATTACCAAAATAAAATACATACCTCCGAATACAAATACACAAATTGATTGAAAAGAATCGTTTTTTTGATAAAAAATATTTTTCTTTGCTTTGTCCGATCTCTTTTTAATATGCAATCCTAATGGAGCGTATTACAACAGAACGTTTAATTACGATAAATGTCTGTTATTTATTTGTTAAAAAATAGTTCGGCTAGGACAAGACTAATGGTTAAATAATCACTATCGCTATGTCACAATTTTAGGATCAATTTATGAAACTTTTCGTACTGAAAATCAATGACGATGAGCTCTCGACCAAGAACTCGACGCGACCATTTTTCATTAGCACAAATATATATTTTTTTTTTCGACGATTTTTTTATTGATTCGACAGTTGACGTCGAATCAATAAATATAAAAGTACGTCAATATATTTTTTGACAGGTCTATATGATTATCACGTCTTAAATCAATAAGTCTATAATCTATTAAATTCAATAATGTAATACTCATAACTTATAAGCCGTTCTATTAAGTAGATTACCAGGGTTCTGAGTGAGTTACCAAATTTCTGTCGAGTTTATCCATTGTGAATAATTTTTAAATGAATTTTTAAAAGACAATGCATTTTCGAACATTGTTTGCATGGCCAATTATTTATATTGTGTGAATGTTTTTGGCGTTTATGCTTGCGACGGTATTCTGAGAAAACTTTCACGGTCAACTCGCACACGCGGCTCGCGTTTTGGCGATTTTATTTTTTTGAGAACAGGTAGCTGCACAAATTTCAGTGCACTTTTGCATTTATTTAATGACGAGATGTCACGGTATTCTTTCGTAATGACTTTTATACGTCATCCCGAAAACCGGAGACTCGGTCTGGTAGACTTGGTTCAGTTTATTCGTCACATAAACGATTCAAAATCTGCAATACTATTAGTGTGTGCACAATGGTGGTGTTGGCAGACGCAAGCTACGGAGCGAAGCGATTTATATTTCGATGCATTCAACGGTTACGTTGTGTGAATTTATTCTCACTATAAACGTGAAACAAAAAACTTTTAATTTTATATTGGTCAACACATGAGCCACAGTAATGTCAATTTAAAGATACTGACAACCACAGGATTTTTCCATGATAATAAAACACATTTTGTACTTAGTCTACAATATTTAACTAAACTCTCTCTTACCCAGCAAACTATCAGTACTGTGCTAGCCATATTCTTTTATAACTACATTTAATTTGAAAATAGGAGGTCGAGAAACTGACTAATAAAAAGTTTTTTTACAAAGACGTATGTAAAGATACACAAAATAAGGAGGCAATTTTTTCCTCACTCTCAGTGAGAACATGTTCAAAATCAGAATGCGAAAACCGATCTGATCGTGAGAATTTCAGTTTTCAGTTGACACTTTAAAAGTAATTGATGTAAAGGTTGGTTGTCTTAGAAATATGTGAATACAAATAGAAAACTTATTATCAACAATATTATATCAGATCCTTCAGATATCAAAACATTTGATAACGAAATTCCTCATGTTAGCATTATATACATATATTTTTATATCCAGATATATCCGTAAAGGTCTAACTTTAGTCATATTAAGGAAACCACTAGAGAAATTACTCGCTATCTTTTATATCAGAAATACTCAGATCCTCTTTAAAGCATATAAAATTAAAGAAGATTTATTATCTCATTGATATGAAAATTGAAATGACCATGAGTTTTTGAATGTCGAGTGGTATATTATGAATCGATTTGTTTATCTTTATATTTGTTTTTTTCCAGATCGAAAAGAAAAAAAGATTGATGGAATTCTTTCGATTATATTTTTATCGCAATTTTCTACGTAAAATCTTTTTTATTTATTTTTAGGTAACCTTCCATTACGTCTTTATCCACGTGCTTTTAATACTTACGTTAATTAAAATTTTAAGAGATTTAAAAAGTATGAAAACATATGTAAATATGTTACTGTATAACGTATGGTTTTGTACAATTTGAATAAAAATCTAGCCGTGACATTCTTTGAAAATCAAAATTGCGACATGTATTTATTACTGTCGAATTCTTGTTTACTCTAGCCAAATTTTATCGAAATTAGTATCGATTTTTTTTAAATAAAAACAAAATGAATTTAATTAATTTAGTACTATGGTCACATCTTGTAATCAAGTTATTTTAATTTTTGGTAAAACAATTTTGAGGCTCTACCATTATTTCACTAATTTTTTCCGATAGACAAAAGTAAAAACAATTTTTCAATAGACTAATAATTTTTGCTTTTTTTTACCATGTCGATGTTGTTTTAAAACGTATGTTCGCCCAAAGTGTGCCCAATTTAATCAAGCTATTAAGAGAACAGTTTAGCAAAATATGCTAGATACAACTAGGAAATTACTGCTTTATAAAGACGAATTAAAAAGAAGTGTGTGATTACAAAGGTATTTGCAACTATGTACTTACTAACTAATTGAACTGGATTATATTGTTTGCCACCTATAAGATCCGTTTAAGGAATCGAATAGGTTTAATAGAAAGAGATAAACACATCACAAATAGCCATACTTTTTATACAAATTAATACATCATTAAATGGAAGTATCCATTGGAAGTTTTAATCCCTACACCTCTCAATTGATTATAAATTCAGTTTTCAGATTATACTATTCATGGCAGAATCATTTGTTGAAAAATTAAATTATTTTTCAATCACTTTTCCAAATACCAAGTCGTTAAGGCAATTTTATCTACAATAAAAAAAAATAAAATCAAGATTATGATTGTATTTACGTCACTAAAAAATCCTAACCATAATCTTATCTTTCGCCTCTGAATTGTATCATTACGGTAATAAATTTAAAATCCGCTCTTCGTGTGGAAATGTCAACGACGTGTCAATATTGCTACCTCATTATATGAACAAATCTACTTAAATACGACACTATCTTAATGACATTATAAAACTAAATCAATTCATATAACTCTATAATACAAAGTAAATCTTTTTATTATAATTATTACTATTTGCTGATGGTAGTAGCTTATGATTAAAAGCCTATTAAATACTGATTAAATTGGAATAGAATAAGCTAAGCATATTGATTGAGTGGATTCATTAAATAATTTATTACGCTCTGAGCTAATAGATTATGCGTGATTTCATTTATTACTAAAAATGGCTTTCCAAATTTTTGTATTATAGATTAATATAATACAAAAAAAAGCCGTTTAAAATTCGACATATTCTTGTTAATTTATTATCAGAAAAATAGTTGAACATTTAATTGTAATGTCATATTTGAAATGAAGAGGTCATACTTATTAGGGCTTGGGATATTTTTGACCCACACATCGTCATATAATATTTTCACTCTGCTCCCTAACTGTCTTTTTGATTGAATTATATTACATTTATATATAATATATGAAAAAATTTACTCTCAATAATGTTTTGTAAATTTTGTGACGGTCAATGAATTAATGTACTTTAATTATAATCAATTTTAAAAAATGCAAATCATAAAAGAACACAAAATTTAATTTCGTATGTCTAATAGAAAAAAATGCTTTGTGAAAAAGAGTTCGACATAAGTTATAAAAGAAAATATTTCATAATTTTGTGGTACACGACAGATTTATCTTAAAATAAACAAAAGTATTTCTCCACGCAAAAAAGTCTTGTTTATTCTTTGATTATTTTCACATAATGAATAAAATTGATTTTCACTAATAATTATAAGCCTTTATTCTGGAAATCGATGTCAGACTTTTAAAATATTTTTTCTCAAAAAATTGTAATTATATTTACCTAAAGCATAGATGCCAGGTGGCAAACAACTTTAAACATAACGCATTATTTAATTAATATTATGTCTTGTGTCAGTTGTCAAAAATAATTGATAAAGGTTTGTTTTTACCAAATCCGATCTCAATGCTGCATATAATAGACCGCATAGACTCCTAACGAGAACTGTAAATACATTACTTAGTTGCTCAATCTCCCCTTTTCCAACGAGAGAAGAAATAAAAGTATAATAGTTAGATAGGGCTGGTGGTTAGCAAATTGCTCTCGAACATTCCATTTTTTTACGACTGGACAGGCGGGAGAGTGTTTTAGGGCATCATCGATATCTATGCCTTCGAACAGAACCCATAAATCCATTTATATATGTATTTAAATTTTGATATATGAATATTTTTTCAATCTCGTCAAAACGAATATTCTATGAACTAATTTTACGTCAACTGCATATTAGTTTTTTTTTTTTTTAAATAAATTAGCAACACTGAATTATGTAGAAATATAATTTAACTTACTGTACTTTTCTTGCCAACACTTAAATCAACAACACACACTTTTTCACAAAAAGTGTTCTAGGAATCTTAATTGGATGAGCCACCCTTCTTAACGATTTATAATCAATAGACTGAGGACACTCCGAGAGTAAAAAATACTTCTCACTGTTATCTTCCATTGAATGTCACTCATCATTCCGTAAATACGTATTCAAAGATAATAAAATAAGAGTTTAATACAAATCAATGCCCACACATGCAGGCAATCAATAAACAGACCAGATTAAGTTGAGTGATTTTTTGATAAGACAAAAAAAACGTTTACACAATATTACGCCAACAATGAGCAAAGTGATTACTTACCTACCGTTTGACTATTTTGTGGTGAAATATTATCCATATTTTTTTTTCTGTGTCACATTATTCATATCAAAATGATGGATGATAATAGTGGTTAATCTTAAGTAGTTTACTTAATAGAAGACTCAACTTTTTATTAAAGCGACTAGAAACTAATTGGTGATTTGATAACAAAAAAATATTTTGAAGTAGAGAGAAAATACTCGAAATGCAAATGTTTTTTTTTAGAAACAACAATTATTCAGAAAAAGGTAATATCTTTCAGTTTATGCTTCATTTATGAAAAAGATAATATATATATGGTAAGCGACCTATCTTGCCTCGCAACATGAAATTCAAATGTATTATATTTTACATACAAAGTGACATTTATGTCTTTTTATAATCACATTGCCAATTATGTTCGTCATTACTTGGAACGGTAAGACTAGAAATACGTTTTAAATACTGACTAAGATTCGACAAATAAAACGATTTTGTATAAAAAAAGTTTTCAATTCGCCAAACTTGCAGCCGATTGGTAAATCTTGTTTTTTAGGTTGCGATAGTCACGGGTACGAGTTTGAGCATGGACACCTCAAACATTTTTTTTAAAATTGATTTATGATTTTGTGTTCGTTTTGTGTTTTGGCATGGGTGTCAGGGATAAGCAAAATACTTCCCACTTACCCGATACTAAAAATGAGGAATAGCCTCAAAGGTAAACTATTCTTCTGTCTACTGAGGTTGATTGACTTCTCGAAGAATAACTTATGTTTAGATAGACTCCAACTAGACTTTACACGTTCACATTAGGATTTTTTAAGTTGAAACAAAAAAATATATTGTTCAATTCTAATGTAAATCTTTTTAAAAATTACCAATCGAGTGTTTTATATTTTAAACATTTGAGGAACGCTGCTAAAAACAACTAAGTCGATTGCATATTTTGACGAAAACATCAGTCGTTTCTGTTAGTTCTTGTGAGACGTGCATGTTCTTTTTTACCATCAAAGAGTTGGAGTTATTCTGCATTCACATAAAAATACTAAAAATTGATTCTTAATCGTAATTTTTAAATAAGGTTTTTATTTGAATAATTGTATTGTAGTTAAGGGGGGTCTTGAAAGGTCATAAAACACCGAGTAAAATGATTTCCGGCTTGGAAGAACAGTCACTTAACTACTTACTTATACATTTAATTTTGTTATACTTAAATTCAACTCTAAACTATATTAAAGTTTATATATCGGAATAAAATACAAGAATCGTTTAGAAATCGGTAATATAAAAATGATACTTAATGATATTTGATTTCATTCGTATATTGATCGTTTTCTCGGATCAGTTTATTACTGTTTGGCTCCATGAATATTCAATGTGCACCTTTACATGGAATCGACAAGTTGTTGGAGGTGTTAAGAAGAAAACACCCGTGTCATCTGTACACAGCCATGTAGAAAAGTGCGCCTGTTTTTTTCATTTTCGAATCCACATAAACGTTTATAATGTCTGGCCAACTTCAGTCATGGTTAATAAAAAATGAGTATCATGAGATGTGTCGAGCATTTTCTTTACGCAAAAGTATTATACAACTAATCCGACTAAAAGCATTGGTTTTGTGTTTTATATAGACTAATTGGTGTCTTTCTGGACAATCATAATTTTTAGCATTAACGATGGTCGCATTTATTCATTTATAATATGTGCGTGAAGATAAACTTTGGCATGGATTCATTCAAGGACATTTATTTTTATAAAAAATGGAAACGTAACATTGAGTTACATAAAATAAATATTTATTTTTCTTACTGATTACTCCACGATGACTTACCAGTTAGAACAGAATATCACAGTTAATTCTTAATCAAATAATGATACCTGAGTTATGAGATTTAAATGAAATGATAACAGGAACATTAGAGTGAAACGAGTACAGTCAGATTCAATAATACGTAAAATTTATTTGGTCTATTAAAATTTAACACCTAATTTAAGCGTTTTTTTTGTAATAGTTTGCGATTCATTAAGGAAAGTGTTCAAGAATGATCTTAATAAAACAAGATATTAAGCAAACGTGTACATGCAATAAGATATAAAGAATTAAAAATAAATTAGACTTATTTTATCATTTATCACTCAGGATTCATCCGTTTGACTTGATTTAAAATTCATTATGTAGTATCAGTCATTATTGATAATTAAATAAATATTTCATGAGTTTATAAATTAAACAACTGATAATTTTTCATTAGTTAATCGAAATGTTTTTTTTCAAATATAAGATTAAGCAGACACAAAAATATGTAAAAAAAAATAATGTTACTAACCCTCCAGACACTTAATATTAACCATGCATAGCCGATGATTAGCAGAATTAGCCGCAGACGAAAAACTAAATAAAAATTGTTTAACATTCTTTTCAAATTATTTTGAAACCAGTGGTTGAAAAGCTTTATAAAAAATTATCACTTACACACCAGCTTTTTTATCGGCTTAAAATTATAATTCTTAAAAGCTCCGACAATAGCATCAAATATATACTTTTTCATTATTTGAAATAACACTTGGATATAATAATTTTAACGTAATCAAAATAATTTCTTATGTCAGCAATTTTTAGGATAAAAAAACATAAAATAAAAAGTATTTATAATTAAAACTTCAATCTTATCATTATAATAAATCAAGTTATTTTAAAGAACTAGGTGGCTTTTTCGATTGTAAATATACATCAAATAACGATTTTTTTGACGTTTTAGTTGTGCACGTCAAACGGGCTTGAAGGGAATATGCTTTTATATTTGTTCAGCCCCGGACCACAACAGTTGTATGTAAGTTTTTATACTAGCGTTTTTCAAAGAGATAGAAATACATTGTTTTATGTATACCCTTTATTAATTATCAGCGAAAATTCACTGTATACATGCTATTGCGGTAGACTGTCTTTTTAAAAAAGGCACACAGACGTTCATTATATTATTAGCATTATTATTTACCCCCAGTCTTATACGATTACTACATTATGTTTGTGTTATAAACACATAATGTAATATTTTAAAGAATGATACATACTACATGTTCAAACCGTCTTCAATATAATTATTCATTAAGTATATCAAATATAAGTCGAAACTCAATATTGACAAAATACTAATCTTTGTAATATAATAAACTATTTCTTTGCCAATAAATTGCAATGTTACTTGCAATGTCGATCATAATGAGCCTCGAGAGGTGTAGTGTGCCAACTATTAAAAAGGTAAAACATTTTTTGGGCCTTTAAGTACAGTCTCGTCTTTACTTGGTGTTTTGGTGGATTGCATATTTTTATTTTACGGATATAACACTATTACAATGTGTATTTACTGAGGTTACTTCACTTTTACGATATAAGACGTGTATAATATTACAACAGATCTAACTTTTTTTATAAAATACCACTTGGCTCAAATCATCTCTAATGGGCCCATAAGTTCCTTGTAGAGCGTACCACAACATGTTTTTTTATGAGAACTGCTTATCACTCGGTTGTATACTTGGACAATATATCAATATGAACATTAACTAATCAATACCTTCAGATGAAAAAAATATAAGAACTTTAATTATAAACGTTATATTCATTTTCAGTTGAGGGCATAAGTTTGAAGCGTGAAACATTGCTTTAATTGTCAATTATACTAAATTCCTTAATTATAATATTTTGAAAAAAAAATAATGAACAATTTTAGCTCTCACGAAAGTGTTTTTTGACGTCTGAAGTTTAAATTTGAAGAGCAAAGTATTGGGTAAAAACGTAGAAAATAAGAGATTATATTTTTTAATTAATTATTAAAGCGTAGTTCCGTTTAAAAAAAGCTACAAAAAAAATATCCAAGACAAACATGATTATCGGGCGATGAACACAATTAAGAACTACTAATTTTCAACTTATACGAAACAAAGTTATTGGCAAGTTTATCTCATTTATATATAAATAAAGTTTGACCGTGAGAATTATGTTCACTTGTTTATTAAATGAAAAATACGAAGATTTATTAATTTAGTTCATTGAAAAATTAAACATTGCTTTTACAAAACAATGTCAAATTGTATTTTAATTTGCGGCAACATAACAATAAACTTATATTATTCAGATTGGTTGCAAGTAGATCATCCTTTTTTTAATATAATATATTTGTAAATAAAATATAATTTTAAATATCTTTGTCACACACATAACTTCAGGTATCAATTCCATATCATCATGAAATCACATTCAACGTTATTGAATTGGTTAATTAAAAACGATAATTATCTGTAATTTATTACCTCTGTTATTATGTCAGGTGAATTAACGATTGGTTGACTTACTTAAGTCAAAGTAGAAGCACTTTTTCACTACTAACTGATAAAATAATGTTGGTATTTTTAATTACACTGTAAAATAATACATATTATTGAAGTCTAATCTATTGTTTCACAGTCACTGATAAATATCATTATAGGAAAATTTATTATTTAAAAAAAATACACGCAGATAATACTAATTTTATTTGAAAGCGTTTTTATTTGTTTTGTGATAAAATTTCTGATGTGACTTCGTGAACAATAAGTTAATTATATATATATTATATGAATTCTTATAACAAACATAAACTTTTTTAACATTACTATTAGACAAAATACATTATTGGTTTATTGTAGAGATTTAAAATCAAAAGAAGTATAACTACTGTGTTTATCTATTTTTATTATGGTTTTTATAGTACAAATTTAAACGATATTTCTGAACGCATGAGTTATCTAATTTTATTGCTTTTTATATAATGTATTATAGTTATTAAAAAACACATATTTTAGAATAACAAATTTCATTGTTATGTAATGATGAATTTATGAAATTACACAAACAAAGATATACATCAAAAAAAATGTCAACTGCGTAAACAAAACAATCTGATCAAAATCTCTTTAAGCTTATCGCAATATAGTCATTGTTACGATATTTCACATTCAATAATACAAAACGAAATGTCACAGATATTAATTACTTCTTTTGAAGAAATCTCACCTAAACATTAAAATTGTATTAGTCAAACGGATGAATACTATTATAGTAATCGGTGTTGCGAATTTGTGCGGCAGAGTTAACGTCGCGATTTTAGCGGGAATGCGACGTAAACGTTTTGTAGGTAACGACCGATTCGCGCGGTGTCACAATTAGCCGGCGGTCGCGAAGGTGTGCCAGTAACAACTGACTGTCGAACACTGGACGACGCCGATCGAGTCCCAATACTTAAAAGAGGGGACTTTTGGCTATTCAGTTAAATATGCTAAAAAGGTATAATTTTATACGCGTTTTTCTTACGAGTAAACACAATTTTTCCTCCCATCATCCTCAAGCTGAATTCTCCGCTGTTTATGTTGTTGGATTGATTTCAATTACGTTCTCGCGAACAGTCAAAACATAAATATTTTATATACGCGTTACTTTACAACTTTAATTAATAATTATTCTATTCATTCAAATTGACTAAATAATACTTCCAATAAACCTTAATAATTTTATAATTGGAATTTTTTGAAATTATAAAAATATATTTGGCACTACATCTAACGCCAATGCGTCAACACAAACACCCACGTCTAAGGTCTCAAATTTAAATTTGACAGTGACCTTACCGGGAATCGAATCCATACCTAAATGGTAGGTAGAGCAATCTCTAACTAACTAGACTACAGCGGACGATTATTATAAACCTATTCGTTAAAACCAATCTTTGTCGGACAGTTTTCAATATTTTTATTTGGTTACATTTAAATTTGACTGGCAAAACTACATTTTTATAAGATATCAATAACAAACTCTCGATAAATAGCTTTTTTTTAATATTATTGATTATTGTAAAATCATTTCCAAAAATTATAAAACTAATTTTCAATGAAGAATATAATACAAATAATAGATTATTTATAATATTACTGGCATATTAATTGTTTTTTGTAATTGATCCCAAGAAGTGCCATCAAATATAACATTATTTAATTTAAATTTTAAGTAATATTTATTTTTTCCCAACCAATCGGTATATGTAACTAAAATATACCACACAACTTTTTTTTACAGTAGATTAGTTCAGATTTTTGATTTTGTTATAAACATTGTCGTTTTACATGGTAATTTCTGTAGGATCGAATAGCAATCTGTCTTGTTTTAACTTCAATAAAAGGAGATAATCTTTTTTCATATGAATACATGATAAATTATGTATATTGTATTCTAAGCATAATTTTTAAATATTTGTTTAATCAATTTGGTACATCACATCATTTTTATTCATTACATTTCATATGATATAAAACTTTTTTGAATTTTGTTAAATATGGATGGATATCTGTCATAAAAAAAATTACCCGATATCAGTTGAGCAAAACTTCAACTATTTTCCTTAATTATTGAATGTATTGTTTTTTTTATATCATTCACATTGTGTATCAGACGCTGCCTTAAAAAATGAATTGCATGAAAAGCGAGTACATATATATAATTTTTTTACAGATGAAAACAATTCCAGTCATTTTTTAATTTTATCAGAAACTGTTAAAAATTTGAAAAGTGACTTTGTTTATTCTTGTACTATACACCCATACCTCGCTATACGGCCGCTCTTTATACGGCATTTCGCTATAACGGCCCTTTTCAATTAAGACACGTTTTAGATTTTCGGCTTAAAATGTTTCGCTATAACGGCAAAAAAACTTTTTTTCGATGTCATTGTGAGTGTTTTATGTACATACATATTTATTACTGATTGTTACACATTATCTGGAAAAATTGGAAACAATTAGGGACATTTCCGGTACGTAAGTACATATGTATGTGTGTACAAATTAAACAATTTTAATATGTATTTTTTTTTACTTATTTTATAACTCATTCATCGAAAAAATTATCGACTTCGGAGACTGATAAAAAGAGATGCCGAAAATCAGTCACGCTAGAAACTAAACTAGAAGTATATCGTCGTATAGAAGCTGGAGAGAAAATTGTTGAAATTTGCAAGGCAAATTGGACTTCTATCCTTAAACCTACCATTCAAACTATTCGCGATAAAAAAGAATACATTAAAACATATTTGCAATCTGCTACATTTTTAAATGTCTCGAGATTAACACGGCAAAAGATAATGCATTTTGAATGATAAACCATGTTACATATTTAAAAAATTTGAAACCGATCCCATTGAATTTGTGTGAATTTTTATTAGAATAATTGATTCCTTATACGGCTTTTCGCTTTGCGGCCAAGTTTCGTGGAACGTATCTAGGCCGTAAAGCGAGGTATGGGTGTATTTGAAAAACAAGTATCAATTCTTTATTATACAATATGCACTCTGCAGGCTTGAACATTATTTTCCTAGCAAAAATCGTTCACTTACATCTAGTGGAAAACGAAACATTCTTTTATATTATCCGCTTTATGTTTTATATGTAATAACATATTTTAATATCTTTTTAGTGAACATTTTTTTTTACACATTTACAAATAAAAAAAAAACGGATTAAAAATGGGTTTTGAATTCTATAAAAATATTATTATTTTAAAAAATAATGTAATGATTTCCATATTTACTCTTTTAAAATTCAATTTTCCATCCGAATATGTTTTTTTAATTGCACGGCTTCTTAAATTAATTAAGAGAACTAATCTTCAACTTTTCTATGTATTTTATCATTTTTACAGCGTAAAAAAACAGTTGGGTGTAGTAAAATTTGTTTGTTTATTTAATGTTCGCTATAAAAAAAACACTTATGTAATTGCTACACAAATTTATCAATAATTGTAATAAACATCAGTTTTTCATGTAATTTAAATGTGAGCATTTCATAATGAGATAAAAAAAAAACTGGTTACTGAAAACGCAAGACCAGTATAGGAAAATTTTCTGTTGACACATGACCGTCATTATTTGTTTGTTAGTATGATATATGTTAAAATCATCGAAGTAAATAATTATCACAGAATTAAAATCGTGGGCAATTTGTTGGCGATTAAAACTCACAGAAGACCACTTCATTAGTCAATTTCTAATAGGAAGTTTACAACAAAATTGCTAAGATAATAAGTGACCACAATGCAATCAATGCATGCACAGTCAATGCAATTTAATTGCAGCTTAATCTCACTGTAACGTACATTGGTTTTTTTTTTCTTTCAAATGAGCCATCGAGAGGTGATTAAGCCAACTAGTAAAATGATAAAACTTCTTCAGTTGGTGTTTTATTGGATTTTATATTTTTATTTTACGGATATAACACTATTGCAATGCTGAGGTTACTTCACTATTACGATTCTTTAAAACGCGTAGAATAACGCTTATATTATTTTAACTAACTTATTTTTTCTAAAATACGACTTGGCACACTTCATCTATAATTGGTCAAAATAATCTTACGCTTGTGAGATTTAGAAATCACACTTGTTTGCGTAGTCCCAAAAGCCAGGGATCAAAAATTTGAAATGCATGAAGTCAGGACTGATTCGAGATATGTATTACATTGAAAAAATGCGAATATTGCACTGGTACATAAAAAATGTTTTAATTATTTATAATGAAACAGTGATACTCATTATAATTTATGACCCGGGGTGCACCAATCTAAGCCATAGATAAGTAAATACTATTAATACCGTAAGCATAGTGAAACAGATAATTATTTAGCGTCATTTTTCGAACAACCATTTACATTGCTTAAAATATCATATTTTGTCAGTATAACAGCACGTCACATTCACGTCGACGATGCATGCTTATTAGTCTCACAATAAAATATTAGTCGTTATTAAAAATCACATAAATTTGTCCCCTGTGTGGTCGAGTGGTTAACGTTGTTGGCTTTGGCTACGGAGGGCCCGGGTTCAAATCCCGGTACGGACAGTTTTTATAAATAGATTTTTCAATCGATTTATGATTTTCTGTTCAAAGGCATGGATGTATGTGATGTCTTGAATTCCACCCTTTCACCCATCCTATCCTATGAACGGGGCGTAACGAGAGCGATTAGCTTACCACTAATCCTGTCCTAGCCCTATTCTTCTATCCCTACTCTCTTTGAAAAAAGAGAGGTTGAGCAACTGAGTAACAGGCAGTTCTCGTAGAAACACTTCTGTTGAGATAAACTCCATTAGGAGTCCATATGCTCTACATTGGGAGCGGACATGGTTTAAAAAAAAAAAAAAAAATCACAATGAAAATAAAATATTAATACATACTTCCTACGGCTATCCATGACATTAGTAAATTTTTGAGTTATAACTTAAAAATGAAATTATTATTATAAAAATATTTTTTTAATTACATAATTTAAACAACTGATATTTTGATTATATGATCAAGAGATACACTTTATATACAAAATGTACTTATTAGACAATTTGTTTTATATGTCTGTATTTTAAACTGAACTTGAGAAGTGATGAAACGCACAGTTTATAATGCAAGCAATGTCTACAAGCAAGTCTGGTCCTGAACAAAAATAGCAAAATTATATATTTTAAACCGTTTTCATTCCCAACGTGGTACATATGAACTGGTGATAAAGCTTTCTTCACAGACGACTACGAGAACTGCTTGTTACTCAGCCGCTTAACCTACTCTTTTAAGAGAAGATATATATAACCCCCAAAGTTTAGAATTGGATACATCCAAGCTTTCGAATATAAATCAATTAATCGATTTTTAAAAAAGTTGTCTTTAATGGTATTTTTACCCATAAGCTCTGCAACAACGTTAACCACGCTAGCACGGACTTAAAACTCAAAATAAAACTTTCTATTTATTATTGAAGCTTTAATTAAATAGATTTTTTTTACCATGTCCGTTTCAAATGTAGAGCATATGGACTCCTTATGAAGTTATCTCAACAGAAGTGTTTCTACGAGAACTGCTTGTAACTCAGTTGCTCAACCTCTCTTTTTCCAAAGAGAGTAGGAATATAAAGAAAGGCTTAGGACAGGACTAGTGGTTAGCTAATCGTTCTTAATACACTTCGTTCATAGGATAGGATGGGTGGGAGGGGGGAATTCAAGACATCACATACGTCCATACCTTTGAACAGAAATTCATAAATCGATTGAAAAATCAATTTATAAAACTGCCCGTACTTCGGACTCGAACCCGTGACCTCCGTAGCGGTAGCCAACGACGTTGACCACTCGACCACACAGGCGGCAAACAGGTAAATAACTTTAATTAAATAGATGAAGAATTAATTAAATATAATTTAAATTCGTCTTTGAAAAACATCGTTTGATTATGATGTAAGAACCTTTTTGTTATTATCCAATATGACCAGTGACCATCCGTTAGCGTAATATTGAAATTCATTTATTGTATTTTTTGCGTAATAATCAAGCTATTTTTCTGTGACTCTGGAGTTGTATTTTTACCTTTCCTAGTTTCGCATTTTGTTCATTTTAATAGGGTCACACATTGGCGGACACGGGCGGTCATGAAAAGGCAAAGGACCTTCGAATGGATCTTTTATATATTCCCATCACTTTTTCCTGTAGAGAATTGAAGGCTACTATTTGATTATCATGGATTTGTTAAGGTAACAGGTAAAACCTTTACTAACACGCTTAAACCCAAATTTATATAATATATTTGTACAGGCAGCGACTTTAAACGATTTCATTACGACATAGTATTGCACATAGAGTCAATGTATCTTCGATATCATAATTTTCATTTAAGGTAAGCAGACACCACTAGAGACAGATAGATAAATAAACATATTAAGATTGTCAATAATGTAGTCGAATTTAAGCTTTTTAATACAAGTATTTTTTATGTTTTCAGCATTTGGCGAGCGCTGCCAAAACCAGCGTAGGTGATCCATGTAAAATAAGCTTGCTTATTTTACAATGTTAGTAGTAGATCAGAGTAATTATACATCAAAAACAGTAAATAAAAAATTCAAACTTATTTCAAGATATCCATTGCATGAAAAACAAATTACCAGTTGTGTATTTTTTTTTTAATTTAGAGTCAATTGGGATGAGGCGTTGAATACTTTTATTCCGACAAAAGGGAAGATGTATTTAATAAGTTTAATTAGTACTGCTTTAGAAGTTCTCTGGAGTTGCTTGATCAAGGGTTGTTATCTTCTTAAAACAATACAAATTTTATTATTAATAGAATTAGGGTTACGTATTACAAAATATGGATGTCAGATGTATTTTAATTTATTTTGAACTGCTCTATGCTATTATGATAGTGGTCAGTGGCGGATTACCCCGTTAGCGCAAGAGGCGCGCGCTTGGGGCCTCCTAATCTCGGGTTTTAATTTTATATTTTTCAATCACTTTTATATTTTTATTTCAGTTTTCAAAATTTATTATTACACACGAAGAGTTTTGCAGCACTTTATCGTCATTCGAAAAACAGGGCCTCCAAAATGTATTGCGCTTGAGGCATCCATAGTGCTTAATCCGCCACTGATAGTGGTGCAGTGTAATTAACTAACTAGAAAAAAATATATAAATTTTCTGCAAAGTAATAAATGAAAACAAAATGGTAAAAACTAATTAATAAAAAATGTGTCATTTAAACATCGATCGTACAAAAATCTTTTCTCACGTAAGAATATGCACCATCAGCCAATCTATTAAATGAGTTATACAGCCGAGCTGATAGAACAATATAATTAAGTGATTAGTTGAACTATTTCTTACTTTATTCTGGTTGGCATGTCAGCACGCCATTTATCATGCATTACTGTATAACATTTTAAATATGTAAATAGGTAAGTACAAGCCAATCGTGATTGTTTGAGGTATTGCAAAAATGATATAATAAATGTATCTTCGAATATTAAAATGTCACGTATTACCAATTTTATTTTGCCACAATATGCGATCAAAATTCTTAGCGATAGTAAAAAAACAGATATCTATTTTTGCAACCTCTTTTGTGTTGAATCATAGTCCAAATATCGAAACCTAAATTCTTTATTGATGACTGGATCCGCAGAATAACTCTATGTTTCAGTAATATAAACCTTTATTTTTTCAAATATTTAAATACACTCAACAACATAAATTGAAAGAATACCAGTAATTATTTTTGCTGGTATGAAAAATATAATTTATGGATATATAGGAAATTACTCACATAGAAAAAGAGGTCAGCCTATCTTTAGATATGGTCAAGTATTAAATATCAAAAATCCACCAAACATTTTATTATATTATTGTATTATTTTATTTTGTTTAAAGAGGGGCTTTCAAATAATGATTTTTTAAAACTTAAACGTAAATGTTATTTAATAAAGTGAGCGAACCATTTTATTCTTTACACTAGAGTAAATAACGAATATACACAATGTATATTTATATAGGCCAATATTATTATAAAATCATTAAGTGAACACAAAATCAGCGCACTGTTGGCCTTATTATTATTAAAATTAAGATGACTTTATATTTTGTACAAGAATTACTTCATCCGTAAGTTGTATATTGTGATTATCATATCTTTAAATTTTCTTCTCCCTACCCTCACCTCTACGCTGACTCTTTTTCATTATCACATAGGAAAAATTTAATTCCATGGATATTTTAAAAGTCTCCTTAAAAATGTTGGTGAAGTATGTTTCCAGCGTTTTCTATTTTTTTTTTAAATATATACTGTTATATATTATCCTTTGGGATGAACATGATTAGAGAAAAAATGAAGACACGAAGAAAAAAATTGACAAGTGCTTATATATTTTACATTCGAGTCAATTGTTAATTGTTATTCGGATAAAGTTTTCAGATTGCATGTTCACTAATAGTTAGTGTTCAGGGTAAAATCGGTCAAATATTTTTAGTTGTAGCTGAGGTATTCTCCATGCCATTTCGTCTGTGTTGTTCCTCATGTCATGATTCAAACAAAGTCCTTGGAATAACTATAGCAGTGATGGCGAACCTTTTTGGGTACGCGTGCCAAATAAAATATTATTTCTCGATTGTGTGGCGTGCCCAAGCAGTATTTTTTTTATAACAAAATAGAAAAAAATAAAAAAAATTGAACGACTGTCGTTTATCATGGGAAACATTTGAAAATTAATAAAACGGAATAAATTTACGGATTATTTAATCAAAATTTTGATTTTGTTAACTTAGAAATATTTTTTTAAAAACTTGAAAATCGTTTGCGTGCCATCCAAATTATCAAACGTGCCACCTCGGGCATGCGTGCCATAGGTTCGCCATCCCTGAACTACAGAATTATATTGTTTCATTTCATTCAAGGAATATCACACAATTATATACATAGCTAAATCATTTGAACCGTCAATATGTTTCACGTAATATGTCATATTGAAATCATCGTTTTTTCTAAATTAATTTCGCATTTTTTAAAGCTTTATTTTAAAAAAAAAGCATGGTAAAATTGAATATTATTGTTCATTTGTTTTTTTTTGGAAAGAAAATAAGAAAAAAAGAATTTATATTGCATCATCATCGATATGCAATGACGTTTTATTCAAACGTGCCAATTAGGCCAGAGTTTGACTTAGTTACCTTCGACACAACCAAACGATCGATGATCGTTCTTTTCCCTCACACTCTTATCAAATAAAAAAATCCCTTCACTTTTTTTTTACTATTTTGCAATAATATATTGCATGGATTTAAATAATGTTGCCTGTGCCAAATTTTATATAAAAAAACTGTCCTTTAGTTAATATATACTGTCCTTTAGTTGTCAAGATAATTATTTCTCACACTTTGCACTCTTATGAGAGGAAATAAAGCGCTGAAATTGCCTGTCGCCTTTTTTACATTAATTATTTTCTTACATAATATTATGACACAGCGTCCTGATATTTTGCAGAAATCTCGGAACGACATAGAAACAAACATCGCACATAAGGTGTAAGTATCAATGTTTACGTTAGATATTATAGTTGAACGCTCATTTTTGTTTTTTTACTAAGTTTGGACAAACCTATGCAGCTTGGTAGGAAAGGTACAGTATGCGCAATTGCATAGTAAGGCGGGCTAACCAACCTACAGCCAGGCTCTTGCATCAATATATTATATAAATAATTACTATTTGTTACAAGATTTTATTTAGTTTGTGCATGACACCCAAAACTATTCAAACATGAATTAATTTATCTTAATATCCCTTCATCAAAAGTCTGTTTAGAGGGTACCTGATTGAACTTAAATACTTATGAAATATGAATTCATCAAGTTGTGTGCAATTGAATTATTTTTGGCACTAACAAATTGAGTTTTTCATTTCCAGATCTTCGGGTATATATTTACAATTATTGCACCGATGAACTCCAACTAGCAATTTTTTAATAAAAATAATAAAACATTTTTAGTACTTTTTCCACATAAAATTTATTAGATCAGGACCGGTTTCGCTCATGATGAGCAGTGTCAACTGATAAGAAAAACAATAAAACAGTGATATTTATACAAAATTTAAGTGATAAAAACAAGGTATGACAAACAATTGGTATTACAACCTAGCAAAAGAAATGAAGTAAAATACAAGGAAAATAAACTATAAATAAAAAGTTGAAGACCACTTAGCAATGAAACTATTATGAAACTATCATCATGAGCGAAACCGGTCCTGATCTAATAAATTTTATGTGGAAAAAGTACTAAAAATGTTTTATTATTTTTATTAAAAAATTGCTAGTTGGAGTTCATCGGTGCAATAATTGTAAATATATACCCGAAGATCTGGAAATGAAAAACTCAATTTGTTACGGCATAATGCCATTCCACCAAGTATTGACAGTGAACACCTTAAAAGTAGCAATTTTTTGTTATTACTTTGTTGCATCTAGCTGGCGATATCATTTATATTTTTTCGCATTACTATAATATTCCAAAATATAATACAATATATTATACTATTCATATGCTAAAATATTTCATAGATAAATGTATAAAATCGAAACTCGCATAACTGTTCTTCAAAAATTTGTTTTTTTATCGTTACTTTAAGATCGGGCAATGTTCAGCAAATTCTTCGAATATAAAATAAATCAATATAACACGTACATATTAAGATAGCTTTCAGTCATTTTTTTTATAATCTACGGGAAAAAATATATTGTGTGCTCATTTGATTGATGTATTGTTACAATGACAATAGTTTTATTGATTTGACACATTCATCAAAGATGTACGTAAACGCATAAAAACCTTTGTTAATGACACAATTTTTACACGTGCAGTACTTAATGCATATTACCAATTTTTCCATTTGGAAAAAACCTTTTGATAAAAATAATTATTGTGTCCTACTAACTGCATTACAAATTGATAATATGTTACCATTAAAAAATGATGACACGTTAATTGAATAATGACTCAGTCTTCTGTATTTACTGGTCGATATATATTTTAACTAATGTTATATTTTTGTATAAAAAACGTCTTTGTTATTGGCTTCTTATTGAAAAAGCAAAATACTATAAAAAATATCACAGAATTTTATTAAAAAATCAGGACCGGTTTTTCTCATTGCAGATAATTTCAAGTGTGCAGTTTAAATGCATCAAACAACCACAAATTGTGGGATCAGAACAAAATAAATGTATGGTTTTATTTGTCTAATTAATGTATCTGTTCTTCGTCTAAATTTATTTTCTATGATTTTCTAAAAATCAAAATGACAAGCCTGCTCGATAATACGATAGTTGAAAATAAAGTAGCACAATTTTTAAGCGACAGCAACGAGTTTCCCTGCAAATCTCTGTGCTGACGGAGAGGCATTTGAAGAAATATGTTCACTGTCCCAAAATATGTATTAAAAAAATACGTGGAAAATGATTGTTTTCTTTTGGAGGCGCGAGTCTTATCACCAGTGTATGCAACCTTCAATTACATACTGCAATGGTATTATAGTCTTACAAACCAAGCGTGCGTGTTTCAAAAGATTATTTTTTATTTTCACATAAAAACTACGGGAATCAAGAGTTTTATTTAAAGGTATTAAATTAAATTCAACCAAACACTCAGGGTTGTTTTCGAATAAAAGCTAAACAAAAAAATAAGCTTTAAAATAATGTTTATAACTCTTCGGTTATTAAATTTTAGCAGTTTTACAGAAAATATGATATTAAATAATTTAACATAATTTTATTATCTAATACAATTCTGTCGCAGCGTGTGGTCTAATTGGTAACCTTTAAACATCTTCTTAAATCTTACTGGGACATGAACCAGACCCAGAACCCAATCGCGATTAGGTCGTGGGTCTGGGTTTTTGTCCCAGTAAAATTTTAACCAATATTAGAATAATTTCAATTAAGTAATTATAAGAAATATTTAATTAATTAAGGATACTTTTCTTTTTCACATTTAAGATCCTAGAAATAGATGTCTGAGATGTTTCTTTTCCTGGGTTCGATCACGAGTGACTTATTTAATATAATTAATATATTAAACAAGTCAATTTATTCAGATTGAGTTTATTTTGTATGATTTTTATATTTCAAAATATTTGGCGCATTAGTACATTGATATATGTATATAAAAATATATTTTAAAGAAAATAAAAATATGCGCCGTTATTTTAAACTCAAATCAGCTGATTTACGAGTGATATTTGTGATTCTTTTGAAAAATATATATTTTGCATATTTGAGTGCTTCTGTATTTTCTTTAAAAATTAACATATTTTTTTTAGGGAAAAAACCGTCAGCTTAGTAGTAAATTAAGAAAAAAATACATTATAATTTAAATAAACAACGTTTCATTGAAAAGCATCCATATAATGGTTAAGTACCCTGAACTATCACACATGTTTATATTTTTATGTTTCTCCGAATTATGAAGATTTTAAAATTTATTGTTTATACAAACATATTAGTCATTTTTTCCTATAATATTTCTTATACTGAATAAAAAACAATAAGATAATTTATGTAAAATTATGAATGCACATAGAATATCATTTATCTATTGTTTATGCCTTAATCAAATCGATTGACATTTAACGATATGTCATGTATGTATCGTCAAATAAAATTTGATTTATATTAAATGCAGTTGTGTATATGATATCAACTATTATTTAACAATTCAGACAAAGCAACAGGTTAAAGATATCAAGACGAAGACATATTATAGTATGACTAGCTGTAAGCCCGTTGCCCAGCAACGTGAGATTTTTGTTGCATTGTGTTTAATTTAATTTAATTTTATTTTATTTTGGTTTTGTTTTGTTTTGTTTTGTTTTATTTTATTTTATTTTATTTTATTTTATTTTATTTTATTTTATTTTATTTTATTTTATTTTATTTTATTTTATTTTATTTTATTTTATTTTATTTTATTTTATTTTATTTTATTTTATTTTATTTTATTTTATTTTATTTTATTTTATTTTATTTTATTTTATTTTATTTTATTTTATTTTATTTTATTTTATTTTGTTTTATTTTATTTTATTTTATTTTATTTTATTTTATTTTATTTTATTTTATTTTAATTTATTTTATTTTATTTTGTATTATTTATATTATTTTATTTTATTTTATTTTATTTTATTTTATTTTAATTTATTTTATTTTATTTTGTATTATTTATATTATTTTATTTTAATTTATTTTATTTTATTTTATTTTATTTTATTTTATTTTATTTTATTTCATTAACTATTAATTTTCAAGTACGCAAACAAATACATTTCGTAGAAGAAGAAATAGATCACGGGACATACATCGACACCCCTGCAGTATTTTAATTGTAAATAATGTAATTTTTAGAATAATTGAAATATTTAAGTTTGCTAACAAACATATTTCGTAGAAGAAGAAATAGATTACGGGACATATATCGACACCCCTGCAGTATTTTAATTTTAAATAATGTATTTTTTAGAATAACTGAAATGTTTAAATTTGCTAACAAACATATTTCGTAGAAGAAGAAATAGATCTCGGGACATATATCAACACCCCTGCACTATTTAATTGGAAATAATATAATTTTTAGAATAATTGAAATATTTAAGTTGGCTAACAAATATATTTCGTAGAAGAAGAAATAGATCACGTGACATATATCGACACCCCTGCATTATTTAATTGGAAATAATATAATTTTTAGAATAATTGAAATGTTTAAGTTTGCTAACAAACATATTTCGTAGAAGAAGTAATAGATCTCGGGACATATATCAACACCCCTGCACTATTTAATTGGAAATAATATAATTTTTATAATAATCGAAATGTTTAAGTTTGCTAACAAACATATTTCGTAGAAGAAGAAATAGATTACGGGACATATATCAACACCCCTGTAGTATTTTAATTGTAAATAATGTAATTTTTAGAATAATTGAAATGTTTAAATTTGCTAACAAACATATTTCGTAGAAGAAGTAATAGATCTCGGGACATATATCAACACCCCTGCACTATTTAATTGGAAATAATATAATTTTTAGAATAATTGAAATATTTAAGTTGGCTAACAAATATATTTCGTAGAAGAAGAAATAGATCACGGGACATATATCGACACCCCTGCATTATTTTAATTGTAAATAATGTATTTTTTAGAATAATCGAAATGTTTAAGTTTGCTAACAAACATATTTCGTAGAAGAAGAAATAGATTACGGGACATATATCTACACCCCTGTAGTATTTTAATTGTAAATAATGTAATTTTTAGAATAATTGAAATGTTTAAATTTGCTAACAAACATATTTCGTAGAAGAAGAAATAGATCTCGGGACATATATCAACACCCCTGCACTATTTAATTGGAAATAATATATTTTTTAGAATAATTGAAATATTTAAGTTGGCTAACAAATATATTTCGTAGAAGAAGAAATAGATCACGGGACATATATCGACACCCCTGCACTATTTAATTGTAAATAATGTATTTTTTAGAATAATTTAAATGTTTAAGTTTGCTAACAACCATTTTTCGTAGTAGCAGAAATTTCGTAAATTATTTAATATTTGGAATAATGTTCAAGTTTGCTAACAACCATTTTTTGTAGTATGTATATTTTATCAAACTAATTTTCAACTACGCTAACAAATACATTTCGTAGAAGAAGAAAAAGACTCGAGGACATCAGTACGCACACATTTGTGAAAAGTAAAAAGTAAAAAGTAAAAAGTGAAAAGTGAAAACTTATTTTATCGGCTATTAATATATAGATAATTAATGTACATTATGTATTTTAAATAAAAACTATTTAAGTTCATTGTTTACAACTAACTACTTAAACGAAATAAACTCAGTAATTTAATTAATTAATTTTAAAAAGTAGGATTACGAAAAAGGACAAATTATAGGATTCAGTAGGCAAGCAATTGGTTAATAGAGCAAATGAAGCAAATTATTGGATGATAAGTGCAAAAATTCTACTTATGGATACTTATTAATATTGAAGAGCTAAACTGTCATGAAAATTTACATTATGTATTCGACTAATTTTATGATTATTCTTGTCCAATCATTAGTTAATGGAAAACAATAGAAAACATGATTGAAGGGAGGAGTATAGTTGACAATGAATAAAAATTTAATAGATTGTTAATTGGCTAATACTACGTATTTGGAGTAATTGGAGGCGCCAATGCGTAACCAACTGTATAAATATATGACATAATCTTTAATGCACCGAAGTAGCAAAAACTAACCATATGATTAATGATGCGAAGACATTATTACATAAATACCAAGGTGAGCACGACTACTTTAAGTTACCCCGCAGCGACAGTTTTCGGTACACTCACCAAAAATAACACTTGCCTTTGTGCATTCAACACTAATTGATAATTGACCAGCAACATCGTTTTTTTAAATCTTATGAACATCTTCGTTATTACTGGATTATTATCAATACTGAAAGAGTTCTAAAAAATTTCTATATAGTGGTACAAAGTGCTTCATCAAAGTATTCACACTATTCTACTTGTACTGCCTTCATTCTTTCTTTCATTCATTCTTCTTTTGAATCCTTCAAATACAAACAAATCACTTTAACACTATGCCTGTTTTGCGAAAATAAATCTATTCTTTACTTGAAGTTCTTTATCACGGTATAACTTATGTTTTCAACTATCTTATTGGTTTAAATGTAAACTTGCCAGCAAATGTTTAGTTTTTCCTCGTTGACATCAACCTTTTATTTTGAATTGAGCTGCTAGAGCTGTAACAGTATTGACCATGAATAACAGAGTTAATATATTTGGGAAAAATCAATAAACACTGACTGCGTGTCGAGTGGTCAACGTTACGTTGGCCTCAGTTACACAAATCATGGGATCGAATCTCAGTACGGACAGTTTTTATAAATCGATTTTTCAGACTTTCTGCTTAAAAGGTATGCTTGTATGTGATGCCTTGAAAAACCTCACCCATCCTATTCTAAAAACGCGCACATTGTGATTTAAGTGTGACAAAGTGTGATTAAAGGCAAATTTATGGAATCTGGCTGGACACAGATAAAACATTATAATTAAACAAAACTAATTCGTCACTTTTTAGAAACGGTGTCGCAAGTTTGTAGGCTAAAGCCGTGTCATATCGACTTCGTGATCTAAAACTATTTTTTCAAGTGTATACATTTTATTGATATCTCTTGTTAACAGTTTTCGATACCTAGTTATTCAAATCAACTATCTGCTTAAATACTCTCGCTTGCATTAATAATCCAGTAAACTTGCTTTAAAAGTATGAAGGTAAATAAAGTACGGTAGGTTAAGTTAAACTTTAATAAAAGTGAAGGGCCACCACATTCATACGGTCAATGACTCACTGTGCTATTAATCCATCAAGGTAATTTAAATAGAGATGCACTGAATGCATAGGTAATTACTAAAGTAACGATAATAAATTATCGAAGTTTTTTAAAATCATTATAATGTATCGAAATGTTTTTATTTTATGCTACAGAACAATAGACAAACAAGGGAAAATTTTTGTCTTAATATTTTAATGTTTAAAACATTAAATTGAAACACGAAAACTTCTGTACATATGTAAGATTGCAATACACAATAAAATGTTCTCATATTTGTAAAGAAAACAGTCTTACCGGCATGAGTTTTTTATTATGTAAAATGATTTTCTACAAATCCATTCGATTACTTTTTAATTTAATAAAATTGGTAATGCAAAATCGATTGACATAATTTAAACTTTTTTCCTCTCAACTAAATGTGACAACCAACAATCCATTATTGGTCTGGCGACTGGTGGATCAATGGGTTTATTATTTTATTATCACTGTGTTAAATCTAAAATTTAGACTTGATTCAATATTTACTAATACAGTATCATTCCCAATCTCCTAACTCAAAAACTTTGTTAACAGAAAGTGATTTTTTGACTAGTAGCACATTTAACACAAACATAAATTGATAACTTTGTTATTTCACTTGTTGTGTTACGAAATGTAACACGTGCATCGCCTATTTGCGAAGCATCATCAGACATAACAAAAACTTAACATTTATTATAATTATTAAGTTATAATTTACAAAACAAATGTCGGAGTTTTTTCCTTTTCTACTGGATGCACGGAGGAAGTAAGATACAAACATTGATGAATTAATTAATTTTATTCGGTGCGGAAATCCCAATAGAAATAAATTTAACAATACTGTTATTTACTCATCTTTCCTATCTATTAAATACATTATTAATATCCAAACGTCGAATTTATTTATTCCAAGCCCTTTATTATTTAATGAATGGAATATTTCCACATTTTATTCAAAATTGTGATCAAGAAGTGGAATAGCAAAGCTATCAAATTTAATTTTACATTAAAAATGAACTTCCACAAAGTTACCGCCGAATCTTTACCGTACCCTTATATCCTGGCTCTTTTTGCAAAGATTCATTGAGTGACTGACTTTCCACTTCTTTTTTATTCAACTTTTTAACCCGGGAAGCGGAAATAGTGATCAATTATACAAATCTCTGATATTAAAGTGGCTATCTATACTTTCTATTGATATATCAACGCGACCGGTAAATCAATCGAAGAAGTGAATCATATTACAATAATATTTCAGTGTAAATGGTGACGTAACGAAGACAAACTACAATTAGCATTGGAATATATTGGTGAATGCGGAAGGATATTAATACTAAATCATCGATTACTCATTTTCAAATACAAGGCCCGTGACACATCCATAACAAATAACAATATAGATACACGGAGACACAGTTTAGAATAATATATGTGTTGGAAAAACAACTCGCGCAATGATAATTCTACATTCAACATAGAGTTTAGCATTCTATCACCAGGGCCGATCGCGACTGTATTCCAATCTGCTTTACGAAAATTAAATTTCAATTCTTAATAGAATATATATAAATATATTAATTCCCTATAGTACTCAACGTTATACCCATACCACCACCAGCTACGGCGTCACACTTTTCTTACTAGATGTATTCCGTAGACTGTAGAGTAACAAAGTTATTTGTGTTCTTCAAGACTTGGTTGCATGCACTACAGTTTTTAGAACAATAAATAAAAAAGTGAAGTTTAAAATAAAAGCTTTTATGTACTGGATTCCATTATCTTCCCATAAAACGCGGTGAATTCCTTGAAGGCCTTACAATTCGCCTTAGATGCAATCTTGTCGGCATGACCGACGAGGCTCACAGATCCGAAAAATCTAAATGGTGTGACCACCATCCTGAATCATATTCCCGCATTTACAAGTTGGACTATTTACTAACCTGTCAAGCTGGAAGAGCTTGACAGCGAAGTAACCGTGGTCAGTTATGAATTGACTGATCCAGAAATTTAGAGTCTAAACTTTGGTTATCTCCAGTCGCCATTATACATTTGGAAACATTTTATAAGTGGAAAATATTCAATTTAAATATACTTAAAAGCACTTTTTTGTACTATTTCCACGATTTAAAAAAAATACAAATCGTTTCACTCACCGGTCCAAATCAATCAAACACATTACAAGTCAGTCATTGTGTATTTCTAACGAGTGACACTTTACCATTTTATTATTTTTAACTTAGTATGCTTTTTGGTAGAACATATAATGATTCTTAGATGTATAACAGAGATCGAAAAAATAGTGCCACTCTAGATATATTTATTATTATATACATACACATTCTTTTAGGAATATCGTTATTTTGAAACAATAATCAACTTTACTATATAAATTGCCAATTACATACATCATCTCAGTATGTCTACCTGCGCGGCGTGAAACACGAAAACAATAAAAGATGATTTATTACTTTAACATAAATTAAGTGAGTAGTAATAGAAAAGATATGGCGGAAATCCCTTGACTTTTTTCACAATTTTCAGAGAGCTTGAGAGTTTTTATTTTTTTACATTTCACTTGCTTAGTAGTCATCCCAGATTAATAAATTCTTCTTCTTTGGCCATGTTTGCTCCCTATGTGGAGCATATGGCCGCCACGCGGCACCTCCATGTTTCCCTGTCTCCCGCCAATAGCTTTGCTTCCTCCCATGACATGCCAGCATCCCTCAGTTCCGCCGAGTACATCCTATGGATAGTACCCGACGGACGTCCAGCCAGTTCCAACGTCTCTCCATAACCACTGACGTGACGGGACGCTGTCTTGTACGCTCCCTTATCTCTGAATTCCTCACAAAATCAAACCACCTCACCCCCATTATCCGACGCAAGCATCTGTTCTCGAAGCTCAGTATACGGTTTTTCTGAGTCTTCGTCAGGTGCCATGATTCGCAACCGTAAAGCATTACCGGCAGAATGCAAGCGTTGAACAAGTGGCATTTGGTTTTATAAATTCAGACTTTTTAATTATATGTAAGATGTGTTGAATATTTTAATTTTGTGTTATTTTAGAATCACTTTAATGTAATTGGCAATTTCTTTTCAATGCCAATTGTTGTGTATAACTTTTCAATTTTGTATAAATAACATTGTTAAATTATATTTCTTATCAGTTGACAATGCTCGCAATGAGCGAAACCGGTCCTGACATATTAAATAAATTATTGTGTTTTTAATTATATAATGCCTTTCCACCAAGTATTGACAGTGAACACCCTAAAAGTGATAACAATATAGTTTAATAGAAAACTAAAAAATTAACAATTGACAAGAGATTCAAACGAGTAAGTTCCGACACTATTACGCTGAAACGTTTAAAAAAGTACTGATTCAACACATTTTACAAGATCAAACAATTATTAATACCAAGAATATTTATGAAATTTTCACAGAATTCTCAGTTAGATCTCGTTTGACTTGTAAGCCAAAATAAATTATCTATTTCTAAACATTTCCACAGGAGTTGAGCGAAATCTTCGGAAATAATGATTTCGCTATACATAATCTGTAGGAATTTATATGCCAAAGTAATTAATATTGTATTATGTATTGTAGGAAGAGGAAAGTTACTTATACTCCGAAGTGACCAAATAAACAAGTCGAAAGAGTTCGCAACCTTTGGCAATAAATATGTACAGTCGCAGACGAGATGACAGAGATTCGATTAAATTTCTCCATTATGTTTTCCACATGCGGGTATATATGTAGGCCATTGCAGCTGTATAGAGACACCATCATTTACTTATCACTGAGTAAAGGTGCATAAAATAGGTTCCCCGATCACCTTGATTTCTTTGATCAAGTTCCTTCACCTGTCTCGACCGATGTATGCGTTGCCAGCCGATTTTCACTTTCGTTAGTAACACTTTTTACCAACAGATGCTAACAGCGCAATAAAAATAATGTTAACTGTAGATAATTCTTACACAAACAAACTTTTAAACCTTGTAGGTATTGACAGTGAATTGCTTGAAAAAATATTGAATATTATGTAATCGATTGTCGGTGCTCAATGTAACCAAATTATTCAGGCCGTCGTATTCTTATCTTGCGCGTCTAAGTTTAAAAAATAAAAAAATATAATCCATAATGATCAAACCTGCCTTCAAAATACTTAATAGAATTTATTTCAACCTTTTTGAAGTTTCTTTATTAACATTAAGTAACCTTCAAACCGCCTGTGTGGTCGAGTGGTCAAGGTCGTTGGCTTCGGTTACGGAAGTCACGAGTTCGAATCCCAGTACGGACAGTTTTATAAATTAATTTTTCAATCGATTTATGAATTCCTGTCCGAAGGCATGGATGTATGTGATGTCTTAAATTCCCCCTCCCACTCATCCTATCCTATGAACGAGGCGTATCGAGAGCGATTAGCTAACCACTAGTTCTGTCCTAGCTCTATCCTTCTATTCCTACTCTCTTTGGAAAAAGAGAGGTTGAACAACTGAGTAACAAGCAGTTTTCTTATGTTGAGATAAACCCCATTAGGAGTTCATATGCTCCACATTGGGAGCGGACATGGTAAAAAAAATATATTTTCTTATCATTACCCTTTTATAATCAATTACTATTTTTCTGATCATTACTTCAGATATGTTTTTACCGTTTTTTAAATCATTATTGTGAGTTGAGTGTTCCATGAAGCCCGAAAGGTTGGCGACTGCTACTCTATATCACATATCACTTGGTAAATTTCCAACTAACAATCTATATTTTTACATACCTATTACTCCCATAATATCGATTTATTATTGAGCACTGCTATAATTTTCTACCTGTTATCAACTGAAAGAAAGTTATATTTTTTTTTATAATATTGAGTACCTTCATAGATTACTTTAGTATGGCTTATATGAAAACCGACTATTAAAAAGTTAGTTTTCGAATTTCAATATTTCCCAAAAATTGGTTGAATCCAGTTTTAAAAAAATATTATAATTCAATGAAAAAAAACGTTAAATTTTCAATGCTTCGATTATTCATTTTCGACACTAACAAACATTACAAAAACATACTCAAATTGTATTCGGTTTTCCTCTTAAGATTTTTTTTTCGAAAAAAACAAAACGTCCTCTAATCACTTAGTGATGAAATATTTCTTTTATCAAAATAACCTACAATCTTGTTCTCTTTCGTTGGCTTATATAAACAGGGTGTATAGTTTTACAACTTCTAAAAGAAGATCAATATTTTTTTCCTTTTTTGTTCGAAGACTCGTATATGAAATATTCGACTTTAAGTGTTTTTAAGATTGAGCTGAATGAGTTAAAATGCAAAAATATATTTTTTAAATACAATTTTTTCAACGCATTGATGTATGTATGTATACCAACTACTTTACTACATATTTAATCTCGTATTATTTGTTACCAACGTAGTTTCAAGTTCCAAAAATATTGACGTTTATAAATAATAAAAAACAAATGCATAATCAAATATTTGGAACTGGATTTAAAAACCGTGTTATGTGCTTAGTTTTTGAAAACCGGCAAGCCCTAGTATATATTATACTATGACTGTACCAATCCATGTTATACTAATGGAAAAGATCACCTTTATTCTATCACTGTCTGACTTATTTTAATCTGAATTATTTTTTCAGTATATGTATTATCTAGATTCTGGATAATTTATAAAGACTTCATATTCACTTCATTTGTTCTTAAGAAGGTATGTTAATTTTGAACATTTTTGTCACTGTTAATTTTATATGAATTTCAACATTTTTGCCTGTTTTTTGTCATGTGTCAAGTCGTGTGGTATTAGTATGTTTTTTTAAATATTAATAATAAAACATTTCCACCATAAATTTTCAGCTGCATATAAAAAACAAGCTTTGTAAATTTTTAATAAAAGTGGCAATAGTTAAAAACTTCATAATTATAATTTTAAAAAGAAAAATATTTTTTTTTTCTGAAAAAATAGCTCATCTGTGTCTAGATCTAGATCCATTTTATACAGCATATAGTCTGTTTACAAGCACTGAAAAGAATATCTAATTCTGAATCAACTGAGTTGCTGTTGGTATTATAGCAAACTGATTTTTACCAGCGACACGAATTGCTATAAAATAAAAATTACTAACATTTATCATCTATGATATAAACTTCAGCTTTTCTTACATACTGAAAGATTTATTATATTATATACATATTTCAATATAAGTGAGCTATAATTATTATACGCGTTACTTATTCGTGTACAAATATTTCTTCACCATGACCTTTCTTTCAATTTCTTATTGTCCATCAAAGTTGCGTGCGTCAAATTGTTATTTTGTATGTCCTACGACCTACAACATGGCCAACTCCAATTGTTATTGGCAGAATACTTCCGTGTGTCAGTATCTCATATACGAAGGCGTTCTATGACTATCGTAAATTTAACATAGAATCGGCTTTCGTATAACGCAGTTACGTAAACGTCTTGATATAAATCCGTGTAATACGAGGTTAGAAATTCATATAAAATTACGATTATCGTTCAAAAATATATAACTATAATATTACTAACAAATCAATGCGATACAGATAAATTAGACTGTAAGATTTAACTACTAGAAAAACTTTGTAATTAGCAATCTACTCTAAATTTTCCGATAAGAAACTATTTTTATTTCCTTAACAACTTAACTGCTAGCGTTTGTAGAAACAATGTAAATAGCAAGGTGGTTTGAATTACATAATTTATAGTCTTAATATGTTCTAGTACAGGGATGGCGAACCTTTTTGGGTCCACGTGCCTTAATCCTCAAATATTATTTCTTGAATGTGTGGCGTGCCCAAGCAGTAAAAAAGTAACAAAATAGAAATAATAAAAAATGTTTTTTTTTCTGAATTTTATTTCCAATCTAAAAAATTACAATTACAAAAACAACAACATTTAAAAAATCATAAAACGGAATAAGTTAATAATTCAAAGATTATTTATTCAACATTTTAATTTATTAAACTTTTTTTTTTGTTGAACTTGGAAATCGTGCCATCCAAATTCTCAAACGTGCCACCTCAGGCACGCGTGCCAGAGGTTCGCCACCCTTGTTTTAGTATTTCCTGAAATATGTATGTACAACACATGCTGTGCTACGGGATCATTTATGTGCTCATTGCATGTCTTGTTCAGGGTTGTCGCAACACACAATGAATATATTTTTTAAATTTAATTTCATATTTTTTTACCTTTAGTCAATAATATGTACATCGATCGAAGCTTGGTTATTTAGATCGATTTATATCTCAATTTAAATATATTATATATAATATATCATTCTGGCAAATACATCTCGAATTATAAAAAATCGTTTATTAAGTAGCCCTATCGAAATCGGTTGAATTTATGTAAAAATAATAACCAAAAAATTAAGAGTTATCAGACAGACATTTAAGATGTCATTGGTTTAAAAAAAAGATCACACTAGCACAATTATTTTTACATATTGATTTTTTTTTATTTTTTATGAAAAAATATCGCGGCTCACCGGTGTGGCGCTGGCGTTCTAGTGGTTAAGAACAATATTTGTTGTCTGTTTTTTAACATAAAGCATGCAAGTGTTCAACTTCAATTTACTTTCTGTAACATTAACTATGGTAAATTCATCCAATGTGCAACTATCTTGAATACGCAATACAATTCAATTTTAAGGGATGATCATTAACACGCGAAATATGTTTATATTCTTAATTAGCGTTATACAAAAATAATCGCAATTTAACAACCGTGCTATATCGAAATAGTGTGGTAGACTACCGCTTTACTAGAGCTGAGTGTACTTCCATAAGGTTAGCAAATACCTTTGAAGCCCAGCCTATTAAACAAGCCAGTGTCTTGCTTGTTCAATTCTTGTTTACACTCTCCGTGTCACGCCCTAAATAACACAAGATATTGTTTTTTTCTGTGGCAGATTCAATCAGGCATGATACAATGACGAGGCTGCATAAGCAATACTTTTCATATTGAACTATACTTGTAACTTTTTAGTATTTGTATAAATGCTAAAAAATATAAGGCCAGTTTTATTGATAATAAGTAGGCACTCGCTTAAAGGCTGCTGCTCTCACTGCAATCTTATTGCGTCATAACTACAGGTGTCCATGTGTTTACTTGCCTTGTTACTTTAAAATCAATTGCATTTATTTTTCATTTTTTATTTCAACGTAGTAGTTTTCGGGTCCGTCAGACCACCGTACTCCTAGTATTCACCACAGGCATCTATTTTCAAAACAAAATATACGGTTACTCTGTGCTTTCGTAATGTGCTATGACTCGCAACCGTAAGACACCACTGTCAAAATGCAAGGGTTGAACAGGAGGCACTTGGTTCTGACCGAGTACAACCGTGAGTTCCAGACTTTTTGCATTGAGTGAAAGGTTGCTCCATCTATCCTTAATCGTATCACGAGCTATCATCTTATCAGCTGACACAGATTATCATCTTCCGTGACGTGTACCCCCAAGAGCCTGAAACCGTCGAGTTTCGATGTTTTGACCTGCGCTCGTCAAAGGGTAATGTGGGTTCGGACAGGCATTGTTAAAAGCACATTGGTTTTACTCGAATTGATTTTAAGACCAATGCAATGAGTTGCTCTACAGCCTATCCACTGTATCTTGAATACCCTCGACAGGCCTTCATTTTATACCGTATTTTTTTATTATAATCATATAATAAATATAGCCTCACCGAGTTAATATTGATAGAGCACGAAGATTCATCAATTTTTAATAAAATATTTATTGGTATTGTAGTGGGAGATTATTTTTTTTATATTTAATTTATTTTTGCAAGAAAAAAATGACTATTTTTAAGGTGTTGGTTGACTAACAATACTTGGCGAAAAAGCATTATATTCAAAATATAAAACACTCTTTTGCACTAATTCCACATGATCAATAAAGTAAAATGAATAAAATGTGTTGCCAATATTCGCAAAAAAGAAACCGATCGCCGAGGCCTAGTGAAATCACCAAATTTATTCTTCATTGATTGTTTTTTTTTAATGTTGTTTGAATTCGAATCCAAAACAATTCGGTGACAACAACGGAGTATTTTCAAATTTTTACTCTTCTGAAAAAATAACTAAAATTTCTTTGTGAGAACTTTTTCACGTGGTCACATTATTCAGCGCAAAATGTTGCCCTAAATATGCAGTTTTATAGCCGGATAGAATATGCAACAGGTATTTTAAATATGGTAACCAACATTCAAGACCACTCGAATATTATGCGACATATAATCATCGAGTAACGATAGCGATTACAGTGGCATGTCAAGATAACTGTTAATGCTATTTGGAACGAATAAATTTTAGCATTTTAAAATAAATATTCTGAGGCTTATTTTGAATGCTATAAAATGCTGAAATTTACAAACGTAAAATCGGCTTATTTGAGTAAAAAAATATATTAAAACACTTAAAATGTATTTAAACAGTGTTTCCTAATAAAGTGTAGTCGTGAAGACTTTTTATTCGGTGAATAAAAAAAAACCGCTATTTTTCAATGTTGTAAAATAAAAGAATTTTAACAGCAAGTCAAAACTAACTCTTGTCATTACTCTAACACCAAACTAACACCTCTAGTATTTAAAACTATAAATACTATAATTCAAGATATTAGGGACAGAAACAAAGGCTGTAGTTTGATCAATTGGACCCATTAGAGATGAAGTGAGCCAAGTGGTATTTTATAAAAAAAAAAATTTACATGCCTTTTAATATTTTACACCTCTTAAAGTATCGTAAAAGTGAAGTAATCTCAGTTAATACACATTAGAATAGTGCTATATCCGCAAAATAAAAATATGCAATCCACCAAAACGCTAAGTAACGACGTGATTGTACTTAAAACACCAAGAAAAGTTCTATAATTTTACTGGTTGGCTCACTTCACCTCTTGATGGCTCAATTATAACCTGTTTCTAAGACATAAAGAAAAAATTACAGTCTAGTGCAGAGGTGGGGAACCTTTTCTTCTCTAAAGGCCGCATTCATTTTTCTGATTCGACATAAGGCCGCAGTAGACATTGACTAGGACGGGATGGATTAATTTTTAATCCCTTACCCTACTTTTCCCGAGATTATCTCCAAACCTCGTTTTTTTTTAGCTCATCGAGGAATTTGAAGTCCTCAATTTGGTCAGAAGGCCGCACCAGAGTGGCCAAAAGGCCGCAGGTTCCCTACGTCTGGTTTAGTGCTACTGACGGAAGGTTTAAATCGATACATTTTAATAAATCATTCTAGAAAATGTATCTAAATTTCTCTAAAAATTTCTCTAAAAGTTAAAATATATAACATCATTTGTGTTAACATGGATAATTAATCCCTGTTCATTTTTTATTTACTTGAACGTTTTACTATTTTAAGATGGATATTAAAATTTATTTCAATAATAAAAATCAAAAAATAATAAAACAAGTGGTTATGCAAGGCCAACATATTATTAAACTTTAAATACAAACATAATTAAAATTTTGCTAGTGACAAGAATCATTTACGTGTAAGTATTATCAATACATCTACATATTGTATAATTTGCCCTCACACACTTGGATCCTATCTGTTATAAGGATAAATATTCATACACATGTTTTCGATTTAACGCATTGTCACCCAGATTATTAATCATTTATAGAAATAGAACTTTCTAAATAATATGACATTGTTATGTTATGACAAATAACTGAAAAAAAAATACAATCAAAAAACAGGGTATAAAAAAATACAATAGTAAGTGCTGTTAACTTTTTACGCTCCTAATGTGGAGAATATGGCCTCCTAATGGAGGTAGTTCAACAGATTTTTTCTACGAAAACTGCTTTTCTCTTAGTTGTTCAACCTCTATTTTTTTGCGAAATAGAGCTAGTGGTTGATTAATCACTTCACCCTATTATTTTATGATTGGAATGGTGGAGGGGAATTTTTATCCATCACAAACATCCATGCCTTCGAGCATAAATCGATTCCAACCCTGTGCCATGGCCCAGCATAAAAAGTATTTGATCAGTGTATTTCCTCTAAGAATTCAACAGTCAACTGCTATATTACATATCGATTTTTTTTTAAATTTGAAGATCATTGAATTTTTATATTATAAATAAACATTTTGTGCATTTATTTTATTATTAAAAAAAATCTATACCATGATGCCATCATTTTGCTAGAGCGTTGGACATTTTCAGCGATGGAATTTGAGTATTATTTTGTTTAAAATATTTTGTGTTATCTATACTTTGAATTCTAAAAAAAGGTTTTTATTTTTTTATATGTAAATATGTGTGTCTAATGTAAATTTAAAAAAAAATATCTTTTATAACAACAATATCAAATCCTTTCGTTGCAAGGATTTACTGGTCATTCATTGCAAAATATATTTTATTCAAATTAGGAAATTCTCTCACATTTTGACTATTTAAGTTCTATGTTTTCCATGAATATTTTCCGTTGCTCATTTTATCACTGCTCCTGGGACATTATACCCAATGAGTGTCCTCATTTTTTTACTTACCGCTTAAACCCTGAAAACTCACGTCATAAGAAGTCAGTTCAACCTTTAACATTTTGAGTATAAATTATTGAAATAAGAAAAGTGCCCATTACAATAAAATTTGTGAATACCCTTTTTTAAAAAGAAGTATTTAATTATGGCATATTGTAAGCCGATGGAGATTTGGGAATAGGGATGGCACATAAGCTAATCTTTACAATTGCCGGTCTTCATATGTAAATACCGGAAAATTAGTAATTTATCTGAATTTTAAAAATGTCGTGCTTCTTTTTGTATATTACTTATTTGTAAAAACGGACTATGTTTCATGTTGATAACTTAGTTGATGCGTTGAAAATTAAGATGACAAGTGGCAGTATCAATTGATTAACATTACAATTGAAAATTACCTTGTAAGCTTTATATTTTGCTAATCACGTGATATAAAAAAAATCGAGCCCCGTATTACGCCATCTCATTCATTATTTGCTCTTCTTTTTTTAAAAATATTTTTAAGCATTTGTGCATGTTTTTTTTTATTTTTAATACTTATCTCACAGCACTTTAAAATATTCGCTACCTTCGGCTATATATAAATCAGTCGCAATGAAATTCATAAATTTACAACAATTATTATTTTTAACAATACAATAAAAATAAGCCTGAACAGTCACTGTACATCATATGTCGGGAATAATAACGTATGTAAGCATTTTCATCCGTTTACCGGTAAACATGATGATCGATTTTGAAATCCCTATTTGGCATAGAAATGGCGGAAAGGTGTAAGCAAAAAAAAACTGGCAAAACACCTTCCGCACCTTCTTATACAAAGTCAAGTTGAATAATTCACCTGTGAGATCATCTTCTCGTATATTTTTAATCAATATCATAATTCGACGCTTCGGTACAGGGTCAAAATAGCGTTATCAATAACCGGAATTTTTACTTAATTTGATTGTTTGCGGCGAGTTTATGTTGGTTACATTTTGGTTTTCTAGTCTCGCAAAAATTGTTTCAGCTAATATATAATTCATCTATTAACGAATTCATGACAACTATGAAATTAATATATATAAATTCTCGCTATCAATTAGGCTAACAATACGTATAGAGCGAATGCACTTGTGTGTTTGTATATAGACAATACAAACTTTCCGCTGCCTGTTAGTTCGAGTGCATTCGCGCACTGATCAGCACCGGAAGATGCCGAGAGGCGAAACCCGGTTCGTGTTCGACCAAGAATTTTATGGAAGTGTACAAAATCAAAATGAAAATAATTCTTAATTATTATTAAATTTCCATCAAGCATCTTCAGTCGAAATTTTAAATTATATTAACTATAAAACTATTTTTTTTATCGTCTTACATGGGAAGTTATCGACCATCAGGGAGATCTTCTCGCTAGCACATTTCATTTGTCGTTACCCGTGGGGTGGAGCAAGATTCATCCATCTTTTTTTATAATAATTAAACCCCGATGAATAATCAAATATTTTTCGGTAAAAAAAAATATCGTTTCGCTCATTACGATTATTATCAACTGGTTAAAATACAATAGTAAGAAAACGTGTTTTATTTTTTAATATAATGTCTTGCCACTTACTTAGCAATGATATCGCAAATCTTTTTTTTATCCATGTCCGCTCCCAATGTGGAGCATATGGCTTGATAATGGAGGTATCTCAACAGAATTTTGTTACTCAGTCGCTCAACCTCTCTTATTCAAAGAGAGTAGTAGGGAAAGAATGATAAGGCTAGGGCAGGATTAGAGGTTAACTTGTCCCTCTCGTTACGCCCAATTATTAATAGACATAATAAACACCCATGCTTTCGAACAGAAATCGATAAATCGATCTAAAAATATTCTGTTCGTACTGGGACTCGAACCTGTGAAGCCCACAACGCTAACCGCAGCGCCATACGACCCGACTATCGCATATTTTCAAAGTGTTAAATTGTATTAAATCAATATTTTACATTGAGTTCGCCGTGTGCAATGAGAAGAAAAAATGTTTTTTTTAGCACAATTGTCAATATGATGGAATCTTATTATGATTATTTCAGTACATTCTATCATATTATCATGTTTTCTAAATTTGATCAGTTTCTATCAACACGTTCATGAGACATATATTTGTCCGGTAAAAATTTTATTATATGGTGATTTGACTTTGATAAGCTTAAGAAAACGAAAAATTTTCGCAGTAATATTGTTATCGTATTCACCATCATTATCTCTGTATTCAAACCAGGAAGCTTGTTTTCCCAGTGACTCAAAAAATAGAGATGTTATCAAATGTACGCTTTATTACTATCTTACAGTTTTAATCAATATGTGACTAGCCGATTAAAAATGAATAATATACTCTATAGCTAACTACACAGTGTTTTTTCGTCGGGATTTCCGAACGATAAAAGTTTGTTCTAAAATACTGAGAAAATCGTAATGGGCCATGCAATCGTTGAATGTTTCATACAATATTTTAAATTCCTGACATACTTACTAAACAATCAGTGGGTTTTACATTATTCCTTCATCTTCATGTATGGATGATTTCTAATAACATACCATCGATTGCTGAGGACTAACAATAAAATTTTCATTAAATCAACTACAAAAAATCCCCATTTTGTGTTTTCAAATTGTTTCAATAGTCAAATAACAAATTAAATACAAAATCTTATTTTCCGTTTTTTAGTTCTGATTGTTCCATATAATGTAATAATTTTAATGATTAACCATTGTCTACCAATTCTAGTTATCATACTAAAAATATATAACATTGATAAATAAGTTATTACAACTAATAAATTGACCTATTGATATCCTTATAAGTCTCTCTCAAACCGTAAAGCTATTTGAAATATTGAAATGGAAAACAGTAATCGCATTTCATTCACGCGATTTTCCAAATTTGGCTAACAGGAAGTTATTAAAATAATAAATCATACTTAGAATCAGCCATTACCTATTACAATAATGAGGTTATTGTTCCACTTCTGTATTCGATTAAAAACTACACTTTTTTTCTTTTTTCAATGATGGAAAACCTTATGGAAGTATGCATATCGATAAACTCAAAGAAAAAGATTTAATGCTACCACAACTCGTATTGGTGTAATTGGGTGAACTGTCAATATGTCGACAGATGACTTTCCCAATCTGAGAGCTATTCGCGTAGTTCCGGGGAAGTGGCGAATTTTGTTATCACTCTCATACGCAATAATTATTAAAGGATGCATGCATGTATTTAAACATTTTTATTAAAACATTGATCATTTTCAATCAAATGATTTAAATTCCCTAGGGTACTCAACGTTGTACCCACCACCACCCGCTACGGCTTCACACTCTTTTTATAGGGTGTATTCCGTAGCGTAACAACGTTAGTCGTGTTCAAAATTTTGCCAGAAATGTCCCGAGAAGAAATTCTTCAAGACTTGGTTGCATGCACTACAGTGTGCAGAAATTAAAAGTTAATTAATAATTAAGTGCAGTTGAAAATATGAGATTTTATCTATTTAACTCAACTTTTTTTCCAAATGACGCGGAGAATTCTTTAAATGCCCCATAATTTGCCTTCAATGCAACCAAGTCGGCATGACCGACGGGGCCGACAGATCCGACAGATAGTCGTATCGTCTTGAGCAATTTTCCCCGTTCGTTATTTAAGTCTGGACATTCCCAAAGGATGTGATCAGCATCCTGAATCATATATCCGCATTTACATTCAGGGCTATTTACTAACCGGCCAAGCTGGAAGAGCTTGGCAGCGAAGTAACCGTGGCCAATTATGAATTGGCTGGTCCAGAAATTAGGAGTCAGGACTTTGGTTATCTCCATTCGCCATTTAACATTCGGAAAGAATTTAAAAGTTTGCCTCCTCTTAGAAGATTTCTCCCATCGAGCCTGCCAAACTTTCATTGCAGCTTCTATCGCCACGCTGCGCGCTGCAATTCTATGAGCCTTAGAATTGTAAGGATCTGATCGAGGATGAGGCAGTAACTGAATTTCTCCCACCTGGGACTCAACACCTTTGTACAGCATAACTGTTGCGCCTCTAGCTTGAATGTGCAGGTCCAACGGAAGTATACCAGCCAAGACCGGCAATGCATCCGTAGACGAGGATCTGTATGCTTTGGTTAGGGCTATCATCGCACTGCGTTGTCCACTTAGAAGGATTTTCTGTATCGATTGAACGGTGCATCTTTTGTACCATGTGCTAGCGGCGTAGCCAGCAATCCCCATGTCCAATCAAATGATTCGTAAACTCTGAAAAAATGTTGCTTTCAGACATCTTACGTAGGTATAGTTTAATTCTTACGTGTTTGCCCTACAAAAAAGGTCAGGCGATAAATACCACTCTGTCGAAATTATCCTAACTTATCTTTACTATTTGATAAAATTTCAATTTTATATTAGAAATGAAAAATCTTCCTATTGTGATTTGTAAATTAAACAATTTCATCTCTTCGTAGTCGATATAGAATTTAGTGTTTTGATTTTCACTAATCTTATTCGTTATTTCGTAAAAAGATTTAGTATTCCGTTTGGTGTTGCTTAAATACTACGATCAATATCTTCATTTGTTTTAATATGCTGTTTACAGTGTTTCTTATAAATAAGCTTTGACTTAACGGGAGTTCCCTGGACCGCAAAAACGTGAGTATATTACCATTTAACATATTTTTAAAAATAAATGTGCGTTTTTTCCGCAAAGACTAAAACGTGATAATTGACCAAACGCATATATCTTCGAGTCCAAATTTGTGTCAATTTCACTCCATTTGCTCAGAAGCATGTAGAGTAAATATTAGATTAAATATTATAAATCTCTTATTTTTTTCGTTGTGAGTGTTTTACACACTGTTTACATGTTTGAAATATTAAGTATTACGGTTTTCCATTATTTATATGTAGACAATATTTATTACATAATAATAATTATTCAACGTGATTTCATTTGTCGCTAGTTATCAGGATTCTACGAAAACATTAATAAATTATAATAATTTATGTTATAAATGATTTTAAAATTTATGTTAGTTTTAATTTACAGTATGTTATTAAATTTTTCAATTATTTTGATATAATATTTCAGTAACTGAATTTAAAATCTGACATTTTACGCAGAACAAATACGATGGATCTAGAAGTAGTGTTTTTAGATTTTTTTGTTTCATGGTTGCTAACCTTCGAGGCATGACTGGGGAAACCAGTATTCCAAAGAACTTTCAGACGGTAGAAATTTAAATACACAAATGAAGCTCATTGATTAGACAACAATAAGATTCGTCCTGTATTTAGAAGGTGCAATATTTTTGTGGTCGTGACACGTTTTATGTTTATTGATTTTTTTTTATATTTTGTTGTCAGCTCTGACTCGTGCAATATTTATATATTGTTTTTTTATGTAGCTACACGTTAAGCAAAACTGTACTAACAATGATAAACTTTATTGTTATTTAAAAGTCATTTTTTCTCCGTAAGTGACTGTTTTATGAATACATACATATATTCCAAATTATATAATATAACTGTGCCAGGAAAAACTAGTATGGACGTCATTGAATGTCAGTAAAATGGTGTGTCGACATAATTCAAATATTATAAGGAAGATTTAAAAAAAAAAAAAATATTTTCGTATTGAATCCAATCAAGATTGACAGATTTCACCAGTGTTGAACTCGATTTTTTAAAGTCGTTATTAAAAATATTGATTTATTCGTCTCACTTTGTGTTTAAGATTAATTGCTTTTTTTCTAATGTTTGTAAAATCGATAAAATCTGTACCTTTTTTGTTCACACTACATATATTATCCATGCAGCATATAGCCATTACAAGATACACTCAATCCTTTTTCAACACGGCTATACATTCAATGAAACAACAGCCGTGCAAAGAAATATCGAATAAAAAAAGTAAGTGAATATTAATAGTTGAATGATAGGTTTCATTACATAGACCCCTATTATTTCAAAACAGTATAAAACTATAACGTGCAAAAAGACGATTATCTGTATTTTAAAAGCCGTTAAAAAACTATATATATTAATGAAAAAATAGGTTATCTTTGTTGCGGTGACTCGCTTGGGTTTTTTGTCAAATCCTTGTGAATGTCAACATATTTCGCTTAAACATGTTTAGCACTCGAATGTTGGAATTCGAAAACACGTTCAACGGGATCTACTTTATATTTATTACCCCGTATTCTAATTTTATCTCCAGCTGTAGAATTTCACCTATTTTTTTAGTGAATATTCGTCAGTTGCTTGTTACACCTGTATCACAGGCACGAACACTGACTTAAAGACCACCGAGTAGTCACGGTCACCCAAATTCAGCTTTTTCCACCCTGATACAGTTTTCTTTGGTTTTAAACTCATGATCTTTAGATCAATCAATACATATTGTCATGGTACGCATTATCGTTGAGAGAAAATCACACCAGTTCACTAGAGAATCCAATCCCGGAATTACGTTCAGTTTTCGATACATTTGAATCCCGGGATTGGAATTCATCGTCTGTCAAGGACAATTCTTACTGTATTTGAATGCTTGGAGACTACAACAATTTTTCTAAAAAAACACACAGCTGATTTTGAAAGCGCAAAAATGAGACCGAGCCAAAATGAGGGAACACTATATGATCTGTTATTAATTACGCCGGTCATATTGTACAAATAATATTGAATTTGTGAAGTCATTTTTAATGTTAATATATATATATATATATCGACTGTGGAAAGGAAGAAGGACGTAACCCTCAGTTTTTTCAAAACAGGCACAATGTATCAAACTTGATACACGTTCTATCAAAATGATGCAAGCTGCAAATGCCGAATTCGTATCTAAATTTAGCTTTTAAGTTTGAAAAAGATGACCTTGTAAAAAATTAAAACCAAGAAAAATGACTGAAATAAAGGTTTTTCTTGGACAATTTCATTAGTTAATAAAACAACAGTATAGAAGTCTGAATGCACTTCAAGGTTGTGTACAATTCATAATTTTCATATGGTCCAAAATCATCAAAATACGTTTTTTGCGCCTCCTGTAAAATTTTATATGTGCGGGTTACGTCCTTTTTCCATTCCACCGTCGATATATTATAGGCATTATCACAATTTATTCAATTAAAAATTATGTCTCAGATTTTATATAATATAAATGTGTTGTATTTGATCAATTTTATCAACTTCAATGGTAATAAAAAACCTAATTTCGTAACCAATCTCAAAATTCTAATCGTATAATCCCGGGATCAATATTTTGGTTTGGGATTGGATTCCTTACACGTCACCATTTTATATTAACCAAAATCGATATTTTATAAAAGTTTTTGTAATGATTCTTATGAGTAAAATGGTTGTAAAATTGTATTGAAAGAAGTTTGTTAGAAGGTGGTATAGTTGACGTCCTGATGCTTGACCATCGTAATGTTTTCTGAAAAGTAAATTACTTAATGACATTATATAGCTGTGTAAAGAATTAAAATTTCAAACACACATTACGAATTCTTGCTCGTCGAAAATGCACACTGTATCAATATGTCTTGATCTAGAAACAAGATATATTTCTAAATTTTTTGCATAAATATTGCGACTGTAAATTAAATTCAAGCATATAGATTTTTCAAATTGAAAAATCGGCTTTAAAATCAAGCATTTTTTTATCATAATACCTACTGGTTTATAAAATAAAATAATTTGGAAAAGAGTAAAGTAAATAGCTTTTAATGATCTTTGTTTATTAGAGCTGAACGGAAATCTGAATGATGCAAAATGTTGATTTAATTATGTCAGTAATGTAAATATACAAAACATGGGTAGGAACCTTTTAGATTTGTATGATCAGAGGCGGATTACCCCATAAGGGTACAAGGCCCGCACTCGAGCCTCCAATCTTAGGTCTCTGAAAATAACGTTTATTATATAAAACCCATATAATATTTTTAAATCTATTTTAGTTTTTTGAAAAAATAGTCCTTCAAATTTGATCGGGCCTGAGGCCCCTCAATTGCTTTATTCGTCACTGGGCATGGTTGCATTCCTAATCAATTCGCATTCAAAAAACTTCATTTATATATAGACTCTTTTATTTTAACATATCTCTCCCTTGAAACATTTGAAAACGTTCCATCTAATTATTTTTGCATATGAAAGTTGCTTGCAACATTTTAATTTTGTATTAAAAACCATAGACAAACCAACTCGCGGCAAGCTAAATAATAATACAATTTCAAAAATCGTCATGTCACTTTCTGCGAATTGAAAACTCATTTGAATAAATAGCGCTGTTTTAATAATGCTTGTATTATTGATTTAAATACTTTATGCTAATTAATATCACGAGAAGAAACTATTTATTTTGGTTGGTAAAAAATACATTTTGAAAGTTTTGTCATGTACCAAAGATTGAAAATAAAACTACAATAATATTAGCATAATACGTCGCCGAATGTTGACGTCTAATTTCACGCTATAATGAAATTTAAGAAATAGGTTTTTCCTCTGCTATTCGTCATTTATTTATAGTAGTAAAGTTAATGAACTTCTTTTTGCATGATTTTCGCTTTCTTTGATACATGTCAATAAAATATTTATAAGTGCTTATATGATTTGAATGTGCCCAATATGTTTTGACTTCGGTTACTCATTTCCTATCGTTTTTTTTATTAAAATTATAATGTTTTGCCAGCGACCTAAACTGTTATTATTCTAATTTACTTCTTTTCCGTATCTAAAATCTGGGTACAGAAAGACCCTATCTTTTATTGTCATCCACTGTCTAAAACATTCTACCCACTATCGGTAGGATTGTGGAAGGCAACGGGTATTTTTGATTGACCTATACATACAACAAATTTAGTGAAATAATGTCATAAGCTTAAAATCCCCACGTACATTTTGTACGCGTCAATTATGTGAAAAGTGGATAAAAACCATTCCAAAAAAAAACTTTCTTAGTTCAATAAAAATCTTGTTTATATAGAAATCTTAAGATAGATCAAGGTTGATGTGGATGTTATGGATGGTATGGATGTTTTGAAAAATCCATATTATAATGAGTTTATTTACACTAAATCTTTAACAACTGTTTAAATAATATTATGATAATATGGTGACCGCACAAAATCACCGGCACAATATACAGATTTAAGCATGCCACACCAATTTGCTATAACAGCAAAGATTTTTATATATATACATGAATAAAAATAATATAATGTTCTTAAAATAAGGCTGTCCAACATCGAAAGATTTTAAGTGAATCTATAAAAAGATTTTTACAAAAAAAAAAAATATATATATCCCAAAGGGTCTTTCTTGTAGTAAAAAATATACATTTACGTTTGATTTATCTCTTAAGCTTGCTAAAAATGTAACTCTATATAATTTAAAACGAATCAGCTGCTTTTTTCAAAAACATCGTTAACCTTGCGCTATATTCAAGGACAAAACCTTATTATTTAAAGGTAGAAAAACAACATAATCCAGGACCTTTAGTTCTGTAGGGCCACAACGCGTGACCGCTGCCAAGGTGATACGCAGATGATCGCTGTTTTGTTTGTTTATATTATTTGTTTTAAATAAATAAAAAATATCATTTTTTAGAACACTCAAAATACAGAATAACAAAATTTTTATATCACTCGTAAGAAGTGGGGACTCTCGGGTACATATTGACCAAAAAAGTACTAAATTTTTATTACTATTATTACCCAAATCAAAATTACAATGAGAAATTACTGGTCATTATTTATTGAGGATTAAGCATTAATCTTTGTGTACACTGCTCCTCTTAAATTATTTCTTCAAATATTATCATATAGAAATCGGTGAATTTTGTATTTTTATTAACTCATCGTATTATAATATGTTATCTAATATAATAGGCATGTTAATTTAAAAAAAAATTCTGAGAAAACTGGTATTTTGATATATTTCTGAATATAATAAATACTGAAATAATACATTTGACTTTTTTTGTATTTGAGACTAGAATTCATCAATATCAAATGAATCGATAGCATGTCGTTTGAAAAATAATATAATATCAAGCATGCGAAAATACAAGACGAAGTAAATCACGTTGAACAAAATTGATCCTGTACTTTTACTACTTATATTTTTCGAACCCGTGGTCGAGTGGTCAACGTCGTTAGCTTTGGTTTCTGACCACACGGGCTTTAATCCCAGTACGGGCAGTTTCATAAATATATTTAATATCGATTAAATGCTTTTTGTGCAAAGGTGTGGATGTCTAAAATTAACTTTCACTGTCATAAAATGGAGCATAGTGAACGCGATTTTCTCACCACTTATCCTGTCCTAGCCCTATTCTTTTATCTCTGTTCTCTTAAAAAAAAAAGTTGAGTAACTGAGTGAAAAAAATAGTAAAAAATCGGGGGCGGAGGTGTTTTTTTTGTTGTTTAAATAAATTACACTTTTAGCTTGCATAATTACGACAATCATAATTTTAGTTGAAAGAAATAAACAATATGAGCCAAAGAGAAGTAAAGTGAGCCAAGTAGAAAAATGGTTGCACTTTTCTATTCTATCTATATCATGTTTTTACTTGTAGCTTTTGTAAATAGCATATTTTTATTTAATGAAGATAACAATTATTTAATGTTTACTTTTACGATATGTACTTTAAGACATGTTACCTAAAATATCACTTGGCTCACTTCACTTCTCAGGAGCTCCATATGGCACAAGAATTACTTATTTTCATATTCTAATTACTCGTTAAAAGTGTTAGTCTATAAAAAAATTCCGGACACAAGTGGATCTTTTTTCAGATTAAATAATAGTGTACTCAAATTAACTATAAAATTACACACCAAACATCGAGCTAAACAAATTACGATAAGTAAATGATACTGTGGGAAACATTCCATTCAATAAAGAAGTTACTATTTTTTAAGTTAAGATTTTGCGAAAATATTTTTTTTGATGTCCTGGCCATTATTTTAAAATAGCAAGCTGTGAAATTTGAAACGTTAAAAAACAATAATTATAATAATATCTGACACCAAAATATGACGCAGTGGAATAATTAAATAATTTATTCGCAAACTATAATGTTACATTTAACTGCGCAAAAACAAGAAAAAAATACCATCACGAAATTATATTTTTACAAATAAATATACCTCAAATTTTAAGACATCAAATATTTTAATTAGTAAATTTATTATATTGGATATATAGCAGAAATTTTGATTGGAGGTAATCCTATGATATTAAAGGCAATGTTGATTTTATTATCAGGGGTTTTTATCAAACAGCATGATATTTTTATTTATTGTACTTTTTTAAATCCATATACGCTCCCAATGTGAAGTATAGTATCTGAACAGAAGTTTTTCTACGAGAATGTTTGTTACTCAGTCGCTCAACCTCTCTTTTTTGAGGGAGGAGTAGGGATAGAAGGTTATGACTGGACAAGTGGTTAACTAATCGCTCTCGCTACGCTCAGTTATTTAAGGATCGGAAGGGTGGGATGAAATTTTTAGACATCACAAATTATGACATCAAACAAAAAATCGATCGAAAAATACTCTTCGTAATGGGACTCGAACGCGTGAGATCCAGCACGGAAGTCAACAACGTTGACTACTCAATCACGCAGCCGGCAATTGTTACTTTACTAAACATAAATTATGACATGGACTGGTTGTCAGTTAATCACTTCACGCCCCATTAAAAAGTATTGTGTAGAAAAAGTACGGCGTGAGATATGACACCAATGCTCTTAGATAGAGCATTAATCAATTATAATATACTTTTCAAATTGAGCCCGATAGGACTGTGATTTGTAACTGGTGTGGAATTCGGAATTAGTTACTCTATCCAGATAAACTTTAACTGTAATACCTAGAATGTAATTATTTGTTTTAAAAAATGCGGATACATCTGTTGCTCTAAGAAAAAGATTTTTTGTTTTTTATTCCGAGTAATAAACTGAATCGTGAATTGGCACAGATGGTTGGTTACCTTTTGCTAAAAAAACAGGTTTTGAATTTCTGCGTAAAATTTAATTATACATCTCATAGAGAAGCAGAATGATTCATTCAACCTGTTTCAAAAAAGCAACACTTTTGCAAAAAAGCAACAATGTTTCAGAAACATAAAAAAAGGCAAAACCAAAATCAAATCGGACGCGAATTGAATATATATTTTTTTCAAATTAAACTTTCATAGCCGTTTAATTAAATTAATCTTATAGTTAAGCAGAATTTTAAAAATATAACATAATATAGTTATCAAATATTTTCTATAATTTATCTGAAATTTAAAACACACACTCACTCACGGTGTGTATTTGTGAGAACGTAAGTGTTAGTGTTTTTTTTATATATTTTCTATGTATTCAGCGGTAACTTTTAGTAAGTTAAATTTTAATATAAAATTACCATTTATAACTTATATAAATAAAAATAACTCAATAGGTGCATTTTATTGAGCCAGTTTAATTTTTATTAGCCCTCCAGAGACGAGAGCTTTTTTTCGATAAAAACAATATTTTTTAAGCCATATTGAAGTCACGGATAACTTTTATTCCTAACATTAAAAAAAACATGTATAGTAACCCCGCATGACTATATGGTCATGCTCATCCTTTTATTACTACGTAATATTGTGTACGGACAGTAGTAAGGACGAGCGTGACCGTATGGGCACGCAAACATTCGGGGTTGAAATATAGCTAAACGTGAAATACTAAAAAATATTACACACTCGTCCTTGGAGGGTTAATGCTGATTTAAAGTCAGGCAATTGCCGCTGCCTATTAATTCCTAACCTAATTTGTGTCAGATGTTATGCGATACAATAATTTATTATAATATTTCAAAACGTATGTCAATCAGATAAAGATTAACGCTATACAGTATCGGTGACCAAGACGTTAAAATAAGAATCGAGTCTTTTATTATCTATCCATTTTGTTGTATTTCTGTACAAATGTGTCGTGAAAATTACTTGTGTGCGGTGTTAGTAGTACCACTAATTTCAGTATGGTTACAAGTTTGGCCTCCCATGTTATAAAGTAATTTTTGTATGATGGTCTTCGACAACCAAAATAATATAAAGCAAAAACATCTGACTGACCATCCATAGTTCAGAAGCGAATTCCTACATCGCAGTCAACCGTACCAATTTGCCCAACAAAGGCGCGACAATTGTTTTGAACCTGGCATTTCATCGCGCATCACGGATAACAAGTTTAGTAATGATTTCCAACGCAAGGTTACTTACTGTTTTCATAAAATTCAACACAAAATGTTGAAACTAACTTATTAAAATGATGAATATAAATAAAATGTAACTAACCACTCTTCACTTGTATTAATCAACAGTTATATTATTTGTTTTAATTGACAGTCATCAAAAACCAACCCCATTCATTTTTTTTATTTAAATGAAGGGTGAGTGAAACGGTCTACAGCTACAGCGACACCTAAAATCGAGAAAAAAAATAGTTACTCATTTACAAATATTCGTGTAATTGACAAAATCTACCTAAAGATAATTTGAAAATAGTCCTAGTTAATTATATAATTCTTTATCATTCTATTTCACTAAAATGTTAATGAATACAAATTATAGGAAGCCAGTGGCGTGCTTAATGAGTGATATCTATTTTTTAAATTAATTAATTTATCAACCAAAACTAATTATTTTTTCAAATATAGTAAGCACTAATGCGTAATAATTTCACATTATCATCTTTTAGTTCAAGTTCATCCGTGCACTTGAATGCCTGAAGATGCCGAAAGGCGAAACCCGGGTCGTTAGTGACAAAATCTGTGAGAATGTACATAGTTTGAACGATTCAAATCTTTTTGACATTAAAAATGTATCCATTTAACAATAATTATTTTAACACTTACTTGAGATGAATCAATTAATTGTAAGAAAATAAGAGGTCGCAGCTTAATCACACCACTGTCTTCCTGTTCATAATGTCGCCGTAGACCGTTTCACCCAACCTTACTGTCAACATAAAACATATATTTAATTTTTTAAATTATATCATTATTATTTATTATTTCCGCCTATTGTAACACAGGTCGCTTGTGTGCCAATCAAATACTATTTTTAATAATAAATAGCAACCTTATTCTTCAAGAAATTATTTAGTAGAATTCTTTAGGACTATAGCTAAAAAATATTTTTTTTGCACAAGCTATTTTTAGTTAAAACCCAACACTTACGAGAGGTGGTTTTTGCCACACATCAAGTTTTTATTGAATCTTTTTTAGCCTCAATGTGGACACTTAATGGAGTATAAAAGAGGTAAGTTTACAGCTTAACCTACTTGGAGAGTGTAAAGAATTAATCTGGAGCTAATTTTTGAACTCCTGAATCAATAAATGAATAGACTTAACCTTGCATTGAAAACAACTTAACTGGTAAAATCTTACCATTTGAATTTACATTCTTTTTTGTTCCAACTTCAGTTAAATGAGTAGACTTTAATCTACATGTTAGTAAATCAGATTAATGAATATTATTTATATACTGTAATAACGTATCAAAATTATTCGTTGAATTATCAATTATCTTCTTAAGCGCCTAGCTACTGCACTATCATGTAATTGATGTATTTTTGGTGATCCATATTTTACCATTTAATTTTATCTCGTGTTTACTATGCCATTATCATAAAAACAATATTCACCAACTGGCAGTTAAGTGAGTAAATTGATGTAGACTTTTGGGTGATAGTCACCACGGTACCCAGTGATAATTATGTCTGAAACACCTAATAGCAGAGCGGAAAATCCGTATCAATTTATTAATATCAAACAGTGTTTACAAAATTTTCCGAGAAACATCATCAAGAGCATGATTTACGTAACTGCCATACATATTATACTCATAACATTCTCATTATAATTTGTGGTATTTTCAATACAGTACAATTGTATTGGGTTTCATTTTTTCTATCTGGCTGGGTTTTTACGATGTAAAGTTAAATAAAATGTTTAAATTGAAACGGAAGATTTAGTCGAGTTTTCAACGACATTAAACTATTTTACTAACTCGATCCATCGTTGAAACCTCTTAATGTAATTTTAAATAATATCGATTTATCAATCAATTCGTGGATACGCATGGATTTCTGTGATGTTATCATCCTTATTCTCCACCTCTGATTCGGCCGATGAAAATAAAAGCGAAGAAAGTGCAGTGCGACTTTCTTTTTTATTACTAGATTTTCTCAAGCCTTGTTTTATTTATTACCTTCTCAAGTATTATGAACGAATAGTTTTCAGCTAGCTATCACTAAATAATTTATTTGATATGCTCCATTACGATTTTAAATAATCCACATTGAAAGCAGACATGATTGTAAAAAAAATCAGAGACTCAATCTCTCTTTTGAGAGTTATAAAAGATAGAATGACAGAGTTAAGAAAGTAAGTCAGTCTCTCTACACCTTTTTGAAAGTACCAAATAAGGAATGCACACATCACAGACATCCAAGCAATTTTATACAAACCCATACATGAAGTAAAACATGTATGATTAGAAGTACATTTTACGTCTAAAGGGGTAAAACCCGCGACCATTCAAACTAATAGAACAAACCCCAACAGCATTGATAAATCGGTGAATGATTTCTTTTTAATACGACACATTTTCGTTCATCTTCATTGTCAAATTTATATTGTATTTGATTCGCCCATTTAGTAACCACTTCGCGCAATCATTTTTGATTTGAGCCGAGATTGCTTTTAAGTTATAGCACACACTAGATTAAATATATTGATATATATAAACAACGGTGTTCTGATATCATTAACTGTAAAATTAGCATTCATTTATTCCCGCTTCATCCACGTCACTTTCACACTGCGCGAGCTTGAAGATGATCTGCTTGCTAAAGTATTGGATAATAGAAAATTTTCCCGGAATTCTTTACTCACGGATACGTAAACATTTATTTTGATATACTATAACAGTAGGAATTCTTAATTAACTTTCCATGTTCGGGTCGTCGTTCGCAACAAAGGACTTAATAATGTCAAAATACATATGTCGAGTTGTTGATGTCATTTGAAGGTGATGCTAAAATGTGCATTGAATACAGATATTCATACAAATTTTCAAGATAAAGGGTCTGTCAAATTTACTACGAGTAAATAATTAATAATTAAGTAATAATCAAACAATTTCAACATATAATGAAAAGCTTGCTTACACATTGCTTTGTTTACAATGTTTTATTAAGCACATTATAATTGCACATATTTAAATACGCATCACCAAATATCACACTCATTTATTTGTTATACCTCATTAAAAGTGTGGTGTGGGCCCAAAAATCCCAGTGTGGGCAGTTTTACAAATTGATTTTTCAATCGATTTATGATTTCTGTTCAAAGGCATGGATGTATGTGATGTCTTGAATTCCCCCCTCTCATCCATCCTATACTATGAACGGGGCGAATCGAGAGCGATTAGCTAACCACTAGTCCTGTCCTAGCCCTTTCCTTCTATTCCTACTCTCTTTGGAAAAAGAGAGGTTGAGCAACTGAGTAACACACAGTTCTCGTAGAAACACTTCTGTTGAGATAAACTCCATTAGGAGTTCATATGCTCTACATTTGGAGCGGACATGGTAAAAAAAAAACATTTATTATCATTGCTTAAAAGGTGTTTCTGATATGAAAAGAAATAGACTAACACATATTACCAAATCTTTTATTAAGCGATTACCTTTTCATCATTGTCTAATATATTGTTAAAAAGTAAATAGGACGATTTATTTGTGATAATTAATTAATTGAAAAATCAATTGGTCTATTTTTAAGCACGTCACTGTGACCACCATCTATAGCATATAGTAAAAAGACGTTTTCAAAATTTTAGTTGCGTATTTTGTATGAATGTTTAAAAACGCTTCATCGAAACCGAAACCTTTTCCCTCAGCCTTAAATCTAAAAATAGTATCGACATATGTGAATTCTAAAAGGACCCCGACGCACCAATCGTTCCTGCACACTTGCAGTGAAACGATCGGTGGACGAATTTTATTACATTTCTACATAACCATTATCGTTTAATTAAATGACAGTAGATCTATTGAAGATCCTTTGATGACCTGATTTGTTATATCCTCATCACTGGAATCATTATGTTTGCGAGTTCCTTTCTGTTGTGCAGGCATAAGCTTTTTAGTTGTCGTGAAGCGTGCACTATTCATTCGGTATTAGTGTCGAATTTTGAAACCAATTTAACAGGATTATTTCATAAAAAATGTCACAATGCATGTCATTAGAATTGATCATTTCAATACTACAAACAAAAATACCTTATAATTCTTTACAGGAAGTTTAAGAAACTGCATTACTTCTGCGAATTATGAACTGATAATATCAGATGTTAATTCTCTTGATAAGTGAAATCGGCCCTGATCTATAATAAATTTAATATTCTATAATAAATATGCTGTTATAGGTACACTACTATTCTAACAAGATTTGGCAGTGTATAGTACACTGCGTGATTGAAAAGTGATTGAGTATAAATACACTTTCTCTACAGCACTTTATAATAATTTTAACCCTTCAAGATAGCGTGATCGATTGGCTCAACGTAGGTTTTATTTCATCCCCTTTGATAAACGTCAGACGGTTTTAATTTATGCCTCTTTTTAGCAACAAAACCAACGCGTCTAGTTATGAACAAACCCACGCATTGTTTTAAGTTCACAATTTTAATGTGTTCATTTATCAAACAGTGGATTTCTAAAGGAATTAAATCGAGATATTGTTCCTGCCAGGTTCGCAGCATCGTTTCCATCACCAGGCGCCAAACGATGGCACTGAAACAATACTTATGCTAGAAAATCATCTACGTACAATTTCATCGAAAAAACTCGTTTTGACTTTGATAAGAATTTATATTATGCGTGTTTACATTGTTCTTAGGGCCATAACTGTGATTCACAGAATATTTCTTGACCAATTGAAATATTCATAGTATGTACTGGAATGAACTGCTATGCTATAATTATATCATGTGTGGCCAAACTTGTACGTTATACGGCAGTGATGGCAAACCTTTTTGAGAAACGGGTTAATTTTTTTTCATTATTTTCTAGTACAATTCCGTGGGTCACTAAGTCAGTGGCGTCGCTTGGAAAGTGGGAGGAGAGGAAATCTTCATGGGTCAGTGTCTGACCCGCGGGTCATATTTCGCCAGCCAAAAGACAAAAAACATTTTTTACTATTCAAATATTTTATTTTATTTTAAATACGAATATTTTATACATTTAACCCTCCCTTTACTATGCAAAAAAAGCACAAGCTCCTGAGCTGTGTTTCCGTTACACATCAGGCAAACGGGAGTGAATCATGACAATTATATAACACTACTACAGCAGTACTACATATAATTTTCATGATTCACTCCCGTTTGCCTGATGTGTAACGACTACACAGCTCAGGAGCTTGTGTTTTTTTTGCATAGTAAGGGAAGGGTTAAAAAAACAATCAAAAAAAATAATTTACCACTAATAAATAATTATTTCACTTTTAAAGCTAATTACAACTGTTAAAAATGAATGAAACCGGTCCAATTATATATATATATATTAAAGCTATGAAATTAATACAAAAAAATGAGTTGCATTTTTATAAATATAAAGCCTTTCAGCGAGAATTAATAGTTAAACACTTTAAACGTGTAATATTTATATCTCCAAAACAAATGATATAATAAAGCTTATATTCAAAACATTTTTTTTTATTAACTTTTTATTTCTTATCCAGTTTTTTTTAAAACTTTTTAAATAATAATCTCAAACTATGTGCATTTTAAATATGATACATGCTCCTAATGCAAGATCTTTATGTTAAGTGACTTACTGATTTAAATCATAAATGCCGCGGTCGACTCAAAATAGCTTCGTGGGCGACTGGTAGACTGCGATTGACGCACTGGCCATCCATATATTATATCATTAGAATGCAAACTGCGATCATACCTTGAGATAATTACTCTATTATAAGATGAATCGCACGATTATTGTGCACTATTGATAGATAGTTATTTAGGTTCGCCAAGCCGCTTCTTAGAAACCAGTTTTTTGTTTGACCTTTGACGGTTTTTGAATGTTATGTTATACGATTTTTTCATCTGAGGTTAGTTATAAAAAGATGTTCCGAACTTCTCAAATAAATGGCAAGTATCGAAGCGAGTATTTTTTTTACACGATTTTATTTGGAAGTAACTACCAAGAAAACAATTCGATGACAATTTAAATGCTTTTATTCTATATCGTGACAATTGTTTTTGTTTTTTTAACTGTTGATCTTTGAAAATTATTTAAATGATTTAAAATCAAACAAACTCACATGAACATCTTTGTTTTCCAGTATATAACAGTAAGTACATTTATTACATTCTTGTCGTTTTTTTAACACAAGAAAAATTGTATATATCCGTGGAGTTGGGAAAACTTTATTAATATAAAGACTGTCAGAATAAAAGTAGAATATTTTCTGAGTAGAACTGAAATGAGGCCATGATTCAAACTTGATTGTTTCAAAACGATGCATTGTTCCCTTAAAATTTTCATCAAGTCAATTGTTTTTTGCTTTGATTAATTACGATTCTGAAAATATAATCATTGAAACCTGAAACGATAATACGGCAGTTCAGGAAAGTATTAATTTACGTTATTAAGAATTACCCAGAACAAAATATATCAATAACTCTTGTATTATTGTTCTAATGGCTTGGAAAAGAAAAATATTTTTTTGTGGAGTTGACATAATTTTTGTTTATAAGTATGTATGTTTTGTAATAATATAATATATGTATATCTAAATATTGTACTGCTGAATAAGTAAAATCATTATTCAAGATCATCTTCATTGTTTTCACAATACTCGTGTATCAAACTATTCTGACCTATGTGGTAGAGGTAGATAATCTATTACTCTAAACTTAATGACGGCACCGCTGTGCAACAAATTATTCACCAATAATTGTAGTAATAAATACTTTATCATTATTATAAATGATATATGATAGAAAAATAATAAGTTCTTTTTACCATGACACTGTTCCTATAATAATACATAGTAAACCCTTTTAAAAGCATCCCGTATATTTTTTTTTATCGAAAGTTATAAAAGGAAAAATGGTTTTATTGTCGCTGGATTAAGTTCGATTTAGCTTTTAACATGTCATTTCCTCAATGACATCAAGTACGCAGTATTTATTGTAATCATTTTTTCCAGTGACAAACTGAAGTGTAGTATAATATTCATGTAGGTAAATGCGAAAAATATTCAATATTCATCGAAAGCTTTCATGATACTTTAAAATTAAGATGAACTTATTTTTTGTTATACCACCTAATGCCTTATGTTATTTTCATTAATGTATTTTTATTTAACTGTTCACTTTTTCAACTTAATAAAAACACCGGTAAATATTATTTAAATAAATGCTTACATAAATAAGTTAATGATGCACACTTTAATAAAAAATGAATTTTCTTCCAAGAAAAATTTCCGCTCGTGGAGGTCGGACCATTGAATGTAAAATTGAGTAGGCCGACATCTATATAATCGTTTTCAATTAAACGCAAAAAAATATTTATGCTTGTATTAAAGTTTTTTTATATCAAAATTTAAATAAAATTCATATTAAAATACTAAAAATTAAAATAATTTCGTTTTAGGGATGATTTTCTATATTTTCTATTAGGCGGCGCCTGTGTGCCGGTGTAAACCGCACTCTTTCACAGGCCAGCCCTGCATATCATACTCGACTCTAAATATAAAAGTTTTGCCTGTACATTGTTTGCTAATTCAAAAATTCCATGCAATAAAGTGATCGATACGTTTTATTGCCGCATATTTAATATAATAGGTACTAAAGCTGAATTGATAAATGGTTTTAAACTATAGTATTTATCCTTGGAATGTGCTGTGATTGAGGTCATCAAAAACATCATCGGCATAATAATTATTGGGATTATTCACAAAAGCTGTACATCATATTATAGATGCGTGAAATCATTATTTGTAAGCGAAATCCTTGAAACTATACGTTATATGGTATCGGTCGTGTCGCCATTATTCAAAATCACACTATGAATTTCAGATCCAAACGTTTACAGCAGAAGCATGCAGTTTTTTTATCTCGTACCATTGTCCATTTTTGATTCTACAGGCGTAGCACTTTGACTGGAGAATCAATTTTTGTACCATAAATTTGTAACTTTTATTCTATGACGACTGGGATTGAATAAATGTTGGTTGGAAATTATTTATTTATTTTCAATAAAAAAGGGTTTTTATTGAAAATAAATATATAAAGTTTAAATAAAAAATTCACCCACTTTAAAAAATTAAGAAATAACACATAAATATAAATTGTAAACATCCAAAACCACTGATAGATTCTTAAATAATCACTGACAGTGTTATACTAATGACATACTCTTGTGCAAACAGCTCATTCCACTCCAAAAATTTAAACAGAAATTACACAAAAAGCGCAAAAACCCACCAGATGTTTTTATTTCCATTGTCGTTAATAGTAAATATATTTCCTTTTAATGTACGTAATTGTTTTTTCCTCGTCAAGTCCTGGCAACATTTAAAACTCCAGCTACAGCTAAATTTTATAGCACTTAACTTTTCTTACACGATAGATACGTTACACAAAAAACCGTCTAAAAATAGTGAATTTAAAAAACCGTGTTATTTAAAAAAATAACGCTGTACTTTATAAAATCGTGTAAAAAAATAACCCTGAAGACCCAATTATAAAGTTACACAAAACTTTATTTATAATATGTATTTTAATATTTAAAAAAATACTTTTCATTGCTACTTGATAATATAAAGGTTGGACATTAATAGCTTTCATCGCTAGAAATTTCTGACACGCCTTATGTGTTAGGATCTAATGAAGTCTTTTGTTTGTTATTACTGTCTTGTGTTGTTGGACTTCTTGTTATAAAAACAATATATTGTTTATTTTTTGTTGTAGGGAATCAATCGTGATATAACGAATAATTTGAGCAAAAATATAGTATTCGTCAATTTTAGGAACCCCGTTATTTTTCGTGTATAAAATTCCGTGTTTAAAAAGAGTTTGGTGTATATTAATTAACCAGTCAATTTAAATGATGATATTTTCTATAGTTTTTAAGCACAATAATAATTTTCTTTATTTTGGTTTACGCAAAATTATTGTAAATGAAAGATAATCTTAATTAATTTCATTGCCTTGTTTGTATTTCTTGATAATACGTTGGTGATTCATTTTAGCATGTAAAATAGTTTATTTATAAAAAGTATCTCTTATTGATAAAACTTGAATGGATTTGTTATGGATTATTATTACTAAAACACTTAATTTAAATTCAATGTTGTTTCACCTTTATTCCATAATAATAATTTACACTTTATAAATAAATCACTTGACCTTATTAATCAAAATAACTTCGATGTGAGTATCGAGAAGTTTCTACTAGGCTGTCAACTTTTCGATTTAAACTGGCGAGAAAGGAGAAGGATATCGGTTTAGTTGAAAGGTTTATTGTTACAGGTTGTCATATCTAATTTAACATAGCACCCTATGCTATAATGTTGTGTATACATAACAGATTATCTATTAAAAGCCATTTAAATTTTAACTTTAGTCTTATTTTTCGACGTTTCTGAAAGATTAAATGCAAATCTTGTTTTTATATTTCATTTAATTACACTAATATCCGAAAACATAATAAATTGACTGCAATTTTAGATTGTATGGGTGGTAAAAAAACAATTTAATCTTGGCTGGAGTAGATCTCAATTAGTGTACATATTATTGCAACATTTACTGCATAGATTCCACGGTACTCAAAAGCGAATTCATTCCCCCATGATCTTTAAAACATATTCAACAATTTAACCTCGCATTGTCATTTGAAAAGTGAGTTGACAAAAATCACCGTTAGCTATAAGCTATTGCAGCAAGAGTTCTCAGAAGAATATAAATTAATCAAAATTGATTGATATTTTTACGCTAGGGCTACCATTTTTGTTTTTTTAATTAGATCCATTAAAGTTAATGTATTACTAGCTCTAGCCGTATGGGTGTTTGACACTGGCATCAACATCTTAGTATGCTTTACAAGTGCAGCATCTATCTAGTTCCTTATTAGAGGTTTTTTATTTAAGGGTAATAAAATCCCTAATTATATAATAGGACTTATTAAATACTGTATATTATGTCAGTTGCACCTCGATTTACTGTGTTTTTAAGGGTCATAAAAAGTATTTTTAGACAACGTTCAAGTAAAGCTTTGTCACTAACGACCCGGGTTACACATTCAACTTCATTCAGACTTCGTCAGTTCAAGTTTATCCATGCACTTGAACGCATGCAAATGCCGAAAGGCGAAACCCGGGTCGTAAATGATAAAAATTATGTGAATGTACAAAATTTGAAGGATTCAAATTTAATATTGAAATTCCACCATACACCTTCAGTCGAAATCGTAAATTAAAGCTTTCAAAGTTTGATAAATAAATTCATTGATATACTGTATTTGATTGAAGACAGATTGTTCAAAATATTTGATTGAATTAAATAAATATTTACATATCGCTACCCTAAAGCAACAGTGGGATAAGTCGAAAAAACTAGTTTCGAGATAATTAAACTTGAAGGTTTATGTTGTACTTTTCAAATAGTGAATTATGATTTTATTTAGTTTCTTTTACGGTTTACGATAAAAGATAATAGTAGGTTTTTTGTATACCATAATCTAGTTATTATACTATTCTCGCTGATGTTTTGAAATGACAGGGCAATATCAATAATTTGAAATGTGAGAATTTTCTTTAAAATGGATAATTTTCATTTAAGAATTTCACTTTATCTCAATGTTGCTTTGTGGTAGCGATATGTAACTTGTATAGGCATGTGCTATAATTAATAACAATGTGTTTTTTTTTCATTTCGAACATTATGTAAATTGACACCAATTAAATTAGAATAACAATTATCTTTATACGCTTGAGTCGATTTCTAAGAAATCAGTATCTTAAATAATAGTGCTTTTAAAGTAAAAGCTTTTATTAAATGCCTAATTAATTAATAAACTCTGTTCAAAACATTTTGCATTCATTTTTTTATTTTGGAAACCCTGCCAATATCGTAAGATCGCCTTGCTACGTGAATTGTTTTCATAATCATTAGGAAGTAAGTATGTAACCATAATATTCGTACTTTAATTTTAACGTCATTGGAATCATGACGTACGAATAAAAATTCACCGGATCTAAAATTCATTACGAGCACAATACTGACTTTCCATAATTAGTATTGGATATCACAATTAATCTTATCTGGGTTGTTTAGATCAGTGTTTCTCAGCCTTTTGAGCCCTTTTTTAGCTCTTCCGAAAATTTCGAATCCGAAATCCCAAGAATTCGCGGATTTTCCAAAATTAACACCGCGAGAGTGTTTGGTTAGTATCAGAAAAACCTTCAGTTGTAGAGGGAATGTAAATATGTATACAAAAGAAAGGAAACTTAGCTACATATTTTACAATAAATGTTTGTTATGGACTTGTTAAGCGGACGTTATATCTATCATTCGCTAAAGGTCGATAGAATTGATATGATATTTCTACTATTAATTTAATACACTTGGCATTGGGAAACTGCAATTGCAGTCTGTCGGGATCTGCTTAAATCTGAGTGTCTGGCTCTCCTGCAGAAGATCATTTGCCTTTTAAGGACAGACCTTCTTTGGTATTCTACACATGTTTAAAATAAAGATTTTTTTATCTTGGAATTACAAAGTATAATAATTAACTATTAAATATATAATTAATCTAAAGCAATGACGTGTATTTAAACGTTTCACTGGTGATTTTTTTTGTGAATAAGAAAATAAATTATTTGCCATTTTATTACTCGCCTTCCTTTACTCACCACTGGTTTCTCATTTATTAATTTTATACGGCAATTTTCGGTATCGTCACAAACGTTACGCGTATTTATATTTTTTTCCTTTACTGGGAGCGTCTTAGGAGCAACTTCCCTAGACTTGTTAGAAAATTTCTTTGTAAGTCTGATAATTCGTGTTGTTCACCAACCAGTTGGCGTGGTCAGTCGGTCCAATGGACGGATGGATCGACTCGCACAGCTTTTTCTTCTCCTCGTGCATTAAACGACACTCACATATGCGCTCGAGCGCTCTAGGGCTTTTATCTTGAATTGAGCGGTCAGAAGTTGATATCTTTGAGTAGTCACCGATTTGTCAATTGCTGGTCAGATGTGTGTCTAAAAAGGTATGGAGTTTTTTTCTTTCTTTCCATCCTTTTCTGTCCAAAATAGAAAACGAGACATAGAAATAGAGCGACCGAACTACTAGTTCGATAAGCGACTAACTTTGAGCCATTATTAATTTAACAGATTCTGTTGAAATGCTCGACTGAGAGCATATAAATATTTCACCGGGTGGACGTGGCAAAAAATAACAAATTCGACAATATGAAGACAGTGTGGTTAAATGAATAAAAAAAATATGTATTTTTAAATCCTCGTGCATATCACAATATTATTTTTATATCACAAATATCTTAAATCATAATCTATCTTCAGCATGGTAATAATGTAAACATTGTTTTAAAAAAATGTATATTTTTGTTTACTTTTTTTATATGGGAGAGTGCATGGCTTATACAAATTTTCTTTTTATCGTATCATATAGTATTGTAAATCGATTTATACATCAACCACGCATCCACCCTTTTCTTAATTGTTTTTAAAATTCAACTTTTTCTGAGATAAGTAAACATTGTAAAAGTTACTTCACATTCGTTCAAGACAATTTTTGCACACATTAAAATGACTGTTGTGTGTATAATTATAATAAAATAAACATATGTAGGTACTGCAAGAAATTTTAATCTATGATACATGTAATGCATTTGGGGAATCGGCACGTTTGACCTTAATATGTCCTTAATGAAACACACATACGCATTTTTCCTACTATGATGCATGCATTGTCCCCTATATTGAAAACACTAATGGAGATGAGTCTTAATACCCTTCATAGCAGCATTGAATAAAAATAGTGTTCACGGACAACTAGATAGGTCTTTGTTAGTCAACCAGCTTGCCGTCTGCATTCTTTTCCAATCTGCAAGACATTATCATCTGTTCTCTTGAATTATTAGATACCGGTAGACCCTGAACTGAGAAGTTCTGAAGGTTATTTCTCATTAAACCACCCAGTAAGAAATGATCACATTGTTGCTTGACCATGCGGGTAAATGTTAGTCAATAGTATCATAGAAAATACATCTTCCTTTAAATGCTTTATTAATTGTATTTTATTTTATAATAGCTCATATTTATTTAGAGTCAAGTTGATTTTATTCAATCGTGTGTACATTTGGTACATGTTGTGCTTGTATAAAATAAATAACCTGCTATTCTTTTATAAACTGAAAAGCTAATTAGTTCATTAGATAACATTTTTTTAGGTATTATGCCATGTATGAAAGTACGATAATAATAATTTCGGAATACTGAAATAAACTTTACGATCAGTTATACTATATATTAACTCATAATATGTGCGGGGATATATTCGTAATTTGAAATTGAACAATTGATACTTTAATTGCAATTTTTCATATGATGTTTACAAAAAGGGGAATATCAATATGATCAACCAGGGCGGGGTATGCAGTCGACCAATGCCTATTTCATTTTAGTTGATTTGCTTTTTTTGCAAAATACTCCAATTTTTCGACATTTTGCCATCCTCCAAGACCATCGTCGAAAAAAAGGTAAGGGCACCCAACCTACTGGCATCTCGTCCATCGACGTAGTTGTTTTATCAATATCTAAATCTAGAACTGTTTAAAAAATGGACGCGTTTGTTTCATATTGAAATATATGTCATGAGAGCTTGCTGGTTGCTGGTGACATTTTAACAATACTGTTCGATTGTATACTATTCCACCGTTTGATTCGACTAAACCGAAAATATATTTTACGTATAAGCATAATATCTATTCGTATATGCAGTAGCGTAGCAAAGGGGGTGTGGCAGGGGCGGACTGCCCCGGGCGGTACATTTAAGGGGCGGCATTTTAAAAAATAAAAACAATGTTTTTCGAGAAATTATATTTATACATTAAAAAAATTAAGCCACATGTGGTAAAAACTCCACATTCATAGTAAATAAATTGTTGAAGTGATTTAAAAACAAAATTTGAGGACACATTGAGGGCTGCAAATTCAAGGATCGCCCCGGGCGGCAGGACCCCTTCCTTCTCTACTGCGTATATGACAGTTAGTACAAGATACTATTTTAAAATGTCATTTTTCGCACTATTTCTGACACCCCCATGCCGTGTCTACATACAATTCGAGGCTTCTGAATCTGTGAGGTTACGGTTACCTCGCAAAATAAAGAAGGTAGGTAAAATCTTAGAAGTGACGTAACTAGAAATTTGTGGCTCTCATCCTCATGCAAACGTCAGGCAAAGTTCTTCACGCATTTTTGCACTGAATAATTTGTAAGTAAATAATAATGAATAATAATTTAAGATCTCGTCTGAAGGTGCTAGGTGAAATTTCAATCACATTTAATTTCAGACCTACAATTACTGTATTTATTTAAGTAAATATTTTCTCAACTAATTTAACCCATTACAATCAAATCATAAGTAAAATTAATGCATGTCGCCATCAATAACTTTTAATTTATGATACATTTACTTTTTAAATATGCATACACGATACACTTATTTACCAAGCGTCAGTTCAAGTTTATATGTGCAATTGAACTTCTAAAGATGGCGAATGGTGAAACCAGTGTCGTAGGAAGAGGTCCTGCCGCCCACAGCGCCCCCAAATTTCCTCTATTTTTGTTTTTAAACACATTTTTTACATTTTCTCGAAAAATATTGCATATATTTATTTTTGAAAATGCCGCTCCCAAAAATGTGCCGCCCGGGGCGGTCTGCACCTACTACCCCCTTGTTACTCCACTGGGTGAAACCCGGGTCGTTATTCACGAAATTTGTGTTAATTTCCAAAATTTGAACGATTCAAATTTTATAAATAATAAGACTTCTTGAGGATACTGCCTGGGTGCGACACACTATCGATCGGCATTCTTAAAGAATCTCGTTGAATGAAGCGTAGACCGAGGAAAGTGGCGCTACTTTGTGCCTGTCGCATTCTAGAAAACATGATGAAAAAGAAGATTTGGTCAAAGCTATAGAAAATAGACTAATATTGTATTATGTCAAACCTCAGTTCTTCAAAACTATTCATAATAAATATAAATATTATGTATTGTAATTACTATCCTTGGCTTTTATAGATTTTTTCCATCTAGTGAGAATAATTAAAGGTATTTGAGTTTTTCTACCGGATTGGTAATTCAATGTAGAGTATTATAAAAACGCTAGATGTCAGTACGTAAATAAAATTATTATTGATAATAAGTGTACTTTTTTTATTTCTTTTTATCGGTGGCTATAAACATAACAAATATATGTATTAAAAATAATAAAAATGATTCGTTCATTCATTTTTAAATGTGATGAACTATAATAAATTAATACAGAGAAAAAGGCTTTGTAATTTGACAAGTCAATTGAACAAACTCCAAAAAACTCACTCACTTATATCCTTAACATACATTATTGTTTATTCTTTCAAAAGAATAAAATCAATTGATTTCGATTTTGTGGCGAGGCAGTCATGTATCCGTGTGGTCAACACTGTTCGAAGGTTCTTCCTTTTCATTTGAGATGTATACTGGCTTGAATCTCAGTACAGACAATAAATTGATGTTTCAATTGAAAGTATGGGTGTCTGCTATGTTTACATCGACCCATAAGTAGAAAATCGTGATCGACAAATTTATAAATTTTACAGAGTGATTTAAATTGCTCTCATACTAAGTTCGATATCAATCAAATGAGAGGTTATGAAATTTTTGTCACCGACGCCCTAGGCGATATTGAACAATTATTGATTTAAAACACAATTTGTCTAATTGTGTCGCTTAAAATCTTTTGCAGATTATGGATCGACATGTTCTCCCACTCATCCGATCCGAGAAATTCAGCATAGCAAGAGTTATAACTTACTATTAGATGTGTCCTTATTTCATCCTTATATTTCTACTCCCTCAAAATATGTAAATTTCGTTCTTGCAACAGTTCTCGTCAAGATCTGCACAGAGTTATTGCATAATGATGAGTAAATAAAAAATACCAAGATATTGCTTGTCAACATATATATACTTTATTTTACAACATAGTTATATTTGAAGCTCTTAAAAGCAAAATCCGATAAATCCATTTTACAATGTTAGTAGTAAATGTCATTTCTGTTTTTCACATATTATTTTTTAGTTTTATCAATAGTTTGTCACTATCATCGTACTGTATTTTCCATAAAGAACAATATGCAAGTCAACAGTTTATTGCAATACATATAAGATAAATAAAATTAAGCAGATCATCTTTTATTTATTTTACAATTTGTTTATTTTCATGACCGCTGGATTTTTTTTTGTATAATTTTATCAGATTTTGCAAGATATTGATCATTACATATTATGTAAATGATATATATATGTACATTTTTTTTGTTTATCCGCTTGGATCCCAAGGGGACACGGGCATCCAAGAAATTTAAAAAATCAAATACTTGGTATTCCAATGGAACATAAGCAATAATTTAATGAATATGTGTAGTGTCATCTATACTGACTCAATATAGGTTAAAATATCAAATTCAGGTGTACATTAGGCAAAACTATTTTCCACAAAAAACATGCGGTACCTGGGACATATTAATGATTTATTCAAACGGTTAATTTTGAAAAATAGTGAACTTGTTAGTTTTTGCTTTTATGAGCCTCATTCAATGTATTTCAAATAAATAATATCTCAGATTTAGACAGGTTGAAAAGGATGATTTAAATTGTTACACATCTCATATATCAACATAGGATACTAAGAATGATATACTTGCTATTAGTCGTCTGGAGTGCAAAAAAAAAAGTTCCAGATACATAAGTTTAGAATTTATAAAACGTGTGTCCACTTAGATGACCTCCGCAATGAATTATTTTAAGGAGGGTATTCTTGGGCCCAGAGTGGACCAAAATTGACATGACCAGTTGGTTTTGTTAATCTAAGTTTTGACTACCTAGCGAAGTATGATATTTTTTTGAGAAATATTCAAAGCTTAATTGGTAGCATATAAATAAAAAGATCATTTATTATTTTTGATATCAAGAGTATATTGATTGTTTTATCAGTGTATCCATCACGGTAAAAAATGCGTCTGAAGTATTTTTATTATTCCAGGTGACACAAACTGGCCATTCATGTTTTACTGTAAGTATGCTGTTTTGTGAGTGAAAAGTCAGAGCCTAACCAGAGCTTAGCCTTATATAGGTCAAACAACTGGGTGCTAACAACTACACTTATTGGAAAAACAATTTGATATATAAATAAATATATATATACTGTGGAAAGGAAAAAGGACGTAACCCACAGTTTTTTCAAAACAGCCTTTTTTCGATAATCGCAATGTATCCAACTTGATACACGTTCTATCAAAAGGATGTAAACTGCAAATGTCTAATTAGAATCTAAATTTAGCTTTTATGTTTGAAAAAAGATGGGCTTGTGAAAATTGAAAAAAAGAAAAATGACTGAAAAAAAAGTTTTTCCTAGACAATTTCTTAAATTAATATTAGATTGTCAGTTTAACACCAGTTTAGAAGTCTTCGTGCACTTTAAGGTTGCTTTTATTTCATAATTTGTTTATGGCCGAAGATCATCAAAACACGTTTTTTGTGCCTCCTGTAAAATTTTATATGTGTGGGTTACGTCCTTTTTCCTTTCCACAGTCGATATGTAGCATAGCTGTTATTATTCTGTCAATTATGTCCTTAATTTCTGTATACCATTCAAAACGTGTCTATTATAATATGAAATAAAGGGTTGGGAGGCGCGGAGATTTTAGGCATAGTAACATAAAGTTTGGAAACCATTGATATAGGTGTTCTTCATTTTTCAAAATTTATGTTTAGTTAAGTAATTTCTGAAGAAAACAAAAAGTGATGAAATTTATAAATGAATGAAAAATAATGATACTTTATTTAGAACCATGATGATAAGACGAGAAATACAACAGAAATGCAAGTTTTACAAATAATATCTGTCATTGATAAAATGTATAAATCTATTTGATATTGGTGACACTAAACAGCGAAACTTTACAATCAGAAAAAATTCACTTGATGAACAGCAATTTGTTGGAACACACTCAATACACTAACTAGTTGGTGGGCAACGACACATTACTGTTAGTTTGTGGTAAATACAAGTTTTATTTTGCAAGCTTCAACATCAGAAAACTTTTTTTTTTCTCATAGAGATAATTATATATTTATTAGTATTGTTTCTAAAGCCGCCAGATGTGGGCATTTACAACCTCTTCTTTATTCAAATTAAATGAACTAAATAAGTACCTACTAAAAAAATGTTCTTCTCTCATAAATGCGAACAAGAGAAAATAATTCTGATTGATATTTTGATAAAATAAAGATTATTGAGAGAAAAAATATGTATAATTTCTTGAATATGACAAATGTCTAAAGCAGGGGTGGGGAACCTTGTCTTCTCTAAAGGCCGCATTCATTTTTCTGATTCGACATAAGGCCGCAGTAAACATTGACTAGGGAATCTTTAGCCGGAATTTAAGAATTTACTTCTGAGTTTTTCAGGAATTTACGAATTTACAAAAAAATACAGAATTACAGAATTGATCAGAAGGCCGCACCAGGGTAGCCAAAAGGCCGCAGGTTTCCCACGCCTGGTCTAAAGCATCGTCCACTGTGAATTATATAAATAAAAAACCTGCTGTACATGTCATTGGCATATCTCCATCACGATACAACTAGAAATTGGTATTTATGATATGGCTGACCAAAGTTTTGACATGTCCAATCTGAGTTGTAAAAAAGTGATGATTATTGTTTTTCTCATCTTTTTAGTGATTTATATCAATTTTATTTAACATTTATTAATTGCAACATTGGCCAAACCATAAAACGATATTAAAATTTGTATTTATATGGAACTGAGAGATTGTTTATATTACTTTATTTTCATTATACAAACATCTGCCTACCGAGAGAATATTAATAATAATTTCTAGTTGTACATTTGTGGAGTGATAAAATAATTTTTTGACTTATCGTTATATGGAACTAGGCGATCAATGTAATCTATATCTTATCAAACCACGCACGAGACGTGCGAAGGAAAATAATCAATTTTGTATAACAGTACCACAGTTCAAATCAGAATGACATAGTTAAACAGATAAAATAGCGGGTAGGTCATTATTACATTAATGTAGAAAAGGAAAAGCAGGCACGAATTTCATAGTTACATTTAGTTGTATGGAGATGTATAACTCCCTATTAAATTCTTTCAAAATTTGTACATTTCTAAAAAAATTATCATGACAATATCGAGTAATACTGCAATACATATATTACAACTCTTGACTAGAAATAATAATTAAAAACTTTTTATAGATGATTTTTGGTAAGCGAAAGAATCTATATTTTTATAACATTAAATATTTTTCTGCTCGACTTACATAATACTCTTTAATAAATAGAAAATATTGTAATATTACATACATTATAGAATATCACAAGCTCTGTTAAAATTGTGCAAATTATACAATATGTTACAATTTTATATAAGAGATATATTTTCCGTGTGGACCCTGGAATCTTTAATAGAATATATCGTCACCGTACTGAGAGAAGTTGAAAAGTAACACAAATGACAAAAATGAGGTAAGTGCACAATGAGATTCTTGGATATACATTTATTCTTTGTCTGGAATAACTAAGCAGGTACATTTATTTTACCAGTGTGATAAAAACAGCATTTTTTTTATTGGTCATTATCATTAATGCAGATTTAAAAGCAAGTAATTGACTCTGCCTATCAATTGCCAGCATAATTTGTGTCAGATAGGCATAAATCCATCATACAGTCAACCCTACTATAGCACCGATCTCAGGACCACACTATAGGAACTCGCCCTACAAGAGGATAGGCACCCGTATAAATAGAAGACCCGGAGAATAGGTCAGGTTTTATTGGTGTATTTTGTAAATTGCATGAAATCAATATATATAAAAAATTTATCATTTTTTTACATCCATACATATTTAAATGATTCACTTTGTTCTATGTAGATATTTTTTAATTTGACTCCGCAGGTAGTTTTTTTTACAATATTTCACAGACCAAAATGAGTTAATATTTATGTATTTTAGATATTTACGAAATATTACTAAAAATTTAGTGCTTTGTTAAAAAAGGTGCTTGCTGAAGGAACGCTATACGAGGGACTGCCGTACGCACTATAGAAAACAGCTCTACAGCAGAGATAGGTGAATTTATTGTATTTTGATATTATAATTATCTATAATGTAATATAAAATATTGAGGCTCAAAGTTTTTATCCTAAAAGCTCAAATTTTCATTTGCTGTACAATTCAGTACAGAACTGTTATTTGTTATTTCCAACTTCTGCCAATATGGTGACAATATATCACACACCCGATGCAACATCACAAATGCTAAATAATATTAATGTCTTTAAGCATTCCTTATAGGTCTCCGCAACTGGTATGTTAATGTCACAAGTGTAGTTTTTGGAATTGAAATCGAAAAATTAAACAGAATTTTTAAATGCTTCTCTCGAGACGAGAGTAGTTTGCGCTCATGACGTTGTTGCACAGGGTGTGCGGTACAAAAAATCAAGCCAATTTATGTATTACAAAATGATACTTTCTTTGGCAATTCAACCTTACATTTCTTCATTCAAATATACAGTAAGTCCTCGAGTTACGTGAATTCATACTTACGCGATTTAAAAGTTTTTTTATTTAGCTGCGTTTTGTTCCACCGCACATGCATTAAAAATAATAAGAAATGTTATGTTGAAATGTGTTCATCATTCAACCAATGGACCAAGGTGCAATATATACATTAAAACTATTAATGGAGTAAACGGTAAATCGTCAACACAAATCTAGAGTATAACATTTAAAAAGCTGTTAAAAATATTGGTGAAACCAAGCATGAAATTTAAATATCTTGAGTAAATAACTTAGCCTTTTGGCTGCCGTAGAAAAAAAGTACATTTGTACCTAGTACGCCGGCTATAATTTGCAATTATTAATTTAATTAGTTATTGACGAGGTGACTCGTCTCTGGCGTGTTGAGCACGGAAAATTTAACGAGATATCTCATCTGTGGCAGCCATTCAGTTAAGGAATAATCTCATTCTCCGATTGGTCGGGGAAAGTGTGTAAACTGAAGAATTAACAATGTTATTAGCAACCTAGTCAAAACGACCACATAACTGGACATAAATCTAGAAGAGAATCATTTCATTAATATAATTAACAAAAATTAATCAACGGAAATGAGCAACAAAGTTGCTGTAAATTGGTATTTTGTACTTAGATGTTTATGTGCATTTGTACAATATATATGTAGGTATTTAATTGAATAAATAATAACTTTTTTTGACTTTTGTTTGAATGTATGTCCATTTATATTTTACATATCTTTTGAAACTTTCACATACTATTTCGAAAATTGATTGGTTTTAAGTTTTATTCCACATACGCGAAAACCTTCAGAACGAAGTAATCACGTAAGTCGAGGACTTACTGATTATTAATATATATATTACAGTGAATTTTTAAAAAATTACATCGTAATTTGGCTAAAACCTGTATTAATTGATTAAAACGTAATATAATTCTTAAATATACAAAGCGTATTACATTACATATATCATTGGGTTACTGCCAAAAGTTGACAACTAGCAGAAACAGTTTTAAGAGTATTATATATTTAAAATTATCCAGTTTTAATGTAGAAATAGAGTTTGTAGAACACCAATTCTTGGTATGTTTTTGCAAATATTGCTACAAATTTAGAATCGTAATCTTGGATTTGTTTGATGACTTATTATTGAAGAAGAATATAAACTAACATAGTGTTATTAAAAAAGAAAAATAGCTTAAACATGGTTTCCCAGTATCGGAGGTGACCATAGAAATATGTATTTACATACCTATATAAGCAAAATTCAAAGTTGAAATATTTAAAATCACAGATTCAAACTTTTACATAGTAACCCGACAATCTATCTATAGGTGAAAGGAAAAGTATTTTAGGTCTAAAAATTAATAATCTTATATTTAATATGCTTAACCTTCGAGGTCCTATAGGGTGCATTCAAATTGCAAAATTCTTCTTATTTCAACCATTCACTAAATACCAATAATATCTAGAATGATACCTCTATCAATGCAATGTAAATATTATGCAAATTTGTCTGTTGTCACTTTGTACCCCGTCGCTCCTCGATACTATTTTCAACGTTTCGGGACTCAAGTGTTAAATAGTTACAATGCATATATGCGTAGGGATAACTGGGACCAGTTAAAATTTTTCACGATAAAACATCACAATTTTCCTCTACTAAAAAGTACAGATAAACTTTAAGTAATTTTCCCTTCGCAGATATATTCTAAAAATTTAGTTAATTAGTACTATATTTAATTTTAAAATATCGTCATACCCTTTTCTGTTAATTTTATAATAATGATTTTAATTTATTCAAGTGTCTAAAATGACGTAAGGAGTTCATGTTTTTAAAATCACTAGTCATAATAATATCTTTATGTACAGAATATCAGAATTTCTTTGATATGTTCAAAAATACATTTTTCTTTCATACCGTCTTCAATTTATTTTCTTGGGAAACAATTTCAAAAACAGTTATACTAATATGTAGCAGAGATTCAACTATAGCTATTATTGAGAAGAAACAGACCTAATGTCTATGAGATTTTTGAGAATGAAAAAAATAATTAATAATTTAAAAGTGTGACTAAAATGAGACTTATGGAATATTTTTGAAAATGACTAGATTGTAAAATGTTTCGTTAAGTTACTTTTTGTGCTACAACATTACATCTAATATAATACAAACTAACTCCTAATTATTATAATGTTTACAATGTTAAAAATAGTTTATGCCGAATACCAGTCAATACATTTTATATCTAAGTAGCTGCCTTAGAATGATTACTTCATTATTATAATTCAAGGCTGTCCAAAACGACTACATGCCGCCTGCTGTACAATTATGTGCAGTACACAGCCGTCGAAATATATGATTTTTACACCCAGAAAAGTTAAATTAAAAAAGATATCAATTTTTTTGATTCTGATGATCCAATAGTGGTTAATTTATTTGTCATTTTACCCAAAATCTAATTTTACCATGGCTCTAAACAGTGATTATAACACAGTGAAACAAATTAACCATGAAAATGATTACGCATCTTTGTTGCATTTAAGTGTCGATTACTTTTCTGTCTTAAGAAATTTAAGTAAACTCATCGTAAGACCATCCAAGTAATTAAATTTATGAAGTGATTTGTTATTTAGGGTGCAACCCTCAACTACTCCGTGTTGGACAGCCCTGTTCTAATTAAACAATAGCTTCAAAACTGTGTGTAGAATATTTTTTTTATCCAGTATTTCAACATAAATTCAGTGCCCTGAATATTGACAAATTCTTTATTGACAAAATCTACCATTATCAAATGATGATTTTTTTACAATGAATTGCTTATACTCAGTCTCGCCCTCTGGGCACATTGTATAAAAGTTATTATAAGGTTGTTAGGCATTACATGTTTGAATAGTTAGCAACGTTGTAAATGTTGTAAATTATAAATTAATGCAAAATGCCCATATACAATCCAAGATTGCACATGATTAGCATATTATCAAAAAAAAAAGTTATGCTTTGATTTTTGATTTAATAAAACATAATTATGTAATAATATTTAAAGATATTATTGACATGATCAACTAATGGATGAAATTTTGCACACAATATCATATTTTAGTAGAAACCCATTAACCATAACTTTTTCAAGCTAATGTAGTGCATCTAGCTTTTTAACACTACTATTTTATAACATTTGGTTTTACTGTTTGATTTCCATTATAACACATGTTTTTATTTATCCTACTCTTTTCAGTGTTATTTTTCTCTTTTCTTGAATGGGTGTGTAGATACGAATTTAGAGTTTTATATATTGTTGAGCATATTGATTAGTTTCAAGAATAAGTAGATAGCTGTCACAATTATTTAGTAATAAATAAATCAAAGTACAATAAAATATGTCAGCCAGCGGAAGGTGTTTTGGGCCTGGTAGTTCTTCAAACGGTGGCAAATCAACATAATCTCGATCCAAAAACACTTCTACCATTTCAGATTAACTATTAGTCACATAAAGGGTTAATAAAAACACAATATTCCTTTGTATTTTATTCCACTTTATTTAATAGGTCAGGACCGGTTAAACAAAGAAATATTGTGTTTTTATTAATACAATGCCTTTCCAAGTATTGACAGTGAACACCCTAAAAGTGGTATAAAGAGTTATTAATATAACACGGGAGTTGATTATTATTGACAGATTTACTTTCAGAATCGGTAAGTCGCTAATTATTCGAGTGCCTCACAGTGTGCCTTTATTTAACTATCACTTTCGAACACAGCAATAATAATAGAAAGAAAATTTTCTTTAGAATTTACTGTCAGTTAAAAGTAGTTTTATACAATTCAACTAATATTCTTTTACCAAAATTGTAGCAATAGCTGTGAAAAGTAAAAGCCGGAAGCATCATAAAGTTTTGCACATGTGTTACGTTTGCTTGTCCACTCATGTAAATTTAATTACTTTATTAAATTAATCACGAGCGCAAGGTGTTCTGAAATAATACTACGATTTTGCACATTAGAAAGGTAGTGATTTCGGTGTTTTAAAAGTGTACAATAATTTTTGTATCTGAAATAATTGACGGCCACTACTTGCTGGGAATTTGAAAAAGATCATATCGGCCAAAAGGTTAAAACGCACTGTTATAAGCTTCCCTCGTGTCGAAATTTTGTTGTAACTTAACATTTTTGTATTGAGACAACTACCTTCTACTTGACAACAGCTTAGCACTCTAACCTACCTATACTAACCAAGATCACCACTATCCAGCGGTAGTCACAGATGCCACATTTTTTTGCGTGAATCATAAGCCACAATAGTTAAAAAATGCACAATCTATTCAGAATACCTACAATACAAAAATTCACCTAATTAATGTGACTTAGAAAAAAACTAAAAGATATACATATCAATAAACAGTGAAACACAAAATGTGAGATATGCACGTACTTAAAATAAATATATTATACATAATTTAAATTTGACTGAACATACTTCCCAACAGAAAACCATTAAATATCATTTTACAATTATATATTTAATTCCTGAAAACAATTATTTGGCACTCTCTTTGTATAATCAGACAATAAATGTCACTGAATGCATTGCAATATTTTTCAATGAAGTGAAACCCTTCCACTATAATTACATACAATTTTTATCATTATTATGAGAAAGTATATAAATATTAAAATACTCTCGCCTGCAAGAGAATCGTTTCAATATTAAATATTTGCCTTAATAATAAAAATAAAAAAAAATCAGTTTTATTTTCACACGAATATACAATACATCGTAAGCGCAACAATTTAGGTCCTCTTGAGATCTGTTAGGCAACTTAAACATTAAAATTAGAGTAACCCAGAGCCATACTCCACAGTGTCATTTTTGATCATTGTACAGGTGGATGGAAAAATAAAGATTATTTCCTTTGAAGTCAAATAAAATCTACATCATCAAACAGAAACTATTCTAACATTCAACATGAATTTGACAAGCACAATTTTGCTTAATGTACAGGTGTACATATAAACACATCTAACAAATAATCTCATTCAATGCTGCCCGATTATGCACAGTGATGCTATCTGACTGTGTCAAACATTACGATTGATAATAGACCAAGAAATAATTCAAGTTAGAAATAAGGTTATTAGCAGTTTGGTAGTGGTAAATAAATAGGTACCAGGTAGGTCATTGATTTCTTCCTTATTTTTTTTATATCCGTTTGAGCTTAAGAAACCACAAGCTTTAACAATTAAATCAATAAAAAAAACGATTTTGAATATACCTATGTATGTACTTGAAAATTAAGTTACAAGTCAAAAAGGTGGTAGGGCGGCGCCCTGGCTCATTTTCAGGTGCCAGGTCGCCGATCTGGCCCCACTACACCACTGGTTATTAACCGTTACTAAGATGATAATTATAAATGGTAATGATGCAGATAAATATCTAAAATAATTTGTCTTTTATGCAGTCGGAAATGAGTAATTAACAACAGTGAAAAATTCGAGAACAACCTTGACAATAGTCGGAGGTTTGTCTTGTAGGGCAAACCTACATTATTTATGCAATAACGGCAATTGACAACGTTTAAGGTTTACGGTAGCTTTGATTTGATGAAAACACCACTCATTATTCTATTTTGTTGACAATATTAATGTACTCAAGGGGCACCATTGCAGAAATCTGATCATTGGTATGATGCAAAAAAAAACAAATAAAAATAAAAAAAGGTTATGACTGAATTGTCATGATTTAAATTTCAACTTTGTCACAGCTGAATGTTGACGCAAAATTTTAATTAACTTTAAAGATAATAATTTTGTATTTTGACAAAAATACGAAATGAAAAACTCAACCTCCAATCGATTGAAGCGAATGTTTAAATTGCAAAAGTTTCGTAAGGTCTCGATAGAGCGTATCCTCCTGCTTCAGAACTGCGACAAAGAATGCCGCCAGGATCGGTAAAACGGCTCGCCATACTGACAGATGGCTCCATGTTGAATAATAAGCAGGTGGCTGAATCTGGAATAATAAAATAAATAATATTAACAACACAGCCACCAGTCAACGCTTTACATAAATATGTAAGCACCCTACGCACATTTCAATCATTGTTAGGAGTGTCCTAGCAGCAGTTAACTTAGACTCAATTGCTATTCACTTATGTGAAGAAAAAACAGTGTGCAATCAGGCCTACTTGCTATCTGTATGACTCCACAAATTGAACAATTCACCCATCTCCAGACAATATGATAAGCGTCTCATGTTGTACTGTAAAATATACAATAACGTTTATCATTCAACTTGGTATCTATTAGACAAACTTTGCAGTATCATACAGAGAGCATGGAACACTGAAGTACTTACAACCATTACAATTACAACTACAGTAAAACCTCGTTTGCATGAATCTTAATTATCCATATTTTCGATTATCCAAATTGCTCAAAATGAATACACAAATTTTATGAATTCGCTGCTATGCACATGTTAACGGTAAAATTTCTTTCACCAAATGTCACGTAATACAACCGATAGATCAGGGTGTAATCGAAACATTCAAACGCTTGTTTCGGAAACAAATGCTTTGACTTTTCAAACAATTGGTAATACGTGGAATTTACGGAAAATGCTAAATATTTACTGATTCATTTTTTGTATCTTTATCTGTAAATTCCTTTTATTTATTACCTTGTAGTAACTTAAAAAAATATTTTGTTCTGTATATATTATCACTGTAATATTGTATTCTCTTATCAGTTGATAATGCTTGTAATGAACGAAAACAGTCCTGATCAGGTAAAATAAATACAAATGAATGTTTTATATTTGAATATAACCTCTTTCCACCAAATATTGACAGTAATTAGTAACTATTTTAAAAACATATCACGTACTAATGTGTAATTAAGAATAGTTAATGTGTATAAGTAAATAAAGCTCTTAATGACTTTGATGTTTTTGAGTCCTTGAATCGCAAATCTTCTTAGATCTTGTGTGGCGTGGAGTTTTTTCCTAGACTTTGATTTTTAGCAGCATAATACGAAAATTCTGCTTTGCATAAATAGGTTGTAAAATGAAAGTAAAGCAATAATACATAGCTTGTTTTGACACATTGAGGGATTCTTTTAGCAAACTCGCCCAGAAACTATTTAACAGCTGATATTTGTTTTAGATAAGAATCATTGATTTAATCAATTAGATTTTCATAATCACTTGCGCCTAAGTCTACTGTTAACTTGTCACAAAAATTTGATTCTGAACCCAGAAGTCAGACAAAACAGCTAGTTTTCTCACAATATTGTAAGAGTTGTTTTTAAGATATGTATGTAAGCGTTCACAAAACACATATACAGGTTCCGCGGAACATAGTTTGAAAACTCTGCTATATACCATGGAAGGTAGAATAAATTGAATAAACAAAGAGAAAAATGTTGATTCAATTTTATTTACTTACCGTTACTGTACCATTAGTTTCAATTAGTGTTGCATTAGAATCAGGCTTGTATTCAAATGCTATCATCTCATCATACTTCCGACTGGAGAGAGTAATCAGCATGCAGATGAGATAGAGGACCGCCAATAACACTCCTCGAATGTGTGGGTGAATATTGACAGCGTAGCTGAAGCCACTTATATCCAAACTGAAAAACAATTCATCCACGCATATTAAATTGTACAAATCAAACAAAGTTATCATTGGATACTAAGTGTCACAGAAAAAAAAACATTTTATGAATACCAACAAACTCTTGACTAATCATAGCTAAGAAATTTATAGGGATAAAACACATTGTCTTAAGATCGGTCCATTTCAGAAAAAGTTTCATAAGGCGAATCTTTAGCTCGTTGTGAGCTTGGGAGATATGTTAAAATGAGTTTAAAATTATTCTTTACTTACGAGATATTTTGGTATGGTATGGTAACCTTGTTTTGTTATAATTTTTCTTTTTGCGTGTTTCATTTCGCAATGAAACATTGATACAGGAACTGCTATACGCAGAGTCGCTAATGGGATATTGTATGCCGAATGTCTATTTTATATTCAAATGGTGGCATCCCCTAATATCTTTATTATCAAAAACTATCTAGGTTAACCATAACATTTAACGCTGCAATATAGTAGATTGTTTCTTTTAGAATTGTCTGTTACAAGCCAGGATTCTTGAAAGTATTTGTAATAATTCCTACATTCCTGTACTTTTGGTGAAATCTGTTCGGGAGAACGATTCACCGACTGTCACTGAATATTTATCTCTCCTCCCCTGCGACCTGTTAACCAGAACTTAACAACAAAAATGAAATAAATAAACACACACCTGTCAAAAACGGATACTAAGCAGCAAGCGCACAAAAAGTAGTATGCTGCAGAATATGGTACAATTATGGCTGCGTGGAATGAAAGATGACCTGGACGAGCACCGTCCCCGTAACAGACAGCCAGTAAATGCATCAGCGATAGACCACCCAACAATCCATGACAGAGAGTCGCTACACCCCGCCAACCGCCTTGAGCACTTATCGCAACATCCAGAGGTGTAAGGCTACTCAACCTGTTAATTTACAGATTCAATGAATTATTTCTATAAATTTATAGAATATATCAGTGAAAATTTTTGGAAAATAGAACATTAAAATACTCTTAATAAACATCAAGCTTTATAACAAGAGCTGCAACAAAAAAAATATGGCAATATATGTAATAAAGTTTTGTAAAAATGGCATATCAGTGGTATCTGTCTAAGTCAAAAAAAAAAATTATTACATAAGATAAAAACTGATTTCTTCAATAATATGATTTTTAATGACAATGAGAGTTTTAATACTAAGATGAATAAACTTGGCAGCATTTATCATTTTTAAGGTAGGACAAATTCAACTAGTCAGTTAATTTTTTGATATTGTAAGTTTAAATTCATTCAAATTTATATAAAAGGTTTGTGATCTACGCTATGGATATGGCTTCTCAGAATATTGTGCTGTCACACAAGACTTAATTCCAAATTATATGTAACATAGAAATAAATAGTGGGATTTAATTTTGCCTGAAACAAACAATTGAAAAATTGCACACAATACATCTTATTTGAATCAATGGAACGTCAATCAAAAAAGTACACTTTGCAGACAGCTAGCTGTCCCAATGATAATTTTAACTAAACACGATACATTTAATTCATTATCTTCAATTAACTATAACTAACCACATTTACCGTATTCAACCCATTGTCAAACAAGATTGCATTCATGAGTAAATAATTTTAAGCCACTGTTTTCTATTGGTTTTTAACAGTCGATATTTACTTTTAGATATTGACTTTCAAGCTTCTTTTAGATTTCAGCCAGAAATCATAATGTTGTAATGTACAGTAAAACCCCCATTTACACTATAGTCGGGACCGTGTAATTGGAGGTGTGAATCTCATACAAAATTAGGGATTTGGTTTTTTTCCGCGGAAAACGCAAAACTAAGATTTCCAATAGTTTTGCAATTAAAAAAATATGGACAAAATATTTAATTTTTGTAGTAGTAAATAGCCCGCACACAGACAGACGCTCAGCTATGCGTGTATAGCCTGTCACGTGTTGAATACACAGACGCTAGCCAACATTTGACTGTATGCGCGGCACAGACGACCGTTTCTTAGTAACGTCAATGGAATGCGACCGGGCAATTGGGGGATTTGCGGCGAATATTTCAAATCAGCGCGTATTTCGGGGTAGTGTTATTGGGGGTTCCACTGCATATACAAATTTCAATATTCACCCTTTACGGGGAGGTTTATTATATTGCTATCATTGAAATCAACAAAGTAAAAATTATTTACCTAAAATACTTTCTTTCTTCTGCTCTTCTTTGTGCCTCTCCCAATACTTTATCCCTGGCGACAGCTCGAAAATGACCACCTCTCTGGACATAGATCTTATCTGACCGGCCGCTGAAAGCTCCTTCTAATGTTCCATCATTTGGCGATGTCATGGGAGACGGAGAAGAGAATGGATTATCAATATGTCTTTCATTATAGGATGTTATATCTGATCCAAGATCGTCCAGCATTGAAGACAAATCAAGAGTGGGACGAGCTGAAAGAAAGAATAATGAATGTAAAATTACATATGTTCCATGTCCTTACGCAATCTTGAAACATCACCAAGTTTAAAAAGCTGTTAATCTGTTTTATGATAACAATGACAATTGCCATGGTAGAATAGTAATATTCTACAACTTCTTAATAATGCAGTTTCGTTCAACAATACGAAGACTTGAAATCAATTAATACACAATTGTTTACATTGATTTTTCATTTTATTGGGAAATTATATTCTCCTCAAAAAATAGTAAACTAACTCATTTATTATTACCTGGTTTGCCAGTGGTCGATTGCTTAATATGTTTACCAGTAGAAGGATCGAATACCCTAGGACTAATATCTCTTGTGTTGGCATTCTTATCTCTTTTTCCGTCTTCATGGCGACTTTTTCTTCTTTTTCTTGGTTTAAGTTTACTTTCTTTGGATGCCCCATTGTTATTAGTCATGTCATTGGGCTCAATTTCAAGCTCTCCGCTCAATGTAACTTCTTCACATCTATTGTATTCTCTCAAATAATCATCAACTTTTTCCAGAGCACTCATACTTGATGCGGTTATCTCAAAGTCAGACCCTAAGTCAGACCTGTGTTTAGAAGAGATGCGTTTCTTCTTCCTTCTCGAAGGACTTTTACGTTCTTTGTGACCACTGCTCGGACGAGAACTATTCTTACTATTTCTAAGATTTTCTTCGGATTCTGTAATGGAATTGACATACGCTGACAATGTTGCGATTGGATGTTTTATGGTGTCAGATTTCTTTATCTCATTCTCCATGAAACCCATGATACCTTGTTTGATTTGATGATGTATTTCTAATTCGCCCTCGGCTGAAACGTTCAGATCTGACTCAATCCAGGAATCGCGCGATTTCTGGTTACTTTTTGGAACATCTGTGACGTTAATGACAGTCGTCTGGAAGACTTCCTCGGCCTGAGGCTGACCTTCGTCAGTCCCAGACGATCTCCTCGACCTTTCGTTTTTACCGCTGTCTCTTATGGTTCGATGAAGAGGAGGGGAAGAATTTTCATTCAACGAATTCGTTCTATTGTGTATTTCGACAACCGTATTCGTCAGATCAGGTGTTGTTAGAGGTGAAAGACGTCGTCTTTCTCTTGCTGCACTCATTTTGAGACAAATATTTCAACTCTAACGTGATGCTGATGGTTTGTATCACAAGAGTGATTAAAAAATATCAATTCTATAACCATTTCACAACCTGTTTTTCGTTTTCACCCTTGACATTTGAATTCGCCATTTTCAAACAAACCCTCATATCTTTGTGTCAATTATGATACGCTAGATGGCGGTAGCACCCGTGATAAATAATATACGCGGCGTATTTGAAATAATTCAAATAGAAAATTTTACAAAATATGTAATGAATCGAATGCTTTCTTTTCTTGACGGAACCTCGCTGCATAGATTAATTGTTTTTATCAAACCATATCAAATCAATTGTAATAACTAAAATGTTTTTCGATACAAACAAATCGCAAATGAGATGAGAATATTTATGAATATTTTCATATTGAGCGAACCAAACCAAGGTCGACAACATTCTATATTGCCGAGCTAGGTATGTACTTTTATTATATCGCGGCCATTTATAATTTTATATAAAGTTAGACAGGTTTTATTTATGAGAGATTTATTATAAAAAGCCGCTATTAGCAAACAAGAACAAAAGATTTACTTTTTGTAATGCCCGCTTTTTAAATCTCAATTTCTGTTACCATTAGGTAGGTAGGTAGGTACCTGACATTTTTTATTGTTATGACATACATGTTTTAAAGAAGTTAGGTTTAATAAGACTATTGAAAATAGTATTTTGAATAGAAGCCTATATATGAAAATCACGTTTTACATTTTTTTTTATTTTTGTTCTCAATTCTAAGTAACAACACATCGATTGAATATAATATAAAGCGTGTTTTATGGTAATTAAATTAACGTTCGACAAGTGATAAATTTAAACTTTTAGCGTTTCAGATAAGTTTTGTCATTTGACCATTTAAATTGATTATTTCTGTGCACTGTGTATTTAAAATGGCAAGATACAATGTAAGTAAGTTGGTCCACACCTAACCGTTAAGTGAACGCAGTCACCTTATTTCGCCAATATTCATCAATAAAAATTAATTTAATTAATTAAAAATTAATTTCTTCCATCGCGGTCCAGTTAAAATGCAAATCATATTCAAATAATATTGTTTATTCCCAATTGTTCATACAGACAAATTTAAAATTACAACAATCTGGGTTACATGGTTTTAAAAGAAAAGCCAAACAAGTTTAATTAAAAAAGTTGTACTAAAAAAAACAATAGTGTACGATACTTAATAAAATATAACATGCAACAATTTTATCGTTCAATAGCAAAAATCGCAGACAAAATGGCGCGAATGGTTTCAATCCGTACATAAATCAATCTTGTCCAATATGTGTTCACTGACCATTAAAATTGTCGATGGCGTTAATGGATATCTTACAGTTAATAAAGAATGCATTTATTTTTATATAAAATATTTTACAGTATTATTTCATAACAATAATAATGTGGATTACTGATGTAATTATGCAGAGTTGGCCCTGGTCATATTAAATTAAACTAGAATTAGTACAAATGAGTGTTTTATTTTTTTGATATATTGTTTTGTCGATTTTTTTAGGAATCCATCTCATACATATAAAAAAAACTGACGCAATTATTCCAGTAACAAAACACTGAGAAGAGAAAGTGACCGGGTCTCCTTTCTCCGATTCTATGAAATACAAAATACTTACAAGAGTTTATTGACCAACGTAACACAATCGTTGCCAGTATATACGTTATATTGAAATAAAATAGTTTATACGCCTTAGTTTAGGTACACATAATATGAAACATAATTTAATATTTTTTAAATCTCTCGAAACAAATTCAAGCGTATAATAAACAAAATAAGTGTGATATTTAAATATCGTTCTATTATCGATGACATTTCAAAAATATCCTAAAACAATCTCGAAGAAAAAGTCACATAATAATGCGATGTTACAAACAAAAAACGGACAGCGTGGAAAACGATTATGTATTGCTGGAAGAAAAAAAACTCGGGATCGAGATGTCTGGAGAAAAATAATTATTTTATGGTAGGCCATGGACTAAATATAAATAAGTACTCAAGTCATGCGTAAGGTTAAACAGCTAAACATGAATTTGGACACACCGTTCGAATATCATACCATAATATAATATAATCTAATATAATGTATATTTAGAAAATATTACAGCCTGCATTTACAATTATGGTTTCTAACCGAATAAAAGTTTTAAAAAAATTAAATAAGCTTTTCTGAACATTGAGTTTGATGTAGCTCCCATATCACACATGATAATACATTTATTTTTATATTATTTCAGTATTTACAAATACAATCAACAGAAGCAACGCTTCATTGTCGTTGTGATTATTACATAACCTTTATATGTATCATCTAAAAAAACCCCTCCGCCGTATCTATCAACCAGCCAGGGATGGTAACAATGGGAGGAGAAGATGTAATGCCGAGTTTTAGGGTATATACCAGTGATGCACAAACCGCGGCCCAGAATGGCATGTGTTACGGCCCAAAATAACAAGTAGTTCATTTTTCCAAAATTTTCATTGAATATAGTGAATCAAATCTGTGTTTTATATGTGAAGGTATATAATCTGAAAATCACTACTTTTTATTATTTAATATGATTATATTTTCATGGGTATAGATTTGTGACCGAAATTCGCCTTTTTACAATAAGTCACACCGTATGCAGGTGCAGTCTATTTTGCAGAGTGGAGAGTGATTGAAGCAGCTGATAAAATTATGTAACTATTAAAATAAAAATAATGCATACAATGTATATATCGTCTAGTACATAGGTTCCCAACCATTTTCGGGTGGCGACCCCTTTTTATAAAAGCCGTGTGACTAACGACCGAGGAATTTGAAGTACTCGATTTGCTATATTGTTAAAATCTAAAAAAAATTGGCGACCCCTCAGGAAACCCTTGGCGACCCCCAGGTTGGGAACCCGTGGTCTAGTATATAATATCATAATTTTTCAACACTTTAATAGTTAATAGCTTCTCAACCTTTTTAGGCCCGTGGCCCTTTTTGAGTCTCATATTTTTCCGTGGCCTTCATACCCGTTTTTCGAGACTCGGGGATTAAAAGACTCTTGTATAATTTTCAATTCTTTAAACATTTTTCTCGTTGACAGTTTTCAAAATTTGTTCCAGGAATTTACGGAATTCCCAAAATGGAAAGACGCGACACCTTTTTTTAGCTCTTCCTGGATGAACATTTTTGAAAACCCAGGAATTTGCGGATTTTCCAGAATGGAAAGACACGAGTTTTTTGTAAGCTCTTTAATTTAAATTTTCAAAACCTGGAAGCTTGTTAAGTAAATGTAAAACTAATTATTTTTAAGATAAAAGTTACCATAATATAAATATGAAAAAACTGCTTTTTTCTACTACTGATAACAAGAGTAGAGAGTTGTAAGTAGGTATATGTGTTATAATATATTTTTAAAAGTTTCTCAGAATAGCCTCATTAAACTTGAATCGCATTCAATGTTAAATCAGACAATTTTAAACTTTCAAATATTGGCTCAATCCATCTATGGCAGGTTCAAAATCCAGCATTAATATTAAAAAAACGTTTTTTTTTAATTTACTGTTGTTTAACGCATTGACAGAAGTTTAATGTTTGGAAGGATGAGAGCATATAAAAGTGGATACACCCCAGATATATTACAATTATTGACGGCGGTAAAAATTCAACTTGAAGAGTTTGTTTGTGCTGTTTTAAGATCAATTTGGTGGTCAGTTAAAAGTGTGGATGCTGAAAGATATTTCAGTAAATAAACTTTAATTGTAATCGATGATCGTCACACAAATCTTAATGAAGTATCTTTGAAAACATGCTCCGTGGTTTTAATAAATATTAATTTGATGTTGAATTTTTATATTCATGTTTTTTGTCTTTGTATTTTTCATCTTATATTTTCATTACAAAACATTTCTGTAATTTACTATTATTTTTTAATTGTTGTGATGTCTTTTAATTGTATTTTTTTATTATTTGAAATAATGTCTAAATAGTTAAAATAGATGGACACCCTGGACGCCGGGATAACGATGAGTCGGTGGGTCTTGGTTTCCCATAAATTCATAAACACAATCCTGGGAAATAAAAAGTACGTTTTTTAAACTTTAGGACGTTATAACGAAACGAATTATTTCCCGTAAAGGTTACTGCACCAGTAGAAAAAAAAATGTTGCTATAATAGTATTTTTTTTTGCATTTGACGTGATGGGTTTCTTTAAAAAAATAAAATTGAATTGTTTTATTGTTTGACAATCATTTAAAAATAAAATATTTTAGCTTATATTAAAAGCGTGTATGACCAAACTTATAGCTTTACAGATTTTTGATGGCGAAGACAATGAACGAGAGAAAACTTACCAACCCAAAGTCAGAGCATTAAACGTCAGAATTATTGATAATAAAGCTTAATGCCGCTATTAAAAATGACGTTTCCCTAGAAAAAATGACAAATACGATATTAAGAATATTAATGGAGAAGTGAAGTTATATAAAGCAAGCTCTAAAAGGAGAGAAAAATAAAATCATATTATCTCCAAAGCTCTATTAACTATCCCACCAACATCCTTTGAACTAGAAAGAGATTTTTCTGTGACCGGTTCTTTTGAAAGTAACATATTTTCAAAAAAATAACCATTGTAATATATTTATAACAATTATTACTAAATATCTGTGATTTTGTTTTAATATAATTAATACATGGGTAGGTACAATATCTTTAGCATAATTAAATTACTTTTTCATTTTCAGCCGTATGTATTTGTTTTCTTATACGTCCCTACATGTCTACGTTGACCGGGAAAATCTTCGCTATCCCGGGAACCAAAAAATCCCGGGAAACAAGAAACCCTAATAGTTACAAAACATTATGGAAGCTTGCAAATTATTTACCGATAATGCATACCATACTAATATTATTTATGGCTCGAAGCCAAGCCTACGATGTTCCTAATTATCATTTGATTTAGAACGGATAGTAAATTTTGCTTATAACTGCATGCAGTTCAATTTATAACTCGTTAAAACGTCTTTATTGTCTATTGGCTATACCGGTGTTCCAATCATATTTTTGCCATGCCCCACTTCGAGACTTCAAAAATCTCCTTGTCCTCTAGCCCTAAGTAAATATACATATATAGTTTATGTGAAATGTTCAACTCAGAGAAAATAACATTCATATTAGTGCGAACCTAGTGCTTGGTGTGAGCTTCAATTTTTTTATAATGTGAGGTACTGATTTGGTACTTTTTTAATTAATTGTTTTATTTGAAGATTTAGGCATTACGTTCAGAAGTGTCAAGACATAACAGCCTTTGTTAAGAATTGTATTCTATTATTTTAAAGCCCTTGAAGAACCTCAATCGAAGTACACAAAGTCTTCGTAGATTTATTTATTTTTATCTTCGTTTATGAGTAATAGTGATTTTATTAAGTTTTTATTGTTCTTTCCTTAACGCCCACTGTTTTAATTTTTATACTAAGATTTAATTATTCAAGCAATGTCCATAGACAATTTGATTCTATTTGATTATAATCTAGATGTTTATTCAGTTACAAAGTGTGTATGTCTTGCAATCGAATTGCGTAATGCATAAATTAATTTAGATTTCGCCACCAAAAGTGTGACTACCAGGAATTTTCGGTTTTAATAATAAACACTGAGAATTAATGGCTGGCCAATATACATACATATTCGTTTGCAATAACGCGCCTGTAGCCATAAAATGCAGACAAAATTGACCTAAATATTTCATATTAACTCTGTTAGTTCATTGCAAATACCGCGCACGGTTTTATAAGATTATTTACTTGGACAATTAGCGAACCGTAGAATTATTTTATTAACTATCATTAAAAAGTTATGAAATTTTTAGCATATCCGATCCCTATTGGAGTTCATTTAAATATTTTTTTCTACGAAAACTGCTTGTTACTCAGTTGGCCAAACTGTCATTTTAGAAGAGATTAGGGATATAAGGATAGGGCTAGGACAGAATTAGTGGTTTACTGGTAGCGCCCGCTACGCCCCGTTTTTTTTAACGATTAGATGGTTGGAAAACATCTCGTACATCCACTCTCCTGCATATTTTTGTTCAAAAGAATAAATCTCTGTGATGTTTCCATTTCCTTCTTCTTTTTTCTATCGGTATTCTTGTTCGAAAGCGCCGAACGACTTGGTAACAATCAGTTCTCGTAAAATACAACGTCCGTTAAAATGCTGTATTACAAATAAATATTCTTCGCAATCGGAGTGCACATGGTTGAAAAAATGACATTTTTATTCATTGTAAGTTAAGTTTCTGTGACAGTGACACAAATGTCTATAATTGGCTAGGTACTGATTTTTTTTCATTTATTCGCTTCGGTGATAAAATCCAGCTATCAAAAATTCATTGAATCGGCCACATTATAATTTTTATTCTTTCCGTATTCTACTAATTTCGGTATTATTTCTACGTTTCGGTAACTCGAGCGTGTTAAATTTGAACTAAAAAAAAATAGAATATAATTGTTTCGTATGATACTTTTGTGTGCAGCCATTGTATATCTGTTAAAAAATTATCTTAAATCAGGTCAGTTTAGTCACCTGCCAACTTAACACTTTCGCGCACTATTTATGTAATATTCATATTATGCATCACGAGGAAAAACCCATCGTTAATTGCATAATCCGTAGCTACGTAGTGGTTTTCGACGTGGAAAGGTTTTTCGACATTTTTTTCTTGTTCATTGACAACACTTGCTTCGAGTCACCAACCGACGCAGGCTTTTGTAAATTTCATCCACATATTAATTAAGGCAGAATTAAAATTCATTTAGAATATACAATCTGCAGCCTTCGATATCTTCGATTTTAAGTAAGGAATTCAAATTGTTAATTTTTAGACTATTTACAAATAATAAAAGTACATATATTTTGTAAGTATATCCAATTAATGTTTTTTCGATGAGACCTTATTAGATGACAAATAAAGTAATACCGCTTGTTGATTGAAAGACTCACCCATGAACTTTTGGAAAGCACTAAGTATTTTGATAATATAATACTTATCTAAAACGATAGTGTGAAAAAATCTGACTTTGCTATAACTTTTCAATTGACAATCATTTTAAGTATTCCATAATACTTTTAAATCCACATTTTTCATTGTCATATGTAATGCAACTTATCTTTTTTCATTTATACTCAGTTTTGTTTTGCACGGTTGTTTTACGTCACACGTATTCCCGTGTAAAAAAAATATTTGGTGTGTATGGTAGTATGAAGCTCTCAATTCACAAAAACATACAAAGTAAACAACATTTTAGACTATGAAAGTTCTTAAAAAAAATTGTGTTACTCAACCACTGTAAATACTTTAGTAATTTTAATTTAAAAAAATACCCTTGAAAACAAAGATATTTAATAGAATACTTATGTTAACTACATAATATACAATATAGCAATCAAATCTTTGGCCAAAGCCACATCTTCAGCAAGCAACATATTACAATCAATCGTTACTAAGGTAATATGAATTAAATTTGAATCGTTCAAATTATGTACATTCACACAAATTTTTTCACTTACGACCCGGGTTTCGCCTTCCGACATCTTCAGGCGTTCAAGTGCACGGATGAACTTAAACTGACGCTTAGCAAAAAAAAAAAAAATGAATTGTTTCGATTTGGAAATATTTCGGATTGAATTCAATTATATTACGAAACGATATACTTTTACAATCTTCAACAATTTTTTATTTGTAGAAGGTCTTCAGCGCTGACTTTTAAACTCTGATTGCACTATTCACAAAAGTTCTATTGTATTTAGTTTTTAATATTTCCATGACATTTCAGCAGTGAAAAACATTCATTGATATGTTATCATATCCATATCATAGCCTATATATTGAGTAAGTACATTATTAATCTTTTTATAACTTTGTATCGCTCATTATGTTTGTGATATATAGTAATCAGTTCCACGAATCAATTCGGTATTCACTTGCGTAATCCTCTCAAATCCATCAATGATTGCTTATAACCATAATATACTTTTTGTCAGATAAAGTCTATGGGGGAAAGATTTATTTTCATACGTCATTTTTAATACAAACCATCTGCACTTAGTTATAATGTAAAGAGCATGTATAAAATTATTTTTTTTTTCTACACTGAATTCTAAAAAAAATATTTTTTATTCGAGCAAAAAAATTTTTTTTTTAAATATTTTTATTCCTTATATATTTCATCCTCAGATTTGTGGTTTATTTTTTAATGGAAATTTCAGAAAATAAATATCGTTTCGCATTAGCCCAACCAAAGAATTATGACATCGAAAATGAAAATGTTCTTAGTGAGTTTAATTTTTGTATGAAGTCATAGAAATATTTTTTTCACCTAACATTTTCTAAATATGATTAAATCAACTAGTATTTGAAATACATATCGTCATTATAACATGCCATTTTATTGTAATAATCCCTTTCCTTAACCGGAAAGCTCTCTTTCAATTCATTGATATAACGTGCATGTATTACAAAATTCAGAAATCACTTACATCTATTTAAGTTAAATTTTCAATTTACCTATGAACCATTCTCATATGATTTGACTAATAGATAGCGTATTAATTTTGGGCATTTTCAACAGTCAATGCCTAATTAATAAGTCCCGGATATTTTTCATGTTATTCGATGATCACTTCAATAAATTTGGACATGTTGATTCGGTTTGACTGACGTCCCACCTTTAAGGCAAGTAAATATTATTTTTAAATAACCAATTTAAATTAAAATTGCGCACAATGCTTCATTATTTACAAAAGAAAGATACTTGCGTGGGAGAATTGTATGAAAGGTGATTATGAGTAATCTAAGTGAGTTATATTTAACAGAAACGAAAAGGTAATTATATTTATATCAAGGCAAATATATATTTTAATACCCAGATGTTTTCCCTACTTAGTCGTCCTGACCTGACTAAAAAACAGTATAACAAGATTTCTAAATTTTCAAAACAGATGTCACTTTAATAGTGTGATATTTATTGTCAAAGATAATCTAATTTTGTAATTTGTATGTATCGTACCATATTCAAATTATTTAGTTAAATGAGGCGTGATATTTTGTTTAATTGAGAACAATAGAAATCATTTACTTTAATCGATATACCTATAATAAATATTTAATTAAATCAGTGAAATTGTACAGATAACTTATGTATTCGTATGGCACAGGTATAAGGGCATCCAATCCCGAGCCCTTTTTAAAACCCGGGATCCCGGCATAATATTGTGTTTTTTTTACATATCTCTAATTTTAACACAATCAAAAATAGCTGGAATTAAAGCCAAAAGCCAAAACAGATTTTTAATTTCTTTATTTTAGTTTCTCAGAATAGAAAACATAACACAAAAACCCCTGTCCAAGATCACAAATCAAAATTGAAAAGATCTTATCGCGTCCTAAAAAACAGTTATTGCAACTGAATTTTGTATAAAATTACGAAAAAAAACTGTTTGTTCTTGGTTAGGACTGCTGAAAATTTGAGAGGGCATAAGACCACAAGTGTTAATTTATTTACATATAAAAATATCTATGTATATAAACAAACTGAGGTCGAAAATTGTTTTACTATTAAAATATATGATAGTAAATCGAGAATAATTTATATTTAAAATTTGATTTTTTACATATTATAGTGAATTTCGGGTTAAAATTGAAGTTATTAGATGGTGCATATAATACGATGAATATAGATGACGAAGGGTTCGAAGGTTTGAGAGATTGTAAGCTGTTTTTTGTCTTTGTCATTTCGGTCATTTCATTTTAATCTGTCAGCTATTTTAGATAATATCTATGATAATCGAGCTAGATTCGAAATATTATTAATGAGAAACGCATACAATTTTAGCAGTATGCCAAGTTGTTACAATTCAGCTTAAAACCTTTTAACGTAACATTGGTTTCAATATTTTTAAACTCTCCGATTTTTTATATTATTATAATATAACTGAGCGCATTCATTAGAAGAATCTTCAATGTAAAGCCTTAAATCAACGGTGCACGTTATAACACGTCTTGATCCTTTTATTTATTTCATCAATGTCAGAAATAAATATTTTTAAATTAAAAATATCTACAAAAAACAAATAATTTTAATATTTTTAAAAAATATATGGCAAAGCAAGATAGAGTAAAAAGTATTCACGCAGTTTTTCATCAAATCAAACAATCGTAATTGGATTCGACCAAATTTTGCTTCGCGATTGGCCACGTAAGAACCCCTGGCTTAAAGTAATTAAAAAACAATATACCTACTATATTTTTTTTTATCCATGTCTGCTCCCAATGCTATGCTATGGTCTCCCAATGGAGGTGTCTTAACAGATTTTTTCTACGAGAACTGTTTGTTACTCAGTCGCTCAACATCTCTTTTTACAAAGAGAGTAGTCGAGATTAGAAGGATATGGCTAGAACAGTACTAGTGGTTAACTAATCGCTGTCGCTACACCCTGTTATTGAAAGATAGGAAGGGTGGGAGGGAAATTAAGACATCACAAACACTCATGCCTTCAAACAGAAATCGATACTGGGACTCGAACCCGTGAGATCCGGCACGGAGGCCAACAACGTTAACCGCTGCGCCATAGGATCCGACAACACTATGTTTAGCGAAAAATAAAATTTCAGTGGAATCCAAAACGATAAATTTCTTCTTCCCAAAGTTATGCGTTTATTTATTATTTCCCTTCTAATAAGATCATTATATTTTTGTATAAACGTTCAATGTCTATAATTCTATACACAATAATTTGATGTTAATACCGTGGATTTTCAATAATCCTACAACTTTTAAGATATTTTATTTTAAATATTTTCAACAACAAAACTCATTTAAAATATAAATTGAATATACATAACATGTTTATTCCACTGACTTGGAAAAACAAAGTTATCAATTTTAGTTTTCTCATTAACCTTTATTCGTTAACTCATCGAATATATTATTTTATGATTAGTCAATGGGTGTGTAAAACATTTGATTTCTGATGATGAAGTGCATTTACAGATTTCTAAGCAGATTTTAAATAAGGGAAAAACACAGTCTTTATATCGAAGAAAATCTTGGTAAGTGACAGGATCGGATTGGTAATATACAGTTTTAAAATGCAAGTTCATAATTTTTCATAAATTTTATTAATAGTGTAACAAATTTACAGAACATTTTACAAAAAGTACATTTTTACATATTAAAACAAATAGCCATTCTTAGGCACTCGTGGACATCGATATAATAAAATCTCTAATAATAAACATTTCTAATCGATAAAGATGGTTAGATAGTATAATTTAATTTAATTCAATTGAGATTTTTTCTTAAGACAACGATTGTTATTTATAAATATTTATTTTTTGATTTTTTAAATTTATAACCCACAAAAACAATTGATATATATTTTTTTATAAACAATATGTTTTTTTTCCACCACCGTAAAAACAATCATTTGATTAGATAACTGTCGGCGGGTAATAAATAAAGTACATATATACAATATGTACATATTTAATTTAATTTTGATATAACATTTATTCATTTGTAGTATTTACAATTTTTAGTAAGTATCAATAGTTTGAATAAAGGTCGGGAGACGTCCAGAAAAGAGCTCTTGTTTCTGAGCGAAACCCAAGTATTTATTTGCTCATTTAGTCTATGTTAATTTTGGTGTATTTTGCGTCGAGAACAATAACTTTGCTCAAGCGCATACATTGGTTAGTCATATATAGAGACGTTATACTCGTCAAAATGATACAATTCTTAAAAATGTATATTGTAAAAATATGTTTTTAATCTCACATGAGACGGTGTCACTTAAATCGATTGCCTTAAAAAATTACCAATATTTTTAAAGCATTATCTTATACAGAATGTTGACTTACGAAATATATTGCTTATTGCATTTTCATTATTCGTTCATAGAACTTACAGTAAATATATCATAGATATATGGGACCGAAAATCACCAACTTTCAACGGAGAGCCAGATTTCGTAACCAGTTCTCTCAGCGTCATAAAATTATTATTAAAACAGCGCAGGTCCTTTAATTCATTACATTGGCGGGAAAACCGTCCCAAAATGGCGTCTTGCAACAGCTACGCGCGTACCTTGCGGTTTCAAAAATGCAACCGTGCCTAGTTTGTGTTCGGCAATAGACGAAAAAAACAAGCGAACGCTGCGATGGCGGAGGTTGGGTTTTTCCCACTCTTTCAACGGCGTCGGAAAGAAATAGCTCCGAATAAAAGGACAGTGTTACGCGATGTCGGCAATAATAACTCTTGCAGACCTGGTCGAACGGCGAAAAATGGCTCGCGTCTATTCATCAGCAAAAAATCTTAAAACTAGACCTATGCGAAATCTAAAACTAAAGATCATTCACTTGAATATTCATAACCTAAATAAAAATAAGCATATAATTCTAGATAAATACTACCGATCGTCGAGTGAGATTCAGAAAATTACCTTTCGTGAATGTCACTGAGATCTAATTATAAATCTATCTTACGTAACAAGGCGAGCACTGAAACTGTAAAGCCTTTAAATAAATATTAGAATAAATTAATTTGTCTTAATTCATAGATGCGATCTTCGAGTCGACATCGGATTAAATGCTTTCAAGATCGTGACTAACACGTCACGATACCTGATACTATAGTCAGATGTGCGTGATACGAAGACCAGATCGGAACCTCAATACCTCGTTGCTGACTGCAACGCTGCACGAGTTTCTCTACGACTAAAATTACACTTTCAATATCGACATAATAAAACATGTCAAATAATAAAGTGACTGTATTAAACGTAGAATAAATAAATAATAAACAAACGCATTAATCAAATGCGATATAAACCGCGTTTCTGTCAAAGTACAGCAGTATTTTTAAATACAGACGACGAATTTCGTTGGATCCATTAAAACTCGCCGCCATTTTGTGATGCTTTCTTCGACATGATGGCGGGTGTTTTTATGAGATCTATAGACTGTAAGGGTGGCAGAACTGATAAACAAGACGCTGGCTGCGCTCCGTTTTCTTCATGATGCCTTTCTTGTAATATTGTCGGATTGATCTCGACAATTTGTCGTAGTTCATAGCGGGGCGGTTTTTGCGTTTTCCCCAAAGACGTGCTACTCTCACGGAATCCTCAATTTTGAAAACACCTTTGCCTGCGGACAAGATAAAACAAAAATACAATTAAAATCAGTGTTTCGACGAATAAAATTTACGTATAGAAACCTTTCAATATTGAATTTGTTATTTGTTGTGAAGGAGAATTTATTATCTCTCAAACCCATCTGTCAAAAGTTCATGCTATGTCATGATTTGCATAAATATTCTACAAGATATTTGTGTCAATTTTTCGAAGAGAAGAACCATTTTAAAATGTCTATCTATCTTCAAAAATTGATCATATTATACAATCAAAAATATTGACTGAATTGTCTATACATTATAATTTATAAGAGTAAGAACAGCAAACATTAATTAATATTTTTATGATAGTGACATAATTTAACTAAAATATTACTTTGAATAGCATACTATCGAAGCTTTAATATAATATACATACGAAACTATTTTGCTACAATGGTACAATGATCTTTCAGATATCAATAACAAAGTATTGAAGTGCACAACTTATGATACTCCTACTTAAATCAGTTTAATACAACTCATTTACGAGAATGCTACAATGAAAACAAATGAAGATTATGAAAACTGTTAGTATATACTTGCGTAGATATAGTACTTGGTAAGTCTATAATAATTTAAATGATAAAAAATATTATTGAACAAAATAAAACGGTTGCGAGGCGAGCCGGTTCAGAAGTCACATTCCGTTTGAAGTATATCTCTCGATATCAACGGCCAGGTATTAAATGTCACTAGATACACAACTGATTCAAACTATGTTAACTTATTACTTTTTTAGCTTGTAACAAAATTCGGAGACTATTTTCATTTCAACTCTTCTATAATAGAAGTTATATCTACACAAAACAATCAATATACTTTAACTATCAATATATTCCATAAAGATTCATATAGAAATGCCAGAATGATAGCGACTTTTTTCGTACTGGCACGTTACTTTTTCGTTTCATCATTTTAATATATGTTTCGTTGCAATCGTTTTAAATGAGCTGATTGTATAATTGAATCAACAATGATTGAAACATACAAAATAAGATGAAATATATTAATTCAATATGTTTTGTATATAACAAAGTTATCGTTTGAACAATGTTTTTGGAAAATATAGATGGCTCTCAATCAACATGAAAAAAGGCGAAAAATTGCCGCGCAAATGTCTCGCTTGAGTACAATCTCCGTTATCTCGAATAAAGCAGATAATGGTACGCCTCTAAGGCACATTTTTACACTGGCAGAGGTTGATCAGTGAGGACCGAATATTATCATGTTATAATTTTTTCATAAAATTTAAAACCAATAATATTTTTTTAATAAAAATTGTGTCATAAATATTCTTAATCCACTGTTTTTCAAATGTCGTAATTACATGCATTCTTTCATGAGCGCTGTAAAATTGAATATCTATATATTAATAGCCGATAATGTCCGTCTGAGTGTAAGGACGTCCTCGACCTTCCAGTCTCCACTTTTTTAAATAAAATAAAATCTATAATAATCACTTTTTACTTTTCACTTTTCACAAATGTGTGCGTACTGATGTCATCGGGTCTTTTTCTTCTTTTACGAAATTTATTTGTTAGCGTATTTGAAAATTATTTGAATAAAATATATATACTACGAAAAATGATTGTTAGCAAACGTGAACATTATTCCAAAAATTCAATAATTTGCAATTTAAAAACTGCAGGGCTGTCGATATATGCGCCGAGGTCGATTTATGGTACTATGAAAAATGATTGTTAGCAAACTTGAACATTATTCCAAAGATTTAATAATTTACGAAATTTCTGCTACTACGAAAAATGGTTGTTAGCAAACTTCAACATTATTCCAAAAATTAAATAATTTACGAAATTTCTGCTACTACGAAAAATGGTTGTTAGCAAACTTGAACATTATTCCAAATATTAAATAATTTACAATTAAAAAACTGCAGGGCTGTCGATATATGCGCAAAATTAAATAATTTACGAAATTTCTGCTCATACGAAAAATGGTTGTTAGCAAACTTGGACATTATTCCAAATATTAAATAATTTACGAAATTTCTGCTCCAACGAAAAATGGTTGTTAGCAAACTTGAACATTATTCCAAAAATTCAATAATTTACGAAATTTCTGCTACTACGAAAAATGGTTGTTAGCAAACTTCAACATTATTCCAAAAATTCAATAATTTACGAAATTTATGCTATTACGAAAAATGGTTGTTAGCAAACTTAAACATTATTCTAAAAATTAAATATTTTACGAAATTTCTGCTATTACGAAAAATGGTTGTTAGCAAACTTAAACATTATTCTAAAAATTAAATATTTTACGAAATTTCTGCTACTACGAAAAATGGTTGTTAGCAAACTTGAACATTATTCCAAATATTAAATAATTTACGAAATTTCTGCTCCTACGAAAAATGGTTGTTAGCAAACTTGAACATTATTCCAAAGATTTAATAATTTACGAAATTTCTGCTACTACGAAAAATGGTTGTTAGCAAACTTGAACATTATTCCAAATATTAAATAATTTACAATTAAAAAACTGCAGGGCTGTCGATATATGCGCAAAATTAAATAATTTACGAAATTTCTGCTCCTACGAAAAATGGTTGTTAGCAAACTTGGACATTATTCCAAATATTAAATAATTTACGAAATTTCTGCTCCAACGAAAAATGGTTGTTGGCAAACTTGAACATTATTCCAAAAATTCAATAATTTACGAAATTTCTGCTACTACGAAAAATGGTTGTTAAACTTTATTCCAAAAATTGAATATTTTACGAAATTTATGCTATTACGAAAAATGGTTGTTAGCAAACTTAAACATTATTCCAAATATTAAATAATTTACGAAATTTATGCTACTACGAAAAATGGTTGTTAGCAAACTTAAACATTATTCTAAAAATTAAATATTTTACGAAATTTCTGCTACTACGAAAAATGGTTGTTAGCAAACTTAAACATTATTCCAAATATTAAATAATTTACGAAATTTCTGCTCCTACGAAAAATGGTTGTTAGCAAACTTGGACATTATTCCAAATATTAAATAATTTACGAAATTTCTGCTCCAACGAAAAATGGTTGTTAGCAAACTTGAACATTATTCCAAAAATTCAATAATTTACAAAATTTCTGCTACTACGAAAAATGGTTGTTAGCAAACTTCAACATTATTCCAAAAATTAAATAATTTACTAAATTTCTGCTACTACTAAAAATGGTTGTTAGCAAACTTGGACATTATTCCAAAAATTCAATAATTTACGAAATTTCTGCTCCTACGAAAAATGGTTGTTAGCAAACTTGAACATTATTCCAAAAATTCAATAATTTACGAAATTTCTGCTACTACGAAAAATGGTTGTTAGCAAACTTGAACATTATTCCAAATATTAAATAATTTACGAAATTTATGCTACTACGAAAAATGGTTGTTAGCAAACTTAAAAATTATTCCAAAAATTAAATATTTTACGAAATTTCTGCTCCTACGAAAAATGGTTGTTAGCAAACTTGAACATTATTCCAAATATTAAATAATTTACGAAATTTATGCTACTACGAAAAATGGTTGTTAGCAAACTTAAACATTATTCTAAAAATTAAATATTTTACGAAATTTCTGCTTCTACGAAAAATGGTTGTTAGCAAACTTGAACATTATTCCAAATATTAAATAATTTACGAAATTTCTGCTCCATCGAAAAATGGTTGTTAGCAAACTTGAACATTATTCCAAAAATTCAATAATTTACGAAATTTCGGCTACTACGAAAAATGGTTGTTAGCAAACTTAAACTTTATACCAAAAATTGAATATTTTACGAAATTTATGCTACTACGAAAAATGGTTGTTAGCAAACTTAAAAATTATTCCAAAAATTAAATATTTTACGAAATTTCTGCTCCTACGAAAAATGGTTGTTAGCAAACTTGAACATTATTCCAAAAATTCAATAATTTACGAAATTCCTGCTACTACGAAAAATGGTTGTTAGCAAACTTGAACATTATTCAAAAAATTCAATAATTTACGAAATTTCTGCTACTACGAAAAATGGTTGTTAGCAAACTTAAACTTTATTCCAAAAATTAAATATTTTACGAAATTTCTGCTCCTACGAAAAATGGTTGTTAGCAAACTTGAACATTATTCCAAAAATTCAATAATTTACGAAATTCCTGCTACTACGAAAAATGGTTGTTAGCAAACTTGAACATTATTCCAAAAATTCAATAATTTACGAAATTTCTGCTACTACGAAAAATGGTTGTTAGCAAACTTAAACTTTATTCCAAAAATTCAATAATTTACGAAATTTCGGCTACTACGAAAAATGGTTGTTAGCAAACTTAAACTTTATTCCAAAAATTGAATATTTTACGAAATTTCTGCTCCTACGAAAAATGGTTGTTAGCAAACTTGAACATTATTCCAAATATTAAATAATTTACGAAATTTCTGCTCCTACGAAAAATGGTTGTTAGCAAACTTGAACATTATTCCAAAAATTCAATAATTTACGAAATTTCTGCTACTACGAAAAATGGTTGTTAGCAAACTTAAACTTTATTCCAAAAAATCAATAATTTACGAAATTTCTGCTAACTATAAAAATAAAATAAATTAAAATAAAATAAAATAAAATAAAATAAAATAAAATAAAATAAAATAAAATAAAATAAAATAAAATAAAATAAAATAAAATAAAATAAAATAAAATAAAATAAAATAAAATAAAATAAAATAAAATAAAATAAAATAAAATAAAATAAAATAAAATAAAATAAAATAAAATAAAATAAAATAACATAAAATAAAATAAAATTAAATTAAATTAAATGCCATAAAATAAAATAACATAAAATTAAATTAAATTAAATACTATGCAACAAAAATCTCACGTTGCTGGGCAACGGGCTTACAGCTAGTACTAGGTTAATTGTATTGGTGGCAGAAACCTGACATGTATAAAATATGCGTAAAATAGTTTTTGCCTTCGGTTGTCCGATCATCAAAAAGAAGCTTAAGTTACTACTACCTCAAAATATATATTTACAATACAGTAAAAAAATTACCTTTACAACAAAATAACTAGATTTAAAATTTGACATTAAAATAAATTCAATATTTTCTGTGACAATTTAAGCGAACAAAATAAAACCAAAATAATTCCAATATGTTTAAAATGTTACTTATCCCTTTCCAATGAAAAAAAAAATCTATCCAAAATTTATCTAAAGGTGAGTGGGAGCGAGTACGATAAGATAACAAAACATTTCGTAGATCATTATAAATTCAGAGTTTTGTGACCACCAGGGAAATAGGATTCAAACTAATTATTTTATTGTAGAGAAAGTAAACTCGTTTTATTTATCATGTTATTAATATTTAATTGTTTCAAAAAAATAAAACACTTTATGCTCTTATGAACGATTAATAGTGTAGAAGTAACACCTTAGCATTGATTTGAATGTGCAAAACGATACTTTTTCATACTAATAATGTTACTTGGGAGACCTCTTATTTATAAAATTATGTATGATGATTTAATTAAAGGAACATATTCATAAACTAAGGATCTTCGAATTTATATGTAGTCCGCTCAAAATGTAAAGCATATTGACCGGTGATTGACTTTATCTCGGTAAATGTTGTTCTACGAGAGTTGCTTGTTATTCAGTCACTCGGTCTATCTTTTTTGGAGATAATAGGGATAGAATAATGCGGATAGGACAGTAAAAATGGTTAGCTAATCGCTAGTTTCAGTTTTGAGAATCAAATTGAAGTAACGACGTTCATCACTTGGCTGCAGGCATGTGTTTTGTTTTATATAGTTTTACAGTTTGATTGAATGTAAATCAGTCGGATGGCAAAATTTGATATCTCGATATTTCTACGAACTTAAGGTAAAACAATATTCCTATTAAACTTGAACTAAAGAAAATTTTAATAATAAATCTTTATCTAAAAGTCATTTGAAATAGACAATAACTGTTATTTTTAATTTCAAAAATATATTCACTTTAAAGAATTAAACCATCTTTAAATTTAAATCAGCTTTTCTGCATAATAAACTTTATTGCACATATCAGGTTTTGCCATCTGCAAACTGATATGACCTTTCGTCAAGCTGTAATAATGATTTGGTTTTTCATTTAAAATGATCATAGCATATATTTTTTTGAATGATATTTACCTCTGTCCAACCAACGGATAGCAGATCCGTGCAGCTGAGGCGAAGCAAGGAGTTCTTTCAAAAATTGCCACAGATGTATATGAGATCCACCTTGTTTGGCAGCTGGGGCCTTGGCAACTCCCGGTGCTGGTGTTGATGGACTTCCATTTTTCGCAGCCATATCCTCATCTTCCTCTTCTGTTGAAAAAAAAGAGTAAAATTAACATATTGAAAAACTTTTACAAACAATACCTAATAACACCATGAGTAATATTATAAATCAATGTTTTAATATTATTTTATTTGAAAAGCTTAAATATCTTTTTTTTTGATAATGAGTTTGACGAATCGAATAGTATTTTACAACAGTTCAATCATTATCACGTAACTTTACGGAAAATGTCTTTTAGGAATAAGTTATTGTTATATTGTTTGCATTTATTAAGAATAATCTGAAATTTAAATGCAGCATAAAAGGAAATAAAATAAATACATTACGGAACGACTTTTTAAATTTAAGCATATCCGTTTTGATTTTAAAGTTTTTTGTGTAATAGTTATCTTTGGATGTTTAATAAAAAGCTCTAATAAACGAATCATAGCAAGCCAAATACATAAATTTCCATATATTTTATACGATATAATGTTAAATAATATATAGATGTTCTTATATTTTTCAGAAATATAAATAAACACAACAAGAAAATATGTTAGGTTTATTAATCGTAGTTTGTAGATATTTAAATAAAAATATGCAGTAAATAAAGGTCATTATAAAATGATAATTTATTGATTTATGTTTTACTACCGTTATTTACAAATAGAAAATAATGTTTATTTTATCTTATTTTATTAATTCTGTATAGATAAATGTTTAACGCGCAATAATTTTAGAGACGATTAAATAATTTTAATTCATTTTTACTTGAAATTTTGCAGTAATAATATTTACTGAATAAACGAAACAGAAAAAAAACGGCAGCATTTGAATGTTTTATAAACAATTATTCCACTTTTATTTAACTTAATTGCTTTATGGTAATATTATTAAATCCTTTCAAAATGTCATCACGACTTCTTTGTCAATTTGTATGATATAATTCAATAGACGATTAGACTTTCTTGCTATCATAATTCACAACAGTTTCTGGTTTATAGTTAAAGGCACGGCACAGTATTTTATTGGCATACTCATAGGTTTATGACTATAGTTATAATACTTAATACAAGTACGCAATAGTTTCTGGGTAACCGATTTATGTAAGCGCAGTTAAGAACTCAATTAATCAAACCATTGACTGCTTACATTCTCTTTCCAAGGTTTGCTTTGTACTTGTTACAGCTATGGCAAAGATCTACGCAGCACTGCATCTATTTTAATGATTCAATTTGTGAAAATTCTCGACAGCAAAAATTATATAACAGTTGTTATTTCCAATAAAGTACCACGCCAGATTCCTTTTTTTACATGGTGAATACGTTTAAAAAAATACAATGAACATTGTGGATACTTAAATAGCATTTAAAGTGTATTATAAAAACCTAACCTAAGCTAACAACATAGTTAAGTATAACATTGAAAATATATTTAAAGAACCTAACCTAACCTCAAAACATAATTTGCTTCTTTTTCGGTGTACAGCAGTGAATAGTTGAAATTTTCAATGTAACTGAAGCAAGAAAAACAGTAGGAAAAAAACATGTGTCTAAATAACAAGAAAGAACCTTCGTGTTTATTATTTAACTACTAAAAATAGATGTTTTTCTAGTATTATGATATGAGTGCACGTAAGAATTGTGTTACCATCTTCTATGATCTATACAGACAAATCCGACATCTTAAAATGTCAATGATCTGCCGATGTGTCAATAGACGGAGGGCCAGTGCTATTTTATTTTTTATTTAAAAAAAGAAAGAAGTTGTCATTGCCTGTTTCGACTTTAATAATATTTACAGCACTATTTTTTTTAAATGACACAAGTGTTTATAAATTGGTTCTCAGTTTGTAAAATTGTATGATTCTGTGCTACTACTTTAGTATAGTTAAATTATTGTTCAACAAAACTCTTTCGTCCACTTGTCTTCAATTCAATAACATAAAACGATCTTTCGTTTCTAATGATCAAAGATAATATATAATATTTAATGAAAAAATAAACATTTCATTGAAATGTGACATTAATTATAATATATTATATAAAAATATTTTGTACGTAAAATCTTACGACACAAGTTTATAATTCTCTAATAAGCATTATGTTTATATATAATTTCGGTATATGAATAATATTTTGGTCTAGTATATTATTGATAAAAATTGTAACGTACTATCTTTCACATTATCAGAATTAGTTTTAAGGGGTTATCGCTTGCTCTTTGGCTTGAAGACGAGCGCTTTGTGTTGTTAAAGTAATATAATATATTTACCAACATGACTCCGAATACACGCGTATCAAATATAAAAGAATGTTGTGAAATATTGGAATTATAAATTTCTTAGAATTCAAGTAATGACTAAATACTTTTGTTATCAATACGTAGGTATTGGAATTTTGTTAAAGAAAACATGAGATTTATTCACAGATAATAATCGTAAAAAAATACCTATATTAATAATATCGATATAGTGTTCCCCGATAAAACTTGTTAAGATAGCAGGTAAACGTTTCTTTATTTTTAATCAAATACCATGTAAATTTCTGATCTCGATTAATATAACAAATTTATTATTATATATTACAGCAGTGATCGTGAAAATATCGTTTTGAAAAATCCATTACACAGCATGATTATTCAAATATCATTATCATAAATAACTAATAAAAATAATAAAACATTTTTAGTACTTTTTCCACATAAAATTTATTAGATCAGGACCGGTTTCGCTCATCGCGAGCATTATCAACTGATAAGAAAAATACATAAACAGTGATATTTATACAAATTTAAATTGAAATAAAAAGGTGTAAGCAACTATTAACAATTTAAAGGATTAGCAAATTACATTATAATTACACAAAATTAAAATGCTTAACACCCATAACAATTAAAAAATCATCATCAAAGAATAATAAATCTAAGTGGCAAACGATATCAATTATAAACACAATTAAAATTTGGGAAATTTTTACACAAAGTGAAACACTACATTACTAAAGTAAATATCCTAATGATGATTTGGTGTTTTTCCCGTTTTCAAGCAATGATGTACTTCAACAAAATCAGCAGTAATGAAGATTCTGAAAAAGACATTTTTAAAAACCATATCAATTCTTACAAAAGGAATAAATTTTGAAAAACATATAAATAATATAGAAGAGCAGTTAACATAGGCTAGAATTATGTTAATGAAACGGATATAACAAGGGTGATGATGCAAATACAAGCTGTTCATTTAATAAATTAGAGTCCGGCAAGAATTTATGTCTATTTATTTCTAAGATTTCTTGTTTATCAAGTTTTAAAGATTTATTGTTTACATGCAGGATTTTAAAGTTTTTAGAGATATCAAATGTATGCTTATTTAGGAAAAAATGGTTCCCAAATGAAGATAATTCATTCCCTTTACGTGAGCAGGCTAGATGTTCTTTAAATCTGATATTAAAAGCTCTTCCCGTTTGACCAATATACCTGGCTCCACAAGAATCACAATCAATTAAATATATGCCACTTTGGTTAAGAATGTTGAGTTTATCTTTAGAATTTACTAAAATGCGTTGTAAGTTAAAAGAATTATAAAAAGTGACATTAAAAAGGTTTTTGTTGAATTTCCTTGAAATCTTTTCTGAAACACTACCCAAGTAGCTCAATTTCACCCATTGTTTCTCAACAGCTGGTGCATTAATCAACAAACTAGAGCTTACATTTAGCAAAGCTAGTTTTTTGTGTTTTTTAAATAAAAGACGATCTATTAAATCCGAATCATAACCATTATTCAACGCAATTTGTTTTATCGTATTTAACTCAAGATCATAACTAGCTTTATGAACAGCTTGTATTTGCATCATCACCCTTGTTATATCCGTTTCATTAACATAATTCTAGCCTATGTTAACTGATCTTCTATATTATTTATATGTTTTTCAAAATTTATTCCTTTTGTAAGAATTGATATGGTTTTTAAAAATGTCTTTTTCAGAATCTTCATTACTGCTGATTTTGTTGAAGTACATCATTGCTTGAAAACGGGAAAAACACCAAATCATCATTAGGATATTTACTTTAGTAATGTAGTGTTTCACTTTGTGTAAAAATTTCCCAAATTTTAATTGTGTTTATAATTGATATCGTTTGCCACTTAGATTTATTATTCTTTGATGATGATTTTTTAATTGTTATGGGTGTTAAGCATTTTAATTTTGTGTAATTATAATGTAATTTGCTAATCCTTTAAATTGTTAATAGTTGCTTACACCTTTTTATTTCAATTTAAATTTGTATAAATATCACTGTTTATGTATTTTTCTTATCAGTTGATAATGCTCGCGATGAGCGAAACCGGTCCTGATCTAATAAATTTTATGTGGAAAAAGTACTAAAAATGTTTTATTATTTTTATTATAATGCCATTCCACCAAGTATTGACAGTGAACACCTTAAAAGTGATAAATAACTAAGTTATATTGATTACTTTATCGTTTTAACTATCAGAAGATTGTTGCCTTACTCGCGGAGTTAGAAAATATAATAACGCGTTGCCCTCATATGAATCTAAAACTAGAAAAGCTTCGACGATTTTTTTAAAAATTCCAATCTGAGAATACATTATGTCCAATTCGTGTCTTGATTCATAGCATACTCAAATATGTGTACTATAAATATTTGAGCTGGAATAAATATTTCTACTATAAACAAACACGGTTTGTTTGTACACCTGTATATTGAATACGCCGAGATGTAAATTTTTGAAAAATTATACCTATGCTAAAATCAATCTACGGACGTAAAAAAAATAAGTAACTTGTATATTTTTTTGCGGATGACATCACCTTTTGAACAAAAAGAATCATGCCACTCAATGCCCAGTTAATTATATCCAATATCTATTCTATGTTTTGATTTTAATTTTGAGAATATTTTGACACGACTTTGATGTATTTGGCTCAGATAAAATATGCAACCAGATTTCAGATAATGCACATCAACAAAAACCATTTGCCGAATTTCGATGATCATTTCCGGACAAACAACATTCTATTTTCAGTATCATAATATTATATGTCTAGTACAGACTACCTGTAAATATATTTATTAAAAAACAAATAATACATTTTTCAATTGGTATTGCTCACGCACAACACTATTGTGGTTTGTCCCTAATTTATTTTATTACGATACTTTTTCCTCTAAATTTTTCTCAGAATCCAATGGTATTTATTTTTTTTATCTTGTATTTTGTATGTAATTAATAAAATTATAGCACACGTATTAATTCAGAAACAAAACACTTTTTATATGTTCATTAATTTGTTTTTACAAACAATCTTTAATATGTGGTATTTTTTAAAACTAATATTAAAATATATTTACTGTCTCTAAGCTTTTTTCATTAACGACCCACGATAATGTTATATTATCGCTTATAATGGAAGGAATATGGACATTTAAAAGAAAACTTTAATAGAAAATTACTGAACGAAAACTTAAGGTAAATATGTTTTCTCACTCAAATTTTCTATTCACATACGGTAAGAATATAACTATGAAGTTATGTAATGCAAATTTATAAAAAATAAATCAACTGGTCGAAGAATCTGAAAGACATTACTTTTATTTATCAAAAAAAATATTATTGTACCCGTCAGTAATGATCAGGTTGTAATATTCAGCTAAAAGCAAGTGATTTTAAGCTTGATGTTTCATACTTTACTCAGGCCTCGGGAACGTATTGATATCTTATATGAAAAAAATACGCATATTGTTCTAATTTAAGATTTCGACTGAAGGTGCTTGGTGTAATTTCAATATTAAATTTGAATCGTTCAAACTATGTACATTCTCACAAATTTTGTCACTAACGACCCGGGTTTCGCCTTTCGGCATCTTCAGGCATTCAAGTGCACGGATGAACTTGAACTGACGCTTAGCCAAATCTGTTGGCATTCCCATGGGCTCATCCTTTTTGCCAGCAATGGCTTTGGACTCAGTGATGCATTTATATCTTATATAAACACGAAACTTTCATTTGCTAAGCGTCAGTTCAAGTTCATCCGTGCACTTGAATGCCTGAAGATGCCGAAAGGCGAAACCCGGGTCGTTAGTGACAAAATTTGTGAGAATGTACATAGTTTGAACGATTCAAATTCGCATATTGTTCATTTATTAATTATTTTCTAACACAATTATGTCTATAATGTTTGACGGTCTTTTAAAATAAAATAATAATATAATATTTTTTCTTCGTATGATTTTAGTTTATTAATTTCTGTTGCACATCCAATAATGGTGACAGGTAGCACTGCCATCTGATAATTTCTAGTAATACTATATCATTCGAGGCACCGTAATGTTTCGTATACAGATCAAAGCTCAGTACTTAGCGAGTAACAATATTCCACGAACAGAACTGATGTCTCGCTGTCAACTCGTCAAACAGAGACTCTTGTCCTATATATCTCAAGCCCTAGACTAACTAGTAATACAACATTCCCTCATCGTCGGTGGAGGCTGCGCCCAGAAACCTGAAGCCGTTTTTCCCGAGAAGTGATCAGCATGGAACGAGTCTCAAGAACTGTTAGAAAATAGCGACTCCAAGGTCTGTGGCTTCTAGGAATGGCGTAAAGACCCTGATCATAGAGATGTTGGAAGCATCCATTTAAAATTTATAATACGATAACTTTTCAAAATTGAATACTATCAAAGAAATTTTGAAATTTCGATTTAATGTTTAACCAGTAGAGCGTGCTTTTTCGTGTGAGCTATTTTAGAAATCACATTAAACAGAACATTTAATGTCTGAATGTATTCGTTTTAAGATGATGATAAAAATATAAAAAATAACCCGTGTTTTCGTTCACGTTATGACAAAAAAAATAATGAAAAATCGTTGTGAAAAAACGAAGAAATTCATTGATATAATCATTATTTTAAACGCTTTTCAAAAACATTACATGAATGCAATAAAAACAATACACAATATACAGGTGCACAATTAAAATGCTTTCTTTTGCTATAATTAAATATCTGGACTTCCCATATTTGAATTGTTTATTTACAAAAAGTATTTTTTTATTATATTTATTTAAAATGAATGTTTCATTTATCAAACATCTCTGGGATTTCTAGGAGATTGGTGTAGAGATTAAAATAAAACAAAGCGTGCATTTTAATGTAACGATTAATACATATTTATCAGTGATTAAGAGTTATCATTTAAATTCAACCTTCTTGGGTAATATTTTATTATAAAATGATAAAAATCAAGTTGAAGGTAATGTAGTTGCATATATGATAACTGTGATAGATTAAAAAAATATCTACATTAAACTTTGTTCTAATAAGTAATTTATGATAATAAATTATTTATTGACTTGAATTATTTCATCGTAACGTAGAACGAGAATGAAACACAGTATGTATTATAGTGATAATTGAACGATAATGCACATGGTAACACTAAAATTGACTGAAAATGATCTTTAATGCGCATTTCAATTAATATCGACTGTGAGAAGAAAGAACGACGTAACCCACACTTTTTTTCGATAATCACAATGAATACAAAGTGATACAAGTTCTATCAAAAGAAGTTTTTATGTTTGAAAAAAAATATGGTCCTGCAGAAATTCCGATCATGAAAATGATTATTTTTATGTTTTATTTTTGAAAAATGAATATTTTATAAAGTCAATTAAGACCTGGCTTATCAGTATATATGAGAGCATTTATATTTAATGCATCATATCCTAACCGAATCTTTCTGTCACGGATCATTTAAGTACACAGGATAATATTGCGGAGGTGGTACTATTGTGAGTTGTCTTTGTATGGACGTGACTAAATATCCAAAGTAAATTTATGTTTAAAGGCATATGTACACACTCATGCAAAAATAAAGCCGCTTTGGACTCTTTTGACAAAAAATATATTTAACCACTCGAAATAATTTCTGAGCGGTAACCAGTCATAAAATACGCAGCAAACAAAATCGTCGTAAGTGACTATATATAGTGAATATATTTACCAGCCATTTCAAGATTGGGATCCTTTTACCTCATCATAATGCAATAGGAGAAAAATATTAAGGTACCCATATCGTAGAACCTATTTAATTTCTGTAGTATTCTGAAATTATTTATAAATGTTATGTGATATGTAAATGTATCGTGACTGCCACGTAGTATGGCTGAAGATATGAATCCACCTTCACACAGTGTGTATAGTAATGATATTAATGATAATTTATTAAATATGTTGCTGTATATTCACTTACTAATTTTCTTACCTTCACTAGCATCCTCATTGCTGGAAGCCGAGGGAATCGTCGAATTTTGATGGAGTTCAGGTGCCCAGTTCATACTGGCTTCTCCAAGACTTCCGCTTTCTTGTCGGGCAGCTTTCCATATCTCCAACTGAGCGAAGAGTGTACTGCCAGCCTGTTGATAAAAACGATTGATTAATTACCTAAGTTGTGAATTTATCTAGAATAACTATGGAAACAAGTTATATCTCAGAAAAGTTAAAAGCCTTCCTAATGAAGAATTAACATTATTGTTATTGTTAATTTAAAATGGTAAATATATACACTTATACGGCATATGTTTCAATAAGTATAACACACCTGGCGTATGTAAATGAATACATATTCAACAAAAAACATCAATTTAAAACACTAAACTATTTTTTCAATAAAACAAGGTATACTATGCTTCTTAAGTTTATCAATTAAATTAATTAAGAAACGTGTTAATAATAAACAAATAAATTTATTCTTGAAAAATATTTATATATTTAAAATTATGAAACTCGATTTAAATTTTAAATCACACCACTTTTAGTTTAATGTGATTCAATATGTATATTATGTATCTAGTGTTATGTATTAGCAAGGGAAATATTTTGAATTTATACGGAAAGGACAGGTGTCAATTTAAAAAGAACTATTTTATTCATTTTATGCACTTTAATATAAGAATGATTATTATTTTAATTTTCTTTTTGTATACTTGAACTGCTATTTTCTTTTTTAAGTGTCATGAAATCTAAAAAAATATGCATTTTTATGACAATCTATGTAAATGTTTTATTTCCGTGATAACACAAAGTAATCAAAAGTATAAAATTAATTGTTTTATTATATTTATTTTTTTGCTTTCTTTTCTACTAATGAGGTATTTAAATCAAAGTTTATCCAAATAATTTGAATTTATAAATGTTTTTGAAAGTGTTACTTTAAAATTACAGGATGTAACATATATTTCTGAAATCAAACTACTTAGTAAACTTTTAAGATATAATTATTGTAGAAAATATTCAAAGAGGATGTTGAAATGGATGAAACGATTTTACCTTACTTATTAACTTTTAAAATTGTAAAATTACACAAACTTATTCAGTTGCACTTATTTTCTAAGCGTGTTAATAAATTATCAAAACGACATGTTAACATTTTATAAACAAAATGCTACATCTACAGATAACAATATCGCGAATAAGTGTATGTTTGTAATTTATTTAAATGTTAAATAAATTAATTCCTATGTGGTTTATTTAATATAAAAATCGCAGTTTTAATTACATTTATTACAGTTAATAATATCTGCACGATTCGTCGATTTGGTTAAGTGGCCATCTTTGAGCCGCAGATTATTTTTTAACAAATGGCGGTTTACCGGAGACGAGATGAGATCATTTCTTAATCCATTCATCGGCCAGTCTTTCAATCACAATTAACTAAATAGCTCCAAGGTATAAAAAATCACATCTAGTGTGTAAATAAATACGACATAAAGAAACATTATAAATACTTATATTACAGTTGTGTTACAGGACGTTCAACCCATGTGAATAGATTCACCTCAACTATTAAATATATTTAATTTATATTGTTTATTGTATTTTTTAACGATGTAGCAACATTAAAGTACATTGAACATAACCAAAAAATTACTGTGACTATTTTCACACAGTATTTTTTTATAAATATCGGACTTTATTAAGTTCGTACCAAATGCGCTACTATTAGAGAAAAGGGTTAGTAAAATAATTGTTTTTAAATTTTGCCTCTTTCTATATCATTATACTGATAGCACAGATAAATCCTTGCCTTTTAGACAAATACTCCTAAAGCAATTGCAAAATCATCATGTGAAATTATACATTCGTGTACTCGATTAACCAGGCAAGAGTTGCAGAAAATGCAATAACATTGACTGCTCGTCTATGATAATTATTTACTTACAAACACTGTGAATCTTACGAAATAGTTACAAACTAATTACATGAACCAAGAATATTTCCTTTTGAAGCAATACGAATAAATTATACAGCCTTAAAAAATAACTCCAAAATTATTCACATTTTTTTTTCTTTAATTGTTGCTTGTTATTACCATAATGTATATACAGCCTACTACGGCCGATCGGTCCATACAAAATGTGTTTTTAGAAAATGGACATAATAATATTAAATCTTATATTTCTTCGTACAAAGAATATCGGACAGCCATAAACATCATTGATGCCACACATAGAAGAATGAAAGTACGGCAAGGCCGTCTGAGGCATACTCACAATACCTCGTAAGCTACGCGTCGTAGATCGTAGCCCATAAAGATATCTTTTGTGACACCAATAAAAATTAATATTTCTATAACATAATGTGTGTTGGAATATACGTTTAATCTAATTTACGATTTTTTTATTTGTTCTTTATGTATTGCTACTATATGACATATAACATGTAAATATCAGTGACTATCATTTGAAAATCTCCCTGCAAACATTTTTTCAAGTAAACCCATCATCTTTCCTTGTAAAATATTGTTAATATAATATTTTAATTCAATTAATATACTTTATAATTGAGCTACAAGATAAATTATGCTTCTTATATAGTCAGTATTCAATATTTACATTTTTGTGGCGTTTTTTGATAATAATAGAGCTTTTTGAACTAGCTAACTGTGTACAGACAACCTATGTCATGCACTTTCCCCAGTATTTATTTTTTTATTCTTTCTGTGGCAACCTTCAGTTCTTTCTGCTTATTCATAGTTAAAAAATAAATATTATGTAAAAAAATCTAGATATCCAACATTTTAAATGGGATGTTCTGTTTTTATCAAAGTAAAATATCCCCTGCTCAATTCTTTTATTTTATATTTGTTTGTTTATGTTTAATGCATTTATGAAAAAGGTTATTATACTACATTTGAAAATATCAAGATGGCTGTTGATTTTTTAATGCTACCACCCGTTATTTTTAAGCAGTCATTGTTTCACGGCCGGCTTCCATAACGCAATGACGATCGATAAAATAAACTAATTTACTCTTCATATTCTTGAAACAAAACAGATCTACACGGGAACTATCTTTTACCATGAACTATTTTGATTAAAAAAATACATAGATAGAAAAAATAGAAAAGAATATGAGACTTGCTCAGCCATTTAGTTTAAGTGATTTTATGTGTATCCGCATACTGAGAATCTGCCGTGGAATATAGTTTAATAAGTAGTTTGACTAATAGTAAATATTTGTTAGATTCGTTGTATTGTATTGACGAGAAGTTAATGGTTTTATTTGATTGTGATAAATTCGCGGCCAAGTAGGTTACTACACTTGCCACTTAGCGCTCACCGCAAGTGTGAGCGGGAATGTTAATACGACTCACAATTGCGAAAACTTTCTCTATGGCGTATATAAATAATCATCGAATGACACGATCGCCATATTGGATTACGATTCACGACTCATGAATACGTATTAATTAATTAATTAATTAATTTAACAATAAAAATAATTATTTTTTGAATTCCGAATGTGTAATTCCCTATTTACAAAAAGAGATATCAGTATTCCGTTAGAATTGGTAATTGATTTGTTTTTTAACTGCTTTTTGCATCTAACGTGGAGCATATATAAACTATTAGAATATCTTAAAAGAAACTTTTTAACGAATACTGGTAATAAGTCAGTCGCTCGACTTCTCTAAGTGAGATATATTAATAATAATAAAAAAATAGTACACATCTAACCGCTTTCTTGACTAAATTCAAAATTTATATCGAATTTCTACTTCCAATATTTTATGTTTTAACGAGGAATAGTTAAAATTCTTCTTACAAACATTGAAAATTTTGAACAAATAACTGCCAGGCCTCTAAAATTGTTAAATTGGTGCCTTTTAATAATTAAAAATATTACCATGAAACTATTCATACATTTTAATGATTTCGCACGTTGTTATAAGCATATGTGTTGACAAATAAATAAAACTGTAAAATAGAAAAAAAAAACACTTTTATAAAAGAAAAAATATTCTTCTTATTTATTTTATTTGATACATACATAGTTTGATTTGTCTAATTAACATGAGTTCCTATTAATTGCTTTCGTGTTCGAGTATGCGTAAAATTATTGCCAAGTCGTCCCGCAACCAATAAATGACGTCAATATCAACACAAATTGATAATATGATAGTAAACCAGAAGGTGTGTAACATTGTTTTTTTTTTAAATCTAAATTGTCGTATTCCCAAGAATTGAGTATATTTTACAATCTACTGAATTCAAAAATACGAATTAATCGATCGATAACATTTTTTGTCCAATCATCAGTATGTGTTGAAATATTTTAATAAAATAGTTTTGATACAAATTACTACTAATTCTTGATAAAAATAGCATACGTAGATTCAAATCAAGCATATCATAATGTCAGCTTTCAATATTACGTATGAATTTCAATTCAATCAACAATATGATTGCAGTATTGCAGTACAGTAAATATAAATAAATAATATGCAATTTTAATTTTTATGATTTTATAATGTTGATTTTGATTTAATAGAGGCACCATTTAATTTTAAATTGTATTTCAAATCAATTAAATTTGTTTTTTTAGATGTTTTTTTATTCTATGTCAAAAGTGCGCTAAATTAAAATTATTTAAATATTCGAATTTATATTAATAAACAAAGATGGTAATAATGCATTCATGTTCATTTTCACAAAAAATCACTCCATTTAATGGCGGTCTTTTCTGGCTACTAACGATAATATTTATTAGGCTGTCAAATTTATGATTATTATAATATTTTGGATTTGATCCCGGATCCTTATGAATGAATACGAACTGCGTTAACCACAAAAAAAAAACAATGCGCAGTTTCATAAAATCATTAAATTTCTTTCAAGTTTAAACAATGGACACCAATGACAACATACGACGCCTATATATTTTGTAATACGCGCCGAATTTCTAGCTTCTGTCGTGACTAAAGTAAGGTTACAATTGAAAAAATTGGTAAGCAGGTCGCGGAAATTAATTTCGTTGTACTTTTGTGGTTTCGATGTTTCCAGAAAACAGACCGGTAGCTTTTCGTGATTTCTTTGTGAATTTTAATTTAATTCGGATAGCAAGTTAGTAACGTACATTTTTCAGGTGTTTAGTCATAATTTTGACTAGTAGCGTGTGTCATGCGGTCAAAACATCGTGAGAAATTGATGTATGGTACCTTAAAATCATCACCTTGTGTAACTACAATATTCACTGATATGCTCATATTTCATCACTTCCTAAAAATAATTCAAACTTTCAATTTTGTCTTCGGTAAACATTTCTATATAAATGAATTAACATACATATATTTAAAGGCGTTTATTGTCGATACTTGATGGAAAGGCACTTTAATAAAAAACAATTTATTTAATATTAACAAGACCGATTTCACTCATCACGAGCATTATTAAAATAACATTTTGGATCATATTCAATAAAATAAATGTAGAGTTAATACAAAACTGTCTTATCTTTTGAAGGAAACAAATTAACCATTCAATTGTTTACTTTAAAATGTGCGAAAATTAAAATTAAGTAGTATAAAAATCTGATAAATTTTCTAGGCATGTTAATTTCGTCAGATTTTTTTACACCTACTAAGTAACGTGATATTTTTACTACCTCAAACCGTGTTGTGTCAAATAATGGTCAAATTGGATACGAATCTATCACAGTGTAATAATTTATCGGAAAATTTTGACTATATTCTTTATAAGTAACTTGGACTTCCCTCGACGCCTTGAATCAAATATCAATATAAAATATTATGAAATATAACGCATCTATGGTGTAATCTAATGAATTTAAGATTCATAATGGCAACTATTTCTCATTATGTCAAATAGAAATCTGCTGATGTTGTGCAAAAATCTATGCTAATTTGTGGTTAAACGATGCGTTTTTCGAAGAAAACTGTTTTAACCGTTCGGCCTTGCCAAAAATGCTATATCTCTTTCTTTGTCTGTAAAAAGAGAACAGCATTCCGTCCACCTACAAAGTTGTGACTTCCGAACGCATAGCTGACTTTCCCGAGCGATGGTGAAATTTGTTCGCGAACTTCTTCGCCGCACTACGTCATGATATAACAGAAAAGAGAAGCCATCTTGTTACTACACCTGTTTATAGAATGGTTCACAAAAGATTTATTCGTTTGCCGCTAATAAAATTCGAAAATATAGTCAAAACACGCTCAATTAAAACGTATAATCAAACATCTGAAATATAAAATACTTCATTTACGCTTTTTAAATGTTTTATATATAGTTGTGTCCCGATATAAGTAATTTACTAAAGACAATCGTCAAATATTAATTTACGAAACTACTCATCTCTAGTGAATTGCTCTCTGATCGTCAAGGTTGTTTTGATTCAAAATGGCCGACGTAAAAGAAAGTTTGGACATGTTCTTTTTTAAATTGTTTTTTTTAAGACACGCTCGCTCAAAAGAAACAGTAAATTATGGCACGAAAAATGATTACTTTTTTCGTCTCGAACAATGTATACAAACAAAAGCAAAAACTATTTTTATAGTCTGAAAACACAATAAAATAATATTTATAACTTAATTATCATTCAAATACCAACTAAGAAACCAATCTACATTATAAATATAGCATTATTTTTCCAAGAAGTTAGTGTAAATAATTAGGAAATTGTTATCAACGTTATTGGGTATAAGTCTTATTTGTTTTCAGTGGTCATGGGCTCGAATTTAGGCACGAAAACTGTCATACATTAAATAAAGCAAAAATGATCAAACCAAATAAACTAATATACCAAAACAGTAGAGCCTTAAATAAATTCCAATTTTTTAAATGTAATTTGATAAAAACATACCTGAGGTGCTCTCTGAATAAAGTCCTGCTCTGAGAGACCAGCCAATCGTGCACCATCCATGCAAAAGTACTCCACAGGAACTAGAGGGAGGGAGTACTGTCTCAGCGTCCACAAGAGCCAAGCTTTAACGTCCTCACCACTCCAATCAACCGGATCTGTCGAAGAAGACAAAAAAATCGTTAGCTATTGTTTTCCGATTTTCAATAACTGCAATTTAACCACAGTTATTTTTAATTGAAATATTGGGGCGGCTTACTTACCAATATTTAAAAAAAAAACATTTTATACATTTGTCACATTTACAACAATAAAATTAAACAAAAAGACGTAGTTTTTTATGTTTTACGATTCTGTTATATTTTGTTTAAGTTTATTTATTGTTTTATTATCATGTAATTCATGTTTGGTAAAAACCATAATGATTGATTTTTTTAACATAATTGTAGTAAAATATTTCAGTCATTTCTATTGTTCGCTTTGATAAAATTTATTTCTCATAAAACAACTTGATGACATTTTCAATATAATTATCTCGTTTCAAAGCTAAGTATATACATTACGAAGCACAATAAGACAAAGTTACTTAAAATACCACTTAAAAAGTTTTTTTAATAAAAATAAATAATATTGAAGTGTCTTATATTGTATATTTGAATAGTTTTATCACCTACTGTAATAAACGTAAATAAATAAAATTAGATCAATACTGCGATTATGACGTATTTTATAAGGTAAAAAGGACATATTGTTTCCGCCTACATTAAAACAAAGTACAATACTACAATATAGTAATTAAAGGGTATATGAAATACATAATATAATAAAAACTCAAGTTAGTGTACCATAAATTATTTGTGAGATTAGATAATTAAAAAACAAATACACTCAAATTTCTATATTTCTCATATAACTAACGATAGTACTGGTTCTTTGTTGTAGCTTAAAATTTTCGGTATTCAATTTTTATACTATATTATAAAATAACAACGTATATCATTGAAGGTTAACAGGAAATAAATCATTCATTAGATTTTTTAATGATAACAACAAATTTAACACGTGTTGCAGATTATTGATAATTTATTTGTTAACTGTTAAAATTCAACTAATTGACGCCTGTTACCTGCTAAGTGATTTTAAAATATCCATTAACAAACAACTTTTAACATTTTATGTTAAAAATATATTTTTTATGTTGTACTATGTGACTATTCTGTGTAAAAAAATAATAATACGAATAGTTATACTGCTATATATGTATTTATTGAGATGCATGCTTTATATGAACAAAGAAACGTGCTGACGTAAAACCTATTGTTATTTTATTAAAGGTCAGTTGGCAAAGCTGAAACACTTTAAATTAAGAGCTTTCTCATTGTTATTGACGTAATAAAAAGATCAATCATTCACGTCAATTATTTATTTCACAATTTAAATCAGTGATTTTTAAAACATTCGTTGCAGTAGACTTTTTATATTGAAAATAGTCAACCATTAATATTATGCCTTTCATATTAATGCAGGTATATTGAAATCACCAGTATTTTTAATGTAGATTATTGAAAATCTTGTTCATATATTCTGAATTGTGAGCCTTTTCTCTTATATTATGATTATTTTATTGAAAAATTTTCACGTAGATCCTTTTTTAATTATAAATATTACAGATCGTCAATCTTTTTATAAAGTTGAGATTTGGAATCAATCTGAAGTGACAATTACGGTTCATATTATGAAACACTAAGAGTAAAAAAGAAATATGTTTTAAGATCTATTGTTAAACATGTTTGAAAGTACGTATAATTGTATGTGTTTATATTATTCTTATGTCGACCAGAAACGTGTCTCGATTATTTTATAGTTTTTAAATTACCGGTTTTATTGGCCTTCGATGACGGGTGTGGCCATTTCGTATGGAATGCTACATGAAAAAATACTCCACCGGTGATATGTTAATGAAGGAAATAAATACTATGTATCGAACGGTCTACCATAATTGACATTACTTACAAAGCTATCTACCATATCTATTCATTGTTCTCGGCGAAATTGTTTTAACAATACTATAATTTGATCATATTATAATGATGTCAAATCTCACAATTGTCTATTACACACAAGATGTCACTGCTAACCACCAACATTCGCTTAATACTCACTCCTCAATGCGTACAAATGTTTTAAATTTGAGTAAGCGTCGATGGTTAGTCCGTGTTTAAGCAACGATAATTCTAAAAAGATATTGCTTATATGTTAAGTCCTCTTTTTGGAGTTGTATCATAAATCCTCAGTAAACATTTTAAAGATACTTTTATCAAATTAACTTTATCAAGTAAACCTTCATCAATGTTTTAAAATGAAAAATTTAGTCTGGCATTACACTCGTCAATAATTTTACTGTTTATATACAAAATTATACGATGAAAAATTATTTGTTTATGGATAGATAATGAAGATGAATACAGAACACGTAAAATTGTAAAAATAAAAGACAACGTGGGTGCGTTAACGTGATATGCGAGCTTAAGGTCACGAAAGACTTTAAAGTTTGTACTATCACTCTTCCACAAAGAGTAACAACATACTTGTAATGTAATTAAAATAATACAATTCGTTGATTCTTTCAGAAAATGTGTTTCAGGGATATATACTGGATCAAATTTTATAAGAAATACTGAGTTAGTAACTGTTAATATTAAAATATTATTTTTATTTGCTTTAGAGACAAGTAGCTCTGAACTGTTACTATATATTTCAACACAAAAAAAATCTTTCGCTTTATTATAATACGCAAAAAAAAATAATAGCTTAGTCACGACTGTTTTCTGTGGTCAAAAAAACTTACATTAGAATCGTTCACAAAAGACGTATAAAAATAATATTGTTATTCCATATGGTTCCCTAGTAACGTAAAAACTCTCAGCTGTTTTAACTAGTTCACTAAGTAATCGCTGTTAGTTCAGATTCAGTCGTTTCGTCCCGTAATGTCTATGTACCGATTCTAACGAAACATATTGGAAACAAACTGGAGCTCCTTTACGACTAGAGCGTGTAGGTTTGGTTAGTTGGAAAATACGATCAACTGACTTGACAATTTAAGTAATTATATGATTAATTTATATTATACTTTAATATAAAAAAAATATAATTTCTCTTATATCTTTTCAATAATCGACTTTGAAGTTATGTAAAGTAAAACGTGAAATGACGGCCTTTAGACAAATTTATAATTTTATTTATAAAAACATTCTTATTTTTTATGGGTAAATAAACTCCACTTTATAATAACGTAATTAATTACAAAGAGTGCCAAATCAAAACTTGCGATATTATCTACCCAGACCAATCTAATAAATCTTGAAAAAAAACGCCCGAAAACAAAACAAAACTAATGACATTGTCAAGCGTCACATAAATTTGTCTATTCAATACAATATATGACAGGCCTTGGAAATAATCTGGTTTATTTTTTTGCTTATTCTAAGCACAATTTAAAGTGTCGAACAAATGATGTTTAATTTATTTGAAGGTGTGTCGGTTTATCACCTATTTTTTGTTTGTTTTGTAGCACACTTTGTATTTCAAACAACCTACGTTCAAATCTTGATTTAAATAATTGATTTTTTTAATGAAGTTAGTCATTGACATACCTAATCAATCACAAGAATAACAAGACATTGTCAATTTGGCAATTCGAGATATTTATCTCCATATGTTTACCAGTATTTCATTAGTTAATTAGTTGAGGTACGAATCGCTTGTTGTTCCATTATTTAGATAAGTTATCCAACCTGATAAACATAAAAAGAATAGTGTATACAATTTAAGAAAAAAATTGACAGTATTGTGTATTTTTGTAAATAATTGTAGTAAAAAATCAACCGCCAGACTCCTACTTATTTAACATATAAAAATTTCAACTCTTTCATTGTGGAGTTTATTGACACCATATTGAATATATGTAAATTATTTAATATATTTATCAGTCAAACCTTATATGTATATAGAGATCACTGATAAAAACTCCAAAAAAACTGACAATATACTGTTCATTGTTACGTGTCGGTGTCTCTCAAAATAAATAAGAAATTATTTATTTCATTTTGATTTAAAATATATATATGTTTTCAATGTAGAAGTTTCATATAAAAGACAATGTAAATTTTGGAAAAAGACGACTCATATGAAATGTGCGACCACAACAGGATTTTTAATTATTAGTTATAATAATAGTTTATTGCTTAGTCATATTATATTTAATTTAAATTGCGTTCTAAAAGTTGTCTAAAAATCAGCAACTGAATGGTGTGGTAAGGGCTTTGTAAACTATTGCTGAAAAACGCAAGCATTTTTTATAATAAAATGAAATACTATTAGTCAATCACACTGTACATCATATCTCTACAACAAAGTTATCAGGGTACAGTATTATTACATTTTTAATTAGTATTATAGCATTATAATAAAAACCAAGGCATATATATATATGTATGGAAATTGAATAATAAAACCATTTATTGAATGGAAATGGGCATAAGATTTTTTTCATATACGAATATAAACCAAACCGTATAGATGTCAAATCGCGATTATTTCTGTTGGCAAGTGGCTATTATTAATCATTGAATGGAAAATATTGAGACTTTTCAGACGGTTGATAGATTTATATGTTCCACAGCAAAGCCAGCGTCGATTGCAGCACTGCAGAGGCCCGAGTAACGGAAATAAATTTCCTGGAATATCTCGCACAATTCCACCTTACGCGAACGCAATAAAAACGTGAAATTAAACCCTCCTACTGTACAAACTTGTTCCAAGTTTACAGTGAGGCTGATAAAAAAGATTTGACTTTGTGACCGATTAGTCGGACCGTGGCATCAGCTCGCAAAGAATCTATGAAGAATACAACGGATAGCAATTTTTCTGCAATCACAGGTGGGGCACAACTGTAGAGTTGACTACGTGATAGATGATTGCTTTTTTATTACAACCGTTTTATGCTCGTTTAAAAAATATATATTCAACACATTTGGAAAAATCTATGTGAACTATCAATTTGTAACACAATAATAGCCACTTCAACGATATTGGACTTTGTATTACTTAGAGATAAGACCCCTAAATGAAAATTTTCAAAAAATAATTTAGATTTTTTAATCTATTTACGACTTTCTATCAGAAAGTCTGTTTAAAAAAAATCTAAATTTTAACATGTCCACAACAAAAATAATATCCTTCTGTAATTTCTCTCTCAGGAGAGAGATGTTAAGAGAATAACTTATAATCATTGCCGCCTGTGTGTTCAAGTGGTCAACGCAGTTCTCGTAGAAACACTTCTGTTGAGATAAACTCCATTAGGAGTCTATATGCTCCACATTGGGAGCGGACATGGTCTAAAATTTCTCTCTCAGGAGAGAGATGTTGAGAGAATAACTTAAAATCATAAATATTTTTTACATTAGGAGCTGGCATTGTTTATAAAATAGAGGAATAAAAAGTTAATGATAATAAAAGAAAGAGACAAATTTAAGTTTTAATTGGATATCAATTTCACTTGGAGCAATATGGACTATACATATAAAATCGAACGAAAGAAGTGACAAACTGCTTTTTATTCGGATGTTTTATATTTAAAAAGGTTTTTTTTTATCGAGAGTGTATTATTGTCGATTATGAAAACAGCAACATATTCCACTAATGATGAAAATTTGATTATTGATTTAAATTAAATGTATTGTAATTCTGAAAAATTAATTTATCTATTTTTTTTTTGTTTATCTTTGTCCTCGAACTTTAGATCTATGTTTCGGTCATAGCTCACCTTTATTGAAAAAGGCTTTTTTTGTAGTGCAATGCATTTTATTACTACTGAGTAGGTTCAACATGGATGCTGTAATTATCACTGCAACTTTTTGTTGGCAAATGCAGTCAGCAAAGAATCACAACAACATATTGCACGCTCATTCAACTTAAATGCCCCACTTAGCCTTCAATATAACAAGAATTACGACATGTGATCGATAATCTTTTGATTTGGTTTTTTGGTTTATTTAACGATATAAATCTTTAATAACTCCTGAGCATACAAAATAGGATTTTGAAACAATTAGAAACACAGGCAGCAAGTTTATTAGCTGGTCATAAGGAAATCGACAATAAAACACTTGAATAATTTTATAACCCTTCACAGCGTTCTTTGATTGATTTTATATGTATAATAATAAATAAACATTCATATTAAAAATAAACTGCCATGAATGGTTTTTGTTTACATTGGTGGTTAATATTTTACTTATCCGGTTCAAATATCTCTACTTTTGTTGCACAATAAAATCAGTTTTTTTATAATTTTAAAAATAAAATTTGGCATAAAAAATAAAATTATTTACTCTGCTTTTTTCAAATATTAAATTTTATTTCACAAAATTAAAACAGTGCTTCCATTAACTATTGTTTGTGTAACTTCCATTTCAATATGAGTATTAATAATATAAGGATGTATAAAAAAACATTCCAGTTCAACGTTGGGTAAAATAACATTTTTTCCAAATGAAATGTGAAAAGAACAGAAATAGTAATTTTATTTAGCAAAATCTGAAAATAGTTTTATCATACATGAAATATGTTCTAAAACTGTTGCTTTTATCGTATCTTTTTTTGCGATGGCAATTTCAAGTCAAGTCAAACTGTTACGGCTATGCCTTTGGATAAAAATTTACAAATACGGGATTAAATCCCATACTGAACACTCGCATTTTAGTTTCTATATATTTATTATTAAAATACAAGACAAGTAAAATAGAATCATTCACAGAAAAAGTTACGAAATCATTTTTGAAATACTTACTATTTACTACGTGTTTCATAGAGCGTACAATTTTACAGACAGTTTAATTATTATTGCAACATTTTACGGAAGCAAAATAAATATGAAAGTAAATCCTGGTTTACCACTGAGCAACAACCTTTTCTTTATACATAACGATTTGAACATTTTTATGAATTACTTTTTCGATCGGCGTTACGTAAACCAATGAATGAATCATTTCTTGGAAAAACCCACAGTGCAATAATAGCTGTTGAATTTTAATTTATTACTTACACAATTTCAAATTAATTAATCACAGGTTTTTATTCATGTTTTTGTCATATTATTTGCCCTCTCCTTCGATACAGAATTACGTTTACATTAATTATAATACTTAACAAGTAGACTTAATTCAGTGGTCAATTATTATTATGAAATTATAAATGATATGGCTCGTGCTAATTAAACCCTCTTAAAAGTTAATAACGTAACACAAAGTAATATCATAAGTAAAGCTTTTTTACCCGTGTAAAATTTGTAGCCTCTCTTACATCAATGTTTAATTTTTTGTGATAATATTGACTCTAGGAAAATGTAATACATAGCTTGCTTCTTATCCTACATGAACCACATAAAAAGTGAATTTGAATTCTGATTCGGTATTGAGGTTTTTTTAAGCCTTACCAAAGCACAAACTAAAATAAATTGTTTATTGAAAATACAATTCATAAAAGAAGATTTATTTAAGCCCTTTTTATGTATGAAACCACAATACTTTATAATTATTCCACATTTTCACATCAAGACCGGCTAGAGTCAGTATACTCAGTCTTGGTTTCTATGTAAGTTTGAGATAAGCTGGACAATTAATTTTATCATTTTACATGAGCACTTTTGATTGATTTACTTTTATATATGATTATCCAGTCCGTATCACACTATTAAAAATGTAGAGTAAGTAAGCACTTTACATCATGTTTATTTTTTCTCTAAGAATCAACAGCTATATATATAACACAATTTTATTATCGTATAATGTAATACAAGAAATCGTTTTTCACCCGTATTATACCTTCCTACGTTAAATTATTAAGTGCTCACGTAGTTTAAATAACAAATTAAAATAGACGAATTGAGTTATTAACTCTTAGTGAAAGTAAAGAAAATTATTGAAAAAATAATAACGGTGTTGTTTTTGGTTACTAATATTCAATTAACATTAAACACCCACGTATTTTTTCGCATACAATAACAGTGATTCATAAAAATCTGAGTCACTTATCGTTTTCTAAAGGTAAAAAGCGTTCTGAATAAATTTTGAAAAATACCGTATTGCTGTCACGAATTTATTCTTTATGTATTTGTAATGAATAGAATTTATTATTTATAGAAAAAGATGATTAAGAAGGAAAATAGTAGAGAATAATACTACATCAATGTGCGTTAACATTAACAAAGTAGAAATATTAAAAAAACTAACTTTTAAAAACCATATTAAAAATGTAGCTATTTTAACGAAAAGTGGCGGTTTGTCTTTAGTTTAAAAAATACTCAAAATTTAAGTAACTTAAAAAACGTTATCAATATTTCATAAAACAATGTTTTTGATAAAAATGTATTGTTATTTTTCAATCATGCTAATTTTTTGTATTTAAATAAAGTATTGATAAACAATTTACCTCAACTTTTTAAAATATAATAAACAATAAAAAAAAATGATTACGTCAATACCAAATGCCGTTTTAAGAGTTATAGCATTCATTTATCTTTAATAATCAGAAAATGAACACAATGTTTTGAGAATATTTGGGTACTTTAAAATCGTCCGAGACCAAATTAAACTAGTTATATAGTGGACTTTTTTTGCATAAGTTATGAAAAACATTGCAAATAGATCTATTAGAGGTGGAGTGAGCCAACTAGTAAACTGGTAAAACATTTTCTTATACTTTTAAGTACTATCACGTCTTTACATGGTGCTTTGGTGGATTTCATATTTTTATTTTACGGAGATAACACTATTACAGTGTGTATTAACTGAGGTTACTTTACTTTTACGATACTTTAAGATGTGTAGATAATAACAAAGCACTCAACTATTTTCTTTTTCTTAAATACCGCTTAGCTCACCTCACCTCTAATGAGCCCAAATAAACTATTTTTGTTTTGAAATATGCAAAATTTGCACTCGATAATATGACTAAATAATTTCAATAATTTCAATTTTGTAATGCAGGGTTCATATATATTAGAAATTGTCATATTTAAACGCCTGCGCAAGTGTTGGTGTGCCGCCTACATTGGGCTACTTTCTTCTGAAGAATGAGCGACGAAACAACAAACGCTTTTCAACATTTTATAGAACTCATTTCTTTTTCATTTAATTATTTGTCAATCCAAAATTATTGTGACAATAAAATACTTAGAATTTTGTAACACGTATCTATAACGATGTGTATCACTATTACGTGCAGCGATGGGTAATAAATTTAAAATTCACCCTCTCTAAACTAAGCAACTGAGTAACATATTATGAGGCCATATATTTCACATTGTGAGCGTACATGGATTTAAAAAAAAAAGCGTAACCTGTTGTTGAGTATAATGAAAAATAATTTATTTAATCTGTAAAAAGAAAGAATTGATATTTCCTACTTATTGAACAGAAAATCAGATAAAAACGTTGAATTATTTAAAAAAAATGTTCGATAGATTTTTTAATTTGGAGAATACTAGTGAATAAGACTCCTGATATTTTTTTTACTCAATTTTATAAAAATAACTCCGGTGCTGCTCTTTATTTAAACCACGTGGAATTTAAACACTGTTTTTTTTAAATATTATAAATACTTTGAGAACTTATGTTGACCATACATACTCGCGCAAGAATTTCACCTTACGCAGAGAGGCAGATAGTTAATCGAGTTTGGTTTGTTTGTGTGAATGTAATCAAATATACATATATACGAATTATTATTATTATTGTGTTTGTGTAGAATGACGTCACAGTTTTAATCTGTTACTTTACGGTGTGAAGTACCATGCCCGCGGCAAGGTCTTCCTCTCTTCGGCATTTGCAGACGTAGGAATTTCGTTTTGGTTTCCGACGAGGAAGAGAGGAGCACCTCAGACGACATGATGTCGAAATGCGTTTCACGGTATTTGGATGTGTCAGTTTATTACCAACACTCTTTAGAGATAAATAACAAGGTTTAAATAAAGCTATGAACACATATATGTAGCTACATGAAAAATATCAAATGTTTAAATAGGTGTTAAAATTCTCATAAAAATGGTAAAATATTTTTTTGTGAATATATTTGTAACTTTTTTTCAAAATTAAATATATTTTACTTTACTGTAAAATGAATTTTTTGTTTGTTTATTTATTGCTATCAAATCAAATCAATGAATGCGTTGTGACTTTCAAAATTTTGATAATTAATAGAAAATTGATTTATATTATATATTAAAAACAAGTTTCAATCGAAATGGAAATTGATATTTTTGTTATTCCATTTTATTGCGTAACTATGATAGTACTTAGCCTCCAGATTCAAAGAGGCAAAAACGTATGACACCTAGTTGCACAAACAGTAGAGTACTTATACATTTAACGATTATTTTTTTAAATATATTGGGATACGACCGAATACGTTGAAAGAAATATTATTGTTTTACTTGACAATTATATTTATTTAATTGTATAGTTTTGATATGAAGCGTCCAGTAAATACATATGTTTACAATGTTTTAATGTTTTAAGCAAAAAATGTTTTTTTTTCAATTGTATTATATCTTTATATAAAAACAAAGTAACAGCGTTTATTAAACAATAAAACATATCGACTGTGGAAAGGAAAAAGGACGTAACCCACACATATCAAATTTTACAGGAGGCGCTACACACGTATTTCGATGATTTTGTAACATATGCAAATTATGAATTATACACAACCTTGAAGTGCACGGAGACTTCTAAACTGGTGTTTAATTGACATAGTTTAATATTAATTAAAAAAAATGTATAGAAAAACCTTTATTTCAGTCTTTTTTCTTGGTTTTATTTTTTTATAAGGTCATCTTTTTCAAACTTAAAAGATAAATTTAGATACTAATTCGGAATTTGCAGCTTGCATCCTTTTGATAGAACGTGTATCAAGTTTGATACATTGTGATTATCGAAAAAAACCTGTTTTGAAAAAACTGTGGGTTACGTCCTTTTTCCTTTCCACAGTCGATATAATTAAATAAATAAGAAAAATAAAATTTTAAATACAAATACCAGATTTAAATTATTCCAATCCATTAATATATTGCTAATTACAATTTCAATTTTTTTTCGTTCGTTTATATTGAGTTTTGAAACATATAAATTGTATCAATTAATGTAAAATTCCACATAAAATACGCGCTTAAAAAGATGTGTTGAAATGTTGTCATATTGTTTTTTGTAACAAGACGCTTCATACACGTAAATTTATACCTTAAAAATATGTGATAAAATTTACACGTTCATATCGTACCATAAAAATAAATACTTGTATTACTCATTACTTACTACAACATAAAACGTCACGTATATCAAGTCATAAACCTTCAAAGAGATAAATCAACAAATACGCGATAAAAAGTCTAAATAGTGTGAGGGAATACATAAAATTAGTTATTACGAAGAGATATTGAGAAATAAAGATACTGACTTCTTGTGTATTCAAATGATTGAGAAAAAATGTGACAGCGTGCTATTTAAATTGCTAATGTGTCCATCATTTTGGCATACAAAAGTCGCTTAATAAATCACCAAATAAAATCATCGAAACCATAAAGTGATTGTTTTATTACTATTGACGACTTTCGGTGTATCATCTCCTATCGGCAAAAAAATACGACTAATATTAAAATAAATGATAAGAAATTTTAAATACTTATTTAAGTATTGATATTATATATATTGGTTCAATTATTTTGTTGAATATGAGTGCACAGAATAATACTATTATGCAATGGTCAAAAAGTATGCTATTTCAAGAATACCGCGATTAGTCCTAAATTTTACTGTCAATATTGTGACCATAGATATCTGATGAAAAATTGATCATTGACAGTACAATATTACGCATTTTTGAAAAATGGTATCATTGTTTTCTGCATTTTGGTAATATTAGAATTCATCACACGAACTTATTTGTGGTCTCGACACGTCGCCAAGACAATTTATTCCATGCTTTTGAGCCTTAGGATACTGGTACTGTGTTTTCATGCGAAACTAATGACCCATATTGTGTTTTTATCAATATTTTGATGTTTACACGAATAATTAAATATTATCGACATCCAAATAATTACGCCTGTAATTGATCACAGTTATGTTAAAATATTCATAGTCTTAAACGATCAAATCGCGTTAATGAATATTACAATTATTGTGGCAAATATTATGGAAATTAAAACCACATATTGCACAGATAAGCTAAATACAATATTAATTGCTTTTATATAACAAATATGATATAAGATTCATCATCATAATAAATTACATCAAAATGAAAATATGTAAAGAAAAACGTATGTAGATGTTATAATTTAGTAATGATACTTGGCGAAGAAACCACAATGCCTTATCATGAATTGGCTGGTGTGTAAATAAATACATTTATCACTTATTATTCGAAATTACTAATAGAACACTGCGCGATTCGTTGTTTTTTTTTTCTTCATTAAATGGGATAAGTGTAATTTTTTTTAACTTTTTACTCATTAATTTACAACTAAAAAGCCAAAGGTGTTATTAATATTTACCTTTTGATTTCTAAGAGAGTTAAATACTGAGAAATAATAGTCATCAGTTAGAAAATAATTGTTCTGCGTTGGTATATTATTAAGCTTAGTATATAATATATATTACTTTTGGAAAACTAGGCTCATTCTAAGTCAAGTAATAAACTGTATTTAGGACAGTTTGTAACTCTCTGAAATTACTATAACAACGTCTAGTAAACTCTTTCTCTCTCGTAAACAATTTTTGCTGTCTAATTTAATTGATATTATAGCGCTATTTTAATTGCATTGCTTAATTGTCTTATCAGTACTAATTAGAAGACCACTTATAAAAATAAATAGCTGCGATTTGTCTATTAACGTCGAGATTTTGAAAAATATTAAATATTTCAGAAAATACCAAAGAACTGAATCACTTTAATTAAGCTATTTTCGATTAGCCAATGTTTTTATTATTGTGGTGGTCTTCAACTGTGTAATAATATATTTAAATTTAAAAACACGCTGTGAAAAACAAGCTCAATAGTCAAATGCCGTAAACACGTAAACCAGTTACTTACAATTATAATTCTTGTAAATGTCTTCTTTACGCAGTTAGAGAAGGAATTTACAAGAAAAACCATTTATTGTCTCATGTAATATATCCCGAGAAAAGCTTTATATAATATTTAAATCGCTCGTACGTAATGCCATCGTAACATGTATTTTAACCTGGCATATTTAAATTTGTGTCGTGACTTATATACTTTTACGTGCATATAAAATTATTGTTGATTTATTTATAAATAATTCATTTTGTTTCTTTGAACTGAATAATGGAAATATTTCTGAATCAAATGTAGCTCCTGGATACTTAACCATCATACACAACCAAATGTAATATTCTTTGAAAAAACTGTGCGTATGAAAAATGTATAAAATTATAAAATATTTCCGTTAAAGTGAATTAATTGAAATTCAATCGATAATTTTCATCACAATTTCAAAAGAAATACGTCATCATTTTCAAAGTGGAATGTTTAAATTAACTAATACTTATTCACGTTTCCGTGCAATAATAAAAATGAACCGCATTTTAATATCACTTTATATCTATTGTAAGAATCGTTGACTTTGAAAACTAAACAACACATTATTGCAAACATCTTCTATAATTTTTTTCCTTAATTTTATACATTAATAATTTTTTAATACTTCTAAATTATTTTTTTAAATTTTGAGATAAAATATACAAAAAATTATTATTTTACCGTAGTAATGATATTGCTACTATTTTTTACATTCAATTATCAATAATTAAAGTATACTATACTACGTATGTATTTTTAAATGATATAACAGTTTCTTATTTCAATGTATTCTTCGAATGGTGAGCATTAATGAGACGAAAAAAAACCTATTTTGACATCTTAAAAATAACTGCTTAGATTAAAATATTAAAAATATAAATGTATAATTTGAAATAATTTTGTAGCAGCATTTCATTAATTACTGTTTTTAGATAAAAAAATATATCAAAAAACATTTAGTGATAGAATGCATCAATTGCTGTGATATTAAATGCATTCCACGCTAATCGTTTTCTATTATTCCATGCTGAATATTTTATAAGTTGGATGGGTAAATAATAGTGTGACATATTCTAGTCGCGTCTAGCCTCTTTGTTATGTCTTGACTTCCGAACGGATTGCACAAGTGGGAAGTTAATAGATTTATGCCGAGGCGCATTTGTCATCATTCATGTTTACTAGAAGAAGAAAGTTACGAAAGTTTTGAGGCCGTTTGCGATTTGACACGATTGATCTTGTAAATAAAAAGTCTAGTCCTAATTAATGATAAAAAGTTTCAATCGGCATATTTTTCATATCTATCATAAATATATATTTCAACGGCTACTATTATTACAACTTTCTATTTGATTTTTGATTATAATTTTTCAATATATCCACCAAGTTTCATACACCGGCTATGGATAATTTAGTCGAATAAATATGATTCAGGATACTGATCACGTGAGATACTTTAGTAATACGTATCGGTATTTAAGATGAGAACAATAAAATATCGAAAAAATCTTACCTGGAGAAATTCCCAACGCGCTGCAGGTGTTGTCAACATCTTTTCTCATCTGCTCGATGGCCAGCGATAGGACGGGTTCGATCTTCTCTCGGGCGAGAGCACTGCTGCACGACGTCATGAGGTTTTCATTTGCAGAGCTGAGTCCATCTGGTTCTTCCATCTTTACTATTCCCAAGTTAGCTTGAGACGTAAAACCAGAAGTCAGAGAGTCAAAGTTTAAAGGTCTCAAATTGAATCGCTTCTGAAAAGAGGTATCTTGCAATACTTCTCTCAGCAGCTGATAATTTCTAGGCTTTGTAGGGTTTTCAAGTTTAGGTACTAGCAATGCTTGATCGCAATCTGATTGCAGCACGTGGCTTAAGTCAGTCTTCTGTTGCTGATACGTAACAGTATCTTGAAGAATTTGATTCTCTTTCAAAAATTCTTCAATATCTATGGCTGCTTCGTCTTTCACGGGTCTCGTTATATACTGAGAAGGTGAAACAGGTTGAAAGTGATACGGAGAAGGATGATTCGAATATGACGTACAAGAACTAGCTGGGGAATAAGGATGCGGAGAATTTCCTGAATACTGGGGAGAAAGAAGAATATTCGGTTCTTCTTTGATTGTAAGTAAAGAAGAATAAGAATTGGAAGATTGGTAAGAAATGTTTGAAGTATCGTATGGAGAACAAGGTTGGATGTTAAATGTAGGAATAGATCCTTCGTCTGAAGACGGGGATGGAGTTGGATAGATAGGAGACTGATAACCAAAATTATGAAATTGCTCAAACAGTGCTGTGTTGTTGTTTTGATACTGATTAATTTGTGGTATATTCTCAGTCTTAAACGTTGGCACAGACTTCAGCTGCGGAATATTGTCTTCAAGAATCGTCGTCGGGAAGTCAAAGTCTCTGAGATTATTTTCTTTTATCTTCTCAATGCCTTGCAAGTATTCTTCGTCTTCTTGCGCGTTAAACATAGGCTCTGGTGATGTGGTGGGGTCTCCGAAGAGGTTCATGAGATGCCGCAGGGATGGCGGTGAGACGGGGACTTCACCGTCCGGGGGCAGCAACGACAGATCGAAGCTGTCGGCTGAATAGTTGTACGAACAAGGCGGTGAAAGGCCAGCGGATGGAACTGTCTGGGGCATCTACAAAATGAAAAAAAGACAAAAATTAGTAAAAATTACATTTAAAAAAACGGCTCTAACTTGTCGTGGTAATCAGAGAAGATGATGAGGTAATTTCTCATCTTTTATTTTAATTAAGTTCATGTCACCATTTTTGCTTTAATAATAATTATTTTTATTTATGATTAAATTTAGCATCAATAAACAACATTTTCTATTTGAGGAAGTTGCACAGACATTATTTTAATATTATTTGTTTTTTTACCTCGATAACTTCATGAATTTTATTTTGTTGAATTCAATTTCGTTTCGTTTATATTTATCTCACATTATTCTAAGCCAGAAAGTTTTTAAAAAAGAACAGTATTATTGTGAACTACTATTTTACTTTAATTTATTATCCAAGTATGAAATATTCCCACCAAAACAATATAACGAGAGCTTACTATGGCTTTAGATAGCAAAATAAACGACAAATTATAATACGTTCATACACATGCGGCTATGAATAAAATAATTATTATTATCTCTTGCATGAAACGTATGCGTCATTTAGAGAGTGGTGACGTCAAATGACGCCATTATGGATTCCTCACGCGGTATATTTCCTGGGACACTGATGCAGATCCTGTCAATATAGCACATGTTTAAGGATTTTCACATGTAACGAATAATCCGACTTGTCAACGTCACTAAACATGTTTATTATTTTTAATGCGCGTTTACAATATGCTCTCTTATACCAACAGCTGGCATTTAATAATTCAATTGTTGCTTTTTTTCTATTTAACATCATAATGTTAAACAGCTTGATAGTTTTTTTAAATGCTTTAATTTTCAACTAATTCAACAAAAAAGGGACAGCTTAAGTGTTATATTTGATTTTTATTAAATATAACATTAATATAAATTGAAGTAAACTTTTACAAATAATTTATATTGTTTTTCCCATTTTTTTTTGAGATACTATATCGACTGTGGAAAGAAAAAAGGACGTAACCCACACACATCAAATTTTACAGGAGGCGCTAAAAACGTGTTTTGATGATTTTGTGACATATGCAAATTATGAATTATACACATCCTTGAAGTGCACGGATACTTCTAAACTGGTGTTTAATTGACATAACCTAATATTAATTTTAAAAATTGTCTCGGAAAAACCTTTATTTCAGTGTTTTTTTTTGGTTTTAATTTTTTACAAGGTCATCTTTTTCAAACTTAAAAGCTAAATTTATATACTTATTCGGCATTTTCAGTTTCCATCCTTTTGATAGAATGTGTGTCAAGTTGTATACATTGTGATTATCGAAAAAAAGCTGTTTTGGAAAATTGAGGGCTACGTCCTTTTTCCTTTCCACAGTCGATATGGATATGGATAAACATTGCAAACAATCACTTGAATTGTAATTCGGTGAATATAAACATTTTTCGAGCGATAAAAGATTGGAAAAACGCATAGCAAAAAGTATGTATACTGAGTTACTCGAAAAAAACCTATTTTTTTACCATATTTATACAAATAAAAAGCAGCAAAGAGAAGAATAGGTATTTGTTAATTAGTTATTATTTTTAATGCCGTCGGTATACTCTATGAAATTAAGTTTAAATTAATAATTCGACTATGGAAAGAAAAAAGGACGTAACTCACACATAACAATTTTCACGGAAGACCAAAAAACGTTGATAATTTTGGGCCAAAGACAAATAATTAAATATGCACAACTATGAAATGTATGAAGACTTATAAACTGATATTAATTGAATATTTTTAAAAAAGTTTTAAGTTTTTTTTCCTGGTCTCAATTTCCACAGGTCCTTCTTTTTTTTTCAAACTTAAAACATAAATTTATTAAATAATTCGGCATTTTCAACTTACATTCTTTTGATAGAACGTGTATTAAGTTGTATACATTGTAATTATCGAAAAAAACTGTGGTCCTTTTTCCTTTCCTCTGTCGAATGTATTCAACAGAGATGTTACAACTAAAATTTTAATGACTTTATATTTTTTATTACTATGGTAGCATGTTCGTCATTAAAGTTATATTTCAACGTTACATCATTTAAAATTCTTTAAATTAAATAAAGATAATTTAATATTTACGTACATCTTCTTATTTGCATACACATCTTTCTGTTTACATTGGCTAGTGTACTTGCTTTCATCAAAAGCGTGATTATCAAAATGTGAATTCTGAGAACCGAATCTAAAAATAATCGTGAGTTATGCTGTGAAGACGGTTTTTGAAAACCGACGGCCGAAGACCAGCCGAAAAATAACAGAAGCATACATTAAAAATAAAAAAAAGATTACATTGTAAACACCACTTTTTTTTGATAGTGCAGGGTCACAACTTAGTTACCGGTATTTAAACTGTTTTTCAATAACGAAAAAAATAATATTTAAAAAATGTCAATACCGGTATTTAATGTATAACAACATATAACTGTAATAAAAAAATGTAAATCCGATTAGCGATGATTATGAAAATGGTTTCTTCTTTATCACGTCTATTTAAAAATGGTTGACTGATGTCATCAAATGATTGAGCTGTTTAAAGGAAAACTTTAATCCAAATAAAATATTGAACTTAAGGTCTGTATGGTATAGATATTTTTAATCACGGTCTTTAGTTGTATATTCGGTACTACTGTCTTAATTTTTCGTAATTATTATTATATTTTTCAAGTTTTTATAACCGATATTGATTTTTTCGGGTCCATGGCACAATAGTCAACGTCGTTGGCTTTCACGGTGGACCTATCATTTATTCAAGCATTGTTTCAATCGATTTATCGATTTATGTTCGAAGGTATTAATGTTTTCCCTAAAATTTCCTCCTACCATTCCAATTCTAAAATAACGGGACGAAGTGAGAGCGATTAGTTTAACACTAGTTCTGTACTTACCCTATTTGTACTAACATTACTGATCAACTGAGTTAACAAACAGCCCTCGAAGAAAAGATACTTCCATCAGGACACAATATGCTTCACATTGTGAGCGACTATGTATTAAAAAAGTGTATTTTTAATACCGATATTTGACACGATATACTGAAATACCGATTTTAATACGTTTGTCTGGTATATCCCTGGTCGCAACAATCTTTCAAAGTGTTCTCACGCCAAAGTCTCCCGGTTGAATTCGTTTAATTATTCTTGGGTTCATCTCAAATAATTTGATATTCAAAATTGCATGGCAGAAATACAATCTACTGAAGTAGATGTTTTAACTAATTTATATATATCACATTAATAATACGTGTATTTTTTTTTTTAAAGTAAGAAAATGGCTAATTATTATTCAAAATTGATAACTTTGTCACTCCACTTACGTTAGATTTATAACTGTAATGACGTTCATTATTTGAAAAATGAATTTTATGTTATCGTTATTCCAATGATTATTATTCCAGCCAGTAAAATAACAAACATTTATTTTTCGTTTTTATATCGTTTTTAATTCTATATTTTATACAAGGTAATAAGGAAATATGTAAATTAAAAATAATTCAGTCATTTTGTATCATTTGACACTACATTGTAAAACTACAAACATTTCAATTTACGGCCAAATGTAATAGATTATAACAATATTTAATTGGCTACGCTACCATTTATATTAGATTTGTCATTCGATGGAAAATATGAAAAAAAAAAATATCTACTGCGAACGAGTTTTGAACGGAATGGCGGCCTTGTATAAATAAACACAGCCGAAAAAAATATTTAACTTTCTTGGTTTAGATTTGAACTAACATTTAACATGTTTTCAAAACAGAAAAAAATACTGTTCACTATTTTATCAGCGACGCTGAACTTTTTGTTAGGACGTCGTCGTTTTAAGAAAATAATTGATAATTAAAATTTATTAATTGATTTGGCATTAACTTGGTAGAACTCCATTATCAGAGGGTAAAAATATCAAAGTATTTTTGTTCTACAGTTTTTAATAATTTGTATGAGTTGATAGCTATTTCGGCTTTCGCCATCGTCAGAACTATTCTGTTCTATTCTGAATAGTTCTGACGATGGCGAAAGCCGAAATAGCTATCAACGCATAAAAATTATTAAAAACTGTAGAACTAAAATATCTTGATATTTTTACCCTCTGAATGAAAGTTCACATACAAACAGTATTTAGTTGACCACAATGTCGGTAACAACACAGCCAGGGGCGGGCTGGAGGGGGCTCGGAGGGGCTCGTGCGTGCCCCTTGTTAAATTTTACTAAGGTTGGCGAGCCCGTTGTTAATTTAAGAGAAAACCATATCCTCAGATCAAATTAGTATATAACAGAAATTTATGACTAATATATTATCTACGCCAGTTTTGGTATACAGAGATGTACATTTTAGCCATTTACATTGATAATTTTAGGGAAAATTACATATTATAGGTGTATACAGTAACAATCGATTTCTTATTTAAGTATTAAATATAATTGCATAGGAGTGATAAAAATCGTCACTCCTTTCCCAGAACACCGAGAATTGCTTTGAGATTAAGCGAGCCTTTTGTTAACGTATTGGTAGTCAAAGCTTTAATTATAAGTGAACAAACCATTTTTACAACCACATACATACAATTACATAAATTTATGTATCTTTGTATTTAAACAAAAAAAACGATTCGCTTATTTATTAAACATTTTTTTCTTATTTATTTCATGTGTTTTAGAATGAAATTTGCATTTTGCGTAAAATAAGTGTTAAAAAATGTTTACTGGCTTAATTTAAAGTTATTTAAGTGATTTTTTTTCCAAGAAAATAATTGTTGATATTTCTTTACGGATTTTTTTACAAAGGTGGAATTAAAGTGCGAAATTTCATGGCATAGCTTGGCAGGTAGGCAAGCACAGTCGTGCGGCGCGCGGCGTTTGCAAAATGCGGAAATCTACAAAAAACACAAAACCGTACCAACCGGCAACAATAAACAGCCGACTGACGAAATCTGTCACGACAATTTTATTCAAAGCCCGTTTTTGTTTCGCTTTACATTTAATCCGTCGACTGCGGGGGCCTTGGGCTTTTTGCGAATGGTCGATGAACTTTAGTGAATTCGGAAGGCTTCGCGGGATACCTATCCAGCCGCTGAAATGCGACGCTAGTCTCAAAATTGAATCAGTACGGCGTCATGACGTATCGGCGCCACTTTGCATAACTCGGCGAGAAAAAAAAACAAAGGTATTTTTTACAACTGGTTGAAACAATAGTCAAAAGCTTCAGGAATGTTAATTGTTTTTGTACAAGGCTTTTAAGCAATTAAATATTAATATCAATGTATAATAATTAACGGTGAGTTTCCGTTTTCTTTTTTGTAAAACATTGCAAGAGTACATTTAATCTTACACGAATTAGATTTCCTTAATTAAAATCGTTATTGAACCTTTTTAGGTCTTAGAATTAATAATCGTTGAACAAGTAATATTTAAAACGGCAATAATACTTTTGTAGTCATTATGTTTTTTAACGATAAGCATGTTATTTAATAAAATTATTTCAATATTGTAATATTTTTTCCATTGTTAAGAAAACTTCAGAAAACTCTAAAAACAGAAATCACATAATTATTAAATGAATTCAATATTTTTTCTTCTATATATGTACATTACGAAATCACCAACAATATCAACGAATTGTAAAATAGTCGTGAATGAATTATTAATCAAATGCTGTTAAAAATTCAAAACAAGATTTTCATTATGTAGTCTATTTGTTACCGTAGAAAAAATATTTTAACTGAATATTGAAAAATATGATACTAAAAAATTCTTATTGTTTATTAACAATATATTGTTCTATATAACAATCAAATTTGACACTTAAATCATTATTCCTGTTGCCAAGCCATAAAAAATATGATAGTTTAACCTATAAATTATTGGGATATTTACAGAATGTTACAATACGTCAGAGTTATAACGCACATATCAGAATACTCTGTAATAAAGAGAATATGTATTGATTGAAATATAAAATCTACATACAATGTCAAATTATTGTATTATTTCAAACCGACATTGAGGTGAAACTTGACGTGACGTTCTAAGCAAGATGTCAGAGAAAGGGGTGTAAAGCGAAAAACGCGCGGGAAAACAAACAACATGGCGTGATTCATAAACTGACATTTAAGATGGCGCATGGAAACTGCAACAGGTTTAATTGCTTTCTTTTTAAAATCTAGATTTAATGAAAGTGGTATAAAATTGCGGTCTATATTAAACATATTATTGATTTAAGAACACGCTGACATATATACAATTTAAAAAAATATGTAATTAAAAACGATTTTTGTAAGACAAACAAATTAATAAAGTGCCGGCTGTAAGCATACCATACTTTACCAACAGCATTATTTGTCTTTGAATGAGGTTTTAACACATAATTTGTACATTTTTGGATGGGAAATTCCAAAAAAATGCTATTTATTATCAATAGATTAAAAATTAATTTATACATATTTTAGAAGCAAATTTGTACTCAATTAAAAAAAAAGTTAATATGTCACAATTTAATATCTGACAAGGAATCTCTCAAACATTAAAACTATAAAAATAAAACAAAATGTTTGCATACATAAGAGCACTGTGCATAGGTATATTTTTAAACATTTATATTGCTTGGAATAAATATGTATACAATCGTTCTACGTTGAAATGATAAGTCAATTTTATATATTACAATTTTTTTTTGCTGAAAAAATGAGGTTGTTTATAATGTTACATTTTTTAATAAAATATATAATAATAAAAAAAATATTGAAAAATACTGAAACTGTAAATGAATTGTTTGAAATAAATTAAATGTATACGTACATAACCTCACTTTCATGTTTTTATAGTATGACAGATATGAGCATCGCTAAATGTTAAATATTACAAATTCCTGGCGACAAATAATTACTTGCTTCTCCCAGCAGATCACATAACTGAATCTTAAAAATAGATTTTCGTATATTAGATTTGGCAAAAGCACTTGAATATTGAAAACAAATCCGCAATAAACCGATCGAAATAAGGATTTCCGCATTGCTTAGAATATTTTAACCGGCGAAAAAAACACTTAAAAGAATCACTTGTATCATCACCTTTGGCGCTAATGTGCGCCCGGAACCATTGCGCAACCTGCTTCCGCTCAAACCCTGAACTCCAGTCTTCACTTCCAGGAATAGTCTCACGGGAGGACTGTTTTCATCCACTGAGCACTAAATATCGCGACCATTCTAGCCCTCAGTTTCGAGTCAACTGATCTGGCGCACTCGCTCTACCTCGCTAACGTCCGCATAACACCGTCTCGTTTACGCACAATAATCATCATGGGAAATACCTGATATAATTTACAGCGTGCAAAAAGTCTTTTATAATGTTTTTTTATCTCGTTTCGGCGTGCGGTAGCTGTGATACGTGCGTCTTGCTCTTATCGCGAGTCGACATTGTGTCGGTCGCCTTGGATTTTTCTCAAGTCCTCATGGCGTTAGTCTTCCTGGTGAAGTTCTGACGTCATTGGGCTGCTTTTATTCGGACACTAGACTGAATCAATGTTGCACTTCGCAACCGATACTGAAGTGACAGTTTCGCTTCATTGGATTTTTTAATGCCGAATAATTGCTTATTTTTTTTCAGAAACATAAAAAATCAGATTCAAAAACAGCGTAAACAAACTCCGAATCGAGTGACAAGCTCTTCTTATGGAAAAGCCATTGCCTTCTTAAACAATGTTTCCACAGTTTCTTATTGTAAAACATTTTAGACGCTTATTAAAATTATGTGAAATCAAATCGTAGGACATCCTTTTAATATATTATTTTAAACATAACCCACATCCTCTCTCAATGTGCAGTAAAAAAAGTTTTACGAAAAATCTTAGATATGGCGCGATTTGAAGGATTTGGGTCAGAAAAGTATTACTACTAAAGTGAAGTAGAACGAAAGCCCAACAACATGTACTGTTAAAGTTTGTTATCATTGGGAGCATTATATGTATCAAATCTTAAATTAGATGTGTATAACATAAGAAAAGAAAATCATGGAAAATGGCTTCGAACTTATTTATTTAATTTAAATTATGTACAAGTTTAAAATTATGCTACACATGATAATATTATTGATAAGTATATATTCGAACTGGGACACAAAGCAAAGGAGGATATTTAATAAAAACCGTGAGAATAAACGTATAACTTAAAAACTAAACGGCGCTGTTTTATATTCTAGCGTATTGCAATAAGATAATGATTTAAAATGAAACAACATTTTTTTATTCCCGAGTTTAACAGGAAACAAAATAACATTTAACTTTTATATCAACATCAAATTTAATTATAGCGTTAATGTACATGGTGGAATAATATGAACTCTTGATTTTTTGTATTTGTTTTTGGCTTGAAAACTGACCTAAGAGGCGTAAAAAGTATTCACCGCGTTCTTTGATACGGAAATAAATCGCCTCGTAACGCAGAATTTATATACAAAAACTAGAAAAGTTTCCAGCTATTTGATTGTTGAAATGTTGATAAGGTGTATTATAACGATACAATAATTATCGTGATGATCTATTAAAGATCACAATCTGCATCACTGCAAATCCCAAACCAAACCACAAAGTATTTCCAAACATAGTGTGCCTTTCTTGAATACCCACCGTTTTAATCTGTCATTACGTAGGATTGTATCTGCAAATAAATTGAGCCCCGTTTTGAAAAAAAATGCATTAGTCACGGAATGTAAAATCTCTGCAATACCCACGTACAGACGTAGGATGATATATATTTGCAATGGTTTATTAATAAACTGGCAAGGGTTATTCCATAATAAAAATAAACACTAGTAAAGCTATGCAATTGATTAATATTATACAAAATCACGCACATTCTATGTGATGATATAATCGTGTAGAATAATATTATTGTCATTCAATTTGAGTGATGTAATGGTTCCATACACCGTAAAGAGTAATCATAATGAATAAAAATGATTAATATTGCGGTCGTATCAAAAAAGGCAACGCTGACTTGTTAAGTATTTATTAACTAAGGATGTATGTATGAATTTATATAACATTATTAAATTTAAAAATAGTTGTACCTATTTTAATTAATTTAGCTAAACTAAATATTTGAAACGTATTTTATTATTTGTTTTGGTATTAAGTCAAAAACCTAAACTTTTAAATCTCCTTTCGATGGTTTCGGCGGTAACTTTATGGAAGTTCATTTTTAATAGAAAATTTAAATTAACTTTGATTATTCCACCTATTGTGTTACTAACTGTGACACGTGTTTCGCTTCTTTCAGAGGCATCTTCAGACTCACTATCGCAAAGTTTGCTTAAGTAATGAAGCAAGATTGATTCTAACATTTTAAAATTACGAAATTACAAAATGGTTTTGGGTTTTTTTTCTTTTAAGAGGAGCAAGGAGGGGGTGTAGAATCGAAATAAAGCAAACAAATAATGACACTAATCAGTTGCAATCAATCAGATTGGGATTTTTCCTTTTTAAGGGAAGCAAAGAGGGGATTATAAAATCGATGGCTCTGAAAGAGGCGAAACACGTGTCACAGTTAGTAACACAATACGTGGAATAATCAAAGTTAATTTAAATTTTCTATTTTAAATCTCCGTTTATAATGAATTTTGGAAGGCAGTACTGTGCCAAAATTTTTAAAAAATATTTAAATGTATGCTGTATTATAATGTAATATATTTAAAAATATTTAGTTAGAATCGAATGGCTTAACTTCAAAATACTTTGATAGTATAGTTTGCATATTTCGATAGAAACATTATGATGAGAAGATACAAAGAAAAGGTATAGCTTTCCAGTTCACAATAAATTAATTCGAAAATTCATTTGATGTTTTAAATAAACACAGTACTACCGAGAAATACTTTTACATACAAAGCTTTATATTACGAAATAGTTGACGTAAGATTTTATTATATTGGTAACAAATAAATATTTTTTATTTTTTTTCGGAACGCAATTATTTATAATAAGATAATTTCCCGTCAAATAAATAAACACAATAAACAAGTCATAAAATACGTTTTTTTTAATATATGATTATTACACAATGAAACCAATTTAAACCACACTTAGACCTCAAATTGTCAACAGTATTATTGTAAAACTAAAATTATTTAAGGTTTTTTTTTACAAATAAGTTGATTATATTTTTTACCGTCAGGCAGTTGTTGTTTGGTAATTGAATTTTTTGTGCACCAATAATAATTCTCAGTTAAAATTAGTGGAGCAATTTTTTTTTAATATAACCTATTAAGAGCTCTATTTTATATTATATTATACCATGCAGAACTGGTTCAATGTCAACGTATGGTCATTATTACAAAACATGTTATTGTTTTAAAAAATATATCACTTGTTTTATCGATAAAATTTAATTAAAAAAAGCCCAATCGGTTTTATCCATTCAATAAACAGTTGACTACTCTATAACTTAAATATATATATATTAATAAAATATTTTTTCTAGAAATATTGTATAAATAAGAAAATTAACAAGCGGCTTATAAACTCTGAATACAAATTAAAAATATGTACTAATAATATCATAGATTATAATGCATATTGTCGTTGCGCTTCAAAAGATGTAAATATTGCTGTTTTTTTAAAAAAAAAACAGCGGATTTTGAAAGTGCAACGAAGATATAAACATGCTATTTTTATTTGATGTAATACGTGTGCATCCAACATTTAAGCAAAAATTACCACAGGTAATTGAACATTTTATGTATTTGTATGATTTCACTAATGGTATTGTTAAAACCGCATGTATTTTTTCTCTTAAGAAAGCTTCTTCATAACTGTTGACCGCGATTGATAAAGCTTTTGCATTTTAACATGGATGGAATGGTACTAGCTTTTTTACTATTTATAAAAAATGTTGGGCGTGATTTCATTTATGTTTTTGTCAACTGGATAATACGTTCATGAAATGGGTTATTTAATAAACAATCAAAGGATTAATTTTTATTTTCTAGAAAAACGACAAAAAACGCCTTGCTGTGTAAGGACTGTTATAACAATATTCATGTAAACCATTTATGAAGAAATGCCGACGTTGGCTTGCAAAAGATTAATAATAACAACTTAATTAGGCAAACCATTCATTAAAATTCATTCGCGTAATTTTCCGGTGATACATGAATGAAAATTTTATATCAAGCTAAATAATTACTGTTCACATACAAGTCAATTAACAAGATATCAGTGATTCATTTTAAAATGCAACAGGTTTACAATTGCAATAAAGTCATTTACTTTATTACTTCAGTTGACACGTCATAATAAATACATTACGTAATTCATCAGGCAAAATATTTTTCGACAATGCTATTTTGTATACGTATGTCTGCATCACTTTTTAGTAGTTATATAAATAGGCATACATAAGTTCATCAATTTATTCTTAACGATAGCGTTATACTAGTATTAATTTGATAAATCATTTAAAACATCATTTTATCTGCGTCGTTCAAATGGTATATAACAACTTGAAATATGTGTCTAAGTTATTGATTGACATTCATGATCGCTATTTAGCGCAATTACTAAGAACTATCGAAAAAATTAAGATTTTATCTCGTGCTATAACGAGCATCGTTAATTTAATCGAGATGTTAGATTGAGACGAATGGCGCTTAAGAAATTATCTAGATATCGAAAAAACTTACTTCACATCAGACAAAGTTATATTATTGTCTATTGAAGACTCGGGCTATTTTTTTAATTATAGTTTTTTATGCAAAGGCTGGTTATCAAAAAAGATCAATTAAATTTTAAAACGTCACTTATTGTGTAACGAATTGTTAAACCTCTTTAGAAAGCATTACCAGATTCTATCTGGTAATGCTGGTATCTACATCGGAAGCTTTACGACTAAATTTAAAGGTTCTGTTTGATGATGTTTCTGAAAGAGGCGTATCATGTGTCACCGTTTTTAACATAGCAAGTAACTTAACTTGCTCGTTAATTGACTCTTGTTTACAAAATTGTTAAAAAAATATAAGAATAAATCATATATTATGGTTAACGACGCCAATCAGATGAAGCGCTTAATATGTAATGTATAATAAATACTATAAAACCTTGATATACCCGCCAAAGCCGAAAACTTCTTATAAAATAAAGTGTGTTTTCCAAATGCGTTTAAGCGAAGAGAAAAAAACGACACATTACATTGATATACATAGATTTTGTTTCGATAAGATATGACTAAGCGCACTTCAATTCATTAGCCGACACGCATCGAAACTGCTACAGTTGTGGTCAAGTGCTCATCATACGTAGAATATTGTTTATATTAATAAATCTCAAATTTAAACAAAATGTAAATTGCATGCTCATATTTTCCTTTATATCGGAGACACTACTGTAATATTTTGTATTATATTACAGTTTCATATTATAATAAACTTATGTGAAAAGAAAGTATTTATTTTATATTTTGATTACATTAAAGGAATTGTTTATATACTTTTAATGCTTTATATACCCAACGTATTTTAGTAAATTAATAAAATCTAGATTTAAAAAAATACATACTGTGTTTAAAACACTAAATAACCAGTACAGGGCGGTCTATTAATCGTCATATACAGAGGATGATGATAATATTGACTCATTGAGTCATCAAAAAAAATTTTTTTTTCTTGTAATGGGAACAACTTTGACCTTTGCATCAAAAGACGATTAGTTTTGATAGTCGAACTGTCTCATCTTTGACATTTGATTCGCCTTGTGTACCAGCGGGAGTCTCACGATTAAGTATCTACTTATCATTGTTATTAATATAAATATTATTTTTTTATAGCATAAAACGTTTTATTAAGACTTTTAAAACTATTGTCAGTACATATTGGTTATTCCACCCAAAAATGCAAGAAATAATATTCATACACATGTTATTGATTGAATTGACAAACATTTAGACTGGCGGTCGCCAACTGGTGGTCCGCCGAATTATTATAGATTTTAAAAAGTTATTACAATCACGCGGCCAAAGATAACATACTAATTATCTTTTTATTATATAAATTGTATCCATAGTTTTCTTAAATAAATAAAAATCTTAGTGTTTTGTGGGGCTCAATTTTTGGATTCTTATGACTCGTGAGATCTGAAAGGTAAACAGCGACTGACTTCACTGTGACAAGATAAAAAAGTATTTACTTATTTCTATTACAATATTCATCCCTTCCAATCCACCAGATCCTAAAGTTGAGGTTCAGCTGATTTACAGTCATGTCGGTAACCGGACTAAACAGAATATTACTAAACAGAACATGGTAAAACAGAATAAGTAAAAATAATTTCTTATCAATAAATTATCAATAATTTTATTTTTTTATTATAATCAATTCACAACAACGGTGAGTATTTTAACAATTATGAAAATTCTAAAAACTTTCTTTCGGGGGGGGGTTGAAATAATAAATAAATAAAAATATTTAATAACCGATTTATGAATTTCTAGAAAATTGTGACCTTATGCAGTAAATCAACTTCAACATTCAGTGATTAAATATATATTTTTTTATATATTTCTTTGATATTTATTTAATAAATACAAACGAAAAAGATATTCATTTCAACTTGTTTTGTTTTCCCATAAAGACTACAGAGTAGCAAGCAGTGATCATAGAAAAACTTATGTTGAGATAACTTAACTAGTAAAACCGAAAATCGTTCGAACCGATAAGTTAGAATAGAAAGTTTTTTTTTATTTCAATATGACAAGAAAATGAGAAAAAGATTTCGCTTTCTTTAAGTCTTAGATGTACACGTATATATGTATATATATATTCCACAAAGATCTCAAATTGAAATAGAAAAAATCTAAATGTGATATTGACCTTAAGTGAAGTTGATCCCAGAGTGGCCTAAATGCTCGAGTTAATCCCTAGCCATTTAGATTCCTGAGGGTGACAAAATAGTAAATGTTTTATCTTTCTTCTAAAAAAATACATAATTTGGAAGTGTCTCACCGAAGGAAAATTTGGAAAACCCTTATGTATTGTATAATTGGGATAATAGTATGCAATATGAAAGGCCTTATTTATTTTAATTATATAATTAATTTGAAGTCCTTTTTTTAGCGTTAATAAATTGTACATAAAACATTGAATTATACTATCTATGAAAACATTCCAATAGAATTATGTTTAATACATAATTCCAATGTTGTATGCTAATATTTTTGGTTGTTTGAATATATATTTAACACATTTAAGAAACAGTCACGTCAATGTGTTAAATAAACTTGTAGCAAAAAGTTGTTTGTAGACGTTCTACAACACAACTGTAGAAGGTACCTCCGTGAAACTAATCTTTTGCGGACGAGTGACTTCAATGCACGGTAAAAAGCGCAAATTTTATTCAATTTACTAATATTATACTATGTCTACCGAAAAAATATTTTCATTTTTATTGTAGCTGAATTTCTTAGTATGTTGTAGTTTTATATTGAATTTATGTTTTATTTTTTATTGTATTATAGAAACTGTATACAAGCAGCTGCATAACCTGTATAAGATAAAATGCTAACAGAAGAAAAATAAAGGAAAAATATTTGAAAATTTACAAGCGCTTACGTCCATGAAATGGTGTATTCAAAAATCTTCGGAATGTGGATTATAATTTAAACTTTGAATTTAGCCATTAGACTGGCTAATACAAACATCGTAAACATGTGCTTCTCAAAATATTTAATAAATAAGTTGTACACTTTTATCATTTTGATTGTTAGCGGCATATGTGGGCAATGTATTTCAAAACCATTTACATCTTTCTTATTGATTAGGTCATTTTCTGCATTATGAAAATTGTTTTTTTTTATATTTTAAACAAAAAACCATTTCTCGCAATAATAATATTAACAGCGCAGACATGATCAATTAAATTTATTATTATTTGACTTTTTTAATAAAAGAACTATTTATATGTATACTTAATAATTTTATTTGAAAGAGATTATCTTGTGAACAGAAAACCTTAACCGACTACTGAAATATTCTCGTAGGTGTTAAGGGAGTGGATATGGTCGAATAAACAATGACACCATTGATTCGATGTTGGATACCACTGATTCAAATAACAAACATAAAAAGTGTTCGTTCTGGCCGTCTTTGTCTATCGTTAGACAAGTTGCCTAAATCCATCTCACACGAGGAACCGGTTCGGCTCTCGTACGTATTGTTCAAGGACATGTTAAAAGGAGTTTGTGGTTTTCCCGAATCAAATGTCACGTGACCACTTTGCTTTGTATCAACATTTTTGTTTTTCGGTCGCAAATGTAGTATAACATTATAATAGGGTAACGCGTGGTGATATTGGCCACCAAAAGAAAATAAAAGAATGACATTTATCTTTTCTGAAGCCAATTTTGCAATTTAACCTTGCGAGCCATCGAACTTCAGTGTTAATAAAAATTCATAAAAGCAATGACTTTCTACACTATCTTTTTGAAAAAAAGTAGTTTTAGTTCCGCACTTATAATTTCATTTGTCATATATTTAATGGCACACGTTTTCTGTCAGACTAAAATATGTATACCGGAGTTATGATTAAGACTTAAAATCTTATTACTGCATTGTTATTATTGTTTAATGTTTCAAAGCAAATAGAATTTAATTGATAGAATTTTAAAAATGTATAGTTTGATGATCAAAAAAAGTTTTTCATTCGATATTTGGTATGTCACTTCACGATGATTCGCGGTATAAGACCTTACATTTAAATATCATTGTAAGATAATGTTTTTTTATTATAACACTGAAAAGTATCATGACATCCTTTTTATGAACAGTGATAGCATGAAATTTAATTGAAATAAAATAATTAAAGCTTTTTTAACTTTATTACCGCATTCCTCTTTAATGTTAAGAGATAAAGTATATCATTAGTGGACAATAATTAAAATGTTACTCTATTGTGTTTTTTAATTCCATTTATTTTAGGGTTCGGTATCTGTTTTACTTTTACAACTCTTTTAATTGGAATACATTGTATTAAAAACAAGTCATAAAATGACTGCATAAGAATAATTATTACTGTCAAGAATTTATTACGTCAGTGGGCATTGTATTTAAGGAAAGCTTGTTTAATTCAAAATTCAAAATTGTATTGCATAATAAAATAATGGCATTGTTTTCGTAATATGGTAAATTTTTAAATATTAAATTGTCATTATATAATACCTCGAACAACATCGCTATATAGGTACACATGTTATGCTAATTTGATACAAAGTAAAACCGAAATTCCTTTACTATTTTGTTTTCCCATAGCAACTCCTTTCACAAAAAAAATACTTTAAATTAAACTAGCAACGTAATTGTTTTAAATATTTTTATAAACTACAATAAGAGATTTTTTGTATTTTACAATTTCTATTTTAAGAAATAATTGTTACTATATAACTACAGAATTATTACTGTTAAATGTCAGATAACTCAAAATCGAAATTACGTGTATATTATATGATAGATACATTTTAAAAATCTAAAATAAAATAAAAAAAAAGCTTAGCATTTGCAACATTACATTGCAGGTGAATGTCGATTTAATACGATATTTCTTTAATATAAATGTAACGCAAATAATTAAAAATCTTACTCCATTATTCCAATTCACAATATTTATACAGTATGATTAATTGGTTGGAAAATTTCACAACTGTATTACTCTCACTAAATGAATAGTTGTTCAAAACTAATAGAATTTACTCAATCATTTCAAGTTCACACTTTGAAATATTTCAAACAAATGGGCCGAGTTATGTTGAGAAATAACTTTCACCTTTTTACATCGACTGCAAGTGAACACGTATTCTTACTATCTGTTGCTTAAGAGTCATTATAATGTTCAATAACATTCTAAGAGATAAGATGAAATAAATTGGAATGTAGTGAAATTTATAAATATGACAAATTTTAGTATCATGGATTGATAAGCAGTTATTTTATAAGATATTGGTTGGTATAGCAACGAATTTATTTTTAAATATTTGTTTTAATCTTTCAACCTCGTGTGTAAAAGTGACCCACTCTCAGATAAACCATTTTAGCCGTAGCATTTTTTAATTATATTAGTAACATTTTTGTAACGAAATACTTCATTATGCTACATGTTAATTTCTTTTAGCTATAAATAAAATGGTCAAAAACAAATAAATGAATCAACAGATGAACATTATTTCTTTACGTAGCAAATGTGTTATAAATTTAATTTGTATCAAAAACTAAACGAAAAATAATGTAACTTTTTTTCATCGTTTCTACAATAACAAAAATAATAATATCCTCAACACAATGATTATATCGTCACGAAGAAAGTTTGTCATCTTTATTTCGTACTTTTAATATACTTTTTGCGTATATTCTGTTAACAAGCTTGGCTAGCAAAACCGTGGTTGCATTAACTATGTTTTACTAAGGTGCAAAAATTAATCAACGTTTTGTGGGTAACGTATTTCATTACAAAAAACACTGTACGCTAATCAATATATTAAAAAAAACAATATTGATACGTTATCTTTTGATAACAGAGTCACGGTGTGATAATATGAATGCAATAGAAACCGCAGAAGATAAGTTATATTGTTCGCAATATTTTGTATTTTATCTCCAAATTTGACAAAACATAGACAAAACTGTTTCTCAAAGATAGTGAAAAAATATTTAATTACAAATAAAACAATTTTAAAATAACTTAATCTCTCAATAAATAAAATATTGAGAGATGAAATCAATTTTTGGAAGAATGTGAATGATTAGAGATTGAATTTTAAAAAAAAACTATCGTAATATCAGTGAGTTATCTTAAACTCTGTCAAATAAACAAAATAGTTTTGATTTAAAAGTATGTAAAAACAGATTGATTTAATTCTGAAAATAGACTTGGAAGAATAATATATATCCATTCGCTTAGTAGTATTACTGTTTGATGTGCTCTATTGATGGTGCAAGACTTTGGACGAGCAAAGAGAATCTTTACAACTGCGAACTAGGAGATCTACCGTTATTTTAAATGAGACGTATTCACAAAAAAGAAATTGCGGACTTAGCTCGTGATGAAACATTTATTTTAGTAACACAAAAGCCTCCTGGCATTATATTATTTAGTATATTGGATATACATTTTCTTTTAAAATATTTAAAGCTAAAAATTCACGATGTCATCAAACTGTTTTAATCTTAGTTAAGTGAGTTTAAATTCTTTAACAATGCTTAAATAACAAAAATATGAATTAATTTAACTGCTTATTTTATAGGATATTTCTATTTTTATCGTATACGTGTATACATAAAGGCAACTTTTTAGCCATCAATTATTTCTATTGGTGACTCGTTGGATGTGATGTTGCTTACCATAAATAAAATAAAAATATAAAAAGATAAAACAAACAAATTTTGTATTTGAAAAAACAAAAAGTAAAATTTAAGGAAAACCAGCATCTTGAGTTGGTAGACATGTTTTAGGATTCAATAAATAACATTAACATTTAATTAAATGCGATTGCGTATTTCAATTCAAATATTAATTATTCCGACTGAGATTAACATTATTTGCCGTTTAAGCTTGGCAAGTGAAAAAAAAGAGTTGTAATTTATTATCACTTTACGTGTATTCATTCGAAAATTCTTTGTTTACTAAATGACTGTTAATTATCCAACAATTGTTATTTTAAGTAAACCTCATTATTAGTATGATATCCTTCCGAATTTCACAATCATGCGGTACATGGTCATATCAATATGACCGCAATTAAAGGAAGTGATGATAAAAGTATTGGGGCCGTAAAGCATAAAGGAAAAAAACTATTTCTTTGAAAAATAGTATTATTTCGTATTAAAAAAGGAAAGGAAAAAGTGTAATTAATAAACCGCAAATAGTGACGATGTTGTTAATGACACGTCGCGAAGGATAACTGTATCATTATTGGGGTAAAAAAATCATAATATTATTTCATTTATTTGTTATGTTTAAGTGTTTGTTCGGGATCTGTAGCCAAGAGGAAAATTTGTTGACTAAAAATTGCGGATGTCACAGGTTTGAATCCCAACACGGACAACTTCATAAACTGATATATTTTATGTCTTCAATTATCTCCTACTCATTCATCTAAAAAAAACGGGTTGTAGCCAAAGCAATGCATGAAACACTGCTCTAGACTTATTCTGCTATCTCTACTCTCTTAGAGAAAGAAAATTTGAGGAACAAGCAGTTCTCTTAGAATAAATCTGTTAATATAAACTCCACTAAAAGTTCATCTACTCCACATTGTAAGCAAACTTAGTTGAAAAAAGTTTATCTGCGTTTTATCGTTCTCTTTCCCACGCTTAAAACAATAAATTACCTTACCATAATGTTGTTGAAAACATAATTAATTTGCTTATTACATTGCTTTGAAAAAAAACACCATAGGAGGACATCACGTCAAATCAAGATAATAAAATATCGCTAAACACCGTTCTAGTGCCAAATATATGAAAACTTTTTTAGTTATAATATAAGTACTAATGATGATATAATGTTTTAAATAATGACAATCCGTGAATTCTCGTCGAACACAATAATTTTCATTAATGCCAAATTAATTGAAAACCATGAGTGAGGGCAGGTTGTTGATTGTATTACATATGCGACCGATCGGATTTTAACAACTATGTAAGTATACCTCTTCAATCGCTACAAAAGATTTTTCATCATGTTTATTGATCATAGTTAACTCGAAAATATATCTTTGCCATCCTGCTGTAGTACAAATAATCATGGAGCATTCTTTAAACCGAAGAAATAAATTTCGCAGAAATCGCTCGATCAAAATATCTAGTGTTGCTTGCTAACAAAAAATGACCATTTTAGTTTTCCGGCAACAGCACAAGCAGAGTTTTTTTTACTTCTCAAGAATTATTAAAACATCGATATGTCAATTATATTTTTGAGCCATTGTATTTTTCTCGCCGTACACATTTCAAAGAATCAACACAATCGTTTTCGAACAAAGAAAGCAATTTCGAGTATGATTATTCGGTTAGTTTATTATACACGAGTGTTTAATTCAATATATAGTTTAGCAAATTCATTTAAGAAAATTCTGCTAAAGGCTGTTCTATATGGATACGAACAAAACGAGTAAAAAAATAATTTCATTAATATTAATCCTCTGGATTATGTAACTATGATAAACCTTGTAGTGTATAGTATAATAATTATTAATATGCACATATTACATTGTAACATATAAAGGAAAATTATAAAGCTGGTATTTTATAATACAACAAAATCATTTGTTACAAAACAATACATTTATTTTTTTTAACTATTAATGTCGTATACTTCTATTATGATAATAAACAATAATTTTAAATAGTCGTGACTCAAATACAATATCAATCAGATTTAGTATTATACTAGCCAATAAAGCTATCTAATATTATGCAAATAGGTGTTTTACTGACGTTCGAATGAATATACACTAATCTATTTTAAATCAACTTATTTATTATATCGTACATATGGGTCCTCGAGGTGAAGTGAGTCAACTAGAAAATGGTTAAACTTTTTCTAGGACTTTCAAGTACAATCACGTCTTCATTTGGTGTTTTGGTGGATTGCATATTTTTATTTTACGGAGATAACACTATTACAATGTGCATTAACCGAGGTTACTTCACTTTTACGATACTATTGAGACGTTTAGAATATTACAACCGGTCTGACTTTTTTTTCTCTGAAATACCACATGTTTTACTTTATTTCTAATGGGCCCCTATTACGTTATGGAAGACGGGAGTAAAACAGCGGCTGCAACAAGGAAATAAATGAATTAACTAATTATGTTCTTGGCTATATAGAGCTGCACGTAAGCTATCTTTTAACCATGCACTGTTGTGCGAAAAAAATGATATTCGACTGATATTCATATGAATTCTGGCAAAATGATAGAATAAACAGTCTGGTAAATTATAAAATACGACGATTGCCAGCTATGGAGAATTTATACCACAGAAGACGCCCTCAGACTTAGCTTAATATGAATATGAAACATACTGAAATTTATTACTCAACTCTCAAAAAACAGCTTTATTGATTTGTGCATTTCATGGGTTTCATTTATTCGTGATACAGATATGGTGTTGCGAAATTTTATATTCTTATCATTACAACAGTTGATAAACAATTGATAATAATAATAATTATTTAATTTATATCAATGTTATGCAAATAATAATACAATCACTCAATTCGATTGATATTATTGTACAAATTATCAAACATTTGCTTCATTTTAAGCTAATAATAAAGATATACGTGATTAGTCACATGTGTAATAAGAAATAAAGGTTCGATCATTCAGCTCAGTGACCGATGTACAAGTGCAATATATCAATACGGATAATATTATGATTTCATTGATTTGAAAATACGGAAGCTTTTAAATACTCAGAATGATAAAGTTCTCTACACTTCTAATAATTTCCTGATCTAGTTTTTATATTCATTTCATCGTAAATAATTAGCGTATGGTTAAGCGATTTATGTATGCATACGTCAAGCAAATATTTTATTATTATAATCTTCTTGATACTTTGTAAACTATTTCATACGTTGTCTGAATTTTCATTGAAATGCAGTATGTTTTCAATGAGAAGTCAATTAAATAATCAATAAAAGAACTGCCATCGATTAATTGTGATTTAAGGATTTTTGCACAGAGACGAGGATTTTTGTTCTGTTTTTTTCTCTTTTATATCTCTCTTTCTCAAAGCAAACTTCTGTTGCTTTTTTACGCCATTGTTTCAGAAAATTATTTAAATATACGATTCTCTGTTAAAGCTAGAACCAAATATTGACATAGTCAATTACATGAATATGATATATGATCTTTGATATCGAAACATGCTGTATACGGTTATATTTTATGAATTTTCAATAATTGGCTTTTATGCCATTTTTTTATAAAAACAGTATAAAATCTAAGTCTACAATATAAAGCGTATCCTCAAATATCAAAGCCGCTCTGAACAGTAAACCTAGTCTTTGTTATACGAACCAAACTTTCTACAAGGAAAACATTATGCTAGAATACAATTCGAGTTTTTGGTAAAAGAAAAGATTGATATCTTGTAGTTTAATTCCCTTTTTTTACATATCAACCTTACTTTTAATTTATTTCACAATAATATGGCAACATTAATAACGTATTTGTGGTGAAAGAAAGTATTATAATCATTTTTTTAATTTGATATACAAAATTATAATTTACTTTTTTAGATTTTTCCAAGTATGATGATAGAAAGTAAGTTATAAAGCAAAGACATATATAAAGTTTTACTGGGTGTATCGGAAATATTACGGGATGCTAAGCAAATTATATTAACATTGTATTTTTAGTTAAAACACTAAAATTCAATAATACATACCTTACATATTATATAAATTCTGTAAATTTTTGTGTCGAGCTATATATTATAATAATAATTAAATTTGTGATTGTATACTGTTAGGCTTTCGGATTTTTTTGTATTAAAACAAATAAAATGTTGCTACCGTTCTGTATATTATATTTAAAGTTTTTTTCACACGAGGTGATAATTTATTCGCTCGTGCAAAAAATATTTTTCATGTTGGCATCTTGTCCAAATTCAAACTTATCAATATGCAACGAGTGAAACGAATATATTGAAAGCAAATCTACGAGTGTTGAATCGTCAATACCAATTATTACATCTCTTAATATTTATTATTATGCTCAACAGTGAAATTAACGTGGAACAGTGATGCCCAACCCCTGTACTGCTCCATTATTTTCAGCATTTTATTTAATTTGGTGCTATATTTCAATTTTACAACTTTAAACAATGATCATGGCTTTCTTCGCGCATCGCAATTGAAGACGCTCGAAATGTGTGAAGCCGGTCACGAGTATTATATAAAATTGTGTTTTATTTTTAATTAAAAAATATATTTAATGCATCATAATTAATCTTACCATATATAATATAAATCCCAAATTATCATCGATGTTGAAATAAAAAAATTGTCTTGATCTGTATCTAAAATATTTCTTTATAGAAAAACCAATTATAAAAAAATATTTTTTTTATCTAAATCAGATTATATGAAAAAAAAATCATAAAGTTGGTCAATTTCAAATGTTTTATAACGATCTTGTTAATCTCTGTATTTCGAAATATTCATCGCATTCCGACATAGATTTGTCTAAAAATACAAACCAAGTTAATGATATTTTTTATGATATTAGATTTTCATCATGTTCTTTGATAAAATTTATTGCATTTTTACTTTCATATGTAGGAATATATAAATATAATTTAATTAACAAAATACCAAAAAATACACGTTTATTTAATAAAAAATAGTAGGAATCAGGAAAATCAGGAGTATCTTTAATACGCTGTATTTTCTTCAAGCTATCTTAATAGTTTCCTTGATTATATTCTAATTAAATTATCAATAAAGCTTGGAGAGTAATTATTACTGCCCATAAGTGTTAACAGTACTTTTTGTTTATGTTTATTTTTCTTTTAAATTTTTGAAAGCTCTTTTGGTCAGTAAATGTATTTAATTGGACAATAGAGTGGTTGTTTTCTTACCGTCTCTCCTTCCATTTCGTAACTCCTTCCGTAAATCATTGTATTCGCTGTCACGTAAGTCCTTTTAACACTTAAATAAATCGCAATCCGAAAGTCGCCGTTTGACTTTAAGAAAAACAGCAGAGCGAAAGTTCACGTCAAACTTTGTCAAAGAAACATAAATCGGCCAAATCTCCACTGAAAACGTCTGAATGTTTGGATATATCTCACAAAATCACGGCACATAACTTTTCCAATCATTAAATACAGTAATTCACGGGTTTACATGAAAATAATCAGAGGTTTTTGTATTATTATTTGAAATGGACAACAATCCACTCCCGCTCTGGCGCGATCTCACAAGTATAATGACGCGAAATAAAGTTTTCAAACGCGTCCACCGGTCGAGCGACTCTGTCGACCCACTTACTTCTCGGCGGCTCTTTTCAAATCTCAGCGTTGGATGGCGCTAACGGCGTTTTCACGATACGTAATGGCGGTAAAGTAAACACTGCAATATACACCAAAAGAGTATTATTTACGATAATTTTTCAATTTAACAAACAATATAATGAACACAAAATCTTGCCAACTAGTTTCTACATTAATCGTATTAAAATTTGAAAAGTTAAAACAATAAATAACTAATGTTTAACAATAAATCTTGGCGTGATCACAAACGTACCCGAGTAATTCAAAGTAAAAATAAAACGTAGGCAAAACTTTATTTCTTCTTCTTTTTATTAATTAAATTAAAAATACAGTAAAACTTAATTTATTTGAATTTTCCGAATTATTTAGAATAAACCGAAAGCTTATAAATTGTGTGTTACGAACGTAAAATTGCATCCACTTTTAATTGTTTTTAGTTAAGACTGATGATTATTAATTGGCAGCAGCAAGCTTCAGTAATTCAATATATGTATCAAATTTGAAAATATTTGTAACGAACTTTTGAAAAGACTATATTCTTTATGAAAACTTTTATCATAGTATAAGTTGCAGTAACTCTATAGAAAGTAGTATAAAAGACATTACAGGGGTTATAGAACAAGTTTCACTATGTATTGAATGTAAAGATGGATAAAGGGGGTTGGCGATTACGGCAATGGCCACCCCTTGAGAATAATTCAGAGGCTAACGTAATTTTTCTACGTTACGACGCTTGAAATTCAGGGCTGTGAAGTCGGAAAAATCAATATCGGCTGTTGAACTATATAACATTATTAGTCTATTCAGCAAATTGATTGATGAAATGATAACTATATACTTAAGTTATTCCTGTGACTAGAATGAACTGATGGAAAACATATATGTAAGATGACTTGGAACAATCAATTCGGAATCTGATTTGGTTTTTAATTTAAGAAAAACGGAAACCTGTCCTGATCTTATTAAAGAAAAATGGAATAAGTTCAAATGTATATTTTATATTTTGAATATGACTCTTCACCAAGTATTGACATTGAACACTCTAAAAATACTATTAATTTTATTATGTCGGATCTATACTTTCAAATTGAATAGCCATACTCTGGCATATTTTCTGGATCCGCTAGTGATTGAATGAGGCGAAGAAATTATCACCGAGTGGTTAAGTTACTATGCTAATCATTGATTCCAAAGTTCTAATGGCGAGAAATAAACTAAATAAATATATGCTTATGTGTAAAATGCGATGTGTACTACACATTCTGAAGAACAGCTAGGCTTAAGCAAAAATCAATATCTGATTTTTTTGATAATAAAAAAATATTCATATTGAATGTAATTGTTTCTCCCTCAATTATAATTTTTGCGTTTAACCGGTTTTATCCCATTTTTCCGAATAATTGAGGTTCTGCTTTATATTATATAATAAAAACAAAATAAAATATGTGCGCCACGTTAAAAAATATTTCATTACTTTATAACATTGTGTTATCCAGTAAAATTAAAATTTTCATTTATTATTCCGTAATAACAATATTTACCTTTGTACAGTAAAAACTTAAGTTACAGACATAAATAAACATGAAAAGTTTAAACAAGAGGCAGACAATATTGTTCGCATGTCAGATAATCGATGAGAAACATTCAAGTATATCTCAAAGGTGAGAGAGTACACGCTTCATTCTCGTAATTACAAGATTCTATAACAATACAAATAAAAACATATTGAAGAAAGAGAATCATAAGGTGACTATCCTGTATTTATTAAGCAACCATTATTAATACGATATATAAATAGAATTGTTTAACACCTGCACTTTGAGTGATGCAGTTTTGTCCAGTGCAACAATGAACCTGACAGATAACATACGAAGCCAAATAAAATCAGTTTAGTGTTCAATCGACGCCGACATTGTTTCGTTAAGAATAATTAATTACATAAATATCCAAAAGCGTACGCACGTTAAATTTATATTGCCAATTATCACGAATTACTATTTTAAAAAGATGACCACGTTTGATCCAAGCCGCATTTATGCTAAATTGAAAAACCAAAAATATGTGCATATGAATAAAGATATTGGTTTCATTAGTTTTAGTTCAACTGCAACAGTGGACAGCTAAATCGAATTTACGCTTTTTATGCTTTCCTAAAAACCAGTGTTTTTTCTCATGTAATGCGGTGGAACGGCGTTCCGTCACCTTATTTCTCGGCATTTTTAATGTTTCAAATTCGCATTTTTTTTTGCTTTGAAAACTTTGATAGACTTATTTTTGTTAAATCATTACTTCGCGAAAAAATAAAAAAAAGTATCTGCATATAAATTAGCAAACAAACATCAATCTTTCAATGTGTTTGAAAGAAAACTACACATTGGTTGAAAAATTCGAAAAAAAAGAACTTGATAAACTAAATAAAAATCAGTTCTTGTAAAAAACGTTTGTTCCAATACCTCTAACAGTAATCCATATGCTTTACATAGGAAACGAACATGGATTAGAAAAAAAATCTTTAGTAAAATGCTTGACAAGTAGTGAGTTTCAGCACCTTTTTTTTCAAAAAAGCACTGCTAAAAACTGTTGTAAATATAATATACATCTATTTTTTTTTATATGAATATACAAAAAGCACAGTGCACATATTATTTCGGGAAAGAAAAAGAAACGGTTTGGTCAATATTTATAAATTTATCTTTTTCGATTTAATAAATGTATTTGAAGTGTAGATCGTGTACGTCATTAAAGCTATAATATAATTAAAGGCGCGTTAAATCTTCCTTTAAATGTATACAATTTCAATTTTATTTCGATTATTCTCGGCTTAAATTATTCGAAATCAATATTTATAAGAGTGTATTAAATGTACTTTAATCGAACAAGATTGAAGATGTTTAATTCAAATGGTGGGTAAATATAAATAACGGCCACGAAATTTTTACAATTTTATTGTATTATTCATACGTAATTACTAAAACTTATTGAAATACTGTCACCAATTCAATATGTATGATTTAACTTGACCCATTTATTTAAACCACAAAGATTATTTAGTTGTAACTATGTGCGAAGATTCCCACGAAATGCTCATAAATTTTACGTATTTTTACTGATATTTCCATATTTTATGAACTCATTATTTTCCATAAACTAATTTGAAAATAAAACCTTGAAGTTCAAGGCTAAAGAGGGGTATTTTCTGTATTCCAATAAGAGACAGTTCATTTGTATTTTAATGTTAATCACAAATCTTCCATCGTCTATTCTATCTCTTTATTTTCAAATATTAAAAAAATAATGACTATTTTTTACTTATTCTACATTTGAATTTGAATTGTTTGAATTTTGTAATTTTCCATGAGTTTTGTCGCTAACGACCCGGGTTTCGCCTTTCGGCATCTTCATGCATTCCAAGTGGACGGATGTACTTGAACTGACGCGTTGTAAACAGTTTGTATCGTTTATATACAAAAATATAAGTAGATCACTATGTTAAAAGGCTATTAAAATGTAAATTTGTGAATTGAATGTATACAAGTTTCAATGAATTAAGTGGGTTTGTTATAACTATGGGATTTTTTTGAAAATATTAATGACGAGATAATAACATAGGAATATTTAAAATAAATCTAGGGTTTTATCCAACCCATTATCAATGAGTTGATTGATTTTAAGCCTTTGAATTAATATTTAATGACAGCAAGTGAAAGGCGAAACCCGGGTCGTTAGCGACAAAGCTCATGGAAAAGTACAAAATTCAAACGATTCAAATTTGATATTGAAATTTCATCAAGCACCCTCAGTCGAAATACTTAATTATTCTACATTTATTTTATATGACCAGAATCGGTCTCGCTCATCGCAAGCATTCCGTTAAATATTGTCAGTGAAAACCTTAAAATCTTTTTTTATACATGAATTATGTTTTGAACATTGTTTAAACTAAACATTTACAATGTTTTTTTACATATCAGATTTTTATAATTTATTTTAACTACGTCCGCTTCTAAAGATTAGTATATTGACTCCTTATACACTTTACTCGATCTCTCTTTTTTTAAAGACAGTAAGAAATAGAAGGATATGGTTAAGTTAAGACAGAATTATTGCTAAGCTACACCCTGGTTTATATGATCGGATGTGTGAAGTGGAATAAATAAAAATCATAAACACTCTTCTCTTAAACATGATAACTTTGAAACTAGTTGACAAAACCTGATTTAAAAAACAAGCTTTTCGGAATATACCCTCTACACAAAATTAATCAAAAACATGTTTTTTGTATGTAATTTCACCAACTATTTGGAGAAAATAATAATAATTTTAGTAAAGTTTATTTAATTTAAGACCTTGATGATTCAATATCATTAACACGAATTTACGAACACTACTTGATTTGCCAATATAACAGGTGTTAAAAGAAAAAAAAATGATTTGCCAAAATTAACAATCGTGTTGTGAATAAAAACACGCTGCAAACACGCTTAATATTCCAATAAATAAAATAAAAAATAAATATGTTGTGACAAATAGATTGGTAAAAACATTTTTTTTTCTATTTAATCTATTTAAATTTATTATTTAAACGTTTTCGTGATTGTCTGGCTTTATTATGAAGTTGAATAATATGATTGCAATACCGACATAATATTATGTTATTACTTGAGTAAATTACATACACACATTCATATATAAGGTTATTAAAAAAATAAAACACCCTTTTTTACTAATTCCACATTGACTTAATATGATCAGAAGCGGTTTCGCTCATCACGATCAATTTCAACTGACAAGAATATAAGTCATTTATACTAAATAGTCGCATATACTTAAGTCGCCTGCTGTGGCTCAGTTGGTTAGAGCTTGCTCTACCGGTCACACAGGTCTTGGTTAGATTCCCGATAAGATTACAGTGAATTTGAGAATCATTCAATCCAAAGTTGTGATCGAAGACTGGGTGTTTGTGATGTCAATACACATTTTTTCTTCTCCTTCCACCCTTCTGATCTTTTAATAACTGGGTGTAGCAATAGCAATTAGTCAATCACATTAGTCCTGTTCTAGCCTTATCCTGATTTCCCAACTACTCACTTTGAAAAAAAGTGAGGTTGAGCGACTGAGTAACAAACAGTTCTCGTAGAAAAAACTTCTGTTGAAATACCTCCATTAGGAGGCCATATGCTCCACATTGGGAGCGGTCATGGATAAAAAACACTAAATTAATCATTTATTTGTTAGAGGTATTAAACTCTTTCATTTAATTGAATTTATTTTCACTTATTAATATTTTGTATCTTTATCTGTAAATTTCTTTCATATTATATTATATATTAAAATGCTAAGTCTACATATCTCGGTATTTAAGTATATTCTTATCAATTCAAAATGCTCGTGATGAGTGAAACCGGTTCTGATCATATGAAATAAATATGGAATTGGTACAAAAGAGTATTTTATTTTTTGAATATAATGCTGTATCACTAACTATTTATTGAAAATGAAAAGTGATTAATAATATAAATAAGCTTCATTCTATGTTACATTGTTAAAAACTTTTATACATATATTGTATGATTTCATATATCACGTATTCTACCCATTTAAAAGTTATTTTAATAAGCGTTACTGTCGTGATGGATTACTGATGTCTTGATCGAAATTTTGAACCATGCTTCTGCAATAGTCAACTTGCAAATATCAGAGTTACATTGTATTATTATAAAATCATTGAAGCGGCAGTCACCTTCCACTTCATTCTTCCAGGGAGGATAATTCTTGAGACTTTTATTAACCCTTGCCCTCTCCTAATATGAAGTCTTCTAATAAAGGTATCTCAACAGATTTTTTTCTGCGAGAACTACTTGTTACTCAATTGATAAACTTTTATTTATCGAAGAGAATAGGAATAAAAAGAATTAGGCCACGGCTTGCCTATTGGTAATTTTATTACGTATTTTATTACGTAGAGATTTTTTAGACACCTGTGTCTTCAAACAGAAATTGATAAATTAGTTTAAAAAACTTTTGAATCCTTAAAATCCGTCGTGTAAGCATTAACAATTGCACCACGGACCTGGCCATATCCGGAGACTATTTATTGTAATATTTTTATAGGTGCGAATTCGATTTTTTCTATGGATCATATAATTAAAATCGCATTTTACATACTAGAAATTTTTATAGCCATGAAAATTTAAATATGTCTTTTAATGTATAATAATAAAATAATATTTGCAAAATATAGTTGTACAATCTAATAAAATCCTGTGAAAAAACCCCGCTTTATAAAAAAAGCATCAAAAGACAATTTTACTTTATCTACCTGTGATGCTTTGAAATAGTGCTGTGGATTTGTAGTAAGAGTCGTAAAAAACGACTGACCCCGACTCGTTTTTGGTGTTCATTTTTATACTACGTAGAATATATGATATTAATATATGTGCTTATTGTATACATAATGAATATATGAGGATTGCTGTGTCGACAGCGAGAATCAACGGATGCAAATTTGAAAGACAAAATATAATATTTATAGCTTTGTTTTTTTTTCGTGTTTTGATGACATTGTTCACAATGTACTTGCTTTATTTTTAAGTATGCCTGCAGTGGTGTAGAAGGGGGAGTCCTGCCACCTGAGGCGATCCTTGAATTTGCCACCCCCAATATTTCCTTTAATTTTCTTTTTCAATCACTTCTACTATTTTTTATCTATGAACTAGGAGTTTTTACTACAAGTGGCATATTTTTTTTTATTTATAAATATAATTTCTAGAAATATTTTTCATTTATTTTTGAAAATGCCGCCCCCAAAAATACGCCCCTTCCACACCCCCCTTTCTACGCCACTGTATACCTGTTAATACCAAAAATAATTTCGATCTCTAAATATATATTACCTTCGTATGTGTATGCTGAAACCAGGAATTGAAGAAAAAAAATCAATTCGATTTTTTTTAAATCGAAGATATGGTTAATATTGCCCTGCATTGAAACAAAGACTATCTTATACTTTCGATGGATTCGGCGGTAACTATGTGGAAGTTCATTTTAATATAAAATAACTTAGATTAATCCACGTATAATAATCAAAATTATTTTATATCAAAGACTATCCGTTTGAAAACTCTCTCTTCTACTGTAAATTTACCAAAATTGTCCATATTTCATAATACATTTCTAATACTTTTAATTATTTAATTTTAATTTTTTTACAACAAAGGTGTCACTGAAAATATTTTTCGGTGTGAAATTTCTGTACTCAAAGAGATTGTGATGATCAGAGACAAACGTATTCAAAAAATAAACTCGTTATATAATAAAAAATAAAATAGTTTTTATATAATATTAATTCCATAAAAATGCAGAATTTTTAACAAATTGATGTATTTTTTAATATTTCGCCTTTCAACCAATCGACAGTGAACAATTTAAAATTGTGTCGTAATATACAATACAATTAACAATCAAGTAAAAATTGGAAAAAGTCAGAAAGAGAATTTATTTTAAGAATACGGAAATTCAATTAGCTTCAGGCAAGCTAATTGAATTTGCTAAAGGCATTTAGATACAAAAACAACAATATGCTTAATTTTCTCTTCGAATATTTGCCGAATTCAATTGTTATCTTGAGGCATTCAAAATAGAAAAAATGATTAAAAGAACGGTGATTCATAATATTTTAGTTAACACTCCTTTATTTTAAATGTAATATTTTTCTTTTGATATGGTAAACACATCCATGTTTTATTATTTATTCAATAATATCGATCAGGTGTCTGTAAAACATTTTGGAAAATAAATAATTTTCCTTAGCAACTTATTCAAATCTTTGGTTGTTTGTCTCACTAGGAATTTGGCATTTTATTAACGAAATCTCCATAACTCGTTATGAATTTCGTTCTTTTTTGTTATAACGTTGACATTTCTTGTTTTTGTATTAAAATAATGTATTTTTAATAGTGTTTCTCATTGTTTATTTTATTACACTACAGCTTGTCCAACTTGTGCTCCTAGCATTGTTAATCCTATTTTTCATACACTTAATGATGTTAAGAATTTCATGTTTTTTTCTTCATTTCAAAACAAAAACTGAATTAATAATAATATAAAAAAATAAAGTTTTTATCTTTACAAACATTATATAATTCGGTAATAATTTTCTAGCGATGGTGTGATATTAACTATTAACTATAGTGTATAATGCTTTTTCATCTTAATTCTTTGTTATTAATCACCATAGTTTAATTCAGTGATGCATGACTTGCGGTCCGCGGGCCACAAGTGTCCCGAAACGACATTTTATGCCACCAAAGTACGTCATTACCAAAAATATTATACTTAATATGTAAGCAAATTATGCAGTATCAAACATACATATATAATCATTTTTATTTATTTTATTCTGAATGATTATTTTTCACGTGTCACCACTGTTCACATCGAAAGTATTTTTTTCAAATCACGAATCGAAATTTTAAATTTATTATTTTTTTCAACACGTTTACCCATCCTGCCCAGTAACAATTAGAAAATTTGTAAATTGGCTGTTCTTACAAAGGTTGTTAACCACTAACATAATGGATTTCTGCAAACTCAACTCCAATTTTATTAAGCACTACACTAATATACTTGCACAGCTTTTCTACTGTTAAAATATATAGTCTCAAGGCACGAGCTGGCAACACATAAGCATGACAACTTACTACTAAGGATTTGAAGGACCCTTAGAATCTCCCCGTCGAGTATGGTAAGACAGATTCACCATATATTGAATCCAGGACCATCCAGATCGCAATTTAATTATTCACTACCATCACCTACATCGCACGTCTGGATTGAAATTTTTAAAACAACGTGAAGACATTTAAATATTTCATGCACATAGATAGAATAACTCAAATTATATTCATGCTACGTTAAATTTTCAGTGAAAGCAGAATTGTGTAATGCGTCATTCATTTATTAATTGAAATTCTGTTTTTCCTCAAATCAACGTCATAGTTAAAAAATGAGCTAAAAATTGCTTATACTTCTTTTACAAATAAAAAGAATTCTTGTCCAGTCATTCATTAAACTTAGCAGAAAGAAGTTATGATGTAATTGAGAGGTTTTTTGTAATAGTTAATAATATAACCTCAAGAGAACTAATTTCAATGCAAATAATGATTGAATAGTTTTCTTCGTCACAAACGCAACAACAATGAATTTATTGGTCTTTGTTTTTTTCCCATGAATACCCTGATATTTCTCTTCGTCATATTAAATGGATGCTCATCCAAGAATTATCAACAGCTTCATTTTATCAGAATTTTTTCTCCAACCTCCTCTTTGACGCCCTACCAGATTATTTGATACATTAACCCTTTTGCTGAATCATTGCCATGCATACAGTGAACATTGTGTACTTTCAACTGATATTCAAATATCCAGGTCTTTGTATTTAAATAACATATAAATAATCGGAAACAATCGATAAACGTGTATAAACAAAACAAAGAATTACACATCGCTTTAAAAAGAATTTAAAAAAAATGTTATTCGATATGCTAAAGAGTGTGATACACATTATTGATGTATTGAGTTTTATTTTGTTCTTATAGTGTAAGCTAAATTAGCAATACAATTTTATAGTAATTTTCAATTTACTTCAGGCATATAGGAAAATATACCGCAAAAATTATCTGTCGTTTCTACATTTAAAAAAGTGGTTAATATCAGAATGTTGAAACTGTCAAGCAATTTTTAAATTACCATAATACTAGTTTATTGAATACAGTAGCTGGTAAAGTTCGCTAATCCTTTAATCCTTTGATTTATAAATTATAGGTTTAATATTGTAATTCAAAACTATTTTTTTTTTCGAAAAACTATAAAATAATATAAATACCACGCAATTCAAATATTCTGGAAATATTTTTTTAAATGTGTGTGCTTATCAATTTTAAATCAGTAAAAAAAACTGTCGAGACGCATAGGCAATGTCATACTATTACGACGATAAGTTTAGTATTTGAAAATTGCTGCAGAATTTTTTTTTAATGTTATAGTAAAAAAAAAAAAAAAATTAATTTTGTCCTCTCTCAGATTAAAGTAAATATTTTGAAGGAAAATATTTTTTTTTATAATTATTTCTCCGTCTGTATTTTCAGGAAAACAATAAAAATAAAGATATTTTATAATTTTACCTTAGCTGCTAATTTTTTCATATATTACATTAAGTATGCAAAATAGTTTTTATTAAATCTAGTCCACGAGTACATAGTGCATATGCCGTAATACGTTTCTGTAACTATATCCGTTGTCGAATAAAAAGCAGATAGTCTCCCAATATCGTTTATTTCAACAGATGCCTTCCTACGACAACTGCTTGTTACTCAGTAGATCAACCGCTATTTATCTGGGAGAGTAAGAATATAAGGGTAAAGTTAGATAAAGGACTAGTGGTTAGCTAATTGCTCATACTACACGGATTTGATGGGTGTAAGGAAATTCACATATTATACCTATCGCTGCCAACACAAATTCATAAATCGATTAAAAAATCTATTCATGAAACTTTCCGTCCTGTGATCCGAGCCCGTGAACCAGGTAATCGAAGCCGATGTAGTGTACCGCCTGGCTATAATTTAAATATAAATACATCAATTATTATTGTTTAATATATAAATGCATATAAAACAATAATAATTGATGGAGTGGACGATAAGGTTGATTCGAAAAACAAAATTTGATTGCCTTCAAATATTGTCTCAAAATAAGATATGAATTTTCAGCTTATAAGAATGGTTGCATTTTTTTGTTTTAAATATTTTGTTGGTTACCAATTAAAAATTGAAAAAATCAGACAAATATATCAATAAACCGGTATTACAAAAAAAGTTTAAGTAAAGCAAAATTAACATTAGTTTTCTTTTAAAAATGCGAAAGAACTTATGACTCGAGCTATATTTCATATCTTTTTTTGAAATTATTATGTACAACGTACTTAAATGGTTGTAATAAATACATCAAATCAATGCATAGACTAAAAACTAATCTATTTTTTTAAAGAAAAAAATCTTTATTCAATAAATTTATCTGGTTATTTAATATCTGCACGTGCTTATTGTACCAGCTACCGATTCTAGGAATATTTCAAATATAATTAATAATTATTGACTTGGTAATAAGTAGATATACCTGATATTAAATTAGATTTTAAACTTTTTTTTTAATTTAGCGGAACGAATTTATTTCCTTAAGTGAATCAGAAAAAAACGTTTTACTATCTATCTATACGCTTATTGGATAATGAAATACATGCCAAGTTGTTATGTAATAATAATATATAATATACAATCTTATTCTTAAATCACATAGCAACGGATTTAAGATCAATATTCTAATATAGGTATCTGTATTAAATTGAATAGTTGCTATATTATAATTAATTGTACAAGTAAAGATATTTGTACTCAAATTCTACTGCGATCAACAGCAGTTGACTTTTAACTTTTGAAGAATAATATAAACAGTACTTTTTTGAAGGGTATATTTTAAATAATGAAACTAGGCAAAGCTCCCTATAGTGAAAGCCATGCTATGGAGTTGAAAACAGGTACTTTTTTAAGATGAGCGGTCCGGATTCATAATGTTCAAAGTAATATCACATCATTATGAAACCATTTGTTTCTGTTATATTGTAGGAAATACATTTTTATATTGTAATTATATATCTTTTCAATTACATCTTTTTCAAAATAAGAAAAAATCTCGGAGAACAAAAGCAAACAAAGAAGGCAAATAATTTTATTAAAATTATTTTTTTTACAATATTTCAATACAGAATATGAGGTTGGATAGTTCATCAAAAAATCAACGTCATTATTGGGATTTTAATCAATTAATAATTAATCTCAAAATTTATTTGTGCACACTGCTTTGTTACCCAATCTTTCCATAGGATTTCTCAAGTCATATCAGTAATCAAAAATCAGTAAGTCAAACTAAAGTAGCACATTTCACTTCATTATTTTTTTAAATATTATTATCGATTAAATCATCATTTACTTGGTATATTGCCATTATTATATGATAAGACGCAGCGTTTATTTCATAATATCACAATAGGCGTCAAAATCGTATATAATATAATATAAATTCCGTTTGTTACTGTTGTTTATGTAATTTATAATTAATGTTTTATATAACTGTGCAATTTAATAGTGGGAAGTTAAATTTTATTTATTTTACCACAAATCGCATTTCTTGCCATTCGCTATATTTCTTACAATCATTACTTAATTTGCATATATGACCCTTCCGACGTATCGTAAATTGTAAATTAATAACACCAAAGAATCACAGAATATCCATACAAGAAATCTTTCAAACATACATGTTATATTCAACGAAAAATAAGCTCATAAATTGGAAATTAGAGTTGATCTACGTATAGCCGCCATACAATTTGTTTGGAGCGGCTGGGATTTAACAGCCCGGACTTTTTTGCTGTTTTTTCTACGACACTGCTTGGAACTTAAGACTGCTATGAACTAGGGCATCCAATCCCGGACGATCCAACATCTATATAACAGCCAGTCACTGAATTCAAATTTACTATCGATGCATATAAAATAAATAAAAATAAACAGAATATCATCACTTAAAAAGTATAATGTCAAAACTTTTTTTTAATCATAAATAATGAACGGGGTTTTTTACGTAATCTTTATCGAGTCCCTCAATAAATTCTTATTTTTTAATGCAATTACGTCATCATCTATCTACGTTTGACTCGTATTTGGTCATAAATTTTAAAATAAGATTGATTATATTATATTTGGTTAGCAGGTAGTATTTTTTGTCTATACCAAGTGTATAATTATTTCAATTTACAGATTGCCAACCAACCGTATAAATTTTAGATTTTTTACCAAGAATGATAAAAGAAGAAATAAAGTATACCAAGAAATTAACACAAATCAATAAATTAGTTATTTTTTTATACTAATATCAAATTTTCATTTTGAACATTCTTATATAACTACTTAGAGTACCTTTTGCTTTTTTTGCTACCGTAATTTGCGTCATTGTAAGCCAGTGTCTGCCAAACTGTGTGCCGCGAGAAGTCTCAGGTGTGCCGCAAAGGAAAAAGACTCAATTAAAATCTTCCGCTGAAAAGTTAGACTTGTGGACCAGAAAAGTTAAGATCTCACAGTTTGATTGCATCCCAAGTGTAGATGCTTCTACTAAAAAAATATATTTGCCAGTAATGCAAAGTCGGTAAAAAAAATCGCGTAACAACGAGTAAATCGCGTAAAAAAAAGTAATGGTGCCGTCCAAAAAAACGCGTAAAAAAGGACTGGGTGTATATATTCATAAAATATTTTAAAAAATGTTACCTAAACTATGGTTTTCTTTATTCATATTAATAAGACACGTTTCGTTTTTTAATGCATTTTTTTGTGTGCCGTGATATAAAAAAGTTTGACAGACACTGTTGTAAGCCAACGTCCTGAGACATGACTAATATTTTATATTCTAATAGATTTGACTATCCCTTCACAGACAGTCGTGTTAAGTGATCCATTAATATCACTAACACTTAAGGCAGTGGTTTCCAACCTTTAGGTATGATTAGGGATTGCAATATCAAGATTACCGTGCTCACGTGCTCGAGTGCCAGTATGAACAGTATTTTTACAACTCCTTCCAATTCTAAAATGACGGAACGTGCCGAGTGTGATAATTGAACAACAAGTCCTGTCCTAGTCCTACTTTTCTACCTCTACTCTCTAAGAAAGAAGAGGTTGAGCAACTGAGTAATAAACAGTTCTCGTTCAAATACGTTTGCTGTGATACCTTCATTAGGAGGCCATATGTTCTACATTGAGAGGGCACGTGGATTAAAAAAAACATTTGTTATATACTGTTGATTTATATGTATTTAAGTGATTAATTAATGATTGTAACATTTATTCGAATAATTACGTTAGATTATTATTAAATATTTTTTTTTACTTTAATTCACTGGAATATACTCACGATTATGGCTTTACATTAAACGCCCTCTGCAGTCTAGTGGTATAAGTCCAGGTACGCCTGAATTAAAAACTCCAAGGTGAATAGTAAACTTTAAAAAGTCAATTTAATATTTTAGAATGGGTGTTTGTGATGTCTTTTCTCTTCGAGTTCATCTAGACTGCAGTGGTTCTCATGTGCGGCCACCACAGGATTTTGCTGCGGCCACCAACAGTTTCATAGTAAATCAAATAAAAAATGTATTTTTACAAATTCATTTGTAAAATTATTATTTTTAAAAATTGATTGAATGCACCTGACTTATCGAGCATTTAGTCGAGATATTTACTCCAAATGACTCACAGAGGTATCGTATTTATGTATATTCTGTGAAAGATCATTAAATGTAATGCACTTTATAAAAAATAAATATCGAAACCAGCTGACAGATGCAAACTAAGAAGCGGCGGTGCGGCTTGCATTGGAAGAGAGAACTGTTGAACAATTTCCATTCGAATTGCTTTTAAATAAATAAATACCAATATCTTTAAATAATGTATTTTATTGAATATAAATTAATCCTTTTTTAAGTAAATGCAACTGCTATTGTTATCACATTTGGTGCGGCCACGAGACATTTCCATAGGACTCCCGATGCTTATAAAGCGGCCACAATGAAATCTAACGTGAGAACCACTGATCTAGAGTGAATTTAAAATGTTTAATTAGTCGATCTCGTGTTATTTATAAATTTCAGACACATTTGCTTTTATTAGCTGCATTACCAAAACATTTATTCCGTACTCTTTTATTTTCATTAGTTATAAAACCAATTCGGAACCTTTATGCTTTATACCTAATGCAGATGTCAGTATGATTTAATTTTTCAATTGAATATAAAATGATCTGAATATAAGTGTAATGAGATGCATTTGAATATATGTACATGCAACTAGTGCCGACTGTAAATCTGGAGAGACGTCCAAAAGAATTTTATGGCTCGGACGGAAAAATAATGCCTGGGGCGGCCAAATGTCTAGCGCCGGCCCTGCAGACAACCCGTTGATCGCGGGAATTCGTCGTTTACTTAAGCGAAATAATATAACGTTCAACTAGGGGGTTTCAAAAAAAATAATACTGTAATCAAACAATATTACTATCAAAATACACGTCAAACAAAAAAAAAACCTGACACGTGTTACGTAAAAAAATCCATGTAAACGCCGGTAAATACGATATTTTAAAAAAACGACAAAATAGTATCAATGATTTCTGAGATCATTTAAAAAAACTATTGACCTATAAATTTTCAAATGCCGGAAAACTTTTGTATCGAACAAGATGATGTCATAACACTATCAAAAAAAGCAGAATATTTAACCATCTTGCGCTTGAAAAGTAAAATTGATATCTCAAAAAAATAAAAGCATATCGACATTATAATTGTAAAAAGACAATTGCAAAGAATTTTGTATCCGTCTGGGCAGTTTTTTTTAATCTACCATGGCATTTATCATTATTATCATCATCATAAACTATTGACGCAATACTGAATGATATTTCCCTCAGTTACTTTCTATTGTCGTGCATTTTTGCACATTTACTCTAAAATTTATTATACAATACATTTTATTCAACTCTTTTTTATTTATTATACCAGTGGACGGCAAAGTGTGGTCCGCGAGAAAATTTTGGTAGTCCACAGAGAAATCTGACATTATTTTAATTTTCTAATCCCACTACCAGAAAAAAATCTTAGACACGGTAATATGTGGATAATAGATCTGTTTCGAGAGAACATTCAAAATACGAATTTATGCATGAAGCTAAAAGAAGGCCTCATCAATCTTTCATCCGACGACACTCTTAAAGTTAAATTTCATTCATTCTTATCAAGACCTCAGTTTTGGCAATCTGTAAAAAGTGAATACCTTTTGATTAGTGAATTCTTATTAAATTCTCCCCAAAAAAAAATGCGAAAAGGCTTTTTCAATTGTCACAGCAAACAAAACAAGGTATCGATCTCGGCTTGAAATAAATTCAGTTCTCCGTCTTGCAGTTACATCATTGGAGCTAAATATAAATTCGATCATTTTAAATATCCAGGAACATCCATACCATTAAAAATTAATAAAGCTTTTATAATTTAATTAAAATAATTAGCATTATTTTATGAACTACATGGGTGAATTTTTAGACGCATTTGATCACTTTTATTTTAATATATAATATTTAACACAAAAGTTGAGTTAGTGGTCCGCTGGATTAAAATTATGAATTTGGTGGTCCGTGAGCCATAAAAGTTTGCCGACCGCTGTATTATACAATATAAATTTAAGTATTTCTACACATTTAGTTCAGTTTCAGTTTAATTGTAATACAAACTCCAATTGTTAATTCAGCCTACATTTAATAGCATTTATATAATAGTTTTGAAAAATACACTACACTTTTATTTTTCATACCTGTGATATGCGTATGAGAAAAACGGCGGCTTCTCAACATGTAGGTCGTGAGAGGTGACTATCGGAGTTCTGTAGTTGATTTTTTGCGATGTCTTCGGCAGTAAAAGCAATACTATAATTTACAGAAATGAAACAATAACAAATTATATTTTTAAAAGGATGTACACCTCTTTTTATTATATGTAATTTGAATGACTTCTATTAGTGTTTGTATACTACTTCAATTCTGTCAATGTAAAAGGAAAAAAAATCTAATCTTCATTTTGTATTTATATAAGTTAAGAATTAGAATTCAGCTTTTTTTTATTTTCGTTAATAACTTTGCGATAGTTTGTTTAAAGATGCTTCACAAATATGTGAAACACGTGTTACAGTTTGTTACACAACCTGTGAAGTTATCAATTTTAAATTTATATTGGCCATTAGCTGATTATGAGTTGACTGAAAACTACATATATGATTATAATGCAAACTTCAATCATAAAAATAACTTCTGTCCGAGTTTCGATGTTTCAACCAAACGCATATTTCTAAGAGCCATATAATAAAAAAAAATGCAGATTCACTTGCTCCATTCTCTGCTTTCTTGGAAATGGAAAGCAAATTAAAAAATATATTAATTCTGAATTAAAAATTTATTTGCAACATGTTTTCGTCGTTCTGCTACAATTGTCTTTCTGAAATTTAAAAGTGGTGGGTAAGTCCCAGTCTCTTTATGTATTATATTATAAAGAGGCTTGCGTATAAAAAAGATTGGGAGTTTCGTATGATTTTTAGTGAATTTTGGATACCGCTTTGAGATTTTATTGTTAAAACTAGCGATGACCGTAACTATGCTTCAATGAAGATTAATATAATTCATTGCTGTTTTCTTTTTAAAATTTAGCTCATATATGGAAAGTAACTATCGAAAAATCTCCAATCATATAGATTATTGACAGTCATTATTGATTATATTCTGCCAGTTTACCAGTACTAATATCCTTTAAATGAATATATATTGCTGTCGATAGATTTTTGGGGAAATGATATGTCATATTTTAAATAAAAATTGTTGTTTTGATTGTTGTTGGATAATAATATTTTTTTCATGTCCGCTCCCAATGTGGATCATTTCAACTAGCAGTGAAGTATCACAACAGGTTATACTTGAACTGTGTGTAATTCAGTTGTCTAAACTTTTTCTTTCGTAGACAGTATAATGAGGTAAGGAAATGACTTAAAACTAACTAATCAATGTTTGAGAGTGCCCGTTTGGAGATTCGAACTCGTGGCCACCGCAAGTGAATGAAACGAAATCTTTCAGCACAGTATTTTATAATTGCACCAAAAAATCACCCGGCGTCTTCAAAAGCCGCTTCTTCTAAAGCCACGACAGTAACCTGTAGTTCAATTAGCTAAAACTTCTACATAATTAATTTAAGTTAGCAGTTAACAGTTGAGACCTTCAAGGACGCTCGCTGTACTATAATTCGTTCGCAAAAGAGACTGGCTACTTTTGCTGCCGTTGGCACCTTAATGTCTCTCAGTTTAGACATAAATCTTAAATATATAATAAATATCTAATCCATTCCAAAAATGATACAGTGAGTATAAATTCAATTTGCGAGCTATATATTTATTTACTCAAAAAAAACATTAATAACCTTGTAAAGTTTATTTAAAATTAATCGATCGCTGAATCCATACAATGCATACTCAATAACTTCATTCTCCTCGCTTTGCTTACAATCCTTGTCAGGGTTAAAAGCTTCAAAACTAGGTGAGAAATTATGACTTTCTTTGTCTTTCAGTATTAAGAAAGCTTATATTCGATAATTTCTTACCAAATGACATAAACGCTCTTTTAGAGTCAGCATGAAACCAATATCTTTTTACCTAAGGTAACCTAGTTTGAATCAGCCATGACTTAACATTTTTAGGAACTTTAGGAACCAAGTGAAAAACATGTTTTTTTTCAAAGAGCGGTAAATGTTAAAACATGTTTTTTTCACTTGGTTCTTTAAGGGTCAGCAACATATCGGGAGAATTTTTTAACACCGCATGGGAAGTATCATAGAAGTGATAAGTCAATCTGAATTTATATTGATTTCTCCAAGAATTCATCATTCAATAAATGTCATATAAAACGTCGTCCGCTGTGGTCTAGTTGATTAGAGCTTGCTCTACCGACCAGGCGGATCTGGGTTCGATTCCCGGTAAAGTCAATGTCTAATTTATATTTTTCAATTTAAATTTGAGACCCTTAGGCGGGTGTGATGTCAATTTACTTCAAGTTCTTAATAAATTCTCATCGAGTTTTTCTCGTATGATCTTTCAACTTTAACTTCTTTTTAGCATTCACTGTAATGCCAAAAATGTATTTAAAACTATTCAAAAATACATTGATATTATCCAATGCATTATATTATACATTGAAAGCTGTATATGAATATATTGAATTATAGTAAATAATAAATAAATATAATTGAGAATAAAATGTCTCGCTAAGAACTAAAATTTCTGGTACAATTATCAAGAATAAGTCGTTTGAGTGATAATGTAATCCACAATCCGTTCATTGTAATTCAGGTGGACATTTCACTGTCAGTATTCGGCTAATACATTAGCTGCGAGCAATTTGCAATCAGTAATATTGTGTTAAAAAGATGGTTCCATGAATAAACAGATCATAATAAAACAGAACATGAGAACATAGAACATAGACAATTCAGAACACAATCAATTTTTAGTTGAATGATACCTGTTTCTTCTTAACTATTTATTGGAAAAATATTTTAGATTAACTGGTAATAATTTCAGAACGGTGTGTAATAACGTGCGCTTTACTTTATCAGTCAATGGCGACTATTATAATCGTCGAATATAAGTGTATTTACGACAATTTCAGTTTGAATGTGTTATTGATACGCAAGATTGTTGTTTTATTTATTGTATCTAATACGACATAGAGATTACTAATTGATTGTAAAACATATCAATACTAGTGTTTTCTAAAGATATATTGTACGTTTTGTGATGTTCTGTTTTTTCATGTTCTGTTTTATCCGGTTGCCAAAAAGATATAGATAGACAATCAAAACAAAAATATATCGATGTAAGAAGATACGTTTACTTACTTTGCTTTATCTTTTACTTTGTATAGTATTAATATAATTATCTTAGAAAGTCGACAATTGAACTATACTGGTACTAAACGTATGTTATATCTATGTTGCTTTTTGCGCAGTTCTATCAGAGTCAATCAACAAAAGAGGCTGTAGTTCTTTGTTTGTAAAGCTTTACGACCTTGTAAACGACCTTATATTAGAATGTTTAACAGAAAACTGTTTTATCAATCATTAACAATGTGCCATAATTACAAGGCTCAATTCTACCGACAAAAAATAAATGGTTCAATTCGCTCAACAACATAGATAGACAGGTAAAATTATTCTACTCGAAAAGTTTTTATATTATACAACAAACTTTGTTCCGAGTAGGTACTAAATTAGTCACGAATCACGATGCGATATCATATTAGGTATTTAAGAATTGGATCGACTCGTTTAATAAACGTCTGTTTTTTTTACAATTTTGTTTGAGTAATAATAATACTGAATTATACTATTTTTTATCGATACGTGTTTGTAAAGTCATTGCATTATCTTACATCTTAACGTTCAAAAGATGTCGAGTCGAAAAAATCAAAGTTTGTTCCTTGTAATATATAGTGTTCTGGTTATTAACAAACCAAAATATTCTTTAAAATTCAAGGAACATAGGATTTTTTTTCATTCATGTCCGCTTACAATGTGAAGATTCGTATGACTAGGCTGGACAATGTCTCTTTTCTAGACAACATGTTCTTTTTTCAAGACAATTTTTTGTTCTTTCTCTTTTTTTCAATTAAAGCCAGAAATTTTTCTTTTTTTTTCATTTTTGGTGAATAGTTTCATATTAATCTATGCAATAATTAAATTATTTATTTAAAGATGTCTCTATATGCAATACACAATTACGCAATATTGAATATTAATATTTGTTAATTTCAATTTATTTTTTTATTTCATTAGAGATAGTTGGACTTTGCCTGAATTTGTTATAATAATTATTTTGATATTACATAAAAATATATGTATGTATATACGTACATATAATATTAATATATTTATGTAAATTATGATTCCAGATAAATAATCTATTCTGCGCCGTGTAAAATAATGGTGTTTTGGTAACCGGCACAATTATAAAGAAAAAATATACAAAATGAACTTTTTTGTACCTAACAATTTTACATATGACAATGGTTGTATATCAACATTATTTTTTTATGGTAACTATTCTTTTTACTTAGTTGTTTAGCCTCGCTTTTTTGGTATATATGACAGGATTAGTGTTATCGTTTTGTTTTTGCTACACACTTGTTAGGATTTTTTGACATCACAGACACACATACGTGAGATCCGTCACGGAAACCAACGACGTTGACCACTGTACTTGGCCGATTATGTCCACACGTGCATCACCATTACATTTTGAATCATTATTGTCTAAAATTTATATTCAATAAACATGGCAATTTATATACTGCTTGACTGAAATGAAAGCTTGAAACATTTTTGACTATTTTTACACTAAACGTCTTTTCAACGTTCGCATGATAAAACTTACAGATGTCATTTTTCTTTTCAATGAAGGTCTTTCGGTGTCTCATACAAGACCTACTGCAAAGCGTCCTTGCGAGTTGCTGGAAAACATTAATATTTATTACCAAAGCTTTTATTATACATATTTCAAAGCGGGCATTACAAAATTATCTAGTCGTGAGTCAGTACGGAAGGAATAAAATTCTTTCAGTAGCGTTTAACTAAAAAAAAATAATAACATGTTTACGGTATCAAAGAAGGTGGGGTTAGTAATAATTGTTGTATTTCAATCCAGTAATTTATTTCTAAGAAACATTTTTGTCGATATTGACAGTAAATCATTGCAAAATATGTTGATATCTTTGACATATGTCCGCTCTTTTTTTATAGAATAATAATTAATACAATGATTTCTTAATTATAAACGAATTGCTATTGAAATAATCAATCGTAATTATTTTTGACACGTTGGATATTTTTAAGAAGTTATTGTATTTTAAAATCTAAATATCATTTGGGTTCGAAGTTTGGCTCAAATGTGACAAAACTGTACCGTTGACCAGTTTTGTTTGATAGTCGAGGGTCGAGGCCAAGATGTTTAAAAAAAGGTCTAGTAGATGACTGAACGCTATTAAAATATCTATGTGTTTTGGCGAACAATAGAATTGTTCTATACCGATTTAATCGATAAGATAAAATTTTAAGGCGAGACAAAAGCTTTTTAAGCAACCATCAAACACAGAAAATTCGCACACTTGGACAGCATTTTCTGCAAAGAGAAATAAAAATTATACCAATACATCGTTCAGGGAATGATAAAGGGTATTTATTGGTAGAGGCATAAAAATATTATCTTGGTAACCTACATAAACTCATTGTCCAGTACGTTATTGATGTAGCTAACTCTGGATAGAGAGACGAATAGTTATTTTTTTTATCAGTGTCCGCTCCCAATATGTATCATATGGCCTTTTAATGGAAGTCTTTCAACAGACTTTTTTTCTACGAGAACTGTTTGTTACTCAGTCGCTCAACCTCACATTTTTTCAAAATAAGTAGTAGGAAAAGAAGGGTAAGGCTAGAACAGGACTAGTGGTTAACTAATCGCTATTGCTGCACCCAGTTATTAAAGGACCAGAAGGAGGGGATGAGAGGAAAATAATGTGAATTGACATCACAAACACTCAGTCTTAGATCACAACTTTGAATTGAATAATTCTCAAATTCACTGTGATCTTACCGGGAATCGAACCCAAGCCCGCGTGATCGATAGAGCAGGCTCTGACCAACTGGGCCACAGCAGACGACAATTTATGTATGTATTTATACATATGTTATATCTAAAAAGTTTAAATTTAGCCAGTGGCGGATCAAGTGAAATGGAGGCCTCGAGCGTTCAAAATTTCGGGGCCAGAAACTCATGTTAGAAAAAAATGTTTTATATATAGAAACTCTCATTAATTTATTAACACAAAACATAACAAAAGTAATAGAAACAAAAACATTTTTCAAATTATTATATTAATTATTTTCCTGCCCCTAATTTTAACCTTTTCTCAGACCAATAAAGCTGACATTTCGCCGTTACGTATTTTTATATGGTCACATATTCCATTATAATGCATAGGCTTCTGCTAGTTTCTTATTCTCAATCATTGGATTATGGCACCCTTAATACCATTGATAACTGGACACTAGTGGCCCTTACCCAGATTTAACCAGTACCACCTTGACGTCAGCCTCTCAAGTTAGATCATAGTTTCTCAACCTTTTTAAGCCCGTGGCTCCCTTACTTGTACTATCAAGTATTTCGAGTCTCTAATAAAATACTAAGGAAAACCACAACCCACTACGGCTTCAAACTTTTGTGCCGATAAATAAAATTCATCAAAACTTGGTTCCAATCCCGCACCCTTTGTTTAATTTTTTCGGGATTTGGACTTTCGGAATCCCGGGATTGATCACTGGCGAAAAGTGTCAAACACTTTCTGATTCGAACATCTTCTGAAAAAGTTACGAATCGATAGATTCTGTAATCGTGCACGAATGTGAGACCCCCAAACTCTGCTGTGACTCCCCTAAACTGATATTTTCTCCGTGTCCCCCACGAAACATGCTGTGGACCCCGCTTGAGAAACACTTGCTTAAATAATTTAGATATACCTTACGTTGTTCATTTCATTATTTCTAAATAAGTTTAGCAAAGGTAAAATTACCTTTAGTAAGTTTCAAAATAAATTCTTAAGACTTCAGTGATAACAGTTGCCTAAATAATGTATTTCACACTATGAATATTATAAGTGTCATTATTTTTCAATGAAACCCATATTATGGTTTGCCTTGCAAGTATAATATATATAAAATATTTATCTCATTTTTACGTAGTTCATAATATATTTTTTTAATAAGTGTGTAATTATACATAGTAAAATTTTGATTCTAAATATGTTTAATGCCTTTAGGCAAGTAACTTTTATGCTTATATAAAAACTGTTTGGTATGGTATTACTTAATATGCAGCTATGCACTTCAAACCACTGTCTAACGGTACGTTAAATAGGTACACAATTAACTTAATTGAGTTTGAAGGATAAAACTTTTATTAAATACAAATATCCAATTAATCTAATTGTATAAGCATACTTATTTCCAATGAGCCAGTATTGTAAGATGATCGTATAGATAAGAATTATACGTCGCAGTGTCTACGATTAAATATATTTTTTATTTAAATTTCTAGACGTTAATTGTTATTATAAATATTAATTGCAATTTCATGCCGACTATTTTTTTATAATTACGATACATTCAGTCAGGTGATTATTATTTTATTTTAAGCATGTTCAAATTTTGTATGAGTAAATCTCGTAACGCCACCTAATGCAACATAGGGAGCGTCAAAACGAAGTAACGTAAAAGTGAAATGCATATAATAATAACCCATTTATGTAATATTTGTTAGTTGCATTTAAATCAAAACAGGATTGTTCAATATCATAAAGTATATTCTAATTAAATTTATCCGAGTTTAATCTTTCATGTAGATTTTCTACTCTCGCTACGCCTAATTATTGAAAGATCGGAAGGGTGGGAGGGGATTTTTAGACATCACAAACACCCATGCCTTCGAACAGAAATCGATTGAAAAAATCATGTTCATACAGGGACTCGCACTCGTGAGATCTGACACGGAAGCCAACAACGCTAACCGTTTCGCAATAGGACCAGAAAACGACAAGCGTTTGTTATGGCAAATAAATGGGAGCCGGTAAATTGCTCGAATTACAAATTATTCGAATTGCTTGGTTATTTAAACGATTTTTCACGACTTTTTCTACGAATTTCATTTTTATCTTGTGCGACACTTGTTTAGAGAGTGAAATATAAAAATAGTTTTCGTAAGTATTTATTTTAACCGTGTTCGCTCCAAATGCGAAACATATGATCTTTGAATGGAGCTTATCTCAACAGAAGTGTTTCTACGAGAACTGCTTATTAATTAGTTACTCAAACTGTTTCTATATATTTCCAGGAAACATAGAAGACTAGGGCTAAGACAGAACAAACAGACAGAACAAGCGGAAACAAATTGATTATCTTGTTATTCGAGCAATTTACCGGGAACCCAAATAAATACTAGCGGGAAATCTTTTTTCTTTCTTAGTTTGAGTAGCTACCCTCATTCGGTTCATCTATATCATATAAGACAATATTAATTGACTCAAATATGTTCTTTTTCTTATGCGAAAGAATGACAAACCTCTCACTTTTGCTACTTCACCTTCGTCTAATTAATTTATTGTACAGATATTTTCTAAAGAAATATTCTGGAAAACTTCCATGTATCTTTACTTACGTGCGATTTAGAACGTCGGGTTTTTCTGATGCTATTTATATTCAAAATATGCATATGTATTTTATGGTTAATAAACAATTACGTTTTCTATATCTATCACGATTTTTAGCGGTGTCGTAAATTTTCCTGCGTACGCGTTGTTAATAGTTACGTCACTGTATTAATGCGATCACGTTATATTGAAATTAATGGCGCTCTCAAAATAGATCAAATAATTGTATAAAGAGCAAATATTGAAATCTCCAAAAAGTAAAATGAAATCACAATTAACTTATATTACTTGGAATTTATAATCGTTATTGTTCAATTTAAGTTTTTTTCTACAATTTTAGACTTTAAATTATAATTAATAAGTTATTTATAAAAAAATAACATGTTAATTGATTTCACAAAAATGATTTGAACATTTTTTATCGACACGCAAAAAATCGTTATATTATCAAAATAGACTATTGTTTAATAAATTACTGACAAAAAACTTCTTACCTTTGAAACCTTTATAACCATAGGCGATATTTTGAACCAAGCGTGTTATTGGAAGTTCATATATAAATATAATATATTAATTTCAAAGTGTTGTGTAATACTTAATCTTTGATATTGAAGTCAATGAAGTAACCTATAGCAAGGGTGCCCACGCTTTTTAAGGTTGGGACTGTTGGGAGCACCTTTTAATCTAAATGTTTCACGGCGATCGACATCTAATAATATAAGAATGCTATATGATAATATAAGAATGTTTGTTGATATTTTTTGATTAAATTTATCGCCACGGTGAACACTGCTTTGAAGTTAAAACTATTCATTTTTAATGGCGAAATATAGTTAAAAGACAACGCATTTGCAAAAACGGAATAATTCAGTATGTTCGTATTTTTTATAGATATGGGAAAGCAGGGAATAATACAGAAACTTCACGGAGTTTTTCATTAGTGGTTAACAAACGTAAATGTGATGTTTGGGGACCCTTGCATTATAACAGGGTTTTCCAAACTTTTTCTGCAATGCAACACTTCTGAAAATTCTGAAAAGAAACAGCTTATTTTTTAGCTTGGGTAATTCATAATATTAACAATATATTATATGTTATTAAATCACCTGTTATTTATTAAATAATTATTTAAAAAAAATATTATAAATATATAAGTAAACAAAGCTCTTAATGATTCAAAATCTCCGCTTATACCTAGATACTTGACGTCATTAAACATCAGTGGAGATTGACCATCATTCGCCCTTCAATATGATGTAGAAAGATGCTTAAATATGTTTTCCAAGTTTTCACGGTGTTTCCGTGGAACACCAGTGTTCCGTGGAACATAGATTGGGAAGCATAAGGATATAGCAAGAAAATTTGAATCGTTCAAACTATGTACATTCTCACAAATTTTGTCACTAACGACCCGGGTTTCGCCTTTCGGCATCTTCAGGCATTCAAGTGCACGGATGAACTTGAACTGACGCTTAGCAAATAAAAGTTTCGTGCTTATATAAGATACAAATGCATCACCGAGTCCAAAGCCATTGCTGGCGAAAAGGATGAGCTCATGGGAATTCCAACAGATTTGTGTAGTGAGCAGTTTCAAGAATTATATAATCTGTTTGTCGGCAAAGGTTTTATGATTATATGATTTTGTGGTTATATAGGGTATAGAAGAGGAGATGTGGGAAAATTTGTTATTTCGTTTAAAATCGGAAGACTTTGCAACTGTGCTTTATTGATTTCTAAAATTTCTTGGAAAAAGAGCTTATGACTGTCCGTATTTGGGTGTAACATTTTTATCCCTTGTTCCTGATTGAACACGTGTCCTTCCGAAATTAAGTGATTAGCAAAAGTAGACGTGTCTTTTTTCAATCTAAAGGCTGCCATATGTTCTAAAACTCGGATGTTCAGTGTTCTTTCTGTTTTGCCGATATAAAACTTTGTACAACAAGAGCATTGCAATCTATAAATCCCGGATTTATTTAAGTAATGTATTTTATCTTTATTATTAATTAATAATTTGCCTAAAGAGTTTTTACAGTAAAAAGCAGGTCTAACACTATCAGCTAGCTGTTTTTTAATTTTGAGACTTGTATTTCCTAAAAAAGCTAACTCCCTCATTCGTAACCATAGTGGATTCAACCCGACATATAGCGTAAAAAATTCATTAGAATTAGTTGAAAAACTTAAAAATAAAATCATTCCTTGCAATTCAAAATTAATTTCATTTGACGTGGTCAGTTTATTTACTAATGTACCAGTCAACAAATGCAAAAGGATTATCGAAGATACCTTAAATGCACGTAGAGTAAACCCGATAGTAACAAAAGAGTTATTAAATATATTAGACGTTTGCGTTGACCAGAACTATTTCCAATTTAACAATACAATTTATAAACAAACAGAAGGCCTTGCAATGGGAAACTGCCTATCACCGTTGTTAGCTGAGTTTTATATGAACTATTTAGAAGATACAATTTTTAGAAACAAAACAGAAGCCAAACCTATAGTCTATTGGTTCCGATATGTAGACGATATTCTTTGCCTGTTTAATGGAACAGATAGACAAATAACTCACTTTCATAACTTTATAAATTCATTAGATAAAAATATTAAATTTACTCTAGAAGTCGGAGGCAAAAATATTAACTTTCTTGACTTAAATATTAACATTGAAAATCATTCTCACGAGTTTAAAATATTTCGGAAGCCAACATTCTCTGACACTGTAATCCATAAAAATTCAATGCACCCATTTTCTTATAAACTAGCCGCTTTTCATTCAGAAATACATAGACTTGTGAGTGTTCCTTTAAACGAAATAAACTTTAATATTGAATTGAAAATCATCAAACAAATCGCCATAAACAATGGATACGATATGTCTCTTATAGACAATCTTTTATCAAAAAAACAAGCTAAACTTGCAGAAAAAATGTTATTTAAAGGTATAGTGTCAAAGGACATAGATCATACTAGGTATTGGCGTAGAATCATTTTTTTAGGAAATACAAGTCTCAAAATTAAAAAACAGCTAGCTGATAGTGTTAGACCTGCTTTTTACTGTAAAAACTCTTTAGGCAAATTATTAATTAATAATAAAGATAAAATACATTACTTAAATAAATCCGGGATTTATAGATTGCAATGCTCTTGTTGTACAAAGTTTTATATCGGCAAAACAGAAAGAACACTGAACATCCGAGTTTTAGAACATATGGCAGCCTTTAGATTGAAAAAAGACACGTCTACTTTTTCTAATCACTTAATTTCGGAAGGACACGTGTTCAATCAGGAACAAGGGATAAAAATGTTACACCCAAATACGGACAGTCATAAGCTCTTTTTCCAAGAAATTTTAGAAATCAATAAAGCACAGTTGCAAAGTCTTCCGATTTTAAACGAAATAACAAATTTTCCCACATCTCCTCTTCTATACCCTATATAACCACAAAATCATATAATCATAAAACCTTTGCCGACAAACAGATTATATAATTCTTGAAACTGCTCACTACACAAATCTGTTGGAATTCCCATGAGCTCATCCTTTTCGCCAGCAATGGCTTTGGACTCGGTGATGCATTTGTATCTTATATAAGCACGAAACTTTTATTTGCTAAGCGTCAGTTCAAGTTCATCCGTGCACTTGAATGCCTGAAGATGCCGAAAGGCGAAACCCGGGTCGTTAGTGACAAAATTTGTGAGAATGTACATAGTTTGAACGATTCAAATTTAATATTGAAATTCCACCAAGCACCTTCAGTCGAAATCTTAAATTAAAATATAGCAAGAACTTGTTAATTAACATTTTGAAATAGAGAAGTAGGTACGTATAGTAAATAAGTTATTTTAGCTATGCTGCAAGTGTGTAATATGATATTATCACATTATAGCTAAAAATATATTATAATATAATAGAAATGTTTAGGCTAAACATCAATTCCATTGAACATCGAAAATGTGATGAGAGAGTTGATTGATACACACTTAACATGTTCTTGCCTGGAAATCTCCAATCGTGTAAGATGTGTGTTTTTAGATAACCATGTTTGATTTGAAGCGCCGTATTATAATTATTACTGAAAAACAATTTATCATAAATATTATGTAGTTATTGGCTGCAACTCCTACGCTAGTCGATATCACAAGAAGCTGGGAGTTTACGCGGAAGCACAACAGGTGGTGTTTAGCTATTAATATGGACCACCAATAACCCTCTCAATGCCTCATTATCAATACTGTTTTTTTTCAAAAATGAAAATGTTAATTTTTGTTAATTAGTTGTTTTAATTTGCTCTCACCTATTCAATCCTAAAAACGAGGTACTCTACTTAATCAGCGGTATCCAAACGTCCTTACTCTATCTTAAAATAAAAGTTTGATTGACCCAGTAAAAACCGATTCTCGTAGAACCACTGCTTTCGAGATAAGCTCTATTTATATGAATACTAGCTGTAAGCCCGTTGACCTCAACAGGGGGATTTTTGTTACATTTTTAAGTAGTCAGAAAATTTACTGGCGTGAAAAATAAATTACAAACCTATTTATTGAATAAGCCAGAAATTCAAAAACAGAAAAGTAAAAGAAATATATCTCGGGGCATATGTCGACAGCCCTGCCCTGCAGTATTTAAATTGTATATAATATAATTTTTAGAATAATTGAAAAGTTTGCTTACAGATATATTACGTAGAAGAAGAAATATACCTCGGGACATATATCGACAGCCCTGCAGTATTTAAATTGTAAATTATTTAATTTTTGGAATAATGCTTAAGTTTGCTAACAATCATTTTTCGTAGTAGCAGAAATAGACCGCTATTATATTTATCAGAAATATACCTCTAATATATAAAATATATACAATATATATTTTATTCAACTTATTTTCAAGTACGCTAGCAAATATATTTCGTAGAAGAAGAAAAAGACATTAGTACGAACATATTTGTAATTATTGGTGATTTGTGAATATTTTATCGACTATTAAGATATAAATATCGTCGGTATACTGACAGAAAACGTTAAGTCAAAAATAAGGTGTTTTGTGTTATGAGTGTAGATCGGTGGATTTAAACACTTAACAGTCTCAAAAAAATAACTGACTCATATTACATTTATTTGGTTCGATATTTAATAAGAACTAAGTAATATGAACTAAGTATATTTCGTTGGCAGAAACCAATATATAACATAACGCTTTTTAGCTGAACAGATTTCTTATTTCAACAGCTAGGCTATAATACGACTAAACGTTTGTGAGTTTTGGTCTATTGTTTTTTTCTTTTATATTCTACCGCCTCGCTAAATTTTTCGCTACGATATTGGAAAAATTCGATTATCTCAAAATAAGGTTTGACTTAACGTTTTCTGGTAGAATACCGACAATGGTAAAGTAACGCACTCTATTTATTGTATTATATTTAAAATTTGTGAGACATAATAAATGGCAGTTAAGGGGTTGAATACAACGAGAAATAAGTCAAATTTTGACAAGTACCTGTCGCATTTACAACATATCCGACATATTTACGAGCTAGCACTACGATATCGTAATTAATTATTCAAATATGTATTCAGGTATCCTGAATCCGTTACAGTTTCTTGAAAATAAGGACACCGAGATTAATTTCATCGAAGCAGAATTCAGATCTTAATTGCCAATCTGGTGTTGAATGGTATTCCAATAATGTTTAATTACATACTTAATTTGTTATTAAATTACCTTTCTACAAATAATAATTTAAAAAATACATTCACCAACATGGTTTATAAATTTGAAACTACTGGGTGATTATGAAATAACAAAAAAAATACTTTGATTAAGTACAAAAAATAATAATATAATTAATATAATTGAGGAACCCTGAGGTATTAATTAAAGCCCAGATCCAGTTTTGTGAAAAAACTAACAAGACATCACAATAATGTTGGAGTACTTATTCAAAATAACAGAAATTAATTTTTAACATCACTAAATTCTTCGTAGTTTCCATGCTAATAAGGGTTAAAGTATTACCTAATAATCAAAGATGTCTATGATTTCATAAGAAATGTGTGTTTTTCTTTGTTCAGGAAAAATTAGATCTTGTCCCAAGCTCCTCATTTTTTTTACTAGACTATCATAACAAAAGGAAAACTAAATGAATAGTTATAGTTTTTTTCTCAATGACTCGTAAGCTGAATGAATTTATTTAAGATGATTTAAAAATATAAAATCAATTTGAAATTTTAAAAAAAAATTCACTTTCATGTGCCGTACGTTTCTACATTTTTTTATACAAAAACTCTATGTTACTCAGTTGCTTAACCTCTTTCTAATATAGTGAGGATTTAACGATATGGGTAGGGGAAAAAAATAGTTGTTTAGCTAATCGCTCTTACTTCTCCCTGCTTTTAGTATCGGATAGGTATGAGAGAATATTAGAAATCACAGACTTCAAACACAGGTCTTAAAATTGATATATGAAACGGTCCATACTGGATCTCGAACCCTTAAGCATGAAGTCAACCACTCGACTTAGTAGCGTATTTTATGGTTTAACTTCTTCCATTAAACTGAAACATCACCTTGGGAAAATTTCATTTTTGCTTTTTTTCAGCTCAACATCCTTGAGCTAATACATATTTTACAATATTATATATAATAAAATTATCATGTTTCTTCGAGTTTTCCACCATTTTCTTAAATGGATCCTTAGACTTTTAAAAGCTCCGTAGGACTTACCTCAAAATCTTCGATTATATTTTTACCCACACAAGATTGATAAATCTGTTAAAATAAGAATCATTCTAAAATATTTATTTTAATAAGAAAGTAAATTATATTTAAAAATACACTCGGAAGAATTTTTTCATTACATCGCTGAACATCACATAAATAAATCGGACAAAAGTTTGACAAAAATGTATTTATTATTATTTACAAGCAAATTAAAATTCCTATATTTTCTATTTACACCTATTAGTATTTTTTTATAAAATAGATCCAACTGATAGGGTAAAAGTACATACAAAATTAATTTAATGACTAATAATGACAGTAGATTAGCGCCATTCACAATTAGTGGCAGCACAAATAGCTTTAACATCAAAGGCATTTTGTATATTAAAATATTTATAAATTATTGATATCTTTTTTATAATAAGGTTTCATATACATATTAAAACCTCTTACTTATGTTTTATGTTGAAACAAAACTTTACAATAAATCCCAACTCATATTTACAAACACCCTACAGTTACAACTTTAATAAAAAAAAAACTGTCATTGTTCAATTTACTATATAAATTATATTTCTAATAGTTTGTAATAATTTATTGTATAATAAATATAGATTCAAAAAAAGAAGAGGTTTTTAATTTAATTTTGGATTTTATAACCTATGTATCATAGGAAAAACACACAATTGTTATGATAATTTTCTCACAAATCTCTGTTAAGAATGCAAGTTTCAGGTTTCACTTAGATAAAAAAAACACTATTTTATTGCAATTTTACTGTCTCATAAAACATGGGGTCATATGTTTAGAAATGTGCATCGCCTGAAAATTTATAAGCATTATATAAATTGTAAATAAAGATTATTACTTTAACTCACTTACTTATAACTCATAAATAATACAACATATGATAAGGTTACCAGGTGATCCTCGACATCTGACCTATTAAAAACTGTTTTGTCTGCTATTGGCAGTAATCTTGGAATGTTACATTATTTTATGTAAACTAATCACTCCTTGATAAATACAAATTTTACATGTCATACAAGCCTACAAATATCTGTTTTTTTTGAAAATATCATTCTTGATTGCTCATTATCATATTTAAATTTAGAAGTCTCAACAATGAGAAATACAATTGACATTGAAGTGAACCAAAAAAAATAATAGTATGTGAATGATAACGATGTGTCCGATGTAACATATCTTCAGAATATATCACTACAGAATATGGATTATGTCGACAATTCTAAAGGACAGAGAAAAAAAACATGAAGCACTCAAACGATGACCCCAGAAAATCCCAGAACCGAACCTTGTCATAAGTTGAAGAATACCTGTATTGTAATCCTAGAGGCAGAAAAAGTAACTATGTATATATTAAATAGTGAAATATTATAATGAGTAAAGTATGATGGCAAATTGATAAGTACATATATTTTTTAAATATGCTAAAAGTACATACTTCAATTTCATTATTCAGGGAAGAAGACTTCATTTGAATCTGAGAATTCTGAGAAAAAATCTTTAAAATTACATTTTCACAACTTAACTCAAATTTTAAATAACTTATATAATGTGTTTAATATGATTTACCCTAAGAAATCTCAATAGTAAAACAAGATTTTTATACTTTAAGAAACATAGAAAAGTCTAGTTATAAAAAATAAAATTTGCTACGTATGTTTGTTTGCGTTGAAATATCATAATATTGCCACAGTTATTATATTATAAAAAATACTTTTTTTATGATTGACGTGCTAAATGGCACATAGAAAATTATAACCTAAATCGAAGCGATAAAAAATAAAGTAAAATTAGAAGATTTTATCTTCAGTAAAAAAAGTTAAAACTAGCAATTAATATCTAGGAATAAATTAATTATTAAAAGGAATACGAAACACATATATTTCCAACAACTGCTTTTTAGCACAGCAATATATTTTGTAAACTAAGAGTTCATAGTTTACAAAATATCATGTTTTTGAATAATTACATTCTTAAATAATATTATAAGTTTGTTTATTTTAATATGTTTATGATGAAGCATCTAAAATGAGATAATAAAACTGAAATATCTTCTAATACCAAAGATTATCTGTTTTAAATAAATACTGCATATGATCCAGTCATAAAATGGCAGATAATGGAAATATATGTATCAGGTAATGTTCGTACTGTGACGACAAATAAAAATAATAGTTAAATAAACCTATCATAGACATGGGAAAGGAGTTCTTTACTAATAGCCATTAAATATGTTTCAAAGCGTGGCTATTTTTTCACAATTTATTGTTAAATTGGAGAAGTGAATAACTGTTTTTGATATTGAATGTATCAAGTTTACTTTATAATACTTACATGACACTCCAATTTGTACAATTTTACTAGAGAGACAAAATAACGATAGTGTCATTTAAGACAATATACATTATTTAAAAAAATTTAAGAAACAGTTTCTACTGTTATAATTGGATAAATAAAGTATTAACAAATAGTAAATAATACTCTAAATTTGAATGACATTAGTTGACTATTTATATTTTAAATAGATGACGCTAATTGTAGTTACCAGTGACAGTTTTCATTACCGCCAAACTAAATGCAGTAAAAATAATGAAAACTGTTTCTAAGAATTAATTTCTCAGTCATTTCGGGTTCATAAAAACAATTTGTCATTATGTGTTTAATTTAGTTTGAAAAATGATAGCGATAATGATATAACCCTGGTACAAACATTGTTCTGTTCTGAAATGTCATCGAAAGATTTGTCAAATTATAAATTGTGTTGAATTGTTGTATTATTCTTTTTCTTAATTGATTTATAAGTCTACTATTTATATTTAAAGGATGACAAGATTGCTGGAAAGCTCTATAATGTACAATGGTTACACTATTAGACTGATCATGGTAAATATTAAAATGTATTGTTCCCTAACTATTCTGAATAAAATAAACTTGTCACAAGCTCAAATTGATAACTTTTTTAATTCAACTTGTGGAATAACAATTTTATCAATTTGAAATTTACTTATAAAACTGAAATTCCACACAGTGGTCACGGTAGGAATCAAAAATATTAAAGGTTTTACTTTTCAATAAACACACTATCCAATTATAACAGTTTTTTGACAAGGCCATGAAATATTTGCTTAGATCTGGCAGTGAAAGTTATTCATGTTAATAAAAATGATTGAAACAAATCCTGGCTCAAGAACAGTTAAAGTTAAATAAAGCGGTGTAAGTATAAATAAAATTAAATGATTATTACATGAAAAGGAAGACAGATTTAAAAATCCTAATGAAACATAACAACAATCACTATGGTTACAAAATAATAGTGTCCGTTTAAACGTATTATTGTTCACAACCATCAAATAATAACAAAACGCTCTTCATTCAGTTTTCATTAAAAACTTTGAAAATGTAATTAATTTACATATTTTTTTCAATATCACACACTTTTACTACATACTCTTTTAAACAGTCTCATCCGATTTACCTACAGATAAAATTTAAGCGCTCAATTTTAATACCTAAATCAAGGTACTAGTTTCAGTAGTAATTTTTAATTATTCCATCGTATTAGAAATACTGTCTCTCGAAGAGTGGAAACATATCAGTCATATAAATAAAATATATATGATTGTATGTGTCACACGTATCTAGTTCAGTGCAAATATGGCCTCAAAAATATCCAGAAAAGTACAATTTCAAATTATATAGACTACACGTTTATCCAGATCCGTTGCTGTAGTAATCTCCGGCCACTTTCTGTCCCGCCTTGAAGACATTTTGGAACGTTTGAGCGGCTCCCTGAAAATCATTCACGAGTTTAGTCACAGAACAATTTGGGATCGCAAATGATAAAGTCCCAAAACCTTTAGTTTCACCATTCGTTACGTGAAGTAGATTCTCCTCCCCTCGCTTGTTACAATGGCAAAACTCTTCTAGAATACGTGTGAGTTGACTTAAGAACTATATGCATTTTTTATAAACATTACAATAATGATAATTTGACTTTTAATATCAATACCCGAATTCTTCCAGAAATTATAAACATTAGTTTTAAATAAAGTATCAGTAGCAATAAGAATCTCTTGTTTGTACAATAACACAGCAGATAATTCTTTGTAACATTTTTTTGTCAATATGTACATCTAAACTCCATTCACTGAGACCAAGATATAAAATGTGATGATTTATTATAAAGCATACAAAATATGTAAGGGCTTAAATATGGGTAGTTTTACATCTTGATTTGACAGTAATTGAGGAAATGGAGATGAGTGAATTTAAATATTTTTATATGACTTTCACTAAAAATCAATCGTTCAGACAATTCTGGATCCAGAAAATAGTGAAAGCCGTTGGACATTAAATGTGAGTCCTACTCTAGCAAGGGCTTTATCTCTCGAAGCACTTAATAACATTGAATTTCTTTTTTCTCACTGAATGGAATTTAGTATTGTTTTATTTTTTAACAAAAGAAAAGATGGTTGCTTCCTTAATTATAGCCAAAATCGATTTTTACAAACTTATTTTTTTTTACGTTTGAAAATTTATATAGAAACAGTTTTGAAATAAAATCCTTTGTCTTTGTGCCATAATAATAATGTGTTTTATAATTTTTTCAAAATAGTTTTAAATAAGTTGATAACAGCGAAGTATGTATACATTTCGAACCTACAGAAAACAAGAACTAAAATGTTACAAAGCAACGTTATTTTCAGATGGTCAGTGCAGTGTTCTCTTTCGTCTCAATCTTATGTCAGTATTGATTACAAACAATGTTTATCATTTTCAAATCTACTTTGATATTAATGAAAAATTTTGTCGCAACTGAAGCTTAAACAAAAATGTTTATTTTAATAGTCACTGAAGCAATGAACAATGCCAAAAAACTCATTAAAACAGGTATCCATGTCCACGTCATGTATGCAGATCAAGTGACTGTCAGCACGTTAATTTGAATAACTGTTGAGTTAATCAAATTTATGTTATTCAGTATTACAATCGTCCATCATCAAACATTAGCCAATGTGTATTTTCAAAATGAAAGTATTTGACAAAAAATACTATTGTATATGAAGATTAGTCTACAAAAAGATTATAAAATTTTATCCATTGTCATTTTTCTTTAGAATATAAAGTGCTTGAAATTCAGTCTTGTTTTCTCGTATAGTAATATTTCCTGAACTCGGGTATTGATATATTTGATACAAACACCTTTAGAACTCTCTGATCGAAAGTGAAATATGTACAGAAAAGACCCACACAGATAGAAGAGAGTAATGAAGGATTAAATTTTGAAATTAAACCTGAATAGCAGCTCCTAGAAATTGTGAGAATGCTCTGGTGACATTTATGGCAGCGGTAACTAGTTGCCCTCTTCCGGGGCCATTTCCTGGCGTTTCTACCACTTGTGGTGGAGGCAGAGGTACCTGGTCCAAACATAATTCAATTCTCACATTTAAACTTGCACACAAAGCAAGAGTTTTTTTATACGTTGCTCTGTACACAAAAAAAAGGTTAAACATATCAATATGGACACGGTAAAATAACCTAACCCAAAATGCTAATGATTGAAATAATGTAAATAAAATGAATGCAATTTGAATTAAAGTAGATGGAAAAAATTTAAATGAAATCAATTAAGGGTTACATAATTTATAATAAAGGTAGGTATATCGTACTGAATTTGTGGTGGAAAAAATAAATTAAATTTTAGATTTAAATTGTATAAATAAATAAATAAACAGATAAAAAATGTTATTGTATGAGTTATTATTTGACCTACTTTAACATTATTGATTACAAAAAAAAAATTTGTTCTTATTTAAAATGTCAGCACACCATGTTATGAAAGTATTCATTGTGACCCATCTTTGAATTATTTTATTATGTGATTATTATTGGTTTTATATTAATTGACATCAAACAGGTTAGGTTAATTCTAGGGTGCCCATCGGGTGTTAGTTTCAAGCTTAAAGTGACCTACGAATGATAAGGTACTAAATGGTGATTGTATTTTTTAAAACGGGAATTTGATTAGATCATTAAGGTTGCTAGACTAACAGGGGAATGAAAATGATAATGGATTCAACGATCGTTACTTGTAATCATCCATAGGACCTTATGCTTCGTAGGTCACATGAGATAATCACTCACCCTATTTTCTTGTTTGACAGGTCTGGGTTCTTCTTCTCCCGCGTTTCCTACGAAAGGACCTGAACCGAGGAAGAATCCTCCTCCCCCTTGCGCCTGTGGAGGAGCAGCCGGCCGGGAAGGCTTCGCTCGCTCTCCTCCTGCGGTTCCGGTCTCTTGCCACTGCTGCCAAAGCCAAGCCAGACCATCCAGAATAGGACGACCCTGTCTTGCAGGAGGTCGTGTTGGCCGTGGGGTTGTGCGTGGCCTCACTTTAGGAGTCACAATCACTTGGTTCAATAGTGCCTACAAAATAAATATGGAAAAAACTGTAAAATAACACTCTCAACATTCTGAGGTGAAAATAGCTACCTTGACATCAAGGCAGTCATGACTGAAGACTAGCTCAGTGAAGAAAATTGTGTATGGATTACTTTTTTACTATATGTCATGATAAAAAAGGCAATGCATGACAGAACTCGTATTTGGATTGATGAAACATTATCTTTGATTACAAAGTTTGTTTTATCACAAAATTGAATTTTTCAATATGCTTCATGATAATATTGAATCAATTTCCAGCAAATTTCTTATTTAATTTACTGTTCAATAGATAAAAAGGTCATTCTTTTTCTTTATAATAACACAATAATAATTCCTTTGACTGTAATGTGCCAAAAACAATGTTCTTTTTGCCATAAATAACAGATAATCGAAATTGTTGTATGAAACATTGCAGTTTAACATAACAATATATTATCACAATATTGTTTAGTTTTAGATATAAAATGGGTTATTATATTTTTTACTCACTGCCAATTTAAGTTGTTCTTGCAAAGTATTTTGAGGTGTTGAAGGTCCAATACCTCTGTCTTTCAAAAGGGCTGCCAAAATGGCATCATTCGACTGCCCGTATTCTGTACTGAGTGCTATTGGAGCAGTTGTTACATCTACAGGTTTGTCAGGCTGTCCTAGTAATGTCGCCAGAGCATTGCCGCCAGTCAATCCACTCAGATTCAGAGTATTACCTGATTTTTGATCACCTCCTTGAAGCTTCAAAAGGCTTTCGAGAAGCTTCTTATCCTGCTCAAAGCTTTTGATATCATCTTGAATAGAGGAAGCAGATTGAGCATTTTCAACATTTACAGTAACAACTTGTGGCTTAGGAGTCGTTGTAGATGTTGTCGTAGGTCGTCGTGTAGTAGTTGTTGTTGTTGTTTTGACTTCTACTGGTTTTGGGCGTATACTAGAAGATAGTTGTTTTAGTAATTGATTACTTGAATCTATCGTATTAAATGGAGAAGGACTGCCTAATAAAGACTGCAGCAGCTGTAGATCTGGAGCATCTATACCAGCTTTCAATGTGACGGGCTTAGTGCTGGTCGTCTGCCTAGGAATATTAATTTTCGGGGTTGTCTGACCAGTAAAACTGAGAAGAGTCTGTAAGAGTTTTGCATCGTTCTGGAAAGATATCAAATCATCATGAATAGAAGCGGCGTCTTTCGCAGATGTTTGCTGTTTCAAGGACGTCAAATCTAAGCTATTGGCGAGGCTGGCTCTCAAATCATTGTTGGCGATATTTTTCCCACCTCGAGATGGAGATTTAGGACGAGCAGTTGTGGTTGTGGGGCGCATGGTTGTTGTGGTTGTCGTCGTTGTTGTGGTAGTTGTGGTGGTTGTCGTAGATATAGGTGAAATAGTTCCAGTTGACTTTATTTCCGCCAAATTTCTATCTACAGCCAATGCAATGATTCTATTTGCCAATGACTGTTCTTTATCTTGAGTTCTGGGAGTAACCAATCTTCGCTGTAACATAAAAAAAAACTACATTTTATAATAATGTAAGTGCAAAATAATTAATCATAAGCAAATGTACGTTTTTAGCCACTCAATCTAAACAAATTAAAGTAATTTTATTCAAATGTCCATAAGGGAATTTGAGTATTCATTCCAGAATTGATTCCCAGAGATCACTTTCACTAGTATTTTATTATTATAACATACTAACAAGTATTTTAGTTTTACCTTTATTCATAACTGGCATGCAATCATTAAATATTATTTATTAGAAATATAGTATTTACCAAGCTTGTCAGAAAGGCAATATCATCTTCCACAGAATAAGTGGTTCCTTCAGGTTGAGCAGTTGTTGCTCCCGCTCGCAATAGCTCGGGCATTCTTGTGACGCTCGAAACAATCATTTGTGTAGTTGGCTGCCTTTGTGTTGTAGGTACAACTCTTTGTACTTCTTGGGTGGTCGGTGCCTTTGTTGTGGTTGTTGTTCTTTGTGTAGTAGGAATTGTGGTTGGCCGCTGAGTAGTAGTCGGCCTTCTCTGGGTTGTAGTTCTTATTGTTGTAGGAACTTCAGTTGTTGTCGTTACTGTTGTCCTCCTCGCAGTTGTAGGTCTTTGGGTCGTAGTTGTGGTTGTAGAGGTAGGTCTTTGAGTTGTAGTTGTGGTTGTAGTGGTAGGCCTTTGAGTTGTAGTTGTAGTGGTAGTGGTAGGTCTTTGAGTAGTAGTAGTAGTTGTTGTAGTTGTAGGCCTTGGCGTAGTTGTAGTTGTAGTTGTTGGCCTTTGGGTTGTTGTTGCCCTTGTAGTTGTTGTAGTGGGCTGTGTTGTTGTAGTTGTCCTTTGAGTTGTTGTTGTTGACATTGGCATTGGTATTTGTTGAACAGAAAATGTTTCCGATAACGGTACTTCTTGTTGAGTAGCAGTCGTAGATTCCGGTATACTCTGTGACGTAATAGTATTCTGTACAGTTGTCGATGTGATTTTAGAAATCACTGAAGGTGCCACACTTATAATAATGGGTTGATTACTTTCTATCAATTGGACTTTGGCTATAACTGTTTCGGGAGTTCCAAATATACTATCCATAGGATCAGAAGTCACAGATTCCGGAGTATTTTGCATAGGAGCGTCGATGGTTCCGAATCCGCCCCTCGTGAACACAGGCCCTGTACCGTCCTGCTTGGGCGTCACAGAAGTGACCGGATTTACTGAGGAAATCGCTACGGGTTTGTTTGTTGTGATTCTTTGAATGTTTGCACCGAAGTTTATTGCTTTTCCATCTCGATCGCCTAATAAATCATTAGATATTGGCTTGAATCTGAAAACTGCATTTCCGCTTCCTTCCTCAGGTCTTTCAGTGCGAATCAGTTTAGTCTGTGAAGGTATAAAAGATTATCACTAATGTTTCATAGGATTGTACTAACATATGCAGTGATGATTTTCATATTAAAGCCAACTCGCATTACAAGATTTTTCCAAAGTCAAGTCCAAAACCCTAAAACACCCGAGAAATTTCGATGAATAATTTCAAAAAACCTATATATAAGAGAATATACGTACTTCAGGGTCTATATCCAAAGTTAGATATCTAGGCGTCGTTGTAGTAGTGGTAGTTGTGGGTTTTTGAGATTCTTCCTTGGTTGCTGCCGCAATACTATTTACTAAAATATCTTCCACAGCGGGCAACTTTACTGTCGTCAAAAGACTTCCCACATTTGTTTCAGTAACAATTTGTACATTTGATTTCATGTTATTATTGACATTATTTACTGCATTGTTGAAATTTTCCATATTTTTAATGTTTGCCATTATATCAGATAATGTCTTCATACCGTCAGATTCCTTGCCGGTATTGCTCACCTAAAATCATCAAACAAGTATTAGTTATATGTGTCAAAGATGCGCAGTACAATTTTGTCATAATTCAACCTTCTCCTTTCATATTTTCAAAAGCTATAAAAAATCTTATCCCAAATAATTCAAGACTTAATAATATTTAAACAATATCAATATGGGTTAGGATTATTGAAGTAAAAATAATTCAAATAAATACAAGCATACAGTATATTCAAAGAATACAGTAGGAAAATATGTATATCATTAAATGTGTTAAACCATAAATTATTGAATATAAAATAATAATAACAATATATATTTGAATATAGCGATTCCGTTTGGTTGTTCAATGGATATCAATTGTGTACCCAAGGATCAATCTAAGAAAGAATACAAAAGTAAACCTTTTTATGTTAAGTGAAAGATTTTAACTTAAAAGTTCTTCTTTGACAGAAAGAAATTTAGGTGCACATCTTAATATCCATTGGAATGCTTCCAAAGATGCTGTCATATACTTGTTTGCAGAATCGGTATTCAATAAATGCATACATTCAATTGCAGGTTAGTTTTACCGATACCAAATATTAGTAGGTAATTAGACATGTCAAGGTTGGCCTGAATTAAACAGAATGTTGTATTAATATTATTAATGGGGTGTTATCGTGTGATAGTTTATTATCTATAATCAACAACAAGAAGCAAGCGAGAACAATAGCTAATCCATTCGCGCTGAAAGAGACACAAGTACCATTGTTTGTGAGCTATTTACAGGAGGATCCATCATTTGAGTATCGAGACTTCGGACATTGTCTGGAGCCTGAGTCGAATTGTTTTGAGTTATTTCATTAGTTTTTATATCATCGGCAAGGTTATTTATCGGTATTATAGATTCAGGATTTGTGTATACGGGGCTGAAAGGGTTTCTCAAGCTTCGTGGGTCAATCGGTAACACGTCAATGCGCTGAGTGACGGTCGGCACTCTGGTTCCGTTCGGGAACCTTCTGATTATTGTGTTATTTGGCAACACTCCGAATATTATGAAGGGACTCGCTTCTGTTAGAACTTCCAATTGGTTATCATTGGGGTTTTTACGTACCACAGTATTATTCGGTAGCACTCCGTAAATGAAATAATCCTTCTTTGGCGGACTCGAAGTGGAGCTCATCGTTCCGGGAGGGGCAATGGGTAATCTGTTTAAGAATCTCGGTTGGGGTATTTGAGAATTATTGGAAATATTGGAAGTCGTAGAACTGTTCGAAGCCAGTGTAGTAGTGTTAGACTCCACTGATTGTGGAGTCATCTGTGTAGTTGATTCACTCGAAAAAGTTGTGATTTGAGTCATCTCACCGGTGGAAGTCAAAAAAGTATCAGTCGTTGATTCAAAAAGCATGTCATTCAAAGTAGATGTCATTAAGTCATCTGATGAAGGTAAAGTGGTCATGTCAACGGGAGAGTCTAATGTGGTTACAGGAGATAATGAACTGGGGGTAGTAGGTTCATCGGTGACAACCTCAGTGGAAACGGTCAAAGACTCGATCATACTGGTGGTCGAGTCGTTCGATTGATTATCTTGAGCGACTGTGACGCTGTTGATCAAATTGGCCAGTTGCTCCAGTATCATACTGCGTTGGGTGTCTTTAAAACCGAGCCCGGTATCAAAATTTGACCTACTCTGAAGATCAACACCGCCGATAGACTGAAGCGGTCCGTCTGTTACGTCGAGTGTTCCAGATAACATAGCTTTTTCAAGAGTTTCTATATTGTTATTCTGAATGATTTGTTCAATATCTCGAAGTAGCTTAGCTCTACGGGATAAAACTGGTACTCGAGGCAAAGTTTCTACAGGAGCTGTAGGTTGGGGTGAAGCGATCATGTTAGTAGTTGTTAGTGCATCAGTACTCAGTGTGGATTGTTCGGTAGAAGTAGAAGGTTCTGTCGTCGTTCTAGGAAACGGTTCTGTTGTGGGTGTCATTTCGGATGTTAGGAACATAGTTGTCATGTCAAAGTTAATAAGGTTACTCGATTCATCGGTGGAGAAGACATTGTTAGCCGTGGTTGATAAAGTATTTGTGTCAGTCATTTCAGAACTAAATGAAGTAGAGAATGAAGTGAACGGTGTTGTTAGTGAAGGTGATTCTGATAGATTTTCTAAAAATCTCGATTGTAAAAATGGAAAAATGTTAGTTTCTCTAGAAAAATCGACCGGGTTTTCTGTCAGTAAGTTAGTCATTGTCATTGATTCTACAGTATTCGATGAGGATTCCGGTATTTCAGTATTTGAAAATTCGGTCGTACTCGATATTGAATCGACTGTTGTGATTTGGGAAATCGGAACATTCTCTGCCGTGTTCGTTTCCATTGACATAAATCTGCTCATTAAATCTATTTGTGAGGAACTATCTGGAGTGCTTTGTTCAAAAATATTGGAAGACCCTTGAGAGTCTGCAATTATTACATTTGCGATCGAGTCTGTCGAGCTGGTGGGTGCTTGCTCTGTGCGGGGTGTGAAGACGGGTGACGTCAGTGTTTGGGTAGTGGACATCGGTCTGGGAGTCGTTTGATATAAAATGAGAGTAGCAAATGGTTTTCTATCGGTAACGGGTGGCTTCTTCTGAGTGGTTGTTGAAATAGTGTCAGTGGTAACGAGGGGTTCGGGTGTGGATCCAGACGACGGCGCCGCCGAGCCGTCGTTGGAGGAAGTTACGGATAGAAAATCAGTTGCGCCCGTCGTCGACGTCACTGTGAGACTCGCATCGGCTTCGGTAAGGGGCTGTACAGGTTTATTAGTTGTTGTTACCTGAGAGATAACACTCTCAGTCTGTACATTGAGAGTGATTTTCGAAGAGCCATCGCCTCTCGCCGGAGAATCACTTGAACTACTCTTAATTTGTTCAGTTGTACTCACGCCGATGACATTACCGCTTGTTGTTATTTTACCCTTCGCGGGTTTAGGCGTAGTCGAAGATATACTAGGAGTCGGTTTCGGAGTAGACTTTAGTATGTCAGCCAAGGCGTCAAATATTGACACTGTGACGGACGGAGAGTGGTTAGAGGTCTCCACACTGATCAATCTTGAAGCGAACGCCACAGTCTCGGCTGTAATTAAGCTGTCGGATGCAGGTGTACTTCGCGGTTGACTGAACGATATTATCTCAATATCGGGATAGATATTGTTCTTTTCTTCTTCGTTGTCCTGTAATGAAAGATGAGCTTGTGCCTTTATAAGAGAGTCAGAAAAGATGTAGCTTAGAAAAGAAACAAAATTTTGCAACATTAAAGTTGTTGATAAAAAAACAATTGAAGAAATCATAATGTATAGCTAATAGATGTAGAAAAAAGAGGATCTTGTGTTGAAACAGATTCTTTTTATATTCCATGAAGAATATTGTGCGAGAGAGTTAGGATCTAACAGCAATATACAATATAGAAAGTGCAATGTACTAATTTCTATTTCTAATTTAGGCACAATATTCTACGAAGAAAACTGTTTATAGTTTTGGGACTTTAAATTAGAACAGCATTTTTATGGTTTCAAATGCAGTATTTTTAATATTGAAAAAGTACAAAATGTTAACATTAAAGACATTTTCAAGAAAATATATTATATTATGCGTATATATTAAATTCATTTTTAATCCTAATGGTAAATATAACAATTGATATATTGATGGTGTACAAATAAAAATATCATTTTTTTGTAATTAGATAAAACTTACTTTCGATGGTTTCGGCGGTAACTTTGTGGAAGTTCATTTTAATGGAAAATTTAAATTAACTTTGATTATTCCACGTATTGTGTTACTAACTGTGACACGTGTTTCGCCTCTTTCAGAGGCATCTTCAGACTTACTATCGCAAAGTTTGCTTAACTCTCGCGGTTCGGAGACTAGAAAAATACTTCTCTGCTGATGGGGTTCGTTTAGGGACCCCAGTGGTTTCCTCATTATTGGCCTTATTCTTATGAATTTCAAAAAAAAAAAATAGTCTAAGGGTTTTAAAATATCTCTCTGCATCATTCCTCATACATTTATTTTATAAAAATCCGTGTTTTTTCAATAAATAATCATATTTTAAGTTGCGCGCAAAAAAGACGTCATCCCAGCACACATATGAAATCGCAACTGACTCGTTTAGCGCAGCTATCTTACGAACGATCGCTTATCGCCTCATCGCGTTATCGCGTATTTATATAAACTACAAAAGGTCAAAAAAACTATGATATAAGAATACCTTAATTATGAACATTGTATTAATACCTAAAATTTATTTATTTATTTAATTAATTAATTAACATTGTACAAGGTTGACAAATTATAAATTTAAAACTTTTACAATGGAGAAAAAAAAAATAGTATAATTTAATATTAAAAGCAGTAAAAAAAAAAGTGGCAAGGAAGTCAACTGAGTAAGCTCCGACAAACTCTACTTTAATACATAAAAAATAGTATTCGTCGGAACTCACCCACGTCTACGTGGAATATGTCGACATCCGAAGCAATATTGTTGAACACCGTTAAAGCTCTCCCCAGTGGCATCCCCATTGGCAGGCTGGTTCTACACCTTGGGAGAACAAGCAATTCATGTCCACGATTTCTCAAAAAATAATCAGGAACTTAGATTCACATTCTCAAGAATGGTGGAATTCTCATTTTGGCCTCGTATAAGTCGAAAGAAATATATGGCCAGATACATTTCTCTTCGAACGTTCAAGCTATTGAAGTTAAGCATGCCTAAGAGAAAGTCAGTTGGATAAAGCCATGGGTAATATCCATACAATGTGGGTTATGGGTTTCGCATTTCTTGAACTTAGAACCGGAAAAGTTAAGTAAATTACTTAAGCAAACTTTGTGATAGTAAGTCTGAAGATGCCTCTGAAAGAGGCGAAACACGTGTCACAGTTGGTAACACAATACGTGGAATAATCAAAGTTAATTTAAATTTTCTATTAGATAAAACTTCATAGGAAAAACAAAACTCGGTATTTTTTTTGTTGCATTAGAATTGCACATATAAAAACAAGATATCCTATTAATATACACCAGCAAAATATTACAGGGGGCATCTTTATATGACGACACATCTTCAGATGTGTATAGTTCGTAGTGAAGGTTACTGACTTTGTGACCAAATGTGCCAACTAGGAAATTCACACAATCGCGTGATGTCATTTAAAGATGACCCCTAAATTGTAATCAAATTCTAGCTTAAAATAGTTTATAATAATTAAATCTAACATAATAAAAGATCAATACAAGTTTCGCTTTAATTGAATTGATTTTTCCACTGAGCGAAATTCATTATGATCAATTATACTTTCTCAATCTCCTTTTGAAATTAAAATTTGACTTTTTTGATAGCAATATTTCCTCTGGGTAGGATAATTAAGTTATTGAAATCTAATGAATGATATTTGGTGAAATGATAATGATGATGACAAATGCATGGTGGGAATAATCGATTTTATATAAATGTTAAAATGTGATAAAAGGTAATAATATCTTATTATCAAGAAATTTTGTTTATGAAGTAAAAATATTGTAAGTATTCAATCTTTAGGCAACCATTTATTTAAAATGAGAAATCATAGATGGCAGTCCAATTATTTATTGACTACTTGCTTAACCGGCTACAACAAAAGAGTAAGGTTATTTTTGATAGTGGGATCTATTAATGAGAAAAAATGGAATAGATTTTTTTACAAACATGTGCGTGCCTAAATCAACTGAAGCAATTTCACTATAATATCAAGATAAATTTTATCTACATGAATTTTGAATTTTAATAACATGATTGTAAGTAAAAAAATCTTTTTACAATTTTTCTTAATATTATATGGATGTAATCTAATCTGGAAAGTGACTCAATCAATGTTTCGAAATGTTGCATTTTATGACCATCTTGAACAGAAAAATGATGTTATTCTTACTATAAAAATGGGACTGAGGAATGCTTTAGCATTATCTTTAGATTATTTATTCGATGTTTTTCATTTTTAGGTTTACTTTTTTGTCAAGACTTCCCTTTTAAGCGAAGACTAAAATATATTCAGCATATTACTTTGTAATATTTATGGTTAGAAAGAGAAATCACTTTTAGGTAAATGAAGAAGGAAACATTTTAGGATAGCAATATGTCAAAGTATATAATACATATTAACGTATATATAAACCTATCCTTCTCAGGTTTTTCTACGAAACAATAACAAATAAAAATTTAATTACATTCAAGAAGTCATAATGTACAAGGTTTTTTATGCATCAGTCAGAATTTTTATAGGATTTAATAATCAATAATAATATTGACATATTTACCCAGTTTCGTTTGAATATCACCAGTATTTACATGCTGTTAGCTTACATTCCTAATCAGTTGAAGAAATAGTAGATTCAAATACCAATTGAAAGTTAATAAATAGCTTAATTTAGAAAGAAAATAAAATTATTCAGATATCGAGTGAAAATATGTAAATAAAATACTGACAGGTGTGAAAGAAAAGACAGTTCTGGAAACTAATAAATAATTTTGCGTCTTCCTAATTGATCGCCGACAATCGTGATAAAGTATTTGCTTAATTTTAGTGAAAATCATGCTACGTTTGACAAAGCAAATGCGAGAGTACTTAAAATAGAAGATAGCCATGAATAGTATTCTTAAAAAACATTTTAAGAAACTATAACTGTACATGTGGGTGCTCTAAACATTATAGTTTAGATTAAAATAACATAAATGAAGCGGTATTTATTCTAAAAGATAATAATAATATATATTAAAATAGAATGTGGATATAGTATTAAAAGAAAGCTAAAGATGTCGTTATGAATGTCAAATCATTCAGTAAGCCGTCAGGTGATGTGGAATGGTGCGAATGATCTGATGCTGAGATTTTCCTTGTAAGCGACCGTCCGCCGCCACAAACCAGACAGGTTCGGTGAGGGTATCCGCAATAGGATTGTCCGTTACGAAGAATTTCAGCCAAGCCTTCACGAGGGAGAACCAAAAACAAACCAATTTTGCTATGTCATTATCCACCAGCTAGCTAGCCAAGGATCCGTTCACAGACAACAAAAGGATGAATTTAGTCCAGAGTAGATTTACTGTTTGTTACATAGTAAATTTAATTAATTCTTGCTTTTATTCCAACCAAAATAAAATTATAGTGGCATTTAACTTATAAAAATGTTCTCCGTATGAAACTACGAATGATATTTAATTACTATTTATTTCTTAGAGGACATTATGAATAAAAAATTCTTTCAATTACAATTACTATTTATTTAGTGAAAATTGTTCGAAAATTCTTCAGACCAGACTCAACACTGGTGGCACTAGATTGAACTCTTATTTATCTTAGAACTTAGCAAATTGGTATGTTTTAGTTGAATTTTTTTTACTAAAAATGCTATTAAACATCAGCTGTTTGTACTAACTACTTCATGATTACGATCCCGTTCAAATATCCAGGTATTTTTATTCGAGATTCGCGTCAAATATTCTTTCAAATTCACTGTTGTCTATGTCAGGTTCCTTAGCTGTTATTGAGGGGGGTATAGGTTGTTATTATTGATTAGAAGGAAGTACTTCAAGTTGTACCTACTCTTAGTAATTAATTGTTTGAATTGAATAAACAAAATTGATTTGTTTTTATTCACATTTCAGAATCAAATTATATTATTGATAAATTGTTCTGAAACGCTTCATTTCATATAATTTTTGATGATGGTTAGTTATGAATGTTATGAATTACATACTAAGGTTATTTTGTGACGAATGGTAGACACGAAAAGTTTTTTTCTTCTTAAAAAATATACATTATACATCCTGAAACATGGGCGCTAGAAATAAAGTATTTATATCACATTTGAATGTAAAAATTTGTTACTTTATAACATCTTTTGAAAGTTTAACCCTCCAGAGACGAGAGCTTTTTTCCGTTAAAAAAAATATTTTCTAAGCCATATTGAAGTCACGGATAACTTTTATTTCTATCCAAAATTAAAAAAAAAAAAAACGCAAAGTCGTTGTATAGAAACCCCGCATGACTATATGGTCATGCTCATCTTTTTATTACCGTGTAATATTGAGTACGGATAGTAGTAAGGACAAAAGTGACCGTATGGGCTTGCAAACATTCGGGGTTGAAATATAGCTAAACGTGATTTTTTAAAAATATTTACAATTTGACCTCTTTAGATCAACATAATTTCAAAACAAATATATTAGCAAAATAACTGTAAATAATTTTATATTTTTATAAAAAAATATCTAACAGTTTCAAAAAGTAAATTAAAAAAAACGGAAATTCAAAAAATCACATGTGCTTTTGGAGACCGTTCCTGTTCCTACGGCTGATGACTTACTGTAGTCCGTACCTTTCTTAACCAAATATGAGCAAAAGCAACGATATTCAGGTAGAAAAAGTATGAATAGTGGGATCAATAGACAACGGTGTTTTGTGTGACCATATGGTGACGCTCGTCCTTGGAGGGTTAATTTTGAATGATAACTACAATTATTATTGATCTTTTCAACATAAAAGGCCTACAATTCAAAGCATTCTATAATTTATTTAATTATATAAAGCTATCAAAATGAATATAGATGCAATATACAACTTGTGTAGAGAGAGGTAAGGATTCAAAAATTTACATTATTAATAGTCTCTTCGAGTATGAACACGCTATATAAAGCATTTTTTATAATTTTGGTGAAGAATATTCAATATTACAATGCCATCATCAATATTTTTTAATAACGATTTTTGCATACATGAAATTTTAAAAGCAAACACAAACGTCACACAGACATGTTTCAAGAATAAAAATATTTAATATCCATTATTGAATCACTGTTGGATTGCCCGATGTCGAATATCAATTATATTATATCGTATACCAAGCATTGGTGATTGCTAAGAATGATTGCAAGTTGCATTTTGCTAGAAATATCTATTGGCAAAGTATCAGCAACAAAAAATGACAATAATATTATCGCAATAATTCTACATGACAGTACAGTAGAACCTTAATATAAGAGACCTTGATATAACAGACTTCACATTTTCAGGCTCAACAAACACCCTTTCACCCACATTAGTCCGTTATATTGGGGTTCTTTCGTGAATCTACAATGATTTTTAACTTATGCTTTACAATCTTTTAACAAATTATAGCTGTCTGAATTACAGGCCTTAATAATGTAACGTTACGTTGTGTGGACTATTCGTATTAGTTAGTAATAAGGAATGGATTGCTAGAAAAAAGTAATTAATTGACAATTATAAGCTATTGGTGAATTTTGCTTACCATAGTAGAAGTAATACTCGGTACAGTTGCTCGATAAACTGGCGGGGAACGCATGAAAGGACCCTTATAACGTGAACTAAACCTGTGAGTCTTATTACGAGGGTTTATTGGTACCTGTAAGTGCAATAGAAAATATTAGTTTATTTGACTTACTGATAAAGTTTCCTATTTAAAATAGTTTAATTACATGTAGCAATAATCGAAAGTGTATCTCAGAAACCGAATTATAGAAATTCAAAATGCTAGTGTTGGCAATAATACTTGTTGCAGGACTTCTCAAATTGGTTAAGATTAAGGGGATCTCTTATACTCAACATGGTTATTGTATTTAGTTTGTACGGTTGGTATAACTTAAATGTAATAATTCCGGCTATGTTCACTGTTGTCATATGAATGTGTTAGAAAGAGTTAATCGAATTGATTGCTCAATGAGGGTGAGTCAAGTAAAAGTGAACCACCTGCTAATTTATTGATCAAATGAATACAAACAGTTTCACGAGTATGCAATTGTTTTTTAAATGACCTTTTGGGCGTAAAAAGAATAGTGATTTTCATTAGTTTTTATAAATATATAGTCATTGCTGTATAATCAATTAAAAATATTAAATAACAAGATACTTACAGGTTTTTCTAAAGACGACGATGTTGGTGTTTTCCTGATAGATGCCGAACTACTCTTAGAGAATAAGTTGCGATTTGGTTTTGAAATTCTTTCAGTCAGCAAATTTTCGCTACCAAAATCACTCTTCTTCATAATTGACTTTGGACTATATCTAGATGTCAAGCTCTTAAGTCCAAGTGGTTTTATTGCAATAGTACTCTTTCTCGGTGAAGGAGTGGCAGATTTATATTTAGACTGAAAATTATTTGACCTCGTCAGGGCAGCAGTACTTGCGGTACTGACTATGGGATCAAAATTAGTCTCCGAAAATTTAACAAAGTCGGTTTTCGTATCTGATTTACCTGTTGATGTTTCAACAGTCATTCTTTCAGTGGTCGATTTTGATCTTGAGTAAACACTCGGCCTAAATGCCGACGATCTTCTTGGCTTCTCGGTTTGAGATAAGGATTCATCGAGTAAATTTGTAATTGGCTTTGTATTTTCCAAGCTGTAACGGGATGCATTGAATTTATGTTGTCTCACATACTTAAATGCCTTCGTTGACAGCTCGTCAAAGTTTTCTGTAGTCGGAGTACTAGCAGATGCCAATAAATCAAACCTTACTGCTGTTGTGTCGCTGCTAGAAGTAAAAGCTTTTTTCTTGAAGTTTGATCTTGAAAAAATACGGCTTGTCTGATTAGATTTTGTGTTTTCTTTGCGATCAAGACTATTTTCATTACCATTGAAATCTGTTTGTCGTTCGGTCGTTGTCGTTGTAGCCACTTTTGGTGCACGGAACTGGAAAAGGATATTCAATTATGATTATTATATTAAGCTTCAAATATAACTAACTGTTGGTATGAAATCACTTGATATAAAATATTTTTTTTTATTTTAGACATTAGCACGCCTTTATTGATTATATTAATGGGTTCTAAGTTTGCTGTTTTAGCTCACAAAGAGTACTTTTAAATTAATCATTTCAAGAGTTCTTATATTACATACTCAATAAACAATTATTAAAAAATATCAGACTCTGGTTAAAAACATATTTTTATTACAGTTATAGTGTGAAATCACGTCAAAGAATAGATTAATTAGCAGTTTTAGTTAAAGCTTCAAGCATTACAATTCACATTCATTTTGACTAATGCATTTATGAATGAATTAACAAGTGTATAAACTCACAGATGTACGCTAAACAAAGTATAAATAACATTACGGCAGAGGTAAGGTTTGGTTAGATATGATGAATAGAAAGATGGCAGGAATGACAACAAAACATTACAATTTTTGAGGTTATTTGAAATGTCAAATGACTAGTTATCTTATACATAGACTAAGTGCCTACTCTTGCTGTAACCTACATATATCAGGGTTTGAATGGCAGTTATTTTACCACTGCGCCATAGTGTATGATTACTTTGTTATAAATTTAATAATACAATACTATCATAATAAAAACGTAAAGATAGCAGTTAAGTTTCAAGTAAATTGTTATATTTAAGACCATGATTTGTGGAATAATATTTATTTAAACAATTGTCTTCAAAATTTGACTTTTACTATAATTTTTCATCAAAATTATTACATGTAACATTGATTAAAATGGATTGAATTGAAAAGTATTTTGGACATAAATATACATATATCAATTATAAAATAATATTGTTACCCTTGAATATTTATTTGTCTCTGTTGTAACAGAGTTTGCTGTTTCTTCGGGGTTGTATAAACTTAGAACTTTTTGTGAGGCTCTTGTCGAAAATGATTCAGGTGTTGTAACTGTTGGCAGCTTCTACAAAAACATGCGGTAAATATATTTAAAAAAATGTTTGTGCTGTTAATATTTATGAACACCATAAAAACGATATGAAAAAAAAAGTTTGAAAGTAATTCTAAAATAAGGATTTTATAGTGTATACCTTTCATATAATATACATATCACCATGATAAGACAATATCTCGTATTCCACACAACACAAATGTTATAGGAGACGAAAAAACTCTTTAGTCACTTTTAATGTATACATTTAGTATTTTTTCGTATTTCATCATTTAAAAAATTCTCATATTTCTATAATCCATCTCAACATAAGTTTTTCTATGAGAATAGCTTGTTCTCAGTTGCTGAACCCAGTGGCGGTTCCTGACTTGGGTGGGCTTGAGAAAAGCATAGCATTTTATACTATTTACGAAATGGTGCATGTTTCCACTTTACCTTATACATTAATCTACAAGCAAATTAACAAATACTACGACACTACTGCAATGCATAAATTATTATATCAATGCTAATGTAACTAAGAAATAATAGAATTATAATCGGAATCTTAAATTCGTGTCTTTCAAAGTGAAATAACAAGTACAAAAAGCAATACAGAGCTGTCACTGAGATTCAATACCTGTCACTTTCATACAATACAATGATATTGGTATTTTTGTTTCAATGTATGAGTATGGATCATGGGCAAATTCAATTAAGCCCCCAATGAATGAGAGATGCTTGTTTATTTGAAACACAGTCGTGTGAATTTGATGACGTTTCCGTACATACAAATACAAAAAAAATCTAATCGTGCTTGAATGCGCCCCAGTGTAAAGAAATATTGCAGGATATTGTCTGTGATTGCGGGCTTGAGAGCTCTAGCCCCTGAGCCGTTAATACATAGGTGTTGCCAGACTGACGTCACGTTGCCTGTTCTCTATGAATTATTAATAGGGTTATTGTTTTTTTTTATGCCGGTTCAGCTTAAAATTGTAATACAAAACACAATCGAGAATATTATTGTAGGTAGACATGGCATTGTCTTATTTATATTGACAGAGGAAAATTTAAACAAAGATATTATATTCATTTGGGAATGGTTAGTTACGCTTATAAATGTATTTATTTTGTTCAGCGGCCGAATTGCTGTTCATTTTTATTCAGCCATCTAAAGTTTTGGGTGAAAAATGCAGGTCGGGCTTAGCCCACCTAGCCCAGTACCTAGAACCGCCACTGGCTGAACCTCTCTTTTTCGAGAGAGTAGGAATTGAAAGGATAGTGTTAAGGCAGGACTACTGGTTAGTTAACCCCTCTCGATGCGCCCTGTTATTTTAGTATTGGAATGGTGGGACGGAATTTTTAGACATTATGACATCCAGACATCCATTTTAGACATCCATGTCTTTTAACAGAAATCGATGAGCTGATTGAAAAAAGCTGTTCGTACTGGGATTTGAGCCTTTGAGATATATCTCAGAAGCCAACGACGCTGACCACTGCACTAATCACCCGTTCTATATTCTTTCATTACCCAAACATAATTCTCATACGATAATTACATGTGCCTTATTTGGGAAAAAAGGTCAACATATCTATAAAAGTAACAATAAAGGCAATTAACCCTATTGTTTTTGTGATGCAAGGTATTTTTTTTTATCACGAGCGATATACATACGGTTATCACATTACAAAAAAAGAAAGGTGATCATTTCTACTGGATGATATTAATAATTCCAAATTTTTATTGAATTGTAGATGGAATTTTTTTTATTGATTAAATAGAAATAATGATTCAAGTTATAGCGCTTTATTGAACAATTACTATTTCGAATGTAGAAATTGATACAATTTCATACTTATGTAATGTATGTTATGACTAAATCGACATCTACTCTATGAAGTTTGTAGCGAGGTATTAAGTTTCATTTGAATTATGTTATAAAGTGAACTTCATCAGAATTATTCAGAAAAATTGCGTGATATCGAAACATCATTATTATAATATGTAAATCACAGCCGCCTGTGTGGTCGAGTGGTCAACGTTGTTGGCTTCGGCTACGGAGGGCCCGGGTTCAAATCCCGGTACGGACAGTTTTATAAATTGATTTTTCAATCGATTTATGAATTTCTGTTCAAAGGCATGGATGTATGTGATGTCTTGAATTCCCCCCTCTCACCCATCCTATCCTATGAACGGGGCGTATCGAGAGCGATTAGCTTACCACTAATCCTGTCCTAGCCCTATCCTTCTATCCCTACTCTCTTTGTAAAAAGAGAGGTTGAGCAACTGAGTAACAAACAGTTCTCGTAGAAAACACTTCTGTTGAGATAAACTCCATTAGGAGTCCATATGCTCCACATTGGGAGCGGACATGGTTAAAAAAAAAAAAAAAAATCAATGTAAATTAAGCAGAACGTTTTCTCGATTTAAAAAAAAAAACATCTACAAATTTTCTCAACAGATGACACAAAAACCCTTTCCTTACCTTTTTTTGAATATTTGAGACTATTTCAATAATGATAACGTTAAGAGTAATAAAGAAGATTAAGCTCACTTGTGTTTTTTCTTTTGCCTGAAGAAGAGTTTTGAAATGCTCAGGGTAATTTTCATTTTCGTAATCTTCCGCGGTTGCTTCGCCATCTTTTGATTTTTTTTCGCTTTTTACAGTACTACGAGCGCTTCCGCGCGTTTTGGCAGGGGCTTTGCTTTGGTTTGAGTCTGTACTTAAACTCGTTTTGACAATCTTCTTTCTTATTATTCTACCGGCCGGTAGAGCTGATTTCGGTGTGGTTGTTGTGGTGGTAGTACTGGTGGTGGTGCTGGCACTGGTCGTGCTGGTGGTGGTAATTCTGGCGGTAGTGCTAGGTACAACTTCACTCATCTTCTGTGTAGTTGATTTACTGCTTTCGGTAACGGATGCAAGAGATGATCTTCTATTCGATTTAGGTATAACTTCACTCATCTTCTGTGTAGTTGATTTACTGATTTCGGTATCGGATGCAAGAGATGATCTTCTATTCGATTTTGGCACACTTTTTATTTCTGCAGTAGCAGGGTCTGTTGTTGTTTTGGCAGCAGGGCGTCTTCTTTCGATTACCCGTCGACTTCTGACAGTCGTACTTACCAAAGTATTATCTGTCGAAGTCGCCGTTCGAAATCTTGACACACCCCTACCTCTCGTATTACCGTTTTCCGTTTTTGTTTCCCCTTCGGTTCTTTCGTATAGAGCTTCCGTTTGCATCTGCTGTCTGCTGTTGGCAGTTCTGCTGCGTCCTCTTCCTGCGGTATTTCGCGCCGAAGTAGAACTCTCTACAGTTGCAGCTTCTAGATTTGCTTTATTAAATCTGCTTCCGCGTGATCTAATAACGGAGCTTCTATCTCTAGTTGTTGTACTCTGAAGAACATCAGCTTCGGTTGTCGGTTTAGTTCTGCTGACCAAAGGCAGTCTAGCTACCCTTTCGCGTGAACTATCACTAGTGACATCTCCACTGTGCATATCCAAATTAAATACTTCAATCTTGGATTCATCTATTATAGGCTGAACAGTAGTTGTCGTAGAAGTAGTTGTCGTAGAAGTAGTTGAGCTAAGGACTCGGCCACTTCTCCTAGAAGGGACTTCTTTTTCAGTCACTGGTTGTCTTTGCCTTCCTCTTGAAACTGGCGCAGATCTTTCTCTTGACACTTGGCGAGCAGTTGTGACTTGTCGATTTCCTCTACTTACTGAAGTCGAGGTATCAACTTTACCTTCATCGAGGTTAATAATACTACGTTGCCTTGCCGGAAAAACTCTTGGCTTTCTCGTTTCAGTAAATGCTCCGTTATTATTTGTGCCAACTTTGACATATGATGTCTCTGTACTTCTTTGCCTCGATGGATTGCGTAGGGTTTTTGAACTTCGCGGGGGTGTTGAGTCAGGATTTGCGACCGGAATCGGGTCGTCTATTTTGGTGGGTGGTTTCCGACGGCTGGCTGCACCGTCCACCCTCCTGGAGTAACTTTTCGGCGGGTTCCTGTCGACATTTTCGTTCTCGCTTGAAGCAGTCTTCGAAGCTTCCCACCCGACGGTGATTTCATCGTCACTTTCGTGAGTCGTGGATGTCGTACTGCCTCTGGCTCGTGGTGTTCGTACATTGTTCTGAAAATAAAGAAAAAATATCTCATTAATAATCGATAAAATCACTTGTCTATTATTAGCACTAAATTATCAGTTAATATTTTCTATTTTTTTATTACACAATTTGCGATAAAATTTCATTGTCGATTTACTTATTATTTCACAAGCGGAAATTTATTTAAATAAAATCGTATTAAGCGGTTGGTTGCCGATAAAATAAAACGCTTAATATAATAGCAGGCAAATGCCTTAATAGCTCAAAACATAAATAAATAATAAAGTATTATTTTTATACCATTAATCACTAGTTTCACCTGTACACTATTTTTCTGTATTCTTATTTGAACTACTGGAATTACAAGGAACAAAATACAGTCCTCTCAAAAATTCGATATATCATACATAGCAATTTAGTTACGGAATTAGTTGAATCTTCGATCGATTATATTACCTAACTATGTGATACGGCAAAGTTTTTGTTCAATTACAATAAATCCACCATATTGCGGGGTATTTTATTTAATCTAGTATCTGAGTCATGATTATGAATTAAGCAAAATGACACCGTTATGGTAATTTTGCCCGGCCACGACAAACCGCTGACTAAGTGATGAAATTCAGACTGCAAATTTTATAGATACTCGCTTGACTATTAAAAAGAACTTTTCACGACTTGGTAGAGTAATAGTTATTGTCAGTTAATAGCCGCCTATCGATTCCAAATCTACTTAATCTTGTATGACATGCTTTACTTGATATTATTTATATGGAGTAGAGTTGGTAACCGTGTAATTACGATTGTTTGGCAACGATGGAATACAAAAATAACGTCTTGTGAAAGATTAATGTGCCGTATTTTTCACGGGCTATTTTCACCGTATATGCTATGCTCGTTTCCACCACTACCTGCCACGGCTTTATATCTGGCTTAGTAGATTTTCCCGTGGCGTAACGAACGTGAATCGGTTTTTAGTTTTGTGCTAGGATTTTCTCGGGAGCATATAGCCAAGACGTAACGGCTTACACTTAAGTGCGTGAAATTTTTGGAACTAAAAATGTATCTCTACTTTTCGTAGGATGCCGAAAATATACAAAAAGATAAGAAGTTTGTCCTAGTAGCTACCAAGTCAGCGTGTAAGTCCAGCACTTGATTAATTCTTGCCGTTCATAAGACACGAAAAGACGATCCCAGAGGATGTGTAATCCTGCATCATGCCGTATTAGCATATCCCTTCTTCTATCCGGCCAAGCTTGAAGACCTTGGCAGAAAAAACTGCCTTTAATGTATAAAAATAATCAAAAAACCTTTTCATTTGGAATACCATAGTAACGAAATTAACATATCTTTTCTCACAAAAATAAATCGATCGCTTAGATTGAATCGGTGTTAACTTACGGAACTTAATGCGTTGCTATTTTTTACATTTTTAATTTATTGGTTTTGTAAACAACGATTTCCAATCATTTTTCGTGCGATCCCTCTCGTTTCTCAAGTAATCTAAAATAACTGGGTATAAACACAAATAGATATTTAAATATAATTGATTTGAGATATTATTATCTGATATTGTCAAACAGAAATGTTTTATTAAATTAAAGATAAGTACTCGGTTTCGTAACATTGGCTTCGTTTTGACATAACTTTTGAGATAACTATTATTGATTGAATAGTTGACAAATATTTGTAAAAATGGTCGTGCTAGAAATGACTTTTATTAAGTGAAATATGTCAACATTTATCTGTAATGAAGTTTAAATTATACCAATAAAATGTTTCGCTATTAAAGAATGCTTGTATATTCGTGTTTGCCAGAGGGGTTTAATGTGACGTGCTTTAGAATTATTTCATGGTAGTATAGATGTAGATTTTAAATGCGAAATTTAAATCAAATTATAGTTAATTCTTTAGGTCACAACTCAGGTCAGGTCAAACTATCCCGTGTGCCCGGACTATTTTTGAAGATTTTTTATTTTTTCTTAACGACTCACTAAATGTGCTATAACTGTAAATCTACTTAGTCGAATCAAATGAAACTTTTTGTGATTGTTTGAAATATTATAATTAATCAATTTTGTATTATATTATTACCAGTATATTCTGTAATGAAGAGCCATATTTGCATATATAACAAATATTACGTCTTTTTTTGTTGGCGTATAACTTGCAGGGTTGTACGGAACTTTTTTTTTTCTGCTCAACACTGGATACATTTATTTAGATATATTACATATAAATATACTAAAAAAGAAATAATTCCTTCAAATATATTTAATACTGTGTAGAATAATTATATTAACTTAATGTATTCAAGTCATTTACTCGTTTTAGACCGAGAGCAGTTCTAAGTTCATCTAAAATTAATAAAACGTATTACACTGACCCTTCGTATCATGGAAATGCCTCTTTGGCTGACTTTATCGTGTACTCTATGTATGCGCATGTGTGTGTATGTGGGGAAGTATATACATATAATGTTATTTGAAAATTAACATATGATGTCTGGCATATACATGACACGTACGTGAACTGGCTTCACTAAGGATTTCTCACCTCTGTAGCGATAACGATCTTCCGTCAGCAACGATTGTAAGGAAATACAAAATACCAAAACATTAGCGATGAAGGAGGCTCGAAGAACTTTAAAGCACTCTAGTACTTAAAGCTTCATACATCTGATATCCAAAAAACATAGACTATATTATATGGCTTAAATAAAATAATTGACCCATTTCGATTGACGGTAAATCATTCTCAATAATTAATAATAAAGTAAATTAATATGAAATATTTTATATTCAACTATTACTAAACATTCATTATACTATAAAGTCGAACTAGCAAAAAAAAATACCAACAACTTTACTATATATAATATTATTAACTTTTAAAGAAAAGTATAGATGTCTTTCATTCAAAATAATATAAAAAATGTTATACATTATATTATTTTCTATCGAAATTTATTTTAAGTCAACAATGGTGGGTAACGAAGCTTGAAAGTATCAGCATATTTTTTTACCACTTGACCATGATATAGATTACGCAACGAGCATTAGGTTTGTTCATTTGGGGCTTAAGACATATTTTCATTTTTCAATACTGAAAACGACAAGGTCTGCTGAAATAATTCACTACATAAACAATAAAACTAAAAAATCTAGAGCACATTTTACCCAAAGCAATCAATTAGAACTTTGACCGTAGTGTAATTATTCTTTTATAGATATATGGAACGTATTACTATGTCCTTGAAAGTATATTGTAGATAACGCTGTAAAAAAGGATTTCTCTAATTTTCAGTCTCGAGTCACGACCAATACTTTATTACAAGTTTGAGTTTTTGTTTTTGAATATTTTTGTTTAGCTAACTTTACTATTATTGTAACTTAATTTAATATACGTCTTCGGAAATATGTTGATACAGTTTTTTAAATACTCATCAAATTATTTACTATTTCATATACGTAATTTTTTATAACAATATAGTGTCATATTTTCTGAAAAACATGCCCATTTTTAGTGCAGAGCATTTTGACCCGAAAAGCCTATCTTGAGGGTAGTTTTTGTTTAATATAGTTTTTTTTGGTAATTTAGTCATTCAAAAAAAGCTCTTTAAAGACAGGGTAAGTATAAATAGAGTGTTATAAAAACGGAGATGTATTCAGAAAATCGTTCTCTCAACGTCTTTTTTCTAGGATTTGGATTAGCCAAGAGGTCTAACACCACTCGAATACAAAACAGGTGCTGACTTTTTTTTTAAATGTGCAAAACAAAAAAAAATGTATAACTTGGTACAAGTGCAAACACTGTAATATTGCTGTCCATAGCAGGAAATACTGTCAATAATATCAAACAAAATTGACCAATTTTAGTCCTGCAAACAATCACAAAAGGGTTTATTTGATTTGACTAAATGGTTTTACAGTTGAAAGCCATTAACAAAAAATGAAGTTCTTCAAAATTAAGCCGAGCACACGGGATAGCTTCGCTTGATTTGGGCTGAAACTGAAAGAGTAAAATGTTTATGTATATCACAAACTATACCTTAAGATTTCAGTAAAAATAAATTACACAATTTATTTACTATTATCTTTCATATATTTGGGTGGTACACATCCTATTGTTTATTGCAGTAATTTTGTAATAATTTTTACTGCTTTCTATGTATATCAAAATGCTATACAATAAACGTATTTTATGTATGTAACAACTAAAGGTTGAAATAATCAAAAAAACGTAAGGAACAACAAAATAAAGGTTACACCGTGTAATAAATTGGTTTCGTCTTTATAAAACGCAAATTCTTTATTACGCGCAATTTGTAACTATTATGTTCTTGTAAGGATTTATTATTTTATCAATTATGATAATTAGTTTATGATTGACATTCAATTTACAAGGTCTATACAAGAATTTCGTTGAAAAACTATTTATTGTATATTACTTATTATTGCGGTTATCAATTATTTGGTTTCCACATAAAATCAAACTAATTCTTAGATTATCATGTTTTGGTTGTATATTTTTTTGGCATTGCAATAACGAATTGAACCATTGCGTGGTTACAGACTTTTTTCGGAAACAAGCTTAATATTGTAATAATAAAAGAATTCATACATCCTATTTAAAACTTAATTTAATATTGTTTCTTAATCTTTTAATAATATATAATATGCCATACGCCTATGGTTTCCAAAAGGTTTTATTTATTTTGTTTTAACAGATGAAAATAACAAATTTTACTTTTTAATTAAAGAGAATTTAAGCAAAAATATACATATTATGTATAAAATCGGAAAAAGTTATTGCCTAATATAATGCAATTAACAGAACGTTTATTTGAATTGTATTACATATTGTATATCCAACTTTAATAAAACTGAAATGAGATTTTTTTTATCTTGTAGAAAATTATGTAGGCAAAGTTTTTTGTCATACTGATATGAATTTACTTCACTCTCTGCGTAGTTTTTTAGAAGGTGGAATGGCACCCTTTCTTCAAATCGTGCATTTTAAAAAAAAAATCTACATTTATTTGTACTTGGATTTTTTTTAAAGCACTATTTTTTAGGTTGATTGAAAATGGCCTCCTTTAAGATATAAATCTAAATATACATAACTTAAAATAAATATAAACTCCATAAAGATATTCCTGTGTTAAGTATTAAGGGCAGTTTTAACACATTGTTTTCATTTCTTTTACGCAGTTATAAATTTACATTTACAAGAAATAAGAGAAAGCTACTTTTCAATAGAAAATAGGGATTTTATCATTTAATCGATGATACAAATTAGTGTCACCACCACCATCTTGTATGTCAGTAAGATAGCTGATTTTTTTCTTACCTTGTGGAATAATTTAATTCAAATTCACTTACACGATGCAATATTGCATAAAAGTATTTAACGGTAGATGAGAAATTCTCACTAGATAAACAAATTAATTGAATATAAAATAACTTAGATTATACCACGTATTGGGCTACAAACTGTGACACGTGTTGCCTCTGAAGGATGCGAAACACGTGTCACAGTTTGTAGCACAATACGTGAAATAATCTAAGTTATTTTATATTTTATATTAAAATGAACTTCCACAAAGCTATCGCCGAATCCATCGAAAAAAATAATTGAATTTGATCAGTAAAGTGAATGTATCTTTGATTATAATGTTACACTAGTGGTCGAAAATTGAAATAAATGGAAGATTATACAGAGTGTTCAAAGTAACTTTTACTTAAATATAAACCATGCGATTACGAAAACTAAAAGCTTTTTAAAATGGCTAACAATGCTAACATAAATAATAATATTATTATGTCCATGTTTTATGTTTGACCTCAGCAATCAGGTGGTAGATCTATGTACCTTGCAATGACCAATATCGACTTTCATGAGTTTGCAGTTTTGGGGAGGTTAGAAGGGTGGGAAGGGGGGAGTGACTGTGCGCAGGTTTTACTTTCAATTCAATATTTTAAGTTAGTATTTAAATTCTTTTGTGCCATGAATAGACAACAGCCGACAATAACACCAAGTCATTTTTTTAATATCGTTTTTTTCTGCCAAAGCGGCGCGGACTGATAACAGCTCTTAGCATTCATGCTAGCAAAGTAAATCGTTATCGATTGCTTCGAAAATGTTTCTACTAATCTAGACAACTAATCTATATGTCTTTATTGAAATTTATTTATCTCTGTATTTACCCATTGAAATAAGTAAAGCATAACGTATGTTTTACTTACTATGAACCCCGGTGTGATTTTATATATTAATTATCGATTGTATATAATATGTATCAATTTATTTAATCTTTTTTTATTTCCCATGTATACTGCCCCACTAAGTCATAAGACTAAAATGCGTGTTCTGAGTACAGCAGCGATTTTTTTGCATATATTTTCTGCAAAACTTCCAGATCAGGATTTAAGTAAAGATTTTTTCAGCCGGAAACATGTTAAGAAAAACTTACCGTTCAATTTACAAGTTTAATACACACAAATTTAACAAAATCGCATCATTGTTTATTTTCTTAAATAAAAGTCGATACTTAATTTTTTAAAAATGCTTTGAGACCACGTGGGTTTACAGGATACATAATTAGTCAAAAATGTATATTTAAAATTACTCAAAATCACCAAATAGGCAATATTCAGACGGCTATTTTACATATTATGTATGAATACTTGCGTAAAAAAGAAGATTTTCATTTTTAAGTCTCCAGGGTTTATATAAAACAAATTACGTAATATAGATTAAAAATTATAGATAGACAAAAGACCACTGACACGTAATAGAGGATTTTGTTTCGATACCTTCTTTTTAATCAATCACTACTTGTTTATTACGTCTGGTACATTTTGTATATGTAAACTAATGGAGAAGTCTTCTATTAGAACCTAATCAAAGTGACCCCAAAAATAGCCCGAAGCATTCACGCGAGCTAAGAGTTATTCGACAATAAAATCATGCAGTAAAAATGACTTCATTTAATCAACGTTCTAATATATCAATATATATTTAATCTAGTTATGAATCGAATGGCGGATCAAAACAGGTCAAACAAAAATTAGTTGATTTATGATAGATACATTGACCAGGTGTCAATTTTTTATTGTTTAATGACTACAATCGGTTCTAGAAACACATACATGAGTTATTGTTAATTTAAAGTTAAACACATTCCTTTTTTTACAGATAAGCGTTTTTTACATACAATGACAGAATAGCTTGATTACTATTTATTCGATATATGATAAGAATAATATTAATTTATATACGAATCAAAAAAAAGGTTATTGTTCTTTCTTGAACCGTCATATTAATAGCTTTTGTATATTTTAAAAATGGTAGAAAAAACTGATATAGATTTAATTCTCGATAAAGAACATAGATTTTTTCCTTTGAATGAATAATATCTTTAGTTGTGGCGAGCCTATGTATGGCTCGGGAGTCAGACACTAATCCACGAAAGCTTCCTTCCTTCTCCTTTTTCCAAGTAACGCCACTGAATTAGTGACCCACGGGCTATTATTAAAAACGAATACCAAAACTTAATCTACTTCTCAAAAAAGTTTACATCATTATTAGTCTATATTATAGAGTTTAGACTAACTAAGCATCGGAAATTTTTATGTGATGTCTGGTTGTAATTCAGTTATCCACCTGTTCTTGCTACGAGAGAGCAAAGATAGGAGAATGGGACTAGGTGATAACTAATAGTTACGATTCTTCGCTTCAATCGCTTTTGATGTGCTCCGTTTTGAATGCTCACAGGGGAGAGACCGCGTGAGGGAATGTAGACAAGAATCCGTACAATTTCTAAATAATTTTTTTTAGCAAATGAAGTGGATGACGCTAAGCATTCGGCTAAATGCCCAATTTATTATGTGTTAATACTAAATTAGGAGCAAACGTAGTGACCATATTACTGATTCCGTTGGCTTATCGAAGAACGATTCAAATTTAATATTGAAATTCCAGCAAGCACCTCCAGTCGATATCTTAATTTAAGTCTATGGATAAATTAATTATTATATAAATAGATGCCTGCTCAATCACAACTTTTAACATATTAGATAATATTTGAAAATACTTGTAGGAAGATGTTTTCAATTTAATTATAAATCGTCACGTTTCGGCCTACACTTAGCACTCAAAAGAGTCTAACGTAAAAGGTCATTAGCCGAAATTGGTGTAAGTGGTCTACTGATCATTAATTCTATAACGATTCACTTTTATTTCCTTATTATCTTAATTCAACGCATGTAACACATGTTCCATTTTTAAAGCACTACTTTAGTATGCATTGAAATGATTATGCAAGGTTTCATGCCTGACCATGCGTTGAAGTTTCTCCGACGATTTTCATTAAAATGTATTTTATAATTTTTTGTGCGAATTGAAAAAGGAGTAGAGACTTGAAATTTAAAATTGAGTTGAGTATCACATTTAAACATCACGTTTAAAAAATCATATCGTATTCTTAGTTCATATAAATATAAATCTTGTTTTATCTATCCTGAAAAGTACCGATTTAAGACTTCAAAACTTTTTCTTTTCATTCACAGTTATTTATTATACATGAACGTTCGGCAATATGTCAGAAATTATTTGAGGCTGGCCGTCAAGATTTATTTGATATGAGGGCCAATATATAATAATATGAGAACATGGTATTAATCAACACACTTAATAATTAATTAATACATTTTGATGTGTGAACAGATTGCAAATAGTTAAAAAATATTGATAAAATGAATGGAATATATTTATTTATAAGTACAATAATTTTGAATTTATTAAAGAAAGATTGAAAACTTTCTTTATTTAATCAATCAAGCAAACACATTGCAGAAAATTAATAACGCAAATAAATATCCACACACACGTAATATTTACAATAAAATTGAAACATAATAAATTTCAATGACTCTTAATATTGTTTTGTATGACAGCTTTACTTAGTGGGTAAAAAAAAATTTATTATAATATGATGTCTTAATATCCATTTTTGTAACTCCGTTACACAAAAAAATATTACAAAATGATTATGGCCTCAGCATCATAAATATTTTTTAAGTAATATATTTTTTCCAAAGATAAAAATAATTTAATGAATTATCGTGTCCCAATTAAGTTTAAAAGTAGGCAATTTGTATTTTTTATAATTACAATACATAGTGAACATTCCTTTTTTAACAAATTATTATTTAAAAATATTTTAATAAAGGTATATATTAAGAGATGTTATCTCATATCGCTATTTCAGCATGTCGCTATCACCACAATTATAATCTTCTGTAAAAAAGTTATGTCATTACAATTTCACTTTTCACCTTATTATAAAGAGACATTCTTCAGCACTTACATATGCAAATAAATTAAATAAATAATTCACATCTGACAGATGACAAAAATATGTATTTAGTTTGCATACTATTTAGGATACATGTTTGTGTCTGAAAATGATTTTTTCAGAATCTTTTATATTTTTTTTAAATCGGAAATCGCGCGTTGACTATTACTTTAGCAAAGGGCATTTTTACACACCATACATTACAAATGAATCAATTTGTAGAATTGCTATTTTTAGTGCAGGACAGTTTTCCAATAAACGAATTCAGCTTTAAGAATAATATATCCATAAATTATTATGAATCAATAATTAGTTTATTGTTTTGTAAATAAAAAAAGAAGTGATTTGCCTCTATCATTATTTTTTAAATATATATAACTCGAAATGAATATATTTTTGTTGTATAGTAATATAATGATAAAATCTTTCTTATTGCTTTTAATAAAATGTTTTTTTTAAAGCCACAATGTATTAATCAATTAATTTATTGATATTTATCAATAAATTAATAACACGTTTTTACCCATTCTATCTCATAACATACCTAGTATTATATATTATTTAGAAAAATATTTTTACTGTCAATAATTTCCTGAATTGTTCATTTACTTAGCGGTTAATCACGTCACGCTTCAAAAAATTGCGTATGAATGTGTATTTATATTATATACAAAAAACCAAATTTTATAGCATGTCTGGGTAAACCATTAATCACGTTAACCACAATACAAAAACTACAGAATTTTTAAAGCCCCATAACACTTCAATCTAAACATAAAGTATATTGCTACTTAATAATTATCTACCCAGATACGTCCATAATTTTGTAATGTATCCAGTTTTTTTTCCATTTATTTTTTTTCAATTGAACGAATGCAACAAGAGAATTAATAAATATCGCCCGATACCAAAATCTAAAGTAATACATATTTATGGAGCCAATTTCGCTCTAGCATCGCATTTTTTATTTTTTTATTAGCCTAATAAGTATGCTATCAATTGGCCTATTAAAGGGTCTGTTAATTCACTTTAAAGATTGAAAAAGGAGGCGAGTGAAAATAAGTGACAACTTTGCCGATATTTATAGATTTAACATGCACTTGTAAATTTATAAAAAAGTCAATGTTTAAATTAAATCAATCAAGGGCGTAAAATATTCAAAAGTAGAAGGAAATCCCAATTATTTTTACACAAAAAAAAAATAAGAAAATACGATAAGAGTTCACATGTTCCTATGAAAAGCTATGTAAGCTTTATTATTTCAATCTTTCGGCTAAGTTTTGGTGAATGTTCTTTGAAAATTATTTGAAGCACATTTAACTTTATTACGCTGTGGATTACGGCCTTTAAGAAGAATAGAAGAGTCTTATCGGGTGGCTTTGGGTACAATTGAGATTGAAATACGAATACATATGACACTTGCAGCATTTAATATGCTGCTTTTAAGCCGTCTTTTTCCTTTGTTGATTTTCACCGATGCTTCAAATAGAAATTTCACTAACTGAGCACTATTATTATTTAATATATAAACTGTATATGATTGTTTTTTCATCAATATTTCAGAAATATTTATTGATTACAAATTTAAAATGGAGATTTCGATTTTTTAAATACATGCCGAGATACTCTCTGTAGATTTAAAAAGAAAGTCATATAAAAGAGCTCGTATGTAATTTAAAGCGTAACAGTTAGTTACGTTAAAAAAAACTTAATAACAATTGTCCGTAAAATGGTGCACTTTAACAGCATGTCACACAGGAAAGATTGGGTCTAGATAATAATTAAAATATATATCAGTAATGAAAAAACTTCGCCTGTCAGTTAAAATGTGCATACACTTTATATACCCATATGTTATAAAAAATAAGAATGTATTTTCTTTTGTTTTTATTTGGTTCTTAAAAAAAGAGCATTGATTGTAATTAAATGTTATCGTTGTTAAAAAAAATGTGTATAATATTATATATGGTCTATAAATTTCTTATGTAATAGTGTTCGTATTTATAATATTACATTACGCAATAAACGGCAGTAATGATTCAATTCTTTTTACATATTTAATAAGACAATTAGTTGAACCATATGGCGAGTTATGGGCTTGTATTACTTTGCAGCAAATATTCAATCTCTCGGCTGGTTTTATATTAAATTCCGTTAGCTTAATAAAGTTTAATTTTTAATTTACGTGAAATGACAAAGTTACACAAATATTTATGTAACGTGCATTCTACAAATATTTTGAGAAAAGGTAAGAATTTAAAGAATGGTCCATTTGTGGAATATTGTTGTGTCGTATATTCAATTTCAATAAGTATAAATTGTTCAGCTGTTTTGTGAAAACTTTATTTCAACTGGCCGTATTGGTATTAAATAATAGATTTGGAATCGAATTTTGAATGTATAGAATCCATCACATATTTAAAAAAAATATTTGAGATGAATCAAAATATTTTAAATCTTTTAGAGTTGTATAAATATTAACAGGTTCCAGAATTGATGACCTTTTTTAATGGTGTATTGTTATTTTGTTTATATTTACGAAAATCACCCGTTTATGATTATGAATATTTTTTAATCGTGGCATTTTTGTACGATACATCGAAATACCGATTTTTATTTTAATTGATACCAGTATTTAATATGAATTACCGAAAAAATGGTATTTATATATTCGTCCCATATTGCAATCCCTAATGTCGATAAATATTTATTTATATATATTTCCGTGCTCTTCCTGATAAAGCAATGAAAATATTATTATTAGCTAGAGCTTATTTTGTTTCCTTAAAGTTTCTGTACATTAAAAATGTGTACACATTTTCAGGAATTAATTACTTACAAAAATCAAAGAGTACAGGGCCACCTGTATTTATGTATCTAATTTATGTTATAATCCCACTAATAAAATACTTACTACCACTTGTTGCTAACAAATACTACAATCGAAACATTGAGAGAAGTGTGAAAAAGATATGATTTTTTGTCGTTGCTTAGGAATGAGTTCACAAGAAAAGTGATGCAAATTAGAACACCAACATATCGGGAGAATCTTATATACTAATTTAAAAATAGATATTAAAATATATACTCTGATACTTTAGTCTAGTTGTGCAAACACGCTTTAATATTATACTAAAATTGTTCTTAAAATAGCCACTCCAGGTGTATTATACGAGGTCAAGGTATAGTCCGCTGAATTGAAAGTATTGCATACGGTTGCTCTGATTACATGCATGATATAACTCTATGATACTTATTAGTGTTGTACTAACAAGTTGTCATGGATACTTAATGTGTAACTTTTTTCTACCATATCAGATTTACTTCTCCATACCACTAATGGCTTTTGGTAAAATATAGAGGAAGCTGAGACTGAATGCAACACTTTTTTATACATATTTATTTATTCAAGTATGATTGACTTTTCATTATGAGTTAAGAGTTTGCTGAAAAAATGATAAAATTTATTAAGAAATATAATCATGTTTGATTAAACGTGCTTCCTATGATGTGTTGTATATTTATTTACAGCACCTTTGTTATGCTTTCCGCTTACTTTTCATTAATAACATTTGATTATTTTTATTTATTTTTGTTTGGGGCCGTTAAATTAAAATTTAGTCACGTTTATTGAAATATATATTTTAAACCGTATCCGTTCCCAATGTGAAGCATATGGCTTTGTTATAGAGATATCTCAACAAAAAAAATCTACGAGAAACAAGTTAAGTTGTTCAACCAGTATTTTCCGAAGAATGTTGGGATATAACACAAATCGATTGAAAAAAATCTATTCGTACCGGGAATTGAACGCGTGAGATCCGTCACGGAAGCCAACGACTTTGTCCACTACGCCACGGAACCAGCAAATATCTTAAAACGTATGAAAATATATTCATACAAAGTTTTTCTTTTAATCGGGTAAATTGTCAATTTTAGGCTATACGCTTTTTTAGTACCATAAAAAAAACCAAGTCGAAATGTTTAATTTTCATATAAAATTTAATTTAATTTCTTTATTATTCTTTTTTTTGGAAGTGATATTATATTAAAAATAAACTTCCACAAAGCTACCGCCGAATCCATCTAAAATGTCTAATTTTGTTCAACAGCTCGTCTGCATCAAATTCTTGAACGTGACAATAGCATGTTGTTTCTTTTTAGTTTATTCATTAAATTATGGTTTTTGAGTGATTGATTGTTCAGAATATGATTATATCACTAATATGATTTTTACTTGAATACGACATTAGTAAATACCCGATTGAGTTTAAAAAATATTATTAATACTTAATCAATTCTTTTACATCGTCAATTGATATAATTTGAAACAATTTACAATGTTTCAATCCTACGTATCGATTTAATGATTCATATCTCTCATTCATTTATACATTACTAAAATAATAAAAGTTGATTGTTTATTGCAAAAATGTTATATTGCAACAATTGTTTTGCTGTCAGTTACCGGATCAAGTGCAAGAATCGTGAAAAAGCTACATTCCAAAACAAAACGTTGACATCGAAATTTTACGCAGCTCTCTTGCAACGACAATGCTTCATTTAACAATATTACTCGAAAAATTAAATTTTAGCTATTGCATTACTCTGGGACGAAATTAAAACTTTATTTTTTACTTTGTTTATTTGAGGCATAGTTTTATTTAAAAAGTAATGAAGTAACATTTTCACTAATAATTCTATATGTATTGTAAAAAGGCGTCAAGTGCAGTCTAATCTCTTGTCAATCGAATCTTAGATTTCCAGTCTAGATGTATTGATTAAAAGTAAACAATAATAATTATAATATGCGAGTCTCAAGTGCAATACGATTCCAATTTGTCATCGGCGATAATTATATTTTCATTATTATATAAATATACCACAAATTGAATGCATGACGTCTTAACTTGTTTGCAATCATATTCAGTTTGGAAAAGCTACATTTATTGTAATGCTTCGTCAATTATGTTTAATTTTCCCCTTTGCCCCAAGCTGGAAAGTCTGACTAGCTAATCCATTAAGGTTGCATGAGAGGTGTCCGCGGGCGTGGCACAAATACGCAAGTTTATCAACCTCGAGAACTGATTGTTGATTATTGAATGCGAACTACACTTACGAATACTCAATAATTATCACAAGTGTCCAGTTACTGGTATCAATATCAGGTATTGAATTACTTATGAGATATGTATACCTTAGTATTTAAGATACGTTAAAAGCTTGGTCGATTAAGTTTAGAAGAGTAAATTCAATACAAAGGTAATAACAATGAACTTATCGCACTTCACTTTAATGTCAGACTTAAAAAAGTTAATTTCTGATTGACGAAAAAATAAGTTTTCTTCCCTATTAGTATTTATTTTTGAACGTATTATATACTTAACAATTTATTTTGTGTAATAATGTAATTTTATTTCTGTTGAAATAAATAAGATCACTGACATTACTATAAATAAATCAAACGATTTATGTAGCAGACAAATCTTTATTTTATCTTTTATCTTTATTGGAACTTGAATTTGAATAATAATATAAATTTCTTCTTCTAATGCGTTAATTAAAAAGATATAAAAAAAAAAAAGATTTCCAAATAGTTCGACTCGATTTCAATTAAAAAAAGGTTTTATGTAATATGTATGTAAGTCTTTGCGTATTTAATTTCTTTATAACTAACATAACGTTTTGTATTTCAATTGTATTGAAGAAAAGAGTCTTTGTGGACCAAATTTGTATGACGGTGACTCCACCAAAAACACTTCGAATTTACCTCTACTCTGCTGCCCCAAAAAAAGGCATCGCTGATGGTAAGGATTCCTCACTGGTTTTCATGAACGTATTTTTAAAAAATACTTTCACCACCTTATTTAATATGTATCTTGAACATGTCACATAAATATCGATTACCTTTATGACTAATCAAGAAAATGTAATTACGAATGTTCGTAAAAAGCACAAATGTCCTTGTGATGTTTGCGTTGCCAAACGACACAACATATTTTGCAAAATTCAAAGTAAAAAATGATTGAATTAATTAAATAAATAAAATTCGAGGAAGCATTCAAAGGTTGCCGTTTATTTACAAAAGTCAATATTTATGTCATATTAAGTGCAGAATGCGATATCATACCCAAAAGGTAATCATATTTTTAAACAAAAAACAAAACTTGACAATCCATATAATTTTGTAACTTAATCCCACCCTGACGATCATTGATTAATAATATCAGCCAACCATTAAAAATGAAATCTATATCCTGTTCTGGTGTGTTTGTGCAGGGCCATATTATGCAATGTGGACCGGTTATAAATCATATTTACTTATAGATTTCAAGATTAGATTTATTTTATTGTAATTAACATGCGATAGAATAGCCAGATTTATTTTTTTTGCTATGCAAAAATTTAACAAAATATAATAGTTGCAACTGTGTTATATCATACAACATTATTACAATAAATCAATTATTATAATGTTCTTAATAAAAATAACGTAGATGTCATTGAATCATATATTTATTCAACCAATGGGGTGTTTTAGGGGATGGTACTTAAAAATTAATTTAAGCGCTTTGTAAAAAGTATCTATTTTTTTACCATAACAAAAATATTTTCCATATAAAATTATTGGTCTTTGTATGAAAATAGGTATGGAAGATTAGTAAAGATTTTTTTATCGAAAAAAAATACTAATAAATTTTAACCAAATGTAGGGAAAAAATGTTTCGAAGATGGGCATTTAACCAATTTAGGCGGTATTTGACCATTAATTAAAAAAGCAATTTGTATATTTAAATCACAAGAATAATGTTAGAAGTGTAACTAAATATTTTCTAACTTTACCTTATTATAGTGGATTCCTGCCAAATAAATATAAATTCAATTAACTGATTGTTAACCATCATTGAAAATTTTATTTACAAGATGTAAGTAAAAGAATAGATTTTTTTTGAATCTTAATATTCTAATTGTCTTTATATTTCAAATAAAGTGAAACCTTCATTTAAGATTACCGGAACTCACGTTTTTTGCCATTTGATCTGGAGTCGAGCTTAACTATAGTATTTTATTACCCGCGATTGCGTTTCGATTTGTCGCATTTCACATCTATAACATTTAAAAATTAATGAAAATTGTATATATGATGAAGGTAAAATATCCTCACTTTTAAATTTTTTATACTTCGAGATTCTATGCCTTGATCAACGTTTTCCTTATATTTACATTTGTTTTCGGCGGTCATTTAAAAAACGTAAAACAGAGTCTTTACTATGTATATTATATAATAAGCGGCAATCAGAAAATGATTATTTTATAATCACGTTTTAATTTATTAAATAAATTTTATTTGAATGTATAATCGTACTAGTTATGAGAAAAATTTACAGCCCTATTCGAAACACAGCTGTTTAGAAAAAAAAATACAATTTGTGATTTAGTCAAGTTCAGAGAACGCATTGTTAATAAAATAAAGTCACCTCAGAGCACGCACACATTTTTTGTATAAGTTAGCTAGAATACGGAAGTTCGGCAGTTTGAAAAAAAGATAAATGGAATTATTATTGGTGGTCAAAGTCCGTCAAATGTAAAGAAGTAGAAATAACTGATATTGATTGATTATTGAATCTAAAAATTCATATCCAAATATATATCCATTTTCCAATTACTTTTTTTAAGTCATGTCTACTCCCATCGTGTAGCATATGAACAAAAAATAATTCCCACAATATGACTGCCAAATCCACAAAAAAAATAAATAAAAAAAATCATTTCTACTTCTTAAGTAATTGTTTTATATTACATTTATTGTTATTGAAATTATTTAATATTCCAATCTGTCAATTATTTTAATGCAGGCATGGGCAACCTTTCCTAAGTCTGGGGTCAAATTATCATTCTGTCTCCGAGTCAAGGGCCGGACCCAATTATTAAACATAATAAAGTAATATTCAATTAAATTAAACTAGTTTGTTTTATATGGTGGTGATCATGAGCTAGTAGAGTGGAGCCACTGCAAGCGCCCGTGCCATCTCCATTATTTAATCCCTACCTGGAACTATTAATTTATTTTTCTAACACTTTGCCGAGATGAATCAGGGCCGGACAAAATAACTTGGCGGGCCGGTGGTTGCCCATATATGTTTTAATGAATATATTGGAATTATTTTCAAACTAATTTTATTTTTCATGGAGTTTAATTTTAAATGTGGCTAAATTATTGATGACGTAATATCAGTATCTATTTAAATTAAAGATATTCTAGTAATATTCATTCATGATTTGTATGATTTTTTGTAAATTCTTCTCATGTTCCCTTTACTATCTTATATCAAAACTATTTAATAACACAATTTAATATAAATAACTCTACATGAACTTATTTTTTATCAGTTGATATTTGTAAAAAAATGTAGTATTTTTTTGAAAATTATATATTTTTTAATTAATTATTCAATAGTCAATTAGGCTTGCCAATATTATTATTATGATTATTATTCTGATTTTCAATAACCTGTTTTTTCAATTTATTTCTTTCTTTATTCTAAAATTTGTACTATTTCAAACTAATCTAAGGTTGAAATAAATAATGAATTTATTTGAAAAATTTCAATTTTATAATATTAGATAGAGTCGATCGGCTGTCAAAAACTACATGTATATTTTTCAACATTGGCGTACATTGAACCTTGTCAAATTTGCAAATAAGGTGTAAAAAATAACTTATTGTGAAACCAAAACTTACATTCACTGGCAGCATACGAGTACTATTAAACTAATTTCATTTATAAAAAACATCTGTTCTTAATTTTAATCACCTTCAAACTTTCAATTGATTTTATTTTATTTAATTTTCAATGCAAATAGTGTATCGTAAAAGCAAATTTAAAATGTGTGTATGACCAATCACTACAGATTTTTAACTCGCGTTCGTTTCCAATGTGGAGCTTATTTTTGTTATTCTGACTTAAATTCGAATATATTATATGCAGAGTTTTAAATTGCCTCATTCATGATATTTAAAATTTGAATATTTAAATGCATGAAAAACTGGGAACAATTTTTAATCTTTCTATATCGACTGTAAAACGATGCTAGTTAGTTAGGTTACAGTACTTTGTATAGGGTTAAATTGAGTATTTTTACGGTTTTAATTTCTTGGTCAATCTTAGTTAAATTAGAAGCTATTATATATAGCAAGCATATGTTAGTATGAATAACAAACACTTTTTTTGTTCTTTAGTAGTAATGGTTATGTGTAAAGTTTTTTTTCTATTTCAATCGGTCACTCGGTTTTTTAAACATTTCTTCCATTGTGATTTCTGCCAATTTTGACAATATTGAAGATAATGCTCCTGTCAGTTTTGTTGAGGTATCGTGGACATGAATTATTAGTTTTCAATGTTTGAAACCAGCCTGCCAAAGAGGATTCTATTAGAGAGAGCTTTAATAGTGCTAAACAGCTTTGATTCGAATGACAAAATATCCCTCGTACTATTCTTTCTATATTAAAGTAGACGTTTGCGCAGCTTACTCTGTTGACTTCCTTGCCAATAATGTTTTACTTTTTTTACACTATGTTAATCATTTTTTAAATTACTCAAGTAATATATTAAAATCTGTTTTTATCGTCAGCCAATTACTTCAAAACACTTTAGTAAATAGCATAATGAGAAATTATATTTGCCATTTCTTATTACCGATAATCGGGCTTATCACCATTAACATTATTCGTAATATTAGCATTAGGTATTGAATAATTTAGAATAGATTGCTTTTTTGTTCGGGTTCAACTTTTGTTTGACATATGAACCCACACATACCATTAAATAGTCTTAATACATTGATTACTATTTGCATGGATTATAATTGCTTGTACATTAAAACTATACTTTTAAGAGTGATGTACACCAAGCTAGTTTTTCTAATTTATATATTGGTTTTCACTTATGATACTTTGTCTTAAGTTTTGACATAATTTATCAATTTTTAATATTCTTAACAAATCTAAAAACTAAGAAAAAAAGAAAAGATTTGGTGTCAAAGACAACTGCTGAATTTGTCATAGCTAGAATACAGAATCAATCTGCTGAATACGATAGGAATAGGATAAAATTTTGAGTACGCTATTTTGCCTGACGCTGATACAACAATGATTTTATCCATACATACTTTATCAAAAATCAGAAAGACAAAAAGATTAGCCTGGACAGTTTGTCAGATAAAACAGACATACAGTAACAAGCGATGATGTGAAATCAATAAGTCCATGAAAAAATAGAATATGATAAAATTTAACAGTGACAATACAGTACTATGACAATTCAGAACATGTTAAGCATTTAAAAAAAATCGTATCTGTTTTTACCTAACCTAACCTTTCCTAAATGTATTATGTATATGTGGTCAATTTCGTTGGCTTTGGTTACAGAGGTCACGAATTCGAATCCCAGTACGGACAGTTTTATTAATTGAATTATCAATCAATTAATAAATTCCTGCTCGAAAGCATGAATGTTTGTGATGTCTTAAATTCCTCTTTCCTACTCATCTTATCATTAAAAAGGGGTGTAACAAGAGCGATTATCTAACCACTCGTCGTGAACAGGCTGATCCTTCTATTCCTACTATATTTATAAAAAAAGAGACGTCAAGCAACTGAGTTCTCGTTAAAACACTGTTGAGATAAACTCCATCAGGAGTCCATATGCTTCACATTGTGAGTAGATCTTTTTTTCGCTCTTTTGTTCTGTAGCTGTTCTGTTTTGTCTGGTTACTGAAAGAAGCACTGGAATACATCTAGTGATAGCTATGAGTTAGCATAACTTAATCAGTGATGAGTAATGTGACAAAGTAGAGACATGATTTGATCAATATATAATTATGTTAAATATTCAATACAAACTAATTGAGAGTCATTTTCTTTTCTGTATGTCGACCACCACACTATGTTGCATTTCATACGACTCGCATCGGCATTTTGGATCGATTATCTTGCATTAAGGAAAGTGGTTTATAATTTAATTCAATTATTTCTTGCAATACTCTATCTAAAGTCTTTGCTATAGCATATTACATCACGTCAATAATTCAACTGATATTTGAGTAATAAATCTCATAACACCATTAGGAAACATTATTCTGCGAGATTTATTTATACAAATTATGTTATTAGAATACTGCAATTGTTTTTAAATAAGTACGATTTTTACATTATAACGGTATAAGTTGACAAAATTTATGGTTGTTAATTTCACTTTTATTTAATATGATCATGACTAGCTTAGCTCATGACGAGCATTATCGACTTGTAAAAGAATTTATGCAAAAAAAGTAAAATTAAAAGGGTATAACAAACAATCGGTATTGAAAATTATTTACAAATGAAGGTTTAAAACATGAATAAGTGACACTAAATTGATTAAAATTTAAAAAAATATTATTTTTTTAAACATAAATTTCAAAACTTATCAAAGAATAATTAAGTTAAAATGGAAACTCACGATAATATGTAAATTTATTTGTAAGCTCTTTTCAATACCAATTGTTTCTTATACGCAATTCATATATTTTGTTTTACATAAAAAAAACTCTGTAATATTGCATTATCTCATCAGTTGATAATGCTCGTCATGAGAAAAACCAGTCCTGATCATATTAAATTAAAGTGGAATAAGTAAAAATGCGGAAGGATTTGTATTAAAGAATAGTGCACTAAGTATTGACAGTAAACACTCTAAAAGTAAATATGTTTTAATACTTTCGATGGTTTCGGCGGTAACTTTGTGGAAGTTCATTTTAATAGAAAATTTAAATTAACTTTGATTATTCCACGTATTGTGTTACTAACTGTGACACGTGTTTCGCCTCTTTCGTTTAGATGAATAGTTTAGAATTTTTAGAAATTAATAAAACTCTTAACAAAAAAGAAATACACCTATCCCTCGATTTACACGGTAGATAGGTTCCTGAGAAAAACGTGTAAATCGAAATTGTATATTTTTTAATGTAAAACCGTGTAAATCGAAAAGTACACGGAAAACGCATAATTTGGTTGTTTTCTAAAATACATAAAAAACAATATTATTAAAAATTATAAACATACTTATTTTTTTATTAATTAAATACAGGTAAAGCTTATAGAGTAACAAAAAAATGAAATTCAAAAGATTCATTAAAAAAATATTGCAACGGTTTGTAGAGTTTTTATCATTCATCACTATTAAAAATCACTGTGACTTGATTTGATGACTTGCTGTGAAAGTATGCTTCTTTTCAAATGAAGAAGAGGATGGTTTCTTCTTTTTATTTTTTTCATAAATCCTCAATGCTTTATTTGTAATAGCATTAATCAATTGGCATCCGTTTTTGAGTCTGGTCCTCTATCCAAATCATTAATGCCTTATCCATGTTTTCCATTTCAATATCTCTGATATATGAAGTTGTGCTCGTACTCGTAGTGCCAACTGCTACACTCTTTCTAATTGAGTTTTCATTTTTTTCTATTACTCTATTCTAACATCTATTACTCTTTCTCCGTTTTGTAAACGATCCAAAAAAAATATTTTGGTTGCTAACAAAATAACTTTTCTTTTTACTTCTTTCGACATAATAAGGCTACAGATATTATTCAAGATATAAAACACGTAATTAAAAATTATGTACTCGTTTTTTACTTGCGAATATGAAGAATTAAAATTTTCAAGTTAACTTTTTTAAGCCGTGTAAAAGCGAAAACGTGTAAAAAAAGTGCCGTGTAAATCGAGGGATAGGTGTATTATTAAATAATATTCTTAATAGCACAGGTGGTTCCTCGTTACTCAAATTGTTTCAATTAATAGAGTAATCACAAACTTAGCTGATTGATTGCAGCTCATTAGTTTAATAGTTTGTAATGTTTAACGTCATTAGTAGTATGATTAAATTTGTTTGCACTGTTTCGATTTTATAATCCCCTCTTTGCTTTCCTTAAAAAGGAAAAATCCCAATCTGATTGATTACAACTCATTAGTATCATTAGTATCATTACCTGTTTGTTTTATTTCAATTCTACACCCCCCTACTTGCTCCTCTTAAAAGGAAAAAAACCCAAACCTCCATTTTGTAATTTTATAATTTTAAAATGTTAGAATCAATCTTGCTTCATTACTTATGCAAAATTTGCGATAGTAAGTCTGAAGATGCCTCTGAAAGAGGCGAAACACGTGTCGCAGTTAGTAACACAATATGTGGAATAATCAAAGTTAATTTAAATTTTCTATTAAATATATTTTGTTTCGCTATTTCACTTGCTTTCAAAATAATTATTTAATTTTTATCGTGATATTATATCAGAAGTTTTTTTCGACAGATAGAAACGGAGGTCAAAGCTGATTCGAACTTGTGGTCACTTTAATACATATCACATATTGATTCTGGTTGGAGTGTTTTGGTTATTCATAAATTAAATAAGAGCAAATTTATTATATTAGCCATTGAGTGTACTTCGAATGTTGTGGACTGTAGAATGAACATAGAAGAAAGATGAATTCGATAAATAAATTAATAAATACAAAACATTGTGAATACAAATGCATTTTTTATCTTTTCAAAAATAAAACTCTTTGATGATTATTTTATATTTAATCAATATAATCAGGACCGGTTTCATTCACCACGAGTGTGGAATTATAATACATTTAAATAATCGTGTTTTTTTTAAATAATATGATGTAATGCTGAAAAAAAAGTATTTGAAGCTTAGATGTTGTTTTCGATGCTTTCATATCGACTTTGTAAAGGAAAAAGGACGTAACCCTCACATATAAAATTTTACAGGAGGCGCTAAAAACGTGTTTTAATGATTTTGTGACATATGCAAATTATGAATTATACACAACCTCGAAGTGCACGGATACTTCTAAGCTGGTGTATAATTGACATAGCCTAATATTAATTAAATAAATTTTCTCTGAAAAACCTTTATTACAGTGTTTTTTCTTGATTTGATTTTTTACAAGGTCATCTTTTTCAAACTTAAAAGCTAAATTTAGATACTTATTCGGCATTTTCCGCTTCCATCCTTTTGATAGAATGTGTGTCAAGTTGTATACATTGTGATTATCGAAAAAAAGCTGTTTTGGAAAATTGAGGGTTACGTCATTTTTCCTTTCCACAGTCGATATGCTATTATAATCAGAAGAATATGAAAGTTCTGCTAATAGAGCATTCAGCAGAAGATATTAAACAAAAACTATTTATTATAAACTAATTTATTATCCTTTCAGATAGAGTAATGTTGTGATAATGAAAAATAAAAATTCTCTAATTATTGCTGGTAATTTGTTTAATGAAAGCATCATATTATACCAACACGGCTTTGAGTTAAAATTCGTATAAAGAATTAAAAACCAATTTTGTGATTTTCAACCAAAACTCAAACCTTTAGCCGTGCAATAGAGTATGACATATAACCAAGTACTAGAGCGTTACCTCCTGACCACATTGCTTACAATTTATTATACAAAATAAACAATATTTCAGCGGTTCGATGAAATAAATGTTTGCAGCACGTAACCTGTCTGTATATTCATGTATCCAAAACGATTTTTTTTGTAATATTATCATCGCTTTTGTAAATATAGTTTTGTATTTAAAAATGATATGATATTATCCAGTCGTGTAATGTCCTATTTGGTTAACAATGGGCGGCGCTGTCAAATGATCTGTCATTATTTAGCCATCACTTAAAAATACATTTGACATAACAAGACCGATGCAAACTTGAAAACTTTTACGAACTAGAATGTCTAAGTTATAAACATACAACAATGATAATAACTCTCATATATAATACGACACAGAAATTCATTTAAATAAAAGACGAATTGTGTATTTTGGCATATTTAAACCTCAATCATCTATTCGTAGGATTTACTTTTTATTGGTAGTGTTTTTTTTTCTCATCATTCCATAATTGAGGAGCAATACATTCAAAAAGTTATTTGTCACAAATTTTGAAAAATATCTTATAATATCAGTTTTGATTAGCAATTGAGTCTAATGATTCGTGTATCTATATATTTACAATTAGCACGTTCGATATTTGGCACATTTCTAAATAATAGTTACTCTACTGTAACTAGCTTTAAGAATATATTTGAATACAACCTCTAATTTGACAGCCTCTTTAAAATTGATAATGATTGGTCAACTGGCCAAGCAATAACTATAAAAACAATCAATCCTAATAAAAGTTACGTTTTATTGTTTTATCACTAGGTTTAGTATCTTACTTATAATCGAAAACGCTTTAAAATATATTTTTTAATCAACTCTTTTGAAGCTAATAATATGTATTTACATCGAAGTTTCAATATTTTTTAAAAACATATTAAAAACCATTAAAATGAGGCCGTTTTTAAAAAGAGTTGTTGACAATCGATTGTATTTACTTCTGTCGTTATGTTCTTGGTGTCAAGGATACCTGTTATTATAGTGACTTAAATAGTAACTAAAACACATATTAATTTGATTTTTTTGACAGTTATCCCGTATATCAATTACATCACTTTGACAAAATTAGGATCTCACAATAAATTCCTTTTAATTTAACCCGACTATCACAGTACTTCACATCGGTTGGACGGTTGGCTAAAATCAAAAATATATATTTTGCAAACAAATAGAAACTGAAACATATATTAGTATTTAATAAAAAAATATTCGTGATATATTTATTCACGAGTCGTTACCTTTTGTTTTCATCGCGATCAAGACTTTCGTTTTTTCTCACTTTCCAAAAATAAATTCATCACTGCGTGAGAATCTCAATAAAATTAATTAATATCATTTTGAAACGAAACATTCCAAACGCACCCGTAAGCGCGTTTGGCATTAGTGCGATCGCTTGGAATTTGAACGGGTTAACTGGCGATGAAATGACTTAGTTAACCATTAATCCACGATTAATTTATTGAAAAATGAGATGAATTATTTATAACTCTATTATTTCGTTGTTGCGTAAAGATTCATTCATGTTCATAAAAGAAAATATTTTTGATTTGCAGTCGAATTTTTAAGTGTATTGGTCAAATGACAAGACAACTGTTAAATGCAAATTTAATGACTTCAAACTGTGATTGCGGAAAGGTTCAAAAGTATTTAAAATAATTAATTATTCAAATTTTAGATAAGAGTGAGATATCTGATTTTTTATAAGTAAGTAGAAATATGTGCTTATTAGAAAAGTATACTTAATTGTTATCATACAAAATAATGTCAAGTCAAAATAGATATAACGTATATTTTTCATTAGTATCAATTTCCGTGACCTAAAGATATAATTGATCTTAGAATCTAAAGCTAGACATTCTCTATATATATATTTTCATCTTAGCCTAGGGCAATGGGCGTCAGGTGTATTTTCCCCATAACCTACATAAAACATCGGCTGTTGAAATTTAATTTAAAAATGAATCCAAATTCGATCACGTAGGCGTCGGTCGCAATTTTAAATGAAACATAATAATTATAATTTTTACTTAACATATTTTTTTTGATTTCACGAAAAATGTATTACAAAAATTACATAATCACAAAAACAAATGATTAGTAGAGCATAGGTGATCAAAGCATGCTGTTATCGATCAGGAAATAGTCGCGATAACTTGCGTACAAAGTAGAGCAATCATTGTTCACGGAAATTATGTATATAATAATAAATTTAGTAATCTTTAAAAATCAAGAAACCCAAATTGATGTTTATCTTACTAATTTGGAACCACAATAGATGAATTCAATTTGTTATAGGGAAATCATTTTCATTCGTGAATATTCATTCAATCAGCATCGCTAGTATTGCATTGAATTGCATTTCCCACCATTGTTTTACTAAGTATAGTTTTCTTGGTCACTAACAATGAATGCATCACAACGAGTGCTTTTTTTCTGTTTCCGTAACTTTGATTTCCTCAATATTCTTTTTATTTCATTAAAGTTAAAACTACTGTATTCTTATACACAAATATATTATTATAAAATTGTTTGTACAAAATTTCCGTGCTGGATACATGCAAATATATGAAGATTTTTCATCAAAAGATATGATATGATTTCACCCCTTCATATACTACCCAAATTTATTATTTCTCAATTTGTAAGACAACTATTTAACTCGTATTTAAATATCCTTCTAGGAATCAATAATATACCACGAAGTAAGAATAGAAATATGTAGTTTTAAAAAAATGAAATTATTAAATAAGCACATTTTTTATTGTGTTATTGTCCGGCAGGGAAATGTATCACAATATTTGACAGGTACTTGACTGAATACTAAAATACGTATTTAAATTCGATGCATAACCTTTACTTACTAGTTAACTTTACAATTTGAAACCCTTCAAGAATACAGATCCATAGTATTTAGTAATTTAAAAGATTTCGAAAGGTCATACCTTACTGTTAACATTAATTGAAATGTGTAAAAAGACTTAAAGTCATACGGCATATTAATGCAAATTGCATTCTAACAAATAACCATTAACTTTTTTCAAGTAAAAGAAAAATCTTCCATGCAAACAATTTTATTTATAATAACAATATTACAGTCATTTTTATTGTTTTTGGTCACAAAAAAATGCTAGCGGTAATAAGTTTTTTAAAAAAAATACGCCACGATTTCGTTTTTACAAAACGCCATAAGGAATTATTTTTTTTCTGTATCCATGGTTACTGATAAAGAACAAAATATTATCAAATTCTTGAATTGTCATTGTTTTACATAACTTAACAATATGCGTGATTTAAAATTTGCGAGTTTTTCATTTATTACAATTACATCGAAGAAGTATCAGTATTGCACGAAGTTGTTTAATGTTTAAAGATCAGGTTCTACTATATGTTATAATATAATCCAGTCATCTCTATAAAAATTTATCAATATTGGGTCTACTAAAATATTCAATAACTAATGACAATTATTCAGTATCAACAGTGATGAGTTTATGATTAAAATTGAAATGACTGTTTAGTGGACATAACAGAATTGAAGTATGTAACTGAGTTATGTCCACAAGACCACGAATATTGCTAAATCAAGTTAATATAAGAAATACACTAATGTGACGAATAAAGTCTAAAGATACATAGTACTATTATTTTCACAATAAAAGAGTTTTAATAGTACAAAGTTGCGTCTAACAATAAAATAATTATTAAGCTATTTTACAAATGCGTATATCCTCTAATGTTTTTTGTTTTGTTTTAGATCTTTCGTCGACGCAACAGTTTTCTGAAATGTAGCACATGAAATGAATCTCAATCAAAGAAGTTAAACTGACGACGGATTTACATTCTCGAAATCAAATAAAAAAATAGATTTTAGTGCAACAAATTTATGTATATTGTCGAAAGATATTGTCGTGATTTTGTTAAGTTTTGTTCATTTTCTATACTACTACAATGATGTTTAAGTATTAATTTAATATTATCTCACAATAAAAAAAAAATATCTACGTGCAATATAATATAATGAACTGAAAAGATTTCATGAAGAACTATACAAAAGTATCAACAATTTTACTCTTCGTAAATTTAATAAAAACGAGGTTATTTTCGAAATATTTAAATCCGAGGAAATTTTTTCACTGGTAACCGTAATGTTTTGGTACGTTTCTTTTTTTAAATAATTCTCCTAAGAAACAATCAACATAGTCCAAATATTATTTAACCAGTCGGAACCGAGTCACGATGTCTTCTAATAGCCTGATAGACAAGTGATTTACCGCTTGAAGTATAGCATACAGCTAGCATCAACTTGTAGACAATAGAGAAAGATTTAATAGAATACTGACGATAGCTGTTTTGCTTAGATGTAAACATCAAGTAAGGTGGTTCGATGCTCCATCAAACAGGTAAGGTGCATCACGACTTTTAGTTGTAGCCTACGCATTGGGATGTTGAATTCAAATAAACGTTTACAATCACGATTTGGAGCTCGATTACAATTGTTACTCCATGATTAATTAAAATAAATATTTACATGTATCCTTTGTGTACTTAACATGTGTTAGAATCAGTACAATTATTTTTTTTAAATTTTATTATCTACCACATTAAGTAAAATAATAACTACTATCGTTATAATGGGTGTTTGATATGAAAAAATATATACTTAAAAATATTATTTGAATATTAGGTGTCAGACTAATTACCTCTTTATAAAATATTAATTAAAAAAACTGATACATTAGATTTAAGTGCTGATATATGTTAAAATATTACAATCATTTGGTGGTTAATTGTTGGGCTCTCAGCTTAAAGCAGCTATATTATTTTAATAAGTGATTACTCAAATTAAATTATATTTTTATTTTTTTAATCAGTGATATGTTTTAACATTTTAAAAACAAAGTATTTAGTAAAACTAATGATTTCGATTGAACATCAATGAATATTATTAATTAAAAGCTGGAAAAAATAAAACAATATGTCACGATTCATCATTATATTAATTTTTCTCAAGCTTAAAATATAATATTGTATAAAATTAAAAATATATATATATGATATTCTCTAACGAATGTTTTATACTTAAAAGACGACGACTTCAATTTTAAACCATGATTAAATGAAAGTATACATTACCTTCACTAGTTTTGCAATCTTTGTAGTATTACGTAATGATTTTCGATAATTGCATACATAAATAGGCAATAAGCGATCTTACATAAATATTATCTCTCATTTGAAAAACGAACTCATCAAATCCCTCTATAAAACTGACATCTCTTGGCTGGTGCAAGATTTAAAGTAAACGTTGCTATGTATCCCCGCATACTACCTATAATTGTAACGCATTTGTTTTAAAAGTTGTTTATGGTCAGTCTATGCCAAAGTAGGTCGAAGTCTGCGTCTACCAACTAATAGTAATAATATTGCACTCGCCGATTTGCTATCAAATCAATTGACTAGTTTTCCCACATCTTACAATCTACGAAAGACATTTCTCAAACAAAATTGACGTGAGATATTTGTATTTGTATCATTGATTTTATTTGAGCGATTGGCAGCAATTTTAAATTTTAAAAAATCTGCCGGAAAGGTTTTTTTTTTAAATTATTATTAATATATAAACATTCTTTATCAATTTTTTATCGAATTTATGTAATTAAAAAATCAGCAAAAATCAACTGGGTGTTGATTTTTTTCATTGACAAAAAGGACTACAGTATTTTTATTATATCAATCTTTTTACTGAAACACTTTATTATTAAAAACCGTCAGCTGCGTGCTCGAGTGGTCAATTAAGTGGGCGATTAGCTAACCACTAGTCATTTTCTAACATTATCGTTATATTTCTACTCTCTTCAAAAAGAACAGAGAGGTTGAGCAGCTGAAAACCTCTGTTAAGATATTCGCTATTTTGTATTTATATGTTTGATCATTGAGAGCGGACATGGTTTAAAAAAAATCATTGAATAGATAAGTAGAAAAAGTTTGTTGCTATAAGATTTCAGTGGACAAGTCGTAATAAAAAAAATATTTTCACATAGTGTATAAAGTTTTTATTTGTATAATAATATATCTTTGGTAAATACTGAATATAATTTCATTGAAAGACGATATACGTACATAGGAATTAAGGTGTGTTGACTAGTGATCATAGAGTAATATTACCAATACATTAATTCAAAATACCACACCAGAAGTCGGCGCGGGTCTAACTTTATATCATCCGACTTGGAGACTGACCTCGGGTATGAAATGAAGATTACTGTATTAAAAAATATATATAATTTCTACTATTGTAGTTCTCTACTGTTAAACAATGTTTGTTTCGCCAACGAATAATGTATTTACCATTGGTTTAAAAGAGTCGATATTTAGTGATTAAGTGATATTTAAAATGGAATTAAACAATGTTATTGATTTGACTAGTAAAATTTAAAACAATAATAGTTGATCAGGTTGTCGTAATACATTTTAAACAAGGCTAAATAACGATCATGTTCTATGTTTAAGCTTCGCCCCGTGCAGACAACTGCACCAAACCACCTTAATACTTGATGAGTACGATACAGAAAGTCAGAAGTTTTGTAATTATGACATTTCGTAAGATTATGTTTTTTTTTCAATTTAACTAGCGATTCTCATGTATGAAATGAAAAGCCAAAGCATGAAGGAAAGCTAATTATTGATCAAAGATTTTTTCAATACTTCAAATGACCATAATTTCAATGTTCATTTTAGTTTGCATTAAAATCATTTTTAATTGAATTAAATTATATTTAAGCACATAATCAAAAGTTAATTAACTAATGTTCTATAATAAACATTAAATATGAACGATAATAGAAACGGTTTTTTTATAAATCAATTTCATGGTTATAAATAATTCTTATTCTAACAAATCAATTTGCTTTTCCATACCATTCAGTTTTTACTAAAGTAACTCAAATCAATAATGAATTCAGGTAGCAAACATTCATAATTTATTTTATTCAAGGATATATACTAATGACAAATAACTACATAAATATTTATCTTTATAACGTGATAGTTGTTTTATCAAAAATATAATATTATTCGCAATAAGATATTCTGATTTTTTTATAAAAAATATTTTAATATTTTTTGGCACTAGATTTCGTACTCTTTTATTTATTTGTTAACACATAATACTTTTCTTTACCGATCGAAATATTGTTCAGAGCTCGTTTTTAAATAGTCTAAAAAGTAATTGTTTTTTCTAAAAATGTTTTAACATAACACTGCCATCTTTATACTGTTAAAAGCAGTTTAATATAATATATGAGACCCTGAGAGGTAAAGTGAGCCAAGTTTAGGAAAACAATAGGTTCATACGTTGTATTATTCCACATGTCGTAAATTAAATACACACGACAATAGTGTAATCTCCCTAAAATGAAAACATGTAATCCACCAAAACACTAATTAAATAAGTAGTTTTACTATTAGACTCACTTCACTTCTCGAGAGCTCATTTATGCCTACGTTTTATTGAGCTTAAGTGTACTCAAATACGGTCAGCTATCTGAATACGTTTTCTCAATATGAGTTTAACATAGTCAATACCTAGACTCATGGATACAAATTTATATGTATATATAATAAATTAGGATGTGATTGATAGTCCTGAATCTCAAAAGTGAGGTTAATTAGTATAATCACTATACCAAGGATCAGCAAGGGAGATTTCATTGAAAAAAATAACGTACAGCTGCCATTGTTTTACGACAACTCTACCACAACAAGTACAAACAAATCAAAACCTAACCTGGTACAACTTTTCCAATAAATTTTGTCACCTTTACTCGCGATTCCGATTACAGACGATGAAACAAAACGTTTTATAGCATTTAACATTAATTTAACAAGAGAGACACTTGTCATATAAATAGTCCGCAAAGTAATCGTTGAAGCGTAGAGGAATTTCTGTTCACAATATTTTATTTATCACTGCATCGATTTGCAGCCTCAGCAGAGCAATGAAAGTTTTTTGCAACACGTTTGCGTTTAACTATTTTTATTTTTGCAAAATAGCTGAATGAATAACAACACCTGCTTGAAAATGTTTTAATAGAAATTTTCATCTGAAAATAAAATCAACGTGAAAAAAATACTTAACTTTTTGTATAGAAAATATTATAACGTAAATGATGACAAGATGAATTATATCATATGTAAGTCAATCTTAGAAAACGAAAACAAAATTGTGACGTTGACGAACAATGCAAGCGTATCAAAAGAAGGATAAAAACACGAATGTCTGCTCTTCGAAGAGTTGAAGTCTGAAATTGAAAGTATTAATGTTTTCATCACGCAAAGCTTTTTGAGAAATAAAAGTTACAACTAGGGCCTCCAATTATGAATGTAATACCCTGTACCCTGGATTTCGGGATTGAGAAAATTTGAAGAAATAGCACGAGGACTAAAAAAATGTTCCATTTTTTTTCATTTTGGGAAATCCGTAAATTCATGGGTTTTTTAAAATTGCTGAGAAAAAAAATCGCATTTCCTAATCGCGAATTTATACACGATTTTATGGTTGGTTCATAACATTATTTGGAAAAATAACATAACTTTCCAAAAATTGACAATACCGCACCACAAAAAGGATCCGGGATTGGATGCCTTAGTACAACAGTGTAAGAACACTATAATTATTAAAGCAAAAAGTTATGATACACTAATATGAACGTAATGATATATACGATATATTCAATTTATATTTTAATCATAGTTTATACCGTTATGTTACACACCATTTTTTCGATATTATTTTGTTCGATCACCGCTTGCAACCGATATTTATAACTGTATCAAAGTTGCAATTGTATCCTAGACGTCTTACTTTCAGTTCATCAGAAAAATACTCAGTGGTTAGTGAGATTAAAACAAGTTCTTTAAAGTTGTTTAAAACTTGTATTTTCTGCATATAAACCGAGGCTGGACAATGTTACTTAAAGACTATGCGGATCCAGTACATTCAATTATTTTACAACTTGGCAATTCGACCATCAAATCAAGAAGATATCTATAATAATAATTTATATAATAGTTTTAAAAATGAATTATTATAGATTTTTTTATTTATCGGAGACATACGACTATAATCAGTACATCAATTTATATAAATCATAAATACATTAAACAACTGCATTTATAAAGTACTTGCAAACGATTATCTGTTACATTAGAAATTTAAATTATTATTACTCAAACATACAAACTAATTATCTTTTTATGCATTGCGTGGAAAAATCTGAATTGTAAAAGTTATGCTAGAAAGTACGAATGTAAGTATTAATACATATTAAATTTGAATCGTTTATTTTTGTTTACATATTCGCACATTTTGTTAGTAATACCCAGGTTTCGCTTTTTGGCATTTTCAGACATACAAAATTAGAACGATTCAAATTATGTTCTACGTCTATTCAAATTCACTAATTTAGTAACGATATTTTTTTGTAACACAGTTCATAAAATATTATTATAATATAATGATTTGATTATTCTTTGGTGCCTTTTAAAAATTATCGGGTTCATAGCACAGTGGTCAACGTCATTGGTTTCCATGACGGGCCTCACGGGTTCAAATCCTAGTACGAACAGCATTTTTTCAATTCATTTATAGATTTCCGTTCGAAAGCATGAATGTTTTTAATGTTTAAAAATTCCTTACGAACCTTTTAATTCTAAAATAACGAAGCATAGCGAGAGAGAAAAGCTTACCGCTAGTCTTTTCCGAACCCTAAAAAAAGCGAGGTTAAGAAAATGAGTACCAAGCAGTTCTCTTAGAAAAAATCTGTTGATATACCTCCATTATGAGGCCATATGCTCCACATTGAAAGCGCACACAGATTTTTTTAAATATATCAAAAAACCCTGATATTAAGGAATGCTTCACTAGCGAATTCATTAAAGATCTATCTGTAAGATATAGATTATATCAACGTTATTGCGTTAGCCACTGACAGCTGTTTATTTTCCGTGCATTCAAAAGATAATATGAATTTATGTATATTTAAGAATTCATGTACATATAATATGCTAGATTCTCTACTAGGACATATTAAACGGTTGCATAATGTACTACCAAGCAATATTCGCAAGCATGCACGTATCACTTACAAAACAAGATCACGCGGATAATTAATATAACAAATATGAATAAGGCCAATTTTCTTCGTTAAAAAGTATGTGCATTACTTATAAGATACATTTAAAAAGAAATGAGTTTTTTTTCTTTGCTGTAGTGTAATATAAAATTGCTGTAAATATTTCATAATATATTGTTCTGATATTTAGATAAAAAAAAATATGATTGTAAATTGAGTTTTCATCAAAATTACCACCAAATAACATCGCTTTTTAATCAGATAAATATATGTTTACGGAAAAAATGATTTATGTTTGAATTGCTAACAGTTTATTATTAATAGAAAGGTTTTTTTTTTAACCATGTCCGCTCCCAATGTGGAGCATATAAACTCCTTATGGAGTTTATCTCAACAGAAGTGTTTCTACGAAAACTGCTTGTTACTCAGTTGCTCAACCTCTCTTTTTCCAAAGAGAGTAGGGATAGAAGGATAAGACTAGGACAGGAGTAGTGGTAAGCTAATCGCTCTCGATATGTCCTGTTCATAGGATAGGATGGGTGAGAGGGGGGAATTCAATACATCACATACATCCATGCCTTTGAACAGAAATTCATAAATCGATTGAAAAATCAATTTATAAAACTGTCCGTACCGGGATTTGAACCCGGGCCCTCTGTAGCTGAAGCCAACAACGTTGACCACTCGACCACACAGGCGAAAGGTATAACATTTTTAAATTATAAAAAATAACAATCACAAACGGTTTTGTTCAGAGAGGAAATCTCTGCTAAAAGTATTCTTGACCAATAACTAAAACACTGTTTCCCAAAAAACACTTTTGTTTTTCATGTATTTTTTTTTTAAATATTGATAACGGTTTTGCTTATCACAAGCATTATTTATTGAAAATTATAGTTTTTATATGAAATGTTACATTATTATTATGTTGTATTCTTTGGATATTGTTTAATTATGACCCTTCACAATTTGAATCAAATTGACTCCTACACGAGCATATCAAGGGAAGAAGAGAAATATTAGTATAAGAGAAGAATATTATCTATCCATCCGCTTATCGGCTGCATAAACATGACGGGTGGTGGTGAGATAATCAACAATCAACATTATCCATCCGCTTTCTTTATTTTCGTTCCGTTTAATGAGTGTAATGATTTTGAATGATCATACAATTGTTACTTAGTACGGAATGGTTTTAGTGCGTCATCGACAACATATCATTTTAAAGAGTATACAAAGAGTCAAGGATATTGCTTTGTTTTTTAAAAGCGATCCGATATCAGGTGTCTCTTATTTTATAAAGGCGTTGTAATTAATTGCCAGAGTGGCAAGCACTTTTAATAACTCAAGGACAATTTAAAAAAAGCACTCAAGATCAATTTAAAAAAAACGAGACAGCACTCACCCATTACCAACATATCACACTTTAAATTAAATAAATCATCATTTGATATTTTTCTCAAAATCTGTAATCTCTTAATTGTTATAAGGAACACTTATTTCTAGGCTTTTGAGACCAATGATTGCTGTAAGGCTGTTTTTAATACAATATTAGACAAGTAATATTAACTCTTGCAACGCTTGCATTCGGTCGGTAATGCTTTACGGTTTCGAATCGTGGCACCTGACGAAGACTCTGAAAAACCGTATACTGAGCTTCGAGAACAGATGCTTGCGTCGGATAATGGGGGTGAGGTCGTTTGATTTTGTGAGGAAATCAGAGATAAGGGAGCGTGTAAGACAGCGTCCCGTCACGTCAGTGGTTATGGAGAGACGTTGGAACTGGCTGGGTCACGTGCTGCGGATGGCTCCGGAAAGCCTCAATCCTGTCTGTCTCTTCTTTCGTCCGTCGGGTACTATCCATAGGATGTACTCGGCGGAACTGAGGGATGCTGGCATGTCATGGGAGGAAGCAAAGCTAGGTGCCGCGTGGCGGCCATATTCTCCACACAGCGAGCGAACATGGCCAAAGAAGAAGAAGAAGAATATTAACTCCTATCTCCTAAATATTTTATTAAAATTTTTTCTTAAGTTATTTACTGGTATTTATTAACTAAAAAAAAGTTTCATCTATGGAAAGCCCTATATAATTTGCGTAATGATGTCTTAAACTACTAATTTTAAATTGAGTTACAAGCTAGTCAATAGTTGACAAAATAATCATTTTAAACATATTTTATTATTTTGAAAACACATTAAATATTAGAATAAGTCGTAATGCTAAACATTTATCAACGTATTATCAAATATTTTTTCTATAATCACTTTTATATACATACATATTATAATAAATATTTAATGAAAAACGCATAAAGTAGACATTCCATTCGTTTTAAATAATTCAAGGTCGGCTCATATAATGCTGTTTTTATTCATATCATGTTTTCACAAAATGAAGGTGAACCAATTTTAATTGATATTGAGCAACTCAAGTACTTCCTAGTATGAATTTATGACTGATTTAAATATATATTAAAGAATATGATAAAATTAAGTATCAATTTTAATTGACAATATTTAAAAAACCGCTCATCAATTACTAAAAATAGCTAAATTCTACCATGATATATTTTTAAAGTATAAAGTTTATCACAAATTTATTGATGAAAAACTTCAATGATTAATATTTACCAAAAATTTCTATATTTTATAAGACTTGACAACGAAATATAAATATTTCTATTTTTCTAAGAAAGGTTTATCGAATAGCAATCGTCCTTAATCAGTCTTTTTAGTAAAGTGGTTGAAGCTGTTTATCGATGTGTTATCGATTGAAAGAAGTTAAGGTCGAGTTCTGGCAAGGTGAATACTTACAGAGCTTTTGTTCAATTTCTTAATCCATGTCCTCTTTCAAAGTGAATCATAAGGCCTCTTTATGGAGGTATCTCAAAAAGATTTTTTCTACGAGGTTTTTTACTCATTCGCTCAACTTCTCTTTTTCAAAGATAGTAGTAGGGAAAGTAGGATATGGCTAGGGCAGGACTGGTGGTCTAGTAATATCTCTTGCTCGTCTAATCATTTAAGGATCAAAAGGGTGGGAGGGAATATTTAGACATAACAAACACACATACCTTTGAACAGAAACCGATAAACTGATTGATAAAATTTTGTTCGTACTATGTCTCGAACCCGTGAGATCTTCGATAGAAGCCTAAAACGTTGACCGCTGCGCCACAATCCATTAAATTTCAATAACGATACTGTAAAACATCTCCCGATTTTTTCACTTACTAACAAAAAAATATGAAGAACAGGTTTCAAAACTCTTAAAAGTTTCAAAAATAAATAATGGTAATAATCTTTACATCAGTAAGTGAATAATTGATACTAACCACTTAAAAGTATTTTTAATATGAAGTCTCAATCAACCGAATAAAAAAAAACACGATCGAACAATGTGCAGTAACTCTTTTTAATGACCTTGCAATATTTCTAATGAATCGAATTTCATCATTAGCTAGTTACTCGAAGTTGTAAGATTTAATTGCCCTAATTGCATTTTCATCACTGAAGTGCATTTCAAATAATAATCTCGATATAAATTATATTTAATTTATCAGAACGAATTTAACCAATTGCCACTAAGTAGCTCCATTTAGTTAGCTTACAATTCTCTCTAATCTTAAACGCATTATATCTAACAAAGTATCATATTATGTACTATCAAGCTTCAGGCTAAAAGTCATAATAATATATATTTAGTGCTCATAAAAAAACATTTGATGTCATGTGAACGATTCCGTTTTAAGACAAATTGAGGAAATTACGTTCAATAAATGGTTATAAAAAATGTACTGTTTTACGTCAAAATGCTTTGCAGCATACCATTTTTTTTAGCTTACTGTTAACTGAAGTTTTCCAAGTGCGGATGAAAAAATCGAAATATTCCAATGATACTTGATATTGCTCTATTTACAAAGCATTACACTTTAAAACATTAAGTTTAACTATGTCCGCTATAAATTTGGAGATCATTTTCTACGAGAGCTTCTTGTTGCTCAGTTTCTAAGCTTCTGATTTTCGATGGCAGTAGGAATAGAAGGATAAGACTACGAAATGTTTATTGTTTAGTTAGGCTATAAATTTTGTTTCATTTAAATTTCAAGTGATTCATGCATTCTATATTGAATGTGAAATGTAAAAGGACGTAACCCATATTTTTTTCAAAATAGCTTTTTTGATAATGACAATCACAACTTGATACACGTTTTATCAAAAGAATGTAAGCTGCAAATGCCGAATAGTATCTACATTTAGCTTTTGGGTTTGAAAAAAAATGGACGTGTAAAAATTACGATAAGAAAACCGACGTAAAAAAATCTTAAATTAAATAAAAATAATAAATTTACTAAAATTGTATTAAATTAATTCAATCAAACGCCAGCTTATCAGTCTGCGTACACTGCAAATTTTTGTATATTTCATAATTTTCCTTTGGCCCAAAATCATCAGAAAACTTTTTGTGTCTACCGTATTCTTTATGTGCGGGGTTACGTAGTTTTACCATTCTACAGTCGATATGGCTTACCGTGGCCCAAAAGAAGTACTGTAGGGCAGTGGTTTTCAACCTTTTTGTTACTGCACCTCCCTTTGAAGAAGAAAAAATATATTCGTGCCTCCTCATCCTTTATTTCAGATAGTAATAAAGACACGTTTTTAAGAGTAAATAAATATTTTTGACTGTTCGCGCCTCCTTTTGCAATAGTCCACGCCTCCCAGGTTGGAAATCGCTGCTGTTGGGCTGTCTTTAAGTGCATGAATCTGCATTCAGATACTGTCAAAACATTTTTTTCTCCCGATTGTGTCATGAATATGTATTCAACTTTTTCCAACCCACCAATCCTATCCTGAAACTTGATGTAGAGAAAGCAATTGCCGTTCTTACTCCATGTTTGTATTTATAACTTCTCTTATAGAGAGAATGAGCAATCGACATATATTATACAGCCAGTTATTAGTAACATTTTTCTAAAAGTATGTATTATGCGTCCAAAAGCTTTATATTAGAAACCTATGTGGTCCTTAAAAGTAGATAGTCATTGTTTATTTATTAAATGTACCCAATATCATATACTGTATTATTTTAAGTGATTTCAAGTTTGATTATCAAAAAAAAATACCAACTGCTGTTTTTAATAAGTGTAACTCTCGCTTTTTAATAATTTATTTTGCCATGCAAATCATATAATTTTAATATTGACATACTTCAATTATTGTAATACAATATTTTTTTTCAAATAAAGTTTTAAATTAAATTGTCTACTTTATAAAATGAAATTGAAACGTAATGAGGGCGCATGTATAGCGCAGCCTATTGCCCAATATTTTAAAATAATAATTAACCGATACACAACCATTTTATATAATACTAAAAATTCAAAAAGATATTAATAAAATTAAATATCAAAAATAAATCGTTCAAATTTAGTACATTTCCATAAATTTTGTCGCTAAAAACCTAGGTTTTACCTTTTAGCTTCTTCAAATATTAAATAGCACGGATAAACTTGAACTGACTCTTAGTAAATAGAAAAAATATAACTCACTCTAAAAGTTATTGATGGCGGTCTGAAATCGTCCAAAATAACTAGCTTTCAGTTTTTTTTAAGGACCGTGTACCCATTTCGAAAACTCTAATTCTACCTATATTATTATAATTGAAGAAATCTTTAATGATTTTTATATAAAGTTAATATAAATAGGATGTTATATTTTTAAACTAACACTATGTTAAATCTTGATTATTTTTTCGTCGTTTTTATCTCGTAGAGAACGTATTCAGCCTTTTACTTTCAAATCTTAGAGTCCAGCTATCGTCCTGACCTTTTCCGTAATAAAGTTTCCGACAAATCGATATCATGAAACTTTAACTATTTAAGCACAGTTGTAAATAAAGTCTTTGCTTTAATCGCCAATAAAGTGAAATGAGTCTTTCATAAACTTTCTCGGTTATTCTACTGTAGAACATCGTACACGATTTTGCACGCATATAAACATAATGACAGACACTTTTTCATAACTGGCAGTAATTACAGTGATAAAATCTCTATTTGATATGGATTGCTTACTACTATATGATTACAAACAATGGCAAAAAATCGTATGAAAAAAGTGAATTATAATTTTTAAAATACATATGTTTCTGTGAATAAGATAGTGCTATATTTTATCATATTACGTTTGACCTAATTATATCACATATTATAAATAAGTGCAGATATGTACGCAGATTTCAATATTTTACAAGATACAACATGTCTTTGTACTACATACTCTTAAAATATACCCAATTTACTGTTGCCTATTAATACGAAATTCCTATATATTAACATTTCTCGTAATTTATTTTAGAGCTGGTTTCATTTATTGTTAGAAATTTCTACTATTGTTCACGATGTTAAGCCCCGAGAATAAATACCCACTAATAAAAGTCATTAGGGAAATACTGTTGGTATAAACTCGGCGTTAACATGTAGGTAGAAATGAAATAAAACCAATATCTCTAGTATCACGAAAACGTTTATTTAAGAACTTGCAATCACCAAATTAATTAATAAAATATTTAACAAAAAAAAATTGAATTATTACAATACACAATAATTATTATAAGACCTAGCTTGCTCACACGATTTTATAAAATTTACGAAAATTCATGCTAAATCTGCGCGCAGAACAAACTGAATTTTAATTCTCATCGAAATGGAAAAATATCAGTTCTTACATCTCGGACGAAACACCACAAAGTAAAAAAACTAAAAGTGAATTTACAATTAAAGGTCTCTGGGAGCAAGTCCCAGGTCCGGGAAGTGTTCCCACACACGCTGTGTCAGGTTCGTGTCCCATAGAGCAAGAAAGAAAGAAACAAAAATCACATCGGTATCGAAAAACAATGTTGCCGTTTAAGGCCATTAACAATTGATATTACGGGTTACCTGATAACAACATTTAAGCACAATTAATTTAGCTACACATTTTAAAATTTTGCCAGTTTTCATCCCAAAAGTGGTAGTGGGACAATAAATCCTACCGTGTCAAAATAGTAAGTTAAAACTTACTCTTAAAGTGTGGCAAGTTTATTAGTACATAAATCGTACACAAATGAATTTCTTTAAAGACGGTTTCTACAAAATGAATTTGTCTTTTTATTTTACATAAATTAAATAATTAAAAAATGCATCAAATCAAATTGAAAATACGTTAAATACTTTTAAATTTCATATCACAATATATTGTATTAACACTTCGATAAGTAAATTAAGTCACTCAAAACCATTACAATACAACCATGAAATATTTAAATTTGCTACTTCCGATCACTAAACAGAGTTTTTAAAACAGTGACAATATTAATTTCAGCGTGAAATTTGATTCATTCATTACCTTCAATATTTTTGTTAGTTAACCTTTTTAAACGCACTGGCTGACTAAAAAATTCCAAATGTGGAAGTGTTATTCTATTCGATTATATTTCCTGTGAACGACAATTATCTTTAAAATCGTTCAATGTACCTAGTTTTTATTCGCAAATCGTGAATAATTAAACGTAGCGGTTTAATTTATTTGACCAGTGGTTACGTGAATGCAGTTTTGCTTTATTTGGAATACATTGTAACTGGTTTTGAAACGGTCACACTTGCACATGTTTGAATCATATCCTTAAAAAAGACTGTTTTTTTCACCAGTCATGTTTCTTAATTTGCATTTAGAACCGGCAACTACATGTAGAAGATTTACAGAACGTAGCTAAGATCAAAGGAGTATTGTTTTAGTAATTATTGCAAGAATACAAGACTAATTAAACGTTCTAATTTAAAACATCTTTTTATTACGGAATGGAAACATTGTATGTGTTTTCGAATAAAAGAAATCGGAAATATACACACATATATGTCTGGTTTAAGGAAAACGAAATCGTCAATACCAGAGCTCAAATGGCTTCAAAGACTTTTTTCATATCGTCGTCAGTATTATAATTCTTCTAGTGAACGATACAAGCATTAAAAAAGTATAATAGTTTTTAATTGATTAAAAATAACAGCAATTAAAATAACAAATATTACTAAATCGACTTTTTGACAATGTTATCGAGAGAAATTTTAGAGACGTAGACAATTAATTTTATTAATAAATAAAAATTATAATTAAATATATATTTATCTGCATGTACTGATATGTATGTTACACACAGCACAAAAATGATCACGCGCACGATGCTTACACACATATGCTTACATAGAGCTTACATTTTTTAATGGTGGCACTGGCACCTGGTGTTGATTTGTATAATATATTTTTTTTATAATGATTCACTGAAATCAAACAAATTAATAAATATTGGGCTCTTTGAAAACATTAAATTAACACCTACTCTTCAAACTACTACTTCAAATGTTGGTTTTAGTGGTAATTTATTCCAATTTTTAGTTTCGTACTAAATTTCATGTTCATATCACGTCGAAAAGACAACTATTATCGTAAAATTCTTTAACTGACCTTAAAAAAGAAAAGGGCAGATATGTGTTTGAAATTATAAAAACAAAAGAAAGTTGTTTCATAAAATTCTAAAGTCAACAAAGAAACGACTGACCTGTTGAGCTTCGGCGTATTATAAATTCGTAAAGCAATCTACTTTGAACGATCTAAACTGTAGGTAGCATAACAGCATTATTATTTCAAAAACTAGACATGGTAATATATCATCCGTTGTCATAAGTGAAGCCCAAAACAAATTATAAATGTAACCGATTGGATACTAAAAATATTTGTTAATTAAATCAATGACACTCGCCAAAACGATTATCTTAAATGCCACGGTATTATAATTAAAAACTTTGAACTAATGATCAGTTAACGTACAAAAAAAAAGATTTTTAATTACAAGTCAATGCCAAAAATAAATACATTTCTTCATTAAATATTATCTTTTTAACGTTCGCTGAATCTTGATCTAGATTTGAAATAATACTTTTGAAAATGATCTAGAATTTATTTTATTTATTTATAAACACGAAACTTTCATTTACTAAGCGTCAGTTCAAGTTCATCCGTGTACTTGAACGCCTGAAGATGCCGAAAGGAGAAACCCGGGTCGTTAGTGACAAAATCTGTGAGAATGTACATAGTTTGAACGATTCAAATTTAATATTGAAATTACACCAAGCACCTTCAGTCGAAATCTTAAATTATAGAATTTATTCATTTAAATAAATGCCTAATATTTTACTGACCTTCTTAAAAAATGCTAATTTTAAATGTTTATCAGAAATATATCAAGATTTTGCATGTTTTAAGAAATAGGGGGGATAATTAAAATATCCAGGAGATTTACGTAACTATATTATATTCTCCAGAAAACAAACAGATAATTTTATTACACATGGATTTTTATACATATTGTCTTATTGATATTGAGGGAGAATCTGGTTTAATTTCATAAATTCGTTTTTTTTTTAATTCGACTTCTTCACTCTAATTGTTTCGTCGAACAAAAAAAGTCACGAGACAGCAATTTTCTTCTGTAAGGTGTAGCACACATAAATTAAATTAATTAAGACTGCTATTTTTTAGTTTTTAAAGTTTTTCTCAAAATAGTTTCCGTGGAAGATTGCTGTCTTTGTTTTGAATCCCTCAATCAACAATTTTGATAAATTAACATTTTTATAAGTGAATTAAATAATATATTGAGTGTGTTTTTTTTATCAACAATATTATTGATAAACCGAAAAACTTTCAAGGTACTACAGTACCGATTGAATGAAATATATTCATTTCGAGGAGCTGAATTTATCACAAATAAAATTATGTGCACATAATATGTCAATATGAAACACTTTAGACCCCAAAAGAGACAGTATCATTTTTTCTGAAACAATATCTCAAGGTACAATTATAATTTAATTAATCTGTTGGCCTGATATGTAAGAACATAGTATATTTGACGATAATATGAGGGAAGAAAGAGTAGATTTTATTGAGAAAAATTAAAACGTCAAAATGTTGCTTGAAATTACAAAAATAATTCTTTACGTTAAATCATTTTTCGATTTCTAGCACATGTTATTGGTATAATAAACAAAATTAAAAAAAACTTTTTCTATATGGATATTTGCAACAAATAATATATTACAGCGAATGGTCATATAAAAATGAAAGTGGTAAAAAGATTTTATACAGTCATGGTCGCTATAAATTCTTGAGATATAATTCCACATCACGGGGTTTTTTCTGCCGTGTTACAATTAACTTGTTAATACTGCCATAGATACATTATACCAGACAAGATAAACAGTCGGCACGCGCTATGGGCAATGACATGCAAACGAATTTTATTGTATTAAAGATGTCCTATTACTAAACACTTTTTTAATTATTTAGAATTATTTAGACAGCCGCCTGTGTGGTCGAGTGGTCAACGTTGTTGGCTTCAGCTACGGAGGGCCCGGGTTCAAATCCCGGTACGGACAGTTTTATAAATTGATTTTTCAATCGATTTATGAATTTCTGTTCAAAGGCATGGATGTATGTGATGTCTTGAATTCCCCCCTCTCATCCATCCTATCCTATGAACGGGGCGTATCGACAGCGATTAGTTTACCACTAATCCTGTCATAGCCCTATCCTTCTATCCCTACTCTCTCGAAAAAGAGAGGTTGAGCAATTGAGTAGTAAGCAGTTCTCGTAGAAACACTTCTGTTGAGATAAACTCCATTAGTAGTCCATATGCTCCACATTGGGAGCGGACATGGTTAAAAAAAAAAAAAAAACTAGTATCTGCAAGTCAAATGATGCATTGTGCTCGCTTTGCACGAATAAAATTATTACGTAGTATAAAAAAACGTATTGACATAGGAAAAGCAGAGTATTTTTGTTTTAGAAACGTCAGAGAAAATATGTTCATAACATGTATTTTGATACAGCTAAACTACATGTTCACTGAGGTGCTAGTGAAATACTACCCAAGAATATTTTTACTAACACAAGTCATGTATTTCTATTTTTTCATGTCATGGCGATCGTTATGCGTTGTTCAGTTTTGTGCTAGGATTTTCCCGGAGCTTAAGCTTGTGAAAATTTTCCCTATAATACACCAGAGGTAATAGGAGTATGTATATCTACTCTTGATTATGAGTGTGTATCTATATGAGTGTATGGCGCCGTTGTTCACATAAAAATGAAATGTGATCGAAAAACAGAATTTATCATCTAATATTTTCTTCACGATACAAAATATAATAAACGACATGGTGGTGTTGAAACTATGTAATTCTAAGTAAAATAAACATCATTTTTGATACCTTTTTCATAAACGTTCATCATCACTTTATAGCAGTCATTGGATATTATTTACGTGATACAGATTGATCAATATGTAAATGTGGTTAGACTTTCTATGATCAGGTAAGTTTAAAAGTAGGTTTACTCAGTTAACTGAACCAAAAATGATTTATCATAAAAAATAATTTGACATGATTCGAATTAGTTTTCAGAATCGATCTAATATATTCATCGAAATCAGATATGGCGATACCGATATTATTGGAACCGGGATTCCCGTATTTATAATGTTTTTGATGTACCGGTATTTAGATATTAAAAATTGGCCGAAGCGAATTTTGAATCATACTTTAAAAACATATCATTAATTTAACTATTAAAAACTGAGAAAAAAGAGTTGTATTAATTTTGACAGATTCTAGAATTGACGAACCTTTCTAATGTATATATTTTATTAAATGGTAATCTTTTTATAAAAAATCACCCGTATATTTCTATTAAATATTTTGAATAACAGTATTTTATAATTTAAAATATCAAAATACAGATTTTCCCGATTGGCCGTATTTTTTTAAATACCGATACTGATATATTCATCTGGTGTTCCAATCCCTAATTGCAGTATTTTCGCAATTGCCTATATTATATTATATGACTCAGAATATTGGAAAAAAAAAGTAAAACTATATCATATAACAATTAGTCATTTAAATATGTATTCAATCATAATTTAATCGAATACGACATAAAAGCAATCAATGAGATGATTGTAAAACTTGTGATTTTATCAAAAACTTTAACACGTGTATACATTATATTGTAATAATGTAAAAATAAGAATGTCTTGTGTTCCATAAAAATGATGTCAACAAATTCTCTTTCACGAAGCCATATGCTCTACATTGGGAGCGGACATTTATAACTATTTCAATTTCATGCCATCACGGTACCGTACCTATTCTGGCGATAGTTTTTATTTATCTAACAATCTTTTAAAACTTGTTACATTGCTATTTATTTTAATATAACAGAATAAACTTTCCAACTGAATTAATACTATGACATATATTTTACTCAAGAAGCAAATATTATACATTGGACAGTACTCATTTATCCAGCATTTAAAAGAAAAACATAGTTATACATTCAAGAACACAGTACATCATAATTGTGGCACAAGTTTTCTTGAAAATCAAAGAAACACGTTTTAGCAAATAAAAAGAAATATATGTAGTGAATTCTTTTAATTGTTTTAGCATTTATAATAAAACGCAAGTTTTTAAATATTGAAAAACTCTTTTTAAATACATTTCAAATTAATATGAACATATGCTAAATGACTGCAGATGTATTTTAGTGTTTAGGCCTGTCTTTATGTAGAACAAAACTTTTCCTCTTCCTACACGCTTTCACTTTGAAATTAATGTAATATATATTGTTGCATAGCATATATTTAAAGTCTTTAAAACAGGCTTTTTAATTAATTTCTGTATTTAAGACCATTTTTTCTTTACGTCTTTTAAATTAGCACTTAAAAAAATATTTGTTATCTTTAAAATATTTAAAAACATTAATCTTACCAAAAAAATAATTGAATTTGATTAAAAGCAGAATGATAAAAAACGTACATTGAACTTGAAATAGTGATGTTGTTTTCATATATTTTAATGTCTATTAACATATACGGAAACGTAGCGTAACGGTAGAAGATAACACAAATAAATAAGCAACAGTTAACCAAAATGTTTACAGCTCTAAAAGGTTTAGTCGTCTAATCACCTTTAGGTAGTTGTAGAAATAAAAAATCTGCACAGATAAAATTGTTAAGTTATTTATACGGTTCTTACAGTAATAGGTGTTAACGAAATTGACCTAATTCGTAATATTTATTTAAACATCCAAATCAACAAATGAAATATGACTATATTACATTTGTTTATTTGGATATTTTGGTGCTTGCTCTTTCAGACGATTGAGCTAGTTTAAATCTATCGACCTTCATTCATAACTCAAAACATCCAATTTTCTACTTAAAATTTTTTGGCAGTATACCGACGATATGGTAAGGTCGCGGTAATTTTGGAGTCATTAATTGGTGAGGGTTACATAGCCATTTTGTATCGCAGAAATGGTAAAATTGACAATTTTAGTTTGGGTGAAGTAAAAAAAAAATAGTTTTCTATATTATATTATACTAGCATCCATGGTATTAAAAGAACTTTCAAATTTTGTTCAAAACCATGATATCGGCCGTCAAACAGATTATTATATCAGACGAAAAATCAATGTTCATAAAAAATTACTATAAGTTGGCGATTTCTTTTCATTGAATTATTACAATGAAAGTTATGTTAAAGAAAGGCTTTCATCAATGTAATATAATTATAATCTTTTTTTGTTTTTTTTTTATATATTTTAAACATCATTAATTAAGAATATTGGCATCGACAAATTGCACAGTTGATGCAAATTCCATTAGTCATTATCGAAAGTTGTTCGTTTACGCCTTGAGAAAACGAGCAAAAAAGTTCAAAGAAAACAAGAGTAAATGAAAACGCAATTTATTAACAGTATTGGCGTGTTTGTAACAGATTTTGCATAGTATAACCAACATCAGTATTCAGTGAAAACGTGAATTGCCTAGCGATATTTTCTTTAAGTTATCATTTTTTAAGACGTTAGCGCTTTCAATTTATAAACTCTATCTATTCGTACTTAAGCAAACATTTGCGAAAGTAGTCTGTCCGAAGATGCCTCTGAAAGAGGCGAAAATGGTGTCACAGTTTGTAGCACAATACGTGGAATAATCAAAGTTACTTTATTTTATATTAAAATGAACTTCCACAAAGTTACCGCCGAATGCATCGAAAGTATCTATCTATTGAATATTTCCTGCAGAAAAGTTGCTTATTGTAACGTCAACTATCGAAAGACAATAACTCAACCATCTATTTTCAGAGATCTTATTAAAAGATATTAGATAATATGACAACTTTTTAATAGTTATCAACGCTCACTATATTTTTCATCGTACAGTATAGTGCAGCGATTTCCAACCTGGGAGGCGCGAACAGTCCAAAATATTTATTTACTCTTTAAAACGTGTCTTATTAATTTATAAAATAAAGGATGGGGAGGCGCGAAAATATTTTTTCTCCAAAGGGAGGCGCAGTAACATAAAGATTGGAAACCACTGGTATAGTGTATTAACATGAATGTGGTGTAGAGGTTAAGTGGGTAAGGGTTATTGTGGCGTGTCGTTAACAATTGCCTTTGGATGTTAAGCGTGTGAACTTCAAATGACTAACTGTGATGAAGGGTTTTCACGAGCACCGTATAAGTCAACTGCTCGATTAACTTTTTTCAGAGAACTTTTTGAGGTTAAAAGATGATATCAAATGTTGGTAAGTTCATAAAACCAAATTAAAAAAATCTTTTGTACTAATTCCACATTTATTTATTAGATTCAAGACCGATTTCGCTCCAAGTCCTTGTTTTAATATGTTAATTTGAAATTATTACAACAGTGTGTTTTCTTTTTTGATATTTATATTATATAATGTATTTCTACCAAGTATTGACAGTGGATGTTCACTGTCAAGAGTGTTTTATTAAATCATGTTTTCATCGTTATCTGTAATACTACAGGGATGTTTGTAATATGCATATTTCTTTCCACTTTCCATTCACCAATCCGATACTTAAGATCAAACGTAAAAAAAGTGATAGTCTGGTTATAATAATTAGTTTATTTTACTAACCATACACTTGTATCCGTACTTTCATTGAAAAGAGAAGTAAGGCTGAATAGCAACCAGTACACATTCTTTGTTGAGATGCACAATTAGATTTAAAATATAATTCATACTATCATATAATATACAAATTAGATACATATCCAGAATTGTTCGGCACATCAAAAGCCACCTAATAAATTCACGTTCAATATTCTTTGAATATGCTCATCATCTACTTATATAATGCTAAGTTATATTTAAAAACACGCTTACAGAATTCCGCTTGGTGAATTACGCATTTTGCATATCAATTTATAAATATTTAGATAATACATAACATGTTGAAGAAGTGCATGGTTTATTAGAAGCGTAATATTTGAGCTAGAAATTTATTTTGCGATTCGTAACTTGAGTTTCCAGCCAGATATTGATGTATCAATCGGAGTTCATTCATAACATTTTAAGAGTAATTATACGTCATATAAAGGTAAGTAAAACAAGCAATTCATAAGTGTAGTAAAATAAGAGACGCGACAAATTGTCGAGATAGGGCGTAATGAACTTTTGAGAGATGAAATGAGCTAACTAGTAAAACTTTTTTCTTGAACTTTTATGTACAATCTTTAGCTTGTGTTTTTCTGGATAGCATATTTTTATTTTACGGAGATAACACTATTGCAATGTGTATTAACTGAGGTTACTTCACTTTTACGATACTTTTGGACGAGTAGAATATTACAACGTGTCTAACTTTTTTTTATATAAAATACTACTTAGCTCACATCATCTCTAATGGGCTTATATGTTCATCACAGGGCAATGTTTTTTTTAATAATTGTTTGATAGTTTTAGTCATATAAGCTTTGTTTTAAATTTATTGGCATTTTGAAACACGCGTGTGGGTTTGGATAGTTTTTGTTTAATGATAACATAATATAATCAACAATTTATGAAAAACATTAAAGTGAATTATAATATCACATTAACCGTATTACACAAAATCTGACTAAAGAAAATTTTATCACGTAGAAATGGTTTAGCACATTTTTAAAGTAATGAGAAATCTCTGTGTTTTTAAACAGAACATCGAGTTATTTTGATTAAAAAAAACATACTTGAACTGTGCTAATTTTCGATTCTCGGCGAAGTTTTATAATTTTAAGCCGACGATGATAATAATGTTTTACTATTGAATATCATTAAATTCTGTTATTACTTGAAAAAAAAGTCGAAAAATCAGGAATGTTTATATCCCTTCCGCAAAATATATATTTCTCCATCTGCACAACTTTCAACTTTCTACAGCGATGTGGTGACGAAACTAATCAAATTGCTTAGTGATTGATCATCGGTCTATAAACATCAAATATGCATTATAAATTTATATTTGACCATTGCTCGTAAGCGTAATAAATAATTTTATATGCGCTTATGTACCGCTAGTGTAAGGCTATGCGAAGGCTTTTACGTAAGATATTACCGCTCTGAATTAATGGTGCATCTTGAATAGAATTCCGGCGGTCACTCACTCAATATATCCGCGTTTTGCTTGAAGACTCATTTGCTTCAAGCTACATATTTTATTTATCTTGTATCTGCGTGACTTGTGCAATATGAAATAATGTTTCAGGTAGTAAATACCACAATGGATTACTTTGCACGTCCGCTCGTCTTTATGCTATTACATGAAGATCATAATGTATTATAAGCTCTAACAGTATTATTACAGTCACTAAAGTCATATGTGGAAAACATATTCTGTATTAATTAAGTTTCATCCTTGACGAATTTTGTTTAAACAAAATTATATTTATTAATTCGATTTAAGCTTCAAGGTATCATTATAATTGGTTTGGACTGCACACTGATAATTGATTTGAGCAGCAAATCCATCTTTAATTATTTGTCACTCAACTGTACTTATTCGATACACGATTAAAAACGTTAATAACTTGTAGTTAAAACATTATTAAACGGGAAGCCATTAAAGATTTATTAACGTTGACATAATGGGCCAATATTATAACTCAACAAATGAAATTTTGTTTTTCTCTTTAGCAACATAATTTATTAATTTATCATTTAGCTTAGTTAATGTTTTAACAAAAAAAATCAAACGAATTATTAAATACATTGTGATATTATGACAAAGCTTTTATTTTTAAATAAATAGTGAGACGTCCCTAAATATGTATTTATTTTTAAAAAATAAATATATATTATATTGATTTAATTTTAATTTATCACTTATATCAGGATGTAAGGTGTTAACACATTTTGCTACTCGAATATTTTACAGCTGTAAATTATTCATTCCTTATTTTTTTTCTCACGCTTTCGATCATGTGCAATATTATTTTAGATCTGAATTTTAAAAAAACTATAACGCAATGTATCCGCCGAAAAATGAACTAACATCGACAAAATTTATAGATACTATTTCTACAACATTTCACAATTTAAGCAGATCGAAAAAATATTTTTCTATGCCACGGTCGTTAAATTAATTTATCTCATTATTTTGCACAGTAATTTAGGTTATTTATTTCAATTACGTGTGTAGCTTAAAGTTAACTTTATTCAATTAAATTCAAGTATTATTATGTTTATAAAAAAAAATCTTTATTTAAAATATATGAATGAAGATATGTGCATCCAGTGAAAAAGTAGATAACAACTTTTTCAACCACTTCCGGTAGTGATGTGGAGAATATCGACTACTAATAAAGTTTTTTTTTCAACAGAAGATTTTCTAGTTAAACTGTTTTTTACTCGTTTAACTCTTTTTTCGAAGAGAGAAGAAATAGGAAGTTGGCGATATAACAGAAACAGTGGTCAGTTTATTTGCGTTATATTCCGTGCTAGGGATCAGAAATGTTTGGGAGAATTTAAAACGTGACAAACATCACGACGATACATACATATATCAAACAATATAAGAATTTTGAAAATACGCCTCATAAATGCGTATGTCAAATCAAAAATCAATTTTATTTAGACTTTTGCGAATTGTTCAATACAGGTATTTTCCATTTTGAAAACGTGTTTTTCTGTATTGAGATAATACCATAATTCAGACGCAATCTCTAAGCAATACTAGTCTGACACCGTAGAAAAACTTGAATGATGGTATTATATGCTAGAGACTGTTTTAGGTCAGCAAAAATACTGGAATTATTGTCCACTGATACACAAAACAAGCGACATAGGTAATATCCCAAACATTCGATACAAGATGGCATTAACAGGAATATGTTTCGTAATTTTTTTCAGATTACATATACTGTAAGGATACAGAGAAATCCATGTAAAGTTTTCCAAATAAATATAGCACGCTTACATCAATTCGTTTCTTTACTTTTACAATATCAAAAATGAATTGACATGAATACTGCTTTTAAAATGATACCAATGAACACATTCTAAACACTTTCGCTGCTACACATACAAGAGCAATGTTAATATGTTTTTTATGCATCACGTTGGAATTTTTTGTCCAGCCAGGTTGTTTGAAATTCCTTGCCCTGGGCTATCAACTATTTATTTTAAAAAACAATTAAACAAAACACATTTATCAGTCAGACAGTGAAGACAAACAAAATAATTGATACCGAGTGAAAGATTTAATTAATAAAATCAAATTTTAATTATAAATATGAATGTAACAAAATTCTTTTAAGAATGATTGAATTTTCGTTTTTTTAGTAGAACTCTATCATAATAAGATGTATTTTTTATTAACTTTAAAGCTATTGGTGCTTTACACCCTCTTCAGAACTATATTTAAATATTATTATCTATTAATTATAAATGATTAAATATCATTATTATTACTTGAAAATATTTGGATTATAATAAAAAACATATTTGAGTATAACTCCTCAAATTTGCCGCTTAATATCGTATCATTAAAATAACGTTTTTGACAAAAAATAAAACTATTTTATTATTGAGTATTATTGAAAAAATGCTTTTCTTACTTTGAGTCGAACGCGTGAAATTCGTATCTGAAGCCTACGACAATTACCCCGACGGACCCGACCGATAATAATTTTAAGATTACGAATTTTGTATTTTAATAAATTGAATATTTTTCGATCTAAAATTGCCAGTATAATTATAAGTAAATTACTACAATTAAAGAAGTCAGTAGCATTGAGACAGAAAAACAAACAACAACAAAATAAAATCGTTGTTTTATATCGTAATTTATTTATTTAAGCACATTTAAATTGCAATAAATTATTCTTAAACAATTAGAGCATGTCATTTAATGCAATAAATAACAATCCTATTGACATTGCTATAAAACGGATTTCCGTGACATACGATTAAATTACTTGTAAAAACAAATAAAACCCACGATTCGGAACGGGTTAAAGGTGCTACGTTCATAATAATTGAATGTAACAGACACTACACGACACGACAAACATTTATAATTATACATGAGCGAATTATGCACCCTTATCTAAAACGAGAATAAGAGAATTTCAGGAACAAACTTTCTATCTAAAATTTTGCGTAGCTTTAAATTAAGACAATTTAAATTTGAATCGTTCAAATTATTTACATTCGCTTTTCGGCATCTTCAGGCGTTCAAGTGCATGGATGAACTTGAACTGACAATGCACATAATTTGAACGATTTAAATTTAGTATTGAAATTACACCAAGCACCTTCAGTCGAAATCTTAAATTATAAAAAAAAATACTTTGCAAATTACACATGTATGCCCAACTTAATAAATATTTTTTTACCAAACCAAATATCTAAAATAGAGTTACGTTTTAAATTTAAATTTAGGCTTTTATTTGCAAAACCGTCTCGTTCCAGAATGGTTGTAAAATGAATTTTTAATTATACATTTAAAAGTAAATTTAGTTTTACTCTACTTTGGAATGATATTTTGTATGTTATCAAGCCAAATTTGAGACTGCTTTGTGAAAATACTTGAAAAATGTATTTTTATTTACTAAATTACATTCATGGATCATCTTCACCAATTTTGGCTTGCAATTATTCTTCGAGACACTTGTTACGCATCTCTATTCTTATTTATAAGGAAGTAACACTTTATGTGTCTGTCTGCAGATAGTATGTATCAAGTGCGTTTAGCGAATGTTAATTTATTACGTTTTTTTATGTGATCTTTATCTGATATCTATCTTTGACATAACTCATTACTACAGGTGTAAACACATATTGTGTACTCTCGTAAATACTAACTAGTAGAAACATGAACTCTTTGTATAATATATAATATTCTTTCAACGTGTCTTTATTCAATTCTAATCTTCTTCGTCTAATTAATGAGTTGTTCAATTCTATCAGCATGAGTACATTTGTGGTTACTATATTTTTTCTGTATATATGAATCGACCTTTTCATTGTTCAATAAATCTAGAAAGTTGATAAAAGATTTTTAAATGTATAAGATCATCTTTCATTCGGCTTATTATATCAAGACTTCATAAACATGATTGGTTAATGTTGATTGATGATTCGGTTTGCTTAAAGAGCACTCTATTTTTCACGCTAATGGTAGTGCTAAATCAAACATCCATTATTTACATTCTAATTTTGAGGTGTCGAGATATTGAAAGAGATAACATTGCTTCATTTAATAAAAACATTAATTATCCAATTATATCTAGAGCATTTTATATTTAGAATCAATATCTTGAATTTAATGTTCTATTTTGCAATCAAGAATGGTTTATTTTACTAAATTAATGCCTTTGTTTTGTTTTAAGTTTTTTTTAACAATGATTGCAAATAATTTCAATATTTTCGATGAAGTCGACTGTAAATTAGTTTACCATTTTAAGTTAAATTTTATAACCAGCAGCGGTGCGGTGCTATTCCCGCGAGCATTCATTTATTCGAAAGCTGTCTAAAATACTCAACACAATCATGACATCAGGGATTGTCACCGTATAAATATATTTCAATAAGTATATTTTATTGTAAGCATATTCTTACTCTCTTTTTGGTTTTTTTTTTAATAAAAAATGTTGTCTAAGATAAATATTAATTATTTCAACCGGGTTCGAGAGTTATCAATTATCTCAACATCATCTTAAAGAAATAAAAGTTACTAGCTGTAAGCCCGTTGCCCAGCAACGTGAGATTTTTGTTGCAAAGTATTTAATTTAATTTAATTTTATATTATTTTATGTTATTTTATTTTATTTTATTTTATTTTATTTTATTTTATTTAATTTAATTTAATTTAATTTAATTTTATTTTATTTAATTTTATTTAATTTAATTTAATTTTATTTTATTTTAATTTATTTTATTTTATTTTATTTTATTTTATTTTATTTTGTTTTATTTTATTGTATTTTATTTTATTTTTATTTATTTTATTTTTATTAGAAATTTCGTAAATTATTTAATTTTTGGAATAATGTTTAAGTTTGCTAACAACCATTTTTCGTAGTAGCCGAAATTTCGTTTATATTTAATTTTTGGAATAATGTTCAAGTTTGCTAACAACCATTTTTCGTAGGAGCAGAAATTTCGTAAATTATGTAATATTTAGAATAATGTTCAAGTTTGCTAACAACCATTTTTCGTAGTAGCAGAAATTTCGTAAATTATTTAATATTTGGAATAATGTTCAAGTTTGCTAACAATCATTTTTCGTAGTAGCAGAAATATCGTAAATTATTATATTTTGGAATAATGTTTCAGTTTGCTAACAACCATTTTTCGTAGTAGCAGAAATTTCGTAAATTATTAAATCTTTGGAATAATGTTGAAGTTTGCTAACAACCATTTTTCGTGGTAGCAGAAATTTCGTAAATTATTATATCTTGGAATAATGTTTAAGTTTGCTAACAACCATTTTTCGTAAATTATTAAATCTTTGGAATAATGTTCAAGTTTGCTAACAATCATTTTTCGTAGTACCATAAATCGACCTCGGCGCATATATCGACAGCCCTGCAAAGGTTTCAAGTGTGCAAACAAATATATTTCGTAGAAAAAGAAAAATATCTTGGAATCATTTTTTTTGAATTGGCCACACTAAGTATTTGACATATTCTATTTTTGAATTTTCAATACAAACAAACAATCAAAGTCAAGTTTGAAATAGTTCTTTTTTCGAATGCTTAATATATATAATCTAATTTTGTCGCACCTGAAAGTTTGCCCTTTACCTCAGCGGTAAGACGTTCCGTTCATATTGCAAAGTTCCACGTTTCGAATCCGACCCGCGGCAGAAATAAAATGTGAAATAAAGTTTAGCGTTTTTTCACATTTAAAACTATGTGCTTTCTTCAGCGTAATGAAAAAATACTTCTAGTATGAATAAAAAAAATGTCGACAGTCGGGCTGGGGATGAGGAGGGGGAAGGGAAATCGGTGACAATCATATAGAAGATGGATGACACTGAACAAAATCTGTCAAATCAGCTCCTAGCCCTATAATTATAGCTTTAAAAAATCGAATCAGTTCATTTGATTATTTAAAAAACTTCGTAGCCATGCAAATTTTGAAATAAAGTTCTCTCAATATTAATTACGATGCTTTAGTTCTAAGCCAGGAAATTTGAATTTTGAATATAAAAAGACGTCCATTCCAATTGGCCGAAAAATGTGATGTTCAAAATATGTTCAAAATAAATCGCTATCATTGGGCGAAGTGGACATCAGTACGCACACATTTGTGAAAAGTAAAAAGTGAAAAGTGAAAACTTATTTTATCGGCTATTAATATATAGATACTGTAGAATCGCTCTGCATAGTTAATTTCTATAAATATCCGCGTAGGAATTTCTCAAAACGTCACAAATATTGATGCTTTTTGTTGTATTTATTACATTTTGAACAAACTTCATTTTGGATAAGCGAACAGCTTTTGCCAACAAGCCTTGTTGCACAAGTTTCAAATAATAAATTATACAATTACCTTCTCTTAAAACTATTTATTTACTAGAAGAAACTAATGCTGCTATTCATCGGCTGAATTTATAATTATTTTACTTACTGCGATAATGTTTTTATTTTACTTAGTAGCAGTGGCGGACTCAGCACACGGGAGGACCCAGTCACAATAAAATTTGGAGGCCTTAATTTTTTAATCACATAATAATGTCAGAAAATTGTATATAAATTAATTAAAAATACAAAAATCTGAACTGAAAGTATATAAGTTAAAAAGTATAAGTAATTTTTGAGGCCCTTAGGATTCTCAAGCTCGTGCCTTATTCGCTTATAGGGTAATCGGCCATTTCTTAGCAAGAACAGTAAAAAAAAAGACAATTTTACAAAAACGATTTCACTTGATAAAAATAAGTTTTACAGTTACCAAATTCATTACTTGTATCCTTTTTCAATTATGATTATAATTACTATAATGGTTCAAAGTCACTTCAATTAAGCTAGACCAAGGTTGCCTTCATCAATTAAACCTGCATTTAAGGATTGCTATTATTACATTGCTATAAAGAAATAATCAATTTGTTTATGCCCTTCATATACGACATCCGTGATACCTTTTTAAAATTGAAATGCATTTAAGACCGAGAATATTTACGCGTACCAAGCCTTACTATGTTAACAGCGAGTTCATCGTTATTTCAGTGAAAGGGAAAGGACACTAAGTATTAAAAATCAGGTTTACCTGCTCATATAAAGGATATCCACTTTGGTACCTGCATCTCAAAATTCGAGTTCTCGCTTTTATCAAGCATTTATTGATGCAAGTTTGTGTTGTGAATAATATGACACATATTTTCACACAATTAACTATATTTTAATTAAAGTTGAATAGACGTGAAGACATATAAAGTTATCAATCATACAAATAATTTATTTCGATTACACTCAAGGACTTGGGCATTTAAAGGACACTTTTTGTGATCCGTGGATTAATCGTTTATCATTATTTAATATTTTGACTCATTTACATATCCCTTATTTTAAATGGTTTTTAATAAACATGACTACAGTGCTACGGTCTCGTGAAATGTTGTCTCGTGTCCTGAGACTTTAAAATCCCAGTGAAAATCTTTTTATAAATTTATAAATTATAAATTTTATTTTACTGATTTAGAAGAAATCACACATTATCGTCGCTTTTTTTAAATAAAAAAAAATGGGATATTTATTTTATTGAGCTTGGTGTGATTTGTCTTACATATAATTTGAATCAATAAAAAAATCAGTTCATGTTCATCCGTGCACTTAGACGCCTGAAAATGCCGAAAGGCGAAACCCGGGTCGTTAGTGACAAAACTTGTGTGAATGTACATAATTTGAACGATTCAAATTTAACAACAAAGTTAGACTGAAAAATCTTCCAAACGAGAGAAAACACGTGGTAAATTTCAATTTTATATATCTGACTATTTCTTTAATGTTAGATTCTTTAAATGATATACTTTAGAATAGACAACGAGGCGCGCGATGACAATGTGGTCTGCCTACGTGCCGGAGAGCGCCAAACATCGCTTCAGTCATTTTTTCGGTGATTGGAACACTTTTTACGTGGTCGGCAAAACATTAATTTGGGCGGGGAACAATTTCGCCCGGTCAAAATCGCCGCGGCACTTGTTAAGCGGTCACCAGCGCCGGGCAGCCACCGGTGAAAGTATTTCGAACCAGTTTTGACTCGCTACACGTCATTTGGTGGGAATCACGTAATGCTCGCTTTATCGCCCATACTGTTTGTTATCTCGGCCAATTCAAGAAATGTTTCCTTACTCTAATCAACTCGTTACGTTCTGCAAACAAATCAGACCGATATACTATAAACTTTATAACAGAAAATTTTATATATTATACATATATTCACGGTTTTATTGTATTAAAGAATTGCTTAGTGGTCACTTAAATAATAAAATCTCAAAGCAGTAATTATTATATTAACATATTTCTGAATGCAGCGTTTAATTTTGCATTTCTCTTTTCGCGATTTCAATATACCCTATAATTCAGCATAACATTGTATCTCACATAACTAAATAAGTTTATATTATTTAATTTAAAATATGCTCTTTAAATGTATCATATTTCATTTTTTCTAGACAAAATTCAATCACAAATTATGAAGCTTAGAACAATTAGAAGCTCAGGTGAAAATTCCAAGCCTAAATTCACAAAATAATTTACATTTTTTACCAACCAGAATCAAATTATATGAAGCAATTTCAACCTGAAATATCCAAAACATATATTTACTGATACAATGAACCTGTTATTAAAATATTATAGGTGTTATCTGGCTTTAAATATAGTGATTTGTTTTAAAATAGCTTATAATCATTCATCATCACATAAAAAAACTACTCTAGTGGTCACTCAATTGAAATATAGATTGGAATCGAGTTATTATGAAACTAGATTAAAAATAGCAAATAGCTAACATTAGATGTAAAAGAACCACGTGATATTGTGTAAAGGTATGTTATATTCGTATACTATAGAATTAATCAGAATTTAAAAGGAATTTCTGACTTCAATTACAAAACATAACAAGATTTTTGATCACGTATAACGGACAATTTTAAAACAACTTCTCGGTTTTTGTTCTTCAATAGTCTCCAAAAAATATTGAAATGACCTTTTTCCCTTATTGGACAAAACTTGTGAATTCAACTTGACTCAGAAATAATTTGTACTTTTCAGTTCATGTATGTTTTTTTCTGAAAATTCCTAGGTACTAAAATAATTTAATATTCTTATTTGTGTTACATATGAATTTTTTGTACAGGATAGAAGAATATAAGTTATTTTCATTTATTGTATACGGATCGAATATCAATGTATCAAAAAGTATGTAAAAATCGTTGGGAAAGCTTTATCCATTCAGTATTGAAACAGCCAAAGTTTCCAAAACATTTGTATGAATTATGATAATATTTTAGATAAATAATTAAATCATAATACATTAAATCGAAAGAGAAAATAGTATTATTACTCTCACTAAAATATCAAAAATGTATTTCAGATTATCCGTGAAATAACAATGTGAATTGTAATTCCATTATCTTAAAATAACTTTAAATTGAATGAGTACTTTTCATTTTATTGCACAACTATTCTGTAAATTATTTTGTATTTCAACTTTCTTCTGAAATTTAATTACACTTCTGGTTTTTTTTAAATGCCCAGGTTGGATATTCAAATTATGTAATGGTATGTATTATGTTATTGCATTGTTGTATGAATATTAATCTCTAGTATATTGCTGTGTTAAAATTAATTTATTACTGTCGTGGATATTTCTCACCATTATATTAATCCACTGCATTGATACCTCAGATACTTTAAAAGTAGCCAGTGTGCACTATAAATGTTATACTTGGCAACACTTTACTTTCAAAAATAAGAAAGTATTAGTACGGAAGTGGGCTGCTCTTTCAAGATGATGCATCGTTTATAAAATCCTATCATTATAATAATGTCACGAATTTTGTAAAATCATTTTGTTACTGAAAATATTTTTTGACAAAATAACCATTTCACAGATTACCATAACCGAAAAGGCTGTTTTATACACATTTATTATAACAAAAAGAAAGTCGTCAATCATCTCAAAAATTATAAATGTTGCTTTTACTGTGATGACAGGCAATTTATGTTCAAACAGAATAAACAAAAAAAAATATGGTCAAGACTGGTTTCGCTCATCGCGAGTATTTTCGACTGATGATTTTTATAATACAAAATATTAAATGAAGACCTTAAGATGAAAATTTCACAAACAACAATTATTATTTATTTTTAACTGTAAATAAAATGCTTAATAATATTTAAGTTATTTTAAATATTTTAATCGATTTGATCAAATCAATAACCATAAGGAAGTCTTTTGTGTAATCTGTCGATTTTTTAGTTGGGTATTCTTTTTAGATAATAAAAATGTATGGGATATAATATTATGCTGTTTATAAAAAAAATTGTTAGTTTCATATTATAAAACACTTATTAGATTGACTTGTAAAATTGCAAAAGAAGAAAAAATAATTTATTTTATTTTACAATGACTATCAATCTTGTTCAATAAAATACGCCAATCAAACCGTCATAGCATAAATAAACACATGCATCCATTTTAAACGAAAATTAACAATTATTACAAACCTATTGAATAACTATCAGTTATAACTAATACAGGTATACTATTTAACTACAGCACAACAAAAAAAACTCACCAAATAGGTTTCACATAACACATGCAATATTATTTTGATTCATACAACAACAGGAAGCGATTAAAGTATAGCAAATCTTAGTTTATAATAAATATATCATTCTGAGCTTAAAAGAATAATGAAATAACAACCAGTTATCGGCGGTCGATATATTTCTTCTACGTGTTGTAATAGCGTGTATGTCCCAAGGCTGTCTGAGCCTATCTGATATAATAATTATTTTAACGCAAAGTATTTTTTTTAAATAATAATTATCTTTATGATGTTCATTATACATTCTTTAAAATATGAATTAGATCAATAAGATAGGCGTCAGAATAATTAACAAACTTGTTTTTATGTTGTCACTATTCTTACAGAATGCATCACGTTAATGTCACGTTGAAATATCAATTATTTTTATATTGTAATATAAAGACTTTATTTGTCTAAAATATAATACACAAATTTTAGTACTTATTGCACAATTGAATATTCTCCTAAGATCAAACTTCAGCGACTAAGCATTTTCATTTTATGAAACAATGAGATTTAACAGCATTTATAATAATATAAACAATTTTCATAAATAAAAGCTTGGAAAACAAAGACGGCAGTTTTTACAATTCTAAAACTTTTTTTTTGTATTATAGCTGCTAAGATTTCAAAAAAGTAATGGTAAATATTCTTATTAGTATAATCTTGCTTTTCTTATATATATAACAATTTTTTGTGACATCTGTTAAATAACTGCCGTGTTTGCTATACAAAACGATGTAAACTGCCGTTTTTGTTAAAACTCGGTATTAATTGTTCAAATTTGTAAATTTAAATCATATTTTATTTTTAGTGATCTAAATATTATATGCGAAACTGTCAGTTTTACACGGTGAGATATCTAGCTCATTTTCGACAAAACACGGAGACTGCCGCTCATTTCCCAGAGCCTTGGGGGCATGAATGTAAATATTATTGAAAAAATACTCACTCGCTAAGCAAAATATTCTGACCATACCATCGATGTTTCAGATTATATACGTAACTTTGTTTTTTAACGAATATAATGTATACATTTATTATAATCCTGAACGTCCTTGAGCTTTCGTCGTACTTTTCAGCTGCGGCATCCACTTATTCAAATCCTTGAAAGCACCATGTCATACATTGATAATTTGTTTTCATAGAAACTAGCCCGATCCTGATAACGAATCATAGATATAGTGATTAACTAACTACTGGTATTTTCTTGCTTCATCTGTCCCTTCATGCAAAAAATGATTGAGCGAATGAATGACAACTAGTTCTCGCAAATCAATTTCTGCTTACTTTCGATGGTTTCGGCGGTAACTTTGCGGAAGTTCATTTTAATAGAAAATTTAAATTAACTTTGATTATTCCACGTATTGTGTTACTAACTGTGACTCGTGTTTTGCCTCTTTCAGAGGCTTCTTCAGACTTGTAATTTTAAAATATTAGAATCAATCTTGCTTCATTACTTAAGCAAAATTTGCGATAGTAAGTCTGAAGATTCCTCTGAAAGAGGCGAAACACGTGTCACAGTTAGTAACACAATACGTAGAATAATCAAAGTTAATTTAAATTTTCTATCAATTTCTGCTTAGTTGCTCCATTTCATTGAGAATAGTAAACTGCAATTAAATGTTAACCACTGTGTGCAATTGAGAAAACTTATTTTTTGTGAAAAACATTTTTCTCGTTGTAACTTTAATAAACATATTCACTATTATTACAGCATAAACCATAATATATATTTTCAAGCATATTTTAATAATAATAAAATATTGTACAGTTTTTTTCTGTAATAATAGTGAGAAATGCCCAGATAAGAAAAAAACTTGTCCGTTTTCGTGTAAATTTATTAGCAATCAAATAATAAATTAAGTAATAATTATATAATTCAGTAGTACAAACATTTTTATATAATACCCATAATATTTAAAAAAAAAATGTTTTACAGTCGACGAAATATGTATATTTGAAAGATGTCTGACAGGTACACATAACTTGATGTAAAAATCGTGATATATTACTGATGAATATCGGATGAACACGAGAGAGATTTTCAATTTAAATAACGCAAGGCCGAGAAGAATCTCATGGAAAATAATATTATTCAAATGCCAAGTTAAAAGTGAATTCATTTACCTCAATTAGTTGAGATAATAATGCATGCAGTACAGATAAATTAGTTGTTATTATCAGGGTTAATATATTCAGCTATTTTTATTTAATGTATAAGTGTTTATCAACTTTATTTAGATTAATTAAAAAGTAAAATTATTAAGAATGTTTCGTTTTATATTCTAATTTCAAGTAAGTTTTCTAATAATTGTACGCTTTGAGAATACCGAATATGGAGAGGCAGCTAAAGTAATTTTATCTGATAATCTGAAATGAAAGATCACAATTAAAAGACAGTTTTTAACAATCTCTCTCGCTGTTTATTAGGTTATTGCAAAAACCGTTACTGATGAATTTAAATCTAAAAATTATATATACTCTTCGAAAGAATTTTGTTATTTTTATTCGCCAACAAATCAACAAAAAATTGTATACTTCTTTAAGAATATAGTTTGTTTTTGGCTGTTCGATGATACTAATAGAAAAATAGTCTACATCGTTGGCTTCGGTTGCAAAGTCAACGCGTTCAAATCCTTCATCCTATCATAAAAAAACCACTATCCCTACTCTCTTCAAAAAAACTGAGTAACTTTACTTCTTAACGTTTTCTTTACTTTTATTAACCCCATTCTCCGATTAAGTATTCTAATTACAATGTGGTTATTTGTTTACAGGGGCAACCCTATGTATACTATTTGTAATCTGGTTTTTACCTTGAATCAGCTCATAAGCATCAACTAGAGCTACTTCTATTTAATACAAAAAATTACGATAACAACTTTCGCTTCTTGTGAATTATATATTTTAATGTTACGTATTCAGCTTCAAAGAAACTTTATGTTCAGGTACACTCAGTTTAATTATTTAATAGTTTCACATTGAACAAACTATCAACATTGCAGTGTATTCAGTTTATTACACAGTTGTCGCTTTCAAGAAGTATCCTATTTTATGCACAATTCAATCATACTCATGCCAAAGTAATCATTTGCTCTTATTTAAAAATACTTAATATGACATTAAAATTGATAAATTGAATGTATTACTAGTTGTAACACTTTTTATTCTAAAGATTCTTCTCAAAATTTTCATTTTTTATATTAAAAAAAAAATTACCGTCGATTACATCGAAAATAGTAAAAGTGAATGCTCACTCAATAGCACTGTACGTGGTGTTTTACGGAAGAGCCACACTCAAGGAGCCGCAGTTTGCCGACCACTGTCTTAGACAACTTGAACACATACAATTTAAATATGTATTTCTTTCGTTACATGGTGAACACACCCATCCTTTACATACTATCCACTTTCCTCAGTCAACGCCCCTAAATCTCAACAGATTTTCTTAGCGATAACAGTTTGTTAGTCAGTCGCTCAACCTATATTTTCCAAAAATAGTTGTAGGGATAGAAGGATAAAAATAGGACAATGCTAGTGGTTAACTAATAGCGCTCGCTACACCCAGTTATTGAAGAATGGGGAGATGGGAGGGAAATTAAGACATCACAAAAACTCATGCATTCGAGAAGAAATATGTAGATAAAAAAAATGCTGTTCGTACTGAGATCCGGCACGGAAGCCAGGAACGCTAACCGCTGCGCCATACGACCCGACAAGTTCCGGAATCAATACTAATTATATAATTTGTTAGTTAAGTCCGCCTTTAATGTGGAAAGTAAGTAACCATAACAAATGATGATTTATAACAACAATTGTTTGACGAAAACTAGAAAAAATGTGTAAATTTATATTTTGAAAGACGGTAGTACATTTTTCTCTAGGACTTCGCCTGAAAGTTCTTGGTGACATCTTAATATAAAATTTTATTTGTTTAAAAATTGTTGATTTTCACATTCCGCATACATTTTCCAGCGATGAAAATAATACGGCATATATAAATATCTACCTTTTAAATCAGTAGGCATTCCCATGTTATGACCTTTCAAATTACCTTTTAAAGATAATTACATATAACTTCAAAGACCTTTAGGAATATTAATTGTTTATTTAATTACATACTTCGACAATTTATTGTACGTCATAAATATCAGCATATAAATAAGATTGATTCGAATTGCTATCAATCGCTTTTTGCTTAGTAATAATAAATTTGATTCCTATGTTTTATTTACCAAGCGTCTGTTCAAGTTAATCCTTGTACTTGAATGCATTAAAATGACAAAAGACGAAAACCATGTCGTTAATGAACACAATGTGTGGAAATGTACACAATTTGATCAAATAGTATTTTTTTACGTTTGTACTTCTACCATGCATCTGACAAATACTAAAAATCTGTTACAATTTTAATGATTTTAGGATGTATCCATTCAGAAACTAAGCACAGCACACACAACCGAAAAGGATGAAAGATCATTACAATTAAATGATTAAAAACTCGCTCCTCTTTTATAATTATTTGTATATTGATAAATTCATCTAAAGAAAGCGAATCTTTTGTAATATCGGATAGAGGAAGAAAAGAAGAAAATTGATGCATTCATATTTTGATCTACATAAAGTTTAATATTATACAACGGACTAGTTATATTATTGTTATACTTTTATATCGTTTGAACGTAAGTCACAAATTTTACTGATAATTGTAAGTTTACACATCAGTCTTTAAAAGAGTTAATAATCTTTTGTTAGTATTGATATTTGATACCAAATACCAATCATACATATCTGATAATATATAAAATATTCAAAATTGTACGCTACTTATTTTCCAAATCTAAATTGTTGCCATGCAAAAAATATTATTTGTTGTAAAAAAATCTTTTATTATTCGTTCAGGAAACAATATTATTTGTTTAATATTTTTTTTAAAACAGTTCTAACAAAGATAGTTAAAATAAAATGACAGCTTAAAAATATAAACGTTTACTGTCATTGCCAAATTATAAAACAAAATATACGCAGCTGTTGTCGTATTATTTCAAACAACTATTAGATAACACTGAGATTTATATATAGTCAAAATATTTTATTTTTTTTGTTCGCGAGGCTTTACAAATAATATTTTTACAATTTGCATCATAATTATACATTGGTAATAATAACAACATTAAAAGCGACTGAAAAAAATATCCGTCTAGGAGAATCTAGGTCAAATTTATTATTAAAGCTTTTAATCATAATAATCAAACTAATTTTACCTGAAATGTGTGTGATGATGTGTTACAGTATACGCCAGAGGTGGATAACATGCGGCATTGTCAATTAATTTACTAGTAATACAAAATGTACCTCCAATTCGATATTTTGGACACAATGATAATTCTAGACCCGAAGTTCACATGTAACAAATCCTTTTAATTTAATATCAGTTTTCAAATAATAGTTGTTTGAAATACAAAACTATATAAATGGCATTAGTGATGTGATAGAAAAATCCTTCAAATAAATAAAGGTACAAAAATAGTTTACGGATTTTTCAAAAATAATTTCCAAAACCAACTACGTTTTATGTTTGATTAAAAAAATACATCGCGGTTTCACTAAACATAAGAATTTCAAAACTGGTATTTCTGTATTAATGGTGATTATTAATAAATAAATATAGGTTTCAATGTGCAAAAAATTTATATTTTAAGTGTACCAAAATCGATTGTTAAATGAAAAAACACCATTAATATAGTTGCAATGAATTATATTATTTTAAATACTCCCTTTATTTTATTATTATTAAAAGGATCCAGAATTGATGAGCCTTTCAATAATGTATGGGTATTATTATTTTAAGAAACCATAAGTTGTTTATGAAAATCACCCGTTTATGATTATGATACACATATTTCTAAATGAAATATTGAAATGCCTATTTTGAATTACTCGTCTGGTATTGCGATCCCAATTGGTCGTATTTTTCGCTTTGCTTACAATTTATTTTTAATACCGATATTGATATAATCATAGGGCTTCTCGAATGCGGTTGTATTAGATAAAAAATAAATGAGTTTACAGATTCAAAATTAAAAGATCTCTCACATCTATATTCAATAATTCACCAAAGGTTTTCAACCTTGAGGATGATCTCAAATTTTTTAACGGCTGTTTTTTTTAAATCAAGATCGATTTTTTTTTTAGTTTCATCACGATATGGTAACTTTAGAATAGTATTAAAATGAATCTAAAAATAAAAAAAATATTTTCTGAGATCAAAGGTATACTTGTTATTTTTTCCTAAGGCACTTAAATTAATTAACTACTTTATGTGTAAGCGAAGTTGTATCGTCATATTGAAAGTAATTATTAAGTCATAAAATATATATGAGGGGGGGAATATATAAGCCGCCTGTGTGGTCGAGTGGTCAGCGTCGTTGGCTTCGGTTACGGAGGCCCCGGGCTCAAATCCCGGTACGGACAGTTTTATAAATTGATTTTTCAATCGATTTATGAATTTCTGTTCGAAGGCATGGATGTATGTGATGTCTTGAATTCCCTCCTCCCACCCATCTTATCCTATGAACGTATCGAGAGCGATTAGCTTTCCACTAGTCTTGTCCTAGCCCTATCCTTCTATCCTTACTCTCTTTGGGAAAAGAGACGTTGAGAAACTGAGTAACAAGCAGTTCTCGTATAAACACTTCTGTTGAGATAAACTCCATTAGGAGTTCATATGCATCACATTGGGAGCGAACATGATAATATATATATATAATATATAATATAGTAATAAAATATAATATAATAAGCTATATTATTTGTTAATATTATTTCAACGGCTAGTACTATCGCCGACTAAGAATTGCTTACAATAATTTATTTAAATAGTTAAATTCAATTTATCGATTAAAACATCTATATTTTTTATAAATGTGTTATATGTGCTATTTTTTTATATTTAATCATGTTATGTGAATGTTTATACCAGTAGAGGGGAACCTGCGGCCTCTCGGCTACTCTGATGCGGCCTTGGACTGATGCGGCTGGACGACTTGGTCAAAATATTCACTTAGATCAAAAAAATATACGCAAGCGTTTGGAAAAGAGCGTAATCAACCCATTATATGTTCGACAGTCGAAAAAAAGGGGGGGGTGGTGTCAACGTCTTTTTACTGCGTCCTTATGTTGAATCAGATAAATGAATGTGGACTTTAGACATGAAAAGGTTCCCCACACCTGGTTTATACTGAGGGTTTTTTTTTTTGTTTTTTTTCGTTAAATTTTTTTCATCTAGAATCGCACTGAAGCTTTTGTGACTGTGATATCTCTACCCTCCATAAATTTGATTTCTTTTTAAAAAAATTAATACAACTTATAAACACGACCTTTAGTACCATGAATAATTCTCTTCGGTTTACTTATTTATGAATTGTATGTTTGCGCATGTGTATGTATGAGTATAGCATACGTGGAGGTATATAATATAACTTGCATATGAACGCACATGGTGTTCACATGAACTGATTTCACTGTGGACTCTATATTCATCTGCTTACGCTTCCGCGAAAAAATGCTATTCGTTCTGGGACTCGAACGATCCAGCACGAAGCCAACAGCCACTGTGCCATAAGACCCGACTTATACATTATAAAAAATATTTTGAATAATATATCTCACTTTGATATTGAAGCCTTAACATTTCACTTATATTTGAGCAAAACAATTGCGCTTATTATATATAAAGCACGGAGTAACAGAATGTGTCCTTCATCGCGGAAATCAGAATAAGGCCGTTTATTTGTATACCAAAATATACGGATATGATATATGTAGAATGTACACTGCCAAAATCACCACGCCCAAGGGTCAAAGCACCATCTAATCGTATACCACTGTGTCTTTATACATTTTATTACATCAAATCTGATATAAATTACTTTCCGTGAGCCGAATCGCATAGTCACGCAAACCATTATGCCACAGATTACGTTTGAAGGACAAACTTTTAATTTACATTTTTTCTCAACCGCTGGACATTTTAAACCAACATGATTACTGATAACGTATTCATTTATTTCAAAACTAGGCCACAATGCCTGTCTAATATACAGACTACTGTGATTGACACAGGTTATGAGAAGGACCCCGCAGGTCACACACTGCTAATATGTAAAAGTGCGGCTTATTTTATTTTAATTAAAAAAGTTAATGTCAATATTACAGATTGCGAAATATATAATTCACAACTACATGACTTAGCGTTATATCAATACAATATTTTTAACGGGTAAGTATTTAAATCTACATAAGGTATTGTAAAAAAACATATATTTATACAACATCTAAAAATAATAAATCTTACAAAAATACGTCGTATGATTTACTATACCAAAAATTCACTTCCTAAAATCAGTTATCGTATATGATAGGATCATTTTAGACAGAAAACCTATTTTACAAATATTTACGTAAATATTTTTCGTCATTAAAATTGTTTAATAAATTATCGGTAAAAAAATAAATTCAGATCAAAATCAATATAGATTACTAGCCTTACAGCAAATATTGTGTTTTTATGCGTTTCATATACTTCTTTTTATCTTAATTAAAGCGATTAAAACTCTTCGTGAAATTCAATTTCTGAAGCTTGGGAAAGGCGAAACACTATAGTGACGAAGCTTTTAAAAGTGTACAAAATTTGAACCGTTCAAAATTGATAATGAAATCTCACCAAGCACCCTCAATTGATACCTCAAATATTAAGGTAAACATATTCATGGTATAGGTATATATTTATGATATACGATTAAAAAGTGTTAATTCTTTTCCAAATTGCTATCGTTCAGAGTAAATATATAATAGTAAGAGAAACGAGAGAAGGTAGAAATAATATCCGGTTTAGCAACGTTACTAGAGATTGCGTACATATTACATTGTATTGTTTAACCCATAGCCATGATAATGTTTTTTTAATTATTGATAGAAATTCATATAAATATATACGTAAATAATAGTCGTGGCTTTTTTCTTAAGATTTATCTTATATAATATAATGGGAGAGTCTGATTTCCACTAACAGCTGTTTGCATAATTTGTCAAGCCCATTTTATAATAATTAATTAATCTTGTCTAATTGAAATGAGTGCAATTGGAACAAAAAGCATATTTACGACCATGTCAAGAATAAAAAGTCCAGCGTTATTGACCTTGTTCGGATTTAAAAAAAAAACTACAATACACTTTTAAATAAAATGGTCGAATTAAAACCATTTAAATTGTAACATTAGATTTATGATAGCATTGTCTTTGGTCAAGCATTTATTAGCCATATATGTAAGCATAGATCTTAATTAAACATTTAACAATATTTTAAAAAAAAACTAGGGGAGATTGCGTTACACTGCACCACACAAATTAATTCTTCTCAACCGACGATCAATTATGAAATGGTCTAAGAAATACCACGTTATACGTTTTTTGTGTGAGACGCAATGTTTTATATAAAGATGTTAAAACAATTAGTAATTAGTTCTACAATATTTTTTAAATATAGTTAACAACTTTTATTATATTTTTTCAACCTAGCTACTCATATGTATTTTGATTTAAATCTAATTTTTCATGAGTTTAATTAGTGAGCTTAATCGTATAAAAAAATGTGTTATTAGTTTACAGCTTTGTCCGATGTAGTGCGGTTTCCCCTATTACTCTAAAACATTGTTTTTTTATAAATCAATATTAATTTAAAGTATTTTTTTAAATTAAATGTGGTTATACTAAGGTACGTAAGCCGAAAAAAAACATTATTACGATACTTTAATTTACTATTGAATATTTTTATACGGAACAAAAAAAATGTATGCTAGACATATCGCGCAGGTATCGTAAAAAAATGAACAGGCGTAATATAAGATTAAGTATTCGTAAAATTAAATAAATACATTAGTGTTAACATAATAATATATTTTGAAATATTGACGATCTGTTTTCGGTTAGTATAGAAAAACTGACACATTCAAATTGATCTATGTTACGGTTGATTTTTCTAATTGTTGTTTTAAGGTAAAAAAAAAAAAACAAAGCAATTGGTTAAAAAATTAATTGCTATTAAACATATTACACAATTTTCGTGAAACTTTTTATTTGATTATTTTGTTATCTTAACATGATGCGAAGCTTAGAAGAAAATACTATTTTAATCATTGTGCTATTTTTTCTAACATGTAATACAATGGTTTAAGTAGTCTTCGTTGACTAAATCAATTATGTGTTAATAATTACACCGGTGAAATAGTAGCGATTGTATAATAATACATTATATTTATCGAAAACACCGTGACTATACCCGATTAATTGAACAAAACAAAAAAGCTTGAACTTGACAGAAGATGTCACACAATGCAAGGCTAACTTCCGTTAACTGATATTTCCCACACTTGTGACTTTTTAACACTTTACTGAGACAGGAAAAACACTTTACTGTCAAGTCATAATGTAATGCTGTATTGTTGGCGATTTAACACGAGGTGTGACAAATGTCTATGTCAGGTAGTACTCACATGCTTAACAATTAAAAGCCTGGGAAATTTTAATTATCAACAATACTATAATCAGTATTGTTTAATTTGTTATCGTTTATCGATAAATTTAGGCCGAAAGGCTGAATTGTGTTTTATTACATTAAAACTTTTTTGCACTAATTAAATAGAGGAAACTTTTGTTATTTGTTAGGCTAAATGAAAATAATAATGTTTTAATTTAACCAGAACATATTTTATTAAAATAATGACAAAATAGTTTTTAAATATATTTTATAATTCAGGTGAAAAAAATACGAAAGTTGTCGGTCTTCCAGAACCTTTTATCGTATTACTTTTTGCATGAAACACACTTCATTTTATAATGCAAAATCGAAAGCTTTTGTGTAAAACATTTTTTTAAAACAAAGATTTCGGTTTTTGCTTTCAAACTGAAATTTATGTAAAGGCATGATTGATTTGCCTTACACCTTAAGTACGATATAAGAAACATTGAATTTAATGAATTTGATTTTTTTTCTAGAAAACTAATAAAGCTTGAAAAGGTAAACATTTATTTTAGTAGATTTTTTCTATCTTATAATTGAGATCTTGGGAATAGGTTTGAGCTGTGTTTAATCTCATTCAGTTGATCTAAAGTGACGTTAAAAATATTCACCAAGCTATTAAAAAATCTGTCTTCTAAATAAATAAAGTACTCGACATTTTTCAAGATGTTATTTATCAAAATAACGTGCTATAAGCTATGTTAAATTGTATGAAAAACTTTAAACAAGCAAACTAGAATGTGTTTTATATTTTAAACCATAACTATTTGTATAGTGTAAGTTGTAACTAACTATCTTGTTGACCTTAATCAAAATAACATTCACTTGGCTTGAACATTGTACTGTTTTGCTTTTGTTATTTATAATTATCAATGCACTTGTGACTCACTTTCAGGTTTCGCTACATTATTTTATACAAATAATACAATATTGAAAAAACATAACTATCAAACATCGTACACCGCCTGCAGTGGTTAGACTGAACAGTTTACATATAAATAAATAAATTACCTGAATACTTGAAAGTAGCATTTATATATCATAATAAAACTAAAATAATGCTTTCATTAGGAATAAATTTGTGTACGTTCTGTTTTAAAAACCTGATAAAAATAGTAATCAATGCATGCCTGTTTTTTTAGTCGAATAAAAAATACTTAAATACATATGTAGCGTATTACAAAGACAAGTGGTAAGATGCATTTTATATATTTTTTAATAAATTGCTTCTCTCTTATACATAAAACACCCAAAATTCACAAAAAGTTCAATTACTTATCTTACATAAAATAATAAGCAACTACTATAACGTTACTACAGTAAAAGTTTCTTTGCTCCGCATTGATATAGGAAATGGCATAAAAAAAACTTGACACGAATGCTAAAAGTGTATTACGTGGAGCGAGTAAGCCACAACTCACAAAATACTCCCCAAATCTTTAAAATTTGCTCCTGGGACGCTCCCAGTACGTTAAAAAACTATTGATATTTATAACACCAATTAATGCCATCGCTTAAAATCAACAGATGAGATCGCATTGGTTGATGAATTTTGGATGGTTGATTATTTTTTATCTTACTAGATATAATTTATTTAAAGAAATATTTTGTTTAATTGGTAAATTAAATTCAAATTCAGGAAAGAGATGCTTTATAAAATAGCAAAACAAGCTTCATCTAGGTATAACAACACAAACATATGTATTATTTTTGTTTATTCGATTCGTTTGAGAAAAGCGTATCTTTTTTGATGTTTTTATTTATTTATCGAAAAATGAATATTTTTTCATTTTTCGGTCCACCAGAATGAAATCTCATTCGATGCGGTGATGTTTCGATACAGGAAGTGAAAATATTAACCACATTCATATCATATTATAGTGTATTTAATTTAGAAAATGCAACGATTCATTAAAATAATTTACTGACGTTGTTGTATAGCGAACCGCAATGGTTGATTTTCTGTTACAAGAGATTTAGTTTTTCACACCCGAGATTTCACTCGACGGAATTCACTTCTTGCGAATTTTTGCATTGAAAGTAAAGCTTAACTATAATTTGTATGAATCTAATAATAGCGCCGATTTTTAAATTAAACTTACGAGATTTATGCATTAACATAAAATCAATTATAAAAAAAGAAATTCGATTATGAATAAGCATTAAAAAATAATAAACAAGATTATCTCAGCTTAGCATTTATTCAAATCTCCTACGAGTTTCTTCTAATTATATCTAGCAATATTCTTTTATTATGATAGCAAACCCAACACAGCAAACCAAAAAAACAAATTTAAATACATTCGGCTCTCTTTTTATGTGGTAGATGCCTTTCACGGGATATCGCATAAAAAGACTAAATACTTTCGATGGTTTCGGCGGTAACTTTGTGGAAGTTCATTTTAATAGAAAATTTAAATTAACTTTGATTATTCCACGTATTGTGTTACTAACTGTGACACGTGTTTCGCCTCTTTCAGAGGCATCTTCAGACTTACTATCGCAAAGTTTGCTTAAATAATCAAGCAAGATCGATTCTAACATTTTAAAATTATAAAATTACAAAATGGAGGTTTGGGTTTTTTTTCCTTTTAAGAGGAGCAAGGAGGGGGTGTAGAATCGAAATAAAACAAACAGATAATGATACTAATGATACTAATGAGTTGTAATCAATCAGATTGGGATTTTTCCTTTTTAATGGAAGCAAAGAGGGGATTATAAAATCGAAACAGTGGAAACAAATTTAATCATACTACTAATGACGTTAAACATTACAAACTATTAAACTAATGAGCTGCAATCAATCAGCTAGGTTTGTGATTACTCTATTAATTGGAAACAATTTGAGTAACGGGGAACAACCTGTGACTAAAGCGTACTATAATTTTTAAAAACCGCATAATTCTGAAGCAGTTAATTAAAATATACTTAGAATCGCCAAAAAAAGTGTATGAAAAGTAAGGGATAACAATAAGACCTAAATAAATATTTAAATTGTCTTATTTGATCTTAATTACTTTTAGTAAAAGAAATATTTTTCTTTGGTTGAATATCTTTCAATATGACAATGCTTCCGCTCGTTTAGAATCAACGTTAACTTCAACATCGTTCTGTGTTTATTTATCTATAACAATTTGACTAGTGATAAAATTTTGTGACGACTTTCTTAATTTGATGACTAGTTTTTTACAAAGTTTGTTATATCCAGAAATACAATTCTTCTGCTCACGTTGAAATTTGAAGACTCATTGAAGAATAATTATAAAATGGTTTTCCAATTTATTTAAAAGTTGTAGAACTCCTCGAATTATATTAACTTTATTTTTCTTTTTTAAAAATTCGCATCAAATATAAACCGCTTACATTGTACCGCATTAAAAAAATCACATCAAAAAGTACCAAAGGTATATATTATATTATATTAAATGCATAACATTGCGTTCAGGCTATGTAAAAATAAATAAATATGTTTATATTTTTTTTCAACCATTTCAATTCCTAATGTGGAGCTTACTACGTAGTCTAATAATTTTGTCTTAATGATGGGAGACATTTTTGAGTCACTCAAAACTTTTGTTTATTTAAGACGGTATTCATGGAAGAATTCGGCTAGGATAAGACTACTCCTAATGTTATTGGACCGATGGTAATGCACTGGTGTTCTTCAAATGAGGAAAATATATATTAGAAGATTTGTTTAGCCATTTAATTTAAGTTATATTGAGTATCCGTATACTGATAACTCGCCTTGGCAGTAAAATTTAACCTACTTCGTGGTGAATCTCAAAAAAAATTAAAGATATCCATATGATGTTGCAAACTGATTAATTTATTCAATGTTGGCTTTGGTTGTGATAAGTGTTGATTTTCTGATTTGAAATAAAACTATTTGATTTTGTTTTAAGTTAAAAGTAAATTAAGATAAGACAATATATACAGTTAAGAAATACGTGTTGCTCGATTGGCTTCTATCACGAAAAAGGGAAGAAGTGAGCCGCGTGTTAACTGACATGAAGTTGGGTTGACAGCTAACCGGATGAGCAAATTACATTACTTTCGAACCAATTGTTTTACACGTAGCTAGCTTCATTTAATTGCTTATTCCAACAATAAGAACAGCGTCGCTTATTTGGTCCGTATGAGGACGAACCGCAATAAACAGCTCCGCTCGTTTGACTTTAGTTTCGGCCAGTCCCACAGTACGTGATTGTATAGTAGAATTATTCTGTCTATTAAAATTGACACTTGACTTATCATGTTCAATTGTTGTACGATCAGCATTTCAGAAGCCACTGATTGAAAACGCTTTCAAATCATTTTATTTGACATTTTAAACAAATCACGATGTTCATCGTTAAGCCCATTTATTATCATATAAGTTTTATAATTATTTTCGAAGAAATCAAAATGCCAAGGCAATACGTATGTGCACTTAAAATGGATCAACATTCAACGTCCGTTTCTCATCATGGAATCCATTTGTTTTTTTTTGTTCATGCTCATAATAATATAAATCATGAATACACACTGATCTCTTTAAATAAATTAATTTATAGCGAAGGTCGTTTAGATACTGAACAGGTTTTCTTCACTAAATGTCAGCGCGTTGACATATTTATGTTTTATATGCCGCATACCCGGTTGCGATTTTTAATATTCAGTATCAAAAACGAAAAAGAGACCAATAAATCTCCCCGCGTGATTATACTGTGTTGCAATGTCCGTATTTTGACATAATTTTTTCGTGATTGATTTTTTAATAACCAATATTAAACTGCTATTTTATATCGACAAAGGTAAATTAATTCAATATTTTTTATTTGTTATGCGTCAGATATTGCTTTTTTGTTATTTATTATTGTATCCACCACTTAAATTAAATATGTACGTAAATAAAATTGAAAACTTCTATATATTACGTATGAATTCAATAATTGTCTGTGGTTACGTTAAGCCTCTTTAAAACGCATGTGTTTTAAAATGTTTGTCAAAACTGATTAACAAAGTTATCAATTTATTTTTATATTAAAAATAATTTTCAACAAAGATGCTGTCAAATCTATGAAAATATTATACGTGTTTTTTTGTTTAAAAAAATACTTGATTTATAAATAGGTAGGCATTAGAAAAATATGCGGCTAAATCAATTTATATCGATGAGTGGTTTTGTTTGATTTCACAAGAAAATACTTTCGATGGTTTCGGCGGTAACTTTGTGGAAGTTCATTTTAATAGAAAATTTAAATTAACTTTGATTATTCCACGTATCATTAGTAGTATGATTAAATTTGTTTGCACTGTTTCGATTTTATAATCCCCTCTTTGCTTCCCTTAAAAAGGAAAAATCCCAATCTGATTGATTACAAATCATTAGTATAATTAGTATCATTATCTGTTTGTTTTATTTCGATTCTACACCCCCCTCCTTGCTCCTCTTAAAGGGAAAAAAACCCAAACCTCCATTTTGTAATTTTATAATTTTAAAATGTTAGAATCAATCTTGCTTCATTACTTAAGCAAACTTTGCGATAGTAAGTCTGAAGATGCCTCTGAAAGAGGCGAAACACGTGTCACAGTTAGTAATACAATACGTGGAATAATCAAAGTTAATTTAAATTTTCTATTAATCACAGGAAAAGTCAAAAAGACGCAATGCAATCGGGAAAAGAGTTTATCGCGAAATCTGGTAAATTGGGGAGATAACTATAGTGGATATTATTGATATATATTACAGTTAAAGTATGATCTTGGTCAATGTATAAATTAACTGGTCAATCTATTCCTTTTCAATTTTAGCCAGTTACATGAAAGATCAAATGAACAACGCAGACGTAGTTTAAATGTTGAAAAACTTAAAAATAATATCTGCATGCACTTTAAGTGATGCCAGTCACTGTTCGTACGCAATTACGCAATTTTTGTGTCACTGTCATCTGACATTTCACATAACGTTAAAAATTTCAACGTCTTGTTGTCATTCTCACCCTCTTTATACCGACCATATCTAAACTTTTTTTTATTATTATTTTTTTAACCATGTCCGCTCCCAATGTGGAGCATATGGACTCCTAATGGAGTTTATCTCAACAGAAGTGTTTCTACGAGAACTGCTTGTTACTCAGTTGCTCAACCTCTCTTTTTCCAAAGAGAGTAGGGATAGAAGGATAGGGGCTAGGACAGGATTAGTGGTAAGCTAATCGCTCTCGATACGCCCCGTTCGTATGATAGGATGGGTGAGAGGGGGGATTTCAAGACATCACACACACCCATGCCTTTGAACAGAAATTCATAAATCGATTGAAAAATCAATTTATAAAAACTGTCCGTACCGGGATTTGAACCCGGGCCCTCCGTAGCCGAAGCCAACAACGTTGACCACTCGACCACACAGGCGGCATATCTAAACTAGCCTAACATTAACCAAAATGTGATTTCTATTCAGTCTAGCGCACGTCAGTAAGCTTATACAGTCACTAGATAATTCATGCATTAACTTTTAAAAGTTTATGTAAATTTTAATGATTTAAGCTGCAGCTAAAACTGCTTGTTAATTAATGTAAACATTGATTAGTGCATGAATACATTGACTAGATTTCACACTTTAACTGCGACATATAAATTATACATACTAAACTTATGTAAAGACTTATTTTCTGTAGTAATGCACTTGGCAAGAAAGTCGGCTGTATCCGGCTCGAAAAACAATATTCACGAATCAATGAATATAAATTACCCACTTGGAAAGAAATGATTTGAAACAAGATCATTTTGACATGCAAATCGATATTTTAAAAGTCATATTATATTGCCATTTGAAAAAGTGTCGTATTGTTTGTATTGTGTTCTAAAAATAAACTACACAATAAACGATCCTATTCAGTTTTTAACTATGATTTTAATCGAAACCAACAATATATTCGCGTGATATAGTTTTTAACATTTAAATGTCATTTGTGTTGGGCAAAAGATTATTGGAATACCAACAGCTTTTTTTCTACGTCTGGAGAATGCGCTTTAAGTGGATGTTTTTTTTTATTCAAATAAAAAAGTGGTTATCCTTCCATTCTACCGGATGATATATCAATAAATCATCCTATTAATCAATAATAAATAATGAGATATTTGTAATACTGAAAAAATCTGCTCTCAATATATTTTGGAATCAAATTAATAGTATGCTATTTAAAATTTATTACATCATCTGATTTGTAAAAAAATGCCTATTTGAAATGGTAAACATAAAAAGTACGGATTATAACGTTTTAAAATAATAGTTTTTTAAAACGTAGAATCTTAGTTTTTTAAAACGTAAAATACTTAAAGCATTGTTGTATTTTACTCGCTGCTATATTTTTAGGCACAACCATGAGCCCATTAGATGTGGAGTGAGCCAACTAGTAAAATGGTAAAACTTTTTCTTGGACTTTTAATTACTATCACGTCTTTACTTGGTGCTTTGTTGGATTGCAAATTTTTGTTACACTATTGCAATGTTTATTATCTGAGGTTACTTCACTTTTACGATACTTTAGGACGTGTAGAATATTACATCGCATCTATTTTTCTTCTAAAATACCACTTGGCTTACATCACCTCTAATGGGCCCATATATGGATTGAATTAGAATATTTTGACAGATAATTTGCTTATGGATATCATTGAAACAAAACACAATATACTATGTTTTCTTCTCTGTAGCAAACTGACAATATGTCCAATGTGTATGGTATAACTACCAATCTCTTTGGTCAAACGTTCTCGATTCTTTGCTGAAAAATTAATTGAAATAAAACAAGTAAAACCCTGTTCTTTTATTCTGCATAATTTCTTTTTTTTTGTAGACCAAATGACTCAATATATTGGGTCACAGATAATGTTTTAATGAAAAGATTTGACAGATTTTTTGTTAAAATTTATTATTGATATGTATTTAAAAATACAAACATTGCAGACAGTGAAATAACAATTTTAATTAATTCTATACATGTAACATAAAATATAAATAATTAATAAGGGCATTTAACGTGAAAAAAATATGAGGAGCAACTCTTCCAATGGTATTTTGTCAACATTAGCTTATTTATCATAATAAAGAAAAAAACGAATGTCTCATTACTATTATACTCGAAAAGAATCAAAAATTAACTGCATGAAACAAAAAGATTTTATTTTTAATAAGAAATATTAGTGAAATAATTTTGTACAAAATACATTTTGAAATGAATAAACGAAGAAAAAATGTATTGTAATGGAACCACTTATGTATATTTAAAGAAAATTAATCTGTTTTATCGTTAATATGAGATAAGAATAGGTAACTAACACATGATAATGTATTTTGTATGAAAAATAATGTATTTTTAACAAATCACTTATATGGACAAAACTTATTTTGATATAGTTGCCAAGATTTTAATAATTTTTTATAGGGCCTAAAGTATGTTTTAAAAAAATAATTAAATTCCGTTTTAAATACAATTTTGTACAAAATACGATTCAATGAGCTGCTTCTCAATTTTTTTTATTAAATAATGAAACACGACGTTTTGAATAAATAAAATCAGTCTTCAAACCAATGTTTACATTAGCGAGTAATGTGAAATTAGTTCACTTTGTGCACTTAGTGTGCATTGCGAATTGCGTCCAGTGTCACTATTTCAAAACGTATATGTTTAAAATTCACTAAACGAAAATTTCTAATTATTTCAATGGTAATTCAGTATTTAGTATTTGTAATCTTTTAATGCGGTGAATTTGTCAATCGTTATGCTCACTTGAGTGTTCACAACTTAATTTTGCTATCAAACCAATGCGAGCGAATGACTTTCACTTTTTAATCTATGCATAACAAAGGGCATTAAATTTGTTATTGGTCAGATATTTTTCATTAAAAATGAATACAATTATATTTCGATACAAGGATATTTTATATTTTAAAATAGCCGTGACATGATTCTGCAGATTTTAATCCAAAATAAGATACTTATTAAACAATCGATATTCACCGCAAAAGAAGTCCAATACACATATATTTTAAATGTTATATTAAAACACAGTACTTTGCAGACTGCTGTCGCCAAATCAACAGCAATCTAGTTTCTTTAATCCGTTTCAGAATAAAAGGTTCTTACAACGATTTTTTAAGCAATAAATAAATTTGTACCCGGTGGGATGGATACTTTTAATGTTGAAGTGAATTTCGTTTTATACTTCTTATCCGCTCTCAATGTGGAGCCATATTTCTGCGACAACTGTTTTTCACCAAATTCCTCGAATTTTCTTTTTTTACAAGTGAAGGGATGGCATGGTCGCTCTCAGTACGTTCCTGTTCAAATCTGTTCGTGCTGGGACTTAATCCGGGAGATTTACCATGGAAGCCAACAAGGTTCACCACTACACCACCAACCCGACAAAGTTAATCATTCTCTTAAATTAACTTATAATAAAGACAGCTATTATCTATGTAATTTGAATCATGTTTTTTTCTATATTTTTTTTAAATATTCTCATTTAAAAAAGCAATTTAGTTTTCCAACCAATCTTCATTTAAATATCAACTACTATATTGAATAAGTCTAAAATGAGTTTAATCAATCTATGGCATACAAAGTAGGCGAATCGGTGAGTATCAGTAAGATTAATAAAATATAATATGTCATCATCGATTCATTGATAACCGAATAATATAAAAAATTGTTTTAAACACAAAATCTCGAGAAAAATGTCTGTAACACCGTTATGGTAAACATAATTATCCATAATCGTATTGCTTCCGCCACAATACCAATTCACAACTAATGATTTAAATTGCTCAATAGGAATTTTAGTCCGAAGGCATGTTCATGACGTTTTTGTACGTCGTTATCTTACCCAACGATGAAAAACAGCTCGTATTCATATATATTAGTCGAAAGTCTCTTATTAAATCCTTTTCTACGAAAAAATGAGCAAATTAAAGTGCGTTTTTGCTAAAAAATCTATTTTGAGTCTTGGAGCTTTCCGGGTAAAATTTCATTTCTAACCATGCTTATGATATTTTTGTATTTATTTATTCAATTATACAATATAAACTCAACTCTTTTTTAACACAGTTCACTAAACATAACGGATACTATATTTTGACATTCTCATAAACAAAAAATACACATGCAAATAACAAACAATATGCTTCATTAGATCCTAACGTTATTAGACATTTCTAGGGATGAAAACGGTTTAGGTCCAGTCTCTCATAAAAATCCCCATATATAATCAAGTAATGATGAATAGAATTATTTTTTCCTAATTAAAATAACATGTTGTGTAATTTATTTATAGGGTTTTCTTTATCACCTCTTTTATAGGTTATTTTTTTCAAATAATACGGTTTATTATATTCAGGAATCCTATATTCAATTTTGATGTGAATTATGTCTCTTTTTCTACACGTTTTTTTATAAAACGTATATGTATATCGACCGTGTAAAGAAAGAGTTTAGTGTTTATTACATAAAACTTTATAATAATTATTTATATTAAAAGTGATCAAGGAATACATCTGTATTCGTTTGTCTTAGTACAACAGTCTAAACAAGTATGATATAATTTACATAGAACAAACCAAATCCGGTTTTCATGCAAGCCATTCAAAATGCTTTCTTATTAACAAGTGATTAGTCAAGCAAATGTTTTACAAGTAATGCATTTCTCAGCCCACAGGCGACATAAGTATCTTTTGTGTAGGAGTCTTTGTCATCTTTGTTTCACAAACAGATTTCCTGCTTTGGCGTGCAATGTTTAGCTTATTTGGCATTGCAATAAAATATTATTTAAATAAATTCAAAATGACTATTGAACACCTGTGAAGTATACAAATCTTAATCCAGTGCAATTAATTATAACTTACTTTAATACTGTTGGACAGTGAAAAATTTGAGTCCACGTTGGACATGTTTATATAAAGTATTTTTAAATTGGTTATGGATGTCTGATGGTTTTCATTTTTCCCTACTTAAACTTTTTTACTATGTAACTATATAATGATCTTTTCTATCTCCATCTTTTTAACTTAAAATTATCAAAATTATCTGTGTTATTAGCAATGAACCTTAATATATAATATAATATTATCTACTAAGGTGGAAGTATAACGTTTAAAACATGGAATTTAAACGAAAATAATTGTGCCTATCTCTACATCAATCTTGGAATTTTCACTCTTGAAATCTTAAATATTTAAGTACCTTTTCAGCTATCGATTTTATATATTTTACGGTAGATTGCATATCGTTAGATAATATAAATTCATTTAGTAAGATCTGATGGTTATAATAATTACATAAAAGTGATAAAAAAAATCGCACCTACCCAGAACCTTGAATAGCTTTGACGTATTTGCACTCTACTGCTGATTGTGCTTATTCAATTTTATCAATGGTTGAGCTAACTTATCTCTGATATCCTAGCCGCTCAATTTTCATAGTAAAAATTAATGACAAAAGGGTGGTGAATACAATTGAGACTCAATTAACATAATAATATTTCAAGAATGGGTATACTTGAATGAACTTAGCAGCACTAAAACAATATGTTACTGATAATTAGGGTTTTGATAATCTAAAACAGTGATGCATAAACCGCGGCCTAAATAACAAGTACTTCATCACCAAATTTTTCATTGAATATGATAAAAATCTGTGTTTATATGTGAAAAATTTATGCAGTAACAAAGGTTTATAATTTGAATCGTCACTGATAGAAAACTTAATACTTTTCCTAAATATTTAATATGATTATATTTTCATGGGTATACATTTGTACCCTCAATTCATCTTTTTACAATGAATACCGTCTGTGGTGCATGTAAGTCTGTCATTGTAACTAGAATTGATCGATTTGCAGAACAACGATCAATTTGAATCAAAATATCAGGTATTTTCCATTGTTTTGAAAATTACAAAAGTAGCGTCACTCAAACCACTCTCACATGCGAACTAAACTTCAAGTTGTTATGAAATTTTGGCACGTATTATTTGGAGGTTGACACTTTCTTAAAATTATATGGATTTGTCAAGAGGAGTCACTTATAGGAGTTATTCGCTGCTGTCACTGTCGGTTACGAAATGTAATCGTTCGCAATTTTTTTAACTAACGTATTAAATTTTGCTATTGTACTAATGTACTATTTTAAAATAACGTCTCGTATATTGGATAAGAATTTATAATTTAATATTGTTGTCAAATTAAATAGATTTTATTTTGTTACATTGTCTTATGACGCAAGTGTATGGCGCCTTACTTATGACATTTAAATTATAAATTGTATAATACTAAGATCCATATTTTAATAATGTCAGCCTTTAGACCAAATATATATGCAAATAAGACAAACATTTTATGGAACAATTGGCAATCAAATTGACAAAAAATATCTCTGTGACATTATTTAAAGTAGACGAACTTGACTCTCCAAATTCGTTGTTGAATGTTTTTTTTTTGTATTGTAATATAAATTAAGTGGGTGCAATATTTACATATTTTCTACTGAGAACTTTATGATATTACAACTCGATATGTCTATGAAGATAATATATATTTTGTAATTTATTTTTGGATACAATTTTAGTTAAATATTATCGGTAAAATATACGTTTAGTATTAAAAATCAAAAATATCCACCCAGGAGTGAAGACAAGCCCGTCTTACCTTGTCTTAGATTTGCTGTCAAATTAAATGTCTGAAGGGAGATTGTCTTCAAGACCATCTCAAAACGAACCAGGTCTTCATTTATTCTCAGAATTTCACATAGACGTTAAGGTTACCAAAAGAGATTTTCGGTCAAGAATAGATGGAGATTTATCACTATCCGAAAATTGTACTTAAATTCCTTCTAGTAACCACTAAGCGTTTCTTTGAATTGCTCATCCAAAAACGCAGTATTATCTATGGCTGTCACCCTTGGCAACGCGTTGATTCTTGAGTCTTTTGTTATTTTTCTATTGATTCCTTCTAGAATTTTCGATACCAATTACAAGTGATACGAGTGTTTTATTTTATGAATAAAATAATATCAGTATAAAAAGTGAAATTGCAAGTGTTCCACAAGCAGTTATAATATTATTTTTTGATTTGATTGTATATTTTGGTTTATATAGTAAAAAATTCAGTGTATAATGCAATATAACACCCCGAGTTTGGAAAAACTCTCAAACCTAACACTGTCAAAGGCCATGCAAAATCGGTAATTATCATACGTTCAATTTGAAACAAAAAACTAAGCATCTTAACAATTTGTAAGCGGGCGTTTTTTAGTGATTAGCGTAAAAATATATTACATTCTTAAAATCAACACAACTTCTAAACCAAACAATATTTTTGGCTGAAATTTTTAAAGAAATCATATGTGTCATTTAATCATTAAAAATAAAGTGAAAAAAAATTGAATACATCATAATTTCACTACTTTTCAAAGCTGAATATAAAAACTTATTACTAATTTAGTAGATAGCACTCCATTTTTTATCAATATGAAATATTCAAAATACTGAAATCTGATGCCCTAAATATTTGAGAAACATTTTTTTAAAAAACGAACGAACATTCAGGGCATAAAAAAATATGAGGTTTATTGCTTTTTGTCAAAAAGGGTCACTTGCCGCGGCAGTTATTTTGAAGAAACCATTAAGTTATGAGTCAATATACCAACAAAACCGACAGTACGCGATAAACGTATTTTTACGTGTCCCACCTATAATGTGTTAAAATAATAAAAAATGCATTTTTAATATAAATGTCATCTTACTGAGCGAATTCAGTCATTTAACATTCCGTCAAAAGTTAAGACAAGCTAACAACACATTTTGAAATTAAGAAAACCTTTTCATTTTCATTTGGTAATGATTCATGCAAATAGATTTGATGGTTATTATTGTAAATAGTGAGTAGTATCTGATTCTCAAAATTAGATTTATCATGTATTATTTACCAAATTATATCTCTTTGCTTGAATGATATTATGTATCTCTAAATTGTAATGAAAAAATGTGACGAAGTACTGATCATTTTATTTGTATACAAAATACACACTTACAATGAAATTCAATATGCATATAATTGAATCAAGTATCAATAATCAAGTTTTGTTTCGTTTATAATCTCGGCGTTTTTTTAACAATCTTGAAATTGATATTTTTCGAGCGTGTAGGAACATCTTAACTGTTTTTTTCTTTGTTCAAGAAGTGTAATCTTATGAGTTGTTTATTGCGTCAATTAAGATACTTAATCATTTACTATTTTGCCTTTCTTATATTTTTACTATAGGCAGACCAGCTTAATCTCAAAGCAATTCTCGTTGTTCTCGCAAAAGAGTGAATTTTTTTATCACTCCTATGCAAATATATGCAATACTAAAGGAAGCAATCGATTGTTACTTAATATACTTATGATATGTAAAAATATGCAATCTACTGTTAACTTATGAATGTTAATGTCTAAAAATGTACTACTGTGTATATTGAAGCTATCGTAGATAATATTTATGTCAGAAATTGTAATTATGTACTAATTTGATCTGATAATATTGTTTTCTCTTAAATTAACAGGGGGCTCGCCGGCCTTCGTAAAATTTAAAAATGGGCTCGCGCAAGCCCCTTCGAACCCCTTCCAGCCTACCCCCGAGGTAGACTGCATTTTAGTTATTTATTCGAAGAGTTTTATTACTTTTTTTATAATTCAAACATTTCTTTTTTAAATTACATGTTTTCTTATTTCCAATAATGTCTCTTTTACTTGATCATACCGTATTGCTCATCAGTCAAATTTTTCATAAAATAACATAATATATTTCACATAACGTCGAGTCTTACGGCGCAGCGGTTAGCGTTATTGGCTTCCGTGTTGAATCTCACGAGCACGAGTTCCAGTACGAACAACATTTATTTGCTGTGTTTATGATGTCTAAATATTCCCTACAACCCTTCCGATCCTTCTATAATTGGACGTAGCGATAGCGATTATTTAATCACTAGTCTTGTCGTAGCCGCATCCTTTTATCCCTATTACTCTCTTTGAAATATAGAGGTTGAGCGACTGAGTAATGAACAGTTCTCGTTTAAAAAGTTTTTTTGAGATACCTTGAAGACCTATGCTCCTCATTGGGAAAGGACATGGATTAAAAAATCACATGTTATATATTTACACAAGAACAATTATAAGTTTGTTTTGTTGTTTCAGCTAGTTAATATTTTTTTCTGTATTCATCTTGATTGTGTTTGTATGTCAGTAAAAAAAAAATTTGGAGATAATGTGATAATAAATAAAATCGTACGTGCTTAGAAAGTTACATTTACGATAGCTACATTATATTTTATTAAATAATGTTTAAATTGCATTTTCTTTTGTTCATTGTTAATTCTTGTTGGAAAGACATTATGTCATGAGTAATGTTCCCGTACACACTTTTTCATCCCCGCACAAGACCGCACACAGAAATATTGTAAAAATAAGTATCTTTCACCAAATTTTTTTACATTTTTACTGCTCACAGAAGTTGATGGTCCGCACACACAATAGAAAAATTAGAGGGAACGTTGGTCATGAGTGAAACCGGTTCTGATATAAAATAAATATTGATTGTTCATTTTAATTCCATCCACTGAATACTCATAAATCAATCGTTTTATGCACGACTTTTATCTCAGCATTAATAATGATTTTTGTTATTGAACTGTGAAATATTCGCTTCAAAGAGTCTTTTAATTATTATTTTTAAATACCACCCCTTCAAATAATAGTATTCGTGTAGTTACCAATTAATTTAAACCGGTATACTGCCTAAAGCAACAAATAACAATAATTCATTATTCAACTTTTCAGCGCATTCTTAAACACAATCATATAACAATGGAAAATTAAATCATGGAAAAGTGCATGACTTACATAATTCTAGGTAATACGGATATTTTTAATTGAGACATAGTATATTAATCTATAATATTATAAATCACTGTAATTATTTTGATTTCAACGCATGTTATACTGCAAATTGTATCTTACGACTTTGGTTCTACGTATATACAATAAATTAATCTTTTTAATCAACATGAATACAAAATATCCAAGGAAGAAATCTTTCGTTTCCGGTGCCATTGTTTGAGTTTTATCAATCAGTCTCGCTTTTCATCTGACGCCAGTTATCAATTAGCAAATAAAGATCTGCATATTTTTTTATTCTCAGTATATTTTTAACAACAAACTGTCTCATTGTTTGTATTGCTTTTGACGTTTCTTAGATTTTAAATAGTATACACAACAGGAGATAACATTTCCCAGGGACTAAGACGATTCAACAATTGAATAAGAGAACGGTTTCGGTAAAATGTTTTGTCATTATTTCGGTTAATTTCACTTGTTTTATCTCACGTTTTTTCATTAATATTTCACATATTGTCTTTCACTTCGTAGATGACAACAAATTTGAATAAAAATAATATTGTGTTGTTATCGTTTATACTTTGAATTCATTAGCTTTTTTATTACGTGCCACTAATTAAAGCAAAGTATATTATAGGTGGAATTTTTTTTCCATTACATACTTGCTAATTAGTTATTGAATGTTTCATTATCATGATTTATTATTATTTAATTGCGTGTGACGTTTGTCTTATTAATGCTTATGTTAATATATTTTTATAAAATACTTAATTGTATTATTATTAGACAACTCAAAAAAACTTAGTAATTAATTCAATATATTCAATATTGCCTACTTTCATCATGTGTGTCTTTGGCAACTCAGGCTTTTCCTTTAGATTTCTTCAGACATTCATTTGTACAGATGAACTTGAACTAACAGTTACTAGCTTAACCAAACATTTATATCTAAAATCAACTCAAAAATAGCAATAAACTAGACAAAACTTTTAATTTTTAGTAAGTCTTGGTGATTCTTTTTTGCAAAATCTCCGTATACTGACTTATTCTGTTTATATTCAACCATATTAAATAAACATGATATATAATATATTCTGCAGTAATTTTTTTTTTTTTTGATATTTAGATTATAAACAGAATAATCTTTAAGTGGAATTTTATTTTGTTGTGACTTCGTCTACGGAAGAATCCGATCACCATTTTCAAATTGTGATTTAATTGTATTAATTTTTTTTTTTGCATTACAGACGCAGATTTTACGTTGATCTAGTAATCAAATTGCGATTCAAAAATTAAATGAATCCTTGCGATAAATTCATTGCTATAATTAATAAATGTTTAGAAATTTATAGCAAATATTTCATATGAATATGGAAAACTGAAGTTGAGAACAGAAGTTAAGCACCAATGGAATCATTATCATGGATGAAAGTGTTAGAGGAGAACAAATCCCACGCACAAGTCCGCGGCCAGCAAAAGGAAGTATAAAATAATTAAAATATCATATTAATTGTATTATAAAGCGTATATTTAACGGACAAAAACGTGACGTCGACATATCATTTTTGTGGAGCACAGAGAAAGTTTCCCCAAACGAAACCGGTTGTCGAAATGGTAAATGAAATGCAGTTTTTAAAATGGCGATTAATTTGGTCTTGAATCGATTTCAACACGCTAGGAACGTGAACGAAAGTGTTATAAACACAAAATGAAAACCAATGACAACCTTATACGCATAATGGTTAACCATTATTGAAATTCATTCACAAATGTGTAATATTACCTATGTATGTCTATCAATCAGATGTATTAAGATTAGACATGTGTGATCATCAAATAACAGCTGTGAAAATATTTACACATGATGACACAAGAGCTTTGACGTCACAGCTTTCAAAAATCAGTCAAAAGATTTAATTGTTGAATTCACATTAAGAACATAATGTGGTTTATTAAGAATTCTATATAATATGTTTTAATTATGATTCCATCAACAGCATAAAGAATCTACCGATCACCAAGAAATATGTGGAAAACAGGATATTTGATAATCAGTTATCACAAGTGGTTAAAGGTAAATTAAAACGTATACAGTTTTAATTGTTTGAATTTTTTAAAAGTTAATATAACAAATATTTTCCCACTTATTATTTGGACAAGATTAAATGACACCCATTCTCTATAGTCTATACTCTCATTTGCATAAAGATTCAAAAGATATCACAAGTATATATGTGAAAGGGTAATCAATGGCTATTTTGCTTGATTGACTTTTTTTTGCATTCCTCTATTGAGTGGAAAGGGAAGAGAATGGATAATATATTCATATCGCTGAAAGTCTGACGAACAACTATAACCGATACCTATAATAATGAGAAGAAATGACACCAATAGTTTGTGTTATATTTATCACAATTAATGTAAAAATTAAAATCATACAAATTTATTAACTGGAAATTGTGTTTCGTTGCAGATAAAAAAATAACAGTTCTCTACACTAATTTATATTTCTTCCAGTCAAAATAGTGTTTTATAAATAGGGGAAAAAAAGAAAGAAATGAACATGTCTGAAATACCTTTTTTGGATTATAAATTCATAGTACATTTGTTTTTCTTAGTAAATATTTCAGCTCACAACTCGACAGTATATTAAATCGGGGTAATACCTGTTTGGTGGTAATTTGGAATTGTTTTAATATGCTTATTAAGAAAGTGATACGCGTGCAGTAACAAATCTATAAATTTTAAATTTATATCTTAGAATTCTGCTGAATTGTTATGATGATGGGTGAATGAAATTATATAACAAAATCAATTTAAATAAATCTCTACTAAGCTGCCCTACGTTACATACCAAATAAGAAACGATCAATTTTTGACTGCTAATAAACTGCCTCGTAATATGAATGCTTAAGTTTATTTCACTTTTTCGATACTATAATCTTTATTACATATTTAACATGAATAAAATAATGATTTGAACGCGATTAAAATTTAAATATTCCCTCTTTTTTCAACATAATCTTAAAGCAATTAACAATATTGTAGCATTGTCACTATTATTTCAAATTTGTGTATGGATTTACTTTTTATGTTGTTTCTAAAAAAAATACAATAAATCATTATTTTTTCCAGGTAAAACAGACTCTTCAAACGCTGTTGAACGATTTTTTGACAATAAGCCCAGTTAATTTGTTTTTTTTTTCACCTTTTACACAACCATAATACTCTTTTTCTTGTGACTCTCTGTATTATCAAAAATCATATTATTATAGTCATTGCACTCTTTTGGCTACCTTAAAAAAAATTGAAACACTTCATTTTGCATTAAGAAATAGAAACAGTTTTCAATTTAAATATGCCATGAATAATAAAAAAAGTGTGATAACCTAGTTTGACAATTGACCACTATTATAATATTCCTTATTTTATTGCATTGGTATTAACTTGATAGATCTACATTAATCTGCAATTTTTGTGGAACTCAGTTGGTAATTACTTTGTAAAATATGCCTTCTTATAATATGCGTAATTTCTTTTGCATTTAACAATCGATCGAATTACGATAATTTACAATAAATAAACTTAATAATAAGTATTAAGTGTGTTTTAGTAAAAGAGCCAGCTTGAGACTGCAGACCTTATATTCGATACACCAATATCTTATAACCGATAAAGCAAAGTTGTTACGGTTAGTCGTTGCAAGTTACGTATGCAACGTTCATTACGCATTTGCATAACTACGCCGATCATAATATTTTAAATGCTCTCGTTTTTCTTTCTTTTTTTCACTCGGTTTCGTTTTCGTCCGCAATCATTTTTTTAAAAACAAAATAATTACTGCAGTACGAATTCTATAGCAGCGGAAAAGCATTTCGTGACAATTAAAATCACAGCTCCGAGTATAATGGATATCGTTCGTATTTTGGAGGACGACACAATACTGTCGTCAGCCATTACAGTATTAAGGTAATTATGTATATTTTCTTTTAAATAATATCACTTCTATATGATTTTGTCTTTCACTTTGTACTAGAAGTAAGAAAAGCAGTTTTATTTATATATTTAAATATAGTAATCATCATTTTGTTGTACTGAAATTCTAATCGTTCGACCGAAATGTATATTTTCTCCATTTATTGCTTTGTTCAACCAATTTGTTCTTGAACTAAATGTTTACAATCAAATTTGTATTTCAAAATATGTCTGTTACAAATTTAAAGTAATTGCAGAATTCAACACACTCATCTGTATCGTTATATCGATTTGATTTTATATGGTTTTTATGACTTTGTGTTTATACGATTATAGCGTTTATTTTTGTGTGAATTTGATCATTAATATAGTTTATATACGTTTATTGACAAAATCAGCAGTATGAAAGCTTCAGAAAGGATAATCGATAAACGAAATAAATGAGCCAGCCATTTTTACATTGTGTCTAATGCAAATTCTTTGCTAGAGATGTGTGTCCAGTAAAAGCAGGGATTAATCATAAATGTGATAGTAATATTTTTATTATTTCGTGGTTGACAGTTTCGAGAGATTAGTGATTAATTATAAAACAACAAACTGTTTATCAAAGATATTAAAGAACTTTTTATGACTTCTAACACACAAGCTATTGAAAGATACATTTAATAGCTCAAGTCAGAATGGTGCATGTATCTTTTCTTTAAAAATAAGCACATGATTGAAATTGGAAAACTAGAGGACGGTTAAACATTCGGCTTCGAGCCAGGATGGTATGTCAATAGCGCCAATCAAAAGTAACTAAATATGTCAAAAACAAACGATCACAAATTTACCTCTATCGAAAAGCTAAAAAAATAGCGGAGAAAAATATATGGGATGCTTTTACGAACACCAATTACGGTTGTTCAGTAAAAAATGTGACAACTATTCCGTAATGTGATGTTATACTTGAACAGTTTATTTAGCTCGCCCAGTCCTTAACTGACGTTTTATCTTCACCGTTGATATAAAATAATATTGTCTTTTAATCGTGGTACTGTAATATCTTCAAACTCAAATCAAATTTTATATTGCAGATAATAATCAGAAACATTTAATAATAACATTTATTCGTAAAGAATTGACGCCATTATTGTTTGAGAGTTGTTATATTCTAAAATACGATCTATGTATATATTGGATTATAAATACTGTCTGTCAATACATCAATAGTCATTTATATTGTAAAGGTTCTATGATTTGCAATATGATGTAAAGGAAATTGATTTTATTGTTTATAACCGCAACATAACTTTCTTATTTTTATAATTTGTTCAAAGACCGAGAGTCGTTCATTGATGGAGTGATAGAAAATTTCGATTTTTGTTCGATTGTTTCTTTTTACGTTATCTGTTATTTGTTTAATATTCTCTAGTTAAATTTTTGACTTTATTCTAATCTGAGAGTTTTGATTAATTTAGCTTTTAGCTTATATAAACAATAATATTGTTTCATGCATGTAACAATAATTTAAAAGCTGTATATGTTTCATATTTTAGGATACTACGGGATATTATTTTTACATTTATTGAAATAATAACTTTTTGATGTACAATAATTTGTCACACACTTTCAGTTAAAAGATGATTTCCATAAAAGAGGTCGGTTGTTTTGGTCAGTTAAAGCTGATAAAATTATAATAAAAAAAGACTTGTCTACTAATTCTGCATTACTTATTTTACATCAAAGCTGATCAGTTGATTTCGCTCGCTGAAAGCAAAACTGATCCTAATTAAAAATAAATAACTTAGAATAAGTGCAAAAGTGTTTTTTCCTTAATATGAGTTTTCATTTTTATTTCAATGAGAATTATTTGTTTCTTTGCCAAGAATTGACAGTGGACACCAAAAAATTGATTGATGTAGTGACATACTTGAAAGGTTTGTTTTGCTTGAAAAAAGTTGATATTTTTGTTTTTTAATGAAAAGTAGGATTTGGCATGCTCAAATTATTAAAAATAAAATGTCTAAGTATTGATATTTGTGTCCTGTGGGAATAATAGTGGTCAAAAAGTTGCAGGTTCAAGTTATGGCATTATCAATATCGTATATTTATTTTTCTTTTATGTCATGATTTAACCAGTATAATTTTTCATTTAGTAAAAAACAAAAGTGTATTTTTATAATCAAAAATGTGGAAGAATATGTATTAACTCTCGCTTTCATTTAGAATTCAATGCTAACAAAAGGTGTGACAAAAATCTGCTTTTCAATGAATATTTTAAAATCAATATAGACAATGGATCACAGCATTATAATATCAATATCTTTTGATTGTTTATTTATACAAATTATATCAGCAAAGATTTCATTGCCAAAAAAATTTGTCGAGGCCGTTCAAGTATTATATAAAAGTGTAGAAACACGATAAAGCCAAGCAGATAAAATTGTAAATAAGACAAAAGTAAAATGAAATCATTTAATAATAAAGTAATAAAAAATGTTTGTTGGGTAATTAAAAATATATACACAAAATTTGATTTTTTTATACAATCTAAAATGTCTTTTCATCTGGTGTTACCGGAAAACAATATTCAATGTATTAAAAATATTTGTTATGTATTTCAAATGAAATTCTTTACTCGTATTAATGAGTTAGATACTGAAAAACGGTGACCATCTCTTAATCTGGAATTAATATCATATTTTACTGCACTTTGTATGTGTTACAATAACATTCACGGTGGGAAGAAACTATTATATTTAAAAATAGATTTTTTAGTACGTATTAAAAAAAATTAATAGCATCAGGACAGAATTTTCGGATAAGCGTAACCGTTTCTCATGGCGTATACATTTTTTTAATTAGTTACTGTATCATGAAATACAAAATAACCTATGTTAATTTAAATACAATATTTTCAACGGATTCAACGTTAAATTTAAAAAAAAAATTAATTCAAAATTAAAGGAATATCTTTATAATTTTATTTCGTCAATTTTCCACAACCTCGTATCTCAAAGAGTACAAGTTTTCAGAAAAGACATAAATGTACTTTATTTTACCGCGAGCGCTTTATTTTTATATCGCTATTAAACACTACTGGAGTGGTTTTGTCCTCAATATCTTTGAGGAAGATATTTAAGTAAAAAGCAAAGACAATTTCTATCAATGCTATTTTCTCCTTCATTCTAAGCAAAGCAAATGATCATATTATATTCCAACGTAATTGTAAAGGATTAAATAAAATATAAGTATAGTTTTTGGCATAAAAGTTTAAGAAATATGTGTGTATTGAATTTTTGAATCCATTACAACAAAAAACTCAAAACTGACGATGATTTGTTGTTACTTGGTGTGATACTTGTTTTGATTATTGGAACAGCATCTTCAGACTAATATTTTTTTAAAAATAATATTTCAACGCTGTAATTTCCAATATATAGTATTTGCCACACTTATGCCAACCATATTTAGTTACATATATTATAAATGAAATATATTCACTCCCACGACATAATTGTACTTTTTAAAATAATAAAAAGTGATTTTAATTATATAATTACATTAATCGTGAGCCTTTTGATATGCAATTAATGAGTGTTTGTGGAAATTACTATTTTCTCTTAGCTGTCAGGGATCTGTGGAGAAACAGCACAATCATTTGTCACTTTCGCGGATGATTTCTCGTTGAATGTAGGTGAACAAGATGTAAGAAATGTGGCTTGTAATAAAAGTTAGCCCGATATATCGACTTGATCGTGCGAAAGCTGTTTGATTATTTATCAAAGCTCTTACGGAAAACGAACACAGACGTAGCTAGAGTCCTATTAACGCATTTTATTATACCTGTTTTGGTGCAGCTGATTTAGTAACTCATTGACCGGTTTCAAACTCATTTATTTGTAAATATCACACGATTAGAGATTGTTTGTACTCCCGTTAAGCTGATGGTGAGTTATTCGCGAACTCATTATTGTCTTACACTTATGAAAATAAATGCTTTTTTTTCAACAAAGAAAGTGCTAGTTTCTGATCAGAGTATTCAATAATTATTTCACGTGAGCTTAAGTGCATTTACATAAAAATCATGAAATACTCTAAGCATTGTAAGAACTTTAAAAAAAAAACATTTTTTTCTATGATAATTTTAATGTTTCCAATTTTAGTTAGTATAAAATATAAGGCACCATATTTACTTTGATAGATAAAGTTTGGAGCATCATGTCATCATGAATTTACATCTACGTTCTGCTGTAAGGTTTATGTATATATATATTCGTGTTTATTTACTTTCCTACAGAAACAGTTTCATAACAGTTCCAAAGCGATAAAAAAACCTTAAGCGCCGTGTATAGTAAGCGATAGTTTTCATTATTTAACTCATAACTTATAGAAAAAAACTTATCTTTCTTTTTACAGCATCTTTTTTGTCTTGGGGTGTATATGAGCCACCTTTTGCAAACATGTGACTTCTCCATTATTAAAACCAGAAGATTTTGTTTTATTTTCCCGAAACTCATAATTTCCATTCTAGACTGTATTAAACAATTGTCTTATTATCAATGATTGCTAATTGAATAATAAGACATAAAGCTTATACATACCTACCCACTTTCGGTTTTATGTTCACCACAAGAATCGAACAAAAATAAATTAAGCACTGTTTTTACGGGCACAAGGAATCAGCTTAATTTCCGGTAATTAATAAACATTTAACCTGTTCGTGAAAGTGAAACCAATGCTTAAAATCCATAATTCTTAAATTCCTAAAAAACATGTCTTTTGATGATGGGTCCGAGTCGAGATTTGTTGTTTTTTTTATTAGTCTGTTGACTAAATTATATGTTAAGTTGGTTTCAAAATTCATTTAACTTTCACTGAAGTCACTGTATTAATTATAGAACCTTTTATAAAACGCCACATTTCGATTTAATAAGTTATAAAGCGTTGTGAAAAAAAACAATTAATATATACAGTAGTTAATGGTTTTTTTTAAAAACCCTTTATGAACAATTAAGCCACAAAAATAGTGAAAATACCTTATTACAATTACAATATTCGGGAAAAGTTGCTCAGCAGCAAGTTTAGTTTTTTTAATAATCATTATTTGATCTAATTCTATTTATAAAAATAAAATTATGAATTAGGATATACGCTGTCAATGTCACTTCAATTTATGAAAAAATATTTAAAGAAGAGATTGACTTCATTTAACAACAAACTATATTGAAGCCGAAATGATTCATTATCACATAAGTAATGGAATGATTTGAAAATACTCATGCACAATTCTCCTCATCAAATAATTGAAAATATTACTTGAATGATTTAAAATAACGTAATTGATATTAATAAACAATAAATTTTCAATTAGACGACTATTTTAAATAACAAAACACTGTTTTTGTACCAATTTAACATTTTTTATAAAGGTTTGAACCGGCTTTGTTTATCACAAACATTATCTAATAAATCAATGGTGTTAGAAGACTATACCTACATATTTATATTTTAACCAATGTAACAGGTAACACATCAATAGATAATTGGGGTTTTTCATTATTGATCGGTGATTAACCTTCGAGTACCTATATCTTGAAAAATCACACGGGTTCCGGAGCGGGGTACAATTGTACCCCCCAGATTTTTTCTCATTTAACGAAGTAAAAATTAAAATAATAAATGTCAGCAGTTCGAATGTTGATTTTGAGCATGCCCTGTCAAAATTAAGAGACAATTTGTCTTTTTGAATCATCCATATCATATTGCGTTGACGATACGTCAGGCGTATAGAAGCGGCGAGAGCAGACTGAACTAATCGTAAAGCGACGTCGTTCTCCCGGCGCGGGCGCAGGGTACGATGACATCAGGTGTGTAGAGTTTGCGCTCGGCACACGCACACACTCAAACGCAACGTGTATATGTGACCCAAATACCATTTGTTAACGAAAAACGTGAATATCTATTTTATTTTCTACAATTTTTCAGATTTTTTTTTTGCATTGTATTCAGTAGGATATGTTTGTAGATTACAATAAATATCAGCTAGATATTACCGATATTTAACAAATGGTTGGTAAAATAAGAATTTAGGGGCACGATTGTACCCCGCTCCGGAACGCGAAGGTTAAAAAATATATAAATTAAAGAATTGAGATATTCTTGTAATGAATTCGTAATATTAAATAGAGTTTCATTCATATTAATTAGCGTGTATATATAATTAGATTCACATTGCAAATCTATTGGCATTATCAAATTTAAATGAGAGAGGTTTAGTGAACTCTGCATGTGGGTTAATTCGGCACCTGTAAATAGGTCACTTTTAACACAAATTTTAGTCTTCTAATAATTATAAATACTAGGAATTTGATTTATACCGACTTATGCAGGGTCTGCAGTCTAGTGGTCACTGTCGCGCTTTACAGTTTTGTAACTTCTATATATTTATTTATCAATAGATGTACGTAATTGTTATACGTCTCGCTCTTATCCATACGATTTTTTAAAAAAACAATTGTGAGAGTAATTAGCTAACTACTATTCATATCTCAGCTCCAACCTTATAGTTTTATTTAACAAATTCTCGTAGAATAATTTATTTTACGATGGCTACATTAGTAGTCTGTATGTTCCACATCGTGGGTGGACGTGTAATTTCAATAACAATTTACAAAATACTTCTATCGTCTTCTTTCGTTTTCAGACCATTTTATCTTTTTACCTTATCCTTATAAAATTACTTTTGATTTTAACTTGATATAAAATTTATTTTGCACATTCAATACAAGATTTTTTAGAATAAAATAAATCAAATTCAAAAGTTGAATTTTTAAAACAAATCAGGCAGTAATAAACTCAATTGGTAATACCTAATTTATTAAATGATTTTTATAAGTGATATATTGCTCAGAAACGAAGTTTGTCTACAAATTTACTTTAAAAATACCGCAGATAAATGAACAAATATTCTTAGCTTAGAAAGTTGTCCTCATTCAAATGCCATCATTACTGTATTTAATAATTTTCTAAAATATGGAGCTTCAATAAACTGTTTTAAAATTGTCAATCTGCCATTTAAAATGTAGGAGGTTATTAATGACGACGGTAGGAATATAACAATGGCAAGAATCCCGTTCATTTAGAGTCCAAATTTTAAAACAACTTCCATATTGTAGTATTGACATATTACTTTGTTACTTTTGGACGAATTTGATAGTGAATAATGGTTATGATTGTATATTCAACTGCATTGAGATTTTAGTTGGTTCTTCTAAGCCAGATGTATTGTCAATTTGACGTTTTGTTTTCTACTTGAACAAAAACGATTGTTTTTTCTTGTGCGCTAAGTGAATAGCTTCCATTAGACATATCGAATGGATCCGTTCTAGCGTCGGTTTTAAAATACCAATAGAAAGCATTTTTGTTCTCAGATGGACAGTATTTGACAGATGAAATGCGGATGAAGACATAATAATAATATAAATCTAAATTAATGAAATATTTTACGGAAAGTGACAGTAGTTGAAATGTTATTGTTTGAAGGTTCGTCACGAATATTTTGACACGACGCGTAAACGACTTTGAAGAGAGTGACAAATTATGCACATGAGAGAATAAATGCTTAGAGATTTTGCATACTCGCTTCGGAAATTGCTGTATAAGTTTCACTTACATCATGTTTGATGTAAATATTATTTATCAACAGCGACTGTTTTTTTATGATATTTGGACATCTTTAAATGAAAGAAAATATGTGCATATCTAGTATATATATCACAAGCACAGTTATAATTATACCTTCAATATAGGTAATTTAATAATTATTAGAGTAATAAATCAAAACTTTTTAATACACAGCACGATTCAGAAGTATATAATATATATATGTTAATTTTAGTGGACTCTCAAGAAAAATGAAATGCTGAGGAATCCATCATAAGGACGTAAACTGGGAAAGATAAATAGTTGTGAAAAATAAATCTTTTTCTATGTGATGCTGGTAACGTCTCAGTTTCTTAATGAATAAGGTGTGTACTTATAATTACACGGTGATTTTTTTTTTGTATTCGTATATCTGAATGTACACAAAAAAAACTGCCCACGACAGTGATACTATATGTGTTATATAACGTTGGCAGGTGGCATTTCCTCCAGATGTATAATATTAATAGTATAATATGGGCCTTCGAGAGGTGACGTGAGCCAACTAGTAAAATGGTAAAACTTTTGTAAGTACACATCTTTATTTGGTGTTTTGGTGGATTTCAAATTTTTATTTTACGGAGATAACACTATTGCAAAGTGTATTAACTGAGGTTACTTCACTTTATTCGATAGTTTAAGACGTGTAGAATATTAAAATGTGTTCAAAAAAAATTATAAAATACTACTTGGCTCAAATCACCCATATATTCATCCGTACACTGTTTAGTTGAATATCATCCTACGTTGGTGTTTTATTATTTTGTTTTTTACAAACTCTTCCTACTCAAAAAAAACTGTGTTTCGGAAAATGGACAAGAACTCTTCACCTTTATCACAAAATTATTGTCTGACCCCTCCAGAGACGAGAGCTTTTTTCGGATAAAAAAAATATTTTCTAAGCCATATTGAAGTCACGGATAACTTTTATTCCTATCCAAAATTTAAAAAAAAAAACGCAAAGTCGTTGTATAGAAACCCCGCATGACTATATGGTCATGCTCATCCTTTTATTACCGTGTAATATTGAGTACAGACAGTAGTAAGGACAAAAGTGACCGTATGGGCTTGCAAACATTCGGGGTTGAAATATAGCTAAACGTGATTTTTTTAAAAATATTTACAATTTGACCTCTTTAGATCAACATAATTTCAAAACAAATATATTAGCAAAATAACTGTAAATAATTTTATGTTTTTATAAAAAAATATCTAACAGTTTCAAAAAGTAAATTAAAAAAAACGGAAATTCAAAAAATCACATGTGCTTTTGAAGACCGTTCCTGTTCCTAAGGCTGATGATTTAGTGTAGTCCGTACCCTTCTTAACCAAATATGAGCAAAAGCAACGATATTCAGGTAGAAAAAGTATGAATAGTGGGATCAATAGACAACGGTGTTTTGTGTGACCATATGGTGACGCTCGTCCTTGGAGGGTTAAACATCATTGATTAATGTAAAAATAAATCACTAATTCTAGCCTCGCCGATAAATGTGCTACAAACGAACTAAACATTTAGATACATATAATTAACTTGTTTTGACTTATCTGCCGATCTCTCATTGCGCAACACATTGTCTTAGATAATTTTTAACAGACCCTCGAGCAGGATGATTACAGTCATTCGACAAACACTTCTACTTTTGTTAATCACGCCTTTGGGCAAGACGATATTTTTCCCACGAAGAAGATTACTTACTTCACAACTAAGTTGCATCAAAGATCTTATTACATCTTTACTGATGATCCGAACAATACAGTAATCTTCAATGTATAATATAAGAATATTAGTTTATTCAACTAAATGCTAAAATTATAATTTGATATATTGGTTGTTCTGGCATAATTATTATGGCATCCAACCCGGGGATTCTGTCATATCGAGATCGTCTTAACACCTATCTTGGAATTTCTGAATTTACTATAAAACGTAAGAAATCTTATTTTTTCTGATTTACTACCATATATTTTAATAATAAAACAATTTCGAAAGTGTTATTCAGTTTGTTAATATACATACATATTTTTGAATAATAACCACATATAAATAAATTCATTGTGGTCTTACTCCCTCTCATACTTTGTAGTGGCCCAGGCAGTTTTTTTTTATAATTTATACAAAATTCAGTAGCAATATTTTTTGTTCATTTATCGATTTCTGTTAGAAGGCATTTCACTCCTTTGGCCCTTCAATAATTGGGTGTAGCGAGAGCGATCGGTAAACTACTAGTCCTGCCTTAGCCTTATCCTTCTATCCTCACTTCTCTCTTTGCGAAAGAAAGGTTAAGCGACTGACTAGCAAAAAGTTCTCGAAGAAAAACTTCCGTTGAGATACCTTCATTAGGATACCATATGCTAGACATTGGGAACGAACATGGATAAAAATACTAGGACAGGACAAGATTTTTTCAATTTGAAATTTTCAATGCACCTATTTAGTTAATTTTCTTGAAAAACGCACGTTTTCCTGTATAATAACGATATCCTGTTTCAGTTTCATCGTGTCAACATTTTCTATTTAATCAATGAACAATCATAACATGATTGATATCCATTCATTTTAGTCAAACGATTTTAATCAGTATGTAACTTATTTTTGGCTTTTATAGTTCGACCAACCTTCCACCAATACAGTTGATTATGTTATATTGTTTTTTTTTATTAAAAAAAAAAACGTAGTTTATCATTCATTCGACAGACTGACTGACGATTACGTTTGAAATTTCACTCTCTAATAATTATATGCAGATAAAAAAATTGCTCGATTTATTATACCGAAGATGTTAGCCCCTCACGCACTGTTTGTTCAGCTAAATGATAAAAAATAAATAAACAAAATTTCAAAGTCAAGTGCACAAAGATCTTCGAGTCTCAAAACACGTGATAACTTTCACGCTCCGCTAATTATTGTGCGATCAACAAAGTTTTCATCTTTATTTTTTTTTTTAATGGAGACGGACTTATCTATTTTACGCACTGCCAGCTTGATAACAAAAATCGCTCTCCATGGCTTTCTCGTCATAGAATTCTAATATTTTCTTAGCACACTACAATACATTCATTATTTCAATGTAATATTATTTACAAAATAGCCTACGGTAATAGATATAAAAGTGATAATTACCAACAAACAAATACAGCCATGTAGACTGTAAGCTTATATAAAATATATATTTGCCAATTATCATAGAATAATGTGACCATTTTTTTCCCACATTAATATGAAAATAAAGTACCCCTTTTAAGTTAATTAAAGTATTTTTTAAATATTATTAAATATGTAATGCCATTTATTGTAACGTGTTTTTAAAAGTCAAAATGACATTTAAGTTCTTTTTTTTACTATTATTAAGTTGATAGCTATTTTGGCTTTATGCCCTCGTTAAAGTTAGCTATAAATATACAGTCTTAGAATAGATACACCAAGTAACTAGACATAAGCATTCCAATGACATCCTTAATGACCAAACAAATATTAATCGATCACCATTGCTTAAATCCTTACAAGACGGTAATGTAAATAATTATAAACAATCATTTAAATTTAAACTTAAATAACTTTTTTTTTTTTTAATAATAATTTAATGTCGTTCCGAGAAACACTAAGTTAATTAAAAAAATATAACACTATACTTCTTAATATAAATTAGGATAGTAGAGTGGATTAGAGAATATTATTTATTTTTTCTAAGCCAGTATATATAGCTTATTTAATGTAAGATTAAACATTGTTCTGATGGCATAAGTCTTAATAGCTATCAATAACTATATAAAATAATTTTGGTAGAACTAAAATTCTTTCATTATTTCCCCATTATTAATATTTCGGCTCAATTGCAACACTTTTAAAAAAAATTGGTATGTGTTATTTAAAATCATTTTAAGATGTAAGCTTGCTATTCTTTACTAAATATATTTCTAAATAATCACTTTCTAATTAAACATATCGATATAAGTGAATAATAGTCAAAAGAAAAATCTTTTTTAGAAATTATAAATTATTAAGAGTTTTATTAATATATTATATCGTTGGTAGATATTAAGTGTATGAGATAATAATTTATTACATTTTTACCATTTTTTAAATATTTCTTACGCATTATAATCCATTTTAGACAAAGGCAATGATGTAATAGTATTTGAAAATGGTGCGGGACACCATTAAGCTCAGATAAATCTAAAGGACACGAGTTCATCTCTCCTACGTGAAAATGAAGAACTATTACAAGGACATCCAAAGGAGGTTTTATTTATTTTTTAATTTTAATCCGCTGTTTTATGTTGTATCTTATATAAATGTATTAAATAACTGTTATAACTTCAATAAATTTCTCAGCTTATTTGTTTGTCGAGTTTTCTCATTGAGTTTGTTTTAATTTTTCCAATTATTTTATTTAGATCATAATTGTATGAAATAATTATCATCCACTTACGATAAAGCAGTTACAGCACAAAACAACTCGATCCAATTGTGTGAAAGAAAAATGTTCTTTATCAACTTCTAAATAAATACTTGACAACTGAAGTATGTTTTAAAGTGTAAATATTATGTTTTATTCGATTCGAAACCAGACAACTAATGAATGATTGAGAATACACGTACAATATCTAAGCTGCATTGTTTTCATACAAACCTTTGAATATACGAATTTTATAGTAGACGAATTTTTCGTCATTAAAAATATACATTATGCAAAAATCTCTTTTTGATTGTTTTCAATGCCATTAGAGATCTTTTCACTTAGTACACCACCTATTAATATCTATAATATTTCGTATTCTTCTGTATTATTCATCCGTTAATGTAGTGAAATCAAGTGAAAATCGTAGCATAGTTTTGCAGAAACTAGGTTATTGAAATCGCATTCTAATATTAAATCATTTTTTTTCATATAAAATTAAAAAATAAATAATTGGGAAATCATTCTGAGAAGTCGATTATATAAATAAAATTAAGTATTTTTTGATATTTTTTAACACAATTATCGCATTCACTTGTTTTATTGTTTTAATGGCATAATTTGGAAATCTATATATATAAAAGAAAGTGGGGTTTGTTACACCACGTATATCTCGAGAATAACAGCTCGGATTTTAATGATCTTTGTTTTATTAAATTCGTATCCGCCTAGAATAGCAGAATAAGCATAAAAACATCGGAAAAATATCACGGCAAAGAAATTATGAAGACAATTAATATTCTCATACAGTTTTCAAATGGCGAACACCTTGAAATAATGAAAATGTCGTTTGTATGCAGATTTCATCCGCTAGGTGGCAATTTTTGCAAAATTCATTTGTTTCTGCTTCTTTTGCATACGATTGATAATTTTAAATTTAGAGTATGGATTATAATAAAACAAATCGATGATATAAAATGAAAACGAAATAAAATCGGATAATATTGAAATAAGGTTATGTTTATAATTAGGTGTGATATTTTTTTTGACAACAATATTACGCTGTTTGCACGAACGTTGCTCTACTTTGAGATGCCACGTTATTACACTTGGAAAGCTACATCGAAGAAATTTTAACGTCGAAAGCAAGGCGATGCGGTTCCTGCTCATCCGAATGATTACTGATGCTCTTGGTCGCATTTACAAAGTTCATCCGAAAAATGACGTATGCTTCTACTTGCATGTCAACAGCTCAATTTGCTTGAAAATGATACTCATTACAATCGCTCAAGAAATTGTTTCTGAATCTCCAAGTCAGATACGCACATTATTTTCTATCATTATTTTGACATGCTTCCCATCGAATCCCCGTGAACTGTGGAACAAGTACAAGGATGACATGTTCGAATACATTTTGCATCGAATTCGTGTCAATTTGGGGAATCCCGATCTCGAGGTGAATGAAGAGATACATAACCAGGCTTTGCTTAAGATCGAAGACATGTGTTACCTCATGTGCGGCAGTTTGGTAGTCAAGTTAGGAATGCCAACGCCAGATCGTGGAATGAACGACGCTTTCAATCGAGAATCGGAACGTGAACGTGAATATGATCGAGATGCATTGAACCAATCAGTTTGAACGAATGTACCACTGTTGAACCCTCAACAGAAGGAAATTAGCGATACGTTAATGAAGGTAATTGATGATGGAAATGGTGGCTTATTTTTCCTCGATGCGCCCGGTGGAGCTGGAAAGACATTCTTCATGTCATTGATTATGGCCACTGTTCATGCGAGATAAATAATTGCTGTAGCAGTTTCTTCTTCTGGAATAGCAGCCACGTAGATAGATCAACCGCTGCCGATGAAATAAACGCTTGCCTCAAATAATTGACAAACATGCGAGTTGCATTGCTAAACGATCCATCTGCCGAAGATTTCTCCAAGCAATTGCTGACTATCTATTTATTCATTGTTCAAAATTAAAATTACAGTACATGACATAACAGCTGACGCCAATTCGCCATGTACTTGAAAAATATAATAAGACAAAATATAAAATAAAACTACATAATATATCAGAATCAAAATCAACATAAAAAATCAAGAAATAAAATAGTGAAATTTTACAAACAGTTCACAAATACTATCACTAAAAATGTCCACTTCTCTAGGCAATGCGTTGATCAATCTAACGGCCCTTGGAACTGGTGATTTAAACCTCTTAAGCGAGGTATAAGTTTTTAGAAATAAAAGTTTTTGCTCATAGTTACGCCCACGTAAGAATTAATTGGGAGCATGTAAATTAATAGTCATGAGAATTTGAGGATTATTAACTCGGCCCCGAAGGAGAAGAGAAAAATGATTTAAGCTTGAAAACGATCTTCGGCTATCGTCGGTAACGACCGTGTTCCTGTTGACAAATCGAACAGATTGATTTCGTTTCCGCCGAATTTTAACAATTTCGTCTCAACGAAGGACGGCTTCATCAAAAAAATGTTCCCAAACGTCTAATCACAAAAATCACAATTGGTTGATTGAATGAGTAATTCTTGCGGCGAAGAACAAAGATGTGGATCATTTAAACTTCACAATTCAAAATCAAATCGTTGGTCCACTACATTCCTTCAAATCTAGCGAACTTTCGCAAGGTGCGCGAAACATTCTTGCGCAGACTGTACATATAACATATTCTTTCAACCAAAAAATAATTATTTCTGCTTCTCTATGATAGTGTCATCAGAAATATTTTGTAGTATCGACCAAACTATTTGTTTTTTTCCGTTTATTAGGGATTCGCGCCGCAGCACACCCAGCATCGCCTCGCGGCACACCGCTTGCGGAGCACTGCTTTAAACGACTGAAAAACTGACATGCAAGATTGCGAAACACTCAGCAAGGACCAAAGTTTTGGTAGCAAGTAAAATCATCACCTGGGATGAATGGACAATGGCGCACAAATGCGCATTGGAAGCACTCAATCAAACTATGAAATATCTGTGAAATGACTCAAGATGTTTTATAGGCGCAATGATTCTACTATCTGGCGATTTCCGCCAAACACTACCAGTCATTCCAAGATTGACCGCTGCCGATGAAATAAACGCTTACCGCAAATCACGACTCTGGCGCTATGTAAAGAAACTTCAGCTGACGACAAACATGCGAGTTGCATTGCTAAACGATCTATCTGCCGAAGATTTCTCCAAGCAATTGCTGACTATCGGTAACGGGGGTGTTCCTGTCGACGAATCGAATGGATTGATTTTGTTACCGCCGAATTTTCGCAATTTCACTTCATTCAACAAAATGTTCCCGAACATCTAATCACAAAAATCACAATTAGTTGAATGAACGAGCAATTCTTGCGGCAAAGAACAAATATGTGGATCATTTAAACTTTACAATTCAAAATCAAATCGTTGGTCCACTGCATTCCTTCAAATCTATCGACCGTGTAACAAACGAAGACGAAGCAACCAACTATCCAACTTCATTTTTAAACTTATTGGATCTGCCTGGCTTGCCACCGCGCAATTTACAACTGAAGGTTGACTCGGTAGTCATCATGCTTCAAGTTATCAAGTTAACAGAACATTTATTCACTTTTAAGGTGTTCACTGTCAATACTTGGTGGAATGGCATTAAAATAAAACATTTTTAGTGTTTTTCCCACATACAATTTATTTGATCAGGACCGGTTTCGCTCATCGCGAGCATTATCAACTGATGATAATGCTCAGATGATAATAACTCAGTTGATAATGCTCGCGATGAGCGAAACCGGTCCTGATCAAATAAATTTTATTTAGTGGGAAAAGTACTAAAAATGTTTCATTATTTTTATTACAACATTTATTGATTCTGAGGCGGTACGAAGTTCGTCGGGTCAGCTAGTTTTATATATTTTACAAAAAATCATTATAATCGTTTTCTTCATTAATTTTCTTGTATACAATAATATCGGGCAATCTCTACAACATTGTTTTTAAATAAGAGTATCGCATTGTTAATGATTACACAAAATCTTTAAAGAATTGCATTTTAGGGCTTAAAATTGCGAATGTGTAATTATGTCTAGAAGCTAAGATTTGGTTTTACAAATTTATTGAAGAAAATTCGTTGCTATACGAAATAAATCTCACACCACTGATAAGAATATAAGCTATAGTAATGAATGATTGGTGTTATGAGTAAGCACAATATATTATAATTTAGGAAAGATGGCGTGGCGTGATGAGTACAGCGATTACGTCAAAATACTCAAAAAAATATTTTCGGGCTTTCGTATTGGCGTACTGTACACCGCATAATAGTGTTATTCGACAAATTTCAATGATTAAAACATCATTCAAAATATTATAACACTATTTAACTGAGTAATCAAATAATATCAATATTAAATAAGTTTTTTAGTTATTTTACACATCAAACAAATATTTTAGTTTGAAAAAATCTTGATTTTTAACATAATTAACCCAGTCAACTTTAATTTATTAAGCCATTATAGCTGTACATGGTTTAATAAATTAATGAAATTATTTTGTAAGTACATACCGGAAACGCTGTCCCGGGGCAGGCATGCGCAATGAACAATGCAAATCCCGCCAAAAACATCCACGGCCGGATCTTCATCGTGATGGAATTCTGAAACAGTACATTTATGGTCATTATTAAAATACCGCCAATTTTTCGAATGATATAGTAGTTATTCCAGTTTTACGTGAAACTACGATGCCGCTTGAAGTTGTTGGTCAAACTTTATTATTTTATTACTAACCCTTTCATTGCGATTGGATTTGGTATAACTTTTGATTTGATTTATAATATATATATTTGGTATTACAGCTAATGCCAATGCGCCAAATATTTTAAACTTTTAGGGTTTCCACTGTCAATACTTGGTGGAAAGGCATTATATTAATAAAAACACAATATTCCTTTGTACTTTATTCCATTTTATTTAAATATCAGTTGACAGTGCTCGCAATGAACGAAACTGGTCCTGACCTTTTAAATAAAGTGAAATAAAATACAAAGGAATAATGTGTTTTTATTCAATGTTTAAAGTTGAACAAGAAAGACTCGATGAGCAGTTATTGTAAGTCACTCGAGATTAACTAGAGATGAATTTACATCACAAACACCCATGTCTTAAGTCTCAAATTTAAATATCCAAATTTGACATTGACCTTACCGGGAATCAAACCCAGGCCCGCCTGGTCTATAGAGCAAGCTCTAGCCAACAAGACCACAGTGGTTGATATATTTACATACCAATAATAATCAAAGGGATAGTTGATATTTTCAATTCTTTTAAGAATATACAGAAAACGGATGATGTGGAATTAACTTCCAGCACTTACATAATATTATAATATAAAAGCGTGATTGACTCGTGACCAATTAGTCTGTCTGTGTGTGAGTAAGTCGGCGCTTGAAGATACCGAAACGTAATTGGCTGGTTATTAGAGATGCTTATGGAAACGCACCTATTAAAAATCTTTAAGATGTCGGATTTATGTCGCGTTAAGCTCTCTAAATAAACATTTTTTCTGACCTAAGACGCTCAAACAAATACACACTGTTTGCTTATCAATTTATTTATAATAAAGTTAATTATCAATTCGTAGCGTGTTTTTTATGCATATTTCTAATTCAATTTCTTTGTTTTGTGTGCTTTGTCAAATAATGATAAAATGTTGAAGAACTACTTTTACTTTTAAAAGAAATTTTTCAACTATTTCGACACTAAGAAGATAGTTGAGATATTGTGTGCAGGCATAAAAAAAATACACTAGTATTTCATTGTTCATTTTAATGAAATGCACACAATAGTTAATTCGATTTTTTCGGCAACTTTACGACGTAACCTCAAGACACTGAAGAAAGCTTAAATACTCAACTAAGAGACCTTATTTAATTAACTTAAACCTTATTAATAAAACACTAAGGTTTTTATTATGTATACTATTATTGTGATGAATAGTTATAATAATCAACTTTCGATTCTGGTAGTGTTGTGTTTCATCGTTTACGATAATTATAAATGGATAAATTATTGCACTAGATAAAAAAAACAATAAAAAACGTAACAGGAAATAAAAATTCACTGCTCCAAATATTAAATATACTAAAATCTGACCTTATCAAATCATTTAATATACTTAATTTTACTTGTTAGCTTCCTTATAAACGCTTTAGTGTTTTAAATCACCACAATAAATATCAAAATTAATGAGAGAAAATACAGATGTAGATGATTTACTTCTTGTAATTATTACCCGCGTACTTCGATTTATGTTAGAACTGGTTTTGTTTTAATAGGCTATTAATACTGAAGATGCTGAGATAAAAAAAAATGTGTTTTGCTTTCTCATAATGCAAGATATTAATGATAGTTGATTAATACACCATATTGCGCACTACTAAATCTTCACGGATCTTGAAATCATTTGCAAGTAAAAATCTTAAATAGCCAACATAAGATCAATAAATAATTATGACAGTATACTAGACAATATTTTTAGATGTACAAGTTAAAAAAATGAATTGATTTATTTCTGTTACGTGTTGGTGCCATTTACTTTTTAACTAACATAACCTAACCCTACTTCTTTGAAAAACAATACAAGCTATCGATTTATATCTTCTAATTTATTAGACAAACTTCCTCGTGGCAAATCTTTGAATCATTGGTTAATGATTATTTTTTGATAATTGTAATCAATTAATTACAGTATTCTAGCATTGCATTACATATATGAGGAGCAAACATTCAAAAATTGTTTTGTCACACAAATTCAAAGCTTGGAAAATGATGATTTAAGTGTTGCAAAACTGACGGTTTGTATGAATGTGTCAACTTTATGATTTCATTTTAATATGAAAAAAAAACCTTTTTGAACACTAATTTTGATTTCCATTCATAGGTTTTATTATGGGCTATCAGAATTGATATAAAACCCCATTTTTCAAAATTTGTGACAAAACACTTTTTGAATGTTTGCTCCTCATATATTGATATAAGTGTGTCAATTATTTACATTTAGTTCACAACTTTGTACCGTTTTTTGTTGCTGTTTTTGCCAATTATTGAAAGAATATTTTTTATTGTATATGAAGACATAAAAGAAAACATATGTGAATCATAATTAAACAAAAAAATAATTTGTGATGTTTTTGACGATCAGAAATCCTGCACACTTTTGTTACCGTTTAACCATTAATTAAAATACATAGTAAGCTTGCTTATATATTTTATTAAATATTTTAGATTGGTTAAAAACCACAAGTAGACTGCCCTATATATATTTCGTTTTTAATTTGCTCTTACAAGCGGAACAATAAATAATTCTCTGTTAATATACACATGTAACCGTTAATTACTGAGACCGGATAAATTAAAACTGATAATATATACGGTTGAAGTAATTCGATATATTTTTTTAATGAATTCGGAAATATTTTTTATGAATCATCAAAAAAAATCTGAGAACCATAATTTAGCTTAACATGGAGTAATAGTTCATTGATTAAACACAAGATAGTATACTTATTTGACAGGATTATGACACATTAAATAAATCAATAATTGTTACGAACAGTTTGTTTATATAACTCAATATAATTATCATAGACAATTATAAAAAGACTCTGGGAAACTTGTCACAAATACAAATTCGCACGTTTACAAGTAACCTATTTAATTTCTCAGTTATACAATAAAATAATATATTATATTTAATCAACCTATTGTGTTGCTCCGTACATTTTCTGAGATAAACAATATATAATTCATACATCCACAATACAAACAATTAACTTGTTATATGCTTAGTGGCGTCTTCAAGCCGGTAAAAGCAAAAACCGGGTACCCGGTTACTAGGGTCTTTTGAAAAGAACTGAAAACCGGGTAATTGTTTGGGTAATATCTCTTTCGATGTAATTAATATAATATAAGCAACAATTTCATTTGTTTAGTTCCATAAAACCCATATGAAACATTATATGTAGTTCATATTATAAGTATAACTTAAGCTTTTTAGTTTTATAATGATTAATAAGAAATAGGAAAGCTAATTTTTAAAGTATATAATACTGCTATACTAATTTACGGGAACTGTAACCGGTTTTCCGGTAAATTTGGCCGGGTATTTGAAAGCCCTTGTGTTGAGATACTACAATTAACTTGTTACGTGCATATTATACCGGTATTTTAATGAGATTAATATTGTTATTTTTTCTTTATGTTAATGAATTTAATTTATTTATAAGTATCATAATAACACCTAATAAAGTTCGCACAGACGTCACATAAATTCTCTCTTGATTTCTAATTGCCAACTATTTAACGATATAACTAATAAAATGTAAATACTTAACAGAATACATTTTTAAAATTGTATGTATATCCTATTCATCTAAAAATATAAGCATTTTTGTTTGGTTGGATTACTTATTTGTGTATATTATTATAAATAATGTATTTTGTATTCGGGTTCTATGGCGCAGCGGTAAGCTTTGTGGGCTTCCGTGCCGGATCTCACGGATTCAAGTCCCAGTACGAACAGCATTTTTTCGGTTGGTTCGAACTTCGAAGGCATGATATTCTCAACCCGGCCCTGACTATGACATCTCAAATTCCTTTACAACACCTATCCAATCCTTAAAATGAAGTTAGCGAGAGTGATTATCTAACTCATTGAAAAAAAAGGGTTGAGTAACTGGTTAACAATTAATTCTAGCAGAAAATGTTTGTTTAAAAAACTCTATTAGGACTTAGGAATTTATATGGTCCACTTTGGAAGCGGCGATGGTAAAAAAAACAGTTTAATTAAGAAAACACAAATTTGTAATTTTTCTTTTTAGAATATGAAAATTATATTTTAAATGAATTTCCATGAAGTATCCACTGAATCCATATGCTGTGTTACAATATTTTATATCGTATCGTTGTTAAGCAAACCACGTAAGATCTTAAAGAATGTCAAAAGGCCAGTAGTCTTAAAATCGAAAACGAAAATGAGTAAATTATGCGAATCTTAAACACGACGCGGATAGGCCGTTGGACCAGTTCATTCCACTTGGTACACTTCACTGCCTCTAACTTACGCCTTGCTTTCACATTTTCGATACAATTTCAACCATTATAATATATAATATAATAAACAGGTATTATTTATACCAAACGTATTCTTGCGTATAATGGCAATAGTAAATATTGAATACGCATGATTTTCACTTGTACTCCGATTGCTTACAACTAACCAACTGGTATTTTGCCATTGATAGTGTCAAAATATCAACTGTCAAATTCTCTTACAAAACCACCAAATCGGAAACGATTGTTAAACTGATATTTTTATAAATAAATGATTTATTTATGACATTTGAAAACGAATTCATTAGACATATACGTGCTTTATTTGAAAGCGATAACGCTGTAAAAATATAAAAATACTATTTTCATTCCCCACGAAAAGCTTTATTAGTATTAATTGATTTGGCATTTACTTGGTAGAACTCCATTTATAACAGATTAAAAATAACAAAGTATTTTAGTTCTACAGTTTTTAATAATTTTATTTGTTGATAGCAATTTCGGCTTGCGCCATCGTCAGAACTATGTTTAAACTAATATTTTGCTCAGCTATATATACTGGCTCTGAAGAGATACACAATGCATCAAGTTATTCACTCTAACATCCTAATTATAATTACAATATTACACTTATGACGATGGCGCAAGCCGAAATAGCTATCAACGAATAAATTTATTAAAAACTGTAGAACTAAAATTCTTTGTTATTTTTAATCTGTTTATTAGTATTAATTTATAATTGATAATTTCAACGAAAATTGTTTAACGAAAACATGTTATAAATGAGTCATACAAGCTTTCTTTTTTTGGAGCGTAATAATTATTGATTAAGGTGGCATTTACTTGATAGAAATTCATTGTAATAAGGTAAAAATATATCATCATATGATATGATGAAGGCACAAGCTGAAGTAGCTATCAACCAGTGGCGGCCGGTCAATGTGGCATTGGATCAATTTCATGAAATAATATTCAAAAATAAAATTTATACCATTCACTCATTTTAAATTATTCATGTATTTTATTCATGTATAGAACTTAAAGAGCGTTATAATCATTACTGAAAAAATGATGTATCAATTCGTAGTAGTCAATCTCACAAACTATATAAAAAATAATTGGCTTCAGAAAATCAATTATTTTTTATCATTCCCTCTCTCTCTCTATGAACTGTTTTCAGCATAAAATTTAGTGATTGAAAAGAGATAGAGACCTCGATATATTTAATCATTTGTCAAATTTCAAATAATTGATAGCTACTACAATATAAACTTGACCAATAAGTCCACATTAAAATAAATGACAATGGTTAAATAAAAATATAAATACACAGAATTGCCTTTAACACGATTTTAAAATAACAGGGTCCACTCAAATGAATGAATTTTTGTTTTGACACGATTCCCATAGACAAATAGTAATGATTCCCAGAGAGGTGAAGTGAGCTAAGTGATATTTTAGGAACCATCGAGTTGGATGCGTTATAATACTCTACTAGTCTTAAAGTATCATTGAAGTAAAATGAGCTCACTAAGTACAAACTGCGATAGGGTTATAACATAAAATTAAAATATGCAACCCAACAAAACCAATAAAAAAGTTTTACCATTTTACTACTTGGCTCACTTCATCTCTCGGGGGCTCATTATTAACGGATAAGAAATTCAATAATAAAGGACGATAATAACACTAGTCTTCATAAGACATATTAGACGTGACAGATATTTCTAAGGATGAGAGCTATATGATTCCAGTTCCTCTTAAGCGTGTGCGTATATTTTCAAGTAGCGATGAATAATATGTGTTTTTTCTTAAAATAAATACATTTAAATTTGAATCGTTCAAACTATGTACATTCTCACATATTTTGTCACTAACGACCCGGGTTTCGCCTTTAGGCATCTTCAGGCATTCAAGTGCACGGATGAACATGAACTGACGCTTAGTAAATGAAAGTTTCGTGTTTATATAAGAAATAATTTAATTTATTTTTTTAATTATTTCTTATATAAACACGAAACTTTCATTTAATAAGCGTCAGTTCAAGTTCATCCATGCACTTGAATGCCTGAAGATGCCGAAAGGCGAAACCCGGGTCGTTAGTGACAAAATCTGTGAGAATGTACATAGTTTGAACGATTCAAATTTAATATTGAAAATCCACCAAGCACCTTCAGTCGAAATCTTAAATTATATAAATACATTTGCTAAAAAAATATTTTGAAGTGATTTTCTATTCCACAGTATAATTCTTTTTTTAAATAACACAGTTTTTTAAATTTAGAAAAACAATCTTCAATTTTCCATGTATTCTATTATTTTTGAGTTGAGTTTATCCGGCAATACAATACAACTGTGACTTTGACAGTGGAATTGACATCAGCTGTTTATGTTAAACATTATCACTAATTTATGTAAACTTAGAAGTGCATCAACCCCATACATCTCAGTATCGATGTCAGCAGCATCATATGTAAATTTATTTATTACAAAAATATGCGGTCGCATATTTATGATTACCGGTAGAAAGTTGTATAATCTTTTAAAACAAAAGATTGTTAAAAACAACTTTGTTTTATTATGAAGGCTTAAATAACACATCAATATGATTTGCAAGAAATGACAACGACGTTTATGACATACATAAATTGACTTGTCGATAAAAAATATTATTTTCCAAACAAAATTAATTATTAATGATGCTATTTTATCGATTAAACCAAAGTAAAAGAACACATTATTGTTTGCAGTTAATTGTTTTTTATTTATATTGATTGAATTGGAATTTACTTGGTAGAACTCAATTATAATAAAATAAAAGATAGCAGCGTATTTTTTTTTCTTCATTTCGATAATTTTATAGCTATTTCGGCTTTAATAACGAAAATACGGTCGAAATTAAGATTACTTTAATTTTGAAAAATATAGAACTTGAATATATTGTGATTTTCGACCTTATTAGTAACATTTTGACACTGCAGTTAAATTTTCTATGATTTTCCAACATTTTAAAATGTTTTCGTCTTGACAAAATTTTAGTTTGTTACTAAAGTAACAAACTAAAATTTTGTTTAAATCTAAAATATATTGATTTATTAATTCCAAAAAATATGTCGGAAAAAGATTACTAGTTAATTCTGTAAAAAAAATATGATATGGGTTTTTAATCAAACAAAATTATACATATGTATAGATATTATATAAAATTTATGTTGTATACCTTATTCTTGTCAATGACGGCGTGTGAGAAAGGAAATATTATAATAACTAATTTAACATAATGGTTATTTATTTATTTTACTGTATGTTTTACATTAGTGTCGCCATACGTAAGTTTGTTGCGTTTTCTTTTTTTCTCTTATATGCAGTATGCAGCGAAATAAATTATTGTGAAAGCCAGGCGATAAGTAACATAAAATCGAGTGATGTAAAAAAAAAGAAAGAAACTGTGCATTATGAGGTTACATACTGGACCATTCAAGGTAGTTCAGAACCTTTCATTTTTCGCCAATAGCCATTTTATGAAACTTTTTGTAGAGTAATGAATTTATCAGCTCGCGGCAAAAAAAAGTTTTTTTTATCAGGCACGATTTATTTGTCATTTCGGTTTTGAAACTATTATTTGATAACATTAAGCTTTTCGACAACGCCTATTTATTGTCAACTATTATTACTTTGTAACATTAAATTGTGACTTAAAAAAAACACCGATTAACGTTGATTAGTAATATTAGTCACTTGCGTCATATGGCGTCTGGCTGTATCAAACGTAATTAATAAACGTGTGTACAATTCTTTACAAATATTGTTACAGATATAAAAATATAAAACCGTTACATTCTTGAGGGTTGAATAACTTCTTTCAAGCTGTACCATCATTTTAACGTTTCCAAAGATAAATAAATAATAAATAATTTGAGCAATTTGAGCAATTTGTATTTGAATTTTCAATACGTTTTCTGTAAGTACTCAGTGAAAAGCTTACTTAACGATACCGGTAATGTTCTAAAACAAAATTTGGAATAAAAACTTATCATACTTTTAAAATAAATCTATATGTTTTTATCTGTAATGCGAGGCATGACATAAAACTCTTTCACGCAACGCATTGAATAAATGTTTACAGGTGGCATTGCCTCCTATTATACACAATATAAAAAAAAATATTATTCTGAAAGTAAACACAATATTTATATAAAAAAATATTCTTCTATATATCTAAAATATCTGAGTAAATACGTAAGATACGGCACCGTGCCGGATCTCAAGGATTTGAGTCCTAGTACAAACAGCATTTTTCGATCAATTTCTGTTCGAACGCGTGGGTGATTGTGAAGTCTTAAAATTCCCTCCCACACTTCCAACCCTTCAATAACTGGGCGTAGCGAGAGTGATAAGTTAACTACTAGTTCTGTTCTAGCTTTATCCTTCTATCACTACTTCTTCTTTTTTTGGAAAAGACAGGTTGAGCGACTGAGTATCAAATAGTTCACTTAGAAAATATTCTGTTGAGATATCTTCATTAGGAGGCCATATGCTCCACATTGGCAGCGGACATGGATAAAGAAATACCTAAAGGATCTGTTTTTATTTATGTATATCTCAATAATAAAACATTATTATTTCGTACTGATTCTACAATTTCATGTTCTGATCAAGACCAGTTCAGGTAATTACACACAGTTGTGAAATGCGTTCATTTTTATATAAAAAAATGGTGATAAGCTTTGATATATTTTTATCATGAAATTCTTCTTTGGCCATGTTTGCACCACGCGGCACCTCTATGTTTCCCTGTCTCCCGCCAGTAGCTTTGCTTCCTTCCATGACATGCCAGCATCCCTCAGTTCCACCGAGTACATCCTATGGATAGTACCCGACGGACTTCCGGGACGCCGGAATCCCACCGGCCGAAAGAAGAGGCAGGCAGGATTGAGGCTTTCCAGAGGCATCCGCAGCACGTGACCCAGCCAATTCCAACGTCTCTCCATAACCACTGACGTGACGGGACGCTGTCTTGTACGCTGTCTTATCTCTGAATTCCTCACAAAATCATAAATATTCTTGTAGTTTTCCTTAATATTTATTATTATAAGTAAATAATAATAACATATATCCATTTTTTTCATGAATCACATTTTTTTAACTTTTATGATACGTGAGACTATAAAGTTGTTAGTAAATAAAGAAGTCCGGATAAATAATACGCTATGAATATTCAGAGCGTCATTAAGCTTATAGATGGATTTAACATAACCATATTTAAATAATAAATTTATTATGATTTACTCTCGATTTCTCAATAAGGTGGCTTGTCTTGTTTTAAGAATCAGGTGGGTGTTGCCAGCCGGAAAGTGAATCTAAGTGGATAGTATTTTTCCAATTTATGATACAAGCTACGTTTAACGCTTGAAAAGAAATCAGTTTTTGAAAGTTGCATATGGATTTGATATTCAAATTGGTAGATATTACATTTTAATAACATTGGTTACAACACGTGATAACAATGCAACCATTTTGAAGGCGGTTATTTCATAATCATGTTTTAGACTATCAACAAACGTACAAAATTTAGTAATATTGAAAATTTAATTGCAAAAATTTCCATATTATAAATTTGGAGTACAACAAATGTTAATATTTGTATTGCAGAATCATTATGTTTTTATTAAGGGTAAGTGTAGCGGTCTACAGCGACACCTATAGTTAAGACGAATTATTTACAACTATTCGTGTAGTTGATAGAATCTAGTTTCATGTGTTTCAAAACATCCCAGTTAAGTTTAACATTCCTTATTATTCTATTAAAATAAACTTTATCTTTAACATGGTGACAGTGACTTTTTTTAATAAAAAATCGCATCTTAACCAAAACACTCTATTTATTTTTATACTATATTATTTTTCTTAATTATTGGTGTTGCTCGCAAAAAACAAAAGGTTTGTATCGTTATCCTAATCGCTAATAAATAGATGTTATAATGTTTCAAAATAATTGAATTAAAATAAATAACTATTTAATGGTATATCAACTTGTAGGTAAATTAATATGCTTTCAGGATAATCAATCGAAAAAAATGCTTTAGAAGCATTGGAATAAAGTTTTCGATTGGGTTTGAAGAACCATCAAATATGAATTTATAGTAATTAATAAATCAAGAAGGTATTTTGCTTAGTATTATATCATCCAGTGCTGACAATAGTCAACCATATTTCAGTTATTTTTTAAAAAAAATATGAGATTATTACTTCCGAACACCACTTGAGCAGAGTTTGGTGAAAATTAACCGAATACATTTTCGTGCGCCTGTAACTAAGTAGCTTTTTGCAAAAACTGTACACTAGAGATTAAACTGCTCTTAAAATATAGCAAACCACATAGAAGCCGCGTAGCAAGCCGTACAATGTAAATTTTCAGTAGTGTCAAGAGGGATTTATAAACCATATTGTATATTTTTTTCACATTTATGTCTTTTAGCATTGGTATAATTGGTAAATCTTAATAAATTATAGGTACCCGAATATCTAATTCGAAGACTGTTTTAAATGGTTTATTATTTGTTTGTTTTCGTTGACACTTACAGGGGACGAAAAATATGATGAAAACCCTGTAAGCTGTTACGCTTAATTAAGAAATCAAATATCAATCGCTTTTGCCCAATCGTTTTCTTCATACTAATTATGAACGAGTTTACGAAAAGAGAGTTGCCATTTTAGTTTACAGCTGGATTTATCGTTTTTCAATTTGGCACTGTGTTGGATAATATAATAACGGATTTGTTATTTGTTTGGCATTATGTTCGCAATTAGTTAATTTAAAGTACGAGAAGCGAATATGTCAAACGTATTGCATAAAAACTGTAGAAGTTACATTGTCTTTTGATTGTTATTTTTTTGTGGAAAAAAATCCTCTTTGATCTTGCCCGCTTAAATGAAACATACAAGAGGTACATAACGATGTCTAGTTGTAACTCATTCTTTTGATTTTTTGAATTGTTATTTTATATATTATAAGCTACATGTGTCGTGATAATGTAAAGTATAATACAATAAAACATCAAATATATTGGGCAAAAATCATCAAAATAAAATTAGAAACAGGATAGGCAGTTATCATTTGGATATACTATTTTTAAAACAATGTGCGATACAAAATTTAATCATAACGTGTTGTTGATTTTAGATTATGAGCTTATAAATAATACTGAACAAATTGAGCATTGATTAAAACTTACGGTGGAAAATTAGAAATATTCTTATATATTACTCGGAAACTACTTAACCAAATATTTAATTGCACGAAATATTTTTTGAACATAACAATTAAAAGTGTTATTAAAAAGGTCAACCAATATTCAGATGACATAATTTATGTAGTTGACAATAATTAAAAAGGCCATACCAGCACCGGTTTCGCTTTTCTGCTTAATTTAATTTTCATTTAACGATTATTTCAATTTACGCAAAACCGGCTTCGCTCGTTTTGATTGATTGAAAAATAAGTTTTATGATAGACTACAAACGTTCTATACATAGGAAAGCTCATATGCTTAAGAAAAAAAATAGTGACATAATCATTTAATTTTCTCACAAGTAATAAAATATTAAAAAAGGTATTATTGTATATATGTTCATATTTAACATGGATAATATTATATTATATTTAAAGAAATATTATTTCTAATAGTAAAATTTGTAGCGAGAAAAATAATTTAAATTAAGGGTAGTTTTCACGAGATTTTCTTTTCTTGAGTTTAAAAACCTTGAAACTTAAGTTAGGTAACAAAATTAGACATACGTTGGTTTCACTTCACTTCAGCAAGCGATGTATTTCCTAAAAATTCCTTGAAAATTTCACAGATCGAATGCAGTTCAGCGGAACATTACAATCGAAAAACGTTCACTTGTTTATTGTCGTTTGCGACGTATGATGCATTATTTATTTTCATCAAACATCCTCCAGCAGATTCCTTTTGAACAATTAATATACGAACCAATTTTAATATTATCTATTTACAATTTACATTTTTTTTCACAAAAACACGGCCAATTTATCGAACAAAATAGTTCCACTTATTTTTAAATTATGTACATTATTTTTTCAGCGGCAACACTCTTTACGGCGGGAAACTTAAATTAATACATATAGGGTTGCGTTCACTTGTTTTTTGTTAACTGTCACCGGCGTTCTAAGTTCGAATTTTTATCAAGCAACGCGGTTCATCAGAGAACAGATATATTTAACTGTCTCGACACAATTGCAGTTTATCGGCAGCTGTCTGAGCGAGTTTTGAAAAATAAAATAATACTGGTAGACCGACGATAAAGCGCGCCGGACCGAATCGAGTGGAACAACTCTCTTTCACTTAGACCGGAGCTTTGGTTGTTGGCCGAGTGGCGAAGTGGCGAGTCGCTGGTGTCGAGTCGACGGGCCAGCTGTCAAAAAGAGACTGGTAGATTTTCCATTAACAGTTTGATATGCGCTTGCTCTGGTTTCGGCTGCGGGCGGCCACCACCTCCGGTATATCGAGACGGTTGCAAAAAATATCATTGGCCGTTTGCACCACGATAACTTAAGCCTGCATCATACAAACCTACGACAGTTAATTATTTAATGATAAACGCTTTCAATTAACAAGGCCGGTGTCTCAATAAAGACTGTTTTGCACAACTAATATTATGATCCGTTCAAGAGCGAATCCATCAGGAGAGGGTGTTAATATGTCTCGATCAATAAATTTGTTATTTCTCAAGGAATTTGAATAAATTTATCATACCTTTTTATTTTTTAATACATAACATGAACTTCTCATCTTCCGCCAACGACCACACGAACCTTGAACGGTTTCTGATTTTCCAAGAACCTCAAAAAACGCATATTTCATTTTTTGAAGAAACTATTATATTTAATGATAGATGTAATTTTCGTAAAATTTTCTTCGCTTCGTAATTTACACTTCTTTAGAGTGTTAACGTAGGCACAAGAGATGACTTCGACAATCACTCATATGAATTTGATATTTCTATCAAAGCATACTATCAACAGTATTTTAGAGCGATTAAATCTCAACCAACCTTCGATAAAAACAATGAATGTCAAAATTCAATCATTTGTTTTAAAAGGAAGAATTTTAACAGCATTTGAATACTTATATTATGTATATTAATTATAATTTAAATACACCGAAGGCTCAAAGTAAATAAAATGTAAGAGACCAGCCAAACTGAAATTTTTGTGATACGAGATATCAATTGAAGTAAAAAAAATATTTTTTTATGATTACCATAAACTTCACATGACGTGTTTACAGTAAATTAAATTTCTCTGTTTATTTTAAAGTTTGCGTTGATTAAAAACACTAACTAAAGCAAGGCAATGGTATCTCTTTTTTACTAATTACTGTAAAGAAATTAAATTGAAATGTTCTAATGAACTGTATGTATATCGTAATAAGTTTTCTTTTTGCTATGGTTATTGTCTTGAATATTATTTTAACATGAATTGATAGAAAGCAAGCACAAATCTAAAGAGAAATTTGAATTTAATAGCTTTACTCTTGCGTTAAAGGCCGCCAAACCGACGCGACTCTTCTTGTAAACATACATACATTATTATTATATTTTTTGTTTATCTTATAGAATCTAGCTTCTAAGTGAGATTTTATTTTAACAATTATAACCAATCTGCTTGATTGATTTCAGTATCAATAATTGACTAAGCATAGCAACAGTAGAAAAGATTTTTCATTTTTTTTTTGTTTTTATAGAACCAACCCGTTATCATTCAATTTAATTCATAGAAAATTGACACATAAATCCAATTGTACATAGAACTTGAATATCAAGTTTGATAAACCACTTCGTCACTTCGTTACAATGAAATTCATACATTTCTTTCACTATGAATAAAGAAAATGTGGCGAAATAAAAAAAACCCTTTGTATACAGACACAAAACTTTACAAAAAATATATTGAATGACTGCCGATTTTCAACATAAAAAAGGTGTGGCATTAAATATTAACCTAGTACACAAAATATTTTTAATTTAGACTAGTACAACTCGTACAAGGCAGCATCTTGTTAAGGATTTTGTTGTCTTGGAGAGACGTTGAAACAGGCTGGTTTTCGTACTGCAGATGCCTACGGAGAGGCACAAATACTAAAATATGCTATAGTGATTCATTATTTATGCGAGCACTGGCTCACATTTTACCCTAGCGTTGAATCCATATAGTATGTTAAGAATCAAAATAAGAAATTTGATTATTTACATACTGCACTAATTGAACGATAGGGCAAGAAAAAAACCTGTTCAAAAATAGTTAATATCCATTTATAAAAGCTTATATTGCTGGTCCGCAAAACATTTTTTGATTTTTTGGTGGTCCGCGGATGTAAAAAGGTTAAAAAGCATTGTCCTAGATGACTGTCGGATATTATCAATTAGATTTATTCGGTGGAACTGACGGATGCTGCTATGCCATCTGAGAAAGCAAAGCAATTTTGCGGAAGACAGGAAATCATAAAGGTGAAGCATGGCGACCGTATTCTCTAAGTAGAGAGTAAATATGGTCAAAAAATAAGAATGACATTCAAATAAAAGAACACTATTTTTGTGATTCAAATAATACTAAAACTATATTATTTTTCATGTAGTACTGATCTTTCTGATTAATAATGAGTATGTTTATTGAAAATATATTATCGCACATCACGTATAAACCACTCATACATTTAAAATAATGATTATGTCCCTCTCAGTGACAAAGTGCGAGCGAATTTTTATTTTAAACTCACCTTAACTAAGTCAAGTCACTGCCCAAACGTTCCATATTTACGCCGGATATCTGAACATTGCGAAGCTTTCACTATTTCGTTATAAGTCGATTATTAAATATATCATATTCACCATCATCGATTGTGTTGGTTATTTTGGGTCGTGATCTTATTACAGACATAATTTTATTAAGTAAATTTGATTTTGTTAATCCATAGTGGAATATAACACCAAATAATATATTAAAAATTACATATATTGTTTTTAAGGAACCCTTAAAAATTATGAATAGGAGCTTTACTGTTAACATTAAATTTCTAAATAAAAGAAAATGGATTTTCATTGACACCGTTTCTTATGTATAGTAAAAAAATATATTATTTTTTTAATGTTTACAAAACTCTACTGATATCATATATCATATATATATATGAAATGTGAAGTAACCCAAGTAGCAAAACGGTAAAAGAAACTATTGTAAGTACAATCATGTTTTAGCGTAGTAACGTTTTTGTGAATTGCATATTTTTATTTTAGGAAGAAAACACCGTTGCATTATTCACTAAGCTTGATTCACGTTTACGATATTTTAAGATATATAGAATATTAAAACGCTCCTTACTAGTTTTTTTCCTAAAATACCACTTGACTTTTCATGGACTCGTATTATAATCAAATTCTCTGACATTAGGCGATATTGAATGATTAATAAAGCCACATCTTGCTTTTACTATTTTCTCACTTATAGTTTGTCTAAGCACTTAAAGATTTTAAGCTTAATTAATATATCTAGATTTGTTGTTGAATCTCTGAATTGATAGCTTTTTATACTAATTCTCATTACATTTAATCGGTTAACTGTTTCTGAACATCATCGCTCTGGTGTATACAATAATTAACCGTATTTTTTACTGCACGACTTTTTGACTCCAGAAATTATTGTAACAATATTCAACAGATGATACTTATGCTAAATTTAATCTGAAAGCTTTGAGTATTTTATAGTATTTACAATAGACTGTGGTTTATTGTATTGCATACAGATTCTATGAATTATATATATTTTAATCTCCGCAAATTTGCTACCGTATCCGCCGAAGTATTTAGAAAATTAATTAAGGATTTCTAATTGGTCAAATCTTTGTCCGTCATCGATTTACACACATTTTGATGTGACATATCATCTACGCCATATTATCATATCGCCCTGCAGATTGGAATAAATACTACAATATTTTGATCGTCTGTACTTAAATCTCTGTTGCACTTCTTTGCGTTGATTATTAAATCTATTAAAAAAAAAAAGTAGTCAACCAGTAGTATGTATGTATTGTCTTTCACCGGGATTCTTTCAAGATATTCATCTCACCGTGTGTTATTCACTTTTTTTAATTCTTTAGATAAAAACGAGATTTACTAACATTATATTTTTCAGGAAAATTCATGTTCAAGAAGCTGAAAAGAGCAGCAGAATTTATAAAGGAAATTTTTATATTTCTTAAGTTGAATTCCGGAACCGTATAACTAAATCGTTTTAAACAGGATGATAAGACTGTTATGGAAATAATTTTAATTATAAATAAACATCAGAGATTTTTAATTAAATTATGAAAGGAAGAACAATGGATATAGCATTTCACTTCGCATAACTTCACTTATTAAATTTTAAATCCGTTTTGTGGCCCAGATGCATTTGCATATTCGTGCACCGGACGTATGTAGAAATCGATGAAATTGCACCATTTCAGATCTAATAAAATAGCTTTAAATTATTTATTAGTGCCTTTCTAATCTGATCATTAAATACGATACTAATTTTGGCTGCTCTGGCTCGACATTAAATCACCCAACTAGCTTTCTGATATCATTGGCCTGAGCTTCATAGCATCGTTTTAAAAAGGATATTCTCCATGACCTAGTTATCAAATAATTCAAATATATATATATATAAATTACTAACTGCATTGTCAATAACTTGGTAGAACTCGATTACAATAAAGTGAAAAAATACAAAAAGTATTTTAGTTTTACAAATATTTTTTTTTAACCATGTCCGCTCCCAATGTGGAGCATATGGGCTCCTAATGGAGTTTATCTCAACAGAAGTGTTTCTACGAGAACTGCTTGTTACTCAGTTGCTCAACCTCTCTTTTTCCAAAGAGAGTAGAGATAGAAGGATAGGGTTAGGACAGGATTAATGGTAAGCTAATCGCTGTCGATACGCCCCGTTCATAGGATAGGAAAGGTGAGAGGGGGGAATTCAAGACATCACATACATCCATGCCTTTGAACAGAAATTCATAAATCGATTGAAAAATCAATTTATAAAACTGTCCGTACCGGGATTTGAACCCGGGCCCTCTGTAGCCGAAGCCAACACCGTTGACCACTCGACCACACAGGCGACAAATATTATTTTATATATAATTGACGGATATTTCGTCATACACCCATAGATCTTTTCATCTTGTATTGTGTACATCTTCTAATTCAATATATAAAACTACGTTAGTGTAAATTTAAACATGGTTATAATATTGTTTGACCTTAAAATAAAATTTATTTCTACTGCTTTGATTGATATCTATACATCAAATTCTCAGGCAAGTGGAGCCAAGCTCCAATTTCCCTTTCATCTGGTGTATGTTGATGCTGCTTTTCCCGCGTAGCGTCCTGGATTTACCTGGGCGTAGACGGGTGCGTGGTCTTTGGTTATTGTTTTGTTTTCGTGGTGGTATTAGTTCTCATTCGTAGGCATTAAAGGTGACACTGGTGGTTGATTCAGTAACTTCGAGCTGCAATTAATTGAGGTTATGCTATGCTATACTATGTAAAAAAAATATGTCTACTGAATCAACTCACATTTTTTTTATAATGATCAGTACCTATTTCAGTTATCGCAAACATTTTCAATTCGCAATCAAAATATTATTTTTTAAGCCCTTTGGTATAATTTACTACGGTTCCAGAACCACTGCATTACAAAAATGAAAATTTAATTATTTTTAGATTGTGTAAAACTAATTTAAGATTTCGACTGAAGATGCTTGGTGGAATTCCAATATTAAATTTGGATGGTTCAAATGTGTAATAATAGTTAAGATGTTTTTACTTTCAACTAGGGAGGATCATAGTGTAATAGGAGTTTCATTTTTTCATGATGTGTGGAATGATTTTTTTAGTATCATTTACAATAGACCATATAAATTTTAATTGAACGTGTTATACATGAGATGTTTTTTAAAACGTAAGCTTAGATCAAATCATTAACCGTCAAAGAAATGTCAAAATCGCAAAAGCTATATCTTATTTACTTTTAATTGACAATTTTTCAGCATTTTTTATTGATTATTCCAAACACTCACTATATATCAGCAGGTGAATAGTTATTAGCTACATTTATGGACACCTACATCATCGTAATAACTGGCTGAACACGCACCTAAATTTGAGAAAAATATTTTGGAGATAAAAAAACAAATATCTTTGTTTTTCCACTTGCCATTAAACTATGAGTGGCTCTTGTTTGCCGCTTTGAGGAGCACTTTCTGATTAAGAGTATTCAAGATTGTTTTTTTTGACGTATGTATTATAATTTAATTGATAATTTATTAGTTATTAACAACCGGCGACATTGGAAGATGTTCTTTTTAATAACCTTACTTTCGACAAAGAGATCGTGAAAGACTTTTACTTAATCTCTATTTTTCTAGGGTACTAAATGTTATATTCGTAACTACTCACATTGAATGTAAAAGTCATACTGAATATATCCCATAATACAGCGGCCAATCACTTTAGACTTGTTTTCTATACACTAAATTTGTACCTAATAAAATAAAAATAGTTTCTACGTGGAAAACTTCTGTCAATTATATGCAACATTTTAACCATTCAAATAAACCGATATTAAATGATATGAAACGTATAATTGATCATTTTTTGAAGGTATTAGTTATTGAACTTATCGATGAATAGATTCAAAAGAAATTTTAAAAAAATCCCTGCGTGCTTTTATGAACGACGATATCAAATTGTTGCATTATACAACATTTTAAGTATGCGAATTAGCTAATCGTTTTCTAAGAAGTTCCTTTAATGAACAGACATTTTAATTTTGACCTTATGTTATATTCAAACGTTAAAACAAGTTTAACATTCGATTCTTACAATCGTGATATTTCAATACTTTAACATACAATTATCTTTATCGTGTCATTTCAGGATACTATTATAAAATGCACTCAAATAATTACTTGATCTAGGTCATTAGATAGACAATGAATAATTATGGTATACTGATTGTGATTAAGATAGTTCATAATTTTAAAGAGAGTATTATATCACCCATCTTAATGACCAGATTTTCTTTTCTTATACCGCCATTAATTATGTATACACGAACCTGTTGAAAAGTTCAGCGAATGACAATAATGACATTCGATTATGCTTTTTCATAATGACTTTTACAAAAGCATCAATTTAGTGAAATTTATATATAATCTCTTGTAGAAAGGTAAAGAAAACTTTCATGTCAACAAGCGTGATTCATTTGCGTTTATGTAAAAATTTCCAAGTATTTAAAAAGAAAACAGAAGAGAAAAATCATTTAACTGTTGAAGTTTTGAGTATAAATTAACTACATAATTAAAATAGTTTAATGACATCTAGTTTCGTATAGCACAATAGAAATTTTGACAAAAGTGAGCTATTTTGATGTTTAAGTAGTTAGTAGACAATACAATATATCTTACCACAAACAGGTTTTACTATTTTTGTTTTTCCCAATCCTTCTACATTATATTATATATCATTTCTGGATTTTGATTAAATGAGCTATCTTTATTTATATTGTCATTCCTAAAACCCCAACTAAAAATATTGTTTTGAGGTAAAAAAACATATTTCACAAAAAAATGTCTATAACAAATTAAAAAGTAGCCCTAAGAATAAAACAGAATCACGTGTAAATAAACATTGAATAAAAATCGATTATTGTCATAAAATGTAACCACGAGGCAGTTAATATTATAATATTCATAGTTACTGAAATATAAACATTTAATGGTAGACCAGATGAAGTTTTTTTTTATAAAATCTTACCATTCGAAGATTCATGTCATCGACATTCGTTACCATATTCCCATGGTACTTTTTGATGTTAACAACACAATAAAGATCTTTCGAGATGGAATAAGAAGACGTACGTCTTAATATTCCGAATGCAAAAACAAAAATACGAGATTATATCAGGGACAGATAATTGTTGAACATTGGCGAAGCTAAATTTATTAATTTATTGAAAAGCTAGTGACTCCAAAAACTTATTTTTTCAAACATCAATTAGGTGTTATTTTGATATCAGAGCAACTCTGCGTGGTAAGACCACAATACCGGAATTACTGAAACCAGTAACAAGTCCTCTCGTGTTCTACGACTCCTTTACATACAGAGAGAAAACCGAGGATCGCAGTAAACAGTATATTATGTTAAATACGAGCCCGTTAACCTTAAAAACGTTACTGTCATAAATCAAAAAGACAAGATGACCACATTTTCTTTTCAAACTCGCAATTTAAAAACATGGACACCATACGTTTTTTTTTTTGGAGAAAACACATCTTTCAAAATCTGAATTTGGGTATGACGATTAGACCGGTCCACTCCGAATCATGTCCATCAAGGTTGAAACACACCAAACGCCTTACATAAATGGCGGAATCGGAATATACTAACACTGACGATTTTTTTTAAAAATGTGTTTTTATTTTATGAAAACAACGTTTTGATAGCTTAAACCAGGAGTGGGGAACTTTTCCATGACGGCTGTGGATCAGTGTTTTCCAATGTGAGACAAACAGCCAATGGTTTCCTAAAAAAAATTCAAAGGAAAATATTTTTTTTTAAATATTCACTCGATACATTAAAAAGGCTGAGAAAAAATGTAGTGGAACGCCTTTCCACCGCGTTGCATGGTAAAAAAAGGCCCTGGGAAATACTAATAGTTTACTCAAATAATCCATTTTCCATCACAAACAATGAAATAATGTTTTTTTCAAATATTAATAATTAATTGATTTGTTTATAAGATTACAATCTTTAAAATAAATACTTTACTGTATTTTTAGATAGGAATTTTTCAAGAAAGAAATTTACAATAAATTCGATTAACAATTTGAATTTTAAAATTCACATCCATTTTTTCAGAATTCGATCAAACCTTCTCAGTGCTTTTCTCACTGAAACCAGTAATGCTATATGAAAATTTGTTGATGAATATTCGTACATAAACTTTATACACAATCGCAAGACATCTAGACAAGACACAAAACCCTCCTCGTGAGTGTTACATACTTAATTGGACATTGGAGTCTTCCATGCAACAGGCTAGCAAGTTGAATATTTTTTCTTTTACTTCAGAAGAAAATACAGCGAAAGTTCGTACGTAATCATGTGTACGACGCTGGACCAGACAGCTGATAATTTAACGCCAAACTTGGTCAAGCAAAAACAAGAGTACGTGCGTGTGTTTATCTGTATATGTAATGCAAAGGAGAGAGGCCAAACCTTTTCCTCTCAACTAATTCAATAAAACAGTCTCGGTACAGTCACATTGCCTTTTGATCAACCGTTGCCATTCTAAATTACGCTTATCTGGCCATTAAGACACATAGGGTGATTGGTCAATTGCATAACACACCAGTACTTCTCAAAGTGTGCTAGAAAACCGCCACAAATGTGCATTCAAATAACATCACGAACAAAACACAGTATACAAATAAATATTTGAGACGCTCGCGGCTTTATTCTAAAAAGTCGATATTTTAGGAAGAATCCACTGAAAGAAAGTAATGACCTTACCATTCGGAACCAATACAGGACACGCCTGAAGATGCCGAATGGCGAAACCCGGGTCGTTAGTTAGTTAGTTGGACGATTAAAATTTACGAAAAAAGATTTTAGGAATAAATATAAATTAATTGTATTTAAACTTTTTTACACAACATTTGACAATATCTGATCTCCACCGGTCGCCCCAGTTAGTTAAGACAATAATATAAGATTTATATTTTGACACCATTATTAGAGTTATTATTTTGATAAAACAACGCCTTTCCCTTATGTCTAATAATAATAAAAAAATGTTTATATAATATAAACGTATTTATCATCACTTATTAGTTCAAAATACTAGACTGATATTTTAAGATGCAGAAATTACCACTTATGAAATATTTATAGTTTCGTGAAGTCACAATTATATATCGACTGTGGAAAGGAAAAAGGACGTAACCCACACACATCAAATTTTACAGGAGGCACAAAAAACGTGTTTTGATGATTTTGGGCCATATGCAAATTATGAATGTTACACAACCTTGAAGTGCACGGAGACTTCTAAACTGGTGTTTAATTGACATAATCTAATATTAATTAAATAAATTGTCTAGAAAAATTAGGAATTGTCTTTTTTCTTGGTTTTGATTTTTTACAAGATCACTTTTTTCAAACTTAAAAGCTAAATTTAGATACTAATTTGACATTTGCAGCTTGCGTCCTTTTAATAGAACGTGTATCAAATTTGATACATTGTGATTATCGAAAAAAACCTTTTTTGAAAAAACTGTGGGTTACGTCCTTTTTTCTTTCCACGGTCGCTAATATATATATTAGGGTGGCCAGACGTCCTCCTTTAGGGAGGATTGTCCTCCGTTTGGAAACTTTGTTCTCCTTAAAAATGGTGTCCTCCTCTAGGAAAAATTGTCCTCTTTGTCCTTCTTTAATCAAATTAGGTAAACGGAAAAAGTACACTTTTGACATAAGGCGAGAGTGTTGCCAGTATGAAACGATAGGTTAATAAGTTTACACTATCCGAAAGTACACATAATCAACCATAGTATTGCAGAAAGAGAGTGGACAGAAGATGTAATTGATAAAAAAATGGATGTCTATTTGTTGAAATATCGAAATATTCCCCATAAAAAATATAAGTTTTCATTGAAATCGCATCGTGTTTGCCGGGTACCAACATAGAGCGAAAATTTCCATTTGCAATGATACCTGGACAAATTTTAAATCCAGACTAGCTTGAAACATCGGCAGGATTGATTAAAGTTAAATCTAATATGATTGCATATCGTTCCTGAATTTGTTGAAGAAAATAGAAGATTTACCCAAAAAATGCAAAGAAACGATAAATATTTTTGAGTTGAGTTAGTTGCATCAAGCAACTAAGTAAATTTCATTAGTTTTCTAAAGGATTTTGAACTTTAAACTGTTTTTTTTTTGATAAGGTAGCATCATTAACATTGTAATAAATCGGCGATATGATCAATAAAGAATGTTACTATTTTTATTTTTTTTCATGTGCATTTTGACCAGTATTTTTTTAAATATTCATGATTTTTGAAGTGTCAAAACCTGGTCACCTTAATATAAATACAGGTAGATAGAGATAAAGAGACAGCAATTAATCTTTTATATCCAAACATGGAGATTTATAATACATTAACATGTCTTGCCAGGGCTGTGGAGCTACACTCCGATTCAATTGCGACAGTTAAAAAAATATTCGACTATTTTTTTCTAATGTTGAATGTCATTGCCAGGTACATAGCTTCATAATTTTACTAACCGCTGCTAAGAACAAGCTATTTTTCAATATTCCTGCCGTCATAAGTTTATTATAATTGTATGTTTAAACGAAAAAAATAGGTACATTCTTGCATACCAAACTAATTTAGGTATTAATGGTTTAAAAAAGTAATCGAATTCAGCCAATATTGACCATTTAGCCCTCTGCCTTTGGCTTGATCGGTGGAGGTTTTGATTTGAGACATGGAGCACCGCCGTCAATTTTTTGTGTATCTTTTCGCAAACGCTTTGCTTAAATACTGGGCCGGCTCGTGGCGTGTGCAAAGTTTGCGGCGCACACGGGCGCCCGTGCGGCGTATACAGGCGCACTGGCGCCGAACTAAGATTTTAGCACTATCCACTCATTTAGTTTTAACTTTGAGAGGCGCCTCACTCACAGTGGTAGAAATACTGGAACCGACCCTGCTTACACAAAAACGGAGATTATGGTTTTAACCCTGAAATTTATGAATTCAAAATAGTGAACAGGATTTTATCAATTATACAAATATGTATGTAAATTTCCATTATCTCATTACTTAATATTGCTGAAGCTTTTTCATCACTAAATCATCTTTTATCATAATTAGTTTATCCTTAAATTATTAAATTTCAAGCAGAATGAATGAAAATTGAATATAGAATGAATGAACACAGAGTCAAAGTCGTTGAGACATCTGTGACTTAATAGCAGTAACTATATCTAAGTATCTTCCGAAACGATGTTTGACTATTTTTGTAAAGTATTAATTACAAAATAATAAGTATTTTTTTTTAAATTATGTAATTACATGTAAAATTGAAAACAAAATATAATTCATTGCCCTAATATTTTATCGTTTGATCAAGACAGTTCACGTTACATATTGTCAGCCTGGCGACGAACTTTTGAAACACTTTTTTTAAAATTGTTGTGTATTTATTGCACTCAATGCGAATTCGTGCAACTGACAACTCAATTGTCAAGGACTGACTGGGCGACGCAAATGTGTTTGATATTATACGAAATGTCATAATTTAAGTTGTCAAGTGATACCACAGATACCAATAATTTACATAAACTTTAAATCACATGGTGCTTGTTTACAGTTTGTCGTATTTTTAGTTTTACATTATAGCTTTTGCTATTAATAAACTTAACTTTAGTGTGTTATTTCGTATTAACAAGTTATAAGTTTTAACCATGGGCGTTTCCGTGTAATCATCTCAAATATTTAGATGATTGTTTCAAGTTAATACCACTGTGTTAAATTGAGGGAAACGAGGTCACAATATCATGCCTCTTTTCTAACTGAAAGCAGTCAACAAAATACTGACATAATCGTATTGTCGTTTTCTTATCTTTCGATAAGAACTTTTATCTTCTGTCTTAGAAGAAAAGGTACGTTCGAATTATCTATTATTGTAGCAGGTCGGTTTATGAAAACAGGTGACAGTCGATTTAGAAAACTGAAAAATTAAATTCCTTCGAAATGGCAGACAGAGATAGCTTAATGTTGGCCATAAATAAACTCTTAAATAAAAATGGTGAGGCATTTTTTGGAATACTGTCATCGCAATCAATAAAAAATAATACGTTAAAAACGCACTAAGACTTCCTGCGTAGTGAATATTGTGCAATATGTATAATAATAATTTGTAGTAAGTTGGAATTTCCACTTTCATTTTTACGGTACGTTCATTGGAGTAACTGGAATGTTTTGCAACACTATTTACTATACAAAAATAACAAGCATGAATTAATTTTTAATTTGTATACTGTAAAAAATCATTTTGTTCATTGTTTCCTTAAGCTCTAGTTATTTTAAAATTGTAATTATGTTCGAGAAAATAATATAAGTAAGGAAAACCACATGATTTACCGACAGGTAAGTATATCGAAATTAAAAACTGAATTCGTTTTTCCTCATTTGATAAAACTTAATTATGACTAAGGAATTTATCATATTTCAAAGTGTAGTTTTGTTTGGGTTATTTTAATCGGGATTTTTAAGGCAGTATTTTCCTTTAATGACCACGATAATTAAACATCTTAATCAGACTAATTGGCATCAAACTTTGATTTCCTTTAGTTTTATGTTTAGTTTAGGTTTTGACATAAACAAACGTCTACTTAAATAGTTTCTGTGTTTGTTTAAATTAGATGAAATTAAAAAACGTGACAAATTCGATTCTGTACTTCAAAATTTCCACCAGGAAGTGAGTGAAAAAGATTTTGAAATTGCAGTGCACGTCCTAACTTTGGTTAACACTTGGTTTTGCGAGCTTAATTGCTACTTTTCTTTTAGCAAGTGAAGAAATGACATCCAACGGAGCTTACTTGAATCCAGGCGGTCCGTCGACCGGAGAAAATTCTCTCAGGAATTATGAGAGTGAGCCGGTATCTCCCAGCGGTGAGTCATACGATGAAAGTTTGGCTGTGCCTCCGTCACTATCCGTCATTAATACGGAACCGTCAAAAACACATAGTGCCTTTACAAGAGATACAACTGATGGCCGAGGTATGTAAACATTACTTTATTTTACATTTGGTTACATAACCCACATTATAATGCCAGCTTAATACTACACCTAGATAACTTGATGATTAATGTTTTTGAGATTTTTTTTGAGTTATTGAATAAGATGTCGCATGCCCTTCTATAGAATTCACTTGAATTATTCCCAATTATACAAAATGCCATTTTTCATTTGATTTAAAGTAATGATTATAGTTTATATGTATGTTAATCAAATAATGTTAAAATTTATTTTCCCCAACTATGATTAATCATTAAGTCAGGTTCGTGGTACAGTGGTCAAAGTTGTTGGCTTCCGTGTCGGATCTCACGGGTTCGAATCCCAGTATGAAAAGCATTTTTACTATTTCTATTTGAAGGCATGGATGTGTATGTTGTCAAAAAATTCCCTCCCATCATTCCATCCTAAAATAGCCAACAGTTAATCCTGCCTTAGCTCTGTTCTTTATATCGCTACTCTCTTTGAAAAAAAGAGAGGTTGAGTAACTTAGTAACAAGAGTTTTCACAGAAAAACTTGTTGAAATTCCTCCAATAGGGGGCCATTTGCTCGACATGCGGACATGAATTAAAAAAAATGATCATTCAAAGTTACCTAGTTGAAGCATTGTAGTGACGTTACAGTATAATATTCATTATTGTACATTTTAGTTGAAATTTAATTAATAGGAAGTAATTTTGTCCAATTGTTAATGGAATTATTAAATATCGCACTAGCAAACTATCAAAATTACTAGGGTTGTTATTCAGTATATTTGCCTGCCCTGGGTGCTTTTATATTAGTGTAGCTTAATTGTGAATGCGCATCCACATAAGTAAAACTGAACGTATGGTTAAAGAAACTACGTTTATTACGTCATCTAAATATTCAGTTGTATCTATAACAATGGACTCGCAAAGTCATACACACAAATGTAGTTATTGTGTTTAGATAGGCCTTTTCCATATCATTACCTTGGTAGTGAATTGATCTATTTCACACAATTTTTAAAGCACTAATTCGTATGTTGGTGATAAGAAATATTATAGATTTAAAATAAAATGTTTTTTTGTTTTGCAATATCTGCTAAAGAATCTAACACAATTAATACATTTTTGAATATGCAGCTTATAACTGATCACACGTATTCAGTTAGTAAGTGTTGCTAATTTTATTGTTGTTCGTAAAATTACTATAGAATATTGTGAAAAAAACGTGTGTAAAGTTAGATTATTATTTTTAATAAAAGCTATCTAGTTCTTTATTATATTCATTAATTGCTTTGTTATTGAATATATTGTGACAATTTTAAAAAGGAAATATTCAAACACTAGTCTGCTATTAACACTCAAGCAACCGGCAGTTTCGCGACAAAGTTACGCTTGAACCCGCACATTTCGCACATGCAGCCGGATTCGCGCGTTTTTTCTTTAAAAAATCATATCTTTTTATTTAATCAACACATTTCTTTAAAACAAAAAGGGCTCGGAAGCAAAGAGCTGTACCTATGAAAATAAACAATGAATGGTCTTGTGAACGAGTATGTGACGCGATAAAAATGCATAATTTCATCGATGTTGACATCATTGAAAAGAACCGAAAATAATAAAAATTGACACGCGTAATTAAAGTAAATGCCCATGAACATGTGAAGCAATATTTTATGACTCTTAATTGTTTGATTTTTACGGCATCCAGAACATCTCTAACTGCGTAATATTTGTTTGCGTTGATGTATGTACTTTTTTTAAAATGTTATTCCATAAGTCATTTTCACCCATAAATGAAACCCTCTTGAGTAGCATAAAAAAACAAAAACCCGAAATAAATTAGTTTTGCCTTAACGGATACCGATTACACGCCCACGTATGTAAACCCGCACTAGCGCGGGGCCAGGGTTTAGCGGATAACGACCATTTCCGCGTTAGTGCGGGGCCGGGGTCTTGAGTGTTAATTATTAAAATTTGTGTGTGTTTATAAATATTTAAGTAACTCCAAATGTAGTGTGACTGTTGTTCATCTTCGCTTTTCCTGAATGTATTTGAAATAATAGTAAATTATGTCAAATATTTCATTCAATCAGGTAATGTAATAGTAAATAAATCAAATTCTGACCCACAGCCACTGCATTAATGTAGAAGATAATTAAATATGTATCATAATCATAAAGTACTCATATCCCTTGACATAGATATTGTAGAATCCTAGGTTGAATGACTTTCATGTTAATAAGTATATTTTAATGCTAGAGTAATTAGATAATGAGGTCTGTGCTATTATAATTTATTAATGACAAAGTGCATTTTGTGACGTTGATTTAACCATTGAAATGTATTCCTACCATAAACGCAACATGTTTACAATTCAATGTACCACTGCTGTTGATAACAATTCTTAATTTTTAACGCCCTATGACCAGTACTCGAAATGATTGTATAATAACTTCGTAATTTTAAATATACGAAATTTAACTGTCAGTTATAATACTCATTTCCTCGATTATTATATTTTTTTTGTATATTTACCACAAGACAATTATGTGTGTCATAGTTTCCTCCTCAATTGATTGTATTCATTGAATACATTACATTACACATGGGGACTACAATTGCGATATTGGTATTACTTAAACTTAGATCCTGTGATTTGGGTATTTATTTAAAACTGAAATTCCAGTTTCGAATGGCTGTTTTGTTTCTATTTTTGTATTACCGGTATTGACATATTCATTTGGTAATAGGATCCCTAATCATACATCTGTGTTCTTGTCTTTCGTATGATACTAGACAGTTTGGCTGACAGATTGCTGAGAGGCTTAAAGCAAGGTCACGATGCTGTGAGGCTTTATTAATGTGATTTTACAAATTTTGATGACAACCAACATTTTGTAAATTCAGAAATATCTCGTTAACATTGTTAGCAAAAAAAAATGCAAAAAGAAGACATTGCCTTTTGTGTTTTTTTGATAGAATAGCGAGTGCAACAGTCATCGACAAATTCACCTAATTATCTGCAGTTAAGATACATTGTATTTAACACCATAGTTAATAATATTAGATTATATGGGGTGTCTAATTTCAGAGCATGATAAAAAAATACCATTCTCCAACGTACATAACACTCCATTAAAATTCAAATCTGTACATAGAAAAGTGTTTATACCCGGCTTGGAAATACAAGTTAAGATCATCGATACGGAAAGAAGTATGACGGCGAACCTCCTGAACCCCAATCTGTGAGTAAAAGTCAAATACATTCAATAATTTTATTTATGCACTCGGCTGTCAATAATTTCTCACCAGCCACTTAACACTGTCCTAATATTGTTAATTTGGTGTCGCATACATTTAGACGCATGTACAAATTGGTCAATTTAATTTAATTGATGTACTCAGATGTCTGCCCACATAGTTGAAGTAGACTATAGAAATTATTAAGGTTTACTAGTGTTGTGATGTAAGAATAACAAAAAGTCCTGTCCCTTATAAAGATCTGTTTCAATTAGGTGAACTCTTTTTTTATTCTAGTCAATCGAAAACTGCCTCACAGAATACCTTTGTACTTAACTTGCATACAGATTTTCATTTGCGTATATTATTTCTTTTATCTGTCAATATAAATGTAAATAAAAAATTTAATGAGGACTTTATTACATATATACCAGTTGTAAATGTAAAAACTTTTTTTTTTTCACAGTATTTGTCTCTTGAAACATCAGTTTCGGAATTGTTTTTTTTTTTTTTGCTGAGTTTATCATTGCTATGAAATAATTGATGACCTTGTAAAATCAGAGACAGTACTTTTTACCTTACCATAATGAAATTTTATCTAATAATTGGCAATTGAATCAATAGTTGTATCAGTTAATTATTTAAATTGTTTAGTTAATTTGTTAATGCTGCTAATAATTGTACGGCATGTTGTGGATTGATTAACCTCCTGCTCTTTTGTTGCGGTTTCTACAGGTTCGAATCTCAGTATGGACACTTGCATAAATTAATTTTCCAATCGATTTATGGATATGTACTTACAATTAGTTTAAGATATCACAGACGTGAATTTAATAATGCTTATCCGATCCAAAATACGAGGTATCATAATATCCTAGGACAGTGTCAACTAAACCTTTTATCAGTAAAATAATGTCATCTACAAAACTGTATTATGTTATATTATACTACTTCTTTTAGGTACACAATATTGCTGACGCACGGCGACTTTAAATGGACTGTCACAAAAAGATACAAACATATTCTAAGCCTGCACCAGCAGCTCACTGTTTTCAGAGCCGGTCTCAATATCCCCTTTCCATCCAAAAGCCACCGAGCCAATCGGAATAGCTTCAGGGTGAATGTTGAAGAGGTGGAGAGAGCCGCGTTGGCCGGAAAGCCACTGCCGAGCACCAGAAGATCTTCCAATCGAATAAAAAAGAGAGTGGGGGCACTACCAAGGTAAATGTTTCATTTTATTTTGAAATGATTCATTTAAAAAAAAAAAGCAATTTATTTTCAAATATCAGCAAAAATTAATTTAACTGATGTTTTATCTCGGTCTCCGAAGCAAAGTATTATGAAGTCTGCTTTGACATCAGATCTCCTACAATGGTAGAACTAATTAATTGTATTTTTGGTGCATTTCAATACATGCCGTGTCTGCAGGAATATTCTTACTGGTTTAACATTGCTAAAAAATACAGTCTTTATTTAAAAAATGCACTTATTAAATTATTTTGTGTAAATATATATTTAAAATGCACAAATAAAGATAATCACTTATTTATAACACAAGATAAAAAATATTTTAATGAGGACTGTTATCAATTTAACAATTATTCCTTGTTGGTTACATAATATCTTTAAATTTATTTAATAAATATTTTGAAATGTGCTTTAACCTTTTGACCGCGGCTCGGATCCAGATCGGTTCAGATTGGGCTGATATAGCAGTCAACCGCGGTCTAAGGGTTAAAAGATATCACATATACAACCAGCCAGCCATTGACTGATGGCTCTTGCAATGCCTTGTTTTTTAAGATCAGATAGGGGGGATGTAGACATTACAAAAATAATTTATAAAATTTTCTATATTGGGAATTTGATCCCGTGAACAATGCAATTAAAAGGGATACTCAAAACGTTGACTACTCGCCTATTGTTTCGGTGAAGTATGGAAAACTGTAGAAAACGATGACACTAAATCCAAATAACAAAACAACAACGAATATGAAATTCTTTACTGAATTTCCACTTCCCTCTATTATTCTTGCCTTTTTTATGTTTTTCATTACCTTCCGAATATAAAACAAAGACCTCCGAAGCATTGTTTTTTTGTAAATTAGCATTTATTGTGAGAATATCAGATAAGCATTGTAATTACAGAACACCTGCCTGGGATATAAATATTTAATTGAATGATACTAGAATTGCTAGGTTGAAATGAAAAATATTAATATGGGAACACATTGTCACATTACACGTCTCATAAATAATTAATGCCAACATATCATTTGACTTATGTTATGTCATTTGCAATTATCTATCTAGGTATTAATCAAATTGTAGAATGTACGTATTAAAAAATTGATCCTCGAAGATAGAGACATATTGTAGAACAGTTAGATAGATAGATAACTACATTAAATATAATTAAGTATTTCGACTGAGGGTGCTTGATGGAATTTCAATATCAAATTTGAATTGTTTGAATTTTGTACTTTTTTAAACGAGCAACTTTATCTACCAAATTCTCCATTGTTGTACCCCTTTTAAATAATTGTCATTTATTAATAATTCAAGCACTTGCTATCATTAAATATTAATTCAAAGGCTTAAAAACAAATCAACTCATTAATAATAGGTCGGATAAAACCCTAGATTTATTTTAAACATTCCTATGTTATTATCTAGTCATTAATATTTTCAAAAAATCCCCATAATTATAACAAACCCACTTAATCCATTGAAAATTGTATACATTCAATTTTCGCTAATTTACATTTTAATAACCTTTTAACATAGTGATCTACTTATATTTTTGTATATAAACGATACAAACTGTTTACTAAGCGTCAGTTCAAGTACATCCGTGCACTTGGAATGCCTGAAGATGCCGAAAGGTGAAACCCGGGTCGTTAGCGACAAAACTCATGGAAAAGTACAAAATTCAAACAATTCAAATTTTACATAAAATATATATTTTAAAAATGAAAATGGATGCGTGTATGTGTTGGATGAACTCTTCTATACTCTTTGCAAAGTTCATGTATTCCTCTGCACCTAGAACAGCATCACATTGATGGTTCCGTCAAATGTTATCGAATGCCTTAAATATACATTTACTGAGCCTCTAGTTGAACGTTACGCTCTTCTGTTGATTTTGGATTGATTCATGAATTTTTGTTCAAAACATAACGATAATTAAAAATATTTTTACTGCAGCTCAATAAAAGTTTTACACCATCTTACTTCATTTTTAATTTAACTAGTAATATTATTTATGCAGAATGTCAATGACTTTTTTTGAACAACTTAATTCGGCGTAATTTAACATTTCATATTTTAGTGATTGACTTTTTGTGACTGCTGTCAACTACAATATTTTTTCTAAGCATGTAATTGAAATATTTCTATATTAACATCAAATAAACCTGAACTTGTCTCTTTATTTTTAGATTCCCCAAAAAGCCAGAGGTGCTTGTCCTCTACGATGATTTGCCTAAACGAATAAAACAGCTTGAAGACTATCTGTACAATTTATGTAACATAACTATTTACAGAAACCATCATGAATTGGTGAGTTAATTATCACAGCGCATTGGTATACATTAAAAATGTCAAACTAAATTAGATATGGTTGCCTCACTACCTTATCAATCATTGAATATTTCTTTGTACCAATTAATGACTATTCTAATGCTGATAAAAATTTCCGATTGATTGTTTGCTAGATATTATGTATGGGCAATACTTATAGTTTTATGGAATATAATAAAGTCATGATAAGGAATTTTATTTCTTTAAAACATATTTTTTTCACCTTCAGAACTATGATGACATGATACTGAAATTTTTATAAAACCGAATACTAAATTATCTTTACTTTATTAGTCTTATTACAATGTAGTTTGAAACCAAAGTAATCTATCTGAGCCTTTCATTTCTAGCCATACTTTGTTTTGGCAAGGTGCCAATCGCTATCTTATAACTGACACATTTTGTTTTCACAGGTAAAATTTCTGGAAGTATCTAGTTTATCCTTTATAGCGGAGCTGGGGCCGAAAGGAAAAGAAGGAATGGTCTTGAAAAGAGCCGGGTCAACACTGCCTGGTCAATCGGGATGCGACTGCTGTGGCTTGCTGCATTATGGAATATGTAATAGGTAATATTCAATAAAACATTTTTATATATAAGATACAAAACATTAACTTGCTTACAGTTATAATTTGTGTGGTCGATGATGTCGATAAGCAAGACCAAGGTATTCACTGACAAAACACGGATGTGTACCAAATATATTTATCCAAATGTGGACATTATGTCACTTTGGGACACTCGAATAGAGGCTTTCATATAATACCTTTCAAACAATCTGTGGACTTGTTCCCGTCGGCATATGCATGTCTGTCATGTTTTCATAACTCCCCACCCACCTACTATATGATTTTGAATATAGGACCTTGGTGGAATGATTTATGAGTACTTTTTTTATCTTTTGTGAAAGGAGAGGTTGAAAACCCTTTCTTGAATTTCATTTCTAGGAATAAGTATATTCTACATTGGTAGCAGACAATTGAAAATCTTTGAAATACCCATAAGTCGGACTTCTTCCATATACTTGAAGACTCAAAATTTTTGGAAAGCAAAATTTGAGCCGTTGGTAACCAATTATGGGAGCGTACAAATGTCAACTCAAAGCAAAATTAGGGTCATCTGTGCCCGTGAAAAAAAATTAGTAAAATCAATCAATATGAAATATCTTATGTCAATAATTGCTCTTTCCAAAACTTCTATCGGTCATATCTTGCCTTGACTATTCAGTATAAACACGGTTCTAAAACAACCGTTGAATGTAGAATCTAATTGATACATTTCACATTGAACTTTTTTTTACCTGTTGGGCCCCAATTGCCATATGCGTGCCTGACGGTAATAAGTGCAAATTGGTATAAACATATGCTACACTGGTGATTTTGTCTCACTTTTCGTTTTTGTTGACGAGTAAATTTATTGACATAAATAATAACATCTGCGTTAATGACTGATATCAAAGAAAAAAATATTTGCTATCTACAAATTGCAGCCTGAATTTTTATCTTCGACAGAGGATTACTTTATCAATTGCAACATACAGTCCGTAATGAATAATGAGATTGACGAATTTACTTACAAATACATATTTATGTATAAGATGGCCAGGAGCCCCTTGCTAAATTTTACCAAGGCCGGCGAGCCCCTTGTTAATTTAAGAGAAAACAATATTCTCAGATCAAATTAGTAAATGACTGCAATTTCTGATATATATTATCGACAACAGCTTCAGTATACATAGTAGTACATTTTTAGCCATTAACATTGATAATATTACGGTAAAATGCATATTTTTTCATATTTAAGTGTATTAAGTAACAATCGATTGCTTGTTTAAGTATTGCATATGATTGCATAGGAATGATAAAAAAAGTTCACTCGTCCCCCAGAACACCAAGAATTGCTTTGAGATTAAGCGAGCGCCTTGTTAACGTATTGGCAGCCCACCGCTGAAGATGACAATGTCCTCTGATTCTGCCAAATCTTTATTTTCCCAACGGTACTCGAATGTTTATCGACCACCGCATATATAAGACCGCTTTTTTTTACTAATTCCACATTTTTTAGTGAGCAAAACCAATGATGATCTCTATTAGAAATGTGAATAATATTAGCCCATATTTTTTTAATTCAGTTTTCATTATTTACTTTTATTTTAAGGATTTCTAATATTACAGCAAAAATTGTTTACGTTAAATTATAATTCTTCAACGATTTCGTTGAAATCACTTCTCACTCTTGAAATACTCAATTGCGAGTCCTTACGCTCCACTTAAGTAATCGCAGTATTGACAAAGATTAGATGCCAGTGCCGTGCTACCACAATAGCTAACCAAAAAAAAGACGTTCATGTGTTACATCCCAGAATTGGATTTGGTCTGCCACCGTTGACCCTTTTCCTCACCCTCTTCCAATATTCTGGCTTTCCTAGTCTTCCTTCACAAGTTAACCCACCTGTTCCTTGACATCTTTATTTGACACATATTTGTATACAACTCTCTCATTTATATTTTAAAGATTCCATTTTCTTGTATAGGTCCAAAGATTTTTTTTATAAAACGTATCAAAACTCAAAAAGTTGCACCTGTAATGTTGTAAATCTGAAAAAAAATAATCCTCCTCAATACAAAACATGTTCTGCGGCGGCCCCCAATATGGGAAGCACTGTATTAAATGAATGAAACATAAATATTTGTGGCTTGAAACAGGGATTGAATATCTAAACAAAATTAATTCCTAGAATTGAAAATAAATTCATTTTTCTGAACAAAAAACAACTTTGTCTAGTGTTGAGTGCTTAGTATATTTTTTTGTGTCAAAATACATCGATTGATTATGAAATGGCCTTGACTGTTTTTCTAGTTCCGCTTATTGCTGCTATTTTTTGTATTTCGCCTGTTATTCAACATGATGAAAAATAAAGCTAATGACTGGTTTCTTTTTGATAATTTCATGTTTCATGTAACTCGACTTATATGATTAAAGTTATCATTTTCAATATTATCAATTATTATATCGCCAGTGCTATCTTTGCGCATACTTAATGTACAAAGTAGTGCACATATATTTACACCCACATTCATTTGTTTTAATACAAGTTGTCAATAATAAAACCAATAAACTGTTCTATGTAACCTAAACATTGATTAATTGAGCACTGTCAATTCTTAACGATTTTAATATGATAAATCGATTATGTTTCAGGTGTAGCTACCTTTGCAGCTCCATTTCATGCGGTAAATGGCGAGAGCGTTGGTTTTTCTTGAAGGACACCTGCTTCGGTTACATCAGGCCGAGAGACGGATTGATTAAATCCGTAATGTTGTTTGATCAAGGGTAATTAATTTTTCTTTGTAATATTATATTTTATCTGCCATTAACAATTTCAAATATATTTACACCACATAAACCATCATAGTCATTTTTATATGTAGCATCCATTTCAACAATATACAATACAGTTGAATCTCGATTGTTCTGACAGATGAAGATAGTCCGGATAATCGAAAAAATCATTATTGACAGAGACAGGCATGTACATTCAGTATGAATTATTTTTATTTGTCTACATTTACATATAGCTTCAATATTGAATTTTTTTTATTAAGAAATTCAATTATTCATTTATGCTTAAAGCAGCTAGCTGTTCTTTTTGAAGCTGCATGGTTTTCTCAGCAACATCTAAACACTGAAAAGTTCAAAATCTGTTCTTCATTGTCTCGGTCATGTTCCTCTGAGGCAGATGTTTCTTTAATTATTTCCTCGTCACGTTTAAATCAGCTAATTCATATTTTTTGTTATAAATTTTTTTGGATTGAATGGATGTATTCATGGATATTATCCGATGCTCTTTTAAAACCCTGTAATCCCATCAGTTGAAAAAAAAAGTGAGAAGAAGGAACCACGGCCCAAAGCGATTGAAAAACACTGATCTAAGCTATAGCACTCGACCAAGGCGCCGCGCCGGCTGGGACTTCCCAACTCAAAAACTTACAATTTCTAATCCAATTTGCAACGAGAAGTGTGGGAAGTTAATGGAATTAAATTCTCACACAGGCTGCAAAACATATGAATTGCATCAAATTTTTAACTGTGGGATCATTCTTTTCATTACAGATTTGAAGTTTCAAGTGGAATGTACTCGACCGGTATGGGGAATGGATTACAGTTACTAAATATGAGCAGACAAATGGTTATCAGACTTTGGACGAAAAGAATAAGCAAGGAATGGAGAACTCATCTCAATGAAGTAGCGAATTCAACAAGTAAGAATAAAATTTGACTAGCGTGGCATTGCAAGTATTTTCATTTTAACACATTTCTGTCTCCTTTGTGAGATAATGGAGTAAATATATGATAATGAATTTTGATAGGGGGAAGAGGATTAAAAGTTCAGTTCCTACACATTAACTATACAGAATTTTAGAAGAAGATAGGGTTTTTTTGAACTAGAACCAAAATCACACAAAAAATAGAATTAAATATTGTTATTATTTCTAACCATGTTCCCTCACAATGTGAAGTATATAAACTCTTAATGGAAACTGTTCTACGTGAACTCCTTGTCGCTCAACCTCTTTGTATTGTGAAGCTAGGATCGGATAGATGGAGGAAAGAGAAATTTTACTTCACAGATATCCATGTCCTTTCATAAATCGATTGGATCAATTTATGGAATTCTGTACTGGGTTTCGAACCTATAACCACTGCAGCCGAAGCCAACAAAGTCAACTACTTGGCTACAGGCCTGCATCTAAATATTTCAACGGTTATTCTAAATCAATACTGCTAGCCCGCTGACACATTTCAAATGACAGCTATGGACGATAGCGGTTGAATCAAATCATTATTTTCACTCAAGGGTCTTTCCAGGTCGCGATTTTACTTCCCCGAATCCACATCACTCATATGCACCGATGAGAACTGCCACCAAAGCATGCTCATTTGTCGATGGCGCTGGTTACTTGAGTGCAGTTGCTGATTGCTTAGAAGGAGCAAAAGAAGAAATCTTCATCACCGATTGGTGGCTGACTCCTGAAATCCATTTGAAACGTCCTGCCATGAGTGATTACTGGCGACTCGATCAAATCTTGAAAAGAAAAGCGGTAATTATATAATGAAAATATTTCTTTGTTTAATTATTCTTCAAGGTTTGGAGGTGACAAGAGGGGAGTACCCGGCATGTTAGTGCCATACCATATATCATTATATATTGCAATTCATAATTCATTTTTAAGTTGCAGTGATGCATGATGAATTGGCTTAACCCTCTGCTCGCGTCACCAAATTTAGCGAACATGCCCTGTACGCGGCTGCTTTTTTGCGGATTTTGTTATCGCGTTTTCGACTATAAATAATGGTTGAAATATTTTTTTAACTAATCAAATATGTTGATTGCCACTCAAAGTAACTTTTTCAATAATAAAATACAATATATTTCTTGTATTTTCAGTTTAATTCAACAATAATCATTCTTCATACAATTGCGGCGTGACGTCGCCATATTGCAAAATACTGCCACGCGCAACCGAGAACACTGCGCCACCACCATACTATGCTTATAATATTAAATTCTCGGAACAATTTCAATTTCACCCGCACTCGATCGCTTATTTACATTATCCCAAATAATATAATGATATATGCATATTTTGTAAATACGTGGCGCACAGTTCTTACGAGAAATGCCATGAATCAACTGCGGCTATCTTGTATTGGTGACGTATGTTCACGGCGTGTTCCAGAAATAAATTATTTTAGCCTATATTGAATCTTTTTTGACTAATGCCATCTATTGAATTTGGTAAAATATACATTTAGTAATATTTTCAACCAAGTTATACAATTTTAGCACAGTAGATAGTTCTTATATAGGGTTTGAAATTTCCATGACATCTATATGTGTCACGCGCGCTGAGGGTATGTTCGCTAGGACATGCATGGCGGTCATATGCGGTGAAAAGGTTAATAACCTCAATATCATCGCTTGTAATAGCAGTAAGGTTGCTCAGTGATCAAACAAATCTTGGTGCATGCATGCTAATCATTTAACACTATACGGTTTGCACATTTTTGCAAAATACCTATGCCAAATTCCGACGATTTTTAATGAAAATCAACAAATTTCGACGGCAAAATTAAAAGTAATTAAACTATTGAACCTATTGATATATTTCAGTAAAATTTTCATAAAATACTAATAAGTATATCAATTCATCAAATTGTGTCATTTTTTCATCAACCGATAAATGTTGAAAAAAAAACATTCAATTCATCATATTTATTTTTGACAGTAAAGCTCTGAAGTCGTCGGCATTACCAGACCAATCAAATTGGTTAGTGATGCACAGTTGTCAGACTACTTTACTGGTTTTGTTATATTGTTTAAGGGGGTTTGCAATGTTGCCATAATAATCAACAAACTCAACGGATATTGAATTATTTGCAACATCATCGTCTGGTAATATTACTAAATAAATGTGAAAGTCGACCACTGTTGTTATCTCGCATATAAAATATTAATATTGTACTGTCATATCAACAGGCCCAAGGAGTAAAAGTGTTCATTCTGTTGTTCAAAGAAATTGAACTAGCTCTCGGAATAAACAGTTACTACAGCAAATCGCAGCTCAATTTCGCCAATATCAAGGTAAGGGTCAGTCAAGTGACGTCGCTAGGGTTAGTTGGAGTGCCAAATGTGGAAGGCCATAGTCAAAAATAGTCTGAATCATTAGGTTGTGTAACATAATAAATAATTGATTGGTTTTCATATTCTTTTACATGCATTTAGTATTTTCAACTAGATTTTTCTTCTAGAAAGCTACCTCTCATTTTTTACAATATGGCAAGAAAAAAGGCATAAATGATTCTCGTTATTTAGTTATAATCTTTGTTTTCTATTACATATGGCGACTATAATTTTTTTTTTACATCCCATTATATAATTATAATGAATTCCATTTCAAAAATGGTAGTGGCATCATTTTGGATGTAAATACTTATTAAATGTCAATTCAAAAATGATTTTTATTATGAAAACTACGTTTCTTTAACAGGTCATTCGCCATCCAGATCACGCTAAAGCTGGTGTATTTTTGTGGGCTCATCACGAAAAGATTGTCTGTATCGATCAAAGCATTGCTTTTGTTGGTGGAATTGATCTATGTTATGGCAGATGGGATGATCATAAACACAGGTCAGTATTCAGCACTCAATTTAGAGGTTATTGATGTTCTTCATAATTCTGCAGTCGAGCCTAGATTGCTGAAAATCATCACACAGTCGACCTAACGAGTAGAATAAAAGAGATAATTTTTTCATAAGAGTAATTGCCATATTTTGGGGGGTCCTGCTAAACCAGTGGTGTAGAAAGGGGTCCTGCCGCCCGGGGCGGCAAATTCAAGGACCACCCCGCTAATTTTGTTTTTTAATCACTTCTACTATTTTTTATTTATTACTAGGAGTTTTTACTACAGGTGGCCTATTTTTTTATGTATAAATATAATTTCTCAAAAATATTGTATTGTTTTTTGAAAATGCCGCCTGGGGCGGTCCTCCTCTGCCCCAACCCTTTTGCTACGCCACTGTGCTTAACCCTTTTTTCAATATAATTTATATCAATTTTGCAGATTGGTAGATCTGGGTAAAGCATCATCAGATCTCACCGACCGCCCGAAAACTAAGAAAAAGACATCTAGCAGCCCCGGGGACAATAATGACTTTGTTCAAGTTGGCAGCAGAATGGCGTTTGAAGATGATGAAAGTGCAGTCGGTCGACTCGCTGAAAACTCCAATGAAACAATCCTCGGAGTAATGAGAACTAATAGTCAAGATAGGTATGCTATATTTTATTAGATTATTAACATGCTGAAAAATTGATTCCAAATTTTTTTCAAAACTCATTAATTTTTACTATTTATTTTCTAGGACCTCACTTTCTTCACTGGATAATATTCCACTGGCAGCATTGACGTTAGATCCGGAACCTATTAATCCCTTACCAATACTTGAACCCGGCGATAACCTCTTAATGCCGAACATCCGTAAGCCATTACCGTCAGACACAGTGTTTTTACAAGACCATTACAATCCAGAATTCAATCACAAAAAAAATGTCATGGATACGATAACTGGGAAAGGAAAAGATCTCTTGCACATGCTAGGCGGAGACTCTCCTACCGACGGCAGTACTACAGCTACAGATGAAAGAGAGAGGAAAAAGGCGGAAAGATATGCCGCATCGAATAAGAATCTGTTCTTCCCTGAATACAGTCTCGATTCAAATGTTACTCTCGGGAATAGAATGCGTCTGTCTGACATCGAGGAAGATGAGACTTCATTGAGCCGGCACGATAGATCAGTTCAGCTGGCCTTGAGGGGAATGGGCGAAGACGCTAAACTGTGGATGGGAAAGGACTATGCTAATTTCATTGTGAAAGACTTAGTGAATTTAGATTCTCCATTTGTAGGTATGTATATGTTACACCGAATCGGTGAAATTGCCTATTTCACGCAGTCGGCAGAAATTTTGCTGAATGCGTGAATTCGGCAAGCCCGTTGTCTATTTCACGCATTCGGTAAATTTTCTGCCGACTGCGTGAATTCGGCATAAAATCTTTTGCTTATTTCATGCATTCAGCAAGGAAGACGGATAGAAACTATGTAGGTTGTCTATGATCACAGCGCTCTGGCGGTGTTTTTTGAAACTAAACCAAATGTCATTTCATAGTATATAAAAGCATACTGTTAATTAACTATAATGACGTTGATCTCCATACAACTTGCAAATAAGTTAAAACTGTAATATGATAGGCAGCACTCGTCGACATCAACCCATCGGGCGTCATTAAGCGATCTATTTTCGACTTTTAAATGTATGCATATGTGACAGATGTCAAAATAAACCATAGACCATAATAAGTAATATTTTAACTATCTATGGTATAAGAATAAGCGTCATAGTGGATGATAAAATAATGTAGAAAGCTTACAATCATTAGTAATTAAATTTAATCGCATTTTTTGCATCCAATTAAATCAAATAACTTTCGTTCGGACGCAGCACTGTATAACATAACCTCAACGGGTGACCACTTTTAGGATGTTCACTGTCAATACTTAGTGGAAAGGCATTATATTAATGGAAATACAATATTCCTTTGTACTTCGTTTAAAATGTCAGGACCGGTTTCGTTTATTGCGAGCATTGGCATTAGTTAAGTCCAAAGATAAGTTAAACTTTTTGAACCAAAGTGGGATTTATTTACTCAACTCAACTCACTACAATTTTTGTAACGCCAAATATATTGGTCAAACAGGTAGATCGTTTAATATTAGAATCAAAGAACACTTGAGTTCTGCTAAGAAAGGGGATGAACTTGCTTCATTTGGAAACCATCTGTTTCAAAACAACCACACCTTCGATATTGGTAGAAATTTTAAAGTTCTAAATTTTAATAACAAGTCGGTAAAACTAGACAAACAGAAATTTCTGGAAATAAACAGATTTAAATTCCTACCTTTGACTTGACACCTTTTGACGATAATATTAAAAAAATATATAAAGGGATACAAATGAACAGTTTATAAATCTTGGAAATTAATAATAGTATCAAGAAAAAATAATGAACAGTAAAAAAAATTGTGTAACAGTCGTCAAATTTAATTTAATATTAAACTTCACATTGTCTTGTTAGCTAGGTTTCTGTGACTGCTTATCTGATCCCATACTTTAAAATCATTAACTGTTTTAGAAATACAAATGGTTGGGATAAAACCCTTTTTATCACAATGCATTATAATAAAAATGATATGATTTGGCTTTTTTATCTGGTATTTATTTAGCAATATAAACCGTGCAGACTTTTAAAGTGTTACTTTCCATATTTATCAAAATTAAATCCCTTTTCCACGCCAAGCTTCCTCGTCCTCAGTAAATTTCACACCAATTTTTTCAGTGTTGTTTAATTTTCATAGCATTTAAGTTTACAAGAAAAGCAAAAAATTATTTTACGGAGTTGCAGATTGAACAAAATCAATAATTATGTCATCAAATAAGCATTGATTCATTTAATCAAGTGTGAAAGTGTTTAAATCAATCATTCTGCAATAAATTTGACTTCTGTGTCAAAATTATTTGTTCAACTGTCATGTTGACAGTTAAAGAATTTATTATTCACTGACCATAGACAATAGTTATAACTCCTTGGCGAATTCACGCAGTCGGCAGAGATTTCGTCGAATGCGTGAAATAAGCAAGCCCGTTGTCTATTTCACGCATTCGGCAAAATCTCTGCCGAATACGTGAAATAGGCAGTTTCACCGATTCGGCGTAACATATACATACTTTTGAATACTGAGATAGTTTTAATACCAATAACACAGCATTTTTTTGATATTCCTCTTGATTGAAATCATAGAATTAGTGTAAGATCAAAAAACCTTTTCGATTGTCTGTAATGTTTAGAGTTTTGACAATTTTGAACATATGTTGTTCTTAAAAGCTTTGCAATCAAATTTTCTGCTCTTGTAGCATTATTAATGTAGTATCGATGAAATAATAATTCATGTTGGCTTGAAAAGACACCATAATTTATTGCTCTATGCACATAATATAATATTTACTTCTTCTTCCGCAGATCTCGTTGACCGATCAACTACTCCTCGTATGCCGTGGCACGATATCTCAGTCATGATTGAAGGTGCTGCCGCCAGAGATGCAGCTAGACATTTTATTCAGCGATGGAACGCTCACAAATTAGAAAAAGCAACGTGAGTTTTAATATTCTATTATATTTTGTCGAGAACACGCCTGGGCAATGTTTTTGATTGAGAGCTGCAATAAGAATTGAAAATGGGCTGCCAAGTCAATCACTATCTTCGAACATAGCTTACTATCGTGAAAAAGAGGTGACAAAATGGTGGTGCACTGTTCGAGGCAAATAAAATATTTTGATTCTTTGCTTAGGCCGGTCAGTCACCCTCTAAAACAGTACATTTATCGATATCTTTTTTCTCCGGAACCTGACAAACTTATCTGTCTGTAATTTAAAAGCACATCTCTATTTAACCATTATTTTTTTCAGAAATAATCCATCCTATCCATACCTGCTTCCTAAATCTTATACAAACATCGTTGTGCCAGATCTGCTGCCGCACATTGAAAAATATTCAGTCACTTGTCAGGTAAGAACATACCTTATTATCATGTAGTTTCTTCAATTATGCATTGTTGAATTTCATCACCCAAAAATTTGTAGCAAATCTGATTATCACAAATTTCTTTCTAGCTTCTGCGCAGTTTGACCTGCTGGTCGGGAGGATTCGTAGACACTGACACAATCGAACAAAGCATCCACGAAGCTTACGTGGAGACCATTACGAGAGCCCAGCATTATATTTACATTGAAAACCAATTCTTTATCACGTTGTCGAATAACAGTATAACTGTCAAAAATCAGGTAAATCGAATAAATATTTTTAACAGTTTAAGAATAGTAAAATTTGTTTCTATATAGGTTTTCCAGACACTCACAAATGTATTCTAAAGAGATTTTTAAAAACTTCACAATATTTTATACAGAATGTCTTTTTCTTTTACCATATCTGCTATGTCCTCATTTTTGATGGCGTTGTCCACAGTTCAAATTTATTGAATAATGATTTTTCAGTTGTATAGATTTTGTGCTCAAAACATTCAACTGAATGAATGTCTGTGATGACTTCATTCCCTTTCATTCATCTGGTATTGTGCATAGCTAGAACAATAACTTTACCCTAGTAAAATTAAGCCAGTCCTGTTTTAGCTCAATCCTTCAATCTTCCCATGTTATGTCAATATACTTGAGGACTTCGTAAAATCTTTTAGATAGTATGCGACTGTCACTATATGAAGAATGTTCAAGCAGGGAGACGCTCCGAAGACATTGATAGTATCCAAGCCAGTTGTATGTCTCGCACTGACGTATTCTCCGAATTACTCACAAGTCAATCCACCACACCCGCATTATCTGACATAATCATATATTTGTATTTTCAGATAGGCGAAGCATTGTATGCCAGAATTCTTCGAGCGCACAAAGCAGGGCAAGTGTTCAGAGTATTTGTGGTGATGCCTTTGTTACCTGCTTTTGAAGCGGAAATCGGCGCATCCAGCGGAATCTCGCTTCATGCCATCACACATTGGAATTATCAAAGCATATCGCGGTAACTATAATAAATGCATTTTTTATCATTTACAATTATTTTGAAAAATCTACTCTTTTTCGCTGATGTGAATGTTCAGTGAATATAAAAGTTGTTTCAAAATGTAAGACTTCAAGTTTTAACAAGATAATTATAAATCTATTGTTAATTTATTTATTATATGCGTGTTTCAGAGGAAATGAAGCTCTACTCAACAGACTCAAAGCTGCCGGCATACCGGATCCTTCTTTATATATTACATTCCACGGTCTGCGCGGTCATTCAGTATTAGAAGGCGAACCTGTCACTGAATTGATCTATGTCCACTCAAAGTTGATGATTGCCGATGACAGAGTTGTCATCTGTGGCAGCGCTAATATCAATGATAGGTCGATGTTGGGGAAAAGAGATTCAGAAGTTGCAGTAATAATTCAGGTACCATTTTTAGCATTTTACCTATTATAATCATTCCGCTGAATTTGGAGCCATCAGAATTAGGGCATTTTGACCTATTGGCTTATTACCCCAATCAACAAATTAACCCTCGAAGGCTGACCATGACCATATGATATCAGTAAACATCGTTGTCGATTGCACTATTATTTTTCTTAAATTAAATTTTCTAGAAATAAAAGTTATCTGTATATTCAATATGGCTCAAAATTTATTTTTTTGTTCGTCTCCGGTGCGTTAATTGAATATTTTGCTTTCTAAAGAAATTTTTTTTTTTATATATTGCTAAGAGAAAGTTCTTACCAACTAGACCACTGAGGGCGACTGTAGTTTTTCACTGATGCTAATTACTGTGTTTGATCCAGAAAAGCGGCAGCGCCAATCGATCAGTGACCTATCTATTGATGTGAAATTTTTGGCGTCTAATATTATTATTTTCTAATGATAATACGGTTTTTTTTCTGTCTTTCATACAAAATGATTATCAACTTTCAGGATGAAACTTTTGAAGACGGAGCCATGAATGGCGTAGTGTTTCCGTCCGGCCTGTATGCCGGCGCACTGCGCAAACGCTTATTCAACGAACACCTCGGCTTAATAGACAGAAAAGATCTGCAGCGCCAAGTCGACCTGAAAGATCCGATCAGCGACACATTCTACAGAGACATATGGAAGGCGACGTCGAGGAGAAATACGGAAACATACGAAAACGTCTTCCACTGCCTGCCGACCGACGCCGTTGCTTCGTTTGCAGATTTGAAGAAGTATCAAGAAGAGAATAGAAATTCTATGTGGGTGAATGACGCCAGGCAAGCGAATTACCTCATCAGTACCATCAAAGGACACCTGGTTGATTTCCCGCTAGAATTCTTAGTCAATGAAGTGTTGACTCCACCGAATAGATCTATGGAGGGAATGATGCCAACTTCACTGTGGACATAAAAATCCTAAATTTCCGCCGATTATTTTATTTTCATTCAATATAAATAGGTGTTATGTGGTTGTGAAAGATTTTATAGAATTTATAAGTCAGGTCACAGTATATGGTGCTACCTTAAATTTTTAACCGAATTTATTGCCTCACTCGTAATATAGTTTAATCATTCATTAAATAAGTATTTAACATTCAAAAAGGAATTTAGCTGCCCACTTTATGTTCACACATAAAACATAAAGTTTTCATTCCAATTCACCAAAAGTTCAATACTATACCCTCCTGATCAAATTTTTTACGTGTAACTTTTTAGGCTAGTTTCAGATGAATGCTTTTCCAAAAGGTTAAATTAAATTAAACCAATTCAAAAAATTGTTAAGATAAAATTGGGACTGAAATTTATTCGACCGGAATCATATTATTTATGGTTTATGTTGAAACAGTAATTGCTGTCTTTTTTGTAAAGGAAAATATTTACATATTAGGTTGTCATATAAGATTAACCTTTGCTTACCGGTGATATGTATTTACTACAATTCGACTCAAATAACGTGATTTTCGATATGAAATATAATAGATACGGGGTTCAGAATTTATGTATTCCTCCGTAATATAGTTACGAATTACTTAAAAAAAATATTTTGTATAATTATTCATCTGGAGAGAAAGAAAAAAATATTTTCTCGACAAATCGGGGATAAACACACCAATACATAAGCGTTATCTAGCACACTTCGTCTGTGTGCGCGTGTATGCGTACCTGTTTGACCTCGCCTGGTGCGAAAGGGACTATTTTCTCTCATATTGTTTACGTCACCAGTTAGAGACTGTCTGGAATGACCCGTATACAATGGCTCTCAAGTGATTGGTCATTATTTTTTATATCGTTACTCTAAAGTAACAGTGGGATAAGATTATGAAAATACGAGTTTGGAAATATTTAAGGTCGACAAGAAGATGGCATTTTCGCATATTTATGGAGATTTTAGATATAGCAGCACTAAATTCTTACATATAGATTTTGAAGCATCCTGAGTGGAAAAAAAATAATAGAAGTCGCTGATTTTTTTTGTATAAGAGAGCTCAGCTTAGAATTTAGCTCAGCTTAGAATAATATTACAAGAAGGAAAAATAGCGCGTTTAAATTTCACAAACTACAAAAAGACGCAATTGACATGGTAATGTCACATTATCAGACAATATTGCCCGAAACAGCTGTAATAGTTGATATTATAAATAATTCGCACGAGAGCGTAACATCTTTAGAATCTTGAGCGCCGGTAAAATCTTGTAGATTTTGCCCTTATCCAACTAAAAAAAAGCACGATGGAGTGCAATATTTGCAAAAAACCTGTATGTACGACACAAAAAAAAATGATTACGTGTTCAGATTGTGAGAAAGTGACCGCACACTAGACTTATATTTAGGCTATTTTGTATGTGTAATGTCAGTTGCATTATTTTTTACATATTTTTCTTTTTATTTTCATAAATTCAATTTCTTTTTATATTTTACATGCATTTTTGTTATGAAAATATATATTTGTGGTATTCACACGCATTGTCTTTTTATTCAACGAAAAATATTTGAAACCACTGGCCAACAATTGACACGCGTGTAATTTTTGTAATCACGGCCGACTGTTGATACTTCAGTAGCATATAAGTCGTTCGATGCAGTGGTTCTGCCGGCTATTTGCGATGCTTTTTCTCATGTTTTCAGGCACTTTTCAGCAATAATATTACAAAAAATGATAAACTTATACTTGAAATATCATTAATAAAATCAATATTCATTAATACTCGAATTTTTAAATCACTTTTTCATATGTTGTAGTAAATACATATCATCGGAGCTTAAGGGATTTTTTTAGCATAGTAAGGAAAAGGTTAACATCTGTTTTTTAAAAGATATTTCCTATATATTAATATTATGTATTTTATATATCTGACCTTTTTATAACTCAGCCAACAGTTGTGTATTGTATCTGTGTGTTCTGCATTAGTATAATGTGCTTTCAATATTACTACCCGAGAAGTGGTCTCCGATATTTTTATTTATTTAGTGTCTGAATTTTTAATTTTTAAAATGTATGCTTTGAAACAATCAAATTATATACCAAATCTAAATGAATCTCAAATACTCATTTTACTCAAATCTTGGATTAAAAAACTGCAATTCATATAAACTAGTTAATTTAACAGATTTCGTCTGTACTCTGCTAAAAGCAGATCTGTCATTTTTTAAATATGGGACAGTTTTTAATGGTAGTCAAGTAACTTGATTATTTTTTATTATTTAACTGTCAATAGTGTATCAGAGTGGTCAAGGCTCTTGGACTCTCATTAGGAGGGGGCTCGCAAGGACTTACACTATCCCCTTGTTAAACTAAGATAAACAATATTTTCAGACCAGTGCTTTATTTATTGTATAAATATGCTTTATAATTAAATTTGAGGACGTGATATACATTTGGTGTTTCTTGACATACAAACATATTAACTATGACGGTTTAAGTATAAGGTATAAAGTGTTTAAAAATCTCCAGAACACCGCAAATAACTTTGAGATTAGGTGAGCCTTGGCGTTAACGTTTTGACAGCCCATCGCTGGCTCTCATGCTATCAGGTGAAACCATCCACATTGATTTTTCAATGTATTTATGAATTTATAACCAAATGTGTATCTGTGTTGCATTCTTCTTTTCCCGCCCACCCTCAATATGAAAATGATGCATAAAGAGAACGGTTAGCCTACTGCTAGATCTCACTCTTCTATGCCATCTTTGAAGAGAGATTTTGTGTGATTAAATTATAACCTATTCTCATTAACAACGTCTATAGAGTGGCTTCATTAGAAGTTCATATGTTTAGTATTGGGGTAGGACATGGTTAAAAAAAACCCCATGTCTCCGTTTGCTAAAGAGATGCAGATTTACTACAGTAATACAGTTTTTAATTTAAGTTTGCCTTAGTACGTAAGTGATAGTTTTATCTGTTGTGACTTCTATAAATTTATTTTTTAATAAGAAGCAATATTTTATTTCAATGTTATATTTGTTATACCTTTTATGTTGGAAAATTTACATTATTTATCAACTGACATATTTGTGTGGTATTTTTTTTACTTCAAAACAAATATTTAACACAATAATGAAATGATGTTAATTGGGAATCAACTGTCAATCTTTAAAATAACTATTTTATTATTATTAGTATTATTGCAATAAACCATAAAATGATATTTTATTTTGATAACAGTTTTTCAGAGAATGATATTGTTAAGTTTCTCTGAATCGGTAGATATTACAAAATAATTAAAATAAAAATTGTACTTAATAATATGCCATTCATTAATTAGGTAAATAAATACACAGCACAACTCTTGATAAAAAGTTTTTCATACAATGAGATATTTTATTTGATATTAAACTTATTTTACTACATAATATTATAACATAAGATAAGTAAATCGTTCTTAATTTTGAACAATACTATAAGATAGACTTAATTTGGCCACTATATTATAAGGAAACTTCGATTCTATTCATAATGTGCCTTAATACATTTAATTGTACATACTGTACACGATGCCTGTATTTTATGGCTTTACAAATCAAATAAATTGTCTATTTTTCGTGCTAAGGGGAAATATTTTACACAACTATTTTTATTTGTGTACATTTGGTATTTAAGGCAGTTGTCGAAACCCATTCCTGATTTATTTGCAACAATTTAAATCCATTTTTTCCAATAAGCTTTTGTTTCAAATATATATGTGATTTGGTTAGGCAGCTCACTGGCCCCTTTAACCCGTTAACAGCTAGAAAAAAACAGCGTTTTTTGTCCTGTAAGCTAGCAATTATCTAAAAACTAATAAAGGAAAACTTAATATTCATTTTGTGAGTTCTTAAGAGATGTCGGACCCTTTTTCAATGGTGCAAACTCTAAAAAATATTTATTGACGTCGTAATAATGACAACACACTGGTGGGTAGCGTGTGTGATTAGTAGGTATACGACACACCGGTGGGTCGTTAGCTTTTAACGGGTTAAAAAAGCCCGCAACCCTCAAGGAGTCCACGACCCCATTCATGGAACACTGCTCTTTACATAGTAAAATTTAAATGATAATGAAACTAAAAGTATAGCTAATCGATTGCCCAGAACAAATTATCATTTTTAATAATATCAAATCAATTGAAATATTTTGAAGTAAAAATCAGGCTTAATTTTTATTTGACAACAAATTTGCCAGAATTTTTCTTCAACCTGTTGATCTGGAGAAAATATCATCTTGCTGCTCAAGGCAGTCAAAAACACAGGAGATGTTAAGAAAAAACTATTTATGTTAGAATTTTTAAATGTCAGCTCTCTGCATCATATGTTTACCATTGTAATGTATTTTTAATGGTTTTGTCTGAATGAGATGATACGCAACTTCACCATTTTCTCATTTATTCTAAAAGCTTAGGAATGGGTTTTACTTCTCGTTGAATAAAAGTAGTAAACACTTACTGGTGGTCAGAATACTCGTTTGCAATAAATAATGTACAGCAATTTCAGAGTTGCCTGCTCTTATTAGAATTCATTTACAAAATACAATGAAAACCAAATGAAAAATACTGCTTTTTTTGTAATACATATATTTAACAATAACATTCTGTCATAAATGAGAATGTACATTTTCCATGATAATTTTTCTAACATAATGTGAATTAATGTTTCTAAATTCAAAAATGTCGTCTTCTAGAAATGAATATGGTCAGTAAGTTCACTTTTAAATGTTCAACAAACTGTGATAATGTAAACACAAATGTATAATATATAAAGATCGGCATAAAATTCATTCACTTATGTAAAAAAAAACTATCTAGGTTTCATTAGGTCATACATTCTTATGTGCATATAATCCTTGTTTTATAGACACATTTATTACCTCTCTTGATGTACACATTTTCAGTTTAACTGTAAATGTTTTGACTCTTATCAACTCGTTATAATTGATAATCTTTAAAACATAAAAATATTTCATTTGATGAATATACATTAATCAAAATAGTTTTGTCTGTTATGAATTAATTAAATTTTATGCATAATTACTGCGTGTGTACATTAAACATAATAAATAAAATAGTATTTTTTCGAACAAATCTTTCATCAACAAATCACTTTACTAGGTGTTTTGGAAAACCAATTAACTTTCCAAGTCGAAGGGTGGACTTAATGTAATTTTATTGACACATATGAAGTCGTAATTTTGTTAATGTACGTATTTGGTTTCCTAGTAACATTAATTAATTGAACAGTTTCTGCTGTTTCTTGATTTTTTTTTTTAATGATCTGAGTAGCTGAAATATTGTTATGCAATATTGTACTAACCTCAGTTTTACAAATGATCAATTTTGTTTTTCTAGAAAAAATATTTTTACATTCATTTTTATTTCACCTGTTTTTGATGCACTTTGAATATTCTCCTAAAACCATCACTGTTTCGCACAATATAAATTTTACATACAAGGTAAATATAATTTATTCTTCACATCGTTATTATTTGTACACATTCATATAATTATGATTATGGAAACCCATTATTTATTTGTTTGAATCTTAATATTAGTTTTGTTGTTTTAGCTCAATATGATTTGATCCACATAATGATATTTTTTTTAGGTTTTATTGCTTAAAATTATCAATAATTTTAATATTTTTTTGTCTGTTTTACTTTAGGCATATTTAATTCCAATTAAATCACTATTCCATTCAATGAATTCGTTTTTGAATAATTACAGTATTACTCCCTGTTCGTCAAAAAACTACCTCAAAGTTCAATACTTTTTGATTGTATTACAATTCCGGCCCTTCAGTGGCTGGATGATTTAAAATTAAATGAAACATTAAAGTTATCAGGCAATAAAAATGACAGATACTATATGTATGCACACCAACCGGCCCCTGACTGCATTCAGTATGCAATCTAGTCAGTGGTGTAGTGCTGACTAAAAAAGTCTGGGAGCGCTGATCAATTATAATATTTCAATGCTCTCTAATGACAGTGATTCAATTTCAACAAATTTTCAACAAAAGGTTCTTCCAATACATTATTACAAAAATCATTTAATTATATTTATGACAAAATTTCCTAATCGTCTATAAAAAGTGTGACGCGACCCTGCCCCACTACACTACTGATTCTAGTATAGTAAAAACCCATGTAAAAAATGTCAGTGAACACATGAATTTTAATGTTATGAATGCTAAAATTACCTGAATTACTATTCCAATACAATTTAATCATTAGCCCAAATCCTTTACTATTATTATGCGTCATCAATTTACTTGCATTTAAATCATTTTCATTAAAAAAGTTAATTGATTTTATATAGAATATTATTATGGTGGTAGTGTTTTTTTTATATCATTCTGCTAGATATGATCAAACAAATTCATCAAATTATCGCCTTTTGGTAATCTGAATTCAAGATACATTTTGCTGTCGCAAAATAATTATAATAACTAAAATATTTATGTACTGTAGATTGTAATTTTCTTAATGAGCTGTCATGACATGTTTTATGAACAAAGTTATTTTGAAAATTTATTCTGTGTTTTATTTCTTAAGGAAATCTTTTCCGAAAATCCTTCGTAAGAATTGGTAATGTGACTCGGTGGCGAATTACCTCACCGGAGCCTCAACAATAGCTTATATTAGGTGGACCCGAAAGTATTCGCGTATTTTTTTTAAAAACTTCAATTTTATTTATTTCAAAAAATTTACAAGTAAATTATAAAACATAAGCTCCATCAATATTCAACACATCTTCCCATCGTTTTGGCAGATCTTCGATCCCTTTCGTAATTCGTAATGAATTATCCCCCTCATATCCCACCATATGCATAAAAGGACCTTTTTTATGGTCAATCCCGGCTTAGGCGTTGGAACTGGGGTTTCTTTCCGAGAAAGCCATTGTTTTTTGCGTCGTTTATTATCGTAAACGACCCATTTCTCGTCACCAGTTACAACGCTATTCAAGAAGGGACTATTTTTTTGTCTTGTAAGCAAGGAGAGGCACGTGTTGCGTCGCTCGTTCTTGTTGGCTTCGGTCAAGGCGTGCGGTACCCATACACCCATCCTATTCGTTTTACCGATGAGTTTTAAATGTGTTTGTACAGTGGTCCATGGGGATCTGAGTCTCAGCGACAATTCCTCGATTGTTTGTCGTGGATCCGACTCGATTAGAGATTTCAGCGCCTCATTGTCAAAATTTGAAGGCCTTCCGCATCTCGGCTCGTCAATTAAACTTCTGTTGCCCGATTTAAATTTTTGAAACCAATATTGACATCTGCGAGCTGTAACCACTTCACCATAAAGATCTTTGAGCGTTTTAGTAGTTTTTGTGGCATTCCAACCCAAATCAAAAAAAACCAGCATACAATGCCGGATGTGAACTTCGCTAGTTTCGGGTCTGGACATCTTACCCTTAACAATAAAAAAAAAATTTATGCACGAAAATAATGTTAAACCATAGTTCTACAAAAAAAAAAAACTTACACAGATGTTGCCGTCACCGTGTCCAGACACGAACTGAGGTAAACATATGGTCTCAAAAATACGCGAATACTTTCGGGTCCCCCTAATATTATATAACCCTACATACTTTTTGTTCAGATTTTAATATATTTTTATTATTTTACTAGGATTTGTTTGACATTATGTTTTCCCAATAACGGGACCTCCAAATTTTATGTGCTTAATCTGCCACTAAAGTGACTCAAAATCCACTTTTATTTAATGAGATCAGGACCAGTTTCGCTCATGACGAGCATTATCAACTGATTAGAGAATACAATCTAACAGCGGAATTTGTACAAAATAAACCCTACAAATGAGTATCTTATTTTTTGAATATGTCTTTCTACCAATAATGACAGTGACCACCAACGTTCCCTCTAAGCCGAAGGTTTAGATGCGCGGAAATTTCAAAAGCTGCGCGGAGACTGCGTGGAGGCTGCGCGGACCGATCAAATATCAATTGAGCAACTGTCTTGTAGTGCGCGCCAACCCGAAATGAGTGCGCGGGGACTACTCAACTGCTGCGCGGCCGCGCACGCGCGCAGCTTAGAGGGAACGTTGGTGACCACCAATGTTTCCTCTAAGCTGCGTGCGTGCGCAGTTGAGAAGCCCCCGCGCACTCATTCCGGGTTGGCGCGCACTACAAGACAGTTGCTAAATTAATATTTGATCGTTCCGTGCTGCCTCCACGTAGCCTCCGCGCAGCCTTTGAAATTTCCGCGCAGCTTACCCTTCGGCTTAGAGAGAACGTTGGTGACTACCCCAAAATTGATTTAAGTGACTGATGAAAAACACAAAAACTATTTAGCTACATACAAATATCACTTTTAGGGTGTTCACTGTCAATACTTGATGGAAAGGCATTATATTGATAAAAACACAATATTCCTTTGCACTTCACTCCACTTTATTTGTTAGGTCAGGACCGGTTTTGCTCATTGCGAGCATTGTCAACTGATAAGAAAAATATATAAACAGTGCTATTTATACAAAATTAAATTGAAATAAAAGGTGTAAGCAACAATTAACAATGAAAAGAATTTACTCAGGAATTTGAAAATGAAAAATAAATGTTTTTTTTAGCTCTCGCTCAGTACTTTTTGTGATGGTAAATTTTTTTTTAAGTTTTTGAGCTACTGCATAGATATTTAATATTATTAAAATATAAATAAATATTTTACTTCTCCATTTATGAGCCTTAGGCGGTTGGTTGCCTATTTCGCCTGTATGGTGGCGCCACCCTGTACAAAAGGAATTTAGTAACTGACCCATCCTTGGGCTACTCTTGTAAATTGGAGCTCAACTTTACTGTGTTGGCCTTATTCTGATGTGCCCAGGGTTCCAATTGCTAACAATCTTCAATGGTATCAATTGGTTAATAAAAATATTGTTTTATAAGATAATCAAAAATTTGTCAGAATTTGCTAATCAGACTTTTAGTCAATTTATTTTTACCATAATTTAAATGACTGAATTTCTGTTTTGTTACAAGCGACATCTTTTTTGACAATGAAACAGTAAATATTTCCATCTCAAAAATATGTTTTGTAGAAATTTGGAAGTTATAGAATGGCAACTAGAAGTAAAGAAAGTGACCACAAAATTACATATTTTCTACTGATATGAAAATATGTTTGTGGTTTTTATCTGATATGAAAATAGTCCATTAAACCTTATAATAATATAAACAAATTAAGAGTGGATGCATATCTGCAATGTGTTATGTGGGCCCAGAAAGTCTTAAATTGTATTATAATTTTTATCTAGTTGATATTTGTAGAACTAAAATGCTTTGTTATTTTTTTCATCTTATTACAATGGAGTTCTACCATGTAAATGCCAATTCAATCAACATATTCAGGGAGGCCCTAAATTGCGGCTATATTGAAATATTTCTAAATGGTGATTTTTTTATTATTATTTTCAATCTGTATTCGAATAATTTTACAGGTCATAAAAGTGAAAGATGAAGAAAGAAGATAATTTTTCAGGAAGTGTACACTTACTACAAAGTACACGTGTTGAATGTTATGTCGAGTGACGATAATTACGTAAGCAAGGACCAATGAGGACCGATAATGCATATTGAAGGGGCGGAGCTGTTACGTCATGTACCCTTCACCCCCGCAGATGTCCTCTGTCGTCTGACGTTACAAAATGCAGCGCTCACGTCTTCGGCGGCTCAAATTCAAAATACAAACTTCAAAACATTCGTAAGATCCAAGATGGCGGACGGGCTGCGCGCGGACGGGGCTGGTCCAGTTGAAAAAGACAAATCTTTAGTGAATAATGACAGTGACCTTGTGTGTGACTTAAAAACTAATTGTGAGAATGTTTCCCAAGATGCCAAAGTGAAAATGTCATTTTATACTGACAGAAATAGTGTTGACGAGAGTGTAAACTGTGCGCCGCTTAGCGTGGCTGACCCTAAAAATGCCTCGGGTGACAGTAGCAAACGTATGAAATATGCCCCCGGCCAGGAAGACGACTGCAGGAAAAAGAGGTGCACTGACAGATATGACAGCTCCGAATCATCAGACAGGTTAGTTTATTCAGAATATATTAAAAACATCGCTACAGCGCGGGAGGTTGTCGACCTCTCGCTCGAACTGTGTGCTTACAAATCGTTCTATGTTTATATTATCAACGTCACATTGCATGCGCTATAAATAAACCTTGTTTTTGTTTTGTTTATTTTTTATATTAATACAATTGTCATTCTATTTTACTTCTTGTCTTAGTTTATACTATATAAATATTTCAGTATTCAATAAAACGATAAATTTCGTACCTAAATTTAGTTTTCAATTCCCGTTCTGTCAAATGTTTAGATTCTGTAGTCGCATAATGCGAGTCTGTAATGAAAGAAAGAGCGTTCGCCTTCACAGGCCCGTAGTTCAACCAAATTGAAACTATTTCCCGTTACAATTGTTGGCAATGGTTCGGTCAATGTTCGTAATTTCGCGGTGCCAGGGTCATTGTCAAATGAGCGGGTTTGTTTTGTAGCGGCATAGCTGAGCGTTGGGCCGCGAGTAACGAGTGCGTACCGTTTGCCAGATTTGCCCAACTTCGATTACATAATTCGGCACAGATCGAAAGCGAGATTTCGTACTTCGATGCCATGAATGATGATGAATGGCCACGAATGTCAAGTGCGTACACTTAACTCTTTTTATTCAGTAATAATAATAATAGATACTGGACATCAACGACGGCCATGAAAATTCGTTCCCGCTCGGATGTATACCGTCAAAATCGCCTTGGCATTGGTATTAAGTAAAAATGTATTATTTTGTATTACATAAATATAGTAATCACCATAATATAAAATCGACTTCTATCAACAAGTAGTGATCAAGTAGGGTAGTCAAATAGGTCTGAGCTCAAGTCGAGCAAAATCATTTTTGTTGTTTATAATTATTTGATCAACAACTTTTATGTGTGGTAAAATTTTAGATAAGCCAAAAGTTTTTACCGCTCTAATAGTGATTACATCGAAACAAAGATAAGTATTAGAATAATTAAGAACATTAATTACATCGAGTTTTTGTACAATTTTAAATATTTTTATACTCCACTATTTATATTACGTGATCAAGTGGTGGAATTTCGAACGTCTAAAACACGGAACCTATCTCCGTGGTATTGAAGAATCACATCGTCACAATGCGTCGCATCTTGACTATGCGACAGGAGTCAAAATATATCAAAATTGCCACACCCACAGCATTATCGGATGAATAGTCATTTATACGGCTCGCTTAAATATTTGGCGCGAAAAAATCTATGAATAGCACAGTACCCCTTTTTAAAATCCTACTGCCATCTTTATTCAAAGTAGTTCTTATTTCTTAGCACCTGACTGAGAGATTGTATCATACTACATATTGTTTAATCGGTCAGAATCTTAACCGGTTCCAATCTAAGGATTGCAATACCGGACCAATATAATATATCGACTGTAAAATGGCAAAAGGACGTAACTCACGTATAACAAATTTTACAAGAGGCTTAAAAATCGTTTTTTGATGATTTTAGGCCGAACATAAATTTGAAATACCTATACACAACCATGACTTAGGTGGTGTTTTATTGACTCGTTCTTATTAATATTATGTTCCCTTTTCTGGTCGCAATTTTCACAGGTCCTTCTTTTTTCAAGCTCAAAGGTTAATTTAGATACCAATTCAGCATTTGCAGCTGGATGTAAACAGTGTGAGCTCCACAAATCCATAAACATTTTTTTACCATGTATGATAACAAAAATAATCTTCATCATGCTCATAAAAACTGTTTTTTTTTTAATCCATGTCCGATCCCAATGTGAAGCATACGGCCTCCTGGAGGTATCTCAACAGAAGTTTTTTCTACGAGAACTGTTTGTTACTCAATCGCTCAACCTCACTTTTTTTTAAAGTGAGCAGTACGGAAAGAAGTATAAGGCTAGAACAGGACTAACAATAATTGGGTGTAGGAACAGGCTAATCGCTATTCCTACATCCAATTATTAGAGGATCAGAAAGATGAGAGGAGAGGAAAATTATGTGAATTGACATCGCAAACACCCAGTCTTAGATCACAATTTTGAATTGAATAATTCTCAAATTCACTGTGATCGACCCCAGACCTACGTGATCGTTAGAGCAAGCTCTAACCAACTGGGCCACAGCAGGCGACCTTTTTTTTAAATTATTATTCAGCAAAAATATTGTTTTTTTTTTCAATTAAAGCCAATTGTCTAACTTCAGCTACAGAAAAAGCTCTCTAGATTTAACGGTTATTGGACAAAAGGTTATTTAATAAGTGTACAATATACAAAGTGTAAAGTCTATTACCGGTATCAAGAATTCGGTTACACCATTATTGCAATCCTTGGATTTTTTTCCGATATAATTATTTCCATACATCGGATTTTGCCCTTTGGCGTGAACAGCCTATGAAATAAATCGGGTGAGGCCCAAACCAGTCTCGTGGCATCCCATCGGGGTGCTAACCGGTTATCACGTCTTTCAAATAAATAACCAAATTTTTGGTTTAGATTCCTCCAGTGGGCGTTTCACTTCAATGTTAATTTACTTATATGTAGATAGATTCACAGAGTTATTTCACTCAACTATTTCGTGTTTGCTTGCTAACTCTGCAGGCTTCCGTTATACAATCCTGGGCCCAAGTCCCTCGCCAGTAGGGATTCTGTGTCGAGACGTCCCGGGACTTTCTCCTGTTTAAGTCCCGGGACTTTTTTAGAAAATGTCCCGGGAATTGTGACTGATTTATAATGTGCTAATAACATGTACATTTTAATTTTGAAAAAACACAATTCTTGTGGTTAAGAAACCTCCAAAAGGACTGATGTGTATTGAATGAAAGCAGATATAAGAAGGGAGCCCTTAGAAAAACGATCACGACATGGTCGGGACGTGACACTTACCCGGGGTTTTAACAAAATTAAGTATGCATATATAAAATGCATCTGATAGAAAAACAGATGTTTGGGATTTATAATTTCGTAAAAGTTTCAAATACCATGTGTTTATATATTGTAATATAACTTTAGCCAAAACAAATTACAAAATATTAAAATGAAATGTTCATACCTGATGTTGTTTTATGTACAAATGTTTTTTCACTATTTCACAAAGGTAACCAATGTCTCAATATGACAAAAAAGGTCTAAAAGCTGTATTGTAAAGTTGCGGTCATAAATTTACTCCTGACGGCGGCTTCATTAATATTTTTTCATTACATGTACCGTTATCATCCTTTCTAAGTAAAAATTAGCCGTAAGCATTACATAAGAAAAATAATAATTATTAAATATTGTATTAAAAAAAAACGCGATTTTTACTAGTGCGTACTTTCAAAAGGCGCCGAGTGTATGTGATACATACATACATGCAAATATTTCATTTTAATAAAATTATAATTTAATTGAAGGGGAAATAATAGTCTCGAGTCCCGGGATGTCCCGGAACTTTGACTTTATCACGCCTCAAGTCCCGGGACTTTGAAAAACCCGAGACTTCAGAATCCCTACTCGCCAGATATTTGCGTACATAGATTGATAATTCAATTCATATCCACAAACAGCGTACATATTTGAAAGTTTCAACTGACGTAACTTGTTTGTTGATACTCGTACATTCCAGGTGTTTCAACTGAAGGATTTCAGTTTTATATTTTCGCGTTCAATATATGATTATATCTACGAATGCTTGTTTTTGCCAGGGGTGTGGAGTCAAAGTCGGACTTAAAAAATACTAACTGCTTCGAGTCCTAATGAGAATAAAATGTGTATTCAAATCGCTACGGTTAATAGCGGCGAACACTACTAAACCTGAAGAAATAATTAAAAACATGTTTTAAATTAATGCCAGAGTAGTTATATTTTTAATGACTCCACAGCCCTGGTTTTTTTTTAAAACGAGGGACTTCAAAGATAATATTATATATAATGACTACACAGCCCTTGGCTATAAAGTATCTGTTAAAATTTTGATGGCTTTTGCTACAAATTTAAAAATAATACCTTATTCCGCCACGTTGATCCATTTTTATTTCCTATTCTTGGTATAAGAAAATGGTTCTATCACCTTCCTCCCTTTTAAATAAGTTTTAAGTAACTAACGAATCTACTTATTTTTTTAAATAACAAATTAGGCGTTCGAATTCCGTAGTAAGTAACACGCCTTTAGAATTTCTCTTTGAATAGAATTCATCTATTATAGCTTATATATGGCCCTACATGTGGTAGAGCAGATAATCTATTCCCGGGGGAGTTGGAACGATAGTAATTATTCCAATTCTCTGTATACACACCCCTCAATACGCTCAGACGGCTCCCCCTGGGAGATGTGCAACCCACCTAAAAGTGACTACTCGGGTAGTGATTTGCTACGGGAAAAAACAAACAAAAAATCGTAGTTCTATTATAGCCGTTAGGGATTCTGAAGTCTCGGGTTTTTCAAAGTCCCGGGACACGAGACCTGATAAAGTCAAAGTCCCGGGACTTCCCGGGACTTGGGACTTTTATTTCCCCTTTAATAAAATTATGAATTTATTAAAATTAAATATTTGTAAGTACTTATTTACTAAAAAGGGATGATAACGGTTCATGTATTGAAAAAATAACAATGAATTGGGTAAAATTATGACCGTTACTTCACAAATCACAATACAACTTTTATACCTTTTTTGTCCTATTGAGACATTGGTAACTTTGTAGAATAGTGAAAAACATTTGTAAATAAAACAACATCAGGTATGAACACTTAATTATAATATTTTTAATTTGTTTTTGCTACAGTTATATTTTTAATACGATTATGAATTGATTTAAACAAATTTCTAATAACATAAATGAAGATATCTTTCTCCCAAACGTTTTTAATATTTCGTTTCAATTAAACTATTTTTTTTGAGCATTTTTTTACGCTGTTAGACGTATTTTTTTTTTCATGCGTACTTTAAAAGGGCGGCGAAAGTATGCGTTAATTAAAAAAATACATCTTTTGAACACATTTATTTATTAATAATAAAAATATTAAATTAATTCAATAATAAAGTCACAACCTCAAATCATACATAGTATGTATTATTTACACAAAAGTTAATATTTTATTCTTGCTTATCAAAATATGCTTTTATAAATAATAATGAATTTAATGACGAATCAGACTGCCGATTTCTTATTTTTGTAATAAACGTTGTTGCTCATCTTCATTGTAAGGCGATGTTGCTTTAATGTTATATATAAAAAAATAATCTTTGTTTCCGTTCTTCAGTTGATTTTAAAATATTAAATTCCTTTAGTTTTTAATGGAGAAATCTTTTGTTTTTTTGTAATCCAGTGACAGTTCTGCAATATTTATCTCATCATCGGTATTTTCTTCAGATACCTCGATATCTTTTTCCACGGAGAAAAGACGTTGTAGTAAATTATCTCCGTATTTCAAAAATATTGTTTTGGAGCATTTGTCAAAATCTTTCGTGTATTCTTTTCGAAAATCAATTAGTCTTAGCAGAACGGTTGGTAATAAAAGTTTATAAGCCGCCTTGATTTATAACATTTGGCAATTTGGCTGTCTTAAGTCCCGGGACTTGGTTGTTAAATGTCCCGGGACTTAAGACAGCAAAAAATCTTAAAAGTCCCGGGACTTTTGTCCCGGGACGTCTCGACACAGAATCCCTAATAGCCGTAGTATTATTATTGTCAGTAACAATTTTCTTCATTGCAGTTGATATACAATAATTACCCGATAATTGCTAATAATTAAAATGGTTTGTATTTATAAAAAAAAAACTATGCTTCAACGCAATCATAATTATAGTAACATTTTTTTAAATCTGGATTTTTAACATTATTTATGTAAATACGTGCTTATAAATCATGCATTAAATTATCGACTGTGGAAAGGAAAAAAGACGTAACCCTCAATTTTCCAAAATAGCTTTTTTTCGATAATCACAATGTATAAAACTTGACACACATCCTATCAAAAGGATGGAAGCTGAAAATGCCGAATTAGTATCTAAATTTAGCTTTTAAGTTTGAAAAAAATGACCTTGTAAAAAATTAAAACCAAGAAAAAACACTGAAATAACGGTTTTTCAGAGTCAATTTTTTAAATTTATATTAGATTATGTCAATTAAACACCAGTTTAGAAGTATCCGTGCACTTCAAGGTTGTGTATAATTCATAATTTGCATATGTCACAAAATCATCAAAACACGTTTTTAGCGCCTCCTGTAAAATTTGATATGTGTGGGTTACGTCCTTTTCCCTTTCCACAGTCGATATGTAAGCAACGGGTCACAGCGCAGCTTAAAATGCTCTAAACACATAAGACAAAATTTTAAATAACATTTTTTTTTAAAATAGGTTTAGATATTGAATTAAAAACCGATTGACAGCAATTGAAACTACATATATTATTGATAAAACGAAATGACTGGGTTTTGCAGGCAAAATAATAAATCATATTTTCCAATTGAAATACGTATATGTGCCTACGAAACTATGTTTACATGCCAAACATTAATATGTACTTATTGCTTTGTTAACAGTTGAGAAAGGTTAATCGAATTTATTATTATACCTGATACTTCGATGAAGGCATGTCACGGCACGTCAATCAAACGTACATTACTTGTATGTTGTAAAAACTTATTTTACTTTGTTGTACAAGGAATAGATACTCCGATGCAGTGTTTAATTTTCTTTGATTGATGTATGCAAATCTGAACATTGTTAAGTTATTTGCATTTCAGCAAGACAAAATGCTGTATGTTGTATTTCTATATTGTACATTATTACTTTCTTTTTTTTCTAAAACATTCAATCTTAGCGTTGCTTAGAATATAAACAAAAGTATGATTTTTTTGAACCTTAACTAATTGCCATATATAAAAATTTCTTGTTTCAAAATTAACATTCTTTCGAACGAATTTCCTGTCAATGACTGGTGGAAAGGCGTTTTTTTATAAAAAAAAAAACTTAACACGTATTTTAAATATTATATTTATTCCATATTTTATGTCGCGCCCATTGTCAACGATTAATGAAATATAATATTAATTTAATCACCTTCTCTCAACATATTTTTCATCTTCATAAAATATCTATATATAATAGCCGATAAGGTCCGTATGAGTGAGTGTAAGGTGTCCTCGACCTCCCAGTCTCCACTTTTTTAAATAAAATAAAATAAAACAAAAAAAAAAAATTAAATGAAATAAAATAAATTAAAATTAAATTAAATTAAATTAAACTAAATAAAATTAAACACAATGCAACAAAAATCTCCCGTTGCTGGGCAACGGGCTTACAGCTAGTAATACTAATTCCACTTATATTTAATTAGATTAGGACCGTTTTCAACTGATAAGAAAATACAACGTTAGTGTTATTTATACAAACCAAATTGAAATTAATGAGGTGTAAAAAACATGTTTTATAAAATTGCTCACAATCCCTTAAGAGTTGTATCAATATTTGACTGGTCCTTGAATTGATAAACCCGTAAGATATTTATAAAAATTACCTTTTATGATTATGAAATATTTCTCAATGGCGGTACGATATTATAAATATCAAAGTACCGATTTTGATTTACTCATCAGGTATTGCAATCCCAATTGGTGATAGTTTTTATTTTTTTATAAACCTGTATTGATATATTCGCCTGGTATTGCAATCCATATTTGAGTTACGTCGCATCCTTGTAATATCTATTCAATTTCAGGCAGTGGCGGCCTATCAATGCACACCTTGTATATGCAGGGGCGGTTATATTTCATGAAATAATATTCAAACAGAACATTTATACCATTCACTCATTTTAAATTCTTAATGTATTTATTGTCTAAAATAAAGTGTAATAAAATATTCATTATAGAAAATAAATACACGGAGAATTTAAAATGAGTGAATGGTATAAATGTTATGTTTGAATATTATTTCATGAAATATAACCGCCCCTGCATATACAAGGGGTGCATTGATCCAATGCCACATTGACCGGCCGCCACTGATTTCACGTGTATGAGTGGATTTCATCGTCGGTATGATTGAATGAGAAGTTTTGTATTTTAAAAAAAAACAACCGTTTTATTTGTGAATATATTGAAGATTAAAGTTTTTAATTGCAGTAAATCGGTATTTTTATTTTTAAAGTTCAGGGCCAATTTCACAGTGTTCACACAACAGTAATTGCTGATTAGCTATTCACACCTGCGTTCACACAGCGTGTTATCGATTATGTAATTATCTAAACAATATTAAATTTACTATTTTATTTACCTTAGGCGTGAAAGAGTCGTAGAAATGGTAATGTGTGTTTACACAATAACACATGTATAACCTTTGCGTACACACTTGTGCATTCTCTCTTAGCGATCTTACCAAAGACAAAACTGTCTACACATTGACATTTTATCATATTTTTGACGAGAATACGTCTTTAAAATTGCTTCCATAGGGAGGCAATTCAAAAAAACGAATGATAACGAAATCGGGGGATACAGTTTGGTGTTGCAGCTTTATATCTATCATCGCTATCCAAAATGCAATTAGACCGCTGAATAGCTAAAGAATCAAAGAATATATTGCGCTGTGTAAAGACTGTGATATATCGCGTGGGGTGGAGGGGAAAGCGCCGCCATTTCGCTGCGTATCGAGATTTCTATTTACTATGACTTTTGACTCGGAGAAGTTACGATGTTCGTTCAAGTTTCAATCGTTAGCTCTCGACAAAATCATAGATAAAACATTTGTGTAATATTGTGACCGTGACTATAATTAGGTGTTAAAATATTTTTAAAAAAATATATCAAAAATATATAATGTCGGGCTATACGCGTCAAAAAGCCAAATCGAAATACAGAGACGCATACGGTTGGAAAGAGCTTCTCAAGAGCAATCGAACGGTACCATTAAAACACGATATGACCGAGTCAAGCAGTGCCGGCAACGTAAAAATGGGGCGTAATATCACCTATTACGAGACGTATGCACGTACAACACACGGCCGTGTCCATGACACAGCCACACCCCATTATTTTTTATTAGTTACTGGTTAATCACTGCGGCGTCACTTTATTATCATAGACAAAAGGTGATCGTCGAAATGCGGAATCGAAATGCACACGCATGCACAAACGATATTAAAAAAAACTTTCATTATTAACGTTTGAATGAACAATTAAAGTTACAGTAATTTAATTGCGAATGCTTAATATCGATTTCTTTTTCATGGCTTACTAATCTAAAATCACTTCCACAATTACCAATTCAACAGCAAACAATATACCAATAATATTTACATCAAAAATACAATAACGAAGAAAAAGGTGAGGAATCTGCAGCGTTCTCGTTGGATCTATTATTTTAATATTCGATCGTTCACTGCGGCCTTCCATCATAAAAATGTTTACTTTTAGGGTGTTCACTGCCAATACTTGGTGGAAAGGCATTATATTAATAAAAACACAATAACCCTTTGTACTTCATTCCACTTTATTTAATATGTCAGGACCGGTTTCGCTCATTGCGAGCATTGTTAAACATTTTAATTTTTTGTTATTATAGAATCACTTTTAATGTCATTGGTAATTTCTTTTCAATGCCAATTGTTGTTTATAACTTTTCATTTCATTTTATTCCTTATCAGTTGACAATGCTCGCAATGAGCGAAACCGGTCCTGACATATTAAATAAAGTGGAATGAAGTACAAATAATTATTGTGTTTTTATTAATAAAAATGTTTCCCACAAATGGCAGCAAATATTTAAAAGGTAAAATATATTCATTCATATTTTTTAGTTTACCCTAATTTAGGTCACGGCTCAAAAAGTTTAAGAAACGCTGCTTTATAACCTCTATTTTTTTGAATTTGTTAAACCTCCCAGGGCATCGCAATATAAATAGTATTATATCGTTTGCACAAGTAATTAACTGCAACATGCATCAGTTAAGCATTCAATCATGTCAGCGCGATTATATGACCTGACTGGCATAATTTATTATTTGATATTACTTTTTTTATTGCTCATTATTATTTAAATGTTTATTTTACAGTTCGACGTGCTGTCTGTCTGCTTGTTAAAACAATCAACTGTTCACGTATATGCTAATGGTGAATTTAAGTAGAGATTTTTTCTCTGATGGAGCTGTATTAGATATTTTTTTTTTACATATTTTGTGTAAGATAATCTTTGATTGGTTGATCGTTATTCAGGTGGAAATTAATGCGGGGACAACGTGGAGTACCTTGGGAAAATAACTCGCTTCACGATTTGTTTGCATCAATTACTATTATCAAATATATTATGACCTTTTTAATTTACTATTTCAGTCAAATATTTCGATTAAAAATTGCAATTCTTTTGTACTGGTCTCTCGTTGTTTTCTTCCACAAATATATATACACGTTATATCGAGCATGTAGCTTTTTATATAACAAACAGCAAAGGCCTTAAAAAGGAAAAATCCCAATCTGATTGATTACAACTCATTAGTATCATGAGTATCATTATCTGTTTGTTTTATTTCGATTCTACACCCCCCTCCTTGCTCCTCTTAAAAGGAAAAAAACCCAAACCTCCATTTTGTAATTTTATAATTTTAAAATGTTAGAATCAATCTTGCTTCATTACTTAAGCAAACTTTGCGATAGTAAGTCTGAAGATGCCTCTGAAAGAGGCGAAACACGTGTCACAGTTAGTAACACAATACGTGGAATAATCAAAGTTAAAAAAAAAAATTCTAGCAAAGACCTTTTCATAAAAGCTTAAAGGATGATTTATGGTGTAACTTGGCATTGATTCTAACATTTTAAAATTATAAAATTACAAAATGTTAGAATCAATCTTGCTTCATTACTTAAGCAAACTTTGCGATAGTAAGTCTGAAGATGCCTCTGAAAAAGGCGAAACACGTGTCACAGTTAGTAACACAATACGTGGAATAATCAAAGTTAAAAAAAAAATCTAGCAAAGACCTTTTCATAAAAGCTTAAAGGATGATTTATGGTGTAACTTGGGTTGCAACATGCAAAACGGAAGGAATCCTACGAATATATAATTGTAATTATTGATAACTTATTCTGTTACAAAATGAAACGAGTGCTTCATGAACTATTTTTGGAAGAAGTGTATCGAAGAATAATGTATTCCATCCTTACATCATGGAACGAAGAATCACTGCTAGCATTACCGATTATTTGAGTAATCGTATCCATTTATTTTTCGCTGAATAAAGCAGATAATTTTTAGCAATTTGCAATGTGTGTAAATCAGTGCCTAGATGCTTAGTGCGGTAAAAGCTATACCTATTCTCAATCAGGTCCAAATGTAACACGTTCATATTTCACAGAAATAATGCAGCCATTATGTACATCGGTTTTTTTTTTATTCTAAATGCATGATAGATAATACGTTAGCCGTCATCGCCTTACCCAGGCTAGGCCAGGTATTGCATTCAAGAACCAACAATGATGCCTCACGTCCGCGTTTTATATTATTACTTAGTAGTGCGCTTGCGTGTAGTTGTAACCACTCGGTCTCCTATTATCAGCCTCCTCAGATGGTCATGCACGTTGAAGTGCAGTGATTGACAATCATTGATTGCCAGACTTATTAACTCCTGATTGAGAACATTCCCTTCTGATGATTGTCCATTAAGTTTGCATTATATCGTTATTATTTATAATGCAGTGTAAATTGTTGATACTTTCGATGGCTTCGGCGGTAACTTTGTGGAAGTTCATTTTAATGGAAAATTTAAATTAACTTTGATTATTCCACGTATTGTGTTACTAACTGTGACACGTGTTAAACATTACAAACTATTTGTTTGTAATGTTTAACGTCATTAGTAGTATGATTAAATTTGTTTGCTCTGTTTCGATTTTATAATCCCCTCTTTGCTTCCCTTAAAAAGGAAAAATCCCAATCTGATTGATTGCAACATTAGTATTATTATTTGTTTGCTTTATTTCTATTCTACACCCCCCCTCCTTGCTCCTCTTAAAAGGAAAAAAAACCAAAAACTCCATTTTGTAATTTCATAATTTTAAAATGTTAGAATCAATCTTGCTTCATTACTTAAGCAAACTTTGCGATAGTAAGTCTGAAGATGCCTCTGAAAGAGGCGAAACACGTGTCACAGTTAGTAACACAATACGTGGAATAATCAAAGTTAATTTAAATTTTCTATTAAATTGTTGATGCCTATAATATCATGATTGCTTAAAATACTAAAAAATATTTAATTAATAATGTTCAAAGATCGTTTGTATTAACAATTCACAACTTGTAATTTTAAATTTTTCATAAAATACTAATCCAATTTAAGATTGAAAAACTACAAAAAATATTAGTTTTTGCATTTTCACGACTTAAATTTATTACGCATTTATTTATATTAGTCTCGGTTTTCGTAAAAAAATACTTTTACTTAAGACGGGTTCGTTTATTTATTAAAGTTCTGACTATTGTTTAAAAAAAAAACAATACAGTTAGAAAAATATATAGGGCGATTGTTCCAGTAGTCAGCCAGTTGGCTGGGACTGGTGTTTTTCGGAAGATATATTGAATTAATAAATAATGAATATACGTTTTTTACGCTGGTATTTTAAAAAACAGGTACCAAATAATGTAATTAAATGAAAATAAAAACAAATAATATCGTTCCACACATAAAAGAACAGTTTTCCAAAAAATGGCAAAACATCCAGTACTCGGCCACCAAAAATCAATAGTTAGCCTTTCATATGCATTAACTTTTAGAAGTCAGTTTAATACAAATATACATCTTTAAGTGGTTAACTACCGACACATATTTAAACAATTTTGTTTTTTTCATTGTCGACACTATAAGCTAAAAGGCTGATTACTGGACACGGCTGACTATAGTACGTTAAGTAAATATTTTCCATGTGCAAATGTCGGGTATCTTCTACAAAAGTTTTTTTTTTTTTAACCATGTCCGCTCCCAATGTGGAGCATATGGACTCCTTACGGAGTTTATCTCAACAGATGTGTTTCTACGAGAACTGCTTGTTATTCAGTTGCTCAACCTCTCTTTTTCCAAAGAGAGTAGGGACAGAAGGATAGGGCTAGGACAGGACAAGTGGTTAGCTAATCGCTCTCGATACACCCCGTTCATTGGATAGTATGGGTGGGAAGGGGGAATTCAAGACATCACATACATCCATGCCTTCGAACAGAAATTCATAAATCGATTGAAAAATCAATTTATAAAAACTGTCCATACCGGGATTCGAACCCGGGACCTCCGTAACCGAAGCCAACGACGTTGACCTATACTTCTGTCTTTCTTTTTATCGAGACGACATAATCGAAAACTTACTTTTATAAAGGTTGAAATAATCTGCCCAATACGCCATAGTCGTTGACATGGTTGCGAAATTCGCTCGCATACCACTGGTGTACGGCAACCTATATTTAGCCATGGCCTATTTTCGTTATATCTTACGTAAGCCGTATGCATGGCTTAGATAAATTGCAGTTATTGCATCGAGCGTGCATACTATTACGTTGCGCAGGGTTTATTAACTGGCATAGCTTGAAATATAGCGAAATATCCTCGTAAAATATGTATTACGTTATCATAAGCTATCACCATCAATATGTTTCTACACCAAACCAAAGATCTTGAAACCATTCATATAAGCATATTACATGATCTTAATTGTATGTATAAAAATGTGATCAAATTCAATTGATGTAGTTTCTGTACGTATGCCATTTTTTATCAAGAAAATTTGAAAAATTTGAATGAATATACTGAATGTTATATATTTTAACATGAATTAAATCTTTAAACAGAAGTATGTTATTTCTTTGAAGTTGTTTTTCCATCTCATTATTTTTTAACGTAGGTTTATCATGTTAACTTAAATAGGTTGCAAACCAACCTGATTGTCAAGTTATTTTTTTTTCAACATATAAAGTATTCGATCATAGATCGATTTAAAACAGATTATAAGCAGTTACCTAAACTCTGTTTCAGGTAGGTATTTAAATCCTAGTTAAATCTTTACTGAAACCTTAGTTGAACTTTTGTATGTTTCTCTTCTTTTATTTCATAATCATTGACATTATACCTAACATGCATATCTGCATGCCGCGTCACGTCAATTATTTTTTTATCGTTTGTCTTACATTTAGTGGTTAACCCAGCGTTTTCCAAACTGGGATGCCCTGTAAAGTAGTTATTGTAAAAGGAGACGCGAACGGTTAAAATTACGAAGTGCCATAGCTTTTAACATATTTTGCGTGTGTACGTAGAATAATGTTTGAGAGATAATTAAGATACCTTATGGGACATTAAATTTAGATTGTTATTCATTTATTAGAATTTAAAAATATAATCTATAATTAATTCTACAAAGTACTAATGACCATAGCCAGCTTGAAAATGAAGGAGACTAGAAAAAAAGATCGGTATTTGCAAGCTTCAATATTTTCTCAAATAGGTACACAACTATAATATTGTACGCAGTATTACTATAACATAGACGGTGAAAATGCTTGGATAATGAATTTCGTACTTTTTAGTCTGAATGGCCTACTATAAAATTGATAACGTGTCTCGCGTCTTTGAAAAACATCTTCAGACCGACTGAATGGTAAGATTTTTATTTGTGACATCGAAATTGTTTATATTTGAGAAATAAGGTTTTTTGTTTGTTTTACTAGCTGCGGATGCAAGGAAAATTCAAAATTATAACAACACCACTCAACTGTATCCTGGGTCAAGGAAATGATTTAGAAATATATGTCAGTATATACAGTCACGTTTTCGCCGATGTACACTTTTTTTGTTTAATTCCGGCAAGGAACTTTAATACATACAGTTTCAAAATCGTACTAAAAGTGTATGAAAATATGTTCAATAATGATTTTACAGATAATAATTCAGTTCATGTTCATCCGTGCACTTAAACGCCTGAAGATACCGAAAGCCAAAACCTGGGTCGTTAGTGAAAAAAAACTGTGGATGAACATTATTTGAACGATTCAAATTTAATAATTTTACTATCAAAAGTAGCTTAGTCATCATACCGGTCAAGTAAGTCATTGAGAGCCAATCATGGATAACTGAAGGACATTTAGTATTTCTTATTGAATGTAATCGCGTAAGTTTAGTGTTTCAAGACCAAGTGTGTTTCAAAACCAGTCAAAAAATCGTTCGGCTCTTCTAAAAAATAAAGTGAAACTTGACCGTCCTTTATACTGGACGCTTCATATTTAAATATTCGTTTTTATATGTGAATTGCCACAGATTAATAAAATCATATTTGATATCATGAGATAGTAGTTTCTTGGCTAATTTTAAGAAGTGAAATGGCAGCGATGTTAACAGCTATTTTGAACTGCAATCTTTCTTCCTAAGCAACAGGCGTATTATTAAGATTATTATCGCATTAAAAAGCCGCAATACCTCTTCATTGTTGAGCCATTTCAAACGTCGTCTTCTTTGCGTTTTAATATTTGCGCATCGTTCTTCTCGTAGCCCTGACTGAATGCATCGTTAATATTCCCCCAACGTGCGACAACAGTACAAGAACCTACAAATTATTCTATTGTGGCACAGACAGTAAGTACGTTCTCCACCGCTAATGACACTCGGAAATTACTTTTATTTTGTCTCAACACGTTACCCTGCCTTTACTTGTATGAGTGGTTTCGGCCTGTCTACGCTCGAAACGAAAGTGGAGCAACTAAAGCAAGTGACTTGCTTTGGTTAGTCTTATTACGCTTTTGATATTGTCCTCCGTCACTACTTCAAGAATGCCACTATGTTTAAAAATAGTCTAAAGCAGCGATTTCCAACCTGGGAGGCGTGGACTATTGCACTCCCCTCTTATACCTGCTTGCATTCAATACACATCAGTCCTTTTGAGGATTTCTTGACCTCAAAAAATTGTGTTTTTTAAAAATTAAAATGTACATGTTGTTAGCACATTATAAATCAGTCACAATTCCCGGGACATTTTGCAAAAAACTTCCGAGACTTAAGACAGCAAAAAACCCGAAAAGTCCCGGGATGTCTCGACACAGAATCCCTACTGCGAAGTACCTTAAATGTGTGCAGGTAATTTGCATTTTTTCCGGTTATTAGGTAAATTACAAATATTTAAAATAAAAAATAAAGACGTAAAAAATTGTCAAGATTTTACTTATGTAAAAAAATCGGCCGATATGCAATCGAAGGACTAATTGATTGCTTTAGTATTCGTATTATTTTACTATAAGATAAAAAAAAAACTGCTTCATACAAAAATACGTGTATGCATTTTAAGACACCAAAGTTTTGTAAAAAAAAAAAAAAAACTTCTGTAAAGATTACTATTTTATTTTTATTGAATATCTTATTGTGACAGTTAAGTGCCTAATAGCGATATAATATTGATAGATAAACTTGTAAATTGAGTTCTTATCGAGTACGTCCCACACGTGTTACACGAATAAAATGCGCGAGATGACAGTTTTTAATGCATATTTATGATTACGCCTGTTTAGTGTCATTTTACAGTTACCTAAGCCGACATAATTTAAGAGTCGTCAAAGAACACTTATATACATTTGTCGATAACCCATTTATTTATTATCGTGGTATTCTTAAATTATAAATAAATTCTATATACTTAAAATTAAAATTGACAAATTTATTATTCTGCTGGCTGTGTTACTAATTACATTAGCACGCGTTTCTCCTCTTTGAGAACCATCTTCAAACTAACCATCGTGAGTTTATTTTACTTTTAATGTTTTATTCACTTTTGTTAATACTGGTCAAAACTGATCCCGACCATATAAAATAAATGGAATTAGTACAAACTGTGTTTTATTTTTGAATATAATACCCTTCCACCGAATGGAGGTATCTCAGCGGAAGTTTTTTCTACGAGAACTGTTTTTTACTCAGTTACTACACCTCTTTTAAGTGACTCACGATAGGGCTAGGACATGACTAGTGGTTAAGTAATAGCTCTAGTTACACCTCGTTACTTAAGGATTAGAAGGGTGGGAGAGATTGTGTAGACATCACAAACAACTACCCTTCCACCGAGTATATTATTAATCCATGTCCGCTCAAAATGTGGAGCATATGGCCTAATGGAGGTATCTCAACAAATGTTTTTTTTCTATAAATCTGTTTTTTACTCAGTTTATCTATACTCTCTTTTTTTAAGAGAGTATATTTAAATGGAAAGGGACAGGACTGGTGGTTGACTAATCGCTCTCGCTACGCCTCGTTGTTTTAGGATTAGAATAGTGGGAGAGCTTTGAACAGAAATTGATTGAAAAAAATGGTAGGCTAATAAAAGCAGTGTATTTAGTTCTGCAGTTTTTATATTAGTTGTTAGCTATTTCGGCTTTCGCCACCGTCAGAACTATCTGACGTATATATATATATAGTTCTGACGATGGCGATGGTTTGCTGTAATGTCAAAAATGTTAACACAATTGTTTGTAACATGATTGTTAATCGTTCTTTGAAAAACTAGAATCACATTTGATAAGTGTAATATTGTAATTATAATTAGGATGTTAGAGTGAATAACTTGATGCATTGTGTATCTCTTCAGAGCCAGTATATATAGCTGAGCAAAATATTAGTTTAAACATAGTTCTGACGATGGCGCAAGCCGAAATAGCTAAAACTGTAGAACTAAAATACTTTGTTATTTTTAATGTGCTATAAATGGAGTTCTACCAAGTAAATGCCAAATCAATTAATAATTAAAATCAAAAATGTTTTTTTTTTATTAAAAAAAAATACGAAAATCATATTGTACAATATCTTATTTAAAATCCGACCACCACAATTGTGAAGTTACGAATACAACTTTTTTATCTTTCGATCATAACGACAAGATTAGGACATCGTAATATCAAGATGGTTTGTGTAACCATTACTTATGAAATAAATGATTTATTCTAAATATATTATGTCATCTTAAAAAGGCATGTTCTATGGCGCTTATCTTCGGTTATCTCAGAATACTTCGACTGATCTGGAAGATATCCAGTTAGTTATAATTCCAGTTATAAATTTAATGGTTATGGTTTTCTCGTGGGTCATTTTAACGAGCCTTCTAATCCAGTGACTAGACTTCCATTACAATAATATCAGACATCAAATTTATGATTACTGCTTTCTGCAACATGGCGAGTGGAAAACCAAATTGCGACAGTTGTTTTTAATTTTCTGAATTTATTCACTCAAGTTCTTGGAAAATTCTAACGTTAAACGACTTGAGTTTCTCCTTTAGACATTGAGATCAATATCTCGAAACCCCAAACGTTCGCTATTAACTGTTGGTTGATTTCTTTTAGGTTTTTAATTTATTTAATCTATAAGGTCATAGGTTCCCAACCTTTTTCGAGTGGCGACCCCTTTTTATAAAAGCCAAAAAAATTGAGATCCTCGATTTGCTATACAGTGAAACCCCGATCTACCGTTCTCGCATTTTTCGTTTTCCCGCATAGATCGTTTATTTTTCATAGTCCCGGCCAAACACCCATAAGAACAATGTAAAATAATCCCGCATTAATCGTTTCCTGCTTTACCGTTTTCCTCGATCTATCGTCTAAATATTTTTATCCCGTCACAAATATTATCCCGATTGACCGTTTTCGTTTAATATTTCTCATAAATAGTCCCGCTTCGCATTTCGTTTCGCGTTTTTTTTTTCAGTAGAACCCCGATCTACCGTTCTCGCTATTGGTTGACCGTTTTTGTAGAATACTTTTTTGCACTCATATATAATAGTCTTACATCGCAACTCAAAAGTCAAAACTGAAATAATTAAATGAAGAAAACTAGAACTCTAACTGAGAAACTGAAAACATTTCAAGACATTGGAAAAAAAAATCTGTAGAAAAACGAGTCGACATAGCAAAAAAAAGTTAACTCAGAGATGTACGCGATTTCGAAGAGTGTTTGTTAAAATTTAAGTGCCAAACTGCAAATAGACTACTTAGTTTGTATCAAACAATTTTAAAATATATTTATTCATTCTTTAATAAAAATAGTGTTTTTTGAAAATTAAACATTGTTTTGGTATTATTTGAAGATTTCCCATACTATTCGTTCATTTATTACGGTCCCTTGAAAAACTTAGAATCGAGGTTCCACCTTTTCCCCCGTATTGTCTCCAAAACTCCTTTTTTTTAGCCCACCGGGGAATTTGAATTTCTCGATTTGCTATACTTTTTCGTTATTTTGTTGTTCAAATCCAAAATCGAAAAAAGTTGTCGACCCCCCCAGAAAAGCCTTCGCGACTCCCAGGTTGGGAACCCGTGTATTAGGTGCACAACTTTGCTTCCGCCGTTTTCCTATATTTTTCCTACGGTAAGTATTGTCGAAGCGATAGACAATATTTTCAATCTTAAATGTATAAATAAATCTCGAATTTCGGTTAAAAAACGGTTAGTTAAAAAAGTTATACATTTTTATTCGATAGTTTAAATCAGTTTCGGCTCATCTGGTGAGCATTTTTGACATGAAATAAATTAGTCAATTTATTGTGAAATTTTGTTTTTGCCAAAAAGGATAAAGAAGTGTTGTAAGAATATAATAAACCTTTTTTATAAACAATTAGCCCATGTAAAAAAAATATAGATTCCTTGAAAAGATCACAAGCATATCGACTATGGAAAGGAAAAAGGACGTAACCCACACATATCAAATTGTACAGGAGGAGCAAAAAATGTGTTTTGATGATTTTGGATCATATGCAAATTGTGAATTATACAAATTTTGAATTATATGGTGCTTAATTGACATAATCTAATATTAATTTAAGAAATTGTCCAGAAAAAATTTAATTTTTTACAAGGTTATCTTTTTCAAACATAAAAGCTAAATTTAGATACTAATGCAGCATTTGCAGATTGCATCCTTTGATAGAACGTGTATCAAGTTTGATACATTGTGATTATCGAAAAAAACCTGTTTTGAAAAAACTGTGGGTTACGTACTTTTTTCTTTCCACAGTCGATATTATACAGAAAATAACGTCAATAATATATTTATTTTTAAATATAAATATTCGAGATATAATCGATTGATTATTAAAATTAATGTACGTTAAATAGTTATGAACACATCGGATGAAATCAAAGAATCATTTTTTCGTCACAGTATAATCAAAATCAATATATCTTCGATATCAATTGAACCACAAAAGTTTAAGACGATCGTGTTATGCACCTGCCTTAAACTCAATGATATATACTTAGAACTCAAGTATGCAGCTATATATCTACGAGGTTTGTTCCGCAAACCTGGCGATGTTTGCTTCTCCTCCTAGTGTGTAACCCTTGAGGTCGCTTACCTTTTCCCTATACTTGTTCTGAGTTACCCAGACGGCTCGAGTCGGCTTTTAGCAGGCACCAGTGAAGACCGTATCACATGCAGCGATCGCATGCGAGGTTTAATAATATTTAAAAACATATATTCTAGCAGAGGAAAGCTGAATTCACGCTTTGTACTATATAATTCGATGCTATATCCGCTTCGGAAGAAAAGTCTCGCTATGTGTTTAAAGAATCTCATTGTTGGACAGGCTGCTCGACACTGCTAAATTTATTCCCAATGGGCTTAACCCTTCCAAATTGATGCAACTCATTTGTTAATCATTTTGTAAATGTAAATTTAATTTGCAGTATCATTATTGTTTTCTATCCTCCCCTGCTTGCTTCTCGTTTTTATTTTTATTTTTATAATATATATTTTTATAATATTAAAATTAAAATCATTCGTACTTAAACAAGATTTGTAAAAAATTGAATCGTTCAAATTATGTAAATTCACACAGATTTTGTCACTAACGACCCGGGATTCGCCTTTCGGCATCTTCAGGCGTTCAGTTCTGACTGTCAGCCTAAAGATGCCGAAAGGCGAAACCCGGGTCGTTAGTGACAAAATCTGTGTGAATGTACATAATTTGAACGATTCAAATTTAATATTAAAATTCCACCAAGCACCTTCAGTCGAAATCTTAAATTAAGCTTTGTAAAAGTAAGATTGTCGTAGGATGCTTCCGAAAGAGGCGAAACACGTGTCACAGTAAGTTGGCACAATACGTGGAATAATCTAAGTTATTTTTAATTTTATATTAATTTCATTGTTACTTGAACGCCTTGCGAGACTGTAAAAACAAGACATTTGGCTCGATAACCCAAAGATAGCCTGAATCTCTCGTCTCTCCCCGTATATTCCGTCGTTCTGAAAGGCTGCTGATAGATTCACATGATATCTTCGACGGAGCTATGGTACACTAAGAGAAATAACTTATTAAGACATATAATCGTGGACGCATCAAATAAGAAGTAAATATGGTTCCGCGAAAAAAACGATTCCAGTGTGATAATATCGATGACCAATGATTATTTAAGATCACTTAGTTTTTTTTTAAATATTATATTAGAATTATCAAAGAATTATGAACGAATATATATAAATAATTATAACAATTGTATATGAACGACACAAAATTATGTATATTTAAAGTTTTTAGAACCTCTACAAATACTATTAATTGATTTGGCATTTACTTGGTAGAACTCCATTATAACAGATTAAAAATATCAAAGTATTTTAGTTCTACAGTTTTTAATAGTTCTGACGATGCTAGTTCTGACGCTGGCGAAAGACGAAATAGCTATCAACGCATAAAAAATATTAAAAACTGTAGAACTAAAATACTTTGATATTTTTAATCTGTTCTACAAATACTACTTATTGTAATCAATAACTATTTTAATTCAATAATACAACTCGATAAAAATTCGATTAAGTGAGAAATGTACCTTTAATCAATTAAAACGTTATTCTTATACAATTATGTTCATGTTAATAATCACATTTGCCATACATAGGGAAATTCAACAATCTAATTTATAACTAATACAGCTCTCAGGTTAAGTGAAAATGCAGATTTTTTTTCTAATATTTGACATTACAGCTTACGCCAATGCGTCAAATATTTTGAAGAAGATTTTTTTTGAAAGTCACATGAGATTAACTCAAGGATAATTGACTTCACAAACACCCACAAATTGAAAAAAAATCCAATTTGACATTGACCTTACCGGGAATCGAACCCGGACCCACCTGATCGGTAGAGCAAGCTCTAACCAACTAGATCACAGCGGTTCAAAAATCCTTATCAATTATTATAAACAACAAAATATTCAATAGTACTTCAGCCAAAGAAACGGATATAACAAAAGAGAAGAATAAAAAAATCACGGTATAATAAATTTAAATTAGGCCTGTAATTTTTAATGTTTTTATATTTCTCGTTTGTTTGGTTTTAAACATGTATGTATCATTTCAAATGCAGGATTTCAAAATTCTTAGTTTTATCGAAACAAACATTTCTCCACGTTTCTACATATGTATCATCTAACATATTCAGGCGCCTAAAATGAAACTACATATTATATTATTTAATAAAAATCGTTTCATATTATACCGTGTAATATCGACGTGCCGATGGGTAATTTTAGAATCCACACACATGTAATTCTTTACAAGGTTTTTTCTTTATTTTTTCACATTTTTATCTGTATATTGAACATGTTAACTAAAATTTTATACCACCTATTTGCAAAAACGCCTTTTCATCTTATTTAAATTTTATGGACAATAAATTTTTGATACGAAGCTGTTTCAATTTAAATACGCATTACGTTTTCTTAGAATAATTTGTTAACAGCGGCTTATATTTCTTCTCTCAAATGATTGTTTAGAAAATGGCAAATAAGGAGAACGTCGGAACTGGCTATTCGACTCCTTATGTGAAACTGGTGGTTTCTTCTCCACCTTTTTAGTATCCGTTACCAGAGAAAATAAAGATAACTTACCTAACCCCACACACATGCTGTGAATATTCAACGTTGCTGAGTTTTAATATATTGAATCACCTTTAACCAAAAGATGTATCATATTCAGCCTTTTGACTAAAACATAATTGTTCATTAATTTACATGACAGCTTAAATACTTTTTGATTAAAGTTTATTTTATGTGACATAATTTGATTATAGATATACTGATTCAGCCTTCAAATTTAAAAAAAAAAACAGTTCCCCACCCCTCTTTTTAACCGCTACGACTCATCGACGGCGACCGTCGAATTAGACGGATTTTAAATAGGCTCGTATTTTTCCGGTCAGAATTTATATTAAATGGTCATAATTTAAATGAAATTAAAAAAAAATTAACCTAACCAAAATGGTAATAAAATATTCTGACCGTATAATATTTGTTTTCTGAACAAAAATTGATTTAAATTCTGATCATTTAATTTGTTGCGTTGCATTTTGTATGCGGTGAATGCAGTGGTGTAGTGGGACCAGGTCGGCTACCTGGCATCTGAAAATGAGCCGCCTTTTTGACTAACAACTTAATTTACAAGTACATACTGTTCATAAAATTTAAAAAGCATTTTTATATTTTTATCATCAAAAGCATCGTACAAGATGTGAGTACATACTTACAGTTTTTTTTAAATAATTGCGCGTTGTTTTTATTGATTTAATTGTTTAAACTTGTGTTTTTTTAAATTCAGACGGATTTAAAAAAATAGGGAAGAAATCAATGACCGACTAAGTACCTATTTATTTATCAAAACACCTTTGGGTGTATGGTGTATGAATACCCCCGTATAACCTAAACTAACGCACTGAATATAACCGACATCATAAAAGCATGATTTTGAAATGGGATATGGTTGTCTTGCACTCAGGGTTACGATATGTGTAAATAACCTGCTGTAAAACGACACCGGCGAGCTTGCATAATATGTAGACAGTTTACTATTCCTAGAATGAAATCTTAGTTGAATACCTGTAAAGTTCCGGAAACCATTACAAGCAGTTCTCGCGAATTGTTTTATAACAGTCGTGACTCTTCTTCGCACGATATCTAAGCTATGCCCAAATGCGGCCTACGAAAAGCACGTAAGATATTTCCGTTCGCCCATGTGAATTGTGCCTACAGTTAGACATAATCGATCCAGAAACTTAGTTAATTAACCCTCCAAGGACGAGCGTCACCATATGGTCACACAAAACACCGTTGTCTATTGATCCCACTATTCATACTTTTTCTACCTGAATATCGTTGCTTTTGCTCATATTTGGTTAAGAAGGATACGGACTACAGTAAGTCATCAGCCGTAGGAACAGGAACGGTCTCCAAAAGCACATGTGATTTTTTGAATTTCCGTTTTTTTTAATTTACTTTTTAAAACTGTTAGATATTTTTTTATAAAAACATAAAATTATTTACAGTTATTTTGCTAATATATTTGTTTTGAAATTATGTTGATCTAAAGAGGTCAAATTGTAAATATTTTAAAAAAAATCACGTTTAGCTATATTTCAACCCCGAATGTTTGCAAGCCCATATGGTCACTTTTGTCCTTACTACTGTCCGTACTCAATATTACACGGTAATAAAAGGATGAGCATGACCATATAGTCATGCGGGGTTTCTATACAACGACTTTGCGTTTTTTTTTTTTTAATTTTGGATAGGAATAAAAGTTATCCGTGACTTCAATATGGCTTAGAAAATATTTTTTTTATCGGAAAAAAGCTCTCGTCTCTGGAGGGTTAAATCTTACATTGTTCACAATTACATATTATGTAACAACATGTACTTGCAATATCTATATCAGTTTCGTTCATCACTAGCATTATCAACTGATGTAACCAGTCCTGGTCGCTCTTTAAAAAAAATACACCCAATCCTTTTTTACGTGTTTTTTTTTTGGAAGCACCGTTACGTTTTATCATACATTTTTGATACTTTTTTACGCGGATTTGGAACCGATTTATCAAATTATATGAAAATGAAGTTTTTTTTACGCGCCACTTTCTGGAACCAATGTATCGCGTAAAAAGGGATTAGGTGTATATTATATTACAAAAAAAGTACTTTTTTAATATAATGCCTTTCCATCAAAAAATATTTTTCAGTGCAGCACTTTGAAGTGATAGTTCTCGTCATTATGAAAAATTGATAAAATTTAGTTAAAAATATAACAATAATTACGGCCTTTTAGGATCGTTATGCCGGTAGAATTCTTCAAAATTATATGAGCGTCGAAAATCAAATTAAATATATAATCAAAATATTTAATCAGTATTCGCGATTTCGTTAATAGGCGCAACATTTGCAAGGTTAAACGCGTGATTAAATGAAAGTCATAAAAATGCTACACTCTCGTTATTTATTACTTTACATTAAAAATCAATTGCAGTACTTAACATTTCTATTTTGCTTCGTTTTTAAAACCGGTATTTCTGTATTGAAAAAATAGCTTAAATACCGGTTTTGGTAATACCGGTATTGTATTCCCTAATTAGGAGTACCCATGTGAGATTTCCTTTAAAGGCGAGCGAAAGAACATTAATGTAATTTCTATCTTTATTAGTTTTGTATAATGCCAGCAAACGTAAAGGTCTACATTGTGTGCTAAGAGACGTATTAGTTTTATTATAAAAAAAATATTTATAGCTTCGATTCAATATGGTAGCATTTACCAATGTGCAACTGGCTTTTATTGCTAGAAATATGTATTGTTCACCTATTACACGGGTTCCCAACCTGGGAGTCGCCAAGGGTTTTCTGGGGGGTCGCCAACTTTTTTCGAGGATTCGGGGATCGAGGATTTAAAATTCCCCGGTGAGCTAAAAAAAAAAAAGGAGTTTCGGAAACAATCAGGGGAAAAGTATACCAAATTGAGGATTTCAAATTTCTCAGTGAGCTAAAAAAAAAAAAAGGAGTTTCGGAGACAATGCGGGAAAAAGTATAGCAAATCGAGGATTTTAAGTTGCTCGGGGGGTCGCCTAGTCACATGGCTTTTATAAAAAGGGGTCGCCACCCCAAAAAAGGTTGGGAACCTATGACTTAGTTGTATTTTTACGCAGATTGTTAGTATTGGTAAATATTGCCGTTTTGTGTTAGTTTAAGTGCCACATATCGCATTCAAGGCATTGTTAATATATACATACAAATGTCTTTTATATTCAATTGTCTATGTCACCAATATCAGGATTGGATACTTCTCAGGGTTGGCGGGACGTCGTATACAATTATTGTACAACTGATCGTCGGAAATTAAACCCGGATAATTTAATCACGTGAACGTGGGGATATGTCATCCGGGGCTTAAAATTTGTTTGCGATATGTTTTCCCCGCGACAAATTTTCGATCATATCGATCGAACAATGAAAATGAATGCATCAATTTTAATTTTTGAACCGTTGACCGCGCGATTGAGTATGGCGAGAGCTTTATAACTGTATTATTCGACGATGGCGGCCGACTAATAAAATAATATCATTATATTGCAGCTATTCATTTTTACTGATTTTAATCTTCGGAATCGCTTGCTAAATACCAATGCAACAGTTTTATTATGTTATATTTATAATACTTATTTATGATTGTGGTGCTATCAGATTTATATCCGAACGATCATGTTTATTTGAAATTGCATCAAGAAATACACAAAACATTTTATTCGCTTGGTAAACTGTATTTCGCTGCAATATTAGCCATCAAATGATACTATCGCACGCCAAAGTTGTTTCAAAACTAAGATGTCCGGGCTTTTTTAATTGTCTGTTATTACTGGGACTTTGCTGAAAAATCTTTTTTACCGTCTATTCTTTGTATTAAAACTTATTTCCTAGATTATAGGACGCATTCTTTTATAAATATCGAAATCATTCTCACAATGACAGTTGAACACATTTTAAGTAGGGATATAATGTAAGTGGTTGTTTCTCTATTACCATCTAAGTCGTAAACATCTTGAGATTCAGTTCCCTATTATAATATTGTTGCCTTATAGAATTAAATAGGAACACAAAAGTATTTTTAAAAAAATCATACATAGATGCTGTGGTCAATAAGGGATTTGAGCCACAGTAAGCTATGAGTATTTTGTAAATCACCGATAAAATCTTGGTTGCTTTTCCTAACATTACAATCTCTATTCCTGCAAAAAAATATGTAAATACAATTTCAGACTTCGAATGCAGCAGACATAGGTGTAAATGTTTAAATCCAAAAGTCACCGTACGTAAACAAAATATTACGCAAGTGACGAGCAAGGGATCATATTATCAGTTTTCACGAGTAATGGTTAATGATTTGACGTGCGCTATCCCACCTTACCAACCAAACCTCATACATCCTTTATCATATATTTTCAAAAATTCACTATCCTTGTATTTAAATTCGTGTCGTTTATTTTCTCGCTTAAACGCATTCGCAAAACCTTCTTTATTCTATAACGGACTTTCGGTTTTATCGGACACCTTCTCTCATGGATTAATCCGATGTATTGAGGTTTTATTGTAATTATTATAAATTTAAGTTATTTCCTTCATTTAAAAACCGCTGGTCTAACGGAATCCAGTACAGCCTTGAGCCATTCACCCGTGCATTACCATTACTGATGCATTTTACATGCAATTGCTCCTCTAAACATTTACTTTCCGTTTTATGCAATTCGATATAATTAAAAAGACAAAATGATCCGTTTTGCGTGTTGCAAAATCTCATAATAATAAAATCTTATTTGACCAGATTTTGAAATCTTTCTTAATTATTATTCTTTTCGTTTGCTAATGTCGAACAAAGCATAATAGACTGATAAGCCATCTTATATGATAGCATTTCTAGGAGGGCTTGTCGGTTTTAAAAAACCTTATTTTCAAACGAAATTCGCGACATTCGAAAAATGGTTGTTTCAACTTAGTAAGCCTGCTTAGAAAAACATCCTCCCGTTACAGGCAGCGGGCTTACAGCTAGTTAGAATAAATATTCATTTTTTTTTACTACTAGTCAATTATGAACGCTAGTACCTGTTTTGACTTGAAACTGCCCTGGCTATAACGAGACGAAAAATATGTACAATTTGTAGTTTAATAGTCAATATACATCGATGAATGCGTTCAAAATATTATATTTTGGTTAATTTTGTTGTAAAATTTGATTCAGTTATCGAGTATAATTTACTCAATTGTCGAATAGGAACACTGAGAAATACAATTTAAGTACCTTTTGTACACTTATCCATTATTTATAATAAACGCTGATTTACAAAAAAAAAACCTTTTTGTGAAACTTCAAAAACCAGCTTAAACTAAGTTCTAACATACATATATTTAAATTTGAAAACCGGTTTTTTATAAACCCTAATTGCTCGACTAAACTGCCCTGCCCTCACATACGAAAATTCACTTTTCATAGCTTCAAAAAAAAGTAACAATCGTGAGTTTAGTATTATTTAAAAAGGTGCTTAATAAATAATCTCTTTTTGATATCAATAATATTTATGCTTTTCGTATATAAACTAATAATTTTGCAGACAAAAAAACGATTATAGCCGAACATGCATTCTAAATTTCAAGATTTAAAAGATATAAATAATTATCTATTGTTATATTGTTGTTAAAAATTTTAATACATTTGTATGCTTAACGACTTATGAACCATAAAGATGGTTGCACATAGGGATTGCAAAACCGGTACTTAAAAAAAATAAATTAGTTGTCGCTTTAATACCCTTGTCAGTTCTGTAGCTAAGTGGTCAACGCTGTTGGGCGAACGTTTATTAGTCTGCGAATCTAGATACGAAATTTGTTTACATCTATTCTCCAGTTAATAATCCCCTTTTTACGTTATTACATTATTATGGCATGTGTAACGGGGTAGTTATTGAAACATTACGTTACCTTTGTTACAGTATTTAGTCATATGTATCTTTCAAAGACGGCCGAAAATTAATTTTAGCGATTCATTAAAAGTCCTCATCACAAAACGATTTGTTATCACACGTAAAAAAAATACACTATAGTTATTAAAACTCTTCGTCGTTCCTAACATGATAATCATTATGAAGTTTTCACATAATATATTCAAATGCAACTTTTTTCCACTATAAATGCGTTCCACTTAACACCGTATATAAAAAAATCCATAGAAAATTTAAGATTGGTTTTTAAAATAAAAAAATATGCTATTTATAAAAAAACAGTGTTGTAGTACAGAAAATCCTGTAAAAAGTGGTATTTATTACCCAAAAAAAAATGTTCATACAAATATTATTTTTATTTAAGAAAGAAAATTATACTTTTCAACTCTAATATATCTACATACGCGCACGATTATGAGGACTGGACTAAATCAATTTCATCGCTATAAATGTCTTGACAGTTATAATGTGTTAAAATCTAATAAAAACTTATTTTTTGTTTTTGGGAATCGTTCTAGAACAAATAATTTGTGTACAAATATAGTATTAGTTCTTTTTAGCGGATGGTGTTATTTCGAAACCGTGTAAAAAAAGAGTTTTGTGTGAGAGGTTGTGTGAATCATTCCTTGTATTAACGTAACCTATAATTTTTCAATGTCTCGTGTTGTCAAGCTATAAAAACAAATATTTTGTTGTCGATTGACGGATTTGATTTGAGATTTATAATCTTGACAATTATTCCTGGCGTATTGCGCGAATGCAACCGGCAAGTCATTCGTTACACGCCGTTCAAATATTCCGCAACGGCATTACGCTGCATCTTTATCGCGAGGCGTTCACCCAACGGCCGTCACCTTTGTTACGAGAGATACACACAGATGCACATTTTTGCCAAGTAACGAAATACATTATCAATTTTAAATTCAAAGGTGAGACCTTCTAAATTAATCTTGCGGAATAATGACAATTTATCTTGGTCTTTTTTCTATCGTATAATCTCGAGTTTTCTTCAAACACATCCATTGTAACCTTCGTCCATTCACCACTATTTTCTCGTTTTGGATGATGTAGCGAATATACGAGTATATTATGTCCCACTCTCGGGGTCATCGTTTATGTAAGAAATATTAGACCCCAGAATTAATATATTTTATAATGTACTAGCCGGTACCCGGCAAGCGTTGCAATGCCACTCGAAGAAAGAAAGTATTTGTGCTTTAATTGTGTTTATTGAAGTGCATGTTTTCTTTTTCTGTCTGTTTGACGTTTGCTGGCACACGCGCCACCTACTGTAAATTAATTGTACCATAACCTTCGCGCAAGTGCAAGCATACGTTATCAATATGAACTGTATGGCAGACATACAAACATTGATTTTTATATATAAGACCTACTGTAAGTTAATTTTACTATGCCTATAACCTTCCCGGAAGTGCAAGCAAAAAGTTTGTCAAAGTTTTATTGCAATCAGAAAAGCGGTGTGGCAACGCTTAAGGTACCAAAAACAAATTTGGTCAATAAATTGTATTTATTATAATAGTTTTTAATAAAAAAATTCACATTAGATAAGATATTTTTGACGCCACTTCTGTGACATAATTTTTGGTCCTCAACGACTATCAAATTATTATTGAGATCTTAATAAATTATTGACGCATTGGCAATTATTAACTGCAATGCCAAAAAAAATAATTACAAAAAAAACTAATTACGCAATCTTGGATAGCATATAAAATCTTTATGATCCTTCATATTATTATCGCTATTGTTGGAAAAATTCTTAGGGGTGCTAATTAACTTTTTTATTTTTTTCCAGGTATGTGCGCCTTTCCAAGGAATAATTAAATCTCTACCCCAAGTCTTCATTACTGAGAAACCAATGCAGTACTAACCCATCGCTAAAACCAGAACAAAGTTTAAATTAATAATGGTGAGTCAACCCATAAATTATTTACGTAGAAAATAAAATATATAATCTGCGTATTTATTTCTAGATTTATATAGCAGATGTATAACAATGTTATAAAATAATGTACCAACCGATGTTTAACTTTGGTTTTGTCTTTTCTTAAAAAGTGTTCTTCTCTTATGTCATCTGGGTCACCGCTTTTAATAGATATCCGCTTACACCACGGGTTCCCAACCTATGGGTCGCCGACTTTTTTCGATTTTGGATTTGAACAACAAAACTAAAACTAGTCGACTAAAATTACCTTAAGTAAGGGGTACCTAAATTTAGGGGTCGCCACCCAAAAAAAGTTGGGAATCTATGGCTTACACCAGAGTTTCCCAATCTATGTTCTGCGGAGCCAGAGTAGGTGTTCCGCGGGCCAAAGTGGATTTTCCACAAAAATTTGGAATGGTTTTATACGCTGCAACACATTTAAACATTTTCTACTTCATATTGAAAAGTGAGTGATGGTCTATCTCCACATATGTTATGATGTCAAATATCTAGGTAAAAGAGGAGGTTTTGAATATAAATTGAATACAGCAACAAAAATTGTGCCAAATTTCTTTCGCCGAGGGTGAAGGATTATTTTATCACACCCAAAATCATCAGTCATTAAAGGCCAACAGTACGTTGTACGAGTTTTCTTTGACCCTTTAAAATAAATATTGAAGTGGACCGAAATAGATTTCCAAACGCAATACAGTACAAAACAAGAAAAAATGGTTAAACATATTTCATTAGATACATATTATTACCAAATAACAAATAAACAATGGTTGTACGATCATTATCTGCAATCCTTTCTAAGACATCAAATCTCAGTAGGCATACAATCAATTCTAGAACGACCACGGTGTAAAGAAAGCAGTTTTAAAGCAAATGTCTGCTATGCAGGCTTGAAACTATTACTATTTCCATGAAAAAATATATGCCATAGCGTAAAAAACTGTGAAAATGCAATCATTAAAAAAGAGATTTAGGCAAAAGTAAATGATCGATGAGGTTTGCTAACAGGTGTAAACCAACTTCGGGTGTTTTTTCGAGCTTTTTAAAAAATAAACAAAGAAATTTTTTACCATCCATTTTTTTAACATTCGTTTATGTATATTTTAAAAATACATAACAAATTTAAAAAAATAAATTAATTCAAAACTTGAAAAGTTATCGGCTGGTAATGGGAGGGGTCTAAAAAAGAAGTGTCCTGGCGTACATGATTTTAACCAAAAATGTAACGGATTCTTAATTAATAAAAATGTCGCTTTCGCCCGTCCCTCGGAGAAATAAAAAAAACCGTTTGAAAAAAAAACAATTTTCAAATTCAAATCTGCTACGGGCCATAGAAGGGTGTATAGAAAAAAATTACACAAAATTTCAAATAAATCGGTTGGGTAGAACTTGAGATATTTTAAACGCCAGCTTGAAAAAAGTAGTTTCGAGAAAAACGCGTTTAATGTTTTGAGTTTCGATTTGTTCCGATCGGACCAGCTTAGTTGCTGCGTCACCGAAATCGCTGTAACTCGGTAAATAATTAAGCCAATTCTAATAATCTTGCTTACCTGTACTACGTTTTAAAACTTTAATGGGATAGATCGGAGAGAATTTCAGACACAATTTATGAAACTGCTCGTACCGGTATTTGAACCCGTGAGGTCCGTAACCGAAACCATCGACGTTGATGACTGCCCGCCGAGATGAAATTATTGTGTTAAATAAAAACTTTGCATTCTGTGAATTCTGTGTACATTGTGTGAATCGGGAGCTACTGTTTTTGACCTTTTCCTTTCTGAGAAGCATCTTCAGCTAGTGTTAGTGTTAAGATTTTTAAATATATCGTGGACATTCTTATATAACTATAACTTGTAATAATTTAAAAACTTCTATTAAGTTATCGCCGAAGCCATCGAAAATATTGTTTGAATAGATTCAATCGTTTTCATACTCGTAATGATTATTGTAAGATGGTACTTGAAAGGTAATCGATAAGCTAATGAAACTTCTCGCGTAGAATAATTATTTCAATCGACATATGTATCTCGTAAAAGTCGTTTCTGTGTCAATTCATTGGTGATTCTGTGATCGGTTGAATTTATTTCAATCCGACTGAATCTACGGCTCAGATTGGTACATATATGAATCCATTGATGAACTTTATACATTATGTATACGATAGTGTCAGAGATTTATACAGTGAGTCGTTTCTACCTGTACGACAACCCTACTGCTCAATAATCACCCAGATTCTCGAAAATCACATCTCAAACATTCGATACGGATTTCCGTTGGACCAAACTCATCATTATGCTCCGTAATATAAATAAAGTTGTCTAAAACTATTGACTCGCGTATCTTTATGGCGGATATAATTGAAGAGAAAAAAATATGGTTTAGTTGTTTGCTTTCAAAAAAGGAAACAGAAAAACATGAATATGTTGTCTTTGACTTCCATGTTTACTCTGAAGCAAACGTTTTATAAATAGTTGGATTATCAATAAGTAAAAATACTGAAGGCTGTTCGCGACAAGATCGAAACATTCAAAACTTATAGAATGATTGATTTTACAAAAACTTTTATTTCGAGCATATTTTAATATAGCATAGCAGATGCAGTCATAAGCAATTGATCCTGGGACACTTCATTTTTATAATTTCGATGTCTTAGACTTATAGTTAACATAAGTCAGAGTGAGTCAGCGGGGTTTCCAAATTGTTGCGCGGACGCGTACGCGCGCAATTTAGAGGGAACATTGTTTGTGACTTACTAAAATATCGACTATGGAATGGAAAAAGGACGTAACCCACACATATAAAATTTTACAGGAGGCGCTAAAAACGTGTTTTGATGATTTTGTGACATGCAAATTATGAAATATACACAACACAACCTAATATTAATTAAAGAAATTGTCTCGGAAAAACTTTTATTTCAGTGTTTTTTCTTGGTTTTAATTTTATACAAGGTCTTTTTTTTCAAACTTAAAAGCTAAATTTAGACACTAATTCGGCATTTTCTGCTTCCATCCTTTTATAGAATGTGTGTCAAGTTATATACATTGTGAAAAAAGCTGTTTTGGAATATTGAGGGTTACGTCCTTTTTCCTTTCCAACGGCGATATGTTTTGTTTTTTTAACATATCCTTTCCAAATCGCGTTTATTTCATCAGATGATTTTTTTACGCTAACTGCTGGTCGCTCATTTGCTATAGACAGGACTAGTGGTTAAGCCAGGGTTTCCCATGTTCCGCGGAGTCAGAGTAGGTGTTCCGAAAAAAAATGAAATGGTGTTCTACGATGCAACACAATTTTAAAAAAATCTTAAAAATTCAGCTAAGTGTTCCGTTATATTTTCCGGACTTGCGAAGTGTTCCATTCCAGAAAATGTTTGGGAAACCCTGGGTTAAGCAATCGCTTTCGCTACACCCCGTTTTATGGGATCTAAATGATCGAAAGGGCAGGAGGGAATTGTAGACATCACAAACAACCATCCCTTCGAACAGAAATTCATTAATCGATTCTAAAATGAAACTATCCGTACTGGGATTCAAACCAGTGAGTAACGTGTCCGAAGTTTGTCCACCAATTTGACCACCTATTTACTTGACACTTTGATAATATGTAATTATATATATAATTTTCACTCATTGTGATAGCAAATTAATATAGATGTTAAAATGTGTGATTCACGCAGCGTGCTCTCATAGATATTTTTTTGATTGGCAGATACGTCTCTCGATTCCATGAAATTTCAATTCTCTCGGACAGGAACTTGTGGTTTTTTTTTACGACGCACCTTTACCATACGGATTTATGGGTTTTTTGTCATACAATTATTACCGCTGCGCCTCGTTATATACCAGGTTGGATGACCTGGCCTCCGCACGCTATGCTATTTACGACTTCAAGACGTGGCTGTGTACAAAGTCGTTATTTTTTTGTAGATTATAACGAAATCAAAAGTTTTGTCGTTTTTTTTTCTCCGAGTTTCAAAATCATACTTACACTTTGTAAATGTAAAAAAATATAATATAATAATCCGCTGTGGTAAGAACATGGCTCTACTGATCAGGCGGGTCTGGGTTCAATTCCCTGTAAGATCAAAGTCAAATTTTCATTTTTTTTTTCAATTTATGTTTGAAATCTATGAATCGGGTGTTGGCGATACATATTCCTCTAATTTATCTCTAATGCTCTTTCAACTTCAAAATACGCATTGGCATTAGCTGGAATATTTTTTTTATATTCCATGAAGATTAATTATATGATGTAAATATTTGTTAAAATTATATTTATAAATTATTTCATATACATATTTGTCACACTGTATTTTTTTCCTGATCTATAATAAAATATAGTCTCAATATAATGTCTTTCCAACAAGAATTGACAGTGTATCATTAAAAAATGTTTAATAGTTATATGGAGCATCTCAATGTAAGATGTTTTAAAATGGTTGTTGATTTTCTCGAATTTGTTTATGAAATTGGGCGAGAAAACGAAAGGAAGAACATCCAATAACCTTGACCACTCGACTACAGGACTATTTAAATGCTATAATTTATTAACCTGGTACTTTTTTGACTTAATTTGTATATAAGTATTTTATATTATATAAGGGTTATAATAGTTTAATCTAATGTAAGTTGGCATTGGCCCAAAGAGTATTTTATTATGAAAATGTGGCTGGTAGTCGGCAACGTTCCCTCGAAGCTGCGCGCGTGCGCGGCCGTTCAGCAGTTGGGAAGCCCCCGCGCACTCATTCTGGGTTGGCGCGCACTACAAGACAGTTGTTCAATTTATATTTGATCGGTCCGCGCAACTAAACCTTCAGCTTAGAGGGAACGTTGGTAGTCGTGACTTGAAATTTTTTGGGAACCGGTGCTCTTTTATGACTGTTTTATTAATTTTGATGTACCATTGTGTGAATAATATAAAACATTTTTAATTCATTACACGTGCTTTTTTTATTCCCACGCATTTCAGACTAGGTATTTATTATACCTTGGCCGGGCATTCCTCTGGAAGGATTCCCGGAAAACAGATCTGTGTTTCAACAAATGAGTTTCCTTGTCTGGATGTTTTTGGATGTTTGTTTTAGTCAGCTATTTGGCACAATTTTGGATTAAATATGTGTTGCTTATTTTTTATGATTGGAATAACAAAAAAATATTTAATATTATTATTTTTTGTATCGGGAAGTGTTTCACACTATATATCATAACTTTTACACCGTATTTTATTGTCAACCAAAACCCTATCCGAATCTTAATAAAAACAATAATCCTTTGTACTTCATTCCACTTTATTTAATATGTCAGGACCGGTTTCGCTCATTGCGAGCATTGTCAACTGATAAGAAATATAATTTAACAATGCTATTTATTCAAAAACAAACTGTTTACAAACTTTTAAAAAATGATACATTTATCCACAGCATACTCACATCGTTCGTACACTCTACCCCCTCTCATTATTAATTCCTTGATCAATTAATATATTATAATCGCTGTTTTGTTAGTAAATCTCATACAGTTGGCATTGAAAAGAAATTGCCAATTACATTAAAGTGATTCTAAAATAACACAAAATTAAAATGTTTATTTCTTATCAGTTGACAATGCTCGCAATGAGCGAAACCGGTCCTGACATATTAAATAAAGTGGAATGAAGTACAAAGGATTATTGTTTTTATTAATATAATGCCTTTCCACCAAGTATTGACAGTGAACACCCTAAAAGTGACCTATCCGAATCTTTGAAAATATTGAATGTATGAATGCATATACTAAGGTATTAAGGGATTGTTTTTTCTTCCATACATTTATAGTAACTGAACTGTCGGTCGCCGTTACGAGATTATCGCGGATGTATATAAAAATATATGAATTACTCATTTTTAAAATCCCTGCCCCAGCACCTTGTTAGATCCTTAAAATTAGACAACTATCATATATACTTTTAATTTCGTCATCATTTAATCATTTCCATACCTGAAATAAATGATCGATATCTGTGGCTTGGATCAAAGATTTCGTTAAGGGATTTAAATTTGTGACACTGCAGCTGAGTGAACGAACGCCCAACCGCATTTACCACTCGGTTACAGAACCAGCATTGTTATTTTGGTGATTTTTTCACAGCAATATTTTAAAATTTGTTGCATTTAATTAGAGAAGATTTTTCATATCAAGTCAGAAAACATTTATTTCTATTCAGCAATACAGTAAAACCCCAAATTGTGCGACCCCGAGTTACGCGCAGAACAGAAATATTCGCCGCAAATCCCCTAATTGCGCGCTCGCATTCCATTGTCGTTGCTGCTGTACACACAGCTGGGCGGCTGTTTGTGTGGTGCATGGAGTCTCACATTGGCGAGCGACTGTGTATTCGGCACGTGCCAGGCTATACACACACAACCGGGCGGCTGCTGTGTGGTGCATACAGTCAAATGTTGGCGAGCGCTATGCATTCTACCACCTAAAAACTTAATATTTCGTCCATATATTTTTTTTCATTTATTCTAAGTTTTGAAAAAAAAACGTAACCCTTAATTTTGTATGAAATTCACTCCCCCCCCCCATTACGCGGCTCCAACTAACGCAATCCCGAAATTCGCGTAAATAGGAGTTTTACTGTACATATACATATTGCTTTTCATTATTGAATTAAGCCGACAGCCTGTTTTATTCAAATCATTTATACATTTTTATTTAATGAATTGAATTTTCGATTCACTTATTCTTGGTAGGACCACCATTTTTTTTAAACCGGTCATGTTTCTGATCTATCTGTCAAAACATAATCCAATTATGTTGACATAAATTATCAATTTTTCCCGTTATTGAGAAAGCTGGTTTGTTGGTTAGTATTTATAATCATGAATATCTCGCAAATCAATTTTAAACGCCGATGACAGTCATTCGCGCTTCTGGTCTTGGTTTTTGACCGCAAGCTTAGGCATCTCGTATGCACAGTGCCTCCAGACATAGTCACAACCTGGCTTTGGAGATCATCGAGTATGTTAGCCACTTTACTAATCGAAAGACTATCAAATTTATGTTTTACAGGAACCTCGTTCGTAATAAATATAAGCTCTTTACGCTTATTAATGAAACGTAAAATCAATGTTTCTGTGTGTAAATAATAAGTTATCTAAATCTACATCGACGTTTTCCAATTGCATCTCGCCAAAACCTTTGATGTGTGGTGTAAAAAGAGGCGGAAGACCAAACATATTTTTTTCGTCACAATCACTGCCCATTCATCTAGAATTATCTTAATAGGCAGAAAATTGTATTCAACAATTTTTAAATTTTACAAGTTTTTTTTAATTAAGTTCGAAGAAGAAATTCCTTAAGTGCGTTTAGTATATAGTATTATATGGTCAATGCCTATTCTGATAGTGTAATAAAATTGTTTGACTATTTCAGTTCTCTAAATCAGCATTGCTTAAACGGGGTTCACATGAAAAAAACGATAACAAGTCAAAACACTAAAATGCACAAGCCCTAAAAAAGATCAGGCGAATGAGATAACGCTCTATTTTTTTTGTCTCTAACGCTTTAGGCGATATTGAACAATTATTGTTTTGAACTTAATTTACCGAGTTGTGTCGCTTAAGTTCTTTTAACGATTATTGGTCGATATCATTACACGTTTCATATCATCAGGCTTTGATAGTTGGAATGCATATGCGCGAACCATTTGGTAACAACACTCGTCGTGCTTAAAAAATTGGCAAGAACGTCAGACAAAAATGTTTTATTCTAAGTGACTGCACACATATTACACACGAGAATAGATTGACTGTCAACTTGTAGTTGAAACAATCAATATGAATATTTGTGTGAACACGTCTACACATTCTAAAAATCTACGAAAGAAAAAGTTTAAAAGCACACAAAAGTATTTGGATCACTGGCCGTGTTCACAAACTGATGAGCCCAACAATAAAGAAACCGACACCATCCTCTCTCGGTTCTAATATATACTGTATCAGCGACTGCCCACCGCTGGGCAGGGGACCACTAATAGTAACTAGTGCATCCAATCCCGGGATCCCGTTCAATTTTCTGATTCCGAAATTCCGGGATGGAGATGGCTGCGATCCCGGGATTTCGGGATTGAGAAATTTTCAGCAAAACCCGAAAATTTACACGAAATTGGCAAATTCAAGATGTAAATTTTTTCGGTGAGCTAAAATAAAACAAGCTCTTGTGAGAATCTGGGAAAAAAGTTTACCAAATCGAGAATTTTAAATTCCACGGTGAGCTAAAAAAAAAACACGCTTATGTGAGAATCTGGGAAAAAATTATACCAAATCGAGAATTTCAAATTCCTCGGTGAGCCAAAAAAAACGAGGTTCTGTGATAATCGGGAAAAAAGTATAGCGAATCGAGAATTTCAAATTCCTCGGTGAGCTAAAAAAAAAACAAGCTTCTGTGAGAATCTGGAAAAAAGTATACCAAATCGAGAATTTCAAATTCCTCGGTGAGCTATAAAAAAAAACAAGCTTCTGTGAGAATCTGGGAAAAGTATACCAAATTGAGGATTTCAAATTCCTCGGTAAGAAAATCCCGGGATCACGAAAAATAGGGGATCAATCCCGAAATCCCGGGATTGGAAAAAGGCTCCGAGATTGGATACCCTAATAGTAACTACCCGAGCAACTTTTTGCAGTCCATGGGTTCTTGCATTGGTGTTATAGTAGCTATTAATTTGTTATAATAAAACAAAAGTTAGAATCAATTCATAAAAAAATGTAACTTTTATGATCGTTATTTTGTATTATTACCTTGTCCATGACGTATTGGTCAACGTTGTTGAATTACTTGACGGATATCGCGGGCTCGAGTCCCAGTACGAACAGCATTTTTTTCAATGGATTTCTGTTCATATACAAGGCATATGTGTATGTGACGTCTAAAAATTCCCACCCACTCTTTAAGCCCTAAAATAACGGGGTGTGACGAGAGAGTTTACCACCCTTGATAAGTTTACCACCCTAGCCCCTGATCTTCTATCCCTACTCTCTTTATGTGAGATAGAGATTGAACAACTGAGTAATGAGCAGGTCGCGTAGAAAAACTCTGTTGAGACACCTCTATTCAGAAGCCAGATACGCCACAATAAAAGCGGACAAAAAATGCATTGTTATGGTTCGCGGGATAAAAAAACAATATTAATTAAGGGTCTCATGACATCCGAAAGGTTGGCGACCACGGTACTATATACTAATGTCGGCAAATGCATTTTTTGTCGCTATTTAGATCCTGCCCTGAAGCTATTTTTTTCTTTCGTTTTTTGTCTCCGTTTTTAATGATACCGGAGGCGAGACAGACTCGGACGAATACCCGCTGATATTTTTGTGAACCCTTTGTCCGTCATGGTAGCTTTGAAGTAATCAGATCTAAACTGGTTGTTTCGACAAATTGACTGACAACTGACCTTCTTTGGGTATGTGTTTGAACTGCTTCATTACAAGTTCATAATACTACAATACAAGTTTACTATATAATATAATATAATACTACAATATAATACTACAATATAATACTACAATATAACTACAATAACTTACAATATAATACTACAATACAAGTTAACTCTCGCATTTTTCATGATGGCACAGAAAAATAAAAAAGAAACGCATCAAACGAATTGAAATCCCTTTATTCATTCGTTGAACATATTTAACATCACTTTTACTTTGTCCGTAGCTAGGGATTACAATACCGGACGAATATATCAATACCGGTATTCAAATATAATTTTCGGTATTAAAAAAGAAAGCAAACAGATATGATCAATTGGTATCGCAACACAGGGCGAGTAAATCAAAATTTATAATTCATGTCAAATACTGTCGAAAATGTATGTGATCATAAATAGATGATTTTCATAAATTACCTACATTTATCAAAATAATAATATTTACATTGAAAGACTCATCAATTCTGCAACCTGTCAATATTGATACAACTCTGAGCATATTAGTAGTTTGATTTCAGTCTCTATTTTTTTTATGAGTTCATTCATATCGACTGTGGAAAGGAAAAAGGACGTAACCCACACATCTCAAATTTTACAGGAGGCGCTAAAAACGTGTTTTGACGATTTTGTGACATATGCAAATTATGAATTATACACAACCTTGAAGTGCGCGGATACTTCTAAACTGGTGCTAAATTGACATAACCTAATATTAATTAAAGAAATTGTCTCGGAAAAACCTTTATTTCATTGTTTTTTCTTGGTTTTATTTTTTTACAAGGTCATCTTTTTCAAACTTAAAAGCTAAATTTAGATACTTATTCGGCATTTTCAGCTTCCATCCTTTTGATAGAATGTGTATCAAGTTGTATACATTGTGATTATCGAAAAAAGCTGTTTTGAAAAATTGAGGGCTACGTCCTTTTTCCTTTCCACAGTCGATATACATATATTTTAATTAATACGAAACGCAAAGCTCTAGGTCAAGGGTGGGGAACATATTCATTTATAAAGGTCACATTTATTTATATGATTCATCCTAAGGCCGCAGTAAAGATAACGTTGACACCAGTGTTCCCTCTAAGCTGTGCGCGTATGCGCGCGCACACAACTCGCCGACCGCCCGTACATACATACATTACAACAGACCTCATAAAAGTTACATCAGCTTTACCACCACCAGAATAAATTAATCGACATTAAATAGTGTTATTAATTATTTTCATTATTAAAAAACAACTTTTTCGTTTATTAGGTATAAATACCGTTATGTGGCGCACAAATCTTTTTATTTCTTGTCAAAGTTGCACAGCCAATGTTATTTGCGCACATGACATTCCGAAAATTAGAGGGAACATTGGTTGACACCCTCCTTTTTTTCGACTGTCGAACATATGATGGGTTGATTACGCTCTTTTTCCAAACACTAATTATTTGATCGCGTATAATTTGTTGATCAAAGTGAATATTTTGAATATTATAAGTCAAATGGCCGCAGGTTCCCCTTAACTGCTCTTAGTAGTTGCTACCGTTATCGTTCAGATAGCAATTCAGCACTTAACAAATCTTTAATACTTTTGCCATTCATTTTAAGTTTTTTCTTGTAATATTCGTTTGAAAAAAAACAGATAATTACAATGAAATATCATTTTTAAAATGCACAACCGATGATTAATTAACTGTTTTTAAAAATATATTCAGGTTGCAAAAAAGTAGTCCAAATATAATAGATTTTCATAGTGATACTTTTTTTTTGATTTAACCAATTAATCATATTTTGACTGATCGAATCTATTTCTCGCTGCACCGGCTCGAAATCTGTTTCATAACAATCTTCGAATCCGAAGATGATCTGGTGAACTGTTGACATTACTCGCGATTTATTTTCGGAGCGAGTTTCATTTATTGTTTGAAATTTCTACTATTGTTCACGATGTTAAACCCCAAGAATAAATCCCCACTAATAAAAGTCATTACGACAAATACCGCTGGCCTAAACTTGGAGTCCACATGTAGGTAGTTATTAAATTAAACATCGCCCTACTATCACGAAAACGTTTATTTAAGAAAATTTGCAATCACGAACTTATTACATAGAATATTTAACAACAAAATTTTGAATTATTACAATACACAATAACTATTACAAACCTAGCTTGCTCACACGATTTTATAAATGTAAAATAAAAAAAATGACGTTAAGCTCTGCGCAGAGAACAAAATGGAATTTAATTTTCGTCGAAATGGAAACATATTATTTCTTTCATCTCGGAAAAAAACACAAAACCACAAAAGAAAAATAACTGCAAGTGAATTTACAACTAAAGGTCTCTGGAAGTATCCTCCAGAGACTGGGAAGTCTCCCAACACACGTCAGGTGTGGATGGTATCCCAAAGAGCAAGGAAGAAAAAAACAAAAATCACATCGATATCGAAAAACAATGTTGCCATTTAAGACCATTAACAATAAACAATAAACAATTGATATTACGGGTTGCCTGATAACAAAATTCAAACACAATTAATTTAGCTACACATTTTTTTTAAATCCTGCCAGTTTTCCTCACAAAAGTGGTTGTGGAAGCGGGTGCCAATAAAAACCCAACCTTGACAAACCACTCTGCCTTCTTTGGCACGAAGCTCCTTCGAGCACTTTAAAAAAACTGGTGACTTCCAAACAAATTTCCTTGCTGCTCGACTCTCTCGTCAGCATCTTCTGGTAACGCAGACCGCATGATCTGCACGACGTCCAAACGCGACCAGTGCTCCCTCACGTCTCACGGTCCATGCATGAATGCAGCCTACTTCCCAGGACAAGCCAGTGGGTGGCAGCCACTCCAGGGCGAAGAGCTGCGAGGCGGCCACAGGATCCCGGATCACCCAAAGTGTTCCTCCGGCGAATCCATCCAGTCCTGATCACGGCACTGTGTTCCCATTGAACGACTTCTGGCGTGTCTCGGCGCATCCTGCCCGAATCTCGCCAGGTCTCCCCGTGGAGCTGCACTCTGCTTTCCTCGGCGAAGTTAGGACGTCAACATCATCTGGTGAGAAGGGCAGCACTTCCAATCGCTTTGGCAACGTCGCGTCTGCAAAACTAACGATTATACGGCATCGAACGGCTCGATAGACTTAATTACACATTAATGAATGTACTTAACACGGCAACAAAATTACAGTTGAATTTAAGAAAGTTGGACGCCACATCATTTTTATTACAAAAATAATGATGAAAAAAATTAACTTGAGAAACAACTTGATTTTTAAATTCAATGATTGCAAATCCCCATCCAGAGCAAGAGATCTCAAGGCGTGAAGTCCCGAAATTGTCGAACTTCGAAAGCCACCACATTGGGCCCACTTGACATTACTCGCGATTTAATTTTTGGAGCGAGTTTCATTTATTGTTTGAAATTTCTACTATTGTTCACGATGTTAAACCCCAAGAATAAATCCCCACTAATAAAAGTCATTACGACAAATACCGCTGGCCTAAACTTGGAGTCCACATGTAGGTAGTTATTAAATTAAACATCGCCCTACTATCACGAAAACGTTTATTTAAGAAAATTTGCAATCACGAACTTATTACATAGAATATTTAACAACAAAATTTTGAATTATTACAATACACAATAACTATTACAAACCTAGCTTGCTCACACGATTTTATAAATGTAAAATAAAAAAAATGACGTTAAGCTCTGCGCAGAGAACAAAATGGAATTTAATTTTCGTCGAAATGGAAACATATTATTTCTTTCATCTCGGAAAAAAACACAAAACCACAAAAGAAAAATAACTGCAAGTGAATTTACAACTAAAGGTCTCTGGAAGTATCCTCCAGAGACTGGGAAGTCTCCCAACACACGTCAGGTGTGGATGGTATCCCAAAGAGCAAGGAAGAAAAAAACAAAAATCACATCGATATCGAAAAACAATGTTGCCATTTAAGACCATTAACAATAAACAATAAACAATTGATATTACGGGTTGCCTGATAACAAAATTCAAACACAATTAATTTAGCTACACATTTTTTTTAAATCCTGCCAGTTTTCCTCACAAAAGTGGTTGTGGAAGCGGGTGCCAATAAAAACCCAACCTTGACACTGTATCTGAGAAAAATCGGATTTGATCGTATTAAACCTTATTTCTGATTCGTCACGGCGATGAGTTTTATTACGGTGTGCTTTTGTTGTAACAAAGCATTGCTCCGAATTGGTCATAAAGTGCATCGAAGAGCAGTGCCCCCCAAATCTATTCCTGAGAGTCGTCTTGACGAATTTTAAAATTGCAGTGAAAATCTCTAGATTGTATTATATTATAAAACTGTTTTTTAGAAGATGCAGTGCTGTGATTAGTGGTATAGAATAGTAATTAAAAAACCTTTCATTTTATTATCTAGTTAATTTGATTGTTTAACAGTCGGAGGGAGGTGTTGTATATTTTAAACACAAAATCGTTATTCCTTCCTAAATAGTTCTTGTCGAAACAACTTACATTTAGATACATCCACTAAAAAGCCCACATTTAAAAGTCTACATCAGGGGTCGCCAAACTTTTTGAGAAGCGGGCCGGATTGAACTTTTTAAAAACTAAGGGGGCCGGACGACAAATAAATTCTTATTGGGACCCAATCATAATATTATTTCATTTTATGTGATTATATAATAATTAGAATGTAAACAAATGTTTGCCCTTCTTAGAAATTCAACAAATGAGAATATTCGAGAATTTTTTGAGTAAACGAACATTTGGTCGTCTCGCCTTTAATTTCTATCCTTCACTTTATGTCCCCTAGCAGATAGTTGTATGACAATTGATGATTTGAAATAAATAGTTGTCGTGAATTCACAACTAAATCATGAAAATTTATATTTCTTACATGAATAAATTCTATGCGAAAATCCAGAACTTTTCGCGGGCCGGATGAAAACCTTCGGAGGGCCGTATCCAGCCCGTGGGCCGTAGTTCGGTGACCGCTGGTTTACATGCTCATATTTGAAAATTAAAACTGCAAGTGATTTTTTGTCATTACATACATTAAATTTATTGATTGACTTGGTAGAATTTATATTGTTAAAGTTTTTATATATATTAGTTGATAGCTATTCCGGCTTTCGCCATCGTCAGAACTATTTCTGTTCTTTGGCGAAAGCCGAAATAGCTATCAACTAATAAATATAAAAACTGTAGAACTCAGTACGTTGCTATTTTTACCCTATTAAATTCAATTTATATTGCTTGTAATATTTCCAACTTATATATATATTATATATTGTACAGACAGCACGATTATTTTGTTATTTTACGAAACCAAAATATTTTTTACCAATATAACAACGTCAAGTTAATGACAATTTTGCTGAACTTTTGGCTTAATAAATACCACATATGCGTCAATTTCTGTTTTCAAAAATAAACCAATAAAATTCGCTTGGACTTCCTAATTGTGATATACAGAGGATTCAATAGAAGAACACCTTTGGAAAGACTTAACTTTCTATATATTGAGTGGGCCTATGAAGACAATCCGCCTATCAAATGTAAGCACGCAATCATCCCAATAAAGTAACTTTTTTTATTACACATACGATTGTCTTACATTGACTCATTTATTATTATTACATTACGATATAGTTTCGTGCGTATGTAAGTTACGATCTTGTTCCATTATACAATATTCGATGCCACTGACGAGGAATGTTAATGCATTTCGATACACTTTAGTTTAACGGATGCCCTCGTTAAAGTAATTTATTTCTTATCCATATTGCAGCTGAATATATTGTGAATGGTTGAACTTTGAATCATTTTTACGGCCAAGCTAAGCTAGTTAGTATACCCACTCAGGTGGCACATTTTTTGAATTAAAGGAAGTGCTGGCTAGGGTATCCAATCCCGGAGCCTTTTTCCAATCCCGGGATCCCGGGATTGGGATTTGCTCACCGAGGAATTTGAAATCCTCAATTTGCTATACTTTTTCCCCGATTGTCACAGAACCTCGTTTTTTTTTTTTTAGCTCACCGATGAATTTGAAATTCCCGATTTGCGAATTTCTTGTCAATTTTCGGGATTTACTCAAAATTTCTCAATCCCCAAAATCCCGGGATTTCGGGGTCATAAAATTAAACGGGATCCCGAATCCCGGGATTGGATGCCCTAGTACTGGCAGACCAATGCGTTACATTATGTTATTTTTTTGCTGTCTTTCGATTCGAAATGTTTGATATATCCGTAAAAAAGTCAACACAACACGTCAGTTCAAGTTCATCCGTGCACTTGAACGCAAGAAGATGTCGAAAGGCGAAACCCGGTTCGTTGTCACAAAACTTGTGTGAATGTACTTAATTTGAACGATTCAAATTTAATATAGTTTCACATTATTTCAGTTTTTCAATCTCATCAGAACTATATTTAAACTTAATTTATCTTATGTACATACTGGTTTAGAAGTGATACACAAGTTTTGTATACTCACGCAAGTTTTGTCACTAAAGACCCGGGATTCGCCGTTTATTATAATATCAGGATAGGCATTGACCATATATTCATATTTACTAACCGTATTAAATGAGTTCCTTTTTCGAAATTAATTGTAAAAAAATAATATACATAATAATCAACCGCGATAGGCAGAAAATCGTAACCGACAATTAATATATTTTTTAAATAATATATGGTCAATGCCTATCCTGATATTATAATAAACGGCGAAACCTTTATTATTTAGTATCGTTCTTTTTGTAAAATTTTATATTTTAAATAGTAGTATTTAAATAAAAAAAAATCTGGTGACAGTGGAGCGGTTACAGTGGGGCACGTTGGACATCGTTGCCGCCTCGCTTCGCTTCGCTTTATATCGCTTCACACCGCGTCGCAGTCGCGTTCTCATTGACTTCGCCCACGTAAAAAGTTGTGTAAGTATGTTGGCACTCTGTGTGTGTGTGTATAAATTGACTGGAAGCATAACTGTAAACATGTATCAATTTGTGAATATTTTATGAGAGAAGAGTAGCTTAGAATCGGAAGCGGCCACGGCTGTTAAAGCGTTTAAAACTAAACCACAGATTATAATTTTAAAAAATGTCACGTATCGGTTCTTACCATTTTTTGATGCTACAATACGATTTGACATCTGATAGGGCCAGTTTCTAAGATTTCTTCATGGCCATTCAAAACAAGATTGTAAAGCTTCTACGGAATGTGAACACTCTTTGCTTTTGAATCTCTTGATTAATGATGTTATGTACGTAATGCATTGTTGGAATGAATACGAATTATAATACGTAGAAGCATTTTGTCATAAAGAAAATGAGAGAAGCTACTTACAGAATATGTACATACAAACATCAATTATTCATTTTGAATATATTTTTTCTTAATTATTGATAAGCATAAAGTTTAAGCTTGTAAGTATATTCCATATTTCTTACACAGTATTGACGATTTCACTGAACTTACTGAGCAAATAAAGAGTAAACCAATCTAGCCTGATTCGCTTTGATATACAATTGTGTACAAAAAATATTGCTTTTAAGAAAATGTAACGGGTGAATCAAACGTAAATCTGTTATTAAACTATTAAATAATTGAAACTGAACTGAAAAAAACACACATACGAGATGAAAAAGGTTAATTCCAAAGGTCTTATTTCGTACATAGACTACATCGCTAAAAACTAAAATTACTACAGTTAAAATAGCTTTCTTTTTTATTACAAAAAAATTCTCGCAGTCATTAATTTCTTTTCCCTCCCTCGTCCGTTCTCCCATAGTAAGTATTCGGTATTATCTAAGTCCAGCAAAGTACATTTCCGCTCCAGACGATTGGCAAAAGACGGCCGAAGGATTTCAGTAAGCCAGCGAGGAAACGAGAGATCTCTCGCTTCAGATAATGTTTTTTTTTTCATTGCCGATATTGTGACGTTTAACAGACGAAAGTGGCTGAGCAGGAGATTTTTTTATAACCTAGCAAAAGAATTGAAGCAAAATACAAGGAAAATAAACTATAAATAAAAAGTTGAAGACCACTTAGCAATGAAACTATTATGACAAAAACCAATTAGGTATGAATTATCATTACCAAAGTAAAAACCAATGTTGTAATACCAATTGTTTTTATCACTTAACTTTTGTATAAATATCACTGTTTTATTGTTTTTATTATCAGTTGACAATGCTCATCATGAGCGAAACCGGTCCTGATCTAATAAATTTTATGTGGAAAAAGTACTAAAAATGTTTTATTATTTTTATTTGTCAGGATATTTTTTGATTAAAATTAGTAACATTGTTAATCGTCTTCTTGTGTGACTATCATGTGGCTCATTTATAAAGCATCTGCAGATTAAATATGTAAAAATCATATGTTGTGAACCCGTGTAAATTCGTAATTTGTTTTTCTGCTAGAAGGCTATTTTTTAGCAATCGAGAAAAAGTGCATATTAAATTTACCTTATCGTGTCCTATGTTCACATGCATGTGCTGGTTCGTTTGTCGCTTCTTAAATCATCTATCACCTTTAAGATGTGTTTTGTGAATTATTAGTGTAAAGACGATTTATTAATTGAAAAATTAAACACCCCTTTTTAATAGTTCTGCATTTTTTAAATAAACATCAGTACCAGATCACGAGCCGATGGATCAGTTGATAATGCTCGTGATAATTATTTTTTTAAATATTTGGAAAGAGGACAAAAGTCCTGCAAGCACACTTTCTCTGATAGAGTAATTTAGTTTTACTTTGAAAATAAATAGTGTAGTCTGCGATCCTCATATACTTCGAACTTGTATTGTAATATGCGCACTCTTCGACTGCAAGTGTATACTATAATATACCGTACTAATCCAGAAGAACTTGGATGAGGAAATGCAAACTTTTCGACGCCTGTTAAGTTAGATATTTTTCGATTTATCCATAAAGAATGTGTTGCCAAGTCGAAATACAGACGTTCAAACTTCTCGCCGATTCACAACAGTCAGCGTCACTTCCGGCGCGTCCCAGTTAAGATTTTCCCGTTTGGGCGGGAAAGCGGAGGCTGCGCCGGAAATCGAAACGCCATCTTGCGGAATTCCGCGGCGAGTCGCTGCGGTTGGACTTGATTCACAAAAGCGCGCGAAAACCGACGTGACAGGTGTATATAGTAGACGTAAAATCGCCTGACGGATCTCACGCTTCCCAAAGACCGCAGATCGGATAAAGGCTTGCTGTTTTTTTTTTGCATTGTTGCTGTTTAATTTTATCGGCATCAACTTGAGCGATTAGTGTATTGGCGAATATAAATCAATCGTAACGTCATCATTATAGTAAATTTACATTAAAAAAACATTCAATTGTGATGATTGCGTAACGAAGAGATATCCAACTACATATTTTATAACATTATTTTAGAATATAGCTTCTCTTCAAAATAAATTGCGTAATAGGGTGTAAACATAGCAACGTATTTAGTTCCACAGTTTTTATCAGGACTTCGAACCGGAACGGAACCGAAAAAAAATCGGTTTTTTTTCGGTCCACGGCAATTTGGGCAAATCGGTAAATTACTATAGGGTTTTGAGGTTTTCAAATTCCTCGGTGAGCTAAAAAAACGAGTCGCGGAGATGTTTTGTGCAAATCGGTAAATTACTGGGCTTTTGAATTCTAGCTGAACCGGAAACCGTTAAAAACCGTTATTTTTGCCGAAACAAAAACTGGAACCGAACCGATAGATATTTTTTTACTTGAACCGGAACGAATGAAATAGCGGTTCGAAGCCCAAATTAGTAGATACTATCTTTTTCAACGTATTTAGTTATAACGGTGGCGAAAGCCGAAATAGCTATCATCTAATAATATAAAAAGTGTAGAACTTAATACGTTGCTATTTTTGCTCTATTATAATGGATTTTTACCAAGTAAATGCCAATTCAATCAATAAAGCTGCGTAATTTTAAAATCACGTTGGTATATGATATGATAGATTTTAAAAAGAGTGTGTATTGAATGATATTGAAAGATTTGCGTTTTTGGTTGACGATTTAATTTTTTACTGGTCTGTCAGGATTCACGCATCCGAATTACTTTTTTTATTTTTGTAAGTTATCTCACAATCTACATATATAATTACCAGAAAAAAATGTTTTTTTTTAATGCGTGTCTAACATTCATAATTCAACCAGTCCTGTTTCTTTTATATCCAATCTCGCGGTATTATACGTTGTATGGTTTTTTCGTTATTATTTTTTTTACACAACACGAAAAAAGTAATTAAAACAACTTTAAATAATATGTATATTCAAAATGATATTTTAATATTGCATTGAAATATCAAAGTGTTCATCGACAGAACAAAAAGCAATGGACCTATGTCATGTCAAAAAGTATATATATCAACCACTGATTTATATCATAATATTATAATTCGGGGATGCGTGTCCAAACCATGGTTTAGTCGATTTCTCGCACTGCGGATACCAAAGTTTCGCGATTTGCGTTCGGAATACTTATTTTTAAAAGTAGATATTAAAAAAATCAAAAATAGTCACATTGTTCAATAGCCGAAGTTTAATGTCTGGATTGGATACAGTGAAGGGACTCCAATTAGAATACCAAATACTCGATACTCGAGAATACTCGTCCATTTTTCAAGTACTCGATACTCGTAATTTATAAATGCCGATTTAAGTCTCAAATCTTTTATTATAAATAAAATATTTGCCATTTCATCGATAAGTCATAAACCAAAAACTAAATCCCTTAAAAAATATTATAGTCGAAATTTGTTGGAATCATTTAAACAGCGGACAGAAAAACTAGATGCACTATTTAATTCGTTGTTAACTATAAAACCGACGTCTACAGCAACAGAGAGATTTTCTACTGCGGGAATTATAAAAACAAAACTTCGAACCAATTTAAAATTTGAGACGTTTAATTCTCTATTATTTTTGAAATATATGTTTTATAAATTGAAATAAATGTATTAATGGAATTATTTATGTATTTATCATCTATTTATGTACACAAATTTGAATAAATAATATATATTTTGGCACATTTGAAACCACTAGAGTATTTTAAAATTTCACTACTCGATACTCGAGTAGTTGAAATTTCGAGTAATTGGAGTCTCTAGTGCAGTGTGTACTTTCTTTCGAAATACATCTAACGATGAATGGACACTTTCATATGTCAGCATTAAATATTAATCTCTAATATAAATATTCATTAGTGGGATTCTCTGGTTTCAAGTGTGGGCTCGAAATCCGAAGCGTCCCGTATGTCCATAATAAAAGACGCTGTTATTTACACGCTGGGCTTGCATTACAAACGTGAATTTAAAATTCAAATTAACTCGTTGGATTTGTAATGTCTGCCAGTTAACACTCGGATTAATGTGACGTGTCATGTCTCGCACCTGAGACAGGTATTATCATTAGAATGGATCTCATTGATATTTCAAAATATTTAATCTACTTTTTGTATTATCAAGGCCCGTTTTCCTTAGAAAGTAAGTATCTTCAGCTGATGTACAATCGCCGCATTGGTAAATAACCAACAATGACAACCCTAATTCGACTTTTGTGAATTACTGAGTATGGGTAGTTAACCCAAAAATCTTACTTTGAACAGGTTTTTTTTTAAATAATTTCTTCGCGCAATTTCATAGTTCTTTAACAACAAAACGTAACACCTAATAATTGTATGGATGTAAACAGTGGCAGATTACTCCATAAGCGCAAGAGGCGCGCGCTTGGGGCCTCCAAATTTTAGGGGCGTCAAAAATAGCATAACTTATATAAATCCTTATATTTTATTTCAGTTTTCATTATTCATTATTATTCTACGAAGAGTTTTGCAACACTTTTATGTTATTCGAAAAACAGGGCCTCCAAAATTTATTGCGCCTAGGGCCTCCAAAGTGCTTAATCCGCCACTGGATGTGAACATTTCTAAGCTGCATGAGTCTTCTTACGTGTGTATTACGTTTGTTAGAACCTTTTACTTAGATTAATATTATAAACGGCCACGTCTTGAATTTTCTAATGCGATGTCTAAAATTCCCATTTGACCATCCTGATACTTAAAATGGTTCGTAACGAGAACGATTAGCTTATTACTAATCCTTTCCTAACCTTATCCTTCTATCCATACCTATTCTCTTCGCAAAGAAAGGTTGACCACTATTGTTTAAATAATTCACTGACGCCGCATCCTCCCTGCAAAGTAGAATATTACAACAAGGAGTGCTTTGATCAGCTGTTACTTTTTAAAAATTCTAGATTTAACTATTATTTCGACTACAAAAATATTTGTCAATTTTTCTTATTAATAGATAGATGTCACTGACGCCAAGTCTGAACCTTTTCACTCACTCGTAAATCTTACTCGTGAAAAAATATCGAGTCGTAGATTTTCAATTAATCATTCGGATTTATTTGAACTGAGATATCAAAACAAACGTGATGATACCGAATGATATTGTTTTCAAGTATTTGATTATTAACAATGATAAAGAAACTCCGCTATTTATTTATACACCTGTCACAGTGCGGTTTGATCTGATGAGGAAACCGGTTAGCTACTTACTACAGCAGATCATAGTTTTATTTGGAGATACTGCATTCAATTAAAATACCTGTATAAACAAACAAAGACTTTTATTTGACACATCAATAGGAAAAATATTCTGTTTAAATAATGATGACCTACAACTATTAATATATAATATTATAAACACATTTTTTTTTAAATAAATTTGTTTGGTATTGAGAGTTTGTTATTATCATATATTGCACACAATCAAAGCCCCCTATGCTAAGACTGCTATGGCACAATTCATTGAAGTTCTCCTCGATTTTATATCGTACGTTTTTCTAATATTAAGGCTTAATATTTTTCATATTTAACATAATATATATACATATTTAACATAATATATATACATATCACTTTTAAGGTGTTTACTGTCAATACTTGGTGGAAAGGCATTATAATAAAAATCTTTTATTATTTTTAATATATACATATATTATGTTATTTTCATAAATATTATTTTTTTACTATATTTAAAGTGACGCAATATCAACTGGGATATGTTTTATTTTCGTTACAGATAATTAATTCTTTATGCAGTTTATCATTTTTTCCATACTTTCTCTACTTTTAGATTGTCGATTTCGTTGATATATATGTACATTAACTAACGATGGACATAGTGCATTCATTTAGTTTAAATGTTACATTTCATCACTGAATTCATTGATCATTCTTTTTTTCTGACCGAGAAAATCAAGCAAGTCCAAAACTATTTTTGTAATGTTTATATAGAATATCAATCATTTTCTCCTGTATCTTGATTGGCATATACGAATATGAAATCGAACGTGTAGAGAAAAGGTCTTTATTTACCATTGAATAAATCCCTTTGCCCTCGTTTCGTTAACGTTGTGCGTCTGCGCTCTTCGTGTGTAGCTTTTTTACGAGTTTTGATCCAGGTCAGCCATTTGCAGGAGCGCACCTTCAGTCAGTTCGGGAGTGCGAGGAGCCAGCTAGCCTTTATCCGTACCCCATTAACCTAGTGCGGGGCGCGGTCCAATTCGACGACACGGCCTACACGACAGTGTGGGTGCAATTATTCACCGGTAGGCTCAATTCGACGACCCTTCGCAATCTTGATGGCCTTTGAAACATTGGCCGATCAGGGAATTGAATTAACAATATTCAATTCAGAATATTACATCGATAAATTAACCAGGCAGTATGCTTCACATAGTATGCGGATATGATACGACATGATATGTCAGTATGGATTAAAATATCATTAAAAATATTGATATACGTAATGTAATTGATTAAGGTGCTCTTTGTGAGTCGATTCCTTTTCTTTGGTAGGCATGATCGCGTCGCACCTTTTAATTTTCATGGATTTGAAGAGGGCCCCTGACAGAAGTGTTTGGAATGGGAAGAACACCGCTTCCCCCCTCAAAATACAACACCGTGCACACCTCACTACTTCACCGCCCTTCAAATAGGGTGACATCTATTTTACTAGTATGTCACGTCACATTAACGCGTCTTTTCACTATTTCTTCATTTTTTGTCGTTCTCTTTTCTTGTTATCATAATAATTTAAAAAAAAACAAACCGTCAAATGGTCTTACTTGTTTAGTTATGTATGCTTGTGCTGGTGTTACAACTTCAAAGATTTTTTTATTCTTAAATTGTCAAATTATTCGCCCAGTAGTCAGAATTCCTTCACCAGCTATAACTTATTATTCCCAAAAAAAATGCAAATATTTCATACGCGTATCCGATATGCTGAAGTTGTTACCTTTCTTCCTTGAGTGTATGACCACCGCACAGTTCCTTCAAGATTCTTCGTCTCCCGACAGTCTCCTTGTGTCCTCCCATGTTATCTCAGCGTTCCAAAGCTATGCTGAGTATATCCTTACGATGGTCATTAGCGGCCTTCCACGAAGACGGGATCTATCCAGTTGGTAGTAGAGACAGACAGTATTTAGGCTTCTTTGTGTATATACAAATATGTTTACAATATTTCTTTTCTACAGAAAAGAATTTTACTAAAAATAGAAACAAATTTTAAATCTATTTATCACGGGAGTAATAGCACAATTTGTAATGTCTACTGAATCCGACGATGAAGATGTCATCGTGTGGCTAAATTGCTATGCGAACAATCTTGTATTCCGAATATTGAATGATGTGGAAACAATTAAAGAAATATCTGCTTCAGTGGAACAAAATCAAAGAGACGAAAAGGATATTTGTAAGGGAGAATATTTTCCCTACATATCCTGAAGCAGTTCACTGTTAAAATGTCGCTATGAAGGTCTTAAAAGTATTCGCGATTTGGCGGCTTCAAAAACAACAACTAGCTTTGAGCCAAAATCAATAATAATAACTCTTACTTAAAAAAATATGCAAACGGAATCTACTTGTCTTTCCCTGTCAATTATGATTGTTGATATTTTTCGATTATACGGACTACCTTCTTCCCCAATTCGTCCGGACAATCGAGCTTCTACTGTAAAAGTTTGACTTCACAAAGAAACATTATAATATACGTGGTGACGGAATGTTTACTTAATGTCAGGTGGCTCAACTCATTTTATTTATTATTCATCATACCATACCTTACTTGAATACGTTATTCGGCAATTGTAATCTGTCTGAATATCGTTCCTTTCCCGACGCAACTGCAAACATTGGTGACCGCTTCTAAAACTCGTCGAGCTTTGGCTGAAGGGTCGTCGTTCCCGCGACGGGTACTCGGTTAGACCTCGGTCGTCGTGGTATCGACCCGTGGGCATATACCGCTATCCACGACAGGTGAGAAGGAAGACAGCTCATGAATCTGAATACGTCTACTTCACTTAAAAAACCTGCATTGGTTTTGAATCGTGCTATCAAAACGGTTTTAATTATACAGTAGCCATCTGATTCGGCCCATGATTATCCAGTTGATATGCGCAATTTTTGAATTTTGATTTACGAATATGTTTATTTTGTTAATGATCTATTTTTTTACTGTTGTATCTTCGTTTTCTATTTGTTTATCATTTTTTTTATGGCAGGAATGCACGTGAGGATGTTGAAATATCTTCTTCCCGTTCTGGCAATAATTTTAAAATGTGGAATGGTTCTAATTACCTTTTTACTGAAATCAATTAAAGTATTTCTGATTACCTTGTCGTATAACCATTAAAAATAGTTGTGAATCAAAACTGTCAGTATCGATCAACTATTATAAGTTAACCGTTTGAAGAGGGCGCCAGTGTCACGGAAAAAATATCATACTACCTCGTCTTCATACTATATCTGTCACATTTCCTTTTTTGTTTCTATCCCTTTTTAGGGTTTTGCGCTTTTAAAAGATCAGTCCCGTGCATCTTTGTATCCATAAGCATAAAGAGTGAATTAGTTTCCTTATGTTTTGATCGTCATTGGGATATGAAAGGCGACCAAGAAACAGCCGCTGCATACAAATGTGCCTCGCAACCCGCAGACTTATTGAATGAGATTAACAATTCTTTTGACTCCTCGTCTCTTAATAATACCAACTGTCAGATGTTTAGAAAACCCTCCTGCACATTTACATTTCTCACAAAAAGTTTTCCTTACACTTGACATTGCCTATCGTTTTTATTTTCACAATATTATTACTTATAAAAACAACCCCCATTACACTCTTGAATGTTTGACAGCTGTGCCCTACGCTTACTATTTTAGTTCCGACTTCTGCCGGCGGCCATGTTGTAATGGTAGATCAAAACAAAGATGTAACAAATCACCGAAGGAAACTGCCATACATTTTTTTTTTACCAAGCCACTGGGAGTTAAACAGAATTTTGATAGGACCGACTCGTGAAACTTCTTACTCTCCATCTGAATTATCACACTGTAATAGTTACTAAAATATTAATAGCTTGAAATAGTTTTTTTTGTATACATAACTCGCCTTTCGTAAATGCGTATTTTGAAACTCTATCACAAAACCTACTCGGCCGAGTCGGATACATCCATACAAAGTGCACACAGGAAGGGCCGGATTAGTCGCGCTGACGCCCTTTTTTGTCGAATTTTCTTGCTTGGCTTTTTATCCATTATATCATTTTGTTATGTCTTATTCAATTTCCTTTCAACTTTTTTTAACTCTTTGTACTTTGTTTTCAGTAGTAAATACAATAATTAATGAATTGATTCACTCTCGAAACTTGGCGAAAAGGCATCATATGAAAAAAAAACTCATAATGACTAGAAGTTGGCTTATCACTCTCGCTACACTCCCTTATGTTAGGATTGGAATGGTGGGGGCGGGAATTTTTAAGCATCATAACACATATGCCTTCGGACAGAAAATCGATAAATCAGATTAAAAAATTCTGGTCGTACTGCGATTCGATCCCGTGAAGTCAGGCATGGAAGCCAGTGACGTTGACCACTGTGCCATTGACCCGACTGTAACAACTAGCCATTGTATAATTACTATAGTGCTGTTCACTGGTAATTTATTGTGGAAGGAGTTATTTATTACATTACTTAAAAATCAAACACTGTACTAACTCCACGTTTTAATAAAGATCAGGACCGGGCTTGCTCATCACGAGCATTACCAACTGATGAGCCAGTTATACGGAGGCATTGGTCTAAAAAATACATATATAAGATTCTCGATATTTTTTGACCCAACCGTACATATGTATGGATCAGCGTTGTTTAGCTCAAAAAGCATCGATGAATAATTCATTAAATAAATTATTGTGCTGTTATTCACATAATACAACTAACCAACTCCGGATTTCGATCTTTGGTATGTTTTTATTCGAAACCTTCTGGATCTAATCCAATACTAACTGGCGTACGCGCTAATGTTAATACATACTGGGAAAATATAATTTATCATAAATGATAGATACTTCTTTGAAACTCATTCGATTTGTTGTCAGATGTGCAACAATGTTTATTTTTTGTCTACGAAAAACAGGTATAAGGTTTATGCACAAGATAGGAGCGCTACATCAATATTTCATACAATTATTAAATAGAACTTATTTTTCATTTATTTTTGGAATCGTCTGAAAGGATATTGCTTTTTTTTAAATTAATTAACGAGGTCATTGGTAAAGTGTTAAATTTATTAGTAGATTTATTTGTGAACAATTTATTTACTAATTTTAAATAATTTTAAATTCTAAAAGAACACCGTCAATTTCATTAAATTTATATTAATTGAGTAAAAAAAACTATATTATTATAATAAACCACCTTCCAGAAATCCGTAACTTTGTTATAAACAGCGATTTCCAACCTGGGAGGCGCGAACAGTCAAAAATATTTTTTTACTCTTTAAAACGTATCTTGTCACTATATTGAATAAATGTTGGAGAGGCGCGAAGATACTTTTTTCTTCAAAGGGAGGCGCAGTTACATAAAGGTTAGAAACCACTGGTTATAAGGATGTTTTACCGATCGCAAAAAAATACGTTCTTAACAAAATAATTATCAAAAAATAAAATGTTGACAAAATTTGAACGCTTAAAAATGTAGTTTATTGTAAGTTAAGAAAACTATATGTTTTTGATCTCATAAACAATTAATCTGAATAACGTAAATATAATATTATATAATAAATTATATTCTCTAAAATCCACGACATAACTCCACAGTTTCCTTTTGTAATTACCATCAGTCGACCATTCTATTATTTTGTGGACAGTTTTACATAAAGTAAAGATTTTTCCTATTCAATATTGCATGTACATATACTTCGATTCAAATTGTACGGTTCATTGTCGAACACATTTGTTTTGAAAAAACATGTCGTATTCAATATTAATTCACCCAATACTGATATTTCTAACTAAACGTGTTCGGCAATATCGACAAAGATACAATATAAACAACACAAATCCGAGAACAAGAATGCGGTATTAATTTGTATTTTTTTTAATTTATTACGCACTCATGACTCGCACAACGCCTTCTAACCCCCTCAGGGCGTTGTACTGCCAAAATTAGCGGTTCATAATAATAATAATAATCGAGCCAAGCCGTTGCGTTTTTGTATACAAAACGTGCTTCCTTTGAAATTACATGGTACGTTTTTTTTATTCAATTCATAGATAAAAAACACAACCGTCACTCTTATAACTGAATTATTACTGTTTTTTTAGCAGTATTTAATATGTTTGCATTGTGTTTGAATCTATCTTAAATTTCATTACATAATTTTTCATTATTTGATTACTGATCCGTCGATTGATGAATAAATTTTAACAGCGAGGATGTTATTTGCCGTAATTCGTTTTAATAGTGGGTATTTCCAGTGCCGTAGTCGAATGCTTAACGGTTATAGTTTTTTATAGGACTCGGTTTGACATCAAAATTAATTATTTCATATAAAGATTTTTAGATTGGGATTCGAATTCATAAATAAGTAAATTTCTGCGAATGCACAAAATTTAAACCATTTAAATGTTTCAGAAAATAAATATTTAATTGTCTAAGAACGACTAAACCACTCCAAAACTATATTATGAAATATGTCAAACTTTCTCGGATATAGATTTAAAAGCCATGTACGAAGACTAGCAACCCTATATAGTATATATGATGCATATTACTTCATTCACCTATCGTCCAAGATTCCATAGTCACTGTATATTTAGGCACCCTTTACCCTTATTTCCAACGCGTAGATACATAGTAGAAGACAGACAGACCCTTGTCAAAATTAGATTTGCTTAGTTCTCGTGAGTTGTGTTTACAAAAACCACATTGCAATGGCTGAACCAACGCCATAAAAACTATGGCTTATATTAAAACCTGTTTTCGAAGTTTTACAAAAAATGAATAATTCAATTAAAATAGAGAGAAAAAGATTTTTTTTTTATATTTTGTTTATTTATATACAAAATAATACAGAACAATAAATTATTTGGTGTTAATCTTCAGAAGATATGATTTAATAAAACACGACTATCAGTCATTCCAAGATCGACCGCTGCCGATGAAATAAACACTTGCCTCAAATCATCGACTTTGTGGCGCTATGTGAAGACACTTCAGCTGACGACAAACATGCGAGTTGCATTGCTAAACGATCCATCTGCCAAAGATTTCTCCAAGCAATTGCTGACTATCGGTAACGGCCGTGTTCCTGTCGACGAATCGAGCGGATTGATTTCGTTTCCGCCGATTTTTTGCAATTTCGTCTCAACGAAAGACGGCTTCATCAACAAAATGTTCCCGAACGTCTAATCACAAAAATCACAATTGGTTGATTGAACGAGCAATTCTTGCAGCAAAGAACAAAGATGTGGATCATTTAAACATCACAATTTAAAATCAAATCGTTCTTGTACTGCATTCCTTCAAATCTATCGACTGTGTAACAAACGAAGAAGAAGCAACCAACAATCCAACTGAATTTTCAAATTCATTGGATCTGCCTGTCGCAATTTACAACTGAAGGTTGGCTCGGTAGTTATCATGCTTAAAGTTATCAAGTTAACACAACAATTATTGATTCTGAGGCGGTACGAAGTTCGTAGAGTCAGCTAGTTATTTATAAATATCGCGAGGTGAAGATCGCACACTATGTTATTTTCTAACACAAAAAGATTTACCTGTGGTTTTCACAATGAGACGTTTCTTCCCAATGAGTCTTGTCTTCCACTGACGGGACTGGCCTATATGGTATTATCAGTATAACTTGATCGACTATTATAAATTGTCCGCTTAGAAACGGCGCTAGTGTCACGAAAGTCAAACCACTCTACCTGTCATGTAATTATCGATCCCTTTTGGGTATCCACAGATTGTACTTTTAGAATAACCTTCTTCACATTTCCTTTTTGAAAAAATTGACATTGCCTATCGTATAATATTATTTTTATTTCCACTGTATTGCTTAGAAAAAAACACTCGTTAGCTTACGTTTGGCAGGTACAAGCCTTATTCTATTGATTATATTATCGACTTCTGCCGTCGGCCATGTTATAATGTTAAATCAATACTTATTCGTCTGATGATTGTAGATGTATAGTTCCTGGATACCGCGCTGTCCACATAATCCACAGTATTCACTCTAATCTATATGGAAATGTCTAATCCAGGGTTTCCCAAACTATGTTCCGCGGAACACTGGTGTTCCATGGGACCCAAATAGGTTCCGCGAAAAAAGTCAAATATCTATGTACAGGCGGAGATTTTGGATCACTACGAGCTTTGCTTATTCATATTTTCTGTAACAGGTTTTAAAAATAATTACTCAGTAAATAACAAGTGGCTTAATAACATATTTAAAAAAATAGTTTTACTATTATGAATTTCCCGACCTAAAAAAATAGTTATGTTACGTTAACATATTCAGATTTGTGAAGTATTCCATTACCAAATAAGTTTGGGAAACCCTGGTCTAATCAATACATTTGGAAGCCTCATTTACTTATTTAACCAATGTTACATCTCTTAGTTTTTTTGTATGAAAATCTTCAACTCTATGGTGCGATAATGTTTCCACGGTGGATACACCGTGGCTTGTTTAAAGATTGTATTCGGTTTTACTATCTTCAACGTATACTGTTTCTGCACATTTTTATTTCATCAAATATTGTAGCTTTTTATTAATTTTTGTGTCCGCTGAAGAACTGTTGGAAATCAAATGTCTTGCTTTGTCACTGTTATCAAGAAATGAATCAGATGTTTCACGTTTTTCGAGGCAATCATTTCCACGAGAAATCGTTGTTTTTCTTGCACCTTTTCCCGCCAAACATTGTCGTCTGTCATGCGTGCGAAACGCCAAACACCTGTTCCAGAGACGACATCGTTAATTTGAGAATTGTTATTTATGCATAATGCAAAATTGGAGATGGCTATCAGCTGCTGCGGTCTTGCCGTCGGGGTTCATTGATACTCGTGGAAACTGGTTTCTTCGCATTCGTTTTTTAGCACGTACGCCGTCAAACGGGGACAAAATTAATTGCATATTGCGTGTATGTGCACCAATCTACTTGCAATCAAAATCATGTGTGTAGCTCTGTCTACATAAATTAAAATTTCAAAACTGACAACCTTATCTGCATTCAAAAAAACTGTATATTTTCAAAAATTATGTTTTGTACCTATATTTTTATCCATTAACCCTTCCCTTACTATGCAAAAAAAAGCACACGCTCCTGAGCTGTGTATCCGTTACACATCAGGCAAACGGGAGTGAATCATGGCAATTATATAACACTACTACAGCAGTACTACATATAATTGTCATGATTAGCTCCTGTTTGAATGATGTATAACGGATACACAGCTCAGGAGCTTGTGCTTTTTTTGCATAGTAAGGGAAGGGTTAAGTATGTTTGTAATTTGTCTCCTTACGCGGCAATTTTCATACGATGACTAGCTGTAAGCCAGTTCCTCAATCTAGTATTAGATAGAGATAGAGAAGTAATGGATGAGTAGGTTTAGGAAATAGCTAGTACAGGGATGGCTAACATGCCGACTGCGTTATTTATATTGCGTATTTATTGCAATGCTTGCAAATTTGGTTGCTTTTTTAGGAAATTTCATATACACGTCATGGTGTGGTGACGGTCAAGATGAATTGCAAAACACTCACCTAGGGGTCTGAACCTTTTCGCGTTAACTGGTGCATTTTAGACGTTGGATAATACAACACGTTAATTATATTATTATTCGGTAAATTATACATTTATTTTAAATACAATAAGGAGTATAAAAATATCGTAAGTAATATCAAAGCACAATTAGTGCGATCTTTGACATTCCATTTCGTTTACTATTTTTCGCATGTTTAAGAAGATCATTTCTTTGATAGTATGTATATACTTTTTAAGGGCATATAGAAAAAGCTCCACGGGAACAGGGTTAAGAATCCCTACAGTAAACTGTCTTTATTTACTTTGAAACTAAGATTTTCAGACTGTCATACTGTTGCATTGACTGTCATATGTTTCATCTCGTTAAACGGTTTATTTTTAATTCAGAAAAGTCTGAATATTTCATTGTTTTACAAATACTTATTTGCTAAAAGAAAGTAAACGCGGTGGGAATTTTACATCGCGTGCCGCAATAATAATCGCTGTCTAACATGTTGTATTGTGTCTGCAGACCGAATCTCCTAGCGTGAACACTCGTTTTAAACTATGCCTACAAACTATTCATGATCTGACAATATCAGATTGAATAATCAACATCAAGCAAACAAACTATAACACACGAATACTAAAGTAAAATTAATGACAGGATAATCAATAAAAGGCAAAGATCTTTTTTGAATTTCTTAGATAAATTTGGAAGTTTCTTCATGTGTAGCTGATGCTCATCTATGTTCTTTCGGATTCGCCTGCGGTGCCCACAGGGCTAAATTCAAAGGCACGAAGGTTATGATGCTTAAATTCTCTCCCACCCATCCGATTCTAAAAACGAAGATTGCAAGGCTGTAGTCCCCTTTTCTAGCCTTACTCTTCTATCATTACTTCTACATTACTAGTTCTCGTTAATCCTCGACTCCTGTTAAAAGTTTCATTAGGAATTTATAATTATTATACATTGGGAGCGGACAGCGTTGAAAAAAAATACAAAATTTGTCAGCCAATCATTGACACATTATTGAAAAACTACATTATATTAAGAGAATATAATGTAGTTTTTTCAGTAGATCATAAAAAGTCATTCTGTTGGAAATTAAATGATGTTATATTTCTCTTTATTGAATTTCTGTACTTCGCTTAAGTCAAAAGACAGCGGTCGGTGTCCTTAATAGTTATATTACGACGAACCATTATTGTATGTGATTATCATTAAAATCAGTTGTTTTAACACCACGGCCCGCGTGTCGAACAATACTATCCTGTTTTGCATAACATAATTAAACACAAAAGACGACATTGAGAAAGTTTCCATTGATATAACGCGAACAGGTAATTATGCAAACAAATACCAAGGCTGGCAACTCAAATTCTCCAACTTACAAATCGCAAACAAATCAATAATGCATGCATCTTTTTAGATGACGTAGAAAACTCGTTCCTGGTTTAAGTAATCAACTTATTAATTCGGATATAATATTTAGATAATTGTTTTCAATTTTTATTTAAATTTGTATTTCCTTATGAAATTGTTTTTTAAGCATTTTAATATGTATAAGTCGGTCTCGTCGATTGTCAATGCTGTTTTGCCTTACCATACTCGATTGCGGGGTCACGGGCACGAATTCCGACGTGAGAACTGTCATACTTTTATTTTTTTTATCGATATACCGTAAATACATTTTTCAATTGATTACGGATTTTTACTCGAAGTCATGGATGCATTTTATGCCTTTACCACGAGAGCCTCGCGTAGCGGGAGCGATTGCCTTACCACTAGACCTGTCTTTGTCAAACCGTAACCTTATATTATTCCTCACTCTGAAAAAAAGAGGCCCAGTGACTAGCAGTTCTCTTGGAAAAACTTCTGTTCAGATAAGTTCCATTAAAAGTCCAAGTGCTCCACATTGTGAACTGACACGATGACAATTCATCCCATGACATGTCAGCATCCCTCAGTTCCGCCGAGTAAACCATATAGAAAGTACCCAACGGTCGTCCAGGACACCGGAATCCCACCGGTCAGAAGAAGAGACAGGCAGGGTTAAGGCTTCCAGGATTCATCCGCAGCACGTGACCCAACCAATTCAAACGTCTCTTCATAACGACTGACGTAACGGGGTGCTGTCTTGTACGTTCCCTAATCTCCGGATCTCTCACGAAATCAAACCACCTCACCCCCATTATCCGATGCAACCATCTATTATCGTAGCTTAATATACGGTTTTTCCTGAGTCTTTGTCATGTTCCATGATTCGCTATCGTAACGCAGCACTGTTAGCTCTCGCGGCTCGGAGACTAGAAAAATACTTCTCTGCCGATGGGGGTCTTTTGTGACCCCAGTAGTTTCCTCATTACTGGCCTTATTCTTATGAATTTCAAAAAAAATATAGTCTAAGGGCTTTAAAATATCTCTCTGCATCATTCCTCATACATTGTTTTTATAAAAAATCGTGGTTTTTTTAATAAATAATCATATTTTAAGTTGCGCGTAAAAAAGACGTCATCCCAGTACACATATGAATTTACAACTGACGAGTGTAGCGCAGCTATCTTACGAACGATCGTTATCGCCTTATAGCGTTATCGCGTATTTATATAAACTAGAAAAGGTCCAAAAAACTATGATATAAGAATACCTTAGTTATAAACATTGTATCACCCATATTAAAATAGATATTTAAGAAAATGTTGGTATTGGGGTCGTATTTCTTGAGCTTAGAACCGGAAAAGTTAGAATGCATGCGTTAAATGGCATTTGGCTTGAATTGTGTACAACTGTGTGTCCCAGACAGTCCGCATTGAGTTTAATGTGACTCCAGCCATTCCTAGGTGAATGGCAAGTTTTTTTTTGTGCTCCCGCCTTCCAGGATCCTATCAGGATTGGTTACACATCACATTAGTCTTACTTGAACTCATTTTTAGACCAATACGACCTGAGTGTGTTAACAGATGTTTCGAACATGGCAGCATCATCGTCATATTCAAGCTTAATATAATTAATCTGTCATAAAACTCGGGAACTTGCATTAATCCTGCCCCTGCATAAAATATCCTTGACCTCGCCTGTTTTCGACATTATCTTCCAATGCATCGAGGTGATGTGGCTTAATAGTGATCGCCGAAGCGCATAAACCGTGGTGCATTAATAATCCTTTTAACTACAGGAAACAACGCTCCGTCGAACAGGATAAGGCTATCCGTTTAATGCACTTGCTGCATGCTCACATCCACGCAGGTTCATTTTAATTGCATCCAATCATAACCGAGGAAATCATATTTCTAAAACGACAGGTTGACTTTTGTCTGCATTCGTTATCCGAGTAATTGACAGTTAGGCGATTGAGTTAGGTGTATTCTGCAGCATTGCTTCCTTGCGACGGTCCGTGTGAAAAGATTTGCAGATTAAATATCAATTCAGCGCAACATTTTAGCGTACCTAACGACTGCAAACATGAACCAATATTTCAAGAATTTATTCCTCAATTTTATAATTTCTGATATCCATAAGAAATTGAATTGGACACACGTACACATGCATTTCAAACGTGAATTTAAATTTAATATGATATTTAATCTGTTTGGATTTGTTGTATGTCAGTTAATATACAGATTATTTTGACGTCTCATCTCGTACCCAAGACATGTGCTTAATTACAATTGATTACACTTATATATATCTAAAAAAACAACTTTTGCTAAACGACTGCACTTTTAAATAATCATTAAATTCTATTATTAATATTATGCGTATTCATGCACTAAATAAGTATAACTTTTCGGTATAGTTAATAAGGCGTAATCATGTAATTTTTACTTGTTGGCAATACACCCATTCCTTTTTTACACGATTTATTTATGCGCGATTTTGATTTTACGCCATTTTTTTGAAGGCACCGTTATGTTTTTGCATACATTTTTACGCGGATTTGGAACCGATTTATCAAATTTTATGTAAATTAGGTTTTTTTACGCGCCACTTTCTGGAACCAATGTATCGCGTAAAAAAAGATTACGTGTACTTACTGCCTGGCTGATTAGAAAACGTCGCGTAAATTTAAATTTGATATTTTTTTTATTAGACAGATTATTTAACAAAATATAGCACGTCTTTACGAATAACCTAAACATTCATTCTAATTCACAAAATGGAGGTTGGGGGTTTTAATTTTCTAATGGACAGAGAGAGAAGGGTCTCCAATACCGAGATCCCGACCAATTTTGCGAACCCGTAATTCCGGGATGGGCTTAGTACTAACCCCGGGATTGTCTATAACACGCAAAAATCGCTAAGTAGAGCTAAGAAAAAGCTCAACAGCGCTGGACTCACTGGCAGACTTAACTTTTTCAAAGGATAAAGCAAAAAAAAAAAAAAGGTTTTTTAATTCTAAATAATTGTAGAATCTATCAATTTGTAATTTTTTCAGAGGATGGAGCTTTAAAAAAAGGTCTCTGACGTTGGAATAATTGTGGAATCTGTCAATCCCGTCAGTTCTAATTAACAAAAATTCTGGAATTTCATAACCCACATTTTTCGGTAATTGTCTCAAACAATTGTGGCATGATATGGTAAATGATTAATTCCTGGATTGAAAGATTGTGAATCCCAAAATCTCGTGATCATAAAATGAGTCCTAAATTGGATGCCCTAGCAGGGAGTGACTTATATTCAAAACATAATACATAGTACTTTTTAGATAGCTATAAATGACCTTGGTGAATAAAAGAAAAAAAACAATTATCGACTTTAACAACATTATCTTTCTTAAAAACACTTATCAGCCACGGAGTTCTTTAAATATTTAACGCATTTTTTTTCATGAACATTATGCAATATTAAATTGAGACATCTTTTTGAATCGTTTTTTCATAAAATTATATTGAAAGCATTATGTCCTCACCTGTAAACGTTAAAGAGAGCGCTCTGCATACATGCGTTAAATGTGTAGAACAAGAACTTAACTGTAGTTAACAGCAAGAAGGCGTCTCTGTTTTAAAATGCATCAAAATTACCATCTCCGCGATAATTGACGTCGGGTTAGTACACCGGCCCCATTGCACGAAAAGCATCCGTTGCTTTGCGAACGTTGTTACTTTGACACTAAGCTGTTTCAAGAAAACGTGCAATTTAAATATATTACAGTAGGCATACAATCAAATTGAATTGTCACGCGTATTTCGCATCTTCAGCCATATAATAATATCGCAAATTGTATATTTATCGATACATACTAATGACAGTATTTAAAGTTAAGTGTGGAGATTTTTACAGTTGATCATATCCAACTTTAAAATGAAAAAAGGATGCACCCGCAGTTTTTTTTAAAATGGCTGTTTTTCGGTAATCACAATGTGTACAATATAAAATTAAATTTGATAACTTTTCTGAATTAAGGGAGTACCCCCTCCCGTTCAGTGGAAAACGACAATTGACGAATTTATTTTCTAATTTATAACATAAGAATTAATATCAATTTTTCAATTGTTTCGTAAACGTTGCGATTGTCTGATGATGCTTCTCAAAGAATCAAAACGCGTGTGACACTTTGTAACACATCAAGTGGAATAACAAAGCTATCAAATTTAATGTTATATTAAAAATGAACTTCCAAAAATTAACCGCCGAATCTATTTAATACACGTCATATCAAAATGATGTAAACTGAAAATGCCAAATGCAAGGGCTTTAAAAATTGCCATGAGAAAACAGTACTTTTCAGAGGTTTTTCTTAAACAATCTATTTATTTATTAATATTAGATTGAGTAAAAGAAACACCAGCTTATTATTAGTCTTCGTGCACTTCAAGGTTGTGCAGTTTTTATATTTTGACATAGATCAAAAATAATCGAAAAAAAGTTTTTTGTGGCTCATGTGAAATTTGTTCGTGTGGCTTCCTTTTTTTGGCTTTCTGCAGGCAAAGAGGTCTAGCGCTTACAACATATGTGAAGGAAAATAAAATTATGCCAGGAGTCACCCACCATCACCGCGTTTTACTAGTTTTGTCCCCCTGCCTGTCTGTCTGTCTGCTCCAATATAACAAAATTTAAATAAATCTATACACTAATGACTACACGATTACAAGTTTTATCGAACACCGCATAATTTAACAAACTATATTATAATTATATATTGAAATAAAATTAATCGACGTTACGTGAATGTGATAAAACTGCATTAATAATTAAAAACAAAAAATATTTCCCGTACCGGGAATCGAACCCGAGCCTCCTGGGTGAAAGCCAGGTATCCTAGCCACTAGACCATACGGGAGTTGTTAGCATCGGAATATTATCATAAAATAAGTAGATATTCTGAGTTTTTATTCGTATTTTTTCTATTTCTATAACATTACATTTATATTAAGTTCTTTTTATTCTAATGTGATAATAAATTTCAAAAGAAAGAAATTATTATATCTGAGTTAGTTAAGTTAGTGTAAGTTTAAACATACTTCTGATGAAGGTATACGCCGAATTAGCTATCAACTATATATAAAAAATATGTTCGTAGTGCCAAAATATGTACTTTGTTATTTTTTCACCTTGTTACAATGGAGTTCTACCAACTAAATGCCAATTCAATCAGTTATTTTTACCACTTTTAGGGTGTTCACTGTCAATACTTGGTGGAAAGGCATTATATTAATAAAAAATAAAAAAAAACAATAATCCTTTGTACTTCATTCCACTTTATTTAATATGTCAGGACCGGTTTCGCTCATTGCGAGCATTGTCAACTGATAAGAAATATAATTTAACAATGCTATTTATACAAAATTGAAAAGTTATACACAACAGTTGGCATTGAAAAGAAATTGCCAATTACATTAAAGTGATTCTAAAATAACACAAAATTAAAATGTTCAACACAACTAACATATAATTAAAAAGTCATCCCAGATTCATAAATTCAGAATGCGATTGAAAGTAATTACAAACATAATTAAAATTTGGGAAATTTTTGAAAACTTTGTCAAAAATTTCCCAAATTTTAATTATGTTTGTAATTACTTTCAATCGCATTCTGAATTTATGAATCTGGGATGACTTTTTAATTATATGTTAGTTGTGTTGAACATTTTAATTTTGTGTTATTTTAGAATCACTTTAATGTAATTGGCAATTTCTTTTCAATGCCAACTGTTGTGTATAACTTTTCAATTTTGTATAAATAGCATTGTTAAATTATATTTCTTATCAGTTGACAATGCTCGCAATGAGCGAAACCGGTCCTGACATATTAAATAAAGTGGAATGAAGTACAAAGAATTATTGTTTTTATTAATAGTTATTTTTACTTTTTCGAAATCAATGAAATCCACCACGTACACGCCAATAGTAATTGTTCTAAAAGTATGTGCAAATAGCATATACATCCAAATGTTGCACAGGCGGATCTGCACTAAATTTTAAATATTACGAGTTCTTATAAATATACCAATAAGTAGTTATATATGGGTTTAGATTTGTCTGCAACTCAACACAAACATTTAACCACTAAATCTCATTGCATGCGCAGAGAGAGGGAGTGTGTGAGCGTAAAAGTCAATTGAAACTTTCACACACATCTCGCACGACACTAATTGAGCGAATGTTGACAAGTGACATTATATGATAATTCGTAGTAGATCTATATATTTACTCACTCGACTTATAATATAATATTATATTACATACGTGTTGCCAAATTTCTAGTGGAGACTTCCACCCACCCACATGTCTCTTTCCCGTTTTTTTTTGTTTTATTGTTTTTCAGCAAATAATTCTTTTCCGTCAATGCGGGCCCAGCTCTGAAGGTTTTTTGCATTTTTATAAATCGCCGTTACTATGATGTGTGGTTATTATTTTATAAAGATGAATATAAGCATTTTAAGATTCATATCACAAAACGTTTTTGGAAATATTTCCATTTCAATATATACATAAATACAGATAAAACAGTGTGGGCCAAAGTTTGCTCTCCATATAAATGAACGTGGCCTTCACAAATGAAAAGGTTCCCCACCCCTGGACTACACAATACCATTGCTTAGCTAAGAAATATACAGGTGACTATGGCATGACCATAACATTATAACATCATAATTTAAAACCTTGTAGTGGGCCAATGTTAGACCGATGGCCTAAGTCACTCGTATCGACTGTTCTGCTTGTTGAAGAATTAAAAGGTTAAATTTCGTAGCTCGGAAAAAACAACATGTTACGTAGGTTGCATCCACTTCACGTTAAGTAATTATATTAATTATCTGTATTTAACTATTTATTATCAATATTGAAAAAATATCGCCATTTCCTCTTATTACTCGAATTATGAATTATGCAGCAGTCGTTCCATAATCACAAGTTACAATAAATTAATCCTTATATGCAGTTAGCAATAATTGCATGGCTGTAAATACGCAATGAGATTATAATTGCAATGTGCAACTGCCTCCGTTGCGCAACAATGTATATATGATTGATACAGTAAAAAATAAAATACTTCGACAAGATACAGACAGCATCTACTGATTACTGGCGTAAAAAAAAACACAAATGCTTACGTTTATAACTTATGTATATTCTACCTGTTTTGCCATTTAAAAGTAGCTCATGTATGAAACGTACTTCCTTTATGTTAATGCTGTGTTATTAACTAATTTTATAATAAATAGTATTCAATGTATTTTTTAACACAATATGTTAGATACAGTCGATAGTAGAGCATCCAATCCCGGTGCCTTTTTGTGATCCCGGGATTGACATTTTTGTTTTGGCAACATTCAACATAAATTCAGAATTTAGAAATTTTTGTTGATTTCAAAAACTGAGGAATTTGCAGGTTTCCCAAAATGAATCGACGTGAGATCTTATTTTTATCTTATCCAAGATTTGCAATTACAAAAGGCCAGGAATTGCCAAAATAAACCAAAATTTCGGACCTTCTTTTTTTCACCCCTCTTATTTTCTCAATCACTAAATTCAGGGATTAGTACTGTCACAATTTCGGGATCGGAGGTCCCGCTCGATAGTTAAGATGATATTTTAGTAGGTAAATAGGTGAATACATAGTAACAGTTAAAATCTCCTGCACATCCCATATCACATCACCGTACGCAGCACGTAAAACAGATGTTCGTAACCTGGATAATAGTTTACAAGCACCATTGCAATCGTTAAAAATGTATATCTTGCTTTCTAAAAAAGCTGTGGGTGCAACAGGTAAAAAAGCTTTGACGGCCGCCCTCCGCCCGTAGGCGCCATCTGCCGACGATACTGCCTCTCGCTGTGGAAATAAAATAATTATGACGAGCGTACATCTGACCGGATGTGCGAGTCGGCGCGTGCGCACTCTGCTGTACAGGTCCTCGAAGACACGGACACCCGGCAGTAGCACCTGTATCGCATTCGCTTCATAGCAATGATGATATTATTATAATGCCTGCTGTTTCTTAAATCTACAGTGTGACCTGGCCTCTATATATTACATATCTGATTCCTTACATTACTTTTTGTTTGCACATTAAATTTAAGATTAATTGTTTGAATTTCTTATGAGTTCATAGACAATGCAGTATATTGTGGTGGATCAATACCACATTTCACCCCGAAGAAAGTGTAAACGTTCGTAAAATGTATACAAATCAAAGCTGACCCCGTCGGAAGGTTTACGCAGAAATACGATAAAAAAATATCAAATTATTTAGTTCTACATTTTTTTGAATTTCAGTTGATAGCTATTTCGGCGTATCAGAAATAACAGATTAAAAATATCAAAGTATTTTAGTTCTATAGTTTTTAATAATTTTTATACGTTGATAGCTTCGGCTTTCGCCATCGTCAGAACTAAGGTTAGAACATAGTTCGGCGAAAGCCGAAATAACTATCAACGCATAAAAAATATTAAAAACCGTAGAACTAAAATACTTTGATATTTTAATCTTTTATAGTGGAGTTCTACCAAGTAAATGCCAAATCAATGAATAAAGTATCATAAATATGTTTAAACCCACATTTACTCAGCTATATATACCGGTTTGGAATAGATACACAATACATCTTTCCTCTCTTCTCGTATTTTTGTAGAACTAAATATGTTGCTATTTTTTTTACCGTATTGCAATGGAGTTCTACCAATTAAATGCCAGTTCAATCAAGTTAAGCAGATACAAACTCGCCGGTTTGTATCAAGATTAGAATCGGTTTCGCTCATCGGTACCATTTTCAACAGATGAAACAAATTGTAGTATGAAGTATGCCTTATGAAATAGTAATAAAATTATGAAAAAAAATCATGCAAATTATAATTATAACCATAAACAGCAAATCTGTTAAACAAATATGATTTATTAGTATGAATTCTCTTTTAATTTACAATTTATAAAAAAATCTGTCAATATTTTTTTGGATATCGGGTTACATTATTGAAAAAAGCACAATATGTGGACATAAAATAGATCTGCCATTAACAATAAAAAAAATATAGTAAGAGATTTTGGTAATTGATGATTATAATATATTAATTGTTCTCTCTGCAAACATTAACGTAGTATAATATTGTGCCGTTATAAAATCTTTGACAGACAAAATATGATTTTAGAATGAGCACCTTACACAAGTGGAATGACACAGATTTAATATAAATATAATAATTTTATCATCATTTAGCGAACACCGTGTGAGTTTTAATAACGTCTCGCAACCTTTAGAAAAAAAAATAATGTTCACAGGTATTTTGAGCAAACAAGGTCGTCAATGTTTTAATTGTGCACCCTTTGTTCTCAGTGGTGATTCTTTGTTTCGCTTTGACTGACGTATGGTGGCACTTTGTATGTTTGACTTGCATGTTCTTTGTTGACGTGTCAACAAGCATTTTCACATTTTCTGCGAGCTTTAAATTATTGTTTCCACCGGAATTATAAATGTTTTGCATTCATTTTGCTTTATTGTAATTTGATTTTCAGTTTTTCGGTCAGTATTTTTCCTATGTCATTTACAGAAAAACATTTTCTATTTCACCCCTGCTGTATATTAAAAACTTGTTTTTCGTCTATATTAAAGTAAAAATATTAATCATATATTATACCGAATACTTTCTTGCATTATTTTTTTAATTTGGAATCGCATAAATCATTGTTTTTTTTTGTCTTTTCCAGGTACGTGCATTACAAGAATCAGTATACCTTAAGAACAGGTAGACAAATACTTTCGATGGTTTCGGCGGTAACTTTGTGGAAGTTCATTTTAATAGAAAATTTAAATTAACTTTGATTATTCCACGTATTCCAGGTAGACAAAGATTATCGTAAGTATTATGCAATTTTATTTTCTCAAATTTCTTCGTCCGCCACCACTCGAAGCCTTCTTAAATTCCTAAATAACTAACTATTTGTATATATTAAAAATATTTTTTTTATATTTACAGTAGAACCCCGATTTACCGTTCTCGCATTCTTTCTTTCCCGCATGGATCGTTCTGTAATTCCATTTCAGACTAATGATAACATGGTAAATAATCCCGTATTATTCGTTCCCAATTTACTAGATCTTTCATCTAAAAATTATGGCCTCATCACAAATATTATCCCGATTGAACGATTTTTCGCTTATCACCGAATAAGTCGGTCTTGCTTCAGACCTCGTTTCGCGATTTTACAGCAAAAAGAGTTTTAGAAGAGTACGCGAGTTTGAGGGGTCTGTGTTAAACTTGAAGTAACTGAAAAATTGCAACTTATTATTAAGTAATATAATATATATATTCTATAGTAAAAATAAGTGAAATAATTCAATATTTTTTTTGAAAGCAATCATTTTAAGCTTTCTCGCATTGCACGTTTTTTATTATTGGGTACATTGAAAAACGAAAAAACGTAGTTTCACTTTAGTGATACATTAAAAAAAACAGTACTTATCTCAAAAATGGATATTATGAGTTTTGATACTAAACCCCTTATTTTTTAAATACAATTTCTCTTAATAAATTGTACAATATTTATGTTTCTTTTTTCATTCTCGTAAAAAAGAGTGAAAACGTTTTACGTTATGTCTCTTCATACTTCGATATGCAAATTGCAAAGTGACTAATTTGGAACACCGTCATAAATAAGCAATAACAAAAACAATTTAGCATAAATCATCGAAGTATCTTCTGTGAAAAGTGCATTAACCGTAGAAGGCATACGGCCCGTTTCGCCATTGTTGAGATTCATAATAATAATTTAACAAAAACCGGTAACGACCATTGCAGTTCCTTATACTTTTCGAACAAGTTATTTGCCATTGTTGTGTATGATTACTTATTTAAATTATTATTTATGCTTACATATTTTGAATGGGCCTTTTGAATGCACTCCGCTGCCAAGGGCCACGGTCCAGACTGCGTTGTTCTATCGCCAGTCATACATCATTAGAAAGTATGCACGTAAATATTAAAGTCTCTTCACTTGGTTACGCTTTCATGAAGCATATTATTTGAATTATGACGTGCTCTTCAAAGTTAATAAATAATGAGAGAGGAAAAATATTGAGAAATAAAGTTACCAAATTATTATTAAATTGGTTTATAGTTAACTACCTGGTAGTAAGAACTCAATTATTATTCCGAAATTCGTTAAAAAAATAAACGTCACCCATATGTATTTATTTATATGTTAAAATTCCCGCGTTGAGCGAAACCAATCTTCTTTTTAAATGTGGAAAAACTATCAGTGTATGCACAAAAAATTGAAAAGTAAAAAAAAAACAATGCTTTGGGTTTTAAGAAATTTTTCATGTTCTTCATAGTTTTCATATCAAGTTTTCATATCAGTTATCAAGCTGTAGTCAATTATTATGATTATTGATTTTTTTATAAGTAAACTATGTATGTATCTCTGCTATATTATGTTCGAATATTATTAAGTGAACGAAAACGTGTTTAGTCACAGTGATGACGATGGCGTGATGCCAAATTGGCAATATTTCATTAAATATGAGAATACACGCAAAATATACTATAGATTTTTTTTTATTTCATATTGAATTAATTGCCAATTTATTTAAATTTTTCAATATTTTATTTTGCTAGTAAGCATATAAAAACAAAAAAAAATATTTCCCGTACCGGGAATCGAACCCGAGCCTCCTGGGTGAAAGCCAGGTATCCTAGCCACTAGACCATACGGGAGTGTACACATTGTCGAAATAACAACCATTATATTTTGTAAGCAACATATTTCATTAAAAACTATTTTAATAGCATTTATAATATTATGTACCTACATAAAATTTGTAGAAAATGCTATCTATATGTACCTAGATTGTTTATCAATATTTCAAGGCACTTTCTTGTCCGTTTTTGACGAAACAACTCACTTTAAAAACCTTCACCAGTTGACTTACTATTGAAAATGTCAAAGTAAAATTTTATATCTGTCAACAAAACATAAAGTGTGGACTAGAGCTTATACAAAAACCGGTTTTCAAATTACAATATTCCCTACGATTCGGTTTAAACCGGTTTTCGAAGTTTAATAAGTAGCAGGAAATGATTATTTTTTGTTTATTTAGTATACAATAAAAAATAATAAAAGATTTTTAGTACTTTTTCCACATAAAATTTATTAGATCAGGACCGGTTTCGCTCATCGCGAGCATTATCAACTGATAAGAAAAATATATAAACAGTGATATTTATACAAATTTAAATTGAAATAAAAAGGTGTAAGCAACTATTAACAATTTAAAGGATTAACAAATTACATTATAATTACACAAAATTAAAATGCTTAACACCTATAACAATTAAAAAATCATCATCAAAGAATAATAAATCTAAGTGGCAAACGATTTCAATTATAAACACAATTCTATTCTACTGTTCTACTGTCCTTACTCTTTTCGATAATAAATCTCAATATCATTGCTTTGTTGTATCTCTTGAAAATGAAACCAACTATGATTTCGTAGCGTCGTATGATAACCACCAATTACACAGTATATTTCCAGTATTACAAATTTATGAATACGATCCCCGAAAACGTAACACGTTATCTTATTCTCTTACTGAATCTCATTCTCGTAGTTCATGACTGATCACTACTCAATTGGATTATACACATCAGTATATACTACAATATTTTGGGTCTTATTGTTTCGTGTTTCCTATATTAATGAGTTCTCATAACAAGAATTCTTCATACGGTCCTCGACGAGTGGTTTTGTCCGGCTTAACTCGATAGGGGAGAAATTCGGCTAGATGTGTTTCCCATCACAGTGCTCCCCAACCATTCTGTCAATATTTCCATTATTCTGAACAGTCGGTATTATTTCATGAAGCTGGTTGCTATATGCTTACTCACCCTCCTATTTGTAGGGCTTGTCGGTTTTCAAAAACCGGTTTTTTTGCTAAATTTGTGACATTCGAAAACCGGTTTTTCAACGTCGTAACCGGTTGTGCCAAATTTTCCTTAATCGAGACTATAAGCATAATGTCAATGAAAATTTGGATCTTTTATTTGATGGCTTAAAGACCATATGCCTCACATCATTACCCAGCGAAAGCGTATTTTCGATATCAGGAAAATTTGTTACAAAACGGATTAGTGGACGCTTTGTGTTCTCTTAAATCATATTTTCTGAAGAGCAACACCAAATAATTTCGTGTTGTGTTTAATTGAATTATCCATTTTTTGTAAAACTTTGAAAACCGGATAAAACCGGTTTTCGAACAATATTGACATTCGACAACCGGTTTTTTAAAAGCCGGTTTTTGTATAAGCCCTACTCATTTGAAATAGGCTAAGGCAGACCGACCCTCTATGACGGGCTTGGTCAAATGGCGTCTCGTGGACCGGATACGTCATGCGAATCGCCATTTTAAAAACAATATTAGGGCAAGAATTTCAAAGTTTGACCTTGATAATGTGAAATTATTTCATTTATTTAAATACAATTTTGACCTGTAAGATGTGTGGAGGGTTGTAACAATAGTAACCGCACAGTGGGACACCTACTCCACTATGCCACTTATGCCACTTCTCTTCATAATTAAAAAAAAAAACTTCTTAATTTTGCGTTTGTTGAAGTGGCTCAAGGCCAAAAATTCTTCTACAATGTGGACCTGGGTAACATTGCGACTCCTGCGACACCCCGTCCATTCAACGGAATCGCGGTCTTCTAACGCTACGTATTCCCCCAGGAGTATAATGAATGTGAGGCGTTTTGAGGGTTTCTTTTCAACCATACGTGATATATGTCCGTTCTCCCATCCCAGTTAGTCGATACATCTTTTATTGCTAATTATTTTAAATCATATAAATAATTTTACAAAACTACATTACAATTTCCTTTTGCAAGTTTCCGAAGTATTCAAAACATGTAGTAGTAGGTTTACTAGAAGTAAACTAATTTAATCATGATTATTAAACAATGTTACTTTTTATGAGTATCTGAAAACTACATATGGAAAAAAATCTCAAATCGCTAGCAGTTACTAAAAATAAAAACTCATTGATTATCATGATTCGTTATTCGTTGATATCACGAGATTGTTGATGTATCCAACCAAACATCGCAGTCATAACATTGACAACCCGTAACATTATATTATGTTCACTATGTTCCCTGATTTTCTTTTTTTAAGTCAAATACTAAAAATATTTTGCATTCGCTGGTTGAACGGCTACAGTAATAGGGTGCCGAGTTTGCCATTACCAATACATCATCCGCCTTTGTTAGAACTTCCCTCTTCTGCAAGAATTTTTTCCTTCGTGGATTAGAGAAACTCTTCTTTTATTGTTCTTTCAACGGCTTTTGGACCTTTACGTTTCTTAACTCAACTACCACTGAAGGAAAGGATTATTGCACCACGCCTGCAATTATTAATACCCATATATGTATGCCTCTTCTCTCAAACTTCTTAAAACATTCGCAATGTGGACTTTTGATCATGCCAATGACATTTTAATAATGCCAATGATAAGACTTAAGCCAAACCTTGCCAGTTTATTAAGATTAAGTATGCATTGATAATTATTCTACAGCAGCTCAAAATTAAAAAGTTTTATTTTCTATGTCCAAAAAGGCTTTCTTATGAGATTTACTAACAAAACAGCGATTATAATATATTAATTGATCAAGGAATTAATAATGAGAGGGGGTAGAGTGTACGAACGATGTGAGTATGCTGTGGATAAATGTATCATTTTTTGAAAGTTTGTAAACAGTTTGTTTTTGTATAAATAATACTGCTAAATTCTATTTCTTATCAGTTGACAATGCTCGCTATGAGCGAAACCGGTCCTGATCTTGGTAAATAAAAAGTGTAAATAAATACACAGGAATACTGTCTTTTTCTTAATATATTATTTAAATGTTTATTTTTTAAACCCTTTATTAGGCAAAGGTTAATAATAACCAGTCTCTTTAAGTTCCATATTTCCAATGCCGCCCATAGTAACGTCAACTTGAGTACATCAATACATTGTCGAGAACGTTCTTTGGTAACTTTATTTTTCCAAATATTTTTTTTAGATAGGCAATAAATATTTCAAAATATAATAGTTGCAATTCAAATTCCAAAATAATTTATTTGTCCTATAAACGATCAAACGAAATATTGAGTCAATTCTATATTTTATCTTGGTTTTATATAAAAGTATAAATACATTTGAGGTGAGAAATATAGCATTGTTCAGGTTTTACATTTCAATCCATCGATTGCGTTTTTATTATTCCCATTGTGTACGCAGAAATGTCTCGAGTGCTTGACTAAAAATGCAAAACTCGTTCAAGTGAACGAGCGGATTTCATATTCGAGTGAGTCCGAAGGAAATTACCACGCTGCAATAAGTGCATTTCCGCGTAATGCTTTCGCAAAGCTCCCCGTGATCGATAGCGCGGCCCGCCCACGGCTTTTTTTTATCATACAAAAGCTCTCGCACTCCCGATACGCTGATGCTGGCAGTCTGTCCCATGGTGCGTCTTTACGTTGTTGAATGAAGCCATAGCGCTTTTCCACGCAATAAACTTATTCAAAATTCCTCCCTTCCGCGTCAAGATAAAATGAAACTATCATTGTTGCATATATTTTTTGCAATTTCCACTTTACTTATTTTCATGGATAAAGCATTCAGATACACTGAGGCAACTAAATCAATCTTGCAAAGATTGACAGATATTACTGATTTCAGCAATGCTTTCCAAATGTTTTTATCGCCCACAAGTGTGTTGAATCTTCAACAACGAAATTTACACATTGTTCTAGAGTCCACAAATCAATGTATGGTTGGGCTGCGATTGATTGTTATTTGTATCGTTTAAAAATGATGTATGAGCTACTACACGCGGTAGACAGTAATATTCAAGTCGCACACAAAACATGACTTTGTCAACTTGAATAGTGTGGAGTTAGTAGGGAAGCTGTTTGAGAAAAAATAGTTGCGAATTTGATTTGAAAGATTACAAAAATAAAAAAAAATCCGCCCGACACCTACATCGATATTCGATTTCAAGAATCGAAACCCTGGACAACAGCTTGATAAACCTTCGACCTCGAGGATACCTAAAAGTTTACCAGGTATGCTGCAGCATCAAGAATATGATAATAATAACTATTGTTTTGGTTAATTGATATTCATTTCATTGATATCATAACAACCAAATCAAAAAATGGTGTCTTACATTTTATAATATCGCAGATTCATTTGCATAAGGCAACATTTGAACAGTGAGTTGTAATTAATTTGTAAAAAAAAAACACCATTTGCATTTACTTTTTTGGTGCATGAAATTGCATTTGGCAATCTCGATTACTAATGTCTGCAAAAAATTGCATTTCTCGTCTTAATCTACAAAGAGACCGTTATAGTATTTGCAATATTTAATAATAACGTAATATAATTATATTTTTAGTCTACCATTTTCGCAATACTTCAAGATAAATCTTACCATGTAATTAATAATTGAAAACGTCATTATTGATATCGATCTTGTAATGATGTGTTGCTTAATTTATATTTCGAAGTATAATTTGTTTTAGATGCAACAATTTCACCAAGACAAAAACATATTGAAAGCAAACGTCGAATAACAAAAAAACTTTTTTTATTAGGAAGTATATTTTATAGACTCGTTCCAAATCATTTCTTTCGAATTGATTCGTGAATATTTTTTAATTATTATTTTCTCAATAATTTAAATATGTATGTAATTCGGCGTGAGGCCGAAAAGGTTTTTAAAACATTTTTTTGTTATTTTTCTGAAACAAAATACTTATTTTTTTTTTTACTTTTTTTTTTCAACCATGTCCGCTTCCAATGTGGAGCATATAAACTCAATAGTAGTGTTTCCACAAGAACTGCTTGTTACTCAGATGCTCAACCTTTCTTTTTTCAAAGAGGATAGGTATATAAGGATTTGACGACGACAGTGGTAAGCTAATCGCTCTCGTTTTCAGAATAGAAATGGTCGGAGGGAAATGCAAGACTTCACACACATCCCATACATTCGGACAGAATTCCTTAATTAAAATTCATAAAAAACTGTCCGTATTGGGACTCAGCCCGTGACCTTCGTAACGGAAGCCAAAAGGCGTTGATCACTCGATCACGCAGCTGTTTCAAGTTTCATGTTTTAACCATTTTGGAATTAGCCGTGTTTACATATCGACTGTGGAAAGGAAAAAGGACGTAACCTTCAATTTTCCAAAACAGTTTTTTTTCGATAATCACAGTGTATACAACTTGACACACATTATATCAAAAGGATGGAAGCTGAAAATGCCGAATTAGTATCTACATTTAGCTTTTGAGTTTGAAAAAGATGACCTTGTAAAAAATTAAAACCAAGAAAAAAACACTGAAATAAAGGTTTTTCCGAGACAATTTCTTTAGTTAATATTAGATTATATCAATTAAACACCAGTTTAGAAGTATCCGTGCACTTCAAGGTTGGGTATAATTCACAATTTGCATATGTCACAAAATCGTCAAAACACGTTTTTAGCGCCTCCTGTAAAATTTGATAAGTGTGGGTTACGTCCTTTTTCCTTTCCATAGTCGATATAATATAATAGCCTCAGTTGTGAAATATTTTCGCCACTTTGAACTATATTGTATTTTTTTTCATTATTTAAATCGTCGACATTGATACGAAGTCTCGCTTATGCGATTTGCATGTGGTTAACTACTTACTGTCCACCTTATTATAATCCTGCAATGACTTCGTTAGGGCCAATGAACTAGAATATACGCACGTTATTTTCATCGAAGCAAGAAGAAGATAGTGATCCATATATTCAAGCTAAACCTTCAATATGTACTATTTGTTATTGCTTTCAAACATAAATAAGTGGAATGTATTTGTGAATTTAGCTTTATTGCTTTCGTGTGGCTACTTTCAATCATGAATTATCGATCATAAAATACGAGTATGTATGGGCGATTAATCAGATATACAGGAGCAACTCGTTAAGATGGAAAACATTCCTTATATCTAGCGTAAAGCTGTTTTTATCTATCTATTTGACTGCTCAATGCCTAGTCTCCTCTCGCTATAATAATGTGACCATGGTTTTTTTTATGTATGTATACGAAACAAATATTTATTCTAATAAAAAAACAATAATCCTTTGCACTTCATTCCACTTTATTTAATATGTCAGGACCGGTTTCGCTCATTGCGAGCATTGTCAACTGATAAGAAATATAATTTAACAATGCTATTTATACAAAATTGAAAAGTTATACAAAACAATTGGCATTGAAAAGAAATTGCCAATTACAATTTGGGATTTTAATTATGTTTGTAATTACTTTCAATCGCATTCTGAATTTATTAATCTGGGATGACTTTTTAATTATATGTTAGATGTGTTGAACATTTTAATTTTGTGTTATTTTAGAATCACTTTAATGTAATTGGCATTTTCTTTTCAATGCCAATTGTTTTGTATAACTTTTCAATTGTGTATAAATAGCATTGTTAAATTATATTTCTTATCAGTTGACAATGCTCGCAATGAGCGAAACCGGTCCTGACATATTAAATAAAGTGGAATGAAGTGCAAAGGATTATTGTGTTTTTATTAATATAATGCCTTTCCACCAAGTATTGACAGTGAACACCCTAAAAATATTTATTCGTCAAAAGTAATACATTGTTTATCATTACTTTTTCGTCGACTGGTTACTAGGTCAGGGGTGGGGAACCGTTTCGTTTGTAAAGGCCACATTCATTTATCTCATTCAACATAAGGCCGCAGTAAAAAAAAAACTTTAACACACATTCTCATTTTTTTCGACTGTCGGAACATACAATGGGTTGATAACGTTCTTTTTCCAAACGCTAGCGTATATTTTTTTGATCAAGCCAAAAGGCCGCATCATAGTAGCCAAGAGGCTGCAGGTTCCCCTCCACTGAACAAGGTATTGAAATTCACATAAAATTCAAATCAATATATTTTAAAGAAGCGGCTGAATTCCATTGAGAAGACATTTTTAAATGGATAAAATTGAAATAATTAAAACACTTTTAGAAGAGATCAACGATGGTTTCGCTTACCACAATTAATCTTAACTGATGAGAATTTAAATCAAATTTTCTGATGAGTGAGACTAGTGGTAACTGTAAATAAAATACAATCAAACCTCCATTTACACTAAAGTTGGGACAGTGTAATTCGGGGTAGTGTAATTGGGGGTCTGAATCTCATTACAAATTAGGGATTTGGTTTTTTCTGGCAAAAAATTCAAAGCTAAGATTTCCATTAGTTTTGCAAAAAAAAAAATATTCACGAATTATTTAGTTACCAAGTGATAAAATGCAAAGCGCGCCAAAATCCCACACATTGCAGTCGCCCGCTGTACGTGTATAGCCTGGCACGTGTTGAATACACAGTCGCTAGCTTACATTTGACCAGTGGCGGCTGGTCAATGTGGCATTATATCTATGCATCCCTTTTATATGCAGGGGCTGTTATATTTCATGAAATAATATTCAAACATAACATTTATACCATTCACTCATTTTAAATTCTTCATGTATTCATTGTCTATATATTTGTTTTATTATAGATAATAAATACACGAAGAATTTAAAATGAGTTAATGGTATAAACGTTGTTTGAATATTATTGCATGAAATATAACCGCCCCTGCATATACAAGGAGTGCATTTATCCAATGCCACATTGACCGGCTGCCACTGCATTTGACTGTATGCGCGGCACAGACGACCGTCTCGTAGTAACGACAAAGGAATGCGACCGTGCAATTGCTGGATTTGCGGCGAATATTTCAAGCTAGCGCGTAATTCGGGCTAGTGTAATTGGGGGTTCCACTGTATTTGTTATTCTACATACAGTCGGTTTTTTAAGAAATTTTGGTCACCGTACGTCACATTGCCAATTAGCTTGTTCTTGTAGCGGATATTCTAGCGATGCGGGTGCGAACACGCACCATCGGATCGCCCGCCGGCCGGACGCACAGTGTCACCATCACGGCCGCCTATTTCGATCGCGCAGTTACTTTCCCACTCAATTACTTCCACTTGGCACACACACACATTGTTTTTTTTTTCGCGAGAGTTTCACCTCAGACACCCATCAAAATAAAACTTCCATCAGTGTATCGGCATGAAGAAAATCACCAATACATTCAGTCGTCTTTTTACCTGATTTTTCTGAATGGCACTAGGGACTGCAATACCGGTACTTCGTTTTTTTTCGTATGAAATACCGGTATTAGAAAAAAGTTTTAACAAAAAAAAAATACAACCTTTTGGTATCTCAATGCGGAACGAGTAAATTAAAATCGATATTTCAATGTGTCGATAATGCAGCGTTATTAAAAATATATGCAATCCTCATCGGGTGATTTCCACCATTCTTGAGAATGTGAATCTAAATGTTCCTGATTATTTTTTAAGAAATCGCGGACATGAATTGTTTATTCTCCCAAGGTGTAGAACCAGCCTGCCAATGGGGATGCCACTGGGGAAAGCTTTAACGGTGTTCAACAATATTGCTTCGGATGTCGACATATTCCACGTAGACGTGGGTGAGTTCCGACGAATACTATTTTGTATGTATTAAAGTAGAGTTCGTCGGAGCTAACTCAGTTGACTTCCTTGCCATTTTTTCTACTGTTTTTAATATTTAATTGTACTATTTTTTTTTCCATTGTAAAAGTTTTAAACTAATAATTTGTCAACCTTGTGCAATGTTAATAGAAAATTTAAATTAACTTTGATTATTCCACGTATTGTGTAACTAACTGTGACACGTGTTTCGCCTCTTTCAGAGGCATCTTCAGACTTACTATCGCAAAGTTTGCTTAAGTAATGAAGCAAGATTGATTCTAACATTTTAAAATTATAAAATTACAAAATGGATTGGGTTTTTTTCCCTTTTAAGAGGAGCAAGGAGGGAGGTTAATTTAAATTTTCTATTAAAATGAACTTCCACAAAGTTACCGCCGAAACCATCGAAAGTATTGTGCAATGTTAATTAAATAAATCAGGCGTCGGCAACCAGCGGCCCGGAGGCGTCGTGGTGCGGCCCGCAAGATTTTTAAAACGAAAAATATTTCTCTACACATGTCATTACAGTGTAATGACATGTGTAGTAGTAGTATATGAGGAGCTTGGGATCAAACAAGTCTAATCCAGTTTTGAGAAAAAATAAAATATCGCTATATTATTGAAGGGCCTATTCAAACGAACGAAATTTGATTAGTAACGTTGCTAAAAATCTGTTAGTGTCCATGCAATTAAGGGTCAAATATGACTGTAATAACAGCTGTCTTAAGTTTTTCTCTGTTCAGGAAAAACGTTGATTTGATATCATTTTTCATCCAAGTTTCTCAATTATTTTTTTTAATATTATCTCACGATAAACATTGCTATTTTTTATCAATGTTATTATTAAATTTAAATATTTGCCATCCCTGTTGTAAGAAGCTTTAGTTTTTAAAGTTTATTGTTGTTTTCTCTTGCACAATATCCGTTCCTCGTGAATGCTGCACAGTGCACATACAATATTTGGACAAACCGGTGGAACAATATTATTATTTCTTATTTGTTTAGAGTGTTTAGACTGCACGGAAAGCGTGTTAAATGCGCTTGGAAAAATAATCATTACCATTTCGGGGAACTGAAATGTTTATATTGGTAGCTCTGGATTGCCTTGCGGTTAATGTTCAGTGAATTTGTTTTTAAGCCAATATTGAGTATTCTATCAAGCAATATTTGATTTTACAATTTAAAAGGATACTTCGACGTAAGACTAGTTATAAAAAAATATACCTACTAGTCAATTGAAAAATTTCTGCGAAGATTTAAAATCCGATTTAGATAGATAAATGGGGTATTAACACTTAAGCACCTTTTATACCTCACCCCGAGTAATTTAAGCTTTTCGCGGAACCCCCCAGGCTTGTTAGTGGATTTATTCCACTGCGACCTCTGTCGATGACTGTTAACATGATGATACTAATTATATTTAAAAAGGTATATGTATAACAGTTTTTTTTAAAATATTATTTATCATAAAATTGTTGCAGTTATAGCATATTCGTTTAAAGAAAAATTAAAAATATTTTATAATTTTCAAATCCAACGTACATAGATAGGCATTGATTTATAAATAGCGCAATATACATATACGCTCCAACACCCACATAAACAACACCGGCGCCGTGCCACTCACAATAAGTTTTAGAAAATATTAAATTTTAACGAATATATCGATAAAATAAAGGGTATTCGTCTTAATTAATAGGACATGGTCACCTTAAGTTATGATATATTACTTTACCCGACTGCATAATTTAGGAAAACTATTTTTTTAATTATATTCTGCTAACGCTGTTTTGCACAGAATTGGGGGTTATAGTTTCAGTCATTTTGTAGTATGGAAGAATGACTTGGAAGTATCGCATGCAATGACGTTACACATATGAAAACAGGAAATATAATATGCATTAAGTATAAAAAAATATATGAAAAATCTTAGTATGTAGTAATGTTCTACGTGGCGCATAGAACATTTCTGTTCTTTTCTCATCAAATATATGTATGTTCAATTCCCGTGTTGTAATTTCTATCACGTTGAATTCAACATGCCACGCACCAAATCGTCGATCAAATTTTCGCAATACCTCCTCATGAAGTACTTACCTTAAGACTTACATTGAATTGGGTTAATGGTGGCCCATACGAAGATCTTCGTCTTATATCGCGTAGCTTCACATTGAGCACGCACTCGTAATTTCTCGTGACAGTGGGCGACGTGGTGCCGCCGAAGGGCGCGACCCGCCACGCCCTTGCTCTGGCCCTCGATTACCCGTCCGGATAATCGCCCCGCATAACATCGCGTCGCTCCAAATCGCCTTCTCGGAAACGCGGACCAACGCTAATTATTCCTGATTTTTTCGATACCCCTTTTCGACCCGACTGCCTTTTTTACTCAATCTGGCCAGACAATAGCCACTCGAGAGGCTAAATTATTATTCTATCTGGCAGTCGTCTGCCCTAGGCATACAGTATCTCTTTTACCTTTTTATATAATGATTCTGGGTTCCATCGTTCACGTACGGTGCCAATTTGATTAAAGATGAATGGCCGATACCAACTATTGGACACATTATGTATCGCGATACTAAGGAAGATGGCTCACAAACACTAAGTCTAGTTTTAATTGTTGCTTATTAAAGATTCAGCAACCGCAGTTAATAGTTTACTAATTGATTTGGCATTTACTTTGGTAGAACTCCATTTATAAGAGATTAAAAATAACAAAGTATTTTAGTTCTACAGTTTTTAATAATTTTATGCTTTGATAGCTATTTCGGCTTGCGCCATCGTCAGAACTATGTTTAAACTAATATTTTGCTCAGCTATATATACTGGCTCTGAAGAGATACACAATGCATCAAGTTATTCACTCTAACATCCTAATTATAATTAGAATATTACAGTTATCAAATGTGATTCTAGTTTTTCAAAGAACGATTAACAATCTGGGTTTATTTCTTAAAACATTAATTAGGATAAAATTAAAATGATAATAAATTTTATGTCTATGGCTTTATTGTTTCGAACAACAATAAGCAATATGGGATTTTTCAAAGTAAATTAGGATAAATTATACTAATATTTATTATTAATTACAATAGGGATTTTAACAACAGTGATGGATTAATAATCGTTTGTTCGTTTAAGATGTCTTGTTTATGCCTATTAATCTCCAGTTAATAGTCATAATAAAAATTGTCTCGTATCTTTTCGTAAATCGTTATCTTTATTTTAAGTTCTCTATCCTTTGATTCGTCATATATGCTTTAGCTTGTCAATAAGTCTCTCAATTGTATAATATAAATCATCTGGTTTAAATATTTTATAACACTGTATGTAAGAAAATAAAAATGATAAATGTACAATACCAATTTAGTTCAATTGAAAAAAATGTGAAACCTGCACTCTGTCCAAATAATTACACATTGAAGGCCGATCTGACAAAGTTACTTGTATTTTTCATTCATTTCGTATATTTTTAAGATATTCCGGTTTTGATCATATTAAATACATGTATGATTATTATAAAAAAAAATTGACAATACTCGCGATAAGCGTGATATTATTACGTACATTAAATGTATTTTTCAATTCACGTTTTGATAATTAAAATGTTATCTAATTAACTCTCCGGTAATGATAAAAATTATCATGCAATAAACATGGAGATTCTGCTGAAAACCATACAAATATTTAATAATTAACATAGGAGAGAGAATACATTTAAGCTACGGCAACCAAGATTACTAAATTTCATTTGTCAAATAATATCAGATCCAACCAGAAATTCATGAATATATAATTTCGAAGCGCGTCGGTCTTCTCTTAAAACTTGACTCAAATGTACACAGAGTCATCCTCAATTTCTTGGCTAATAAAAGTGGTAATACTGTACTAAACTTACATACCAGTATTTATTTTACCCCTTTGTAAAATGTTTACCTCCCTAATAAATCAAATGTAAAACTGAACAACGTTTCATTTAAAAGTATTTAAGTAACATCTTGAAACGTTAACGACGACATGGTCTAACCACGGTAGTTAGCTCAAATTCAAACAGAGCTTTTTATTACTGTATTTAACGTGCAGTCAATTTTAACTGAAACCTAGTTAACTAACTGGTGATTATTCAGCTGGAAAAAAAAGAAATTCACCTCGCGCTGCATTGTCGGGACTCTAATGGATTTAAATCATTTCATAAACGAAAAATAATTGGACACCGCGAGATTGATATTTTAGTTTTATAAAAAACGTTTTGTTTTTTTATTGCATTGAATGGGTACTTATTTATTGCGTGTATTCTTTTGCCAATAGTATAATATCAGCTTGGTTGTAATTCACTGGTGTGTGTGTGATTAATGATCAGTATTAGTATCATTTGAGGCATTTAAAAGGATCACTGCTTTCTATGAAGAGTGAGCTTCTTCATGAAAGGTCTTTCATTGTTTTGAATGTAACCAAGTTTTAAATCATATTTCTCGGACATTCCTGGAAAAAATCACTAGAAGAAAAGTTGTGGCGCTGCGTAATTACTTACTGTAAAAAAGTTTTGAAGTCAAAGTAAAAGATTCTTTGTATAGCGTTGGTTATCTTGGGGAATATAGTTTTTAACGGTCAGTAAGTTTTTTTTTATATCGCTAAATTTACTAATCGATAATTTATACGAAGCGGTTACTTGAACATATCAAGGTAGCGATGCAGAAGACATAATTACTTACCGTCTATGTATTTCGTTACTGACTTTAAAGCAATTTTAGAAATTGTCTTTTTGTTGTCTTGGTAGAGGCATACTAAACTTAATCGAAGAAATGAAATACGTTTGTTTGTTTATGCCTTATCTTACGTATTTTGTAGAGAGGTTGTAATTATACATACATATGGATATGGGTCCAATAAAGGTGAAGTAAGCCAAGTGGTATTTTAGAAAAAATAAGTTAGAAGCGTTGAATATTCCACACTTCTTAAAGTATCGTAAAAGTGAAGCCATCTCAGTTAATACACATTGCAATAGTGTTATCCAATCCGCTAAAACACTTAGTAAAGACGTGATTGTACTATTGTAAAGTTTTACCATTTTACTAGTTGGCTGACTTCACCTCACGAGGGCTAATATGTCTAGACATAATTATATATTTTCAAATGCCAAAATAAAGTGTTTCAAAATGTTATCAAAAAATAAAAATCAACTCACTAAAATTAGAAGATAAAAGTTTTATTGTACGCGAGTTGTAAAGAATGTTATTTTTACACCCCAGTCTTCACGAAATGGCTATTTCGGGTGTACAGACAAATGTATCAGTACCAATTTTTATTTCTCTTTTGCTTTCGGCATTATTGGTCACTTCTGCGTGCGACCTTTCTTGACAGAAGAGCATTATTCTTCTTCCTCTTTTTCTGTTCCCCTTCTTCGCTGACCCGTGTCAGGTTAATGGACCATTTCAATTTGTCGATGCGTTGTCAGTTGCAGGATTCTTTCCCTTATTTTTAATCCAACCGGACTGTCCCTACTGTGTCCTAATGCTAAATTAAAATTACTTCTCATTCTTCAGCATTAAAAGTATTGGAAAAATAAATGGACCAAAAAATGAGACTTGGCAATATCACTACATATGTATTTTCTTTAACTCGACATAACATTTTATTGAAAAATTCTGATGAGAATTCCACTTTTCTTGAGAATGTGAAACTTAATGTTTCTGATATTTTTTTGAGGAATCGTGGACATGAATTGTATGTTCTCCCAAAGTATCTAACCTAAGGATGGCGAACCTTTTTGGGTCCGTGTGGCAAAATCCCCAAACATTATTTCTCGACTGTGTGGCGTGCCCAAGAAGTATTTTTTTTAATTTAATCATTTTTTTAAAATTTTTTTTTAGCTTCGTTTGACTGCCATCCAAATTCTCATAGTGCCACCTAGGGCACACGTGCCCTAGGTTCGCCATCCCTGATCTAACCGAACTGCCAATGGTGATGCCATTTAGGAGAGCTTTAATGGCGTTTAACAATATTGCGACGTGACTGAACTCAGATATTTTTATATTATGTATTAAAGTCAGAGCTTACTCAGTTCACTTCCATTGCCGATTTCAAATGCACAAAAAATTTTATGCATTTGAAATCGTTTCATTAATATTTCTTTTAAAATATTTTTTATATTGCAAAATCAATAAATTAATAATATTTAATTCTTTTGTAATGTACATGTAAAAAAATAAATATAAAATAAGAGTCGAGAAGAAAGACATCACAAACATAACATACCCCTGAACATGTATGACGTCCAATTAATCAAATCGATTATTTTTTTTATCATCGTAACTGCATTTTATTTGTAGAACTTTATTACAAAAGCGTTTCAAAATCATCTACTTCGTTATGTCGGTGGAGCCACATCGCTTGACCGCAATGTTTTCATTTATTATTATTTCCATCAGTCAGTTCCGACTACTTTGAAAATATCCTCACTACTAAGTAAGGGAATTCTCACACGATGGATAGATAGATACCCTTTTAGTGAAACTGCTTATTTTAGAAAAGGCGTGGCCAACTTGTTTCGGATGTTTCTGTAAACTTTTAGCTCGAATGAGACACGCTTCGTAATGTTCGTTTACGAAAACTGTATTTTCTTTTGAAAAATTCGATACAAATTTATTGCATTTTCTCTAAACTGTTGGATATTAACATTGTTTTGTGTTAACAACATGATTTTATTGCCTTTCATAAATGCACTAAAAATATATCAATGAATATACCCTTTATAAATGCGTAAGATTTTTTCAAATTCACACCTGTTACTCCCACTAAATTTCTTATCGACTAAATATAAATACTGAATAGCTAATAAATAATACTATCTAAAATATGATTTAACACTGATAAAATAAATCCAGCGTCGATAATACAAGATGTCCTATCACTACTTTTAAATATCTTACACAGCACACACACTGCAATAAAACACACATCAATAGCACCGGCGCCGCGCCGCAGGCGACTGATAGCAGAGTCACCCTTTTTTGTGGTCTGTGTTTATCTACTATTTCTATCAACGAAATTAAGGACAAAATATCCATGTTCTTCAGGGCCGATTTGAGGCGTACAGTACTGTCTTCTAAAATAAAGGAGTGTGGTTATCGTAATTTACTGTTTCCCGTAACTCTAATTAATATTACAATTACGTTAACATGTCTCAAACAGCAATGTTAACTTGCAAGTAGGATATTAGTAATTCATCGTATGTATGTATGTCTCGACAATTTTGTATAGGTTCTGCTCGTTACCTAACCCTACCACACGATTACGTGGATATTATAATAAATAAAAAATGTTCATGATTTTTTGGAAAACCCATTTTAATTCTTTTTTTCATTTATCTAATCAACGTTCGGTCATTGCTTGACTTTAACCGCAAGCCAAATCTATAATGTAAATATTAACGATTCTTCTAACATCCGGACGCTAGGTTGGTAGCACCTGCCTCACACCTGCCCGTTCATAAAGTCACGTAAAAACCACGGCATGCATAAATCTGCCGGATTTAAATTTATTCATTGACTTGTCAAAAGTTTTGTATTGAATACGAGCTAAAATGCTTACCAGTAGAAGCTATAAGTCACCGGAATAGTTTTATTCAAAGTCACATATATTCATAAATAAACATAAATATGTACATATAATTATTATTAATTAACTTAATTCATCATTTTTAAATATAAAATTTTAATGAACATGGGTATCTTTTACTACAACAACGCTTTGATGGATTCGATTATTGATGCCAGTTGGTCGTTCATTTTCAATTTAATGCCCAATCCACACTTTGTGCCTATTTCTTTTTTACTTATTTTATAAGCATATTTAGAATGTAAATATCATGAAAAAAAATAAATTAAAGGTAAGAACAATACATCACTATTGAACATTCAAAAAAAAGCCGGAGGTAACCAAGTCTGGTGGGTGAAAAAGCAATAATAGTTTTTGGTAAAAGTACGGCAATACACCAGTTGCGCTTAAGACAATCCCGATTTTAGAAAAACATTTAACTGTTGCTTATATATTGCTGAATACAACTTAAAGTTGGAAAGCATTGGTAACGTTTATCAGCTGATAACGTTTTTCAAATTGTGTCTGTATTCTTAGTATCGATAGTTTTAAAAAATATGTTTTTTAAAGACCATTCGACTTGTGCTACCAAAAGATGTACACCGGTAGGCGAAGACCCCTAACCTCCTTATGGACATTGTCGACATATTTCCTTTCATCAAAAACAGCTCGTTCAACTATCCTCCAAGAGCTTTGCCAATTTGTCATGTAACCAATTCTTAGTTGACAACCATTTGACAGGTGCTGTCACAAGATGTCCACCAGTGGGCGAAGACCCTTAACCTCCTTTATGGATATTGTTGTCATATTTTATTTAATCAATAACAGCTCATTTAACTATTCTCTAAGATCTTTGCCAACTTGACATGAAAGTAATAAAAGTGTTTTTATAATATTTTGTCAGATACAGGTTTTTTGTATTGAACATTTAAAAAAAAACTGACGGAAACTGAATGCTTGTTATATCCGATTTAATAGCGAGAAATAAATCGTTTATGAATTAAAATGCTGTACTTTTCAGAAATATTAAAAATTTTCGATAAAAACGTTGCCTAGTTCCGAACATAATTGCGTAACGGTATGTTTCATTGAAAAGACGATCACCAGTCTAGGCCAACGTATGAGGTACAATTACAGATTTAATATAATACATTTTAAGGGCTTGCAAATTTGCTACATTTCAGTAAATGGTACACTCATTGCATTAACTCTTTAACCCTTTCCGATTCCACTGTGTAGCATATTATAAACGTGCAGTAGAATATTTCAATAAGGGTAGTTAGTTAACAGGATTGATTGTGGTTTATAATGTCATGCCTCACGCACACGCGGTTTTTAATTTTAGTAATACTTTTAGAATAGTACCTGGTAAGTATATTTTTTATAAAAAAAAGAGTCTGTGGTATGTACATAATTAACAAAAAGTTATGCTAAAGCAATTATATCTAACTAGCTGTAAGCCCGTTGCCCAGCAACGTGAGATTTTTGTTTCATAGTATTTAATTTAATTTAATTTTATGTTATTTTATTTTATGGTATTTTATTTTATTTTATTTCATTTCATTTTATTTTATTTTATTGAATTTAATTTAATTTAATTATATTTTATTTTAATATATTTTATTTTTATAGTTAGCAGATATTTCGTAAATTATTTAATATTTGGAATAATGTTTAAGTTTGCTAACAACAATTTTTCGTATTAGCAGAAACTTCGTAAATTACTTAATTTTTAGAATAATGTTCAAGTTTGCTGACAACTATTTTTCGTAGTAGCAGAAATTTCGTGAATTATTGAATTTTTGGAAAAAAAAAGTTTGATAACAACCATTTTTCGTAGTAGCCGAAATTTCGTAAATGATTTAATATTTGGAATAATGTTCAAGTTTGCTAACAACCATTTTTCGTAGTAGCATAAATTTCGTAAAATATTGATTTTTTGGAATAATGTTCAAGTTTGCTAACAACCATTTTTCGTAGTAGCATAAATTTCGTAAAATATTCAATTTTTGGAATAAAGTTTAAGTTTGCTAACAACCATTTTTCGTAGTAGCAGAAATTTCGTAAATTATTGAATTTTTGGAATAATGTTCAAGTTTGCTAACAACCATTTTTCGTAGGAGCAGAAATTTCGTAAATTATTTAATATTTGGAATAATGTTCAAGTTTGCTAACAACCATTTTTCGTAGTAGCATAAATTTCGTAAAATATTCAATTTTTGGAATAAAATTTAAGTTTGCTAACAACCATTTTTCGTAGTAGCCGAAATTTCGTAAATTATTGAATTTTTGGAATAAAGTTTAAGTTTGCTAACAACCATTTTTCGTAGTAGCAGAAATTTCGTAAATTATTGAATTTTTGGAATAATGTTCAAGTTTGCTAACAACCATTTTTCGTAGTAGCAGGAATTTCGTAAATTATTGAATTTTTGGAATAATGTTCAAGTTTGCTAACAACCATTTTTCGTAGGAGCAGAAATTTCATAAAATATTTAATTTTTGGAATAATTTTTAAGTTTGCTAACAACCATTTTTCGTAGTAGCATAAATTTCGTAAAATATTCAATTTTTGGAATAAAGTTTAAGTTTGCTAACAACCATTTTTCGTAGTAGCAGAAATTTCGTAAATTATTGAATTTTTGGAATAATGTTCAAGTTTGCTAACAACCATTTTTCGTAGGAGCAGAAATTTCGTAAATTATTGAATTTTTGGAATAATGTCCAAGTTTGCTAACAACCATTTTTAGTAGGAGCAGAAATTTCGTAAATTATTGAATTTTTGGAATAATGTCCAAGTTTGCTAACAACCATTTTTCGTAGTAGCAGAAATTTCGTAAATTATTGAATTTTTGGAATAATGTTCAAGTTTGCTAACAACCATTTTTCGTTGGAGCAGAAATTTCGTAAATTATTTAATATTTGGAATAATGTCCAAGTTTGCTAACAACCATTTTTCGTAGTAGCAGAAATTTCGTAAAATATTTAATTTTTAGAATAATGTTTAAGTTTGCTAACAACCATTTTTCGTAGTAGCATAAATTTCGTAAATTATTTAATATGTGGAATAATGTTTAAGTTTGCTAACAACCATTTTTCGTAGTAGCATAAATTTCGTAAAATATTTAATTTTTGGAATAATGTTAAAGTTTGCTAACAACCATTTTTCGTAGTAGCAGAAATTTCGTAAATTATTGAATTATTGGAATAATGTTCAAGTTTGCTAACAACCATTTTTCGGATTTTAAATTATTTAACAATTATTTCCAATAAAAATCAAAAGATCAAATCCAATTTTTCAATAAAAAATCAGTTGCACATTTTGTCCAAGTGTATGAAAAAAGCAAAATATTATTCTATGATATATCCATATCATAATTTGAATATTCTTAATGTATTAAAGAATTCTAACAGATTTTCAAGGTCAGACGTGAAAAGATTCATCATTATGATTCAATTGATCAAATCCGCTCCAAAAAATATTAGTCTCACATCGACTCACACGATCAAACGATTCATTTCGATAGCCCTATAATCATAGTTTGCAATAGTCGAATTAAAGTCTTTGATTATTCGAATATTATGATGTATGGTGATACTATACTTTAGCTCTACACCAAGAAATATCGAATTTTCAAACGTGGCGATATCAGAACATTCACGCCCGGTTTAAAATAAGCCGCTCCCATTGGATAGAACAACATTTCAAAAATGTGCTGTTCAGAATAAATCGAAATCATTGGTCTGTACCTTACTGCGGACGTCCTTACAGACGGACCTTATCGGCTATTAATGTTAAGATATTTTATTTATTTTTTTAAGAAAAAAATGTTAAAAAGAAATTCACTCTTTTTTTTGTTACTTGATACCTTTTTTATTTCCTGTTTTCACAATGTATCAAACATGATACACGTTCTATTAAAAGGATGTAAGCTGCAGATGCCGAATTAGTATCTAAATTTAGCTTTTAAGTTTGAAAAAAAGATGATCTTGTGAAAATTTAAACAAAAAAAAAACACTGAAAAAAAGGTTTTTCCTAGACAATTTATTTGATTAATATTTTTTTTAAAAACCATGTCCGCTCCCAATGTGGAGCATATGGACCCCTAATGGAGCTTATCTCAACAGAAGTGTTTTTACGAGAACTGCTTGTTACTCAGTTGCTCAACCTCTCTTTTTCCAAAGAGAGTAGGGATAGAAGGATAGAGCTACGACAGGACTAGTGGTAAGCTAATCGCTCTCGATACGCCCGTTCATAGGATAGGATGGGTGAGAGGGGGAATTCAAGACATCACATACATCCATGCCTTTGAACAGAAATTCATAAATCGATTGGAAAATCAATTTATAAAACTGTCCGTACCGGTATTTGAACCCGGGCCCTCTGTAGACGAAGCCAACAACGTTGACCACTCGACCACACAGGTGGCGTGATTAATATTAGATTATGTCAATTAAACACCAGTATTAAAGTCTCCGTGCACTTCAAGGTAGTGTATATTTCTTAATTTGCATATGACCCAAAATCATCAAAACACGTTTTTTGTACCTGCTGTAAAGTTTGCTATAAGTGGGTTACGTCCTTTTTCCTTTCCACAGTCGAAATAATCATCATTGGGCGCTTTAAAATGATCGCCAGCAGTGTCTCAGGAGCAGTTGCACAAGGCGTAGACGCGAAAAAAAAACCTGTTTGCAATCGAATCGATCTACTTGTTCTCCGTATGACGATGCGAAGTTTTTAAATGCATTATTATTTGCCATTGTTGTAATGAATATCGTTAAACGTAGAATAACTTGGGGAATTGTTAATGAGATATCTTTTTGTGCTGCTTCCTAACCGCTCAGCGGCTGCATACACATATCGGGTGGTGTTGGGACAACCAAATGTGTTAAACCGTCACACTTTATCTATATACAGTAAAACCCCCATTTACACTAAAGTCGGGACAGTGTAATTCGGGGTAGTATAATTGGGGGTGTGAATCTCACACAAAATTAGGGATTTGGTTTCTTCCGCAAAAAATGCAAAACTAAGACTTCCCTTAGTTTTGCAAAAAAAAATACTGACGAAATATTTAGTTACCAAGTGATAAAATGCAAAGCGCGCCAAAATCCCACACAGACAGTCTTCCGCTATACGTATATAGCCTGGCACGTGTTGAATACACAGACGCTAGCCAATATTTTACTGTATGCGCGGCACCGACGACCGTCTCGTAGTAACGACAATGGATTGCGACCGTGCAATTGGAGGATTTGCGGCGAATATTTCAAGCCAGCGCGTAATTCGGGGGTAGTGTAATTGGGGGTTCCACTGTACTGTACATGAAAAATATGGCTTTCAACGACCACTGTCCGAGTTGGTGTAGGTCGTCTATTTAAAGTATAGAATAGTTTAATATTAGATTAAACAGCGACCCCAGCTTTGTCCGATACATATCTTGTATCTACAGAATACAGATAGAAAGTAAGTACATTCGTTAGAGTTCATGATGTGGACGATAAAAAAGATCCACTCCAGAGAATTACGTACACCGAGTCTAATCACACACTTAATAATGATCCTCTATCACGCACTGCATTCTCGCCGTGCGTAGCGTGCAATGAACCTACCTTACCTGGGGCTAAGGGCATCAACGAGTTGACACTACTAGGGCAAGTAGCTCGCCACTATAATATTTTAGAATCGATAAAAATAATAAAACATTTTTAGTACTTTTTCCACATAAAATTTATTAGATCAGGACCGGTTTCGCTCATGATGAGCATTGTCAACTGATAAGAAAAAACAATAAAACAGTGATATTTATACAAAATTTAAGTGATTAAAACAAGGTATGACAAACAATTGGTATTACAACCTAGCAAAAGAATTGAAGTAAAATACAAGGAAAATAAACTATAAATAAAAAGTTGAAGACCACTTAGCAATGAAACTATTATGACAAAAACCAATTAGGTATGAATTATCATTACCAAAGTAAAAACCAACAATTAGTGTATATAATAAATAAATTTTAATGTCTGTCAACCAAATTGAGTTTGGAAAATCCAGTAGAGTACAATCCAGCAAAATTGATTCCTGCGAAAAGAATAAAGGCAATATCAATTCTTACAAAATAAAAGCAAACTGAGAAAATTAAAATTCTAAAAAGTACTAAAAATGTTTTATTATTTTTATTATAATGCCATTCCACCAAGTATTGACAGTAAACACCTTAAAAGTGATTTTAGAATCGAGCACCTAGCGATTTCGATGGATTCGGCGGCAGTAACTTTGCGGCTATATGACAGAAAGTGGTCAACGTCGTTAGATTTCACGCCGGACTTCACGAGTTCGAATCGCAGTACGAACAGCATTTTCTTTAAATCTATTTTTCGATTTCTGTTCGAAGGCTGTAATGTCTAAAAAGTTCCCATCACAATTTCAATGCCAAAAGAAAATAACGGGGCTTAGTGAAAGTGATTAGCCAACCACTAGTTCTATCCTGCCATAACCTTCCTATCACTACTGCTCTCTTCGAAAAAGTGAGGTTGAGTGACTGAGTAACTCTCGTAGAAAAATGCCATTTGAGATACTTTGATAAGAAGGCCATAATATACACATTGGGAGCAGAGATGGATTAATTAAAAGAAAACATGCGGAAGTTCATTTTTAGTAAGTATATAAAATTAAACTTGATAACTTTTTTACTCCACTTTGTATTGTCGCCTGCTGTGGCCCAGATGGATAGAGCTTGCTCTACCGATCACGCAGGTCTGGGTTCGATTCCCGGTAAGATCACAGTAAATTTGAGAATTATTCAATTCAACGTCGTGATCAAAGACTGGGTGTCTGTGATGTCAATTCACATAATTTCCTCTCCTCCTCCCATCCTTCTGATCCTTTAATAACTGGGTGTAGCAATAGCGATTAGCCAACCACTAGTCCTGTTCTACCCTTATCCTTCTTTCCCTACTACTCACTTTGAAAAAAGTGAGGTTGAGCGACTGAGTAACAAACAGTTCTCGTAGAAAAACTTCTGTTGAGATACCTCCATTAGGAGGCCATATGCTCCACATTGGGAGCGGACATGGATAAACACACTGTATTACAAAAATAAAACACCTTTTTGTACTAATTCAATCATTTTCAAATGATAAAAGGAAATATATAAGCAAAGCCGGTCCTGATCTTCATATATCTACTCAACTCGTATTAAATAAATAACACACTCGTTTTTAATAATTCAAGCATTTTTAACTGATGAAAATAAATGGTCGTGATGAGTATAACCGGTCCTAATCATAATAACAAATGTGGAAAGAGTGTTTTTTTGTTGTTGTTGAATATAACGTCTTTCCAACTGAGAGTGACATCTTAAAAGTGATATGAATTAAAATAATACGCGTTAAGAAATGCCTGTCATTTGATATGAAACTCGTTGAATTATTCGTCTCTCAGTTTAAATGATTGTTGTTAAGTCAATCGCAATTTGGTCAACAGCGTACCGATTTAAAAAAAAAAATGCTCTCACTTAGTTCAAATTCAGTAGAGATAACTGCATTTGATACGCACCGGCTTAGTTGCGTTATTTGTGGTACCACATGTTAACCGCTATGTAATTGTGCAATAAAATTTACCATGCGATCGTGCAGCATAATCAAATTAAACTTTGATGTTGCATTATTAGCGTTCGACAATGCAAAATTGAATTGTAATTATATTTTATTGGCGGCCGTTCAATATAACATTAACAACGATGCGCTGAAATGAAATTATTTTTTATGATTTAGAAAGCCACTGTGAACGGAATGGCTTGTAGAGAGCTTTTTGGCGCACTACGGTGACCGCAACTCGAGCAGGGAATACACCACTGTAATACATATCGAATCTATCCTGATTATTGTATAGATTCTTTTATCCTATTTATGTACTTAATCATAACTATGTTATAAGCATACAACCAGCTCGGAATCGAGCTAGTTTTTGTGCTAATTAAATGGCTCGTTAATGCGATGAAACCTGATTATAAATAATACCCTTAAAATAAGGTTGTTTTTTTTTTGCATGAGGGTTATTAACTTATTTCCAATTCCTGTTACTGCATGTCTTCTATCACCCGCACTAACCACGCAGTCTTTGTAAGTAGTCTTGTCATTTAAGATTTCGGCTGAAGGTTCTTGGTGAATGCAGTTCAATCGGTTAAGCGATATTAAAATTAAGTCATAAGTAAATTTAGGCCAGATCGCCATCAACAGCTTCTAGCTTATTTCTAATAAATTGTATTATTATATTATATATACACAATACAACTATTTTCCAAGTTTCCGTTAAATTTCATCCGTGCACTTGAACGCCTGATGATACCGAAAAGCGAAACTGGTTAGTTACAAAACGTAGAGGAATTTACACAATTTCTACAATTTAAATTCAGTAGTATATCGTCGTATTTCATTCGGAAGAGCTGTACAATTTATCATTCAAATCTTGGCGAAAAGACATTGTATTTATAGAAATGGAATATTTTCAATTAAAAATCATCAGCTTAAAATTTTCTATTAACGAACGAATTTTGTCCTATCCATATCATAACATTGTAGAATAAGTGTATTGATAAAATTGTCATTTACTTGGTAGAACTCCATTTTAATAAGGTTAAAAAATAACAAAGTATGTTAGTTCTACAATATATTTTTTTGTATGGCTTTTGTAGAACTAAAACACTTAAAAGATAAGGGAGCGTACAAGACGTCCCGTCACATCAGTGGTTATGGAGAGACGTTGAAACTGGCTGGGACACGTGCTGCGGATGCCTCCGGAAAGCCTCGATCCTGCCTGCCTCTTCTTTCGACCGGTGGGATTCCGGCGTCCCGGACGTCCGTCGGGTACTATCCATAGGATGTACTCGGCGGAACTGAGGGATGCTGGCATGTCATGGGAGGAAGCAAAGCAGTTGGTGGGAGACAGGGAAACATGTAGGTGTCGCGTGGCGGTCACATGCTCCACATAGGGAGCGAACATACTTTGTTATTTTTTAATCTTATTAAAATAAGTCTGTTTTATTTGAGACTCTTGGGTGAGAAGCTTAATGATATAGAGATTGAACTAAACAAAAACTATTGGTTAACTAAAAGCTCTCAACGCGGTGTTGTTTAAATCGGATAATAATTGGCTTAAGCTCTTGAACGTAAACCTAAAAATCCCTATAAGAAAATGCCATTCGGTTATTCTTGCCCTTGACCATGCAACCGAATCGGACTATGGCTCACGACGTTGACAACTCGGCTGAATGACAAACACTACATTAATATTCAACTGTAAGACTTCGCCAATAATGAAATCGTCAGCAACTTTCGGCGAGAGCTGTAGTTACTAACTTCCGGCTTGAAAAGCGATTCATGCAAACACAAAACTTATAATTTATGTAATGTGGTTTTGGACGATTTCAGCTTTCGCGAAAATTATTGCCACCTCCACCAAACTTGGAGACATCGCTCGCGGTGTTTACATTTCACAACAGCTGGATAATGCATTAAAATCGACAACCGGACTATTATTATAATACACGTCCTCCCTTCATACTTCATACTCGTGCGTAAAACATATTTATCTAACCGCATTGCGTTTTTATTTTTTGCAACTACTACCCCTCGTTTTCAAAAGAAGTTTCGCATATCATTTTATTATCATCATTATTGGTTGCCTGATGAATTTACATATTTAAGTTACTAAATGTACAATAACGAGTTTTTTTATAACACATGCCCAAAAATATGAGCAATATTAATAAACGTTGATGTATCTTCAGCGTACAGTAGAGTTCTGCACGGGCCCGGGCCGGGTTCGGGCGGGTAAGCGCAATTGAGATTCGGGTTCGGGCCGGGCCCGGGTAAGGAATTTATTCTTCATAAAAATATTTCAGACAATGTTTGTTTCATAAGTCAGCCATAATGATTTTAATTATTACCAGTTCTATAGAGAATTGTAAATTTGTTAAAAACGGGTTTTTTCGGTCTGTTTAGTATAAATCCGTACTTCGGGTCGGGTTCGGGTAACAATTGTGGTATTAGACTCGGGCCCGGGCCGGGACGGGCCTGAGTCTTTCGGACTCAGGTCAGGTAATTTTGTAAAATTTCGGCCCGTGCAAACATCTAGCGTACAGGCAGAAGTTGGTATGTAACAAAATTGTCAAAAATTAGTTAAGTACACAATAAAATTCTTCGATATCAATTATTTGAGTGGAACAATACAGTTACTTTTATTGTCCGGTCTGGCAAAAAACAGCACTTTTTATCTGTTATTATTTATTATTAATGTATCTTTAACTGCATGCAATTATTGTCGCTGTGTATTAAATATGTAGTTCTTAACTTTAGTTGTGTCAGATCGGCGTGAATATATTATGTTTTAATTTTACGATTTTATATCAAACAATATACAGATTTATCCAAAATTATCCGTTCCCAATATGGAGCATATGGCCTCCGAATGGAGGGGAGGTATCTCAACAGAAATTTTTCTACACAAATTTCTTACTTAGTTACTCAAATTCTCTGTATGTATACCGGAGAGATTAGGGATACAAAGTTTATGGTTAAGACAGGATTTGTAGTTAGCTCCCGTCATGTCCTGTTGTTTTACGATTAAAAGAAAAGGAGGTAATTTTTCGACATCACAAACATCTATACCTACGAAACAAAATCGATAAATCTGTTGGAAAAGATGCAGTTCGTACTGGGATTCGAACTCGTGAGATCCGTCATGGAAGCCAACGACTATGGAACTGCGCTACGGACTCGACATTCGCTTTTTACCCAGGACTATCATTTTTTTTTTACTTCACCAACTTCCGCAAGTACGGTGACGTAATGTGTACAAGAAAGTGTCTTTATACTTTTTTAAACTGATCCAAATGTATTTTTTAATCTACTGCCATATTATCTGTTTCAAAATGCACTGCGGGGTTAGTATTGTGTTTTCTCGGAAGCAATATTAAATTTACCGCTTTTTATAATGATAAATGCAGCGTTGCGTGTTGCAGTAGATCCGACAATATGACAGCTTGACGATTATTTTGTACGCCTGTAATTTACTTTTTCGTATCATACTTTTTTGTATACATACGTAGCTTTTTATTCATAATATATGAAAAATGATACTTTGTATGTACTGCCAGGCTTCGTAAATACATCGTTAAATCACTCGATAATATTTGGATCCTTTTGTGGATTTTTTCTTTATCATAATAATAATTCGTATACTGTCTTTGTCGTAAATTGTCTGTTGTCTATGGATCTTTTTCAAGATCACCCTCCGAAAATCCCTATCGTCGATAATATCTATTCATGATATAAATTATACCAACAAACAAGCATATCTTAAATTCACAATAAAACCTATCTTTTTTTTACCTTTGAAGTCTTTTATTAACGGTATGTTAAATACAGTTACAACCAGGATCAGCTCGAGGATATCTAAGCCTGTATGCGAGACACCTAAAAAACGAAAACCAAAATTTACGAAATTCCCAAAATGAAAAAGCACAACACCTTTTTTTGTCCAGCTCTTCCCAGAATTTTCAAATCCAAAATATTACTGCGGCGCCCGTGTGCGCCGCACTCTTTGCACATGTCACGAGCCAGCCCTGGTTACAACAGTCAGCTACGTTTCTTTAAATCTTCACATTATGCAGTTCGCTGTTACAGCAGCAGCGCTTGATATTTAGAAGATAGCTAGGACGACAAAATATTTTATGGCGTTTTGTAGCGGCGTTCTCATGGTGTGACTACACCACGTTAGTTGCTTAGTTGTTATATATGTTACACAGGCGGACTAAAACGCATTAACAGTTTCGATTTTCGTACGGCTAATGTCTGACGGGCATACTGTGATAAAACTGTGAATTCATCCTTACTTGAACGTGTTATTGGTTATAGTTTCTTTGGCTAACTATATTTTCTAAAATTTGTCATAATTTTTTTTAGTGTCAATAAAAGGTATATAATATGTAAATTATTTGTTTGATTTTGTCATTCTTTGAGTTGTGCTTTAGTCATTCTACCGTGTTTCCATTTTACCTCACACAACTTTGATTCCATTCCTTTGACATCATAATGTCTAACAATCACCTCGATAATAGAAAGCACAGCTCGTTTTAATTATATCAGTAGCCATCTTGCGCTATCAAACATAGCCTAGCTAAAAGCATTATTGTACTCTCAGAGCTTTGTCATCTTCCCCGGTACATTATTATCTGGTCCCCGAGCAGAATCATGCCCCATCAAACGGATGCCACCTTCGCCTCGAGCCACACAGTGAAGAAATTGCCTGCTTCTAAACTTTCCACCCCATAAAAATTTATCACTCTTCAAAGACCCCTGTTTTGAAACTTTTGGAAAAGTTCTGTGATTCGCCTGGTTTGATAATTCTGTGAAATTTTTGGTTTTGTTGTTACATTTATTATTCTATATAGTTCAATTTGTCTTGCAATGCACGGTCTGTTACTATAATTTTTTTAAGCCATGCCAGCTTCTAATGTGTAGCATATGTATGCATATGGGTTAATATTAGTTTTTTTTTTAAATAATATATAAAATTAAATTTTGTAACTTGAGACACTTGTTTCGAATCTTTGAAATGCATTATCAAACAGAACATCGCACCTAATGTAAGTAAGTAATCTGTGCTTAGTACTATTAATGTTTTTATCTTAACCCCTTTCTGCGTCCAGTAGAAAGGAACAAAACCTCTTTTCTATTTAATTTATAACTCAAGAATCATAATATATTTTTAGTTTATTTGTATACCTTGCGTTTTTCTGTCTCAAATAGGCGAAACACGTGCCACATTTTGTAATACAACAAGTGGAATAGCAAAATTATCAAATTTAATTATATATATATATAAAATAACTGAACTGTTTGTGTTATTCTTACGGTATTTGATTTATCACCTATGTAGTATATTTTATTTTCTTCTCTGTTCATTTAAATGGGAATTCTTTTAAATTGCATGTTTTACATTTTATTGTATTTTACCTCTTGTAACTTCTGTCCAAAGACAATTTTCCAGTCATTGTCATGAATTGACGTTTGACGCAGTAAATATAATCTATTGACGCCCCCTGCATATAAAAGTAGTAGCCGAATAGCGCCACTCAAATGTTCCACATCACATCTGTCAGTGTCAATAAATCCGAAAAGAAAGAAATTATTTCAGATTGAAAAATGCATTTATCTCGCATCGTGAGCCCGTTGAAATTATTTTCCCATTATGTATGGGGTTCAATCCGAAGCTTTGTTCTGTTTGCTGGCGTCGTGAATGATAGGTTAAATAAATACTTGCATTCGAAAATATAATAGTATACATTGATATTTGCATCAAGTGTTTTTTTTTGTATTAGGGATCGTTTTATTATTATTACAATTTAATGTTTTCAAATCTGCTGCTACTTCGCATACTTAATGCAGGAAGATAAAATATGAGCTATTTTTATTTAAACAGAAATTGAAATCCGTTCGATTCGTAAATTCAAAATATTTTTCAAAGCTTTCGAATTAATTCGAAAGCCTTGAATAATCATTCAGTATGTTTTTCTTTGTTGCGTTATTAGATAGGGAAAATAACATAGTATATATCGATGTCTTGGAGTTAAAATATTGTACCTCCATAAACCATAATATTGATAAAACTGCATTTGAAAGTTTGCAAATCTCATTTAAATCGCGCTGATTAATCTATTTTTTTTGTATTACGGCGGCATGAAAACATTGTATCTTGTAATATTTTGACATTGGTTAGGATAGTACAGGGATGGGGAAACTTTTCATTTTTAAATGCCACATTCATTAATCTGATTCAACATAAGGCCGCAGTAAAGAAAATGTTAACACCCCCCCCCCCCCTTTTTTTCGACTGTTAAACATAATAACGGGTTGATCACGCTCTTTTTCCAAACGCTTGCGTATAATTTTTTAATCAAAGTGAATATTTTGATCATGTCAAAAGGCTGCATCAGAGTAACCAAGACGCCGCAGATTCCCATCCACTGGATAGTAAATCGCGCAGTTTTGCAAAAGTGAGGGATTGCGAAGAATGGGTGGAATATGTTAAAACATTTATTATGACTTATGTGTTGAAATATACTTTTGATAACGTAACCGAATTTGGTGAATGCTTGAAGCATCTTCAGATACTAGCAACAGAAGTATCAACTTTCCTATTTTTTTTACGTTTGCAACATTTAGACTGCACCGTATGCCCAGTTATATGCAAGAATATTTTCTATCAATATCCCCTCCGATTTGCCCTCGTCCGTCGACCTTTTGATCTTCTATTTTCGCAATAAATGCGCACCTCGGTACCAATTTTATTTTACAATTATGAAACGGGTATTATTGAACCCACCCTCGTCGATTGAAGCCCTAGTTTCAAGCGCTGCCCTATTTATCAATCACCCCCAATCGACAATGTTTCACATATACGCTACGTTGACTGTCGAATTCCAATCAACAAACATTTTTTCGTACTCCTGTGCGTGAATTCGCCAATATTTATTTTCAGTTTTGTAAAATTTTATCGAAATATTTGGCGCATTGGCAATTATTAGTTTTAATTGCAAACAATCTTGTTTTATAATGTGAGATAATACAGGTTTGAACTATATTACTATTTGGATATTATATGTAAAAACATCAAAAGTATATTTCTACAAGAAAAATATTATTAAAAATGAAACTTGCCATTTCTCAAATAAACGTAATTAGATTTGAATTGTTCAAACTATGTACATTCTCACAGATTTTGTCACTAACGACCCGGGTTTCGCCTTTCGGCGCCTGACGTTTAGTAAATGAATGTTTCGTGTTTATATAAGAAATAAATGCATCATTGAGTTCAAAGCCATTGCTGGCGAAAAGGATAAGCTCATGGGAATGCCCACAGATTTGAGAAGTAACTAGTTTCAAGCACTATATTTTATTTGTTTGTCGGCAAAGGTTTTATGATTATATTTATATAGGGTACAAAAGTGGAGACCCAGGTAGGTTGAGTATTTCATTTAAAATCGGAAGACTATGCAATTGTGCTCTATTAATTTCCAAAATTTCCTGGAAAAAGAGTTTATGACTGTCCGTATTTGGGTGTAACATTTTTATCCCTTGATCCATTATTGAACACGTGTCCTTCCGAAATTAAGTGATTAGCAAAAGTGGACGTGTCCTTTTCAATCTAAAGGCTGCCATATGCTCTAAAACCCTGATGTTCAGTGTCCTTTCTGTTTTGCCGATATAATTTTTTTTTTTTATATACAATTCAAATTTAATATTGAAATTCCACCAAGCACCTTTTGTCGAAATCTTAAATTATAAACGTAATTAGTACAAAAGAGTGCTTTATTTTTTAATATAACATATAATAGCTTTCCTCAAAATATTAATAGTGGCTTCGTTAAAAGCTGTATACCTGTACATTTTTTATGCGTATAAAAAGCACTTATCTAACATCTTGTCCTTTCTTACCCACATCTTACCCCCATCCTTGCCTACTCTAAGACAATAGAGTTAATTAATCCACTGAACTACAACTATTTCTCAGTACAAACAGCTTCTACTGAGAACTTCTTTTAGCAATCAATAATATGCTTCACATTTGTAGCGGACATGTTAAAAACAATGATAGATTCATTGCCCAAATACGTGCTTAGTAACACGTCAAAACCTTTAGTAAGGCGTCGTCAACTGGATAAATTATTATAAAATAAATGTTTATTTTCAAATGATCGCAACACAAACTTTATAAAAGTTGGGGGATTTGGGTTTTTTTTTGCTGTTGACAATGTAGACAGCGCCCCTTAAACCAATATAACGAATAATATTGATATGGGGTATCAATAGGAACAATGCACATTTAATTTTATTTATTCTAATACAGTTTGTATTTTTATTTAACGTTTCTGAAATTCCCGTTGTTCTTCATTTGAGTGCGATTTCTGCTGTTCTGTTAATGCTCGCTTTTACGTTTTTATCACCTAATTTGTCTGTGAAATATACAAAAAGTCAATTAAAATTACATACATTACACGTACGTGCTCCTCACACCACAAAGCCTTTTAATAAATTTATTTAATCGAAATAGTTTGATTTTTAAGAGTTTAAGCTACTACGTAAAATAATAAAAATAATAAAACATTTTTAGTACTTTTTCCACATAAAATTTATTAGATCAGGACTGGTTTCGCTCATCGCGAGCATTATCGGGGAAAAACACCAAATCATCATTAGGATATTTACTTTAGTAATGTAGTGTTTCACTTTGTGTAAAAATTTCCCAAATTTTAAATGTGTTTATAATTGATATCGTTTGCCACTTAGATGTATTATTCTTTGATGATGATTTTTTAATTGTTATGGGTGTTAAGCATTTTAATTTTGTGTAATTATAATGTAATTTGCTAATCCTTTTAATTGTTAATAGTTGCTTACACCTTTTTATTTCAATTTAAATTTGTATAAATATCACTGTTTATATATTTTTCTTATCAGTTGATAATGCTCGCGATGAGCGAAACCGGTCCTGATCTAATAAATTTTATGTGGAAAAAGTACTAAAAATGTTTTATTATTTTTATTATAATGCCATTCCACCAAGTATTGACAGTGAACACCTTAAAAGTGATCTACTACGTAAAGCTAAAGTAAGTACAAAAAAAGTTTGAGCTAAAACAATCTTCAATTGAAATCTGTCAGTGTGTAATTTTTTTTGAAACGACTGAACGCTAACACAAACGTGTATCACATTCTTTTGTACATAATTTTAAAATCTCAATTTTTGAAATTTTTCCTAGTGATCGATCCCGAAATTTCAAAAATTGTGAATCCTGAAATCCCGGGATCACAAAAAGGCTCCGTGATTGAATGAATGCCTTACTCCCAATCTACAATATTTGCATTTCTCTCTTCGGGCCCTTCAAAAACGTGTTACAATAATTCATGACCGCAAACGAAGACAACCTATATAAATTGTAAATACTGATTTGTCGGTATATATTTTTTTTGTCGTCATTATCACCCACCAACAACTATTTTTTCACTCTTCAATAAATTTGGTGAATTTTCTTCGGAAGTTCATTGTACATATATCAGTGTGGTGTCAGATTCTCTTCCATTGAGGGTGAGTGGCAGGTTGGATCAGTTCGCTCGTTTTTTTTTCTTACTTCACCTCTGCGGAGGGCGATCGCCGATCCAGATTTTGTTTCTCGTATACTGTATTATGTATTATTTTGTCGCTATGACTACAAATCTCGTACGGCATCAGCGAGCGGGCGCCCTTGTGGAAGTTCCCCTCAATTCGGTGTTGGGTTTCTCCACAAAGCACCGTGCGTTGCATGTCAAACGTTTTTTTTCCTGCATATGGCTACCGTGTATTTGCAGAGACATTGATGGATTCCCACCCACATGAGCTCAAACAAGTTTTTTCTAATATATTAAAGACTTCTTCCTAATTGAGCATGCCAACGAGTCGTTACAGCGGAAGCATTCGATTATTTTTATAGAAAGCTATATTATTTGCCTTTATCAAAAAAAAAACTTTTTCCAGTGTTCTACAAGTTGTTTCAATGCTTTCTAGCAGCCAAAATATGTACGCAGCAAAAATGAAGTTTGTTTAATGTCATATCACGATTTTTGTATTCTTTATGTCATTACATATTCGTGTATGCGGTATATTTTTTTGTATAGAGAAGTAGGTTAATGTAAATTATGGAAATAATCGCCATAAACTATTTACGATTGATCGATTTAAGTTATTTGAGCTCAAATTTCCAGTCACCATTACAATTCGCTTAATGAAATGAATTCCACAATAATTACTAACTCTCAATTAGGGCCTCCAATTCCGGGATCCCGAACAATTTTGCGACCTCGTTATCCCGGGATTTTCTTAATACTAATGAATTCATTATACCACGTGAAAATCCGTTTGAAAAGAATGCACTGTAGTCACTGGTAATCGTAACTCCGAGCTAACGAAAAAAGATGTTCGAGTTGAAATTTATGTTGGCATCTCTTGATTTCTCACTTTGTTTCCCAGTGAACAATCCCGAAATATTTTTGAATTCTGAAATCCCGGGATCAAATTGAGGGTCCGCGATTGGATGCCCTACTCACAATATTGTCTTCGCGTTCAATTACTTTCTAAGAATCATGTTTATTTTTTTATTGAAGCATAATTCCCAACAGTTACTATTTTCGATATCAGCACAACTATTTTTGAGAAACTATGTGACGTCGGCGAAAAGGCGGAGGTTGTTCTTTCTCATCGAATAATATGTGATTACGTTGGGCGGTTTCATGGTGTGTTTAAATAGAGCTTTGTCTCCTTGGAGACTCGCCCGAGTATCGCAAAAGCACGTCAGAGTGAAGCTTAGAGGGTGCATCTTCGTGCATCATATATTATGCAAGGCTTCCTCTCCGATATCCTTGGTATATTTCTATTGAAAACTACACAATATCAAGTAATAGATTAATTTATCTTCATAATATAAATATTCATCATTTTTAATGCGACGTCGTTCTGTTTCCGATGATATAGCAAAGTGCTTTCTTCTTTACTTACTTCTTAAACATGCTTACATCTAAATATGAAGCTCACAAAACGATGTGTTATGTCAAAAAACTTTCACACCACACTCACCACTATAATAAGGTGAAAATAATAGTGTATTTTAGTTCTCCATTTTTAAAAATGTATAATTGATTGCTATTTAGGCTTACGCCCTCGTCAGAACTATTATATTATGATTAAACGTAATTTAGCTTTAAAGAGAAACATAATAGGTATTCTATTATATCTTAACTTATATTGAAAAATAAATTACTTATTTAATAAATTGTCTGTGCTTTTCTAGAAAATGTTATAAATATGGCACTATGAAATAGTTTTCAAAACAGATTAGCTCAACGTTCAATGATTATTAATTTATTTATTATATAAATTGACTCATTCATATTCACGTTATAAAACATTTCGGGAGTCAGGGTGTTTCGTCAGATGAGTCACAAAAAATTGAAAGTGTGATAGATATCAATGTCAATCGTCTATTAAAAAAAATACTCTTCGATGTGTGAAGTCAATTAAGTCGTATATTACTGTAGGTATTGAGAATGTGCATTTTCATTCTAAACATATTCATTCAATTAAGTTTAAGTAGTTTGCAGTCAAGTTTTTTGAATTTGTTTTAGCTGTATTTCAAAATTTCGACTTCTGAAGTATATGACTACATTTCCAGACCCATGACTTCATCTTTAGGTCTTTCAATACATATTGTCACTTCAATGACCATTGTATTTAATACCCTAAGTATGATGAGTAAAATATTTGAATCTTTCCCAATTGTAGTTTTCCGAAATAATACATATTCATGATTAACCTATATTTACTGCATTATTTTAGTAACTTCAGCTGTTGTTGTTTTATGTACATATTATTATTTGGTTGCCTTTGAGTTGCAACAATTTCTGTGTGAATTCTTATTCGTGCATACTTGGATAATGCGTTTTCATTCAAAGGAGAAATACTAAATAATTTTTACCTTTTTTGCGTTAACAAAGCAAAAGGGCACAAAAGCCCTACATCCTTCGCCCGCTGCCGTTGTTTGGCGTCTCTTTGTCCACAAAGTAAAAACGATCCGCAGAACAGCTGTTCGGCGTGGTTTAAGTAATAATCGCCAAGAAAATGATCGACGATTTCTCTTTTTAACAACGATAATAATATTGTTGAAAAAATATAATAATAACATTCGTGCTTCTTTTACCCCTTTACCCAAAAAGTTCCCTTGTAAATAAAATATGCTAATTTAACTGTTTGCCGGATCTTAACCTTCGTGTCCCCATGGGGTGCATTCACATTGCAAAATTCTTCTTAGTGCAACCATTCGCTAAATACCAATAATATCTATCTATGATTCCTTAATAAATGCAGTGCAGATGTTACGCATTTTTTTCTGGGGTCACTTTGTACCCCATCGCTCCTCGATCCTATTTTTGACGTTTAGGTACTTAAGTGTTAAGCGTGGCATTAAACGGTGAATATTTTTTATTTACAAACCGTGTTTCCAGTCCCGTAGTCGAGTGATCAAATATCTTGTCCGTTGGTTTTATTCGGTTGCCTAGGTTGCTAGTTCGAATACCCGAACGGTCAATTTAAAAATAAAACAAAACTTTTAAGCTGTTCACTGTTTTTTTTTAGTAGAAAAGCATTATGTTATAAAATAAAACACTCTGTTACAATTAATTATCAGGACCGGTTATCTTATGATATTAAATCTTCTAAAAATAAAACTAATTTTATTTAATATGCTCATGATCCGTTTCGCTCATCGCGAGAATTTAAATGAGTTGAAAATGCTCATGATGTGCGAATATACAAATATGGATTTACTACAAGGTAGTGTTCTATTTTTCGAACTCGTCTATTATGTATTATTATTGATTTTTAATTGATTTCAACCCAAAGGCATGGATGGCTGCTTATGAAATTAACCCCTCGACCTTGTTCATCAATCCATGTTCCAACAACAATGATTAAAAATAAAATGAATGTTTCTTTTCACATGCCCAACACGGCAAATAAAAAGACCACGACAACTCCCTTATATACGGGAATAAAGTCGCCGATTTTCTCAAAAATAATTTATAGGTGTAGAATCGGGAGTCGCTGAGTGAGGTGTTTTTTTCCTGAGGTGGAGTAGGAGTCGGAAAAATCAGAGAAAAGTAATTTAAGATATTCAAAAATTCTTAGTGTCTTCATCATATTGATTGGTGAAATGCACTAGAATAATTCAAGTGACTAGCTAGAATGATTTGATTGTATACAGATATGTAAGTTAAACGGAAATTATTAAATAAAAAAACAATCCGGCGTCGGTTTTTAATTTAAAACCGAGACAACTCCTTATTTTTAGCTGACGCCACAGCCCTGGTCACTACTCATTATGTAAATAATCACATTCAATGATATGTATTATAAAGCATCTGGCTAGCGAATGTTTTCACTGCGTATCAAAGCAATGAGTGGTGGGTCAATCATCTTTCTTGGCTCTATTCGTGGTAAAATTGTAATTGGTGGTTAATGGAATATTGCGCATCATAGGTCGCGTAAACGAATAATGTGGTGCTCGTCCGTTGGATCGACGCCGATTTGTCGACGGACGTCGCGACGCTTGCAAATTACTTTTCCGGCTGGCGCTTTCCAACCGCCTGCTACCCCGCTACCTCCTCCTACTGCTTTTCATTTCCTCTTCACCCGCCAATGCGATTTACTCTTAAATCTACCATCCCGCTTCTCTGTTTGACTCATTATGGCTTGCAGAAACACTCTTTCATGTATTTATTCTTAGCAAGTATTTATTTACCTCGAAAACCTTCTGTGATGTCGTCTTATCGGCTTATTGCAGTAAAAAATACGACACCATTTATTATGTGGTATTGTATGTATGTGATTTCATGAATTCCCCTTCCTACACATCCCATATTAAAAAAATGAGTCGTACCCGATTTTCCCTCTAAGGCAAGAGGTTAGCTGCGCGGATCGATCAAATATTAATTGACCAACTGTCTTCTTGTGCGCGCCAACCCGGAATGAGTGCGCGGGGGTCCCTAACTGCTGCGCGGCCGCGCACGCTCGCAGCTTAGAGGGAACATTGTTGATCGCTCTTGTTACGAGTCGTAACAAGAGCGATCAGCTAACCAATAGTCATTTCCTAGCCTTATCTTTCTAGCCATACTCTCTAAGAGTCCGAGAGACTTTGAGCAACTGAGTAACAAGCAGTTGTCGTATAAACTCGTATGTTGAGATTCATTTCATTAGGAGTACTTATGCTCCACATCGGATGCTGACATGATTAAAAAAAATGTTGGTGGGTATATTTGGAAATACGTTAACCAAGATTTGTGTAGAATATGAATTATTCAAACAATAACTGTTTTGACTCCAAAATTTTTTTTTTAATATATTATTAGCGAGAAAGCCAGCCGTACTATTTGAAATGTTATTAACTAAAGTTTTTATTAATTTCTAACATTTATGTTACACTAGCTGTAAGCCCGTTGCCCAGCAACGTGAGATTTTTGTTGCATAGTATTTAATTTAATTTAATTTTATGTTATTTTATTTTATGGTATTTTATTTTATTTTATTTCATTTCATTTTATTTTATTTTATTTTATTTTATTTTATTGAATTTAATTTAATTTAATTATATTTTATTTTAATATATTTTATTTTTATAGTTAGCAGATATTTCGTAAATTATTTAATATTTGGAATAATGTTTAAGTTTGCTAACAACAATTTTTCGTATTAGCAGAAACTTCGTAAATTACTTAATTTTTAGAATAATGTTCAAGTTTGCTGACAACTATTTTTCGTAGTAGCAGAAATTTCGTGAATTATTGAATTTAATTTAATTTAATTATATTTTATTTTAATATATTTTATTTTTATAGTTAGCAGATATTTCGTAAATTATTTAATATTTGGAATAATGTTTAAGTTTGCTAACAACAATTTTTCGTAGTAGCCGAAATTTCGTAAATGATTTAATATTTGGAATAATGTTCAAGTTTGCTAACAACCATTTTTCGTAGTAGCATAAATTTCGTAAAATATTGATTTTTTGGAATAAAGTTTAAGTTTGCTAACAACCATTTTTCGTAGTAGCAGAAATTTCGTAAATTATTTAATATTTGGAATAATGTTCAAGTTTGCTAACAACCATTTTTCGCAGTAGCATAAATTTCGTGAAATATTTAATTTTTGGAATAAAGTTAAAGTTTGCTAACAACCAATTTTCGTAGTAGCCGAAATTTCGTAAATTATTGAATTTTTGGAATAAAGTTTAACCCTCCAGAGACGAGAGCTTTTTTCCGATAAAAAAAATATTTTCTAAGCCATATTGAAGTCACGGATAACTTTTATTCCTATCCAAAATTTAAAAAAAAAAAAACGCAAAGTCGTTGTATAGAAACCCCGCATGGCTATATGGTCATGCTCATCCTTTTATTACCGTGTAATATTGAGTACGGACAGTAGTAATGACAAAAGTGACCGTATGGCCTCGCAAACATTCGGGGTTGAAATATAGCTAAACGTGATTTTTTTAAAAATATTTACAATTTGACCTCTTTAGATCAACATAATTTCAAAACAAATATATTAGCAAAATAACTGTAAATAATTTTATGTTTTTATAAAAAAATAACTAACAGTTTCAAAAAGTAAATTAAAAAAGACGGAAATTCAAAATATCACATGTGCTTTTGGAGGCCGTTCCTGTCCCCACGGCTGATGACTAACTGTAGTCCGTACCCTTCTTAACCAAATATGAGCGATAGCAACGATATTCAGGTAGAAAAAGTATGAATAGTGGGATCAATAGACAACGGTGTTTTGTGTGACCATATGGTGACGCTCGTCCTTGGAGGGTTAAGTTTGCTAACAACCATTTTTCGTAGTAGCAGAAATTTCGTAAATTATTGATTTTTTGGAATAATGTTCAAGTTTGCTAACAGCCATTTTTCGTAGTAGCAGAAATTTCGTAAATTATTTAATATTTGGAATAATGTTTAAGTTTGCTAACAACCATTTTTCGTAGTAGCAGAAATTTCGTAAAATATTTAATTTTTAGAATAATGTTTAAGTTTGCTAACAACCATTTTTCGTAGGAGCAGAAATTTCGTAAATTATTTAATATTTGGAATAATGTCCAAGTTTGCTAACAACCATTTTTCGTAGGAGCAGAAATTTCGTAAATTATTTAATTTTTGGAATAATGTTGAAGTTTGCTAACAACCATTTTTCGTAGTAACAGAAATTTACTAAATTATTCAATTTTTGGAATAAAGTTTAAGTTTGCTAACAACCATTTTTCGTAGTAGCAGAAATTTCGTAAATTATTGAATTTTTGGAATAATGTTCAAGTTTGCTAACAACCATTTTTCGTTGGAGCAGAAATTTCGTAAATTATTTAATATTTGGAATAATGTCCAAGTTTGCTAACAACCATTTTTCGTAGTAGCAGAAATTTCGTAAATTATTGAATTTTTGGAATAATGTTTAAATTTGCTAACAACCATTTTTCGTAGTAGCAGAAATTTCCTAAATTACTTAATTTTTGGAATAATGTTTAAGTTTGCTAACAACCATTTTTCGTAGAAGCAGAAATTTCGTAAATTATTGAATTTTTGGAATAATGTTTAAATTTGCTAACAACCATTTTTCGTAGTAGCAGAAATTTCCTAAATTACTTAATTTTTGGAATAATGTTTAAGTTTGCTAACAACCATTTTTCGTAGAAGCAGAAATTTCGTAAATTATTGATTTTTTAGAATAATGTTTAAGTTTGCTAACAACCATTTTTCGTAGTAGCAGAAATTTCGTAAATTATTGAAATTATTGAATTTTTGGAATAATGTTTAAGTTTGCTAACAACCATTTTTCGTAGAAGCAGAAATTTCGTAAATTATTGATTTTTTAGAATAATGTTTAAGTTTGCTAACAACCATTTTTCGTAGTAGCAGAAATTTCGTAAATTATTGATTTTTTGGAATAATGTTTAAGTTTGCTAACAACCATTTTTCGTAGTAGCAGAAATTTCGTAAATTATTGAATTTTTGGAATAAAGTTTATGTTTGCTAACAACCATTTTTCGTAGTAGCAGAAATTACGTAAATTATTTAATTGTTGGAATAATGATTAAGTTTGCTAACAACCATTTTTCGTAGTAGCAGAAATTTCGTAAATTATTTAATTTTTGGAATAATGTTAAAGTTTGCTAACAATCATCTTTCGTAGTAGCAGAAATTTTGTAAATTACTTAATTTTTGGAATAATGTTTAAGTTTGCCAACAATTATTTTTCGGAGTTTAAATTATTTAACAATTATTTCCAATAAAAATCAAAAGATCAAATCCAATTTTTCAATAAAAAATCAGTTGCACATTTTGTCCAAGTGTATGAAAAAAGCAAAATATTATTCTATCATATATCCATATCATAATTTGAATATTCTTAATGTATTAAAGAATTCTAACAGATTTTCAAGGTCAGACGTGAAAAGATTCATCATTATGATTCAATTGATCAAATCCGCTCCAAAAAATATTAGTCTCACATCGACTCACACGATCAGACGATTCATTTCGATAGCCCTATAATCATAGTTTGCAATAGTCGAATTAAAGTCTTTGATTATTCGAATATTATGATGTATGGTGATACAATACTTTAGCTCTACACCAAGAAATATCAAATTTTCAAACGTGGCGATATCAGAACATTCACGCCCGGTTTAAAATAAGCCGCTCCCATTGGATAGAACAACATTTCAAAAATGTGCTGTTCAGAATAAATCGAAATCATTGGTCTGTACCTTACTGCGGACGTCCTTACAGACAGACCTTATCGGCTATTAATGTTAAGATTGCTTAATTTAAATTGTTCAAATCTTGTTCCTTCATTCATAAAAGTCTTACCACTAACAACCTTTCGACATCTTCAGGCGAAACCCAAACTGTTAATGACAAAACGTGTGTGGATTATACATGATTTGAACGATTCAAAGTTGATATTGAAATTCCACCAAGCCCCTTTAGTCGAAATATTGAATTATACATTTACTTCGTACTCTTATACAAGATAATCTTCGTAACTAAATATATAAGTGATTTTTAAGGTTATTTTAAAATTTAAAAACATATTTCCCTTAAAATATCTTATTCGTCTTTAGATTAAAAACACATAGGTTGATTCTGTATATAGTGGAACCCCCAATTACGCGCTGGCTTGAAATATTTGCCGCAAATCCTCCAATTTCACTGTCGCATTCCATTAACGTTGCTACGAGACGATCGTCTGTGCGGCGCATACAGTCAAATTTTGGCTAGCGTCTGAGTATTCAACACGTGCCAGGCTATACACGTATAGCCGGGCGAATTATACTGTCCCGACTTTAGTGTAAATGGGGGTTTTACTTATGTAAACTTTTGAATATATGTATGTATATATTTTCAAAGCGGCAAAATGAATTTTTAGAGAAATAATTCCGGGCGTTGACGGGTATGCAGTTAAAGTCTGCCCGGAGCGTTCATTTGCGGGGAATCGAGGAGTCGACGCTCCGCTGGTTTCTCATCAATCTGGAAGGCCCTCTCGCCGCCTAGCGAGTTTCGCCTAATTAATTACAGCGCAACTACTATCAGCGCACCGCCCCTAATTGAAAACGTCTTTTTTTACACCTGTGATATTTTCGCATTACAGCTGGACAGACGGAAGGGAGCAATCCGATTTGAGTAATTATTAGTGAGAGTTTTATCTAGAATCACGCTCCCAAAACAGGTTCTTAAATTCAATAACGATACAACAATAAATACGAAAATTGTCGGCATAGGATTTTTTTTCATTATTGAATACCGGTATTGATACATTAGTCCGGTATTGTAATCCCTAATCAAATCTGCACCTTGTGATTTATTAAGATATGGAATTTATTTTAAGAATACTTAGTCACCGGAATGTATGAAATTCTCACATGCGACTTTGATGTAAAATTTCAAGAATCGAGCCATTTCTTTATACATTAATAATAAATATCCGAATATGTAATTACCGTATTTTAATTACATTCATTTGAATATTCAAAATACGTATATCGTAATATAATATATTACGAGAGAATACTACTTAGTATGTAAAATTTGAAAAATGTACCAACAAATTTCATGTTTGAATATTCAAATGAGTTATTTATCTTCATCAATATAATCAAAGTTAATAGCTAGCGTAGTTTTTGTAGTTCAAAACACACTTCTTCGAATGACGTTTATTTCCTACTCTTTTTCATACTTATATATTTTTTTCAGGTAAAAATTGACCATCAACTGCACTATTCTTGACAAGTTCATTGACTAATTAGAAGAAAATTATTTCCAAGATTCATCGCAAGGTTGGTATTTAATCTTAATCAGGAGTGTCTTACTGGAATCATTCGGTAGGCCATCTGATGGGTCACACCTTTGTGTCAGAATCGCTGACTGTATAGACTCGCGTTAATTATACACTTCTTCAGTGGGCGCGTGTTCGCAATTCCAGCGCATGCGCAAATCGAACAAATTTCTCAAGTTTTTTGTGTCCTTTGATGGATGTACAGCCCTCTCATTCTAACACTATCCATTAGATCAAGATAGCAACAAACACTTGCCATACCCACCCAATAGGACTGCACTACATTCTCTCTGTCTTGCTCAGCTGGCTAGCGCTGTCCCTCATAAAACTTACATTACACCGTTAACAATTCGTAACTCACAAATTTGATACTTTTAAAAAAAATATTTTAATAACAAAATGCAAAATGTATAGAAGGTTGGAAACATCAAAGAGCCTCACAAAACCTTCGATTGAGCCACACATGGCCCACGGGTCACAATCTGGACATGTCTTAACTAAATGATTCTTACCGTCGGATTAACTTATAAATACAATTAAATGATTAAAATCATACTCCCTGATGGATTTGATTGGATTGAACATGATACGCCGCTCACCCCGTAGTACGCATATACCAATTGTCGACATATAAGTGAATATTCCAGGGCTGGACTCGGACTCCAGCTTTAAAATAATTAACGACTCCGACTCCGAGGAAATTTTTATTTTAACTTATGCATATGTATACCATCAGATCATCTGTAATCAGCCAAGCATGAAATGTCGACACTTTGTAATATTTTGTTTGAATACACTTCATTAAAAATATTTTTCAAAAAAAAAATCGAGCCGCTCATTATTCACGACTCCGACTCCGGTCAAAATACCGCGAATCCGCGACTCTTGACTCCAACTCCGACTCCACAGCCCTGGAATATTCGTATAATATTGTATTTTATTTTCATGTTACTACTGCAAATTTCTATTTTAATATTCATTCTTTAATTAATCATAAATTTTTTGGGCATGATAAAAATGATTACATTCGGCCGCTGAAATGAGAAAGGGTTAGGTGCTTAATTCTCTATCAATATAATATGTAGTTCGATGAACTTTATTAAGAAGAGGTTATGTTATATAACCGAGATGCCCTTCAACATTTTTCTCAACACAGATATTTCGCAAAGAAAGCTGATGGTATTCTTTAAAAAATAAAATAGATGGCATTGATATCAATCAATAAGTACGCATTCTTTTTCGCAAAAGGCAATGAAATAAAACATTTAATTTTTCTGGCTCGTTACCAAGTTTTCGACGGTGTTATTTTTTTCGTTCATTTTTTACTGGTGTTATTTATTATACATTGCATATAAAAACTTGTTAACATCTAAATTGATTGATAAACTGTTATTTTTTTTTAAATATACATCAATAGTATGTTATGTTATGTTTTAGAAATTAAGTCGTTTAGTATCAAGTCGAACTATCCACATTTCAATTTCAACAAAATAGTTTTCTTAATTCAATTTTAATCGTTTAAATTATGTACATTCACACAAGTTTTGTCACTAACGACCCGGGTTTCGTTTTTCGACATCTCCAGGCGAAACTTGGGTTGTTAGTGACAAAACTTGTGTGAATGTAAATAATTTAAGCAATTCAAATTTAATATTGAAATCTTAAATTAGATTTTTTTTATATTTACATAATGTATATTTATATAAAGAAAATATTCTTTATATGTTTCGAGTTAAGCTATTGCAGGGATGGCGAACCTTTTTGGGTCCGCGTGCCAAAAATAGTCAAATATTATTTCTTGATTGTGTGACATGCCCAAGCAGTAAAAAAATAACAAAATAGAAAAAATAACAAATGTTTTTTTTTCTGAATTTTATTTACAAGCTTAAAAAATATAATCACAACATTTGAAAATGAATAAAACGGAATAAATTAATAATTCAAAGATTATGTAATCAAATTTTTTTCTTTTGAAAATCGCGCGAATGCCATCCAAATTCTCAAACGTGCCACATCGGACATGCGTGCCATAGGTTCGCCATCCCTGAGCTATTGCATAAAAAAAATAGTTCTGTTTTTATATTTTATACTTAAATATTGTAATATAATATTTTCATTAGGTAATTGACAATACTCCTACGCTGAGTGAATTTCTTTAATACTTAAAAATACTTTTTTACTAAAAAAAATTTTTAGGGTGTTCACTGTCAATAGTTGGTAGAAAGGCATTATATTAATAAAAACACAACATTTCTTTGTACTTCATTCCACTTTATTCATGCACATACAAAAAAGTGGAATGAAGTACAAAGGAATATTGTGTTTTTATTAATAATATTTTTTCCATAAACGATAAACACTACAAATTATTCAATTTAAATTTTTAATGTTGTACATAAAGTGGTGCATGCTTGCAATTATTTCTGAATGAAAATCATTTTTTAAAGGCAGACTATTGATTTTTTATGCTAATCCAAGGTATTCATTACTTTCGTTTAACCCTCCGGTTTATCGTGCCGCCTGGCACGTGTCCATCTCGCCAGCCCCCCTTCGGATTCGAACCCCAGGTCCGCTTTAATCCTTCCGCCACGCTGATGCTGCGTGCTCCCGACCCATAGACACAGATTCAACCCAAACAATGGCATTCAAATTGCATCCCTGCATTATTGGATTGGCGCATGTGGGAATATATTCGCTGACCGTTTGTATCGGACAATGACTAATGTCTTAACTGAATTTTATATTATGCGTATACATTAGGTTTTGGTAAAATATTACAGTTATTGCATTCTGTCAAAACAGTTTTGGTCACGGCTGTCACTAAACACTTACTGTCAATTATTTGCTATTTTAAATGTAACTTAACTTTCGACATGAATAATAGAATGACAGTGTTATTGACAATTATGGCAAAACTGGTTATCTTGCTCCTTTTTGTTAAGGTGATGCGTGTTAACGAATAATCAACTTTTCGCTGTGAGCCTACGGTAGGTTTATGCTTGATTACCTACCCTGATATAACCTTAGCTTTCTACGACTATGCTTTACACCTACATACTATCATAGAAGACTTTTATCTTTTTTTTCTCTTCGCTAAATTGAACGCTAGTTTATACATATATTTTCTTGCATATCGACTGTGGAAAGGAAAAAGGACGTAACCCTCAATTTTGCAAAACAGCTTTTTTCGATAATCACAATGTATACAACTTGACACACATTCTATCAAAAGGATGGAAGCTGACAATGCCGAATGAGTATCTAAATTTAGCTTTTAAGTTTGAAAAAGATGACCTCGTCAAAAATTAAAACCAATAAAAAACACTGAAATAAAGTTTTTCCCGAGACAACTTATTTAATTAATATTAGGTTATGTCAATTAAACACCCGTTTAGAAGTATCCGTGCACTTCAAGGTTGTGTATAATTCATAATTTGCATATGTCGCAAAATCATCAAAACACGTTTTTAGCGCCTCCTGTAAAATTTGATATGTGTGGGATACGTCCTTTTTCCTTTCCACAGTCGATATGATATACACATATTGACTTTGAAGAAATAGAGGTTCGATTTTTTTAGTATGTACGTGTATATTTACGCTAAATTTATATTTAGAATCAATGAAACGCTAGCCAAAACTATAGAACGAATTGTATATTAAACCCATGAAAAGGGAATTCATTTTGAATATGGATGGCTTAGGCTAGTGGAAGGGAACCTGCGGCCTCTTGGCTACTCTGATGCGGCTTTTTGACTTTATCAAAATATTCACTTTGATCAAAAAAATTGCATGCGAGCGTTTGAAAAAACAGCGTAATCAACCCATTATATGTTCGACAGTCAAAAAAAAGGGGGGCGTGTCAACGTTTTCTTTATTGCGTCCTTATGTTTAATCAGGTAAATGAATGTGGCCTTTAGAAATAAAAAAAGTTCCCCACCCCGGGTTTAAGCAAATATCCTAATTCTTGCTGTCTCAGTTTGTTTCACATAGTGCTAGCAACTGAATCGTGTATTTTTCTGGGCTGTAGAGTCGGAGTCGGGAGTCGTGGGTTTTGTCCGGAATCGAAAAAATCTTATGACTCTGACCCATTTAAAAAATATATTTAATGATGTGTAATCAAACCACAATAGTCCATAGTGTTGCCTTGCCACTGCTTGCTAGGCTGGAGTCATCTTTTTTTACACGACTCCACAGCCGTGATATTTTTTTTCTGAATCAATCAACAATGTCATAATGTTAACATTATTTGTAAAATCAGCTATTTTCGATTTTCATCTCCTTCCTTATTTTGCTCTCAAAGTGTTGAAAAGGTAGCGTTGTAGAATTATAAAATAAGAGACGGACTATATCACAGATTATTCCATTTTATTTTCTTGATATTTATATTTTTAAAAGCTCACGTTTAAAACGTACAACAAAATTGTAACACGATACATATATCAAAATCTAGATGCCGTAGGTCATAAATAATTGATTCTGAAAGACACACAAGGTCAATTTGCCCGTGTCTGTCAAATTATAAATTTAGGTAGACGTATGATTGGCTTCCTCAGACTCTTTCGCGTCTTCGAAGATCACTGTTTTCAAGCTTTGCTATTGTCTAAAACGCGAATACCACAATTACAATTGTATTTTTTTTCGGATTATGTCGACAGTCAAATTCGATCTTATATACTGGGAAGAACAACACTTGTTCAAAGTACATATTTCAACATAGCATGAGGAGAAAGGCATGGCAACTCTTCTAATAATTATTTTGTATCTTCGTTTTTGAGAGAGCTCATTGCTGGTATTCAAATATAAAATTATCAATCATTCTTTTGCATTTGATTTGGCAAAAATACCATTTTTCCAGTGCGTTGATCAAAGTTAAAAACAGGAGTGCGTAAAGCTTGCCATAACTAGAACATCCAATCCCGGGCCTTTTTTGGAATCCTGGGACCCCGAGATTGAACATTCACCATGAAATCCAAGAATTTACGGAATTCCTAAAATGAAAGAACGCGAGACCTTTTCTTAAAATTTCTCAATCCCGGGGTCTCGAGATCACAACATTGAACGAAACCTCGGGAATGGAAGGCCCAACCATAACTGTCAGAGTACTTTTTTAGAGATAGTTTTTTTTACATTGTAAATTCGAGAACGTGGCCGAGTGGTCAACGAGGCTTACATCGGTTACAGTGTTTTCGGGCCTGTATCCCATTACGGACAATCAGTTTCCGGGTTTCTGTTCGAATGCATGGATGACTCTAATGTGAACAAAACTCCTTTCCACCTTTCATATCCTAAAACAAGATATGAATTACCTGACACATATTTCTGTCCAAGCTCTACCCATCTACCCCTAATTTCATGGAAAAGAAGTGGTTGAGGAAAAACTCAGTAAACACAAAGTTTTCGTAAAAAAAAACTCCACATTCGGAATTAACATGGATAAAAATAAGTTTTTTTACCCATTATTACTTTAGAAAGAATAAATCAGACTTCGAAATAAAGTGATCAATCACAACCGGAGTAATTTTCTTGACCCTGACATTTACAAAAAACTCTTTACTTAACAATGATATTTTTTTCATTCAGACACCTATTATAAAAATATCATATCGATTCAGCTGGTTAAAGTTTTTCTCGTGTCAAGGTTATACCGAAATTAAGGTCACGGTATTAGAACAGTTAATAAATACTAACTGTTTTTTTTTTTAATAATCGTTACGTTATTCATTATTTATTTCCTTATCACCTTCGCTTGTTGCATTCAAGCTCCGCTATTTTCCGGCGCAGAGCTGTACAAATTGGAAGGCCGTTATGTAATATTTTTTTTTATTGTCCGATTCGGTTTTCGCCATGACATTCTCACTTTGACATTGAAATAAATTGTTACCGAGAAAATATTTCATCGTCTGCGTTCTGGCAAATTTGGTGTTATTCATTCCAAATAAATTATGTACAATGAAATGCCAGGGTAAATCAAAATTATTATTTTTTCAAGTTTGTAAAAAACATATTTTGTCAAGGGTCGAAAGTTTATCGATTTTATGAAACGTTTTTTCACAAAGTCAACTACATAAACCAAGGTTTTCCAAACTTTTGGGTTTTGTATTTCATAAAAGTTTAAATAAAAAAAGATTAATCAAAACATTTTCTGATTATCTTTAAAACATATCACATACAATTATAAGTAAATTAAGTTGTTAATGACTTAGATGGCTTTGAGTCGTTGGATTGCATATCTTCTCAATATCAGCTACAATATTGGTTGGTTGAATTATTACCACTGCACTTTGACTTTGTCAAGAGAGCAGACTTACCAACCCCTTTTTAAGTCCAACATAAATAAGTGACGATAAAGCTGGCCTAAACATGTGCTGCAGGTGCCCCAAAAGAGTCTGAACCTTACTTGACTCTTCTACCAACTGAATGAATCATAGCATCGTAGATGACCACTAATGACCATCCTTAAGATGTACCCAGCGGAGCCACGGGACTCTGAGATAAACTGGAAGAAAGCAATGAGGCTGACGGGGGATGGAGAATCACGAAGGAACCGCGTGGTGACTGGTCACTATGTAATTCGTTTAGGAAACGGATATGGAATAATATATGAAACAATCTAGATACACAATGAAGTCTATCCTATTGGTAGACGAATTCGTATTAAGACAGTTAAATCATTTGTGAAAATAACGTAACTATCACGTACATCAACTATGTCAAACTTATTCACTACCAAGGGCCAAAATAAGTAAGGCAGTGGTTTCCAACCTTTATGTTACTGCGCCTCCCTTTGCAGAAAAAAATATCTTCGCGCTTCCCCATCCTTTTTTTCATATAGTAATAAAGACACGTTTTGAAGGGTATATAAACCTTTGCAATAAACCACGCCTCCTAGGTTGGAAATCGCTGAAGTAAGGTATTCCACATCAAGCCGAGAGCCGCATTGCAAAAAAAAAACAAATTTCGAGTAAAAAAAAAATATTGTAAACCTACTTATAAAGTAAGTTTGAGAATGTTGCAAATGAAATATAATGAAAAAAGCTGTTAAATAAATAATTCAAATAGTTTACAAATTTTTAGTATTTTTTTCGAAAAAAACTTGCCAACATGTTTTGTTAACCAAATCTTTAACATTTGTTAAAAAAAAATAGCAACGGGCCGCGTGTTTGACATGCCTGACTTACAGTCTCCTCTCCTCATTTTTAAATTACTGTTACAAAAAAAAGTATTTTATGCTTTGTCGCTTAGTCTTTGTAACCTAAGAAGAGGATCGTTAGTTATCTTGTCGCTCAACTTGTGCAAATTGAGGGATAGTTAAAAATCTAACAGATTGTTATAAAATCCGGTTTAAAAATCTATTCTCAGTTAACTTGAAAGCATTATTATTAGGTAACCGGTTTGTTTCCACGGTCCGCCGAATCACTTGTTAACCATACAATAAAAATCTATTGAAGGATCCGCACATCCAAAAGTAATATTACTTACATACGCAATACGTATACATACTGAAACTGTATCGTGGAACTTTAGTTTGTATTTTGTTATAGGTAATTTGTCTAAGTTATATTTATCAGCAATGGTATATTTTTACAGTATTCCTTAAATTACAATACATAATGCAATGTTTATTAAGTCATCATTCTTATAAGTGAAATGTTAAAATTTGCATTATCAGATTAACATCGGATACGCTCATTACAAGCATTTTCAACTGATTGATCAATCGATTCATCTGTTTAGTTGAAAATTATCGTGATGTGCGAAAGCAGTTATGTTCCTAATAAAAATTACAAAAGAGTTTTTTTTAATTTAATATAATGGCCTTTTAAATTCAAAGTATTGTCAGCGAACAACTTAAAAGTGTCTACGACCTTTGTTTAAATTTTGAAAATTACTACACAATATAGCTGTTTGATATACAATTTTGTAGTATAGTAATAAAGACATGCAGTTAATTTATTCATTAAAAGTTAATAAATTTCAAAATAAAATTTAAAAGATTCGGCTGAATACACTAGTACCTACTTCATTGTTAAATCACTTTTAGGGTGTTCACTGTCAATACTTGGTGTAAAGGCATTATATTAATAAAAACACAATAATCCTTTGTACTTCATTCCACTTTATTTAATATGTCAGGACCGGTTTCGCTCATTGCGAGCATTGTCAACTGATAAGAAATATAATTTAACAATGCTATTTATACAAAATTGAAAAGTTATACACAACAATTGGCATTGAAAAGAAATTGCCAATTAAATTAAAGTGATTCTAAAATAACACAAAATTAAAATGTTCAACACATCTAACATATAATTAAAAAGTCATCCCAGATTAATAAATTCAGAATGCGATTGAAAGTAATTACAAACATCACTTTAATGTAATTGGCAATTTCTTTTCAATGCCAATTGTTGTGTATAACTTTTCAATTTTGTATAAATAGCATTGTTAAATTATATTTCTTATCAGTTGACAATGCTCGCAATGAGCGAAACCGGTCCTGACATATTAAATAAAGTGGAATGAAGTACAAAGGATTATTGTGTTTTTATTAATATCATTGTTAAATGGTCGAAAAAATTCTAAAAGTTAATCTGGATTGTAAAATAAAATCGTGCAAACTAATTTTTCCTGTGTTCGTAATTCCTGCGGTATTTTCATACTATTCCTCGATATTTATCGGCCTAGTTGAATTAAATTCAACGGTACCACGTACGCTTTGAATCTGCAGCCAACGTCGGTTATGTTCTCAACCCATCTATATATCTGCCAGGCTATGTCGTATCGTCGCATAATCTCACCGCTTCGCCCCATGTGGTCTTACTATTTATAAATATAACTAGTATGCGCGAGCTAGTTTATTACCGGGGGAATACTGAAGTATTGAGACGCCTGACACCCTCCACTCAAGATGATTTTCTCGCTCACAGTGCTATCAGTATTTTTTTACTGCAACTCAAAACTTACAATGGGTGAGACAGGAATCTACTTCGCTTAACGGTGCGCTGTGATTTGTACCCACCCAGCGAAATTAAATAAGTAAGCAATCCACACAATGTGGAGCTTAATAGAGGACAGAAATCGTTTGTTATTCGGTCACACAACGCCAATTGTTTCGAAAAGAATAGTGATAGAAAAATGGTGCTAAAGCAGGATTAATAGTTAGTACATAACTCTAGGCATGCTCTGTTTGTTTTTCGATCAAATGAGTGAAAGGGAATTATAGACATTACAGCCATCCTTGTCTACGGACACAAATCGATAAATGGATTGAAAAACTAATTCACGAAAGTTTTGGTACTGGGATTCGAACCCGTAAATACTGCAATTGAAGAGCACGTCTTGACCACTCGGCTACAGGCCCGGATTTAACACTTGTAGCTTTGCCAAATTAAAAAAAAAAGTCAGTAACTACTCAGTAGTATAAGGTAACTCTCTACACACAATTCTAGGTACCTTATGTATTTAAAAACCCTGTGGGGAGTTTACAGTGCGTTTATTTAAAGTTGAGTATTAGATTCATTTATGCTCAAATTCCTTAGTTGAAGTACCTCATATCGGGAGTGAAAATGGTAAAAAGTATCTGCATCATAATTAGAATGCATATGTTTAGTTATGCACATTCACGCGCGCGCCACTTTTTGACAGCCACTGAATTAAATAAAGCACACACGCGTACACGCATGCGTTCACATCACATCACACGTCACGTCCGCAGCACGATAAAAGCAAAAGCAGTCGCATGAAAAGAGTGACACGCGTTCAAATCCCGCTGACGAACGACCCGCGATGCACTGCTGGGGTGACAGCTAACGAGTCCAAGGGGGTAAACATTTGGAAGCCTTATGCTCGTAAAATCTTCGAATAATAACATTATTCTCAGAGCTGCTAGGTCTGCTGCACGGGGTAACCGCTGCGGTCTTCGCTAATATCCTCGTAAAGTCTAGCTTGAAACAAAATAATGTCTACTTCATTGTAGAAACAAGGTTTTTTGCATTTTCTTTATTCGTTAAGATTTTCTGAATTGGTAAAAGAACTTTAACTTTGTAGAAATTGATTTTCAATATAAAATTAAATTCGATAATTTTGTAATTATATTGTTGTACATCTTTGTAAATATTCAACATTATTAAAGCTTGTAAATATTTTAATTAACCGAAAAATATGTGATTATTAATTTCACAACCAAAATAAATACATACTAATTTACATACATTTTAATTAAGTATTTATTATTTTTAATAATCTGACGTCAGTTGTCCGATACTTAATTTAATCATTCATTAAGATTTTGTAAAGCTGCAAACTTAAACATAAGTATATTTAATGTTAGAAATAAACAAAGAAAAAAATATTAGGCTCTTATAACCCAGTTATAAAATTGATTGCTTACAATTTCAGCATGCAATTTACTGTAAATCATGCGATGTTTTGTCTGTGATGGTTCGTAAAGAGGCGAAAATTTTAGTATCAAAAATATCAAATTTACATTAATATTGAATATGCTGTTCACAGAGAAGAACTTAATTGGGTTTACCTACTATAAAATATAATATTATATTATGTACATGCTGCCGTACTATTCCCACTAGCGTACATTTATTTTGTACGGCTGAAATACTCAACACAGTCACGTTTTGAGTATACAGACTATCCAACACAATCACGTGTTGAGTATTTCACGCAAAATAAGTATATGCGCGCTGGAATACGATCGCAGGTCTCATTTTCAATAGTAATCGCAATAAGGAATACAGGAATACTCTCCGAGCCAGCTGTTTGCATCATTGCTTACAATGGCTCATGGCAAGCATTATCAACTCAATTAACTGATAATTCTAGTCATGATCGAAACCGGTTCTGATATTATTAAATAACCGTGGGAATTAGTACAGATGAATATTTTATTTTTTAATGTAATAAGACCTGCAAACATATCGATTGTGGAAAGGAAAAAGGACGTAACCCACACATATCAAATTTTACAGGAGGCGCTAAAAACGTGTTTTGATGATTTTGTGACAAATGCAAATTATGAATTATACACAACCTTGAAGTGCACGGAGGCTTCAAAAATGGTGTTTAATTGACATAAACTAATATTTATTAAAGAAATTTTCTCGGAAAAACTTTTATTTCAGTGTTTTTTCTTGGTTTTAATTTTTTACAATGTCATCTTTTTCAATCTTAAAAGCTAAATTTAGATACTTATTCGGCATTTTAAGCTTCCATCCTTTTGATAGAATGTGTGTCAAGTTGTATACATTGTGATTATCGAAAAAAAGCTGTTTTCGAAAATTGAGGGTTACGTCCTTTTTCCTTTCCACAGTCGATATAGTATAAATAAAATCGCTTTTTTTCTCTCATTCTCAGAGACTTCTTTCTTTACTAGAATATAGATAGATATTAACTGTTTATCTTTCAAGTGAAACTGATTTTCGCCAACGGATGTAATTTTTTTTAAAACAACACGGTCTAGTATGTTTAGAATTACTTATGGCCGTTGAATATATTTATTGGCCATGTTGTCTGTAAGTATAGCGTGGTACAGCGATGAATCTGCAAGCTGCGCCTAACTATTTCTGTCACGCCCTCCAGTAGAACAGCGTGGGAAACTTATATATGAAAGTAAATGCTGTGTTAATCGCATTTTTTTTCGTGATTCGTTTGTGTTCAACAACCTGATAACCCTCTGATCTTCAAATTCAGTTGTTGAATATTAGTCAAGTAAGTCTTGATATAATTTAAGATTTCGACTGAAGGTGCTTGGTGGAATTTCAATATTAAATTTGAATCGTTCAAACTATGTACATTCTCACAAATTTTGTCACTAACGACCCGGGTTTCGCCTTTCGGCATCTTCAGGCATTCAAGTGCACGGATGAACTTGAACTGACGCTTAGCAAATAAAAGTTTCGTGCTTATATAAGATACAAATGCATCACTGAGTCCAAAGCCATTGCTGGCGAAAAGGATGAGCTCATGGGAATGGCAACAGATTTGTGTAGTGAGCAGTTTCAAGAATTATATAATCTGTTTGTCGGCAAAGGTTTTATGATTATATGATTTTATGGTTATATAGGGTATAGAAGAGGAGATGTGGGAAAATTTGTTATTTCGTTTAAAATCGGAAGACTTTGCAACTGTGCTTTATTGATTTCTAAAATTTCTTGGAAAAAGAGCTTATGACTGTCCGTATTTGGGTGTAACATTTTTATCCCTTGTTCCTGATTGAACACGTGTCCTTCCTATTGTCTATAACTATTGTCTATAACTAGCCGCTTTTCATTCAGAAATACATAGACTTGTGAGTGTTCCTTTAAACGAAATAAACTTTAATATTGAATTGAAAATCATCAAACAAATCGCCATAAACAATGGATACGATATGTCTCTTATAGACAATCTTTTATCAAAAAAACAAGCTAAACTTGCAGAAAAAATGTTATTTAAAGGTATAGTGTCAAAGGACATAGATCATACTAGGTATTGGCGTAGAATCATTTTTTTTAGGAAATACAAGTCTCAAAATTAAAAAACAGCTAGCTGATAGTGTTAGACCTGCTTTTTACTGTAAAAACTCTTTAGGCAAATTATTAATTAATAATAAAGATAAAATACATTACTTAAATAAATCCGGGATTTATAGATTGCAATGCTCTTGTTGTACAAAGTTTTATATCGGCAAAACAGAAAGAACATTGAACATCCGAGTTTTAGAACATATGGCAGCCTTTAGATTGAAAAAAGACACGTCTACTTTTGCTAATCACTTAATTCGGAAGGACACGTGTTCAATCAGGAACAAGGGATAAAAATGTTACACCCAAATACGGACAGTCATAAGCTCTTTTTCCAAGAAATTTTAGAAATCAATAAAGCACAGTTGCAAAGTCTTCCGATTTTAAACGAAATAACAAATTTTCCCACATCTCCTCTTCTATACCCTATATAACCATAAAATCATATAATCATAAAACCTTTGCCGACAAACAGATTATATAATTCTTGAAACTGCTCACTACACAAATCTGTTGCCATTCCCATGAGCTCATCCTTTTCGCCAGCAATGGCTTTGGACTCAGTGATGCATTTGTATCTTATATAAGCACGAAACTTTTATTTGCTAAGCGTCAGTTCAAGTTCATCCGTGCACTTGAATGCCTGAAGATGCCGAAAGGCGAAACCCGGGTCGTTAGTGACAAAATTTGTGAGAATGTACATAGTTTGAACGATTCAAATTTAAGTCTTGATATGTTCGATGGATTCGGCGGTAACTTTGTGAAAGTTTATTTTTAATACCTATAATATTACAGCTAATACTCTGAAAATAAACAACGAATCTATCCTCACTACTCCGAACTTTCTTTGTTTATTTATCGGACACCTTTTTTTATCTACAAATAAAATAATGACGACTACACTTTTTTTATCCATGTCCGCTCCCAATGTAGAGCATACGGCCTCCTTATAGAGGTATCTCAACAGAATTTTTGTCTACGAGAAATGTTTGTAACTCAGTCGCTGAACGGCTCAACCTCACTTTTTTTCAAAGTGAGTATTAGGGAAAGAAGGATAAGGCAAGAACAGGACTAGTGGTTGACTAATCGCTATTGCTACACCCAGTTATTAAAGGATCAGAAGGATGGGAGGAGTGGAAATGATGTGAATTGACATCACAAACACCCAGTCTTCGATCACAACTTTGAATTGAACTATTCTCAAATTCACTGTGATCTTACCGGGAATCGAACCCAGACCTGCGTGATCAGTAGAGCAAGCTCTAACCAACTGGGCCACAGCAGACGACATATTTGATGAACATATTACATACAAGGTTGACAAATTATACACTATCGAATAGAATGTATGATAAATCAAATATATGTATTTTTAATCATCTCACATCCTTTCTCCGTAACAGTATTTTTTTTATGTCACATTAACCATCTGAAAAAATATTATTCCATAAGCTTGCAGTTCTTTTCAGGTTGGCAACCACTGTATTCCAATTTCAATATTCCATAAATGCGTTCTGCAGGATACGTCCGTTCACCCTGTTTTTAACACATGTTTTGAGATTAGTGACCAATGGCCAATTAGCTATAAACATGTGGGAGCTTTCGAAGAGCCTGTTCGATTATACCATATTCATGCCTAATCCAAATTTATTGTCGTCATATTTTAAAAAATCTATGCCAGCTTGCAATGTGAAGCATATGGCGTCCATTATTTAATTGCTCAACGTCTCCTTTCTTCGCAGAGACTAGTATTCAGAAGGATAGCGTTAGGGCATGACTAGTGGTTAGCTAATCGCTCTCGCTGCACCCAATTAATAATCCTGAAATTCTCATGACTATTAATTTACATGCTCCCAATTTATTCTTACGTGGGCGAAACTATGAGCAAAAACTTTTATTTATAAAAACTTATACCTCGCTTAGGAGGTATGAGTCACCAGTTCCAAGGGCCGTTCGATTGATCAACGCATTGCCTAGCTAGAGAAATGGACATTTTTAGTGATAATTTTACTATTTTATTTCTTGATTTTTTATGTTGATTTTGATATATTATGTAGTTTTATTTTATATTTTGTCTTATTATATTTTTCAAATACATGGAGAATTGGCGTCAGCTGTTGTATCATGTACTGTATTATTGGAAGGTTGGGACGGAACTTTTAGACAACACAAACATCACCTTAAAACAGAAATCAATAAATCAAATGCTATAGTTCTGACGATGGCGAAAGCCGAAATAGCTATCAACGCATACAAATTATTAAAAACTGTAGAACTGAAATACTTTGATATTTTTAATCTGTTATAATGTTCTTCCAAGTAAATGCCAAATCAAATGCTGTTCGTACTTGGATTCCAGCCCGTGGGATACGTTACGGAAGACAACGACGTTGACCACTGCGCTACGAAGCCGAAATAATACGATAATTCTTAAAGATTAGATTATAAACTTGAGTCGCTTACTCGCAAAACAGGGAGTAAATATTGGAAAAAAAATTACAGCACAATAACTTTCTAGCCTTAATGCTCCACGTTGTGTTTTTAAACATTTTAATAGCACACGTTTTCAATAAATCGATACCCCGAACAGGGTTCTATTATTTTTTGAAAACATATGAAGTCTCTGCTTAGGCACACCACTGGCTCTCTGTGTCGATTTTTTGCAGATAAATTGTATTGGAATAGAATAATAAAAAATGTTTATCTCAACTGAGATTAAATTTGAATCGTTCAAACTATGTACATTCTCACAGATTTTGTCACTAACGACCCGGGTTTCGCCTTTCGGCATCTTCAGGCATTCAAGTGGACGGATGAACTTGAACTGACAAAATCTGTGAGACTGTACATAGTTTGAACGATTCAAATTTAATATTGAAATTCCACCAAGCACCTTCAGTCGAAATCTTAAATTACTCAACTGAGATGTTTAGAAAATCATATTAAGCTAGAATTTTATCTCTTATACGGATTTTTGTGAACAAGTAAGTCATTTGATTATTTGCGTTAATTATAGATGTCACCGTAGACCGTTACATTCGCCCTTAAGGGACTGAACTTGATAAGATACACATGGCTGCACATGTCGGTGTTCACAGGGCGCCCCGTGAACTTTAGATAAAATTATTATGAAATCAAGTAGCGCAATCGAGATCGCTTATAATACGGGTCATTAGTGGATCTACTGCATAAGCAGCCAACATCAACTCGTACACCGCTTCGGGGGACAAATTTATGCATATTATGTATTATGTTAGTGTCAGGTCCTTAGTACTACGGTCAACGTCGCTGGCATCCGTGACGGATCTCACGAGCTCGAATCCCGAAAGAAATAGATATTTGTGATATTTAAAAATTCCCTCCCATCCCTTTTATTATAAATAACGGGCGTAACGAGAGCGATTAGCTAGCGACTGGCCTTTTCCATGCCCTACAATTTCTACCCCTACTCACTTCGAAAAAAAGAGTGGTTGAGCAACTGAGTAACAAGCTCTTCTCGTAGAAATATTTCTGTGGAGATTCCTCCATTAGGAGGCCATATACTTCTTCACTTGTAGATTTGTATATAAGATTGTTTGTGTACAAATTCAATAGTTCAGTTAAAATGTTGAAAGTTGCGCCATGATACATTTAGAGGAATCTATTGAGCATAACTTGGGCCTCGTTCTAATACCGCAATTTCGGGATTAAGAGAATTTGAGAAAGTTTCGCGAGGGCTGAAAATAAGAAAAAAAGGTTCCAACTTTTTTTTTATTTTTTGTAATTCCGTGAATTCCTAGCTCTTTGAAGTTGAAAATCTTGGAAGAGCTAAATAAAGGGCATAACAATGATATAAATTCGGTTATAAATGAAATGAAGGAATCAATAATCAGCGAATGACAGTGTTTGCTTACAGCTCTACTGAAATCTAACTGTACCAACACTATTGCTGGACAAGGAAGGCGACAGGATTTGGTTGAATAATTAGTTGCTCGTGAGACATTCCTGGTTATTGTCTTAACGCACGTTATCGAAATTTGAAACAAATAGTTTTTCGAAAAAAACGAGTTTTCTTTAGTCTTTCAGTATATTTTTTATAAATTAATCTCCGTAGCATGTTAGTATTTGTTTTATTAAATTCGATATCCATTATAGATATTATTCATTATTGAGCCTGCCGCAAGCATTCACTTGTTACATAGAAATAAACATATAATATAATACCTTCTTTGTCAAGTTAGCAAAACGCACCTATACTTGATGTATCCCCATATAAAATAACTAGCAGCTCGTTAGTTTAGTCAGCTGTCGCATCAGGTTTTTTTTACTGCCATCATCGTGTATAATAAAATAACTTTTCAGTCGGATGTATGTATGTATGGTCTTGCCGTTTCTCCCCTTGCGATTGTTTTTGTTGTACTATTTTTATTATTATAAATGTAATATAGTGGCCATGGATTGAACCTATACTGGTTGCTTGTGATCACCTGCTCTGTGGGTCTAGGAACTTGAATTTAAACCGCTGCGTTTTTACTCGGCTATTAATGCCTAAATTAATCATGTCTTTTGATCATCTGATCGATAATATTATTTCTTATCTCAACAGATGATTCTGTTTTAGTTTTCTTGAATTAATTAATACTAGCTGTAAGCCCGTTGCCCAGCAACGTGAGATTTTTGTTGCATTGTGTTTAATTTTATTTAGTTTAATTTTATTTAATTTAATTTAATTTAATTTTATATTATTTCATTTTATTTTATTTTAATTTATTTTATTTTATTTAATTTAATTTTATTTCATTAACTATTAATTTTCAAGCACGCAAACAAATACATTTCGTAGAAGAAGAAAAAGACTCGAGGACATTAGTACGCACACATTTGTGAAAAGTGAAAAGCGAGTGATTATTTTATCGACTATTAATATATAGATTTAGTATGAATAAAAAAGTGGAGACTGGAAGGTGTGAAATCGGGGACACCAGACATTATCGACTATTAAAATATAGATGGTTTTAAGGCAGTGTCTTTTAACGGGGGTGTTTATCTGTAGATATTTGGGAAGTTCTAGCTTTCAAGTTGTATTAACGAGATACTTAAATTAATTAAATGTTAATCCACATTTTGGATACACTCCAACACGTGGAGTAATAAAGTTATCAAATCGATTTGTGTAATTTTGTCTTCATTCAGTTTGTGCGTTAAATATTTGTATTGTTCTAAACTCTGTGATAAACATTGAATTAGTGAAATGAAAGTGATAGGAATATTCATTGACATTTAAATATAATATGTTCGATTAATTGTGTATTATGAGAAGTAAAACAAATATTATCAATCACAAATTATCTGATTTGAATTTCGTTTTGGATGGTTCGTCGTCGAATTTAATACTTTCACAAATATTATTAACAACGACGGTTTAACCTTTTATTTTGATTCGACTGATAAAACTTCTTGGAATCCTTCACACATCTGTGAGTACTTGTAATGTTTTAGACTTCCCTCATAATTCATGATTAAAACTTTGATTTTATACCATAATCACGTAATAAATATAAAATTTTCTTTCTAATTTCATCAATTAAGACGGCTTTAAATGTTTATCAACTTTTTCAAGTATTATGTTTTTCAACCCCGTTCGCTCCGAATGTGAAACTAATTGACTCCTTATAGAGCATCTCAGCAGAAGTTGTTTTATGAGATCTTCTTGTTGTCCAGTAGCTCGTCCGCTTTTTTCGGATAGCTATGAGGCAGAAGGATAAATCTAGGAATAGGCAAGTATTTAACTAATCCCTATTACTACATTCCATTCAAAGAATCGGATGTGTGAGCGAGCCATTGAAAGATCGCAAACATCAATGCCTAATCATCAACATCAGTGCATCATCAAGTCATAAATATAATAATGAATCAAATAATACAATTGTCCACGAAAGATACGAACCTGCGGAAAATATATTCGAAAAAATACGGCGAATACCACTTCGGCAAAAAGTGTCATTAATCATGTAAATTTAAAAAAATATGAACAGGCAAAATTAAAACAGATTAAAATAACAAAGTATTTTAGCTCTACAGTTTTTTAATAATTTTATTTGTTGATAGCTATTTCGGCTTGCGCCATCGTCAGAACTATGTTTAAACTAATGTTTTGCTCAGCTATATATACTGGCTCTGAAGAGATACACAATGCATCAAGTTATTCGCTCTAACATCCTAATTATAATTACAATATTACACTTATCAAAGAACGATTAACAATCTGGGTTTATTTCTTAAAACATTAATTAGGATAAAATTAAAATGATATTTATTATTAATGACATTACATAAAATTTATTAACTATGGCTTTATTGTTTCGAACAACAATAAGCAATATGGGTTTTTTCAAAAGTAAATTATGATAAATTATCCTAATATTTATTATTAATTACAATAGGGGTTTTAACAACGGTGATGGATTAATAATCGTTTGTTCGTTTAAGATGTTTTGTTTATGCCTATTAATCTCAAGCTGCTCTAATAAATTTAATTTTTGACCCTTATGACAAAGATGCAAAACGGTTGGCTCTAAACTTAAGTTAATGTCATGAGACTCGGTCAAAAAATGGTTTGCAAATTGTGAGTCTGATTTTGTATTGTTAAAAGATCTTATATGCTCTTTAGCACGTGTTGAAATGCTTCTACCGGTCTGTCCTATGTAGATCGCATTACACGATCCACAGGACATTTTATATATTCCGCTTCTGTCAAGGTTGTTGATTTTATCTTTACTGTTTTTAAGCTGGATTCCTAAATTATTATTAACCTTAAATGCTACGTTAACCGAATGTTTAATTTCATTGTGGATTTTTTCGCTAATTCTTCCTAGGTAGTTAATAGATCTAAAGAAGCGGTTCTCTTGTATAACGTTAGGGTAAATAAGTTGTCTTGATAGTTTTAATCGTTTTTTATGTAGTAAATTTTGTATCACCGTTGCCTTGTACCCGTTATTGAGCGCAATGTGTATGATAGTCTTAAGTTCATTTTGGTAATCAAAATTATTCATTGGCACTGATACTAATCTATGTATCATGGAATTATATGCTGCCAGTTTATGATTCCATGAGTGGAGAGATTTTGCGTGGATTGTAGTGTCGCAAAAAGTTGGTTTCCTAAAAATTTTGAATTTATGATTTTTATCTACTCTAGTTATCGTTAGGTCTAGAAAATTGATGCTTTTGTCTATCTCTACTTCTAGCGTGAATTTAATTTTACTATGTATCAAGTTAGCTTTAAGTAAAAAATTACTTAGCTGTCTATCCGTTCCTAGCCAACAAATCAAGAATCAAGATTCTCAGATGAAGAGACCAATCTTCTTGACAAAGGTTTTAAATATCAAATCCCCCAATTTCCATCAGCCAGACAACTAGAACTACTTGCGGTAGACACTGAATTGGCATTGTCAAGAGTTGAAGATAACAAATTACTTAAACATACTACAGCCAAAATAATATCAAATTCAGCGATTACAACTAAACGGAAACCTGTTAATAAAGAATTTACAACGCTTAAAAATATTAAAGCTAAAACTATTACTAACAATTTGATTATAACTAAAGCTGATAAAGGCAACTCCATAGTTATTTTGAATAAAAATGACTACATAGATAAAGTAAACAACTTTCTTAAACCATCCGAATTTACTAAACTCACAAAGGACCCGACGTCTAAATTAGCGACTAAAATCAAAAATATTGTAAAAGACTGCAACATCGTTTTCCCAACTGAATCTATGAAAAGATACGTTAACCTCATGAATCCAACGGCGCCGTTATTATATGGTCAGCCAAAAATTCATAAGACCGGAACTCCAATTCGACCAGTAGTATCCTTTACAAATACTCCGACAGTTAAATTAGCATACCTAATGAATAAAATTTTCAAAGATAAAACTAAATTCAAAGCTCATCACAGCGTAGAAAATTCGATAGACCTAATCGATAAAATTAAAAACATACAAATACCCGCGAATAGTAAATTTATTTCACTAGATGTCATTAGTCTATTTTCAAACATTCCTGTTAAAGAGTGCCTTGAGGTTATGCACGAATATCTTGAAAAATCGAAAATTCATCCATTTGAAACCGAAGAGATTTACTCTTTAATTAAAGTGTGCACCGAAAACAATTACTTTTTATTTAACTCAGAATATTATCAACAGGATGACGGTTTACCGATGGGCAGCCCTTTAAGCCCACTTCTTGCAGAAATTTTCATGAATAATTTAGAAATAAAACTTTTAGAACTCGATCATAAAAATATTTTATATTACTACCGCTATGTAGACGATATCTTGATTTGTTGGCTAGGAACGGATAGACAGCTAAGTAATTTTTTACTTAAAGCTAACTTGATACATAGTAAAATTAAATTCACGCTAGAAGTAGAGATAGACAAAAGCATCAATTTTCTAGACCTAACGATAACTAGAGTAGATAAAAATCATAAATTCAAAATTTTTAGGAAACCAACTTTTTGCGACACTACAATCCACGCAAAATCTCTCCACTCATGGAATCATAAACTGGCAGCATATAATTCCATGATACATAGATTAGTATCAGTGCCAATGAATAATTTTGATTACCAAAATGAACTTAAGACTATCATACACATTGCGCTCAATAACGGGTACAAGGCAACGGTGATACAAAATTTACTACATAAAAAACGATTAAAACTATCAAGACAACTTATTTACCCTAACGTTATACAAGAGAACCGCTTCTTTAGATCTATTAACTACCTAGGAAGAATTAGCGAAAAAATCCACAATGAAATTAAACATTCGGTTAACGTAGCATTTAAGGTTAATAATAATTTAGGAATCCAGCTTAAAAACAGTAAAGATAAAATCAACAACCTTGACAGAAGCGGAATATATAAAATGTCCTGTGGATCGTGTAATGCGATCTACATAGGACAGACCGGTAGAAGCATTTCAACACGTGCTAAAGAGCATATAAGATCTTTTAACAATACAAAATCAGACTCACAATTTGCAAACCATTTTTTGACCGAGTCTCATGACATTAACTTAAGTTTAGAGCCAACCGTTTTGCATCTTTGTCATAAGGGTCAAAAATTAAATTTATTAGAGCAGCTTGAGATTAATAGGCATAAACAAAACATCTTAAACGAACAAACGATTATTAATCCATCACCGTTGTTAAAACCCCTATTGTAATTAATAATAAATATTAGTATAATTTATCATAATTTACTTTTGAAAAAACCCATATTGCTTATTGTTGTTCGAAACAATAAAGCCATAGTTAATAAATTTTATGTAATGTCATTAATAATAAATATCATTTTAATTTTATCCTAATTAATGTTTTAAGAAATAAACCCAGATTGTTAATCGTTCTTTGATAAGTGTAATATTGTAATTATAATTAGGATGTTAGAGCGAATAACTTGATGCATTGTGTATCTCTTCAGAGCCAGTATATATAGCTGAGCAAAACATTAGTTTAAACATAGTTCTGACGATGGCGCAAGCCGAAATAGCTATCAACAAATAAAATTATTAAAAAACTGTAGAGCTAAAATACTTTGTTATTTTAATCTGTTATAAATGGAGTTCTACCAAGTAAATGCCAAATCAATTAATAAGGCAAAATTAACCTTTTCAAATATTAAAAAAAAAATCAATTTCAACTTACTGCAATTTGTTTGTCTACCGGGATTTGATATTTATTTTGCATGATAATGTAATATAAAAACACAATATTTCGATAGGCTTACGTCGTATCCAAAGATTAGTGTGAGTAAGTATTTGGGTATCTGCCGAAATCGTTACTCATGAGAAAATAATATTATCAATATGTGATCCTACCGGATCATCGAACAATCCGGTCTGGTAGATAGCTCCTGCTATCTTATATCGTGTTACCCGACTTGACGCCTCACAGATTTTCAAATTGATTATGGAGTAACTTCGTCAGGTACTCATTAGGTGGACTTGTGATTGAGTCTAGCAATAATTGACTGTTGCTCTGGTATCAAATATAATGTGATTATAAAGAAATTAAAGGTAATACTTATAATATTTAAAAAAATACTTTTTCTATAATATTTTTTCAGTTGCATTTCATTTGATTTTAAACGAAATGTCTACAGTTCAAGTTGACCAATCACATAAATAAAAAAATATATATTTTAGATAATTTATTCACACATCAAAATTTTTACTCAACTTTGAAATCAAGATGCATGTAAGATATTGTTTTCTTTTCAATTTTATGTACGACAGAACACTTGTTCGATGATCGGTGTTTAGTGTTTATTCTTGGTGAAATGGCAGTGTATTAAAAAGACATGTCTTGATTTCACTTTATATGTTAAAGATACGGGGCTATTTATACCAGTGCTTCCCAACCCCTTTCATGCCACGGCCCTCTACATCTGAAAAAATAATCTTCGGACCCCCGATTTTTTTTATTTCACATGTTTATATTTTAACACAGAATGTTCACAAATAAATATTTGTACTCTCTACTGAAAATTTTCGCAGACCACCGCGAAAAACCTACAGACGTCAGGTTGGGATGCACTGATTTATACAATACTAAGTGAAATATTTATTTATTGAATTGAGAATTACTTGTAGAATACAGTGAAAATAGATCAAATTATTTTAGGTCTACAAATATTATTTTTTATTTGGATGACGGCTAATTTGCCGTATGCACTCATCAGAACTATGGTCAAACTTGTAATAACTTAGCTAGGTATACTGTCGTAGAAGAGATACACAATACATTTCGTTCACCCTAACATTCTTATTTATATTGCAAAATATAGTATGTATTCTATTTAAAACATGGTGAAAAGGCGTTACATTAATAAACTGACTTAAGTGTTTCTCGGAATGACAACACATATGAATATTGAAAACACTTTATAAATTATAATTATCAATCAATCACCGTTGCAAAGACTCGTGTAATTATTTATATATAATCACTTAAATTTAAACTAATTTGATTTGAATAATCCCATATTTGTTATGATTCTGAGAAACACCTTAGTCGATTTGTGTATTTTTCCATAATTTATGAAATACAATAATATAGTATTTTACAATATAAATTAGGATGTTGTAGTGGACGAGAAAATGTATGTGTATCTCTTTTAAACTAGTGTATAAGAACTAAGTTAATGTAAGTTTAAACATACATAGTTCTGACGACGGCATGACGTTTTTCAAATCAAAAAAACAATTCCCACTGAACCGAAGTCGTAAACTTTTTAATTATGTAAGTTTTATTTTTGCAAAAATAATATGACGTGCTCTTTTTCTCTGGCAACTCCCCTCTCTTTTTCATATCGCGTAACTTCAATGACTATTGAGATGAATTCATAAAAAAACAACCCCTTCATTACGCATTGCATTCTACTAACCCAGATCCGACTCGTTTAATTTCAACCCTTGCAGTAGCAGGACAATGGTAGTGGGGTGAAAATATTCCGGGTCGATCGAACTGTCTCACTGACACACCTACCACGGTTGCAACCTGCAACCCCTGATTTTGCATACGCTACCTCCCACTCCAAATCATCATAGAATCTGAATCCGTGACAGTAAATACACGTAAAAATGTACTTGGCTGCAATAGACTCGACTCCATCAAATTTGCGGTTTGGTAAAATATTGAGTTGAAGTTGGTGATTGCTTAAGTTTTTTTTCGGAAAATTATATGTATGCGTATAAAAAATCGCGAAGTTGTTGGCTTCCGCGACGTATCTCACGAGTTGAAGCCCCAGTAAGAACAGACTTTTTTTCAGAATGTATAAAAATATTCCGTACCATCCTTTCAATCCTACAATAACGGCATAGCGAGAGTTTTACTCCCGTCCTACCCCATTCTTTCTGTCCTTACTCTCTTCGAAAAATATAGTATTAGGCAACGTATTAACAATCAGTTCATATAAAAGAACTTAATAATAAAAATAATAAAACATTTTTAGTACTTTTTCCACATAAAATTTATTAGATCAGGACCGGTTTCGCTCATGATGAGCATTGTCAACTGATAAAAAAAACAATAAAACAGTGATATTTATACAAAAGTTAAGTGATAAAAACAAGGTATGACAAACAATTGGTATTACAACCTAGCAAAAGAATTGAAGCAAAATACAAGGAAAATAAACTATAAATAAAAAGTTGAAGACCACTTAGCAATGAAAACTATTACAACAAAAACCAATTTGGTATGAATTATCATTAACAAAGTAAAAGCCAACAATTAGTGTATATAATAAATAAATCTTAATGTCTGTCAACCAAATTGAGTTTGGAAAATCCAGTAGAGTTCAATCCAACAAAATTGATTCCTGCGAAAAGAATAAAGGCAATATCAATTCTTACAAAATAAAACGTATGTTGAGGTACCTACGTTAGAAAGCTTTATGCTCCACATTGGTAGCTGTTGACAAAACAAAAAAGATGTTTACAGAATACTTTGTACCCATTTATATGTTTACTATTTTAGTTCTGATCCAATTTCGTTATAAATTCATATAACACTCATATCAAATTGGTTATATAATGGAAAACTAATACTTAGCTACTGAAAATTAGGTTACAGCTGGTGTGAGCTTTCCTGTCAAAACTGTCCGTCCGAAGATGTCGTTGAAATAGTAAATCATTCTATACAATTTACACCTATTGTATTCAATCACGTAGATAATAATAAAAAAAAACAAATAAGAGCTAACAGTACTTTCTAAATGATAATTTAAATGGAACGAGTGGTTTACCCCTCTCGATTTTATTTTCCTTGTTTTTCCCCCTACCTCAAATTTTCCCTTACACTACGACTGATGTTTTTTATTACTGTACATTTAATTTGACGATACTTCTCAAATAAGCGAATCGCTTATCTTGTTATACTGAAAGAGTAATTGATAAGATTATACTTAATTTTATACTTTTAAAGATTGTTTACTTATAATATGCCAAATATTAACCTATATCTGTTTAAACATTTATTAAACATTTTGAATATTTGTACAATACGTAAACAGATACCATAAATTTCAAAGATATTCGTGGGAGTTCTTTTTTTGTCGGTATTACGTCGTCAATGATGCAAACGTAGGTTGCGTCTCGCAAGGGTTGCAGAGCCTATTGTGATAGCCAGTGGTAAGGAGAGGTAAAGTTTTTTTAGGTGAACGGGGGTAGCTGGAGTGGACCTCGAAGCCCTACCCTTATTTAAACAGCTTCGCCGACACGTTTGTTTAATTATGTCTGCCTGCTAACTGCTTCACGGAGGGATCACTCTTTTCAGAACCGTGGAGGGTGGCTTTTTCTGCAAAAAATCGATAGCGTCCCCGTTTTGACCCAAATATGACACTCATTTCGCGTGTAGTACTGCAAGGGGAGTGAGATTGTCGGGGTCATAATGTACCCCAATTGCTGCGAACATGGTTATTAAAAAAATACATATAATATTCTCTAGAAAAATCAAGCATTACCGGCGTTTCCTAAACACTTAAATAAATTCATTAAGCAAAAAACGCATCATAATAATTAAATTTAATAATCGGGTCGTGGCGCAGCGGTCAACGTCGTTGGCTTCCGTGACAGATCTAACGGGTTCGAGTAGCAATACAGAGTATTTTTTCAATAGATTTTCTGTTCGAATGCATGGGTGTTTGTAATATCTAAAAAACTCAACACAGCACAGCTTTATTTAGCATTTTATTCTTATTTTATTTCGAAATATAGATACAATTTAAATGTAAGAATGCATTTTGCTTTTCACAAAAAAAAATATAATTAAAGCCTGCAATTCTAGTTTCCGGAACCTGGTGGATTTGGATCATGGGTTCCGGGTCCGTGTTTGAGGTCATTACCCGGTGGCGGGTCCGCATCGAGTCGTTCCCTGAATCCCTTGTAGTTGCGTAACAGAATTTTGACTACTAAATGGCTATTGAATAAACGCTTTGATGTAATATCTTTCATGCTGTTAACACTTATCTAGCTTCCTTTGTAGTATAGGTAATAAAATGACACGAATATACCTTCACCATAATAGTTATTACGTCGGCTGAATGAATTACCCGCATGCCTCTTCCCTATGGCGTGCCATGATGAACGGCAACAACTTGGATCTCAATTAAACGTCATTGTACGTACATACTTCATATCTACCGACTTAGTATATAAATAATAATAAATTTCGCTTTATATATACGTAATTTATGTGCAATCGACTTGCATATTGTAAGTGCTGCATGGCATGCGACTTGGACGTTCCAATATTTTAATAAAGCGGCCATTTATTATTTCATTGTAAATTATTACTAGGGTACTGTGATGACAAACGGTTATAACAGCTTTTTTCAATTTTTGAGTGTTCTTCCATAATATGTACATTCTTTGATATAGAAGAAAATAATAGAGTTGAAACATTATTCGTCACAAAGTTATGTTAAAGATATCATCACCTCGTGTATACGTGAACAAATATAAACGTAGGTAGCCTTTGAATGTGTTTTCTGTCAATTGTTGGTCGAACGATATTACATACTAACATTAAATAATAACCCTCATTTTTTGTACTTATTCCACAATTTTCTGATGACGACCGGCTTTTCTCCTCGCGAGCATTTTTAATTAACGTATAACAGAGCTATTTATATAATCAGTTGACAATGCTCGCAATGAGCGAAACCGGTCCTGACTTATTAATTAAAGTGGAATGAAGTACAAAGGAATTTGTGTTTTTATTATTATAATGCAGTGATGCACAACCTTTACCTTCTAGCGGGCCGCATAAAACAAATTATCGTGAGTTCGGGCCTCAAATTAGAAAAAAAATAAAGTACGCTAAATCCATTTTTATACAGAACATATGTACGTTACATGTAAAACAGCCTTAAAACCGTGTAAAAAAGATTGTGAATTTAGATAAATGAGTAATAGGTTTCATTATATTATTTTGACAGTGTTATTTCGAAAACGTGAACATAAATAAGCCATGCAAAAAAGGATTATGAGTACTTGCTTATTAAAAATCGTTTCAATGTGAAATATGTATGTTTCATTTATATGCAATTCATAAGTTAATTCATTATTGGTTTTTGTTAATTTTTCACTTTTTTTTTTTAATTTAACATAATATTTGTAAGCCTGTTTTTATGAACCGATTTATTCTCCCTTAATAAAGAAAAAGCTTGCTTACATTTATTAAATAAATATTTTACGTGAAAAAAATATGTTTGAGAAAAATATTAAAGGTCCGCCACAAAATTCAAAAAGGGCCGCAGTTTGTGCATCACTAATATTATGCCTTTCCAACAAGTATTGACAGTGAACACCCTAAAAGAGATTTATATAATAAGTATTGCATGACTTTTGAAAACAATTTATAGATTATTTTTCACAGATGAAATTATAAAGAAAGGAAATGAAATTGCTAATTACTTATAGTGTAATTGGTATTTTTTTTCAATATCAATTGTTGTTTATACCTTTTCATTTAAATTTATTTTTGTATAAATAGCATTGTTAATTTATATTTCTTATCAGTTGACATTGCTCGCAACGAGCGAAACCGGTCCTGACCTATTAAATAAAGTGGAATAAAGTATAAAGGAATATTGTGTATTTATTAATATAATGCCTTTCCACCAAGTATTGACATTGAACACCCTAAAAGTGGGAAATGAAATTATCTACAATTAAAATGTAAACGATCTCTTCAAAAATTAATTCTCAAATGTTCATTAAATATATTTTTGCAAATGGGAGATATTTACAATAAAATGATGAATTATTTATTTTTCAGATGTCGTAATATTTTATTAGCATTTCTTTACAATTTGTATGTTAATCATTATTTATTTATTTTTGTTCAAAACGGGATGCTTGCATGTTTATATTGACAGATTCTCTTCATTTACGGTGGCAGACAGTGACACAACGCATTAGATTTAGAAATAAACAAGTACCTATTTTACCTGTACTAAAAAAATATGATATTATTCTTTATATAAAATTCCGTTTATATAAAGTGTTAAATGGTGTGTCAAAACCTTGAAGTGACACTTTTTTTCCATTTCCCCTTTCTTATAAAAAACAGTTGCGAATATAAATCATTCTGTGGAACAGACAGAAGAGGAGAGGAGGCAAATATGGACGCACACGCGTCGCTGCATCCCTATGTCTCGCTATTGAGCGATCCTACTCTAGTTGAGACTTGTGCAAACTACCCTTGTCTAGTTTTCTGCACTATATATTTCAGGGTTTCCCATACTATGTTCAACTGGTTTTCCGTTGAATACTACTAGTGTTCTACAGAACCTGATTAGGTGTGTAGGAAACGCGAACACCTACATAATTTAAAAACAATTATTTTGCAATAATTTCCAAAAACTAGTAAGGTAGATTCCTGAGCTCGGAATCAATTTACTTTGACAGCTATACCAGTAGGCTTATACGCAAGTGAACGTCTAATTTAATTGATTTAATCAATGACTCTGATTTGAAACAAAAATACAAAGTTTAGCCATTCAATGATTGCTGGTCGAGTCTGTCAAAAGAGTCATCCAATATGTAAAATAATCATATTATTGTTTTACTTTCATTTTATACAACCTATTTATAGATACAGGATTTTCTTATTATACTGCAACGATGTCAAAGTGCAGGGACAGGTTCCACCGTTCCACGCCACCCCAGATATTTAAATCACCAAGAAGATTCGTAATGCAACGACTTAATAATACCCGTATCGTGTACGTGATATTTTTCAATTACATTTTTTTTTATTCTCACTATTATGAATAACTATTTTTTTTAAAATAAGCCATATCGTTAAAATTACTATATTTGAGAAGTGTTCTTTTGCAGGAAAGGTTTGGGAAACCCTGGCTTAGTTAATGCGTGCTACTCTCAGTGAGCTGAAACAAGTGGCACATGTTACACAAATCGGACGTTACGTCTTAACTTATCCAATATCGTTTATGTGCAAAAATGACTTATCCATTGTATGCATATACAATTTTATGGAAGTCGCAAAATTTGTTTATTTTACTTCGTAATAAAACATGTTAGGTTTTTACTAACGGTACATTGTCAATTCAGTGCTTATAAGTGCTATAACTGTGAAACCACAAATTCAAATCAAATAAAACCTTTAGTGGTTGTTGCAAGTTATACTGGGCTTATTTATTTTTGCTGCTGGTAACAAAATATTTTTAGAAAAGCTTTTTGGAATCCTTTTTTATGGAATATCCAAATTTAAAGTTAAAATTTAACTCGGTGACTGAACTATCATGTGGTCTTCAGAAAGATAAATGGCCGCATCAAATGCGTTATGATATAACAAATTTTTGGTTGGTAAAATCAGTAATTATTTTTGATGAAAGTTGTAATTAAAAGACTGACTAAGATTAATTAGAGTAGCCGCTATAATAGTTGTATTATAAAAAAATATTTCTAAATACCACAATTATGGCTCTACATATTTGAAAGCTTATCGCATCACGCTAAAACACGGTTCCGTGACTCAACGTTTGACTAGCCTATCGCGTAAAAACACGGCTCCGGGAACCAACGTGTTAACAGAAAAAAATGTTTAGTTTCGCGTTAATCTTTGATTCTATGCTTTAATTATGACTGTTTCAATATTGTATTTGTTATGGATTTTTAAAATGTTTCCCTATACTGGCCTTCCGCTCTGTGGCCATGCACAGCCGGCGAATTTGAATTTAGATTAGTTTATTTATGCGCTCAATAAAGGAGGGCTTAATTCGCAGCGTGAGGATTAAATCAGATCACGTATACGATCGCCTGTTCGATCATTTGTACTCACTCAGGTCACAATGTTCTCCTTCGCCGACGTAAAAAATATTTATTTACATTCATAGTTAATTCATTTATGATTATTTTAATGCCATGATTAATTTAAATTGCCTCCTGGCAATATATCAAAGTGATTGCCTTTGAAGACAACTTTTATATATTACATTTTTTACGATCAAATGAAAATAAAATCGTTTTACTATTTTTTTTTAAATAGTCGAATAATTCTTTTATAAATATAGTCAATGTTTATGTGAATGTATTCATTTTGTTAACGTTAATTTAAAAATAAATAAACAGTGCGTTTTGGTTTAGATGTGATTATTTATTGAAAAAATTAGGAAGTCACTGTTTAAGTAAGCCACTTCCCTGTCATTTTTTTACAGATAAATTTTATTGGCATAAAACAATAAGAAATACTCAACTCAACTGGTATGATTTAAGATTTCGACTGAAGGTGCTCGGTGGAATTTCAATATTAAGTTTTGAACCGTTCAAATTGCATAATTACAAATTGAGTAATGTACATAATTTGAACGATTCAAATTCAACTGGTATGTTTTGAATATCCTGATTTTATCAATTACACGGAAGTTTGTTAACAAGCCATTTAATAACTTATTTTAATTAATTATAGGTGTCGCTGTAGACTTCTTCATTCACTCTTAACGAAAACTATAGGGTAGGTTGGTAATGTTGAAAAACATAACATTAAATTCATCGAGTCTTTTGAAAAATTCGCTTCAAATAATTGACCACAAACCCGATAAGAACGGAAAAAAATAGTATAAAAATACAAAAAATCAGGAAAAGAGTGACTTTCCACCAAAAAAATATTGTCATAGTAGGACTCCTCTATTATACTAGGTCTGGTTGTAACATCTGAAGTTGCAGCTTAGTACTTTAAGTCGACAATATTTTTTTAAACACTACAAAATTACGAGGTAACCATACATTGCAGCTTTCTTACAAATGGCCGCGCCTTTTTATAATCGTTCTTTCGATCTAGACGTGGTGTTAATAACATACTGAGTAAACACCTTTTTAATCGGATCTCATGCGGAGGGCGAAACATCGGAAACAACCCCTCCCTACCTCGCTGTTAATGAATAACTCTTGCAGGCTTTACAGTAATTACTTTAGCATTGCAACAGGTGCAGTAGTAATTTTATATTACTTTATTTAATAGTTTGAGACACTTTTTCTTAGTCTCTAGTAGGGCATCCAATCCCGGGATCCGGGATCCCGTAATCTCGCGATCCCGGGATTTCGGGATTGAGAATTTTTGAGCAAATTTTCGAAATTTACACGAAATTGGTAAATTGAAGATTTCAAATTCCTCGGTGAGCTAAAAAAAAAAAATGAGTTTTCGTGAGATTCCAGGAAAAAGTATACCAAATCGGGGATTTCAAATTCCTCGGTGAGCTAAAAAAAAAAAAACGAGTTTCCGTGAGATTCCGGGAAAAAGTATAGCAAATTGAGGATTTCAAATTCCTCGGTGAGAAAATCTCAATCCCGGGATCCCGGGATTCAAAATAAATCAATCCCGAAATCCCGGGATTGGAAAAAGGCTTTGAGGGATTGGATACCCAAGTCTCTAGGTACTACCACATTCAAAGAGGGCGATCGTAAAAATGTTAATTAATTAAAATAATTTTGCTAAACGCGTCTCCGTTACATATTTAGAATAATATATAAATAATAATAAAACAAATAAAAATATCTTAGTAAAGATAGTAACATTATTATTCTACACTGTCCGAGCACTCCATATCATTTTACAATGTGTTATAATCAGTGGTGTAGTGGTAAATAAATAGGTACCTGGTCGGTCATTGACTTCTTCCTTATTCCCCACAAGTTTTAACAATCAAATCAATAAAAAAACGCGCAATTAAAATTAGAAAGAGGGGTGGTATTTCACCACGTTACATGTGTACATTTATTTGTTTTATTTTTGTAAAATCCGTCGGGTAAATCAATTTTGATGTAATGCTTTTAAATTGTATGAACAGTAATTTAAGATTTCGACTGAAGGTGCTTGGTGAAATTTCAATATTAAATTTGAATCGTTCAAACTATGTACATTCTCACAGATTTTGTCACTAACGACCCGGGTTTCGCCTTTCGGCATCTTCAGGCATTCAAGTGCACGGATGAACTTAAACTGACGCTTAGCAAATGAAAGTTTCGTGTTTATATAAGATATAAATGCATCACTGAGTCCAAAGCCATTGCTGGCGAAAAGGTATGCTGTATGAACAGTATTTTGAATATATGTATGTACTTGAAAATTAAGTTACAAGTCAAAAAGGTGGCAGGGCGGCGCTCTGGCTCATTTTCAGGTGCTAGGTCGCCGACCTGGCCCCACTACACCACTGGTTATAATGCAAAACTGTGAAAAAACATAATTAACAGCAATTAAGAGCGTGTCAAGTAGTCAGCGACGTTGGCTTTGGTTACGCAGGTTACTGGCTCGAATCCCAGTGAAAACAATTTTTATAAATTGGTTTTAAATTGATTTAAGGATTTCTGTCCAAAGGTATAGATGTATGTGATGTCTTGAATACCCTCCCACCCATCTTATTCTAAAAACGAGGAGTCCTGTATTTGTCTAATCATTCCATTCCCTACTTTCTTTGACAAAGAGAGGTTGAGCAACTGAGTAACAAACAGTTCTCGTAGAAAAATATTATGTGAGATACCTTCAGTAGGAGACCATATGCTCCATATTGAAAGCGGGCATGCATAAAAAAAAGTTTAAAAAGTAAAGCTTTGTAAAGAAATGTAAGTCTTCGATATGTATGATAATAATTATTGTTTATTTTATTCCAGGTATGTATACTTCAAACGATTTTCGCAACATGGTATGGTATCAGGAACGATGTCCCAACCTCCCAACTTCTGATATTTCTCCCCGCGGCGATGTTTGGTTCTTGAGGTAAAAACAATCTATTGTAAATATGAAAATTCCTTCATTGCTTTGAGATTGTAAGCTCTATATTTCTTGTACTGTTAACAGGTATATATATATTAACACAATTTAATTATTTCTCTTTTGCTTGTTTACATTATTATATTTTTCTTTTATACTTACTATAATATGATTTTACCACTTCTCGTATTTATTATTATTTTTTTATATAAAATAATATCATTCGTTGACTACCGTTTTGTTAAAGCTTTACCATTCTTATTAACATAAACACAAGTTCGATTCAATAGTTAGGCCCTTATTATAGAACTAATATTATAGGTAGAAATTTTAAGGTGTGCATCGGTAATTATTATTGGTATAAAAATCATTTTATTAAAAAGTAAAACACATTTTGTACTAATTTCACATTATTCGCAATCATAACATCGCGAGCATTTCCAACGATATTTAAAACTATACAAATAACAGAATTAAGTGAGTAATATAACGAAGCGTCACAAACAGTGGCAAAGAAATACGAAAAAAAAAAAATTATTTATTTAATTGATTGATTTGGCATTTACTTGGTAGAACTCCATTATAACAGATTAAAAATATCAAAGTATTTTAGCTCTACAGTTCTTAATGATTTTTATGCGTTGATAGCTATTTCGGCTTTTGCCATCGTCAGAACTATGTTAAAACTTATATTTTGCTCAGCTATATATATATATATATATACTGGCTCTGAAGAGATACACAATGCATCAAGTTATTCACTCTAACATCCTAATTCAAATTACAATATTACTCTTATTAAATGTGATTCTAGTGTTTCAAAGAACGATAAGCAATTTGGGTTTTTTCTTAAACCATTAATTAAGATAAAGTTAAACTGATATTTATTATTAATTACATTACGTTAAATTTATTAACTATGGCTTTAGTGTTTCGAAAAACAATAACCAATATGGGATTTTTGATGGGTAGAAGGGAAGAAGGGAAGAAGGGAGGGAAGAAATTTAATGTCACAAATTATGAATGAATTTAATTTATTAATAATTTATGTTTTTTAAAAATATAAAACCTCTTGTAAGTAAAACTAATTATAAATCAACAATATTTTTTTTTATTATAAATAGCTGGTCTGTCTACATTCGATCAAAATTCACGATGCGAATCAGAGACAGAATGGAGAAAATGTGTGTGGGAAAGAGTGAGTGTGCTGATCGAAAGTGTGTGCTTGTGTACAACGTTACAGGTAGACCGATTAATGAAGCAAATATAAACGGGTCTCACTTATAAGATGTTCACTGTAAATACTTTGGTGGAAAGGCATTATTTGTACTAATTCTCACTTTTATATAATAAGATCAGGACCGGTTTCGCTCATCGAAAGCATAATCAACTGATAAGATAATACAAATTTATTGTTATTTATACAAATCAAAATAAAATTAATAAGGTAAAATAAACAATTGGTATCGAAAACTTGCTTTGGTATTAATAACAAATAATTACTAATTTTGTCAATATTATACCATCAGTAATTAATTATAAAATAAATAAATTGATAATTGTACTTTTTAGCAGAGCTGTGGAGTCGTAGTCGGAGTCGCGGTGTTTTGACCGGAGTCGGAGTCGTCAAAAATGAGCAGCTCAATTTTTTTTTGAAAAATATATTTAATGATGTGTATTCAAACATGAATAGTTCAAAGAGTTGACATTTCATGCATGGCTGATTAAAGATGATGTTGCTACACATACATATAAGTTCAAAGGAATTTTTTGAACAATTTCCTCGGAGTCGTCTTTTTTTTACACGACTCCACAACCCTGCTTTTGAGCCTGAAAACCAAATGCAATAATTTGGGGGCTTATAATAAATTCATATTTCATAGAAATTTGATTTTGTTATATGACTGGCGATAATATATAATATCATAAATACATGTACATATTCGTTTTCCACCATAGTAATCGGTATTTTCTTTATCTAAAAGGTTAATAACGTGGGGAGACTCTTATCAGTTTTTTTAGTCGGACGAATGAGCACAAGTGTCAAATATATGATGTTGATATTGCGATTGAAAAATGTTGCCATAAAAGCTTAACGTTTCCAAGTATGACGTTTTTATCTGCCTTCTAAATCTCAGATTCCCAACATTTTTGATATGTATGACGTATTTAACTTTATTAAAGACAGTATATAAAAAAAGATTGTGTATATTTTTAAACAAATAGTACAAAAGAGTTTTTGTCATTCAATTTTTAATATATTGCTTTAATACCAAGAATTCACAATAAAGACCTTAAAAGTGATAGATAAATATTTATTTTTATTTAGTAAAAAATATATTTCTCTATTACAAGAGTATATTCAATGCAAACATTTTTTTAGATAAATTCCCATTCATATCTATAGCAATGTTATGAGGGTTTCAGTTTTGGTCGCCTGGCCGTTATCAAAAACATTATATTGTATTTATCAATATTAGATTATCAGTCCAATATACTGTGCTTAAAATTGTTATTTAGTATTCCGAGAAAACTTATAGGTATGTATCTTCCTTATCTGAGATAGACAATATACATATTGGATATCATAATACATATTAATAAGTAGTGAGTGCATGCAGTGTTGAAGCAAAACCTCCAAAAATATGTGAACTGTACTAAATATAACTTGCTATAGTTACACGTGAATTCGAGTGAAGTGAGTGATTTTTATATGCATATCGACTGTGGAAAGGAAAAAGGACGTTTTTACAGGAGACACAAAAAACTTTTTTTGATGATTTTGGGTCAAAGGTAAACTATGAAATATACACAACTTTAAACTGCACGGTGACTGATAAACTAATTTTATATTGACTTAACCTAATATTAATTTAATAAATTTTCCAAGAAAAACCTTTTTTTAAGTCCTTTCTCCCGTTCGCAATTTTCACATTCCCTTCCTTTTTTCAAACTTTAAAGCGAAACTTACACACTAATTCAGCATTTTCAGCTTACATCCTTTTGATAGAACGTGTATCAAGTTGTATACATTGTGATAATCGAAAAAAAGCTGTTTTGGAAAAACTTTGGGTTACGTCCTTTTTCCTTTTCACAGACGATATGTACAACTTACGGTTTCATATAATAAAAATACATCGTTGAAAAGGGTCACCAATTTTTTAATCTGTGAAAATTGATTGAAATAAATATTAGCAGGTTTAAAATATGCCAATTAATCGTGAACAAGATTATTGAAGTATTTTTAATTCGGCTTTGGTTGATTTTCAATGCAGAAATTTCAGTATTGAAAACACACCGTGAATACCGGTTTCGGTAACGACCCGGGATTCTCCTTTCGGCATCTTCAGGCGCTCAATCAAGTGCACGGATGAACTTGAACTGATACCTAGTAAATGAGTGTTTCGTTCGAATGTCAGTTCAAGTTCATCCGTACACTTGATTGAACGCCTGAAGATGCCGAAAGGAGAAACCCGGCTCGTTAGTAGAAAAAATCTGTGCGAATGTACATAATTTGAACGATTTAAATTTAACCAAATTATTGGTTGTAAAAATGAAACAATTATTATAGTATTTCGAAAATGGAATGTGCAGAAAGCAACAAAGAATGAGTTTTAAATATTTACAGGTTCTAGAATTTATGAGCCAATGGTGTGTTATCATTTTAAGAAACCGTAAGCTTTTTATGAAAAACTCCTGTTTATGAAATATTTTTTATTGACGGTATTTTATATGAATTATCGAAATACCGATTTTGATTTTATCGTCCCGTTTTGCGATCCCAATTGGTCGTTTATCTTGTTAAAAAGTTATTTAATATGAAATGCCGATATATCGGCATTGCAATCCCTAGAGCGGATCCAGTAAATAAATGGTGAATTGAATGGGGGTTGAACAGGTAGTTTCCATTATTGCAAAACAATCTTGAATTAAAACAGTAAACGTCACCAAATTGTATCGCCACCCAGTTATTTGAAGAAAACATATCCGTAAATAAGTCGCCACTTTTTTTTTCAAAAAAACCCGTAAATATTTCATCAATTGCTTACATTATTTAAATTACCTAAAAGTAAACATTCCAAAATATAAACAAAACAAAAATTTATTTTAAACATTTTTATGCTAACAAAATTACCGTATCTTAGCTCTTATCTGTGGTATCTAGTGTCGCTTTTTATTTAATATTTATTGAAAGAATAAAAAATATTATAAGTAGGTGTGTACTATTCTTAGAATGTTAACCCTATAGTAACCAGGTGTCAGTATGTTTTTTTTTTATTTTTATTTACTGAAATCAATATTAAAATGTTTGTTGCATATACCTAGGTCAAATATACAAAATTTATTTCGTTTTCGAAGAATTTTTTGTTACAAATTGTTAATTCCATCAATACACCATCGTCAGAATGATATGTCGGTTCGGCATGGCATGATTATATTATTTGATTTATCCTAAAATAATTTGAGGGCTTTTTACACAATACAAAAAATATTGATTCTGTCGTCAATTATCAACCAACTTATCCGTCGATAAAGATTGTTTAAAAAAAGAGGTGTGATAAAATGAATTTGTTTTCTGAATTCAACTCGTGACTGACGGGTTAGTTGTAATGAATAACGAATGACCTCCCATAATATTGTGTATATTTGCGAACCGGGGCGAATGAACCGTACTACGATGTGATATTCGATGACATTTATTATTAGTCCAATGTGAAAAAAATGCGTGTTTTCGTGACATTGATTATACGTTGATAGCGTCACGGCTTACTATCGCCTTTTAATATATTATATATTTTTTTTATTTATCTTAGTAATATTTATAGCGTCACTTTTTTACTTACATTCTAAGATTCCCCTACAATATAAGCTTCTTAATCAATCGTTTTTTATAGACCAATAAAAAATACATCATTGATAATTTTAAGATTGTTCAAAGAAAAATGGTTCACAAATCTTATGTATTTTAAGCATTCAAATGTTATTTATTATTCATGAATTTCTAATTTTACCGTTGACCTAATGATTTTTTTTAAAGATTTAAAATTAAAAAATATTTGACATTACAGCTTTACGCCAATGCGTAAAATATTTTAAGTTGAAAGATCATACGAGATATACTCGATGAGAATTTTTGTAAGTCACATCAGATTAACCCAAGGAGAATTAACTTCACAAACACCCATGTCTTGGATCTCAAATTAAAATTGAAAAAATCCAATTTGACACGGATCTTACCGGGAATCGAACCCAGTCCCACCTGATCGGTAGTGCAAGCTCTAATCAACTAGACCATGACGGGCTTCACAAGTTATTATTAATGGACTCGCATTAATAATTACTTGTGAAGAAGGGAAGATACGAAAATAAATAAAGTTATCAACGTTGCCAATAGGGCTTGTCGGTATTAAAAGCCGATTTGTTGGCAAAATTTCTGACATTCGAAAACCGGTTCTTCAACTTCGTAACCGGTTGTGCCGATTTTTCCATAAACGAGTCTATAGACAAAATGACAGAAAATTTGGATCTTTTATTTGATGGCTTAATGACCATATGCCCCGCATCATTACCCATAGAAAAGGTATTTTCGATATCAGGAAATTTTGCTACAAAACGATCAGTGGACTCTTTGTGTTTTCTTAAATCATATTTTCTGAGGTGTAACACCGAATAATTTCTTGTTGTGTTTTATTATGTACATAAACATTAAAAAATACACTTTCTCTCTATTTTAATTGAATTATCCATTTTTGTAAAACTTGGGAAACCGGATAAAACCGATTTTTAGACAATATTGACATTCGAAAACAGGTTTTTTCAAAAGTCGGTTTTTTTATAAGCCCTAGTTGCCAACCCTTATTATTAATAATTATTATTATTTTACACGTAGGAACTTAAAAACAACTTTAAAAAGCTTCACATTTAAGACATTGATTTAAATTATTTTTGTACTTTTTTTTAAAACAAAATCATATTAGTGGTCCGCGGGATTGAAAATTGTAATTGTATTGGTTCGTGAGGTCCAAAACATTGACGACCGCTGGACCAGACAACTATTATTCATTGTCGTAGTAAATTCATGACACAATTCATACAATTATATTTTTTAATTAAATGACAAATATTGATTTAAATCGCTGAGCCAGTACTCTTTTATTAATCTATCTTAAGCACTTGTGCATAGCTCAAAATCAGTCCAGAGCAGCTCTGCTCGGATCGTAGAACGTTGGCTGTATACGGTAGCGAAAATATAACCCATGAATTAAATTTTCAATATTTATTTTTATTTTACGTGTAATTTTTCGGCGCTTTCGTGCAATCTGAAATACAGGTCCTCCAAAGTTAATTGCGCATTGAAGTGCTTAATTGTCTTGTCAAAAATATCAACTCTATTTCAATACAATGTCCAATATTGCCCCAACCAAAAGGTAATAAACCGGGGATTGATTTTACGACCCATGTTTTTGCATAGCGCAGTAGAATTATTATTTTATTTTATGATCAATAGCATTTTCAATAATAGGCACTAATAACATAAAATTTACTACAATGATTGTTGTTTCGCATTGAGGTCGCCAAAGTTCGTTTAGTTACAACGTTTTTGGAATCCCCCCTTGCAACTTCTTGCAGTGGGTTTCACAATTATGATTGCATGCCTGCAGTTGCATCACTGCATCCTTTGCTTCTCACGAATGTCATTAAATTTTGTATTAGGAATATATTTTACGAGTCGTTTTAACAATATGCCATAATTCACATCTTTATTACAGAAACAATGCAGTAAAACCTCGATGTAACGGAATAAATGGCATCTGATAAAACTAAAGGTCCGTTACATTATTAAGTATGTTTTCCAAATGCGTCTCAGCGACAATATAACACCGGCGGTACTCAACCTGCGACACGTTCAGATTTTATGTGAGGTCCACAACAACCATATTCACCTGATGCTTTTCAAACATCTGGTATTGTATACACCAAGGTGGGGAACCTTTTCATTTCTTAAGGCCACATTCATTTATCTGATTCAACATAAGACCGCAGTAAAGAAAACATTGACACCTTCCCCACTTTTTTTCGACTGTCGAACATATAATGGGTTGATTGAAGTGAATATTTTAATCAATTCAAAAGGTCGAATCAGAGTAGCCTAAGAGCCGCAGGTTCTCCTCCACTAGTAAACACTATTAATATGCCGTGGCCCTCGTAATGCAGTAAAAGTCGGCACGCGGCCCAGACAAAAAAGGTTGAGTATCGCTGAGGTTAACGGTACAAATTTACATACATGGGATATGTACACATTATCTTATTCCTATAGTTAACGGGTTAACTTTAGTTAGTTAACGGTTAACGGTTAGTTATAGGGTTAACCCTCCAAGGACGAGCGTCACCATATGGTCACACAAAACACCGTTGTCTATTGATCCCACTATTCATACTTTTTCTACCTGAATATCGTTGCTTTTGCTCATATTTAGTTAAGAAGGGTACGGACTACAGTAAGTCGTCAGCCGTAGTAACAGGAACGGTCTCCAAAAGCACATGTGATTTTTTGAATTTCCGTTTTTTTTAATTTACTTTTTGAAACTGTTAGATATTTTTTTATAAACACATAAAATTATTTACAGTTATTTTGCTAATATATTTGTTTTGAAATTATGTTGATCTAAAGAGGTCAAATTGTAAATATTTTAAAAAAAATCACGTTTAGCTATATTTCAACCCCGAATGTTTGCAAGCCCATACGGTCACTTTTGTCCTTACTACTATCCTTACTCAATATTACACGGTAATAAAAGGATGAGCATGACCATATAGTCATGCGGGGTTTCTATACAACGACTTTGCGTTTTTTTTTTTTTAAATTTTGGATAGGAATAAAAGTTATCCGTGACTTCAATATGGCTTAGAAAATATTTTTTTTATCGGAAAAAAGCTCTCGTCTCTGGAGGGTTAATTTTAAATGGATACACCATGGCTTCGCGCAGATTTTATCATTTGCCGACGCGCGTAAAAACTCCTGCGGATAAGGCTAATTATAATACCTAATACCTACATTCAGCAAATTGAGCGGTAGGAAACACATGAGTTGATTAGAATATAATACACGATAAATGAACGAATCGCCGTAGTCTAATAGCCTGTAGTGTTCTCCAGTAATCCCAGCAATGATCCGGTTGATCAAAAATACAACAATTTGTGAGTCGATCGTTTATTTGGGTGGTAATGATTTATTTGTCACTATGTCACTGTTTTCCCTCACTCCGAGCATTAACATACAGTCTCGGTGTTACCTTTTTGATATGTCAGTCCTTTTGTAATGTTAAATTGCTCGCAAATACTATAAAACAGCCGTCGGCAACTGGTGGTCCGCAGAGAAATCTGACATTATTTAAATTTTTTAATCCTATCACCAGAAAAAAAAATCAACCGAATCTCGTAACACATACATACTGTGTCTTGGTGCATTGCATTACAAAAGTCCATTTGGTGGTCCGCCGGATCAAAATTATGACTTTTTAATCCATCTAGTGGTCCGTGAGTCCAAAAAAGTTGCCGACCGCTGCTATAAAATATTTGACCTAATTTTATTTATACCGAGAAATATTTTATTGATCAGGGATGATTGATAGAAATATAACATGCTCTATTTTTAAGAATAGTTTTTTTGTACAACAGCTTTCTCCTGAACAGTTTCTTATATCTTCCTACAACAACGTTAAATGTAGAAGAAAAACAAATGATATCGCATAATAACTTTTTTTTTCAGACTATAAGTCTGTCTGACCTCTCACTTTACGTCTTGAGCGAAACTTTAATACGATCATTTTGCCTTCAGTGTTAATAATTATTCTCCTTGCCTGTATGCTGTTTGTTGTGTCAAAGAACCAGGTCAGTGCGTTATGCATTAGGTGGCTATTATAACCTATTCATTGCTCACTGCATTTCGCGGGACCTTGGCTATTTGCAAATGTGTTATTTTCTCTAGCGTCTGCTACTACATACGTACTTCCCAGGGCTTGGCAATGCGGACACGAGTAAATTGCGTGCATGAACATCGGAAAAAAAACACCAAAGAATATTCTGGAATAGCTACGCTGCGTTATATATTTTTTAAATCTATGTCCACTCCCAATATAGCATCCTGACGAAGTTTATTTTTCTCTATTTTTTTTAGAAGAGAGTAGGGATAGAAATGAGAGAGTTAGGACGGGATTAGTGTTAACTAATCACTATCGCTATGCCGCGTTATTTTAGATTTAGAAAATTGGGGAAGATTTTTTAGGCATCATAAACAACCATTGCTTAGAGCGAAAATCGTTTTCTAATGCGAAGGATTCTTTCTATTCGCACTGGAATTCGAACCCGTGAGATCCGTCACGGAAGCCATCAACGTTGACACTGCGCTACGGACTACTAGAGCAGGCGTGGGGAACCTGCGGCCTTTTGTTCTACTCTAGTGCGGCCTTCTGGCCAATTCTGTTATCCTGTAAATTTATGCTAATTCGTAAATTCCTGACATATTCTGACCGTAAATTCCTGTTTCCGGCCAAAGATTCCCTAGTTAATGTTTACTGCGGCCTTATGTCGAATCAAAAAAATGAATGCGGCCTTTAGATAAGAAAAGGTTCACCACCCCTGTACTAGAATCTAACTAAACTTACTACCCAGCTTCAAATAGAATTTTAATAAAAACAATAATCCTTTGTACTTCATTCCACTTTATTTAATATGTCAGGACCGGTTTCGCTCATTGCGAGCATTGTCAACTGACAATGCTCGCAATGAGCGAAACCGGTCCTGACATATTAAATAAAGTGGAATGAAGTACAAAGGATTATTGTTTTTATTAATATAATGCCTTTCCACCAAGTATTGACAGTGAACACCCTAAAAGTGATCAAATAGAATTTATATTCTGATCTTTACTTACTCTAACCGTAACTCGAAATGGAAATCAAAGAACGCAGTAATTTGTAAACACACCTGTAACATTTTCATGGCGCTTAGAGCTCACAGTTTGAGAATGTTTGTACAACTTTACATTACATGTATGTACATATGCATTTGATTTACTAATTTCTTATCATTTAAGAGGTTTTTTTTATAAACTTTTGATTACGTGACAGGTAAAAACGATATAAAAAATTGTATATTATTTATAATCGGCTGAGAATCGTTAAAATTGACTTTCAAACATCAGTCAAAACAGACTTGCAAATTGCAGTCTCCAAGTTCTGACTCAGTGGCGACTGTTGTTTTAATTTTGCTGGTTGCGAACTAAAGTGTACCGCAGTACATATTTAAAAGAAAACAAACGAATACTCGTGACGCGTAACTTTGCCAACGACTAGCTCAGTGTAAATGATGCCATTTGTTGTGTTTAGCGTAAATGTGTTGGCATTTCATTGTTCTGAATGTACAAAAGGAAAATTTACAGCGTTGCACTCAAATGCTTTGTACAAAAATCTGCATTCCCGAGTACTTAGCGTAAATCAATATGGTCTTGGGCAACCTTGTTACATATAAATTAAAATGTGACTTGCAAATAACGTGCCGATCGGATGGTTAAGTGTTTTTTCACCTAACGATATGTCAGTGCATCAATTCTTTTAAAACAAGCATAATATAAAAAATATTTTTTGAAACTTTGTTATTCAACAATTTAACTAGTTGGGTGCTAAGAACACGCTTAGCGTGTCGGTGCATTTATTTGAGCACGGGCGCAAATCGCTCTGGCGTGATATTATTATTATTTCATTGTTTTGCAATAAAAAACGATAATAATATCAAATCGGTAGTGCGGACTTGCAGACGTCGTGTTTTTTCATATCTTTTTTTCACATAAAGGTTGGCTTACACTTTCACTTAGAATGCATTTACTAAATAAGTTTCAAATTTTAATTTGCTTTATTTACAAAAATCTTGGAAACATGCATTGTATATGTTTCTTTATGCAGGCGCCGGCTATTCTTAAGTACCATAAAATATTGAGACAGGTACGCATTCCTAAAATTTACGAACGAGAATAATAATATTATAAAATCAGCATGCTACAATGCAAAATCCAATTTAGTTAGCATTGAATGTGTTAAAGTTGCCGCCGAATCCACCGAAAATAATTAACATTACCAATTTGGGAGCGGTGATATGATAAATAGTAAAGACTCGATATTAATCTCTTCCTAGACTCGCGTAGTCGTTCAAATTTAAATGACGTTTCCTTTGAAACAAGGAGAGTCACTTGTCAGTAATACATAGCCTCAACAAAAACAGTAAAATACGTGTCAAAAAAAATATTTTTCAGTAGCCCTTTAAAAAAACGACCTACGTGAAAGAACTCCTTAAACCGAGCATTCACAACCTTTTTTTATAGCTTTCCGCATAAAATCAAATTATTATGGATTCGGGCCGCAGAGACAAAATAAATTTAAAGTAAGCTCAATCCTCCGTCTGAGATATGTTATGCTATCTATGTCAATTTTAAACCAATTCTTTAAACTTTGACTTAATCAAAGTTATGTGAAAAAATCTAGTTGCAAAATCGAGTTTCAATTTTCAATAAGACTATTTCTATGAACCGGATTATTTTGCTTCATTAACTAATTAATAACTTACTGTATTTTAATTTATTGAATTAAAGGCGAAGGCCACAAGAATTTTTTTAATCAAGTCATGGGTTGGCATCCCTCATGTAAACAAACTTTTCCAGTGTAGCTACTTACGTATTTACATATTCGAATCTAAACTTCAGAAGAAACGGGCTAAAAAATAGTTTAAAAATACTAGTTCCTTTGTCTCAGGGTTATTCAGGTAACATGATTATGTAGCGCTTACTGATACTGGCTGCAAGCTTTCGCAAATGAACCTACTTGAATGTTTCGCAGAAATCAATACCCTTTATCTAATCCAACGGTTCCCAACCTCATTGTGGTTGGAGATTTAAAAGAGTATTGTGGTGTCCGAAAGCCGGATTTCAAAATTTGGTGTATTTCATAATATAATAAATGAATAAGTCTGTGAGGACATTTACAATTTTTTGAGGCAATTGTGTTTTTTCGATTCCTACACAAAATTTTGTAATGGGTTCATGCTAACAACTTTACGGGAACTGGGTTAAAAAAAACCAGGTCTTATCCTTACAATTTTTTTTATTTTACTTGACATTAACAAACAGCAATCAATAAATTAAATTTTAATTAAAGATATTTCTTTGGTCATGATATATTTATTGATTGCCCAATATTACAACGTCTTGATCGTTAATCGAATGAGATAATATATTTAATTACTTAAATTATGATGTAGCATATTTGTGTGAATGGCAGTGGAAATGCAGCTGGCCGTGTGTCCTCGACTCCTCGCAGCAGTACGGCAAAAATGCATCACGATATCAAAACCTTGGAAAGTCAGATACATAGCATTTGAGTTGCGCATTTTGCTGCGATTGTCAAGTTTTCTTATTTCGTTGTAATTTTAAATCAAAGCAATATGTTATGATCACTTTTAATGCGTTTACTGAAAAGTCATTTTATTTAAATAGAAAAATCACTCTTTTGTACTGATTCCACATTTATTTGATATGATCAGGGCCGGTTTCGCTCGTGACGATCATTAATCTTAGCAATCTCTATGATCACTTTTAATGTGTTCACTGTCAAAACTTGGCGGATTGGCATTTTAATTTTTAAAAAATCTTTTACACTAATTCCACGTTCATTTTATATGATAAGGATCGGTTTCTTTTATGTCGAGCTTGATCTTAGCTATCTATATGATCACTTTTAAGCAGAGGCGGCCGGTCAATGTGGCATTCGATCAATTCACCCATTGTATATGCAGGGGCGGTTATATTTCATGAAATAATATTGAAACATAACATTTATACCCTTCACTCATGTTAAATTCTTCATGTAATTTATTGTCTATAATAAATATTTTAGAAAAAAATATTAAATTTTATTTAAAATTTTATTTTATTGAATTGAAAATGAGGGAATGGTATAAATGTCATTTTTGAATATTATTTCATGAAATATAGCCGCCCCTGCATATACAAGGGGTGTATTGATCAAATGCCATATTGACCGGCCGCTACTGCTTTTGAGGTATTCACTGGCAGTACTTGGTGGAAAGGTATTATTTTCAAAAATAAAACGCTCATGATTATCATGATCTATATGAATAATTAAATGGAATATAACAGGACAATTCCCAGAACGTCTTTTTTATGAAACAAATATTTTCTATTGAAAAGAATAAAATCAATTTGAACTGCTACGTCGCTACGTGCCACATGGATATGCAAAATATACGTCGAGGTGCAAAATAGTAAAAGGCCCTTATGATAATCTATTAATTGATTTGGCATTTACTTGATTTGGCATTTACTTGCCTGAAGATGCCGAAAGGCGAAACCCGGGTCGTTAGTGACAAAATTTGTGAGAATGTACATAGTTTGAACGATTCAAATTTGATATAACTCCATTATAATAGCGTAAACAAAATCAACGTATTTTTGTTGATAGCTATTTCGGCTTTCGCCGGATAGTTAGTTCTGACGATGGCGAAAGCTGAAATAACTATCAGCTCATAAATATAAAAAAAACTGTAGAACTAAAATACGTTGATATTTTTACCCTATTACTTTTAAATCATTTTTAATGAATCATTTTTAAGCTACAACATGCGATATCGTTTTTTATGAAATCATGTGATCCTATTTATTTATCATTATTTTCCCTTAGGTATCAAAATTGTTTTTCGTTACATCTTTCTCACTTCGGCCATTTCTATTCACTTCACACTGGCATAATTAATTAAGTTTTCCAATTTCCTCGGAAAACAGTTAAATCAAGTCTTTAACAGTAGATAGTTATTGCAATTATAAATTCATGATATAATATTTAAGATTGTCAAGGTGTTGAAATACAAAAGAAAACAATTTGAGAAACACCAGCGATAGTCAACAGCGTATCTCCCACTTTATTTTTTTCGCACGCTTCAAGGTTAAGTTTTTTTCTTCCTATTATTCTTATTATTTATTACAGTTTCGCAAGCGCTTACGTAATAGTAAAAACAACTTTGGCACACTAGACAAAATAAAGAATAATAGTGCAGCGCGAGGCAACTAACGGTGTTTTTTTTTTATTTTTTGCAAACCTGGAAATGCAATTCGCGAATCGTTGAAGGCGGTTTTTTTTTCGAAGGCTATTCTAATTTGGCGAAGTTTTATTACTATGGTTGTATTTATTACCCTGTCTGATTGACGGAGATACTGGTTTTCTATTGGTTTTATTATAGATTATTTATTATATGTCAATAATAGTAACCGAACGTCAATCGTTAATATCTGACCAAGTCAACATTTTTAACAAACAGATTTTATATTTCAAAATTCTTTTTCATGCTTAAAACTTTTATACATGATTTTTGGTATATTTTTGTTTTCCCCTCCCTCTTCTTTTGATTAGTATTTTTATTTAGTAAATGCTCACGCAAAAGGTTCGTCGTTAATTTTTCACAAACACGGTTCTCAACTTTTGACAGTTTTTAGTTGTTTAAGTGATAAAACAGATCAATTGTTTTCCCATTCTGACAAGTCGAGTGAAAAAACAAGACGACTCGCGAAAGATAATTTGTTTGTTTTCGTTACGCAATGATACGAATCAAATTAAACAATGAATAGGAACGAATCATACTGGACAATCGATTTTCAGCGTGCGATTTTGTTCCAATTGAATTCATTTCCCATGACTCATTCACATATTCAATATATAATGTAATCCTTTTTTGATTTTGAAAAATCGTTGTTTTACACAATTTTCCCTTTCGTGTGACATTCAATATTGACTCTATTGTAAAGTTTTATTATTTGTATAAATCAGTGAAGGCGAAACTTTTTGAGGAGCTGGTCAAATTATTTTCATTATTTTTTCAAATACCAGCCCGTGGATCACGTAGTCAGTGGCTTGGAAAGTGGAAAGAGAGGAAGCATTCGTTGGTCAGTGTCCGATCCGCGGGTTATAGGTTCCCAGCACTGTTATTAATATGTATCCTGAATCTACATTAACCCTTTTAATGCCGGACGATTTTGCTATGCATATGCTAAAATTTCCAAGTGTTTTTTATAGAAAAAAATCGTCTTTTTCAATTTTTCAAAAAAAGTAATTTTTAGGAACTTAAAAAAAATACATAATGGTATTCTCTACGATCTATGGAAATAATATTCGGAGATATTATCTGCATTTTACAAACATGATACAACAATAAACAATATAAACGTTGATTAAAGAAAATTTAAAACAGTTTAAAACATATTCATTTTTAAACACTTTTTATTTCACTATGTAGTAAAATCTATTAGTAGTCATTGAATGAAAAAAAAATGGATATATTTTATTATTTTATAAAGCACCAAATTTTTTCGTATATTTGTACGCAAGTGAAAAAAGTGAGTTTATCTATATTGTCACGTTACATTGAAAAACGATTGATACGGGCCGATCTGATAGATCGATATGCCGGGCTGAAAAATCGGCCCGGCGCATTTTAAGTATCTGTTAAATAACTCACATAATACAAACAAAAATTTATTAGGTTTAAACTTGGTATCTGAAGCATTTTTCGCATATGTTGGGAGGGCCGATTTTTCGGCCCTTCGGCATTAAAAGGGTTAAGCTCTGTACTTGGCATATGTCATCTGCTACTACGATTAGGTTGTTTAGGTTGCTTATTTTGTATATATATATAACTTTATTCGTTGGTTGCTAGTTGTGACGAGATAAATATTGAATTTAGCTGACTTCAAACGATGTGGCATAAATAACTTTATAATAAACTCGTTTTGAAACGTAAAAAATGTTTATGGGTTACAGCAGTGCAACGGCGAGTCGTGTTTTCCGAGAATTATTGCCAACAGCTCAACTTCACTTTCGCAAGAGGAGTCTGCTAACTCCGCATAGAATAATTTTCGTTGCATGAGCAATTCGTTACTCCATTATCTGCCCATTAATGCTTTATTCGTAAGGAAGTAGGTTTGTTTTTAAAACGACTTATTTGTAATATTCACAATAACGTGCAATATGACTCAACGAGGACAGAATTAATGTGCAATACAGAAAATAAAACAATGTTACCTTTTATAAAATAAATGAAAATAATATGTAGATAATAAAACATTGCATTCACATTTAAGCTGGCCATGCAGTATTTCATACTTTATTAACTGCCGAATTCTGACATATAAAAATACCTGATTTTAAAACTACCTAGCTAGCTTAAAAAGTAAATAGATCAGGGCTGTGGAGTCGTGTAAAAAAAGACGACTCCGACTACAGCTTTAAAATAATTGACGACTCCGACTACGAGGAAATTTTTCAAAAATTTAATTAAAAATTTTGTATTCCATCAGATCATCTTTAGTCAGCCAAGCATGAAATGTCAACACTTTGGCCTATTTTGTTTGAATACAAGATATTTTTCAAAAAAAAATCGAGCCGTTCATTTTTCATAATTCCGACTCCGGCCAAAATACCGCGACTCCGACTTCACAGCCCTGAAATAGATACTTTAGGTTAGGTATACAATTAATTTTAGAGTACACTCAAATTTTCTTAAATTTAATATTAATATTTTAAAATATGTTGTTGTATTTTTGTATTTACTTAAATGTACAAACAATTATTTTTAAGTATCTTAGTAGTGGTAGTGGTTATTAGTATTTGATAGATTCGGATGTAAATTTGTAAAAAATCATTTAGAATATAAAATAATAACTTTTGGTAAAATAATAAAATAATAAGTGGTGTGACACAGCCAGCTCAATAGAAATGATATCGAATTTGAATCGTTCATATGTTTTACATTCACATAAGTTTTGTATGAGTATTTTTTTTACATTATAACGCGGGTGAACATAAGTTGTTTTACCAAGAAATTTTAGAAATTAATACGGCACAGTTAAGTTGGTTGCCAATTTTAAATGAGCATGCGAATCTGCCAAATTCCCTACTTCTTTACCCTGTATGTAAGTATTATTAAATTTCATGAAATATTTTTTTAATTTTCCAGCTCTCATAATAAATATGATTGTTGAATTTACCCACCATTTAAATCTGTAGGCGTTCGCATGTTATAGGATTTGAACGATAATGACATTTAAGAAAAAAATAACTATAAAAACTATTTGTTTAAGTAAATATTTCCCCAGCTAATTAAGCGTCATTAAAATCAAATCATTAGTAAAGTTAATCCATGTCGCCATCAACGGCATTTAATTAGGTGATACATGTATTTCTTATATAAACACACGTTAGTAACACAATCAAACGTGTCTCATTGCACTTATATATCGACTGTGGAAAGGAAAAAGGATGTAACCCACATATATCAAATTTTACAGGAGGCGCTAAAAACGTGTTTTGATGGTTTTGTGACATACAGGAATACTCTCCGAGCCAGCTGTTTGCATCATTGCTTACAATGGCTCACTGCAAGCATTATCAACTCAATTAACTGATAATTCTAGTCATGATCGAAACCGGTTCTGATATTATTAAATAACCGTGGGAATTAGTACAGATGAATATTTTATTTTTTAATGTAACAAGACCTGCAAACATATCGACTGTGGAAAGGAAAATGGACGTAACCCACACATATCAAATTTTACAGGAGGCGCTAAAAACGTGTTTCGATGATTTTGTGACATGCAAATTATGAATTATACACAACCTTAAAGTGCACGGATACTTCTAAGTTGATGTTTAATTGTCATAATCTAATAATAATTAAAGAAATTGTCTCGGAAAAATCGTTATTTCAGTGTTTTTTCTTGGTTCTAATTTTTTACAAGGTAATCTTTTTCAAACTTAAAAGCTAAATTTAGATACTAATTCGGCATTTTCAGCTTCCATCCTTTTGATAGAATGTGTGTCAAGTTGTATACATTGTGATTATCGAAAAAAATCTGTTTCGGAAAATTGAGGGTTACGCCCTTTTTCCTTTCCACAGTCGATATCGTTTTTAAATAATGTTCTGTTTAACCGTAAGAATATTGTTAGCAGCATGCGCAAAACAGGATACACAATACTCCGCTAGTACCAAATGTATGCAGTTTTACAGCCATTGCGAAAAAAATCAATACAAATATTACATAGGAATATTGTATCTAATATCCAATATATTTATCAAATTTAACACAATAGATCTGTTCGTCGTTTTAAATTTGTTCTCACTTCAAACTGATCCCGAATTACTTAAATAAATTTCTCTTTGAGCTTATCTGTTTTCATTTACAATCAGCTGCATTATTTTAAATCTTTTATATTGTCATAATGTTGAACGGATGTGTCTGCAGAGCTCTAGTATTATAACTTGATTTTCGATGCAGCCGTGACGCATTCTCTATAAACTGGAACGGAAAATCACTTTCACATAAATATCTGCAGCTTGCACTGTAAGCTGCAATCAATGTCTTAGCACTTATCTAATGCAAAATATCATAAAACACCACACAACCTCGATTAGCGCTGCCTCGGGAAAAAAAACTAGCAGAGATCCATCCTTGTACATCTGCCAATTCTCAATATTGTGTATACCGTCGATAGATATGAATATTTTTAGTGATTCACTTTTATCTGTACGTCTTAATTTCTTTCTATAATTGTATCAACTTTTTGTCTCATCGATATCTTCTATATATTAATAGTCGATAAGGTCCCTCTGAGTGTCCAGTTGAGTGTAAGGTGTCCTCGACCTTCCAGTCTCCACTTTTTTAAATAAAATAAAATAATATAAAGTAAATTAAAATAAAATCTATATATTAATAGCCGATAAGGTCCGTCCGTTTGTCCATATGAGTGGGTGTAAGGTGTCCTCGACCTTCCAGTCTCCACTTTTTTAAATAAAATAAAATAAAAAATTAAATTAAATGAAATTAAACTAAATAAAATTAAACACAATGCAACAGAAATCTCACGTTGCTGGGCAACGGGTTTACAGCTAGTTATAATTATTTTTAATCCATGTCCGCTTCTAATGTAGAGTATATGGCCTCGTAATGGGTGTATCTTAACAGTTTATTTATTGTACGAGAACTGGTTGTAACTCGGTTGCTCAACCACTCTTTTTCACAAGAGAGAAGGGATATAAAGACAGGACTATCACAAGACTAGTGGTTAGCTAATCATTCTCGCTACGCCCGTTTTTAGAATAGGATTTGTGAGAGGGAATTTAAGACATTCCATACATACATGCCTTTAAACAGAAATCTATAAATCAATTTGTAAAAACTGTCCGTAATAGTATTCAAACCGTGACCTCCGTAAGCAACGTCACCGACGTTGACCACTCAACTACGCAGCCGGCTATTCTTTTAATATACTGTAATTGTTTGAATTTTTATATTACGTCAAAATATTATTCTATATTCTTTTAGCTACAGCAGAACTGACTATGCAGTTTTCTTTTGTGTTATAATTTTTCATTTTTGTCTATATGTATTTCTTAATCTATTTCAGCGCTCTATTAAATCAAATTGATATATTGTGCCTATATTCAGTTCAATATTTAAAAAAATGTTTTTATTTTTTAAAAGCATTTGATTCCATTGATTGAATTGACATTTACTTGGTAGAACTCCACTCTAATTATGTGAAAAAAATATATACGTATGTTTGTATTTTAGCTCTAAAAATATTATTTTATATTATATTAGTTATTTCGGCTTATGCCTTCATCATAACTACTTTTTGTTGAACTAAAATAGTTAATATAATATTTTTTCACCTTGTTTCATTCCACGTCATACTAGTTTTATGATTTTTTTGATAATATGCGAGGAAAAAATCTCTTAATATTTTTAACAATCTGACATCGAATAAATACATCAATGATTTGCGGTAAAAGATTGTTCCTGGGTCTCTTCCGTTCTGTGATGTAACTTACTCGAAGGAAATCCTCTTAGACTTATTATGCTTTACTGTGAATTCCGTACGTACTTGTGAGCTGTCGAAACTTCAAAGAGATTATTTTCATCTCGAAAGAGGCGATACCTAGCTTGCCTCTTGACAGTTTTCCGAAATCTGATTCATGAATTAGGCCAAATCTTACGTTAAATTACCATAAGCTTTTCTTGGAAGTTACACTAACCAATTATACGTAGTATTATTAATTTGGCAGAGATAAAAAATAAGCCACATAATTATTAACATAAATACTATAGGAATCTCCCAACAAATCGTCGACACAATTTTATTTTTGAAAATTGTCGGTGATTCATTCTAATTGCACTGCGGTGGCGAATTTCCCGATATATTAGAAATTTAAGCGAAGTAATTCCATCATCATCATTACTTATAGCATATGATGTTATTTTAATTAAGACAAATATCCATTGCAAAACCTAAAAAAAATCGACTAATCACTGTTGAATCACAAACTATTTACTTTTAAGATCTTCTCCGACACTACTTTATTTATTTATAATAAGTAGATATTTAAAAAAAATGTATGTATACATGTATGTGGTCGAGTGGTCAACGTCGTTGGCTTCGGCTACGGAGGTCACGGGTTCGAATCCCACTATGGACAGTTTTTATAAATTGATTTTTCAATCAATTTTTGAATTTCTATTTGAAGGCATGGATGTATGTGATGTCTTGAATTAACCCCCTCCCACCCATCCTATCCTATGAACAGGGCGTATCGAGAGCGATTAGCTAAACACTAATCCTGCCTTATCCCTATCCTTCTATTCCTACTCTCTTTGTAAAAAGAGAGGTTGAGCAACTGAGTAACAATCAGTTCTCGAAGAAACACTGCTATTGAGATAAACTCCATTAGGAGTCCATATGCTCTACACTGGGAGCGGACATGATGAAAATATATGAAATCGTATGTACGTATGTCCATAACAATTAATCACGTACGATTACTTACTTTATAGTCCTTTACCTTGAGCGGCTGAATAATAATAATGTATTGAAACATTTAGCATGTATGATTTTGACCTGCCATTGATACTTCTGCATTAAATTATGTATCCATGCCAGTGTCCCGATATCATCGCCCGCTTTGTAAAAAATAAAGTGCATCTTGATGTGCACACCACGCATCACGCTCAGTCAACATTTGCCCACCTGTCCCCGCGGACTATGGGCAACTCCGACCGGCGCACAGCTGCAACAACTTTTCGGTTGTTTTCATTATCGCGTTACTATCGTGTATTTAATTCGTTTTATAATTGATTCTTTGCAATGTTTTTTTAAACAGTCAGTTGCAATAATTTTTGTTTGTCATTTTTGTCTATCAGATCAATGTACGTATTAAAGAAAACGTTTGATAGTTTAATTATTTCTGATTTCAATCAGTGCTTTTGTTGGTTGGTCTTAATAATAATATAAAATATTTTTTAATATCAACTGTTACAGCAAAGTATAAGCCAAAGTTAATACTATGTTGATATGCTACAACGTTGCCAATTTTTAATAACAGCTCTGTGTTTTATTTTATAAATGAATTTGAATTCTAAAGTGAGGGTGTGTGATCAAAATTGATTTGATATTTATATTTAAAACAGACGATTGAAAAACGACTATCCTTCATTCCACTCTTTTTCAAGTCTTAAACTATTTACTGACGTTAGTAGTGTAGCCCTTTAAGTGAATCTACGCCACTCCGTTGAAATACTTTACTGTCATAATACCAATTAGGGTATCCAATCCCGGGATTTCGGGATTGATTAATTTTGAATCCCGGGATGAGATTTTCTTACCGAGGAATTGAAATCCTCAATTCGCTATACTTTTTCCTTGGATTCTCACAGAGGCTCGTTTTTTTTTAGCTCACCGAGGAATTTGAAATCTTGAATTTTGTCAATTTCGTGTAAATTTTCGGGATTTGCTCAAAATTTCTCAATCCCGGAATTTCGGGATCAGAAAATTGAACGGGATCCCGGGATTGGATGCCCTAATACCAATTGACCATTCCAATTTATTTTTTTTAAATAAAAAATAAATTTACTAGTAAATACGGCGTTATATTATAGCTAATGCCTCTCATTTTTTATATCATTCAAAAAGTCACCGGAGAACATCTTGAAGGAAAAATTCATTTCGATGAGTAGAAATTTGAATCGTTCAAATTATGTACATTCACACAGATTTTGTCACTAACGACCAGGGTTTCGCCTTTCGGCATCTTCACGCGTTCAAGTGCACGGATGAACTTGAACTGACGCTTAGTAAATGAATGTTCCGTGTTTATATAATAAATAAATGTATCACCGAGTTTAAAGCCATTGCTGGCGAAAAGGATGAGCCCATGGGAATGCCCACAGATTTGATAAATGAGTAGCACTAGATCTCTTGTATTACTGTAAAATTTAACAATAAATGTTCGAATCCAAAATATTTTGATAACTGCAAACTACGTTGTTCTTTCTGTTATGCTAGTGAGGCCAACTTTTGTAAAGTGGAAACGATTAAAATAATACTGATATTCATATTTAAAACTAGACAAAGAAACCGTTACGTAATAAATGTTTTTTTTATTTATATGTAAAGCTAACTATTACTCACCGGTTGTGAAAGTGAAAACGTATTGTGATTTCAGAGATTTTAAGAAAAATATCTCAATTGATTTCGTAGAATCGTATTGGTTTTTCTACTATGTAATGATTCAGAATTTATCGCTAGAATGAATTGGTTACCTATCTTAAAAAACCTTGTCCCGTAACATCGACCTTGTCATATATTGTTATGATACTTTATTGCTTTGATATGTACGATCCAATGCCATTGCTTCTTTCAAATGACATATATCTGTACTTCAACGTGGTATTTAATATGTATTAATGATTTCACACGTATTTATCATTATTTATGGTCATTTATTTTTGTCTTTGTTAATACTTTATCAATAAGCAAGGTCCATTGCACAGTATATTAGATTCTTACAATATATCAGCAGTTTAATAAAGTATATATGAATATATGCATAGTTAAATTTGAATCGTTCAAACTATGTACATTCTCACAGATTTTTTCACTAACGACCCGGGCTTCGCCTTTCGGCATCTTCATACGTTCAAGTGCAGGGATGAACTTGAACTGACGCTTAGTAAATGAATGTTTCGTGTTTATATAAGAAATAAATGTATCATTGAGCTTAAAGCCATTGCTGGCGAAAAGGATAAGCTCATGGGAATGCCCACAGATTTGAGTAGTAAGTGGTTTTAAGAATTATATTTATTTGTTTGTCGAAAAAGGTTTTATGATAATATTTATATAGGGTATAGAAGTGGAGATCCCGGCATGTTGAATATTTCATTTAAAATCGGAAGGCTATGCAATTGTGCTCTGTTTATTTCCAAAATTTCCTGGGGAAAAAAAAATGAGATCTTAGACAGGGGTGGGTATTTGTGATGTATTTTCTACTCGAGTTATTCTCGGCTGATTGAATATCTAGTGCATTGGCTGTTAGCTGGAAGCCGTAATGCCAGATGTTTTTTTAAGTTGATATTGAATACAATGGTTATTGTAATGATTGATGTATTTAAATTATTGCATTGCCGTTATTTTAATCTAACATTGTTCGTTTCCACGAAAAACAATTCGCAAAAGCAGTAATGGATTACGATTATGCAAACCTTCATTCTTACAGCTTTGCGTGCATAATATAAAGTGAATATGAATAACTGCAAATAAGCAGCGTCGAAGTGCATAATATCAGCTACTTCTGAATATTTTTGATTATTTGTGAAATGAGAGGTCATCATACAAAGATAACTATATTAATCAGTGAAAGTGGTGCAGCGTTCATTTTGTGTTACATACTTATCGTGACGGTTGAATGAATCCGAGATAAGTCACTTATCTCATTGCGCGCCCAGCTGACATTGACCCGCGCCGGGTCGATGGTAATTTGGCACCGGCGGCTGATGATGATCGATTCCAAGTTGGCGATTGCTTCGCGGCACGCAAACAGGTTTGTCGTCGTTGTTCTTTGTTTGCAGTCGGATGCCGACGAACGGGGGGCGCTTTGTTTATAATATAATTTTCGCGGTGTATTATTTTTTTTATTGTTTTCGATTTCGTTTTATTGCAAAATTTGCAGTCTATTAACTCGTTTAATAAAATGTTTGTATTGACGCGCATTTTCTTATTACCTGAAATGGGAAATATTATTTATAGTTGCTAGTCGAGCGCTTTTCGTGTTCAGCATAATTTATAATAAATAGTACAAAATAAATAAATGTACAAAATAAAAAAAGTACAGTTACAAATTAAACTTTTGAATAAATACCTTGCCTAGGGATATATATTCATTAAAAAACACATAAACCTAAAAATCCGATAAATAGATCACAAATTTTAAAAATTATAATGGAAGACAACAAAATTGTTCCTATATATCGGGAATGATTGAGTATAACTTGATAACAGCAAAATATTGAATTTACTGGAGAACAATTTAAACTAATACTAACGTATGAAATAAGTAAACGACAATAAAAATATCATTATCACATTTTCGATTATTTCTGTTTTTATTGAATTGATATCAGTTTTAAGAAATTGTGCAAACCAATATAATAAATATATAATCTATAATTGAAAGAATTTATGCAACATTGTTTCAAAATCAATCATCAATCAGTTATCAGGTTGTTACCAAACAACCATAGGTGGCGAACTATACTTATATTTGAGTCGATTTAATGTGTGAAACAGTAAATAATTGCTGATTTTTTTTCTATTATTTCTACACAATATAATGGTGGACAAATGGTTGTTATATTTGGCAATAAATGTTTTTTTTGTCTACTTTTAACATCCATTAATTTATAATAAAATTTTCACAAAACACAATAAAAAAAAATATTTTTTAATATATTTTTTTTAAACCATGTCCGCTCCCAAATGTGGAGCATATGGACTCCTAATGGTGTTTATCTCAACAGAAGTGTTTCTACGAGAACTGCTTGTTACTCAGTTGCTCAACCTCTCTTTTTCCAAAGAGAGTAGGGATAGAAGGATAGGGCTAGGACAGGATTAGTGGCAAGCTAATCGCTCTCGATACGCCCCGTTCATAGGATAGGATGGGTGAGAGGGGGGGAATTCAAGACATCACATACATCCATGCCTTTGAACAGAAATTCATAAATCGATTGAAAAATTAATTTATAAAACTGTCCGTGCCGGGATTTGAACCCGGGCCCTCCGTAGCCGAAGCCAACAACGTTGACCACTCGACCACAAAGGCAGCGCAGTAATATTCATATTACTTACCAATATTTGATTTTCTGTAGTGCTATTCCCGCGCGCATAGTACTTATTTTAGTCTGAAATACCCAACACGTGATTGTGTTTGACTGTCTGTATACGCAAAATGTGATTGTGTTGGGTATTTCAAACCGTTCAAAATAAGAAGCATGCACGGTGGAATATCACCACTGTCAGCTTCTTGTACGGAAGAAAAACTGGAATTAGCATCAACATTTTTCACCGCTCAGAAATACGTACTTATACTTTTGTATCATTTATGTAATAAACTACACATATTATAAACAATAGTGTATTCGTTGAATAATTAAACAAAATATGTGTGTATACCACCAATGTTTTATACTTATCTATTTGTTAACATTACCTTTTAAGCACATTCAACCTTCACTCATTGTATGATTGTACAGTTTTGATATTCAATGTCATAACGTATTCTTAGAACTAGATACAGAGTAATAAACAATACCCCCGTTTTGATAAACGCTTCACCTTTTTGTATTATTTTTCGCATACATTATTACTTTACTGGAGAATATAACACGTCACTTTTATTTCCATCTCAAAACATTGATTATAAAGTAAGAAAAAATCACATGACAATTACATACTGATGTATACTGGAGTACGGCACAGCTCGAATGTGCTTCCTAGGCGAAGGCAGAAGCTTAGGTAGAGAGGTGTGGGGTGTGTTGGTGTGTATAAGCATAAGGTAAGCGAGCGGTATGTATAAAAAGTTTACGACGATGACACCATAGCATTCAACATAAATAGTGTGCTGGTGTTCAAAACTCTTAACATCAGACGCAATTCCTGTGCAATGTCAAGAGACGAAAAACTAAAATTCTCTCTCGTTCTAATTCCATATTTATTCCAATTTCGATCATAACAATCATTTTCAACTAAGCTTTCAAAAGCTCCTGATGAACGAAACTGGTCCTGATCAACGTTCCCTCTAAGCTGCGCGCGTGCGCGGCCGCGCAGCAGTTGAGAAATCCCCGCGCACTCATTCCGGGTTGGCGCGCACTACAAGACAGTTGCTTAATTGATATTTTATCGGTCCACGCACCTTCGGCTTAGAGGGAACGTTGGTCCTGATCACATTAAATAAATGTGGATTACTACAAAAGAGTGTTATACTTTTTTTTTGTTGATATATTGCATTTTCACCAAGTATTATCACTTATTTGGTGAAACTTGGATTACGCAGCCGGCTTCGTGGTCGAGTTTCAAGGTCGTGGACTAGGGGGTGACTGGTTTGAATCCCAGTAGACAGTTTTTATGGATTTCTGTTATATTGCATGAATATATGTGATGCCTTCAATTCCCTCTCAAATATCATATTCTTAAACGGGCGTAGCGAGAGTGATTAGCTAACTACTAGTCCTGTCCTAGTTCTACATTTATATCCCTACTCTCTTCGTCAAAGAGAGGTTGATCAACTGAGTAACAAACAGTTCTCGTAAAAAAAATGTTGAAATACTTCATTATGAGGCCATATACTCCACATTTCGAGTGGGCGTGGATTTAAAAATGTCAGTTAAATATATTAAAAGTGACTCAGTTATATCGAAATCTCATTCGTTCTCTTATTTTTTTGGCAGGTTAATTATAATTAGTTCAACCAGTAGCGGCTGGTCAACGTGGCATTTGATCAATGCACCCCTTGTATATGCAGGGGAGGCTATATTTCATGAAATAATATTCAAAAATAACATTTATACCGTTCCCTCATTTTAAATTCAATAAAATAAAATATGTTTTTCTAAAATATTTGTTATAGTCAATAAATAAATACATGAAGAATTTAAAATGATTGAATGGTATAAATGTTATGTTTGAATATTATTTCATAAAGTATAACCGCCCCTGCATATACAAGGGGTGCATTGATCGAATGCCACATTGACCGGCCGCCACTGAGTTCAACTATCAATTAATACCTTCGACATTTATACATAATTGCGATATAGTAAGTCCGAAAATGCTTCTGAAAAAAAAACGTACCATACACAGCAAGTGTCATTCGAAAGATGTCAATTTTAATTGTACATATTAACGTGTGGTCATAATTAAACATATGTATGCAACCATACAGTCCCAGGTGCGTCGTTAGGTCAATATCTGGGTCATAAGTCGCGAGTCGCAGTTCACGGGTCACCTATCGTGACCTTGTTTTACGTTTGTTGATTGTTTACGTCTGGAATTTATATCCAAGTAAATAAATGCTAATTCATTTAGTTACATGTGTGTCTGTCTGAACGGAGGCTTAAATTATTTACAGGTATACATACAACCAAACTAAAATAAACGTTTACAGTCAACATTTAATCTAAGTTAGTTCATATTAAATACATAAGCTTATTTGATGTCGAATACAATAAAGAGGATCAATTCCTAGCTCTTCAACTGTATAATCATTTTCATATAGCATTACTTTATAATGATTTATTAGGGTTTCATGAATAAACAGATCATAATAAAACAGAACATAAGAACATAGAACATTTAGTTGAATGATACCTGTTTCTTCTTAATTATTTATTGGAAAAATATTATAGATTAATTGAATATCATACAGGTAATAATTTCAGAACAGTATGTTATAACGCGCGCTTTACTTTATCAGTCAATGGCGACTATTTTAATCGTCGAATATAAGTGTATTTACGACAATTTCAGATTGAAAGTGTTATTGATATGCACGATTGCTGTTTTATTTATTGTATCTAATACGATATAGAGATTACTAATTGATTGTAAAACATATCTATACTAGTGTTTTCTAAGGATATACGTTACGATGATCTGTACATGTCATCATTACTTAAGACATCATTCCTCATTCCAAGACTCCATACATTTGTACGTTTTGTGATGTTCTGTTTTATCCGGTTTTCATTTTAAGATACTTTTATTAACGGTAATTATTGTTTTGATGACGATATATAATTTAATAGAGGTTTTCTAAGTCTTCTATAATGTCTGAGTTTAATATCTTCGATGGATTCGACGGTGACTTTATGAAACTTCATTTCCAATATAAAATTAAATTTGATAACATTGTTGTGTTAAAAAATGTGCCACGTGCTTCGCGTCTCCGAGAAGCTCCCTGCGTTCACTAGAAAAGGACAAACCCCGACTTTGATGTTGTATGTAGTTTATAACGTAAGAATTATAATGAATTTTAGGTTTTTAAATAAACCTTGCGATGTTGTGTCAGATGATGCTTCTCAAAGAAGCAAAACACGTGTCGCAATTTGTAATTAACATGCTAAATTTATATATACATACATACATTTTAAAGATAACACAACAATAATAGATAAAAGAAAATTACAAAAATATTTTGTAATTAAATATAAGAGATGTAAAATGCAATGCAGTCAATTCGTATTAATATTATGAAAACTTTTATCTTACAAAACAACTAATTTTACGTGTTTGTGATTTTAGCTTCTACATATTCGCATATTTTATGATTTTTCACATCTATAAGAAAATGCTAAAAGAACGTGTCTCTAATTATAATATATATCTTCCGTAATATACACAAATAATCCAATATATAAAAGGGTGTTATTTATAACTTATTGAATGCGCCCAATCGAGTAAAATGATATATTTATTTTTTCGCTGAGTATATCTTTTCTGATATGGCTGTACTTTTTTGTTATTTCGCTATTGAACAAATTGAATGTTTCCAGTGTTTTGTTGCGATAAATTATTTCTCATCCTCTCACGCCGGCATAAAAGCTTTCCTTGATTTTCCCGTTTTAAAAGCACGGCCCGATAATTTAATCGAATTTGAATTCACGAAGTTGTCGTGAGAGCGGATATCCGGAGCGGTTTGGCCTGCCGATGGAGTCACGGCGCTTCCTGCTGCCAAGAGTATGCCCCTCATTGCCCTTATATGTAAATTCGCCAATGATTGTTGAACAGCGCCTGCGAGTGTTCGTCATTTCTCTTTTGATAGTTTATTAATCAATAAGTGCAAAATAAAAACTTTTTTTTTATTCACCTTAAATTCTATTTAAAGAACAATGAAGCGACTTTGATTGGGAGATTGTACCTCGATTTTTTTTTTAATTTACGATAATATAGGATACAAAAATATAAACAAACTTCTTCGTACATACTAACACATAGGTTCCCAACCTTTTTCGGGTGGCTACCCCTTCTTATAAAAGCCATGTGACCCGCGGCCCCAATGCAATTGAAAAAGGCATTTTTTTCAATAAGGTAATTTTAGTTGACTGTGGTTTTAGTTTTTTTTGTTCAAATTCAAATCGAAAAAATTTGGCGACCCCCCAGAAAACCCGTCGCGACCCATAGGTTGGGAACCCGTGCACTAACAGATTTATCCAGAACTAACCTTTTCTTCTCCTTCGACTTCTTATTTTCAAAATAAATGTCTATACATATGTATGATGTTACCCTGCGTTAAAAATAAAAAATTTTACTGTCAGGATATTCAAGAGAATGTGGAACAAATTTTTTAGGTGTTCACTGCCAATACTTGGTGGAAAGGCATTATATTATATTAAGAAAAACACAATATTCCTTTGTACTTATTTCCACTTCTATTTACCAATATCGAGACCGGTTTTGCTCATGGCGAGCATTATCAATTGAAAAGAATTTACAACCTACAGTTGGTTACACCTTTTTATTTCAATTTGTTTTGTATAAATAACACTGTTGACAATTCTCGCCATAAGCGAAACCGGTCCTGATCTTGGTAAATAAATGTGGAAATAGGTACCAAGGAATAATGTGTTTTTCTTTATTATATTAAATTGTTATGAATAGTAAGTATTGCCTCGTGATTCAAACATTGTCTGAAATATTTTTCTGAAAAAATAAATTTCCCAGGTAAAAGTAGATTTAAATATTCAAAATAAATCTCTTCCGCGATGATTAAGCTTTCCCGGGTGAATAAATACGCTGATCGATATTAGAGTTTTCCTTTTTGGAAGCCGCAGCGCACAAACGAATGACCCTTCTTCGCTAATTGATCGAATCACGTTGCCCCCTTCCGTCGGTCAGATTCGCTAAATAAGTACATACACATCCACTTTACTACTCGACAGTGAAGTTGTGCGTTCCGTCGACGTTTTGACATTCCGGTTGGCGATTGTTCGCCGGTTGAGGTAGGTCGTGGTCGCCAGACACATTTTACACCTCTGCACTCGGTGCGAAACGTCATGAATAGACATAATCAGATGAATAGCTTTTCGCGAGCCAGCGATATCGATCGTGAGTCTACGGCTATTGACATACGCAGCCATCGATTGTGTGGTGTTAACTGTCAGTTCTCGGCGGAAAGGTATTATATTTACAAAAAATTAACACAATCAAAAATAGGTTGAAAAGACAGCTTATTTTCAATTTATTAATATTTCAATATATATATTTTTTAATCTATGTCCGCTCCCGACGTGGAGCATATGGCCTCCTAATGAAGGTATCTCAACAGAAGTTTTTTCTACGAGAACTGTTTGTTACTCAGTCGCTTAACTTCACTTTTTTTTCAAAGTGAGTAGTATGGAAAGAAGAATAATGCTAGAAGAGGAGTAGTAGTTAACTAGGTGCTATTGCTACACTCAGTTATTAAAGGATCAGAAGGATGGGAGGAGAAGAAATAATGTGAATTGACATCACAGACACTCAGTCTTCAATCACAAGTTTGAATTGAATAATTCTCAAATTTACTGTTATCTGACAAGGAATCGAACCCAGACCTGCGTGATCGGTAGATTAAGCTCTAATCAACTGGGCCACAGCAGGCGACAATAATAGATTCCAAAAAATGTGTGGTTGTCGGCTTGCCTATAAAATGTATTTTTGTTCAAAGTGAATAAAATACACATTTTTGTGCCGCAATTCTTATAACCGTATAAGGCGGCCGCGTAACGCCGACTTTTACACAACGGGTGGTAGTGGGAAACCAGCTTGCTATCTTGATCCATCCATTTATAAAATAATAAATGTATGTCGGTATCGTAGAAAAACGTATTTTTGTTGCTTTCAATATTTTGTATCTGATGTTATATAACTATTGTATAATTGAATCGATGCAACATATGATTCTATCTTACTAAGCATACAAAAACCTGCTTTACCATGCGACTCCATAATCATCGTCTCTGTTATCAGCCTGTCATATGAAATTTGTGGAAATGCTGCCATGTGTTCTTAATGATGGGGTCGCGCGGTGAATTGGCACCCCCTGCTGTGGCGTCGAACCCTTCGTTCACAGAGAAGGGGTGTGCTACCTAGATGCTTTTATCACAGGGTGCACAAAGCATTGGAGACCGGTCAGTGGTGTGCTTCTGATTCTAAAAACACTTTATTATAACCGATATTTTACATAGTGGTAAAATATTTTTTAAAAACATTCTTTACCTAGTAAATCGATTACCCGATATTTTTCCGTGGAGGTGTTTTGAGAAAAACAACTTGACAGGAAATGGTGATAAAGCAATCCAGAAGTAATTTATTGTTATATTCGACATCAATGATGAATTTGTATCACTTTCGCAAACGCGTTAACATTATTTGAAAAACTCTTTTATTCTTTCTGTATTACTTAGTGTGACAATGTGTTTCGCCTCTTTTAGAAGCATCGTCAGGCGAAGTCTATCTTATCGTATCCTATACCTGTCAGTAATGAATCTCCACAAACTTCCGGATCGCCGAATCCATCATAGATTGCAAAATGTTAGGTACGCTTTTTTAAGTCGATCCTAACCATTCGATTTCAGCACTTTTCAACAGTAAGTGTATTATGACTAGAGCCTGCAACAAAACCGTGATCTCGATATTCGTAGTGTTTTTCAATACCGAATACCGGTTTTCTAAATACAATAATACCGGTTTTTCGCAATAAAAATTAACCAAAATCTATTTTTGAATGTATAGAAATCTATTATATATATAAGATATTTTATTGATATTGTCAGCGATGGTTGAAATATTTTAAAGAGTTGTATCGTCTCCGGTACTTTTTATATTATTGTTCAGCCCGTCAAATATAAGAATATTTTAAAGATAATTCTTACTAATTTGGTGAATGTTCGACTCACTCGCCAAACGTACATGCTGACCCAATCAAAAATACTACCGATATAATTTGATTGATGATCGACTTTTCGTCGAGTGAAGGGGCTCGTCATACAGTGTGTGTGGAATATTTACGAGGCCATATAAATACATATTTCTAACTACAATATATACTATTATATTTATAATATTATATCTTCGACTTTATGCAAGAAGTCATTAAAATGAATTTCGCAATAGTGACATAAGGCTTGTTCATGTTGACATTACTCGTAATTTATTTTAGAGCTAGTTTCATTTATTGTTAGAAATTTCTACTATTGTTCACGATGTTAAATCCCCACTAATAAAAGTCATTAAGACCGATACCGCTGGTATAAACTTGGCGTTAGCAGGTAGGTAGAAATGAAATGAAATCATCGCTCGACTGTTACGAAAACGTTTATTTAGGATCTTGCAATCACCAAATCAATCACATTCAATATTTAACAAACAAAATTTTGAGTTATTACAATACACAATAACTATTATATAACCTAACTTGCTCACACGATTTTATAAATGTTAAAAAATTGATTTTAAACTCTGCGCAGAGAACAAAATGGAATTTAATTTTCGTCGAAATGGAAAAATATTATTTCTTTCACCTCGGAAAAAAAACAAAACCACAAAAGAAAAAGAACTGCAAATGAATTTACAACGAAATGTCTCTGGAACCAGGTTCCAGAGGCCGGGAAGTATCCCACACACACGTCATGTGCGATTCGTGTCCCAAAGAGCAAGAAAGAAATAAACAGAAATCACATCGGTATCGAAAAACAATGTTGCCATTTAAGGCCATTAACAGTAAACAATTGATATTACGGGTTACCTGATAACAAAATTCAAACAATTAATTAAGCTACATCTTTTTTTTAAAATCCTGCCAGTTTTCATCACAAAAGTGCTAGTGGAAGCGGGTGCCAATAAACCCTACCGTATCAATGTATTATTTATTCCGGTATGTGTATGAAATACATCATAATAATTTTAAATGTTTGTCATCGAACAATACTGGTTAAGCTGGTAACTTTTTTAATTTGTGCAAAATGAATAAAAAGGCATTGTTGTTAATATACCTCAGTGTTGATCAAATTCTCAATTAGAGACTTCCTGCAGCAAACCGACGATAATCTCTATTTTTATTATATAATTTACTTGTTTGGGTACTTAGCTTTATCCCTTATTACTAACATATACTAAATAAAAATATTAAAATATTTTTAGTAGTTTTTCCACATAAAATTTATTGGATCAGGACCGGTTTCTAGTAATACCGGAGTAATACCAATTTAATGAAAATTCAATCTATAAACTTGACAATTTTTTGATTTGCAAATAAATAACCTTACGATAGAGTTCGAAGATGTTTCTCAAACGATGTGAAATTTTTGTCATCCCTAGTTACACAACCAGTGGAATAAACTATTTATTATTACTATTATTTTTTTCAGAGCTTCCATCGATCCATCTAAATTCTAACGCACTATTTATGAACATAAATGCAAACCCAAACCAAGGGTTTCTGTCAAGTATTTGAAGGCTCTACTCATAATTATGGTTGCCAGGTGTACCGGAATCGGAATCGCTGTCCCGTATCCCGGATGAGTAGTAAATTGTCCCGGAAATTTAGAGAAGAGCTATAAAAAACGAGTTACGCTGGTATTTTGGGCAAATCGATAAATTCCTAGGTTTTTTGGATTCGAAAGTCATCAAATCGGACAAATGTCCCGGATTCACTTGCAAGAAATCTGGCAACCCTACTCATAACGCGTATTTGGCTTACAAATTGTTTATGTTTTTTTACTGCTACTAATGCATTGATCAAATGATTTATATTCTTTTCTACGCATTAAAAAAATCAATTATACTAAAATAATCATTCAAATTCTGAACCTTAGATTTCAGTGAACTAAAATCACTTTGTATTGTTGTCAGTTGTTGCAATAAAAGCTCGAAGTATGTGATGTTATTCGAATGAAAGAATTTTCTGTCACAAGTTATCATATATTTAATTATAATTCATCATTATGGGTCGACCGCGGCGATAACATTTGACATGCCATCTTTATCGGACGACGCTCTCCCGCCCTATTTGTTATGCCTATTTTATTGTAAAGCTACGTTAAATGGAATAAATATATCATATTTTCTTTATTCATTCACAGTATGTATATACAGTGGAACCCCGATCTACCGTTCTCGCATTGTTCGTTATCCCGCATGGATCGTTTATTTTTCATAGTCCCGGCCAAACACCCATAAGAACAATGTAAAAGAATCCTGCATTAATCGTTCTCCGATTTACCGTTTTCCTCGATCTATAGTTTAAATATTTTGGTCCCATCACGAATATTATCCCGATTGACCGTTTTCGTTGAATATTTTTCATAAATAGTTTTGCCTCGCATTTCGTTTCGCGTTTTTTTTCAGTGGAACCCTGATCTACCGTTCTCACTATTTTCGTGTTTTTGCATGGATCGTTTATTTTTTACTCGACCAAGACCCCGTCATTACAATATTTAATAATTCCACGTTTATCATTCCCTGATTTACTGGTTTTCTCGATCTATCATCCAAATATTATCGTCCCGTCCATTAAATTATTATCCCGATTGTCCGTTTTTGTAGAATATTTTTTTTTCGCTCAAATAGTTGTACATCGCATTTATAGTTACATAAATAAATATTATTAGAAGATTTCCCGCATTATTCGTTCATTTATTACGGTCCCTTGAAAAACGTAGAATTGAGGTTTTTACTGTATACACGGGATAAATAAAAGTCTTTAAAGAATGGACCAACCAAAAATGCTTACAATACGTTTGAGCGCCCAAAACTATCAACATTATTCTATCCGGCATACACGACATCGTAAGAATTTGTAGTATTTAAAATAGTATACAAACATACTCATTTATAAGATTTTAAATGTAATTTTATCGGAAATTTCTTGGTAGACTACCTCGTCAATTTATATATATTTGTATATTGTAGAATTGATAACTTAAAAAAAAATATTTACCGATTTGCCCAAAACACCAGCGTGACTCATGTTTTTTAAGCTCATCCGAGACTTTCGAATCGAAGTTAAATAGTTTTCTCTAAATTTCCGGGACAATTTAGTACTCATCCGGAATACGGGAAAGCGATTCCAATTCCGGGACACCTGGCAACCCTACCCATGACCTAATATGGCTTATAATTTTGATGTTGTTTTAAAGAGTAAAATACATTATATTCTAGTTTCCTGTTTGTCTATTATATAGTTTATACATTATATAACATTGATAATATGCTTAGTGAGGCATATCAAACACGTGTTTTCTATAAAACAGTGTTAAGCGATGGTCGCATAGTTAATTTTAGTTTATCCTTTATTTTGAAAGCGTTTACGTATGCAAACTGCGATAGTTTGTGCATAGTCAACACCAGTGGCGTACAGCCGGGGTATTTTAGTTTTTGAGTTGCATTTGCAGATGCAATAATAAAGTTCAATATTTGTGATTTATTTAAAATACGTTTATTATATTGATATCTGCTCATTGCACCGTGTTTGAGGATATCCCAGGGATATATCAATGCCAATCACATCGTTTGGAAATATCGAAATATGCAAATCAAACAGATTGATTGAGACGATACGAATATCAGTCGAATATGTATGTCTCATCGAGCATGCGGTTGCAGTGGAGGGGAACCTGAGGCCTTTTGACTTGATTAAAATATTATACGCAAGTGTTTGAAAAAAAGAGCATAATCCACCCATTATATATCTGACTGTCGAAGGGGGTGTCAACGTTTTTTTTGCTGCAGCCTTATGTTGAATCAGATAAATGAGTGTGGCCTTTAGAAATGAAAAGGTTCCCCGCCCCTGATCTAGAGCAAATAACAATATATTCCAAGATTTCATGGCGTCCTATACAAATTGACAGAACTGAAAATGTTAAATATATATTTTTTTTAAATAACTTCCTGCACTCAGGTCTTGATGATGCTTTCCTCGCATATTATTGAAAAAAAAACTGAAACATGAACAGCTTTATTACGCTTCGTTTCACACGCTATAAGAGTGTAAAGCCGTAGCGGTACTATAGGGAATATGATTCATTTTCAATTCAGATATTTATTATATTTGTTATAAATCCGTATTCACTCAATGTTCCTTGATTTCAGCTGTGCGATGGCTTAAATCCAACTCATTATAACCATTATTTTTTAAACGACTTATTACTTATATTATGTAATTGATTTTATTTTAAATGATTGTAAGTCAACCATTTAGTTTTTGCTCTCAAGGCGCAGTCTTCCATCGAATTTTCGCGACCGATCCAGTGTGTCTTGTATTGAATTCTCAATGACATGAACATAGTCACTTATTTGGTATACGAAGCCAAGAAAATCTCTTTCCACATATGCCACTCCTGCCCTCTATTTTGCTTGTATTGTGATTTGCATTGATTCGTAATGTTCACTACTGTAAATATGATAATGCAATTTTTATGCGTTACATAGTCGGTAAGACATGGTTGTTCGTATTAAAACCTCCTCATAGGCGACACCTCCAGAACATCTGTTTTATAGGTGAATACTGTTAAATTTCTTATAACATCATTAATATCTTGTTTTAGCGACAATATCTCGTTAAATTGAATTGTCAAAATTTAATATTTTGACAAAAAACGCTTATTATAGCTTGACTTGATAAGTGGTTTATACCCGTTCCGTTTTAGGTACTCGTGTAGAACTAGCAAATTAAATCAAATTTTTGCTTTATTTATGAAATGTGAAAAATGTTTCTTTCGTGCCTTCACTGCCAGGCGGTCGCCGCGTTTTATTTAAACGGCGTCGCAGGAATCGAACCGAAGCTCCTCTGCGGTGTGACCGGGCTATGCAAATGACTCGCGCCTACTGCTTTGTGATTTCATGATTGAAATTTATGTTTCCTCCAATCGGCGCGTGTGCGCTTTTCAATTCTAGAGTCAATCGATTCGCCGGACTTAGAAATCATTTACCAGCGCTGCATTTCAATGACGGTGAGACATTGCGAATATGTTTATATAATAGATCAATCAATTGCACAATATCGATCCCTTCTTTTATGTAAAACCAATAGTGATTTGCTTTGTACCTTATGGAGGTGTATAGAAAGCTCTGCGATGTGTTCACTTCCTCACAACATATTAGAGGTCTGCACGGGCCCGGGCTTGTCCCGCGGATTCTTACTCGGCCCGGCCCGCAGGCCGGGTTCGGGCTGGTAAGCGCAATTGAGATTCGGGCTCGGGCCGGGCCCGGGTAAAGAATTTATTCATCAGAAAAATATTTCAGACTATGTTCGTGTCATAAGTCAGCCATGATGATTTTAATTATTACTAGTTCTATAGAAAATCGTAAATTGTTGTAAATTTGTAAAAAACGGGTTTTTTGGTCTGTTATAAATCCGGGCTTCAGGTCGGGTTCGGGTAACAATTGTGGTATTAGACTCGGGCCCGGGCCGGGTCGGGTCTGAGTCTTACGGGCTCGGACCTGGTAATTTTGTAAAATTTCGGCCCGTGCAGACCTCTACAACATATGAATAAATTTAACACTGTGATAACAAACCATTTGTTAAGTTATTTTCGTTTAGATAAAAAATACATTGAAACTTTGTAACTAATAGGAGATTGTTTTATCATTTAACAACACTACGAGCGCTTAACTAAAATATACTCCATTTCGGTTTTATACTTAAGAGCACCCATACTCAACCTTTTCCGATTTTTGCTTCTCTACGTGGGCCGCAAAATATTTATACTATAAATATAACTCATACTATACTGCATACATATCTGATGTCAAAATAAAACTTTTTTATACTTTCGATGGTTTCGGTGGTAACTTTGTGGAAGTTCATTTTAATAGAAAATTTTGATATTAGGTCAAAAAAGACAAAATAATTGGTGACTATAATTATTGTGGGCCGCACATAAGAGCTTATTGGGCCGCAGGTTAAATATGGCTGCTCAAGAGCATTCAACCTCCAAATAGTAATCTTTACACTTGTATACTTATATAATGACGTCACTGCTATGAACAGATTAGAAAACGTGCACCGCAGGCGAAGTCGTGGCTTGTTTCGTAGTGCTATCGCAATTACATAATGATATGTTGAAAAAGTTTCGTCAAATAAATATCAAAAGGGATAATGTCAAAAATAAAATAAACTGTCGGCCATTTTTATTCATCGTTTTTAACGACGAATCTTAATGTGACGGTTCCGATGTTCAAAATTCAGTCAATACCATAATCAAAATTGCATTCATATGAACTCTGCATTGATGTACGCATTGGTTATATGTTATAAGTTCTCTTCATACTTTCTATTCGTTATTGTTAATCCGTTTTTATTGTGGGTAATCCGTGTTAATGTTAATAAGAAAATACATTCAAGCTAACCACTGACAATTTTCCTTCACAACACAAACCGCCGACCGACAATCCAGTCAACCACCTTGCGTTTTGGAATGCCTTATTTTGAATATCTCTTTATATCCATAGATTCCATAGCCATCTTAAAAATAAGCTCTGGTCACGATAGTTGATTTATAATCTTAACGTTATTTTTTTTAATTTACAATTTAAATGAATGTAAGTTACTTATGTTTGATACGTCCGTCGCAAAAAATTACAGAGCTGATACGTAATGTAATATCAATCGAATAGTGCAAAAAGTACTAGATTTTTTTTCTGTCCATTATTGTTGTTTTAAATTTTCTCCTGGTTCAGTGAAAGTTACTTGTACATATATTATTTTAAAGGAAAGGGAACGAACAAATCCTTTTGTTGATCTTTTAATATATTATCATTAAAAATACTACCTAAATGTGTTATACAATTGAAGAACTATGTATTTTACCTGCATATTATTTAGTTTTTAGAACTGATTTAGTTCAGCGAGTGAGCACTATTTTCAATAAATAAAATAAAATTCACAGATAAACAAATTAAACAAGTTTCAAAGGTGAACGAAACCGATCTAATTGTTAATTGAAAATATTGCAATATGTAAAACAATTCCTAACTAAATAAAATGTTTAAAAACTGTGTACAGTCGACGGAAATAAATTATATAAAGTATGTTTATGTTGGTTCATTTTATTCTTCTGCAAAGTTTGAAACGGCATAAATATTTCAAAACAAATTCTCACATTACTATCGTTTTTTTAATAAGAGAGTTTTGAGTTAAAATAACTAACTGTTACTCCGTTGCTCACCCTATTTTTTTTTCGAAGAGTGTATGGCCAAGACAGGAATAGTTGTTAGCTAATCGCTCTCGTTACGCCCCGTTACTATATGATTGAAAAGATGAAAGGACATTTTTAGACATCGCAAACATCCAAGCCTTCGGGCAGAAATTGAAAGAAATATAAAGAATGTGGCTAAGACAGGACTAGTGGTTAGCTAATCGTTTGCGCTACGCTGTTCGTACGGGGATTCGAACTCGTGAAATCCGTCATGGAAGCCAACGATGTTAGGCACTGCCCTGCGGATCCTACAAAAAAGTTTTTTGTTCTTATAATTGTATTTTTCTGTTATCTTCCCTTATTGGTACAGCTGTAAAACAAATGGTAAAAGTAGAGTATAGCGTGTCATGGATTATTACGGCGAAAAACTTCCAAAACTAATCTAAAAACAACGCCACGATTTAAATTTTTTTTTTTAAAGCTTGATAATCGCGTTAAAACCACATATTATTACGAATAACACTGATAAATTATGCGAAGTACGAAATATTTTTGCGATTTGGCGATGTACTGCCAATTGCTATTATTTTAATGTTGCTGTATATAACTCATGTTTCTGAAGAATCAAACATTTACCTCATACAAGTAACATAACACAACATGGAACGTATTGCGTCTGACATGATAATTCGTGTTTTCTACTCTTGACTTCACTTCGGAATTTTATTGGTTTATTTTTCGGGGAATTCTTCTCATACAATCGAGGACATTTATCTTTAACTTAATTTTTCACCTGTCCGAATGAAACTTCCGTTTTTACTAATAATCGAATTACACGATAGTTTAATTTTTATTTTCATACATAATTTACATTAAAGTTGTTGATTAAAGGTGGATCAGAAGGACATGTGCTATTACATTCGAAATTTTAATATGCATATGTTTAAAAGTACATATTAGTCTTTATTGATTTAATCGTATATGTAGGTATGTATGTATTTAGGCTCGGTTTTTGGACGTATAAATATTATTCTTTATTTTTTATATCCCAAGTGTTGTGAGAAACCTGCAACTTCTTTGAAACTATGGCAAGCAATCCTGGACCCTTTTTGTGATCCCGGGATTTCAGAATATGTTGTGTATACTAAACCAGGTGTTAAGGCAGAAACATACTGCCGACACCCGACGCCACGTAAGCGTGTTGGATGAGATCATAGCTACATATTTTCCCACGTATTGTGTGGAACAGGAACGCACTGCCAACATCCAACGCGACGCGACGGCAGTGCGTTCCTGTTCCATACAATACAATGGCAAATATGTTGCTATGATCTCATCCAACACAGTTACGTGGCGTCGGGTGTCGGCAGTATGTTTCCGCCTTTATAGCTGAGTAAATGTAAGTTTAAACATAGTTACGATGAATGCATACGCCGAAATAGCTATCAACTGTATATAAATAAAGTAATATTGTAGAACTAAAATATACTTTGCTATTTTTTCACCGTATTACAATGGAGTTCTTTCTACCTAGTAAATGCCAATTTGAACAATGAACCGGGATACTGGTTTCGGTAATACCGGTATTGTAATCCCTAGCTCATATATACCGTCAAAGTATATCTCTTCTTAATATTCAAATTACTCTCTAAACGGAAAAGTAATCTTCACATTCTAATCATTTCAAAACACGTTGGCTTACAGATCTCTTATGAATTATCATAATTAAAGAGCTTAGAATATCAGTAACGGTCTGGGAATTGCATAAAAAGTATCCCTATTTGCGTAAATGCAGCCGACAAACAATAATCAAACACACACACGAAACGTGTTTCATTCTCAGGCGGTCTTAAAGACAAATGGTGGATATTGAAATCGTTACGTGCATATTTGCATTGCCCACATTAGAGGTCACGACCTTCAGTGATAAATACACACGAAGTAAAAAAAATAAAATACTAGCCAAACATAATATTTTTATGATTGTGTCATCAAATAAATTTGGGGGTCACTGATATGCCTGGTACACATATTGTATACAAATAATATTATTGATAACGATGATAATATTGCTCTTTGAATGTTAATACAGTTGTCTTTTGTGCACGGCTAATTTTATCAGGAAGATGTATTGACACCTCAGGTGAAATATTTTTTATTTTGTCAGTAGCTTTTTCTAGTATATATTTATTTACGTTTCGTTTACTTTATTTATGTTTATTTTGTTGACTATCTATCGCACTCGAATTATTGCCATAGATAACGACATTGTTTCACCGTGGGAACAATTCTTTTTATACATACACTGAAAAATGCATTGAAGAAGTATTTCCTATTTTAAAGGCTCCGATGAATAGATCGAGCTGCAAAATTTTATCACAACATATATTCAAGATTTTCGATGCATTTGGCGGTAACTCTGTGGAAGTTATTTTTAATGAAAATAAAAATGAGTTTGATGACTTTGTTACTCCAACTGTGATGTTCTGTCTGATGATGCTTCTTAACCCTCCAGAGACGAGAGCTTTTTTCCAATAAAAAAAATATTTTCTAAGCCATATTGAAGTCACGGATAACTTTTATTCCTATCCAAAATTAAAAAAAAAAAAAAACGCAAAGTCGTTGTATAGAAACCCCGCATGACTATATGGTCATGCTCATCCTTTTATTACCGTGTAATATTGAGTACGGACAGTAGTAAGGACAAAAGTGACCGTATGGGCTTGCAAACATTCGGGGTTGAAATATAGCTAAACGTGATTTTTTTTTAAATATTTACAATTTGACCTCTTTAGATCAACATAATTTCAAAACAAATATATTAGCAAAATAACTGTAAATAATTTTATGTTTTTATAAAAAAATATCTAACAGTTTCAAAAAGTAAATTAAAAAAAACGGAAATTCAAAAAATCACATGTGCTTTTGGAGACCGTTCCTGTTCCTACGGTTGATGACTAACTGTAGTCCGTACCCTTCTTAACCAAATATGAGCAAAAGCAACGATATTCAGGTAGGAAAAGTATAAATAGTGGGATCGATAGACAACGGTGTTTTGTGTGACCATATGGTGACGCTCGTCCTTGGAGGGTTAATTAAAAAGGCGAAAATCATGTCACAGCTTGTAACACAAAAAGTGGTATAACAAAGTTATCAAATTTCATTTTATATTCAAAATGAACTTCGCCAAAGTTACCGCCAAATATATTGAATGTTATTTATTATCGTATTGAATCAATTGCTATAGCTAAGTATTTCGACTGAGGGTGCTTGATGGAATTTTAATATCAAATTCAAACAATTCAAAATTGCTATAGCCTAATTGATTTGAATTTTAAATAATATTTTAGATTAAGTTGTCATGCTTAATTTAATTTTGTATGAACATTACGATAGTTTGTCTGAAGATTATTGTAATAGGCGAAACACGTGTCATATTTTTTTATACAACCTGTGGAATAACTAAGTTATCAATTTTAATTTTGTACTTAAAATGAACTTCCACGACGTTACTGCCGAACCCATCGAAAATATAACATTTTTTCATAATTAAATTTGAATAAAAATCGCATTTGATGTAGTAAAAAATGCTTTTTCTGCTCACCGTACAAATGTTATCGCAAAAGTTCGCTATCGGTAAATGTGTAGCCATTATTATGTATTTTGAATGTATGTATGTCAGTGTTATTCAACCTGTGGTCAGCGGACCACCACCGGTCCGCAAGAGTTTATTGTTTGCGAAAACTTTCATGTTTCAAAAAAATTTCGATTCGAATTTTCTCCTCGATGTATAGTAAATTTTGTTATGAAAATTCGAATACAAAAAAGCAGTAACAGATGTCGCAATAAATAAAATTGTACGTAGGTATCATTGGCTTGGCATTTCAATGGTCACTTTTTGAATTTATTATTCTAGGCAAACATGTGTACAGTCAATCATCGACTTGCAACAGATTCCGTTCCGCCGCCTTAGACGAAAGAAAAGAAAGCCTTAGAAAGTCAAAACGGTCATAGGTCGAATTTCATACAATTAAAAAATGCATACAAACTATTAAAGTATATAAAATAGACGGCGTTAATATATATATATATATTCAACCAGTTTTAACATTTAATTGGGCCACCCCCGACCAAATATTATTTTATAAAATATTTGACAGAAAATGGAGATTCCTTTTTTATTAATTTATACTATGTCGTAAGTTGAGACTAGGGCTTGTCGGTTTTTAGGCTAAATTTGTGGCATTCGAAAACCGGTTTTTCAACATCGTAATCGGCTGTGCCAAATTTTCCATATCACCCAGCGAAAGGGTATTTTCGACAAAACGATCAGTGCACGGTTTGTGTTTTCTTAAACCCTATTTTCTGAAGAGTAACACAAAATAATTTCATGTTGTGCATTATGTATATAAATAAATAACTTAAAAATATCGCACTTTTTCTCGCTATTTTAATTGAATTATCCATTTTTTGTAAAACTTTGATACCGGTTTTTGTATAAGCCCTAGTTGAGACCTCACTGTATGTGTATCGGGTTGACGCCGTTCCGCGAAATATTTTTCCATTTTTACCTGTCCGCGAGTGTAAAAAGGTTGAAGAACACTGATGTATGCTATTACCTAAATTTGAATATTTGTGTTTTTTTCATAAAAAACTTTTTTTAACTGTATCTAATTCAAACATACACTCTTCGAGTCTAGTTCAAGCCTTGAGCGTGTTCCAAATATGTTCGTTTTTGTTTTTTTTCCGGTTTACCACAAATTTGATATTTAGATTTACAGTATGTATAATAAAGCAAGATCAAGGGCAACAGAAGTGGTCGTTCGTACTTGAAATCTGATGAAATCGCTTCGTATGTACGGATTAAGGATACGCAGAACCACGTGAAGTGATTCAAGATTCTGACAAATTATTATCCGACAGCAATTTGATTCGCATGCTTCCGTTCAATCGGTAAACATTTTCTGCAATCAATTCTGAAAATGTGAAATTTAAATATGACGATTTTATTGTGTCTTTATTGATTCATATGTAACTAAAGTCACATACACACTCTCTGCGGATTGGGTACATGTATAACATCTAACACATGAACTAATCATTAGTGTCGTAAATTTTATTTTCCGTGTAAAATAATTTAACATAAAATATTTTCAATTTTTAAATGAAACTACAGTAGAACCTCGATTATCCGGATTTTCGATTATCCTGATTGGTTAAAATAGAAATTAAAAAACCTCAAATGCTTTAAAAACATCAGAAAAAAATCCTTGATGAACGTTGAAGAAAAAAATCCAGATTTACTGTAGGACCTCCGTCCCTAATTAGTCCGGATAATGATGTTCTGCTGTATATAATTGCATAATATATACAATTACACTTTGAGTTTTCGTAAAGGTGTTCAACAAGTTATTTTGTAAAAACATTCGATTTTCTTTGTTTATTGTGTATTTCTTATAAATAAAACGACATTGCAAATTGTAGTCACTCAAGTTTTGTCAATCTCTTAGTCGTGAGCGCGAATAAAATAAATCGCCACCCAGTTGATTGATAGCCAACAAATTCAAGATCATTTTTTTAAACATGTTTACCGTGTCTGCGAAGCCAACGATTTTATATTATGTTTATTTATAACAGTTTTTGAAAAGCTCTTACCATCGAATAATCGGTGATTTTTGACGTTAACGTAAGACAACTTACAGAATACTCGATTCAATGCAGACGTTTCATTAATCGATTGACGAATTCCACTCGGGCAAATAGTCCAATGGTTACGATGATTTCAATGATTATTATTTCTCGTTAATAAAATAATTATGTGTAACATATTTTCGATGAATTCGGGTGTAACATTGTGGTATATATATTTTTTTTCTTTAACAATTTAACACGCACATATTCACATTATACCACCATTCCCTCCTCATAGATAATGAATACAACAGTATACCAATAATATATCCATAGTAATAACACCATTCAAATATAGAAACGTAAAATGGTAAGCTTGGATAATGCTTTATTTTTAACACAAACCTTCTTTTCCAAATGATTATCTAAAATGTATACAGGGACGTCCCGAGGGCATAGGCGAGTAGGCAGTTGTCTAGAGGCGACAAGTCTTAGGGAGCGGCAAATGGTCACAGATTTTTTCGACACGAATTTGGCTTAGACTAAATATGATGCCTCCAAGGTCTTTAAGGGCAAGGATTCGAATATCGATATTTGGATATGAATTTCTGGAATAATCGTAAATAATGAAAAAATGTCACTTAACTCATATGGCTTTAAGAGATTCATATGAATAATTCAAAAAGTTTGAATTCTAAAAATAGTGAGGGCGCTATTTTATGCTCTGCCTAGGGGCGGCATATGGCCTAGGAACGTCACTGAATGTATACTATGTATTCTACCTACTAAAGCAGGGATGGGGAACCTTTTTTTCTCTAAATGCCGTATTCATTTTTATGAATCGACATAAGGCCGCAGTAAACATTAACTATGGAATCTTTGGCCGGAAACAGGAATTTACGGTCAGAATATGTTGGGAATTTACGAATTTACATACATTTACAGAATTACAGAATTGGCCAGAAGGCCGCATGTGGCCTTAAGACCACCGGTTCCCCACCCCTGTACTAATTATTACTTTGAATTATCCGCTTGGCAAGAGAGGACTTAGATAACTGCTGAGTGTCAACTATTCGCTTCACGTCCGTTTTCAGCGACCGGGTAATGTATGAAGGGCTAATATAAATTAGTTGGTTTATTGTTCTTATGTTTTACGATATCTTATTTATTTATTAATTTAATGTATAAATGACTCATCGCCCCATACTTGTTACGCCATATGTTAGGTTTTGTTTTTGACCATCAGCAAATAGTAAATGCATTGTTTTTACAGCTGGTAAATTCGATGTCCTCCCCGCCGTTAGCCGAGGTGGGCGGCGATGGGCGATGCACCCCGCCTACGACGAAACCATAAAAACGTCCCGGCTCCTAAATAAAATTGATTTGTGACCGCGCTGTGCCGTCACGGCGAGGCGTTTCCGCCCATCACTTCCGCCCAAAGGTCTTCTTCGCCCTGCCCAACCCTCCCCCAGCCTTCTTTGTAATGTGAACAATATTGTTTCTAGACTTGTGCCAAAATGCATTTTAATCGCATTTTTATGATATTGACCATTTGACACTTGTGCGTTTGGAAATTTTGAAAAAAAATACGACACACATGTTTTGTCTTTTGTATCAAAGGACTAGCTATGTTAGATTTTTCTTCTTCTACTATACAAGGCATAGTTGTAGCAATACTAGCGACACCGACACATTCAGCTTTTATTCGGATTATTTTTGCTATCAGAAAGGTTTCGCACAGCTAGTGATAATTTGTACGTGTACGTGTACATTATTAAAGTTATCTTATATAATAAATCAAAACCGTACATATTATTTTTCATTTAATTCCGCCTAGAACTTTTGTCTTTAAGTAGAATTAAGTGAAAATATATTTGTATTTAAAATATTTAAATTACTGATAAATATCGAAGCTGTTTTGTGAGTGATTTATTATACATATTAGAACACCGGTAATGCAATCACTTAGATACGTATAGCCAAAATCATACACACCACACTTTATTACGTATATTCAGTGGAGTAGTGGGGCTAGGTCGAACCAGGTCGGCGACCTGGTTCTAGAAAATGAGCCACGGCGCCGCCCTGCCACCTTTTTGACTTGTAACTTAATTTTCAAGTATGTATGTATTTTCAAAATACTGTTCATACAATTTTAAAGCATTTTTGTATTTTTATCATCAAATGCATCGTACAAGAAGTGAGTGAACCGTTTTTTTTTTTAATAATTGCCCGTTTTTTTATTGATATAATTGTTAAAACTTGTGATTTTTTTAACTTCGGACGGATATTACAAAAGGGAAGAAATAAATGACCGACCTGGTACCTATTTATTTACCACTACACCACTGCGTATATTCTATAGTATTCTATCAGGAGACTTAACAGCTTAACGACCGCGGACGCGTATTTGAGTCTTTGAAAAACAAAGGTTGCTGGCCAGCGGACTCATATATGCGTATAGGCGAAGTATCTGGAAGATAAGAAAATTAAAATTTGTAAAGATATCTCAATTTGTTTACAAATTATAATGAATTTACTAAAATTACAATTTTTGCGAATTTTTCGCAAAATTTTATTTCGCCATGTGAAATTTTATAAAAAAAAACGTGCGGTCGTTAAGCTGTTTTAGAATAACCAGTTTATAAATATAATAATTCATCTGTTACCTTTCATAAACCGCCCTATATTTATATTTCGCCACCCCACGCCATGTGGATAAGGGTCTATTAATAGATTGAGTTTTCAATCGCTTACGCCACTTGATTTATTCATTTAATATTGGAATATAGATGAATGAGTGTGTGTATGCTGTTTTGCGAAGGGTTAAACATGTATATACATCACTTTGTAACTAAATCGTTTAAAATTTATAATACATATAATGTAAAGCAAACATTATAATGTCGTAAGGTTACAACGTCAAATACCCAACCCAAAACTTATTACTGTGATCAAATAATAACTTAATAGAAAATTTAAATTAACTTTGATTATTCCACGTATTGTGTTACTAACTGTGACACGTGTTTCGCTTCTTTCAGAGGCATCTTCAGACTTACTATCGCAAAGTTTGCTTAAGTAATCTTTACTTTACTCCATTACTTAAGCAAACTTTGCGATAGTAAGTCTGAAGATGCCTCTGAAAGAGGCAAAACACGTGTCACAGTTAGTAACACAATACGTGGAATAATCAAAGTTAATTTAAATTTTCTATTAAAATGAACTTCCACAAAGTTACCGCCGAAACCGTCGAAAGTATTAAAATAATAACTTGTCTATTTTATCTGTGTTGCTTATTTTTTTTCTGACCAAGATACAGCATTGGTCAGATAACATTCACACAAGTTTTGTCACTAACGACCCGGGTTTTGCCTTTCGCCATCTTCAGGCGTTCAAGTGTACGATGAACTTGAACTGAATTTAGAATCTTCTTAGTTTTAGATATTTCCATTAGGAAGCCATGCTTGGAAGCGGGCAAAATTCTATCCGATGAAGCAAAACACATTATAGTTTATAAACATCAATAGTTTATTAATTTAATTTTCAAAAATTATATTACAACTTTCGAAAATTATCCTCTACGGAAAGGTGTGATATTCACCCTCCGTTAAGTGCATTATTTTATTGCATTTTAAAACGCATACATCTTCATTCAAATTCAAAATCAATCTAAACATGAATTGTTTATCATCCTTCAAAGAGTCGTACATACTTTAAATCGATAAATTCAATACGATTTTTCAGTTCTTACCTAAATCCCTCTGCAGCCGCAGAGGGATTGCCAGGGGTTAATTTATTTTAATTTACAATAAGTATCATTCATCAAAAATTGTCGCCTCCTGTGGCCCAGTTGGTTAGAGCTTGCTCTACCGATCATGCAGGTCTGGGTTCGATTCCCGGTCTGATCACAGTGAATCTGAGAATAATTAAATTCAAATTTGTGATCGAAGACTGGGGTGGGTGTTTGTGATGTCAATTCACATCATTTCCTCTCCTCCCATCCTTCTGATCTTTTAATAACTGAGTGTATCAATAGCGATCATTTAACATTTTTAATTATCCATCATATTAACAGTATGAACTTGTACTCATTCCCGTGAAAAAATTATATGAGAATAAAAACTTTTTTTTTGTTCGATAAGAAAATATACAAAAGTTGTGTACATAAAATTAAGAAAACTTTTGTTTCAAGTGGCGTTCTTATTTATCATTAGCCGGCCGCGCAGTAGGAAGTTTTAAATTCACGTGGCCTGACCGCATCTGTTATATTTTCTTGTTTTTAATCACTCCGATTTGTTTCCATTGCAAGAAAACTAATTTCCGGTCATTTAAATGATATTTACAATTAAATAGTTATTTGCAATAAGATTCTAAAAGTTGTCCTTTTGTATTAAATTTGGCAAAAAAAATAATATTGAAATTGAATTCTAAAGCATTTACGTTTTGAAATAGCGCCCGTCAAGTTAAACGGTTTCCCCTCCGCTTGTATTCTGAATGTTTTACAAAATAAATTATTTTAGAGTAAACACGTCATAATGAGGAATATGACCAATAAAAAAAATGCGCGCTTGTAATTCTTTCGAGCTATTTTTTATTCATACTAGGGCCTCTAATCCCGGGAAAACATCGAATTCTTCGATCCCGAAATCCCGGGAATTTTATAGTACTAATCCCGGGATTGAGAAATTTATAGAAAGTTGACCGATTTAAATTTTGGTTTATTTTGAGAATTCCGTAAATTCCTGGGTTTTTCAATTTGAAAATCCTAGAAGAGCTTTAAAAAAGCTCTCACGTCGTTTCATTTTGGGAAATTGGGTTTTTGAAATCCCTTTTTTTTATGTCGAATCAAATTATCAAAATCGCCGAGCAGAAATCTCGAATCCCAATTTATACCGGAATCCCGGTATTGGAAAAATTTACTATCTCGGGATCACAAAAAGGGTCCGGGATTGGATGCCCTAATTCATACGCCCTTAGTGTCCCTTGTTTGTCATAAACTCATTCATTCGTTTTATAGTTTATTTTATACATGCCTTTTATTTTATCGCTTTAAACGCATTTTCATTGAATATGTACTTCTGTGTGACTTTTGCCCGCTATACGCTATTCGGAAGGTGAGCATATTCTTCTGATGAAAATAAACGACATCAATACATGTTTCATTGTTAACCTTTTCGAATATACGGTACGTTTTTAATCTGAAATCGATGTCTATTGTATTATGATAATTTAACTCGACACTTATCTTACTCCTTCCGCATCTCAATGATCATGAAACACTTGATTCAATACATTTAATTTGTACACAAATCAACGCCACGCCACTAACGAGTGTTGGTAAAATGACGTTTTAATAATTTATATGTGATTTGAGCTGCCCGCTGATTATTATGTATTTAATATCCCGATTCACAAAATGAAAGTCCGTTTTAAAAAGATGAATATACTTTTTAATATAATAAATGACTAATTATCAAAAACTTGTGTTTATTGTAGCTGCGCATAATGTAATGAGGAATTTATAACGTTCCCATTTTTATTTTGCTTCTTTAACTTTGTGGATGTTCACTTTTAATAAAAAATGTAATTTGGTTACTTTGAGAAGCATTGGCAAACTTAACATTGCAGTGTTTACGAATAAACTTATTTATTTGCAACATATTTTGTAACACAAGTTATAACATAACAAAGTTATCAATTTTAATTTTATATTGCCTTTTTATTATAGAATGAGTAGTAGAACTTTTGCTGATATCAAGAATACACACAATTGATTTTAATATTATATCTTTTCTATCTCTACCCTTGATTCTGCTTTTCCATTTTTCAGTTAAATACAATTTAAATTAAATAATCGAAATTATGAACTTTCTTTTTAACTTGACCTGAATGTTATACTGTTGAATATTTTTGCGTTGAGCGTTTTTGTATGAATAAAGGTGCCATGATTTCTGCTACCTTTTTAAAAAGTAACTTAATCACATACATATGTGTTATTTATTGATTTGGCATTTACTTGGTAGAACTCCATTATAATAGGGTAAAAAATATCAACGTATTTAGTTATACAGTTTTACAGAAGATCATTAATCTGTCCTCAGTTAAATTCTCAAATGAAGAGACCAATCTTCTCGACAAAAAAAAACTAGAACTAAATACGTTAATATAATCACATACATATGTACAAATTTTTAAAGCATTTCATTTGTTATGACATAAAAGAAAATGTTATGACGAAACCGTTCGAGTTGTTTAGTTATTCCAATGATAACGCTCTCTATTTCAGCGATCTCGAATCTTTCCCAAGGCATTCTTTAAGTAGCTCCTTCTCACTTTATCATAACCCTCGCTTCCCAGATTCTCTTAATCCATTCCTTGTGCATAGCCCTTGTTTGTATACCCGACCTATCAAATACAAAGCTTACTTGATCCATATAAACGGTCTTTGAAATATACATACAACCCTCCGCGTCATTTTCATCCCTTCAACTATATTTCTCCTTTGAAAGTGGCTGTCTTGATTTTAAATGACACTTCACTTCGGGTTTGTTGTGAACGGCCTTACACTGCCATAAGAGAAAGGATGATCTTTTGATATATTACTATCAATTTAAGCGATACCCTTAACTTGTTTTTATACTTCAGTTAGATAAACTCATTTTCAATTATATTCGTAACTTCAAACAAAATAAACAATTCCGATTATCTTAATTTAATCAGTTAATAAAGTAAGTCTTTCTTAAATTTTGTAAAAAAAAAACTTGTTGAATTGTCAGTGATTTTTATCATTTATGAAATGAAATATGTGATGACATTTTTTTTATTAATCACTAACCGGTTCCCGGCAAGCGTTGCAATGCCGTAAGTTAATTGTACTATAACCTTCGCGATGTCAAAATGAACTGTATGGCAGACATAGAAACATTGATTTTTATATATAAGACCTACTGTAAGATAATTTTACTATGCCTCTCTACCCGGAAGTGCAGTGCGGAAGTTTTATTGCAATCGGTGCAGCGGTTTGGCAGCCTCTACAGTACAAACAAACAAACAAACATTCATTATTATCTATTAGATTATTTGTTAATCAATCATAGTAAGTTGCCTCTTTGCAGTCTGGCATTTTAATTCAAACAATGGCCTCTCTAATTCGCTTATTTTAAACAACAAACTCGTCTATCTCGGGGTTCCATTTTTCCGTCAAATCAACAATTGACAACGTTTTCTTTTTAAAACTCGAAAATCTTACTCCTAGATCTATCTCGTTTTGCTTATATGTATGCTTATATAAAAAACGGGTATGGGGCCACGAAAGATTATGCAACTCAAAGGGAGCCACGTGCCCAAAAAGGTTGAGAAACTGTGGTGTAGATCAGGTGGGGGGGAACCTGCGGCCTTTTGGCTACTCTAGTGCGGCCTTCTGGCCAATTCTGTAATTTCGTTAATTTCTGACATTCTGACCGTAAATTCCTGTTTCAGACCGAAGATTCCTTAGTCAATGTTTACTGCGGCCTTATGTCGAATCAGAAAAATGAATGCGGCCTTTAGAGAAGAAAAGGTTCCCCGCCCCTGGTGTAGATCGTTAATTAATTAAATTTTGTTTGGTGTCTCAAAATGTGTTTTTTTTTTTAAATCCTTTTGCTGGTTTCAATTTTTCTCTCGCGATCTACACGGAGAGGTTACCTTATACTTGTCGGTTAATAATGCTTGTTAATGGATAATCAGTTGTACTTTGTTAATGTTTGTAAACATGGTCAATATTTTTTTCAACGTGTCACTTGTCGTCGCAAATGATTGATAAACTTGGGGCATAAAAAAGTGCATCATCCAGAGCGCACCATTCCTGGCGTGCATTTTTGCACGTATGCATCTCCTACGTTCAATCCCGCGGCGCCCCTTGCGAAGTCTAGCACTCGTTGATCATCAGGCGCGTTTAGCTTGTAGCACGCAATGGCCCTTACATTATTTTCTATGCGTTCACTGTCTTATATAATAACATCATGTCATGTGACTCGAAGCGTGTCTCAACTGAGATAACAAGTTATTTATTACAAGGGTTTTCCGGATCTTAAATCTCCTCGTATATGGTGTACTTCAACAAAAGAAGAACTTCTACTGAAATTTTCATATCACCTTTCAGTTGTTCACTGCCGATACTCGGTGAAAAGACTTTACATAATATATGCTATTATAAATTAAACATTCTTTTGTAGTATTTTTTTTTTACATTTATTTATTAAGATCAGTATCAGTTTCGCTTATCACGGCCATTTTCAACTGATAAAAATATATAATAATAATAAATAAAAATATTCTTTTAAAATACAGGATTATTTAAACGAGCGTTATTTAAACTTATCTCTTTATCAACTTGCCATTTACTTGGTACTCCATTATACTATGGTAAAAATAGCAACGTATTTATTTCAACAGTTTTTATATTCACTTTTAAGGTGTTCACTGTCAATACTTGGTGGAATGGCATTATAATAAAAATAATAAAACATTTTTAGTACTTTTTCCACATAAAATTTATTAGGTCAGGACCGGTTTCGCTCATGATGAGCATTGTCAACTGATAAGAAAAACAATAAAACAGTGATATTTATACAAAAGTTAAGTGATAAAAACAAGGTATGACAAACAATTGGTATTACAACCCAGCAAAAGAATTGAAGTAAAATACAAGGAAAATAAACAATAAATAAAAAATTGAAGACCACTTAGCAATGAAACTACTATGACAAAAACCAATTAGGTATGAATTATCATTACCAAAGTAAAAACCAACAATTAGTGTATATAATAAATAAATCTTTATGTCTGTTTTTATATTTATTAGTTGATACTGTTGATAGCTATTTCTCCTTTCGCCATCGTTCTGACGATGGCGAAAGGAGAAACAGCTATCAACTAATAAATATAAAAACTGTAGAACTAAATACGTTGCTATTTTTACCATATTAAACTTATCTCTCTCTCGCTTCATCCCGTTTAGAATCATATGGGTGGGACCGGTGTGGGGGATTATAAACATAACTTAGACATACTTTTAGGTAAAAGGCATTATATTATTAAAAGGCATTATATTATTAAACACACAATATTCCTTTGTACTTTATCCCACTTTCTTTAAAAGGTCAGGACCGGTTTCAGTTGACAATGCTCACAATGAGCGAAACCGGTCCTAACCTTTTAAATAAAATGGAATAAAGTACAAAGGAATATTGTGTTTTTATTAATATAATACCTTTCCACAAAGTGATGACAGTGAACAACGTGCTAAAATCTATCCAACATTCATAACCTCAAAACAATCGTCTTTTGACTTATCTTCTTCTGTCAGTATAATATATACTGACGAAATTCTCCAAGTCATACAAAAATGTTAATGTAATCGTTCCAATATTTAACAAAAGATTTGGCATTTAACAAACATTTAACGACATTAGAGGTGTGCCCATATGACGTGTCTAATTGTGTACCCAACTGTTTTCGCCGTCTCTCGAGAATTGAGCAAAAATCGCGCATCTGTCCACACTTGTGGTCCGTTCGGATGAATAGACCGTGTCATGCGGGGGTGGATAAATTTAGAGGCGTGTGCCGGTGTTGGTTTATCGTGTGAAAGAGTCTCAACTCAACGAACTACATACAAGACTGTACAGTATTTTCACTTTAGCAATATTAATAAAAATATTTATCTGCGTTCATGTTTATTGTGTTAACTAACAGTAACAATTAATTGTTGTCACTGGCCTTGATAGCACGTACTTGCGCAATTGACAAGATCATGTTTTTTTCTTCATGATTAAGTATGAATAAGGCATGGATTTTTACAGCGTCTTTTATCTTCGATATTCATGTTATCGTTTTATCTAAGCTTTTTAAGCGATAGCATATTTTAAAATAAATGTCTTTGATGTCAAATATGTTTGCTGTTAATAGTGTACCTGTCTTTTCTTACCTATTTTTGTAATACATGTATTTGTCTTGATTTATCTCTCTTTCTCTAACGTATATCACAACAGATACAAATAAAGAGTCTTGAGCGAATGTTGACACCTGGTACTCCCACCTATAAATGGGTAATTTCGAATATATTATCCTGATAGAATCATTTCTTCTATAATCAATTATAATAGAGCAAACCATAGTATATATTCATATAAAATGTCGTTTTTACGATATTTTGCAAGTACTTTGACATTACTCGTAATTTATTTTAGAGCGAGTTTCATTAATTGTGACAAATTTCTACTATTGTTTACGATGTTAATCCCCAAGAATAAATCCCCACTAGTAAAAGTCATTAACACCGATACAGTTGGTATGAACTCGACGTAAAACAGGTAAGTAGAAATAAAATAAAACCCATCGCTCTAGTATTACGAAAACGTTTATTTAAGAACTTACAATCACCGAAGTTTTTTTACATACAATATTTAACAGACAAAATTTTGAATTGATACAATACAGAATAACTATTCTTATACCTAGCTTGCTCACACGATTTAAAAAAAAACAAAAAAAAATTAAGCTGCCACCCGCGGGGGGAAAAATCAATTTCAATTTTCGTCGAAATGGAAAAATATTAGTTTTTTCATCTCTGACGAAGCACCACAAAAGAAAAAAAAACTGCAAGTGTATTTACAACTAAAGGTCTCTGGAACCAAGTCTCAGAACCGGGAAGTGTCCGCCACACACGTTGTGTTCGGTTCGTGTCCCAAAGAGCAAGAAAGAAAGAAACAAAATTCACATCGGGTATCGAAAAACAATGTTGCCATTTAAGGCCATAAACACTAAAATAATTGATATTACGGGTTACATGATAAAAAAAATTAAACACAATTAATTTAGCTACATATTTTAAAATTCTGCCAGTTTTCATCACAAAAGTGGTAGTGGGAGCGGGTGACAATAAACCATACCGTATCAACATACATACTATGATTTACAGAAGAGCAGACGTTAATATTATACTGATACGGAATTAACAGTGAAAAAATTGAATATTTTTGCTAAAGTATATCAGTTTGTTAATAATTGCGCTGTTTTACGGATTTCGATGTTACTATCTACTGTAATAAATTGTCAACATCTATATTACATGACATGTACCTATACGATTCGTGCGTGCGCATTCCCATTATGGCGCAAAGTGCATTAGGGGAGGGCGGGCAAATGTGAATCACTCGCGCTGACATTCATTTTCATTAGCCCTGCGCCGAGTACACCACCGCCGTTAGTATTATTATTATTTCTATGTTATTAGGTTTCGCGCATATCGTTGTTTTTTTTTGTATTGTCCTTCCCCTCTTGTCTATTTTCTTCTTTACTAATGCGATATTTAACCCAACACTCCCCTCGCCACTATATTATACTATGCCATTTGTTGTTTTTTTTCAATCGGTCACTACTTTAATAAAATGATTGAACCAATTCGATGATCCAATTATGGCGTCTTGGGTTGAGTTTTATCCGATATATTATAAATTAATCTTTTGAAAAATACATTAAAATTTAAAAAAAAAAAATGTATTCCATTAGAAAATTCAGTTCCGATATAATTGTCCAAATGTAGTATGTTAGAACGTAGGTATCATTATGAGTTAATCACTTTTGGGGTGTTCACTGTAAATAGTTGGTGGAAAGGCATTATATTGAAAAAATACACAATATTCCTTTGTACTACTTCCAGATTTATTTAAAAAGATCAGGACTGGTTTCGCTCAGTGGCGGATTACCTCATAAGCGCAAGAGGCGCGTGCTTGAGGCCTCCAAATTTTAGGGGCCTCAAAAATAGCATAAATTGTATAAATCCTTATATTTTAATTTCAGTTTTAAATATTCATTATTATTCATCGAAGAGTTTTGCAACACTTTTATGTCATTCGTAAAACAGGGCCTCCAAAATTTATTGCGCCTAGGGCTTCCAAAGTGCTTAATCCACCACTGGTTTCGCCCATGCCGAGCATTATCAACTGATGAAGCCGATCCTTATCGTAATAAAAGTGGAAGCAGTACGTAGGAATATTGTGTGCTTTTTTTAAATATGAGTTATACAAAAAGTTTAATCACTGCAAATGATAGCGTGATGTCGAAATAGCTATTAAAATAATTGAATCTCTCCTGGAGAATTGCTATTTTTAAATATAGGTATTATGAGTATTAATAAATTGAAGATGGTAAAAATAACATTTTTTTTTAGTATAGTCAAAGCGTCTTTAAAAAAACTAGAATTTACGCTATAGTCTTCTCGTCAATGCCAGAGTTAGCTCTAATATATGGGTCATGTATGGAAAATCTTGCATGTATTAATTAGACAACATATTGTTATGCACGTGAAGCCGTTGCCACAAATTATCTAAATTTAAATCTTTGGCCGCGTAATCAAGTTGCGCGAAAGCTCTACTCTATTTCGAGACTATAGCATTTTTTCTCTATTAAGGCGACCAACCGGTAATCATTTTTTTCGTAGTAACAAAACGTAATTCTATAGTCCCAATTTTTTTTCACCTTATAATTTATAATTATTTTTTTAATCTTATTTTCCGTTTTTGTCTTTGTTCGATATGAGATATTTACATGTGTTTTTCCTTGTGTTTCAGGTAAAAAAAAACATTCACTACATCATTTCATGTTCTGAGAGTCGTCATGTTTGTTCACTAAAAAAGGTTTGTGTCTATTTCTATAATACTTAAGATCTGTTATTTATTTAGGTTTTCAAAAAATAAAATGCTTCGGTCAATACAAACATTGATTGAAGTTTTAGAAAACATTGTTCGAGTCTTTCTTCTACTCCAAAAACATAATTATAAATAAACGCAAGACAAATTGTTTTATTTTTATTTTTTAGAAAATATATCAAAGATTTTTTTTTATGAATCCACCATTCTTCATTAATTATAAAGATCAAATAAATAAGAATTTTTCTCTCTAAAATATTTACTTTTATTATATTATTGATTATTTCGCTAAATAATCTTAGAGTTTTTTTTCATTTGCTGGCCACTGGCCGCAATCTGTATTAGTAAAATATTAATTATATATTCGCGATAATGCTTTTGGATACCTATTAGCTTATTTTGATATTACAAAAAAATGTACATATAATATTCTGATGTGTAATGCAACGGATTTCATTACCGGATTATATTAAATAACGATATTGTAATTATCAATGCCCATTGCAAAAGAGGAAAAAAAGGATAATTTCTAGGTACCATTGTAATTGCAATATCACATAAATAATCATCAATAATATATATTTTTAATTCTTTATTATCAAACTAATAAGCAGATTTAAAAATGCAATCTTATCATTGCTGTAATCTGTAAATCTTTATTGGATCGTCATGTAATATTCATCATTAGTATAAACCAGAGAGGGGGCAAACTTTTCGGATGGAGGGTCAAATTCTGAAATCCAAAATGAACGGCAGGCCGCAAGTAAAATACCATTTTTATGCGTACACTATTTTTTATCATGAAAAAAAAACCATCTAATTAGAGAATGAAACTGATTTACGTGTTTTAAGATTTTTTTTTTTAAATTCAGGTGTTAATTTTGTAGTTAAGATTCTTAAAACTGCGTGTAAATGTTCATCGGTGACGTATTAATCGTAAAGAGTTTTAATTGAGGTTCATGATTGCAAATTTTTGTCCACATATATAGAAAATAACGATTATTACATTTATTTTCAATATTTTTTTAAAAAGGCGTCAAAAGATATAAACGTGAATCTTTTTCAACAATATAATATTGTTCGCGGGCCGCAAAAAAAAATACCGGTATTGCAATCTCTTATCGCAGGTCACTGGTGCGTTTGTATACCAATCGCTCGTTAAAGTGTGATAGGGTATATACGGGAGCCGGTAAATTGCTCGAATTACAAATTATTCGAATTGTTTGGTTATTTAAACGATTTTTCACGACTTTTTCGACGAATTTCATTTTTATCTTGTTTAGAGAGTGAAATATAAAAATAATTTTCGTTAGTATTTATTTTAACCGTGTTCGCTCCAAATGCGGAACATATGATATTTTAATGGAGTTTATCTCAACAGAAGTGTTTCTACGAGAACTGCTTATTAATTAGTTACTCATACTGTTTCTATATATTTCCAGAAAACATATAAGACTAGGGCTAAAACAGAACAAACGGAAACAAATTGATTATCTTATTATTCGAGCAATTTACCGGGAACCGGTAATATACAACTAGTATCGCATCAGGAATAATAATTTTAACTGCTAATTTACAATATGTTATGATTGATAGTTATTGAACGTGATTGAATACGTACCACTGAAAATGGATTGGGTTGCAAAGCATGTACATACATATTTTACGAGAAGGATCAGACCCAGAGAGAGGGGTCAACTCTGAAGAATCGAATAGTTATTTATATGCTTGTGAAAATATTCCCAACCAAATAATATCGACGTTCAAAGTAACAATCACCATATGTTTGGTTAGGAGTTACGTTTCTTTAGTTTTGTTTTATAACAATTATTATATTGTGTTAGTTTGGTTTATTTTAGTAGAACTATACGGTACTTACAATAGTTAGTGGAGTGTATAATTCTTGTGGAAATATAAGACATAATTTATAGCTGCTTTGACATCATTCTGACGGTTAACTATATGTATTTAATTGTTTGCTTTTTTAACATCTTTTGTGATAATGTTTGTACATTTTTTTAGTATTTAGTTGTTGGCTAGTTTGTCTTTACGCTCATGTCAGAACTACGACGCTGGAGGGTAGAGTGTAATAAATTAGAACTAAATTTGTTAAAATGTTGACACGAGGTATTGCCACCTATAAATGGGTAATTTCGAATATATTATCCTGATAGAATCATTTCTTCTATAATCAATTATAATAGAGCAAACCATGGTATTCATATAAAATGTTGTTTTTACGATATTTTCCAAGTACATAATATGATTTTTTTTATTTATTGATTCGGCATTTACTTGGTAGAACTCTATTATAATAGAATTCGGATGTTTGAGTGAATAACTTGATGCATTGTGTATCTCTTCGGAGCCAGTACATATAGCTGAGCAAAATATAAGTTTAAACATAGTTCTGACGATGACGAAAGCCGAAATAGCTCATAAATATTATCAACGCATAAATATTAAAAACATTAGAACAATACGTTGATATTTTTACCCTATTACATAATATGATTTACAGAAGAGCAAACGTTAATATTTTACTGATACGGAATTAACAGTGAAAACATAGAATAGTTTGATCATTTTGTTTGATAATGTTTGTACATTTTTTTTAGTATTTAGTTGTTGGCTAGTTTGTCTTTACGCTCATGTCAGAACTACGACGCTGGAGGGTAGAGTGTAATAAATTAGAACTAAATTGAGTGTTATTTTGACATTATTTTAATGGAGTTGTACTAAGTTTATGCCAATTCGACCAATAATATGAATATAGTTAAATTGTATGTTTTTGTGTAATAACGTAATATAACCTACGAATTATTCGATTCATATTCTTCTTAACGATTTTTTTCCAACAGCAAACGGCCCTTTGGGATTTATAGTGGTATTCTGACAAGAAGTTGTTAAATATGTACCTACAGAATGCCCTTCAAATGGCCTTCTAATACGCCTTCGGAGAAATCATCGACTGCTGTGAACAATACATCGTTCAATACATTGTTTATTGGTAATAATTTAAAATTGTCTCGACAACTGAATGTTTTTGCTTATGAAAATGAATTGAAACTCGTAAATTATATTATCCTGCGTCACCTTCATCAAAAAACTACATAAATAAGTACTATATTGTACATGAAATTATTTCTGACCGTGCTCCCTTAAAAGCGATAAATAAATAACTACATTTTTATATTATATCAATAGTGGGGAAGGAAACGTTTCATGTCGGAGGGTGCCTTCATTTACCTGTATCATAATATGACCGCTTTGATAATATATAATATTAAAAAAATGTTTGAACATTATTTCGTATATAAGTGATAATGATTAAATTCAAAAAAATCAGAATCAGTCAATAGGTCGTACGTGAGAAAACAATATGTAGACCAGTGTTTCTCAACCTTTTTGGGAGCGTGGCCCCTTTTGAGCGTCTTTATTTTTCTGTGGCCCCCATACAATTGTTTTGTCTTCCCATAAAAATTATAATTTCAAAAACCCACCTATTTTTACAGCTCTTCCGAGATTTTCGAATCTAGAATGCCAGTAATTTATTTTGTTCACGAATTTACAAAAAATAGCTGCGCGACGTCCGCCATTATGCTCTTCCCTGTATCGTTTTATCAACACCCGTGGCCCCCCCTAAACTTTGTTGTGGCTCCCCAAAACAAAAATAAATCTCTGTGGCCCCCTTAAAACACGCTGTGGCCCTTTGGGGGGCCACATGGCCCACCGTTGAGAAACCCTGATGTAGACGTCTGTCGGGTTAATGATAAAATACAAATAAAAACTGTTATTTAATCACTTTAGTATTTCGTATTGTTTTATCGTGAGCGATTTGTACGTTGTAAATAAATTGTTAGAAATAACTAACCATCCTATGGTCATCGGTCCATCATCGCGGGAGTGCTTTTGTCTAAATTACAGCCAGTAAGTATTTTAAATTGTATCTTTTATTATATGTATGTATTTCGAATTTATATCAAGTAATTTCTCACGGATATTATAATCTGATTATACTTATCTGTGATCAGCGTCATTCTAAATACAACCGCAAAGAAATATCGTGATTATGTTCGTATCTATATATTAATAGCCGATAAAATAAGTTTTCACTTTTCACAAATGTGTGCGTACTGATGTCCACTTCGCCCAATGATAGCGCTTTATTTTGAACACCACACTTTTTCGGCCAATTGGAATGGACGTCTTTTTATATTCAAAATTCAAATTTCCTGGCTTAGAACTAAAGCATCGTAATTATATTGAGAGAACTTTATTTGAAAGTTTGCATGGCTACAAAGTTTTTTAAATAATCAAATGTACTGATTCGATTTTTTGAAGCTATAATTATAGGGCTAGGAACTGATTTGACAGTGATTTTGTTCGGTGTCATCTTCTATTTATTAGTTAGTCGATAATGTCCGTTTTGATTGCATGATTGTCACTGATTTCCCCTCCTCCTGAAGACGGTCCCCTTCCCCCACCCCTCTGCCCGCTATCGCCATCCGTTCATTTTTCTCTGACGTCTATTAGTCATGACAAAACAATTAATTTTCGTACTGACCAAAAATATTCTGTCAAGCTGGGGATCGAACCCATGTCCCTTTTTCATTCTAATCGTTTGAACAAATATCCATTGTTCCACAAAGCGATTAAATTTAGTGAGGTGGAACGTCTACTTATTTTAAAAATTTCAAACCAATAGAAATATGTTATTTCTTAGTGACCTTACGACATCTGTTAGTGAAAGATTGCACTAAACGAATTTGAATAATTGAAAATAGAATATGTCAAATACTTATGAGATATTTTTCCTTTTCTACGAAATATATTTGTTTGGATACTTGAAACATTAGCAGGGCTGTCGATATATGGTCCCAGAGTCATCATTTTTTTCGTAATATATTTGTTAGCAAACTTGAACATTATTCCAAATATAAAATAATTTACGCAATTTCTGCAACTACGAAAAATGGTTGTTAGCAAACTTGAACATTATTCCAAATATTAAATAATTTACGAAATTTCTGCTACTACGAAAAATGGTTGTCAGCAAACTTAAACATTATTCTAAAAATTAAATAATTTACGAAATTTCTGCTAACTATAAAAATAAAATAAATAAAAATAAAAATAAAATTAAATTAAATTAAATTAAATTAAATAAAATACCATAAAATAAAATAAAATTAAATACTTTGCAACAAAAATCTCACGTTGCTGGGCAACGGGCTTACAGCTAGTCGTATTAAATATTTTTTGTGATGCACAATATTAAATTAAAACATTTTTACTATTAGATCATCTATCAAACCTTTATCGCCCTTGATATCTAGTGTCATCCGTTTTTGAGGATTTTTTTAAACTATGTATTTTTATTTATTACCACATAGTATGTTGCCAATCGTATTATTATTTTTTCTCAGTTTTCTGTTATATTTAAGATTGAATAGATCAAATCTGGAACAGCTGCAACCCAATGTTTATTTTAGTGTGGCCCGCTATGTAGCCAATCAGCAATTTTTGTTACTAGATAATCAATTACTTTTTATGTAGAAAATATTTTTTCACAAGAATAAATAATAAATTTTACTTGCGGCCCGTCACTTATTTTAAATTGTTGATGTGGCCCTCGGCCAAAAAAAATCTAGACCTAGTAAAGTTTTTGTTGGATAAATGTATAGATGTGCCTTTAAACTTTTTTCTAGTCTCGACACACATTATATATAATATTATTTACTGTAAAAGTTTATCTTTTTTTTTGCATATTTCACATGAAAGAAAAACGGTTGTTATTCTTTGGCTGGCCTCGTACTTCGAACGTCTCCGTAGAGCAGTGGTTCCCAAACTTATGCTCATGGACCCCCTCAAAGCCAAAATCTGACCATGCAACCCCGAGTGATACAATAAATTTATTTTTAATGCGTTGAGTAGTAAATGATGATGTTAAAAATGAATCTAAAAAAGACGGCATTAATTGAAATTATAAATTTTGTTTTAAAATACAAAAACACATTTTATTTCATTGAAATGGGTGAATATGATGGGATTAGGGCATCCAATTCCAGGATCCCGTTCAATTTTCTGATCCCGAAATTCCGGGATTGAGATGGCCGCGATCCCGGGATTGAGAAATTTTGAGCAAATTCTCGAAATTTACACGAAATTGGCAAATTGAAGATTTCAAATTCAAAAAAAAAAAAAAAAACGAGTTTCTGTGAGATTCTGGGAAAAAGTATACCAAATCGGAGATTTCAAATTCTTCGGTGAGCTAAAAAAAAAAACGAGTTTCCGTGAGATTCCGGGAAAAAGTAGCAATATGAGGATTTCAAATTCCTCGGTGAGAAAATCTCAATCCCGGGATTCAAAATAAATCAATCCCGAAATCCCGGCATTGGAAAAAGGCTTCGGGATTGGATACCCTAGATGGGATGACATTAGATTATTTATGTTCGACGATTAAATTCATGACTTCATTACTTGTTTTATTATGTACTATAATTATATTTTACTGAGGACGTAAAAATCATTGCCATTATGTTTATTTAAACTTTCATAATAGTGAAAAAGTTGTCAGGAATATGTTTTTATGTATTCTTTCGTGGACCTCTCGACGTTGTCCACGCACCTCCAAATGATTTTTAATTTTTCACAGACCCCTTCAGCGTTCTCAAGCACCTCTGGGGGTCCGTAGGAACCACTTTGAGAACCACTGCCGTAGAGCCTCAGCCTTACTTGCATTTTCATAGTCCTAGAAGACAGTCGGTTACCATCAATATGATTCTACTTGGTGGAACAAAAGTGTGCTGCCATGTCATAAGAAGTAAACAAAAACAATCGGCGACAATGAATATCTTGTAGGTGCCGCATCGTGATTTTATGCTCTATTTAGCGAATTTGATAAAATCTACAAACTACATAATTTATTTTAAGCTCCTCCAAAATATGGAGAGGAATAGGGGAACTATTATGTAGCGGTCAAGATTGCCCAACCATGTGTGTTCGTATGTCGCAAGTCGTCCGTTTGTTCAATTTGTTTGCGAATTAACCACATCGGTTTTCCACCAAGGCAGTTTTAAATTACAGACACTCTCATCTTTGTCACCCTCCAAACATAAAGAGGGTTGGGGTGCGTTGTTAGTTTTGTGTGAACAAACAAGACTGCGCGACTTTGAGGCGTAAACCGAGTCGTCTGTGGGCGAATGGAGTGCAGTGCGTTTAATTCGCGCGTTCAAAGTAAAGCTCTCTGCATAATTATTGTGTGGCTTAGCAATGCATTATTTAAGTATCGCGATCTTATTTCACAAGTACACTTCCAAATATATTATTTTACTTTTCTGTAAAAACAATGCTTTAAACACAAATCATTGACTGCCGTAAGATAATTAATTAATTAAAACTGTAATTTATTTTAGTATACTGAAATCAAATTAACAATTGATAACATATTATTACTTCCATTAGAACTTTTTGCGAATCGTTGCTGCTTCCTAGCAATGTGTATTATTGAAATTTATTAGAATTCCAACCAATATCCTGTCTCTGCGTATGCATTAAATTATATAACATCAGGATAGATTCGGCGGTAACTTTGTGGAAGTTAATTTTATGTCTGGATAGATATTTATTTTTCTGGAGTTTTTAGACGGATAATTTCAAATAACTACAATAGTAACAATTAGTATCATTTTCTACGATTAAACGTTTAGAGCTGCGCGTTATATTGTATTGTAATAATAGTCCTTTAACTGAGTTTAGTATGATAATACCTTTCATATTATACATTTTGTACTTGCTTACAATACTGTCGGCAGAAAAATTAAAAGTTAAGAAAAAAAAAATGTGGCTTGATATCAAATAAATATTTATCTTTCTGAAATATGTACATCTAATTACTTTATTTTGGCTGCCATTTATTACGATAAACTGATATCTTAATCTTAAAATGACTTAACCTAAATGACAAGCAGAAGCTTTCTGATGGCTGTGATTAATTGCAATAATTCGTTTGAAAAGATCCATCGCATACTTCCTCTGTTCGCATTAAAGATAACAATAACACAAGGGTGCACACTGCACACCCTTCAAAAAACAATGGGGTGCCTTAGATGATTTATTAATTTTTATTTTTTTATGACAAAATGCGTATTTTTTATAATTTCGAAGCTAATTAACAGATACTGTAATTTTCAAGACGGTATTATACAAGTATAACAGACACTTGCAGAACACTTTTAAGACGGCTTTAAAACCCTCCAGAGACGAGAGCTTTTTTCCGATAAAAAAAATATTTTCTAAGCCATATTGAAGTCACGGATAACTTTTATTCCTATCCAAAATTTTAAAAAAAAAAAACGCAAAGTCGTTGTATAGAAACCCCGCATGACTATATGGTCATGCTCATCCTTTTATTACCGTGTAATATTGAGTACGGACAGTAGTAAGGACAAAAGTGACCGTATGGGCTTGCAAACATTCGGGGTTGAAATATAGCTAAACGTGATTTTTTTTTAAATATTTACAATATGACCTCTTTAGATCAACATAATTTCAAAACAAATATATAAGCAAAATAACTGTAAATAATTTTATGTTTTTATAAAAAAATATCTAACAGTTTCAAAAAGTAAATTAAAAAAAACGGAAATTCAAAAAATCACATGTGCTTTTGGAGACCGTTCCTGTTCCTACGGCTGATGAATTACTGTAGTCCGTACCCTTCTTAACCAAATATGAGCAAAAGCAACGATATTCAGGTAGAAAAAGTATGAATAGTGGGATCAATAGACAACGGTGTTTTGTGTGACCATATGGTGACGCTCGTCCTTGGAGGGTTAATTGATACTGCTGATTTTCTTTGTACTTATTTTATTTCCATTTTATTCCATTTCGGTAACTATAAGCTAATTAATTTAATTTTTAAAATATACTTTATATAGGTTCGGTGGCTACTTTGTGGACATTCATTTTCAATATAAAATATGAATGGGCAACATTGTTTCTCCACTTTTTGTGTTACTAAATATGAAATAATTTATTGGTACTGTGATTGCAGATGGTTATAAATAATTGCAGTTTTTACTTATTTTTAACTTAAGGGTCTACAGCAGCCATACTCAACCTTTTTTCCCTCCGGGCCGCATTCCGATTTTTGCTTCTCTACGTGAGCGGTGGGCCGCAACATATTTATAGTAAACTGTAATTATAGCACATACTATACTGCATAGATATTTATGCATGTATGACATACAATGGCGTCGCGACTAGCCACTGATTTGACGTAAAATACAGTCACTAGTCGAGCCGGCACGCCAGTAATGCGGTGTTTGCATGTAAAATATAAAATATTTTGTTAGTATAATTATGTTGGGCCGCACATAAGAGCTTACTGGTCCGCAGGTTGAGTATGGCTGGTCTACAGACTCGTCGAATAAAACGATAAATATATTTATTTTTGTGAATTTTTCGAGAGTTTACTTACGTGCTCTGATTTAATATTTATTACACTCAAATTTGAAATCGGAGATAAATTTCAAATCATACAGATTAATTTAGTAACAAATTGACGTTTTAGTATTTGGGCTCAATGATACGGTTTTGGTTGTGTATTACAAGAAAATGTAACGTTATTGAAGATGCTAAAATGTTCAAAATATAAAGTTTTCGCAATATTTTTTATTGAATATGTTCAGTTGTTTAACCAGTCACTCAATCGAAAGAGGGAGGATATTGACTTCCCATTTTTGATTGCCTCAAAACGTTCTTTATCTACCCTCTATACAAAATTAAATTATTGTAGGAAAATTCAGAAAACGTTACCTCTTGCATTATATCTCATTGCATTATATATGCAAGTAATATAACCAATTAAACATTACATGCGCGGTAGAACGCATTATATATCGACTGTGGAAAGAAAAAAGGACATAACCCACACATTTTTTGCAGCAAATTTTGCAGGAGACACAACAAATGTTCTTTGATGATTTTGGGCCAAAGACAAGTTATGATTGATCTTCTATTCCGTAATGTTGTTCTTATATTAAATAACACTTTAAGGGTGTTCACTGTCAATACTAGGTGGAAAGGCATTCTATTAGAAAAAAACACAATATTTCCTTCTACGTAATTTTCACTTTCTATATATCTAAATCAGGACCGGTTATTTAATTTAAATTTGTTTTTTTTTTAATTTAAAAACTAAAATTATTTTATGAACTTTATCACTCTTTTTACACGGTTGTTGTGTAATGTATCAAACGTGTAAAAAAAGATTTGAGTGTATATTTTATATCATAGGTTCCCAACCTTTTTCGGGTGGCGACCCCTTTTTATAAATGCCGTGACTAGGCGACCCCCTGAGGAATTTGAAATCCTCGATTTGCTATACTTTTCCCCCGGATTAACTCCGAACTCCTTTTTTTTTTTTAGCTCACCGGGGAAAGTTGGCGACCCCCCAGAAAACCCACGGTGACCCACAGGTTGGGAACCCGTGTTTTATATGAACGATTGGCTTTAATATCACACATCGTATCATCAATCATCTTTCGTCGATCAATGGCAGTGTAGCGTACTCTCGCACGGTCCCTCTAGCTGCGTCGCTCGCTGAAATAATAGTACACCCTTGACGTCATTAACTATTCGTAATAGCTTTTCTACAGCTCTTCCTGTGTCTATTGTGCTTGTGTAGAAGGGGATCATTAACTTTATTATTTCATGTATGGTGTTTGACAAATAATAATTCTGTGGATAAATTAACTCGACTCGTCACAAGAGTTATTATTTTCATCCAACGTGTGTATTGTTGGAAAGCGACTGTGACACGCTTTGCAAATTGTATACATACACTTGAAGATTTATCAATTCTGAATGACAGTTTTAGCAGAAGCTATGCTAGCAAAAACTATCATAATTTCAGTGAAAAAAGAAATCATTGTTTATAAATTCAGCTTTTATCGTGTGTTAATTTTGATTTTCATCGTAAGAATGGTTTATAATTAAGTCGGCATGCTTCTTTTGGTTTAACCAGTGATTTTGTTTGTCTTAATTAATATTTAAGCAATGAAGCTTTTAAACCATCGAATAAAGTGAAGTTATATTGAATTATTCATTGTTTTGTACAAAACTAAAGTTTTTCAATTATTACCTGGGTAATGCTCAAGTATAGGTATTTCGATATAATCTTTTTTTTTGTATCCATCTCCAATGCCAATGTGGAGCATATGGCCTCGAAAAAATGCTGTTCGTACTAGGACTCGGAACCCGTGAGGTCTGGCACGGAAGCCCACAACGCTAACCGCTGCGCCATATCACCCGACAAACATTTATAGGGTGAATAATGAATGATATAATTTGCAAACATATTGTATAATCACTTTTAAGGTGTTTACTGTCAATACTTGGTGGAATGGCATTATAATAAAAATAATAAAACATTTTTAGTACTTTTTCCACATCGAGTTTATTGGATCAGGACCGGTTTCGCTCATGGTGAGCATTGTCAACTTCAGTTGTATTTCTTATCAGTTGACAATGCTCCGGTCCTGATCCAATATTTTTTATGTGGAAAAAGTACTAAAAATGTTTTATTATTTTTATTATATTGTATAATGTCAATTTGATAATTATTTTTTTTTTAGAAATAAAAGTACAGTACATGACGCCAATTCGCCATGCGCTTGACAAATATAATTTGAATAATAAAAAAATATTACATAATACATCAAAATCAACATACGAAATCAAGAAATAAAAAAGTAAAGTACACATAAGTAAATATATTCACGCCATACACGTATACTTACTCAAAATGTTTTACATAACAACAGTCTTAAAAAGATAGTCACAAAATGTTTTTTTAATTGATATTTCGTCTTATCCTAATCATTCATTTTAATATTTTTTATTTCAAATTTGACAATTGTTCATTTCTGTATTTGACTCCTTGTGCACAAGTGTGCATCGGCTTGAATAATAAATTAATATTCCACACAACTAACATAACTCATAGCGTCCTAGCCTCTAATGTTTCCTTGTCAATGTTCCCCCTCTTCCGGTACAACCCACCCTTACACTCGGCTAACTAACTAGTTCTAGCGATAAACATTTTCGCACATTTTTATGGCATTTTCCCCACACGATATCAACCCTTTTCTTTACGGAAAGTTTAAGCCACATTTTCACCGCATGCGCAAGACACCTACTATTTTTTTTTTTAAGTTTATTATAATTACTAATTACTACACCTGTTACAAGAATAGTGAATTATTCGTTGACCAATTTAACACATTTCTTCTCTGTCCTTTTTGATTTGATTAATACAGGGCTGTGGAGTCGCGTGAAAAAAAGAAGACTCCGACTCCAGCTTAAAAATAATTGACGACTCCGACTCCAGTTTTAAAATAATTAACGGATCCGAGGAAATTTTTCAATAATTTCATTTTAACTTATATATATGTATACCATCAGATCATCTTTAGTCAGCCAAGCATGAAATGTTCACACTTTTGAATATATTGTTTAAATACACATTAAATATATTTTTCAAAATAAAAATCGAGCCGCTCATTTTTCACGACTCCGACTCCGGCAAAAAATACCGTAACTCCGACTCCGCAGCCCTGGATTAATATTTACAAACTTTATTGCTTTATTGCTAAAACTTTGTTAGTTACTCAACTGGTCAAACTTTTTTCCGAAAAGATTGGGGATTGGAAAATAGGGCTATTACAGTAGTAGCGCTCTGCTAATCGCTCTTGCTACGAGCTATTTTTACGATCGGGTAGACGGTGGCAGGAAATTTTAAACATTCATAAATCGATTGGAAAATCTGTCTGCTCTAGGATTTCAACCCATGAACTCTGCGACCAAAACCAACGACATCGACCACTGAGGCTCAATATCAAACAATAAAAATATTTTATCTTAGAAATCTATTACGAAAATTCGCTTCACCAACGATAGTAACAGATAAATCATACGGGACATAAAATCCGAAGAAATTATTTGGTGGTTGTCGTTGTCTGTACATATATTACCATATGTACTTCTTAACAGTTCAATGTTATTTCGAAAGTGGAAGTGTGAATGTGTCTTCATCTTTTTCTTAGGTATATGTATCTTTAAAACATTGCCGTATCGTGCACAAATGTAATGAAAAGTAATAAAATAACAGCATTTTTTACCCTTCGTATATGCGAAGGGTTCATGAAACTTATATTAATGGACTGTGTATTTAAATAATTGACACTTGATTTGTTTAATTATACGGTAAATTATTGTGCGATCAAATAAGAATGATATGGACATGGTATAAATACAAAATATAAAGTGTTTTTCTGGGGGAAAAAAATCAATGTAAGTTTTACAAGAATTATTGTTATCAACTTTCATTCAAGTAAATATCTGTATCTTATTAAAATGTAGTTATACGTAGAAAATACCAATTCAATCAATTTATTTATTACGTATTTATTTATTTAATAGTAACGTACGTAAATTATTAAAAATAACTTATCTGCGACTTTTTTTTTTATTTTAGGAAATCCGTAAATTCTCTGGATTTTTAAAAAAATCTTCTAGCAACCTACACTTTCTCAAACCCGAAACCCTCCACGATTGTTTTGTGAACGTTCAATTCAGGGAGTGGCTGCCCTAATTGCATTTAGTCAAGCAGCTTGCTAGTGGATGCGTCTAATTTTAGATAATTCTTTTACTGTCTTACAATGTGTTTTAATCTTATTAATTTTGAAACAAGTTCGTCATGAAAGGATGTTGCTTTAAAATAGATCTATCTAACACGGAAACAACGCAGCATTTCACACCATAGACAAAACAAACAAGAAACACGTCATATCCCATTGATACAACATGTGCTGCCCCAATGGACGCATCACTCGATTCTTGGAAACCAAAATGCGCTAGAACTTGTAAGCTTTTGAACTCAACAATAATTATTGAGTGTACATATCAACATATTAAAATATCCCTTTTATTAATATTCGTATAATAATTACCGTTCGCGTTGAAGTCTCTCTTTTCAATAAGCAATCAGTGCGAACACGTGCTATTCATGGCCAGCGGTGGACTGCCAAAACGTTAACAAAGGGACTTGCTTAATCTCGTTGCTATGTTATTAGCAGTGTTCTGGTTAAGGAGCGGGCTTTTTTTCACTCTTATACAATTATAAGCAATAATATTACATTTTTTACTATCCAATAATACACAATATATAAAAAAATGATAATTCTTATGAATATGTGAAAAATACGTGAATATGATAAAAACCAATCTGAGATAGGTAAGTACATCTAGTTGCAAGATTATTAAGAAATATGTACATATTCTCTTCCCTTAATTTTTTTGTTACAAACGTTACATATCGACTTTGGAAAGGAAAAAGGACGTAACCCACACAAATTTTACAGGAGGCGCTAAAAACGTGTTTTGATGATTTTGTGACATATGCAAATTATGAATTATACACAACCTTGGAGTGCACGGATACTTCTAAACTGGTGTTTAATTGACAAAATCTAATATCAATTAAAGAAATTGTCTCGGAAAAACCTTTCTTTCAGTGTTTTTTCTTGGTTTTAATTTTTTACAAGGTCATCTTTTTCAAACTTAAAAGCTAAATTTAGATACTAATTCGGCATTTGCAACTTGCATACTTTTGATAGAACGTGTATAAAGTTTGATACATTGTGATTATCGAAAAAAGCTGTTTTGAAAAATCTGTGGGTTACGTACTTACGTCCCTTCCACAATCGACAAGTTATTATAAAAATGAAATAGATGAATCGCATTTATTGCAATATGCATTATGTATTAGTATTGATCACGTGACGCCTTATCCATGCGCTATTGCTGCCAGAGTGATATCTTCTAATAATAGACAACATAGCCGTCCATGTGATGCAGCGGGAGGGAAAAGGCGATGGCATTCGAGTAGCTCGTGCCCTCTTTACAGGAAAGAGGACCTCCGCAAGGATTATGACGCTTACTCCTTGATCGTTCGTCTATCCAACATGCGGGAGAGGTTCGGCGTGTGCCAGAGAACCATCATTACAAGATGTGAACGTTTTTTTGGTAAGGAATTAAATGTAGCCAGACTGGTGTGTAATAATTTACAATCGTGGCTAATTAATTATTTATCCACCGTTTTATTATATTTTTTAATTAATAATTTATAAGTTTAAAAAAAACTTCATTGGTACATACACAAATACTGATTGCATTCAATGCAAAATATTTGCTTTTTATTTATTGATTTGGCATTTACTTGGTAGAACTCCATTATAATAGGGTAAAAATATTTGTTCTACTATTCTACGTATTTGAGTTTTACAGTTTTTTTTATATTTATGAGTTGATAGCTATTTCGGCTTTCCCCATCGTCAGAACTAGTTCTGATCGTTGATATTTTTACTCTATTAAAATATTTTCTCACAAGTTTTTAATAAAAATATTTTTTTACAGACAGCTTTTATAGATTAATTTTTCTATCGATCTATGGATTTCTGTTCGACATATTTCATGTTTTAAATTGACCCCCTCTACCCATCGAATCCTTAACAACAGAGCGTGGTAAGAGTGATCACCACGAGCTTACCACTAGTACAAGCCGTATTCTTCTATCTCTACTCTCTTAGATAAAAGAGGTTGAGCAACTGAGTAACAAGCAGTTCTCGTAGAAACTCTTTTGTTAAGATAGACTCAGAGGCATATGCCCCACATAGTTAAAAAATACACAGAATTATGAATATCGTGTCCTTGTTTTAAATGAGATAAAACGATTATAAAGTGGAGAGATTTTGAATTAAAAATGGTAGATAAATTTTATAGAGCGTTAAATAATTTAATTAATCTTGGTAGTTATAACTCATGCCTCGTATTGATCTAATTTATACAAACTACACATGTGTGGGAGATACTTTGATAGAATGCTCATATTTTGTTTTACAAGTTTGTTTGTATTACAAGTTTTGGCATTGTAACAGTACAAAAAATACATTTTTGTGATGATAGTGTATTTTAATTGATAATAAACACTTTAAAAGTTCAAATCATATGTATGTCATGAATATGACATATATTTCTGTCGCCCGCTGTGGTCTAGTTGGTTAGAGCTTGCTCTACCGATCGGGTGGGTCTGGGTGCGATTCCCCGTAAGGTCAATGGCAAATTGGTTTTTTTTCAGTTTTAATTTGAGATCTAAGACATGGGTGTTTGTGAAGTCAATTCTCCTGGAGTTAACCTCATGTGACTTTCAAAAATTCTCATCGAGTATATCTCGTATGATCTTTCAACTTCAAAATATTTGACGCATTGGCGTAAGCTGTAATGTTAAATATTTTTTTAATTTTAAAATTAAAAATTAAAAAAAATCCCGTCTACATTAATTTTAAATCTGAATTTTAATATGGATTGTGTTAGATAATAAATAGTATAACGTTTTTCCTGGCTTGGTTTCAAATGTTTTGAATAAAATAAGTTCTTTACTGTATTTCAGCAGTAAAGATAAAAAAATATTAAGAAATTTTATAATAACAGGATAGTATTCTTTTTTATTTCTGTTTGTGATAAGTACAAGAATCTAAAATATAAAAATATGGCCGCGTTGGTTTACATTTGAACGTCTGGAATCAACCAGTCTGGTTGTAAACTTTCAGACTCACGTGTGATCCTATTTGACAGAAAGTTCAGTTTGTCAGTGTTCCACGCTTGTACATGGAGTTATCAATTTTTTTACATGCTCCGAAAGCTCTAGTATTTCGGCCATAATAACGCAATACACCTTGTAACGGCGGGCAATTTTGTTTAATAATATATAAGTGATTGGTGAAATAGTGTTATAATAATACTCATAATCAATGTTGATTTACAATTGACTAACATAGATTAAAGAGATTGAAGTATTTTGTTTGAAAATATTGTGATGTGAAGTGAAAAGTGTTTTTTATTATTTACGTAAATTGAGTACGCTAAAAATATATGTTACAGAACAAAACTTTCAAGTTTTGATTTATTAATTGATTTGGCATTTTCTTAGTAGAACTCCGTTATAACAGGTTAAAAATATCAAAGTGTTTTAGTTCTACAGTTTTTAATAATTTGTATATGTTGATACCTATTTCGGCTTTCGCCATCGTCAGAACTATGATTAAACTTATATTTTGCTCAGCTATATATACTGGTTCTGAAGAGATACACAATGCATCAAGTCATTCACTCTAACATCCTAATTCAAGTTATAATTACAATATTACACCTATTAAATGTGATTCTAGTGTTTCAAAGAACGATAAGCAATCTGGGTTTTTTTATTTATTTTTTGATTGATAATACTTTTTTTGGTTTGTCAGTTCTGAGAGACTTAAAAACGTTATCCTTAAGATAGACAGTTACTTAACGGCTTTTCAAATAGTTTAACTGTTAAACGATATCTTTGCTTAGTTCATTTTGTGAAAAATCATATTTTGGAAATGATAAGATAAACTCATCATGTTGCTTGAATCAGTGTTTCTCAGCCTTTTACACCTGCAGTCCGGTGAAAATATAGCATTCGAATTTAAAATCATTGGTTCATTTCCGATACTTATATGACGAGGTATATATCGACGTTTTTAATCAACTTTGTTCGTATTTTGTTTGCGCTGCGTTGTTAATAAAATGAATATACACGAAAAGCATGTATGTATTCAAAATCATTTTTGATTTATGACTGTCTTTCATATAAAACAACAAAAACGAGTAAAATTTTCACTAAATATATTTCGTTGATTTCCAGACCGATGATAGTTCCGAGTGGAAAAAAAATATTTTAATGATTTTTTAGATTGACAATTTTTTATGAAGACAAAACGAATAACTACACATTTGTGTTGGTGCTAGATTGAAAATTACCAATACCTAAAAAATGTACAAAATTTGATTGAACGTGGCTATGCAAAAAGCCGACAGTCATTTTGTTTAACACTATCTTACGTGTTGCTTCTACTTATGTATATTAATAATCCTGCCCTCTTTCATTATTGTTATAATAATCTATAAATTTGTTAAGTACAGAAATTACACAGCTCGCCGAATAATTTTGCTGTTGATTTGCAGAAAGCTAGACTTATTTAAAATTATTAACATTGTATAAATTTTTTAAGGACACACTCTGCATACTTAAACCGCGACAAGCTTTCCTTTTGTTTAAAATTTTAACAAAAATCCACAAAAAAAATAATCTCTTAGTTAATGGTGTGGGCTAGTTTGTGATGGTACTAATCCCGGGATTTCGTGTTCGAGAAAGTTGCGCTTGGGCTGAAAAAGCTCCCAATTTTTTTTCATTTTGGCAATTACGCAAATTGCAAATCTTGGAAGAGCTAAATAAAAGGTCTCGCGTCGTTTCATTTTGGGAATTCCGCAAATTCTTGGGTTTTTGAAATCGACTGTATTATTTTTGAAATATTCCTACGAGAGATAACAATCCCAAGGTTTTGAAATCGCCGAGCAAAAAAAAACAATTCCTAATTTACACACGACTTTATTGTGAATGTTCGATCCCGAAATCCCAGGATCACAAAAATGGTCAGGGATTGGATGCCTTAATTGTCACCACCCAATATTTGTTTGTCTTTCAGTCGATTACTTTTCCGCTGCAAAATAAATTTCGCACCTTCCATTTGCGTTGTTCATAAAATAATTCCATATTGTTTTTAGTGTTGTCCCAAACAGTTCGTAATTTAAAACGCCCTTCGTATTTGTGGATATTGTGCTGCATATTGGATGCGTTTTTTGCACTGTGTGAATTATGGTTTTCTCGATTTGTATGCAGCCCCATAAATTTTCGTTTTTGAAATGTTTATTGCTAAAAAAAATACGTATTTAGTGCGGTTAGGCACATTGTGGCGGGTTAAATCAGTTCGAGGGCTATTGTTAGGCATTGAAATAACCAGTGGAGTGCTGCGGATAAGTAACGTCGATTATAGGAAACGAGTTTTTTTTTTTAAATTAGAGAAGCAATATTTTTCAGTGCTCGTGGATACGGCGTTTTAAATAAATCTTTGTTGCGGGACTAGACACTTAACACTCAACCATGTCGAATGAACGCCAAAGAACTGCTGCTCTGACATGCGTCGTCCAAAAACGGACAAAAATATGTGGGACAAAATTTATCGTGGGATTCATCTTTTGTTTCCTCGTTACATTTTTACTTACTGAATCTATGTCTCTGTCTCAGTTTCCTGCCTTATTTTGTATATGTTTTGTTTCCGTAAGACTCGACATTGACGATAATAAGCATCGTCTTCAGTGGCGGATTAAGCACATGGGAGGCCTTAGGCGCAATAAAATTTGGAGGCCCTGTTTTTTGGATAACTTGAAAACGTCAGAAAATTCCAAGTAAAATAGTAAAAATATTTAAAACTTTGAACAAAAAGTGTACGGTTTATATTATCTAAGCTATTTTTGAGGCCCCTTAGATTCGAAGGCCCCAAGCGCTCGCCTCATTTGCTTATAGGATAATCCGCCACTGATCGTCTTACTATTGATTCCCAACTGAACGGTATGAAATGGTTAAATAGTTAAAAATGTCCCCATGCGAACACTGATTTTGATTGTTCAGTAAATTTAGCAATCTACTTATATTGCATTAAACCAATTATCGCACCTATCCTTGGTACAAGAAAATCATATTTTAAAATACATCAAAACAAGCGGTACTTTATCCATTTTTATTAATATTTACAATGCTAATTCAGTTAAGATGTTTGGATGCCAAACTTCAGTAATATTTGGATTATTTTACGAATGGTTTGGTATTAATTTACCACTTTATAATCACCGGTGTTCTCAGAATTCATCACATGTTGTCAGTGTTAGATGATTCTCTTGAAGTCTCTATTTATATTCTAAATGTCATCATTTCCCTTGATTCCGACACGCTACTGACAATTAGGGATGGCAATACCGGTATTATCGAATCCGGGATCTTGGTATTTAAGCTGTTTTTTCAATATCGGCAAATAAAACTGATATTTAAATGAAAAAAAACCATCACATATTTGTATAAAATTTATCACAACGAATTATTTTTTTTTTAAATCTGCTAAGAGTTTTATCAATATTGATCAAAATCCAGAATTGACTTGAGAAGTCTTCAACGATGTATTATTATTTTAATAAACTGTAAGATTATTATAAAAATCACCTGTTTATCAATGCGATGTATTTTTTTAATTATGTTAAGATATAGGAAACATCGAAATCCCAAATATATTGAAAAGTTATTAGTCTATTCATCATATTGATTGGTGATATTTTCTAAAATTATTTTAGCTACTATAATGATCTGATATGTAGCTTAAACTGAATTTATTGAAAAAATCAAGTCGCAGTCGGTTTTTAATTTAAAGCCGGAGTCGTTCGTAGTCGGAATCCGGTTTTACAATCCCTGCTGACAATGATGTCCACAACAATGTTGCATCAAAAATCCGACAGTCGGTTGCCGCAGAAAGTGTTTTTCGTTGTCGTAATAATTCATTCACATAGTTACGCTATGTTGTTATGATGTCCCTGTCTGACCAGACACGAGGCCTTGAAGACGAGTGCAACGCACGTCACGATGAGGTCAAAAGCTGTCAAACCCCCGAAGGTTTATCGACATCGTCGTAGCTTTTGTTTTATATGACTTATTATTCATCAGGAACTGTTAGAGTTCAGTGAACCATTTCTCAGAATTCCAACGAAGACTTAATAGTTTCCATAAATTGATTATTTTTGTTTTTTTTTTTTACATTCCGAAAATGGAAGCCCTCGTGATAAATAACCTATCAATATAATATCGCCAACATACAAGAGATAGAGAAAATTACCAAAGAACTAAATATTTGACGTTTGATCATGAAAGTTTGAAAAAAATATATAAAACTCTTCCCACAAAATTGATGTCAAAAACCTTGATCAGAAATAAATTTTAATGCAATGTGAGTGGTTTCTAGGTAGAATAATATGGTTCTCTTTAGCATTTGGTCACTTTCTCCTGTATAACGCAGATCATTTTATTAATCATCAAATTAAATGAGTACGATGATTAGAACCAGTTTCGCTCTACAAAAGCATTATCAGCTGATGCATATTTTTTCAACGGTTGATAATGCTCGTGATGAGCTAAACCGGTCCTGATCCACATTACTTTTTTTTATTAGTACAAGACTACAAAATGTGTTTTTTTTATATGCCCTTTTCACAAATCATTGACAGTGATCACATGTTTTAATCATTGTATATTATGTATCAATTTTATACTCGTATCGTCGCCAATTTTATGTCTTCCTGTTCAGACAAAATGCTATTAATGACATACACTTTGAGTTTTCTTATAAGAAAAGATATCTGATGCAAGTCCACTGTAAATTATTATTTATGAAGTACTAAATGTACCTTTTTAATAAATCTTTAATTTTTATTACTAGCCTTTAAGCAGGGCAGGGAATTGAACTTTCTGTTAGATATAAAAATATTATGAAAAAAATAATAATTTAATAACATCAACTTAACAATCAGTGTAAATATTATTGTTTTTTTTTTTACTAAATATTATAAATAAACTTCGAACAACATGTGAATTTAACATAATTGAAAGAAATTGATCAAAATACAGCTAGACGAAGGAAGCAAGCTGAAATGAATTTACTTAGAATTTTAGATAATATAATTGGTATCATACCGTGAAAACTAAACCGAGTGGGTGATATAAATTAATTGAACGATTATTAAAAAAACCATGGCTGAGAAGAGAAGATACTTCAAGATCAGCGGACCAAAGTATGTAAGTCTCAACTATTTTACAATCTTTTAAAATTTAACATTATTCGAACGTGTCATTGAAAAAAAAATTATTGAAGCCATTGTTAAGCTTAATAAAAATACAAAAAAAATATTTTCTTTCTATTGGCTCTTCGTTAAATCGAGACTATACTTCCTTGCAAAACTATACGAGAGAGCCTCCTAAACACAGTATTATCGTATCATTAAAAGTTTATTGAACAAACCATACCATCTTAAATATCACTTGTTCTTATTGTTTTAATTAAGGCAGCATAGTAGTGTTTTTTTTACGTATATTAATTACAAAATATTATTTAATCATTTGGCTTAATATATTTAATAAAATACTTTTAATATACTGTCAATTCTTGATGGAAAGGCAGTTTGTACATTAAAAAATAAAACTCTTTTGTGGTATTTAATTATACAGTATTTATTTTAGATCATGACCGTTTTCGCTCCTGGAAGCCAGTTCTAATCTAAAATAAATATGTAGTGTGGAATTAGTTAGTTTATTTTTTTTAGCGAGATATATTTATTTTTTTCGGTTTTGCAGTCGATTCTTCCATCTACCAACCTGGTTTTGAGAAATTCAGAGGAGACTTAATGTTAGCCATTATTATTAGCAAAATAATATGCATGAAGCTTACTTAAGTGCAATAAGAACCTAGATTTGAATACTCCATAGCTGAACGACTCGATTGCTTAAAATATTGTTAAGAAATATAAAGTAAACGGTATATAATTTTTGGTGGCCTAACTTTCGCATTTTTAAAGCTCGGCATCCGATGCACCGGAAACCCTAATAATTTCCTACCGACAAGCGACTTTTTTTACTTATGTGAAATGGTGTACACCCGACGACCCAGAGTTCAATCAACTCTGAGGGTTAGGCTTTTTTATGTTTAAATTTTACACTGTTTCTTTTGCACCGATGTCTGGATTCGATTCATATACATACAGCCGCTACAGGAAAAAAATATATTAATAATTCCACTACAATATTATTCCGTAATTAATACAAATGAAGCTGAATCTGTCTGATGATAGTGTAGAATTTTAAATAATTTAATTTTCTACAATTTCATGTTTTTTGTCACTCTGCCCTACTCTCAAAAGCTTAACGATGAAACATCGGGGACACTTTTGAAAAGTAGGTATTTATAACTTTTGTTAGTATACTGTTTACTATGAAATTTAAGGTTGAATTTCGGTAGTAAATTATTTGAATAAATTCACGAATGAGATAAGAGGCAGGGCCACCTGAGGTATCTGCAAGACGCACGTGCGTAAATCGAGTCATTTGGGGCGCGCTTTGGCATGCACCGATGCCAAATACTTGACAGTAGAGGTCTGCACGGGTTCCGGCGGGTAAGCAATTGAGATTCAGGCTCGGGCCGGGCCCGGGTAAGGAATTTATTCTTTAGAAAAATATTTAAGACTATGTTCGTGTCATAAGTCAGCTGTGATGGTTATAATTATTACCAGTTCTATAGAAAATCGTAAATTGTTGTAAATTTGTAAAAAAACGGTTTTTTTCGGTATGTTGAGTATAAATCCGGGCTTCGGATAACAATTGTGGTATTAGGCTCGGGCCTGGGCCGTGTCGGGTCTGAGTCTTTCGGGCTTGGACAAGGTAATTTTGTAAAATTTCGGCCCGTGCAGACCTCTACTTGACAGTATCGATCGAGTAATTCCGTTGTTTATTGATATTAACATTACTCGTAATTAAATTAAGTAAAGAGCTAGTTTCATTTATTGTAAGAAATTCCTACTATTGTTCACGATGTTAAGTCCCAAGAATAAATCCCCACTAATGAAAGTCATCAAGAGCAATACCGTAGGTATAATCTCGGCGTTAACAGGTAGGTAGATATGAAATAAAACCAATCGCGAAAACGTTTATTTAAGAACTTGCAATCTCCGAATTAATTACATATAATATTTAACAAACAAAATTTTGAATTATTACAATACACAATAACTATAATAAGACCTAGCTTGCTCACATAATTTTATAAAAGTTAAGAAAATTAATGCTAAATCTGCGCGCAGAACAAACTGAATTTAATTCTCGTCGAAATAGAAAAATATCAGTTCTTCCATCTCGGATGAAACACCACAAAAGAAAAAAACTAAAAGCCAATTTACAACTAAAGTTATCTGGGAGCAAGTCCCAGGACCGGGAAGTGTCCCCACACACACGTTGTGTCCGGTTCGTGTCCCAAAGAGCAAGAAAGAAAGAAACAAAAATTACATCGGTATCGATATACAATGTTGCCAATTTAGGCCATTCACAATAAACAATTGATATTACGGGTTACCTGATAACAAAATTAAAACACAATTAATTTAGCTACACCTTTTTTTTAAATCCTGCCAGTTTTCATCACAAAAGTGGTAGTGGGAGCAGGTGACAATAAACCCTACCGTGTCAATCTACTATAGTGCAAAACTTTTTTTCCTCGGAGTCGTTAATTATTTTAAAACTGGAGTCGGTGTCGTCTTTTTATGACACGACTCCACAGCCCTGGATATTACCGATGCCTTCTGGGTTTTATTTTTTATAAATATTATTTTTTATTAATATCGATAATAATTGAAAATCCCTGCGAGGTCAATTTTATTGCACATAATAGTAGTTAAAAATCGTACGTATATATAATGTTATAATAGTTTTAAGCCCTGACTAAAAGATGGGGAAGAGGGCAACTATTAAACATTGACAGCCCTAAGAGGTTTACTTGTGCCTTTCAATAAAAAATGGCATCCTTCATTATATAACCACCGCCGCCGCGACGCTTTCTGGAAATGCGGTAATTTAAACTTTGACGTCGCGTCTTTAACGCTTCGTGAGATATTCATCCTACCTCTTTTGATATTATATTCCACCCTTAGTCACGAGTGAAAAAGCTCTTTGAATATAAAAAGCATTATTATTGTTTAATGTATAGATTTCCACTTTTTTCGTAAAGTTTTTTTAATATTATTATTATTTTATTAGTAAGTAATCCATACAGCAGTATTATATACTAAAGAAACCCATTTTTACATAATAAATCTTTTGACGGTGATCAATTGATATTTAAATCTTTAGAATTAACGCTTGCTGTGAAAAACGATGGTTTTTTTTTCTTATAATAAATTCGGCTTTATTGGTCAACTCAAACTAAATCTACCTTATTGGAAACGGGGAATTACTTTGAATCGATAGTATGTCATTTGTAAGAATTTAATATTTCTTTATTGATTCTGAATTCAGAGGGAATCATTTCATGCACATGCTTTTCCTCCATATAACTATCAAACAGAATATCTTAGCAACACAGTAATAATCTAGAATTCGTTCGGAAGTTTGATATTAAAACAGTTAGCGCAAACTCAAGCAATTTAATGTATCTACACTTAGGACTCCGCCATGCGAACTCCTATTTAGTTTCAGTAAGGTATAAGACAGGGATGGCAAACTTATGGCACGCGTGCCCGAGGTGGCACGTTTAAGAATTTGGATGGCACGCGAACGATTTCCAAGTTCAAAAAAAAAAAATAAGTTTAGAAAAATAAAGTTTTGATTAAATAATCTTTGACCTATTAACTTCCGTTTTATTAATATTCAAATGTTGTTTTTGTAATTGTAATTTTTAAGCTTGTAAATAAAATTCAAAAAACACTTTTTTCCTTTTTCTATTTTGTTTTTTTTACTGTTGGGCACGCCACAAAATCGAGAAATAATATTTGAGGATTTTTGGCACGCGGCCCCAAAAAGGTTCGCCATACCTAGTATAGGAGGTACAAAAAAATGTATCTTTATATTATAAAATAGACTCGTGTTGTAAAAAACGCGTTCATGAATATGAATGGGTGTACAGGGAGTACTGTTTAATATGTCTCATAATTCTTATCTGATTGCTTTTCTCTTGACCTCTTAGTTTTACCTTAGATAATATCATTCATTATCATTTTTTCTTTTTCCTCCACATATGGATAAAAGTTTTTTGAATATACATATATCTTTTATAAACGCGCCTATCTCATCACATCGTCCCAGAGCCATCAGTGTTGTTTTAGTTCTGACGTGGTCCTAGCTGCTTTAATATCGCATAGGGCTAAACGATGAAGGCTATTCGACGACCTACGAGCAGGGGCCGAGGATTATCCCTTTATGAGGGAGTGGCGGAAAAATCCCCTCATACCCCGTGCTGATGTTTCCTGCCTCCATTCCGATCCGTTTTTGTGGCTTTCAAAATGTTTTGGTTTACAAAAAAAAAAATGCCAGCGAAATTCTAGCCCCTGTAAAACTTTTGTTTGGCTAATTTCTCAATATATTTTGTTTAAGCTGTGAATAAATCAGGGCTGTGGAGTCGCGTGAAAAAAGACGACTCCGACTCCAGCTTAAAAATAATTAACGACATCGACTCTGAGGAAATGTTTCAATAATTTCATTTTATCTTATATATATCGACTGTGGAAAGGAAAAAGAACGTAACCCACACATTGCAATAAACGTGTTTTGATGATTTATGCAAATTATGAATTATACACAACCTTGAAGTGCACAGAGACTTATAAACTGGTGTTTAATTGACATAATCTAATATTAATTTAAAAAAATTCTAAGAAAAATCTTTATTTCAGTCTTTTTTCTTGGTTTTAATATTTTACAAGGTCATCTTTTTCAAACTCAAAAGCTAAATTTAGATATTAATTTGGTATTTTCAGCTTGCATCCTTTTGATAGAACGTGTATCAAGTTGTATACATTGTGATTATCAAAAAAACCTGTTTTGAAAAAACTGTGGGTTACGTCCTTTTTCCTTTCCACAGTCGATATGTATACCATCAGTTCATCTTTAGTCAGCCAAGCTTGAAATATTAACATTTTTGACTATTTTGTTTAAATACACATCATTAAATATATTCTTCAACAAAAAAATCGAGCCGCTCATTTTTCACGACTCCGACTCCGGCCAAAATACCGCGACTCCGCGACTGCGACTCCGACTCCACAGCCCTGGAATAAATGCTATGAAAGTAGGTTTTCGAGCGACCAGGAGACCAATACAAGGTATCCATCTACACCCAACGATCCATCTGATTCAGTAATCATTGTTATTGTTTTCTTTGCCTGTTATTGGTGGAAAGGTATTATCCGTGCCGGCGCTACGTGCAAGCGTAGCAGGCGACCACATGTAGCGGTAAATCAGGAGATGTGGCGAAATCCCTAAGCGACTAAGGGAATTTTATTAATATAACGGAAAAATATAATCTTGCCTGGGACGGCCAAATGTCTAGCGCCGGCGCTGGGTATTGTGTATAAAGACAACATATTTCCGTACTAATTCCACACTATTTATTATATATCAGAACCGGTTTCGTTTATATGTTGGTAATGCTCGCAATGAGTGAAATCGATTCTGGTATATAATAAATAATGTGGAAAAAGTACAAAAAAGTTTTGATATTAAGAGGTCACACTTCCTTTGTTTTCGTTATGAGCACATGTTGGTAAAATTTTTCGTCATATTATGAAGAGGTGCTTCTTGCTACCGCCATGAAATAAAACTTTTCATTTCAATTTTTCAAAAACTATTATTTGTTACAATCATAATTTTGAATCTTTCTCTGCACATTTAATATCATACATTGGAAACATTATTCGTTGATTGAATCATCGTGCATTTCGATTTTAAGAATCGCTGCCCGTGATAGTGCAAGGGGTAGTATCGCCCGGCAGGGGAGGTTTCGAGAGGGTGGCGGAAGGGGGCGTCCTTGGCGCGATCGTTCACCTCTCTTCCCTCCGCCCGCCTTTTCCGGCCCCAACGCATCGTGGCCTGCTGCCCGTTCCACTGACAGGCTGAACCGTGCAGCCTCTTCTGCCTTGCATCGATAGTAATATTATTGCCTGCATGATATTACGACCCACGCTCCAAGCGTTGCGATATATTACGTGTTCTTCAGTCATTCAAACAGCTGTATTATGATTAATACTATTTTCTAACTTATACAGTTAAATTTACAAATAATATTAATTTAGGACTATGTATAAGGTATTGCGATTATAAATACCGACATTACAAAAAGTATAAAAAATACCGTCAATAAGAAATACAGTGTTTGTGTTTTAATTGTGTTTTTTGAAGTGCATGTCTTCTTTTTCTGTCTGTTTGACGTTTGCTGCCGATTTCTATGGCAGGGTTTCCCAAACTTAAATAACAGATTAAAAACAACAAAGTATTTTAGTTCTACAGTTTTTAATAATTTTATTCGTTGATAGCTATTTCGGCTTGCGCCATCGTCAGAACTACACAGATAGTTCTGACGATGGCGCAAGCCGAAATAGCTATCAACGAATAAAATTATTAAAAACTGTAGAACTAAAATACTTTGTTATTTTTAATCTGTTATAAATGGAGTTCTACCAAGTAAATGCCAAATCAATTAATAATTTCCCAAACTTATTCTGGGATGGAACACTTTGCAAGTCCGGTAAATTCAACGGAACACTTGTCAAATCTGGAAATGTTACTGGAACACAGCTTTTTTTTTTAGGTCGGGCTTAAAAGTAAAAATATTAGTTATTAAACCACTAAGTATGTATTGATTAATTATCTTTAAAACATATTACATAAAAATACCTAGATATTTGACGTTTTTAACATCACAAGAGATTTACTATCACTCAATTTTTGATACAAAGTAGAAGGTGCTTAAATGTGTTCCAGCGTATGTTACAATTCCAAATTTTCGCGGAACACCTATTTAGGTCCCACGGAACACCAGTGTTCCGCGGAACATAGTTTGGGAAACCCTAGTCTTTGGCGTACACACGCGCCACATACTGTAGTTTAATTGTACTACGCCTATAACTTTCGCGCAAGTTGCATGAACGGTATGGCAGACATACAAACATTGATATTTATATTTAAGACCTACTGAAAGTTAATTTTAATATGCTTATAACCTTCCCGGAAGTGCAAGCAAAAAGTTTGTCAAAGTTGTATTGCAATCGGATCAGCGGTTTCGCAGCCCATATTGTACGAACATACAAACATTCATATTTATATATATTACATTACTAGATGTTATACTTTCTATACACTCAAAATTTGATATTGATTCATTTTAAATACCGGAATTTCGGTACTAAAAAAACACCGTGAATAGCGGCATTCCGGTTTCGTAAATGCATGTATTGCAATCCCTAGTTCAGGGATGGCGAACCTTTTTGGGCCCGCGTGCCAAAAACCCTCAAAATTATTATCACGATTGTGCGGCGTTCCCAAGCGGTTTTTATTTTTTTGACAAAATAGTAAAAATAAAACTTTTTAATATAATAGATTGTCGTTTATATTGGGAAACATTTGAGAAGCAATAAAACGGAATAAATTAATAATTCACGGATTATTTAATCATTTTTTTTTTAAACTTAAACATATATTTTTTAAAACTTTGAAATCGTTCGCGTGTCTTCCAAATTCTCAAACGTGCCACCTCGGGCACGCGTGCTACTGGTTCGCCATCCCTGCCCCAGTTGGACCTACATTGGTACGTTTTTTTTTTTTTTTAAAACCATGTCCGCTCCCGATGTGGAGCATATGGACTCCTAATGGAGTTTATCTTAACAGAAGTGTTTTCTACGAGAACTGTTTGTTACTCAGTTGCTCAACCTCTCTTTTTTTACAAAGAGAGTAGGGATAGAAGGATAGGGCTAGGACAGGATTAGTGGTAAGCTAATCGCTCTCGATACGCCCCGTTCATAGGATAGGATGAATGAGAGGGGGGATTGGTACGTACGTATTGTAGATGGAATATCGAGAAAAAAGTATAGAATGAAAATTAACCGATATCGATTTGATTTCGAGTTGTCGTGACACAAATGCAATACAATATGCATATCACAAATCAGCTGTCATCATGTTGCCAATATGTGATCTATCAAATCAAAATAATTATTTGATCGATACCGTCCAGCGCTCAATCAATTGATGTCAAATGGTCAAATTGAACAATTGGATTTCTTTTGATTTTACCACTCGCGGACGTGTCGGTCGATGACCCAATGTCACAAGCATTTCTCTACTTTTATTATTGGATAGACATTAACTTGGTAGAACTCTATTTAAATGAGAAATTTTTTTTTGCGAATCCGATAATTGATGATTTACATCATATTTTATGTTTTATAATTTATATAACGTTATCGTCATTGCACGTTTATTCCAATCCATTCAGTCAGTCTTACTACACATCAGTGGTAGCGAACCTTTTTTACGTGCGCGTTCCAAAAAATATTTATCAATTATCCTGTCGTGATAAGCACCAAGCCAGACAACGAGAAAAAAGTATACTTTATTTAAAACAATTTAATAATGTTTTGAATCTGTTTGTAGGCTGAAAATATCTGCCGAATTCCCCACTCTTATACCCTAATACAGGGGTTCTTAACCGTTTTTTGTGCGCCCGGCAAAGTATCGAATACAATTTAAATGTCAAGGATCGTACTAAATGTGCTTTGTTATTTTTATGATTTTTTTGTAAATGTAAATAAATGCATAATTTTCCGATTTATTATATATAATAAATTAAATGTAACACATGTAAAGCTGTTAAGAGAACATTAATAAAATAAATAAATACATAAATAATAAAACATAAATATATACTACTTTTTAATACTATTTACATATGTAAATCTTGTTTTTTTTAAAATCCGGCCTGCGCCCGTCACTCTTCTCCTAAATCTCAACTGCGCCCTTCACCGCAATAAGGTTAAGAACCCCTGCCTTAATATCTGAGTAAATGTAATCATACTATTTCTCCGACAAGTAAAAATAAATATAATTCTTAAAATTAGCCACCATTCAAATCTGTAGGCATTCCCATGGGCTAATCCTTTTCGCCAGCAATGGCTTTAAACAGTGATACATTTCCAAGTTCAAGTCACGTCATACACGTCAGTTCAAGTTCATCCGTGCACTTGAACGCCTGAAGATGCCGAAATGCGAATCCCGGGTCGTTAGTAACAAAACTTGTGTGAATGTACATAATTTGAACGATTCAAATTTAATTTTGAAATTCCACCAAGCACCTTCAGTCGAAATCTTAAATTATAACAATGATGAGTTCTTCATTCAGACACCTATTATAGAAATATTTTATCGATTCAGCTGGGGTTTAAACCCTAATTATTTTACTTATTTCTATATAAGTAGCACTGTATTAATGTATTTTCTTATCAGTTGATAATGGTCGTCATGAGCGAAACCGGTCCTGATGCATTTTACTGCAGTTCAATCACGAAACACGTTTAGTAAATGACATGCTGACGATTTACTAAACATAGCATAATTTTACTATTTTATATTTTGTTGTATAAGCCTGTATTTGCGAACCTCTATTTATTTATTTAACTGTTATAAGTATGAGTTTTTTTTAAGAAAAGAATATGATTAACTTGCGCATTATTGTACCTTCGTCTTCTTTCTGTTTTTGTCTGCAATTTCCGTACACCGTTTCTTGCATTATGTCCCTCGGGATATAGAGGGGAGCTCTTTTTGTCGGTGCATATTTTTTTATTTAAATATGCTTACATATTCGTGTACTTTCACCCTGACACCTCATTTGTTTATAATGGCAAATGACACTAAACGCCTCAGGTTGTTGGGTTATGTGAATACGTATATCCTTGCGTATTCACTGTTTTATAATAACCTGGTTTATTTGGAGACTACATGATAGGAAAATCAAACGAAAGGTTTCGTTCATGACGAGCATCTAGTATTGACAGTTAACACCCTAAAAGTTGTGGTATTATTAGATGCAAAAAAAATAAGTAGAATTCACCAATTCCGGATTTATCTAGAGATTATTATTTATCACTTTTAATGTGTTTATTTTAAATTCTTAGTAGAAAGACATTATATTGAGGAAACAAAATATTTTTTGTAAACGGGTATCCCGTTATTCAAGCTGTTTTACAATACCGAAATATCGGGCTTAAATGAAACAAATCGGTATTTTAAAAAATAGCCAAAACCTAATTTCAAATGTATAGAAATAATCACATATTTTAATAATTGTTTGCAATGAATTAAAATATTTTAAATCTGCTAAGGACTGTATCAATATTGACAGATTTCAGAATTGATGATCCTATTTTATTAATAGCATATTATTATTTTAAGAACCCGTTGGAAATTGTTTATGATTATGTATGTTTTTTGATGATTTTGATTTACTCGCCAGGTATTGAAATCTCAATAAAAATCGACGTATTTTTTACATTATTCTGTATTTTTATTTAATATGAAATACCGGTCATGATAAATTCTACCTGTATTTCAATTCCTATTCGTGATTTTTGTTGACATAGATCAGTGGTGACCAACAGTTTGCAAACATTGTACCTGTTTTTGTTGATGAGCTCAGATGCGTCATACAACAAGCACCCTTTCTACCTTATTACGTCACTTCAAAAGAATAGGTAGGCGCAAGGATGAAATGTAAAGGTGCTCATATATCAAGAAACAAATGGTTTCAGAACATGTCCTGGAACAAAAAAAAATACGTGTTCACGCTGTATAGTAACATTTCACGTGACCCTAGACAGGTTCCCATATTCATGATATGGAGGTGAGCGCAAACAAGGAACCCGGGGAACATGCAAGCGCGCGCAGTTGTAGACGAACTGTCAAAGTATATTTCGTCATGACTTCATACCAAAGCTTTGATGTATCTTATCATTATAATTATAAAAACCGAATACTACCTTCGAGAATATATACGTAGGCAGCACTCGTCGACATCAACTCATCGGTTGTCATTTTAGAGATCTATTTTCGACTTTGAAATGTCTTCCTATGTGACAGCTGTCAAAATAGACACCATAGACAATAATAAGTTATATTGGAATTATCTGTCGTAAAGGCATAAGCTGTGATCGTGGATGATAAAATAATTGTATATTCATTGTAGAAAGCTTATAAACATTAGTTATTAACTTTACTCACATTGTTTGCATCCAATGAGATCAAATAACGTTCACTTGAATGCCTGAAGATGCCGAAAGGCGAAACCCGGGTCGTTAGTGACAAAATCTGTGAGAATGTACATAGTTTGAACGATTCAAATTTAATATTGAAATTCCACCAAGCACCTTCAGTCGAAATCTTAAATTAAATAACGTTCGTTCGGACGCAACACTGACCAACATAACCTCAACGGGTGACGTTTCTTTGACCCCTCGTGTGTTCAAGAACATGTTCTGGAACATAGTTCCTGAGACATTGCGTAAATGTTCAGGATCATGTCCCGGGACCTTTTTTCCTAGGTGTATGGGCCCGTATCATCAAATGCGCCACGGTTTGGTCACCACTGCATTAGATACTCTTGTGAAAAATGTTTATTTTTGCACAAAGAAAACAAGTTGAGAAAACTTGAGTCGTAATATTCGTAATACGGGGGTGGGGTCGGAGGGGTTGCAAAAAGTAATTTCCCATTATACGTATGCATCAATGGTGTTTACAATCGCACTGTTTCATTGTCAATCCGTTTAATGTTGTATAATATTTTTCATTAAACGACGTCAAATGACGTCAACGTTGTAGGGGCGACGCTAATAATTTTTGATCTCATTGCCAATTATTACGTAATTAAACATTCATAATTAATTACGTATCAACAACTTCATGTTTTTGTGTGGTTTTACTGTAACTTCTTGGTGGAAAGAAATTATCTGAAATGTAATTACATACATGTATGAACTTACGAAAAATATTTTTTAACCAGAGCTGTGAAGTCGGAGTTGCGGTGTTTTGAACGGAGTCTGAGTCGTGAAAAATGAGCGGCTCGATTTTTTTTTTGAAAAATATATTTAATGATGTGTATTAAAACAAAATAGTCCAAAGTGGTGACATTTCATGCTTGGCTAACTAAAGATAATCTGATGGTATACATATTAATTGATTTGGCATTTACTTGGTAGAACTCCATTTATAACAGATTAAAATAACAAAGTATTTTAGCGCCATCGTCAGAACTAGTTCTGACGATGGCGCAAGCCGAAATAGCTATCAACGAATAAAATTATTAAAAACTGTAGAGCTAAAATACTTTGTTATTTTAATCTGTTATGTTATACATACATATATGTATATAAGTTAAAATGAAATTATTGAAAAATTTCATTTTAATTTCGGAGTCGTCTTTTTTTTACACGACTCCACAGCCCTGATTTTTACATCCGTTTGTTTTTTATCGAAGTTTTGTATATTTATATATATATTTTTAATTTAACTTTTTTATGCTTTAGAACCGTTATGTTACGTTTAGAACGTCATTGGTGTAATATATTTATGAAAACAGCTTATAATATTATTTTATTTGAAATATCGAAATACATACCTATTTTCATTTACTCGTTCGGTATTGCAATCCCAATTGGCCGTATTTTTAAAAAAATATTTTAGAATAACAGCATTGATATATTCAATGCCGGTGTTGCATTCTGAACCGGTCGTTAAAAAAAGGACATAATCGCGTACTGCAACTTGTCCACATTTTTTAACTTTAGTTAGATTGTGTCGCACAGCGTGGCGTGTAAGTCTATGTTGCTATCACTAGCGAATCGTCAAAGTGAACATCTTAGCGACATTTTTTATAGCAATAAGAATTTAAAAATGCTACGCTAAGGCCTTTTTGTCGAGTGCAGATTCGTCCAGGAACAAACTTTTTTTTTCAACAAGGTACCTACATCTTTATTTTGTCCGTTTCGAGAATTCTACGAGAATAACATCTTTTGTATTGAGTGTTTTTTGTTCATAATTATCCATCGTCACTTTCTTTGAACAGGGCAGGAAGGTCTGTAAAAGACGCCGACACATTCACAGAAAACTTGAAAAAAAATGAAGGCGTAGTTGATAAATAATATTATGAAAACTTTATCACAATATAGTAAAACAAAAGTTTATTAGTTGGACAATATTCGTAGAAGTCTGGAAGGTAATCTATGTAGCACAACTTCTTTTTGTGTGTGTGTTCAGGTATTCCATTTAAATTTTCTCTTTTTGTTTGAACTTGCGTTTGGAAGTGGTTTACGAGTATCTTTGGCCACGTTATTTACCATCACAATGTCATTCTATAACTTAGTCTGACGAAAGAGCAGAGAGAATAATTATTGTGAAATTTGCCGGAAGTGTATTCGTTGAAAAGTATTATAAATCATAATATAGCCGTACAGGAACTTTAGTATTTCATAGGTTTAATTTTCATCGTTTTATTTTTTCATCAAAATTATTCGAACAAATGAATAGAATTAATATTATTTTTTTGACTGAAAAGACATTCAATTAGTTGTGCAAAAATATCTTTAAATAAAAAATATATTCCATTACAGTTAATGCCAATGTGCCAAATATTTTGAACTAGATAAATTCTATGAGAATTTCGTACAAGTCAATCGATAATTGATATCAACTCGAGGAGTAGAGACACTACAAACACTCGTGTCTGAGATCTTAAATTTGATTTTGAGCTTACTGGGACTTGAACGTAGACCGACCCAATCGCTAAGGAAAAAAACTGTTGAGTTTATATTCGGAGAAATGAACCTGTCACCAGGTTGACAATGCACAAGAGTTTTAACCCTTCCTTTACTATGCAAAAAAAGCACAAGCTCCTGAGCTGTGTATCCGTTACACATCAGGCAAACGGGAGTGAATCATGACAATTATATAACACTACTACAGCAGTACTACATATAATTGTCATGATTCACTCCCGTTTTCCTGATGTGTAACGGCTACACAGCTCAGGAGCTTGTGCTTTTTTGCATAGTAAGGGAAGGGTTAACCACGAGTCCACATAATCAAAATATCATATATCAAAAGCAACACAATAAATACATACAACGAAAAGTGTGTATCATTTAATTTGTCTACTCTTTACTACATCAGACTTACTTACTTGATCAGACTTATTTACTTACTTGATCAGTCGGATAGCCCTTGCGAATGGCGGCTCATATTATCGACTTGAAGAACAAGTTTTAAGGTTTAAACAAATGTAAAAGACAATTAGTTAACCGCTAGCTGTTTACATACTAGTCAAGTATAATTATTATTAAAGTTGATAATTCGGGTAGACATATTCTAACCGTGACTAACGTTCGATGAATGTATAATTTCCATAATAAATACATAATATTACATCAAAGTCGTGCGCCGTTACAGCCTATAAATAATTAATAACTAAGGGAAAAGTTTAAGAAATACCAACCGTGCTTAAAACATCAGTAACTTGTACCGCGTGTGGATGGCATTAATTAATCTAGCGATCCTAATCCTTCTTTAAATACTACATTGAGTATTCGACTTTCGTTCATGACAATGTGTACGAAAGACGAGACATAAAAAAAAACGTTAACGTGTGTTACCGTATAATATATATTATTATACACTCAACTCTTTTTACACGATTTTGAAATAACACGGTTCACTAAAAAGAACGAATAATTCATATACAATTAAATTTGATAACTTTTGTTATTTCACTTGCTGTGCACTTATAACCAGAGCTGTAGAGTCGGAGTCGGTGTCGTGAAAAATGAGCGTCTCAATTTTTTTTTTGAAAAATATATTTAATGTATTCAAATAAAATAGTCCAAAGTGTTCACATTTCATGCTTGGCTGACTAAAGATGATCTGATGGTACACATATATATAAGTTAAAATGAAATTATTTTTTAAAAAATTCGGAGTCACAGTCGATAAATATTTTAAAACTGGAGTCGAAGTCGTATTTTTTTTTTACGACTCCACAGCCCTGCTTATAAAAAAAATGTTTCGCTTCTTTGAGAAGCACCATCAGACTATCGCAACGTTTACGAATAATTTATTTATGAATGTACGCACTGCAAGTAGAATAACAATGTTATCAAATTTTATTTTTATGTAAAAATATTACGTTCAATGGCTAACTTGTGCTTTACATAACGAGAGAACATCCTACAGCCGATATCATTTTAGAGCTTTTTGTTATTTTATGATATTGATATTTTTAAAACATAAATATTTTGTCGGGAGAGGAAGCAAACAATTCTCAAATCCATCAAGAAAATGAAGGTGTATTCATAAATGATGAGCTCTTTTGACATGTGCACCTCGCCTTTGTAGATAACCTATGCTCGTATCGTATGTACTTAATCGTAAACCGTATTGCTAAGAAACCGAATATTACCTGCTTTTTTATTGTAGTTATTCAGCTCAATATTATTTTCTTATCAGAATATACTTTTTTCTGTTTTTTACTCCGATTTGAGGTTTCTTTAAGTGGGTAGAATGAGGGGTGTGGAGTTGTTGACAGATTTTTTTTTGCTCAAGCCTTCCAGCATGCGGGTAGATACATTTGTTTTTAATTTAAGGGGGGCAAAAGCGCCCGCCCCCTCTCCGAATGACGTGCCTGTTTTTAAGTTTTATTGACTTGCAAAACACGTACATCCATCTTCGTTCATCAATAGATTCAAGATTATTGTTACAAAGATATTAGTTTTATTTAAAACTAGTACCGATTTCCATTTTAACGTTTATTGCCGTAGAGATGATGTTGGGATACATTTATATCGAATGTACAATACATAGTAATACTACCTTTAATTTATTCAAATTATTTTTGTGTTTGATACAGTAACAACACAATTGTTTTTTTTTTTTTAATTTAAAATTTTATTAATTAATTGAATTATTTTAGATAGAATTCCACTGTTATTCAGTTAAAGTATCTGAAGTATTTAGATCTGCGGAAATAGTAAGAATAGGTAATATATATATTTTATCACTTTTAGGGTGTTCACTGTCAATACTTGGTGGAAAGGCATTATATTAATAAAAACAATAATCCTTTGTTCTTCATTCCACTTTATTTAATATGTCAGGACCGGCTACTTTCATTACTTTCAATCGCATTCTGAATTTATGAATCTGGGATGACTTTTTAATTATATGTTAGATGTGTTGAACATTTTAATTTTGTGTTATTTTAGAATCACTTTAATGTAATTGGCAATTTCTTTTCAATGCCAACTGTTGTGTATAACTTTTCAATTTTGTATAAATAGCATTGTTAAATTATATTTCTTATCAGTTGACAATGCTCGCAATGAGCGAAACCGGTCCTGACATATTAAATAAAGTGGAATGAAGTACAAAGGATTATTGTTTTTATTAATATATATTTTATATTGAGAATAGTTTTACAATTAAAATCCTCCGAAAATTCCTTAAAACCTTTGATTTTTATTTACGTTACATAATTCGAATCCATGAGAGAATTTGTGCTGTGGTGTTTAGCCCATCTTCCTCGCATAGGTCAATAGCGATCGACGATGTTAGGCTGGGTTGTTGGTATCTAGTACCACGGACCTGGCTAGTCAGTTTGTGCGAGAGGCAAGGGGACGTGAAGGGAACCTTGCGCTGCTGATCCAGTGGCTCGTCACCAAAGACCGGGGTCGACATCTAGTTGAATGACAGTCTGAAGGCAGAGGGCTATAAAAATAAGAATACATCTCCCAATCACATATCTACTCGATGTGATACAGTTTTATGACAGATATTAAGATATATTAAGATTTTGTTATTTTGTCATTTGATTGATAATTTAAACAATCGTCGATCCACATTATTATAAATGACAACAATAATAGAAAGTATAATTAAGCGGTAACTATTCTAAAGTTTGTGAACAAATAAAGCTACATTTGTGTTTTCATCGTCGATATGCCATAAGTATGACAAAACTTTCAATTAAAAAGATCTAGGTATGAAATAGTTGTAAGCAGTGCTCGCCGAGTGCGCGCACATACATTACAACAGAGCGCATAAAAATTACATCAGCTATATCATCACCAGAATAAATTAATTGACATTAAATAGTGTTGTTAATTATTATCATTATTAAAAATCAACCTTTTCGTTTAGTAGGTCTAAATACCGTTATGTGGCGCACAAATCTTTTTATTTCTTATCAAAGTTGCACAGCCAATAATTTTTGCGCACATAACCTTCCGAAAATTAGAGGGAACATTGGTTGTAAGTTCCAGCTAGTGCTCTTTGCGCAAAATGACATCGGTAGTTTGAAGTTATTTTCTGAAAGATTTATCAGTTATATGTATGTTCGTCTTTTTTTGCTGGCAATTTTATCAAGTCGAGCCTAACCAGGCCAAGCCCTTGTGTATATTTCACGAACCTGTGCAGCCACACCATTCGCTAAAAACCCTTGCACGCATTCACTGCACACGAGGTACGCGCGTATCGTATCGATCGTGTGAAGTCGCCTTTATAGTTGGGCACGCTGTTTCGGCCGTCCGCGGGTGGAAGGGACTAGGAACCGACAGGACGAAACCGGGTGCGAGCGCGGCAAAGAGGGAGGGGGTCTGAGCGCGGGAGGGAGACGGAACACGGGCCACTCGCGCTCGTGACGGCGCGGCGAACGCACGCGAGTCTGCACCGCGTTTCTTTTGTCATTCGTTTCACGAAAACGTGCCTTCGTCGAATACAAGATTATTAACAAAAATCACCCGCCCGCCTTTCCATCTACATTACCAGCCTTCAAAGGCGTCGTCTTTTTCGTCTTGCATTTCAGTTATTCGCGTCAATGTTACAAATAAGTGATAATCTAGCCTAGCCGTTCTAAGTCGATGTTATTTTCGGTGCAGTTTCGACGCGCGCTGCAGTCAAACTCGTGTGTGTGAATTCCCGAAATCTAGCTGTCTTTTTGTGTAGCCAGTCAATGCAGTGCGTTCGAGTGTGTATATTTATAATATTCTGTGCATGTTTTGTTGTGTGGTGCGTTCGTCTGTAAATTCTTTATTCCGACGACTTCGGTGTTTGTGTGGTATACCTGCGCGCTGGAAATGGGAACTAAATAAATAATAGAATTCACCAAGATTCCTCGTGTGTTACGAGTACGCCAGGAGTGCATCGTTCTTTTTATCCGCAGTTATTTCAGACTCGAAAAAGTAACTTTACCGATTAACTATTCGTAAAACTTCAATTATTATAGAAATATGAATTAAAAGTGTTTATGACTAGCTTAATAATTATCATGAATTAAGTGCCGTATGTGTAAGTTATTTGATCTCAAAATGTCGTTCAATTATTCATAATATCGGCGATAACTTCCCCATGGGTTTTTAATGTTAGTTTTGTTGTTTCGTTGATAATGTTGTTGTAAGGAAGTCGACCGCGTGAGATCCGCGTCCCTTTTCGGTGTGGTCTCCGCAAGTTTTTTGGAGTTATCTACATCATCAGCGCCGTGCCGATTGCTCCTTGGAGCCACCAACAACGTCCCGATGCGCTGCGATGTCGTTGGAAGCGACAATGGCCCTGGAATCGTTCTTCATCGTGAATGGAGGTACCTACAACTAATTGATTCAACAAAATTAATAACAATATTTATATCCATAGCAACCGTATTAAATGAGAGAAACGATCTACGATAAGTATTACTAATGAGAATAACGTCAACTACTTATGACAGAATACTGTAAGTGTTAATTATATTTAGCGCCATGGTCCTTGATAGTAGCAGTTCAGATTTGTAAAATAAACGAACGCTTGTCTGGTTATGACGCCGATATTGTTGTATTTTTTTCAAATATTATTTTCATTTCACAGCACGTCTGGCATGCGTTGCCCAATTTGTGTTTCGTCATTCTTTTGTAAATTTCAATGTCAATGTCATTTATTTTATTTCGGACGATAAAACCAACAAATGGCCGACGTGCGTAAGAGCATTATTTTTTTTACAATGTATTCGCAGCGGCCGATCGAGATAAATTTCTCGATCGATTTGTTTTTTTTTTCCTCCTGCCTATTTGCCGCGCCGTCGTTTCAATATAAATTACGTATTTATTTCACGGCCTACCACAAGTTTACCCGAAACTTGTTTCAATGCCCACTTGTGTATTATATAAATCATTTATTCTTTTTTTAAAACGAATCGCAGAGGATTTTTTTTGCTAAATTATGATCATTAGTCAAATAATTGAACGGGCAGTATTTATTGAACAAATAAATTCTCCTTTTCTACAAAGTATTCGACTAGATTTAAAAATATAGGTACATATAATTATTTGACATCGCTGACTTTCAAGAAGATGTCACCATTTGTGATAACACAGTTAGTTGATGATAAGTTTGATACTCAAAAACATTTATCACTTTTTTGCATTAATTGTTTATCTGTAATGATAATTATTTACATTGTTTTGTGTTCAAGGGGAAAACAAAACGAATTGTTTTATAAATTGTGTCTACAATTTGTAAAACAGTTCAAGTTCTTTCTTGTTGATTGATTCGCCTAAGAATCACACGTAAACTATGATTTCAAGTTGTGTAGTTATTTTTGTTTTTTCTCTTATTTCTCTTATTAATTATTTGTTACCGTTATCCTTAACAAACATTGTAAAATTCTACAGTGGCTATATTCAATGTCTTCTTACGTAGGTATAACGTAATTATAAATAATTTGATGTCAAATTTAGAATCGGTTAATATTAATTATTTATCCTTGAACGGAGAAATAGTTGCGTATAAACGTCTAATAGAATACTTAGCTACAAATACAAATTGGTAAAATTTGTATATTTTTACAGTTTTCAGTAGATATATTTAATAAGAAAAACCTGCCTATTATTTTAACAGACCAATCATAAGACAGATCGTTGCACACGACGAGTAGGTATTTCAATAGTTACCGTCGGGCTGTCGAACTATGGACTTTGTGCTAGCGTGCCCTGTCAGGTTACGATAATCCATCAATAACCTTTGTAAATATATTATCTAGATATGTACATACAGGCTCATTTATTGTAAGTATTATAAATTTCAATTCTCGACTCCTTATCTAATGGATATTTTATTAAGTGTCTTTATTGCCGAACCATTAGTAAAATTATTCATAGCACTGTGTAATTTCACCGATCACCTGCTCAATAATGTCAAACGCATTAGTGTAGAAGAAAAACTAATCGGTGACATTAATAAACTGATATCGTTTGCTTTGTAGTTGATTCCGTTTCCCATTTTGGTAATTACATTGGTAATTATGCGTTTACTTATTACATTGAATGAATTGCGATATCCTACTTTACGTTTGTTTGATTAAGTTCATATTTTAGTGTTTAACATGGATCACTTTTAAAATTTCGAAAGGCACAATACCTATAAATTTATAACATTTTTTTATTAATTAAATTGGCATTTGCTTGGTAGAACTCCATTGTAATAAGGTGTATAAAATATCAAAGTATTTTAGATCTTCAATGTTTTGCAAGCCTCAAATTCTTTGGTACTTTTTCCACCTTGTTACATTTTTGTCTTGATTCTACATTTTCTTTTATAAAATCAGGACCGGTTTCGCTTATCACGAACATTTTCAACTTAACCATCAGTTTATGTGGTCAATAATGCAGGTTAAAAAAAACTTGTTTGTGCTAATTCCATTTATATTTAATATGATCAAGAACAGTTTCGATCTTGATCTTGACGTTACGAGTAAAACCAGTCATGGTTATTTTAAAAAGTTAAATAAGTAGAAACGAGTGTTATATTCATTGAATAAAATGCCTTTCCACTTATTTATTATTGACAGCGAACGAACACCTCGATATTATCAATGAATATTATGAAATTAATACAAAAAATGTTTATTTTTTCATATGTACAATTTATGTCTGTAAAGCGCTAATATATTGCTATCTGAACGATTTCTAGATAAGAATTGAATTCATAAGTATCGATAACAAAGTTAACTAACTTAATTTGTATCATTTAACTTGATGATTTATTATAAACTTGCAAAATCAAACTTTCTAATCTTTACTTAACTAATCTTTTGATTCAGGGCCATGGAATTGTAAATGTATTGCCGAATCTATTTTTTTAACCATTAACTTTAACTTTTGTGTAGCATATTGCCGTGTTTTCACAAACTTTGTGCTCGTATTTATATACTGCCAATCAGGGCTTGTCGGTTTTCTTTTAACGTAAGTCACCCGGTTTCAATTCTTAAAATTAATATTCGATAGTTTTAATTATTTAATTTATAAATTTTTGTTGATCCCTTGGAAACAAATAAAGCGAGATTAAAGTTGGAGAACAATGAATGTGTAAAAATATTTCATTTAGATCAGGAGGGGGAAAACTTTTCGGATGAAGGGCCAAATTCGGGAATTCAAAATGCGCGGCGGGCCGCAAGTAAAATACCATTTTATATGTACACCATGTATTACCATGAAAAAAACATTCTAATTAGAGGAATGAAACTGTTTTACGTTTTTCAACATTTTTAAAAATTCAGGTGCTAATTTGTAGTTGAGATTCTTAAAACTGCTTGTAAATGTTCATCGATGATGTTTGATCGTTAAGTGGTTCATGATTGAAAATGTTTGTTCACATATAAGTATGTTGATCCAAAAATAAACGACAATTTTATTTAATTTCAATATTTTTGTAAAGAGACGTTAAAAGATAAAAACTTGAATATTTTTCATAAATATAATATTGCTCGCGGGCTGCAGAAAAATATGCTCTTGCGGTTTGCTCTTGTCTGATTTAGATGAAACATATAAACAATAAAACTATTATGTTTATTTTGATTCTTGACTTGAATACACTTAATACGGAGCAGCTTTAATTAGTTCACCTCAGAATGAAAGAAATTTTAGAAGTGGATAATTTGGCGGAAATACTAGAAAATTATATGCATAAATAGCACTGTAATATTGTATTCTCTTATCAATTAGTAATGCTTGTCATTAACGTAAACCGTTTCTGATGAATTGAAATTAAATGACTTGGTCGCTACTTCGTGTATGAATTAAAAAAATATTTTAAACGCACTTAACACTAATCCGAGTATTGTTTTTTTTTTTTTTGCTTTTCTTAGTCAGTGATGATTTCTGCGGCGAAAGTGGTTTATTTAAAGTGCGCTAAGTTTGGCCGACACATGCTTGATTACGAAGTAATGTTTCTTTCGTTCGTGATTCACTGACCAGATTTCAAATATTGGTGCGGTTAAGGGCCCCCTCTTGGAGTAGGCATGGAGTGACTATGGGATTGTGGGAGTGGGCGAGTCGTGTTCCGGTGTGGCGATTGTCGTGATGAGTAAACATTCCGGCGAAAAAAAAAAACGCCGCTTATCAATGGATTTCACGGCACGTACGCGTGTCTTTGACCCAACTAACAATTCACTTCATTTGAAATTATGTGAATATGAGGCACAAGGTACATATACATCTGAGGTGTGGAGTCGTGAAAAACACCGCGTCTTCGACTCCGGCACTTACAACAGGCCCTACTCTGATATAATAAAGATGTAAATTTTATATATATATATATTTTAATAGAATCTGGTAAAATATATAACTTTTAAAATATTAACTTCAATTGACAAAAAAGGAATAATCCGTTTTTGCGGCTCCTACTCCAAAGCTGTCGATATAACACAGTAAAATTCATAACATTTTTATATAGTTACACAACCAGTGGAATAACATCACAGGATAAATTGAATATTTTAAGAGTAAAATTACTAGAAAAAGTAAAAGAGTTAATCCAAAGAAGGGGAAAAAAGCACGGATTTATTGATACAACGCGTTTTTTATTACTCAGTAGATATTTCAATTATTTGATGAAGTATAGGGTGGTTTTAAAAGTTATAAAAAAAATACTTTTTAAAAGGATGGATAAATATTCCTTTTTACTCCTTTTTTTTTTACTTCGTAATGTAGGTTGAATGCTGTCCTTAGTGAAAAATGTTTTAATTGAGAACACGCATTTGTATTCTCAATTTATTTCAGATGTCTGCATATTTATTGTTTGATTTTCCGTGTCTTATTTCCGCATAGAAACAGTTGTTAATTAAGTCACAATCATAATACTATTATATCTACATAATATGACGAACTAATCATAAACTATGACTACATATAAGAGAGGTATTATATTAAAAAAATAGTTTCATTCATTTATAGTTTGAGCGATTATTTATAAATTTTGTTTTACCAATTGTTTGTTACACCTTGGCATTACACCGAGTTACTATATTTCATATATATCTATTCAATTTTTCATCGGGTGAAAATGCTAGTGGACCAAGTACAAACAAGTGTTTTTTAAGTAACTTAATTTAACATAAATGATACATGTGTTGGATGTTTTTATAATCGGGCTCAAACGGAATCGACGTTAATTTAAAACAAAAATGTATTTCTGTGCTTAATTAAGTTTGAAAAATAGTTTGACGATATCTGCGATATTACATTGAAATTATGAAAAAAAAAATATTGCACCTCATCTACTTAATATTAAATGCAATAGAAAATTTAAATTAACTTTGATTATTCCACGTATTGTGTTACTAACTGTGACACGTGTTTCGCCTCTTTCAGAGGCATCTTCAGACTTACTATCGCAAAGTTTGCTTAAGTAATGAAGCAAGATTGATTCTAACATTTTAAAATTATAAAATTACAAATTTGAGGTTTGGGTTTATTTTTCCTTTAAGAGGAGCAAGGAGGGGGGTGTAGAATCGAAATAAACCGTTCCCGGTTCCCCGTTACTCAAATTGTTTCCAATTAATAGAGTAATCACAAACCTAGCTGATTGATTGCAGCTCATTAGTTTAATAGTTTGTAATGTTTAACGTCATTAGTAGTATGATTAAATTTGTTTGCACTGTTTCGATTTTATAATCCCCTCTTTGCTTCCCTTAAAAAGGAAAAATCCCAATCTGATTGATTACAACTCATTAGTATCATTATCTGTTTGTTTTATTTCGATTCTACACCCCCCTCCTTGCTCCTCTTAAAAGGAAAAACAACCCAAACCTCAAATTTGTAATTTTATAATTTTAAAATGTTAGAATCAATCTTGCTTCATTAGTTAAGCAAACTTTGCGATAGTAAGTCTGAAGATGCCTCTGAAAGATGCGAAACACGTGTCACAGTTAGTAACACAATACGTGGAATCATCAAAGTTAATTTAAATTTTCTATTAAAATGAACTTCCACAAAGTTACCGCCGAAACCATCGAAAGTATTAAATGCAATGGTTGTTTATTAGGTATTTGTTGTAAAATAATTCAGTTCTCTCGATCATCATTACGATTTTATTACTTACTTTGTTAAAACACTAACAAACTCAATAAATCCTTCCTTTATAACCACACTCGGTTTGCTTACTTGAATTATTAACGTAATAATAAGATTGCATTAAAGTTAGTTCAGTCTTTATGACGTCTTAACCTCCTAAGCAAACATTTTTTTTATTTTTTATTTATTTTTGAATGTTTTAAATCGTACCTCAATACTTCTTATCACATGTTGCCCGATTTCGTTGACGATGTCATTTGCCTTTTGTTTAATAGGTGTCCGGTTATTATGATATGCTAATTTTTGTTTAATGTTCACCATCTTATCTATGATTCCTAGGAAACATTGATTTAAGTTTGTCTTATAATTATTTTAGTGAATTAGTATTCCTGTGGCAAGTTTTAAGTTATTTTTTAATTTGGTAATATATTTTTTGCATCATTTTTTCGTTAACATATTGATTGCTATGGCCGTACACGGTACGAATATAGTGTTTTTAGAGAGACGTTTTCACAGCACGGAAACATCTCAATTGAAAGAAAAACAATTAAAACAAAATAACAGAAGTACTGTTGAAAATCTACCAAAACAACGCTAGCACATCAAATCGTGTCAGTACTACTATGAAATTCGTACGGTTGGGTCGTACCGGGTGTTTATAAAAAAATTAATGAACATTGTACGTGTTAAAATCGTGATAAAATTGGTTATTGTATCATTCATATAAATTTCTTGCAATATACGATATCTCACAAGACTGACGGTTCAATTGTGGTTATTTATTTCTATGCAGCAAATTAAACATTTAGTTCACACAATTATTGTTCTACTAACGTGACGATTGTCACTTACATTTAATATTTTGTTACGCTATTTATATACTTGGTCCAATATTTTCATTACTGATACTGGCTTATTTAATGATCCTCGCTGTTTAGTTTTATGACAATTCAGAGAGTTGATTTATGTACCTAGGTCATACGAAATTTATGTCGATTTTAACTCACTTTTCGGCTTAAAAAATCACCCAGAAACTTTACGCATGCCTAATTTTTTTTATTTTTCTTTTGTACTGGCCAATCGATCGCAAATAGTTTTTTTTATTACTTATATCCGATATAATAATTGATTATGATTAAATGTCACATTAGAGGTGAAGTGAGCCAAGTGGTATTTTAGAAAAAAAAATATGTTAGATGCGTTGTAATATTCTACACGTCTACGTCAATGTGAAGTAACCTCTTACTCAAAAGTAAAAAATCATTAAACAAGCATTGTGAAAGTAGGATTATCTGATGATACAGGAGGCGAAACACGTGTCACAGCTTGTAACACAATACGTGGAACAATCTTAGTTATTTGAAATTTTATATTTAAATAGACTTCCACAAAGTTACTGCCGAATCCATCGAAAGTATGAAGTAACATTAACACATTGTGATTGTACTTAGAAGTCAAAGAAAAGTTGTACCATTTTACTAGTTGGCTCACTTCACCTCTCGAGGGTTCATATTATTGTATACTTAAATTTATAATAAAAAAAACATCGCTTAAGTACCCTTGGTGGAACAAATTGATAAAAAGTGGCATCAGTTATCACTCAACAATTCGCCACATTACTCGCTAATGCTCCTAAGCTGTGAAAACCATTTCAATGTTGTGACAGGTTAGTAATCTGAGCTGCTGAAACATAATATTACAATGTATAAACATTTATTTTCTTTTTTTACTGGAAGCGTGTTTTTATGAAACAAATCTTTTTCGGTATGTCGTCTGGCTGTTAAATATTATTCTTTGAAATTTATGGCTTTTAATCTAGAGATAGCATATCTCTCTACTTGACATTTTATCATTGAGTTTCTTATCAAAATAGGTGTAAAACGATAGAACATTCTGTGTGTTTATATCTAATGTTTCCTGTAACCCAATAGTGTTGTATTTTTATAGTTCAATATTTATCATTCCATTGGTATTCAATCTAGGCTGCTCAAACATTTTTACACAAACGAATTATTATTGTGTGACATGTTTATTCACTGTTTGAATAACAATATAGTTGTCATTCTTTAGCAATGTAATTCTACGCTCAATTCTCTTGTTTGCACTTTTTTTATTTTTACGCGTTCCACCGTAACAGAACTTATTTTACATTTTTTTGGTAGATACATTTCATGTTTTTTTTTTGCATGATGAAAAAGAGAATTGTGTGCAGTACCAGAAAATGAATAATTGATAACATTGGTTAAATTTGAATGTTTTTTTTTTAATATAATATTCGTATATGCGATTTATAGAAACAAATAAAATACAATTCGCTATATTTTGGTTAATCACAATCGATGGCTTAAATCCCGTCCTTTAATCTCAACATTTGTATGTATAACATCACTATAGTGTAAAAGCAGTCATAATGGTTATTCCTATATATCTGTAAATCTACCATATTATAACATTGCATTACCGTTAAGTTATTGAATGCTGTGTATGATGGCCATCGTTTCTAATGAGCCGTGGGCGGACGACCTGTCCAAACGAAGGTCGAACTGACGCACGTTATTCTTGATAACATCTCAGAATGTTCCCAGATGTCCATACTTCACTACCACATTAACAGTCTGTGACCTATCGAATTGTAAATTATTTTTTTTTCATAATTTTTATACTTATTTTGGAGTTAACGTATTTTTTTATTGAATCTCTCCGACTGCTTAGATCGCTAATAGCCAGGCTATTTTTTTACGTGGGCGGAACTTATCTTAGTTTTAATCGTAAACATAAAATAACATGTTTCAAACTTTTAATAATATCTTTTATGTTCGTATCATCTTACCCGATATTATGTTTAACATAAAGTATGAATGAAAATGCTAGATTTCATAATAGTCATTTAGTTTTTTTTTTTTTTTAATTTCTTCCGAAACTGGTTTTTCTAGTTTATCGTTTCAGGAATCTGGTATGTAACGCCAATAAAATAATCGCAACGCAACAAGGTATTCTGGATTTTTCAAATGTAAAATTCCACGCCAATATTTTTTTTTTTTATTATTTTTTAACCATGTCCGCTCCCAATGTGAAGCATATGGACTCATAATGAAGTTTATCTCAACATAAGTGTTTCTACGAGAACTGCTTGTTACTCAGTTGCTCAACCTCTCTTTTTCCAAAGAGAGTAGGGATAGAAGGATAAGGCTAGGACAGGATTAGTGGTAAGCTAATCGCTCTCGATATGCCCCGTTTATAGGATAGGATGGGTGAGAGGGGGGAATTCAAGACATCACATAGATCCATGCCTTTGAACAGAAATTCATAAATCGATTGAAAAATCAATTTATAAAACTGTCCGTACCGGGATTTGAACCCGGTCCCTCCGTAGCCGAAGCCAACAACGTTGACCACACAGGCGGCAATTTTTTTAAACTTTATTAAATAAAGCACACTGCTGTAATCAAAGTTTTAAGTTTGCATCTTGATGGTAGAATATCTTGGAAATTGTAGAAGTGTTATAATGTAACAAATACCTCTAGCTACAAACCAAATATTTAAGAAGAACTGTTGGTTTAAACATACATACTCTTAAATTATGTAATTGTTTTGCACTTTTGTGTTTATTTCATTATTATCCGCAAAATTATATATTATTCAATGTCGATATCACTAATTGTAACTAATTATTAATTAATTTGAGGAAACTTTCGTCATATAATAAAATAAAGGTTTCTGTGTTATCAATTCATTGAATTCAATCGAACTTGTAATAATATCATATTTATACATATTAAAAAACTCGAATATATTTTTTTACTTGTAAATTACAAAATGTAAGTTATCATATTCATTTAATAATACGAAAAATGAGTTATCGCCGAATCCATGAAAAATACCTGGTATATTATTTTACCTAAATTTTAATTTGAAACATCACTTAGACGAAGTTGTCTCAAACGCCGTCAATTTTATATTAAGACCGCGATGAATAATGAAATTTAAATGATTCAAATAATCCAAAGATCATTTCCGTGAATTATTCTATTTCCAAGAATCGAGTCGGGTAAGTAGCCGTAGACGAATAATCAACACGGCCGATATGAATGAAGTTTGGCTATCCATTTAGCGCACAGGATATTATTCTTTTTGTGAAATCATAATTGGAAACGTAAATATTTAACCTGTATGGAGACGGACGCCTGAAATCGACGAAACGTACGTGCGCGCGGTGACGGCCGGCGAGTGGTGAGTGACGAAATTATTTCAACCGAAACACACAATGACCGCTAACTGACAGAATTGCCGAAACCAGTTCCTGAGGAAATTTCTCAGTTCCTCACAGCCGCGAACTTGGCATTGTAGTATACTGAAAATATATCATGACAAGTGAACGATTGTTCAAGTAATACTAACCATTAAAGTCGTATTTTTTTTGTGAATGGGATCGTCTTGTATTACATTTTAAACCTTATTAAAAATCGTAGACGTAGAAGTTTCTAATAATAACATACAGTGAGTATTTTCGGCTTATTTTAATCTTGTGTCAGAAAATCTTTCAGCCTTGGCCGTAGCTAGGGGCTGGCAAATAGGGCGATCGCCCTGGGCGCCAATGCGCTGGAGGCTCATACGGAGCGCCAACACGATGCTAGTTATTTTAATAAAAATGCAAACTATCGAATTTTTAGCGTAAATAATAGAAAATTTAAATTAACTTTGATTATTCCACGTATTGTGTAACTAACTGTGACACGTGTTTCGCCTCTTTCAGAGGCATCTTCAGACTTACTATCGCAAAGTTTGCTTAAGTAATGAAGCAAGATTGATTCTAACATTTTAAAATTATAAAATTACAAAATGGATTGGGTTTTTTTTCCTTTTAAGAGGAGCAAGGAGGGGGGTGTAGAATCGAAATAAAGCAAACAGATAATGATACTAATTTTACTAATGAGTTGTAAACAATCAGAATGGGATTTTTCCTTTTTAATGGAAGCAAAGAGGGGATTATAAAATGCCTCCTTGCTCCTCTTAAAAGGAAAAAAAACCCAATCCATTTTGTAATTTTATAATTTTAAAATGTTAGAATCAATCTTGCTTCATTACTTAAGCAAACTTTGCGATAGTAAGTCTGAAGATGCCTCTGAAAGAGGCGAAACACGTGTCACAGTTAGTTACACAATACGTGGAATAATCAAAGTTAATTTAAATTTTCTATTAAAATGAACTTCCACAAAGTTACCGCCGAAACCATCGAAAGTATTTTAGCGTAAAATCTAACCTTTGCCCTTGGCTTCATACTGCCTCGTTACGCCCCTGCTGTCGACCACTGTACTATTAATTGATTTCGTTCATTTTTATTACTTCATGGTATATAATATCCTTTAAGTCCGCTGTTAATATATGGTGGAAAGGCATTAATTACACTTTATTGATATAAAACATTTATTAGCGAAACCGATCCTGATCATGTTAAATAAATGTGGAATTAGTACAAAAAACGTCTTTCATTTTTTTCAATATCATAAATATGTCGATTAAAAATATAGTTTTTATTTAATAGTTCCAATATTATAGTTAAGATTAAGTTTATGGCTATTTTGGGTTCACAATAAATAATGTGATTAAAATATTTGTACTATATTCATAAAATAAAATACTGATTTGCACTTATTCCACTTTTATTTTAAATGATCAGGACCCTTTTCTCTCATCAAAAGCATTATCAATATAATGCCTTTCCACCAAGTATTAACAGTGAACACCTCAAAAATGATCTGTACCATATTACAATGGACTTCAACAAAGTCAATGAATACCTTTGTTTTATTCTAACCAGCTCCTAAAGGAGCAGTTTAACGGAAGATGTTAAATAAAAACTCGTGTTATCTCTGCGCCATGTTTTCAGGATAGGATGTCGTGGAAAGATAAGAATCTTTACCGAGATGGTTGATTTAATATTCAAATTGCCCTTATTGATGATTCGATGTTTTTACCGTAGCCCTATGTGTTACTTTACTCTTTTTGAGTACATAACATACATACATAATCTCATACCTCGATACCAATTCCATACATATATTGAATTGTCCTTCATGTCAACATTTAAAACACCATGACAGGTTAATTCCATTGAATCGGATTACGTATTTGTTCTCAACTTAGAAAAAACGTAATCTCTTAATTTTTAATCTCTTTACTCTTGTGATTGACTTAATATCGGATTTATAGTTTTATATTTTACCCTTAGTTGATGTCCTTCTTTTTACGTTTTGTGAGACGTGTTGAAAAGCTACATTTTGATTTCTCTTTAATCCGGGATTAAAACATTTTTACTGGACGTATGTTGATGATATCATTGTTTTTATTATATCAACTATGTTATATTTTCATGGTGTGATTGGAAAAATTTCCCGTTCAAGTAATTGCATTTATTATGTAAATATAAACTTGATCGATAAACAAAAGAACTTTATTGCGAGATGTTAGTTCAAATATTGTACAGTTCTTGTAAAACTTAGCAAAATATCTACATATTTCTACCATGTCGTAATTAATTAAGTATTTCGACTGAGGGTGCTTGATGGAATTTCAATATCAAATTTGAATTGTTTGAATTTTGTACTTTTCCATGAGTTTTGTCGCTAACGACCCGGGTTTGGCCTTTCGGCATCTTCAGGCATTTCAAGTGCACTTGAAATGCCTGAAGATGCCGAAAGGCGAAACCCGGGTCGTTAGCGACAAAACTCATGGAAAAGTACAAAATTCAAACAATTCAAATTTGATGTCGTAATTATACAAGAAAATTTTAATGCTATATTTTACTTATAGAAGTTTTTTTTATTATTTAATGTCATGCTCACTAGTATATGTACTATTTTTAGAACTACTGCTAGGTAATATAATATATATATGAAAACATATCTTATAAATTGTATTCGATTTAATTCACCAATTATGTTATATCGTCGCTTTCAAATCGCCGTGCGATTTTTATCGCAGCAACATTATCTATCTACTCGATATAAAACTCATGATAATAGATAGATATAGATTGCTTCAACACCAGACCTAGCACCCTATTTTGTAATATTCCCATCTGTCGAGGGAGCCGAATGACCCCCCTCCTTCTCCCGCCCTCCTGTACCCTCGCCCCACCTCCCCCTGGGGCATCATCATCTAACCCCGCAGATGGAAATCCTTCGAGCGCGGCAAAACTCGTTCCTCGGCTCTCCTCTTCACTTTTTTTTTTCGTTATTTTTATTACGGTACGTACACTTGGCGCTGTCGCCTCGTTGCTTCTCGCTCTCTTGTGTCAAAAATGCATTGTTTCCGTCCCTCCCGCACGCGGTTCTAAGCTTCTGACACCACCGAACCCACCCTCCTTGTTGTCTGGACGTTATCAAGTCGATCAGAATCAAAACACGAACTTTCAAATCAATCTCGTATATTATCTCCAATGAATTTCAACAAAAAGATTGTTGAGAAACATCAATAAACGTTATATTCAATAGCTTCTTTAAAAGAAAGCTGCCAGTTTTACCAAACCTTTCCATATGGCACGTCAAACATGAAATGTGACCATACGTTCTATTTTAGGTTGTCCATCCTGTTGTACCCAAGCAGAGCATGAAATGATATGTGTTCACAAGTGTAACCTTATTGGCAATTCAACATCGAGATAAATCAAAAAATCTGCCAAGTACGTTTTAACCAAGATTCAAAAGTATTTGATAAGTATTCAGCCTAATTTTAGCTATAATACATTACACAGCAAAAAAGTTCGACATCATTTTAAAAAGGCAGTTTTAATGTTTTTAAATTTGGAGGTGCACCGGAAACAGTTGCATTTTTCAGTGCCTGGCGTAAAACAACGAAGTACATACCACTTTGACAAATGAAATATTGTTGACCCACAAAGCATTGAAATATATACCTGAAACATCTGCACAGTACCAAAATATAACAATTACAATAGCACGTAATTTTTTCGTACCTTCTTGAAAAGTTTTTACCGTGTCAAACTCACAGTATCAATCGAAAACAATTTCAAATATATTTACGTTCGGCTAAAAAAAATATCCTATCGAGGCATTTACCCTACTTTTTCATCTTCCAGAATTGAGTTATCATTTGTTCCTACTAAATGCAAGCTTAGTTGGCTATCCTGGCATGTGTCTTCAAAACGAAACGTTAGTTGAATTATTCAACAGAACTTATGCATGATTGTCAACGATTGTAGTTACTGTTTTTTTTTCTAACGATACAATTTTTGTACACTGTATTGTCGTTTATTTTCTCATTCCCCGGATTGAAGGAGTTAACCATCGCCGAAGGGACGAACGAACTCTTTGGAGAAAAAACTAAGAAAGTGTGCGTGCTGCATTAAATTCCTACACAGTCGGTGTGGTGTGCTTTTCCCGTGATGGTGTTCGTTTGTATCAGCTGGGTGTATCATCGGCCGGCTACGGGAACATGAGCAGTCGTTTGCGTGTGTTTCGATATCAGCTGTGCGTAAGGTGGTGTTGGTTCGTTCGGTTGTATTATACTGCCGTGTTTCATTGTGTGTGAGCTTTAGTCAGCTGTGTGTTGCGTAAATATAGACCGCCGCGCGTGTGTTAGTGATTTTAAATCAGCTGGACATTACTTACGAAAGATGAGTGCGTAATCGCTCAAATAAAGAGTTATTAATTACTGTGACGATTTTTTCCTTGTTTGTGGTATATTGCTTGTCATTTTATAGTATGGTACCGAGTATCTTTTGTTATACATGTATATTTATTTACAGCTCATTTTGATTTTTTTCTTCCACAATTTTGTATTCACAACTCTGTTCGAGTGTGTGTTTAAATAATCTTATTGAGTGCAGCTGCATTATCTTGTATGAAGAATGAGATAGATATATATATACACTCCGGTCTCAGATATCTTTTGTTGACCTGCACTCTGTTACTTGAGTTATTTTTACTTATCTAGAGTTTTTACTAGCGATAATATTTTGTTCCATTCACTGCTTGTGGTTATGCAGTCGAGAATCTTCGAATTTTTACCAACCTACTACTCATACCGCGTCCGGCCTAAGTTTACCAACGGAGAAAGACCGAGATATGATGACACGCTTATAAGTCAAATAAATACTTTGAAATGATCGTCAGGAGTGTTTTGTTAACGCTTACCTAGACTAGACTTTTCGTGCTAATTGCAAATTTAATTATTAGGATCACGACCAGTTTTGTCATTCATCGCGATTATATTCAACCAATGCAAATTTTCAACACTCGCGATAAGTGAGAACGGTCCTGATCTTATAAAATAAATGAGGAATTACTACAAAATAGTCTAATATTTTTATAATGACTACACCAATTATTGACAGTGAGCATCTTAAAAGTGACTCAAGGCATACATATCTTGATAACCACCATTTTTGTTATAAGTTTATCAACGATTCAAAGGTTAGCTGCCAGATGTTTAAATGCAGCAAGTACCGACCTGTACTGTATACCTCTTATCCTTATGCTATTAACACGATCGTGCAGAAAGCTTTTATTGAATTGTGATAGCGAAGTGAATTTTAAGCACTATTTTTTACACGGTAGATACATTCCACTTACAACTGTGTAAAAAATGAAGATTGTTTCTCTGCATTAAAAAAAATCATTGTGGTATATAAAATCGCGTAAAAAAGGCAATAATGAAGATCCAATAAGTAAATTACACGAAATATTATTCATAATAAGTATAAGCTACTTAATTATGTACGGGGAATTTTATGAGGGACTGGCTATAAATCGCTTTCATTTCTATAAATGTCCGAGACGTCTAATGTGTTGGGATATTATAAAATCTTTTGTTTGTTATTGCTATTTTTTTATTTTTTATAATATAAATCAGTTATCCGCTTCTGTGTTTTTTATGTCTGGGAATCGTGTTGGAACAAATAATTCGTGTAAAAATATAGTATTTGTTCTTTTTAGTAGTGTGCTATTTCAGAATCGTGTAAAAAAGACTTGAGTGTATTTCTCTCGGATTGCTAAATTCGGGAATGAACATTTCTAGCCACTGAAAATTTCATGTGTTCGCCATTTGGCCTAGTTTGGCTATTCCCTGTCACGCCAGTGAATACTCGAACGGAAGCTCTTCGCCGGAAGGAAGGTGAACGTTCTGCCAACCAGCAGGCACTTACGACGAAATCTCTTTGCGTTTTGCATATCTTAACTGTGATTATTTTTTGATTACTGTTTTTGGTGAGGCATAGGGAATATTTTAACTAGTGGCGTTTCTATACCCAACCATTTATATCACGATATAATTGGTTGTTTGAGAGTTTATAATGAGTAGGTACAATTTTGATTTAAACGAAAAGACTTAATTTATTTAGACGATTCGATCAATTCGAATTGTAGATTAAAATGAAATCACCGTCTGTTAATATAAATAAAATTTGCGGAGTAGAAAAAACAACGTATTAAAGTTATTTACATGGCAATGCAGCGCAATTTTAATTTAAAATTTCGAATATTCGAGAAAAACAAATATTCAAATACGACCACCGTATAGTATTCGAACTAACCTTAATTTTTAAAATTCGAAGAAAAATAATCAGTATGTTAATAATAACCGACACGTCGGTTATGGATTGAATTGGTATTTGGTTGATTCAGATATATCAAAATATAATGCAATGCCGAATGATATTTGTTGTTAACTTAATGGTAGAATATACATCACTATTACCCGCCCTTTTTGAACCGGTTCAAAGTAATTAAATAATGGTTGGATTGCAAACGTTTTTGAATATATGTAGATAAGTTCAGCAGATTGACACAATATTGACCTGCAGACCGTTAATTGAGAAATACGGACAGTTATCGAATATTCGATTTTGATCCCTAGGGTGTTGTGTCACACAGGATATGGATTTAAACGTCTTATAAAAGTAGCGTAAAATTATTTAAAAAAAAATGTTATTTAAAGAAATTGCATAATGATAGTTCTCAGATTTATTCGATGAGATATGTGTAAATAATTATTATGTCAGCTTAATTTTATGATGTATAGAATAATTACGTGCGTATAAAAATCATTATTTTTCAACGGATGTAAATAAATCATATTTAAGTTTCTCATTAAATTAAGAAAAACTTTGATGTGTTAACGCAATTGATTAAGCGAGTACTAAATAGCTTTATGGTTTCATGATCTTTATCTATTTAACAATGTGTTTATAAGGCGTAGCATATTTCATGATTATTTTTTTTACTATGCCCATTTAAATTAATATTTTTTACCTGTCGTACATTTTTGGCTAATATCGTGGAACAATTTTAAGGATATAAGTTCGTTTGGTGGCTTCAAAAATGCTAGGTTTCACGTTGAAATGTCTTGACCGATCGTAAATTACCTTGGTAGTTTTCGTGAAAATATGTGAGATCTTATCACAACAACGCAAGTTTAATAAAACTGGTTACGATTGCGTGAGAGCAATTTGAGACGAAAAATCTCAACACTTATAACTAATGTTACTATAAAATAGCGTTATTAATGTACACATTGCCTGTATATAATATTCCATATTTTTTGTATTAAAAATCGATTGGCTTTTGTAACAGGTTTAGCTTCTAAATAATTTCAACTGATCATCGGTTTACTATCATTGGTCGAAACTGATTCACTAGGTAACCGAAACCGGTGTTATATATTTCGTAATCCGTACGATTTGTATTGTTTTATGATAAATACTATATAGTAAATTATTTGGCTTCGCAAGAATTTTATACAATTGATTCTATTACGGCACCTGGTCGTTCTGATAACCATCTGACACCGAATTAGGTAAACAAATATACTGAGTATAATTATTATTTTTTTTTTTAATTAAAAGACGTATGTATATTTTTTTATTAATATTTCAATTGTATTTTTAGATTTTTTTTATTGGTTTTTTATTACTTTTATTTTATACAATATTCTATAGCACAATGTTGTTATTTTTACTAAATACACGGTTTTTAAATTAAGGTAACCAATCTTCAATTTTTAATGTATTTAATTATTTATTTAAACGGTTTTTTGATGGAACGTATCCACCGTGCAAAAAAAAGTATAACGTTATTTTTTTTTGGATGTTAAACGGAGATAATACTTACATTAAATCTAATTTAAGTTCTTTAAAACAGAAAGAGGAAATCTACATATTTATTTATTAATTTGTGGTAATTTATTCTTTGACTATTTTTGAACAAGTTAATGCTTGTGCGTTAGTTGTCCATTATGATAATAGTTGAGCCTCTGAGAAGTGAAATGAGTCGAGTGTAATGGTAAATTTGTAAAACTTTTCTATCAGAATTAATTAAGTATTTCGACTGAGGGTGCTTGATGGAATTTCAATATCAAATTTGAATTGAATTTTGTACTTTTCCATGAGTTTTGTCGCTAACGACCCGGGTTTCGCCTTTCGGCATCTTCAGGCATTCCAAGTGCACGAATGTACTTGAACTGACTATTTCTATCAGACTTTTAAGTAGAATCACGTATTTACTTGGTGTTTTGGATATTTGTATTCAAGTGAGAAAACACTATCAGTGCTGTGGAGTCGGAGTCAGGAATCGTGGAGTCGGGGTTTTGTTCGAAGTAGGAGGCGGAGAAATGTTACGACTCGGACCCATTTAAAAAAAACAATGACGTCTATTCAAACTACAAAAGTCCATAGTGTTCCCACTGCACGCTAGACTGACCAAAAATGATCTGATGCTATACGTACATAAAAGTTAAAATGAAATAATCGAAACATGTCTTTGGAGTCGGAATCGGAGTCATTTTTTATCATGAAGCTGGAGTCGGAGTCGTCTTTTTTTTAAACCGACTCCACAGCCCTTGTATTTATTTACTAAGCTCACTTCCCTTTTACGATACTATGTAGAATATAACGCATCTTATTGATTTTATTCTAAAATACCACTTAGAAATTCACTTCTCAATATAATGAGATCAGGGGTGGGGAACCTTTTTTAATTTTTTAAAGGCCACATTCATTTATTTGATTCAACATAAGGCCGCAGTAAAGAAAACATTAATACCCCCTCCTTTTTTTCGACTGTCTAACACATCGACTGTCTAACCACCGGCCCACTGAGCTATTTTGTCCGGCCCTGATTCATCTCAGCGAAGTTATAGAGAAAGAAATTAACAGTCCCAGAAAGGGATTAAATAATGGAGATGAGACGGGCGCTTGCAGTGGCTCCACTCTACTAGTTTATGATCACCACCGCTTGGACGATATATAAGAAGTAGCAGCGTGTTTTATTTAATTTAATATTACTTTATTATGTTTAATAATTTGGTCCGGCCCTTGACTCGGAGACAGAATGATAATTTGGCCCCAGACCTAGAAAAGGTTGCCCATGCCTGGTCTAACATATAATGGGTTGTTAACGCTCTTTTTCCTAACGTTTGCGTTCAGTTTTTTGATCAAAGAGAATATTTTGATCAAATCAAAAGGCCGCATGTTCCTCTCCACTGTATTACATTGTAATAGTATGATTATTTGTCCACGCTATGATTATTCTCTGCGGTCCATGTATTATGCAATTGCATACTAAGCACGACATATTGAATTCAGTAAGTTGTTAGTGAGTTGGAATGCTAATATTGAAAGCGAATCTGAGTGCATTGAGGGAAATACAGCGACATAAGTGGGACTCGTTCGAATATCGCGAATAAATCCACCGCCACCCGCAGGAATGCCATTTCAATTTCATCCGCCCGCCGTCTGATTCTGACTGAGGGCGAGTGGAAGGACCTATTCCTGTTTTCGGTTTTGAGAAGGTTCAGATCTGCATTCCCCGCGTCTACGGAATTCGCGATTTTGTCTCGATTGCCTTTTTGCTTTTCGGAAACGAATTATCGTTCGTAGAAAACTTAATGTTTCCATCTTAATTAAGCTATTTTCTTTAATCACTTTTTCAACGTTGTGTATTCTCCTACAAAACTAGACCGTTTATAAGCGTAATACGTACATATACAAATTGTTTGATTATCTTCTTGGACAGTTATTGCATTTTATTCTACATAGAACATACTAGAAGAAAAATCTTCCAGAGGGAAATTAATACTTTTCATATGCAGAATCCGAATAGAACGACGGTCAAAGGAATGGCCACATTACGTTGTAATTCGTCGTTACATTCCATACAAAATACTGAATGAAATTCAGTCAGCTGATACAAATCCTGCGATTGGCTACCAATGATTTTGTCAGTATAACAAGTTGCCTTTGAATCGGCCACTTTTGATATAAAACTCATTATTTAGTTTTGATTTCTTTATTACTGAAACGTTAATTGAATTGGTCTTTATTTGGTAGAATTTGCAACAAATTTAGAACTAGAAAATTTGTAGAACTAAATACTTTCTTATTACTTTACCTTACGGTATTGAAATTCGCTACTGGAATCAGAATACTGGATCAGTAAACACTTATAATGAATCTATATATTAATAGTTGATAAGGTCCGTACGTCCGTCCGTCCGACCCGACCCGATTTCACACCTTCCAGTCTCCACTTTTTTATTCATACTAAATCTATATATTAATAGTCGATAAAATAATCACTCGCTTTTCACTTTTCACAAATGTGTGCGTACTGATGTCCTCGAGTCTTTTTCTTCTTCTACGAAATGTAATTGTTTGCGTACTTGAAAATTAATAGTTAATGAAATAAAATAAAATAAAATAAAACTAAATAAAATTAAACACAATGCAAAAAAAATTTCACGTTGCTGGGCAACGGGCTTACAGCTAGTAATATTGATTACGCTATTGCTTGATACTGGTAGCTTAACATATAACGCATTATATTTATTAGATGTTTATTCTTATCTCCGTCTAAATAATAATAAAAAATATGTATAATTCTGGCTAACAAAATGTTTTTGGCTTTGTTTAAATCTTGTAACATATGGGTGATATGAAGCTAGGAAGATATCCTATCTGTTATCTGTTTTGAACTGCTTGACACAAATTTATAGTACCGGCTATATAAACAATAATACTCGATCACAATAAATTAACTTGTCCTGATATTTATCGACCGCATTACAAGTTGAAATCAAGTAATGGAGCTGAACTGTCTTGATAGCTGGTGATTGAGCACCAGTCGTAAAATATCTCATGCTTTACATCTCCTGTCCGTACTAAGTAACTCGTTATCCAAGCGAATTGAAGACCTGATGGACCACCACGTGTGACTGGTAATCTCTGCCAGATTTATTTTCGTAGATAGGCGCTCGCGTCCGGCCGTAATTGGTGTTCAACTGGTTCAATATCTTTTTTTTTACGACGGCCTCGGCAATTCGCGGGTGAATCATAAATTTCGGCCCGCTAAATTCGGAAGGTATAAATTGTGTATTAATTAACGTATTGTGCGTGTTTTAGGAGAAATAATTAAACTAGGGACACAGCGTGTTACCTGCGGATTCGCAATTAAAATACTTTGAATCCGCGATATGTTGTGATTTAGCGGACGGCGAAGCATTGGCTGCTTAAGTTAATTTTATTTTTTATGCAGGTAGGTATTATAAGTAAGGTAAATAACCTCGCCCTGAAATTTAATCCTACCAGGGTACCCACGATTTCTCTGCCATACAATTATAATAAACACAATTCGTTAACTGTCGAAAGTTAGTGATCTTTGGGAGTGTATGCCACAAAATCCTATAACAATTAACTCCAACTTACTATGTTGTAACCAATGTTCCCTCTAAGACAGGGTTTCCCAAACTATGTTCCGCGAAAATTTGGAATGGTAACATACGCTGCAACGAATTTAAGCATCATCTACTTCGTATCAAAAATCGAGTGATAGTAAATCTCCAGTGATGTTAAAAACTTAAAAAATATATAGAGGCACAGGCGGAGGTTTTTAATCACTATGAACATTGTTTACTCATATTTTTATGTAATATGTTTTAAAGATAATTAATCAATATATAATAAGTGGTTTAATAACTAATAGTTTTACTATTAAGAATTCCCCGAGCTAAAAAAAGCTGTGTTCCGGTAACATTTCCAGATTTGACAAGTGTTCCGTTGAATTTTCCGGACTTGCAAAGTGTTCCATCCCAGAATAATGGCTGCGCGGACCGATCAAATATTAATTGAATAACTGTCTTGTAGTGCGCGCCAACCTGAAATGAGTGCGCGGGGGCTTCCCAACTGCTGCGCGGCCGCGAACGTGCGCAACTTTGGTTGTATTAACATTACTCGTAATTTATTTTAGAGCTAGTTTCATTTATTGTTAGAAATGTCTACTATTGTTCACGATGTTAAACCCCAAGAATAAATCCCCACTTATAAAAGTCATTACGACAATTACCGCTGGCCTAAACTCGGAGTCCACAGGTAGGTAGATATTTAATACAAACATCGATCTACTAACACGAAAACGTTTATTTAAGAACTTGCAATCACAAAATTTGTTACATAGAATATTTAACAAACAAAATTTTGAATTATAACAATACACAATAACTATTATAAAAAAACTATTATACCTAGCTTGCTCACACGATTTTATAAATGTAAAAAAAACTCGACGTTAAACTCTGCGCAGAGAACAAAATGGAATTTAATTTTCGTCGAAATGGAAAAATATTATTTCTTTCATCTCGAAAAAACAAAACTACAAAAGAAAAATAACTGCAAGTGAATTTACAACTAAAGGTCCCTGGAACCACTTTCCAGAGACCGGGAAGTAATCCCCACACACGATGTGTACGGTTCGTGTCCCCAAAAGCAAGAAAGAAAAAAATAAAAATCACATCGGTATCGAAAAACAATGTTGCCATTTAAGGCCATTAACAATAAACAATTGATATTACGGGTTACCTGATGACAAAATTTAAACACAATTAATTTAGCTACACCTTTTTTTTTGAATCCTGCCAGTTTTCCTCACAAAAGTGCTAGTGGGAGCGGGTGCCAACAACCCCACCGTGTCAGTATCGTATGATTACTGATTTCGATTATTTTTTTTTCGTGTCACAGGGCCTCTTTGATTTTTGAGGACTCCCATCTGTAATCACATTATGTTTTTGATTTAAACTTGCCGATTTTTTAAGATTTGCGAATGGTTTTTGGACATTCCGTATGGCAATTTTTTTTGTTTATCTTTAAATGGTAAATAAGGAACGACGAACGTTTTAATTTAAAATAACATTTGGTTGTAAAAACAAACTAGATGCAATTATTTTAAATACGACGTGAAACGTGTGTCCCAACATGGAGGTCCGTCTTTCATTGCCGGCGTTCCACAGAGCCTGTCGCCCACTCTTCGCCTTTCTTTGCCACTTCCTCCTAAACTCGCTTCACTCGTTTGTCGTCCGAACTCGGTCTACTCGCTGCCCCCGTGACTTGCATGCCAATTGGCTTCTGCTGGAATTAATTCTTCATTCAGTGACTGTGCAACTTTTCATCGGAATTCTAAGATATTTAAAAAAATAAACCTAATATGTATAACATTCTTGTCAATGTTGCTTTGCTGAAAGGTTAAGTACATAAAATAATAACAATTCCCAAAACTTTTTACTGAATCTTCTGAACTACAACAATAGAAGTGTATGTTTATTTTCTTTCTTTTTTTATCTTGCCTTCTTAAAACATAATGATTGAAGAGTCAATCGCTGGATTTAAATACTTTTGCTGTATTCGAGGCTTCAAGTACATAATTCATTTCTAGAATGCACTATTCAAAATCACTTGTTATGCGTTTCGTTTACTGTTACGTTAGTCATAATGTACCGCCTTTCAAGAGCTGGTGGATGGAAGAGAATTTAGAAAGTCATGTCATCGAACACACATCTTTAAATCGACAGAAAAATCAATTTATGAACATGTTTATACAAATACTAAAACCCTTGGATACCACTACTATAAAAAAACGAAGTTTACCACTAGGCTACAGGACCGATTCAACACTCATATCTTTTCCAAATTCAAAATTATGTTTTCGTAACTGTTCAGTTTGTCCCCTGTGTGGTCGAGTGGTTAACGTTGTTGGCTTCGGCTACGGAGGGCCCGGGTTCAAATCCCGGTACGGACAGTTTTTATAAATTGATTTTTCAATCGATTTATGAATTTCTGTTCAAAGGCATGGATGTATGTGATGTCTTGAATTCCCCCCTTTCACCCATCCTATCCTATGAACGGGGCGTACCGAGAGCGATTAGCTTACCACTAATCCTGTCCTAGCCCTATTCTTCTATCCCTACTCTCTTGGAAAAAAGAGAGGTTGAGCAACTGAGTAACAAGCAGTTCTCGTAGAAACACTTCTGTTGAGATAAACTCCATTAGGAGTCCACATTGGGAGCGGACATGGTTTAAAAAAAAAAAAACTGTTCAGTTAATAAATGAATTTATTTCTTTAAACGAAACATCGAACTACATATTAATAAATTAAGTGGCCAGTTAACTGTGCTTCTTAAATCAAAATCTTTTTTTTTACAAATGTTGCCCTACAGAACCAGCAAAATATTTTTTTTCTTGATATTTTTCACTATTATAAACGGCATTTACAAATCGAATGGCGATTGAATCAATTGAATATTGAATAGACTCTAATAAATTTTTTTCTGCTTTGGTCAATATATCCGTAGTCTCAATTCACGCATGAATTGTAGTAATTTTGCATGCGAAACTTTTGCGAGCGTTGGAATCTTCTTCGCTTGTGTACAGCGCAAGTTATTGGCCTGTCTTATGCAACCGCATTCAACTTGCAGTGAATACAAAGTGACAACATTCACGACCGGTTTTATCGTTTCACTTTTTATGCGCGTACAATCAAAGGTAAGTTAGATATTGCCTTTATCTCATCACTATCGACATTTTATCTGATCGTGTTAATAAATTTTAAAAAAATGTATTCAATATATATTTAAATTATTATGAAGTAATAGATTGTGAATGTCAACCGTCGATTGATTGAATTTTCAATAGTATAATAAAAATCAATGCGTAAATGCATTTAGTGTTTGTGAACGGGAGAGCTCATTTATAATAATATTATATAAACAAACATGTGAGACGGGTGCGTTTATTTCTTTGCGTCAGTTTATCCGAGATATTCTGTATTAAAATCAGTATACATATTATTGATTAAATCTTCACAACAATTTACACATCAAACTTTTTTGTTGTTGTTGGACCCATCATTATTACTATAGACAGACTATTTCGATTGTTCAATCAGTCATCCGTGTCATTCTTTGTTAGACAGTGCTTTCAATTCTAAGTAACTGTTTATCCGAGAACTTCTGCATTAAAATCAGTATATTATAAATTGACTTTGCAACAATCACAGCGAACGATTTTTAGGGTAAATTGGAATTTAGTTGACTTATAAATATATACTATTTCTGGCGATTCCTTGAATTTAAAATAGTTATCAAACTGTACGTACTTACTACTTACACAAGTATATTATGTTTTTCTTCTAAATATTGCTAATAAGAATATCTCACCCTTGAGTGAATTCATCAACAAGTCGCCCCCCACGAGTCTAAAAGTGCGGCCATCCCTGTTTTATAATGATGAAACAATTAACACTCATAATTTTACGGGCGTCACTTGTTGTGCGTCTTCATCCGCCGTGTCAGCGTACCAAATTACTGTAATTTTAATGCATGTCGCTGTAACAACTTGCACGACATCATTAACATTGCAACACTAATTATCTAATAACTAAATTGGACGACACTAGCCTAAGCGACTTACCAAGGCGTTGATTATCTCATTCCTCTGGTCCAGGATCGAGGTGCATAGTTGAGTTGAAAACTTTTCATGGAAGACGAGTGATAAAGAACTTAATTTGATTAGTTGTCAATTCTTTTGGACAGTTCTATTACAAGTTAATTGGTACATTTAAAAAAATAATGCAGTGTGCTTGGTGTAGGTATCGAGATCAAGCTTAATCCTTTATGTATCATTATACTCTTCATTAGATCTACTATTATCCTTTATCACAATCAGCAAAAGAATCTAGATAAATCCAAAATAAACTATTTAAAAAGTACAACACGAACATTTAAGTACAACTGTCTCGAAACAAGTATTTTCGATTTATCCCACTGTAGCCGTATATAATTGTCACAGTGCTTTTGCAAGCGGAATAAGTTAAATTTTATTTAAATAGTTAAATCTTTTAATTAAGACCCCGGGATGCCGATCGCTGATCTACATAGTTAAGTAACATTAACAAGTAAGTAACATTTTGTTATATCAACTAATGTTATTGGCGTCAAATAGAAATTTTATTGAAAACAATACACTCATACCTCGCTTCACGGCCTAGATACGTTCCACCAAACTTGGCAGCAAAGCGAAAAGCCGTATAAGGAATCAATTATTCTAATACAAATTCATACAAATTCAATGGGATCGGTTCCAATTTTTTTAAATATGTAACATGGTTTATCATTCAAAATGCATTTTATCTTTTGGCGTGTTAATGTCGAGACATTTAAAGATGCAGCAGATTGCAAGTATGTTTTAATGTCTTCTTTTTTATCGCGAATAGTTTGAATGGTAGATTTCGCAAGTCCAATTGCCTTGCAAATTTCAACAATTTTCTCTTCAGCTTATACGACGTAATACTTCTAGTTTAGTTTGTATCGTGACTGATTTTCGGCATCTCTTTTTATCAGTTTCCGAAGTCGATAATTTTTTCGATGAATGAAATTATAAAATAAGTATAAAAAAAAATACATATTAAAAAAAAAATGTACATACGTACCAAAAATGTCCCAAAATTGTTTTCAATTTTTCCATTTAATCAGTTATAAATATGTATGTACATAAAACACTCACATCGACATCGAAAAAAAGATTTTTTTGCCGTTATAGCGAAACATTTTAGGCCGAAAATCGAAAACGTGCCTTAATTGAAGAGGGCCGTTATAGCAAAATGCCGTATAAAGAGCGGCCGTATAGCGAGGTATGGGTGTAATAAACTTTTTCGTTTTTATCTCATACATACATACAACAAAAAACTGTTTATCTGGCACGGTTTTTTTTCTAAACGTGTTGCTTTACGGAATACCGTAAGTGACTACATAAGTACTTGAATTTAAAAAAATAAATGGATACAGAGTGTTTGTCACATGCTGTTCACGTCAGTATTTTTTTCGATACATGTATTCGATGTTAGTCTTAATCAATTATACGCGGCTGTGATTCAATTCTTATGCATGTATGTATTTATCATTACGTACGAAAACTCGGTTTGAGATAGTTGAAAAAAACCAGTATTATACATACATCCTCATTTTTTATTTATTCACCTTTGTAAGGTTGTAGATACCAGCGGCGTATGGTGAGTGTTAGCTTTTGGTGTGATGTGTATGAAAATAAAAAAAAAACTAAACAAAACAATTAGGTATATGGAAAAAAGGTTGACTAACTGAATCACAAGCAGTTCTCGTCGAAAAACTTATATCAAAATACCTCCATTCGGAGGACATATACTCCACACTAGGAGCGGACGTGGATTGAGAATATATATATCAAAATGTTTTGAAAACTATTTGTAATTATAAGGGTAAAATAAAATAAAGAAGTATAAATATAAGTAACAAATAATATCACGCCAAAATATCAATAAAAAATGACCTGTGAAATGAAATAGAATAATCTAATACATAGGTTCCCAACCTTTTTCGGGTGGCGACCCCTTTTCATAAAATCTATGTGACTCGCGACCCCCCATACAATCCAAAAGTCATTTATGTCATGTCATTTTCAACATTTAATTGGTTTCTTACTTTTGTTTTTAAATAAAAAAGCGTTGAAAATCCACTTTCGCAGAGATATGTAGAAACAAATGGAACTTTGGATGGATTTTTTGAGTTGACTGTATAAGTTGGCGACCCCCAGGTTGGGAACCTATGATCTAATACAAAAGTAGAGACGTGAAATTTTCGAAAGAACGCCCGAGAAACCTCATACATGACGTGTTGTGAGCTGTCAAGAAAGAGGACAACTTCGGAACTTAAAGTTGCGTACAAAAATATTCGCTCCACGCTACGCGTAACTAGACTGCGCGTTTGTATGCAGTCGTATGGGAAGGCAGGTCGTGCGCTTGGGACAACGCTCGCCTTTTCAAATACGGTATAAGTACTACCGCGCAACAAATATACTTTGTGTTCTAGATTTTGCGGGCGTATGTTCCGGGCGTGCGGCGCACACCTTGCACACCCTGAATATACGCCCCTGGTAGATACATCCATTACGGTGTTTTTATAATTTTCTCTTATTTTAATTATTAGGTACCCAAATACATGTTATATTATGAAGATATGCCTAAATAGGTCGTCCTCACATACATTATCATCGATGTTTTGAGTGAGAATTTTTCCGAGAAAATCAGTTTACCTGCAACTTGTCTTCAGCGCTATTTAACTACCCAGTGGCGTCCTCCAAACTGTTAGGCAAGGATAGTGCATCGTTACAATAAACCTCTCCCCGATTCTTTCTAGTCAGTTAGACAGGCCATGCTAGATCCTTTGTGTTCCTTCCTACTGCATTTTTTATGTCAGATAGCAGTAAGTTGTTTGCTAACAGTTCGTCCATGTATTTATATTATATGTACCTTAATGTGTAAATGTGGCACTAAACTCTCATATTTTGTGTAGACACTGGGAGATTTTTTATAACATAATAGTTTATAGTATTTTTTTCTGTATGACCGTTTTTGAGATGATTGTTATTTTATCTAGGAAAAGAATTTATACAAGTTTTGTTATTTGTGTTTGATTTATTGGCTGGATTTTCATGATAGATAGTATTTTAAACACTTTTTGTATCGAAGTACAACTAATGACAATGCGCCGGGTATTTTAAAATTTAAATACATATACGAAATGAATTTTATAGTATATATTTCTATTACTTTAGTCACTTAAGATCCACTGTAGTAGACGAGACATCACAAACACCTATATATTTAAAAACATAAATACTAATTTGACATTTACTTAACGGGAACTTTGGTCCGAGAGCCTCCTGATTGCCAGAGGAAAACTTTTTCCAACCGGGCCACAGAAAGCGACGTTACCTCATCGAAATCATGATTTTTTTTTGTACCATGTCCGCTTCCAATATAAGATAGATCCCCAGATAAGTTTTTATACAAGACTACCTACTTGCTACCCAGTTACTCAACCTCTCCCTTTTCAAAGAGAATAGAGACAGAAGGATAGGGCAAAGACAGGACTACTTGTTATCTAATCGCTTTTGCTACGCCCCGTTTTTTAAGATCTGGTGAGTGGAAGATAATTTCATACGTACATGCCTTGGGACAGACATGTGTAAACAACTTGTAAAATCACTAGACGAACACAATATTAATAAAAAAACAATAATCCTTTGTACTTCATTCCACTTTATTTAATATGTCAGGACCGGTTTCGCTCATTGCGAGCATTGTCAACTGATCATCAGTTGACCGGTCCTGACATATTAAATAAAGTGGAATGAAGTACAAAGGATTATTGTGTATTTATTAATATAATGCTTTTCCACCAAGTATTGACAGTGAACACCCTAAAAGTGAACACAATATTATCAACATTGTCAGTTGACAATTCTTGCCGTGAGCGAAAACGGTCTTGATCTTGATAAATTAATGTGGAAATATGTTCAAAAGAATATTGTGTTTTATAATGCCTTTCTACCAAGTATGACAGTGAACACCCTAAAAGTAAAATCACTCAATAAAATGGTCCGTACTGAGCACAGCAAAGGAAGCCGATAACGTTTACCACTCGATTCGAAGATGATTTACATTTTCTTACTGCCGACGACGAGCTGTAAATGATGCGATGTCTTCATGTGCCTCGTCCGACGCACGTATGCCCGTCTCTTGGTATTCTTTTGTGCAATTTTCTCCCTTTGGTAAGAAAAAAATGCTTACCCCACAACAAATAGTGTACTGACTTGGTATTATTTTGTCTGTGTTGGTATAATGTGTGTTCGTGAGTACATATGTGTTTAAATTTTGAATATTTTACTCATGGAAAACGTAATTGATAATTTATGTAATATGAAATTCGAGAAACGTATGTGCTAACGGGATTCTAACAAGTTATGTAAAATCGCTTTATTTTTATTTACTTATATCATAGTTTGAAATTAAACTTTGAGGCATCTATACATCGGTATTATCATTCCAAATAAAATAAAACGATTTTTTTGATTTTACGGAGATACATTTAATTTGACTTGAAATTGTCCTAAGATTTCGATTTTGTATATTGTATTTTTCTCTAAATCTTAAATTGCCATTTTCTTATGAATATCTATTCAATATCCAGTCATTCTCACCTTCCAAAGACTTTCTCAATACAATCGATCTGTTTCCACCCCCCCCCCCCCTACAGTAGATTTGGTGGTAACTTGGTTGAAATTATTTTTAATATTAAATTAGATATATTCATCAGCATTATTATTTCAAAACATGTTATGAACATTATATTTGTTTCTTACGGACATATACATTCAAAGCTATTTTGGCGGGAACGACATAAGCTAAATCTTCAATGTCGGTCATACTCATATCCAACGTTCCCTCAAAGCTGCGCGCGAGTGCGGCCGCGCGGCAGTTGGAAAACCCCCGCACACTACAAGACAGTTATTTAATTAATATTTGATCGGTCCTGCAGCCTTTGAAATTTCCGCGCAGCTAATCTTTTGTGTTAGAGGGAAGGAAGCATTGCTCATATCTCATGCTTTATTAATAAATACTACACTCCGTTGGATTGTCCACCTTCTTAACCTTCGAGTACCTATATCTTGAAAAATCACACGGGTTCCGGAGCGGGGTACATTTGTACCCCCCAGAATTTTTCTCATTTAACGAAGTAAAAATTAAAATAATAAATGTCAGCAGTTCGAATGTTGATTTTGAGCATGCCCTGTCAAAATTAAGAGACAGTTTGTCTTTTTGAATCATCCATATCATATTGCGTTGACGATACGTCAGGCGTATAGAAGCGGTAGAAATCCGTCATGTCAATAGAAGCGGCGAGAGCAGACTGAACTAATCGTAAAGCGACGTCGTTCTCCCGGTGCGGGCGCAGGGTACGATGACATCAGGTGTGTGGAGTTTGCGCTCGGCACACGCACACACCCAAACGCAACGTGTATATGTGACCCAAATACCATTTGTTAACGAAAAACGTGAATATCTATTTTATTTTCTACAATTTTTCAGATTTTTTTTTTGCATTGTATTCAGTAAGATATGTTTGTAGATTACAATAAATATCAGCTAGATATTACCGATATTTAACAAATGGTTGGTAAAATAAGAATTTAGGGGCACGATTGCACCCCGCTCCGGAACGCGAAGGTTAAGCCTACATTGTTACAAGTTACAATCTATCCAAAGACTTCCTTGATCTGTTTTTCCCCCTATGAATTCAAAGGTAAATTAATTTGAATGAAGATACATTTTGTAACACTATCAGTAAGTATATCTAAGTTATCCAATTTAATTTATATTCCTTCGTCTACCTTTAGTTTGCTTGCCGCTGAGTACCCGGTTGATCATTCTTTAATCTGAAAGCGATCAATCTTTAAATATATATTGAAATTCATAATATATTATATCTTGCACACATTTTAAATCCTGTAAATATTATATCGAAGGTATGATTTTACACCAGCCAACCAGCACAGAAATTCTTCCGCGTACATAGTGGAACAAATTAATATGATCGGTATTCAGAATGCATACACATATATTGCAATATGCAACGGTGAACATTGCTTTGATCGCCGAAGTATTTGCATTGAATAGGGTTAATTATGAGCAGAGAATGAAAAATATGTTATCTAAATGGTGATATAATACACCATGGCAGAGGAAGGTATTTAAACATTTTAAATTTCCATTTTAAGTTCATTTTTGTGCCATGTCTTAAAAAGTAGTATTGGAATCAAAATCAAAACAAATATTTGATATAAAATAGTCACATTAGTTTAATTGGTAGAACTCCAGTATAAGTTGAAATTTTTTTATTGTATTTTAGTTATATAATTATTATTTTATATACACATAATTCACTTTTAAGGTGTTCACTGTCAATACTCGGTGGAATGGCATTATAATAAAAATAATAAAACATGTTTAGTACTTTTCCCACATAAAATTTATTAGATCAGGACCGGTTTCGCTCACGATGAGCATTGTCAACTGATAAGAAAAACAATAAAACAGTGATATTTATACAAAAGTTAAGTGATAAAAACAAGGTATGACAAACAATTGGTATTACAACCTAGCAAAAGAATTGAAGCAAAATACAAGGAAAATAAACTATAAATAAAAAGTCGAAGACCACTTAGCAATGAAAACTATTACAGCAAAAACCAATTAGGTATGAATTATCAGAAACCGGTCCTGGTCTAATAAATTTTATGTGGAAAAAGTACTAAAAATGTTTTATTATTTTTATTATACACATAATTGATAGCTATTTCAGCTTACGCCCTTGTCAGAACTAAGTAAGTTTAAACATAATTCTGACGAGGGCGTAAGTCGAAATGAAATAATTATAAAACTAAATTATATTGAATTTGAAAACTTTGTTATTACACTTGTATTACAAAATGTGACAGTTTATTCGTAAACCTTGCGATATTAAGTTTGATGTGTCTCAAAGGGGTGAAACACGTATCAAATTTGTATTGCTGATGTTGGTACCTCAGATAATAGTCAAAACACACAATAATGATATATTTACTACTTGCATTCACGTTGAAGATAATCGTTTGGTTTACAGAATATTTCATACATACTCTGTTTCGCGTGACGATTATTTCCTGGTAAACTAGTGAATAAAGAATCTACACATCTAAAAACAAACGCATATACCAAAGAAACACGTGTAAAATTCAATAACAGAATTACTACTGATCTTACATTAATCACTTTTAGGGTGTTCACTGTCAATGCTTGGTGGAAAGGCATTATATTAAGAAAAACACAATATTCCTTCGTACACAGTTCCACTTTTATTTATCAAGCTCAGGACCGGTTCCGTTCATGGCGAGCATTATCAACCGATAAGAAATATAATTTAACAGTGTTTTTTATACAAATTGAAATACACATTTTAATTAAAAAATATCCTCGTTGACGATTTATCATGACTAATTATTTATATTGTGTTGATTGATCTATTATGAAGATTCTATATGCCGTAAGAATTAGTAGTATAATTAAATTTATCAAGTACCGGGTCTTTTTATGTTTATCTTTCTCCACTAGTGATGATAATGTTATCTTATAGAAAATAAATATAAACATTTCCTTCCTTTATCAAAAAACCATCGCCATTAAATTAAAATTGGATTTAATAATTTTGCGGTTTCAATTTTTCTTTATCGTATAAATATTATACGTTGCGGTCATTTCGTTGCACGACGTTATTCCGATTTTATTAACTAAAAAAATAATTAAACACTAACATTGTGTGCTTTTAATTAGTTGAAAATGATCATCAGCTGAAATAAAACCGGTCTTGTTTTCTGCAAATATTTGAATTTCATATTGGGGAAATTCATACGTCGTTTTAATGCCAAATGAATTCATTTAATTTACTTTTACATCACGGATAATTAATTATATTTTCTGCCATGTCAAGATCTGATACAGATTTAATTTTTCACTTTTATGCCAATTCTTTGTTGGAAGGCATTATATAGGTAAAAACATGATATTCCTTTGTACTTATTTCCACTTTTATTTACAAATATCAGTACCGGTTTCGCTCATGGCGAGCATTATTTACTGATTACAAATATAATTTAACAGTGTTATTTATACAAAACATGTATTTATTTGTATTTTTTTCAGTAATCATATTAAAAATATATTTTACTTTTGCTTTTCAAATGCGAGAAATATATCGATTTTTAATAACAACAAAAAAATCTGTCATTGTTATATGAATGATCTTAGTAACTAAGTGCATTCAATAAAATTCATCTTTTTTTTAAATAAATTTTGATTGATTGGTTAGTCAGCTTTTAAATTGGGGGAGATATAGTCGTTGTGCCCTTGGGTATTCGTTCCGAATAGGGTATAGTCTCGAATTCCCCCAAATAAATTGCTCGATAACTACCCCAATGAGTTTAGCAATGTAATATAACTTTAACCGGATTAAACTTTCAAATTTACACTAAGGCGATTGGCTTATATTACAAACCCTTAGTAAGATTTTTTTTTAAGAATATTTCTGTCATTGCGTATCATTATAATTGAAGTTCATTCAAAATAAATTGTATTACTATTTCATACATTTATTGATCCTTTTGGGAATACATTTCGAGTTGTAATTAAATCAACTCTATCGTGCATATTCAACATTTTATATTTTTAATGAATTAACGGCAGTAACCTTGTGGAAGTTCATTTTTAATATTAAAATTGATAACTTCTATTCCACAGGTTAGACCATTTAATCTACTTTTTGAATGACTATGATATTTTTAATTTAATTATCGAACCAATTTCGCTCAAATAGTTAGAATGATTTAAGAATGGTTAGTAAGTGACTTGGCATTAGTTAAAAAAGGAAGCCATGTACCAAGTTTTATAATATATTATGTTATGTTAGATGCCCAACGCGATGGTGACTCATCACAAGACGGTCAGTGCACCATGAAGTATGAGGGACCTTCAGAGAATTAAGACTTCCGAATTTTCTGGTACCTGAAAATAAATTCCCTCACGGGGTGGGGTTTAGGGGGCCGTTCGGGACCCGGTCATCGCACTTGCCCCACCGCACAAGGTTACCAAAGGGACGAGACCGACATAATCATTAGTTTTTTTTACACTCGAGTTAAAGTCGGTCTTAGTTTTTACTTTTCGTTTTACTAAATCTGGTATTTATTACGGCCAGTTTCTCTGTGCCGTGGGATTGACTAAATCTCGCGGTCAGAGTCCAAAGTCGAGTGTGTCGATAAGAATAACTATGTCGGTTTATCAGTTGACTGACAGCTTGTTACAAAATAAATGCATGCATCATAGCAATGATAGACAGTAGTAGTAGGTATTTTAGGCTATGACCCGGTTTTGGTTACAGCTGATTCTTTACCCACTACAGTGCGATTTATAGGGAAGTTAAGACACGACTGATAAAATTTAAACTTTTTTTTACTGACCACCCAAAGTTCACAGGGATGTGGAGTTGCTGTGTTTTGCCCGTAGTCGGAGTCGTGAAAAGTGAGCGGCTCGAAACATTAAAAAAATATATATATTTAATGATGTGTATTCAAACCACAATAGTCCAAAGTGTTGACATTGCATGATCTGATGGAATACATATATGTCGAGGTCGACTTTTTTTACACGACTCCACAGCCCTGTATTTTAAGAATAAATCTGTACCCACTAATACTAGCCAGGAAAATGGGAAACTTCACATGATTTCATTAGGTAAATAAATATATCTGTGTGCGAAATGAAAAAGGCGTCAACTCTTAAATCAATGCTTTTCAGGAGAGCCAAAACTAGATTTTCTATTATGTAATTTCAACATTGAATTTACTTATTATTAAAATTGCAATAACATGAAAAAAATGTCTTCGCTGTTTTATTACAACTTCAAATTATTGACACTCTTACCTGCTTTTTGAATACTTTTGGCAATTGTTGTAACCCTCCCCAATTTGCGTTGCAAAAATATTTTTTTGTGTCCAAAAAAATTGTGAGTTTTTATTAGCAGTAGCGCTTTTGAATAAAACTCTGCCCTACTGGGAAACGAGCTATAAATGTTCATAAAAATCCCTTCGTCGTAGGTTCTGGTAGGCTAGGATTAGGCGATGGGCGTGGCGACAGGACCACTTGCATGGGAGATTTGAAGGTAGTTTCGGAGAGAGCGGGGAACCGATCCATTGTCTCGTCGCAGACCCGTCAGCTGTTATTATTACCTGAGTTTTTTTCGACATGACCCGTCTGGTGAATCTGAGCTTTGCCTGCGAGGTGAATTTATCAGCATCACCTACCTACCTACCTTCCTTCTAATTTCTGGATGTACTAGAAGCTAGTCTACGATAGCGATATAGGTATTTGTTTAAAGATTGTTTTTGAAGTTCAACAATTTCAATCATTATAAAATTTACGCTTCTGTGAGTAACACTATTTGATTGTATGTAGAGTAATTATTTCATCTTATACAGGTGTGCAAAAAAGATACAGTATCGGTTTACAATCTGTAACTATTTTCGGTTAACTAATAAATGTATTTATCGACTTGACTTTAATCCATATTTAACGTTTTTACCTGTATTTTACATGAGTTGTTTAAAAACAAATTTTCCTGATACTGACAAGAGGACAACGTAAGATATTTTTATTTCATTTTATATCTCGGACAGCTAGTTACAGGCAATGCCTAAGGCAAGAGGTTAGCTGCGCGGACCGATCAAATATTAATTGAATAACTGTCTTGTAGTGCGCGCCAACCCGGAATGAGTGCGCGGGGGCCTACCAACTGCTGCGCGGCCGCGCGTGCGCGCAGCTTAGAGGGAACGTTGGTTACAAGTCAATGAAATAAAATTAATAATAATTCCATTTTATTGTTTATATACCAAAACTATTATACGAGTTATCCATACTTTTCAGCTCTTTTTTTAAAGCCTTTTGTATTATTTCTCGATTGTAGTTATTTGTATAATAATTCGACTTATTCCTAAGAAGACGATGCAATTTCGTGTGCGTGTACATTGTGTCCACTTATTACTCTCGACAGTACTGTTGTCTGCTTTGGGATAACTGGTTTCACGTCTCGCCTAGTGAAACTCGAGTTAGGAACTCTAGATTGTTGAATTGGAGATTGCATCTGTAAACATGACATCCTGTCCTTTTGTAGCAAAACATCTGCCGTCGGTTGCATTTTTTTCTATCATTCCAGAATATTTACAACTTTTTAAAAATATTTTCTCCAGTATTCTTCGTAATAAACCATCGCCTTCCAAGAAAAACAATTATTGTGTCTTTTCCGGGCCATTATTTGCATTGTAATACTTACATATATTTAGTATATTTTGTAATCTAATATTATATGACTGGACGTTAAAAGGTCTGGAATCAATCAAATGGAAAAATATAAGTACATAGTATGCCGTTTTATCGCGACCCGTTTATTTGTAGTGTTATCGAACGACAATAATAATATAGATACAATATTTCTTGTTACAGCTTCACTAGTGACCATGGTTGATGTCTATATTATAACATCTTTGAATACTTTTATCGCTGATCTTAGCTTATGCTGGCTCTTTCTTTTATTACGCATTTCACTAATTTTCTATGACCGCGAAAAAGTAATCCGCAGACCGTCGCTTTACCCAATCGCACCAGACAGGTCTTCCCGTCATAGCAATACTAAATATTAGATGACATACACAATAAATTCATTTCTTTCTAATGCATGTATTTTTTTTTACATACCTACAAATATTTGTCTGTAAAAATATAATTTCAGGTGTTCGCTATGAATTCTTAGTAGAGAACATAATTTCAGTTGATAATGCTCGTGATTAACGAAACCGGTCTTAATCTTCACAGAAAATGTGGAACTACTACATAGTCTTATATTTTTATTTAAATAAAAAAACGTTAATTCGTGTTAATGCGGTATTTCTTCGAGCAAAAAAAAGTTTCATTCTCCCAAATATACATGCATATCGTTATATTAAATACGTTTGTAATAAATACCATCCATCCTTCGTTAAGATTTATTTTGTTTGGTTTGGTATTTTATTTAGAAGTTATTTATACCTGATCATTTATTATTATATTGATTGCAATGCTTGTAAATAAAAAAAAATGCATTGGGTACTGTAATATTGTATTGACAACTTGTTTTTTTTTTATTATTGATGTTTACTTTCTCTCGTGTGAATGTAATTATTTTATTCATTATATATATTTTTTTATTCTTCTTGAACACACAATGTCCAACTTATGATATAACACGTCACGATTTGTTATAATTTTGTAACCACTCGTCTATCCTTCGATCCCTACTCTCACATAAAGTAGTGGTTGAGCAACTGAGTAATATGGATTTCTCATATTAAACTTCTATTGGGATAAACTCTTTTAGGAATCCATGGGTTCCACACTGGGAACGGACATGGCATTAAAAAAATCAAGATGTAAACCGTAAAGCAATATACTTAGACAACTAAACCAGTGTTTGTCAACGGGGGGTCACAGCATGTTCCAAGTTTACAGTTTTGAGGGTCACGGGCAAATATTCATAAACTCGCATGTTTTGAAAATTGGGCAGCGACAAAATATTAAAAATTTTGCGAAATCCGTAAATTGTGCTTGAGAAATTGGTGAGCTGAAAAAGATCTCACGTCGTTTAATTTTGGGAAATCCGTTAATTCCTGGGATTTTGGATTCGAAATTCTTGGAAGAGCTCAAAAAAGGTCTCACGTCGGCTCGTTTTCAGAAATCCAAATATTTATTATAAAACTTATATTTCAATATTACAAATTATGGGGGCCATTGAAAAACATGTGACTCGAAAGAGACCAAGGGTCCGAAAAGTTTGAGAAACTATGAACTTAAAGATATTGAATATCGATTTAACGAATCTGTGTATATTTAAATTTACGACCTTTTTATTAATATTAATAAATGAATTTTAAGCGTTATAAATAAAATTTACAGTGCAACGATAATTTGTTTTTTATTAATAATCATAATCGACGGTTATTTTAATGATTATGATTGATCATTGAAAATGGATTAGAGTTTTTACGAGTCGAGCAGTAAAATATAACTTTGAAAACATTACCATTCACATTGCATTTGCTCTGTGATGGTTTTATCACGTTGCCGCTCAAATTTTCTCTGCCTTGGTTATTAATTAACCAAAAGCTGTCTGCTATAATGTTTGATGTTTTTCACTGCCTCTTGTCAAGGTTTATGTCTTTAACTGTGAAATTGTGGATTTCGGACCAATCTTCAAGTTATTCGTTTCTGCATTATTTCACCGTTATGTCTATGAGTGTCGTCTACAAAAGTCGTTTTAACTCATAATGCATTTTTATCATTGGTTACAATTAGGGTATCCAATCCCGAAGCCTTTTTCCAATCCCGGGATTTCGGGATTGATTTATTTTGAATCCCGGGATTGAGATTTTCTCACCGAGGAATTTGAAATCCTCCATTTGCTATACTTTTTCCCAGAATCTCACGAAAACTCGTTTTTTTTTTTAGCTCACCGAGGAATTTGAAATCTTCAATTTGCCAATTTCGTGTAAATTTCGAGAATTTGCTCAAAATTTCTCAATCCCGAAATCCCGGGATCGCGACTATCTCAATCCCGGAATTTCGGGATCAGAAAATTGAACGGGATCCCGGGATTGGATGCCCTAGTTACAATTACTTTCTGCAATGAAAATATTTATATTAGTTTTGAAGTATGAAATTATTATATTAAATCTGATATAGTATTGATTGAATTGGTATTACTTAGTGGAACACCATTATAACAAGTTCAACAATTGCAATGTTTAGTTGACATGGCAATTACTCAAACACTAAACCCATACCAAAAAGCTTTGATTTTGTTAGATATATTCATTTAAATTTAAACTATTTTGCTTTCTAGACAATACCATATTTGCTACACTTCCTGGAAAAAAAATAAAGTCAATTTATTACACTATGAACTGTAATTTTCCATTTAAGTTTTTATGTCAGAGTCAGGGCTGGCTCGAGGATTTCTACGCTTTCGGCTAACTGGAACTAAGTGAGTGGATAGTACTAATATATTATTGCGGCGCCTATGCGTGTCGCACACTTTGCAGACGCCACGAGCCGACCCTTGTTAGACTATATGAGAAGATGTACTATGTATCTCTAAGTCAGTTTATATGGCTAAGTGAACCTTAGTTTAAACATAGCTATGACGTGACGTTAAACCGAAATAGTTAGTAACTATATTTATATATCACTTTTAGGGTGTTCACTTTCAATAATTGGTGGAAATGCATCATATTTATAAAAAACACAATATTCCTTTGTACTTTATTCCACTTAATTTAAAAAGTCAGGACCGGTTTCTTATCAGTTGACAATGCTCGCAATGAACGAAACCTGTCCTGAATTTTTAAATAAATTGGAATAAAGTATAAAGGAATATTATTTTTTTATTAATATTTATATATATATTAAAAAAAACATAGAACAGAAATACGTTGCTATGTTCTGACCTTATTAAATCTAACATATTTTTAATTGCACACTGTTCACAATTAATTTCGATCATTAAATAACTGTATACCGTGTAATTAATTTTATTTCTATATTTATAATGCTTAGTTGGATAGTTAACGTAAAAAGTTTATCACCAACTGGCAAATAATCTCTAGGTAATTAAATTATTGCTTACTTATCATAAACAAACAATACAGCGAATGAAAATGCGAATCAAAGATAATAAATTATTTGCTTTCTATGTTTTATCTATTTGCACATTTAAATGGTGTCCTTATAGATTTTCATAGTAGAATTTAGTTTACGAACGCTAACCGTTAATTGCTAATGAGAAAGAGAGAGGAGCGGACTTGTATAGTATTTTATAACATATCAACTAGGGCAGCCATACCCAACCTTTTCTCCCTCCGGGCCGCATTTCGATTTTTGTTTCTCTACGTGGGCCGCAATATATTTATTGTAAACTGTAAATATAACACATACTATACTGCATACATATGTATGTATTATGATGTAAAAATTAAACTATTTTATTTATGTAAATATGTACGTATGTACACATTTAATATTTGTTGACTATAATTATTTTGGGTCGCACATAAGAGCTGATTGGGCTGCAGGTTGAGTATGGCTGAACTAGGGTATCCAATCCCGGGATTTCGGGATTGGGATTAGCTCACCGGGGAATTTTAAATTCTCGATTCGCTGTACTTTTTCCCCGGATTATCTCCAAACCTCGTTTTTTTTTTAGCTCACCGAGGAATTTGCCAAATTCGTGTCAATTTTCGGGATTTGCTCAAAATTTCTCAATCGCGGCCGTGTCAATCCGGGATTTCGGGATCAGAAAATTGAACGGGATCCCGGATCCCGGGATTGGATGCCCTAAATTATCAACCACATGAAAACCTACTCCTTATTTTTAAAATTTATTCCCGGTTCACGTTTTACATGTAACGAGCTCATACAATTATGCTGGGTGTGAATAATTATTTTATTCTTCACGGCCTGTGGCTAAGCTACATTTTTATGATTGAGTTATAGCCTCGTTGCCCTGCTGGGGTTTTTAATGTCAGATTTCCCTTTGTGTAATATTTTGCATTGATTATAATTTACGACACTACCTGAATAACAATTATTTATTTGCATAACATTGTTTTGTAATTAATTAATTTGCATTAATAGTTGTGAGGATTTTCTGTGAAAAGGAAGCTGTCATTGTTATTATATATATATATTTATATAGGCATAATTCTTTAATTACTAGCTTTATGATCTTACAACATTATAAATATTTATAGGTTATATACAATAATATTAATATTGTTGACTTCGGAGATATTCATTCATCCATGAAGACTCATAACTGATGTATCACCATCTTCACCTATTAACAAACATGTCTCCAACGTATGCAGTATATTTAAATGTTATATTTATGACAATAATTATACACCGAAATGCTCATTATAAAATTTTGAACTAAGCTAGGATGTTCACATTACGTGAATCTAATATTTTCTTTCTTTGTTTACAGGTATGTACACCTTACTCTGTGACTTCTTTGATTACTGGTGTTTTTGAACTGGTAAGTAAGTAAGTAAGCATATCTACAAATTGGATACAGGAAAAAAATGGGGCCGTAGTCCTTGATCAGGATTGAAAATACAAAAACATTCAACCTTATATGGCTTTATAAAAAATACAAAATTGATTAATTTATTATAGTGACATCTATCTATTGTTGCGAGTTATTGGTTTATTAAAAAATATTTTAATATTAACGTCTTAGTACCTATATATAAACCGACATCCGTCTAAGCGTTGTTCTGAAAATGAATATCATATAATTATCCTGGAACTAAACATTCGACTATGTTTATATTAATATTATATTAAATTTAACGCTGTACTTACTGACAATCCACCACACGACTCCGTATTCTTCTTGTACTATTCGTGTTGCAATTTTTAACCAGGAATGTCCGAGAAGAAATTCTACAAAACTAGGTTGAATGGCTTGTATTGTATAGAAAGTTAAATAAAAATAAGGGATTAATGAAGATTTATTATAAGTCTGTAATAAAATTCATCGCACACCTTTCGCAAATTATTCGTCAATGCAACTCTGGTTACCGGTTTATTTCATCGGCCGTAGTCACCGTGTGTAGGGATTGCAATACTGGTATGACCGAAATTGGCATCCCGGTAATCTATACCGAAATATCAGTTTTTAAATCCAAAGTATCTGTATTTCGGTATTGGAAGTTAATCAGTTGTTGTAAATTGTTCGCAATGTATCGAAATATTTAAATCTTAAAGTGTTTGTCAATTTTAAAAATTGACAAGCTTTTCAATGATGTATTATTTTCACAAACCGTAAATAAATTTGAATCGTTCAAATTCTGTACATTCACACGAGTTTTGCCACTAACAACCCGGGTTTCGCCTTTCAGTTCAAGTTCATCCGTGCACTCGAACGCCTGAAGATGCCGAAAGGCGAATTCCGGGTCGTTAGTGACAAAACTTGTGTGAATGTACATAATTTTATTGATTCAAATGAAATATTGAAATTCCACCAATCACGTTCTATCGAAATCTTAAATTAAACCGTAAGTAAACAAGAGGCGAAACACGTGTCACAATTTGCAACACTAGTAAAATAGAAAATATATTCAATAAAAAAAATAACTTCCACAAATTACCGCCGAATCCATTGAAAATATTTAGTTCGTTATGAAAATCACCAGTGTACAATTGTAACATATTTTTGAATGACAGTATTTTATATGAAATATCGCAATACCGATTTCGATTTACTCGCCTGATATTGCCATCCCAAATGGCCACATTTTCCTTTTTTTGTAACTATTATTGATATCATTTTTCAATATCGGTATTTAATATTGAAAAATACCGGTTTTGATGTATTTTCCGGTATTGCAATCCCTAACCTCGTGTGCAGTATAAAATGCGGCAACGAAGCTCCGGGCGAAAAACAGTCGGTAAACATTGCGCTCGACTAGGCTAAACGAAAAGTGGCGAGATACAAATTTAGGCGTGGGATGATGAACAGTTAATCAAATCGAATTTCAAAAGCGTTTTGAATCATCAACTAAAGTAGAGAATGTTTTTTTTTCAAATTATAGAAATGTTTAATATATTATTTACAGAACGGATCGAAGTTGTGTGTCACTCAATTCAGGCATTCATTGTGTACTCATAGCCAATTAGTAAACATATTTTCGATGGGCTCGGTGGTGACTTTGTGGTAGTGCATTTTTAATATAAAATTATAGTTGATAACTTTGTTACTCCATTTGTGTAACAAATCGTGACACGTGTTTCGCCTCTTCAGGAGGCTTCTTGTAGGAAACATGTGGCGACCACGTGCTCTTTATAGGAAACGGATATGGAAAAAGTCAATTGAATTCGTTTTTCATTTATAAAGAGCTATCTCAGAAACTTGGCATAATATGGTTATAATAGGGTTAATAAATACCAGGGCAATAAATGGTCAAATTAAAAATGATGGTGTGATTCCGGAAAAGCTATCAATTATATCAGCAGTCGCCGACCTTTTGGATCTCACTAAGCTTGCAATTTCAAATCTTGCTGATTAATTACTTAAGTAAAACCAACTATTGGCCATTTTAGCTACATTTTTTAACGGTGAAAAATTATATTGACACAATATGTTAAATTATAACATTCATTTTAGTGATAATTTACGTTACTGCAATAACTTTGCGGACTACGTGTTGGCGACCGCTAAACTTAAATATATTTTTGATGTCCCATAAAATAGTTTGTCCCTTGTTTATTTGGTGATTTTTCGACTGATGTGGTTTACTGGTTAGACAGCTTTACTATAGCGATCATATGGGTCTGACTTTTACCGGCAATTTTGACAGTGTAGAATTTAAGATGGCACGGGTGTTTGAGTTGTCTTTTATCCTCGAGTTGATCTCGTGTGAAATAAAAAAAAAATGTCAACACATCTGTGGCTTTAAAGCGGTACTACCCATTTTTTTATTATCTTACTTTATATAAAAAAAATATCTAGTTTCATTCTCAACATCTCCGTCATCTCATGGACTTCGCTCTAATCCTGCCGTTGGTTGCAGTTACAGGGATATAGAGAGGCACGTAACAGTGCACGTTGGAAGGCCTGCAATGCCTGCCTCATTTCCACACACTGGTCTCCGCTTCATTATTCATTATGGTAATTAAAACGGCGGACGAAGCGCACACAAACCGCCTCTGGTGTTTTTATTGGGCAATCATTTCCCTTTATCCGCTCTTTATATTCACTTTTTTTTATTACTTATAATGCGGTGATGTAAAACTACGATAACAATCCGTCGTTTTCGCACCATTTACTTCCGACACGGTTCGCTTACTGCCTTTGCTATTAAAACGTAATTCGCTACAAGTTTTTACTTGATACGTTGATTTTTTTTTCGTACGCAATGTGTGGGTAGGATGAATTCATTGTTCGTTGATCCATCACACAACAGGTGAAGTGCTCTTTAATTTTTACAATGGCCATGGTTGGATATGACGTCATATTAAGTAAAACATTACATTCAAATGAAATCAACAGCATATTATCTTCTTACGTATATGTATTTCCATTAGATTGCTTTAAACCAGGTGTGGGGAACCTTTTCTTCTCTAAAGGCCGCATTCATTTTTCTGATTCGACACAAGGCCGCAGTAAACATTGACAAGGGAATCTTTGTCCGGAAACAGGAATTTACATAAATTAACAGAATAACAATTGGCCAGAAGGCCGCACCAGAGTAGCCAAAAGGCCGCAGTTTCCCCACGCCTGCTTTAAACAATATTGCCCATAATTGTATAAGATTGATAAAAAAAACCACTCCTTATTCAAAACACCGCTAATAACTCTTGATATTCAGATAATATTTGGTTTATATATTTTTGGTAATAATATTGTAGCTTTTTTTTCAATTACATACTGAAATCGGTATTATAGATATATATTAAAAACACCATATTATGTGCTAAGTTGTCATTAGAGGAGTTGTAGTTCAAAGCACAAATTAATTTCTATGAAAGGGAAATAAAAAGGATAAATAATAAAAAAAAACGCTAATTTATTGTTCCAAAGCATCAGGCAGACGACTATAAATGGCTAAGCGGCCGACGTCTTGGCCACCGCTGTTATACGTAATGCTCCTGGATGTCCTGGAGTTATACCATGGAATAATCAAAGAATTATAATTTGTATGCAAATATTTAGATTCCCGCCGAAAAGTCGGGAAGACTTCGCATAAATCGGTTCAATTTGCATTCTAATTTTATTTACCGTCCTCCCTTTACTTGCCCTGGCAGTACACACTGCTACCTAATGGTAATGTACCAAATACATAATAATCCTGATTGCAGTTTGAAATATAGCTCCGCGGGTTATTCTTCTGTGTATCGTCTTCACTAAATTTAAAAAAAATCTTTTCTGTACAACTCAAATTGGAGTCTAATATTTATCAATTTTAGTTTGTTACAATGACTCGTTTCTTTTATAAGTTTGTTTTTCAAAAATATTTAATTTACAATACCAATCACTTAGGATCGAACTTCTAAAACACAGTAAGCTTTTATTTATTTGTTCAGCCGTGTAATCGATGACATAAATATACCGTGTAAAATTATATCATCTTGATGGGGACTGCTTTTCATCGAAAATTTCAAAACCATACTTAATCTTTGTTGATCGTATTTGTACCATTGATTTTTTTTTCGTTCTTGGGTGTCTTTATTTTTTGCATGACTACATTACTAATGCAATTTCTTTTAACATCAACCCCGCTTTAAGCCTCTGATCAGTTCTCGCTCGACAGCTTTTAGCAAATTGTTTTTGGGGTACCCGACGGCTCTTCATTCGACGCCGCTGGCGCCGCAGCGCTGCAAGGGTGGGAAGAGTCTCGGCGTTAGCAGGTTATTTCAATAGGCTTTGTTGTTCTGAGCGCTTTAAGTCCGCAGCCGAACTTGCACTGCCTGGCCCTACCAAAATGTGAAAGCCTTAATGTACGTCCTAGGCGCGTACTAATGGAATGACTAAGAATATTTTGCGTTATTTCGAAGCTTTTTATAAAACTGCATGTCTTTTTTTAACAAGACCATTTTTTGCCTATAACGGTTAATGTCAAATATACGAAAAATCTTTCCCATATTATTTATTACCGTCGTATAAAGAATGAAAAAAATAAATTTTAGATTTCTTTGGAAACAAATCAATATCTTATCAATATATAGTCGATGATGGATTGTAAGAAAACATATTGAGACGTAGTCACACCTAAACGCGTAAAAACGTCATCAGAATATTCGTTGCTTCGGTCCAAAAAAAAATAAGTTTATATAATAAATATTTATATTGATCCTCATCATTCTATGTTAAATTATTATTAGATGTTACATAGTTCATACACAAACTTTCCGTACATACGCTTTCCATAACTTTCAATGTTGTTTATTTATCTTATTTTTTAATCTTAACAGCTTAACGACCGCGGACGCGTATTTGAAGTCCTTAAAAAAAAGGTTGCTGGCCGGCGGACTCATATATGCGTATAGGCGAAGTATCTGGAAGCTAAGAAAATTAAATTTTGTAAAGATATCTCAATTTGTTAATAAATTATAGTGAATTTAGTAAAATTACAATTTTATTTCGCCAGGTGAAATTTTATAAAAAAAACGTGCGGTCGTTTAGCTGTTAAATTAAAAATTCTGTGTGCAGGTTACCCAATCGACACATTAACAGTCCAAATACTATGAGATTAAGTCAAGCAGCTATGTCTATTGTCGGCTTCCATGTGCATATATGTAAAATAATATATATCTGTGTTTTAATCCCAGCGCTTCCTCTTACCCGGAGAGTAAGCCCGGTGCACAGGAAGCGTCGGGTAGGAAGTTCCTTCGGGAAACGACGATCTACTGCACACTTACTGCATAAGCCACAGATTCCCTAACCACATACTTCCAAATAATTTTATACAGAAAACATTTTCATAAGAAATAACATATTATTTATTTTTCTCTAACCAGAATAAGTTATTTATTTCTGGTCAAGTCAATTAATCAATTTGTTTTGTTTGATAATATTCAGTCTTATTATAATATGCACCGGTTACGTTAACATACCTGCAGTTTCTAATTTGTTGGATTTGGAACCGGCTCACTTATCAGATTTTCAATCTTTCCATATAGCTAGCGAATACGATTGTACGTTTTCTTCTACAAAATTCAATTACACATTACATTTTTCCCAATTATACAAAACACCAATCTTTCATTTTTATTTTAAAAAATAATTACACCTCAGATTTATGTTTATTGAATATGGTTTATATTTCATATTCCCAACGACAACCAAATCAGAGTTATGTACAGTAGTATAGAGGTGCCGATGTGTAATGTCGTTTTGCATAATTTTTTCGTTGACTACACTAAACCGATGTAGAAACTCTCACTTTTGGTCCCGTTTCACCCTTCTTGCACCCTCGTCAAATTGAGCGTAAAGATTTGGCGGTAGGGAGGACATTTCGCTCCCCGTAACACCCTCATGACGTTCTCGCTCGTAGCATGCTTTTCACAGTTCACTGAAATTCGGCCCTGTTAGAACCTAGATGTACTGCAGTCAAATCCCTACATACATTTAAACGCTTTTTATTCGAAGAATATATTAATGTAATGAATAAAAATGTATGCCTTTGCGATACTTTTTTTAATAGGTTAACATATTAACTATCGTAACGGATATGTACTATTCAACTATGATCACTTCGTTTAGATCGGTCTTTTCTTATTAAATTCTTTTCCTAAACAGCAGAATTCAACGTGCAGGCGAATGTTTTGCGATTTTTTACCTTAACTTTATACTATTTCATACCACCACTTTTATGATAGCCATTTTGTAAAAAATAAACACTTACTAATTCCACATTTTTTATTGTATGATCATGACCGGTTTTGCTAATCACGAGCTTTTCCAATTTCGTTTTCATCAGATTAAATAAATCTTTGATTATAATGCCTTTCCTCCGAAGTATTGACAGAGAACACATTAAAAGTGATTAGTTAACATTTATACTTGATTTTGGATATTATACATATTTCTTTTTAAAAAAAAAACTCGTTAGTTCGTGCATTCCACTGTCCGTTTCAGACCGAGCTGTTATTTTTTCTGTAAAACCATTTAATAAAATATTTCTATCTACTAGAAAAGAAGTTTGCGTGAGACATGCGAATCTGAAGATGGATATCGACAAATTTACTGTCGCTGCAGTTGAAGTCATTCAACTTGGACAGTGAAATTGTAATCATAACCATTTTATATTTTTAAAAAATAGTTCGATCGTTCATAAAGTTTTAAAGTTTTGTATATTTATCGCCTGTCGATAATGTGATACAAATTATTATCAGAAATAATTATATAATATGGGTTAATAATTATATATTACAGTTGGGTAGGTCTGGGTTCGATTCCCGGTAAGATCACAGTGAATTTGAGAACTATTCAATTCAAAGTTGTGATTGAAGACTGGGTGTTTGTGATGTCAATTCAAACAATTCAAATGTCAATTCACATCATTTCCTCTCCACCCATCCTTCTGATACTTTATTAACTGGGTGTGGCAATAGCGATTAGTCAACCATTAGTTCTGCTATAGCCTTATCCTTATTTCCCTACTGCTCATTTTGAAAAAAAGTGATGTTGAGCGACTGAGTAACAAACAGTTCTCGTAAAAAAAACTTATGTTGAGATACCTCAGCTAGGAGGCCAATAAAATAAAATGCTGCTTTCTGTTAGTCGTTGGAATCGTAATGATATAAAAAATAATGAGCTATTTAATAATGTATCGTTTCTATTTAAGTGAATTTTGTTTCGCTTTGCTTCTTTTGGGATATGTCTTGGGATTTTTATACGTTTAACGTACCGATGCTAATTTTGTAATCTGTAATATAATGTATGATATAGAATATAGGGTATTATTTTTTTGGGTGCTTACTGCCAATTCTTGGTAGAAATGCATTATAATAAAAAGTATATATATATATATATTCATTTGTACTCATTCAACTTTTATTTAATATGAACGGTTTCCTTCATGACAAGAATTATCAACTCGTGAGAGAATACAATTATTAAAATTAATGTTATTTCAAATCGCCTCCAGGAACATCTACGAAAAAATTATCCTTGATTTGCTTGTGTAAGTACATGTCTCGCGCCAGTTAATATAAAGTAGGTTTCTTTTTTGTATACGCGAATTTTCTAATTTTAACTTGACGTTTATATTTAAGTCTTTCTTTTTATTATACCTAATTTTTACGCTGGAATACTATATTTACTATAATACTATATTTTGCTTGTTTCCATTCTGAAAAATATTTGGCATCATTGACCTAAGACATTACTCATTATAATAAAACAATGATTTTCATATTTAAATTTACGGAGTATCCTACGTGCGGAAGATTCTGTACTCGGAAGAATCGGTGTTCGGGGAATTTGTGTTCAGAGAGTTCGTGTTCGGTAGAATCCGTTCATTGTATTGAAGTATGTATTCTAACACGAAAATTGAGAAAATAGTATAAATAAAATACTACTAAAGAAATTATTTTGATTATTTTTGTTTTATATGAGTTATGAATCCTTTCTTTAATATTTATTTCTTATCACTTTGAGAGGGTGTTCACTGTCAATACTTAGTGGAAAGACACTACATATATTAAAAAAGAAATACAATATTCATTTGTACTGCTTCCAATTAAAAAAAAAAACATGACCGGTTTCGCTCATGACGAGCATTATCAACCGATAATAAAATACAATTTTACAGTTTTGCTTATACCCGGGCTGTGGAGTCGTGTGAAAAATAGACGACTCCGACTCCAGCTTTAAAATAATTAACAACTCCGACTCCGAAGACTTTTTTCAATAATTTTATTTTAACACATATATATGTATACCATCAGATCATCTTAAGACAGCCAAGCATGCAATGTCAACACTTAAGACTATTTTGTTTGAATACACATAAATATATTTTTCAAAAAAAATCGAGCCGCTCATTTTTCACGACTCCGACTCCGGCCAAAATACCGTAACTCCGATTCCACAGACCTGGTTTATACAAAACAAAATGAAATTTGTATAAATAACACTAAAATTGTATTTTCATGTCAGTTTATAATGCTCGTTAAAAGCGTAACCGGTCCTGATCTTTTTAAATAAAAGTGGAAGTAGTACAAATGAATATTGAATTTTTAAACATTTATTTCTTAATTACAATTCTGTTAAACTAAGTTAATGTAGGTATACTGTGTCTCGAATAAGACATACGAAACATTAGTCATGCCAATTTATCATTCACACGTTTTCCCCTTTTGGACAGTTCATCACGACTTCAACTGACCGCTAATACAATGTAGAGAGATGCACATTAACCTAGGCATATGTGTACGATTTTGACGTATACATAAAACATCATCACATGATTTTTTTTCGTTTCTGTTCAGTCCAGTTGGTCCGATTATATTGAGATGTAACCAATATTTTTTTTTTAAATTTTAATCAACTGTTTAATATTACATAGTTTCCGAGTAATTGATTTCTCACTTAAATAATGCCGACTTAACACATCGTATCAAGATTCAAGAGTATTGGTTGTACTCGTTACTTTTCCCAAATCCGTTGTATCGATACCAGTCTTTTAGATACTGTCGCCGACATCCCTCTCGCTGTGCCCCCCCTCCCGCCTTATAGCACTGAATTAATTCGCATGTTTTCCCCTGCTGCCTATGCATTTAGCTCCTTGACTGTAATTAATTCAACACGTCCCTGAGCTTTTTTTAAACAAAGTTATGGCATTCACATGAGATTCTTATTTTTCGTAACGTAATCAAATTACTACACAATGTTTGACTATGTCTTCGAATAACTGAAATTATCAAATGGGATGTTCATAGCACATGTATTTTTTATACACACATATGTGTGTATAAATTCACTTCCTATGTGGATTATATGGCTATTAGATTTTTATTTTTTAACAATAACTGAGAACGTTTTGTCATTAAAGACCCGGGTTAAACGTTTCGGCATCATCAGGTATTCAAGTGCACGGACGAATTTAAAATAGAGCTTGGTAAGTAGTATTATTGTGTACATGTGAAAACAATTTAATGTCACTGAGTATTAAGATTATTGGTGGCGATCTGTATTGATTTTACTAATGGTTTTATTTTGAAGGTGAAGGCGAAACCCGTGTAGTGACAACGTATGTAAAATTATAAATTTTGAATGATTCAAATTTAATATTGAATTTTCATTTTGAACCTTCGAACGAAATCTAAAATTAGATAAATGAAAACGTAAAAATATAGTAATAAAAACAATAATCCTTTGTACTTCATTCCACTTTATTTAATATGTCAGGACCGGTTTCGCTCATTGCGAGCATTGTCAACTGATAAGAAATATAATTTAACAATGCTATTTATACAAAATTGAAAAGTTATTGGTAGAAACTTTAAAGTTCTACATTTAAATAACAAGTCTGTCAAACTAGACAAGCAAGAAATCCTAGAAATCAATAGATTCAAATTTTTACCTGATTCAGATCTTTTAAACGATCAAATAATTTTTGCTAGTTCCCCGTTACTTTATCCATTGCATTAGCCCTTGTTAACTATTCTTTTATATAAATTAAAAAATAAAATAAAATAAATATATTTCTTTTGTTAGAATTGATATGGTCTTTGAAAAATTTGTTTTTCAGAATCTTCCTGGCTGTCGGTAAAAATTTGAATCTATTGATTTCTAGGATTTCTTGCTTGTCTAGTTTGACAGACTTGTTATTTAAATGTAGAACTTTAAAGTTTCTACCAATAACTTTTCAATTTTGTATAAATAGCATTGTTAAATTATATTTCTTATCAGTTGACAATGCTCGCAATGAGCGAAACCGGTCCTGACATATTAAATAAAGTGGAATGAAGTACAAAGGATTATTGTTTTTATTAATATAATGCCTTTCCACCAAGTATTGACAGTGAACACCCTAAAAGTGGTAAAAATATAGCAAGTAGGCTGTGGCTCAAAAACTGACTAAGCATAAATCTTTCGACACGCCCGGCTTTCTTTAAATTCAACGGGTGTGAAGAAGTTTTAACATGACTTACATAGTAATTAATGCCTTAAATATACAAATAGGTCCATTGAAAGATTCGACAACACCACTGACTGCATACATATAATAATATATATATATATCGGTATGTAATACATATTAAATTAAATTCAGTTATATTTTTAAGTAAGTTTCCTTTTTAACCCATATCCGAAACACTGATCACATCATCTTTAGTCAGCCTTGCATGCAGTGGCAACACTATAGAGTCTTGTGGTTTGAATGCTCATCATTTTTTTATTTTTTTTAATATGTCAAAAGACTCCGGACAAAACAAAACACCCGACTCCACAGCCCTGGCTTAAACTTCTGGCCGAAGTTGTTGGCGTCGAATTCTGATATAAGTTAAAAAGGATTTTATAAGTTTTCGTTACCTATGTTTTTGTGTACAATTCAAATTATGAATCAAAACTTTTGTGCATTAAGGTAGGTTTTTTTTTGAATATTACCATTTTTCCTGCCCAAGACTTTCTTTTGGATACAATTAATGAGCAAAATTTCGCGTCGGGGTGTCTAACAATATTTTGTCACGCCATCAGTGCTTTTGTTTTTTGCATTTTATTTCTTTTTGCTACCCTTGGTTCGTTGTCGATTTTGCATAGCTGGCTACTGGCGGCTCGCCTGCCAGCATATAGAATTCGCTGGTCAGGAAGCAATCCATTAGTTGACCTGTCTGGCTGTTCAGGGGTGGTGAAAGACGCAACGGAAAGGGCTCGTGTAAACTATTAAAAGAATATTCCGCTAATGAAATTTGCATCGTTATCGATATTCCCCTGCTGATATTCTGCATAGATAGATTGTTAGTCTAGTCTAGTTAATTTTAACTTAGTTTTAATTATATATTTATATATTGTGAGGCAAATACTTTGCTTCAAAGAAGGTCGCATAATAAATCATTTAATTTAATATCTATTCCAAGATACGTATTTTTAGAAGGTTTTGGTTTCGTTTTGTGACCTTGAAAAAATCACCTGGTGATGTGTTTGCATACAATCATTAACGTGTTCAATCAAATTGTATCGAAAGACACGCGTGCTTGCAATGTATTCAGTCTAAATCTCCTATTGAACTTAAGACTGGTATGGTTCAGTTCATTCCGAATAAAATGCGGTATATAATTTGACTCATAGTCAATTCTCATTATCTCGTCCTATTTTCTTTGATGTTTCAGGAAACGAGCGTTTTATACACAGGCGTTTTCTTCAAATCCACTTCTACACAGATCTTTTTAATCCCAATGGTATTCGACGTGCATCCACCAACCTCATCCTTGCAACACCTTTAAAAAATAAATATGATCGATTGTTTTTTTATCACGTCTCATTTTCACTTTGCCAAACGATTATTATCGTAGATGTCATTTGGTGCCAATTTTGGCATGCAACTCCAAATTAGTATTTCTCAACTCAAATATTAAAATGACGATGACACTGCGTTCTCTTCCTGTCTGAAAAAAATAATATCTTAGGTTTGATGACCCCCACTCTTTTTTGTGAATGTGACATGAATTCTAATTGCATACATCGGATTACGCTCATGAATAAAGGCATGTAGATTTACATCACTTATTTTATCAAAACATCATCGCATTTTTTCTTTTGAAATGAAACCTTACTGTGGTCTATCCAAATGCAACATATTTTTTTTTTAATATTTTTTTAGTCGATATAATATACGGAAATATACAAATTATTGGATGATTGATTTTGCTCCGAAAATTTAAATTTCAATAAATGATACTACGTTTCATAGTCAACTCACTCACATCCACATAAAATCCTTGTTTTGCTTAGTGCTTAGAGCAGTATTTCTCAACCTTTTTGAGTATCATATTTTTTCGTGCCTCTCATACTGTTATAAGTTTTTTGAGACTCGAGATTGAAAACTGGGAACAAAGTGAGAAATTGAAAGATTCCAAAATAGTTTTCTCGAACACCTCAAAAATAGGTTGTATTTTTTACTCAATAAGCTGTTGAATTGGAGAATTTATTATGGGAATAAAACATTGTGACATAACTGAATTTCTTAATTTCATATGCTACTTTATAACATATGGGGCACCGTTGAATATAATCAATTATTGGTCGGTTAAATTTGAGATTGTTCAAAATACATAGTTAACGTTTGTGAATATCGGAACTGGTGTCTCTCACTTAGCAAAGCTTATCAGTGGAACCGCTCACACAAATGTGCTTTATTTTTCTTTTTACAATGCTCTTACAACTAAGATTAGCGGTAAACAATATTTCACGTCGATTTATCATGCATAAATTGCATTGTTGGATTAAGTCAAAAGTCATGTTGTCTGACTACGAAACTGCATATTTTATACGCAGCGTACAAATTAAAGTACATATGCGAATATATTATTTTTGCCAACGTGTTAATGACACTCGATACAATGGGGTATTATTATTATGCCATATGCACGAATCGTGTGCACTTTTTACGGTGAATTGGAGGGGGGTTATTAAACCGCGAGGTTGCCCATTCAAATTCGTAGTCGAATGCCAGCGTGATGTCTTTTTTTTTGTGTCACCGCCTTTTGTCATGATGATCATAGTTCATAGTCATTGCGAGGTGGACGCTATCTTGATGCAATTCTCGAATACTTTTTACATCATCCTCTCTATCGGAAGCATCGAGGATTCTACAGAAGAAGTATTTATTTTTCATATTGATTGACGCGACAAAGACTCGTAATTTTTGGCTTCATATTTGCTCGGGTTCAATAGTTAATGTGTGCATAGCATACATATAAGGGTATTTGTGTTGAGGCAACCCGAGAATAAATTTCAGTAAAATTGATGATTTTTGACAGTGTCTTTTCCCGGAAGATTTACATATTTTTTTAAAATAAAATCTGTATAAAGTAGATTTTATTCATTCAAAAAAAAATATAGTTTGAGAACGTTTATACACTGAGAGCCTTTTCACATTCCCAAAGCGGAAGGCAATAAAAAAACTAAGAAAATTTCAAAATCTTCCTTTTATTTAATAAAAGAAAATATGACTAATGCACGTGACTGATGATAGTTTTTTTTCTTTCGACCATAACACTGAGTATTTTAAAACTAATGCAAACTTTTTTATAATTTGAATATTACAAAATATGACTATCAAATATTCAATATCTGTATTGATTTTAGTTATACATTATGTCTACGTTTTGCAAGATATCTCGAACATTTTTAATCAAGTAATAATTGCGTTTTCAAGCTTTTAAATGTCGATTGCAATAAGATACAGTCTTATCATATAAGGTGCGCGCGCAGTGGTGTAGTGGTGTTTAAATTAAGAAAAAAAATATTCAATTCCGAAATATATTATGATTTGATCCGGTTCCTGAATGATTAGAGTTTTTAAATGTATTTTTTTGTGTTAATTAAGCATATAATGTTTTCACTTTAGTTCCGGTTCAAAACCCTCTGCGGTGCTATTTCCGCGAGCAATAACACTTCGGTCGGCAATACTCAATGAAATCACGTGTTAAGTATTTCAGTCAGCTGAAAGCAAGTGTATGCATTCGTGAATAGCACCGCTGATTATGCTTCATTTTCCCCCTTAATTATGTAATATATTTTTTTTGTATAATGATACTGTGTTAAAACAAAGGTTACTGTAGATATAAAAAAATCTGTAATTATTAGACTTGAAATTGAATCTTTTTGTTTTATTATAATGTTATTGCAATATATGACAGAATGCTTGATATATAATATATTTAACACATCTAATTCAAATAGTAGACGTCGATACGTTAGTTGTAAATTTTGAGTAAACTGTTATATATTTTCCTCGTATTGTCTCTAGTCTAGTACTGCACTGGTTAAATATAATATGTTGATAATCGTGGGATTTAAATGCTGAGTGTACGAAGGTAAAACCTTATGTGTGTAGTAGATTGCATTTTATAACACCATTACAGCAATATTGCGGCGATATTGCATTCCAGGTACCGTGCCAATGTCATTCAATTGCATAAAATACATTATTTATGTATTAATTCTAATATGAGCCCTTGAGAAGTGAAGTGAATCCAAGTAGTTAAATGTTAGAAACTTTTCATTCGACTCTTGAGTAAAATTACGTCTATGGCTTCCAATCCCGGAACCCCGTCCAATTTCAGGATTGAGAAAATTTGAAAAATTTGAAAAGGGGTAAAATTTTCCATAATCGCCGAGCAAAAATTTCTCAATGGTGAATGTTCAATTCCGGGATTGATTAGAAAAATTGGCAATTCCGGGATCACAAAAAGGGTCCTGGATTGGATGCCCTAATCTCGACGTTTTTCCATATCCGCTCCCTATACACGAAGCATATGGTTACCAAACGTGGTTCTTCCAAAATTCTCTATCTCTTGCCAGTTCCTTTGCTTCCTCCCAAGTCCCAGGTCATCCCACAGTCCCGTAGCTCCTCTGAATACATCCTGTTGATAGTCATCAGTGGCCTTCCACGACGTCGGGATCGATCTGGTTGGTAGAAGAGACAGGCAGGGCTCAGCCTCTTTTAAGACATCCGTCACGTCTTTACTTAGTGTTTTTGTGGATTGCATATTTTAAATTAGGAGTATAACACTACTGCAGCGATTTACAACCCGGGAGGCGCGCCTCCCTGGGGTGGCGTGGGCTATTGCAAAGGGAGGCGCGAACAGTCCAAAATATTTATTAACCCTTTAAAACGTGTCTTTATTACTATATGAAATAAAGGATAGGAAGGCGCGAAGATATTTTTTTCTTCAAAGGGAGGCGCAGTAACATAAAGTTTGGAAACCACTGCACTACTGCATACTATGCTCACTTTAATTTAAGATTTCGACTGAAGGTGCTTGGTGGAATTTCAATATTAAATTTGAATCGTTCATACTATACTGACTGACATGACTTGAACTGTCAGTTCAAGTTCATCCGTGCACTTGAACGCCTGAAGATGCTGAAAGGCGAAACCCGGGTCGTTAGCGACAAAATCTGTGAGAATGTACATAGTTTGAACGATTCAAATTTAATGGTCACTTTACTTTTTAAGATAATTAAGACATGTAGAGTATTATAACGGATCTTACTATTTTTTTCCTTAATTACCACTTGGCTAATTTCACTTTTTAGGAGCTCATATGTTTCTGCGCTTGGCTTCAGTTGCATAGGTTGATCGATAATTACTGTACGAGACAACGATCCTTGCCTTTATAAAATTAATCTAGTAAAATATAACGTTCAAAAGAATTGGTTACTCAACTTACATTTGTGTACAGCCCGAAGAAGCTTCTAAAATATTTCTTCATAAATTGGGAATAAAAAATATTCTGTTATTTAGTTGTTGAAACCAATTTAAGTAATCAAGTACATACCTTATCATACTAAATAAAATAAATATTTCACTTTTGAGGTGTTTGTTCACTATCAATATTGTGAAGGCATTATATTAAAAAAATAAAACACTCATTTGTACTAATACCACTGTTATTTTATTTGAGCACGCCCGGTTTCGCTCATGACGAGCATTATTAACTGTTTTTTTTTGTAGTTTCACCCTTGTCACCCTAAACCACCGAACTATGCATATCGATAAAAGGTCCGACCAATGAGACGATTATCACAATACAGAAGTATGTAGTACGTTTCCAACGTTGTCAGCGAGAATGTTGCGCAACTAAATTGTCAAACAACTTCTGCAACTGTGCTATCTCAAGCGTGGATGGCGCTGGTTAGTCACGGACAGGTTTTTAAAATATTCACAGTAATATATTATTATTTTTTTTTAAACTTAATTACTTGCTACAAAATATAATAGATCTTTTATATCTATGTTTTTGTAGTAATTTTTGAATGTGCGCCTGTGTTCTGAAAAGATTAATATTCTGTCACACTCATACAACTATACATGACGTAATAAGCGCATAATCATCTCTCCGTTAACACTTTGACGACGGCAGGGAAACGGCATGCAAATTTAATTGTCCGAATTGCCCATCTTATCTGATTATCTTTTATCGCGCTTCACGTGTCAATGCTTTACGACTCGATTTAAATTTTGCTCTCAACACATTTTTTTAATAAATTAATTAGAATTTTTTGCTGTGCGTAATGTTTGTATTTTATTTTTAGAAGTATACCCAATGAATATTTAGCTATATCCAAAGTGAAATAAATTTACATCGCATTTGCCCATAATTTATGTTGAAAATAAATGACCACCAAGTAATAGCCGAATGTTTATTCTTCATTTGGAATTATATTTTTGATTGCCAAAAATAGTTTTCGTTTTATAATTATTTATTTTTTCTTGAGAGGTTTGTATAACAAATTGTCGTTTTTGAAAATAAAATTTCACGAATTTACATCTGAATTTTTCGCTGAATTATATTATTCATTTATATTTTGTCATATCTAGCAGCGATATGTTACGTAACATACATGCTTATAAACGGAGCATAGCGAATGCGAATAGCTTAACACTTATCATATCCTGGTCTTATCCTTCTATCCCGGCATTCCGAAAAATAATTTTTCAACAAACAGTTCTCATATAAAAACCTATGTGAAAATAAATTCTATTATGAGTTCATATTATTTACAGAGCGTGCGTAGACGGCTAAAAAATACCTAAACTTAAAATAAACTTACCGTGTTCACACGTCCAATGGTTGGTTAACTATGACGAATATGTAGTGAATAAACCATGTGATGTTTACGTTGTTACCCATAGCTACTAAAATATAGTAATATTTGTTTCACATTCTGTAACACAAGTAGAATAACAAAGTTATATCAAATTTAATTTTATATCAATAATAACATTTAATTTAAATTTAAAGTGCAACCGGTCCATATCATGTTAAAAAAATGAACACAAGTGGATAATGCTCGTCATGAGCGAAACTTGTCTTAATATTTTAAATTCATTAAGAGAGGAATTAGTACAAATGTATATATATTTTTTTGTTATAATGCCTTTCCAACAAGTATTGACAGTAGACACTCGAAATTGTATTGCGTGTAGACAATTATTAATTCATGCAACTTTACAATAATGTAGATTTGGATGTTGATCAATAGTTTTTTTTTTGTTTTGTTAGAAAGTTGCAACAAAAATTCCCGCCCACCGAGTGGTTAAACATGCCGTCACATCGTCTACTTTTCGCTTATCTCAGGGCGTTTGAAGTTTTGCCGCTTCACTCGTGAGTTTCAAAAGCGGGTCTGCAGCGTGTGGTCAATCACCCTAACCAACGCCCTGCCTCCCCGCTCGCTCGCTATACTTCAGGGTAATAATATATTATGAATAATGAAAATCCACATTACGATAACTGACTACGAAGCTTCGTATGACTGATATGCACGTATATTTTTTTTCGGCTAGGAATGTGACCACGAACTGCTGGCATAAATCATTTTGACTGTCCGACAAACCAGATCAATGATTGCCAATAATATGTAAATCTTGCAAATTATAGTAATTTAAAAATTGTCTGTTTTTTTAGTATCCACTTCAAATGCAAATATCACTGTGATTCGATGGTTACTGTTTTAAACTTATTTTTATTTATAATTGGTTATTGTACGTGCTTTGTGAATAGCTCCTACACATACTTAACCGATTTAAATTTGATATATTTGACAGCGGTGATTTTTTAAACGCAAACGGACGGAGCTATTCTCGAGGTTATGTGTAAAATGATGCGCTTTATCGATTCAAGTAATCACATAATTAAAAAATGCCAATGTCAATAAATAAGAACAATGTTCGTATTGTCTTGGTCAATACACGTATATTAATGTCCTGCTATTGAAACCTCCGCAAGTGCTTGAATTTGTAAACAACTGCTGATACAATGTATAAATATCAGGCACAGATGAATAATACCTTGGGGGGGGGGGGGGGGGGTTTGTGGAATCATTAAAAAATAAAACGACTCGTACTCTGACCTTAACTTAAAACTGCAATTTAATTATTTTTTAGGAAGCACTTTTCACCGTATTTTGAATACACACTTTTTTAAGGACTCGAAGTTGTTAGTTTTTTTTTTTTATTCCCACTCCACGAATCCGACTCCACAGCCCTGGAATAATATTTGATTTACAGTGATAATTTGATTATTACTTTAACCATTATCACAAAATAGTTTATTTGAAGCTGACAGAACTGGACGGTTGATATAAATAGCCTTGATTCCTGCAATTAAAGGAATATTCGGAATTCAGTAAACCTCTGTCAATGTTCTTTATGGAATTCAGTTACAGAACACCACCACGTCAAAGACTGGGTTGTAATTCCAGGTCTGTAGACGAGTGCTAGGCTTCTAGGCGCACATTTCTGCTATTTTTTAATCTATATATTAATAGCCGATAATGTCCGTTTGTTTGTTTGTTTGTTTGTCTGAGTGAGTGAGTGTAAGATGTCCTCGATTTCCCCTCCCCCTGCCCTTCCTCCTCCTCCTGCCAAGCCGCGCTGTCTCCATTTGTTTATTCAAACTATGGTCGCGATTTCACCTTTTCGATGACGTTAAGAAAGACGGTCTCCTTCACCCCACCCCTGCCCGCTATCGCCATTCATTCATTTTGTCGCAATTTCTGCTCCTACGAAAAATGGTTATTAGCAAACTTGAACATTATTCCAAATATTAAATAATTTACGAAATTTTTGCTACTACGAAAAATGGTTGTTAGCAAACTTGAACATTATTCTAAATATTAAATAATTTACGAAATTTCTGCTAACTATAAAAACAAAATAAATAAAAATAAAATAAAATAAAATACAATACAATAAAATAAAATAAAATAAAATAAAATAAAATAAAATAAAATAAATTAAAATAAAATAAAATAAAATTAAATTAAATTAAATACTTTGCAACAAAAATCTCACGTTGCTGGGCAACGGGCTTACAGCTAGTTATACTAATTCGCACTATTCTTAAAACAGGATTTAGTGACAGCGACTACCTTCCCTCCACTCCTGTCTTAGCCTCACACTTCTATCCTCAATCATTCCCAAAAGAACAGGCTTTGTAACTAAATAAGGTATAGAAATATGTATAGTCCTTGTAGAACAACTATTGTTCAGATAAGCTCAATTAAAAGTTCATATGCTCTACATTGCGAGCGGACACGGTTACCAATATATATATTTTTTAATACCAAATTTGTGTGAAGTTTTGGGTAAATTTTAATGTTTTTTTCTCTCCTTTTTCAGGTATGTTGTGGAACGGCATGGTGTATTTTTTGCCTTTGTACTACGGAGTACGAATATGAAAGATTTTTTTATCTATCGAATGACAGCATACGTAAGTTACTATACATAGTTGCAATCCATGATAATTTGATTAAGACAATACTCGATTTTTATAAGTCATTCTGTTTTTACTCCTACACAGAAAAAAATATTGATGCACTAAGTGAGTCAGTATGTATTTTCAGGTTTTAAGTAAATCACACTTACTGCGTGGGATATTTAGTAACAAATTTAATTTGGGTTCTTTATATTGGATACCGTCCAATAATATGTACCTGTTACGAAGCCCTGACAAAATGTTTTATTTGTTTCTTCTAACAACAGATCGTCTTACACATTTCATGAAGAGCATAAAAATCAATTAAAATGTTGCTTACTTTTAGTTTTAAATATTTGTTTTTTCAAATTTCTTCTACGTCCAAAGCCGATATAGTTATTTTTTTTCAATTTAACATTTGACATCCTGGCCTTGATGTTTTTTCTCCGCGAGTAGTTTTCGTTCGCAATAAATTGTCTCCCTTTAATCTCAGCTACAAAATGTCTAGCACATTGGAATTCTTTTCCTTTTTATTGCTGGTATAAATTTTAATAAGATACCTGTCTTGTTGATACCTATATCATTGAATTTAGAGTTGGTAAATTCATATTTTTCGAGAAGACGCTGCGCTGCATAGGTAGAGCTTGTTCGCCTCGTTGGTATTCAAATCAGAGTACTTCCTTCGTCTGCAGGCCCATTGTAAAGATGTTGCAGAAAATGTTAGCATACAAATAGCTATTTTCTTTTGTCATATTCTTACTCTTTCTAAAACGTACAATTTCGCCAGGGCTTAACGGATTATTGTTTTACATAAACGTTGATGGTTTATCACGAGAAGTGTTTTGAACTGATTCCATTTTTTTAACGTGTACGCTATTTTTATACGTGTGCGATGAACAGGTATTTGCTCGCAAGACACGCCCACTCGCTCATTGTAATCGTTCATCATAATTTCTTATCACATTAGTTTATTTAAGCTGTCCATCATCACATATTTCTCTTTAGGTGTCATACTTTGTAATAAATTATTACTTGACTGATACCATAATTGAGGCTTACTGTATAGTGTCAGAAAATCATTTTCATTATTGGATTGCTTGAAAAATTGCATGTTACAAACCGATATATTTATTGTATGTCAGTTTACACGGTTTTGAAATAGTCGAATATTTTCGTATTCGTAGATTATTGTTCTTACGTTACACAAACTATTTTTCAACTATTAGTATTTATTTATATGTCCGATATTCATGAATTGACTATTATAATCGCTAATGGCGAAGATTTAATCACGAAGCAAAGAAAAGCTAGAAAGATGGCAGTATTCAATATTAAATTTGCTCAAAAACGTATCAAGTGCGCGGCGTCATTTTAACGTTACAAACATTTCATAAAGCAGGCGACCAACTTCGCGTAGTTAATTAATTCATCTTGCAGGACGGTAAAGTGAAACTACAATAATTTTATTCGTCAAGTTACTTGTTTCTTATTTACTAGGTGAAGTTCAGGTGCTATTATAACTCGTGGCACATTTCTCAACGCTGTAATGTCGCACGCAGTCTGCAAAAATAGAGTTTTAAAAATAACACAACACTCGTCGGCTTAACTTTTCGAGAAGTCCGCAAACCGTGTGAACTTTTTTCTGTCGCGCGCGAACTGTTTTGGTTTATTATGTTACTATTATTTCAAACAGCTTTCGCTCGTATTTAATATCGTAGTGCTTTTTTTATAAGTGACTGAAATGTTCCTTTAACTTTCATCGGTTAAATAATACTGTGCGAGATGTTTGGTTCGCAGAGCTAGACGAGATGGTCGCAGGTGCGATCTCGGCTTCGGTCAAGGATATTTTTTTCATCAACTTGCTTAGGAAATTTATTGCCGTGTGACTAATTTAGCGAGGGGAAAATAAAATAAAATATTAATTTCGCGAATTTCATTATTGATCGTGACGCCATTTATCATAATAAAATATCACGTAAAATTCGTATTTAATTAATATTTTTGCTGTAACTGTATTATTAGTTATTTTTTTGGTATGATTTTAAAAAAAAAGCACTATATGTAAGTTCTACAAGACTGGCGATATAACTTTGCCGCCCGCTGTGGTCAAGTTGGTTAGAGTTTGCCGTTCCGATTAGACGGGTTTGGGTTCAATTCCCGGTAAGACAAATTTTAGATTTTTGTCAATTTAAATTTGAGGCCTATGACGTGGGTGTTTGTGATGGCAATTTTCCTTGAGTTGATTTAAGGAAACTAAAAAAAAGTTCTTATCGAGTTTATATCCTATGATATTTAAACTTCATAATATTTGGCGCATTGGCATTTGCTGCAATGCAAAAATTCTTGTTGAACTTATATTTGTGTTGGATTCGTCGCTCAATTCGTGTAAATTAACACTTGACATTTTTTTATAGTTGGCTGAAAAGTTTTTTTAAAATTAATACTTCTGCAAAAACTTGTTAATGTGCTTAGATTTACGTGCATGTTTCTCTTTATTAATTCGTAGGGGTAATTTTTATGCCTGATTTAATTGCCCCTTTTCGTCTTATAATAAATAATGAAAGTGGAAAGCTTATGTTAGGGCAACGACCTTTTCGGTGTGTTTTATAATGTCAATATTTTGCATCGCTTCCTTCACACTACATATTGTTATAAAATGCGAGCAGCGAATCTAACTTTGTGTGAAATTTAACAAAAGGCCCTTCACAGTCGACGGATCAAAAGAGTTCGGCTGACCGTGGGAGGGTGGAGATGGGGAAGCGCTAGGGAGCTGATGAGTTGTGAAGAGTCTTCCTTCAAGGACTCCGCGTGATGAAGTATGGTGGCTTATTTTCTATTGTTAATTTGTAGTTAAATCCTTTTCGGCCACATCAGCATACAAACGGTGTCTGGAGTTGATTTGTAATAGAGTTCATCAGGCAGCTTTTTTATATTGACGGTTTGAATTGAATGTCACATTTAGTGGACAGTTTATTATGAAACTATGTACCGTTCACTATACGGAGCAATAAGGTCACCTCATGGTTCCTCAAAGATTCTTTATCCCCCCGCCAGTTTCTTGGCTTCCTCACATTTCATACCAGCGTCTCGTAGCTCCGCTGAGTACATGGTCATATAAATGGTCATCAGTGGTTTTCCACGACAAGTGACGAAGTGATTGATGTTCAAAATGGATGCATATTTTTTTATTAGCTTTGTATGGCAATATGACTATGTTTAATATTTTCTCTACCACTGCAGTTTTTAAAGCATTGGGATCGTCTAATAACAACTCGTACAAATATACTACGCTGGTTTATGATTTGTTTTTAATATGTTCTTTAATTCTAATATTAAAGTTGTCTAATAATAAAGATGTCTAAAAAGTAACAATTTTTCTGAGTTTGCCAATCATTTAATAGAAAATAATCATAATTTGAATCAGATTTGTAATTTAGAAATACTCCACCGAGTAAATAAAAAGGGTTTAAAGATGAATAGCTTAGAATTTTTAGAAATTAATAAAACTCTTAACAAAAAAGAAATATTATTAAATAATATTCTTAATAGCACAGGCGGTTCCCCGTTACTCAAATTGTTTCCAATTAATAGAGTAATCACAAACCTAGATGATTGACTGCAGCTCATTAGTTTTAATAGTTTGTAATGTTTAACGTCATTAGTAGTATGATTAAATTTGTTTGCACTGTTTCGATTTTATAATCCCCTCTTTGCTTCCATTAAAAAGGAAAAATCCCATTCTGATTGTTTACAACTCATTAGTAAAATTAGTATCATTATCTGTTTGCTTTATTTCGATTCTACACCCCCCTCCTTGCTCCTCTTAAAAGGGAAAAAACCCCAATCCATTTTGTAATTTTAAAATGTTAGAATCAATCTTGCTTCATTACTTAAGCAAACTTTGCGATAGTAAGTCTGAAGATGCCTCTGAAAGAGGCGAAACACGTGTCACAGTTAGTTACACAATACGTGGAATAATCAAAGTTAATTTAAATTTTCTATTAAAAAGAAATACTGCTTTTATGAAAATTCTACTAGGATTCCGTCAAGAATATTTTTCGTCTGGTCCTCTAATATTTTTGAAAAACAATCCGGCCCGTTTATCGAAAATTTTGGTGAGCCCTGCGTTAAGGGAATAGTGGAGATAGTAAGAAACGATTGCTGTCTTGGGATAACGGCATATGTTAAACATTGCCTTGCCATTGGCATTAATCAGCACTTGCGCCATGAATCGATGCATTTCGCTCCTTTTTTACTATATTCATTAATAACATTAAATTTTCACTGCATTCTAATGTTTTTTTTTTTTGTTGTTTTTACTCTCCCTTATTCGTGAATAGGGGTACCAAACGTCCCGGAATTGGAATCGCTGTCCCGTATCCGGATATATGATGAGGTTCAGTTTTGTGCTATTTGTCCCGGAATCGTAACAGAAAAAGTTGGCAACCCTATTCGTGAACCTTGCGATGTTTATTTAGTCTGAGGATGCTTCTCAAAAGGATGAAACACGAGTCACCCAAACCGATCGAAGATATGTTACTATCCCGTTACGGCTCTAGGTTTGACTAGTTTGATAAGAAATGTCGAAGAAGTACTGGCCTAAACATCGATGAAAATAAATTACCGATAAAAAGAGTGTTTGGCCAGCCAACACGGCATGCCCTCCGACTCTTCGTGCCGATTCGGGTCTAATCGGGTCACGTCGGGTCGTGTTTGTCACGCGAGCCGCCATCCGTACAACACAACTAACTGTGCGCACTCTACATGCGACCAGACGAAAACAAAATCGGCACTGTGAGATATTCGGTGGTGTGCATGTGTGCGCGCTTTTATGAACAAGACGAGGAGTCAACGAACTACCTTGGATAATCAGCGATGACATGACTGATCCATCTGCAGATCACAGGCGCTCCATATACTTAACAAAAATAAATAAATCGTATATGTATGTACTTACGTTGTGTCACGAGTTTGTGACCGACTTGTCAAATTGAAAAGTTCCCGACCAATTATTTGCGATCATAATATGCCTTGATTGGGTTTAGAATACAAGAGCATATTAACCCCGAAAGGAAGAATTTCGTTATCTCTATCTAACGGAAAAATAATAGCGTACTAATTGTATTCCTTAATATATTTTTATATCGTGTTACTTTTTCACGGTTGTTTTATTGTCTCTAAATTGATTGGTTTTTCAATTGACTTCTCTACCATTTTACTACCAAGGATTTGTTGTTAAATATAACTCTTTGAAATGTATTAAATAAACAGTTATTGATCTTAAGTTCCCGCCAAAATTGTTATAACACGTCGTAGCATGTTACTCTCGTATTTTTAATACATTGATGACATCGAGCTGTTTTCTTTTTGAGATTAAATTTGATAACTTTGTTATTCCACTTGTTGTGTTACAGAATGTGACCCCGATTTAAAAAAAAATATATAACATAAGAATTAGAGTCAATTTTGAATGTATTCAAAGAAGCGAAACACGTGTCAAATTCACAGTCAAACACAGAGGAATAACAAAGTTATTAAATTAAATATAACTAGCTGTAAGCCCGTTGCCCAGCAACGTGAGATTTTTGTTGCATAGTATTAATTTTAATTTTATTTTATGTTATTTTATTTTATGGTATTTTATTTTATTTTATTTTATTTTATTTTATTTTATTTTATTTTATTTCATTTAATTTTTATTTATTTTATTTTATTTTTATAGTTAGCAGAAATTTCGTAAATTAAAAATGAACTTTCACAAAGTTTCTGTCGAATTTATCGAAGATATATTTTAATTTTGATAAATATAAATATAAGTAGTAAACAAAATTACTTTCGAGGGATTCGACTGTAACACTGTGAAAGTTTATTTTTAAATTCAAAGCATTCTCAATAAGAAAAAAAAAATAGTTTAGTCGTGAATAACCCATACGATAGTTTGTGAGATTTTTCATAAAGAGGCGAAACACGTGTCACAATTTGTTACACGCACTGTGGAGTAGCTATCAATAGTTATCAATTTTAATTTTACAACAAAGTAAATGTTTATGATGATGTTCCAGAATAGTTTTTTTCACCTACACCCATAGGTATGTTGTCTTCATTTTTTTTCCTCAGTGAGGTGTGTAGCTATGCCAGGTTCAGCACAATAATTACCGTGTTATATTATTTTGATAATAATGATAGAAGAGGTCCGGTTTTACATTCCTGGCGAGGAATGCGATGACGTCACGCGCCTTTGGAAGAAGAATTCCTAGCGAGAGGAAAGAGGCATGATCGGCTACAATTTTATTTCCCCTGCATGTAGGGACGGCAGATTAACGATAAGTAATGGGTGGCAAGTATTTATTGTTACGAACAATTCTCAAACCGGTCGTAGGAAAGAAGAATGTAACGACTACGTTTATACGGAGTTCAAGCAAATTTTAATTATTATTAATAGTCTGTTTTGTTTGAACTGGAAATGCAACGTTGCTATTTTTTTTAAAACTGAATCGAAGATTGAACCGTAATAATGTATTTTTGAAATCTTTTACAACGATTTATCGAAAGGCTAAAACGTCCCACGCAGGCGCGATAACCCTTGAACAGGCGATTAAAAATATTGTGGTTCTGCTTGTTTTTTTATTCGTTTCGAATAATACAGGTTTTTTTTTAAAATAATTATTGGTTGACGGTAAATGTTATATGTAATAAAAGTATTTATTTCTGGATGATGTAAATTATATAAAATGACTGACTAAAACAAGTAGGCTGGTATAGGTTTTTCTCATTTTGACGAAACTTGCATGTAACTTATACTCTGTGAAGATAATATTACATTACTGCCGCGGATATTCGGAAATGTGTAATTAGTAAATTGAATATTTTTTTAAATATTTTTAAAGTATTATTGTATATTCCATATTGATTTACGAATTTTAAAGAATTTACGAACGGGCCTGGCCGTCTCATATTTGTTTAGCGGTGGCCGTGACAGTCAAACCTATATTTTAAAATTCTGAAATGTTTCTACCGTTTATAATTTAAGAATAATAGTTATGATGCAATATTTAAAACGTTTTTTTTTATGTCGTTGGCGTAGATGTTTTACGATGATTATTTGAAAGCGAATGATCTAGAATAAGATATATCAAAGAGATCAATAAGTGAATGGTGGTTTTCTGTTTTTAACGCCTTGTATGTTGCAATGACAGAAGCTTTAACCTTTAGAGGAGGGAATAGATTTATACATATCTTACTTTAATTACCAGCCCATTCTTAAAATGACAATTTTGTGACTTTTTCCCAATGAATATATATAATTCATACTTAGAGCATATATATGCTTACAGACAGACACTCCTGTGTTGAGTTTAGAGTGCTTTCATACTCATTTACAGAAAAACGGCGCCGACGTACATGTACGTCTATACTTCTCCAAAGGTTAAATGTAAAACACAGTATTACATACTCTCGCCAAGCATTTAGCGGTGCACGCTTATTATATTATATATATTTTCATTATGTATCCGCTGTTAGTGTGGTTTCTTTATGGAAGTATTTCAACAGAAGTTTTTCCACGAAAACTGCATGCTAACTCTTTTTTTTCTCGCAGAGAATAGGGAGATAAAAGGTAGCGTTAGTACTGGATTTTATCTTATCGCTTGAAATCATTAAAAATACTGTTCGTACTGGGACTTGAACCCGTGAGATCCGTCACGATTGCCAGCCACGTTGACCACTGTACTACGGACATGGCACGTATATTTCGTGTTTATTATCAGAATATAACCTCACACTCGTTAATACTCGAGCGACCGTACCTGTTAAGTTTTATTTAAATTAATCGTATGGTCGAATATAATTTTCACTTCCTGGTCGTCAATCTATAATATGACCGGTCAAGTGCCTATATCCGCCCGTTTAGCGAGTCAACAGTGTGACCCGTTGATATAGTACCACACACTCGATATGGACGGTATGCCGATGAGCGATGACACAGTTATAAATATATAATTGGTTTTATTTAATTGACCCATTTTTAGGTACATTTTTTACATGCGTAAAAGGAAAAAAATATCATTTGCATCATTATTTTTGCAATTCTAAAGGTGTTTTTTTAAGCAACACGTTTTACAGCATTAAGTATTTCGACTGAGGGTGCTTGATGGAATTTCAATATCACATTTGAATTGTTTGAATTTTGTACTTTTCCATGAGTTTTGTCGCTAGGAAAGGCGAAACCCGGGTCGTTAGCGACAAAACTCATGGAAAAGTACAAAATTCAAACAATTCAAACGTTTTACAGCGACAGCCAATTTGACATTTGACAACTGATTTGTGCTCAGTTTGGTTTGTCATTCCATCCTGAATAGACTTACGCCAAAACAACGCTTGCAAATGTTTTGAATTTATTTTGACATTTTATTATATGATTTGTTTACAACGGATGTTTTTCAAATTGGCAACACTTTCCAGCGACAGCCAATTTGACAGTTGACAACTGATTTGTGCTCAGTTTGGTTTGTCATTACACCTTGTATAGACTCACGCCAGAACCAATGCTTGCAAATTGTGCAATTTTAATTGTTCAAAAATGTTGTCGGCCTAAACGTTGCAGTCAACAGAGAGCGCTCGCTATAAATTAAAGATAGATCCATGCTTCCTGACTTACGTTCTCCAATAATGGCATTGTGGCAGCTGTGGTTTCAACAAGGCGGCGCAAAATGGTACCACACAGCGCGCGCTACAATCAATTTGTTTAAGCTAACATTCATGAGTGATCCTTTACATCTCGTAGATAGGTTCCGCGCTGTAGAAATTCGTGTTATAATAGTTTTAAACTGTCACCCTGTTAGTAAAATGGATTCCTGATGTATATGGCGTTGATTGCAATATCTCCTGTATGTTTCGCCGTTACGTTCACTGCAGTCAGGGTTTGCAATACCGGTACAACCGAAACCGGGATCCCGGTAGTTTGATTTTTTTTCACTACCGAAAAACCGGTTTTGAAAATTGCAAATAACAGTATTTTAATATCGAAAATTAAACACGTTTGAAATATAAAATTACGTAATTAATGTTTGATTTAATAGTTATAAACAGTTACGAGGTAGCGACATATTTTCACTCACGCACTGGTCTTTACAAAATTTGCAGTTATACTAGAACTACAAGGTTCTAAATGTATATTGTTAGCGAAAATAAAGTAATAATGAGGCAGCCTTCTAATTATAATTAATTATATTTAATGTTATTTTTGTTTCGCCAAAAATCTACACTTAGAACCATGTAGTTCTCGGATCGCAAGTTTCAATACCGTTATTTTATGTGAAATACCAAAATACCGGTAGCGAACGAATACATTCGTCTGATATTGCAATCCTTAAACGCAGTCAGCCTTTTATAGATAGGCTATAGACTTTCGCGGCGGTCCCACTCCTACATCGTTGTCTATTATTAACTGTTTCCGCTCTGTCATTATAACATCCATTACGTTGGGAGCGCTTCCCAAAGTGTCCGTCCGCCATTGTGCGGCTGAAACAGGAAATGGATCTGTCAACGAAGGGACACAGTATCGGAACTTGGATTATTCGTCCCGTATTGTTTGTTGCCTATTAGCAATTTATTATTTTTGAAGAATGCTACATGAACAAGAAACTTTTTATTTTTTTATAAAACGCTTGCATAACGTTTAACCGACGATTACGTGTGATTTTGAAGCCCTGTTTTATCTTACATATCTTTTCATATTACATAATTTACGAACGGCGAATTGCGAGGCAATATGCTCCATATTTGGAGCGGGCGTAGATTTAAAAAAAAAATGGTTTTGTTTATAAATAAAAATGATATTTATTTATTGACTTGGCATTCACTTGGTAGAACTCCATTATAATAGGTTAAAAATAGCAACGTATTTAGTTCTACAGTTTTTATATTCATTAGTTGACAGCTATTTCGTCTTTCGCCATCGTCAGAACTATATTAAAAATGATATTCTAAACAATATTTCTTAAAATTGACTTGTGTAATTAACATGAAACGCTTTGAAAACTTTGACTTGCAACTAGGGTTGCCAGGTGTACCGGATTGGAATCGATGTCCCGTATTTGGGATGAGTACTAAATTGTACCGGAAATTTAGAGAAAACTATTTAACTTCGATTCGAAAGTCTCGGAAGAGCTAAAAAAAACGAGTCATTTTGGTATTTTGGGAAAATTCCTGGGTTTTTGGATTCGAATGTCAGCAAATCGGACAAATGTCCCGGATTCACATGCAAGAAATCTGGCAACCCTACTTGCAACTGTGTCTTATCACTCATCCACAACTTATTCATTATTGAAAAGACCCTTTCTACGTGCGTTATGCCTGGCAATATCTTCGATAATTATGTATGTATTTGAATGTTCAAATGATTTAAGTGATTGGTGTGAATGTATTTGATAATGTTACCATGGGTTGCTCTCTTTCTGAAAACGGGATTTTTTTTAAATATTTGACATTACAGCTTACGCCAATGCGTCAAATATTTTGAAGTTGAAAGATCATACGAGATATGCTCGATGACAATTTTTGAAAGTCACATGAGATTGACTCGAGGATAATTGACTTCACAAACACCCATGTCTTAGATCTCAAATTAAAATTGAAAAAAAATCAATTTGACATTGACCTTACCGGGAATCGAACCCAGACCCACCTGATCGGTTGAGCAAGCTCTAACCAACTAGACCACAGCGGAAGATTTTGGCCTCCCGAGACGGTGCTTGGGGACAACGGGACGTCTCGTTACTCATGCTGCATTTTTTTTAAAAATTAAACAACATTTTTGGCCAGCTCATTGTTATAATAATTTAAGGTTTTCACTGCATTTTCATTCTGGTGTTTAATCGTAAGCCGACCGTCATCGTCAAGTGGTCTTGCCGCGAATGAAGACTTTTTTGAATGATTTCCTAATTTGCATATCCATTTTGTTTAGAGGTCTGCACGGGCCGAAATTTTACAAAATTACCCGGCCCGGGCCCGAATCTAATACCACACTTGTTACCCGAAGCCCGGACTTATACTCCACGGCCCGAAAAAAACTCGTTTTTTACAAATTTACAACAATTTACGATTCTCTATAGAACTGGTAATAATTAAAATCATCAAGGCTAACTTATGACACGAACATAGTCTGAAATGTTTTTCTGAAGAATAAATTCCTTGCCCGGGCCCGGCCCGAGCCCGTGCAGACCTCTAATGTAGTTGGTGTAAGGCATATAAACTAAACATGTTTATAAGCGCTGGTCGAGAATTATTATCGACAAAATCTGTGAGTCGATTTTTTTTCAGTCACAAGTAATGCTATTTTGTAAGAGGAGCGTTTGTTAGTTAATCGGTGGGTGGCGAAATGAACGTAGTTTCGATTCACTGCTTAACCATATTAAGTACGTATAAATTATTCGCGTCAATAATTAAAATCTTAATATTACTTTACTTGTTAAATTTTGTAAACGCTATTTGACGTCGAGTCCAGATCTCTCGCAAAAATAGAATACATACACTTATCATAACTTTTGCATGGTTTTCCATAATCCGATTTAAACACCTGATCCCAAAAGAATGTTTTCATTCGGTATCTTCAACACCCTCACACATCTTACTTTCTCGTTCTACCCAAACCGAATATCCTCTCCTCATCCCTTTCTTCTTGGTTTTGACTCGATAACCCATTGGTTCGGTTAGTTCCCGCTGGCGGCGCTACCGTCGCTTTCAATTGTTTTTCTTCCTTGTCTGACTTTCGTTAGATATCTATAATATCGTATTTATTGCTTAAAAAATGTTTTTCAATGATATAATTATTCTTTTTTAGGTTTTCGTGACCAGATAAAATATGCGGACGCGTTCTCGATTAATTTTCATTCTAATTGCATATTGTATATGTACCGCTTTCTCTCTCTCTCTTATTATCAACCCCCGTTGTGTGAAACGCTTAACTTACAGAATATACTAGAGCTCTTTCTGCCTTGCGAGAATTTTGTATTTTAATATGAAACAGCACTACTATTTCTCCAGTCAGTCTTGAAGCGAGACACCAAAGCCATTAGTGCGTAACTGAAAGGTCGCGTACATAATAATGGCAACATATTTAAACTATTGGTGGCCATATTAAGATGTTATCTACTTTGCCAATAAATATTGTCGATTTAATGTATCGAAATTATAATTTACTCTCACGGAGAAATGATTTTCTTGTTGACTTTAACTTGTAAGTTCATTTTCAATATAAAATTAAATTTGATTTGCGTTTCAAATTTTGACACGTGTTTGCCTCTGTGAGAAGCATCATGAGACGAACTATTGTCAGGTTATTTGCGGTGATTCTTACCTTATAAATTTCAATACAAAGGTTTCGAATTTTTAAATGGTTTTAGTTTTCGTCTGTACTTTTTTTTGACAGTTTTGTTTTATCATGTTCTTTAATATGTAAGATTATATATATGTATATATATATATCTATACATAACACCATTGTTTGTCCATCTTTTATCATCTCATTTCGTATGTTTACGAGATTCGACCTCTTTTCTATAAACGATATAAGAAGATTGTGCATATGTATTTTGCTCATCATTTTCGTTGTCGCTCAGCCTCTTGATATGAATGAACGAACATAACGAAATTAATAATTCTTTTCTATATTGTAAATTTGTCATTTGTATATGCTCAATCACTTCTCAAATTATTTTCTTAACTTTGGTTTGATTATCTTGAACCATCGCTATGCAATCACTGCACGTCTGGCATCTGCTTTGGTGTATGTGACGTTGGGCGTAAGTGCATCCTGCTCTTGCACTTTACCCTCGTCTCCTTTCGTCTCTCTTGCGCCCCCCTTTCTAAAGTATGGTGCGTTTACCTCGTGGCTGCAATGCGTTCAAGGTTCGCGCACCGCCTATTTCACTATTTCAGTCGGGCGGCAAACGCTGTCATGGGCGGTCATGTTTCACGTTGTCGCTTTCAAAATTAGTATCGATATTGTTTGTGATGTTACACGAACCTTACAAAATGTCCATCGTTTATGTTGAATGAAAATACTTTACTTTTTCCGAGCAGATGTCTCAATATAATATGTTTTGAACCCTTCGATAGGTTGTCACACTACTTTTTTTCAACAATATATTGAAAGTTTTTTATATTTTGAATTCAATTTTATATAGTTTTTTTTGTTTACGTATCCTAACGAATATTGGACATGGTTTCTGGAATATCAATAAAATGTACGTGTCATCTTAATTTAGTATCGATATAAGCACTATTCATACCTTTCATGAACTGAGTAATAGTATGAACAGAGATTTGAAAAAATAATAAATGTTTTTTTTTGTATGGTGCTTATTTACTTTACAGCTAAAACTGTCTCAATGAATTATATATTTAAGTACATACAGGTACACACAGCTTAAAATTTCTGTGAATTACTAAGAACATAATGTCTAAATCTATAAGAAACAAAAGCAAAATGGGTTTACAATATGTACTTTCATGATAATACTTTATAGGTATAAAACTATACATTCTTGAGTTACCAACTATAAATGTAAATTGTTTAGTTCGAGTTTGATGGAGATGTTGGTTTTAAATAAAAAAAAAACACTTTCTATTTAACACTTCTCTGGCTTCTTAGCTATTCTCACGGTACAAGTGATAAGAAGCCATATTAAATTGGTGCTAATTTGACAATATACTACAATACGGGGGAGGGGGAGCCTGCTCAATTCGTACGTCTCACATACATTACCTCGTATAACTTTCAATTGTGGACTGATATTAAATTTCATTTTTTCACTTATAAAGTTAAGACTGTACCTATATTAAGTATTTTTTTCTTTTCCAGCGGGGTCGCCGTGCTAAGCTGCACCGAGTCGAGCGGCAGTGACATCACAGAGCCAGGATCGCCGTACAGCCCCGCCTCGAGCGGCTCCGGATTGTCAGAGGAGCGTGCCCCCGCAGGAAATCCTCGCCCTCGCCTCCGCCCGGGAACCGTCTGGCCCTGGGCGCCGCCCGCCAAGCGCCCCAGGACATCGGAGTCCCCGCCGGGAAGGAATGCCGGCGGCCGCGCCCCGACCGCCGCCAAAGCGCAGCCGCCCCACCGCAGGACGGCCGCCGTCGCGGACATGCCCTCCGAAAAGAACCCTCCCGAGTCTCGTCTCCGGACCGAAGGTTCGCTGCCGCTGCTGCCCGCCGACCGAAAGCCGTCGGATCTTCCTCCGCGCCCCAACGACTCCGAGCAACTCAAGATCCAGCAGGGAAGGATCACCGAATATTTCAAGTCGCAGATGAAGCCCGGCAATGGCTTGAAGCGGGAGATCGCCGCGTGGATCGACAGAGCGGTCGACGGCAAGGCGCGCAACGACGCCGCCGATAACCTGGAAAAGTGCATTTCGTACATATCGCGGACGATCGCGCCCAAGATGCCCGTCGAGCGAGACAAACTGGAGAGGAAGCCGCCCGAGCCGCCGAAAGCCATTGCCCCGCAGCCCGTCGAAGACGCCCGGACGCCGCCGCTGCCCGCTCTCGTTCCCCCCGTCACCGAAAAGACTGATATCGACGCTTTTCCGTCGCCGCAGAAGCCGGCGAAGGAAAGACGAGTTAATAAAAAACCCGCCGAGAAGAGGGTCAGAATGACCCAGGCCAAAAAAGACACCGGCGCCAAAGTGCGAATATCGCAAGCTAAAGACAATCTTCCGCTGAAAATTAATGGCACAGTTCCTGTCGCGTTTCCGGCATCGACGGAATCGACCGTTGGAAGCGATCGCTTTTCCACCATACACCATCACATGAGAGAGATGTTTATGAAAGCGCTGACACCGCCTAATGAACCTGTCAAAATTGAAAAGCGCGAACGGCGCCCACCCGTCGCCAGGAAAAAACGAACGCCAAAAATTAACACAAAGTCCTTAGATCTCGGAACAGCAGAACCGCAAAAGGTGCTTTGTACTCCTCAGAATACACCTTCTACAGTAACTGCCGCTGTTCCACAAAATGGTTTGATGCTTGCTGCAATCGCCATTCCTGGCCAAAATATTTCACAGCAGCAGCAGAATTGTCAAAAACCTATGGTCAATGCCACAAATGTTCAATCTAAAATGGACGGACAGTACATGATAATGCAGAACATAAATGCTCTCGTTCCGATCCCCAATCTGCTGCGGAAGATGGGCCAGCCGACAATGCAACCGCTCAATTCGCAAAACGTGATACAGAGGCCGACCGGCACTCTGAACCCGATGTTTTTCAACGGGGCCTTACTAAAGATCAACACCCCCGTGCCGCAAGATCTGTCTAGTCTCCTCGCCAAGCAGATAATGGCAACCTCAAACAGGCAAGGGTATCCTGTCACGCCGAAGAATATGGCGACCGGAGTGCCCACCGTTGTCGTTTCAAAACCAAACTTCGCCGTCAATCTGAACCGTCAAGTTTTCGTTTCTTCGTCAGGGTTCATATTGAATCCTGTTCCGAACGTTGTGACGACTCAGACCAACCCTAGCCTCTCTCACATGCAGCAGGCTTTCGGGGGTAATGTCGTTTTCACGACGCCCATGAATCACAATGTTCACATTAACCCTCAGATGAACGGCGGCATTCCCAATCTGGCCTTCCAACAGGGAACCATTCCGGTGTCACCGATTAAGTTGACGGACCACAATAGACTGTTTCTGACTCCTGTTCAACAACAGCAACTTGTCAATAATTTGAATATGAACATGAACAACAATATGAATGTCAACAACAACATTAATGTAAACAGTATAAATGTAAACAATAATATGAACATTAACGGTACAATGAGTATGAATAATGGAATGAACATGAATGGCCATTTAAATATGGCAAGTAACATGAGTAATTTAAATTCTAATTTAAATATGGGTGCCAATCCGAATGTGAATGTGTCCACCATGACTGAACAGATAGTCAATACGACCATATCTAATACCAACTTTACAATAAACACCTCCACCGCTTCCATGGAATGTATAAATACGTCGAAAATTCAAACTTTTGTCATGAATACATCTATGCATCCAATGCAGCCACCGATGGAGTTGATACCTGATTCAAATTTACTAATAACTCAACCAGAACATCCAATTTCTATTCCGCCTACGATAAACTACCAACCTGCGCCACCGATTTGTGATCCATTGGAGAATATACCAATTGAAAGACTCGTAGAAAAGGCTCCATCACCTGTATCCCCAGCGTTCAATGAAATATCGACAGATTCAATAGGGGCTGACATTGATTTGAGCAAAATAGATAACATTTCATTAGATTCAATAGTATCGGAAACTAAATCAAGCGCCGACTCTGTCAGTCTGGATCTGAATATTACGTTCGACACGCCTTCGATAGAGTCTCCCGTTGAAGATTTGAATAAAGACAATGACGAGGATTTGACGGTCAACGTCAGTGCCGTGGATCGAGTGGCGGATTGTCAGAAAAGTCCGATTCTGTCTCAACCGAAGACTATAAGGTTTCCCGTGAAGAAGCATCACCACGGAGAGACGAGGAATCGAATCAGTGCGAGATCCAGCGCTTCGGAAATCAGGATTTGTCGCTGGAGCGAGTGCAGTCAAGGTTTCGATGATGGTGCTGATTTGCTGGAGCACATGCAGGTATATTTATTTTTTAATGCATATGTGTTAATATAAGATTTTTTATTTTGGCTCTAAATTAAAATATATATTTTGTAGCCTCATACAATCTAAAGAGAAATAAAGACTAAAAATAAAAAATCTTCTACTTTGTAGAAACCTCACTCTTAGGTAATGTAATAATAATCTATTAGTTCTCTTTTGTACTAATTTCACGTTTATTTATTAGTATCAGGACCATTTCGGCTCATCACAACCATTTTCAACTGTTAGGAATGGTCAGTTGAGAATGTTCATAATGAGCGAAACCGGTCTCGATTCTAGTAAATAAATGTGAAATCCGTAAAAAAGACTTGTTTTATTTATCAAAATAATGCCTTTCCATCAAATATTAAAAGTTATAATATTATGTTGTCGAAAATTTTTTCTTGTGGCATAAGAACTATTTAAAAGATAGTTGCGACGATGGCATGATGATGAAACAGCCATATCAACAATATTTAATAATTCAGTAAAAATACCTTACTATCTTGTCTTATGCAATGAATAATATATTGATTTTTTTTATTTCCAGAATTGCCATGTGAATTCTCAAGCTGGGAGAGAGCGATATACCTGTCTTTGGTTGGGATGCAAGGTCTACAATCGACCATCTTGTTCGAGGTGCTGGCTCGAAGGGCACGTCTTGTCTCACGGAGGCAGTAAACTCTTCAGATGTATTGTTGATGGATGTGGCCGGAGATTTAACAGTCAGGTGAGTGGAATTTGATTTGTGTACAAATAAAACCATACAACCTTATGGCAGTTACAGTAAAGCAGTATTTTTGTTATAATACATCTTATTATAACTATTCATTAAGTGCAATTTTGTTTGGATGATATTCACATTTATGAGAAATTAATTAACCTTTTAAAAATAATATATCATTTACATTAATTAGTTTGGATTAGATAACTCCTTTAAACACTTTATTTATATTATGTAAGTTTGGTAATGTCAAAATTAATTCTATTGGAACAAAAGGTCTTCACATTAAAGCAACAAAAAAAACTACTATATCCATATCAGTTTATTTCTTCTATTATTTCACCTAAAAAACAATAATATTGCCATCTATTGATTGTAGATATATTGTAATGTTACTTAAAAAAAATATTATAGACTCAAACCTTTTTTTGTTTTTTTGACAATAAATTACTATTTATAATAAAGATGTCTCTGTTTTTTTTTTCTAAAAAAGTCAGTTACAAAATTGATTGGTTAGCTCTTACAAAATAATTACTCAAATAGTAAGTTAACCAATCAGTGTGTTTTTACTGTACACATTTCAGTGTATCTCTGATTGCTTGGGGGTAACAATAAGATATTGTAATAGTTTGCTGAATTTTCAATTAATTAAACTGACTATTATATTAACCAACTCATGTAAATAATCAAAGAATTCAAAAGTTTTCAGTGGTGCTTTGGATGTATATATATATGTAATTTGATGAGTTTGTTTATATTATAAAGTTTATATCAATACATAATTCCATACAAAATAACACACTACTGTAATCATTAATGTTTGAGCATAAAAATAAGTTTTTTTTTAAAATTTTCCAGCTGGCGCTCCAACGGCATGTCAATAATCATTTCTCAGAGCAAGGGAGCAGTGTGACGCCTGCGAAGAAATCGCTCGACAGCAGTGGACCAAAGCTTATTCGGCGGAATGGTAAAAAATTGCGCTACAGAAGACAGCCATGGTCAGGTAAGCTATCATTGTCTACTTCTAGAATTATTCATTATAAAGTGAACAAAAAAACTTGAGTGTTTCTATGTACTATTTTTCGAGTCCACGTTTTTCACATACAGTCAATCATAGATGTGATTAAAATGGATTACAATAAAGAAGTATTCTAGATTTGACAGATATGAAATTTTACTTTGGATCTTTTCATACTATTTTGATACGATATGAAAGCATACACTAAAGAAAATGAAATGGCAACAAGTAGTGTGTATCACTTTTGTTTCATATAATCATTGGTCATGTTTAGTCATCCAGTGGTATCCGAGGGATATCATTGAACCACAAAGCTGGCATAGGGTTTACGCTCTTCAGAAGTATGCCGCAGCCCGATGGACACGGAAACTGGGAAGTCTTCGTCCGACAGCGGACCGTAAGTAATTGATGATCAATCAATGTTAACAAGGAGATAAATAATAAATAAAATAAAGTCATAACTCGAAAGTTATCAATTTGTAATTCTATTTTGTCAGAAATGCCCATAATAGATATTTATTACGTAGTGGCTCCCTAAATTTAATTTTTATCGATGACATGAATATGTATGTATTGCTGGTGTCCTAAGTATTACGATTCATATTTTCAGCTCGCATGTTCGATTTCTTTGACGCCGGCATCATGGAAGGTCTGCAGTACAGGGTAGTCCAGTCGGCGGCGTGGCGCAGAGGGGAAGCGCCCGGCTCGGCGAGTGGGACAAATCTGTATGCTTCAGAACGGACTCCGCATTGTGTCACAATGCGAGCTGCCATTCTTGCACGAAGAATCAATTCTGAAACCGAAGAGAGAGAGTGCATGGTCAGGTGGACTCCGCCTTACGTGTAAGTTATAAATTTTGTACTCCCGGTGTATTTCAACATCAATAATTTAGCAAAAACTTGAAAAGATGATTGTCAAGAGTAGTTAAGTCAGCGGAATAAATCTTATGGTTCCGAACATCTTATTTGAAAAAGTGCTCATGTCTATATTGGATCTGTTAACCTTTTCGCTACCCATCCTGCTGAGAGTTCTACCACACACACCCACTCCGTATGACCTTTCTGTAAAATTGGTATATAAATGAACTGTTTGGTTTATTGAACTGTGTGACATTCTAAAATATCTTCAGTCTGAGCACCAAAAACATCTTTCCAGTGAGAGAACATTTTTGGTTCTATTATTTCATACTTAAATGATTCTTGTTTAGTTACGCAGTGATAATATAATAAATTATAATTTTCAAATTTTAGATTGGATGACGAGTGGATACCTGAAAAGGATTATGCACGAACTAAAGACATCCCCATCTCGAGCTTAGATTCGGGGGCACGGGCCGAATTATATTCAGGGTTTTGTGAATCATACAGACCGACGGCGACCCTCCCTTCCCCCGTGCAGATCTCGCCGAGCGTCAAGAGCGAAGTGACCGACGCGCAGCTGATGAAGCCCCCCAATGGCTTCTGCAAAACGTTTAACGGAATAAAATTCGACTCGAATCACGACAGTCATAATAATAATTCAAAGACTGATAGTTTAAATTCAACCACTGCCAATAATAATAAAGAGTGTTCCTTGATACCGAACGGAAAAGCCTCGAAGAGAAGTATGGACTGCGGAGCGGATGAATCGAGCGGCCGCAAAGCGACGGGTGCGGCCAAAAGAAAGCAAGGAAGGAGGTATATCGGCAATCCCGCTTACAGATTGCAGAGCGCGTGAAAGAAATGCAAAGTGTCAGGTGTCGTCCTCGACTGCGCCGTCGTCTCCGCTGTCTTCTCCACCGCAAGGGCCTTTTAAAACGTTTAGCGATAATATCAATACCAGTCTGCCTATGCTGTATGTTTTAATGTTATTCAAACTTTTAGCCTTCCGAGCTCTCGCTCGGGATGTCTACCCGCGGCGCTGAGAGTTTAAACGTATTTTTTCACATCGGAATTAATTAAGTTTCATCTTTTCGAAAAACGTTCGTAGTCATAATTTTTGACTGGTAATAAATACACTTAAGTGAAATCGCGTTTCTCTTACAGATTGATAAGACTGAAAATTATTGTATTATATGAAATCGAAAATAGGGCATCGTTGTCACCATCAATTTATTAACAAATTCTCGAAAGGCTCGACATTCATTGAGTCACGTTTAGTTTGTAATGTACGGTGTAAAATTAATATTCCAATTGTGCGGGCGTAGTAAATTTGCGTGCGCTTTCTCGAACGAAAGCGCGTCGAATAAACGTTTCCGGTTAGCCGTTCCGCTTAATTACGGCCAAATATAGTTTGTATTATAGAATGAAAAGAGAAGATTGAATCTTCGGCGAATGATTTCTCTCGGAATCTATTTCGCGTGTATATAAAATATTGTACAGAATTGTATAGCAATAGTGAAATAGAAAATGGTCAGTTATCGTGATTATTTCGGATGTTCAATTATATGCCAGACTTTCGATTGTTTATTAGGTATTTTTAAATGATTATCTTTTATAACCTGCGCTCTTTTAGCGCGCCGTTCGAAGGGATGTCGCCATTAAATAGACATTAACGTACGATAGTTTTAAATTTAGAGGCGATTTTATGAGAATTCACGCCGGCTAGTTTTCGATTACGGATTCCTTTGTAAATTATTAATGTCGTCGAGTGCTTTAGCTATTTTAAACGATAAGTTTGCGTAATATTAACGGATGATTCATCCGGACAGTTGTTTATCCTATAGATTTTATGTACAGCGGGAAGGGACTGCGATACGACCGGCTACTGCACAACACACTGCCAATCGTGTAAGAGCTCGGAGTCTTATCATTAGATTATTTCGTATATCATGATGAGTTAGCGTTAAGTGCCGTGCCGCTTATAGCGACATGTTATTTTTAAATTTGATATTCAAAGTGTTTCACAAGCCAAGACTAACACTGCGGAGATACTCATTTCGGGCCACCACTGAATACTTTAATAAATTTGTGTAAAATATCCAATATTCTTAACACCGTCCTTCTGAAGTTGAATTTTCAAAAAACGTAACTCGTTCATTCTCGTATCTACACATACATTATTATTCTTTTTTTTAACTGACATGACAACTAATTTATTAATTCTTTTGGGTATTCATCCACCATTGCATTTGTATCTTCTCACTCTACGCCAGTATTTCTTAACTCTCCCAAATTAGATAGTATTTAACGTTGTTCTAGTCTTCAAAATCATATTGATTTCAAGAAGAGGCAGTTTCAGATTAGCTTGAAGCATCTAGACATGCCCAAAACAGTCTGGTGTCCTTTTTGGTTATAAAATGCTGCCAGACCCGTTGTTTTATCACAAGTAGCTGTTTTTAATACACTGGCAACAATTTAATGATTGAATAGGCGGCACTCGTGTCTGATTGGGTAAAGCTGTGTATGCCAGACACTTAATATTTAGTTAAATGTTTAACTAGCTCTTTTCCTAAAAGAAATTTCCTATAAGATGACATACAGTTATATAATTTATTCCAATTTTAAAAAAAATATGAAAACCAGGGAAGGAATAAAAAGCTTTCAGATATCATCAAAGAATTATTTGTATTTCATTTATCATACAGTTTTATCTAAGATTTCTACGGAGCTATTTACATGCAATCTAATTATTTGTTTGGTGGTCGGACACTGAGTATTCTCCGCTAATAATAACTTATATTGATCTCGGATGTATATTGTTATAGAGTTTTAGGAATCTTAAAAATAATAACTCGTCTCTTAATGAACAAGTTAATTATTACGATGTGGACCGCAAATATATAATAAATAAGTAGACGATGTAGAAATATTTTTAAACGTGACTATCAATATTCAAGAAGGTATTGTTGAAAAGCGAATATTTATTTAATTACTTTAAGTATAATTTACTTTTGATAGGATTGATCAAAAATGTCATCGTCGACGTGTGCGCATTTATTTCGACTTAATACCTTGTCTTTATTGCTATCCTACGTTTAACTAAGCTAATGTTCTTTAAATTTTTTTTTATTTAGGGATGTTAGTTTAATTATATTCAATTCGCGATCGGGAAACTTTATACTAATGTATTATTTTATGCATTTTTCGTATGTAAACAAAGTACGTATTGATTAATTAATTATTCGTAATTTTCACTGATCTAGGTTTGTTTTGAATATTCGACCTCACCCGACTGATATGAATTTATGATAGTCGTTAATAAATTTAATCCTTATCGAAATACAGTAATTATTTTTCCAGCAAATATCCATTACCGATTTCACCAGATGTTCATATGTTGCACTTTTATGACAGTTTCTTATTAATGTTCTTTCAATTCATAAATCAGTACGAAACACATAATTTGGCTGTTCCATATGAATAAATCATTTTAAACACATAACCCTTTGATTAGTAACGCTATAAATGTACATCTAAGTATTTTATAATCTATTATCTATTCTCATATTTTTTAATGATTTTTTTTCAGTTATGGCTGTTTCACTAATAATGCAGTGAAACAGTGATATTTGTCAGTCACATTATATTTATTCTTTCTTTCAAATGAACAATTTTTTTGTGAAAAGGTTAACGTTAATAAATCAATCAGTATCCATGTAATATTGAGACTAAAATTCCATTTCAACTGAATTACCTTCATGTAATCAACGTCGGTAGAGAACCACATGCACACACATGAATGCAATAAAAATCTAACCTAAATTTGAACACGAAGATTCTAGAAAATTATTTTAAAGTAATAATGAATTTCTTCATTTACACTTTTAACTATGCGTTTTAAAGTTTAAAAAAAAGTATTAACTACTTCAAGTAAAAAGTGGTAATCTTTTCAGATTGATCTGTAATCAATAAATTTTTTTTTTTTTGTCTGCAGCAATAGTAAAAATACATTAAAAAGCCTGATTTCATAAAAAAATAGTTCACTATTCAAAGGGTTAATTAAGTAGTATCATCACTGATTTTCTTTTGCTATTTGCGCGACCTATTCAGAACATACGGTCACCACACGGTTTTTGTTGCCTCCCAAGTCACATTCCAATGTCGGTCATTAGCCGCATATGAGAGTGACAGAATTCATTCATTGTGAAAAAAGAGATTCAGACTCCCCTGGGCCATTTGAACCACACTCGAAAGTCAGTTATATTATTGTTCGGACAATATAAGAAGCCGGTTAATCTCATTACCTTACGTAATTGCCGCAAACATCTGTTTTCAAAGCTGTACAAATACCCTGAACATGTTGTTTATGTTATATTTCTGTTAATAAACTAAATTTCGATTATTCCCTTTATTTCTCATTTCTTCTGGATCCGCGCTTACTGTCCTTGTTATATCTTACTTTCTAATTAAAGAACAGTAATATCGCAAAAGAAATTCATATGCATTTGTCAACTACTGTTATATATATAAAATAAAAATCATTTCGGATTAGAGAGAGAGTGCCATAAAACAACTTAATTTCATAATGGTTAATATCGTAATCAATACTCTGCTTTCTTCTTAATGATTTATTATGAGCAGCACAGTTATTTATTTGCAAAAACTTGAATCACTTAGATCAGAGGTCTTCAAAATAATTATCCTAAGAGTCACAACGACTTCTCCACTATGTCCTAAGAGCCATACATACGGATACGGGGCATGTCTGTCCCGGGGATCGGTGGTGCTCTCGGGCCTTAGTTTGGAGACCTGGATAGTATGATTTGTATAGCTAGTTTCTTTAATTATTTATTTCAGTGTAAAAAAGACTTAGCAGTTGAAGTATTGAATATACTGTGACACCAAACTGGGACACCATTATGTAAAATAATGTTTTAGTTTATTCCGTTTGACAATGAAAATAGAATCAAAAAAAAATTAGGGATATTTTGCCTATTTCTAAGATGTTAATGTTATCTGAAAATGGAATTCTAATAATTTTACACCAATTAGTTTTGATAAGTGAAAAATTTGCTCAAAGTCTGCATTAGAATACAGTGTACTCTTTCATACCTAATCAGTCCGGCTAGAATTCTTTTTATACTCTTTCCTTCTCATTAATAAAAAATATATTTAAATTGACTTGGTCTTCTGCATCTCTCAGTGAAGTGAAATAATAAAAAAAATAATAATTTTAGATAAATACACCAACTCATTAGGGAATGATAAATATTTTACATCGTCACTTTATCAACATGAAAAAAACGGAAAACATTAAAATTACGGAATTTTGATGTTTCAGTTTGATCAAAATAAGCCCAAGCTTTGTTTTAAAGCCCAAATTTTAACTATAAATTTAACCGAGATAAACTCATCTTCAATAAATGAGTCAATTATGCATAAAACTATGCCATTAATTTACCATGAAATGATTAATCGGTAAAAGCCATCCTTTTACATTGAATATCAAGAAGAAATATCTAAGTAAAACACAAAAACATATTTTGTTTTGTATTGTAAATTAGAATTATTTTAATAAAACCGCATACAAGTCTTGCTTTCAATTCAATGTTTCTGGCAAATCAATGATACATTTATATTCATTAAATTATCGCGGTTTTTCTGTCGCCAAAATGTACACGAGAAAGATTTCACATCACATACCCCGCCATCATATTCGACACTCAAACTGACACAACTGACTAGTTCAAATATTTTTCACGAGACTGATGCGTCCGGCAGTCGTCTCTCGAATTTTGCTAAGTTACATTTTGATAGACTGATTTTTTTTTTACGGCGAATAATAATTATTTGATAGTATGTATACATTATTCGGGAATTCACACACATAATATTAAACTATTATTTAAAAAAAAAATGCATTATTCAATACATTCTGCGCTCAAAATGAAAAGGCTCTATCTGACAATATTGACAATCTTTTCATTGTTATTTGTCCGATTTGCATAGATGTTTTATTGAAAAAAAACTGATAAAATCAGTAACTCAAAACAATATCATAATGAAATTCAAATTTTTTTTGTTTATTCTCTCTATGATCACAAGACAATGTCACAGCCTACTTTTGGTTTGCAACATTGTCCAATTTACAAACTGAGAATTCTTTTTAACTCAAACTGAATGGACTGATGAATAATATTTGCTTTGAAAATTTGCATAGTTATAAGAAAAAATCTGTTTATTATTTTGTTCTAAATTCTTTTTTCAGTATTTTTTTATAGTATTAAAGGCTTTAAAATTGCTTTTTATGATAAAGTTCAATTTGTTAAAAATGTAGATGTGTAACGAAACCAAAAACAGGCAAAATAAATTTTCATGTCTTAAATTTATTTTACAAGTTTTTCTTTGAATTCAAAAATAGTGTTTCTGCAGATAATGCGTTTTCATTTTGGAGCATAGAATATTTGTTTTTGTTTACATGACAAGGTAGTAGAAATTATCAGCTTTTACGTTTTGTTTTCGAGTTTGCTTTTCCGATAAAGTGTTCTATGAACACTTTTGTGAATAACCAAAACTTGGTAGGTAAGGATATTGTTAGAAATTTACATTTACGATCACTTTGTAGTATGTGATGATTATGATTAAGAGACGTAAGGAATAAATTAAGAACTCTATACCATCATAAGTAGTAAAATATTTTTATTAAGACGAGTAGAGCTATACATTACTTTCTAAATCTACATTGGAATGATAAGGAATTAAATAATATTGAGGGAAAAACTATTCGAAATTTAGTTTTCAATGATCATTTTCCTGACCAAATCACAAAAATGTTTTATATGCTTAAAAATGATTATGAAATTATTGTACGATGACTGAATAGCGTAATTATTTGTATGCTGTCAATGAAAAAAGTAAATATTCTAAAGGCGAAACCACCTTTATGATTTTTTTATGTGTTTAAAATTCGAAACGTGATAATAATTTGAAAATAAATTATTACACTTCAGTCATTTTTTTCTATGCTTAAAATATACACTCAAATGTACTGCTTTTTTTCAACACTCGTTAGACTCGGTATTTGTATGATTGTTTTTTTAATTATTATTTAATGTGCAATTATCGGTTTTATTTTTCGCAAGTATCCACTGTAGTCGATAAAATAGTTGTTCATACGTGTAAATAATGAGCTTCCTCTGTTTTCGATTGTTCGTTGTGATGAATTTCTTTGGAAAAAATCATGTATTTATATATCATAATATAAAGACTGGACCTAAATAAGAAATTTAAATTAAACATGAATGATTTGTTTATCGAGTCCACTGTAAAAAATAATATTGAGTCGCGGGCGGCCGGCGTAATAACCGGCCGCCGCCGGTTTGTAGAGCTCTTCTATAGAACAAAGATGTTTGTGTACAGTCATAAAAATATATGTAAATCGATTATTTTTATGTGTACGAATAGCTTGTCATGTGAAAATAGTGCCCTCTCTGTAGACAGACATGTAACGTCACAATATATACAGAATGTTTCATAGTATCTCGCTTTGACGTGTAAATCGGTTCATCATTTCAAATCGGAGTCGTAAATAGTAGAATGGTGAATTTTGAAGGGAGCCTGGTGTGTTTTGGATCATTAATTGATCGTAGAATATATTGTGATGTTTAATTTAAGTTAGTTTTTTTACTCTGCATAATGTACTCGCATGTTGAGTTAATATCTACGTATAGGGCTATTTCTCACTTATTTGAGATGTAAAGAATCGTTCAGTATTTTTGTTGTGCTATCTGGAATGGTCATTTGACAATGCAATATAATTAATATGCTCATGTTTATATATTCTTTTAGCAGATAAACAACGGTTATAACCTGAGCCACAACCACCGTATCTGTTTTGTTTTTCTGGTCTTTATATTAGGACTGCTCAACCTTCTTGTTTATGCAAGCTCATATTTTAAATCTACTCATGTAGTGAAAAAATCCATATTTTATGCTTTTTATATCAATCGCAATGCATTCACTGCTCTTGAAATTGTGAGTTAAGTAAATTTTTTAGAGTTGAAACATACAAATAACATCTTTTTTCATTTTTTTTGTTGAGACATTCATTCAAATTTTCTATGAGGCTATGAGATTATAAAAAAGGGATGTTCTTTCCGCCGAGTTGAGCATTTTTACTATATATTTTATTATACTCAGCAGTAAAGTATCAAAAATCTATAATTTGAATATATCTCAAAATGTGTGTATTTAAAAAAAATCCAATAAAATTTCTCTAATTGTTGTTTCAAATAAGAATAGCCCTGTATGTCAGTCAATTGTTATAATAATATATCCGCGTAGACTGAATGAAGCTAGACAATTCATTTGACTTCATTATGTAATTCGAGAAACTGTTTTTTACATCTGTAACTTGTGAAAGCTCACGTGACACTTATATATATCTTTGGAGGTTATCTAAAATAAATATCGGTACACTCTGAAATATATTATTTACATCTACAAACTTTTTATGTTTACATGACAATATGTTCTGGAGAAACATTTTATTAAATTAAGTACGATATCATCAGCACAAATAATCTAACTTCACGTGAGAATTTTCTTTAAAAGTCTGTAATAACAACTGACGACTGCCATTAAAAAATAATTTATAAAAATCACTGTATAGATATATTCACTGAAATGTAAAATGTTTTTATCACTAATTCCAAATGAGTAGTAAAAATTATGATGAGTTTTTGTATAAAATAATTTCCATTTTTAGAAAGAAACATGAGAGTATAAACCGATTATCAACTTGTGGTGCCATCTTTTGGCGAGTTGAGTTATTTGTCAAGAACAGGAAATCCACAAAATGGCTATCGTGTATCTTAACATAAAAATTCTTATGTATATGAAAGAATTTGTGTTGAAACAATTTTCGATGCTTAACAGTTGTCAGTTGTAAATCATTTTTAGTTGAAAAATTATTAGTTATGTCTCTTGAATTCACCATAATACCTTCTATTGTAGCTTTCCCCGATGCAATTGTAAATTTTCAAGTGTGGTCAGTGTGCGTTGGCTATGTTGTGAATGTTTTCGAGATTAGTAGACCCACCTGCTCGCAAGAGGGCACTGATGATTTAGATAATTTATATTCTCGTTGCTAAGAAAACGTTTGGAGTGTGAAGTTTATAATAAATGGAGCCAAGCGCGGGTGGGAGAGTGACCGGATAGTACCCTAGAAAATTATTCGTCTAGATCAGTTGTGCACCGATTGTCTCGCATAAATCGTTTTGTTTTATCGACGGTTTGTTCTAGATGCGACAAGCGATAACTCTGGTGTCGATAAAAAAGTGTCGGTCGCTATCGATACAGTTAAATATGTAACTTCTAGTCAAACAGGTTTATGTACCACACCGACCTAAAACCAAATACAAATTCATTATTTCATTGTTCGGAATTGATTATCGTATTATTAGCGATAGTTTTACTGAAACTTATTTTTTGATGCTATTCACGATGAACGTTTAAATCAATGTTTTTTTAAGGCAACTTGAAATTGTATCGAATTTGCATTTAAAAAATATCAATATTTTTGTCACTAAGAAAAGTTGATGAAACTATTTTTTTATATTGTCTTAATATTACATAAAGTTAAGCTTTATTTCAAGTTGAATTGCAAAAATATCCACAGATGTCAGTGCAGTTTTTTGTAGGAGCATAATTTTCAAATTATATCACTTGCATCGATTCAATATGTTGATAAATGATGGATCGAGCACTGATCATTGTTAAATTAAGCCGTCTTTGTGAATTTCATTGAATGGTTTTGCATAATTTATAGATGACTTTTTTGTATTCATTAGTTAAATTTATAAATAGAGTAATTAGTGTGCACAACTCTTCTATACTTCTATAAACGACTGTTTGGTTTCGTATTAGAAGCCATTTTGCTCTCACACCCGGGATCTCGTGGTATCTAAAAATGTGTTAGCTTAAAGTAGGCAATCGAAAAGGGATTTACATGAATGTTCTGTTTATTATCAATGTTTTCAAAAAATATATATATGATATATTTAGATCTTATGTTGTATCACAATCGGGTCTCTGCATAAGAGCCGTTGAGAATTTGAAATAAACAATTCCATATTATAAACACGCCCCTCGATTATTTTGTAGATATTTTAGTTAAAATGAATACTTTGATATATATGTATATTTTAAATAAATTTTTGTGTTATAATCAAACGATTTCAGATTGTGAATGTGTGTTTATATATTATTTTTTTTTACCCTTATTTTTATTTCATTTGCAATAATTTCACATTTCCGCCGGTAGCAATTTTATCAAACGTAGTAATTTTGTGACGGTCTCCTGCCTTTTTGGGATAAATAGAAATTATAGTCCGTCTGAACGGAAATATGAAAATCTACCTCAATTAATTTATCACACCACTTTGGGCATAGAAAAAAATGATTGTAAGCATTACAAATTGTCGTTTTGTTCACTACAACTACCATTATTATTTTTTTTTTAATTTTTATTCTCGTGTATCTTATATTTTCAATTTTCTACCTATCACATTTTATTGTATCTTATAAAATATCAAAATAAATACAATTATATTATGAAAACATGCATTTTTATTTCGACTTTTTTTATCTATACGCTCCCTACTTAGCATACGGTCACCACACTGCGCCTCCAAGATTTTCTGTGCAAAACTAGTTTCCGACTGCCTTCCAGAGCGACAGAATCCATCAGGTTGGTAAAAGAGAGTCAGGTTATAGGCCTTCAAGCATCGTTGGCTCATATCCAAGCCAAGTTTATCGTCATTCGACTAATATAGGGCTGGTGTGCTCTCATCTAACCCCTTGAGTTTTCTTTTTGCAGTAGGCATCTACTTTCAAACCTTTGCTTACCTTGTGTTTTTTAAGGATGTGTAGCGGTCTATAGCAACACCTACAATCAGATAAATTATTAATTGACTTATTTACTAATTATCCTACTTATTTTATTCCAATAAAATTTATATTTAAAAAATTAACAGAGCCAATGGCGTGCTTAAGCAGTGACCTAATTTTTTTTCAATAAAAAATTGCATCTCGACCAAAACATACAATTTATTTTTGAAAATTTCATTAAACATTAAAAAAATCAAATACAAAACCAATAATAGCTTGCTTTGACATATTGGAGGACTCTTCTGATAAACTTGTTCAGCAATAATTTAATGACTGATATTTGTATTTTTCACTCGCTCACGCTTAAGCCTAAATGCTTAGATTTTACTAGAAAAATAGATTTCAAACCCAGGAATCATCGTTACCAGTTTTGTTGTTTGAATTTTTTTCAAGTAATGTGGTAGTTTATGGAACACCTATTCAGGTTCTGTGGAACACGAGTGGTCTGCCAAACATAGTTTTGGAAACCCTGATGTAAACATTGGTTATAAATAAAAAAATAAAAGTGGCATTTTTAATTTAAAAGGGTATGGGAAGGGAGCGGAAAATTTATTGAATATATAAATTTTAATAACTTATTTTTGGAGAGTAATGTCTCATAGGAAATAATTTAGTAGTGGAAAGTTGCCCATATTGATAAGTGTTATTTAGTAAATAAGACATAAATCAATATTTAATCATGGCAAAAGATATCATACCTAGATACACAATCAGTTGAATTTAGTCTTAATTAATTAACGAACGAAGGTGTATAAAGAATGTATAAAATAGAAAGGAAAGTATAAGGAGGTATGTTTGTCTCAAGTTAATCATACTTTGTCCTGTCTCAGATTATTAAATTAATCCAAAAGTGTTAAATTAAGCTCACTGATTCGACTAAACAAATTGTAGTAATTATGCTTAGTTGTGTATGGCACACAAAAGTTGTGTTAGGTGTATACCATCACATGAATAACGGCAGGGTGTGAATAATCAGATACAATGATAAACTGCTGATGTACATTGTGGTTTAAAAAAATTCTAATTAATAACACTGCTGAAGTTGAACTGGGAAGATTAGATCCAGCGTTTTTGCTTCAGTTGGAGTACCACAGACCACAGTTTTTCAACCAGGGGCCAGGTGGCCCCGCTGGGAGCCTCATAGAAAAAATAATTTTAGGGGAGCCACAGTACAGTTTTGGAGGACCACGTGGAATTTCTGGTAAAAGCTAAAAAAAATGGTCTCGCGTTTTTCCATTTTGGGAATTCTGTGCATTCCTGGGTAAAATATTTGAAATCTGCCAGCGAGCAAAATGTTTAAAGAATCCCGAAAAACTCATTTGCACGGGTATGGGGGGCACGCAGTGTTGTAGGAAAAGGTCCTGCCGCCCGGGCCGGTCCTTGAATTTGCCGCCCCTTATATTTCCTCTAATTTTGTTTTTAAAAACACTATTTTTTACCTATGAACTAGGAGTTTTTACTACGGGTGGCTTAATTTTTTTTATATATAAATACAATTTCTCGAAAAATATTGTATTTATTTTTGATAATCCGCCCCTGCCACACACCCCTTGCTACGCCACTGGGGACACGGAAAAATATGGAGACTCGAACGGGGCCACGGGCCCAAAAAGGTTGACAAACTATGCCATAGACTCAGAAGCTATTATGAAGGGTGAATGCAGTGGTCCACAGCGACACCTATAATTAAAAAAAATATTAAACAACTCTTTTACAAACATTCGTGTAGTTGAAAAAATCCAGCATTCCTTAATTTTATATTCTAATAAAATATATATTATGTAAAAAATTAACAGGGAGCCAGTGGTTTTCGCCTATACTGCGTCATACTTAGAGTGATGTGTTTTGTAAAAAACTGTATCTTGTTAGGACAAGTAACGTACAATGTTTACGAACGTGGACAAGTAACAAAAATACATCGGGCGTAATGATTTGAGAGCAACTCCCCCACGCGTAGCTTCCTGTCAAACTGTTTTCGAATTTCTCGCGACATCCGCTCATTTTCACTTCCTGCTCTACGGGCAAGGAAGCTTTATCATTAACAGATTTCTGTAAACGGGAGAATATTGTAGAATGATCTCGGATATTAGGATTATTCAGTTCTATGGAAATATTATATATATCGACTGTGGAAAGGAAAAAGGACGTAACCCTCAGTTTTTCTAAAACAGCTTTTTTTCGATAATCACAATGTATACAACTTGACACACGTTCTATCAAAAGAATGGAAACTGACAATGCCGAATTGGTATCTAAATCTAGCTTTTAAGTTTGAAAAAGATGACCTTGTAAAAAGTTGAAACAAAGAAAAAAGACTGAAATAAAGGTTTAACCGAGACAATTTCTTTGATTAATATTAGGTTATGTCAATTTAACACCAGTTTAGAAGCCTCCGTGCACTTCAAGGTTGTGTATAATTCATAATTTGCATATGGCCCAAAATCATCAAAATATGTTTTTTGCGCCTCCTATAAAATTTGATATGTGTGGGTTACGTCCTTTTCCCTTTCCACAGTCGATATGTACTTATATTATTGTAGGTTAATTCACTTTTACGATACTTTAAGACGCGTAGAATATTACAACGTATCTATATTTTTTTTCTGAAATACCACTTGGCTTACATCATCTCCAATGTGCCCATATATGGATGTTTTACAAAATAGTGGGAACTGTAATTTTTCAATATGCTTTACACAGGGACGTTCCGAGGGCATAGGCGAGTAAGCAGTTGCCCAGGGGCGGCAAGTCCAAGGGAGCGGCAAATGATCACAGCTTTTTTTAAATGACTGAATATTTTTGACTCACGAATTTAGTTTAGAATAAAAATGATGCCCAATGTCTTTGATAAAAAAATATTCCTGCAAAAAATATTTCGAACGATGATAACAGTAGTTAAATTTATCGCAAAAATGTGGCGTTTACCGATCTCAGCTCTGTAGGCGGCAGATAAGGTAATTTTAAAAAAATATTTAGAAAAATAGTAAGTGTACTATTTTAAACTCTGCCTAGGAACGTCACTGGCTTTACAATATTTTCGTTTCAATGTTAACATGACAGTATTATTTTTAAATGTGAAAAATACAGTCATCAAAAAAAAAATCCGATCGCAGATTTAAAATAAAAGGAATAATACAAAAGGTAAGACGATTTTTGGGAGAAATTTAGGTACATTTGTAGATATGTAAACAAGTAATAATATTAATAATATTTTGGAAAGGAACATTTTCACGGCGCGCAATTTGGGTAACTCTGATTTAGCCTATATATTTTCAAATTGAATGGCCATAACATGGCATATTATATGGATCCGTCAGTGTATTATAACTTTATAAGTATAATGTAAACAAACATATGCTTTTCTTTGTTTCAAATATGAACACTCAGTATGTAAGAAAAATATCTAAATATGTATTGTGTCCAGCAAAACAATGGCCTTATCTTGAAAGTCTACCCCATGAGGTGTAAAATTTCATTTAGTGTAACACAATATAAAAAGCTCTACAAATGACTCAATACTGATGATTAGAAACTTGGTATTGGAATCTCATATATTAGGGTTGGGAAAATTAATAGTATTTTTTTTCATCGATATTAAACTGAGCTAAATTTAAGCTGATCAAAAATACCTTAAATAATACGCAGTGGTTGGCGTTTTTAAATTCCGTGCCGAATCTCACCCGTTCGAGTCCCAGTGCGAGCTGAATTTTTTAGATCGATTTATCGTTCGAAGGCATGGGTGTTTGTAATGTCTAAAAATTCCCTCCTACCCATTCGGTTCTTCAATAAATAGAAGTAGCGAGAGCGGTTAGTTAACCACTAGTCCTGTCCTAACCTTATCCTTCTATCTCCACTACTCTCTTTGGAAAAAAGAGGTTGGGTGACTGAATAACAAACAGTTCTCGTAGAAAAACTTCTGTTGAAATACCTCCATTATTAGCTATATGCTCCACATTGGGAGCGGACATGGATTTTAAAAAATGTATTAATTACATTTCATTTATTTCTAAATTAAGACGCTGTCGATAAGATGCTAATTGAATCTATAGGTATATACAACATAATCATTTTTCAACTAGCTTATAATCGAATCAACAAAATTATTTCAATAAAAACGATGTAAAAGTATTGATATTAAGTGTGGCACTTTTTTTGTTTTGTAATGAAACATCTGTAAACTAAATAATACATTGTAATTTTTTTATTATACTCATAACATCCTGAATTATTACAATAACTAGAACAATAAGAGTGGGGTCATTTTCAACGGCGACTGATCAAGGAGAAAGGAAAACCCCAACGCTAGCTTTAATTATACCATTTTATGAGAAAATCATTTTTTTTACCATGTCCGCTCGAAATTTGCAGCATATAGACTTCAGTTGATAATGCTCGCCTTGAGCGAAACTGGTCCTGATTTTGATAAATAAAAGTGGAAATAAGTACAAAGAAATATTGTGTTTTTCTTAATATAGACTGCTATTAAAGTTTACCTCAACAGAAAAGTTTCTACGAGAACTGATTATTACTAGTTGCTCAACCTCGATAAGAGAGTAGGGATAAAAGGATAGTGCTAAGAAAGGACTAGTGGTTAGCTAATCGCTCTTGTTGCGCCCTGTCGTTTAGTTTGTGTGGGAGAGAGGACATCAATACATCATCCATAAATCGATTAAAAAGTCAAGCTTAAAAAACTGTCCGTACAGGAATTCGAACCCGTGAAACTGGACCACGCTGCCGGTTATTTAATAATTATGTTTAGAAATAATTATTGTACTAATCGTATAAAAGCAAGGGTTAAATTTGTTAAAGTAAAAAAATCTCAGATCAACATTAATTGCTGTAAATGGTTTATGTGTTATGAAACAAAAGACTTTGATACATTTGGAAATTTCTCGGAAAATATATTTATTTTGGGAGGATACTAAAAACATTATGAGTTTTTTAAAATTTATATATCAGTATAATTTTACATAATAAAAGCATATTCAGTAACATTCAATTGATTTCATAATTATTGGGAATCACCTATAAGAGTGATAAGAAATCCACCTCTTATCTGGAAAACCGCGTATATGTCGCAGGTTAACCGAGCCCCTTGTTAACATTTACTAAGAAATTATTCACTTTGCGTTTGTACTTTTTCTTTCCGAACCTTTGTAGATCACGTGTGTAGTAATAATTTATGCACAACCCTACGAGTCCCAAGACCGTTTCCATTGGTCAGCAATTTTTCTGCAAATATTCAAAACATTCCCACGGGAGTTGACAATATTATAAATGAATCACTTGGCACATTTTTGTGACGCTTATAAGACGTGACAAGTTTTCAAGCATTTTTAATTCGGAAAAATTTAATTACAGTGAAGCTAGTGAGAGTGGTTGGTGAAAATTTGAGCTCGTACTGAACTGTAAGTTTATTATTTTCTTTTTTTATTTTCTCTGTAGCCTAGCAACAAGCGTACGCTTAGCGTTCTGACGACTCCACGTTCAATGAAGTAATGGGAATAGCAATAAAAAAATAATGTTAATTTAAACATTTTGGAGCAATGGATAATGATTCAAAGTAGTGTTTTCATAACTGTATTTCGAAATAATTTTTAAAATTAAAAAAAAATATATATTTTACTGAATCGTTCAAACTATGTACATTCTCACAGATTTTGTCACTAACGACCCGGGTTTCGCCTTTCGGCATCTTCAGGCATTCAAGTGCACGGATGAACTTGAACTGACGTTTAGTAAATGAAAGTTTCGTGTTTATATAAGATATAAATGCATCACTGAGTCCAAAGCCATTGCTGGCGAAAAGGATGAGCTCATGGGAATGCACTTGAATGCCTGAAGATGCCGAAAGGTGAAACCCGGGTCGTTAGTGACAAAATCTGTGAGAATGTACATAGTTTGAACGATTCAAATTAATATTGAAATTCCACCAAGCACCTTCAGTCGAAATCTTAAGTTATTTTACTGGTTGTGTAACTATGTCAAAAAAGATAACACGCGTCTCATCTAATTGAGAAGCAAAAATATATTTTTTTTTATTTTCACATTTTGAATTGGTCAATGTTCGATTGAATGAAGTAATAATAACATTTTTTAAGAGAATTCTCCGTTAGACTAGTCACTTTTTCAACATTTAATTAGCTGTGAATATCCCGTAAAAGCTGAATAAAATTGAATATTGATATCAATTTATTCGTTTTTGTCGATGTTAAAATAATTTTGTCGAAAATAAATAGTGCGTTTTGGTTGACTTGCGATTTTTATTGAAAAAAATAGTTGGTCACTGCTTAAGCACGCCACTGGATCCCTGTTTATTTTTACATATAAATTATATAATAATGTGGAATGCTTTAATTTAACTGGGATGTTTTGAAAATCCTATAAGCTAGATTTTATAATTTAAACGAATGTTTGTAAATTAGTTTTGTCGTAATAATAGGTGTCGCTGTATACGGTTACACTAAGCCTTAAAATTTAATGACGTTTAGTACTTGCGTTTTTCCTCGTTATAAAAGCTATCTCGCATTAAAATTTCGTTAAAAAGTAGTTAAAAAAACCTTCTTCAGGCTATCCTGACAAAAAAAACTACCTTGGCCGTGTTACTGTCTCATATTAGTTTTGCTCTAATTTTGTTAACACAGTAACTTAGCATCCTCCTGGTTGGCGACCGCTGGTTTATATAACACCTTATTGCGATAATTGATAAACGTACCTGCTAAAATGTTATATAGGTAGGTATATTGAATGATTTTAAAATGTATGGCCTACATTTCGCTGTGTTAATTTTGATAAATGGCCACGATCTTTTGTTTCAAAACGAGTTTTGCAACATCACAAATAAACGAAATAAAACCGAAATGTTATGTCATTCCAATGAATGGAATTAAATGTACGGCTGATATATGCCCTGATTAAAAAATAAGCCCAATCAATCATCCGTAGGAATGTGATCAGAATTATTGAATGTGTTAAGCAATCTTTTAACACATTGTGAATTTCAATCCAAAGCAGGCCTGGGTAATGTTTTTAGACTGCTTACAACAGCCAACAGCCGCTGAACTTTTTTAAATGTACAACGAATTACAATATGCAAATATTATTCGCAATAAAAATATGACATGATGTTTTGATTTATGAATTTAAAAATATCAGACGTACTGTTAGCTGTAATGACAGCTATTTTTTCATACCACTATTAAATGTTTTTATTAATATAATGCATTTCCACCAAGTATTGACAGTGAACACCCTAAAATTGATTAAGTGTTTTGATGAAGATATGAATCTTTTACATATGAATTCTGCGCATAACAATATGCTTCAATATTAAACGTTGGTAATGTGTAGACACTTGTTTCAGAATTAATAAATACAATTTCTTCTTATCGTATTCGTTACTGAAGAAAAAAAAATTCCAATCTTAGGACAGATAATTTTTACATGTCTACAAATAATATGAAAAAAAAACAGCAAATAAAAAAATCTCTGTCAAAAAGAAGATGATATAATTGAAAATTCTTACCGCATATATGAGGAGCAAACATTCAAAACGTGTTTTGTCACAAATGTTAAAAAATGGCGTTTTATATCAATTATGATAGCCCATAATAAAACCTATGAATGGAAATCAAAATTAGTGTTCAAAAAAGTTTTTTTTCATATAAAAATTAAATCATAAAGTTGACACATTCAAACAAACTGTCACTTTTGCAACACTTAAATCGTCATTTCCCAAACTTTGTATTTGTGTGACAAAACACTTTTTGAACGTTTGCTCCTCATATATATATATTATATGACATGATATATGGTAATCCTAACAGTCGGATTGCAAATGTTTTTGTATACCGGTAAAAATAGTCTATGGATCGTTCGGAGAACATCGGTTGGCAAACACTGGTATATTTGATAACATACATGAACCAGCTCACCCTGAGAGGATCCGTGGATGTGTGGAAAACCATACTATAAATCCGATGCCGCTTTTTGCAGACAACTTTAAAAAATTGAAGCATTCCTATTACCTATTATTAAATACAGAAACTCTTTTGAAATTGACTTTAATTTTAATAATATGAAAAACACAAAGTGTTTCATTTGACCGAGGAATGACTCCGATGATCACATATGCATGAAAAACTCAAATCCTGATTATAAACGATGTCCAAAAGATCACAATTACACAATTTGACTTGAAAATGTGCATTTTGGGCATAGTGGAATGATTAAAAATAAACGAATGGATAAGTGAACAAACAAGGATTGAAGGACTGGTCTATTCATACGTCATTTTCAAAGACTTATTGGTATTACATATAAATAAGTTACTAACTCTGATAGAAAAAGATGTTTTGGGGATGCACCTGCTATAGTATTTACCATGTGATGCCCAAAATCATCTTTTACTATACGAGCATATCTACAAAATAGGAATTATTTATTCGCAAAAAGAAGATTTATGTTATTACAACATTGAAAAAGTTCCTGATTTACGAATGAATATTTGGTTGCAAAAAATAATGATTTTTCATCTCCATTCAACGTGTAAAACTTTTAACTAGAGTTTTTGGTTGTTTTTGTGTTCGATTAAGATGTTACTGTAAGCCGTGATGTACTTTTTTTAGGAAACCAGGACTAAGGATCAAAAACCCTCGCTATGAGATGGCATGGATTCATTTTTCATATTGTATTTGTATATGAAAGATGATTGCTGCCAACTTGTCACAAGGGTAACTCTCATCATCATCCAATGCATGTTAAATACAAACGAAGACCAAGAAAGAACTGTTGAATTATCAAGATTTGACGAATTACTAATGTTTGCTCTGATTTCGATTTTTTTCTTTAACATATGTGTAATAATTATTTTATTAGCTTCTGCGATGAATCTGATTTTTTTAAACGCAACATCAATTCTCTTTTTGCACGAATTACTTTTACACAGTATAATGTATGTAATGGAAAATATTTTTCATTTATCTATGTACACTGCGTCTTTTTTCGCACGGTTGTTTTGAATAGAACTTAAACCTGTGTAAAAAGAGGATTGAGTATAATAACGTGCCATTGATCTTTATATCAAATATGTTTTTTTTCCAGATTTGATCGATTAATCAAAACAGAAATATTTTTAAAAAATTCATCCGGTTTTCGAAGATGTCAACTCCACTCAACATATTTTACAATAAATAATCCACAGATCCAACTCTACAACAGTGTTTTTTCCCCTATATTCTGCTCTTTTCAACATCAAGAAAGCATCAGAAAAAGATAAATTGAATGACTTTTAACCATATTTTATATGAAAAGGAAAAATGATGTAACCCACAGGTTTTTCAAAACAGACATTGTTAGATAATTACAATGTATCCTACTTGATACACGTTCTATCACGTAAGCTGCAAATGCCAAATTAATATATAAATTTAGCTTTTAAGTTTGAAAAAAGATGGGCTTGTGAAAATTGAAACCAAGAAAAAAGTCTGAAAAAAAGGTTTTTCCTAGACAGTTTCTTAAATTGATATTAGATTATGTCAATTAAACACCAGTTTAGAAGTCTCCGTGCGCTTTAAGGTTGTGATTATTTCATAATTTGCATATGGCCGAAAATCATCAAAACACGTTTTTTGTGTCTCCAGTAAAATTTGCTATATGTGGTTTACGTCCTTTTTCCTTTCCACAGTCGATATAAGCTTATGGGGCCTCCGAATCTTAGGGGCATCAAAATAGCTTATATTACATTGCTCACATTTTAATATATTTTTGATATTTCACATGTAATTTTCTGCCGTTTTTAAGTTATCCAAAAAACGGGGTCCTCAAATTTGATTACGCCTGGAAACTCCCATGTGTTTAATCATATTGGAATATAATAAAATTAAATTGATAAAACCGATAAGTACGAAATAATAATGGGAGAATGAATAATTAATATTAAATATCAAGCACACGTTAGTTAAACATATTCTAACATAAGTTTCAACTGTTAATAGTTCAATAATAAGCAGCTGTTGAATAATAAGCCATCGCAAATTTGAACTCATTATTCATAAGAGGGTTATTATGTTAAGCCTTAACTGTACTGTTACTGTCCATTTGCGGTGCGGCAGGTTAGAAAGTTCACCTGGTAATTTGTATCTGAGCACGTAATAACTTAAAACAGGCAGTGCCCGGAGGCCGGGACTCATAATTCATCAGCTCAACTTTGCGAGCGCGCGGCATCCATTTTGTGATGACGTCGCCATCTTATTGTTCGTTAAACAAAAAGGCGGGAATTCGACGAAAAATATTTATAACCGTTAAAATATGCCGCGAGGAATGATTGAATAAGCTCTCAGCTGAGATGCTGCAGCTAGATGCCCACTGATGATTGTTATCGACAGCTGCGGTCCACTAACTTCTGATGAAGACCAACGCATTGAATCGGATATGATTCTAATTGAGAAATGTGGAGGTGATATCGCACATCTTGAATATCTGGCAAAAACAAAAGCGAAAAAGTGTGAAGGAATAGAATAGTGTGAAAGATATTGCCTTTTTATTAGTTAAGCTTGATACATGACAGTTGTAATCACTTCAAAGTTTATAGTTTAAGTCGTAACCGCGTATGCCCAAATATAACGTGATGCAGTCTAGTCTATTTAAAAAATAATTGATAGCGTATACATGAATTTGCTGTGTTTTATCCCCATATTCAGGGGAGGGGTGGAGGAGGCTTGCAGTGGCTCGCGCGAGCCCCTTGTTAAATTTGACTTAGACCGGCGAGCCCTTTGTTAAATTAATAAAAACTATATTATCAGATCCATGCGTTATTTAACGTGTAAATATTCATTTTAATTAAATTTATGAATGCTCTGATTTATATTTGGTGTTTCTGACATTTATTGCTTCCCTACTGCTTAAGTATGTATTACGTTTGAAACATGAAATTGGAGCTAAAAGAAGATAACCTATTTCACTCTCGCAATCTAACATAGTGTAGTCTAACATCTAACATAATTAATACATTTAAATCTATTGATATTAATTAATTGAATTAAGGCACATTGCGAATCGTTACATAATATAAACATTCAAAACATCAATTATTATTGTGTACAATTGTATAAGAGTGTTTCAAAAGTCCACCCTTCTCCAGAACAATGCGAATAGCCTTGAGATTAAGCGAGCACCTTGTTAACGTATTGCCAACCCATCGTTGCCCATATTTCGTACTCTATGATAGTTATAGCAAAAGCTGTCTTGCGCACTTAAAAATATATTTTTTAAATGTATCAAGTGTTTGAATTTTACGTTTTATACTACTCCGAATAAACAGGTCGTGTTTAATTTGGGCAAATAATATTGAAAAAGTGATACTTGAAGAACGATATATTATTTAAGACTGCAACGAATCGGCCATGTGGCATCTTAAAGCTGTTTATTTCGGTCACATTTCCGTAGTAAAGAGTAAAAATGTCCTTAACTCTTTATGCAAGGATACGTATAGTCGACAACACAAACCACGTACGTTTTCTACGTCCAATGCGTTGGTGATCAAATACGACTGGTCCAGAATAAAAAAAAAACAACCAGAAATTTGGTCATCAACATCTACAACTAAAATGTAGCGTGTTTTTATTTTTGTATCTGAATAAACAATACAGCCACCTTCGACTAGTCATGTTTGTCGCCCCTGCATTATAGTTTACGAATAAGAAAAATCATTTGAAGTAAGCAGAAATAAAACGTGAATATTTATTTACCGCAAGGCAAATAGATTAAAATCTCATCTTCAAAATAGAGTTTCTTTTCTTGACGACTTAATTCGTGCTGCAAACAATATCAATATTGTTTTTTACTGTATGATTCTTACTGATATATAGAAGGTAACCAAGTGAATGGATACAAAAGCGGCTCATATATTGAAGAGCTCGATTTTATAACGGTATGATAATTATCGTCTACCTAAGAATACTTCTTATCTATAACTTCTAGTGCATTCCACAGAATCTAATATTTGGTCTGGCATTTAATTTGAAGTAAACATAATTTTCTTACAAGAACGGCTTCAAGATGTAAGCTACAATAATATTCTATAATTCATACATTTTTCTTATCGTTTAATTGAACCTACAATCAGAGTTGAAGTGTATATAGCAATCATGGGCAACCTTTCCTAGGCCTGGGGCCAAATTATCATTCTGTCTCCGAGTCAAGGGCCGCACCAAATTATTAAACATAATAAAGTAATATTAAATTAAATAAAACACGTTGCTATTTCTTATATGGTGGTGATCATGAACTAGTAGAGTAGAGCCACTGCAAGCGCCCGTGTCATCTCCATTATTTAATCCCTCCCTGAAACTATTAATTTCTTTCTTTAATTCTTCGCCGAGATGAGTCAGGGCCGAACAAAATAGCTCGGCGGGCCGGTGGTCGCCCATATATGAGCAAAACGACGTGTAATGTTAAATAAAAATAAATTTTATAAAATAGTGCACGGATGTACTTGAACTGACGCTTAGTAAATGAAAGCTTCGTGTTTATATAATAAATAAATGTATCATTGAGTTTAAAGCCATTGCTGGCGAAAAGGATAAGCTCATGGGAATGCCCACAGATTTGAGTAGTAACCAGTTTCAAGAATTATATTTATTTGTTTGTCGGCAAAGGTTTTATGATTATATTTATATAGGGTATAGAAGATTATATTTATATAGGGCTTTAAACTCAATGATACATTTATTTATTATAAAAAAACGAAGCTTTCATTTACTAAGCGTCAGTTCAAGTTCATCCGTGCACTTGAACGCCTGAAGATGCCGAAAGGTGAAACCCGGATGACAAAATCTGTGAGAATTTACATAGTTTGAACGATTCAAATTTAATATTGAAATTCCACCAAGCACCTTCAGTCGAAATCTTAAAAAAAAAATGTTTAAATTGACTTTTTTCGTTTTATCTCATTGTTGCTTTATGGTAGCGATATGTCCGTGAATATCTTTCAAGTTCATTGACTAAATTAAATACTAATAAATTTGAAATAGTTCAAGCTGTATCTAACGACGGTCACGAAGTCGTTACGGTTATTACGCTCCTTATTCGTACAGTATTTACGCAATGTATTATATTAATAATATTATTTATTGTTATAAGGCACCAGGCGCTGGTTTATAATGTGTTAATCACACGATGACATAATAAATTGCCGTGGTGAAAAACCACATAAGTATTTTTTGTGTTTATTGATTTGTTTTGAAGAAAAGTTTTTTCAAATATAAACAATCAATAACAACGTAAGTCAGGCATCGCAAACCATGGTAAATCCAATCCGATACTAACTTGCGATTTTAGCCCAAATACAACCTGTCGATTTCGTCACAAATCATGGCAGAAAGTTTGATGAATTTAGGATGACCAGGGACTTAAATAGGAAATCCGGTATTAGGTAGAATTTAATTTTAATAGCTTTAATTATATTTAATTAACACTGATAATTTTGGATACTCTTAACTGCCTTCAATTATTTTCATTTGATTACGTGCGGTGTCCATAGTTTTGAGCGAATTATGATAAAGATGTATATTTTTATTTTTATTTTTTTAATTGAAAATTGAAAATAACTTGCATTACAGCTAATGCCAATGCGCCAAATATTTTTAATTTGAAAGACTATACAAGAAATACTCGATGAGAATTTATTGTAAGTCAGTCGAGATAAATCGACATCACAAACACCCACGTCTTAGGTCTCAAGTCTAAATTGAAAAATCTAAATTTGTCATTGACCTTACCGAGAATCGAACCCAGACCCACCTGGTCGGTAAAGCAAGCTCTAACCAACTAGACTACAGCGGGCGATTTTATTTTGTGGCACAGCAAAAATCCCGTTTCGAATGAAATCCAAGTGGAGTCCGGTCTAAGCTCCTAAAATTCGGTCCGATGGTTACCCTATTCCCATTTCCGTGTGGTATTTTTTTTTTAAGTGATGGAATCAAACTTCTCGCCGAAATTTCCGACTGATATAAATTCTTACTACAGTACACAAGCATAAAAAACATTTTATTTGTTTAAAATTATTTTTATTTTATTATGAGATACATGTATTTCTAATCATACTGTACCGAAATAACTTCGTTCGTACAATAATAGGCAAAATAAATTAAGTCTAACTGTACACTCTGTATTCACTGCTCTAGGATTTTCTTTGTAAAATATTTTCATTGTCCACGGTGAATTAAAGCATACCTTTTATGTAATGTATTTTTTTTTTGAATGTCAGTCATGTTATTATTTGTATTGATTTCAATCGTGATGAAGAATAATCAAATATTTAGTTCGATGATTTTCAATTGTCAATATCGGTAACCGGATAAAACAGAACATGAAAAAACAGAACATCACAAAACGTACAATATATCTTTAGAAAACACTAGTATTGATATGTTTTACAATCAATTAGTAATCTCTATGTCGTATTAGATACAATAAATAAAACAGCAATCGTGCATATCAATAACACTTTCAATCTGAAATTGTCGTAAATACACTTATATTCGACGATTATAATAGTCACCATTGACTGATAAAGTAAAGCGCACGTTATAACATACTGTTTTGAAATTATTACCTGTATGATATTCAATTAATCTATAATATTTTTCCAATAAATAGTTAAGAAGAAACAGGTATCATTCAACTAAAAATTGAATGTGTTCTGAATTGTCTATGTTCTAGGTTCTCATGTTCTGTTTTATCATGTTCTTTTTATTCATGGAACCGTTTTTATCCTATCACTTAAGACTAGAGTTGCCAGGTGTCCCGGATTGGCCGGGATTGTCCCGGAATTGGAAACGCTGTCCCGTATCCCGGATGAGTACTAAATTGTCCCAGAAATTTGAGTTTCATTTTTCCCGTTGATAAACGTTTTTTTTTCTTAAAAAAACAATGTGAACCAATGTTTGTGGGCGCATAGAAATTGCAGGTTTGAGTATCCCTGATCTGGATTCTAAATATGAAATTTGAAACGAAGAGACGCCATCGCCTTACCATTGTTTATTCCGGGCATTATGTTTATTTAATTTATTATTTATGGTTACTAAGAAAAAGTGTTACATGACAATTTAAGTTCATAATATGATACCATCGTTGTATTTCCTTGAAGGTATTTATGAAGAGTGTGAGAAAAAAATATATTATCTAGTGAAGTATGGATATACATACTATAATTTTAAACAAATATAATATTATATTTAATCCAGTATTGCCGTGGTTGCTTAAAATATTATCCATGCAAAATGCAATGCATGTCGGGTCCATGGTACAGTGGTCAAAGTCGTTGGCTTCCATTCGAACCCGTTAGGTACGAATCCCAGTACGAACAACACTTTTTGAATCTGTTCGAAGGCATGAATGTTTGTGGTGTCTAAAAATCCCCCCCATTCCAATCCTTACATAAGGGAGTGTAGCGAGACTGATAAGCCAACCAGTAGTCCTGTCCTAGCCCTATCATTCGTATCCTTACTTTCTTAGAAAAAAAGTAAGGTTGAGCAACTGAGTAACATGTTGTTCTCGCATAAAAAAATATCTATTGAGATACCTCCATTAGGAGTCCACATACTCCACATTGGGAGCGAACATGGATAGATCAACATTTCATTCATCCGTTTATAATGCTCGTCATGAGTGAAACCGGTTCTGATTATATAAAATAAAAGTGGAATTATCACAAAAATGAGTGTGTTATTTTTTTAATGTAATTGCTTAGCACCAAATAATGACAGTCAACACCTTAAAAGTGATAAATTTCATTGTTTTATTACTTTATTACAATTTACAAAATATACTTATACATACGCATTTTTAATATTGTTGAAGTTTAATGAATACAATGTCATAAGATAATTGATAAATAAATGCGGCCTTCACCAAATAAAAAAAACCCCACCCCTGCTTTCGCTTGTCCAGTCCGATGTTCTTGTAGAGTCGATGTCGATGCAATTTTCGATATCGTTCAATTGGACATGTCATTTTTGATCAACTTATCTGATAATAAATAACTAGGTTAATCTACTTCTTTACAATTAAACATAATTAAACGACAAGAATTATTGTTATATGGTGTTTATTTTAGTGACAGTTGATTTTTTCTGTTTATCGTTTGTGTAAAGCGTACTTAATATAACTAAATCTAGATGTCGTTGTAAGTACAATTATTCGAAAATATTTTACGAACAATATAATTTAATAGTATGTTATTGTATGTCAAATGCTATTTTATGAGAATTTATTTTAGGTTATTATTTATAGAACACATTACATTAATTTTTACGAAACAAAACCATACATCATACATTCCAGATTTTTTTATCCATAGAGTTTTAAAAAAATATATCGGTGTTGTTTTGGAAAAATCTGATAACTGATTTTTTAAACGCTGTTGCATACATGCTTTCATTGCAAGAGAGTAGTAGAGGTAGAAGGATAAGGCTAGGACAGGACTAGTGGTTAATTAATCGCTTTCGCTATGCCCAGTTATTGAATGATCGGGAGGGTAGGAGAGAATTTTTTTGAATTGTAGCGAAACGTTGTCGGATTCAAGATACTATGGTTTTAGAAAATTAAAAAAATACATACGACTAATATCTGCTGAAAAAAAAGTTATTTTCGTTATATGTAAAAAAAATAGAGGACCGTATTAGCTCATCGTTATAAGATATCTTCCAAAATTTTATTTTTAAGATACTTTTATGGATATTGATTTTTATGAATTCGGCATATCGAGTTTTGTTTGTAAATCTTCCAATTGAAGCTTATTGCCTTCTTTAAAAACATGATCGTTGATAATACTTTTATGTACAACAAATTCACATATTTTATTACATCATATTCGTTGTGGTTGACTTATATCATATTACGTTTAATTATATATATGGTCATAATAAAAAAGTATTAAAATAGCTGATATGAATAAATTTATAAAAAAAGAATAAGCCCTTTCCCCAAAGTTACCTAACCTTTTTTAAGGTTGGATACACTTGGCGAAAGCTTCTTTAATCTAAATTAATATTTCACGGCGATCGACTTCTAACAAAAATTTTATGGAAAATTATCTCGATCCGTGTTTTTTGGTTCTTCCACGCAAAAAATATTCATTTTAGAATGCAAATATTTTAAAATTAAAATTTGAGTATTTTCGCAATTGAGTTCGAAGCACTTGCCGCACATCTTCAGCGCAGTGTATTATTCAATTAATTTAGAATCAATTACAGAAGATAACGTTAAGATTTATATTATCCCCTTACTTTTAAGGAATACGTAAATAAAATACTGACACAATTTCGAAATTAAAACTAGATTTTATCATTAAGAATTTCGACTGAGGGTGCTTGATGGAATTTCAATATCAAATTTGAATTGTTTGAATTTTGTACTTTTCCATGAGTTTTGTCGCTAACGACCCGGGTTTCGCCTTTCGGCATCTTCATGCATTCCAAGTGCACGGATGTACTCGAACTGACGCGTAGTAAACAGTTTGTATCGTTTATATACAAAAATATAAGTAGATCACTAATTTAAAAGGCTATTAAAATGTGAATTAGCAAAAATTGAATGTATACAATTTCCAATGAATTAAGTGGGTTTGTTATAATTATGGGGATTTTTTTCGCCCGGGTCGTTAGCGACAAAACTCATGGAAAAGTACAAAATTCAAACAATTCAAATTAGATTTTATCAATTAATTTACTTTTATTTAATATCATTTCTCATTAATAAATGCCACTATCGTTGGATCTGAAGATATTAAGTATTCCTTAATGTCAAGTATTTTTAAGGGTTATAGTCACGGTCTATCTTCAAAGACACATATAATTAACACAAATTATTAAATTGTTTTTAAACAAAAAAAACATTTGATTGATTAAATCTAGTTTAATAGAATTTTCAAACCATCCCAGTTGAGTTAAGCATTTCGATGGCTTCGGCGGTAACTTTCTGGAAACGTGTTTCGCCACACTCAGAGACATCCTCATACAATCTTACTTTCAAAAATTCCTGCTTAAGTACGAATGATTTTAATTTCTTCAGACATATTGTATAAAAAAAAAGTAAGGAGGGGAAGATAAAAAACCAGACAAAAAATAATGATACTACAAATGACATTTAAGTTATTTTTAATTTTATATGGAGTTAAACATCCTAATTATCAAATTGTAATAAAGTTTATTTGTAAAGAATGAACAGGGAGCCAGTGGCGTGCTTAAACTTTTTGTAAGTATCGTTTTGATTTTTTTAACTAATATTTTTTTCGAAAATAAATAGTGCGTTTTGGTTGAGATGCGATTTTTTATTGAAAAAAATAGGAGGTCCCTGCTTAAGCACGCCTCTGGCTCCCTTAATGTATTGCTTTATTATTATAACTTAATCATTTTGAAATTGGTATATGCTTTTTAATATAATATCTTTATTATTAAAATTAATTCAATTTTACATATTATTTAAATTGTACATGTAAACTTTAAGTTCAATTATTTTTACCTTGAAAAAGTGGCTTTGTAGAATTCTTTGGTAGTGTTGTTTCTCATAAAACATAAAAAAAAAGAATTACTTAGGTGTAGGTTATTACTTAAATTAAGTACAAACCTAGTTACTGGCAATTATTCAGCCATTAAATCATAATTGTATTTCTATGTCTTTGCGATCAAAATATAAGTATATTTCCGGACTTATTTATATTAACAAAAAAAAACGAAATTATTTCAAGGAAATGTAACGCATTTAAAAAAAATACAATTATTATCGATTGAATGATTCTCAATTATAATTGAATGACTAAAGAAAATTTAACGTTGAACAATAAAACAAAAAGTTAACTACAATACTTTAATTACGAAAAGGATAAAGTAAAGATTTTAAAATCTTATTAAAAAGTGTAACGTCATTGAAAATAATAAGAATATTTTCGTAAAAGCAATTTTTTAAACAAAAGAAACTAAAATTGATAAAATCCCTTTCGTTCTAATATTATTTTTTTCAATTCACCTTCGCATATCGAACTATGCTTTAAAAATCTTATAAGTTATTGATTGTTAATCATTCTCAAAATCAACTCGATGATTGTGAGGTAAGTTATGGCGCCAGTAAGTAAAAATTCAGTGTTTCTGGTTATAGTGCAATGGCTGAAATACACAGTGAAATATTTCAACATCATCTATAACATAGTTTCTCAACAATTTTTGGCCCGTAGCCGCTTTTGAGTCTCATATTTTTCCGTAGCCCCCATTCCCGTTTTTTATATAAGCATAAAAGTTTTTTGAGACAAGTGAGACGTTCAAAAATTCCAAAATATACTTTACAATTCTTTGATAATTTTGTTCGCTGCCAGATTTTACCCAGGAATTATCGGATATCCCAAAATGAAAAGACGAAAGACCTTTTATTTTTTAGCTCTTACAGGGCTTACTCGTGGCCCCCCAAAACTGTGATATGGCTTCCCTAAAATTATTTTTTCTCTGTGGCCCCCTTGGAACATGCTGTGGCTCCCAGTTGAGAAACCGTGGTCTATAGCAGGGTTTCTCAACGGTGGGCCATGTGGCCCCCCAGGGGGCCACAGCGTGTTCTAAGGGGGCCACAGAGATTTATTTTTGTTTTGGGGAGCCACAACACCGTTTAGGGGGGCACGGGTATTGATAAAACGATACAGGGAAGAGCATAATGGCGGACGTCACGCAGCTATTTTTCGGAAGTCCGTAAATAAAATAAATTACTGGCATTCGAAAATCTCGGAAGAGCTATAAAAAAAGGTGGGTTATTGAAATTATAATATTCATGGAAGACAAAACAATGGTATGGGGGCCACAGAAAAATAAAGATACTCAAAAGGGGCCACGCTCCAAAAAGGTTGAGAAACACTGGTCTATAGTACTCCAACTGAAAGTACACTCAACGAAAAATAATAAATATGCGAAATTTTATTCAAATGTGTTTTACTTGAAATATGGAATTAATTTGATAAAATCTTAAAAATATTTTAATAAATACTTTTAAGAAAACAAAAATACTTTAATGAAATATATCGAAATTTTGTGAGGAATATTTCTTCATACTAATCTAAAAATGTATTTTTTTCTAAAGCACTGTGTTTTTAATATAAAGTTTAATTTTATAGCTTAGTTATTCCACTTGTTGTGCCACAAAATGTGATACGTGTTTCCCCTCTTTTAAAAACATCATCAGACATTCGGTTTATTCGTAAACCTCGCGAAGTTTACTTTATATTGAAAAAGATCTTTCATAAAGTTACGGTCGTATCATTGTGATTGGAGTTTGCTTCTTGACGGTTGCAAATCAAGTATTTTTGATTGGTCAGGTGAGTCTTATATTTGAGACAGGACTTAATTCTTCATAGCATATCACGCGTCGAAGTAATCTCACTTAAAAAATTAAAATTTTGCAATGTTAAGACTTGTATAAATTATATAAATGGATCGCGTCAATGACTTGGCATTAATCATGAAAGAGGCAGCCTTGAAAATCTACTTTCAATCTCAATATGATTTAAACATCACAGGGGAACTAAATATACCGGACGTGAAGAGCTTTCGAACGGTCTAAAATGAATACTAATAATATATAAAATAACTTAGATTATTCCACGTATTGTGCTACAAACTGTGACACGTGTTTCACCTCTTTCAGAGGCATCCTCAGACGATTTTACTTTCATAAAGCACAAATGCTTCCTACTTAAACAAGCATTTGTGAAATATAAGTAAATATATCTCATCTGCAATATAAATTCGATCATGTTGCAAATTTTCTAATTTGCGTATTCTGTACTATATTTTTCCTATTACTTGACAGAACGGTATATTAATTATTATTGTAATTTCAAATCAAAATCGAAGCAAATTAATATAAAAAACCGTAATGAAAATTCTCCCATAACAAAATATACTGACTACTAGGGCTTGTCGGTTTTTAAAAACCGAGTTTTTGGCCAAAATTGTGACATTCGAAAACGGTTTTTCAACTTCGTAACCGTTTGTGCCGAATTTTCCATAAACGACTCTATAAACAAAAGGACAGAAAATTTGAATCTTTTATTTGATGGCTTAAATACCATATCGACTGTGGAAAGGAAAAAGGACTTAACCCTCAATTTTCCAAACAGCTTTTTTTCGATAATCACAATGTATACAACTTGACACACATTCTATCAAAAGGATGGAAGCTGAAAATGCCGAATAAGTATCTAAATTTGGCTTTTAAGTTTGAAAAAGATGACCTTGTAAAAAGTTGAAACAAAGAAAAAGACTGAAATAAAGGTTTAACCGAGACAATTTCTTTGGTTAATATTAGGTTATGTCAATTAAACACCAGTTTAGAAGTATCCGTGCACTTCATGGTTGTGTATAATTCATAATTTGCATATGTCACAAAATCATCAAAACACGTTTTTAGCGCCTCCTGTAAAATTTTATATGTGTGGGTTACGTCCTTTTTCCTTTCCACAGTCGATATGCTCCACATCATTACCTAGCGAAAGAGTATTTTCGATATCAGGAAATTTTGTTACAAAACGATCAGCGGACGCTTTGTGTTTTATTAAATCGTATTTTCTGAGGAGTAACACCAACTAGTTTATTGATGTGTATTATTATGTATTTATAAATAAACAACATAAAAAAAACTTTTTCTCGCTTTTTTAATTGAATTATCATTTTTTTGTAAAACTTCTAAAACCGGATAAAACCGGTTTTCGAATGTCAATATTGTTCGAAAACCGGTTTTATTAAGTTTTGTATAAGCCCTACTATAATTTATATTCCATCAACGATTCCGACAAATAAACCATTAAAATCGATTCATGTAATATGTTTTATTGTAATCGACGTCGACTGGTTAAAACAGTACATAATAATAAAAAAACAACCCAGTCGAAGAAGGTCGATTTTTGACAGCTCCGACCACAAGGCCCTGTTGGTAATAAAACCATATTGGAACGAGCTCAGCTTATATAATATCTGAAAAGGACAATGTTGACAGCCTCTGTCAAATGAGTATGTAAAGTGTGCGCAGGAAATTCAAGCACTTGTCCGCGTGGGCGCAGACTAATGACGCTATCTTTAATGTCAATATATTTAAAACATACCATCAGTTATCTGCTCTAGTATTGGTACAAGTACACGAATTCGCTACCGCTTGCCTGTCATATTTTTTTTTGCAATTACATAACAATATTTTGTTCTCCGTGCATGCATCCGATCTCGCAATAAATCTGTCATGTTTAATTGCTTCGTTTGGTGTAAGCGAAAGCTGGCGCTTCACTCGTGCATAAATCATCTAAATAAATGTCCATTACTTCTAGCCTTTAAAATGAGACGAATTCATAACCGACCGCGAAGCAAAATTTTGTTCAATCCACAATTTGGTTTCCAATCCACATAAGGGTTTTTTTTTATTTTTCATTGTTTCCATATACATATATATATTTATAAATAAATACGAAAATATATATTTTTTGCAAATATTTAGTCACACTAAAATAAAAGGATTTGCTTAGATATTTTAACCACACTTCATAGTTGTTAAAGTCCATTTTTTTTAATTTAAAGGATACCTGTTTTATCGTTTGGATACAAACGGCTTAAACATATGAGATGTGTCTGCATTAAATTATTATTATTGTCAAAAAAAATCATTTATAATATACTCATATCCAAACTCTGAAGGTTCTTAATAGTTAAAAGATGACCATTAAATGGTCGAAATAGGGTAAAAATTATTTTGACCATATTCTAAAAAGAAAAAAAACTTGGAACACTGTGTACATGAGGGGTTGCCAAACTTTTTCTGAAATGGAACACTTCGAAAATTCAGAAATTTTAACAGAACTCTTAAGCTTATTTTTTAGATCGGGTAATTCATATAAATGAAAATATTATTATTATTAACTTTTTATTAATGATTATTTTTATAAAATACATATAACATAAGTAAATAACTTTTTTAATGAATCAAAATATCCGCATGTAACTAAACACTTATACAGGTTTCGTAGAACACCAGTGTTCCTCTGAACATAGTTTGGGAAGTCCTGGTGTACACAGTTGAAGGGTATTAAAAATACTATTGTTACTTTGAATGTTAAAAAATGTATTTTTTCATGTAAGGTGGACAATATTCACAATATCAAAAAAAATAACAAAATTTATTATTGATTACACGTATCAATCAATACATGTAATTTACATCTTATATTTCTTATACAGATCATCCCAAAACTGCATTCGAAGATTATCAGGATCTTTAGAAAGTTTCATCGCCTCAGAAATCTCTAAGTAATTCACACTTGTTTCGCTCACGGGATCCCATTTTACGCCTAAAAGTTCTGATATTTCTGGTGTTGGATTTCTAAAAAATAGATAAAAAAATATATTATTACTTCAGAGCATTCAAAGATTGACAAATCAACGAAAATCAATGGCGAAATTATACCGAATTCCACATGTTTTTCAGGGGTTTTGGCAATATCTAATTTACTTTCAAATAAAACTAGTCTTAAAGTAATTAAGTAAGCATGAAGTTGTGCTTTTTTAATTATACAAATATTTGTGAGTCAAAAAATATAAAATTTCATCATCTATGAATGATCCAGCTGCAAATGCATATAGATGAAATTGATTGTGATGATGTTTAAGAACCAGATTGGAAGATTGACATAATTGAAAGTAATATATTTCTTCTAACGTAATTTTGTACCAATATTGTTTTCGTTATTTCTTATAATCATCAGAAAATTACGTTATATCGACATGGCACCATTTATTGGTTGTAATTATGTCAGGAATCCTTGTGTAATTAGTTCGCATGTAGAGAGTGGGTATTACTTCCAGAAACCGCCGTGATAGCGACATGGTCAATACATTAGTAGTAAGTTTATACGAAATTTATAAAGCTTGATAGTCATCCTTTGAATGAATGACGACAAAAATGAAGTCTCAGTACATGTTCTGAGTTAAGTTCATAAGTATTTTTTTAAATTATAAGTTTAATAATTAAAATTTATTTTTCTTACCCGAATTTGGCAAAATTTGTCCACATCTTCACCATTTGATTTCTGATTTTATCTGAAGGGCTACCGCTCGTTGTTTTCAAATCAACTACAGTCGGCCTAAAGAGATATCCTATGTCATCTTCATGAGCCGATCCATTTGAGATCAGTGATCGGAGCTTCTTAAAAAAGTTTAAATCTCCGTCGTGAGAGAATCTGTATAAATAAAGCGGGGATTTTTGCGTGGCAACATACAATTTGCTGCCGTTTACTATTTTGTAAGAAAATGCTAAATCTGTTATCATATCAAAATATTTATCTATAGAATTAAGGGATAATTCCTCGCCACCGAAATAAAACTCCTTAATCTTTTTAGCGATTTCAATTGATTGTGAAGAATTCATAGGAAAGCCAAAATCCAACGGAACAAAATATTGGAAGTTGTTACCGTAACTGCTGAAGTAATTTTCGTCTGCAAGTGCAGGAATTTCCCATAGTATACTTTCTTTGTCAGTATATCCAGTCATAAAGGGAACATCACTTATATTTCCATTTTCAATAAGGTCAATAGGATACGATAAAAGAAAATGTTCTTGTCCTGATATGGTTTTTTCAACAACCGGTCCAAAGGGGAATACAGAATCGCGCCTTCTTTCTTCTAAAGTTGGAATTAGTTGTGAAAGTTTAATTAGTTTTTCTGCAGGCTCATTTTTTAATTGTTCGAGAATTGTTGAGGGATCTGTTTGCTTATTTCCAAGAAGCTCTGTTAGTTTTACTGCACTTTCTACTATTTTTTTATTATCAGCAACAAATGCCCATTGATTTAAACACGACCCAGATTGAGCTATGGCTTTGTGAAACAAACCTTTTGCCATTGGCGATACCATCAAGAACTGCACTGCAGCCCCACCTGCACTCTGGCCGAATATTGTCACATTGTTGGGATTTCCACCAAACTTTTCTATATTATTTTTGACCCACTTTAAAGCCATAACTTGATCTTTTAACCCAGCATTACCTGGAACTTCTGCATTCTCTAAGCAAAGGAATCCTAAAACACCAAGTCTATAATTTATACTGACGACGATAACACCTTGATCGATAAAATAATTTGGACCGTAAACATCAGAATTTCCTGAGCCAGAAAAAAATCCACCTCCATGAATCCAAACCATAACTGGCAGTAGAGCAATTGCACTCGCTGACATATTAGGAGTGTAAACATTTAAGAACAAACAATCTTCTTCTCCCAGAAACATTTTTTGGTGGATGAGCAGATCTGATTGTGGACAAGAGTTGCCTTCTTTGGTAGCATCTCGAATGCCAGACCAAGGGCTCATAGGCTGTGGATCCTGAAAAATGAATAGTCACATATTTATTAATAGCAATTAAATTGGAACTTTTATTGCTTGCCTATCGTAGTAATGAAAAATCCGTTAAGTGATAAAGTTCTGCTACGTTAATATTTTTGGTAAAAAATGGTTTATTCAAATTTATTTTTAAGATATTGCGCAGGGATGCCCAACTGAAAACATTTGGTAGGCCAAATAAAAAAATACACGTAACTGATGGGCCACACATAAATATTTTAAACCTTAATAATAATGATAATTTTATATTATAAATAAACAAATACCTCACGATTAAAAATATTTTTTGTAAATCCTTGAACCATTTATTTATAGTATGATATATTTTTAAAATGTATTTTACAAATAAAAAAGGCAAAACGTATTGAAATTTAAAGCCCCGAAAGAGCCACACGAAACCTTGTATAGGGTTACATGCAACGTTCCCTTTAAGCTGTGCGCGTGCACGGCCACGCAGCAGTTGGGAAACCCCCGCGCACTCATTCCGGGTTGGCACGCACTGCAAGACAGTTGTTCAATTAATATTTGATAGGTCCGCGCAGCTAACCTCTTGTCTTAGAGGGAGTCACATGTGGCTCGCGCGCTAAGGTTTGGGAATGATTTTTTGCAATGACTATTGATTTGAAACTATTCTAAATAAAACAGGTATTTTTTTCTATGAAAAAACAAAATATCCTCTGGATTTTGGAAAAAAACTGCATTTGACCATATGTATTAAAAGAAATGTGGAATTGTTTATCAATAAAACAAAATCGATTGCTTTGGCATTTACTGGGTAGAACTCCATTATAACTATGTCAAAAAATATCAATGTATTATAGTTCTTTATCTTTTTATATAATGTATGGTTAATAACTATTTCATCATTACGTCCTCGTCAGAACTATGTGTAATGGCTATCCACTATATGTATATAAAAATGTAGAACTGATATTTTAAATATTTTACGATTGGGAAGCAGTGGAATAGGAATGGGTCCTGCCGCCCGAGGCGATCCTTGAATTTGCCGCCCCTAATATGTCCTCTAATTTTGTTTTTAAATCACTTCAACAATTTATTTACTATGAATGTGGAGTTTTTACCACAGGTGGCTTAACTTTTTGTCTGTATAAATATAATTTCTCGCAAAATATTGTATTTAGTTTTGAAAATGCCGCCCCCAAAAATGTATCCGCCCCAATCGCATCCCCCTTGCTACGCCACTGTTGGGAAGACGTTTCAACGAATCAGTATCATAACATCGAAAGACAGATTTTATTGTCTACCAAGCGATCAGTTTTTTATCAGAATATGAGTAAATTTCGAGGCTACTAAACTGAAATAAGCTTATTTAAAAAATATAAACTACCTCGAAACAACGATTTTTACCTTAAAACGCAATGGTCCTACTGGAGGGCTTGCATAAGGGATTCCCTGGAAGCTCAAGTATTCTGTCCCAGAGAGGGTCGATAAAAGCTGGCCGCTCACTGCCCCTAGGCCTGTTTGTACAATTAATGGATCAGCCATTATCCAGCAAAATTCACCCTGAAATAAAATGAAGATATCACATGATTATTTGAATGTAAACATAGTGTTCTTGGTGTTATAAAACTCAGATTTTTCTGAAATATTTATTTTTTGAATAATTAAAAAATGTTTTTTTAATTATCGTTTAATTAAGTTCGAGTTCATGAGATGTTCAAAATCAGTAACTTTTCAGAGGTACGTTTGGCTTTGGACCACGTACACTCCCAGTTCTACTAGAATATTGATTTATTAAAAAAAATCGTTTAATTCAAAACCGTTAACAAGAAGACTACAAATCATAATAAAAAAGTACAGAAGAATTAAACATGTACAAAAAAAGTTGTCGGGCAATTTTGATTCTATATCACTTTTGTTAAAATTTGGTTGAAAACCACTGTTGATGAATATTTTTTAAATCCATTTCTTATGTGGACCATATGGTCTCCTAATGAAGGTATATCAACAGATTTTTTTCTACGAGAACTGTTTGTTACTCAGGGATAGGAAGGGAGGCTATGAGAGGGATAGGAAGATAAGGCAAGAGCAGGACTAGTGGTTAGCTAATCGCTCCCGCTACGCCCAGTTATTGAAAGATCGTAAGGGTGAGAGGATTATTTTAGACCTCATTAACACACATGCCTTCGAATAGGAGTCGATTAAACGAAAGAAAAAATAATAAAAGTTTATTTAATAACCGTGTGAATCAAGATATATATTTTATAGTGTTAAAAGTAAGCGTAAATCAAGTACCGTGTAAGTGCATGGTGCATACAAATGTCGCGAAGAAACTTCAAAATGCAATCTGTATATATTTATATAATAGGTTAAGTATATCTGCCTGTGTGGTCCAGTGGTCAACGTCGTTAGCTTCGGTTACGGAGGTCCCGGGCTCGAATCACGGTACGGAAAGTTTTATGAATTGATTTTTCAATCGATTTATGAATCTCTGTTCGAAGGCATGGATGTATGTGATGTCTTGAATTCCCCCCTCCCACCCATCCTATCCTATGAACGGGGCGTATCGAGAGCGATTAGCTAACCACTAGTCCTGTCCTAGCCCTATCCTTCGATTCCTACTATCTTTGGAAAAAGAGGGGTTGAGCAACTGAGTGACAAACAGTTCTCGTAGAAACACATCTGTTGAGTTAAACTCCATTAGGAGTCCATATGCTCCACATTGGGAGCGGACATGGTATAACAAAAAAGTATATATTTTTTTATCCACGTCCGTGGCCAATGTGGAGCATATGGCCTCCTAGTGGAGGCATCTCAACATAAGTTTTTTCTACGAAAACTGTTTGTTACTCAGTCGCTCAACCTCACTTTTTTTATTTTCAAAGTGAGTAGTAGGGAGAGAAGGATACGCCTAGAACAGGACTATATGACTTATCGCTATTACTACACCCAACTATTAAATAATCAGAAAGATGGGAGGAGAGGAAATAATGTGAATTTACATCACAAACACCCAGTTTTTTTGTTGTTTAGTATATTACATATATTATATTAAAATAACCTATTTGTCAGTAGAAGAACGCATTCGTTTACATTGATAACAGCCTGTATAAAAGATAATTAAAAAAAAGTGAATCAGATTTGCTTAGTTTATCTTTCTATTCGATGTTTGCCTACGGCCCCGGCTTTGTATTCATAAAGGTTATTGACATCATATTACCGTTTTAGAATAATACTTGTTGGTTTTTATTTACTATAGCTAAATACGTTCACCCTTACTAAGATATTCTTCACTTTTTGATGAATATTAAGTTTATGTGTTTTTGGGATATGCGTGAAAAATAACAAAATTCTACAATACTATTATACACAACTAGGAATGGCAATAACGGATGAATATGTCAAAACTAGGGCTAATATATAAACCGACTTTTGAAAAAAACCGGGTTTCGAATGTCAATATTGTTCGAAAACCGGTTTTATCCGGTTTTCGAAGTTTTACAAAAAATGATAATTCAATTAAAATTTATTTACATACATACATAATAATACACAACAAGAAATCATTTGGTGTTACTCTTCAGAAAATATTATTTAAGAAAACACAAAGCGTCCACTGATCGTTTTGTAACAAAATTTCCTGATATCGAAAATACCCATGACGTGGGACATATGGTCTTTAAGCCATCAAATAAAAGATACAAATTTTCTGTCCTTTTTTTTACAGACTCGTTTATGGAAAATTCAGCACAACCGGTTTTCGAATGTCACAAATTTAGCAGAAAAACGGTTTTTGAAAAACGACAAGCCCTAATAAATACTGGAATTTTGATATTTCATATTTAATACTGCAAATATGTATCGACACCAGATAATGCTGGTGAAAAAAAGGTTTAAAGAAAGCCAAAAAAAAAATACCGCCAGTTGAGATTGCAATACCTATCGAGTAAATCAGAATTAATGAATTAGTGAATCGAAAAAATATCCCAGCTGTATTAGACTTATTTGAGCATATCATGATTTTTAATATTTACATTACATTGTCTTTATCATATTTTACCATAAGCAACATATTCCTTTTAAAATATTTACAAATAATTATAGTATGAATCTCTAGTATGTGCTTACTCTGCCACATAGATGGTTCAATGATATGCAAAAAAGGTTTAAGTCGTACGTGTTTTTACACTTCTTATATAATACGAAAAAAAGTTGTTGGTTTCAAGTTAAACTAAAACAGGTTTGAAGATTCACGTAACAAAAATAGAATAAGACACATCCATTGTAATATTATCAATTTGTAATAAATGGCTTATGATTCTTAGATGAAAATTTAATATCTATCATATAATTAATAACTTTTAGGGTGTTCACTGTCAATACTTGGTGGAAAGGCATTATATTAATATGTATGAATATTGTGTTTTTATTAATATAATTAATATATGTATGTAATTAGACAACAATGTAATATAACCGTGAAGATATATTATTTCGAAAACACTAGTTGTGAATTGATTTATATTAAATATTTGTCGATCAAATTAATAAAACGAAAAACAAAAAATAATTTATAACATTGTTTTTAAATATATTCGTTCACTTATCGTGAGAGTTGATTTTTTTTTTCATTATAAATTGATAAAAACACGTCTGTTCAACAGATAACGTTATTTTCCAGAACGAGAATATAATACTTATTACTATAAAAATAAGCCACATATAAAGTTCACCCGGTATTATAATTCTAGCAATGCATAAATTAAATTGCGTAATTCATTCTACCAACATGTTAAAAGTGTGAACAAATTATATATTGATAATAAAAAATATAATATAATGGTATACGAAAAAGGTTAACTGTTATTGTTAATTAATTTTGTATTAACCTTATTATAGTATATACAGTAAGAGTGTGCTACAATAAATTCATTATATACCTACAACACGTGAAGTTTATATGTATAAGAATAAAAACGTTAACACTGAATGATAATTATATATAAAAAAATCTTACCTTCGTTCTGCTTTTAAAATAAAGGTTGTTCGACGATAAACGAAACTCGAATAACTTGGGAGTATTTATAATGTGGCACTGTGATGCTGCAGGTTGATTGTACCCAACTTCACGTCTATTTTTTTTTGCTCATTTCGCTGCGAAAGATACCATTGGTCAACTTACGCGGGAATCAATTTCATTGGTTGTTACGATACCAGTGTAACTGTGAATATTTTTCATCATTATTATTTGAATCGGATTAATTTAATATATACGATGAAGACCGGGCAAACTGGAATTTTAAAAAAGATTTTGTAAGAAGGGGTACCATTATCTGTCAGCCTTAAATACAATAGTATTATTTAGCTCTAACACATTATTGTAAGAATATATTTTCAAGAGAACGACAAAAAGTAGTTTAAACGGTAAAAGAAAGCAAAATAAAAAAAACATTATTAATTAAATCATCCGGCATGTTTTGATTTTTTATTTCCTAAAACAAAGCTTTGTTGATGTTGTTTTCGTTGATAACTGTCATTTAACCTTTATTAAAAAAAACTGTAAAATAAACTCAACTTGTTGTACAGTAGATGGTGAAAAAATATATGTTTTAAATATTTAAGATGTATGTTGTGCCTCTAAATATTCATTGAAAACCAATATTCGAAGTATAGTTATATAGTGTTCGAATATTCGACTTACATATCGACTGTGGAAAAGAAAAAGAACGTAGCCCACAGTCTTTCAAAACAGGTTATTTTCGATAATCATAATGTATCAAACTTGATACACGTTCTATCAAATGTTTGCATGCTGAAAATGCCAAATTACTATCTTGATTTAGCTTTTAAGATGGAAAAAGATGACCTTGTAAAAAAATAAATCTAAGAAAAAAGACTGAATTAAAGGTTTTTTCTAGACAATTTCTTTAATGAATATTAGATTATGTCAATTAAATACCATTTTAGAAGTCTCCGTGCACTTGTTGCTATAAGGTTGCGTATAATTCATAATTTGCCTATGTAACAAAATCATCAAAATACATTTTTAGCGCCTCCTGTAAAGTTTGATATGTGTTGGTTACGTCCTTTTTCCTTTCCACAGTCGATATATATATTTTTTTTTTTTATGTATGTATATCATCGAAAAACTTTATTTGCATATTAATGGTGATATATATATATATATATATATATATATATATATATATATCATTACAATAATACATAATATATAGCGAACATTATGGTATTTAATGAATAAACAAATAAATAAAATTATGTCAAGATAAAATGTGACGTAGAACGTTATTTTTTGTTACCACTTGGTTATTGTTCTGCCATGGAAGAATTAAATTCGAATATTTTATCAAATATTCGAATATCCGAATATCAAGAAAATATTCTAATACCGAATATACAATTGGGTTAGGGATTCAAAATTATTTGTTTTTTTTAATTAAAAACATATTTTTAACGAATTTAAGACTGCACCATGCAACAATAATAAAAGTCATACTATTTCTCTTATCGGTTATTTTACTGCCGATAAAAATAATCTAAAAAGTTTAACATATATAATATGTTAATATCTCCCACACAAATTATAATAATTAATGATACTTAATATTTTTCACAGCTTTGTATTTGATACGTGCAATTATTTTAAATAGTAAAATACAAATTAGGTGTTAAATATTTTAACACTTACTTAGTTGCGTGTGGTAGATAAAAATCAACACTAAAGATTTTATTAATAATTTATCAGCGTTTATTTAATGTCTATTTTTTATCAGTTCGTATTATTCCTCGAACAAAGTTACAGTTAATAAATTGCCGAAAGCATTTTATGGGTAATATAACTATTGTAAATTATAATAATGTGCTAAGTTCAATATGCATGATAGCGTGAATTATTTCCGCATTGCAAAATTTTATGATATAATATTTTTATTCCATGAATAGATTTTAACTAATTAATGAACTAATTTATATCCCAATACCTTCTTTTAATATCCCAGTAGTGCTATTTCGTGTACATGGTACTTATTTTGACCGGTATGAAATAAACAACACAATCACGTGTTGAGTATTTCAGTCTGTCTACTATGCGCGCCCGAATAATAAATAATACGGGAATTATTTTATTCCCTTGTTAAAATTATTGTAATTAAATAAAGGTGTTTTTTTTCATTGACCATATTTATCTGTTCCCTATATCGAGAAAATTGTCTGTCGCGCGGTGCCTCTTGGATTCCCTGCATTATGGGCAAGGAGAAGGGGCAAGGAAAGTTGAGGCTCATCGGAGGCATTCACATTCCATTTTCTAAAAGTTCCAATGACGTGATTCCATCACCACTACCTGATCCTTAACAATGTCTTTAATTCTTCATCTTGTCAAAACATAATTACCCCCAATATACGACTTAATCATTTTAGTAGTAATTCTCAGTGACGCATTAAGCAATTGGAAAATTCCAGGCGCAAAAAAAATTGAGGGTCCTTTTTTCAGAGACCAGGCAGTATAATATAACCTATTTTAGACACCCTAAGCTCGGAGGCATCAGGCGAGCGCCTCGCGCGCTTATGGAGTAGTCCGCCACTAATAGCAATGTTACTGTTGCATCAAAATAAGATTGAGTGAGAATCCACTCTTATAACATTCAGTATTTTAAATATTAATAGCATTACATCAAAAGAAATGCGCAAAGTATTTTAAAATTAAACGTTTATGTGAGATAAACGCTATGAGATTATTTTGTGCCTCACTCGAAATGAACTCAAGCAGAATTGACATCACAAAATCACCCATGTCCTATTTCTCAATTTTTAACTGAACAAATAAACAAAAATAAACATACCTAATCGGAACTTGGAACCCGTGAGCCAAGCTTATTTTACCAAGTAGACCACTGTAGGCGACAAGCGTTCGTTACTCAGTGATACGACTCCAATTAATGAATCAGGTAGAGAAATCTTTTAGCGGTTAAGTGTATCTTTTCCAGTGTATACTACATATCATTCTGTTGGTCTATTGTTGTTGTTAGATAAACAGAAGTTCGGTAAATATTATTTTATTTCGTGTGATCTCATAAACGGATTTTTTAACGCACAATTTAAGTTGGTAATCACTCGTTTGAACTTGTTCTATGTTCAGCGGTTCTTAAGCTTCTAACACGCTGCTAGAAATCTTTTAATTTTAATTTTAGAAATAATAAAAAATAAATAATCATACTATTACAACATATTAACATTAAACTTGAATGTGAAAGAAATACTAAATGATTCCTTAGATAACTTTCAATCTGACTAAATTAGATGGTTTGTTTTTTAAGAATATTTTTGCTATTAAATAACGAGTCTTATTGTTTTAGATAAAATGTAGAATAAGTTGAACCGATTGGTTAAAGTTTAAAGATCTAATTTAATATGATATAACATGTCCATTTTTATTATATTGAGATAATAATGTAGTGTGATACAATATTTTGTACAAGCCTTTGATCTTCTTGAAAAATTTTATAAATAATTCATAAATAAAAAAAATCTATTTTGATTTTATATTGTCCATTCGCGTAAGCTTTAAATTGACGTTACTGAAAAACAACTTCGATATTTCATTTTGTTTTACAAGTGTGTACAATGACTTACCATTGAAAATATATTGTAATTCAATATCATGAATTTGAATGATTCTACTATCTCCAAAATAAAAAAATCAACTTACAAACGCTTAATTTTAAGAATATATTGTAGTCATTTAAAAATAATGTATGCGTTCCTGATTAATTACTATACTAAAATATTACAATAATTGTTCTGGTTTGTAATATTAATAAATACATTAACACAATCAGTGTTTTTTTTTTATATAAAATAACACATATCTCATATGTATTTTACCTTTTTATGTAACCACATTAAATTACTTTATTTTTATTGTTAAATCAACAAGTTGCTGTGATTTTATTTATAAAAAATCGTGTTTGAATTGTATTATCGCTCAACGTACCAGATACTTAATGTTGAAAACATTTATTATAAAATGCCTTGTCATTTCCAAAAGCCATTCAAGTTTATACAATAAATTTTTAACCATTTTCTATTTTGAAAACAATTTTTACAGTAAAATTTAAGAAACCCTGTTTTCTAAGATAGGTTGTTTGAAAGCAGCACGCGATCCTAAGAGACGTTTCACACAAACATATATTTTCTTTAATTATATAATTATACTCACCTAATGATATAATGGAAGATATAATATACAAAACTAGCGATTGTTAAAACAATATAATGTGATGTTTTGTGAATTTAAATTATAACTGACATTTAAGAAACCCTAAGCGAACCACTAAGTTTTTAAATATAATGTATTTCTCACCATTTCTACATTGCCCTGCTGTTTGCATTTAGTGACCTAATGGGCGTTCATATGTATTTATTGGGTAAAACAATTCCGTAAGTTTTTTCCCCATCCCTCATGTTGGCATCATAAAGTTCTCAAAAGATAACGAAAGCAATTAATTAAATTTATTTATTCAATACTTTTGTCGTTTAGAAATCGTAAATATGATCACAAATAAAACAAAACAATTTTGCGAATTAAAAGGAGTCATTAACAACATATGTTATACTAACCTGATAACATTAAATTCATGGACTTTAATGACTCATCTTAGCATTCTAATCTAAAGTAATAAAATAGCGGCGGCCTGAGTTATTAGAACATCTATTTACAGGAAGCTATTCGAGACAGCGAAGTTGTAATAACCTTCTGTAGGTCAAAAATAATGACGGTCATAATGTTGGTGGTAGGAATGTAGCTTTTAGCAGTAATATGATTTGTATGCTAATCATTGCTGTGTAATACAAGACTCGAAATGAACCGGCGCAAACATGAAAAATTCTGCTATCAAAGCTTGTAACACTCGACAGTGATATTTAGTTAAAATACTTTTATAGACTGGTTAATGTACCAAAAGAGTGAGCATTTTTATGAGGGTTGCTTTGCAGAAAATTTTAATTCTATAGTACCATCAACTTCATCATATTTTGTTTAACGAACACGTATTTTTGAAGAAACTTTGCTGTTTTGGAACACCAGTGTTCCGTGGAACATAGTTTGGGAAACCCTGGTGTAGCATATGACCTCCTAATAGAGGTATCTCAACAGAAGTTTTCCTGTGAGATATGTTTCTTTTTTTTTTTTTTTTAGAAAAGAGTATGGATATAAAGAATGGGAATAGAACAAGACTAGCCGTTAGTTATTCGTTCTCGCTACGCATTGACGTAAACCCCTGCACCACACACCCGAAATTGACGGAATTTTTAATTAGTAAAATTTTCCTTACAGTGATGGTGGGAAACTGTCACGAACAACATGGTTGTTTCCAATAAAACAAAAATCTCTTGCACGGTTCAGTTTACAATAGATAATTTTTAAGCCATGCTCACTTCTAACTCTTCAGAGTAAAGTTGGTAAGGACGGAAGGATTAGCGTTTACTTTACCACCATTTTATTATTAAGGCGAAAAGGGCGGTGGAGTGACTTATGAAAAAAGCGCAGACCATCCATACCATATAAATCACTGTATTTTTTTTAAACCATATCCGCTCCCAATGTGGAGTATATGGACTGCTAATGGAGTTTATCTCAACAGAAGTGTTTCTACGAGAACTGCTTGTTACTCAGTTGCTCAACCTCTCTTTTTCCAAAGAGAGTAGGAATAGAAGGATAGGGCTAGGACAGGATTAGTGGTAAGCTAATCGCTCTCGATACGCCCCGTTCATAGGATAGGATGGGTGAGAGGGGGGAATTAAAGACATCACATACATCCATGCCTTTGGACAGAAATTCATAAATGGATTGAAAAATCAGTTTATAAAACTCTCCTGTACCGGGATTTGATCCCGGGCCCTCCGTAGCCGAAGCCAACAACGTTGACCACTCAACCATACAGGCGGCAAATCAATGTATAGTATAATGAATATTTGACTTGTATTTAAGACATTTTCATCGTATCTTTCTAATCTAAATTAAAGCCCTGAAATATCACTTAACTCCACAGTCTAACCCAGGCGTGGGAAACCTGCGGCTTTAAGGCCGCATGCGGCTTTCTAACTACTCTGGTGCGGCCTTCTGGCCAATTCTGTAATTCTATAAATCTATGTAAATTCGTAAATTCCCGACATATTCTGACCGCAAATTTCTAGTCAATATTTATTGCGGCCTTATTTCGAATCAGAAAAATGAATGCGGCCTTTAGAAAAGAAAAGGTTCCCCACCCATGGTCTAACCCCCTAGGCAGCAGCAATGTGTTCCAACGGACAACCGAAGAAAGATAATATTTCATTTAATTTTTTTATGACGCATTATATCGTGATACGTCTGCATTTTCTTCGTGTTGCGTTGCCCTGAGAGAAAATACTAATTCTCAGGTAAGTGGCATACACGTAGCTGGTTGGATAATATCATTGCCTGTGTAACATTTAGACGCGATTTGCAAACATGCACCATTTCTTTGGCTACGTGTTTTCCTGTTACCCGGATCAGTTACAGCTTCACCTTCGCAGGTAAACACCAATAAAAAGAGCAACCAGATGAAATAACGTAACGGAATTTGCAGTTTGTTTGTTTGATATGAAGCTAGATTCCAACCACTTGATTGATGTAGAATAAACATTAAACTATCATTGTTTTAAGCTCAGGACTTTTGCATATCGACTACTTAATCTGACAGCCGGCTTAATCCATTTTGACGACAGAAACATATACATAGCTTAACCATCAATCGGTATTTAACAATACAGTTTAGTGTATTTTGGAATTTTATTCGATTGATGTTAAAATTATAAAGTTTGTTATATGTCTTGAAAAATTTACTTATCCTTGTATCCAGTGGCGAGGCTATAAATTTGTTTCCCTCATGCAAAAGACACGCAAGGCCCTTACACAATATATTTATCTTCAATTGAATTGGCTCAGTAGAACTTCATTGTAATAAGGTGAAAAAATACCAAAGTATTTTAGTTTAAAAAATATTTTTGAAGTTATACTTCTTTGGGCGCATTACGCAAAAATGATGAGAGTGAAATTTTAAGATGCGCGCGCATCACCGTCACACAAAATTCACCAGTTGGACAGTATTCGAGTATTCAGTAGTATAAAACAGTATACGGAAACTGATCTGAAAAATATTGTGATAAAACGAATTTATACATTACGGTTTTATACAAGCTGCAATAATAGTGAGATCAAGAGTACAAAACCGTATACGTAACGGCTGTAACAAACGGCGTTGATTATGAAATTATTTATATCGTACTGTTATATAAAATCGATAGATTTCGCAAACAAAATATTATTTGAAAAGTCAACGGAATATCAAACATGGCGTAGATATACTTTGTATCTGACATTTGAAAGAAAATTAACAAAAACAACAAAAATATACTTTAAATTAACATTTTAAATAGAAAATTCTCTACAATAAATCTTAATCATCAAATCTAAACAAAAAGAATCTTAATTTATATAATTATTAACAGAACTATTCAATGGGTAAAACAAATGCAATTAAAATGCAATTTTTAATGATGCCAAAGAAGTATAACTTCTGAGGCGCGTACATAAGTACACGCACCCTTTTTTTTCATGCTGGCTTAGAAAAGATACACAATACATCTTCTCATCAACTATAATATTCTTATTAATAATGCAAAAAAAATAAAAAATCATGTTTGTTTTTTCGTACTTTATGCGCTGCCACACCGCAATACATGCCACGCACAATAACATTTTTATTCAATGTTTACTTTGTCATATATTGTAGAAATACCAAGCATTTCAACGATTAGTAAATAAAATATAATTTGAGATATTTTTATAAGTGTATTTTTTTTATTGTATTATCACTCATCTTTCGTAAATGTATCAATACGCAATTGAAAATTCTTATTGCACCTTCGGTGAGCAAAACAAACTTTGCATCTAATTATTATTGACTTCTGATAATGCAGATTCCTGTATTATTTCGTCTTATTTACAACTCCCAGTTAGCAACCAGGAGTTTTGCCACCTTACTGATAATGTTATTTCAACAGTAAATTTAACCGGTTTTTGAATATTGTTTCTCTTAGAATACGAATTAATAAATTTGCATTTAAATAACAATTATTATTACGAGTAGTGTCGATGCACTGTTTATAATATAAAAAACGGTAAAAAAATACATTTTTAATAAAATATAAAAAACGGTTATGTGATTCTTCCGCACAAGATTTTTCCGAACACAGAAACTTTCGTACAAAGTAAACTCCGGACACAGAATATTCCGCACATATTTAATATTGAGACAATAAATATTATTTAAACATACAGAAAATAGACACGTATATACATATTATTTAATCTTTTACTTGTTAACAATAAAATAAAACAATATTTTAAATACATATTTTTTTTAATGTTTGAAATATTGTGTGTCCGGAGTTTACTTTGTACGGAAGTTTCTGTGTTAGGAAAATATTGTACGGAATAATCATATTTTTTCTTGTACGGAGAATTCGTGTTCAGAAAAATCTTATATAGTAGGAATAGAAAGTACAGAAAAGCTTATGCAGAATTAGTGGTGACTTTAACTCTCTCGCCACACCAATTGGGTTGGAGGGAATTTTCAGACATTACAAACATGCATGCCTTCGAATAGAATTCGATTGAAAAAATGTTGTTCGTACTAGGATTTGGATTTCGTGAGGTCCGTCACGGAAGTCTACCACATTGTCCACTGAACTACGGACCCAACTATGTAATGGAATATATTTTTAAATTCTATTTTTTTTGACGAGATGTCAAAAGATATTATCTGAATACAAAAGAAAATATTCACATTTATTTATGTTATGTATCGATAATATAAATAACTATAAAATATCCCGTTTTCCTCTATGAATTTTTTACAATGCAATCACAAATTTTATCTCTAGAATGTCCAACATGCAAATGTCAACTGACAGGTGAATGCGAGCAAACACGTCGGCTTTGTAAAATGTTGACATGTCGGATTGACAGAGTAAAATATTTGTGACAAGCTACTGAACGTTGTCGGCAAATTAAAACAAACATTCCTCATACGGTGGGAACCTAAGGGTATTATCATTATTTATTTATGCCGATAAAAGATTATTTTCAAGACGTTTTTAAATCTCATACGATAAAAATACGAACCGAGCAGTTTGAATTGTCATTGAAAAAATAAACAACTTCTTTTCTGCCTTGAATGCGGTATGTTGATTATTTTATTTATATTTGAAACAATGCAATGAAGCAACAGTTATATTGTTATAGAGACAGCAAATATCATTTTACTTTCTGCACTTTAAATGCAAATGTAATATTTTTATGCGCTCGATCCAAACCAATTGTCTTGGATGTGCAATGCAAACTTTCAGATGCATCCTTGCATTTGTTAGTGGTTCGCCATACAAAGATGAAAGTCGTTATACTAAAAGCTCAGATTATTAATAAAACTAAGAAGTCAACGATAATAATAACAGATTGGCGTTACGGATTGACAAACTGTTTATAAGCATTATAATATTGAATCTCTTTATATAAATTATAATGAAATATGAAAATGTGTTTTTCTGACGATTTCATCAAACTAAATATAAAAACTATTGAATTAAATCACTATTTTTAACTTATTCTACAATTATGTATTAGAAAAAGAGCAGTTTCACTAAAAACGAGCATTTTCAACTAATAAAATAATATGTAGAGATATAAATCCAGTGTTTTTTTTTGAAAAAAAAAGACTCACTTGCTAAAGAATTGGTGCTTGCAGCAAAAAGTAAGAAACAATATCGTTGGAAAAATTCATAAAAATATAACGTTAAATTTGTTATTATAAGATTTTTTTGTTTTTTATTATTATTATCATGTAATATATGTAATTTTGATAATAGTTAAAATAAAAATAAATAAAAAAGTAGCCGTCTGTGTGGTCGAGTATTCAACGTCGTTGGCTTCGGTTACGGAGGTCACGGGTTCGAGTCCCAGTACGGAGAGTTTTATATATTGATTTTTCAATCGATTTATGAATTTCTGTTCAAAGGCATGGATGTATGTGATGTCTTGAATTCAAAATCCCACCCACCTTATCTCATAAACGGGGCGTATCGAGAGCGATTAGCTAACCACTAATGCTGTCCTAGCCCTATCCTTCTATTCCCACTCTCTTTGGAAAAAGAGAGGTTGAGCAACTGAGTAACAAGCAGTTCTCTTAGAGAAAAACTTCTGTTGAGATAAACTCCATTTGGAGTCCATATGTTCCACATTGAGAGCGGACATGGTAAAAAAAACTCTATTTTAATTTTTCATTCATAAAAAGCTTCCTCAAATAACTAGGTAATGGCTGACTGATAATGATGATAAAAAATTTCAGTATTGAGCTGTTTGTTCCGGAATAGTCACAGAAAAAGTTGGCAACCCTAACTGGGAGTGTGGCCCTTGAGAACCGCAATTGAAGCACCGAAATTTAATGAAATCATTTGCTTCCAGGTATTTCGTCGAATTTTGGTTTTCTCTCTTAAACATATAGTCATAGTCACGTATTATATTTTAAGTCGAAGATATGATTGTCGAAAAATATGTTTTTTTTTCTTCATAAATATATGATTCGTGAATTTATACAGCTAACAATCATATTCTTAAGTAAATATCACAGGGTGAAGGACGTCACAGACGCCCGGTTTTCTTCTTTGACTATTATTACAATTTCAAATTCTGAAACGTGATTTGAATTTTAAACAGCGCACCAGATGAAAAGTCTTCCCCTGGGAATAAATTTTCATCCCTTTCATTCAATAACCCATCTAAACCACCGAAATAAGCGAACGTTTCAAAAAAAAAAGAAATTTTATATTTTAAGAAAACCCACTTTTCAATTTTATTTTAAACAAGAGTTTTCTCCGAATAAAATCTTTGTGATGCTAATTCAAAAACTTTGCGAAATCATGTCGTTCAAAAGTCTTCTATAAATATAAATTTTGTTTTTAATATGTGAGAATCTTTTTGTAAAGTTCTCTTACTTCGTTTCCTCGCCAAAGAACGAACGATGATGTAGTTATAAAATGTTAAATTCCATATTAATTTTAGATATTGCTATATACATATCGACTGTGGTAAGGAGAACCCACAGTTTTTTCAAAACAGTTTTTTTCGATAATCACAATGTATCCAACTTTTTACACGTTCTATCAAAATTATGTAAGCTGCAAATGCCGAATTAGTATCCAAATTTAGCTTTTACGTTTGAAAAAAGACGAGCTTGTGAAAATTTAAACCAAGAAAAAAGACGGAAAAAAAAGTTTTTCCTAGACAATTTATTAAATTAATATTAGATTATATCAATTTAACACCATCTTAGAAGTCTCTGTGCACTTCAAGGTTGTGTTTATTTCATAATTTGCATATGGCTGAAAATCATCAAAACACGTTTTTTGTTCCTCCTGTAAAACTTGATATGTGTGGGTTACGTCCTTTTTCCTTTCCACAGTCTATATATATATCTGTTTTGCGAAAAAATTCTTCGAAATTATCTGTCTCCCGTCAGCTTCTTCTTTTCTTTCCAAGTCATCCCATAGTTTCGAAGTTTCATCAAGTACACTCAACACTATTTTACATGTTTTTAAGCCTAATTTTAAAATAACACGGTACACTTAAAATAAAGAATGTTATATTTTTAGCACGATTCCCAGGAACAAAATAAAAGTATAAGTGGATAACTGATTTCGTAATAACAATAAATTTAACAGCTCAAACAGCAATGACATACAAAAGGTTTCATTTGATCCTAACACATAAGATGTATTTACAAAATTTTAGCGATGAACGCAATTTATGCCCAGTCTCTTATAATTGTCCCCGTAAATGATCACGTACCGATGAAAAGTATTATTTTTTCTTAATTAAAATAAATATTTTGAATAATATTTTGTGTAACTTACTTATTATTGAGTCTTTATTGTTACCATTTTTTACACGATTTTCTACAACAGAATGTTGACGTTTTTTCAAATAACACTGTTTTTTAAATTGAGAGAACCAATAATATTTTTTTCTATGAATTTTACTGCTTTTTTATACACACTTTTTTGTGTTGAAAGATTATTCCGTTTTAATTAATTTATTTATTCCTTTGTACTTTATTCCACTTTATTTAAAAGGTCAGGACCAGTTTCGCTCATTGCAAAATGATAATAAAAATATGTTAGCAGTGCTATTTATACTAAAATAAATTGAAATAAAAGGTGTAAACAACAATTGACAATGAAAGTAATTTACAAATCACTCAAAATTACACAAAATTAAAATGTTTACCACCTTTAACATATAATTTAAAAAATCATCAAAGATTAATAAATTTGAAGTGATGACTGATGGTAATTATAAAAATAATTAAAATTTGGGAAATTTTAAAAAAAGTATATACATGACTAAATTAAATAACTTAATAATAATTTTATGTTTTTCCCGCTTCAACAAACAAAATCGACAGCCATTAAGATTCTGAAAAAGACATTTTTAAAAACCATACCAATTTTTACAAAAGAAATTTTAAAATATATATATGATATAAAAAAAGGGTGCGTGTACTTATGTACGCGCGTCAGAAGTTATACTTCTTTGGCATCATTAAAAAACATTTTTCAATTGCATGCAAATAATTAATTACAATGAAATAATAAAAGAACTGGAGAAGGATAGTCAACACAGTCAATAAAGCTCAGTTTAAATTTGAAAAAATAAATATATATTTTCTTACATTAAATGTAACATAAATTCTCTCATTATGCGAAAGTTATTTTTAAATTATGTTTACTGCCAATACTGCCATAGCATCTTTCGATAATGATTGAATCGGAACTTCAGTTATCAGTGGCTTATGATCACTAAAATATGATACGAAAAGTTTTGTATTAAAAGCGTGGAGATATAATGTAAATACTGCATCTATGGTAGTGCCATGTCGTGTTGTCGAAATCAGGGGAGGAGGATTCATGGCTAGATTCAAATCATTTTGGAAGAAATCAATAAGTGAACGAGCATCTTCACGGGAAAAATTGACGTTGAAGTCTCCACTTAAAATTACCGGTAACTTGTCTTCTCCTTTACCAAGATATTCTCCTTCAGCTGTTGTATATGGCCATAATATTCTTTTCAGGAAATGAATGATGTCGTTCATTTTTTGATTTGGAGTAATGTAAATTACCATCAAAACAATTTTGCTACCATCTTTCATTTTGCATTCAGCTACACAAAACTCACCAACTGATGTCACTGTTGAACTTGCCAATTCCGCCTGTCTCACTGTCATATCAATGTTTTGAGTAATGATATTGGTAGTGTCGTGCATATTCTGATAAATGGCAACAATCGCTTATATTGTATTATGCAATTGAAATTTGTTATACTAATTAACTCTTCATTAGCTAACCAGGTTTCATTTAAAAGTAAAACATTCGATTTTTGCACAATTGGATCAATGAGATCAATGGAATGAGCACGAAGACTTTGACAGTTAAAAGTATATATTGTCAACCCTCTCCTTTGATTAATAAAATCTAACAGATCATATATTCAATTTCAATCACTACTGAACGAGCGTGCCAACATGCGTGACTAACTTCAACCTGTGAATTTTGTGTGTGACGGTGATACGCGCGCATCTTAAAATTTCACTCTCATCATTTTTTCATAACGCGCCTAAAGAAGTATATGTAACTTCAAAAAATATATAATATGTACATCGTATGGTTATCAGAAACCTTGAAGGCGTGACAAAATCCGAGATGAAGAATTCAGGATTTAGGTATCTACAGCACATCTCCATGTACAGTTGTTTCGATGTATCCACTCTTTCCTCACAAAACTCCTGACAAAGTCAAATAACCCTACGTTTAGTATTCAAGGTGAGCATCCATCACGCTTTACGGTTTTCGTAAGGTACCATGACTCACAATCGCAAAGCAGCACCGTATATATGCATTGAATAAGTGGCACTTACCGTATTCAACTAACAATACATATAAACAAACTTTGAACGTACGTATAAAGACAACTATGTATCAATAAATAATCCACATACTAGTTGAAAGATTTCCTAGCGTCAACACAAGCCGTAGGGATCGTTTCCAATTGTTTTATATGACGCATTTAAATACAGTAGAGGTGTATTTATCGACTCGTCAATAAATCTCTCAAGTCAATTTGGATATATTGGTTGCCGGCAATAAATCGCTCTTCCGGCATACGTGATACTTTGGCATTAAAACTGTTATTCGAGTATGGAAAATAATTATTATTGATGGAATAGCTAGTTTTATGAAATTTATTATAGCGTTTGATGATACAGTTAAAAACGCATGAATTTTCCGAATTCGGGATATAAAATAAACTAACTTGTAAATAAATCATGCGATTGTTTTATTGAGAAAGAATAACTTTGTTACTTGATATTTTTTACTAAAATATTATTTAATTACACATTTATTTATATCGACTGTGGAAAGGAAAAAGGACGTAACCCACAGTTTTCTCAAAACAGGTTTTTCAATTTGTCAATTGTATGTTTTCGTTGATAACTGTCATTTAACATTTATTAAAAAAAAACTGTAAAATAAACACAACTTGTTGTACAGTAGATGGTGAAAAAATATGTGTTTTAAATATTGTGATGTATGTTGTGCCTCTAAATATTCATTGAAAACCAATATTCGAAGTATAGTTATAGTGTTCGAATATTCGACTGTGGAAAGGAAAAAGGACGAAGCCCACAGTCTTTCAAAACAGGTTATTTTCGATAATCACAATGTATCAAATTTGATACACGCTCTGTCAAAAGGATGCAAGCTGCAAATGCCGAATTAGTATCTAAATTTAGCTTTTAAGTTTGAAAAAGATGACATTGTAAAAAATTAAAACCAAGAAAAAAGACTGAAATAAAGGTTTTTTCTAGACAATTTCTTTAATTAATATTAGATTATGTCAATTAAACACCAGCTTAGAAGTCTCCGTGCACTTCAAGGTTGTGTATAATTAATAATTTGCATATGGCCCAAAATCATCAAAACACGTTTTTTGCGCCTCCTGTAAAGTATGATATGTGTGGGTTACGTCCTTTTTCATTTCCACAGTCGATATAATACATATTTTCATGTCACATGTGTAAATAGATAACTGATTTCATTGATATTTTTATAAACAAAAAAGTAATTTCAGTGGATTGCAGTTAGGCTTTCCAATCTCGGGATCCCGTCCAATTTTGTGATCCCGTATTTGTGGTTTCGGGATTGAGAAATATTTGGGGATTGAAAATTAGTCAATCCCGAAATCCCGGGATCACAAAAAGGCTCCGGGACTGGATACCATAATTGCAGCGGTGCAGTGCGATGCAAATGAAAGCCCGCACACATTACGCAGCTTTGGGTATAAACTCAATAGTTATATTAAAATTTGAATTATTTTCATCTTTTAAATATGATAGATCCAAAATTATTTTACACGCTAACGTTTGACTTGGAATATACCAAATAATGTTTTTAAAAAACTTTTATTGAGATACCTCCATTAGGAGGCCATGTGCTCCACATTGAAACCGGACATGGACTTTTTTTATTTTTTTTATTTGATGTATTATGTTAATCATAATAAGAAAAGTTTCATAAAATCAAACATTGATCTCGACAAACAATATTTTTGCCGCCTGTGTGGTCGAGTGGTCAACGTCGTTGGCTACCGCTACAGAGGGCACGGGTTCGAATCCCAGTACGGTCAGTTTTATAAATTGATTTTTCAATCGATTTATGAATTTCTGTTCAAAGGCGCGGATGTATGTGATGTCTTCAATTCCCCCCTCCCACCCATCCTATCCCATGAACGAGGCGTATCAAGAGCGATTAGCTAACCACTAGTCCTGTCTTAGCCCTTACCTTCTATTCCTACTCTCTTTGGAAAAAGAGAGGTTGAGCAACTGAGTAACAAGCAGTTCTCGTAGAAATATTTCTGTTGAGATAAACTCCATTAGGAGTCCATATGCTCCATATTGGGAGCGGACATCGTTAAAAAAACAAATATATATTTTAAGAGCATCCGCTATGTACTGTGTGTATGTTTGTTTGAAGAAAATAGAAATCATTTAATAACGTAAAAAATTAACGGATTTTTTCAGTATAATATCTCTAACAGATTTTTCATCCAATAAGTTACTTCAATATCAAGACTAAGTGTTTTTTTTTACATGAAGGTCCATGATGTTTTCTAAAAATATGACAAAAGATGCTAATCAACTTTAAATCTTTTTGGTTTTCACTCAACAATACACGTTATGCAAATGAAATAAAACTACAATAGCCGCCCAAGGAATGAATACTTTGCCGCAGCGTGAAATCAGTAAAAGCTAAAAAGTAAAACAATTTTCACAAATAGAAACAGAGAGGGAGTTTTCTAAAATCCACACAACCTTTCAGACTACCAGACGCTATATAGTGGTTAAAAAGCTCCCAGTTTCAAGCAAATACCTTTCTCAAGGAGAAAATTAAACTCGAAGGGTGACACCGTATTGAAAATTATTTTTTGAATTTGGTTATAAATTTTATTTTTCTCGATACATTTTTGGATCTCACTTCGTTATAAAGTACGGAAAGGGTATCTAATAATGTATTAAATATTAAAATACACGATGTCTTTTATAATCACTACATTTTTTTAATCAATTTATATCAATACTCTCTTTTTCTCAATTTATTTTTTAGCAGAGTCTGTTCGAAAGCAAGAGTGTTTGTGATGTCTAAAAATTCCCTTTCACCCTTCGGATCCTTAAATAACTGGATGTATCAAGAGCGATCAATTAACCCTCTTTGAAAAAAGAGGTTGAGTAACTAAGTAACAATCAGCTCACGTAGAAAAAAAACTCATACCACTGCCACTTTGCCACACATTGGAAGTGGACATGGATTCAATTAAAAAATCTCTAAAAAACAATAAATAAAAAAGGCTCATTATTTTTAGAATCTGGACTTGTCGACTGGTAATTTTAATATTATTTTTCATTTTATTTTGAAATTATTTAGATTGAGCATTGCATCCATAATCCATATTAATCATTGAGATTTTGTGCATTTCTCTTAACCGTGTTAAAGCGAAACCGCGTAATTTTGTTGTAATGTTTCTGTATAGTAATTTTCGTAATATTGTATGTTTTTACAAAGAAAACGGGTTTCATATATTATATATAATATTTTTAACATAAATTTCTATGTTAGATTTAAAATTACATGAATTTTTTGATAATGTCCAAGAAAAGTAACAGGAGAACAGGGTCACTTCTATGGGTGGACGTTTTATTTTCGTTAGTATTTTAAAGTAGGATGCTCGCTCTGACGGTACGTTGCAAAGGGAATTCCTACAAAGGAAAATGCAAACTTTAAAGCTCTTTGTGTTAAAAAAGCTATCCAAGTGACATCACACTACTTTTTTAAAAGTAAATTTTTACCCATGAATATATTTTATGTACACTTGGTGAAAGATATCAATATTAACCAAAAATCATTACTGTCTCTCTTTAACATGCTACTTACTTATATGCAAACGATCTTTTTTTGAGTCGGAGTCGCTCAGTTTTTTTACAACTCCGGCTCTATAGGGTTGGATATGACAAAAAAAATAAAATTAAGAGGATATTTCGTGTTCTTCTATTTTATTGAATTATCTAAATTTATCTCACATTATATTCAACAAATGCGCCAATACCAACATAAGGAATGTAAAAAATACTGTATAGCAGTCACGACACAATACTGGAAGGAAAAGATAGTCGGAAGTTTATTATAACCACGTCCCTATCGGGTGTCCCAAAAGTCGTTTGTCATTTTTATCGCAAAGATTTTCATTGGCAATCTATTCGATCCATTATAAAACTGTTATTCTATTCAAAGGCGCACCACCTAGTCGATTTCTAGGTACACTGAGACAATGTTTGGCAGAGGTCGATAACAAATATTTATCAAATAATTTCGTACAAAAAAAATAATTAATTACTGTTTTCAAATAAAAACAAAAAGGCTTATAGTATTTATATAATATTTAGATGACACATTGTTAGAATAAAATAATTATCTTATCCTGCCATTTCTAATCTACCAACATTTATTTTGCAACGTATATGCATGGATACACAGTATAAGGATATGTACATAGATTCAACGTTACAAGGATATAAAGAATAATAACTTAGTTAAGTTACACCATTTAAAAAAAAGTATTTTATTATGATTATCAGCTTGCTGTCTGTAACACCACAACACAAACACTAGTTGTTGCTGTCTTGTTTGCTAATTATGTTATCAATTAAATTGAGATAATTAAGTGTATGTTAATAAGTAGCACTGCAATCCGGTAAAACATATGATTGTAATCGTATCTAATTAATAATACAATATGCAATTTGAATCGTTCAAACTATGTACATTCTCACAAATTTTAAGTAACAAAAGAGTTATTAAATATATTAGATGTTTGCGTTGATCAGAATTATTTCCAATTTAACAATACAATTTATAAACAAACAGAAGACCTTGCAATGGGAAATTGCCTATCACCGTTGTTAGCTGAGTTTTATATGAACTATTTAGAAGATATTTTTTTTAGAAACAAAACAGAAGCCAAACCTATAATATATTGGTTCCGATATGTAGACGATATTCTTTGCCTGTTTAATGGAACGGATGGACAAATAACTAACTTTCATAACTTTATAAATTCATTAGATAAAAATATTAAATTCACTCTAGAAGTCGGAGGCAAAAATATTAACTTTCTTGACCAAAATATTTCGAAAGCCGACCTTTTCGGATGTTGTGATCCATAAAAATTCAATGCACCCATTTTCTTATAAACTAGCCGCATTCATTCAGAAATACATAGACTTGTGAGTGTTCCGAACGAAATAAACTTTTATATCGAATTGAAAATCATCAAACAAATCGCCACAAACAATGGATACGATATATCTCTTATAGACAATATTTTATCAAAAAAACAAACTAAACTTGCAGAAAAAATGTTTTTTAAAGGTATAGTGTCGAAGGACATAGATCATACTAAGCATTGGCGTAGAATCATTTATTTAGGAAATACAAGTCTTAAAATTTAAAAACAGCTAGCTGATTAGCTGAGTGTTGACCAGTTTTTTACTGTAAAAATTCTTTAGGTAAATTATTAGTTAACAATAAAGATAAAATACATTACTTAAATAAATCCGGGATTTATAGATTGCAATGCTCTTGTTGTACAAAGTTTTATATCGGCAAAACAGAAAAAAACACTGAACATCCGAGTTTTAGAACATATGGAAGCCTTTAGATTGAAAAAAGACACGTCTACTTTTCCTAATCACTTAATTTCGGAAGGACACGTGTTCAATCAGGAACAAGGGATAAAAATGTTACACCCAAATACGGAGAGTCATAAGCTCTTTCCCCACGAAATTTTGGAAATAAATAGAGCACAACTGCATAGTCTTCCGATTTTAAATGAATTATTAAACCTTCCGGGATCTCCACTTCTATACCCTATATAATCATAAAATCATATAATCATAAAAACCTTTGCCGACAAACAAATAAATATAATTCTTGAAACTACTTACTACTCAAATCTGTTGGCATTCCCATGAGCTTATCCTTTTCGCCAGCAATGGCTTTGGACTCAGTGATGCATTTATTTCTTATATAAACACGAAACTTTCATTTACTAAGCGTTAGTTCAAGTTCATCCGTGCACTTGAACGCCTGAAGATGCCGAAATGCGAAACCCGGGTCGTTAGTGATAAAATCTGTGAGAATGTACATAGTTTGAACGATTCAAATTTAATATTGAAATTCCACCAAGCACCTTCAGTCGAAATCTTAAATTAGACAATGTAATATATTTAACAGATGCATACACAAGGTTGTCGATGGCTTGCCTAAGGGGTCATATCGATAAGCCAAACAATGGAATTGTAGAAACACAATACAACGAATTCCGATGGACCAATGCTCTGATCAATTTTATTTTACCAGGCCTTTAAAGTTTTGAAATTATATTATTTATTATACAATGGTGTGCCAACTCTACGATCGATGAAATCGTATCATTACATTTCTGTTAGTGTGCATATTGATTTAAAAAATAATTAAAGATGTAATCTTTTTTGAAAAATATATTTATCCTTTATGGAATGATGTAAATTACTTCAAGTATTTTTTAAAATCCATGTTCGCTCTCAATGTGGAGCATATCGATGGCTTAGCTCCATAGTGCTACAATTAGTAATTGGTTGTTTGAAGATATGGTTGACCAAAGTTTTGACAAATCTAAACTGACTTGATTTGTAGAAAAGTGATAATTATTAGTTTTTAATGGAACTATGGAAGCGAGATATTCGAATATAATGAATAATATAACTGAAAACATAAAGTTTTTGAGTTATCGTTCGACGATATGACATCTGCAACGAATTTGAAATGCTTGTTACTCATTTGCTTAAATTCTATTTTTCGAATAGAGTAGTAGGTAGGGCTTATCGGTTTTCAAAAGTCGGTTTTAAAAACCGTTTTTTGCTAAATTTGCGACATTCGAAATCCGTTTTTTTAAACTTCGTAACCGCATGTACTTACAGCTCTTTAAAAAAAATCAATAAATAGATTTTTGAGAAACCACAACAAAAAATCTTCAAATTTAATAACACTAAAGGCCGAATTTCCCATATACAAGTCTACAAAAAAAGATACGAATAAATGGATCTTTCATTTGATGCATTAAATACCATTTGCCCCACATCATTAAGGGTATTTTCGGTATCAAGATTTTTTTTAGTAAACTTAGATTATCACTAAGTGATCGATCAGTTGACGCTTTGTGTTTTCTTTAATCATATTTTCTGAAGAGTAACACCAAATAATTTCTTGTTGTATATTATTATGTATATTAATAAACAAAATAAAACGGATATTTTTTTCGTTATTTTAATTGAATAATCTATTTTTTGTAAAACTTCTAAAACCGGATAAAACAATATTTTTTTATTGAAAAAAACTCTCGCAATACCGGGAACCCAGTTTCGGTAATACCGGTATTGCAATCCCTGTTTACGAGTGGAAATCTTCTTTCTTAATTATTACTGACAAGTCATTCTGCCCTTAAATAGAAGAAATTAGTACGCAATTAATTTGTAAAGAGAAACATTGACAAACCTTGTTAGCACCAATTAAGGACATCTTCTCTCTTTTTAATATCAAGCAATTAGTATAATGTCAAATTTTTTGAGAATTCGTAAAAAATGTTTATTTACAAACAGATTCTTTTTATATTACTTCATCGTTTTTGAATCTGGCATAGACCCAAATTTGTAGAATGAGTTAAAATGATTTTTATAATGTTTGGACTTATTTATATTATTTTACTCACAGGTGCGCGCTATAAACGTATTAAAAACATTTCAAAAAATATTTATAATTAAAAATATGTATTATTTATGAAATGTATGGCATTGTATTAAATTTATATTTGACTTTGATTACATGTATACATGCGATTCAAATAACAGAATACGATGTTTCGTTTAAGCGTTTTATTCCAGATGTGCGTTGTTTTTTCTTATGTGTGGCAAATAATATTAATTGTTAGGAGTAAATTAAAAATCTATCATGCATATCGACTGTGGAAAGGAAAAAGGATGTAAGATGTAACCCACAGTTTTTTCAAAAAAGCTTTTTTTCGATAATCACAATTAGGGCTTCCAATTAACCGGACTTTCCAACTAACCGGTTTTCGGTTTTTTTCTGGAAATAAAACCGGTTAACCGGTTTAAACCGAAATATAACGTATTTGATTGGGTAGGTATGCAAAAAAAAATGTTTTTGTAGAAAATTTTAAATATGTGTCCTAAATGCTCCAATTTTAATGAAAAATCGATATTTATCTAATAGATGGAACACAGAAAGCATTATACATATATATATATCAAATGTGGAAAAATATTTTATGATAAAATAAGTCAAATAAAAAAATAGAACTTGATAATAAAACTCATCAAAAGGAAGATCTTTAAATAAATGCATTTATTTTTTAATCATATCGAGTAGACAGGACATCCAATGCTTAGACAAAAATATAGTAGAATACAATAATATTAGCTAATATTATGTCTCCACTCCCACTTTGAAGCATATAGACTCAATTATTTGTTAACGAGAACTGCTTGTTACTCAGTTGTTGTTGCTGCAAATTGTTTCCACTTCTACGCAGTGAATTCATTGTAAAAGATTTTTCTTTTTGAAAAAAAAAATGAAAAATAAGTAAACGAGTATTTTTGATAAAACGCGGTTAACCGAGTGAAATAAACCGGTTTTCGGTTTTGTTCAAACCATGCGATAAACCGGTTAACCGGTTTAGGTTTAAACCGGTTTGGAAGCTCTAATCACAATGTATCCAACTTGATACACGTTCTATCAAAAGGATGTAAGCTGCAAATCCTTAATTAGTATCTAAATTTAGCTTTTAAGATTAAAAAAAGACGGGTTTGTGAAAATTTAAACCAAGAAATAAAACTGGAAAAAAGTTTTTTCCTAGACAATTGCTTAAATTAATGAGTATGTAAATTGAACACCAGTTTATACATCTCCGTGCACTTCAAGGGTGTATTTATTTTACAATCAAAACACGTTTTTTGTGCCTCCTGTAAAATTTACTATGTGTGTGTTACATCCTTTTTCCTTTTTAAAGTCGATATTAAATCGACTAAAAATACATAGAATAGATTAACATCCAGTTGCTCAAGTATTTTTTTTCTGAGAGATAATGGATAAAAGGACGAAGGAAATAAAATAACATTTGCTGGCTAATCGCTCTCGCTACGTCCTATTTTTAAAAATCAGTATGTCAGAATGAGGTTTAAATATCACTGACATTCTTTGAACACAAATCTATTTATCGATTTAAAAATAAATTTATGAAAAATTTTGTACAAGGATAAGATTTTATATAAGATTGAAAATTTCCTGGATAGTTTCTGCTAGGTTTATTCTGAGATTAAAGCTATTCTTACTAAATATAATATATGTCTTAAGATTGTTAAATATATAAAGCTTATCGATTTTGCAAATAACGTGACAAAAGAATAACAATAGAATGGAAACTGGACATATTTACGGAATAGCGGAAAACGTGCAGAAGTGCAGTTACTTTGTCATTGTTTAACAATATTAAATTTTAACTAAAAGTACATGTTTTAGTTAGGTTGTATCTTTTACATATAGGAAACACGTTACTTTAGAGTTATTCGAATCCGAAGATTTCATGCATGCTTAATAACATGAGGACGTATATAGATTTTCGCAGTTATGAGAGAAATTAACATCTTTAGCGAAAGGATTGTTGAAAATAAAGTTAAAATATTATAATATTTATGATTTATTTTCAACAATCGTTGTCTTTAAAGATGTAAATTTTAGAAAAACTGCGAAAATTTAGATGCGCCCAAATGTTATTAAACATGCGAATTACTGAATTAAAAAGTTTTTTTTTTTTAGAAAGTTGATATTTATTATTATATTATATATTGGGTTTTCTGTATATTCCGTACTCGATATCGAACATCTGGAAAAAGTTTTTAAGCGCTGGCATTATTATATTCTTCAATTCCACAATGTATGTATGTAGTAATGGAGACTGGATTTTTCAATCGTATTTTTTACTACCTTATATTGTAAATTATACAAATATAACATGGCATATATGTACGTATTCGCTGTATGCAATTAGAACTTATTTCACTGAACCAGCGTATGTTGTAAGGAAACTGCAAATTACACTCGGTAAACATTGAGAGAATAAACTAACTGTGGACACGTTTATTCGGAACCCGAAGTGCACTAAAAGTTGTAGATTCAGTCGCTAGGGTCACATGTGGCGCTGGAAGTGCCCGCTGGACGTTACTATTCCCGCCAAGTTACGTCGTTGCCGCGCGCGATAATTCCGCCTCCATAAAGTAGTGATGAACTCATTTGAAAGCTCGGTTTTATGGATCGTCGCAGATTAAAAATAAATTTCATTTTACAAAGTTATATAGCATTTAACACTTTCCAGTCAACAGTAGCTGGCTAATATTGTCAAAGAAGACATAGAAAATGAAAGAGAGATACTCTAGTAATTTGGAACAATTGTTCCACTGTTGGACCATACTAACTAAGTATCAAGTATTTAGAATAAGTGTTATCAACTCAAAAGACCTTCCCATATAAAATGTAAATTTTTTCAACAAAATTTTAGTGTATATCAACCAATTCAAGTCTTTGGCAATTGCTCTTGCATCAGGCGATCGATTATATAGTTTTACACTATTCTGTGAGGATCTACTGGAAATATTGGAAAGAAAATTGACGTAGGTATACAAAAGTATTTAATGACACTCGAAAAGTTTGTTTTTTTTTATTTAATTGATGAAAAATTAATATATCTCATAATACAGTATAATTTCTGGAAGAAAGTGAGTCACAATATATACGGTAAAACAGGGTTACCAACCCTATGTCCGCGCCCGCCAACTAATTTATCAAATCGTTAAATCGGGTTTTGAGATTTTCAAATTCCTCGGTGGGCTAAAAAGAAAAATTTCCGGAGATATTTTGGGGAAAAAGTATAGGAAATTAAGGATTTCCTCGGTGAGCTAAAAAAAACGAGTCACGGTGATATTTTGGGCAAATCGGTAAATTTCTGGGTTTTGAGATTTTGAAAAATTGTGGTTCTCGCCGCCCTACCAATATTTTAGATTGCGCTCTAGGGTTCAAAAAGGTTGCTAACACCTGCGGTAGAATAGCAAGTGTAATTGAAGCAGCTATTATCTAAGTCAACTAAATAACAGAAGCAAAGGAATCTTTACTGAAACTATCAAAGAAAAAGAAACGTTCAGATGAATCGAGATTTTTTAATGATTTTACAAAAAAGAAGATGGAAGAAGATTAACAAAAAAAGAAAAAGATGAACACCGTTGTTGAGAGGCAGAAGCAGAAGGACAAACAAGACCAGCAGACGTATTAATGAGTCACCCTGACGAAGGAGAAGTACCTACCTTTCTCATTGCATCTCATCACCACTGCAAACACACATCAACGAGAATGGAAATAGTAAAACCCACACAAAACCTCAAATAAATCCAATGAAAGGAATAAAAAAAGCGTGAAATACATTTATTTTCTAAATCTGTTCAAATTATTAATGTTCATTGTTGCCAACAAAACGGAAAAAGGCGAAGAACATTATCAATCGATTCAATTCTAAAACAGCAACGTACTTTAAGGGCAAATGTTGACTTGGGTACATGACTTGCATTGGCAATATTTTTCACGCTCGTGCGATTATTCATGCCTCATTCTGAAGGAAAGGCTACAAATATAAACGACTTTCTTACATGTCTACTTTCAAATGATTTTAATAAAATTTTATATTGAAAAGATACTTACAAGGAATTACTTTCTTACCAGTAATTGCCCAAACTCTCACAGAGGGTTGGCTTATTACACGGAGAAAGTGAATTACGAAGACTACGTGCTGTTTATTGTTGCCACCTTTTTTAATAATCTTCTGCAATGTTCTTTTCAAACAATATGACTATGGGGTATCACATTCACATACAACTTGACTTCAAATTAAATTTATTTGTATTACGAAAAGAAAACCTTGCATATCGCATTGCTTGTTAAGATTCTTTGTTTGCTATCACTGCACTGATAGATACTCGTAGATGGCGCATAGTCGACGCGGAAGAAACTAATTACGTTTCCCTCGAAGTAATATAAGACATTTCAGAATACACTTTAGGTATACACGTGCTTTCAATTTTAAAAAGATTACGTATTTTAAGTATATGAAAAAAAACTTAATTGGATTAAACTTGTTCAAAAATTAAGTTTAAATTATGGTATTATTATTATTGGTTACACTAATTAGATAATGATGACTATTAACGGAAAGAACATAAACAAAAATGTTTTATCTAGTTGTACAGTGATTTCGCTACTTTTGATAAATTTATCTGTTTTCATTAAAGTGCTATAAAAAATATATTTATTTAAAAAATTGTTTGGAATGTTGTATTATTTTGATACCATTTGTTGTCAATAACGAAGAACAGTCATGATGTAAAATTAGTATCTTTAATTCCTAAGTTTGAAAATACTTATATACAATGAAAGACTAATAAAAAACTTTATATTATAAATCATTGTTTTATTTAAGAGTAAATTTGTTTTGTCATTATTTCGTCATAAAAGGCGGCCGTTAAACTACATACACATAACGAGTGGTGGTGGAACAATAAACAATCAATTTGTATTTAAAGATTCATATTTTGCATATCAACGAAGAAGTAATTGATTTTTGAAGAAATATGTTTTTTTAAACAAATAAACAATGTGGGCCGTCAGGTACTATTCTGTTATTGATAATCAGCTTTGAGTATCACAAAGTTCTTTCTCTAAAAGTTTTATTTTATGTTGATTTAATTAAGAAGAAGGAACATATTCAAAAAAAAAATGATACACTAAAGAGAAGTGTAGTTTAATAATAATATAACATAACTTGTTATAATACTAGATCAATTTAGAAAAACGCTTGATTTTTAAACAAGCATAGCACTTAATTACAACGGTGCAGATTTTGTAAATTCACAAAGTTATTTGTCGCCACCGATCATTATCAATACAAACGCCACTCACGTTTGTCTTACAATATGTAAATGAGATGTCATCTCTTAGCGCGACGTTCTCAATTAGGTACCAGACACATGTCTCAATGCTTCATGCGAATTCAAAGGAGGAGGAAAATCCCTTTGAAATAAACAATCCACAGAAGATCAATTACTTCGTGTATGTGTAAACTGCAGGCTGCGCACCTCGCCAGAGATATTTGTCATTGATTTCTACACGTAATAAATAATTTGTAAGCGTTGCGCAACTCGGTAAACAAACTTCTGGCAGGTTTATTGAATTCAGTAATAACTTTTATAAGATAGTTGTGTTAATTATTATATTAAACAATGTATCAAACATTCAAGTTACATAAGTCGCGTTTTAAGTTATATTTATTTACCCAAGTGTTTCGTTTTCAGCTAATATCGTCTGCAAAGTGTAGACAACCATATGAGTTATCTTTAAAAATAAACATCCCCAGTCCCAAGTAGAGAATCCAATCCCAGATCCTTTTTTGATCATGGAATATTGGGATTCACAATTATTTCGGGATTGGGTTTCTGGGATCCCGGGACTGATCACTGGCAAAAAGGTGAGGAATTGAGAGTTTGCGAAATAATTCTCAACTCGAAGACCTTTTTTAGCTCGATGACTTAATGTTGCAAATTGACAGATTACACAATTATTGAAAAATGTGTACTCATTAGAAAAAAATGCGAATTGAGAGATCGTACAATTATTCAAAAAGGTGAGACTTTTAAAACTATTACAGCTCATATAACTACTAAGACGATCCCGGGACTAGGGGCTAGCAATTTGGCCAGGATCCCGGGATTGGAGGCCCTAGTCCCAAATAATGCAAATTGATTTTTGGTATTTTTAAAGTGGAAGAAAAAAATATTGATTAAAAAACAATGTACCGAAAAAGAATAGCTTAGAATTCTTAAGCCCCTTCAAAAAAATCAATTATTGGTAAATTACATTATATTCTGTTCTTCAGAAAAATTATCAATAGTAAGTAGTTTTAAGTTAAGTTTAAAAGTCAACGGTGTGCAAAAATGGCAGTACTTTTTTACTGATAATCTTTGTATCATATAGGGCGGGTATAAATTAATTAATTGATTGAAGTCTATTGAATACGTTAGTGGCGTAACCACCATACAACGGAGTCTATGCAAATCATAAGGGCACGTGGGCTCAATGTCCCCCCAAATTATTATTCACATTTAAACGAAAAAAGAAAATTAAAATGAACAAATGGTGAAGGTCTTTTTCGCATGTACGTGCGAAATAAAAATAGCCGTTTTTTTATGCAATGAATATCGGGATCACAGATTCGGTATAACCGGTATTGCAATTCCTAATTGAAAGTCTATCAAGTAAATCGGTTATCTTCAGTTGTTTGCAGTTTTCTTATATTTTTAAATATTACATTATCACTATAATTAGCGATGTATTTTCTAAGAGTCATTACCTTACGCCTAGAAGATGGTTAATGCGTGAGTAAATATGTTATAATGTTTCCATGTAGACAGATGTAAATTCCATTCTTACCTTATGCGCTCAAGCTCTCAAGAGTTATTTGCTTTATATCTTCTTTTAACAGTAAGACAAGGCGATAGCCATTTCTGCAGTCATTTATATATTCAAGTACTGCTCAGTACACTCGACCAAAATGGATATCGCCTGCGATGGATATCATATTTTCAGACCGTATTATTCATTCTATGAAGACTTTTCTTCAAAATAACCATTTCTCTTGACTTTCTTAACGAGAGGGAATAATATTCCGTAAGTATGGTTGTAGTTTTTATCCCGGGATTCCAACTAATTTGGCAATCCCGTAATCCAGAGATTAAGAAATTCACTATAAAATGTAAAATCTTAATTCTTTTTGATGTACATACTACCATATATTTTTATAAGGGTTGTGGAGTCGTGTAAAAAAAAGACAACTCCGATTCGGAGGAAACTTTTCAATAATTTCATTTTTAATTTGAATTGTTTGAATTTTGTACTTTTCCATGAGTTTTGTCGCTAACGACCCGAAAGATGCCGAAAGGCGAAACCCGGGTCGTTAGCGACAAAACTCAAAGTGGAAAAGTACAAAATTCAAACAATTCAAATTTTATATTGAAATTCCATCAAGCACCCTCAGTCGAAATACTCGATTATAATTTCATTTTTACTTATATATCATCAGATCATCTTTAGTCAGCCAAGCATAGAATTTCAAAACTTTCGACTATTTTGTTTGAATACACATCATTAAATATTTTTTTCGAGCCGATCATTTTTTACTACTCCGACTCCGGCAAAAATACGACAAATATAATAAATAATGTAGTAAGTCCACTTTTTTACTTGAAGCCTGAAATTTATTCTGTATTTCGTTATCAAAATCATTTTATTAGTTAATTACTCAAACATGATTAAATAACAAAATAAAAATTAAGCACACTTGGAAGGCAGCATGACTTGAAGGGTATAGCATGTTGAAATTCATTTGGACATTGGTAAGCTTAAATAGATTAAAGTCATACATTGAAAGGGAGTTCTCGGTTTGTCAAACTGTTCGTGAACTTCGGGCATTTAAGTTTAAAGTTTCCAACAAATATGTCGGCACAAGAATAATGGAGGGCTGCAATGTTGCGGTGTAATTCAATTTGCGTTCGGAATTAACGTCTGTATGAATGTGAACCACTCTCACCAGACGAGAGACGGTCCTTAGTCTTAGTTAGGGCTTGTTGGCTTTCAAAAACCTGGTTTGAAAAACAGGGTTTTTAGCAGAATTAGTGACAGTCAAAAGGTGGTTTTTTCAATATGTTTTTTTTTCTTCAAAAATCGACGTTCGCTTCCAATGTAGAGAAAATGCCCCCCCCCAATGGATTACTTATATAGAACTAATCGAGAACTGCTTATTACTCAATTGCTCAACTTATTTTTTTTTCGAAGAGAGTAGGGATAGAAAGGATAGGGTAAGGACCAATGTTCCCACTAAGGAAAGAGATTAGCTGCGCGGAAATTTCAAAGGCTGCGCGACCGATCAAATATTAATTGAAAAACTGTCTTATAGTACGCGCCAACCCTGAATGAGTGCGCGGAAGCTTTTCAACTGCTGCGCGACCGAGCACGCATGCAACTTAAAGGGAACGTTGGCAAGGACAGGATTATTTTAGTAGTAAGCTTATCGTTGTCTCAGCGCCCTGTTAATTTAGGATTGGAAGGGTGTAAGAATTTTTTGAAATCCATGTCCACTCCCAATGTGGAGCATATGGCCTCGTAATGCAAGTATATTAACATATTTTTTTCTACGAGAACTGTTTGTTACTCAGTCGTTCAACCTCTCTTTTCTAAAGAAAGTAGTAGGAGTAGAAAGACAAGGCTAGGACAGGACTAGTGAAGGTATTTGTAGACATCACAAACACCCATGCCTACGAACATAAATCGATACATCGATCGAAAAACTTCTGGGAATGTTTGTTCTGGAACTCGAACTCGTGAGGTCCGTCACGGAAGCCAACAACGCTGACCGCTGTGCCATAGGACACGTCAATTTAAGAATATCACAAACATAAGTAGTTTCATATTTTCTTACTAACCCTATCCAAAGACAGAGATTAAGCGTCTGACTTAAAACCAGTTATCGTTTAAAAAAAGATTAGAAGATTCATTAGGGATTAGTATACTCTAAATTAAAAGAGAGCAGTTAAACCTTAACTGCTCTCAACCTTCTGCTTCTTCAACCTTGGTAAGCAACTCGGCAGAGTTGCTATCATACATAACTATTCCTTCAGGGGCTTAATGAAGGTTTCATATTTTCTCACAGCGAATAAGTGCATCACAGATTGGATATCAAAAATGACAAATTTTTCATCGTCGTAAACATTAAATCCTGACATTGATTATATGAATTAACTCACGGTGAATGAATTGAATTGATACTTTTTCATCCAAATTGCACTTCGGATAATTTACTTTTTTAATTCTCCCCCCTCATCAGCATCCATCAAGCCACTGGTAGAAAAACATGCCAGAGCCGCAGTGGTGTAAATTATATATAATATTATTTTGTCGACCTCGGTGGTATAGTGAATAAAATCTTTGTGTATCAATTTAGTCAATTTAGTCTTTAGTTTATTTTTGAAGTGTTATATATATCGTATTATACCCTCAAAATGTTATTTAAATGTATATTGTCAAAGGACATAGAAAATACTAGGTATTGGCGTAGAATCATTTATTTAGGAAATACACGTCTTAAAATTAAAAAGAGTGCAATTGAACAGTCTTCCGATCTTCAATGATCAGCTGCACATGCCTGGCTCGCCGCTTTTATACCCAATATAAATATAATTATAAAACCTTTTCCGACAAACAAAAATAAATATAATTCTTAAAATTACTCCCCATTCAAATCTGTGGGCATTCCCATAGGCTAATATTTTTAGCCAGCAATGGCTTTAAATTCAATGATAAATTTATTTCTTATATACACATGAAACATTCATTTACTAAGCGTCAGTTCAAGTTCATCCGTGCACTTGAACGCCTTAAGATGCCGAAAAGCGAAACCCGGGTCGTTAGTGACAAAATCTGTATGAATGTACATAATTTGAATGATTTAAACTTAATATTGAAATTCCACCAAGCACCTTCATTCGAAATCTTAAACTTTCTTTAGATCTTTCTTCTTGATCACGATTTTTACATGCCCTTCTTGTTTCAAACATAAAAGCTAAATTTAGATAATAATTCGGCATTTTCAGCTTACATCTTTTTGAAAGAACGTGTATCAAGTTCTATAAATTATGATTATGGAAAAAAGACGTTTGAAAAACTGTAGGTTATGTCCTATCTCCTTTATAAAGTCGATATCGTTCATACCAAATAAGGGATAACTGTGTTTCTAATCAATTATTAAATCGATTGCAATACGGAATACAACCGTGAAATCTCGTTTATCGATCACCTTTTTTGGATTGCTATCTACTGCGATCAGCGATGTTTTTTTTTATCTAACCTACACGTGCAAGTCGCTCTGTTCTCACAAGTCATTACCGAGACCATAATTTATATTTCTCATATGAGTAGAGTGTAGTTAGATTTACGTTTCATAACACAACGCTTTATTTTACCCTGTCAGGAATTATTACAATACTCTCAGCTTGTCCGATTCTCAAGCGCCATTGTGAGTACAATGTGCTATACGATATTATGCTGTTTGTGCGGCAATTATATCAAAATTATAAATAAACTACAGTTGGATCAACAAAAAGTGGCAGTTGAGTTAATATGTATCAAATTCTTACTGCAAAGATTGTCACAAAACAAACTATAAGAAATTGATTTATAATTACTTATTTTCTACCAAAACTTTGATAGAAAGATAAGATAAATGACGTTTTTTTCACATTCGGCTCAATAATCAGCAATTTCCACAACTAATTCTAAAAAATATTTTTCAGATTTCGTGAATAAACACCACAGTGTCGTAGTGACAAATATATTTTGGAATTAATTACCTCAGTGTAAAAAAATAAATAATCAGCATAAAAATTTTACAGCAAGCAAGAAAAACAAATTATTTAATATAATAGTATGAATTTTTAAAAATAAGTACGAGTGCTGCTTGCGAGGACGGGTAGTCAACGTCGTTGGCTTTGGTTACGGAGTCATTGGTTCGAATCCCAGCACAGTCAGTAAATATATGTATTTGAAAGATTGCAACCAAAACTGACAATATATATACATTAAATATACATTAAATAAGCATTTCATAAAAGACAGATATTTATTACAAAAAATGACAATGATGAATTAACAATACCTTAAATTAGTCATATATTTAACACATTTTCATTGAAGTCACGTTGGGTTTCTATTTAAGTCGTTAAAATTAAGTAATATTGTACATTCAAAATATTTATTGGTATGGTTTATCTATTTTTTCAAATTCATCTTGAATCATTGTTTGGTAGTTGTTAAATTACTTTACTTGAAGTACATGACATAATTATATTGAATAAGCAACTAAAACGCAAGAAAAACTCATATGCCATGTAACATTACCACAACTATAAAATGATAATTTGAAAAATGATTTTGGTATGAAAACGATTTTCTCAAGTCTATACGTTTTATATGAACTTGCAATTCGTTTATATGATTTATTAAAATAACATATTGAAGGTTCTTGATGAAATATAATTTTACACGATTTATTACTGGCAGATAACTAATAGCCCATACAAGCATTGTGCTGATATTTATGTATGCACTTATATAGGTTATATCAAGGTTTAATTATCTGTAGATACTCTTAACCTCTTGCCCGCGTAAGACCGCTATGGACGTCGTAGCTGACATGCCCTCAGCGCGTACGACGTGTATAGCGGTCCTAGGCGTTGCGCGGAGTTTTGAGCCTCATATAACCGCTATCTCTAATGTTTTAGGGTTCAAAATCGGTTAAAAATATTACTGATAACATATATTATCAATACCATCTATTGGATTTGGTCAAAAATATTTTAATATTGGCTAAAATTATTTATTTGTGGAATCTACCAAGCACGCATCTATGCTAGGGTTGAATGAAAATAAGCAATCGAGTGCGGGTGAAATTGAATATGTTCCGAGAATTATTATTCTAAGCATGGCACGGTGGTGGCGCAGTGTTCTCGGTTGCGTGTGGTGGTGTTTTACAAAATGGCGGCGTTACATCGCTATTGTATGAAGATTGATTATTGTTGAATTAAACAGAAAATACAAGAAATATATTGTATTTATTATTGAAAAAAAATACTATAGGTACCAATTAACATATTTAATTGTTTGAAAAAACACTACAATCTATATTTATAGTCGAAAACGTGATTAAAAATTTGCAAAAAAGCTGCCGCGTACAGGGTTTGATCTCTATGTTTTTTGACGCGTGCAAAAGGTTAAAAGTGTTATTATTCAAAGCTTATTTTACATTATATAATACATACAACCCTTTTTCAAAAATTAACTTGAAGATGCGAATATTTTTTTTTATGCAATCATTAAGCTCGCAGGAGCTTTTATGTGGGAATGATGACGACAATGATGATACGCAAATTAAATCTAAGTAATAACGCATTTGCGGCATACATTAGTACAGAGGGTGACTAATTGGCCTAAAATAATCAATTCCACACGTATGCATCTCAATTTCTCATCGTGCATCCGAAGCGAATTATATCTATAAAAACAGATGATAATTTTATTCGCGTTAAAGGTCTTTACAGGATATGCGTATTATCATTACATTAATAGCGAATAATGTTAGATTATCTATGGCGCAGTGTTCAACGTCGTTGGCTTCCATGCCGGACCTCGCGGGCTCGAATCCTAGTCCGAACAGCACTATTTTTCAATCGAAATCGATACGATTGAATATACATTTTTTTTTTCATTTATTCTGAAAGTAATCAAAGATCATAACGCTTCTTAGATTTGTATAACTAATTAAAACAAATAATTTACAAACGATTTTTGTGTTGGCGGCAATTTTGATAAAACGTCAAATGCTTCACGACGCTATTCTTTAAGATAACCTTTAATTGATATTTATCTGCACATATCCAGTTTTGATAAAAAAAAATGACGACATAAAAATGTTTGAATGATAATAATGGTACGAATGGTAGAGGTATCAAAGCATAAATGATACCTACATGAAATGTAAAATGATAATGCATGAATCATTATCTGTACCTTGTCTAATGTTACATTGTGATTGACGTTTGTGGCAATGACGCAATTCACCGCAGAGATTTAAACACAAGTGCAATGATTGCTTTCGAATTTGAGAAACACACCTAAGTATGTTGTACATCAGTGTTTCTCAAACAAGCATGAGCAGAGCCTCTCTAAAAATGTGAAATCTCGGGCGGGCAAATGTTTAACCCCCCCCTTCCATTTAAAACATCTTAATGGTGAGTGTAGCGGTCTACAGTGACACCTATGATTAAGACAAATTATTAAATGGCTTATTAACAAACATTTGTTTAATTGATAGAATATAGCTAAATGGGATTTTCAAAAAATCTCAGATGAATTAAGCATTCCTTACCATTATATTTTAATAAAATTTACCAGTAAAAATCCTCCTATTTTTTTCAATAAAATATTTCATCTAAAAAAACGCACTATTTATTTAAAAAAAAAAAATAAACATTAAAAAATCAATTTTATTAGCGGCATTTAGTTAAATTTCAGATAGCAAAACAGTAGCATGTTGCAAAACATATTTACAATATTATGTATTATATTAAATAAGTAAATACTTCATACGCTAGTGTGTTTGTTAGAATCAGTTCTATTTTAAATTTGGACTGAAAGTGCTTGATGGAATTTCAATATTAAATTTGAATTGTCTAACATAAGTCTTGTCGCTAACGACCCGGGTTTCGCCTTTCCGCATCGTCATGATCGTGCACGAATATACTTGAAAAGCCTGAAGATGCTGAATGGCGAAATCCGGGTCGTTAGCGACAAGACTTATGGAAGAGTACAGGATTCAGACAATTCAAATTTAAATCATCTGTTTTGTTACCATGTTTTTACGAACATGATTTGAAATACATACTAGGGTCTCCAATCCCGAAATCCCGGGATTGGTATGTTCGCGATCCCGGGATTTCGTGATTGAGAAATTTTTAGCAAATCCTAAAAAAAATATAGGATTTTGAATTCGGAAGAGCTAAAAAAACGAGCCACAAAGAAATTTTGAGCAAATCGGTAAATTACTATAGGGTTTTGAGATATTCAAATTCCTCGATGAGCTGAAAGTTTTCTCAAACTATACATAATTTCACATCGAGTGCCCAATCCCGGTATTGAAAATTAATTGATCCCGGAATCACAAAAAGTTTCCGGGATTGGATACATACAATGTAATTTAAAACTTTTACCGGTCCAAATGTTGGGATTATAGGTTACACAGTTTGTGAACCGTAAATAGTTAATATAAATCATTATGGTAGGTATGCATTCTTAACTATTCGTGTAATGTTTCGTTTGATATGCAATTCGACAACACTTTTTTTCATTTATTAATATCAATTGTTGTTTTTAAAAGCAGTGTTGTGATGTTGATTGTTTATTAATCAGTTTAAAAGCTCACTGATTGAACGAAGCTTGTCTAGCTATTTTTATTATTATCTATCAACAAATTTTATAAAAAATCTATAGCAAAATTCTATATATTGCTTATAAGATGTTTTCTGTCAATTCTTGCTGAAAAGGCATTATATTAAAAAATAAACCCGCAAACAAAAATAAAATTGATATAATATGATACATAATATTATAAAACGTTTTATAATATTATGTATCATATTACAGATCTTGATTTTTTTTATTTTAGAATTACGTTTAATTAATTAAAAATAAACTTTCTTGGTCTGGTTTCTAATTGAAATTAAAAAATAGTAGTATTTATTTGTCAGAAGTAATAGGCATTTTAACTATAGATAATTAATTAAGAGTCGTTTCTTTATAATATTTATATATTTTTTTTACAATCTGTTATACAATGTTATTATCACTTTAAGACTGTTCGCTGTCAATAATGGTGGAAAGGGATTATATTAAAAAAATAATATTTACATTTCTACTAATTCCCACTTTTATTTAATAAGATCTGGACCGATTTCGCTTATGACGATGATTATCAGCTGATACAGTTGATGATGCTTGTCATGAGCGAAAACGGTTCTGATCTTAATAAATAAAAGTGGAAATTAGTACAAATGTATATTTTATTTTTTGACACATTTAAGTTCTAAAATATTATTTTATATATGATTAATAGTTATTTCGGCTTACGCCCACGTCAGAACTATGTTTATCGACGCAACTATATATAATATTTTACGCTATTTATAGAAAGTTAAAAATAAACAACGAGGATTATCATCTGATTCAGTTAATAATGGTCGTCATGAGCGAAAACGGTCCTGATACTATGAAATAAAAGTGGGAATTAGTACAAATGTATGTTTCATTTTTTGTATGTTATTAGTTTAACATTTTTTATATATATAAATTTGTATCGATTTATATTTCACCGTGTCATTATAAAAGTGACGTAGAAACTGGTGCGTATAAATAATGTCGAATTAATACAAAACATGTTATATTTTTTATTATTGATAAATAGGTTTATAAATTTGGAAGGATACAATTCTCTCTCACACACCCGTTTCTTAAAAAAACGGGGCGTATAAGAGCGATAAGTAAATCACCTATAAACCCATCCTTGTTTTTTCCTTATTCTCTTCGAAAAATAAGGGTAGACGGCAGAGTTACAGGCAGTTTTTGAAAAACAACCTCTTTTGAGATAAGCTCCGATCTTTAAGCACAACATTTGAAGAAGATATTATTTTTAAAAAAATATGTTGTTCCAAAAAATATGTATATTGAATTATATTATTTTCCTAATACAATGTTTAATAACGCATTTAATAGATCGATGTTGTTCAAATACAATAACTTTCAATCATTGTTTGACGCGTTTTTTGAATTAAATACTTCTTCAACAACTAGTGTGATATATAATGTATATAATTTCCCCATACACAACAAAAAGTAATTATGTTGAACATACGCTGTATGATTGATATCAAATGACTTGTACGAAGAACGGCGGAAGCCTGTGAAAGAAACATTTTATTAGAATAATTAACAAGTTCCCACACATTAAAGAATTTACCTTCGTGATCGTTTTATAGTGTACGGAAACAATATTTGAGGGCTGTGAGCATATTGATATTGGAGAATTATTATCATCATGCGACGCAGAGAAAGCGACTTGTTTAATAATTGAATTTCCGTAATCTATCGTCGTATCATTGCTCTCCATGAAAATTGTGGTTGAGTGGTTGACTCACATCCAGCATTCGATTAAAGAAACACCTAACTTTAAAATGATCCATTTGATTATTATACACTTCGTATTGAAACCAAACGTGGTTAAAACAACAATAGAACGCCAGATATAATATTTTTAATGATATGTAATATATTTATTAAATGAGTTGGCATTTACTTAGCAGGGCTCCATTATAATAAGGTCTAATCGTATTAAAGTACTGTAGTTCTAAAAATATTATTTTTATATGGTTTCTATATGGCTATTGCGGCCTACACCTTTGTCAAAATTAGGTTTAAGCTAACATCGACTCAGCTATATTTATATAAAGTTCACTACATAATAAATTATGAACTTTCGTATTTCAGACACCTTTTGCCCTCATCCCATACATTACATTTTACCAAGAATTCACTGTACAATAAAATCAGTAACCGGTGTTTGTTCTAGGCCATGGATTGGCAAACTTTTTTGGAAAGAGCTAGATTGTAAAAAAATTAGACTCGGCGGGCTAGATACCAAACTAGAAGATATTTATCTACATGAGTAATTTTATTCAAAAATCAATTCAACATATGTACATACTTTCAGTAGAATGTGATATTTTTACAATTTATCTGAAACAATAGAAACAAAACTAGTAAAAAAATTCCAATTGTCAATAAACGTATTAAAAATAAAGTTAAATTTTGTTTGAATGTTATTGTTTTTCTGAGATAATATTTCATCATACTATAGTTCAAAGCTAGTACTTACTAAATTGTTTTTAATTGACATCTGTTAATAATGATCTGTGTTGTGATTTTGTATATTTCATTTTCGAAAATGTTCTTTCACATTTATAAGTATTCCCAAATTCAAATATAAGTCCTCATACATATGATTTTAATTAACCGTATTTATCTTCTGAAAAATATTTAAAGTAATGGATTAGATCCATTTCAACAATATTAACCCGAGGGCCGTAGTTTTCCAAACCCTGTTCTAGGCTACTGAATTATATAATTTCAAACTAACAATCGTCTTGTTATTTCCAACACTGATTGATTATAAATATTTCACACTTGTCGAGAAAATTACCATTCATAATACAAAGCACGTAATTTTTTACCTTGAGAAATGTAGAATTTACTGTGAAAATAATTAAGAGCAACATTTTTAATGACGGAATCGAGACAGGTACTATAATAATTGGTATAATTACCTCAATATCACTTGTGGCTCTGAATAATGCAAGAATTGTTATAACTTATATTATTAAGTTTTCTTTGAAGAATAATAAGCACTTCTCCATGCGCCATTTAGAGATGTCACTAAGAAAAAACAGCAAACGGTTTCTTATAATATTTATGAATATTTTTGTTGGGTTAAATTTTTAAAAAGGATGACATTAACGGATCACCGCGCATAAAGCATGAAAAGAGGTAATAATTTTAAACCATTTTCTTTTCTTAATTTTGATAAAGCTTTTATTTAATATAATACTTGTCACTCAATCGTTCAACCATTTTTTTCGGAGAGAATAAGAACTCTCTCTTGACTCCGTTTTTAGGATCGGGGAAGCGAGAGAATTATTTTATAGTCGCGGATCGATAAATCATAATATAATATGTAATTTCCAAATCAACTAAACCTCTTTAAAATTACCTGTATTCTGTGAATTAAGCTTTCTTATATAAAATCTGAAATTAATGTTCTCGTTTCTTTATTACATATGACACTGTCAAAGAATCTTCAGTGTTTCCGTTAAGCGTATCACAAACTGTTTGAAATAAATAAATAAAAAACAATACTACATACAATATAAACAATACTAGAATTCTACAATAAACTATATTTCATAAATTACTGACAGAAAATGAATAAGCCCATAAAACGTCGAAAGTATTTAAAAGCACAAACAACAGGTTAAAAATATCAAAGTATTTTAGTTCTACAGTTTTTAATAATTTTTATGCGTTGATAGCTATTTCGGCTTTCGCCATTGTCAGAACTAATAAAATTGATATTTTTAACCTGTTATAATGGAGTTCTACCAAGTAAATGCCAAATCAATTAATATTTAAAAGCACTTTTTTTAAATTATTTATCCGAATACACCTGACTTTCTTTTGAAATGATAAATGTTTTTTAAAAATAGATATTGGTTGCGTTGTTTTAAAAGGTTATATATGCTATTCGTACATGATATTATGGGCCCACTAGAAGTGAAGTGACCTAAGTGATATTTTAGAAAAAAATGCGTTGTAATATTCTACACTTATTGAAGTATTGTAAAAGTGAATTAACCTCAGTTAATACACATTTCAAAATTGTTTGTTGTGTATCTCTATAAAATAAAAATATGCAATCCACCAAAACACATGTACCAAAAAACAAGTAAAGACATGATTGCACTTAAAAGTCCAAGATTTTTTTTTTACCATTTGACTAGTTGGCTCACTTTATCTTTCGAGGGTTCATATTTTTATAAATAATTTAAGTAAGGAAGACGTTATAAATTAACATATCTTTTTTTTAATCCATGGTTGCTCACAATGTGGAGCATATGGCCTCCTAATGGAGGTATCTTAACAGAAGTTTTTTTCTACGAGAACTGTTTGTTACTCAGTCGCTCAACCTCACTTTATTCGAAACGAGAAGTAGAGAAAGAAGAATAAGACTAGAACAGGACTAGTGGTTGGCTTATCGCTATTGCTACACCCAATTATTAGAGGATCAGAAGGATGGGAAGAGAGGAAATGATGTGAATTGACATTACAAACACCCAGTCTTCGATCACAACTTTGAATTGAATAATTCTCAAATGCACTGTGATCTGACCGGGAATCGAACCCAGACCTGCGTGATCGGTAGAGCAAACTCTAACTAACTTGGGCCACAGCAGGTCTCAACATATATTTAAATTCGATTCATACACAACCAACAAACATGTCAGTCACTCAATGTCAATTTTTTAAAAAAATATATAGTTTTGTTATCGTGTTAAAACAAAACAAAATCAACTAAAAAGATGATTGTGATATTTGAAAAAATTTAACGTCCGCGAGCATCTAAAATTAATAATTATTAGGTGATGTATCACCTTTATTGTTATGTATACTCGACATCTTGTCATAGAGTATTATGTTAATACTCTATGCCATACTATAATTGTAAAAATAACCTTTCAACGCCCAAAACCGATATCCTACTCTCCTTCCATTCAGTTCAATTCAAGAGTTCAAATTGACCGGTCATCGATCCAGTAAAGACGCCTTGAAACTCACGTTGTTATTATTCGATTATAAGATTAGTGATTTATATAAAAGTGTACAATTATGACATATGGAAATAAAAGTTGAACCAAACATTTAAACAGTGTTTCAGTAAAAAATATTATCCATAACATTATAATAAAGTTTTTTCACAATTAAAAATTACAAACTTTTATACAATTGGAGTAGTGGATTTTAACAACCGGTTCGAGGGATCCGTTTTAAATCTTCACTGATACATCTGTGGCCCTTCGTTACTATACCGAGAAATTATTATTTCATAAATTGAGACATTGACACGAATAATTTTAGAGCGAGTAAGTTGGTTCTTTATTTAAAATTACTCTGAAAATTAGGAACACAATGTATGTGTTATTAATGGCTCAGACTAAATTGAAAACACGCTTCATGTTATTTTAACTAATAATTGGATGGTTGTTATTAATTATTATATTATTATTCATGACACCTTTTTGATATATTATACGCACATACGCTTGCGTGATCAAGTGGTCAACATCGTTGGCTTCGAACATGTAGGTTAATGGCTCGAATCCCGGAACGGATAATTATTATGATTTTTTTTTTAATCTGTTGGTGTATTTCTGTTGATATCCTGTACCACTACTACCTATCATATTCTAAAAAAATGAGTGTAGCATAGTCTCTTTGAAAAAATAGGGGTTGAGCAACTGAGCAACAAGCAGTTCTCGTAGAAAAACTTCTGTTAAGATACCTCTTTTTGTAGGCCATATGCTCCATATTGCGAGCAAACATGGATTAAAACAATATATTTTTTAAACCTTATCTGCTTCCACTGTGGATCTTCTAATGAAGTTGATCTCAAACAAAAATTTTCTACAAGAATTGTTTGTTACTCAGTTGCACAAACTTTCTTTTTCGAAGGGAGTAGGTGATAGACGGATATTCTTAGAACAGGATTAGTGGTAAGCCGATCGCTCTCGCTATGACGCGTTTTTAAAATCGGTTGGGTGGCATAAAATATCACACATTACAGACATCTCGAATGCATCCATAAACCGATTGCAAAATCAATTTACAAAAACTGTCTGTTCTGAGATTCGAGCCCAAGAGAGCCGTAACCGAAGCTACGACCTAGACAACTTGGCCACGGACCCGTCCGAATTATGTATATATCAGAAATTAGTGTTTTTTTAATTAAAAAAAATATTCGATTATTTGATACAAAATCGATCAACAAAAATTTTAAAATATACATCAATACTCATGTTTTAAATAAGAAATTATTTCATTTAATAGTAACATCAATGATACGCAAATTTCAATGTGGCTTACACATAACACAGCACAAAACAACAGTTATAAAAAAAAAAAACAATAAAAATCACTTCGGCGATCGCTTTTCTTTTGGCCAATTGCGTAAATTTGTTACAGAGATGTTTAAATTGAGAGAATCACAGTTTATTTTCGTTTGATCCGCCTTGGGTAATGTTTATACATTTTACTTTTTTTCGAATTCTGTTTTCTTATTTAAATTGAAAATTGCAGATAAAAGGCTCTAACAGAGTCATTATTTAGAGAGATTTCTGAGCGTATCTTTACTTTTCAATTTACTTGTGCATGTTAGGGATTGCGAAAATAATCGAGATTCGAAACGTGAATTTCAGGATTTTCGGAAAAAAAGTATTAAATCCAAAATAACATAACTTCAAGTAGAGCAATTCAATTTAAAATTAAAATTGATAATCTTGTTATTACGCACTGTGATACGTGTGATACGTGTTTCGTATCTTTGCAAAGCACCTTCAGATAAATTATCGTAAGGTTGTTAACGAATTTCCAAAAAAATGATTCTTATTTTAAGTCTATAAAACTTTTACACGGAGGGTGGAGAAATCTTGTGAAATAATAAAGTTATCAATTTTAATTTAATTAACATTAAAAGTAAACTTTCACAAGGTAACCGACGAATCCATCGAAAATATTTAAGGTAGAAGGCAAAATTTTGCTTGACAAAAAATAATGCAATATTAATGAAGATAAATAATACTCAGGATTTTTTTTTAACTCGAGCATAAATAATACTGTAGTGCTTATTCATATTTTTTTTTGAATTAAAAGAAATGGGTATCATCTTTCAAAATATAATGTTTTTCCTCTACGAATTGACAGTTATAGACATAGATTATAAATTTTCAATTATTGAAGAATATTTTTATTTACTCATGTCCGCTCCCAATGTGGAACATATGACCTCCTAGTGAAAGTATCTCTACATAAGTAACTGTTTGTTACTCAGTCACTCTACCTTTCTTTTTTAACGAGAGTAGTAAAGATAGAATGATAATGTTTGGACTGGAATAGTGGTTAACTAATCGCTCTCGCTATGCCCAGTTATTAAAGGATCGGAAAGAGTGAGAGGGAATTGTTTAAACATCACAAACACCCATGTTTTCGAACAGAAATCGATCGTAAAGTGCTCTTCGTACTGGGACTCGATACCGTGAGTTCCGGCACGGAAGCCCACAACGCTAACCGCTGCAAAATAGACCCGACAAGTACCGTTATATTTTATAATTCCGTATCGAAAAACAACGACCGGGATTACGATCCAAAGAACTAAGATTTAGCCACCAATGAATATTCATCAAACACCCTTATATTACAAAATTAATGCGTGCGTTGTCACTTTGGCGTGTATAAATATAAACATCTGTACATTAAAGCTTCCGAAAATGTTACCATACTAATTCCTAATCCACGTAATCACAAAAACAACACGACCGGCGATAACGATGGAAAGTTTGAGTAAGCACATTTTCCCCTCCCGGCGAGCTTTCGCCATAAAAAATGCAAGCTCGTGCCAGAAAATTTCCCTGCTTCTCTTTCTGGTCTCCTGATCTCGCCGCACACCACCCCCGTTTCCGCCCTTGCTTTTCGTCCGCCCTTATCGCCGCCATTCAGACGCCTGCGATGGTATAAGCGTAGACTGACGAAATAATATATTTATGGATTCATAAACTGTGTTATTTAAATTAAATTGTGACGTAATTCTTCTACGTATTTTATTTAAATTGATATTATATTCAGCTACACTATTAATATAAACACTACGTAAATGGTTTTAAATACAGGTTGTCCTCGATTTACGACCGAGATACGTTCCTGAGCGTTGGTCGTATTGGTAGCATGTCAAATTTCATACAAAATATGTCGTCGCTACACACCAAATATGATATTTGTGACAATTTTACGAAAATTAGCTAAGTATACAGTTTTTTCTATTTTTTTTCTCACTCTTCTTAAGTATGAACCATGTAACAATACAAAAAAAAATATATGATGGAAAACAAACTATGTGTCATCACTTCACTTCGTTTACTACTACATATGAATATGCAAGAAACAATTTTAACACTTATGATACTTATTTGACTGTTAGTCGAGATCCCTCCTCCTACTTTGTTTTTAGGATCATATTAAACAAGGTAGTTGAGTTTAACTAAAACATAAATTACATAAATAATAAATACATTGAACTCTAGATACAAATACACACATCATTTGGTAAATAAATTTATGATAGAGTCCATTTGTGTCAACTAACAGAGCATCCGCATAAGAAAACGACCTACTTACCTCTCCCACAATGATCAACTTTTATAAGTTGGCCGGTAAGCGGAGGCGCTAGCGTCGCGCGAGAATTGCTGTCGTACTAATTTACCTGTCATGGCTGCCACGCGATCCAGACCACTATCGCTTGCAATTATCAATTCTTTTAGTCTTCACAAAACTAAAAACTTTCAGCATAACGTTTTGCAAATTGTAATATATTTTTTCCTTCTGTATTTAATTTTGCAGTACAAATAACTTTCATATATAAGTATGTATATGCTAACGTTTGGTTGCTAATAGCTCAAGATTGATAACTTTAGTTCCGTATTCGACCAGCGAGCAAGTTATATTAGTCAATATTTAATTGACACTGTTTCTTTAACTCTAAATTATTTGTATTAATCAAGATAAGTATATTTATTTTAAATTTAACAACTTTCGAACATTGTTTCGTGTAATAGCATGTTAAACATTTTTTAAAGATATTTGTAATGTTCTCAGGTCAACTTCACGATAATTTAAACGAATAATGTTGCAGAGGAATTTAATTATATTGCTAGCATTGAATAAAACACATAAAGAACGCAATTACGGAGCCGAGACTAGTCGTCTGTCTCTGCAGACTGGAAGGGAGAGATGTGAATACTGTGGGGGAAGGGATGCGATGGTAGAATGAGGGGTAGATTGGCAAGGTACTAAAATTAAATCAGATATAAAGTAAATATACGAAATAAATAATTATTCTAACATATTTGCTTAGTGACAGTAACTGAAGTGAGCTTGACAAAATTTTGATTATTTGTGGTAAAAAATCAGAAAGAGCAAAAATATATTGCTTTTTGTCATTCCGTCAAACGACTAGAGTTTTTATACACATGGCAAATATTTTTTTCATTTGTATAAAATAAATGATAACAGTAAAAGCTAATAAGATTCAAATAATAATAAAAAAAAACAAAAAGATTCTACGTAGTGTGTAACTTTACACCATTTCAGATTAAAAATATCAAATTATTTTAGTTCTACAGTTTTTAATAATTTTATGTGTTGATAGCTATTTCGGCTTACGCCATCGTCAGAACTAGAACTAGAACTAGTTCTGACGATGGCGTAAGCCGAAATAGCTATCAACCCATAAAATTATTAAAAACTGTAGAACTAAAATACTTTGATATTTTTAATCTGTTATAATGGAGTTCTACCAAGTAAATGCCAAATCAATTAATTACACCATTTCGTTCGTCAGTGGAATTGTTTCGTTCGGACTAACTATGTACACAATAATTTTATTGCCATAAAATTGTTATTCTCAATTACATCAAGGTTACAAAAGATTGACGAAGCCCAGTTTAATCTGCATTTGTTCAATTAGATGTTGATAAATTCTATATCCGTAAATTCCATGACTAAATATGATAAGAAATAATTAAAGTTACCTCGTATAAGAAAAAGAGTACACATTAAAGAAAAGCTTTCAGCAGCAGGAAAATGCAATCAGTACGGCGTCACCTTTCACCGAAACAAGATGGCGACAGAAGCAATTTTCAATTTCCGATCAAATAACTGCTCTTAACGGGCAACCATTTACGTACAGCATCTGTACTATTTCCCCAAGCCGGCTGTGTAAGACGCCTGGAGCTATTTGTCAAATTAAAGCATTTTTTAGGTGGAGTGAGTAATTTTTCTATATTCTCTACTGACAATACTGTTGATTTTAATACAGTTTTTGCGCCAAGTGACGATTATAAAAACTATTAATTGAATTGGCATTTATTTAAGTATTTTCAATATATACATAGAAAGTCAGTGTCACTTTTTACATTGAAGTATTTTTAACCTATTCATTGCCCTCCTATGTGTACACAGCACGCGATATTCAGGATTTAAATGAATATTCGATTGACTTTGTCTTATATTTTAATCTTATCATTGCTTAATTTTTTTTCCAGCTGCGTGGTCGATACTCAATCCCGTTGGCTTAGAACACGAAAGTCACGGGCTTGAATCCCAGAACGGACTGTTTTCATAGATTGATTTTTAAATCAAATTATGGACTTCTGTTTGAAGGCATGGATGTATGTGATGTCTTGAATTACCCTTCCCACCCATCTCATCCTAAAAAGCGGAGCGTAGCTAGAGCGAATATCTAATCACTAGTCTTGTCCTTGCCTTATCCTTCTATATTTACTCTCTAAGAAAGGTTAAGCAACTCACTAACAACCAGTTCTCGTAGAAGTTCTTCTGTTAAGATAATCTTCACTAGGAGTCCATATGCTCCAAATTGGGATCCAAAAAAACTGATAAATAATACTTGATTTATGTTGAGTATTTGAATATTATTATTTTTTCAATATCTCAGAACATGTTATTCGAAACAGTCTGACTAATGAATTAGACGATCAATGTCTGCATAATTAGTTCTTACAGATAGCTCGTAACTCGAGACCAGAAAGACGAAATGGGCTGCACATTGTCATGTTCTTTCAAAATTTTCAAGTACTACAAGCTGTGTAATTTTTTATGTCGTTTGAGAGTTTTTGCTTCAAATATCGTTGTTATACTGGCAGATGGCGAACAGATAATCGTCATTATCTATAATCACGAAAACTAAAAAAATATATTTATGCACTTTACAATTACTTATCGATGTAAAAACTTCATGAAGTTCAATGATGGTAAACGAATTCGATTCAAATGTTCTCACGTTTTCAGTTATCTATAGTTTTTTTGTCGTCAAAAATAGCTTTTATCGGAATTGTCTACGAGTTCGACATTATGTTCAAATTATGTAATAGCACACAACATATTGCTAAACTTATTTTCGTGATAGATACAGCGTGTTTTTGAATTATTGCCTTCTGCCAGTATGCCAACGATATAAGAAAGGTGATATGCTTATCCTTTTCTACAAAAACTACTTCTTAAAACAAAATGTTAAAGACTTCTCTTTTATTTACAATGATTTATATAACTACAATATCTGAAATGGGAGGCTTACGGATGTATTCAAATATTTTCTATGCTATTGTTCGTTTCAGTAAAAAAAAACAGATTATCACTTCATGCCGACATCGCTTTTCATTTTAAACTCAGCTTCTAATTTTCCGGCGTTGCATTTCCCTCATGAAGTGTTCATCCAATTTCCTGTTTTCTGCAGTTGATTTTCCTTCATTATCGTTTCGAACTAAATTTGCCGGTTATGGAGCAATTATTGGATTTGAAACACAATTTCAATATCTGTAGACATACTCTCTGTTCACTTTTAGGGTGTTCACTGTCAATACTTGGTGGAAAGGCATTATATTAATAAAAACAATAATCCTTTGTACTTCATTCCACTTTATTTAATATGTCAGGACCGGTTTCGCTCATTGCGAGCATTGTCAACTGATAAGAAATATAATTTAACAATGCTATTTATACAAAATTGAAAAGTTATACACAACAGTTGGCATTGAAAAGAAATTGCCAATTACATTAAAGTGATTCTAAAATAACACAAAATTAAAATGTTCAACACAACTAACATATAATTAAAAAGTCATCCCAGATTCATAAATTGTGTTATTTTAGAATCACTTTAATGTAATTGGCAATTTCTTTTCAATGCCAACTGTTGTGTATAACTTTTCAATTTTGTATAAATAGCATTGTTAAATTATATTTCTTATCAGTTGACAATGCTCGCAATGAGCGAAACCGGTCCTGACATATTAAATAAAGTGGAATGAAGTACAAAGGATTATTGTTTTTATTAATACTCTCTGTTCGATTAGGACAAACTCTGTTTACTTGATTATTGTTTGTTGATTTTTCTCTAAATGAGTTACTAAACAATATTGATTTACCAATCGCTTTTTTTAAAAAAATTATTACGACAGTCTTGCTTTTACTGGATAGCATATTTTCTAGTTGTTTTTGAAAGAAAAAAAAAACGGTAGTTTCCCTCAAGTTAATTAACATATTAATTATAATCATTATATTTATGATTCTATATAATCTAAGAGACATTGCCAACGGCTGCAAGCCGTGCGTACATCATAATTATCTTGAAGTATAATATTACAGTAAAAATCTTTTTGATAAATCATCTAACATACAAAAAAGATTGTCAATGACATGTTTCGTCTAACAATACGTATTTTACCAAAGTGGATTAAAATGATGAAGTTAAAATAAAAACTGAATTATGAATGTTTAAATTATTGAGACTCGCCTCTAACTTGTCAGCATTAACTTTAGCGATCAGGTGGGTCTGGGCTAGAATCTTGCACTTTTGGTGTTTGTGATACCTTTTTTCCTCAAATTGATCTCGATTGGTTCATTCTTATCGAGCTAATTTCGTATGACTTTTCAATTTTAAAATATTTGACATCTGCAATTACACGATATAATACCAAATATTCTATTAAAAAATATTCAGTAAAAAAAATAATAATACTGTTATTGTTTAGAATTAGATGATGTAAAGATTTAAACGAATACAAGCGTTGACGGAATTCGATCTTGTCTTATTATAATCCCATTATATTTCCACGCATTGAAGTATCGATTTCTACATTATTTTCATTGAATCATTAATTAATTCTCTTTGACACCAAAAAATATTATGAAACAATACATTTAAAACATCTTATATTGTTAATATATTATTTTAATAGTTGTCACAAGTTTGTTATATTTATTCATTAAAAAAATAATCACTAAAAGACAGAGTATCTGTCTGTGAAAGGAAAAAAGCGTTAAGTCTTATAAAATGAAAAATTAGTTGAAAATGCCTACAATTCATATATGCGCATAAGAGTAAGAGGTCTTGTCAAATCAGAGTTGCCAAATGATTATCTTATATTTCACGTTGAAACATCACATTTTACATATTTGATTACATAAATACAAATCTTGTTTAGGCTCTCTTGTAATGTGCCAATTTTAAATTAAGCCCTTTTTCCCTTTTGCACACATATATAGTATTTAATTACACAGGTTAAAAAATATGATAACTAATAATATTTTTTTTAAAATAGTATATTTAACTGTTATTATTCGATCGATTTTTTATGCAAATGAATACGTTCTCAAACTTTTCAAATGTTTTGAACAGCGTTTTACATGCAAGCGTACAAAACATTTAATCAATCCAAGGTATTCAAACTACGTTAACTTTCCACCAAGGGTGTGGCCCAAACTATGCGAGAGGTATCAAAAGTTTTCCCAGCAGCTTGACAGCCCTACCTTTCCTTTCTCAACGTCTTTGTGGCTATTTTGAATGTTTAAAATCCAATTTAAACTATATACATCCCAGCTGGGAAAATTGTTTTTCAGCTTGTACAATTTTCCGTGCAAAGTTAAATTCTATGCAACGTTTTCAAACATATCCTTATATACTACGGTCGTTTTAAAATGATGAGAAAATTGTCTATTACGCAAAGCATGAATAATAACTTGTTATGCAACTACATTGTTACATTTTCAGAATAAATTTTTTGAAACAACTTCGTGTTGTTTTGTTTAGTGTTTCGTGTTTCAATAAAACACTAGAGACAAGTATCATATTATATATGTTCGTAGCACAGCGGTAAACGTCGTTGGCTTCCGTGACAGACCTTACGGGTTCGAGTCTCAGTAGAGACAGTATTTTTTCAATTGATTTATTGATTTCTGTTCGAATGCATGGTTGATTGTGATATCTGAAAACTACCCCCAATACTTCTCGTCCTAAGATAACTATGCGTAGCGGAAGCCATTAGTTGACCTCTAGTTCTGTTCTAGACCTATCTTTCTATCCTTTACTATCTTTGAAAGAAAAGAGAGGTTTTGCAAACTGAGTGACAAACAGTTTTCGTAGAAAACTTTTGAAATATATCAATTAGTAAGACATATGCACCGCATTGTGAGCGAACATGGATTTAAAAAAAAATGATCTTGTCATAAAATATAATTATTCAATAACCGTTTATTTAAAAAAATATATTCAAATTTAGAAAGAGTGACAAAGCATTCATTTTTTATTCATCCTTCTATTGTAGATACAGTCTCAGACATCAACGAAACTTCGTTAAAGGATAAGCAATTGTACAGATTTTTAATAGACATTAACTTTTAAGAATTTTATGAATTGGTCGATCGCAATTTTGAATTCACTATGTCTATCAAAGAATTGTTAGTTCTCCAATAATTATCTTACATTTCAGTGTCTCACTGACAATCCTTCAACAATGTTTTGGCCATTATTTAAGAAGTAGTATAAGCCAATATTATCAATACGTCATCATTATGCAAATTTTTTAGATAATGAATGACTGATAGAAAATTTAATTAGCAAGTCACCTCCGTGGATAAAATAAAAAAAATAATACAATCGTGAAAATCGGTATTAGAAACATTTGTTAGCAAAGAAAACTATTTGTTTGTTCCAATGTAACTATTATTGTTATTTAATTAGATAATCAAATATTAACCTTCTCACCGCGTATGACATATATGCATGTTCTAGCGAACATGCTCTCAGCGCGCGTGACATGTATAGATATCATGGAAATTTCAAACCCTATCTATATTAGAGCTATCTATTGTGTTAAAATTGTATAACTTGGTTGAAAATATTACTAAATGTATATTTTACCAAACTCAATAGATGGCATTAGTCAAAAAAGATTCGATATAGGCTAAAATAATTTATTTCTGGAACACGCTGTGAACATACGTCACCAATGCAAGATTTTGGATAGTGTAAATAAGCGATCGAGTGCGGGTGAAATTGTAATTGTTCCGAGAATTTAATATTATAAGCATGGTATGGTGGTGGCTCAGTGTTTTCGGTCACGCGTGGCGGTATTTCGCAATATGGCGACGTCACGCCGCAATTGTATGAAGAATGATTATTGTTGAATTAAACCGAAAATACAAGAAATATATTGTATTTTATTACTGAAAAAGTTACTTTGGGTGGCAATTAACATATTTGATTAGTTGAAAAAATATTACAACCTATATTTATAGTCGAAAATGCGATAACAAAATCCGCAAAAAAGGGCATGCTCGCTAAATTTGGTGACGCGGACAAAGGGTGAATATATAAATTAGCCTTATAAATTTGTAATCTCAAACAATATTATAATCATAATATCGCTCTTTCAGGAAGATGGCGTTGTAACTCTAAAATTTATCAAAATGTCCAAAAAATCTACTCACTTATACCTAAAACTCACATGCGTTCTTACAATTATTATGTATGTTTTTTTTGCCGACATTTTCAATGGGGAGCAGATTTCCCTTCAGAATAGATATTATAGATATTCGCTTTGAAAACATAGCTTTTTCAGGCTTTAAATGATCATCGGATCACTTCAGCATACACATTTGTTTTTGAATAGCTGTGTCATAATCACTTTTATGATTTTTTTTAAATTAGTTCCAATGATGACTTGAAACCAGGGCTAGCTCGAGGATTTCTGCACTTGTGTGCCAGGTGCCTTCGGCGCCTTTAAAAACTAGAACTAAATGAGTGGGTAGTGCTACAATCTTAGTGTGTCGCCTGTGTGCACCGCATACTTTGCACACGCCACGAGCCGGCTATGCTTGAAACCATAATAGCTGTTCAATTTATGCTATAATTTCTTGTTTATAAATAATTTGATATGTTAACTTTAGTATATTGTATTAATTTAAAATAGCGTTGGAACAATGAATTCTAAGTATTTTGTTTTTGTTCGACAATTAATTAAAAAGGATAGATTAATATTATTTTATATTTGAAAATTCAAATGAAATGCTGTAAATAATCAAGGCTGTAAAGACAAGTAAAAAATCGTCCACTCAAAATTTTCGACAGAACAGAAACAACAGTATTTTACAAACAAAGCAATATTTAGTATTTAATCTTATAATGGTATTTATTATAAATTAAATCTTTTAACATAAAGATGTATGTAAAATGTGAACTCAGGATATTATAGTATGGCTTCTTCAGCTCTTGTATGAATATTTATTATCCAAAGCGTTTACTTATGTTTTGACCTGAATAGTTTTAAATCGGATCAAAGGGAACGTGATGAAATTTGTGTCAGGTTTATTGCATGACGTAGAAGTAGAATGATTATGAAATACATTTTCATTTATACAGTTTTAATATAGTTTTTATAATTGCATTGAGTCATTTCTGTCCTTTCCCATTATGTCCTTCCAAATTGAACTTTTTATTGCAGTTGTATATTTTTGCATTGAAGAACAGTAAACACATAATCATGATATTAACTATAAATAAAACGCAGTTACTTATGGAAAACATTAAAATACTGACTTCTCGAGACATCCAAGTCAAAGCAACTGAAAGTTTATAAAATATTTGCGAGAATTGACATACCATTTCTTTTGTGATTGTACATATTGGCAGAATATGGGTTAACTTAAGAAAACTCTATTATACTAAAACAGGCGTGCCCAACTGAATTTATTTGGTGGAATACCTTTGTAGCCGAGTCACCAACGGTGCTACTTCGTGTAAACAATAAATTATATATATAAGCACGTGTTCACTATTCATGTGTTTATTATTTTTTTCCAAATTTTTAAATTTGTGTTTTTTGGTAGAATTACAACCGTCTTACTATAATTATGTTTATTAGCGAGATAGCAACAAGTAGTTGCAATAAGCATGCTAAAGGACTGAACTACATTCGTTCTGTCTTGCTAAATCGGCTAGTGCTGTCCCGCATAACACTTACATAACTACAAACAAATGTCTGGCGACGGCATGAACATCTAAGTCAGGGGTTCTTAACCCCGTTCCCGGCAAAGTATCAGATAAAGTTTTAAAAAGCCATTATATTTTTTAATATATTTATTGAATTCGCAAAAATATAACCATATCCATGTTACTTTAAAGCAGCTAAAGGAACAATTATCAAATGATTACATAAATATATACTACCTTTTTAATACTATGTATGCAAATCTGGTTTTTTAAAAATCCGGCCTGCGCCCGCCACTTTTCTCCAAAATCTCAAGTGCGCCCGTCACCGCAATAGGTTAAGAACCCCTGATCTAAGTAATAGTTTGTCACTCACAAATTTAATAATTAATATATTTTTTTTTTGTTTTTATTTATTTTATCAATAAAAAATGCAAAATGTATAGGTTGTTTACAATCTTGAAAAAGCCAATTAAAACCATCAATTTAACCTTGAGTTTGATATGTCTGTAGTACGGCATGGTTATTCAACATGGGTTTTGTAAAGTCTTTGTAAGATTACTCGACGTTCGTGGGATATACTACTAAGTGAATATTCAACAATTTTACTAATCAAACCAATATCCATGATATATATAGACGTATTTTAATGAAGCATTGACAAATTAATTCATTTACGAGAACAAGAAGCGATGTGTAATAGTAAAGATGTCCAAGCTTTAGCATCAAAGTGAAAATCTTGTTCCAAAATACACACACGTTGGACCGTAATCCGATTAAAACCACCGCGGGCTTCCCCGGTCAAGTGCTCGAATACCACCACAAAATACCCGGCGACGCTTAATCAAATCATGTCGTATAACTTAAGCAGGGAAGCTACACAATTTTCACGTTACTATGTAAAGATCCCCATATGGTTATCGATCCCATACACACATGACAAGCTTTGTATATTAATATCAAGTGAATAATGACATTACATGTTGTTGTTGAAATTTCCAGTCGCCCATGAGTAATATGACCAGACGTCCTGTTTTCACTGGGAAAGTCCCGTTTTCAGGCGGCGTGTCAGTTTTTTTTAGATTTTTTGTTCATATAAACTTTTAGAATTGCAATTTTATATGATCCACATCAGCAGCCGACATAGTTAAAAATATCAAAATAACATTGTATACAGAATTATAATTCTGACAATTGTCAGAAGTTTTCCATTTGAGTAAAGTATTTGTTGAATTGTTTTGCGTTAATCTTATTCTGGTCACACTATGTCAAATATTTATCGTGAGATCCCAAATATAAATCATATCTAAAAAATAAAATTTTAATCATATAACACCAACTCCATTGTAATGAAGTGAAAAAGTTTCAAAATATTTAGAGAATTAAAATGCTGTGAATTTTTTTCACCTTATATAAAACCGACTTATGGATTCACTGCATTTTTTAATGAAACATGAAAATAATCAATAGTGTATAAAATTTATATATATAATTAACAATTTGTTATCTTGCTCGCGGTGGAGTGAGTAATATTCCTGTCGTCTGTGACGGACCTCACGAATTCACAGCATTTTTTTCAATCATGTTTGTGTTGTCTAAAAACTCCCTTTAATTAAATTAGCTAAACACTAGTTTTATCGTATCCCTACTCTCCGAAGAAAAGATTAAATAACAAGCAGTTCTCTGTTAAGATACTTCCATATGCTCCACACTAGAAGCAGACAAAGATAAAAAAAAAACAAATTTTACAGCCGTATCAAAAGTTACCCCAGCCTACTTTAAAATTCAAAAGCCATGAAAAATGAAAAATGGTATTTCATAAAATTTTGAATCAGAGTCGTAATTATTTTTTATCCAGTTATGAAAGCTTGAAGGAGTCATCTGTTTGCCTGATTCAAAGTCAAAACCACCTTTAAAAGTTCACTCACGCAGTGCATAAGTTTATTTTAAAGAGTTTTCCCTTAATTAAAAAAAAAGATTTTCCGAGATTGAAAAACTTTTCCTACGGGTGCTTGGGTTTTTCAATTGCTACCCTTTTGAGTTATGTCCACGAAGTGCTAGTAAATAGATGTTCATCTTTCAGTAAAGCTTTAATTTTGTTTTAAAAAATTTGCACCCCACTTACTAAAACAACTAAGAATAATAATTGAAGGACCGGCGTATTTCAGAAATAAAAAGGTTAACAATGTAAATCATCACAAGCAGCATGCAAATATAGAGGGTAGAGTAAGCAGTTTTGATATTTCATAATAATCTTGTATATTAGGTGAATTATTTAGTTGAGCAGCACGTGTACATTTTTATTTTTAAGACCCTTGGTCGTGTCTCTAACTTCGTTGGCCTATGTAACGGAGCTGCCGGGTTCAGGTCCTGTTTCAGACATGGTTGTTTGTAATTCATGAAATTAACTCTCACCCATTCTATCCTTTACAAAAATCTAGAGAGCGATTAGCTTACCACTAGTTCTTTTATAGTTGTATCCTTATATCCATACTGTCTTTAAAAAATAGAGAATAAACAAATGGTAACAAAATGTGTTCGTAGAAAAAAAACTATTATTGACAGATGACTAAGATGTTTAAATCGTTCATATTATGTTCATTCACACAAGTTTTGTCACTAATGACTCGGGTTTTGCCATTCGGCATCTTCAGGCGTTCAAGTGCACGGATGAAATTGAGCTGACGTTCTTGAAGTTCAAGTTCATCTGTACACTTGATAGCGTTGAAAGCCGTGTTGCCGAAAGGTGAAACCCGGGTCGTTAGTGACAAAACTTGTGCGAATATACATAATTAGAAAGATTCAAATTTAATATTGAAATCCCACCAAGCACCTTCAATCAAAATCTTAAATTTATTTTATACCGTGTAACTGTTGTGTTGTATTTCAATTTAAATCTATAAAATAATTTAATTTAAAAAGCATTAGTGTCTATTATGTTTTGAATTATTTCAGCTAACTAGTCTTCCCATTATCTCGTCTTTCTATAGGTACCATTATAAAAAAAAAATTAAAATTGTACAGTAGTTTAATTCAAATAACTTGAATTACTCCATTAGTCTGTAAACGAAAAATGGTCTGGGTTGAGATTGCACAGGGTGAAAAAATCTCCTCCCAAGGTAAAAGTATACACGCTATACGCACATACTGGCAGATGATATCATGTTTTAGAATACCGGGTGGGATGAGTTATAAATTCGCGTCACGATTCAACCCGCTGAAGTATAAAATCGTTCCCAGGACCAAGGCTAAAAACTAAATTCATGTCGCGTCGCACTTTTTCTCCTAACAGCATCCATCGTTTTTAAGTTACACCGATATCAAGGGATGAACCTAACATGTATAATATAAGTGACACAAACGGCTAAGCATTATGGTAGCTATTTGGTCATAATGTATGTATAGGTAGTTCAAAACGTGATCAACTCAAAAGCTTAAACACTTTCACAAATATTCCATTACAGACAGTATGATCGTTGTTCGACTCAAATAACTTTTCGTCCATAAACACCAATAACGTAATAAATATTATTAAGTCTTTATAGAGAAGTTTAATATTTCATATGTAAATTATAGTGTAATTTAAGATTTCGACTGAAGGTGCTTGGTGGAATTTCAATATTAAATTTGAATCGTTCAAACTATGTACATTCTCACAAATTTTGTCATTAACGACCCGGGTTTCGCCTTTCGGCATCTTCAGGCATTCAAGTTCACGGATGAACTTGAACTGACGCTTAGCAAATGAAAGTTTCGTGTTATATATAAGATATAAATGCATCACTGAGTCCAAAGCCACTGCTGGCGAAAAGAATGAGCCCATGGGAATGCCAACAGATTTGACTAGTGAGCAGTTTCAAGAATTATATAATTTGTTTGTCGGCAAAGGTTTTATGATTATATGATTTTATGGTTATATAGGGTATAGAAGTGGAGATGTGGGAAAATTTGATATTTCGTTTAAAATCGGAAGATTTTGCAGCTGTGCTTTGTTGATTTCTAAAATTTCTTGGAAAAAGAGCTTATGACTGTCCGTATTTGGGTGTAACATTTTTATCCATTGTTCCTGATTGAACACGTGTCCTTCCAATATTAAGTGATTAGCAAAAGTAGACGTGTCTTTTTTCAATCTAAAGGCTGCCATATGTTCAAAATTTGTGAGAATGTACATAGTTTGAACGATTCAAATTTAAATTATAGTGGTTATAGACCTATCGGTTTCCTTCACATTTGTAAGAGGAAAAAAGATGATGGAGATAGAGAAAATATGGTATAAGTTTTAAATGTTGAATACGTGGTCAACGTCGTAGACTTCTGTGACAAATCTCTCGGGTTTAAGTCCCAGTACGAACAGCACTTTTTTTTTAATCGATTGATTCATTTATGTTCTTAGGCATAAGTGTTTGTGATGTCTAAACAATTTCTTCTACCATTCCAACTCTAAAATAACAGCGTAGCAAAAGCGATTAACTAAGCGCTTGTATCCTTGCCCATTTCTTCTATCATGACTCTCTTCGACAAAAAGACTAAGTAACTATCAGATCTCGTGAAAAAACTTCTGTTGAAATACCTCTATTAAGAGGCCATATGATGATTACATATTTGATAACATTCAACAATTTGTATTTACTTACTTAAAGATTGATTCTTTTATCATATAACTGATCAGCTTAATAAAATATATTCATTAGCAATTAACAAGTACATTTAGTTGCTAAGAACTTTTAATGTGGATTATAAATCTAAACAGGAGTGTAAGGATGCAGAAAATATGTTTTAAATTTATTTAGAAGGGTAAAAACTTAACTGTGTACCATAAACACACGAAACTTGTGAAATATTTTCCCACCAACCATTGCTTTGAAGCGTATATATAAAACATATTTTATGGCATACTTTTTATTTTTATATGCGTACGTGGAAAAAGAAATATTTTGAAAATTTATTCAGACTTTTTTTTGATGAACACAACACTTAAAGCTACAAAGCTAACGAAAACAATGGACAAAAGTTTTGATTTATTAGGAAACAAATATGTTTTATTTCAGGTAAGCATTAGATATATGGGTACTTTAAAATAACAATGAACCAACTCTGTTTTACTTAAAATATAAGTTTAGTGTTACTATTCAGCTGTCCGCATTAAATATATCATATTTTACAAACCCTTTCCTTTTTTCTGATGGAAAAACTCTGGCGTTAAACTTTTGAACTAAATTTGACTTCCACCATCCGTTTGATTGAATGTCTGAAAGTGTCAAAAGTTTGTCAGATACCTTTTTGGAGTTTGGAAATTTCAACTAGTTGGCGTATTTTTTTATTTTGAAGCATCCATATAAAGATCAGATGTGTGATTGCTGTCGCAGTTTTATGGTAATTAGTTGCATAAATATATTTTTTTAAATTATTAAATTATGTTAATATAGTGTGACCAGACATCCCGTTTACACCGTGACAGTCCCGTTTTCTGACGGCGTGTCCCGGTGTCCCCGAACACAGCTTCAATGTCCTGTTTTTGAAAAAAGAAAAACTAGCAAAAACAATTTAAAAAAAAAACGCGAAAAATTAAAATCCAGGCGGTAGAATCTAGAGTAGTAGATGTAAGCGTGGATGTGCGCTCGCAGTAAATAATACACTTCAATGTAAACACTTAATCTTTTGTAAAATTGTATACAATATATCTAATTTGGCATACAAAAATATAACTATTTAGTCAATTGTATTGTATACAATTGTGAGACGCTGAAAACGGCGCCTATAACTACCATTCTTTTAGGTGTCTTGATTTGGGGGCAAAATAAATGGCCACGATATGGTAGAAAGCTTATTTATCGATTCTGTTCAAAAACGTTCTTCTTTATAAGGTAGTAACGCTTCAAATTATAAGAAAACTTTTCTACTATGGCATGCAAATGAGTTATCATACACTCTGAGAAGAGTCTATTACCCTCTTTGTCTTAAAAGTATACCCCCAGTTTTGCACGTTCGGCCCCATTTTTTATCGCCTCACTTAGCGCTCGTGACTTGTGAGGGTGCTTTCAGCGCATGCTACGCGCACATGACTCTCAGGGTAGTGCTCTCGCTGCACCGTTATCTGTACACTAAACTAGATACCTCCCTCGCAAGGAAAGAACGTAGACAAAATGCAAGATTTTCCGCTCGATATTGCATAGCACATCTTCCGTCTGGCTAGTTTCCATATTATATTGCCGGAATGTGTTACCTTTCGTTGCGAGAAGATTGGTATATTAAATCATTTTGCAGACCTCTTAAAGTTGGAGAAATCGCTGGCTTACGAAAACTTCAAAGTAAAAATAGAACCAAAATTGATTTCGGTGAATACCAAAACATTATTTCAAGCTGCGGTGGGCTGTCATTAATATCGACTGTGGATAGGAAAAAAGACGTAAACCATGCATACCAAATTTTACTGGAGGCGCAAAAAACTGTTATGATGATTTTGGGCTACATGCAAATTATGTAATATACACGAACTTAAAGTGCACGGAGACTTGTAAATTGGTGTTTTATTGACATAATCCAATAATAATGTAATCAATTGCTTAACAATAAGCTTTTTTTAAATCTATTTTACTGTTTGCAATTTTGACAAACCCAACTTGTTTCAAACTTAAAAGCTAAATTTAGATACTAATTCGGCATTTGCAGCTATTCTTTTGATTAGTGATTATAAAAAAAAACTGTTTTGAAAAAACTGTGGGTTACGTCTTTTTTCCTTTCGACAGTCGATATATATCAAAGCTATTTGCAGTGCTCCAGGGAAGGAGTTGATTGATATATTTTGATTTAATCCATTTCCATTTTGAATGTGAAGCATATGGCCTCCTAACAGAAGCATCTAAACAGTTTATCTTTTACGAAAACTGATTGTTACTCAGTTGCTCAACCTCACTTTTTTTTCAAAGAGAGTAGAGGTAAAAAATATAAGGTTAGGTCAGGACTACTATTAAGCTAATCGCTCTTGCAATATCCCGTTATATAGAATTAAGAGGAAATTTTTAGACATAACAAAAATTCATGCCTTCGAGGAGATAATCGATAAATCGATTAAAAAATGCTGTTTTTACTGGGATTCGAACCGTGAGGTCCGGCGTGGAAGCCAACGACATTGACCACTGTGCCAAGGACCCGAAATATACACAATTATACTATAAAAGCGATAAATTTTACTTATTTTAAAGATTTTAGCAAATCGTAATTTAACGAATAAAAATAATAGCAAAAGCTGTGAAATTTACTTACCTATTTTTGATTGGGAGAGTGAAGAGTTCGAAGATCGACATAGAAATTATAAACATTGTACTTAAGCCTTCGTAGATAAAAAAAAATATATAAGTTACACCAAATATTCATCAGTTCTTAAATTGTATTTGAATGCATATTATAACATATCAAACTATAAGCATTGTATTAGTTAATTTTTCTAAATATCAATTGCGAAAATTTGATGTATTGTTAATTATTAATATGAACTATTTACACAAAATGACAACATGAAATACTAGTAAATATTTGCTATAAAGAATATATGTTGTATATACAATGATCCTCTGAAGAATGCTAACTAAATAAAGTTTCTTAAACGAGATTATAATCTTAACAAAACCACAAAAATTTAACAAGCTGCGATATGAAAATTTACAGAGGCCATTCTGTTTTCGGTTTAATGCCAAACTCAACAAAGAATCTGAAATATGTGCAATAAAAAAAATATTTCTTTTGTGACGTGTTCAAGAATCTCATTTCACTTTCCCCAGTAGCCCACCTTGCCAATTTCAGCCCTCACCCCCACAGCCCAAATAAAAAGATAATATTCTGTTGAGGGCAAATATTTACAATGACAAGAGGGTGACTTAATGAAAAGGGATCTATTTTGCGCCAGGGGAATGGATACAGGAAATATTTTTCAGTGTCATAATTTCTATGTTAACTGATTATGGTTTTAATTAAAAAGATTTACGTTAAATAAAACTGAAAGTTTATTTACATTGACGATATTGTTTTTTTAATTATATTTATAATAAATTACATTCATGAAATATTGTACAATCTCAAGTATCGAACTATAGCGGCATGACATGATTGTAAAATTTTCGAATCTAAATATGAACATTTAAAAAAATAGTAATTTTAGTAACTACATACTTTTTTCTGTCGTTCGCCAATGACAAATCCCGCAGTTAAGTATATAGAATTTCTCGCACATTTAAAAATAATGAAATTTTCACGTGGTTCAAATATAACATAGTTGAGTTGTTGAAGCACTAATAGTAAACTGGTTGAAACAATGATTGGTGTTTAAAATATTTGCGCAAGCAACAGAGTCACTACTTTTTTAAATAAAAGGCAAAATGAATTTTACCATACTCGTGAATTTATTTAAAGATCGATTGTTATTCTGTGCTCTAAAACTCTAAAAAAGTGTCTATCATTACAACCCCATCGAGTCATTTTGTCGTATGATGTGGTCTAGTTGGTTAGAGCTGGCTCTACCGACCAGGTGGGTCTGAGTTCGATTCTGGGTAAGGTCAATGTGAAATTTAGATTACTAAATTTAAATTTGACACAGGTAATGTGATGTCAATTTACCTCGAATTATCTCGAGTGAATTACATTTTTTTTCGATCTACACATCTTCACTCCAGGTTGAATATTTAAAAAGACTTGTATATTAAAAAACCTATGAGTATCTAAATATTTTAATTTCAAATTGATCTAATACATGGCCTACGTTAGGTACAATCAGTTAATTGTTATCAATTATATGATATGTATTTTACCAAAACATTAGCAATCGATATTTGGAATAATTTTGTTACTATGCCGCCATATAAATTAAACTAGTGCTCCTGTATTATTTTTTACTGTACATAACGATTGTTCTGTTTTTTATCGTGTTCAAGCTAAATTCTTAATTCTCATTTAGTCTAACGGCCACACTGACTCCTCCACTAACGCCCAAAAGGCAAACCCTAGCTAGCTCATCATACCAATTAACTGTAGTTTTGAATACTGGTTGTCTCTAGATTGGCTGTGTTAGTTTGGAAGCCCTTGCTACAACCAAATGCAGCATCTCTTAAAAAATACCGGTTTTATAAAACAAGCACATAGTCAGTTTTAAAGCTCTCACAAGACAATTTTTCCAAGGCGTAAAACAGTCCATAAAAAGAATCATCATCGAGTTTATCTTGAAAATTATAAAGACTTGATAAGCTTGTGCCGTATCTAACCTAACCTCCAAATAAAAACGAATCCTACATTAGCGAAAACTTAGGCTACTAAATATTTGCCTACGCTACGAAGACACTGTTGTTAAAGGCTGTTTAGGTTGTTCGGCAGTTTTAAAAGTATTTTCCCCATTTTTATAATCCTAGTCACGAACAAAGAACAAACAAAAAAAGGAAACTCACCCCCGATCGTAACTTTAAGGACGCAGAATTCACTCTGGGTTTTCTTTATTACGCCATTTCCGTGGTGCATTTGGCTATACCCTTTCTACCCATTATTATGGAAAATGGAATGCAATACGGGCTTTATGAAATTTAATTATGGTTTTATACGTTAAATGAATGAAGCGTATTTTTAATGTTCTATTATCATAAATTATACATTTTTTTCTCAGTATATCTGCCTTTTTTTGATACAGCGGTTACACTGGTTATATTGTGATTTATATTTAATTAAATCATTGAATATTATTTCACTTTTACTTGATTAATAAACATCTTCAGATAAACTAACAACAGTTGAGTAAGTTAATCATAGTAAAGTTTGTGGCTATTGACATCTTTGTTTTCCCACTAGGTGTCTCACAACCAGGGCTGTGGATTCGGGTAAAAAAGGACGACTCCGACTGCAAAAAAGTTTTTCAATCATTTAATTTTAACTTATATGTATACGATAAAATCATCTTTAGTCAGCCAAGCATGCAGTGGCAACATTTATTGTGACTTGAATACACAACATGGGTCTGAGTTTTTTCGACTACGATTCCGAATCAGAATCCCGACAAAACCCCAGACTTCACGACTGCTGAATCTGACTTTGATTCCACATCCCTGGTCACAACTAGCAGTACAATTAGGGAAATAAGCAAACATTTGACAATGTCGACATCAATGAACAATGCTAGCCATCAGCAAAACCGGTTCTGACCTTTTTAAATTAAGTGAGAAATAAATAACAAAGGAATATTGTGTTTTTATTTATATTTTACGTTGCGATAAAACCATTTTCACTTTTGATGACGTCAAATTGTTAAATACAAAATATTCAATACTCTAATGTTATATTTAATAATAACGTTCAACAGTAATTAAATAAATATAATAACTAATGTATAAATAAAGAAATCAAAATGACGGTAAAGAGCCATTTGACAATTACACGTTCCGCATTAAAAGCGAATATGGACATGGTAGTGATGGGAATCAGATGGTGTAACCATTTCTCTAGTGTATCAACTACTTTGAAATAATCGATAGATGTTATCTCACACTTCACAATTGATGTTTTGCGATGCATGTAACGCAAGATTCCTTACGTTACAGATGTCGTAAATCATCTGGATTTTCTTTACAAAATCGATACTCATTGTTGTTGATCGGAGCTTTATCGCCGTTCATTGTTTCAAGGAAGGCAGTCATTGCCAACAACTCGAGATAACAAATAGGGTTAAGCTGAGTTTTGAGAGCTCCCTCCAAAAGGCAATGATATTAATATAAAAATGTTTAAGTAAAATCATCAACTTTGTTAGTTCGACGAGAGTTATTAATTTAAGCGAAAGATAATTTGTTGAATCTAGATTAAACCAAGAAAGGTATAAATCGTCATGTCTTACATTTTTTTTTACAGAAGTGTTGCGAAGGTGAATCTTAAAAATCATATTAAGGGCGACAGAAACGCTATCATTTTGACACTATTCTGCAGAATGAATTGGTATGGCGGCCATTGGAAAAACAATATTAAACGGTAACTTATTTATATTAAATTCGAATCGTTCAAATTATGTACATTCACACAAGTTCATCCGTGCACTTGAACGCCTGAAGATTCCGAAAGACGAAACCCGGGTCGTTAGTGACAAAACTTGTGTGAATGTAAATAATTTGAACGATTCAAATTTAATATTGAAATTCCACCTTCAGACGAAATGTTAAATTATTTATATTACTTTATTAATGCGTCAAATATATTAGAGTTGAAAGATCGTACGAGAAAAACTCGATGAGAATTTATCGTAAGTCACTCGAGATCAATTCAAGGTAAATTAACATCATAAACACCCACGCCTTATGTCTTCAAAAAAAATAATTGAAAAATCTAAATCTGACATTGACTTATCCGGGAAACGAACCCATACGCGCCTGGTCTGTAGAGCAAGTTCTAACCACAGCGGGCGACTGTTCAAATATTTTGTTTATTTATTTGTTGAGAACACACTTATTACTTTCAGGGTGTTTACTGTCAATACTTGACGGAAAGGCATTATATTAATTAAAACACAATATTCCTTTGTACTTTATTCCACTTTATTTAAAAGGTCAGGGCCGGTTTCGCTCGTTGCAAGCATTTTCAACTGAGAGCATTTGTAATTTAAGTTGGAAATGCTCGCAATGAGCGAAAACGGTCCTTACCTTTTAAATAAAGTGGAATAAAGTACAAAGAAATATTGTGTTTTTATTAAATTAGCACACTAATTATTGAGATCGAAGATCAGAAGTGGTTGTTCAAACCACTCTTTGAGTTATGGATTTTTTTTATCTAGGTAGAAAACGTTCAATATAGTAGAAACAAATCAAAATAAAAGAAAATATTAAAATGCAATGATAAAATAAATAAGAAATTCATCTGACCATATTTTGTCTCTTACCAAATATACGATGATTTTCGAAGAGCTATTAACAAAGCCAACGACTTTTTACTGCTGTACTATTGCCATATTGTTCATCTTCTTCTGATATTTATAGCGAAACAATCGCTGACCAGCGAATAGGCCCGATCTAGAAACGTGATATAAATAATTGAGGTGCTTCTGAGTTAAACTGCGAAACGATAAATTACAGACGCGAGACTACATACAATGTACTGCAATATATAGGGGAGAATGTTGTGTTTAGGTGAGCTTTGACGTAGAATTTAGTCCTGAAAAAAAGAAGAGAAAAACAATCATATTAATAAAAAAATTTAAATAACTTAACGTGGAATAATTTATGTTGTTTTTCTTATATTATAATAAACTTCCACAAAGTTACCGCCGAATCTATCGAAAGTTACAATAATTTTATTTACTAGATAAACCTATCGATACGTTACATTTTTAAAGGTATTTTTCAACGTTCTGTAAAAAAAATATTACGCCAAAAAGTCATATCGACTTGCAAAACATTCAAATTAACTGAATATATATTGTCCTTAATTTGGTATTATATGCCAAAAACTTAGCTGAGTTTTTAAGTCGCGTGTTCATCGTCGTTGGATTCGGCTGCAGAATTTGTGGGTTAAAATTCCATTACGCGAAATTTCGTCATTACGGATTGATAGATTGTTCGAAGAATTTTTTATTTATGATGTAAACATATTTTTTTCACCGATCCTATTGTGAAGATGGGGAGGAGAGTAGATAGAACGATAAGCTAACCATTTTTCATGTCTTAGCCTTATCCTTATATCCCTACTCTCTTCGAAAAATAAAGGTTGAGCAACTGAGTAACCAGCAGTTTTTTTTAGAAACTCGTCTGAGCAGAAGTGGCTAAAATCCATGCAATAGATAATTGGTGAGTTTCTAATGAAATTGAAATAAAAATTCGATTTGATAACTTTGTTATACATTATTAAATTTTATATTAAAAATGAACTTCCTCCGAATTGCCGCCGAATTTATGCAAGGTGTGGAGTTCAAATCTTTTTAAATTTAAATGCAATGAGTGGATGAACAGTCGAAAGTTATTTTTTTATGATATTTGAACAGTGCATCGTATAAATTGTTTTGATTAAGTACACACCTATTAAATACAGTTTTAATTTAGCCATTACTTTCTATTTGGTGAGTTACTGTATTCCTACTTATTTTATTGTCCACTGGTAGAAATAGCAACGCGGGTAAAGTGGTCAGTGATCTTGCAAAATTGCCATTCCGTATATACTCTTATAAGCCCTTCCATTACTTATCCTGATATCTGACTATTGATCATAATAATGTGAGCCATCTTTCCCCTTGAAATATGCCAAAGCTTACGATGCATACTGTACTAAAATGCTATATAAAACGATTTATCCGGCATACATGGTGTGGCGCAAGATAATTTTAACCAGTTTCGTATGTACGAGTGACGATTTGAAATCAAATAATAACTTAACATACACTGCAATTAGATGGTAAGTTCACTACGATTGGTCCATTTTTTTTCTTTTTTGTAAAAACTATTATATATTTAAAATATTTGTCTTTCAATAGAAGGGAAGGATAGTATATCAAATATAGTCTACTGATCACCCACAGTGCCATGACAACGGTTTGAAGTTGTAAAAATAATTAAACGAAAATGTGAAAACGAAAAAGATTTTCTCATACAATATTGTCACTGTTCTGTGAGAAATTGGTATAAAACAGATCGATAGTTCTGAATAAATAGCAAACGAAAAAAATCAGTTTTAGGATAATGTATCAAGCATCGGTATTTTATGTTACATACATGATTATAATATCAAAATATTATTATGTATTATGTATCAATGCTAATCCGACACGAATAAAATTGTTTGTTACTCGGTCGCTCAATCTCTCTTTCAAAGGGGGTTAAATAATCGCTCTTGATACACTCAGTTATTTAAGGATCAGAGGAGTGGGAAAGAAATTTTAGACATCACAAACACCCTTACCTTCGAACAGACATCGATAACATACAGGTACACTAACCCTTGAGATCCGGCACGGAAGCTAACAACGATAATCTGCGCCATAGGCATAATTAATAAACAAGGAAAAGCTGCCTTTAAACCAGCATAAATTTGTGAAAAGCCTCATAAATATATCAAATCATATTCGAACGTTTTGAAAACGTATATTAACTAATTAAAGTGCTGTAATATTTGTATGAAAAGCTCAAACCACATTTCTATTCAACTCTCATCCAAGGCGAATAAAAGTTATATTTGGAAAAACATCTTTGTTGAAGTAATTTTTATTTATGGATTGACTTAGTAAACTTTCAAGAGGCGAAGCTTTCAAATAAAAGCTATCTATTTTCGTTATCGAGGAGGCTGTATTTTATTTCCAAATCTATTTTGAACATTTGCCAAAATTTATTTTTGCGGATTTCAATCAATTCGAGCCAAAATAAGTTAGTGACCTTTTGTGGTAAATTCGGAGATCAGAAATCTATTTTCATCTTTCGAGAACTCTTGGCGTCTATTGAAAATTTCAGCAGTATTTTCTATTATGTTATGAAAGTGGCGATAGTATTATTGATTCTTACTAGTAAATAGCTTGTAATATTTTTGTTGGTTTTCCGAAGAAAATTTACCTAATAATAATTGATTTTATATGTTTTGAAAACGTTTTGAAAGTGCGAAACATTTATCAATGTATGCGCATTAATTTTATTATAAGATTTTAGAACATCGAGATCGTTTTATATTTACCAAAAAATAATCCGATGCGCAGAATGACGACAGAAACATCTATCGTCCGATGTTGATTAAAATTGATTTAAAATTGTTTAATAAATGTTTCCTGACATTACGCAGAACAGTTATGTATTTTTTAAATGAGTTTAAAATGTCCCTTAATAAATATAGAAAATAAAAAAGGCACTAACTACCAAAAAAAAGTGAGTTTGGAGAAATTTTCTCTGTCGCATTGCATTACCGGTTAAACGTTTATCGGCCATTCAATATCAATCATCAGATAATTGATTTGCCGATTATTACGAATTTATTATATCTTTTAAATAAGGAACATATTTTTTATAAGAATTTAAAAAAAATGAAGATCTCGACTCTGGTGAATTTTTTTGTATCACATTTTTTTGTGACTTTTTTTAAATAAATGTCAGAAAATTAATATATTTTGTTCTTTCATTTTTGTGTTTTAATTGGAATATCGTTTTATTTTTTTTCAGTTTACCATTAATGAAAAAAATAAACGGTTTTGAAAACGTAACAGAAGATAGCTAACAATCTCTACGCACAGTGCAAACATAAGTAAAAAAATATAAAATACCGTCAAGTTTAAAATGTTAAAATCCTTCTAACCAAGTGTTTTTCCTTTTTAGTGTTTTTTTAAATATAAATCATAGGAATATAACACTTTTTGCATCAATGTAGAGAGCAAGGCAAACAAGGCATAGCGACGTAAGTCAGCTGGGCGATGTTTTATGATGCTGCATCGCCGCCTGCTTTTTGCTAGAGATATTGTGACGCGGCATGTCTTAACCGCCCATACTGAACCCACCCGCGCAGAATGTCACTTATTGACTACCTTTTAGTTAAACTTCAAACTGTGATTATATTATATAATTAAATGTGATTACTTTGTTACTCTTCTGATTGTTATCGTTCTTTCGCCACTTTAAAAAGACTTCAGTCTGAAGATGCTTTTTAAAGACGAAAAACACTTGTTATTGGAATAATAAAGTAATCAAATTTACTTTTATATTATAATGATTTTCTACAAAGTTTCCCTTGAATTTGTTTAAAATACGAGTTTTACTGGAGATTAGTTTGAAATTATTCTGTTTGAAGTTCGTTATTGACAAAAATGAATAAGAATATTGACTGTGGAAAGGAAAAAGGACGTAACCCACAGCTTTTTCAAAACAGTTTTTTTCGATAATCAAACTTGATGCACGTACAATCAAAAGGATGCAAGCTGCAAATGCCGAATAAGTATCTAAATTTACCTTTTAAGTTTAAAAAAAATGACCTTGCAAAAAATTAAAAACAAGAAAAAAGACTGAAATAATATTTTTTCCTAGACAATTTCTTTAATTAATATTACATTATGTCAATTAAACACCAGTTTAAAAGTCTCCGTGCACTTCAAGGACGTGTATAATTCATAATTTTCATATGGCCCAAAATCATCAAAACACGTTTTTTGCGCCTCCTGTAAAATTTGATATGTTTTTTAATACAAGTAGACGATCACACACCAAATGAAACCATTTCTAAAAAGGAATTCAGCCAAAAATTGGTAAGTAACAGACTTGTTAGTAATAAAAAAATTTAGCCTCTAGAGGAATTCATTCTAGAATCGAAATTTTATGTTACATAGATAATTAAAATAGATAAATGCTTTAATGCCAATCTGACAGAAATAAGAGTTTTAAATAAATTGACAGAAACAATAACCTATCTTTAATCAGCATTACTAATAACTGCCTATACAAATTAATGCTTCTTTTGGAAAACTGGTGTAATCAATGCATCAACTGAATTATTCCAGACATAAAATTTCTCTGGAAAAGATTTTTTTTAATCTTAATTAATTTTCGTCGGTTTTCTTAATTACCAACTTCTGCTAGAAAGGTGACGATATGCGCATTGAGTAAATCATATTATGCCATCTCACCAAGGGTTCAGAGTAAAATCTTTATCACTAGATGATATAATATAATATGTTTTACTTTGTTTAAATCTCCCTTCACATTTCAGATCCAAGCTTTACATCTACAATGTTATATTGAAAAAATCATTCCAATAGTAAAGTATCCATCATGTTATCAATGAATTGATTCAACCCATTTGCAATCATTGTGTTTAATGAATGATTAATAAACAGTATCGCCGGCGAAAGAGATGGTGGCATGGACAGAGATATCATGAATATGAAGAGGTTTTTTTCAAAAAGCTCTCAACGAATCTGTATTACCGTCACGTCTCTTCCCCTAATGAAATCGATCGCTGTTGAAAAAAAAACCTGCCTCTTCTACTCAGGGCTGGTAAAGGATTTTCGACGAATATTGTGCTCTGGCATTTTACCTACACCCGTATTTATTAATATTCCCATCGATATTTTATGAAGTAGTTTAAAACAAAAGAATACATACAAAATATAACAAAATTACCCACGTGCGTGGTTGTTACTATTTGTAATAAGTTGTCTTTACTTATTCGGTAACTTATAGCAACACGTCAACGAAAATTGTACTGATGTAGTTACTGATATTTGTCGCAGTTTTAAAAGATATATTGTAGTTTTAAACACATAACAAAAGGAAATTTTTCATTTTCTTTGCATGTTAAATCTTCCTTTAAAGTATGTCATTAGTTTAATATTACCGAAACAATTCTTATAATATTTTACGCAAGGCGGTGAGTAATAAATACATTTAAAAAAATATTTCTTTCAAAGCTACAGTTACTGTATTTGAATTGAAGTAGTCTATGCCGGTTGAAATGATCTATTTATTAAATATAAAAATAAATTTGATAACTTTGTTATTCCGTTGTTTTACAATTTGTGACAAGTGTTTCGCCTTTTGAGAAGCATCATCAGGCCATCGCAAGGTTTACTAAAAAACTTACAATTTATTCTAATTCTTAAGTTGCGATTCGGAATGATATTACAAAAATAATAAAAATTAACTTCTAAAAAGTTACCGCCAAATCTGTCGAAGAAGCTTTTTATTTCTGAGTTTTCTTTATTTTTTATATTAATCTGTAAAATGATTTTCATTTAATAAGAATGGAAGACATATTTCAACACTATTTCCAATGTAATAGTTTTTTCTTTTCATAGATTGATGATCACGGTACGCTATTTGTTAAAGCAAGAAGTTTGTAATAGTAGACAGATATCTACTCTGTAAATATATTCTGGACGTGTGATGTTTCAAACATGAATCAAAGAAATCAAATAAATACCTTCGAATAGTGGCTATTCCTTTCGATATAAGAATGCTTGAAAGTGAATTTGTATGCGAAATTGCTTGTGTATTCTTTAGCAAGGGGTAAAGTACGAGTTTATAAATGAAATTACAGTTTTATTAAAACATAAAATTCCGCGAGAATATGTTAAGATATTCTCTGGAAAGCCCGAAGTACAAAGTATTTAAGTTATCAAATACGCTTCGGAGATTTTGATGTTTGTTGTTTCACAAGCCTTCCTAGATGTCATATTTTATCATTACTGGTAGATGTAAAAAGCAGTTGTCAGTCGTGAAATGTAGGTGACGCAGCGCAGGTCAGTAAAAATGTTGTATTATATAAATAAGCACAGACCTGCGTACACTACCAAGCAGACAGCTGTGACGTAGATATGCATCCGCCCTACTCTGCGTTCCGTTGTGAAGCCGGAAGATATTCCTGCTTGTCTCTTGCAAGTTTGGACCTATTTTTTTGATTTAATTAGTGCGAACTGGACTTATTTTTTTATACAATACTACTCATGTAAACTTCTCTTAAACGACATTTAAAAAGTTATTGTGGGTTATTATGTGTCATTCATATATGTCAGTTGCATGAAACAGCTGTTACAGCATATTATGCTGGTTGCAAATGTCTGCTTTGCCTGTTTTTACCTGCCAATTATGTGCTGCCCTGTGCTGCGTCATACGCGTAGACTAATCATCGCTCGAAGAAAATTGCAAGGATAAAGCCAAGAGAATGACGACGACAGTCTGAATTTTTTTTTGCCAATGTTATATTAAAAAAAAATAGTCATAAAAATCTCAACTGAAAATTGAAAGAATAGCACATATTTTGTAGATCTATGTATGAATTATGCGCCTAATACGTATTCGAATTTGTTTCAAGTTTTAAAGAAAATATTTGTACACATATATAACTGTTTCCAAGATTATTAATTTATTTTCGAAACAACTTACAACAGATAACGGAAATTAGTAAGATTTTTGTGTCACTCAAATCAAAAATATTTTTTCATTGAACTTGCATAATTTTACATTTACTGTTTTATTCACTCTTAGAACAATCATCAACCGTTTTGTAAGAGCTGATAAAAGGTTGCTTAGAAAATTACGTACGTAATTCTAGTAATAGTATATCATTATAAACCATACAATTATGTTGCGTCATAGCCGTGTGTTGTCAGTTGGTAAAAATAACATTGTCTTAAACAATGGTTAGCCCTTTGCCCTCATATAACATCGCAAGTGACCAGGCAATCCAGGCATGCATTCACAATACAAAGCCGCATAGACAATTGCGCATAAAAGAAGAGAAAATTCTTTTAAATTAAAAAAAACAGTTAATTAGATGATTCTATTAAAATAAAAAAAAACCAAAAATATTTTCTAAAACTCGGTTTAATACGGTTTTTGAAGTTTCAAAAAAGGGATTATGACGAAAAAGATTAAAAATCGTTTATTTAGTATGAACACTAACAAAAAAATACTTCGATATTCCTTATTGGGATTTTATAAAAAAATATATGTATCTATATTTCGTTGTAACTGCAACCAAGGTAGATCGACTTAAATTATTATCTATATATTAATAGTCGATGACGTCAAGAAAAATGGTCCCCTCCCGCTGCCCCGCTGTCACCATTTTTTTATTCATACTAAAGGCATATTTGTTTGTTTGTTTATATATGGTCGCGATTTCGCCTTTTCGATGACGTCAAGAAAGACGGTTGACTATTTAAAAATGCAACGGAAATCCCCCCCTCGTTGAAGGCAACGGGCTTATAGCTAGTAGTATTTAATTTAATTGGAAACCATGCTACCGAGATGAAAAGATCGGGTTTTTAAAAGCGGTTTTTGAAAACTGGCAAACTCTAATACTAACGTAAATATAAATTGATTTTTCCAATCTATTGAATTACATTTAAGTATATATATATATATATCGACTGTGGAAAGGGAAAAGGACGTCACCCACACATAACAAATTTTACAGGAGACAAAAAAAACGTTTTTTGATGTTTTTAGGTTAAAGGCAAATTAGTGCACGGTGACTGATAAACTGGTTTTTTATTGACTAAGCCTAAAATTAATTTAATACGGAAAACCTTTTTCTATGTCCTTTTTTCTGACTGCAATTTTCACAAGCCTTTCATTTTTCAAACTTAAAAGCTAAATTTAGATACTAATGAAGCATTTTTAGCTTACATCCTTAAGACAGAATGTGTGTCAAGTTGTATACGTGTGATTATCGAAAAAAGCTGTTTTGGAAAAACTGAGGATTAAATCATTTTTCCTTTATATTCAATTTTTAAAATCGTTTGACAATCCCAAGGTATGTGCCGCATCTACAGCATGTCTGCACCAAACGCCACTGTTATGTATAGGGTTGCCAGATTTCTTGCAAATGAATCCGGGACATTTGTCCAATTTGCTGCCTTTCGAATCCAAAAACCCAGGAATTTACCGAACTGCCCAAAATACCAGCATTTACCGGGATCTCCGAAACTCGTTTTTTTAGCTCACCGAGGAATTTGAAATCCTCAATTCGCTCAAATTTTCTGGGAAAATTTAGTACTCATCCGGGATCCGGGGCAGCGCTTCCAATTCCGGGACAATCCCGGCCGATCCGGGACAGGTGGCAACCCTAGTTATGTATGTATGTGATGTAAACATCTTTCATCCTAACGAACTTAAAAACAAAGATAAGGTAGAGCGATAAGTTAACCTATATATATACTACTTAACCTTACCTTACTTAGCCCCAATTTTCTTTACCAACATGAGAGGTTGAGTGGCTAATCAAAAACTTATTCTCATAGCCCAGCTTCCGTTGAGATATTCCGCATTAGGAGAGAACGTTGCTTGAAAAGAGTGTTGCAAACTACTTATTGTTTGCTTTTCTAATGAACAAACTGATACACGCATGTTGTTACTACGCTGCGAGATAAAAAAAGAAATCGCGAATTCAATCAGAACGTTTTCCGTTTATTGCAGGCAATTTTATTGTCGGCCGCGGTCAATAGACTAAAGCGGCCGCGTGCAACTCACGTCGTGCGAATCATTGGTTCGTTTTCCCACCGTACAATCAATTACGAGAAGTCCCCTAGGCGTCCAAGACAGTGATCACGCTGGTCACAGAATCGTATATACCTTACACATGACACCCGCTGAAGAAATGATTTAGAAATAATACATTGATTTAAGTGACTCTTGCTTGGTGACAAAAGTCAGTTGGCCGTACCGATTTGGTTCATCAATGGTGTATTTATAATATTTCGTCATTTTTTTAAAGTCTGATAAACAAGATATAATTCAGCATCCTGTACTGCATATCTGCCAAGTTTTTGGTAACTCCTTCTGTGAGTCTTTAAATCTGTAGCATCAAATCATCCACTAATTCAAGAAAAAGAGTTTTGTTTGATTCAATACATACTCTGGCCAAGATTTCTCTAAATTGTGAAAACATGTTCAACTGATTTTTTGTAGATTTGATTTCCATAGCTTCAATTTTGTATGCATTTGCAAACCAGAGTGTTAAGCCCCCCTTTTTAAATGGCTTCGTTACGGGTAAATATAGGAATTAACTATATACCCTGTGAACCATATTGCATGTTAATGAAGGTGTTTCAACATAAGTTTATACGAGAACTGTTTTTTACTCAGTCGCTCAACCTCTATTTTCCAAAGAAAATAGTAGGGGTAGTAGGATATGATTCAGACAGGACTAGTGAGTAACAAATCGCTCTCGTTACGCTCAGTTATTGAAGGATCGGAAGGGTAGGAGGGAGTTTTTAACATCTCAGACACCTATGCTTTCAAACAGGACTGGGACTCGAACACGTGTGATCCGGCACGGATGCCATATTACCGGACATAATTATACGAAGTTATTAGTTTATATATAATACTTCCCCGATTGTATTAATTTTTATTTTCCTTTTTCCGAAGGAAAATTTTGACTGACTTAAAACCACACTAGGTATATAACATATTTCCAGTTAAGTTAATCTGCTATACAGGCGTCCATACAATACGGGCCCATTAGGGGTGAAGTGAGCTGACTAGTAAAAACTTGTAAGTACAATAACGGCTTTTTTTTGGTGTTTTGGTGGATTGCATATTTTTATTTTACGGAGAAACCACTATTGCAATGTGTATTAATTGAGGTTACTTAAGTTATACGATAGATGTCTAGAATATTACAACGCATCTTACTTATTTTTTCCTATAATACCACCTGACTCACTTCACCTCTATTGAGCCCATATATGTTACTTTTAGGGTGTTCACTGTCAATACTTGGTGGAAAGGCATTATATTAATAAAAACAATAATCCTTTGTACTTCATTCCACTTTATTTAATATGTCAGGACCGGTTTCGCTCATTGCGAGCATTGTCAACTGATAAGAAATATAATTTAACAATGTTATTTATACAAAATTGAAAAGTTATACACAACAGTTGGCATTGAAAAGAAATTGCCAATTACATTAAAGTGATTCTAAAATAACACAAAATTAAAATGTTCAACACATCTAACATATAATTAAAAAGTCATCCCAGATTCATAAATTCAGAATGCGATTGAAAGTAATTACAAACATAATTAAAATTTGGGAAATTTTTGACAAAGTGATAAAATGCTACATTAATAAAGTGAATATGCTTAATGATATGAATATGCTTAATGATAGTTTTATGTTTTCCCCGCTTCCAAGTAGTTGGTGTGTTCATTCATCACTTAACAAAATCGACAGCCAGGAAGATCAATAGATTCAAATCAATAGATTCAAATTTTTACCTAATTCAGATCTTTTAAACGATCAAATAATTTTTGCTAGTTCCCCGTTACTTTATCCATTGCATTAGCCCTTGTTAACTTTTTTTTTTATATAAATTAAAAAAAAATAAATAAATATAGATTTCTTTTGTTAGAATTGATATGGTCTTTGAAAAATTTGTTTTTCAGAATCTTCCTGGCTGTCAATTTTGTTAAGTGATGAATGAACACACCAACTACTTGGAAGCGGGGAAAACATAAAACTATCATTAAGCATATTCATATCATTAAGCATATTCACTTTATTAATGTAGCATTTTATCACTTTGTCAAAAATTTCCCAAATTTTAAGTATGTTTGTAATTACTTTCAATCGCATTCTGAATTTATGAATCTGGGATGACTTTTTAATTATATGTTAGATGTGTTGAACATTTTAATTTTGTGATATTTTAGAATCACTTTAATGTAATTGGCAATTTCTTTTCAATGCCAACTGTTGTGTATAACTTTTCAATTTTGTATAAATAACATTGTTAAATTATATTTCTTATCAGTTGACAATGCTCGCAATGAGCGAAACCGGTCCTGACATATTAAATAAAGTGGAATGAAGTACAAAGGATTATTGTTTTTATTAATATATGTTACTCTTCATTGAAAGTGTACATGTATAAATAAATTTAATCTAATTTTATTCATTGGATGTACCCCCATGCAAAATTGGAAAGTAAAATAACTAATTGAAATGTTTACTAAAACCAAATTAACTTTAAAAGTAATATAAATTTTCCGATGTTATCGGAGAGGGAATTTTAACGAGATGCGGGCCAATCGAAGCGGGTAATTTAATTGCCTTAAATTTAAATTGAACCGATGATTTGAAATGAACTTTTGACATTTTGTGTTAGCGGTGCCATCTGAACGAGAGCTTTTCAAAAAAATATATATTTAAAATTTTATTTAAATCATTTGATATCATTAAGAAGGTGAACATATTTCACTCCACTTCGAGAGTGAATATAAAAATCCAGAAAATAAGAGTAAAGATTGCAACACTTTTAGATACGATTACATCATTTTTTATACAAAATACTGGTATTTCAGTATTACAAATTAAGCAAATTCAAAATTTTTCTTTGTTTGTATATGGTCGCGATTTCGCCTTTTCGATGACGTCAAGAAAGACGGTTGACTATTTAAAAATGCAACAAAAATCCCCCCCTCGTTGAAGGTAACGGGCTTACAGCTAGTAGTTTTTAATTTAATTGAAAATCATGCTACCAAGATGAAAAGATCGGGGTTTTAAAAGCGGTTTTAGAAAACTGGCAAACTCTACTACTAACGTAAATATAAATTGATTTTTCCAATCTATTGAATTACATTTAAGTATATATATATATCGACTGTGGAAAGGGAAAAGGACGTCACCCACACATAAAAAAATTTACAGGAGACAAAAAAAACGTTTTTTGTTGTTTTTAGGTTAAAGGCAAAACTTTTAACTACAAAAATAAAAGAGAGCAGAGTTAATGAGCCACTAGACGACTATCCACACACGCATTGTAATTCATGTATTGATTTCAGTCACGCGCTGGTCTTTGCAAAACTGTATGTATACTGTATTAACAATATTTAAAATATATATATTTTTTGTCGTCCATCGCATGCTTATAATGTTTAGGTGAATTAGAGTTAATTTCTTTTAACAGTAATGTTTTTATATTTACAAAACTGAAATATGTCTTGTTTTGCAATCCTTATTGTTTTTCGTTAATTTGAGTTCGTTGACAATATTTAAAAGTCACGATCTATACCAGTGATGGCAAACCTACGACTCGCGGGCCAGACACTGACCCACGAAGGCTTCCTCTACTCTCACTTTCCAAGCGACGCCACCTACTTAGTAGTATTTAAAAAAAAAAGATGAGCAAAATCTGTCCCACTCTTCAAAAAGGTAAGCCATCACTGGTCTATACAGTATACGGTTAGTGGAATAGTCATATAATAAAAATCTTAATTTACTGAAACGTTATTGAAATTTTAGTTTGATTTTAGCAATAAGACAAATGTTGAAATAGATGTCGCAGGATGTTGTTTTTACTAAGAGTCAAGCATTATCATTTTTTTTTTGCTTTTAAAATAATTTAATAAGAATAATAAACTATATAACTATAGTAGAGCCAATCAAATAAAATGAGTATTCTAAATATTATTTATCTTGTAAGGACTGGTGGAAGGATAAATAAAGTTAAGACCAGTATTTAACTGTCCGGCTTTCATCACCGAGTACTGCAATTATTTATTTAATTGTTTATTGGATGAATACGGTAACGATGTCTATCTCATTTTTATAAGGGCTGAGATGCAGTGCTGTATTGTGAATATTTAGCGCCCATCTGATTTTATTTTATTGTTGACCTTATAAAATGTCAAATAAAATATCGATTATTCAGTATAGTTTGTGCAATATATTTTATTTTCCAATGTTTCAGTTGATATCCTAAGCGATATGCTGCAATTTGCATATTTAATAGTAACATAATTTAATATTTAAAAAAAATAGAAATCACTATTAACATATCAGATATTTTTTAAAGTTTTAATATAACGCATTATATATCAGTCAAAAACATGAATAAATACTTGTTTTTTGATTAATTCTACGCAATTTAAGTTCACCAAAATTAAATTACAAAAAATTGTAGTTAAGTAATTTGTAGTATATTCTGTAAATTGCACAACATCAGTACATATATATTTTTTAAAGAATGTACTTCCATGCATATTTTAGATAACTCAATTTGTTTTATGTATAAATTTTTGCATTGTCAACTGATAAGAAATATAATTTAACAATGCTATTTATACAAAATTGAAAAGTTATACACAACAATTGGCATTGAAAAGAAATTGCCAATTACATTAAAGTGATTCTAAAATCATTAAGCATATTCACTTTATTAATGTAGCATTTTATCACTTTGTCAAAAATTTCCCAAATTTTAATTATGTTTGAAATTACTTTCAATCGCCATTCTGAATTTATTAATCTGGGATGACTTTTTAATTATATGTTAGATGTGTTGAACATTTTAATTTTGTGTTATTTTAGAATCACTTTAATGTAATTGGAAATTTCTTTTCAATGCCAATTGTTGTGTATAACTTTTCAATTTTGTATAAATAGCATTGTTAAATTATATTTCTTATCAGTTGACAATGCTCGCAATGAGAGAAACCGGTCCTGACATATTAAATAAAGTGGAATGAAGTACAAAGGATTATTGTGTTTTTATTAATATAATGCCTTTCCACCAAGTATTGACAGTGAACACCCTAAAAGTGAACAAGATTAATAGTTCGAGTCTTACGTGAAACCTTTCTTTGGAGTAATAGGGTTTTTAATGACATCCAATAAAACAGTCTACTTAAATATGAGCCGCACTGACATGTTGTAAAAGCAAAAATACTCAATTTATTACGATTACGGGAACTAAAACAATTTCGATTTCGTTAGCGCAAGGATTGTTAAAGATTTAAAAGCTCTCGTTACTTTATTGTTTTGGCTTTAAAAGGTTTGATATGTGTCAAACAATAGTTTTTAATTTAATTTATATTCTAGATCAGTGTTTCTCAACTGGGGGCCACATCATGTTCCAAGGAGACCACAGAGAAAAAATAATTTTAGAGGAGCCACAGCACAGTTTTGGGAGGCCACGGGCAAATAAAATCAGGCAGCGACAAAATATTTAGAATTTTTGAGAAATCCATAAATTCCTGGGTTTTAGAAATAGTTTTTACCGAGAAAAGCTAAAAAAAAGGTCTCGCGTCTGTTCATTTTGGGAAATCCGTAAATTCTTTGGTGGTACAAAATGGTCCGAAAAACTTCAAAACAAGTATAGTACCACGGGAAAATATGAGACTCAAAAGGGGCCACGGGTCCAAAAAGGTTGATAAACTATTTTTTTTAGATACTAAATGCTTTCATACATGCTAAATGAAATTAAGTATAAATTCACCATATATGGTCAGAAATGACTGTGATTAATTATTTACTTTCACCAAAGAAATCCTTATTTCAAGCATTTTGTATAGAAGAGTAGTGTGGACTTAATTGTACACGATTGAAAGCAAGAATACTATAATTATTCTAGCAGAAAGTACATTACATTAAAAGTCATTATTGATATGTTATGTATTAAAATAATCAATATCAAATGAATGTTCTTACTAGGAATTGAACTTAGAATCTATCATTGCTAAGCTGAAATTTTACTGTTGGACTAGTAGAGGCCGATACGGGCCGAAATTTTATGAAGATACCCGGTCCGAGTTCACTCAATTAACGTGTAGGCTGGCCCGAAGTCATGTCTGAAAACCACACCCGACACGAAACCCAGATTTATATTTCTCAGCCCGGAAAACCCTCGATTTTTTAAAAATTACAAGAATATTTTTATTATTTTCGCAGGAATCAATTTTGTTGGATTGAACTCTACTGGAATTTCCACATCCAATTATGGTTGACAAACATTAAGATTTATTTATTATATACACTAATTGTTGGTTTTTACTTTGTTACTGATAATTCATACTTAATTGATTTTTGTTGTAATAGTTTGCATTGCTAAGCGGTCTTCAACTTTTTATTTATAGTTTATTTCCCTTGTATTTTGCTTCAATTCATTTGCTTAGTTGTAATACCAATTGTTTGTCATACCTTGTTTTTCTTACTTAAATTTTGTATAAATATCACTGTTTAATTGTATTTCGTATCAGTTGACAATGCTCACCATGAGCGAAACCGGTCCTGATCCAATAAATTTTATGTAGAAAAAGTACTAAAAATGTTTTATTATTTTTATTATATTTAAATATGATAAATGTGAAATGTTATCACGCCAATGGTTTGGAATCTATACTAGGCTAGCGGAAGTGCATTAGGTTGTCAGGTCTTGCGACGGCGTCAATATCGCGTGCACGATCGCCTCATCTTCAGACTATCTTGAGGGTCCGGTCTTCGGAGCACAGCCCTCCGGGTTGATAGGTCGTGCAGTCTCTAATCGACGAGCTGCTTCGCTCCTGGCTCGCTCACGGAAAATTGCGAATGCGGAACATCTAAGATAAATGTGGGCTAAAATATATGCTTAGCATAATCGCCGTAAGTATTGATATATAGCATTAGTAATATATATGTATCATGCCTCTAATTATAAAGTTTATAAACATAACATTTTTAATGACTTATAAAATGTCATTAATTTTTAATTCAACGGCACGCAAGTCTACGATGCTATCAATACATCATAACTCAAAATCTACAAAAATCTAGTTTAAAGAAAATGGAAAAAAACCACAAGATCACAGTTTTAAATTATGTCTTTCCAATTTCTTTCCAGAAAGAAGACTTGTCATAAAGTAAGCAAATCAGTGAGCATTATAAATTCACGGACACATTACATTATTCAAAGATTTTCGAAGAAATAATTCGCTACTGTCTTTGATTTTCACAAACATTTTTTATGTAGAATTTATCAAGACTTGTTGTAAAATGAATATACAATATATGAATATTTCAACTGCATAAAAAAAATCACTATACTTTTGCGATAAGAGATCATTGCAAGATAGTTTATAAAAATATCGAACTCAGAATAGCTTATTTCGTAAAAATGGTTTTTTCAATTGATAGTTCAAAAACATTAGGTATGGTTGTTTAAAATTGAACAAACACCAATTTTCTAGATCAATCATAAAATAGTACAGGTTACACTTTGATTCAAACCACTTATTCCAGCAATCTTAAAGGAGGTTTATACCTTATGCCCTAGACTAGACATCAATATTTATAGATCTAGGGCTATTTGCTGACCATTCGTTGCCTGGTCTATCAATAGTTAGGCCTTCGCAATAATTATTTGCAATCAAAAGGAAACTACGTCGAACCAGAGCAGGGGGGCGAAACCTATTCAGTCAGTTAATAATATATTATTTTTGATATAATTTAAATTCATTATAAGTTCTGCTCCAATATTTGTACACTCACACATGTTTTGTCACTAATGACCCGGGTTTCACATTTTAGCATCTTCAAGCGTTCAAGTGCATGAATGAACTTTAACTGGTCAATAAGTATACTAGAAATAAATATATTTATTACTCAGTTAAAACATATTGATTGCGATATTGATTCGATTGAATTAATAATTGGGAAAATAATCACAAACAAAAATACATTCTCTTTAGGTAAAATTATATGTGATTATCATTTAAAGGTTATAATATGGGAATGCCCATGAATCTGTCGAGTCTATGACGCAGCTATAAGCGTTGTCGGATCTCTTGGGCTCATGTGCCATTACGAGCAGCATTTTTTCGATCGATTTCTGTTCGAAGGCATTGGTGTTTGTGATGTCTATAAAATTCCCTCCCACCCTTCCGATCCTTTAATAACTGGGCGTAGCAAGAGTAATTAGTTAAACGCTAGTCCTGTTCTAGCCTTATTCTTCTATCAATACTACTTTCTTTGAATAAGAAAGGTTGCGCGACTTAGTAACAAAGAGTTCCAATTGAGATACCTCCATTAAGAGGCTATATGCTCTACATTAGTGGCGTACATGGATAAAACATATATATTTAATAACATACTGGTGAATCGTCCTAATTCCAAAAAAGTTTAAGTTGATTTTTTTATTTTTTATCTCTCAGTAATAAATGTATATTTCTTCAAATTCAGTATTGTGATTTTGCGTCCGAAATTTCCTCCGATTTTATTGTTTTTAAAAATCCATGTCGGCTATTAATGTGAACCATTTATACTCCTACTAGAGTAAATCTAATTAAATTGTTTAATGAATGTAAAAATACACAAATTTAATTTGTTGATAATGCTCGCGATGAGCGAAACTGCTCCTTGTCATTTCATAAAATTGTAGAAAAAGTTTTTTTTTTTTTTAATATATTGATTTTCCACCGAAAATTGACAGTGGTAATTGTGAATTCTATAATTTCTTAAATCAATACTAGCTTTTCATTCTCCTGAGAGTGGTATGACAAAGGCCCCAAAAATTGAAAATTCGCCAACAGGACCGATATTATAGGCAGTGCAAACAAAATAATATTGATGATTCTGCACCACTGTGTGATAACAAATGCAGTTGATGCATACAACGAGTGCATTTGAAGGGGCGGACACAACCTCCATTGATATGCGACTGGTGTTGCATTTCCTGATCCAGCTAATTCATCTATGTTATGTGCCAATGCCAGATTTATCAATATGGATGGATAAATAATTATCTATTTCATCTTCTGCATCAAATATATAAATGGCTCGTATTTTTCCGGTCAGAATTTATTAGTTAACGTTTAAAGCAGTTTTTTATCCATGTCCGCTCCCAAATGGCCTCCTAATGGAGGTGTTTCAACAGAAGTTGTTCAACGAGAACTGTTTGTTACTCAGTCGCTCAACCTCTCATTTTCAAAGAGATTAGTATAAGACTGGGGCTAGACTAGTGAATAACTAATCTCTCTTGCTACACCCGGTTGTCAAAGGATCGGAAATGGTGGGAGGGATATCACAAACACTCATACCTTCGAACAGAAATCTTTCAGAAGTCGATCAAAAAAAGCTGTTCGAACTGGGACTCGAACTCGTGAGGTTTGGTACGGAAACCTACAACGATAACCGCTGCGCCATAGGACCCGACAGTTAAAGTTTATTCTTCTTTCTTCTGAATATATGAAATCAATATTTTTTAAATTTTCATATCGTTGTTGCTTCTATATGAATGCAGTGTTTGTAGTAAGATAAAACCTGCATTTAAGAATGTAGTGTGCAATTCTTGTATCTGTATTAAATTATGGAAAATGTCTTAATTTACTGCATATTTCTGTACCAACTGGAAAATAATTGAGCGGCGCTTTGAGAACAGCTTTTAAGCTGCACAATTTAATGGGTTTTGCGTTTTATCGTACATATTAAACTGCAATCAAATATTTTAAAATGTAACGATCTAAAATTGTTACATTATAAACGCAGTAAATTTATCATTTCGTTAGATTTTGCATGTGCCGCTTCATTTTGTGATTTGATTTCAAATGGATTCAAGTATCAACATAACGCGAATGATATTATCGGCTTGGGGCCAAATTATAGAACTAGAATATCGTAGTAATTAACGAGGTTATAGTCTTTTCTTGTATTAATGTACTTCTCTAATATATTAAAATGCAGATATATTTTAAAATTTAAATCGTTAAAATTTTGGTGAAGCAATGTAAAGCAATCTGGGATCGATTCCCGGTCAGATCACAGTGAATTTGAGAATTATTCAATTCAAAGCTGTGATCGAATACTGGGTGTCTGTGATGTCAATTCACATTATTTCCTCTTCTCCCATCCTTCTGATCCATTAATAACTTGGTGTAGCTATAGCTATTAGTCAACCACTGGTCCTGTTCTAGCCTTATCCTTATTTCCCTACTACTCATTTTGAAAAAAAAAGTGAGGTTGAGTGACTGAGTAACAAACAGTTCAAATAGAAAAAAATACTGTTGAGAAACTTTCATTAGGAGGCCATATGCTTCACATTGGTAGCGGAAATTAATTTAAAAAAAATGCACATTCACACAAATTTTGTCACTAACAACCCAAGTTTCGCCTTTCGGCATCTTCATGCGTTCAAGTGCACTGATAAACTTGAACTGTCGTTTGGTAAATAAATATACTGTGTTAATTTAATAAATGAGGAGCAAACATTCAAAAAGTGTTTTGTCACAAATTTTGAAAAATGGCGTTTTATACCAATTCTGATAGCCCATAATAAAACCTATGAATGGAAATCAAAATTAGTGTTCAAAATGGTTTTTTTTCATATTAAAATGAAATCATAAAGTTGACACATTCATACAAATCGTCACTTTTGCAACACTTAAATCATCATTTTCCAAGCTTTGTATTTGTGTGACAAAACACTTTTTGAATGTTTGCTCCTCAAATAAATGTATCACTAAGTTAAAAGCTTTTATTGGCGACAAGGATTAATTTAGTTAGTAGGGAAATAGTTACTAAAAGAAATAGTCTTTGTAGGTTTTTCAAATTAAATTTTGATCATCGTTGACGCTTAAAGGTGCTGTATGGCGGAACCCGGGTCGTTATAAACAAAACTTGTGTGCATGTACACGATTTAAGAGGTAAAGTTATGTTTAATTATCAATATATCAACACAAGTGCAAGCCTTAACATTATGCTCCATTTAAAGAGGAATCGAGCATTGTAAATAATATGTATATTTTAATCAAAACGTTTTCATTAATCACTTCATAATTATTTATAAACGGTAGCTGGAAAATTATTAATACTGGTAGTTAGTTGTTACGCTGTTGACGATAATAATTAATAGGTTTCTAGTATAAACTGGTTTTAAAGTTAATCCCATAAATTATATTATACCAGTTTAGATAATTGTTGTAAAGGATGCCCAGATTAAGCGTTAGGATAGTGTTTCTATCCAATACAATAAGAAAACTAATAATATTGAATTAAACATCTCTGTTTGATAAAGATACATTAATTAAAGCACTGTTCATTTTGAATTCATTCAATTTATTTCTAAGTTGACCTTTTTTTTTTTAAATGCATGTCTGCTCCCAATGTGGAGCATATGGCTTCCTAATGAATGTATCTCAGCAGAAGTTTTTTTTCTACGAGAACAAGTCGTCACTCAGTCGCTCAACCTCACTTTTTCAAAGTGAATAGTAGGGAAAGTGGGATAAGGCTAGAACAGGACTAGTGGTCGACTAATCGCTATAGCTACACCAAGTTATTAAAGGATCAGAAGGATGGGAGGAAAGGAAATAATGTGAATTGACATCACAGACACCCAGTCTTTGATCACAACTTTAAATTGAATAATTATCAAATTCACTGTAATCTTACCGGGAATCGAACCCAGACCTGCGTGATCGGTAGAGAAAGCTCTAACCAACTGCGCCACAGCAGGCGAAGATCATATACTTACGAGATTTCATTGTTGAGTAAATCTAAAATAACTTTTTATTTATATTATTGCGTTTCGCTTTATGATTTAGTGTGTGGTTATTTATAATAACTATGTATATTACCTCCAGACTGACAACAGTGCGGTTAACGTCGTTAGCTTCTATTGCGATGTTGATGGGTTCAAATCTCATAACGGACAATTTCATTTATCAATTCTTTGATCGGTTTATAATTTTGTGTTCAGGATGATCCACCTATTCAATACTAAAATTGATTCTTACCCAGCGTGGTCACCTGTCCTGCCACAGCCTTATCCTTATAAACTTACTATATCTGATAAAAAGTTTAAGGACTGACTTATAATCAATTCTCATAAAAAAATGTTGTTTAAACTCTTGAGTAGTTCACATTATTAGTAAGCTATATTTCATGCTACTTTAAACGTTTTCACAGTAATTGTGGTGAAAGCATTATTAAAAAATACACTATTTTGTACCCTTTTCAAATTTATTTATTAAGACTAGACAGAACCGGTTTCGCTCATCACGAAAATTTTGATCAGACAAAAATTCATATCATTAAGCATTCATATCATTAAGCATATTCACTTTATTAATGTAGCATTTTATCACTTTGTCAAAAATTTCCCAAATTTTAATTATGTTTGTAATTACTTGTAATTGCATTCTGAATTTATGAATCTGGGATGACTTTTTAATTATATGTTAGATGTGTTGAACATTTTAATTTTGTGTTATTTTAGAATCACTTTAATGTAATTGGCAATTTCTTTTCAATGCCAACTTATGTGTATAAATTTTCAATTTTGTATAAATAGCATTGTTAAATTATATTTCTTATCAGTTGACAATGCTCGCAATGAGCGAAACCGGTCCTGACATATTAAATAAAGTGGAATGAAGTACAAAGGATTATTGTTTTTATTAAAAATACGTATGTATGAATACAGGCTTATGTATATAAAACTAAGTATGATTTAAAGTGGTGTTACTTATACAATTGGTACACAAAAGAATTTTAAGATAATGATACAAAATATGAATAAGTGATCGTAAAATATCTGTAAATAAAATGTTTAAGACCTCTTACAAATAAATACTACTGATTTGAAAAATATGATTTCATTAATAAATGGATAATAAGCACAAAAAGGTATTTTTGTAAAGAAAAAGTAATTTTAATAATTACATTTTAACTCATTTTACCATTCTTGTAATTTATTTATTTTTAATTTGGCCTACTACTTTATACGAGCGAGACGTTTCATTTATTGTCATACATGAATCTCATATCTGACTATTAAATTAATGCTTTGCCAAAAAAAGCTTTTTTAATACCACCTGCATTATTAATTAGGCACGCATAATTCTATAATAACAATGTTCATTTAAAATTGTTTACTTTTTAATTCCCCTGTGTATAATTTACACGTAGCCGCGGGCCTCGGTTGACAACACTTTTTCCTAGTAGTGAAGTGCAACATTACTTCCTGTAGTGCGTGGAGATATTTATTTCTTAGATATTGAGCGGCAGTGATAGTGAACTGGTGGTGGTAATAGTTGCGGTTTGTGGCTCAAATAATTTAGTATTTTTCTTTTTTTTAATCGATCAGCTGTCGACGTGGAAAAATGAAAGTATCTCATCAAAAGTTTCTACAAAAACGGCTTGATACTGTAACTAAACCTCTTTTTTTCGAAAAAATAATTAGATCAAATCGACACGTTTAGACGTTGTGCTTTTTTTTTGTTTTTTTAAAAACACTTATTTTTATGTCAAACAATCATTTTTACGACATTAATATAGTATTTTTTAGTTGAAGCCTCGCTGTAATTTTGTTTTTTTTATATGACCGTAAGTTTGTCTAAATTCAAATAAGAGTGCGCTCATCGGCAAAACTGATGGGTCTTGCTAGACCTGGGGAAAGTGGGCGACTGTTAAAGCAAAAAGGGGACAGTGTGTTGTAAGTGTTTTTTGATCTTATAAAATATGTTGAGACCATTTATTACACAGTGTACATATCTAATTTGAAGTCTACTTAAACTGTCGATAAAATCACGATTATCAACGATTTTTTTAAAGAGTTTTATTTAATTTGAAAGAGGTATTATATGAGGATGATAGAGGTAGAGGAAATAAAATTGGGAAACATAATTAACGTCATAAACGTCAAATCTTTTACTCACTTTTTGAAGGTACAAACATTTTCAATTGATAAAAAAATAAAAATATTTATTTGTGATCAACACAGGAATTTACTCTTTTATTGTGTAACTGGTTCATCATCACTACTATGAAGGCTGTCCTATAAAAGTGTATGCTAAAGAATATGGTGTAAGGTTCATGAAGTTAACACTTCGTCACTCGTTGTTGATTATCATGGTTACATGGTTTATCGGGTTTTAATTATCTGGGACTAACCGAAGTTTAATGAGATTTTTAGAAAGTACTTTCGATATTATGAAGATTTTAAATTAATACGTGATAAAATCCAGGTGCACATTAATCAGAAATTAATCAAAAATGTAATGAAGGTAAAAAGATTTTTTTATGTAATATACTTTGGCAATTAAAATACACAACAATGAAGTTCGATTCAGACGCTTAATTTTTAATTATTTTATATAATGTGATAGTTGTTTCTTTCCGTTTACATAAGTTACAAATACAATCAATAAAATTCGACTATAACAACAATGAACATATTGACAATTTTTAAATTAAACTTTTATCAACCGTAAAAACTAAATACAAAAAAAAAAAAATAATGTTGAGTATAAGTGACCCTCCTTTGTAAGTGTCTAAATTCTTATAAATGAGAATAGCCTCGAAGTCCATTAAATATATATGTATTAATAAAAAAATAATGTTTTGCTTAATAATTTCAAATAAATCACTTTTTATAAACAGATATTGAAAGATGGTTTTCAGTTCAGTAGGATAAATTATTTATTGTTATTAAAATTAATTTTGTTAGACTCTGTGGTCTAGTGGTAAAAAAATTACACTGCCGATCATAAAGTGGGTCTGGGCTAAGTTCTGACAAGGTCAATAATTATAAATTTTGAAATTTAAGTTATTAAATACGGGTGTTGGAGATGTGTTTTTTCTTCGAGTTAAAAGTGACTTTCTACAAAAATCTCATTTTGAGTTGATGTCATGATTGTTCTCGTCTGGACTGTTAGCGTTCATGCCTCAGATTTTGTTTTTAATAATAAACATTTTACTAATGTATAATGCAAAAGGTTACACAATATCTTTATTCAAATTATTTTTAGAAAACTGTAACGAACACCATAACTATTAATACTATGGGAGCTTTCAGGGTTCCATGCTTACACGATTAAATAAAATAATGTATTCCATTGAATTGATAATATTTACACACGCGTTTTATTTAATAATATGTTTATTGCAATTTTGTATTTTATTATTTCCGACACATTACGCCATGTTGCATAGTATGATAGTTTCCAGAACCGAATGGGGAAATTTTCTGTCGTAAATTACAATAAGACAAGGTGCAAAAAGGCGTTTATGTTTCTTTAAATATACTAAAATTCAAACAAAAAACACGTTCTATGTTGAATAAAATATGAGAGACTATTTAGATCCAAAATAGTTCTGAAATAAAATTACACCTTAAAAAAAAAATTGGGTAAATGTTTTTTTTTTTTTTTTACTAACTTTTACTTCGTGTAGGTGCGTGGACTTTAATGGCTTTATATGACGAAAAGCGGAATCCAGATCGTCAGTGACAATTTTTTATTGAAGATCCATCAAGCACCCTCAGTGGACATCTAAAAGTAATATTAATATACTAACATTGGAACGGTTAAAGTTTTTAGAAAGTCTTGGTAATAAAGCTAAAGTGACTAGTATCAAACATGGCAAAGTCATGTTTTGCCGATGTACATTTTTTTATGAATTATGGTATGGAGATATTCTACCGATTCCCTTCTTTCGGCCCTGTCGAACTTTTGCAATTCGGTCGATGTATGCAAGCTAGTGGAATTAGCAGCTCCTCGGTTGCAAGTAACCGTGTGCGCGCTTAATTATGATACATAGATGAGTTAATTATGAACTTGAAGTGTCTGGTCGATGGTGTAACTCCAGCACGGTCAATTAGCGACGGCGTATGAATTTTATCTCAGCTATTAACTTACCCTTTGTATGCCCTAACGTCATGTATTTACTATACGTTATTAACACTGCGAAGAGAATTTATATACCAGAATAAGGCTCACCATACGTCCAGTTTTGAGATTGTGCACATATGTAAAGGTTCAAAAGATTCTGACTCAAACATGTTAGAGCAAGTTAGTTTTAAGAAATAAAATAAGATTATAGCTTTTTGGCTAGAAGTGATTTTTTCTGCGATCATATTCTCTCCAAATGTGAATTATATAGATTATAGTGTCTCAACCTTTTTAGGCCCGTGGCCTCTTTTGAGTCTCATATTTTCCGTGCCCCCCATACCTGTTTTGTAATATTGAAGTACATAAAGATTTTTCCGGAACAAAAAGATACGAGACTTTTTTTAGCTCTTCCCATAATTTCTTCTTCGAAATTCCAGGAATTTATGAATTTCCCAAAATGAAACGACGTGACACCTTATTTTTTAGCTCTTCCAAGAATTTCGAACCCAAAATCTTAGTAATTTACAGATTTCCAAAAATGAAACGACATAAGAGCTTTTTTTATCTCTTCTCAGGCATTCCAATTTCTAAAACCCAGCAATTAACGGATTTCGCAAAATGTCTAAATATTTGGTCGGTTGCCCGATTTTCCTGTGACTCCCCTAATTTTTTTTTTTGTAGTTTCCCGTTGAAGACTTGTTATAGACTCGGAAGGAGCTTTTCTGAACAGTTGTCAACAATTATTGTTTGTTACTCAGTTCCTGAACGTAGCTTTTTCGAACAGAATGACATGTTTTTTATTGTCAATTTTTTTTTGATCAACTGTGTCTACCTCTATTGAGAGCATCAACTGTTTGTGTGTAAGCTAGTTCTTATTCAGTTACTTCATCTCTTCCTTTAGATAAGATAAAAACAGACGAGTGTGAATATGATAGACCAGCATGTATTTGTTTTTTTGTAATATTACTTTCGCCATGTCTTTTGAATGATTAAAATTGGGGATACATTCAAAAGTTAAAACATGAAATTGTGATAAATTATCAATACCGGAATCAAAAAAAAGGTCCAGACTTAGAGGCCTTAATTCTCATCCATGCTCAAAACCACACCTTGGTCGCATTCTGAAAAAATGAAAAAAAATACGGTTTTTTCAGTTATATTTTCATCGTATTAGAAGAAGTTAGTACATAGAAAATAGAGTATCCAATCTCGGAGCCATTATGTGATCGACTCATTTTCAATCCCGGGATCCCGGGATTGGACACTCAACATGCAATCGGCAAATTGGTACGGTCGCAATCCCGGGATTTCAGGATCACAAAATTTGACGGGATCCGGGATTGGAAAGCCCAGTAGCAAATCGCTGTTTTCGAATAAACATCCAATGAAAAAGGTTTTAGAGTAAACCCTTTAATTTGAATATTTTATTTAACACGGTTAAGTAAAATATTAAAATATATATGAATTTATGCCGATGTGACACAAATAAAGTTAAAAATTAATAGACAGGGAAATTGAAATTGCTTTTTTGCCATACTGGTATTTATAGCATTAGCTGAGTTATTGCAGACAAGGAATTAATATTCAAGAATCTCATAAGTGACATATTATATTATTTCTTAACAGTTAATGGCGTAAAACCTTAAAATTGTCCCGGTTTGAATTAAAAGTAATATGGTGAGCCTATAAATGAAACTATTGCTTAGTAATTAATACTCGCTGGTCGATGCCTGAATGTTTGAACAGGTTTCGCAATTATTTCATACAACAAATGTTTAGCGTTACAGGATATGCTTTCCGGATTAATCAATTGATACAAATTATCGCCCCGGATTTAAGATGCAATATTCTGATAAAATATTTTGTAAGCATTTATTATTATATTGTAAGCAAATTTTTAAGACTTTACTTTAAACTTTTGATTAGTATTGGCAAATCCAACTTTTGATTAGTATTGACAAACCTAACTACCTAATGTTAATCTAAGTGTTTGTGAATCCCGTGGCTGAGTGATGAATGCTCTTGAAATTTCGGCATACTAAGCGGTAAAGCGTTGCAATGGAATCACACCACCAATTTTGTTCAACAGTGAAGATAGAAACATAAAAAAACAATGAAAAAACTTTTAATTTAAAGTTTCAATTTTGCTTCGTTAATTTTTTTTAAAACTATGATTTTCGAAAATCGTTCAAAGTAGAGAAAAATAATAAAATGTCGTTATGCTAATAATGGTTGAGACCATCACTTTCTTTAGAGGCAAAGTTTTATTTGATGGATGGATCGAGATGTAATTCAGCAACCCTTTGACCACATATAAGCAATTCCCGGCCCGCGAGCGGAATTTGTCTTTATTCTACTTTTAGTTCGATTCTCAACCATCTCAGCAAAATTAGTCTATTTTCTATAGAATTGAACTAAATTTACTCTATAATACAAGATTTTATCACTTTCAAACAAAGACTCCAAATTAGTCCGTTGTGATCTAGTTGCTTAGAGCTTTTTCTACCGATCAGGCGGGTCTGAGTTAGATTGCCGGTAAGGTCAATGTCAGATTGGATTTTTTAAATTTAAATTTGAGATCAAAAACATGGGTGTTTGTGATGTCAATTACCTTTGGGTTAATCTCAGGTGACTTGCAAAAATTCTCATCGAGTATATTTCGTATGAAAAATTTGATTTCAAAAATATTTGACGCATTGGCATTAGCTGTAATGATTCGCTTGATTTTTGTTTTTGAACTGAAACTTGATTGAAAATTCTACTGAAATTGATGTTCATTGGAATATATTTTAATTATTTTACTATGTTAGTTACAAATATAACGTAGCGTGAGCATTAAACTTACCACTAAGCTTATCTATATCCTTCTATCTTAACTCTTAAATACGTTAAACAACTGCGTAACAAGCAGTTCTCGTAGAAAAATCTATTAAAGTGAGCTCTGTTTTTTTATCTATGTCCAATCCCAATGTGGAACATATGTGCTCTCCATATAAGTATCTCAACAAAAGTTTTTAAAAAGGGTAGAGATAGAAAGATTTGGCTAAGACGAGATGATTGGTCAGGAAGAGTTTTCAGACATCACAAACACCCATGCCATCGAACAGAAATTGTTAAATCCGCCACGAGAGCCAACGAAGTTATCATTTCACCACGGACCCGAAAAAGCGCTATAAGGTGACATAGTATCTCGCAAACTGAAATGATATTTTGGCCCCAGAACTACAAAAGGTTACCCATGCTTGCTTTATACGATCTATTCTTTTTTTATCCCTGCCTTTATCACCAGTTTGTAATATATACGAAACATCTACGAAAAATAATGGCCGCCTCATAAAAGTTTTGTGCGTAAAAAAGATTTATTGCTCAAGTTTTTCTCATAAAAATTGTGATGGTAGTTTGAGATTGCAAAAAATATTGTACAAAATATAATCATAAGAAATATTCATTTCAATCAATGATTTTCTTGAGACACCTTCCATTTGCCACGAACAAATTATTACGTTAGGAAACTGGTTTACTATAAAAAAATCATTTTAAAAAATAACTTAAATTTATATTGATATGGAGTGAACACGTAAATTTTGTGTTCCAGGACATGTTCTGGAACAATATGTTCCCTAGTGAATATTGAGTTAACCTTTAACTATTATTTTTAAATGATTTATGTTTGTAATATATATTGTGTAACGAAAAATCTATCTAAAATACTAAATTTGAATCGTTCAAATTATGTACACTCACACAGATTTTGTCACTAACGACCCGGGTGTCGCCTTTCGGCATATTCAGGCGTTCGAGTGCACGGATGAACTTGAACTGATGCTTAGTAAATGAATGTTTCGTGTTTATATAATAAATAAATCTATCACCGAGCTTAAAGCCATTGCTGGCGAAAAGGATGCCCATGGGAATGCCCACAGATTTGAGTAGTGAGTGGTTTTAAGAATTATATTTATTTGTTTGTCGGGAAAGGTTTAATGATTATATGTATATAGGGTATAGGAGTGGAGATCTCGGCATGTTTAGTATTTCATTTAAAATCGGAAGGCAGTTCAATTTCGCTCTGTTTATTTCCAAAATTTCTTGGAAAAGGAGCTTACGAGCGTCCGTATTTGGGTGTAATTGTTATCCCTTGTTCCTGATTGAACACGTGTCTTTCCGAAATTAAGTGATAAGCAAAAGTAGACGCGTCTTTTTCAATCTGAAAGCTGCCATGTGTTCTGATAATCTGGTATTCAGAGTTCTTTCTGTTTTCCGATATGTTTTTTTTATTACTAAAATACTATGTTATATTTTCTATGTCTTAAAAAGGTCTTTTTTTAGTAAAGTATTTTTTAGTGGGAATTTCGTAATTAGATCACTGGCTGATTTTTCTTTGACGATCTTTTCTATGGAAACGTTTTCAAGATTTTTTTCTGATAGTGTTAAGACGTAAGAAAATATTCTAATGACTTCTTTAAAAGATGGCATTTGTAGTTTATTTTATAAAAAACATAGACTTATTAAATTCATATTATTTGAATATTATGAAGGAGTTATTGTATTAAATTATTGCTACTTTGATATATAAGTATCAAAACATCTAAAGTACAGTATAATACTATATTTAACGAAGCTGATATTACTGGTAACTATTTATTGAATTGAAATAACCTTCTAAAATTCCATTATAATAAAGTGTGATACAGTTTATGGTACTAAAAAGAGCTGATGTAGTAAAAACTAATATATGTAGAGTCTATGCAGTTTTTTAAAAAACAGTTGAGTGTGTCAAAATATAAATAGTGAAGCTTTGCAAAACAAAATAGCAGCTAGATCTTGTTGAATGGTAATTAAAAGATCTATGGTCTATCTTCAATCGTCAATTTAAATACATACTATGTAATAAATTTATATAAATTTATATTTAAATTAAACATTTGCCGGTGGCGGCAAGCACGTAGAGGATAAAAAATTCTATATTTGTATATTATGTATTCTGAAATAATGAAAAAAAGGAAACTATGTCACTTATACTCTTATGGCTTTAAGAAATTCATATGTAATGTAATTTCGAAAAAATAGTGAGGGCAAAATTTTATCCTTTGCATATGGGTGGCACATAGCCTAGGAACGTCACTGAGACCCTTTCAGATAACTAATTTAGATAACAATTTTTATGAGGACAAATTCATGTGACAGCAACTTTAATATCTTATGTAATAGGGTCATCATCGAAAGAGGGAGGAAGAAGTTTATAAAATATTTACTGCTAAAGCGACACGAGAATAGATTAAGACTGGAAATACTGACATCATTTGATGATTTCATTCTGAAATATCAACTGTTTCAATTATTTGTTTATTATATATTATTATTCATGTCATAATTATTGGATTCGTTCATCATTCAACTCACTTCTTGCAAAAAAACTACAGAATATATTAAACACACAATGACGTCATTCATTGCAAAACGTTCTGCGTGAAGTGCAGTGCAAAAAAATATATACACAAGTTGCATCCACAATGCAATCAGCCCGAAGCGTTTCCTCAAAAGCGGACGCTAGTATATGCATCGGGTGGATCGTTATTCTGGGATGCAATTGTAAATTTATAGATGCATTCGGTGTATGAAAGAGCAACGCAACGATAATAATATTATACTGTGCAGTTGAATCCGTTTAAAACTGAAATTTATCATTGTATTCGTTATTAATCTGGAAAAAAATATATATTTATTTTGATTGCCACATTGTTAAAACCATTTTCAATGATTATGTTTCTAAGAAACCAGTGGCGTGGTTGAAAGTAGCTATATTTGGGCCCTCGAGAAGTGAAGTAAGCCAACTATTGTAGTAAAATGGAAAAACTTTTTTTGGACGTTTTAAGTACAATCACGTTTTTACTTTGTGTTTTAGTGAATTGCATATTTTAATTTTAGGGAGATAACACTATTGCAATGTGTATTTACTGAGGTTACTTCACTTTTACGACGTGTAGAATATTACAACACATCTAACTTTTTTCCTTACTAAAAATACCACGTTGCTCACTTTACCTCAAAAGGTAACTAACAAAAACAGGTACAAAATAAATAAATGCTCTGAAATCAAACAAATGATATATACAAATAAAACATTGTTCTTTTATGGTATTAACGAAAACTATTAAGCTAAATTAAAGTAAACAATAAAACACATTTTAACATTAAATAAAACACTTTTTTCGACTTTTTCCGTAACACTGTTTTACGTGGAACGTGCCCCGCCGTACAAAATAGAGAAAATTTTACTTTAAATTTAATTTTTCTTTACGATCCGAAAACCACCATAATTTGATTTATGCGGCGCGCTAGAAGAAAAAGGTTGCGCATGGCTGTTTAAAGACATGTAGTGTATTGTAACGCATCTAATACATTTTGTCTAAAACACCACTTATTTCACTTATTACGGGCTAATGTCAAATATATATAAATATATGTAATAGCTAAAATGCGTTTCGTATGACAGCACGAACTGTATGGACGCAGACAAATCTTGAATAGGAATATATCAGATAGCGAGATCCTATTTCATAAGACGTTAATAATTTATCCGTGCAAGGAAGCAGTTTTGTTCTGGGCGCGCGATGTGTCAGATAAAAGCAATAGCCAATCCTCAATAATATTTAGCCATCTTTGCAATAATTGTAACAACGAACCACTGGCTAATGGCGCAACCAGCGTGAATCGATAAGAATTCCTGTTTTATTTCCGACTTTACCTGGGATTGAGGACAGTGACGTTTCTTCTGCGCGTATTAAAAAAAATAATAAAAAAGAGATAATAAATAATAGAGACGTCAATAACAAACATATTAAAGGTAAATGCTTTTTGGTGCAATTGTCTTTTTTTGTTTTTGTAATACTTTTTTAAACATATTAATAGTAGTAAGTTTATTGTAACGTATTCATATTTTGTAGATTTATATAAACATTCTTTTAAATATACATATCTATTACTAATTATTTGTTATGCCCTTATTAGTGTTAATTGGTTTAGAATTAAAAACCCTGTATTAATGGATACTCATCAATTGAAAATACTCGCGATTAGTGGCCTTCGGACCTATTCAATAAATATTGAATTAGTATAAAAGGTGTTTATTTTTTATTATAATACCTTTCACCATGTATTGAAAGTGTTATGTGGACACTTAAACTGACGGAGATGACACCAACCACTTACCTACACACTCGTCAATATTTGAATATCATTTTAGACTTACAAGGCAGTACAGTTTTTCACGCGATTTTGATTTTACGCAAATTTTTTGGGCGACACCTTTACTATTTTACGGGATTTACTCTTTTTATGCTATTTTTTTTCCATTTTTTTACAGGAGAAATGGTTACTCTGCGTTTAAAGAAGTGATGACCCTGCGCAAAATCATGTGGTGTTATTCTGATCTGAAACTTGTTTAAATACAATGCATTTATTAAATTCGTTGAATAGCACGTTTCCCGGTGATAAATTTTACCACCAAAGTTACTATGTCAAATAAATGCACTCCAGACGTCTAAATATTTTAAATACAAAATAATAAATTCGAGCCGAAGATGGAAATATTATTTTTTAATTAAAAAACTTTATATGGTGATTTGCATATATTCATAGTATCTGTTTCTCGTTGTATTTTTATAATCATTAAAAAAATTGAATTTTATGTTTAATTATTGTTAAAATTATGAATTAAATGTGCAAATTTGAAGAACCAATTTTGTTTTTTCATGCATTTTTGATATTTTTTTACGCGGTATTTTGACGCGCCACTTTCTGGAACCAATGTATCGCGTAAAAGCAGATTGGTTGTACATTGTATTATTGTGGTACGCCACTCCGGAAAGCAATAAGCTCTGAAGGAATTCTGTTCCTTCGCCTATGGCAATCGTTGCGCAAGCTTCAATTGGATATCGGACATACGAATAGAATAAGTTCTCGTAAATAGTCGCTTAAAGCTAGAAATGGCATAGTTTATTTCCAATGTTAAAAACTCGTTAAATTCCCAAGAACAACAATCGAGTCTTTCCGGTGCCCAAGTATTGTATGGAATTTATACTTTATGTTGATCATAATAATGAGATTGGTGAAATTATATTATATGTTCAATTGTTTTGCGGTAACAATTTTAATCTGACACATTTATTTATGATTTTATCTTGAAGATTTAATAATGCATAGAAAATTTAGATTGCTGCTGTCCAGAATTGTATTCTATATATAAATATATTTAATATGAACAATTTAATTTCTGCGGGAGCCATAAGATTTAAGTAACAAACTATAATTGCATTTCAAAACATTTCTCTGCTATTGTGCGTATACAGGGACTCCCAAGTACATTCTTTCAGTCTAGTGGTATACAATAAGCTTATGAAAAGTATTAACTATTTATAAAGTTGATAGTTTTGCAACGATTGACTTACTGCAGGTAATTGCAATAGCGATATTTCAACTGAAAATTGTTTTTTTTATTTTTTTACCAAATGTGTTTGCGACAAATTGAATTATTTTAAATCTTCTATGAGTTGTATCAATATTGACAGGTTTCAGAATTGATGAGCCGTTCAATGATGACGTATCATTATTTTAAGAAACTGTAAATTATTTAAAAACACGATTGTGATATTATATTTTTTATAATGACGGTAGTTGAATGAAATATCGACATACCGATTTTGATTTACTCTACCGGTATTTCGGTCCCAATTGATTGTATTTTTCGCTTTTTTTTGTAATATAGATAATGGGTATGAAATGCCGAGTATGTGACTATATGAGAGACTCAAAAGACAAACGGCCTAAGCCCAAAAGCAGTGTTTTTAGTGAATCCAATTTTAAGTAAGCATGTTTTACAAACTGAAATAAAATAAGATAATTTCTCTACAAACAAAAAGCTATCTCTATTGAATATTTTTAGTTTTTACACCTTCAAATTGGACAGTGTTGAGAAATCTATCAAGTTTGTCAATCAAATTATACAAATGACCAACGCCACAAAGGTTATTTAATAAATAACAAACATGGGCTTGTATAGCACGTGATGTAAGTGGAAAGTTGATGAAGTTATTTTTCCACTTATGAAATAGTTATTGAAGAATAAAAAAGTGAGTAATGTGGGTTGGGTCGATTACCCAAATTAGTTTTTCAAAATCATAAGCTCATTAAGATCTGTATCTATAGTGAATTTAACTTTTATCTAAAATGCTTTCTCATTTTACCAACATCTAACATCAACTTCTCAGAACCTAAGGGTCCCATTAAGCGTTTTTGAGAAACGATGCTCTAATTGAAGCATGTTATCAGATCAGCACGCAAGCTCTTAAATTTAACTCTGGAGTTCAAAGAGCGTGAAAGCAGTTTTACCCAAGAAAGGCGTTAAATATTCTTTGAATATATTACTTTATCGGCAGTAAATTATACTTTCGAAGCAATTCGTTTAGTAAATATATAGTGATAAAATGATATAGATAAAATAAGCTACAAAACTTTTAAAGGTCAAAGCTCTGTTTTGTTAAACTAAATGTAAAATTTAAGCGAATTATATGCCGAAACATAAAAGGAGAAATCAAATTCGTTTGCATTGGTTACTTTGCGTTCGAAGTCATGGGTGTCTGTGACGTCTAAAATTTGGTGTGCAACGAGAGTGATTAGCTAACGTTTAATAACAGGTGCATAGCAGCTGTCCAATTGTTTTTTTGTAGTCCTTATTATGGCATTATGTTATTTTATTTCCTATTCACTTACAATAATAACGCAGCGTATAATAAGTGTCTTTCGAAGGTATAAAGATTCTCAATGTATCGAGATTCACAAACTATATTTATACAAAGGTTTATGGTTGTTTTATTAAAATCAAATATCCTGTGAAGCGAGGTCCGAGACAAGAAAAAAAAAATACGATTTCCCGGGAATTTATTCTCGGGTCGTCTAGAAACAGAATCCCTCGTAACAACGGCACGGATATGTCCAACATATTTAACAGCTGCTATGTATATTATCAAAAATAACATAACGTTAATTTGTGTGCATTATACAGAAGTCATTAGTTAGTATTCAAATTTTCATTGTGACAGTGCTTCAGACGGAATGCGGATAAATTATTTATATATCGAATTACAATGAGCCACAATAACAATTATTATTCAAAAATACAACTGACAATAATTTGTTCATGAATAGCCTTCGAGAGTGATTAAAATTATATTTGTTACGTACACAGTATTATTTGTTTCTTTTAATAGTAAATTAAATATCATCCGATAAACTCCCAGATTATATAAATGTTTTTAAAGAATAGTCATCAACTGTTACGGTATTGAATGCAACCGATAATAATCCCGACCATACAAATCAGCTGTCACCAATCAGTGGTCCGCTAAGAAATTTTGAGTTGTTACGGTTACGTCTAGGAGTCAGCAATCCATAACATTATTTCAAACATGCAACGAAAAATATCACACTTATTAATTTGTTGTATATAATATTAATTTATTACGTCGTCAAGGTCATTTGGATTTCTAAAAGAGTTTATCTGTTGCTAAACTTTTCTTGTATGAAAATTATTAAGGATGAAAGAATAAAGCTAGGGCAGGACTGTGCTTCTTTTTAAGAATCGGATTGGTGGGTGCGAATTTAAGAAATCGTAGATATCCATGTCGTCTAATATTAATTAAAGGAGTTTTCAGAGATTTTCACAGAATTTTTGTAGTTGTTACAGTTTGGATCTGAAGAATAATAACCACTGTTATTAATAAAAAAAACATAGATTAGCACTTTGTTTACTGTTATATACCGGTATTCAAACATTTCCTCACACTAAACTCAAAAAAGTTTTTCTTTGACTTGTTGCACTTTGGAACTGAGGAATTATTTGTTAGATTAATAAGCATTCTTATAACGTTGCTTTTTATATAACAATTAAACCGTTAAGAATGAATAGATTTGAGAATTGAATTGGATACAAAATCTGTGTTTTATTTTAAGTCAAAGCTATGAGGTAATTAAACGACTCAACTTTTTTCTCTTAACACATTTGCGTATGTTCTACTAAAAACTACGTGGGTGAAATACCACTGAACCATACGATAAATCCATGTTTTTTCGATCGACTTTTATTCTTGGCTATCCATCAATAATCTCTCTCCGGCAAGCATTAGTTTGAAATAAATCGTTTAACTTAAATAATACATATTTGGTTAAAACAATTAATTATTCGATACATTAATATACTAGTTTCAATGTTGTATGGCTAAATGACAATAATATTTATGTGGCATCTGAACAAGAGATTGCATGCTTGCAACTGTTGAATTGCAAAATGAATAACTGCATATTATTTACAAGGAATGTTTTATCGCCGTATCTGACTATAGATTTGGAATTCTACAAGTCTTATTAAACCGTTGATAGATTAATTCCATGATTAACTAACTGTATACATAACAGTGTTTCGTAATATGATTTCGTTGAATTTATATCCGTTTGATGGTCGAAGAACCAATATTTCCTTTTAAAAATCTTATGGTGACCGCTTTTATTAGATATAAAAAAAATTAAGTTTATTTATCAATAATTCATCAAATTATTGAATATAATTTTTATAATATTGCTACACCAATGCAACAGTAGGACAATCTGAAAAATGTTAGTTTTAAAATAATCACTGTTAGCGAATGAGTCTTTGTCAACATCTAATACATTTTTTATTTCATACATCTGAAATCATTTCTAAATGGTTTTTTATTCTATATACGTATTGTGCCTGTATTAGTAAAAAATAATTAATTTCAGTAATGCGCAACCTTTTTATAAGAAGAGCCACTTTATAAATTTTCAGATTGTTCGCAGGCCGCATGGGTAAAAATAATTTAAAATAACGATATTGGTATATAAAAGCCGTTTTAAAAACTAGCAAATACCTTTGCCTTCAGTTTGGCTTGCCATTTCATCACAAATAGATTAACTACTATAATATTTTTTTTCATCAATTATAGTGTTGCTATACTATTGTATTAACAGTACAATGATATGAGAGTGTCACTGTTAGTTAGATGATATCCGTTTTGGATTTTAAAATTACAGTGTATCCTAAATTTGAATCGTTCAAATTATGTACATTCTCACAAATTTTGTCACTAACGACCCGGGTTTCGCCTTTCGGCATCTTCAGTGTATCCTACCATTGCATTTAATTAATCGTTGTCTGCAGTCTATTATATAATATAATACGTTAAGTATTTAGTTAAATATATTTTTTTCTCACGTTATTGCATCAAAAAACTATTTAACTCATCTCAAAAGATGGAGAGGCTAATTTTCTTTAGTTGCTGTTTTAAAAAAATGGATAAAATACTTAACGTAACATTACAGGTTAAATATAAACATACAACGCGATATACACTTTACAATTCTAATATGTATGCCAGTTGTGTAGTCGCTTGGTCAACGGCGGGCTCGAATCCCAGTACGGGCAGTTTCTATAAATTAATTTTCAATTGATTTATAGATTTCTATTAGAAGGTATGAATTTATATGATTTTTTAAATAACCCTCTTCCTATCTTATCCTAAAAAGGGACGAAACGAACACTCTATCATTATATCCTTACTCGCATTTAATAAAGGAAGGTTGAGAAACTGAGTAACAAGCAGTTCTCGTAGAAACACTTCTGTTGATATAAATTCCATTAGGAATCTATTTGATACTCATTGGGAGCGAGCATCATAAAAAAATATATTACATATAAACGTTTTGAGAATGGAGTAAGTTTTAAAGATTCGGTAAAAAAATATTTATTATAGACTACTAGATATTATAAATATTTTTATTCATTGAGAAATTCTCTCAAATGCACCCATACTGTTATTTATCGCTAGAGACGAAGAAAAAGTTCCCCACAATATCATTTTATAGGGTAAAATTTTCTTTGCCATCCCCATACGTACGCAAACCTCACGGCGCTTGACAAAATAATAATTTCTGCCTCTACTTAGGGGATGCACGCTAATATGAATGATCGCTTGGGAAAAGTATCTCTCTAAAAAAGAAATTCAATTTGCTTATAAGTATAATATTATTTGATGTTCATTTTTGGCAAATACTTTTGTATTTTTTCAACGTAAAGTGCATGGAAACAGAATTATCAATAAAACCAGATTATTTTAACAAATCATATTTGAAATATGAGTCTTTTTCTAATACTGGTATTGATATACAGCCGAAATCGGTTATAACGATCACGGAAATAGCGAGATCTTGGATGTTATGAGGAAACATTCGTTGACGTTTATGGTTTTCTCCATACATTTATTCACTTTTATAACGAGATATTTCTCAGGCATACCGAGCAAAAATATCGTCAAAAATGATCTCAAATCGCTAGTCGATTTTTTTCAGAGCACTAAGACCACTCAAGAGTCTTTTAATGGGTTGAGTGCATTAAAGGAAAATTTAAGAACAATGAGAATGAAAATAATGAAACAAGTATCAATTTTAAATTTTATAAGAAAATTGGATTGACAGAAAATTGTAATATGTGTTTAACGGGTGTATAAATATATTCTAATTGTGTATTTTTGTTTGAATTGCGATTTTTGTGTAATGTGACCGCTCCAGATACTTCATGTCTTCATGTGATGGGTATGTTTATAAACATTTAAAATACCTATTCTCTGATATAAAGAATAATGCTTATAACGAGCAATTTGTTCCCATCTTCCTCGTCATAACTTCAACTGTATTCACCCGGTATTGCAATCCTTAAACATAACCGAATATAATGAATATCTAGAGATGAAAATTCAGCTAAAGAATAAAAAAAACATAAATATATATAAATTATGTATATAATCCAGCATATGAAATGGTTAATAGAAAATTTTAATTAACTTTGATTATTCCACGTATTGTGTTACTAACTGTGACACGTGTTTCGCCTCTTTCAGAGGCATCTTCAGACTTACTATCGCAAAGTAATGAAGCAAGATTGATTCTAACATTTTAAAATTATGAAATTACAAAATGGAGTTTGGGTTTTTTTCCTTTTAAGGGAAGCAAAGAGGGGGGTGATAGAATCGAAATAAAGCAAAACAAAATAATGATACTAATGAGTTGCAATCAATCAGATTGGGATTTTTCCTTTTTCAGGGAAGCAAGAAAGGGATCATAGAATCGAAACAAAGCAAATAAATATAATCATACTACTAATGACGTTAAACATTACAAACTATTAAACTAATGAGCTGCAATCAATCAGATAGGTTGGTGATTATTCTATTAATTGGAAACAATGTAAGTAATGGCGAATAACCTGTCCTATTAAGAATATTATTTAATAATATGTCTTTTTTGTGAAGAGTATGAAATAGTTGGTTGGATATCTTATTTTATTAATATTCAATGCAGTTTATTTAATAACGTCTATGAATATAAAACATTCGCATGATATTGTATTTCATCTGAAATTCTTTGTAGGGTTTATCTCAGCTTTTACTTTGAATCAACCCCCCCGCAGTTGTAGCTAAAGCTTGTACTACCCTACACAATACCAACCCTCTTCTCAAGTGACGACGACTATAAAGAACTTGTTCGTTTGTCGTTTCGTTTGCACGATATCATAGAAACGAGTTTTGCTATATTGCTTCGCGCTTGATATTTTCGTTCCTAGAAAAATGGTGACACAATATATGAAGTATGTACCTACGTATATATAAATGTAAACTTTAAATGCTGTCTACTCTCAAAAGGAAATATATAAAGTTGTTTTCCGTGGCTTTTTTTTTGTTCGCATAATCTCAAATGAAATGATTTGTAATCTAATATATAAAAGTGAATGTTTGTTTGTTCGTACTTTACGCGTTGCCACACCGCTCATCCGATTGCAATAAAACTTTGACAATTTTTTTCTTGCATTTCAGGAAAAGTCATAGGCATAGTAAAATTAACTTACAGAAGGTCTTATATAAATCAATGTTTGTATATCTGCCATACAGTTAATTTTCACAACGTATGCTTGCACTTGCGTGGAGGTTAAAGTACTATTAACATACAGTAGGTATCATAGACAATCGGCAGCAAACGTCAAACATCAAACTGACCAAAAAAAGAAAACCCGCATTTCAAACTAAAACTTGTTTCAAATGATTGACTTATAAATTAAAAAGTGAAAATCAGAGTTTTTATCTTTCTCAGTAATCATCATCTTCCGCAAAGTTAACGCCGAGTCCGTCTAAAATATTAAAATGATTTGTGCTCAAATTTTTGGAGCCCGGTAACAATTACGTTCCCTCCTACCCACCCAAACTTAAATCGGGTATTCTGAGAGCAACGTTACTTTCTAGTCACATTTATATATTCATACAATATATTGCCTAAATTACGAGCAGCTTAAATAAAAAATACTCATATTTCGATGCTTCAAAAAAGTCCAGATGAAACACTTAAAAACCGGTGATGGTTAAAACAATTTAAAAATCAGCTGTGGTAGTGAAAACGGATAAAAATGTTATTACTACTAATTCAATAAATAATAAAATTTTCAAATGTACTATAGTGTAAACATTGTAGGGCATTGTTTATTTTAAAACTATTTTAAGCTTTCCTATAGATAGGTGAACGAGCTTCAAAAGACTACCTGAAAATTCGAATAAATATTGTTATTTTAAGTTATTTTTCCTCTCAATTACAATATTTATACTTGATTACATTTAGTATGAAGACTTTCAGTCGAGAGTTGACAATAAATAGTAATTAAAATTGATTATCAACTCCATTTTCATATTCTTAACAATATTAAATATGAAATCTGATCAACGCTTACCAGATTATGCTTTTAGAATTAATTTATATCATTCTGTGAAAGGAAAAAGCTTTGAAGAAATAAAAAAGAAAATAAAGTATAATTTCCACAGGTGTTTTATAATATGAATTGAACTTTCAACTACATGGCAATGCTTTAGTGCTTTGATTTCCTTTTAAAAATATGAAAAAATCTATTATGTAATAAAAAATAAGCTCTTTTAAAAATGTCAATATATTCTTAAAGAAAATAATTTCCCAACGCAATTTAGCCTGTAAGTATTTGAAGGCGGAATAAACAAATCCGCTATACAAAATCGATTCCACTCATTTCCCCTATTTTCTCGCTGCGAATGTAAGTATAAGGTCGGTATACCTCAGTATAACATGCTCGATTGGTACGTGTACACGCATTTGAGCTTTTCATCCCCTATTCAGAGGCTTCTACTCCACGCAGCCTGCGAGGGTAGCTTTGTCCCTTCTATTTGTAGCACTTTGTGTATCACTTTAACAGGGCTTTTATAAAAAAGGTATAAAATATGTTGAATTCTATAATTAACCATTAATCAATTATGAGGTTAATTAAAGCAGCCAAGTTTTTCAGTGTGTAAATTAGCTGGTAGCGCAAGGTTAATATCCCATTTGGGCCAATTGTATTATACGATTTTACTTTATTTACATAATCAAAAAAGTTACACGGAAATGACATATGAATCGAATAACCCCAAAGAAGTTTTTATTATTCCATTGTTTGTATTATTCCCTGAAAAAAGAGTTGAACTGATTGGTTATGAATATCTTAACCCTCCAAGGACGAGCGTGACCATATGGTCACAGTAAACATCGTTGTCTATTGATCCCACTATTCATCCTTTTTCTACCTGAATATCGTTGCTTTCACTCATATTTGGTTAAGAAGGGTACTCTATGTGAGTGTCGCTTAATGCGTAAAGAGTGGGAAGAACTGTGCAAGTCGACTAATCCTACTTGATGGTTAATAAGGAAAATTAACAGGTATTTAAGAAGGTTTTGGCGTTATACGGCGAGCGAGGAGTTCTCAACTCAAAAAAGCTTTTCGTTTAACTTGAGGTTTGATTTTATGCATACTGCCAAAATGTTAAGTGGCCGTCACCAAGTGCTGTGCGGTTGCTCCTAAGACACTCGCAGCACTAAAAACAACTAAAGAAAGTTGCACGTTTGGGACTCCACTGAATATTAGCGTACACAATTAACGGATAGGGGAGCAGTGGTGGGTAGAGAAGGTCAACTTAACTTATTTTATCTGAATCTGAACCAATATTTTCCACTTCTTCTCATTATCATTCTGTCCTTCTTACACTTTCTCCTTCTTCTTCTTTGACCATATTCGCTCTCTATGTGGAGCATATAGCCGCCACGCGGCACCTCCATGTTTCCCTGTCTCCCGCCAACTGCTTTGCTTCCTCCCATGACATGCCAGCATCCCACAGTTCCGCGGAGTACATCCTATAGATCAGCGGTCGGCAACCTTTTTGGACTCACGGACCACTAAATGGATTGAAATGTCAAAATTTTGATCCAGTGGACCACCAAATGGACTCTTGTAATGCAATGCATCAAGATATAGTATGTATGCGTTACGAGATTCAGTCATTTTTTTTCTGGTGATAGGATTAAAAAAATAAAATAATGTCAGATTTATGCGGACCACCACTTGCCGACGGCTGCTACACGTCAGTGGTTATGCCGAGATGTTCGTACAATATAGACAATTTTAAATAGTCACTAAATAAAACATAAAGAGCAAATGTTCTTTTTAATCAGTCTGTCGCTGAACACATACGAAAGGAGAGGGGGGGGGGCAAATTAGAGTACGTGCGATTCTCGGAGCCTGCGTGCACGTGCATAATAATTATTGTTGAATAACTTCAAGTATTTACTTACGAGGGTCATCTCCAGGCATAAAGGTATATCTCCCTCGGATAAATTAATTAATTTGACTTTTCTTAATAGGACGTGATATGGGCTTTGTCACCATAAGTATGTCTGAAGAGTTGCGGCGCCCTCAATTTACTTTCATAATTAAGTTGACGTTGGAAATATTCATGTTTAAAAATTATTCATATTTGCGAACGGGGCGTGTAATTTTATTTATAAACCAAGGGTGATTTTAATGATAATATTTACAAAATCTTTGCACAAAATGTAGCTTAGTAGTATATATAATAATCACAAGAAGGACACATAAAACAAAACAAAAAGTAGTTATAAATATTTTTAAGCAATCCTTCTAAAATGAAATTATGTTTACAGTTAAACTTCGATAAATTTAACGAACTAATTTGGGTGAAGAGGTTAATGCCAAAATTCTGTTACACAAGTAGTTTGTTCAAAACCACACATTATTGTATGTACATACATACGTTTAATGTCAAAATAATATGTACACAAAAAAATACATTCGTCTTTATAAATAATTTTAAATGCTGTGCAGTTGTTTGAATCGGCGGTCGGTGTTGCAAACTTTAGTCTACGAGCAGGATGACATTATTACTCGAATTATAGTGCAAAAGATGACGTGATTATCATGCGAAGAACATTGTTTATAAACAGTGAAAGTTGACATGATGTATACACTATTTTAACCAGATATTTTGTGCGTTATATCCGATGTCCGTTATATCAAGGTTTTATTGTAATTTAAAACACTACTAGTTTTAGTATACTATAAAAAGTTATCTATGATATTGTTCATGTAATTCTCGAATACATATCAATTTTATTTTTGTACTATAAATGAAGAAAACGTTATTTTACTAAAAAAGTATTCGCTTCTAAATTTCTTCTGACGATTTTCGGTTGATTTGATTTGAATAAATTTGTCTCAAAATACAATGAGGCATGCGCGTGTCCCAAAAAAACTCAAATAAGTTTTACCTACTATTCAACGTGCCAAGCAAAAAATAAATTTAATGTATTTACTAAAATTTTATATTATATGAGTTACATCAGTGAAAAAGTAGCTATTTTTTATTGATAGAAAATTTAAATTGACTTTGATTATTCCACGTATTGTGTTACTAACTGTGACACGTGTTTTGCCTCTTTAAGAGGCATCTTCAGACGTACTATCGCAAAGTTTGCTTAAGTAATAAGCAAACTTAACTTAACTTAAACTTCATAAGTAAACTTAAGCAAACTTTGCGATAGTAAGTCTGAATATGCCTCTGAAAGAGGCGAAACACGTGTCACAGTTAGTAACACAATACGTGGAATAATCAAAGTTAATTTAAATTTTCTATTAAAAATGAACTTCCACAAAGTTACCGCCGAAACCATCGAAAGTATTTTTTATTGAATTATACCAGAAAACCCTTCTCTAAAAACAAATTTTCTATTAAAAAAGGACAATGATGCCCCGACTTTTAACCCTTAAAAAGTGAAGTGAGCCAACTAGTAAAATGGTAAAACTTTTCCATTGGACATTTAAGTACAATCATGTACTTACTTGATGTTGTTGTGGATTGTATATTTTTATTTTATGGAAATAACACTATTGCAGTGTGTATTTACTAACTTCTTTTATGATACTTCAAGAGATGTAGAATACTATAACGCATCCAACTCGTGTTCTTCTAAAGTACCACTTAGCTCACTTCACCTCTCAAGAGCTCAATTTATAACTAAAGACTTTGCTCAATTTTTAAACATTGCGATGTTCTGTGTTTCAGAGTTTACCACTCATCGCAATGTTTTTATTGGGTTAAATTCAGTTGTAGACCAGATGCCACTTCTTCAATTGACAAAGGAATTTTATTTATTTATGTTAATACGACTTTATTGTTCAATAAATTCCAATTAAATCTACCCCACTCATATAAACAAGATGGAAATATTCAGACACCCCTATCGTAAGATAAACATGAATAAATCATACGTGTGTATTGGTGCAGCAGTGGTTGATTGCATTATTCTACTATAGGGTTGGTTAAATCGATTAGCCTCATATCTAATTGTATTGATAATCACGATTTACTTTAAAACTCGTATTATTATATAATTATGATTGACGCATTTTTTATATTTTTATGGATTCGGTGGTAACTTTTTGGAAGTTCATTTACAATTAAATTTGATAACTTTGTTACTACACTTCTTTTGTGACACGTGTTTCATCTTATTATGAATCATCATCAGAAAATATTGCAAGATTCACTCTTTATCAAGGTTCATTCATTCTTAAGAAGTGTGTCTAACCTTAGATTACGTTAGCTTTGAATGTATAAACCAATTAAGAGAACCCCCTTACGAATACAGATTAAAGGTGTACATTAGAAACAAGTGTTGAATTCTTATCAAGAATTATTCGTTGTATGATTTTAAACAATAATAGTTAACTTTAACAAAAATAGCATGATAACATAATTTTTAGGTATTATTAACATGTCTCTATGTATATTTAACATTCTTGAAACTATTATCTTGCTGAAACTAAATGTCTTTAATCAAATAATTGTTTTGTATGTATTTAGATTAGCTCAAATATTGATTACTTTTAGGGTGTTCACTTTCAATACTTGGTGGAAAGGCATTATATTAATAAAGACCTATTAAATAAAGTGGAATGAAGTACAAAGGAATATTGTGATTTTATTAACAAATATTGATTAACTATTTTAATGTAATTTGAATGGGTTACGGTCATAAAATTATTATTATAACATATTTTAAGTATGGCGCGAGATGAAGGGTCATTCAACTATCATGTTATTTTGTGCAAATATTCTAGGGAAATGCTAACGATCAAAAACAGTCCGGAAAATGCTATGATGTGTATGCACATATATTTATGCTGTGGCATGCTAGCAAAAACGTAAATAGGTTCATACTTTCCCCAATGCGCAAAGGGGATGGTTTTGAAGTATTGCCACTATACATAACTGTCATCGCAGGATTTCGAAGGACTTTGCTGTGCTGCGGAATTGAATATAGGACTGATTTGATCCCTTTCGGTTTTACAGTCTTCCTGTGCGCGAATATATTGTTAAGGGAGCCACCATTTTTATTTTCGTGGTAAGATATATTTGCATGACCATACCAGTTTGGCGTTTTACTGTTTGTAGACACGCTTTGTGTTCATTTTAACTTTGTATGAATAATTAAATAAAGTAAGCTAAAAAGCCATGTGGGTGGCAGATGGTGAAAGGAGTTTGAAATAATGAATAAATACGCGGCCAAGCAGCGGTATGGATGGAGATATATATCAAATTATAAGTGTTTGTTATGTCAATCAAGTATTGGAATCTTCTTCTTTTTTGGCTAGATTCGCTCCCTATTCGCTCGCGTGTGGCCGACAGATGGCACATTTATATTTTACTGTCTCCCGCCAAGTGCTTTGCATCCTCTGATGACAACAACCCTCAGTTCCTCCGAGTACACCTGTAGACCTGACGGTCGTCTTAAATGCCGGAATCTCAGTTATCGGCAGAAGAAACAGGCATGGTTAAAGCTCGGCATTCACAGTACGTGACCTAGCCAGTTCAAAAATCTTTCCATGTCCACCGTCGTAACGGAGCGCTTTCGTGTACGTTCCCTAATCTTCGAGTTTCTCACGTTATCTAACCACCTCATCATCATTATCCGATGCAAGAATCTATTCTCGAAGCTCAGTACACGGTTTTTTAGTCTTTGTCAAGTGCCATGATTTGCTAGTGTAAAGTAGAACTAGTAGAATGCAAACATTGAACAAACGGCATTTAGTTGTAACCGTGTACAGTTGTGTGCCCCAAACAGTCTGAATTGAGTTAAATGTGACTCCAGCTACTCTTAGGCGAATAGCGAGCTTTTTCTTTATGCTACCGTTTTCCGGAATATGTACGTCGAGGTATCTGAAGCTGTCGACCCTCTCGGAGAACTGTCCACAGGAATGTTATGGATTTTATTGTTAACAGTGTTGGAATAAGAAGATGCCCTCAAAACGTATGCAGTGGAAGAAGGTGGATGCTATGAAGGATTGTGTAGAATCAATAGTTAAAGATGATGTATTGACATGATGAATGTTATCATTTAATAATATTTTTTTCTGACATTTTTCTACTCATCATGCAGACGGTCAACTAAAAAATGTTAAGACAATATAGTATTATATAAACCGCTATGGCTTCATTAATAATAATAATCCAATTGATGCCGGTAAAAAAATGTAATTGCGAATAAAAATAAAACAGTTTGAGTCTATATTCTAAAAGGAAATGTTTCACGCTGTAAAAGTAGTTAGTACACATTGTTTTATATCACGACAAGCTTCTTTTTTATCTACAGCGATGAGAATTCAAAGAAAAAAAAATATATTCTACGTAAATACTATTTTTTGTTGAATTCACAAAATGAACAATGATAACTTTCGTTACACATATCAACTAACAAAATATTCCGCGAAGCAAAAAATCTATGTATTATGTAATAGCTGTCCATAACTCAAAAAAATACATTTCACTCCCATAAAATTATTTCTCAATGTGGAATAAATAGATGGACCAATAAATTTTATTTATATCCTCGAAGTAATACGTATTTCAAATAAATAAATTTGTTAGTGTTCTGACAGTTTTCGATGAGTGTGTGCTCTACTAGGAAAAAATATTAAATGTAACATCTTTTCCCTGTTATCTTCTTTGTTGTTGGTAGTATCCATATTTTTTTTCTTTGAATCCATTATGGCCATCAATTCACTCTTTGTTTTGACAGTGCAAAGTATAACATCATAATACCCACGTGTTTTATTTGATTTAATTATTTTAATATTTACCTGTTACTATTTCAAGCACAACTAAACGGCGCAAGCTATAATACTGTATCATCTAAGGAAACTTTTTTCACTCTTTTCAATCATACAATATATTTTGTATTGAATCGTTTATATTTTATATTGAAATTCTATCAATGAAATGTGGATATTCTTGAAAATTCATATCCACTCTCAATGTGGAGAATATGGTCTCATGATGGATGTATCTCAACATATTTTTCTACGAGAGCAGCTTGTCATTCCGTTGCTCAAATATTCTTTATTTTAAAAAATCCACCTCTTCCGCAGAACACGGTGGTCATAAAATTTGTATATCATACGCATTTTTAAATATGGATCCATCATTTGGAGCCCATATCGACTGTGGAAAGAAAAAAGGACGTAACCCTCAATTTTCCAAAACAGCTTATTTTCGATAATCACAATGTATAAAACATGACACACATTCTATCAAAAGGATGGAAGCTGAAAATGTCGAATAAGTATCTAAATTTAGCTTTTAAGTTTGAAAAAGATGACCTTGTAAAAAATTAAAACCAAGAAAAAACACTGAAATAAAGGTTTTTCTGAGACAATTTCTTTCATTAATATTAGGTTGTGTCAATTAAACACCAGTTTAGAAGTATCCGTGCACTTCAAGGTTGTGTATAATTCATAATTTGTATATGTCACAAAATCATCAAAACACGTTATTTAGCGCCTCCTGTAAAATTTGATATGTGTAGGTTACGTCTTTTTTCCTTTCCACAGTCGATATGAAAGTTCATACAAGCTGCAATTGGAGAGAGTCCATAAGAAATTTCTAAGATATTATTATTTCAAAAAATTTAAATTCTTCCCCTTTGATAATTTCTTAAAGGAATACTACCCTACCAAATTTCTTTTAGGATTGTTATCATTTCACTCTCTTGAAGCTCGAAGATCGTTTTCAAGCTTAAAACATTTTGCTCTTATCCTTCGGGGTTGAGTTAATAATCCTGAAATTCTCATGACTATTAATTTACATGCTCCCAATTTAATCTTACGTGGGCGAAACTATGAGCAAAACCTTTTATTTCTAAAAACTTATACCTCGCTTAGGAGGTATGCGTTACCAGTTCCTAGGGCCGTTCGATTGATCAACTCATTGCCTAAAGAAGTGGACATTGTTAGTAATAGTATTTGTGAACTGTTTGATAAATTTTACTATTATATTTCTTGATTTTTTTGTGTTGATTTTGATATATTATGTAGTTTTATTTTATATTTTGTCTTATTATATTTTTCAAGTACATGGCGAATTGGCGTCAGCTGTTATGTCATGTACAGTAATTTTAATTTTTAACAATAAATAAATTAAGAAATAAAACTGTAGTAAGTATATTGTGTATACCAACTGCGGAAAAGACGTTTTTTGATAATTTTAAGCTAAAAGCAAATTATGAAATATACACAACCCTAAAATGCACGGTGGCTGGGTTTTTATTGACTTAGCGTAGTATTAATTTAATAAATTGTTCAAGAAAATCCTTTTTAGGGCATTTTTCCAGGTTGCAATTTTCACAAGCTTTTCATTTTTTAAACATAAAAGCCAAATTGAGATACTAATTCGGCATTTTCAGCATCCATCCTTTTGATAGAATGTGTGTCAAGTTGTATACATCGTGATTACAGAAAAAAGTTGTTTTGGAAAAACTGAGGGTTACGTCCATTTTCATTTCCACAGTAGATATATTTTCGATCGATATATCGATTTCTGTTCGAAGGCATGGGTGTTTGTGATGAACGGGGCGTAGCAAGAGCGTTTAGCTAACCACTAGTCCTGTCCAAGCCTTATTATTTTATCCCTACTACTCTCTTTGAAAAAGAGACGTTGAGTGACTGAGTAACAAAAAAATCTCGTAGAAAAACTTCTGTTGAGATATCTTCATAAGGAAGTCATATGCTCCACATTGGGAGCGAACATGCATACAAAATGTTTGTATTCGTGTATATAAACATTTATGTACAAAATAAATAACAAAAAACCTTTTTGAATTTATTTTTTCTACGACTAACGAAACGACTATTAAATTTCGTCGTTGATTAACGAATCAGTGAATATTTTTGTACTAAAAAATGTGAAAGTAGAATTCGATTTCGTTATAAGTTTCTTGTGGCATAATACTTAATAGCGCTTAATTAGCAATTCCAAAAGATTATTATTTTTACATTAAGTATTAATTATCAAAATCTTATAAAACTGATTCTCATAATAAAGTAACCCACGTTGTCAATTAAGACTATTCTCAAGCTTTTATATATTATCACCAGCTTAGTTTGTTTGTCAGTATAATAACAGATAATAAATGACGAAGCAATAACCATAATCAAAATTATAATACCTAGCAATTGCTACGTTTCTTGAAGCAATACTTAAAGATATTATGGTCAATTAAAACTAATGATAATCGCAGACTATATATTACTTCCTTATTAGGTCTTCGACTAAGAAGATCAGTGGGAAAAGATTGTTTACAATATTTACTCGATCTTTACAACGTTGTGTAATATGTTATATCCACAGTTGACTTTATTATCATAAATAAATATATTTTACGGCCCCTGTTGATGTATTGTTGTGACACGAAAATAATGTTAATCATTAATAAGAAGCGCCATCAAAATGCCTATTACAAGTTTGATATTACATATATATTTTTGTTCATTGAAATACGAATAAATCTAATACGAATGATGCCTTTTGTGGTTTTTTTTACAAGAATATACATCAAGTTATATCTAAGTCTACTTCCATTGTATATAAGTTCCAGCTTAACTGTGATAATCAATATCATGATCCCGCAGGTAGTAATACTTAAAAGCTACAAATATTGTATACTCGCAGCCATTTCTATATATAGCTTATCAGTGGCGGCTCGTGGTCAAAATAATTAGAAAAAAAGAAACTACATTTCGTTCATAATTTAATCGTAATATCAAATGTTCAAAAAATATATAAGCAGTTTAGACATACAAATAAAGAGGAAGGAAACATTCATTTAAACGAGAGATGTTGAAAAAGGTAAAGATCTAACATGGGAAAATGACCGCGTTGAATTGAAGACGAAAGACAACCGATGACGATCCATTGAGTGACAAGACAAGACCTTCCATCCCGCACAATGCGACGTCATTCTATAAGCGGACAGCGGAGTGCAGCGTCGCTTCTCCAGTACGTTACTGTATACCGGCAAACGTATTATGCTCTAACTTAAACACAATGTAATAAATTATTTAATACCTACGTGGTCGAGTGATCAACATCGTTGGCTTTGGTTACGGAAGTCACGGGTTCAAATCGTAGTACGGACTATTTTATAAATTGATTTTTCAATCGATTCATCTGATATCTATACTTCCTTCATCCCACCCATCCTATCTTAAAAAAGAGACGCAGCGAAAGGAATGAGGTATTCAATAGTCTTGTCTTATCCCTATCCTTCTATCCTACTTTTTTTGGAAAAAATAGAGGTTGAGAAACTGAGTAACAAGCAGTTCACGTAGAAACAGTCATGTTGAAATAAGCTCTATTATGAATCCATATGATCCACATTAAATTATGTATTTCATTTGAATATATGTAAATTTTACATATAAAATTTAATTTTTCCTCAATTTGATTGAAGTTGCTGCATCTTTGCAGTACATATATACAGATGAGCCGTCACTGTTACCTATATATATATACTATGTTTGATGTATAAAATGTCCTGTCGGTTTCAAAACGAACACAATAAAACAATCCTGGATAGCTGCTCTTTAAGGCCCAAGGGTCTTTACGCCCTTGGCTTTAGCCATGAAGTTTACCGTCCAGTAGCCCCAAATAAATAATTCAAATAGGTAATATTACCTCCCATCTCATAGTGTGAAGGGTAAAGCGTACTCAGAAAATGTTTAAATGGGGATAAACAGTGTTGCCACTTCGCTTCGCCTCCTCTTTGGAATGTTTTGCAAAACTAATTAATAATTTGGCAACGTCGTCATCGAATATTTAAGTTTTGTTCATTTGAAATTGAATTTTGCTTATAAGCTCCGTGTATTCGTCAAGCGTTTTTTTTCTGAATTGTTTTCTATATTAAAAAAATTCTGCTGACATAATCAGAATGCATACGAAAAAAGGATATGAAAACGTATTTGTAGTAAAAATACTGATAGTCTGCCACTTACGAAAAATGTCAAGCCAAAAACAAAACAATAGAAAGATATTTGAATGATTTGACTATTTTTTATGAAAATTAACTATTCACGCTTTATTTTTCTTTAGCTGAAATCTTATATAGTAAGTCAGATTAGGGTTTCAAATTCCATCCTATTTGGTCATTTTCAAAAAAGCCAGTTTGAGAAATGATTTTCAAAAAACGTTAAATGTTATTTGCATACAAATTATATGGTTACATTATATTTTCTAACATATATATGGACAATGCCAAAAAATAATAAATTGAAAGTTAGGTATGTATAAGGACTTCCAATCTTGAGTTCCCAGATCCTGAAATCCCGAATTGTGGTAGTACTAAGCCCGGGTTTTCGGGATTAGGAAAATTGAGCAAATCACAGCAATTCAAAATCGCCGTGCAAAAATTTCTCAATCCCGAATCCCATTTTATACACGATTTTTTGTTGAATCCTGGAACCACAAAAAGAGTCCGGAATTGGATGCCCTGGTATGTATGTAGAGCAGTTTTTCGCCATTTACTCAAAACTTGAAAAAGTTTCCAGAGTGCTTTTTGCATTTCAATAATTCATTTTAAGAATTGGTTATTTAAGGTAATCAGACTTTAAAAGTTAACACAATGACTTTATTTTTGTACGTAAAATGACAATTTAAATTATCCATGAGTGTAGATTTGAGAACAAAATACATTATTTTTTAATTGTCATTCTAGTTTACATATATCAATTGTAATGAATGTATTTAAACACTATTGCTTTATGGGTTAATAATAGGAGTTATAGTTAATAATTGATATCTTTGTTTTAACTTTTCCGGTTCTAAGCTCACGAAATGCGACCCCAATACCCACATGTTCTTCAATATCTATTTTAATATGGGTGATACAATGTTTATAATTAAGACATTCTTATATCATAGTATTTTGGACCTTTTGTAGTTTGTATGAATACGCGATAATACGATAACGCGATACGGTGATAAGCGCCCGCGATAGCTGGGATAAATTCGTCAGTTGTAATTTCATATGTGTGCTGGGATGACGTCTTTTTTACGCGCAACTTAAAATATGATTATTTATTGAAAAACCACGGATTTTTATAAAAAAATGTATGAGGAATGATGTAAAGAGATATTTTAAAGCCTTTAGACTATTATTTTTTTTAAATTCATAAGAATAAGGCTAATAATGAGGAAACCACTAGGGTCCCTAAACGACCCCCATCGGCAGAGAAGTATTTTTCTAGTCTCCGAGCCACGAGAGTTAATGGTATTATCAAAAGAGAGTGAGAAGGTAAGCAGCATAAGGCTTCGAACACTTGATTGTATAACCAAAACGGGCGAAAGCACAGTGATTACTACTTGACTACGGGGCTGCAGTAATCAATTATATATCTGTAAACTTCAATATTTCAATTTTGGACAAATTCAGGCATCGACATAGTATAAGTCCACGAAATTATTTAACCTTTTAGCTGCCGTAGATAATTAATAGTAATTACTTAGCACGCCGGCTATAATTTTCAGCTATAAATTTAATTATTTATTGTCGAGATAACTCGTGTCTGGCGTGTTGAGCACGACATTTTTAAAAGATATCTCGTCTGTGGCAGCCATCGAGTTAATTATGATCAAATGAATGATCATAACAAAAAGTAGAAGAAAGCTAGTGATTTTCTCACAAAAACTACACAAAAAAGCTCTAAACAATTATATGAAAAATTGCCATTTTAGATACAGTTTATCTCCTGTCTACACATATCAATAGTTTCTTCAGAAAAAAACATGTAATAAAAATAGAAAGAACACTGTTATTTATTGTGTAATACTTTATTTATTATGACTGCAACACATTGGTGAAAAAACAGTTTGTTTCGTAAAACCTTCAATATTTTATTTTTTACTAGTCTTTCGATGATTTGATGTTCATATCAAAAGCACAATTCCCGCAAAAAACATTCCATAAATGTTTTTTCACAATAAACTATCAAACATCCTTTCATATTTTTCCGATATCAATTTCTCGTCAAATACACTTGTGAACGCGCATAATATTTCTTGCCTCATATTTGATATTTCATCGACACATCAGCGCCAAAAAAAAAATTCCACCCAGACATAATATTGCTGACAGCTTTTTTTGCGCGAGGAAATATTGTTTAATATGACAAGAACGAAATGTATAATACAAGTGTTACAATGCCAATCCAGGTATAAACCTTTTGTCGAAAATATCTATGTCTGTTAAATAAACGGAGCGTTATTTTAATGCGGTAAAAATAGCGAATATTATATTTAGTTCTACTAACATTTTAATTTCAGTTGATAGTTATTTCGGCGTATGCCTTCATCAGAATTATATTTCATTAACCAATTGTTCAAAGGTGCAAATAAAGTTGTCACTAATAATTCGGGAACTAAAGGTGATAAGGGTGAAATTGCAAACATTTATTTATTTATTCTCCATATTATCATATAAGTATAATTATTGTTTTTTTGAAATTCAATTATTATAAAGGAAAACCTTATCATTGTTCTCTTAAACTATGTCCGCTTCCAATGTGAAGAATATGGCTTCTTATAGAGGTAAGGTCTTATCTCAACGTAAGTTTTTCTAAGAGAACTGCTTGTTACTCTGTTACTCAACCACTCATTTTTCCAAAAAGAATAGGAATAGAAAGGATAAGGTTTGTGGTTACCTAATCGATAGCTACTCTCCGTTATTTTAGGAAAGGAAGGGTGAAGGGAATTTTCAAACACAACACAACACATGCCTTCGTATAGAAATCAATAAATTGATTGTAAAAATGATGTTTATACTGGGACATCCTTCCCGGGAACCAATGACGTCCTTGACAACAACGGTCCTCGTTTTATTTTATTTGATAGCTATAAAATAAAATTAAAATATCGCGAACTGTCAAGATTATGCTACTTGGATTTTTTTGTGTACATTTCTTAAAATAAAACATTTAAAATGAAATATTGAAAATTAGGCAGATTGACAGGAAGTCTCTAGCTTGAATGATTAATTATCTTAATCGACTAAGAGACGTATGAAAATATAGCATGTCATAAAGATGACATTAAAATAAAACGAGATATTTTTTGGAGGCGAATATTAATTGCCGTGGCGGATCATTAATTTTAGAAAAAAATATTCAAACTAGTAAGTTACTAAAAATTGTGAGTTGAGAATTTTTAAGAATCTTTTTTATTTGCTTGTCATCTTGGATTATTTAAAAATCGTGATCACAAACACCCACGTATTCGATTTTAAATTTAAATTATAAGGAAAGCTTAACATTAAACTTAATGAGAATCAAACCCAAACCCGCTTGATCGGTAGAGCAAGCTCTAATCAAACAGGCCACAGCGGGCGATGATACTAATAAAGTATTTTTTTGTATTAAATGTTAGGAGTGTATAATAATTATGGTTTCAGAACGACATAAGCGTGAGTTTTTTGACCTCTTTTACTAAGCTGTCTAGTATTGTCGTATCATCAAATATTCATGAAATATAATACTTAAGTACAAAAAGTAAAATTTCTTAAAATGACCCCTTAATAAATAGCGGAGAAAATAAAATGCATAAAGTACATACTTACTTACCCGCCTACTTATTTTTGGAAGAACGTTTCACCTAACAACAGCAAAGCCGCAGAATTTTTGCGAAAAAGCCAGGTTCAGAAGGAAGACAACATCCGTCATATGCAAAAATGAAAAAATCAGATGAGTTAATTTACATTTATAAAAAAAAAAAATAGTAATATAAGTGCATCTGCTTTCAATATTAAACAAAAATTATAAACACGAACAGCTCCTAATCAAAGTTTCTCAATATAACTTTTTTTAAGCGATTCTAACTCACTTTTTTGATTTAGAGATAGTAGACAGTAGTTTCGATTAGTAGAGATAGAAATATAAGGCAAGACAAGACTACCCAATGTCAACTAATCACTCTCAATACTCTCATTTATATAAAGATTAAAAAGGTAAGAGGGAGTTTTTAGACATCATAACCACCCATGTCTTTGAATAGAAATCGATGTATCAATTGAAAAAATTCTGTTCGTGCTGGGACTCGAGCCCGTGAGATTGGTCACGGAAGCCAACATAATTAACTGTTGCGTCGAGAACTACTACTCTTAGATGAAGATATTGGATAAAATTTTAACCATTCGGATATCAAAAATTTTACGTATATTGTTTACTTATCAAATTGATATTTTGATTTATTTAATCTAAGATTGTTAAGACTTGGAAAATAACAAGTTGACAACGATCTCGAGTTTTACAAAGTTAATAGTATGTTCGTTCATTTGGTATGCAAACAGTATGGAAACAGGAAATATATCCAATAAGACAGTAGCTTCTCAGAAGTAAAGATTTGATTTGTATGTAATCCAAGTTTCGTCTTTCAAGTTATTTCTTGTTGGTATATAATATAATAATAAAACACATATCATTACGTGAATCTTCGTGTATTTCATACAATGACCATCAACATATACAATGTTTAACAAAATGAACACTCATTCAATTTTATTTATTGACTTAACAATTGTTTAATAATGAACATTACATTTTGTTTGTTTGCTTCTATAGAATATATGGTAAAATTAAAAAATGATTTGTCTGTATATTTTGCAAAATGTCATATTGCGATCTTCTACATCGACATCGACGTCTGATTTTCCTCGCGAGACGTGGGTATGAAGGAAGGGGCAGGTTATGGTGAGCGGGCGGCGGGCGGAAAAGGCGCTGTTTTGGTCCGGGGGTAGTATCGATTTAGGGCGGTTACCGTCGGGCGTCTGCCGCCGTCGCCAGGCAACGGACGCTGCAACAGAAACGGGAGGAGGATGATTTCGGAGGGATGGCGCAAAAAGGTTAAGCCGCGACATGTGATAGCGGAATTTTTGTCAACCTTTACATTTTTAATAATTTTGTTTGCTAAACAGAGGTAGATAGCAATGAAAAAGTTTCCGCATTAGATTGGTATGCTTTGTACGTGGGTTCACATAATACGGAAACATATTCTTATACATACTTTTTCAAACTATATTTGATTCTCAAATATTAAAATATAAAAATAATTTATTATTTTCATTCGCTAATATTCTTCAGAGTATTTATTTTTTACGACGCAATTTTATAATATTTGCTCAGATTGAAGCTATTTTGAGTATTTTTAATAAATAAAAAAATATATTTCTTATAAAAATCAATACCTTTTATCAGTGGTAGATAAACTGCGGCTTGCAAGCTACATTCGGCTCTTTAGTCTCTTGAGTGTGGCTCTTTCACAAAATACAGCATACAGTCCGATTGAAACTTCGTATCCCACGCGCGGAAGTCGGTTTTCGGTATTAAAGCTTCAATTCAGATTGAGGACTTTTTAAGCAGCCAGTATAGAAGTACCTCCTCAAACCAAATTAATCAAAATTTCTCTATGTTTATAGTTTAAGTTTTAAAAATTTGCCTCTCAAAACTATTTGACTCGGGTGACTAATGAGTTACCCGACTACTACCTTATACCACTCAAACCATAATTATTTATAATCCATACATGTAACATTTACATTTACATTTCTGTTTTTTCCAATATCTTATTGAAAGGAAAACGTTTTTTTAATCTCTTTTCCACTGAGTGTAGCTAAACGGCATCGATAAAATACCATACAAATTAAAAGCTCTGCTTGGAAAACAACAATTACATGTAGGCTATCTTTGAGTTAGGAGGAATTATTAAAACGTTGAATTATAATAAATATATTCGTATTTTTCACTGTTTATAAAAATGTAAATGAGAATTTTTATTATGTATTTAGTTTAGATAGTTTTTCTTGTTTGCGTAGATCACTCGTCACGGCTTTGACTGCAGAATAAACGCGAGGGCTATAGACTTTGTATACAGAAATACACATCGTTTTCAAATGTTTTATTATAGAACACTTTGTCACGAAAAGCTTCTGCAAATCCCCAAAACAGAAAATCCATAAAAAATATTCTTAAACAAACTAAAATAGTTTTAGTACAACATTATTAGTAGTGGGAATTTTTTCTCAACAACCAATATGGTTATTGTGACAATAGAAAAAAATACATCTACATATGTCTCAAAAAAATTGTTTCTTTTATAAAAATAACGTGAAAGGTACAATAGCGAATTTAATCCGCTTAATTTTAGTTTTGACGATATATTTTATCAATATTCGACGATCCTAGAATAACTATGTTCGATACAATTTTAGTTTTTATTTCTTTATGAAATAAAGAATATTTTTGCTTACTTATCTCTTCTACTCCCAATATAGAACGTATGTATTTTTGAAATACAATAGTGTGTGCTCAAAGGTAAGCGCAGACGCTTAATTTTTTATGTAGAAAAGGAAATGTAAGAAGAAAATATTAAGAAAACTATGCTTCAGTTTATTGCTCTAATCCCGAAAGCTCATTTTTTGAAAGCTTAACTGTAGTTTAAGATTTCGACTGAAGGTGCTTGGTGGAATTTCAATATTAAATTTGAATTGTTCAAACTATGTACATTCTCACAGATTTTGTCACTAACGACCCAATTGATTATATAATTATACGATATAATTTTTTTTTTTTATCGGCAAAACAGAAAGGACACTGAACACCAAGATTTTAGAGCATATGGCAGCCTTTAGATTGAAAAAAGACACGTCCACTTTTGCTAATCACTTAATTTCGGAAGGACACGTGTTCAATCAGGAACAAGGGATAAAAATGTTACACCCAAATACGGACAGTCATAAACTCTTTTTCGAGGAAATTTTGGAAATTAATAGAGCACAATTGCATAGTTTTCCGATTTTAAATGAAATACTCAACCTACCTGGGTCTCCACTTTTGTATTCTATATAAATATAATCATAAAACCTTTGCCGACAAACAAATAAAATATAGTTCTTGAAACTACTTACTTCTCAAATCTGTGGGCATTCCCATGAGCTTATCCTTTTCGCCAGCAATGGCTTTGAATTCAATGATACATTTATTTCTTATATAAACACGAAACATTCATTTACTAAACGTCAGTTCAAGTTCATCCGTGCACTTGAACGCCTGAAGATGCCGAAAGGCGAAACCCGGGTCGTTAGTGACGAAATCTGTGAGAATGTACATAGTTTGAACAATTCAAATTTAACTGTAGTTTATTAATTTCATATATTATCTAGTATCATATCACTTATGAGAATCATGTCATAGTTTAATGTTTGTATTCGGGGTGCTAAAGCAGTCGTGAAGTTCTCCGGAAATATAAAGAGTCAGTTTTTAACAAACGTTTGTCTTTCCACATTTTTTTTACAATATCGTTAACAAAACACAACGACAGTCGCTATATGATTAAAACAAAAATCATTGAATATGAAAAAATAACGTAAGACTCTGATGAAGACGCTACAGAAGCATTTAAGCGTACGTAATATTCCTGCTTTAAGAGCCTTTTCTTGCCAATTCATATATTCGTTTCGTATCATTTTAAAGATTTCAATATGTTTTGGTATTTAAAAACTAGTGCACCTTTTGTAATATATGGCATCTGATAATCACGGAATACGGTGTATCAAAATTTATAAAAAAATATTAAAACAATGTTTAAATACCGTCATTAAAAAATATATCACAATAACTTATATAAAGGTGATTTTTATAAATTACTTTGTTATTTATTCAAAACTTGAATAACCTTCCAGAGTGCTTTTTGAAAATCAATAATTCAAATATAAATTGTTGTTTTTTTTATTCTTCTATATTTTTTCAGAGCTTACCTTTGGGCATCATCAAGCTTTAAATAATGTCCAACTTACATTAAACTAAAGTGAGTACATAATTTGAATTTTGCCTATGTGAAACTATGTTTATAGAACCTGTCAACCAGGCTGTCTGTTACTTGGCTATTTCTATAATATGATTAGAGTGGGTTTGGCAATTTTCCGTATCTACGTAACAATTCGAAAGTGAAAGCTTTAATTCATAACAATCGTTTCAGTTAAAAGCTAAGAAAAAAGATATCAACTAATAAAATATACTTACGAATACTGATTATGGCTAAAAGTGTTTGATTTAATTCGCGAATTATTCGTAATAACTTATTTGTAAATTTTGATATATTTTATTTAAAAAAATATATTGAATAAAACATTTGTTTTTTTGTAATATCTGATCAATTGCTATTGATCATTTTTATCCGAGGAAGATGTTCGCGATAAACAAATTCGGTCCTGAGCATTATAAAATGGGTGGAATTGGTAGAAGCTGTATTTTTTTAATACCTTTAATTGACAATAATTGACAGTTCACTCACAAAAAGTGATATAATACATTTACTGATGAATGTGCAAGTCATAAAATCACGAATAAACGACGGATTTACTAGTTTTACAATTTTCGGCGATGGTATAATTTTTTGTCGAAATAAAAATAATGTAACCCAGAAACCCTTTGCAGAATGTCATATAAAAGAGATGATTCGAACAAAAGGTTTTTTTTATGAATCGTTTCCCGAAATTCGTTTTACCCTTTGCATGAACGAATATTCTTTCATAATACATGCAAAGCTTTTAGATTAAAACAAACGATTTAATGAAACAATTTTTCGTTTGACTCTTTTCGGATTTTTACTTTTTAATTTTTTAATATAAAACATAAAGTTACTTATATATTTAAAAACAAATCCACTCCCAATGTGTAGTATACGTACTCACAATGTAGTTTTTCTCAACAAAAGTGTTTCTAAGAGAACTGCTTGTTACTCAGTTGTATAAACATTATTTTTTCTAAAAGAGTAGGAATATATGGAATGGTTTGGATAGGATTAATAATTCAGTTACTACGTCCCGTTTCTATCGGATATAATAAAACAGCTATCCATAAAATTACGTTTAAAACATAATATTGGTCAATCAATCACCTTCGCTTGGCTAAAAAATGGTGGCATCATTAAATGAATTTATCACAGAGACACAATCGGGTAATACATCATTCACTGAAAATGGCTTTATGTAAAATGGTGGAATGTTTACCTTTGTTATTATTATTATTAATATTTGAATAAAAAATGGCCAGTGACATTTGTAAATATAAAAAAATCTAAATACAATGCTGACCGTGCTTATTTATTATCTACGAAATTATTATCCTCATATTGTATTTGCTTAAAAACAATTATACGCAGTTTTTTTTTGCTTATAATAATAATCAAAGCTGAGAAAGCTCTCGTTATTGTTTCATTGATTTTCATTAAAGAAATGAATAGCATATAGTCAACATCTGTAGCCTAGTGATAAAAGTTTTGGCACAGAGATCGGGTGGGCCTGAGTTCATATTCCGGCTTTGTCAATATGATATTTTTTTTCAATTTAAATTGGAAATCTTGAACTTATCATTTTTTCTTTAAATATTTATTTTTAAGCGACTTATAATTTTCGTCACGTATGAATTTTCAATTTTAAAATTATTTGACGCATTCGTACTGGCTGTTAGGTTAAAAATGTTATTTTTTGAATTTGAATAAATTAAAATCAAATAAGCTGAACGGTATGTTGAAGGAAATCGTACAAATGACGAAGAGAAAAAAATACATATTCATATATGTAGATAATTTTACTGTTGAACTATGTACTAAGAATTGCGTTTTCATCATATTAATTTAGAGCAGTGTCTGCTCAACTTTTTACTTAACGACACACTGATGAATGAAACTAGTACCGCGGCACACCAAGATGCCGCCGATTATCTCCGAAACTCATTTTTTTAGCTCACCGAGAAATTTGAAATCTTCGATTTGCTACCATTTAACTTTCGAAATCTTACATGACAAATATTTATTTTTGAATAGGCATTATTTAAGATTGACATTTTTAAGGCTTCTTCCACCGTGACACCTCTGAGACTCCTTGCGGCACAGTACTGTGCTGCGGCAAAGGATATATCGATAGGGTTATAACAGAACTAGTGGTTAACTATTCGCTCTCGCTAAGATCCGTTATTTTGGTGTCGGAATGGTGAGAGAGAACTTTCACACATAAAACACCCATGCATTCAAAAAGAAATCAATAAATCGACTGAAAAATACTGTTCGTCCTGAGGCTAGAACCCGTGACATCCGTCACAAAATCCAATGACGTTGACCACTGCACCACGAGCCTGGCAAATATTTTCAGTGTATTACGATGGCACAAATATTAAGTTTGAAAAATTTCTCATTTAACCAATCTAATATAATATAATTTTAATATTTTAAGATTTTTTTTTTAATTAAAAAAAATATTTCACATTACAGCTTACGCCAATGCGTCAAATATTTTTCAAGTTGAAATATCATACGAGATATACTCGATGAGAATTTTTGAAAGTCACATGAGATTAACTCAATGAGAATTAACTTCATAAACACAAGTCTTCGATCTCAAATTAAAATTGAAAAAATCCAATTTGACATTGACCTTACTGGGAATCGAATTCAGACCCACCTGATCGGTAGAGCAAGTTCTAACTAACTAGACCACATCAACCACAATGTAGGTTTTTTTTATAATTAAATCTCAATGGGGTAAGCATTACATTTTCGGGTGATTTTTTTCAAAAGATATATTACTAGACAAGGTTTTACCAACAATTGCATTAAAGAATATCCCGCTGGTATGTTCAGGTAGATAACGTTCTTAAATTCGATCAGCGTATAAATTTCGCCAGTGTTGCAATACGGTTAAATTAAATTTCCCTGCATCATGTAGGGATAAATCACGGAACAAAATTGCGCCCCAACATTTGTGTGCGGAAATAATCTCATCTCATATGGATCCAGCGCAAAAAAAGTTTGTGTGTGAAAGAGGGAAATTAAACCACCCCTTGCGGGAAATTTCATCGTCTATTCAATAATAACGTGATCATATTAATGAAAAAATATCGGAATTTTTTTATTTCTTTTATACAGGTATGTAAATTAGATTAATTTTAAATGGGTAACCAGCATAAAATTCTTTATTGTTTTATATTTAACGAAACGTAATAACACGATGAAGTGAAGATAAAAACGTTTTATACCAAAAGCTTTTGCTTGGCAAGTGAGTTTTTTGATAACAAAAATCAACTGAGACATAATATAAAGGATTTATGAGTTAATTTTTTAAATGTGAAATATTGTTAATTATGCATAAGTAGTTTTATCGATTCTGTAGTGAAGTAGACATTTTCGTCAGCGTTGATTGCGGTGGTCACAGGCTCGAATCCCAGTACGGACAGTTTATTTAATTGATTCTTCAATCGGTTTATGGATGTGTGTTCAAAGATAAAGGTGGCTGTGATGCATAAGTCCCCTCCCACTCTACTTATCGATTAAGCAAGAGCGATTAGCTAAGCTGTAACCATGTCCATGTATTAATGACCCTTATCATCTACGTAAAAAAGGTTACTAAATTAATAAGTGTCTGTTAAGGTAAGCTCCATAAGAAGTTCAAAAAATATATTCATATTTTTTTACGCTTAATTTTCGATTGACGATAAAGGCTAGTAAAAAACTTTAAAAATATTTATATCTTGTAATCACAAAAGAACGCAAATCGAAATAACTTTATAATGAGATTTTTTTTATCAATATTATGTAGTGGAGATTTCACTCATACACAAAACGATTTTAATTCTAAAATTATAATTTGTAGCTTCAAACTCATTCAATTCTAAAGGGGATTTGCGAGCTTAACATGCTTGCGTGTCGATATGTTTCCATGTTGAATGAACTGTGGTGCTCTCGGAGCTTAAAGTTCGCAGAGGTCAACCAACGATGATATGTGCGCGCGCAGCCTCCCTTATGCACATACAATGTCATTGTCTATGACTGTCAAACTTCTGGGGGACGGTATTAATATTTAATTCAAAGTGGATTAGAATTATGTGAAAAGCTTTTAGGAATTGCTGAATGATTTATGTCAACAGGTTCCAAAATTCGGCATTCACTTTCATATTTAATTTGATATTATTATTTCACGTTTCAATGCATATCTTTATATCAAACATCAGTACGTGCTTCTTATGATCATTTAAAAACATCTCCAGTTGTAAAGTCCATTTATATGTTATAATCATTATTGTCCTCATTTGAAGCCAATCATAAAGACCGTTTTTTTTTCATTTTGTAATATGAGGTCTAGGACAATTTATCTCCCGCAATTCAAATATAGTTTTTGTACAATTATTGTTCATTTTACCTAACTTAACCTAACCCATTGTTATATTGTATTAGTTAATACTTACTTATTAATTAAATAATGTTGTTTTTACTAATTTTGTGCGACATGATAAAACGGAATCTGTCACTGTTTTATAATTTAGTTAATGAACTCTTTCACTGTTGTAAATCTCTTAAAATACATTGCAATTTTTCATAATACTTCTAAAAACTCGTTTACTGATATCTAAATCAAATACTATGTAAATAAAAGACTTAAAAAGTTATTTAAATCTTATTTTCACACAAAGTCGTAAGAAATGAGACGATATATTATATTTTTAGAGTTATTATTACTCTTTAAATATAATATTCTCAATCTCATAATTCTTTGCGTATTATGTATCATTTTGTTTGTTTTACGTATTTGGTGACAAAAACTGTTCGGTGAAATAATAATATTCTTTTCAACTGTATAATAAAAAAAATGAAATCTTGTTATTGAATGAAATCCATTTTCGGTAAATTATGTAGAATGAATTCCATCGTTAAGATAATGCTAGTTTGGCTGTTAAAAACATATGTTACGCAATGAAACACAGTGCAGTAAAGTTAAGAAAATGTCAAATTTAGTTTTAAAGAATTCGTTTTGAGAATTTTACAATATTATATTTATCTAGCAGAAGTAAGCCTCAAGTGACCAAATATGAGAATATCATTGCTTTAATCAAAGTAGAGCCAAGATTTTCAGTGTAAGAATACTAGAAATGCATTCAGCAACAGTTTGCAGACATTTAAGAACCCTGTGAAACCTTTTTTCAGGTCTTTCAAGTTACGCGTACATGTCTGATAGCAAAGATATATATTTCAACTATATTCAAGCCCAATATGGTACAGATGGACTTCTAATGGATCACAAAAAACAGAAGATATAAAACGAGAACCGTTTGTTATTTCATCCTTAAACCTCTCTAGATATATTAAGTACAAATATTGAAATGTATTCGGCCGTATACAAAACAGATAGTTTATAAATCAGTTGAATCGCGATAGTAAACGGGAACAATTAATTTCCCTTTCTGTCGAGCAATTTTTAACGATATTAATTCAAAGATCCACTAAGTATTGATAAAAATAAATGGAGCGATCGAAAAAAAAGGCAAAGCAATAACTATAATTGAGAAACGTTTTCTCTGGTAACGACATCGTTAGTAACGGCGCGTTGCCGGCGGCAGTCGCCGTTGCGCCCCCTACCCCTTCGCCCGCGACTAATTGTATTAGCGACTAATTACTCACACGTCTGCAGTGTTGATATTTGTTACAGCATGCACTATATCGGCTCAATACTAGATTTTGTTACAGTTACAATATATTGTTACACGCGATAACAAAGATTCCCAAATAGTTTATGTCGCGGAACCCTCGTAAATTTAATAAATCAGCATTGAAACGCTAAAATATATTTAACGTAGTAGAAAACAAAAACCTTCGCGTTACACTAGTTGAGAAACGCTTCTAAGTTAAATTTAAATCCCAAAATAAAGTGATCTCGATCGCGGTATCGATTACGAGAAATAAAAAAATAGTTTTTTGTGTATTTTTTTGTTACCAAAAAATACTTTTTATTTACATATATTTTCAAATATTCTGGTGAAAGACGTTTCTTTGCATTTAAAAGATTGAAAAAATAGTTTTCGCTAAACGCGAAAGTAAATAGCTTTACGCTTATTAAAGCATTGAAAGTCTCACTGTCTCAATGAAGTAAAAATTAATTTCTTACGAATCAAAACAAACTTGTGACCCTTAGGCCAGGGTTTCTCAACCGGGAGCCACAGAGATTTTTTTTTAGATTTGGGAACCTACAGAACAGTTCACGGGGGCCACGGGCAAGATTCCAGGATTCAAAATCCTCGAAGAGTTAAAAAAAGGTCCCACACTGGTTTTCTGAGCAAATCCGCAAATTCCTGGGATTTACAATTTGAAACCCTCGGAAGAGCTAAAATGAAGGGTCCCACGCTGGTTATTTCGGGAAATCCGCAAATTCCTGGGAAGAAGCAAAATTCATGAAGAAAATCCTTTCGAAAAGTGAAACACAATGGGGCCACAGATAAATAAAGACACTCAAAAAGGCCCACGGGCCCAAAAAGGTTGAGAAACACTGCTATAGGCTATTATTTTAATCTCTGATGGGGTATTCCTACAAAAAGTTACATTGAATGTAATGAACGTGCTCCATATTTGTGTCGTGCAAGGTTAAGAGAATATTGCCTTATTCAAATTTTATCCGCAATGAATAAAAAAATATCTCTCATTATATATTTCATCGTTGAAAATTTTAATTAATTCATTATAAATCAAAATATTTGAAAAATTTCCGCTTCGGCGCTGAGTTAAAAAGTAGTATTTACATAAAATGCATATCATTTATTATTAGCACAACTGAAATGAATCTGATATTTTAACCTGTATGCATCTAGTAAAATAATTATATTTTTCATGGATTCGGCGGTAACTTTATTTTGATAACATTGTTATTTCACGATTATGACTTGTTTTGCCTCATTGAGAAGCATCTTTAGACTAGCGATTGTAAAATAAGATTCCGTAAAGAATCAAAGTTAACTTCATAAATAAATGAACTTACCATATCGACTGTGGAAAGGAAAAAGAACGTAACCCACACATATGAAATTTTACAGGAGGCGCTAAAAACGTATTTTGATGATTTTGGGACATATGCAAATTATGAATTATAAACAACCTTAAAGTGCACGGAGACTTCTAAACTGGTGTTTAATTGACATAATCTAATATTAATGAAAGAAGTTTTCTAGGAAAAACTTTTATTTCAGTCTTTTTTCTTGGTTGCGATTTTTTACAAGGTCATTTTTTTCACACTTAAAAGCGAAGTTTAGACACTAATTCGGCATTTGCAGCTTGCATCCTTTTGATAAAACGTGTATCAAGTTTGATACATTTCGATTATCGAAAAATAGCTGTTTTGAAAAACCTTTGGGTTGCATAATTTTTCCTTTCCACAGTCGATATGTATTAATAAAAACACAATATTCCTTTGTACTTTATTTCACTTTATTTAAAAGGTCAGGACCGGTTTGATTATTTGAATCTTTGGTGATTTTTTAATTATATGTTAGAGGTGTTAAACATTTAAATTTTGTGTAATAGATTCACTTATACTGTTATTTGTAAATTATATTCAATGTCAATTGTTGTTTACACCATTTTATTTCAATTTATTTTTTATATAAATTGCTCTGTTTATATATTTTTCTTGTCAGTTGACAATGCTCGCAATGCGCGGAACAGGTCCGAACCTTTTAAATAAAATGGAATAAAGTACAAAGGAATATTGTGTTTTTATTAATCACCAAGTATTGACAGTGAACACCCTGAATGTTACCATATGCAGTTATAAATAGGCAAACAACGTATAACAAACAATACAAGTGGAGTAATAAAGTTATCAAATTTAATTTTATATTGAATATTTAGAATTGTAATTTTAAATTAATAATATGTTGGCGATGTAATTAAAAGTGTTTTTTTTTTGTTGACCCACGTCTGCCTCCAATGTGAAGCATACGACCTCATAGTCGTGATATCTCCACAGATGTTTTTTCTATGAGAACTGTTTGTTACTCAGTTGCTCAACCTTTCTTTTTCAAAGTGAGTAAGGATGAAATTATCCACAAGAATAGTGTTAAGCTAATCACTCTCGCTACTCTCGATATTATGGATGGGAGAGATTTTAAGACATCACATACATCCATGCCCTTAGACAGAAATTGATATATCAATTTATAAAATATTTCTGTGCTAAGATTTTAACCCATGACCTCCGTAACCAAAAACAACGACGTTGACATAAGCATCAGGTAGAGTATCGCAAGGTTGACGAATAAATTATTGGATTAACAAAGTTATAAAATTGAATTTTATATTAAAAATGAACTTACACACTGTTACCGCCGAATTCCACGAATGTCATATATATGAAAAATATTTCAAGGCATCGTTCATAAAATTTATTAACCCACCGAGGTGATGTAATTATAAAGAGTTTTTATGGTCGCGGTAGGGTTAATTGAAATAAATTATTCGTCACAAAGAACGTAATGGGCATGAGTGATTTATTTGTGTGTATCACTGTTAGAACAGAAAGATTAATCGTCTGGTTAAATAAAAATTCACTAATGGTTGTACAATAGTAATTGTTTTATTTCGCAATTTATTTCAAGGACGTTTTTTTAATTTTATTTATCATCAATTTTATACAACGAGAATAACCGTCATTTGTTTTTTTTTAATGTTTGTGAATAATATAATTTGGATCGTGGTATTTTTTGATCAAATATACATATAATTATAAATAGTTTAAAAATACCTAATCATTGAATATTAGAATATTTAGGATGTTTATAACCAGCCAAGCACAGTTATCATATCGAATTTAGAAAGATAAAGAATGTAAATAACTTATTCCGACAATCACAGTGTACTTAATTAAACGTTTTATCAAAATGGTGTAAGCTACAAATGCCGAATTAGTATAAAAATGTAGCTTTGAAGCTCGATAAAAAAGGTTTAAACAACCTACTCAATTATTAGATTGAATACATAAATAAAACATCAGTTTTTAGTCTTCGTGTACTTCAAAGTTGTGCATATTTTATATTTTTTACTGTGGCCTAAAATCATTCAAAAAAATTTTTTCGCCTTAATAATATTTTTTTCTACTTTCAATGGATTCGGCGGTGGAACTTTGTGGAAGTTCATTTTAATATAAAATAAAATAGCTAAGATTATTCCACGTATTGTGCTACAAACTGCGACACGTGTTTTGCCTCTTTCAGAGGCATCTTCGGACGGACTACTTTCGCAAATGCTTGGCTTAAGTACGAATGATTTTAATTGTACTATTCTGATATATTATAATAAAAATTAAATAAAAATGGGGGGCAAGAAGGGGATGATAGAAAAACAAACGAACGATAATTGTAATACAAATGAAATTTACACTAAAAAATGATCAACTAATAATGAGTTGCATCAAATCGGACGGGTTAAACCGTTAGAAAATAAATTTAACAGTGACGAACCACCTGTTTTATTTAAGATATTATTTAATAATATTTCTTTATTGTTAATACTTTTATTTATCTATAAAAAATCTAAGCTATTCATTGTCAAGCCTTTTTTTTTACTCGGATTTTTACGTTACTGGTATAATTAAAATTATGTTCGTTTTCGATTAGATGATCTTTTTTTCTGCTTAAATTATTTCAATTTTTTGAACACTTTAGTAATAGTGATAAACGTTTAAAAATATGCTTTTGAAACTTATTATAATTGGGTTAAATATGCTTTACTATATGCTTCTTTCTTATTGGGTCCGTCGTTAGCTTTCGTGAAGAATCTCACAGGTTTAAATCCTAGCACGAACAGCATTTTTTCAATCGATTTATCGCATGTTGTTCGAGTAATTGAAAATGTAATCATGAAATATTTTTAAATAATCTGAATATTTACTTATCAATAGTGTGAAGGTATAAACACAGTAATTGATTTTTGTTATCTTGAATAACTATTTATAGTGTATCAAGGTTATTGTAGAAAAGTCGTCAAGTAATTATTTATCGCCATTGCTGTTTTATTTATAATCCAATTCACTCTGAAATTCAACGATTGATTTGTTGACCAGCAACCAGTTTTAAAAACTTTATTTCTGTCCTAATCTTCCAAAAAATAAAATTTGGTCGATTGACACGTATAATTAAAATCACAGCAAGAACATGTTATTCAATTCGTTAGAGTACACAAAAAAACGTTTGAAATATTAATAATATATTATGATTATCACCTAATTTGAATATATTAAAATATCCATTAATTATATTGTTTAAAATAAAATTTATTATTTTTCAACATTAATTAGTTCTTCGTCATTTTTCAAACCATAACAATAATAATTACACCAATCACTGTCATAACACCTAATTTATTTTTGATTTAGCAAAGCCAATTACAATCAATCCTAGATCATATCTAAGGTCAAGATGAAATAATGGCTACAGCGTCCAATTGCCCGCTAGGCATTTTTTAAATGTACATACAAGAAATGCGTTTAACAACGCATAAAATATTTTGAATATAATAATAACGCCTTTGATCGAATTGTCATTCACTTGTTAGTATTGCGAATCATGGCACCTGACGAAGACTCAGAAAAACCGTATACTGAGCTTCGAGAACAGATGCTTGCGTCGGATAATGGGGGTGAGGTGGTTTGATTTTGTGAGGAATTCAGAGATAATGGAGCGTACAAGACAGCGTCCCGTCACGTCAGTGGTTATGTAGAGACGTTGGAACTAGGGCATCCAATCCCGGGATCCCGTTCAATTTTCTGATCCCGAAATTCCGGGATTGAGATGGCCGCGATCCCGGGATTTCGGGATTGAGAAATTTCTAGCAAATTCTCGAAATTTACACGAAATTGGCAAATCGGGGATTTCAAATTCCTCGGTGAGAAAATCTCAATCCCGGGATCCCGGGATCCGGGATTCAAAATAATTCAATCCCGAAATCCCGGGATTGGAAAAAGGCTTCGGGATTGGATACCCTAGTTGGAACTGGCTGGGTCACGTGCTGCGGATGCCTCCGGAAAGCCTCAATCCTGCCTGCCTCTTCTTTCGACCGGTGGGTTTCCGGCGTCCTGGACGTCCGTCGTCATGTCATGGGAGGAAGCAAAGCTATTGGCGGCAGACAGGGAAACATGGAGGTCCCGCGTGGCGGCCATATGCTCCACATAGGGAGCGAACATGGTCAAAGAAGAAGAAGAATGTTAGTATTCAGTAATACTGCAGAGAACCAGAAATGTATTAAATTTCATTTATGAACGATTCACAGTTGGGCTTGCAATTTACAGTCAAATTTCAATAACCGGTAAACGATAAATAATTACTCCCATTACCATTAAAAAAATAGATTAATAGGTATTTGACTACGATACCGCCGCATCCATCGGAAATAAAACACTTATTTTGATATATTATTGGCCAAAAATAAACATACTCATAAACGGGTGATTTTCATAAACAGAATAATAATAGTAAACCATTAAATATATATATCATAAATTTATTTATTCTTTAAATTAAAATATGACCTTAAAAAAGCCAGTTCTTCGATGCTGGAATTAATTACTCAACCTTAAGCGGATTTTCGTGTAAATAAGTTTAGATTCAGAAAAAGCTCTCTCAGAATCAACACTTGTTGGACGAACAGTTATTAAATGATTGTACTCTAATTGTAAATACCTGTTATATGCCTTGAATATTTTCAGATTCACATTAATTATTATTATTATATATTTTTTTGCTGTCTGAATTTATTAAATATTAATTTTCTTGGGAAATAGTTGGTAAATAAGAAGTGACGATAAAGGATCGGGTCCGGTAGTGCAGCGGTTAGCGTTGGTGGCTTCCGCGTCTGACCTCACCGGTTCGAGTCCCAGTACGAACAGCATTTTTTCGATCGATTTCTGTTCGTAAGCATGGGTGCTTGTGATCTATAAAAAATCCTTCCACCCTTCCGATCCTTCAATAACTGGGCGTAGCGAGAGCGATTAGTTAACCACTAGTCCTGTTTTAGCCGTATCTCTCTACTCCTACTACATGTTGAGCGACTGAGTATCAAATAGTTTTCGTAGAAAAACTTCTGCTAAGATTCCTCCATTAGAAAGCCATATGCTCTACATTGGAAACTAGGGATTCTGTGTCGAGACATCCCGGGACTTTTGTGGTTTTTCGCTGTCTTAAGTCCCGAGACTTTGTTGTCTTATGTCCCGGGAATTAAGACTGTGATTTAAATGTGCTAATAAATTGTACATTTTAATTTTGAAAAAACAATTCTGGTTAAGAAACCCTCAAAAGGACTGATGTGTATTGAATGAAAGCAGGTATAAGAGAGTAGCTCCAAGAAAAACGAATGATTTTTATGATTGGTACAGACATGCAGATATAAAAAAACCCTTAAGCACTTTATTAAATTTATAATTTTATTGAAGGGGAAATAAAAGTCCCAAGTCCCGGGAAGTCCCGGGACTTTGACTTTATCACGTCTCGAGTCCCGGGACTTTGAAAAACCCGAGACTTCAGAATCCCTATTGGGAACGGACAGAGATAAAAGTGATTAATATTCATTACATTATTGTTGCAGTAAATATAGTCTGTTCTATAAGTAACCAGTTAATATGGAAGAGTTCGACAGTGAAATAAGCTCTAGGTTGCTGTTAATGCGTTCATCGAAAAAATTATACGGAATCAAAATTCATTGTGAAAACATAATAATGTATAGATTCGTCCTTCACACGGAGCACGGTAAAATGCCGTAAGCCACAAACGCCGTATATTTTAAATGTATACGTGTAGAATATATCTGTATACCAAAACGCACATACCCAACTGTCTGTCTGAAGATAAAATCTAACCTTTCGAAAAAAATCCTTCCCATTGAGTAGGCTTTGCAGACTCAATTTATCATTTGACCATTTTGATGGATCGTTTTTTGTGTCGACGTATAAAATATGCTTCGAATATCCAGCCCGAAGGTTGACCACCTGATTTGCGTATAATGTTTTTGGATATCTATCTATGCTTCGGCTAAGTAATTTACGCTGCGTATTTTGTATGTAAATTATTATTTCGTCTACTCACTTCCTGTACTGCGTATTCTTATTATAATGAAATCAAATTGACTTTTTTTCTGCAGGCAAGTTGTGTCAGTTTTATTAAAATTTTACAATGTTTTACAATGTAACATAATACGTACCGTATATCGTCACTGTTTTGGCAGTATTTTGTAAGTAACAGATTGATTGTTCTAAGTAAAGAGCAAATGAAAATTTTCAGCTTTTAGGATAAAACCTTTACCTTCCATATTTTATGTAACATCACGGTGTTTCAACCGGGGCGGCAGTGTATTAAAAAGGAGCCACAGAGAAAAAATAATTTTAGGGAATCCACAGCACAGTTTTTTAGGGGTTATATGCTGGGTTATATGTTTTTATATGCTTATATAAAAAACGGTAATGGGGGCCACGGAAAAATATGAAACTCCAAAGAGGCCACGAGCCAAAAAGGGTTGACAAACACTGGTCTATCGAATTGGTAAGAGCTTACTATACTTAAATTTCCGGTAAGGCAAATGTCAAATTTAGACTTATTTCAATTTAAAATTAAACCTTAAAACTTGTGTGTTTATGACGAAAACTCTCCTCGAGTTGATCTCGTATGATTATTCAACGTCAAAATATTTGCCGCATTATAATTAGATGTAGTGCCAACTTTTTTTTTTTTTTAGAAATATTCAAAATAAAATATATATCGTCGCCTTAATTCTAACATAGCGTAAGTCAGTTTACTCTGAGTGTTCAGGAGACAGTTAAAACTGAATATTTCATCTTGTAAAAGTAAATTATTATACATTTGTTTTTTGCAGTAGAATATTTTACTATTCCTAATTATAAATATTATATGTTCGTAATGTAAAGGACCTACATAAATTATATTAGAATAGATAAATATAAGAAGATATACGTTATTTTGTCTTTTTTGCTTTTGACACCTTCCACTTGCGAATTTTGATATTAAACGAATGCAATAGATGCGTTGATATGCTTTGCAACTATTTTAGTTAACTACACCAAAACATGAAATTAAAAAAAAAAAGACTAACGTGATATTAGAATTAATCCCGACGATATTATACATCAATTTTTAATTCTGCGCAGTTTTTAGCTCGATTAGATAGTTTAAGTATCATATTTCAATGTGTTATTGCAAAATTCCTAAAAAAGTTGTTTGAAACTTCAATTATGCGTACGTATTACACAGAGGCGTGCTGCAGTCTTTTTACAGTTACAAAACATTTTTTCGACATGTCTTTTTTGTATTTTATTATTGTTGAATGTGGCAAAAAATGGCATACAAGTTGTGCGTGGCGTCACAGCGGCACAAGAAACATTATTAGCCCGTTCGTTTTATAAAACGTAAAGTATGCCCACAAAAGGCACGCGCCCGTTTTAAGCGCGTCGGTACACGTAAAGCAGCAAGCGGAAAACCGCTGCGAGCACGAATCAAATGTTTTGATCTTGACAAAAGATTTTTTGGTCCATTTCTCGGCGCGCGATGCCGATTTGTTACGCAAGCCACTGCTGCTGTTCCGATCCGGTGGATTTTTTTACTACGCCACTGGCTGCATGGGCAGGGATTTTTAACCAACGAAAATAGGTGTCGCTTAAAGATTTTTTTATGCCATTATTATTTATATATTAGGGTTCGAACTAGGGTATCCAATCCCGAAGCCTTTTTCCAATCCCGGGATTTCGGGATTGAATTATTTTGAATCCCGGGATTGAGATTTTCTCACCGAGGAATTTGAAATCCTCAATTTGCTATACTTTTTTCCAGAATCTCACAGAAACTTGTTTTTTTTTTTTTAGCTCACCGAGGAATTTGAAATCCCCGATTTGGTATACTTTTTCCCAAAATCTCACAGAAACTCGTTTTTTTTTTTTTAGCTCACCGAGGAATTTGAAATCTCCGATTTGGTATACTTTTTCCCAGAATCTCACAGAAACTCGTTTTTTTTTTTTTTAGCTCACCGAGGAATTTGAAATCCCTGATTTGGTATACTTTTTCCCAGAATCTCACAGAAACTCGTTTTTTTTTTTTTAGCTCACCGAAGTATATGAAATCCCCGATTTCCCGGGATCGCGGCCATCTCAATCCCGGAATTTCGGGATCAGAAAATTGAACGGGATCCCGGGATTGGATGCCCTAGTTCGAACCTTTGAGCATCGTATCCGTAGCAAACACTGTTAATAACTAGAGCACGGACCTGGAATATTGCTGACGAATACAATTTTATTTTTTGCAACAAAGAAATTCTTAAAAAATAAATATTTGATAACTAATGTTCTTTCACTTGTTGCATAAAAAAATAAATTCGAGCTTAATTTTTTAACCATTTTAGAACTACCGACTTCGCAAATTATAGCCTCATATGTTTCATTTCGTTTTGCTGACCCCGTGAGCAATTAACAAAATTTAGCGTAATACAAACAAAAAAATATCGTAATATAACGTCTAATTTGATAACTTTGTTATTCCACTGTGTTTCAAAATGTGACTGGTATTTCACCTCTTTGAGAGCATCATCAGACGTAAAATCGAAAGGTTTATGAATAAACTAAAAATTGTTACTTATTCATAAGTTATAAATTACAAAATAAAAGTCGGGTTATTGTCCTTTTCTACTGGACACAAGGAGAAAGAAAAATACAAATACTGAGCTAAAAATTGATTACTTTTATTAGGTACGGTAAATCTCAATGAAAATAATTTAAATAATGGCGGTAAGCCTTAGGGCATCCAATCCCGGGATCCCGTTCAATTTTCTGATCCCGAAATGCCGGGATTGAGTACCAAATCGGAGATTTCAAATTCCTCGGTGAGCTAAAAAAAAAAAAACGAGTTTCCGTGAGATTCCAGGAAAAAGTATAGCAAATTGAGGATTTCAAATTCCTCGGTGAGAAAATCTCAATCCCGGGATCAAAATAAATCAATCCCGAAATCCCGGATTGGAAAAAGGCTCCGGGAGGATACCCTAGTCAGCCTATCTTTACGAATGTTCGCTTTCTATTAATGCCATTATTAATTTTACAAATTTGCTAAGACACGTGTCACATTGTGTGACACAACAAGTGTAGTAGCAAAATTATTAATATCATTTTATATTTTAAGAATTTCTCTGTCGCAAGATTTTTATTTATATTCTTCAATAATATGCCCGGTCCGTTCTTCAGTTTTTTATGGATACAATGCTATTGGGTTCAAATCCCAGTACAGACAGTTCCTATAACATGATTTTTCAATCGATTTATGAATTTATGCTCGAAAACATGGATGTCGGCAATGCTCAAAAAAATCTATAAGACCCTTTTGATCTACAATTTTATTCTCAAAATTTTTAATGTTTGGCCGAATGATTCAGATGCCTGATATTGTGTAATATTGAAATACCGTGAGGCCGAGTGAGAATGATACTGGTTTTGTGTTCCTTTGGTCGATTTGGCAAAACCATTCACCAGTTTGTTCTCCTATAGCAGTGGTGGCGAACCTACGGCACGCGTGCCCGAGGTGGCACGATTGAGAATTTGGATGGCACGCGAATGATTTGTAAGTTAAAAAATATATTTTTTACGTTTAAAAAAATAAAATTTATAATAATAAATCTTCTTTGAATTATTAAATTATTGCGTTTTATTATTTTTCAAATGTTGTTTTTGTTATTGTAAATGTAATGTTTAAGCTTGTAAATAAAATTCAGAAAAAAAACATTTTTTTTAATTTTTGTTTTTTTTTACTGTACGGGCACGCCACACAATCAAGAAATAATATTTGTAGATTTTTGGCACGCGGACCCAAAAAGGTTCGCCATCCCTGTCCTATAGGTACATCAATACACATGTTAGGTACCGACTTCAGATTCGACTCGAGAACAAATTCTTCACCGTTCAGAATTTATTGTTCGATGTATTTATTGCAGTTATTCTATAGTCGAAGAAATGTCGCCCAGATGGTCGGTAAATTAACTGTTAACACACCTATTCGAATTCGACGTATAGCATAAATAAAAAACGTATTTTATTGTGTTTCTGCATTCAATTTAAATATATGAGTATTATGATAAGAATAAAAAATATAATAATTATTTCTATATATTATAACTAGGGTATCCAATCCCAAAGCCTTTTTCCAATCCCGGGATTTCGGGATTGATTTATTTTGAATCCCGAGATTTTTTTTTTAGCTCACCGAGGAATTTGAAATCTTCAATTTACCAATTTCATGTAAATTTCGAGAATTTGCTCAAAATTTCTCAATCTCGAAATCCCGGGAACGCGGCCATCTCAATCCCGGAATTTCGGGATCAGAAAATTAAACGGGATCCCGGGATTGGATGCCCTAATTATAACGATATTCAATCGAATTACATTGTTTTGAATTTGTTATAATTTATAAGCTTAAATTTTAATTAGAATAAATGCAATTAATTTAATATTTGCCTGAAACAGTGTATTGTTTACTAATCATTTACATAAAGTCGTGGACCGTTTTTGTAATCACTTGATTTCGGGATTAACAATTTTTCCAATTGAACATTCAAGGTAACATCGTGTAATAAATAATTCGGGATTGAGAATTTTTTGGTCGGCAATTATGAAATTCTGACATTTTTCGAACACATTTTTATATTAATAACTTTAGTCAAAAATGTAATACTAATTGAGTGCGTCTCAATATAAGTTTTCTGCGAGATCTGTTTGTTAATCAGTTGCTCAACCTGTCTTTTTCAAAGAGAGTATGGATAGAAGAATATGGCTAGAACAGGACTGTTGGTTAGTTCAGGCGTGGGTAGCCTGCGGCCTTTTGGCTACTCTGGTGCAGACTTCTAGCCAATTCTGTAATTCTGTAAATTTTTGTAAATCCTTAAATTCCTAAGATTTTGGATTTGAAAATTCCTGGAAGACCTAAAAAAATAAAGGTGCCACGCTGCTAATTTGGGAAAATCCGAAAATTTCTGGGCCTTAGAAATTGGCAAGAAATTGTTTCCGGCCAATGATTCCCAATGTTTCCTGCGGCCTTATGTCGAATCAGAAAAATTAGTGCGGCCTTTAGAGAAGAAACGGTTTCCCACCGTGGGTTAGTTATTTGTTCTTTCTACGCCTTTTTAAAGAAAAGGTGGGAGGTATTGTTTTAAAAATAACAAACTTCGAACAGAAATCCATAAGCCCATTGAAAAATCAATTAAAAAAACTCTTCGTACGGATTCGAGCCCGTGAGAACGGTAACGGAAGCCAATGAACTTCACCACTTGACCAAGGACCCGGCAATGTGAAAAGGTTGCGATGGAAAATATTTTCCATTCGATAAATTTCCAATGAAAAAGGGAGGCTTATTCATATAAATTATCAATAAAACACTTAAGTATGACTCTGTTATTTAATTGGGTGTGGAAAATTAATTTCTACAGTGTCCACATATCGATTTTTAGCTTAATTAACATTTGATTTGAGATCTAGGACATCGATTGCGTTCGTTATCAAATTGATCTCAGCGGACTTTACTTCATTCTCATATTTGCCATAAATAAAAATAATTATATCGTCTTCAGAGTGGGTATAACTATTATTTATCATTTTTATTACCACCTATTCAGCAGAACTCGTTAAAAAAACCTCATTAAATCAGACCACATACTATGCCTGCGACTGATCTTGGGATTTTTAAAAAAATATTTGAATAATATATCACAGCAATTTATTTTCAAGTGTTTGCTGACACGAAAATCACAAAACTATTGACTTAATTTGTTTTTTATCATTGCCGCCCAACGTTTTGAGATTTAGCTAGAGGCAGAAGGTAAACAGAAGCAATTTAATTTATTATTAATATCTTCATAGTAAAGATTTTCTTGTACATCAAAACAATGAGTCTGCCAAATTTATCCAAGAGTAAATTACTAATAATCTTGATTGACAGCTAATTGCACTTGAGCAATTAATAGTCAAGCCAATGACATATTTAATAACCAAACAAATTTTAATTAATCATCATTATAAACAAAAAGACTGGCAGGGGACAGATAATCTTGGTGGAATCATGTGGTGGCCATAATCTCCGACTAGGGAGCGGATATGGAGAAAAAAAAATATTAAAACCTTTACAAGACGCTTATGTAACAAATAATAAATAATCACTTTAACATAAACTAATTTACTTTGAACAATAAGAATTGCTCACTTTTAAGGTGTTCACTGTCAATACTTGGTGGAATGGCATTATAATAAAAATAATAAAACATTTTTAGTACTTTTTCCACATAAAATTTATTAGATCAGGACGGAAAAACACCAAATCATCATTAGGATATTTACTTTAGTAATGTAGTGTTTCACTTTGTGTAAAAATTTCCCAAATTTTAATTGTGTTTATAATTGATATCGTTTGCCACTTAGATTTATTATTCTTTGATGATGAGTTTTTAATTGTTATGGTTGTTAAGCATTTTAATTTTGTGTAATTATAATGTAATTTGCTAATCCTTTAAATTGTTAATAGTTGCTTACACCTTTTTATTTCAATTTAAATTTGTATAAATATCACTGTTTTTGTATTTTTCTTATCAGTTGATAATGCTCACGATGAGCGAAACCGGTCCTGATCTAATAAATTTTATGTGGAAAAATTACTAAAAATGTTTTATTATTTTTATTAATAAGAATTGCATTCTTTTATATACAGCAATATGGAATACTTTGAAAACAAGATTGTAAATTAAAGAGTTGAAAGTGAAACCAGAAACGTCCACGTGCTTTGAATATCACCACTTACAAAAGAGAAGGTGTGTGCATTATATTACATTACAACGCATTTTCGAACAGTATTGTATTGTTTATTGTATTAATATTATATAATTTTAATACAAACTAAGGATCATAAATTCATTTCAAGATATTACAACAATCAAGAACCATAATTATGTTACTTTCAAAAAGTTTCTAGCTATAGAACATTGACTTAAATTTCTTCGTAAGATATTCGAATTGTAAATGCTTTTATACTATACAATATTTGACGGCTCGTCCGTAGTATTTATTATACAAGTCTCGGGTGCTATCTTATTCGGTTGGAGAGAGATCATAAAGAAAAATAAAAATGTTGACATGAATATCAATTTCGAGAACAGATGCTTGCGTCGGATAATGGGGTGAGATGGTTTGATTTTGTGAGGAATTCGGAGATAAAGGAACGTACAAGACAGCGCCCCGTCACGTCAGTGGTTATGGAGAGACGTTGGAACTGGCTGGGTCACGTGCTGCGGATGCCTCCGGAAAGCCTCAATCCTGCCTGCCTCTTTTTCCGACCGGTGGGTTTCCGGCGCCCCGGACGTCCGTCGGGTACTATCCATAGGATGTACTCGGCGGAACTGAGGGATGCTGGCATGTCATGGGAGAGAGCAAAGCAATGGAGGTGACGCGTGGCAGCCATATGTTCCACATAGAGAGCGAATGTGGTCAAAGAGAAGAATATCAATCTGATCGAATCTTATCGCGATTCAAGGATAATATTGTATTTAAATAAAATATATTTAGTCATTTAAAGAAACCTCTTGCAATGCAAAATCTGACCACAGATAAATAACATGAATAAAATACTACGGTCGAATATATTGTAACGTATTTCCAACATTTAATATAAGTACAGAATTTCAACTTTCATGTATCAGTAAAAAATGTGCGTGTAAGTACAAGGTGCTCGAGCAAAGTCGACCCAATAAATAACATACAAGACCTATTTTTCTTTTCAAAGAGTTATTCCGAAACGTAGCCTGCGCACAACAGCCGCTGTCAGTTGCAAGATACCTGATTGATCGATTGATTGTGAAGGACGCAGATTAAACTTAAAGGGATCAGTGAACTTCGTAATTTATGAGTCACGCTGTTAAATTATTATCTGCTGGTGACAAGTCGATTTAATCACGTTCAATAGTTAATTAAAAAGGCATTAAAAACCTTTATATAATTGAACTGGAAATTAATTCTTCTAAGCGCCCAACTAGAAAAACACTATAGATGGATTTCAACTTCACATTGATAAAGAAGGTCCTCGATACATTTTTTCATCAGCCATTTTATCAACATAAACATTATGCCTTAAAGGGCCCATACATTAAGGAACTTTGTTTCCGGAACTATCTACGTAATTTCTCAGGAACTATGTTCCAGATCATGTTCTTGAACACACGAGGGGTCACAGAAACGTTGAGGTTATGTTGTACAGTGCTGTGTTCGAACGAACATTATTTGATTTTATTGGATACAAACTATGCGAGTAAATTTAATTACTAATGTTTATAAGCTTTTTACAATTATTTTATCATCCACTATGGTAGCATATTCTTATACCATAGTCCAGCCATACTCAACCTGCGGCTCAGTAAGCTTTTACCAAATCGAGGATTTCAAATTCGTCGGTGAGCTAAAAAAAAGGAGTATACCATAAATATATAGCGGCCCACGTAGAGAAGCAAATATCGGAATGCAGCCCGGAGGAAAAAAACGGTTGAGTATGGCTGCCATAGACTATTCCAATAATTTATTATGGTATATGGTTTATTTTGACATCTGTCACATAGGGAGACATATCAAAGTTGAAAATATCTCTCTAAAATGACGCCCGTTGAGTTGATGTCGACGAGTACTCCCCACGTATATATTCTCGCAATTAGTATTCGGTTTTTATGATTATTATTAGATTTATTCCACAATACGTCATATGTTTGGTATGAAGTCATGACGAAATATACTTTGACAGCTCGTCTACAGCTGCGCGCGCATGCATGTTCCCAGGTTCCTCGTGTGTGCTCGGCTTTAGACCGTGAACATGGGAACCTATATCGGCTCACGTGAAATGTTCCACGATACGGCGTGAAGACGTGAATTTTGTAATCCAAGACATGTTCTGGAACCATTTGTTTCTGAATGTATGGCCGGCATTGATAACCATCGTTGATTGAAGCTGTGCTGCCCAATGTGCAGCCCAATGTGCTGCTGCCCGGAGCTGATCTTTTAACCGTTCAATTTAATATGAAAACATTGAATACGAAATATCTATGTGATGTCAGATGTGCCCAATAAAGTAAAATAAGCGATCATATTGGTAATAAATCTAAAAATTGTTAAAACGGGTCATATTTAGATTTTTAGTATAGGTAAGTCTATATTTTATGTTATTATATTATCTCACTTGTATATTAGTAATTATTAATATGATATTTCGTAGTAAAACTATATTTGTAATATGTTATAGTTCAATTCATTTTACCATAGTAAATTGGTTTTTAATTGTTGTTGTTTTAATCTGTGATCTAGTTACAAGAGCTTTTCCCTGGGGATCAGATTAGTCTGGATTCAATTCCTGTCAAGATAAGTATTAAATTTAGATTTTGTCCGGAATGTCTTTTCTCCTCGAGTTGATCTCAAGTAACATTAAAAAAATCTCATCGATCTTATCTCATTCGATTTAATAAAACTAAAAAATATATTTGACAGCCTCTCTATGATAAGCTGCAATGCCATGTTTTTATTTATTTGTTGTCTTTAACATAATTTGTCTGTAATATGTGTCTATTGCTACTTTTTTATATTTTGGACGATGGACCTGGCTTGTACATGAGCTGCGGATGCCTCAAGAGAGTCTGAACACTGGCTGTCCCTTTTACCAACTAGATGGATACCGACGTCTATCCAGGGATGACCTGGCAGCAAGCAAAAAGACTGGTGGAGGATAGAAAATCTTGGAATAACTATGTGGAGACCATATGCACCGTATAGATAGCGTGAAGGAAAAAAATATATGTGTACGCAAGCCGTGTAAAATAACTATTTACGATGGATCAAGATTGTAATGCATTATAACATACATAATATTGTACACTTTTTATTTTAGATACCATTAACCTTTCACTCGCTTTTATTACATGTATTATGACCTTAAAAGTATGCAGAACCTACTTAATTTTCCTTACATACCTCTTAATACTGATTTCTGACGTTGATTGATATTCAATTATCATGAAACATTCATTACTCAAATTCTTGACCGTCCAATATTGGATTCCTCACATAATCGTGTATCTACTTTTAAACGCATTAAATTTTGACCTTAATGCATTCAAAAGTACTTTCATTTTACATACAATCTATTTTAATAAATCTAATTAGTTCGGTCAAATAATTTATTCGCTTGTAAGAAATAGATTTGTTTTTCCAAAATATTAATCATTTATATTTTTTACAAAAATGGATTTGTGGCACTCCGTTTGTCAGCTGGGTAATCACTTTTAAGGTATTCACTGTCGATACTTGCTGGAAAGACATTATTTTTTAAAAGTAAAACTCTTTTGCACTTATTCCATATTCATTTAATATGACCACGATGGCGTATCGTCATGAGCGAATCCGGCCCTGATCATGTGAAGATATTACAAAGGAATGTTCCTTTATTTGAATCAACGGGTTAATATACTATATTATATTTTGAATATAGAGGCTATTAAAAGTTCCATAAATACAAGTATTTATCTCGAGTTGTCAACGCTTTTGAGCGTTCTTCGTATGCAGCGGTGGGCACGGAGGATCTTGCGTGAGCCCCTTGTTAAGAAAATTATTCGTCTTAAATCAAATCAGCACATTACTGCAATTTATGTAAATTTAATTATGAAACAAGACATCGAGTCCCCGTACGAAACAGCATTTTTTAGATCGATTTATCGATTTTCTGTTCGAAGGCATAGGTGTTTGCGATTTCTAAAAATTCCCTCCCACTCTTTTGATCCTTCAACTCAACTGGGCTTTACGTGAGCGATTAGTTAATCAGTAGTCCTGTCTTAGCCCTATCATTCTACCCCTACTACTCTCTTTGGAAAAGAAAAATTGAGCGACTAAGTTTTCGTAGATTATTTTTTTGTTGAGATAAGGAGGCCATACGCTCGACATTGGGAACGGTCATGGATAAGATTTACCGAGCCTCTTGTTAAGATATTGGCAGCTCACCGCTGATTGTACACCGTATATAGGGGCACAGATTCCAGTACAGACAATTACATACATTCATTTATTAATCAATTTATGTGTGTTGCATTCAAATGCATGGTTGTAAGTGATTTTTAAATCCCTTTCCATCCCTTTCCACTCATCAGACCCCATAAAAGATTCTTTATTCAATATAAAAGTTCTACTATACTCGTTTGTAGAACTATCGGGCACTCTACGATTTTATATACTTAAACTTCTCGTTAACAAATTGCTCTTTTTAGCGTTTATCAATATTTGTATGATGGCTATTCACGCGAGCTCCTCACGCGATACCTAGATTAAAACTTATCCAAAAACCCTCCCGGCTCTATTGTCTAACACAAAAGTAAGTATTTTGCCATTTTAATATAAATTGAGTAAACATTGATAATGGCCATAATCTGCCGGATATTTTTTATTGCAATAAAAAAATAATAAATAAAGAAATTTCAACATTAGTCTAATTTGAAATGCTAGGCATCGGTAATTATATTAATTCGCGGAGCTTGAAAAGTTAAATATTCCCATGTTCATGTCTTTCTTGTCAATTATTTATATACAAATCATGAGCGAATATTCTTATAAAGGTATGCATAGAATGAATGATTAATGTTTCGTTCTATTTTTTTTAAGTCAGCTTTCAGTCAGTCATGAAGAACCTACAGCCTTTTGGCTACTCTGGTGCGGCCAAAAGTAATTTCCCTATCCAATTCCTGGTCCATGTTTACTGTGGCCTTATGTTGAATCAGATAAATGAATGTGGCCTCCAGAGAAGAAAAGGTTCCCCGCCCCTGATTTAAGTCAGGGGGCGTTAGCGTCTGAGTTCTTTGAGTCACCTTCATCGCTAATGTTATTAGTAATTGCATCTCTTTTCCATCGTCGCCTACTGAAGGACGTGATCGCTTCAGAGATGAGTATCCTTCCTCTAATATTCTGGCATTGCTTTAAATTATTGGTCTATTAAAAAAGACATTAATTTATCATTTTATTTTTACCACTTGGAAATTAAATAGAGTACATTTCATACGGTAAAAAAAACAAAATTCATAGCACATACATATTCAATATTCTTTGATTACTTTAATATAACCAAAACCATAACGACTTATAATAATGCAACATGCATATAATATACTTTAATATATCACACAATAGTATAGAATAAAAAATGACATAACGAATTGGCATTCATATTTTAATGGACCCACATGTTGAGCCCCTGCCTTTTCGCTATCATATTCAAAACTAGAGATAAAGTAAATACTCATTACTATCATACTCAAACACAGAGATAAAGTAATTGAAATAGTTTAAACAAACAATACTTTATCCTAAATATAACACAATATGCATGTTATGCTCAATGTCCGAATATCCAATGTCAATATTCAATATACTATATAATGTCAACCATTCCTCGACTTCACAAGAGATTAATCCTTCACACTGAACACTAATAAAATCATTCAATTATCCAACTAAGTGTTTTCCTTGAAAGACGTCCATAACAATATAGTACCATCGTGTTGTATATTGGTAGATATTGCAGAGTTATTTTTCTTCTCAATTTAATGCCACATCTAGAAGAGGGATTGGAGAGATAAGATTTGCAGTTATCATTTGACACAATCTAATAGAGCATAGTTATGAAATAAATGATTTAAAATCTTTAGTAGATAGTCGATACTAAAATATTTTAAAAAATTCTCAAGAAATACATGTTTATCCCAAAATAAAATCGTATATACATCATATCACTTATATTTTATCTATGATACAAAAAAAAACATTCAATCAGATACCGATTATCTATTTTTAATGCGATTCTCACAGACCAAGCCCCACAATAAATCCATCTAATTTAGTAATAGTATTATTTATTAATTCGTGACTTTATGGCGTCCTTGACATAAATCGATTCGATTACTCTTGTATGTATCAAGAAATACTTCATTGTTTCTAACAAATTGAATGCATAAGATGCTTTTTGTACGCATTAAATTTAATACTGTTATAATTAAATTTGGCATACAATTGCCCTAGAAGTCGGGTCTTCGTATATTATGGTAAGACCATTTTTGAAGTAATCAATTTTAAACACAACAGAAGTATACATAAATATCAAGTAACATTTTTTTATACCCAAACCCCAAATTATCATTAATATATTATATTTAATCGTATGTTAATTGATTGATTTGGCATTTACTTGGCAGAACTCCATTTATAACAGATTAAAAATAACAAAGTATTTTAGTTCTACAGTTTTTAATAATTTTATGCGTTGATAGCTATTTCGGCTTGCGCCATCGTCAGAACTACGTTTAAACTAATATTTTGCTCAGCTATATATACTGGCTCTGAAGAGATACACAACACAATGCATCAAGTTATTCACTCTAACATCCTAATTATAATTACAATATTACACTTATCAAATGTGATTCTAGTGTTTCAAAGAACGATTAACAATCTGGGTTTATTTCTTAAAACATTAATTAGGATAAAATTAAAATGATATTTATTATTAATGACATTACATAATATTTATTAACTATGGCTTTATTGTTTCGAACAACAATAAGCAATATGGGTGTTTAATCGTATGTATTAAATATCAAATTTAGCTTTCGTTAACCGATGTAAAATTTGCTCAAAACGAATATTCGAATATCGAATATTGAAAACTTAATTTACAGTATTCGAATAACTAACTTATAAGATTGTTTTTCTTCATCTTTATAGCAAGATGTATTAATTAATGTTTCACATATTTGTTGCCAGTACGTATTTCGAGTGAATATTATGGTGTCTAAATAAACAAAGCATATTAAGTCAGGATATAATACGATTTCAAATGTTTTTTTTTGTTAATCCATTGATTTAATATACATTACTGATATGATCGAATAATAAAACAGTAGTTTATCAAATATTTGAGTGTCAAAAAAGAGTCAAATATATTCGAATATTTGAATGTCATCTTATTTTTCGAACACTTTAAATATTAATATTTTATTTGAAATGTATAATATTTACTGCTTTGGGTATACTTTCTTAGTACGTGATACTGTTTTTTGTACACATTTTGTATTGTCATGCAGTATATCAACTAAGATGTTTTACGAGATAGATGTTATTTTTCTCTTTTTTTCGCAGAGGATAATGATAGATCAGTGTAATAAATATTAAGTTAATCTTTCCAGCTTTACTTTGTATTAATAATCGCATAATTTGCATGCCATGATCGCAAATCCGTTAATAGATTTATTAAATAATCTGTATTCAACAACATTTACCACTGGACTACAGGATCGGAAATAATTAATTACTAAATAAACTGTGCAAATTTCCCAGCGACTTATTTCGATCACCGTTCATTGACTATTAATAAAATAAACAATAAATCAACTACGTTATATAACAATAAAAATAATCAATCATAAAAAAAAGTTGGCTTTATTAAAAATATTACCATAATCGAAAATTCAATGCCATTACCACACACACGGCATATACAATATATCGATTGTATGTGTTTAATTTTATGGCCTTTAAAGTAGACAAAGAGTGCTTATTTAATTTTTCACCTGTCAATACATCCATGTGTGATAAATGTATCTAAATTTTATTTGTTTGTTGTCTATGGTAAGAAAAAATGGCACAGCAGATCGCTCCTTAAGTAAAATACCGCACAAGATCGTTACGTAAGGCTAGTATATATCGCACTGTTGAAATACGAATGTTACAAATAAAATAACAATAAAATTTTGAGACATCGATCGACATTATACAAATTTAATTAATATTATGGTATTACTTAAGAGGAACGTATAATTTGAAATTATCTAAATGTATACTTTAATACGTCGTTCCAAATTTGCGGATATTTGAATTTTTTTAAATTTATTTATTTAACATGAATATTGCAAAAGAATGACAAATTACGAATTTAATACTTTTGCAAGGTAAAAAAATCAGGGTATAAATTGAATATTCAATAAAAGTACAAACAAATATTTAAAATTGGCAAGTAGGTCAACTGAGTAAGGACTAATTAAACTTTAAAACATACAAAATATTAGTCTGTGGAACTCAATCACGTACGCGTGGAATATGTCGACATCTGAAGCAATATTGTCAAAAACTGTCAAAGCTCTCGTATGAAAACTACCGCTACTGTTTTACGATACTTTTATTATATTCGTCCGGTATTGCAATCTCCAATCCTGTCTTAGACTAGCTTTTTATCTTTACTCTGTCAGAAAAAAAAGTTTAAGCGAACAACAGCCAACTCACTTATAATAGTTTCAGTTAAGAAAATCTCCATTAAGAGTTCATATGCTCGTTTACGCACATTAAAAAAGACTGTTAAATTTCATGAGCGAGCATTAATCACCTTTAAAATTGGCGGTGTATCAGTACACTGTTTCTTTTGCCATATAGGATTCGATTAAAATTGTACACATAAAAAAGTACCTATCGGCAGTCGTAAACTGGAAACACATAAATCACAGGGCTCCCACGTGAAATCGAACCCGTTGGGAGAACATAGCATTACGGGGATGATGACCTAAAAGCCAATCTAGCAATATTACTTATATAAGTTATGCGTGAGTTCCAACTCGACCTTCGGATTTCATCGATGACATTGGAGTAAAGCTATTTCTACTGGTAGGTCAACTGTCAGAATATGTACCTTGTTAGGAAAGGTTAACATATTATAATAAATTTGCTACGTATATTAAATTAACGACATCTTTTTTGCCAAATACAAATTACATGTTTTTTTTTTAATAAACAGCGTCAAGTTTTTTTTCTAAATGTAATAAATAGCATGGAGTTCCGAAATCACTTTTTTAATTTATTATTTAAAAGACAAAGTCTTGATCACGTTGATCAGTTGTGACTTATTATCAATATTAAGGCATCCAATCCCAGCCTCTTTTTGTAATCCCGGGATCTCGGGATTGGACATTTACCATCAAATCGTGGACAAATTTAAGATTTCAAAAATTGTTGGTCGCTAATAAACCACTCATTAGTGCAAATCAGTGTTTTGTTTTTTGAATATATAGGATAGTATAGTGATACGATTTTCTATTGCGATATGATTATTAGTAAGCCAACTGCATGGGGATATAGAGGGCAATGAATTGAGCCTGTGCACATTATAAATGGTTATTATTCTGCATATTTTTAATATACATATCGACTGTGGAAAGGAAAAATAACGTAACCCACACATAACAAATTTTACAGGAGGCCAAGTGTTTTGAAGATTTTGGGCCATACGCAAATTATGAAATATACGCGACCTTAAAGTGCATGGAGACTTCTAAACTGGTGTTTAATTGAGTGAGATATTATAATATTAGTTAAAAAATTGTGAAAAAAATGAAAAACCTTTTTTTTCAGTCTTTTTTCTTGGTTTCAATTTTCACAAGTCCATCTTTTTTCAAACTTAAAAGCTAAATTTATTAGCATTTGCAGCTTACATCCTTTTCATAGAACGTGTATCAAGTTGTATACATTGTGATTATCGAAAAAAAGCTGTTTTGAAAAGACTGGGTTTCGTCCTTTTTCCTTTCTACAGTCGATATATATACCTAGAACAGTATTTTTATATATTCATTAATTTACAAATTATTATAAAAATAAACGGGCAAAATAGAAATGGGGAAAAGTAAAACACGTTATAATTTTGTCATATTTATTTATATTTGTTAATGGATTACTGGACCCGACAGGGCGTAAAATTATACGCATAGCTACATATTTAAATACAAATTAGAGTTGTATTAATAATGACCTGGACGTCCGACATATTCGATTTCGTTCACAAATGCAGTGTACTTATAGTAACAATACGTAGCAATTTGCGCAATAATGATTGTGATCATACCCTAAAGAAATAAATGTATTACGCAATATAACATGTAGCATTTTTGTCTCTCATATGAAACAAATCAAGTTGCCATAATCTGCTAATCAAATTGAAGGCCAACGAGGTGAAAAAATCAAGCTCGCACAATTTTTGTTTCGCCGGCGGTCAAAGTCGCCAGAAATCCAGTTTCGATTTTATTAATCCGTGCACAGTGATGTACCAAATAAATTAAATTTATGATAATCTATCGTCAGCCGACTGAGCGTATAGTGGGCGTTTATGGTTAGGGATTGCGATACCGGACGAATATAAAATTCCGGCATTACAATTAATACCGGGTGCAAAATGTTATTATCATTAACGGGTGATATCGATCATTGAACAGTTCATCAATTTTGGAACCTATCAATATTCACATAACTTTTAGCTGATTTTAAATATTTGTCGGGTCCTATGAAGTAGCGGTTAGCGTTGTGGGCTTCCATGTCGAACATCACGGGTTCGAGTCCCAGTACGAACAGCATTTTTTCGATCGATTTCTGTTCGAAAACATGGATGTTTGTGATGTCTAAAAATTCCCTCCAACACTTTCCGATCCTTTAATAACAGTGAGTAGCAAGAGCGATTAGTTAACCACTAGTTCTGTCCTGGCCTTATCCTTCTATCCCTATTACTCTATTTGAATAAGTGAGGTTGAGTGACTGAATGACAAACAGTTTTCGTAGAAAAACCACACACACACACATAATTATTTTTTTCAGCTATAACTTGTAAAAAAAAATGCTAATAATAAATATATGGAAAATATTAAATGTCTCGTAAATTATATGTCACACATACATCCATGCCTTTGAACAGAAATTCATAAATCGATTGAAAAATCAATTTATAAAAACTGTCCGTACCGGGATTTGAACCCGGGCCCTCCGTAGCCGAAGCCAACAACGTTAACCACTCGACCACACAGGGGACAAGGCATGGATGTATGTGATGTCTTGAATCCCCCCTTTCACCCATCCTATCCTATGAACGGGGCGTACCGAGAGCGATTAGCCTACCACTAATCCTGTCCTAGCCCTATTCTTCTATCCCTACTCTCTTTGAAAAAAAAAAAGAGAGGTTGAGCAACTGAGTAACAAGCAGTTCTCGTAGAAACACTTCTGTTGAGATAAACTCCATTAGGAGTCCATATGCTCCACATTGGGAGCGGACATGGTTAAAAAAAAAAAAAATTATATGTCGGCACATGTACCGGCGAGGTCAATATCAAATTTAGATTTTATAGTAAATATCTTTGACGTGTGTTCTAGCGATGTCTTTTCTCCTCGAGTTTCTCTTTAGTCACTTTACAAAACAACTTATTTGAGTTTATTTTATTTCGTTTAAAGTATGTATTTCAAATTATATGGCGACTTGGCTGAATGCTTTCTCATTTCAAATATTTTTTTATTATACGAAATATATCACAGAATGGACGAATAAGTATCAGTCAATTTTTTATCTTAGGGTCATAAGTATTATCTATAAACTATTAATTGATTAAGATGTGGTTAGCAAAAAGCTTACTAATCTAAATGAAGCCAACTTATATAATAGTTTAATCAATAATATAAACAAAAAAATAGCAATTGAATTAATGTTTATAGTAATGCATTATCACAATCATCAATCAAATTGATTATGGTATAAAATAATACCATCAAATTCCATTATGTTGTCATGTAAACGCTCGCTTCTGAAAAAACGCAATAACTCACATTCTCCATTTTTGGTTCCATACAGTTTTCTTTGTGTTCCTTATTTGGTTGAACTTTCATAATCGGTTCGCCTATTGAGCTGACCGATGGTATTACATAAGTGCTATTTGAGATAGTGGAATCTTTTATATAATAAGTATGATAAAATAAAACCCAGCGTAGTCCTTGGAGATGATGCCATAACTATTATATAAGATAAAACGCACAGAAACATACCGTAGATATTTTCACTGTCGTCACAAGCAGAAAAACGAATAAAACTGTCATATTATTCTGCTAAGCACTAATCTATGCTCATTTTAAGTATTATTTTTCTGGCCATGTTTTAGTCAATGGTTTCTATCAGAGACTTGACGTTCCGAGCACAACATGGCATCACATCTTACCTAGATAATTATATCTGATATACAGGAAGAAACATCCATTTTGCGTAACCCTTACAGCAGGGGTTACCAATCTTTTTGGACCCTAGAGCGTATTGTAAAATATTGGTAGGGCGGTGGGCACCACATTTTTTCAAGAGTTCAGGAATTTAAAGATTTGCCCAAATTATCAGAGCGTGACTCGTTTTTTTTAGCACTTCTAAAAATTGTTGAAATTCCAGGAATTTAAAGATTCGCCCAAATTAGTTGGCGGGCGCACCAAAATCGGTCGGCGGGCGCCAAGGTGTCTGCGGGCATGGGGTTGGTAACCCCGATGGCTTACGGTGTCCCTTGATTTTGTATTAAACTTTCCAGAATATACATAAATTAGCAGCTTTAAAGTTTTTATCAAACGGCTTAAATTATAACGGTTATAACAGATTAATAATCAAGACTTAATAAGAAAAGTTTTTTTTAAATCGTTAGAATTGTATACAGTTTAATACGTTTTGTCACTAGCGACCCGGGTTTTCCCTTTCGGCAAGATCAAGCATTCAAGTCCAAGAATCAATTCGACAGGAGTTAATTCTTATATCTATACAAATTAAACTATTCACTGTCATTTTGATTTTATTCGAGCATTTAAGTGCCATAAAAACGCCGAAAGGTGAAATCCTGGAAGCTCACGTAAAGGAAAAAAACTGAAAGATTTGAGTCTTTATTTGTAATGAAAATAAAACGTTTTATAAAATACTTATTCGAAAATTAAGAATTGAAAATAATATGTAGTCACTTTCTCACCGAAACTTTTACGAATTGTCGAAAACTATATATTTGTTTAAAAATGATATTTTCTTTTTACTAAAAACTAAACGTTTATGCAAAGAATTGAAATTTGCATGTTCCTGATATTTACCATTTTAAAAATAATATACTGTTGAATTTAAAACAAGACAAATCTAAGTACCACAATAATTGATTGTATCATCTTTTTGCTATCTAAGCAAAGTGTTTCTTTCTTTGGAAAAGATTTTTACCGATTATATGTATTTATTTGTTTAATTGAAAACTTTTTGGAACATTTGTATTGCCAACAAAAGAAAACAAATTAAGACGATTATGTTTCATTCAATTGATTAATTATTCAATAAACGACGAAACACATTTAGAAGCATATTAGTAAGTTTAATTTAATGTATTACCTTTGACGGTTTCAACATAATGGTTATTATTATTATCATTTATCACATGTCTCGTTTTCGACCATTGTTGATGCTAATATCCAGAATTCAATACAAACGTTGCTTAATCTTCAAGGATGATCAAGAATATTGTTATTCCAGAGTCCTTCAATTTTATGACGAAGTCGTGACGCTGGATTTTCCGAGATATTTCGCAATGTCCTTCCTTCTGAGTAATAGTGGCTGAATGGTGCATGCACGTACGGCACACCCAAAGGGTCCCCGGATCTGTTTCATTCGATTGACATGATAATGGAGGCATCTTATTTGCATACAATTGGCCACTAACATAGGCCGCTTCGACACTCACCAGGACCGTATCAGACTTAGAGTCAAGTTTTTTTAATATTATTATGTTTGCATTATAAATAGTATATTCGTCAACATAATAAGTGATTAGACAACTGCTTCACTCCTTCAACATTAATTGTCCATACCCAGTTTGGCTGTTGTTCAAATAAAAGCTTTGTCAACTGATCTTAAAATATTTAAAGAATTTTATTAAAAAAATTAAAAGCTATTTAGATTACATGCAATTTAAAACAAAATTAAGATCATGTTAAATATTTTCCATGAATTTCTGATTTAACAAATTTATAAATTTTTAGTAAATTGAAGTTTACTTAGAGATACTTTATTAAAACAAAAAAAACAATGTACATAGTATTTTATGTCATAAAACAATAGATATTGCTGATAGTTTAGTTCAGAGGAGGGGAACCTGCACCCTTTAGCTACTCTGATGCGGCATTTTGACTTGATCAAAAAATTATACCCAAGCGTTTGAAAAAAGAGCGTAATCAACCCATTATATGTTCGACAGTCAAAAAAAAGGGGGAGGGGGTTCAACGTTTTCTTTACTGCAGCTTTATGTTAAATCAGATAAATGAATGTGGCCTTTAGAAATGAAAAGGTTCCCACCCCTTGCTTAGTTGATACCACAAAAACTTCATGTATAAGTTCTATCGATAAAGTGATCAACAATATTGCATATTTATTGTGGAAATAAATATGTACATTGATGTTTTCTAACACATCAATAAATAAAGCCACCTGTCTCAATTTGTTTGATTTAGTCAGTATTATTTAATTTAACTTGCCAAAACTATTTAGTTTTTATAGCGACAGAATGTTATATCATAATATCACTTTCAAGGTGTTCACTGTCAATACTTGGTGGAATGGCATTATAATAAAAATAATAAAACATTTTTAGTACTTTTTCCACATAAAATTTATTAGATCAGGACCGGTTTCGCTCATGATGAGCAGTGTCAACTGATAAGAAAAACAATAAAACAGTGATATTTATACAAAAGTTAAGTGATAAAAAAAAGGTTTTTGTCGTAATAGTTTCATTGCTAAGTGGTCTTCAACTTTTTATTTATAGTTTATTTTCCTTGTATTTTGCTTCAATTCTTTTGCTAGGTTGTAATACCAATTGTTTGTCATACCTTGTTTTTATCACTTAACTTTTGTATAAATATCACTGTTTTATTGTTTTTCTTATCAGTTGACAATGCTCATCATGAGCGAAACCAGTCTTGATCTAATGAATTTTATGTGGAAAAAGTACTAAAAATGTTTTATTATTTTTATATCATTATATCTCTAGTTCGCTTCTGTTTCGACAAGTTCCGCCCCTTTACAGACATAATGCCTGGCAAAAGCTACCCACAGTTTCAAATTAGCATCATTATGAGGTATTTATTTATTAAACACGTCCTCTGAAAGTCGTAACCCGCGCTAGCATGCTCACCCTTTGGACGTAATCCACATTACGACTGACTATGGGGAACGAAATCTAGTCATTTCATAGAAACTTATTTAATAGTCATTACTTTTATTGTAGTTTTAACTGCAAATAGCACATAATTAATGTTTAATGGTGTTGCCTGGTGCGTTTAGAAAATAGACTTAGCCATAGTTGAAAGTGTAATAAGACCATCCGTATAGAATACGCATGTTTGAATTTATTTAAAATTATAAGTAAATTTGTAATTAATAGCAGATTTAAATTCGGCCTTTTCTTATAAATCCCTGGTCCTTTGTACATATGCTGAGATGCCTTCGATAGGATTCCACATACAACACATTGGGAGTGGGAATCGTTACAAAGTGTTTAAGCCATTTTTGCCCGGATTTACCCGTAATTGATGCAAATAAAAAAAACACTGCTCACTCTGACAGGTTCAAACATGAAAAAATACTACACGAAACGACCCCAACTTTTATTGCTTCATGCATAATGGAGTGGAAGTGAAAATACTAAATGTTCCAATATTGGAACACTGGGAAAAAATGGGTTAAATCAGCGTTTCCCAATAGTTAAATCCATTTGATCACCGAAACCTTTTTTATTACATTTAAAGCTACTGTATGATACAAATTAAGTACAGTTTTATATTACTCTTGGTAGAATAAGGACAAAACAGTTTAATTTTGATTTTTTTAATAAAAATTTTAACGTGCCTCATGAAAAATTGCATTGTTGTTAGCAGTTATAGGCTACTTAAATGTCCAAATCTCTTTCAAATGAAAGTTATATTTTTCAGGAGGAGGTAATTGAAGCTTAAGTTAATAAAAACACAATATTCCTTTGTACTTTATTCCACTTTATTTAAAAGGTCATGACCGGTTTCGCTCATTGCGGGCATTGTCAACCGAAAAGAAAAATATATAAACAGTGCTATTTATACAAAAATAAATTGAAATAAAAAGGTGTAAACAACAATTATTGACATTGAAAAGAATTTACAAATTACAGTATAAGTGACTCTATAATTATACAAAATTAAAATGTTTAACAACTCTAACATACAATTAAAAAATCACCAAAGATTTATAAATTGTAAGTGGTGACTGACGGTAATTACAAAAATAATTAAAGTTTCACTTTAATAAACACTGTTTTTTTTTTTTTTTTACTTTGCAGAGTCTTTTTTGGAAAAACGTGTCTCAGTACAATGCGCCGAAATTAACATTAAACGTCCTATTAGGGCATCAAATGTCGGGATTCGGGATCCCGTAATTCCGGGATCCCGTTCAATTTTCTGGGCGCCGGTAAATTGCTCGAATTACAAATTATTCGAATTGCTTGGTTACTTAAACGATTTTTCACGACTTTTTCTACGAATTTAATTTTTATCTTGTGCGACACTTGTTTAGAGAGTGAAATATAAAAATAATTTTCGTAAGTATTTATTTTAACCGTGTTCGCTCCAAATGCGGAACATATGATCTTTTAATGGAGTTTATCTCAACAGAAGTGTTTCTACGATAACTGCTTATTAATTAGTTACTCAAACTGTTTCTATATATTTCCAGAAAACATAGAAGACTAGGGCTAAGACAGAACAAACGGAAACAAATTGATTCTCTTGTTATTCGAGCAATTTCCATTCGAGCAATTCACCGGAAACCCGAAATTCCGGGATTGATACGGCTGCGATCTCGGGATTTCGAGATTGAGAAATTTTTATCAAATCCCGAAAATTGACACGAAATTGGCAAATTGAGAATATCATATTCCTCGGTGAAAGGCTTCGGGATTGGATACCCTACGTCCTATGTTATTATTGTAATTGTCATTACAAATCCAATAGACATAACTGTTATATTCCATTACTGTGATCAGATTGCAAAATATTCAGAACCAATATACTGTGCAATATATGTAAGTGAAAGCTAGAGTGTGCAGCTTTTGAAAAAGTGCTTACACACTTAGCTTCTGTATTCAACCATATATTATGCCTTCCTACTTGAAACATGACTTGCAATATTTCTGCGAGATTAGCATACTCGAGTGATGTATGAATATTTTGTATTCGGAGAGAATGATTGCATACCAAATGTATTTATAAATATTAAAAATTAAAAAGTCATAGAATATGATACTTATTTGTTTTACAACGTCATATATAATATAATAAAAAATCACATCCAATTTTAGATCCTATTTGTGATTTCGGAATTTCAGGATTGACAATTTTTCCAACTTCTGTATTGAACATTCAACATAAAATCGTGTATAATCCGGGATTGAGAATTTTTTTCTCGGGATCCTGGGATTTTTTTCCGATTTCAAAAACCCAGGAATTCACAAAATGAAAAGACGCCGAGACTTTTTGTTGTCCCTCGCGCAAGTTTCGTACACTTTCTTAATCCCGAAATCCCGGGATTGTAGGTCCTTATTACGATGTTATTGAAATAAAGTCAGAAATACAACAACCTATAGTTATTGATTGTTTTTTGTTTACATGTAACTTTGTTTATACTTATAACCAACGTTCCCTCTAAGCCGAAGGGTTAGCTGCGCGGAAATTTCAAAGGCTGCGCGGAGGCTGCGCACAAGCTGCGCAGACCGATCAAATATTAATTGAGCAAATGTCTTGCAGTGTGCGCTAACCCGGAATGAGTGCGCGGGGGCTTCCTAACTGTTTAGCGGCCGCGCAGCGCGCAGCTTAGAGGGAACGTTGCTTATAACAATATTATACGGATTAAAAAACCTTTTTTGTTGTTATTCCATTTCTACATCACTTCTCGGGGGGGGGGGGGGAGATTTCTAATAATAGGGAACCTTAAAAATGCTTCGATTAGATCTTCCTAAAAATATGTCAATATTATTCAAAAAATAAATTATTATATCCACTAAACTTTTTAAAAACTTTATTAAAATGTATATTTCTATCCGCTGAATATGCTTGTCATGACCAAAACCTGCCCTATTCGTATCAAATAAATATGGAATTAGTACAAAAGAGTGTTTTGTTTCTTAAATATAATGCCTTTCTACCCAAATATTGACAGTGAACACCTTAAAAGTGATGTCAATACTATTTTGTAAATTACTAAAAGCAATAGAATCAACATTTGGATTCTGCCAAAAGACCACAATTGCTTCTCCCCCCACCCCCTGGTTTTAACCTTAAAAATCTATAAAGATTTGTATTCAATGTAAGTCCGTCGTATAGTGTTGGTTTAAGGAATTATTTTTCTATCAATGACATGTTTATTGGGCTTTGAAAAAAAACCAGTTTCAAAATTAGTTCTGTTACCAACCATCGATTTGTAAGTGATAGTGGATACAAACACACAAATAACAATTTGTGCACAAAATAACAACGAAATTCGATTATCGTTTATTTAGTATTCACAAAGATAACCGATGCTAAATTTGTGTTAAGGATTTTCTATCAGACAAGTTTATGTTTTTGTTTACTGTTGATTGCAATCAGTAAACCTCTGACTGACATATTTAAATACGATTAATATTCCCGGTCGCTTTCGTACTAATGAACCTGGCCGGCAAATTGCAGTACCTATGAAAGTCAAACGTTATTGAAAACAAGTTGTAATCGTTTATTTGCATATTATATCCATATCAATAATATTTCCACAACGCCACTTAACCGACCGCTTAATAAAATAATCGTGTTCATAAATTAAGCTTAATCACAAATCATTAGAAGCATTTTTCGCCGCTGTTAACATTTTGATCTTTATCATTAGCGGCCATTCATGATCAGGAAAATTTACATAACGTTTGTGATAGCCCGACATTACAGATCATCAAAGTTCAAGCAGTTGGAATTAAGAACTTCTTGGTCAATTTTATTTATTTCGTCTTTGACATATCATCTCGAGAATTCTCATCTAATCGTAAATAACTATTTTACTTTAGGTCTCGATACTTATTATAACTATACTAGTATAGTATATCGACTATGGAAAGGAAAAAAGACGTAACCCACACATGTCAAATTTTACAGAAGTCGCTAAAAACGTGTTTTGATGATTTTGTGACATATGCAAATAATGAATTATACACAACCTTGAAGTGCACGGATACTTCTAAACTGGTGTTTAATTGACATAATCTAATATTAATTCAAGAAATTGTCTCGAAAAAACTTTTAATTCAGTGTTTTTCATGGTTTTCATTTATTACAAAGTCATCTTTTTCAAACTTAAAAGCTAAATTTAGATACTAATTCAGTATTTTCAGCTTCCAACCTTTTGATAGAATGTGTGTCAAGTTGTATACATTGTGATTATCGAAAAAAATCTGTTTTGGAAGATTGAGGGTTACGTCCTTTTTCCTTTCCACAGTCGATATGTATACCTTTTTCCCGTATCCACTCCCAATGTGGAGCATATGGCCTCTTTATGGAGGTATCTTAACAGATGTTTTCTACGAGAACTGTTTGTTACTCAGTCGTTCAATCTCTCTTATTAAAAGAGAGTAGTAGGGATAAAAGAATAAGGCTAGGACAGGGCAAGTAGTTAGCTAATCGCTCTTGCAACACCTAATTATTAAAGGATCGGAAAGAGTAGTTGGAGAACCTTTCTACATTTTGGAAGGCAATAAAAAAAGTAACAAGTAATTAACCTTTCGATGGTTTCGGCGGTAACTTTGTGGAAGTTCATTTTAATAGAAAATTTAAATTAACTTTGATTATTCCACGTATTGTGTTACTAACTGTGACACGTGTTTCGCCTCTTTCAGAGGAATCTTCAGACTTACTATCGCAAAGTTTGCTTAAGTAATGAAGCAAGATTCTCTCCAAGACCCTCTTTGCTTCCCTTAAAAAAGAAAAATCCCAATCTGATTGATTACAACTCATTAGTATAATTAGTATCATTATCCGTTTGTTTTATTTCGATTCTACACCCCCCTCCTTGCTCCTCTTAAAAGGAAAAAAACCCAAACCTCCATTTTGTAATTTTATAATTTTAAAATGTTAGAATCAACCTTGCTTCATTACTTAAGCAAACTTTGCGATAGTAAGTCTGAAGATGCCTCTGAAAGAGGCGAAACACGTGTCACAGTTAGTAACACAATACGTGGAATAATCAAAGTTAATTTAAATTTTCTATTAAGTAATTAACCATTTGTTTAAACGCATACATGTGTGGCAGATGCTAGTTTGCAAAAATAAGCATACAATTGCTGACCTGATGTTTTATTTTTTGAAGGAAATGGTTTAACTGGCAAAATCAAATGAATTCCTCGAATGATGTGTAACAAAAATCAATAAAAGAATTTAAAATACAAATTTGTCGTCGTTAGTAATATTTAACTAAAAAAATAAGTTTGCATGAGTTGTGAGTTACCGACAGTATTTATGCATATAAATATTTGCTAAACTTAATAAGAACTTAACCATAGCAAAGAGATAAGTATGTGTTCGAATACCGTCAAAGTCGATGTGAAATTTAGCTTTTCATATTATGAAAATTTCAATCGAATTTAATTCACGAAGAATATCTGACACCTTAACTCATGATAGCTTAAATGTCAAAATATTTTTTGTTATTCAATATTTTTACCTTCAATTTAATTAAAATATTCATTTTAGTGTTATCGGACATGCACTTTTAATTACGCCATGATAATATAATATTTATATATGAAACTAGACCAATTGGTTTACGAATAATATTAGGTAATAAATAATTTATTAGCATATTAAATATAACGAATTCAATATTTAAGCCACGACTTTAATATACTAGTTTCTAATAATATATTAATTTCACAATGCATGCATTGCATCGAATGATCCGTATAAAAACTGCACTTCTTCTGCTCTAAAAAATCAGTAAAAAGTTCACCCACAATGATGCAATTTAGATCAAAATTTTGCAATAAATGCATTCTGCGTATTCAATATTTTTATTCTAATTAAAATAAGTTTTTATTTTTGACGGTGTGACCAAAATAAAAAAGTATTTTATTTTGAAACGGATCAATTAACTGTTTTACTAATGTATAAATATTTCAATTAATTAATCACTATATTATGTCGTTATTATGTATTTCATGCAACAAAGTAATAATTAGTTTTTTATATGGATAACATTTTGAATCGTACTTTCAATACAGGATTTTTTAAAAAGTTAACTCGATATAAAATAATGTTCTCCAATCGTTATTTGTTCAAAATATACAATACTTATTTTTATAGTTTAATCCAGGGCTTTAGAGTCGCGTGAAAAAAAGACGACTCCGAGTCCAGCTTTAAAATAATTAACGACTCCGACTCCGAGGATTTTTTTTAATAATTTCATTTTAACTTATATATTATATATGTATACCATCCGATCACCTGTAGTCAGCCAATGAAATGTTAACACTTTTGAATATTTTGTTTAAATACACATCATTAAATATATTTTTCAAAATAAAATCGAGTCGCTTATTTTTCACGACTTCGACTCCGACTCCGGCCAAAATACCGCGACTCCGCGACTCCGACTCCACAGCCCAGGTTTTATCTGTTAATTTATGGTTGAAAGACATCGTACGATATTAAAAAAAAATTGTACCAATCCAACATTTAAAAAAAAAATGATGTCTAGTTTCTGCTGAAAGAAAGGCCTGACCTGAAAAGTACAAAAAAGTATCTTACTTTTTATACGAAAATTGTTAACACAATTATTTCATACTGATAAGGCTCTTGCTGGAAGAACGTTGTTTTTTAATCTATGTCCGCTACAAATGTGAAACGTACGGCAGTGGTTTCCAACCTTTATGCTACTGCGCCTCCCTTTGAAGAAATAATATATTCGCGCCTCCCCATCCTTTATTTCATATAGTAATCGAGACACGTTTTAATGGGAAAATAAATATTTTGGTCAGTTCGCGCCTCCCTTTGCAATAGCCCACGCCTCCCAGGTTGGAAATCGCTGACGTACGGCGTCCTAATGGAGGTAACTTTTTTTTTACGAGAAATGCTTGTTACTCAGTTGCTCAACCTCTCTTTTTTCTAAGAGTGTGGAAATAGAAAGGATCGAGGGGTGGGGGGAGGGAAAGGAACAGGAAAAGCGGTTAGCCCAGATAGTAAGATTGAAAAAAAGAGTTCTTCATAATTGAACTTGAACCCATGAGATCCGTCACATATGCCAATGGTGTTGACTACTGCACCACATACCCGATAAAGAAGAAAGAAAGAACATTAATAATAAAAAAATCTTCTAAACAATATTTTAAATATGTTTCCTATATGTATAATCATTTTTAATTATTATAAATCTTAATGATATGTCCATTAGTGTCAATGGAGTTAACAATTCAGGGATAATAAGTAACATACAACTAAAATATAAATCAATTTAGTCTGCAGATTACTACAAAAGAAACGAAACAGGTGTGATAATACACAACAAATAGAATAATACACATATCATTTTTTTTATTGAATAAAGAATTTTAAGGTCACAAATTATAGTTATTTTTTTTATTTCAATGCGTTATTATATTACGATTACAAGGTTTGGTTATGTAAAGACGATATAAATATTTATATAATTCGTTACTGATAATAATGTGTACTTGATAGACGATTTGGCAACGTTACATTAAAAAAGATTCCAACTGACAGGTAACGTAAAGAAGAAAAAAGCTTTTGATAAAATATGAACGTGATTAATGGCAAACAAAAAGGTTTAGGAAATTAATAACGTACTGGTTTAGTATCTAAGTGATTGAGTCGAGTATTTATTGAATGTTGAGTAGAAACAGTCGCCATAATTGATTCATTTAATTCAATACAAAAAGTCTATACAACTACTTTATTATCAATAATATATAAATCATTTTTTAAATATAATTTTTCCATCTTTCAAAAATATGATGAGTCGGCTAAAACAAAAAATGATTTTGGCACTACGAGTGTTTTGCGCTCAGGCTGTGTCCCAATATAACACAATTTCGGTACCCTGGTTTTTTAGAAACACACCAATAAAAGACATAAAATTCCGGGATACGACGCAAAGTATTTCATTTAAACAATTATATAAATTTCCATTGAAACACACTATCGTCTATCAGAACCCTCCAAGGACGAGCGTCACCATATGGTCACACAAAACACCGTTGTCTATTGATGCCACTATTCATACTTTTTCTACCTGAATATCGTTGCTTTTGCTCATATTTGGTTAAGAAGGGTACGGACTACAGTAAGTCATCAGCCGTAGGAACAGGAACGGTCTCCAAAAGCACATGTGATTTTTTGAATTTCCGTTTTTTTTAATTTACTTTTTGAAACTGTTAGATATTTTTTTATAAAAACATAAAATTATTTACAGTTATTTTGCTAATATATTTGTTTTGAAATTATGTTGATCTAAAGAGGCCAAATTGTAAATATTTTTAAAAAAATCACGTTTAGCTATATTTCAACCCCGAATGTTTGCAAGCCCATACGGTCACTTTTGTCCTTACTACTGTTCGTACTCAATATTACACGGTAATAAAAGGATGAGCATGACCATATAGTCATGCGGGGTTTCTATACAATGACTTTGCGTTTTTTTTTTTTTTTAATTTTGGATAGGAATAAAAGTTATCCGTGACTTCAATATGGCTTAGAAAATATTTTTTTTATCGGAAAAAAGCTCTCGTCTCTGGAGGGTTAGTAAGGTTTGAACAAACTACAGCCCGTGGGTCATATGCGGGTTGACAATTATTTTTATGCAACTCATTGAATTGCTGTTGATTAGGAATGTTTTTGTGTTTTAATGTTGAAATTTCTTTTGTCTATGCTTAAAAATAATATACCAGCTTCGGTTCGTCGTTTATATTGAATTTATAATGCAGCAGTTCAGATTTTACAAAACATTTAACAATACATTTTTATAATGTTTATGTTAAATTAGTTCATCTTGACACTATGGTCACTGTTTTTGGATAATATTGTTTGTAAGTTGAACCCTTTTGTATTATATTCGAATTTCTAAAATGTGTGTTAAGATAATTGATTTTATGTACTGTCGTTAATTTTCTACAAACACGTATCTCAACTTTTGACAGTTTTAAGTTGTTTAATGTAATGAATTCAGAATTTCAATACACACATATCGTTATCCTAAAGACTTAATATTTCATATTTTATTTAACCTAATAAAAAAAAGTTAGCAGAAAAATAATATGACCATAGCAATGTTAAGCATGAAGGAAAGGGTAGCATGAGATGTCTTTGTTTCCTTCCTTTTTAACTTTCTCAAAGATATTGAGGACAAAACAATTCCAGTGGTGTTTTATAGCGATATAAAACCATAGCAATAGCGGTAGAATAAAGTACATTTATGTGTCTGGAGATACGAGGTTGTAGAAAATTACTGACCATTTGTAGAATAATACATGTGCATGACCGTCTTTTAACATTTTTGTAAATCCATATACTGATGATGTTAATAAATATTTTTTTAGAAAATTCACAACTGTCACAAGTAAGGTATCCAATCCCGAAGCCTTTTTCTAATCCCGGGATATCCTCACCGAGGAATAGGAAATTCTCAATTTACCAATTTCGTGTCAATTTTCGGGATTTGCTCAAAATTTCTCAACCCGAAATCCCGGGATCGCAACCGTATCAATCCCGGAATTTCGGGATCAGAAAATTGAACGGGATCCCGGGATTGGATGCCCTAGTCACAAGCGAATGGCTTATAAAATCTTCAAGAATTTCAAGTAATACCTGTCTAGCCTAAAAACTATCAAAAACAGATTTTATTTTTAGGTTTCAATTGTCATAACCGTGTAGCACAAATATTATGTGGATGAACATACATTTTCCGAATTTTATATTATAAGTACCGAAAACAGCTTATAAGATTTTTTGTTCTCGTTTATCTTGTAAAATACGTATTTTTATGAGAAAATGTTTAAAAATGAAACTGAATTAAGTACACACTTAAATTTGCTCGTTTTTATTTTTATCCTCAAAAAAATCTCAAATTTATTAGATTTTTCAAGTTAAATCGATGTAACGTTTGGGGTTATTACAAATTGTTTATTATGCTTCTAAGACTTTGAAATATAAACAATCAGATAAGTCTTAAAGAATTGGATATTTTTAAAAATAATTGCCTTAAAACGGAAGCCAAAACTGCTTGAACGTTGCCGTAAAAGTAATAGCTTGTATTATATTAAAAAAAAACATTTTGTTTTTACTATTTCCACATTTTTTATAATTTCAAACAGGGCTATTTGTTCAGAAATTCATACGATCTCGAATACAGGTGTTTAAAACAATTTTATCAATATTTATATTCCGGCGAATAATTTTTACATGTTTTTGTTTTTTTTTCAATACCACACACTGAATAAGTAGCATATTTTGGGTAGATCATAAAACAGCAAACGTTTCAGTAGTATTATTAACATACTTTTAGTGTTCCCCCGAAAAATCTTTCACTGACTGAATTTTTCTAGCAACCACTGGGCTCAAACTTTCCTAACTAGACAGGCAAGTAGGAACCCTTTCCGCTAACTCCACTTTAGTTTCAGTAAAATTATTGAGGAAAGAAAAAAGGAAAGTTTAAATAAATAAAAAAAACTCCCTCCACATCAATCCGAATATATTCATAAATTATTAAAATATGATATGGAAAAAGGTAAAAATACTAGTGGCTAATGACAAGGAATCATCTAAATCAGGGATTCATATACTTGTTGAGTTAGCGGGAGCATTTGAGATTTTTTCTATAAAATTTATTTCATAAATATGTGTTAAAATAACAATATTATTTTTATTAATCTGTAAATAATACATTTATATGCAAGTCAGAGCATCCAAAAAATAATAAGAGATAAACTACAATAAAGAGTAATATTTTTTTTTAAATAAATAAAAAAGCACAATTACTGCAATTATTAAAAACGCACTTCTCTCACATATTATGTATTCAATTTGGGAGTGAAACATGATTATCTGTCTTTTTTTTATTGCACACTTTATCCTTGCCCAAAATTTAGAAAATCTGATCTACAAAATATACAAAAGCACTGTACCGAATAGGGATAATAATAACGTATAGAATTATATTATGGTATGATAATGACTTGTATTGAAAAATATAATTATTCCTGAAAAATTGTATTCCCCAAAAATGCCAATACGCGGTGTTGACATATCAATGCCGCGGTTTAACATAACAAAGACGTAAAAGGCAGACGGTGAATTTTCTATGTACAATATTTTAGTTTTTCACGCATTTTCTACCATCATACTGGAACATCATTTCCTTTTTTATAAAATACTCTCTCTTGATAAAGTTTGAGGCAAAAGTTATGTGATAAACTTTTCTGCTGATATATTTATTATGACTCTGTGCACGCTCTAGTCTTTAATAGTTTTGAATAAGCAGCTGACTTCAGAGAAACCCTTCTTCTTTTTCTTTTACTTCCGTCCTAAAATGCAAATCCGCAAACTACAAATTTATGAGGGTGCGTAAACAATTTGAACTTCGTGAAATTTAATTTTGTACGGACAATATTTGGAGAATAGTGATATTAAAAACAAATATCATTTTAATATTTTATTAATAAAAAAAATATGTATTAAAAATTATCTTTGAGTTGTTTTAAGCTTATTTTTTAGTATAAGAAGAGTTTTGCACTTTATATGCTGACTATATTTTTGACAAAAAAGACTCAAAGTCATTGTTATTGCACTTTATATTATTTTTAAATAAAGCACGTGATTTCTATAGTGTAATCTAAATTTTTCAACCTATATTATAAAGGCTGTGTTATTCATCTGCAGTGATATTAACGCATAAATGGTCAGATACGATGGTCGAATAATATTCATTCAATTAAAAAAACGTGTTAAATATTTTTACTTTACATTTCTACTAATGCCACATTAAATAGTGATTAAACCTGGGTCCTACGGCGCAGCGATTAGCGTATTGGGCGTAGTGGATCTCACGTGTTCGAGTCCCAGTACGAACAGCATTTATTCTGCTCGAAGACATGGATATGTGTGATGTCTAAAAAATCCTTCTCACTCTTTCCTATTCTTAAATATCTGGGCGTAGCGAGAGCGATTAATTAACCACTAGTTCTGTCTTAGCCTTATTCTTCTATCTTTACTTACTCTCTTTAAAGAAAAAAGGTTGAGAGATTGAGTAACAAACAGTTGTCGTAGAAAAATGTCTGTTGAGACACCTCAATTAGAAGGACATATGCTCTAAATTGGTAACGGACATGTATTTTTAAAAAAGCATTCAAAAATATATATGGCTCATTCTGATAATTATGTACTGTTTTAGATCAATGCATGAAGTTTTACACCCGAATTTAGACCTAATCCCAGAATTGTGGGGTTGTAATGCAAAACGCACTAATTCCAAAAATCAAGCTAAATACTTTAACGAATAACACAAACAAAATAACATTTGCATATAAATATGATTTCCCATTTGAAAACGACAGTGTTTTAGACATTCTATATTAAAACTAATAGCACCAGTTGGTTCCTTAGGCTTGAATTACCCTATCTGCATACCTAACTCAATATCGATCATTTTGGAAATAGTACGTTTTGCATTATAGCCCCATAATTGTGTCCACAAAAAGACTTACACCGTTGACAACTTGGCTTCATGACTAAAAATAAATATGGATACTTAAAAAATAGCAATTACTTTAAAGCTAACGAATATTGTATAATAAAATAAAATGCCTTTATTTATTGAGACATATATATCCATTCACGACATTAGAGAGTGAACATTAAATTGAAGAATTGATATGTTAATACAAAAAAGTTTTTTTCTTTTGAATATAGCACAACTTCCAAGGTTGAACAAGTGGACATAAATCTCTAAAACTTATAAATAGCTAATTCACAATATTTATCGTAATATAAATCAAGAAATAGCACCAGAAATGACCAAACTTGCGTTATTTACGACATTAAAAAAATATCTATTTTTATTTCCAACGTGTGAACTAATATACTTTAACATTTTATTTAAAACTAATGATATTTAAATGTTATAATAAAATTTATAATATTATGTCCAACCCAAAAGTTAAGTTATTGTTTGGTAGCAAGCATTTTAATAATCCAGGATGCGATGTCGCAATTCGATAATTTATGTTTTTTAAATAAAGTTTGTTACGTGGCTAACAATTTTCGAGCACACAGTATATTGTATATATGTAGCTTAGCATATTTATTTTTTTATAATTTATAGTTTATTAATTTTGTTCAATATTCTTTATTTTTAGTATGTATATTTTAATTATTAATTTTTAGTCCAAAAGTCAAATATTTTTTGATCGATTTATCGTAAATGTAGATACAAAAATTGTGATAAACATAATAGTATTAGTAAGCTTGGGACATTTCCATATTAAAAGTGATATTATTTGTTAGCAAATAATACTACATATTCTTATGATTGTTTATACATTATTTTACACATTGGCTCATTAGAAGTGAAGTGAGCTAATTAGTATTTTAGAAACAAAATAGATGCGCTGTAATATTCTACACGTCTTAATGTATCGTAAACGTAAAGTTGCCTCTCAAGTTATCTCCGTAAAATAAAAATATGCAATCCACCAAAACACCAAATACCGAGTATTTAAAAGTCTCAGAAAAAAGGTTTTCCATTTTACTAGTTGGCTCACTTCACATCTCAAAGGTCTACATGTACAACTTATAGTAACACAAATTCTGTTTCAGTTATTATAACTTTTTAAATACAACTCTAAATTCGATTTCAGTATTTTATCAATTAAATGTGGTAGAAATAAAATAAAATTCTTCAAAAACTTTTATGAATGTTATTCAGGATAAAACCTAGCTCGTCCGTTTTTCCTTTTTCATTTTTCCTTTGTTTGTGAAAAAGGAAAGAGTCACTGAGGCGTAATCTATTTTTTGTTGAAGATGTCCTTGAAATATTTTACCTGCTGTTGGCACAAAAAATCTTAAATAATTTTATTATGTTCGAATCATAATTCTCAGTAAATGCTATTTTATTATAAAAATAAATTTACAAATGTAGTTAACAGAAAAATATTTTATATCGAGCTTAGCAAGCGGCAAAAAAAAATATTTAAGTATAAACTATAACAGTTTTTTTAAAAATTTTTATTGCGTTTTTAAATCTAAATGTTGGCATGTAATAAAAAATAATAAAAATACAAAAATGTGTGCACTATTGTTCACTGCGTGATCATTTACGTTTAGTTCACATATTGGTTTGGTCCAATCTTTGAATTTAGGTCCAACGTTACTGGTAAAATAATAAGTTAATATAGACTTTCATAGATACAACTGCTAATAATACTTTTAGAAATTTTTTGGTATCTTCAAGCCTTCTAAAAACACTTGTAACCTATAATCAATTACCTATACAATATTAAGCAAACTTATCAAACAGCTGACAGATATTAAGTGTTTTTTTAATCATACTATTAGCTAACATGTTACATCACCCACTGTGGTCTAGTTGGTAAGAAATTGCTCTTCCGATCTGGCTGATTTAAGATCAATTCTCGGTAAGGTCAATGTCAAAATTAGATTTTAAAATTTTTAATTTGAGACCTAAGACGTATTTGTGAAGTAAATTACCTTCGAATTGATCTTGAATGACTTACCAATAATGCTCATCAAGTTTGTCTTGCAGGATATTAAAACTATTATAAATATATATGTGGCATTAACTCTTACTATATACTAATTAAAAAAAAAACATTGAAATAAGTAAAGTTTTTAATAACGTGAGATTTTTCAAATAGCAGACTGAATATAGGCATCGAAAGAATGAAAGGCTAAAGAAATATAGCTGTGTGAACAACAATATATTGTAATATTCAATTAAATTTGATAAAATTTACATTCCACTGATCGTGTAACACGTGTTTTTCTTCTTTGAAAAGAAATTTCAGCGTGAATTAAAAAAATAGCAACACAATCAGTGGAATAATAAAATAATCAAATTTAATATTTAATTAATAATAATTGCCCACATGCCTACTGCCGAATCAATTAAAAACATAACAGGTATAATCGATCACAGATTGCCTACACCAGAAGATTAAATCTACCAAAGACCTAAAAATATATGAATATTGTTTTCTTCTCCTGTTTTCATCTTCTTTCGAAGGTTAGCGACGATTCTCTTTAAGGACAACTGTCTGAAGCCACCGACACAGACCACTTGCAAATGGTGCGTAACCAAAATAATATTTGTTTACATTACCAGTGCATTTTCTCCCATGTAACGCGGTGGAACGGCGTTCTGGCACATTTTTTATGTTTCAAATCAATATTAGAAAAAAGATATTTTTCATTTGCTTTGAAATCTTTTAATTGTTTCCATGGAAACTTTTGACTGTTTGTCCGTATCTTAAGTCTTGTCTCAATTTTATGTACTAAATATCGTAACACGCGTGAATTAATGTCATAAAACAAACAAATATCAGCTCCATAGACTTACTCTGTGACCAGAACCTGGGGGTTAATTTAGTGTACTTTTTGTGTCATGCTGTTTCCAATCCTAACAGCTCGCAAAATACACCTTTGACTCTTATATCATTAAAAATACATTTATTGGTAGTCACTCAATGGAAAGCAAGGCTTTGGTAACGGATGTCGCAGATTCGACTCCCAGTGCGAACAGCATTTTTTCCTAATCGATTTATCGATTTCTGTTCGAAAACGTGGGTGTTTTTGATATCTAAAATATTTAAAAAGGAAAAATCCCAATCTGATTGATTACAACTCATTAGTATCATTAGTATCATTATCTGTTTGTTTTATTTCGATTCTACACCTCCTTCCTTGCTCCTCTTAAAAGAAAAAAAACCCAAAACACCATTTTGTAATTTCATAATTTTAAAATGTTAGAATCAATCTTGCTTCATTACTTAAGCAAACTTTGCGATAGTAAGTCTGAAGATGCCTCTGAAAGAGGCGAAACACGTGTCACAGTTAGTAACACAATAGGTGGAATAATCAAAGTTAATTTAAATTTTCTATTAAAATGAACTTCCACAAAGCTACCACCAAAACCATCGAAAGTACTAAAATATTTCCTCTTTAATTTTCATTATTATTTAGTACCCTGAACCGATCCTAAAATTACTTTCTTTAAAAAAAGACAAGTTTAAGAAATGACTTACAACGAGTTCTCGTTTAAATACTTCCGTTAAAATATCTCCATTAGAAAGCCATATGCTCCACACTGGGAACGGAAATGAATTAGAAAAAAACTTAAGTCTAAACCTTGTCAAGGAGTGAGTTTCGGCACCTTTTTTTTTTTTTTTAAAGCACTGCATATTATTATCTTTCTGATGGTCTGAATATTTTTTTCGCATGCTTTACTGTTTTCATGGTCGCATTCTATGATATTCATCGTTCAATAATAATTTCAAACGTAAACAATAAATCTGCCAAACAAACTCGACCACTTATTTAAATTATTGCTATTTTAAAAGAGATGTTTATATTCCAAAAATGGCAACACTGCTAAAATTATTATAATTTAAAAAATTTGCAAGTCAGTGATAAAATCACCACTTGCGTACGTGTAACAACCTGCCATTCAAAGCTCCATTTAAAAAAAAATGTTCCGTGTTCACACCGAGTTAAACACAAATGCTTCTACATAATTAAACATTTTTTCTCTTTAGTACACAATCATAATATCGGTAAGGTCAGAAATATACTTTAAACATCCCACGGCCTCATTCAGTTTCATTCACACATTTTTTAAATGTTAATCTAAATCGGTATTGCCGAAGACAATTTTTTGTATCAATAACAAATTATTGCAAATCAGCAGCCTTAAGCTATTATTCAGTATCTACAAAAATATCAACGCGCGAATTAATAAATATTATGTATAAATGTATAATTCATGTAAATATTTTTTTTTAGATTTTCACGTTTTGGTAATTTCTGTTTGAAAGCATAATTCATCCGTTTAATATCCAAATTTGCAACTGGAAGGAGCTAAAAAGCAAACAACGTCATCACGAAAGTCTTCTTAATTACGTATATCTAATATGTAAAAATTAATGTTTGTTTGTTCGCCACACCGCCCATCAGATTGCAATAAAACTTTGAGAAACTTTTTGTTTGCACTTCCGGAAAGGTTATAATAGGATTAATAAAATTAACTTACAGTGGGTATTATATATAAAAATCAATGTTTGTATGTCTGCCATACAGTTAATTTTGACAACGTATGCTTGCACTTGCACTTGTATAGTGAAATTAACTTACAGTAGGTGGCGCGTGCGCCGTATCATAGACAATCGGCAGCAAACGTCAAACAGACAGAAAAAGAAAACATTAAAACACCAACACTATCTTTCTTTGAGTGGGATTGCAACGCTTGCCGTTAACCGGCTAGTATTGTATAATAATTAATGAATATTTGTTATAAAGTATAATTAGAAATAGTAAAATATTGTACTAGATAAAAAAAGTGTATAAAAATTTGTTTTTGTAAGTTTAAATATTCAGTTTTAACTTTAGTCTCCTGAATAATTAAGGTAAACTGATTTGAAGGTAAACGAATTATAATATATTATGCACTGGGTAAATTGATAATTTTCTAAAACGTATCCAAATGATCACATCTTGGTTGGTGACTTAAAACTCACTCAAATAAATACAAACATAAATGTGCCCTCAAAAAGTAAAGTGAGCCAAGTAGTAAAATGTTTAATTTTATTTTTTTTAATTCATGATTTATTTAACCTAATACAAATACTATGTCATGTGCTATGTTTAGCGTGAAGAAGAAGATGGCATACATAGAAACGTCTTTGGTTCCTTCCTTATTAACTTCCTCATAGATATTGAAGACAAAACCATTCCAGTAGTGTTTAAGAGCGATATAAAGCAAAAGCTATCGCGGTAGAATAAAGTACATTTATGTGTCTCCTTAAAACTTTTACTTTTTGAGATTCGAGGTTGTAGAGAATACCGACGATATCTGGTATATCACAAGCCTAAAATGTTGATGTTCGCAAATGTCTTAAATGATATTATGACATAAAATAGACGAATTAATGACTGTTCAAATCTATCAATCTTGACTGGACATAGAAGCAAAGAAGTGCGGTTTCAGACAAAGTCCTTTCAAATCAAAAAGTTTCCAGGCGGACAGCCATTGAGTATTTGTACCGTGGTATAATTTAAAACCAGAATACCTTTATTTTCATTTTTAAATCCGGTATTTCGGAATTGAAAAAACAATAGAAATACCGGTATCTTATTACCAGAAATACCGGTATTGTAATCCCTAATTATGATATATATAAAAAGTTGAACACTCAAAAGTTATTTTTACATAGTAGCCAAACAAGAATTTCATCGCATTGCTAATCCAAATGACCGGTACAGAAATTAAGAGTGTTTTTAATTCAACGATGGCATATTGAAATATTATTTATAAAATGAGGACAGAACGAGGTGGGTAGAGACAGAACATAGTAAGCATTTTTAAAGGCTTTCTGCCCACCCGCTTTGGGAACAGTCTTGCCTTAAATCAACTCCATTGTTTGTTCTTTCGTGAATGATATCATTATGTAGAGTAGTAATTATACAGTAGAAGCAATGGTTGAAATTGCTATACGCTCTTTTTTTTAGTTAATATATTTAATTTGAAACGTTCAAATTTTGAACACGGTTAGTTCACGGGTGAAATTTAAAATCGCTTAAGAGTGTACTAAATTTGAACGTTTTAAATTAAATATGTTACAATTCCACCAAGCACTTTCAGTTGAAGTCTTACATTAAGTAAAATAATATTTGATCAATATTTAACACTTCATAGTTAATACGTTAGAACAGGGATTGCCAACTAGGTGTCCGCGGTCGTCATGGCACCCGCCGACCGATTTTGGTGCGCCCACCATTTAATTTGTGCAAATCGTTAAATTCCTGGGTTATAAATAACCGTGAAAAAATGGGGTGCTCGCCGCCCTAACAATATTTTAGAGTGCACTCTAGGGGTCAAAAAGATTGGTAACCCCTGCGTTAGAAGGTAAATAAAAAAAATACGAAAAAATCTAATAATACTTTTTAAATAAACTAAATAATTGTTTGAATAAACCTATCAACATAAAACAGATTCATAATAATTTTGATATTTTTGGTTCAAATTATGTTACCAGTTCAGTAGTAGATAGGAGGAAAAATAATACTGAAAATAAATATTTTACCAACGGCTTCCACGTATATATCTCACATAATATTAAATATATTATAACACCACACCAAAATCTATAACGACCACAGACCATAATAGTCGTATGTTATTTTTCTTCAAATGTCTTGGCACCATATTTTCAAATATATAGATATCGTCTTAATGTTCATGGCAATTTGGGTAGCGGTGATGGAGTTTTTTTTATTTGGCTTGGCGATAGCGTCGTAAAAATAATGGAAAACGATAAAATCGAATTGTAAATTTTCACAGCGTCAGATTCAAGAGGGAAAGTGTGAAATAAAAAGTCAAACTTCTCGCTTCGTAAATATTTATGTATAGCACTGTAATAATTATATAGATGTATTTATTATACAATATTATTTTTAAAAGGCAGATGTGAATGTATGTAACCTTTGTATCTTACTGAATATTTGGAATAACAATCTTACATTAGGTTGTGGAGTCGGAGTTGAAGTCGGAAAAATCTTACTATTCAGACTTATTGAAAAATCATTTTTAACATTTAAACGCCCGTGGACTTTTCGCGAAATATTTGCATGACCTGTAGCTTTTATAAAAATAATTATATCTCTAAAGCTAGTCAGCGTATGTGGGTAAAATGAAAAGCATTAGCAAGATAAAAGATTTTTTATAATTAACAAAAGCTTTATTTACAATTTTTCACATTTTGATAAAATAATTAAAACGATAAAAATTAGACAAAACTTTAAAAATTTAAACCATAAAATTACAAAAAATAGAGAATTTTCTAAGTATAGAAAAAATCTGTATTTCCATTGAAATATGTTGTATGGTGTGGATAAAGCTGATTTATTACGGTCCGCCTAACACAACGCTTATTCCAAGAGTCGATATTGTAACGCAGATGTTTATATTACTCAATATGACAAAAATATTGAAAATATACATCGAAACTGAAAATAAAATTATGGATCGGTATCTCAAAGCCATCATTTATGTAAGCTAATATTCATATTTTGAATAATATTATCACAAATCAGTGTAATCTGATAGCGAAATGTACCATAATTACTGGTCCCGTACGGGACCACTGGGCGTTTAAAGGGTAATAATGTGTATTCGAACCACAATAGTCCATAGTGTTGCCACTGCATGCTAGGCTGACTAAAGATGATCTGATGTTGAGCATATACATATATAAGTTTAAATGAAATGATTGAAGATTCTTTTCTAACCTGACTCCATAGCCCCGCATTTTAAATTACTTGTATCATGTTTTAATCGACAATTCTAGGTGGAAAGACATTTTTTAAATGAATTCAATTGTTATACTGAAAATTTTCGCTTGAATGAAACCAATTCTGATCTTTTGATAAAATTTAACGATTAAAACAAAAACAGACAAATACTCTTATAAATAAATCAACGAATAACATTTTAAATCCTAATTATGTTTTATTACTACTATCATTAAGGTGCTCAATTCCGGAAATAGGATATTGAAATGGCGTTCGTGAATTGCGATATATCCGGTGAGAACACGTTATCCGATTATTTAAAGGATGTTAGGCATGTTAAAACTATTCCATTCCATATTTTTACTAATTACAAATGGAATACTAAATTCGTCACATTTAAATAGGGTAGACAGGGTTGAAAAAATCGCGCACTTTGGTGTTTTTGTCAATCCTAAGTTGCCATCTAATTCAAATTAGTTTTTTTAATCTTAGAACATCTGGTAATTAATAAATTGTGAGAAATTAACAATTCAATGCAGTCATTTTTATAATTTAAGATTTCGACCGAAGGTGCTTAGTGGAATTTCAATTTAAAATTTGAATCGTTCAAATTATATACATTCACACAAGTTTTGGCACTAACGACTCGGGTTTCGCATTTCGGCATCTCCAGGCGTTCAAGTGCACGGTCAGTTCGAGTTTATCCGTGCACTTGAACGCCTGAAGATGCTGAAAGGCGAAACCCGGGTTGTTAGTGTTATGGATATATTTTTACTAAAACACTAATTTAAATTAAATGTTCTTTCAACTTTATTCCATGAATATAAATTTACACTTTATAAACAAGTCACTCAATCTTATTAATCAAAATGATACGATATGGGTATCGAGGAGTCTCTACTTCGTAATAAAACGTTTCGATTTGAACTAGCTAGATTTGGAGAGAAGGAATTTGATATCGATATAGATTTATTGTTACAAGTTGTCATAGATAATTTAACATAGCACTCTATGTTATAATGTTGTGTATACATATGTGTGTGTCACCCGCTGTAGTCTAGTTGGCTAGAGCTTGCTCTAACGACTAGGTGGGTCTGGGTTCGACTCCCGGTAAGGTCAATGTCAAATTGGATTTTTTCAATTTTAATTTGAGATCTAAGAGACATGGGTGTTTGTGAAGTTAATTCTCCTTGAGTTAATCTCATGTGGCTTACATATATTCTCATCGAGTATATCTCGTTTGATCTTTCAACATCAGAACATTTGACGCATTGGCGTAAGCTGTAATGTCAAATATTTTTTTAAAAAATTGAAAAATAATAACATTAGTGACAAAACTTGTGTGACTTTTTCTTTTCTTTACTTTTCTTTTTGTTTCAATTCTAATTTTCCAATTCCATGTTTCAAACATTATAATTGAGTTATCAAAGTTGGTAAATACTTACCGTAATTACCGTAAGGTTGATTCGATCTGAGAATAATGTTTTTTTTTCTTTAACAAGCAGCTCGGCGGTCAACTTCAAAATAAACAAGGGGCTCGAGCGAGTCCTTTTGAGCCTCATCAGCCCACCCCTGTATGAACCTAAAACCTGATGCTCGATATGCAAGCAATACCTTTGTGCAAACTGTATTGTATAACATAAAACGCTTCATAAATAATGACTTTACAATAATAACATGTAGAAAATACGAAAGAAAATAATATTTAACCCGTTAATCACCGGCTACAGATGAAGGCAATGACATTAATCACGGACCACATAATAACTGAGTCAGTATTATAAAATAAATGTTGCACAATGCACTTTTGACTGGGTGAATGATTAAATGCAAGTGCAGTCAGTGGCGTACGTGCAGTGCTATAAAAGGCATATAGTTTATTTTGCACTGTATGATTGAAAAAGTACCATCAAAGAAAAATAACTCTAGAATATTTATATCGATAGTGTAATGTTTTAATTGTAGAAGTAGTTTGTCTATGTTGAATTAATAATAAGTTTTGGTTTATAATTTCTATAACTTTGCTGAACACTTATTTGACAATTTTATTTATAAAGTAAACAAATCAACGTCAAGTTTTCCAAAATGTCACATATGTATGTAGAATGTTTTCAACCAAGAAGGGCCATTTTAGTACTTGGTATGTCATCGAAAAAAATATTTAACCAAATTCAAATATCAATGTCAAAGCGCCAAACCAGCCTATACTATTTTTTTGAACTGAGATAATGCGACTCTATTTTTATGTGAAATTGTTAATTTAATGCAATTGTTTTGTTTATTATATATCAAATATATTCTATTACTTGTTCTGTAAAAATAGAAATGTGAAGTCTTTTATGTAAAGATACTAGTTTTTATTTTATGTCAAAACCATAGACATTGAATTTAGTTTTGCTAAAAAAATCGAAAATCACGTTTTCTATAAAAGCGATAGAAAGTATGTAGCTATAATAGGCCTGGTATTTTTTGAAGACTTTACAACTAGAGCTTTTAAATAAACATTGTGTAATTTAATTTTTGGATGGCTTATTTTTTATTTTTTGTTGTATAGGTGAGTTTGGCTCTATATTTTTTCATACAATCAAACGGTTTTTTTTAAAGCAGTATTTTTTACCTTTTTTGGCAAACCGCTCATATAATATCATGACCATGTTAGAGTTATACAAAAAATTACTTTTGAAAAAACCGGTTTTCGGATGACAATATTGTTCTAAAACCGGTTTTATCCGGTTTTCGAAGTTTTACAAAAAATGGATAGTTCAATTATAGCGAGAAAAAGTTCAATTTTTTAATGTTGTTTATTTATATACATAATAATGCACAAGAAATTATTTGGTGTTACTCTTCAGAAAATATGATTTAAGAAAACACAAAACGTCCACTGTAACAAATTTTCCTGATATCGAAAGTACCCTTTCGATGGGTAATGAATGATGTGGGGCATATGATCTTTAAGCCTTCAAATAAAAGATCCAAATTTTCTGTCCTCTTGTTTATCGACTCGTTTATGGAAAATTCGGCATAACCGGTTACGAAATTGAAAAACCGGTTTTCGAATGCCACAAATTTATCAAAAATACCGGTTTTTGAAAACCGACAAGCCCTAATAATGACTATGGTGTAGGTGAGTCAAAAATGTCTGTTCAAAAGTAGTCAAATTTTAAGGAATTATATTCAAACAATTGATGCACAATAGCTTCGATATTAAGCCCTTAGTAAGAAAATACAGTAAGCCACTGTAGTGTATTCAGCTCTGCAAAGTGCATGGGTGTATGACATGAATTGCCACAATTGCACACCGATTTATTACTATTTATACGCAGATCCTGTCTCTCCAAAACTTTTCATTTCAAACGAGATTGAATGGTTTTATTATGATATCTGATATTTCATTGGAGAACAGCCTTGGATAGTAATAAACAATTTATTTCGAACATTAATGACATACACGGCATTAAATGCAGATCGTATTGTCGTCACATCAAATAAACAAGGTTCCATCTGTAAAAAAACTAAAACTGTGTAGGATAAGCAATTTAAGATTCCAGAAGATTTAACTATTTGTAGAAACGATATTGTAAATTAAAAGTATAAATATTATCAGAATTAAAGTATATCTTACATATTAATTTAATTTAAATGTCGTAATTATATTAGCCGTCTGTGTGGTGAAGTGGTCAACGCCGTTGGTTTTGATTACGGATGTCACGGGTTTGAATCCCAGTACGGACAGTTTTATAAATTGATTTTTCAATCGATTTATGAATTTCTGTTCGAAGGCATGGATGTATGTGTTGTCTTGAATTCCACCCTCCCAACCTATCCTATGAACGAGGTGTATGGAGAGCGACTAGCTTACCACTAGTCATGCCTAGCTCTATCCTTCTATTCCTACTCTCTTTGGAAAAAGAGAGGTTGAGTAACAAGCAGTTCTCGTAGAAACACTTCTGTTGAGATAAACTCCATTAGGAGTCCATATGCTCCACATTGGGAGCGGAAATGGTAAATATATATATAAGCATATTAAGAATGGACGAAACTGTAGATAGGACTTTGGTTCTTTAAAATGTTCTTAAATGGTTGAAAGAAATCTGTAGATAGAACCTTAGTGCAATAATTATTGTTTTAATTAGGATGCTAAAATAGACGAGATGATTTCATTGTGTATCTCTTATTTTCATTGGGATTTAAAACACATAATGAAAGTAATTAATCTTTAAGTAGTAATATAAAAGTTTGTATCTTACCCTCTGCTTGAGTCCAGAAGAAAATAACAAACCCCGAATTTTATTTTAATTTAACATAATATTTGGAATGTTTTATAGTCTGATGATGCTTTTCAAAGAAGCGAAAAACTTGTCACATTCTGTTAAGTGGAGTAACATAGGAGGAGCAAACATTCAAAAAGTGATTTGTCGCAAAAATACAGAGCTTGGTAAATGATGAATTGAGTGTTGGAGAAATCATGGTTTGCTTGAAAGCGCCAAATTCATGATTTAATTTTTATAGACAAAAAACTTTTTTGTACACTAATTGTGATTTACATTCATAGATTTTATTATGGTCTTTTAGAACTGAAATCAAACGGCATGTTGAAAAATTTGTGACAAATCACTTTTTGAATGTTTGCTCTTCATTATTGTTATCAAATTTAGTTTTATACTGTAATTGTTATTTATGATGAAACTATTACACAAAAAACTAGGGCCATATGAGTCGTAAAATGCTTTTCAATCTAAAGCCACATCAATAAAACTAGCAGGCATCTCGAGTTGAAAGGTCATTCTGATTATTGAATTCTACATTTAAAAAAAGCATTTAATAACAGGGCAACCTCTCTGATTAGCAACAGTGATGACTTTCTCATGCCTTGATCCGAATAACCTATCCATCTTTAACCTCTTGTTATATAAACACATCAAATGATATAACAAGGCTTTAATCGTTAACTATTCAACATAAATTATTTGACGATTATTTGCTGATTTTTTTTGTAATTTTAAACATACTCTCTTTTAATACACGCCTTTGAAATGACACTATCCACTTAAAGGAACGCATATTATATTTTTACACGAATTATTTGTTCTAACAATACAACACAGGAGTTGATAACGGATTCTTAATATTACGAAATTCAACAATATAAGACATAAATAACAAAAAGCTTCATTAGATTTTAACACGTTAGACGTGTCAGAAATTTGTAGCGTTGAAAGCGTTTTACGTCGAGTCGCTCATAAAAGTTCCCTTATATGATCAAGTAGCATTTAATACCACTATTTTTTTCATAGTAAAAATACATGTTATTTACTTATTGGGTCTTCATTATTAACTTTATTTACACGATACCACAATGTTGCAATTTAAAAAAAAAATCTACTAATTTCTAATATTCAATTATATTTTGTTTGTTTCTACATTGTAAAAATTACTAATTCATAATTTGACAATCTTTTGCAATGTAGTGAGAGTGATTTTCTAACCATAAGTTCTGTCTTAGCCCTATCCTTTTACTCTACTCTGTACGAAAAAGAGAGATTGAAAAAAAAACATGACTAATGTCTTTAGTATATTGTCGTATTTCTTATAAAACATTATAAATCGAGTAAATATCTTCATATATTCTGGAGGGAGATAAATGTATAAAGAGTGAGCAACTTATTTGAAACGTTATTTACTAAATAACATATATACAGTGGAACCCCGATCTACCGTTCTCGCTTTATTCGTTTTCCCGCATTGATCATTTACTTTTGATAGTCCCGTCCCGGCCCTTCTTTCTCCTCTTTCATTCCTCAATTCCTCGATAAATCGTCTAAATATTATGGCCCCATCACAAGTATTATCCCGATTGACCGTTTTTGTTGATTTGTTATTTCGCTTATAATTATGTAGTCTCGCCTCGCATCTCGTTTCGCGATTCACAACTAAAATGTCATAATGAAGAAAACTAGAACTTTATCTAAGAAACTGAAAACAATTCAAGTGATCGAAAAAATCCAGGAGAAAAACGAATTTATATAGCAAAAAGAGTTAATTTAGAAAAGTAAGCGAATTTGAAGAAGACGCTCAGACATTGCGTTCTTTAATGTTAGTTTTTCGGCCCTCGGGAGTCATTAAAATTGGTTGATATTGCCATATTATTTAATACCATACGTTTTTTTACCAAATGACACAAAATATCTATAGCAATTTACAGACACACTCGCAAAATAAGCGTAGAACTAAAACGGTTAGTAAAAAAGTGTAAATAATTAAATATTTATTTTGGTAAGATTTCCTGATTATCGGTTTTCCGAATTTTTCGTTTGCTTATTACGGTTCCTTGAAAAACGTAGAATCAAGATTCTACTGTATTTACTGCTAAAGAAGAAGTTAAAATTGTATCGTGACAATGATGCTTTATGTATAGTGTATGATTATTGACTTGTTCACTTAGCAACCGCGTTCAATAAAAGATTCCAAAGCGGTTGCTAACTGAATAGTGAGATGGTAAAATATTTATATTTGATTTAGTGTCTAACTATACCCATATGGCATGCCAGTGCCCTTTGACAAAGAGGAAAACGTATTCTGTTAAATGGTAGATTTTTTTGTAATTATTATTGACGTGCGTCCATCAATATAATAACACGTACGTATCTCGAATCATTCGACATATTAAAAGTCCCAACAATTTACAAGCGGAGATGTAACAAGGTGCATGAAGGTATTTTTTTTTTATTCTGATCATAAATCATGATCAATACAACTATGATCTATTGTTCATAAACGCCATGCGTTGAATTCTTGTCAGGTACTACATGATTATGGACAACGTTTAAAGATTTTAGTTTGAAAAGCGGTTGTAAATAATTTTATTAATCGATTTGACATAACGTAAAACATGGCTTTAAAAAAAGAGCACTGGAAAAATCTAAAAATTCATACTGAAAGCCGATCTATTCAGTTGACTGACTATTCAGTTGACTGATCAGTTGACAATGCTCGCAATGAGCGAAACCGGTCCTGACAAGTGGAATGAAGTGCAAAGGATTATTGTGTTTTTATTAATATAATGCCTTTCCACCAAGTATTGACAGTGAACATTTTAAAAGTGATTATTGAATTTACACCATGTTAATTCCTAATGGGGGAGCATATGAGCTCGTAATGAAACTGTTTAACGTTAACTGGATGTATCTTAATTGCTCATTAGTGTATACATATTGTATAAGAAAGTACAAGTAGTTAGCAATCGCTCTCTCTATACGCTTTTTATAAATTATAAGAGGCAGTGGCGGATCCTGAAATTGTCTCAGAAGGGGGGCATTAAATTCGAAATAAACATCTAGTACATAAAAATGAATGTTTGTTTGTTCGTACTCTATGGGCTGCCAAACCGAAGATTCAATTGCAACACAACTTTGACAAACTTTTTGCATGCACTTGCGCGAAGTTTATAGGCATAATAAAATTAGCCTACGGTAGGTCTTATATATAAAAATCAATGTTTGTATGTCTGCCATACTGTTGAAGAACTTGCGCAGTATGTGGCGCGTGTGTCGTACCATATAAAATCGGCAGCAAACGTCAAACTGACAGAAAAAGAAGACATGCAGTTCAATAAACACAATAAAAACACAAACACTTTCTTTCTTTGAGTGGCATTGCAACGCTTGCCAGGAATCGGCTAGTAATACAAAACAAATAGATGATTTAAAAATAATATACCTATATAAAAATAGTCGATACATAATTAAGTATGTATTTTATATAATGCAATGTTTGTATGTCTGCCATACAGTTAATTTTGACAACGTATGCTTGCACTTGCACTTGTATAGTGAAATTAACTTACAGTAGGTGGCGCGTGTGCCGTATCATAGACAATCGGCAGCAAACGTCAAACTGACAGAAAAAGAAGACGTGCAGTTCAATAAACACAATAAAAACACAAACACTTTCTTTCTTCGGGAATCGGCTAGTAATACAAAACAAATAGATGATTTAAAAATAATATACCTATATAAAAATAGTCGATACATAATTAAGTATGTATTTTATAAAACATTGTAAACTAAACAATCAAAGAGCCATTAAAGTGTTAATCAATTAGAAAAATGGAAAATAAATTATCCTCAGGGGGGGGGGCATGGCCCCCATGGCCTCCCCCTTGGATCCGCCAATGATAAGAGGATGAAAAGAAATATTAACTTCATAGGTATCATTCTCTTTGCACAATACCATAATCAATTTAGAGATCAATGCATAAAATGTTCCCTAAGGGAACTCAAACCTTTGGTACCGGCAACAGAATAGGATGTAACCTAAAAAGTGTTGACCATTTAACCACAAGGCATGCAGTTTTAAACATACCATTCTAAACAAGTTGTATTTATTTGGTGTTTTCTTGACATAAGCAGCAATCACCTTTAAGCTACTCACCATTCTTGATGGAAAGGCATTACACAAAAAAACTATTGTCTCATTTCACATTTTTTATCAAAGATCAGGACAGGTGTATTTTATTTTACCAATTATTTCTCACACCTTGTTGGTCTTACTTATTTTTTGCTTAAATAACCGTGTATATTTTTATCATTTAATGGTATTAAATTTGAATCGTTTAGATTATGTACATTCACACATATTTTGTCACTGACGACCCGGTTTTCGCCTTTCGACATCTTCAGGCGTTCAAGTGCACGGCACTAAAAATTAGCTATGAAGTAAACTCGAAGAACTTTGAAGCTAACGTGCCCTAGTACTAAAAGATCCATACATTTGATATCCAAAAAAAAAATGAAAACGGGAATCGTACCAGGACCTGTCTGGTCGGTAGAGTAAGCTCTAACAAAATTGAATACAGCGAGTGAAGATAATAGCAATACTGGTAAGCGAAACGAATTGTGATCTTTAGTAAAAAAAATGGGAATCATTACAAAAAAGTGTTTTCATTATATTTTAATTGATAGTAATATTTGAAAATAGACACCTCAATACTTTTACGTCAACCTTGCACAATGAACGGATGTACACCGCGTCCAGACATACAAATGTTATGCATGCATGTTGTTGGCTGGTTGCATATCATAATATAAGAATATTTATTCTTAATGCATTGTAATACCATATTCTAAGAAAGCTCAACCGATTTCATTATTTAAAAAATATATATGAGAGCTCTGGAAACAAAGACGGCAGTTTTCATAGTCTTAAAAAATATGTTGAAAATTTTTGATATAACTTCTGAAAAAAGTTAAATATTCTTTGATCAATTCGGCGGTAAATTTATGAAAGTTCATTGCTAATAAAAAATTTAAATTTAAAAAAAAAATATTTTACTTTGAGTGCCACAACTTGTGACATGTGTTTTTCATTTTTTAGAAACATCATCAGACAATCTATCGCAACGTTAATGAAAAAACTAAAAATTGATTCTAATATTATGTTAAAGAATAAAAGTTGAATTAAAAGGACAAAACCCGACTTTTAATATTATATTAAATATTCTTGTTAGTATTGTTATTTTGGTTTTTTAATATTTTTTACATTGTTTTACGAAATTCTTTTATTAACTGCCGTGTTTGTATTACAGCACTATGTAAACTGCCGCTTTTGTTGTAAACTCGATTTTAACTGTTCGAAAATGTACACAGTAAAGAATTTTTTAAAATTCAACTAATCACTTTATGCAGAATAGCCAGCTGTTCACGATGAAACATATAACTCATTTTCGACAATCATGGAGACTGACGACTTTTCCCTGACCTGGGAGGTTAGAAAAAAAAATATTTGTATATAAAGAGCTGGACATGGACATTTGATTTGAGAACTTACCGTACCACTCTAAAGTGTAAAATAGTACGACCGCTCCCATTGTGGAGCATATGGACTCTTAATGTAGCTTATCTTAACAAACGTTTTGTGACGAGAACTGCTTCTTACTCAGTCGCTAAACATTTTTTTTTCGATAAATCTATTGCAAAATGTTTTTAAACGTACTGAGAATCGAACCCGTGAGATCCGCAACGGAAACTTAAGGAATATTTTAATAATACTTAATCAAATTCACTTTCATAGAACTGACAGTTAGCTATCAGTAGTGCTGATAAGTTTCTTAAATATGGTAACCGGTAGAATATAAAATTTAATGATGACATGTTGCTAACCATTTTCGATGCTCGCGGGCACCCATGCTAGCGGCGATCGCATTAAATGATAAATTAAGTTTAATTTTATTTCACAAGCCTTCTCTCTCTAACTTATAACAATAATGTCATGAATCAAGACCACTTATCTCAAATATTACTACAATCGTAAAAAATAAAATATCATTTCAATTTGAGATTTTCATTCATTTTAAGAGCTGCTCAAACTTATAACAGGGTCTTTTATGCATGTTTTATGTCTTAATAAGAAATATATTTTAAAACCAATTTGGCTAAGCACTTGAGCCTTAAAAAAATTCATAGCCAAGCATGAGATAAAAATGTTTTACAACGGCTTAACCACAACGTTGTTATTTTATTATAATCATTTTTTTCTGTTTGCTAGAAGGTTTTATGCAGAAAGAATAAACGTTTAATGTCTAGAGAAGATTTTCTAATTCTAATGGAAATACAATTTGATCCATGAAATTGACACAAGCTAGTTTTTCCTCTTCCAAGTGCTATTTAAAAGAGTGCATAATTTATTTCAAAATAACTTACCAAAAGTTAGTTCCATTTAATAACCTGTTGGAATGATAATTGGAAAGAACAGTAAAAAATACTAACCCATTTTAAGGTGTTGATAAGGGGTGGGGAACCTTTTCATTTCTGAAAGCCACATTCATTTATCTGATTCAACAAAAGGTCGCTGTAAAGAAAACGTTGACACCCCCCCTTTTTTTTTCGACTTTCGAACATATAATGAGTTGATAACGCTAATTTTCCAAACGCTTGCGTACAATTTTTTGATCAAAGTGAATATTTTGATAATGTCGAAAAGCCGCATCGGAGTACCCAAAAGGCTGCAGGTTTCCTTCGATTGGTGTTGACTGTCAAACCTTGGTAGAAAGACGTTATATTAAAAAAATAAAACACGTTTTTTAACAATGGTCATGACCAATATCGCTAATCACGAACACTATCAACTGATGCTCGCTGATGTTAATTAAAAAACGTAGAATTACAATATTGTGATCAATTAGATTATTAAACAATAAAAACAATTTCTACGTCCAGTAAAATTGTTGAGTTTTCAAAAAAAGTTACCGCTAGTTATGTTTTCACGAGGACCTGTAAAGGTTTGAAAACATTTAGTGTAAAAATTGCGAATACAACAGAATATTCGATTTATTTAATATATTTACTTTTTTAAAATAAAATCTGTTATATCAGCTTCTGTGGGGTGTTTACTCCTTCAAGTTGGTTACGGTTGATTTTTATAGAAGGGAAAGGGTGGATTTTTGAACACTCATATACAATTTTAAGTAATAATTATTTAAGACACGTAACGTTACTATAGACACATATATAATATAATAATTTAATTAATATCAATAAGTTATAAAATATATCGACATACATTCTATTGCAAGAATGTAGAGTTTCAAGATTGACATAGGAATATTGGTCCTTATCTTTTGGCTCCAATTCAGTGTTTCACTCTTCTAATTCTTAAACACTCATATAATATAATAAATAATGTCAAACAGCAAAAGTACATATATGCGTTCTTAAATTCAATTATAATGCGTATATCGGAGAAGGAGCTTTAAGGCATATGTCAGATTTAACAAGCGAGTCCCCTCAGCCCAACTCTGCGTTATAAACTAATTATATTAATCTTAAGCTAAGCAAGGTATAATATGAGCCATAGTTTGAAAAGCACTGGGTGTATAAAAACAAAATAAAATATCTAATTGTTAACTTTTGCACTGTGGGCAATATTTCACTTTCACTTGTCATTGTTAGTTTTCATAATCATTTCTTTAGTGGAATACTCTCAGCCAATCTTAAGTACATTAATGTGTAAAAACTTACCTAATCACAATAAAATATAGTAATTATTTTCGTTTATAATTCATAAACACAATTCTCCGCCATTGTTTTCGACGTCTCAATAAATACTACCAGCATTTCCGCCAAATTAAATATTTTGAGTTATTAAAATCTAAAAATCAACACAGTTAAACAGAGAGAAAGTTTCTGTAAACAAAACTGATAATAACAATCATTCATAATGAATTAAAAGAACACGTAACCATACTAATTTACTATGAACACCTTTCTAACGGAACCGTGTCTTTTTTCAAAAAATCAAAAGGTTTTTATTTAATTCATTAGATACTAGCTTAATTATAATTACTTGACTTTCCTGCAAACTAAGATTCACATTGTAAAACTGGTTGGCTTAATAGGGGTAAGTTGTTATGTTAAAAAAATAACTGTTCATTGACAAGTACAAAAAACTGTGACAATTGACTTTGCGAAAAGATTTAGAGATAAAAAAAAATTGTGTGACTGGCAGATACAAAGAATATTTAGTTTATTGTTAATATTTCAAAGTTTCAATTAAATTATGACATTAAATGGGCGTAGCGAGAGTGATAAGTTAACCACTAGTCCTTTATACTTCTATCCCTACTACTCTCTTTGAAAAAAAAGAGATTGAGCGACTGTGTAACAAATAGTTTTCGTAGAAAAAGTCATGTTGAGATACCTCCATTAGGAGGCCATATTTTCCACATTAGGAGCAGACATGGATACAAAATAAACATTAAATAGATAAATGTATTATTTTTATGAGTCTTATTAGGTACTAATATCAGAAAGCGATGCAGCACGTACATATATTTTGTGCAGTACTGTTTTTGATTAAATATGCTCGCGTGCGCGGGGGAGGGGCGCAGGGAGGGGGGCTTGCAACTAAACTCTTAGCCTTGTACTGCCACTCCAGCAGTACTGACAGTACAAGACCAGCGTGCGATTTTTTTTTTATTTGGCTAGAACTTTTTCACAAGATAACGTAGAAATTATTTACAACCAAATGCAATCTACTAATATCGATGCATTTTCAATTAAAGGAAACTTAAAAAAATTAACTGTTACCATTATATAATACAAATACGAGATTCTTATAGCTAATTGTATTTATATTAGTCTCAGTAAGCGACAAATACGTGCGATGTTGTAATTAGGTATATAAAAGAAAGAAGCAAAAAAGACAGAATAATGAATTTTAAAAATAAAAAAAAATACTTATTAAGTATAATTTTAGATGTTAAAAATAAATAAGATCCAAGATACATTTTTAATCTACCGCAGCATCCCCAGATATTTTATTCACCAGCCGCCACTGGTTATAACCAATATTCAACAATATGTGTTTATTCAAAATGACATTTAACACGATCATAATTGTTGAAACGTTAATTGGCCAGAAAAACGCATTTATAAAAACGTATTTTTTTGTATGATATGCAAATACTTAATAATCTTATAACAATCTATACAACATAATGTTAATTCCACGTTGATAATTTTATCAGATTAACAATGTGAAAAAAAAGTCTTCCGCAAAAACGATCCATTATGCTTTTTTCTGTATACAGCCTTCAATGCTATACAAATATACCAGGACCTTTGATGAAGTGTAAAATAAAAAAACATCAGAAGCTTGCTTTAATTATGCAGTGGACATGCTTTGAATGCAGTCAAAAATGTTTCACATAACAACAATAATTGAGCCCATTAGAAGTGAAGTAAGCCAACTAATAAAATGGTAAGACTTTTAAGTCTTTACTTGGTGCTTTGGTGGATTGTATAATTTTTATTTAACTGATATAGCACTATTGCAATGTGCTACTAGCTGAGGTTGTTACTTTTACTTTTACGATACTTTAAGACGTGTAGAATAAAACAAAACATTTCATCTAACTTATAATTTTCTTAATTATTACTTGGCTCACTTCACCTCTAATGGGCACAATTAATAACCATTATACTAGAAGTATTTGTGATGTCAATTCTTCTCAAGTTGATCTCGAGTGACTTACAAAAATCTCATCGAGTTTATTTTGTATGATTATTCTACATTATGATATTTGGCGCATTGGGATTAGCTGTAGAGATACATCGAGAACTAATGCGTAAGATCTAGAATAGAATTGAAAGAATCTGAACGTATTTGATGTATATGATAATGTTATAATGATTTTGAAGGGAAATGAACCCAGAACTACACAACCGCTACGGTAAAGCTCTCTATATAGTTATACTGCTGGTTGTATAACTTAATATATAACAAATCCATGGATAATACGCTTACACTGAATCAAAAAGTTAACGAAATTATAATAAATACATTATTTTCTTAAATGTTCTTCGCTCTTAATGTGGAGTATATATACTTCTAATTGAGCTTATTTCAACAGAAGTTTACTAGGAGAACTCATTGTTACTTAATTTCCAAACCTCTATTTTAAGAGAGTGATAGTGGGGGATATAAGGAAGGATCGGACTAGTGGTTAAATAGTCTCCGTGCTTAAGACTGAATCTGTCGGAGGGAATTTTAAATATAACTGACATGAATGCTTTCGAACAATAATCCATAAATCGATTGAAAAATCAATTTATAATAACTGTCTATACTGGGATTCGTTATTGTGAGGACCATAACCGAAGCCAATGACGTTGATTACTGTACCACGAACACGTAAATACTATATTTACATAACTGAGGATCTCAATTTAAAAACCTGCCTAAAGACCACTTTTGATTTTTTTCAAATTTTGATGCCAGCTTATTCACTATTTCAATATCCACACAATCACTAAATTTGCGATTTCAAAACATTTCTAAATACAGAAAAAAACGTGTTTAGTCTCAAAGCCTACTCAAATCCAAAAAGCCTACAGCAGTTTTTTGCTATTTACCAACGATTTCGGTTTTTTGGGGTTAGGTAGGTTTTGAAACTGAATCGCTCATTACTAAAAAAGAATTCCTCAAAGTAATCGTCAATTTCATCATCAGTTAAATACAATTAATGCAACGCGTTTGTGATCTAATACAATTGATCAAGACACAGAGATGTCCTGCAATTTAGTCACTAATTTATTATAATGTAGTTCTACCAAGTAAGTGCCAATTAAATCAACAACTTATGTATCTTAAATGTTGATAAATCATGTGAATTACGACGCTTGCCTAAACTTCAATTCAATTCCGAGACAAAGAAAAAATCATTGTTATAAATTATTCAACGAATACATGGAAATGTACCCAAGGATTTTCAGTTAATCGTCTTGCTCTGACATAAAAAACGTTTGACAGTAGCTTTGAGTTAGAGGTCTGCACGGGCCGGGTTCGGGCGGGTAAGCGCAATTGATATTCGGGCTCGGGCCGGGCCCGGGTAAGGAATTTATTCTTTAGAAAAATATTTCAGACTATTTTCGTGTCATGAGTCAGCCATGACGATTTTAATTATTACTAGTTCTATAGCGAATCGTAAATTGTTGTAAATTTGTGAAAAACGGGTTTTTTTCGGTCTGTTGAGTATAAATCCGGGCTTCGGGTCGGGTTCGGGTAACAATTGCGGTATTAGCCCGGGCCGGGTCGGGTCGGAGTCTTTCGGGCTCGGACCGGGTAATTTTGTAAAATTTCGGCCCGTGCAGACCTCTACTTTGAGTAGTTAGAAATGACAGCTTAACTCGTGAGCGAGTTTTGCCAATACGAAAATCTCAAAAGAGCTATAAAAAATTAAGCTCTTATCCTTGGATGCCGCACCAAATCATCCATTTCAAAATTTATTTAAATCTCAATATGTAAAATTTGAATTGTTTGAATTTTTTATGTATCAATATGTAAATTTGTCTTTGAAAGTATGTTTATTATTGTCAGCGTCTGTATATTTTGGAATTTTCGATACATAATTCAATATATTCCGAAAGAAATGTACTGAATATTTTAAATATATTGAACATTTTGATTAATTTTTTTTGAATTTGAATCGTTCAAATTATGTACATTCACACAGATTTTGTCACTAACGAACCGGGTTTCGCCTTTCGGCATCTTAAGGCGTTCAGTTGCACGGATGAACTTGAACATTCATTTACTAAGCGTCAGTTTAAGTTCATCCGTGCACTTGAACGCCTGAAGATGCCGAAAGGCGAATCCCGGGTCGTTAGTCACAAAATCTGTGTGAATGTACTTAATTTGAACGATTCAAATTTAATATTGAAATTCCACCAAGCACCTTCAGTCGAAATCTTAAATTAAATTTTGATTCATATTTAATTTTTCTTTAATATTGTCACAAAAATAGCTTTATTAAAAACACTGATAATTCTCGGAGAAAAGAAATCGTATTTAGTAAAGTAAATACATTTTTTGAATTAATTAAGCAATTTTTTATTTGATGAAGTAGCGGTTTTACTCATCACAATTTTTTTTAGTTGCAAGTACTTTTAGTTGCAAGTCTTCGTTGTTACCAGGATGCCCAATTCCGGAATCCCGTCCAATTTCGCGATGTCGATATCATGGAATTGTGATAGTACTAATCCCGGAATTTCGGGAATGATTTTTTTTAAAAAAGTTGCGCGAGGGCTAAAAAAAGGCTCACATTTTTTTCGATTCCGCGTATATTTCTGAGTTTTTGGAGATCAGCAAAAAAAAACGTTGTTTCATTTTGGGAATTCGGTAAACTCCTGGTTTTTTTAATTCGACTGATTTTTTTTGAAAAATTCCAAGGTTTCAAAATCGCCGCGCAAAAAATTATCAATACCGAATTTAAACATGATTTATAGGTAAATCTTCCATTCCGGGATTGGAAAAATTGTGCGGGATTGGATGCCCTTGCTGTGACCGAAACCAGCTGTGATAATAACAAGCACATAATTAGTGGATAAAGTGCTTTTTATTTTAATAAAAGATTTAATACTTAATTTGAATAATTTATGAAAATAAAAAAAACCATAGAAGGTTTTCAAATGGGAGACAACATAAAAAAATACCACAAATATTCTATCACAGTATTTAGCCCTCAAAATGATTTTAGAGTAAATAAATCTTGACCAATGTTAAGGCGGTAATCTTATCTGAGCTAAATTAAGCAATTAATAAAAGCCACATACCTATGTACTCCATTTAAATTATTTACGCCAATGTTTTACTATAAAATAACACGAAAACCAAAATGGTGACCGCATTCAATTATTTTTATAATCGAAAATATTTCGAAACTTTGGTCGACAACCTTTTATTTATTTTTAAATATTGTCATTGAAATGAAGACGCCATGAAACAATTATTATTTGTCACATCTTTGTCATTTTTAATAATTCTATTTTGTAATATTTCAAGCCCCGAATAATTGTTAAAATCAATCTTTCACTATAAATTTCAATTGTTTTATATTTGTTATTATATTATGTCATAAGAAATTTACTTACATATATTATATTACAATTCTTATATCAGGAAAGAAAATCTTTAAAAAACAACAATATTGAAGGTTCTTAAATTATTAGATGATTAATTTATTTGTGCAGATTAGAGATGAAGTGAGCCAATTGGTATTTTAGAAAATATAATATTAGATGCGTTGTAATATTCTGCACGTCTTAAAGTATCGTAAAACTGAAATAACCTCAGTAAATACACATTGTAATTGTGTTCTTCGTAAAATAAAAATGTGCAATACACCAAAAACACCAAATAAAAACGTGTTTTTACTAAAAAGTCCAAGAAAAACGTTTTACCAGGTGTAATCTAGTACGGAAAGACTTTAATATAAATAAATATACAATATAGAATGGTTTATTTCAGCTTTTAAGTATTTGAAACTATTTTGAATTTTTCATTTTGGACTTGTATTGCCGAAAACTATAATTTTCGCTTGTATACCAATGTTTCTCATTCACTCCAACGTGAAAATTAAACGTGATTAAAAATAATTTGTATAGATGTCAATTTAAAAAAAAAACGACTTTTACGCCTACACGACTTCAATAATATAATACGACTCTGTAAATAAATTAATAAAAAATACTAATGCGTTATTAATAATATTATTTGTTCCCTTGATCTTGATTTTGCTTCGTATAATTTTTTTCAAGGCTCATTAAACAAAGTTTGTTGACCTGCGATTTTATTGCGGCAATATTGCAAACATTGAAATTAAAAATCGATAGGTAATAATTAATTCGCTAATCAAACTGGTCATAACTGGACATGAAAGCTTTACTGTTTCGGCTAGTTCATTTAAAAAATATTTTTTGTTACACTATTAAGATCGCAACTAGTTTCATATCGACTGTGGAAAGGAAAAAGAACTTAACCCTCAATTTTCCAAAACAGCTTTTCTTCGATAATCAAAATGTATACAACTTGACACACATTCTATCAAAAGGATGGAGACTGAAAATGCCGAATAAGTATCTAAATTTAGCTTTTAAGTTTGAAAAAAATGACTTTGTAAAAAATTAAAACCAAGAAAAAACATAGAAATAAAGGTTTTTCAGAAACAATTTCTTTAATTAATATTAGATTATGTCAATTAAACACCAGTTTAGAAGTATCCGTGCACTTCAAGGTTGTGTACAATTCATAATTTGCATATGACACAAAATCATCAAAACACGTTTTTAGCGCCTCCTGTAAACTTTGATATGTGTGGGTTACGTCCTTTTTCCTTTCCACAGTCGATATAATAAAGCAGTTTCAACCGATAGTTAAACATTCCAACAATCTCACAGTATGCAATTAATAATTAAATGTATAATAAACAACCGTTAGTCATTGTAGGAATAGAAAAAAAGTATAATGGATACAAATCTTTTTGTTCCAAATTTTATTTTAATAAAAGAACAGGTGTCTCGAAGTAGTTAGCATAGGGTAATAAAACAGTAAATAAATATATAAAAAAAAATGGAAACAATAATTATGGAAAATTATCAATCCTAGAATTCCGATATCCTTAAAATTCCGGGATCAAAAAAAGGATCTCTAGGATTGGATGTCGTAACTGCCATCGAATCCGAAGACGTTGAATGTTCAGTTGAAGCTCAGGAAATATATACAGTAAAACCCCCATTTACACTAAAGTCGGGACAGTGTAATTCGGGGTAGTGTAATTGGGGGAGTTTTCCTCATACAAAATAACGGATTCGGTGTTTTCCGTAAAAAATGCAAAACTAAGATTTCACTTAGCGATGCTTAGAATGCGACAGTGCAATTGAAGGATTTGCGGCGAATATTTTAAGCCAGCGCGTAATTCGGGGTAGTGTAATTGGGGGAGTGAATCTCACACAAAGTTAGGGATTTGGTTTTTTCCGCAAAAAATGCAAAACTAAGAGTTCCCTTAGTTTTGCAAAAAAAAATATTTAGTTACTAAGTGATAAAATGCAATGCGTGCCAAAATCCAACACATAGACAGTCGCCTGGCTATACGTGTATAGCTTGGCACGTGTTGAATACATAGACGCTAGCCAACATTTGACTGTATGCGCCGCACAGACGACCGTCTCGTAGCAACGACAATGGAATACTACCGTGCAATTGGATGATTTGCGGCGAATATTTTAAAGCTAGCGCGTAATTCGGGGTAGTGTTATTGGGGGAGTGAATCTCATACAAAATTAGGGATTTGGTTTTTTCCGCAAAAAAATGCAAAACTAAGAGTTCCCTTAGTTTTGCAAAAAAAAATATTTAATTACTAAGTGGTAAAATGCAAAGCGTGCCAAAATCCAATAGCCTGGCACGTGTTGAATACACAGACGCTAGCCAACATTTGACTGAATGCGCCGCACAGACGACCGTCTAGTAGCAACAACATTGGAATGCGACAGTGCAATTGGATGATTTGCGGCGAATATTTTAAAGCTAGCGCGTAATTCGGGGTAGTGTTATTGGGGGAGTGAATCTCATACAAAATTAGGGATTTGGTTTTTTCCGCAAAAAAATGCAAAACTAAGAGTTCCCTCAGTTTTGCAAAAAAAAATTATTTAGTTACTAAGTGATAAAATGCAATGCGTGCCAAAATCCAACACATAGACAGTCGTCCGGCTATACGTATATAGCTTGGCACGTGTTGAATACACAGACGCTAGCCAACATTTGACTGAATGCGCCGCACAGACGACCGTCTCGTAGCAACGACAATGGAATGCGACAGTGCAATTGGAGGATTTGCGGTGAATATTTTAAGCCAGCGCGTAATTCGGGGTAGTATAATTAGAGGTTCCACTGTATTTTGAAAAAGTGGTTACGTAGTTCACGCAGCCTAATAGTACAACATCAAGTACCTTGATTGGTCTTTTATACATTCATTAAAATCGTATAACTTTACTACTTTGTCAAGTTTCACTGGAAGGACTATAAAATACATAGTTACATATTTTTTAATAAGGCGTGATTATTTCTCCACGTCTGTGATACATTTAATCACCAATTTGGTATTTAAATTCGTGAGTCACCACCGTGGAAAAAAAATCAGAAAAAAAAGATTGATAGTATCAACCCACAGGTGGCTATTTTTTGACTGATACCTGATACTAATTTTTTTTGACATGCTTTGGGACTTAACCGACCGTTTTGGTTGACATATTGTAAACATGTTTGCCAAATTCGACACTGTCCTTACCTTATACTCAAATCTGCGCACCTGGCAATCATGAGGAAGGATTTTAATTACGTTTTATTTTTTTAATTGCTTATTTATATTTTAAAATATGACAAGAGTTGTAGGTTTGTCAACCGTAACTCCATAAAAGTCTTTGAACATCTGTGATTTGACAGTCATTCGATTATATCAATACAGTAAAACCCCCATTTACGCTAAAGTCGGGGCAGTGTAATTCGGGGTAGTGTAATTGGGGGTGTGAATCTCATACAAAATTCGGGATTTTTGCTTTTTCCGCAAAAAAATGCAAAACTAAAATTTCCCTTAGTTTTGCAAAAAAAAAAAATATTGACGAAACATTTAGTTACCAAGTGACAAAATGCAAAGCGCGCCAAAATCCAACACATATACAGTCGTCCGGCTATACGTGTATAGCCTGTTGCACGTGTTGAATACACAGACGCTAGCCAACATTTGACTGTATGCGCCGCACAGAAGACCGTCTCGTAGTAACGACAATGGAATGCGACCGTGCAATTGGGGGATTTGCGGCGAATATTCCAAGCCAGCGCATAATTCGGGGTAGTGTAATTGGGGGTTCCACTGTATATCGTTTTTTTTTTGGATATCAAATTTATGAAGCTTTAATTACCAGGACACCTTAGCGTCAAAGTTCTTCGAGTCTCCTTCATAGCTAATGTTTTGAAAAATTGTATTCCTTTACCATCGTTGCAGACGGAATGGCGTGACCGCTCCATATGCATTAATTTGCAATCACATTCACTATACTTCCTCTCTATAAACTGAAATGAAAAGGTGTAACAAACAATTGACATAGAAAAAAATTACAAATTACAAACTTACCTCTTGTTATATCATATACCTAATATGTGCGAAAAGTAGAGGTTGTGCAGCTCTGTGTCGGGCCAAGAATATGAGGAGATAATTCGTTTCGTTTATTGCAGGGCTGTGTAGTCGCGTGAAAAAAAGGCGACTCCGACTCCAGCTTTAAAATAATTAACGACTCCGAGGACATTTTTCAATAATTTCATTTTAACTTATATATATATTGACTGTGGAAAGGAAAAAGGACTTAACCCACAGTTTTTTCAAAACACCTTTTTTCGATAATCACAATGTATCAAACTTGATACAAGTTCTACCAAAAGGATGCAAGTTGAAAATGCCGAATTAGTATCTTAATTTAGCTATAAAGTTTGAAAAAGAAGACCTTGTAAAAAATTTAAACCAAGATAAAAGACTGAAATAAAGGTTCTTCCTAGACAATTTCTTTAATTAATATAAGATTATGTCAATTAAACACCAGCTTAGAAGTCTCCGTGCACTTCAAGGTTGTGTATAATTCATAATTAGCATAAGGCTCATAATCATCAAAACACGTTTTTTGCGCCTCCTGTAAAATTTGATACATGTGGGTTACGTCCTTTTTCCTTCCATAGTCGATATGTATACCATCAGATCACCTTTAGTCAGCCAAGCATGAAATGTTAACACTTTTGACTATTTTGTTTAAATACACAGCGATACGAGCCGCTCATTTTTCACGACTCCGACTCCGGCCAAAATACCGTGACTGCGACTCTGACTCCGACTCCACAACCCTGGTTTATTAGTTAAATTGCGTTATGGAAGGCGACCGTCAAAAAGCGGTTGTGAATAGTCAATAACCATACTTGTATAAAAAAACCCTGTATTTTGTATTTTCAAAACCGGTTTTTCAGTATTGACAAAACGACCAATATACTGGAATCCCGGTTTTCGTAATACCGGTGTTGCACTCCCTAATACAAGTTTTTTAATGTTTCACCACTACGAAATAGACTTTGAAGACATTTATTTCATTAGAGCATCGACAGAAGATATCGACCACTGTTTTATGGATCTAAGTCAAGGATTTATGGATCTAAGTCAAGGTTTTATGGATCTAAGTGATCTAAGTCAGAGAAAAGGAACAATCTGTTCTATGAATGGTCTATTAAAATGTCCCACCAAGATTTAGTAAGGTTTAGTAACGCACTTAACCTGGCTGAGTGGAATTATTTTGGCACATTCTTTATCATTCTGATTGTCCTCGCATTTCTCTCTGACGATTTTGTGAGAGCCCTGCGATGGTAGATTTTTAAATTTATAAATTAATTAATGTTGATATTATTTTTTAATATAACAGTAGCCCAGTGGTCAGCGAACGTTGTTATTCGGTTGCAGTGTCCATGAGTAGAAATCCTCATACGGAAATGTTATTTTTTTTTCAGTTTAACGATTCGTGCTAAATAACGTAGATGTCATTCAACTTTACACTCTCACCCATCCAATCTTGAATACATTTATTTTATCCTGCTATCTAAAATTGAGAGTTTGCAATTATTCACCAGGTGTCCATATGCTTCAAATTGCGATTAGACAACAGCGTCTTTTAAGGTATTAACTGTCAATACTTCTAAGAAAGGCATTACATTCAAAAAATAAAACACTCTTTTGTTTTAATTACACATCTATTTTATTTGATAAGAACCGGTTTCGCTCATTACGAGCATTTTCAACTGAGCTAAATATGATAAGTTATTTTAATCAGTTGCAGTTGGTTTTAATCAGTTAGAATCCGTTGTAAATAGGGCTTATACAAAAACTGACTTTTGAAAAAACCGGTTTTCGACGTTTTACAAAAAATGAATAATTCAATTAAAATAGCGAGAAAAAGTCCATTTTTTTATGTTGTTTATTTATATACATAATAATACACAACGAGAAATTATTTGGTATTAATTAGTTCTCAGAAAATGTGATTTAAGAAAACACAAAGCGTCCACTGATCTTTCTGTAACAAAATGTCCTGATATCGAAAATACCCTTTCGCTGGGTAATGATGTGGAGCATATGGTATTTAAGCCATCAAATAAATGATCCAAATTTTCTGTCCTTTTGTTTATTGTCTCGTTTATGGAAAAGTCGGCACAACCGGTTACGAAGTTGAAAAACCGGTTTTCGAATGTCACAAATTTTGCCGAAAAACCGGTTTTTGAAAACCGACAAGCCCTAGTTATAACCAGGCTTAATCAGTATTTAATATGTGGCATTACTAAAAAAGATTGTTTTATTTTTTTAATATATTGTATATTACGTCAGATCTTCCCTTTGCAATTTGAATAGAACCGAAAACTTTACCACCGTCACCAATGTCATTTCACTAAAAAATAAGTTAATGTAATAAAAATAATAAAAACATTTTTAATACTTTTTCCACATCAAATTTATTTGATCAGGACCGGTTTCGCATATGGTGAGCATTGTCAACTGATCTTGACAATGCTCACCATGAGCATTGTAATAAATAAATAATATAATAAAGAATACATTTTATGTGGAAAAAGTACTAAAAATGTTTTATTATTTTTATTATAATGCCATTCCACCAAGTATTGACAGTGAACACCTTAAAAGTGAATAAGTTAATGTGTTGAGAAGTCTCAACTAAAAGCTTAAACGTCCATATTCAAGATTAATTCTCCAACAATATTACAAATGGTGATGATGATGCAAAATAATCAAGGAAATTTGAAATATCTTTTCGAATCGGATAAGAGTAATATCGAGAAATAAAATAAAATACAAAGCTGAAAGGAATAAAAATGTGATATATATCATTATGAACTAACCTAAATCTGCATAAATAAATAATTTGATTATATTTTACTTTATCACAAAGGATCTATTTACAACAATCGCCTTTCGCTACCTTTTTAGAATTTTTCTGACGTACCTACATCCTTTTTTTGTCAACGATTAAATGTATTCAAAATATTAAAAAAATCGTTGGCCTTCCACCGCACGTGTAAACAACAAGAGCACGACAGTAAATTATTCAATAATTATACAAAAAGATAAACAGTATTTAAAAAATACAAACCCGCTTATTATGTTAATTGCAATTGTAAAACTAATCTGAATTTATCTATATCAATTATCAACATTTCAAATCTTCTCAAAATTATTTGACATATTTAAAAAGTAAGGAGTTAAAAATCAAAATTTTGGTTTTATTCTATATTCATTTTAGTAAGCCCATCAACATAGCTTTTTGCATTTTGCTAACTATCAATAGCTGAGTATCTCAATCTGTTACTATAAGTGTCTGTCCACATAATATGACATCAAACTTTATTGTTTAAATCAGGGTTTCCCAAACTTATTGTGCAATGCAACTCTTCGTAAATCTAGAAATGTTACCGGAACACAACTTATTTTTTAGGTCGGGTAATTCATCATAGTAAAAAATTGAAACAAATATATGGTATTAAATCAATTATTATTTATTAATTAATTATTTTTTAAACATGTTACATAAAAATATGAGGAAACAAAGCTCTTTGTGATTAAAAATCTCCAACATACATAGATATTTGACGTTTTAAACATCAGTGGAGATTTTCCATCATTCAATTTTTAATACGAAGTAGAAGATGCTTCAATGTGTTGCAGCGTATATTACTTACCATTGCAGATTTTCACGGAAAACTTATATATGTACCACTGAACACCAGTGTTCCGCGGAACATAGTTTGGGAAACCCTGGTTTAAATGTCTAACTAGGGTTGGCTTTCAATCAAATTGTGACGATTTTAAGCAAGGGGAAGGGTTTACAAATATGCTTTTTTTTGTTAAATACTATTTTTAAACGATGATTATATCAAATATATGTACGTCCCGATTCCATGGTCACGGGTTTGAATACTGATGCGGACACATTTTCAATTGATTTTTGAATTTTTTTTTAGGCATGTACGTCTAAAATTCCCTACCGCCACTTATCCGATCAAAAGATCTTTCATTCTTACTTTTTTCAATAGAGAGAGGTTTATCAACTGATTAACAAGCAGTTCTCGTAAAAAATCCTGTTGGCAAAAACTTCACTTTTAGGGTGTCTAATGTCTATACTTGGTGGAAAGGCATTATATTAATAAAAACACAATATTCCTTGGTACTTTATTCCACTTTGTTGAATAGGTCAGGACCGGTTTCGCTCATTGTATAAATTATATTTCTTATCAGTTGGCAATGCTCGCAATGGGCGAAACCGGTCCTGACCAATTAAATAAAGCGCAAAAACTTCATTTGGAGTCCATATGTCCCAAAATATATTTTTTTAAAAAACAAAGATAACGTTAAAAAAACATTGTTATTCATTAATAGATTTTAGGGAGGGGGGGGGGGGGTTTTAACCAAGTGACGTCATTTAGACATGTGTCAAAGATTTTGTTATGGTAAGGTGTAAGGAGTCAAACACGGCTAAAATCGTCTAACGCAATTTATAGACGACCAGTTGATCGACTGTCGGTATTCGAACTTGACTTTGTACCTCTCAAATATGTAATAATATTTACACATAGTAAAACGTTCAATTAGACAAAACACAAAAACATGTCGGCGAGCGGCGAGGGAGTCACTGAAGCATGATTTCTCCTTCCTAATTTGTCTATGGATTGATACAGATAACGTAATACGTTGATCGTGACCTTTGCTGTACAACTTCTTGCACAAGATAATAATCTTAAGATTTTAATCTCTCAAATAATAACTCTTGCAGGCCTCTAGGTTTGCTCTCAAACACGCTAAGCACAAGTACCACTATAACAAGTATATTACAGGATACGACATTAAAAGTAAGCCATCGCGTATTTTAAATATTAATTAATTTAAATATGTCACAATATTAATAAAAACACAATAGTCCTCAGTACTTAATTCCACTTTATTTAAAAGGTCAGAACCGGTTTCGCTCATTGCGAGCATTGTCAACTGATAAGAAAAATATATAAACATTGACATTGAAAAGAATTTACAAATTACAGTATAAGTGACTCTATAATAACACAAAATTAAAATGCTTAACACCTCTAACATATCATTGAAAAATAATCAAAAATTAATAAATTTTAAGTGCTGACTGATGATAATTACAAGCATAATACAAATTTGGGATTTTTTTTAACAAAGTGATATAAAATTCTACATTACTAAAGTAAATAGCTTTTCTCATTGTGTTCAGTGTTATTACAATATTATTTTGTACCTATTTACACTTTTATTGACCAAGATCAGGACTGTTTTCGCTTATGGCGAGCATTATCAACTGTAAATGCTCGCCATGAGCGAAACGGGTCTTGATCTTGGTAAATAAAAGTGGAAGTAAATACAAGGGAAGATTGTGTTTTTCTTAATATAATGCCTTTCCATCGAGTATTGACAGTGAACGCCCTAAAAATGTTTGCATATCATAACGCTTTCACTCATTACGAGCATTTTTATCCGATGAAATATTAATTAGAACCAAATCAAATGTGTTTGTTTGGTTTTATAATAATATAATAGTTGAGTGATCAATGTTTTTAGGGGTTATCTTAACAACCACTTAGAATCAAATATTTAAACATAATAAATTTATATCTATGCATATCGATGTATACAGTGGAACCCTCAATTACACTTCCCCGAATTACACGCTGGCTTGAAATATTCACCGCAAATCCCCTAATTGCACGGTCGCATTCCATTGTCGTTACTAAGAGACGGTCGTCTGTGCCGCGCATACAGTCAAATGTTGGCTAGCGTATGTGTATTCAACACGTGCCAGGCTATACACGCATAGCTGGGCGTCTGTCTGTATGTGGGATATTTACTACTACAAAAACTAAATATTTCGTTAATATTTTTTTTTTTTTGCAAAACTAAGGGAAATCTTAATTTTGCGTTTTCTGCGGAAAAAAAACCAAATTCCTAATTTTGTATGAGATTCACACCCCCAATTAAGCGGTCCCGACTATAGTGTAAATGGGGGTTTTACTGTATAATGTTTTCATTTCTTCTCGCTTACACCATTCTGATACTGAAAACATGGCATAGAGAGAACGAATAGCAAAATTCTAGTCTCTTTCGTAACTTACTATTCCTTCTTCACCTCCTCTGAACAGATATATTGAGAGCTTTAATTACAATCAGTTCTCGAAAAATAGTCATTTAAAATTTAAATACTACGTTGGACAGACGGTCATGGTTTACAACGATAAATTTACAACTAGATTGACTATATTTTATTTTATATTGTTTTATTAGAATATAGTCATGAGTTATTATTAAAAAAAAATAGATTTAAGAATTATTTCTATAAAACATATCAATGCATTATACATATATTTTTAAAAGTAAGATATTATGAAACAAAAACACATTGACTGCCATATTCCATATTTTTCACAAGTCCATAGATCCACTCGTGTTACATCTAATCTCGAGTTAGAAAATTACAACAGTGTAGCCATCCTCAGCTCACGATTCTCAAGAGCAATTTTATAAAAATGTTACCTGCCTTAAAAATGATTTGTATTTATTTTTCATTCAATACAATAATTATAATACCATAGAGATGTCATAATAAAGCAGAAGAAGCCCAGCAGGCTAATAATTTATTAAAAAATATTTTAAATATTCTCTTCTATATTTGAATTACAATTCGAAGGCTTTGAATACGAAATCGTATATCTAACAGTTACGGCGAAATCAAAGAGAAAAACTTCATTTAATAAATATTAATTTTTATAAATTAAAATTTGATAACTTTGTTATTCCACTTATTGTGTAATTGTGTTTGACACGTGCTAATGAATAATATTGAGTGAGATTAAGGTGTCACTCTGCACCTGACTGATGTTATGATTGGTGTTTTCATCATCTGATTTTAGTATATTTTTACATTCATTATGACAACAATTAATCACTTCCATTTAAATTTTACACATATATTGGAATCGTAACATAACATGTATGGCGTTATTGGTGTGTTTGATGGAAGAAATTGCGAAAAACCGACCCCAAATGAAGACAATGAATGTACCGCGTCACAAATCGATTGCAACAATAGGAAAATTGTACGAATTGCACTTTGAATTGCTTACCCATCCACTGTATTCTCCGGATCTGGCTCCCAGTGATTATTACCTGTTTGCAGACCTAAAAAGAGTGCTCCAGGGATATAACAGGAGAGTGATTTTAAGCAAGTTTAAAAAAACGCTATCCCTAAGTGTAAAAAGATACTTAATTGTAAATTAAGCCATGCATAATCATTTCAAATAGAAAAATACTGTCTTATTACTAAAAGAATTAGCTGTTTTACCACAATTACTCCCGAACAATAAATAAAAACACAATATTCCTTTGTACTTCATTCCACTTTATTTAAAAGTTCAGGACCGGTTTCGCTTATTGCGGGTGTTGTCAACTGATAAGGAATATAATTTGACAGTGCTATTTCGCCTGTGTGGTCGAGTGGTCAACGGTGTTGGCTTCGGCTACAGAGGGCCCGGGTTCAAATCCCGGTACGGACAGTTTTATAAATTAATTTTTCAATCGATTTATGAATTTCTGTTCAAAGGCATGGATGTATGTGATGTCTTGAATTCCCCAAAGTATACTTGGAAGCGGGGAAAACTATCATTAAGTTGTTAACTTTATTAATGTAGCATGTTATGTCACTTTGTCAAAAATTTCCCACTCTCAGTCACCACTTGAAATTTATTAACCTTTGATGTTTTTTTTATTTATATTTTAGAGGTATTAAACATTTTAATTTTGAGTAATTATAGAATACACGCATGGATTTTATTTCAGAGGGTTGCGAGCACAATCTATTCCTTAATTATTTTTAGCGATTTACACGAAGAATCGATTTTGCCTTTGATATTGAAGTCGGCGTCTTATGCACTATGGGGAAAATATCTTGTAATGTAAATGTATGTAAATATATTAATTATTACCGTTATGCAATGAATATATCTTTTTTAACACATACAACTGCTAATTTATTTTATTAATGTATCACAGGTGTACAGGTAAACTTTTGTACAGCTGCGTGTTTTCTAAAAATGATTGGGAAACCCTGATCTACTCTGTTACAACATCAGTAAAGATACCATAGTTATAAAATGGCAATTCTGTTTTTTTCGATATAAATTTTAATTTCTTAATTCATGTTTTTTTTTAATTATCACAAGCAGCAAAATATTCTACTTTTTTGAATGAATAAAAGATAGTTAATTTTTTGTTCGATAAAAAAATTTGAGCAAGGAGCGTTTGAAAGGCTGTAAGTCCTTTTAAAATGTTGTTAGGAGAATATCCTTTACTTACACAATGGCACGTTACAAAACAGTGTGAAACTAAAGATATGAACGAGACCATGTAAAAAATATCAAAATGAAATATCAGATATCTAATATCTCAAAGGCTCAATCAATCATGAACGGTCTTCAAAGCAGTGACGTAGTTAGAATTCAATGTCGAGTATATAATCAAATGAATTTTAATTAATGTTTAGAGCATCTTATGTTATTAGAATAATTTGAATTGTAGTCAACATTTAATTTATCTCCCCATTTTTCGGACTCATATGAAAATCACTTCGGTTATTGTTACTTAGTATATCAACATTTTTTTCCGAAGAGAGCTGGTGTAGAGAAATATGACTAGGTTATTGTAGCCAGTGATTAGCTTACCGTGTTTAAGGGAATTTGAAAAATCACATACATCTATGCCTTCGTATAGAAATCCATAAAGTGATTGAAAAATCAATTTATGAAACTGTCTGTACTGAGATTCGAGCTCGTAAGCAGCAACCGAAGCTAAAAACATTGACCACTGGACCACGCACCCATATTGACATGTTTGTTTGTTTGTCCACATATTTCACAGCAAATCAATAATATATTTTTTTTCAGTGTAGGTATTTTAATCTTTTTTTAAAACCTTCATCTAGCACAGGGTTTCCCAAACTATGTTCCGTGGAACACTGGTTTTCCGCGGAGCCAGAGTAGGTGTTCAGAAAAATAATGGAATGCTACGGAATACGCTGCAGCACAGTTTTAAAAAAAACTTAAAAGTTCATCTAAGTGTTCCGTTATATTTTCCGGACTTGCCAAGAGTTTCATTTCAGAAAATGTTTGGGAAACCCTGATCTAGCAGTCCTTTAACTGTCTTATCCAGGAGTAGAGAACCTACGCCATTTTTGGGCATACGGGCGGACTCCTGAATGAATTTGAATTTCAGAACTGATCATTTTTTATTTTAATTATTTTAATTGTGGAACTAATTTATAAAACTTGTCAGGACCGTGTTGCAGGATCTCACAGGCTCGAGTTCCAGTACGAAAAGCATTTTTTTTTTTAAATCGATTTATTGAATTCTATTCTAAGGCATGGGTGTTTGTGATGTCTTAAAAATTCTTGTCACCCTTCCAAAACATAGCGGAGCACAGCGAGAGCGATAAGCTTAAAGCTAGTCCGGTCTTAGCTCTATTGTTTCTGCCAAAAATAACGATTGGGCAACAAGGCAACAAGCAACTCTTATAGAAAACATCTGATAAGATATTTGAATAAGAAATCTTTATACTCTACATTCGGATTGGATATGAATTCAAAAAAAAATTGAAGTAAGTAAATGTACTGGTTAGATTTATTTAGTTTTTTTAAGTTAGTTCATTTTATTAAAGCTGATTTAACACTTATGTATTAAATTGGTATTTACGTGGTAGAAATCAAGTATTCCAGTTCTACAAATATTATCTAATATACAGTAAGTTAATAGCTATTTTGGGCGTAAGAATTTTTTTCGCTTATAACATAACTGAAAGTTGATTTTTTTTTTAATAAAAATATTAGAATATTTGGGAAAATATTTTTATTTTATTATTATTATTTTTTTCTCTGACGTTGACGTCACAGCAATCAAAACTGATTCGCATCTGAGCTTTCTTGCCCTCAAGGCACTCAAGTGATCTGATTTGAAATGGGAAATTTCTCTCCGAAACATTTTTTGAGATGTGTTTTTGAGTTCCACTCTTTGTAAGATATTCTTAAGTATCCGGTCTTCTCGGAATTTTACGCAAGATTTATTTTCTTAGAATTTTTTATAAATTATATAAAAATATTCGAAAACAAACCAGGAATAAATTTCCCTTATAATAAACGTTAAGGTTATTATAAATACAATTTGAAATTTTTACCCACTACTGTTCAATTCCACGTACGCTTATGACCCGAGGCTAGGTATTGAAACTACAAGTGACGGCATGTCTTAAACCTTTTTTGATTTTCGGAAGACAGGAAAAATATTAAGAAGCTGCTGAATCGTGGGTGTTGGAAAGAGTTATTACAAAATACACTGTTTAAAAAAAACTACAATACAAAATGATGATTTATCTGTCTGTTTATGACTCAAAGCACAACAGAGGGCTGCACGCGAAACACGATGAAGAGAGTGAGACACTTGAGGATTATATTATACAAAACTCGACTTGTGTAAAAACGGATTTTTGAATTAGAATACTTCCTAAAACTAGGTTTTATCAGGACATCGAAGGTTCACAATGATTTTAAACTATATTTATTTATTATGTACACTATTAGTAAACATACTCAAATTTTATTCGGCGGTGGTTTTGCGTAATTGGGGGGATCACTGTACTTTATTGAGAAATGAATCGCAAAAATAACGTATTGGGCCGCATATCTACCCATTTGGCATGATTCATTACAAAAATTGATATAAATCCAGCCAACAAAAGGTATAATTATCAATTTCATTTTGTATTGATTAAAGTCAACAGATCATAATACGTTTTGAAAAATAATTCATGTACATGACTTAGTCAAATACCCAGATTGAAGAGAATTTATATAGGAATGTATCAGGGGTATGCTGGAGAGGGCTCGGAGGGGCTCGCGCGAGCCCGATGTTAAATTTTACAATTTGTTAAGTTAAAATAAAACAATATTCTTAGCCAAATTAGTACACAACTGCAATTTCTGACTTAAAAATTATATACGACAGCTTTAGTATACACAGTGGTACATTTTTAGCCATTCAAAATGATAAGTTAACGGTAAATAAAATAAAACAACAGATTAAAATAACAAAGTATTTTAGCTCTACAGTTTTTAATAATTTTATTCGTTGATAGCTATTTCGGCTTGCGCCATCGTCAGAACTATGTTTAAACTAATCTTTTGCTCAGCTATATATACTATAAACATAGTTCTGACGATGGCGCAAGCCGAAATAGCTATCAACGAATAAAATTATTAAAAACTGTAGAGCTAAAATACTTTGTTATTTTAATCTGTTATAAATGGAGTTCTACCAAGTAAATGCCAAATCAATTAATAAAATAAAACATAATATCATAAGCAACGTTCCCTCCAATTTTTCTATTGTGTGTACGGACCATCAACTTCTGTGAGCAGTAAATTTTCAGCAAAATAAAAAATGTGCGCAAATGTAAAAATTTGGTGAAACAAACTTATTTTTACAATATTTCTGTGTGCGGCCTTTGTGCGGGGATGGAAAAATGTGTGCGGACACATTTCGGGAAGTGTGTGCGCGCACACCTTAGCGGGGACATTGCATAAGTGTATTAAGTAACAATCGTTTTATTGTATTGCATATAATAGCATGGGAGTGATAAAAAAATCACTCCTTCCCCAGAACACCGAGAATTACTTTGAGATTAAGCGAGACACTTGCTAACGTATTGGCAGCCCACCGCTAGAGAATGTTGCATAGTTCCTAATTCAACATTTAAATAGAAAAAATAGCTTCACGCTTTGTAAAACTACTTCAAATTATTTTCAAAAAATAAACTAAAATAATCAAAAAAATCGCAACCGTTTCAATATCTGATCTCATACTGTCAAACTCTGATGCGAATCTTTCGGTCAAATTTTTTGCTTCTCTTAACCTTGTCAAAAAATATTATTGACTCGATCGTTAGGTTCATTGCACTTGGCAAAAAGGAATCAATTTTTTACATTCGCTTAACTCGTTCATAAGATGATTTTTTATATTTTTTCATGTTGGCTAGACGTCTCAATCAGAGCGCTCGTTTTAGATATCTGATAAAACACTTACCAAAGTCTTTTAAATTACATCAATTATAACGATTAGTTGATGTTCTTAAATGGTCCGTATTAAAAGAAACTCTTTAATTGTTACATTTAATAATTTATTAAGTTTTTTGTCTCTACATATTAATGAATCCAAGATTCAATTGATCTGTTATATAGTTTTTTTATCCGTGTTCGCTCCCAATGTGGACCATATTCACTTCTACTAGAGGTATCCCCTCCAGAGACGAGAGCTATTTTCCGATAAAAAAAATATTTTCTAAGCCATATTGAAGTCACGGATAACTTTTATTCCTATCCAAAATTTAAAAAAAAAAACGCAAAGTCATTGTATAGAAACCCTGCATGACTATATGGTCATGCCCATCCTTTTATTACCGTGTAATATTGAGTACGGACAGCAGTAAGGACAAAAGTTACCGTATGGGCTTGCAAACATTCGGGGTTGAAATATAGCTAAACGTGATTTTTTTTTAAATATTTACAATTTGACCTCTTTAGATCAACATAATTTCAAATCAAATATATTAGCAAAATAACTGTAAATAATTTTATGTTTTTATAAAAAAATATCTAACAGTTTCAAAAAGTAAATTAAAAAAAAACGGAAATTCAAAAAATCACATGTGCTTTTGGAGACCGTTCCTGTTCGCACGGCTGATGACTTACTGTAGTCCGTACCCTTCTTAACCAAATATGAGCAAAAGCAACGATATTCAGGTAGAAAAAGTATGAATAGTGGGATCAATAGACAACGGTGTTTTGTGTGACCATATGGTGACGCTCGTCCTTGGAGGGTTAACAGAACATTTTCTACAACAACTGTTTTTAACCCAGTCGCCCAACCTCTTTTTTCTACAGAAATTAGTAGGAATAGAAAGCCAAGGCTCAAAAAGGACTAGGGAAGAATCGGAAGGGTGAGAGGGCATTTTTAGAAATCACAAACACCAATGCCTGAATAATGCTGTTTGTTCTGGGACTCGAACCCGTCAGTTCCGATACGAAAACCAAGAACGCTTACCGTTGCGCCATACGACCCGAATATATCTATAGATTTATTTATTGTCGCCCGCTGTGGTCTAGTTGGCTTAGAGCTTGCTCTTCCAATCAGGTGGGACTGGGTTCGATTCCCGGTAAGGTTAATGTCAAATTGGATTTTTTCAATTTTTTAATTGAGATCTAAGACATGGGTGTTTGCGACGTCAATTCTACTTGAGTTAATATCATGTGACGAACAAAAATTTCTCATCGAATATATCTCGTATGAAATTTGAATTGTTTGAATTTTGTACTTTTCCATGAGTTTTGTCGCTAACGACCCGGGTTTCGCCTTTCGGCATCTTCAGGCATTCCAAGTGCACGGATGTACTTGAACTGACGCGTAGTAAACAGTTTGTATCGTTTATATACAAAAATATAAGTAGATCACTATTTTAATTTAAGATTTCGACTGAAGGTGCTTGGTGGAATTTCAATATTAAATTTGAATCGTTCAAACTATGTACATTCTCACAAATTTTGTCACTAACGACCCGGGTTTCGCCTTTCGGCATCTTCAGGCATTCAATTTATTTGCTAAGCGTCAGTTCAAGTTCATCCGTGCACTTGAATGCCTGAAGATGCCGAAAGGCGAAACCCGGGTCGTTAGTGACAAAATTTGTGAGAATGTACATAGTTTGAACGATTCAAATTTAGATCACTATGTTAAAAGGCTATTAAAGTGTAAATTAGCGAAAATTGAATGTATACCAGTTTCAATGAATTAAGTGAGTTTGTTATAACTATGGGGATTTTTTGAAAATATTAATAAACTTAGTGATCTACTTATATTTTTGTATATAAACGATACAAACTGTTTACTACGCGTCAGTTCAAGTACATCCGTGCACTTGGAATGCCTGAAGATGCCGAAAGGCGAAACCCGGGTCGTTAGCGACAAAACTCATGGAAAAGTACAAAATTCAAACAATTCAAATTTGATATTGAAATTCCATCAAGCACCCTCAGTCGAAATACTTAATAATATCTCGTATGATCTTTCAACTTTAAAACTTTCAAATATTTGACGCATTGGCGTAAGCTGTAATGTCATTTTTTTTTTAAATTTTTAAAATTATAAAAAAAATAAAATGGTAATTTCATCGATAACATTAACAAAATCTAGTTATATAATATAAGAATTGTTTTATATGACTGATAGTTGCATTTCTGATAACTCTTGTTTTTAGTTAAAAATGCGTCGCAATGTTTAATTTAAAAAAATACATATACTAAAATCAGAATAATTATTGCTGTAAGAAATATTCCCAGATATGTATGTGGTATAAACATAATTGGATTATAAGGATTGAAATAAACTTTTAAATGTTTGAACTTACAAGAGGTTAAAGCACGATTGAAAAAAAACTCTCTTTCGGTTCCGAAATTAATAACTGTACGGTTTCAGCTTCGATAACCGTATTCTTCTTTTTCTCACAGAATCGCAGACTTTTTTATTTTCCAAATCGTATCTCATCGTGACATACAAATTTACGATCGTCTTTTGTGACCCAATCGGTGCTGGAGGAAAACAAACAACATATTCTTTAAAACAAACATATCTAATAAAAAGAGTAATTAAGAAAATTTAAACCTATTCTGTATTATAAACATATTTAAAAAGTGCAAAAAATAAACGGTACATAGTTTTTTATTCTATGTATATTAAAATATCTTTTCACTAAGGTTTAAGAATTAAATAACATCAATTAAATTTATTTATATTGAGTTTCTGTCGTCAAAGAGATCTCTCCGCGGACCATTTTTTTGCGATAGAATGTCATATGATGATTTTTTATTCTTGAAGATAGCTATATAAGATTTAAACAAATGTATTCTAATAAATTAACTATGAACAAAAACAAAATAACATTATTACATATTATATAAAACAGATTTTTAGCATTCGCTAACACTTGCTGTTTTTTTTTGACTTGTATTACTTAATTTATCCACACCTTACAGGTTTATATGAATGTTTTGAAGTACTGTTATCGCAAAGCATAATTTGGCCCAGCAGAGGTGTAGTGAGCCTAGTGGTAATTTAGAAAAAAATAAGTTAGATGCGTTGTAATATTGTTCCCGTCTTAAAGTATCGTAAAAATGAAGTAGCATCAGTTAATTAATACTGAATAATGTTATAATAAAAATATGCAATCCTCCAAAAAACCATAAGACAGTTTTACTATTTTACTAGCTGGCTCACTTCATCCCTTGAAGGCTCATATTATAAGCCTATGATTAAAACTAGTCTATGAGTTTGACCAGTAAAATCTAGGTATGCTTGAATCCGAAACAAAATATATGGAAACGGTTCTGTTTTTATGACGTTCCGAGAAACACACACATATTTTTAAATATGTGTTTGCGACTTCAGTATGTATGTTGGAAAAACAAGACAAGCAAATTATTCCTAATATTGTGCGTTGTTTCTAATTTTTTTCGCCATTTAAAAATTCCCAAATTTTTGCATGCTTACTCATAATATTATGTGTATGTATATATTATAACATTTGTTTTTTTACTTGAATTTGATAGCACACAATTTTTCTTGTGATTTCAAGAACACTGTTAAGAAACTTTCAAATCATTCTGTTTTTTCTTTATATAAAATCAATCATTTTTCAACAAATTTTTTTCTAAAGATTTCAGCTACTTACGTGAACTTCAGTATACAAAAAGTTAACATTCATCACTGGGAACCTTAAAGTAAAAAAAATGAAAGCAATCGGAAGAAACGAAACCAAAAATGTACGCAGTTTTTTGCAACGTCCTACAGAAACAAACTGCGCTATTACTATATTATACATCATTAATATCTTAAAATAAAAATTAAAGTACATTTATATTTTAATAAAAACACAATATTCCTTTGTACTTCATTCCACTTTATTTAATAGGTCAGGACCGGTTTCGCTCATTGCGAGCAATATCAACTGACTAAACTGTGAACTGAAAAAAGTGGAATAAAGTACAAAGGAATATTGTGTTTTTATTAATATAATGCCTTTCCACCAAGTATTGACAGTGAACATTATTGTTCTTTTGTCAAATGAATAAATTATTATTAATGATAAGGTACTTTTTATTAAGAGAGAAAGTAGAAATTGAAGTGGCTTTAAGTATTTTTTAATAAACGCTAAGCATACTTGATATATAATGGTTTTATCTTGCATATTTGAACGTGAAAATATTGAGAGTGCATAACTGAACACGGTGCTCATTATCCATTGTATTAATCGTTTTCCTTGCACTGGCAGCATTTACCTCTGTGGGGTTTCCTGAAAAATACAAGCCTGCAGTTCATACAGAATATTGACTTTTCGCGTTCCATTGAAGCGTCCTTTTCGCAGCACAAAGAACCTTGTAGTCTTTTCAGGAGCTTTCTGAAAGGGAACTAAACAACTAGCAAACATTCTTTTCATGTGAAATAATTGAAAAGCCACTGATGCACTGTGAATAAAGACACATTCATACGTGATATTTCGTTTCATGCCAGTAGACGAAGCTTGTTTAATATGGGAATATACATATCGACTGTGGAAAGGAAAAATCATGTAAGCCACACATAACAGATTACACGGGAGACACAAAAAACATTTTTTTAAGATGTTGGGCTAAATGAAAATTATGAAATATATATACACAATTTTTAGAGTGTTCACTGTCAATACATGAAGGAAAGGCATTATATTATTAATAAAAACACAATATTCCTTTTTACTTGTTGTGTTTTTATTAAGTTTTTCTGTTTTAAGCTCAAGAAATACGACCCCAATATCCACATTTTCTTAAATATCTATTTTAATATAGGTGATACAATGTTTATAATTAAGGTACTCTTATATCATAGTTTTTTGGACCTTTTGTAGTTTATATAAATACACGATAACGCGATAATGCGATGATGCGTTACGCGATCGTTCGTAAGATAGCTGGGCTAAACTCGTCAGTTGCAATTTCATATGTGTGCTGGGATGACGTCTTTTTTACGCGCAACTTAAAATATGATTATTTATTAAAAAACCACGGATTTTTATAAAAAAAAATGTATGAGGAATGATGCAGAGAGATATTTTAAAGCCCTTAGACTATTTTTTTTTTGAAATTCATAAGAATAAGGCCAATAATTAGGAAACCACTGGGGTCCCTAAACGAACCCCATCGGCAGAGAAGTATTTTCTATTTCTAGTCTCCGAGACGCGAGAGTTAATATATACACAAGCTTGAAGTGCACGGAGAAGTGATAAACTGATAAACTAGCTTAGTTCTGACGATGGCGAAAGCCGAAATAGCTATCAAATAATAAATATAAAAACTGCAGAGCTAAATACGTTGCTATTTTTACCCTATTATAATGGAGTTCTACCAAGTAAATTCCAAGTCAGTAAATAACTTGTTTTTTATTGATGTTATATTGAATTAATATTAATTTAATACATTTAAAAAAAAGCCTTTTCAAAGTATTTTTTAATCGCATTTTTCACAGGCCCTTTTTAATCTTAACACTTCCTCTACGGTGCTAAAAAATACTTCCGATATGTTGCTGGCTTTTTAGGAACCAAACGAAAAACATGCTTTTTTTAAATATACGTCCTGGATTTTTACCGTACATCAAAAAGCGGCGGTAAGTGTTAAAACATGTTTTTTCACTTGGTTCTTTAAGGGCCAGCGACATATCGTTAGTATTTTTAGCACCGTAGGGGAAGTGTTAAAAGCTTAATTTAAATATAAACTCGGCATTTTCAGCTTACATCCGTTTGATAGAATGTGTATCATGTTGCATACATTGTGATTATCTAAAAAAACTATAGGTTACGTCCTTTTGTCTTTCCACAGACGATATACTTTATGGTGTTTTTACCCGCCATCACTTGGCTTGAAGGTGCTTGGTGGAAGTTCAATATTAAATTTAAATCGTTAAACACAACTTCAGCCATGTCGCCATCAATAGGTTTTGTCTTAGTGATCAATTTATTTCTTATATAAACACAATACACTTATTTACTAATCGTCAGTTCTAGTTCATTCGTGTACTTCAACGCCTGAAGTTGCCGCTGGTTAGGTAGCCTAGTGCTTTACAAGGACGTCTTTCTAATTCGGTTGCAGTGGTCAAGTGCTAGAATCCTTACACGGATACTTACGAATTTGTGTTCGAATGCATGGTCGGTCTCTTCTTCGCATTATTACCTTTTCCGGAAAAAAGATATTGAATGGTTAAATAATTTCAAACATTACTAACTATTCGCTGTTCATAGAAACCCAGATTTATCATTTAAAACATTTGTTTGTACGATGTAAATCGTTTTTATGATTGACAGAAAAAAGTATAAAATATGTTAAGCACTCAATATGTATTCTAAATCCATTACATATGTGTCCAATTTAATGCATAAAATTATTCTGCTACTCATAGATTGGGACAAAAACACAAATTTGAATTTAAAATTTTACCAGTGATAGGTTTAATCAAACGCATGAATATTCTAATGGAGTTTTGCAAAAGCAAATCAATGAATTCAGCGGTGGAATAATAAACATATATAGTAGAATTCTGCGTAAAGGTATCATCAATTGTTTGTTTAAAGGGGTTAGGATTGGCAATAGTAATTTTTCACAGTTTAAAAACTACTACATATATTGAAAATATGTTATATTTGAAATTGATGTTCAGCTATTATTGTATGGTATTTATTATATTCAATGGTACAAGCGGTCAAAACCATACATACACAAACCTTTTTCTTCAAGTGAGCCCCATAAAAACAATCATGGGCTTGGGTCACAAGGGAAAATTAAATTTAAGGTACACTCAATACTCTTTTACGCGGGGGATACGTTTCATGTAAAACAGCCGTGTAAAAAAGCTTAAGTGAATATACATAAATGAATGATAGGTAGATTTAAAGCCTGCAACCCGGAATCCCGACCAATTTCGCGATCTCGTCATCTCGAGATTGTGTTCCATTACATTAAGAAATAAAAGGTTCCATTAATAAAAGTAAAAATAAAAGTTCCATTAAAAGTTCCAAGAAATAAAAGTTCCATTACATTAAGAAATAAAAAGAAAAAAGAAGGAAATAACGTAGCAAAAAGATGACTATAAAATATTTAGATATACATGTTGTATTTATATTTAATTTAAAAAAATGTTAATTTTAAACTAGTTTCTTAGAATTTTACTTAATGTTTGTGGTATTAAGCCGGACAATAAACTCAAAACGTACATCAGCCTATAATAAGATTTATTATCATTCATTAACAAAAAAGCTTATTGAAGTTTAAGAAATTAAATGATTTACAACAAAAATGTGTATTGTATTTTAGTTTTGAGAAAAAACATTCGGGACCGCAAAAAACACCGTAAACCATTTAAAAACTCCACTTCCTATACAAATTAATCAAACCATGTCAATAAAAAGATGCTTCGTTTAGTTTAAAAAGACAGTAAACCAGTCAACCAGTGGAATAAAAATGTTGTCGGCTATAATTGTATGCTATTGAGCTCTTAGTAATTATAAAATTAAACATAATCATGCTAAAATGTTAATTTGTAACCAAATTAGATCTGCTCTAAAAAATGGTGTTATTTATTACTCATAATCGAATAAATCATTGCGCGGCAGTAAATTCTATAATTATTTGCAACTTTTAATTAAACGTTGCATAAAATCATACCATTGTTGAGAACCAGGTGCTTTCAAACGTCACAAATAGAAATTCAATATCGGGATCCAGGTATTTTGGCTGTTTTATGTAAATAATTTTTAATTTAATTGTCAAGTAAATGAATCCTAGCACTTTTAATGCATTGCGTTCAGTCACGCGTTCTTCTCGCAAATAAGTAATTTAGTAGTCAAAGTCGTTGACCTACGTGACAGATTTCACGGGTTCGAGTCCCAATAGGTTTGGGATGGTTAAAACTCTTTTCTCTAAAATACACGGAGCTTAGCGAGAGCGATTAGTTATATATCCTAGCCTTATTTTTCTATCCTTACTCTATTACAAAAAATAAGGTTGAGCAACTGAGTATTAAGCAGTTCTCGTAGAAAAACTTCTGTTGAGATACTTCCATTAAGAGGCAATATGCTCCACATCACGAGTCACCATTCTGGTCCGTACCGCCCACTAGTGGGCTGAAAAGGTTTCCGTGGTGGGCGGTGGGCAATTTTTGCTTAAACCGAAAATCTTTAAAAAAATTTTTCACCCATATATTGGATTGAAATATGGCGATGTTGGTGGGCGGTAAGGAAGTTTTATCATGAAAAATAAGCAAAAATGGGCGGTAGGCATAAAAAGGTTGACGACCCCTGCTCCACATTGATAGGGGATATGGAATTTTAAAAATATGATTATCGAAACTTTTTGTTTTATTTCTTTCATTCTATTGAAATGTCAAGCGCATTTTCGAACAAACATTTTATTTTATCCATATTCATGTTTAATGTGTAGAAAATAGCCTCCTAATGGAGATATCTTAATCGAAGTTTTTCTCTACAAGGACTGCTTGTTTACTCATTTACTTTTTTTTCAAATATATTAGAAATATACGGGATAGAGACAGAACTAGTGAGTCGTTACGTTAAATCACTCTCTCTGCGCTCCGTTATTGTATGACAAATTTTGGACATCACAAGCATACATACCTTTGGACAGAAATCGATAAATCTATTGAAAAAATGTTGTTCGTTCTGAGATTCGAACCAGTAAGTCCGTCACGAAAGCCATCGACGTTTGCCACTGTACTATTGACCCGACATATCTACTATTAAACTAATTCTAAGCTTTCATTGTCAGATAAGTAAAATTAATGGTGCCCTATTTAAAGTGCATGTTCATAACACCTGCAATTCAATACTTGACCGGTCAAGCTGATATTTTTCGGCAAAAAAACAATCACAACAAAGGCGTCGGATAATTCGAGAGGCTTAGGGCGGGTGCCTTGACCACTGTGGGCGGTCATAACCCTGCCCCTGCCACTTGCCCTTCGTCTTTTCGGCCCTCGCTTGGCCACAGTCGCCCCCGCTGTGCCGTGTCGTTTGAGAATGCGCCCGATCCGACAGGGCTAAGCAAATGAAATAATGCCACAGTGGCAAATAAAAGTACTTTCACTTTTTTGTATGGTGTTATTAATAATTACAATTATGCATTTTGAAAAATTTGAAACAAGCAGCTTTTTTTATTATTATGGATTTGGCATTTACTTGGTAGAACTCCATTATAATAGGGTAAAAATACCATCGTATTTTAGTTCTACAATAATTTTTAAGCGTTGATAGCTATTTCGGCTTTCGCCATCGTCAGAACTATATTTTGCTCAGCTTTTTACTTAGTACTTTTTTTGTTTATAATCTATGTCTGGTCTCAATGCCGTAGCATATTGCACTCTTATGGAAGTATTTCAACATAAGTTTTTCTACGAAAACTGCTTGTTACTCAGATGCCAAAGCTCTCTTTTTTTCAAAAAGAGAAGGAATAGAAGGATAAAGCTAGTGCCTTTGACTAAGATAATATTTAGAATATGTCTTTTTAATCCATGTTGGATCCCAATGTGTAGCATAATATGGTCTCTTATAGAGGTGTTTCAACAATAGTTCTTTGTTCGAAAACTGTTTGTTACTTAGTTGCTCAACCTCCCTTTTTAAGGAGAGTATGGATATAAAAATACGACTATGAAAGGGACTTGTGGATAACTAATTGCTTTCTTTACACCCAGTAATTGAAGGATCGGAGGGGTGGGAGAATTTTTTTAGAAATCACAAACGCCCACACCTTAGAACAGAAATCGATCGAAAAAATGCTGCTCGTTCTGGTACTCGAAACCGTGAGATCCGGCACGGAAGCCAACAGCGCTAACCGCTGTGTCATAGAACATTTAGGGCCATTTATTTTCTTCTATAATTTAATCGGTAATTATTTTTTAATAAAAAAAGAAATAAATGAAGTCTATTTCTGTTTAGTAGTTAAATTATTCAGTTTTTTCTACGTAATGAAAAATTCACTTCAGTGGAATAAGCCGGTTCACAGATTATAAGCAGTCAGATTAAGAGCCCAGACATAATAAAAAAACATTACATTTTATATCATTGTATGGTGATTATTCGGCACACCCCTAGATATCGCGCTTTGCAATGCAACTGCATTTTGGGCTTGTGGTGACTTCGACACGGAATAATTTGAATAATCTCGAAACTTCGTAATTTGTGAGATACCCTTATATGGTCCGGTTAAAGCGTCGTGATGATCCCACTGAGTGAGTTTTGAGATCAAAGAAAATCAATGTAGTTATCTAAATTATATAATATATGCTCACTGCATTCATATCGACATTTCTTTACCTGTGTCGGCTTAAAAAAATTTGTGATTGACATTCCAAGAAAAATTACTTATAATGTCAAATGATTATACCAAAAGAATGATACGACTTTGGTCTTTTCAGATTGCAAAGTTTATTTTTTTTTTTACCATTTTGTTTATTATCTGTTTATATTGGAGTCGTTTTTTACTACACATAATTCTCTTTTACACTTCTTTGAAATAACATAGTTTACTAAAAAGATTGAACACTACATATATTTTTAATTTAGAATTTCGACTGAAGGTGCTTGATGGAAATTTATTGTCAAATTTAAATTATTTTTATTCTGTACACTTTCATAAATTTTTTCGATAACGACCCTGGTTTTGTCTTTCGGCATCTTCTGGTTTTATCCAGTGCACGAATGCACTCGAACTGAGTCAATTACAACCGAATTTTGACTATATTTTTATATGAATTATTTATTTCCCAAACACGATTTCCAGAAACAAAAAACACAGTGTTATTGATACAAAAACAAATTAAAAAGAAAATGTGTAACAAACAATTGACATAGAAAATAATTTACAAATTACAGTAGAAATTATCAAAAAGTGACGCAAATTAAAATGTTTAACAATCAGTTGACAATGTTCGCCATGAGCGAAATATGTCCTGATCTTGATAAATAAAAAGTGTAAATTAAGTAAAAGAAATATTGTGTTTTTTCTTAATACAGTAAAACCCCAATTTACAAGTGGGGACCGTGTAATTGGGAGTAGTGTAATTAGGGGAGTGAATCTCGTACAAAATTAGGGAATTGGTTTTTTCCGCGAAAAATGCAAAACTAAGATTTCCCTTTGTTCTGCAAAAAAAAAATATATATGAACGAAATATTTAGTTACTAAAGGATAAATGCAAAGCGCGCCAAAATCCAACACATAGACAGTCGCCCGGCTATGCGTGTATAACCTGGCACGTGTTGAATACACAGACGCTAGCCAACATTTGAATGTATGGACCGCACAGTCTCGTAGCAACGACAATGGAATGCGACCGTTCAATTGGGGGATTTGCGGTGAATATAAAAAGCCATCGCGTAATTCGGGGTCGTGTAATTGGGGGTTCCACTGTTCCTTAGTTTGCGTACTATAGTGATTGAGGGTCAATAATGATCACTTGTGAGTTTATTGTTATCGTTAGATTACTAATCAGGTCAAAAATCACCATAGATTGCCCTCAGACTAATCGCTGGACTTCCTCGTCTTGACATATTTGTATCTTTAAAAAATCCTGTGTTTTATAACGATATATGTATATTTACATAATTATACAAACTAGACCAGCCATTCTCAACCTTTTTCCCCTCCGGGCCGCATTCCGATTTTAGCTTCTCTACGTGGGCCGCAAAATATTTACAGGAAACTGTAAATATAACACTTACCATACTACACACATATGTATGTATTATGCTGTCAAAAGAAAACTATTTTATTTTATGTAAATATTATGTATTAATGTATTTTTCATAGTAAAAAATAACAAATAAGAAGTACGTAAAAAGTACACAAAAATACCAATATATCCAAAATATTAAATCGTTTACTTAAAAATTAATGTGAATTTTAATATTGCGTCAAACTTTTAACTAGCTTTTAAAAATATTTGGTGACTATAATTATTTTGGGTCGCACATAGGAGCTGATTGGGCCGCACGGGGCCCGCGGGCCGCAGGTTAAGTATAGCTGAACTAGACTAAAGTAAATTCCATTCAAAATAATTGCGTGCATACTTAGGAACTAAAGCATTTCCACTCAATCTTATTTAGCTTATCCTCTATGTTAACCGAGATTTTTCTAATTAAAATCCTTCACAGCTCCTCGCTTCCACTAATTACTTGGGAGGATGCAGTACGCCCTCCTTGGCAATTTTCTTTTTACTGACGTGAAGTCTCGCGACTCCCCACCCCAATTCATTAGAAAACTTAATCGATGTTAAGCTCAGGTCGGGAGCTTAATGAATTTAATCATTCGTATAAGTTCAGTTATATAAGCACTTAATCAAATTAATATACAAAAAAGTGATCTGATGTATTTAATGACCAATAAAAAATGAAAAATTATCAATTTTAATTCAATATACATTTATACAACATTAAATAATATGTAAAATATTTTTTTTCGGTTCCTATGTTGATGCTTATACAAAAACCGACTTTTGTAAAAACCAGTTTTCTAATGTCAATATTATTTGAAAACCGTTTTTATCCGGTTTTCGAAGGTTTACAAAAAATAGTAGTTTTTTTATTTTTTTTATTTATAAACATATGTAATAATACACAACAAGAAATTACTTTTCAGAAAATATGATTTAAGAAAACACAAAGCGTTCACTGTAAAAAAAACCTGATATCGAAAATACCCTTTCGCTGGGCAATGATGTGGGGCATGTGGTCTTTCAGCCATCAAATAAAAGATACAAATTTTCTGTCCTTTTGTTTATGGAAAATTCTGCACTACGGAGTTAAAAAACCGGTTTTTGAATCTCACAACTTTTGCAAAAAAAAAAGGTTTTTAAAAACCGGTTTTTTCAAAACCGACAAGCCCTAGTGAAGGGGTTAGCGTTGTTTGCTTCTGTGCTGGATCTCACGGATTTGAGTCTCAGTACGAACAGCATTTTTCGATTGATTTTTTGTTTGAAAGTATGGGTGTTTGTGATGTATAAAAATTCCCTCCCATCCTTCCAATCCTTCAATAACTGAGCGTAACGAGAGCGATTAGTTCACAAGTAGTCCTATCGTAGCATTATCCTTCTATCACTACTACTCTCTTTGGAAAAGAGAGGTTGAGCGACTGAGTTACAAACAGTTTTCGTTGAAAAACTTCTGTTGAGATTGGGAGACATGGATAGAAACAGTGGCGAATTAAGCACATGGGAGACCCCAGGCGCAATCAAATTTGGATGCATTATTTTACGGATAACAAAAACTTGAAATAAAATACTTGACATATGTAAAAACGAGAGGGTATAGGTTATATTATATAAGCTATTTAAGAGTCCCATAAAATTCAGAGGTCCCAAGCGCGCGACTCATTTGCTTATAGGATAATCCGCCACTGGATAGAAAAGATAAGGCTGGGACAGGACTAGTGATAGCCTAATCACTTTTGCTACACCCCGTTATTTTAGGATTGGAATTGGTAAAGGGTTCATTATTATATATTAAATTTAAATCAATATTTATTTGATAAATAAATTTTAAAACCAATACCAATAAATCACTTTTAGGGTGTTCACTGTCAATACTTGGTGGAAAGGCATTATATTAATAAAAACAATAATCCTTTGTACTTCATTCCACTTTATTTAATATGTCAGGACCGGTTTCGCTCATTGCGAGTTGCTCAGTTGACAATGCTCGCAATGAGCGAAACCGGTCCTGACATATTAAATAAAGTGGAATGAAGTACAAAGGATTATTGTTTTTATTAAAATACCAATAAACACTTCGTAAGTTGTGACGTAGCAGATACGTGGGTTGTGTAACCTAATAAATACACACAAAGCTTTGTACTGACTTATATGTGCAGTAAAAATTGAATGAACAAGAAAAGGTATCACGTAACAACACAATTACCCGGCATTAAATGGACTACGGTCTGAACCGGAAGTCCTTTCACGAAATCCACCATATTTCCGTTTCCTTTGTACGTAACCTATTGTTAGCATTTAACTGCTTGTTTACATGTTATATAATACATTTATGTACAATAAGTTACACACTACACATAACAAAACGTTCTCCGTAGTAAATTTGATTTCGCTTGCTGTTAATCCTCGGTGGAAACTGTGAACACATCGTAGAATATCGATCTCAAATATCGTTATGGATATTTTTAAGTCTGTTTTTAATTTTTTTACCAAAGCTTATACAAAACCGAATAAATCGAATAAAATTTTAATATACCACCCCCGCCTACATTATTATGTTAAAAATTAAAAACAATGCATTCCCTAAACCATGGTTTCCTAAGCTTATTGTGCAACGGAACACTCTGGAAAAGTTACTGGAACAAAGCTTATTTCTTTAGGTCGGGTAATTTGTAAGAGTACAAAAATATGTTATTTAACCACTTATCACTTATTGATTAATTATTTTTAAAACATGTTACATAACAATATGTGTAAAATCTCTGCCAGTATCTAGATATTTGATAAGCATCAGTGCAGATTTTCCATCACTAGATTTTCAATATTAAGTAGAAGGTGCTTAAATGTGTTGCAGCTTATATTAATTACCATTTCAAGTTTTCGCGGAACACCTATTCAAGTCCCACGGAACACAGCTTAGGAAGCCCTGAAATAGAAGATGCTTAAATGTGTTCCAGCGTATATTATTAACCATTGAAAATTTTCACTGTATTTGTATTTAGGTCCCACGGAACATCTGTGTTCTGCGGAACATAGTTTGGAAAGCTCTGCTCTAAACGATCGTTGATGACATTTTTTTTTTAATCCGTGTCCGCTCCAAATGTAGGTATCTTAACAGTATTTTTTTCTACGAGAACTGTTTGTTACTCAGTTGCTCAACCTCACTTTTCTCAAAGTGAGTATTAGGGAAATAAGGATAAGGCTAGAACAGGACTAGTGGTTGGCCAATCGCTATTGCTTAACCAAATTATTTAAGGATCAGAAGGATGGGAGGAAAAGAAATGATGTGAATTGACATCACAAACACCCAGTCTTCGATCACAACTTTGAATTGAATAATTCTCATATTCACAGTGATCTGACCGGGAATTGAGCCCAGACCTGCGTGATCGGTAGAGAAAGCTCTAGCCATCTGGGCTACAGCAGGCGTTATTGACAATATTATTTTTTGGTTCTATCCAAATCCATAAGCTTGTTGTGTCATATATGTAAATACGGTCCTGTTTATAGTTGCAAGAGAAAATAATGTGTTGACAAACATTTTATGATTATCAAAAAGCGGTTCACCAAAAACACCATTTTTTCTGTTTAAATTGCATCTTATTTATATACCTAACGGTTCAAAAAATAAATAAGTTTATTCAAAATAAGCAGACTTTCAAAAAATCGGAACGAAACTCCAAATGGTAAAAATAAAATAAAGAAGCATAACATAACATGATAAATTTCTGTCTTTCCATACCAAATTACGTTTGTTTGATGAATCAGCTCTCCTTTTGTGAACATTTAAATACAAATGTCTTCACTTTTATTACGATACGCCACTGATGCCACATCCCCCACTGGGTGCGAAGCCTTAGATGGCGTCCAGTCTGCATTCACATTGTGTGGCTTTACTTTACGAGGCTTCTTTCTTTCCCCGTCAACCCTAACATATCGTAACCAGTGCCACTCGCTGAAGTAGAACCAATGTAAATTTTATTATAATCGCTAAAAACATGTCAAGGTGTAATAACAATATTAATAACAATGTTATAGAGATACGTTTTCTACCCTTTCAACGTGGTCTAATAACTATTTAATTAAAATTATTAAATTATTAATTTCACGTATGATACAACTTGAAAACACAAATTATTTGTTAGTGTACCCACAGAAATAATGAAAGGGTCAAAAACAAAATCATTGAGAACTGTTTATTGAATCTTTTTTTCGATAATCATTTTATTACCATTAAGAATATAATTAAAAAATAAAATACTCATTTGAAGTAATTCTACTTTTATTTAATAAAATCAAGATCGGTTTCGCTCACGACGAGCACTATCAACTGACAAGAGAATACAATATTACAGTATTATTTATACAAAATCGTCGTTTACTTATTAATTTTGTTAATTTAACATTATAAATTATTTTGTACAAATTTTCCCAGATTATAATTAAATTCGAATTTACTGTTTGTTTCTACTTTAGCTTAATTATTCTTTGTTGAGTTTTCATAATTATGTTTTAGAGATAATAAACATTTTAATTTTAGTCAATTTAATGTCACTTATTCATAGTTTGTATACTTATTTGTAAATTCATTTCAATACCAATTGTTTGTTACATCATATTGATTTTATTTTGTTTAAGATGTTTAATATTGTATTCTTTTATCGGTTGATAATGCTCGTCGTGAGTGAAACCGGTATTGATCTTTTTAAATAAATAAGTAATTAGTAAAAATGATTTTTTTTATTTTTTTGAATATAACGCCTTTCCACCAAAGTAAACAGTAAACACCCTAAATAAATAACAATGTTTCTTCTATTTCAAATTATTTATTTTAGACCAGGATCGTTTTCACTCATGAGGAACTTGTTGTAATCAACTCAGATGACAACAAGCATCATATGACTACAGAAATCGGTTCTTATCGGAAACCACATTCTGGAACTAGTAATAGTGTAGTAATGCTTATTTTTTCAAATTTTATTCATAACTTTGTAAATATTTATATTGCAGCTCTTGATATTTTGGAATGACATTACCTAATTTTACATCTATAGCACTTTGCTATCACTTTCCCGTTTTAATTTATAATATAATACTAACCATCGTACAAAAATCAGCGTTACCCAAAGTGTTAACCCTTATAAAATACGTCCGTACATTCCTATTGATTGTGAAACGTATCTCATCATAGAAGACTCCAATAAATAACGTCGCTCATGAATGAAACCTTTTGTTATACAATAAAATTTATATATCCCAGTTATTGTGGATACTTTGCCAAGTTCTTCGCCATTGTGGATTGAAAGCAATGCGTGGGTGTTAGTAATTCAAGCAAATATATTTGCAATAAAACTTTGTCGTCTCTGTCAAAGTGCTTGTCGGAAAACATATTTATATACAATATTAAATTAATGCTTACCTTACTATAAATTGATAACTAGAAAAGTTAAAAAAAGCGCAAGGAGTATTTACTATATAAATAATTATTTTGTAATATCTGTCATAAGTGTCATTTAAAGAAGATAGTTAATATTTGTGTTTTTATTTTGCAATGTGGTTTACACAATCCCGGGATCCCCGCGATGGTGACAGTACTAAACCAGGATTGAGAAAATTAGATAAAGTTGAGCGAGGATAAAAAAAAAGAACGTTCAAAATTTTGGTTTATTTTTAGTATTTAAAATTGCAAATCCTGGAAGAACTGAAAAAAGGTCCCACAACGTTTCATTTTGGGAAATCCTTAAACTCTCGAGTTTTTGAAATCGACAGTAAATTGTTTGAAAAATCCCAGGATAACTTCAAAATCGGATCCCGGGATCATAAAAAGGCTTCGGGATTGGATGCCTTAATTTACACCTTTATATCACCACCAGTTTCATCGCTTAATATGCGTATATTTTTTTTAAACACTGATCACCGTGATTGAGTAGTAACAATATATTATTTGGTATCCGATTTCATTCCACAGTGAAAATTTTACACTAAATCAATCTGTATACAGTTTCGTTGGGGGAATATAAATCATACAGCGTTACCAATCGTCCAGAGAGTCTTTCGCAGTAAGTATATGCATTTTAATATAGACCAGTGGTCAGCAATCTTTCAACTAAGAAGAACCAAGTTGCCAAGGAAACAGGATGGTAAATGTATTAGAGAGCCATACATATGCAATATTTATATGATTTTTTAGGTTAAAAAAAACGTCATAAGTTCAAGAGCTAATGTCTGAATAGCCGTAGTTTGGCAACCCTTGGTATAGTCATTTTCAAATTATGACATATAAAAAATAGAACCTTAAATTTCTCATCGATACGCGGTGGTTAGTACCACTGTGTTGCACAGGTCTACAATACGTATTTATTTGACAACAATAAATAATTATTCATCATAGTCGAAAGTTACACCCGTACTTCTTTTTGAATATCATTGCACTGCATTAAACATCTATAATTATTTCAGTATTTGACTACTGACTGTACTGTCTCAGAATCAACCAAGCTCACACGTGTGGATTGAGGCTTGTATGACCCACCGCCCACGTGTACAGTCTACACGTGGGCGTCAAATAACGCATTAATTTAATTACAGTTGGAACAGTGCGCTATGAGTAGCAGCAACTTATAAATATATTATAATATATCCAAAATAGTATATCATCAATCATGATGCAAGATCGAAGTAATAAACAGACCATTTGGCTATAATGGTAATTTCACTAGTAGTATCAAAGTCGCATTGTCTTCCTCTCTGACAGTTTTTTTTCATTTTGTAAAATGAGTAGCCTAGAATCAAAGTTTACATTCTCCAAAAACCGAATTTTGACGGACACAAATACTACAGATATATTATTCTTCTTATTATATAAAAACAGTTATAAATCGCCATTGATTGTATGTAAAAAGTAGTACTTTCTTTATATACGAAATATGCCATGAAAAATATTGATTGGTTCTTTCTTTATCATATAAGCCATAAAAAATGTAAGATAGGCACCAATTGTTGTCTGTGGCATTGTTTTTTTTATTATTCTGAACAATCTTGTATTATGTGTATTGATATCACTTGTTATACTTTGTGTAAATGTGAGTTTTGAATCTAGTCGTCTCAAATGTTTTATTATTAATTTGCTATTATACTTGGTGAAAGCAAAACAAATAAAGCTTTCAACCTTAAACGTCAAAAAATTCAACTAAAAATGTTGATGTAACATTAAAAGTTTGAACAATGATAACAAATGTACAAATTAATAAAAACACAATGTTCCTTTTTACTTTTGTCCACTATATTAAAAAGGTCAGGATTGGTTTCGCTCATTACAAGCATTGTCAACTGATAAGAGATATAATTAAACAGAGCTATTTAACAAAAATAAATTGAAAATAAAAGGTGTAAACAACAATTGACATTGAAAAGAAGTTACAAATTACAGTATTAGTGATTCTATAATTAGACAAAATGAAAATGTTTAATATCTCTAACATATTAATAAAAACACAATAATCCTTTGTACTTCATTCCACTTTATTTAATATGTCAGGACCGGTTTCGCTCATTGCGAGCATTGTCAACTGATAAGAAATATAATATCAGTTGACAATGCTCGCAATGAGCGAAACCGGTCCTGACATATTAAATAAAGTGGAATGAAGTACAAAGGATTATTGTGTTTTTATTAATATAATTCCTTTCCACCAAGTATTGACAGTGAACACCTAAAAGTGATCTCTAACATTTAATTCAAAAATCATCATAAATTAATAAATTTCAAGTGGTGACTGATATCACAAACATATCTAATGATTACAAACATAATTAAAATTTGGGATTTTTTTGACAAAGTGATATAACATGCTACATTACTAGAGTTAATTATATTTCTTATCAGCTGACAATGCTACCAATTAGTGAAACCGGTCCTGATCTTTTAAATAAAGCGGAGTAAAGTACAAAGGAATATTGTGTTTGTATTAATATAATGCCTTTCCACCAAATATTGACATTGAACACCCTAAGAGGGATATTTCACAATTATTCACTTTTTATTGTATGAAGAAAATATGCAAAACAAAATGCTTAAATAATAGTGTACTAACTAATTGCGTTTACCCTATAACAGCCTTCGAACAGCCTTGTCCAACCTTGCATAGTATTATATCTAGCCAAGGTATGAAATGGAATATATTTAGCTAGATATAAACACGATTCATTTAACAGAACTAGGGGTGTGGCCGTCGTTGTTTCCACTTGCATTGTCTTCCAGTATTCAATTATAGTCGACTCATACTCACCATGACATCTGGGTGTATTTTATTTCGATGACTGAGAGTTATCGTATGGTTTTGTGAATGCCACTCAATGTATTCCGATGGACGAATACATTTCCAATTATATAAATTCAATTTTATATTAATAGTTTTATTAAACGACCGCTAATTGCCTACGTGCTAGATATTTTAAATCATAAAACACCCGATATCGTTATCGAAGAAATTGGTGCTAAACAGAACGTTACACTTCAATCGAACACTTCAAGTCAATTACTCTCTCCGACTCGCACATATTTAATTGTAATTAGATTCTCTTCAAGTCTTTTGTTTTCTTACTCTGTCTACTACTGACAGTGCAATGTCATAAGGCAAGTTATTTGCAAAAATAATAATATAATATTAAATCTAAAATAACGATATATTTTAGTTATACAAATTTTTCATTTAGTTGATATTTATTTCAGAATAGTGCCCACATCAGAACTATGTTTAAACAATACTCAAATTTTATAAATTGACTATGTGTTCTTTTCTGAGAATTGTGATAAATATGAGATTAATAAAAAATCTTCCCTCTTCATATGTCTACATCTTTGTAATAACAGTTTTAGGCTAAGTGACAACTAGAAATAAATAAATTTAATCAATTCAATGTCATTATTATTGACAATTTTTTAAAATCTTTTCGATGGATTCAACGGCATCTTTGTGGAAGTCTGTTTTTTATATTACAGTAGAACCTCGTTTATCAGGATTTTCGATTATCCGGATTGAAATATGTAAACAAAAATTACGAATTTGCTGATTTGCACGTGGCGAATTGTGTCCACCGTTGTTCACGTAGTGATGAAATGCATACAATTTTCTTTTTGTGTTGGCAGACACACACGGACTACCTTCATCCCCAATAATTTCGGATAATCGAGGTTCTACTGTAAATAAAATTTTAAGATTTTGTTACTTTACTTGCTGTATTGCAAGTTGTGACACATGTTTTGCCTATTTAATTAAGAAGCATTGTCAGAGAGGCTGCATTTCGGATAGAAGGTCAGTTTGAAGAGTGAACGGAATCTTCCATATAAGAATCTTCCGTACTTGAATTATTCATACAAGAATACTCTTTACATCAATTATTACCCACAAGATTCTTCTGTACCTAGAAAACTACAGAACAAAATGTTATGTACATTCGAATATTGATGGTTTTTATTTTATTGTTTTACTTATTTTTTTGAATTATTTAATGTTGTTTTGAATTAGAGGTGTTACTAAAATGCCTATTGTTTACTATACTATTATTTTTATTTTATTTGTTGCCAACCTAAAAAATATTTAGAACCCTTACAGAAAAACGATAAACATTAACGAAAACAATAAAAAAAAAATTGCACGGAATATTCTCCGTTCGGAGTTTTCTATATGCGAAAAATTCGGTATACGGAGAATTCTTGTTCGGAGAATTTGGTGTATGGTACTGAATATTCGTGTTGGAAAGATACGATAAAGAACCAGTTGGAAGGTTTAAAAACATTATTTTTTTTACCATGTCCGCTCCCAATGTGGAACATATGGACTCCTAATGGAGTTTATCTCAACAGAAGTGTTTCTACGAGAACTGCTTGTTACCCAGTTGCTCAACCTCTCTTTTTCCAAAGAGAGTAGGAATAGAAGGAAAGGGCTAGGATAGGACTAGTGGTTAGCTTATCGCTCTCGATACGCCCCGTTCATAGGATAGTATGGGTGAGAGGGGGGAATTCAAGACATCACATACATCCATGCCTTCATAAATCGATTGAAAAATCAATTTATAAAAATGCCCGTACTGGGATTCGAACTCGTGACCTCCGTAGCGGTAGCCAACGACGTTGACCACTTGACCACACAGGCGGTATTAAAAAATATTACATTATCATAAATCGATCGAAAACTTACTGTATGAGAGTGTACATTTAATTAATTCAAGCCTTTGACCATGCAACGTCTAGCAGTCCGACCGACAATAATGACTATTAGAAAGTTATAAATAAAAATGTTTATTAACAAATTACAATTTTGACACTCGGTGAAATCGGTATTGATAAACAAAAAATAAGAAAATATCTATTTTTCATCTTCTATAATTTTTATCGTTCTACTCGATGGCCACTAAGGATTGCAATACCGGATGAATATAACAACTCCGGTATAAACATTTCCGGTATTTCAATAAACCAAAAAAGAATACAGTTGATTGTGTTTACAATTGGTCCTATTTTACAATCAAAATTGGTATTTCGATATTTCATATAAAATACGTAATAATAATTATAATGCTGATTTTCATGAATAACTAACGTTTTCTTAAAAATAATAATACATTATTGAAATGATCATAAATTCTGCAATCTGTCAATATTGATACAACTCTTAGCAGATTTAAAATAACCAATTTTTACACTTGAAAATTGGTCCCCTGGATTGAAAAAAAACATGATATTTGTAAAAAAACAACATTGTGGTAAATAAAATCATGTAAAAAGGTATTAAAGAATTTCACAAATGTCCAACACGTCTACATGTGTAATGATCTGATGAAGCCTTATGTATTAGAAAACCCTATTCCGCTTCCATGTTTTTTGTTTCTGTGAAACATATTAGAAAAAGTATAAATTCCATTATTGTTATTTTTAGTGTACCGCGAAAAAAACAGATTTGAGTGTAGTACAATTTATCGCGACCAATTTAATTGAAATATTGATTATTTTCCAAAACCGTTTTTTGGTATTGAAAAATCACCAAGACTAAATACCAAGATCTCGGTTTCAGTAATACCGGTATTGTAAACCCTGAGCACTATCTTCTAAATAACGATTTGTTGAAGTTTAAGGTCTTCCCAAGACGTGTTTTCCTATCAGGTTGTGTTGCAAAGATACAGACGATAAAAAGAAAACAAGCCTCTTCTGTTTGAACCCATCGTGATGGTGAATATTCACGAACACGCCGGAGACCAGATCTCGATTCGATGGAAGAATTCAATTATTTGTTTATTTTTGTCGTGGGAGTAATCGTGCGGATCAAGCATGCCAATTGATAAACTTGCTTATTTATTAACAAGAGTGGTGTTACTCTAAAAAGTGTCTTCATGACCAAAACAATGTTTCTTTTGTTTTTACTGGGCTGTCAGGAAAGTTGCATTGTTTTTGAACGGTAAATAAAACAGTTTTTCTTATGTCTTCTATTAGCGATTTTGACTATCGACATATCGACTGCGGAAAGGAAAAAGGACGTAATCTACAGTTTTTGTTTTCAATATCACGATGTATCCAACTTGATACACGTTCTATCAAAAGGATGTAAACTGAAAACGCCAAATTAATATCTAAATTTAGATTTTAAGTTTGAAAAAAGAAGAGCCTGTGGAAGTTTTGATCAGGAAAAAAGAATTAAAGAAACGTTTTTTTAATGTTGAATTAATATCAGATAAAAATTGTATTGAAATCGAGCACCATTATTTTTTTTTATACCCATTCATAAGTAAATTTGAATCGTTCAAAGTATGTACATTCACACAAGTTTTGTTACTAACGACCCGGGTTAAGCTTCTTAGCATCTTCAGGCGTTCAAGTGCACGGATGAACTTGCACTGACGCTTAGTAAATGAATGGATTGTGTTTATATGAGAAATAAAAGTATCATTCAGTTTAAAGCCATTGCTGGCGAAAATGTGTTGGTGTTAGACCAGCTTTTTATAGCAAAAACTCGCTAGGAAAATTATTACTCAACAATAAAGATATAATACATTACTTAAATAAATGCGGGATTTATAGATTGCAATGCTTTTATCTAGTATTTAAATCATTCATAAGTAATAAATTAACAATTTTCCATACATGCATACGATTACTAAAACATTTTTACGTGGTATTTCTTTGGAATATATTATATCCTGTGCAAAAATAGAATCAGGTTTACAACGAAATGATTGATGCAAACATTAATATATCGTTTTATAGTTACAGCAATGGAAAATAAAACTATTTTTCTGAGGCTGTAATTTATCAAGATGCAAACTCATTTCTCATATAATAATGTCGATCGCGTATTCGATAAAGCAGTTTATTATTTGCTCGAACTGCCTTGATCCCCCTCCATTGACCTGATGTCCTAACTCTTGACTATGCTCCTGCTGATGGAGTGCACCTTCAATCACACCAGCGACATCTTAATTATGTGCAGCACTTAACGTCGTCCCTCAACCTGTTCAAGCACTCTGATCAGTTCGATCGCGATATTTCACACGTCACGAGAACAGGGTTGACGAACATTCAATAAAATTGGTAGTTTTTAATATTCAATAGTATAAAAATAAAAATAAAACGATATTTAGCAAAACAGTTGAGGCACCAGATTACAAGAAGCGATATATAAACATTTTGTATAAAATCGAGAAGAAAGTACATATATGTATGTGTTTTCTACGTGCAATTTCACACTATAGAAAAACTTAATTAACGATATATTTACGGATCGAAATATTTCAAATCTTGTTGATTCTGTAATTTGATCTGTATAATTTTATTGTGCTCATATTTTTTTGATTGTTTGGCTCATCGGCTAACACATGCTACTATTTTGTATTTAAAAATATAATACAATAAAAATATAACTTAATATGAAACAAACAATTATTTCTTGAAACATAATAACATAGTTTACGGCAAATATTGAAATGTGTACATATCGCTTTTTGTAACTAAGCACTTCTAAATATTTTCATGTTACAAATGCCACCTGTTAATTATTGGTGGGAAGACATTTTTCTCGTTATGCGAAATACGTCCTGACCAAATTATGAAATTTCAGAATCAACTTCTGTTTGATTTGACAAAACTCAATTAAAGATATGAAAGTGTGAATAAATATATTATTGAACATAATGAAAATTGTGTTTCTTTCAAATAAAAAATAAAAACTATGTTTAAACAGTTTTAATTTAATATTAATTGAAATTCATTCTTTACTATTTGGCTTAGTGACACAACTTGTAAAAAACAAATTTATCGATATGAAAAAATATTAGTTCTGACGATGGCGTCACGTCGGAAAAGCTATAACATATCTTTTATTGTGGTACGAAAAAAGGTTGCTTTATTTTGTATGAACAATAATATATTTTTGAGCCCTTGAGAGGTGAAGTGAACCTAGTAGAAAAATGGTCAATCTTTTCTATTGAACTTTCAAGTACAATCACGTTTTTTTGAGTTTTATGGATTGCATTTTTTTTTATTTTAAAAAGAAAACACTATTGAATCTAGTATTTACTAAGCTAACTTCACTTTTACGATACTTTGAGACATATGGAATATTAAAACGCAACAAACTCAATATTTTCTTAAAAAAGCACTTCACGTCTCAGGGGCTCATTTCATTTTTCGTAATCGGATTTTTTTTTATTTAAGTGATTATTTGTCTAACTCTATTGCGCTGACGAATGTGTGTTTTCTTACAAAGATTATTCACAATCATAACACTTAAGAATATACGGATATGATAAAACAAATAAATATGACTTATTTTAAAACATAATTTATGGCAACCCTTTATTGACTGTACACAGCCATGGCAGATTTCATTTAATAATCTGTATTTAATCTTTTGAAGACAAATGGCTTTATTGCACATTGCAAAACTTAATAATATGCACTTTAGTATGTAAAGCTTTCGTATAAAGCTATAGTGATTTATAACAATATTACTTTCGATTTATTATAACTTAATATTATCTTTTTATAGCATTTCAGAAGTGCACTCAAGGAGAATTAAAAAAGGAAAAATCTAAATAAGATTAAGCTGAACATAAATCACAAATATCTAGAGCTCCGGAATCTAGTTTCGAATTAAAACTTAAATTGAGGAAAATCTAAATTTTATCCCAAAATGCATCAAGAAATAAATGCACATGAAGATTCATTATTCTGTTGAGAGGAAATAACAGAAAGGACTAAACAGGATCGATTACTAGTATTGTATGTATAGATAATTATATATAATGTGCTACATTTTCACTTTAGAGCAGTGGTTTCCAAATAAGGGGATGTACATACTATTTTAGAGGGGGTGTGTAAAATTGTTTTTTACCATACACTATGTGGAGCATCAGTGTAGTTTATTATACTAACGTTAGCTTTTCTACGAGAACTGTTTGCTGCTCATTGATTCATCAAAAGATGGATAGGGCATGACTAGCGATTAGACCAGAGGTGGGGAACCTTTTCTTCTCTAAAGGCCGCATTCACTTTTCTGACTCGACATAAAGCCGCAGTAAACATTGACTAGGACGGGATTGATTAACTTTCAATCCCTTAACTTACTTTTTCCCAGATTATCTCCAAACCTCGTTTTTTTTTTTTAGTCCACGAGGAATTTGAAATTCTCAATTCGCTATAGCTTTACCTCAGATTATCTCCATACCTCGTTTTTCCGAATTTAAGAATTACAGAATTGGCCAGAAGGCCCCACCAGGTGGCCAAAAGGCCGCAGGTTCCCCATGCCTGGATTAGACAATCCTTCTTGCAACGCCCCATGTTTTGAAGTAAGATTGTTGAGAAGTAATTTTAAACATCACATACATATCTTAGATTGAAAAATCATTTTTTTTAACTTTACGAACTAGGATTCGAACCCTTGAAAACCCCAATCGAAGCCAACGACAAAGCCATTAAACCAAGGGCCCGGCCTGTCAGCTTAACATTTTGGTTATTTCTTGAATCGTATTATAAATTTACGACTTACAAAAACCATAATTACCATGCAGTGTATTTTTTATAATTCAAGGAGAGAGGGTATTTTTCCTCAATATAAAGCTTATTTAAATACAGTTTGGAAATCACTGCTCTAAAGCATGTACAATCAAGAGGGGACTCGACGAAAACAGTTTTTTAACATTCGTTCTAAATAACAATAAAAGATTAATTCAAATAAAATATTTATGATTTAAATGTGCGTGGAAGTTTTTTATAAGAAGTATGAGTTAATTATTTTACTAATAATTTGCATAATTTAAATTCCCCAGAATGAGCAAATAAATATCAGCATTTTGAAATATATATTATCATTCCATATTCTCAAATAGAAATCGATAAAATTATAATATATAAACGTATATATTTCAGAACATTTATCCAAAAAAAATATTTTTCAAAAATGTATCGCGTCTTACATAAATCACTTATATTTAGGCAATAATATTTTTTTTTACTGTAAACGATTTGATGCTGTCTTTTTTTCATTATATATATACAATACATTTGGTGATACACCTTGTTTAGAAATTATTGACTTTTAGTAAAAACACAATTTCAATATTTTGGAAAATACTTTTTTTAAGAATGTTTTTTCGTCGTAATTTCTTTGTCATCACGCGTCTTCTTTGAATGACCATTTTTTTTTATTTAAACTAATAATAACACAGATTTTGTAAATATTACGTCCACATTTATAAAATCTATTGATTGAATTTGTATTTACTTGGAAGAGCTCCATTGTGATAAAGTAAAATCAAACGATTATCTTTATAGATATAAACCTTTCTTGATGTTGTGTTTCAGATAACTCTACTGAAGAAGCACTCGCTCTTTATCTTTTTCTGGACTGGTAGACTGGACTCCGATCTCCTGGAAGCTCTAATAGGGAAAATTGCGTTTTCAAACAAACGGGGCACTGAAGTTTTAATTATGATGGAGAGAAAAATCCAATGCTTTAGAATTGATAAGATAGTGACAGCCTAAATTTAAATGTTTTTTATAGTATTTTATAATGTGTATTTATAAACATATTAAATTCACATTGTTTTTTTTTCACTACTTCTTATGCTATTAAAACATGTTATGTTGTATGTATGCATGGTATTGTGTAAATAAAAAAAAACATAGATTCCCACGCATTAATTTTTGAACTACATATAATTGAATGAGCTCAATATCATGTTTACAATAATTACAATAAATGTTTAAAAATGCTTACTCGCTCAGCAAGACAAGTTTTTCAATTAAATACATCTTTTATGTTAAATTAAAGGTTATATTTCTTTATAAATTTAACCTTATAAATTTGTGATTTATCATGTTGTGTATCAAATTTTGATACCGATTTTGCCTGTTTAAAAAGCAACTTTAAGTAAACTATCTATTCTAAGTCTATTTACGAGTAAACTAAAACTGAAGGAAGGCTTTTTTAAATTTCTACAAAACATAGGGAAGGAGCAGCCTACAAATACTTAAAGTTATAATTACGTATAATAAATAATTAATGAGAGAGAAAATAAAACTTAACTTGCTTCGTTATTTGTGTTAAAATGTTAAAAAATAGAATCATGATTAAGCTTGTTCATTAAAAAAAATCTTACGATAATTGGTCTGAGAACCTTTTTTAAAAGCACTTGTCACAGTTTGTTACAGAATAACACAATTAACGAGGTTAATTTATTTCAAAATTAACTTCCTTAAATTTAGCGCCGAATTTAATAAAACTATTAGGTTTCGTTGAATTTGTTTGATTTGAAAACTGCTACTATTCTTTGCACAGCCTGTTAATATCACAATTGTATGTTATTACTCAATTATATCAAAAAATATTACTAATTCTTTTTTATTTATGTGAAATAATATACATTAAATATTTAGTAAAGATGTTAATGCTTATTTTAATGGTTATGCGTATCAAATTTCTTAAAGTAAGTTATTATACTATTAAATATCTCATGTAGATGTGACGTCTTTTATTTTATACGACAATGAACAGTAAAAAGCTGTTTTATTGTTATGTTTTATGTCACACCTTTATTTGAGAATATCAAATATCGATGTATGTCATTATAAAAACACGCATTAAACTCCATGTTTACACGCTTTTAAGATTTAAAATATCAGATTTTTATTTTATCGTTTTCTTTTTGTATTGGCTAACGCTACGATAAATATTTAGACAAAAAAACTTTAGTATAATTAGTATCATTATCTGTTTGTTTTATTTCGATTCTACACCCCCCTCCTTGCTCCTCTTAAAAGGAAAAAAACCCAAACCTCCATTTTGTAATTTTATAATTTTAAAATGTTAGAATCAATCTTGCTTCATTACTTAAGCAAACTTTGCGATAGTAAGTCTGAAGATGCCTCTGAAAGAGGCGAAACACGTGTCACAGTTAGTAACACAATACGTGGAATAATCAAAGTTAATTTAAATTTTCTATTAAAAAAACTTTTCTTATAGCAGCGTTCTTATTTATTGTACTATTTCCGGTACTAGTCTTTTCAGGATCTTGGGGATTCACCGCGTATTATTGTTGATTACAGTTAATCTAACTAGTATCACAGATGACTCGAAACCAGGGCTGTAGAGTTGGAGTCGTGAAGTCGCGGTATTTTGGCCGGAGTCGGAGTCGTGAAAAATGAGTGGCTCGATTTTTTTTTGAAAAATATATTTAAGTGTATTTAAAAAAAATAGTGCAAAGTTTTAACATTGCATGCTTTGCTGACTTAAGATGATCTGATGGAATATATATATAAGGAGCTGTAATTAAAACCACTAGTCGGTTCACCTATTTTTTTTATCCATGTCCGCTCCCAATGTGTAGTATGTCGCCTCCTAATGGAAGTATCTCAACAGAATTTTTACTACAATAACTGTTTGTTATTTTATCGCTCAACCTCTCTTTTTCAAAGAGAGTCGTAGAAAAAGAAGGATAAAACTAAGATAGAACTAGTGGTTAACTAATCGCTTTTGCCACGTCCATTAATTGAAAGATCGGAAGGGTAGGAAGGAATTTTAGACATCACAAACACCCATGTCTTCGAACAAAAATCAATCGAAAAAATGCTGTTCGTACTGGGACTCGAACCTGTGAGACTCGGAACGGCAGCCCACAACGCTTACCGCTGCGCCTTGCAGTTATTTTCCATTATCCTTTCGTATTTTGTTCTCTAGTATGATAACTGTACCGACCTTGATAGTTTGCACTTCATTTAAGCACTTACTATTTTTTAGAATAATTCAAATGTTTCAAGTGTGCAAACCTCGAGAAGAAGAAGAAGACCTCGGGACATATATCGACAGCTATGCAGTATTTAACTTTTAACCATTTTTCTAGACGTCATCATGAATACTAAAGAAAATCGGAAAAAGAAAAAAAGGCGAAATCCCGGACCTACAAACATCCATCCAACATTCATCCATTCAGCCAACAAACATTATCGGCTATTAATGTATAGATTAAACAGATTTTTCTTTTCACCCCTCGACTATATTTCTTTAGTATTTCAAGAATACGCTTGTCACATGATTGTGGCTTTTGGTGAATTTGGAAAAGTTTCTTAGCAAAGTAACGTGAGGTGATATCGATAAAATATTTGCCAAATAACGAACGAATTTTAGGCTTTTTATAACAACGGTGATATCATAAGATGGAAAATAGAGATATAAAATAAATAAGACAACAAAGAAAAACAAACCTATTTCCAAATCGCAAGGAAATTAAATTAAATTTTGACCTATTTAAATTGAAAATATAGTCGAGAGCCGCTTAGCGTACGAAATAATGAAACCATATACTTATTCTTCCATGGAAAAATGTACAAATAAATAAACAAAAATATTTAAATCAATTTTCGTTCAGTATGATCATTCCACTGTAATGCCAACGGTGAATAGATTTGAACCCGGAACCAGGAATCGATTGTGGCGAACGATTGCAATGTTCATGTCATCTGAATATTATATTTGAATATCCATATTTCCACTCTATATTTCAAGTGGCCATCTGAAGCCGTTATCTCCGCGATTTAAATAAATTTACCCGATACATATGTTTGTTCAATATTCATACACTTGAGGATTTAGCAAACTTATACGAAAAATAGAAATTCAGTGTTATTTCTGTCACCTTGATGAGAAATGAGATAGTTCTTATTTTATATATTTTTTCTCGGGAGAAGATCTTCAAGACCTGGTTGCATGCGTAAGAAAGTGTAACGAGATTTAAAATTTATAAAAGCTGTTATGATTTGAGATTTGTATTACCTCTAAGCTACGCGCCCGCGACAGCGCAGCATTTTTAGAGTCCCGCTAACTCATATCTGATTGCATGCACTCCAATAGAAACTATTCAACAACAAAATTGCAGAATAATAAATGCAGTTTCATAAAGTATTTTTAAAAAAATATTTCTGCTCCCAATGTAGAGAATATAGCATATTAATGAAGGTATGTCAAAATAAGTATTTCTTCGAGAATTGTTTGTTACTCTATTTTTTCAAAGAGAGTTGTAAAGATAAAAGAATAAAACTGTGACAGGACTAGTGATTTACTAAGCGCTCTCGTTACGCCCAGTTATAAAAGGATCGAAATGGTGGAAGGGAATTTTATGACGTCGTAAACACCCATGCCTTCGAACGGATGTCGATAAATCGATTGAATAAACGCTGTTCGTACTGGGACTTGAGCTCGTGAGATCCGGCACGGAAGCCAACAATGTTTCCCGCTGCGCCATGGACCCTTCGTTATTATGTAATATAAAATAATAAAAAAAGGTTTTCAATTAAATATTAATTCCCTTTCATATAATGTCTACGTGATAGAATAGATTTTATTTTATTGTCATAAAACTACACGAAATATGTGCTTTATAACAAATATTCTAATATTACAAATTTGTGGTTGTAAAAAAGTTTTATTTATGCAGCGCATTTTTTCGTTTGGCCTGCATAGCTTTAATTTTTTTTGGAAACATTGGTTGAAATCAATTGTTTTGAATTCAAAATTCGAATTCGATGTTTTCATCTGAACCAACAGATTTGATCAGCATTTCGAACCATATTGATACAATATAAAATTTAAAATAACTTTGATTATTCCACGTATTGTGCTACTAACTATAACACGTGTTTCGCCTCTTTCAGAGGCATCTTCAGACTTACTATCGCAAAGTTTGCTTAAGTAATGAAGCAAGATTGATTCTAACATTTTTTAATTATGAAATTACAAAATACAGTTTGGGTTTTTTTGTCCTTTTAAGGGAAGCAAGGAGGGGGTGATAGAATCGAAATAAAGCAAACAAATAATGATACTAATGAGCTGCAATCAATCAATCAAATTGGAATTTTTCCTTTTTAAGGGAAGCAAGGAGGGGGTTATAGAATCGAAACAAAGCAAACAAATATAATCATACTACTAATGACGTTAAACATTACAAACTATTAAACTAATGAGCTACAATCAATCAGATAGGTTGGTGATTACTCTGTTAATTGGAAACAATGTAAGTAATGGCGAACATCCTGTCCTATTTTTTTTTTCAAAGTTAAACAAAGTTACCGCCGAAACCATCGAAAGCATATTGATACATTTTAAAATTGAGGGTATTTACTATATCTGATTATTAGTATTATCCACTATCTGAATAAACTGAATGAAAATGTTGTATGAAAGGTTATGAATTGACTGTCCGAGTACAGTGGAACCCACAATTACACTACCCCGAATTACGCGTAGGCTTGAAATATTCGCCGCAAATCCCCCAATTGCACGGTCGCATTCCATTGTCGTTACTAAGAGACGGTCTTCTGTGCCGCGCATACAGTCAGATGTTGACTAGCGTATGTGTATTAAGCACGTGCCAGGCTATACACGCATAGCTGGGCGTCTGTCTGTATGCGGGTTATTTACTATTACAAAAACTAAATATTTCGTCTAAATCTTAGTTTTGCGTTTTCCGCGGAACAAAACCAAATCCCAAATTTTGTATGAGATTCACACCCCCAATTACACTACCTCCAATTACACGGTCCCGACTATAGTGTAGATGGGGGTTTTACTATATACAGAAAAACATCTTTTAATGTATGCAAAAAAATAACATAGGGCAGTTGAATCGTTGCATTCCTAGACAGGGTTACTCACAATCTATCGGTCTTGGGTTGCCGTAACCTAACCACCGCAATTCGACTTCACACTGTCGTTAGTGGAATGATAAGCGCTGCGATAAGGGCTCGTATTAGACGCATCGCGGACCGCCACAGGGACCGAGAGATGCACCAACGTTCGTGATAACGAAGATAAATGCCACAGCTTGATAAACTTTGCACAAGAAAATTAACTCGAAAATAAGACAACCGAACTCATAAATAATATTTGAGTAATATTCAAGGTCCGTGGTGGACATTGGGGCATCTAATCCTGAACTCTTTTTGTGAAGCCGAGATTTTCGAATTGACAATTTTTCTCCAGATTGAACATCAAACATAAAATCGAGTATAAATTGGGATTCGGGATTGACAAAATTTTAGGTCGGTGATTTTTTTAAATTTCATGTCGATTTGAAAAACCCATGAATTTTCACATTTCCCAAAATTAACAGCACGAGAGCCTTTTTTTAGCTCTTAAAAAGACGTCTTCATTTTTCATACCTCGCTCAACTTGCTGTCATTTTCTCAATTCCAAAATCCCAGGATTTCGGGATCACAAAATTGGACGGGATCCCAGGATTGAAGGCCCGGAGGCCGGATTTCACGGGTTCGAATCCCAGTATAAACAACAATTTCCGCTCGAAAGTATGGATGTTTTTGATGTCTTAAAGATTCCATTTCGCCATTACAATCCTGAAATAACGGGTCATAGCGGGAGCGATAAGCTATCAACGATTCCTGTTCTAGACATATCTTTTCTGTCCCTATTCTCTTCGACAACAAAAGTGATTAAGCAACTGATTAATTATTCTGTTGACATACTTCCATTATAGAGGTCTGCACGGGCCGAGCCTAATACCACAATTGTTACCCGAACCCGACCCGAAGCCCGGATTTATACTCAACAGACCGAAACAAACCCGTTTTTTACAAATTTCCAACAATTTACGATTCTCTATAGAACTAGTCACAATTAAAATCATCATGGCTGACTTATGACACGATCATAGTCTGAAATATTTTTCTGAAGAATAAATTTCTTACCCTGGCCCAACCCGAGCCCGAATCTCAATTGCGCTTACCCGCCCGAACCCAGCCCGCGGGCCGGGCCGGGTAAGAGCCCGCGAGCCAGGCCCGGGCCCGTCCAGACCTTTATTCCATTAGGATGCCATATTATATTTGGAGCAGACATGGATTTTAAGGTTTTAAAGATTTACATTATCAATCTCCAGAGAGTAAAAGATCGAAATACTGCTATAAAAAAAATTGTCTGTTATTTTTTCCGTTCGTTTCTTCAATTATTAAGGATCACAGCTTGCGAAACGCTTGCGGAAAAGAATTCGAATAGGTATGCATCATTGGCGAACATGGGATATGATACTTACACAACGAGCCGGTCAAACAAGATATTCTCGTATTGGTCGATTATTTCCGTAAGGACCTCGCCGGTAGACTTATCATAGCATTAGTCACTCTTCGTCTGTCATACAAAAGAGAATCACGTTTACCTTTTCAGGGACACACCAATTTACTCGCCATCAAAAAGTAATCTTATAACCTTTCTTAAGATTTTTTTTAAAATCAATATTTTCCTATATGTATTTATAATATTTGTTTTTTTATTATTATTTAAGTATACCTTGCACCTGCCTGATATATATACCCGACATGCCACCAAGCCAAATAAGAACAGGTGCTTCATCGTCCTGCAGTTTTAAATACCAAAAAATAACCTTCAAAATTATTGTTAGTGACTTCTAACCTCACCTAATTTTTATTTGATGCAATTGCATATTCCATGCATTTGGTTATAAGATGTAATAAAAATTTTAAACGTAGTCAATTAAGAGATATGTTATACATTTACCTGTAAATTCTTTTCATATTTATATTACCAATTGCTAGTAACACTTAATAATTTTACTTTTAATGTATATTCTTATCAGTTGAAAATACTCCTCATGAACGAAATTGGTCCTGGTCATATAAATATATGTAAAATGAAAAAAAAAAGACTGTTATTTTTTGAACACGAAGGCTTACAAAACAATTCTCAAATATTATATATGCAATACTTTCGTCACACACAATTAATAAGATTCTTTTTCGCTCATAAGTAAGGCAATAAAATAGTTTTATTTTTAGCTAAAAAATAACAACTTAATTTTACTGTCCGGTTTACGGTTTGCGATAAATTTTTGAGTACACACTATAGAAGATCGTTTTTTCTTCTGCTTCATACACTCGTACGTAGTACCACCAAAGTTTCTTGTCACCATATGAATAGTACCCGACAGTCCTCCTGGACACCAGAATCCTACAAGTCTCAAGAAAAGTCAAGCAAGGTAGAACCTCTCCTGAAGAATACGCAACACGTTACTTTGGATATATTTAACTTATTTTAACATTAGTCAATTGGTGTCATTTATTGAAGTAAATTATTATTTTTAATCCATGTTCGCTCTCAATGTGGGGCATTTGGCCTCATAATTGCGGTATCTCAACAGAAGTTTTTCTACGACAACTGTTTGTTACTCAGTCGCTCAACCTCACTTTTTTTAAAGTGAGTAGTAGGGACAGAAGGATAAGGCTAGAACAGGACTTGTGGTTGGCTAATCGCTATTGCTACACCCAGTTATTAAAGGATCAAAAGGATGGGAATTGAGGAAATTATGTGAATTGACAAAAACCCAGTCTTCGATCACAAATTTGAATTGAATAATTCTCAAATTCTCTGTGATCTGACCGGGAATCGAACCCAGACCGGCGTGTTCGGTAGAGCAAGCTCTAGCCAACTAGGTCACAGCAGGCGACAAATTATTTAAGTATATTTTATTTATATTTGATATTTTTATGACAACCCTACATTACAAAATGATCAGATCAGCTGTAGGTACTCGAGGGAAGTAAGGAATTTCGATGTTATCTTTTGCATACACTTCCAACTGAAATGGAAACATCTTCGCGTGTGTCACACAACGTATGCAAGTCATGTGTTCAAATCTATTGAGCACCTCTTGTAGTATACTTTTTAAAAATAATTTGAATCGTTAATATTGATGAAGTGTAATAATTATAATTGGATAATTATTATTTTTTATTATTAAACCTATTCGTTAACTCTCGCGGCTCGGAGACTAGAAAAATACTTCTCTGCCGATGGGGATCGTTTAGGGACCCCAGTGGTTTCCTCATTATTGGCCTTATTCTTATGAATTAGAAAAAGAATAGTCTAAGAGCTTTAAAATATATCTCAATACATTTATCCTCGTACATTTTTTTTTATAAAAATCCGTGTTTTTTTAATAAATAATCATATTTTAAGTTGCGCGTAAAAGAGACTTTATCCCAGCACACATATGAAATTGCAACTGACGAGTTTAGTCCAGCTATCTTACGAACGATCGCTTATCGCGTTATCTAAATGTTCCTGATTATTTTTTAAAAAATCGTGGACATGAATTGTTTGTTCTCCCAAGGTGTAGAACCAGCCTGCCAATGGGGATGCCACTGGGGAGAGCTTTAACGGTGTTCAATAATATTGCTTCGAATGTCGACATATTCCACGTAGACGTGGGTGAGTTTCGACGAATACTATTTTTTATGTATTAAAGTAGAGTTCGTCGGAGCTTACTCAGTTGACTTCCTTGCCACTTTTTTTTTTACTGCGTTTAATATTAAATTATACTATTTTTTTCTCCATTGTAAAAGTTTTAAATTTATAATTTGTCAACCTTGTACAATGTTAATTAAATATATAAATAAAATAAAATAAATCGCGTATTTATATAAACTACAAAAGGTCCAAAAAACTATGATTTAAGAATACCTTAATTATAAACATTATATCACCCATATTAAAATAGATATTTAAGAAAATGTGGGTATTGGGGTCGCATTTCTTGAGCTTAGAACCGGAAAAGGAACCCGTGATAGCTAAAATCAGATCTATTGTATTCAATGGACTTATATAATTGCAATGTGAGGCATTGGTTATGGCCTTCTAATGGAGGTATCTAAATTTAAGTTTTCCTATGACATTTGTTTGTTACTTACTTGCTCAATCTCTTTTTTCGAGTAGGGATCGAAGGATGTATGAAATAACAGGGTGGTCGTTAAATAATCGCGCATTTTATTTAAGATTGTAGACGTGAGATAGATTTTGTATCGATTAAGATCACAAACACCCATGCCGTCGAAGTTCGAACAGAAACCGATAAATCGATAGAAAAAGTGCTGTTTGTACTGGGATTTGAACCCGTGAGATACTCCAAGCCAGGGTTTCCCAAACATTTTATGGAATGGAACACTTTGCAAGTCCGGAAAATATAACGGAACACTTAGCTGAATATTTAAGATTTTTTTTTAGCTGTGTTGCAGCGTATAAATCCATTCCATTTTTTTTCGAAACACCTACTCTGGCTCCGCGGAACACCAGTGTTCCACGGAACATAGTTTGGGAAACCCTGCTCCAAACCAATGACGTTGACCACTGCGCCATGTGCGGAAAAAGAAAAACATTTTGTCGTCGACTTTTTATAAAATATAACAATAGGGTAAAACTAGCAATGAATTTAGTACTACGATTCTAAGCACGTTGCAATTTGTGTCCTTTTATAATGGAGTTCTAGCAATTAAATGCTATTTCAATCAAAAAAATGTAACATCATTCATTTTTTTTCTATTATTTTTTTATTATAACTACAAATTAGGATTTAATGTCTTAATTATTTTGCGGTCATTATACAGTTGCACGTATGCATATTGAATCTGATGAAATAATTTAAGATTTCGACTGAAGGTGCTTGGTGGAATTTCAATATTAAATTTGAATCGTTCAAACTATGTACATTCTCACAGATTTTGTCACTAACGACCCGGGTTTCGCCTTTCGGCATCTTCAGGCATTCAAGTGCACGGATGAACTTGAATGACCATTTCTATACCCTATATAATCATAAAATCATATAATTATAAAACCTTTGCCGACAAACAAGAATTATATAATTTGTTCGTCGGCAAAGGTTTTATGATTATATGATTTTATGATTATATAGAGTATAGAAGTGGTCATTCAAGTTCATCCGTGCACTTGAATGCCTGAAGATGCCGAAAGGCGAAACCCGGGTCGTTAGTGACAAAATCTGTGAGAATGTACATAGTTTGAACGATTCAAATTTAATCTGATGAAATAACGTTAAAATAAATGACGTAATTCTTTTAGAAATAAATATTTCACTTCATTTGTATACCTCATTTGTAAATCATTGAGTCCGATTAATATTTTAAAATATGCATAAAAATTACTCTTTTCATCGATAGAAAAATAGGTTGGCGTTATTTGGTATGCGTGGGAGAAACGTATTTAGAATTTAATAAATTATACAGCACTAAAAATCCTTAAGTAAATAAAATAATGAGATGACACTAAATATATATTTTTAATAAGAAATCACATTTTAAAATATTTATGATTTGTAATTTAATTATAATATTTTAAATACAATATTTTAGATTCCTTTTTTGGATTGATGTTAATGAAATTCATTTTAGAATTAGTTAAATCTGTTCTCAAGGCACCGATGATAAAACATAGTTTTTTTTGGGAATAACTATAAACTATTGCGGTGCTAACGAAATCTATCGAAACTTTATTACAGAATAAATATACATAAATACATAAATATACATATACACCAGTGCTGGTGCACAGGTGGTTCCCCGTTACTCAAATTGTTTCCAATTAATAGAGTAATCACAAACCTAGCTGATTGATTGCAGCTCATTAGTTTAATAGTTTGTTATGTTTAACGTCATTAGTAGTATGATTAAATTTGTTTGCACTGTTTCGATTTTATAATCCCCTCTTTGCTTCCCTTAAAAAGGAAAAATCCCAATCTGATTGATTACAACTCATTAGCATCATTAGTATCATTATCTGTTTGTTTTATTTCGATTCTACAACCCCCTCCTTGCTCCTCTTAAAAGGAAAAAAACCCAAACCCATCCATTTTGTAATTTTATAATTTTAAAATATTAGAATCAATCTTGCTTCATTACTCAAGCAAACTTTGCGATAGTAAGTCTGAAGATGCCTCTGAAAGAGGCGAAACACGTGTCACAGTTAGTAACACAATACGTGGAATAATCAAAGTTAATTTAAATTTTCTATTATGAATATTTAAAACTGAAATTAAAATATAAGGATTTATACAATTTATGCTTTTTTTGAGCCCCCTAAAATTTGGAGGCCTCAAGCACGCGCCTCTTGTGCTTATGGGGTAATCCGCCACTGTTCCGACTTACTTTAGCCAGATAACGTGTGACCATTTTTATTGCTTTTTGCAAGATATTACCGCGTAAAGATTGAGTTGTAATTTTGTAAGTCCAATAATAAGTTCATCCATGTCAGCTTATCTATGTATCTTAACAGACGTTTTTTCTACGAGAATTGTTTTTTGCTCAGTTGTTCAAGCTTTCTTTTTTTAAGACAGTAGGGAGAGAACAGGGCTAAAACAAGACTAGTGATAAACTTAGTCCTATGGCTACGCTCCGTTATTTTAGGATTTAAAAGGTGGGAGGTATTTTTTAGATATCACAAACACTTATGCTTTCGAAAAGAAATAGGTAAATCGATTGAAAAATGCTGTTACTACCGAAACTCGAACCCGTGAAATTCGTCACGGAAGCCAACGACGTTGACCGCGCCGCCACGGACTCGGCATGCAAGAAGTAGTATTTAGTTTTAGTAAATAAAAAATAGCACTTTTATAGAATCGACGATGTCTTGACTCTTGATGCCTAATATGTATCAAATTATGTTTATACGTTTGCTTTGTTCTAAACTTTTAAATCATACAAAACCAATTGGTAGCTTCAACACATTCTATAATATATTATAAATGGATTTCAAGATTTTTAAATAAGTGATGAGCTTATGCTTTAGACCAGTGGAAGGGAACCTGCGGCCTTTTGACTTGATCAAAAAATTATACGCAAGCGTTTGAAAAACGAGCGTAATTAATTATATGTTCGACAGTCGAAAAAAAGGGAGGGGTGTCATCGTTTTCTTTACTGCGGCCTTATGTTGAATCAGATAAAGGAATGTGGAGTTTAGAAATGAAACGGTTCCCCACCCTCGGTATAGACAAAACTTTTTAATGATTATTGATATACGCATATTTTATAAAGCGTATAATGCAAGGAATAGTAAATACTAACAAAAAGTCTCTTCAAAGGTCGAACCTAACATGCATGCCAAAACGCAGAATGTTGTCAAATGCGCCTGACGTTATCATCAGGCAATTTATGAATATTATTTTTTTACATTAAAGTTTTTAAAAATTAAAAGTTGATGGCGAGGAAGCTATGTAATGTTGGGCTGTCACCGGATATTTAATACATTATTTTAACGTCACGCAAACTAAAAACGTTTGCCGTAAATAACTGAATAGTACTTTATCGAACATCAAAGGATATTAGTTGAAGGCCACTACAGTTTTAGCTTAAAACATAATGCGTTTATAAATTAACGTGCTAAATCAAAAACAAAAAGCTCTAGCAGAAGTTTGTAACTAGCTGCACGTTATAAGCACTTAAACACACAGCTTTTGTAATGCAACACATGCTTTGAACAGCGGAAGTCAAAAAAGCTTTTTGCTTTAAAACCACTTTTTGCTTTTTAACCTTTGACAAAAGCTTTGTTCAAAACGTTACAGCAATTTTATCGATCGAAAATTATGGAATAAATTCAATTATTTAATTTAATAGATTTTACAAGGCATACTAAACACGCTCCGTCAGTTTGATTAAATATCGAAAATTAAACCTTTTTTTTATTGTATAGCTCACACTATATAGCTGAGTATATGCAATCTTAAATATAGTTCTGATGATAGTGCACTCTGAAATAGCTATTAACTCATGTTATAAAAAATTCTTTGTGGTCGAGTGGTCAACGTTGTTGGCTTCGGCTACGGAGGGCCCGGGTTCAAATCCCGGTACGGACAGTTTTATAAATTGATTTTTCAATCGATTTATGAATTTCTGTTCAAAGGCATGGATGTATATGATGTCTTGAATTCCCCCCTCTCACCCATCCTATCCTATGAACGGGGCATATCGAGAGCGATTAGCTTACCACTAATCCTGTCCTAGCCCTATCCTTCTATCCCTACTCTCTTTGGAAAAAGAGAGGTTGAGCAACTGAGTAACAAGCAGTTCTCGTAGATACACTTCTGTTGAGATAAACTCCATTAAGAGTCCATATGCTTCACATTGGGAGCGGACATGGTTTAAAAAAAAAGACGAACATTTTATATGAAATTGTCATGTGAAACATGGTAGTTAAGTAGTGTGTATATTATTATATATCACAATAAAGACGTTAACAAACTCTGCCCTTCACATCCTTTTATTATATTATATTTCCTCATGTAAGCGTAAACCCTTTGCGTTGCTTCTATCAGTCCTGCTTTGTTCCTTGTTATCCTGTCCAGTTCTGTCCTGTATTGTGGATTTGCCTGTTCGCAATCGCGTGCGAAGACGCGCGTGACCATAAATCTACTCTTTTAGTTGCCTTTGACACTTTTTCCTCGCGATAAGAGCACGGGAAAACACACAGTCGCCATTATTTGCCCCTTTCGATGCATGAATCTAATGGATTTTTAATTTCTTATATTTCTGGAGAGAATTTCTAAAATCTGTTAATACAATCTGATACATGGGCGCTTATTAACGGAATTAAATTGATACTTACAGCGAACCTATCATACTTGTTTCAACATTTTTTTATTTAGATAATTCGACACACGATAACGTATACCACTGCTCCGCAATCGCTGTGTCGCGACACACTAGTGTGCTGTGGGGCGATGCTAAGTGTGCCGCAGCACACTGTTCAAAGCAATGATCAAATCAGAGTTGCCTAGTTGTAGTACTGAGGTGACAATATATATTTCACAATTGAGAACAATGTCTAATGTTGTTTTTGCATATACCCTTATGTTTATATGTATGTACATATTATGCATATTTGAAGTCGGCTGCGAAAATCTGGAGAAAATTTTGATGTGCCGTCGGAGAGAAAAGGTTGCGGAGTACTGATGTATACCACAGTTTTTCCTTCGGCATCTTAATGTTTCAATAAAACGGATAGACTCTGAGTGGAGTTATCGAATGCCTGTCGATGCTGTCAGTATTTGAAAGGGGTGATTTCCTTATTAGTCTCCAAACACAAAGTCTTCATATAAGAAAATATTTTTCACGCCAGTATACAATGCATAAAGACCAAAATTAGTAATATACTACAAATAAATTCCTCGCTTCTCATGATCAGATTAGTGAAGTAGTGAAAATATAAAGCACATAAAAATATCTATCCATATGTGATTTAAAAGCTCCATCAAACACCCGCAGTCGGTTGAAATAAATGTTCGAACAATTATGAAGGGTATACTGTATATACTATTAATCAAATGTGGAGATTTCAACCCACACAATAGAAATCAGTAAATAAAAATTAAAGATTTATTTAAACAATAGTTTTACTTTAATTGAGAATATAAATGTCACATACAGCATCAGATCTAATGACAGCAGGCTTAAATAAAAGCCGACTGATGGGATCATGTTATCAAAAAATAAGCTTTATAATAAAAATTACATAGACTTACGTGACAGCAATTGAGATAAATAGCGACGATGAAAACACGATGTGTAATAAAATAATAAAAAATGTAACTATTCATCAAATTTATAGAAACTGGTTTAAGAAATACCGAAAGTTATCTCTATAAAACTGCTATAAAAGTATCAAATTCATATGAGTAATATATAATATTAAAATTATTATTACATAACACGTTAAACCAAACCATCTCATAAAGTATGGATACAAATAAAATAGTACCAACATAACATAAAACCCGTCAAGTCAAAGGATTTTTACATTATTTGTATAATATAAGCAGTGCAGTAGAAAAACTTTTTTGATTTGAACAAGATAATTATATGCTTCATAAATATATTGTGCTATATTTTTTTTACAAGACAGTATATATTATCAAATCCCTATACTTTTTGCCTAAGTATCTCCGTGACTCGTTTTTTTTTTTTAGCTCTTTCAAATCCAAAATCCTATACATTTTCGGGATTTGCTGAAAATTTCTCAATCCCGAAATCCAGGGATCGCAACCATACCAATCCCGGGATTTCGGGATTTGGGATCCCGGGATTGGAGACCCTAGCCAATAAAAGGTGTAAGCAACTATTAATCAATTTAAATTTGTATAAATAGCACTGTTTATATATTTTTCTTATCAGTTGAAAATGCTCGTAATGAGCAAAACCGGTCCTGACCTAATCAATAAAGTGGAAAGAAGTACAAAGGAATATTTTGTTTTTATTAATATAATGCCTTTCCACCAAGTATTGACAGTGAACACCCTAAAAGTGATAAAAGCATTATATTCAAAAAAAAAAAAAAACATTTATACTAATAGAAAATTTAAATTAACTTTGATTATTCCACGTATTGTGTAACTAACTGTGACACGTGTTTCGCCTCTTTCAGAGGCATCTTCAGACTTACTATCGCAAAGTTTGCTTAAGTAATGAAGCAAGATTGATTCTAACATTTTAAAATTATAAAATTACAAAATGGATTGGGTTTTTTTTCCTTTTAAGAGGAGCAAGGAGGGGGGTGTAGAATCGAAATAAAGCAAACAGATAATGATACTAATTTTACTAATGAGTTGTAAACAATCAGAATGGGATTTTTCCTTTTTAATGGAAGCAAAGAGGGGATTATAAAATGCAAACAAATTTAATCATACTACTAATGACGTTAACTTCCAAAAATATAGTCAGCGAAATTTTAACTTTTTCGGATATTAATAGCAACGTCGTTAAAGAAATGCTTAGACTTTTTAATATTTGTATTGAACAAAACTATTTTTTGTTTAATAAAAAAATTTACAAACAATCGGTAGGATTACCTATGGGTGGTCCTATTTCACCTTTGCTCGCGGATATTTTTATGGATTATTTTGAGAATAATCTCTTTAAGTCAAATCACACGTTACTTAAAAATGTAAAAACTTGGTATCGTTATGTAGACGATATCTTTTGCATTTGGACAGGAACAGATAGACAGTTAGATACCTTTTTACGTCATATAAATTCATTGCATACAAATATTAAATTCACACTAGAAATCGAGCAACAAAAAACCTTAAATTTTCTTGACATAACAATAAAGAAAAATAATAGCAACAGATTAGAATTTGCCATTTACAGAAAGCCTACTTATACAGATGTCGTCATTCACCATCAATCAATTCACCCGTGGTCGCAAAAACTCTCATCATTCCATGCAATGATTAATAGATTAGTTAACATCCCTCTCACTAAAGTCAACTTTGAATTAGAGTTAAACATTATTAAACAGATAGCTGTAAATAATGGTTACAACACAGACGTAGTAGTTAACTTACTTAAACGTAAGCAAGTTAAACAACTCATAGTAAATAATATTTTTTCAGGAGAGAAGAAAGCAAACGATAATATTAAAAACTGGCGTAGAATTATTTATTTAGGAGACATCTCGTCAAAGATAGTTAAATTTTTGCCAGACAATATAGAACCCGCGTTTTATACAGTAAATAATTTAGGTAAAATTTTATTGAACAGTAAAGATCGCGTAGATTCATCGTCACAGAGTGGTATCTATCGACTCTCTTGTGGAGACTGTCAAGCGTCTTATGTTGGACAGACAGGTAGAAACTTTAATATTAGAATTAAAGAACATATAAGATGTCTAAAAAGTAACAATTTTTCTGAGTTTGCCAATCATTTAATAGAAAATAATCATAATTTTAATCAGATTTGTAGTTTAGAAATACTCCACCGATTAAATAAAAAGGGTTTAAAGATGAATAGCTTAGAATTTTTAGAAATTAATAAAACTCTTAACAAAAAAGAAATATTATTAAATAATATTCTTAATAGCACAGGCGGTTCCCCGTTACTCAAATTGTTTCCACTTAATAGAGTAATCACAAACCTAGATGATTGACTGTAGCTCATTAGTTTTAATAGTTTGTAATGTTTAACGTCATTAGTAGTATGATTAAATTTGTTTGCATTTTATAATCCCCTCTTTGCTTCCATTAAAAAGGAAAAATCCCATTCTGATTGTTTACAACTCATTAGTAAAATTAGTATCATTATCTGTTTGCTTTATTTCGATTCTACACCCCCCTCCTTGCTCCTCTTAAAAGGAAAAAAACCCAATCCATTTTGTAATTTTATAATTTTAAAATGTTAGAATCAATCTTGCTTCATTACTTAAGCAAACTTTGCGATAGTAAGTCTGAAGATGCCTCTGAAAGAGGCGAAACACGTGTCACAGTTAGTTACACAATACGTGGAATAATCAAAGTTAATTTAAATTTTCTATTAAAATGAACTTCCACAAAGTTACCGCCGAAACCATCGAAAGTACATTTATACTAATTCCACTTTTATTTAATATGATCAGGACTGGTTTTGCTTACGGCGAGCACTATCAACTGATAAGAGTTGCAGTTCAGTTATAATACTTGGAAAGTTGTAGGTGTATAGTCGGGTCCTATGGCGTTGAACTTCCGTGTCGGATCCTACTGGTTCGAGTCCCAGTAAGAACAGCATTCTTTCTATCGAATTATCAATTTCCGTTCGTAGGCATGGTTGTTTGTGAAGTCTAAAAAATCCCTCCCGCCCTTTCAGATCCTTGATAACTGAGTATAGCGAGAGCGGTTAGTTAACCACTAGTGTCCTAGCCTTATCCTTCTACCCATACTACTCTCTTTGAAAAAGACAGGTTGAGCGACTGTGTAACAAACAGTTCTAGTAAAAAAACTTCGGTTGAGATACTTATAGATATATAGTTATTTATCAAAATCATATATTTTATTTAATTCGATCTTCTTCTGTGATCTTTGATTGGAAGAATTCACTTGTATTTATTATTTTTTATTTTTGGCCCTTTAATGATACTACGTCACTGGAAACGAAAAGCGCTTGAAGATCGGATTAACGTCACTAAAAAATCTTTACGACATTAAATAAGCCTACATTAATATATTTATTAAACCAATATACCAATAAACATTAAGATTAATACGCGAAGCGGTACACCTGCAGTAAACTTCATCATCAATATAAACATTCTAATAAATACTTCACGTGGGCTATTTTAATACATTCGGTATCGTGTATACAAGATGAACCACAATATTAAAAAATATTTCTATAAAAACATTCATTTACATCAAGGTTGCCAACAATCCCGAATTTGTCGAAATCCCGGTTGCAGATTATCGAAATATTTTATATTATCTTTAACAACTAACACGTGATGAAAAAAAATACTGTCTTAATATGAGTAATTGCCTGGTCTTTCGACGAGTGAAATCCAAGTACAGACGGTTTCATAAATATAAATATTTTTACCGATCTGTGTTCGAAAGTATGGATGTCAGTATGTCTTAAGCTCCATCCAACCAATCCGATCAGAAGTTTTAAGTAAAAACGAGTTATATCTTCACTATCTTCAAAAAAGAGAGGTTGAGCAAATGAGTGACAAAATTTTTCGTTGAAAAACTTTCGTTCAAATAAGCTTCATTAGAAGTCCATTTGCTTCACATTAGGAGCAAAAATGGTTTAAAAATAATTATGAAACTCAAGTAATTATTTTTGATATTTTGGGCTGTGATAATGGGAATTAAAAGAAAATCAGTCCTTTATTTTTGTTTATGTGATTGATAATTTAGTATTGGAGTATATCTCTTTTTATTTGTTTTCTGTTTTCTGACAGTAAAAACGAAATTTGTATCATAGGTATATTGAAAGCTTAAATCATCTAAATATTCTAAATTGTGTTCTTATCCCTTTACGAAGTTTTCTAGCCACAGTCCACGATGTTCCCCATTTTAAGTCTTGGTTAGTGTTTGATTAACTTCATTAAATTTCTTATTTGGACTAAACATTGATAAAAAAAAAACATACGTATAAAGTTGATGTACAAATTATACGCAACTAGGTAATCTAACGGTGTCTGAATATATTGTTTATACTGGTCCCGGGATTTGTTGACACCCCTGCACCGCATGCTTTGATATATTTATTAATTCATTTGCAAGATGTTAGAGATGAGAAATGGCAATAAAAAAATGTGTATTTGTTACATGTTGAGAAGATTTTCAGAGAATAATTTAAATTTAGTTTATATATATTAATATATTATACACTTTTCAGCTAACTCGATTAAGACCTTCAAGGATGCGTAAGAAGGGTGATTAACTGTCACTAAAAAATGGGTTGAGAAACTGACTAATATCTTTTTTTCGTGTGCTCATCTTTGTACGTTTTTTTCGCCACCGCCAGGTACATTCAAACGATGTCCGCTCCCAATGTGGAGCATATGACCCCCTAATGGAGGTGTCTCAACATAAGGTTTTCTACGAGAACTGTTTGTTACTCAGTCGCTCAACCTCTCGTCTTGAAAGAGACTAATAGGGACAGAAGGATAAGGCTAGGACAGAACTCGTGGTTAACTAATCGCCCTCGCTACGCCATTTTATTAAAAGATTGGAAAAGATGGGAGGGAATTTTTTAGACATCACAAACACTCATGCCTACGAACAGAAATCAATCGCTGCGCCATAAGACCCGACAACCATGTCTATGGATGTCTTTTAAAATGGACGATATACGGGACTGCCAAATCTTAGAAGTGTCTTAGAAAAAAATCGTCCATACTCATGATATAAAAAAACCTATTTTTTATTTGTAAAATTAATTAAAAAATGATACATCAATTAAATCCCAAAGTTTCGTAGCATTATCATAATATAATATGTTGCTTTCGTTTTTTATTCAAAGCTGAAAAAAACATACGTAACATGTTCTTACCTGACTGATTTTTTTTCTCTATGATGACTTTTAAATATTGACTGTGTCTAATATCATACGAACTCACCATGTTAATAGTTTTTTTTTCTTGCCGAAGATTCAAAACAATCATAATTCAGTTTTGAATCGTTCGCCCGAGGCAGTCATCTTCTCCATTATTCCAAAATCCAATCAAATATAATTCACCTTGCAACACACTTGCCGGTTTCACCTTTCGAAATCAGCTGGTCGAATGCTAACTTGTGAATCATCTATTTACATAATCAACAATAACATCTGCTTGGATTGTTTTTAGATGATATTTTAAAAACGTAGTATAGTCAACGTCAAATGTATATAATGCTCGTAAATTCTCGACGATCTATCTTTTACTAGTGTAAAAAATATTATTTGTTGAGGTTTTTTTAATTATAACATTTTTTATTTTACTTTAGTAAGTAGTTTAACCTCATGCTTTTCTAATTTATTTAAGGAAACAAATTAAATGGTCAGATTTTAAATCAATAACCTAATAATAATTTAAAAAATTGTCTAGGTTAAACTTTTATTTCAGTCTTTTTTCTTGGTTTTAACTTTTTACAGGGTCATTTTTTTCAAACTTAAAAGCTAAATTTAGATACCAATTCGGCATTTTCAGCTTCCATCCTTTTGATACAACGTGTGTAAAGTTGTATACATAGTGAATATCGAAAAATAGCTGTTTTAGAAAAACTGAGGGTTACGTCCTTTTTACTTTCCACGGTCGATATCATTAAATATATATATTTAAATGGGTCTGAGTCACAAGATTTTTCCCACTCTCCGACTCCAACTCCACAGCCCTGATTACAACAAACGAAAGCGCGCAAGACATTTTTAAATCATATAAAACAACATTGGTGACCTTTTTTGTTGAGAGATATTTTGGTGTGCCGTAGGATTGAAAAGGTTGAGGAGCATTGCTCTAATGTACGGTTAGAAAAATCTCATACTCTTCAAATTAACCTTGCGTGATTGGCTAAAAACAACTCCTATTGAGGCGGTCCATAAAAACAGCCGCTTACTCAGAAACCGTTTCCAATATCATATTACTCCGCCCTACATGAAAATAATGGAGAGTACTTGGTCAGAAAAAAATAATTAATAACCACCCCATGTCTCATTTATGCCACACAAAGTACTGGGAACGACTTCTATTTATCGCTGGCTTACAAGTTATTATATAAAAAGCCTCGGAGATATGATATAATGATATTATAAAAGTTATTCATAATACTTCTCGGACTTTACAAAGGCTTGTGAATAATATACTTACTCGTGATATTATCTCCATTATACAAGCTCTTACAATGGTTTGACCTCTTACCTGGTAGATTCACCAGGATTGCGTCATACACGCTCGGATCTGACCATGAACTCTACACCAAAATAAAATATTAGTTTTAATCGCGAATTTCAGCATTTTTGTCGGGCTTTGAGATTAAGTGGTAAAGGCAGTACAATCATACAAATTCAAAACAAAACTTAGAATTCTTCAACTTAATATTTGAGATACATAACATTGGTTTACGTGATGTTTTTTCTCTTCGAGCTTATCTCGAGTGACTGTAAAAATTCTCATCAAATTAATCTCATGTGATTTATCAATATCCAGTATCTTGGTTGTCATAAACTGCAATGTCATACATGTTTTATTTTATTATTAATATTAAAATTACTTCATAAAAATTGTTTTTTTTTCTTGATTTATCTGTTCATCCGTAACACACAGCACACACACACACATTAACACTTTCTCTTTGTCTAGCTATAGTTAGGATAATGTAAGTGCCTTGATCGAATGTTGACAGATCGCACTTTCATTTGGTTTCAATTTATGTCATAGTTGAAGTGTGAAATCTCTTCATTGTATACATTGTATAAAATGTAATTTAATTGAAGCTTCTATCAAAACACTTCCCATTCTTATCCGGTTATTTTCAATTGATATTTATAGTAGTGCACCACCAGTATTGATCAGTGGTTCTCATGTAAATAAATGTTAACCGTGGCCGCATTATAAACATCAGCGGTCCTATGGAAATGTCTCGCGACCGCAGCATAGTTTTGTTTTGTGATGCGATAAAAAAGCAGCTAAATTTACTAAAATAATGAATCGACTTATTAGTTTTTATTCAATAAAACATAATATTTTAAATATCAATATTGACTATAATCCCTAAATCTTTTTGATCTTCTGGTGGCCGCACACGAGTACCAATGGCATAGATAAGGTTTCAACCTAAAATTAATAATGTATGATACCGATCAAAGAGAAAAAACATCGTTTCTGAGCATAATTTACTATAAAATTGTAAAATAACTGCTATTAATAAAACTGTATTTTTTTAACCTTCACTTGTAAATATGTAATTGACAAAAAAATCTAACTTGCGTCGTGGTATGTAAATAATCCGTTGTAGTATGGCTCCCAGCAAAACCAGACTAAAGAAGATCTCCGTCAAGCAAACTATGCTATGGGATGACAAGCCATCTTTTTGATGAGTTTTTTTCGCAACATATTCCGTCATAAGTAGATACTGACACTCGGAGATAGTTAATTTACCGGCAATATTTATTACGCGCATGAAAATAGTTCTACGTATATTGTATATATGACGTACTGCAAGAATGTTAGCATGTACAGTGAACGTTTACGTGCACGTAACTAACGTTATTTCGCCATTTTAGTGCAAAGTCTACTGTCCCGTTTCATTTAAGAACATTTTTATAGGAGATTGTAACGTCAAAAATGGCAGTTTTTTCCTATGCCTGTTCCTTCTCATGTACATAATTGATGTTAAAAAATCAATTATTTTCTTTTACTGTTTATCAAGATCATTCATTTGATGATAGTTGAAGTGTTTTCATGCTATATCACTGGAATGAGCGTCACGAGATATATTACACTATGTTTAAATTTTAAAAATTGGCCCTAGCTGTCATAGTGTTATTTACCGCCCGCCATTAGTATTCCGTTTGATATGCTTAAAAAAAGATTAAAATTACGTACATTTGAAGTTACATTGAAGATTTTAAAAGCTATTTTACTAGCTTTGATATCCAACAGTTCGCACGACCAATCATTTAAAATAATATGCCTCTAATTTATTTATTTTTAGTCCCATCGAAAGCGTAAAATAATGATTTCACTGCAGACATAATAAATACAGTAATAATCGATACTAATGTGTTATGTCCGCTTCCAATGTCAAGCAAACAGGCTTTTGATGGAGATTACCTTCACAAAAGTTTTTTTTACGAAAACTGCTTGTTAATCAGCTTATCATCTTCTATTTTACCGATGTAAGTAGGAACAGAAGAACAATGCACGAATAGTGGTTAGATAATCACTTCGGTGGGAAGGAATTTAAGACATCACATGCATCCATGCCTTCGGTAAAAAATCCATATGATATCGATTAGGGCATTCAATCTCGTAACCTTGTTTTGATCCGAGAACTTCGGGATTCATTTTTTTTTGTTGAAACTGATTCCAGAACTATTCTCAACCCGGAAGCATTTTTTTTAACTCTATCATTTCAAAAAGTGTCCAATTGACAGATTCCAGTTTTAATCTGAGCTCAGAGGCCTTTGAGCTTTTTTTATCTTTATTTAATCCCGGAATTGGTACTAAGACGATCTATGGATTACGGGATCACCAAATTGGTCGGGATCTCTGATCCCGGAAATGGAAGCCCTAATAGAATGTATACGTGGAATAAAGTATCTGCTCTTTGCTGATGATTTAAAACTGTTTTTACGTATCAGTAATGAGTCTGACTGTACTATTCTGCAACAAAATATGAATAATATTTTAAATTGGTCTATAAAAAACAAACTCGACTTCAACATTTCAAAATGTTTTTGTATTTCCTTCTCTCGCTCAAGATTACCCATCACATATAACTATGTGATATCTAATGATGCTTTAAAGCGTTTGTCTGAAGTTGTTGATCTTGGTATAAGATTTGACTCCTCTTTCACCTTTCATTCACATATAACTTCTATTGCACTGCGTGCAAGCAAACTTCTTGGGTTTATTGTTAGACAAAGCAAATCATTTGAAAACCCAACTGTGTTTCGGACGCTTTATGTTTCTTTGGTCTTAAGTAAGCTTGAATATGGATCCATCATTTGGAGCCCATATGAAAGTTCATACAAGCTGAAATTGGAGAGAATCCATAAGAAATTTCTAAGATATTATTATTTCAAAAAATTTAAATTCTTCCCCTTTGATAATTCCTTAAAGGAATACTACCCCACCAAATTTCTTTTAGGAATGTTATCATTTCACTCACTTGAAGCTCGAAGATCGTTTTCAAGCTTAAAGCATTTTTCTCTTCTTCTTCGGGGCCGAGTTAATAATCCTGAAATTCTCATGACAATTAATTTACATGCTCCCAATTTATTCTTACGTGGGCGAAACAATGAGCAAAAACTTTTATTTCTAAAAACTTATACCTCGCTTAGGAGGTATGAGTCACCAGTTCCAAGGGCCGTTCGACTAATCAACGCATTGCCTAGAGAAGTGGACATTTTTGGTGATGGTATTTGTGAACTGTTTGATAAATTTTTCTTTTGTATTTCTTGATTTTTTATGTTGAATTTGATGTACTGTGTATTTTTATTTTATATTTTGTCTTATTACATTTTTCAAGTGCATGGCGAATTGGCGTCAGCTGTTATGTCATGTACTGTAATTTTGATTTTTAACAATAAATAAATAAATATCGATTGAAAATTCTTTTTACGAACTAGGATTTCAGTTTGTGAGAATCGTAATGCGCCACTGAACCGACAACGTTAACAACTCGACTTCATATCTATCTACTGTGCCACCGAGTCTCATTTGTATTTTCAAAAAATCGTAAAAAAAATGTAATAAACAATACTTAATTTAGAATAAAGTCAAATTTAAGTAAGTATTGTAAATAATTAATTAAAAATCAATGCATTAAAATTCCATTCACGCAATTGATTAATATTATAATTATAATAGTTTAATACATATATCATACTAAATGACCATAAAAAAACCAAATTTGGCACTATAATGAAGCTGATTTGCAAAATGCTTAAGGCTACCTCATTCAAGTAACTTTATTCCTTTTTAACACAACAATACATAATGCATGTTCAATCAATCATATATTTCGAAAGTGTTATGCTCAATTTTTTAATTGAAGTGTATTTAATTTTTTTTTGTACAACTTTGCTTTCAAATAGTCCAGTAGTATGTAATTATAACATACTTGATTTCACAACAATTAAATTATGAATGCTTCATTATATATATCTGATGACGTTAGAAAGTCCAATGTAACGATGATAACAAATGTTTAAAAAATAAAAGAGGTACAAAGGAAATGAATGTGTAAATAAATTAAAATGAGTATTCTTTTTAGTGAAACACACCTAAGTCTTTTTTACACGGTAGATGTGTCAGGTCCTATGGCGCAGTGGTTAGCGTTGTTGGCTTGTGCCGGATCTCACGGATTCGAGTTCCAGTACGAACAGCATTTTTTCGATCGATTTATCGATATCTGTTGAAGGCATGTGTGTTTGTGACGCCTGAAAATTCCTTCCCACCCTTTCAAACCTTCAATAACTAGGCGTAGCAAGAGCGATTAGTTAACCACTAGTCATGCCCTATCCTTATCCTTATATCCCTAATACTGTCTTTGGAAAAGAGAGGTCGAGCAACTGAGTTACAAACAGTTCTCGTAGAAAAATCTATGTTGAGATACCTTCATTAAGTGGCCATATGATCCACACTCGGAGCGAATATGGATAAAAAAAGAAGTTCCATAAAAACCGTGTAAAAAGTTAAATAATTTATAGGAAAATTAAAGATTGGTTCCCTGAATTTAAAAAAAAATGTAGAGAAAATCGTGTAAAAAAGAAATATTTTTCTAAAAATATTATTCATAATATGTATTTTAATTTAGATTATGTTATCCTCTTCTGTGTTTTTTTTTTGTATTTGGGAATAGTGAGAGAACAAATTATTCGTATTACAATAGTTATTATACGTATAGTGCTATTATTCTTTTTAGTGTACCGTGTTATTTAATTATCGTGTAAAAAATAGTAGATTCTAGAGCAGGCTCGGCCAATTCAAATTGCAACTCGGGACGCATCGACAACATAAATTTTACAAAAATACATTTTTTATTACAACGAATTAAAAAAATATTGATATTTTTGTAAGTACGATAAATAATTTGAATGCAGAGGTAATCTGAAAGCATTCAATCAGGGTAATTGTGAAAAAACCTATATGCAAAAAGAAAACACACACGTCAACAAAATATATGCAGTTCGTGCTTTTCACGTAATTTTAAAAAATGCTATTGATTTTAATTACTTAAATGGGATTTTAAATACATTCTGAAGCACCCGATACTTTAAAAAAACGTCATATAAGACCGCGGGCCAATAAATAAACATATCAAAATGTGATAAGTTTATTTGAAAAAAAATGTAACGATTTTTGTAGAAATGAAGAATTGACTGGCATTACAATTACAGAGTTGGATTTTTAAACGGCCGAAAAAAACCTAGTTTTCAATTGCTTATCATATTAAACCACGCTATTCATCATGATATGTTTTGTAATATATCATATATTTTTTTATAAACGTAATTTGAATAAAATTCCAATATTTGCATAATTTATTCGCATCCATTAGTTATTGTTATTATTCATGTGCCGTCGAGAAAATTTGGGAGTCCAGATTTGCGAGAGTTGTAATTTTGAATTTCAAAATGCGGAGATTGCTGTTAATACACCATTTTACCAAATTACACCCTGACGTTGTCCTGAATCTTCCACGTCTTGTAACATTCACAAATATTCGCAATAACTGAGATTACATGAAAAAACCAGTGGCGCTAATAAAAATCGCTTACCTTTAAGTTACCTTTCTTTACCATCCCGTCTTCTGTGAGGCATGTTTTGAAGCATTACAATATCATTTTTATAAATTCTGATGAAAAAGTATTTGTTTGAATTTAAGAAATATGTTCAACGAACGCTTAACCTTTAACCCTTTGCCCGCGTCACCAAATTTAGCGAACATGCCCTGTACGCGGCTGCTTTTTTGCTGATTTTGTTATCGCGTTTTCGATTATAAATATAGGTTGTAATATTTTTTCAACTAATCAAATACAGTGGAACCCCCAATTACACTACCCTGAATTATATTATTCGCTGCAAATCTCTCAATTGTACGGTCGCATACCATTGCTACGTTCGTTGTTGCTGTCCGTATGGGCGACTGCAGCAGGGGAGCTCAACTCGATCTATATTTTTTAATGGAAATTTAAATCAAAGAATCTATTTAATTTGATGTGCATACTATTTACTCATGTTAAAAAACTGCAAGTGATTCTGAAAACTTTTTTTGGTTTTATTTATACATATCGCGCCGCGAGAAAAGAAATACATTCGTAGTTTGTTTAACTTGTTTTTTTATTTATATTTTACACTGTCTTTAAGTAATAATCTAGAATAATTTTATTGAAATAGTACATACATCGAATTATATCGAGTACTTAATTTAAGATTAAAATAAAAAAAATACAAATATGCATACATCATTCACTGTCAGAAAATATTCGGTTCTAATGATGGATTTTAAAGATCCGTAGAATGGCCAAGAGCATTATCAATAAGTAATAATATTTTGAAAGCAATATTTTTTCTAAAAGTAAATTTTTCCATTTCTGGAAAAAAGCAGTTAAAAAACCAATCGCGAAATAAAATTCCCGTAATCCACGCTTTTTTATTTGCCCTCCAGTAAACGGGTAAATTAGATTTATCGATTCCTTTCTTTGCTCGTGGGTTTAAAAAATGATTGACAACCATTGGTTTCGTTATATAACTGCCCGATGCATTACTGCAAAGGAGAACAGTTATTCTGTATTCTGCAACTTTGAATCCAGGAGCAGATTTAACAGTTTTGGAAATAAATGTGCATTTTTTTCCAATTAAGGCCTGTTTCGTCAGCATTGAATACTTGGTCGGGTGTGTAGCCTTCATCAATATTTTTTAAAAATTTCTGTGTAAATTTTTCTGCACCTTCGTCTTCGGCAGATGCACGTTCGCCGTTCATTTTAATGCTGCGCAGGGAAAATAGATTGATAAATCGGTTAAGCCAGCCATTACTTGCTTTAAATTCGAAATGATTTTCGAGAGCTAAATTTGAATCATCAGTCTCTCCTTGTTTCAAATATGCATATATTTTTAATGCTTTGTTTTTTATAATTCGGACACTCAGAGGAATATGTCTTTTATTACAATCTTCTATCCATATTTTCAAACATTTTTCCATTTTTTTTATTCGAGTGTTTTTAACATATGAAACTTGTATATCAGATGAACCGATAGACACCCACTGTCTTATTTTACATTAATTTCTTTTAATCGATCGAATTGTAGATTCATTTATAATAAATTATTTGGAAATAACATAAGCTCTTACGCCTTTGCTATTTTTTTCTAAAATGGTATATTTTTCTTTGATAGAAATGCGTTTCCTTTTTTTTTAATTCCGTTTTTTTGCATGACTGAAAAAATATTTAAATATAATAATAAATCGCGCAGTCAGTAAAGTTTTAAAATTAATTTGATGTTATAGATAAAGCAAAAAGTTTTTAGTAATATGTATTTACCTGAAAGTGCAAAAGATTGACCACCTCGCAAAACTTCGCATACAGTCAAATATTGGCTAGCGTCTGTGTATTCAATACATATAGCTGGCGGGATTTTTCGCGTGCTTTGCATTTTATCACTAAGTAACTAAATATTTCGTCGATATTTTTTTTTTGCAAAAATGAAGAGAAATCTTAGTTTTGCATTTTCCGCGGAAAACCCCAAATCCCTAATTTTGTTTGAGATTCACACCCCCAATTACACTATCGCCAATTGTACGGTCCCGAAGAACGTATAAATGAGGGTTTTACTGTATGTTAATTGCCACCCAAAGTAATGTTTTCAATAATAAAATACAACATATTTCTTGTATTTTCGGTTTAATTCAACAATAATCATTCTTCATAGAATTGCGGCGTGACGTCGCCATATTGCAAAATACCTCCACGCGCGACCGAGAACACTGCGCCACCACCATACCATGATTATAATATTAAATTCTCGGAACATTTTCAATTTCACCCGCACTCGATCGCTTATTTACATTATCCAAAATCTTGCATTGGTGACGTATGTTCACGGCGTGTTCCAGAAATAAATCATTTTAGCCTATATTGAATCTTTTTTGACTAATGCCATCTATTGAATTTGGTAAAATATACACGTATTTTCAACCAATATTTTCAGTTATACAATTTTAACACAATAGATAGCTCTTATATAGGGTTTCAAATTTCCATGACATCTATACGTGTCACGCGAGCTGAGGGCATGTTCGCTAGGACATGCATAGCGGTCATACGCGGTGAGAAGGTTACAAAAGTATAGACGTACATGTACGTCTGTTCCATTTTTCTGTAAAAAATACAGACGTACTTTTAACACAACACAGTAGTTTCTCACATTTAGGGTGTTCACTGTCAATAGTAGTGTCTGCCTGTGAACATATACATATTTGATTTAAGTATGAATTACATATCGACATAATTTTGGGACATATAAAAATTATGAATTATACACAACCTTAAAGTGCCCGGAGACTTCTAAAGTGGTGTTTAATTGACATAATCTAATATTAATTAAAAAAATTGTCTAGAAAAAACTTTTATTTCAGTCTTTTTTCTTGGTTTAAATTTTTTACAAGGTCATCTTTTTCAAACTTAAAAGCTAAATTTACATACTAATTCGGCATTTGCAGGTTGCATCCTTTCGATTGAACGTGTATCAAGTTTTATACATTGTGATTATCGAAAAAAGCCTGTTTTGAAAAAACTGTGGGTTACGTACTTTTTCTTTTCCACAGTCGATATGTATATTCATTGGAAAAAGTCACACAATTTTCATGTTAAAAAAAAACCAGTAAAGATCTATTTATTCATTTTAAGGTTAAGATATATAACTAATGGCCTGAATTGTTTTTATATACATATTTATATATTTAGTTATGTATAGAACGGCACGGTTTTTATCCTCAAAAATTCTTAAAGCTTTCACTATGTTATCAGCCAACATGGTATGTTTTCTTACAAACACGTGTTGTGTATATATATCATTGAACATGCCGTTATAAGTATCTTATAAATACATTTGTTTTCCTTCTTTACAAAAATAAATAACACGGTCTAAAAAAACGAGAAAGTAATGTTTTCATTGATTTTTTTGCTATACATAATAATATTGAAAATAATAAATACAACAATTAATTATCAGTAGGATTTTTTAAACCATTTAAATGTATCATATATGTTTGTATATTATTATAGATAAGTTGACATCATCAAAACAATTTTGTGTCGCCGAATACTACAAAATTCTTCTGGGATTAAATATATTACTTAACTATGGTACTAAATTACTATATTGGAGTTTTACCAATTCGATTACAATTGAATATTAAATTTAATTCATTTTTGATATGTCTACATATACAATCAACCATATTTTTATTATCGCTAGGCCTGCACTGGCAAAAAAACCTTCCTTTAGGATCAAAGGTATGATTAGTGATCAAAAAGTTTTTTTTCTTATTCGGAAGGCTGTGGTAATATTTAAATTGGATTTATTTCGGAAGCTTGGTAACCTGCTACTTTATATTTCGATATAATTTTATTATTTCCTGGTTAAAAAATAAAATAAAATCGTAAAATATTCATTACACTGACGTGGTCGTTTTGTATCATAAAGTAATATGTATAATATTGTATGTTTTAGATTGTTGTCATGTTGTTTGTCGTGTTTAATAAAAGTCACTTTTCGCTAACAAAATTATTCGTCTACTACGATGAAAAATAATTAGATTTTGTAATTTTGACAGGGAAGCCACTTAAGGCAGATAAATTTTTGATTAAATCTGATTCCCTTGTTGGTTATTTCAATTTTAATTAGGTTATTATAAATATAAATTTGTTTTCATAGGATTCATCTCATTCAAGGGAAATAAAATATTATTTAACGCAAGGTAATTTAAATTACTTAAAAAGCTCATTGAAAAGTTTTCGTTCATTATAACCAAACATTTAATTATATTGTCACAAGTAAGCTTTCCAATCCCAGGATTGATATGATTCATAAATTTTGGATTTGGTAGAGCTAAAAAAAAAGAGTCACGGTGACATTTTGGGCAAATCGGCAGATTCCTCGGTTCCGGGATTCCGGGTTTTCGAAATTGGAAATGAAATAATGAAAAATTCCGATACCAAAACTTTTATCAAATTATACAAGATTTCATGTTGAGTGCCCAAATCCTGAGATACACTAGTCCAGGGGTGGGGAACCTTTTCTTCTCCAAAGGCCGCATTCATTTTTCTGATTTGACACGAAGGCCGCAGTAAACATTGACTAGGCAATTTCATGCCAATTTCTAAGGCCCAGAAATTGCGGATTTCCCAAAATTACAAGTGTGGGACATTTTGTTTTAGGTCTTTCAATGATTTTGACATCGAAAATCCCAAGAATTTACGAAATTATAAAAATTTACAGAATTAGAGAATTGGCCAGAAGGCCGCACCAGAGTAGTCAAAAGACCGCAGGTTCCCCAAGCCTGCCCTAGTCACAAGTTTATGGAAATAAATATCGAAAGCCAAAGTTTTCCTTTAAATTTGAATCGTTTAAATTATGTACATTCACACAAGTTTTGTCACTATCGACCCGGGTTTCGCCTTTCGGCATCTTCAGGAACGATTTAAAGTTTTCTTTTAATTTTATTTTATAAGTTGACAATTTAAGTTTCAGTGGGTATAAATAACTTCATAATTTATCCGTGATTTGTTCGTGTCAATTACGAAGTTATCACAACTTTAACTAGCGTGCATAGAAATATGCACATTTTATAGGCTTATATAAATATGTTAATACATTTGAAAATTTTCTAATTACTTTCGAGTAGACCGGTCTTATTATTATAAATTGCATAAATATATGTTTTTTTAAATTTTATTATAAAAAATCCATAAACTAAATTTATACTACAGAAATAATTTTATATTTAAATATAACAATAAACAGTATGAGATAGTTACATAACGGTTATTTCGGAATATCATGTTTATAAAATTTGAGTTAAAAAAAACACGAATAAGGGAGAAAATGTGATATTACCACAAACAAGTAGCGAAAGCCGACATTTCGCTTCATAATAATGCTCCGAAACAACATAATTTCATACTTCGATGTTAAAAAAACACTTTTTCATAATAATAATAATACTAACACGTACTCACAAGGCTTGGAAATCTGAAAGCGAAATCAGAAAGCTTTTCTCTGTGTACAGAGCTTTTACATTTTTATTTTAAATTCAGAGATGAGTTACAAAATTTTAACTGATGTAAGTTACGTAGGTTCAATAGGTACGCCCATAATTTATGGTGGATCCATTGTCTTCTCACCGATATCTAGATAACAGGTGAGTTATTAGTATCATCAGCAAATTAGTAGGATCAAACCGACTAAAAAACACTGTACACAAAGCTAATTCATGTAAAATATCTATATAACAGATCTTTACAAAGAAAAAAGAGTAAATACTTTTGCTTTGTTTTCCACAGCTTTCTCTCCTTCTTTTATGTTATTGAGACTTTTAAATACGATGTAGATTAAACCATATTTTTTTCGAAAATATTGATGAGCTACCATTTGAATACATAATTTAAAACAATTGAATCCACTCAATTAACACTGAACAAATAAAAAAACAAAAAAAACTACCGTAGAAATTAAGGCATCCAACCCCGGACCCTTTTTGTGAATCCGGGATTTTGGGATTGTCAATTTTCCAATGCAAAATTTTCACTCGGTGATTTTGAAATCCTGAGATTTTTCCTTCGAATTTTTGTCGATTTCAAAAACCCAGACATGAAAAGATGCAAGACCTTTTTTTATCATTTCCAAGATTTGCATAACCCGGAAACTTACTGCATTGCCAAAATAAAAAAAATCGAAACTTGTTTTTTTAGCCATCGCACAACTTTCCCAAACTACCTCAAACCCGAAATTCCGGGACTAGTATGATCACAATCCCAAAATCACAAAACTGGACAAGATCCCGGGGTTAAAGGCCCTAGTGGAAATCTTTTAAAATATTAAAATTAAAGAACATATTATATATTGATTGGTTTTATTCCGAACTATTTAATTTAAATTTTTAAAAGTTAAGAGCAAAGTATAATAGTTAGGTCTGTGTAAGATGCACGGCGTGAGTTGAGCACGTTTTATAAATGCCACTCGAAAGTGCGATATTGCGTTTTCATCTGCGGCAAAGATTTATTTATGTACCTTACTGAATAAGTCATCGCATGTAGGGAATCCAATCCCGGGATCTCGGGATCCCGTGCAGTTTTTGATACATTTCAATCCCGGGATTAGAAGACATAATCCCGAAACTTCGGGATTGATTTAAAAACAGAAACGTGTTGGTTTTCAAGTCGGTAGTTCAAGCAAATGCAATAAACGATAACCAATTTTACTACTAAGACTTTATCTTTGCGATAAGACTTACGATAAGAGCGTGTCGCAGCCGAAAAGGTAACTTGATGCCAATTATTAAATTTCTTCAATGCATTATACGCATGGGTACTGTATTTGAATGCATTTGTCGACAATATTAATGTTTGATATTATAAAGGTTCATATTTCGATATTTTTTTAATTTATTTTTCGGTTTGTTCTCTACATCAATGAATGTTACCAGATATCAATAGTGTTTGTTTTGCGGAATTTATTATTCATAAACATTCATTTTGTACCGTAAACCGAAACCTTTGATTAAATGGCGAAACAATCGATGCTTTGGTACTCTGGGAATATTTAAATGACGTCTATTTACTTCAATAAAATTATTAAGAATGTATATATATATAGACAACAATTTTAGAAATCTTCATTCTTGCAGTCTGAAGTAGGTAATTGCTTTTTTCAGTTATCGAAATTAACCATTTTATGTTATATTTTGTATTTTTGCATATTAAGTTAGTTTAATAATGATTTCGCTTATTTTTTACGAGTAATTAAAAAATCCACTCATTCACCTCTAAATCGCAAATAACTGAGATTAAGAGAGCTTTTTGGTAACGTATTGGCAGCTTACAGCTGGTAATATAATATAGAATATATTTTTTTAATTTATTTTTCACGAATATTATCATTTTTTATTTTTTTTAAATGTACGGATCCCGGGATCGAAAAATTCTAATCCCCAAATCCCGGGATCAACATTTTGGCTCGGGATTGGATTCCCTAATCGCATGTGAAGTAATATTTTTTGTCAGTATATTTAGTGATTAAAAAATCTACGCGAATTTGAATAATTATTTCATATATAAAATATTCATGAATATTATTATTCAAATGACGATTACAAAGCAGAAAAGGTTTCTTACACTGCCGCGATTAAATTGAAAATGGATCTTCCTTTTTTATGATGCAAATATATAGCGATGGACTTTCAAGAGAAACTTCTACTCCTCACCACAAAGCCTGTCAAAATTTTATGATGAGGGTCTTAGCGACTCATTCTAAAGCGAAAATGCCAAAAAAGATTATATTATTTCCACTTTCATATCGTCATATCTTTGGCTTATAAAACTTTCCTGAAATGCTTTGATATTTATGAAAATGTCTTTCATTTTTCTCAACTGAAGATGCTCTTTATGTTAAATTAAAAATTGTACATATAATCAATTCTGATTGTAAGTGTAGGCTTTTATCCGGGTCTGCTTTCAGTTTAATGCTTATTAAACACTATTGGACTATCTCAAAAGATCTGGTTCAGGTCAGTTGCAAAATTTCAAGCTGAATACACTGTGGACTGAACAACAAGACTCTTTTTGATTTATAATCTATTGATACCCAGTTCCAACGTGTAATAAGTCAAAATGTTGCTGCTTTGAGTCAATTATGAGAAAATGCATAGATTACCAATGTATACAAGTTTAAAATCGAAAATAAGTGATAATCTCTGGTTATTACAATCATTACACATTTTCTTTACATCCTAACTGTAACAACTACAAAAATCCTGTGAAAACATAAATGTTTATATAATTTTATATATATTTTTAGGTAATGCTAGAATTTCATTAAAACCTACAAAAACTAGATGTACAGTAGAAGATTGACCAAGATTATATTTTCTAATTATCACTTTTAGGGATTCCTAATTATCACTGTCAACACTTGGTGGAAATACATTATATTAAAAAAATAAACCACTCTTTTATACTAATTCCACATTTATTTAATATAACCAGGACAGGTTTCCTTCATCGCGAGTATAATTTAAAAAAAAAAAGAATATACATTTATAGGTTTAATTTAATAGGTGAATTTAGATCATTGAATGGTTCCATTACATTATTTTGACAGTATTATTTCGAAACAAACGAAATTGTACTTTTTTATTTTGAGAAAAACATTTGAGGGCCGCCACAAACTTTAAAAAGGGACGCGGTTTGTGTATTTACTACCCTACAACAACAACTCATCGGATCAAAAAAATATTTCTCACGGACCACCGTTTGGCGATTGCCATTGTTAACAAATATGGCATTTTTGTCATTTTATATAAAAAGTAAAATTTTGTTTCATAATTTAATTGCATATTCTGAAAGTTTTACCGATTAGTTATCTCTGTTAGAGAGCAGGGATAGTAGGTAGGTTCGTTGTAAAATATCGATAAGGAAACGTCTGTCTATTGTACTAAAAAATGTGATAATCCGTTGTAATTTTTCGGGCACGAACAAAAATACACTAAACCTTTTCATAAATAGAAAACGATCGATAGCAAAAATATTTTCGGGAAAAAAAGTTTGCCTTTATCGCGGGATGATAAAGCAGTATACATTGGTTGATGACCCTAAGACCAGGGCCGTAGTAAGGTACACTATCAATATATTTTTAAAATCTAACTACAAACGAATCTTTGTAAGGGTCATTACTTAAGTCACCAGTTGTGGTGTACATAGTTTGTTACAGCTTGCTTTACAAATCAGGTAGGTCTGGGTTCGATCTCCGTTAAGATCTATATCAAATTAAGTTGTTTTTTTTTTCAATTTAAATCTGAGACTTAAAACGTAGGTGTTTGTGATGTATTTTTTTCTCTTCTAGTAGACCTCGAGTGACTCACAAAAAGTATTCTCATCGAGTTTATCTCGTATGATCTTTCAACTAAAAAATATTTTGCGCATTGGCATTGGCTGTAATATCAAATATTGAAAAATAATAATAGTACACGAGCAAAATGTTTATACTGACGCTCACACGTGCAAATAAAACCATAAAACTGACAATAAAATTCAAACATGTAAATCATAAACTCCTCATGGGGGGGAAGGGGACTCGGATAAAAAAAATATTGACTCACACACATATGTAAATGCCTCATCACTAACTTTTAAAAGAGGCTCCAAATTGATGCAAAGAAAACTTTAGTTGTTTATCACAAAATTGATCTAAGACTTTTTGAAGCAAACGTTATAAAAAAAATAATTGAATATAAAAAATAATTATATTAACGTTTACTTCTTTTTATGATTCAACCCTGCTCAATTTAGCCTCTTTTAACTGGTCAGCTGTGCACTCTTATTGTTACAATGTATCAGAATCAGCAGCCATCTTGCTATACAGATGGTTTTACAATAGCTCCCATTGTTAAGCATACATGAAAGAATTAATAAAATAATTATATATCTATTATATTTTCCAATCTTTTACCCGAGTGGTCAACGACATTGGTTTTGGTTATTGAAACGGGTCACAGTACGGACAGATCCATACATTGATATCAATATTAATCAATTTATGAATTTGTGCTCGAAGGCATGGATGTCTAAATATCCCACCCAACGTTCAGATCCTATTTTCCTATAGATTTTACCACCAATTAGCTAAGCTCTATAGTTAAGCCCTTAATCTTTTCGAAACTGTTCTCGCAAAAAAATTATGTTGACCTATACTGCCCTGCTGCCGTGTAGTGTTTTTTTTTTAAATCATTAAGAAGTTCCACCGAATCTATATAAAAAAATAATACTCCTACAAACTTCATCTATTCATCTATTACTGTAATTTTTCAAAAACCAGATACATATCTTACGTACATTTATTAAAGCAGTTCTTACTGTACGTAATGTGTGTATAAATAATTGTTTTTTTTTTGTTCGTTCTGCCCTACAAAAAATTCTCCAGTTCGTGACTAACATTTTTAGATCGAGTCAAAAAAAGCAAGTGTGGCCGATTTCACGTTCAATTCTTAACACCTCTTTTTATTTTATACTCAGGTGGACAGTCCATTGTCATTTTGCCCTCAAAGTTCAATCAACCTCGTACAGTGAGGTGCCTATGAATTTTAAATACACTTAAAATAATACCATGGATAAAAAATTACAACTTTTCTGTTAAATTTCGTTTATGATCATTATAATTTGAATTGAAAATTCTGCAATGACCCAATTTCTTCGTAGAATCTTTAAAAAACTGATAAAATATGACCGCCCCAATCAGTTCTCTCGATGTGAATCGATGGCTTGTAGGTCTTGCGAAACACCGAAGTCACAATCTTGTGAAAATGGATTAAAGAATATTTTTTTAATGACCTTATTTTGATCCTACTTGAAATGATTTCACCTCTGTGAGAATTCATTTGCGTATTTCGAAAAAACTTTGAAGTCTCTTTTAAAATAATTTAAAATGGTAAGAAATGGCATTACTTGAACTCAAATGAAATCTCTAGATTTATTTTTTGGCTGTGTGTACTCTTTCCATTATCATCTTCATCCTTTTATAAATTTAATTTAATTTCGCTGTTACCCGCATCAATAATAAAAACCCATTCAGCCGCAGAAAAGTCAATGGAGCCGTATGTCGATTTAGATGTAATAGCTGGATAATAGTTGACTCAAAAATTATCCGCTGTAGCTACTAGGGCTTGTCGGTTTTCAAAAACCGGTTTTTGGCTAAATTTGTGACATTCTAAAACCGGGGTTTCAACTTCGTTACCGGTTGTGCCGAATTTTCCATAAACGAGCCAATAAACAAAAGTACAGAAACTTTGGATCTTATATTTGATGGCTTAAAGACTATATGTCCCAAATTTTCTTACAAAACGATCAGTGGACGCTTTGTGTTTTCTTAAATCATATTGTCTGAAGAGTAACAACAAATAATTTCTTGTTGTGTATATATATAAATAAACAACATAAAAAATGAACCTTTTCTCGCTATTTTAATTGAATTATCCATTTTTTGTAAAACTTCGAAAACCGGATAAAATCGGTTTTCGAACAATATTGACATTCGATAACCGGTTTTTTCAAAAGTTGGTTTTCGTATAAGCCCTAGTAGCTACCATCAGAGTTATTAATTTATGTCCTTCAAGTCAATCAATTTACTATAACATTTTTTTAAGATGGAATTTGTAAATTAAATTTTGATCGTATAAATTTTGTACATTTTAACACATTTTGTCGTTAACGACCGTATTTTCTCTTTTCGGCATCTTCAGGCGTTCAAGTGAATAGTTCTTAATATCATATCAACTGTGGAAAGGAAAAAGGACGTAACCCACACATAGCAAATTTTACAGGAGCCACAAAAGACGTGTTTTGATGAGTTTCGGCCATATGCAAATTATTAAATAAATACAACCTTGAAGTGCACGGAGACTTCTAAACTGGTGTTTAATTGACATACTCTCATATTCAATTTAAAAATTGTCTAGGAAAAACTTTTTTTTTAGTCATTTTTCTTGGTTTCAATTTTCCCATGTTCATCTTTTTTCAAACATAAAAGCTTAATTTAGATACTAATTCAGCATTTGCAGAACGTGTATTTTAAACTGTGGGTTACGTTTTTTTTTCCTTTCCACAGTCGATATGCATATAAGAATACAATTTATTATTACTATGTTAAAAGCTGTTGATAGCGATCTGAATTATTTTTGATTTTAAAGACATTAATTGTGGAAATAATCACATAAAAAATACAGTTTCTGTAGGTCTTTGAAATTAGATGTGATTATCGTTACATGTTGATAAAAGCTTATTGATTTACTAAATACAAAACTAAAAATCATTATAAAGTGTCATAAATTATGTATGTTTTCGACCCTGAATGCGCACGCCACTTTCACCAAACTATGGGAGACGCTGTTATATAACAAATATTATATTATTTAAATAACAAAGCATCTTTCGGTTTTCTTTTTAAATAGTTGAAAGTCTTTTTGTGATTACAGTTATTTTAAGTTACTTCGCTATTGTCATATTGAAGATCTTCTCTTAGATATATTATTATTAAGTCGTCGTGTAATTTATTTGTTTTTTATAATATTTAGCGCCCGTTGCGAAAAATTGATTCACCAGGCTTATTTTATGCGGCAGAGTTATCTAAATTAATAACTGTTCAACATATTAAAATTAGTAACTTTATACAATTGCATTCTTTGGCATTGAAAAACGCCTGATATGTATGTATGTATATAAGGCTCGTATTTTCTGGTCAGAATAAATAGTCATAATTTAAATGAAATTTTTAAAAAAACCTAACCTAACCTACTAACCAAAATTGTTATTAAATATTCTGACCGTATAATATGTTCATTCTGACCGTTCATATTTTTATTCCGACCACAAATTGATTTCAATTCTGATGATTTAATTTGTTTCCTAAAAACAATTCAAATCAGAGAAGAAACAAACATTTTTCTCAACCCTTTGCCCGCGTCACCAAATTTAGCGAGCATGCCCTGTACGCGGCTGCTTTTTTGCGGATTTTGTTATCGCGTTTTCGACTATAAATATAGGTTGTAATATATTTTCATCTAATCAAATATGTTAATTGCCACCCAAGGTAACTTTTTCAATAATAAAATACAATCTTTTTCTTGTATTTTCGGTTTGATTCAACAATAATCATTCTTCATACAATTGTGGCGTGACGTCGCCATATTGCAAAATACCGCCACGCGCGACCGAGAACACTGCGCCACCACCATACGTAAATTCTCGGAACAATTTCAATTTCACCCGCACTCGATCGCTTATTTACATTATCCGAAATCTTGCATTGGTGACGTATGTTCACGGCGTGTTCCAGAAATAAATTATTTTAGCCTATATTGATTTTTTTTGACTAATGCCATCTATTGAATTTGGTGAAAATACATTTAGTAATATTTTCAACCAAGTTATACAATTTTAACACAATATATAGCTCTTATATAGGGTTTGAAATTTCCATGACATCTATATGTGTCACGCGCGCTGAGGGCATGTTTGCTAGGACATCCATAGCGGCCATACGCGGTGAGAAGGTTAATAGATGCGGTTGCCTCAAATATATATTTTTGATCCATGTCCTCTCCCAATTTTTAGGCCTACAAAAGATTCCCAAGGCTTTGTTTCGAAGACAGTAGAGGTATAAGAAAAGGGCTAGTAAATGATTAGTGGTAAGCTAATCGCTCTCGCTACACTCCATTATTAGGTATTGGAAGGGTTTGAGAATATTTTTAAACATAAAAAACATCCATGACGTTGTACAAAAATTTGTGAAAAAATGCTGTTTGTACTGGGATTCAAATCTGTGAGATTCTTTGCGGAAGCCAACGTCGTTTACCCCTGCACTACAGAACCGACGTCACCAAATATCAAAATTTTGACATTCATCTTGGCTGTAGTATTTTTTTATACCATGATTGTGAAAACTTTTAAATACTCTGAAACACTGTCATTCAGTCGTTCTTGGATCCGGAGAAACATAAAACAAACATGTAAGACGATAAAGGCTTAATTTACATTAAAAATACCTTATTACATATTAGGGCTTTGGAAACAAAGACTGCCGTCTCCATGTTTCGTCAAAAAAATTATTAGATATATTATTGCTTGGAACTTGCAATTTTTCATTTTGGATTAGGATATTTAAAAAAAAGTTTATGGAATTCAAATCGAGTTTTGAACAAAAATGGTTGTTAACATAAACATGTACAGCAAACACGGCAGCTTTTAAACGAATTTTATAAAAAAGTGTAAATTTGATTAAAATAGCAAGATAATGATAATAAAAAAAAGACGTTTTATCTGTAAAACAAAAAAGTTTTAATTGATCTTCCAACATTTTAAAATTATGAAAACAACCACATTTTTTTATCGAGCCTTCATATATCTTTATCATTGGCAGTGAGTGTATTTTCATCAAAAATAATTAATAATTAATATCGACGGCACTTAGTTGGCAAACTCTGCTATGTCAGTAGAGTAAACTGTACTTTAAATAATAATATACAGAATCTGTAGATTTTTACGACCGATGTCTCCTTTTTCGATTAAAAACACAATTCGATTTGGATTTTACACCTCATGTAATCGAATTCTAGCATTTTCTCATTAATTGCAAATGGATACTTTATAGGAATCTTTAATATCCGGAGAGTGCTACAACAATTTGAATCAAGGCGTTTAATTGTTAGAATACTTTTAACTTTTCTTTCTTTATTATTCTTGACATTTTTATTGTAAAAACTCTTTAGGCAAATTATTAGTTAACAATAAAGATAGAATACATTACGTAAATAAATTGGGCATTTATAGATTGCAATATAGATTTATATCGGGAAAACCGAAGGGACATTGAATACTAGATTAACAGAATACATGGCAGTCTTTAGATTGAAAAAAGACACGTCTACTTTTGCTAATCACTTAATTTCAGAAAAACACGTATTCAACCAGGAACAAGGGATAAAAATGTTGCACCCAAATACGGACGCTCATAAACTCTTTTTCCATGAAATTTTAAAAATAAACAGAGCGAAATTGAACAGTCTTTCGATTTTAAATGAACAGATACACATGCCTGGCTCTCCACTTTTATACCATATATAAATATAATCATAAAACCTTTTCCGACAAACAAAAATAAATATAATTCTTAAATCTGTGGGCATTCCCATGGGCTAATCCTTTTCGCCGGCAATGGTTTTAAACTCAATGATACATTTATTTCTTATATTAACACGAAACATTCATTTACTAAGCTAACGCCTGAAGATGCCGAAAGGCGAAACCCGGGTCGTTAGTGACAAAATTTGTGTGAATGTACATCATTTGAACGATTTAAATTTAATATTTAAATTCCACCAAGCACTTTCAGTCGAAATCTTAAAATATATTGTAACCGTTTACTTTATTTTAGTAAACATACAATTCTGTTTTCCTTCTCACAATAAAATTCTCGAAATGTTCCAAAAGAAGACATTTTTTATTTTGTTTATATATTATATTATCCAGCTAAAGAATCCACATCTTCGTCTCGTATTTCACCTCTATTTTTTGTACAATCTCTACTCCCAATGTGTAGCATATGAACTCTTTATGTAGTTTTTAATTCTCGTGTGTATCCGATCCTTGTATGGAGCATATTAAAACGTCGTAATAGAAATTCGTTCCAACAGCATGATATATGTTAGCTTTGGAAGTCGTAAAAGGCCTTAAAAGGTGTCGGAACCCATCCCTATTTTATTTAACTACATATACAACAACTATGGCCTCTATTCATAATTCAATCATGTTTTATTACTGTGTTTGAAAAGGAATTGCGAAAGTGATTTCTAATTATTTTCACGAATGGAAAAACACGATAGAGTCGAGTTGAACAAATTATGCAAATTAAGTGTGAATTTCATCAAAAATCCACATGACCTACTTAACAAAGCTTGATAATTTGAAAAAAAACAACTACCGCATTAACGCTAAATGTATTTTTTTACCATACATACTATATACCAGGGGTGGTCACTGTTTTTTCTTCTAGAAGCGATGCGCTCAAAGTTTCCTAACAAGTGAGAAATTCCTCGAATTCTACTCCACGATTTACTAGTTGTTTTGAAAATTTATATAAAATAATCATTTAAAAAAAACTTGTTTTTCGCATAGATTATATGAGTCACCAGTTCATGGCTGTACAGCTGATCAAAGGGTTGCATAGAGAAGAGTACATTTTCAGCAATAATATTTGTAAACTGTATGCCGTTTGAATACCGCGCGGCCCAGAGATACTGGGTGTTTTTGAGAAAAATAATTTTGTCTAATATACACTCGAATTCGATATTTTAAAAACCTTCATTGACTCAGTATAGATGACACTACACATATTCATCAAAATATTGCTTATATTCTATTAGAATACCAAATATTTGATTTATTAAATGTCTTGGACACCTGTGTCCGCTTGGTATCCAAGTGGTTAAAGATATTTTTTTTCATATGTGTATATGTACTTTTTGTATTTTAATTATACTTTATCAGCTTTAATGCCATGTACTGTCCTTTTCATTCAAAACAATAAACAAACATAACATGACAGTTCATTGATTCAGGGGTGGGCTGGAGGGGGCTCGGAGGGACTCGCACGAGCCCCTTGATAAATTTTATGAAGGCCGGCGAGCCCCTTGTTAGTTAAAGAGAAAACAATATTCTCAGATCAAATTAGTACATAACTGCAATTTTTGACTCGTATACAATCTACGACAGCTTCAGTATACACAGTAGTACATTTTTAGCCATTTGGATTGATTTAATGTGAATTGCTTATTGTCACATTTTATACTTGTATTAAGTAAAAATCGATTGCTCATTTAAGTATTGCATATTATTGCATGGGAGTGATATAAAACACTGATAATTGCTTTTAGATTGAGCGAGCTCCTTGTCAACGTATTGGCAGCCCACCGCTGCATTGATTATTTTTCATAAAATTACTTCCACATGCACATGGGCAACATTCTTGGTATAAGGATTGTAAAATCGTATTTTTTATCAAAATTATTTAATGATGGCAAAAATTCGAGCGCGTGAAGTATTAGAAGCCGTTAGTTGCGGACAATCAATTGTTTTTTTTTTAAATTTATTCATACGTGTTAAGTAAGAGTTTGAATATATTGAGAATAAAGTAAATATGTTTCGGAACCCCTGTTCTAGATGATAAAACTTTTGATGGCGATCGACTTGTAGTTATATAATGAGAGAACAATACACGTCTATTCTATCAACCCTCCAAGGACGAGCGTCACCATATGGTCACACAAAACACCGTTGTCTATTGATCCCACTATTCATACTTTTTATACCTGAATATCGTTGCTTTTGCTCATATTTGGTTAAGAAGGGTACGGACTACAGTAAGTCATCAGCCGTAGGAACAGGAACGGTCTCCAAAAGCACATGGGATTTTTTGAATTTCCGTTTTTTTTAATTTACTTTTTGAAACTGTTAGATATTTTTTTATAAAAACATAAAATTATTTACAGTTATTTTGCTAATACATTTGTTTTAAAATTATGTCAAAAGAGGTCAAATTGTAAATATTTTTAAAAAAATCACGTTTAGCTATATTTCAACCCCGAATGTTTGCAAGCCCATACGGTCACTTTTGTCCTTACTACTGTCCGTACTCAATATTACACGGTAATAAAAGGATGAGCATGACCATATAGTCATGCGGGGTTTCTATACAACGACTTTGCGTTTTTTTTTTTTTTAATTTTGGATAGGAATAAAAGTTATCCGTGACTTCAATATGGCTTAGAAAATATTTTTTTTATCGGAAAAAAGCTCTCGTCTCTGGAGGGTTAAAAGGTCCGCGATCGACCAAAAATCTCTTCGCGATCTTCGACTCAAACAATATAAAAACTGAATAAAAAATATTATTCTCATGTTATGTAACTTTCTTCCGCGTGCATTCATATATTTGAACAAACGTTTGAATAGTTTAAATTATATATTCTTCGAGGCCTACTTCTTAGCCATTCAATGTTTATCGCTGGTAATGTTTTTTTTTTACCATGTCCGCTCCCAATGTGAAACATTATGGACGTGACTCCTAATGGAGTTTACCTCAACATAAGTGTTTCTACGAGAGCTGGTTGTTACTCAGTTGCTCAACTTCTCTCTTTCCAAAGAGAGTAGGAATAGAAGCATAGGGCTAGGACAAGACTAGTGGTTAGCTAATCGCTCTCGATACGCTCCGTTCATAGGATAGGATGGGCGGGAGAAGGCAATTCAAGACATCACAAGCGTCCATGCCTTCGAACAGAAATTTATAGATCGATTGAAAAATCAATTTATAAAACTGTCGGTACTGGGATTCGAACCAGTGACCTCCGTAACCGACGTTGACCACTCGACCACACATGGGGCAAGGTAATGCATAGCTAAAGAAAAAACGTAGATTGTATTATACTCTCATCAATTATATGACCATTCTTCGATGTCACATAACCCTCTTTGTCCTCGGTATATGGCGACAGCTTTACATGTATATCGCAAAAATCCTAAGGGAGCCATCTCCTGTCTGGCGTGTCGTTAGTTATCCAATAAACCTCGAATCGATACTGCGTTGTGGGTATTTTAGACCATACACCAATGGATCTAATAATTTGATTCTGCGTTTGACATTTTTTTTGCACGACACATCACAAATAAAACATTTATGCAAAAAGGATATACATAGAAATTGTATATCATTATGAATTTCATTTGTTAAATAATATACATAATAAGATAAATATATATATATATTGGCAGATATAAGATACAAATATTTTGAGTAATTTGTAGTAAAGCAATGGTCCACGACACATCTTGCGGCACAGTGATTGCAAAGCACTGATTTAAATTGTCATAAACTTATTCTAGATAATAATTATTCTAGTAGATTCCTATATGTTTTTAATTTTTTGATTATATCAAGTTTTTTTCAAACACTTTAACATGTTTAAATAGGGATACAATTTGTCGCCTGCTGTGCCCCAGTTGGTTAGAGCTTGCTCTACCGATCACGCATTTCTGGGTTCGATTCCCGGTTAGATCACATTGTTTTTGAGAACTATTCAATTTTAAAGTCGTGACCGAAGACTGGGTGTTTGTGATGTCAATTCACATTATTTCCTCACCTCCCATCCTTCTGATCCTTTAATAACTGTGTGTAGCAATAGCGATTAGTCAACCACTAGTCCTGTTCTAGCCTTATCATTCTTTCCTTACTGCTCACTTTGAAAAAAGTGAGGTTGAGCGACTGAGTAACAAACAGTTGTCGTAGAAAAAACATCTGTTGAGATACCTCCATTAGGAAGACATATGCTCCAAATTGGGAGCGGACATGGATTAAAAAAGAGGGAAATCCTACAGAAAATATTTGTTATAAGCTATCGTCTTGATTAAAAGTCTAAAAATAATTTTCGAACATATTAACACAAGTAGTTACAGTAAAATAACAAACAAATTGGTAAATATTGATTTATATTCAACTTACAAGGATATTTTCATTATTTATACTCCTTAAGATATTTATATAAATATCCAGAAAATAATCAATATGGTCGTGTACGGCTAAAAGGGTAACAGCATATTAGTCGGCCACTATCGATTGAATAAATGAACCGAGCGAGACAATGGAGTGAAGCCGATGGACAATGGCCCCTTCTCTCCGATGTAACCAGTACTTACAGTAGAAAATGTCGTCAGCCAACATTGATTGACAGAAACGAGGATCGTTGAGTGACAATTTTAAAAGTAAAGTTGTTGACACGTTAATAATACAAACTTATTATGGTTGACGGCAGACCTCATTTTTCACACAGACAGAAAGTATTTAAAACATACTTTTTTCAGAAAGGCTTTTCCGATTAACCCAAAATGACAATAGTGTAATATTTTCAATGTAACCGTGTTCACTCCCTATGGGAAACATATTGACGCAGTTTTTATACGAGAACTGACGTTACTTAGTTACTCAACATTTATTTTCTAAGATAGTAATAATAGAACCGAATAACACATTCTACTACGTTAACTGAGTGTTACTGCGTTGCTTGTTTTCTTTTGGTGTTCACTGGTTTGATTTCCAATTGAGAAAAAAAATATTTTTTCGGTGGATTTATAGATCTGTGTTCGAAAAGCATGGTTATCTGAATTTCCCCTCTTCTCATACATCTGATCCTAAATGAGAAGCGTAACGACAGCGATTAACTCACCACTATTCTTTTGCTAGGCTCTAGGCATATTTACAGTAACGAAATAAATTCCGCTTTTATCAAAATCTTCAAATTTAATCACAAATAATACCCTTAAATTATTTACGAATTAAATCAAAATTAGATTGAAACTCAATAATAAAGCTGCATTAAGCGATTACGAATTTTCTAAGGATTGTCTCAGAAGCAATCAATCAAAGCTTACCTGATTGCTGTGCAACGTCAAAGTTTATTTTAGATATAATTTAAAATTTTGACTGAAGGTGCTTGATGGAAATTCAACGTAAATTTAGATTTTTTTTCATTTTGTACACTTCCACAAAAATCTTTCACTCAAACTGACGAGCTGAACTGCATTCGCGCACTGAGTAGTACCGGAAGATGTAGAGAGGCGAAACCCGGGTCGTGTTCGACCAAGATTTTTGTGGAAGTGTACAAAATGAAAATAATTCTAAATTTATTTAAAACTGACCTCGAGTGGTTAACAATTCAATAATCAAAATGGATTTGACAATTGTTTATATTAATTACCAAATCTCTAACACAGGTATAGAAAATAATAGTTTTGATTTCTAATAAGTCACGAGCAAAGTTTTTAAAGTTTAGTTACATTGACTAAACATATGTTGGGCACGTATGTTTATATAAGCATATCCTTGAGCACAAAAAAAAACTACAACTTCTACAATACATTAAACAAAACTCTTTTTTGGCAGATTCATCGTCCAGGAAGAACACAAGGTCTTTGTTTGTTTATACATTATGTCTACATGACCTCACACATAATATTTAAGTGTCCTTTATATATACATTCTGTTAAGTGGGTTGAAAAGGAGGTGTCATCGATAATCCTTGAATCCAGAATCCAGCGATAAAAAATAAAAAGGGTCGCTAAAAGTAATTTACCGTACGTATCATCTACTTGACGCGGGAATAATCGAGTTAGGCTTTTCTTTTTATGGACCTTTCCTCAATATCACATTTTCCCCTATTTCGATGTATCATTCATCTTGGCTGTAATACTTCGGCATGTTTTAACCATTTCAGGAGAAACGCTTTACGAGAGCGAGTTGTTAGTCGGTAAATACTACTTTTTAGACAATTTTAGTTGCATGTTTGAGAAAAGGTAAGCAAAGATTCAATTAATTCGCAAGATATAATGAAATGCATTTTTTTGACAAAGTTTATTATTTTAGTTATTATAGTTAATAAAAATAATAAAACATTTTTAGTACTTTTTCCACATAAAATTTATTAGATCAGGACCGGTTTCGCTCATGATGAGCATTGTCAACTGATAAGAAAAACAATAAAACAGTGATATTTATACAAAAGTTAAGTGATAAAAACAAGGTATGACAAACAATTGGTATTACAACATAGCAAAAGAATTGAAGTAAAATACAAAGAAAATAAACTATAAATAACAAGTTGAAGACCACTTAGCAATGAAACTATTATGACAAAAACCAATTAGGTATGAATTATCATTACCAATGTAAAAACCAACAATTAGTGTATATAATAAATAAATCTTAATGTTTGTCAACCAAATTGAGTTTGGAAAATCCAGTAGAGTTTAATCCAGCAAAATTGATTCCTGCGAAAAGAATAAAGGCAAATATAGTTCTTTATTTATTTAAACTTATAACGATCATAAAAAATATTTTCTATGTTTTTATCTCAACCCACAAACCCATATGCGTTGATTCCACTAGTTTTAGTACCCATACCCAGGTTAACGGTTTGGGTGACGTGCCATTTATAAGGTTGTAAACAGTGATGAAGTGGTAAATAAATAAGTACCAGGTCGGTCATTGATTTCTTCCCATTTTTTTTTGTTTTTTTTTTAAATCCGTCTGAACTTAAAAAAACACAAGTTTTAACAATTAAATCAATAAAAAAAACGATTTTTAATATCTGTATGTACTTGAAAATTAAGTTACAAGTCAAAAAGGTTGCAGGCCGCCTTCCTCATTTTCACTTCGCTGACCTGGACCGACCTGGCCCCACTACACCACTGGTTCTAAATATAATAAATATTTACTATGTTTGATTGGATTCAATGTTTTTTTTTGTGTTATCATAATGTGGTTTGTTTTCTATGTGAATGGATAAAATGATGATATTACACAGAAAAAATTAAGCGGCATAGGAAAATTACACATACAATCAATGTCACATAACGAACAAAGCGTTGAAACGAATGATGCGTTTTGATGTACACGTTTAAATAGTAAAACGGATTTTAAGTCCAATAATATTATTAATTAATGATTTTAAAACGTATCTACCACTTAATAGTTATGTAGTAAAAAAAATCACTGCGACTTTAATTATTCTGATAATACCAAAGAGGAGAAAGCAACACGTGAAAAAAATTCGAGCTTGTTTCAGTGTAAACAAAACTATTAGTATCTATAAATATTTTAATCCTTATTATATGCTTAAAAAATAGACTTTATTCTAATAAAAATAAAAAAAGATTTTTAGTACTTTTTCCACATAAAATTTATTAGATCAGGACCGGTTTCGCTCATCGCGAGCATTATCAACTGATAAGAAAAATATAAAAACAGTGATATTTATACAAATTTAAATTTAATTCATTTTTTTTTAAATTATTATGGGTGTTAAGCATTTTAATTTTGTGTAATTATAATGTAATTTGTTAATCATTTAAATTGTTATAAGTTGCTTACACCTTTTTATTTCAATTTAAATTTGTATAAATATCACTTTTATATATTTTTCTTATCAGTTGATAATGCTCGCGATGAGCGAAACCGGTCCTGATCTAATAAATTTTATGTGGAAAAAGTACTAAAAATCTTTTATGATTTTTATTATAATGCCTTTCCACCAAGTATTGACAGTGAACACATTAAAAGAGACTTTATTCTGTTATTAACTCTCGCGGCTCGGAGACTAGAAAAATACTTAGCAGCCGATGGGGGTCTTTTTTGACCCCAGTGGTTTCCTCATTATTGGCCTTATTCTTATGAATTTCAAAAAAAAAAATAGTCTACGGGCTTTAAAATATCTCTCTGCATCTTTCCTCATACATTTTTTTATAAAAAAATGTGTTTTTTTAATAAATAGTCATATTTTAAGTTACGCGTAAAAAAGACGTCATTCCAGTGCACATATGTAATCGCAACTGAAGACATTTAGCCAACCAATCATAGCAAATGCAATTTTACGATCGGCTGCTTATCGCTCCTTCACATGTTGCCAGAACTTATATAAAATTAGGCATCGACGAAAGATATTGTGAATTTTTTGAGAATAGTATTTGAGGATACATAAATTATTATCTTTAACTTCGAACGCATCAATCCGTTTTTTGTTCTGCGTTGAAGATCTTTTTTATTTATTTGATTTTTTTATTTAATTTTGTACTTATACCGTAATTTTGTTCAATGTAAAATATATATGCAAACTATTTTTTTCGCTTATAAAGAACATATTTATAAATTGTTTCGAAATAAATACCTACACACATATGAACATATTAAAAAACATAAAACCCTATACTTTTTAACAAAAAATATGATAGTGCTCAGAGCAAAATTTGCTGGAAAAGGTCAATGGTCAATTTATTAATTAAATTTTAAAAAAAAACTACATACCCGTCTAAATAGTTTTCTATAACAAACTTGATTTGCTTTAATATTTATTCATATAAAATACTGACATTTTTATTTAAAAATATATTATTTGGTGAAAAAGTATTTAGGCTATATGTAATAAAATATATTTAAGTATTAGAAAATTTATCCCACATATTGCATAATAGACCATCACAAATCATTTTTTTTACACAGTTGTGTGTTTTTCATAAACAATCGTAAAAAATACTATTACGTGTATCATATTATATATTATGCTTTGCCCGCAATAATCATTCGAATGCAAAAGTTTCCCACAGAAATAATCTTGTAAAACATTTTTTAATTACACGCCGATGTCAATAAACGAATGAGTTGTGGCAGTTTGAATGCCTGTTAGTTTTCGTTCCGAGTCGTTTGTTTTTGGGTTTGAAACTCCATTTATCCATGAAGCCCGTATAAACATGAATATAGCTCTACGCATGTTTTATTGAAAAAATGTAAATATGTAAGATGTACATACATAATAATATAATAAAACCACAACCTGGCAATAGCAATTGCACTCATATTCGCAAAATAATCTGTGATTGGTAGTTTTAATTCGACGCCCAGTCAATTAGAATTTTTTCTAAGCACGGTGTTTCATAAATATTTCACCTTATAAGTAAAAGTTATTTAAGAAAATTTTCAGACTAACATTAATCAAAATAATAAAGCAGTTGTGTGTTTTTATATACGCTAACCAAATTAATGATAGCATAATCAAAGATACTCAAATTATGGTAGAGCTCCTTCCTTCCTATACATTTAGTTGATAAATATATATTTTTTTAATACACAAATGAAAGTAAATTAGGAAGGTTATTAAAAATAAACCATTTTAAAACTCGACAAGAAGTAATAATTTAAAAAATAAATATAATATGCTGAAATATTATGATAAATTCTGAATGTAATAAAACATGATTTGTTTTCGTTGGGACTGCTTTTTCTTCCCCCTTTTTAACAAAGAATATCAGAAAGGAATGTATGTTTTTAAATCTAGCGATAAGGTTGTAATTAAAATTCTCCGAAATGGATTTTTGAGACATCACGGCTCTCATAAAATGAAGTTTATGTGACAGAAGAATTATGAAAATAAATTGACTTACCAGAATTGCATACGTTTAAATGGAATACTAATTCTTTCGAGATTTTATAAAGAAATGTTTGTTTATTCGATAACATGAGAAGGGTAAATACTTTTAAAAAGGAGTACATATGAAATATAATTACCTATACAACATACGTTTTAATGATTGATTTTTTATCAGTAAAGTATCGTTACGGTATATAACGTTTTTACCTTTTAGTATCCTATAGTTATTTTTCCTTTGAACAATTAGTTAGCTTAGTAGAATATTAATACATATAAATGGAAATTAGTACAAATTTATATTTTATTTTGTTGAATATTTTATTTTACTAACACTAAATTTTTATACTGCGTTCATCGAAATCATTTGAGAATGTTCGCAATAAACGAAACCAGTGTTTATTACTGGATTTTTATAATGTTAGTAACGGATTGTTTACATATTAAAAGAAGGCGAATTATAACATATACATGTTAGAAGTATTACAATACATGACAGTTATTTATACAAAAAGTAAACTTACGATTATGGGGAAATTTTTAGTTACTTAGTCCGCTCTGCAAGTTCCGGTTTACTGCATATTGGACAAAACAACTTTTTTTCTTCATACCCATGTACTTTACAAACAAAACTTTTACACTTTGAACATTTTGTATTCATTTTTTTATCACAGCTTCGAGGGCAAAATCCACATCTTCCTCGTTTCAGGGTGTGGGATTCAATATCTGTTCTAGAGCTTGGCCCTGCAACACTTTCAGTAAAAAGATTAAATCCATACTTTTGATCTTTATGGAAATGTATACCACTATTTTTTCTGTCTTCCACGTTTTTTCTTGTCAAATCAACTGACAATTCCCGTATAAAAGATTTTCTCCTACTACGGTCATTTGACTTCCATTCCGGATATTTGGCAATCCATAAGAGATATGCATTTAATGCAGCCATGTCCAAAATTTCCATAAAAATTCTTAATGGCCACCGTCTTGTTGACCGAGCACAGGAGTACTCTCTCGTCATTTTGTCTCCTGTGTCGACCGCCCCTTTTGTCTCATTATAGTGTAAAATCATATGTGGCTTTTTGCGTTGAGTGTTTTCTTATATTTTTTTGTCGTGAAACTCCGAAGACAATAAGCACACGGCACGTCGTTTTTTTGCAACATATGAAAAAATAGTAAATTTGTCCGTAAACCCAAATAAAGATGAAAACTCTTCTCTTGATTTAGAAGGCAAAAATTCTTTGGGTATCTCCCGTTTGTTTGCGCGAAGAGTGCCCGTTAGTGTAAGATTCTTTTCTAACAATAATCCTGCTAACGGCACCGACGTGAAAAAATTATCCGTTGTTACTCCGCGCCCAGATCCATAATACGGAGTCGTCAGATCCAACACTACTCTTTGGCCCTGGTTGACTTCTCTAATATTATTCATTTTTCCGGTGTACACTTGTACATTTAATATATATGCTGTCTTAGAGTCTGCAGCTACCCATAGCTTAATGCCATATCGTCCCGGCTTACTCTTCATAAAAACTCTGAATCCACAATTACCCTTATACGTGGCCAAACGTTCGTCAATTGTAATATTTAAATTCGGATTAAAATTCCGCACACAACCCGCGGAAAATTGTTCAAAAATAGATCTAATGGGAAGTAACTTATCACCAGTTTGAGAAAAGCTTGCCTGCCTCGTTGTTTTATTATCAAACCTGATATTGCTATAAATATAAATAAATCGGTCTCTCGACATTGCAGCAGTGTAAAAATATTGACGAAACAGTTCTTCAGTGCTCCACAACTCTTTCATATTTATTCTTCGTCCACGATTTCTCCCCGATGCCAGTAAAATTCCCATAAAAGCGTTAATTTCATTTAAAGTGATGTCTTTATCTGCCCGTAATAGTTTTCGTCTATGATTATTTGTATTTAAACAAATTTCATCCAACATACCTGCCGTGACAAAAAGTTCAAATGAACTTCTGATTGAGTTTATTTGTTGACTATATGCAGTTAGCCCTGGCCGAGAAGTCACAATATTGTGCAATCTACTGCGAGAACGAATTGGTGGTGACGAATTCCACTCAAAGCCTGATTTTGAAATAAATGATGAACTATTATAGTTACCATTATCACTATCAATATTATCAACATCAATATTATTATCATCACTTTCATTTTCATCTTGATTCTCAATAAAATCTTCCACGTCCGTAATATCGTCAATTAATTCAAAATCTGTATCACTACCACTTTCTGAATCACTATTGTCTCTTGAATTTAAGCCTTCGGAAAATATTTTTTCTAATTCCGCATTTGATAGAAAATTCGACATGTTGCTAGTTAAAAAAATCTTTCAAAAACAATAATTACACAATTAAAACACACTCCACAAAACGTAAGCAATATTGTTTTTATAAATACGTATTAATTATAAGAACACTTTAAAAATTGAATTAATATCGAAAGACCCGCTAAAACCGTCCGTTAGATTTGGAACGTACTGTAACACTAAGGCGGGTTTAAAAATGGGGTCATAGCGATAACACTACAAAGGCGTTGACATATATGGAATACCACAAATTTGTAGCGCAGAAAAAAGTTTTTCGGATGAAATTTATCCGATTTCTTTTCTGTTTTATTTAATAGAGACGGAACTAGCAATTGAACATATTTTTTTTCTTCTACAAAAGGTTCAAAAAACTATGATATAAGAATACCTTAATTATAAACATTGCATCACCTATATTAAAATAGATATTTAAGAAAATGTGGGTATTGGGGTCGCATTTCTTGAGCTTAGAACCGGAAAAGTTAACAAGACGTTTATTTTTCATTTGAATATCATAAAATAAGTTTATATGTTATCATAATGCAATACAACATTCTCTACACTTTAAGCAGTGGTTGAAACTGATAATTTATAACGAATACGTTTTCAGCAGGGCTTCCCAAACTTATTGTGCAATGGAACACTTCGCAAATCTGGAAATGTTACCAGAACACAGATTATTTTTTAGGCCGACTAAAATTCAGTAAAAATATTGAAAAAAATATATAGTGATTCAAAATCTCTGCCTTTATCTAGATATTTGACGTTTTAAAGATCAATGGATATTTATCATCACTCGATTTGGAATATGAAGTAGATGTCTAAATGTGTTGCAGCGTAGATTACCATTCCAAATTTTCGCGGAACACCTGTTTAGGTCCCACGAAACACCATTGTTCAGCTGAACATAGTTTGGGAAACCTTGCGTTATAGCGTTATGGGTATTACATATTATAAGAAACGGTATTCTTTTTACGATTTATTCTAAGAAGTAGCTATAGTTCATTTTTATTTAATTCATATTTATTCACGTTCGGACACTTTAGTTTTATTTATGGTTATAAATTTATTGCTGACAGCGTTAATTCGACTCAGCGAAGCACGAAATATTAAGGTCCCTGTGGAGCTGGAAAAGGATGCTCACTTATTATTATTTCTACACGAAAATAGCATTTTCCGTGGCGGAATGTTCAATTGAATAAGGCCGATAAGTAATACGGCTAAGTTATTGAATCTTTAATCAAGTTTAAAACTTATTCCACTTCTTAGAAAAGCATCTTTAAACTAAGAGGATGGATTTTTTTACAATAACCATGAAAACACAGCGATTTATTTCATTCTTAACGCAAAATATCGATGAAGTATGAATTCAAACAAGCTTCTTGGCTTTACGTAGCGCAGCTTATGCTTCAATATCGACTTTGGAAAGGAAAAAGGACGTAACCCACATTTTTTTTTAGATAATCACAATGTATCCAACTTGATACACGTTCTATCAAAAGGATGTAAGCTTTAAATGCCGAAGTAGTATCAAAATTTAGCTTTTAAGTTTGCAAAAAGTTGGGCTTGTGAAAAAAATAAAAAATAAATCTTAGACAATGTATTAAACTTATATTAGATTATGTCAATTTAACACCAGTTTAGAGGTCTTCGTGCACTTGTTAAGGTTGCGTTTATTCCATAATTTGCATATGTCCGAAAATCATCAAAACACGTTTTTTGTGACTCCTGTAAAATTTGCTATGTGTGGTTTACGTGCTTTTTCCCTTGTGATGTCGATATGGTTGTTTTATTTGGAGCCAAAATGAAAATTCATACAAGTTGTAATTCAAGAATCCAATTAAATTTTCCGTTACACTTTTTTTTAAATATATTCCCTTTTATAATAAATACTACCAAACCAATTTTTTTTTTCAAAATGCTATCCTTTCACATTCTTGAATTCCAAAAATCGTCTTCTTCTTCGGGGCCAAATAAAAAATCTTTTTATTCCCAAGACTGTAAACTTACTTATTTCCAATTTTTATTTACGTGTCCGAAACCATAACCAAACATTTTTTTTCTTTAAACACGTTCTTCTCGTCAGTCACAGTAGCCAATTGGAAGGACTTCCAATTCCGGGATCAGGGGTCACGATAAATTTTAACTTTCCGTAATCCCGGGATTTCGAAACTCACTATGGCACGTAAAAATCCTAAGTTGAGCTAAGAAAAACTCAACAATGCTGGACTTGCTGACAGACATAACTTATTTAAAAGGTGGAGCTTAAACATTAAAGGGTCTCGCACTTTTGAACAGTTGTGGAATCCGTCAAATCTTCACTTCGAGTTGACGAAAATTCTGGATTCTCTTAACTACCACTTTTTTCAACAATGATCTCAAGGAATTGAGGCATGATATTATGGAGAAATTATCAATCCCGTGATCCCAGAATTTTAGTATTGAAATAATGTGCATTCCGAAATCATAAAAATGGTCCGGGATTGGATGCCTCACTAGGGTTGTTCAATCATTGAAACAATGTATTGCATAGTGGTAAAAATTTTCAGCAACAAACTTTGTTCAGATACTGTCTATTATGATTATGTTTTCTTTATTGAATTTGTAAGCTAAAAACATTTTGACATGTGACAGTGCTCCGCAACTTTTTCTCACCTCCGACACACCAAAATTCTTCCTAGAATTACGCGGCACACCAAAAGCAAAAATATATAGGTATTACATTGATACACAAATTTTACAATTATTTTTCGTTTTTTATTTGAAAAGAGTACATACATAAAATTATAATATATTTACTTTTATCCAATCTTAATAATTATTATAAAATAATAACTAATTAATGTGATACCTGCGCTTGTTTCAACGAACACAAAGGTTTTATATTTGGCTCGATATTTGACAGCACAACCCGAAGTTCTTGGTAAAAAAAAAATCATTATGTATTTGACCGCGGCACACCGGTTGCGGAACACTGATTTATGACATAATACTATGTGTTCATGAAAAATACATTCTCAAGTGCATGGCGCATTGGCGTCACCTGTAATGCCATGAACTGTTACTTTGATGTTTTACAATAAATATAAAATTAAGGGGGAACATATTTGTAAAAGGAATGTTTTCAATAAATATTTAAAATTTAATCGGTACCTATTAACGGAGTATGATCAATTTTAAATCATTTCAGTACATTTGTAACTTAAATGTGATTAATAAATATTAATGTGTGCCTTTACTCTTTTAATGAAAAATTCGATCGCCAAGCAAGTTCAACGTCCCTGTATACCCTACGTCCCTACTATAATGTAAAGAAAAAAAACCAGACTTTGGTTGGTAAAATGTAGCAATTAATCCAAAAAAAAAAACTTGTAGATTATAACATAATAATTTGTATCAAACAGTGGCGCTGATCGTTGTTTTCTTTTGTCTGCGTTACCCTTTAACATAATTTATTCTAATACGTCTAGATTTACCGTATTTTATCACTGGCACAATTACCAAATGTAAGAAATAAATTCTTATCAACCAAGTATCGTACTATAATTCATGTTCGCCTACGATAATTCAACTCGTTTTAAATGCTTAAATCAAGTCCTGGCAGGTTTCAGACAATTATTATTGTTTTATATAAAACCAGTCAATAAATAGTGCAAACTATTGATAAGAGGTGGCGCAACACATCTATCACAATTGTCAATATGGTTTACTATTTTTTTTCTTCTTTGGCCATGTTCGCTTCCTATGTGGAGCATATGACCGCCACGCGGCACCTCCATGTTTCCCTGCCTCACGCGGAATTATTCTTTTAGACGAAGAATTATCAGTTTTAAAAGAAGTCCAAAATCGTAATAATAACAATTGTTTCAAAAGCAATGAATGCTTATTTTTCCGAACTAAGATTTGAACCCGAAATTGCAGAGCAAAAAACATTTTGCAGCCTACGTTGTCGAGTGGTCAACGTCAGAGGTCACGGATTCGAATCTCAGTTCGGACAGTATAAAAATTGATTTTCAATCGATTTATGAATTTCTGTCCGAAGGCATGGATGTATGTGTTGTCTTGACTTCCCTTATTTCTCCGATCCATCTTATCCTAAAATCGAGGCGTAGCGATATCAGTTAGCTAACACTAGTCCTGTCCTAGCTCTATGTTTGTATTTCTATACTCTTTGGAAAAGTAGAGAGATTGATCAACTGAGATATTTACTGTACTTTTTCTTAAATATTTCTGCTCGCGTGTTGTGTTGTCCGTACTTAAATGACAATCGCTAGCGAGCATGTTTTATTGCTACCCTACTATGTAGCCACTTCTTCTTCTTTGGCCATGTTCGCTCCCTATGTGTAGCATATGGCCACCACGCGGCACCTCCATGTCTCCCTGTCTTCCGTCAATTGCTTTGCTTCCTCCCATGACATGCCGGCATCCCTCAGTTCCGCCGAGTACAACCTATGGATAGTACCCGACGGGCGTCCGGGACGCCGGAATCCCAACGGTCGAAAGAAGAGGCAGGCAGGATTAAGGCTTTCCGGAAGCATCCGCAGCACGCGACCCAGCCAGTTCCAACGTCTCTCCATAACCGCTGACGTGACGGGACGCTGTCTTGTACGCTCCTTTATCTCTGAATTCCTCACAAAATCAAACCACCTCACTCCCATTACCCGACGCAATGTTTTGTTCTCGAAGCTCAGTATACGGTTTTTCTGAGTCTTCGTCAGGTGCCATGATTCGCAACCGCAAGCAATGCAAGCGTTGAATAAATGGCATTTGGTTTTAATCGAGTACAGCTGTGTGTCCCAGACAGTCCGCATTGAGTTGAATGTGGCTCCAGCCATTCCTAAACGAATGGCGAACTTCTTTTTTCCCCCCTTTTATCCCCGAAGACGGTACTACTGTGTGGCCACAGTCAGCATTAATATTTCAATCCTTTTCAATAATATAAAATACCAAAAGAGAAAAGTCACCCTTTTTAATATTAAACAATAACCAATAATAAATTAATTATAACAGATATAAACTTTGACAACTATCTGTATTCTAGGGAAAGTGATTTTAAAAATATGGGTCGCGTAGACAACGATTTCAATTGAGATATAATTCAAAATGAAACCAGTCGTAGGAATGATTTATTGATTCTATTACGAACTTGCTTATCCGTGCTAAAACGTAATAAACACTATTAGTATTCCTACACCGCGTACAATTGAGCAAACAGAAAGATTGTGCCTTATCTAACTATGTAGATGTCTTAAGTAAAACTTTGTTAGACATTTTACAAATAACACAATAATTGTTGTGTATGTCATTAAACATTACTTAATTGAGTTAATACAGATAGTTCTGAATTTTTAACTGCTTGAAGTCCTCCGGAATTAGATAATTAGTATTAATTTTGATAAGCCCATGAAAATTTTGTTTTAAAAATGTGTCATTTCAAAACATGAAGCATAAATATGGACCTTAATGTAGAATTTCACCAAAACTTCTAAATCAGACACTCAACGTGTCTTCAGATAGGGTATGGATGTTTGAATAGAGTTATAAAATGGCAAGTCCTTGTCTAGTCGCTCATTTTATTTCTCGTATGGATGGTGGTAATCTTTTAATTAAAGATTTATGAATCGATAAAATTGCCAACTCATAAACGTAGCAAAGCAATAATAGAATATTTATTACATTTTATTAGAGCCTTAGAATTCCGCAGTTTTTAAAAATGTATAAATACGTTACTAAGCGAATGAGACGTTTAGTTAAAAAATGCTTATTATTAATTATTATTTAATTCTTTCGATGGATTCGGCGGTAACTTTGTGGAAGTTTATTTTAATATAAAATAAAATAACTTAGATTATTCCACGTATTGTGTAACTGTTAAATATATTTTCTAACGGCTTAACCCGTCCTAATTGAAGCAACTCATTAGTTAAGCATGTCTTAGTGTAAATATCATTTTTATTACCATTATCGTTTGTTTGTTTTGTTATCACCCCTTCCTTGCATCCCATTTTTATTTGATTTTTATTATAGTATATATTAGAATAGTAAAATTAAAATCATTCGTACTTAAGCAAGCATTTGCGAAAGTAGTTGTCTGCGAATGCCTCTGAGAGAGGCGAAACACGTGTCACATTTTGTTACACACTACGTGGAGTAATTTAAGTTATTTTATTTTATATTATTATTTAATTATTTCTTCATTATTAATTAAAGATCAGGTTCAGTTTCGGATATCACGAGCATTTTCAACTATGGTAAACGAAACCGGTCATAATCTCCAATAAATAATGTGGTATAAGTACATATAAGTGTTTTTTTTTCATAAAATTGACAGTAAACACTTAAAAAGTGAGATATTTAATGATTTCCCAGTCGAGTATGGGGAATCTTTCGATGTAAGAAGTTTGTGTTCATTTACACGAAGAAAAATATTTGCAATTAAGAATCTTCAATTAGATATACGTAAAATTGTATGTTCATTACGCGGTAAATAAATAACAAAACAATAATGTTGAAAAAAAGACGGATTTAATCAAAGACAAATGGTTTTTCACATACTGAGAATATTTAAATATGGAAAATACAAGTAAGTGTAGTCTACACCTTTAATGCAACTTTACGATATAGAAGATGTCTATGATATTATTTATAACAACATTATGTTTTATTGATTACAATATAAATCAATAAAGAAAATAAATAATCTACAATTAATTTAATTAAATAAAGCAAATATAAGTAAAACGAATTTTACTGATAATAAATAATGGTGTTTGATAACTGATAACAGCAAAGTAGGTTAAAATGATAAATAGTGTAGTTATACACAGTGAAACCCCAACGTAACGTGTCCGGAATTCGCGCTATTTGAGTGCAATTTTTGCAGTCCCATTTCATTTAATACCCGCGTATACGTTTTTATCAACCGCAATTTGCGTTTGAAATATTTAAAACTGAATTTAAATAACTCAAATAAGTTTAATATGAGCAATACTAAAATTCTAACTAAACCGATTTGCAGATTTTCTTAAAATTAAAATATATCAATGCCCTTAATTTACGTTTTCTCTTTATTTGCATTTTTTGGCGGTTATTTATTCAGAGATAAGGGAGCGTACAAGATAGCGTCCCGTCACGTCAGTGGTTATGGATTGACGTTGGAACTTGCTGGGTCGCGTGCTGCGGATGCTTCCGGAAAGCCTCAATCCTGCCTGCCTCTTCTTTCGACCGTTGGGATTCCGGCGTCCCGGACGTCCGTCGGGTACTATCCATAGGTTGAACTCGGCGGAACTGAGGGATGCTGGCATGTCATGGAAGTTGGCAAAGCAATTGGCGGGATACAAGGAAACATGGAGGTGCCATATACTCCACATAGGGAGCGAACATGGCCAAAGAAGATTTTTAAAAAAACTTAAAATGGGTGGTTTCGCTGTACAAATAGTTTTTACAATATTATTTCTACCAGTAAAGCATTCATAGTGTTTTTAGTAACAGTTTTGAAAATACTTAGGTCAGCCATATCTCAAAACTTTATTTAAATTTCTAAAGACCCGGGTTTCATCCGTGCACTTGAACGCATGAAGACGCCGAAAGGCGATACCCGGGTCGTTAGTGACAAAATCTGTGTGAATGTACATAATTTGAACGATTAAAATTTAATATTGAAATTCCACCAAGCACCTTCAGTCGAAATCTTAAATTAAATTTCTAGTTGTAGCACTATGGAACTAAGCCATCGATTAATTCAGATGCATACTGCCACTGGATTTGTGCTAGAAAAGATTCTGCAATATAACCTATTATTAAAATGCATTGTGTGTACTTTGATCAAATCTTTGACACAGCAGCTATGTGACAAGATTGCAAATAATAGCAGTAAACAAAGAAACTAAACTAAAAACCTTTGACTCGTAGACAGTTGTACGATGTACGGCAAAAAATGCTAGTATTGTGGTACAGTTGCTTGGATGACGTGAAAAGGTCACAGACAGATGCATTGCAGATTTCAACGTTGTTATAAAAAAGGTTACATTATTTATATTTTACTTAATGGACTACTTGTATATCTATATATATAAAAGAAAGTGGGGTTTGTTACACCACGTATATCTCGAGAATTACAGCTCGGATTTTAATGATCTTTGTCTTATTAAATTCTTATCCGCCTAGAATAGCAGAATAAGCATTAAAACATCGGAAAAATATCACGGGAAAGAAATTATTAAGAAAATAAATGTCCTCATACAATTTGTTTTTTTGAAAAATACAAATGGAACGTGGACATTGTATGACACGTTGTATGCTGTTTTCCAGTAAATCCACCAGATGGCATTGATTACATTATACTTTGACAGTTGACTGCTCGCTATGTAGGTATACATTATTATCTCTGGTATACATGCGCCGTTATTTTGAGTTTTCATCGATTTTTATTAGGTTTTAATTCCGATAAATCATTCTGATGTAAAAATCTATTTATCCAATTATGGTCAAACACGGGATTCATGGCTCATAGCGGGAACAGTGTATTTTAATTAGTTTATAATGTGGCGCAACTTCTGTGAAATAGTGTTTAAACGATATTGGATACGAAGCACACCGTTCATACAATGCATTGCAATACTCGCTAATGTTTTGGCAAAGAGACGATGAATATCAATTCAATATCAAGATGATAAACCTATTGAGCGGTGGGTATCGAAATCATTATTTTCATTTCAACATGATAATAGTTTTACTCAGCAAGAAGGTTAGCTCGATGAATTATTACGCATAACGTTTTTAATGAATTATTACGCATAACGCATAACATTGATTTGAATAGAATACACCAATGTGTGAATGTGTTACCTCATGTGCGTCAGTTTGGTAGTCAAGTTAGGAATGCCAACGCCAGATCGTGGAATGAACGACGTTTTCAATCGAGAATTGGAACGTGAACGTGAATATGATCGAGATGCATTGAACCAATCAGTTTGAACGAATGTACCACTGTTGAACCCTCAACAGAAGGAAATTAGCGATACGTTAATGAAGGTAATTGATGATGGAAATGGTGGCTTATTTTTCCTCGATGCGCCCGGTGGAGCTGGGAAAACATTCTTCATGTCATTGATTATGGCCATTGTTCATGCGAGATAAAAAAAATTGCTGTAGCAGTTTCTTCTTCTGGAATAGCACCCACGTAGATAGATCAATCGCTGCCGATGAAATAAACGCTTGCCTCAAATAATTGACAAACATGCGAGTTGCATTGCTAAACGATCCATCTGCCGAAGATTTCTCCAAGCAATTGCTGACTATCTATTTATTCATTGTTCAAAATTAAAATTACAGTACATGACATAACAGCTGACGCCAATTCGCCATGTACTTGAAAAATATAATAAGACAAAATATAAAATAAAACTACATAATATATCAGAATCAAAATCAACATGAAAAATCAAGAAATAAAATAGTGAAATTTTACAAACAGTTCACAAATACTATCACTAAAAATGTCCACTTCTCTAGGCAATGCGTTGATCAATCTAACGGCCCTTGGAACTGGTGATTTAAGCCTCTTAAGCGAGGTATAAGTTTTTAGAAATAAAAGTTTTTGCTCATAGTTACGCCCACGTAAGAATAAATTCGGAGCATGTAAATTAATAGTCATGAGAATTTGAGGATTATTAACTCGGCCCCGAAGGAGAAGAGAAAAATGATTTAAGCTTGAAAACGATCTTCGACTATCGTCGGTAACGACCGTGTTCCTGTTGACAAATCGAACAGATTGATTTCGTTTCCGCCGAATTTTAACAATTTCGTCTCAACGATGGACGGCTTCATCAAAAAAATGTTCCCAAACGTCTTATCACAAAAATCACAATTGGTTGATTGAATGAGTAATTCTTGCGGCGAAGAACAAAGATGTGGATCATTTAAACTTCACAATTCAAAATCAAATCGTTGGTCCACTACATTCCTTCAAATCTAGCGAACTTTCGTAAGGTGCGCGAAACATTCTTGCGCAGACTGTACATATATCATATTCTTTCAACCAAAAAATAATTATTTCTGCTTCTCTATGATAGTGTCATCAGAAATAGTTTGTAGTATCGACCAAGCTATTTTTTTTTCGTTTATTAGAGATTCGCGCCGCAGCACACCCTGCATCGCCTCGCGGCACACCGCTTGCGGAGCACTGCTTTAAACGACTGAAAAACTGACATGCAATATTGCGAAACACTCACCAATGACCAAAGTTTTGGTAGCAAGTAAAATCATCACCTGGGATGAATGGACAATGGCGCACAAATGCGCATTGGAAGCACTCAATCAAAGTATGAAATATCTGTGCAATGACTCAAGATGTTTTATAGGCGCAATGATTCTACTATCTGGCGATTTCCACCAAACACTACCAGTCATTACAAGATTTACCGCTTCCGATGAAATAAACGCTTACCTCAAATCACGACTCTGGCGCTATGTAAAGAATCTTCAGCTGACGACAAACATGCGAGTTGCATTGCTAAACGATCTATCTGCCGAAGCAATTGCTTTCTATTGGTAACGGGGGTGTTCCTGTCGACGAATCGAACGGATTGATTTTGTTTCCGCCGAATTTTTGCAATTTCACTTCATTCAACAAAATGTTCCCGAACATCTAATCACAAAAATCACAATTGGTTGAATGAACGAGCAATTCTTGCGGCAAAGAACAAAAATGTGGATCATTTAAACTTCACAATTCAAAATCAAATCGTTGGTCCACTGCATTCCTTTAAATCTATCGACCGTGTAACAAACGAAGACGAAGCAACCAACTATCCAACTTAATTTTTAAACTTATTGGATCTGCCTGGCTTGCCACCGCGCAATTTACAACTGAAGGTTGACTCGGTAGTCATCATGCTTCAATTTATCAAGTTAACAGAACATTTATTCACTTTTAAGGTGTTCACTGTCAATACTTGGTGGAATGGCAATATAATAAAAATAATAAAACATTTTTAGTACTTTTTCCACATAAAATTTATTTGATCAGGACCGGTTTCGCTCATCGCGAGCATTATTAACTGATGATAATGCTCAGATGATAATAACTCAGTTGATAATGCTCGCGATGAGCGAAACCGGTCCTGATCAAATAAATTTTATTTAGTGGGAAAAGTACTAAAAATGTTTTATTATTTTTATTACAACATTTATTGATTCTGAGGCGGTACGAAGTTCGTCGAGTCAGCTAGTGAAATATAAAGTATCTTCTATATCAGTTTTAGGGTGTCCACTGTCAATACTTGGTGGAAAGGCATTATATTAATAAAAACACAATATTTCTTTATACTTCATTCCACTTTATTAAATAGGTCAGGACCGGTTTCGCTCATTGCGAGCATTGTCAACTGATAAGAAAAATATAATTTAAGATTTCGATTGAAGGTGCTTGGTGGAATTTCAATATTAAATTTGAATCGTTCAAACTAAGTACATTCTCACAGATTTTGTCACTAACGACCCGGGTTTCGCCTTTCAGCATCTTCAGGCATTCAAGTGCACGGATGAACTTGAACTCATCCGTCAACTCTTCAGTTCAAGTTCATCCGTGCACTTGAATGCCTGAAGATGCCGAAAGGCGAAACCCGGGTCGTTAGTGACAAAATCTGTGAGAATGTACATAGTTTGAACGATTCAAATTTGATAAGAAAAATATATAAACTGATGGATGGATTCGGCGGTAACTTTGTGGATGTTAATTTTTAATATAAAATATAAAATCATGCCACGTATTGTGCTACAAATTGTGACACGTGTTTCGCCTCTTTTAGAGGCATCCTCAGACTTTTTACTTTCACAAATGCTTGCTTAAGTACGAATGATTTTAATTTTACTATTCTGATATATTATGTTATGTATACACAACATTATAGCATAGAGTGCTATGTTAAATTATCTATGACAACTTGTAACAATAAACCTATATCCATATCGAATTCCTTCTCTTCAAATCTAGCCAGTTCAAATTGAGAGTTCAAATCGAAAGGTCGACAGCCAAGTAGAAACTCCTCGATACTCATATCGATATTATTTTGATTAATAAGATTAAGTGATTTATTTATAAAGTGTAAAATATATATATGTAATAAAGTTGAAACAACATTGAATTTAAATTAAGTGTCTTAGTAATAATATATCCATAACAATTATAATAAAAATAGAATAGTAAAATGAAAATTATGGAAGCTGAAAATAATATTTAAGGGTACAATGAAATTTCATTATTCCTTTAATATATGTATATTATATATTCTAGCAAAAACATTGCATCCTTACAATGTACACATTAACGATCGCCTTCTTGTAGTATTGGAGTGAACTGGTCCCAATTTAATTAAGTACACTTTGCGATAAGAACGAGCCAAACAGAATTAACTAGAGCGGTATCTAATTCTGCGAGACTCGTAAATAAACAAGCTGCCACTGCAAGTGTTGTACTTGCGTCTTGTATTGTACTTGGATTGTTTTATTTTAATTAACGGCTAACAGAAGCGACGTTTCTCAAATAGTTTTCTGTCTTGCTCCTCTCGGACGATTGAGAAACCTTGGTGCTGATGTATTTTAATAATAATAAAAATTAAACTAATTTAATTAACATTAACACACATAACATAACAAAAACAATATATTTTAAGAGTGTATAAAATGTTTAATGCAAAAATTCGTAATGAAACATATTGAGGAGTTCTTGTCAATTCTTGGTGGAAAGAAATTATAATAAAAATTCAACACTTTTCTGTACTATTTTTTCAAATAAGATTATGACTTTTAAAGTGATTTTAGGGCATCGATATTGGTTATATTATGAGTTGATATCTAGTGGCATTGTTAATTCTCATATCATCGTTATACTGGAAGAAAGCGATAAGTAAAAATTCGTTTGTTTTGAGTTATTAATGCAGATTTTAACACGCTGTATCTGTATGAATAAACAAGTACAGCCATATTTTGTGAATTTTTCAATACTTTCACATAGCATAATAACACCACTTTTTCCCGAGCGTGACTCGGGTGCGGATTTGCTTCGCACACTGACTAGCCTGAGTCTCACTCGGGTGTTTTTATTTTCGACTTCACAGGAATGTTTAATACGAGTCCCGTTCGGGAAGATAATATTTCAACTTGTCACTCAGTTTTTATTAGTTTTGACTGAAATAAAGTAATAAAATGCTTTATCCATTGGTAAAGTAATACAATATTACATATTATTTCCGTAAAATTTTAAATATTGTAAACTTACATATTAGTTCTGATAAAATGTAAAAAAAATATACTAAAATTTTAAAAGAAAACTTGTTTTTTTTTTTAATTTCCATACAATTTACAACATTGTACACTAAATGTTAATTTATTCCGAAAAAAACGTATTTTTTTTTGTATTATAATGAAATGCTTAAAAAACATTTTTTTAGACATTCTTCTCACCAAAAGTAAACTGGTAAGGTAAAGTAAACTGGTTATTATTGAATTTCATAAAGTCTTAGATCGATAATTAATAGTTGAAGTGTGTATAAATAGAAACTTTAAAACAACATGATTTTCGAAAATGACGCTTATCCTAAAACAATGTTTTTTGAATTATTGCCTTCTGTCATCATAACGACTACATGACTATCTCCTTGTCTGATGATTAGGTCAATTTGAACAGTTATAATTTCTTCTCGTATATAACAAAACGAATTTTTGATATAAGAGTTTTTTTTACTATTCATTTAAATATGCGTATCAACGTCTTGTATATTCAGCGAAATCGTCGCCGTCGAAGCGATTCGATTACCAAAAAAACTTATGCATAATAAATCTGGATAATAATAGATAGACATCGAGAACTTTTATGATCAGGTGGTTGGTGTTGGCGAGATATTCCCTTATGGATAATTTCAATTTGTGCAAGTGTCGTAAAGATGCTACTCTCCACGGTTGCCATTTTAATAGCCAATAAAACGGTTTAACCACTTGTTTTTACATCAACTTATCCTCCACCTAGGTGCATTGAAGAGTTTTAAGCATGCAGACATTAATAATATTATATTACATGATCCCGACGAAGCATGCTCATTAATTTACAGAAAATCATTAAACAAAAATAATGGTAAAAGCATTTGAATAATTTATAGTTGCAGTAAAATACAAATCTAAACGAAAGAGTAAGGCTAAAACCAACCAACACGCAAAATGACAGCGCGTGCTCATGTCAAGGGAGACGCAAAAAGGTTTACCATTATATTCTGTAATGCTGTGTACACCCCTGGGGGTCCACAGGTTTTTCGCGGGGGTCCGTGAAAATTTTCATTCTTTCAACATTCTTCGTGATAAAGTATGAAAAAAAAACGGGGGTCCGCAGATTATTGTTTTTAGATTAAGGGGTCCGCGGCATAAAAAAAGGTTGGGAAGCACTGGTGTACCGGGGTCCACAGCAGATTCCATGGGGGCCACAAAAAAAATTATTTAAGGGAAGCACAGTTTTGGGGGACCATGGGCACCCTAGGTAAATGAGGTCCCACAAAAATCCGTAAATTCTTAGGTATTAGAAAATCTGCCAGCGAGTTAACAAAAATGGTCTTAAAATTTTCAATAATTCTACAATCTGTCAACTCCCAACTTTTTCAAGTCATCGAGTTAAATAAAAAAAAGGTGTTCGAGTTAAAAAATATTTTGGAATCTTTCAATTTCTCACTTTTTCCCAGTCATCCCGAAATAATTATGGCCCAAGTCTCGAAAAATTAATAATTACGAGCATGGGGGATTATGATTAGTTTCGCTCATGACGAGCACTATCAACTGATAAGAGAACACAATATTACAGTTCTATTATAGCACTACTTGATCCTGATGTCTTGATGACCTTATACAATGAAATAATTGATTATTATTATATTAACCAAAAACCACAGGACTGTTATCATTTTAGTACATCACGTGAAAGTGAATCGAATTTCGTCGATAAGAATATCCTTCCTGTATTCATATAAAAACTAAAGCATGACTATTCGTCATACCTTACTCAAAAAACCACATTAGTACCATAAACCTACGCCGCACAACATTTCGAATTAACTGATAATCTGGAATTTACTTATTTTTTCAAATTATATTAAATTTAATAATAAATAAAAAAGTAAAACAATGTAATCAAATTTAATTTACACATTACTTTTATAAGATCCGAAACGGTTTCGCTCATCATGAACATTTTCAATTGGTAAGAATATACATTAATACAAATTATCTTAAAAAATAATAAAACATTTTTAGTACTTTTTCCACATAAAATTTATTAGATCAGGCCCGGTTTCGCTCACGATGAGCATTGTCGACTGATAAGAAAAACAACAAAACAGTGATATTTATACAAAAGTTAAGTGATAAAAACAAGGTATGACAAACAATTGGTATTACAACTTAGCAAAAGAATTGAAGCAAAATACAAGGAAAATAAACTATAAATAAAAAGTTGAAGACCACTTAGCAATGAAAACTATTACAGCAAAAACCAATTAGGTATGAATTATCATTAACAAAGTAAAAACCAACAATTAGTGTATATAATAAATAAATCTTAATGTCTGTCAACCAAAATTGAGTTTGGAAAATCCAGTAGAGTTCAATCCAGCAAAATTGATTCCTGCGAAAAGAATAAAGGCAATATCAATTCTTACAAAATAAAATCAAACTGAGAAAATTAAAATTCTAAAGAAATAAAACAGTACAAAAAAGGAAATATAATAGGCTAGAATTAGGTTAATGAATTTTTAATGAAATGTATTTTTATTATAATGCCATTCCACCAAGCATTGACAGTGAACACCTTAAAAGTGACAAATTATCTATTCCCAAATTGTTTGTGACACCCGTATTAGTTTACCTTAGCCCCGTCGAGGATTTTTGAAAACTGTTAAATACAATGCAAACATTAGATATTATCCGTTATTGATTCTGTAACTCTCTGACTAGGGCTTATGAAAAAAACCGACTTTTGAAAAAACCGGTTTTCAAATGTCAATATTGTTAAAAAAAACCGTTTTATCCGGTTTTCGAAGTTTTACAAAAAATTAATAATTTCATTAAAATAGCGAAAAAAGTTTTAAATTATTTTTTGTTTTGTTTATTTATATACTTAATAATACACAACAAGAAATTATTTCGTGTTACTCTTCAAAAATATGATTTAAGAAAACACAAAGCGTCCACTGATCGATCACATAATGATGATCTAATTTTTGTAACCAAATTTTCTCATATTGAAAATACCCTTTCGCTGGGTAATGATGTGGGGCATATGGTCTTATGGCATGAAATAAATATCCTTTTTTTCCCATTTGTTTGTAAAGTCGTATATGGAAAATTCGGCCTTTAGTGTCATTAAATATGAAGTTTTTTGTTGTGGTTCCTCAAGAAATCTATTTATTGATTTCTGCATGTAAGTACAACCGGTTACGAAGTTGAAAAAAACCGGTTTTCGAATGTCGCAAATTTAGCTTAAAAAACCGGTTTTTAAACCGGTTTTTGAAAACTAATAAGCCCTACCTCTGACCACTAATTGGAGCTTGTAGACTACACATATTATGGTATCGATTTGAAGCATTCACAAATATCCGTTACAATACAGCCATCGTAACATTTCAATCAGCTTTTTATCATTCACTTAACTATCGGAAAACTATCTTTTCTATGACTAAATAAGAATACGATGTGTACGTTAACATTTTATTTTCTAAAGATTTAATGAAAACTCTTTTCGTACTCAATAATCATGTACACACACATCCGTTATGATTTTTAAGATAAAAATTCTTGGGCTTCAAATTCATTGATATTTCTCAATAGCCAACAGTTTTTATACGACTGCTTTTTATATGCGATAATAAATATATAAATCAGTGTCATATTTAACCTAATTGCAACCAACCATCGGAGTAAGCATTTGTCGAGTATTTTTATTTCGTAATTTATTTATTTACATTCATATACAAAACAGATAAATCGTTCGATCGTACCGTATTTGGATTCCGACTGCGTCAAAAATTGCACATTGTCCAACCAGTGTGTAGAATTATAATGTTTTTTTTTTTAAATAAACACAGTTTATCGAAATTCTTTAATGCTAGTTATTATTTATGTGAGACCAGTGCCAGCAATGTGGAATAAATATCGACTGTGGAAAGGAAAAAGAACGTAACCCTCAATTTTCTAAAACAGCTTTTTTTCGATAATCACAATGTATACAACTTGACACACGTTCTATCAAAAGGATGGAAGCTGAAAATGCCTAATTGGTATCTAAATTTAGCTTTTAAGTTTGAAAAAGATGACCTTGTAAAAAGTTAAAACCAAGAAAGGAATAATGGTTTTTCCTAGACAATTTCTTTAATTAATATTAGGTTATGTCAATTTAACACCAGTTTAGAAGTCTCCGTGCACTTCAAGGTTGTGTATAATTCATAATTTGCATATGTCCCAAAATCATCAAAACACGTTTTTTGCGCCTCCTATAAAATTTGATATGTGTGTGTTACGACCTTTTTCCTTTCCACAGTCGATATTATACAATAATACATTGATGTTAGGAACAGCTTCACGTGGATTCTTGAACATTATGTAAATAGAACTTTTATTCTAAAAATAGCTTTGCATGGATTTTTGAACATTTTTGTGGAATTTAATTTTAATATGTTATTTTCAGCCTTCTTATAATGAAGTTTATCGCTACTAGGGCATCCAATCCCGGGATCCCGTTCAATTTTCTGATCCCGAAATCCCGGGATCGCGACCATGTCAATTGAGAAATTTGGAGCAAATCCCGAAAATTGACGATGATTTCAAACTCGTCGGTGAGCTAAAATAAAAACAAAAAGTTTCTGTGACAATCTGGGGAAAAAGTATACCAAATCGAGTATTTCAAATTCCTCGGTGAGCTAGAAAAAAAAACGAGGTTTGGAGATTATCCGGGGAAAAAGTATAGCGAATTGAGGATTCCAAATTCCTCGGTGAGCCAATCCTTATCCCGGGATCCCGGGATTGGAAAAAGGCTCCGGGATTGGATTCCCTAATCGATACCCCCGACGAGTAGATTTGTAGGTTTTCCAAAAATACCCTGGGAAATATCTGTTTTTAAAGTGTTTTCGTAAATTCATGAAAAAGTGTTCAAAATAATGACATGTTTGTACATTATTTTATAAATAATATAGCAGGCTTATCAACAACACCGACGTATTATAGAAAACACGCAGTGAATTTGGGAAGGGATACTAAACTATCAAAGGAATAAAACAATCCGTAATAACTTTTGCATTACATATATTATTATTCTATAATTACTACATTAGTGGAGAGGGGTTACTTTAATAAAAAAATTAGCATTTTTTTTATCTGCGTCATTACATCTTGGAATAAACATTACATAAAAAAATGATACAATAAAAAAAACAACGCATTGTGTGGCTGTATTATATAACTGCGGGCCTGTAAGTGGTTCGAATTTCAAAGGTAAGGTAGCCTATGTTATGACACTTCTTATTTTAACTTTAAATTATGTTATGTACATAAAAATATATTTACCATTTAGATAAACCGACCAGTGGCGGCCGGTCAATGTGGCATTGGATCAATGCACCACTTGTATATCCAGGGGCGGTTATATTTCATGAAATAATATTAAAAAATAATATTTATACCATTTACTCATTTTAAATTCTTCATGTCTTTATTGTCTATAATAAATATTAAAAATTGAATATAATAAAATAGATATATAGACAATAACTACATGAAGAATTTAAAATGAGTGAATGGTATAAATCAGTGGTCTCCAACCTCAATAAGGATGTGAGCTACCTATACATACTCCTTCATAGTTTTTTTTATTATCTGGCCTTATCATACTATATGTAATATTATTATATTACTTAACATAAAATAAGAACATCAAATTTCTTAATAAAACATCAATTATTTATTTATAAACAAAATAATAATTGAAAAATAACGAATAAAAATAATTCGTGAAAAGATTGGCATTCACTTTCCTCCACAATTTTTTCAATTCTTGGCGAGTACCTTGTCACTTCCATCCGAATGCAATTATCAAGATGTACATCTGTGAGTCTGTTTCTATATTTACTCTTAACTAGGGAATCCAATCCTGAGCCAAAATGTTGATCCCGGGATTTCGGGATTAGAATTTTTCAATACCGGGATCCCGGGACTGGTCCCAAAATAATTTTCATTAAAATACGTTTATTTCAGAAATAAAAATTGATGATATGGGCCAAAAATAAATAAATAAATTTATTCTTTATATTATTATATAACCAGCAGTGGGCTGCCAATGCGTTACCAATAGGGTCTCTTAAACTCAGCTATTCGCGATGAACAGGTGAAAGAGTGGACTTTTTAATTATTCGTTAAAAAAATATGCGCCATAATTATTAAACGAACTTAATTTGCATACCTTATGTAAAAATACGCAATATAACTTAAAATAATTAATTTCGATAGATGAAAAAAGTACCTACCTACTTCAGAATGCAAGAGTGAAGGGTTCTAAAATTGTCGTGTACATACATTCTTAATAATTTTATTGGAGTAAATAGATGTAATTTAAATATTATTTTTAAATATACCCGATGTACTAAAGCATCAATTGTTTTGCAGTTAGTCTAAAGTTTCGGTTTACAGTTGACAATTGATATTTATGAACAATAGAAAAATAAATCTCGCAAAACAAACACGTGCAATTGATATCTATCTGATAACATTTATGAAATTCAAAACACTGATATATTGAAATGTGAAGCTTTAAAATAACAAACAATAAAAAAAGTAATCACTGTTGTCAAATGCATTAAAATACAGTTTACTAAAATAGTTGAAGAGATTCAATAGGCGTCAAATTACCTTATCTTTTGCGATAACTCTTGTAGTATATCTAATGGCAAAGAATTTAAATTGGGCATCTTTATTGCATATGCGTGAACTGCCGACTCGAAAACCAGCAAATCGGGATCATGCCTTCTAATCCCGGGATTGAAATGTATCGAAAACTGTACGGGATCCCGAATCCCGGGATTGGATTCCTTACTCTTAACCACCTTATTAGTAGAAAACGATGATTCACAGAAGTAGTTAAAACAAAACAATGCCTTCGTTCGATTTTTCAATAGAAAAATTTTATAGGCAATTTTATAAATATAGTAAAATATCCTACGCGAGCTACCAGTAGCTCGCGAGCGACCGTTTGGCGATCACTGGTATAAATGTTATGTTTGAATGTTATTTCATGAAATATAACCGCCCCTGCATATACAAGGGGTGCATTGATCCAATGCCACATTGACCGGCCGCCACTGAAGCCGACATATCGGCTCAGGGTATTTTTGGCGATTAAATGAAAGCCGATATATTGGCTCTAAGGTATTTAAAGGGTTTATTTCAAGGAGAAGACGATTGCTCTTGGATTAAAAGCAGCCAACAACCGTCAACTTCGGAGCATCCGGAGAACTCAAAATGAAACCATTGCGTATTCATTAATCAATCAGGATTTCCTTGTGCAATGAAGGATTATTCTAAAAAAACATTTCACCAGTTTTTTGGTGGAGGTAATCGTAAAACCTGACAATAATTGGAGTTAAACCTCGAGCTCTTTTGATGTTGAACAATGCGCCTGGACACCCTCTGAAACTTGAGACTCTGTGCACTGGTTTTCCTGTTGAAGTAGTATGTTTACCTCCAAATAATACCACTTCCGTCTTACAGTCTATATATCTAGGCCAGATATTAGCATTCATACTATTATTTGTAAATAAATGTAGACATAGTACCCAACATTGTAAGAAAATATAAAATATTTATTTATATAAATAACTGTAGTTTAAAATTAACAAAATAATATCAGTAAAAGCCACACTAGATAATAAATATTTGCAGGCGCCTTTAAACTTTCGCAATAAACTAGCACACATTAACGTCTTCAAATGACTAACAGTGTTATGAAGTGGTTTTTTTTTATTTTTAATCAAAGTGATACAGTGAGATATGTTTTTATTTAGTTGCAAATAATCATTTATTTATGATCAGACATTTTTTTTAATCATTAGCTTTTTTTTTGATTAATCGATACAAATAAACGTAATGACCTGTACACACAAGATTAAAGATTGGCCGTTTTAAGTTGTCTGTTAAGAGGGCGTTAGTATCAGGGGAATAATAAAAACAGGAGTTTGATTTTGCCAAGAATCCAGATATAAGCGCGCGTACTGTGCGGTCTCCATTCATGATCATTCCGAAATGCAAAACTGTCGGGTAATAAACCGATTAAATGCAACATTAATCGTTTGGGTGATGGCAAGATTTTTCGACACCATTGACGAGAGAAACCCATCATTCCAACGCGTTGCCAAATAAAAACACTCTTAATAAGTAAACTGCCGTAGTCTGCATTTTGGCTAATTTTAGTTATGAATGAAGCTTAAACAATTTCATTTTTTCCATCGTCGGAGAAAACTGCGGTTTTATTTGAAATATATTTCACGAGACACCCAAAACTTCATTATAATTTTAAATACAATGACTAGAAATTGCAATATAGCACTCCAGTAACTACAATATCTGGAATAAGTACAAAAGTGTTCCATTGATTGTTTCATATTGTCATGATTATTATTTCCAATTGCAAACAAACAGCAATTATGACTTTGGAAATATTTTTTTTATTAAATTCGCAGAAATCTTTGGAAAAATACATTCTTGTTACTAAATCCTCTTGAAATTCATGCATTTTAGCTCCCGTTTCATTTGAAATAGATATTGATATACATAATTAAACATTACATTACAGATTTCTGTTTTTATGATTATATTTAAATACAAATTTAAGTCAAATGTGAAACTACTCTGATCGATGAGGTATATAATTTTTTGTTCAATGAAAAATTAAGAAATATTACATACGGCAGTCGACCTAAATATTAGCGAAAATGCAGCAAGCATCTAATTATATGTCAAGGTCAACACACTTTGGTGACTTGGTGAATAGGCCATTATGTGGCGCCATCGATTTTACTTCCAGAGGTGTACTTAAATAAAATTGGTTATATTAAATATTTAGAAACATATGTGTCGAGTCAAATTTGTTTTAATATTTTTTATAGACAAAAAATCTTTTTATTTTAAGACTATTTATCTAGCTTTTAGTGTAAATGCGCTGTATTTGTTTTTGCGAAGTAGCACATAAGACATTATTATTGGTTTATATTATGTATGAGTTTAATAAATACCCTAAAAAATAATGAATCTCTCTTTTGTTCTTATTCTACGCTTAATTTATCACAATCAGAACTGGTTTCAACATTTCACCACGAGCATTTTCAACTGAAAAAATATATACCATATTCCTGGTCTTGATGACAATAAATTAATTGTATAAAAAAAATAATTGTTCTATTGTTTTTCAATATAATTGAGACATTGAACACTTAAAAATTGATAATTACTCAATGTATCGTTTTTCGAAATATGCATTTGTTTTTCGGTTTACATATAAATTGTAAGTGTAAGTGTAAGTACGAAATATGAAAATTACACATTCCAAGAACTTCATCCGCCTCTGGATTTTTTGTAGACATACAATTTTTGAAGGTAGGTGTAGCTGTGTATTCGCTTATTGACATTTTTTCATCAGAGACGCCAGTACATTACAGGATAGCGAACCTATGGCACGCGAACGTTTAATTACGAAGAAAAAAAAATAAAGTGATAATACAAAAAAATCAAAAAAGTTTTAGAAATAGTGTACAAAAAATTCAAATCATTTAAAACATAGTTACAAATATTTAAACGTGATATAATGATCATAAATTTCAAGTATTTTCCTAACCTAAAAAAATACATGATGAATCTGGAAATTCATGAAATGCCGGAAAATAATAGAACAATTTGAAAATGCTTTAGAAGCAACAAGTATTAAAAGCTACTAACTATGATACCGATATAAAACATTTGGCATCTAGCATCCAACAACAAAAATCTTACATATAATAATGTTTTGAAGGTTCTACATTTTTTTTAAATTTAGTCTCTTATTTTGCCATTAATTGTCATGAGTCATAAAGTCATTTAGACATTTTTTATTTCTATGGCATGTGGCACGCGTTATTAAATTGAAAAAAAAAATGGGACTCGCTCAGGCACAAAGTTTCGCCACCACTGATATAAGTGATTTTATCGCGGTTTTTGCAAACTCGTAACATACATTTTTATTATACTGACTGTTCACTTTGACTAATTTATTACCATTAGCTGTGAACAATGTCGAAGTACAAAACAAAAATAAGTAAGTATATTTTTAACCCTTTGAGGAGTATTGCCGCTTCGTACGGACAAATATTTTGGTGCTTAATGCTTATTGATATTCTCTTGCTTTTTATTGAATTGTCATTATTTTTTCACATATAGGTAAAAAACATTTGTATCTGTGAATTTTGACGATCGCGTTATTTTTATTATTTATTGCAAATGAACAAAACAAATTTGTAAAAATGTTAATACATATTTGTACAAAATCGGTAGCCGTAAAAAGGAAAAAAAGATCTAGGCCCAAATTGGAAGTAATAGGTTCTTGAAAATTGTTGAAAAGAAGTAATATGTTTGTATATTTACATTTTTGATTTTGCATTGTAAAATTATAAAAGAAATATTTACCAACAGATTAAAAATAACAAAGTATTTTAGTTCTACAGTTTTTAATAATTTTATTCGTTGATAGCTATTTCGGCTTGCGCCATCGTCAGAACTATGTTTAAACTATGTTTAAACTATGTTTAAACTATGTTTAAACATAGTTCTGACGATGGCGCAAGCCGAAATAGCTATCAACGAATAAAATTATTAAAAACTGTAGAACTAAAATACTTTGTTATTTTTAATCTGTTATAAATGGAGTTCTACCAAGTAAATGCCAAATCAATTAATAAATATTTACCACCTGAAATATTATTCCATATTCTTACCAGACTGACCAATAAACAATTTTTTTATATATTTTTGTGTGTATCAATGGTAAATGAATAAAAAAATACAAAAAATCCTAATTTAGTAAAAATAAACTCACTACCCAAAGGGTTAAAATCAAAAGGATAAAGAGATATCTGCCGATTCTGAAGCAATGTTAATAATTTCTTAATTTGATAGGTAATAATGAAAATGTTATATATATTTATGAGGAATTTTTACATGCGAAATCTATGGATATAAAATTACATATTTTTTAAGAGTTGATCAACTGATTAACAAAGTGTCGTAGAAAAAAATTGTTAAAATAATCTTCATTACGAGTCTATATAATCGTACAGAGATTTTGCTAAGACAGAACTACCGGTAAGCTAATCGCTCTCCCTGCACGTTGCTTCGGATCGGATCGGATAGGGGGATGAAATTTTAGATATCGAAAAATATTACTCTTATGTACTAATTTTACATTATTTTAATAACGATTGTGACCGGCTTCGTTTATCGCAGACGTTATAAACTGATGACAATATAAATCAATACTGTAACACAACATAAAGTTCAGTATTATTTTAAGATTAACTAACTGTTGAACCTTCAAATGATTGAGAGATTGTATCTTTTTGCATAATATATACGTCCAATTCTGATGGAATAGATTTTCTAGAACTTGATTATAGAGTACTAGAATTGCATAATTAATGTTGTTTTATAATGTACTTGCAATGCAAACTACTTATTATTGGATTTTAATTAAAAAATATATACATATACGGTATATGTATATAATATACCTACATTTCCAGTTGAACTTCCAACCTATTGGATATCCTTTCGTTCCGCAAATGTTTGCAAAGATGTTATGTTTTGTTTTGAAATTTAAACATTTTTACTGTTGTTTATGGGGTCATTTAATTTTAATGATGCAATTTAGTGCATTTATGTGACAGTTTGCACGTTTGAATATCAGGTAATCGCTTGGGAGTGAACATAATTCACTCGATTTTGACTTTAATGGTCTTGATTTATAGCATGAGCTGAACTTTTAATGGGAAAATTTGATTTTTCGCGCTCGTCAGTGTTCAGGCTAAAAGTCAGCGAAGGAGCTTTGGTTTTGGTATAATCTGTGTTTGTCGATTTTCACCGTGAGACTTAAAAATGGTTGAAAATACTCTTGAGATTTACTGGTAACCTAACTCGATGCAAAGTGTACATAAAATACGAGTGCCAGGGTTGTTCAAGGTGAATTTTTTTTAGAAGCACAATGCAGCATGTCAATCTACATTATGCGTCTACGCGTAATATAAAACAGGGTTTCTCAGCGGTGGGCCACAGCGTGCTCCAAGGGAGCCACAGAGATTTATTTTTCAGTGATTTCAGTGATTTTGAATTCGAAATTTTCGGAAGAGCGAAAAAAAGACGCTCTTCATTTTGGCAAATTTCTGGGATTTTGCATTTGGATTAGAAAAGGTCCCACGCTGGTAGATTTAGTAAATCCGAAAATTCCAGCGTTTTTGAAATTCTATTTTTTATAGGAAGACATAACAATGGTATGGGAGCCACAGAAAAACAAAGACACTCAAAAGAGGCCACGGGCACAAAAAGGTTGAGAATTACTGTATAAATTTAAAAACATTAAGAAGAGCGATTTTCGAAAATTTTGCAAGATATTTTGAAAAAATAAAATTGGCACCAAAACATAATTTTCCTTCCTGAGCTTCTCAACTCCAGATTTTTAATTTTCGTACAATGGTACCGCTATTGCAAACGGTTATAACTATCTAATCCTAACACAATTTTACAAGAGAGCAAACACAAATATTTTAAATCAATCTGAAAATTTGGTTGATGAGAAGTTTTGAAGTAATTGTATGTTAATTAAAATAATCAACGTGTTAAGCTCTGAAAAATAAATAATTACGCACAAGCGCCGCCAAGAAGTGTCTGTAATGCTTCATATCATAATAGCAGGGTTGCCATATTGCATATAAAATATATTAAAAACATTTATTTCGCCCGGTGACAAGCCGGTTATGCCAACATAAGAGTAATATCGATTATCTTTTAGCACCGACAGGAGATTCACTTTTATTGAACAACGTTTTTATACACGCTGTAGTGAGAGTCGTTCGAAAGTATAATGTTTTAGCATACATAATGGACCATTACATCATCATAAAGGTCACCATGTAATGACATATTAGCCAAACCGGTCCTGCCCATGATTAAATTGCAGCCTTTTATTTTTCGTAATGTATTTCATTGTTTTGAAGGATTTTTATATATACAAAGGACGCTGTTGGTTAGTTATCTTGAAGCTGGCAGGGCATTTTATATTTAATTACATTTTTAATGTGTTCACTGACAATTCTTGGTGGAAATGAATTACATAAAAAAATATATTACAAACAAACAAGAAAAAGATTTTTCGTTTCGATTGTTAAGAGCAGGCATGCACAACATTTGTTATTATTTAGCGGGCCGCAAAATAAACAATGAAATTTAAAGTACGCTCAATATTCTCCTTACAATGGGATATATTCCACGTAAAACAGGCGTGCAAAAAAACAGTGTAAAAAGATGAAGCGAATATAGATAAATGAAAGATGGGTTCCATTACGTTTGAACGTGTTATTTTAAATCCGCGCAAAAGAGAATTAGGTAAACTTATCTACAACAACAAAAAATTGATTGTGTAATATTCAGTTATATGTACATGTGTTTATAATTCAAAAATAAATGCGATTTTTGTCTTTGTAAATTTTAAACTTACTCTTTTGCATTAAGCTGCAAAAGCGAATCTTTTTTTTATCAGTAAGCCTATTTCTGTGAACTGAATTATTCTCTTTCATCAACGAAAATGGTTGCTCATATTTACCCAATTCAATTATTTACTTAAAAATATATTGTACTTTGTTTCAATTTGAAGATTTTTTTAAAATTTTGTTTTTTTTACAAGATACACTGATGATAAAAGTAATATAAAGTTACTTATTTATTCAAATGTAATAAAAATGAGTCAGAATTAATTACATTCTATATTTCATAACCATGAGTGTAATCGATTAAAATATGCCATTTACCTAATATTACAGACGTCGTGTGTAAACTAAAGTATTATTATTAGTAATCGTGGGTAAGGCCTCCAATCACGGGATCCAGTGCAATTCTGCAATCCCAAAATCCCGGGATTCTGACAGCATTAATCCCGGTATTTTGGGATTGAGAAAATTAGAGAAAGAGTTCTCACGTCGTTTCGTCTTGGGGAATCCACAAATTTGAATTATAAAATGAAATCCACAACAAATTGTTTGAAATATCCGGATAATATTCAGGATTTCAAAATCGCCGAGGAAAAGTTTTTCAATCCCGAATCCCAATTTATACACGATTTTTTTGTAGAATGTTTATTCCCGAGATTGGAAAAATTGACAATCTCGGAATCACAAAAAGGGTACGGGATTGGATGACCTAATCGTAGTAACTATGCAGAAAAAGTAAGTTATTTTACGGGTAATTGTAATTCCAAATGCATTTAACAGTTAGCACCAAGCACCAAGAGATTGCTTCTTATTATATCACTATTCACCAATGACCCGATAGATAAGAACACATAATAAGTGCTGTAAGGAATGCTAAAGGTGAGCTCAATATAGACATATAGAATTACAAAATTAACGTCACTGCTATTCATGGAAGGTAGGTAAAGAAAGGTTAACCCAGAGGCGATGATTCGGTGTTGAAAAAATATCTATATTGGATTGTGGAAGAACAATATGATATTACATAAAAATAGCACAATTACATTGAAATAATTTAGTATCATATTGCTATAAAAGAGGCACAATTTTAAGCAAGATCGTTTGAAATTTAAAGTATATTGTCAAGGTTGGGTTATTGGCACCCGCTTCCACTACCACTTTTGTGAGGAAAACTGGCAGGATTTTAAAAAAAAATGTGTAGCTAAATTAATTGTTTGAATTTTGTTATCAGGTAACCCGTAATATCAATTGTTTATTGTTAATGGCCTTAAATGGCAACATTGTTTTTCGATACCGATGTGATTTTTGTTTTTTCTTTCTTGCTCTTTGGGATACCATCCGCACCTGACGTGTGTTGGGAGACTTCCCAGTCTCTGGAGGATACTTCCAGAGACCTTTAGTTGTAAATTCACTTGCAGTTCTTTTTCTTTTGTGGTTTTGTTTTTTTTCCGAGATGAAAGAAATAATATTTTTCCATTTTGACGAAAATTAAATTCCATTTTGTTCTCTGCGCAGAGTTTAACGTCATTTTTTTATTTTACATTTATAAAATCGTGTGAGCAAGCTAGGTTTTTAATAGTTATTGTGTATTGTAATAATTAAAAAATTTGTTTGTTAAATATTCTATGTAATAAGTTCGTGATTGCAAATTTTCTTAAATAAACGTTTTCGTGATAGTAGGGCGATGTTTGATTTAATAACTACCTACCTGTGGACTCCGAGTTTAGGCCAGCGGTATTTGTCGTAATGACTTTTATAAGTAGGGATTTATTCTTGGGGTTTAACATCGTGAACAATAGTAGAAATTTCAAACAATAAATGAAACTCGCTCTAAAAATAATTTACGAGTAATGTTAATATACTAGTTATAAGCAGAAAATCGTAACAGTTTTAAATTTTAGTCGTAAATTTTGATGGGCTTAATTATGTTTGAAAACGGAATTCCTTAAGTGCGGTTAGTAAATAGTAATATATGGCCAATGCCTATCCTAATATTATAATAAAATTTTCTGACTACTTTCAGTTCTCTAGATCAGTGCTTCCCAACCTTTTTCGTTCCACGGCCCCCTAAATCTAAAAAAAATAATCCGCGGCCCTCCTCAATTGTCTCCGTAACTCGTTTTTTTTTTAGCTCACCGAGGAATTTGAAATCTGCGATTTGGTATACTTTTTCCTCAGATTGTCACAGAAACTCATTTTCATTCAAAACAGATTTTTGTACTTTCTACTGAATTTCGCGTCCCACAGGTTGGGAAGCACTGCTCTAGATGAGCCTTTCTCAACCGGGGTTCAGGTGTAACAAACAATAATAAATCAAAACACTTAAATCCACAGGCCCTGAAAAAAATCAGGTGAATGGGATAACGCTCTAAAATTTTTGGCACAAACACCTTAGCTTAAGCGATATTGAACAATTATTGGCTTAAAACGCAATTTACCCGATTGTGTTGCTTAAGTTCTTTTGCCGATTATAGGTCGATATAGTATTTTTTAAATAACATTAAAAAACAATTAGCAATAATAATTTTTCTTTTTTGATCCACAATATTTTTTTTTTATTTTAGAATATATTTTTTACACTTTTTTACACGGTATCGCGTGGAACGTATCTACCGTGTAAATAGGGAGTTCAGTGTATTTTATTTATTTTGTATTATATCTTTTTTGTGTTTATATATCGCTCATTCTTCTTTTACACTGTGTAACAATTCTACAGTAAGGTCTTTTCTCAATTGACCCAACAGAAGATAGTGCTAATACAATTATTATTGCGGTAGGTATTTCATTATCCCGTCCAATAGATTAGAACTGTTGGACGGTTCAGTTGCTGTGTTATCTTTATTGCATAATGAAAACTAACAGATAAGATAGAATAGGCACATCGTTTTCTAGTACACGATGGAATCACACATGGGAATGGAATCTTAACACTTAACGAACCCCTGGACTTTTTCATTTCGATGTTGATATGGATGAGTTTATAGGAATAAGCTCCCACAACCCCTTTTGTGATGACAACTGGCAGACATTTAAAAGTTTTAGTTTAATCAATTTTGTTTAAAAAAATTATAGATTAACCAGTATAATCGATTTTTTTATTGTTTAATACCGTAAATGGCAACACTGTTTTTTCTATACCCGAAGCAATTTTCGTTTATTTGGTGACACGAACCGGACACAACGTGTGTGGAAACGCTTTCCGGTGCTGGAATCTGGTTCCAGTGATCTTTAGTTTTAGTCACTTGTGGTTTTGTGCGATACGTGATTCGTAGAATGGCGTATCGGAAAGCTCGACGTCCGAGATGGAAGAAATATTTTTTTTCCATCTCGACGATAATTAAAATTAATTTTTGTTGTCTGTCGCGCGCAGACTTAAGTATAATTTCTTCTTAACTTTTATAAATTCTATTTGTTAAATTTTGTGTGATTTGTAAATTGAGTGATTGTAAATTCCTAATAAACATCTCCGTAACTGTTGAGCGATGTTCATCTTTATTTCTACCTACTTGTTGTACCTCGACTTATTATTCATTCATTGTCTGACTACTTGCAGGACTCTAGATCAGCGTTTCTCAACCGACGACCACGTGAAACAAACGATAACAAGTCAAAACTCTAAAAAATGTCAGGCGAATGAGATAACGTTCTAAATTTTTTGGCACCAACACCTTAGCTTAAGAGATATTCAAAAAAATATTGGCTTAAAACGTAATTTACCGAATTGTGTTGCTTAAGTTCTTTTGCCGATTATGGGTCAATGTTTGTGACAAATAAAACGAATAAAACGTTTCACAAATTGTAATATTGCAAGTGGAAAAAAAGAGTAATTAGCCACTCCTAACGGATCAATGGTAATAGCAATGGATTATTAATTTACATCGGTTGTTAACCTGTATTAACAGAAGAGAGGGATTAAAGTGTTGAATTTGTAGAATGCGGTTGTTGTAAATAGATTGGCAGAGTCATAAACAAAGCAACAAACATTAGAGCAAATTGTCGTAATGGTTATTGCACCCATTTCTATAAGTTATTACGTCTCACTGCACACCTTTGGCGTATATTGAACAATTATTTAAATAAATATGATTTAGAAAGAGTAAACAATCGGAATAAATTCATATTAGTAAGGAATAATACGGACAATAAGAAATTATGTGCCAAACATTTTACAGCACTTGAACAAAAACTTATTGATAGAGAAAGTATATAAGCTTGGAATTATCTTTATCAAAATACCTAATATATTTTAGAAGCGCACTCTCTAATTGTAATACATGGATTGCCAAGCCTTTCTATGGTAAAACTATAGGAAAAATTGCATTTTAATTGCATTTGTTTTACCCATCTTGAAAACTGGAATAAAAATTGAATAGTACTATTAATAGTCATCAAATCTAAACTAAAAGAATCTTAGATTGATGATTAAGATTTATTGTAGAAAATTTTCTATTTAAAATGTTAATTAAAAGTATATTTTTCGTTTTTTTTTGTTCATTTCCTTTCAAATGTCAGACACAAAGTATATCTACGCCATGTTTGATATTCCGTTAACTTCTCAAATAATATTCTATCGATTGTATATAACAGTACGATATAAATAATTTCATCATCAACGCCGTTTGTTAGAGCCGTTACGTATACGGTTTTGTACTCTTGATCTACTATTATTGCAGCTTGTATAAAACCGTAATGTATAAATTCGTTTTATCACAATATTTTTCAGATCAGTTTCCGTATACTGTTTTATTCTACTGAATACTCGAATACTGTCCAACTGGTGAATTTTGTGTGACGGTGATGCGCGCGCATCTTAAAATTTCACTCTCATCATTTTTGCGCAACGCGCCTAAAGAAGTATAACTTCAAAAACCACAAAGATTTTTGACCACCGCTTATTATAATGTCTGAACTATTATGAATTCGAATCCGTGACCTACGTATCTGATGTCAACAACGTTGACCACTCGACCACGGAGCTCGATCAAAACCCTCACCCATAGTCAACTCTAACAATGACGAATATGAAATATTAATTGAATATCTTTTTATCATTCGAGAAAGGGAGATTTTTATGAAAACAAACTGACAATATCTATCCTAAAAAACACACAATCTTTATGAATTGAGCCCCTAGGCGTAAGAGGTGAAGTGAGCCAACTGGTATTTTAGGAGAAAATGAGTTAAGTGTGAATTAATATTCTAAATTAGTTATATTCAAGTATTTTACAAGTAAAGAGAGCTCAGTAAATATACAGTGTGCAATCCATCAAAACACCAAAGAAAAAGATGATTATATTTAAAAGCAGGGTTGTGGAATCGTAGTCGGGAGTCGTGGAGCCGGGTCGAAGTTATATGTAAGTTAAACGGAAATTGATTTAGATATATCAACTTGGAATCGGAGTCGGAGGCGGTGTCGGTTTTTTTAGGAAACTCCTCGGCCCTGTTTAAAAGTCCAAAAGAAAGGTTTTACCATTTTATCACTCGGCTAACATCAATTCTTGAGAGCTCAATTATTAAACAACAAAAAAACACTATCGGTATATACATTTTTTAAATTTATATTTCACCTCGATCAATATTTGTCGTTTCGCTTCGCTCAGTAAAGGTAGCTTACCGTTTTGTAATTAAATACGATTGAATTTAACGTTGTTTTATTTGATGAAACCCTATTATTTTACCCGTTGGCAGGGCAAATAATTGCTTATTTTCGACTGAATAAACATTGACTTATAATCGTTGACTCGAAGGGCTTAGGGGATTAATCAATTTTAATTATATAAATACATCACTAGTGGGACACTCAAAATTATTTGACAAATATGTATATTCAATATTATCACACAAAACTAAATAAAAAGACAATCAACTGTTTTTATTACATAGTGGATAAGTTCCACAAAAAACCGTCTAAAAAATTGATTGAATTCGTAATTGAAGATTGATTTCCTGAATTAAATATCTGTAAATTCGAATCGTTCAAACTATGTACATTCTCACAGATTTTGTCACTAACGACCCGGGTTTCGCCTTTCGGCATCTTCAGGCATTCAAGTGCACGGATGAACTTGAACTGACTGTACTGACTTGAATGTACATAGTTTGAACGATTCAAATTTAATATTGAAATTCCACCAAGCACCTTCAGTCGAAATCTTAAATTATAAATATCTGTATTATTTAAAAAAGAACAAAATTATGGAATAGAAAATGGCACGTATTTTTCTGGTCAGAATTTAAATAACATTGGTCAGAACTTATATTAAATTGTCATAATATATCGGTCAGAATAAATAGTCATGATTTAGATGAAATTTTAAAAAAATCTAGCCTAACCAAACCTACTAACCAAAATTGTTATTAAATATTCTGACCGTATAATATTTTTATTCTGACAATTGACCAAAAATTGTTTCATTTAATTTGTTTCCATAGAAAATCATGTAGAAAAGGTAAATTATGAAGACCCAGAAGTAAATCAGATATATATTTTAATAAAGACGAAATAATAATATGCATCGCTTCTTGAATAAATACGGGAATTTTTATAAGAGCTTGGACATAACCCGCTTTTGATTAAGTTGCGACTATTGTGCTAGAATCTTATGAAGCTATTTGTTTGTTATACATGTGTTGTGTTGTTGAATTTCTTGTTATTAGAAAATCGTGTCGCTATTTATAAAGGAGTTGAGTGTATATATAAAATATTTACAATTTTATATCGCCACCTTATTATTATTAAGACTCTTTATCTCTGTAGTAATCACGACCTTCCGTCGGCAACGGAATGTAAGGGAATGCAAATAACCAAAGCATTAGCTATGAAAGGACTCGATGAAATTTGATTCTAACGCGCCCTAGTATTTAACGCCCTAGTCTCTAAAAAAAAGTCTGTGTGAGAAGAATGTTCATTGGAAGAAAAAAAAGGCAATTTAACATAAAAAAATCTTCCATAATCAATGAATCTACCAACATTGGTTGTGTTGTAACATACGAGATTTTAATTCCGTGTTAGAAACCAAGAGAAATACTAGTTTTTTTTTTAATTTGTCAATACAGAGACAGCATAAAAGCGTTAAATATGTCTGTAATGAGGTTTTGATACAATAATGATTTTTTGATTAAATTTTATAGAAAGAACTTCATTTTTAACATACCTTATGTTTCTATTTCATTAAATTAAAAAATATATATTACAAATGCAGTTTTATATTAAGCCTACTACTTACATTGTATACCATAAATATGAATTCTTGTGCACTTGAAATTTTTTTAAAATTACTCTTTATTTCACATTAAATTTGAGTAAATATTCATGTTTTCGTGTATTTTAAAAGTAACAACAATTTCATCATCAAAGCATGAGCTTTTGGATATAAATTAACATGTATGTCTAGTTATAGACAGCTATTGAAAACCTTGTCAAAAATTGCTAAATATTCATTTAATATTTCATCTGTCTGCGAAAGGGAAAAAAAGTTTAGTCCTAAAAATTGAAAAATGAGTTGACTATGCCATAATAACCAAATACAATAGAGATATATAGGAGTTATAAGACCAGTCAAATCAGCGTTGCCGAATCAGTAAATTTCACGTTGAATCATCATATTTTACATCATATAAGTTCATACTTCATATAAATGAAAAAATTGTTTTGGATGTTCTTGAAAGTAACGGGACTTACGGGAACTTATTTTGTTGATTATTTTTAAATCTCTCAAATTTTGACCTTTTCCCAGTGATCAATCCCGTGATCCCAACAACCCACATCCTTAAATAATTTGGAATCCCGAATTTCTCCAAGAATCTTAAACAATTGAGACACGTTTTATGGTGAATGATCAATCCCGGGATTGAATAAATTGTGAATCCTGAAATCCCGGAATCAGATATTTCTCACTCGTTCACCATCCCTGCCCATGTCACTAGTCTAGCGACGAGAGCTTCACCATAGCTTTTTAATAAGGCAGACACTTTAAGAGCTAACTAATATAAAATTAATTAAGACGTATTGAATGAATATCAAAAGGTTCAGCGCAACTTCTTTGAATGAACATTTTACGCCTACACATTTCATTCATTAAGTTTTTTAAAAAGATGCGCTATTTCATAATGCATAATAATAAAAACAACGCGGTGCACTAAAGCAAATAAATTCTTCGAAAAGTAAACGCGTTTTTTGAACTCTAGTGGGATGTGCCTGCGTCCAATCAAGCAGTTAGCCAACAAAACCGACATTTTTCAAATACTACAAAAATATTCATAACGTTGGCATCAATTATTATGTGGTATTAGTGAACACCTGTATAATTTTATTCACCGATTCTAACGGATATCACATCAATGTTGTTGAAAACGGTCACAATTTTCAATACCACTTCTGGAATAGAATTGTCTTCACCTTTTGAGCGTCGTGTTTGGTCATCATATAAAAGCAATCAAAATAACTGAAAGCGAATCTTGATAAACATATTTTTTTAATCCATGTCCGTTCTCTAATACCTCAATAGTAGTTTTTCTACAAAAACTGCTTCTCATTAAGGGATAGAACGGATAGGGGTAGGACAGGATTATTGGTTATCTTATCGCCCCGTTATTTTGAATTGGAAGGGTGATGGGACATACTTTTTAGACATCACAAACACACATGTCTTCAAACAGAAATCTATAAACCGATTGAAAACATGTTGTTCATTCTAAGATTCGAACCAGTGAGATGTTTCACGGAAGCCAACGACGTTGGCCACTACCAAAGCCCCCTATAGTGACTTCCCTAGAGGAACTTAAGACTGCTATGCCACTACACCACGAACCCGGATTTTTGATTATGTTCTTCCTTTAACTGTTTCCCGTGAATTATAGCTATACAATTTTTAACCATATTTTTTTGAAAATATGGTTAATGCTACAAGAATTATCAATAGTTCCAACTGATATGTTTGTTAACCTTAAAACAAACCTGTACCAATTTTAAGGTGTTTACTGTCAATACTTGGTGAAATTGCATTATAATAAAAATAATAAAACATTGTTAGTATTTTTTCCGCACAAAATTTATTGGATCAGGACCGGTTTCGCTCATGGTGAGCATTTTCAACTGATAAGAAATACAACGAAACAGTGATATTTATACAAAAGATAAGTAAGAAAAACAATAGGTAATACAACTAAGCAAAAAATTGAAGCACAATCCAAGAAAAATAAACTATAAATAAAAAGTGGAAGACCTCTTAGCAAAGCTCTTAGAAAGAAAGCCTCTTAGAAACCGGTCCTGATCCAATAAATTTAATGTGGAAAAATTACTTAAAAATGTTTTATTATTTTTACAAACCTGTACAGTGGAAAACATAATTTTAAAATCCGTCAAAAATTTTCTGGTCACTTACAGGTGGTTTTCTCCATTTTTTAAGCGGACAATATTTTGGAAATCTTGTCGCACCATATAATCCAGTACAATATTAAATGACCAAAATAAAAAGTATTCTTTGATTACTCTTCCTTAACCTTCAAAAATTCACAAATCCACATTTAAACTGTTTCTCACAATATGATCACAGGCATCAGTGGCGGATTATTCTATAAGCGAACGAGGCGCGCGCTTGGGGGCTCCAAATTATAGGGCCCTCAAAAATGTCTCATATTATATAACCCATATATTTTGTGGTTTTTTTTTCAAATTTTTATTGACGTTTTTATGTTATCTAAAAACTAGGGCCTCCTAATTTTATTGCACCTGAGGCCTCTCGTGTGCTTAATCCGCCACTGACAGGCATATAAAAAAAACACGCGTGGGCCTAGAATTTATACGATGACATTAGAATTATTGACGTATCTAATGTATAAGGTCGTGATAGGATAATCAGAATGAAATATTTTGAAAAATAAACAGCTGTTAGCGAAATTATATGTTTATTATTACGAATTCAGTCACATAACAATACGTATGTAAAGCATTTCAATATAAAATGTGGATATTGGATTTGAAAAGTAATTCGCGGAATTTCATATATCACTTGTCGACGACTTCAAAAATTAATCAGAAAGAGAAAAATCCGTCCAATTGAAATATTTAAAATTCAGCAATTTGACAAAAAATATGTGACAATTTACTTCAAAATTGACAAGATTTTATTGAAAAAAAATATTATCTTACTTTTTGTTTTTTTTTTTTTATTCATGTCCGCTCCCAATGTGGAGCATATGGCCTCCTAATGGACATGTATCTTAACATAAGTTATTCTACGAAAACTGTGTGTTACTCAGTCGCTCCATCTCTCTTTTTTAAAGAGAGTAGAAGGGATATAAGGCTAGGACATGACTGGTGGTTAACTAATCGCTCTCGTTAAGCCCAGTTTTTAAGGGTCGGAAAGGATAGGAGAGAATTTTTAGACATCACAAACACCCACGCCTTCTAACAGAAATCGATTATTCTATGCGCATTTATTTGTGTGCGCAATCGTCACTTTACGCATGTCGTTAATTTAAATAAGTCGTGCCCTTTTAAATAATAATTTATGGTTTTATTTAGTTTTTTTACCGTTTACGATGAAAGATAATTGTAGGTTTTTTTTGTATAATACTATTTTATCCAATTATTCTATACTAATCTCGCTCATGTTTTGAAGTTACATAATTTTAAAGGTAATTTTTTTATTTTAATTAAATAAGAGGTCATTTTTTGTTCAAAGGCATGGGTGTATGTGATGTCTTGAATTCCCTCCTTTCACTCATCCTATCCTATGAACGGGGCGTATCGAGAGCGACTAGCTTACCATTAATCCTGTCCTAGCCCTATCCTTCTGTCCCTACTCTCTTTGGAAAAAGAGAGGTTGAGCAACTGAGTAACAAACAGTTCTCGTAGAAACACTTCTGTTGAGATAAACTCCATTAGGAGTCCATATGCTCCACATTGGGAGCGGACATGGTTTTAAAAAAAAAAAATTATATAGGTATTTCAGTGTTTCATTATAAAGGTTTTCCTTTCAGCAATCGGTTGGCATACTTATCGTAAGATCGGCTTTTTTATTATTTTATCTCACTTTTGCTTTACGGTAGCGATGTGTCTGGTCTACATCATTTTATGAATAGTTACATATCGACTGTGGAAATGAAACAAGACATTACCCACAGGTTTTTCAAAACAGTTTTTTTTTTCGATAATCACAATTTATCAGACTTGATACACGTTCTATCAAAAGGATGCAAGCTGAAAATGCCAAATTAGTATCTAAATTTAGCTTTTAAGTATGAAAAAGGTGACCTTATAAAAAATCAAAACCAAGTAAAAAGACTGTAATAAAGGTTTTTCCTAGACAACTTCTTTCATTAATATTAGATTATGTCAATTAAACACCAGTTTATAAGTCTCCGTGCACTTTAAGGTTGTGTATAACTCGTAATTTTCATATGTCCCAAAATCATCAAAACACGTTTTTAGCGCCTCCTGTAAAATTTGATATGTGTGGGTTACGTCCTTTTTCCTTTCCACGGTCGATATGTGATGTGATCTATTTCGAGAGTTAGGCCCAACTCTGTTTTGTCCTGTAGATTAGACGTAGGAAGGTGATAAGCTTACTTCTAAGTTCTAGTCCTTTCTCAACCCCATCTTTTAAAAAGTATGTTGGAGAAAAGCGGATGGGCGGAAGAACTTCATCTTCTTGTATACACATTTTGACCATTTAAATACTAAATAAGACTTCCATATGAAACTAAAAGCACAGCATTTACATTATTGATTTAGCCATAACCTATGAATCTATTAAAGAAGTGGATTTCGTAGGATACCCATTAGAGATTGCCGATCCATACTATCTTGATAATACCTGTAACAAATAGTTGAATAAGTATAACACATTATCACTTGCTTTCAAATTAATTTAAATAATAGCCCGCATTATTAGATAAATATCAATTTCTTGTATCGATTAGCCTATCTGTCGCACGGTAAGGCGTAGACAAGGAACGTAAGTGTCTGTGGGCGGACTATATTCTCGTGTAGGCGCTACATTATGTTCTTTGAGAAATAACATTCAAACTTGTCACTCGTCTTTGAGAGCTCTGTAAGTGACAAAACACTTACAAATAGGGATATTTCATATTAAATACTGACATTGCAAATATCAACACCGGTATTGAAAAAAAAATGTTTAAGTAGCGAAAAACAATACAACCAATTGGGAATTTGATACTGGACGACTAAATCTAAATCGGTATTTTTAAATTTCATATAAAATGTCATTAAAAAATATGCATAATCATAAACGAATGATTTTTAAAAACAACTTAAAGTTAAATATAAAATTTAATTTGATAACATTGTTTCTTAAAAATGTCGGCTTCCAATATGGATTATTATCCATGTCCGCTCCCAATGTGGAGCATATGGCCTCCTAATGGAGGTATCTCAACAGATGTTTTTTTCTACGATAACTGTTTGTTACTCAGTCGTTCAACCTCTCTTCTTGAAATAGAGTAATAGGGATAGAAGGATAAGGCTAGGACAGGACTAGTGGTTATCGTATCGCTCTCACTACGTCATACTGTTAGAATAGAATTTGTAGGAGGGGTAATTCAGAACATCACATAAATCGATTTAAAAATCAATCAAAGCAAAAATCTGTACTGGGATTCGAACACGTGACCTCCGTGTTCAATCCCCACAAATTTGAACACTTGACCAAGCAGCCGGCACCATTGAAAAGGGTCATAAATTTGCTGGAACCTATCAATATAAGGCTGATTTAATACACATATTTTAATTTATCGCTTTCTGTACATTCAAAATACGGTTCTCATTCATTTTCAATACCGGAATTTCCGCATATTCGAAACCGGTAAAAACACCATGAGTACTGGAATCCCGGTTTCGTTAATACCGGTATTACGATCCCTGCTTACGACGGCAGCGTAGCTCGGTGGGTAGACACAGCGTAATACGGCGTTTCCCTTTTGGTGGGCCGCGATATTTTTGCAATCACTGCAATTATATTGTAAAGTTCCTACAATGAACACAATAGAAAGTTTAATAATCCTTTTTGTAATTTGCGTTTGAATAAAATTTATGCTTTAAATTTGAAACGAGAGAAGCGTGGTAAGAGTTTTTTTCTCCGTTTTAAAGCACATTGGGTAGTTTCTGTTATTTAAAACGAGAAAGAACTCTTAAACACGTCTTTTCGCATCTTTTTTTGTATTTATTAATTAAAACTGCTCTGGAATGATAAGGTGAACAAGACAGCGGTGGGTTGCCAATACGCCAACAAAGGACTCGCTTGATATCAAAGCAATTCTCGGTGTTCTGGGGAAGCAGTGAGTTTATTTGAAAAACTGAAAAAAGCAATCGATTGTTACTTAATACCAGGGCTGTGGAGTCGCGTGAAAAAAAAAACGACTCCGACTCCGAGGAAATTTTTCAATAATTTCATTTTAACTTATATATATATATGTATACCATCAGATCATCTTTAGTCTGCCAAATATGAAATGTTAACACTTTTGACTATTTTAATTAAATAATTAAATATATTTTTCAAAAAAAAATCGAGCCGCTCATTTTTCACGACTTCGAATCCGACTCCGGGCAAAATACCGTGACTCCGCGACTCCGACTCCACAGCCCTGCTTAATACACTTATAATGTGTAACAATGTGTAATTTACCGTAAACTCATTAATTTCAATGGCTAAAAATGTACTACTGTGTATGTAATGTACTACTGAAGCTGTCCTAAATAATATATGAGTCAGAAAATGCAGTTATGTGCTCATTTGATCTGAGAATTGCGTTTTCTCTTAAATTAACAAGGAGCTCGCCAGCCTTGATATAATTTAGCTAGGGGCTCATGCGAGCCCCTCTGAGCCCCCTCCAGCTCACCCCTGGAACAAGATAAAAACATACAATAAATATTATTAGGAAAATCGGAGATGTGATGGGAAGACAACATAGGGATAGGTGAAAAATGAGCACTCAGGACTGGGCTCGATGGATGAAACGATGAAGGATTCAAAAGCTCGGTTTGAAAGCTGTGTCACCTTCGAAAAAGAAGAATTTTTGGGATGATTTCAACAAAAAAACTTAATAAATATATTAAGTTCTACAGAAGGATTAATTATTACGATCACAATATGATAAATAAATAGCAATCAATAATAAAAATAAAACTCTTTTTTGTAATAATTCCACATTATTTATTAAAGCTCAGTCACGGTTTCGCTCATCGCGAACGTTATGCTAATATATATCGATACAAAATAAAGTACGACCAATAACATAGTATTACAAACAACTGGTTAAAGTATTATGAAATGAATTTATATATTATGATACAAATTATAAATGAATGACACTTAATTATCTGCAGTTAAAACGTTTATCCAAAATGGCAAAAAGAAAACTTATACAATTATACTACTAATGAGCAACGTTCCCTCAAAGCTGCGCGCGCGCACAGCCGCGCAGTAGTTTGAAAGCCCCCGCACATTCATTTCGGGTTGGCGCGCACTCCAAGACAACTATTCAATTAATATTTGATTCACCTGCGCAGTCTTCGAAATTTCCGCGCAGCTTACCTCTTGTCTTAGTCCCAGGGAGCGTTGTTTATTAGTTTGTTCCCATATTTGTTATGTAGAATCAAATGATGATAATATGAGATCAGGCTTAAAATATATTTTAACTCATAGATACTAATTGATTACTTTTAAATACATATATATTTATAGAAAGTAGATCACAATGTTTTTTTGATAAATTACAGGGCATACAGGAAGCAAGAGTAATAAAAAGATACAATTCAACAGTCTTATATAGTACAAATAATCAATATATTAATAGCCGATAAGGTCCGTCTGTAAGGTGTCCTCGACCTCCCAGTCTCCACTTTTTGAAATAAAATAAAATAAAATAAAATTAAATTAAATTAAATTAAATTAAACTAAATAAAATCAAACACAATGCAGCAAAAATCTCCCGTTGCTGGGCAACGGGCTTACAGCTAGTCATAATGAATCGTGTAGCAAACGAATATCTCTTAGAAACTTATTATATATTTAAAGATTCTTTTTATATTCTGTACTCAATATTTTGTCTTTGAAATTTAAATATTACTTATCGACTTGAATCGATTGGGAGACAAAGATTCAAAAGATTATTCAGCTAGCGAATTATAACCAAGATTAAATTAGATAGCTTGAAATTAACAAAAATGGTACATTTTACTGATGTTTTTGTTTTTCAACAAAATGATAGAACTTCACACAAAAAACATTCATTTATGGCCCGAGATGCAAGCTCTAAATAGAGTCTTAATAATGTTGGGGCTTATCTTTGAAAATATAACATATTTATTACCACAAAGGCTCTCATCCTTCATCATCACAAGTGGCGTTGAAATTTTTGGCTATGGTCTGGTGATGTTATTGATAATGTTGTGGTGTGACCTTGACGTCATGACGAAAATAAAAACTTCAACTACCACTTTCACATGAAAGACCGCTTCTAAAAGAGATGAAGGAAATATTATTCTCACATTGGAATGAAAGCCATATCTTCTGTAATGTCTCATTTAGACCAATCGAGTACGAGGCCGAGAGAGTGAACTCTGCCGAATTCAAAACAACCTAATGATCCGACAATTGAAACGAGCAAGAGAGTGAATAGAAATCGGTTTTATTTTGTTGATCGAGAGAGTACTTCCACCACTCGTAGTATGAACTCGGAGTGTCGGAACAGGTTTTTGACAAGTTTCGAGTGGAGAATTTACAAACAACACTGCGATTGCGCATCTAATAAAAAAAACTTCTTCGTAATGTTATTTTTTCGGGTTTTCAACTCATCTTCCAGTAGCTTCACCATCAAACGGATAGTTCAATTGATTTTGAAGTGTTTTTTTTTTCATTTTACGACGACTATGCATGTTGGAATGATGTTAAATTGAACAAAACGAACATAACAATGAACTGACTCTCTAAAAAATCTTATATGTGTACGTAATGACTCTTTCTCAGTCAAAGGTGTTGTTCGGCCGAGTGGACGGCCGAGGACGCGTGTTGGATATAAAATCTGATTTTTATTCTCTAACGCAGTGTATCTCAACCATTTTGGGACCGTAGTCCCTTTTGAGTGTCTTTATTTTTCCTGGCCCCCATTGATTTGTCTTCCAAAATCCCAGGAATTTACAGATTTGCCCAAATGGACATCGTGGGACCTTTTTTTAGCTCTTCTAAGAGTTTCGAATCCAAAAATCACAGAAATGTAGGGATTTCGGGAAATTTACCTGTGGCCCCTTTAAGGTGTGCTGTGTCTCCCTTAGCAAAATTAAATCTCTGTCGCCCCTTGGAAACCCTGCTCTAACGCTGCGCCACGAAGGCGACGAGAACATCACCAGAATCAAAGACGTCCAGTTTATCGGCGATATTGGGTTCAACACAATCCCTACTTTTAGACAGTAACGTCAGTTTGTACTAATTTTCGAAGGCCTTAAACTGTATTCAAACAAACTCTTCCACTATTTCAAGACTACACTACACTTGAAGCGTAAAGAGCAAAAATAAATTATTACTCCTACGGAAGGATTGCTATCATCTTCAAGTATGATACATTATATTTTTAACTTTTAAGAACTTCGATACATGTTTTAATTTTTCAATAAAACACAATTTTACAATCTGGTGAGGCTAAAATTTATTAAAATTATTAAAAATACTGGGAAGTAAGTACCTTCTGTAGAAATTAGTACAATTCCAAAAATGAACTGTTATTTAATGAAAAATAATCAATTGTTTCATATATATTATGACGAGATTGGACAGCCGGACCAGTCTGGAAAAATTCAGAGGTGGTATGATGCATAGAACTAGACTGATAGGGGTAATAGCGAGATTGTTGAAATACCTGAGAAAAATGTCCGCTGTTTTGAGTGGCTGAGTGTTTAAATTTCTTTAACAGCATCAAGACTTCAGCTTGTGCGTCCAACTTAAATTCGTCCGGTATTTGTTTGAAGTGCGGTATTAGAGACAAAGCAAAGTTCCTGTCGGCATCATTTGATATTTCATGTGTCTTATGTAAGTACTGTGAAAGAGTTTTTAGTTTATTTTTTTCTGCGCTTACTTGCAACTTTCGTTTTTTTTTTATTTCAACAGGCTCTTTTTCTGGACTAGGTGATCTTCGGATCTCAGTTAAGTTTTCTAAAAAAGATAACTGTTGATAATAAATATATTCTTTTCGACTCGATGATGCAGAGCCACTCTTTGTGTTTATTTTTTTCGCATACTCCCTTTTGTACGAGTCACGGAGACTTTTCCATTTACGCTGCAGCTGCATGGCTACAACAAATATTTTGAAAAATGTGTTAAATATTTATTTTTCAGTCGTGAAAAATACGCATAGACTGCTTGTAACCCTAATTTATTTTATATGTATACTACAGCAGAGATGGCACACCTAAATGAGCGATGAACAAATGTCATGTTTTGCAGATAAAAATGTCTTTTATAACCTTAAAGACGGATATCATATTTTTTTCAAATGGATTCGGTGGCGATTCGATTAGTTATTCCTTAGTTTTATTAATTTCTCATAAAATTTGATATTGTAGAATTTTTTTGTATCCTTCTTTAACTTTGAAAATTTCTTGAGACTGATATATTAAATCAAGACAATATGACCTTTAGTAAACGCCGATTGGGAAGTTAACAAAAGCATTTTAATAAAAGATTATCTATTTATGAGTGTAACAATATAATATTTTCAGAAGTTTTATTTTATAATAACATTATTTTGTTGGAAGATGCTGTCGATGGATCGAGTGGTAACTTTGTGTCAATTCATTTTAAATATAAAATTAAGTTTGATTACTTTCGTATTCCACTTGTTCTATAACAGAATGTGACACGTCTTTTGCCTCTTTGAGAAGCATCTTCAGACAGAACAAAGATTTACGAATACACAAAAAAAAAACAGTGTTTTGTACTTTTCTACTGGACTTAGGGAAGGGGTAAGACATTTACATTATTAATTTAAAATAATATAGGCAGATCACTATTGTTGAATTTCTTCCATTGTAATTTACCGTATCTAATATAAGTAATTAACAATTAAAATGATATTAAAACAATTGAATTGCAAAAAAATATTTTTTAACAACAGGTTATCTTGAACTAGGCGACACATTGAGTGCGGCTTCGAAATATAATACGTGGAAAATATTTTAAAGTCCGTTAAATGTTTCGATACGTTTTTGATCGCCAAAAGATGGACATACGTTTCATCTTTAAATGAGGCCTCTAGATACAAAAGCGGCAGTTTTCATTATCCTTAGATGTTGGCAAATCAATTTGAACGTTTTTTATTTTCTTTTTATAGATAAAAAGTCTAAAAAAGGTAATGTTATTTTTTCAATCAATATCAATATTATATTGCTATTTTAATATAATTTACATTGTTTTTTGAAATCCATTTAAAAACTGCCGTGTTTAATATAAATGACTATGAAAACTGCCGCTTTTGTTACAAACTCAATTTTTATTTTTCAAAAATGTACAAGTTTTACGCGTATTGCCAGGTCATTGTGATGACATATCAAACTCATTTTTGACAAAATATAGAGACTGCCGTCTTTGTTTCCAGACCCTATTCAACTGTACCAAGAATTGATAATGAACATATATGACTTCCAAGTGCCAGTTCAAAGAGCAGTTTATTTTAGTATAAAACAAGAGATCATTGTAAAGAATATTGTGTAAATGAGGAAAAAAAACTGTTCCTCTCTCACTTACACAATATTTTACAAGTATAGAATATTAATTTTGAAATTTTGTCAAGTGTACCTTTTTACACCAATGAAGGGTTCCGCAGTTTCACAATTCTCGTTATATGGTGTTTTTAATATTCAGTATGGTTTATGCGAAAAAACTATTCTTTGTTAAAATATAAAATTTAAAAAAAATTACATTCGTTGGTGTATTGTCAGAAAACGTTAAGTCAAAAACATTGTATTGAATAATCGACGAAGCAAACTGCCGTATAAAATAAGATGAATAACAACGATTGGCCAAAATGTTAACAGCATAAAAACGTTTAGTCGTCTAATCGTTATTGGGTAACTGTAGAAATAATAAAACTGTACAACCAAAAAGCTTTAAGTTATTTATATGTTTCTACCAGTAATAACTGCCAAAGAAATTGACTTATTTCGTATTACTACTTTGAATATCAAAATAAATAATTAAAATACGAGTGAGCTTGTTTTTTCATACAATAGAGTGTGTTTAAATTCATATATTTTTATTAATAAATCAAAACATAATTCAGTTGATAATGCTCGTCATAAACAATACCGGTTATGATTTTATTGAATAAAAGTGGAATTAGTACAATTTTTTTTTTGAATTTTGACATAGCGTTTTCTGGCAGTATATCGACGATAAGATGACAATTACCTGCACTGTTTTTTTCGTTTGTGTCTTTCTCCACAAAATTGCGAAAGTATTTTATACATAGTTCTTCCCAAGCTGATGTTTTTCTACCTCTATCGGAATAAGCATCTGAACCGACATCCCAGATGGCAGGACGTTCATGAACATCGACGATGAAAAATTCCGTATTGAAATTGTCCATAGCGTAGTAACTACACAATAGTAATTAATATACACGTAATCACTTTTCAACTCTCGCAAGTGGACTGGGAATCGTCGGCGTTTCTGCCGCTGGTGGCGAACACTAGCGGCAAGCATCGGCGTGTGCCGACGCTTCTAGTCCAACCGTTCATCGCAAACGATGGTAAATAAATAAAGTTAATAAAAACACAATAATCCTTTGTACTTCATTCCACTTTATTTAATATGTCACGACCGGTTTCGCTCATTGCGAGCATTGTCAACTGATAAGAAATATAATTTAACAATGCTATTTATACAAAATTGAAAAGTTATACACCACAATTGGCATTGAAAAGAAATTGCCAATTACATTAAAGTGATTCTAAAATAACACAAAATTAAAATGTTCAACACATCTAACATATAATTAAAAAGTCATCCCAGATTAATAAATTCAGAATGCGATTGAAAGTAATTACAAACATATTTAAAATTTGGGAAATTTTTGACAAAGTGATAAAATGCTACATTAATAAAGTGAATATGCTTAATGATATGAAAATGCTTAATGATAGTTTAATGTTTTCCCCGACGGGGAAAAGGGTTTTCCGCGGGGAAAACATTAAACTAATGTTGTGTATAACTTTTCAATTTTGTATAAATAGCATTGTTAAATTATATTTCTTACCAGTTGACAATGCTCGCAATGAGCGAAACCGGTCCTGACATATTAAATAAAGTGGAATGAAGTACAAAGGATTATTGTGTTTTTATTAATATAATGCCTTTCCACCAAGTATTGACAGTGAACACCCTAAAAGTGATAAATAAATAAAGTAATACAACAGCGGCTGCCGAACGCGTCCACTAGCGGTTGAACTGTGGTCGCGAATGGAGACTTGGGCTTGCACTCAAATTATTATACCCAACGAAATAAACAGTTCTTTGATAAATTAAATTGTTATACTCTTCATTCAATTGTAATTTCAAATCTTATGAAGTGGAACCAAAGTATGTCATTATTACAAACATTATCTACATATACGTCAATGGATAAACGAATACAAAGTTAATATCACATTAGTCGCCCGCTTTGGTCTAGTTGGTTAGAGTTTGCTCTACCGATCAGGTGGGTCTGGGTTAGATTCCCGGTAAGATCAATGTCATTTTGGATTTTTATCAATTTTAACACTCAAGACGTTAGTGCGGGGCCGGGCCGCACTAACGCGGAAATGGTCGTTATCCGTTAAACCCCGGCCCCGTGGGCGTGTAATCGGTATCCGTTAAGGCAAAACTAATTTATTTCGGGTTTTTGTTTTTTTTATGCTACTCAAGAGGGCTTGCTGCGTATGTATATTTTTTGTGTCGATTTATCTTATTATTTATGGGTGAAAATCACTTTTGAAATAACATAAAAAAAGTATATATAATACGTCAACGCAAACAAATATTACACAGTTTGAGATTTACTGGATGCCGTAAAAATCAAACAATTAATAGTCATAATTTATTGCTTCACATGTTTATGGGCATTTACTTTAATTACGCGTGTCAAATTTTTATTATTTTCGGTTCTTTTCAATGATGTCAACATCAGTGAAATTATGATTTTTTATCGCCTCACATACTCGTTCACAGGACCATTCATTGTTTATTTTTATATGTACGGCTCTTTGCTTCCGAGCCTTTTTTGTTTTAAAGAAATTTGTCGATTAAATAAAAAGATATGATTTTTTAAAGAAAAAACGCACGAATCCGGCTGCATGTGCGAAATGTGCGGGCTTAAGCGTAACTTTGTCGCGAAACTGCCGGTTGCTTGAGTGTTAATTTGAGATCTAAAACATGGGTGTTTGTGAAGTCAATTCTCCTTGAGTTAATCTCATGTGACTTTCAAAAATTCTCATCGAATATATCTCGTATGATCTTTCAACTTCAAAATATTTGACGCATTGGCGTAAGCTGTAATGTCATTTAAAAAAAAATTAAAAAAATAAATAATAACGTAAAAAATATCAACATATTAAGATGTAGAATTTTTTATAAGATGAGTTTATAGCAATTTCAGAGTGCACTATCATCAGAATTATGTTTAAGCTTGCATATACTCAGCTATATACTGCCTTAGAAGAGATACAGAAGAGAAGTTGAAAATTGAATAACTAAATACGTTGATATTTTTTGGATTTTCAATGGATTTCTACCAAGTAAATGTCAATGCAATCAATTAATATTACATTTTTACGTTTCACCCAACTACCAACCAAGCTCGGCGTGACATAAACATATGTGACTATTTCATCACTTACTCCACTTACCGAAGAAAGGGAAAGAAGAGAAAAAAAAAAAAGAAAGCGATCAAAATACATGAGAAGAAAGAGAAATAAGTTTAAGAGGATAACGCAATTAAGAGGACCCTGGCGAAAAAAAATTTTGATGCTCTGTTATTCGAATAACACTTTTGTGTTATTTTACATTTGCGTTGCAAGATTCTAAGAATATGTATTGAAAATGTAATTAAAAATAACTTGGCGCTATTTATAGTGTATGCTTTTTTTGGGGCTCCCTTTGATTCAGAGGCCCCAAGCGCGCGCCTCTTGCGTTTATCGAATAATCCGCCACTTTGTACATCGACTTTGGAAAGAGAAAAGGACGTAACTCACACTTTTTACAAAGCAGCTTTTTCCACAATCACAATGTATACATACTCAATTGATACATACAATTGATACACTTTCTATAAAAAGGGTGTAAGCTGAAAATGTCAAATTAGTATCTAAATTCAGCTTATATGTTTGAAAAAAAGGAAGGTTTGTGGAGATTTCGATCAGGAAAAAAGACTTAAAAAATCTAATAACACACTGGATAAAGTCAACTAAAAACTAGTTTATCTGTCTCCATGCACTTCAAAGTTGTGTATATTTCATAATTTGCCTATGGTACAAAATCATCAAAAAGCGTTTTTTGGTGTCTCCTGTAAAATTGGTTATGTGTGTGTTACGCCCCTTTTCCTTTCCAAAGTCGACATATGTACAAACGTATTTTTATTCCGCTTAGATTTTTAAAACCGTGTTGAAGCAATGAATTCAGTGTAATAAAAATAAAATGAAACGTGCTATTTCTAAATCGTTAGAAAAGAGGATCGGGTGTACACATACTCTAACAAACATGAAAAAATAGATTGTGAATATTTTTGTTCAAATTCTTTTTTGCGTCTTAAACTATATTATTCTTTACTTGTTGGATCGTTTATATAATATATTTTGCTGGGGGGATTAGAAGGAAACGATATCTTCCTAGATATGTAACTAGTAACTACCGTTATCTCAATCCCCCCTCCTCCAACTACGCCCCTGTGATTGTCTGACTTTGATATGATGACACCATACCCACGAGTGATGATAACGGGACATGTTGTAATAGTACAGTTTGATAGTTTTACTGTCATTACATATAATTATCATCACTAATATCAAATAAAAAGCTACCTGGCAACATTTCATTCATCACTACACAACTCTTTTTAATATTTAAATTGTCGGTAGTAACCAGCGGCGGGATGCCAATGTCTTAACAAAGTGCTCGGTAAATGTTATCCATTTTTTTTTATCCATGTCCGCTCCCAATATTGAGTCTATTTTTCTACGATGACTGCTTGTTACTTAGTCGCTCAACCTCTCTTTTCCAAAGAGAGTAGTAGGGATAGAATGATAATGATAAGACAGGACTAGTGATTGACTAATAGTAGCGCCCAGTTGAATTGAAGGACCCATGTCTTCGAACAGAAAATAGATAAATCAATCGAAAAAATGCTGTTTCGTACTGGGACTCGAACCTGTGAGGTCCGACACGGAAGCCTACAACGCTGAATGAAAAAATGAAGTGACGACTAACTTTCATCTACAGAAATTGCAGTTATGTGATGGTTTGATCCAAGACTAATGATTTTTTGTTTTAGGGAGACACAGCACAGTTTAGGGGGGGGGCACGGGCAAATTCTGTAATTCCTATATTTCAATGATTTCGGATTCGAAATTCTTGGAAGAGATAAAAAAAATCTCACACTGGTGAATTAGGGAAATCCGTATTTTTATGGGAAGATAAAGCAATAGTTTTGCGGCTACAGAAAAATAAATACACTCAAAAGAGGCAAAGGGCCCAAAAAGGTTAAGAAATACTGGTCTCCCTAAATTCCACCGGTAGGAAGAAGATATAGGCAGGATTAAAGCATTCCGGAGGCATCCGCAGCACGTGACCCAACCAGCTCCAACGTCTCTCCATAACCACTGAAGTGACTGGGCACTGTCTTGGACGTTCTCTAATATACGAATTACTCGCAAAATCAAACCACCTCACCCCCAGTAATCGACGCAAGCACCCGCTCTCGAAGCTCAGTATACGGTTTTTTGAGTATTCTTCATGTGCCATGATTCGCTACTGTAAAGCAGTACTGGTAAAATTCAACGTTAAAATACCCAAAATTATTAGATATTATAAGACCACTTTTAGGGTGTTCACTGTCAATACTTGGTGGAAAGGCATTATATTAATAAAAAAACAATGATCCTTTGTACTTCGTCAACTGATTGTCAGCTGATCAGTTGACAATGCTCGCAATGAGCGAAACCGGTCCTGACATATTAAATAAAGTGGAATGAAGTACAAAGGATTATTGTGTTTTTATTAATATATTATAAGACAACAAATAGGCCATATCGTAAACAAATTACAAACGTTTAAATAACGTTTATGCGTGTACAGTCATCGTCGAGTTTAGTTACTTAGATGTGTCATATCTTTACCAGCAAAGGTATAACACCTGGTTCCCCTACAACCAGTATCTCCACCCGCGAGTCCATATAGTCGAGCATGCGCCCTAACCCTAAAAGGAGATTCAACCGTACTCATAGAGAAGGTACAAGTTAGTCCTTCCTACCTCAGATATAGTCAACTAATGTGGAAACTAATATTATAGTTTGGAAAATTCATGTAATGGCTGAACTTTAATTCTGTTGTCATTCTCCCAAATTCTTCTTAAGACTCAAAAACATTATTTGTGTTTGCCTATAGTTTATAATATATTGCTTTTTGAAAATGATCATATCATGTAATTTCAAGATTGTTTTTGTTTATGCTATTATTTTATTTCCAAATTAAGATTAAACATCGTTAATATTAAATCAAAAGAAAAATTAATACATATTTATAGGTCAACATCAATAAATTTAAAACTTATATACGTGATTAGATAACAATTAGTCCTTTCCCAGCCACATCTTCCTACCTATGAGTCAATGAATATCAAGCAGTCTTAGTCTAAAATACTTAATAAGGAGGCCACCTGCCTTATAATGGTCGTGGACATTATTAAAAAATATTTAAATATTACAATAAAACCTTCATATCGACTTAATAAAGCAAAAGGACGTAACCGACACACAACAAATTTTACAGGAGGAACAAAAAACTTTTTTTAAGAATTTCGGACTCATGTCAAAATATTTAATATTGTAGACACAACCTCAAAGTGCACGAATATTAATTAACTGGTGTTTTATTTACTTAATCTTATATAAATTCAACATGTTTTCTTAAAGAAAAACGTTTGTGTAAACCCTTTTTCCTGGCCGCAATTTTCTTATTTCCTTCTATTTTTTAAACTTAAAAGCTTCTTAATTTAAGATTTCAACTGAAGGTGCTTGGTGGAATTTCAATATTAAATTTGAATCGTTCAAACTATGTACATTCTCACAGATTTTAGACGCTTATTAAATGAATGTTTCGTGTTTATATAAGAAATAAATGTATCATGGAGTTTAAAGCCATAAGCTCTTTTTCCAGGAAATTTTGAAAATAAATAGAGCACAATTGCATAGTCTTCAGATTTTAAATGAAATATTAAACCTACCGGGATCTCCACTTCTATACCCTATATAAATATAATCATAAAACCTTTGCCGACTAACAAATAAGTATAATTCTTGAAACTACTTACTACTACTCAAATTTGTCGGCATTCCCATGAGTTTATCCTTTTCGCCAGCAATGGCTTTAAACTCCGAGATACATTTATTTATTATATAAACACAAAACATTCATTTACTAAGCGTTAGTTCAAGTTCATCCGTGCACTTGAACGCTGAAGATGCCGAAAGGCGAATCCCGGGTCGTTAGTGACAAAATCTGTGAGAATGTACATAGTTTGAACGATTCAAATTTAAAAGCTTCTTATTCGGCATTTGCAGCTTAAATCCTTTTGATATAACGTGTATTAAGCTGTATACATTATGATTATTGGAAAAAAAACTATTTTGGAAAAAATTGAGGGATACTTCTTGTTGCATTTCTACAGTGTACAATATTTTTAGGAAAAATAAAATTAAACAATTCATTAATAACAGCGGTCATCATCAAATATCCATTTTTTATTTCAAAATTATAGCAAACATATTTTTTTAAATATACCACTATTTCCGTTTACTACAATATTTCTTGTATTTTATTTAATCAATTGGTTCGTAATAAACTTTGTGCAACAAATCAAATTTAATATGAATTAACATCAGATGACGAACTCTTCCCTAAACAATGCTCACAAAAAAATGGTCTTTTACTGACTCTTATGTCAGCTCGATACCACTGTATTTTCGTTTGCAGTTACCGTCTTAAGATGTTAATATGTATCTGGAAAGGTTTCCCACTTCTATTTAGTAGATATCCTATCTTTTCATAAATGCAACTCGATTTGAGTTGGCGAATCTTGCAAGTCGACAAAATCGATATCACCGTTTATACTCTCTCCCTCTTGTCTATTTTATATATTGTAAATGGCAGTGGTCTCCAATCTGGGGCAAGTGAGGCTTTACACGAAGGCTCGCTAAAAAACATTGATTCGTTTTTATTTGTTTTTAACCATTTCCGCTCCCAATGTGGAGCCTATGGACTCCTAATGGAGTATATCTCAACAGATGTGTTTCTACGAAAGCTGCTTGTTACTCAGTTGCTCAACCTCTCTCTTTCCAAAGAGAGTAGAAATATAAGGATAGGGCTAGGACAGGACTAGTGGTTAGCTAATCGCTCTCGATACGCCCCGTTGTTAGGATAGGATGGGTGGGAGGGGGGAATTCAAGACATCACATACATCCATGCCTTCGAACAGAAATTCATAAATCGATTGAAAAATCAATTAATAAAACTTCCCGTACTGGGATTCGAACCCGGGACCTCTGTAACTGAAGCCAGCGACGTTGACCACTCGACCACACAGGCGGCTTTTTATGAAAAATAAATAAATAAAAAACAGAATTTAAATTAAGTTAGTCGTATATGTAATATGTTAATCATACCGAAATAAATTAAACTTTAAAAAATGTTCAAATGAAACAAATGAAACTCATTATTGACATTAAATAAATCCGAGTAAAAAAATAATAATCAATGATTGTTTAATAATGATGATATCCAAATGTTTCGTTCGTTCGGTCACGTGGTTGAATACGTTTTTTTCTTTTATGCATTTGTTTATCAGTCGATTTAAGGTGGAAACATTCTGCCGACACCCGACGTCACGTAAGCGTGTTGGATGAGATCATAGCTACATATTTGCCATTGTATTGTATGGAACATATGTAGCTATTATCTCATCCAACACGCTTACGTGGCATCGAGTGTCGGCAGTATGTTTCCACCTTTACGGATTTGGAAACAAAATAATGGTGGTTTGTTCACATCCTGAATACAAGTGTCGAAGGAGAGCCTTGTCAACTGCTGGTCATCTTCTTTCCACAAAATTCTTTCTGTCCCATCTGTAAGACTGTACAGGAAATTTGATTGCTTGAAATTATCTTGACAAAAGCTTCGTTGAGATTTTTTTTGGTATTAAATTTATACAGCTTAAAGTCCAAAGCGTGCTAACATCAAAGTTCTTCGTTTCTCATTCGTCTCTGATGTTTTGGTTATTTAAATTTCTTTTACATCGTTGCCGACGGAAGGGCGTGATCGTTTCAAGGGAAAGCGATCCATAGTGAAGCCAGTCCACTTGGACACCTAATGCTTTAATATCCAAATTATATTATAAACACCAAGTTATCCCATGATAACATTTGCTAATTAACAATATTATTTACTAAAGATTTTTATTTCATCGAACCGTTAATGTATCTGAGCATAAAATTTTATTCTCATATAGGTGCCAATAACTAGAAAATATTATCATATAAGATTTTGTACCATATCCACTCAGTGTTCGGAGCATATGACCCCAAGCCATCCCAGCGTCCCCGTAACTCCGCCGAGTACATCCTATGGACGGTCATCAGTGGCCTTCCACGACGACGAGGTCCACTCAATTGGCAGAAGATATTTAAAAAATAATGCCACCTGTCAACATTATCTCGACACCATTGATGCGAATGATTTTCAGAGAGAGCGTGTGTACACTATTTTATAAAAAACCTATGTTTTTTTTGGTACTCTACCAAAAAACGTTTGGAGATCAATGGCATATACATAGGTACACGCAATCCTGGTTTTTGTCTCTTGAGAATACTGCTTCGTTTACCGTGTACATTTTTTTGATACACAGTATCTATTCGAGAGCCTGTTATATGACACTTCCGATGGGGCTCTTTATGGGGCGAAGCTATTTTTCAGCGAAACGATAAGTTTCGCCAGGGGCTTAACTAGCGAGTGCAGCCGCATTGAGAGAGGGATAGAAAAAAAGCTCAAGCGTCAAGTATATAATTTAAATGTAAGGTAAATAATTTCAAAAAAGTAAAAATGATTGTTTTTTTCGAAAATTATTCTTTTTAGATTTATCTCATGCAGATAGATGTCTGCAAATATTTAAATTATTGTTGTTCCACTGAATTGTAAATATTCAATCAATAAACAGATTTAGTGGATTAAGCCAAACAAATATATTTTTAAAAGAAATGATTCCTTTAAAAAACCATGTCCGCTCCCAATGTGGAGCATATTGATTACTTATGAAGTTATTGATTGAATTGGCATTTACTTGGTAGACTTCATTGTAATACGGTATAAAATATCAAAGTATTTAGTTCTACGTCTTTTTTAAAGAACGTGTATCAAGTTGTATACACATTGTGATTGTCGTAAATTTTTTTTTGAAAAAACTTGTCCTTCCCAGAGTCGATATACAAAACTTCAAATACAAAAAGTAAACATAACAAGAAAGAAATGAATAAATATTGTATATTGTAGAAAAGTACATATAACATATTTTTTTAAATAAAAGCTATATAAGAGGTTATTGAAATTCGATTTTGACCCAAATTTAACAAATGACTCCGCTACTTTTGTCAGCTTACCGACTGCGGTTAAGATAAAAGTAATGTTAATCGCCATCTGTTGTGTTTTAATTTGAAGTTAACACACACCCAGTCTAGACTCGTTTTAATCGTAAATTAACAATAACCCTTTTTTTGAATTAGCATTTTCTCGGAAACGGCTTTAGTCGTTCATGCTATTGTCATCAAATTGATTATCATCTACCAGTGACGTCCCTAGGCTATGTGCCGCCTCTAGGCAGAGCCCTAGAATAGCGCTCATTTTTTTCATTTTCTTCCATTATTCTAGGAATACATATACAAATATAGAAATTCGAACCTTGAATCCTCTTCTCGTCTACGTACTCGAACAAATATGTTGTCACTTATTCTGTTTCGGTTTATTTGATTTATAATATATCTGTATTTATTGTCAAAAAAACGAATGAATATGTTCCAAAAGCTCGTATTATTTATTGTTCAATAGTAATTAAAAAATAACTTTTACCTTCCCTGCACATCAGAAAATATAATTTTAATTCAAAATGCACTTACATTATATAAGAATCGATTCTAGACTTGGTATTTTCTTTATCAAAGACATTTGGCATTATATTTATTCTAAGTGAAATTCGATTGTCAAAAATATGTTGTCATATAAAAAAAATCTGTGATTATTTGCCGCTCCCTAGGACTTGCCGCCCCTAGGCAACTGCCTACTCGCCTATGCCCAGAGGACGTCCCTGTCATCCATAATAACGAGCGTTGTAATGTTTGATAAAAAGTAATACAATTATATTACTTTTTATCAAACATTCATGGTCAATACGAAATAAATCGTATTGTTTTATGGACCTAGTTAGCGTTGTTAATTGAAGTAAACTTCAATATTTCATCGGTGCTAACTAGGGTATCCAATCCCGAAGCCTTTTTCCAATCCCGGGATTTCGGGATTGATTTATTTTGAATCCCGGGATCCCGGTATCCCGGGATTGAGATTTTCTCACCGAGGAATTTGAAATCCTCAATTTGCTATACTTTTTCCCGGAATCAAAATTTCTCAATCCCGAAATCCCGGGATCGCGGCCATCTCAATCCCGGAATTTCGGGATCAGAAAATTGAACGGGATCCCGGGATTGGATGCCCTAGTGCTAACAATCAATTCTAGGGAATATTTAATGTATGTATGATAAGGTAAATTATATCGATATAGATTTGGTATACTTTTTCCCAGATTATCTCCAAACCTCGTTTTTTTTTTTTTTAGCTCACCGAGGAATTTGAAATCCTCGATTTGGTATACTTTTTCCCAGATTGTCTCAGAACCTCGTTTTTTTTTTAGCTCACCGAAGAATTTTCCAAAGAGATTTGCCAAAATTTCGTGTAAATTTTCGGGATTTGCTCAAAATTTCTCAATCCCGAAATCAGGATCAAGGATAAGGAATTCAGGATCAGAAAATTGAACGGGATCCCGGGATTGGATGCCCTAGCTACGAGGCAAAATTGATAACATTAAGGTGGGCCATTCATGTAATGTATATGACATCCAATAGAAAAAAAAACTGACACGTTATCAAATTTGTCACACGCTATCAATAAGACTTTTTCTCAATTAATTGATGTCATTTTACATTCCATTGATGTAAAATACATTGATTGAGTTTCAAATATATTGACGGCAAATTTCTCAACCTTTTCGAAATAAACATTTTTTGGCCTTCGGCAATGAACACGGCCCAAAACCCCACCCAGGTTTGTCAAGCATGTTTGGGTAAAACAGTTCACCTAAAACAGAATGAAATTATGCAGAGGGCCAACTAACTGCTTGGCCGGAAAACTTTCTTTTATTACAAAATTATACAAGCGGCTCCCAAACGGGCCGTTCGTTTTCAAACCTGCCCCAAATGGCCACATTATAAATTTGTTTTATTGATAAAATCTACATAATATGATCATTTTTGTTCACTTCAACGATACATTTTATATTTTAATACGTTTTTACGATAACGCCTTGGGAATTTTTTCGATACATTCTTTTAACTATCATATCAATATAAAAGTAATTTTATTCTGATTTCCAGTAAGGTGGTGTTAGTACAAAATTATTATAGAACACACATACGTATATTAAGAATTTTATTTTTTTGATAAATGCATACTCTAAAAACTCTAAGCTATTCATTCTTAACCCTTTATTATTTAATTTAAATAGTGTTTCAACATTTTTATTTTTATCAAACTTGTTTATGGAAATTAATAAAGTCATTGATAGAAAGAAAACATCAGTAAATAAAATTTTAAATAAGATCCATATCACCGTGAATCACCATATTTGAATTTATTTTCATTGTGATTTACCACACATAATGATAGTAATTAGTATTATCAAAATTTGTATTTTTCCTTTTTTTCCCATGGCGGCTCTCAATGTGAATCATATGGCATACAAATAAAGGTGTGTAAACATAAGGGTTTCTACAAAAATTGCTTATTACTTATTTGCTTAACCTCACATTTTTAAAGAAAGTAATAGATTTTTTAAATGGATAGGGCTAGGACAAGACTAGTGGTTGGCTTATCACTCTCACTACACCCTGTTACTTAAGAATTGAAATTGAGGGAAGGGGGGAATTTAATACATCACAAATATCCATGTACAGAAATCAATAAATCAATTGAAAAAATTCTGTTCGTACTGGGATTTCTCTTGAGGTCCGGCATGAAAGCCAACAACGTTGACCACTGTGCCATGGAGTACGGACCCGACAAGAGTAATTTAAAGTAAAATAATTGGAAAAAAATATTGTCTTTTTTCCGCTATACATTTAATGTAATATCTAGTGTGAGAAGTCGAGCTTTGTGGTTGTCCTCGGTGGCAAATCTCGTGAATCCAAATTCACTGACAGTTAAGTTCAATTTCAACCTTGAAGCTTTGTTGTTTTTACGTACTCTGCAACAACAAAATAAATACATTAAAAAATATATATTTAACATTTTCGCATTAAAAAATAATAATATTCCTTTACTGTCATAATCATAACTCATAAAACAGTAAATCATATTGATTGTTATACGTCATCACAATAAATAAACAAAGTTTTTACGTTCTCCTATAAATATGTAGTTTATGGAGCTACGAGCTTTACATTCTAGGCCGACGGTATATTTCCTGTGTCGGCAGTATTTTCAGGCCCAGCTTGGGTCGTTAGTTAATTACGTAATGCCGTAACGAAGCAGAGTCGCATTGGGGGAGGGGCTGAACAGAAGTTATTGTCAAGGGCCGCAGTAACTTGTAACGGCTTGGAGGTATCGTACCGTAAATTACGTAACTCCATTTAGTCACGTGTTATATTATATTTTGTACGTGCAATTTTATAACGAGTGCTTGTTAAGTCAATACGAATTTGCTGAAAATGTGAAAAAACTACTTTTTAAAAGCAAATATTGATCAAAGTTTTAGAAAATTGTATTTACCTCCAGTAAAAGACTGATGGGTCCGTGGCACAGTGATCAACGTCGTGACGGATCTCACGGGCTTAAATTCCTATAGGGACAGCATTTTTCATTGTGATGTCAGCAAAATCATTCCCACCCTTTCAATCCTAAAGTAACGGAGCGTAGCAGGAGCGATTAGCTAACCGCTAGTCCTATCCTAATCCTTACCTTTCTATCCCTACTCTCTTGGAAAAATGAAAGGTTGAGGAACTGAGTAACAAGCAGTTCTCGTTGAAAAAACTTCTGTTAGATACCATATACTTCACATTGGGAGCAGACTGACATTTTTTCTTGTGGCTGACAAAACTAACTATCTGTAGTGTGACCATCCATCCAGTAGAGTCGTGGTTTTCTAACGCTCCTTCATTCACATGAGTAAAAACTGGATTGTCTTAGTACTAATCACGGGATTTTGGGAATCATTATAACAAGTGAAAAATCCGCTAAAACTCTCACATTTTAGAATTTGGGTGAAAACCGTAAATTTGATACTTTTTGTAAGATCTTACGTTTTTCAATAATTGTGAAATCTGTAAATTCCCAACTTTTTTAAGTCGTCGAGATAAAAAGAAAGGTGTCCAAGATGAAAATCATTTTAACATCTATCAATTTCTGACTTTTTTCCCAGTGATAAATCCCGAAAGTCCACATCCCGAAATGCTCCGACAATCTCAAGCAATTGTGGCACGATATTATGGTGAGTGATCCTGAAATCCCGGATCATAAAAAGAGTCCGTGATTGGATGTTCTAGTTATTATGCTCATGGTTGTGCCGACATCGCTTAATGTCATTTTTGCTAACGGGGTTGGAAATCGTCCGCAGGATTTTTCCCTCAAACACTTGTAGTTTCTGAGAGACATTAGATCTAAGCGCCCAGACCTCTGAGCTGGTCAAAATATTATATCCAACGATATTATATATCATCCAAAGACATAAAATCTTACCCTCCGGGGTATATGATTCATGACGATTTTTAACGATTGCCGGTTAAAAGGTAGACTGCATTGAAATATATTTGTGTTCATACACTGAAAATGTGTATGTTTATTTTTTTCACACGATATTTCAAGCCCACTACTTACTATAAAATTATAGGTTTGCTTAAAACATAATAGTTTAAAAAGTAAAAGTCAAGGTTCCCTATTAAAAGTAAAACACAACAATTCACAATTGGTTCCTTGTTTTATGCTAATATCTCATTTTTAGTTTCGCTTACATTATAATCCTACAAAAAAAACAACGTCTCAAAATTTCCATATGAATAAATTATTTGAGCATTTCTAAATGCCAAAACCAGTAAAGTATAATGTAGTATTTATCTAAAATTTAATGGGAACGTCTAATACCACATAAAACACATAAACATTTCAATATAAATGTATTTAAAAAATCAACATTTTCAATTGACAATTCACCAATTATATTATTTAAATATAGACTGTGGAAAGGAAAAAAGACGTAACCCACAGTTATTTCCAAAACAGCTCTTTTTCTATAATCACAATGAATCCAATTTGATATACGTGCTATCAAAAGGATGTAAGCTGCAAATGCCGAATAAGTATTTAAATTTAGCTTTTAAGTTTGAAAAAATATGAGCTTGTAAAAAATACTGAAAAAAAGGTTTTTTTTAGACAATTTCTTAAATTAATATCAGATTATGTCAATTAAACACTATTTTGAAGTATCCGTGCACTTCAAGGTTGTTTTTATTTCATTATTTTCTGTGCCTCCTGTAAAATTTGATGTGTGTGGGTTAGGGTATCCAATCCCAAAGCCTTTTTCCAATCCCGAGATTTCGGGATTGATTTATTTTGAATCCCGGGATCCCGGGATTGAGATTTTCTCACCGAGGAATTTGAAATCCTCAATTTGCTATACTTTTTCCCGGAATCTCACGGGAACTCGTTTTTTTTTTTAGCTCACCGAAGAATTTGAAATCTCCGATTTGGTATACTTTTTCCCGTAATCTCACAGAAACTCTTTTTTTTTTTTTTAGCTCACCGAGGAATATTTGAAATCTTCAATTTGCCAATTTCGTGTAAATTTCGAGAATTTGCTCGAAAATTCTCAATCCCGAAATCCCGGGATCGCGGCCATCTCAATCCCGGAATTTCAGGATCAGAAAATTGAACGGGATCCCGGATCCCGGGATTGGATGCTCTAGTGTGGGTTTCGTCCTTCTTCCTTTCCACAGTCGTTATGCATATCTCCTGGTTCGAAGTCGAGTCGAGCTTCGCTCATGGTGATTACAGGTTCGAGTATCTTCTTTTCGAAGGTATGGATGTTCATAATGCTTAAAATGTTTCGATTATATTATATAATAGACAAGTACGTATTATTTTGATTGATAGAAAAATATATTATAGTCACTAAATATTGCATGTCAATTATCAATATACAAGCAAGAACATGCCATCTTTAAGTGAAGTTATTATTTGCCTAGAATGAAAACGACGCCAGGGGTAAAATTGTTTTTTTATGTATATGACTGTATATTATATGTAATAAGTACAGAAATATATTAAGTAATATTGTTTTTTTCACTCAAGCAAAAAAAATCTTATATTGAATAACATAATATATTATCGTAATTTTAAATTAAAATGGCTATGATGAAACGAATACCTTTTTTAATTTATGTATTTCACTACCTAGCAAAAGCCAAAACTTGCTTTTTAAATATTTGAATAAAATAGATATATTTTTTTAATAAAAATAAAACAACTCTTTATTCACATTAAAGATACTCAATTTACTTTTTGTTACGATCGATTTTTTTACAAAAAACTATTTTCAAACTACAATAGTAACCTTTTTCTCACCTCGATATTATATCCAGTCTTTTTAGAAACGAACTTTTTCTAGCTCACTTTCAATCAATAAACACTAAAATACTACATGTACATTCTCACAGATTTTGTCACTATCGACCCGGGTTTCGCCTTTCGGCATCTTCAGGCATTCAAGTGCACGGATAAACTTGAACTGACACTTAGTAAATGAATGTTTCGTGTTTATATAAGAAATAAATGTATCATTGAGCTTAAAGCCATTGCTGGTGAACACGAAACATTCAATTACTAAGTGTCAGTTCAAGTTCATCCGTGCACTTGAACGCCTGAAAATGACGAAAGGCGAAACCCGGGTCGTTAGTGACAAAATCTGTGAGAATGTACATAGTTTGAACGATTCAAATTTAATATTGAAATTCCACCAAGCACCTTCAGTCGAAATCTTAAAGTAAAATACTACGTTTAAAAATACTTCTCAAAAATTGGCTTCAAATTATTTTTAGCAATCTAAATAATAATAACTTTATCTGTTTCAACCGCTTCCCATACATAACTTTGTTATATTCAGTAAGCTATTTCTGGCATGAGGTCTCAATTGGCGGATATAACATAACAGCATAACAAGTTCTCAAACTTTTGACTAATTGGCAGAAGTTTGTCCACTGCAACTCTCTACAATGGAAGAAAGCCGGCTGAATAATTGTTCCTGGATCAAAGTTCACAGAGAATTGTTGTATAATAGGAAACCCTTCGCTTTTGATTCTAGATCTACAAACGGGACATAATATAACATTCCTTTTTCTTAAAAACATTGATTATAAGAAATTTTCTTTTTGAATAAATTTTTGACACGACAGTTAATCAACCAGATATTTGTAATATACATACATTGTAAAAGACAACGTCTTGTAAAAAAGCACTTTTGCATTACAAAGAAGCATGTCTGTTTAAAATGTTGCGCATATGGTCTCCTAATGGCGGTACTTTCTATATTACACGAACTGCTTGCTCCTTAGCCTTTTTTTGCCCAGTGTTCCAATATTGGAACATTTAGTATTTTTTACTTCTACTCCATGCATAACGCAAGAGAAGTTGAGATGGCATTAGTCGACAGCTAGCAAGCGTGGGGATCGTTTCGTGTAGTATTTTTTCAGTTTTGAACCTGTCGGAGTGATTTTTTATTTGCATCAATTACGGGCAAATTCGGACAAAAATGGGTTAATGCAAAACCATTTAGAGTAAGGAGGGATAGAATGATTGGACTAAGAACAGACTTAGTGGTTAGCTATTTGGTCACGCAGCGCCATTATTGTAGAATTAGAATGGTGGGGAGGAGTTTTAAGAAAGCACAAACAACCGTGCCATCGAACAGAAATTGATAAATCGATTGAAGCAAATGTTGTTCGTAATAAGGCTTTTAACCTTGAGATCCATCACGGAAGTCAGCGACGTTGACCCCTGCAGCTCTAATTTTATGGCAAAAGTTTTAAATTCTTATTCATTTCTATTGTACGTGCTTATGCTTATCATTTTTTTTAATCGTTGCTGTTATATTTTAAGGCAGCACTTCTTCTATCCGCTCTTCCCCATGCGTTCTTGACTCTCTTGACTCTCGTAATCCATTGCGTTGGTAGACTTCCCACACTCCCTACGCACGTTCTTAACTAAGACCTTCTCTCTTATCGTTCTCGTATTCGTACGCAGAGGTGGGCTAGAAAGAGCTCGCAAAGCCTCACGCAAGCCGCTTGTTAAATTTCAATTAGATTGGCGAACCCCTTATTAAATTAAGAGAGACAATGTTCTTAGATATATTTAAGAGTTGTGTGTTTTTTCAGGAGTCGATTTTACTTAAATTGATGGTCTATTCAGTGGCGAATTAAGCACACGAGAGGCCCCAGGCGCAATTTTAATGTTCTGATTTCATAATAATAATTGAATAATAAATAAAGGAATTGCCATCCACAATATTTAAATTGTGTTTTTTTTATAAATCCGGCGTGCGCCTCTCACTATTGTCTGTTATAATATTATAAGTCTCGAATGCTCTCGTTGCCACAATTAGGTTAAGAGCCCCTGGTATACATATGTAAATTAAACGAAAATGATTGGAAAAAACAATTCGGAGTCGGAGTCGCCTTTTTTACGCGACTCCACAGCGATAATAAGTATGCATTTTGATTAAATTAAAGAACACAGTGATGTACATTTGGTGTATCTCACATATATATTATGAATTATCTAAGAAGGCTTAAATATGACTTTTGAAACATGGGATTATAGTGAAAATAACATATTCCTGTGTCATTCTTGAAACACTTCACTCTTCAATCTGATATAGGTAAAAACATTTATTAATTTCAGTACTACACATTGCATATATTTAAAAAATTAAAACACTCATTTGCAATAATTCCTCTTTTATTTTGAATGATCGGGACCGGCTTCGCTCATGCCGAGCATTATCGACTGATCAATCAGTTGTAATGCTCGTGAAACCGGTCTAGACAGAAGTGGGCTGCATGAGGCTCGAATGGGCTCGCGCGATCCCCTTGTTAAATTGTTATTAAGGCCAGCAAGCCCCTTGTTAATTAAAGAGAAAATAGTATTATCACACTAAATTAGTATATAATTGCAATTTCTGACTTAAATATTATCTATGACAGCTTCAGTTTACACAGTAGTACAATTTTAGCCATTAACATTGATAAGTTAAGTATCAATTGATTGCTTAATTAAATATTGCATATAATTGCACAGGACTAATAAAAAAATCACTCCTTCCCCAGAACACTGAATATTGGTCTGAGATTAAGCGATCCCCTTGTTAACGTATTGACAGCCCACCGCTGGGTCCAGATCATAAAAAATAAAAGTGGAACTATAAATGTACCAGCGTAACTTGACTGCCCGCGAGGGCGCCACCATCGCATCATTAACGTTGCCACAGTCAACACGTCCTAGGGCGACAATTTTAGTTCTGAGTTCTGCCACAGTCAAGTTAAAATGGTATATCTCTAGTACAAATGAGTGTTTTTTTAAAATAATGCCTTTCCATCAAGTATTGATGGTGAACACATTAAAAGTGATCATTGCATATTGTTAAACAATATAAGAATAACATATTGTTAATACCCTTCCCGGAACATTGCGAATAGCGTTGAGTTAAACGACCCCCTTGATAATATATTTGCAGCCCAGCACTGTTCGTACGTGTCCATAAGAAAAAATGTGACAGATCATGACCCTTGTTATCAGGAACGCAGAATTTAAAATGAAAAGCTTAAAAAAAAACAATAATTGAGACATAGCTTCCGGTTAAATTAGTCTTCAAATTTAATGTTTTATAATAATAGCTCATTTTTTTTAAATAACCTTGTATTTTTTTTATATTTCGATGTCTATACGTTGACAACACGTAACCGACATTTTTTCATAAAATGAGTTATGCATATCATTCTTTTTTTTTTCAAGCTCTATTAAAATATTGACATCTCTTAATTTACAAAAAATATTTTTCATTGAAATTGTTCTAAAGTTGAAAACACGTAACAGAAAAAAAGCCCACCAACCTGCCAGAAGATATTAGAAAAGCTACATTGTTTTCCTGCTATTTGAAAATAGATGAAAAGAAAATCCAACATGCTTACTGCAACATTTTGTATTGGAGAGTCGACAGTCCGTGACTACATCAAAAAAATATATTCCAATTATGTATAATTTTTCTATTATTATATGGATGAAATTCAACAGGTGCAATTCATTGATCAAAATACTTGAAATTGTTTTCTCGTATCATCGTAAAAGAAAAAACAAAATTAAAACTGTTAACTCTAATCAAACATTATTGTTAATAAAAAGTTTTATTAAATAATATTGTGGCAATAGATTATTTTAAATAATTATTTTACTCCAGTGTCTTTCATTTTCACTGATTTACCGATATTTATTTATACAGTTTTTGGGTCTCCTGTAAAATTGAACAAATGTCGGTTACGTGTTTTCATCGTATGGACATCGATTTATATATAATACTCATTATTGGCGAAAGTAGACCGTATATCTTATAAATAATGTGGAATTAGTACACAAAAACATGTTTACACTTAAAACCTTATTTATTTCACTTTCTAAGTCTGTCTGTGATCACAATCTGTAAGGCCAATCAATTATCATGTTTTTCTATTCTAATCGTGGTATTTAGAAAATGTGATGATAGCGCGGCATAACAGAGTTAAACATAATAATCTAAACATATACGCAGTCTACGCGTGTTCTTCCCACGCCATTTTGAACACATTTAAGTGTTTTACGGTCTTAATGTTAATAGTCGAAAGTCCTTGGTGTGATGATTATCGTATGCAAACTATACGCTTACATAATGTAAAGATAAACAAAATCAAATTATTTCTAGAACGTGTGTTGTGATAAGCTAAACCAAGCTTATTAAAAAAACAGTTTTTCATACTCGTTACCTTACTTTGAAAAGGTTCTAACTGACATTTTGGCATAAAATGACCTTTTGGTGGGAAAATGTTGTAATTGCCACAATCTACCATATAATACATATTATTATATATTAAACCCAGATTGTTAATTGTTCTTTGAAACACTAGAATCACATTTGATAAGTGTAATATTATAATTATAATTAGGATGTTCGAGTGAATAACTTGATGAATTGTGTATCTCTTCAGAGCCAGTATATATAGCTGAGCAAAATATAAGTTTAAACATAGTTCTGACAATATATAGCTATCAACGCATAAAATTATTAAAAACTGTAGAACTAAAATACCTTGATATTTTTAATCTGATATAATATATATATATTAAATTTCAGAGTCATAAATTTTTAAATAAAGAAGTTACCAATATTCTAGAGTTCTACATAAATATTAATTTCAGAGTCATGCATTTTTAAATAAAGAAGTTAAAAGGATACAAGAGTTCTATCTACAAACTTTCTTTCATACAGTATTATTAGTGAAACTACTTACTACTCAAATCTGTGGGCATTCCTATGAGCTTATCCTTTTCGCCAGCAATGGCTTTAAAGTCAATGATACATTTATTTCTTATATAAACACGAAGCTTTCATTTACTAAGCGTCAGTTCAAGTTCACCCGTGCACTTGAACGCCTGAAGTTGCCGAAAGGCGAAACCCGGGTCGTTGGTGACAAAATCTGTGAGAATGTACATAGTTTGAACGATTCAAATTCAGTAACTATACTTTCATACAGTAACATACAGCAACTTTATAAGCTTCTAATAAACAATAGAACTTTTAATAATCGATTTATAAACAACGTTCGTATTATCGGTCAAATATTCAAACGTTTGTATCTCAAAACATGGTAAGGTGCAAATAGAATCTTTCCAAAGTAAGGTAACGTAAATGTATTGCTCGCGTTACCTTTCTACGTTGTTTATTATTCAACAGATTTCCGTTAAAATTAGAACATTTAAGCTTAATATTATCATTAATATTAGTGTGTAAATCCGTACAAATTTTTAACACATGAAGTCAGAGGTGGGCGGCCAATAAGTTAGCAAAAGGCTCGCTTAATCTCAGAGTTATTTGCTGTGTTCTGAGTAAGTGGTGATTTTATTTAACGATCACTCTGATACATACAATTAAACAAAAAAAAATGAAGCAATCGAATGATACTTTCGATGGTTTCGGCGGTAACTTTGTGGAAGTTCATTTTAATAGAAAATTTTAATTAACATTGATTATTCCACGTATTGTGTTACTAACTGTGACACGTGTTTCGATCGAATGATACTCAATATTCTTGTAACATGATTTGATTTGCACTAAGCTCCAGCCAATCGGGTACACTAAGCCCGCGTAAGCGCATCATAGTCTTTATTACACTTTACTGAGTGAATTGTCGTTTACTTGGTAGAACTCCATAACATGTTCAAAAAAGTAATGATAGTCCTACAAGATAACTATTTCGGCTTTGCTGGGTATGTAGGGAAGTGGTTAGCGTCGTTGGCCTCCAGGACGGATCTCGCGGGTGCAAATCCCAGTACGAACAGCATTTGTTCAATCGTTTTCAGTTCGGAGGCATGGATATCTGTGATGTCTAAAAATTCTCTCCCACAATTCTAACCCTGAAGGGCGTAAACCCAAAATAGCTATCAACTTAATGAAAAATAAATTCACTTTAAGGTTGTTCACTGTCAATTCGGTGGAATGGCATTATATTAATAAAAACACAATATTCCTTTGTACTTCATTCCACTTTATTAATTAAGTCAGGACCGCTTTCGCTCATTGCGAGCATTGTCAACTGATAAGAAAAATTAATAAAAACAATAATCCTTTGTACTTCATTCCACTTTATTTAATATGTCAGGACCGGTTTCGCTCATTGCGAGCATTGTCAACTGATAAGAAATATAATTTAACAATGCTATTTATACAAAATTGAAAAGTTATACACAACAGTTGGCATTGAAAAGAAATTGCCAATTACATTAAAGTGATTCTAAAATAACACTAAATTAAAATGTTCAACACATCTAACATATAATTAAAAAGTCATCCCAGATTCATAAATTCAGAATGCGATTGAAAGTAATTACAAACATAATTAAAATTTGGGAAATTTTTGACAAAGTGATAAAATGCTACATTAATAAGGTGAATATGCTTAATGATATGAATATGCTTAATGATAGTTTTATGTTTTCCCCGCTTCCAAGTAGTTGGTGTAGTAGTTGGTGGCATAATAGCATTGTTAAATTATATTTCTTATCAGTTGACAATGCTCGCAATGAGCGAAACCGGTCCTGACATATTAAATAAAGTGGAATGAAGTACAAAGGATTATTGCTTTTATTAATATAATGCCTTTCCACCAAGTATTGACAGTGAACACCCTAAAAGTGATAAGAAAAATATATAAACAGTGCTATTTATACAAATTTTAATTGAAATAAAAGGTGTAAGCAACTGTTAACAATGAAAAGGATTTACAAATTACATTATAATTACACAAATTTAAATGCTTAACACCTATAACATACAATAAAAAAATCGTGGCAATTTGTGTGATTGCGTTCCGTGCTGGATTTCAAGGGTTCGATTCCCAGTACGAACAGCCTTTTTTCGATCGATATATCGATTTCTGTTCGAAGGCACGGGTGTTTGTGATTTTAAAAAAATCCTTCCCACCTTTCCGATATTTGGGAGTAGCGAGAGCGATTAGTAAACTACTAGTCCTGCACTAGCCTTATCATTCTATCCCTACTACTCACTTTGGGAAAGAGAGGTTGAGCGACTGAATAACAGTTTTCGTATACAAAGTTCTGCTGAGATACCTCCATTAGGAGGCCATATGCTCCAAATTGGTAGCGGACGTGGTATTTTTTCTATTATTATAGATTGAAAATTATAAATTAACTTACCGGGATCACGGTTTCAGCTGTAACGTGTATTGACATCCCTAGATTTAATGTCATGCGTAACGGCTTTCTCACGATATAACAATAAATATGTTCTCCGGTCAGATTGTCACTGTAGGCTCGTCAGATCCCATACAAATGTGAGTGTGTCACGAGGTGAAGCTTACCGTAATCCACCGCTGAACCACTGGTACACCAGGATGCCCCTGTTCTTAGACCCGTTTGAGGCAAGAGGATTTCAATCAATTCTCAGTTGGAATAGCAAGCAGTAAGAAGTAGTATTTACTTCGCCATACAAAACCGAGAGCAGCTCTATGGGTAGGATTACCAGATGGTATCCAAAAGGAGGACACTTCTTTCTAATTTTAGAATCAGTCCTCATATGTTCTCTATTTAGAAGTATTCAATTAACTTTTTTTTTAAATATAGAAAATTTAAAAAAATATATTACAGCTTACGCCAATGCGCCAAATATTTTGAAGTTGAAAGATCATAAGAGAGAAACTCGATGAGAATTTTTGAAAGTCACATAAGATTAACTCAAAAAGAATGTACACCCATGTCTTAGATCTCAAATTAAAATTTAAAAATATCCAATTTGACATTGACCTTACTGGGAATCGAACCCAGACTCACCTGACCGGTAGAGCAAGCTCTAACCAACTAGACCACAGCGGGCGACAGTCGGAAGAATGTAAGATTTAGACTGAAGGTGCTTGGTGGAATTTCAATATTAAATTTGAATTGTTCGAATTATGTACATTCACACAAGTTTTGTCACAAACGACTCAGATTTCGCATTTCGGCATCTTCAGGCAATCAAGTGCAAATTTATTCAATAAACATTTTTTGAATTTTAATTGTTCAAATTATGTACATTCACACAAGTGTTGTCACTAACGACCCGGGTTTCGCCTTTCGGGATCTTCAGGCGTTCAAGTGCACAGATGAACATGAACTGACAGAACTTGTGTGAACAGTGGCGGATTACCCCATAAGCGCAAGAGGCGCCCGCTGGGGGCCTCCACATTTTAGGGGCCTCAAAATAGCATAAATTATACAAATCCTTATATTTATTTTCAGTTCTCGATATTCATTATTATTCTACGAAGAGTTTTGTAAAATTTTTATGCAGGCCTGTGGAGTCGGAGTTGTGAAAAATGAGCGGCTCGATTTTTTGCGATGAGCGGCAGCCAAAGCTGCGTGGACCGATCAAATATTAATTGAGCAACTGTCTTGCAGTGCGCGCCAACCCGGAATGAGTGCGCGGGTGCGCTTGGCTGACCAAAGATGATCTGATGGTATACATATATATAAGTTAAAATAAAATTATTGAAAAATTTCTTCGGAGTCGGAGTCATCTTTTTTTCGCGCGACTCCACAGCCCTGCTTTTATGTTATTTGAAAAAACAGGGCCTCCAAAATTTATTGCGCTTAGGGCCTCCAAAGTGCTTAATCCGCCATAGTGTGTGAATGTGCATAATTTGAAAGATTCATATTTAATATTGAAATTCCACCAAGCACCGTCAGTCGATATCTTAAATTAAACATGTTTTGAATTTATCATTCAATATTTCCAATATCGCCTAGTGCAGTGGTCGGAAAACTGCGGCTCGCGAACCCCGTGCAGTTCTTTGGCTCTTCCATAAAATACCACATGCAGTGCGATTAAAATTAGTGTCCCACTCGCAAAATTCGGTTTTTTGTCTTGTAACTTAGAGTTAGAGTAGAGGAAGGGACGGTCAGCCTCAACGCACCTCAATCAGATTGACGACTTTTGAGGGAAAAGCTAGCTTAGCTTAACCTGTATAGCAGTGGTTTTCAACCTTTTCTTACTGCGCCTCCCTTTGAAGAAAAAAATATCTTTGCGCCTCCCCATCCGTTATTTCATGTAGTAATAAGGACACGTTTTAAAGGGTAAATAAATATGTTGGACTGTTTGCACCTCCCTTTGCAATAGTCCACGCCTCTCAGTTTGGAAATCGCTGCTGTATAGTTTAAGTTTAAAAAATTTGCTTCTCAAATTTTAATCTTTGTATAGTTGACTAATGGACTTTTGGACTAATGAGTTTGCCGTAATAGATTACAAAAAAGATTTTTGAAAATGAAACGAACTCGATTTTAATACTTTTAAATGCAATACGTAATTCGTTGTTTACAATAAGGTCACTTGTGTTTTTCTTTCACTTTTCAATGAATGGCCATATTCTCTCATGAATAGATCTACAGTTGACAATCTTGATGAACAATTTGAGAGCATACTTTATTATAAATAATTCAAAATAAAAACCAATATATTATATTCTAGTCACATTTTTTTCTGTCCCCTCGTGCTCCAGTATTATCAACTTTGTGCCTTGTGGGTGACGTATTCCTTCCTTTCTCATCGCCTGATCAACAATAAAGTCCGGCGTCGTTTATTGCTAGTGGGTACCAATAACAAGGGGACACAGATATTTTCTTTCAATTAAACAATGGCCGTTTCCAGTGAGGAGCAGTTGGACTGTTAATTGAGTTTCTCTTGTGAGAAGTTTTTCTAAAAGAACTTCTTGTCTATTATGCTTATAAGCTGAATAGACAAGACAAGTTTTTAATTTTCCGTTCTGGCTACACCCAGTTTTAAGAATCAGATGGGTGGGTGCTAAGAATTTTTTGGCGTCACAAACGGTGAACGGATTTTTTCAAATACGAATTTTCCGTACAGAATACTCCTTACATAGATTCTTCAAACGATCAAAAGTTTAAAGCTATTAAATATTAAAAAATGAATAGCTTAGAATTTTTAGATATATATAAAAGTATAAACAATAAAGAAATATTATTAAATAAAATCTTGATTAAAACAGGTTGTTCGCCACTGCTAAATTTATTTTCCCGTCCTAATTGATGCAACTCATTAGTTTAACATTTCTTAATGTAAATGTCATTTGTATTACCAGTATTGTTTGTTTGTTTTTCTATCATCCCCACCTTGTCTCCCATGTTTATTTTCATAATATATCAGAGTAGTCAAATTAAAATCATTTGTGAAAGTAAGTCTGTCTGAGGATGCCTCTGAAAGAGGCGAAACACGTGTCACAGTTTGTAGCACAATACGTGGAATAATCTAAGTTATTTTATACTATTAAATATTGTTCGTAATATATAATATATCCAAAATAGCTATTAAATAATTTATTTTTGGACTACAGTATGTACGTTGATATTTTTCATCTCATTTATTATTTCAAATCATGTTTTATTTATTCATAATACTAAAAATATTAAAACCTACTGAATATTCTGTTCCCGGAGTATTATTATATGTACGGAAGTGTGTGTGTATGGTAAAATCCGTGTACGGAATATTCTGTAAATATAATTCGAGATTGGAACAATCACCTATCCGTCACAAACATTCATGTCTTTCAACAGAAATCCATAAATCGATAGAAAAAACAATTAACAAATTTGTCCGTAATGTAGATTTAATCTGTAAGCACCGCAACTAAGCTCGACGAAGTTGAACACTTGACCACGGACCTGGCGAAGAAATAAATATCTAGCATATCGACTGTAGAAAGGAAAAAGGACGTAACCCACACGTATCAAATTATACAGGAGGCGCAAAAAACGTGTTTTGATGATTTTGGGCCTTATGCAAATAATGAATAATACACAACCTTTAAGTGCACGGAGACTTCTAAGCTGGTGTTGAATTGAAATTATCTAATATTAATTAAAGAAATTGACCAGGAAACTTTATTTCAGTCTTTTTTCTTGGTTTTAATTTTTTACAAGGTCATCTTTTTCAAACTTAAAAGCTAAATGTAGATACTAATTCTGCATTCGCAGCTTGCATCCTTTTAATAGAACGTGTATCAAGTTTGATACATTGTGATTATCGAAAAAACCTGTTTTGAAAAAACTGTGGGTTAAGTCCTTTTTCCTTTCCACAGTCGATATATATATATGTACATATATACAATATATTATATCCAAAGAATTTTGATAGCATTATACTTAATAAAAAATAATATCCCTTATTTACGTTCAAGTCATCAATGATATAAATAACGATTTTCTTACAATTTCACGAAAGAAAAAATATTAGTAATCTGCTATATAATCAAACAGAATTTATTATTTCTGTAAAATCTATGAATACGTTTTATAATGAACACGCAATAGTGCGAGCAATCTCCACAAATAAAAAAAAATAAATAATTTACATGTCGATCTTTTAATGAAATGCGTCATTAATAGTTATTTTTATACATTTTTTTTGGAAAGATCATCGAACAAATTTATAAACTAAGATTTATTCTTTTAAAATAACATATTGTCTGTGGGTTGACCGAATGAAATATCACTTTTGTCTATCAAATTTAAATTGATTTATAAGAAAAAAATATATTGAAGCGAATACCATCGTTTTTTTAAAGCACTACAGCTTATAGCTAAGGCACCAAGTATTTTTGTTTTTTCTTTATGACATGCGATAAACCCGTAAATAAACGAAAATGTGAATTTTGATTGTATTGTCTCGAGCAGCAAATATATCACACACACCAATGCCAAAGATCTTAAATATGAAATTGAAAAAAAAAAATTGACGTTCTACTTATATTAGCTGTTTCTTCAAATTCCAAAGTTTGAAAACAATGTGTGGTACATGGGCAGGTAATAACAATCAGCGGCGCACTGGGTATCTAAATTTTTTTTTTGTCCGAAGTCAGAGGCATAAAAATGAAAGGAGGCCTTTTGGGAACTCGATCTTGTTGAAACTTGCGATGAAAGCATGTGATTTTTTAAATATCCGTATTGACTTTGAGAAGTCAGCTTAGTACAAATATACATCTTCACGTCGTTAACTACCGACAAATATTTAATAAACTCTGTTTTTTTTCAGTATCAACACTATTATTCATGTTTTAAGCTAAAAAGGCTGACTACTGGACATGGCTGATTATAGAAACAGTCACCCTATATCAATTTATTTTGCGATCTATACATTATAGATTTGTTTTCAAATGCGTGAATTTCTACGAAGTTTACATCCTCTTCCAAATTATTTGATCCCGACAATGATCCCGATGGTGGGCTACCAATACGATAACAAGCGATTCTCTAAGTCGCTGTTCATGATCACTTTTAGGGTGATCACTTGAGGGTGTCAAAGAAAAACACAAAATTTTCTTGTACTTATTTCCACTTTTATTCACCAAGACTGGGACCGGTTTCGTTCATGGTGAGCATTATCAACTGATATTAGCTAACAGTGAGCATTATCAGTTGATAATGCTCGCTATGAGCGAAACCGGTCATGATCTTGGTAAATAAATGTGGAAATAAGTACAAAGGAATACTGTTTTTTTCGCTATTCATGGTTTTCCGACACTAAATATTTTAAAAATATATATTAATGATGTTTATTCAAACCTAAATAGTCCATATCGTTGACATTGTATGTTTGGATGACTAAAGATGACTGATGGCATACATATATATTTTATAATTAAATTATTGAAAAAAATCTTTGGAGTCGGAGTCGTCTTTTTTTACACGACTCCACAGCCCTTCCCTATAATATTAATTTAAGGATGATTTTTTTGCATTTTTACTAATGTTGGCAGATGGTATGAAGAAATCAACGAAACCATTTAACGCAGATAATATTGTCATCTAACCATTTTGTCAGTCATGTCTATTTCCCTTCGCTAACAACACTCAATTTTCCAATTCTCTTCTTAGAGTTTGTCTAGCATCCGCTGGTTGGAAAATAAAAACGCTCTAATAGAAGCATTACTACCAAAGTAAACGAGATATTAATATTATGAGAGGCTGTGCGAAACAGCATCTAAATTCCAAAATCATCGACGCCGACATCTTCACATCATATTATTTTTTATCACCAAAATTTAGGCAGGCCGCCCTGTCGCGTTTCCCCTTCTACCCTGATCCGACGCACTCCCCTCGCGCCGCGAAACCTACTCTCCAACTCACTCTACCACGCGCAGTCATCCCGCTCACATCAGACTCGGCACCGTTCGATATTTTCACCGGTCGCCAGTCGGTTACAGGACGGCAGCAAGGTGGTTCCTTACGCCGTTACATACAGTTTTTGCTTATTTCGTAAACAAATTTAAGTGAGTGAAATAATCAATTGCAAAAGAAAACATTGATTTTTAAAACTGCGTCTGTGAAAAATATATTTTTTGTCAATATTTCCCTGTGTTTGTTTGCCGATTTTGTACTTCGCGATACCAGGAGCACATGCCGGCATAGGAGGTGTCACGTACTTTTTGCAGTGCGAATAGGGAATGTTTGCATAGGGGTGTGTGTGCAGAGATTCAAAGTGATCCCCGCGTGTGTCTCGCGAGATATATATTATCCGTGACGTGTTTGATTTTCGTCCGACCCGCTGTCCGCTCGTGTCCGCCTGATACATTCGCGGCCAGGCTGCGGCATACTGTGTTGTTTTTTTTTTACATCTCGCCCGCAAATTGATTTTATTGATTGCAAATCTGTGCGAATTCCAGAGGATTTTTGTGCCAGATGCCGCTTTATTTTGCCGTTGAGTGGTGAGTACAAGAATCATTCCATTTTATCTGCAAAATCACTCGTAAAACTATTAAGATATTTCGAGTCTAACGCATTTAAATAAATCAATAAGCACATACATACCAGTTGTCTTGTGACATCACTGTCTGTCTCGAGACATAGTTGTCTTAACAATAAAATATACATACCAACCTCCATTATTATTTAAATTATTATTATTATTATTATTATTAAACTCTTCGTTTTGCGGTTGTTAAATTATCGATTTAAATTTTGCGCAAATTCTAGACAAAATTTTACAGTTTTTGTGTAGAATTTCAATATTTTTTGCAAACAAATTAAATCGCACCCAGAAATTATAATAGTTCTTTGTTTGTTTATTTTTTAAATGTTACTGATAACATTTATATCGATCTAAATAAATACAAATATATTGATATTGCAATGTCAATAAGATCTATAAGATAACAACCGAAAGTCATGAGAATTTCATACTATGAATTTATGTTTTATAATAAACATTTTTTATTTATGGATTTTTTAACAGTTTACTTACATTTATTCAAACGTTTCCGAACCTGAGAGTAATCTGAATTACAAATAAAAATGACGTAGATATTGTTTTAACATTCAACAAAAATCATTAACGTAGAAAATCGTGATACATAAATAATTATGTATTATAATAATATTGCCAATGTTTACATAAAAAATAATATATAAAACCTTTTTTTTTGCTTGTTTTGCCAATATTTTTTTTCGTTTATTGTCGGCTGTAACTTAGTGGCGTAGTGGTAACGACTGTATCAGTTGATAATGCTTGCCATGAGCGAAACCGATCCTGATATTGATAAATAAAAATGGAAATAAGTACAAAGGAATTTTGTGTTTTTTATTAACCCTTTTAATGCTGGAGGGCCGAAAAATCGGCCCTCCCTACGTATGTGAAAAATGCGCCGGGCCGATTTTTCGGCCCGGCGCTTCAGATAACTAATTTATACTTATTAAATTTTTATTTGTATTATGTGAGTTATTCAACAGATGCGTAAAATGCGCCCGGTCGATTTTTCAGACCGGCATATCAATCTATCCCATCGGCCCATATCAATCTTTTCGCAATGTAACGTGACATTATAGATAAACTCACTTTTTTCACTTGCGTGCAAATATGCGAAAAAATTTGGTGCTTTGTAAAATAATAATATATATCCATTTTTTTTCATTCAATGACTACTAATAGATTTGACTACGTAATGAAATAAAAAGTGTTTCAAAATTAATATATTTTAAACTGTTTTTTCAAGTAGAACTTAGTTTTAATTTTTCTTTAATCATCGTTAATATTTTTTACTGTTGTATCATGTTTGTAAAATACAGAATATTATTTCCATGGATCACAGAGAATACAAGTATTTTTTTAAGTTCCTAAAAACGCTTGGCATTTTTAGCATATGCATAGCAAAATCGTCCGGCATTAAAAGGGTTAATATAATGCCTAAAAATGATTAGTGGAAACACATAAAATATAAAAACCTATATCTATTTCAACAAAATATTTTTGATCATTTGGATATTGTTGAAATAAAAATTAGTTGAATGGGTGCTTAACATTTTTGTGTTTAATATATCAAAATTATAGATAGTAATGTGCTTCATTCATTATTATTTCGTAAAAATTCACTCAAAGCTGCCTAATCCGGATAAACTGCAATTAAATCTCGAGTGTAGTGTTGGTACATAATTTATAGATTATCTCTAATCTCAAGCTTGAATACTTGAATATTATTACTACATAATTAATGAGAATAATAAACAGATTATATAAAACTTTTTTTAATGGAATTCTTTGGACTAACTACTTAAAAAATTGCGTATCAGTACATGGGCTTACGTTTCTTTTGCAACTATATGAAATAATATTCAAACATAATATTTATACCATTCATTCATTTTAAATTATTCATGTATTTATTGATCACTTTTAGGGTGTTCACTGTCAATACTTGGTGGAAAGGCATTATATTAATAAAAACAATAATCCTTTGTACTTCATTCCACTTTATTTAATATGTCAGGACCGGTTTCGCTCATTGCGAGCATTGTCAACTGAATTGACAATGCCTCAGTTGACAATGCTCGCAATGAGCGAAACCGGTCCTGACATATTAAATAAAGTGGAATGAAGTACAAAGGATTATTGTTTTTATTAACATGTATTTATTGTCTATAATAAATATTATAGAACATATTTTTTTAGACAATAAATACATGAAGAATTTAAAATGAGTGAATGGTATAAATTTTATGTTTGAATATAATTTCATGAAAGATAACCGCCCCTGTATATTCAAGGGGTGCATTGATCCAATGCCACATTGACCGGCCGCCACTGGTACGGACATTCACCTAACCGTAACAAGGGTATGTCTCATTATCCGTATAACTCTTAAACTATAGTAAATTAAGATAATTACCATGGTACTAATAAATTTATAAAAGACAATATTAATGAATCACTTCTGTTATTTTTTTTAATTGAATTATTTTTTGTGAAGAATGGTCAGGGTGGCCCTATTTTTAATTCCTGCAATAATTTACGGTACCGGCATAAATTAAATTATCAACTGTTCATTGATAGCTAAAATAACGGGGTACACAAACACCCTCTGCATTCAGGCACAAACGCATGTATGAAACGTTTGTCCGTTAACTGCATCACAATACCAAACTGTGGGTTAACCCTTTGTTTGCCCCGACTCTACTTTAATTGAGAATTTTAATTTATAATTATGCAAATTTATATTATTATTTTTTGCTTTATCTTCCATAACGTTTGTAATGTACTTCCAGGTGAAGATCTTCTAAAGCTTTATTCGAAACTAACCATTTGAATGAGGTCTACATAATAACAGAACAGCAGTAACATGTAGTGTCTTTATCGCACAGCCTCATTTGGGCGAGTACAAGTAGGATGCAAGATAAAGCGCCGTATAGTAATTATTTCCTTATCAATCGATTTTATTTTTATATAATGGTAAAGATTGCAAGTCAATATTTTAAACATTACTGCTTATTAACCAGGGATACGGAACATTTTCATATTGAAACCACGTTACCTAATTCGACCGCGTTAACGAGCACTGATTTTCATCAATAAAATTGTCGATTTACTATCGTCGACCACATTTTATTTTTGGTTGGTTCAAAAGGTTTATTGATAACTTATAAAAAAACACTCACTTTTGGATACTGTTTTATTTAGATTGAAAATGGTTTTACATAATAGTTATTACAGACGGATTTTATAATTTGCATAAGGATCGCGCTTCGTTGTTGGTTATCTAAAGGAAGAAAGTTGAATATAGTTAGACTTGCGTCATGTACGATAAAACTACTTATATTGTTGGGTCAATAAAACTGATTGTGAAAATGCTTTGAAACAAGAGCTCCTACTTCAAATTATATTAGATTCACTAACATATATACATATTTAATGGTGTGTATTCAAACCACAATAGTTCATAGTGTTGCCAATGTATGCGATGATCTGATGGAATATATATATAAGTTAAAATTAAATCATCGACAAAAATCTTAGGATTCGGAGTCGTTTTTTATTTGAAATCCGGAGTCGGAGTCGAGGTCGTCTTTTTTTACACGACTTCACAGCCCTGGTAAATACACATTACTTTCATTGTATACGTTTAAGTTTAAGGTGTTCACTGGAAATTCTTGGAGGAAAAAAATAATATGGAAAAATACAACGCTCTTGTACTAATTCCACATTATGTATCAAATATCTGGAATAGTTTTTATTATCACGAACATTTTATTAATCGATTCAGGGTTATTTATACGAAATTCAGTGCGAATAATTACAAAGTGTAACAAATACTTAATTCTTAAAAGAAATATTAAAATAATTTATAAATAATTACATTAAGTTAGTTCTTAATACTTTCGATGGTTTCGGCGTTAACTTTGTGGAAGTTTATTTTAATATAAATTTTAAAAAAACTTTAATTATTCCACGTATTGTGTTACTAACTGTGACACGTGTTTCGCCTCTTTTTAAGAGACATCTTCAGACTTGCTATCGCAAAGTTTGCTTAAGTAATGAAGCAAGATTGATTCTAACATTTTTAAATTATGAAATTACAAAATGGAGTTTGGAAGCAAGCAGGGGGTGATAGAATCGAAATAAAGCAAACACATAATGATACTAATGAGCTGCAATCAATCAGATTGGGATTTTTCCCTTTTAAGGGAAGCAAGGAGGGGGTTATAGAATCGAAACAAAGCAAACAAATATAATCATACTACTAATGACATAAAACATTACAAACTATTAAACTAGTGAGTTGCAATCAATCAGATAGGTTGGTGATTACTCTATTAATTGGAAAAAATGTAAGTAATGGCGAACAACCTGTCCTATTAAGAATATTATTTAATAATATATCTTAACTAAAAGGGAAAAAAACCCCAAACTCCATTTTGTAATTTCATAATATAAAAATGTTAGAATCAATCTTGCTTCATTACTTAAGCAAACTTTGCGATAGTAAGTCTGAAGATGCATCTGAAAGAGGCGAAACACGTGTCACGGTTAGTAACACAATACGTGGAATAATCAAAGTTATTTTAAAAGTTAGTTCTTACTTAATCTATGTTACATGTACATTGAAATGTTGAGGATCTCTTACTATAATTTCAAATAATCATCATCAAAATTATCAAACACGTTTTGATTATTTTTTTAAAACATGCGCGTAGAAGTTTATTTATTCTTACCAAAACCTGTTGGTTTTTACTCCTGGTTAAAATAATCGATAAAACAAAATTATCATGCATAACAGAAGTCATCTCGAGTAAGTGCCAACTGCGGAAAGTCAATAATTACTGTAAGTAAAAAATGTGTGCTAACTACTTAGTCCTGAATCACTTATAATATGTATGTACTCGTTTTGAGTATTTCTGTAAGGTCATTGTCTCATATTGTTTTTAACCTTTCCTTTGACATTGACTATTTGTTCAATCAATTCTATTTCGGACGTAACGGCAGACTTCATTGCGGTCAATCATGAATAATAAAAACGATTCGCGAAGAAATCTTCGATCTTTGTCGCCAATCAATTGCCTTCGAACATTTCTAGAAACAGTTTGATTGTGTCATGATTGTGGAACGCAACACTAGTCTGAATATTTGACACCGGTGTTTTTATAAATATTTTATGTTTTTTTTTCTAAAACAAATACTATATCAACCCTTCCTACGTAAAGTATTGTAACTTCAAAATAAGGACTTTACTGGAGAGTGGTTTAAAAATGCAAACGTTTCTTGTAAATCGATGGGATGTTCATTTTCAAATGGCATTTATCAATAATCAATAAAATATGTTACAAAACGAAAATCGACTTACACCAAGTTTTCGTCTTTTTAAACCACTCTCCTTTAAAGTGCCAATTTTGGAGTTACAATAATTAAAGTATAAATATATATAAATAAGGTATTATGTAAAAACGTTATAACAAAAAAAATATTAGGTATCAAATACTCTCGTAGCCACCTCGGCAAGAAACAAGAAACTTTATAAAATAATTCAGTAATTCTTGCGTGAATTGAGTATCAATTTTGTGAGATTCTTAGTGATTTCTAGGCGGTTTAGGTTGATTTTCCACGTCAAAAACTCGTCTGACGTGAAAAAATTATCTATGATCAATATTGACTGATGTTTTTTTAAAAGTTATAAACAGATATCTAGATTTATCTAGAAAGTCTAGACTTTATTTGTATCATGAACATAACAACTGTACTGACTATTTAAAAGTAATGTATGAATGTACATATTATGTAGGTTGATCTCATTTTTTTATTTAATCAAACCTGATATGTATAATCCAATTTCACTCTCACAAAAATCAAGTATGTATCTACCAAGCTTAAATACAATTCAACTGTCTCTGTTAGGTTGCAAACGTAGCGAAATATGACACCAATAGTTTTACTAACATACAATATTATGATTCAATGGCATCATATTATTGTTACTTTCTTTCGATAACAAATAAGTACGTGCTTAACACGATAAAACCCTTCAAATTTTTTTCATAAATAATTTCACGATTGCTTTAAAATGTGTTCATGCAATTCGCAAATAGTCGCATTTCTATATGTTGCACATTTTCATCGAATGTATTCTAGAAATATGTGAATTTTTTTAACACTTCTGTCATACTTTTTAAGTGTTTACTGTCAATAATTGGAAAAAAGGTTTTTTATTAAAAAAACACCCTTTTCTAGTAATTTCATATTTACTTAAAATGATCGTGACCGAATTCCCTCATCAGCTGATCTTGTTCCTTTTAAATAAATGCAGAATTAGTACGAAAGAGTGTTTTATTTTTTTGAATACTTTATTATTATGTTGGCATTAAAAACACCGGCAATATGCTATGAACATTTTATATTTTTTTATTACACAAAATTGAATATATAATATGTCGTTAAAATACGACGAGAAAAGGTTGCAAGAGGTTCATCACTTACTTACATAAGTGACGGCGGCCTGATAGGAAATTTTAATAGTGGCTGACGCATGGACAACCCGGCCTGAAAAGGTTAAAAATATCAAATAGGCGGTTGGATTTGAAACGTGCTTATAATATTATAATGATTACATTATGCAGGCGATTTTTTAGAGCAATCCGTTTTGATTTCACGCCTCGAAGTTGATCATAAAAATGATACGGTATCAATATTCTAACGCAAACAAGCTTTTGCAATCAGATGTCGATTTATCACTTGAATACGAATCGGATTGTTCTGCCATGTTGTTTTTACTGTGAAGTGACGTCACACGGTAAGTTATTTTTCGACATTAGACAAGCGCATTGTAAAGCATTTAAATTGTGATTCTCTTTATAACAATTTAATAACAATTCACTCAAAACCAATTTACCAACGAAATGCGCAAAAAAAAATATTAATTTATAAATAAAATAAAAATCTTTTTTCGTTTCGAACTTAGGTACTTACAGTGTTCGTTGAGTTGAAGTATTTATTGCTTGTGGTGTTTTTTCCATATCTTATGGAAAACAACATTTTCAGAATTATTACACTTTGAAACAAAAAAATAAATGGTAACTAATTTTAATTCACCGGTCTTGTCTCACCAATTAGCTGTCCTTCAAAAGAAGAAGAATACGAAAAGATAGTTTAAACCAGTGATGCACAAACCGCGGGCCGCATGCGGCCCTTTTTGAATTTTGTGGCGGCCCTTAAATCTTTTTCTCAAACATATGGAAAGGTTGAGCAACTGAGTAACAAGCAGTTCTCGTAGAAACACTTATGTTGAGATAAACTCTATTAGGAGTCCATATGCTCCAAATTGGGAGCGGACATGGTAAAAAAAAAAAGCTTTTTCTTCAACGAAGGAGAATAAATCGGTTCATAGAAATAGGTTTACAAATATTATGTCAAATTAAAAAGAATTGCTTAAACATAAATGAAACATAAATATTTCACAATGAAACGATTTTTAATAAGCAAATCCTTTTTTTGCATGGCGGTTAAAATAATATAATGGAACCTATTAATTTATATAAATTCACTTAATCTTTTTTACACGATTTTAAGGCTGTTTTACATGGAGCGTTCATATGTTCTGTACAAAAAAGGATTGAGCGTACTTATTTTTTTTTCTTTGCGGCCCGAACCCACGATAATTTGTTTGCCAGTTGTGCCTTATTCCACATATGGCCTTTTGCCTATTATGGCATAGTTACTCTCTCTCAAATTATAGTGTATTGCGTCCGACTCTATTTCTCTTAGCGTTCCTATCCTATGTTGATGGCTTTAATTCGTTAAAATCATCATCTCCGTGTCTTTCTTTCCGTATACAAATATTTAACGATCGACCTTTTTTTTTCCTTTGATGATGTAATATTAAAACTAGTGCAAATGCGTAAAATATTTTGAAGTTATAAGATAATACGAGATAAATGCGATGAGAATTTTCTGTAAGTCACTCGAGGTCAACTCGAGAAGAAATGACATCACAAACACCCATGTTCTCAAATTTCAATTGATAAAATCTATGACCCATGTTTGAAGAAAAAATCTAAATTAAACCACAGATCTAAAACTATAATTACGAATATTCCTTAAAAATTAAATCTAATAATGTACATATGTTGGATGTAATTGTATCCTCATCAAATATTTTATTTTAATAAAACACTAAAATAATTCATGGACTGAATGGGTTAATTCACACTTGAATACACTATAATACCACGCAAATCATCACGATATCATGAATTATATATAAATAACCCTGCAGTGTCTATTACCAACTTTATTGATTAAATTTTAATGTTAAGAGGGCTTTGTTATTTCATTTGAAAGTACCATAGCAACTGTGTTTACATATCAAGTAAATAAATATACGCAATTTATTTCTTTAGTTACTTACGTGACTGAACTCGCGAAGAAAGTGAAAAAAAAACATATTATATTTTTCTGGTATTTGTACATTTATTATTCGGTAATAATTCGTTAGGTTTTTTTATATTACCTATTCTGAAACTAATATAATTTAAAATTTCGACTGAAGGTGCTTGGTGGAAATTTAATAATAATTTAGAATTATTTTCATTTTGATTTTGTACTTATGTACACTTCCATACAATTAATTTTATGGAAGTGTACAAAATTAAAATCAAAATAATTTATTTTACGCATTTGTTTTGGGTGGCAATGTTGCTTCTTTACGCTGTTTACCACATCTTTACGCGAAAATACTTTACGTATTAAATATTAAAAATATTCATTTCTAGTATTGCTTTCAATTTTTGATGTTACTTTAACCTTTACCTTCAATTTTATTTTTTAAATCATATTGTTCCACGTTTTATAAAACAATCAACGATAGATTTTAGACAAGGGTTTGGAGTCAGGTGTTTTGTCGGAAAAACCGGAAAAAAGTAAATTAAAGATATTGAAAAATGATTCTATTCACTATTTTGATTAATGAAATCGACTACAATCTATTCTAGTAACCAGAGTGATGTAATATTATACAGATATGTGATTTAAACGGTAATATTTGAAAAAATAAATTCGAAGTTGGAGTCTTTTTTATTCGACGCTACAGCCCTGGGGTTTACGCTACAATTTCATATCGACTTTGGAAAGGAAAAATGACGTAACCCATAGTTGTTTCAAAGCAGCTTTTTTTCGATAATCACAACGTAACCAACATGGAACACGTTCCATCAAAGGATGTAAGCTGCAAATGCCGAATAAGTATCTAAATTTAGCTTTTAAGTTTGAAAAAGATGGGCATGTGAAAATTGAGATCAAGAAAAAAGACTGTAAAAAGGTTTTTCCTAGACAATTTCTTAAATTAATATTAGATTATGTCAATTAAACAGCAGTTTAGAAGTATCCGTGCACTTCAAGTTTGTGTATAATTCATAATTAGCATATGTCACAAAATCATCAAAACACGTTTTTTGTGCCTCCTGTAAAATTTGCCATGTGTGGGTTACGTCATTTTTCCTTTCCACAGTCGATATATTATTATCTATTTTTTTTGCATAACGTAAACCATAGCTAACGTGACTGACGACTATCGATATATTTATAAGTAATTAAATATTTTATTTTCATTATTTTAAATAAATATTAAAATTCCACTTATCTTCTGAAATTATAAGTTGAATTTTTATAACTAATGCAGCATTCCGCGAAACAACCTGGCTTGCAAGAATTTCGGATTTTACGACCCGAAATTCCTGTCGACTCATGCAGTTTTTGTTGGCGGTCATCGCTGTCCGATTTTAGCTTACCTGTAAAATTTCTAGTATTGCCACTACCACCACCTGTGCAAATTATTATTATTACAAGACTTACCTGCTGTGTTGAAAAACCACCAAACACTCGTTTGTCTATATCAGCGATAGGAAACTGATGCTACGGAGCTGTGTGACATTTCTTTCGTACGAAAAGTTTGGCACCCGCTATCAATGAACTTTTCGGATGGATTAAATACAATAGATAGGTCTACTGTTAATCTTCCGGAAGCTAAATAAACTGTTTAAAAAAATATATAGATTACCAAGAATATAATAAAAGTCACTATACTTAAGAGGGTTGACAGATTTTTTTATAAACAGCTAAGTAATGAAAATTTTAACTCTTAAGATTAAACAAACCTCTAGCCTGTATAAATGGGTTATTAATTGATTTGGCATTTACTTGGTAGAACTCCATTTATAACAGATTAAAATAACAAAGTATTTTAGCTCTACAGTTTTTAATAATTTTATTCGTTGATAGCTATTTCGGCTTGCGCCATCGTCAGAACTAATTCTGACGATGGCGCAAGCCGAAATAGCTATCAACGAATAAAATTATTAAAAACTGTAGAGCTAAAATACTTTGTTATTTTAATCTGTTGTATAAATGGATTTATGCAGATTTGACGCACATTTACTTAGGAATTAATAAACACAGATAATCTCCCGCATTTAAAATATGTTAATTACTCAATTACTCTATATCAAGAATATTATTTTTTGAATTGTGGATACTTACCAACTTTTGTCAGTTTTTTTATTGTTAAAAATACATATATATATATATATATATATATATATACAGTTTGAGAAGCACTGATCTATTCGACTGTTTTTTGCGCTTAGGCTAAGATTTATTTTTTGTTTATGACAATTATCGAACTATTCATATTTTTTTTTGTGATTTAAGCTTATTCTATACGTATCCGTAAAAACTTTTTTCCGATGACTATTTTTTCGACATTTAAATGTAGAAAACAAACAAATAAACAAATGATTGTTGCCAAACTAAACTAATGTTTTAAAATAACATCTTATGCAGCGGCTTAAAAGCGATTATCTGTTTACCTAGACAAGCTGTCCGGTAAATATTTACTTATGTTCACATGGGTGTATTTCAACAGATCTAGCTGCCGAGATGTTTGCGGAAGTGGTTAAAACTTCAAACCACAAATAGAAAAATGTGTTGAAACCACGCAAACGTAAATAAATTGGAGGAGAATTAATATAACGCCAAACAACGTAATCAATATCATAGAACTAGTCACAATAGTTGCACTACAAACTTTTGAAATATATTGAAAAAGAAAGTGTGTATATTTGTTCACGTTCAGCTGTCAAAACGAAAACAAACATCAATGATAAACTTAAATACTCGACCAGAATGAGCTTATGAGCTTTCGTGAATGCAACTTGTCTGTCTTATCAAGGGATTCACCAATGCTCTCATAACTTAAATTACTAATAGTTTCACTTTGACTAATGCATCAATTTTGTTAAAGATGCTATCAAACGTAGTTATCTCCAAAAAGTGTAAAATAAAATGAACAGAAAACTAGAGATAGAATAGGGCTACATATTGTTGATCGTGTCGTTGTGGTCAATAAGCTCTAAATAAAATTCACGGAGATAGCCACGTTTGAATGTCATCGAATCTTGAATTAGTACTAAGTATATTGCTAGTTTGTATCTGTACATTATTGATCTATATGTCCAAATGTATGCATCAAGTTGATTGCATCTTCGTTTTTTTTAAATATATGAATATATAGAGAGATAATGCCAATGAGATCGTTTTAAATTTTATATCATGATGCTTTGACAAATCTATATTAATAAGATATTTGTGTTTCTCAAAGCTTTCACGAAATATTCTTGTGTTGCTTTAAGTTATTTACTTCCCACTTTGGACTATTTGGATTTCATTTTAAAAATCCGCTGATATGAACGCGTAAATGTACTGTTTTTTTTGTGGACGCGATACGTTTTACCTAGACGTGGTCACCAGAACCATAGCTGAATTGATATTCTGCCTTCGTTCTTTTAGGTTCTCTACCTATTATCCTGCAGTGCGGATTGTGGTGCGACCAGCTCACAGCACGTCCAAAACATCCTCATCTTCATCAGACTTCTCAGCCATTGGGAATTCTACATAATCCATGAGTTTAAGTGAAGTGAAGTGAAGAAAATCCACCAGTGAGTTTTCTATATTTTGTGTTAAGTGTTTTAAAGCATGAAACGTTCATCGTTTTATGTTTAAAGTAATATTTTGATATTTCTGAATATTCCAAAAATTCTGGTCATCTTCCCGAAGACTATTATTAAAACAATTCGCTTCACGTGTAAACTAAAATCATTGATGTCAAGTCTGTAAAAGACATGTGGATTAAATTTATTTTAAAGTTGCAATGATGTATTTCGAAAAGCGCTTTATGCTGATCTATTTTACTTTAATTTTACTACTGTGTCAAATAAAAAATGGCGTTGCAGCACTCAAATGTCATTGTGATATATGCCTTAAGAGTAACAACACTTGCGAGACAGATGGTTATTGCTTCACCTCTACATCGCTGGAAAATGGAGTCATCACGTACTCTTACAGGTGTCTCGATCGTAAGATGATGTTCCCGCTAGAAAATCCCATTCTGTGCCTCTCCACCGATGCGAGAAACGATACTGTCAAAATATACTGTTGTAGAGAAAATATGTGCAATAAAGATGTTAAACTGCAGCTACATGTGAAGTCAGAACACCACGAGAGCTGGGTGCATGGTAACAGTAAATGGAAAACTGCTGCTCTGATTTGTTTCCCAGTGTTCGCAGTCTGCACCCTGGCTGCAGGTTTGCTCTACATTGTTAGAACGAAGTTCCCTCGTAAACAAGCACCCCGTTCTTTTTACCCTGTCGATGATTCTGTATGTGAACTTACAAACCCCATTCTGGGAGCCGCGACGATTAGAGATATGATCGAACTGACAACTTCTGGGTCCGGTTCCGCAGGCTTGCCTCTCTTGGTTCAGAGATCTATTGCCAGACAAATTCAACTGCTTGACATAATTGGGAAAGGACGCTTCGGTGAAGTTTGGCGAGGGAGATGGCGCGGAGAAAATGTCGCCGTTAAGATATTTTCTTCGAGAGAAGAATGCTCGTGGTTTCGCGAAGCAGAAATATATCAGACTCTTATGTTGAGACATGAAAATATTCTAGGTTTCATTGCCGCTGACAATAAAGATAACGGAACTTGGACTCAACTCTGGTTGATTACTGACTACCACGAGAACGGTTCTCTTTTCGATTTCCTAAATGTGCGAACTCTCGATCCAATAAATTTGGTTAGCATGGCGCTGTCTATCGCTACCGGATTGGCACATCTCCACATGGATATAGTCGGAACCAAAGGTCTTACCAATCATTCCACAGGTAAACCAGCAATCGCTCACAGGGATCTAAAGTCTAAAAATATTTTAGTCAAGTCAAATTTAACATGCGTGATCGGAGATCTCGGTTTAGCCGTAAGACACGACGAGACACGTGATACGGTTGATATTCTGGCTACAAATCGAGTTGGAACAAAGCGGTACATGGCACCTGAGGTATTGGACGAATCGATGGATAGTCAGCAGTTTGATCCATTTAAAAGATCGGACGTGTACGCTTTGGGGTTGGTATTGTGGGAGATGGCGAGAAGATGCAGCGTTGGCGGGATGCAGTGTGATAAATATCAACCGCCCTATTACGACGTTGTTCCTCCTGATCCGTCTCTTGAAGAGATGCGGCGGATCGTTTGCTCGGAACAGAGACGACCGAGTATACCCAATCGTTGGCAAGCTGACCAGGTTCTTCAGGCTATGTCTAAAATAATGAAAGAATGCTGGTACCACAATCCTGCTGCTCGCCTTACTGCTCTACGTATTAAAAAGACCCTTGCAAATATCGGAGTTGAAGAACACATTAAAATATAATCAAAACCCCCTCTACCTCTTCTCACGATGTGAGAATACGAAGTGAGAATATTTCGTTCAATTACAATATTTTCCATTTTTATATACTTGTAACCTATTGTAGTATTCTAGCAATTTTTGTGTATTCAATACAACGTCAATGTACAAATTAATACAATATTTAATAAATTCAGTAAGAATGTTAATTTTTAAAAAATATTAATACCATTATTACCTTTATTATCATTACTACCAGTTTATGATAATGTTGTTATTTTATCTTCAAATTCAATCATTAAAGTGTAATAAAAAAAAATGTAACAAACATTTTAAAACCATCTGTATTTGGTAAATTATAAAAAGATTTGTCATAGATTTAGGGGAAAAATACCGTGTTGAAATAAGTTTTAAAAATAAATATCTAATCAATAAAAAATAAGGAATGTAGAAAAATAATTCAATATTTTGCATTTAATTCTTTTTTTGAAACAGGTTTGAGTATTTTGTATTATCTAATTGACATCCAATCATGCCGACATTCTATTTTTTTATTTTGTTTATAGAAGAAATAAAATACAACCTGCGCCGTCGTGAATTTCAATTCTTGGCACATTTAATATATTTCTCGTATTTTTTTGCGAGAGTCAAACTCATCCTTTTTTATTCCACTATAAGTGAAAAATATTATCTTGTAATTCCTTGTGAATTTTTAATTAAAATATGTTTGTACTTAATATGAAAAAGAGTATAATATCTATGCCCTATGGCAGCGTTTCCCAAATAATGTGTCGCGACCCGGTACCGGGTCGCATAAAGCAAAATTCCGGGTCGCCAATTTCCTAAAATAAATCTGTATATTTTGTATTGTAACATATACAGAAAGTATGGACATATATATACTGTTTTATTTTACCTTTAGGCCGATATTATACGCCATAACAAATTTAGTGGGTCGCGAAGGAGAAATATTAAAATAACCGGGTCGCGGGGGAAAAAGTTTGCGAAACGCTGCCCTATGAGATTTAAATTTCGTGACCACTGGTCCAGATTTCGTCATTATGTTTTTTATTATTTGTTTTGAGTATAAACTGAGTATATTGTGCAAGTCGTTGTGATTAGATAGGTATTTGTATAACTTGGCCGATGTTTTTTTATTATTTTAAATATTCATATTTTAGTAGGTTTAAGTGAAACACAATTATTGGTGGTTAAATAATTTTGTTTATGTATCTGTAATTTATTTAAGACTAAAAATATTTGTGATGTGCTAGGGAAGAAAACGGGATAAAATCCCAATGGCTGTGAAGGTAAATTTGGTTTGGTAAAATTTGAAAATCGTTTAAGCAATTGTCATATTCGTTTTATAATCGAAGCATATCTATAATATAAATAAATATATTTATCGAAGTAAAAGAAGTCAAAGTCGTATTTTAGAATTTAAATTGCCTTAAAAAGGTTAAATATTACATTATTGTATACACTATTATTTGTATCAGGTATGCGCAACCTTTTTCTTCTGGCGGACAGCATAAAAAAAATTATGGTGGTTTCGGGCCACAAAGAAAAATTAAATTTAAATTACGCTCACTCCTCTTTTGACACAAGGGATACTTTCTGCGGAAAACAACCGTGTAAAAATATAAATCAAAGATATGTTACATTACATTTGTTATTTCGAAACCGTGCAAAAAAGGGATGAGATGTACTTATTTACAAAAAAGTATTTGGATATGCATATACACAATGTATTTATAATTAACGGTTAATGCGATCTTTGTCTTATATGGATATTTTAATCTATTGTTTCAAAATATAATTTAATAATTTATTAATTTTATTTACATGTACATTACAAACGAATTAAAAACTATTAACTTCTTACTTTTGCAATGAAAAAAACAGGATATAACAGAATATTTAAAAAAAGCAAGTATTAAGCTCATCAGTAAGCCTATTTTTATTAACAGATTTATCCAGCTTCGTCATCGGTAAAGCTTTCTCACATTTGCTAAATTCAATTATGTATTGTAATTTAATTTAAGATGAAATATTCGAAGGCTACTAAAAAACCAAACATGCGTCCCTCGGATTGTGCATCCCTGATTAATATGAATGTTTATATAACAGATATGTCACTACACATCATAACTAAAAGAGGATTGAGGAATTCACTTTGATGACAATTTTCAATTTACAAATTGTTGTTTTTATTTTAGTGTATAATAAACATTTATTTTTGTCTGCATTATCTATATGTACCAATATCTTTAATATAGTTTTATATTATGAGACCTTTTGTGAATTTAAAATTATTGTTAAAGTGCGAAAATATTTATTTTTCCGTATTTTAACACCAAATGTTATTATATAATATGCGATTTTTTATAAGAATTGCTGTATTTTTTCCTTTCATTTTATAATGGTTATTTTTTTTAATTATTTTCAGTACTCGCCATCACGATAATATTTGTTTAGTTTTACATACATATCTTGTATATTTTTTTAAAATTATAATGTATCTATGTTCAAAAAAGTATTATTTTACAAGTACATATTGGCAATACATATTTCGCCCTCACGCAGAATATCTATCAATCTTTGGGTGTTACTATATGTACCTAATGATGACATAACCAGAACTGGACTAGTCATTATTGTTGTTGAATTCGAAGAGTTGTATATTGTTTTTTTTTTGTTTTTAATTAAAGCAATTATTTTTAATTGAAACGTTATCGTAACTACCAGATTCGATTTATAGACACTCACTTGGGGCGGCTTAGAGGTGACGAGGGTAAAACCACCAAAACAATTGTTTTGAGAAAATAGCAGAAACACTTTTTGTACTTAAAATATTTAACGGTAACTTATATTTAACTGCAAAAAAATATAGATGAGAGATCAAGATTTTCGATGAATTCGGCGATAACTTTGTGGAAATTTATTTTTAATTAATATGTAATTTAATTTGATAGTTATGCTATTTCATTCGTTCAAAATGTAACACATGTTTCGCCATTTTGAAAATCACCAGAAAAAAACATCGCCAGATTTACGAATATACTTCTCTTGTTGAATTTTCGACAATTTAATGCCCTTTATTATATCGTAGATCAGCGATTTCCAACCTGGGATGCGTGGACTATTGCTAAGGGAGGCGCGAACAGTGCAAAATATTTATTTACCCTTTAAAACGTGTCTTTATTACTATATGAAATAAAGGATGGGGAGGCGCGAAGATATTTTTTTCTTCAAGTGGAGGCGCAGTAACAAAGGTTGGAAACCACTGTCTTAGATTAAATATTTTTATGAAACAACGATAATGGTAGTCTTTTTTCGATGGATTCGGCGGTATAATAAAATCTTAACATTAACTTAACCTAACTGTAACTATGTCTAATGACGCTTCTCAAAGAGGCGAGACACTTGTCACATTTTGTTACACAGCAAGTGGAATTACAAAGTAATCAAACTTAATTTTATGTTTTCATAAATCAAAAGTTTGCTTTTATAGTAATGTTGCTTTGAAAAATATATTATCTATATGTTATACGAAATAAACAATCAATAAATATTTTTTTCGTAATTTCTCCCTGGTCACCCTAAGCCCCCAACTTTAGATAGCAATTAGGCGAGAGCGAAATACAAGTAACTGCTTATTTTTTAAATTTAAATTTTTCTTTTCAAATTAAGCATCTGAAAAATATTAAGTATTTACTTTAGTATCTCTGTAAACCATTAACAAAATACTATGTGCTTAATTGCTTTTAAAGTGACTCTCGTATTACAGTATTCTACTAATTTTAACAATCGACAGCTCACCGACTGTAATTAATTACAGTTGTTGAACTCTTCTAAATTATTTTCGACGAGTTTAAGTTAATGAACTGAAAGGCTATGTTTTACGTGTAGAGTGAACTCTAAATCTATACATATGTACTGGTAAGCTTCGATCTCAATTTTACACTAATTTCAAACATGAATACTTTTTACATTTTTTTTTCAACCTCACATATATTTTTTTTATATGCCAAGTACAATAACTTTGTTAAATGCTGCCCTCCTACACAGCAAAATGCTTAGTCGTAAAAATAAAATTATAGCCTTGGTGAATGATCTCATAAAGGAAGCATTTCCTTTCTTTTTGCTTTGTTTAGTGCGATATAAAACATTATATTCATTCTAATTAGCCAGTTGTATTTATTACTACTTTATGTATTACTACATTTACCGAAATGGGGCAATTTTTTTTTTTTGGAAAGGGAAGAAAAAAACATTGTTTTTAATCGAGGTCAGTATTTTTTTTATACACATTATTAAAATATTATTCTGTATTTAATATGAACATATTTTTTTGGATCAAAAACCTTTCTTGTAAACGCACCAGACGTGGCCAACTATTTAAATGTGGCTTATTTAAAATTGACGGTGGAAAATCAAGTATCACGGAAATGTTTGAATTTCCCGATTTATATCCAATAAAACGAAAGTGGACCACTTGTTTTTATCAAATGATACGTACAAATCAATCTTGCATTTTTTTTATATTTTGAATCTGCCATCGTCTACACCAGGGTATCCCAAACTTTTTTTAGAATGGAACATTTAGAAACTTAGGACATTTTAACGGAACACTTTTTTTTAAGTTGGGTAATTAATTACTAAAAGTTAAAATACCAACAAATATGTTATTAATACACTCATCTGACAAACTCAACTAGAAATCATTTTTTGATTAATCTTTACTTTTTTATTTCAAATTAGTATCACTGAAATCAATTCGATTTTTTAATCTAATTTAGCGGTGACAGAAAATGGATGTTGAGCCCTCGTATCATCCTTACTAATTATCGAAAAACATTGCAAAAGAGGTTTTTCAAGTTATGTAGGTGTTGGAGGAACACCTTTTCTGGTTCCGCGGAACACTAGTGTTCTGCGTAACATAGTTTGGGAAACCCTGGTCTACACTTATTCTGTACATTATGTCTTTTATTATTGTGTTGTTAAATCTTAATTTTTTTGTATAATTTAAATATTTTTATTACATATTATATAAAATAAATATAATTTACACCGCCATTGTACATTCCGTAAGTGAGTTAAATATTTCTTCTTAGTTCAAATAAACTAAATACTTTATTTATCTGCTACTTATTTACTGTGCTGTCATTGTGTTTTTTTATTATTTATTAAAGTAATTGTGATACAAATAAATACAAAAATCTTTTTTTTTGAAATGTGAAAAATAGAAAAAAACGAGAGAATACAAGGCAGAAAAAATGATATTAACACCTTTCTAAATATTGAAATAATATTCTTTTTCTCAAAGTATCGTAAAAACGAATTAAATTAATACTCACTGAAATAGTATTTTATTTCTAGAATAAAATTATACAATTCACAAAAACACTAAATATAAACGTGATTGTACTTAAAAGTTAAATATATAAAGCTGACCATTTTGTTACTTAGTTTACTTTACTTGTCAATGATTCATATGTAAAACTCATTTTATGATACAGTGCTGAAAATACGAAAGATTTTTTCAAATAGACTAAACATATGTAACATTACAAGCTGCATAAAAACTTTTGTTCATAGATCTTAATTTGATTCAATTATATTAGCGCCATTTGCATTAATATAATATATAACAAAAATATACCTTAGTATTCTGTCTACCGATCAAAAATCATTTTTTTATGTTGGTACCCTTACACTAAAACAGTAATTTTCCGTAAACTTTGAAAACTTGGTTCCATGTTCGAATTTCAAAAACTCAAAATAGTTAAATCTGCCATACACCGGAATACCAATCACAACAGTTTTTTTTTCTTAATTCTTTTTTTTTTATTATAAAATTCGGATTTGTATTGTAAGGTAAATGTTTATTATTATATTAAGATTATATGATGTTTGCTGTATTACAAGAGACTGTTATTGTATGTATATTGGAAGCCATGCCATAATGGCCAATGCATTTGATAGCGACCAAAAGTCAAGATTGAAATGAATATAGATTAGATACCACATAATATATATTAAACTTAATGTTTATAATGTCTAGTATCTAAGATGAAAATAAATTTTTATGTTTGAAAATATATGAGTTTTCTTACGCCCAATACTTGAGACCAATTGTATTGAATTAAAATTATTAGTAAAGAATTCACCAACTGATTATTAATAAACATATTTTACTCTGCTTTTTTATAAGTAGTTAAAAAACATATAAAACAAATAATTTGCAAAATACTTTCACTTTCAGCCATCGATGTCCTTTTTCAACAATCGATTCAATAGGTCTAAGCTTATAATAATGCTCAAAATCTTCTCGTAGTATAGACCCGCTGTAACCTACCTATAGTGCAGATATTGGGACGCTATAGGAATACTACGTTGTAGGGGACTAGACAGCCGTACAAAATTTCAGGTTAGGTTCATTCAATTGTATTTTGTGAATTGAGCGAAATCAGCAAATCAAAAATTTTCCCTATTTTTAAATATGTATATTTCATAGAATACGACTATAAAATTCAAGGGACAAACCACTATTGACAAATATTGATTCAATGCAAGTATATTAAATATGTATTTATAATATAATTTCATGTTGAAAGTTTAGCGTTTTGTATACAACTACGCTATAGGGGAGTTTACTGTAATTGTAAGCATTACATATCGACTGTGGAAAGGAAAAAGGACGTAACCCTCAATTTTCCAAAACAGCTTTTATTCGATAATCACAATGTATACAACTTGACACACATTCTATTAAAAGGATGGAAGCTGAAAATGCCGAATAAGTATCTAAATTTAGCTTTTAAGTTTGAAAAAGATGACCTTGTAAAAAATTAAAACCAAGAAAAAACACTGAAATAAAGGTTTTTCCGAGACAATATCTTTAATTAACATTAGGTTATGTCAATTAAACACCCGTTTAGAAGTATCCGTGCACTTCAAGGTTGTGTATAATTCATAATTTGCATATGTCAAAAAAATCATCGAAACACGTTTTTAGCGCCTCCTGTAAAATTTGATATGTGTGTGTTAAGTCCTTTTTCATTTCCATAGTCTTATTGAAACTTATCAGCGGTTCTAGAATATCACTAACACTAAATTAATATACTTTTGTACTTTATTTACATTTTATTTAACAAGGTCAGGACCGGTTTCGCTCATGGCGAGCTCATCAGTTGACAATGCTCGCCCTGGCCTTGTTTAATAAAGTGGAAATAAAATACGAAGGAATATTGTGTTTTATTAATATAATGCCTTTCCAGCAAATTGACAGTGAACACCCTAAAAGTGAACAAAATTAATAAATAAAAAAGTATTTTAGTAACTACAATTTTATACTTTCTGAGATTTAAAAAAGTAATTAATTACTCTTAAAAAGTAATTAATTAATCATAATACGTTTCGTAACCACGAGTGGGATTTAAGAGATAAGAAATCTAACAATATTTTTGACATAACTACCTGAATCTCTTTTTAAATTTATTTTTAACATTGGTGTACAATATATGCATTAGTTACCCTATATGTTATTGAATAGAGCCTCAAAACAAGCTTATATAGACTTCTTTACTGTGTTTTATTAGTTAACAACTGTCATCCAACCTGTAAGCTCCTGGACTGGGTAGAATAAATAAATAGAAGAAATCGAGTTTAAAAAATAATCCCATTTTATAAATAGCAACATAATAACTCACAATACAATTGAACCACTGAGAAGTGAAGTGTGCCAAGTAGCATTTTATGAAACATTAAGTTTTAATATCCTACATGTTTTATCGAAAAAGAGAAGTAAGCTATCTGATTGATTGCAACTCATTAGTATTATTATTTGTTTGCTTTATTTCGATTCTACACCCCCCTCCTTGCTCCCTTTAAAAGAAAAAAAACCCAAACTACATTTTGTAATTTCATAATTTTTAAATGTTAGAATCAATCTTGCTTCATTGCTTAAGCAAACTTTGCGATAGTAAGTCTGAAGATGCCTCTGAAAGAGGCGAAACACGTGTCACAGTTAGTAACACAATTCGTGGAATATTCAAAGTTAATTTAAATTTTCTATTAAAATGAACTTCCACAAAGCTACCGCCGAAACCATCGAAAGTAGGAGAAGTAAGCTTATTAAATACTCGCTGAAATAGTGTTTTCTTTCTAAAATAAAAATATAACCATTTTGTTACTTAGCTCACTTCACTTCTCAAGGGTTCAAGTTCAATATACATATATTTATAATACCCTTTTCTATGTTTTCTTTATATCTGTTATCCAACATGTAAACTTGTGGCCATTTCATTAAATAACGGAAGAATCTTAGTTTTGAAAAAACCCCAACAGTCATGAAATGTTTATGTACGTCATAGGCAGTTTAAAAAATCTCTTCTGGCAAAATGCGTACGGCAATTTTTAGCCCTTAATAAGTTTTCCTGCAAATTCAATATAATAAGTAGTATACTTACTAACTATAATCCAAGCTCTAAACTTCTGACCTATATAAAATAAAATACATTAAAAATACTCTCGTGACTATGAAAATCTATGTTTGTCCTAAGCCGTTTCTAAAATCCCTTCTGGCTAAGTTTTTTTTATCGAAAATATTCGCCCATAACTGTTAACCAATCGATGCATAATAATATTATAAGTATATACAGAGTAATAACATGTATTGAATAAAAATGGTTTTATTGAATGTCGAAACGCTATAGCTAAGAAAGTGTTCGAGACGACTTTTTACATTTCGCATTACGTAATTTATTACCTATGCTTATAAAAAGATAGCCTTCAGTGGTCTACAAATACAACTCGAATATTATTATAATATTATTACAAGAAATGAACGCCACCCAATGAGACACTACTTAATAAAGGCGAATCAAAGTAAGAACTAGTATCTCCAATCCCGGGATCCCGTCTAATTGCATGATCCCAAAATCTTGAAGTAGTAATCCTGGAATTTCTGGATTGAAGATAAGCGAAATTCGCGAGTGAGTTTAAAAAACTAAAGGTGTCACATTTAATTTTTTAAGTGAATCCGTAAATTCCTGGATTTTTTTAATCGGACAGCGGAATCGGCAAAATCGGAAGATTCTTTTGTAGATTATTTTTAAATCTCTAAATTTCAAGATTTTTTGGTGAATGATCTATTCCGGGATCCTGGGATTGAAAAAAATATAAATTACGAAATCCCGAGATTACAAGAAGGCTCCAGGACTAGATGCTCTCCTATTCTTGAGATTCAATTTAAGCGCTCTTTAATTTCAACTTGTGTTCGTATAAAGTGCATATATCTACTAATACGTTTTTTAATACTTAACATCACAGCTGATTGCCAATGAGCCTAATATTTTTTGGAGAAAAGTAGAAAAGACATTCCGAATAACCAATTCCATATTCGCAAATGTTAATATTAATTTTACCAATACTTACGACTGAAACGTTCTAATTACCTATCAAAGCTCGTATTGAAACGTGCTTTAATTCTTATTTATTTATTAATGAAAATTCTTCTTTCTATAGTATGGATTCCAAATTTCTAATTCAAGCATTCATTAACAAGGGCTAAGTTAATACTTTCGATGGTTTCGGCGGTAACTTTGTGGAAGTTCATTTTAATAGAAAATTTAAATTAACTTTGATTATTCCACGTATTGTGTAACTAACTGTGACACGTGTTTCGCCTCTTTCAGAGGCATCTTCAGACTTACTATCGCAAAGTTTGCTTAAGTAATTACTTAAGCAAACTTTGCGATAGTAAGTCTGAAGATGCCTCTGAAAGAGGCGAAACACGTGTCACAGTTAGTTACACAATACGTGGAATAATCAAAGTTAATTTAAATTTTCTATTAGGGCTAAGTTAGTTTCACTTTAATTTTCAATAGAGTCGAATGTTTATGTGACAACTTTTTAAAGAAATTTTCCATACAAAATTTTAAATGACATTCAGTCGGCAGATTCAAATCGTTCGACTCTCGATGATTTGATTTTTATTGATAACAAGTTGATTTGGCTACTTTTTATAGTAAAAACTTGTTGATTTTCATACACTTACAGTACGAATTTGAAACTATGTACATAAACATAAAAGGTATTAAAAATCCCTACCGAAATTAATAAAAAAAGGTTCATTGGCAAAAAAAATAATTGAGTGTGTTTGATATTGCCTCATTACTCTTTTACGCTATTTGAAGTAAATAATTATTTACTGATGGTGAAATAAAATATCAAAATCCCTTGTTACTCAATTGCATGATCATCACATGACGTATAACGCAAGAATATAAAGACATCTCAATAAATTAATCCAACAAAAAATGAACTGCAATATTTATTTAATCTATTGTTTTTTTGATAACATAAGAAACGACTTACTTTTTTTAGTTAGGGCAACATTGAAACATTTATTATTGTTTAAGTATGTTTTTTTTTTTTAATAATCTTCGCTCATATCTCGTCAGTGTTCAAGTTGTGTGTGTTCAACAAAACTGGCGTGCGAAAAAACTTGAATAACGAAAAAAAACCTGCATATTTTTTTCTATCGATATTTTTACATGAACATTTCTGCGCTTGTCAAACTTTTGAATCATAAAAATAAAATGTGCGATTGTCAAAGTAGGTTCATTGTGTAGTAATTATACAAGGTATAATTATACAATTCTAGTCGTAATTGTATACTGTTTTTTTAATTATGTATTATACGACAACATATAGAAAATCGTTTTAAGATACACTTCGGAAATAAAGGTTCTTAGTGTGACACAAAACTACACAGGACGAATTTTTCGAATACTCATATTTTTTATGGTGTTTAATGTACTGTCATTTGTTGGTGGAAAATCCATTTGATGCATTTGAATAGAACACATTTTTTTAACTAAACACAATTAAATAAAATCATTTTCCGACTGCGTCTATCGGTTAAAAATTCTGGCAAGTAGAGAAAACTATTTATAATAAACAGTTTTAACTCGTGTCGAACAAAACCGGTCCAGACATTTATTAAAAATGTAGTAAAATAGTAAAAATAATAAAACATTTTTAGTACTTTTTCCACATAAAATTTATTGGATCAGGACCGGTTTCGCTCATGGTGAGCATTGTCAACTGATAAGAAATACAATGAAACAGTGATATTTATACAAAATTTAAGTAAGAAAAACAAGGTATGACAAAAAATTGGTATTACAATTAAGCAAACGAATTGAAGCAAAATACAAGAAAAATAAACTATAAATAAAAAGTTGAAGACCGCTTAGCAATGCAAACTATTACAACAAAAATCAATTAAGTATGAATTATCATTAACAAAGTAAAAACCAACAATTAATGTATATAATAAATGAATCTTTATGTCTGTCGTAAAATAGTGTGATATATTGCCTTTCCACCAATATATTAAATTAAAAACATTACAAGTATTATATAATACCTTATCAAACATAAAAATATCTAGATTGACAAAAATAAGGTTCAATATATATGCATTTAAAAATATGAAGAACTTTGAGAACCAATTTCCATATAAATTTAGCAAATATTTTGGCGGGCTCTTTTGTTACACACAAAGATCGCATGCAAATGAAAACTGCCACGAGATAAAAAAAAAAAAAAACTATTTTGATCAGTTTAGGTAGGCTAGATCTACCTGACGAAATATAAAACAAATTATATTGCTACTTTTTAACACGTATTAAAACCTTGCATTTTTTATTCTATATTTTGTCACTCAAACTATTAAGGTTGACTAAAAAATGTTTTTTTCATCACTGCGGACCGTCAAATGTTTAAAAAACTGTTTGTTCAACAACCCTACCCATTTTAAAGAAGGCAGAGAAAAATGTATTAATTTAGAAGCATAAGTTTTAGCCAGAACACACCATCTTACAGTGTATAGTATGTGAACGGAAAAATGGTACAGTTTTGCTGCCAATTAAAAAATATGACTATATATAGAAGAAAAAAGAAATAATGCAGTTCAAAAAAATATGCCTTGAAATACATATATGTTTCTTTCATTCCGTTTTCTTTGGTCGTGCTGTGATTTTGAAAACATCTTCCATCTCGATTAATTTCTTTTTATTGTCAATACACCTATCCCTCGATTTACACGGTACCTTTTTTACACGTTTTCGCTTTTACACGGTTTAAAAAAGTCAACTTTTAATTTAATAGAAATTTTTAATTCTTCATATTCGTAAGTAAAAAACGAGAACATAATTTTTAATTACGTGTTTTATATCTTGAATAATATTTGTAGCCTTATTATGTCGAAAGAAGTAAAAAGAAAAGTTATTTCGTTAGCAAAAAAATAAAAATATTGGATCTTTTACAAAACGGAGAAAGAGTAATAGATGTTGCTAGATTATTATAGCATGAATGAAGCTACAATAAGAACCATTAGAAAAAATGAAAACTCAATTAGAAAGAGTGTATCAGCTGGCACTACGAGTACGAACACAACTTCATATATCAGAGATATTGCAATGGAAAACATGGAGAAAGCATTAATGATTTAGATAGAGGACTGAACTCAAAAACGGATGCCAATTGATACCAATGCTATTACAAATAAAGCATTGCGGATTTATGAAAAAATAGAAAATACCATCCTCTTCTTCATCTGAAAAGAAGCATACTTTCACAGCAAGTCATCAAGTCAAGTCACAGTGATTTGTGATAGTGATGAATGATAAAAACTCCACCAACCGTTGCAATATTTTTTTAATGAATCTTTTGGATTTCATTTTTTTGTTACTCTATAAGCTTTACCTGTATTTAATTAATAAAAGAATACGTATGTTTATAATTTTTAATAATTTTGTTTTTTATGTATCTTAGAAAACACCCAAATTATGCGTTTTTCATGTACTTTTCGATTTACACGGTTTTACATTAAAAAATATACAATTTCGATTTACACGTTTTTCTCAGGAACCTATCTACCGTGTAAATCGAGGGATAGGTGTATTAACATTTCCGACTGCATAAAACATATGAATTATTGTAGCTGATCAATTAAATAACGGATAAGTGCTAAAGTAGGAAGATTCAACAGATTAAAAACTTACTTTAAAATGATATAAAAGACACAAAGCTTTGACGAAAGTATACTAAATTCGTATGAAAATACATTAAGAAATCAGCATTCATATCAAAATCATCATATAAGATCAGGTTTTGAAACCTGATTTTTTAAAATCATATTTCTTTTTTCAGAATCCTTAATTTCGAAAGTAATGAAGGAAGCATTTTAAATTCTTCAAGCCAAACTAAAGATCACTTTCAATTCTCGGTGAGAAAGCTTTATATTAAAAATAGTAAAACACTTTTTTATGCTAATTTCACATTATTTATTCAAGATCGATAGATGTTTATAAATACGGTGAAATTATTTCAAAAAAGTGTTTTTTTAGTGTTGATTTTTGTAGCAATTTCTTAACCAGAATCTCACCATCAGTTAAAACATTGTTGCTTAATCCGGCAGTCAATTGATAATATCCGTAACTGATGAAGCCATATACTCACCTGGTAATGGGCGTTGAAATATATGACGGCTACCTAGACACGGAAGATAAAATATTTACATCTCGATTCTCAAAAATAAAATACTTGTTTTTTACCCAATTCAAATGTCGGAGGTCATATGTTTTCTGGTCATGTTTCTAACAAATCAACTAGTCGTGTACCGCAATAGTTCTTCACCAACATTTTAAAGATAAATCATTTCTGTATCTGATAAAATGATAACGTGTGATCCAATTTAGTGATGGACAATTTGCTGACTGGAAAGCCGTGTGAATGGCTCAAATCAATAAAATACACTTTTTTGAAGACGCTATTCGTAATAGAAGATTTACCGTCTTACGGAAAAAAACAATTCATTTTACTTATTTCATGTGATTTTAAGAAAGCACCAACCTTCAAATAGTACTTGTCAAAATTTCATAACAATTGAGGTTTAGTTCACAAGTTACAGTACAGTGGTTTTAGTGACGCTACTTTTGTAATTTTCAAAACAATGGAAAAATCATAATGTCGTGTGTTGATAAAGCATTGCTTTTTAATGGGAAAAAAATCCGTTCGAGCAAAGCAATGGCTTTTCCAGTGTCACTTAAACTCTGTCCCATCGAGATAAATAGTAGATAAGTGGTTTGCTGATTTCTGAACGCTCATTTCATGATTTCTAAGCTGAACGATCTGGTCTCCCAAATGCGGCAGTTGTTCCAGAAAACATTAAAAAGTTCACAATATATGTGCATAGTTTTGACCGATCTTAAATTTAAAATACGTGAGATAACTGACACCTTACAGATATCAGAAGGCAGTTCATTCACCATTTTGCATCAAGTCAAAAAAAATCGAAACATCAAAGTCTTCGCGGACCGGTAATAAACTCTCGCGGACCATAGATTGAAGAACACTGTACTAAACAATAGTATTATTAAAAATATTAGTTTTTAATAAAAAAAAAACTTGTGCGGAAGAATCTTGTGCAGAAGACTCACAAAACCATATTATATAAGATATCTATCTATACTGTAAATGAGTTGGAGAAAAGGCTTCAGAACTTAATGAGGGTATTTCATAATATCTTTTTTATTGGCTTATGATATCTTAATTATTTATACTATCGTCGAACTGTTAATGCTGTCAATTTGATGGCCGGTGGAGAATGTTGCTGCAGGCGTGAATACTTGCCAGAGTAATGCTATATACGCCAATGATTGGTTTCTCGTCGGCTTTACTATCGGTTTCAGTTGGATAATATAATTTATCGTACCAGTTTTTTGTTTTTTGAGATGATGCAATCTATTCAAATTTATATCAAACGGTGTTTTAATTTTCTGTTAACGTCAATTGAGCGCTGTTCTAATTAGGGAACATTGCTAAATTGAATTGGGAATGATGTAATTTTACTGACCTTACCTGGAGAGCATGACCTGATGGATGAGTTGAATAACCACTGCACGACGAAGAATAAAACTTTCTTTTCTTGAATTCTTTGAAAAGTTCAGCAATCAATAAAAATCGATTAATTTACGACCTAAGTCACTACCGGCAAAATATCTGGCTCATTAAAATCGTAACGGCGTTTTTGGATAGAGCAGACCCCCCCCCGCCCATTGAATGCAGAACAACTCGAGATATTCAGACGGAAATAAATGAACTAGCCACCTTTGCAATAATTGAAATATAATAAACGATCACCCCTTCGGATTTCAATAAATGCCCTTAAATGTCAATCAAACCCCTCCCACTAGTAAAAATTATTTTTTTAAATTACATAATGTTCATGTAGGAAATTAATTTCTTGAAATAAAGCAAAAAATATAACAAACTAATTTTAATGCAGAATACCTCGGAAGCACTGACACAAATTAGGGATGCGCCCCCCACGAAAAAAGGTTTAGTATCGCTGATTTAAATAGACGGCTGCATCATGCGATAATGCAATAGCCCATTCGTATCTCGTCCGTGAAAATTTTCATTCTTTCAACATTCTTTATGATAAAATATGAACATGTGAAATAAAAACAATTCGGGGGTCCGCAGATTATTGTTTTCAGATTTAGGGTTCCGTGGCATGAACAAGATTGGGAAGCACTGGTCTGCTGTACAATATGCTACCGAATGGAAAAAAAGTGATTCACCACTAAATAAGAAAAAAATGCCGTGACAAATTGTTTGGGTAATTCTTTTATGATTCTACAAATACACCTGCTAATTGTTTTGGCATAAAAATGCTTATAAAAATATAAATTAACATTTATTCTTAAAAAGGAAAAATACTGTCCGATTATGCAATAAATAGCTGAAGCGTTCTCGTTTTTTCCGCAAAAAATGCAGCATTTTTTTATAACCTGTTTGTCTCTGTATAAAAATGAGAAAAAACACACCATAAATTAAATTTCATAGTACTTATCTCTACGAGACATCTTACAAGCCAAAATAACGACTTTTGTAAGGGTCGCGACCTTTCTCAAACTTTGCATAGAATACCAGATTCTCGAATACCTAAGTGATATTTTTAAATGTATTTCTTTGAATCTATCTGAAAGGTTAATATTTTATTTTTCTATACATAATCAATAATTTAAATATTGTTTAATTTATTATATAATCGTATTCTTAATGAGTGAGTTATTTAAGCTTTACCACCAATTAGATTTTTTTTTTATTAATTAATCTCTTGATTGAAAATATTAAATTAAATAATAATACATACATATATTGCTATTTTATAATTATCGTTATTATGTAGCCATGCTTAGATTAGAGTTTTTTTTATTATTAATTATCTGTATAGGAATAACATTAATCAAATCACTTTTTTTTATTCTATTATGTACATTGTTTCCGTGACGAATCTTACGGGATCGAGTCCCAGTACGAACAGCATTTTTTCAATTGTTTATTCTCTCCTACCCTTCCAATCCTTCAATAACAGAACGTAGGGAGTTTGATTAGTTAACCACCAGTCTTGTCCTAACACAATCTTTCTTTCCTGGCTAGAAAAAGAGAGGTTGAGCGACTTAAGTCACAAATAGTTCTCGCAGAAAAAAACTTTTTTTTAGATAATTCCATTAGAAGGCCATATACGGATTTCTGCGTGAAAGCGAGGCGCCTCTCAAAACTATAACTAAAAGAGTGTTTAGTGTTAAAATCTTAGTGCGGCGCCTGTGCGCATGAGTACGCCGCAAGAGCCGGCCCTAGCCACATGCTCTACATTGGGAGCGGACATGGATTTAAAAAAGCGAATCCTGCCATTAAAAGAAGTGTTAAAAAGAACTGGATGTAAGTCAGTCAATGATTAGTAGTATGCTTCTATCGGTATTCTCGGGAGGATCCAACTATTTTTTGATATGTCGCAACCCGAATACTACAAGGTTCTATGAGAAAATTGTTGACGAAACAGAAGTAACAATGCGGCAGTCTTCCAAGCACCATTATTGGTATACATTGCTATTTTTGTTTCGTCAAATTTGTTCACATTGAACCTTGTAGTACTCGGTTCGCGATGATTAATGCATTTAGAATTGCTGGCATACTTATCTCAAACATGAGTTTTGGTAAGGCCCTCAAATAAAAACAATATTTATTGACAGACATGTATGAAGATTAGTCTTCGGATGACCCGTCGCAGCGAGCTCGAAATTCACACTAAATTTATAGCGGTAATGATATTTGCAAATACCGGTATTGTTAATACTTTAATATAACGTTGTCATCACAATTAAATCGTTCAAATTACACCTGGAGAATAACTTCTTCTATCCACTGTCACGTCCATTATCGCCAGTCTAAAATTTCGTCGTTGCACTTTCAGCTCGGTTAAATAGAGCCGGATGCACCGCTGTTAATTTTAAACGCCCGTTTTAACGCTTCCTTTCCGCTAGCTGTGAAACGCGATACGCCCCCCTAAACACAGCGCATTACTATTTATTTAATCCTCTCCAATTAATTGACATTGCCGGATGACAGCGCGCGGGGGATAGAATCCACATTGACTGACAGATGGCTTGATAATTTTTTTTTGATCAGCTGATGGTATATATTGTTGTCCAAACTGATTCTTTACTTTCCGTTACACTAGAAAATAATGCACACAATTTTTCAACCTAAAACAATTGTATTTCCAAAATGAGCGATATTGAGTTAGATATGCATAATATACCCTTATGGTGGGGAAGATTCAGAAGAATTTTTTGAGACTTCTCTATATGAGGGTGTATGGATATTACCCATGGCTTTATCCAACTGACTTTCTCTTAGGTATGCTTAACTTCAATAACTTGAACGTTCGAAGAGAAATGTATCTGGCTATATATTTCTTTTGACTTATACGAGGCCAAAATGAGAATTCCACCATTCTTGAGAATGTGAATCTAAATGTTCCTGATTATTTTTTGAGGAATCGTGGATATGAATTGTTTGTTCTCCCAAGGCGTAGAACCAGCCTGCCAATGGGGATGCCACTGGGGTGAGCTTTAACGGTATTCAACAATATTGCTTCGTATGTCGACATATTCCACGTAGACGTGGGTGAGTTCCAACAAATACTATTTTTTTATGTATTAAAGTAGAGTTCGTCGGAGCTTACTCAGTTGACTTTCTTGCCAAAAAATTTTTTTTACTGCTTTTAATATTAAATTATACTATTTTTTTTCTCCATTGTAAAAGTTTTAAATTTATAATTTATCAACCTTGTGCAATGTTAATTAAATAAATAAATAAATGCAGATAGGGTAATTTAAGCCTAAAGAATCGACTGGTCCTATTAGTTTCAATATAAAATGTCTAAAACACTGTCGTTTTCAAATTGGAAATTATATTTTTTATACAAATGTTATTTTGTTTGTGTTATTCGTTATAGTATTAAACTACTGAAAAATTCGATTTTTGGAAATAGTACATTTTGCATTATAACCCCACAATAACGGACACTTTTTTAACAGATTTATTGTAATGTCGTTGAAAATGAATGAACGTCGCGTTATCGATAAATATATTTATATAAAATGGTTGTTATTTTCTAAAATTTAATTGATGTTATAGGAAACACACAAAAGCGCCCTTTAACACATAATATGAATACTTATTTGCTAAAAAACAGATTTAAATCGAAAGGTTACGAAATTAATCATCAAAACTTCGGGGATCTTCTCTTTTGAAATACGTTCAAATACGCCTAATTGATGGATGGTTTCTAATACAATTTAAAGGTCGTGTATCTAGCAGTAGCACGTACTTTGGTAAGGTCACTTATTCTTGACCAGCTTTAAAAATATCTCAATTAAACTTTTAAGTTGCTACACTATTCTGTAAACTTTTAGTGAATAGAATAAAACGACATCTTGTCACAAAAACGTCAACTAAAGTAACAATCCAGATTTGTAGGTTGTGTTAGTAGGTTATTGCTATATGAAATAAAGGATGGGGAGGCGCGAAGATATTTTTTTTCAAAGGGAGGCGCAGTAACATGAAGGTTGGAAACCACTGCTCTAAAGGAATGTCTAGATTTATTAATTGATTTGGCATTTACTTGGTAGAACTCCATTTATAACAGATTAAAATAACAAAGTATTTTAGCTCTACAGTTTTTAATAATTTTATTCGTTGATAGCTATTTCGGCTTGCGCCATCGTCAGAACTATTATAGTTCTGACGATGGCGCAAGCCGAAATAGCTATCAACGAATAAAATTATTAAAAACTGTAGAGCTAAAATACTTTGTTATTTTAATCTGTTGGAATGTCTAGAATATAAGATGTTTAGAGTATTCCGACATAACACTTGACAACAGCAGTTTTCGCATAAAATCCTTCCCGTAATTATAAGTTTGTTATATGTACCCTTCCCGATTAATTACAACTTGAATTAATGGTTATTAATTCAGTATGTAGTGCGAATAATGTTTAATAAAACATTTCCGTGAAAAACCTTTTAAAACTCTCCTGAATATCTATTACTTTGAAAAATGGTACGGGGTAATTTTATTAATAAACCACAATCTGATATCTCAAAAAGTATAAGTTTTCAGAAGACATATAAATGTAATTATTCTTCCAGTTTACAACATGCAGACCCATCTCTTCAAAACACCACTGGAATGGTTTAGTCCTGAATGTGAGGAAGATAATAAGGCAGGAAGCAAAGACGTTTCCATCTATGCCTCCATCTACGCCATGCCAATTTCACATGACTATTTTTGTTTAAACATTTTTGTAGTAGATTAAATAAGGCATGAATTAAAATATATTTTGGGGTACAAGTCAATGTGTGTCTTGAAATTCTTGATTACATCAAAAAACTCAAAACTGACAAAAACAGTTTGTAGAAAATTAACGATGAATTAGCCTTTAAGCTTCTCGCTCTGGAACACAAACAAGAAGTGTTATGGTGACTGCATCCATTATTCAATTGACAGAGTCAAGATCAAACAATGCGCACGATACATGCACTCAGACGCCGCTGCATCTTTGTGCCGTTTGTTGCAATTGAATAAAAATAATTGACGCTCGTTAATGCACTATGTAAGCAACATATAAATATATACGACTGTTATGAACCATTCATATACTCAACTCTTTTTTTACACGGCTATTTTTACACGAATTGTTTGTTAGAATGTGAATCCCAGTAACAAAAAGAAAACAGAAACGTATAACGGATTTCTATCAAGATAATAATAACAAACAAAAGGCTTTATTGGATCCTAAAACACTACGTGTCAGACATTTCTAGTCACTCATAAAAGTTTCTGTATATAAGCAGTATTATTTTTCTCATTTAAAATACATACATATTATGAATAATATTTTGTGTAATTTACTTTTTGAGTCTCCATTATTATCTTGTTTACGCAATTTTCTATACCACCATTTTTTTTTTTAAATAACATGATTTTTCAAGTTCAGGGGACTAATCTTCATTTTTTATAAGAATATCACTTTTTTATACGATTTTTCGTATCTACTGTGTTAAAAAAAAAGAGTTTAGTTTAGGGGTGGGGAACCTTTTCATTTCTAAAGGCCACATTAATTTATCTGATTCAACAGAAAGCCGCAGTAAAGAAAATCCTCTTTTTTGACTGTCGGAAACATATAATGGGTTGATAACACTCCTTTTCCAAACGCTTGCGTATAATTTTTTAATCAAAGTGGATATTTTGATCAAGTCAAAAAGCCGCAGGTTGCTTTGGCTGGTTTAGTATATAAGACTATGTGTTTCATAAAAAATGCCACTGGCACATTAATACAGGACTAATGTTGTTTTTTTTTGCGAACATGTCCTCGAAATTGCAATATACCCTAATACATAATTTACTTATTCATTGAGTATCATCGTTATAGAGAATGTGTCTTTAAATATCTGTTTAGATACGACGTTCCTAGTCCAAAAGTTACAATCTGTGAGAGCTAAGAAAAAATTATAATATATATCAATGAAAAAATAATCATATATCACGTGGGATTTTTTGTTGGACCAATTATATTTTTGCATTCATTAGTAACCATACCAATCCTAATTAATGCACTAGGAATATTCTAACCGGTATAAAAAAAATGTGACATGCACTCGATACCGTAATTGTTCATAAATGTACACGACGTGGAACGTGATCGGGTTTCAAGATAGTTCCCTTAGACTTTTTTAAGTGGTGCAATCTTTAGAGATAACGACATCTTTCGCTGCACTTCATAGTTATCATTACTTATTTTTATCGTAGAAATAATTAAAAACAATGTGACATTAATTAATAACCTTAAGTCTTACATTATGGACACACCTGACAAGAATAAGTGGCATGGGTAATAAATATCAAAACTTCACTTACGTCGGTATTATAAAATCGATAACAAAGTAAATTAATTATATGACAGGTTTTATGATCAACAAACATTAAATTATGCTCGCTCCTAATGTGAATCAGGATGAAGTTCATCCGATCACCCGCTCTTCTCCAACATACTTTTAAAAATATGGGGTTAAGAAAGGACTAGAACTTAGAAGTAAGCGTATCACCTTCCTACGTCTAATCTACAGGACAATGTAGAGTTGGGCCTAACTCTCGAAATAGATCACATCACATATCGACCGTGGAAAGGAAAAAGGACGTAACACACATGGCAAATTTTACAGGAGGCACAAAAAACATAATTTGATGATTTTGGGCCATATGCAAATTATGAAATATACACAACCTTGAAGTGCACGGAGACTTGTGAACTGGTGTTTAATTGACCCCCCAGAAAACCCTTGACGACCCCCAGATTGGGAACCCGTGATTTAGGCGACAGATCAAGGAAATCGGTAAATCAGGGGTCGATTAATGCGGGCTTTTTTAAACATTGTTTTTATGCCGGGACTATGAAAAATAAGCGATTCATTCGGGAAAACGGATAATGCGGGAACGGTAGATCGGGGTTCCACTGTACATAATATATGAGTCGCACACGCAAAAAATTACCATGTCCATTTTCATTTACACAGAGAGACATACACGCAAAAGTACGCGTATAGAACAGAACCTTTAACTTATGGACTCGTCTAACATACTGAAATCCCTTTTGATAAATGGTAGGGTTGGCATTTTGAATCTTGCTTTATGGCGGCAGTTTGCCAAGGGATGTCTCTACTAGGGATTGAAATACTAGTGGAATATATCACAACCGGTTTTTCGGTTTTGGCCCATAAGGATTATACATATATATATATCACTTTTAAGGTGTTCACTGTCAATACTTGGTGGAATGGCATTATAATAAAAATAATAAAACATTTTTAGTACTTTTTCCACATAAAATTTATTAGATCAGGACCGGTTTCGCTCATGATGAGCATTGTCAACTGATTTGACAATGCTCATCATGAGCGAAACCGGTCCTGATCTAATAAATTTTATGTGGAAAAAGTACTAAAAATGTTTTATTATTTATATATATATATGTATGGCCCATCATTTTAACGGCCCATTAGGATTGCTATACCGGACGAATAATCATATTCGACACATATTTAGATATTTTAAATAAAATATATAAATGGGTGATTTTTATAAATATTTTACGGATCTTTTTAAATAATAATTTATCATTGAAAGGATTATTAATTTTAAAATCTTTAAATCGACTGAAAATTAACAAAGGACATAACCCACAATTTTTTCAAAACAGCTTTTTCGAAAATAATAGTAATTTATACAACTTGATCCACATTCTATCAAAAGGATATAAGCTGAAAAAGCCGAATTAGTATATAAGTTTAGCTTTTAAGGTTAAAAAAGAAGGACATGTAGAAATTGCAATCAAGAAAAAGTTTTAATTAATATCAGATAAAGTCAATTAAAAACCAGGTTATCAGTCTACGCACTAAAAAGTTGTGTATATTTCATAATTTGCCTTAGGCCCAAAATCATTAAAAAAAAACGTTTTTTGTGTCTCGTGTAAATCGTTTTGTGTGGGTTACGTCTTTTTTCATTTCCACAGTCGAATTATTTATCTTTCATAATTGATTTATCATCACGGAGAATTTTAATAAAATGTGTTTTTAAAACTTAATTTTCAATACCAAAATACCGGTATTTTTGCATTTTATAAACCGTTATGTCCGTATTGAAAAAAAACACCACACATAACCGGTATTGCAACCCATACTGAATTATATGGTCTTGTTAAAGTTCAGCGAACTGTGTAAAATATTTGTCAATTTGTATTTAAAGATTAAATTAGAGTAGTTTATAAAAATCGTGATGACGCAATCGCTCCGACTAAAGTTAATGTCGATATGTCGTTAACCCTCCAAGGACGAGCGTGACCATATGGTCACAGTAAACACCGTTGTCTATTGATCCCACTATTCATCCTTTTTCTACCTAAATATCGTTGCTTTCACTCATATTTGGTTAAGAAGAGTACAGACTTCAGTAAATCATCAACCGCGTGGACAGAAACGGCCATCAAAAGCACATGCGATTTTTTGAACTTCCGTTTTTTTAATTGACTTTTTGAAACTGTTAGTATTTTTTTAATCAAAACATCAAATTATTAACAGTTCTTTCGCTAATATATTTGTATTGAAATTATTTTGATAAAATTGTAAATATTTTTAAAAATGTCACGTTTAGCTATATATTTAAACCCCGAATGTTTGCGTGCCCATATGGTCACGCTCGTTCTTACTATTGCCCGTACACAATATTACACGATAATAAAAGGATGAGCATGGCCATATAGTCATGCAGGGTTTCTATACAACGACTTTGCTAGTAATAAAAGTTATCCTTTGATTCAATATGGCTTAAAAAATATTTTTTTTATCGAAAAAAGCTCTCGTTTTTGGAGGGTTAGCGAAATAAGATGACATCTCTTTATCCGAAAATTGCAGCTCAAATTGCATTCGTATGTACATCGTGATAGAAGAGCAATAAACTGAAAAGTATCATCGTTTTGTAATTGAACCGTTCATCAATTCCTCGTGAATTTAGTTTTCTCCATCAATAATGATTAAGTCGTGACTCGGGACATGAGACATGGTTTGACATCAGACGTGAGGCGTGACGTGTCACGTTTGAAATTATGACCAAATTTTGTTTAACCGTCCAAAGCCAAGGTCCGGCACGTTTCTCTCAAGAAACCAAAACGTCGAGTTTTAAAGTGTCGTTTCTTTAATTTCGCCATTTTCCTACAGAGCAGAGTTACTGAACCTTTTCTCTATGGACTCTTATACAAACAAGATCAGGCCTGGCCAAATGGCGGTCCGCGATGAAATTCCACCCAGCTCGTGATTTTTTTTTTTATTTTTTAATAATTAACCATATATAATTTAAAACACATTTAAAGAAACTTTTAAAACGTATTTTTAAATTGAATTACTATTCGGAATGTTAATCTTCGGTTTGAGGGTTTTATGGCCCAGCCTTCCCAATTTAAAAAAAAAAGATTTTTTTATGTGACCTGCGTGAAGTGCGAAACACCTGTCACAATTTGTAACACAAGTGGAGCAACAAAGCTGCCAAATCGTTGTTATTCATATTTTTAATCCATGTCCACTCTAAATTTAAGCATATGGCCTCCTAATTGAGGTACTTATCTCAACATAATTTTTCTACGAGAACTGTTTGTTAGTCAGTCGCTCAACCTCACTTTTTGAATGAAAGTAGTAGAGATAGAAGGATAAGGCGAGGGCAGGTCTAGAGGTTAACTAATCGCTCTCGCTACACCCAGTTATTAAAGGATCGGAATGGTGGAAGAGAATTTGTTTAGACATCACAAACACAAATGCCCTGGAACAGAATTCAATAACTCCATCGAAAAAATGCTGTTCGTAACCCGTGAGACCCGGCACGGAAGCCCACAACGCTAACTGCTGTGCCGTAAGAGCCGACAATGTTATTCATTTTGTTAAACTATTTTTTTCGTTCCCGTTATTTCACACGCATCAGTCCGTTATATCGAGGTTCTAATGCACAATTATTTATATAAGATTAAAAATATTTTGATTTTTTTAAATATTTTATTACAATTATTTAAATTGAAATTACAAAGACAGTTTTAGTTGATCAATTGTGCTATTTACAAAATTTTGTTGGTTATAAAATATTATACTTAATGCAAATTCATATTAAATTTTAAAAAAATCGAATTTTGAACCTATACACAGATATATTTATTAAAATCATATATTTTTATTTATTATTTGCTCGCCAAATCTATGAATACAAAATATACGACATCTTGATACAGATCCATGGCAATACATTTTTGTTAAAATGTGGTCACACTACTTTATTGCACACTGACACTTACATATCATTTTCATTAAAATTAATGGCTATCGATTTTTTTAAAATGAGAATTTACACATTGAAAATTAAAAACTAGCAATCTTTTGCAGATCTACACGTGAAATTTCTGTTTTTGATTTTGATATGGTTAATTATATCAAGTGGATAAGTTAGTTACTCAAGAAATAAAAATATTTCTTACGACTTTTTATTTATTGGCCAGAAGGTCACAATATTGCATGTAGTTTATTTTTCTTGTTTTGTAACGATTAGCTTTAACTGCTTACCAATTTGTATCGAATTTTTTACTCGCTGTTTGAACACGTTTTCAATGTTAATAATATAAATAATAATAACATTATCCATTGATAAAAAAAATAACATGAACAATAATCACAGTCATAAATTACCAAGAAAATATGGGCATTATTATGACATTTTAAGCAAATAATTACTGCATACCTATTAAGGATTCTGTTTCGAGACAACCCGAGAATAATTTCCCGGAAATCGACGCTTACTGCCAGTCTCGTTTTCCCGGGGCATTTGAATAAAACAACCCGAGACCTGAGTCTTGCAAACATTTTTATTAATATTTGTATAAAGTATATTTTATTCACTTGTGTGAATGTACATAATTTGAACGATTCAAATTTAATATTGAAATTCCACCAAGCACCTTCAGTCGAAATCTTAAATTGTGTTTAATCTACATAGATCTTTATAAACATGAGAAAAGTTTCGATGGGTTTTAAAAGGGTCTATAAAAAACGATAAATCCGTGCTCTCTACTGTTATAAATTTGCTCATTAAAGATGCCTTTTGAAACAAGCGCCAGTTCGAAGTGTTTATAAGAGTTCAGGGCTGTGGAGTCGTGTAAAATAAGACGACTCCGACTCCAGCTTTAAAATAATTAGCGACTCCGACTTCTTATATATATAGACTGTGGAAAGAAAAAAGGACGTAACCCACACTTATCAAATTTTACAGGAGGCACAAAAACGTGTTTGGATGATTTTCGGCCATATGCAAATTATGAAATAAACACAATCTTGAAGTGCACGGAGACTTCTAAACTATTGTTTAATTGACATAATCTAATATTAATTTAAGAAATTGTCTAAGAAAAACTTTTTTTTCAGTTTTTCTTGGTTTCAATTTTCACAAGCCCATCTTTTTTCAAACTTAAAAGCTAAATTTAGATACTAATTCGGCATTTGCAGCTTACATCCTTTCGATTGAACTGTGTCAAGTTGGATACATTGTGATTATCGAAAAAAGCTGTTTTGAAAAAACTGTGGGTTACGTCCTTTTCCCTTTCCACAGGCGATATGTATACCATCAGATCATCTTTAGTCAGCGAAGCACGCAATATCAACACTGGACTATTTTGCTTGAATACACATCGTTAAATATATTTTTCAAAAAAAAATCGAGCCGCTCATTTTTCACGACTCTGACTATCACAGCCCTGGTTTATATGTGGTTTTGAGATTTCGACTTAAAATTCCAAAACAAAATGTTCCCTTCGCCGGTTTCTACGCCCAAGTTCCACATAGCGCATTCTCACCTGTGCAAAACGTTGCAGCATAAATTGCCCCTTGAATTTCTAATCACAGCCGAAACATTGTCAGGTGTTTAACACTCTAAAAATATTCAAAGCACGCCTCGTGCAGCGAAATAACCTTCGACCGTTTATTTCCAGTTATAATGTGCGTGTAGGTTAGTTGAGTTTTTGTTCGGTACACCTTTTACTTGATAGCCAGTCTACTTGTTTGATTCTGCCTTCGTGATAACGGCGTATCACATATAACAGGTGGCAAGGTTGGCGAATCAAACTATTTATTACAACAAGCATTAAAAAATACTACTGTGATTGTTGTTTTCTTTATATTATCACCATCAGCACTAGGTTAAACGGGACCATTGTTACTTTTTGTTTTAAAAATGCTCATACGACACAAAACAATCAAGAGCAGGACCACAGAACATTGGAGCGATGGGGCTTTTTTTAATGCTCCACTACAGATGTTCATATGTAATACCGACTAGGGCTTCTTAACGTTTACAAAGTCTAAAATAATTCTCTAAAATGACGTCCGATGAGCTTATGATGATCAATGCTGTCTACATATATATTCTAGCGATATATATTGATAAAATATGAATCCTAATGATTAAATCGAATAATATTACTGACAGTTTGTCTACAGCGGTGTGCGTATTGCATGTTCCGTATGCGCCCGCTCCCAGACCATTAAGATGAGAACCTATGTCGGGTCGCTTGAAATGTTCTACGATATGACGTAAACACGTAAATTTTGTGTTCCAGGACATGTTCTGGAACAATTTGTTCCTTAGTGAATGGAGGCCGTTAGAATTACTCTGTAAAGAGTAGGTTGACTGTTAAACACTTCCGAATATCTAGATGTCTTAGATGCGCGTCAAATTGGAGTTTCTTTGTGCCTTTCATGACCCTGTTTAGTTGAATGAATACCACTACTTCGTTTGATTGGTTTCACCATCGCCTCAAAACCCTAAATTGCGTAACTCCGTTCCGGGCGTGTTGTCGTTTTCAAAAGACGTCAACACTTAATTGATTACCGAGAACAAAAGAGAAGCAATCATTATGAGTGCCGTAATTAATGTTTTGACGGAAACACTCATTGACCACTTGTATCTGATACCATGGCAGATTAAGAAAAGTATTTTTTCATTCTGATTGATACGGTCACGATACCGTTTTTGTAGTACATTATGTACCATAATTATTGCGCGTATGGTGACGAAACACAAAACAACAGCTCATAGTAATTTAATTCCATTGTATCCAAATCTAAACCGGATAATTGAATAAAAATACTTCTCCTAGTTCGCTTCCTTTCCTGGCGAATAGTACAATACCAAGAAAATAAACTCATGTATTTATTGCTTCTACAAGGGTTGCTAAATAGTAAATATACATTACCGAATAATATGTCGGCATTAACACTCGAGCAATTTTCTTTTCTTAAATGCACTTTTCTCGTAACACATACTTTCAAACCGTGTTGAAGCATACGAACTCCTTATATAACTTACCTCAACAAAAAAAAAATGCGAGAACTGATTGTTACTCAGTTCTTTTACCTTGTGTAAATAAAATCAAATAATCGGCCGGCACGCGCTAAAAATGCTCCAACTGCGTTGCTTGCGAGCGGCTACTATAAATTTAAACGTCAATTACAATCATTTTTTTAAACAATATTTATATATGACCGGTTTTTCCGTTAAATCTAGCTAACACCATCACATTGGACTTGCCAATTTCTAACCGGCCATGGCAAGTTCAATGCAAAACTATTCGCGCTGGGCAAGTTGGTTTTAAGGCCGGACTGCTCTTGTGGGTATGCCGAGCAGGACGTTAATCACGTTCTGTGGGACTGCCCTGAGATGGAGTCCGAACGAGCAGAATTGTTTGCTGTGGTCCGTCCTCACACGGGCTCAATAGGCCACGCTGACTTGATTTCAACCAAAGCTAACTTCACGGCATTTGAAAAGTTTGCCAATTTATATGGGGATCGTCACAATCTTGACTCCTCTCTAGAGTCATTAAGCTCGTCTACATCGACGAGCTTTCAGTATACGGACAATACACAAGATACTTAATATCAACTTGATTTAAGTGGCTGAGCTAGTCACACTTTTATTATTATTATTATTTTAAGCACATTAGTGCATGGTTCAAAATCAGTTCTGCTCGGGCCATGAATGTGAGGGGTAAACTCCTTTTTTTCTGTCGATAGCGTTGTGGAAGGCGGCCATTAAACGTTGGCTGCATATACACAACGGGTGGTGGTGGGAAACCAACTTGTATTTTTTTTGTTTTTTGTGGTGGGAAACCAACTGCATCATTTTTTTTTGTTTTTCAGCTAACTCATGGTTAGCTTTTTTTAAATCATGATTTGTCAGGTTAGAAAAAAAATGCGTATAAATAAGTCCTATGATAAAGTAGAGTAGAGCCTAGTGTCCTCTTTATGAGTAGTGTCTTGAACAGGGATGGGGAACCTTTTCTTCTCTAAAGGCCGCATTCATTTTTCTGATTTGACATAAGGCCGCTATAAACATTGACTAAGAAATCTTTGGTCGGAAACAGGAATTTACGGTCAAAATATGTCAGGAATTTACGAATTTACATAGATTTACAGAATTGCCCGGAAGGCCGCACCAGAGTAGCCAAAAGACCGCAGGTTCCCCACGCCTGCACTAGACAGTAAAGCAGACTGTTATACTCAAAGTGATTTTTTTATTTAATTTTGTCTGTTAACGTAACTGAAGAGGAAATAATATTTCTCTCTTTGAAATGAATGCATCACAAGCAGAACCGTATCGATCTAATCATATACAGCCACCCTAAATGTCATAAATAATTCCATCGGAAATAATTATCATCGTAAAATAGGCGCGCCACCTGTCACCGAGTGGGTTATTAAGCTCAGCCCTTCTTTAGGAGGGTTTACGTTGCTACCTTTATCCCTAACGACCCTTGCGTCGATTATAAATTATTGACATTATGGTGCAGTGGTAAAGTGAATATTGGTATCCCTGTCGTATATTGTATCGTGATTGTCATGGCTGTATACTGATGAATTTTCACAATATGTACGTTAGGCCAAGCCATCTACAAATGTTTAGTTATAAATAAACTATTAATTATATTTTTATAATAAACAGAACTAGCTGTAAGCCCGTTGACCTCAACGGGGGGATTTTTGTTGCATTTTTAAGTAGTCAGAAAATTTACTGACGTGAAAAATAAATTATAAACCTATTTATTGAATATGCCAGAAATTCTAGAAGTAAAAGAAAGATATCTCGTGGCGTATATCGACAACCCTGCCCTGCAGTATTTAAATTGTTAATTATTTAATTTTTGGAATAATGTTTAAGTTTGCTAACAGTCATTTTTCGTAGAAGTAGAAATCGACCTCGGGGCATATATTGACAGGTCTGCAGTATTTAAATTGTAAAATTAGGAGGGGTTAGGGGGAGGGGATATCGGGGACAATCATACAGACGGACGAACGCACGAACATTATCGACTATTAATATATAGATTAAACCTACCACCTAGTTGTCAGGTATTTGTAAATTTGTTCATGCGTTGATTTATCGACGATTTTAATAACATCACTATTTGCAATATATTTAATTTTTAAAAATGACAAACAAACATAAGTGCCAGAATTGCTAAACGTATGTAGGTCTTCATTGTGACTAAACTGTAAATTCTCTTTCAAATTAATTTGTCCACTGTGGATCAAAATTTATTGGCAAAACTATTTCCAATCAGAAATGAAATTATCCTTGATTAAATAACAATCAGTTATGTTAAAGGCTAAGACACAATTAGAAATAAATATCCTGGGACACGAAGCTCAATATCTACGTTCATGTCCCGAAACATTTTACTTGAATACACGAGGGGTCACATAGTTGCATCATACATGTCGCCCAAATAGGTCCCTACATTAAAAAATACACTCATTGAATCATCCACGGTGGCATATACACTATTGATAATTTTCTAATAAAGCCATAGATGAAAATAATTTACACAAAGCCTTATTTTTGACAGTAATGATAACTAAAAAGAACAAATTTCAATGATAAAAGTAGAAGACTTATTTTTAAAAAATGTGGGGGACAGTGTGCAACGTCTCAGCGTCATATGAACTATGTTGCGGGTCATACTAGGAAAAAATTTGTTCCCTAATGTGTGTGACGTTTTATAATAGAGCTGTATTAAGATTTCTCCTCTGACAGAACGGATATTGTAAAAAAGTCCACAAATATCACTGTTGTTTGCATATGAAGTGATTCTTTGAAATAACAGGAACATAGTCATGTCTAAATATAGAGTTAAACAAATAGCTTGAGATTAAACGTATGATTTTATTTTCTTGTTGTATTTTTCGAAGTGTATTAGCACCGAAACCTTGAGATGTCAATATCGCAGTGGTCCGATCCATAAAAATAATGGATTCGAAGCAGCTAGTAAACAGTTATACCATTTTTTTCATTAGCAAACAATTCGACGCCGGCAAACAATTATAACTTATGTATAACGTCAGAGTTAGGCATTTTAATATCCCGGTTTTAATCCAAGTTTTAATAATAAAAAAATATCAGCATTTCGGTACTGAAAATTAACCAAAATCTTATTTCGAATTTGTCTACCTGGATACCTTCATAATCCACGACCTATTTTCAGTAGCGGGCTGCATAAAAAATATGGGTTCCGGCCGCAATATTAAATGAAATTTGAAATACTAATTTTCAAAAAATACTTGTGTGAAATATGTAAATTTGAAGCTAATTCTATAGAATTGTATAGCGATATCAATTGGTCGTACTTTTTGCTTTATTTCAACTTTTTTCTTAATACCAGTATTGATATTTGTAATTTTACTTCGGAAATCAAAGAAAAATCTTTAGTCTAATTGAGAATTACAATTACAAAAAGAAATTAACAAATAATTTAATGTCGATAATTCGTACTTGGGTAATAATTGGTTCACGCCAGCAACATTTGTTTCATCTGTTTGTGATTTAGCGATGATAATTATACGCCTTTTACTAATTCCACTTAACTTTTTTAAGTTTTTGATGAATAAGGAGAAATAAATAAAATTTATTTCTGATGACTTAAACATGAATACTTATACCTAGACAAGAATCCCAAAATAAGATGGAACCTGACTAACATAAGCCATGAATCATAATCCAAACATTCGACTCACATCTGTCAAAAGTTGACCCATTAAAAATACAATCAAAACATAAACAAATTCGTCTTGTGAATGACAACACTCAGCCGGTCTGTCACGATCTCCCGCCAAAGTTAAGACAAATCACGCCGCGTCTGCGCACGCGCGGATTCAATTATTGTTTCGAAGATGGCGTCACCGGCCGCGACCTGTCAGTGTCATTTCGTGAATATGTTTGTATGTAAAACATCAAAGGTAAATCGACACAAGCAAACAATATGTCGTGAAATGTTTGTTTTATCTCCGTTTTTTTATGTTGTAAATAATAACGGTGCTAACTAGTATAGCTGTCGTTCAGAGATATAATGGTGTATTAGATAAAATCGATTATTTTTACTCCTATCTTGTAAATTTTTACCGAAATTTTTGAATAACGAATGACAGAAATTATGTGAAAGCACTTATCCTTTACAAACCGAGGAAGAGTTGGAATATTCAATACAATAAAACAATGCACTTATTCAGTATTTGTATCTTATTTGCAGGTTGCAAATTTAATGGAAACCAAATAAGGGTTATTATAAGCTTTAGTTAATAAGATTAAGTTATTAGTTTTCATTATTTGGGCATCGCGTTCAAAAATAGTTTTTATTTTATTTCCTTAGTGTAGTTGAGGATTTCAGCCACTTTTGAAATAAATGAGTAGTAACAAAGCCCCCTATAGACTGCTATGGTAGTAATCATTCCAATTTGTTTTTGCAAAGTTCACAAGAAATGTTATATTAAATTGGGTTTGGTGAAAAATGCAGCTTTTAATACATATTGCAACGCAAACATGAATTGGATAGTTAATTTATCAAATACTCTTCTACAAGATAAATGTTTTTTGACTTTCTAAGATTTAGTAAATCTTCTATATGTTAAACATTTTTTTTCTACTATAGTATTATGTAATACAGATGTGCATTGTTATAATATATAAAGTAAATGTTGTAGATTTTCGTATTTTATTTAAGAAAAGTTGTCAAAGTAAATTTCATCTCTATTTTTGGACACATAAAATATTTTATGGGCAGTACACTCACAAGAAAAATTCAGCCCCGTATATAAATAATACATTAATTATAATTTACGAGCCTTTCCACTTTATTGCTAGCGACGATATTGCCAAAGTTTCTGGGGCTTACAACTCATTTATCGCTTTTGTTTCAGTTTTATTTCATTCGCAAAATACCGTAGTTAAACTGATGTGCACTTGTGTATTATTTGATAAATTGATATTTGTAACCTATTTTTGAAAATGAAATGTCACCTATCTTCAGTTTTAAGAAAGCGAACTATATCAATAAAATGTATCACCTCTATATACCGCACATTCACAACGATATCGTAACCCGCTAACTGATTGATATGAGTGAGAACATTCTAGATAATCTTCTGCAATCATTATTGTGTAATGAAAATATTAGATCTATCTGAGGTCAGTCACATAACAGGGGAGACTATAATGTCAAAATGACTTGATGTTTCGATGTCGCCTCACGCTGCATGTCATAATTAACCCTCCAGAGACGAGAGCTTTTTTCCGATAAAAAAAATATTTTCTAAGCCATATTGAAGTCACGGATAACTTTTATTCCTACCCAAAATTAAAAAAAAAAAAAACGCAAAGTCGATGTATAGAAACCGCGCATGACTATATGGTCATGCTCATCCTTTTATTAGCGTGTAATATTGAGTACGGACAGTAGCAAGGACAAAAGTGACCGCATGGGCTCGCAAACATTCGGGGTTGAAATATAGCTAAACGTGATTTTTTTTTTAAATATTTACAAATTGACATCTTTAAATCAACATAATTTCAATACAAATATATTAGCAAAATAACTGTTAATAATTTGATGTTTTTATAAAAAAATAACTAACAGTTTCAAAAAGTAAATTAAAAAAAACGGAAATTCAAAAAATCACATGTGCTTTTGGAGGCCGTTCCTGTCCCCACGGCTGATGACTAACTGTAGTCCGTACCCTTCTTAACAAAATATGAGTGATAGCAACGATATTCAGGTAGAAAAAGTATGAATAGTGGGATCAATAGACAACGGTGTTTTGTGTGACCATATGGTGACGCTCGTCCTTGGAGGGTTAAATACAAACACAATTGAGAGGGCGAAAACTAGATACGTTTTAAATTTTCTAGCTATCTCTTTGCTGTTTTTTTTTGCTGATCATAATAATATCCAAACATTAAAACTCAGTTGATCTCTGATCGATTTTGCCTCTGGTATTGCGATCTCAATTGGCTGTATGTTTTGCTTTGCTTAAACTTTTCTTTAATGCAATCCCTACTACAAAGTCACGTACAACTATGATGTTTTCATTTCTTCCCAACGACGTCGAATCCGATTCAGAAAGCGGAGAAAAGAGAGCGTCCAGTCCACGACTGTTCCGTTCCTAAACCAATCCCTCGCTTTGCAAAGCAAGGCTGTGGAGTCGAGGGTTTTTCCGGAGTCAGAGTCTGAAAAGCCTTACAACCCAAACCCATTGAAAATACATTGAACGGTGTGTATTAACACCACAATAGTGCACAGTGTTACCACTGCATGCTAGACTGACAAAAGATAAACTGATGGTATACATGGTTGTAAGTTTAAATGAAATGATTTGAGTTGAGTTGAGTTTTTTTTACCCGACTCCATAACCCTACTGAAAAGAAAGATTTACACGATAGGGTAAGAAGAGCAAGGTGGAAAATTAGTAAAAATATTGATGAAATCAGAGCAGATCGGAAGTACACTCAACACGACTCCCAGAAACAAAAAACACAGAAGCTGATAGCGGATTTCCTAATAGCAAGAAATTCAACAACATAAGACAGTAATAACAAACAAAAGTCTTCATTACATTGACATTGACTCGTAATTTATTTTAGAGCGAGTTTAATATATTGTTAGAAATTTCTACGATTGTTCACGATGTTAAGCCCCAAGAATAAATCCCCACTAATAAAATTCATTAAGGCATATACCGCTGGGATATACTTGGCGTTAGCAGGTAGCTAGAAATGAAATGAAATCGCTCGACTGTTACGAAAAAGTTTATTTAAGAAACTTGCAATCACCGAATTTGTTACATACAATATTTAACACTTTTAGGGTTTTCACTGTCAATACTTGGTGGAAAGGCATTATATTAATAAAAACACAATAATCCTTTGTACTTCATTCCACTTTATTTAATATGTCAGGACCGGTTTCGCTCATTACTAGCATTGTCAACTGATAAGAAATATAATTTAACAATGCTATTTATACAAAATTGAAAAGTTATACACAACAATTGGCATTGAAAAGAAATTGCCAATTACATTAAAGTGATTCTAAAATAACACAAAATTAAAATGTTCAACACATCTTACATATAATTAAAAAGTCATCCCAGATTTATGAATCGAACCCAGACCCACCTGATCGGTAGAGCAAGCTCTAACCAACTAGACCACAGCGGGTGACATGAAATATACACAACCTTGAAGTGCACGGAGACTGGTGTTTAATTGACATAATCTAATATTAATTAAAGAAAATGTCTAGGAAAAACCTTTATTTCAGTCTTTTTTCTTGGTTTTATTTTTTTACACGGTCATCTTTTTCATAATTAAAAGCAAAATTTTGATACTAATTCAACATTTGAAGCTTACACCTTTTTGATAGAACTTGTATCAAGTTTGATATATTGTGATTATCGAAAAAAAAGCTGTGGGTTACGTCCTTTTCCCTTTCCACAGTCGATATGTATGTTTGATCAAATGGATGCCAAGCAGTTTTCCAGTCGAATTACACTGTCGAGGACTGTTTGACACACCGGTCCCAGTATCTGTTGTAGGTCACACTGTTAAACAAAATTAGCCCCACTTATATCTTGCAAAACATTTCTAAATTGGTTTCACAAGCACGCATAAGTATAAATAAATACTTATCACCGGCAATTGACTGTAATTTGCTTCCGCAGCGTTGGTTATCGAGACCCGTGTTAGACAGACCTAGAAAGTAAATAATATTATAATACTTATATCAAAATAAATAAAAAACAATCATGCTTTCTCCCATTTATTTAGACAGTGCTCTAATTTTTTTATGGATTTTTCTGATTTTTTATTATGATAATCGATTATAGAGATTTAGAACCATCTGCACGCGGAACACTCGACATTGTTGTCATATTATTTGTTTGAATTTTTTTAAAACATGGTGCTTTACTTTCATTCAACATTTATGTTGATTTCAAGTTTTTACAGTTCTGCTATGTATGAAGACTATTTTAAATAATCTTGTTTTTTTTTACACACATGGCGTATCACAATATAACTAGTAGTTTTGAGTCGTTCAAATTTTGTACATCTACAGTTCATTCATATGATTTCACTGCCACCGTTCAACCGTCCACTTGAATGCCTGCATATCCGAAATTTAAAACCCGAAACACAAGTGACAACTAGGGTATCCAATCCCGAAGCCTTTTTCCAATCCCGGGATTTCGGGATTGATTTATTTTGAATCCCGGGATCCCGGGATTGAGATTTTCTCACCGAGGAATTTTAAATCCTCAATTTGCTATACTTTTTCCCGGAATCTCATGGAAACTCGTTTTTTTTTTAGCTCACCGAGGAATTTGAAATCTCCGATTTCGTATAAATTTCGAGAATTTGCTCAAAATTTCTCAATCTCGAAATCCCGGGATCGCGGCCATCTCAATCCCGGAATTTCGGGATCAGAAAATTGAACGGGATCCCGGATCCCGGGATTGGATGCCCTAGTGACAGCACATATGAAAATTGACATAATATAAACAATTATATTAAAAATTTAAGTTCCATTAGTAACCTTCAGTCGACATCTTAAATTATATCATAACTCATATTGTTCAAGCTTTCGTCGAAAGAATACGCATACACGCACACACTCATTGTCTGCACATCGTCCGCAAACGTCTGTCAAATCAGTATTTTAATTAATATTATCGGCCGAGCCCAGTAGAAATTGTATTTAAAGCAGCGGTGGGCTGCCAATACGCTAACAAGGGGCTCGCTTAATCTGAAAGCATTTATCAATGTTCTGGAGAAGAAGTGATTTTGTCGCTCCTATGCAATCATATGCAATACTTTAAATAAGAAATCGACTGTTACTTAATACACTTATAATATGTAACAATATCCAATTTACCGTAAACTTATCATAGTAAATAGCTGAAAATGTACTACTGTGTATACTGAATCTGTCCTAGATAATTTATATGTCACCAATTGTAAATATATTCTAATGTGATCAGAGAATATTGTTTTCTCTTATTGACAAGGGGCTCGCCGGCCTTAGTTAAATTTAACATGGGGCTCGCGCGAGCCCTTCCGAGACCACTCCTGATTTAAAGTCTTGATATTTTGTTATAAAAAGATTCACAATATATTTTCGTTATGAAAAGACCTGCCTTTCGAAGAAAATTATTGATAAATGTTAATACATATATAACCAGGGATAGCAGATTGGCGGAGAGGCAAGAAGCACACTAAATCGATTATCCAGTAAATCCAAACATTAATTCAATTGCATTTACGAACATGATGAATTATATCAACAATATTCAATTGTTATATTCGGTTGTAACACCATCGTCTTAGACTTTTATAACGTTGATTATATTTAAATAGTTTTTTTGGAAAGTCTCCATTAATGATAAAATTAAATATTAATTGTATGGAATAGATAATATTACTTTACAAAATTTTGAAAAAAAATAAAAATTATAAAATTTTTGTTTAAGAGTTTTGAACCTCTGATTCGCAGTCATAAAGCAAACACACTGCGGTTTTTATTTATAATAAAAAAATTGATGCCTTTAACTAAGTAGTACGGTATTATACATAGTATACTATTTTTTGTACTAAAGAAATCTGCATAATAGAATAAAGTTATTTATTATTTTTAAAATTATATTGTGGTAAATTATAAATAAAGCATCAGGCCACAAACAAATATTCATACCAAAGAAGTTCTTGGAGAAATTTCATTTTCGTTTATTTAAAAAATATTTCCTTTTTCGAACATACATAAATGTTGATCAGAACTTTTTAAAAATTATTTGATGACTAGCCACAAAAATCTTTTGTTTTATATTTATATAATTTGAATTTAGAATTAAAACATTCATAGACAATGCAATTGTTATTATAATAAAAATAATCAAAATTCCATATTTGAATTTTATTGACATGTCACATTCGGATAACTTAAATGTGTCAGTTTTATCATTGGTTTTTTCGAAATGAACCCAAGACCAGAAAAGTCTCTTTGAAAGCTGTACGACAGGGGCATAAAAAGAGGATGGCCTCAGTATTGTTCAATTAAACTACAATATAAACCAGCATTGCGCTGATCTTGTATACAAATTATATCTGCCGGTTTTATTACAGTATTGCCATACCGCAAGTTCTTATGACCGGTTCAATTTAAACTTAACCGATTACTACTAGGGTAACTACGTGTGCTCAGAGGTTTCAACGTAATATAAGAGTATATTATGACGTTGCAATTCATTTGATTAAACTTTAATTTAGTACCTGTCCTGTAGTCAAATGGTATGTAACAACTGTATGGATTTGTTCTAAAGGAACGTAAGTCTGAATTTTTAACATTCCAAGACTACTAACAAATCCTCAAGTGCATGAATGAACATGAACTGACGCTGCACTTGAACGCCTGAAGATGCCGAAAGGCGAAACCCGGGTCGTTATCTGTGAGAATGTACATAGTTTGAACGATTCAAATTTAATATTGAAATTCCACCAAGCACCTTCAGTCGAAATCTTAAATTATACATACTATGTATTCATTTATAGTACATAATATGTCTGTGGACATTTATTTTTTTAATTCAAACATTTATAACTAATAATTAATTATGCTTATACTTGTGAGAAAGACAACGTCATCAATATTACATTTTATATTAACCATTTTTTATAAAAAAAAAAAATTTTTTTGTTTTTGTTTGAACGGCTTTGTAAAATGTAAAATATCTACGTATTGTATTTCTTGATTCTAACGAGAAGACGTTTCTTTGGTTTATAACAATTCTGGAATATATATATTTGTATCAACTGTGGAAAGGAAAAAGAACGTAACCCACACATAGCATATTTTACAGGAGACACAAAAAACGTTTTTTGATGATTTTGGGTCAAAGGGAAATTATGAAGTGTATGCAGTGCACGGAGACTGATAAACTGGTGTTTAATTGACTTAATCTGATATTAACATATTTTTATTAAAAAAAGCTCTTAAGTCTTTTTTCTTGATTTCAATTTCCATGGGTCTTTCTTTTTTTCAATTTAAAAGCTTATTTAAGATACTAATTCGGCATTTTAAAGTTACATCCTTTTGATAGAATGTGTAACAAGTTGTATACATTGTGATTTTTAAAAAAGCTGTTTTTAAAAAACTGTAGGTTACGTCCTTTTTCCTTTCCACAGTCGATATATACGTTAACCTTACACTTAACTTGTTATCCAAAAACAGATTTACTGACTTCATTCTACCACACGAACACTCCCGACTCTCCTTCGCCACTTACAGGAATTTTATATGTTATCATCCACCACTGACAATTCATCACTAGAATTGACATTTTTTTTTTAAATTGCAGGTTTTTTCTAAATAATGTTCTGACATCGAAAGTTCGAATGAGTTGTTCGATGGCAATAATAAATCAATTTACCGATGTGATATTTATTCAATAAATTACTTGGCTGATTGTTTGGTCACCCCAGAATACACTTAAACCCGTAGAACAGTTTTAGTGTGAAGTATGTCAAAATCATTACGTAACACAAAAACCTCGTACTCCATATCTTGTCTTAGAATCAACAGTATTAGTACACATAACAACCAGAGGTATTGGCTAGGGTATCCAATCCCGGGATATCGGGATTGATTAATTTAGAATCCCGGAATTGAGATTTTCTCACCGAGGAATTTGAAATCCTCAATTCGCCATAATTTTCCCCGATTCTCACAGAACCTCGTTTTTTTTTTTTAGCTCACCGAAGAATTTCAAATCTTGAATTTGCCAATTTCGTATAAATTTTCGGGTTTTGCTCAAAATTTCTCAATCCCGGGATCGCGGCCATCTCCATCCCGGAATTTCGGGATCAGAAAAATGAACGGGATCCCGGGATTGCATGCCCTAGTATTGGCTATATAGATTTAATATCAATGCTACATAATATTTCCGAGAAACACTAAAGTCAATTTATGAAATGTAATACATACTATAGATTGGGATGTAAGTCTAATCTGTTTTGTTATCTTCCACTTATTCCAAACGGTTTAATAATTAACATATAACATCATTTTTAACAGTTTTTGACAAGCTTCAATTTGTCTTATGAAAGATTTAAAAAAACATGCTTATATTTTGATTCTTCGATTGTGCTACATAAAATGACATTAAATGAAAAACAATAAATTTGTGTTTGAAAGAACATTGCCACCGTCTTTATTATCGTGAAGGGGAAGTTCGTAAGCGAATCATCTATAAGTTGTTAGCGGTGAATCGGTTAAGACCAGGGTTTCTCAGACTTTTTCTGCAATGGAACTCTTTGCAAAACTCTAAATTGTGACAAAATAGATAGCTAATGCTTAGATTGAATAATTCATAATAGTGTAAAATAAATTTTAATAAAATATATCATATACAATTATGAGTAAATACAGCGCTAAATGGCTAATGATTTTAAGTCGTTGAATTGGAAATCTTCTTTGTATCAGGCACAATAGAGTTGAATTATTGTATCTGATGTGGTGTTGAGTCTGTTCCTGCATAATATGTTGCATGCACTCATAATAATAAAATACTGCTTCGCATACGTAGTAAAACAATATCTTGTTTTGGCACATCGAGGGACTCTTGTTACAAATTTAACCGTAAATTTAATGGCTGAACGTTTTGTTTCCAATCAAAATCATTGATTAAATCAATACAAATTTTACTTGCGGATGTGTCTGCTGGTATAACAGTCACGGAAAATGAATTCTGAACCCTGGAATCATCCTTACTAGTTTTCGAAAAGTATTGCAAAATAATTATGTAGGTAAAAAAAAATAATATTAGAACAACTTGAGATTAATAGGCATAAACAAAACATCTTAAACGAACAAACGATTATTAATCCATCACCGTTGTTAAAACCCCTAATGTAATTAATAATAAATATTAGTATAATTTATCCTAATTTACTTTGAAAAATCCCATATTGCTTATTGTTTTTCGAAACAATAAAGCCATAGTTAATAATGTAATTAATAATAAATATCATTTTAATTTTATCCTAATTAATGTTTTAATAAATAAACCCAGATTGTTAATCGATCTTTGAAACACTAGAATCACATTTGATAAGTGTAATATTGTAATTATAATTAAGATGTTAGAGTGAATAACTTGATACATTGTGTATCTCTTCAGAGCCAGCATATATAGCTGAGCAAAATATATGTTTAAACATAGTTCTGACGATGGCGCAAGCCGAAATAGCTATCAACGCATAAAATTATTAAAAAACTGTAGAACCAAAATACTTTACTTTTAATAAAATACCAAGTAAATGACAAGTCAATTAATAAATTATGTAGGTGTTAGCGAAACACCTATTCAAGTTTCGCGCAACATAGTTTGGTAAGCTCTGGGTTAAGCTGTTATGTGCCAGTATTTTCTATTCACTTGTCTTGTCCTCGATATAAAATAAACATAATTTGCGCTGGCACAATGGCAGTGTTCCGTTTTACCAATACAATAGACACGATTTTATTGCTATCTTCGAGAAAATTCAATATTTTCATTGAATTCATTGGTGAGTAGTGTTATTACTTCCCAGACTTCTTAAGTAGATGATTGATTGTTTGTTATTATAAACGGCAGACACTCTTCAAAGCTTATTTTTCAATAGAAACTCTTAACAGTTCACTAATCTGGTTTAAATAGTAAATACATATTTTTTCTCCCTGTCTTTGTTATGAAGCTGTGGTCTCGATATAACAATTTAATTGTTACTCTTGTATTAAATTTTCTCATGTTATTCTTTTTCATTTTATTCATGCAGTATAACTCAATTTATCTAACCATTAATTCTTGGAAAAAATCTGCTCGCTTTTCAATAGTACTACGTGGTTAAATTGAATTGAATAAGATCTGGAACTAAGTCACGTATTCATTTTTCTTAATAATAGATTTCCATTTACTTTTTATAAATGACAAAATACCGTCAAGGGAAATTGATATTATGTTTTATTTTGTTTTGTACGAATTTTACTCATTTAAAATTGTTTATACATAGTAGAACAATTATTTTTCAAAAACTAGTTCTGCTGCCGCTAGATTCTTAATCAACTTTTCTAGAAATTTTGTGTCGAGACCACCTGATAAATATTTTCCTGAAAATTTGTGGTTTTTGCTTGTCTCGATTCCCGAGAATATGATAACCCGAGACTCACTTTTACTGATTTTTTAGTGATATGTCTTTTAATTCATTCAAAATAAACTACGTTTAACAATCGCTAGACACAACCCTTAGCAGGTGGTGAGCGGTAGAAAATATTAATTTAAGTTACTTACGGTCACAAGCAAACTTTTTGATACTATGACAGGTGTGAGAGACATTTTCATGTCGGCAAGACAACTTCAAAAAACTCCTAAACACAAATGAAACTCAGTCAAAGAATTACCGGGGATTCCCGAGATTTTGAAATTTTATGTCTTGCGTCCCGGGACTTGTTAGTAATTTAATTATTAATATAATCGACTACTGCCCAGCAATTCATATATATTTTTAACCCTTCTCCGCTCCCAATGTGGAGCACATGGCCTCCTAATGGAGGTATCTCAATAGAAGTGTTTTCTACGAGAACTGTTTTTTACTCAGTCGCTCAACCTCACTTTTTTCAAAGTGAGTAGTAGGGAAAGAAGGATAACGCTTGAACAGGACTAGTGGTTGGCTAATCGCTATTGCTACATCCAGTTATTAAAGGATCAGAAGGATGGAAGGAGACGAAATTATGTGAATTGACATCACCAATACCCAGTCTTCGATCACAACTTTGAAATAAATAATTCTCAAATTCACTGTGATCTGACTGGGAATCGAACCCAGACCTGCGCGATCGGTAGAGCAAGCTCTAACCAACTGGGCCACATCAGGCGACTTCATATTACGTACACTTGGATATATCATTGATCTAAAATGTGATGATCACTTCTAATGAGAGAATCAAGCTTACTTAAAAACGTTTTTAGTTCATTACAGTATTGTGCAAAGTAGTATAACTACGTCTAGAATAATAACTGATGATGATTGATGTATATATTATCATTATGGTTCAATTATTACACTGAAGCATCAAGGTTGAACCAATCTTCAAATAAATGAACAAAACATCATTCATTATGATTCGTGTAATTTTCTGTCAAGTTAAGAAAAACAACGATTTCTTCATTAATTTTAATCTTCATCTTCAATTACCTAAAACGTAACTGTTTTCAAATTAAGTCATTACTCTACTTAATTTCATTAATATTTGTATAGTACAGGTTAAGAATTCTGTGTCGAGACATCCCTGGACAAACGTCCCGGACTTTTCGGGTTTTTTTGATGTCTTAAGTCCCGGGACTTTTTTGGAAAATGTCCCGGGAGTTGTGACTGTGATTTATAATGTGCTAATAACATGTACATTTTAATTAAAAAAAACAATTTCTGTGGTAAAGAAACCCTCAAAAGGAATGATGTGAATTGAATGCAAGCAGGTATAAGATGGGAGCCCCGAGAAAAACGGACACGATAAGGTCGGGACGTGACACTTACCCGAGGTTTTAACAAGATAGAAAAAATAGATGTTTGGGGTTTATAAATTCGTAGAAATATATTCGTAGAAATATATTGTAATATAATTGTAGCAAAAGCAAATTACAAAATATTAAAATTAAATGTTCATACCTGATGTTGTTTTAGTCCCGGGATGTCCCGGGACTTTTACTGTATCACGCCTATCCCGGGACTTTGAAATCTTCGAGACTTCAGAATCCCTAGTACAGGTGTGGGGACCTTTTTTTTAAATAATGTTGCGAGACGAAATCGATAGTGATATTCTCAAATTATAATTCTGAAGTCCATCTTAAACCAAAGATATCTTACAAATTGAAATATACTTTACCAACTTTAATTCACATGACGATCGAATTCTTAAAATACATTATCTTATGAATCGGTGTCTAGTTATTTAAAAAAATCAATATTACTATTTCAAAATGTATAATCCTTTTCAGGATCGACCAAATTTTGTTTAGTATTTTACTTAGCTTAACATATTCAAATTATATTACTGACTTTATTTCATTTGTTTTGTTTCAGGTAAGTTGAAGACACCACTTCATACTTTATTGGATACCGACAGAAAAAAAATAAGCACCGGTTTATTACAAATTTTGCTTAAAGGTAGGCTGATTTCAATTGAAATTTAATTAAATATCAATAAAAAAAAATAACATAAATACAAAATGAAGTCGTTTTTCAACTGTTATTTTCTTTCTGTGGCATTTTTTTTGTCGAATACTGAAGTTTTGTTGATTAACAATTATTGGGTTTATGGATATTAGATTTATCTTTGTTTTTTATAAATAATGCTGTAATAAAGTTAACTTACTCTTTAGAAACCTTTACAAAAATCACATTATGCTTGACTGAACTACATTGTATGAAAAAATTAAGCAGCTGTTAATGCTTTTACAAAAGAAAGTAAATTATTTATAAAATGCAAATTCCTATTCGAAAACCCTTTTACTTTTCTGGCCAATTATTCTACTCACGAATATGTGCTTAGAATTACTAATTTGATTTATTTTATACCAAAGTAGTAAAAGATAATCTACTGGGTTCAAATACGTACAGTGTAATCACTTTCCGTCAAAATGAAGACCTCACAAGTCACAATCCTTGGGCATGCGATGCGGCTTCATACCGTGTTATTTCTCGACTAAGTAGTAAGTTTTTCAAATAAAAACACATTAAACCTTCAGGGCCAATAGTGTAGTTTATGTGAAGTCGTGAAAAAAACGGCGAAACCTGCTCCGTTTTAAAAGATACAAGATTTTATATCCAGTCTTTCTTTATTTTTTTAATGTCTACTGGAATGCATAACTTTTTGTTTATCGATTCGATTTAAAAAGATTTTTTTAGTCCATATCCGCTCCCTATACGGAGCATTTCGTCACCATGAAGTTCCTCCATGATTCTCTATCCCCAGCCAGTCTCCTTGCTTCATCTCAGCGTCCCGTAACACCGCTGAGTAAATCCTGTGGATTTCAATCAAAAAATCAGTGGCCTTCCACGACGCCGGGATCCATCCAGTTGGAAGAAGAGACAGACAGGGTTCAGGCTCTCTTGAGGCATCCTTAGCACGGTCCAAGCCAGGTCCACCGCCGCTTCTTTATTTTGGACGTAATAAGAGGCTGGTTAGTCCGCTCTCTAATCTACGTTCTCTAATTTCTAATCTCCAAAAAGAAAATAGTCACCTGTTATTCTACGACTCCAAAACACTAAGACTCCACAGTCCATTCCATAGAATATTAATATAGTCATTAAAACATCGTAAAACACCATCTTGTGACTCTTGCTAATGTCTATCCGTGTTGTTAAATCACGAAATCTATGATAAATGAAATTACAGCCGAACTTGGTTATTAAGAGTAAGATATGACCAACTGAATTTGATCGTTATAAGGGAATACAGAGAATATGTATTTTTAAATGCTTACAAACATACCCATCACATGAAGACATGAAGTATCTGGAGCGGTCACATTACACAGAAAGTCGTAATTCAAACAACAATATGTACACAATTATAATTTATGTACACACCAGTTACACACATATTGCATTTGTCTGTCAATCCACTTTTCTTATAAAATATAAAATTGATGATGCTTGTTTCAATGTTTTCACTCTCATAATTTCAAATGTTGTGATGATATTTTTGCTCGTTATAAAGTGAGTAAATGTAAGGGAAAATCAAAAACTAAAATATCAACGAATGTTTCCTCGTTACATCCGAGCGTTACAAAATAAGCATTTTTTCACGTTTTTAATTGACTTATCTTTTTTTGTAATACTTCGTAAACCGGGTTTCAGGAAATATTGAAATTCTAAAACCTTTTTTATTAAGTAAATTTTTGTATTAGCATTAGTCTGCACAACTCTGTCATGGATTTGTAAAAATAATTTCAATCCATTGCTTTAAATTTGCAAGCGAAGTGTATCTCTATTTTATCTGTAATTTTATTTAAATATATTATCTGCATTTTTTTTAAATGTCTCCTGTAATGAAGCAATTTTGGAGTTACGTAATCGTCTAGCTTCAACGATGATAGGCAGAATAAGTCCACCATTTCATTCCAAACCACTTCAAAAATAAATTCTAAAAAGAAAATATTATTGAATAAACTCGATGCATACTTCAAGTATTGAATTTATAGCATGAAGATGTTCACAGTATGCAATACGTTTTTTTACCGCAGCGTTCGATTTTTACTTAGCCTCGATATTTTTTTATAGTTTTACGGTTATTATTTATTAATGCGTTTTTTTTTAATTTTCTCCGCAATCTGTATCAAATTAATATCACAATTCACTGCTTTATTCAATGTATAATTTTACCATTATAAAATAACATATTTTTTAAGGTGGTACGCTAGTTTCACTTAAACTAATGGCCATCAAGGGAACTCAATTTTGTTATGAGATACATGTAAAATAAAAATATACATATTGGTCACTGGTTGGAGTGCATCAGTACACTATCATGAGTCATGAGTGACCAATACACTCCCTTGTTGATTTATTCGAGAAGAACAACAATATAATATCGACTGTGGCTTTGGAAAAAGGACGTAACCCACAGATATTAAATTTTACAGGAGGCGCTAAAAACGTGTTTTGATGATTTTGTGACATATGCAAATTATGAATTATACACAACCTTGAAGTGCACGGATACTTCTAAACTGTTGTTTAATTGACATAATCTAATATTAATTACAGAAATTGTCTCGGAAAAACCTTTATTTCAGTGTTTTTTTGGCTTTAATTTTTTACAAGGTCATCTTTTTCAAACTTAAAAGCTAAATTCAGATACTAATCGGCATTTTCAGCTTCCATCCTTTTGATAGAATGTGTGTCAAGTAGTATACATTGTGATTATCGAAAAAAAGCTGTTTTGGAAAATTGAGGGTTACGTCCTTTTTCCCTTCCACAGTCGATATGACTGCTGAAAAAGACAGTAACTACATTAGTTACTAAGAGGCTTCAGGCGGTTCCGAAATATTGACATGGTTTTTTTTTGTGGCAGATTAGTAAGTATGCTTCGAAAGCCCTGAATACCTACCACTTCTTGAAACAATGAGGTTCTCTATGCAGACAAGAATTGATGTTTTGAAAATCATTTGAGTCTAGATATTGTTTGTTTTTGTACAAATTGTTAGATTACGAAATAATGAAAATCATCTATCGGTATATTTATATTATTTGATATTTTTTCATTGAAAATTTAAAAAGTTTAGGTATGTATAGCGAAGCGTAATTTTGCCGGTCAGCTGTTTTATAACGTTGGCGATAATACCCCCAAGTAACATGTTATAAACAGTCTTGAAACATTTTTAAAAAATGTATGTTACCCGTAAGTGTTGCACTTACACGCTTTTTACGCGATCTTTGCAATTATGCGATTATTTTACAAACGTTCAAGTTCCTAACTCAGTCTCCTGGCCACAGTAGAAAATATATTTATTTTCTTTGACGCAAAAATAATGCTTTTTATCAGCGCTGACTTAAAATTACAATGTTTCTTATTTATGTACATTTCTAACATAGATTCTTCAACAAAAGAAATTGTATGTATTAGGAAAAAATTAAATTAATAGAGAAGTTTTGATCAACAAATCGATCGTTGTCGAGAAGTAATCCAAATTCTTTCTTTCAAAACGGGTGTATGAACAATATATAAAATTTCTTAAGCCAAGCCCGAACCGTCCGCTTCCAATAAGAAAAATATAAACTGGTAATGTTTTCTCTCTTGGAACAAAGTATTATATATCGACTGTGGAAAGGAAAAAGGACGCAACCCACAGGTTTTTCAAAACAGGCTTTTTTCGATAATCACAATGTATCAAACTTAATACACGTTCTATCAAAAGGATTCAAGTTGCAAATGCCGAATTAGTATCTAAATTTAGCTTTTAAGTATGAAAAAGATGACCTTGTAAAAAATTAAAACCAAGAAAAAAGACTGAAATAAAGGTTTTTCCTAGACAACTTCTTCAATTAATGTTAGAATGTGTCAATTTAACACCAGTTTAGAAGTCTCCGTGCACTTAAAGGTTGTGTATAATTCATAATTTGCATATGTCCCAAAATCATCATAACACGTCTCCTGTTTAGCGCCTCCTGTAAAATTTGATATGTGTGGGTTACGTCCTTTTTCCTTTCCACAGTCGATTTTTTTTTTTTTTTTAAATCGAATAGCTCACGCCGATTGCAGTAACCGAGTCGTAAGCACTACGCTTCCGTCTAAGACAATTTACTGTCACCTTTAACATTTATTTTCTTCTGGCACCCCCTACCCGTATATCAACACCTCATACAAGACGTAAGAGACTACTGGTGAAAGAAAAGTGTAAATTTGGTGTATGTCGAATTTTTGATTGTTTTACACGAAATTTTGTACGTTAATTTTTAAGTATAATATAAATAGAACACAACGCTTCACCACTCTCCTGTAATGTTTCGATTTTGAAGATACAACACTTAACGTATGTAGATATATAAGTAGTGCTATTGTTAGAAGTGTACTATTTTAACTTGACCGTGGCAGAACTCGGAACTAAAATTGTCGCCCTAGGACGTGTTGACTATCGCAACGTTAATGATGCGATGGTGGCGCCCTCGCGGGCAGTCAAGTTACGCTGGTACATCTATAGTACCTTCTATTCTCCATGCTCTGTATTAGAAAAAAAACTTACTATCGAATACATTATAGAAGAATTGGAATCACTGCCCACGTTTCAGATAAAAGTAATCTTATGATATTTACCTACATTTTTTATGAAAATAATTTTCAAAGATGTGAAACACAGCTGCTTGTTGTATTCTCCTACTAATATTGCAAGTGATATGCGAACTTATTTATTTACTAGACTCGGCCTACTGAGGTCTGTCTGGAACATAACTTTTTATTGCATTACAATCTATTAGCCGATGTAAATGCTCCGATACAGCCTTGGTATGAAAATTGCGTTTTCAAATCGATGTATATGAAAAATTTCTTATAAAACCACTTGTCGTTGATTATTCACTATATGATCTTATTTGCGACCATAAAACTATTACTTGTTAAACAAGATAACTCCCGGTATGAAATAATAGCTCACTGCTTCGCACCATTTTCTACATAGCGTATTTACAACAGAAGCACTAAGTTTTTAGATGTACACCCATCCCCCGATTTACGCGGTAGAGACGTTTTTCACAAACCCGCGTAAAACAGGAATGGAACTAATTCAAAATCATAAGATATTTTCCATTTTTTAAAACACCTCGTGAATGAAGGACATTTATTTCATAATATTAATCTTTAAGATGCTTTAGGGCAAATCCGCATTAAAAAAGTTCCTCAGTGCTTTATACCGAGCACATTATGTATTAATTAACCTTTAAACGCCCAGCGGTTTCGTACGAAACCAGCGATCACGGCGCACTTTGCTATCAGATGACACTGGTTTATAATAATATTATGGAAAATATGAATAATAGCTAACACGAATAAGGACTTCAAGATATCGAATCATAATTTAAAAAACGTTTTTGAAAATTATTTTACCCAGAATGAGTATGCAACCCGTATGCAATTATTTACGTTTGAAATATTACCGCAATATGTTTTTTCTCGGACGGACTGCAATAAATTAGTTTTTATCACCGCCATTCATATATATGTCAATGGGAATACAGATCTTTTTCTACCTAGAAAGTAATTAGCCCCCAAGGGCAAAAAAATATCTTTTGAACGGGTCCGGGCTTCGGTATTATATAATCTTTTATTTGTTGATAGTATATAAAATATGTTAAAAAAATCTTATTAAAAATGTTGTAAATTTAGAATAAACCTTTTATTTGAGAACCCTTTTTATTTTATCCAAAATAGTTCTCTAGTTTTGGAGATACTGATTTTTTTAGACATCTCAACAGCGCGCGAAAAAATGCTCGGGCAACTTGCGACGCCTATTGCGCACGGTGCACGGGCGTTTAAAGGTTAAAATAACATTTTGGTTTTTTTTCACTAGGTGCTTGATGGGTATTTTTAACAGAATATTTTTTTTATAAAACAATATAACTTTTAAAATTACTTTAAAAAACTTTTATTCATCCTAATTTTTGATGCCGTTTTCAATTTTCCTCATAATCGATTCATTTTCATCGTCACTAGAAGAAATAGTTCAATTCAAGAATCCGTTAAACTTCACAATTAACAGAAATATCCGCGTTAGCTATATATTTCTTTATAAGGCGCAAAAGTCTCTTTGGAATTGGGAGCACGTTCCTTATTTTGATCACTTTTTTAACACTACGTTTGCAAACGCATTTCCCTTGTTCAATTGAAACCCCGTTTAAAGTTTACCGCGTAAATCGATGGATAAGTGTTGACGATTTCAATTGCTGAATTAGTGAATAAATGAATTGTAAATATCAGAAATATTTTTTTTTTGTGTACATAATTAATTAGTGATAACATTGAGTAAGTACTATTTCTTTCTCTATTAGTGAGATTCAGCATATCAAAAAAAAACATTATTTTCAATGACAGAGATTTGAACGATTCATCCATCGCAAGATTGAATTATAAAGATATTTTTATAAGCACAAAAGTGGAAATCTGTTCTTGAAATTTTTAAGTTTTTACCTATTATATTAAGGTCATTAATATTTCATATATGTACTTGGCATGTACATAAAACTCCCACTATAATGTTTAAAGTGCTAAAATATTTAGTTCCATGAAAATTATAAACTAAAATGCATAATTGATTCAGCATCACGCTAAATGCCTATTAACTGTAATTAATAATACTTTGTAATTTTTACCTCATTATTAAACATGACTCACATGTAAACTTTTACGGACTGTTTTCATTTACATAAAATATTGTTTGATAGTTGTACTAAATTAAAATGTTTAAAAAAAAAACACGTATTTGACATCACAACTTATTTTAAATTCGCAATCTATTTTTGAATTTTAAATCGATTTAATTATCCAATTTATTATATAATCCATTTAATAATTATAGATATCTGTTAACTATATAGCATAAACATCCATACTAACTTTTGCTGTAGCATCTCAGATAAAAATAACTGTTCGTCATGTTATCTTAATGACAGACATACTTATTCTCATTTCCTACCAAGTGACATTTACTTAATTTCTAGTAAAATGATACCAACACTGCTTTACCGTGTTAATATTACAAGAAGCAAATGACTGCAGTACTAATATTTTCTGTCACGCGATGAAGTTATTCTAAAATCACAGGAAATTATCATCTCGCTCTACTGACCACGATACCACCTAGGTCGATCTTCACAGCATCAGGTGGTGTGCGATAAAGAACAAACGATGCGTCCAGTATCAAACACGGCCAATTCGTATTTGTGCCTTTGCACTTTTTCTTTTTAATTCCTCTAGGGAACTTTAATTACCTACAATTTAGTAAATGTTTGTTTCAGTTTCAAAATCAAACTACAAGTAGGTATAGGAAAACCAACATTTAATCTGAGTTTAATGTACATATGTATGTTGAGAATGTATCAAGGTTTTTAAAACAAATATTTTTTCAATCAGAACTAGGACATCCAATCTCGCACCCTTTTTGTGATAGCGGGATCCCGGGATCATTCTATTTAATATGATGTCACAAGCAATGTGATCCCTCTAAGGCAGCGATTTCCAACCTGGGAGAAGCGCCTCCCTGGGGAGGCGTGGAATATTGCAAAGGGAGGCGCGAACAGTACAAAATATTTATTTACACTTTGAAATGTGTTTTTATTACTATATGAAATAAACGATGGGGAGGCGCGAATATTTTTTTACTTCAAAGGGAGGTGTAGTAACACACAGGTTGGAAACCACTGCTCTAAGGCAAGAGGTTAGCTGCGCGTAAATTTGAAAGGCTGCGCGGAGGATGCGCGGACCGATCAAATATGAATTGACCAACTGTCTTGTAGTGCGCGCCAACCCGGAATGAGTGTGCGGGGGCTTCCCAACTGCTGCGCACGCACGCACGCAGCTTAGAGGGAACGTTGCAGTGACAAGTGGTTGACATTGCCGGAGAATTTTACAATCATTTCTCAATGTAGGCTTTCGAAATCCCGGTATAGATCACTCAGAAATTGAGATTCTAAAATATAAAAAAAAAGTTTCCTCGATGAGTTGAAAAAATTGGGAATATACAGATTTCACAATTATTGAAAATTTAAGATTTTTTTTTAGCACACTGACTTGAAAAAGTATGGAAATTGCTGATTGCACCATTGTTGAGAAATGTGAGACTTCTTTTAACTCGCTCCTCCAAAAAATTATGGAATTGACGGATTCCTCAGAAATTCTATTCTATTTAGAAGCAGGGTATCTTTTTTTTTTAGCTCAATTCTTCCAAAATGTTACGACTGTCAATGACTTCAGCTCATTTTTTTCAGATATTATAGTGAATCGAAATCCCGTGCCTAATCAGGACCGACCTCTCACTGCTTTAGAATATTTTCAACTAATGTTCATGTATTTATTTCCGTACAGGATTGATTGTAAACTATTTGATTTTTTTTATATCAAAAAGCACTACAACGTTGTTGCATCCACGCAATGCTGCAAGGTTCGATCCATTAATAAAAGATGTCACCCTTTCATTCGCTTCGAAGATTTTTCTTCCCGACGCATGCCTACCATCCCTTTTATGGCCGCAAAGCGGTGGCCGACTTCCAAGGACTTCCACTCTCTTTGTTTTTTGTCCACTCACATAATTTTAAAGAGCCTACGAGCCTGAAGTCGACAATAAAGTAGGGATATAATGTATCTACACATGCAATACAAGATCGCATGTCCAGATTAAAGTAATTTACCTTTTGTACAGCATGTTATTTTACCCACCGCCATCCGGTATGTTGGCACTGATATGCAGATACAGTAAAACCCCCGTGTACACTTAAGTCGGGACAGTGTAATTCGGGGTAGTGTAATTGGAGGAGCGAATCTCATACAAAATTAGGGATTTGGTTTTTTCCGCAAAAAAATGCAAAACTAGTTTTTTTTTAACCATGTCCGCTCCCAATGTGGAGCATATGGACTCCTAATGGAGTTTATCTCAACAGAAGTGTTTCTACGAGAACTGCTTGTTACTCAGTTGCTCAACCTCTCTTTTTCCAAAGAGAGTAGGGATGGAAGGATAGGGCTAGGACAGGATTAGTGGTAAGCTAATCGCTCTCGATACGCCCCGTTCATAGGATAGGATGGGTGAGAGGGGGGAATTCTAGACATCACATACATCCATGCCTTTGAACTGAAATTCATAAATCGATTGAAAAATCAATTTATAAAACTGTCCGTAACGGGATTTGAACCCGGGCCCTCCGTGGCCGAAGGAAGCCAACAACGTTGACCACTCGACCACACAGGCGGCTGCTGGATGTATGTGATGTCTAGAAATATTTAGTTACTAAGTGAGAAAACGCAAAGCGCGCCTAAATCCAGCACAGACAGTCGTCTGGCTATACGTGTAAAGCCCTGTACGTGTTGAATATAAAGACGCTAGCGAACATTTGACTGTATGCGCCGCACAGACGACCGTCTCGTAGCAACGACAATGGAATGCGACAGTGCAAATGATTTACGGCGAATATTTCAAGCCAACGCGTAATTCGGGGTAGTGAAATTGGGGGTTCCACTGTATTCATTTTACAGTTTCCAAACGATCAATAATGAACATAAGCAAAAATCCGCAAAGCTGAACTGCAATGTTATTTTATTCAAAAAAATAAAACACTCGTGCACATTTAATAAAAAATATCGGGACTAGTTTCGCTCATCAAAAGCATTATCAATGGATTGTATATCAGATGCTGGACATACTTAGTTGAGCTCAATCAGGTTTTCCAGATTTCCAAAAATATAAATCAAGAGATTAACCATTTCAAACGTTTTTATACATTTACACAAGTCGGTATTTTCAGAAGGACTTGTGCCCAAATAGGGACGTCTGGCAACCCTGAGCTCCACTGACTTATAAAATATTTTTACAATTAAAACACGTTGCTTTATCGAATATTTTTCCATTATAAATTTGCCAGGTCTATACTTCGCGATTGCCAAATATGAAATGTCAAATTCATGTTTACCATTATGGCAACCAAACAAAGTATTTAATTTTCCATTGAACACTCGGTATAACTATTTTCGGTAAAGTTATCGCCGAAAATATCTAACTGGAATCCTCCAGCATTCCTTATGTTTTGTGTAACGGCTCCTATTCTCACACACTTAAATTTGTATTTCATAATTTACTCAATCCGTATTATGGTGAACGTATTGTCCCATTGCAAATATTTGAAAGGTTTTTTTTTCATATAGAGACGCGACCTTGCTTCAAGCATTTTTACACTGTCTTACAATTAATCTTCTTATTTAAATACTCTGTGACATTTGGCAGGTAATGTACATTCCAATGAAACCAAAGCAATAAATTATGCAGCATATTAGTGTTATGAAAAGCATACCAAAACGTCGTGATTTGTAGTGGCCTAGATTAAATAAAATATATTCTCATTCATAGAGTTGTTACTTAATTATGTGTACTAAAGGGGTTTATACTCAAAGGGGTTGAGAAACTTTATATTATGGTGTGAAGCCAAAATTAAATAAACTTAGATAAGTTATTCAATTTATATTACACCAGTTTTTAAGTTAGTCTTTGTGCACTTCATGATTATGTTTATTTAATATTTTGACGTTAGCACAATGCCGTTAAATGAACGTTTTTCACCCCTCTTGTAAAATTTGGTTTGTGTGGATTGATTTCTTTTAGCTCGCAATCAACGAAACCCGTCCAGATAATATAAAAGTAGTAGTGATATCAAAGTCGCCTGCTGTAGCCCAGTTGGTTAGAGCTTGCTCTACCGATCTCGCTGGTCTGGGTTCGATTCCCGGTCAGATCACATTGAATTTGAGATTTATTCAATTTAAAGTTGTGATCGAAGACTGGGTGTTTTGTGATGTAAATCCACATTATTTCCTCTCCTCCCATCTTTCTGATCCTTTAATAACTAGGTGTAGTGATAGCGATTAGTCAACCACCAATCGTGTTCTAGCCTTGTCCTTCTTTCCCTACTACTCACTTTGAAAAAAGTGAGGTTGAGCGACTGAGTAACAGACAGTTCTCGTAAAAAAAAACTTCTGTTGAGATACCTCCATTAGGAAGCCATATGCTTCAAATTGGGAGCGGACATGGATTAAAAAAAAAAAGAAATATTAATCGAAGTTAATCAAACAAAAGTAACACGCATACCTATATTGAATTCGAACTTATGAATTCAATAAAAATTATATAAAATGAAATATAATGTTCTATGAACTACTTCTTGATGTCGAACCCGTGTATTTTGCATCACAAGTACCACAAAGTATTTATCAGCTTATGACCACCGCTTGCTTATATTGTATTTAACTTTGCTGTTTGTAAATATGCTTGCCAGGTTCCCAAGTTACGTTTCAAGTTATTCTGTGATTGTAAACTGTGTTTTAAAAAAGTCTTTTTAATAACCTGGTCCTTCGGTGGTACAAAATATTTATTACAGTTGCAAACGCTTCGTTTTACTGGCATTTTAATTGACAGCTATTTACAGAGTAATAAAGTACATCTTGGGAGTCTAGTTTGCTTTCATTAAAATTCTGTTAACGTATTAACGGTATTGCGTAGCTTGTTCAAACTGCGCGGACTGTGTTAAAACGCAATTGCGCCAACCCATTCTATGCCGTTTTTCCAGGAATCTTTGACATTACTTCTTGTTAGCAACACTTTGGATATTATCTCAGCATAACCTGTTATGGAATTGTGTTATTTCGCCGTAATAATTATTGTGATGTACGCTCCAGTATTTGTACAAGAAATCATTTCTTTTTTTTTCTTAAAGATGCTATATTTCAAATGAGCAAATATTATAACCATAATTTAAGAATACAACATTTTCCTTGTCTTATTGATTATAAATATAACTAGCTGTAAACCCGTTGCCCAGCAACGTGAGATTTTTGTTGCATTGTGTTTAATTTTATTTAATTTTATTTAATTTAGTTTTGTTTTATTTTACTTAACTTAACTTTATTTTATTTTATTTTGTTTTGTTTTACTTTACTTTAATTAATTTTATTTTATTATATTTTATTTAAAAAAGTGGAGACTGGAAGGTCGAGGACACCTTACAGACACTCATACACTCAGACGGACCTTATCGACTATTAATATATAGATTAACTGTTCAGTGTAAACGGTGGATTCTCTGATCTATCGTTTTTTAAATGATTATTAAAATAAACGATTATCGCGGGAAAGCAGTAAATGCGGTATAGTAAAAAAATGTTGCTAAGAAGTACGTTTAAAATTTATAAACTGATTTTCAGTATCCAAGATAATTTGATAATTCAATACACTGGAAGACCCACTTGATAGTCAAACCATGTCCGTGCAGTGATTTAGTATCTTTGAAAGAGTTTTTCATCTTCAATCGTAATGCGTTAATATATTTATAAAAACGATCGAACGAATATTAATAACTGAACTAGGGTATTCAATCCCGGAACCTTTTTCCTATCCCGGGATTTCGGGATTGATTAATTTTGAATCCCGGGATTGAGATTTTCTCACCGAGTAATTTGAAATCCTCAATTTACTTTTTCCCGAAATCTCACGGAAACTCGTTTTTTATTTTTAGCTCACCGAGGACTTTGAAATCTCCGATTAGCCAATTTCGTGTAAATTTCGAGAATTTCTCAATCCCGAAATCCCGGGATCGCGGCCATCTCAATCCCGGAATTTCGGGATCAGAAAATTGAATGGGATCCCGGGATTGGATGCCCTAAACTGAACGATAGACACAGAAAAACGATAGCCGGGAGAACGATATAACGACTCAACTATCAATGACAGCCGTCATTACGGTTTGCTTATCACTGAACAACTATACAATTTAACTACTTTCCCAGGGTACTCGAAGTTGTACCCGCCACCATCCGCTACATAATTACAACACTTACTGAGCGTATTCCGTAGAAAACCGTCAAGTGGTTTTATTCATTACCAGAGGTGCTATTCCGGCGCAAATAACTTATTTCACGGTCTGAAATACTCGACACAATCACGTTTTGGGTATACAAACCGTCCAACGCAATCACGGGTTGATTATTTCAGACCGTCCAATATATGTGCATGCGCGCAAGAATAGCAGCGCAGATGTGAGTAAGGATTAGTGAAGGCCAACTCAATGTAAACTAATCCCTCCAATTACGCGAATCATAGAAATATTTGCGCATGTCGTTGCTGTGCGGGCGTGCGATCGGAACATGTGCGGCTGTACACACAGCCGGGCGGCTGTCGGTGTCGTGCATACGTCGGCAGGCGAACTAAATATTTCGTCCATATTTTTTATTTATTATTTCTTTTGGCAGTTTTGCATTTTTCGCGAAAAAAAACGTAACCTTCATTTTTGTATGAGCTTCAATATCCCAATAACGCGGTTCCGACATTCGCGTAATTGGGGATCACTGTTTACGTTTAAACATCGAGGAAGGAAGAAACATTTAAATAGTACACTTTACCTTCAACTTAAAATATATACTAGTGTCAACTAAGTAGTAAAGTACCTTTTTAAATAATTAATGCTACTCACTTAAGCTTAACACTTCTCTTTAATCTTTAAACCATTACGGTGGGAAATTTAATTAAATATGTATTAAGTAAAACCAATTTCATCGACTTTCTTTACATTTTGATTTTAAACACGTATTTCGTAAATTATGCAGATAGTATAATATATTACGTGCTTAAAATTACAATCATTAATCACGGCAATTGTGATTGTAATTATGTACTTTCAACTATGCCCCATTCCAATTTAACTGCTAATAAAGCATCTCTAAACGAGAACTATCTGTTATTCAGTAGCGCAACTTCTATTTTTTGGAAGGTTAGAAGGATTAGCCTAGGACAGGGCAAGTTATTAGCTATTAACGTTTGCTTTACTCCGTATAGAGTTAAATGAAATCGAAAAATCGACCAATTTATACTACAACTAGATAATTCAGATTTGATCATTATTTGGTTTTTATTTTTTTTACCATGTCCGGTCCCAATTTGGAGCATAATGGAGTTTATCTCAACAGAAGTGTTTCTACAAAAACTGCTTGTTACTCAGTTGCTCAACCTCTCTTTTTTCAAACATAGTAGGGATATAAGGATAGGGCTATGACAGGACTAGTGGTTAGCTAATCGCTGTCGATAAGCCCCGTTCATGGGGTAGGATGGGTGGGAGGGGGGAATTGAAGACATCACATACATCCATACCTTCGAACAGAAATTCATAAATAAATATTCTCAAATCAACAGTAATTGAAAGTAGAAAATTTAAATTAACTTTGATTATTCCACGTATTGTGTAACTAACTGTGACACGTGTTTAAGTTAATTTAATTTAAATTAAAATTTAAATTTTCTATTAAAATGAACTTCCACAAAGTTACCGCCGAAACCATCGAAAGTAATTGAAAGTCTTTGTTGCATTTAGGATTTTTTCGAAAAATACTTAATTTCGGGTGCATACTAAAAGATATATTTTTAGTTGTTTTTTAATATATAGCAGTATATTTTTACATAATAAAAGCATATTAAGTATCATTCAACTGATTTCATAATTTGCGAATAATCTTATGTCGCCCGCTGTGGTCTAGTTGGTTAGAGCATGCTTTACCGACCAGGTGGGTCTAGGTTCGAATCCTGGTAAGGTCAATGTCAAAATTTGATTTTTTTCAATTTTAATTTGAGATCTAAGACATGGGTGTTTGTGAAGTCAATTCTCCTTGAGTTTATCTCATGTGACTTTTAAAAAAAATCTCATCGAGTATATCTCGTATGATCTTTCAACTTTAAAGTATTTGACGCATTGGCGTAAGCTGTAATGTCAAATATTTTTTTTAATAAAAAAATTATAAAAAAAATATAAACAAAAAATATAAGAGTGATAAAACAATCTATCCTTTGTCTGGAACACCGCGAATATCTCTAAGGTTAACCGAGCCCCTTGTTAACATTTTGGCAGCCCACCGCTGGTGGAGATCACGGGTTCGAGTCCCAGTACGAACAGCATTTTTTCAAGCGATTTTTGTTCGATGGCATGGGTGTTTTTAATGTCTAAAAATTCCCTGCTAGTTTTACTTATTAGATTAGTTATCCGCTAGTCCTATTCTAGCCCTATCCTTATATAACTAGTCTCCTTGAAAAAGAGAGGCTGAGCAACTGTGTAACACTGTTTTTCCATGTATGTATGATGTATATTTTCTTAATGTAATCTGTTTAATTTGTGATAAAAGGTACGTCTGCATATTTTTCATTGTTTTTCGATTGCTTGATTTTGGTACTCTTTACATCTTCTACATTTTTTTGTTCATTGTCAGAAGTCTTCCGTGACTTCAGAAAGGTTAAATAAGAACCACTGATTCAAGCTATAAATAATCATTGTTAAAATGAAAAATGGTGAAATGGAAACAATTCAATATTGCATTGTAAAATTGCAGATCAGTGCAGGGAAACCTGCGTCCTCTCGGCTACTCTGATGCAGCCTTTTGACTTGATCAAAATATTCACTTTCAAAAAAGCGTTTGAAAAAAAGAACGTAATCAACCCATCATATTTTTTACTATTTGTTTTTATTTGACACTACAGCTTACGCCAATGCGTGAAAGTTTTAAGTTGAAAGATCATACGAGATATACTCGATGAGAATTTTTGTAAGTCACATGAGATTAACACAAGGAGAATTGACGTCACAAACACCCATGTTTTAGATCTCAATGAAAAAAATGAAAAAATCAACGTTTCGACATTGACATTACCGGAAATCGAACCCAGACCCACCTAATCGGTCGAGCAAGCTCAAACCCAGTGTTTCCCAGATTGGGGGCCGCCGCAGAACATGTTTTGTATTGAGGAGGGCCGCGGACTATTTTTTTCAGATTTAGGGGGGCGTGGAATGAAAAAGGTTGGGAAGCACTGCTCTAACCAACTAGACCAGTGCTTTCCAACCTTTTTAATTCTACGGATCCCCTAAATCTGAAAAAAATAGTCTGCGGACCCCCGAAAATTGTTTTCATACGTTATCACAAAAAAAGTTGAATAAATGAAAATTTTCGCGGACCCCGGGGGTACGCGGACCTTAGCTTGGGAAGCACTGAACTAGACCACAGCGGGCGATACGTCATATGTTTGACAGTCGGAAAAAAAGGGGGGGGGGTCTCAACGTTTTCTTTACTGCGGCCTTATATTGAATCAGATAAATGAATTTAGCATTTAGAAATGAAAAGGTTCCCCACCCTGACGTAGATCATATTTAAAATCTATCACAAAAACCATGAAAATCAAGATACCTATGTAGTTGTAGTATAAGGTGTCGATATACAATACATCCACGCTAATGTTTACGAATCCATAAATCAATTGAAATATCAATTTGCGAACGTTTCCGCACTGGAATCCGTCGACGTTGCTAATCACTACTAGAGGCCTGACTAATTGTAATTTAATATAATTATACGTTCCGGCGAACCTAACTTTAACATTCTTTATCTGTCGTTCACTCGGAAAAAGTGAATGCCTGATTTATTCTAATATATCGTGCGAGTGAAAGGTTTGCTCCGAAAATGCAAGTTTATTAAATAATTGATCTTATCACGTTCGCGCCCGCTTTTTTTTATATACGTGCCTTTTTAATTTTTGTAAAAATGAAACACGCCGTTAAAATCAATAATTTTAGCCAGTGGCGGGTGTCAATTTATGATGGAAACGATATTTTTGATTAAACTGATACATATTGTTTGGGTGTGTAACGTGGCTTAGGTTTATTTTTTATTATATAAATCAAATTATAGATGTATTAGTACTTCACCATATTGACAACATAATAGGTTAGAATTTTAATTTATTTCGGTTCGTTTATTATGCGTACGTATTTTCTCTGTGTTGTGATTCCATCAAATCATAAATTTAACATTTTTTTATCTACATATTTCCATAGGGATAACAATACCGGTATTTCCTAAACCGGGATCCTGATATTCATGGTGTTTTTAAAATACCGGATTTATAGATGCAAAAATTCCATTATTTTGATTTTGAAAAGTTACTGAAATCGAATTTTAAGTGTATCAAAGTAGATACCATCACATATTTTAAAACGATGTTGGACTACCAGTATGAACAGCATTTTTTATCGATTTCTGTTCGAAGGCATGGGTGCCTTTGGTGTGTAAAAGTACTCTCCCACCCATTCCGATTTTTTAATAACTGGACGTAGCGAGAGTCATTTGTTAACTATTAGTTCTGTCCCAGCCTTATCCTTCTATCTCTACTACTCTCTTTGAAAAAGAGAGGTTGATCGACTGAGTAACAAACAGTTCTTGCAGAAAAACAGTTGTTGTGATACTTCCGTTAAAAGGCCATATGCTCCACATTGAAAGCAGACATGGATAAAAAAAGATGTAACAGTTTTGACAGGTTCCATAATTGATGAGCCTTTCAAACATACATTATTATTTTAGGAGGTCATGATATATCTATTAAACTCACACGGTTATAATGTTTATTTTTTAATCCGCTTTTTACTATGAATTATCAAAATAAAAACCAATTCTCATGAATAAATGTACCACTATTTATTTTCTTTATAATTCTTTCATACCCTATGTTCATTATGGACAGTAAACCTAAATTAATTAAATGATCTTTAGTAGAGTACCAGGTAAAAGGGGAGCCGGTAAATTGCTCGAATGGAAATTGCTCGAATTACAAATTATTCGAATTGCTTGGTTATTTAAACGATTTTTCACTACTTTTTCTACGAATTTCATTTTTATCATGTGCGACTCTTGTTAAGAGAGTGAAATATAAAAATATTTTTCGTAAGTATTTATTTTAACCGTGTTCGCTCCAAATGCGGAACATATGATCTTTTAATGGAGTTTATCTCAACAGAAGTGTTTCTACGAGAACTGCTTATTAATTAGTTACTCAAACTGTTTCTATATATTTCCAGAAAACATAGAAGACTAGGGCTAAGACAGAACAAACGGAAACAAATTGATTATCTTGTTATTCGAGCAATTTACCGGGAACCAGGTAAAAGTGGCGCCAATACTTTGACACTAACAGTTGATAAATTTCACTCGCAAGTGGCTGGTATAAGATAGCAGCTTTATCAGAATTGGTACGATCGTATGGCGTGTGTAGAAGAAGAATCAAACTACAACTGTGTCATAAATATTATTATTTTTGTAACATGCACATAATTACATCATTGTATCTTTGGTATATCTCCTATTTTGTCGTACATTTATCGCTTTTTAATGTTTGATGGCTAAACGTTTTTATGGATTAGCCAAAAAAATCTCATTTGGCAAACGTTTTGTATTCGACTGTGAATAATAAATAACAGCTTGCGATTTACAGCTAACTGATGATGTAACACAATGTATCGGATTTAATTTCTGTTACATTCTTACTTAACAATGTGTTTAGATAATTGTACGTGCTAAAAATCGAATATCTTCCCACATAACTTTGGCGTTCAGTTCTATTTTGATCATAGCGTAAGCGAACTTAGCTTAAATATCTTTCTTTCGTGATATCTTTCTTGGGATTTGTGCTCGTTCTCAAGATGTAACATTTTCTTAATAATGACAATGGTAAATTTCGACAATGTTTTGTAAAAAGGGCGAATCGAACACTTAAGCAATGGCGATTTTTTTATGAAAAAGCTACATTCACTTTACCAATATATATTGTATAAAAACCGCCTTCTCCTTCAAAAAATTCATGCAAGTTGTGGTAATTTAAAATAATCAAAATATGTATTATCAATAAATGGACGGGAAAATTGTTCGTTTTAGCTTAGTGATAAATAAATGTATTTCTTATATAATATACACTTATTAACCAAGCGTCAGTTCAAGTTCATCCGAACACTCGATCGCCTGAAGATCAGCGGTATGCTGCCAATACGTTAACAAGGAGCTCGCTTAATCCCAAAGCAATTCTCGAATCAGTTCTGAGGAAGGAGTGATTTTTTTATCACTCCTGCAATTTTATTCAATACTTAAATATACAATCGAGTGTTGCTTAATACACTTATAATATGTAACAAAATGCAATTTACCGTTAACCTATCATAGTAAGTGGCTAAAAAAAGTAGTAATGTGTAAACCAGTGGCTTCCAACCTTTATGTTACTGCGCCTCAATTTGAAGAGAAAAATATCTTCGCGCCCTCCATCCTTTATTTCATATAGTAATAAAGACGTTTTAAAGGGTAAATAAATATTTTGGACTGTTTACGCCTCCTTTTCCAATAGTCCACGCCTCCCCATGGAGGCGAGACTCCCAGGTTGGAAATCGCTGGTGTAAACTAAACCTGCTGTAGATAATATAAGTCAGAAATTACAATACTAATTTGATCTGAAAATATTGTTTTCTCTTAAATTAACAAGGGGCTCGCTGACCTTAGTAAAGTTCAACAAGGGGCTTGCTCGAGTCCCTTTCAGCCCACCTCTGCCGAAGATGCCGATAGGCGAAAATCGATTAGTTGGTAACAAAGCATGTGGGAATCTACAAAATTTAAACAATTCAAATTTATTAAGTGAGAAAGTATTGAATACTACTTAAGTATTATATTACATAACATGTTATGGTTTAAGATCAATTTTGCTGGTCGTGCACAAATAGGTTATTAAATATTATGTTTTATTATTCACAATAAATTAATAGCTCCCAATAAACAGCCGTAATTTTTATCTTTGCAATCAGAGTGGCCAGTAGCTTTAAATATTTATTTAATTTGGCCAAAATTAATAAACAATAAGCTACAATTATACTAATTAATTACACATTTACTAGCTGCTCGGTTTTTGATCGAATATAAAATATCGTCAAAGTACTCACAAAATTAATTAAATACGCAACATATGTCTTGGATATCAATGCTTGTGTAGATAACCCGATTTGATTCGATAAATATCATACACACCCAAGTCACACAACACAATTTAGGATAGCAAGCATTTTTAGTTTATCACGTATAAAAAAGCTTTCTTGAGGTAATAAAAAAAGGTTTAAATATAATTTTAAATAACTACTTTAACAACGCGATACATTTTGGGTTTTATTTTCAATACTTACAAAATAAAACAGGTTTCTAATATGGACTTAAGCAGTTTTGATAGAATAAATGTGGACTTTTTTGTTTTGTTTTCACTCTCCTTTTTTCTTTATTCTTATGCCAAATGTTCTTTAAAAAATCTTATTTTATCTCTCATTTTAAGATAAAAATAAGATAAACCGTCATTCAAAGCACGCTTTCAAACAAACAATTGCAGCATGACCGGGAGATGGCTGCATTGTATTTAGCTTAAACGGAATTAAGCAGGAATGAATTTTAATTTGGCACTTCACAAAATATTCAATGTGCAACGTAATTTTTCAACCAAAAAAGATGAACGACATCAGTTTGATTATTCTGAACTCAAAAAACTATAATAATCGGCATCAAAATCTCAAAAAAAAATATCTACAGTGGACTTAAGTGCATGTGGTATTTATCGACTCATGTATGTATAATACCGGTTTGGCAAAAACCAGCAATTTATTTAATCGGCTAGTATGTTAAGACATATTTCTATAAATGTCCATGTCTATTAAACTCTAATTTTATTTGATATTATGCCTTTCCACAAAGAAAATTTAACGGTTAAAACATATGAAGTATTCTGTCCTTTTTTTTATTCGATAAACTTTTACACATTTTCGATCACAAATATGATACAATCTCCTTAATCATGGTTTCGATATCTTTTTACTGTTGTCAGCTTAACACCACTTTTTAAAACACTTAAAAACTTGGTAGCTTCTGCTATAGTTGATCACAAACTGCAATATGTCGATATAAATACGATAAGCTTTGCTATTTATTCGTCTAACGAAACAATTCGTCCTTGCATTTTATGCTTTCCTGTTTCTGAATGGACTTAAATATTATTAAATGGATACTGCTGCGTATTTATTAAACAATAAAATTTGTTTCGATCTGCAAATTGGCATCGTAATTATTAATTATTGTAACAAAAATGGATATATGCAAAAAAGAATAATATATATCTTTCATAATATAAAAAAGCTTGCATGGAGAGTATTTAATTATCCTAGGTATTTTATTTGTTTATCAACTGAAATAATTGTAGTGATAGAATGAAAATTTGTGGAGGTCAAATTCGGTCAAGTCCGAACCAAAATTTGCTAAATATAATAGTCCTTTTTTAATTCCATTTTATTAATATTTAAGTTGAACTTCAAAAATCAATTGTTTTTCAAAATTAGCTTTATCAATGTCACTTTGTAAAATAATGTGTTTTATGTTCGTCGATGAGAATTAAAGAGTATTAACAGCGATATTTTTGTCAGGTTTATCAATACGAATGGAGGGTATTGTATAAGGATTTAGTATGGTTTGCATGAAATAAATTTTATAGCTGAATATGTCCTACCTATAAATAGTATTCAAATTAGTAGACTGCTTTGCACCTGTCAGGATGTTAACGAGTTCGTAGCGTTACAGTATTTTGTACAATCTATTTATAAATGTATCCTGATATTCCAGATTACTGATTATTTTTTCTCTGTCTCTATAATTCTCTTAAACTCTCCGAAGTATAACAATGCAACCGTGACTCTAATCGGCTAATAAATACGACAAGAGTCGGTTCACGAGATTGTTTATTCCAGCGGCGAATATTTTTGCTATAGTCAGGAATCGAACCTGGACCTTTGCTCACGTACAACACGACCGAGACCGGCTGAGATACGTCTCGAGTTACGCGGATCTGCAAAATGAAACGAAAAAAACTTATATTTTCAACTATGTGTACAATTGTGAAGTAAATATTTGCTTACAATCAATTTATCTCCTGTATTCAAACGAATTTATTTAAACCAACATTCATTCCACACCAACGTTCTAACTATTAATGCCACAAATACTAAATATCAGCGATTTATCAAAGTGGTCATCAAAGTATTTTTTTAAATTTGAATTTGGGTTTACACTTGCTTAATTTGTGTGCTTTTCGGAAACAAAAATACGTAAAAAAAATAAATGAAAAGACACGTGTTACATAAAATGTATCATTATTTTCATTAGTAAATGTATTATGTATTGTTTTTATTAAACATGAAACGTCATAGGACATTCTGTATTATCGACAAGAGGATAAATTGAATTGTAGTGAAAAAGTTAAACGAAAAAAAATGAAAATAATGTCGCAGACAATATTTTATGATGTTCGCGAGTATTTGTAAATAAATCCTTCTTCTCGTATCGTCTCTACAAAGCGAAAATTGGCTATTTATCATTTTTTTTCAAAAATGAGTTACCATTGCTAAGTGTTTTTGTACAGGTTTTCTATTAGTGCAAAAAGTGACGAAGTGATATTATGATTATGGAAACAGATATAACGAAATATAGAATTTGTTCTACTCTTGCTATATTCAATCAGCAAGACACCTCATACAGATTGTCACAAGTACGAAAATTTAAGATTTTATCTGACCTTTAAATGGGGAAATTCCATTAAATATACATATACTCGATGTATATAAGAGCTGAAATTAATATTAAATTAAAATAAATCTTAATAAAAAAAACTGTCGTATTTGTAATGGTATCAAACTGATTATTCAATTTAATAACCATTTAAAATAATATTTTTAAAAAAAAATCCATTCAACCGAACACTATTGTATTTCATACATAATTATCCCGTTAATGATTCTCAAATATTGTCTGCAGAATGATATTTTACGAATGAATTGAACTAATAATCGGGTCGCTAATTTGCATAAGAATGTATGCTTTATTGAAATATTTGTTGTTAAACAAACACCGTTTATTCGCCCAAAATCATCGTGTTTACTTTTCAGTAGCGTAACTAATGTACCAACGATTAACAAATTAACATTCCATAGTTATTCGCTATCGTATAAATTACAAATTTAAACATTTTTTCGTTTCAAACATAATCTCAAACGTTTATTTGTTAGTAAGTTTTACAAAATACTTTATTATACGAATAACTATTTTTAATAATATTTAATAATAGTATTGAAATGTTAAAACGCTTAGAAAAAGCATCCATCAAATTTATTTCTCACAATAAAAAATGATTTCACTTCACCCTTTAAAAATATTCACTTACTCCAATAAGCTGTTCCTCGCAAGACTGTTGCATTTTATTTTTGATTTAAATGTATGTATTTACTATTTAGTTATATTTCACAATTTTTAGTTTGAAGATAAAAGAAACAGAACACAAAATATATTTACTATTAACACAATCAGTGGAAAAACAAAGTTTTTATTTATATTTTTACAATTACATAAAAGAAATTCACTTATAATTATCTCAGTTAATATTTTTCTTATTATACACACAGTAAGGCAGTGCCACCTGCGGTTATTTATCATTCAAACATACGTTTTATTAAAAAAAATATCCTTTACCGTCTCATATATTTAAAATTATAAATTCTTGCGTGGGAAGTATCCTTAAACATTTATGGAAAATTATGGTAATAATATGTCGAATAATCTACTTACCGGATTTGGTGCTAGTTTTTATGTTTCGAGGCCAAGCCTCATATGTCTCATTTGGCAATGAAACTTAACGAATATTCACAAGTAAACGTTCAAAGTTTTTTTTTTTCAAAAGTATTACAGTACAATGAACTCGTAGAGAAATTACAGAATACAATATGAACACGATCATCGATATTAAATTATGTAACTTTCTTGAAATGCTGACTTTCAATTTGTTTGATATTTGCGAAAGCTTCCGTTTTGACACATATTTATTTAATACTAGGCGGTTCCCGGCAAGCGTTGCAATGCCACTCAAAGAAAGAAAGTGTTTATGTTTTAATTGTGCTTATTGAAGTGCATGTTTTCTTTTTCTGTCTGTTTGACGTTTGCTGCCGATTGTATGTAGTACGACACACGCGTCACCTACTGTAAGTTAGTTGTACTATAACATTCGCGCAAGTGCAACAATAGGTTGTCAAAATGAGTTGTATGGCAGACATACAAACATTGATTTTTATATATGTAGGTCTTATGGTAGGTAGGTGCAATGAATTTTAATATGCCTGTAACCTTCTCGGAAGTGCAAGCAAAAAGTTTGTCAAAGTTTTATTGCAATCAGATGAACGGTGTGGCAGAGCATAAATTACGAAAAAATAAACATTCATTTTTATATATTAGATATGAGTCGATTCAGACCAAACGTGGGTGTCTCCAAAATGTGATTTTTTTGTCTTAATTTAGTCGTTATGACATCGAACAAACATATTTTCACTTTTAAATTAAATGTACTCGATTAATAAAAAAAAAACTATTTTGTCAAATAAACGCTACCTACTGGTACGCCCAAAAACAGTTCATCCAATCAAAATTATAATAAGTTCAAAAATATCAACTTTTTAATTATTACTTTCATTTTTTCTTATTAAGTTTCTCGGTATTGCTATGCTATTCAGCAGAACTATTTATTTAACTCGAAAATAGTGAAGTATTATATATCGACTGTGGAAAGGAAAAAGGACGTTAACCCACACATCAAATTTTACAAGAGGCACGAGAAACGTGTTTCGATGATTTTGGGCCATATGCAAATTACGAAGTATACATAACCTTGAAGTGCACGGAGATTTCTAAACTAGCGTTTAATTGACACATTTAATCTAATATTAATTTAAGAAATTATCTAGGAAAAACCGTTTTTTCAGTATTTTTTCTTGGTTTCAATTTTCACAAGCTCATCTTTTTTCAAACTTAAAACCTAAATTTAGATACTAATTCGGCATTTGCAGCTTACATCCTTTTGTTAGAACGTGTACCAAGTTAAATACATTGTAATTATCGAATAAAAGCTGTTTTGAAAAAACTGGGTTACGCTATTTTTCCTTTCCTCAGTCGATATGCAATCGAAAAGTATATGTATTAGAGGTCTGCACGGTCCGAAATTTTATAATATTACCCGGTCTGAGCCCGAAAAACTCAGGCCCGACCCGGCCCGCCCGGCCCTAATACCGCACTTGTTACCCGAACCCGGCCCGAATCCCAGATGTATACTCCTCAGCCCGAAAAACCCCGTTTTTTACAAATTTACGATTCACTATAGAACTGGTTATAATTAAAATCATCATGGCTGACTTAAGACTCGAACGTAGTCTGAAATATTTTTCTGAATAAATGAATTCTTTATCCGGGCCCGTGCAGACCTCTAATATGTATGTACTTGTAACTAGGGCATCCAATCCCGGGATCCCGTTCAATTTTCTGATCCCGAAATCCCGGGATTGAAATGGCCGCGATCCCGGGATTTCGGGATTGAGAAATTTTGAGGAAATCCCGAAAATTTACACGAAATTGGCAAATTCAAGATTTCAATTTCCTCGGTGAGCTAAAAAAAAAACGAGTTTCCGTGAGATTCCGGGAAAAAGTATACCAAATCGGAGATTTCAAATTCCTCGGTGAGCTAAAAAAAAAGCGAGGTTCTGTGAGAATCCAAGAAAAAAGTATAGCGAATTGAGGATTTCAAATTCCTCGGTGAGAAAATCTCAATCCCGGGATTCAAAATGAATCAATCCCGAAATCCCGGGATTGGAAAAAGGCTCCGGGATTGGATACCCTACTTGTAACTAACAGCACCAAAGTATGAAATATTACGATCATTTTTCAATAGTCTGAAGAAATAATTATTATCCTACTCTAAAAACAATATTTCTTTCTTTCCCACAGTGATCTTATGATATACTGCTTGAAAATGATCGTTTCATTCAGATTTACGACACACCCAAATGCACAAACCTCCGCTATTTTCTTGACATAAAATTACAATAGGCGAAAGCTTTATCTGTAGGCCACGAAGTCCATTCCTTGGACACAGTACCTGTGCGTTAATATGGCTAAATCGGCAATAAATGAACACCTGTACAGTATCGGCTTTCCGCAATATTTCCCATCACGATTTTCCTCCGTTCGTCTTCGGAACATGACGAGCAACCAGCTGGCTGGAACATCCGATTGGAATCGGCGTCGTGTCGGCAAGAAATGAAGGTAAAAATGTCTGTCACAAACAGTTCTCACACTCGTAAAAATCATCATAAACACTTAGAAATTTATTTATTTAGCTAGTTGAACAATAAAGCGCTCTTCAAGCGGGTTCACACGGAATTATTGTTTCAAATGTAGTCGGAATATTGTCTTTTTGTTTAATTGTATTATAGTCATAATACAACAATCAAAAATTTTCATTAAACAACGCTTTTCTACTCATCGTCATGTTAAGTGAGAACGGAGCTAAATATACTATTAATGCTAATTGTATGCTGAGATTGCCGGGTCATATGGCGCAGCGGTAAGCGTTGTGGGCTGCCGTGCCAGACCTCACGTGTGCGAGTCCCAGTACGAACACTACTTTTTCGATTTATCGATTTCTGTTCAAAGACAAACAAACAAAGTTCCCGCCCACCATCTCTAGTCACATTTTTATTTCAATGTTTTTATCAGGACTGTGTAGTCGGAGGCGGGTGTCGTAGAGTCGAGGGTCTTGTCCGGAGTTGGAGTCGGAAAAATCTTACGACTCAGACCCATTAATAAAAAAATATATTTAACGATGTGTTGCCACTGCATTCTTAGTTGACTAAAGATGATCTGATGGTATACATATATACAAGTTAAAATTAAATGATTGAAAAAATCTTTGCAGTCAAAGTCGTCTTTTTTTCCACAACTCTGGTTTTCATAACAGCCATATATTTCTTTCGACTTATACGAGGCCAAAATGAGAATTCCACCATTCTTGAGAATGTAAATTTAAATGTTCCTGATTATTTTTTGAGAAATCGTGGACATGAATTGTTTGTTCTCCCAAGGTGTAGAACCAGCCTGCCAATGGGGATGCCACTGGGGAGAGCTTTAACGGTGTTCAACAATATTGCTTCGGATATCGACATATTCCACGTAGACGTGGGTGAGTTCCGACGAATACTATTTTTTATGTATTAAAGTAGAGTTCGTCGGAGCTTACTCAGTTGACTTCCTTGCCACTTTTTTTTTACTGCTTTTTATATTAAATTATACTATTTTTTTTTCTCCGTTGTAAAAGTTTTAAATTTATAATTTGTCAACCTTGTACAATGTTAATTAAATAATTAAATAAATAAAATAAACAGCTAAAATACGACGCTCTGATCTTCATGCAGTGTTCATGGTTTATATAGCGATCGATCACTTACGTGGAAAGGGTTAATTATGCAATTATTAATAGTTTTATGTATAACAATATTACACTAATAAAGCTAGCCGATATTATTATCTCCATAAGAATATCAGATTTTGAAATACTCTAACTAAATGACCACCCGACTGTTAAACCAGTGCAGCTGTTTATATTAAACCTTAACAATGAGAGACTTCAACCGATAGTACGCTAAAACAATTATTATTACAGCCAAATAAGGCTCTGCTCTAATGTTATTATCAATGCACGTGCTGAAACCGGTCTCAAAGGACCTCCCACACTGTTAGTATAAGAAGTCACACGTGTGCAATGATATTGATAACATTACACTACTCCTACGCATGAAAGTTCCTTAACCTCTTTCTTAGAAAGCGCTAACCAATAACTAAAATCTTCTCATAGAAAATTTAAATTAACTTTGATTATTCCATGTATTGTGTTACTAACTGTGACACGTGTTTCGCCTCTTTCAGAGGCATCTTCAGACTTACTGTCGCAAAGTTTGCTTAAGTAATGAAGCAAGATTGATTCTAACATTTTAAAATTATAAAATTACAAAATGGAGGTTTGGGTTTTTTTCCTTTTAAGAGGAGCAAGAAGGGGGGGTGTAGAATCGAAATAAAACAAACAGATAATGATACTAATTATACTAATGAGTTGTAATCAATCAGATCAAATTTTCTATTAAAATGAACTTCCACAAAGTTACCGCCGAAACCATCGAAAGTATTAAAATCTTCTCATTTAATACATTCCTTCAAAGTTGAATAAGTTGTAATTGACACATGTAATAACTAGGTATAATCAGTGCTTTTTCCATGTAAAGTGGTGTAACGGCGTTCCGGAACCTTTTCATGGAATTATAATGTTTCATATCAATATTCGTTTTTTTTTTCTTTAACTCATAGCACCTTTGACACTTTTCAATCCTTTAAAATACGTTGATCTGTGGTCACTCCGTGGAAGACTAGGATTCCTTGATTGATCTCACAGATTTGAGTCCCAGTACGAAAATTATTTTTTTCAACCGACTTATGTCCAAAGGCATTGGTGTCTGTGATATCTAAAAAAATATCATCCCACCTTTCCAGTTCTAAAATAAACGGAGCAAAGCGAGAACGATTAATTGGCCATTAGTTATGTCCTACCCCTGTCCTTTTATCTCTTTACTCTTCGGAAAAGAGAGATTTCGAACAACTGAGTAACAAACAGTCCTCGTATATGTATTGTATATGTACATTATTTATTATAGTAAAAAAGGAATTGAAGTAACAAAAGGGAAATATTTTTTAATAACAAATTTATTTAAAGATACCGATTTGGGAGTAACGGAAAAACGTTTAAAAATACTTAAATTGTATTTTATTTTTTTTAACCATGTCCGCTCCCAATGTGGAGCATATGGACTCTTAACGGAGCTTATCTCAACAGATGTGTTTCTACGAGAACTGCTTGTTATTCAGTTGTTCAACCTTTTTTTTCCAAAGAGAGTAGGAATAGAAGGATAGGGCTAGGACAGGACTAGTGGTTAGCTTATCGCTCTCGATACGCCCAGTTCATAGGATAGGATGAGTGGGAGGGGGGAATTCAGAACATCACATACATCCATGCCTTCGAACAGAAATTCATAAATCGATTGAAAAATCAATTTATAAAAACTGTCCGTACCGGGATTCGAACCCGGGACCTCCGTAACCGAAGCCAACGACGTTGACCACTCGACCACACAGGCGTTAATATTTATATAATATATGTAATATTTTTAACGCATTGTATTTAAAACTACTTATTTCATCTCTTTTTATTCGTACTCAAGGCGGTCAAATATCAACGTTCTGAAATTGTAATAAAAAAAAATGAATATCAATTCTAATATTTGAAACCGGGCTACCATTTTGTAAAAACAGGTTTTAAAATTTCGATTTAAAAAACCGGGTTTGAAAACTGACAAGCCCTAATAGTACATACCCTATTAAATATTTAAATGATATTGACCGCTCGCATAATGGAATTCATTAGTGTTTCATTTAAAAAAATAGTTTCATATGTATAAAGATCTTTTTATCAGATTTTGAAATAGTTCAATTTGAATACTTTCGAGTTGCTTACGTTTCTAACACGTGATTTTTTACCTACATCGCTCGATTTTCATGTATTTTTTTTTTTGAACATTAAGCATTATGCCCACATCACACACCTAGTAATTTATAATCGTACGGTGCCACAGTGGACATCAAATGAAGGCAGTAAATTAATGACGTCATCGTTTCTACGTCTCGAAACAATTACGCAACATAACCTCAAATGGCAGCGCCATTTCAATAACGGGCCGCCATCTTACCGTGGTCCATGAATTTTTGATCCACACACTTACCTGATTTGGATGACTTTATGGCTGTCAATGCAATACAATTTCACTTTCTGCGTAATTATCATTTAAATATATCCATCAATAGAATTTTGATTATGACTTTGTTTTTATTGTAATATATTAAATTTCTTTTAGGAATCATTTCACTCTCTTGAAGCTCGAAGATAGCTTTCAAGTTTAAAGCATTTTTCTCTTCTCCTTCGGGGCCGAATTAATAATCCTGAAATTTTCATGACTTAACTTTCATGCTCCCAATTATACTTACGTGGGCGAAACTATGACCAAAAATTTTTGTTTCTAAAAAATTGTTCCTCTTTAAGGAGGCATGAGTCACCAGTTCAGCAAGGGCCATTCGACTGATCAACTCATTGCTTAAGGAAGTGGACATTTTTAGTGACAGTATTTGTGAACTGTTTGTAAAGTTTTACTATTGCAATTCTTGACTTTGTATGTTGATTTTGATGTATTATATAGTGTTTTTTATACTTTTTTCTCATTATGTTTGTCAAGTGCATGGCGAATTGGCGTCAGTTGTAATAAATAAACATATCAATATAAAAATGTTTTCCAAATCAGTACTAGTTCTGGATTGGTAGGCCATAGTAGAAAAAATATGAAATCAAAGGAAAATTTCTATAGATACATAAGTTTCTCTTCCAATGTGATGAATAATAATATGGCTCTCTAATAAAGTATTTCAACAGTAGATTACTTGAGGAATTGTGCGTAGTAAGTCAATTATTAGGATTAAAGAAAAAAAAACAGTTAGCTTATCAATCAATCACTTAAAAGGCCCGTTAATTATTGATGCTATTATATTTTTTTTAACACAGTATCCATCTTAAATAAATTTTATATTTTTTTTCTAATTTATCAGCGGTCGCTAACCGGTGACTCGCAACTTTATTGCAGTAGAGCAGTGATGCACAAACCGCGGCCCTTTTTCAATTTTGTGGTGGCCCTTAAATTTCTTTCTCAAACGTATTTTTTTCACGTAAAACATTTATTAAACATATGTAAGCAAGGTTTTTTCTTCAGTGAAGGAGAATAAGTCGGTTCAAAGAAACAGGCTTACAAATATTATCTCAAATTAAAAAAAATAGTTAAAAATTAACAAAGACCAAGAAACCATTAACTTATGAATTGCATATAAATGAAACATAAATATTTCACAATGAAACGATTTTTAATAAGCAAATACTCAATCCTTTTTTGCATGGCTTATTTATTTTCGAAATAACACGGTCAAAATAATATAATGAAACCTATTATTCACTTGATCTTTTTTACACGATTTCAAGGCTGTTTTACATGGAACGTACATATGTCATGTATAAAAAAGGATTGATCGTACTTTAAAACATTGTTTTCTTTGCGGCCCTAAGAAACTAAGATTTCCCTTAGTTTTGCAACAAAAAATATTTAATTTCTAAGTGATAAAATGCAAAGCACGCGCAAAATTCAGCACACAGACAGTCGCCCAGTTATGTGTGTAAAACCTGGCACGTGTTGAATACACAGTCGCTAGCCAACATTTGACTGTATGCACCGCACAGACGGCCGTCTCGTAGCAACGACAATGTAATGCGACCGTTCAATTGGGAGATTTGCGGCGAATATTTCAAGCCAGCGCGTAATTCAGAGTAGTTAAATTGGGGGTTCCACTATAATATGTTATATATGTCACATTTTTTTTGTCAATTGAATAGCTGAGACTCGTTTTGCCAATATGACAATTAAAAATGTAGATCATGCTTTTTTTGCTACATTCTACATTCAGTTATCATTTATCTCACAGTCGACCACAAGATATACTAAAAACAAAAACAGCATTATCCAATTTCTCTTGCGGTCTGGGTCTTGGAATCAATGCTTGGATGCACCTGTAATAAGCTCTAATAGCAGGTAGTGGGTTATGTCGTAAGTGAGAATAACGGTGAACGCTGGAGCAACCAGAAGTCGGTCGGAGCCTTACTGTGTGATAAATAATTGATCTGAATTCACGTCCAAACGCATACAATCAATCAACTAGCTGATACGTCATCTTATTCATATGATGTAGATTTATTAACGGCTGTTAATGAAAGGAAAATACCAACGGCACTCGGAGCTGCATCGATAACTGTCGTTTATCGGAGAACTGTTGTGATTCAACAACAAAAAAAATGTATCAACATGATAAAACTGTGCGAGCTTTACCGCAAAATGTGTTGTACGGTAAAAAAAAATAATTTAATTCTACATTTTAAAAAAATATATTTGATAGCTTTTTTGGCGTAAAATGCCACCTGTGTGGTCAACGTCGTTGGCTTCGGCCACAGAGGTCACGGGTTCGAATCCCAGTACGGACAGTTTTATAAATTGATTTTTCAATCGATTTATGAATTTCTGTTCGAAGGCATGGATGTACCTCTCAAATAGTTCAAACAATCCTAAGCTTTGAGCCACCGAAAAGAAGAAGAAGAATATGTACATTGAATTTTCAATTGATTTACTTATACAATTAGGTTCTAGCATATATGTTATTTGCATTGTTTTCGACTCTTTTTTGTACTCAATAATTCCATGAACATAACATATACATTTAAACAAACTAACGCATGTGTCATGTGTGTATGCCAGCCTGTGTGGTTGAGTGGTCAACGTTGTTGGCTTCGGCTACGGAGGGCCCGGGTTCAAATCCCGGTACGGACAGTTTTAATAATTGTTTTTTCAATCGATTTATGAATATATGTTCGAAAACATGGATGTATATGATGTCTTTAATTCTCCCCTCCTACCCATCCTATCCCATAAACGAAGCGCATCGAGAGCGATTAGCCAACCACTAGTCCTGTCTTAGCCCTATTCTTCTATTTCTCCTCTCTTTGGAAAAAGAGAGGTTGAGCAACTGAGTAACAAGCAGTTCTCTTAGAAAAAAAACATATGTTGAGATAAACTCCAGTAAGAGTCCATATACTCCACATTGGGAGCGGACATGGTAAAAAAAATCGTATCCTTTCATCAGAACTACGCCAAAAATAACCTTCAACTAAATTTGAATCGCGCAAATTATGTTCATTCACACAAGTTTTTCATTAACGACCCGGGTTTCGCCTTTCGGCGTCTTCAGGCGTTCAAGTGCACGGATGAACTTGAACTGACGGTTAATTTGAACGATGCAAATTTAATATTGAAATTTCACCAAGGCGCTTCGTGCAGTCGAAATCTTAAATTAAACTATCGGCTATTTAAAAAAAAATGTAAAACTAAATACTCTGCTGTGTTTTTACCTTATTACAATGGAGTTCTACCAAGTAAATGCCAAATCAATCAATCTGAAAAATATGTTCATATTTACAGCTTGTCTTGCGATGTACGAGCGCTTAAAATATTTAAATAAAACTGTTAAAAAAAGTCCAAATTTTGTCAATATCTATAATATACTTACTAATAGACATTTCGCACCATTTTTCATGATTAATAACATTCAAATCCCGACAAAAACATGAAAAAGCAATTTTTAAGAATTTAATGGCGTGCATTATCCGTTAAATTTCATTTCGCTTATTATTTATTGCAAATTGCAAAAATAGGCACAATGTTATTAATTTGCAACACAATACGGTGGAAAAAATAAACTAGTATCTCAACAAATAATTAATTTAAGCGTGAAACACATCTCGTCGCTTACTAATAACGCTGCATAGTGAATTTATCGGTTTTTGCTTTTAGACGCCTCGTATTTATCTACGTCTGAAAATGATAGCCAATTTAATTGACGGTCACAAGTTTAGTGCGTAGATTGCTAATTGCGCGAGCGCACACAAACAAATGAGCGAAATGAAAATTACGTACACAATGTATTTTTTTCTATAGAGATATATATTTTATGAGGCTTAACTGAAAATCGGTAATTTTTAAATGTCACTTTGTATAAAGTTATGTGCAATAAATTTTGAATACATTTTTGCAACGATCGATGCGTTTTTGCGACCTTTCTACATATTTTTTTAAATTTATTTTCCAAGTTTTGTGCTCCAATCTCAATTTGAAACATCAACCCCATAACATCTCGTGTCTTACTTACATCGCGTGTTCACTTATTGTGCATAATTTTCTTATCTTATCAACCATCGACCTGTTGCGGCCAACTTACGTTACTTATTTATTTCGGTTACTCCACAGCATTACGCTGCACTGTATTAACAAGTAAGTCACTGCAATAGATGTAAGCTTTCTTACGCCTTAAAAACGCGAATACTCAATTTAGGAATTCTGTCACTATCTAAACACATTGATTTCACAATTCATCAACAACATTTTAGATCTAAGTTTTATGCGTCAATAAATAAATACATTACAATTGTTACAATAACTTTTCTAAACTTAAGTTCTCTCAAAAGATACTTGAAATATACAATAGATGGGAGATAAATGGAAATTATTGTGAATTTAAAAACCCTCTATTTTAACTATTTTCAATAAGTATTTGGAATATGAGGGGGTCAAAAGCAAAGACAGCGATTTTGAGAAAAAAATAAGAGACTGAAAAAAAACATTACTTATTAATTTAATTTTTGTGTGCACCTTGCAGTAGAATATTGTGATTCACAATAAATTCGTCAAATGTGTTGAGGAAATAATTTGTTGGTTCCCTTTTGTTTAACTCAATCGTAGGGAATCTGCGGCCTGTTGGCTACTCTGATGCGGCCTTTTGACTTGTGCCATTTTTTTGTTGTTTAATAAATCTGGATATTTTTTAAATATATACACAATTTTATAAAGCAATATATTCACTTTGATCAAAAGGTTTCACCGTTTCCTTTACTGCGACCTTATGTTAAATCAAATAAATTAATGTATCCTTTTGAAATGAAAAGGTTCCCCACCGTTGGTTTAACTCGACCCAAATACGACGACACGTTTTGCGTTAAGAGGTTTGTCAAAGAATCATAGAGTAATAAAAAGTAAAAAGTTATGCAAAAATTTCAATAACTAAGTTATCCATCACTTTTAGAATGCCCTCTGTCGCAATTGTTGATAAAAAGATGTCATATTAAAAAAATAAGCGCCTTTTGTACTGATTCCACATTCTTTATTATATTTTGCTTATCGCGAGCACTATCAACTGATCAGATAATAATGCTCGCTATGAACAAAACCGGTCTATAATAAATGATATTTATTTTATTATATAAAAGTTATATTTGATGTGATTTAATAAGAAATATTTTAATGCGGTTACCTGATCTTGCGAAAAGTGTGCCGAAAACGTCATCACGGATTTTTCATAGCAATAAACACTAACAACAAAAGCATTTTCTGACCTTTTTACGCCAATTTGTAAAGAAAATTTGTTGTGTAAAAACAGTTAACCCAAGCATTAAACACAGATGACCTTCCAAGATATTATTTTACGTTTAACTGATTTATGATATCCGAGGAAAGTTTGTTTTCAACGTTTATTTACCGAAGTAACTGAATAACAAAAATAATACATTATTTTGTATTTATACTTGAATATCATAAATATATAAAACGAATCAGTGTTATAATTCATGTAATCTTTCAATGTTAGTTCTTGTATTATTTTAATTTGAATCTAATACTAACGAAAATACAAAAATATTATTTGTATCCATGTCCGCTTCCAATATGGGGCATATGGCCTCCTAATGGAGGTATTTCAACAGAAGATTTTTTTACAAGAACTGCTCGTTACTCATTCGCTCAACCTCACTTTTTTTCAAAGTGAGTAGTAGGGAAAGAACGATAAGTCTAGAACAGGACTAGTTGTCGACTAATCGTTATTGCTACACCCAGTTATTCAAGGATCAGAAGGATGGGAGGAAAGGAAATAATGTGAATTGACGTCACAAACACCCAGTCTTCGATCACAACTTTGAATTTAATATTTCTCAAATTCACTGTGATCTTAAAATTTTTTTTTAAACCATGTCCGCTCCCAATGTGGAGCATATGGACTCCTAATGGGGTTTATCTCAACAGAAGTGTTTCTACGAGAACTGCTTGTTACTCAGTTGCTCAACCTCTCTTTTTCCAAAGAGAGTAAGGATAGAAGGACAGGGCTACTGCAGGATTAGTGGTAAGCTAATCGCTCTCGATACGCCCCGTTCATAGGATAGGATGGGTGAGAGGGGGGAATCTAAGACATCACATACATCCATGCCTTTGAACAGAAATCATAAATCGATTGAAAAATCAAAAATTATAGCACGTGAAAAAAAGTATGGCCACAGTTTGCTGGGTTTGGGCAAAATTTAGACTCACTAATCAGATTCTTCCACACACACCGATGCATCAGTCTGTAGAGATCATAATCGTTGATGGAGTGACATATTATATTTTATTTCTTAATATCGAAGACGAAATACTTTATTTCATCACATTTTTGATTAATATATATCATTTTGTAATAATGATCGTAATATATTGTACAATTTCTAACACAGATGAAAAGAAACTGACATGACATGTTATTTAATCGACGTATTGAAAACGTTCCTGTGTAATTAATATGACCAAATACAGCTTTGCCGCCAGTATGAAAGCAATTTCAATTGCAGCTTATTAAAAAAACCGGATTGGAATCTCATTTTACCTCACCGGCTCAATTATTCACATCTATCAAGAATGTTTGTAAATCCATCGTGTGCTCAATATATTTAATGACTCGCATAAACAAAGAGTCGAATCTTTGAGTGAATCGAATCGTTCCAAGAAAGATTAAAATATGAGTCATCACAAAATTTTTAATATAAATTGATAACACGTTTTTTGTTTATATAACGCAACATCCAACATTCTACATTACGCCTACACGCATGTGAACTGAGGGGTTTTAATCAGGGCTTCGAACCGTTATTTTTTTCGTTCCGGTTCAAGCAAAAAAATATATATCGGTTCGGTTTCGGCAAAAATAACGGTTTTCGGTTCAGCTCGAATCCAAAAACCCAGGAATTTACCGATTGACCTGCGTGTTTGAACACGCGCTGAACCGAGAAAAAACCGATATTTTTTTCGGTTCGGTTCCGGTTTTCGTTCCGGCAAAAACAGCGGTTTTAACGGTTTTTTGTTTTCGGTTCGGTACCGGTTCGAAGCCCTGGCTTTAATCTCCGAATAGAATGTATCATGTTTATGTTTATTTTTCTATTCCATTAAAGATCAACCAATATCTAAATGAAGAGCATTCTACTTCCGATGGATATAGCCAAGTGGTAATGCTTTCTAGGCCTGTTAATCGACTCTACTATTGAGAGAAATAAGAATTTCTGAAAACTATTTATAATACTTATTGAACTTTACAAGGTAAACTGCTATTTTAAATAAAAATTATGATGAAAAAATAATGAACATAAAATTTGGCTTCATTTTATTATCCTCTTAAGATGGCGTCACAAAATGGTTTTTAATCCCCCCCCCCCCCTCTATCTCATCGTCACACTTCGTCACAAATTCTTTGACAACCTATTTAGAAACATTTTCAAAACCTCCCCATAAAAAGAATTCAAGAATGTTACTCACGGCTGTACTCATCACCACTTGCTACGGTTTCACACTATTACTCAGGGCTACAACAACGCTATTCGTGATTTAATTTTTGCCGGGAATTTCAGAGGAAAAATTCTTCAAACTTGGTCGCATGCACTACAGTGCGCATAACGTATGTTAATATTATTATTAATCTAAGAGCTTTAATGTATTCAGATCCATTCGCTCTCCATAGGACGCCATGAACACTTTGAATGTCTTGTAATTTGTCCTAGATCAGTGGTTCTCACGTGAAATGTCTTGCGACCGCACCAAATTTTTGTTTTGAGATGTGATAAAAATAGCAGTTGCATTAACTAAAAAAACTTTATTGTTGGTGACCGCAGCAAATCCTCTGGTGGCAGCACATGAGAACCACTGACCTAGATGCAACCAACTGACGGCCCGACAAATCCGACTAAAAGTCGTATTGTCCCGAGCAATTAATGATTTTTACATACATTAAAAAGATTATCAAATACAAATATTCATGGCAAAAATATCAATTATATTATCAAGCTTATTCGTCAAAATAGTATTGTTTATATAAACCTAATTATTCGATTCTTCAGTGAGGGACAACATTATAAAACAGATTCATCAAAGACGTAGGTTGCCTACATCACTCCTAGACAAACTTCTTAGATAAAACTCACATAAACTTAAAATGAATGTCATGCAGCAAATAAAATAATATTTTTAATAAAAAATATTAATTCTTTAATTACCAACAGTTCAATGATACGTCTAAGTCACACGCGGTCCGCAGGTCACACTTTGCGAAAACCTAATCTTCGTAGATTCAAAGACAACTTAAATTTCCAAAAGTATAGTTTGCTTACATTTTGAACAAAATCATTATGGTTAGAGTCAGGGCATTGACAAACTGTTCCGGTATTTACCCGACCGAAATGTAAATTAGGGTGTGACAGATTTGCCTACGTTTCTCCATAAATTATGATTATTTAATGCTGTTTATTTTTGCTTTTAATTAAACCTGGAATTCTTGTGTACGCGCGCGCTTTACATCATGCCAGTGACTCTCAATCTTTTCACCCGACGGCCTTGAATAGAATAATATTTTAAACACCACTGAAGCATCACGACCTTACCCTAAAAGCATCCGTGCGTTTTCCGACAGAAATTTTCTATCATAACATTTTCTGTTGCCTGTTATTTAGGTTCATTGATTTTCGCTATTTGTGATAATAATAACTATGTACTGCACTTTCTTTATTCTAAATCTGATCGTTTGTTTTATCAAGGTTTATTTCAACATTTAGCGAAAATTGTGACTTTCCTGCAATACATATTTAATGCCGTTAAATGTCTTAATTTTGACTGCGATAAAGCAAGATATTTTTTTTAAGTTTTTTTATTAAAGATCTCGAAATGCTCCCTCAGTTCTAAATGACAAGACAAAACAATAATCAACCACTCCTGAGTCATGTTAGCTGAATTTGTACTTCAATCTAGAGAATACCCAAATACTTTTTTTTAATCCATGTGCGCTCCCAATGTGAAGCAGGACTAGTGGTTGGTTGATCACTCTCGTTTCATACCGTGATGTTAGGAATAGAATGCTGAGGTGAGTGGGTGATTTTTAGACTTCACAAACATCCATGCCTTCGAACAGAAATCGATTAAAAATCCTGTCCGTACTGAGATTGAAACCCATGAGCTCCAGCATGGAAGCCAACGACGTTGACCACTGTATCATTGACCTGATATAAAACAGTATTTAAATACAGTTCATTCGCTCTTGTTGTAGTACCTTCAACGTTATAGTACCTTTATATTGTTATAATTATTTGAGTTATATAAAACGAATTACATCAAAATGTGCAAAAGTAGTGAAATAGTAGAACGAAACAGTTTTTCTTTTTTGTTTTTATCAAGCAGTTTTCTTCTTTGTTTTTGCCAAGCAAGATATCTGTCTCAGTTTAAATATTTCGTTCCACTATTCTTAATCGAAACGTCAAATCATATCCTCTAACTTCACTTCCCGGACTATTATTTATTTACTGCGTGAATTTTGCTTGAACTTCGTATGCTTAGCAAACTTGCTTTCGCTGAGTCAAAGCGCTGCATTATAAAACAATTTAAGATGCAGAGTATGACAGTTTAAAATTTAGTATTATGGTTTCCTCCATTGTATCAGGCGAACATGAGAATAAAGGGGCATTATTGTTTTGTAAGCGGCTGAATTTAAGTATTAAGTAGTCGGCACAGGGAAAGCTTTGCCTGCGTAATAGGTAATGGTTATATAGAATTATCGGTAGGTTTCCGACCTTATATGCTCATGTCCTGTTACTTCTCACAGAGCCGGGTCGTGGTCACAGAAACGCCGCATTCTCAGCTATTCAACGACTTTCGATTGGGTATTATTGAACCGCAGACCCGCTCCGAGGTTGAATAATGCCCCTACGATAATAATTCAACTGTCAAGCTCAATATAGGGGTTCACCAGCGAATTATTGCTAACTGTTATTTACAATCTGTTGTCCATTTTCATATAGAACAGATCTGTCATTGAAGTAGCTTTGGACCAAGGCATAGACATTTCCAGGTATTTTTCTCAGTCTAAGTTTGTGCAGTATAAGTGGCCAAGAAGCATTGTCGAATGCTCCGGCAATATCCAAAAATAAAACGAAACACCACAATGGGCTGTCCACAGGGTTCCGTTCTTGGCCCCTTGCTGTGGAACATCTTATTTGATGATATTCTGTCCATCTCTCTTCCACCTGACTGCAGTATTTTTGCCTACGCAGACGATGCTCTACTTTTAGTAAGTGCAAATAGTCGCACGGGTATAGAAACAACAGCAAAAGAGGCGCTTTCATCAATCCTAGCTTGGGGCGACGCCAACAAACTGTCTTTCGCTCCCAAAAAAACTGAAGCTATTTTTCTCAAGGGTGGTGTCAGTCTAAGCAGACAAAGACCTCCCACTATACGCATGGGATCTACGACGGTTAAAGTTTCCGAAAAGGTCACTTACCTTGGTATTATTCTAGACGACAGACTTTCTTTTTCATACCATGCCAAGACATCAGTGAGCAAGGCTACTTCTGCCTTCTACTCAATCTCACGCCTAGCAGGTAGAAATTGGGGCTTAAGATCTAGTGCTCTTAAAATCGCTTACGATGCCATATACATGGGGATTGCTGGCTACGCCGCTAGCACATGGTACAAAAGATGCACCGTTCAATCGATACAGAAAATCCTTCTAAGTGGACAACGCAGTGCGATGATAGCCCTAACCAAAGCATACAGATCCTCGTCTACGGATGCATTGCCGGTCTTGGCTGGTATACTTCCGTTGGACCTGCACATTCAAGTTAGAGGCGCAACAGTTATGCTGTACAAAGGTGTTGAGTCCCAGGTGGGAGAAATTCAGTTACTGCCTCCTCATCGACCAGACCCTTACAATTCTAAGGCTCATAGAATTGCAGCGCGCAGCGTGGCGATAGAAGCTGCAATGAAAGTTTGGCAGGCTCGATGGGAGAAATCTTCTAAGGGGAGGCAAACTTTTAAATTCTTTCCGAATGTTAAATGGCGAATGGAGATAACCAAAGTCCTGACTCCTAATTTCTGGACCAGCCAATTCATAACTGGCCACGGTTACTTCGCTGCCAAGCTCTTCCAGCTTGGCCGGTTAGTAAATAGCCCTGAATGTAAATGCGGATATATGATTCAGGATGCTGATCACATCCTTTGGGAATGTCCAGACTTAAATAACGAACGGGAAAAATTGCTCAAGACGATACGACTATCTGTCGGATCTGTCGGCCCCGTCGGTCATGCCGACTTGGTTGCATCGAAGGCAAATTATAGGGCATTTAAAGAATTCTCCGCGTCATTTGGAAAAAAAGTTGAGTTAAATAGATAAAATCTCATATTTTCAACTGCACTTAATTATTAATTAACTTTTAATTTCTGCACACTGTAGTGCATGCAACCAAGTCTTGAAGAATTTCTTCTCGGGACATTTCTGGCAAAATTTTGAACACGACTAACGTTGTTACGCTACGGAATACACCCTATAAAAAGAGTGTGAAGCCGTAGCGGGTGGTGGTGGGTACAACGTTGAGTACCCTAGGGAATTTTTAACTGTTATTTAGTGTTCGAGGGAGCTTGATAATTCCTACACATGTACGTTCAACAATTGTAGGCCATTTATACCTAGATGATTTCATTTATGTATAGTAAGACAAATTAGACATAAATAAGTTGTCAATGTTATTTGACGTGATACATACGTTTACTGAAAGCCACTTAAATTGATCAATTAGTTAAGTATATTGATGTTCATATTTACATGTCAACCAAATTGCACGCCAACATGGTAGCTACGGAGGCAAACTACTTAGCATTCTAATAGAAAATTTCAAATAACTTTGATTATTCCACGTATTGTGTTACTAACTGTGACACGTGTTTCGCCTCTTTCAGAGGCATCTTCAGACTTACTATCGCAAAGTTTGCTTAAGTAATGAAGCAAGATTGATTCTAACATTTTTAAATTATGAATTACAAAATGAAGTTTGGGTTTTTTTTCCTTTTAAGGGAAGCAAGGCGGTGGTGATAGAATCGAAATAAAGCAAACGATCATTATTTTTAATTCCATGTTTTGGGACACTCCATTAATATGCTATAAAATTCCAAAATAAATTAAGTGCAACCTCTCTTTTGATTGATTTAAATTTTAAATGCACTGGTTTTAGGCGGACCTGTTAGTGCAGGTCCCTTGGATTGACATGGAGGTGCCATTATCATTTTATTTGATGCAATTATATCGCAGAAGTGGAGACGTGTCCCTTGAAGTGTCATCACCGTGGGATGCATGACCCTTCAAAGGTCATCCATCGCAAAAGCATGACTGTGCTTACAACTTATGGCTGTGTCGCGAACCTTTTATAAAAATGTAAATATTTACTTGCGTCTAAAATGCCTCTTTTTTAAAGTTTGCTCGCATATAAGACAAAAATATTAAGGGTTATTTCAGCTCAACCAGGGGTGGGGAACCTTTTCTTCTCTAAGCCGCATTCATTTTTCTGATTTGACATAAGGCCGCAGTAAACATTGACTACACACACAGTTTTTAAATAGCACAGTCCACTAAAAATACCCGATACATTTGTGCACGAATTATTTGCTCTAACACGATTTCCAGAAAATAAAAATACAGCTGTAAACAATTTGTTTAATAACATGAAATTCAACTACAGAAGTCAGTAATAACAAACAAAAGGTTTTATTAGATCCTTACACTTTAGACCTTAACGTGTCAAGACATTTCTAGCGATGAAAGTGGTTTATGTCCAGACCCTCATAAAAGTCCTCATATATAATCAAGTAGCGATGTATAGTATATATATTTTTTCAATTTCACGAGTCTTCATTATAGCCCCTTATATTGTTATTTTGTTAAAGAAAATGTTTTTTTTATAATGCTAGAATCATAAAAACATAATGTGATGCCTGAAACATAATTTCATAAATCTTGAGAAAATAAATATTTTTACATAATTTGACAATGGAAAAGAAAAAGGACGTAACCCACAGTTTTTCCAGACAACTTTTTTCAATAATCACAGTATATACAGCAACATACAGTTTCTATAAAAAGAACGTAAGCTAAAAATTATAAATTAGTATATAAATTTAACTTTTAAGCTTGAAAAAAAGCCTGTAAAAATCGTAACCAGGAAAAAAGACTAAAAAAAGTTTTTTCTTCAAATATGTGTAAAATTTAAATTAGTTTCAGTCAATTCAACACTATTTCATAAGTTTCCGGGCACTTAAAGGATATATATATATATATATATATTTCATAATTTGTCTGGCGCAAAATCATCAAAAAAAGTTTTTGTGTCTCTTGTAAAATTTGTTATGTGTGTGTTACGTCCTTTTCCCTTTCCACAGTCGATATTATAATGACCAGATTTATCGAATACAGAACGGTGTATCACTTTTGGGATATCGAAAATATTTTTAAAAAATGACACGAAAACCTAAGATCGCTAACCACTGTACCTTAACAGACAAGACACTCTTCTTAGCAATGATATAAGTACAATATACGGTCCTGAGCGTGGGATTTCGCGCGCTCTTAAAAAAACACTATTGCTTTTTTTGGCTCTAACATTTTGCCATTATTCCACCTGGCATTGTTTGTTGTCAGGTATGTTTGTATACACCTACCTGTTATTTAATTCTAAGCCAATATTGGCGTATTAATTTTACGTCAATAATAATCCCATATGAATTATTGATCGGTTGATGGATATTTTGTTACGTTATCAAGTTTTATATTGATTATTCAAATCCACATAGAGAACATGCTTAAAGGAATACATTATTTTTCAACATTTTAACCATCAACATAAATAATTATAGTACATATGGACATATGAGGGCCTCAATTTCAAAACCTACCTAAAGACCATTTTTGATTTTTTTCAAATTTTAATCCCAACTTGTTCTCTATTTCAATATCTACACAATTAATAAATTTCCGATTTCAAAACCTCTCTAAATACAGAGAAAACGTTTTTTAAAAAAACGTGTTTAGTATCAAAACCTACTCAAATCCAAAATGCCTACAGCAATTTTTTGAACTTTGCCAACAATTTTGGTTTTTGGAGTCAGGTAGGTTTTGAAACTAAGGCGCTCATATGAAGATGTATTTTACTGGTAGATAATTGATATAAATAAACAAAAAAATCTTACAATAATCGAGCTCTTTTGTTTTATGGATACCCACAATCATCATTCATAAGCGGTTTTTCTTTATAATTTTTCTCTTCAGTGAAGAGTCTTCACTTAGCAAAACCTGCTAAAACATGCAGCACAGCAGATCCTCGATATTACGGCTTAAGCCGAATGTCAATTGTGTAAAAATATGTTTTATGAATGTTTTTTGTAATAATAAATGAAATTCGAATAAATGAAAATCGATTAATAAAACTACTGTGCAGCTGTGTGAATCAGCTGCCAGCGTTGCAGATGTCAGTAAAACGTTCAATCTAAGAACATTACGACATTATTATTCAGCTTCAAGTGCAAGAGGTGTGACATGATAATCACGCACATATCATTGTTTATAAGCAAGCGGTGACACTTGGTTTAAAAATGATGTTTTAGCAATTTTCACATTTAAACAGATATGATCTCCGTTATATTGAGGTTCTGTTGTAGTAATTTAACAAGAATAAATTCTTGTTAAGTTCTCGTAATATTTTTCGAAGACAGTAGTAGGAATGAAAAGGATAGGGCAGGACAGGACTAGTGATTGGCTAATCACTCGCTACACCCCTTTATTTTAGGATTGATCGTGCTGTAAACCCATGGAAACCAGCCACGTTAACCACTTTGCCATCTAACGTTATATATGCGCCAACTAAATTTACGTAAGTACATATGCCCAATTTCATTTTGAACCAAATATGCTTATCTGCATTAAATAAATGTTGCCAAACTTCATTTACCAATAGTAAATAAACTTATTCTGTCAACAAAACGATAAATGTATGTCAACAATAATTATTTCACAACGGCAACACCTTTTAGGCGAAGGTTAAAGAAAATGTGTTCTTAATTCAAAATCGGTCGTTTGTTTGCCAACAAAATAATGATTTTTCTAATCGAGTCGAGCCTAACTTGCCAGTGTAAATTATTGTGTAGTAGGTTAGTGTAAAACTGTGATTTAACTACGTTTACCGTTCCATATCAACGACTGTTACGCGAGTTCGTGTCAAAAATAAACTCCAGCACGTTTCTTGCTATAAGTAGTTAATAAGTTATTCCATAGTCGTGATATAATTTCACAGAGTTCGACTGGTGAACGAAAAAAACGTAACAAATTTTTTTACTTGTCATTTTTAAATGGAAAAAAGATTCATTTGAAATGTTTTATTTGAAAATAGAACATTTCAAAATTAAGGAGGAATCCCATAAACAAATATTTCTAACACTATGGAAACCATCGGACTCGTTATAACCAAAACAAAACTATTCAACCTAAGTAAAAGCTAAACTGAAATATTACAATATCTTCAAGTATATTTTGAAATAATTACAAATTTATGTCAAACTGATTTTAATGCAGAAGAATTCAGAGACATTAACGCACCAGCGGTGCTATTCTCGCCTGCATACTCTTATTTTACATGCTCTGTGCACGCCAAGAATAGCACCGAAAGATTGACAAATGTGGCTGATTATAGTATCGCAATATGCACGCACGCCCACTCGAATTTCAGCGGCGCCTTTCAAATATTTAAAATAAAAAACGCCCCCATATAACTTAAGATTGCAATGCACGAGCAAGATTTAGTGTTTTCATATAAAACTCATATTGGGCGCACACACGGCAGCATTCTCGTGTATTTTATACGTAACATCGCATGCCTAAATCTCTCACTCACTCCGGCGTCAGGGAGTTTGAAATGTATACAGAAATAAAATTAGGCGTTTGCGCACGACGGGGTGATTTAAATGTGATTGTGTATTTGACGTTGATTGTCTGTAGATAGATGCAGATAATCTTACACCAAATTTAGCCACAGTGGGCGCTGTCGATCATGTTTCACGAAAGGTTTATTCGGTCCACATTGCGTTTTAAGAGGGCAAAGTAGACTTTTATATGAATATCCGTACTAATATAAAACAAATAATATTAAAATACTTTGAATGTATCAAAACACAAATTCTGGTCAAAATTACATAACGCATACTTAATAACATACGGGTGCATGTTATTAAGTATGCGGATCTGGTTGTTATGAGATATCACAGATTTTCTGAAATGTACATATTTGAGGACCAAGATTTTTATAATTAAAGTTTTTTTTTATATGTTTACTTTATTTTCAACCATCCTCTTCACCAATGATGTACATTTTAGTAATACTGTGATAATCTCTTTGCTTCCCTTAAAAAGGAAAAATCCCAATCTGATTGATTACAACTCATTAGTATCATTAGTATCATTATCTGTTTGTTTTATTTCGATTCTACACCCCCCTCCTTGCTCCTCTTAAAAGGAAAAAAACCCAAACCTCCATTTTGTAATCTTATAATTTTAAAATGTTAGAATCAATCTTGCTTCATTACTTAAGCAAACTTTGCGATAGTAAGTCTGAAGATGCCTCTGAAAGAGGCGAAACACGTGTCACAGTTAGTAACACACTACGTGGAATAATCAAAGTTAATTTAAATTTTCTATTAAAATGAACTTCCACAAAGTTACCGCCGAAACCATCGAAAATATTAGATACATCCGTATGTTTTAAATCATCAATAGTCATATTTTGATATTTTTCTACGTCACAGCGCTGCTTGTCCTAAACTTAAAACGTCACTTACTGCTTGCGCACTGACTGTGTTGAAAGACTTGACAGTCATTCAATCCCTTAATAATCTAAGTACAAATTAACTGACAGTAAGAGCACTCTTGGGAAAATATTCAATTTATCAACAAAATACGCTTGCAAATGTGTAAGACGTTATTTTTATCATTTTTTAAAACAAGTAGTAACTATTCCCTCCATTTCATCATGATAATAGTTTAGTTGAAATAATTCACAAGATTTATTAAATATCAACCATAAAACATGTTGAAATTCCTGTTATGCGTATTATGTAAGAAGTTCTCTTTTTATTGTCTGCGCTGAAATGAGCTTTCTTGCATAAATCATCCCCGCTTTTTATAGTCGAAGGAAATGTTCGGTACATCCGTAGATCCACCCCATTTCCTGAGATTTTGAAGGCACTAAGTGGAAAATTACACTTTTCGCAGAAGGCGTATGATCTGAGTAAAATATACATATAAAGTCTGCCGTAGGAAAGGCCTAAAGGATCAAACAATGAGCATCGTTTGTAGTTATTATGTTATTATACTGCTTGCGTAGATGATGACTTTCCCTTGCAAATTTCCTCATTTTGACAATGCTTATTAATAATAAACTTTCTCGTTTCAAAGACTTTAAATTTCGTTTTCAGCGTCATTTTAAATTAAAGTTCGTTCGCTGTCGGTGTACAAAACTTCAACATTGCTTGGAGAACAACTTTGTAAGTAAATTCTATCTGGTGTAAAAACATGAGCATGAAATAACGTTGTATTGTTTTGAATAAACGTAGGAGAAGAACTTTGCTTCGGATGAGAAATGCTCACTATCCACTATTCTATTTTAAGTACATATTACATTAATTGTTAGCTACTGTATCGTCTGTCATATCCATATCGTATCACAAAAGCTCAACCCGTAATCCTACCAAAAATGGCGGTCGTTGTGTTGAATATTGATAATATATTGCTTAGTCAACTTCCACCGATATATTATATAATTTTATGAATACGTAATACTTGAAAAATAAATAGATTTTCTCAAAGAAAATATCGATTGATTAAAGCAGAGATGTAATATTTCCAATTACGATTTTGAAAAAACGCCAACAGGACTGTTTTATGCAACAAGGTACCAATCCACAAAAACCTACATCTGAGATAAACGCCGTTAAGTTGTATATGTTAATAAAAAATGTAGTTGTCATAAACAAATATTTTGGAAGTTCAAAAATATTGAAAGTTTTTTTTGCTTTATCTGGAAATTATTGCATTTTTTAGCAAAAAATGTTGATTGGTTCTTTGTTGCAAAATTTAAATTTTAAAAAAATGGTGAATATTGAATGTTGGTTCTTACAACGATAGATGACAGTAACGTTCACTTACACGCGTAGCATTTTTTTTCATATCAAATTGACATATATGAGAACCACATAATGAGGAGCAAACATTCAAAAAGTGTTTTGTCACAAAATTTGAAAAATGGCGTTTTATGTCAATTCTGATGGCCCATAATAAAACCTATGAATGGAAATCAAAATTAGTGTTCAAAAAGGTTTTTTTTCATATTAAAATGAAATCATAAAGTTGACACATTCATACAAACCGTCACTTTTGCAACACTTAAATCATCATTTACCAAGCTTTGTATTTGTGTGACAAAACACTTCTTGAATGTTTGCTCCTCCATTATATCACTAAGTCATATTTAACATTTCGACGGTTGGTTCCTTGTTGCATAACATCATCCACCTTAAACTCTGCACTTGAATATTTCATTTTATAGTCATAAATCTTATATTTTTAAATCAAGATTACTCCCTGAGGATGTACTTTGAGCATTAAATATAATCTATATATTGATCAAAAAATCACATAACAAATCTGTACTTTAAATTTAAAACCGTAAATATTTAAAACTTAGATTTACCTTACTAATGTCAATGATATCTTACATTACGTGTGCATGTTCCGTACTTAATTACTATTTAGTTTTGTGTCTAGTGTCTACCTTATTAAACTTCCGACATTATAATGGCTTCCAGATTATCGAAGCCATATGCATCATGCTTTTTTTGTATCTAGCGTTTATATTCCCTCGTAAACTTCATTGATGTAATACAAATATGCAGGTAGTAATTGTTTTCACTTTTAGGATGTTCACTGTCAATACTTGGTGGAAAGATATTATATATTTTAAAAAAATACTCATTTTTACTAATTCCAATTTTAATAAGATCAGAACCGATTATGCTCATGCAGAGCATTATCAACTGATATGAGAATACAGTTTTACAGTGCTATTTATTTAAAAAAAAATGAAATCAATAGAGTGTAACAAACAATTGGTATTTATTGAATGGATTTTACAAATAAAGGTACAAAATATGAATAAGTGACATTAAATTGACTCAAATTAAAATTTTAATCACCTCTAAAACATAATTACAAAATTCGTAAAACAATAATTAATTTTAAGTGGAGACTCACGGTAAATTCAAACGTAATTATAATATCTGAAAAATTTACTAGTTTATTTATAATTTTACATTAGTAAATTTATAACTAAACGATGATTTAACTACTTCCGGGTAATGCAGTGAAGTAGTAGACTTTTTCAAAACCAACAGCCATGAGGATCTTAGTAAATAAAAGTGGAATTAGTAAATATATTTTTTTGCTAGATTTATGTTTCTATTTGTCGAAAATAATACAGTTTTCGCATTGTATGCTTCGAATTAGATTAAAACTATTGATGAAATAGTGGATATTGTGAAGTATTAAAGAGTTCTAAAAATATTAGCTTCATTAAGTGGACCTAAATCTGTTAATCTTACGTCACCTGATTGATATTTATCTATTTTGTTTTTCATTCAGTTGCCGCCTATAAAATAGAATTCTCTCACACCGTCAAAAATGCCTCAGTTCGATATTATCTTGCCATGTTCAACAATGTATTTTTCTATCAGCATTCTCATACTAATGAAACTTAACATGGCCGATATCTTACATAATTCAAGTAACATACCTTCCAGTAGTATTCGCGTAGTATTGGGAACCTCCCAGTCAATCAACTTGTTTTGTATCGCTGTGGAGGGGCGAGAGGTGATATTCGAAATAATTACAGCGCGATCAATGTGAGCTGAACTATTGAACCTTTAATTATTTTCGATCATTTATATTTCGGTAATTTTCTGTTATATGAACACATCAAGTATTATTTTAAAAAAAAACCTAGCGGAGGCCGGAAAATTTTAATTGACTCAATTATGTTGTTAGGATAGGTTCAGTTATATTTTTTAAAAATACTATTTAAATTATGTCCTTCAATTACTTTGAATAATCGCATATTTGTTATCGTTCTTAGAAACAATGTTAATAAATTTAATACTATAATTTTTTATATAAATTAAAATGAATCTCTTCTAAGCCAGTATTTATAGCTGAGTAATTGTAGATTTAAACATAGTTCTGATGAAAAAATACTCCGAAATAGCTATCATCTATGTCAGGGTTTCCCAAACTACTTTTTCGCGGACACTGCTGTTCCACATAATCTGAATAGTATAGGTATTCCGCGAACACCCACATAACTTGAAAACCACTTTTTTCTTCAATACTTTCCAAAAACTAAAAAATATGATTCATTGGCTTAGAATCCATTTTCCGTGACGGCAAAACCTACAAGCTTAATTCGGCGCAAGTGATTATGAAAATCTGACCGATTTTATCAGTGATTCTGATATGAATGACATTCAATTCATTCTTGGCGAGTTTGTCAGACGAATCCCCCAATGTGTCAAAACAAGTTATTATTGCTTTACTTCCGTTTTATACAAGCTATTTATCCGAAGCAGGATTTCCTTTTAATGCTGCAACGAAGTCAAAGTGCAGGAACAGACTCGACACCACACAATTAAAAAAACAAGTGCCTAATTTTATACTATTCTTAATACCCCGATCTAAAAAATATGCCAAGTGTTCCGTTTAAATTTCCGGATTTGCAAAGTGCTCCGTTGCAGTAAAAGTTTGGGAAACCCTGATTTATTTAAAAAATATTATTTGTGGAACTAAATACTTTGCTATTTGTCACCGTATTGCAATGGAGTTCTACCAAGTAAATGCCAATTCAATCAATACCCATATTAATCGTACATCAACTTGGTAACGTCTCACTATAAAGGTTGTGAGTCCGTTTACAGTTACTTAATCATGGCGCGCCACATTACAGAAAGGCATTATGCTTATTCCGTCATACGAATGTTACCGGACCGGTATGAGGCTCACTGCGTGGACATTACCGATCCCCCTAGCGCTGAAATGTTTACTATCACTGACCTATATCATTTTTAGCATGCCGTAATCCGACACTTTATATACCGGAACCAAATTATTCACCATTTATTAATTATGACCCTTCTAATAAAGATACAATAATTATTTTATTTTACAAAAGGTTCTTGTTATCGAAGTGTAATTGGTAACAAATAAATTTAAGCGAATCCAATTAAAACGGACACCAAAATTATTTTGTACATTGGGAGAATTTTGTGAGCGTAAATAATAATGTTTTATATGGGGATTCAGTAAATATATTTTTTTTGAATTTTCGTAATTACGGATACTAGAATAGTTAGAGCTTATGTAATTCATTTGAATTAAGCAATTATTAACTACTTCAAAAATGCAAGTCATTCTCAATAAGAAGATTAGGCGGTTGATTTGGAATAAGATTTACTAACTTATACTTGATATAACATTGACTTGCAGGGTTAAGAGTCGGAGTCGTAAAAGCCAGGGCAGTGGAGTCGAGTAAAAAAAATATGACTGACATTAAATAAAAAAACAGGGCTTCGAACCAGACCTGAACCAAAAACCTTATTTTTACCGTTACTTTTGCCTGAAAGAAAACCGGAACTGAACCGAAAAAAAATATCGGTTTTTTTCGGTTCAACGAGTATTTTGGTATTTTGGGCAAATCGGTAAATTTTTTGATTCGAGCTGAACCGAAAACTGTTATTTTTGCCGGAACGAAAACCGAAACCGAACCGATATATATATTTTTACTTGAACCGGAACGAAAAAAATAACGGTTCGAAGCCCTGTAAAAAACCGACTCCGACTAAGAATTGATTTTTTTTAAATACTCTTATTTAACTAACATATCTGTATACCATCGGATCATTCTAGTTACTAAAATAAATACAAGCGGGTTTCACCAATCAATATGATGAATAGATAAAAAAAAAATCAATATCATTAAATATTTTTTCTTCGGATTTTGCGACCGCGACTCCACCTCCGGAAAAAAAAACACGGGCGACTCAGACTCACAAATATTAATTTAAAAAAAAAATACAAAAAGTTACGCACTTTATTAGAGATTAAAAAATACGCAACTTATTAAACATTCTTTTTTAATTGGTAAATGTAAGAGTCGGGTTGACGGTTTTTTTTCACTACTCCGCAGCCTTAGTTTAATTTTGTCAATGCGCCATATTTTTTTGAATAATTTACCATAAACTCAAAGAAAATTTTAGCAAAGTCACTCGAAATCAACTCTAATTAAATTGTTCTTTTATCTCTGAATATCGCGGAAAAGTCTTCTAATTAAAACAAAGAACATTCTTTATTTTACCTCAGCGCATCTTTTTTGAATTGTAGAGCGTAATTGTCTAAATTCACACATTAATTAGGTACATTTAATTAATGAAAATTTCCAGCGATACAATATTGTACTTCCTGCGTTGGAAACACTTGATAGCTTGATGGTGAGTTTTTAACTGAGAGACCTCACGAAAGATTGCCTCTCAAATAGTTCAAGCAATCCTAAGCTTTGAGCCACCGAAAAGAAGAAGAAGAATATGTACATTGAATTTTCAATTGATTTACTTATACAATTAGGTTCTAGCATATATGTTATTTGCAATGTTTTCAGCTCTTTTTTGTACTCAATAATTCCATCAACATAACATATACATACATCTAAACAAACTAACGTATGTGTTATATTATCAATTATAATTTATTATTTTTATTTTCAAAAAGTAACTGCTAATTGAATCCATTGAGGAACTATGTTTGTACAAAATCCTTTTCCATTTTTAAAACTGTTTGTTCTCAGTCTTTTTCGAAGAGATTAGTAAGTAGGGTTAGAAGTAGAGATAAAAACAGGACTAGCGATTAACTAATCGCTATTGCTACGCCTTGTAAGAGATCAAAAACATCTTCACGTCTTCGAACAGTAATCAACAAGATTTCGACTGAAGGTGCTTGGTGGAATTTCAATATTAAATTTTAATCTTTCAAATTATGTACATTCACACAGATTTTGTCACTAACGACCCGGGTTTCGCCTTTCGGCATCTTCGGGCGTTCAATGTGAATGTACATAATTTGAACGATTCAAATTTAGTAATCAATAAATCGATTGAATAAATGCTGCTTCTAAAATTGATGTATTGATTGCATTCTCGCCTAGTGAGTGGAAATCATTAAAAAAAAAACGATAGTTCAGAAGATCATGTGATTTCGATTTTTTTAACCATCTCCGCTCACAATATTGAGCATATGGCATCCTAATGAAGGTATCTCAACAGAATTTTTTCTACAAGCGCTGTTTGTTACGCAGTCGCTCAACTTCACTTTTCTGAAGAGAGTAGTAAGGAAAGAAGGATAAGGCTAGGACAGGATTAGCGGTTAACTAATCGCTCTCACCATTCCTGGTTATTGAAGGATCGGAAGGGTGGAAAGGAATTTTTAGACATCACAAACACTCATGCCTTTGAAAAGGCATGAGATTAAAAAAAGCTGTTTGTACTGAGACTCGAACCCGTGAGATCCGTCACAGATGACAACGACGCTTACCGCTGCGCCATAGAACCCGTTGTGTTATTCCGAATAACCTCTCTTATATTAATATCTATAGTTAACAATAAGGGAACAAAATAAAATAGTCAAAATTTAAATAAATTTTTGGTCAGAATAAAAATATTATACAGTCAGAACATTTTAGTTAGGTTAGGTTAGGTTTTTTTTTATTTCATTTAAATTATGACTATTTACACTGACCGATAAATTATAACCATTTAATATAAATTATGAGTCTTAAAATAACTTATAATATATTGATATATATGTAGAAAAATAAAATAGTCGCTTTATTAATCATAATAATTATTGCAAATCACTAAAACAAAACTGCCCGAGATCGAAGTGAAATATTTCAAAAAAATTGGCGCAATCAGCATTGGCAGCCGGTTGACCTCGTCACCCCGATTTTCCAAAACTTACCAATAAAAATTATTTATTATTTTATTGCCTTTCGCCGGACTTAATAAATTTTAATACCACTTCGGGTTGCGCAACTCAACACAGAATCAATCGTGTAGTGCAACTACGGTATACTACCGTGTGACTTTCACAAGACAAAAGAACTTACCTACGCAACGGCCATATAATTAATTGCGTCAAACTATCTCGCTCTATGACCCGAAAATACCGCGAAAAAAACACCTTCTAATAGATGGCGAGGAAGCTATACATTAAATTGAATGGTCTACACACCAATCTGATATAGAAATTTATTAGCGACACGATAAGAGGCGTAGCAAAGGCCTGAATTCTAACTGTAAATTATAAAATATCTTATATTCGAATTTCGAAACATGATATGGATATTTTGAATTCAGAAGATCATTTTACTCAGAATGACGAAGATCATTTTACTCGAATTTCGGATCCGCGGTCCAGAGGTCAACGTCGTTTTTTTGGATCTAAACTTTATGGAGCTTTAAGTACAAAAGTTCTTCGAGTCTCCTTCATCGCTAATATTTTGAAAGTTTGTATTCCCTTACCCATCATTGCTTACGGAAGGGCGTGATCGCTACAGAGGTGAAAAATCATTATTGAACCCATTTCACGAGGACTACATATGCATTCATTTGCAAATCAAATTATATATGCTTTCTCTCATACTATATCCATACATGTACACATACGTGCGCATACATACATATACACATACAGTACACAAGGAAGTCAACCAATGAGAGTCATTTCTATGATGCTAAGTTCGTTCTTAAATAGTTTATTAATTTTGGTGGGTCGTCGAGCAAACTGTTCTCGGTCTTAAACGATTTTCAAGCATTGTTCCGTCATAGTTGTAAAGATTGGAGATCGTTGAATCATAATATTTCCTACGTCGCTGTGAAACTTTTGAGATATTTCAAGAACGAACTCGCACATGGCAGGTATTTTCAAGTCTCCGGAAGGTGCTCACGTACTCGATTCCCAGTACGGATATATTTTTTCAATTGATATTTCAATAGATTTCTGTTCGAAGGTGTGGATTGTCAGTGACGTCTAAAATTCCACTATAAAAACAAAGCGCAGCGAGAGCGATTAGCTTGCCACTAGTCCTATTCTAACTGTTTTTCCTCGAAAAATAGAACTTGAGCAACTGAGTTACAACCAGTTTTCGTAGAAAACTTATGATGAGATAAGCTACACTCGAAGTTCATTTGCTCCACATTTAAAGAACTCATCTTTAAAAAAACACTATTTAAACTTGAAAACTGTTTTTTTATAAATGAAGTAAACATAAAACAGTCTTCGAGATTTATTATTTAAAATATTATTCATTACCCCATTAATTAACATTAAGTTTTTTTTTTAACTAAAATGATATTTCAGTCGAATATGTCAAATGCAGTAACAAATTAACAAAAACTTTAAACGATGATTTCAGTATTCTCATACTGTATTTGTCATTTGAATTATACTTCCCATAAACTTAAATAATTTTATATAACTATTTTTTTTCTTTTTTGCAGGTAAGTTACAGAGCTCTAAATCATCAATCTATTGACCTCCGATCAAATCAAAGTAAAGGGATCTACTAGTGTGAACCACAGGTCAAGTAAAAATTCATATAGTATGCTTGCAATTTCATAATTAGAATGCTCCAAATTAAGATTTTTGTTTTTTTTATTCGTATTGTTTAGAAAATTGTTACTACCTGATATTTTCTCGTAATTTTGATGTCGTATTACTGATATCTCTGATGATGTTTGGATTGAGTGCCATATTGAAGATGAATTTAAGACCACTTACAATTTATTTTACTGTAAAGTGTAAAGCGATGATTAAAAATATATGAAGGACTTGATAAAATATAAACTGCGTTTTATTGGAGGAATTTTTTTATGTGTCGACAGCGACATCTATTAATAAAAAAAGAAAGTTTTCTACTTTTAATAGACCAAACACTCCAAACTGATCTATACCGACTGTGGAAAGGAAAAAGGACGTAACCCTCAATTTTCCAAAACAACTTTTTTTCGATAATCACAATGTATACAACTTGACACACATTATATCAAAAGAATAGAAGCTGAAAATTCCGAATTCGTATCTAAATTTAGCTTTAAGTTTAAAAAAAGATGAAAACCAAGAAAAAACACTGAAATAAAGGTTTTTCCGAGATAACATCTTTAATTAATATTAGGTTATGTCAATTAAACACCAGTTTAGAAGTCTCCATGCACTTTAAGGTTGTGTATAATTTATAATTTGTATATGTCACAAAATCATCAAAACACGTTTTAGCGCCTCCTGTAAAATTTGATATGTGTGGGTTACGTCCTTTTTCCTTTCCACAGTTTATATGGTTTTGTTAATTATTCGACTATGTAACCGTTTTAATTTCAATAAATTGGTTCATCTCAAACCCACACTATTTTATTTTGAAAACTACAACAAAAATAAATTCCTTCTGAACATTCATATCTAATTTATTTTAAAACTTTTATATAATATATTGTACAATAATTTTACCTTCATTCTTTTATGTAATTAAATCTTTAGTATGAAGATTAATTGAACCCTTGAGAAGCGAAGTGACCCATGTAGTAATATGGTAAAACTTTTCTACGATGTTTTGGTGGATTGCATAATTTTTGAGGGAGACGATACTGTTATAGTATGCATTTACTGAACTCACTTATCTTACGTTATTTAAAGACACTTAGAGTATTGTAACAATGTTCTTTTTCTAAAATATCACTTAGCTCACTTCACCTCTCAGGGGCTCGATATCAATCATCTCCTTTTAATCAATAAATCATTGTATTTACTTCATTAAGCGTTATTAATAAATAAAATTTTAAATAAATATGCTATTTTTTTACATAACAGCTTAATAAAGAGCTATATAACACAATTGTTATTTCACACCTGATGTTTTGGCTATTTGTTGGTAGCGTAATAATTCGGTTTATTGTGAATCACTTCTAGGTTATTGTTTATAATAAATAAAGGTTCGTTTAAGGATTATTGTGACGGTGGCCCAAAGCCAAAATACTTCAATATTTCGACAATCCTTTTATAACGCAAAACATTCCAATATTTACGGTAGAATGATTTCTACCATGAAATTTCAAATCAATTTATTGATTATTATAATTTTATATCCAATACGGACGGCTCTGACGTTGTTAGGTCATTTTCCAGTGCAGTATGCCGCCCGTTATGTCACGAGTACCAGCAAGAGGTTGATTGTTGAGAAGTGGGTAAAAGTTGCTCTTGCAATAAGAATCTTTGCTCGCGCTCAAGAATGTCCACAGTGCAACATTGCACTAAGCTTGATACAAATCATGTCACCTCGTCCACAGAAATTTTAGAAAAAATATAATTGATTTTTTCCAAAAATAAATACGTAGATTCATGTGTTTCTTACACGGAAAGGCAATGCCTTGTGATCGATATTGGTTTTATCTTCAAGCGTCTGAATGATAAAATGAATATATGATGCCAAACGCTGCTCTTAGCAATTAGCATCGGTAAAAAACGAAAACATTATATAATAGCGAACGCTGGTCATAGAAAACCACTTCTATAACACAACAATACTTCTAGCATAAGACTTAATAAAATATTTAACCGCTGCCCATCATCCCTATCAATGCTACGAGGTTTCCTGCGAATCACTATATTAATTGTAAATGTGAAAAATATCTTTATTACCTTGAAGAAATTATTATATAAAATAAAATTAGTCAAGTACAAATGTATAATAATCGAATGATTCCACTTGAGTCACAAAATGTGACACTTGCTTCGAATCTTTAAAATGCATCAGCAGAGAAAAACTTCACACAGTTTACGAATAAACTAAAAATTTATTCAAATGGTTATGTTAAAAAATGCAAAATAAAAGTGGAGGGTTTGTTCTTTTCTACTGGACGCAGGGAAAGGATTGAATGCAAACATTGATTGATATTACTAATTACAAATTGGTTTATTACGTTAGGTATGCTAAATGTATGTAGATACTTAATTGATTTGCAGTGTAATAACAAACTTATCAAATTTAATTTTACATTACAAAATGAATTGCCACAAATTTACCGCTGAAATAATAACCGATTTGTCATTAAAACTAATAAATTTAATATTCTACGATAAATTATCAAATCTAAATCATCTGCTAAACTCTTTTTCCAAACAAGGAAAGATTTACTGTGCCCTCGTTTTAAAAAAAATAAAAATAGTATATTGTAAGTAATAGTAGGTATTTTAACATTTTATGTTGAAACATTGACGTTTAAATATTGCAAAACAATGTTCCATTATCACTTTTTAAGTGGCCTTACATTGACAAACTTTGAACAGCATTGGACTGATTGTGCAGCTAACGTGTAGCGATAGCATAGCTTTGTTTTATTTTTTGTAATAAAGAAATACTTTGGCTTTCTTGATTAACTGTCCTATCTTCATAATTATCCTAAGTGAACAAACGAAGCTTATGTGTTAGTGGTCTAACTATCATATTTTCGACCAACCTTTTCTTTTGCGCCCTACCATATTACCTGACATTATTCTCTCCATTACCCGTACTATTCACGTAACCAAAGGTTTTCCAACTTCTTTTTTTGCCCTGGGATCGACTTCGAATCTTAAGTTTTCTCGCGATCGACTTCTAACATGATTCTTATAAGCAATTTTATTTAGGGTTTTTTCCCTTCAAATTTAGAAATGTTTATTTTAAATGCGAAATATATATCATTAGATAGGTAATATGCTTACAAAATAATTCAATTTTTGAATTTTTTATATTTAAATTATATATTTATTAGAAATTCACGGAAGCTTTCGGGATCGACCAAATTTTGCTTTGGTATCGACCGGTTGGACATCCATGACGTTATCCAACTCTCCCAACCTTCTCTCCGGCTGCACAGTATATTACTCCGTTTAACATAATTTAAATTATTTAATAATAAAAAACTAATAAATGTTTGCATAATATAAAATAGTAGAAAAATTGTGAAGGAAGTAATTGCGACTAACAATCCGATGATCCCTGACAAAACTATTGTGAGCGTATTTTTTTTATTTTTGTGTTACACTACTTTTCTAATGTCATTTAGTCTCTTCTATCATCAAGTAATGTTTACTATTATGTTGTCGGGTCTTTGGCACAGTAGTTAACGTCGTTGACTTCTTTGGCTGGATCTCACGGGTTCATATCCCAGTACGAATAGATTTTTTCATAGATTTATATGTTAGATTTTCTGTTAGAAGACATGGGTGTTCGTGATGTTTAAAAAAAAATTTACACCCTAAAAATTCTAAAACGGGGCTTATCGAGAGTTATTCGCTAATCACTAGTCATGTCCTAGCTCGTATCCTTTTATTATTCCCTGATCTATTCAGAAAACAAAGGTTGAGAACAAGCAGTTCTCGTTGAAAAAAATCTTTTTAGTAACCTCTTTAATGAGACCACGTGCTCCACATTGGACATGGATTAAATAAAAAAAAGAACATGGATTAAATAAAAAAAAAATTAAACAAAGTTTTGTGACTGTCGTTGACTGAATTTTGGTTGAATTTACACTTACAATAGTTTTGCTGAGGACCAAGGTTCAGACATTCAGTAGAGAACAGGGAATAACGATCTCATATATTTTTTAATCGCAGTCGTGTCCAAACACGTGGTCATCGTTTTCTCGCATTTTTTAATAAAGATATAAATACGACCAATTGTACTTGGTGGATCTGAATGATATACGGCGATGAATTGTCGAAAGCGTTATAACAAGAAATATGCTATTCATGTTCTCAATCAGACTCATTGATCTTTACGGTAAATCCGCTATTTCTAGAAAGATCGCGATTTTTTTTTAAATTTCATTATGAGTTACTCTCCAACTAGGGATTGCAATACCAGACTTAATACCGGTATTAATTTTTTTAAATAATGCGAAGAAATATAAATCGGGATCTGAATACCGGATGAATATATCAAAATCGGTATTTCGTCATTAAAAAATATACATAATCATAAACGGGTGATTTTCATAAACAATTTATTGTTCCTTTAAATAATAATACACCATAAAAAAACGTGTCATCAATTACATAACCTGTCAATAGTAATACAACCAATGTTCTCTCTAAGCTGGAAAGACGCGCGGGCGCGCAGCAGTTTACAAACCCCCGCGCACTCATTCCGTGTTGGCGCGAACTCTAATACAACTATTCAAATATATTTTTTCAATTGGAATAACTCTATGTAACCGAAATAAATGAGAAATTGCACATTTAGATAATTCAACTATAATTAAATTCTTATCTATTTATTACCAGAACATGAAATTTATCTCAATTAAGTATAGATATAAGGGTAGATTGTTAATAACGACGTAAAAAAACTAGAAAATTTAACATGTATTTATAAAATATGTTAATAATTTTATAAGCGACTGAATATTTTTTTATTTTTAAAAAATCAAAACGAGTTCTGTTATTTATTATATTTTATTTTATATACTCATATAAGTTAACACTTATTTATAAATTATAAAATGATAATATGTTTTATTATGCAAATCAAAACCATAAAAAGCTATAAAGCAAATACACGCTGTTTTTGTTGGATTGGCTGGCGCATCTGACCTCTCGTCTTAGAGGAAACATTGAATACAACTCTTGGAAGATTGCAAATATTTATATTCATTACGAATAATTTTAATAAAATTTGTGAAGATTTATAATATACGTTCAAAATTCGGTTGTAATTCATTTTCAATACCAATATTTTTGTAAATCCTCAAGACCAGTTTTTCGGTGTTGACAAAACACCGTGAATACCGGGATCCCGGTTCCGGTTATACAGGTATTGTGATTATGATCTCCCTCCGACTGTGAAAGTATATATCTATTTTCCATGATAAAATAGCAGTACAACGTTTCTATTCAGTTCAACGGGCAAAGTAAAGATTTCTCGTTCTTTTAATTTCTTACAATATATACAGTATTCAATTTCTTTTATATGGTATACCCTGCATCAGACTTAATCATTAAGGGGTAAATATATTGTTTTCCCTCTCTTCGCTATGATAAGGAAGGCAATTAGGAACTGGTCTAAAATTAACTTACACTTAATCATCTCTTTATCACTTTTAGGGTGTTCACTGTCAATACTTAGTGGAAAGGCATTATATTAATAAAAACAATAATCCTTTGTACTTTTAATTATGTTTGTAATTACTTTCAATCGCATTCTGAATTTATGAATCTGGGATGACTTTTTAATTATATGTTAGATGTGTTGAACATTTTAATTTTGTGTTATTTTAGAATCACTTTAATGTAATTGGCAATTTATTTTCAATGCCAACTGTTGTGTATAACTTTTCAATTTTGTATAAATAGCATTGTTAAATTATATTTCTTATCAGTTGACAATGCTCGCAATGAGCGAAACCGGTCCTGACATATTAAATAAAGTGGAATGGAGTACAAAGGATTATTGTTTTTATTCATCTCTTTATGCCGGGGATATACGTTTTATGAAAAATAACCGTGCAAAAAGCGTTTATAGAAGATGAAGTGAATATAGATTTATTATACCTAGATATTTTCCTATAACATGGTTACACTTTAAGTATCGATCACAATACTGACTTTTCCTATTATAACAGTTAAACCAAATGAAAATATTTAACCGAATTCGTATTCTACTCAGCAAGATCTGTGTAGCTAACGCATTTGGGTAAATTAACGACTTACCGTTGCCTTCTTTTCATTTGGACTAAAAAAAATCTGCATCGCTTCCACGAGTACATATATCAAAATGAGTGACATACGCAATTAGTAAGTTTTTACATTTGGGCACGAAAAGATCGTCCAACACTTACAGCAATAGTTACGTATAGTAGTTACCATTCGTCATTAGTAATCGTCGCTAGAGGAGGTAAAATATCAATCCCTGGTATGTATTTTGCAGTGGCGGTTCGTGACCTTAAATCTTGGGTGGGCTAAAGAAAAGTTTAGCATTGTATACTATCTACGAAATTGTGCATGTTTCCACTTCACCTTATAGATTATGGTCATGTTTGGTATTCATTATTATATTAAAATGGAACACCATATGCATAGAGGTATTGCACTCAAAGTGTTAACTGGATTTTAGTAACAGTTATCCCCGAAAGGCCTATATACACTTGTTAGAAGTCATGCATGTCTAGGAATACGTTGGTATCAAAATAAATATATTTATAATTTTGTATGATATTCAAATTTTTCCATTTAATTGTAGTCCAAACAAATAAGTCACGTAATATTCGGGCTTGTACAATAAGTGAGAAAGCTTTAAAAAGAAAATTGTAGAACTTATACGTTTCATTGTTCTCAGACAAGCAAATATATATTGTTCTCGGATTGTTATAATCTCTTCAATGCATACCACACCTACAATTTATTTCATGTCATTTGATGTCTAGTATCACTTTATTAAAATATAAATTCATGTATACTTATATTTAACACTTTTATTTTAAAAGATCATGACCGTTTTCGCTCATGACGAGCATTATCAACTGATAAGAGAATACAAAGTTACAGTCGGTGCCGGATTGAGAAACCTCTGCGCCTGTGTGCTCCTTGTCAATACTAGAGCTAAATGAATGGACAGTACTAAAATCTAAGTGCGGCGCATGTGTGTCTGTGTTTGATGCATACTTAGCACATGCCATGATATTTATACAAACAGATGATTCTTTTACAAAATATTTATTTGTAAATTCCTTTCCAATACCAATTGTTTATTACACCTTATTAATTTCATTTTTGGTTTGTAAATAATTTGAATTTAATGGTTTTCCACCAAGTATTGAAGAGGAACACCCTAAAAGTAATAAATCCATTATTTCCACACACTTTACTGCAGACAAAGGCGATGTTTTCCTCCTTTTAGCTAGCAGCTTATCTTCTCTACTTCTTACCGACTGGTTCTTCAATATTACATTACGAAGATCATATAAAGGTAATTACGTATGACCTTGTTTAAACTCAAAATAAGTTATAAAATAAACGGTAAAAGATAATTATTACCGTCGTAAAGAAGCACATAATAGTTAATGTATAATAAGAATATTTACAGTAGAAGCAAACGTTTTCTAAACAATGTACAAAAAATCTAAATCTTTTTGTGAATTTGATAGTAAAACTACGTTATCATAATCGTTTAAAATAACTTATATCTAAACATGTTCCTCATCCACAAGATTATCAGACCAAATATTCGTTATTAAATTCAAATTGTCCTGGTTTTTTTTTATTATTATGTCCGCTTCCATTGTGTCGGATATGAACTCCTAATCGAGCATTAATAGCCTGATACTAATATTCCACCGTCTCTTAAAAAAAAGATTAAATTGCATACTCCCGTAATTTTTTGCGAATCTCTCATAACTCGATACTTTGAGAATGTGGGATATGAACGATATGATTCTAGACTCGTCATATTTCTTAAACATAAAAAAGCTGATAATGTTCAAAGCTCTCAAGCAAATTATTTTAGGATGAAATGAAATTCATTTTGTTTAAAGTAATTTTAGTCCCATTTTTTCCGTATACGTATCAATATATGATATTTTCTTGAATCTGTTTAATTTGTTGTAAAAGTGACATCTGTAATTTGTTTTGTTTTCTGACCGTTTAACTTTGGTGATTTACAAATTGTTATTATAATCGAAGTTACTCCATGACTTCGATAAGGTTAAACACCACTGGAATTGTTTATTACATAGATATATGTTGTAAGCTACATGGCGCTTCAATCAATGACAAAACTCCACTCATAGTTCATAAATAAAAGGTGAAAGGCCAAAGCAGTTGGTTAATCGAAGAGTCCATTAACCATAAAACTATATCGCCCATCAAATTCTTCTGATGACGAAGAAAGCAACGTCGTAAAACTTATCTCTAGTATTGATCATTAGCAAAGTAAGTTTAGACCAGATGGCATTCGCAATGCTTGGACTTGTAAAATCTCATTAAAATATACAGTTTTCTCAATGGCTTAAATAATTTTAATTAAATAACTGGCGTATATCGTTCTCATATCGATAAATGTATTTTAATTATCTAACCTTTTTCTTGACTTTTAAATTCGAACTCGAAATCTAATATTCTTGACCTCACTTTTGTACATTTTGCTGGAGGTTCAATACTTTTTTTTTCTCATATCCGCTCGCAATGTGGAGTAAAGGTACTCCTAATCAGGGTTGAGGTAGAGAGGGCATGAAAGGGTTCGCGCAAGCTCCTTGTTAATCTAAGAGAAAACAATATTCTCAGATCAGATTAGTATATATCTGCAATATTTGACTTTTAAATTATCTACGACAGCTTTAGTATACAAAGTTTACGGTAAATTGCATATTGTTACATATTATAAGTGTATTAATTAACAATCGATTTAGTTTTTTAAGTATTGCATATAATCGCATAGGAGTGATAAAAAACATTACTTCTTTCCCAGAACACCAATAATTGCTTTAAGATTAAGCGAGCCCCTTGTTAGCGTATCGGCAGCCCACCACTGAAATGTAGTGTTTCTTCGAGAACTGCTTTTTATTCAGTTGCTCAACCTCTCTTTATTTCCAAAGAGAGTAAGAATAGAAGGATGGGGCTAGAACGGGACAAGTGGTTAGCTAATCGCTCTCGCTACGCCGCGCTTTTAGGATAGGATGGTTGAGAGGGGGTAATTCAAAGCATCACATACACCCATGCTTTCAAACAAAAATTTATAAAATTGTTCGTACAGAGATTCGAACCCGTGACCGAATCCGTAACCGAAGCCAACAACATTGAGCACTCCACCACCACGCAGGCTGTGTAATATTATACTTAATATTATAGGTAATATTATTATATTTTGTATAAAGTTATTTTGTAGAATTACCAAAAGTGAGACATCAAGTAAGGAAATACTGGTAACATGATGAATTTGTCATTTTTGAGTTTATCATATATGTAGTTGAATTCGTAATTGTTTACTCTATTTTATAAAAAATACTCTCATCTTGAATTAAAAAAGTGAGAGAAAGCAATTATTCATTTGATCACATTAAAAATATATATGAAACTGTTAGGTAACATATGGTTTCCCATTAAAACAAAGCAATAGTTAATGTATTCATCCAGACTTTTTTATTTGCAATTTTTTTAAAACTTCTACTAGCTCTCTTGTAAAATGAAAGATTCTGACTATAAATGTCGAAAATTCATTGAATTTAAACACGCCATAATAGATAATATATATGTAGATATCCTCCTTCATTTTTTTTTTAATATTAAGATTTACATCAACAATTTCTCGCTAAAATTTCATAATGAAGTTTCTCGATTAAGGAGAATCTGAAAACATCTCTACATGGCTTTGTCATATATTTTATAGCGTACAAATTTGTATAGAAATATCTTTCTGTGTTATTTAATTGTCTTAAATTATGTAAGTTACTCATTTTTCTGTGCAAGTATAACAAGTATTGTCTTGTTAGCATATCGCAACATCTTCGCCTCTTTCCTGATATTACGACATCGAAGAAATTCGATTGTTTTTGTTTTCGCTTGTTTCTTCCGTCCCAGGTGTACTCAGGTGTTAAATGCCGGCCATTTGACGAACGACAAGATAATAATGGCACCCGACAAAAAACACTTACCGCTCTGTCACGTCAAATTATAACAGATTAGGTCCATACCTAAGAATGATTCGCCTGTCTTGCTGTAGTAACTAATGCTACAATAAATGAACAATCGATATTTCAATCTAGTTACTTGCCATATTAAAAACTCTCTTCGTGTGTTTTACTACACGGCGAACTTTTGAAGAGATTCGTTTATTTGTCATATGTACATATGTACGAATACAAAATCTCTTCCTCTTCAATCATATTCATGGTGCTTCCAAGAATCTCTGCCATCAATCGATTCCTTTGGTTACTTTCAAGTCTTGTCAACATCACATAGCGCTGTCAAATTTATCGTTAGTCTCCACTTTAGCTTAATTTTTAGGGTGTTCACTGTCAATACTTAATGGAAAGGCATTACAAAGAGAAAACATAAAACTATCATTAAGCATATTCACTTTATAAATGAAGCATTTTATCACTTTGTCAAAAATTTCCCAAATTTTAATTATGTTTGTAATTACTTTCAATTGCATTCTGAATTTATTAATCTGGGATGACTTTTTAATTATATGTTAGATTTGTTGAACATTTTAATTTTGTGTTATTTTAGAATCACTTTAATGTAATTGGCAATTTCTTTTCAATGCCAATTGTTGTGTATAACTTTTCAATTTTGTATAAATAGCATTGTTAAATTATATTTCTTATCAGTTGACAATGCTCGCAATGAGCGAAACCGGTCCTGACATATTAAATAAAGTGGAATGAAGTACAAAGGATTATTGTGTTTTTATTAATGAAAGGCATTATATTAATAAAAACACAATATTCCTTTGCACTTTATTCCACTTTATTTAATAAGTCAGGACCGGTTTCGCTCATTGCGAGCACTGTCAACTGATAAGAAATATATTTTTTGCATAAATAGCTTTGTTAAATTTTATTAATTATCAGTTGGCAATGCTCGCAATGAGCGAAACCGGTCCTGAACTATTAAATAAAGTGGAATAAAGTGCAAAGGTATATTGTGTTTTTATTAATTTAATTTAATTATTCTTTGATAAGTTTTGAAATTATGTCACTTTTTCATATACTGAATTCCATTCAATGTCAATTGTTCCACTTGTATAAATAATACTGCATTATTGCAGTTTCTTATCAGCTTGTAATGCTAGTTAGTCAGGAACAAAACCGATCGCTATCATATTAAATAAAAGTGGCATGACTACAAGTGAGTTTTTTTTTTATAAATAATATAAACAACTTCCCTTACGATTGGAAGAAAAGACAGAATTCTTCAGGCTTTCCGTGTCCGAAAAAAATAATTCCATTTTTTTATCCATGTCCGCTCCTAATGTGTTTTGTTTTCTACTAAGAACTGTTTGTTACTCAGTCGCCAACCTCACTTTTTCAAAGTGAGTAGTAGGGAAAGAAGGATAAGGCTAGAACAGGACTAGTGGTCAACTAATCGCTATTGCTACACCCGGTTATTAAAGGATCAGAAGGATGGGAGGGGAGGAAATAATGTGAATTGACATCACAAACACCCAGACTTCGATCACAATTTGAATTTGAATAATTCTCAAATTCACTGTGATCTTACCGGGAATCGAACCCATACCTGCGTGATCGGTAGAGCAAGCTCTTATCAACTGGGCAACATTATTAGTCATATTATATTAACCCAATATCATATTATTATATCCCTGACATATTAGGCATGTTATTCCAATAAATTTAACAATTGTGCTGAGGAATCTTTCTTAAAAAAAATCTTAAGTCATATTTCACACTTCTTGTAATACATATTCACCATAGGACCAATGTTCCCTCTAATTTTCGGAAGGTTATGTGCGCAAAAGACTTTGGCTGTGCAACTTTGACAAGAAATAAAAAGATTTGTGCACCACCTAACGGTATTTAGACCCAATAAACGAAAAGGTTGATTTTTTACAATGACAATAATTAACAGCACTATTTAATGTCAATTAATTTATTCTGGTTTTGGTATAACTGATGTAAATTTTGTGCGCTCTGTTGTAATGTGTGTGCGCGCACAGCTTAAAGGGAACAATGCATAGGACCCGAGAAAATTATATATGTAATAAAATTATATACAGACTTAATCTTATCTTGGAAAATCGTATGTATGTAAAGGAAAGACTGGCCGAATGATACGAAGTCAAGGCATCATTGGCTACTGTTGACGATTCAGATATCCGCTTCGATGTATCACCAAACAAGTTTTCGATGGTTCATCGTTCTATTGCCCAACATGATTAATGTATGACACACACCGATCATCTAACGAAGCATATTAAAATGAATATGTTATTTTATTGGGCAATCGATACATTTTGTAATACACTTCCTGTCAGTTAGTATATTGGCATTTTTGGACTCAAATGGGCAAATAAAATTACGAAATCGAAATAGTTCTAAGAAAATACTTCACGCGAAACTTGCTCTGCGATATTTTTTTGAGTATTTGCATTCAGTTCTGTTTTGATAATTGAATAGATTGGGCACTGAATATGTCCGTCTGTAAAATATGGGGAATATGATAAAATTAAAATTGATACTGTTTTGTGTCCATAGAGTGATCAACGTCGTTGGATTCGGTTATCCTGCTCACAGGTACATATCCTAGTTCGGTAAGTGTCAGTTTCAGTCGATTGACGATTTTCGGTTCAACAGCCGTAATGATGTCGAAAAGACCGAACGGACTACTAGTCTTTATATCCCTACTTCTTCTTTGGCCATGTTCGCTCCATATGTGGAGCATATGGCCTCCACGCGGCACCTCCATGTTTCCCTGTCTCCCGCCAATAGCTTTGCTTCCTCCCATGACATGCCAGCATCCCTCAGTTCCGCCGAGTACATCCTATGGATAGTACCCGACGGACGTCCAGGACGCCGGAATCCCACCGGTCGAAAGAAGAGGCAAGCAGGATTGAGGCTTTCCGGAGGCATCCGCAGCACGTGACCCAGCCAGTTCCAACGTCTCTCCATAACCATTTAATCCATTGAGGGCATCCAGGAGACTATTGATGGGTTAGGAACTAACTCAGGTCGCATTGGTCTAAAAATTAATACTAGTAAGACCAATGTGATGTGTAACCAAACCTGTCATGACTCTGATAGGACCCTTACCAGCGCGGGACAGATCATCGAGAGGGTTGATATCCTTACTCTCATTCAAAAACAAAAGATGAGCAATTGAGTAATCAGCAGTTCTCGTAGAAAAACTTCAGTTTAGAAAAACATACTTTCCAGTGATTGTGCTACGAATTGTCTATTCGTTTTTTTTTTACCATGTCCGTTTATCGGATCGTTTACCGGAGTTTATCTCAACAGAAGTATTTCTACGAGAACTGCTTGTTACTCAGTTGCTCAACTTCTCTTTTTCCAAAGAGAGAAGGAATAGAAGGAAAGGGCTAAGACAGGACTAGTAGTTAGCTTATCGCTCTCGATACGCCTCGTTCATGTGATAGGATGGGTGGGAGGGGGGAATTCAAGACATCACATACATCGATGCCTTTGAACAGAAATTCATAAATCGATTGAAAAATCAATTTATAAAACTGCCCGTACTGGGATTCGAACCCGTGCCCTCTGTAGCGGTAGCCAACGACGTTGACCACTCGACCACACAGGCGGCAATTCGTTATTTACTTCAGAATAACTATCGTAAAATTGTGATTTATCACATAAATATTCAATTTAAATCGTTCAAATTATGTACATTCACACAAGTTTTGTCAATAACGATCCGGGTTTCGCCTTGAACTGTCAGTTCAAATTCCACTGAGCAACTTTCAGTCGAAATCTTAAATTATATCACATAAATATTGTTTCTAATTCTTAACTCATAAATGATAAATTTAGATGTTTCGATCTTTATAGCCCAGTGACCACGGATTAATTTACTGAATAGAAACTTTGATACTTTCGATGGTTTCGGCGGTAACTTTGTGGAAGTTCATTTTAATAGAAAATTTAAATTAACTTTGATTATTCCACGTGTTGTGTTACTAACTGTGACACGTGTTTCCTCCTTGCTCCTCTTAAAAGGAAAAAAACCCAAACCTCCATTTTGTAATTTTATAATTTTAAAATGTTAGAATCAATCTTGCTTTATTACTTAAGCAAACTTTGCGATAGTAAGTCTGAAGATGCCTCTGAAAGAGGCGAAACACGTGTCACAGTTAGTAACACAATACGTGGAATAATCAAAGTTAATTTAAATTTTCTAAGAAACATTGATATTGGTATTAATTTAATTTGTCTCAAGGGTGCGGATGTCTGTAATTTGTATGTTTTTCTACTTATTTCCATCGTTCATGAGGTGGCTGAGCGACTTAACAGTTTTCAATTAACTTTTTATTTACAAGTCTTTATATTTATACTCCAACTAAGGAAAAAAAAGGATTGTCTTTTTTCGACATTTTTTTTATCGTATCACACCGAAGATAATACATTTGAGGTACTACATTCATATGTGATCAGCAAGAGTTAATATAATTGGAACTAGGAGTGTCTCGGTAGATTTATTGCTATGTATATTATAAGTAAAATATCTAAAAATATTACTATTTATTAAGAAGGTTTTTAATTCTCTACGCCTATCCAAAGTTTAACAAGAAAATTGACCTTGTTACAAATTAAATTGCATATCGATACCAATAATATAATAGCACCACTTCGATTTCCTATTCTCAAAAACCTTCAATGACTTATCCTTTATTTTACAGTCCTTGCCATTTTAATAAAAAAAAATACATCATTTGCAATAGAATAATTAATTATACACATTAGCTTGGTGTGTACTGAGTCCGCGGAGGCATTTAGCCTCCGAGCGAGATCGGATCTCGAATCTCGCGACTCGAGAATGCTGAGATTATTGTGACCATCTTAAAACGGTATCTCCGTTCGTGCGTCGTACAGCGAACGTTTGTTTGCTTTCGATGATTGGACCAGGTTCGAGGCGACTTGTTCCGTTTTCGCTTATCTCACAAGTCACTTGTAACCAGCTGTACACGGTGATCACAAACACGATTACTTATTCAAATTATCTACGCATTTACCAACGATGCACCAGAGGGCGACGATGTGTTTGCATTAACAAAATAAATGGTCACAGCTTAAATCAATTTTTGGTTTGAATTCAAATATTTTTTTGGTCTGAATCAAATTCAATTTTTGGTCAGAATAAAAATATTATACGGTCAGATTTTTATATCCATTTGGTTAGATTAGGTTTATTTTTATTTAATTTGATTTAAATTATGACTTTTATATAAATTCTGACCATTAATTATTTATTCTGACCGATACATTATGACAATTTAATATAAATTCTGACCTATGTATTAAAAATTATGACCGAAACTTAATTAATATTCTGACCGGTTAAATACGAGCCATTAAAAAAATATAATTTTACTATTTTCGTAATATAATTGAGCCAACGATGAGGATACAAAATATAAAAAAACGATTAAATTTTAACAATTTTTATAAGACAAATTTAACGAAAAATATTGACTTTGGGAAGGATAAATGACGTAACCCACACATAAAAAAATTTACAGGAAACAAAAAAAAACGTTTTTGTGTGATTTTTGGCCAACGGTAAATTATGAAATAATCATAACCTTGAAGTGCACGGTGACAAATAAATTGTTTAAAAAAACCTTTTTTAAGTCTTTTTTCCTGGTCTCTATTTTCACGGGCCCTTCTTTTTTATAACTTTGAACCTTAATTTAAATACTAATTCGACATTTGCAGCTTCCATCCTTTTGGTAGAGCATGTATCAAGTTGTATATTGTAATTTTTGATAAACAGCTGTTTTGAAAAAACTGTGGGTTACGTCCTTTTTCCTTTTCACAGTAGGTATGCAGGTGAGAATCTGGTTGGCAAAGACATTAAAAATGCCATAATAAACCGTCTTCTATTTTTAGGCGTATTTAAGATTTATCAACTCCGGCATTAACGTTTAATTTTTAAATTTGTTTATACATTTTTTGACAACCTAATTAAGGATTTGCCCCTTCTCCCCTGCTGCTGGCACCCCTTAAATTCCTCACCAGGAAGTAATTCCCCACCGGTTGGGAACCCCTGCTCTTATATATGAGATCTTGGACTTGTTGATGGTGTGCTTTATCCTCGAATTGATCTCGCGATCAAAATGTCTAGCGATCACTTTTATTGTCAATGATACTAAAATATTTAATTTGCTTTTCATTGCCTTAAAATAATGATCAAATCAACCTTGTCAGGTGTGCGTTTTGTGTCACCGTGTATATCCCTGTTATGTCAGAGGAAACGAACCTCGGCATGATTGGAATGCGAGTGAGTTAAAACTTAAACCTGCCAGTTTAGCCCGGAGCTATTTCGCTCACCTTCGTCATAAAGTTGACCCGATCTACGTACTCGTATTGTAAACCCGCCGTTGCGGCAACGCGTTTGCGTCGATCGATTCTATCATTATTCATTTCAACTATCGCGTGTTAAGTTTTAAAATATATTCAAAAAAGCTTGTTATCAATAAAAATATATTTAACACTCTGCACACTACAGTGCATGCAACCAAATTTTGAGGAATTTACCCTTAACCCTTCCTTTACTATGCAAAAAAGCACAAGCTCCTGAGCTGTGTATTCGTTACGCATCAGGCAAACGGGAGTGAATCATGACAATTATATAACACTACAACAGCAGTACTACATATAATTGTCATGATTCACTCCCATTTGCCTGATGTGTAACGACTACACAGCTCAGGAGCTTGTACTTTTTTGCATAGTAAGGGAAGGGTTAAGATACCCTTTTAATACGAATCACGTTGTTACTGCGGAATACAATTTTTGATGACTATGATAAGCTGTAGTGGTAGATGTTAGAGGTGCAACACTGAGTAACCAAAAATACCGCGATACACAGTGCCGAAACGACATGACATGACATAATTTAAGTCATGATCGCGCTCGCTGTTCTTACTCACACTATGTCAAAAATATCCAACTAAAGTATCTTGAATGCAGCATCATGAGATTACAGATAAATAAATGCAGTTTTCTGACATGAAAAAGTTTCCCTTCCACGATTTATTCAAACCATGTTACGTGCCAACAAAAATACTTATATAAATCGCTACAGACTGTCTTTGCATTTAGTTTCTGACTAAATTGTCAGTTGTCTTATTTCAAGTTATATGTGTATGCAGTGTTGTTGGCGTTACGCATAGGCGCAGCAAATTAAAAAAAAATACTGACAGACAGCCGTCGGATTGAAAATACGATCGTACCGTGGACGAATGAAAATCTGGGGTTAACCTCTGGGAGTGTAGAATAAAGTATTGTCAAACAAAAAAATATATAACTGATTTACAAGAATTTATAGCAATAAATATCCTGTATGACCTTCAAATAAACATGCCATAGTTCACGTCGTGTTAACTTGTAACCACAAGTGAACGATTTGGGCAAAATGTCGAGTTAAGTAACCGAATACCAAAAGGGAAATGTCACCATTCATCAATTTCGTGCTCGGGCATGAAGGCTGGCCTCTGCATACGTTGAGACAATAAATCTTACTTCTGCCAAAGACTGTTACGTGTTTGCGAGTCGTCCGTAAATTCCAGAATGTGTCGTCACAGAATTTTGTCAGATAACTAACAGCCAATACATGCCCACACTTTTATAACTGTTTTCGTTACATAGCTAACGTCATTTACTCGTAATCCAGCCATGTACATTCTCAAGTTCACATCTGCAGGGCTATTCTTAAATTTATTATGATTCGGGTATCTAATACTCAATATGATTTTCGTATTTATTTTCTATGGTTGGTATTACTTAAATTTAATTAATGCGGCTATGTTCACTGTTGTTGCAGCCGATCTGTCATACGCTGACTATTAAAAGAAGAAGAATTTTTCTGTCTGATAAATCATCTCCACTCGCTAAACGTATACGATTTTTTTGTAATGAGACATTATATGCTTTACAACATGCTACTTGACAATATTGCATTTATTTTGGCAATTATTTTTTAATATATTTCCTTCCAACGCACTCTATTGTTTTGTATGTAACAATAGTGAACATAGCCGCAAGTACTACATTTAAGATATACCAAACGTTAAAACCAATCCATCATTTTGTGTATAAGAGACCTGCCTTAATTAGTGTCTAGATACTAATCAATTTGAGAATGGCCTCTTAATGTCTGATTAAAAATATATAATAATAATAAAAATACACATTTTTTCTATCCGTAATTAAATGCGTAATAGCTGCGATAGATGCGCATACGGGGAGATGGTGTGTGTGTAATAAGAGTACTCAACACTTACGCTAATTCTCTCTGCGCATACACTGATACAGTTTGTGTGTGTGTGATGTGATACAGATAGATAGATAAATCAATTCAAATAATATTTAACACATTTTCAATATTGTATATTTTAGCATTTATTACGTTCATTATATCTTTGAGTGTTGAAAGTGGAACACTTATCCCCGCCGACATACAAAAGATATTTGTGTTCTTTAACCATTGAAAAGGGAACGTAATAAAAAATAAATGAATCTGCTGAACTATAGAATTTTACGTGATCGAAAAATAGACTTTTGAAAGCTCACTTTATTTTGAGTTCAAGCTCTACTGTTAACCTCTTAATGATAAAAACATTATTCAAATTGTTATTTAAACATCAGATTTCCGCTACAAATTTCACATCCGTTACATTTACTGCAGATAACATCATAATAGGTCTTAAGACGCTCTATCTGCTTTGGAAGATCTGGCGTAATAATCTTGATAATTATACGTTGCTATTAAATAAACTTAATAAACGAATCAATTAAAACAAGGTTTTATTCTCGTGATGTTATTAACAACATATTTCTGATGTACTCTTTGCACATCGGTCGCTGCTGGAGGTTTACGATATAAAAAAAATGATGTCTTTACAGTATCAGGCTTACTTATTAACTCATTAAAAAATAATAAATACACATCGTCACCTTTATGGCAGATGTTGGTTATTAAAAAAACTGTCAAAATGAGTTAATTATATTGTACAAAGTTCTTTACCTGGAATATCGAAGTTTGTTAGATAATATGCCAAAAAATATATTAATTTTATGAAATATTATTATATTATTCAACTATTATTCAATGTTTCTGTCTTTTAATTTTAAACCCTTGTTTGTATCAGATCGGCAATAATGTATCCATTTTTTGATATTATAATTATATATGTAAAACAAAATCGATGATATAGAGTTAATCTGAAAAGCTGAAATTTTTCATTTGCTGTTTACTCAGTACTATCAATCTGTTACTTAGAAACGTTTGTCAGAACTGTGACGATATTATATCAACATCATTAATTTGATATTTCGGTTTTTACTACACGATTTTCTTCTCGACAAAATATTTTAGATATTCTGAATCATTCGAAATAGCTAAAAGAAAATTAAATAATCACCCCAAGTCGGCAAAAAAACGCTTAATTTTTTTTTTAAGATTTCGACTGAATTTACGACTGCGTATTAGCTATAAGTGACCAGCGGTTTTCATCGGCTGACGCAAAAATTATACTGTTATGTTATATTTTGATATGACAGAACAGTGAAAAAGTGTCAAAACAATCTATATCTTATAATTTTAGATTTCGACTGAAGGTGCTTGGTGGAATTTCAATATTAAGTTCAAATCGTTCAAATTATGTACATTCACACAGATTTTGTCACTAACGACCGGGGTTTCGCCTTTCGGCATCTTCAGGCGTTCAAGTGCACGTATGAACTTGAACTGACAGTTCAAGTAATCTGTGTGAATGTACATAATTTGAACGATTCAAATTCTAAAACACTTAAATTTAACATTCATGTTCTATATATAATTGGTAAAACAATATAACCTACCCGAAACTGGAAATTTCTCTGAATGGAATTCTCGACGCTTTTTCATCAAAGCCGATATTATTACTTCTACTAAGCAAATATTTGATAAATACATATCTTTTGATTTCGTATATGATAACTGAACTTCCTCCCATTTCTATGTTAAAATTCTTACATTTTAAAAATATATATATTTCCCATTTTATCGATTTAATTGTATACACCTCTTTGTAATATTAAATCTTGTAACCTTTAAGCATGGTCAAATCATTACGATGATAATTTAAAAGCCACATTTAAATGATGTATAATCAAATACTAAGCATTTTGCACAGAACATGTAATTCTTATCTTTATACAAGCAAGTTTTCTTTCTCACCAATTTCATAAACAAAAAACCTTAAAAGGCATTGATCGATGTGTTTTTTATGGCAAACTGGCATTTTTTTATGAAGGTAACCTACCAATATGTATCTTAGATTATAGTCGATAATCATAATTAGGTTTATTTCATAAACAATATTTCATATAAATCAATTGGTTTACTAAATGGCAAATCCATTATGACCCGGATGCTGTTAATGTTAAGCATGTGTTCATATTATTAAGAAAAACATGTATGTTATTAGTTTAAATTAAAATTAAATAATGCACTCAAGAGCAGTTATATGAAATTTAAAGTTTGTGACCATGGAACTTATTCATTTCTTTTATTTAAACGAGGCAATATTTAAAATTTTATTAAGTATTGTTATCACAGCATAACGTTGAAATCGACTGTGTTGCATTGAAGCTGGAAGCAATCCGTCTAAAATTTCAAATAAAGCAAACAAACGTTTTATTCGGCAATATTCCCTTTACTATAAAACTCCCATCAAATTCTTAATGCTGAGCCCATTAAAATTCGCGCCGTCGCTAAAAGAAGCCAACCGGTCCATCGATTGAATAACATAACGGGTAATTAATTAAATTGTAATGTATACACTATTGCTCATTCATTTCGGCCGAAGCGCCCGGAGTTTCTAAAGAGTTCTCGTTAACAGCTTTTTTGGTTCATTTGATTCACATGTAATTAGGTGCTGGCGACTTGTTGGCTAAAGGTACAGCTAGCTAGCTTCACAGGAAATAGGAAATGAATGAATTTTCTCTCGTTTTTTAAATCACATAATGGTAGTAACAATCGTGTAATTATGTATATTACCAAGTCAAAGATAAACCTAACTCATTAAATGTGTTTTAAGTAACTAATAATTTTCTAAGGCAGCGTTTGCCAACCGCGCGGCCCACGAACGGTTGCCACACGTTAATGCTTATATATGTATATACCAGACATTTGAGGAAAGTCCCGTGTTGTTCGTGTTACTAAACTAGGAATTCCGATCGTAGGTAGTTTAAAATTCTGATTTTTTCTTTGCTCAAATATAAATTTAATATTATATTTATAATTCATTTGACTACGTGCGGTTCTTATGATTTTTAGCTAATTATAATATTTTATTGTGTGGTACAAAAAAAAATCCGAAGTGCTATTTCGAAACCATTTAAAGGTCCAGTCAAATAAATGTATTTTTAAAAAATAAAATACTCATTTATCCTAATTTTACTTTTTTTAATAAAAAAAATATTAGTCACTACAGCTTATATATACCAATGCGCCAAATATTTTTTTTAATTGTAAGGTCATACGAAAAAAAACTCGATGATAATTTTAGTAATGTAAGTCACTCGAGATAAACTCAAGGTAAATTGACATCACGAATAGGGTATCCAATCCCGGAGCCTTTTTCCAATCCCGGGATTTCGGGATTGATTAATTTTGAATCCCGGGATCCCGGGATTGAGATTTTCTCACCGAGGAATTTGAAATCCTCAATTCGCTATACTTTTTCCTTGGATTCTCACAGAACCTCGTTGTTTTTTTTTTTAGCTCACCGAGGAATTTGAAATCTTGAATTTGCCAATTTTGTGCAAATTTTCGGGATTTGCTCAAAATTTCTCAATCCCGAAATCCCGGGATCGCGGCCATCTCAATCCCGGAATTTCGGGATCAGAAAATTGAACGGGATCCCGAGATTGGATGCCCTAATCACGAACACCCATGTCTTAGGTCTCAAATTTAAATTTGACATTTACCTTACCGGTAACCGAACCCAGACCCACCCGGTCGGTAGAGCAAGCTCTAACCAACTAGACTACAGCGGGCGACAACCTTTATTCAATAAGATTAGGGCTGCCTTCGTTCATGATGAGGATTATCAACTGACAACTTACAGCGTTATTTATATAAAACAAAATTAAATTAAAGGTATAAAATAAACGACATAAAAAAGAATATTTATTTAGAATTATTTTCATTATGTACACTTCCATAAATTTCTTGGTCGAACACGGCCCTGGTTTCGCCTCTCGGCATCATCCGGTACTACTCATTGCGCGAATGCACTCGAACTGACGATATAAGAATATTTATGGTAAATGTAAGCTAGATGTCAAATAACGTAATTCAGAACTATGTTAAGTTACTTAAAAAACACATGTACTTCTTTTCACAATTTCTTGCACATGTTTTTTTATAAATCAGAACATGATAAAAAATAAATTAAAGTATTTAAAACAAATACTACAAGAATTTACATCATCAAACAAATTTAAAAAAAAATGAAATGAAATTGTTTGAATCTAATAGAAAAATTAAATTAACTTTGATTATTCCACGTATTGTGTTACTAACTGTGACACGTGTTTCGCCTCTTTCAGGCATCTTCAGATTTACTATCGCAAAGTTTGCTTAAGTAATCTCTTACAAATAATAACTAATCGTATGCAATATGAAGAGAAAAAAAACATACACGAAAAGGTAATTATATTTGTGTTTGTTTTTAACAAGTCCATTAGTATATGCGAAATAAGTTTGAATCTTTTGCTCCAATGTCGTTACTATCATACAATAACTGGCTGGCGATCTCTGTTGTATCATGTATGTCACCGTTTTTGTACGAATCATAAATAACCTATCAAATTGAAGGGTCATGATAAAGTATGCCTCTGCGATGCGTAAAATTCATCATGATGACATCTCCCGTTAGACACAGATAATTCCACTTCATCACCATCTATGATATCTCGTCTTCGCTTTATAAATTACTCGGTTTTCTTGAAAATATTATAAAAAAAAGCATACCGAGATTCCACTATTTAGATAGAACCAATCGACACGGAAATGCTTTTTTTGTGAGACTCGAGGTAACAATTTATACCTGTCTCATTTTTTGTTCAGTATTTTCATAGTTAATATAGAGTAATTTAAAAACAGACAGAACGTTAAAAAAATCTAATGTCTCTATGATAGTGTTTCGTATTATATATCGACTGTGGAAAGGAAAAAGGACATTACCCACAGTTTTTTCAAAACAGCTCTTTTTCGATAATCACAGTGTATACAATTTGATACACGTTCTATCAAAATGATGTAAGCTGCAAATGCCGAATAAGTATCTAAATTTAGCTTTTAAGTTAGGCTTGTAAAATTTGAAACCAAGAAAAAAGACTATTTCATAATTTGCATATGGCCGAAAATCATCAAAACACGTCCTTTTTCATTTCCACAGTCAATATGCCTTGTAATCACGCACATTTGTGTTGTTTTGTAAAACACCGTTATTATTAAAAGTGCATAGATATATAATTTGTGCATTGCATTTGATAAAAAAAAATCTAATTGTAAAACAATCACTACTTACACGAAGTTTTATTTCATAGTCTACAGCAGTGTTTCCCAAACATTCGACATCTGTGTTCCCCTTCTATAATTATTGTATCACCAAGTAAAACTCGTCAAAAAAATATGCATGTACATACTACGAATAACAATCAAAATATAAATAGGTTTCCCTTTTTTAGTACATGAACAATCGCCCGAAAATAATGAAGTTGATCGCTCGCTGTGGTCTAGTTGGTTAGAGCTTGTTCTACCGACCAGGTGTGTCTGGGTTCGATTCCCAGTAAGGTCAATGTCAAATAAAGATTTTTCAATCTAAATTTGAGACCTAAGACGTGGGTCTTGGTGATGTCAATTAACCTCGAGTTGATTTCGAGTGACTTACAATAAATTCTCAATGCGTATTTCTCGTATGATCGTTCAACATTAATATATTTGGCGCATTGGCATTAGCTGTAATGCCAAATACTTCGAAAAAAATGAAATTAATAATAAAAATAAACATAAAAGGTATAATATATATAACATTCATTATAATCAATGACAAGAATGAAATTGTAAATGTTGAGACGATAGGTCATCATAATTTGGTTCTCTTGTTGTTTTTTTCAATCTGAGATGCGGTTTCAAATCCAAAAACCTTTCCCTTTTTTAACTTAATGTCTAAAAAATGCTAAAAAAATCAACTTCACATAGTTATGAAGTAAGTAAAGGCAAAATGTATTTCAGGCCTTATCTGTTAAAACTGGATACACATGATAATTATTTTTCAAGAATCAGTCTGAAGCTAATTTCAACAATTGCTCTTCTTCCGCATGCGATAAACCTTCTGGCATTCATCTAAAAAAAATAAAGCTGCTTGGTGCACCAAGTGCACCCAAAGTCCGGTGCAGTATGACAGGACTAGAGGTTAGGTAATCGATCTCGCTGTGCCGTTAGTATAATCGAAGTGCCGTTTTAAGACCGGATGAGAGAAGGGAGTTTTAGACATCCAAAGTTACCGAACAGAAATCCGTAAATCGAATAAAAAAAAATATTTTTAAAAAAAGTCTGTGCTGGTATTCGAACCCGTGAGCACCGTATTTGAAGCCAACGACGTTGATCACAGCTCTGACAATCATAATATTATACGACCCTATAACTTCTGCGCCACTTTTAGATTAACTCAACCGCGAAATGATTAACCGCGTATTGTCAATTATAACTGGCATGCGCTTAATGCTAGTGCCTGTCCAGCGGGTTATAATTAATTAGTGGACTCAGGTGGGCGGGGGTGAAATCCGGTGAAGCATACCGCGTGCAGTTTGTGAAGTGGTTCACCGTTCCCCGTGCACTTTACGAGAGTGCTTACCAATGCATTTTAATTCATTATTACATACTAACCCATTGAGGTCAGTTGTCGGTTTTCCCACAGCCTGATTGCTGGCTAATTGTTCATATGATTGCTAATCACGTTACATTTCTTTATTATTAATATTCCACTTTGTTTGAACGATATTCTTTAATTAAGTATTACGAATTTCTAGAAGACATTATTGGTAATTAGCGCGTCCGTAATCGTACATAAAAAAAAGTTGCGCAATGTAAATAGAAATCAGCCACATTTTACCGAATTTGTTATAGATCTTTTTTTTAAAACGTTTTTTTTTATATTGCAAAATCGTTTACATTTTCAATATAACGCGCAATAATTTAGTGACTTTAATTATTATAGTGGCGCAGTGTGTTGATATCCAAAAAATGATTCATTTTGTATAAAAATATCTTCCTGTACGTCCTATAACGTGATCTCCACAAAGATCTTAAGCAGTGACACTGCTAAAGTAATTCTTATTTTTTTTTGGCGTGGCAAATCCCGTTTTGTAACTTAACAGGGAAATGTGTCAAACTTTAAATTTGACTTTTTCATTGTAAATCTACGACATTAAGTCTTGTTTTGTGAGTAAACGGGTTAGTCTTGTTTAGAAAATCTAACTTTTTTCATTATAATGTAAGTAATGTACCGTAAAAAGTTCAATTCTTCAGACAAATCCCATTGTTTTCACGACTTGCAAGAAAATAATGTTTTCCGAGAATCACAATTCCGAAAGAAAGAAAAGTTTAAAAAAAGACTCGTAAACTGTTTAAAAGACAATTTCGTATTCAAGGACTCAGGAGTCTTTTTATTATTGAGATTTATTCAGAAAACTTTAGTGAACTTTTTAACTTCAAAATTGTGTTCAGGATTACTTTATAACTCGGATTTTTTTATGTGTTAATCTGTTTCATGGTTGAATTAGTAGAATTGAGCTTGTCAAATATATGTATGCAAATTCATTTTGATTTTTTTTCTTTACAGGTAAGTTTTCGTCTCTTCTTAAAAACGCAGTGGCTCGCAACTAGTTATGCTTTCGTAAGAATATTTTTAACACATTGGTTAAGGATGACTCGTATACGAGTCTTTTCACCGGTCTGACTGACGCGTTGAAATATATACATCCAATGCGACAAATGTTTTAGATTATCTACGGAGATGGCGTAACAAATGTTTGATGCATCATTTCAAAAATAAAATATTAAAATATATGCACAAATATTTTTTTGGTTCGGTGATTTTGGCGATGAAAAATCAGCAGACAGTTAAAATATAACTTTAAAAAATAGGCCACCAAAATATAAGCAATTGTAGGTTAAAAATAAACTTTAATGTTTTCTAATTTTGTATTGAAATAAAATAAACAGGAGCAAATGTATATTTGGCTTGTTATTTATTACGTTTTCGATGAAATATATAATTCTATGTCAAATACCCGATTTTCTATATTAAAAAATACAAAAGTTGAGTATCGCTAATAAAAGCAGGCTAAAATATATAAAGTATTATGCAATAAAGTGTTGCACAACTGGTGTCCAAATTATTTTTTTAAATGTCAAATAATTTTAAAGTTATACCTTTTTTTCAAAAGTATCTAATTTTTTGCAAAATTTCGCAAAAATGCCCCGATGCGAATGAGTTGTAATATAAACAGTCCAGATATTTTCAGCAAATTGTATTTTTTTTTTTTGCCAAGTAACAGCTTGCAGAAGACACGTTTCTCATTTAATTTACTGTCGTGCTACTCAATATAAAAATAATGTATTTTTAGGACTTAGCTTTTAATTTTTACCTGTTGTTTGCTATTACATATTGTTTTTATTTTCAAACCATTTTTTACAAGTATTCAATATTCGTCTAATTTTTGCTGACATTTGACAAATATTATATTTATCAAAATCTGACATTTAAGATGTCTCAAGATATTTTCGGCAGTACTTAAATTTACATACATTCCAAAAGAACATTGATATACAAAAATAGAAAGAAAAACTTTACGTTACATTTTGTAATATGTTTATCCTTGCCAAATAGATCGAAAATAAATATAATTAAAAATGGACCCCACACAAATCGTCAACGAGGAAACATCCTCAACTCAGATTTGTTATTGCCATAATAAGTAATACGAACCCTACTGTAGTATAGGTATAATAAATTTAAAAAAAACCGCGCGCAGCTCAGAGGGAACGTTGCCATCAGATCATTCTAGTTACTAGAATAATTCTAGTAGACTCTACCAAACAATACAATGAAAATTCTCAATATCTTTAAATTATTTTTCTTTGATTTTTCCCGCACCATCTCCACAGCCTTGTTATTTATACAAACACGTCATATTTTCAACTTAAATAATGTTAACTTTATAAGTCATTTATATTTATAAAAATTAAACACAAAAGGTTTGTACTTACTCTCCTTTTTCTTTTGTTGATTAGAACTTATTAGCTAGGGTAACATGCCTGGTGTATCCAATGCCGTCCAATTCTGTGATCCTGAAATCCCGGGATTTCGTAACTGAGAAAATGATACACGGAGAAGCATAATGACGAACGTCGCGCTGTTACTTTTTTGTAAATCCGTAAATTCATGGCATTTTAGATTCGAAAATTCTCGAAAAAGCTAAAAAAACTCCCGCGCCGGTTTTTTGAGCCAAACTGTAAGTTCTTGTGATTTTGGATACCAATCCCGTATTTTCGGGATTGAGAAAATGAAACACGGAAGAGTATAATGGCGTACGTCGCGCTGGTAATTTTGGGAAACCCGCATATTTCTGGGTTTTTGAAATTGACATGAAATTGTTTGAAAAATCGCCGACCAAAAATCAATCACGAATAGGGTTGCCAGATTTCTTGCAAGTCGATCCAGGACATTTGTCCGATTTGCTGACTTTCGAATCCAAAAAACCCAGGAATTTACCGATTTGACAAAATACCAGCGTGACTCGTTTTTTTTTAGCTCTCTCGAGTCTTTCGAATCGAAAAACCCAGGAATTAGTTAGTTAAATAGTTTTCTCTAAATTTCCGGGACAATTTAGTACTCATCCGGGATACGGGACAGCGATTCCAATTCCGGGATAATCCCGGCCAATCCGGGACACCTGGAAACCCTAATCCCGAATCGTAATTTATACACGATTTTATTCTGAGTGTTCAATCCCGGGATCTTGGGCTCACAAAAAGGGGGCGGGATTGGATTCCGTAGTCGTGGCCCTACTAGAAAATTGTCTTTTACTTTCAAAAACTTAATAGGTATTATATTATTATTTTTAATACACGTGTGTCCGGCTTCCGCACCATATGCACATTATAATAAATTTACATTGTTGTAGTTATATATTTGTGTTTAAACAGTCGTTTACCGTTCATTCGTTTACATAATCATAATTCATAATAATTGTCTCCCAGTGAGAAGTTTCACAACATCGCCTGCAGCCACGCCACGGTTGCAATACCGACTCGAGTTATGCCATCACTGTGGACACCATACGATGTTATGATGTATGATTTTGTCCAAGTCTTGTCCGATTGGACATTTATGGCACAGACTTATCATACTATGTATCCTTCCCTTTATGGCCGTATTTTGTAACGCCGTGTTATATCTTTCATATTATTATTTGCAGACGGCTCGCGGCACACTATTCGGATGTTTTGTGGAACTTGGTCCCATGGATATCGAAATGCATACACAGTTGATGTAACTGTTACAGATCGGTTGAGCTATGCACATTCACACAAGTTGTGTCACTAACGACCCGGGTTTCGCCTTTTGGCATCTCCATGCGTTCGAGTGCACGGATTAACTTGAGCTGACATTCAATTAATACATTTACATACAAATATTAGTACACAATTTTAAGCTTAAACGAGAGCTAATTTTTCAACAAGTAGTTCTCGTAGAAAAAATCTGTTCAGATACACTCCAGTATAATTCGTTATGCTCCACATTGAAAATGAACATGGCTTTAAAAAAATCTGGATTAATGTAATACTTAGGTACCGATTGAATAGATAACCTATCATGTATATTAAATATAATACGGTAAAAAAATATTATCAATTTTTTTTAGAACTAAATACTTTTTTAATCTATTTTTTTACGTATTACAATGGAGTTCTACCAACTAAATGCTAATTCAATCAATAAAATAAATGTTTTAACTGAATTATTCTAGACGCATTGATATAAAAGTATATCATTGTGCAAATTAGTTTTTTTCAATTTTGTTACTTAATAACTTCTGCCAGTATAGTACAGTGACAATACGTTACCTTACTTTAAAAAAGTTATATTTTCACTTTACCATGTTTTGAGATACACGCGTTTGAATATTTGACTGATCATACGCATGTTGTTTATAAATCGATTATAAAAAGTCCTATTGTTTCTTGCTTGTAAAATTACTGTATGAAAGAAAGTGTCTAGATAGAACTCTTGAATCCTGCTAACTTATTTATTTAAAAATGTATGACTCTGAAATTAATATATATGTTAGATTGTGGCAAATACAACATTTTCCGACCAAAAAGTCATTTTATGCCAAACTGTCAGTTAGAACCTTTTCAAAGTAAGGTAACGAATAGTAAAATCATCGGTGACCGGATAAAACAGAACATCACAAAACGTACAATATATCTTTAGAAAACACTAGTATTGATATGTTTTACAATCAATTAGTAATCTCTATGTCGTATTAGATATAGAGAGTGCATATCAATAACACTTTCAATCTGAAATTGTCGTAAATACACTTATATTCGACGATTATAATAGTCACCGTTGACTGATAAAGTAAAGCGCACGTTGAAACATACTGTTCTGAAATTATTATAACCTGTATGATATTCAATAATCCTATAATATTTTTCCAATAAATAGTTAAGAAGAAACAGGTATCATTCAACTAAAAATTGAATGTGTTCTGAATTGTCTATGTTCTCATGTTCTGTTTTATCATGTTCTGTATATTCATGGAACCAAATCATTGACGGTCCGAATCCTTGAGTGTATCGCTACATAATTTTCTCGCGGTTCTTTTATTTCACAGATTAGTCTGACCGATATCGTTAGGAAATTTATTTTATGACGTTTCCGCAATTCATTATGTCAACGAATGATATTTTTTACTGGCCAAATAATACAAATACCTTATTAGCAAACATATACTTAAATGTGAGTAAGGCGAATACCAGAAAAAAGATCACACGATATAAGCTGGACCATAATAGTATAACAGATTTGCGATAAACTCTTCTGGTATGACTAGACATTGCAGCTTCAGATTCTTGTTTCGGGATTTCATAATTTTATTCCGAGATTGTAACGTATGTCAACGGTTGACAACTTGTGCTAAATTGTTTTGAATAGGTTATCCAATCCCGGAGCCTTTTTCCAATCCCGGGATTTCGGGATTGATTAATTTTGAATCCCGGAATCCCAGAATTGAGATTTTCTCACCGAGGAATTTGAAATCCTCAATTCGCTATACTTTTTCCTTGGATTCTCACAGAACTTAGTTTTTTTTTTTTTTTTAGCTCACCGAGGAATTTGAAATCCCCGATTCGGTATACATTTTCCCAGAATCTCACAAATGAATTTGCCAATTTCGTGTAAATTTTCGGGATTTGCTCAAAATTTCTCAATCCCGGAATTTCGGGATCAGAAAATTTAACGGGATCCCGGTATTGGATGCCCTAGTTTTGAACGCTATGTCTTCATTTAAACTCCCTTTTTAAAGATGCACTGCAAACCACTACTCTAGGGAGAGGGAGAGGGGCCTTAGTCCCGAAATCACAATATTCACACAATTTACCACATCAAATTTATTCAAACGAAACATTAACTGTATTGAAGTATTTAATATTAAAGATTTTTTTTAATTAATGACTGATTCATTCTAAACTAATTTTAATGCAGAAGCTTTCGGATACACTATCACAAGGAAATGAAAGCAGCCGTTTTACATTAATTTCAACTTGGCTATATACTTGGCAGTGGTGGCCAAGACGTCGACCGCGTATTCATTCGTAGTCTTTTGCGTGATTCTTTGAAACAAGAATTGAGTGTGTATTCTACTTTCAATCCGTTTTGTATCACTTTCATGCAAATTATTTTAGGGCTTAAATTATTACTCCTCCCTTGATCACTTAGCACAGGGGTTCTAAGCCCCGTGCCCGCGGACGCACGTACGCCCGGCAAAGTTTCAAATACAATTTTTTTAAATCGTTATATTTTTTAATTATATTTGTTATATTTGAATTCGCAAAAATATAACCATATCCATGTTATTTAAAAGCAGCTAAGGGAACAACAATAAAATTAATACATAAATATATACTACTTTTTAATACTATGTATGTAAATCTGTTTTTTTTTTAAATCTGGGCTGCGTCCGCCACTTTTATCCTAAACCTCAAGTGCGCCCGTCACTACGGCAATAGGTTAAGAACCCCTGACTTAGCACATATATGGGCAACCACCGGCCCGCCGAGCTATTTTGCGGCCCTGATTCATCTCAGTGAAGTATTAGAGAAATAAATTAACAGTTCCAGGGAGGGATTAAATAATGGAGATGAGACTTGTCCTTGCAGTGGCTCCACTCTACTAGTTCACGATCACCACCATATAAGAAATAGCAACGTGTTGTATTTAATTTAATATTACTTTATTATGTTTAATAATTTGGTCCGGCCCTTGACTCGGAGACAGAATGATAATTTGGCCCCAGACCTAGGAAAGGTTGCCCATGCCTGACTTAGCACATAATGTGCTAGTAGACCGCTACCACTAGTTTCACCTACTAAGGTCGCCCGCAGTGGTCGATGGTTTAACCACCCATGCTTTTTTTAACTACAATGCCGGATTTCGGCAGAGCGCCAAATTGACAAAAATATTAAATCTCTTCCTAGATTTTGACGCCTTCGTTTAGAAACACTTAATATACCAAGCCCTGAAAAATCTAAGTAACAAGCTCCGCTCCGACTTGCCAACTGGTCCTTAAACAATCCTTTCTTTACCACCTCAAAGAGAAAGGTTGGCCGATTTTAATAAGTTCATAATATTCATTACTCCTACAACAACATAATATTTGGGGCATGTGTTTATTACACGTGATTTGGGAGTGAAAATTATGATAAATAACACTTGATAAATTCTTAGAGGAGCTATCCTAGCCTTTATTATTATTGCTCCATCACGATATTAATTATCCACAAAATCTTCACCTTCTCTGTAGATCCATTATCGCAGTGGCGTGCATTTTATGATTCACAAATATATTCTGCATTTCACCCATGATCTGTCAAATTTTATGAATTAGTATATCAATAAAAACTGCAGTTGCTGATTTATCGGGATTCGATTGAACTCCGTGTCATTTGTGTGTGTTGATTCACGTGGAATAAATCCGTTTGCGTATTAAATAAACGGTAATAGTAAATTCACACTTTTACACTGCTGATTATTGAAGCTTTTCAGAAAACATTTATCATTGTTTTAGTTTGAAACTTTTTCTTCAAAACAAGTATAGTACCTAATCAAATTGCAAAAAAAAAAACGAATGTTTATGTTGTTTTATGTATCCTTAATCAATTGATCTAGACCAGTGGTTCTCACGTTAGATTTCATTGTGGCCGCATTATAAGCATCGGCGGTCCTATGGAAATGTCTCGTGGCCGCACCAAATGTGATAACAATAGCAGTTGCATTTACTTAACTTTTTTGATAAAAACAATCTTATATCCATTTCAACCGGGTTATATCAATTGTTCTTTCAAATTAGAAAAATACAGCATACGATAATATACAGATGCTTCCAAATATTAAAAAACAGTCAAAACCTTACTCACTTTCTTAACCGAATGTCTTTGAATAATTAACGTTATGACTAACTGAATTACTGCAATGCACTGAAGTCTGTGATTGCAGCCAGATGTCTCAAACGAGTTTGACATAAACAAATACCAATATCTGTCGCAAAAACAAATGCATAAAATTGTTTCCTCTCTTTCTTTCTAATACGATAGATATGAAATAAATCCAGACATCCATTGTTTCCATATTCGGTCACAAACAGACACGTTTACATAAATATGATACATCTGTGAGTCATTTGGAGTCAGGTGCATTCAATCAATTTTAAAAAATAATAATTTTACAAATGAATTTGTAAAAATACATTTTCTATTTGATTTACTATGAAACTGTTCGTGGCCGCACATGAGAACCACTAATCTAGACGGTTTTAGTACAGTTATTACATTTAGCCAAGTGTGGTAAAACGGAAAAATATGTACGGGCACACCTTTTAGAATCATATATTTTTATGGTCGATATTCTTCGTTTGAAATGAGTTTTTAAAAAAATATTCAAACAGAAATTGCTTTTATTTAAAAATCATAATAAGTTAAATTTCAAGAGCTGTGCAGGATTAATAATGTATAAAAATGTCGCAATTAAATTATAATAATATTAAGTCGAATTATACTTGATTTCGAGTACATATTTATTATTATTCAATGTAATCGTGTTCTTTTTTACGGCTCTGCGGGCTTGTTATTAGTGTTATCAAATTGTAGCTTTATCCTCTCAGTGTACAATTTTAGTACGTCACTCTGCATTTTTAGTCTTGCTGACTCTTCGTATTAAATTGCCTAAGATTATCATGGTACTAACATGGCAGCATAATAAAAACAATGGAGCCATTATTGGGACTATCTACTGAAGTGTAATATGTACTTTAATTGAGTGCGATCGACCAACGATTATTATTAAATGGAAAACCCTTCACAATATGTACGGGACATACTATACTTCAAGCGTATGAGGCTCTTACACATAGCAGTAAGTAAGTTTCTATTAAATAATGTCGAGTTTGACGAGAAAAGGGTACTAACAAATAATTCAATACATGTTTACAAATTCATGTTTAGAAATGTTTACAAATTCAAAAGCAAATAAATTTATTATACAGTAAAACCCCATTTACACTTAAGTCGGGACCGTGTAATTGGGGCACGTTTTGAATACACAGACGCTAGCTGACATTTGACTGTATGCACTGCACAGACGACCGTCTCGTAGCAACGACAATGAAATGCGACCGTTCAATTGAGAGATTTGCGGCGAATATTTCAAGCCAGTGCGTAAGTCGGGCAGTACAATTGGGGGTTCCACTGTATTTAAGACATTTTTTTATTTTTTTATTAATAATTCAGATATTTATTCATTACGCCTAATTTCTAAATTACGAGGTCTGAAATCGATTCAAGTATTTATTTACACCGGAGATATTGCTTCAACAGGTTGGGCTCTTAAAAAATAGTAGAATTCTCAACATTTTTTAAAATCCATATCCTTTGCTAATGTGAAGCATAAAGCCTCCTAATTGAACTTTAACAACAAAAGCTTTTCCACGACAACTGCTTTTTACTCAGTTACTGGGACTTGAACTGGTAAGATGCCTCACGGATCTAACATTATCATTACTAACTATTTATTGTCAAAAGCCACACACAATCAATAAATTTACTTTGAATTTACTATTTTGCTTATTAATATGTTTAGTATATTCATGCACGAAGTTTTTAACTTTTCAATTTATATTAATTAATTCGTTCTAACGAATGAAGACACATTTTCTATTTTATTCAGGTTTGCCCCGGAACAAATTGTATTGAAACAGCCGATTTTCTGTGAACGTTTTTTTTATGCCATATGTACAATAGCCGACCCATTAAAAAATATGGTGATAATCCAATATATATATAAAACGGATCGCAAAATATGTTTTGACGTGAATATGACGTGCCTACTGCATTACATGTCTGCCAAGAAAGCCGTATCTAAAATATAAAATTAATCCAATACCATTCAATAATAAACCATAAAAGTGAGACGTGATCATTTATGGGCAGGCGCCATGAGGTAATTGTGTGTTGATGATTTTATACATAATAATTACAGAATACGGAAACAGGCTATTATCTACAATCTTTTATCAATGGATTTTATAATTTTCAGATTAAAATTCATGTCAAATATACAGTGAGGGTATTTAAGCGAAGGGTGCAAAAAATTAGTTAAATAAATAAAATTTCAGAATATTCAGTAAGCACATGCGAGGCCCCAGGCGCGATAAAATTTGAATGCCCTGTTTTTCGGATTACATAAAAACAAAAATATATTATAATATACAACAAAAAGGTCCATAGGGTGCGCCCTATTCGTTTATAGGGTAATCCGCCGTTGAGAATATTACAGTAATGAAAGCTTATTTGGGGAAGTCGAATTAACGGAGAAATTATAAATACTTTTTCAATCGTACGTAAGACAAATCAAACTTTATCAAAATTTCAGTCATCATACAGGAGAAAGTGACCAAGTGTAAAACAGTATAATGTCCTAGAATCTAGATTCAAGAGATGCCATTTGGTTGTTGTAAATGTTTATATTGCCGGACTTTTTTTCGATTCTCCTAAGATGTCAAATAATAATTAATACATTTTCGTAAAAACACAAAAAAACCCAATGTCACTTTCTCCTGTATGATGACTGGATACCTAATTTATAAAAATGATTACCGAGATAATTCATTTAATATAATGAGCGGTATACTGGTTAAATTGGCCTTGTCCACAAATAGTTTTGCGATCAACATTTGCTTAGTCAGTTCCATGCATATACATATTTTAATAAAACTTCTTCTTCTTTGGCCATGTTCGCTCCCTATGTGGAGCATATGGCCGCCACGCAGCACCTCCATGTTTCCCTGTCTCCCGCCAATAGCTTTGCTTCGTCCCATGACGTGCCAGCATCCTTCAGTTCCGCCGAATACATCCTATGGATAGTACCCGACGGACGTCCAGGACGCCGGAATCCCACCGGTCGAAAGAAGAGGCAGGCAGGATTGAAGCTTTGCGGAGGCATCCGCAGCACGTGACCCAGCCAGTTCCAACGCCTCTCCATAACCACTGACGTGACGGGACGCTGTCTTGTACGCTCCCTTATCTCTGAATTCCTCACAAAATCAAACCACCTCAACCCCATTATCCGACACTAGCATCTGTTCTCGAAACTCAAACTTAACCAATTATTAAAATCTGGTGTTATATGTAAAGTGTTTGTTTAAAAATATGAGTTTTTCTTTGTAGCAGTATAAGATCCCTTACATGGCAAACCAACAAATCAATGACGCCAATTGGATTCAGAATTAGGTTTACTAGATTTTTTCGAAAAAACGTTTTTCAGGCTTATTTTCAAAAATAGACGGTTATAATTAATGTGTCCAGAGTTTATTCTAATTTTAATATTACAATTAGTATTCATCATAAGGAGAAATTTTTATCTTGAAATCGTTGTTAGCTTAATTCTGCATGCAGCTGATGAATTGTTTTCAAGTGTAGCATTATTTGATTTGTGTGTAAAATGTACTATTTATTATGTGGTCTTAGTCTTATAAAAATGCGCTTTAGTAGATATCGTAATACGTAATCGGTTTTTTTACTCCACAGCCCTGTTTACAATCATAAAAGTGCCGAACAAAAATATACGTAAAAATACCCATTGTATCAGCAATTTCTCTGCATATAATTCATTTGATCCGAGTTTCAATAACTATTAAATTCCGCTAATTGAACAACAAAAAAAACAGTAAAAACTATGACGCAGAAATCGTTAATTCGTTCCACCGTGCGTACAATAAGTAAGTATCCAAAGTTCTCCGCGAATAATAATTTCATAATTACAAGTCCGCAGTCTTAGTACGTGCTATTTATTTTACCTTTACAGTTATCAGTTCATAATGAAAACGTGCCGTCATTATTACGACCTATTTGTAGTTAACCTGTACTTCGGTCCGAAATACAGACTCCGTTTATTTCATTTAACTGTACTACACGGCCTATACACATAATGAGGTACATCACTCTGGTTTTATCTCCGTAAGAATCGTGATGCCACATCGTGCTTATGCAATATTCAGTGAAACACCTAAACGGTTGATTGATGAATCATTCTAAATTTCATTGTAACGAGTACACAAGTAACGACTCTTTCAAAATAACTAGCTGTTTTTTTGTGTCGAGGATTTTGAGACATTTAAAATTCCACTACAATTTTCGACAGTGAGTCGGTCGTATGAGGCAGCGGTTAGCGTTGTTGGTTTAAGTGCTGGATGTCACGGGTTAGAGTTCCAGTACGAAAAGCATTTTTTCGATAAATTACTAGATTTCTGTTCGAAGACATGGGTGTTTGTGATGTCTAAAAAATCCCTCCCACACTTGCGATCTTTCAATAACTGAGCGTTGCGAGAGCGATTAGTTAACCACTAGTCCTGTCCTAACCTTATCCTTCTATTCCTACTAGGGATCCCGGGATTGAGATTCTCTCACCGAGGAATTTGAAATCCCCGATTTGGTATACTTTTTCCCAGAATCTCACAGAAACTCGTTTTTTTTTTAGCTCACCGAAGAATTTGAAATCTTGAATTTGCCAATTTCGTGTAAATTTACGGAATTTCCTCAAAATTTCTCAATCCCGAAATCCCGGGATCGCGGCCATCTCAATCCCGGAATTTCGGGATCAGAAAATTGAAGGGGATCCTGGGATTACGGGATCCCGGATCCCGGGATTGGATGCCCTAATTCCTACTACTCTCTTTGGAAAAAGAGAGCAACTGGGTTCTCGTAGAAAAACTTCTGTTGAGATACCTCCTTTATGAGGTCATATACTCCACATTGGGAACGGACACAGATAAAAAATACAAACGTGTTTTATTCGTTGTCATTTTGACTACACAAATAATCCATCTGGTGATTCGCCAGAGCTAGCGCGCACACGCATACAAACATGCATCAAACGACGGTGCGCGCTATCTAACGCTAAAAAATACCCACTGAAACGCTGGAAATATGGACCACGTTATATTTTGACTTTAAATATTCGAGGCTGCAAACGTAGAAAATATTATATCCACCTTTAATACTATGTGATACAATACAGAGGCATCCCCATTGGCTGGCTGGTTATACACCTTGGAAGAACAAACAATTCATGTCCACGATGCTTTAAAAAAATAATCAGGAACATTAAGTTTCGCATTCTCAAGAATGGTGAAATTCTCATTTTTTTCTGTTTTTCTTCTTTTGTATAAATAATTATGTATATTGTTTACCAGTTGAAAATTCCCGTGATGAGCGAAACCGGTCTTGATTCTAATAAATAATTGTGAAATATGTACAAAAAGACACCGCTGTCTACACCAGTGCTTCCCAACCGTTTTCATGCCACCGACCTCTAAATCTGACAACAATATGTTTATTTCACATGTTCATATTTTATCACAAAGAATGTTGAAAGAATGAAAATTTTGCGAAACACCTGCGGACCCTAGGTTGGGAATCACTGCTCTACACGATGGTCAACCGTGAAAACGGACCTATAATAATGTATACGTAGTAGTAGAAAATACACCACTGTCATTGGAAACAGAAAATATGAAAACCATTTTTGACGAACGAGTATTTCCATCCCATTTTACCGTGCAATCTTAAAGTACTTAATTACCCATCAGTTTGTATTATTTCAGTCTAATTACCATGCGTGTTAGGGATTTATAAATAACCTCCCAATATTATTTACCACATAACACGCGATCTGTTTTTTGTTTTGTTTTGACTTTGCTTAGATAAGCTGTTCTAGTAATTACACTTCATTTATTTTCATCTTCGAGTGAAATAGATTGAGATTTTTCAGATGGTGTGTTGTGAAACAGAGAAAGGAAATGACGGCCAACACGTGAACTATTATAATGTTCCAATGGTATCTGACAGCTTAAATTATTATTTTCCAATTATTAAAAGTTTTGTCTTGCAAGTAATACACAAATTCTTGTCTTATAATCAACGGAGTCTTACCAAAAGAGAAATAAGTAGTCTGCATTCGATATGTATTTCTTAATAAATTGCAAGTCCTATTACCGATTGGTCAACCCTATTGGATATTCTTTCAATTGGTCGCGTAGTCTTCGAACTTCCGTACAGAAAAAATCATGTATCGATTGATCTATGGATCTGTGTTCAAGTATTCTGTCTTATCGATACACTAGTCAAGCACATGAACAAGTCAAAATAAGTTGCATTGTGATATTCGTAGTGATAAGTTCGAAATCCATAAAGAAACTTCTGCGTTATCTTGACTGCAATATCAAATAAGAGTTGTTGATTTATGGAAAAATGTTTATTTGGCAGGGCGAACCCAATGATGTTAATACCCCAAACAGTCGTTTTTTTTTACTTGGCACTCGCTGTTGATTAAGATTCACTATCTCTTCTTCACATGGAAATCATCCAGTAATAGATAATACGTGTTATATTGAAGTTCAGCTGTTCGCAGAATACAGTAATCTCATTTATTGTGTACTTGTGTAGTGTTACATACATCGTAATGATTTTCAATTCAGGAGCTTAATTTGATGACCTTCATATTCGTGTTTCACTTACTTCGGATAATCAGAATAACCGGTGATCATGGTGGGAATATCTTTTGGAGTAACGGGCTGACCTCTGTGTGGTTATTCTTTATATGCCTAATAGTTTTTCTTTCTACTTGGTCACTTGCGCTTTGTTGGTATAATGAAAAAGTGCCAGATACTATATAACTATAGTAACCCTAATTCATTTCGTGAGAGAGCAAAAAAAAACCTATTATCGAAGGCTGTCGAAAACGCCCACCGTTTTTAATTTAATGTCGCTGTTGGAGTCGTTTAAAAAACGACTCTTAAATTAAAACACAAATCTGACTCTAAATCCGCTTTTAAAAAAATAGTGAAACATATTTAATCCTCCCTTCTAGTTCATACAGTCAATTACTTGTACTATAAATATTATGTATTTATATCATAGTTTAATACTATTGTTTTTATTGGTTTAGGGCCTATAATATTTTGTTAAGTTTAATTTAAAGCATGCATTGACCTTTTGAATCTAGCGGTTTGTACACACAAAAAAAAGGAGTCGGAGTTGTTGGTTTCTTTTCAATTCTAACTCCGTTAAAAACAGTCCACGACTCCAACTTAACAGTCTTAGTTTTCATACTCAATAAATAAACGAAAAAGATATTTTGATTTGATGCTTTGGCAACACTGAATTTTAACTTACGTGTTATGTGTGTGTGAGTGCACCGGGAAAGTGTTTCGTCGTAAAAAAGAATGACTGACAAAAATTAATGCGGTGTTCGGAAAACTTAAAATATAAATAAATCCCATTGGCTACCTAAGCTTGGACAGCCCTATAAACAAATAACTGATTTCAATTAAAGCTTTCATGTATCAACATGCTGTCGGTATTGTCACTTTGAATATATCTAATTCTCAAAACTATTTTTTTAACAAAATTACTCGGTTTTGTTTCTGGGGAAATCCTATGAAATAACTCTGATAATTTATCTCGTCGACATTCCATTTGATATTCGTAATAGTTCTCGGAATATCGTTCGGTTTCATCTACTATTTTTTTATCATTATTAATAAATTGACAGCTAATTGATTGGACTGCTTTTGAAGACACAATTTTTCCTCAGTGAGCAGTTGATTGTATAATATAATAATTTGTTTGATTCAAACTGTGAAAAAAAAATACTATAAAATCTTAAAACTTTTTTTTAATTAATAAAATTCAAAAAATATTTAGATTACAGCTAATCCCACTGCGACAAATATTAATCAAAACATCATACGAGGTAAACTCGATGATTTTTTTACAGATCAACTCGAAGAAAAGAGAAATCATAAACAGCCATTTTCAGCAATGGACACCAAATGCCTGCACATACACATTGTATTATATATATACCCCCATGCATTAGGGTTCAGCGAAAAGGGGGGGCCAAATTTGTACTTACTCAATATAACAAATTGCGTGGAAGAGCCTTGCGTGACGTTTTCATTAGGGCCCCAAATTTCTAGCTGCGCACACTTCTCTCATATAGCACACCCATATATATACAACATACACACACGCATAAATACATATATAAGCAAACTGAAGAGATTCATTTTCGATATTTCGATATGGTCGTGTTTATAATTTGTATTATTTTTAGAATGAAAATTAAATTTATGAATGATCGTCGAGCAGAACTGATTTCGACTTAAAATAATTCGTAACCACTCTCGCCATAATTATGATGGAAAGAGATCGTTGGGTTATAACGTTTGCCTACCTCGCTGTGAAACTTTTGAGAAGTTTAACTAACGAACTCGCCGATTGTAAATATTATCTGGTTTATAAAGCAGCTAGTTGCGTAAGTACGACGAGACGTTAAATATATGTCGCAGTGATTTCTTTTGTACAATCTGGAAAATCGTATGCTTGTGGTGAGCATTAACCCATATTGGAGTAACATATCAACTGTGGAAAGGAAAAGGACGTAACCCACACATATTAAATTTTACAGGAGACGCAAAAAACGTTTGGTGATGATTTTGGGTCAAAAGAAAATTATGAAGTACACACAACCTTGAAGTGCACGGCGATTGATAAACTGTTTTTTTATTGACTTACACCAATAATAATTTCATACATTTTTCGAGAAAAACCCTTTTTTAAGTCCTTTTTTTTTGGTCATAATTGTCACAGGCCTAATTGTTTTTCAAACTTAAAATCTAAATTTAGATACTAATTCGTCATTTTAAGCTTACATCCTTTTGATAAAACGTGTATTGTGATTGTCGAAAAAAAGCTGTTTTGGAAAAACTGTGGGTTACGTCCTGTTTCTTTTCCAAAGTCGATATGGTTGGTCGAGTAATTGCTGTATAGAGCTTTTCACAGTAAGTTTACTGCTCGCATTAAGTATACAACAGGGTGAAGTACCTTACTGAAAAGGCCCGCATTTGAATGTCGTAAATTTGGCTTGAAACCAGGTATTTATAACGAATGTATATTATGATAATGAATCTATTCTTGATTACGTCAATAGATATGTAGGAAATGAGATTAGCACACTACTAAATAAACATTACATCATAAAATAGCGTCGTATTTTCGTTTATTAGTATAATGCTTTATATCTTATTGTTTATTCTGTAATAACATCAATGAGCAATTCTACTGTAATATAAATGATCTAATTGGTTGACCATTAAACGTTCAAATATATGGCAGGTGTGCCAATAAAACAAAAACGCTTCGATTCGAAGGTCCTGCTCCCGAAGCTTTTAAATAATCCAAGCTGTCAGCAATTTGCGTCCATTAGTGACATTTAAATGAAATTGCTCGCGCGAATCTAAAATAAAATATTTTGACAGGCTCTAATCTGAATGAAGTCGTTTTTTATTCGTGCGGACGGCGTGCGAATTGGATTATTATCGAATCAACGTCTTCCGCGGGTAAAATCCTTCGTATTGAATTCAGAAAATACAATTAATACGTCATAACATTTCAGAACGTTATTACTTGAAATGGTGTTCTTTTTTTAAAATTCTATTGAGAATCTTAACCGACAGACGTTTTACCGCATTTTTGTTTTGACATTTCTGCTTACGTGACTTTCTTGAGTAACTGAGGAGCAAACATTCAAAAAATGTTTTGTCACATATTTTGAAAAATGGCGTTTTATATCAATTCTGATAGCACATAATAAAACCTATGAATGGAAATCAAAATTAGTGTTAAAAAAAGTTTTTTTTCATATTAAAATGAAATCATAAAGTTGACACATTCATATAAACCGTCACTTTTGCAACACTTAAATCATCATTTTCCAAGCTTTATATTTGTGTGACAAAACACTTTTTGAATGTTTGCTCCTCAACTATCGTAATATGACTATTATAAAACAATCAATAAAAGGTCACCTATATATTATTGTAAATATGGAAAGCTTTAAGTGCTCAAGGGCAGGGGTGAGGAACATTTTCATTTCAAAACACCACATTCACTTACTGTGGAACCCCCAATTACACTACCACGAATTACGCACTGGCTTGAAATATTCGCCGCAAATCCCCCAATTGAACGGTCGCATTCCATCGTCGTTACTACGAGACGGTTGTCTGTGCGGTGCATACAGTCAAATTTTGGCTAGCGTATGTGTATTCAGCACGTGCCAGGCAGTGTTGGATTTTGGCGCGCTTTCATTTTATCACTTGATAACTAAATATTTCGTCCATATTTTTTTTTTTGCAAAACTAAGGCAAATATTAGTTTTGCATTTAACGCGGAAGAAAACCCCCAATTACACTACTCTCAATTATGAGGTCCCGACTTGAGTGTAAATGGGGGTTTTACTGTATCTGATTCAACTTAGTAAAGCCGCGGTAAAGAAAACATTGACACGCCTTTTTTTTCGACTGTCGAACATATATAATGGGTTGATTACGCTCATTTTCCAAACGCTTGCGTAATTTTTTTGTTGATCAAAGTGAATATTTTGATTAAGTCAAAAGGCCGCATCAGAGTAGCCAAGAGGCCGCAGGTTCCTCTCCGCTGATCTAGGTGGACAATTAACAACAACCGATGGATAATTCTCCACTGTTATTATTTATTATTATCAGGGTGAAGTGTAATACTTATTTATTAATAAATTTTTTGACCTTTTGTTGTTGAAGGGAATAAGACGATTAACAATAAATATGGATTAACAGGATTAATTATAAGATTAGATTTTTTAAAATTTAACCTCGTAAAAAATATTCCTGGTCTTATGATTCATTATCAATTAACAATATCAGGCTAATCATCTCACTCAATAGAGATAAAATAATGTGTGCTTAGGTAATTATATAATAGATACACTTGTATGATACTATCGCGATTAGGAAATTTCATCATTTTAAAAAATAGTATTTTTTTTTAAAACAATAAGTGACCTTTTTATCGAACACCCCAATTCATAATAATTTAATCCGACATATAGACAAAACAAAACCCATTCCATTCATCCAATTCATGAAACTATTCCGATCAAATAATATTGTTTAACAATATATTTGAAATCCTCACCCACTCGACATAATGAATTCTAATATCTTGATGGATATAAATATATCGACTGTGGAAAGGAAAAAAGGCGTAACTCACACATAAATTTTCTAAGAAAAACCTTTTTTTCAGTCTTTTCTTGGTTTCAATTTTCACAGGGCCATCTTTTTTCAAACCTAAAAGCTAAATTTAGATTTTACTAATTCGGCATTTGCAGCTTACATCCTTTTGATTGATCGTGTATCAAGTTGGTTAAATTATGATTATCAAAAAAAAAAAAGCTTTTTGAAAAAACTGTGGGTTACATCATTTTTCCTTTGCACAGTCGATAACTAATATAATATATAAGCAGATTTGTATCAAAACTCACGGTAAACTTTAAACACTGTTTAAATCACTACTAGATCACTATCGGTGTGTTGGCTCACATTTGTCAATGAATAATATGATGTGGTTAGAAATAACCAATCGGCGATCAGTATTTCATTTCAGTCATGGTGTTATAGTATATTTTGCCTCTTACACTTTCCAATTTTTTTTAATCCATGTCCGCTCCCAATGTGCAGCATATGGCCTCGCAATGGAGGTATCTCAATAGAAGTTTTTCTAAAAGAACTGTTTGTTACTCAGTCGCTCAACCTCTCTTTTTCAGAGTGAGTAATAGGGATAAAAGTATAAGGCTGCGACAGGACTAGTGGTAAACTAATCGCTCTCGCTACGCCCAGTTATTAAAGGATTGAAAAAATTCTGTTCGTACTGGTACTCGAACCCGTCAACACATTGACATTTTCGATAAATGTTTTGATGTTAAAAAAAAAAAAAAAAATCTCTAATTCATATAGATTACGTTAATAACAATTAAACTTAGCAATCTTTTATTTTTGTACTATGTACTACACGTCAGTTCAAGTACATTCGTGCACTTGCCTGACGATGCCGAAAGGCGAAAACCGGGTTAGCGACAAAACTTATGGAAAAGTTCAAACATCAATTTTTATATTGAAATTCCATCAATCACCAGCAGCCGAAATTCTAGATTATATTAGTCTTTCAGAATAATCAATATAAAGGGAGATATAATGAACTCTGACAACATAATTACCTTAACTCCAAATTCCCCTACTGAAACTATTTTTGTTGTTTCGTCAGTAAAAAACGAGACGAGTTGTCGTTACTTTAATTTTCTCTTAAAACATAAGGGTGAGTACAATAAATTACTGTTTATCTTTCAAATAAATCTAAATTAAAGCGCTCACGCGCGAAATGTGTTGAAAATAAAACATCATAATTCATTACAGTAATTTCAGTTGTTATATCATCTATCAAATTACTAATTAAATTAGTTGAATCTTCAACTTACTCCTAACTCAAAGCTGTCCTTCCCAAATTGGGGTCCGCAGGTTTTCTGCGAGGCTCCGCGAAAGTTTTCAGTTAATTTGTTTTTTAAAGACAGATTAATTGAAAAAAGTGTTAGTAAAATTTTGGATAAGGCGACAGCAATAATGTCATTCTATAGCAAAAAAAGCTTCAGTTATCTTTATTCCTCTTGCGATTGCATATAGAATTTTAATCACTACTTTCACTAAAAAATAAACACAGGTCATGCCTTTCAACAGTGGTTTTGGAAGATTTCTTGCGAGAAAGAATCATTTCTGACATTGAAAAAGATTCTGAATTACTATCTAAAAACACGAAACTGCATACATCTCATTAAATTCTTTTGTCAGTTTCATATAGTGTTGTTTTTTTTTCGTACAAATGACATTAAAATTTTCTCTCCGTTTTCGCTTTTATTGTTAACTAACCGGTTCCCGGCAAGCGTTGCAATGACTTTCAAGAAAGAAAGTGTCTGTGTTTTATTTTTGTCTGTTTGACGTTTGCTGCCGATTGTATATGGTCCGACACACGCGCCACCTACTGTAGGTTAATTGTACTATAACCTTCGCGCAACTGCAAGCATACGTTGTCAAAATTAACTTTATGGCAGACATGCAAACATTTATTTTTATATATAAGACCTACTGTAAGTTAATTTCACTATAACCTTCCCGGAAGTGCAAACCAAAATTTTTGTCAAAGTTTTATTGCAATCGGATGAGCGGTGTGGCAACGCATAAAATACGAACGGAAAAACATTCATTTATATATATTAGATGATTTGAGATTGCAATTTCGAGGTAGTAGAATGAATGTCAATGTCTGATCGTCGGTGTAAGCCGAGAGCGTCCTCGCTCATCCACAGAATAATTTGTATTCATATCGCTGCATATCATATATTTCCAGTATTACTATAGTAACTTCTACTAGCTTGTTTCAAAATCAGAACAGCGGCGCACTAACCCGTGATCTTTGTCCCCGGATGTCAAAAGTAGTTTAATAAAAAGCGTAATTTCAATTAGGGCCCACATGATGTGCGAGTTTCCGCTCTGCGCCACCAATTGACTGCCGGCTTAATCATTACTTCCACTCTGTTGGCGTGGGTGCATCAATCTATACTCCACATTCTACATCGACTCCTACCTCCTATCACCTCACCAGTGACCACCACCGCTAAACCACGACAGCTGAATATTTATCATTTCTTTACCTTAATATATGTAATAGAGTTATTTACAAGAAAAATCAATTCAATCAACAAAACAAATATGTTGACGAAGAAGCTATCGATTGTTTTTCTTTATTTTAGTTAATTCATTTGTTTTTTTGTGTATTAAACGTGTATTGACAAATAAAAAAATATTTTAAGGTGCCCATCCATCAAGGAACAAATTGTTCCAGAACATGTCATGGAATACAAAAGCAAACGAGGAACCCGGGAACATGCATGCGCGCGCAGCTGTAGACGAACTGTCAAAGTATATTACGTCATGACTTCATACCAAACCTATAACGTATTGTGGCCATTGTGGGATATATCTAATTATAATTATAAAACTGAATACTACATACAATACTTGCGAATGCGTATACGTAGGCAGCACTCGTCGACATCAACTCATCGGGCGTCATTTTAAAGATCTATTTTCGACTTTGAAACGTCTTCATATGATGACAGCTGTCAAAATTAACCAACCATAGACAATGATAAGTTATATTGGAATTATCTATGGTATCAGCTGTCATTTTGGATGATAACATAATTGTTTTTTCATCGTAGAAATATTATAAACATTAGTAATTAACTTTACTCGCATTGTTTACATCTAATAAAATCATATAACGTTCGTTCGGACGCAACACTGACATGACTGACAACATAACCTCAACGGGTGACGTTTCTGTGACCTCTCTTGTTTTCAAGAACATGCTCTTTAACATAGTTCCTTAGACATTACGTAGATGTTCAGGATCATGTACCGGAACCTTTGTTCCTAGGCCCTATTAAACTAACATCAGATGATAAAGAAAAAACAGTTAACGTAAATAACTACGGTTTTATAGTTATTTTTACCGATAAGATCGAAATTCAAATATTGTGGTGTGTTTGCTGATTAGTGACAAGGTATTAAAACAATCGAGGAGTATTTTGTTTTTTGTGCTGTGAACACTGTTAAATTCAATACCCATGGATCGCATATATTTCGATAGTACAAAAAATATCAATATGATGCTCATTGCACAAAGAAAATGATAAACGGATTCACCATGACAAGGATCATAATAATAAAATGATAATATGCAATATATTAGAATCAACCCAAAGTCTTTGGAACATTGAGCCATGATTTAATAAGCATTAAACATTGTTTTTGCTAACCGTATGTACTTTGGTCAGTTGCATGCATTTTTTTTAGTAAAATGACGGTGGCAAATGCTATCGGTATTTCTTTGTTTTTTTATCTGTCGTTATCATATTTCTCAAAAAAAAGAATCAAATAATTTATAATATAAAAAAAATCCCTTTCGTCCGTTATCACCGAAATATTCGTAGAATTTTATCAGCAAATATCGAAAAATACTCGTTTAAATTCTGTATTTTTATCTATGTAAATATTTACATCCTTCTAATAGATTTTCGTATCGTAAATAAATACACATTTTTTTAAATGTATATCTCTGCATGTTACCAAAATAAGTTATGTATTTGAAAACAATTTTCATTCCATTTTAGTTGACCAATTATTATATTTACCATTTTCGGATATAATGCAGTGCTCTATTTGAAATCAGAATGTAACGGATTCGATTCCTGGATAAATAAAAAAAATATTGATTCCTTGATATGATAGCAATAGCGTTATCTCACACTGCCTTGTGTCGACAAGTCGATAGCTAATTTAATGCCAAATAAATATTTATTTTTGACTAAATTTAAATAATATATTTTACCCGCCACTCACAGTAAAAATTAAATAAATTATTGTTGAATAAAACACCTTGTTATAATGATACTATTCGCTGTTGATAATTATCATTGAATTAACTATCTCGGGTATAAATTATATTCTGTTTATAGAGCGCAATTCAGGACATATCCCGAAGGGAAAACCATACCTTAATTTGTGACATTAAGCCATGGGTCATGTCCTAAAGGTACAGTTATAGAGTTACAAAAATGATTAGATACATATTTCGACATGTGACTAAAGTAAATAATGCAGTAGTTATAGTAGCTATCTGTACATGGAAAGTAAACAACACTACATCAAAAATGGTAGTTTTTCCCTACGCCTGTTCAAAAGTTATTCATAAAGTTTCATCATACTCAATTTTTTTTCACTATACTCAACTCTATTTTTAACAGGATTTTGAATTAACACGTTTTATTAAATGTATATTTTTACACGAATTATTTGTTTTAACACGATTCCCAGGCACAGATTCAAAAACACAGAAGTGGATTACAGATTTCCTAACATCAAAAAAAATTAATATTTGACGTATACTTTTCTAACGATAAAAACGATTAACGTCTATACTTTAAACAGTTTTACAGCTTAAGCCAATGCGTCAAATATTTGAATGTTTTTAAGTTAAAAGATCATACGAGATATACTCGATGAGAAAATTTTGTAAGTCACATGAGATTAACTCAAGGAGAATTGACGTCACAAACACCCATGTCTTAGATCTCAATTGAAAAATTGAAAAAATCCAATTTGACATTGACCTTACCGGGAATCGAACCCAGACCCACCTGATCGGTAGAGCAAGCTATAACAAACTAGACGACAGTGGGTGACGTCTAGTCCCTCATAAAAGTCCCCGTATATAGTTAATCAAGTAGCGATTAATATTATTATTTTTCTCAATCAAAATACATATATCTTTTTTTTGCGTAATTCGTGAATAATATTTTTAGCACGGTTTTTTAAATTCAGGAAAACAATTTACAATTTGTCTACGAATTTCGCACTCGATGTGTCTTTGTATAGTATTATAACCCTCCCTTAACACATGTCGGTATATTAATAGCAATCTATTTGTGTGTTAAAATATATATAGTAATTTTCGCCGAAAATTGACATGGCTTCTCTGGCATATTGTATTTCAATTGTTTCAATTTCTCGGTTCACTTCGCTAAGCATCATTTTGATATAAGTGCCCAATTTATCACATATTCAACATATTTGACAACGTACACATATTGAAAAGGTTTCATTTCGATATTTGATCCAGAACTGCCAACTGAAGAATGAAGAATCAAGTGTGGAAGCAAATATAATTTATTTTATCTTATTATCGTGTATACAGCAATCATATTAATGAGTATTTAAAATTTCCTATTTTGTCCCCTTTATTCAAAACATTATTAATTATGATTCCGTTTCAATGATAATTACAGGTTGAACGCATACTATTTCCTGTTGCGTTGAGAAAAGTGTATATTATTGTATTATATGAGTGTTTTTTTTAAAGCCTTTTTTTATCCATATCTGCTTCCAATGTGGACCATATGGCTTCCTAATGGAGGTATCTCAACATAAGTTTTCCTTAGAGAACTCTTTGTAACCTGCCTTTTTTCCAAAATAGAGTAGTAACGATAGACGAATAAGGCTAGGATAGAACCAATGGTTAAATAATCACTCTCGCTACGCCCAGTTATTGAAGGATTGGAAGGGTGGGAGTGAAAAGAGCCTTATCAGCATATCGACTGTGGAATGGAAAACAGACGTAATCCATAGTTTTTTTCAAAACACCTTTTTTCCTATAATCACAATGTATCCAACTTGATACACGTTCTATCAAAAGGATGTAAGCTGCAAATGCTGAATTAGTATCTAAATTTAGCTTTTATGTTTGAAAAAAGATGGCCTTGTGAAAATGGAAACCATGAAAAAAGACTGAAAAGAAGGTTTTTCCTAGATAATTTCTTAAATTAATATATGGTTATGTCAATTAAACACCAGTTTAGAAGTCTCCGTGCACTTCATGGTTGTGTTTATTTCATAATTTTCATATGGCCGAAAATCATCAAAACACGTTTTTTGTGCTTCATGTAAAATTTGCCATTTGTGGGTTACGTCATTTTTGCAAATAATATTTAGAAATCAAATAAATTTTCACAAAAAATAAAAGAATGTGTTCTCCATGTTTCATTTGTATTCGTTTGCTGTTTAATAGGCAGGTGTGGCATGAAAAAATATTACAAAAACTGTTTTGTCAAAAGAAAAACGACAAGTGACAGCAGTAATACTAATCACTATCTTTGGTTATGTTTAGTATTATTTGATCAATGTTTTTGATCCACAAGAAAGACGCAAAAAGCAATCGTGATTGTTATTTAATAGAAAAGGAAATCACTTTTTTATAATTACACCATCTTGCTGTATTATTATGTTAGAATATTTAATTGACAGAAAATTATCATGGCCTTGGTGGCCACACCTTTTTTATTCTCAATAATAATTACATGAGTGGTGTGTTGCATCATGATGCAAATATTGTTACAATTAGTAATCATTAAATTATAATAGATACCTACTCAATAAAAAAAACACATTTCATTGTTAACTATGCGTACAGAAACATTATTAATACGGCTAGAATAATTTAAATAAATCATTTTTATATGTACCAGTGAATTCAGCAGTATGTTTCCTTTTTGCCACCTTGTCGGCTACCATTATGGAGTGATACGTAATATTCTAATTTTAAAACGAAAACTGATTGCTTATTAGTTTCTCGACATCCATTTTTTATATAATATATAAATTTATACTTGAGGCAGGCATTAAGCGCGAGAGTACTCCTAAGCTCTTTCGTCTTTAATTTCGTAACAATAAATATCACCTGCTCATCGTAATCAGTGTCGCTAAAGGCGTGGTCACTATAGGGGGGTGAGTAATCCAGGGTGAAACCAGTTTACAAAACCACCTAAAAAAAAAACTTCGCAGTGTCGCGAAAAGAAACATTTTGTCTATGAGAAATGCGGTCATGCTTTTATTGATGGACCTGAAAAATATCACAGAAATGTGTAATCTTAAATGATATATGTATATGCGGGGCTAAGGAGTCGAAGACGGGGGTTTTGTCCGGAGTAGGAAAAATATTAATTAAATAATATTAAAACAAAAATAGTCCATAGTGTAGCCATTGCATGCTAGGCTGACTAATAATATTCTGATGGTATACATATAAGTTTAAATTAAACGATTGAAAATCATATTTTTTTTGTTGCACGCTGTGATACATATATATTTCGATTGAAAAATAGTTTGCATTTTTATTGCGTAAATCATACATTATTATTTTAAAATATTTACTATTCTCTTATATAATCAATATTTCGAACAATCGCCGTGTCATCAAAATGATGACTACGAATATGATTCATCGAACCGCATTTTTAGCGCCAAGTGCATGTGTCAACCCTGAAGAAACACGTAATCCGCGTGCGGGCTTATCTCCGTATGAAAATAAGCCCGCGAATTCCACACACAAGCGCAATAACATCGTGTTCGTAAACGTCAGTCAGTATTGCCCGTGAGACGCCGCCGTTCGCACCTGTGCTCGCTCACGTTTCAGCGCTTTTCGTCGTGTGTCAATATCCGTATTCTGTCGCCGGTAGATAGCGACGCTATTTTAAATTGCTTTAACCCTGTCGTGATTTCTATAAAACAAAATCCCTACCTACTGGCAACAATGTTCAACGAAAGTGTTCGAAATTTAAAATTGTTTATTTTTCTTTTAGTGCATGGCTGTTGAACAATAATTGTAAGATAGTGCAGTGTTTTCTTACCTATATATTGAGTGATGAATATTTATATAACAGTTAAATTTGTGCTGTAATTATTATTGTAACTATGGATTTTGCATTTCAATTCGCAACTCGTGAGTAATTAAAATTTTGTCTAGTATCTTATATATTTGTTATCATTGCAAGAATCGATTTTATCAAAATGTTTTATACATTTTCATTTTTTAATACAATCATAATGTTTTTAACTTATTACTATACGCTTGATATAATATATAAGTATTACAAATAAAATCTGGCATTCAGATTTTTTTTAAACTATTATTTTATCAATATTTTCTTATCATAAAAAACCAATATATAAACAATTTTAAATCAAAAAAAATGACGCGATAAAATTCTTGCATAAACAAACGGTCGATAAATTTCATGTTTTCTTTTTATATTTTTTTACATTTTCTTTGATATTAAGACTTGTTTCATTTACCGGGCTGAACATTGCATTGTAGTAACAATTCAATAGCCGGGATGTTCAAAAATTGTAAATAAATATTTACATATAAAAACTCCCGCTTAGACTTTTAGTAAAAGACTCGTATAGAAAATCAAACGATAATATTTATTTTATAACTATTTTACGGATTATAGTTCGTGATCCAACTCCAGTACATTGTACATGAATCAACCAACTGATCTACTAACCGTGATCACTTTTTCACTGTACACAACAGGATTTGTTTTCCTTTAAAATAGATAATATGAACATTCGATAGTTTGTAGTTACCAATGCGTTCACCAATATTATAAATAACAATTGAAGGTTCTCTGTCAGGTATCTTAAGTCAATTAAAGTCTTCTAAGACCACCTGACAGTCTTCAAACTAAACCAAAATAATATATTATAGCCCACGTATTTTTTTGGGTACTATTAGAATGTATAAATAATGTATAATATACATGAAAAATACTTTCGATGGTTTCGGCGGTAACTTTGTGGAAGTTCATTTTAATATAAAATTTAAAATAACTTAGATTATTCCACTTATTGTGCTACTAACTGTGACACGTGTTTCGCCTCTTTCAGAGGCATCATCTGACTTACTATCGCAAAGTTTGCTTAAGTAATGAAGCATGAATACATGAAAAAGTTCAAAAATAAAACACTAGTTTGTACTAATTTCACATTTATGTATTTAGATTAGTACCGGTTCATCGCGAGCATTTTCAACCGTTTCATATTTCTGTTACGAATTGTTTCCGGCTTCGTGGTCGAGTGTCATATTCGTTAACTTATAACACGGAGGTTATGGATTCGAATCCAATTACAGATAGCTTTTATACATTGATTTTTCAATTTATTTATGAATTAATGTCCGAAGGCATCGATGATTGAATTACCTACCATTCATCCTATCCTTAAATTAGCGTAGCAAGAGCGATTAGAAAACCACAAGTCCGGTCCTAGTCATATCTTTATGTCTTAAATCTCTTTAAAAATAAGAGGTTGAGTAACTGAGTAACAAACCATTCCTGTAGAAAAAAAGGATGCCATACGCTCCACATTGGTAACTGATATGGATTTTAAAAAAGTTTTTGTTATACGCTTATTAATTAGCCATGTATAAATAACCCTGTCTGTATTCATGTTTTTTTATCTGTTGAAAATGATCGCTATTCGCGAAACCGGTCCTGTTCTTATTATATAAATGCAGAATTAGTAGAAAAAGTGTTTTATTTTCATTTTGTTCTTCGATTATTGACGCTAAAAAATTTAAAAGTGGTTATATTAATAATATGTATTATATTTGTCAAATAACCTTATGAAAAAAATGTATGTATTATATTTCATATTTCGTTGCTATATATAAAATAATGTACCTTCGTAGAGTTAACAGAACATGAAACACCTCTCTTGTATTGAATTTCTTTAGAGAAAATAGAGATTTTCATATCGTTTACGATAAAATAAAAACTCATGTTTCATGTGTAAATTGGTACTTGTGGGACTGAGTCGTATCATATCTAAACATTCTCATATAGTCACGATATCATGCTATATTTACAAACATGAAATCCACAAATATAAACTCTTCATACTGGGATTCGAACACGTGACCTCTAAGTAAACGACGTTAACCACTCGACTATAGTTTATTTTATAATATCGACTACGTTTAGGTAAAAGGGAGCAATCCTCAACTTTTTAAGTTGTTTTTATTCAATAATCACAATGTTAACAATTTAATACACCATCTGTCAAAAAGACTTAAGCCGCAAATGCCGAATAAATATCTTAATTTAGCTTTTAAGTTTTTAAAAAAGAAGGAGCATGTGAAAACTGTAACCACGAAAAGAGCCTTTATAAAGGGTTTTCTTTAACAACTTTATCGAGTTGATAAAACATCAGGTTATAAGTCTTTTTACACTTCATATTTGTGTTTATTTAACAATTTGACTTTGGCCCAAAATCGTTAAAAAGCGTTTTTCGTCTCTCCTGTAAAATTTGTTCTTGGTGGGTTGATTATTTTATTGATTGAATTTACATTTATTTGGAAGAGCTCCATTTCAATTAATCATCTGCATTTGCCAACGACAACTTAAATGAACAAGCAATTAATAATCCATCACCTTTAACTGTAACCCCTAATGTAAATAATAATAAATGCCAGCTTAATTCACACTAATTTTCCTTGAATAACCCCATACTAGTGATCGTTCTTAGAAACACTAAAGTCATGTTTATTAAGTGTTATAATTGTAATATAAATTAGGATGCTAGAGCAAACAAGCATGTATTGTGTATGTCTTCTAGGACGGTACATATATCTGAGTATATGTAAATTTATTCATAGTTCTGACGATGGCGCACGCCGAAATAGCTATCAACTAATTTTATTTAAAAAAATAGAACTAAATACGTTGATATTTTTTACCTAATTGATCCATTTTACCTAAACTCAGTTGATTTACCATATCGACTGTGGAAAGGAAAAAGGACGTAACCCACACATATCAAATTTTACAGGAGGCGCAAAAAACGTGTTTCGATGATTTTGTAACATATGCAAATTACGAATTAAACACAACCTTGAAGTGCACAGAGACTTCTGAACTGGTGTTTAATTGACATAATCTAATATTAATTCAAGAATTTCTCTAGGAAAAACTTTTATTTCAGTCTTTTTTCTTAGTTTTAATTTTTTACAGGGTCATCTTTTTCAAACTTAAAAGCTAAATTTAGATACTAATTCGGCATTTTCAGCCTCCATCCTTTTGATAGAATGTGTGTCAAGTTGTATACATTGTGATTAAAAACCTGTTGTGGAAAATTGAGGGTTACGTCCTTCTTCCTTTCCACAGTCGATATCCAAAAATAAGGGCATATTCATTAATCAATAACACTAATATTTTTTTTAAAACGAAATCTATATCAGGTTTATTCTTTTATGGTTTTCAAAAATTTAAATCATTTCAAAATTTTTAAGTTTAATTTTCTAATATTACACAAAAGTTACTTAAAAAAATAATTTTATTTTGAACTCTTAACTAAAACTCTAGATTTTTTTAAAATTTATTGCAGTTAAATGATAAAATTAACGCAAACATAATTCAACACATGGCTAATTTTCATGATTGTACGCTAATTTATAATATCGATGTCTTCTAAGTATTTCAATAAATCATTTGTTATCTATGACAATGTTCTTTCGATCGATTGTTTTTTTTATGCCTAAAAGATTATTTTTTACAGCACATTGTCTATCATTGTAGATAAGAACATTAAATTATTATTTCTCTGTATTTAGAAGAATGTGAATCCGCCATTTTCATGTAACCAAATATGTCTTACTTGGTGTTTAAATCATTAAATATCGAAAACCAGACAACACGTCACCGAATAATTGATAACAGCAGTAAACAGGTTCTTAGACGAAAAGATATTTTTTTTGTTGACATATTATTTTTTCTCCACAAGAAGAATAATCGGGTCGCCGATGATTGAAGGCTTTGTTCCGTTAAAATGATTACCACACTCTACCAATCAAATTAATGACATACCAAAACCACAACATGACACATTTCGCACGGACGATCCCACACAATTCGCCATCGGATATAATATATTATGAATGATATTTTTTATCAGTCAATACCAAATAGGAAGTAAATATTGGTTTTGGCATTGCATCATGCTCGATCACATATTTACGTAACGTGTTATTCTTTTCTATTGGCATTTCAACTTGTTTTTTAAGCATATTGAAACAAGATAATAATATTGTGTATAGATTATAAAAATGCATTTCTTTAATAATTTGAGAACCGGTTTAAGCTGAGTATTATTCATAAATACAATTTATTATTTAATATTACAGCTGATTCTTTATGGTTATCAACATATATTCATAATCTATATTTTTTCAAGAAGCATTTAATATATACCCAACAAATATCCCAAAAAATGTATTGATATAAGTTATGCTATAAAATTGTCAACTAAAAAATACTTGAATAACTTAAAATGTTTGTGAAAACATTACAGTAATAAGTTTTTTTTAAGATGTCACTAACATTTTAATTGTAGACAATTTAATTCAATTAAAATTTGTATAACTATGTGTAAGTTATTTTTATATTTTTCAGACAAATGGTCAGTTGATAATACTCGTGATAGGCAAAACCGGTTATGATCATATTAAATAAAGGAGGAATTATAGATGTACCAGCGTAACTTGACTGCCCGCGAGGGCGCCACCATCTCATCATTAACGTTGCCATAGTCAACACGTCCTAGGGCGACAATTTTAGTTCCGAGTTCTGCCACAGTCAAGTTAAAATGGTACATCTCTAGTACAAAAGAGTGCTTTATCTTTTTATTAATATAATGCCTTTCCACCAACTATTGACACTAACAGCACTTTTTTGTGTATACATACAATGTTTTATACGGCTTAGTGAAAAATATTTGGCAATACAGCTTGTGCTAATGCACCAAATATTTTTTAATCAAAAAGTCACTAGTAGATACTTACTAACACCTATATCTGAGATATCAAATTTTAAACATAAAAAAATCATAATAAATGTATTTTTAACATATAAAGGAATGGAATAATGAGTTTACTTATTTTTCTGCAATTAATAGTAAAGATCCGTATCTTATATTTGTGTTGTGGTTTCAAAAACATTGAAGTCTTACTTAAAGCTACGCTGACACCATAGTAAAGAAATAGATATTGAATCCAGGACGTGTGTGTCACATGTGTCACCCAAAAACCAGAACAACGAAAACATTTAATTGTACCCACCGAATATTTACTAGAAAGTGTTATTCGTTTTAATTAAGTACTGTACTGCAAAAGTTTCTGTGTGACTTCATTGAAGAGAATGATCTCTACATTCTCTAGCCTAATAATACATTAAGTTAATCTGTGCTAAGAATTCATGTACATAAAATGTGTATGTAAACATCATTTGGATAATCTTTGTGATTGCTTATTGATAATAGCAACTAACAAGTTGGACCTCTTTGAGAATACAGTTTCGATTTTTCTATATAGATAACATTGTCTCTTTAAGCATTATTTATACAACTCTAATAATTAAGATAAAAATGGCTATTTTTATCTATCACGGCCGAGCGATAATATTACAAATAAATTATTGATCTGAATTATTCCGCTTCATGTCATGAAATTTGAAATTATACATAGTAAGGTCCGTATAGGGCAGGGATGGCAAAACTATGACACGCGTGCCCGAGGTGGCACGTTTGAGAATTTGGATGGCACGCGAACGATTTCCAAGTTAAAAAAATCAAAATTTATAATAATATAAAATTTAAAATAACTTTGATTATTCTACGTATTGTGCTACTAACTGTGACACGTGTTTCGCCTCTTTCAGAGGCATCTTCAGACTTACTATCGCAAAGTTTGCTTAAATAATGAAGCAAGATTGATTCTAACATTTCCCTGGTATAGGGCTTCCAACCGGGAAAAAACCGGAACCGGGTATCAAGTACCTGCACGTTTTTAGTACCTATAACTGGGTATTTATAACGTTTGCATGTTAATTCCATTCATTTCATTATAATTTCATTTGTCCATATTAAATATATATCTTTTCAAGACGTAAAATTCATTTAGAGATTAAGTGAATCTGGAATATACTGGCAAACGAAATCCAATGATAGAATAGCTCGGTTCGATCTAACGGCAAATAAATAAAATATGAAACACTATAATAGCTGCACTGCTATTTTTAACATACTAATTTTTAAGTAAAAAATAACCTTTTAAAAAAACTGACAAGCCCTGAATTGGATTGAAACATTTTTAATTTTTTTTCGCCGCATAAAAAATACTGATTTTAAATTAATTATAGTTATGTAGTTAATTGATAATAATAATTTAATCTTCCTTCCACGTATAACATATTCAATAAAATAATACATTTCCTTTCAAAAATAAATGCGGCTTGACCACTGACATCTGTCTTTCCTGCGAGTAAGCTGCCAGCGTATCAAGAATTTCTAATACTATAAGTATAGTTCACAATATTAATAATGTACATAAAATCATTATACATATTTTAAATTAAAACCTGTCTGCCTCAATCTAACATACAGAAATGTAATTTAAGATTTCGACTGAAGGTGCTTGGTGGAATTTCAATATTAAATTTGAATCGTTCAAATTATGTACATTTACACAGATTTTGTCACTTACGACCCGGGTTTCGCTCTTCGTCATCTTCAGGCGTTCGAGTAAACGGGTGAATTTCAAGTCAGTTCAAGTTCATTCGTGCACTCAAACGCCTGAAGATGCCGAAATGCGAAACCCGGGTCGTTAGTGACAAAATCTGTGTGAATGTACATAATTTGAACGATTCAAATTTAATACGGAAATGTGTTGAAAAGATCGAGAACATAACACTAAATTGTTGAACAACGTTATAATATCGACTGTGGAGAGGAAAAAGGACGTAACCCTCAAATTTCCAAAACAGCTTTTTTCACAATGTATACAACTTGACACACATTCTATCAAAAGGATGGAAGCTGAAAATGCCGAATAAGTATCTAAATTTAGCTTTTAAGTTTGAAAAAGATGACCTTGTAAAAAATTAAAACCAAGAAAAAACACTGAAATAAAGGTTTTTCCGAGACAATTTCTTTAGTTAATATTACGTTATGTCAATTTAACACCAGCTTAGAAGTATCCGTGCACTTCAAGGTTATGTATAATTCATAATTTGCATATGTCACAATATCATCAAAACACGTTTTTTAGCGCCTGTGTGGGTTACGTCCTTTTTCCTTTCCACAGTCGATATGTTTGAAATAAGACTCATTCTATGTATGATTTAAATATATCACTTTTCATTCAAAATCGACAAAAAAATATTTATATCTTGTCAGCATACTACCCTTAGTATCTATCTACCACGACTCTTCTATAATTACCTGTATAAAACCCATCTGTCTCTAGGCTGTCAAGTGAGTGCTAATTGGCTCTTAGACTTGGCGTGCTTAATAATTTATCTAGAAAGGAGAATTCGCAATAAATTATCCTCGAGGAGCAAAGAGGAACGGTCGTCTACTTATTTGACTTTTCTTGGCGCCATTTATCAAAATGCTTGACTTTGCATTCGTCGTGGTAGTTTATTGTCGCCAGAATTGCAATGAATTAATAAGAATCACGTAATAAACGATCTTTACACAATAAACTATAAAATCAAGTTAATTGTTTTATTAAAAAAAGGTATGCAAGTTAATTCTAGTTCGTGTCCAAGCGAAAAAGTCAACTCCGGTTTCTATTATAAGTCATTTGAGAATAAAATGAATACATTTAAATTATAATAACATGGAGATTAATTCGCCTTGTTAGGGATCTGGACCCGAGCGCGGAGCAACAAATTTTTGGCCGGAGTTTTTTCGGAATATATAACATATAGTTAAGTTTTATTCAAAATTTAAAAATTAAACGTTTTTTAAAATGTATTTTCAATTTATGATACATAAATTCATTATTTAATTATTATTTTTAACCCTGGTATCATTTGATACGAGGGCAAACCTGACAAGCCATACATAACCTCACTTTTATATTTCTGCGTGGTCTACTTCATAAAAATCAGGGATCTGGAGCGGAGCTAGAGCAAATAAACTCCAAAAAGCGGTTGCTCCAGATCCCTGCGTTTTATAGAAAATAAATAATTCATAAGACATATTAGAAAATTTAAATAAATAAACAACAAACTACTACATACATATTTTCTATAGATTCGGCGGTAACTTTGTGGAAGCTCATTTTAATGTAAATTTTATATTAAGTACTACATACTTACAATTTTACAAGAAATCTTATTTGTCATTTAAAAATGGCTTTACTTCAAAATGAGAATTGTTTTTTTTTTTTTAATAAAAGCTTATATGAACAATATCATTATTTGTATTATTTGTAGGTGTTGATAATCTGTATTATTACGTTCTTACGAGTTCAAAACTTGAATGTGTTTTTATTATGAAGAGAAATATAATAACCATTGCAATAAAAAATATTTTATACTATTATTAATGGGTATATCTAGAACTTTATTATTATATTTATCATCGAAATAAATTGAACTTTTAATATACGACCTATTGCAATATGCGTTGTAGATTGTTCGGTACAGTTTTCCAGATACCATCTGTTTCCCGTGTTGGTTTTCCGTCAATTGGTTATCGATCGAATATTGGAAAAATGCAAAAGCTATTTTTCCACGCCAGGGAAAATGATATTGGCATTATTAAAATACGGCGCATTGCGGCTCAAACTTCACAGTGACATAACCTAAAAAATAAATTATAATATTTCTAATATATCTAATATATTTTCTAATATTAAATCCATTCTCAATATATTTTTAGCTGAAGCTTCTTTTGAACCACATACTCTACCAACGTGGAGCGTGTGGACTCGCATTGGAAATTTACTGAAAAAAAGATATTTACGTTTACAAATTTAATCTCTCTACGGGCACTGATCGTAAGTCAGTCGGTCAACCTCTCGAAAAAGGTAACGAAAGAAAGATAAGGTACAGAAGGGACTAGTAAATAGGTAATACCCTGACAAAGATAATAAGTTGACCATTATTTAAAAATGACACCCACAACATTGGCTATAAAATTAGAAATCGATTGAAAAACCAATGTATGAACATATAAAAGAAATTAAAACACTTTCTGTACTAATTCAACATGATTTATTAAAGATAAAGAATGGTTTCATTAATCACGGAGATGTTACCACGAAATCAGTTGATAATGCTCGTGGTGGGGGGAAACCGGTCCTGATATTTAGTAATGTAGAATTACCACAAAAAAGTCATTTATTTTTTAATATGAACTTTTCCATTTCTTGATTCGAACCCGTGACCCCGTAGCCGAGTATGACGATATTCTTAGCCATTCAGCTAAAGAACTGAACTCTCAACTATAGCAGGTATTTTTTTAGGAATTAAAATTTAGTAACATAAGTGGCAGTTTTTATAATGCCGTTTAGTTTTTTACACGAATTTCACAAAACAAGTGTAAAATGTATAAAATAGCAAGTTAATAAGAATATTAAACATAACTTTTATCTTACGTTTTATCTATATCGACTGTGGAAAGGAAAAAGGACGTAACCCACACATATCAAATTTTACAGGAGGCGCTAAAAACGTGTTTTGATGATTTGGTGACATATGCAAATTATGAATTATACACAACCTTGAAGTGCACGGAGACTTCTTAACTGGTGTTTAATTGACATAATCTAATATTAATTGAAGAAATTGTCTAGGAAAAATTTTTATTTCAGTCTTTTTTCTTGGTTTTAATTTTTTACAAGGTCATTTTTTCAAACTTAAAAGCTAAATTTAGATACTAATTCGGCATTTGCAGCTTGCATCCTTTTGATAGAACGTGTATCAAGTTTGATACATTGTTATTATCGAAAAAAACCTGGTTTGAAGAAACTGTGGGTTAAGTCCTTTTTCCTTTCCACAGTCGATATGTATAAAAAAAAATGACTTGCCAAAAAGATAGGATTATGAAAACTGCCGCCTTTGTTTCCTGAATTCTCATACTGTACTTGATATTTCATTTCTTCAACGATAACTATAATATTTTTAAATTTATTCATATTTTTGTAATATGCGGCATTGAGTGGGGGTTTTTTTACTAAAAGCAATTCACACAACAATTCCCTTGACTCAGGTCTATTCCGGATTTTAGTTTGCATAGCATAAATTTCTCTTAATGTAATAAAGCATTGAAAGCACTGCGCGTCGCGGTGCCCTCGGTTAAAATTCTGCGTCAAAATTAAAATATGGTAATTTTATATTGATGTACAACGAAACGCCGAAATTCCAACTCCAGTTCTCGTTCGAATTTCAAATATTCAGTAAAGTTATAGAAATATTAAAATAATATCGACTCTCTTTTCAAACACAATAATATAGCTCACTCTAGTGGTACACTTTATATCTGACAGATACAAAACATGTTTATTTATAATATTTGACACATTTTTGCTGATGGCAATGAATAAAAACATTTCATATTATTCATGTTTGGAACACGAAGCTTTGTTTTGTTCGAAAAATCACGACAAAATGTATGTATTTTTGTACCATGCAACACTTTTTTCCACAAAGAACGGCAGCACGTTATGACCTTAGAAAATCATGATAAGATTATTATTTTAATGAATGCAACACTGAAAATAGAACTCGCATTACCTATTGCAGTACTGCCGCATTTAGACATACATATTGTGTTCAAATGCATTATTTATACCACCATTAATTTTAAACACGTGATTGTTTTCATAGTGCTTTGTATGCCTTTACCGCTATTATCACGAATCAGGCGCCATTTTGTCACAGTTTATACCGGAAGAAGAAATGAAAATTTATAATTTATCATTTTCAAAATTTATCAATCCCGTTTCGAATATGAATACTTCAAGACCCGATTAAAAACAACATACTATTTTATCCATGAACAGTATTATTTAGTAGTAATTCGTATAATGGCAGATGTCGATCATTTTCTCCAACCTTCCTCACTTTTACTCCAATCCTCTACTAAACATTCTAGAATAACAATTGACTATCAATTTGATGGCATTAATCGAGATGAAAAAAAAAATATGTGGTATTGGTATTCCTCTATATTCAATTCATTAAAATTTCTTAAAATAACTCTATTAAATAAAAACTCTTAAAACATACCTAACCAGATAATTAAGAAAAAACACAATATTCCTTTGTACTTTAGTGGAATAAAGTACGAAGGAATATTGTGTTTTTTTTTCTATAATGCCTTTCCACCAAGTATTGACAGTGGACACCCTAAAAGTAACCAGATTAATTCTGCATTCTGAGCTTCTTCTTTAAAGCTCGGAGACAAAAGAAAGTCCACCTTAACTTTATCATTTTTCAAATATCGAATAAAATACAGGTAAGTGTTCGATTTTCAATATTTTTTTTACTTGACAGTTGTTTCCATTTTACACATTATCTCGTCATCTCTTAGGTCTGTTCGTAAAAGTATGCTTAAACCAAAATTCGGTCGAGGGAGGTAGAGACTTCTTGTCAATACAATCAGTGATTACCTATCTATCTACCATCCCACTCTTAATATATCTACCTACATAAGTATGCATCAGCTCCAATGCTTTTCAAACTTTTTGAAAAAGTGATTATTATTTTTTGACACAGAATTTTTACGAATAAAAACATTTGCAATAATTCAGTATAAATTCCGAATGCATTCCCCGCGTTATATCTATTTTTTTTAAATGCAACATGCTGACAATTATCCAACACGAGTTTCGTCTTTTCGGTGGCATTCCTTAATATTTGCCGGTTATTTTTTCTCAAAAATACGAGCGTTACGTATTAGGCTATATGAAAGCTTTAAAATATAATCTAAAAATCAATATCGATGAGTTCTCTTTGTAAAATGCATTGTTAAAATACCTGACTTAAAGCGATACGAACAAACATAATATTAGAAGATTTTAACCTTATTTATTTTTACCAACGTTATTTATTGTAGTTTAAGATTTCTGTTTTAAAATCAACCCGTTCCGCCCCATCCCGTTGGTTGGGAAGAGAACCTTCTTCACTAACGAGACCCGTAGGCGGCTGCAAACAATGAGAGGAAAAAATCAAGTGTCGAAAAAAATGCGTAAGAGCTGTACAAAATATTAAATGTAAAAGTTTTTTCCTCGAAAGCTTTTCACAAGAATGTCGCAAGAATGGCAGTGGCGTTTAATGGCTATATTTTCCACGGCGTTACATTCTTCTTTATACTCCTTTTTATTATTATAATATATAATTTAAACAAAAAGTACATTACATAAATATAGAGATTTCAGTCGGACGGTTATTCTGGTTGCTTGTTTTATTGATTTGTTGATCTTCTTGAACTTATGCGATCCGGGCTAAAATCCACTGCTGTGCATTTATTTATGTTCATCTCATGTATACAATATCGAGATTTTTCCTTTGAAATTGTAAGCAATTCATCCTTATACCTAAGCATACGAGTAAATTCGTAGTTTCAATTCTATTCGTAATTCACTAAGACAAGATTGAACGCGTTTCAGGAATTAATGTCGTTGAAAGTGAAAAAGCCTGGTGCACCCAAGCAGTTATAAAAAAGTGGATTTTAAGCTGCCACCTATATTTAGGGGTCGCCAAGAGGTTTACTATTTTTTTATTCAGCCAGTTCTCACCGCGCTAAAGACATGAAACACCTCCGTGCTGAGAGGAGGATTGATCAAATAATGATTCCAGCGGGAATGACTGCCTATCTCTTGACACTCGATATCGCAATAAACAAGCCGTTCAATGATTATTTGCGCATGAAAATCAACGAATACATTGAAAACAGAATGATGAGAAATCAACGTGGAATTTTTGTGAAGCCTGGCCTACAAGAAGTTGTGAATTGGGTGAAGAATTCATGGCATAAAATAACTGACAGTTGTGTTTCCAATGCACTACGAACAGGCTACTTAGACAAGAAATACTCATTTAAGGATAGCTATATTGCAGAACATGAGAGATTTGGACCATTTTTTCAACAGGAAATGAATTTGGAGGAAATTCAGAACGGAAATCAGACAGTGTCTTATTTTCGGAAAAAGGCGGTACATTCACAACAGTTTTTTCAGTAACGACCCTTAAACAATCCTTTGGTAGATAAGTGAATCGTTTATATAGATATAAGAAATAAATTAATATATCACTAAGTCAAAAGATATTGAAAATGTAGGCCTTTGAAATTACACGTGAGTATCAAATTAAACGGTTGGTTTTATTATTATGATAAAACAATCATGTGACTTTTTGTTTTCGAATAACATTCTTTTGCACACAAGTTTACCGTATTGTTAAAATCCTTTCTAAATTTTCTATCACTGCGCCAAACTCTAAGTAGCAATATCTCTTCGCGCCTACTTGAGAAATCCCAAAATCTCTTCCATCAAAATGATTTTATCCCTCTTTGCAAGTTGCTTCTCTCTCTCGTTTTTCAGAATAAAGGCAAAATTCTGTTGTTTGCTGACTCCTCGATAAAAATATTGAATTGTAATATATACCCAACATCTTATTTAGTTGAAAAATTGAAGACCCCAGATATATATGTACATATTATGTGCTAATATATACCGCATATAAGTTCTACTACGAATGTCAAATTAGCAATTTTATGAATAATTTCTAAATAAGAAGCGAGAACCCATTACATATTGTTAGGCGGAATTAAATCAGCTTTTTTACCCTAACAGACCGCAACCTAGATACTTCAATCAGATTCACTCAAAAGACATTTTTATTTTGTATTCGCTAATGAAATGAAAATCTTTACATTTTGATAAAATAAGCCTACGTATCAACAAAAAAAAATACACGAATAAGTGGTTAAGCTAACGATTTGGTGATTTTTAGCTTCTGTTCTGATTTTTAAATCATTATATCGTTGACGACATAATTTATATTTTAATTTTACGTAATCTTTCGCGTGTTGATTATAAAACGTCCAAAAAAACGTATTAACACATAATTTCGATATAGAACAAAAACGTCATCTTTAAGCTTGCATAAAAAAGTTGGTTTTAATGAAAAACAAGATGAAAGTTTTTTTTTTGTCGAAACATTTTCAATCTTATTTTAAGTAGCAGATTCTGTTGAAAAAAAAAGCAATAGGATTAATTTTAAACTCATCTATGACATTTGTTAGGCATAGCTTAACTTTAATATTGAATAATTAATAAAAAAAGACCTAATGAAACAACTATTTCCTGTTTTAAAACTACTTAATAATTATTTAGGACTCGATACCTCATTGGTAGTTAACTACCCGCATATTGATGAAACTGTCCCAGATTGAATTCCGGGGTTGATCATATAATCAATGTTTTCCTAATTAGGCGTGTGTTTTTAGATTGTGCTGTAAAGATTTTCTCAAGAGGATGTGCTATTTTCATCTTCGAGTTTCATTTCAACTGATATCAGCGTCAAACGGAATTCTTCCAAAACGGATACATTTTTTAGATAGCTTTATTTCACCACTGCCGCATACAACATATTTTACCTATATTTTATACTTTTTTACGTATGCAAATAAAATAATCGAAACTTCTGTCCTTTGTTTCAGATGTGAGTGCTAGCAAAGAGTTGTAGATGGAGGTGGGCGGAGGGGGTGCAGCGCCCCCCGACGGGTGGCTGGTGGTACGGGTCCACGTCCCGGAGCTGAACGTTCATAAGAGCCTGCAGTTCCCCAAAGAACAACTGGTTTGGGATGTCAAGCAGCAGTGTCTGGCCGCATTACCCAAGGTAAAATATGCGTATATTTCACACCTCATTCAAAAAAATAAAACAATAACCCATTATCGATGAATAGAAAAAATAAATAACCCTCAAACCACGACGACTAATGTCACTACTTCCATATCTATCCCCGTGGGTCGTTGTGTTTAATATTTAGTTGCATTATTTGATGTGCCATAATATGTCGAAGTTATATTGTATACAAATTAAGAAGTATGGCTTCGATTTTTATGTTATAATTAACATTAGCTACACTTATACAGAATTCTTCTCTGCTAGTATGTAAGTACGTACTACAGATTTCTATGTCTTATGGATAAATTTTATGATAAATAATAAATTACCACCTAGCTATTTTTTTAGTTTTGAGTTACAAACTCTCCCTAGAAGCAGCGTGTTTTTTTAGGAATAATAAATTAACGAAAGCTTTTAAAAAAATCACTTTTATAATGGAACACGATACTCTTGTTAGATTTTTAACGCTGCCGCATTATTCTTGGAGAATAACGGCCACTTTAAAAAGCATAAAGCAAAGCTTCGGTGGTAATTTTCGGGAAAGCATTTTCTTTATATTCACGTCGCCGGGAAACGGCGATCGGAAAGTAGGTATGTGGGTTAAAAACACAATGTTTCCAAAACTTTATATGAGTAATATAGTGTCTTCAAAGTTAAGTATCAAAAATATTTTTCTTTGTTTATTTAATAAGATTGCTTTTCAAATTTATGCGGCATTTGTCGATAAACTTGTCTTTGACGGCTTTATATATTTTACTTTAGATGTATAAATATAACATTATAAAATGAATTCTAAGCATCCAATCACATTTAAAATGGCAGACGTTAAAATCGTTTCAATTGTTATATTCTAAATAATTTCCTTTTTGGTTTATACTTTTACTACAAACAGTATAAAATCACTTCATGGGCAGACTGACAGCCCGGTACAATAAATTGAAGCTTACAACTTGTAATCCCAAACGTAAAACCATTATATTTAACGTTATGTTCTCAAAGTTTCCATTATTTATAATATAGTATTAGTCTGTCGCCGTGGACAAATAGTAACATTAAAGAAACCTGTTGTATACCAGAGGCGGGTCCGCAAATGAACGTTTTCATATATTGATTGCTTAAATTAATTTATGAATTTTCAACCAAATGAATGAATGTTTCCATGCTTTTTCTATTTTTTCTGCCCTTCCTGTTTTTAAAGGAGGAGTATGAAGTACGGTATTAAAAACCCAGATCAAAGTAAAACGTTCTGTAAGAAGTACTTAAATATTATATGTATATTATATAAAGAAATTTCCATCAGTTTTGACTAGTCGTTTTCTCACATAAATAACTTGTAAACTTGCAAAGTTTTGTAAAAAATCTCGTTTGAGATACACAGATATTCTAGTAAAAGTTTTTTTTTGTAAAGTATCCTCGAACGAAAGCTCTTTGTTTTCTTGCGTTTGTTGTCGCTTAAATATTTGACTCAGCTTTTCTTCGTTCTTTTGCAAATGGCTTTCCTCTAATAAAATATTTAGTTGAAACGTTGTTCGCTTGATCTGTATACGTGATGATTAAGTTATCTTTATCCCTGTTGAATTAATCACAATGAGACCCGGACATACTAAACTTATTCATTCATTTATTGCTTTAGTTTATGGATAAACCCTAAAGAAATGAATGTTTGCAGGCTTTTTTTACGTAAATAATCTAACTACCTACACACTTTAGGTTGATAATTGCTAGGACTTACACAATAAATAAATAAAATGGTTTTCTGTAAGCATATTTGTTCTTCTGAAAATATGTATGTAATGTAACTAATTTTAAATTGCATACTAAGGAAAAAACATTCGCTTACACTTTCGATAATTTTACATTTATTTCTTACCAACTAGATTACAGCAACTTCTGGAAAGCGCTTCCAAACATTTCAATCACAAGGTTTTTACTTCCAGTATGAACATTTACTTACACTTACATTTCTCGCCCCAAAGACTTCGCGCTCGCCCACATTTAATTGTTGATCTTTTAAACATTGTTTAATGATAAATTGTTTTTATTACACTTTTTTAAACTTCTTAAGTTTTTACATATTTCGCATCTCTTTTCTTAAAACTGTTAAATCAAATAAATGCGCCATCCCTACGGCAATATTTGTTCTGGAGCTTTTTACTTGAAATAGATGATGAAACAACAATAATTGTTCAAAACAATCAGAACGTCTCACAAGAATAACAAATGTCGAGATGTTTTCCAAACAGCTCTTATCGGGCGTGACGTCATCTCGAGCACAAAAGTTTAGAGTGAAAAGCTTCCTGCTGGCTGGGAGAAGCCTATTGTCAAATAGGCCCTCGAGCGTACGAAACTTTTGCGGGTCACGCTCCATTTTCCACTTGGCTATATTGTGCGGGAGAAAATTTCTACCCTTGTTGTCAATACAGATATCTTCACATTTATTTTTCTTCCTATTGTTTGTTGCAATTTATTAAGATTTTCCCGTCATGGAGCCGCCCGCAGCTTATAAAAGTTTTTTTATAACAGAGGTTAAGTGAATTTGTATTCTGTCGTTAACTAAATTTAAGATAATAATTATTGGCCCACTATTCGACTACCGCCAAAGATAAAAATGTATGATATATTTTTAATATAATATTAGCCTATATATATATTAGTTTATGTGTTTACTATTCCTTTCATTAACACTGCGTTTTGTTTTTTTATGTCGTCGGTGCTCCATGGCTATGTAATGATGTCTCGCAACACCGCAATCGTGATGTCACATCCGTGTTGTTGCACCTGCTGCCTCGCTAACCACCACTGCCGACCCCTGCTAATAAATTAACACCACCCGCTTCAACACGCAAATACCACCCAAACATCCTAATCCATTGCTTTACATATTCATCACGAACCAATCGTCCCTTATCCATGTAAATGTCACGATTTACAAACATAAATCTGTTAATCAAACGTCGCACTAAATCTATTTGATATTTGTCATTATCAATAACTATACAATATTTAAAACGTGTATGAATTACGCAATTCTTTTATATTGAAACAATCCATGTTTGTTCTAACACATATTCTCCGTTTAACGTCAATATCTACACACAATTTTAAATTGATTGTAATTCCAACTGATTGTAAATGTATGCAAGTTTCCCTTTTTTCGTAAATCTGTAAATGTGACATCCTTTCACCCTTTCCTGCGTAAAAATAAAACGCTTTTCTCGCAACGAAATAAAATCAGGTGGCAACTTGGTACAGGGTACGTGATATGTCTGACAATAAGATTGATGCATGATCGCAAAATAAAAAAATGCACTTGATATTTATGATCTCATAACAGCTTTCAGCGCAACACCTACGGCAATATTTAAAGGGACACATATTACATATACATATCACATCAATCATTTATCAAAAGCAAATGTTCTCGACCTGCCTGACTGTTAGTATCCCTAAATACTACTTGCATCCATCATATTAGTATTAACAGTGATATCAATAAACATAACGGACTTCCAGTCGTGTAACCGTTCCTTCATCATTTGTTTCATTGACAGCGCATTCAGAGTTTCAGTCATCTAAAACGTCGATGCATTACAACAGTGATGCACAAACCGCGGCCCTTTTCGAATTTTGTGGCTGCCCTTAAATCTTTTTCTCAAATGTATTTTTTTCACGTAAAACATTTATTTAATAAATGTTAGCAAGCTTTTTCTTCAATGAAGGAGAATAAATCGGTTCATAAAAACAGGCTTACAAATATTATGTCAAATTAAAAAAAAATAGTTGAAAATTAAGACCAAGAACGCATTAACTTATGAATTGCAACGATTTTTAATAAGAAAGTGCTCATAATCCTTTTTTTGCATGGCTTATTTACTTTCGAAATAACACGGTCAAAATAATATAGGTTCCATTATTACTCATTTATCTATATTCGCTTAATCTTTTTTACACGGTTTTAAGGCTATTTTACATGGAACGTACATATGTTCTGTATAAAAAAGAATTGAGCGTACTTGAAATCATTTTTTCTTTGCGGCCCGAACCCACAATAATTTGTTTTATGCGGCCCGCTAGAAGGTAAAGGTTGTGCATCACTGCATTACAACTACCATTCACTAGTGAACAAATTGTTCCAGAACGTGTCCTGGAACACAAAATGTACGTGTTCAATTCATATCGTGGAACATTTCACGTGATCCAAGATAGGTTCCCATGTTAACGTTTATATAATTGGATTTGTTTTGATCCTTAGAGTAATTCTCGTGTACTGTTTTTTTTATTCCATGATATGTTATTTCATTTATAATTTTCTTTGTATGCTCCACTCAAAATGACCGAGAGGAAAATCATTTGATGAAATGGAACACATAACGTTTTTTAGTCGATTTCATTCTTAGAATAATTCCACGCGAAATTTAAATATATTCATTAACTACATAGAGAGTTGTTCGTCGGTTTTCACTTACGCCTGACCATGTTTCTCAAACGATGATAAATATCCTTTAAGTTAAACCGACAGCATCATGCATCAAAAACTTTGCAAGGCTTTTAACACACGTTAAAAGCTTAAAGCATGTTCATACATATATCCTTGAGTCTAGTAGTAAGAGCTTTACCTTAGAGATCAGATGCTTTTGGACTCAATGCAAGACATATATAAAATTTATCATCCGATATTTTGGGCATGGGTGTTCGTGATAGCTTTTAGCGACGGAAGTTATTAAGAAAATCAAAATATATCGCGTATCGAATTTATTTTCATATTTACGATGACAGATAACTTTAAATGCTGTGTTCGAAATTCGAACTTACACGAGCAATATTTTGGTATTGTTAATCAACGCAAACATGAATATGTGTGGATTTATTGAATGTTATGTTGACAAAACTATTTATAGTATACTAGTTCTATGAAGATCCCTCAAATACACAAACTGTAATTAATGCATGCTGTTCAAACATTGTTTTCCATGCGTGTCAACATTTAGCAAGTAACACACTTCGCAAGTCGTCATGTCATTATATTTATTCATACATTAGTCACATAAAGGTGGCATATCATCATTGAGCATGATAGTCTTATAAAGCACGTACCCAATGGTTATATTTATGATACAAACTATATAGCAAAAAGCAAAAAAACTTATAGTAAATTGCACTTGTCAAAATCACTTTAAATGTGTCTGTCTACTGCCAATTCTTGCTGGGAAGGTTACAAAACACCTTTATATTTCTGTTTTTTTTTAAATATAGGTCAGTACCAGTTTTGCTTATCACGAGGATTATCAACCGTTTTTTTTTCTATATCAATCAAGATATTAAAGGTCATACTTTCTGGACTTAATTTAACTGAATTAACTGTACCCCTTTACACCCCTTACTTTATCGTAACGTTATGTCGAAAAAATGGCTTATTTGTCCCGGAAATGGAAACAACATGACGTATGGCAGGCTAATGTGTTTATATAAAATAGCCATATGAAAGTATACGCTACCTTTTATTCTATCTGGACCTGTTTGAGATGGTATCACAATTTTATTTTATTCTTCATTTTTAAAAGAAATTAACGTTTAATTTTAGTTTATTTTGCAGTTAATGTTAGAGGTTAATTTTAAGATATGTATATTATAATATTATTGTTATAAAGTTATCCCACTTATCTCTTCGATTCAGGGGTGGGCTGAAGGAGACTCGGGGGGGGGGCTCGCCCGAACCCCTTGTTAAAATTCGGCGTGGCCGGCGAGCCCCTTGTTATGTTAATAAAATCATTCGTCTCAGATCAAATCAGCACCTGACTGCAATTTCTGTTAAATTGTAATAAGAAGATGTATCATCTATAGTGTAAAGGCATTATGGCTGAGATTTACCGAGCCCCTTGTTAAGGTATTAGCAGCCCACCGTTGCATCGATGCCGTGAAATAGTGCACGGCAATATCAATTAATTTATCAGTGTGATATTGATTTTAAATCTGGCATCATTTTTTTGTTGTTGTTGAATATTTCAGTGTTTAATTCTGTATGCCATGTACCCAAAACGCATCATTGTGGGATTTTGTCTTTGATGTGATCTAATATATAAAAATTAATGTTTTTTTGTTCGTACTTTATGCGTTACCACACCGCTCATCTGATTGCAATAAAACGTTGACAAACTTTTCGCTTGCACTTGCATAGTAAAATTAACTTACATTAGGTCTTATATATAAAAATCAATGTGCGTATATCTGCCATACAGTTCATTTTGACAACGTATGCTTGCACTTGCGCGAAGGTTATAGTACAATTAACTTACAGTAGGTGACGTACCATAGACAATCGGCAGCAAACTTCATACAGACAGAAAAAAAACATGCACTTCAATAAACAGAAACACTTTCTTTGATTGGCATCGCAACATTCGCAACGCTTGCCGGAAACCGGCTAGTACTTAAAAATGTTATATATCAATATAAAATTAAAATATGTAACTTTGCTACTATATTGGTTGTGTTATTACATTATTACGACACGTGCTTAACCTCTTATCTATTTATTATGATTTCTAATTCTCAGCATATCGACTATGGAAAAGAAAAAGGACGTAACCCTCAATTTTCCAAAACAGCTTTTTTTCGATAATCACAATGTATACAACTTGACACACATTCTATCAAAAGGATGGAAGCTGAAAATGCCGAATAAGTATCTAAATTTAGCTTTTAAGTTTGAAAAAGATGACCTTGTAAAAAATTAAAACCAAGAAAAAACACTGAAATAAAGGATTTTCCGAGACAATTTCTATAATTAATGTTAGGTTATGTCAATTAAAACCCCGTTTAGAAGTATCCGTGCACTTGCAAGGTTGTGTATAATTCATAATTTGCATATGTCACAAAATCATCAAAACACGTTTTTAGCGCCTCCTGTAAAATTTGATATGTGTGGGTTACGTCCTTTTTCCTTTCCACAGTCGATATGAATTGCAATTTTACAAATATTCACAAATCTGCCGCCGAATTCATCGAGAATGTTATATTTCAAATATATCTCAGTCACCGCAGTGATGGTATAAAATTTATTCGCTTTATATGTACACTTGCAATAAACGATTTACCGTTACACACTGTTCAGTTTATAGAGTGAAGTAAATGAATTACGGATGAAATTGTTTTTGTAATCGAAGCAGACCAGCTTATAGAGGAAATCGAATATAAGTTTTGATTAGCAATAAACCTACAGAAAGCCAGAGCAGGATGTAAGCTATAATTACACCAAAATTGGTGGTCGAGAAAGAGGCAATAAAAAATAAGCGAGAAAAAATACATTCTTCGGACCACTTCTGGGCTATTATATCATAGAACAATATAGAATGGTAACTTCTGCATTCAATATTCAGACCGGTCTCTTGCATATGATCGACCGTAATTTATTTTTTCGAGAACAAGGTAACCCCAGGTTGATTATTATTTATATCACGAAAATGTAATTCGGAATCGGTTACGTATACAAACAGCCCGGCGTGAATTCCATCACTGCTGTAGATTCTTCACCCCGCCTATCGATCCAACTTTGTTATTACTCGTCTATGGCTTAATTTGAAATATATTCGAGAAGAATATAGTAAAGACACGCGAGATAAAGAAAAAATGAAACCAAACTTAAAATTGTTAATCGAATTGTGATTTACGTATTATAACTTTATTGTAAATAGCAATTCATTTAAATCTACAAAATCCGCTATTTAAAGAGTATCTGTCTTCCACCAGTCTGTCCGCTGCCTCGCTGGTAATTACAAAGTTCCGTAGCTCCACCGAGTACATCCTATGGATGGTCATCAGTGTTATTTCTCGACGACGGGATCCATCCGTTTGATAGAGAATCAAACAGGATTCAGACTCTTTTGGATTATCCGCAGCACGTGGCCAAGCAAGGTCGATCGTCTTTTTTGTTACATCGTTAAGGGCTGGTTAGTCTGCTGTATATTCGTTGTGTTTCTGATAAAGTTAAACCACCTTACCCCTATATTCGCCTTAAACATCTGTTTTCAAAGCCAAGTAAACGGTTAATCTGTGCTTTCATAATATGCTGTGCATGACTGGCAACCGTATCTCTGTCAAGTCTTGCATATTGATAATTGGCAATTTGTTCTGACCGAGTACAAAACGTGAATCCCAGAATTTCCGTATCGAGCAAAAGCTTGCTCCAGCTATCCCTAATCAGATCGAGAGCTCTTTACGCGGATTGCCATCTCCTGTGATGAGTATCCCCATTTACTTGAAACCTTAGGCTCTCGATTTTTTTCCCAACACTCGCCAGAGGGTAGTTTGGGTCCAGACAGGTGCCATAGAAAAGTTTATTTGTTATACTCACATTTACTTTAAGATCATTGCTGTTCCAGATGCTCTCCACCTGTCCATTGTTTTCTGAATACTCTCGACAGATTTGTCAAATATGAAATCGTCGTCGGAGTACTCGAGGTCCCGTAAATTGCACAGATTTGTTTTTTAATTAATCTCGTAACAAGTTTGCAAAAACAAACTATAATTGAGAAAATATTACCTAACGTATTCAGAGAATTCATTTTGCGAACTTATAAAGAGGTTTTTAAAAAACCCTCCTGTAAAATTTATGAATTATTGTTGGTTACACATTTCTGCTGAATACGGGTCGATATTGTATATTTTGTCAGAACTTACCCGGTTAACTTCCTTCCCAATCATCCATTTTTATTATACATCTCATTGGAAAACAGTAAACTATTACTAAAATAAAATCGCCATTTCAGCATCATGCCTCTAGACAGAAATAACAAATATTCCGTTGAACGCATGTCGATGTTAAAAATATCTAATGAATCTAAAGAGATCTCATATATTTTGTTTACATTATCAACACAGAATAGCAGCAACCTCTTATAGTTATGGAATATTTTTATCATTGTAAATAAAGATGTATTAAAAAATATAAATATTTAGAATGCAAACATTGTGAATACATTAAGCCATAAATGAACAATTGATTACCAAGTAATCTATTTTTATAATCATGCTTTAAATCTCTCTGACATTTTTCAGTTCTCTAAGTATATCTTAAATCTATTCAGTATTTATTATATACGTTTCGTTTGTACTTTATCGTTGAATAATTTACGATTCTATAAAGTTACCGTATCGATTTACTTGTATATTAGTACCATTTAAACTTTGAATTTTTTGCTAACAATCTTCCGTTTGAAATCTTTAACATCACGTCCTATGATACTTAAATGTGTCATGGTTATATTTGTTGATAAATAAAACAGTTTACTGTTTCATCCATCGTATATAATGATAAAATATCCTTCCTTGAATATGTTGTATTGATACTTTCGATGGTTTCGGCGGTAACTTTGTGGAAGTTCATTTTAATAGAAAATTTAAATTAACTTTGATTATTCCACGTATTGTGTAACTAACTGTGACACGTGTTTCGCCTCTTTCAGAGGCATCTTCAGACTTACTATCGCAAAGTTTGCTTAAGTAATGAAGCAAGATTGATTCTAACATTTTAAAATTATAAAATTACAAAATGGAGGTTTGGGTTTTTTTCCTTTTAAGATGTTCGCTCTCTTGTGGAGACTGTCAAGCGTCTTATGTTGGACAGACAGGTAGAAACTTTAATATTAGAATTAAAGAACATATAAGATGTCTAAAAAGTAACAATTTCTCTGAGTTTGCCAATCATTTAATAGAAAATAATCATAATTTTAATCAGATTTGTAATTTAGAAATACTCCACCGAGTAAATAAAAAGGGTTTAAAGATGAATAGCTTAGAATTTTTAGAAATTAATAAAACTCTTAACAAAAAAGAAATATTATTAAATAATATTCTTAATAGCACAGGCGGTTCCCCGTTACTAAAATTGTTTCCAATTAATAGAGTAATCACAAACCTAGATGATTGATTGTAGCTCATTAGTTTTAATAGTTTGTAATGTTTAACGTCATTAGTAGTATGATTAAATTTGTTTGCATTTTATAATCCCCTCTTTGCTTCCATTAAAAAGGAAAAATCCCATTCTGATTGTTTACAACTCATTAGTAAAATTAGTATCATTATCTGTTTGCTTTATTTCGATTCTACACCCCCCTCCTTGCTCCTCTTAAAAGGAAAAAAAAACCCAATCCATTTTGTAATTTTATAATTTTAAAATGTTAGAATCAATCTTGCTTCATTACTTAAGCAAACTTTGCGATAGTAAGTCTGAAGATGCCTCTGAAAGAGGCGAAACACGTGTCACAGTTAGTTACACAATACGTGGAATAATCAAAGTTAATTTAAATTTTCTATTATGTTGTATTGAAATTACTGTCATACTAATGTGTCTGCAATATACAACAACGTAGCTCAATAAAAAAATTATGCTACGGACGTTTTTAAGTATTCAGATACAGTGTTTTAATATTAATTTTCGTTATAATATTTGCAATATAAATCCCAATTGAACATTTTTTAAAACAAGAAATAAATGATATGTTTTTTGTGCTTTTTCATCGATTGATGCGCGTAATCAAGTTACATTTATGATGTCTTTACGACGTATATTTCTTAATATGTATGTTTGTCAGTTTTGTCACCTGGTTGTTCTGTGAATTTAAAAATTCTCATATATGTTTCGATTTGAACCACCGTCCATATTTTCAAATAAACAAGTGACTATCTCTTCTCTTCAATTATTCACGCCTTCATAAAAGTAATAGCTTTAAGTATGTTCGTATGGAAATATTAACCACTGGCGCACTCTACACTTTTTCAGAATATATTAAAATATCATCTTACGATGATTTACGAAAATTAGCACTACTTCCACGTTATCCATAATGAGAGCTCTTTTTTTTACTATGATATTATAAATTTATTCCACTTACAAAATGTGCTGTGAAAAATTAGAATTAATAACATATATCATCATTTAAATAAATTATCTGTTAATTTTAAATTGAATAACCACGAGCATAATTTCAAGTCTCTCTTGATAAAGTTAGGCTGATGATTGAAAAGGATTACTTCAACGCTTCTGTGACGTACTGTTACTGTCGACAAAAAATGCGATTGGAGATTCATTCACCACAATATTTGCGAATTTAATGTCTTCGTCAATTTTTAAAGCAGGAAAACTACGGTGATTATCAGAAGCTAATAAGAATAAAAAAACTCCTGAGTAGATGGACTGAGAAAATGAAAACTAAACATCGTCATTACAACTTTTCTCATACTTACACTTAGGGCTTCCAAACCGGTTTAAACCAAAACCGGTTAACCGGTTTATCGCATGGTTTGAAAAAAACCGAAAACCGGTTTATTTCACTCGGTTAACCGCGTTTTATCAAAAATACTCCAAAAATATTCAAAAAGAAAAATCTTTTACAATGAATTTACTGCGTAGAAGCGGAAACAATTTGCAACAACAACATCTGAGTAACAAGCAGTTCTCGTTAACAAATATTTTTTTGAGTATATGCTTCAAAGTGGGAGTGGAGACATAATATAAGCTAAAATTATTTTATTCTACTATATTTTTCTCTAAGCATTTGATGTCCTGGCTACTCGATATGCTTACAAAATAAATGCATTTATGGAATGATCTTCCTTTTGATGAGTTTTATTATCAAATTCTATTTTTTTATTTGACATATTTTATCATAAAATATTTTTCCACATTTGATATATATATATATGCATAATCCCTTCTGTGTTCCATCTATTAGATAAATACCAATTTTTCTTTAAAATTGGAGCATTTAGGACACATATTTAAAATTTTCCACAAAAACCTTTTTTTTTGCATACCTACCCAATCAAAATACGTTATATTTCGGTTTAAACCGGTTAACCGGTTTTATTGCCAGAAAAAAACCGAAAACCGGTCAGTTGAAAAGTCCGGTTAATTGGAAGCCCTACTTACACTACTGTCAAATCGTAAACTTAATCGTAATTGTTAAAAAAACTTATCGACTAACACTTATATTATAACATTAACACCATATACCAGTAAGCAAAATCCATCAACTCGATAGATTGATTACGAAATGTGTTTGGTTTAATCTTTGAGATGAATATAAGGGTTAACTGGCAATTCAGGGATACTAAACATAACTTCCTCATCGCACGCCAGTGACAAAGAGTGACACAACAGACTTCCTGTTTCGAGGTATTCTCCAGCACTCCTTGGAGACGAATATATTATTCACATTTGTCAGTTTTGCGTTTTACTACGAAAAGTACTTTGCATCAAGAGATAATGAACTCCCGGTGTGTTCACCGCACTCAAAAAGTATTGTGATCGTGTGTTCTTGGTTGGTTTATCCCTTGTGTTTTCCTTTTTGTACACTTGCGGTCTGTAACTTGCGCAGCAAGGAAACGGAAAATTGTACCTCGAACCGTGTCCGCATCTGGAAGATAAACTCTTATATAATTATATATTATATTACACATTTTTCAAAATTCTTTTTTAATATCATAAAAAACTTCATGCTTTGATATAGCATATTAACAGTAAGGGTTTAGCGGTTGACTTCATGTTACTTTTGCAAAGTTAATATCAGAGAAAAAATAGTAGAATGCACGAAAATGATGCTCGACAATTGATTTAAATGTACGACTCATATTATAATTCCTAGAAAATTGTCTCCGACGTAGCGGACTGTTTATTTTAATGTTGTTCTTCAACCTTATTTAGTAGGGCTGTGGAGTCGGAATCGCAGTCAAAGTCATATATATAGAAACATTTATCATATTGATCGGTGAAATGTACTAGAAAATTATTCTCATCTGATGGTATACATTTATGTAAGTATATTACAACGTAAATGATTGGAAACAAGTATTTTGAAGTCAGAGTCGCTTTTTTACCCAACTCCACAGCCATATTATTCAGTGCAACGTCAATTAAGTAAAACCCCTTACACTCGGTGCGTCCTTTTACACTTATAGTGACGTAGTTGTTGTGAATCGGACTCCAGTACGACAGAATCTTCCTTAGTATTAAAAACATGAGCCTTTATCATTTGTATTTCCTGTAAAATTCAGTCAGAAATTCTTAATATTGCTAAATATTCTCAAACAAAAAAAGACACTTCAATTTCCTGTAAATTATTAGTTTCAGTGAGTACCCTCCAATCCTACGATATTAAAAAAATAAAAATAAGTGCCTACTAGCTAGAAATTTTATTTTATTTAGAATTTACACCTGCAGAAGGTTCGGGAAACATTTCATCGCTTGTGTGAACGATAGCATGTGAACTATTAATTCACATGCTATCGTTAGCACTATTTCGTATATTAATATAAATAATAGAGTATATGATTTAACTATAATATATTATTGATTTTTCAAATAGCTGCTATGGCATGGTAATGTTAACGGTCATTTCAAATGACATTGTAGATGATGAGAATATAGTTAGGTAACGGAAATTACCTTACGCTGTACCCATAAATTTTAAATGCAAACATATTAGTTTCCCTTCTGATATGTCAGTTTATCTTTATCATTATAAATTGATTTCAATTCACATAAATTTCAATCAATATTTCATGTGTTGCGCCCTTCGTGAATTTCTTGTATGACAAACGAGCTATTTTCTGTAACATCGAAAACACCAAGTATATATTATATAACTAACTATCCATATTGAAGTTTCATAATTGTTTATAGCATAGAAATTTTATTGCAAACGATCAGTTTTATTAACACTATAAAACCCGGATGTGTATGTCTATTAATAATGTGATATATGTATTAAATTAATGGAACATGCTGACATAACAAAACAGTTGTGAAAAGAATTCCTGTCAGGTTGTTAATTGTCTGCCATTACAAATAATTACCACCATCATTCATAGCATTATATGCATTCCATATTGGGATGTTTAATATAATTATTTTTAGTAAAAAATACGTTTGAACAAATAATTCCAAAACTAAGTGACGATAGTATGTATCATCAACCATCCTGAAATCATTCGCCATATGTTACTTTATTTCCGTAACATTTTTAAAGTGTTTCAATAATGTTACCAACAAAAAACACACCTGCGTATTTTTTTAAATAAATCTCGTAGATTAATAACAACTTTTTAAATACCTGTATAATATTGTAAATATTCCAGCTACTATTTTATTGTAAACTTTGTATCGCTCGCCATAATGTATTGCTAATATTCTTCTTATGTAGAGACGAACACCTCGCATTTTGTAATATTATTTTTATGATAACGATGTCCATAGTTCAAATCGGTATTTCTTCCTCGATGGCAATATATGGACATGTTTGTTTTTAACCTGTTAATAAATATTCAAGTAAACAAAATTAATTTTCCGCCTCATGGCGGTCTCAGTGCGCGACGTTTTGATCTCAGATCGGGAATGTAAATACTCGTAAACCCATCGATGTCCAATTAATTAATATTCATTATATCACACACACCGTGTCTCGTTGCAGGGAATTCTCGTTAACTCTCGCATACATTGTAATCAATGTGTGGATGGTTTGAAATGATACTCCATCAAGCAATAGAGACGAGTCGCTGTTAGAGGAACGTTAGCAACAGATAACTGAAAATAAGAAACTCAATTTACTGGCAATACTAACGGAACATTGTTGGTAGATATTTAATTAATATAAAATTATACATTTTACTATGCACTATTTGCCTCCTGTGTGGTCGAGTGGTCAATGTCGTTGGCTACCGCTACGGAGGTCACGGGTTCGAATCCCAGTACGGGCAGTTTTATAAATTGATTTTTAAATCGATTTATGAATTTCTGTTCAAAGGCATGGATGTATGTGATGTCTTGAATTCCCCTCTCCCACCCATCCTATCCTATGAACGGGGCGTATCGAGAGCGATTAGCTAACCACTAGTCTTGTCCTAGCCTTTTCCTTATATTCCCTACTCTCTTTGGAAAAAGAGAGGTTGAGCAACTGAGTAACAAGTAGTTCTCGTAAAAACACTTCTGGTGAGATAAACTCCATTAGGAGTCCATATGCTCCACATTGGGAGCGGACATGGTAAAAAAAATGCATTTCTATCGATGAACACAATCTCATATGTATACGAAAAATTATGTTAAATATAGGTGTAGATATTTGAGTTTCAACGATTTACGGATAAACGATGCATTCATTTTCATCACCTTGGTGAATGTTTTAAATAAAATAAACCTCAGTGAGTATGAAGTGAAATAATTACACTAATCTTCTCAGCTGATATAAAGAGTGGATTAGTAGTGTTGATAGTTTTTAGAACAACTCATATCAAACAGTTTTCTTGTTTGCAATGTTTAGAATGAAAGATAATAAGTTTTATAATTTGATACATAAAATAACGACAACAGACCGAAATTTACTTGACTTGTATTCGGTGATAACTTTTAAAGCAGTAATCATTTGCAATGTATTTTTGTTGTGTTCTGGTTTTCCTTGATTAAATTATTCCGAAGCAGTATTTTTTTTTATCACTTTGACGAAATCCGTTTTGTATAATAACGTTGTTTTTTTACCATAAAATGACGCTTCTTTTCAAAGAAAATCTCCATCGAAAAATCCCAGCAAACTGGACGTGCTTCACGCCAGTGAGAAAATGCAATCCGACGGCCGTTGCAGCGCCGGTGAAATTCTCACAAATTAGATCAAATCTTAGCGCTGTTTATTTGAATTATGTATTTACGGGTGCACTATTCTTTGATGTCAATTTCGTATTGGTAACACGTCCGATTTACAAATGGTGAGAAAATTTTCGAAATGACGAATCAACATTATCCACAAAAAATACATTTATATTTATAAATGTTAAATCAAAACTACTAAATTTTATCTTAAATTGTTCAACATGTCGACGATAATTGATACTTATTCTAATATTAAAACCTAACACAAAAACTGGCGACCATTTCGTTGCATCTTGTACCACGCGATCGATTCATTGTTTATACATAAATCTTGACTTTTTCAAGTGCAGGTTTATAATGCAAATACTGATTAATATTATAGATATCATATCTTATCGAATCAAAATGAGCGTTTAATGGTAATATTATCTCTATTTTTTACTAGTAGTAGCCTGTTTTACAAAATAGGAAGCCCGTATCAATAAATAGTCATTGCAATAAAATGCAGTTGTTTTAAAATAGCTAGCGATGTTTACCTTTAATAGAAATCGGAATATATGAAACATAATGATTATTGTATTGTCTTCTCACGAAGCATTACTTTGCTTGTTTATAACAATATGTTGATATTTCTGCTAACAAGTTAGTTAAACTTCCGCCTCCTATAATATCAAACTTATACAAATTACGCTAAATTTAATAAAAAATGTAAGGGAAAGTGACCAGTATCAAGCATAATAATGTTGAAAACAGTTTGGACCTATACACTTATTCACATTTTTACCACAACTACAACTAATGTTTGTAAAACATCAAATTGTAATTTGGTAAAGTTTCGTCTTAAATTCATAAACATAAAATAAGCACAAATAAATTGTGCAGCATACCTAAATCAGAAAAATTATTTGAAAATAAAACGAAAAAAAAAAATTACATCAACTTAACACAATTCAGCTGTAGAAAATTAAACGCCTTCATTGTCTTGTAGATTATAACTATCCTAAAAAAGGGGCAATACATTAATTAAAGAGGCTAGACTTACACACATAACCACTTATACTTTACTCCGGTTATGTTGGCCAAACTTAAAATAATATTATATTTGATCTGACATTGTTTTCACGCGTGAAAATTACTAGAAATTATAAGAAATACATGCGATTGTAAAGGAACACAATCACACAAAGTCTTAGAATAGTTTTCAATATTCTTCGTAACGTTGTGTTTTTACTACAAATATTAGAAATTCTTGTTAATAATATTCCTTATCCCACCTAATGGTTTGTGTCATATAACAATGTTGCATCATTATTTCAGATATATTATTATATCAAGTGGTTTAATAATGACACGAAAAATAAAATCATAACATGCTGTCGTATTACATCAGAATATCATCTTACGACACAGTTCAAACAAATAAAAGAGACCGTGAACTATAAATACGTCCACGCATTTTCTTCTCATATTGTCTTCCATACATATACTTTCTTTTTTCTTGTGTTGGTTGTACAATTATTGTTCAATATTCGTTAACAAATCAGTTCAAAGTTAAATACTACAAAAATGCATGAAAATAGTGTATAGAGTTTGTGATATTCGATGTTCTTTTTTTTTGTCGGCTGCTAAATGTCAATTTTTAAAATCAAAACAGTAGGAATAAAACAATAAAGACAAATCGAATTTTCTAATCATAAAATCAGTCAAATTCAAATAATCTAACATTATGCATATTAAATAAATGGCAACACTGCGAAGATGTGTCTCCGGATAATGTATGTAAATATAAACGGATACTATTGAATCTTTCTTTTGAAGAGAAACAGTCACACATTAATGTATACCAAAATATGATTTTTATTTTGATGTGTAAACATCGAAGTGTAAATTTTTATTATCCTATTAAACAGCTGTCTTATTGGATTTGCATAAATCTGTTAACACTTTCGACCCGTGCAAACAATAATCCAATAATAAATTAATTGTATAATCAAATATTTTTGACTCAGGAATCGAAGTCTTCTATTATTTTGCAAGTAAATCAAACATGTTTAGATATAAGTATGTATTGTCTTTCTTTCTTTTATATCATCGCTATTTTTTTAAAAAAAAATATTCAGTGTGACTAAAATTTATTTAAATTCAGTAACGCCAAAAAAATATATTACGCTAATGGGCATATTCAAAGCCCCCTATAGTGAAAGCCGTGCTATGGAGCTGAAAACAGGTACTTTTTCAGATAAGCGGGCCGGCGTCATAATTTTCAAAGTAATATCACATCATGATGAAGCCATTTGTTTCTGATATATTGTAGGAAATACATATTTATATTGTAATTATATATCTTTTCAATTACATATTTTTCAAAATAAGAAAAAATCACATTTTATAAGGTTTTTGAAGAAAAATCTCGGAGAACAAAAGCAAACAAAGAAGGCAAATCATTTTATTAAAATTATTTTTTTTATAATATTTCAATACAGAATATGAGGTTGGATAGTTCATTGAAAAAATCAACGTCATTATTGGGATTTTAATCAATTAATAATTAATCTCAAAATTTATTTGTGCACACTGGTTCGCTACTCAATCTTTCCATACGATTTCTCAAGTCATATCAGTAATCAAAAATCAGTAAGTCAAACTAGTGTAGTACATTTCACTTCATTATTTTTTAAATATTATTATTGATTAAATCATCATTTACTTGGTATATTTCCATTATTATATGATAAGACGCAGCATTTATTTCATAATATCACAATAGGCGTCAAAATCGCATATAATATAATATGGATTCCGCTTGTTACTGTTGTTTTATGTTATTTATAATCAATATTTTATATAACTGTGATATTTAATAGTGGGAAGTTAAATTTTATTTGTTTTATCACACATCGCATTTCTTGCCATTCGCTATATTTCTTACAATCATTACTTAATTTGCATATATGACCCTTCCGATGTATCGTAAATTGTAAATTAATAAAACCAAAGAATCACAGAATATCCATACAAGAAATCTTTCAAACATACATGTTATATTCAACGAAAAATAAGCTCATAAATTGGAATTTAGAGTTGATCTACGTATAACCGCCATACGATTTGTTAGGAGCGGCTGGGATTTAACGGCCCGGTCTTTTTTGCTCTGTTTTCTACAACACTGCTTGCTACAACACTGCTTGGAACTTAAGACTGCTATGGCCTATTCCATTAGGGTGTTGGGATTTATAGATTCGTATTCATAGACATGGATTTCTGTGAAGTTTACATTTCCTTCCACATATATCCTTAAATCATTAACGTCACAAAAAGAGAGACACAGCGACTGAATAAAAACCGGCTTTTGTAATAAACAACTTCTGTTCACATACTTTAAATAGTGGCAAAGTAAATTAAGATTTTTTAATTCACACATTGAAAATAGAAAACATCCCGGCATTGTTATAATTTCGGTATGAGTAAAACAGTCAGATTCACAGGATCGCAATCTCTTGCTGTGCAGTAATCTAAATAAATATTTGACTAGTTATAGTACACAAAGGGTATGCAAAATATACTGACGTAATTGGATTGCGTCGGATTAGTGCCGCTAGTGATTTACGTTCTTTTACCTACAAGCAAATTAATAGAGATGATGTCGAATCCAATTATCATTGCATAATGAGATAGATATAAAACTTTCGTAGGGATTGCGTATTTTTTTAATACAGCATTAAGTAATTGTGTCAACGATAGACCTTTTTTAAATGTCAGCATTTTATATTGCTTTATTATTCGATTGTATACATAATATGTAAATGGAACAGAAAACATAAAAATCCGCTTAAGTCTTAAATCCCACATATATTCAATCGACTTATTTGTAAATTTGACAGTTTTTCGTGAAGTCCTAATAATTAATGGACGCCATTTTTTTACGTAGTACATAATATTCTCAATATTATTTATTTATGTTTTATTACGAAAAACACTGTTTTGGTTCGGAATATTGTCTGTCTTTTTACATATCGACTGTGGAAAGGAAAAAGGACGTAACCCACACATATCAAATTGTACAGGAGGCGCTAAAAACGTGTTTTGATGATTATGTGACATATGCAAATTATGAATTATACACAACCTTGAAGTGCACGGATACTTCTAAACTAGTGTTTAATTGACATAACCTAATATTAATTTTAAAAATTGTCTCGGAAAAACATTTATTTCAGTGTTTTTTCTTGGTTTTAATTTTTCACAAGGTCATCTTTTTCAAACTTACAAGCTAAATTTAGATACTTATTCGGCATTTTCAGCTTCCATCCTTTTGATAGAACGTGTGTCAAGATGTATACATTGTTATTATTGAAAAAAAGCTGTTTTGGGAAATTGAGGGTTACGTCCTTTTTCCTTTCCACAGTCGATATTATTATAAATAGACAATCTCATGACAAATTCGGCTCAAAAATAGCTGTCTACATCTTTTCGCATTTGATAATTTGTACTCGATGATAGTAATTTCGTCACATATAGTTACGTGAATCTCTCGAGCCTTTCTATATTTTCCTCAATAATTTTGTTTGAAGAATGTTTGTTTGCGATTTTTTTTCCAATCACCTTTAAGTCAATTCTTCAAGCGTAACTATGAAAAGAGTCATTAACAGCTTACGACTGATTATCGCCAAGAGACGTGTACGAAATACCGAATCCTCTTAAATAAATATTAACTGACCTGAACCAGACTTATAACAATTTCAATGAATCCCCTTTTCTCATGTTCGTTTTTGAGCAATAAGGTTTTAACCATAATTTCCATTTTCTTTATGTTATTAATTTAAGCATAAAAAATGCCTTGATTTCATTGTTTAAATTTCTTCAAATATGAACATATTACTTTCTAAGTGTTCACTGTAAATTCTTAGTGGAAATATTCGTTTTTACTGATTTCACACGGTGTATTAACAATCAGGATCGGTTTTGTTTATCACTTTTTGACTCTTTTGTCATATCAGATGATAATGCCTGTGATGAACAAAATCTCTCTTGATGTTTACTGAATAATGTGGATTGTTTTTTTTATTATTTAAACATATTGTGTCTCTTTCTAATAATTATATATACTAAGTTGTATACTGAGTTCATTTGAATGTTCGATAAATATCATTTATTTGTATGTTAAATGAAATGCGTTTCGTGCTTATTTATAATATTTAACACCATTAGTATGTTTTTATTCAACTTTTATCATTAATTGTTCAATAACCCATCGCGTGAACTGCAACTGAGATAAGTAACAAGTGCACATTGTTTCCCTACTTGTGATAGTTTGCTTAGTAATAAATAATAATTTATTATGAAGTGCTATACTTGGATTATACATAGATAAATTAAGCAATATTATAATTATTACAATTAGTGATAAGGCAACAATTAATTATAACGTAATACATATTATCTAATATGTTACATCACTAATGTTTTAGTATGCTTGAAATACATTTAAAAAAATATGTTTTACGTGCAATTAGCGGTAAGTTCACATCATTATGTGGTAAAATAGCATGTTGCATGAAAACACTGATCTACATCGATTACCACCAATCACTCGTATTAAAAAAAAATCTTTATAGCTTAAATTAAATCGTTCAAATTTTGTACAACGCAAGTTTTGTCACAATGGATCCAGGTTTTGCCTTTTGGCATCTTCAGACGTTCACGGAAGTGCACGGACGAGTTTGAATGATTCAAATTTAATATTGAAAGTTTTTTTTCTAAATTCTAGATAAAACAGCATTATAAGTATTTTAATAATAAAAAAATGTGTATTTCTTAATAAACCAGTTTCGTGTTCAGAATCATTGAATTGATATTTTACTTATTTTTATCGATATATTTTAAGTTATCCTCAATTGTATTGTAAAAATTGAAATATTTACTAATATTGCTAATTTTAATGTTTTTGCAAAAAAAAACATTAAAATTAACAAGATTAAAAAAACATTAAAATTGACAAGTTTTTTTTCATTTCATAGAAGCTAATTCAAATAATTATACATCAGATAATTTTCTCACGTTTACCTAAAATATGTAAATATATGTATACTAACCAATACCAAGGCTAAAAAAATGTTATATTAGTAATAATAAATATCAAAATCATGTTTGACTTTCCAAAATTTGAGTACAAGATGGATTAAAATTCGTGATAATGACATTTGCCTTTTTTTACAGAAGTTGCTATGACTAAACTTTAGGGTTGCGATTCCCATTAACATAACGCGTCTATTCGTATGACATAAATTTGACAGGTTGCTTTCAATATATATGTATGATAAAATTATTTTTTATTTTTATCTGTGTGAGAGCAATTTTAATTACTTTTTATTTTTAAAATACGCCTAGCGTTATCTTTCCTCGCAGCTTGTAGAAATAAATAAGAAGACACGCTTAGAAATGAAAAAAAAGCATATTAGAAGTTAACGAGACTGAAATTTACTTTTTTATGGTGTTCGAAAATGTTCTTCTAAAGAAAAATACGCTAGCAGTAAAGCTCTGTTTTCATGAAGTATTTCGCGAAGTAGTAATAACATACAACTTTCTTACACATTAAGTATTTTTGCAAACCTCTTCATATTATTCAGCATATCATTATATATAACATTTTTTTGTTGAGCTAATTGATTGGTCCTATCGCCGGCTATTTATCGTACTCAAACGTACATATTTTTAGTATATGTATATATATTGTACATATGTACAAACGTACATATATATAGGTCAGTTCAAGTTCATCCGTGCACTTGAATGCCTGAAGATGCCGAAAGGCGAAACCCGGGTCGTTGGTGACAAAATCTGTGAGAATGTACATAGTTTGAACGATTCAAATTTAGTACATATTTCCTCTTTGATTACCTATTTTATGGATTCGTGTGCAAAAGCCTAGATGGTTTTGATTTTTACATCACTTCTCGACAGTATTTTAGTGGACACGTGAGCGAATTTTTTTTTTCTTTAATCTTAACGCTTTCCAAAAGAGAAATGGAATGATTAATAAACTATCATTTTCGAGACATTTATTGAAATACATACCACTTGTCGACATCGCAAACAGGCATTGAATAAAAAAAAATAGAATCTAATATTCAAAAACAAAACATCTTTTTTGTATGTCATAATGAATAATTTCTCTTTCTTGTTCGATAATTCAGACTGGAGATATAATATTCGATATATATATACACGTTTTCGTTATATCATCTCATCGAAGTTTTAGACAAAAAACAATAATAAAATTATTAATCACGTTTATCTTCATGAACAAGTATACTGTAGACGTCTTTCTTTATAATTACTCTCCCTGAATAGTGGAGACACATCTCTCTGGATAAATCCCGCTCTCTCGACACCTTCGCTTGCCAGACACATTTATCTCACAACACTCCGGCAAACTAAAGGGAAGGTCGAAATACCTACATTTACTATATACACCTACACTTATATCAGTGTAATGTAATCACGAATACTTAAGACTTTTTATACCGAATTAAAATAATATTTTTTTAAATCTTATACTTGTCTTTATCTATTAATCACAACTTTACTGGCCTCATGTAAAAATAAATACTGATTTCTTTTTTCTAATTTATTACAACATTTTAAAACAAACCTCAATAACTTAATGTAATATAATCAGAAATTTTAAATGTGTAAGCATGTTTTGTGTGATTCAATCTATGCTTTTTTTAATCTTAAATTTCGTCGAGTGCAACACGTGGTAAACTTTTAAAGTAAAGCAAAATCCACCCTTAATTACCCTGCTCGATCGAGCGCATTTATGTATCTTAATTTTTCCCGTGTGCAAGAAATCGTTCGAAACATATTTGACCACCAAAAAACACTTCTCGAATATTATATAATATAATCGTTTTATGGTTGGTATAAACCGTTTCCCACCTCAGAAGAAACATAATTACATGAGTGCGCATCCTGAACTTTACCCCTTTCTCGGTCCATTATTAATATTTTCTTTTCTTTCAACTATTTTATTACAAGTGCCATTATATTTGGAAATTCAAAACATAATATAAAATTAACGAGAAAGTACCCGTTCGTATGTTTGTAAGTTACGCTTACAAAACGCACAGACTTCTGCGTGTTAAACGTGATTTTTTTTTTAATATGCTTTAATACACAAAATTATGTTTTAATTTATTAATAAACCATCAAACCGATTTTTCAATGCATTTCAATGTATTGGGATTGATGAATAATCTAAATAAATTAAACAATTTTTACATTCTAAATTAGTATACACTGTAATAAGTTAAATTTACACCAATTCGTTTGGGCGTAACAACATCCTGCTTATGTTTTCAATTGCCTTCATCTATCAGCTTGTCTAGAATAGTTAACATCATCAGAATAACCGATCCCCCGCAGTGTAATATCGTGATTTATTTATAAAATATTTTTAAAAAGAAAACACACTTCACGTCGAGTCGAGTTTTCCTTCACTCGTTTAATATGAGTGGCAACACTGACGTCATTTTATATCACCATGTTTGCATTCCGGGGGAATGAAAAATAATCCTACATCTCAAGTTCTTAGGCTTATGACATAGATATACGGCATTAAAATGCCCATAAAAGTGATAAGTCGCCGACCGATGCGCAGCGAGGATTTATGAGCATCCGTCTTGCCTCTTTGCATATGCAGATACCCTTCTAGCTGGAGACTAGTCAAATATGGAAAAATCTAATTGCGCAAACAAGCCACTTTTGCATAACTTTGCATCGCATAATCAAAACCTTCAAAACAATTTATTGTCTGTATAATATTAACATCACATCTTGTGTTTATTTTCTAAAGCAATATCAATATACATAATAGGTAAGTCTTTTTTAATCACACTATTCTGAAGAATTTGTATGATAATTTTAGAAAATACAATATCGACTGTGGAAAGGAAAAAGGACGTAACCCTCAATTTTCCAAAACAGCTTTTTTTCGATAATCACAATGTATACAACTTGACACACATTCTATCAAAGGGATGAAGACTGAAAATGCCGAATAAGTATCTTAATTTAGCTTTTAAGTTTGAAAAAGATGACCTTGTAAAAAATTAAAACCAAGAAAAAACATTGAAATAAAGGTTTTTCCGAGACAATTTCTTTAATAAATATTAGGTTATGTCAATTAAACACCAATTTAGAAGTATCCGTGCATTTCAAGGTTGTGTATAATTCATAATTTGCATATGTCACAAAATCATCAAAACACTTTTTTAGAGCCTCCTGTAAAATTTGATATGTGTGGGTTATGTCCTTTTTCCTTTCCACAGTCGATATGGTGAAATGGTGCAAGGGTGGGCTGGAGGGGGCTCGAAGAGGTTCGCGCGAGCCTCTTGTTAAATTTTACTAAGGCCTGCGAGCTCTTTCTTAAATTAAGAGAAACAATATTCTCAGATAAAATTAGTAAAAACTGAAATTTCTGACTTGTATATTATCTACGACTACTTCAGTATACACATCAGTACATCTTTAGTAATTTAAATTCATTAGTTTACGGTAAATTGCATATTGTTACATATTATAAGTTTGTTAAATAACAATCGATTGATTATTTAAGTATTGCATATAATTGCATAGGAGTGATAAAAAAAACACTTCTTCCCCAGAACACCGAGAATTGTTTTGAGATTAAGCGAGTTCCTTGTTAACGTATTGGCAGACCACCGCTGAAATGGATTAGGTGACTGGAAAATCTTCTCCAAAATTACCAACAACCATTCAAGGAGACTGCACGCTTAAATTGAATGTCAATAGACTAGCATTTCTCAAATGTTCTACCGCAAATAAACACTAATGAATGTCACAGATTAAAAATATCAAAGTATTTTAGTCCTACAGTTTTTAATATTTTTTATGCGTTGATAGCTATTTCGGCTTTCGCCATCGTCAGAACATATATAGTGCATATTTTTTCAAATTTAAAAGCTAAATTTAGATACTAATTCGGGATTTAAAACTAACATCCTTTTGATAGAACGTGTATCATGTTTGATACATTGTGATTATCGAAAAAAAGCTGTTTTGAAAAAACTGTGGGTTACGTCCTTTTTTCTTTCCACAGTCGAATTAATAAGCATATTACCGGCGAAAATAGCTAATTTTAACGCATTTGGGTCGAGTACAATATTTTTCCAGTCTTCTTTTTTAAACGTATTCCCGTTCTATGCAAAACAGCAGTGTGAAAAAGATGGAGTTAAGAATATTGCAGGAATTGAATCTTGTTCTCTATGTAAAAACGGTTTCGCGACGAAATAATATTGGGAAATGCTGCACTGGACTTCTACTGTAAATAGTTAATGTTTTTATTGTTTTACATCCAAAATTTATTTTATGAAGTAACGCGTTTCATGTACGTATACTGTATTTTGAATTAGTATTACAATTATATACGATATTGTCGGTAATTACTTACCTTTAATAGATAGATGACGGTAATTTGAAATCCTGAATCTCGAGGGAGTCTCGTGACCCTTGCAACGTAACCCTTTGATGGTGTCACTTTATTTACACGGCCTATAGCGTTTTAGTGAAGTTGTGTATCACAGACATAATTTATACCGTGTGCCTTGGTTTTGACGTAGCTAGGAATGTTAAAGTTCTTTGCTTTATGTCCTGTGGGAAATGTGATCGCCGACCGCCTACAGCAGTGGTTCTCAAACTTATTATAGTCATGAACCCCTTTGAAAGCAAAAACCTGACCATACACCCCTTTTAAAAAAAAAATATTTTTAATGCCGCCTGAAATGGTATTTTTTATCCATGTCCGTTTCCAATGTGTAGCATATGGCATCTTAAAGGAGATATCTTAACTATCTTCTTTAAGAGGCCTGCAAGAACTTTTTGTTACTCAGTCGCTCAAACTTTTACAAAAATAGTAGTAGGGATAGAAGGATAAGGCTAGGACAGGAATAATGAATAACTAATCGCTCTCACTACGCCCAGTTATTGAAGGATCGGAAGGGTAGGGAAGAGGGAATTTTTAGACATCACAAACACCCATGCCTTCGAACAGAAATGGATAAATCGATTGAAAAAATGCTGTTCGTAGTGGGACTCGAATCTGTGAGATCTGGCACGGAAGCCCACAACGCTAATCGCTGCGCCATAGGACCCGATATAAAATTTATGCAATTTAACTATTTGTTTAAAACAGATAAACGAATCTTACGTTTTTCATTATCTACTACAGGAAAATAAACTTATCCCTCTCGCTACGCCCAAGTAAATGGTGATGTAATTTTTTTAACCTTTCCTGTCCTAGCCGCAAGAAATTACACCAATTAGACACCAATAGTCACATTATCTTAACTATCTATATATTAATAGCCGATAAGGTCCGTTTGTTTGAGTGAGTGTGAGTCCTCGATTTCACACCTTCCAGTCTCCACTTTTTTATTAACACTAAATTTATATATTAAAAGTCGATAAAATAATCACTCGCTTTTCACTTTTCACAAATGTGTGCGTACTGATGTCCTCGAGACTTCTTCTTCTTCTACGAAATGTATTTAATTTGCGTAAATTTTCAAATTAATAGATAATGAAATGAAATAAAATAAAATAAAATACAATAAAATTAAATTAAATTAAATTAAACTAAATAAAATTAAACACAATGCAACAAAAATCTCACGTTGCTGGGCAACGGGCTTACAGCTAGTCTGTTTTAATGAGTGATACAATGTTTATAATTTAGGTATTATTAAATTATAGTTATTTGGTCCTATTGGTTAAGAAAAAAAATCGCTCTTCGCACTATATTATTACTCTTACTATACATATATTATTTAGTGAAACTCTTCTTATAATATCGAAATCTGGTTTATGCAGCACGGTGCTAATAGGTTTTTCACCAATAGTGTGCTGCTTTCCGGACTTAGCAATCAGTAAAGAAATGTTATAAGAAGAACGCAGTTTTTTGGAGACGTATTTTTCAAATAAGCAACACTTTTTTCAACGACAGGCAATTTGACAGCAGACATGTGATTTTGTGCTCAGTTTGGTTTGCCATTTCACCATGAATTGACTTCCAATTGAAAAACGCTTTGCAAATTTATTTTGAAAGTAGTGGTTAAGTTTTTTTTTTAGTTTCACGTTTTTTTCAGCGATAAAGCTCATTTTAAGTTCACAGCTCGTTATTGAGATGCCGTAACACTCGCAAATAGTAATTGGTTGGTGAACTTTTGGGCTGGTGGAATCAGTCTTCAAAAATTATGCCAGCCAAAACGTTACAGTCAATGAAGAGCGCTACAGATCCATGATTACTGATATTTATGGACCTGTGAATTGACCTCATTCAAAATGATATTCCTTTTATTTCAAACCAAAAAACACGTGTTGAATGAATGCACTTTATATATCGTACAAATCAGATCTAAATTGTTGTTTGGACGTTGGAAGACGTTCCTGTAAACCTGCATTAATACGGCTGCAATCTACTTGATTGAGCGGAAGATGATTGTCATTATTTGTTTTCTTATGTACTATAATTATATTTTTCTCAGGTCGTAAAAATTGTTAGCATTTTTTTTAACTTTCATAATAATAAAAAAGCTGTCAGGAGTATTTTAAATATCTATTCTACCGCGGACCCCCTGGCGGTGCACACGCACCCCCAAATGATTTTTAATTTGTTACGGACCGCCTCAGCAGTCTCACAGACCCACTTTGAGAACCACTAGCCTACGGCAACCGATAAACGTCAGTAGTAGCAGTATAATAATAACCATGTAACCTGTGAACTGCTGAACCATTTCAAACACTGTGAGTTGCTAACACCATCTGATGGATTTTTCTCGGATCATTAATATTGTATGATCAGTATTATTGAATAACACAATTGTTTTTGCTTACCGGAACCAGTGGGGTAGCTAAAAATGGAGCCCTCGTGCAAACGTCACACAAGCCCCCACCCAGTGGCGTAGCAAGGAGGGTGTCCCCGGGTGGCACATTTTTGGGGGTAGCATTTTTAGAAGAATTATATTTATACGTAAAAAAAATTAAGCCACCAGAAGTAAAAACTCCTAGTTCATGAATAAAAAATAATAGAAGTGATTGAAAAACAACCTTAGGGGAAGTATTGAGGGCGGCAAATTCAAGAAACGCCCCGGGCGGCAGGACCCCTTCCTACACCACTGCCCCCACCTCACACGATTTGTTATATCGAGTATGTATACATTTGGGCCCTTATGCATTGCACGACCGATTCTTGAAATCGGGCATCCATATCTCGTGCAAGAAATCAGATATTTCCGTTGAGTGTTCTCCAAATATTTTTTGTACCTGTTTTTTTTTATTATGTTAGGCTTAGGTCTTATTCCACCGACAAATGTCAAAATCGTAAATTAAAAATAATCAGCATAATGATTTTTTCGTATACGACTTGAATGTCGGTTTCTGAAATTGAGTCCCTGTCCTAAACATTGATTAAGCAAAATACATTGAGAACTAATTTAAAATGTCGTTTTGCACGAATGCTATTATTCATTCAATTGCCACAATATTATACTCATTAATAAAATGTAATGTCAGTTTATAATTTTATGGGAAACACTCAAATTCGTTCTCACCGAATAGCGGTTCTCACCCTCTACTCTACTCTGTTTGCAGATAATTTACAACACTTCTAGAGTAAGTTGTTTGTTTGTTTAGTCTTGCATTAAATCTTGCTCGTATGTCTTGGTTTCTCGTTTATAACGCATACTGTACTATATAGTATATGCATATATATCATATATCATGGATATTTTAAAAGAAGTAAGAATAAATATTATCATTTGTCAATTAATTACATTTTTCCATAACTGAAAAAAGACGCGACACATCGGCGTGTCGACTGTACGCTAAGTTAAATAATTGTGTCGACTAAATGGTTAAATCAACAGTTTTCGAGCTGTTTTTTTTATATGAAATCCTTTTGAAAATTCACGCGATCGCGAATATAGATTCTGTGTCGAGTCAAACCTAAAATATATTCCGGAGAAATCGACGCTTTTTTCTAGTCTCCTTTTGCTGGTTCCCGGAAAATTTTAATAAAACAACCCGAGACTTGAGACTTGCTCTGTTATATTCTTAATAAAATAATATAAAAAAGATTTTGTTCATTCAATACAAATATAGTTTGTTTATTTATATATACAATAATACATTGCAAAATCTTTGTACATTTTGTAAGTCATTGAAAAGGGTAAGAAACTTTCAAATTCTTCCATTTATTGATAAAATATATATAACCATTGTAATTACGTGTGAGTTGCATATGCTAGTTTGCAATAATAACTATATAATTCTTAACACAATCTATGATTTTCAAGGGAAATGGTTTCAACGGCAAAATTAAACGAAACATACTACGGTCACGAGAAGCGAGAATTTCCCAGGACATGAAAAAAGCCGAGACTTCAGAATCCCTGTATGTAATTGACTGGTGATTGAAATTTATTTTCTTATTTCAGGAGCTGAAAGAGAGTTTTAATTATGGACTGTTTTGTCCGCCAGTTAATGGGAAGGCAGGAAAATTTCTCGACGAGGAGCGGCGATTGGGAGATTACCCATTCAACGGCTCCGTGGGGTATTTAGAAGTGAGTAATTCATAATTTCAACTGACTTCAAATAAACATAGACAAATGTTACTCCTAAACACTGCATCGGTGATTAATTATTCAAAGGTAAATTTAAATTTCTGCGGTGTTAAAAAAAACTAAGCACGAATATTTACTTTATTTGATATATTTTACGGTCAATTTGAATTATTCACAAATTGATTTGTATAAGGAAGGGGTTGAAGACGTTTATCTTTTTGTATTTCAAATTATTTTAGTAAATGATACCATTATAAAACCTATTTATGTTTTATTATCAAGATTTTAATAAATCAAGAAATTACCTTACTTTCTTTGTTATAAATTATAAAGCTTTTTGTATACATTATTTTTAATTATTCCGTACCTATCTATCTATGTACATCAACAATGTGCAAAACCCACGACTCATGTATGCTTTTAGCACAGCTATTGCATTGCTTCATGAATGACACCTATTTTTTATACATTAATAAATATGTTTTCTCATATAACTCAGTGGCGGTTCCTGAACTAAAATCTTGGGTGGGCTAGAGGAAAGTTTAGCATTGTATACTATTTACGAAATTGTGTATTTTTCCACTTCACCTTGTACATTAATCTACAAACAAACAAATGCTACGACACTACTGCAAAGCATAAATTACTATATAATAAAATCAATGCTAATGTAAGTAAGAAATAATAAAATAATAACCTTAAATTCGTCTCTTTCAAAGTGAAATAACAAGTACAAAAATCAATACAGAGCTGTCACTAAGAGTCAATACCTGTCACTTTCATACAATACAACGATATTGGTATCTGTGTTTGAATGTATGGGTGGTCATGGGCAAATTCAATTTAGCCCCAACGAATGACAGAAGATTGATAATTTGACGCACAGTCGTGTGAGTTTGATGACGTTTCCGTACATACAAATAATCTAATCGTGCTTGATTGCGCCCCAGTGTAAGAGAAAAAACACGGGCTACATCTTTCAAGGCCCTGAGTCGTTAATACGTAGGTGTTGCCAGACTGACGTCACGTTGCCTGTTCTCTATGAAGTATTTATAGGGTTATTGTTTTTTTTTATGCCAGCTCAGTTTAAAATTGTAATACAAAACACAATCGAGAATATTATTGACAGAGGAAATATTATCTTATATTGACAGAGGAAAATCAAAACAAAGATATTGTATTCATTTGGGAAAGGTTAGTTACGCTTATAAATGTATTTATTTTATTCAGCGGCTAAATTGCTGTTTATTTTTATTCAGCCATCTAAAGTTTTGGGTGAAAAATGCAGGTCGGGCTTAGCCCACCTAGCCCAGTACCTAGAACCGCCACTGATACAACTTATGATCTTCAGTAGTGAAAAAAATAAAAGTGATTAGGGACCACCTATCTACACTTTACCTTGATTCAATAATAAATGCTGCAAACATTTTAAAAATATGTATATTATATTTGAAATAAAAAGTGAGGAATAATAATTATGTTGTATTTTATTTTAGTTGAAATATAAGAGGCGAGTTTATAAGATGCTGAAACTGGATGAGAAGCAATTGAAAGCTGTTCATACGAAAACAAATTTGAGAAGATTCATCGACTACGTAAACCATGGCCATGTTGAAAAGATCACTAAATTCTGTTCCAAAGGACTCGATCCCAATTTTCACTGCCAAGACACAGGAGGTAAATAAACATTTGGAGTTTTCTTCCATTTCTTTAAAATTATTGAATTATTACTGATTTGTTTGTTTTATATTCCAAAATAAATTCTGTTAGCATGCTTTTACTCCTTTGATGATATTCATCATTTATTTATTTTTCCATTATGCAAACTCTGTTTTGAAAATAACATGCTGAATCTGATTCTTCATTTGTGAATTATTTTTATAGACTCGTAATCAAACTCCAAAGAAACGAGGCCAATGGCGTGTTTTAGTATTACATAGATATTATAATAAAATAGCAAAATAGTTTTGAATTATAGAAATTGTTTTATAGTTATTTCAACTTCACACAATCGTCTAGTGTTCTTGTAGAACTAAATAATTACCTATTTTTACCTTACTATTATGAACTTCCACCTAGGTCGTGCCAATTCAATCGATAACATGGGATGGGATAAAAAAAATCCTTAGTAATGAGAATGAAATAAACTTTTTTCTTGTAATTAATACGTAACATAATTTACTTACGTTTGACAGAAACACCTCTCACGATGGCTGCATCTCAGAAGAAACCTGCCAAAATTTTAATATCCCTTGTAAACGGTGGAGCGCTCTTAGACTACCGAACTAGAGATGGCAGCACTGCAATGCATAGAGCTGTCGAAAAGAACTCCCTCGAGGCGGTCAAGACTCTCCTAGAGCTCGGAGCTTCTCCTAATTACAAAGACGGGAAGGGACTCACACCCCTTTATCTGTCGGTAACCAATAAGACTGATCCCCTCTTGTGTGAGAGCCTTCTTCATGACCATGCCACCATCGGTGCTCAAGATCTGCAGGGATGGCAGGAAGTTCATCAGGTACGTAATTATAAAAATATCTATAGCAATTTTAAGTGCACATCACACCCCTCTTGTAGAAATAATTATATCCGTAATGATCCTTGAAAATTTATGATCAACATAGGTCGGAAAACTTATTGATCGCTCCAAAATACGTGTGTCTAAACTTTGTGTAAGCCACATCCCATATATTAATTGAGTTTTTTTTCGCATAACACCTAAATAATCAATTCTTTTACCAGTTTCCACCATCTTGCACACTGTACTCGCTGATTTTAAAAAGAAAAAAAATATTTTACTACACTAATCTAAACCACAATATCATTAATTAAAAACACCGTACAATTCTATCCAACCAGGCTTGCCGTAACGGTTTGATCCAACATTTGGATCATTTACTTTTCTACGGAGCCGATATGAATGGTCGTAACGCTTCCGGAAACACTCCTCTGCACGTGTGCGCGGTAAACGGCCAAGATTCGTGCACTCGGCAACTTCTTTTCAGGGGTTGCGATAGAGAAGCCCTTAATTTTGCTAACCAAACACCTTATCAAGTTGCCGTTATTGCCGGCAACATGGAACTAGCAGAAGTCATCAAAAATTACAAGCCTGACGATGTCGGTAAGTGTCTTTTGATCGCATATAGATGGAGAATGTTGTTATCAATGGAGCATGTCAAATTTATCGTAGAAGTGTAACCAAATACTGTAGCAATGATCACGTTTTCAAATATGTCACGCGAATGCTTAAAAAATCCTGGTGGTGATTATTTGTACTACTTTTCTGATAAAATATATTATTATCAAAGTGACATTACAAAATATTTCATATAAGTTTTAATTTTCGCCACTGTAAGCTTTTCCATTATTTCTGACTTGACAATGCTACGTATTTGGTACATCTGTGTGTAGTCATGCATGTATGTTTGTATATTTTATTGATAGGCTTTGTAAAATAATTGATATGCCATTTTTCTTTACGACATGTAATTTTTTATGGCTGACTTCTTAAAAGATTTTTACAAAAATTATTTCATTACAATAAGCATTAGCAAAATATTTTACTAGATAATGTTTTTGAATATTTATTTACTTAATAAGATACTTTCTATATTGTTTACTAGCATGGCATTAAAAGAATACATATTTTTGTCTCATCCATCATCTGAGCTTCGTATGTGTGATAGATATTGACTTTAATTAATACCTAAACAATTTTCCAATGTTTATCTCATATTTGAATAATGGTGATGGTTGTATATATGAATCAAAACTAAAAAATGTGTCAATAACAACGAAACCTATTCGATACATTCCAGATTAATAAATTTAGAGTAGGTAGTTTATGAAATGATTTTATCATAAGGGATATTTTTCTTATTCATTTAAATAATAACAATTATATCCAAAATCAAATAAAACAAAGCTATACAAAGTATATTCAAATATTCATGCTAATCTTATAAACTTGTAAATTTTTAGAGCACACAGTATTTTTAAAGTCAATTCGATAATATAATGAGTATTGGAAGCGTATAAATATAGTATTTTTAGAAATAAGTAATTGCTGAGAATCTCTCGAAATTCCAATTAACACTTTTTCAACAATATAAACCTACTGTAATCTATAACACAATTCATTGCGACAATGTTGTTGGTAAACCATCAGACCTCCCTCGCATGCATTTTTCACTAGAAAAAAATACGAATATCCCCTAAAAAGAATCTCATTCACAAGAAAACTTAAGTTAACTTAAATTACAACGTACTATTATGGCAGTGTTGTCATCATTAAAATTTGTTGCTGGGTACATTATACTATAATAATTCAGAATATATTTGTTTATAATATAATCACAATATACATGAGCTAACCCTGTTATGTTTTGAATTACATTCTAGGCATTATTTAAATTACAGTACCAATTAGTCATTTCTGAAACTGAAGGCATCATAATATCACATATTTAATCATCATAGACAATAAAATATGTCTTACATTAACCTATTTCATGAATATTGTGTGTTCGACTATAATATACCATTGATTGTTATGAATGTATTCATAAACATTGAGTCTCTTTGCAAATGAGATTGTTTTTTGTAATGCTCTCTAGTAAAAAATCCGTGCAGCAGAATCATAAAGGTTTACCTTATTTTTTTCATTGAAAAAATTTTCAATGAAATTTCAAAAACATAATCTCCCATATCCTCCTAGCCAAATTTTCGCAGACAGAAATCTATGTCAAATGTGATAGTTGTGAGACACAGTTACATAAAATAATTTATGATCATTTCCGGTTACCTATCGTGGTTATACTTGATATATTTACAGTGACTTAATAATAATTTGGCTCTGTATGGATGATATTTTCTTTATAAAAATATTAGTCTTGCATCTGCGTAATATTGATTTTGTGGCTTTCGTAAAGTTGATTTTTTTTACGAATGCTGAAATTTTGACTTATACGCTTTATTATATCAAATAGTTTTATATGAATTTTCATGCAGTAAAATATTATTTATAAATTAAATATCACTATTTGTAGAGACGTGCCCGGGGAGATATCCCCATAATAAACGTTAAAATCAGTTATTCATTTATTTCTGGCCATCGATTTATTTACTTCATAATGCAAGTGTGACTTACTTAATATTGGTTTATGAGATTCAATAAAATATATTAACAACAGGAAAAAGTGACTTGTATTTTTTATTTGGTTATTTAAAGTAGGTCACTAAATTCATTTAATCATTTTAAATATTTCATAATGTCAGTAAAACAGAGTTTTATATCAGATGATAATTATCTAGACATACTGTTCAACCTAAATAAGATGTCATTAATATATAGAAAAAACAGTCAATGTATGCTCGAAATCATCTCTATAAGAGTATTGATTTTCTTTGGCACTTCGAATACTACATTTATTTATTTTATTGATGGGGGAAAAAAGCTATCTGGCAGTAATTGATAAATTAAAAAATATATTGGTTACAAATCAATCGTAATTTAAAAATGAATACCCTTGTAAAACATGCATCTATATGTATAAGAATAGTATCCAAAATAATAATACAGCTTACGTAACTTAATTGTGAAGTAAAAAATAACAAAGAAAGTCGTACGGGACAGAATTGATTATTTCTAAATATTAAATGCCCGGGAGCCCCCATCCCGAGCGAGGCCTTTGAGTAAAATGCCAAAGTGACATTTGGTGTCACGTTGCAGTGCCGTTCCGAGGGCCGCCCCGCTACAATCCCAAGCGGCGTTCAGGATTAGGGTGGGGGGGCTGGCTCGGAGTAGCCGGCGACCGTTTATCGATGGCCTCCACCCTTTCCCGAATCCCTTGCGAAATCGACGCCCTCGCCTTACTGAGAAGAGTTTCCTCGTCGCCCTGCTCTTCCGACCGCCCGTTCAGTTCCGCCAGCTCCAGCGTGTCCGACGCCAGTCACCCCAGTCACGAAGATAACGCCAGCATCGTCACAGGTACGCTTACATTTTGACATTGACAACAGTATACTCTCTAAACGTATCCGTCCGATGCGAACGAATCTGCTGCGCAAATCGTTCTAACCGCGGATGCGTTTACAGTTCTTGCATATTCCGAACGCTGACTGTTACCGAGTCTACCTATAATATTAAATGTAATAAACAATAAGAAGCGAGTATCGCAACCATCACCATCCATCCACCGTCTCTGCTCATTTTTTTACTATTCATTCTAAAACTCTGCATGATGTTAATGTGCATTCTGTTTAGTTGATATATTTATATTTACCTTTGTTATTGATTGTTTATTACACTCTTGGCATTTTTTTTTTATCTGTTTGGCTGTTATATAAACCGGCTTTTTTTAAGAATATATTATTAGATTTAATAGATAATTTGAAAATTTACAAAGGTTAGGCGTAAGGTAGTTGTCTATTACTGACAATAGATATTTCATTGTAATAGGGGGACCCGAAAGTATTCGCGTATTTTTGAGACCATATGTTTACCTCAGTTCGTGTCTGGACACGGTGACGGCAACATCTGTGTAAGTTTTTTTTTTTTGTAGAACTATGGTTTAACATTATTTTCGTGCATAAATTTTTTTTTTATTGTTAAGGGTAAGATGTCCAGACCCGAAACTAGCGAAGTTCACATCCGGCATTGTATGCTGGTTTTTTTTGATTTGGGTTGGAATGCCACAAAAACTACTAAAACGCTCAAAGATCTTTATGGTGAAGTGGTTACAGCTCGCAGATGTCAATATTGGTTTCAAAAATTTAAATCGGGCAACAGAAGTTTAATTGACGAGCCGAGATGCGGAAGGCCTTCAAATTTTGACAATGAGGCGCTGAAATCTCTAATCGAGTCGGATCCACGACAAACAATCGAGGAATTGTCGCTGAGACTCAGATCCCCATGGACCACTGTACAAACACATTTAAAACTCATCGGTAAAACGAATAGGATGGGTGTATGGGTACCGCACGCCTTGACCGAAGCCAACAAGAACGAGCGACGCAACACGTGCCTCTCCTTGCTTACAAGACAAAAAAATAGTCCCTTCTTGAATAGCGTTGTAACTGGTGACGAGAAATGGGTCGTTTACGATAATAAACGACGCAAAAAACAATGGCTTTCTCGGAAAGAAACCCCAGTTCCAACGCCTAAGCCGGGATTGACCATAAAAAAGGTCCTTTTATGCATATGGTGGGATATGAGGGGGATAATTCATTACGAATTACGAAAGGGATCGAAGATCTGCCAAAACGATGGGAAGATGTGTTGAATATTGATGGAGCTTATGTTTTATAATTTACTTGTAAATTTTTTGAAATAAATAAAATTGAAGTTTTTAAAAAAAATACGCGAATACTTTCGGGTCCACCTAATATTTTTTTAGATTAAGTTATATTATTCTTTTTTGGAAAAGAGCACAACTTTTGTAGAGCGAAAACAGCCAAGAGGTCTGCAAAAATGATGAACTGAAAAACAACTTAATTTTTATAAATAGTTCAAACTTATAGTGATTTTTTTTGTATATCCATCAGCTTTTTTCCAGCGACTACATTTTGAATTTTTTAGCATAGCTTATTGGTTTACTTATTATATTACGACAGATGATGTGTCACATAATTTTCACTCATTCAATATAAAATAAAGTTATTGAATTATGAATTACATTTCATCATTTCTTTGTCTATATTTTTTCAATAAAGTGATGTAAATTAGAGAATCAAAACAAAGCATATATTCATGACAAATATTCAATCATATGCACTGACATTTGTTCCAACCTCCTTATGTTACAGACATGTTAAATCAATTAGATATATTTACTTACTGATTCATTTTGTTTTTACTCTTGATATAACGGTATAAATGAGGAATCGCATTAAAAGATTTTAACTCTACAGCGCTAGTTATCATTTTTGTTTGCAATTTACAGTACGGAAGTGATAATTATACCATTAGCTTAATCATTGTATATATCATTGTATTTGTCCAAGTATTGCTGTATCAGTACTTAACATCTAATAACATTCCAGTGGTTGGATTTTCTATTTCAGACAAGAGCCTGGGAGACGTTAGCGATATAATATCAAACTCGAGCGGAGTGGGAACCGCAAACTCGGACACGACGACAAGTTCTCTCGCCATGCCGGGTACGACCGTTGTCTGCCTCGAAAACTATGACTCCGGTTTGCACGGGCACTTGAGAATCACGCAAGGAGATATCATTGAAGGTAAATTGCTATCTGTCATCCCTCTTTGTGTACAAAACAATGCACTGTCTAAGTTGAGTTTACAAATAAACAAATTGATCAAGAAAAGCTACAATAAGCTCGTTTCTAGCCAGATCATTGGCAACGGCAGATATTAAGTCAAACATAATTAATATGATAAACTAGAATCCTCTACACCGAAAGATAAATTATTTACCACCCTACCCTAACCTACCTCAACCAGTTAAATAACAATGTTATCAATTTAAGTTGTATACACTATTTACATATTTAAAAACCAACATCTCCCAAATGTAATATTGTATATAGGTGTCATACTAAAATTATAAAATGAATATATTTCCAGTGACGGGAACTACAGACTGTGGGCTGTTAGAAGGTGTGTCACGGGGTGGCGGACGTGGTTCATCGAGTGGAATTTTCCCACCCCACTGCGTACAGGAGGTTCGACTGCGACAAGGACCCATCAATCTGCCTCCATCCGCCATGAACCCCAACAGTATTATTGGAAATCGGATGATGGGACGTAGAGAACATAATAAAACATACAGTGCCACAGCTCCTAGAATAAAGAAAGTGTATGTATATCCTTAAATTATTATTAATAATGATTTGGAGAATTTCAGATTTATCTTATAGGTGTTTAAAGAGACGAAACTTAAATAATTCTAGAACTGTTTCAAAACTGGCTTAATTAACCGTTTGAATACCGCGCAAATAAATCTTTAATATGTCCCAGAGATACTGCGTGTTTTTGAGAAAAATAATTTTGCCTAATATACACTTGAATTCGATATTTTAAAAACCTATATTGACTCAGTATAAATAGCACTCACTACACATATTCATCAAAATATTGTTTATATTCTATTAAAATACCAAGTATTTCATTTTTTAAATGTCTTGGAGATTCGTGTCCGCTTGGCCTTAGTCCTGTTCTAGCCTTCTCCTTCTTTCCCTACTACTTACTTTGAAAAAAGTGAGGTTGAGCGACTGAGTAACAAATAGTTCTCGTAGAAAAAACTTCTGTTGAGGTACCTCCATTAAGAGGCCATATGCTCCACTTTGGGAGTGGACATGGATTTAAAAAAAAAAACTATTATCAATAATCTTATTCTTTAGTAACCTGTCGTGTATCCAAGTATAAAACATCATAGATACCAATGTCACTTTTTGTAATTTTTAGAGGAAATAATATGGAATATCGAACTGTTGTTCTTCATCGAGCAAGTCGAGGTTTCGGTTTCGTTCTAAGAGGAGCTAAAGCCTCTTCACCTTTGATGGAAATGACTCCTTCCGAAAGATGTCCAGCCCTGCAATATTTGGACGATGTAGACCAAGGTGGTGTTGCAGACATGGCCGGTCTAAAGAAAGGAGACTTCCTTGTAGAAGTAAGTGATCTCCAAATTCAATAAAAGTTGCCCATTACATTTACACCCGATTCTTTCTTACCTAGTTTTTAACTAACGCTGTCTATGAAAACAATGGACCAATAATGGTTTTAAACTGGTATTTTGTCTTCAACACTGCTATGATCACACTATCAAAACTATTTATTTATGTTAAGTCATACTGAATATCTCCTTTATTCAATTAAACAATCATGCAAATTTAATGTATCTTATGAAAACTTTGTAAAGTATATTTTTTCAATTAATTTTAGCGTAATTTGAGCATCTAATTTTATTAGACTTTAATTTCAAATAATAAACAATTTCGATAAATTTTAAAAAAACTTATGTATACATGCATACAATTAAAAGATAACACAACAATGAAAAAATAATACAAAATCACAAAAAAAAAAAATATAAGGTGAAAAATACCAGTACAAATAACATGAATATAAAAATCCACATCTCCATAGATGTTCATGTAACGATCAGTTACAATTAAATTATATTTACTGACAATTAACTGAACACCAAATCGATCTTAAAGCAGCACAAACAAACTCTTCATGTTGAATTTTACACTTATTTGAGATTTTAGCATCTATTCTCATATTTTACGAATTTCGCATTTCTTGGCATCTATTTAGCATGTATCGCGAAATGCTAAAAATAAGTATAATATAGGCAAAAATAAGTTTATATATTGAATTGAACCAAGTAGTGGTCCCAATGGAACCAATGCAAGACATACATACCATTTTACTGCAGCAAAATGGTATATTGTTATTTCACATAAAAATCAATGCATTTTTTTAATTTCAGATTAATGGTGAAGATGTATCATCTGCTTCTCATGAACACGTAGTGGACTTGATACGCGCCTCTGACTCTTTGGTGTCAATGACAGTGATTTCCGTAAACCAATGGGCGTCTACCGGCCCCACATCTACAGGAGGAGTTCCATCCAGTAAATCAGTAGCGCAGCTTTCGCATGCAGGACAAGGAGGACTGTCAACTAATGCGGGCGCACGCCAGTATGCAACGCTTCCGAGAAAGGCTGGCGCCGCTCCCGGAGGACGGTCACCAGCCCCTGCACCCCCCAGAAGAGATCCGCGCACAACTCTCAGTGTAGGAAGGGCCAGAGCCAAGTCCATGGTTGCCGGCTTAGGTCAGTTCACTTAATGCTTGTCTTTATCAAAAAATCATATCTACCTAACATGTTGATATACTATTAAGGAATTTTAATCGAGAATATCTGTCAGGTCTTTTTCCTCAGCTTTTTTTTTGAAGCAGGTGGTACCAAATTGTCCAACAAAGTATGTTCAAATTCTAGAAAAAATGAACTCTCTTTTCATTCATGTTTTTGTTTTTAGAAAACGGTGGAGAAAAAGACGATTGCTCAGATCAGCTCGGTACAGCGAAATCTTCATCAGCTGAATCGATTCAGCAGCAGGGTTTGGGCGGTTCAGGAACTGGCAGCGGAACTTGCACTCCGGTCGCCCCGCGGACTGCTTCCATTCGTTCGCGTCTTCCATCATCAAGAATTACCACTACTGAACTCGAAGAGTTGTTCCAAAGACAACAGCGGCATAATTCTCACGGGTATGACTATTTAACATTTTATTTCACTGTTTATATAATATAAAACATAGGTAATTTATAAATGATAATCAATCAACATACAATCAAAAATTTCCGAAAACTCTTGAAAAATTCTCCAACAAGTCGAAAATGTTATCATAATTTACTAAATCATACATTTCCCTCGTCATTATACTGAAAGTTACAACCAATTTTCGCATCTTATTTTATTGATTTTTGTTATCATTGTGACCTAAATGATAGATAAATGTATACCAGCATAATTTAAAAATTGTTAAAAGTTTCTACACAATGCATTGTGGCAAAATAGTCATCGCCATTGACAATTAAGACTTCATATTGAAAAACTAGTTTTGCTGACAAGTATGTTTCATTGACATAACAATATTTATTTAATTTCATTGAAAAAAGTTGATGCTAAAATTTACCGAATTAATGAAAAGTGTACTATTTATTTACTCCTAAGTTTGCGTTCGGTGTTGTCTTTTGAGGATGTTTGTTATTTAAAATGATTGTATCTACTTAGGTTCGGTAATAACGCAATGATGATCACCTCCACATTCCAAGACGGACTGTGCTCCTCGCCATGCTCTCCTGCGAAAACAGCATCAGGTCGAGTTTACGCCAGTGTAGCTGAAATGAAAAGATCCAAAACAAAGGTTATTATAATAATGAAATAAAGTTAAATATATTTTATATTAAAATACTGAAATAAACACTAGCAAGCTCGTTGATGCTAAAATAATTATATTTCTCATGATTCTATATCAAATTTTAAGTGTCAATGATTCTATTAGCAATATCAATTCTACATTTTACTTTTAATTTTGATGTGTGAATCATTATTCATATTAATGATTATAATAATTTATATTATACAATATCACTAATAAGTTAATATTTCTTTTACAGGGATGGAACCGTGGGCGTATTCCTATTCCTCGCGTTCCTGGCTCGGGAGAACTGAGAAGAGATTTCCACAGCACTCCGGATCTGTTCGCTTGTCATCCGCCGACCGTTCCCAATGCCCCGCCTCACAAGGGAAGCCGGTCACAAGAGGATATCAATAGTTTAATTTTTACTCATAAGTGTAAGTCTCTATTGCGAAAACAATTTTTATTATTTAAATTGTGCATTTATTATATATTAGATGAACCCACATAGCATAATTATACTATTATTTATTTTTTAAATTTTTTCAGTATCTCGTATCGGTGGATTGCCTCCTCCTTCCCACCCTCCCCCGCCTCCACCCACCTCAAAAGATCCACAGTCGGGTCAAGTTGTTGCAGTCGAGGTTGAAGTGGGCAGCGGTGTCCCTCAAGAAGAATTGCTACAATTATCTTCTGCGGGAGACATCATTTCGTCAATGTCCGACGGCGTGATGTCTTCATTCCGACCTGCCGACAACGCCAAGCTCTATGCGTCGCCTCGAGATGTCAACTCAGTGGCATACAGAAGTCGGACTCTTCCAAATAAATCACAGGTACAAATAAGATAATCAATAATGCATGTAACATTATTTTGGTTCTTTGATATATTATAAATAAAGTAGATGAATATGTTTGATTTTCACAGCACGATTTATTGCTGTCTAATCGTGTGCCGCCTGTGTGGTCGAGTGGTCAACATTGTTGGCTTCGGCTACGGAGGGCCCGGGTTCAAATCCCGGTACGGACAGTTTTATAAATTGTTTTTTCAATCGATTTATGATTTTCTGTTCAAAGGCATGGATGTATGTGATGTCTTGAATTCCCCATTCGGTTGCTGCTATAGCAGTCAACCGCGGTCTAAGGGTTAAAGATGTTTGCAATCTTTTGTTTCAGGTACGTAAATCACAGAGTTTACGTGCAGGAAGTGGATCTACATTTCAACCACAAAATGTGTCAGCGGCTGATGATCCCGCTAACCAATATGCTCAACCTTTCAAAACACATCGAAGCCATTCCAGTGCCAGCAATAAGAAACCTTTTATCAATCGACAAGTGAGTGATTCATTAATCTACTTTCCCTAATAATGAAATTCGTATGTACCAATAAATTTTAATTATAATACCTGTAACTGTATTATATTATACACTAAGTTGTGATACGGAAATATGAAAAGTTCATATAAAAAGCATATAGACCAATCAGAGTACACCTTTTTTCACTTTATGATAGATAATTCACCCGTTTTTTTCTAATTGATATTTCTTTTTCTGGTCCTATGTCCGAAATGTCGTAAATCAATCCATTGTAAGTCAAGGAAGACCCAATAAATTTTAGTGAAAAGATACTTGAACTTTTAAAAAACAAGATGACTTCTCAATGTGCAAAATATGTGACACTGCATCTTTCTTTCCTGTACACTTTACGTAATTAAATAACTTTCATTCAAAGATTTGTTTTATTCAAAATTTAGTCATTCATTATGGTATTTGATGATTATAGCTTTATTTTTGATGTTTTAGAATTCAGCAAATACTGGACCACCTCCAATACCCGAACCCGACTACAGCATGAGTGAATCTGAAGATGAAAGAGACGGACAGCATAGATGTCTTAAAGAATCAGATAATAATGGGGATACAATAATTAATCCCAATATTAGTGCACTTCAAATTGTGGCTGAAACCAGTGCAAATAGTAACGCTAGGTAAGACATATCTAAATATTTTCTTCGTATATTTTTTTAAAAAAACATTTTTTTTTAAATGGATTTATTTAAGTAAATAAAACAGATTCCACCATTCATATATCATTAAAATAAATTTAGGATTACACTTGATAAATTTTAAGTGTACTTATTTTCTGGAACCTGAAATTCTTCTCTCTTCTTTAGCTTTCAACTTCAATATTTTACTGTCTTACCACTAATTGAAGAATTCCAATGATATATGATAATAGCTTATAAATTTCATTGAATTTACAGTGGAAGCAGTTCCGGCTCTGGCTCTATGCACCACTCCTTCTCCGTTGACGAAATACAGAAGATACGGACGCAGCTGAAGAGTTCCAAATCTTATCCTGACGATTTCTCTTTGAAAAAAGACGGTCAAATTCAAGAACGTCGCGACATCGAAGGTAGCAATGACGACGGAGATAACTCATCTTCGGGAGTCAGCTCCGACCAAGAGCTCGTCAGGCCTCAAGAGAACGATCACGACCGAGCGAGAAACGCAAAGCTTCAAGCTAACAATAGAAAATACTCCCGCGACGGATGCAAACCGATGGATGCCATCGTTAATCTCGATAAAATGGGATTCAGGGATAAATCTGCCAAAGACCGACACAATGAAATCTCTTGCAAGAACACCAAAGAGAAAGTTTCATTCAATAGCAACGTAATGATCAAATCGTCGAACAACGTAATCACCACGGAGCCCGTGCACCTCAACAGTTCCTCTGAAAATATCACCGCCTCCCCTGAAACGCCGTTGCCTGCCCACAACGCCTACAGTCCCATCGCTTACTCCACCGTCAGCACTCCCAGCGGAACCGTCAAAGTCCTGAACCCCAACCCTCTCCCTCCCTGTAACACCCTCCAGCGGCACAATTCGCTCACCCGAAAGCAAGCCGCTGGCTACTTGCTCAAGAGAGACACCAAAGTGGGACAGTCGGCGGCGGAGCGTCTGGGAGTAAACGTTGCCAAGGCACCTTGCTTAGGGAAAGCCAAGACTCAGCAGGACGGCGTCAGCAAAGGAGGCGTCCTAACCAGAAACGCCGTCTCGCTGGCCCGTCTCCCTCCGCCACCTGAGGAAGGCGGCGACCTATTCGTACCGCCTCCTTTAGATTACGATCCTTCAGGATCGCTCAGCGGCGAAGACGAAGTGCCCCCCCTCGCTCCACCGCCGCAGTTTAGCGACCGAGTGCGAATCGTCGGCGCCCTCCCCAAACAGGGTAGCCGCTTGCACAGCCAGTGAACTCACAGCTCACTTTTCATACGTTTACACTTTTTACATCAAATTTGTATTCCGCTAATTAATTCTAGCTCTAATTATATGATAATGTAACATTTTTATACCCCTGGTTTTTTCATCGCGTGATGAAAGAAACATAGATATACCAAAGATACTGCTTTTATTAAGAATAATTTAATACATTTTTAAATAATGTAATTTTCTTAGATATTATATTTGACATTGATTGATTCGAATGCGAGAAACTTTAGAGTGAAAATGTATTTTTTTTGTATCAATTGTAAAAATTGTATCATCCCTGACAGTCAAAACAACTCGTATATGTTTCACTCATCAACCTCATCAGAGTTGTCTAGTTGCCGCGTAGCATTTTGGCCAGCGTTTTTATGGCACTAGACACGAACACAACAGTTGAGTAGTTTACATCGGATTCTTTTATCGAGCATACAGCATTATCGCAGACCACCACACAGAGCACTGCATGTGGCATCGTTTTATCAAGTATATAAGACCACAAACAAATTAAATTGATTTCATGGGAAGTAAGTCTGCATTGATATATAAATAAGTGTAAATTCATTAGCCTTTTTCTGCCTTACTCAATAACTTAATATTCCTGCAGTGCTTTTGACATTCATCAGTTACAATATATAAATCAATTAGTGTTTCAATAAATTTTTGATATGCAATAACATACATAGGAAGTTGCAGTACTCACATTTCCATACTGTCAGATGCACTGTCGTCAAAAACAATTCTCCCGAACTGCGACTGAATGTATTATTCCATATAATTAAAAGGCCAAATCAATTTTAAACATTAAATAATTATAATAATACATTATTTGATGAATTAATTTTGCTAATTTGTGTAATTTGACTATTTCAAGAGAATGGTCTATCTAGTGCAATTCATATGTTAAAATTTTGTTAACTGCGCTGCGTTTTCATTGAACAGTGATTATAACAATGTAGCAATCTGTAAATAGATATTTATTTTCAAATAAGATAAAGGGTATTATGAATTAGGCAATTTGAAAATTATAACATATAATCGTAAAGTGTTGATATTCCAAGCAGATCTTGTAGTGCAAAACTGTCACACGGTGAGGGTTGATTTAATGCATCTTTGCCATACATGCTCAACTCAAGCACAATATTCATACATTTTTTATTCATTAATATAAGAAAGATAGAATTAGTAAATGTTTCGAGTCACTAAAATAAGATTCTGTAAATAATTTTTAACAATATGTTTTATAACCTCGATATTTACACCTATTTAATGTTAACTAAGCTTTTAACACAACTTCGGCCATATTCGATAGGTTCACAATTTTATTCGTTATTTCCATATACTAAGAAAGTTGTAATATATTCATACTATGCCATAAAAGATATAAATAAAATTTATTTGAAAATTATTGACAAATATTAATCCTGCCAAATGAATATTATTGTTTGATCACTAAGTTATCGATGTTGCTGTACTGGTTGGTTAAATTTTATAAATGCAGATACATTATAAAATAAAACGTTTAATTTGTTATGTTACATATTGTGACATTCCCCAGTTAGGTAGAACAATCAAACGAAGCTGTCTAACAATATCTTTTGTAAACAGGCTACGAATGATAAAATTAGCTAATACATTGTCCATCGATTCATGACGCATGCTATCCATGCTACACTTATAGATGCATTTTCATTAGATGCAAAATTCAATGCGTTTTGTCCATTTTTTATAATATAGTTTATTTAATCGAATCTCATCTGAATTTCCATCATCGTCTGGCAATTTCTAAACACTAAATTTTAAATACCATTTCGTTTGTTTAATGACAGAACTCCTTTGTTTTGAGTTTTTTAACAAGGGTTTGCTGTAGTTATAATCAAGTATAAGCTTGTATCATGGCTGAAATTTGTAAATAAAGAAATATCATTATTAAAGAGTTGTTTTCCTGCCATCCTTGTTTTAAATCACTTATGTATACAACATAACCGAGTAGGTTTTCGTCTTGGGTGCCGTTCGAGTTGAAACCGAGAGATGTTGAACAGCGTTTGTTTGCTTGTGAACAGTTGCTTGGCAAAGACGGCTGAGATTTCTGCATCGCATTGTGACTGGGGACGAAAAATTGGCTCATTACGATAGCCCCAAGTTCAGAAAATTATGGGGATGGGCGAACCCCTTGTTAATTTAAGAGAAAACAATATTCTCAGATCAAATAAGTATATAACTGCAATGTCTGACTTACATGTTATCTATGACAGCTTCAGTATACACAGTAGTACATTTTCAGCCATTTACATTGACAAGTTTACAGTAAATAGTATATTGTTACACATTATAAGTGTATTAATTAGCAATCCATTGCCAATTTACGAGTGATAGAAAAATTCACTCCTTTCCCAGAACACCGAGAATTGCTTTGAGATTAAGCTAGCCCTTGTTAACGTATTGGCAGCCCACCTCTGGGACTATCCTAGCTATGCCTCCACATCGACGGCCAAACCGAATATTCACAGCTCCAAGATCATGCTCTGTATTTGGTGGGACTAGCTCAGCGTAGTGTATTATGAGATCACAGGCGATTGATGGATCGCTTCAAAAGATGATGATGAACGCGGGATTTGAACGCTGCCTGAAAGAAGGGAGAAGGTAGTGGTCAGCGATGGACAATACTTTCAATCATAAATGTATATCCAGTTTTTTACAATAATGTCTCGAATTTTGGAAAAAAAACAGCAGAAGCAAGGTTGTACACCTAATACAATGAACGGAACAAAATAAATCTTATATTGTTGATACACTTTTTACAAATAAAGAGATTTATCAATTTTCATAGAAAAGAGCAATTCAAAGAGAAAATTTAATGAAAATGACAAATAGAATAGGATCTATTGGTATGAAAATATTTCAATACATAGCCATTTACTATTTGGTGCCTTCACTATAAGTTTGGGCTGTTTACATTATTTGGTGGGTCCAAATTCACAAAAGCTTAAGAAGAGATCTTACGACCTACTTAAAATCAATGGATAGCTTCCAACAAGAGGCATGCTTAATCTTAGCCATAATACCTTTGCACATAATATGTAGGATGATGCACAATCCGAGGCTCGTTTGTTTATTTCGTGGCCCTCGAATTTGTAATCCTAAAATTTAAAAATAGAACATATTTTTGAAAGTAAATTCTTGAATTTAATAAATGTGAACAAGATTTTTGAATGATGATGCAGTAAAGTTGGTTCATTGAAATAGGCTTAGCCATATTCGACAGAACAAGCTTAAATTGTACAAAGACAAAAGTCGCATTTACTTTTGAATTATAAATACAACATGTTTTCTTAAGCATTTCACAATAAAAGCATTTGAAAATAAGTACACCCAATCCTCTTGCACGGTTTCGAAATAACATGATTTAATGATTAGCCTTGCTCTGGTGGGTTCAAATAAAGTATCTTGATGGTGGTAAGGTGGCGTCATAGATTATTTCTGCAGACCTTCATCATGGATCATTTCAATATTATAGGTATACCGTATACCAGTGTTTCCATACCTTATTTGTGCCACCCCCCCTTATCAAAATCTTAGAGTTGGGTACCGAACAAATCAGTAAAAAATAATTGCTTCAAATAAAAAATGCACATAATCAATACAAGTTTAGGAAATCATAGGAATTTACCGATATGCCTAAAATACCAGCGCGACTCGTTTTTTATTTAGCTCTTCCAAGAATTTCCGAATCCAAAATCCTAAGAATTTACGGATTTGCTAAAAATTTCTCAATCCCGAACTCCCGGGATTGGTACGGTCGCGATCCCGGGTTTGCGCATTGCCCCCCAGTGGGGCGTACACCCACTTTGGGAAACACCGCCGTATACCCTTCATTAAAATTGAATGGGGTTCAAAAATATTTAGACAAGGGGACAGAGGTAATATGACACAAGGGTTGCCAGACCTCCATAATTGAGCGGGACTGTCCCAGGTTCAATAGACAAATCCCGTGTCCCGCATTGCAAATCTTTGCCCTCTAAAAATCTTCGAAATAGTGAATTTCCGATTTGTGATTTTAAAAATCTGGCAACCCCGCTTATGAAGGACCCCAACTTGTATATTTTATCTATATAAATAACTCGTTTACTTTACGGCAAAAAAAATCTAAATTATTTCTTACTTAGCTAACATACAAAAAAGTAAATATCCATAGCTGCACTTCACTATCTCCTAATAATCGGATTGTAAGCCAAAAAAATGCAACCTTAGACAATTAAAAGAAAAGAGGAGCCCCTTGGACTAGTATCTCAAAAATAATGTACGATATCATTACCGCCTCCATCCAAAGCCGCGTAGAAATAGCATCATGCAATTTATGTGCGGGCCGGCTTCAGTCTGTTGTCGTCTAGCGATTTACATAGAGTTTGTATGGAAACCCAGTGAATGATTCTATGAGTCTCTGCATTAAAAGTTTGTTTTCGTTGAATTTTATGTATTTGAGTTGAAGATTTTTAACAGTGTATTCTGTGACTACTTATGCATCATTCTACAGTTAAAAGTTCTTCGAAAACTACCCTACACTTACAAAATGTAATGATTTATATAGACGTATAATTTCTGTTACATAACTGCAATGGCCGCCATTTTGATTTTTGTAAACTGTGTTCTGTGCCAATGTCACATAATTGATTAAATCGTGCTATATTGTACATTAAACTTGAATTTTAAGCGATTCAAGGTTGCTCAGTGATTATTATCTTCCGCTAATGTAAGGATTCATCAAAATACCCGTTAAAAGTAAGTAAATATCGATATTCAATTGAAGTGACATCCACGCCTGGCAAAGATTGTCATAAATTATAAATTTATAATTTATTTCATCAGTTTATTAAATTACAGCTTAATGAATAAGCATTTAATTGTCAAATATTTAGTACTATTGATATTTATCAAGATTTATCGTAATTAATGTTTAAAAATGTAGAAATGTAATATATTATACGTCCATATTATAGGTTAGAATTTGACATTTGATGTGAAAATCATACATTGAATTCAATTTGAATGCTATTATTTGTAACCGAAGCCATGTTTTGACATGGTGAGTCATTTTAATGATATAATTTGCATTACTGTAGAGATCATATTAAAATTTCGTTAAAATTAAGTTGACAAATAAAGTTGAAATATACTACGGCATTTCAAATTGAAAACAGTGTTTGTATTTATTTGAACTTATATTGAAAAACAATATTCCATGAATTAGTTGGCAAGACTTATCACGCGCAATAAGAATTGTTTACCGAAGATAATTAATGTTCCAAAATGTAGAAATGTAATATATTATGCGTCCATATTATAGGTTAGGATTTGCTATTTGATTTGCAAATCATACATTGAATTAAATTTAAATGCTGTTATTTGTGACTGAAGACATGTTTTGACATTTTGAATGTGCTTTGCGGATCGTATCAATGATATAATTTGAATTTGAATCGTTCAAACTATGTATATTCTCACAGATTTTGTCACTAACGACCCGGGTTTCGCCTTTCGGTATCTTCAGGCATTCAAGTGCACGGATGAACTTGAACTGAATTTGCATTAATATAAGGATTATATTAAAATTCTATAAACCTTAAGTTGAAAAATAATGTTGGAATATACTAAGTACTGGCATTCCAAATTGAAAACAGAGTATGTATTCAATTAAACTTATATTGAAGAAACACGAGACAACAAACTAGATTTCAGAATTCCAGTTCATTACAATGGACAAGACCTCATTAGTGGGAAGAAAGCCTGTATCAAGATGTAGACAAAGATGAAAAAAATACATTATAAGCTCGACATGCCTGGCTAAATACATTTAATCTTTAACCGAACAAAATTGGTGTCATTCATTATTATTAGCAACTTCGTAAAATTTTGTTGATAAGTTGTTGAAATTAATGAATGCATTTGTCTTTGTATTGTGGAAAAATGTCATAATAAAATGAAGTTTAATAGAAAAAGTGTTACTTATCTTTCCTTCCCACTCCCTCATTTTTATTTTTAAATATATACAGATTCAATTTGGTTTAATTTAACATTGTTAAAATAAATCGTAAGTCGATTTGACATATATCAAAGGGTAAGTATATATTGTCTATGGTATGATGAGCGGTTTTAATACATTGTTGCCAGGTCGTGCAACATGGCTTGATAAGTATAGGGGGCTATGACGAAATTGATAAACTAACATGTACCTAATTTTGTTGGTCAAGTATACACTATTATACAACGTTGTCTTTGAATGTTTTCAGCCATAAACATTTGTCAAAAGAATTTCAAGGTCAAGGTTTATATATATTGTTTACAAATGGCCGTCACATACTTCAGTTTTCAAAACATTACAATCAATAAAAAATAAAAATGCAGTCCCCAAAGGTGAGAAAAAAAATTTACACCCCCGTAAATAAAAATTTCTTTTATTCGAAACTTACATATATATGTTGAAAATCTTTGAAAGTTTATATAATATTTTGTAACACATCACAAAACAATTATGCATTAGTCTTTTCACACATCTGTCTCTAATATAACTGACTGAGATCACTCTAGTCTCACAATTGACCGTCACAGCCAAGAAGGTTCAATGGCAAAGTTCAGGGGCCTGCTTGCACAAACTAATACTTGTCTACAGTGAAACCCTGATTCTACGGTTTTCAAGGGACCCTGATAAAAAACGAAAAAAGCGGGAAACCGATAATGCGGGAAAGCTTCAAATAAAACCAAAAAATGTTTGTTATTACAAAACTTATTTATGTATTAAGTACTTATAGAATATATATATATTTTTAGGTTCTTAATAATAAGTTACCTATTTGCAGATGCTTAAATTTTCACAAAAAACTCCTCAAACTAGCATACATTTTTAACTCAATTCTTTCTGTTGTCTCAACCCGTTTTCTACTGAATTTTGTATATGTCTACATTATTCTTAGTCTATCAACTAGGGTTTTAGTTTTCTTTATGAAGTGTATTTAAGCTTTAAGTTAGTAAAATTCGTAAAACAAGGTGCGAGGCAAAACTGAATTTATAAACAAAATGGGAAACATTAAAAAAAACAGTCATACAAGATAATATTTGTAATGGAAACATAATATTTAGATGACAGATTGAGGAAATTGGTAAATCATGAAATGATAAATACAAAATTATTTAAGATATTATGGGCGTGAAATAAGACTATGAAAAATAAACAATCCTTGCGAATGATAGATCAGGGTTTCACTGTATTAAAAGACACAATCTGTCATACAGTGGCCGATTAAACACTTGAGAGGCCCAGATGCAATCAATTTTGATGTCCTGTTTTTCGAATTGCATTTAAGTGCCGCAAAACTCCATTCAATATAAAAAGTGAATATTGAAGACTGAATAAAAAAATAAATAATTTATAATATAAGCTATTTTTGAGGACCCTAAGATTATTAGGTCCTAAGGACGCCTCACACGCTTATGGGGCTATCTGCCACCGATGCCATATAAAACACTTGTGAAAAAATGAAACTAAAACAAAAATTGTGACAAAAATCTTTTTATGCATATGACTCTCTCTCTCTCTCTCAGACACACACACATACATTCGGCTTTCTTCTGTCTTATTCTTTGTCTGTAGGCCAACTAAGGTTAGTAATACTACAATTACCTTTCAGGCGTATATGCTGTTTATAAGCATTCTAATAATATAATACACACCCTAGCGGTGCTATCCCAGCACACATACACTTCTTGGAATGGTCTGAAATGTTCATTACGTTATTGTGTTGGCACCGTCTGCATACTTAAGCCGTGATAGTGTTGAGTATTTAAGATCATTCAAAATAAGTGATGTGTACTCGGCAATAGCACTGCAGGTAAAATTTCAACATTTTCTCTCTCACACACATACACACTCTTTATTCTATGCATTGTAGAACGTGCCCAGATGCAGCATTTCGCTGTGCCCTACAGACAGATAAATCAAGGCAAATATAGATATATCATATTATATTTTTTTTCCGTTAAGACCAAAATGGAGAAGAATGATGTCTTGGTGATACATTTTTTATGTCTGATAGCAATGAGACTTATAACGATTTGTGACTGGGCTATCTGCTGATGCATTTCTCCAACTCATTGATCTCTCAATGAATTACATTGTTACAGCTGATATTTCATATCGAGCAACCCCACGGATCTGGAGACGTATATTTGTGCTGGCAGAGAGGAAACATTGGGTCACTGCTTGCAACCACTGGAACCGATTCAAGTGTTGCCATATTCAACCGATATGGACAGCTGCAAGAGAGGCTTAAACTGCCTGGGTATTTAATTTTATTCAAAAAGTTTTGGATTAATACAATATATACAATAGCTTATACGATTTTAATTTATATGATTCAATAATATGTACTTAACACGGCAACATAAACATGGCTGCTTTACTTGCTCACACGCTTACTGCTCCAAAACTGTTAATTAAAATTGCCATGTGCTATATTTATTACTCTGCACTCTGACTTACAAGCCCTTGAAATGCCCAGGTGCAATAAGAATGATAACGAATAAAGGTACTGTTTTTAGAACAACATAAAAACATAGCAAAAAAAAAACATGCCTTGTAAATTAAATTGAGTTTAAAATATATGAGTTATGTATAAAATAATATTTTTTTGAGGCCTCCAGAGTTCAGAGGCGTCTCATGCAGTTGTGAGGAAATCCGCCACTGCTCTGACATGTTCAGGTCTAAGAAATAAAGGCACCCCTTTACCCTACAATTCACATTTCACAGTTAGATATCTATAATGAGTTTTATTTTATCTGTAAAAAACAGACTGTGTTGCGATATGGCATGGGACAATGATGGAGATCTTCTGGCGATCATAACACCTTCCAGTTCATCCGTTATTCTTTGGGAATGTCATCTGAAGAAACGACTGACGATAGACACACTCCTCAGAGAGGCTCCGACTTGCATAGCGTGGGCCAAACAGGAACCCATACTCGCTGTCGGCACCCAACGAGGAAATGTTACATTTTATAATCATCAAACATCTAAGTATGTTCCTTGATACCAAATCTATAAGTAGAGTTTATGTTTAGAATTCATCTGTGTACGCAAAGGAAAAAATTAAGTTAAGTCTAAAATCAGTACTTCTCAGGACAGGCAAAATATTAAACAAATTGAACAAAAAAATCTTGTTAAATGAGACGCGTGAAAAAGAAAAAACATATTAAATGAATTGTAAAAATACAAATATTAAGATTATGACTTTTTCATTAAGTCACTTTTTATAATGATCCTTCTACTTGTGCTCCAAATCACTCTTACAAAGAATTCACCATCGTCTTGCTGTTCAAGATAGTCAAAAATCAACACGTCTTTTCTGGGATTTTTTTCTCTATCATAATCATGCTATATATTAAAAAAATAATTATCTATAACAATTCTTTAAAATTTTTAAATCTCATAAAACAATAAATCAATTGGTTTTCACAGACGTATTCCTGTAATTGGTAAACACACAAAAAAGGTAACTTGCGGAGCATGGAACAGCGATAATATACTCGCTCTCGTGTCTGAAGATAAAACTCTGTCGATAAGCAATTCAGAAGGTGACACTTTAAGAATTGTTTCCCTCAGAGACCAGCCGAGCGATTTGCAATTCTCCGAAATGAAAACTGACGAAAGAGTGGCAGGAGAGAATACGGTCAGTAACTTACAATATGTAAATAAATATATTTTTTCTATATTATATCTTCAAGAAATTTTAAATAATACGAGTCTTTTATAACTTTTTTATAATTTTAAGATAATTTAAAAATAATTTTGATACCAGATGACTCATATAATATATCCTATTAGCTATATATAAAGCTATAAATTTTTCTTATACTAGGTTATAGTGTAATATGAGACATAAATTGAGTAGTAATATGAATCATCAGTAAACTATAATTAGAAAATTATTAATCAAGCAATTTCAATGAAGAATTACCTAATACTCAATATTAATTATATCATCCGGGATATCAATGTTTCGCATAGGCTCCTGAAATATAATAAAACCCACCAAGTCCTGAACTGATTTCGAAATAGCACAATATAGTAATTTCGAGTTTTCCTTTCAGCTTGTTTTCATTCGGAGGAGTTGATATCTTGGAAGTTCTTTTGGTTTTTATTATATAATTTTCTACCCGTTTCAGATAAGCCTCGTCGTTGGAAAACGAACCCTATACCTGTACAACTTGCTCGATCCGGAAAACCCAATTGAATTGGCTTTCCAGCAAAAGTATGGATCCATTGTAACATACAAATGGTTCGGGGACGGCTACATTTTAATCGGTTTCAGTGCGGGTATACTGATTGCCATATCGACCCATATCAAAGAGGTCGGGCAGGAATTATTTCAAGTGAAGAATCACAAGGACTCCATGCTGGATTTGGCGATATCGCATACTCTCGGGGAGGTGGCGACTTGCGGAGACTGCATGTAATAATTTTATAAATATGCTTTATGACTCTTCCCACTAGAAACTGTCGGTGATAAAGTAAAAGATTAGATTGGTTCATTAGCTTGAAAATGTTAAAAGGCAGTTAAAAAAAATAAATGAATAGTATGAAGTAGTAGGAGACATTATTAGAACAAGTTCTGACGGTGGAGTGATACTACAATAGTTATTATGTTACATAATTCTTTTATAACTAAATACTAAAAAGAACTAGTTTGTATCTAACCCTCTCCCTGCATCCAGTATAAAGTAAAATCCCACCCTTTATTTTGTAATTTTTAAGATAAAAATTAAAATCAATGTTTTTTCATCAATAAATAACCTCACGATAGTTAGTCTGAAGATGCTTCTCAAAATAGTGAATAGTTTCACAATTTGTAACACAATCAGTGGAATAACAAATTATCAATTTTTTTTTATTGCTTATAATAAAATTTGAACTAAACTAGGTAAAATATATAATTTCTTATTTTAGGTTAAAAATTCGCTCGGTGTGGGACACGGCAGAAGAGTGTAATGCATTCTATCCCCAGAGTGGTGCTGAGAAGTGCGCATTTAGCGTTGACGGTCAATTACTCGGTATCACGGGAAAGTCATCAGTCTCCGTCTACTTGACGAAATTGGCCCCTCTCTGTTCCGCCCACAACACTAGAGCTCTCCTGCTGACGAATCTTACCGAAGGAACTCTATATCAATGTGTTCCTGCTGGAGACAGCCCTATCGACGACACTAAAGGTAGAATAAAGATATCTCATTATATTAGAAAACATTTAAAATAAATATATTTATTAATATTAGTCACAATCAAACTTTATTGAGTCAAATTCTGTTTTGATTTCCAGCGAGCGATGCAGTCGAGTTGATGCGTATCCAATTCACAGTTGAGCCTTTGATAATAGCGGTGGGACCGTATCACATTTGCTATGCCAGCAATGATTCCGCTTGGTTCTACGACACTGGCCTTCACCAAGCCAGCTTGTATAAAAACGGTGGTGTAAAGCAAACACCGCCTTCTCAAAACCAGCGACAGTACCCGGGTGCACTGAGTGACATTAAAATTGCCACTGAATATGCTGCAGCTCTTTTTGAAGGGAAGGTCATGCTGCACATGGTATAAAAAATATTTTTCACTAATATTGCCTACTATCACCATTCTTTTTTTAACCTAGAACCGCCCAATTTCTGGCTACAGTGCTTATAAGAAAGCATTTAACCATCAAGTGAACTTTTCCATAATGATGGTGCAAATTTTATTAAAACAAATTTAGTGGGTACTTATCCTTCTATCCCTACTACTCTTAAAAAGAAAAGGAAAGAGAGTTTGAACGACTGAGTAGCTAACAGTTCTCATAGAAATCAAACCATATCATACCACCTCCAATATCAGGTTAAAGCATCTATACTCAAAGCTTAGTACACAGTGCCATGATTCACTACCGTAAAGCAGCACATATGGAATGCAAACATTGATCAAATGTCATTTGGTTTTAATCCTACACAGTTGTGTGTGTTAGACACTCCAAAGCAAGTGGCAAGCTCTTTCTTTAGTTAGTAATAACTAATGTATTAGATGAAAAATTCCATTACTTAATAAATACCTCAAATCTGAGTATGTAATATTATCAATAAATTTAATATTTTTTCATTTAATCCTCCGTGGAAAGACATCATAATATATAATGAATATGTTGTGAAATATTTAGGATAAATCAATTATCCCTTTTTCATATCTTTATAAATTTACCATACTTGACAACACGTTTGTGGTTTTAACGCTTTTGTTATTATTTATGGTTGACACCTGATCACTGCTTATTTACAAATAATATTATTATTGCAAAGATAAAAGTCATTATTTTTGTCACATATGACATGATTGTATAGCATTGCTATTCAATCATGTCATGTTTAAATTAGAGAAGGAAGCAATCTAATATTCTAATCACATTAATTTCATAAGATTAGTGGTAAACATGCGCCCAATATATTCAATTTGTTTTAATTCAGTTGGATCAACCAGATGTCAGCCGTGAAGATAAGGAGAGCTGCCTTTTTCCAGAACCGTCTCTTCAGGAAGCCGCTATCACGTCTCACGCCCTAAATAATGATTTTCTTGTGTTTGTAACCGATGTAAGAAATAATAAAACTAAATTTTAGGGTGTCATCGGTGAAATGTTCTTTTAAATGTAATCAAACGGATCGATTCACTACCGTTTCAAGTCCCGGCGAATAACTGAATTTAATAATAATATCAAGTCTTGTCTTCTCGAGTCGGTCTCAAATGAATTTAAAAAATTTCCATTTGATTTAAAATATTTCGTGCATTGGCAGTTATTATCTCTCATATATTACAGTCAGATATAAACATTATTATCGAGTATACATATATATTTAATGACTTATGATTTTTTCAGCTAGGTCATTTACAATATTTTGCCTTGGAGGAGTGGAAAACTATTGTACGTTTTCGGCATTCAGTCGGCTTGAGCGCCATCTTTTGCGACCCGCCTGCCACCAGAGCTATAATTGTCGACGTCAAAAATAACGGTTTCATTTATAATCCAATAAATGATAATACAATCGAAATTCCGGAATTCCCCGCCACTTATAAGTATGTCAGCATGTTAGCTTATAATTTTTCCAAATTTATTTCGTCGAGGGATTCACATTCCATGCATAGCTGCATAGGCATAGATGGATTTCTATTTGATTATTATTCGTATCAATATTACATACATGATAAAATTATTTGTAATAAATTTTTTAGATACGTGCTGTGGGACACATGTCTGGCGGACAGAAATGTTTTCATTGTGTGCAATGACGATACAATCAACGCATACTATTACGTCCATCAGTGTGTGAGCGGCAGCCATGTTGAATTTTTAGGAAAGACAGTGTTGCCAAAAGAGCAGATTCCATTAGTGCTGTGCAGCGGTGACCTCTATCTTCATTGTCAAGGAGGAAGGTAGGAATAAATATTTAGAAACAATATTTTAATCCAGTAGTTTTTGTAAAATACATAAAATTAACTGATCCAATCCAACCATATCCGCCACCTATTTAGAGTATATGGGTTCCTTGTGGAGTAGTTATTTTATTTAGGAATAATTGTAAATCAGTCCCGTGGACCGTAGCAAATAAAGATAGAAGATAAAAGTCTACTGTTATACCCGTTTCCACTTAGAATATGTTTAATATTCCTAATTCAGTATCTGTACAAAAGTTTTTTAATTATAACAGACTGTATGACAGTGACTCACCTTCTCTTTGAGAGGGTAAAGAATTTGTTGGGCTTAGGAAAAGACTATTAGTTAGCTAATCGCTCTCTCTATAACCTGTTTTTCAGGACCAGAGTGGAAAAGTTTGAAAACTTTACAGATATACATACATTTTTAATACAAATTCATAATTCAATTGAAAAATCTATTTAAGAACATTTTGATTCGAGATACAAAGCCATACAAGCAAAGAACACGAGTGCTCGCGAGTATCCAAAAAGGACGTAACCCACACATAACACATTTTATAGGAGAGCCAAAAAACGTTTTTTGGTGATTTTTGGTCAAAAGCAAATTATAAAATATACACAACCTTTAAGTACAAGGAGACTGATAAACTAGTTTTTGATTGACTTTATCTAATATTAATAGTAAAAAAAAACCTTATTTTAGGTCTTTTTATCTTAAAAATAAAAATAATAAAACATTTTTAGTACTTTTTCCACATAAAATTTATTAGATCAGGACCGGTTTCGCTCATGATGAGCATTGTCAACTGATAAGAAAAACAATAAAACAGTGATATTTATACAAAATTTAAGTGATAAAAACAAGGTATGACAAACAATTGGTATTACAACCTAGCAAAAGAATTGAAGTAAAATACAAGGAAAATAAACTATAAATAAAAAGTTGAAGACCACTTAGCAATGAAACTATTATGACAAAAACCAATTAGGTATGAATTATCATTACCAAAGTAAAAACCAACAATTAGTGTATATAATAAATAAATTTTAATGTCTGTCAACCAAATTTTATCTGATCGCAATTTCCTCGGACCCTTCTTTTTTCAAACTTAAAAGTTAAATTTAGCTTACATCCTTTTGATAGAACGTGTATCAATTTATATACATTGTGATTATTAAAAAAAAACTGGGTTACGTCCATTTTCCTTTCCACATTCGATATATAATAGGTGTACCGGAATTAAGTGTCGTATTTTTTGTTCTCGATCTTCAATGGTCAGTTGTGCTTCGCCAGGCAATCTTTCACGACATATTTGAATTTGTATCGTTAGCCATACATACCTGATTTGTATTGTGATGATTTAATAAAAAAAATAGTAACCGTATTTACAATGGAGGGCTTTGTACCAAATGAAGTATTTGTTCGAAAAACCATGTTGTACCATTTTTTTAAAAAAGAGAACGTAACAAGTGCTACAAAAAATATTTGTGGTACACTGGGGAATATTTTAAACATTCGTTAATCTCAAAGGTGTTTCAAACAATTCAAATCCGGTGATTTTGATTTAAAAGAAATTGAACAAAATCCAACATTCACGATTCAGGAACTGACAAATAAACTCGGGTAAGCATGGTCGAGTGTACAGGACCACTTTAAAAAAATCGGCAAGACTTGGAGACAGGGAAGATGGGTGCCGTAAAACAATGCACAGCCTCACACCAATCAAAAAATCAAGGACCTGGGATGGAAGACTATCAGACATCCTCTATATTGACCAGACATTGCTCCGGCCGATTATCACCTATTCAGATCGATGCAGCATTTTTTTTATAAAAAAAATATGCCAGTTATGAAGAGGTCAAAATGGGCATATCCGAATATTTTAATTCAATCCCCGGTGATTTTTATAACAGAGGGATTGAAAAATTGACAGATAGGTGGAGAGAGTTTATATCCAACGATGAAAATTATATAATTGACTAATTTTTGAAAAATAAATGTTTTTATCGTATCAGATTGTTTCATTAACCTTTTGACCGCGGCTCGGATCCAGATCGGTTCAGATTGGGCTGCTATAGCAGTCAAACGCGGTCTAAGAGTTAAAAAAACGACACTTAAGTCCGGTACACCTAATATATAGAATAAAACCAAATAAAATCATTGATATTTAACCCTTTTAAACGCTTGTCTTAAAACCTAACCTTGATTAAATGTCTCACAGTACCATATAGATGCAAACTCTTATGTATCATATCAGAGTTAATAGCCATGGTTGGCAAAAAAAATATATGTTGCTGTCTTTCATAAAATACATAAAATTTGCACTGTCAGATCGATGAGGCAGTTTCGGCATTCTGACAGTGATAAGTAAAATCAGCTTATATAAACTTGATGTTAATTTCAGGCTAAATAAAATCACTTTATCATCGCACGAAACAAATAGACTTTTGGACATCGATCCAGGAAAAAAGTTGGAGAATCAAATCGCTCACTTTAAGAAGCTAATGGGTTTGCGGCGCTACAACAGTGCGTGGGAGATGTGCAGTATTATCGATACGCCCGAATCGTGGATAGAACTCGGGGAGGCCGCTATAAGTAACTTGGACGTCTTATTTGGTAATGTCTGCTTATTTGATCGCATAGTATTATTATTACAGGTTTCCTTTTACTTTTTATTTGCGTTCACAATTATTTTTTCCCTACTTGAATGTGAAAAGTCAACACTTCAAACCGGCTGCTACAACTGGGTATTCAATACTACTTATTAATGATAATTTGACTATTGTAAATTGAAGTCAAATCAAGGAATACTACTACATATAATATGTTCAGTATGATACATTAGAAGAGAATTAAACAAGAATCCGTTGCTATTTGCATTCCTTTGATTTAATATTGAGCATGTGGTGAACGATACTGTGTGTGACAGATTTTGTTTTTTTTTATAATAATATAAGAAGGCAAATGGAGGCTGTATTTTGGTACTCTCTACTTTTTTTGTTGTTCAGCAGAACATCTAAAGAAATCACCTTAATTTATGTATTAATTTTCATATAAGTTTTTTTTCTTCATTTGTTTTTTTGTAGCTGCTATTATTTTAACACATGTAATTTTTTGCAGCTATCCGTGTCTATACTCATATCGATGATGTCGCTACTGTGTGGTCTTTGGAGGACATGTTGGATATTGAAAATGTTTCCAGTTTGTGGTGAGAAATTGTTTTTTTTTTTGTTGCTTAGCCAAGCTCAGTAGTTTCCGCAGTGTGAGGTTTTGAACATTGGTTTTTTTGCTCCCTTTTCAAAAAAAGAGCATAAGGATTAGGATTATTTCATCGTTAAATCGAGTTCTTATTTTAAAAAAATATTTTAAAACACGATTTAGCGCAAGGGCATGCGTTTGCCTGGGAATGGCAGAGGCTGCGGCAGCTTGGGGCGCCGGGAGCGGCGACGGAGAGGGAGGGAGAGAGGAGCTGACTCTCCGTCTGTCTCTCCAGCAGTGGGCGAGGGCAGTGCAGCTCGCTACTACTGTCGCCCCACATCGGCTGCCCGAAATCCAACTCAATCACGCCAAGCATCTTGAATTCACGTAAGCATGATACACGTAAGCATGATACATTTTCATGCTGTGTAATGTGATTTGCAAATTAATGATCAAAATTCGTAGTGGATTTATGTTAAAACTTAATGAATACCAAAATATGCTCATTTAATTCTCCACATTCTGTAGTTAGTAATTTATACAATAACAGCTTTGCCTTCCAAAGTTGTCTGTAGAGCAGTGGTTTCCAAACTTTGTTACTACATAGGGAGTCGTAGTTCATATAATAATAAAAAACACATTTTAAAGGTTAAAGAAATATTTTAAGCTGTTCGCGCCTCCCTTTGGAATAGTCCACGCCTCCCAGTTGTATTTTCTAAATCAGTTTTATATGAGTTGCATTTCATTTAACATGTTCATTTAATTTTAAGTGGAAACATTTCATGATATATTAATATTAATAAATAGATTTTAATTTGTAATTTTCATGTTATTTGTTTATGAAACCTTTTCAACGACATGCACAATATTTTTTTTCCATTATAATTTATCAAAGTATAACTGTAAGCTAGAATCAGAAAAATAATCAAATATTCTATACGTCTCTCATGACAACAATGACTGTTTCAGCGGTGACTATCATGAAAGTCTAAATAACTATGAAAAAAGTATAATGGACACGAAAACAATCAATCCGGACATTGAAATCGAAGAGCATAACAAAAAGTGCACGGCCGGAGTGGCTCGCACTTCAATCAGATGCGGAGATATAAACCGAGGCGTCACCATCCTGGCAAATTTTCCCGATGACGCCCTACTCATAATGGAATGCGCTCAACTTTTGGAGAACGCCAAACAGTACGGGCAGGCGGCGACTCTTTACGACCGAGCCGGAGCCGTCGATAAAGCTGCCGTTTTGTTTATAAAACTCAAATCGTGGCTCAAAGTTGAACCTCTCTTACCTAGAGTCACTCTGCCCAAGATTCATTTGCAGTACGCGAAAGCGAAAGAAGCGGACGGTCGCTATGCGGAAGCTTTGAAGGCTTACAAACTGGCAAAAGACTACGATTCGGCCGTCCGTCTCAACTTGGAGTATTTGAATAACCCCGACGAAGCCGTCCAAATAGTCCAAGAGACGAAATCGATCGAAGGCGCCAAACTTGTGGCGTCGTTCTTCCAGAAATTGAACGACTACACGTCGGCGATAAAGTTTCTCGTGATGTCTCTGTGTCACGAGGAAGCTTTCCAGCTGGCCCGGAGGCACGGAAAGCTTCAACTGTTTGGAGAAATTCTCATACAGAACTCTGATGCGCGAGTCGACGATTTCAAAAGTCTCGCATTGCACTTTGAAGGAGAAAAAAATTCACTTCTGGCTGGCAAGTTTTACTTTCACGCCAAAGAGTTTCCCAAAGCGATGTCCCACCTGCTGAAAGCGGCCGCCAATAATTCTTACGAAAATGAAGCCATATCCGTCGCGATAGACACGATTGCCTCATCCAACAGTGAAAACTTGGCGAAGCAGCTCATAGAGTTCTTGCTCGGCGACACCGACGGTTTTCCGAAAGAGCCTAAATATCTCTTCAGACTTTATATGGCCCGGAAGCAATTCCACGAGGCCGCCAAAACGGCAGTCATTATCGCTAACCAAGAACAAGTCAACGGAAACTATCGAGTGGCGCACGACATGCTGTTCACCATGTATCGGGAGCTGAAAAGTAATCGTTTGGCCGTGCCGGCCGAAATGAAAACGAGCCTTGCATTTTTGCATTCCTATATTTTGGTACGACTTCACCTGAAAAGAGGAGACCATCACAAGTGTGCTAATATGCTAATCAGAGTGGCAGAAAATATTTCTTTATTTCCATCACGTACGTAAACCTCTTATTATTAATATTTATATCATAATGGGTATTTTGCGGTATGTATTGATGTATATCGATACCTTATTCCAGAACGCACTATGTGTAAATTTGGCAGTATCAAGTTATGTATGAAAAGTATTTCAGAATACTTCTACAGATTCTACATTAGATTCTAATGCAGCATAATAACGTCACGGTTGTTCTTTGGAAGTGACAAATGTAATTAATTTAAGTGTAAATTCTGAAATACTTTTCATACTTAACTCGATATCAATAGGGTATCGAAATGTAATGTCACACATGTTTTCCGTTGGTATCTCTTCAATGTTGCCAATAATGACAGGAAAAAATGCTTTTAAATTCTAATTTTCAAAAGTGTATTTGATTGTTTGTGACATTTATATTATTATATTATATGTCGGACATCATGACTAGCAAAGTTAATGTTTTTATCCATACCAACTGAGATTATTTATGAGAAATTCAGCAAAACTGTCAGTTGAGAGAAAGAGGCTGAGTTTGTTAATTTTCAGCAGATTAGCACTTATCGACAATACCTTCAGTTAATACTTTACAATGAAACTTTGATAATTTTACTATGCGAAGAATGATTTTGGGGGTATTATGAAGAATATACTCTGGAAGTAATATCACTACCTTTACAAAATTTCAATTTAGCGACTGTTATGTTCAATTCATTTCAAGAATCTCTAAATTCACTCTTAGGTCAAAGTTTATTGTTTACTTTCCTGAGCCAAAAACAATCTGCTTATATATGTACATGTTACTCGTCATATATGACGAGGTTATTTTCCAAGAAACAGTTTAATAATTCATTTGTATATTTTTTTCAGATATTGTTTCGATTCTAACATCGACTGTGATAGAATGCCAAAGAGCCGGCCTAAAGAAGTCTGCGCATCTGTACGCTAAGACTCTGATGAAACCGGAATATCGATCTCAAATCGACGCCAAGTATAAGAAAAAGATAGAATCGGTCGTTAGGCATCCTCCGAAAGAGGGAGAAGGCAACGAATTTGAAATGATGACTCCCTGTCCTTACTGTGAACACAATTTACCTGACACCTGCTTGACTTGTACGCATTGTAAGATGGCATTACCCTTCTGCATTGCGACAGTAAGTTCACCTTATGTTCTATGGTCCTTTATTGCATCACAGTTGCTCAATTTTTTTTTTTTCGAAAAGAGTAGGAATAGAAAACATAGGGTTAGGACAGGACTATTGGTAAGCCAATCTATCTTGCTGCACCCCATTATTTTAGGATTGGATTAATATAAAAAAATTATAGAAATCCATGTTAATTCGCGAATTATATATTCAGATTAATAAAAAAGTATTTTAGGTATATCTAGAGACGACAAAACCACTGAAACAACTCTAATGAGTGGATGACAGAATATATCGTATATCTCTTCTAAGACAGTTTATATAGTAGAGTTAATGTAAGTTTAAACATAGTTCTGATAAAGGCATACGCCGAAATAAACAATATATATAAAATAATATTTTTAGAACTAAAAAACTTATTTTTTAACTTTATTACATTGGATTTCTACGAAGTAAATGCCAATCCAATTAAACAAAAATTATCAATGCGATTTTTTATAACATCCTGGAACTATTTTGATATATTTTTTGTCACACGGTTTTAAAGCCGTAACTCGTTTTTAACAATGATTTGTCCACTATAAACAATATGATTTAATATAATTTTGGGTTATAAAAATAAACATTTTAACCTTAAGCATTCTTAAAAGCCATAAGAAGTGACCGAAAATATACAAATAAACATACTACATAAATCAATCCAAAGGACAGAAAAAAAAGAATCAATGCCTTGATGACCATGTGATAAAATATCACCTACAGCAGATAATATGAGACTTTTTCATTTTAACATTTTAAAAATGCACCTTATTTATAACGTTTTACATTATGTAATGAAAACTTTTAGAAGTGTCCCTCATAAAGGTTTGGGTAATTTTTAGTGCATGAATGGATAGGTTGTTGGCACAAATTTATGTCCTGATCAACGTTCCCTCTAAGCCGAAGGGTAAGCTGCGCGGACCGATCAAATATTAATTGCGCAACTGTCTTGCTGTGAGCGCCAACCCGGAATGAGTGCGCGGGGGCTTCCTAACTGCTGCATGCGCGCAGCTTAGAGGGAACGTTGGTCCTGACCGTGGGGAAAGGTAAGCGACCTTTTTAATTCGACCTTAGCTCTTTCAGCGAGTGTGTGTAGACACCGCGATTTGTATTGTCGATAGTTTTTTTTTTAATCCTGCTGTTGGTAATTGTTTCAGGGATGTCATATCATAAAATCTGATCTCACCGTTTGTCCCGAATGTGATTTCCCAGCAATCAAGGGCGATTTTTCTGTGTAAGTATTCTGTGTCTAAAATTGTGATTCTATTTTGAAAAATAAGCCAAAATTTTAATTTCAATAGGGTAATAGAATAACTGACGATCAGTTCATTCGTCCGGAGATCTTCTCGAGGTTTGGTGGCAGAACTAGAATTAGAATGTTGCGTTTGAAATCCAGTTATAAAATTGCTCACTAAATATATTATAACATGAGTTTTGGAAACCACAAAGTGTTGTGGATTTCCAGAATGCATTTCACATCTGTTAACCTTTTAAGTGCCGCGATGTATTAGCGTGGCGATACCCAGCAGGACTCCAATTTCATGCAATAATAAAACTTGATAAATATATTGAAATTATATCATAAAGACTTTTAAATAAATACACAGTGTGTCGTTTGTGCCTAAAAAATCTCATATGAATGACACGTAAACTCGCTCATTTTTTTTGGCGGGCCCCGCGTGCGCGGAATCATAGAGCCTGTTAACACACTCATGGCAGTCATCCGGTCAGATATAGTTGCACGTGAGTGGCTGTGGAGACTGATGTCACGTCTGCATGTTAAAGAATTATGCGCATGGTCAAACAAAAACGGCTTAAAAGTTATTATTAATCAACTGACCTGAGAGATTCAACAGAGGTCTGTTTTACGACAGTTCATTTATATCAGTGCTAATATTTTTTTACAGATTAGCAGAAGAAGGCATCCAGTGTCCTATGTGTTGGGAGAAAATTGATTCTCAGAGGCTCGTCAAAATTGAAAATGTTCAAGCCTATCTCCATCCAGAATATGAGAAAAATAACTCGTACTATTAAAAGTTTACTAATAAATTTATTTTCTCCTGAAATTATAAAAATATTATAGTCAAAAAAATGCAAAATATAATTGCTTATTCTTCTCGTAATGTGAATCCAATTGTGTCTAAATTTTTCTTTTATTTCTGCAGTTGTACTTACATTTATTATACTTAGACCGATAGCTAGCTATCAATCTTTTCTTTTTGGAAATTATTTGTGTGATAATTTACATATTGTGATGTGAATCCGTCCAACATATTATATTTAAGTTACAAATCGGAAATACATTCCATTTGAGTAAAATATTGTGATATTGGAATAAATTGCATAAGAAATGTTAGATTATTTAATTATTATTGTAAAACATTTGCTTATGTCCTATATTATAATTATTTAATAAATAAAAATAATAAACAAAAGTTATTTTCATTCAAATATGAAGCTAAATGCGAAAGGGTAAGGAATAGTGGTTTTTTTTATCCATGTCCGCTCCCAATGTGTAGCATATGGCCCCCTAATGCAGGTATATTAAAAGAAGTTTTTTTTTTCTACAAGAACTGTTGGTTACTCAGTCACTCAACCTCACTTTTTTTCAAAGTGAATAGCAGGAAAAGGAGGATAAGGCTAGAACAGGATTAGTGGTTGACTAATAGCTATTGCTACACCCAGTACCGGCGCGAGGTTATTTGGCGCCCTAGGCAACGGTTATTGGCGTGCCCCCTTTTTAACAAACTGGAATATTTTTTTTATATGCATATTCACTCTCAATGTAAATCATATGGCCTCCTAATGGAGGTATCTCAAAAGAAGTTTTTTACGAGAACTGCTTGTTAGTCAGTCGCTCAGCCTACCTTTTTAGAATTAAATGTAATATGATACTTAATTATAACGAACAGATTCAAGTATAAACTATTATTTGTTATTAGAATATTTTTAAAAAAATGATCAATTAATCAATTTATGTGCCCCTTAATGATTTGCGCCCTAGGCGATTGCCTATTTCGCCTGTATGGTAGCGCCGGCCCTGGCTACACCCAGTTATTAAAGGATCACAAGGATGGGAGGAGAGGAAAATGTTGTGAATTGACATCACAAACACCCAGTCTTCGATCACAAGTTTGAATTGAATTGAAATGGAGTCACGTCCTATCTGAATGACAGTGAAAACGTAACTGAATTCTTCAGCCTGTTTGCATTGTGCAAGGGCTTGCGCGGATAACATTTTCGATAAAATGTTTTGTGAAAGCATGTGGTGTAGATCAGCGTTTCTCAACCGGGGGCCACAGCATTCTCCAAGGGGGCCACAGAAGAAAATATCAGTTTTAGGGAGCCACAGCAGACTTTAGGGGGGCCACGGCCACTCAAAATATAATGAACTAAAATTTATATTATAATCAAATAAAATACAGTAGGAAAATAATACATTGCAGCAGAAATAACTTATTTAGTGTACATACTCTTTACTATTTTTTCAATGATATTTAAGGATACCATAATAACTGCATCCAAAGGTAAGTGTCGACAATATTGTATTGACTATCTTGTCTGCGGATTTCTTTCATCACCCCATGATATTATGAATCTTGTGTGCGTTAAATATGTTTTACTTCACTAATGCTACTATCCATTTTAAACAAAACACATAAATTTAAGATTTCGACTGAAGGTGCTTGGTGGAATTTCAATATGAAATTTGAATTGTTCAAACTATGTACATTCTCACAGATTTTGTCACTAACGACCCGGGTTTCGCCTTTCGGCATCTTCAGGCATTCAAGTGCACGGATGAACCTGAATTGACGCTTAGCAAATGAAAGTTTCGTGCTTATATAAGATATAAATGCATCACTGAGTCCAAAGCCATTGCTGGCGAAAAGGATGAGCTCATGGGAATGCCAACAGATTTGAGTAGTAAGTAGTTTCAAGAATTATATTATTTGTCTGTCGGCAAAGGTTTTATGATTATATGATTTTATGATTATATAGGGTATAGAAGTGGAGATGTGGGAAAGTTCAATATTTCATTTAAAATCGGAAGACTTTGCAGCTGTGCTTTGTTGATTTCTAAAATTTATTGGAAAAAGAGCTTATGACTGTCCGTATTTGGGTGTAACATTTTTATCCCTTGTTCCTGATTGAACACGTGTCCTTCCGAAATTAAGTGATTAGCAAAAGTAGACGTGTCTTTTTTCAATCTAAAGGCTGCCATATGTTCTAAAACTCGGATGTTCAGTGTCTTTTCTGTTTTGCCGATATAAAACTTTGTACAACAAGAGCATTGCAATCTATAAATCCCGGATTTATTTAAGTAATGTATTTTATCTTTATTATTAACTAATAATTTGACTAAAGAGTTTTTACAGTAAAAAGCAGGTCTAACACTATCAGCTAGCTGTTTTTTAATTTTAAGACTTGTATTTCCTAAAAAAATGATTCTACGCCAATACCTAGTATGATCTATGTCCTTTGACACTATACCTTTAAATAACATTTTTTCTGCAAGTTTAGTTTGTTTTTTTGATAAAAGATTGTCTATAAGAGACATATCATATCCATTGTTTATGGCGATTTGTTTGATGATTTTCAATTCGATATTAAAGTTTATTTCGTTTAAAGGAACACTCACAAGTCTATGTATTTCTGAATGAAAAGCGGCTAGTTTATAAGAAAATGGGTGCATTGAATTTTTATGGATTACAGTGTCAGAGAATGTCGGCTTCCGAAATATTTTAAACTCGTGAGAATGATTTTCAATGTTAATATTTAGGTCAAGAAAGTTAATATTTTTGTCTCCGAATTCTAGAGTGAATTTAATATTTTTATCTAATGAATTTATAAAGTTATGAAAGTTAGTTATTTGTCTATCTGTTCCATTAAACAGGCAAAGAATATCGTCTACATATCGGAACCAATAGACTATAGGTTTGGCTTCTGTTTTGTTTCTAAAAATTTTATCTTCTAAATAGTTCACATAAAACTCAGCTAACAACGGTGATAGGCAGTTTCCCATTGCAAGGCCTTCTGTTTGTTTATAAATTGTATTGTTAAATTGGAAATAGTTCTGATCAACGCAAACGTCTAATATATTTAATAACTCTTTTGTTACTATTGGGTTTACTCTTCGTGCATTTAAGGTATCTTCGATAATCCTTTTGCATTTGTTGACTGGTACATTAGTAAATAAACTGACCACGTCAAATAAAATTAATTTTGAATTGCAAGGAATGATTTTATTTTTAAGTTTTTCAACTAATTCTAATGAATTTTTTACGCTATATGTCGGGTTGAATCCACTATGGTTACGAATGAGGGAGTTAGCTTTTTTCGATAATTTATAGGCTGGGGCATTAATATATGACACTACAGGGCGAATTGGGATTGAAGGTTTATGAAGTTTCGGTAATCCGTAAAATTTGGGAGCTAACAGATTCCGTGTAGACAAAGAATATATATCTTTAGGGTTGATCGTAATATTACAACTGTTAATGACATCTTTGTTAAATTTTACTGTAGGGTCTTTTTTTAGTTGGACTATATTGTTACTTTCGAGAAAGTTATTAATTTTATCAACGTAATCATTACTCGTTAGCAGAACTGTGGTACTTCCTTTATCTGCTTTTGTGACAATGATGTTATTGTCTTTAATTTTATCTTTAATATTCTTAAGAGTGACTAACTCATCGTTAAATTTACTTCTATCTTTAACACTCGACAAATAATCCTTTTTAAGAATGCGAGAACATATATGCTTACTAGTTAGATTTTTATGTAGTGCAATTTCTAAGTCTATCGCAAGGTTTTCATAGTCAGATTTTCTATTCGGTAAAGGTGGACAGTATTTAAGACCTTTTGATAAGAGATTTTGCTCGTCTTTTTCTAAAGTTACGTTAGTAAGGTTAACCACTCTATCAAAAAATATGATTGGTGTTTCCTTGTTTATTATCAACTGTGATTTTTCAAGTAATGTTTTATCTCCACTTCACTATCACATCTCCACTTCTATACCCTATATAATCATAAAATCATATAATCATAAAACCTTTGCCGACAGACAAATAATATAATTCTTGAAACTACTTACTACTCAAATCTGTTGGCATTCCCATGAGCTCATCCTTTTCGCCAGCAATGGCTTTGGACTCAGTGATGCATTTATATCTTATATAAGCACGAAACTTTCATTTGCTAAGCGTCAGTTCAGATTCATCCGTGCACTTGAATGCCTGAAGATGCCGAAAGGCGAAACCCGGGTCGTTAGTGACAAAATCTGTGAGAATGTACATAGTTTGAACAATTCAAATTTAATATTGAAATTCCACCAAGCACCTTCAGTCGAAATCTTAAAAAAAAAGAAGGTATTAGGTAATAGCCGCCTGTGTGGTCGAGTGGTCAACGTTGTTGGCTTCGGCTACAGAGGGCCCGGGTTCAAATCCCGGTACGGACAATTTTATAAATTGATTTTTCAATCAATTTATGAATTTCTGTTCAAAGGCATGGATGTATGTGATGTCTTGAATTCCCCCTCTCACCCATCCTATCCTATGAACAGGGCGTATCGAGAGCGATTAGCTTACCACTAATCCTGTCCTAGCCCTATCCTTCTATCCCTACTCTCTTTGGAAAAAGAGAGGTTGAGCAACTGAGTAACAAGCAGTTCTCGTAGAAACACTTCTGTTGAGATAAACTCCATTAGGAGTCCATATGCTCCACATTGGGAGCGGACATGGTTAAAAAAAAAAAAAGTAATTGAAGCCTAACACCCAATCCATGGGAGTGGCTGGTAAAGTACGTGATACAAGGTTTGTAACCTTATTCTCTTACAGAAAATTCTTCTTACCAAATAATACAGTGCATTGATAGTCTTTACATTAAAGTTCAAGGCGCAACAGCTATGCTACATAATGGGTGTCAAGTCCCAGGTGAGGGGAATTCTTTGAATGCCTTCTTCTCGACCAGACCCTTCATTTTTAAGGCCCATAGAACTGTGGTGCACAGTATTGCTACAGACGCTGCTATGCGAATTTGGTGAAATTGATGCGAAATTACTCTAAGGACAGGCAATCTTATAAATTCTTTCAAAATTTAAAAATGCGAATTGAGACCAACGTTTCGACTTCAAATTTTCGAATGGGCCAATTTATAACTAGCCATGATCACTTCACTGCCAAGCTCTTCCAGGTCGGGTGATTAGTAAATAGCTTCAGGATGCTGATCGCATTTTTTGAGAATGTCCAAACATGAACAACGAACGGGAAGAACTGCATAAGATTATACGACCACAGTCGTATCTGGTGGTCCTGTTGGTCATGCCAACTTAGTTGCATCTAGGGAAAATTACAAAGCATTCAAAGAGTTCACGGCGTCTTATGAAAAACGAATTGAATTCATTTCATAAAAACTCTTTTGATAACGTTATTTTATTTTATTTAGCATTCTGCACCCTGCAGTGCATGCAAACAAGTTTTAAAAAATTTATGGTAAAAAAAAATTAACACGAACAACGCTGCAGAATACGCCCTGTAAGAATAGTGTGAACCATAGCGGGCTGTGATGGGTACAACGTTGGGTACCCTAGGGATTTACAAAAAAATTTAATAGTATAAACTATTTTGTAAACATATTTTTTTTAAACAAAAAAAAATAATTGTATTGAATTTTTTAAAAATAAACACATTTTTTTTTCATTTTTCCGAGCCCTGCGAATTTTTTTACTAGGGGTAGGAGGGCCACGGAAAAATGTGAGACTCAAAAGGGGGCCACAGGCTTAAAAAGGTTGAGAAACTATGGTGTAGATGACCCACATGCGTGTTTCGGGTGGAATCTGCATGACACAAAAACAGATTCGTAGCCTAAATTCAACATATCCTATGGAGTATGATGAAACTCTTCAGTCATTATTTTACCGTCAGGAAAATAAAATTTAACTTATTGCATAATTTATCTACAAAATATATTACAAGGAATGAAAGATTATGTGATATGAAAAGGCAACATTTGATTCCGGATAGTGACTTGCTAAATTACTGATAAATAATATATCAGCAACATGTACATATCTCGCTTGTCTCTACTTCCGACCGACATGATACTGGTGGAATGGAATTGAAAAGATTTTTTTTAAAAAAAAAGTAAAAATAAATGGAGTACATAAATATCGACTGTGGAAAGGAAAAAGGACGTAACCCTCAATTTTCCAAAACATTTTTTTTTCGATAATCACAATGTATACAACTTGACACACATTCAATCAAAAGGATGGAAGCTAAAAATGCCGAATAAGTATCTAAATTTAGCTTTAATGTTTGAAAAAGATGACCTTGTAAAAATTTAAAACCAAGAAAAAACACTGAAATAAAGGTTTTTCCGAGACAATTTCTTTAATCAATATTAGGTTACGTCAATTAAACACCAGTTTAGAAGTATCCGTGCACTTCAAGGTTGTGTATAATTCATAATTTGCATATGCCACAAAATCATCAAAACACGTTTTTAGCGCCTCCTGTAAAATTTGATATGTGTGGGTTACGTCCTTTTTCCTTTCCACAGTCGATATACAATATCTAAGTTAAGACAATTTTACTGAAAACTACCAGTGTATTGTAACATTAGGTTTTCCCAAAATTTTCCTGTGATAAAAACATTTCACCAATCCTGATTTTTTCACAGAACATCTTGTTTATTTCACATAGTGTGTAATTACTAATAGTTGATCAATATTTTTTTCGTTTTTTAACACCCGAGTACTGAAATGTTAAAAATAGGATCGAGGAGCGGTGGGGTACAAAGTGACCCCAGACCAATTTGTGTTGCATTGATTGAGGTATCAATGTAGATTACAATAAATATCAACTAGATATATTGGTATTTAGCGAGTGGTTGAAATAAGATTAATTTTGCAATGCGAATGCGCAATAGATACCCAAAATTATTTAGACATTAAAAAAAATTCTAAATGATTTTGAGTCCCTGAATAGCCAATCTTCGTAGAATGTTGAATTCTTGTACCTGGTATGGTGTCGTGTCTATTCCTGGAATTTGTTGAAGAATAATAAATAATCAGCTTCACATCAATTTCATTGTTAACAGAAATATAAACAAAATAGCATGTTTTGGACGCACTAGATACTTTTCTGAAAAATTCGCCCAGAATCCATTAAATGGCAATTTTTTTTTCTTTAAATAAAGGTAACTGATTAAACCATTTCCACCGATATCGATGCACCCTTACTAGTTCTATGTCACTTGCCTATCAAGATGAAATTGATTGTTTGAATTTGTAGCAGCCATTGTAGTACATAAGGCCATTCCAGTTGCCCATATTCCACGGAACATAGTTTGGGAAACCCTGATCTGCATCATACGCATACAAGCACTGGACTATACTATCATAATCGAGACATTCCTCAAAAACATTAAAATTTTCAGAAATTAATAGAATAAGAATAACGTTAAGAGACTTGGAGTAACACATGGGAATGATAGCATTAGCAGTCAGATCCGGCACAGCCGCGTTGCGCGATTCTGTCTAGTCCTAGATTCAGCGAATGTACGAAACTTAACAACTTAATCAACTTAAAAAAAAAAACAAACAATATTTAAATTTGAGTTGTTTTCTTTTATTAATAAAATAATAATTCATATAACAAAATAATTCGTGGTTAAAAAATTACACTCATAGGATATTTGAACTGTCAGATAAATAATAATGCGTAATTTACACAGAGAATACATTAAACATAAAAACAATAATAGAAAAAAACAATCTTTAAAATTTAACTGAGGATGAGGTTCGCTAAATAAAAGGCTATTTTGTTCACATTGTTTAATTATAAAATGATTTAATTACAATGAACAGAACAGCATAAGTGTTACAGTATAACTACGCTAGGAACAACTTAGTCTCTACGCAAAAGCGGACGGGACGCGGCCGCGTTCACATTTCCGCGCGACGTCGTCCAAAAAATTGAATAGATTTCAGAATAAATACGATCAGTGCATATCTAAAAAAACATGTAAGAACTCGAGCGCCGGACCGACGCGGAAACATCGTCTCGGAATGTTTTCACGCCGCACTTCCGCCGACTAGCCGTCGCATATGTATATATTTATTCATATAAATAAGTGGACCGCACCCCTGTCGAGGCTCTCGGCCGTTAAAAATATTTATATTTACAATCGCATTTCACTATGTAAAACTATACATATAAATACACATCGGGCTCGCGGGCGTCAAATTTACAATCTGCCCTTCCATAAATAGAAATAAAAAAACAACCTAGCCGACTTAATTCTACGCGGCGCCCGCGGCCCCTTCACATTTACTAGTCGTCAATTTCACTACATATATAATATATATATATTTACAATTATGTATAATAATTACGATTAAAATATTTATAATATCCACAAAAGGCAGAGTAGAATGTGCAAATGCAGTATTTACACCCGCCGACTGCGGTTCGTCAACATTTCACTTCGGAGAGAAACGGAACCTGTACAACGCGAGTCTCACCGCGGAGCCGGCGGCCGGAGCCGGGGAAAAGAGAAGGGAGCGTCTATTGTCGCGATCGAATCCGCAGTCACTGTCACTACAACTGTTCGACAAACTTCGTGAGCTGATCTTGCGGAGTCATGGGAGGCAGGTGGTCGTCGGGGGGCTGCAAGGGCGGAGGGGCGGGCGACTGGTGGAGCAGCATCATCTCGGAGGGGGTGGGGGGGCGTGGCGAAGGGACGGGCGGCGGAGAGCGCTGGCAGAGCTGCATTCCCGGAGGTAAGTAGCGCGCGCCCCCTCCGGCGCCGGCCCCCGCCACCGATCCGCCCCTCGCCGAGTAAGGCGGAGCGGCGAATCCCTGGGGAGGAGGTGGTGGATGCTGACCGCGCATGTTGTTCATCATCTGCTGCTGCTGTTGCTGCTTGAATGTCCACTGCTGGTGAGGATTCATGCCACCCATGTTGTTCAACTGCTGACCCATATTTCCAGCCTACAAACAAAACATCATTATTATGTTGAAAAACTGGGTTTTATGAAAAATTTGAATTAAATACCGTTTTATTTTTAAGTCAGTTTTAGTATAAAAACCCTACACGGGACCAGTTTTCCAATCGATTTTGACGCTCACTTTTAGGGTGTTCACTGTCAATACTTGGTGGAAAGGCATTATATTGTACTAATTCCCACTTTTATTTTAAGATCAGGACCGGTTTTTCTCATGACGAGCATTATCAGCATTATCAGTTGATAATGAAATTCAAGATTCATTTTCAACCATTTTGGAACGAGCCAGATTCGCAAATAATACCCTCATTTAATATATTATGTAAAAGGGGAAAAATGTTTGATTGCTGATTTCCTTCAATTCACAAAATACAATTGAAAGAACCGAACCTCAAATTTCGTATGGGTGCCTGTCCCCTATAACGTAGTATTCCCATGGCATAGTCATAAGGTGGTCGACCGTACTCATTTGTACAAATTCCACTTTTATTTTAAATCGCCGGTTTCCGTTGACAAGTATTATTAACTGATGATCAGTTGGTACTGCTTGTCATGAGCAAAACCGGTCCTGATCATTTAAAATATTAGTAAAATTTTATTTTTTGAACCTATGTGTATGTCGTAAAAAATAACCATATCAAATTTATTAATGCGATGTTCACAGTTTATACTATGAATGCATACGCAAAGGACCCCTTTGTTTTTTTTATGACTAGCCTTCTGAAACATTCAGAAGTAATTTTGCAAAAAAATGCCGTGCATACTTTGCAAAATAGACTGGAATTACAAGGATTAATATGATGCCTTTCTACCGAGAATAGACTTTTTGTGTTTGCCCCATATATATATTTTTACATTAACAGCTTAACGACCGTGGACGCGTATTTGAGTCATTGAAAAACAAAGGTTGCTGGCCGGCGGACATATATGCGTATAGGCGAAGTATCTAAAAGCTAAGAAAATTAAATTTTGTAAAGATATCTCAATTTGCTTACTAATTATAGTGAATTTAGTAAAATTATCGCAAAATTTTATTTCGCCAGGTGAAATTTTATAAAAAAAAACGTGCGGTCGTTAAGCTGTTAATATTAAAATGGAACCTCGGAAATACAGTCACTGCCTTGTTTTTTGGAAAGACAGTAGAGGTAAATTATCGAGTACACAAGGAGCATTGCACAAAGAGGCAGGAAATAACAACAATGACAACTATCGATAATTGCTTATGGATAATAAAAAGATGGTGTATATACCTGTTGTTGCGGCTGTCCAATCATTTGCATCTGTTGCATTCTCTGCTGCTGCTGCTGTTGTTGTTGCTGCTGTTGTTGCTGTTGTTGCTGCTGCTGTTGTTGCTGTTGCTGCTGCTGCTGCTGCTGCTGTTGTTGTTGCTGTTGCTGCTGTTGTTGTTGTTGCTGCTGCTGCTGCTGCTGCTGTTGTTGTTGTTGCTGTTGCTGCTGTGGCGGTGGACCAGCCGGGAGAACGGAAGGAGGGTTTCCTTTCCCACCCATCATGTGGCCTCCTCCGCCTCCCACAACACCACCTGCCACACCTTGCTGCTGTTGGTTGTGCTGAGCATTCTGCGTTATAAATTTAATACGTCATTTCAACATTCATTAGCAAATAATAAAATTTCAAGATTGAACGATAAGCATTAAATTTTTTAGTAATATTGTTATGATTTAAGTCAGTCTTAGTTCATCCGTGCACTTGAATGCCTGAAGATGCAGAAAGGCGAAACCCGGGTAGGATTTTATATTGCTATGAAAATAATATATTAATAATATTTTGAACAAGAATAGGGACTTAAAAAAAAACATAAACATTATAATAAGCAAAATGTACCTGTCTCTGTTTGATGAAGGCGGCCATAAGCGGTGGATTGGCTTTGAGAATCTGAAGGATTTGAGCTTGCTGTTCGGGCGAGGTGGGCGACCGAAGGGTTACCATGAGCTGCTGAAGGGCTTTGTGGTGAATGCCCGGTCCCCCACCTCCGCCAGCCACGCCTCCTACTCCCGCATTCACTCCTCCCATGGGTCCAACTCCTCTCACTGCTCCCCCTACTCCTACTCCCACCCCCACCATGCCCCCCATTCCGCCCATGTTGCCTGTTTGGTTCACTTGCCCGGCTTGACCCAGATTTTGTCCTTGCTGCTGTCCCACAATACCCATCATCTGTTGCAAAAAATTTAAAAATATGTTGATTAACATTTTTCTGAGAAATAACCTGCAAAGTTAAAAAAAAAACTAGTATGTACTCTTCATTCGAGTGAAGAAATTGAGAATTTAAAGCTCGACTCATAACCGTAATTCGAAAGTCAGTGCGTAAGTATGGAATGAAAATTCATAAAATAAGGATAACTAACCTGCTGGCTGTTCTGCTGATTGAGGATCTGTTGCTGTTGCAGTTGTGGGTGTTGCGGATGCTGGGGATGGGACGGATGATTTGGATGCTGTGGGTGAGGGTGCGGATGCATCTGCGGAAGCTGATGTGGAAGGGAAAGAGATTGTGGCATGGCATGCGGTAATCGCAGCGATTGCTGCAATTTGCCAGGGTAACGCTGCGCAGACCATTGTTCGGTGCCCTGCAACGTGTGCCGCTGCTGAAGGTGTGGTTGAGGCGGAGGCATTTGCTGCGCTGCCGCTTTACCGTAGTGCGGTGCCTGCTGCCTGGCCGCCTCTTCTTGAACCTGCTTGACCACTTGTAGTACGTTGGGAGGAGGCGCATGAGGAGGATGGGGAGTGTGAGGATTGTGGGGAATATGAGAAGGTGGCTGTTTGGCACCTCCGGTGGGCGGCGGCGACGCGAGGGCCGGAGGTGCCGCAACCGCAGGCGGACTACCGGATGGCGCAGGGCGAGTGGTATTCATGACGGCCATACGCCGCCGCAGCAGCTGAGCCTGCTGCAGCCTCTGCTGGAGCTGCTGCTGCTTGAGCTTGTGCTTGATGTTGCTGCAGAAAGGAACCGGGCACTTGATCTCTTGGCAGTGCTTCGCGTGGTAACAGCACAGAGCGATCAGCTGCTTGCAGATGGAACAGCCGCCGTTCGTCTTTCTCTTGCAGTTTTTGGTATGCATAACAACCCTCTTCATCTTCTGACAGGAAGGCAGGCGACAGTTGGCGTCGCGACACTGGCATGCGTGTACCAAAGACTGGATGCAACGCTGGATGGAAAGCTTGCGAGCTTCCTGAGGGTTGGCCTGTCTCGTGTCTCCCGGTGAGGAACCGTCGTCCAGGTCGAATCCGAGCTTCTCCATCCGATGAGGATGGCCCTCTTTGCCGTAGCAGACGAGGCAGAGATCGAAGTCATCGCACACGGTGCAGTGGTATCTGGTGTCCACGTGGCCTTTGCAATGGTTGCAGGTGTACACGAATTTATCTTGACCTTGATTGTGCAACTCCCACAGCATGCAGAGGGTGGAGAACTGAGCTCGCCTCATAGAGGAGAACTCGTAATGGCGGTCGCGGGCCATTGTCAGAAAGGCGTCCCTTCCGTCCATAAGATCGCAGTTGATGAGAGGATCCGGATCTTGGATCGGAGCTAAGCTGGCGGCGGATTGAACCGAGTGCAAGCGGATAACGAAGAACACCTCTTTGTGCTTCTCCATAGTGGCAAATATTTTGGCGCTGAGGTCGTTTCCGATCTGCTGGTCGCTCTGTTTCTTGCTACTCTTGCGTTGGGCGGCCTTCGACTTGTTCGATTTCTTCGCTTTCTTTTGACTCTGTCCCTTTTTCTTGCCGTCCAGCCCTGTCTCAGATTCATCGGATTGCTGGAATATCTGCTGAAATAATAGAAAAGTCCCACGTAAGTCAGCTGTTCAATATTTCAATTTTATTATATATAGTGATAAAAAATTTAAGATATTACTTATATATTTTATTTTATGTCATATTCAATAGATTTGGAAAATCCACCCCACCCTACCCCTCTTTCTCGTACATTTAATTATCAAAATAATCAATTGGAGATATTTCATTTCACTTCTATTCACAAACTTGTGGAATAATAATAGGAAGTTATCAATTTTAGATTTGAATGTTGGCAATCTTTTTTATATAATTCAGTGCAGGGATGCCCAACCGATAGATTGCGATCGACCGGTTGATCCCGAAAGCTTCTGTGAATTTCGAAAACATATATCATTTAAATATTAAATATCGACTGTGGAAAGGAAAAAGGACGTAACCCTCAATTTTCCAAAACAGCTTTTTTCGATAATCACAATGTATACAACTGACACACATTCTATCAAAAGGATGGAATCTGAAAATGCCGAATAAGTATCTAAATTTAGCTATTAAGTTTGAAAAAGATGACCTTGTAAAAAATTAAAACCAAGTAAAAACACTGAAACAAATTCTCCGAGACAATTTCTTTAATTAATATTATTTTATGTCAATTAAACACCAGGTTAGAAGTATCCGTGAAGTGCACGGTTGTGTATAATTTATAATTTGCATATGTCACAAAATCATCAAAACACGTTATTAGCGCCTCCTGTAAAATTTGATGTGTGGGTTACGTCCTTTTTCCTTTCCACAGTCGATATACAAAAATTGAATTATTTTGTAAGCACATACCTATCTAACGATATGTATTTCGCATTTAAAATAAACATTTCTAAGTTTGAAGGAAAAAAACCCTAAATAAAATCTTATATATATAAAAATTAATGTTGCTTAACTTTCGGTCACTATGGATTTGAATACCGCTGATCCGATTGCAATAAAACTTCGACAACAATTAAGCTTGCACTCCCGTGAAGGATATAGACGTATTAAAATTAACTAACAATGTCGAAAAACTAAAATATTCGTAGATTTCAATGTTTTTTAAAGTTCAAACTGCCGAATATTCCAAAATGAAAATGGCCGCCGTTTGAATTTTGACACCGATTTGTTTTGATTTGAGAATTCAAATTTGATGTTCGATTGTTTCGATTTCAGATCTGTCAAATCGTATCGTCTAAATTTTGACATTACATTTAAATGTGTTTCGTGCATTAGGTCTGATTGTTTGTTTGTTATTTAAGCGATGTTCTTAGATTAGTTTTATTTGGAATTAGAAACTGTACTCTTTTCACTTCAATTAATACTATACTATTTATATATAGAACGTCAAAAAAATATTTCAGGATATTTGACAGCAAAAGTACATTGTGAATTATATTACATAACGTTAGTAAGCCATTATTTTATGGTTATTTTTAAATGCATGTGAATAAAGATATTATGCGTAAACTGCTACGTACATAATTCCTGTGTCCACTGTCAATACTTGATGGAAAAGCATTCTATACAGTTATTATACATATTAAACAGTTTTTCTCTTATTTTATGTTCTTATATAATCTCGAATGGGAAATTATTAACAAAGAGAATTTAAAGTGATTATGTTCATGATGTTCAACAAATATTGTACAATTTAAGATTTCGACTGAAGGTGCTTGGTGGAATTTCAATATTAAATTTGAATCGTTCAAATTATGTACATTCTCGCAGATTTCGTTACTCAAGACTCGGGTTTCGCCTTTCGGCGTCTTCAGGTGTTCAAGTCCACGGATGAACTTGAACTGACGCATAGTAAAAGAATGTTTCGCGTTTATCTTATGTACAATTTCTTTTTTATGTTTTGTCAACTATTTTATATGTAAATGCTTAGAGTATTTTGATGGTTATGCATGCATTGATTATACGTTTTAGGTTTGAAAGTCTTTTTGAACGAGGTTTTAAACTATTAGGTGTGTCAAGTCATATAAGTGTAGATGAATAAATATATATCTTATATTCTGGAATTCATATTTTTAAGGTTTCCATATACTACAGATTATTAACAGTAAGAACACAATAACATTAATTTATGATTAATTTATGTTTTTTACTATTTATATTTGTTTTAGGAAGTTTTTTAATGAGGCACATTTTTTTAGAAACGGTAATCATAGAACAATAGTTTCGAATACGAAAAAAAACTTAACGTATGAAATAAGTCACAATCATGGTCAGAGTGAAATGAATGTTTTTTCGTACTTTATGCGTTACCACACCGCTCGCCCGATTGCAATAAAACTTTTACAAACTTTTTGCTTGCACTTCCAGGAAGGTTATAAATCTTATGTATAAAAATCAATGTTTGTATGTCTGCCATACAGTTCATTTTGACAACGTATGCTTGCACTTGCGCGAAGGTTATAGTACAATTAAATTACAGTAGGTGGCGCGTGTGTTGTACCATAGACAATCAGCAGCAAACGTGAAACAGACAGAAAAAGAAAGCATGCACTTCAATATACACAATTAAAACACAAACACTTTCTTTCTTCGAGTGGCATTGCAACGCTTGCCGGGTTCCGGCTAGTTTCTTATAAGAATCATGTTAGAAGTCAATCATGAGAAAACTTAAGATTGAAAAGTCGATCCTATTGGATTGGAAAATTAATCAAATTTCTCAACTAATGGCACTCAGCAGTTGCAGAACACTGTTCTAATCAGTCGGACTTAAATCAAATCACTAGAAATAAAATACAAAGGGACTCACAGCGGCCTCAGCGGCTTCAGCTTGTTTTCTCTTCTCCTCTTCTTCCTGGTCTAGCTCTTTGATAGACTCTTCTAAGACGTTAGGCCAGAAATCTCCTTCGAAGTAAGGCAGATCGGCGGCCGATGACACGTTATCTTCCATGGCCTGCTTCAGGATATCCTTGTAGTCGAATATGATACGTTCGATGATGCCTTTGTCGAGCATCTTCTTGTACCACTCTTGAAGACGCTTTGGCTTAGGGATCTTCTGTTCCAAAGGATGGCAGTGGAAGATGTAGTCGTCTCCCTCGGACGGCGGACACGCCCAGATGTGAGCCATGATGTAGCCCAACTGCTTCGCATAATCCAAGTATCCGAGAAGAATCTCATGATATACGGCCGTACGGTACTGCCGCGGCTTAAAAAAATGCACGGAATCCAAATAAGCAATGTAGACCCGGCGCGTGTTGGGCATCGGTGCCTCGCTGCCGTATTCTTGAACGTGCATGCCGAAAAAGCAGACGTCGGCTCCGTCCACTTCCTCGAAAGCGAACAGCGCCTTGGCTCTATATGGAAACTCGCCCGGTAAGTCGCCACCGTCGACGAATCGACCGCGCATGCCAGGCTTCACTTCCACCGTCTTGTCGGAGCTGGCGACCACCCTTATACTGACTTCCCCGGCGCCCGCCTCTTTTTTCTTCAGAAAGTTATTGACTCGGGTCTCTATGTAGATACCAAGCTTGGAAGTGGGGAGACGCTTGGCATTGAACTTGTTCTCTTTTCTCTTGGCACTCTTTTTCTTGAGGCAATTTTGACAGACGAAACCCGCAGGCCAAATCTGTTCCAAGTGGAGAGCGCATATCTGATGTTGCTTTCTGCCGCAGTCGCCGCATATGACGTACGGTTCCAGTTCGAGGTGGTCGTTTCTCATCTCTTTGAATTGGTCTTTCTTTATCGCCCTGAAATCAAAAGCCCGACGGTTACACCTCTTCTTCTATTCTAAGAATATTGCAATATTGAAATTAAACATTATGAACTCACGTCTGCGTCTGCATGGGGTCATCTCCCAACGTCACAGTGTCGCCGACAATATCATTAAAACACTTTTGGCAAAATGTATATCTGGAAATATAAAATAGCACAAGATATTAAACCACTGCACAAAATGAAAAGAGCTGTATAAAATGTCTCTAACTTCTTTCCAGCAAATAACAAAAACACATCCGTGAAAGAGATCACAAAATACTCACCTATTTTGGTAACTGAAGTACTTTGCGTCTCTAGGTATAGTACAGAGCTGTTTGCCATAACAGCACAGGACTTGCGGGTTGAAAGTGTATTTCCGTCCGCAGCAGTAGCCCAAAATTTGCATCACCGGGTCAATTTCTTGTTCAAACACTTCCGATAACTAAAAACAAACAAAAAAATCAGTTCTACATAAATGATTTTAATGTATTCAAAAAAAACGCAAACAAGCAAAGATACTTATTTCACATTATGAACTTATGATTATGAACTGAAAATATTTTTTATTAACTAATATTACAACAGTAGAAACATCTTTTTCACCTTGGTGCAATATTTGTAGACGCGGGTGTTCTTTTTGTTGTAGAGCCAGGCATTGTCAAACATCTGCCAAACGTCATCCACGTACTCCCAGGGATCGGAGTACTGGCCGGCGTCTAATTTATGTTTAACAGTAGAGAGATCCATAGGCTTCTTCACGATGTCGAAATAGTCAGGGATGCACAGAGCTTCCGGTTCCACGGGCTGACGGAAAGGAACAGATTCGGGATCCTGGCGGAAAAGCTTCTCTAGAGTCGGCATGAGGGCCTGTCGGAGCTCTTCCGGTTTGAAAGTACACTTCCATTTTTTGTCTTGGGCGCCTGCTGTATTTTGAATCGGTTCAGGAACAGGCGGTTTCACATCCTTGGACGGTGACATGGGCTCATCTTTGATATCGGACTCTTCTTTGATGGGTCGGTCGACACCGTCATCGGGCTCCATTTTGATCTCTTTTTTGACATCTGAGTGGGAACCTTTTCCGCCGCGACCGCCGAACGCTTCATCCGGGTCCTCTTTTTTTATATCGTGCTCTTGCTTGATCTCCATTTTGCCACCCGCTCCTCCATGGCTGCGCGGCCTCGGACTATCTTCTTGGTCCATGGCGGCCGCAGCGTTTAACGCTGCCATCTGGGAGGAGAGGTTGGAAGACGACCGAGAAGCTGCTGCACTCTTACCGGGCACACTCGGTACTTGATCTTGCGAAGAAGGCGGCAAAGGACTGGGAAGGGGCGGTGGGACTAGCGGGGTGGAGGGGGTGTCAGGGGGAAGAGGTCCATTGGAAGCGACGCCTGCCGGACAGGGAGACGGGCCCTTTTGAGAACCGACAGAAGCCGGACCGGAACTCATTTGAGAGGCGGCAGACACCTGATCGGAGGGAGCGGGGGTGAGAGACGAAGGCAAAGGCATTCGAGGGTATTGACTCTGAGAAGCGTAAGGACTGGGAGCGCGACCAAGAGGGGTGCCGTTGGCCGCCACTTGCTGGTGGACGGCAGCCACCATTCGCGCTTTGACAAGATCGGGCAACTGCTGACCGGGAGACGCACTGGGCAAACTCGGACCGTTGGAACCTAACGAAGGGAACGGATTCGAGACAGAATTTCCAGCCGAGAGATTGGAAGCGGGAGAGGTCATAGGTTGGCCGAACGGCGAGAGACCCGGATTAGGTGCAGCCGCATTAGAGTTTGGCGTCGGAGGTAGTGCATTAGGACTCGGTCCCGGAGGACCGACAAGGTTATTTTGGAACTGCATTCGGGGGGGCGCCGTGAGCCCCGTTCCAGGCGAGTGGCTCCTCATTCCCGTGGGCTGCTGCTGAATGACGAGGGGCATCCTGCCGGTGGGATTGGGAGGCCCGGTCACCAGAGGCAACTGAGGTCTCACGGGGGCCCCTGCTCCGCTACCCCCTCCCGCATTGACCTGCTGCTGCTGCAGTTGCTGCTCTTTCCTCTTTTGCCTCTTCTCTTCCAATTCTTTTTGAATTTTATAAATTTTCTCAGCCAGCAGGTGATAGTATTCAGAGCGAGTGCCGGCCATTTCATACATGTCTCCTTCCACTTTCCGCGCGTATGCCACCAAATTATGCATACGTTTATCCAACATGGCGGTGGGGTCCGGCGTTGGGAATATCGCTTGGACTCTAAAATAAAAGAGTGCAAAATTAATGTCGATAAAAACCCAAAGCCGATAATTGCATCTTACTGTGAAACTGTAACTTACAATTTGTGAACTAGGTGATTTCTGAGGTCTGACGTTATAGACTGATGCCACTCTTTGCTTCCTGACACAGGTGCAGCCGTCACCTGCCCACCGCCAAGCTGAAGACCACCAGTACCCAACTGAAAGAATAATATAAAGTTATTTTGTAAATGTACCACTAATGTAGGATTTCATTATCAAGTTTTAATAAAAATATATCATCAATGGAAGAACCATCAAATATATTCTATTGTCCATACTACTAGTGTATGTCCATGCCGATCATTGTACCAAACTCATTTCACTTCATACATGTTTATATCATGTAACATCATGAATCGGAAGCGTACCAATTCTTCAACTTTAGACAATTAAACCAACAGTTATAAATGACCATCCATCTTTTAGTGAACCTAAAAAACGGCAATGATAATTCGTTTTTTCCACGGCGCACAATAAAAATGCCTTAAAAAGGAAATGCACCTTATAAATATGAATATAGAAAATCATGCTTTTGGTAACATTTTTCAAATGAATATGTATGTCCATATGTGGGAATAATTTTATTATTGAGAAGGATGGAATTGATTTTTAGAAAGAATTCCGTTAAAATGCATCCATCTTTAGCCGATCTCGTTTTTTTATATTTCATTTCCACATGAAAATAAACATAAAAACAAGTTCGCAAAGATACGATGATCCAAACGGCAACAGATTTCATCGTTGTAGCCAATCGAAGATATTAGCTACATTGCGATATCCAAAATGTTGACAACTCTAGGTCAGAAAATGAGGCTTTGTGCACAGAACCTCTTTATAGATCTATTAAAATTTCCTCTTCTGTTAGTGTCTGGTTTGTACCGTCGAATCTTGCGAATGGTTGATGACCCACTGGTAAATTTGATAATCAATTGATAGGAAAGAAGAGGACGCTGCGTATATACCGTGGGTACTACCAATATGGACGAATGAGACAAATATTTATTTGAATATGTAGGTATTGAATTTATTTAAAATAAAAGAAATTTAAATGAACAAGCTTTATTAAAAATGAAAAATTTGGAGGCTTCTTCCTTCGCAGCACACCTGAGGCTTCTTACGGCACACAATTTGGCAGACACTGATCTAGGCAAACAGAATTATATATATTTTTAGTGATAAATATTGTAATGTTCCAACAATTCGATTAGTGAAGAGGAAAAGAATCGCTTTAGAAGAGAGCAGCAACAAGTCCGTTAAGTAGTTTATGTGAAATACAGTGTGATAAGTGTTAAGTAGTTTATGTGAAATAATGTGTATTACAGTGTGAAAAATATTTAATATCTTAAATAGAATACAATTTGCTTGCATAAAAACTCACCACTTGCTGAGCCTGGATGTCCTGATTGACGAGGTTTGGTAAGTTAGGCTGGTTATTCTGATGCTGCTGGTGCTGATTTAGACCAAACAGCTGCATGGCTGCCATGGAGGTCTGCTGAGTGGGATCCGAGCCGAGGGGCGGTCCCACCGAGAGAAGAGGCCGCACGGGAACGGGGCCTCGAACCCCCGCAGGAGCTACGACGCGAATATTTCCCAAGCCCGGAGTCCCTCCCTGAGACAGTTGAGGTCCTCCAGCTGCCACAGGCGCTCCCCCAGGGCCCGTCGGACACTGGAGTCCCAGCATATCGTACGCCCGTCTCATGTCCGACGGGGACGGGTTGGAGTTGACCACTGGAGGGTTCACGCCGGTGACCGTCCCAGCTAGAACTGTAATTTAAAATCATTCAAATTCTTTGACTATTTTTCATATATTTAAATCCAAGCACAGCAAGCCACGGGCAAAAAATCAAACTGTCCCTGTTTTTGACCCCTTGAGAAGTGAATATTCTTTATTTTAAATACGTACGAAAATGTGAAAAGAAAAATTTTGGTTACTTATTCAAGAGGAATATTATTTATTATTTTGAGAAGTTAATATTTTTTTTAAATTTTAAAACGCAGTCAACTAATTCAATACTATTTTTAAATAATTTCAAAGAAGCTGTTGCTTCCAATTCAGGTCTAGATCTTTATTGCGTTTAAGCATGTGGTTCTCTAATGACATTGTTTTCGGCAATATTATATGGCTTCAGAATTCATCTAGAAATGTTATTGTAACAAATAATAAAAATAATGTAACTGCAAAAAATCACCGACAGATAGATGTGTGTGCTATCCATATCTGAAGAGATAATAATTCAATAAAAAATATAAGAATGGCAATAGATGAAAACTGTTATCAAAATAAAGAAATTAAATACTGACCCGAACCAAACAGCATCAAATTGGAGAAGTCAAAAAAAACATGTGACAAATAATAGACAGCCTACACGTCCCTCTTCATTTTACAAATTTGTTTTAGAATGCCAATCACATGTAGAGTAAAAGGAAACTTTGCAAATGGAAATCAATTTAGAAGTTATTTATTTTAGTCAAAAAACGCATATATATTTACACAAGCGCTCATGGTCGCGAGAATATATGAGATGATATGCGAGCAGTGTAGCAAAATATAATTTTAAAAAAGCTGCATAAACCAAATTTTCAATTAAAACAAATTTAACAACTATATATTTATTTATTTTGTCTACACTATGTGGTACAAAATTCAAAATGAGTATTCGGTTATCTCAAAGAATAGCGTCGTGAAGCATTTGATGTTTAATCGAAATTGCCGCTAACACAGACATCGTTCGTGAATTATTTGTTTTAATAAATTATACAAATCTACGAACCGTTATGATCTTTGATTACTGTCAGAATAAGTGAAAAAAATAAATGTATATTCAATCGTACCGATTTCGCCGCGAAATTGTTAATATTGGAAGCTATGTGTAACTACTTATACATCTTAGTTAAGATACGATTGAATATACATTTATTTTTTTCATTTATTCTAACAGTAATCAAAGATCATAACGCTTCTTAGATTTGTATAATTAATTAAAACAAATAATTCACAAACGATTTCTGTGTTGGCGGCAAATTCGATTAAACGTCAAATGCTTCACGACGCTATTCTTTAAGATAACCGAGTATTCTTATCTCGAAATGGAAGCTATTATTTCAAACTGTCCCAGACATATTTTCAAAATGTTTTCAGAAACAACACAATAATGAGCCCTCAAGAAGTGAAGTAAGCCACGTAGTAAAATGGTAAAACTTTTCTATTGGACTTTTAAGTATAATCACGTCTTTACTTGGTGTTTTGGTGGTTTGCAGGATTTATTTTAGAAATATAACACTATTGCAGTGTGTATTTACTGAGGTCACTTCACTTTTATGATATTTTAAGACATGGATAATATTATAACACATCCAACTCATCTTTTCCTAAAATACCACATGGCTCACTTCACCCTTCAGGGGTTCAATTGATTATTTTCATAGCTGAGTTATAAAATTGAAAGCCAAACCCCAATTTGAGAATGGAACACTATTAAAGATAAACTCACCTCCGCTGAGATTGTTACTTCTGTTTCTGTCGGCCTGCTTGAGCGGCAAACAGACGGGGCAGTCATTTCTGGCACAGTGTTTCCAGTGATTAATAATTTGTCTAGACGAAGAGCAGTGAGGAATCGTGCAAGTTTTCCCGGCCTGTAATTGGAAATTTTCAATTTTGGATACATTTATCATTCGCGGTAGTTTGAAAAAAAACATTCCTCTATTTCAAATAAATCATATCAACAATATTTAATTTAAGCTTGAAAACAAACCTGGCAAGTGGTCATGTGGTTGAGCACTCCTTTCATGGTCCGGCAGTGTGGCAGGGTGCACTGCCACACCTCTCCGTTGGTCTGAGACTCTCTCCGCTGGCACTTGTGCGCGTGAAGCAACAGCACCAGCTGCTGCTGGATGAGTTTTCTCTTCTCCGGGTCGGCGATCGTAGGCACTGGCTGAGCTGCCGGTTGACCGGCCGTCGGGGTAGGGAGGTTGGCGGCCTGCGGCCCCGGCTGGGTTCCCGCCGGGGCCCCTGACTGAGGCTGCTGTGGGGACGGAGCCGGGGGCACCGCTTGTCCTGCCATGCCTCCTCCTGCGCCGCCACCCTCTCCTAATCCCAGCAGACGTCCCCCGCCTGCTCCCACTCCCCCTGCAACCCCCACACCAGCGCCACCTCCGGCCACAACTGACCCTGCTATGTTACCGATTCCTCTCTGAGACGGGGCCACACCTGAATTTATGACAAAATTATGAAGCATATAATAACAGGAAAAAACATTATAAAAAGTGTTTTTTGTCAACTTTTGATATTTTTTTTTTTAAATACTTGGTATTATTACAACTAATGCCAAATATTTTTAAGTTGAGATCGTACGAGAAAACTCGAATGAGAATTATTAGTAAGTCACTCGAGATCAACTCGAGGTAAATTGAAAGAAACAATTTGAGATTTTGTAAAATACTGAATAAGCTCAAAAAGTCAAAGCGATTATGAGTACACCCATCTCCCGATTCACGCGGTAGATTTATTTTTCACAATTCTCGTGTAAAAAAAAAACAAGGAATAACTTATAAAGCTTGCAACAAAACTAAAATTTATTCATCCTCGTCTTCTAACATTCCAACTACGGAATGTTCGCTTTTAAGGTGAAAAATAAAAAATGGTTTAATGCTGATAAACGTTTTATTGAAAGTTGGGAATAATGTATGGAATACAATATCATCTAAATGTCTACCTCTGTTAGCCTCACAAATGCGGGTTCTTTTTATAACATTTTTCATCAAATTTTCACACATTACAATGAGTATTTCATTAATTTCATCACAAACGTTTTGTTTAAGTTGCTCAAGTGTTTCCGGTTTGTTGACATAAACCTTGCTCTGTAAATATCCTCAAAAATAGAAGCCAGGGGCTGTTGAATCCGTCGACTGTGGGAGCCAATTGACATCACCATTTCTTGAATTCTCTCAGTAATTCCATTGTAACATTGGCTGAATGTGAAGTTGCACCGTCTTGTTGGTACCACATGTTAATCAAGCCCAAAGCATTCAATTCAGGCGTCAAAAAGTCATCAAACAAGTTACGATAATGTTCTCCATTAACAGTTATCGTAATGCCACGTTCATCTTCCAAAAAGTAATGGTCATTAATTTCTCCAGACCACATAGCACAACATAACTGTCACTTGGATGCAAAGGTGACTGATGAATAATTTGAGGATTATTTATTGCCCAGACCCGAAAATTTTGTTTATAAACGTATCCATTTAAATGGAAATGGGCCTCATCACTCATGATTTTTTCATGAAAATTAGGGTTATCGTGAGCAAGCTATAACATCTTATTTGAATATGTTCGGCATTGTAAGTGGACTTGTGGAAGCTCTCTGGTCAATTGAATTTTAAATGGAAACAAATGCAAATCTTTATGCATAATTTTCCACAAAGTTGTTGTCTTGAGTTTGTGTCGAATTGAGGTTGGATTGTTGTGAACATTTTCTTGTACAGTAGCAATGTTTTCAGCTGATCTATTTGTACGTAATGACCCAGTGGCATGTGTTAATAATCTACTAGAGAGCATCTTTCTTCAAAATAGTCGGTTTCGATAGCACATTATTTCATCAATAGACAATTCTTCAAGCTCTTTCGCATCCAATGAATTAAATAAATTCATAATTTCTGGATGAAATGACAATACCTTTTGCAACCACTTCTGATACATTTCGGAACAAGGATTTCGGCTGAGCGTATACTGCCATGTAACACATGGCAGCCCTGATTTTGTATTACATGAACAAAAACAAACTTGCATGCGCTGTGACGCAGTGCGATGCAGACATACGTCTACCCTGTGGCACTACGTTGTAGTGCCGGCATAGATTCCTGCGTGAAACGTACACATTTTGATAGATATTTTTTTTATTTGACTACAAAAATGAAAAGTTATTACAGGTCTGCACCTCCCGATTCTGTTCCAAATCAACATACTTGTTGAGTTTATTATACACCTACAAAACCATTAAAATGCATATAGAATAGTAACCTGGCATTTGAGGAGGAGCAGTTCCTTGTTGAGGTACATAGGGAGGGTGATATGAGGCGAGGGAATGACCGCCAGGAGCAGACAGCCGCTGCCCTCCTACCAAATGGTGAGGCGGGCCTCTGACTGCCCCAACTCCTACACCTACTCCCATGTGTCCAGGACCGCCTTGCTGCTGCTGTTGTTGTTGTTGCTGCTGCTGCTGTTGCTGCTGTTGTTGCTGCTGCTGTTGCTGCTGCTGTTGTTGTTGCTGCTGCTGCTGCTGCTGCTGCTGTTGCTGTTGCTGCTGCTGTTGTTGTTGCTGCTGTTGCATGGCTGCAGCGGTAACACGAGCAATGTGTAACCCATTTTGCATTGCTCCCTGTAAGGTAATCAACTTTAATTCAATTACTGTTGTCCTCTCTTGAATGATATTTAGAAAAAATTCTACAAAATATACCAACTACCCAAATGAAAAAAAAAAAAAAAAAAATTGAAGAATCAATATCTAAGTCATTAAGCTGAAAAGGTTTGACTGTCATTTGATCATTAGGAAACCGTTAGTCAGGTAAACAGCTTTATTTGTTCAATTAAAGTGAAACCCTGATTCTACGTTTTTCAAGGGACCGTCGTAAAAAAACAAAGAATGCCGGAAATCTTCAAATAATACCAAAAAATGTTTAATTTTCAGCAATTTTATAAATTTATTTCATTTGTTTTTTATTAACGAACATAATAAATATATTTTTATATTGTTTAATACATACTAAGTTGCTTATTTGTAGTTTGACACTTAACCCTTTAGCCGCCAACGTCGAAGTATTCAATACACATGCGACTCGCGGGTGAGACCATGGCGTTCAAAGGGTTAAACTTTGACAGTCAGTCACCCTTCAAATATTCGTTCTTTTCTAAGTTAACCTTTTTTTGCTATGTTGATTCGTTTTCTAAAACCTCGAATTGCTTTCAGTTTCTCAGGTAATGTTCTAGTTTTCCTAGTAATTTATGAGCGAAAAAGAAATATTCAACAAAAACGGTCAATCGGGATAATATTTGTGACGGGACCATAATATTGCGATGGTAAATTAATTAAAAACGATCAATGCGGGAATTATTGTTCTTATGGGTGTTTGGCCGGGACTATAAAAAATAAACAATCCATGCGGGAACGGTAGATCAGGGTTCCACTGTATGTTTTTTTTTAAATATTTAATATTTATAATATAGGCAATACAGAAGAAATTAGATTTAATTGATCAGATACAAATATCTAAATGTTGCGATATTCTGACATTTCAAGCTCACAACAATAATTGCAGAGTTCTATTTCAAAACTGTCTACTTCAAAATTTTGTAAAATATGCATACAATATGAATTGAATAAGATAGGAAGAGAAGTTTTAACTAGTGCTTTAAAAATTAGGCTATCTATCGTATGGATTATTATTTATTGAAGAAAAACAAAATTTCAGTTTGTTCATGAAACTGACCATTTCCATCAATAAAGTCGTTTTGGGGTTGGAATTGTATTATTTAAGTATGGAAGGACTGTACCTACAGTTGATAGTAAAATAAGAACACACTAATTAAAAGAATTGTCAAATATCATATCAGATAAAAATACAACGATCTAATGAACGTACATTTATTATTCTTTCGTAGTGGCTCGAACATAAGCCCCGAGCATACCTTGATGATTTGATGCCAGGTGGTGTTTAACCTTTTCAGTACCGCGATGTTTTCAGCTAAAAAACATTCACTCACATACCTACCGCTTTTTTAAAATAATTTTTGAATAGTTTTAAAAAATAGTACTGAATTTATGAATATCAAAAGTTTACTTATAAAATGATATAAATAGTTAAATATTTTCAAGTTACATTCGTGTTCTTCAGTGGATTTAAGGTATTCATGCCGTTTGTATGTAGCGGCCACCAGTGTCCTTACGGTACTGAAGCGGTTAAGTCATTACTCTCTGTTTAAATTCTCTTTCTGCACACTTTAACTTTGCAATATTTTTGAATACTTTATAATTATATCACTGTAATATGCTCATTACTCAACTATTAAAACTCAACTATTAAAATAACTCTTGAAATAAAACAAGGAATGAATCGCGAACTAGTGTTGAGTTTAAAAGAAATAGCCGAAAGTTTTGGAAGAATAAAAATCAACTCGGTATACAGAAAATCGGTTGTTTTAAAAACAACTATCATCAAAATCAAACTGATTTAAGGCGATTTAGCCAAAAACCTGATACACCAACTGGTGCATGGGACAGCTGTGATTAAACTTACGTGCTAAACCCTTTGAACGCCATCGTCTCACCAGTGAGTCGCATGCGTATTGAATACTTCGACGTTGGCGGCTAAAGGGTTAACACATTTTTAGCATTTTTGAAATAGTCTGTTTTGGAAAAGAGCCTCATTATTATCTGACTGTAACTGTAAAATTGACATGTGCATTATATATGAAAATTACCTGTGGTACGGCGTGGTGCGCAGGATGATGGGACGGTCCCATGAGCGGTGCGGATGCCGGCTGCTTGTTGAGACTGTTCACGACCAGAGCTCCACCTCCCACTCCTACCCCCATACTGTTGGTCATGATCATCCCTCCTCCTCCTCCCACCGTGCTTACGTTCATACCTGTTTAGATAAATCAACGTGTAAATCTACCGCTGAGTGAAATATCACGACGGTGCGAATTCTCGCATCTTAAATGTACGGATACTACCATTAGCTTTATCCATTTGACAAGCGCACTTGGTGTACCTGGCATGCACGATTATCCAAAAATATTTAGATATAAAACTCAACTTATTAATTGATTTGGCATTTACTTGGTAGAACTCCATTTATAACAGATTAAAATAACAAAGTATTTTAGCTCTACAGTTTTTAATAATTTTATTCGTTGATAGTTATTTCGGCTTGCGCCATCGTCAGAACTATCTGACGATGGCGCAAGCCGAAATAGCTATCAACGAATAAAATTATTAAAAACTGTAGAGCTAAAATACTTTGTTATTTTAATCTGTTATAAAACTCAACTTTTGAAAAATAAAACCAACCTTTTAGCAGTGATGACACTGGAAAGTTCAGTGTATTACTACAAATATGGACATATTCAGCGTGGACAGTTTTATTTCTACTTATATCACGTTGCAAAAGCAATGAGCTTATTCACATTAAGACACTAACAATGAAGTTCATAAATCATTCTGAATATAAAAATTACGGCTTTAACAAAAATAGGATTTTAAAATTGTTTGCAGAAAATTATTTATTGAAATCTCAAAATAGCCAAGCATCTTGCTCGATCGAAATCAAAGATAGTAAAAATTTTTCTGCATAACATTACCTTGCATAGAATTCATGGGCATCGAGGTATGATGTTGGCCAGGATGGCTGGCATTCGCCATGAGCGTCTGGTGGAGACTTCCCATTTGGTCTTTGGAGACAGCGACATTGAGAGGTGATTGCAAATTCGGACTTTTATTTCCTAAGCCCGCCATGGACATCGCATTGTGTCCTCCTAGTTGATTTTTATTACCCTGAGAAGGAAAGACATTTGTGATATGGAAAAAAGCAGTCGACGGAGTTAAAAAAATATGGGTTCAATGAAGCCGTTTCTGAAAAATATCTGATTAACCCTTAGACCGCGGTTGACTGCTATAGCAGCCCAATCTGAACCGATCTGGATCCGAGCCGCGGTCAAAAGGTTAAGAATCTAATTATTTTTAGACAAAAAGTAAACTGAATTTTATGTTTCGGTGTTGTGCTGGAAAGTGATATTTATAAATGACTGATAGAATTCTACCGTCAAGGTCAAATATAGATACCTACTTAAAAATTAAGACAATTGACTGAATAGTGTAAAAAACCTTACTGTTGACGGTAAATTTATGATTATCATATAGTATTTTTATTTTAACACTTATCAAACCGCACGGTTGTGCAAAAGAATTTCAAATTAAAAATAAATATTCATTCTAACTAGAATGAGAATGAATATAGATAGTGCAACATAATATTGATATATACCTGCTGTTGCTGCTGCATGTGGTGGTGATTGATCTGCATCTGTCGGTGAAGGGCGGCAGCGTCGTCTCCGTTCATCTGCGAGGGCCCTCCGGGTCCGGGACCTTGAGCGGGAGGTTTGGCAGACACCCCTCCCCCGCCGCCACTCGCATCACCCCAAGATCCGCTCGACATCAGCTCGTCGGGCAGGTTTTTCTCCAGATCGAACATGTCCATGTTCGAAAAGACGTCTGGCAAAACAAAATTTTTCAATATTACACAAAACTTACCAAAAAGTAGAGTATTTAAACCTGATAGTTTAAGCCCCGTATCAAATATACGGCGGACAGAACATGAAGACTATATCTGTACTCACCTTAGTAACAAATTAGTGAGAAAACTTAGACATATAATTTTTAATGTTCACAGAGTAAGAGTTGGAAGCGATGACACTAGTATAGCTTTGGTCATCGTCAAATGATTAATTGCACTCTGGATCATGAGTCACGATTCCGGTCGCAGAAACTCCACAAAAAAAACTTCATTGAACTTTTTTATTAATCGAAAAGATTGTTTTTTAATTCTGTGTATCAATTTACCACCTCGAATAGAAATAGGACAATATTCTCTCGGAAGAAATTGCTTCGAGACATATATTTCATTACTATTTCACTATATATATTGACTGAAAAATTGATTAGTCTGGGCTAATTCCCCCTCCATTCACCTGTGAAACAGAATTCCCCTGCATTAGAATATGCTGCGTAGATAATAAAATAAAATGTTCTTGTTAAAATGGTATCATAATTTTGTGCAAAGTGTGCAATAACGGACGGTCTACAATACTTAATATATTTTATAAATTTCAAAATGCTTCAAATGAATTCACAGAACTGACACTGCATTTAATAAATTGTACCAGAAACTGACAAATTTAGTTTTACGTATTACCATGGCAAAGGACATTTCGATGTACAAAATCAGAAACAACGAAATTCAACATATAAAAGTAAGTGATTTTCTAAACAACTATTATTAAATTAAATGAATTACACAAGTCTCTCATAACTTTTCTGACTTCGGGTGTGAACTTAGAACCAACCTAATTGAAATTATTATAATTAATTAAGTTTTGGCTGATGATGCTTAATTGTAAGTAATATTTAATAAAATTATAAGATACATAAGTTGATCCAAAAATAACAACAGTATATTTTCAGCAAAAACTTTAAGATATGTGAATTTTTCAGATTCAAAAATATTACAAAATTTAAGACAGACCAAGTCTAATTCAATTAAATCTGGATTACACTGTACACTTTTAATGTCACATTTAAACCTAGCTTGGATCACCATCAATATTGATTGAAAATGGATCACAAACTTCAATTTTGTAGCAAATTTATGAATCAAAGCACATCCTTCCAATTCACATTCTAATATCTTGTCTTCATAATTGAAAAAAAAATATTCATATCACTATCACATATTTTTTTCCATTCAAATATTTTAGGTGTAACATCATGTCCAGGATAAATAATCAGAAATCTAGTTAAAACGTGTTTATGTCGCACTTCAATCTTCACACCGGCCGAAAGACTTTTCCCAATCAACTATATAACTTGGCTATGATCTGACACAATGTGAACACTCTGATTCAACGTCTCGAAGAACACTTGCACATTTCAAATTGACTGAATTAAAAATTCGCAATCAGACATTTTCAACAAATATTCACACAGTACTTGTCGGTATATAGAATGAATCTTTATCAGCATATTTACTATTCACTAATTGTATTTACTATTCCAGTATTTTAACCTGTCAAATCAGTAACACTTTTCCATCTTATTTTATAACATACAATACACCCTTCAAGGCACGCCGTACGCAGTCAAAAACCTTGGGTCAAGTGATATATTTTAACATAAGGGTAAATCAATTTCCAGTGATACAAGAAGTAGTTTGGGCTAGATCATACTCATTATAACTGTCTAACACAAACATCATTTGGCAGCAATATATTAATTTAATTCAGTTGCTACTAATATTTCGCACATTAGGTTACAATGTAGTGTTAATTATTTGTAAGGTATCTTTTAAACACGGCCATTGTTTTAAAAATCATATTTAATTCAACTGTTCTTTTTTATCACCATTCAAACACACTTAAATTACAGAACTAAAGCCAAAGAGGGAGGTATGTCAAATGTCATTCAAAATAATAATCAAAAACAACATGTATCACTGATTAATCTGAAAACATTCAATTGGTGGTTTAATTAGGATTATTTCGCACATTTATTTCAAACATAAACATGATATTCTCTGCTTAAGGTTGTTCATGTTTCATACTTGACAGAATTATCGAAATAATAAGACTCCATAAATAATAGGAATGTTAGTCAATTCTTAAAATTTTAAGATCATGTAATGTGCAACTCAAACTGAAATTAAATTAATCAATACCTACTGTAAGAATCTAAAAAAAACATTTTTTTTATTTATCAAATATGACAAACTTATTTCTCGATATGGATTTATATTGTGTTCATTTAACATAAATTATTATTTTTCGCATAAGGTTGGAATCATAGTTATATTTAAGTGAGGAATAAGGCGACGTTTGACCGAAAAAACAAACGCCTGAGGTTTGAAAATCACCTGTCAATGTTTTATTATGAACACTTATGACGTTAATGCGAGTTATTCTGATATTTAAATCAATTAAATGTAAACCTTTCAGGCTATCCGTCATAATGACAGCCGCTGCTGTTAAAAACGTCAATTTGCAACATATTAACACTATCACAAAATTTATTATTTTCAATTTAAAAAATGTACTACTCGCCGATTTTACCGAAAAAATTGACATTAAATCATAATAAAGCCCCTAAAAACACTCTGTAATCGACCAATAATATTAATTTTAATGCTTCTTAGAGAAATAACACAGATTTTCAAGACAAGACAATCAGATATTCAAAATGTCAAAATGAAGTGATTTTGACATAAATACTGTCTTAACCCTACGAAAAAACACTGAAATTAAATAAGAAAAACTCACCTGAAGAATCCGAAGGCCCCTGATAAGGATCCCTCAATTTTGCCCGCTTATTAGGCGGTTCATCCGCGAGATGATCGGCCATGGTTCTGTTTACTAAACTAAAGCCGTCGCGAATACTTCGGCCCGCCGATTTAAAAATCACTTTTACAAGTAATTTTCGGCTTTACAATCATTTTATAACAGATGATAATTAATTAAGTATTTAAGAGTCCACACCACAATCTCTTGATGCCCATTGCACCGCAAAAGGCACATATTATCAGACCGCGGTCAAAGATTCGCCATTACCGAGCTGGGAATCGAAGAGCTATACAGAGCCTCTCACCATCTTCCGTCGGAACTGGCACAATGAATGAAAACAATATCATCAGATTTAATAAGCTTTAGCGTCCTTCTTGACATATGAATATTACACAATTTCAATCACAATTTTGGAAACCTCGAAATAGAAACGATTTTGATTAATAAGTGCGAGAAATTATAGGTAATTTACACGATAAATTCAGAATTTCGCCCTAGTCTTTGTTGCTCAAAATGGCGGCTGTTGATGAAACTTTTTCTACGCTTGTCAGAAAATGTCGGCCTATTAAAGTGTTCGCGCGCTCTTATTGGTCAGCTCAGCCCATGTGACCTCCGGAAGTAGCTCCGTGACGCAGAATCAGACGGTCGAAGTGACATCAACGCGTCAAAATATCGGAAATGTAAAATTATGTTCATAGTCTAAGAAAAATGTATAATTTCAAATGAAATAATAATAATTGGTCCATTTATTTCAAATTTACTAATATGATTGCATATTTTGGGTATTATAAATAAGAGTTATAATATTTTTTGATTTTTCTAACTATTAGCAAGTGTTAAAAAGCAATTTCCATCAAATATAAATGTTTTCTAAATTATTGTCTTCGCGCTTAAATGGGAGTGGTGCCCATAGACAAAATTATGAAAATAATGTTTTTACCACTTGTTCTGGGATTTGTTATGAAATCAAAATAATTGTTTTTTTTGTGTACTTTTCAAAAAATATTTTACTAATTTTGAGTGCGATTACGAATATTTTTTAAAATTTGTGATAATGTTCAATTTATTTTGCAGTGGCGCAATTATACTAAGCAACTTATACATTAGTTTAGTAATCTAATTTTAAAAGCTTCTTGAATAATATTTCAATCATATTATTATAACTTTAATTATATAAAATGCTGTAAATATTAGATAATCTATTGAAAACTTACTTGCATTGGTGTTGAGAAAATAACTAAATGAGTCAAATAATATATTCAATTGTTTTAAATTGATTGTGCAATAAAATTAATGTTTGTTAAATTTTATTTGATAAGCATGCATACGCCATTTTTGTAGTGTATATTTTTAAGCGTGTTTTACAAGTTACATTTCATCATCGTTTCCCGAGAATTGCAGTTTCTTTAACGCGCACCACTCCAAATATTTGTTTCAAGTTATGCAGGTTTAAAAATGGTTTATTATTAATGCGTAGCTGACGGCCTGAGCTTAATGTTTGAGAACACAAAAATATCAATAGATTTCAATGTTAAGCGCTTCATATATATGACGAGCTCCAGAGACGACCGCTGCACGTTTTATTTCCTTGCACACAAGTATTCAATTATGTAAATATTATATATTATATTTTAAAAACCCCGTATGAATACATTCTTTCAAGGAATTTTATGTTTATTGGAATATTGCATCACTACAATTGGAAATACCTGGTGGTGGTGCCACCGGTCAACATTTGATTAACGAGCTCGATGCGAAGGAGATAGAGCAAAAGTGTGTACATACTGTGCTGTGAATAGCCTTGGCGGTACAGATAGACATACAGGTGAACCGAGACATGAAGTTTTAATCCATGTTTTTATTAATAGTATATATATATGAGCTTTGGCGGGTCTAGTTACGCCACTGCCCTTATTATACGTTTGATTCGGCATGTTTATATATAAAAAGTTGCCATATGTAAAAATATCCCAAAATTGATCTTGACAATTCATGTAATAATTTTCAGTCATATTGAATTTGATGTTTTATCCATTCATACCTTTTATCGACAATATCATGAGAATTTATTAATTATATTTGTATCTTTAAGATTCAACAACACTGATATATATTTTATTCAATTTAAATAAACCAATTCACAACAGAACGGTTTATGACAGAACGTCATCTTGACATTTCACCATGTCAAATGTACTGTCAAACATAATGTCAAAATGTACTAGCACATTATTAATTTAATAAATTATATCATTTTCAGTTGAAAACGCACGCAAGTTCGTTTTTGTAGATATACATATAAACATTTCTCGTAATTTTTTGTCTTGTTTGAATATATTTCTTTGACCTTGACTACTATTAATTTGTAAGAAGCTAGTGAGATAATAATATTGCGTTAATAATAATGTTTTCTGACGACATCTGTAAGATCCAACAACAATGTCTAGGTATTAATCATTTTACAAACAGTATTAATTGTTTAGGCACTCGACATTATTTGTCTTCCTGCTGTTTGTGATATCAATGACATATATTTCAAGACATTTAATTTTCATGAATGTTACGTATGAGTCCACCTTGCACAAAAAAATTCACTTAACACATGCATGACTTATTTCAAAATAATATTCCACCAAGGTACATGGCTATCCAAACTAATGCACTCAGTCTTTTTGAAGTCTTACAGACCAAGGATGTGACTGTTACCTACATTTAAACGCAAACTGCAACTAATTTTATAAGAAAGATATTGCCTCAGTGAGTCTTACAAAAAAGCCAATGTAGCTAGAGGAATTAGATGAAATACCTGAAACAATTTGCTTAAAGACATATCTCCGTAATATAAAATAACTTAGATTATTCCACGTATTGTGCTACAAGCTGTGACACGTATTTCGCCTCTTTCAGAGGCATCTTCAGACTTACTTTCACAAATGCTCGCTTAAGTACGAATGATTTTAATTTTACTATTCTGTATCTCTGATTTTCAAGAATATTTCAAAATAAGGTCCGAGACACTGATAAATTTTTGGAGGCGCGATATATATATTATGAAATTATTATATTGAGTTAACAATCTACAATAAGAAATTAAATATATTTCCATACATACCTTTAATGTATACATATCGACTGTGGAAAGGGAAAAGGACGTAACCCACAGTTTTTTCAAAACAGGTTTTTTTCGAAAATCACAATGTATCAGACTTGATACACGTTCTATCAAAAGGATGCAAGTTGCAAATACCGAATAATTATCTAAATTTAACATTAAAGTTTGAATAAGATGACCTTGTAAAAAGTTAAAACCATGAAAAAATACTGAAATAAAAGTTTTTCCTAGACAATTTCTTAAATTTATATTAGATTCACTTCAAGGTTGTGTATAATTCATAATTTTCATATGGCCCAAAATCATCAAAACACGTTTTTTGCTACTCTTGTCAAATTTGATATGTGTGGGTTACGCCCTTTTTCCTTTCCACAGTCGATATTATACGATCCATTATTTATGTGTATGGAATTTGATGTCAGTCACTTGTACTATGCAATTACCTTCACCACCCGCCACAGCTGTACATTTGTGTCCAGAAGACATTTCCTGTGGCGTAACAAGCGTTATGCGTTGTTCAGTTGTGTGCTAGGATTGTCTCGGGAGTAATTGACCAAGACTTGGTGGCTTGCATTTTGGTGAGCGAAAAAATAGATTAGGAATTACTAGGTGTCCTGGTATTCCGGTTTGTCCCGGTTACGAGTGTCTTGTACCAGCCAAAAATTTTAGATAAACTCTCATTGTTTTGAAACATCGAGCCATCGTAAATACTATGTGGCAAAAAATTCAAGTAATATATTAAAACACATACAATAGCCTACCCATTAACGGCCACTTAAAAAACCAGTCCAAATTATAGTTTTTATTGTTGATCTTTTGTAAAGTGTAAATAACCTGAGTAAAATTTATAAAGAATTCCTGCAAGTGATTCATCAAATATGATTTCAGATGTTGTATTTATATTGCAGCCATAGAATTTTGTACACACTGGTTCTCGTCCGATCACAAGAAATAACAGAGTTAATGTCAGAGCCCGATCATTTGACCCACAAGAAAAATTCCCGGTTTTGATGTCATGAAATCTGGTTCACGCAGCAGTTAGGAAGGCCCTGCACACTACAAGACAGTTGTTCAATTAATATTTTATCGGTCCGCGCAGCCTTTGAAATTTCTGCGCAGCTAACCTCTCGTCTTAGAGAGAACATTGATCTCCACAGCCCATGCTTTGAGCTTTCATGAGCCCGAAGTCTTAAGATAAAATTAGGCATATTTTTGGCAGCGTAAGGCGTGAGTAAATTAGTTTTCATAGCATGAATACATTGTATAAATAGGTACTCTAAAAACTCAATTGTAGAATAAACTGACATAATATAAGCATTTGAAGATATTATGTTCTTTCCCAAAACAATTTTGAAGGCTTTGAAAAAAGCATTTGTTCTTAACTGGATGGCTGCCACAGACGAGATATCTCATCAAACTTTTCATGTTAAACACGCCAGAGACGAGTTACCTCGTCAATAACGAATTAAATTAATAATTGCAAATTATAGCCGACGTGCTAGGTACAAGCGTACTTTTTTCTACGGCAGCCAAAAGGTTTAATGAAACTCGTAAAACGCTACTTTACAAGTGATCGAAAAACATTCTAGTTCTGCAAATAATATTCTTCTTTTTCTTTGGCCATGTTCGCTTCCTACGTGGAGCGTATGGCCGCCACGCGGCACCTCCATGTTTCCTTGTCTCCCACCAATAGCTTTGCTTTCTCCCATGACATGCCAGCATCCTTCAGTTCCGCCGAGTACATCCTATGGATAGTACCCGACGGACGTCCAGGATGCCGGAATCCCACCGGTCGAAAGAAGAGGCAGGCAGGATTGAGGCTTTCCGGAGGCATCCACAGCACGTGACCCAGCCAGTTCCAACGACTCTCCATAACTACTGACGTGACGGGACGCTGTCTTGTACGCTCCCTTATCTCTGAATTCCTCACAAAATCAAACCACCTCACCCCCATTATCCGACGCAAGCATCTGTTCTCGAAGCTCAGTATACGGTTTTTCTGAGTCTTCATCAGGTGCCATGATTCGCAACCGTAAAGTATTACCGGCAGAATGCAAGCATCATTTGGTTTTAATCGAGTACAGCTGTGTGTCCCAGACAGTCCGCATTGAGTTGAGTGTGGCTGCAGCCATTCCTAAACGAATGGCGAGCTAGTTTTTTTGTACTACCGTCTTCGGGGATATGTACGCCGAGGTATCTGAAGCCGTCAACCCTCTCGATGATCTGTCCCGCGCTGGTAAGGGTCCTATCAGAGTCATGACAGGTTTGGTTACACATCACATTGGTCTTACTAGTATTAGCAAATAATATAATTAAATAAAAAGCAAGATGTGAAATTTGGCAAATAAATATAAAACACTCATAGTCTCTAACTAGGGCCGTATTTATCTATATGCTAAAAAGGCTGAAGCCTAGTTCCTCAAACCGAGATGTATGTTTTTTTTCCAGTCGATTTTATTATTTTATGTGACTTTTGTATTGTTTCAATTAACGCTTACATTTCGTTTTCCTCTACTGCTAATATTTGGGTTTGGGGGGCCTAACATATGTATTTCTTGTGGCCATTCATAACTGTAATCTCTGACCTCGTATTGCACGTATGGGGATAGTCTAACATAGTTGTGATTGGGGATAGGTTCGATATTGAGGTCTCTGTGTAAAGTCGTGTTACACCTGCCTACCGAGAGAAAACTAGTAAGTTTTTCTAGTTGCTCTGTTGTGGAACTATACGTTCCAAATATCTATATATATAAAACAAAGTCGGGTTGGTTACACCACGTATAACTTGGCTGATTTTAATGATCTTTGATTTATTAAATTCGTATCCGCCTAGAATAGCAGAATAAGCATTAAAACATCAGAAAAATATCACGGAAAATAAATTATGAAGAAAATCAATATTCTCATACAATTTTCAAATGACGAACAGCTTGAAATAATGAAAATGTCGTTGTATGCTGATTTCATCCACTAGATGGCATTTGTTTTTGCTTCTTTTGCATACGATTGACTTTTAAATAATTTTAAATTTAGAGTATGGATTAGAATAAAAAAAATCGACGATATGAAATGAAAACGAAAGAAAATCGGATAATATTGAAATAAGGTTATGTTTATAATTAGGTATGATAAATTTTTTGACAAAAATTTTACGCTGTTTGCACGAATGTTGCTTTACTCTGAGATGCCACGTTATTACACGTGGAACGCTATATCGAAGAAATTTTGACGTCGAAAGCAAGGCGATGCGGTTCCTGATCACCCGAATGACTACTGATGCTCTTGGTCACATTTACACAGTTCATCCGAAAAATGACGAATGCTTCTACATGCATGTCAACAGCTCAATTTTCTTGAAAATGATATTCATTGGGACATGACAATTACTGAAGAAATTGTTTCTGAATCTCCAAGTCAGATACGCACAATATTTTCTATCATTATTTTGATGTGCTTTCCATCGAATCCATGTGAACTGTGGAACAAGTACAGGGATGACATGTCGGAAGACATTTTACATCGAATTCGTGTCAGTTCAGGGAATCCCGATCTCGAGGTGAATGAAAAGATACATAATCAGGCTTTGCTTTAGATCGAAGACATGTGTTACCTCATGTGCGGCAAGTTGTTAGTCAAGTTAGAAATACCAACGCCAGGTCGTGGAATGAACGACGCTTTCAATCGAGAATTGGAACGTGAACGTGAATATGATCGAGATGCATTGAACCAATCAGTTCGAACGAATGTACCACTGTTGAACCCACAACAGAAGGAAGTGTACAATACGTTAATGAATGCAACTGATGATGGAAATGGTGGCTTATTTATGCGCCTGGTGGAACTGGGAAGATATTCCTCATGTCATTGATTATGGTTACTGTTCGTGCAAGATCCGAAATTGCTGTAGCAGTTTCTTCTTCTGGCGGCCACGTTGATAGAAGGATGACGAACAGCTCATTCAGTGTTGAAATTGCCGTTAAACCTTTAAACCAGTGCCCCTCAACCTTTATCTTCCACGGCACACCAACGTGTTCTTCAAAATTTCGCGGCACATCACAAGTAAAAATATGCATAATATACAGAAATTACATTAGTTTGTGTTTATATATGATACATACCACAAAAGAACCATATGGATATTTTATTACCATGTCCACTACCAATGTAGAGCACATGTACTCTTTATGGAGATTATATTAAAAAAAAAGTTTTAGATTATTCAGATTTATTTACAAAAAAGAATCAGTCAAAAGGCTGCACCAAAGTAGAGAAAAGTCCGTAAGTTTCCCACTTCAGTTGAATTTTCAGCTTCGGCTATTAAAATGTTTCTAACATTTAGCGGTTAAAGTTTTACTAACAAACATTTTATCGATTTGGGTATTCTGTGTATGTAAGTCTGCGCAAGAATGTTTCGTGCACCTTGCGAAAATTCAGTTTTGTATTTTAAAATGTCTTTAAAGAGAACAAATGAATTATATCTTTATAAATATCATTACAAATATGTCAAAGCATGTATCCACATCTCAAATATAAATGGTTTTACATTTGATACAATTTTTAATAACTAATAATAAACTGATGATAGCCCAGGTAGTAGAATTAACAAATTGTTGTATTCATTGAATATGTTTTAATTTAAACATGCGAGTATTTTTTTTATCAATTGTTAATTATTGATAACTTTTAACATCCAGGAAATCTTAAAAATTCATTTAAAAAAATCCATGTTTTTTTAAAGATTTCTATTCCAATAAATGAGGAGCAAACATTCAAAAAGTGTTTTGTCACAAATTTTGAAAAATGGCGTTTTATATCAATTCTGATAGCCCATAATAAAACCTATGAATGGAAATCAAAATTAGTGTTCAAAATAGTTTTTTTTCATATTAAAATTAAATCATAAAGTTGACACATTCATACAAACCGTCACTTTTGCAACACTTAAATCATCATTTTCCAAGCTTTTTATTTGTGTGACAAAACACTTTTTGAATGTTTGCTCCTCAAATATCAAATTTCCCACCCTTAGCTTTCATTGGGGCTGTAATTTGCCATGGCAACAAATTATACTCTTTTAAAAATAAAATGGGTTTTTTTGGTTATTCTAAACACCTCAAACACCTTTTTTCAATTCATTTATTTTTTTGGGCTTAAGGTCTGCAATTTTGGTGCCCATTATCGCCAAGTAAAAATATGCATAATATACAGAAATAACATTAGTTTGTGTTTATATATGATACATACCACAAAAGAACCATATGGATAAAATTATTTTTTTTTATTAAAATCTCTTTACTATTTTTATTTATGGACTGTCTTTTCACTTTGAAATCTAAAAAAAAACTATTTTTTTTAAATAACTACCCCCATAAAAGCTAAGAGTGGGAAATAAGATATTAATTGAAATAAAAAGCTTTCAAGAAATTTTTTCAATGCTTTTTAATGATGAAAGTCTGGAAGTCAAAAATTATCAATAATTAATAATTGGTAAAAAAATAATTGTAAATTTAATTTAAACTAAAAAACATTTAATGAATACAACGAATTGTTAATTCTACTACCCTGGTTATCATAAGCTCATTATTAGCTGTTCCAAATGTTAAAAACGGTAAAAACACCTGTAAATTCATCTGTACTCTTAAACGATATTTTAAAATATAAAACTGAACTTTCGCAAGGTGCGCGAAACATTCTTGCGCAGACTGTACATATAACATATTCTTTCAACCAAAAAATAATTATTTCTGCTTCTCTATGATAGTGTCATCAGAAATATTTTGTAGTATCGACCAAACTATTTGTTTTTTTTCGTTTATTAGAGATTCGCGCCGCAGCACACCCAGCATCGCCTCGCGGCACACCGCTTGCGGAGCACTGCTTTAAACGACTCAAAAACTGACAATTGAAACACTCAGCAACGACCAAAGTTTTGGTAGCAAGTAAAATCATCACCTGGGATGAATGGACAATGGCGCACAAATGCGCATTGGAAGCACTCAATCAAACTATGAAATATCTGTGCAATGACTCAAGATGTTTTATAGGCGCAATGATTCTATCTGGCGATTTCCGCCAAACACTACCAGTCATTCCAAGATTGACCGCTGCCGATGAAATAAACGCTTACCTCAAATCACGACTCTGGCGCTATCTAAAGAAACTTCAGCTGACGACAAACATGCGAGTTGCATTGCCAAACGATCTATCTGCCGAAGATTTCTCCAAGCAATTGCTGACTATCGGTAACGGGCGTGTTCCTGTCGACGAATCGAACGGATTGATTTTGTTTCCGCCGAATTTTTGCAACTTCACTTCATTCAACAAAATGTTCCCGAACAATCTAATCACAAAAATCACAATTGGTTGAATGAACGAGCAATTCTTGCGGCAAAGAACAAAGTTGTGGATCATTTAAACTTCACAATTCAAAATCAAATCGTTGGTCCACTGCATTCCTTCAAATCTATCGACCGTGTAACAAACGAAGACGAAGCAACCAACTATCCAACTTAATTTTTAAACTTATTGGATCTGCCTGGCTTGCCACCTCGCAATTTACAACTAAAGGTTGACTCGGTAGTCATCATGCTTCAAGTTATCAAGTTAACAGAACATTTATTCACTTTTAAGGTGTTCACTGTCAATACTTGGTGGAATGGCACTATAATAAAAATAATAAAACATTTTTAGTACTTTTCCCACATAAAATTTATTTGATCAGGACCGGTTTCGCTCATCGCGAGCATTATCAACAGATGATAATGCTCAGATGATAATAACTCAGTTGAAAATGCTCGCGATGAGCGAAACCGGTCCTGATCAAATAAATTTTATGTGGAAAAAGTACTAAAAATGTTTTATTATTTTTATTACAACATTTATTGATTCTGAGGCGGTACGAAGTTCGTCGGGTCAGCTAGTGTATAATACAACTCAACACATCAAATTTTTTAATCTTTCTATGGAACTAGGCCAGGGATGGTGAACAAGGGACCCGCGTGAGAAATTATCTTACCCGCTTCAACTTTTAGAAATGATTATTTTTATTTAAAGCCTTAATTACTCAATCTATGTGACCTGCGACTTAATTTAAATCAGATTTGACCCACTTGCTAGAAAGGTTCGCCATCCCTGAACTAGGCCATCAATATGATGCTAGCGCAGGGTGGGGAACCTTTTATTCTCTAAAGGCCGCAGTAAACATTGACTAGGGAATCTTTGGTCAGAAACAATTTCATGTCAATTTCTAAAGCCTAGAAATTTGCTGATTTCCCAAAATAACCAGCATGGATGGGGAAAGTCTTCCAAGGATTTTGACATCGAAAATCTCAAGAATTTACGGATTTGCCCAAATTAGCAGCATGGCATCTTTTTTTTTTGGGTCTTCCAGGAATTTTCAAATCCAAAATCTCAGGAATTTACAAATTTACAAAAATTTACAGAATTACAGAATTGGCCAGAAGGCCGCACCAGAGTACCCAAAAGACCGCAGGTATTCCACGCCTGTGCTAGTGGATTTAAGGTTGGAGGAATTTATAAACGCACTGTATTTAATGCGGCTGGTCTATAAGATACATCATGTTAATGAAGTCTGAAGTCTGAAGCTGTAGTTGGAATCCTCAGGATGATGACACGGAGAGTTGTTACAGATATCTCAGGAAACCCTCAACCCTGTCGGTATCTTATATGTGGTGACCACATCCAAATCTCAAACAAATTATATGAGAAAATCATTGCAAACTTATGCAGTTTATATGACATCTGATAGCTTTCAAGCTAGCATCATACAAGCATCAGTTTAAGTGGCTTGATCCTTTATATCAGTGCTTCCCAAACTTTTTCATGCAACGGCCCCCTAAATCTGAAAATAAAAATCCACGGCCCTTCTTAACAAAAAACAAGTTCTGCAGCGGCCCCCGAGAAAACCAGTGCCCCCTAGTTTGGGAAGCACTGCTTTATATGAAAAAGAATGAGTATTTGAAAAGATATTAAAAATCAAACAATCATTTGATAATGCTCGTCATGAGCGAAACCTGTCCTGATCATTTAAAATAAAAGTGGAATTAGTACAAACGAGTGTTAACAATTTTTTTAATATAATGCCTTTCCACCAAGTATTGACAGTGAATACCTTAAAAGTGATGAGATGTAGTCAGTTTTCAATTTAAATTGTTAAATCTTTTTACACTTCCATAAGTTTTGGCACTACTCAGGTTTAACCTTTTGGTATCTTTGAGCATTCAAGAGCATAGGTGAACTCGAAATTACTTTCCAGTTAGATTGATTTGAAGTTAACCCGTGTTGAGAAAGTGAGAAACTTGCGTTTCTAAGAATAGTTATCGCGATGGTTAAAACTATTTCTCATGTGGCGATACAACTCCGAGCAAATTTCATGTTTGAAATCGAAGGTGTGTTAAATTAAGTAAAATGTGTTTATAGTAAATATATTTTTATTCGGTTAATCCATTCAAACATATTAAAGTAAAGGACATCTGTACACCCATTTCAATTGTACAATAAAGTAATAATTTTTTTGTTTTAAATAAAAAGAAAATCTAATTCATGGTTTTGTGAATAACTATCTCATTTCACTGGAATGACAGTTTTAATGTGTGCAGAAATATTTATTTTTCATATTATGTACTCCAGTTACAAATCAATGATCGCTTCTAGCGTTCATTGTGGTTAACTATTTTCACATTGTCGTCGCTTACGAGCAATAACTGAAAGAATTTTGAAATTATATTAAAAAATAAAAATGCTTTATTTACATTATTTTGGAATGCATTATTTTTTGATAAATCAATGTTTTCAGATTTAATTAATTAAAAAAATGATGCATCCGTTAAATTATATCACTTCATTCACATGCCAATTTTTTCTTTAATTTTTTACACCTAAATGAAAATATCAAATGCAATATGATAAGACAATTTTTTAGAATGATACCTCACTAAATAGGAATGCAATTAATTTGTTAAAAAAAAAATATTAGCATTTTTAAGTATTACTTAAGCGGAGATGTGACATTCTTAAATGTTACTAAAAACACCAAATATAGAATCGATTGATTGTCTTTGATAATAAATGCACAAATTTGACAAAAATCTTCTGTATACATACGGAAGCAGCTTAGCCTGCAATTGAAACAAATTTCCATTTTAATACGTTCGATATAAGTTATTTTTTGAATTTATCGTGCGAGGTGATGCAGACTTTGTTTAATTCTAAAACTGTTACAAACAAAAATAAACCGAGTATATCGGAGTTATGGGAATAGGTTACTGAAACACCCGAGCATTGCTGTACAAAGTATGTATACTGACATCAACGATGCTAAAAGCGACCATACGAGACACGCAAAAATATACAATTTTATTTTAATAAGTCTAACAAAAAATGCTTAAATAGTAAAACTTAACAACTTTATATTTTGTGTCCATTTATAATGAGTAATTTGAATCGTCGTATAAATTTAAAAAGATTTTGACAATATTATTGTTTACTGTTTTAGAGGGTAACCTATATAATTAAATTATCCATAACCATAAATAATTAATTCCCAGAAAAAGCTATCGCATTTAGCTTATTAAGTCTATGGGCATTCAAATTGATTCAAACAACGCACGTCTTATGCGTTTCAGACTCTTCTACCCGGATGCGAAATACATTTAAAAATAATTAACATTATTTTCTTGCGTTTGTTGTATAAAATTGAAAAAAAGACCTCAAAAAACCATTTGACGTATGTTTATTATTGAACATATTGTCACCTCAGTTCTATCTCAGTGTTAATGTCAAAAAAGTCATTTTTGAGTAATGCTATATTTTTGACTAGATCTACGTAATGCTTTGGTTATTATTTATTGCCATATATACTTTCAATTAGTCTTCTTTTTTTGTATGAACTTTAATTTAACGTTATCACAAAAAGGAAATCATCATTTACAAGAAAGAACTGACGTGACGATATATAATATGTTTTTAAAAAAACATAAAGCGGATGATGTGAAATGAAAAATAACACGTATGTTTGTTCTCATAATGAAATATGTTTAATCGCTCTTGTTTAAACTCCCAGTCGTTGGAATTTCCACAGCGTCGGACTCAGTCTCCTCGTCGGAATAGTTGGCAGGCTGCTCCCCCGGCTTCAGTAATCTCCCGACCAAAATGTATTTTTCTGAAATTAATACAACAAATATTAAATAGAGTTACCGATGTCTTAAAACACGCTTAAAATTAACAAACATTAAAAATATTATATAAAATTACTTGAAACGAAACGTGTCCCTCATCCCACTGAAAATTAAGCCCTTGAATACCAATGAAACTAAGGTAAAAATATCAGAGTGCACCTTAACCAGATAGGTTCAGCTAGAGCACCCTATAAAGTGAGGCTATATAGAAAAGACATACTTAATAATAAATTTTAAAAAATAATGAAACGTTTCATTGATCATGGATAAGATAGTATAGTTTCATAGTCACTCTCGCTGTAAAATATTAAAAAATTTCCTCCCCATTTCTTATTAGCTAACTGCCATCATACTAGTTTGAATATTATTTTTGGTTTGTTCCGTTGGTAAAATCAAGATTTTTTTAATCTTTGTTCGTCTATATTTTTTAAGACTTTTCTATATCTCTTCTCACTCGAAATCAAGTTTCATTTATCATTAAAATTGCAAGACGCATTCCATATTTATATATACACTAGCTGACCCGACGAACTTCGTATCGCCTCAGAATCAATAAGTGTTGTGTTAACTTGATAACTTGAAATATGATGACTACCGAGCCAATCTTTAGTTGTTAATTGTGCTGTGGCAATCCAGGCAGATCCATTGAGTTTAAAAAATCAGTTGGATAGTTGGTTGCTTCGTCTTCGTTTGTTACACGGTCGATAGATTTGAAGGAATGCAGTGGACCAACGATTTGATTTTGAATTGTGAAGTTTAAATGATCCACATCTTTGTTCTTTGCCGCAAGAACTGCTCGTTCACTCAACCAATTGTGATTTTTGTGATTAGATGTTCGGGAACATTTTGTTGATGAAGCCGTCCTTCGTTGAGACAAAATTGAAAAAATTCTGCGAAAACGAAATCAATCCATTCGATTCGTCAACAGGAACACGGCCGTTACCGACGATAGTCAGCAATTGCTTGGAAAAATCTTCGGCAGATGGATCGTTTAGCAATGCAACTCGCATGATTATCGTCAGCTGAAGTTTCATTAGATAGCGCCACAGAGTCGATGATTTGAGGCAAGCGTTTATTTCATCGGCATCAATCTTGGAATGACTGGTAGTTTGGCGGAAATCGACAGATAGTAGAATCTTTGCGCCTCTAAAACATCTTGAGTCATTGCACAGATCTTTCATAGTTTGATTGAGTGCTTCCAATGCGCATTTGTGCGCCATTTTCCATTCATCCCAGGTGATACTTGTATTTGCTACCAAAAATTTGGCCATTGCTGAGTGTTTCGCAATCTTGTATGTCAGTTTTTCCGTGGTTTGAAGGTTTAATGGCAATTTCAACGTTGAATAAGACGCTCGGCATTTTTCTATCTACGTGGCCACTATTCTAGACGAAAAAAATGCTACAGTAATTTCGGATCTCACACGAACAGTGGCCATAATCAATGACATGAGGAATGTCTTCCCAGCTCCCACGGCGCATCGAGGAAAAATAAGCCACCATTTCCATCATCAATTGCCTTCATTGACGTATTGTACATTCCCTTCTGTTGGGGATTCAACAGTGGTATATTCGTTCAAACTTATCAATGCATCTCGATCATATTCACGTTCACGTTCCGATTCTCGATTGAAAGCGTCGTTTGTTCCAAGATCTGACGTTAGCATTCCTAACTTGACTAACAAACTGCCGCACATAAGGTAACTCATGGATTCGATGGGAAGCATTTCAAAATAATTATAGCAAATAATGTGCGTATCTGACTTGGAGATTCAGTAAAAATTGCTTCAGCAATTGTCATGTCCCAATGAGTATCGTTTTCAAGCAAATTGAGATATTGGCACACTACGCCATTGACAGTTCGAATTGTTTCAAATGATGTCGGCCCACGAACATTTACCAGCAACAACCGCAAGTAGAAGCATTCGTCATTCTACAGATGCACTGTGGAAATGCGACCAAAAGCATCAGTAGAACGCACATCCGGATGATCAGGAACCGCATTGCCTTGCTTTAGACGTTGAAATTTTTTCGATGAAGCGTTCCGAAAGACGACTCCGACTCCAGCTTAAAAATAATTAAGCTCAGACTCTGAGGAAATTTTTCTACAATTTCATTTTAACATATATATGTGTAATACTATCAGATCATCTTTAGTCAGCCAAGCCAAAATACCGCGACTCCTCGACTCTGACTCCACTACCCTGCATCTCAGAGTAGAACAACGTGCGTGCAAACGGCAAGCTTCGTTTTTGCCCATCAATCGAATACATCCAGCATCGAGTATCCCCAAAAACGCGATGCTAAGCAATGTAGTTCATCAGCGACCGGATTTTTTGTTTGAAAACACGTGCGGTGACGTCGTGCCGATCACTTGATGTTTGTCCGGAGAGCAGCAGTTGAACAATTTCTATCCATTTCAGATTGCACGTAAAGGTGATGAATAGATCTTGATGACCATAATGAAGATCAGGTTATCTTAAAGAATAGCTTCGTGAAGCATTTGACGTTTAATCGAAATTGCCGCCAACACAGAAATCGTTTGTGAACTATTTTTTTAAATTAATAATACAAATCTAAGAAGCGTCATGATCTTTGATTACTGTCAGAATAAATGAAAAAATAAATGTATATTCAATCGTATCTTAACTAAGATGTATAAGTAGTTACACATAGCTTCCAATATTAACGATTTCGCGACGAAATCGGTACGATTGGATATACATTTTTTTTTCATTTATTCTGACAGTAATCAAAGATCATAACGCTTCTTAGATTTGTATAATTAATTAAAACAAATAATTCACAAACGATTTCTGTGTTGGCGGCAATTTCGATTAAACGTCAAATGCTTCACGACGCTATTCTTTAAGATAACCGAAGATCATATGTCATGCATATGACGCGGTTTGCCAGTGTATGTCACCAATAGTAGAATAGCCAATTAACCAACATTAGCTGCATATCCTTCGAGCCACATTATAAACCAATCAAAATACACTATTTCCGCTATTATCCATGCGTCCCGTCTTTGACCATAATTGGATAAATAGATTTTCGCATCAAAATGATTTATCGGAATTAAAACTTCATGAAAATCGATGAAAACTCAAAATCACGTCGCATGTAGCAGTCAACTGTCAAAGTATAATGTAATCAACGCCATCTGGTGGATTTACTGGAAAACAGCATACAACGTGTCATACAATGTCCACGTTCCATTTGTATTTTTCAAAAAAACAAATTGTATGAGGACATTTATTTTATTCATAATTTCTTTCCCGTGATATTTTTCCGATGTTTTAATGCTTATTCTGCTATTCTAGGCGGATACGAATTTAATAAAACAAAGATCATTAAAATCCGAGCTGTAATTCTCGAGATATACGTGGTGTAACAAACCCCACTTTGTTTTATATATATAGATTTAGTCCTCTTTTTACATAACTTTTTTGGACTTACGCATCTACCAATGTATCGCATAAAAAAATTATGCGATACATTGGTAGATTTTTTTTTTTTTTTAACCATGTCTGCTCCCAATGTGGAGCATATGGACTCCTAATGGAGTTTATCTCAACAGAAGTGTTTCTACGAGAACTGCTTGTTACTCAGTTGCTCAACCTCTCTTTTTCCAAAGAGAGTAGGGATAGAAGGATAGGGCTAGGACAGGATTAGTGGTAAGCTAATCGCTCTCAATACGCCCCGTTTATAGGATAGGATGGGTGAGAGGGGGGAATTCAAGACATCACATACATCCATGCCTTTGAACAGAAATTCATAAATCGATTGAAAAATCAATTTATAAAACTGTCCGTACCGGGATTTGAACCCGGGCCCTCCGTAGCCGAAGCCAACAACGTTAACCACTCGACCACACAGGCGGCAAGGTAGATTGGTAGATTTTAGAAACATATAATTCACACATGCTTACCAATCTAACTCGTTTTTGCTAGGCAAACATGTTAAATAACATATTCAAGTTGTATACATTAACATACTGTTTTACGCAGAGAAGAAACTAAAATATTTTTCAACTGCATCATGCGACTACAATTTAAAATGTTAAATTGTTAATTGAATAAAAAGTTAATTGTAAACAGCTACCCAAATAATGTTTAACATTGAAAAGTTGCTAATTTGTTGATTGATATTCAAGGTACTGGTATCCTAACAGTGCGTCTTCTGGTTTGACAGTACATATATGAACATAAATATAATACACTTTCAACTTTTCATTGCAATATTTCAACTATTTCTAATTTTGCTTTGTATCCTACGTCTATTTTGTGTCTAGAAAGAAGCCGAATCATTATGTGAAAAAAAAAATATGAATTCTAAAAATCTCGGAATTGCTGACATTTATCAAAAAATGTCCTAATTATTAAGATGGGAAATTTTAATACCAGATGGGCTACCTTCAAATTAAGTTTTTTAGGCAGTATTTTAACCCTTTGCAGTCTTTAATTGAAATATGTTTTCACATTAATTCGTCTTTAATTTATTTATTATCGTATAATTATAATAAAAACATTCATTGTAATTTATCTTGCGCACAATGCGTATTGGTAATATTTGGATGAGAAAAAAAACCTATATTATTAAAAAAATCATTAAATTATTAAACATTGCCAAATCTGTAATGTCGAGTCCAGCTCGACATAGGACTTCTAAGGGTTAAACATACATAAAAGATGGACATTTTCAGTTATTTCATGTTTTGCGAATTGAATAATAAAAGTTAATCCAAATGGTAATACGTATGTATAAATATTTGAATTATTGAAAAATACTAATAAAAAACATTACTTCATAAATTTATTTTTGCCAGATCGCAACCCGAGTACTACAAGGTTCTACGTGAAAAATTTTGACGAAACAAAAATAGCAATGTATACCAATAATGGTACGTAGAAGAGTGCTGCATTGTAACTTCTGTTTCGGCAAACAAAATCACATAGAACCTTGTTGTACTCGGGTCGCGAGATGTTTAAAAAACACTAATAAGTTAAGTAAAAAATAAAAAAACTCCTTTGCTCGTGATCAGTAAAACCGGTCCTGATCTTAATAAATAATTGTGTTATTTCATTATTTTTCAATATAATGCCTTTCCACCAAGTATTGACAGTGTTAAAAGTGATTATGTAAAAATATTAAAGCTTGTCAGTGGCTTCCATATTGAAATGTTCGGTTTGATAAAAAAAAAAAACACTCGAGTATCATCAGATATTGATAAGAGATAAAATAAACAAATTATCACCCAGAAAGGATCTCCGCATAAAAACACACTTAATGCAAACAACTCTCCAAATACAGTGAGTGTTTAATATATTTGTTGGAATGAGTTTTAATAATTGTCCCAATCAGAAGAGTGTGTGGCCACTGATAAAACGAAACCTCACGTTGAACAATTTTGACAAAAATGAGTTTTTGATGTATTCAGTTTCAGAATGAAAAACACATGATCTAACAAAATCTTGCATCATAAAAATGATTTAAAGCACTTGTTTTCCAACTAGAAGTAATACAATTAATACCCGTCACAGTAGCTCAAAGTAGTATAGCTCCAAGGTGTGCAAAGTTGTACAAAACTATAACATTTGTTCTAATATATAAAATGCGAACCTTTGAATTGCATTTCCCATTCCAGCACTGCTTCCATCTCCAATGGTGTTAAATCACTAAGGTCGTCATATTCCTTCTCCGATGAAGTGACAGAAAAAGTTGCCAGTCCTCGAGACGCATCACAACCGCCAAATGCAGCATAAGGCCCGCCTGAAATAACATCAATAAAATAAAATTTAGTTAAGATATGAAATATATATAATTTTGCAAGACTTTAAAATTTAAAAATGAGTTGAATATGCCATAATAACTACAATACAAATATATGTAAAGGAGAAAGAGGACCAGTTGAATCAAAATTATTGAATTAATAAATTTCAAATTGAACAGCAAATTTCATATAAATGAAAATCTTTTAATTTCATAAAAATATTACTTTCATCTTTTAGGATAGGGTAGGCAAACCTAGGGCATGCAAACCCTAGGTGGCACATAAGAAAATTTAGCTGGATAGTGAGTGATTAACAGAGACTTTTTTTGCAGCAGAAATATCAGATATGATTTAATTAATAAAAGATGTAAATAACAAGCTTTCTTTAAGATGTTAACAATTCAGAACTATGGTGTGATTTTTATTTTTTTGCTTGACATGTCGGAAATTAGATTTATAATACTTTTTGCATGTGTATGTAAAGATTTTTGCGATCAAAAACATACAATTAAAATCACTATATAAATATTAAAATGAAAGCGACATTGAAGGTAAAAATCACTACCTTAGAAAAAAAAAATGTTAGCACCAACATCACGCAAATTAAAGCATGTTATCGTGTTATAAATAATTTGTGAAATGTCATTCAAATGGATATCATATTTATTACTAAAAATTCAATTTGGTACTTAAATATTTATTATTTTCGATGGAACAGTAATGTTGTGAATGTTCATTTTAAATGTAAAATAAAATTTGACAACTTTGTTATTCCGCATGTTAGTATCTTACCCCCTCTCTGCGTCCAGTAGAAAAGGAAAACCCCAGACCTTCATTGTATAATTTATAACTGAAGAATTAAGTTACAATTTTTAGTTAATTCTTAAACCTTGCAATATTCTGTCTGAGTATGCTTCTTAAAGAGACGAAACATGTGTCACGATAAAATTTGTAACTCCACATAAGGAATAACAAAGTTATTCAATTTAATTTTATATTGAAATATTTATTATTTTGAAGAAACCCACAGGCCACAGGTTGCCAATGTACCAATCACTTAAAACTCTATAGGTAAGATGGCCTCTATATTGGCTGATGTTAATAGTGCATACTTAACATAATTAATAGCTGTTATTATAGTGAGGAAAACAGGTTTGAAAAATAAAAACAGTTTACACAACAGATCCTGCTGAGAAATAATGCGTTTCGTAATTATCTGATAGATATCTGATAAGAAATAAATGATAAATGAATACATACTATGAATTTAAGGGCAGTCATATCTCAAGATAATCATTCTAAAACTTATTATAAATGCATGAAAATAGTCTTCAGTGATTTTTGAGTGGGAATGATTATTTTTACCAGTTACGTGGGCTAATCAGTTTTTTATAGAGTGGCAATTGGCGTGACTATAAAAGAAAAATAAAAAGTGAAACATTAATATTGATTACATGTTTTAGAAGTAATGTAATGTAATTTCATTTATCATCAACTAAGAAAATAATAAGAAAATGATAAGAAAAATGTTATATAAATATATGAGGTATATTTTAAAGGTATCAGCCTATTATTATATATTATTACATTATTAAAGCATTTTTTTTATATTTTTCAACTGTATTATTATGTCTTACTTACGAAATACGGCAGTTAACCCTTTATTCGATGAGGTAGTTTGTGTAAAGATATTGATGCCAACAATCTAGTATTAAAACTGCGCTTAAAATAATTTATTTTCTAAAAATTTTCCGGTTTGTAATGTAATACTTTGCCTTTTGTACGTAAATTATGACTTAAGATTAGAAAATATAATATGTAAAATTATACACAAAACTTTAAAATCACAGATCTGTTGTGTTAAATGGCTAAGTCCATTCTGACCCTTTTTTATATATTCCATTGTTTTAAATCACTTAGAATAAATAATAAAGATAATATATGTATGTTGTATAAATAATAAATTTGACCATTTTTAAACTGTTAATACATATCAATGGCCTAGTTCAGTGATGGGTAACCTTTTTAGCTCAGCGTGTCAAAAGTCTGAAAAATAATAATTTTTGTAGACTGTGAACGATTTTTGTCACCCATCACTGTCCTAATTGCATAGTCAAAAAAATTATGTTACGAGTTATAATACCGATTATATTTGAAAACATCCCTTCTATAACTCAACAAAAGTACATACAACTAGAAATAAAAAAATATTAACATTCTCTCAGTTTCATATTCAACATAAAATATTGTTTTATGGATCTGTCAACATTGAAATTGATTTGAATTGAGATAAATGATTAAATGATTGAATCGAAAGATAAAAGAAATATTAATTATCACTTTTTAACAACTTTTATTTTTTTATCCATGTCCGCACCCAATATGGCCTCCTAATGGAGGTATCTCAACAGGGGTTTTTCTATGAGAACTGTGCGTTACTCAGTCACTCATCTCTCTTTTTCAAAGAGAATAGTAGGGATAGAAGGATAGGGCAGGACAGGACTAGTGTTACAGGATGGTTGGCTAATCACTCTCGATACACCCCGATATTTTAGGATCAGAATGGTGGGGGGGAATTTTTAGACATCACAAACATCCATGCCTTTGAACAGAAATCGAAAAATCGATTGAAAAATGCTGTTCGTACTGGGATAACAAATTAATGTATGAAACATCTTTTCCTTGTAGGAAAATGCTCCCTTGAAACTCAAAAAAGATCACTTAAAGGTATGATGGTAACTGATCAGTTGATAATGCTCATGATGAGCGAAACTGGTCCTGAACTTTAATAAAAATGTGGTATAAGTACAAAAAAGAATTTAATTCATATAAAAAAAAATGTCGATTCGTATTTGACTAACACGGAAAACTTGTAAATTCGGGAGCCTATAAGGAATTAAATTCTCTTTGTACATAATTTACCATAAATTCAAAACAGTTAGCCAGGATCTTGGCCGCATCAGTATCAGTTTCGTCTCAGACAGTATTTAAATTCAAGATCTTTGTTATTCTGTAATATTAATTCACGGCTGTTTGTCTTATATAATAATTATTCGAAGGACCGAGGAGTCCAAGATGGTTTGAATTTGAATAAACTAAATGTCAGGGTCATGGAAAAATGTGTCTGAAATACATAGAAGATTTTATCATATAAACAAAAAGCAGTTTTTTCGTTGGGCTCAACAACTTTGTGGTAATTTCATTACTAATACTAAATTTGAATAGATAAATTTTATAATTCACTGTTATGTATTTTAAACAGGCGTCGAATGTGTTTTGTCATCTAGAGTAACATCGTCAGATTTTCTATATACACAATCTTACTTAGTTAGTATATCAATAAAATAACAAAGATTAATTTTAATTTAAAATCAAAATGCATAATATTATTGATATAATGACTTTAAATAATCACTATTGTATTATATAATTTAAATATAATGAAGTTAGGCAATGCAAACGATACCCTCTTAGCCGATGGTTTTTTTTTTTGGAAATCACAAAAATTGTGGAAACCATAAAGAATTTTAATGAAAAAACATTTGCCCAAAGCCCATTACAACATCAAAATACATTGATGATACATTCCATTTTGCATTGCCATGCCAATTTCACTTTATTTTTCAGGAAAGTCAAACGTTTGTTTGACAACTTTTTGAATAAATTAACTTTATTCAACACTAAGCGTTTATATTCTATACAAAATATTCAATGACTTTCAGTCAGCTGATTCAAACCCTACGATCTGATAGGCTCTCAATAACTTGGCTGGTATGGATAACAAAATGCAACTTTTGATAACAAAATCATTATTTAAAGTTGATTTTCATACACTTGTAGTACGATTCTGAAATTGAAGCATATATTGAATTGTAGGCAACGTTCCCTCTAAGCTGCGCGCGTGCGCGGCCGCGCAGCAGTTGGGAAGCCCCCGCGCACTCATTCCGGGTTGGCGCGCACTACAATACAGTTGCTCAATTAATATTTGATCGTTCCGCGCAGCCTCCACACAGCCTCCGCGCAGCCTTTGAAATTTCCGCGCAGCTAACTCTTCGGCTTAGAGGGAACGTTGATTGTAGGTATTAAAATTCTATATCGCCAAAAACATGACACCGTGTTTGATACTATACGCCTAAAATTTACTTCTCTTTGCATGATTTCCATCGTATTTGTATTTGTTTTTTTAACTATTTCCACTTTCATAATGGAACATATGGACGTATGGAGGATCTCAACAGAAGTTGGTTTTATTAGAACTGTTTGTTTTTCATTTGCTTAAATTCTACTTCTCAGATAGGGTAAGGATAAGAGGGCGAGGCTTGGAAAGGTTTGGTAGTTTTAACTAATTGTTTTCACTATCCGATCGGTTAGAGTGGAACGTAACCATCGCAGACTTCAAATATAAGTCTATAAATTAATTTAAAAATCAATTTTACGCCATTCCCCTAAGGTAACTGAAGTGGACTAACATTTAAGAGAATTGACCGCTTGGCTTTACAACTCTCCAAATAAATACGTGTTGATCTGATTTTAGGATAAATCACACTACAAATGGTGTTTCAATATCTGATTGCAATGAAAAACAATAATAGTAGCTATATTCGAGAGTAAGACATTCTATATATCTACACTGATTTACGATACGTAATGTACTTGGTATTATTCAATTATACGCAATAGTCTGTAAAGTAGAAGTGATTTTAAAACAAAACGCAATAGTCTGTAAAGATAACGAAGTGGCTCGCTTTAAATACAAGTAATCATAATTAAAGCCAGGTAAACAAAATGAATAAATTATAAAGTCAAGAGAAATAGTATTGTCAAAATAATGGATCTCTCGGTGTACCAAGCAACACCTGCTTACGTAATCTGTGTTCTGATACATATTCATGAATAGAGTATACTGCAGAGTATAAGTGCATTTTTTTACAAAGCCATTGAATAATAATAATTATGAAAATGAAATAAATAATTACACAAAATAAGGCACACTAGACTGTGATACCGTATTTCATAGTAAATAAACTACGTGCAATGAAATAAATATCTGTATTTAGAATTAGACAAAATATTTTTTTCCATATTCCTTTACAAATTAATCGAAAATAATAAAAACAAGTACTGAGGCTCCATAGCACTACTGGGCATAGTGAGAGTGATTAGCTACCTGCGAGTCCTATTTTAACCCCATCTTCCTATTCTTACTCTCTCCAAAAAGAGTAGCAAGAAGCCTTCATTAAACAACTTCTATTGAGTTGAGCTCCATTAAGAGTACATATGCTCCGCATTGGAAATGGACACACTTACAAATGATAAAGTTACAACCGACATTATGATTAAACATGGTTTTTTTGTACTTCGACCCAGTGTACATGATAAACTTTTGAGCGATAGAGCCACATAACATAGTTTATTGCTTATAACTAACTCAATTTAAAAAATCTATAAATCCTGATAAGTGGTGTAGAAAGGGGTCCTGCCACCCTGGGTGATCCTTGAATTTGCCGCCCCAAATATGTCCTCTAATTTTGTTTTAAAATCACTTCTACTATTTTTTTTCTCTGAACTAGGAATATTAAATACAGGTGGCTTATCATTTTTATGTATAAATATTATTTATCGAAAAATATTGCATTTATTTTTGAAAATGCCGCCGCCAAAAATGTGCCGCCTAGGGCGGTCCGCCCCTGCCGCACCCCCCTTGCTACGCCACTGATTCTGATTTTTTTCATATTGTGTGTAATAATTACATAGTTGAAGTGTACTTGATACATCTGGGGTAAATATGCTCTCAAAAAATAGTGCAATTCTCTTAGAAGCTTAATTTCCGATAACAGTGGCGGATTAGGCAGATGGGAGGCCCCAGGCGCCATAAAATTTGGAGGTCCTGTTTTTCGGACAACATAAATATATCAGAAAATTCCAAGTAAAATGGTCAAAATATATAAAAATCTGAACCTAAAGTATTTTTGAGGCGCCTAAGATTCGGAGGCCCCAAGCGCGCGCCTCATTTACTTAAAGGATAATCCGCCACTGGCTGATAAATATCAAAAAACCTTTTTTTACACCCAAGAAAACATATTTTTAGGAAAATTCGTAGCCATATTTCAAATTTGTTTTATGTTTCGTTCTAAGAATTATGATTGACAATTAGTTGTGTTGACTTTTTCATATGTACTCATGTTAGATTTGCATTTCGCGTAAATTATCGGCTTCTCCGATCCCAAGTATAGTAATATGGCATTATTCTATTTAAAATTAAATTTCCTACAGAGCAGCATTAGTTTAACTTTTAGAAAGAAAAAAGTGTTGTAAAGCATATTTACCATAATTTTAAATCATGGCGTTGTTTTAAGCTTAGTTTGTGAAGTTTTAATAATCCATGACTAGCTTTAACACACAATTACCTATGTTTATTATAGTAACTTTATAATGAAGATAAATTGTAGTATATGGAAAGCTTTTTATTTCTTGTTCTTTTTTTAAGTACCTATTCATAAAACGATTATTTCGGGAACATATTATTTCACTGATAAATACAGCGGTATTTTGATAAAATCAGTTTTTACATTAAGACGATTACTAATTAGACGACTCACACACACCCAGTAAATTTCCAAGCAATGCACTCGTATACATACGCCGCTAATAATTAAAATATGTTCAAATGTAAAATGTAAAACTTAAAACAGTAAACAGGTGGTATAAGCATGGCACAAGTATGTTGTAATTTGAAAAATTACAATGAGATGTAAAGTTTTGGCATCGAAGAAAACATCCGTACCTTTGCCGTAGAATTTTCGACCCTTCGTAACGTCGAAGACATTTCCATTTACCGCAACAAGAACACGTCCATCAGGATTATTTCCATCGTATTCTTTTAATTCGGCAACTGTAAAGTCTCTTCGTAGTCTGGGTAAAGGCGGCGGAACTACCTCTTCGGGTGGAACTGCAATGCCCTTCTTTATTTTATAAATAAACAAAATAATTAAGCCGACAAGCACCAAATTGACTGGACTTTGTATTATTTCATTAAAAACCAACGAAAGAAATCCTTCACTCTCCGAACTCGTATTCTCCGCGTTATCGTTATTATTAATATTATCTGCCATTACAATAGCTGCCGCGGGTACACGTGATCAAAGTTTTCGACTCACTCCGACGACAAGTAAACCAGTAACTGAAACAAAATATGTATATAAATTTCGGTGCAGTCATGAAATAACGTCACGACTTTTCTCTGCTATCATAATTTTACTTGTGTTTCGAAATAAATTTTGTAACATTTATTATAAAACGCAGCTATGTCATATAATAGTATGCTGACAACACTTCGCTAGAGCGTTACATTAGAATTCTGCACGGGCCCGGGCCTGGCCCTCAGGCCTTTATCCGGCCCGGCCCGCGGGCAGGGTTCAGGCGGGTAAGCGCAATTGAGATTCGGGCTCGGGCCGGACCCGGGTAAAGAATTTATTTATTCTGAAAAATATTTCAGACTAGGTTCGTGTCTTAAGTCAGCCATGATGATTTTAATTATTACCAGTTCTATAGTGAATGGCAAATTCGTAAAAAACGGGTTTTTTCAGGCTGAGGAGTATAAATCTGGGCTTCGGGCCAGGTTCAGGTAGCAAGTGCGGTATTAGACTCGGGCCCGGGCCGGGTCGGGCCTGAGTTTTTCGGGCTTGGACTGTGTAATATTGTAAAATTTCGGCCCGTGTAGACTTCTACGTTACATGTATATCAACCAGTGGCTCTTAACCTCTCTTGTTATATGAATCTTTTTGTCACTCAAATGAAAGCAATGGTCATTGTAAATTTGTCATTGCCCGGTTTCACTTTTCGGTATCTTCAGGCATTAAGGTTCATGCTTCAGCTTTTATATTATACAAAAATAAGTAGGACAATTAGTATAAAATTAGTCATCTTCTTGGCGCTTGACAGTGGCGTAGCGAGGGTAAGTACCACTCGGGGCGGTTCCCCTTTTTGCCACCCTTTTAACCCTTCGGTTGCCAAAAACCGATAATCGATTTCTCTGGCAAGAAATGCCAAAGCCGATCGGCTCGTACGCCATCATTGAAAAAAGTATCCTGTATATCTTCAACACTGATATTTTTTCAGAGATGTACAACTTTGATTTTTTTAAATTGTTATACAACCAATCCTTTTTTACGTGATTTTCATTTTGCGTGATTTTAATTTTACGCTATTTTTTTGGACGGAACCGTTCTTTTTTTTATGCGACTTAGTCGTGATTTTTTTTTTACAAAATAAGTGATGATCCTGCTCAAAATCGTATGATGTAATTCTGCTCTAAGACTTGTTTAAATACAATGCATTTATTAAATTCTAAGCTATAGCTTATTATTTATAATTTACTTAAACAAACTTTTAAAATAAAGCCAGCATAGTATGTATATAGTATTACAGTGGAACCTCTCATAACGAGTAATTTACTTAAAGAGCAAAACAAATTGTGAAAAAAATGCTCCCTTAACGAGCGATATTTTGTTTTGAAAAGATCACTTTCACATCGTTGTTTGCCTCAAGATGATTGAAAAGGCGTGGGAAGGGATTACCAAGAGAACCCTCACTTAATCTTGGAAGAAGCTTTGCCAAAGAGCGTTGTCGAATGTGATTTTGAGGGGTTTGAAACAGTACCTGTGGAGTCTACAGTCAACAAGATTGTATCTGTGGCCATTACCATGGGACTGGGGGTGGATAACAACGATATTGATGAGTTTGTGAAAAAGTACAGTCAAGAGCTAACCACCGAAAAGCTTATGGAGTTGCATTTTTTTCACAGTAAGAAGTTATGGAAGAGAGTTTATTAGTAGAGGAGGAGGAAGTAGCAAAGCAACAATCTTTTGGCGCAATAAGAGAAAAGCAGAAAGCATGTGAAACTGGTGCATCGTACATTGAAAAGCATCACCCTAATAAGGAGGTGATTATGCGTTTTACAAAATTATTCAATGATAATGCTGTCACATTTTCACCAAATTTTGAAGCGTCGGCAAAAACAAATGTCTGCTAGTAAAAAAGAATTAATTATTTGTCATAAATAATAAACTAGTCGATTTTTATCGTTTTTGCAAATCGAAATTGAAATATTTTGTTTCATAAGTACCAATCTACCTACTTTCATTTCTCCTTAAACCAAATATGATGAATATTGAATTTTGGTGTGTCGTGCAGTAATAATTAAAAAATTAAAAAAACAATTTACCATTTTGTCATTTTTCTCGGGCGTTATAAGTGGTATTATTTAGAGCTGTAGACATTTTTTTCATTCAACGTTAGCAAGAGTTCATAAATTCGTCAAATTCAGTGGACTATTTTATTTTTTCGAAGTTGATTTTTTCCAAGTCCCGAGTAAAATTTACCAAAGTCAAATTTACTCGGATCCCAGTGACGCACTTTACTTCCTTGATTATTGCGGTAGACCAGAAGTGGCGCCCCCAAAAATGTGCCACCCCCCATTGCTACGCCACTGGCGCTACAGTTCGGGTAAACCTTGGCCACCTTTACCCATCACCTCCACCCTACTCAATCATCCACCCTCGTACAGCAAATTCAAGCAAACTCTGATCACTAATTTCATTGTTAAAAAAAAACCAACACAGAACGATAGTGTGATTAACACTAATTCCATGCGTAAAGAACCATCGTATTTTGAAATTGATTTATTTTTTATTTAAAAACGTATTTATTTTTACGCCGTGTTTTTTTCTTAATTTTCCTAAACTTTTTTAAGCTATTCTGTGTTTTTTTAACTCGCTGTTTCAAAGTTATGCAAATTTTAAAATTAATGGAACGTATCCCCACTTTTTCTATGGAAGTCAATTCTTTTTTATGCGATTTTTGGGTATATTTTTATTCGATGTTGCATAGTGATGCGGATTTTAAAATTCATGGAACGCATCCCCACTTTTTGTATGGAAGTCAAGTTTTTTTATGCGATTTTTTTAATGCGATATTTCGTGGAACGCATCTACGGCATAAAAGAGGATTGAATCGACAATCTAAATTACGCTATTGATCTAAGAATTTTTGGCCTTAAACATTTAATTGGACTTAACTTTAATATTTTTTTTATGTTGCTTACAACTTGTTTTAATCTCAATTTCGCTTTTGGCCGTAACAATATTATTTTCGAATAATTACATTTAATACATTACTAGGTATTTTATTACCAGAAACTTAATTATTTTTCATAATACATTATATTTAAGTCGTTAAAAGTGCAATTACCATCCAAAAGCTTAGAAGCCAGTTTTTTTAAAAAAAACACACTTTTTATGATTTTTTCCTCCTGCAGGCTTATTCTGGCGGCGGTACTTATTTCCGACGGTCTGAAATATTTACCATAAGCAATATTTTTTTTTAAGGTGGTACTAATGATATATCGCGTTCGTCCACACTAATCGTCGTACTCCTGTCAAACTATTCTCTGACGTAAACATAACCTCTATTACTATGGTAAACAGAGATGATACTTTGGTTATTTTAATGAATTGATCTATGAAATGAATACGATGTCAGGAACTAAAAATATTCTTCCAGTATTTTTATGCCTGATTAGTTCTGCCCACTCGCTATATGCGCATAAGAGTGATTATTAAGTGAAAATTAAGATTCGACGAAAAGGCAGCGAAACAACAGAATTCTGCAAAAGTGGCTAAAGTACACAAAGAAATTATGGCATCATTTGATACTGGCGATTATGTTGTTGTGACCTATGAAGGCGAATTGTTTCCTGGTATTGTTCTAGGTAGCAATACAACCGATAATGAAGTGCAAGTTAAGACCATGACAATGGCAGGGTCAAACTGGAAGTGGCCTGCGATCGACGATATTTTAAATGACCCTGTTGCAGATACTGTAAAAATTTCTACGCCGATGTTGACTAATACTAGGGGCCTTTATTTCGTCCCAGAAGTGGTATCTTTAAAAAAGAAGTAATACTTAACCTACTTGCCTAATTTCATCATAGTATGTACTTATATAAGTAGCTATTATTTATGTGAATGCCAATGAAGGTGCAATTTTTTATTTACAAGAATGTGATTTTGATTTTTTTTGTATTAGGAATGTGATTTTTTTTAAATATAAATATTTAAGTACATACCTAGGTATAATAGGAAACATTTCAACATAGGTACATAAATAAAATGAATTTATTTCAAACAAACATCTTTAAATGTGTTTAAAATGGCTTTAAATTCATATGGCGGTAGTTGGTCCCTGCTTTGGCGGTAATAGGATACAAAAAAAAATTGGGTGGCGGTAATAGGGAACCATTCTTCAATGAAAAAACTTTAGTTAATTAATTAAATATAAAGCTCATCCTCACTATTGCTTTATACTTAAATAGGCGATATATAACAGTATAGAATTAAACAAGAAGTTTATGTTTTCGTTAAGAAATATAAGAAATACACACAAATTTCTTAAATCAAGCTACTAATGTGGCGGTAGATGGTGCCCTTACCTTATTCATTTAGACTTTGAAAGTTTGTGACAGGGTAAATAATAATATTTTTAGCCTCATGAACTCAAAATGATTTTTTTTGACTTGTCTAAGATATGTATAAATCAATTCAGGATTGACATATGCCAAATATATTATAAATAATTTCTTTAACTATAAAAATCATTATTATTATGCCACGTTACAGACCATTCGATGCTTAGTCTGTTTTCGCGCAAATCTGCATTCATTTGGTAATTTGTAAAACCAATTAAAGGAAATATTCTATGGATAGTTCCCGACGGTCGTCCAGAACGCCGGAATCCCATTGATCGAAAGAAGAGGCGGGCAGGATTAAGGCTTTCGCAGCACGTGACCCAGTCGCTGTCTTGTACGTTCCCTATCTCCGAATTCCTCACAAAATTCAAAATATGTTTATATACCCATCAGAAAAATGTTCCAATCCTTTCGTTGACTAATATCTTCCTTTCAATCGTAGTGTTAGAAGTGTTAAAATAGAATTCACCGTGAACACTTCCTGGATATCTCGCAATAACATCCAGAATGTTAAGATCACTGTCGTAAATCTGAAAATGAATTTAAAAAATATCAATTGATACAAAAAATATTTATCACTTCACTTAGACTAACAATTTGAACACTAATGGAATAAGATCTTTGATGGTTTTAGTATGCCTCTTTATCCACGTGCGGAGTCACAAATCTTAAATATATTTTTTTAAACTATATTTTACAGAAATAATAATGATACATTTACTTTTAAGTACTTTGAATTATCATCCAGACAAATTAAGAAAATGTGAAATTCTACTATGTGAGATTCTATGCGTTTGACAGATCGATAATAATAATGAGTAAATCTTGCAATGTTTGTCGTGTATCAACCTTCAAATGATAATACAAAAAAAAATGTGCTGGACTCGAATGGGTGAAGTATTTCAGACCGGCTGAAATAAATTTTACTATTGATTCCGACGGTCTGTTATTTCAACCCACTCACGCCAGACACGATATTTTTTGTAGTGGTATTTGACTGTTGGTACTCGTTAAATATATTTGCATTTATGTTCGCGCTTTTTTTCAAACGTATGTGGGGAAACCTTCTGTCGTAAACCTTAAACAAATGCGATATTTTGTTTATTTTTATTATTTGATTGAACGAAAAACGAATACGATGTCGGGAATCGAAGACCGAATTTTGATTATTTCTTTCATATTTTTAAATGCTTTACAACATGCTAAGTACTCATTTTCACCCTGAAAATTGTCAAATTCCACAGAAAGCAATGCGATTCCTAGGATATTTAATTTCCAATTGCACAATATACAAAAACAAATTTAGGAATCTAAGGAACCGATAATCGATGCAGATTAAAAAAGTATAAGGAAAATTCGTCGACGTATTTCAAATTTGCTCTATTATTCAATTCAATTCAATTCGACATCTTTCTGTTTCATACGGATATCATATTCGTATTAAGCGTAAATTATCGCTTTCCCTGATCTCCTTGTATGATAGTTTGGCAATTTCCTACAGAACTGCGTTGGTATTAGCGGCATTTAGTTGATTTTCAGGAAGAAAATGTAGCATATTTGCAGTAAACGTAAGACATATTATTGTCTCATAACAATCACCCTTATGCGTATATAGCGAGTGGGCAGAACTAGTCAGGCATAAAAATTCTGGCAGAATATTTTCAGTTCCTGACATCGTGTTCGTTTCATAGATCAATTCATTAAAATAACCAAAGTATCATCTCTGTTTACCATAGTAATAGAGGTTATGTTTACGTCAGAGAATAGTTTGACAGGAGTACGACGATTAGTGTGGACGAACGCGATATATTAAGTACCAACTTAAAAAAAAAAATTGCTTATGGTAAATATTTCAGACCGTCGGAAATAAGTACCGCCGCCAGAATAGGCCTGCTGGGATTGTTTAAGATTTTTTTTTTAAATCCATGTCCGCTCCCAATGTGGAGCATATGGCTTCCTAATGGAGTATCTCAACAGAAGTTTTTCTACGAGAACTGCTTGTTACTCAGTCACTCAACCTCACTTTTTTCAAAGTGAGTAGTAGGGAAAGAAGGATAAGGATAGAACAGGAATAGTGGTTGGCTAATCGCTATTGCTACACCCAGTTATTAAAGGATCAGAGGGATGGGAGGAAAGGAAACGATGCGAATTGACATCACAAACACCCAGTTTTTGATCACAACTTTTAATTGAGTCTTAGAAATTAATACGGTTTATTGATTATATAAAATATGGGATATTTTCGAAATTCTTAAATATTTAACCATAGATGTGACTAAATGGTAGGTAATTGGAGAATTTTAAAAAAAATATTTGCACATAGTGTTTTTTTGGATCACAACATTTATGACATCGAATTTAGTTGGCGAGTGTCATTATGGATAGTTATCCATATTTATTTATAATATTTCAGTATAGAACGTGTGTATAAATATTAAAATCGGTGTTGATGTTGTCTGATATGCAATAATGAAGTAAATTTACAAGAAATTGGCGATTTGCCTCAACTCATTTTATCTAAATCGACATGACTACACCTGCAGTCAGATTTTACGGTGGATCACGATTTGCGGATTATTTTGTAATATGTGGTCTTGACAATGACTCTGGTCTGGAGCCAGACAGACTATCAGGTGAACAATAAATATTTTTTAAAACATATCTGTTGCAGTATATATTTTAGAAAGTCACTGAGGAATCTTTTATTTAGAAAGTAGGTAGTGACATCCGACTTTCTGTGTTGATAATTTTGTTTTCGAAAACTGAAAATGACACTTTAAGTAGTCAGCTGTCGGACAAACAAATCCATAAATTTTCCTCCCCCAGTTTGAAAAATCACGCATTACATTGATTGTGTTGTGTATTTTAATTGTTATGAACATAGTATGCCTTCAAAAAGAATTGACAACGATTTACAAGTGAAAAAAAAAACATAACAGCATTTATTTACTGCGATTTTAATATAATCTTGAAAATTACATAATATTGTCTTGCTGCACCCAATTTTAATTTAAATAGTTGTTATTTTTAAATAGATAATTAAAAAATAGGTAAATATGGCATATAGTAGCACGTCGACTAATGCGGCGAAAAACTTCACAACTACGCTAAAAACAACGCCACGATTTAAAGTTATTTTTTGAGAACTTAATAATCGTGTTAAAACCACACATTATTACGAAGAACACTGATAAATTATGCGAAATACGAAATATTTTTCAGTACAGCGCCAAAGTTTAAAAAATGGCCGCGCGGCCAAAATGGAAAACAGTGGCGCTGTACTGAAAAATATTTCGTATTTCGCATAATTTATCAGTGTTCTTCGTAATAATGTGTGGTTTTAACACGATTATTAAGTTCTCAAAAAATAACTTTAAATCGTGGCGTTGTTTTTAGCGTAGTTGTGAAGTTTTGCGCCGCAGTAGTCGACGTGCTACTATATGCCATATTTACCAAAAAATATACTTAGGTACCTAATTGAATTTGGCTTGATAACAATTCGAAAGGTATTATTAGTAAGTAGCATTACTATAAATCTCTAGATATTATACTATTGCTACAATTAATCCGATGGTCCCATAATGAGTGAGGTTAGGTCTGAAATATTTATCCAATAGTTATCCAATATAACTTAACCTGGCGCTTAATGTATCACTTGTTGACATGGTTAACCACTGTATTGATACCCAAAAAAAATATTTATCGCAGTCATATTATTTTTTTCAGATGAACTAAAGAATTTTGTAAAAAGTTAATATTTATTTAGAAAGAAATCTGTAGCCATATAATACGGAGCTTAAAACTCCATATCGGTTTGTTTCCCTCCCTGAAATCAACGTCATTAGAAAAACCATAGATCAACGCAATTAAGATCTAGGTTGGAATTGGAAGCTTTTAGAAAATTTCTTAGAAGTAATAATGAAATTTATTTACATTTTGCACTATGCATCCATTTTAAAATTCTAAAAAAATATTTACGATTAAAAATGGGTAATATTCTTCTCAGATTAACTCCGATAAAAAAACGTTGATATATTATATTTTTGTGAGTGATTGTGAAAACTATCAAAATATATGAAAAAATCCAATTTTATATTATATAACTCACTACTCAAAAAATCAATATTAGATGTATCAAGTTATTACATTTTTTATAGGGAAAAAAATGTATTTTATATTATTTCTACGAAAGTGACTACTAAAATAGGCGTAATTCAATTTATTATTAGTATTACAAAATCTCTGTGCACAACTGGTCTTTTATGTGAATTGTCTATATCATAACTATGAACAGCAAATTTCACGTTGATTATTAACCAAAATTCGCATAGTAATATATTTTTATTTCAGGAGACAATTTACACTGCTCCCCACTTGACAGGCCATACAAAGGAAAAATCTTAGGTCATTATCCTGATAAAGTCACATCAAATCCCTTTGATGAACATGCTGTATGTATGGTTAGTATACCATTTTTATGAGCTATAATTTTAAGGTTTCAGTTTATAACCCTGCGGGGGAAAAGATGGAAAACTGTTAACCCTAAGTATTTTCATCTAGGAAGTAATATAGAAATTCAATATTTTTAGATTTCGACTTAAGTTGCTTGGTGGAATTTCAATATTAAAATTGAATCTGAAACTGACATGTCAGTTCAAGTTCATCTGTGCACTTGAACACCTGAAGATGCCGAAAGGCGAAACCTGTGTCGTTAGTGAAAAAGTTGTGTGAATCTACGAATTTTGAACGATTAAAATGGAAATTCAATGTTTCGTCTCTAATCAAATTTCATTATAAAGAATTATTAAAAAATCTCAAATTTTTGGTTTAAGAATAAGTTTTTACATGTACAGGGGGTCCCTGTTATCTGAGGGTTATCTGTTTCGAAAAGCGAATCTGCTTTAAACGGGGACCAAAATTACTTAATGTAACATCTAATTCTACATCTAGACTGTTAATCACTTTTATAGTGTTCACTATCAATACTTAGTGGAATGGTATTATATTAAAAAATAATAGAACACTTGTACTTTGTCCACAATTATTTCTTAGGATCAGGACCGGTATCTCTCATCACAAGCATTTTCAACCGATTAATTTCAATCTTTTTTTCATTTTCGAAACATTTCCCCCTCCGTGTGGATGAACTAAATATACACAAGTTAAAATATTTAAATTCCAATTGTAAGGGGCGCGTCAAATGAAGAATACCTGTAAAATCTTGTAAACAAAGAAAAATGGAAGTTTAGGCATTATAAATGAAACTGGTCTTTACTTGAATTGGTATAATGTGCTAGATGTACTGTTTCTTTTTTTCCATTGTTATTTTTAAAAAAATGTCATAACTCAAAAAAACTTGTTTTTTGAAAGAAGTGTACACTCTCATACTAGAAAAAATATTTATTAATAATGTTGGATCTCTTTTGATATACATAATACCTTTTCTGAAACAAGTTATTTCATGAATTGACAGTGAAGGCATTAAAACTGTTGGTAAAATTTCATTAATTCTTGACAATTGATTTCCTACAATGTGTGATTTATTTACAGTTGTGTCTCCCAGCTGGCCTGTTGTTCAGAACCCAAAAGCATGTACTGGAACCTCGCTTTCATTCTTTTGTAATTACCCGTGAAGACGCTAGCCGGTACTATGGATTTTCTCTCGTATTTTACGAGGAGGTTCGAAACCGAAACATCTGCAGCGCTATGCATACATTGCAGGTTTGTTATATATTGTTAGATATTTTAAAAGTTTTCAAATAATATTCTCTAGTTTCTTCCTAATACTATCGCTTGGTAAAAAAATATTGTTTATGTCATCGAGCTAACATTCATTCCCTTTTTAAAGATCTTTTTATTGATCTTTTTATTGTTTTTGCAATGAAATTTCAGATATAATATGTAGAAAATATAGAGCCTCTGCGTTTTAAGTTATCTGGCATAACATATGCTATCAGTGCCATATCTTAACTCATTGAATGCCGTGATTGACTATATTTGATTGATATTTTTTGTGCCTATCACACTGTAGTTGACTATGTTTGATAAGTGATAAAATATTGAATGCCAACCTGCTTTCCACCATTCCACTCATGTCGTGCGGTGGTATACTCAGTGGCGGTTCTAGGTACTGGGCTAGGTGGGCTAAGCCCGACCTGCATTTTTCACCCAAAACTTTAGATGGCTGAATAAAAATGAGGATCAATTCGGCTGCTCAACAAAATAAATACATTTAAAAGGGTAACTAACCTTTCTCAAATTAATACAATATCTTTGTTTTGATTTTCCTCTGTCAATATAAGACAATGCTATGTCTACCTACAATAATATTCTCGATTGTGTTTTGTATTACAATTTTAAACTGAGCCGACATAAAAAAAGCAATAACCCTATAGATACTTCATAGAGAACAGACAACGTGACGTCAGTCTGGCAACACCTACGTATTGACGACTCAAGGGCTAGATCCCGGGCAATCTCGAGTTCTTTCCAGAGATAATATAGGTTCTTTCTTTACACTGGGGCGCAATCAAGCATGATTAGATTTTTTTTGTATTTGTATGTACGGAAACGTCATCGCACACAACTGTGCTTCAAATTATCAAGCTTCTGTCATTCGTTGGGGGCTAAATCGAATCTGCCCATGCCCTCTCATACATTCAAACACAAAAACCAATATCGTTGTATTGTATGAAAGTGACAAGTATTGACTCTCAGTGACAGCTCTGTATTGCTTTTTGTACTTGTTATTTCACTTCGAAAGAGACGAATTTAAGGTCCCGTATTATTATTCTATTATTTCTTACGTACATTAGCATTGATTTTATTATATAGTAATTTATGCTTTACAGTAGTGTCGTAATATTTGTTAATTTGCTTGTAGATTAATGTATAAGGTGAAGTGGAAACATACACAATTTCGTAAATAGCATACAATGCTAAACTTTCCTCTAGCCCACCCAAGAGTTTAGTTCAGGAACCGCCACTGGGTATACTCCTGTTAGGTTTTTATCGTTTGAGGCATAGATGAAAAAAGTAATACATTATAGTTGATGCCAACAGGCTGATGAATGCCATGATATTATCGATTATGATGGCCCAAAGTGCAAGTTGATCCTACAACTTCATATTTTATTTTATTTTTTAATTTTGGCCCTCGCTTATGACGCGTTACCATTTATTCTCATTTATCTCGCAATATATCACAAATTTTAAATAAAATAAGATCGTAAATAAACAGTAAAGAGTAGAAAAGGGCATATTAATATACAGTTCAAATATAGAAGGAAGGTGTGAAGTAGTGAATAAGGGTTTATCGTTATTTGCCTTTGTTGACGATTTTTTCTTTTGTATTGTTTTGATAAGAAATTTTATGAAATAAGGTTGTATGTTTTCATTTGTGCGAGTTCTTCTTCATATTTATTCACATATAAATTATTCAAACTATTTGTAACCCATCAGTTAAAATGGAATTTTGAAACATTGAATCGATTCATAAATTTTATAATGCTCTAAAAAATTAACAGAGAGAAAAGAATGCAAGATGAAAAATTAAATAAAATCGCAAGCAGTTTTGTATCTAAGACAAAATATATATTTATGGACGTGGTACGGCTAGTTAGTAGAAATTATAATAATTCATACACTCTTTCGCACACCCAATGTCAAATTATTTTGCTTATAATATTCAGTTGAAACTTTACATTATGCATATTAGTCTGTGGTCACATTGTTTGACCTCGTTTTTAAAGCATACTATATCGCTTTGCTTAGTATCTGTAATAATTTATTCTGTATTTACCCGAAAAGAATATAAATACTATATAATTTTTATTTGCAAATAATCAAATCTCAGATAGCTCGTGCTATCATAATAGTGTGATTCTGAAACATGAAATAAAGCTATGAGAAACCGTAAACTGCACGAAAGACTGTATGGAAGTTTATCTCTTAGGATCTAGAGCAGTGGTGCACAAAGCCGCATGCGGCCCGAAATAGTTAATGTTGCGGCCCAAAATAACAATTACTTCATCACCAATTTTTTCATTGAATATGATAAAAATCTGTGTTTGATATGTGATAAAATTATGCAATAACAAAGTTTTATAATTTGAATCGTGACTGATAGAAAACTTAATACTATTCTTAATTATTTAATATGATAATATTTTCACGGGTATACATTTGCGCCTGTTATTCATCGTTTTACAGTGAGTACCGTCTGTGGTGGATGTTAAGTCTGTTTTTAGATTATTGTTTTCAAAACAAGCTTTGTTTGTTGTTTAAAACATTTTCCAATCCCTTGTCAGCATCCATCAACGAAGCCGATTCATCATTGCTACAAAATATCAGGAAATATCAGATATTTTCCATTGTTTTGAAATTACAAAAGTAGCGTCACTAAAACCACTGTAACATGCAAACTAAACGTCAGATTGTTATGAAATTTTGACACGTATTATTTGAAGGTTGGTACTTTCTAAAAATTATTTGAATTTGTCAAGAGGAGAGTCACTTATAGGAGTTATTCGCTTCTGTCACTGTCGGTTACGAAATGTTCGCAATTTTGTTTTTTTCAACGAATTTAATAAATGAATTGTATTTAAACAAGTTTTAGGGTAACATTACATCACATGATTTTGTGCAGGGTCATACCTTCTTTAAGCGCAGGGTCACTATTTCTAACTTGAACAACTAGTAAATCGCGTAAAAAAGTGAAGGTGCCATCCAAAAAAATTGGTAAAAAGAGGATTGGGTGTATATCATTATTTTGCAACACTTTTACCCTCTGCGGCCCGCAAAAGATTAGAAAATTGGTAAAATGGCCCTTCATTCAAAAAGCTTGTGCACCACTGATCTAGAGTCATAGAAACATACCTACAGTCTTCTAATACAGACTGGTTTATATTTATTACTTCTGCCGTCTTATGATGCAAAAGATGTCTACGGTGTGTTGACAATGGATATTGATTTTTCTTCAAACTTGTAGTGATGGGTTTTTGCCGTATTTCTGGTTGCAATAAAGATTTAAGAATATTCCTTTTTTGGATTCATTATTTTAAAACAAAAATAAAGTACCGATAAAGAAATAGTTTGTGCTTGTGTATGAATAATTTATTTTAATTACACCTATTAATGCATTGTAATGCTTCATATATGCGTATTTACGGAAGGAACACTTCTATAAATTTTCTTATTTATAGAAGTGGCAAGTAAAATTATGGCTTTTGTATGTACCTGTTAATCAGGAAAGAAAAAGAGAAAAAAATTCGGTCGGATTTTTTTACTATTTTAATTAATGCTAAGTTGATAAGTTTTTACTTCTCCAAAGCCCTGATAGTAATTACAATATATTTAGTCAAAAATATTATCCGACACAAAGTTTTGGTTGGCAATTTTAACTCATTAAATACAACCAGTCATCGTCGTTATCAGTGAAAACATACGGAATTATTAATACTATTATATTTATCAAAAAAGCATGCATCAATTACCGGTACCTTAAAAACTTTGATGATGCATACTATTACAGACTTCACTGACACCGATTGCACAATCTCTTCGTAATTTTCAGGCTATGCATATCACCGAGTTGTCGGGCGGTCAAACTCCACCCGGGCATCGCAAGTCGATCCAGAAAGAAGCTTGCCGATCTCTTCCCCGGTCGTTTAAGCTCTCTCCGCATATATCAGGGACCGCTGTCAGCTATTACGATATTGCCAAGGACAAGCTGTATGTTGCAAAGAGCATAGCTCTAATCTGTCAAATGGCTTACGTGAGAGTCGCTCACTTATTTCTTCTCAACCTGTATAAGTAAGTCGCGCACAAATATTTCAATATTAGTTTTCGTTTGGCAAAGTCTAGCAGTCACCGCAGGCAATGCAAAAAATGGATTTTTCAAAGAATCCATTTCCACTGAAGAAAATATCTATAGATTGATAAGTATTCAGATGTCTGATTTTATTATTGATTTAATTTTTTTCTATTTCAGAAGTTTACCACGGCAGCCCGGGCCTGGCTTATCACCGGAGTCCTACGTTTATAATATGCTTTATGAAGTGACACTGCCACTCCCCGGACAATCTATACGTCTTTATCTGCCACCTCCAGAACCCCACCTCCCACCTATTCCAGCTGTAAGAAAATGTTCCAATATTTTTTTAAATATAAAATTATCAAAAGCGAGATCTTTTTGCGGTTATTGTCTTTTGTTTCACAATCAAAGATAACACAGCATTTTCACAACTAAAAAATGCATGTATGTCACCTCATTGAATTGCACACGTTGGTGTTGAATTTCTTCGTATACCAGAATTTTTAAAGGTCTCCAATTATTTCAAGACCAATGAAAAAATCATTTTGTTTTAATTTATTGCTTTTGGCTGTCTCACGGTTAAATTTGTTAGCAAAAGTAATACAAAATATAAATTAAGAATTAGACTTAATGTGCTTGGTAGAATTTCAATATTAATTGTACAATCACACTAGTTTTGTCACATTTTGTTGCTTTTTGGCATCTCCAAGCGTTCATGTGCAAAATCAAGTGGTCAGTTCAAGTTCATTCGTGAACGCCTGAAGATGGCGAAAAGCGAAACCCCATCGTTAGTGACAAAAATTGTGCGAATGTGCAAAATTTTAAAGATTCAAACAAAATTTACTGATTGAACCAGTGAAACTGTATGAATAGCAGTACTAAGCTATTAGTTTGAAGAGACCACCGAAAGGCGTAATTGGATCTTGTTGTGAAATTGATAACCTTGTTTTCAATAGGTGATACATAGACCTAGCCTCCCCGAAGAACTGCCCTGCTTGGACTATTCTCTAAGAGAGATGTTTGTTTTGCTCGGAGTGGACTGCATAGTGCAACTATTTACATGTGTTTTATTGGAAAATCAAATTTTACTCAGATCTTCAGGTAAATATCACTATTTACACTTTGCTTCTTACAACCGGGCGTCTGCTAAAATGTTCACCGCTATCAATTTCAAAAAGTGATTTCCTCTCGTAATAAAATAAATAAAATATTATTAATGTATTTCAGATTACAACCGATTGATGATGGTTGCGGAGTGTATTGTCGGACTACTATTTCCATTCAGTTGGGCTCATGTTTACGTCCCGATACTGCCGGCTCCATTGCATCATTTTTTAGACGCGCCCGTACCATTTGTCATGGGTAACATACATTCGATTATTTTTCATAGTATTTTAATCCGGTTACTTTTCTAACCTTAGTCGATGATGCTCGCCTGCTTTTTTGTTTTTTATTTACTTATCTGAAATAGTAGATATGTGGAGTAAAGCCTGCATTATTATTTTTTCATTTAAAGTAGATCGTTTCAAATTGTCCCAAATGAAAAAACTCAAACTAATCCCCACTATAGTCATCAAAATACCGATTTTCAAAATGTGTTTTTTGTTATTCTCTCCACTTACCTCTTCTACTTTTTGCTGAAAAAGAAGCAGTATGAAAAATGAAGTTATAGCTAACAATTTTTAAAATTGCAGGTCTCCATTCTGAAAGTTCTGCATCATACCTCGGCGTCAGCGGCTGCGGAATGAACAAGAGCTTGGTCGTGGGAACAGAGGCAGCGCTGTGCTTAGTCGACATCGACAAGCCCAACATTCAGCTTCCTGAAGAGTTACCGATATTTCCGTATAGAAATGCCTTCATGGAAGAATTATCGCAGCTCTTGGATAGATTTCAGGTAAAACCTGAAATGATTCTTTGCGCTTACCTCTACATTATGAAGCTGTCGGATAGTTGAAGATTATATGTTTTAGGAGATCCGTCGACGTTCTCAGACTTTTTTCAACTTGTTTCTGATTTTTATTTTTGTACTATAATTTAAAAATACTTTTAGCGTATCAAATATTGTATGGTAGGTATAGCCGCCTGCGTGGTCGAGTGGTTAACGTAATTGGCTTCGGTTACGGAGGAGTCAGGTTCAAATCCCAGTACTGACACTTTTATAAATTGATTTTTCGGTTGATTTGTGAACTTCTGTTTGAAGTCATGGATGTTTTGTACTCGCCCCCCTTCCACCCATCCTATCCTAAAAAAGGGCGTAGCGACAGCGATTATTAAGCCACCAGTCCTGTCCTAGCCCTATACTTCTATTCCTACTCTCTTTGGAAAAAAATGAGAGGTTAAACAACTGAGTAACAAGCAGTTCTCGTAGAAACACTTCTTTTCAAATAAACTTAGTTAACGTTTAAAGAAACCTGACATTTCTTAACATGACAATATGATAAAGCATATATATGCTCACAGACAAATTACTCCTGTGTTGAGCTAAAAGTACGTCCTTCCAGAAAAATGGCGCCGATGTTCTTATACCTCCATACTCTTTTTCATTTGCTTAAAATTAGTAAAATAATTATGTATATACTTGCTCATCATTAAAAGTGCACTTTTTCTTTTCAATTTCAAAATATGATCAGTCAAATATTTATTTATTGTTAAAAAATATAATATAATATTCAAACGCTCGTATCTCAAAACATGGTAAAATGCAAATAGAACCTTTTCAAATTAAGGTAAGGACATGGTAAAAAAATAAAAGTTATTATCATTGCGTAATGTTTGTTATTCTTAACGTATTCATACTTTACAGATTACTAGACCTGAAAACGAACAAAACAAATTTCACACGCCTATAAATGGATTGTCGCAGAGACATAATTACCAGGATCCGATGACGAGTAGTTGTACACTGCCTTCTGGTATGTTAATCATTTTTTATCCCTACTTTTTATGTAAGCATTCTTACATTTATAACAAAGTTCTCAAAACTCATCAATATTGTAATCCGTTTTGTAAATTTCTCTATTTTATAATCTACTTCATTAATATTAGATTGTCTCACAAGTCTTTCAGTTATTTTCATCATTCCAATCCTAAAATAATGGGGTGAAGCGAGAGTGATTAGCCAACCACTAGTCCTGTCCTTTCTATCCATTCTATCCCTACTTCTCTTTTCAAAAAAGTGGTTGAGTGACCGCATGCTCCACATACAAACATGGTTTTAAATCTTTGATTTCTCATCAAAATATGTTCACAATTTTAAAAACCACATTTTTATGAGCCCTCAAGAAGTGAAATTAGCCAAGTAGTAAAATGGTAAAACTTTTCTACTGGACATTTACGTACAATCACGTCATTACTTGGTGTTTTGGTCGATTGCATATTTTTATTTTAGGAAGATAACACTGTTGCGGTGTGTATTTTCTGAGGTTGCTTCACTTTTACGATACTTTAGGACAGGTAGAATATTATAACACATCTAACTCATATTTTTCCTAAAATACCAGTAGGCTCATTTCACCTCTCAGGGACTCATATTGTTGTCCGGAGTGTCTGTTTTCATACTCGCGTAGCTTTACGGTGAGCGTTTGGTTGTGGGTCGCTTATGTATCGTCTCTTGAATGTGCCGTGTTCGTACAATAGGTGTCGGGGCAAGGCGGAAGCACTCGTACAACGACATCCTCGATTGGGATGAAATAAAGCCGCTGAGCAGTTCGCCGCCGTCTTCTCCCACTCATCACGCCTTCTACCACCACACTTCTCACTCGCACGCCAATAGGATCACGCCACCACGTTCCGATGCACTTCAGCGTATTGTCGATATCGTGAGGCGCACTGGTATGTTATATCACAAATCAGTATGCAAATAAACAATTTATTTTTATTTATCGAAAGTCATGTGTGTGTGAATACATCAAAATGGTCTGCTAGGCTCTTAAGGACGGACTCGAAGTAACAATGGAACAGTACTCTAGGGTTCACGGGGTTAAAGGGGAGAATATTTTGTATTGTTTGAAAAATGGAATTTCGGCTGTAATTATTTTTAAAGAGAAAATACATCAAACAGTCAGTTATTAGTAATATACTCTATTGAGTTGACAAGCGTCAACTCTTATTGTAACCGACAACTAAGAAGGGGCTTATACAACTTAAAATGACATTGCTTAATTGGTTATGGATTGCATATGCATAAAATATTGGGGCTTTAGTGACTCACAATGTCAAAAAATATAAATTTATGTTAACAGCTTAACGACCGTGGACGCGTATTTGAGTCTTTGAAAAACAAAGGTTGCTGGCCGGCGGACACATATATGCGTATAGGTGAAGTATCTGGAAGCTAAGAAAATTAAATTTTGTAAAGATATCTCAATTTGCTTACAAATTATAGTGAATTTAGTAAAATTATAATTTTTGCGAATTTATCGCAAAATTTTATTTCGCCAGATGAAATTTTATAAAAAAAACGTGCGGTCGTTAAGCTGTTAAGAGAAGCTTATATATATGGCACATTGAATTTTTTTATTATCGGATGGAAACAGGTGTCAACATTGACGATCTGGATTCGGAGGCGGTGATGCCGACGGCGAGGAGGAAGCTGTTGACGGATGAGGAGCAGTATCAGGAGGATCTCAGATTTAACAACGCCGTCAGAGAAACGTTCCTCAATAGATTCGTTCATATGTTTAGCGCTTACGAACATTTTGTCATTCTGCCTGATCAGGTTAGTCCGATGAACTTTTATCTCGTATGTCGCATCTTCACGTTTGTAGCATTATATTCGGTCTCTGAAAGTTTAGGTTTCACCGCTTATTTTAGCAAAATGTGCAAAGCACCCAGCCGCAGTGTACACACTACTCACGGGAAAGGTTTTAGTACCCTTTTCGGTTACCGGTGGTTATATAATATAGGAAGGGTATTTTGTCTAATCTGGATATTGTCTGGTAAATTGTTATTTATTGCCAACTGTGTTTTTTTCTATATTTCACTTTAATGAGAATCGATTTTATCACAAAAAAGCATCTACTGAAAATTTAAATTTATATAAAAAAAATCAAGATTAACGAAATTGTAATAAATAATAATTATTTTCCAAAGTCGGCTGACCGTTTCTGTTTTGCAACATTATTACACTTATAATTTACTGCCCTTTTTCAGTGGGCTCAGCGTAATCTTTTTTAATGGGATGTTTGTGAGAAAGTTGCTCGGGTCAATGTATATTTGGTTGTCACCATAAATTGTTTACTAAGAATTCAATTTCAATATTAATGTGGTTATATACAGAGAGTACCATAGTTTAAAAAAATACTTGGATATTTTAAATATTACAGTGACTCGTGTGTTTTTGGATGTAATAGTAAATTATTGCCCATAATAGAGCCATAGATTGCTGATAATAGAGCATTCGATCATGATATTTTAATATGCGCCCACAAGAAGTGAGCCATGTGGTATATTAGGAAAAAATAATACATTCTAATTTCTGATTAAATTACACACTGAACAAATTATCTACTCAATTCATCAGGACAAGGAATCGTGGCTGTCGGCGAGGGATTCGATGCAAAACTTTGACAAGGCGGCGTTTCTCTCTGACCAACCGGAGCACCATCGGCCCTTCCTCTCCAGATTTTTGGAGAGCCAAATGTTTGCCACGTTTGTCGATAACAAAATCATGTCATCTTTGGGCGACACAGATTTCAGTCTAGACTTGTTCGATAACAGAATTAAAATACTCAGGTGAGCTTTTAATGTATACAATTTATTTATTGCACGGAACTGCAAATTATCTTGTCCATTATTTTGGTGGTCGGTTGTAAATTTGATTGTTACGCTTTGCTTTCACATAATCACTGTTTGAGATTATTTTTATTAATAACATGACTTTCCCCATTCCGGTGAGTCGAATCTCGATTCATATTCTTATTTAGGATTTGTTCAACGCATACTTATTTCAGTTGTAAACTATAAAGCGGCACCTGACTTTGGCCGTGGACTATAATTCATCATTACAGTTTGGCAGAGTTAGGCCAAACCTATTTCTCAGATAGGATGAAACATTTGGAGAATCACTGAACTAAGGAAAGATTGGAAAGTATTTACAGTCTAACAGTTATTTTCAGGAAATTAAATAATGGTTGATCGAATAAGTCCAGTACTTAAACTTGGGCTGTAAAATTTAATGAACTATGTGATTTCACATTCATTAACATTAATTTCCTTCAATGGAAATATTTGATTTTGATTTAACCAAGTTACTAATGTTAAAATGGTTTTTTCTGAAATTAATTGATTTCAAAAGCATGATTTGAGTGAAGAAAGCAAAAAGTTTTCGGCACATGCACACGCGCATGTTGGGCAAGGATCAAAATTGGAAAAATGGAGTTTCATCCCACTGTTTCAGTGTTAATAATTGTTTTTTTTTTAATCTGCAAAGCTATAAGCCGCTACGTAGAACGCTTCACCTCTTCGCATCACAGTTATCTGAAAACTTTCCTTGACATCGGGTTTGAAAGGGCACTCTTTTATTTTTAACAGAAGGCGCTACGGTGGGGACTCACTGCCTGTGAGATCCGCATGCTACGAACCGTGCTTGACCCTGCACGGGTCGACGGCGAAGGGCGACGCTAAAGCCGACCCCGACGAGAAAGCGATACCTCGAGAAGTTTTACCGCACAGGGGCGCTTATTACAGAGCTTTTCCGTTACTCGACGCCAAACTCATGGAGCAACCGCCGCCTGCGCCTTCCGGAGAGAGGTGCTAATATGCTAATATAATCATTTGGCTTACAATATGTGTGTAGACCTAATCCTTTTCGCGGTGACGCTTTGTTGTATGTTCCAATGCAGAGCTTTGTTTGTTCCGTTTGAATGGAAAATGCATATTAATCTTGTCAATGGCTGACTGTATTGTTATAGAAAAGCATCATTAAAGTGCTCTGTTTTTTTGGCATGTCACAAACATAACTCGTCATTTTTCGTCTGAATTCAAATTTTCTATTCAGTGCCAATAATCATTGTCAAATATTGCATCCGTGTATCGGATTGTCACAGAATTTTCATTTCATTCTACCGTTGCTTGTCGTCTACACCTACTCGGCACTGAGTTGTTAAATTTGGAATTGATCCGAAAGTTGGCTTTTATGATACAATACACAATGTCTACCTCTCTGTGATCCCCGTGAAAACAGCATGAATCGTAAATTTAATTAATCCTATGTCGAATATTCAAAATTCTCATTTTATATTGTTTTGTTCAGCCCCTTTACATCACAAGTGCAAATAATACTTGAGCGAGAGAGAGAAATCGCTGATGCGCTAATTTCATCAGCGGCAACTTTCATATATCATTTATGTTTTATCAAACTTAAAATTAAAATTCATCCCGCCTTATACCAGGTTTATTTTCGCTGTTTTGAACTAAAATTTATAAATGACATAGATAAATAATAGCTCTATTTGAATGGATTTATTAACTTCTAGCACCGCGCTTACAATGCAAAAACAAAAGATAAACTATTTAGACAGCCTTCTATAAAAAAGACTCACAATCTGCTGCACTTGATAATTTATTTTAAAGGTGTTCGGTGCTTTGTATAAAAATATGGTAAAAGCATAATGATGGATGATGTAACACGGTTAATCAAAGCAATATGCTCCTTTATTTGCAATATTTTTTATGTGCATGTTGTAATGATCGAATTGTAGTATGATGTATTCGAATGCTGCCATAGCAATACTAGCTATAAATTATTAATTTTATTTGAAATGTGTATGAAATGTTATTTTTAATAATTTTTATGAATATCCTGAGTGATGTCACGAATTTATATTTCTTAGGCAACCCCCTTTCTCCTGTGCAGTATCTTTCTAGGGATTTAACTTATTCGTTCCCTTATTCGATGTTACATATTTAGATTAGATGTTTTGTAGTATCAACCGGCTATTAATATAGCAATATGTAGAATTGTAATACATATTAGGATGCATTTTTTTGGTTTTTTCAAGTTACATAAATATTTAATGATCACATTTGGTCTCAATCTACTGGGGTAGAAATTCAATGATGGTTACCATTGCATTATTTTAGGCAGCCTCTATACATCAGTAAGTCTCAACGATTCCCGCAGTGATATTAAAAATGCATTCTGCACAAGTGCGGAAAGACAAATCATTTTAGCACATAGAGCCAGGTCTCTGTCGCAGTGATGGTTCTGTAGTTGAGTTCATTAACATCAATTAAATCAGTAATTGGAGTAGTAACTTACTGTTCGAAATTACTTAAAAGTAGAATATTTTAAATTTACTTAAGACAAAATTACGATAATGCAAACATACACTGAATCTATAAAAATAAAAAATCATTTAATTATATATTTGATATATCTACCATATCTTTGGAACCAAATTATTGTATGTAGCAAAAGTTGATAGCTAAGTTTCGAATTTATCAAAAAGGATATATTGTAGAAACTCTTTATTTTGTTATTTACTATTCTCATTAGTCATTAGGACATAAAAATATTGGTAAAAAGACAACATTTGGGGTTGTAAAACATAATTAAGCACGCATTTAGGACACCATATAATTATTCCTTGACTGGCCTTGTTTATGAATGTATTGTGCATGATGGACCATATTGCAGTGGACTTTCGATCTGCGACTCGACAATAAAAGATAGATCGAGGGTCCACTGTAAATACGCAATATAACCGTGGGTTAAAATTATGATTATTTAAGTATGTCGATGTATCTCTAAATCCAATTCTTTTAAGCGCATTATATTTCAAAATAGAGCAGAAATGGTGTTGCTATACGGTTAAATCAAACCTAAAAGTTAATTCAAAAGAATATTTAATACATTATAAATGTGCAATATTCAATACTTTTAAATTACCAAACACCTCAAGCCTGATATCTAACATGAAAGTTATATGTTGTTTCACCACTTGCGATGGTTCTTGACATGTGAGAATCTACAACTAAAAATAAATATTTGCGGCTTAGTAGTGATGCTGATACTCTTTGAAGATTTTTGCTGCACACCCCAGAAATGGACGGTAATATAGTAATCCCTTGCAATTAGGCAGTTCTTTTTATGCATCGTTGTAGCATTTTATTAGATTTGCGACGTTTTTAGATTGATAAAAAGTGGGTCTAAACATTATTAGGTCTGTATGCATGTAAAGATGAAGTATCGCAGATTATTCCAGTAAATTGTAGGCAATTTGAATGATTGATGTGATTTCCCTAACTCAATACAACTCGACTAATAAATTGATAAAATTTCAGACTGGTAAAATTTTAGACCATTTAATTTTGTCATATAATTATCGAATGTGTCTTAAAATCCATATGAATTAAATTTTATTAAATATTCAATATATTCCTACAAAATACAGCATTCATTTGCTTAGAAATATACTAACAAATGCTTCAATAATCTTTAAAATATTATATCACCCTATTGTGCCACAACTCAACGCAATTCTTTTAATATAGTGTAAACCCTTCGATAACATGTGTTATGATAATGTGGCAATATGGCGTGTTAAAATAAGGGTGAAAATGTCTACTGTGCTATGGAGGTTTACTTTATGGTGAACATAACATTTGTAAAATCATTTTGTGCAAGTGAGAGATAAAATACAAATGGTTTGTGACCGGTAAACTTTAATTTTTATTTCGTAGATAAATGTGATTTTCCCTTTGGTTTCTGATTCGTTATTTATTACTCATAGTAAAATCTATTTTTCGTCTATCTAATAATTTTAAATCAATATAATATGACGTTGAATCTTGGATGTTAATTATCACTGCAGCAAACATACGAGAGATTAATTATTATCATTCATTCTAATGTATTGTCCTCATTCTGGCAAAAATCGTTTAGTTTAAAAGGTAATTTTTTGAATAATTTTTACCAAAATGGTGCCCTTTTTCCAAATTTATCATGTGGCAACTAAGTATTCCAAATATTCAAATATTAGAACTTTATAGTATCCGAATATTCGGATACTGTAAAGTTTTCATATTTCTTGACAGACATGTTCATTTTTTTAGACCTACTGGTCCCAGCTCACGTCTTAATGGAGTATTATGGTGTTTAAATAAACAAAATATAATATACCAAGATAAAATAATGTAACACCGAATGACATTTTTTGTCAACCCAGTGGCTCATTTTGCATTAATAATATGAATGAATAATTTATCGAACATTCAAACATTCAATTGGAATCTCAAGTGACATCACACGCAAATTCATTGAAATCAATAGTCTCTTAAAAACAAAATGTTAAAAACGTGCTGAAATTAAAAAAATACTCAAATAGATTCACAGCTCTAAAGTTATTATTTTTAATTACTTATATAAAAAAAAATTGTTTCTAATCGACTACAAAAATGTTTTGTTTATTGAAAACCTTTTTTGCCAGAAGGTTCTTAATATATTATCTTGATTTATGTTTTATAAATTATAACTGATATATATTAATTTTCTACCATTTTAATGTTGGTGCTCCTTTATCTATGACACGTTTATTAGAAAAAAAATTATCAATATGTTAGACAACTCAATAGTTTATATTATTAATCATTGAAATCCCTTGTAGAAATTTAAACTTGTGGTTCGAGAGATGAGATCACCTAGTTTCCTATAAATCGTTTCCTTATAAACCGTTTGACTGTCACGGTCAATGTATAACGCAAATCTCACATCCGTTGCACAGCCGTGCACTGAGCGGAGTATTGGAAATTTAGGCAATATTGCTTGCCGGTCAGTCAGAGGGTTAAATGCATGTTCGGATTAAATGAGCTAGTAAATTGTTAATTTAATTACATATTAAATATTACTAAATTATTATCAAAATAAAATAATTAATATTCTAAAACAGCTTTTATTCATTTTTAGCTACCTCTTTGAATCTAACGTATTTTTCGTTTGACAAGTCGCGACCCGAGTACTACAAGGTTCTATGTGAAAATTTTTGACGAAACAGAAATAACAATGCGGCATTTTTCCAAGTACCATTATTTGTATACAGTAAAACCTTCATTTACACTAAAGTCGGGACAGTTTAATTCGGGGTAGTGTAATTGGGGGTGTGAATCTTATACAAAATTAAGGATTTGGTTTTTTCCGCAAAAAATGCAAAACTAAGATTTCCCTTAGTTTTGCAAAAAAAAAATCTTTTGACGAAATATTTAGTTACCATGTGACAAAATGCAAAGCGTGCCAAAATCCCTCACATAGACAGTCGCCCTCTAAACCTGGCATGTTTGAATACACAAACACTAGCCAACATTTGACTGTATGCGCGGCACAGCCGACCGTCTTGTAGTAACGACAAAGGAATGCGACCGTGCAATTGGGGGATTTGCGGCGAATATTTTAAGCTAGCGTGTAATTCGGGGTAGTGTAATTGGGGGCTCCACTGTATATTGTTATTTTTGTTTCGACAATTTTTTTCACATAGAACCTTGTAGTACTCGGATCGTGAAGTGTGTTTGAAAATCATCCTTTAATTAGAAAAAGATGTCAGTGTAAATGTCAAAAATATTTAACTGTTTTTAGAGACATTCGTAGTATTACATCCTTTTAATGTTAATTTATTTCAAATTCTAAATCAACAATATTTATATAAAATTAAATTTGATAAATTTGTTATTCCAATTTTGGGGTTATAATGCAAAATGTATTATTTCCAAAAATCGAAATTTTCAGTAGAGCCAAATACTATAACGAATGACACAAACAAAATAACATTTGCATAAAAATATGATTTCCAATTTGAAAACAACTGTGTCTTAGACATTTTATTTTAGAACTAATAGGACCAGTCGATTCCTTAGGCTTGAATTACCCTATCTGCATATTCAACTCAATATTGCTCATTTTGGAATTACATAGTACATTTTGCATTATAGCCCCACAATTGTTGTCTCACATTTTGAAACAACAATTTGAATGACAAAGTTATCAAATCTAATTTTATATAAAAAATGAACTTCCACAAAGTTACCGCCGAATCCATCAAAAAGTATTAAACAATAGTGATTCATTAAAATTTATTAAAACAATTAACATTAAAGTTAATATTTCTCTGCCAAATACGAGAATGGCACAATTTCGCACATATATGTTTGTATGCATGATTATATTATGTTACCTTCGCTTGCAATATAGTAGATGACGAAGCTCTGACATCTGAGTGCTGGATCAATCAATATATTGAAAAGATGCAATCTATTATTGGCTATCTCAGCGATAATCATTGCTAAACACAAGCATGTTTCTATCTCCCCAGCGTCTGGTTTGCTTTCACACATTAAACGTAGGTGGCAAAAATGTCACAAATTTCATTGTGTTTTTATAGGTACAGTCAAGCCCTGTAAGAGAGAAGAGTGAAGAGAGGGAAAACTTTGTTGCAATGCAGGGTGCATGATATCGTCGGAATACAGGCACAAGGTGATAAGTCAAAAAACCTTGTTTTGAGACAATCATCATTTTCATTGAAAGTAAAATTTAACATCTCTATTTATGCTCTTTATCTATTGCTTATGGTTCTAACTAGGCTCTTCAATCCCGGGATCCCGTCCAATTTTGCGATCCCGAAATTCCGGGATTGGTTTGGTCACTATCCCGGGTCACGGTCACAAAAAAAACGAGTCACTCATTTTTTTGGCAAATTGGCAGATTCCTGGGTTTTTGAAATTGGAAATGAAATAATGAAAAATTCCGACACCAAAATTTTTCTCAAATTATACACGATTTCACGTTGAGTGCTCAATTGAAAATTCATCAATCCCGAAATCCCGGGATCACAAAAAGGCTCCGGGATTGGATACCCTAGTTCTAACCGCTTCATGAAAATTGATAAAGATTAACGAATTCAAAAGCGTTAAGTTATTTATAATTTTTTTTGCCTAAATTAACTTTGAATGGAATTAACTTGATATATATTTTTTCAAATTAACGCCTTCTGCCAGTATACCGACGATATAACACACAGACAAATTCAGTGCTTGAGATTATTGTTGATTTACACATATAGAAATAAAATACTTATAGTCGACAGCAACAAAAGGATATTCCTAACATAAAATCCTATTTCTGGATCTCACCAAAGGAGCTTTTGATTGACAATGCCTCTCACTGAATACCGTAATTTTAAAATAAATTAAAGAAAATCTGGTGTAAGTATAGCAGAGGCTGGCATTTTGAGTATTTTTTTCAACTTTTAACACAATTATTGTATTTTTAAATACTATTATTCAATTTTTACTTCATGGAATATGCTTCACGAATGACCTCAATGAGAATTATTAAAAGAAAGAGTGGCAAATAATCAAAATAAAATAGTGGCGGCAGAATTTTTGAATTGAAAACAAATCTCTGCAACAAAATATCCTTCATTAAAATATTCAACCTCAATTATTCAAAATGCAGATATACAACAGAGGAATTTGTTCGAGGTGACAAGTTGAAACAAGGTATACCTATTTGGGAAAAGGTGAATTTAATCTAAATGAAAAAAGTACATATCTAGTAAATAGCCAAATGCTGTTTCAAAGCATTCGCTGACTATATATTGTTGTTTTATAGCAATGTCAGATGGTTGGATGAAGCAATCATCACATCACACGTGAGCCAAAGAGAGATTCACCATACGCAAATAAACACGAAATCTTTAAAAATGCAGTTAGTAATTTACCAAATTGTGTTAAGAAAATGAACAATGTATTTATTTGCAAATAAATTCCTTATTTACTTTTTTACAAGTTTGCTAAATTACTAGCTGCATTTTTAAAGATTTCATGTTTATTGGAATACGGTGTGTTAGGTGCTTGTAGTGAACCTCTTTCTTACTTAGCTCACGTGTGAAGGGGGTGAGTGAGATATCAAGGCAAGCCAGTGTTTGCTCTCGCATCCTGCTTATTAAATACAAAAGAAGCTATGCCAAGAAGATAGAGAAATTCACTACACGCCTTGTGATGCTTATATGACTTAAATTGACGATAAAAAAGTACAATGACATATAATATTGTCATTTACAGCATTAGTCATCTCTAATGCTTTCCTCTGTGAACAGATTTTGTACTTTACATGTGTCAAAATGACAGTAATTACTTAAAGACAAAATAATCAAACACTTAAATTTTACCTCAGACTAATTTGGAACACAAGGAATGAATCTACAAAATCACATTAATGAGATTAACCAACAGATATGATAAATTTTAACTATTATATCACTAGAAGTATTTATTTCCAAAACCTTACGGATCAAACAAAATGGGAAAAGAGAGGAAAGGAATCCTCCTTTTTTTTCATAGTAAATGTAAAAAATACCAGATGTATTGAAACCTTCTTTTTTAAGATAATCAAAATATTGTTAAAATCATTCTGACAAAAACAAATCAAACGTCGTCTTTTTAAATAATATTTATGTAGTTTTGCACAGCCCAAGATAAATAGGCATCGCTTTATTGATAAATATCTTTTAATTCTTTAAATAATTTGTTTACAGAACAAATAGTTTAAGGAGAGTTAAAACTGGAAGTATGAAATGGCAAGCGAAAGAAATCTCTTTAGAGAATGTGAACACCGATATCGGACGTAAGCTATCGACTGAATCTACCCCGGCCGCCATCGCTCAGAACAACAAAACTTTTGTAGAAAAATTGCTGAAGGTATTAAAAAATCCTTAATACATATTAATGGTAAGATTTTTATATTCGTAATTGGCAAAAGAATTTTCTGAGTAAGTTTCACACAAAGAACATCTTGTGAAAGTATCGTCATCAGTATCTGTAGGGAAAGAGAGCGCTAGCAACTGTTCTTTGTAAAAAAACCTTCAAGAAAAGGGGTCTAAGTGAGATTGAAAGTTGTGCTCGGTATTAAATTATTAATTAAGTTTTAAATATCCTATATTCTCAAGGAGACAAACTGCCAAACAAAAATGTTAAAATTACAGTATAATGAGGAGAACGCGTTCAAATTCAGTAAAAACGTATACACATCACGGGAAAAAATTCACATCAAAATGACTTCCAAATATAATTTTCGGTGATCAAATGTGTACAGTCAGTTAGTTGTACGGTTGGAGTATTCCAATCGGAGTCCATTTTCTTCTTATTCGGGTGGACATGATTTTTTTTCATCTCAAAATTTAAGATTACTTAAAAGAGATAAACTTAAGCAAAATTATTAATGTGTGGTATTATGTTGTGGTCATTGTCTCAAATAGACCTATCCTAATATCTAAAGGTCTTTCATAATAACTGTGTGAAGTCACTCATCGTTTTTTGTTTATTAGGATTGTAAAAGTAAAACAAAAAAAATGCTGCTGGAAAAGATGGGATCTGAAGCCGTAGACTTGGGGCTCGGCGTGGAGGTATCTATTGTCGGAATCGAAGAGAATACCATGATAGCTTCGCTGTGTGATCTTTTGGAAAGAATATGGTCACACGGATTGCAGCATAAATTTGGAAAGTCCGCATTGTGGATGCACCTCACCAATTTTCAAGAGTTGGAGCAGTGCAATGACACTTCGAAGCCCATCGATCCAAATTTTTTAACTCCAGGTAATGTTCAATACTGCAGAATTACATTTCTCTGCTCGGTACGCATAAGTTTACAATCTAATTGTCAAACAACTAAATTTTTGATTGCGACACCGCAACTTTCCGATGAAACAGGCTCTATAATGAAGAACGATTCTACATCCATTATTTTCAGAGTAACGATTAAACTTAGACAATGTCTGAATCTTTAAAAGAATAGTGAAAATAAGCAAAATAATTAAATTTATAAATCGGATTTATGTTAAAGTGTATATATGACGGATCCATAGGGCAGTGTCAATGTTTATTTTTTATGCATTTCTTTCAAGAATTGACAGTTAACACATTGAAAGTGACTAATTTTAAAGATGAACTTGTTTTATGTTGAACATTAATTCCCACAAATAACTGTCAAATCCATCGAAAATGCCAATGTTTATTTTGTATATTATTGTGTTTTTACACTTGAACAGAGGCTGAGAAAATATCTGAATTTGATGTAACACAATAAGAAACAATTCAATTATTTATCCCGAAATATTTCTACCCATAACTAACAATTTGAATTTCTTTTCACGCTAACGACAGCTCTGGCCTGGTGTGTCCTAAGGAAACGTTTGGATTGTATGTTTGTTTTAAATGTTGTAATATTCTCTCGTCTCCATTCTGATTTTTGCATGCTATTTTTTACAGCACTCGCTAGTTTTTGCCTTATTCCTTTAACTCTATCTATCTGCATTCATAACTCAAAACAACTGGCTTTGACTTGACGCCTTCTGCCAGTTACAACAGTGGTGAAAATATACAGCGATGAATTTAGTGTTATTCTTTTATTTTATATCCCTTGTATGAATGTATAAATCAAATTTTGTTTCATTTGTTTTAAAACGTTTGCTTATTTTTTGCTAAAATATTATATATTCGTAAAGGTTGCTACATATATTGACCTCTGTCTGCCAAAAACATCATTTTAATGTTACGATCGTATTGTTTTCAAGATCTATCTTCTGTCGCACTGGACTCAGAGGTGAGTAGCCAAAAAGGCCAGTCACCGAACAGGTCACGTGAGAGTTCTCGCGCCAGTTCCCGAGACAGCTCACGTGACAGATTAAGTGGGAGTTCTAGATCCAGTACCTTAGAAAGAAAACCTCCTAATCCGTCGCCCCTGAGACCTTTACCGGAAAGTTTGACATTTGATATGAGGTGAGAATAAGAATTATTATTTATCGAGTTTAAAAAAATCTTAAACAATATTAAAAGCATAGTTTTATTGTATTATAATTGAACAATTTTTTCAATCAATGTTATTTATAAACATTCATAAGGCTGCAGTTATAACTTTTTGTATGTTAATTGTCTTAGTACTCTCGGTAGCTTAGTCGGTATAACTCGACTCGACTAACTACAGTATTTATAATAGAAATTTTACTCGGGGAGAAGTGTTTTTTCATGTTAAAACAAACAACTATAAAAGTTTATATTTTCAATGGATTCTGCGGTAACTCCGTGGAAGTTTATTTTTAATATAAAAACAAGTAGAATAACAACGTTATCAAATTTAATTTTACAATAAAAATATGTGGTTTGGCTAGAATGTCTGAAAAGTTTTTACACAGTCTTATTATTTGACTTCAGATAAAATTCATTGCATTCTTATATCTACTATTTATAACTAGCCCACCTAGTCTAAATTTTTTTTTGTCTCAGCCATTTAGTAGTAAAAAGTTAACAACGGTGACATGATTTTTCTGTAATATGAATTGTTTTTTTTTGCTTCACAACAAAAGAAAATACTTATATTGAACTACACATTTTTTCAAAATCTGAGTTTTTTGTTATGGTTTTTTTTCTTCTGTATTAACATGCATATTTTTGTCTATGTTTTTGTATTGTGCATTGTAAGGTTTCATTTTGTACCTACCAAAATTTAATTTCCTTGTCTGTGATATAAAAATTAAATGTTCCAGAAATATTCAAGCAATGTCTGATATCAAAACTGAAATCGGTTACGCCAGAGCTTGGGTTCGACTGTCACTCGAGAAGAAATTACTTTCTAGGCATTTGAAAGTTCTGTTGGCGGACACCGCTCTCTTGAAGTCTCAATACAAACGAACTGCCTTTCTCCGCTGCGAGGATGAGAGGGAGCAGTTTCTTTATCATCTGCTCACTCTTAACGCTGTGGACTATTACTGCTTTACCAACACGTACCCGATGACAAGTAAGATACTTTCCATGCTGACTACAGATATTCGTATGCTCGAGACTGTTACACATTCCTTCCTGCATCCTCATTCATAAATTATATGTATGAAACAAATATTCCATAAATACATTTTCATCTAGCTGCTTTAGTATTAAAATATCAAATTCAAGCCGTATCTTTGTTTGAGTCAAATAATGATTAAAATAAATGAGACAAATAATGATTGAGTTAAATAATGATTAATTTACTTGAATTTTGCATTTGAGGTTTAAGGCGTGGTTATTACTATGTGATTATTGGTTATACTGTTTTTATTTTATTTTTTCTTAAATTATCGTTCCTGATGTTTCGTTTGCAATTTCTAGAATTACCGTATCGAGTTGTTATCACACCTTCTCGAAAGGCCAGCGCCACGACAGCCAACTGCTGGGTTGCCGTTTCTGGAACGAACGGTGAAACCCAACAGATACCGATACCTCGGAACACGATGGAATTTGTATTTCACGTATGTTTCTACTGCATCATTATTAGTAATATCAATTGATTTGATTTTTAGTCTACGGTTTGTAATGCCAGGACAAATTCTTTTTACATTACGAAATATTGTAATAATGGTAGCTTTAACAATTAGATAGAATTGTTCACATTAAAATTTTTTGTTATTAACTCATAATTATATTTTTATTTTAGCATAAAAATTTAGGTATATTGACAACACTGCGAATTGGACATGATAATTCCGGACTGTCACCGAGATGGATGCTGGAAAATGTATTCATCCGCAATGAGGTCACGGGACACACTTATCGGTACGATTCCTATCAATAATATACATAAGCATGAATTTAGTTTTGTAATGTCATAACTCTTCGGGAACTATTTCTACTTCCAGGAACAATTGTCCAAATCGTATAATTATTAACTCGATGGCTGCCACAAACGAGAAATTTTTCGTGCTCATCACGCCAGAGACGAGTTATCTCGCCAATAACTAATTAATTTATAACTGCAAATTATAGCTAGGTAAAGACGTACTTTGCAACAAAATGCTAAATAATATAATTAACATTGCCGTTTTCCATGTATGCAAAATCATATTTTTTTTATAATCCAGTGATTGGTAAACTTCTATTTTATATCTAGTGCTTAAAGTTAAACAACTTTAGCAACAAAAAGGTGTTTTTTTTGTATTGTCGGCTACATGACAGTCAAACAACGTTGTGTCAATTGTTTCTAGTTTAACGTTAACTTCATAAAGTTGCAATTCCTTAATATTTTTTAAGACTATGCATCTTTTATATACAACATACAATATGAAAATATGAAAATATTCATATAGATCAGTGGTTCTCATGTGCGGCTGGAGGATTTTGCTGTGGCCACCGACACCTTCATAGTAATATTGATATTTAAAATAATGTCTTATTGAATATAAACTTATAAGTTGATCCATTTTTTAGTGAGTGCAACTGCTATTTTTATCACATCTCACAACAAAATTTTGTGCGGCCACGAGACATTTCAATAGGACCGCTGAAGTTTACAATGCCGCCATTTTACGTAAGAACCGCTGATATAGATTCATACAGATTCAAAGGAGAAATCTTTCGAATGAGTTTTGTTTCCAATAATTTTGTGTTTTGTTGTGTTATTTTATGTTATAATTCAATCACTAGAAACAGAGTTAAAAAAACATGTGTCAAAAATACAATAAAAATTACCCTGTCATCTAACCTGTCTAGCAAATTGATGCTTACACAATGTACTATAATAACCTGTTGATTCAATTAAAATCCCCAGATCTCGAAACCTGGGAATTGCTTCTTTCTAAGATCCCAGCAAGGACAAACCCCTTTTCTCCATATGCAGACTATGAAGTCTAAACTATTGAATAGTGTTCACTGATATTTATTTAGTATTACTGGATTATGTGAATAGGTTTCCGTGCAATCGTTGGTTGGGTCGAGGCGTCGATGACGGTTCAACAGAGCGACTGTTGGTCGCTCAATTGATTAGCGGTCGAAGTACAGGACGGTCAGGAGGCGGTTCTTCGAGGGGGCAGGAGCATGCTTCGACTTCTTCCAATGCCGCACCATCTAGCCCTGCAGCACCTGTCACAACACATCTATCTCCCTCTACTGTGCAACATATGATTGGTAATTACATCTTTCAATACTGGTGACTTTTTCATATTGATACTATATTTGTATGATAATATGGCATTTTCCTATTCATAATTTAATTGGCTACGGAATTGGATCGTTATTAGCGGCATTTAATTCATTTTCAAGTAGAAAAAGATTAGCATGTTGTAAAGCATATTTACCTTAAAAATATTTGAAAATAGATAAACACTCGTTGCAACATAAATATCTTATTTAATTATTATTTTTTTTTTACCATGTCTACTCCCAATATGGAGCATATGGACTCCTAATGGAGTTTATCTCAACAGAAGTGTTTCTACGAGAACGGCTTGTTACTCAGTTGCTCAACCTCTCTTTTTCCAAAGAGAGTAGGGAATAGAAGGAAAGGGCTAAGACAGAACTAGCTAATCGCTCTCGATATGCCCGTTTATAGGATAGGATGGGTGGGAGGGGGGAATTCAAGACATCACATACATTCCTGCCTTTGAACAGAAATTCATAAATCGATTGAAAAATCAATTTATAAAACTGCCCGTATTGGGATTTGAACCCATGACCTCCGTAGCGGTAGCCAACGACGTTGACCACTTGACCACACAGGTGGCTAATTATTATTACTTCTGGACAATAAAAGTCTGTATGAAAAAAATGGTATATACTTCAAAGTGATTTATTAGTGCAGTTATGTTATACCCTTTTTCCTATTTTTCCATTCCAGGTGACTGCGTGAATGCTATTGTGAAATGGCACTATCGGTCAAAACGAGAAAAAGATGTGAACTCATTGAGTATATTGCTTTGCGGAGAAAATGGCCTGGTCAAATGTCTCGAGCAGGCCTTCCTCTGCGGATTCAAATCGAGTCGCCTATTTGGGAGAAATTTGTTCATATGGGACTATTTTGGTGAGAATTATTTTCATTAATGTTAATTTTCTTAAAGTTATTCAGGAGTTAGTCACAATTTACAATGCAATTGCTGCATTAATCCATTCATTGCAGCCTTACAAACTGAACTGAATTTGGTATGTTTTGGCAAAAATATACAGCAAAGACCTTTCAGTAACAGTAATTATACATTGTGTTAGCTTCAGTTTCATCTTGACATTTATTCATCGCGGAACATCGCAACTTCTGCATCAGTCGCAACTAGGGATTCCAACTTGGATATCCGGATATATCCGGCCCTTTTTAACTATTCGATATCCGGATATTTGAGGAAATATCCGGATAGTATTCGTAATAATTTTTAATGAAATATTTTACAAAATCGATGAAAGATGATATGAATACTGTGGTATTTACTACCTGCGAGAAACCATTACTTAGGAGTAGTGTTTTTTATTACCTTCCCCAAACTCGGGTATTATGAATACCTTATCTTGTTATCTTAATACTTAAAAGTTCGACGAATCAGCTTGGACTCGAGGCAAAAAAAACCTTTAATGCCGAAATTTCATTCATTGAAGAAATGCCAAAGATTTTAAATACTTAGATCAATTTAAAAAAAGGACGGAAAAGTTGGATGTGTTGTTTAAAACACTTCTAACAATAGAAACCAACATCAACAGCAACGGAACAAGTATTTTCAACAGCAGGACAAATTAAAACTAAATTAAGATCAAATTTAAAATATGATGCATTTAATGCTCTCTTATTTTTAAAATCTGAATAAATGACTTATATTTCAAATGAACTCGTTTTTAATGTATTATTTTAGTACATAAATTTAAAAAAAAAAAAAATGTTTTGTTGTTTTCATACTTACTGAAACTATCCGGATAGTTTCAGTTTTACTATTCGAAATCAGGATAGTTGAAAATGACAAATAGTTGGAATCTCTAGTCGCAACACTTGTCTGCCTTGGAAAAGGTGTAAGCTGATTTGTGGCTGTATTCAGTCTCATGCAGACAGCATTCCCAGATCTCTCAAGAATTAAATGAAAAGATGAGAAATTTGAGACGGTTTCTGTATCATCATTTCAATTGTTACCCATATGTCCTGCTGCTTTTATAAAAACGAGCAACCGCACTTGTACACCGCCTCGCATCTCATGTTAGTACAACATGTATCTTGCTTTGTTTATTTTTTCATTGTTTCTAAATTCCCATGAATTATTAAAACCTTATTTAAATGTAGCAAAAATGTTGCGGAGAATTAATTAATGTTTCAATTAAAGCAAAAACATTTGATACATATATTCAGAATGTCGTAATACATATTTCCAATAAAGTATAATACTTCAATTCATGTTAGACAATTCCCGAAAAGAGATATTTTATAAGAGAAGAGAGATAAGAGAAGAGAGATTTTATGATTTTGTATGTTAAAAATACTATTTGTTTGTCTTCTAATATGTATTATATACTGTATTTTTATTTTAATTATATTTGCCAAGTGCGTGGGGAATCGGTATCAGCTGTAATCCCATGTATCTTCTTTTTCATTTGAAGCAATAAACAAGAATTAATGTTTTAAATAACATTCAAATAGCAATGAAGTTTCAGAGTCCAAGAATTACTAAATAGAAATATCAGAACAATTCATGTTTTAATTATCATATTCTTTCATGAGATCTCAGTCATTCGCAGTTTGTACTCATAATTACTATAATATTATTTGGGAAGATTTGTTTTATGACTGATTATTTATATTTATTTTTCGTTGTTCTATTATTATCATCAAGTAATTGCGACCAATTGTTTTAATGAATCAATAATTTTATAATATCCTTGTGATCAATATTCTTTTAGTTCGCGTGAAAGAAGTGTTCGAGCAGAACCTCTCTGAAGAGTGCGTAGACTCTGCGAGTGACAGTTCGAGTGGAGTATATAGCTATCATTCATCATCGCATTCGACAAGTAGTAGATCTCAAGAACACACGACAATATGGCGGTGTTATTGCCATCTGATGGATGAAATTAACAACGCTGGGCATACGTTAGGAAAAGATGGAAAATTTCAGCTTTTTATATGCCTCAGTTTAAGGTAACAAATTAAATTTATTTTTGGAGATTCAAATTGTTAATTTATTGTTATCTAAAACAATGGTCAACTCTTCCAAAATTTAATATGGAAGGTCACATTATTACTTTATAGAAAATCTTTTACATTATTTATAAAAAAAATATATGTGTAGCATCAGCTTGCGATGAATGTTTCTCTATCACCATCACACAGTCTCAGATGCGCATTATGTATTAACACAGAAATGATTAGTCTTTAACCCTTCATTGCCAGATGATTTCGACATATACTTTTTTCATGCATTCTCTATGTGTAAATAAATAAAAGTGGCTGCATATTTTACAACAATGAAACAAAAGTGTTGGGCCGATTTTTTCAGCCCTCTATCGTTAAAAGGGTCAAACATTTTTTGCACACCTTTCTTTGAATTAATCAAAGCGGTAAGGATCTGAATAAACTTTTTGTTTCCAGGGAGCACTGGTTGCACCGAATGCTGGTCCCGATGTCCATGACTCGAGTGACGGCTGACATGTATGAAGAGCAAAGCTTCCTTCGGAAAAGAGGGCTCCTGACATTTCTGAGACAGATTTTAGAACCCCTTGACGAATTTAATATAGTCTTGGAAAATTCTATCACTCAGGGTATTTTATCATACACATAAGCTAACACTCGGCTATGTCATGCGAGGCATCAGGGGGTAAAATCTGCTTTATGTAGGCTTACACTTCCAATTTTGACATTTCTTTACTTTTATATTATCCCAGCCATACTGTTTTAGTCAAATTGTCATGTCGTTACCTTACTTTGAAAAGGTTCTAACTGACATTTTGGCATAAAATAACCGTTTGGTCGGAAAATGTTGCATTTGTCACAATCTAACATATATATTAATTTCAGAGTTATGCATTTTTAAATAAAGAAGTTAGCAAGATTCGAGAGTTCTATCTACACACTTTCTTTCATAGAGTAATTTTACAAGCTTCTAAGAAACAGTAGGAATTTTTATAATTGATTAATAAACAACATTCGTCTTACAGTATTACAACTCAGTATATTATTATAAAACTTAAATCTTTTGAACGAAGTTGCGACAACATTCAGCTTAGACAATCGATCGGTTGGTGGCAACTGTCAAACGCATACAACAGATCGAGTGTAGAAAGTTCAACTGGACGTTACAACCTTTTCAAACACAATTATTGTTGTCAGTTCAGAGCAAAAAGGTTCTAATTACAGTTTTAAGCACTAATTATCTTCAGGTATATAGGGTTTAAATTAAATAAATTTTGCTTAAAATTAGTAAAATAATTATGTTTATACTTTTGCTCATCATTAAAAGTGCATTTTTTCTTTTCAATTTCAAAATATGATCAGTCAAATATTCAAACACTCGTATTTCAAAACATGGTAAAGTGCAAATAGAACCTTTTCAAAGTAAGGAAACGATGTCACAAGGGATTACAATACCGCTATTTCGGTATTTGAATATGAGACGAATTAAGAATGTATAGAAATCATCACACATTTAAATAAAACTGTGATGAATTTAAATACTTTAAATCTGTTAAGAGTTGTATCAATATTGACAGGTTTCAATCGATTGACATTCAATATTGCAATTCATACTTCTCACCCATTGAGCCCTAACAGCGTCAACGTGACGGCGTTAACTTCTGTATTAATTTATTTGAGTACGAGCACTATTATACATTCTTTAAATTCTCAAAACATGTAGCGATATAACTTTGACTCGTTTAAAACTGACTAAAAATATTTTTCCGAGAACAATAATTCTGGGTTCATATTGAGTGAGTTATATGGTGAAGTAAAGATTTTGTGATGAAATGTAAGTATGGGGTCACAAAATACCCAAAATTGTGTACCATTATTTATGGTTGACTCCTCAGTTGTTTATAAGAATTATTCAATTATTTTATCAGGTCAACGGACCCAATAGAAAGATGACAGGAGAACCTCTAAATGATAAGTATTCCACTGCACGCTTTATGATGTATATTATGAGAAATTCTGTCTTTTCGATATCAATAAAATTACAAAATATTAAATTTATGCAGCATGTGAGATATGTGAAAATCATTTTTAAGGTTTTATTTGACGAGATTCAAATAAAGCCATTTAAAATGGGAATCAGTGGCCAAAGACGAGTTGATGAATCAACTGAGTCAATATTTTTTTACTTTTATTAATAATGACAGTGCTAATCTATAATACTCTAATTATTTTTATTATTAAATATTTTTCTGTTTCATCTGTTATAAGTTGTACAATACGATATGAATAATGTGTAATCCCCGATACAGATCTCTTAAAATTTCAGTGCATATGATGAAAAGGTTATTTTTTTAAAGATACTGTCAACTCCATTCACACGTTTAACATAGATTCACTGCATGACGGAAACTTAAGTATTGTATTGAAAACAGCTGACTGAATTTTTTACTTCATTTTCATACAAAGTAAATTGAGTATTTATTATATAGATCAACTATTATAAGTTGTCTATTTAGAGAGGGCACTAGTGTCAGTTGAGTAATGTTGTCAAATTACTCTTCGTGTCATTGTTACACTCGTGTCGTGCAATCTGCAGCGTTATTGATCGGTATTATCAAATATTTTTTGAGACTTGCCGTCTTTGCAAAACTATCGGAGCTTTAGAGTAACCTACACAATCTCACAAATTGGTATCTAAACACTTGACATTGCCTATCATATCTATTTCCACAGTATTACTAATAAATTCAACTCGCATGACACTCGCGAGCTTACGTTTGACAGCTACATCCTTAGATTGAATATTTTAGGTAGATCAATAGAGTAAATTGAATTTATTAATTTAATTAAGTAATACTGAACATATATGTATTTGGATCTAAATTTGTACATGTGTGTGAGATTCAATCAGTAATATTCGCTGTAATGCTCCGATGCTATTTTCTACCCTAAAACAGCTATCAACATTTGCTATTATTTATATTTTATAGCATTAATACTTTAGTCATTTTACAATCGATACAAATTGATCGTTTACTGAACATTTTTAACTCATATTGGCCATGTTCTGCTGTAGTGTTTCCCAAATTTTCGATATCTGTGTACCCCTTTTATAATTTTCGTAACACCGAGTACTCCTTGTCAAAAAAAACATCGCATATACTTTAGTAATAATCAGTGGCGGTTATAGGTACTGGGCTAAGTGGGCTAAGTCCGGCCTGCATTTTTCACCCAAAACTTTACATGGCTGAATAAAAATGAACAGCAATTCGGCCGCTGAACAAAAATAAATACATTTACAAGCGTAACTAACCTTCCCCGAATTAATACAGTATCTTTGTTTTGATTTTCTTCTATCAATATAAGACAATGCTATGGTCTACCTACAATAATATTCTCGATTGTGTTTTGTATTACAAAAACAATAACCCTATACATACTTCATAGAGAACAGGCAACGTGACGTCAGTCTGGCAACACCTACGTATTAATATTAATAACAAAGACTCGGGGGGGCTAAATCTTTTAAAGCACGAGTTCTTTCTTTACACTGGGGCGCAATCAAGCAAGATTAGAATTTATTTGTATTTGTATTTACGGAAACGTCATCTAAACGCACACGACTGTGATTCAAAGCATCAGGGTACTGTCATATGTTACGGGCTAAATCGAATCAGCCCATACCCCATACATTCAAACACAAATACCAATATCGTTGTATTGTATGAAAGTGACAGGTATTGTCTCTCAGTGACAGCCATAGATTAATATGTGACAGCTCTGTATGGCTTTGTGTACTGGTTAGTTCACTTTGAAAGAGACACATTTAAGGGTCCAGTATTATTATTCTATTATTTCTTACTTACATTAGCATTGATTTTATTATATAATAATTTATGCTTTGCAGTAGTGTCGTAATATTTGTTAATTTGCTTGTAGATTAATGTATAAGGTGAAGTGGAAACATACTAAACTTTCCTCTAGCCCACCCAAGATTTTAGTTCAGGAATCGCCACTGGTAATAATCAATGTATATTTATATTTTCCCTTTTTCGTACATCAACACAATAACGAAAAGCGAAAAAAATCTTTCATAAGGAAATAAAAGTTATTTCATAAATAACATTCATTAATATCAGCTAGATTTTGTTATTTTACAACAATTTTAAAATTTAGATTTTTTCTCATAAATAGATGTCACTAACCAACCGGTAGAATACTTGACAATGTTAAAAAAATAACAGTAATTGTCTCTGTAAAACAGGGGCTGAATTGTGGTCAAGATTGAAAAAAGTGGCAGGTGAAAGCTTTTTTTTCAAAAAATAACGAAATTTAAGAGTACTGTGTTACATTATTATATAATTACTAAATTGTTATAGATCGCTAAAACAATTCGAAATCAATTTTATTATTTATATATTGCTGCCATGTAAATGGCGCATGTATACAGCTGAGAACATAAGGTCGGAAAACCGTGCATTAAAGGTTTCAAATATGTTTATTTAATTAACATGGGACTCGATTCAATATAACATCGTGATGTGTAAGTAACGAAAATGTATCTAAATGTCAAAATATTCATAGCAGATTTCATATATCTGCATATTAATTTATTTATATTTATAACTGATATTTGTAGATACACTTGGGTTGTCATTACCGTAGTGAAATGTTCAAAATATATTTTTATTTAATTTTTATCATTCCGGCATGGCATTGAAGACATTCCCCTAGTTAGGTGCAGAGAATAATTTCAATTGAAAAGGTAAACAGAAAAAAATATTTGTAATGTATCATATACCTTCTAGAATAACTTTATATTTTTGACCGCTAGCGATTTTGGAAGGTGGCCTATATTAGCTGCTATATTATTTTAATGTTAGCATAATCAGATCCGTATTAGGGGATTATTACTCAAAAACGGCATGTGATATCCTAAACCCATACGTGTGCATCCCAGTTTTTGTGAAATAAATATTGTAATACTCATTATCTTATAAGTGTCAGCTTGTCCGGGAATCATTTATAATAATAAAATATATAATAAGACGTTATAATGAATAGTTAACATTACTCTTTGTGTTAAAATGGCTCATCGCTTAAATTAGAATCAGTATATTCGCATACAATTTATTTAGCTTAGATTTGATCATTCAATTATGTAATTATAAATGAAGTTTATTGATACATTTTTTTTTTTTTCAATAATGCATGCGGAAAGACAGTTATGTGGAACACGAAACATCTTTTTGTGACATTTAGTAAACAAAGCAGTTTTTTTTCCATCTTTTATCCAGTTTTTGGACTGTATAAAGCAAAAACAAAATCTAAAACTCAAATAAATTTAGGAAGAAATGTGTCAAAAATTGTGTGCGGTATTTTGATATGTAAATCGTTCAGAATCTATGTTAATACAAATATGTGAGAAAATGGTTTATTTTCTTTTGTATTAACTTTCACAATATAGTCGCAAACTCTCTATTATACTTGTAGTAATGTTAACTGAGCTTGTTTATGAGACATGAGGATACATTCATCTCTGATAGCTGACATTCATTCAACTCTGAGAGCAGTATTTCAATTCATAGAATCTCATTTTTTCTCATCGTTGTCACAAGTTCAACTCTTGATTATGAGACTTGGGGAATGTAATAAAATTGAATTATCTCATAGACGAGCTCATATGCACATACAAAATTACTCATTGTTAATTTAGTTAATTGTACATTAAGTGAATACAGTTAACGTTTACTTTATAATGTATTTATTTGAATGTTCCCTAGGGTTGTGTAAAAAAAAACTTTTCTTAAGCACAAAAAATGTCTAAATATACTTTTATTATCAAAATTGACATAGAAAAGTAGATTAGAAAAGTAATAATGTATTATTGTAATATAAATATAAGCAAATTAATTATTTATCTTTGTATGGATGCAGGCATAATATTAATATTCTGGGGTCGTTTACAAAACAACAGTCGTCCCTTTCGAAATAATATGAAATTAGCTTAGATAGTTTCATAATATCATATGAGCCATTTAAAGCCTCAGCGGTGTAAGTTATATTTTGAGAACCGAAGTGTTTTGAATCTAATCCGGATACCTGTCCGAAGTTCGAGAAAAAAAAACTAAATGTGTTCTTGCCAAAAAATACCTTTTATCTCATTTGAATAAAACTTACAGCATTTTGTTTTTTATAGATTTTTTAGTCATTTGATACCACTATGTTGTCAAAAAAACCACCATTTTGTTTGTCTATATTACATGTGCTGCTGTCTGTTGATAGTACTGGGACATTGCTATTTGTTTCAAGTTTACTTCCAACAGTTTAAGGCATGGGTGTCCAACCGGTAGATCGCGATCGACCGGTCGATCCCAAAGCAAAATTTGATCGATCCAGAAAGCTTCCGTGAATTTCGAAAAAATGTATAATTTAAATATAAAATATACAAAAATACTAAAATTGAATTATTTGTAAGCACATAACTATTTAACGATATGTATTTCGCATTTAAAATAAACATTTCTATGTGTAAAGAAGGGAAAAAACCCCACTAAATAAAATTTAGTATAAGAATTATGTTAGAAGTCGATCGCGAGAAAACTTTCGATGGAAAAGTCGATCCCAGGACAAAAAAAGTTGGACACCCATGGTTTAAGGTGTAGATATGAATTCCGGACGTAATCATCATTTGTAAAAGATGTGATGAAGCCATTATGACATTAACTGACTTAAATCTTTATTATTTGTCTTTTTAATGCTCGATTGTCACAATATACATTATTGGATGAAACTCTATCTGTTTTTTGAAAGCATTCAAGGTTAATCTGGCTTTCCTTATTATCAAATCAGTTTTTTTATATTAAAATCATCAAATACCTCTATCATTTGACTACTTTATTACGCATTACAAACTTCACATTTTTTTTATAATCGATCTTTATAAACAAGACTAGAAAATTTTATACCTTTTATGAAACCAAAGATATCTTAGTTAATAAAAATAGTTCAAATGACAATGAATTTTTATAATTTACTTCTTGGTTATTGTAATTTGGCAAAGTTACCAGATTTTTTATACTGATGAATGGATCGGTTTTTGCAGTTAAATTTATATTATGTTACCCTATCGGACCAGATCTCTCGATAACATATAGGATTTTATATATTAAGAAACGCTATAATTAATACAACCATAAATGTATACATAGTTACTTTACTCAAAAAAACAAAATTGTCTTGTATAAATGTTAAAATTGTACACTGGTTCGTAAAGTTGTTTATTTTTCTAGATAGTTTTTTACAGTGCTCTCTAAAGTGGAGTCGTAATATTGGTTTACGAACGGATATCGTGTGATTTGACAGCGTTGCTGTTGGATATTCTTGCCAAATGTATATTTAAGCTACTGTTAATTTTGTCAGGCGGTACCGTGGCCGACCGTACCGTGGTATGCTCTGATTCATATCGGTTGTGCTTCTTATGCTTTTCGAAATGTAAAACAATTATTTCATTGAACGATGTATACAAACTGAAAAATGTTCGAGGATCTTGCCTTAGTAATATAGTAAATGGAAATCTTTTATATAAAATTGCGCATTGATTTCGCCGAACCGATGAAAGATGGCAGCGTCATCGATTTAATAAATATATACAATTTTCAAGGTTTAATTATAAATCCTCTATCTCTCCATTTTACTCTTATATCTTTTTACATTATTTACATTATCAAAAACACATTCCGTGCGCATGCGGCTTAAAATCAAATCATATATTATTTTCATTAGATTACCGCATATTGCACATTGATAACCGTAAAGCCTATTGAACCCTGTACATTCATCTTTCTTAATATTATATATATATATATTTTTTTCATACATATAATTATTATATATAAGGGAACCATTAAAAAATTATTAGAGTCAGTAATCCAAATTTCCCGTGTCCATTATAAGTGAAATATTATTATTGTGATGAATCTTCGGTGTTGTAATAAATATTATGTCTTGAAAACGTTTCATTATGATGTATGCAAATATAAAATTTGAATTAATGGTCTATTGATGTCATTAATAAAACAGTAAAACAAAACAATTTATTCTTTAATTTTTCCATCAACAGGTTACCGTAAGTCATTTTATCAATACTAGTAGTCGGTTCTAGCTCTGGCTACATTTAAAGTACTTGTGTACTTCCAGGCATAGATGTCTATTATTTTTATATTTTTCCCTAACCACTCCGTTTTTGTTTTTTTAAACTTAAATTAATAGTACATATTGTAAGGTGTGATTTTTCAATGAGGCCTATTTTATAGATATATTTTTTTAAATCTATGTCCGCTCCCAATATAAAGCATAATAAGGCCTTCTAATGGAGGTATCTCAACAGGATTATTTTCTACACAGTTACTCAATCTCTCTTTGTCGAAAAGCTAGGGCAGGATTACTGTTCGATTGTAGGGTTGGCAGGGAATTTTCAGACATCACAAACACCCATGCAATCAAACAGAATTCGATTGACAAAAATGCTGTTCGTATTGGGACTCAAAACCGTGAGATCCATCACGGACACCAACGATGATGACCACTACGTCACAGACCCGATGAAAGAGGCAATATAGCACTAAGGTATTTTTAAAAAATGAGGGTTATATAATAAAAAATGTCTAATAAATAAATAAGTTCTTAATTTTTTTCCAAAATCAAGACAGTTGGAAGAAGAAATAGGCAAGATCCAGGGTCTTCTTAGGAAACTCCATGTATGCGGGAAAGCTGAATTCGCAACACCTTTTATTTTGTTCAGTAGTTTTCTCTCTTATCTCTTAATTCCTGACAAAATATCCTTTCAGTCCTCACTCAAAGAATTCATCACACACATTTGTCCTTAATAATCAGGCAACCTTGAGCTTACATAATTCACGGTAATAATCAGTGGTGTAGTGCTTAATTAAAAAGTGCCAAGGTGCTGCTTATTTTAATAACTTACACTTATAAAAATTAACTGTATTTTTTTGCGGCCCGCAGATAAATATATTTTTTTAAATATGTCCTTTGAGGTTGGACAGCCCTGGTATACAGGAGTTTGGGATCAAAAATTACCAGATCCACTTTTTCCTAACCAGAGAAAAACACACTTTTCTTATAAAAACTTAAACAGTTTTGATTGTAAGGTTATATTTTGATCCTTAAATGAATGGAATGGAGGTAATAAGCATGTTAAAATTGTTTTGTATAAATAATCAATTTGAACGATAATACATTCACCATTTTTTCTCCGCATAATTGTGATTTATGACTTGGTTAATATATAGGATTTTTGCTTTTGAAAATTCTGAGGATATTCAGAGAGCCTCAATGAAGCAGTAGATTTTTTTTTATACTGAGTGAACATTAAAAAATTGTAGAAATATTAATCGATATGAAGAGAAATGACCAAAGTTCCCGCTAAGGTGTGCGCGCGCACACCTCCCAAAATATGCCCGCACACATTTTTCCATCCCCGCACAAGGCTGCACATAGGAATATTGTAAAAATAAGTTTGTTTCACCAAATTTTTATATTTGCGCACATTTTTTATTTTGCTGAAAATTTACTACTCACAAAAGTTGAAGGTCCACACACACAACAGAAAAATTAGAGGGAACGTTGGAAATGACAAGCGAAATATCATTGAAATTTGAACAGATTTATAATCTTGCTAATAAAAATAGCTTATGTAGTAAAACCCATATACTTTTGTTCAGAATTTTATATATTTTTACAATTTTATTTGAAATTTTCTGACGTTTTTATGTCATCCAAAAAATAGGGCATTCAAATTGCATTGCTTCTGGGGCCTCCCATGTACTTAATCCGCCACTGCTGATAAATATCCTTTTCTATATTATATAATTACACCAATGAGTCTTTAAAGTAACAATTAAGAGTATCAGTAAAACCAAGATCATGATATTCTTGATTGAGAAAAAAATATTAACTAAATAATAAAACCAGAACTCAAACTTTTTGCAATTCATTCTAAAACATAAATACATGGTATTAGCATAGAGTTTCAATTAATTTTGTTTATTCCTTATAATTATTGTACAGTGAAACCCCTAATTACGCGCCGAACAGAAATATTCGCCGCAAATCCCCCAATTGCGCGGTCGCATTCCATTGTCGTTGCTACTGTACACACAGCTGGGCGGCTGTCTGTGTGGTGCATACAATCAAACGTTGGTTAGTGCTGTGTAATTGGCACGTGCCAGGCTATACACAAGCAACCGGGCGGCTGCCTGTGTGGTGCATGCAGTCAAACGTTGGCGAGCGCTCTGCATTTTACCACCTAAAAACTAAATAATTCGTCTATATATTTTTTTCATTTTTTCTTAGACTTATCAGTTTTGCATTTTTCCCGAAAAAAACGTAACCCTACGTAATTCACTCTCCCAATTACGCGACTCCCAATCACGCGGTTCCAAAATTCGCCTAAATGGGAATTTTACTGAAATTGTTTATAGCCGTGAAAGGAGTTTTTCCGAACTTAAATTTATAAAAAAAAGTGTTTTAATTTGACGATAAGCAGGTTGCCATCCGCCTTTCTCGTGCATCCCTTGCTACGCCACTGCCAATACTGTATGTATAATAGTTACGGTTTACAACTTCCTATGTGAACGGGGCTGTAAATTCGTCACATCAGTATTTTATTTCATTATCTCGAAAAAGAATTTTAAAATTCTTCCCTGATTTTTTCTAATCATACAAAATACTTTTTATTTATCAAATACAGTAAAACCCTCATTTACACTAAAGTCCCGTGAAATTTGGAGTAGTGTAAATGGGGGAGTGAATCTCATACAAAATTAGGGATTTTGTTTTTTCCGCGAAAAATTCAAAACTAAGATTTCGCTTAGTTTTGCAAAAAAAATATGGACGAAATATTTAGTTACTAAGTGATAAAATGCAAAGCGCGCGCCAAAATCAGTACACAAACAGTCGTCCAGCTATGCGTGTATAGCCTGGCACGTGTTGGATACACAGACGCTAGCCAACATTTGACTGTATGCACTGCACAGACGGCCGTCTCGTAGCAACGACAAATGGAATGCGACCGTTCAATTGGGGGATTTGCGGCGAATATTTAAAGCTAGCGCGTAATTCGGAGTAGTGAAATTGGGGGTTCCACTGTAGTTGGTGAAAAAAGGCGAACCACGTGTCGCGATTTGTAGCACAATCAGTGGAATAAAAGAGTAGGTATGTAATCAAGTTTAATTTTGTAAATGAATTTTCATAAAGTCATCAAAAATGGCATTTCTTTCATTAAAACATATGATTTACATCAGCTGATATAAAAATAAATAATTTATAGAATAATATACAATTATCTATTCATGTTGGTAGCTATTTATTGATTTGTGGATTTGTTAATGTAAAAAAATCAACACAGGTAAGTATTTATTAATACAAATATTTATAAAAAAAAATCTGCCCTGTCTGAAAAGTTTCGAGATTCGCCTGTAATTTTTACAATATGAGAAAATCGCTGACGAATAACAGAAGGTGAGCGTGTTGCAAAAGTAGCCTTTTAATTTTTGGGTGACGCGTAAAAAAAGATGTATTTAAAATAGGGATCTACTGACCTATGTTCATTGATTTAATTATGTATCCTAGTTTATATAAAAAGCAGAGTTCAATTAAAAATTCATAAAAAACTTGCCTGTAACTTTTTTTTCAAATAATATATTACTATAGCATACTTTATCAAACTCAATCTAATTAATTGTCGGTCCGTATATTTAAGGAGACCAGGTTTTAAAAATGTCAAAAGAGGACACTTTTTTTTAGCTCTTCCGGTGATTTCAAATCATAAATTCCAGAAAATTGGGGATTTCCCCAAATAACCAGCGTGGGATTTTTTTTTGAATTTATGTCAAATGTGTACTTTTCCCGTTTACCAAATTTGATTAAAAGAGGACAATTTTCCCTAGAGGAGGACAAAGGAGGACACAATTTTTGAGGAGGACAAAGGGTCCAAAAGGTGGACGTCTGGTCACCTTAGTATATTCCATATTATAGATGCAATGAATATACGACACGCCAATGTTTACAGAATGCAAAATATGTTGCGCTTGTGTGATTTGGTTGCCTGCATTTCACACAAGCCACACGCGTATTTCCTCGGTTAAAGATTAAAACATACGGTGATAAAATGTACACATAGAAATCAAATAACTTGACAATAATCCATTAAAGTTATCATTTAAGGTCATGATTTTCGAGGGAAAAGTTCAAATTTAGAATTTACGCTTTCAGTACATACAATTTCCCATAACTTTTTTCTTTAAGTATTACTATGGCTTAAAAATTCACTCATTGCGAGCATTGTCAACTGATCAGTTGAGCGAAACTGATCCTGACCTTTTTAATGAAGTGGAATAAAGTACAAATAAATACTGTGTTTTTATTAATATAATTCCTTAATTGATTTGGCATTTACTTGGTAGAACTCCATTATAACAGATTAAAAATATCAAAGTATTTTAGTTCTATTTAAGCCAACAACGTTGACCACTCGACCACACAGGCGGCAAGAAATTAATAGGTTTAAACAAAACATCTTAAATGAACAAACCATTATTAACCCATCAACGTTGTTAAAACCCTTAATGTAATTAATAATAAATATTAGTATAATTTATCCTTATTTACCTTGAAAAATCCCATATTGCTTCTTGTTTTTCGAAACACAAAAGCCATAGTTAATAAATTTAATGTAATGTAATTAATAATAAATATCAGTTTAATTTTATCCTAATTAATTTTATAAGGAAAAAACCCAGATTGCTTATCGTTCTTTGAAACACTAGAATCACATTTGACAAGTGTAATATTGTAATTATAATTTGAATTAGGATGTTAGAGTGAATAACTTGATGCATTGTGTATCTCTTCAGAGCCAGTATATATAGCTGAGCAAAATATAAGTTTAAACATAGTTCTGACGATGGCAAAAGCCAAAATAGCTATCAACGCATAAAAATTATTAAAAACTGTAGAACTAAAATACTTTGATATTTTTAATATGTAATATAATTCTTTTCCACTCTAAAAATGTACTCTCAGCACAGGAAAAAAATAAAATAAATTCATATGTATAAAAATTGCTTTGAATTGCGATCCAAATAGATTTGAAAATTACAAGATTTTTTTTAATGTTCTACATTTAACTACAAGGAATGGTCATATCTATTGCGTCATATGAAGTAATTGGTCTTCGTTGATTAAAACATATACATGTATAGAGGTTTAGTATAAAATGAAATCATTATCAATTGAACCTTAAAATACCTTAGTATTATTCATTAAAGAGACTGAAATAATATGCCTGTCGTGTGTATGTATTTAATATCTTTTTATCATTACATCATTTATATACAAGACGAATGTCATAACGCCACGTAACTAAACATAGGCACAATTTTACCTCTCACCACTGTGCCACAAACGAAAAGTGTGTGCCGACATAAAACGATACAGATGAGTGAGTGAGAAATGAATGTTTATTTGAAGTTGATTTCTGTGCTTTAACCTCAGGGATGTATCCACAGACGTAAGACTTATTTGCACGAGAGCTAAGAAATAAGTAACTGTCAATTCTTGATGGAAAATCATTGTACAAACAATGCTTGTACTAATTAAACAATATGAATTATGATTAAGACCGGTTTCTATTATAACGAGTATTATCAACTGATCGAGAGAATTTTTCATTTAAAAATTGACCACTGCTTCACACGCCTGTGTTTTTATACGTAATGCAACATCTAAGTGATATAGAATAACTATTTTACTAGTGTGTAATTTCTAATAGAGATTGACGAATGTCGTAATCCGGATCACGGAGACATAATATTACCGCTTACTCTTGTGGCACCAAAAACACTCTTGTCTAAGCCAAAATTGTACAGATTTTTCCTATTATAAGCCGCAAAAATCTACGATACAACTCCACTGTGACATAAAGGTAGAAACTGCACTGAGTAACATGAGTTAATTGAAGCTGATTTTTTAGTCGTAGTGATTATTATTGTATATTGTTACGTATTCGAAAGCAAAATGTTTTTTCGTTTACAGTATATTTTTTACTAAATCATTTCAGCGTTCCCCTCTCATGATTTTCACCTTATCTACAAAGAAATAAAAATCCATTATTCCGTCGATATTTTGAATTTTCAAACGGTGCAGAAGTTTAATTTTTATTTTGACAAAGTATGTCTATTTCCTTCAATAAAATAAATAAATAAATTACATAAGAAAATATTGACGTTTACAGTAATGTTAAAAATACAACAAAAAATAGTTAAAAATGTATGGAATTCGAATTTCAAAATAATTGCTTGACGGGTTTTGATTATCGATCGACCAAGATTGAAAAGAACTGGCCAAACCGTGTCTCCCGATGACTAGCGGAACTATCCGAATGCACGCGGCAATCGCTTTGGGAGGGGTGATCATAATTTACTATGACTATAATTCAAATTTTGGCATTCTTTAGGACGTAAGTATAATTAAAAATGATTTAATAGCAAATTTCACAATGATCAATACTGGTTTAACAATTTGAAATCTAAGCGGAACAGGAAAAACAAACGAATTATAAGAGACAATGACACCGTAAAAATGAAGCTTCGCGTTTGTGCTTCCCCACGAATCGATAGATGGCGCTCGGTCTATTGTTGTACGGTGTGCCTTCGCAAGTAAAATGGCGTGCGGTGATGTGAAAGGCGAGACGTTGTTTTAGATTTCTCTGTAAATAACATAAATTGTATGTTTTCAATTCTTATACATATGTTAAGTTATGACACAAGTTTTTCGTGAACTCATTACGCTATAGCCGAATGTGAAGTGCCTGAATTTTTTGTTACCCGACTTGTTTTCATCGAGCAGTTTCGACGCAAGGGCAGCCTAGTTTATCGAGCCGAGGCCATATTTACGATGTTATCTGGCGTATGAGCGTCATCCTGCCGGAGTTACCGACATCGCAGAATCAATGTACAAACTAACAAATATATCCATGTAGGTATTCTTTCGCCCCGACTGCGTTTAACAGTGTATTAATTTATTAACGCTGTGTTTGTTTGGAGCGGGTCAAGTGCCAAGACTGCCAAGGTGGACGCGGGTCGCGGCAAGCCAGGCTAGGATTAGCATTTTTGATGAAAAAAAACTTTTATTTCATTATCCTCGCGCAAGAATAGAGCGAAAACTATCCGAGACACGATTTCGTCGCTATATTTCAATTAATCTAGCCATAAGGTGTCCGTTGATTCATTAATCTGTCATCAAACTTGTTTAGGTATCCTTTTATTTTTTTTTGATTTTTTTCATTTATACCTGGACCCGATGGGTCTATCAATTTTACTGAAAAGAATTTTTACGCGCGCAAGAATGAATGTGCGATGATTTTATCACAATCGTCACTTCACGTGCTGGTAACGAGTTTAATCCGTCGCTTATCCTTATTGCGAAATTAATTGAAGTTTACGGAATCGTAGGCAAGGTAACTGAAAACAAATTCTACACACATGTGCAATGCGAAATAAACATGAATCACAGCGTAGGGAAGGGATATTATTATATTTAATCTTCCCATTCATATTTTTATATGATGTACCGCTCTATGGGATGTTGATTTTTTACATACCTATATAATTCTATCCGTACGCGAAGTGCGTACGCGCTGGTGTGTGTGAAAATACATGTATGAAATTAATGTATTCTCCCGTGTGTGTCCGTATGCGCGTTACATTGTATGCGATGTATACAAATTTTGTAAGTGTGCGAACGCGTATTCATCGTGAACACAATTCACATCTCTGTATGTCCTTTGCTTTTCATGCTAACTCCGTTCAACAAATGTGTGAACAACAAATCCACTATACAATTTCGAAAATACGAAATTATTCCAATTTTGAATCTAGATTTTTTTTATATCTTATGATTCCTACCCATTCTTACACACTATATAGGAATATTTATATTCTTTTTCGATTATACGTTTTTCTTTTAGCTATTTAACCCTTTCCACTCCAAAGGTTTTTCAAAAAAATTCCACCAGCTCCAAGCAATTTTTAGTGAATTTGCACATAAAAAGATGTTGATGTTATAAATAAATAATACAGTTTTGAAAAAATAAAAAATATGAGGATTTCTTACACATGATGTCAACTTACTAATCTGTCAACAACCAAACCTAAAAAAACCAAAACCATCCACTAGCCCCACAATCTTTGAAAAAATTCAATTTTTTTTTTTAAATTTTATTTACAAAAAGATAAATAACTTTCAAACCGTTTGACTGAGCAAACTGAGCAAATCGAAAAATATCACAGCCGGACAACATATGTTTACGTAACCTCAGCGCTAGAACAACTGCCTTTGTTCCGTCGCTGCATTCTTCGCTTGCACCCCCAAAATATTCCATTCTATTGTTTACGCCAGGTAGTTGTCGCAAAGCGTCCCAACTTTCTAACATTCCTAAATTGCTCGACAAATCACGTATTTCGAATGGATATTCAAGAAAAATATAGAAAAAAAATCCTTCACACAAAAATAATCAAATCAAAATATGTAACCGATCATGTCGAGGGGATTATAAAGTAGCCAATGAAAAAAATATATAAACTAACTTTAGGGTCATTTATATATATTAGTGTTGATGAAACTGTCAAAGTGATTTAAAGAATTCTTTTATTTTGTTTCAGAATCGAATCGAGAAGGACAGGATTCGAATGCCGCCTTCAATAGCGAAGATTAACAATTAGTGAAGCGAAAAATATGAATTCGACTCCAGTGATAAAATAGAATGGTGTGTTAGTGTGACACGACAGCGTCAATACGATTATGGGTTCGCCTCAAATCTAATCGAAGGTATCCGAGTCGAGAGCTAACAAGCGAATCGGGCGGGAATGGATCCGGCGGCGCCTTGGTCGGCGTACGCATCGTACAACCGGCTGGCGGGAGTCCAAGCGGGAGCCGCCGGTGGCGACTTCCACCACCACCTGACGGGCGGCGGGTCTGGCCTCGCGGGTCACAACCCCGCAGGAAGCGTGCCCACCACTGCCGGGCAGCTGCTGCTTCAGGCGGCGCACACCTCCGCGTCCCTTTCAGGCCAGTTGGGATCGTCTGCCGCCTCACCCTTCAATCCTGGCCCCTTTCTGTCTCCGCCGCCCGTGGGCTACGACGCCGTCTTCTCGCCACTCTTTCACCACGCGAATCCTAAGCCCGCACACTACAGTTCTACGATCAACGCCCAGCACCGCCAGGCGATAGCGCAAGTTCAGGCGGCCGCATCCAAGCAGGCCGCAGAGTCTGAGCTCTCTAGCCTTCGTGAGAGTTATCATTCGCATCAGCAGACACTGCAAGCGGCGGCGCAGGGCTCTGCCTTCTTTGACCAACCTCCTGCGCCCGCCGGAGGCGCCTCGGGACTTGCGTGGCAAGGAAATAACCAGCTGCCCAGTCCTTTTGGAATTCTGCCTCACGAGAGCGTGGTGCCATCTTCACCCGGTCCGGCTGCTGCCAAGTCGTCGTCGGCAGCAGCTTATGAGAACTTCAATGCGCATTTTGCAGCTGCACAAACCCTCAACAACCACCTCAGCTCGCAGCTGGTGGCCAACGCCGGGAAAGCTGCACGGTCTGCTTCCCCGCAAGTGGCACCACCAGTCAAGCCGGTGGCGTCTCAGGCGTCCGCCCCGGCTGCGTCCTTCTTCCAGACGCCTGCCACTTTCGGAAGCCCATCTGAAAACGTATCCAGCTATAGCAACGCTAAATCGGGACAGATATCTTCACAGCAGGACTACGTCGCTGGCGGAAGTAAGTCATTCTCAAGTACGGGAAATAGTTCATCATTGCACCTCGACCAGCAGTCCTGCATCGTTTCCGCTCCGTCCTCTTCCACTCTGAATAAAGATTACCGCCTGCCCGTTGCCCCGGCGAGGCCGGCGGTTGCGGCATACGCTCCTAGGCCACCGGATAAAGTGCGTTCTGCTGATTTTGCCACTCCCCCGTCCAAGATTGCTCCCGCAGCCCACGTACAAACCAAAGCCCAGTCTAAAGTCTATCCCGAGCCTGGTCTGGCACCATCCGAGCACAGGCGCGCTGTCGACCCCACTCGTGACAGTGTTCAGTCGCAATCTTCTCCGATTAGTTACTCTATCATGGATGCCCCCGGTAGGCTTAATTATTCAGGTAGCAACAGCTCCTCGAAATCATCTTCCAGAAGCGGCTCAGCCTCTCAGTATCCCATTAGCCAGCAACAGAATTCTTCCTACAGGCATTATCAGCCCGGCAACAATGTTGAAGCAGATTATGTTATTAGAAATAAAAATTCCTCCAACGGAGATGCTGGCTATTCAAGTAGCGGATCTCAGAACGGACCCGACTGTGGCGTAGTTGTTCCACGCCGTCCCAGTCCGCTTCAGGCCCATTCTCAAGCTTCTCCGCTTGGCCATGTGCCGAGTCCCGCTTACCCCATGTATAATAGTCCCATGAATTCGATCGCGTCACCCCAGCAGCAACATTCTGAAGCTCCGCCTAATCAAGTTTCTTATAAATCTGCCAACCCTCCGGCTCCACGTTCCCCTTTGGATGCTACTGTGTCCAGGCCGTCTTCGCAGACGGGTCAGGTCGCCTATCCTTCGGTGATAACAAGGGCTCTGGGCGCCGATAAGACTTACGTTGAGAGCAGATTTGAACGCTCGCAACCTCAGATTCAGAATCGGCCGCAGTCCCATCAGAACTGTTGGGACGGTGACAGGCAACAGACTCAAGTTGCCAGGAAGTATTCTTCCGCCTCGAGCAATAATAGTTATAATAGTAGTTCTAATGGCACCGAATCTGCGGGTGGGGGTGGGGGTGACGAGACGTCTCAGTCTCACATTGTTTCTCAGCGGACGGCTTCTCTCGGCGGGACTGAAAAACAAGGTTACTTTGATTCAAATCAGGTGACGTTGCAAGATTTGTCGAGTTGCCGTGGTGATCCCATGAGTATAGTAAAAAATCTCCAGCTACAGCAACAGAGCTGCCAGTTACAGCCGGAGACTCAAAAGCTCTCCACCAAAGACCCCACTCCCCCTGTCACTGTGCCCGTCTCTGTTTCTTCTAAGAATGCTGTTCGCAGAAAAAGTAGCGACAGACAGACTTCGGGACACACTGCTAACTTGAATGACTTAGCTGGGGCGGCAATGGCTGAATACTTCACGAGCAGGATACCCCCTCCTGCTCACAGTTCTGCTGCTAATCAACAGCAGCAGAATGGGACGTATTTTGATTTCGAAAGATGGAATCTGCCACCCCCTCCTCCCAAAATGTTTCCTGGCGGTCCGGCATTCAGCTCCCAGACTGCCCTCGGGGGAAACTTTGGCAATCAGCACCAGGGACTGATGGCGGCTCACCCTCACTCGCACCATGCCTCTTTGCCTTACTTTCCTCCTTTCCACCTGCCCCCGCACCCTGCCGATTTCCAATCCTCCGTTGAACTAACCCCGCTGACTTCGTATGGCGATTCCACTCCCGGCGACTCTTCGTCGTCCTTTTCCGCTCCGGAGTCGCGCGATGGTGAACAACCCAAGGTAGTCGTGCCCAATATAGAGGAAGAACTTGGTTTCCTTGCAGAGCAACGGGCAAACTCCACAACGCAGCCCCCGACCGCCGCGCCGCAGCAACAGTCTCCGGCAGCGCGAGACGTCTCCAAGATGCCGGATAAAAAGACGACTTCGGCCCCCCCGGGCGCCGGCTCCGGCTTCATGGCCTCGTACCTCAAGTTTCTGCAAGGGGAGCGCGACACCTCCCCGCCTCCCGCCACCAGAGGGGGGCGAAAAGCCGCCTGGTCGCGGTCCGGCGCCGCACCCGCTAACGCAAACGCCAAACCGTTTAACGCCCCCAATGACCACGCCAAAGGCGACCGCAACTCGCCGGCTCAGAATTCCAATGGGGCAACAGGTGGGATCCCTTCCAACGCTCCCGGAGTGCTCAGCCCCGCGGGGGTTGCTGACTCTCCGGGTCCTGCGGGGGTGATGATCTCTCCGGCGGCCTCGAAACCCGTTGATCCCCATGACGACCCGAGATTTTTTCCGGGAGCCAAAGATCGAAAACGAAAATTTGACGGGAGCGAAGAGGGGTATGACGGCGTCGACGACGAGGCCAGGCGGCTGAACAAGCCCGTACTCAACGTGCCCTCTGCACCCCTCAACGAGAAAGGCAAAAAAGGGCGGGGAGGAACCAAGCCGCAGGGGGGAGCCGGACCTCCCGCGCCTGTCGCGCCCAAAAAGCCGCGGGCGCCCGCCCAGCTTCCCCCTCCGCCCGCGCAGGCACAACCCCAACAGCAGTACTATTACCAGCAGCCGGACGAAGGTGCGTTCCACTTCTTAGATTTACACTTTAGAAACCGGCCGCGGTGGTGAAGCGCCAGCCCCGGAGCTCGTATGACAGGAGCGAGCCGGACACGCCTTATTTTGCCGGTCGACCTTGTGTAAATTCTTTTTACCGCTCCGGTATTGGAGCGGAGTCGTTTCCGTATCGATCCGCGATTTTTCTTTGACTCTTGTCATACCGGCTCGCGAAGGGGTGCTACCGATGACTAATTCCAGTATTCTAAGCGAACGCCGCTCCGTCTGCCGTCCTGCGCGGCGACAGTATTCATGTTTCAGTTAGTGCGTAGGTGTAAATCGAAACTGTTGATATTATTAATCATTATTTTACTGTGTAGCTTTCGAATATATATTTTTTTTATTTTGAATCGCATAATGAAATCTATTATAAGATACATATTTTACGCGGTCCGGCCGACGGACCGACCCCGAGGAGGCTTCGTCTCGAACGCGAGCGTTATTATTTGAATATTTTGAAAATATTGTTATTCTGTTCATGCACGATCCTCAATATTTATGTAAATACTTTTGTAATATAGATGAAATCAGGAAATAAACTCAAAGTATATTACCATAAATGTGTCAGCTGCTTTACTGAAGTCATGTTCCCGGTAGCACCCCTCACTTCGCCTAGCGTAGGAATCGATGTGTACATCGTCACGATCGACTCGCGTGTTTCGTCTGCGTTCGTCGTCCACCCTCAGTTCACTCTCGGTGTAGTTTTATAGAGTTGCGAAGCGGGTCGCGTCGAATCCGCAGATCGACGCCCGCGGGTAGTTGTGCGGTGTACACATTCAACGTGGCGCGCTTTGCGTCGCTTTGGAAATTCCTCTCCCTCTCTCCGACCAAACCTGTCCTGAGTGCCCACTTTTTTTTACTTTACACATTTCCCTTGTTAAAATTCAAAACGAACGCGCGCCCTCGAAAGAAATCACCTCAGCGAGGGCGACGCGGTCGTCTCGCATCAGCGGGCGGCCAAAAAATATTTTTCCAAAAACACTATGAATTATCAGTAGCGTTATTTTGAATTTCAATGTTGGACTAGAGTACAGAGTAGTTTTGAGCCGTTAGTGTGATGTGGTTGCCTTGTAAAGCCTCCGACCCGTTGACGCTGCCTCAGAGGCGAGAGCAGTCCAGTCGCAGGGCCAAAGAGAAGTTCGACGTCGGCCTGCTGCTGGGCCGCCGCTCACTCCATCCCGAGGAACAGGAGGAGCCGCTGGATTTTGTCGATTCCGATTCCGATCCGGCTTGGACTCCTCAGGACAAGGTAACACCAACACTCGAAGGAAATAGCTTTCATAATCATCCGTCACTCAGTCGGTCGAGCTCTTTTTTTTGATCTTTGCTTCTCAGGAACACAATCAAAAATGAAACAATTGCCGCAAATACGTCATTAATACAATTGGTAATAAATAATAGTTTTTAGACTGCTCCTTAAATTAGTTAGGGAATTGAAATATCCAAACACATTTAATGCAGGAAATGTAGTTTCACATTCTGTGTTAACCATTTTTAGCAGGAATACAGCTTGTGCGTGTAGCATAGTGTTGAATGGTTTAAATTAAATTATAAAAAGGGATATCTATGAATATTTATGAGATTTCTTGCTGGTCCTTGTTATACCAAAACTTTATACATACATGACGAGCAGCATTTTGAATAAAACTACAAGGGTAAGCTGATTATAAATGCACTATAATTTTTAAATGTCTCTTATTACAATTGTTATTATTAGTGACAGAGGCTTTATTTTGGATGAAGTAAAATATCTATTACAAAAATCATTAGATATGGTTGATTCATAGTTGTAGTTCAGCTTCATGCCATCATCAGAACTATATTTGAATTGACTTAAAAGTAGAAATAAACACCATCATCTTGCTCACTCTTAACATTTTATTTGAATTAGTGAGATATGAGCTTTCTTGATTTAAGTGACTGTTTATTAATTTTAGTTTGGCCGTTGGGAAGGATATTTCCTTGATTATTTATATTTTCCTCTAATTGCACTCGCATTTACAGCTATGTAGGCGCACAGGATCCGAACTATAATTTGAATTCTTGAAACAATTGGACAGCGGTTGTCTGATTTTTATAATAAACTGATCTTTCGCTCTTTTAATTGAGTATAAATATACTTTCTGTCTGTCCAATATGTATTGAATAGCATAAACCGTAAGAAAATTTGTTGACACCACTGCTTTTTCTAGTTGATTGATTTTACCTTTACTATTCTTAAGTTGTCTCCTAAGATTGTTATTTACTTCAAATGTAACGTTTCTGAATTTATTAATTTCTTGATAGATTTGATCGGTAATTCCTGGATAGTTATTTTAGGATGAATAAGCGCCCTAGAGAGTTGCGACTATTTTTACATAGTAATTTTTGTTATCACCAGATACTTTATAAAAATTATTGTATAATAAATTATAATTATCTGATTTATTCATTGTAAGTTGTAAGTTTGTGATTCCATGACCGGAGATATTTATCATGATTAGCAGTCCCGAAAAGTTAGTTTCCTATTGATTTAAAAAATATACTCACTTTCTAGTCTAGTTATGATAAGGTCAGGAAATTGATTTTATTATTTGCCTCTTACTATACTGTGAGTCAATTTTATTATGTACAGAGTGACTTATGTAAGAATCATATTTAACATTCTGTCTTAAAAACGGTCAAGTAAAAATAGCAAAGATTTTTTATTCCACGATACTACATACATACTTTGTTATATTTTAATTACAAGATATCGATGGCCTGAAACGATGAGTCAAAAATTTTATGTTTTGAGTATTATCCATTAAATTTGACAACCTCTCTTTTATGGATCCACGAAAGTACAACTAGAAACAATTACTAATTTTCTCTCGGTAGGCGAATATTTGTTTAATGGAAATAAAGAAATATAAAAAATCTCAGTTCCATATAAATACGACTTGAAATATCGTTTTAACGTTTTGTCAATTTTCAATAAATTTGAATTGAATTAAGGTGGATGACAAAATGATTGACTAAAAAGATTGCCACCTGTGTGGTCGAGTGGTCAACGATGTTGGCTTCGGCTACAGAGGGCCCGGGTTCAAATCCCGGTACGGACAGTTTTATAAATTGATTTTTCAATCAATTTATGAATTTCTGTTCAAAGGCATGGATATATGTGATGTCTTGAATTCCCCCCTCACCCATCCTATCCTATGAGCGGGGCGTATCAAGAGCGATTAGCTTACCACTAATCCTGTCCTAGCCCTATCCTTCTATCCCTACTCTCTTTGTAAAAAGAGAGGTTGAGCAACTGAGTAACAAACAGTTCTCGTAGAAAACACTTCTGTCGAGATAAACTCCATTAGGAGTCCATATGCTCCACATTGGGAGCGGACATGGTTGAAAAAAAAGATGGGACAAATAATAATTATCACTTTTTTACAACTCGGTTTAGATGCGTCAAAACTTTGGTCAGCCATATCTCAAAACTACCAATTTCTAGTAGCACTGTGTAACTGTAAAAATAAGTTTTAATTTCAAAGCTTCGTGCAGTGTTAATAAAATTTTGCACTTCAAGAAGAAACTGCGTTTCCACCTGATGGTGAAAAAATGTTGTAAGATATCATACCGCTCGAACGACTGCGGATTCAAAGAGATATGGGTGTATTGTAGTTTGGAGACTTTTACCCTGCTTTTCATAAAGTAAGAAAGCTACCGACTTAATTTTCATTAATTTTCATTTCAATTCTAAAAACAAATATAAAAAGTATAATCGCTGTCAATGTTTAACATAAGAATATAAATTTTGCCATTCTGCCTTTTTGATTGTTGCTGATAACGTTTGAAAAAATAAAATTAAATTGTATTTTCCAAGTGAGCATATTTTTTCACTGTCTCGAACGATCAAAAAAACTTTTGCAGTTCCTTGACATGATATGCGCATTGAGCGTGAGTATTGTGTCATCTATTATCGATTGCCATCCATACAGTTTTTATTGAATTATTATTATTTGTGAAACTACATATCAGTGATTTTTGTCGATCACATTATTTTTATTATTTGTTTGAAATGAACAAAAAATTTTTTTACCAAGCTAAAGTATGCTCACGCATTTCCATTTGATAGATACGTGCAGTCGCAGGGAGTTGTGTCATGGATTTTTTTCATTCTGTGGTATGGTTCTTGAAAGCACCGCTGGAACTATAGCGCTGCTGCAGCATACACGGTATCACAGCTATCGTATCGCTGCTCTTTAATTTAATCGTTAATCCCTGTAAGCGGGAATCGTTTAACATGAACATTATTTACCTTTGATTACAACAAAAAAGGCTTAATTAGCCACTACAAAAAATAAAGCACGTCGAGCCACGTAACCACTTCATTCGCAAACCTGTAACAGCTCAAAAGGAGACGTGGTTTGTGAACACGGGTGTTCCACATTGTTTATCTGAATGAGTGGCGAGTGCTGATACTGATTCCAAGCTCTTATTATCTTCCAAGATTATTATAGAAGATACTGATTCCAAGCTGGCTATTAGGCATATTAGGCATATTTCCCAGTCTGAAATATTAAACAATTGCAAATTTATTCCTGAAGTTTGTATGGCTATTATCTGTGCATTGGTTACAGACATACGCCGGTAGTTCCATAGCACTTCCGATTTCTTTCCGTGCATTTTCTTGAATATAATTTTTCGATAGAGTTTGATGAGGGCAAAAACACTAATTAGTTACACTGTCCACGAACGCATTGTGCTCGCCATTGTACATATAGCATGTGTCCACTAGGAACAAATGCAGATTGTTACCGATTCGCGAAAGTCGAAATATATTAGTAAATAAAGGGATAAATTCTGCTATTTATTGGATACAAATCAGTCGCTATTCAATATCTATTTTAGGCAGCCGTGCCCGAAGGGTTAAAGAGGACAATAAATAATATTTTTGTTAAACCACGTCTGCTCCTAATGTGGTGTGTATGGACTTCACAAGTGTTCTATGAGAAGTGCTTGTCAGTTTCTCAAGCTCGCTTATTCGAAGATAGGGGTAGAACAGTAGAGTTTGGAAAAGACAAGTGGTTTGCTAATCGCTCACGCTCCACCCTCTTTACATAAAGTAATAGTTATTCTTCCCAAATGGCACCAGGAGATATTTTTCATTTAAAGTTTGCCAGGTGATTATAACAGGTTTGCAAAAAATCCTTATGAAAAATGATTGACTGAATATAGTTAAATCAAAAATACATTTTACTGTCTAATTTTGAAACTGTGCAAAAAAAGAATCGGGTGTATACTTACAATCCTCTGACATAGCTCTGTTGATTCATTCCGTCTGGTAAAATTTCATTTCTATATTTTGCAACAAAGCGAGCATTCTCGTATTTTTAAATGTGATTGAATAAATTCTAAAAACACTTCACGAAGCTGTGAAATCAAAACTTATTTTTATAGTATCCTTAAATTGAATAAAATGCATGACGATTGTCGAAAAGCCGACAGCTATATAGCAATGGCTTAGTTCCACAGTGCTACAACTAGAAATTGGTAGTTTTGACACATCTGAACTGAGTTGAAATAAGTGATAATTATTATTTGTCTCATCTCTTAAGGAAATCATTTAGTCATTTATTGCAACGTCGATAGAACCATAAAACGATATTTAAATTTGTATTTATATGGAATTGAGAGATTGTTTATTTATTTTTTTATTACTGCTAACATCTGCCTGCTGATTGAAAACAAGTATTTCGTACTTGTAGAGCTATAGAAGAGAGGTATTCTAATAAAATGGGTAGTATAATTCAAAATATTATACATCAATAGTCATTGATATTATCATTTTGCTATTTGCGGTTGTCAATAAGGGCAAGAAGTTGATTAAAATTCTTATTTTTTTTTGTTTTTCCATTTTTTTTCTTAGATTAAAAAATATTTAGCCTTAAAGCTAATGCCGATGCGCCAAATATTTAAAAGTTGAAAGATCATACAAGAAAAACTTAGTCATTGGAGAATTGACATCGCAATAACCCACGTTTTAGGTCTCAAATTAAAAGTGAAAAAACCTAAATTTGACATTGATCTTACCGAGAATCGAACAGAGATCTGCCTGATTGGTAAAGCAGGCTCTAACAGACTAGACCACAGTGGGTGACAATATATATATAACTAAATAAAGTGGAATGCAAAGCTCCCGACACATATATACCGAAAATGAAAATTAAATACTGCTGGCTCAAGCTTATATCAAGTCGACGGGTACGTAAAAAAAAATCAATTTTACAAAAGAAATCTAATAATCCATTTTTTATTATGAAAAAATTACACAATGAACATGTAAGGCGCGCTTGCATTAAACAATTCAGCAAACACAATAAAAATAGTCACTATCAGTCTTCACATTCAGCTATGGTAATATTGACCTTCAGTAAAAATTAAAGTTTGGCTCTGATTTTAATTTATTTTAGTTCAGCTATATATATTGTATGGAAGTCTATAGCTATACGAGATAGTGAAATAATGTTGATAGTCATTTCGTCATCACTCAATCGCCAGGACTGTATTTTATACACCTTCGTTTGCCCATTTATACTAACTTAGAAGAGGAAAACAACCTTAGTTAAATTTAAATGATATTTATCTAATTATATTTTTCTGATAACTCCATTTAAAGATATTCTGCAAAAAAATGGATGATCGTTAGCAATCTACTTTAATTCTCGACTGGTAAATAAATATGAAAACTATAAAAAATTGTTTCAAATGTATGTCTGTCTAGGTTTTGTCACTATCTGCATTTCACACTTCGCCACCAATAAATAATAAGTTTGAAAATTTTGTATTGTTCTAATAGACTGGTCTCCAAATTTTTTGGCCACTGAGACACGCCGACTGTTCTACAGTCCGAGCCGGCCAAGATCTATTAGACCCGGCTGACATGCCATCACTCGACTAATTATCCGAAATTCTGCGCACTCAATTCATATAAACCGTGCAATTTGTGAGTTCATCCCAAGTCTTTGACGGTCTATGGAATCAAAAGTTCCCACATTAACTGGTAAATCTGTGAAAAATGAAATGTATATACTGTGAAACCCCTAAATAAAGGCATAGATGCTAAATTTACGAAATAAAATAGGACTATAAATTGCAACGCAAACAACTGGAAGATATGTATTCCGGGATCGTAATGTCAACCTATTGATACATGTTTTAAGGTAAATTTCATTCCTACCGTCACCGTTCACGTGTTCTATTCTAGCTTTGAAAAAATGTTGCAATATACATAAAAAAAAAAGAATCTCATCCATCATTTCAATGAGAAAATATTTTTTAGATCTAGTCGTTCACACTTTTAAATAGATCAGGGGTGACGATGTGTCGAAAGGTAGTTCAGTGTGTATTTACATAAATATAATGTAGGTTATTATTGTTACTCAAACCGCATATGAATGCCGTGCATACTTGCCGTTAGCTTTGCCTTTTGAATTTTGATGTAATTCTAGCCGGCGTTTCGTCAACTAACCGTCCGAACGCGTAAAGCTTAGAATGTTCCCTGAAAACTTCACGTTGTTTCATTCTTGATTGTGTATTCCATATTCTAGGTTAAGTCGAAAATATATTCAACTTTATTGTTTTTAGTTGAGCGACTGGTCTCACCGTATGTGGGTTTTGTTTTGGTGAATGGTATATGAACATATAACTTTCTCAAGCTGCGTTTTTATTCTAGTACAACTCGCATACTCCGCAATCGTTTAATGTCGGCAGGTATGTTGACATTTGAAAAGTGACTGTTGTTTGTAATAGTCACGTACGAGGTTGCAATGTCAGAGTGAAAGCGCAGTTTTTTTAGTTATAATTTAAGAAATATTTTTTATATTATGCATCCTTTTTACTTTTTATTAAATTATGAAAGAATGCATACGGACACAGCAATTCTTGTTGCAAAAGTCTTGTGTATTACCAAAAATTACATAAAACAATATGAGCTTAGAATAATGCCGACTCGTCTTTCTCCGGATGTGAAACAATTTTGTTAAACATAAATGAATTATTTGACGTTTTAATTTGAATTGCATCAATGCTGAGACAGGTAGTTTTTGGAAGGATTTTAGATTATTTTACAAAAACAAATTGACTCGAGGCTTTTTCATGAGCTTGCTCAATTCGCCACATATCCGGAATCAATTTGATTAAAATATTTTCAGTCTTTTTCTGGCACTGTATTGATAAAAGATAATTAAAGATTTTCATGATAATTACAATAATTTAATGAAGTCGACTGAATGGGACATTTGAAAATATTCAAAAAGAATAAAGCAAATTTTATCAATCATACTCCCCTCCCCGCAAGTGTTTTAAGCATATTAACTTCCGTTGCAATTGCTGCTTCAAAAAATAATTGAGCACATATACTGTGTCCCTCTAGTCATTTGTTTTTTTAGTGCAACATCACTTTATTCCTGTGAAAGTTAGCAGGGCATCGAATCGAGAGGTGTGCCTAATTCTGTATTTGGTAAAAATCTTTAATTTTCTCGTATATCCATAAATGAAAATCATTATAAATATTTTAATTCAAATTGGAACACAGATTTATCATTTTTCAAAGACCTCTATAAAAAATGATGAACATGAAATTATTTAACACTGTTCCTATTTTTGTGACGATGTTGATAAATGCTGGGAAATGATGAATGCGAGAATGATAGATCAGAGTTCCGCTGTACTTAAAAATACAATTTGATATATTACTAACGAAAACGGAACAGTTGATACATTCTATAATTTTTCATTCATTTCTATCGCACTCTCACTTTAAGGCAAATAGTTATGGTTTGAAAATTGTTTCTCCTCTGTGACAGTCTATAAAATACAAAAGCTTTGACTCGGCCGACTTGATTTTTTTATATTAAATATTTAATTTTGTTTTTTTACCAAAGAGAGTCTTGCTTATTGACGGATATTGTAAATTTGCTGCCGTCGAATATAAATGTTTTTACTAAAAATATATTTAATTTATTCAAAATGCTTATTTTGGTCAATATATATGATATATGTATCAAAAATAATTTTATACAACCGACGTGCAGTGGAAATCGTTCAAAATAAAACTGCGGCTGTAGAAATAAACTTTCATGCTCAAGTCGACAAAATAATATTCATCGGCAGTTTTAATGTTGTGATCTTGAATAGGTGTAGAACTTTTACTTCACAGAGAGCTGGTAAATATCCTGCGATTACTGACTCGCGGAATTAGTGCTTCAATTTATTTCAAATAAGATATAATTTGAGAACCGTCTTCGGTTAAAAAATAAAACGCTTTTTAATACAATGCCTTTCCACTGAAAACTGACAGTGAACACCTTCAGCTTAATATTATAATAAACGTGGGTTTTGTTTATTCACTTATTTAATAAAATTATCAATTTAATGAAATGTTACGAATGAATTTCAACAGTGTAATTGCCAAATCCTTTTAAATTGCCCATGAAATTTAGAGTCAGCGTGCTTAAAATTGAGGAACATAAATCAACAAATATCTCGCCTCCAGAAATGACTGAAAATAATTTTGGGCCGACGACATGATATAACCCTGTTTAAAATAACAATAGTAATATATGCGGCAAGCTGCATTCTTTGCATTTGTGAAAAGGTGGCTGTGATATTTTCTTAGTCCTCAGATCTATTCACATTGAGCAGTTTTTTTATTCCAGTTAAAAGAATTGAAGGTATAAAATAATATAGCATTTTGTCGGCCAATATATAATTTTTATGTTGAACTTTTTCCACTACAATCTCTTTTTTCCATGCTTGCTTTGCATGCAGTATAATGATGGCATATATGTGATATTTTCTAATTCATTAATAGATTCTTGCCTGTAATACTTAAATAATCTATTAAACGGAAAAGAATACTTAAAAATTGATTTCCATAAAAAAGATAACAGTCAAAATGAATTCGTACATGTCACACGTGCGTCATCGACGAGTAGATTATCTTCTATAGGTGTTATTTTTATTATCTGAGAGGTCTGGGTTAACTTCTTAAAATGCCCTAACTAAAATTCTGCATTTTATGTCAAATATTACTTGTTGGTACTGTAGCAGCTTCAAATGAACGATAGCGAGAGATCTATTGAACTAGAAGTGAAATGCTTAAGGGTATTTATAGGTATTGGAAAGTTGTGTTTGTTATCGGTAAGATGGTAGACTCGGAGTGATGCCGTAACGGTATATCGTCAGCCAAACTATCAAACTGCTTATCTACGATAGAACTATATCGTGTTGAATTAAGAATCGCAACAAAAATAATAGATTAATATGAAAATTATCTTAAACAATATTCTCATGCATTAACAACACAAATTCCCTTTGACCTGTTAAATATAATTTGTATTGATTTTGTAGATTAAAACACATTACAAATGAAATAAAAAAAAAAACTTATTAACTAGATTCACACGCATACTACAATAAAACCTCGGTATGAGTAACTAATGCGGGCGAGAGGGTGTTGACAATTCTGAAAATTCATTACATAAAATAGGTTTTCAGAATGTGTTTAAGTGAAAATTTAAACAGCAAAAAATTAAACAATGCTAGTAAAATTTTCTGTAAATAATTGACGCATACTATATCATTTATAGAAACGATAAGGGATATGAGGCTCGATGTGGCTTAGCGTACATTAAATCATGAGCCACTGCTAGTCTTGTGCAAAATATTGCTCACGAGCGGAGGCATTTGGATTTAACCGCGACTATTGTTTAATGTCATGTTGTATTTCATCTGTATTGAGGTATCCAGTCTGACGGTTGAACTGACAATATTTTACGTACAGCATTTGAATGATGTATAACCAGTTGCAAAGTATTTATCTGGAAAATTATCTTTTTCGCATGTCGATAGATTATTTTTTCTTTTGAACCGGATCGCACATCCGTCAGAGTGTCCTTCGAAAAGCGAAGCAAGGACCGGCGAAGATTGACAGGCACCGCGTGTCGTCATATCGTCAGAACGGTCAGTATGTTGTCTTATTCTCGAACACGATTAATGCAGACCTGACCCAGATACTGAAAATGCACTCGAAATTGTCTCGGATCGGCCTGATACCTATTGAAGTATTAATTTAGGAGAACGAAGAGGACGTCGGTGCCGGCAGGAGCAGGAAATTGAAACGCGTGCGGCCCGTGGCGGCAGCCAGCCGCGCCCGCAGCCAAACGTCTAACATTCTCTCCGGTATGCTTGCCAAATACTTACCGTTCGCATCATCCATGATAATTGTGTGATTGGAAAAATATTAAATATCAACTCATGCTCATTCTAGAACTTGTCTGTAATATTTTACAAGCGACAGCTTCGACACTGAATATGATCGTATGTCAATTGCCATTTTATGTTACACCTCTTCACTTTCTGCCATCCCTTTCCCTACCGCTTTCATAATGTGCTGTGATGTGTTTCATGTTTTGCGAAAAAGATTCCTCATCGTAAAGTCCGGCATATTTATTGATATTCAAACAAGAGTAACGTTCACAAAATGATCAATACAGGAGAGATGCGATCGAAATTGCCAATCTGATCGCCTGAAACACGACTGACATCGCGGCGAGCGGTCTCGGTCCCGTGCAGGCGGGACGTTTGAGTCTCGCTTTGGATACTAACCATGATGTTTTTTTCTTTTTACCGATGCGTGATTATGTAAAATAGCTGCCGCTCACGGTGCCGGAATAGATTACGCGGATTACTCTTCGGAGGAAGAGACGAACGCCGCCAAGAAGATAAGCCTCCAGAGAACTCTGCAGCAGTCGTTGCCCCTGTCCCAGCAGACGATACCCGCCAGACCCGCCGAAGAGATGCCTTATCAGGTTGCGTTTACTATAATTTTTATCCTGCGGTATTGTCTCGCACGGCAACGACTAAAGTTTTGCGTTTTTGTTTCAGTCGGGAGAGTTTGTGGCGATCAAATCGGAACTAGCCGAAGCGTGGCCGGCGATTTGGAGGGTGGACGGCAAGGCTCTGTTGCAAAAATATGAGCCTTTCGATCAGAACGGAAAAGTATTATACCGGAATATATCTACTGTGAGTGTCTTATTATAATGTAAATTTATTATGAACGTAAAATACTGTGTTTTAAAAAAATAACGAAATTCAATTCACTCGAGCTTGGAAGTTTGTAATTGCGAATCTGCCTTCTAATTTGGAGATCTGCTGGAGGCTCTCGATAGCTTAAAACATGGATGTCCAACCGGTCGATCCCAAAGCAAAATTTGATCGATCACGAAAGCTTCTGTGAATTTTGAAAAAATATATAATTTAAATATTAAATATACAAAAATACTAAAATTGAATTAATTTGTAAGCACATACATATCTAATGATATGTATTTCGCATTTAAAATATACATTTCTAAGTTTAAAGAATGGAAAAACGAAACGGAATGATGTTAGAAGTCGATCGCGTGAAAACTTATGATTGAAAAGTTCATCCCAGGGCAAAAAAGGTTGACTTCTAATTCAATCTAATTCAAAGTGCATATAATTTGAAATACCGTATTATTATTGAATTAACGTTTTTTTTGTAGTATGCTGCGTGGAATCCTGAAAATAAAAAATTGTATACCCAAGTGACGGTGAGGGTCAGAGCGCAGACTCACTTAGAGACGATAGTTGAACTGATGAGAAACGAAGTGCTAATGGACGACAATGAATTTATGGAAAAGAGGATGCAGGACACTATAGTTTATCAGGATAACTTCGAGGTCTACATACAGACGCTCATATCTCATGCGCTCGATCCCAACTTTCTAACAGAGATATTTCAAGAACAAGGCGAGTTAACAAAACTTTTTTACGCAAACGCTTCGATTTAAAAAAAAATTGACAAAAATAAGAGTCAGAAGAGAAGATATCACTGAGTATTCCACATTGTTTTCATTTCTTTTAATATAATTTCATTTAGATTCTATTAATTAAAAATGCATTCAGTTGACTGAAATTCAAACTAAGTATAAGGCAAATTTATTGTGACACAATTACCATTCGCAGATGAGTACTTCCTGTCGAATGTGAAGACCGTAGACGACATAACAGAAGAGAGACGTCGCAGGGTAGCGTCGGGGGCGGGCTGGAGTCGAGGCTTAGAAGCGGCGCTGGCGGCGTGGCCCTGTTTGGGCGTGGCAGAGCTCGCGTCGGGCGCTCCTTGCTCGGCTTGCCGCCTCCAACGGGTCAGTCACCGCATACAGGTGTACGGACAACCTTACAATGCGGCGACCCTCGAGCCGTGTCAGCCCGACCCCAGGATGGCCTACGAGAAGGAAGTGGCCGTGTGCCGGCCGTGCGCTCACCGCGTGGAGCTCTTCAACCGGATCTCCCATCAGAAGTATTTGATGTTCGTGGAGTGCAACAAGCGCGTTGCCGATAAGAGATCTCAGGACCCTCTCAAAGACACCACTCTCATTCTCAACGAGCTTCTAGCCGATGAACCCTGGCTGTCGCAGGTATGATAAAAAGTTATTACTTGACAATTTTTTTTTGCAATAGCATAATGCCTTTACACTGAGAATCATACGGAGAAAAAAACCTGGTAGAAAAAAAAATCTATTAGCAGGTGACGCCACACTCCACGTACGGAGTGGATATGTTGAAAGAAAAGAAAATAATTAAATGATGTTTAAAAGATCATATGAATGAAGCAAGAAAGGAAAATAGAAGAAAAGAAGCGGATAATGCTCTTATACATTTGACCACTTTTTACAGTGTCCACAGACATGTCTCCGTATGCATTATTTTAAAGCACATCACTGCTCACTATCGGTAGCGGTAGTACTGTCAGCCTCTGTGGCCTAGCAGTGAGAGCTTTAATCCTTGCAACGATGTCAGGTTGAAGCCAGCCGGATATCACATTTAGATTATTTGAATATAATATTTGAGATCTCGGGGATGGGTGTTCGCTATGTCTGAAAGTTGATCAAATAATATTGAATTTTTTGCTAGTTCCTTTTGAATATCCTTTCGTTACCTTAGATATTCTCCGAGTATCAAATGTGGATGCGATCTGAGAGGTTTTTTCTTCCTTTGCAGTTATTCAGAGACATCCGCCAATCGTGGTCCGAAGCGGAGTCGATGGAGAGAAAATCCAGGCAGACTATGCCGAGGCAGCACATGTAACTCGTGCCGTAGTTTATCCGAACGTGCAGTGTTTTGAAAATATTTTATAAACGTGAATTTTCCAATGATGTCGAAACGATAAAAAATCGTGAAGTGAAGACTTTAAAAATAACATTGTCGATTAAAAAATTGACACGGCGCATTCTTCAATGCGCGCCGTTAGTAAATTTCTTTCGGCGGACCTCGAGCGATCTGACGACCGGAGCGATTCGACGATCACCGCCGCCGTCGCGAGCCGTGTTACAAATAACCGAGGTACAGCTGAATAAATCAGTATTAAACATGATCTATCCTTATCTCCATGCCAGATATGATATATTATTTTCAAAAAGACGTTTATTATTAATTTTTAAAAAAGGGTCGTCGACCCGAACGTGAACTGAAATTTTTGTGTACAATTATAATGGTAAATATGCTCCGGTTGTAAAAACAATATTGAGTATTGAGTGTGCGCTGCGCTGGAATAGATTTCGGATTCAAATACAACAGAGATAATGATGCTCGGCACATCGTTGCCGTTACGTTTCATCGTATTTTTGCCGGTTCACTTCAGCGTAGTAAATATTTAATCCGGTTTAAATCAGTTTCAGTTATCCTGCGGAGGCAATTTTTTTATTATTCTATAAATCTTATTTCGATTATTTAGGATTTTGTCACCAGTGTGGGAAAATAAATGACATTTCAACCTCTTTAATTATATATTTTTTAACCTCGTCACTCTGTCTCCTTTCAACGTGTAATGTTTTCGTAACCCTGAAATTTGTCACGTTTCAAGCAAACATCGACCCGGCAGAATTAATTAGTTTGACCTAGGTAAAGTTATTATCAAAAGGTTTATTGCGTCATTGTAAACATGTATTTATGTGCATTCTTATTCACACTAGATGCCTTGTTTTGAACGAAATGTTCATACTTTTTCAATAAGTACAAAAATGTAGCATCAAGCATTTTTTTTTGTATAATTATTGTATAAATAAAAATAAATTCTCAGAGGAAACCTACTAAATACTCCCAAGTTTTCTACGCTGTAAGTTTTCCAACTAAAAAGGTCCATCGAGCCCACTGTGTATAAAAAGGAAGCGACTGACACGTGTGCGGTAGACTCCTGCTTTACCGCTCGGCGTCGAAGTAGAAATCTCAGTCGACCCGAACAGACTTTACAAGAATCGAGCACCCGATTATGTATTTTGGGAAATCATGAATTTATTCATTCAGTTCTAAAAAAGAAAAACAGCTGTCACACTGTACTGATTATTTTATCTGGTGATTATTATTAAAATTATTTTGAATGTTAAATTGACGATGCATTCTTTTAATTAAATGTCTGCTGAAATCTCGACGTGTGCAAATTACGAACACACTTTATTTATATTCTTTTCTTTACACTGATCATTTATCGCCTGATAGTTTCCACAACTATATTCATATTTATAATAGAACATGTTTAATTGCATAATAAAAATTATCTATCTGAACAAAAAATGACAACTTTCTATTATTTACTTCAACCTCTATTATTATCTTCAACGAAGGGGCCCTTCCGATCATTACCTTTTTACGACTTCATGTAAAATGGCCATAATATTTCATCATATATTTGAAATTAATTAATCATAACATATTTTAGGTAATTCCATTCATTACAAAATGAATTCAATTTAATAAACCAAATAAAGTTGCTGGCAATCAGAGCAGCGGACGGAATGAACTTATTGTCGATTATTTTTTTAAGTAAGGAAACTGTCAACTTACAAATTGTGAAGAGACAGGACTGTTTTTAACAATTTTAAAATTGACACATTTACTGTATTGTATAAAAATCAGGGCTGTGGAGTCACGGTGTTTTGGCCGGAGTCGGAGTCATGAAAACGAATGACCCTTTTACATATTTAATGATGTGTATTGAAACCGCGATACTTCATAGTGTTATCATTGCATGCTTGGCTGACTAAATATCATCTAGTGGAATACATATTATATATAAGTTAAAACGAAATGATTGAAAAATCTCTTCAGATTCGGAGTCATTTTTTAATTTAAAGCAGGAGTTGGATTCGTCTTTTTTTTACGCAACTCTACAGCCCTGATAAAAATAATAGATATTATATCCATCGCTACATTGTTTAATAATTTCCTAATTATTAGAATACACACATCACCGAAGGATAAAATATAGCTCAAGATGTAACATAAGGGTTATAACCTGGAATGTGGAGTCGCCGAAGAAAACTGCAACTGATTGGATTTGTATTTTAAAATAAATAAAAAAAAAGGAGGCAAGTCTCCTGTTTGGTCAGACTCTGACTCCACAGTCCCGGTTATAACTTCTTATTGATTTTTCCAAACAATGTCGCAGAGGTGCGGTCCGAGTGCCATTCGAAAGACAATATTCATATTCATTTTGTGCATTTCAAATATATATGAATTCTATACATTCAAATGTTGCAATTATATTGATGTTATTTTTAACTGAATTTAATTTATTTTCCAACATCTGCAGCCCATGAAGTCGCATCATTTTTGTTTCTACTTTATAGAATCTCAAATGTTCTTCAGTATTTGTATATTTCGGTTAAAGCTGTTTTTAAAACCTAATCCTAAATTATATAATAACATTCCGCACCTATGAAATTTATTATAACCTTTGACTTTAATAATTACCTTTCACTTTTTGTTACATCCCTGCAGCTTTAGAGATTTATGAATGTTTTGTAAATACAAGGCGGCATCCTCCAATCAATTTATATTTTGAGATATCATTAGTGTCGACAGTGCAAAGTCTGTGGCTCCATAAACATGTCATAGGAGAGTATCGTAGCAGAGTTAGCAATTATAACATGTCTGATAATTAAAAAATAATTATGTGAATAAGACATCATATTTTTTAACAATAATTGCATAATGTTTTTTTTAATAAATAATATTTAAAGTAGAATTTATATCTCAATTTTGGTATTTTGAGAGTCGTAATCTTTGCACCCCAGGCTGATGACGTGGCGCTTCAGTTGCAGGGAGGTAACGGAGGCTTGTGACAAAAAACAATCTTTTAAATATTTTAAAATTGCCATATTCTACAAAAATAAACGGCCACAAATAACCGTCATCATTATATTAGTTTTATTAAAATACATATTGTTTAAACGTAATAACATTCCAAAGTATTACAAAGTGGATATAATGATGTCCTGGGCAATGCGATGACGCGCATCGGCTTATTTTATCTCTCCGAATCAACATCCCATCATACAATGTTATATACCCGCAACAGTATTGTATTGTTACATTCTGTCTGCATTTTCCTTAAATTTTGAAAATATCCTTTTGATACTAGCTTATTCTTCAGTCTGACTGTGTATGAATACAATTTCATCCCTTCGACGCATTTTGCAATGCCGCTTCTCAATTTGACCGTGAACCACAATTAAAGACCAGTGATGCACAACCTGGAGTACAAAATGACATTTATTGCGGCCCGCAGATTAAATATAAAGTTTACCAGGACTAATTTGCAATATTCACCAGCGAGGAGTTAAATATTATTTATTTCTTTCACTGTTTGGAGTACAAGTATAGTATTTTTTATATTCTTCTTAACGAAAGGCTGCGCTTCTTGTAAGTCATTTTAAATGAAATTAAATTTCATTTGCTTACATATCGACTGTGGAAAGAAAAAAGGACGTAACCCACACATATCAAACTTTACAGGAGGCGCAAAAAACGTGTTTTGATGATTTTGGGCCATACGCAAATTATGAGTTATACACAACCTTGAAGTGCACGGAGACTTCTAAACTGGTGTTTAATTAACATAACCTAATACTATTTAAAGAATGTCCAGGAAAAATCTTTATTTCAGTCTTTTTTCCTTGTTTTTAATTTTTTACAAGGTCATTTTTTTTAAACTTAAAAGCTAAATTTACATACTAATTCGGCATTTGCAGCTTGCATCCTCTTGATAGAACGTGTATCAAGTTTGATACATTGTGACTATCGAAAAAACCTGTGGGTTACGCCCTTTTTCCTTTCCACAGTCGATATGTAATCACGTAATGTAGAGTAGATTAATACTGGATTATCTGTTATGCGGTTGGTTAAAAAAATATACTATGTATGTCTAGAATCAGAAAAGATTATATAACCTTAATTCGGAAAACTTTTAACCTCCGGTACGAGAGAACAATTGAAAAAAAATAGGTTGTGCATCACTATTTAACATAATTGAAAATCATATTTTATAAAAAATCCTGTATATTATGATAAATGTAGCCTTGTATTTAACTTTTTTTTTTTTACAATAAATCATGATGAACCATTGCATATTTTGATAATTATTTATAAGACAATCTACATTTAATTTAATCACACAGGAATGATTGCAAACACATAGAAGTTAGCTATATGTTTTTTTTAATACAATTAATTTCTATTATTTTTAAGGCTAATTGCAGCTGTTCTTTTTTAAGTTATTATTATTCTGATATTATTTTTTGTCTAAATAGTCAACCCTCTTACTGTCTTTCATTAGAGCATAAGTTCCCAACCTTTTTCAGGTTGCGACCCCTTTTTTAAAGCCATGTGACTAGGCGACCCCCCCCCCTGAGGAATTTGAAATCCTCGATTTGCTATACTTTTTCCCAGGATTGTCTCCAAAACAATTTTTTTTTTTTAGCTCACCGAAGAATTTGAAATCCTCAATTTGCTATACATTTTCGATATTTTGTTGTTCAAATCCAAAATTGAAAAAAGTTGGCGACCCCCAGGTTGGGAACCCGTGCTTTAGAGTATATGCTGAATCACTCCAGTCGATAGCGTTGTAAAAATAGGCTTACAGTTGTTGAATTAAAAAAACTGTCCGAATGTTGAAAAATGTTGTTGATAAAAAATAGAAAAAAAAAGAAACTGTCGATTTGTTTAAATCACATTTTTCATTTATCGAAAATAAATCTATGCTAGATCTATTTTTTTCACATCAAATGTAAATCTGTGTTATGTTCAACTTTTAGTTGTTGTAAATAAAATAAATACTCATACATAAAAGCACTTCTACATCTTATGTGCACAGTTCAAAATCTCTTGTGTTGATTTGTCATTTTTTATAATGTGGTGAAATTGTAAAATGTCTGATAAAAGGGATCGGTGTCAACCAACACCAACACAGGGGACAGTAAAAACGTTTTTAATTTTCTTGCGACTACAAATGACGTGTTTATTTGAAACCTAATGTTCATACTTTAATTTATTGCTTATTATATGTTCACTTTGCTCACAGTGATGCTCAAATTTTGTGGTCTTAAAAAAAACATTAAATAAGGTGACTTTATTTAGTTAACGTCAAACTTAATTGAATTTAAGAAGAGACTATAAAAGACAATTCTTTTTGACTCATGTAACCGAGAATGTAAAATAACATTTCTTTATAGATAACGTTGTTTGAATGAAGCCCAGAAATTTTTCTAACACATTCATGAGTTCTAAGTTCAGGACAATTTACAAAAATATATGTGTAAAACTAAAGCATTTCTTTTTGAAAAGTAAAACTCATAGTTATGAAACAATCAACGTGTAAATATAGCAAACATCGACTGTGGATAGGAAAAAGGACGTAACCCACACATAGCAAATTTTAGAGGAGGCACAAAAAACGTGTTTTGATGATTTTGGGCCATATGCAAATTATGAAATATACACAACCTTGAAGTGCACGGAGACTTCCAAACTGGTGTTCAATTGACATAATCTAATATTAATTAAATAAATTGTCTAGGAAAAACCTTTTTTTTAGTCTTTCTTCTTGATTTCAATTTGCACTAGCTCATCTTTTTTCAAACTTAAAAGCTAAATTTAGATACTAATTCGCCATTTGCAGCTTACATCCTTTTGATAGAATGTGTGTCAAGTTTCATACATTGTGATTATTGAAAAACTTTGGGTTACGTCCTTTTTCCTTTCCACAGTTGATATGAAGATGTGGTGGTTTTGAAATTCTATAATTTCGATTTGAAAAATCAAGCTCAGCAAAATTACACGATTGGCTAATTACTGTTCACAAAATACTTCGACATAAAATCCATAACAAAATACTGTAATGTCAGATATATTTTGTGACAGTGACAATTCTTGCAATTCACAAAATAAGACATATTTGGTAACTCAAAAATTTTTATGAACCGCTGTGCTATGAATTTTTATTGCTTGCTCAGTTTAATTTTTCAACTCTTGCCATAAATTATCTTTCGACTCCGATTACCGCATGACAATAACAACTTACACGTTTAAATGAAAAAGTCTATACGTAAGTGTTAATTCAAAAATGTCGATGTCCACAGGTCATGCCAATATATTCGTTTTAGCTGGCGCCAATGAATCGGTGGCCGTACCTTTGTAGTATTTCCGTATAGCACTGATATATAAGCGGTCTGAGAGTAAGAGGGTTAACTTCATACTGTATGTATGTACAATAAAAAAGACTTCTTGAATTGGACAGTGAATTTTATACGAGTATTAGTCCAAACCTAACCTAACCCCCAACGAATGAAGCAATAACTCGGTTTTTCTCATTTTGCAGGAGCAAAATTTTTTTTTTATTATTAATAATTGACATCCATTATGTCCTTTTTATGAATTCTTAGCCAATCAAGGAATTTATTATATATTAAAAATTTTCCAAGATTTTCTATTGGTTTTCTGCAAAATAACCAAAAGTGCGTTACTGTTTTTTTTATTTGAAGATTACAAAGCTACCGGAAATTAAAAAATTCTGGCGTATGATTTCTACATAAGGTTTTAGGAATTGGGTTCTTGTGTAGTGAATGGCATTTCAATATTTGCAAATTAAACTGTGCAAAGTGAGTCAATTTTATGAATTTCCTGAATGATATCAATAATAAATAAGTCATTTCATTAGTTATCTTGTGCTATTGAACGTGGTAAATGTTTTTGCGATGAAAGTGGGAGGTCAAAAAAACCCACTAACGTGTGACGTCACTTTCATCTGAGCAACTTAAAAATTAAGTAAAGATTCTTGAAATATAAAAAAAATACTTACAATGACATTGTTTATTTTGCCGATTGTATCAGAAATCTAAATCGATTGCTATGCACATTATGAGGTGACAAATGTATTCAAATAAATATCGACTGCAGTCAGGTAAAAAGACTTAACCCAAGACAGCAATTTTTAAGAGGGACAAAAATTGTTTTTTAATGATTTCTAGCCTAGTCAAAATATTAAATAAACAACCTTGAAGCGTACAAAGATTTATAAACTGGTTTTTTATTTACTCAATCTAATATTAAGTTTTTTTAAGAAAATCCTTTGTGGTGGTCCTCCCTGCAATATTCCAAGGCCCTTCTTTACTAATTTTTTATTTGCGGCATACTTCCTTTTGCCTGACTACAGTCAACATGTATATTTCAGATGAATCTTAAAAAAATATAAGCACAAAATTTTGCAAATATCACATATAATAAAGAAATAAATAGTCCGTTTAAGGTATTTTTTATGAGTCGTTTAATTTTGCCTTCGATCAATTGAAATGTTTGTATAAATATTTATGATGTAAACTCAGCGCAGAGCTACAAAATATATGAATGTTATACTGAGACACACTGATCTGTCGAGCCTCACTTTCATCTGCCACTCCTGTCCATATGCATGATGAATGCCGGCCCCAAATAATGGTCGCTTTAAAAATTCATTATAAATGTTACGGACTGTTAGAGAAGATCTGGATGACGATCGGTTACTATTTACGCAGCAAATATAAAATGACTATAGTTTGGTAACATTACTCATAATCTACCATCTCCCAAAATATCCTATCGGCACTACCGACAGCAGTCATGTATTTTGTGTGTAAAAAAAAAATGTACTATTAAAAAAATTGCAAGGGAGAAAGTGTTAAGAAAAAATGCAGCTTTCGAACAATTTTTCTTTCTGGTCACGCTAGAAACAAAGTTGTGTAAATTTTGTTTCATTTGTGCGAGGCACGAAGAGGGTGAGCTTTCATCTGAGGATAAATGACATGGCATTATTCAATGTAAACATTTTTCCAGTGTACATTTATAGCGAATATTTAGATAATTTTCCTTAAATTTTGTATGAATTTAGAATATATATTTTGTAAACATTAATGTCACTCGCTTTTATAAGATTATTTTTCTTAAGATGTATGTATCCACATATCGAGCTGAATAAAATAGATATTAGATATGTGACTTCAAAATTTATCCTTTTCAATATTTTCCCCTGTACTTTTCCAGTGTTATTCGTAAAACTCAAATCTACACTCATCAATGGTTCAACTCGCTGAAGAGTTGTATGAAATAAAAAGAAGTCGACTAGATGAGCCGATAAATATCATACAAATTTAAGTCACAAGACAAAATTTTTAGTTTCAAACGATTTTTCTTGAGCTTATAAAAATAAATACTGCATTATGATTGGCTTAAACAGAGCTGTTATGGTTTACACTAAGAGTTTCCAATCTAAGGCCCTCAAGCACCACTAATCAAATCACAGTATGTCAGTATGATGAGCTAGCTAGGTCATGGCTCTTATTCGAGGAGTCAGTGTGGCTCTTAGGCTTAAAAGTGTTGAGGACCCCAATTTACACTTAAGACTTTGACCTCGACACTAATGGATAAAAATTCAATCTTCAACTTTTTCAACCAAAAAAATGAATTTTAGTTGGTTTGATTATTCTAAATTTAAAATATTTCCCTGCTTACAAAAAATTGACTGTTATAAAGATCTCAAAAAAGTTTACGGTTAGCTTGCATCTATCAACTGCGTATGATATATATCAACTCCGATATTGATCATGCCGAGACTGTGCTAAGAGCTGTCGGTGAAAACTTCGATACATCACAGTATAGATTTGTTATGTTATTACTTTATTCAGAAATGTTGTTCTAAATTAATGGTTTTCAAACTATTTGTTTAGAATAAGCCTTCCTTAACAGATGACGAAGCTTCAATTTTTACATATAGACACGGAATGATTGTGTCCCGCCAATGATGCACAGACGGTTAAAAACGGAAAATTCCGTTGCCCGCTAATAGCAAGTTTCTGGAAAATCTTTTTTATTTAATCTGAAAATGGACAGTAAAACTATCTATAAGTTTCATAAAGTTTTATTCTTTAATTTATACAGCTTCCTGCTCAAAATACTTATTCATCAGTCTAATTCGTAATTATTATACAATGGAAAAAATTAAACCGGATGAACGAAAACCTTAAATGCGATGGGTTATTTCCATATTAAAGCAGTAAAAAACACTTATAAAGTATACTAAACGAGTCAGGTCGATTTTGCAATTTATTTATATATCTCGTCTCGCTGCGGGATGACGAACGGAACACGGAAAGGACGTTCGGAAACAATAACAAAATAAATCTCATATCACTTTTGATTTTCTAAAAATCACCAATTTCTCCGCATCATGACATAGAGGTATCGCATTATCAGATATATTAGGTAGCTAAAATATACAATTAGCATTTAAAATTAGAATTATTTTATAGAATAATTATATAGTAATATTCCAGTGAGAGTTCAAACTCGACGTCGAAAGGCGAAACCGACCAGGAGATGGCTGACACAGTTTAACATGTCGGATCCGCATCCTTCGGGGTCAAGTTGCAAAACTCGGGGAAATGTTTAATGTTCCTAAAACTGGCACGGTCACCGTCTAATCAGTCCGCATACTGTCTTCCCTCATTTCCTGTATCATGAGAATTACCATCGGCCCGACGAGAGTAGTGCGAGCGCGAATTGCCGCGAGGGGGAGCGGGCCTCGGAGCTCCGCGCTGCCTCTGCCCTCCTCTACCTCCTGTTCCACGACCCCGGGAACCCCCACTCTGATAGCCTCCGCCGGGAGAACCCTCGTAGCGACCAGAGTCCGCATAGCCTTCTTCGCCTCCGTCCCCGTTTTGATAGCTGTCATTCCTGCCGTACGAGTTGTTGCTTCGTCCGTTCTGATTCTGGTACCCTCCACGGCCGCGATAGTTACCAGACGGAGCGCCGCGACCCCCTCGACTGCGAGGGCGGAAACGGTTACGGTCAGCCCTGTTGTCACCGTCGGGTCCATCCCTCGCCCCTCGGCTGTCAGTCGGGTTCCATTCATCTATCTCCAGTCGCTCAGCGCTGTCGTCACCTCGTCGCGCAGGAGGGGAAGATCGCGGGTCACCGTTTTGAGTCCGAGCACCTGAAGACCTTTTGCGAGTGGCATTGTGTTGAAATGACGGCGATGGAAGGCGGGGACGCTGCGGGCCTCTGGATTGAGATGACGCCTCAGGTGGAGAATGACCGAGAGGCTGGGTAGTGTGCGCAGGGGGCATAGGGATAGGGGGTGGAGGATCGGCTACAGGAAATCCTGCTGGATGTGGAGTCACAGGCGGACAGGGCGAGGGCTGCGGTGGCACTGGTACCGCATGGGGGTCAGGGACAAAGTGACGAGGAGGAGCGGTGAAACTCTGATTGGTGAAGGTTTGAGAGGGTATGGGAGCTGGAGACAGGCGCCCGGGGGAAGGAGGACCTGCAACTTCCGGACAGTCTATTTCTGACTCTTGAAGGAAGATGAAGCTTTGCGGACCGAAAACCTCTGGGACGGCCTGACGGTGACCATACTGACGGGCGAAATATGCATGCTCGACCTGTTGAAGGGTGACAGGCGCAGGATGAGTAGGCAGCACTGGGAAGGTCGGGGCAGGGACGGCACGGGGGGCAGGCGGTGGGGGTGCAGGTTGTTCGAGCTGAGCGAGCGGCGGTAGAGAGACTTCAATTTCTTCAGGGACGGGCTCTTCTTCTTCTTCTTCGGGAACTTCCGGGACCGGCTCTTCTGCCTCCGGTTCCCGTGATCTATCGAAGTATCCGCAGCCGTGGACAGCACTCACTACCGTCTTCAATCTGGCATAGGTAGTTCCGGTCACCTCCTTGTCGATTCCGTCTACGATGGAGACTAGGTGCTTAGCAGCACTCGCTGACTGAGTATTGAATGACTCGGAATCTTCAGTATCATGTTTGGGGGTCACCTCTGGATAGCTGAAAATTTAATGAGAACAATTATAAGCACAGAGTGAAGTGGAAAGGTAAGTAAATATCATGTTCAGGTTGCGTATGCTGTGCTCAAACAGTTGGTGTATAGTGAAAAAAAATGCTTATCACAAAAGGATCTACATGGAACGATGAATAACAATGTCTATTTGCTGATGATAAATAAAATATATTTGAAAAAGTTCTAGCTGTGAAAAGAAATATTTTTCAATTTATTTTTATGTATTTAACTAACAAGTAGACATTTGGGCTGTAATGCTGTTTTCATTATTACCAATAAAGGGTAATGGCTCTCTCGAGTAAGTAAGCTTGATAGTTTTAGGCAGGCGTCTTCAACTTTTTAACGTCTGCCGCCCACATTGATATTTTCGTTGATGGTGAAATGTGACTCGATTTAGCTCAAATGAGAAGTAACGTTTCGAGTGGAGGGTTATAAATAATACATATTTACAAAAATTTGTTACCTCACTTTATATACTTTTATATTTAAAAAAAGCATCCACTACCCGACACGTAAACCAGAATCTCCACAGGCGAGCGGTAAGGACCAGGTTGAAGACCATTGTTCTTGACGAAGATTTCTTAGATCGCCGTAACATGAGAACAATTTCAACCGAGACATATAAAAGGTATCAGACGGTCTCAAGTGTATCGCCGTAGGAAAAGGTTGAGAAGCGTTGCTTTATACGCAAGGATAAATTAAATTGCAGCACATAATATACATAATTATGTTACTTTTAGCGATCGATCGGATCGTATGCTAGGTTTCAGCGCATGTGTAATATTTATTATTAGAGCTTACATGTCATCGAGGGCTTGCAAGTCTCCAGCGGTGAGTTGAGCTGCACCACAATTTCCAGCCAGGAAGTCAGCCCTGGCACAGGGGTCGCTCATTTGCTCCAGGCAATCGAGCACCTGTAAAACCTCTTGAACAAGCTCCACGTCCTGCGTCTTACGTAGTGCACTTTCCTTAATAGAAAATGACAAATGTTATTATTTCTATTACCGAGCAATCAGTAAAACACAAAATGTGACCCAATGCGGTCATTATTTTTGTTCAGGAAGACCGACTCGTTCAGTTCAGAAGAAATAATAATTTAATCATGCATAAGAATAAAATAAAATTACAGGTGTTCTTTGTAAATATAAATATATATAAATAATGGTAGACATTATTAAAATGGCACCTTCGATGCAAAATTCAAACCGCTTAAAATAATTACTACCGGATGACAGAATTGACTAATATTATGTTTCAAAGATTAGATGAGACTACATTCATTGGAAATCTTTCCGATGGACTAATGGTAATTGTAAAAGTAAATTATTACGATGATAACACCCTGCAGGCATGTTAAAAGAAGACAATTAAATGGAAGAAGAACTCGAGTCATGTCATCTATCCAGACTCAAGTACTTTTACAGCGGCGTATAGAGAAGAATTGATATCGATGCTTAAAAGCTTCCTGATTATTTACTGTAAATTAGCGTAACGTAATGAACCATTTTGAAAACCCCCTCTCTAAAAACACGGTGTGTAGCAGTGAGTGGTGTTAGGTTAGGAGATTATGTTATAAGAGTTTGTTGCTACGTAATATTTTAATGTATTGAATCCACATTGCAAAAGAATGTTTAGTTTTTATTGATAAACACAGACAGTTTTTAATAATAATGTGGTCATTAAAAAAGTTCAGTGACTGAAAATCTTACAGTAATAGTTTTAGTTTACAGTAACAGTAGGAAGTTTTACTTCTTTTTGACAGGTGACAGATTATTAAACATCAAGTAGATTCTTTCCACATCTTATCATCAAATTTTCCCACATCTCCTCTTCTATACCCTATATAACCATAAAATCATATAATCATAAAACCTTTGCCGACAAACAGATTATATAATTCTTGAAACTGCTCACTACACAAATCTGTTGGCATTCCCATGAGCTCATCCTTTTCGCCAGCAATGGCTTTGGACTCAGTGATGCATTTGTATCTTATATAAGCACGAAACTTTTATTTGCTAAGCGTCAGTTCAAGTTCATCCGTGCACTTGAATGCCTGAAGATGCCGAAAGGCGAAACCCGGGTCGTTAGTGACAAAATTTGTGAGAATGTACATAGTTTGAACGATTCAAATTTAATATTGAAATTCCACCAAGCACCTTCAGTCGAAATCTTAAATTAGATTCTTTCCCTCAATATTTCGAACTCGTGTTGACTTTACAAAGAAAAATTACTATTAAAAAAACTACAAATACCCATTGTTTCAAAAAAAGATAGAATGAACGAAAATAAATAACTATTCAAAAATGAATCGAGTGCACGTTAAACGGAAGTCCAATATTATAAAATTAAAGAAAACTAAAAGATAAATGGTATGAAGGTATTACTTGCAAACACGGCTCATTCCAAAGTTGTTGAAACATGGACCATGAATGTAATTTAGTAATGAATATTAAAAATTGTCTACAATAAAATAAATATATAGACAATAAATACATGAATGATTTAAAATGAGTGAATGGTATAAATGTTATGTTTGAATATAATTTCATGAAATATAACCGCCCCTGCGGTGTGTATAACAAGGGGTGTATTGATCCAATGCCACATTGACCGGCCGCCAATGCATCGGACCATCGCAACTTTAACAAATTAATTCTAATCTTATGTTATAAATTACAAAATAAGTTTGGGTTTGTCCTTTTCTACTGGACGCAGGTAGGGGGTAAGATGCATACATTAATAGTACTGATTAGAAACTAATACGAAACTAAAAACCCCAACAGAAATAAATTCAACAATGGTGATCCACCCATTTTATTTAAAATGCTTCCTTTCTATTGATGACTTTAATAATTTCCTAAAACTCCAAGCTATTCATTCATTTTTTTTTATCCATGTCCCCTTCAATGTGGAGCATACGGCCTCCTAAGTGAGGAACAGATTTTTGAGAACTGTTTGTTAGTCAGTCGCTCAACCTCTCTTTTTCCAAAGAGAGTAATAGGGATAGAAGGATAAGGCTAGGACAGGACTAGTGGTTAACTAATCACTCTCGCTACGCCCAGTTAATGAAAGATGGGAAAGGTGGAAGGCAAATTAAGACATCACAAACACTCATGCCTTCAAACAGAAATTGATAAATCACGAAAAAAATCTTTTCGTAATGGGACTCGAACCCGTGAGGTCCGGCACGGAAGTCCACATCACTAACAGCAGCGCCATAGGAGCCGACATTAATTCTTAACCCTTTATTATTTACATTATTGATTACAGGGTCGTATATTCAGGATGTGCTAGGTGTGATCGATGAATCTACCAACATTGGTTGTGACATAAAAGATATTAATTTCAAGAGACATACGAGATTTTAAATACCAAGAGACATACGAGATTTTAAAATCTTTTAATATATAGACAGGATAATAATCTATAATCCAGAGGTTTTGATACAATTTAAAATGATTTCTTCATATTATGTAGAAGAAACTTCATATTTAAAATCTGACTTACGGGGTTTTAATATTAATGCGACAGCAAGTAATAATTATTTGCAAAAAATAATCGGTTATCGGTAAAAAGATCGACGTCATGAAGCATTTGACGTTTAATCTAAAATGGCCACCGTGTCAGTGCCATCAACACATAAATAAAAAAACAGAAATCGTTCGTGAATTAAATATACATACCTAAGAAGCGTAATAAGTCGTGATTACAGTTAGAAATACTCCAAACATATTTTCGGAGGAACGAAACAAATTCCGAAACATGCGATAGTGAATAATGCGTCACTTGTGCCGAATTGGCGTTTCAGTTTACGTTTCGCTCGCATCCACATATTCACAACGTTTTGGGTATGTAATTCACTATCGTTTGGAATACCTTGATTCCAGACTGAGTATAATATTTACTATGGTATGTAAGGAAGGAAAAATATACATTTGTTTTTTTAATTTTGCAGCACTGACACTAAACGTCAAATGCTTCACGGCGTCGATCTTAAAAGATTACCAAATGATCTCCCCTGTAACAAAATGCATTGCGAAAAATTCGACTTGCACACTAATATTGCGAAATTCTGGAACACTAATATTGCGAAAACTACCTTCCGGGCTTGCTTCTTCGCCTCATTTTCAGATAGAACCGCTATACCCATGACCTGCTTGCACAGGTCCCAAACGAACTCGATCATTTGCGAAATTTCTTCACATTTCGCCATGCCGCCCAACTTTTGGTCATCCGAAGACTTAACATCGCGACTGGCAAGTTTGTTCTGGAACAAAAAAAAAATGCAAACGAAATATTAACATTTCACGATAACGACTATGGTAACTTTCGGCGATAACATTAACATTCATAGGTAGTTTTACAGTTTAGGCTATATGAATTGACAAGTACAGTCGTTGCGAACACAGTTGGTAGAGATCTACGAAAAATTTAGTTGCGAACCCATGTCAATAAAATGAATAATTAAGTAATGACATTTGCGTGGGTTTATCTTGACGCTTGTATACCGCAAAGCACATGTCAAAGATGGCGGCGGCTCACTAAGAATGACAGATGAGAATAACGTAATAAAATGTAATATGTATGTACATGGTAAGAGCATGCCATTGAAATCTCGTTTCACACGTACTGCGATATACAACAATCGCGACCTCGCCTAAAAGGCGCCGGCGGTTTTTCGCCGTCCAATAAGTTCAATGACTGCGCATCGGCTAAAACAAGTCGCAATATTACTCACTTTTTGTTTCTCCAAGCCAGCAATTTTCGATTGCAAAATTTCTACTACACGCCGAACGGGTGAGTTGTCAACAACCTGCTGAGAAGCATGCTTCTCTGTATCACCGTTCGCCGCAGAAGGCATTTTGGGCTACCAAATTTTAAATTAGGTGATATATCGCCTAGAATCTCCGATACTTTTCGCCCGTCAGGTAGAAGACGCTTGTTTGAAGTTTCTGGACAACGAGAGTTGCTATATTTAAAAATCCACACGGTTACTGATATGTTTGTCTATGGAACTCGGGAAGCGCACTGTCATAACCACCTATACATAAAGCCTTGTATAAACAACGCTACGCAATCTAACTCTGCTCCGGGTCTGCTAACGGTTTCTTGCGTATTTAGTTCAACGGTTAAATACCTCGGAGTATACCTGGACTGTTCCCTCATTTGGTCTGTCTAGTGATATTGCAGAAGCTAAACGCAAAGTACATGCAGTGCCGGCGCGAGGCAATTTGACGCTCTAGGCGAAGTTTATTAGTACGCCACATTTTAAAAAAATGTCCAATTTTTTTAAATGATAAAAAAACCGTCCGGGATTATTAGAAATATAATTCTCAGTCCGCTCCCAATACCCTCCTAATGGAGTTATCTCAACAGATGTTTTCTACGAGAACCGCTTGTTACTCAGTTGCTCAACCTTCATTTTTCAAAGAGAGTTGTGCGGATAGAAGGATGCGGCTAGGACAGGACTAGTGGTTGACTAATCGCTCTCGCTATGCCCGGTAATCAAAGGATAAGAAAGGTGGGAGGGAATTTTTAGAAATCACAAACACCCATGCCTTCGAACAGAAATCAAAATATCGATCGAAAAAATACTGTTCGTACTGGGACTTGAACCCGTGAGATCCGGCACGGAAGCCCACAACGCTAACCGCTACGCCATAAGGACCAGACAAATATAATTGATACTTATTAATAAAATAACTTTATCCTTTCCTAAAAATTTTAATTAGATTAAATATTATAAAACGCTCACACAAACACAAGAGAAAAATAATAAGATAATAATATTCCTTTTATTTTTTTAAAAAAAATAATTATTAGCAGTTTTTTATAAAAAAACTTTTAATTTAAGCAAAAAAATATATAATCAAATAATAAAATACACAAAAAATGCACATTGATTTTTTATTGGCTATACATATACAAAAATAATAAAATATCTATATATAATAGTCGATAAGATCCGTCTGTTTGTTTGTTTGTATGAGTGTATGAAGGATGTCCCCGATTTCTCCTCCCCTGCCCCTCCCCAGCCACGCTGTCGCCATTTTTTTATTCATACTAAAGACATATTTTTCCAATACACTGTTATTTATGATTTTCCTCGATTTCCCCCCCCCCCTCTGGACTCGAAAATTCTTGGAAGAGCTAAAAAGTAAAAAGCTGATAATTTGGGGAAATCCACGAATTTCTGGGATTTTGAAATTTACATGCCGCCCAAAAATTTTGTCAACTCCAAATCTCTATTTATACATGATTTTATGTCGAGTGTTCAATCCCGAACGTTCAACTCCGGGATCACAAAAACGATACCCTAGTGCTGAGACCTATTTTGAGATTCAACACTGCTTTACAATAAGGCTCACCGAAGGAAATTTCTCGACGTCTGAACCTACGGGGATGCCGATATACATATTGATCATGAGCTGCTGACTGGCTTAATTCGTCTCAGACACAGACGCCCAGTAAGGCACCCAACAAAATTTTAATTTCAGCATGAGAATATAAATCGTCTACTGTACCTATAACTGGCCAAGTTCACGACGCGACGCCATCAAATCAGAATGCTCCAGCATAAAGAATGCAGTCACGTCGGTTGCACATGAATTTGCGGCGAACGACTGCCGACGTGTCTGATATCTGGAGATTCCCATTGATAAACCCAATGAAACCACACTTACGGACATTACTCGAGCGTCAAACATTCCTGGTTACCGACTCATACCGAGATCACATCAGCTGTGCAATGCTTAAAGAACGGGTAGGCACCAAGCGTAGATGACATTCATCTAGAGTACATAAAGTTCGGCCTAAATGCGCTTCTGCGCCCTTTGCACCAACTTCTTAGTATGATGTGGGTGCAAGAGCGCTGCCCAAGGAACTGGATCAATGGCGAGATAGTCCCGATCCACAAAAAAATGTGATACTGTTCTATGACAACTACCGTGGCATAACGATGCTCAAGGTGCCTGGTGAGGTCCTGACAAATATTGTCTTGGCGAGAATAAAGATTTCAATTCTTGATGGTTTTTACGTGGCCAATCTTGCGCAGACCAAATACACAATCTTAGGTGCCTTCTTTAGCAAAGCAACGAATTTTACAACTCGCTAGCGTGTTTCGTTGCAGATTACGAGAGGGCCTTTGATAATCCGCACCGGTCTTCCCTATGGGACATATTACAATAAATTTTAAGTACTGAACCCTAACCAAGATTTTTGCCTTTATCAAATACTTGCACGAGGCGAGTGAATGCTGCATAAGAATTTAGTGATATAACCACTTAATGGTGTTGGCTTTTAGCCAGGATTGGATAGTGCTGCGTCTTAGCTCCGTTCTTTTTCGTTATACGTTATTACGATCATATTAACCAAATCTGTCGAGGGTATTCAAGAGACAATTGATAAGCTTCCAAGCAACTAGTATCGGGTTGGTCTTAATGCGATTAGGAATAACTGGAGCAACCTTTAGCTCAATGCGAAAAGTCTGGGACTCAAGATTGTACTCGACCAGAACCAAGTGCACCTTGTTCTACGCATGCATCTTGACAGTGCTGTTTTACGGTTGTAAGTCATGGGAAATTACGAAAGCATAACCTTATACTTTGCTTTGATAACGGATGCTGGCGGTAAATACTAGGAGTACGGTGGTCAGGCTTTATTAGGAACACGGAGATAAGAGGGGAGAGCAACCAGCTTCTTATTACGTCCAAAATAAAAAAAAAGCAACGAAGATCTAGCTTGGATATGTGCTGCGAATGCCCCAAAAGAGTCCATGCCTTGGCTATCTCTTTTACCAACTAAATGTGGTGGATGGCCACTGATGCCCATCTACAGCAGGGTTTCCCAAACTTTTTCTGAAATGGAACACTTCGTGAATTCAGAAATTTTAATGGAACACTAAGCGTATTTTTAATATGGGTTATTCATAATAGCCATTAGCCAACCACTAGTCCTGTTCTAGCTTTATCCTTCTTTTCCTACTACTCACTTAGAAAAAAGTGAGGTTGAGCGACTGAGTAAAAAACAGTTCTTGTAGAAAACCTTCAGTTGAGATACCACCATTAGGAGGCCATATGCTCCACACTGGGAGCGGACATGGATTAAAAAACATAATTGTAAAAAGAAGTATTAACATTGCTTAAAAATATTAATAAATCACGCACAATTTTGTTAAATTGATTTTTGACGTGAATACGTTTTTAAAATTGCTTCCATAGGGAGGCAATTCGAAAAAACGAATGATAACGAAATCGGGGGATACAGTTTGGTGTTGCAGCTTCATATCTATCATCGCTATACAAAATTAAATTGAACCACTGGATAGCTAAAGAACCAAAGAATTTATTGCGCTATATTAGAACCGTGATACATTGCGCGGTGTGGAGATGGAAGCGCCGCCATTTTAGGTAATTTTGCTGCGTATCGAGATTTCCATTTACTATAACTTTTGACTCGGAGATGTTACGATGTTCGTTCAAGTTCCATGACACAGCCACACCCCATTTTTGATATCTGGTATGACTTTAAGCCTGTTCCTGCACTTTGAATTTGTAGCTACTTAATCAGAAAATCCACTTTTGCATAATAAGTAAAACAAGTACAGTTTGTTTAGATACATTGTGAGACTGATTTTTGTATTTCTACTTCTAATTAGAATCAATGACTGCATCAATTAGATATCCATAATAACTTGCGCTTAAGCTTACTGGCTTAGCTATCACGAAAAAAGATAATGACTCCAAGAATCATTCTTAACAGTTTTCTGAAAATATTGCAAGCTGTTTTCAAGGTATGTAAGAGTTCGCGGAACATAGTTTGGGAAACCTTGATCTACAGGAAGTACTTAGCGGAGCTACGGAGCGTTAAGATGACCTGGACCTGAGACTGGCAGAGGATAGAAAATCTTTGAGAACCCATGTGGTGACCATTTTTTTCATGTATCGAACGGATATGGAAAAAAAAACATCCATGATTTTGTAAATATTAATATCGAAAAAATCTGGGGAAAAAGAATATTCCATAAAACTATAAATTATTATTGAAAGGGTATATGATATTTTAATAAATTACAGTTTCCAAATGAGCTCATTGTAATGAGTAGTTTGATGTACAGTTTTATTGCAAAATCTTGTCTATAGACATTATAATAATATTACATTTCATGAACTGGCAACTCTGTAAAATTTAATATGTTCGCTGTCAAAATTTTGTACATATTGTTGAAATGAAAATTTAATTAATTCTTTAGAAGGGCTGAAAATTCAGTTTTTTATCGTGATCTGTACCTAAATAAACATATCAAAAACAGAATTTCTAAAAAGGCCTGACATTTATTTCATAACCTACAATAATTTGAAACGTATTGACGGCCAAGATCCGAGATGATCAAACTGAAGGGTAATACGTCTCTAATTGAAAACATGGAAAAGGATGATATCATTCAGGCAGTCGTGATTGCGGATAATTTTAATGACAACTTTGCCCCAGTTATTTCAAAATCGCCACTAGTAAGTTAATATTGGTTGAAGGAATTTCAGTTAGAATAGGACCTAAAATAAGATCCATATCGTAAGCAATATAGAAGCCCAACAGATTTCCCAATCAATGTGACCGATTTTTAGCACTCTTGGCTTTCGCTCTGTAGTTTGCCTATTCTCAAAAAGATATTCCGTGCGTTCCTCACTTCATTATTTTTTTTGGGGCCCCTTGAAAAAAACGACTAATAAGGTAGAAACTCCAAAGAATCAGGTGAAAGATAAATTTAGGAAAACGATGAATGCGAGAACAATTGAATGAGGTTCTACCATAAGCTATAAATGAATATAAAATTTAAAACATCCGCTTCTGTAAGTTTGTAGCAATTTCTAACACCTCCTGTAAACAGAACAGGCTATTAAACCTTTCAAGTCTTATTTCAAACTGGACTACAGATTTGATTTTTTAATATAAAAACCTTTGTCAAGTCATGTGTTATATTCACTATATTATTAGGCAATTGTTATAAATTGGTAAATTATATATTTATAACATTTACAAAATTAAAAAATATAAAATTCAATATGGAGTACAAAAATATCTTAAAATATAATGAAGCGCAAATTGTGTGACCTTTGACTTCACAATTCACTTACTAATTTATTAAATAAAATCATCATCTAAATCAGCCATACTCAACCATTTTTTCCTCTGGCCGCATTCCGATTTTTGCTTCTCTACGTGGGCCGCAAAATATTTATAGTGAACTGTAAATATAACACACACTATACTGCATACATATGTATGTATTATGATGTCAAAATAAAATTATTTCATTTTATGTAAATATATACATATGTATACATTTATTTTTCAAAGTAAAAAATAACAATGAACAACAAATAAAAAATACGTAAAAAGTTCACAAAAATATCAATGTATCCAAAATCTTAAATCGTTTACTTTAAAATTAATGTGAATTTTAATATTGAGTCAAACTTTTAATTATCTTCGTTAAAAATATTTGGTGACTATAATTATTTTGGGCCGAACATAAAAGATGATTGGGCCGCAGGTTGAGTATGGCTGATCTAAATTATAAACAATGATATTTTTTTTGATTTTTTTGTCATGATAAACTTAATAAGTTTATCGTAACAACAATTTATTTATTAATTAACGCACATGCGCCCGCTGGCACAGAGTTAAGAGTCCCTGGGGTAGGGGTATGCTGATACGATATAATGCAGTGCAGTGCAGGGCAGCTGTCACAGCATACGCCGGTTAAAAATGTTTTCTTCGCCTGCCTGCACCTGTCAATTCTATGCTGCCCTGCATTGCGTCTCAGGGTACACTTAGCCACGTTAGTGTTACTTTATTTTGTATAATTAATCCTGTATCGCTTCATATTTTATCAGCTTTGAATCATACCTAGAATTGGCAGCGAGAACACTTAAAAAGCAATTAATTTTTATTCTTATGTTTTCAGGCGCTTCTACCATTAGTTGGTGTCCCTTTGATAAATTACACTCTTGAATCTTTAGCGCAGTCTGGTGTTCACGAAACATTCTTGTTTTGCTGTGCTCATGTTGATTCAATTAGGGCCCATCTTCAGTAAGTATTATTTTTGTGTTTTGTTGACCCTATTATTTATTATAGTTATTTAAAATCACGCGCGAGGTCTGCGGAAAGCGACCACCGACCCCCGGGCCAATTCGCGGCCCTGATGGAGCAATAGAGTCAAACGCAGAAAGCGTTAAAAAGATTTGGAAGGATCATTTCTGCGAGGTGCTGAACCGACCGCCCCCCCAGGACCCTTTTGACGTAACCGAAGAGGCTACATCTATGGACCTCCCCCGAGTGTCCGGTATTTCAGACCGTACGCCCACACATGCCGAAATCATCTTGGCAGTGAAGAGGCTTAAAAACGGCAAAGCACCGGGTGGAGACGGAATACATTCGGAATTTCTGAAATGTGGTCTTAACGCCGTCCTACATCCTCTCTATCACCTGATGGCCAGGGTGTGGGACGGTGAGCGTTGTCCTAGGGACTGGGTGGACGGTGAGGTGTTAGCACTCCACAAAAAAGGTGATCCCCTCAGCTGTAACAATTACCGAGGCATAACTCTTCTCAGTATTCCTGGGAAGGTAATGGCACACATTCTCTTGGCGAGAATAAGAGGTCCCATTATGAAAATACTTAGGAAAAATCAAGCGGGCTTCCTCCCTGGAAGGTCGTGTGCGGACCAAATACACAATCTTCGATGTCTCCTCCAGCAGAGCAATGAATTTAACAGTGCTCTTGCTTGTTGTTTCGTCGACTATGAGAAGGCATTTGATAGTCCGCACAGACCCTCTTTGTGGAGGATACTGGATGCCTACGGGATTCCGCCAAAGATTGTGGCCATTATCAAATCCTTACATGAGAATAGTGCATGTTGCGTGAGAATCGGTGACTCAAATACCGAATGGTTCGGGGTCACTACCGGAGTGAGACAGGGGTGCGTTCTTGCACCGTTCCTGTTTATTATTATCCTTGACTTCATACTTCGCAGGTCAATTCCGCCTGATCGAGGTGTGGCTGTTGGTCCCGGTCTGAAGCTGTGTGACCTTGAATATGCCGATGATGCTGTAATATTCGATAAATCCATTGAGGGCATCCAGGAGACTATTGATGGGTTAGGAACTAACTCAGGTCGCATTGGTCTAAAAATTAATACTAGTAAGACCAATGTGATGTGTAACCAAACCTGTCATGACTCTGATAGGACCCTTACTAGCGCGGGACAGATCATCGAGAGGGTTGACAGCTTCAGATACCTCGGCGTACATATCCCCGAAGACGGTAGTACAAAAAACGAGCTCGCCATTCGTTTAGGAATGGCTGGAGCCACATTCAACTCAATGCGGACTGTCTGGGACACACAGCTGTACTCGATTAAAACCAAATGCCACTTGTTCAACGCTTGCATTCTGCCGGTAATGCTTTACGGTTGCGAATCATGGCACCTGACGAAGACTCAGAAAAACCGTATACTGAGCTTCGAGAACAGATGCTTGCGTCGGATAATGGGGGTGAGGTGGTTTGATTTTGTGAGGAATTCAGAGATAAGGGAGCGTGCAAGACAGCGTCCCGTCACGTCAGTGGTTATGGAGAGACGTTGGAACTGGCTGGGTCACGTGCTGCGGATGCCTCCGGAAAGCCTCAATCCTGCCTGCCTCTTCTTTCGACCGGTGGGATTCCGGCGTCCTGGACGTCCGTCGGGTACTATCCATAGGATGTACTCGGCGGAACTGAGGGATGCTGGCATGTCATGGGAGGAAGCAAAGCTATTGGCGGGAGACAGGGAAACATGGAGGTGCCGCGTGGCGGCCATATGCTCCACATAGGGAGCGAACATGGCCAAAGAAGAAGAAACATATCTCAGATTGATTAATGTAAAATTAATTTTGATATCTTTGTTATTCCACTTGTGCATATTTGACATGTGTTTTGCCTCTTTGAGAAACATAACATCGCAAGATTTACAAATAAACTAAAAATTGATTCTAATTCTTAAGTTATAAATTACTTTATTAGCGACTGATTATTTGTTTCATTCTGCTTGTCTTTTCTTAATTTGAGCTTTATTTTTTATTATATATAAAATGTAATGAGTCCTGCTGATATTTTTCATGTTTTATTTTAATACAAATTTTAGTATAAACTATTAAATGATAATAATTTTACTTAAGCAAGGCAAAACAAAAAAAAAAGTATTTTTTATATCAAATATGACGAATTATGCCGCAAATTTGTTGGATTGGCCTGTCTCAGCCTTTAAATTATCCGCACAGCGAACCTCTCGTCTTAGAAGGAACATTGGTTAGAACTAATAACTCTTACGTTTTGCTTTAGAAAATCTATTGATGAAAAGGCTTCTTGGAGTGTCAGTATGGTTTTACATATTGTCGTGTCTGAAAGCTGTAGATCACTCGGCGACGCTCTGAGAGATTTAGATGCCAAGGGACACATTCGCGGATACTTCATTCTCACAGGTGTCGATACGATTTCTAATGTCCAGCTTATTCCATTGATGGAAAAACACAAGTGAGTTTTTAACTTAAAATATTATTTCAAAATGATTAACACTGAAACCATAAGTGACACTCATAGTCATATTTACCAGGCGTATCTGGCAAAAATGAGCTTTCTTAACCCTTCAAAGACGAGAGCTTTTTTCCGATAAAAAAAATATTTTATAAGCCATATTGAAGTCACGGATAACTTTTATTCCTATCAAAAATTTAAAAAAAAAAACGCTAAGTCGTTGTATAGAAACCCCGCATGACTATATGGTCATATGAGCTCATCCTTTTATTACCGTGCAATATTGAGTACGGACAGTAGTAAGGACAAAAGTGACCGTATGGGCTCGCAAACATTCGGGGTCGAAATACAGCTAAACGTGATTTTTTTTAAAAATATTTACAATTTGACCTCTTTAGATCAACATAATTTCAATACAAATATATTAGCAAAATAACTGTAAATAATTTTATGTTTTTATAAAAAAATAACTAACAGTTTCAAAAACTAAATTTAAAAAAACGGAAAATCAAAAAATCACATGTGCTTTTGGAGGCCGTTTCTGTCCCCACGGCTGATGACCAACTGTAGTCTGCACCCTTCTTAACCAAATATGAGCGAAAGCAACGATATTCAGGTAGAAAAAGGATGAATAGTGGATAACAGATTAAAATAACAAAGTATTTTAGCTCTACAGTTTTTAATAATTTTATTCGTTGATAGCTATTTCGGCTTGCGCCATCGTCAGAACTATGTTTAAACTAATGTTTTGCTCAGCTATATATACTGGCTCTGAAGAGATACACAATGCATCAAGTTATTCGCTCTAACATCCTAATTATAATTACAATATTACACTTATCAAAGAACGATTAACAATCTGGGTTTATTTCTTAAAACATTAATTAGGATAAAATTTATATTTTAAAATATTTTATCCTAATTAATGTTTTAAGAAATAAACCCAGATTGTTAATCGTTCTTTGATAAGTGTAATATTGTAATTATAATTAGGATGTTAGAGCGAATAACTTGATGCATTGTGTATCTCTTCAGAGCCAGTATATATAGCTGAGCAAAACATTAGTTTAAACATAGTTCTGACGATGGCGCAAGCCGAAATAGCTATCAACGAATAAAATTATTAAAAACTGTAGAGCTAAAATACTTTGTTATTTTAATCTGTTATAAATGGAGTTCTACCAAGTAAATGCCAAATCAATTAATAAAATGAATAGTGGAATCAATAGACAACGGTGTTTACTGTGACCATATGGTGACGGTCGTCCTTGGAGGGTTAAATAGTTTTTATATTATTATGATTGAATAGTATAAAAAGGTTAACGTGTTGATCAAATAAATTTCATTTAAACCATGTTTAGTCTTTCTTGAATTGTGCTTTATACTTCATCTCTGGAGTTCATTTTTCATTTCATGCAAGAACAATAGTATTAATACAATGGTTTCTTGATATAATAAACAATGTGCGTGTGCGGAAAAAATATTTTCATCGCGTTGAAAGTGATTATGCATTTTATATTTAATTTTATCACAAAAATGTTTATATTTGTGGGAAACAACTTTACTATAGACCACATAGTCAATTTTCAATTTTAAAACCGTTGAATCTTAACTTTTAACATTCAATGCCACACAAGCATACAATTAAAGGTTTCAGTTTGGTATTGGTTGTACAATTAAGTGGTATCTTCCAATGCAAAGAGTTAAAAATAATAGCCCGATTATAATAATTAATAATAAAAAAATACATTTAATTGATTTGGATCCATAGTCGAAGTGCAAACAGTAAAAACTGAATTCAATACATACATATACTATGATAGGATGAAAAATAGTAAATCACATGTTTATGAATACCTGACCATGACCTGATATTTTTTTATTGTTCATGTGGTGAAGTTTTGGGATTTCAGAACAAAATCAATGTTGCCAAAATGATTGTTTGAGATGTAAAAAGAGATCGTCTCAAACATTACCAATCGAAGCCTATGAAAACATTTGTTTCCATTTAATTTTTATTGACTTTAGGGAAATCTGTAAGAAGGATAAGGAAGCCGTGATGAGTCTCATATACAAAGGTGCAGCTCCTGGTCATCGGGCGCAAACGGCAGGTGAAACTGTTCTTCTAGCAGCAAATGCCAAAACGAACAGAGTTCTCTTACATAAAAAACTACCTCCTACAAATAATCCTCAGAAGACATCTTTCCCTCTGGTAAGTAGAAAATTCATTTGAGAAAATTCCAATATTTTTCTTTTTTTCTAAACCTTGTCTGTTACCAAGCTGGAGCATTTATTTAACAGGAACTAGTTGTAGGTTAGTCACTCTACTTCTCTATTTGAGAAGGGCAAGGAAAGAAAGTAAGGAGGGTAAAAAATATTGTTTTCAATATAGAATTTATGTAATGTTCTTAAAAATATTAAACCAAGGAAACTTTATGTTGTTAACGTTAAAATTTACTAGTGATTTCAGAAGAAACTAGAAAATATTGACCTAAACTTGTTTGACTATCATGTTTCCTAGAATAAAAAATAGCAATATCAACAAACAAAAAAACACGTTTTTGTAGTTGTTGTTTAACTTTCAGTTTTTTTTTATTTATTTTAGGAAGTATTTCTTGAGCATTCAGATATAGCTATACACAGTGACTTAATAGATACGCATATTGCTATATGCTCTCCTGCCGTGTTGCCATTGTTCGCTGACAACTTTGATTTCCAAACTCGGGATGATTTTGTGAAAGGAATTCTTATGAACGAAGAGATACTTGCGAGTACTATTTACTGGCATAACTTAAAAGGGGATCAATATGCCGCACGTGTCACCAATTGGCAAATGTACCAAACTGTTAGGTGAATTAAATAATTTTTATTTTATTATTATTTGCACATTCAATCTTTTTGTGTTGCTTGGGTATTATTGACAAATAAAGTGGACTATGCACAGAATGAACTACATTTTAAAATCCTAAACATTGAAACTTTAACATTGTAAGAAGAACAAAAAGATTGTAGCAGTGGCGTAACTATAAAATTTGGGTCCATACGCAAAAGTTATCAAAGGGCCCCTATTTTTATTTTGTTACAAAAATAAAATATATGCAAAAAAGGACGACTTTGAAGTGTTTCCAGGATTGTGTAGTCGTAAGTCTGGTATTCGGGTATTTTTCCGGAGGCGGTTGATGGAATCTACTAGAATGATCTGATGTTATACAGATATGTTAGTGAAATATCAAAAAATCAATTTGGAGTCGAAGACGGTTTTTATGTAAATCCAGAGTCGTCTTTTTTTTATCTGACTCAACAGCTTTTGTAAATTCCTAATTTTCGACAGGTCAGATTCACTTTCAATTCTCTTTTTCCATTTAGCCAAGATGTCATACGCAGATGGGCTTTCCCTCTTGTACCAGATATGGGGATATCAAAACAGCATCAGACATATATGCTTCTAAGAAATTATGTCTATAGAAATAGAGATGTCACACTCGCAAAGTATGTATAATATTTGTCTTATGAATTGGTCCGTAAATTTGTGGAAGTTCATTTCTCATTTTTCATATTTCAAATCAAAATTAATAATTTAATATATCGCTGCAAAGTATCTTCAGACTAAAAGAAAAAGTCCCGCTCTTACTGTCTCTTTTATAAAGTAAAACATTTTAATCAATATCTATAGATAGATTTTTTTTTTTTTTTTTAACCATGTCCGCTCCCAATGTGGAGCATATGGACTCCTAATGGAGTTTATCTCAACAGAAGTGTTTCTACGAGAACTGCTTGTTACTCAGTTGCTCAACCTCTCTTTTTCCAAAGAGAGTAGGGATGTGGTCGAGTGGTCAACGTTGTTGGCTACCGCTACAGAGGGCCCGGGTTCAGATTTTTTTATTACACGTCACTATAGTAATAAATTTTATACATTTTGTATTTACATACTTGAGATTTAGTTATTACTGTTTCGATTACCTATATATCGTCTACATACTGCCAGAAGGCTTTAACTCAAAAACTGGCCGTTTTGAGTGATGAATGCAGGTAGATAAATTTTAACATGCCATATTTTCTAAAAAAACAAGTTTGGCCATATTCTGTATATTTTTACACTACTCGATTCCATTCAATGTTATTATTGACAAAAATAATTAGAAAAGAATTAGCTATCAATATCGAATTCCATGAAATGGTTGGAACAATAAGTACTTTGACTATTAGAACTATTTGACATTGATATATTAGAATTTAAATTTTCATAACTAAAGTAAAATCTGTTTATCTTAGTATGCCTAGATGAATGTTCTATGTTCTTTAATTATTGTAACTTCTACTTGTGTTTTCAGGGGTTGTGAATTGGAAGAAGATGTAGTTATAGCTAAGGGTTGTAAAGTTGACGAGAGTACAATTATATCGAGATCAGTCATCGGAGAAAACGTGCATATAGGTCGATCATGCAAAATAATCGACAGTTTTATCATGGCCGACACTGTCATAGCGGACGACTGTCAAATTGAAATGGCTGTTTTAGGCGTAGGATGCAAACTCAAGAAAGGTGCTAAAATTAATGGCTCAATCTTCGGTCCAGGCGTTCAAATCGACGAAAGTGCTCAAGTGAATGGGCTCTTGGTTCAGTGTACTTCCTCAGGAGAATGTAAGTCTTGTACTTGTATGTATATCATTACTGTCATTAACTGAGGTTTAATTAAGAATCAGTATTCAAGTAATAAGAATATTCAAAAAAGTTCTCAACAATAATGTTTAATAGTACTTTTGTTGTGAGATCTCTATAGGTTTGTTGTTAGTGAATAATAGACTGAGTAGAAATCGTATATAGATTTTTTTTAGAGGTTTGTTTTTCGAATTAGCAACAATTTTTTCCAGTGACAGGTAATTTGACAGCTGATTGTTGCTTAGTTTGTTTTGCCATTTCACCATGAATAGACTTACACCAGAACGCTTGAAAATGTATTGCTTCAAAAATGATGCTGGCTCAATCGAACTGCTTTAATGTGGAAGAGCTTGGTTTCCACAAGACGGCGTAACATGCCATACAGCACGTGCCACAATCAAATTATTGAAGGAAACATTTGATGAGCGCATACTTCACGTAATGGACCTGTGAATTGGCCTCCAAGTTCTGTGGTTTCAACAAGACGGCGCAACATGCCACACAGCACTCGCCAATAGTTGGCTGTCACTGGAAAAAGAACAAACCTCTAAAAAACACCCTATACAATCATGTCTCTCAAAGCTAATGCGTCCTTCCTAAAAAGTATGTACTTCATTGCTTGAGAAAGTAAAAGCCATCACACACCATTGTTCTCTTAACTCCACATTATATAGATTTATTAATATGCTATATGTGTCACTTAATTCTGTGACTGTTCGGTTGTTGGTTATGAATTTATTAATTCAGATTATGGTAATTACGTTTTTTTAAAATTTATACATATTTCTTACCTGGATTGCGCGAGGTAAAGAGATTATTTAGGCACTCTTTATAATATCAAAATGGTGTGAAATACATCTTGTTCTGAAATTTTGTATATTTATTTTTTATTGAATTGTTGCTCTATGTAAACTTTGCAGCATCACAAAAGCTTGGAGAATTCGCATACACCCTTTCCGAAAAGCAAAACACATGGGACACAGAGTCAGCAGACTCGGATGATTCCGCTTGCAATGCTAAAGACGGGGGACAGATCGGGCTCTCCGACAGATGGTGGGATCAAAAATCTGACAGATATTCAGTGTCGTCTGATGATAAGTCAAGCCACACTATGTCACCGGTACCTGATGATTCTAATTGTAAGTTAAAAAAGTGATTGCTGCCAAAATACCTAACAGAGACACAAAGAAGCGCTTATATTTATCAGAAAGGCATATCAAAAATATAAACCACTTTTTGCATGATATCAAATCCACATTATTTATCAAGATCAAAATCTGTTTTACCTACTAGCTGGCACTGTCAACTGTGGCATTATCGACATTAGTACAAAGAGTGTTTTATTTTTTTTGCTAATATCTACATAAACTTTGCATTCTTTGTTTTCCTTATTATTTCATACCTGATTTTTTTTTTGCATGGCTTTTGAAATAACACATTTATTTGATCATTGTTTATACTCTTTGTTTGTTTTTTTATAATAATGAAAAATTAATTTTAATAAATAAAAGGATAAGATTAATATTTACTATCGATTGAACTGAAACATATTTCATTTTCAGTGTTCCTTCAGGAAGTAATCGACAGTTTGGCACGAGGCTACGAAGACAAACTGAACTGTGACTATTTAATATTGGAAATTAATTCATCCCGCTACGCTTACAACATGGCACTGCAAGAAGTCAACTTCTACGTGGTCCGCGCCTTATTCAATTTACCGCCGATGAAAGCTCCCGCCAACATAATGTCGACGTTCAAAGATTTGATGAACTATTTCATGCCGATCGTGAAGAATTATATCAAAGGAGCAGAGGCCATGATGGATTGCTTGAGGGCTGTAGAAGTACGCGATGAGAAATATTTTCACACCACTAAATTATTACCTAGCACATCGATGGCCTGGTACCATAGAACGATAATTCAAAACATTGATGTTTTGAATTTGAATTGTTCAAACTATGTACATTCTCACAGATTTTGTCACTAACGACCCGGGTTTCGCCTGTAGATGCCGAAAGGCGAAACCCGGGTCGTTAGTGACAAAATCTGTGAGAATGTACATAGTTTGAACAATTCAAATTTAATATTGAAATTCCACCAAGCACCTTCAGTCGAAATCTTAAAATATAAAATTGATGTTTTGGGTTATATTTAACCATTATATTCGAATACCTCAACTCTCTCAATCTTTTTCTCAATCTCTCAATCTTTTTATAATGGAAATATAATCAATCTCTCAGTTCCGAAACTCGAAATATTGTATTAACCCTTTAAGTGCCGCGAGATATTAATATGGCGGTACCCAGTAGGCCGCAAATTTCATCGAATAATAAAACCTATCAAATATATCCTTTTTTGTAAATATATTGAAAGTGTATCATAAAGACTTACCAAATAAATATACAGTGTGTCATTTGTGTCGCCATGATCATAGAATATTACAAATTTATAACAAGTAATTGCATACGTAACTTTAATTTTTAAGTATATAAAGTCAACGAAATTTCAAAACATTACGACTAAACTAAAGGGGAAGTTAACGTATCCCAAAATATTTTATAGTCTACATGCAGTAATGCATTTCCCAACCCTGCATAGCGGCGCATTTTGGTTGCCTGACAAAACTCTTTTTGAAATCAATTTTATATTGGTAATATTTATAATTTGTCACTTTTAAGTATTTTATTATCATGGGAAGAGACGTCTTTGTGTGAGAAAATATTTTTTTTTTTTAATAATCGATCTTGGCCTAGTCTAATGAGTTAAAGTCGAGCGTGTAAACATGCTCATTTTGTATGGCCGCCCTGAGGGCACGGAATCATAGAGCGCGTTAACACCTCGTGGCATAGATCGGGTTAAAGGTTCTGTTGACGTTTAAATAAATTTGAATTGAATTGAGATAATTGACTAAATGAATCACTAAAAAGATGAGAAATATAATAATGATCAGTTTTTTACAATTCAGTTCAAATGCGTCAAAACTTTGGTCAACCATATTCCAAAACTAACTATTTCTAGTTGTAGCACTGTGGAACTAAGCTATCGATATTAGTATATATTATCATTAAAATAAGTCACTTGTCTCATTTCACATTATAAGTATTAAACAAAATTGATTGGGAAATGTTTTTTGCAACAATCGTTAAACATTTCCAGGAGAGCTGCACCCAAGATGTCGTGTCGGAGAATCGAGTCGGCCAGGTGATACATCTCCTCTATGACAAAGATGTCGTGAGCGAGGACGCCATCTTAAAATGGTACAACTGTATTGTAGACGAGAAGAGCGCTCTTTCGCAGCAAGCGAGTCTCGTAAAACTTGTGGACTGGCTTCAAGAGGCCAGCGAAGAATCGGAAGATGAAAGTGATTGATTTCTAAACCCGCAACTTGTACATGAATAAAAGCAAAACCTAAATTTATGCGTTTATATATTTTTATGGTTACAATAAATTTTGTTTGTTTTTACTCTGTACATAAATAAGCTTGTAATATTTTGTATGTACATAGCAAATCTATCTTATAAAATATATATTTTTTTAAGTGTACAGTTTTATTTACTAGTTACAACAAATTTCTTCGCTTGAAAACGCTTGTTTTCAGTTTCTTGAAAATATATTTATGACTGATTGATATCTTTTAAAATGCACTACAATTTCTATTTATATGACCTAAAACATTTTGGCTTCGAAACATAACTGAAAATGAATATACATGGCATTGTGAATCTTGTGTATAAATTATTTTTATAAAAATAAGCAGCTCGATTTTGAAAATTTTCTCAGAGTATAAAACTATTCTTTCATGAGAGACAATTGAAGAAGAGTCATTACAGATATCGTCGACAAGTCGGCCAAGACGGCTTCGATGTTCTGTGCGGTGCGCACCTGACAGATGCTCTCCCTCCGAAAAGAGACGATTGCGACTGCCAGAAGCGGAAGAGGCTCCAAGGAGTCCCTAGCCAATACCATGTCCCACAGAAGCAGCAATTGTTCCGGAGGTAAGTGTCCGCTGAATGCTCGAACCAGCCATTTGAGGACAACCCGAATACTTGCACATAAAAAGTTTTCCATTTTTTAAATTCAATAAAACAGCATGCAAGCGTTAGCTAAATTGGTATTTACTTAGTTAGAATTGATAAAGCACAGTATTTACTTTCACAAGATTTGTGTAAATATGTAAATATGTAGATGTTTTGTTGTGACCACATAATTCTTATGCCGATACGGTATAATAGCTAACAACCATAATACATGCATGTCTAAAGACATAACAATGAACATCTGTGTTGCCCTACACTGATTTAGATTTTTTGCCGTGCAATCTTTAATATTTTTAAGAAGAAGAAGAAGCTATAGCAAAAGAAGTAAAAAAAACTGGACTTACGGCTCAACATTTACACTCCTGAAGTGAGACCAGAGAACCGGTTCATAAGCTTGTAATAACCGTTCATATAGTAAACACAACGACACTATGCCCTGTAGATGTAAATAAATTATTAGGATTAAAACAAAAATGATTGTACAACAATGAGAACATGCTAACTAAAAACCATTTCAATATTTGAACTTATACTATCTATTATTGTTTTAGTATTGTTTTAAAGTTTTTCATAATTCAATGATTTTTGAATAAATTATGAATTAATAAAAATATAATAAACAATTCAACCTTCTTAAATCGTCACTACTATAAACAAATAATTCTAAAAAAAATTCACAAAAAACTTCATAAACCATAGCTGATAACTAGAAACATTTATCACTTTTTATCTGTTCACTATCAATTCTTGGTGAAAAGGCATCATATTAAAACAATACAATACTTTTTTGGACTTATTACACATTATTAAAGATCAGGTTTTTCTCATCGTGAGCATTATCAACTAATCGTTTAGACCAAGGGCGGCGTACATAGGAACCGCACTAAAATTTTAGCACTATTCACTCATTTAGACTTAGTTTTTCAAGGCGCCTTGCACACAAGCGCAGAAATTCTCGAGCCGGCCCCGTTTAGACCTACTTATAATATATTAATAAAAATATACAGTTTTCAATATTTATGAATATTAGATTTAAAATGCTCACTCGCTGGGTAAAACTGATCATGAAATATTAAAGTTCGTGTGATAAATATTAAATATTGCATTATATTTTCATAAAAATTCTATGCATTCAGAAATATTTAAAAAAAATATCCTTACCTGGGGGTGAGTGGATATATTATGAAGTTGATGCCAGTACCTTATGTAAAACGATCTGAATGTGAAATACAGTTTTACTGGATCATCGTATAGGTAGCAAAAAGGAGTAGCTAAAAAAAAGAATATATTAGAATATTAATATGCCCTGTCAAAAGTAAAAATGCACCGTTCGAATTTGCGTGTACATACCGTACATTGAAAATCCATGGAAAGGTATAACGCCACTCGGTGGAAAGTTTATTGAGCAGTCGGCTCCCGACTGTTTCCCTTTTATTGTTGTAGTCATCGGCACTCCGAGGATATGTTTCAAAGTTGCCTGAACTTCCGTGTCACGTGAAAAGCAAAGCATTACCTGCAAATGAATAAATATATGTGATTTCTTAACCGTCAGAATATCTCGCAAATAAATCATTAATAATATGTCTCGAATACCGCGTGTTTTTGAGGGAAATAATTTTTCCTAATATACACTCGAATTCGACATTTTAAAAACTTATCTTGACTCAGTATAGATTGCAACACACATATTTATGAAAATATTGCTTATATTCCATTGGAATACCAAGTATTTGATTTTTTAAATTTCTTGGACATCCATGTCCATTTGAAATCCAAGCGGTTATATAAAGTGTAGTGAATAACATTTACCACAAGTAGACTTTTTCAATGTTCTCAATAGCTCAATGAAAAGCATAGATGTAATTTCAACAGCCTAATTTCATTTCTCATCCCTCAGATTAAGAATTTTTTTTTTTTTTATTAAATGCAACAATGGACAGACAGGCCCTCTAATAATGGATAATATACCGACAAGATATACAAAAAATAAAATATACATTCCACTTTTATTTAATAAATCAGAACCGGTTTCGCTCATGATGAGCATTATCCTTATTTTTAAGTATAATTATTATACAGGTTAAAATTATGGATTTTTTCTCATGTGTTCTTGTTGACCGCTGAAATTTTATACTTAACTCAATATTCATTTAAGCAGTAGACATTAGGATACTCTAATCTATATTTTGCAACCGCACGTGAATAGCAGGGGTTCTCAGTCTGAATTTATGCATACATATTTTTTGACAAAGATCTAGTAAAACTTTATCAAACACTTTACTAAACAAAAATTACATTGCATTGATTCAAGAATTTCATACTGACTACACTAATGCTTGGTATTTGAAAGAAAGACCTTATTTTATTTATGTGGTCAGCTTCTTTTCCTTTGCTTTCGAAGATGGCTGCTTAATAGTATTAACCAGGGCTGTGGAGTCGGGTAAAAAAAACTTTGACCACAGCTTTAAATTAAAAACTGACTTTGATTGATTTTTTCAATCATTCCCGTTTATCTTAAATGTATTCTATCATATCATCTTTAGTCAGCCTAACATCCTGTGGCAAAACTATGGACTCATGGAGGTATATGGTTTGAATACACATCATTAAATATTTTTTTAAGAAATGGGTCGGAGTCGTAAGATTTTTCTGACTAACTTTGACTTCAATTCTGGAAAAAACACAACTCCAGGCTCTTACTATGTTGAAAATTGTATTAAATATATTATGTACATAAGTGCGAACAATCAAAATTTACAAAATAATTATGAAATCGTATTTTTACAAATCATGTTTTAATAAATTTCTAAAAATCAATATTTTAATATAACTACTATAATTCATTAGCTACAAGATAAAGATTAACTGCAACACTCCCACATAAGAAGTGTAAATAAACTTTCAAAGCACCGTGAACATAATGTCTAACATAATGGAAATATACAGGCGTTATCATTGTCGCTATCTCCCCCAGTATGCAACCATTATCTCCCCTTCTGTCCCATATGCTTAAAGCCGAGAGTGGATTAGTCATTCGCCCTAAAAGATTTTTTAAATTTATTGAACACTATTACCTGATATAGTAAATCTTCAAATACAAAATACTGATCATCATTAGACGCCGTCAGCTGAACATCTTTGAAAATCAATTTATCAATCATCAGGTCGATCTGAATGACGGATGTTTTCAAAGATTTGTAGTATTCGACATGCTGCAAGATCACGTCCATATTTTAGTTATTATATTGATAAAATAATAATAAGTAGTATTGAAAAAACTGTTCGGTAAATTCGTGTTTAGTCACTTAAAAGATTTACCTGGGGATAAACATCAGTTCCTAAAACTTGCGCCCAGATTTGTGCTCGCAGACATCTTGGGCAGCCGCGTTTGAGATACTGCTGTGAAATTGGAGCGTATCCTAATGCTACAACTCGCGAACCCAACGCCACTCTTTCCGCTTCTAATGTAGGAAATCCTACAATGGAGCTGGCCATACTCGGGTTCACTCCGAGCATTGGCTCTCCGCGAGACATCTCTACGTATTGAGCTCTCTAAAATAAAATGAACCGGTAAGAAAATGATGCCCCTAAGATCGTATCATAGATAGATAAAAAAATGTTTTACTTACAAGTTGCTCAAGTGTTTTTACTTTCAGTGGTATGTGTGAAAATTCCCATTTAGGTTCTCCTCTGTAATAGAATAAAGAGAGTTATCACCAGAAAAATAAGAATCAAGTAAAATTTTGTTTTTGAATAGTTTCTCACTCGAGCCGTTCATATCCTGGTCCTGACAATGATAGCAAGACTTCCAAAAAATCTTTGGGAGCATAAACTGGCCGATATTTAGTCAAATCTGTAATAAAATATTTCATAATATTATAGCGACGCATTTCAACACTTGAAGAGATAACCTTTCCAGTTTCAATGGATTCAGTGGTTATTAGTGGTAAAGTTTATAAATTAATTAATCCTCTGGTCATGTAACCAGGTGTGACATGTGTTTCACCTCTTTCTTCCGATTAACTATATAATAATTTTACTTAAAATAGGAAAAAAGGAAAAATTATGAAAAGAGAAGAAAATACTGGCGATGCCTTGAGTCAAATTTCAATATCTACTATAAGTAACATATGGAATAAGCTTATACTCCAATAAGTCGTGGATAGTGTGAAAACTGAAGGAGTTGAAATGTTGGGAGTTGAAAAACACATCACATCACAACCTTAAAATTTTCCATAAGAGGCGGATGGATGCCCACTGCGACAATGTGTAATGTTGACATCACTTGTAGGGCTCAGTGCTATGAGAGGTCAATCCTTGTGATTTTTCAGAAATTAAGGCACTATAAATAAATATTCACAAAAGATTTACGAATACATTTGTAACAAAATACCAGTATCATATGTGCTGAGTTCATTCCATTTCTCAGTCAATTCGTCACGATCTGGTGCAACTCTTAGTTTAGCCAGTGATATTCCAAATTCAGCACACATTGAGTTTAGGGATTTGTGTATTCTTTTTTCCCATTGCGTATTCGCTTTACGCATGTAAGAAAACCGGTCTACCTATAATAAAAACGACCGACACTTAAATAGATCAATTAAAGACTCACGATGGAAAAGGTTGTTATTGCCAAGAATTTACATTTTTTTTATGTTGGTGGTTCCCATTCTGCAATAATTTGGCAGTTAAGATTATTAGTAAAATATTTTTCACTATAGAAAGGTAGCCTCAATTCAGTGGACTTGGTTGGGTTCACTCTCAATATAAAATTAAAATTGATAACTTAGTGATTCCACAGGAATTCATCTAGAGTTCACTCTCATTTGCTTATACTGATGGAAATGCTTTTGGCGCTTTGATTCTTTTCTATTACGAGTCTCTGAATAGAAAAGAGTTACATGACTTTAAAAGTAGCTCACATTTACAAATGGGTTGAGCTTCTCTGGTCCGAAATGTTCGGTGCTCAGACATTACTTATCAATGGTTATTTAAGAAATCATGACAAATGTGGCTTTGCCCTATACCTTTTCTGGCCTTTGTTGAGACCTTATCCACTGAAATACAGTATTTCGTAAATCTGTTTCTAAGCCCTTTTCCTTCATCCCAAACAACAAAGTATCTTTAAATTCGTCTTTAGTGACACTGGATGATGCTGCCAATTTCTGAAACGAAAAACATTTGAGCTTTGTTCATGACGTATTGTTAGCATAGTATTTCGATGGATACATGTCGTCAAATTTAATGTGGACCTGGACATCACTGTAAAATGATTTGTACATTGGCATATTTTTAATTTCTTCTGCTAGTTTTAATGCTGTATGGTGAATACTTTTTTGTTTGATCTCATCCATTGTTTTAAAATATGTAGAATAACGCGAATAAATCACAGCACCTTTATTCAATGATAAAATATTGTTATTTTTCTACACGAAAAAAGCTGATGGTTACTATAGAAACACCTTGTTGAAATTGAAAATAGGCGCCAATTAGAGTAAAAAACAAGGAATCAAATAAAAAATATTGCATAGAGTATAATAGTAGAATATTCAATTGTGACTTGAAGTCATTTTCCGTATAGTGCATTTTGGGTTAATGTATACGGCCAATTACGAATATTTTAACAACATTATAATAATTTAAATGTAAATAAATTATGTTGAACGCGTCATAGCAAAAATACAAATCCTTACATTGCTCCAGCATTATAATAAGTAATACGAAGGAGAAAAATCACTTTTATTCTGTAATAGGGGATCCATTATTTGAAAGTGGGTCACAAAACTTTGATGTCTGGCAATACTGCCCATGAATCAGTCAGTCGTAAATGGATTTTGGGAGAATTTAGTTCATTTTTTTACACGTAATAGATCGGGAAATGTTATAAAGTTGATACTTTCGTTGTGATTGTGTATATTTTAATTTTCAACAATGGATTTCGGATCAATTCTACACGCTGCACAAAAAAATGAGAAGTCGACGGGTAGTGCGGTAAGCTAATAATCTTTTCAATATATTGTTGGTGAATATTATGATAATTTATTCCCAGCTGTCAGAAAGACATTTAGTTATATTTCACGTATCTCTCAGTCATTTTTATGTGGCGAGTGCGAATAATATGTCCCTTTCTGTTGTTAGAATGAAGCATATGATTCTCGATTTGAAACGTTTCCAAACGTATTGAAAATTCATAGATTTATCTCATTCAAAACACAGGAAAAACTTCTATATTATTAACGTTTGTTATTTAGTTTCATCCTTTAGAGCTATCGGCTTAGACAGTTCTTCGTAATTTAAGGCGAGGGTGGCATTGTGAAGGTTGCACTGTCATATTTTCAGTGTTATAAAATGGGGTTATGTCTGATAATATTGGAGGGAATAACAATATCAAGGATTTTGTTCTTGTTCCTGGGCTAAACCAAATCCCTTTTCGGTCACCTATGTGGTTTTTTTAAGCAGGTCTATTATTTAATTTAGAAGTGTGCATTATTTTATAATTAATTGTATTATATTATTAGAATAATGATTTCATAGATCAATATCGTTTAGCCAAATGGCCATCGCCAAAGTACCATTTTCGAATATGTACATTTCCTGGCTATATTTGTACATGTAATATATTAATTATAATACAGAAGCATGAATGTGTTTTTTATTCTTATTTTTTAATAAGCAATTGCTTAACTAATATCTTAATTAGCATATTATCTGCTGTTAAGATATTCAATATGCTATACTTTGTTAGCTAGTTTTCGACTATTTTTGTTTCAATTTACTATTTCAGAGTGCGTATTACAAGACGAAGTTTGAGCCTCCGAAGAAGGAAAATAAATCGAGAACACTATCTTCAAATATTCAAAAATTCCTCGCCAAAAAAGAAGAAGAAGAAAAATCAAAAGTCGAGGAGGCAAAAAAGAAGCGAAATGAGCTGCTCGCGATGAGGGACACAAAGGCGACTAATAAAATCAAAAAAATGTTAAAAGTCATAAAGTCCGCCAACAAATCAGTTTTAGAAGACGCCATCGACAATGTGAACACTGCGGTTACTGTAAACGGACCTGATCAGCCTGATGAGGACGATTACGGTTATGTGTCGCAAGAGGCGTCGGCGTTTTATTCCAAAATGATGGATAAATATAAAAGTATACCTGAAGAAGATAAAAAGTTTTCAAGCAGTAAAAAGGTCACGAATACTGATTTATTGGTTACAAAAAATCGTGTCAGAGCGGCCATACTGAGGCATCAAGAAGAGGAGTCTCTTCCCCACAAACGGAAGAGAAGATCCCACAATGGTACAAACGATCGACCCATCTCTCCTGATTGTGAGTATTTGCAAGATTTTTTTTTTAACCATGTGAATCACAGGGGCTTACTCCAAAAATGCATGTTTTGTGTATAGTCACTTCAGTCTACCTCTTTATCTTTGACCTCATGTGTATCGCGTCCGTGTCAAAATTCTAGCCTATATTAACAGAGATATAGAAGCAAAGCGTGGAACATGGGCGCCATGTACTATTTTTAAAAGCGATACACACATATGGCATAAATACATTTCATTTATTCAAAGTAAAGTTGTTGAAATTTGTATTTTTGCTAGCTCAATGTTTGGAAATTGCAGATTCTCACGAAGAAGAAAATGTCAAAAAAGAAGAAAAGCCAAAACCCAAAAGGCCTGCTCCGCCTCCCTTGGATTTCAACGAGCTCCTAAAAATTGCTGAAAAGAAACAGTTTGAACCTGTTGTAGAGACTAAAAAGCCAGAAAAGACAGATGAACCAGAAAGATTGATGACTAAGAAGCAAAAGAGAGAGCAAGAAGAACTGAAATCATTTAGAGAAGCAAAATTGAAAAGAGATCAAGAGAAAGCGTTGAATGTAGGAGGTTCGTATTTCAATTTATTCATCCATTTTGTTGCAATTTTAAAATAAGACTATCTTGTATACATATTTTATTAAATATTTTTAGTGAATCTTTGACAAGATTTAAAGTGTCCCCTTTCTTTACAGGAAGTACATTAATGAAAAAACCTGCACCGGTTGCTCCTCCGCCCCGACCGAAGCCCACAAACCCTCTTCAAATAAGAATTCCAAAACTATCAGACAAATCCAATACTGATACAAAGAAACCTATCTCCGCCCCGGTGCCAAGCGAAAAATGCAAGGTTTCACTTCATGATAGAGATCGAAGTCGAATCAGCAGCACCTCCTCGAAAGACAGATCATCAAGAGACGAGGACGGTAAGAGATCTGAAACAAAAACTGACATTAATAAAAATGTGAAACTGCCAATTTCTAAACCTAATGCTCCAACAAAACATAGTGAAAAACCTGCAATCAAACTGTCAAATAATAAACCGAGTGCAGATATGAGGTCTTCTAGCAGTTCTGGAATACTTAATAAATCTAAAGACCTCAATAAATCTGATAGCAGATCTGATAAGAAAAATTTACCCGAAAAGAGTTCTTGTGATAGCGCCAGATCGAAACCGCAAATTGCATCCAGTAATAAATCAAGCACAAATGTGGCAAAATCTATTCCTACTCCTCAAAAAAGCTTCAGTCATCCTATTAACCAGAAGACACCCACACAATTATCGAGTTCAAAACAAATTAAACCTGAAGCTACAAAAGATTCAAGTAAATTAGATCCAAAAAGCCGACCAGCACCAACTAGTAAAGTAGATGATAAGAAACCCGCAGTTTCCGATCAAAAGACAAAACCACCTATGGCGCCCCCCAAAGGCGTTGCTCTCACCCCTAGAGAGCTTATGCAGAGAAGACTCGCTGCTGAAGCGGCAAAAGAGAAAACAAATAGTGAAGTTAAAAAGACTGTTAAACCGAACAATCCTACAGCTCAACCGAAAGTCGCCGGTAAACAGCCCGCTTCCAGTGGTAGCAATACTGTCAGACAATTTCCCCCTGCTGATGTCAAAAGTGTGCGACAGTTCCCCCCAGCTGATGTCAAAAAAGCGCGACAGTTCCCACCATCGGATGTGCAAAGGTCACGACAGTTTCCACCTCAAGATATGGCGGGAAAAAGAGAGAAACCACGTCTCGTTAAAAGTAATTTTACCATTTTTTATATAACTTAATGGTGTGGGGGTAATGGTGTACTACTTTTTACTATCTTTTTATTTATGTTAGTTTCATTAATAAATATCCATTATCAGTATTAATAACATTTTAAACAGCTACTCACTACTGTTTCTCAAATTTAAGAAATTAATTTTAATTAGTAGTAATGTTATGCTTACTAGTACTGCCATAGTGTTTATGACATTACTAAATAATTAATTTGTAATTAGTAGTAATGTTTATTGTAATTAGTACTATTATAGTTTGCTTGACATTATTACATAATTCATTTGTAATTAGTAGTAATGTCATTGGGATTAGTACTATTATAGTTTCTATGTAGCCCCCCTCCTTCCGCTGAACAGAAAAAAACCCCAAACTCCAATTTATATGTTATGAATTAGAATCAATGTTTATTTTTATTGATAAATAGCCTTACTGCAGTGAGTCTGAAGAAGATTTTCAAAGAGGCGAAACACGTGTCACAATTTTGTAACATATTCGTGGAATAACAAAGTTATCATATTTAATTTTATATTAAAAATGAATTTTCACAATGTTTCCGCCGAATCCATCGAAAATATGAATATAATTAATAATTTACTATAACACAGGGTTACGGTAAATTTTTGATTGATAACGTTATATAAATTGATGTAAAAATTTCATTATTTCGATTTAAGTTTGTGGATATCTGATTCTTCAGGTTAGCTCATAAAATTATAATAAAATAAGAGTATAAAGTTTAGTAACTATCTGGTCTGGAAAGACCGTAGAATAACTTATATAGTATAGATCTAAAATTATTCACGGAATATTTATATGTATACATATTTTACAGGAAAAATACTGGATGAAGATGATTCCGAATATGACTCTGAACTAGACGACTTCATCGATGACGGGCCGGAAGATAAAAATGATTACTCAAAATACATTAAAGAAATCTTTGGTTACGATAAATCCAGGTACCTACTCGCTATTTTCTTTTAGATAATTGATGATACATATCCTTTTCATGCAAATCAGGTATAGTTATTTTGCATTTTCGGTGTTGTAATAGTTTTCTATTTCTTTAGGTATAAAGATGCAGATGAGGACGATCGCAACATGGAGTCCAACTTTTCTCAGGTCATGCGAGAAGAATACATGAGTAAAAAGATTGGTATGTTGAACTTTTCAGAATAATACAGACATAGTTGATTGCCATCAGTTAGCAATGTCAGTGTAGTTTACTGTTAGTTTGTTTTACAAAGTAAATATTGTCATTGCTCATTTAAATACTTTTCTCATACGAAAAGTTGCACATACTACCTATTCCAAGCGTAATTTTTTCAACCTTTCATAAATTAATAATTTTGCTTAAAAAATGCTGAAATCATAATAATATAAATAACATTTCCAGCATGTCGAAAGGCATATTGTAAACACAAAAATAAATCAGCAGATACATCCTTGTGTTCGTTTTTAACATTTGAACCGTGAGTAAGATACGCTTTAAATTATATCATTACAAGATTTTGATTTTTGTTTTTTTATCAAACTCATTGGCCTTCCATATCAGGTGTTTATCTTCAAGTATGTCACTACTTTCTTTTGCATTCACAGGTATCATGGAAGATTTGGAAGATATGAAAATGGAGGCTATGGAGAAGAAAAAGAAAACACAGACTAAAAGACGACGCATCGATGATTAATAAATAATTACATATTATTATTTATTAATGTATTTGCCGTATTGACTTGGGTAGAAGTTTGATCTATTCCTCAACCCAATCTTTATTTGCATTCATTCATTAATTTATGACAGGATAGTTGCATTTTTTTTTCTTGGTAAATTTTATATCTACCAAGCATATTAGATCAATCTAAAGTGACAAGTGACGAGGTGTAAGTGTGCCGTGAATGTAAAGCTCATTTCATACAGATTGTTGAACAGACAATGTAAAGAGTAAGGCTGAAGTTTCTGTGATAGTGAACTACGGATGAAAATATTTGATAACTGCAATTTACATTAATTTTAGAGTAATTGTAATAAAAATCATGCATTAAACACCCTGTTGATTAAAACATTACTAAATAGTACAATCTATCCAAATGTCTGTTGTAAAAGTAAGCAGCAACCGACCATGATTATTTTATTTATAAATTATTTCAACTTCATTATACAGTATACTTGATATGCTATAAAAATATTATACATCCAAAAATATGGGTCCGAGGGTTATATTTTTTTTTAACCAATTACTATTACTGGATGTCACTATCATAAAAGTTTCAGCAATTAACTCCACCTTAATGGCTGTTTTTTTACCATTTTGAGCTGTATACAATCACTTAACCCTTTCCACTCCAAAGGTTTTTCAAAAAAATTCCACCAGCAATTTTTAGTGAATTTGCACATAAAAAGATATTGATGTTATAAATAAATAATACAGTTTTGAAAAAAAAAAATATGAGGATTTCTTACACATGATGTCAACTTACTAATCTGTCAACAACCAAACCTAAAAAAACTAAAACCATCCACTAGCCCCACAATCTTTGAAAAAATTCATTTTTTTTTTTTAAAAAAATATTCACAAAAAGACAAATAACTTTCAAACCGTTTGACTTAGCAAATCGAAAAATATCACAGCCGAACAACATATGTTTACGTAACCTCGGCGCGAGAACAACTGCCTTTGTTCCGTCGCTGCATTCTTCGCTTGCACCCCCAAAATATTCCATTCTATTGTTTACGCCAGGTAGTTGTCGCAAAGCGTCCCAACTTTCTAACTTTCCTAAATTGCTCGACAAATCACATATTTCGAAGTTTCGAATTCAAGAAAAATATAGAAAAAATTCCTTCACAAAAAATAATCAAATCAAAATATGTAACCGATCATGTCGAGTGACACTCGACATTGGAGTGGAAAGGGTTAACTGTTGTGAGACATTTTCCACACTTAACGAAACAGGGTCCGATCATAAAATGGTGTTCATCATTAAAAAGCACTTGATGTTGATTGTATGCATCAAAATGGACGGTCAAACTAGCGATGTCTTACAAAGACACCTTCTGTTGATTAGACTCTATTTCGATAAGTCATAGCCAAAAAGTTCACTCGCTTGCATAAGAAAAAGAAGATAATTCTCTACCGTATATTCAAGTCGGTATGGTACGGTACATAATTTCTCTAAATTACTTTGTTGTAAAAGTAAATTTGTATAAATAGATGTTAGCTATGTGTGTAAGATAATTTTTAGTTACAATGAAATGATATTAAATGTATGTAAGTTTCCTTAATTTATTATCTTAGGTAGAGGGTCGACTGTGGAACATTAGCTTTTTATTTTATGCGGAATGTTTTTATTAATTTGTCTTAAGACACTGCAACGAGTGGGCATATACTTATATGCCCAATTTATATGGAAATATACTTGTTGCATAATGTCAACAGATGTGCATCCTTCTGAATGTTTAAAAAAGTTGTTTTTTTTAATTTTTATGTTCGCTTAACATAAATACATTTTTGCTTATGATGTAAATATGATATAGCAAAAATATTTTCAAAGAAAAACAACGGACAATCTTGGCATATATTTTATACACGTATGACAAAGATATGGCCATAAATTGGTACTTTTATTAAAATTAACTGCAAATACGTGCAATCTTGTGACACAGTCTAATCTAAGATCCTTTAATTTATTTGTTTCTTATATGATTTACACATATATACGTTTTTTATGTAACATCTTGAAGAGGTATTTCTGTGATTTTCCTGCTTGTGAATCTATGCTCAATATTTTTATTTGGTACAGTATTCCTTCACTTTTTGCAGGGGTTATGATTCGCCAAAATGCCCTGTATTCAAATTTAATGCATTCACGTAAACTGCTGTATGCACCAACTGTCCCAATTATTAAACATTTCTTCATTTTGTGGTTTGATTTTAATGATTATTAGACCAATAAAAGTACTGTAGTTTAAACTGTAGATATGCAGGCTGATTTTAAATTCAACATCGCATATTAAGATTTTCATTTTAAGAAGAAATAGATTTCGAATGAAGGAAGTTATTGGCATCCTCATCCGTTCGAAGCTCTGAAGGCTTGATGGTTTATCGGTTATCACTTTTATTTTAATAAAATTGAAGAGTAATTTATTGTTTTACAAACTGAATTTTGAGGGATTGCGTTGTTTCATTATTGTGACATTCGAATATTCTGTTTCAACTCTATATATTCTTATTATTAAAGGTTTTAAATGATTTTGCCTTTTTTCTTACGCTTCAAGGCAGACTTGTGCAATGATTCGATTCTGTGTAACTTTTATGAAAATAATGATTTTAAAAATGCTTGCTGCAGCCTGATTTAATGTTCAAGTAGGTCTCTTACCACGAAACTTATTTGTCGAATGATATATTGCATAAGTTGAGATAGCAATTCTTAAGTTTATATATATAAAATTTGGGCAGATGTTATTCATTTAGTATAATTTTGAGGTCTCATTAAGTGATTGAATGTAATTTATGCATCATGAGTTATGACACCCTTTTATACTATAATTTATTAAAAGGATAATGTTTGTATATTTGTTTATTAGCATAGAACATACTTAATTATTTACATAAAATGAAACATTTTCTTTCAATAAAATCAAAAAAACTCTGTTATCATAAAAATATTAATTATTAAGGTAATATATTCCCGCTTTGTGAGACGGTTGAATTGAATTTAAAAACAACACCCAAATACTAAATAATATCTTTGTTAATATTTAAGTTTTATCACTTAATGGCAAGGTTATCTTTTCTAACAACGGGCAACCCTTCCTTCAATAACTCGATATAAAACAAAATAAATTCAATAAAATTGCTAATGCATTATTCAAAAATCTCGGTAAAATTTAATAGTTAGGAAAAAATCATCAATTAGAAAAGAAATATGTTTTAGGATTCATTTTTTTGTGTATTCTTAATTTAATTAAATAATATTTAGATTTATCACCAGTAAAACAATTAAATTTTATTTGAAAAGTGACTGAGTGGGCTAATATTGGAGCACTGCAGGAGTGAGGGATTAAATGTCATTAAGTTAGTATTGTTGACATAAATTACTAAATTCATTATTGGATAAGCTAAAGTCAATAATTTTTCAATAGCGATTTCTCTCAAAACAATATCTCAACTGCCGAGTGCCAATCAATTTCTTATGGATTCTCAAATGAAAAAGCAGTTAAATACCTATATTTTTAAGACATTTATAGATAAAAAGCTGAAATTGAATTGTTTAGATATTCAATTAACTCAATTCAGAGATAAACATTCTGTAATTCTGACCAGACACAATGGTATTGAAATTAAAATTAACAATTATTTCATAACGTGTTTTCATTTGTTACAAAATTTTGGCAGTAAGCTGATAAAATAAAGTTTTTCAGTCAACAGTAAAATTGAATCACATGTCGTAGACCTACTAACAATCGCAGGTAGTCTCAAGATTAAGAAAATTAATATTTTATTAATTTCTTCACAGAATTTTAGATTTATAATTACGTTGTTATTTTTTAAAAAACATTTGGTTTATGTTTATTGAAGAATAGGTTGCCCAAATAGCACTCGTCACACACGTCTCTTATACCATTCATATAATCTTATCAAACGATTATATATTTATCCTAGTATTTCCTCTCTATTAATTCATGCACTCCACAATGGTTAAATACAAACATAAAAGCCTAATATCCATTTTCTTGTTGAAGATTACAATTTTGAGTAATCTCATGTATATTAATTACATTGTATAAAACACAAATAACACCAACAAATTACCAACATTTGTATAAAATCTTAAAAATGCCCAACATTATTCGACATACGTAAATACAAAAAGTGACCAGTGTCTGGTTTTTAACATTAAATTAAATAAAATTACTGTAAGAAATTTTTGTAAGAAATACTGTGAATAATTCTTAATGTATATAAGATGCATATAAATAAAAAATATATATTTAATAAAAATTTATACAAGACTTAAAATTGATGCCTTATGATTTCATCCGCCGCGTGGGTGAGATTTCTGAGAGTTCATTGAGCGCTGTGCAGATTTCATCGCTGATTTCTTGAGCGTCCGGGGCTTCAGATATTACCCACGTATCATCAGTCGTTTCTAAACGTTCTCTGCATATCGGACATGTCTTGTTATTGACATTCCTATAAGAAAACAATAGTTTAATATGTACATACCAATCTTTAGGCTTTTAGAATAATGAGGGTTATTATGGTTTTAAAAGATAGGTTATGAATGTGGAAGAGATTACACTATATCCATCTCAATATCAGGGAAGAGATCAACTAATTGACTTGAGATAGATTTATGGAAAAAAATACACCGCAAACACTCAGGTGTGAGTGTCCGCAAGTATAAAATTGATAAATCAATATTTAATATTATCTCTTAGAAGCGAGCTAGAAGAAGCTAGAGCTTCGGAGCGTTAAATTATTTTTCCAGTGCTTGAATCTGAACTTAATGATCATTTTAAAAGTTTAAATGAAAGTGTAAATTATAATTTTGACATCTAAAGATTAATGAGATATAAATATAGTTTTTAAGGTATTCACTGTCAATTCTTGGTAGAAAGGCATTATGCCATAAAATTAAACACTTTTTTGTATTTTTTTAATAAAAATCAGGACTGGAGTATCGCTCATATTAATAGATAATATCTCAACTCAGTAGATAACGCTGTGATGAGTAAATGCGATCCTGATCTTCATTAAAAAAATGTGGAATTAGTAAAAAAAGTGTTTTATTTTTTAGGAAATAAATGTTTCAAATTGTAGCAATTGACAATAAATATTTAATCACATAACTTACTTTTAAGGAAAGTCACTCCAGATGAAAATTTAAGACCTCACCAAATTTTAAAATGATTAACTTTAACAATATTTACTCTGTCAAGCATCAAATGTGAAATCCGGATAAATATTCTTTACAATATGCAACTCTTTCTCCCTGAAAATTTACTAAATCCCAAAACAAAAATGCAATTCTCTAGGAGATTTAATGGCGGACAAGAAGATTTAAAAACATAAATGTTGGAATCAAGGAAACAGAATTCACGCGAATTATGAAATATAAAAATTCATATTGTAGCCATATTTTAAATTTAGTTTGTGGTTTGTACTCAGAAGTTCCATTTAACATTTTATGGAGAAATTTTTGTACTGATATTATATTTTGCGTAAATTATCGGTTTCGCTGATTTATATATGTTATAATTTGACATTTTCCTATTTGTAATTAAGTTGCGTACGAAAATTTTCAGGTAGAAAAAGAGTAGCATGTTGTTAGGCATATTACCTTTAAAAGTATCCCTAGGTAGTATTAATAAATTCAATATCAAAATAAAAACAACATACCACTGCTCGATGCAAGGAAGACAATAGGAATGTGCACATGGTAAAATTACTTCTGTTTTTCTTTCCAAACAAATGCAGCACTCACTGCATTTGTCCAGAGTCGACCTATTGCCGTTCATCTCATCTACGTGTTGAAAAAGCATTGATGCTGACAAATATTTATTTTCTGATGTTGGAGCGGTGTTGTCAGAGGTGCCCGGTGAATCATTGCAAGAGCCACATTCTTTTTTGGTTTCTTCCATACATTTACTGTGGCCTTGCAGCGTTTTAAAAACTTGTATGAACTCCATCAAGTTCAGCAGTCTATAAGAGTCGATTTTAGTAGTGACCGGATCAATTTTCACACATCCGATTTTGACTGTTCCTTTCCAAAGAATTGTGCAGTCCGTTCCTTTCTTTACAGCGAAGACGAGCTGCTTTCCTTTGGAGTCCATGCATTTTTTTGATCTGGAAATATTTTTTAAGGTGTGTAGCAAAGCTACTGGTATATAGGTAGGGTGATTGTTAAAGATTAATTTGCTGAATTGATTATCCTGTTTTTATACAAAAGATGGAATACAATGATCAAATAAGCACTCCAGATTCCAGGCGCAATAAAATTTGAAAGCCCTGTCTTTTGAATAACATAGAGGGGTTGCAAAATTTTATATAAAATAATAATAAATATTGAAAACTTTTAGTGCTAACTGTCGATACTTGGTGGAAAGGCATTATTTTAAAAAAATACTCATTTGTACTGATTCCACTTTATTTTAAATAATCAAGAGCGGTTTCACCTTTGACGAGCATTATCAACTGATATTATACTCTATTATCAGTTGATAAATTTCGTCTTGAGCAAACCGGTCCTGATTATTTAAAATAATGTGGAATTAGTACATACAAATGAGTATATTATCTTTTGGGTAAAAGTAGAGTATAGCGTGTCATGGATTATTATTACTCTACATTATACGTTATACTCTACTTTTACCATTTTTTGAATATTGAAAACAGAATTTGGTATAATAGGTTTATATAATAAATGGTATTTAGGAGGCCCTTATGATTCGGAGGCCCTAAGCGCGCGCCCGTGAGCTTATGGGGTATTCCATGGTAATCAGTCACTGCTTTTTATTGTTATACTTACAATCTATTCAATTCTCCCAGCTGGTCAACAAATTGGTCGTATGATAGCCCTGCTATTTCTGTTATTATTCTTGCATGCCGTAAAAGATCATCTTGAAATAACTCTTCTGAAAGAAACTCCTCAGAACTAGAGTGCTGTCCCATTTTTAAGTATTATATCGATAGTACGGATTGCCAAAGTCTTCAACTACAGTATGTATACTGTCAGGGATGATAAATACTGGTAGAATACTACCAATACAACATAGTATACAGAGTACATAAGCAAATATACTAGCTATGTATACTTTATTTGGTATTACTAGTAGACTGGAGCTGTCACTTTTGTTTATGTTTTCAATGTTGCTACTGCCGCAGATAGAAAAAATATTCCTTTCATATTAATTCGAGTACAAAAACAATAATTTCGTTTTACGTAAAACGTAATAAACGTAATAAACCTAAATAATGATGGTCACAACAACATTTGAGTTCTTGCCGTCATTTTTATTAATTTAATGTCTTCACTACCATTTTTTGATAAACGTATTGTTCCGCACAGACTATTCCGGACACGAATTTGCGCATGAGAAAACTTACAAAAAATATTCCGGACATAGAATAAATGATTACTTATAAAACTGTAGTTTCCTTTCAATACTCCACTCAAAAAAATATTTTAAATAATAAAAATATTTTCTTATATTACATAATATTTATATATCTCATTAAATGCTAATATATAAATTCTTTTTAAAAATATATGAGCTCTTTTAAAATACAGCACACTTTTTCAAATCTAAGTACTAATGAAACACATTTCTTCAATATTCATATTAATATTAATAAATCTTTTGCTTGCTTCTAACCTAAAAAATATTTGGTATTTATCGTTCACATAAGTAATTTATTGTTTGATTATTAGTATCTAAGAATTAAAATCTACACCTAAAAACTATTTGGCAACAAGTCATTTACCTCTTCATTAGCTTATTAAGTTTTAAGCATTGTAAAATATTTTTTTAATACTATTAAGCTTTTGTATTCAAAAAATAATCTAATTTTAAACATTAAGTAATTTGTATAAAAAAAATGTGAGGAATATTTTGTGTCCAAAATTTCTACGTTCCCATTTATATGTGCAAAGTTATCGTATGTGAAAGAATCATCAATCCTCTATTATAGATAAATTGAAAAAGAATATAATATTATATATATTGATTTAGGTACTGATAGCACACGAAAGAGCACTATATTTACAGCTTACAATAAAATCTCGACTAACCGGATGCAATCAAAATTAATTTTTTCCTGTTTGGGAAGATGTTTATATAAATAATTAAAGATATAATGTACGTTTTTTTTTATTATTTAGTATATTATAACAGCCGTCGGCAACTGGTGGTCCGTGAGGAAATTTTGGTGGTCCGCAGATGCATGTCCTGTCTCACTCTCTCACTTTGTTTTATATTCTTCGCTTTATTCACTTTTATTGAAATATATAATATTTAACACAAAAGTCCATTTGGTGGTCCGCCGGATCAAAATTTTGACATTTTAATCCATCTAGTGGTCCGTGAGTTCAAAAAGGTTGCCGACCGCTGTATTATAATAACATTTAAGGTGTTCACTGTCAATACTAAGTAGACTGGCAGTATATTCAAAACATAAAATACTCATTTGTATTGTACTTAATAGTTTATTTTACATTGACATACAAGTGGAATTACTTAGAACAAATGGGTATTTTATTTTTTGAAAATTATAATCAATGAAAAGTGCTATACTGTGTAGGGCCAATATTTCTTCTCACAATCTTTTCATTTTCTTCTAGTTCATTTTCATTTAAGGGTAAATCAGATATATCTTCTAACTAAAATGTTCTAATTTAGAGCCTAAGATAATGTGCACCGCAATAGAAACGTTTAAACTACAATAAAAATCTTCCTTGATCTTACACTCACATTTAACCTAGCCCTTTATATAATTATCTCTGTAATTAATAAAACTAACAATATTATTTACGCTGTGAGTGCATGCACTCTATAGTTACGCCACCGAGTTTGAAATATTCGCGAGGATGTGTCAGCACAAGTTTATAATCCGTTAGGCTGCGTTAAGAAATTTTCTCCATTATTTCTTTCTAGATAGCTAAAATTGTTGGCAATCACAGAATCAATTGTGCATAACAATCAGTGAGGTAAGTGTACTTTTTACTGTGACTCCTATCTAACACTCAGATAAAAAAATGATATCTTCGATTGTTTACAAATAATCAGTCAAGAATGGCCGATTATGGTTTGCTGAGCAATAGAATTCAAACAGTTCGGTCAGTGTACACTGAAATTCCGCGAGAAGCAAACCATTTAATTGTTTTTTGAAAATGACAGTGCTTAATATCTGAAAAAAAACAAATTATTTAATTTCAAGCTAAATAATTGGGTAAGCTTATTAATTCAATTATTATTCTCTTAACGACTGTATTTTTATATCAAGAATATGTAGCTTTCATGTTTAAAAAAACTTGAAAATTTATGATTTTGTGTTTTTTTGTAATCAGAAAAATAATGAAATAATTTTTTTTTGGCAATAATTCAAAATATGCAGTGACATAATACGTGATGAAAACCCCAGAAAATCTGAACAATAAATATGATACTATTATTAGTAACGGCACTGTTACTAATATTAATTATTTTGATTGATATATGTATATATCATATACATATATGTATATTGATTACGACCTAATTATAACACATTTCAACGATTCTATTTAAAAGTTGTAAATTAAAATGCACGCAATTCCGAATAATAATATTTCGTATTTTAATTGAATCAGTTGCATGTCTGTAAAAATCGTCTTTGATATAAAATGAGCATTGTTTTGTTAAATGCAACTTTTTTTGTTTTTTGTTTTATAATTAGTTGGTTTCTCTGCTTTAAACAATGGCTTAGTCTTCTTGGATGTATTCTTTTTCAGCTTAGCGTAGAAATAACGATAAGTTATGGAATGAAAAATCAAAACAATTACAAATAATAATAGTTAAAAAAATAATTTTAACATTGATACATACGCTTTACTTTAACACAGAGTGTCTTTTTTTCTTTGAATCTTTGAATTCACATATAATGTTGAAAATGGATGTTATTATTTTTGTTAATTTCTCATCAAGATTATTTTTTCGCTAAACATAACAGAAATACAGCCCTTTCCTGGCTTTGCGGAGTTATTCATGTTTGATCACTTTGATTAATACCGAATCATATGTTAATCCATATAGAACAAACAAATTAAATATTTTTCACAAAGAAAGTTATCTCAATTCTGATGGTTGTAAATTTGCCTGTATTTTTTTGGGTCATGTATTTATTAAAAACAACATTGCAGATGCGCATGTGCACGAAGCAGAAAACTTTTCTCTGAAAACCGCAAAGCAAATAATACACACAAATATCATTATTCTCATTCTCACGAATACATATTTACATGTCCATGTCTATCGATATTTGTTATTCACTTTTAAAATCGATTTCATTAAAATAAAACATTTAATATAATATTTGATATAAAGCATGGCCAGGTCTGGAATCCGCCAAAGCCCACTGTCAAGTCGCTGTGGTTATTAAAATCCGCGGAGACTAGCTTGCTCATAGTCAGGATAAACAGATTTGCTATCAGGGGTGGGCTAAATGTGGCTAGGAGGGGTTCGCGCGAGCCCTTTGTAACGTTTGCCTTACGCCATATAGCACCTTCTTAAATTTAGAATAAAAACAGTATTCTTAGATCGAACATTATTACAATTTCTGACTATACTATCTACGCTGATTAAGTTATAACATTTGAAACATGTAATTAGAGTGAAAATAATAGTAAGTATTTCTGCATCAATCTTGGATCTGAAATAGGGAAATACATTTTTCAGCTATCTATATATTAATAGTCGATAAAATAATCACAAATCACAAATACTCACCAATAATCACTCACAAATATGTCCGTACTGATGTCCTGGGGTATTTTTCTGCTTCTACGAAATGCATTTGTTAGCAAACTTGAAAATTATTCCAAAAATTTTACAATTTAAAAACTGCAGGGCTGTCGATATATGCGCCGAAGTCGATTTCTGCTACTACGAAAAATGATTGTTAGCAAACTTAAACATTATTCCAAAAATTAAATAATTTACGAGGTCTATTTCTGCTACTACGAAAAATGGTTGTTAGCAAACTTAAACATTATTCCAAAAATTAAATAATTTAAATACTGCAGGGCAGGGCTGTCGATATATGCCCCGAGATATATTTCTTTAACTATCAGAATTTCGGGCTTATTCAATAAATAGGTAATAAATGTAACTTATTTTTCATGCTCGTAAATTTTCTGACTACTTAAAATGCAACAAAAATCCTCCCGTTGAGGTCAACGGGCTTACAGCTAGTTGATATTAATTCGTTTACGGTATATTGCATGTTGTTACATAATACAAGTTTATTAAGTAATATTCGATTGTTTTAACAAGAATTTCCTATAATTGTGTAAGAGTAATAAAAAAATCGTCATATTCCCAGAACACCGCGAATAGTTTACATATTGGCAGGGCCGGCGCTACCATACAGGCGAAATAGACCATCGCCTAGGGCGCAAATCATTAAGGGGCGCATAAATTGAGTAATCAAATTATTTTTTATATTCTAATAACCAATAATAGTTTATACTTTATCTGTTCGTTATAATTATGTATCGTATTCTATATAATTCGAAAAAGGTAGGTTGAGCGACTGACTAACAAACAGTTCTCGTAAAAAACTTCTTTTGATATACCTCCATTAGGAGGCCATATGATTCACATTGAGAGCGGACATGCATATAAAAAAATATTCCACAGTTTGCTAAAAAGGGGGCGCGCCAATAACCGTTGCCTAGGGGGCCAAATAACCTCGCGTCGTTACTGCATATTGGCAGCCCACCTCTGTTTCCATTTGAAATATACCTACACGTGTATGATTTGGAGTGGGTCATCATTGATCGTTGTTATTTTATTCATTTAAATAATATAACACGACCGCAATAAAAACAAAAATATTTTCTTTTGTTTGAAGTTATTTGTATGCAAAAAAACTCACGTGTCATAGAACTCTTAGACCGCTACAAAAGCATAATAAGTACAACACACATTTGTTCGTATTGTTTGATTTTTCAAAGAACTTTTAAAATATGTAGAAGAGATTTTTAGACGATGAAAATGAAATTAATTATTATATAATATTCTTAATATGATGAAATCATAAATATCATGTCAATAAAAAGAATTATGTATAAATGAGAATGATACGGCTCTCGTTCTAGGGAATCTAGGGAAATTGCAATGCAATAGCATTAGCAAGTAGTGTAAGTGTAGTAATCGATAGCGACACCTTTTAAGCAAATTTTTAAATGGATTATTTACAAACATTCGTGTAGTTCAAAGTCAGCCAAACTATGCGTCTGTTCTATAGGGGCGACGTGAAAATTTTCCTTTACAAAATATTATTATATATATTATTACTTTATAAAAAGTAAGTACAAAGCCTTGTTCGAGATCCTGAATATATTTATCAAATCGGGCAAATCGGTAACTTCCTTTTCATAAGGTTTGCCATGAGATAACCAATGTTTTGAATTAGGGCGTCGCAAAAAAAAAAACTGATATTTTAAGGGCGCCGGAAACCGAAAAAGCCTGGGAACCCCTGGTGTAGTTGATGAACTGAAGCTTATTAGGATTTTCAAAACATCCCGGTTGGAATAAGCATTACTTAGTAGTATACTCTAATAAAATTTATCTATAAAAAATGAGCAGGGAGCCAGTTGCGTGCTAAAGCAGTGACCTCCTATATTTTTCAATAAAAAATCGAATCTCAACCAAAACGTACCATTTATTTTTCATTCAAAACAATCTACAATTTAAAATTTTGACTCCGCAGTCGAGTAGGACTAAAGCCATAGACCAGGGGTTCTTAACCTTATTGCGGTGACGCGCGCAGTTGAGATTTAGGAGAAGAGTGACGCAGGCCGGATTTAAAAAAAATAAGATTTACATACATAGTATTAAAAAGTAGTATATATTAATTTTATTATTGTTCCCTTAACAGCTTTACATGTGTTACATTTATTTTATTATTTATTATAAATCGGAACGTTATGCATTTATTTACATTTACAAAAAAATCATAAAAATAACAAAGCACATTTATTACGATACTTGACATTTAAATTGTATTTGATACTTTGCCGGGCGCACAAAAATGGCTCCTGGGCGCACATGTGCCTGCAGGCACAGGGTTAAGAACCCCTGCCATAGACGGTTGTTAGTATGCTACATATCAAAAAGTAGCAAAAAGTTCTGCGTATACTGATATATAAAATGCAATATTTTATTTTAAATTTGCTATTTATTAATCTGAAAAATGATCAAATGTTCTCAAACAGAAAGAACAATAAAGAATACCTGACTACGTAATTTCATCGAAATAATAATAATTGAATGCCTATTTGCTGACCATTGTGCTTCTGGTAACAATATCATCGCTTTAGATTCGTATTGTACCAACATGTAAAAATGTTAAGAGGTTTTTACTATTATCGCAGGAACTGAATTGAGTAATTATTTGTTTTTGTAACAATTTATGAAGCTTACGACGTTGACCACTCGGCTTAAAGCTGGAATACATAGTTAATTTAAGGAATTTTTAATATAGATTAATATTACGATCTTAGTATCTTCCATATAATCAGGGATGGGATGGATGGGGCTCGGAGGGGCTCGAGCGAGCCCTTTGTTAGTTTTTACTAAGGCCGGCGAGCCTCTTGTTAATATTAAGGAAAACAATATTAATCAAATATATAACTGCAATTTCTGATTTATATATTATCTACGACAGCTTCAGTATACACAGTAGTACATTTTTTGCCAATTAAATTGATAAGTTAACGGTAAATTGCATATTGTTACATATTTTAAGTGTATTAAGTAACAATCGATTGCTTATTTAAGTATTGCATATATGTAATTGCATAGGATTGATAAAAAAAATCACTCCTTTCATAGAACACCGACAATTGCGTTGAGATTAAGCGAGCACCTTGTTAACATATTGGCAGCCCACTGCTGCATATAATAAAAAAAGAACCATGTCTCGGCTTATCGAACACAAATCAGTTTTTAAAAACTAGTTCATAACATATTTTTAGAAATGTGATTCAAATGTTTTATAAATAGATATCTCTTCTATAGTACGCAGTGAATCAATTGAAAATACTGGAAAAACACCAGTTATTTACACAGATAACATTTCAAATATAAAAGGCTTTTTTCGTTTTGTTGTCATAGTATTCCAACAATGATTAACATTAATTAAAAACAGTGCTGATTTATTAATATTTTCAGTAAGGCATAGATAGCCCATATAAATAATTTTTTACCCTCTCAGATCCTGGGCTCCCATTTAAAAACCCTTGAGACATCAAAATTGATTGAAAGATTGACAAATTTTAAATTTAAACTTTAACAACGAAGAAGTAATTATTTAAAATTGGCTTTCAACGAGTAAGCTCCGATAAACTCTATTTTAATACATAAAAAAATCGTGGGAGCTCACCCACGTCCACGTGGAATATGTCGACATCTGAAGCAATACATACTATTTAAAACTCTTAAAGCTGGTGGATATTTTATGGATAAAGTACCCAACTACTCTCTAGTAAACGAAAACATTCGCATACTATTTAGTTCGTGTATCTTACATCCATAGTCAGCGTCCGAAATAGTAAGAGCCGGGAAATTAAAAGGAGAATTGTAATCAGCAATGCTTTTATGGAGTGCATAAACTAGTCAAATTCTCCTATCACGACATATAAACGTTTGGCTCTACGTATCCCGCATAGTCGTAAGACTGGTTTTAGCATATGGGTCAGAAGACTAGACGTTTAGCTCTAGGACTACAAGTGTTTCAGCGAAACATTCTGCGAAAGATTTTCGGGTCTGTCTACGAGGATGACATCTGGCGACGTAGACACAACAATGAGCTTAAAACCTCTACGGTGAGTCGTCAGATTTGGTAAAACTCAACGCCTACGCTGGACCAGACATAATATATCACTCATGGATGACTGGTAATCTAAAAAACGTTTCGATTTCTCAAAAAGACGGAATTCCAGTTATTTAATCTATAAACTTTGACGTTTTTTCGAAAGTCATGCTTGCTACCAAGCATATGCAGGCGATGGGAATTATTTGCATGTGTTATTGAAATAAAAATTGACATAAGCCAATGTTTAAATGACCCGATCGCTCTATTCAATTGAATTATTCTTGTGAGTACATAATGACAAACATTTCAGGAAGTAAAAAAATCATTGGTTATCGCTCTACATTTTCCGAGCTGAATGTAAATAGTTTGTTTCCGCAGAGATCGTCAAACAAATAGCAAACATAATAAATTCACCGGAGTTTCCAAAAATATATTTTTTTTAAGAATGAAGGCAAAAATGTACAACATAATAAAAACTCTATAGTTCCTATTTTTAGCGAATATAATTGTGGGGCTATGTTGCAAATGTACTATTTTAAAAACTCGAAATTTTCAGTATGGTCAAATACTATAACGAATAACCAGTGGCGGATTACCCCATAAGCGCAAGAGGCGCGCGCTTGGGGCCTCCAAATCTTAGGGGCCTCAAAAATAGCATAAAGTAAATAAAATCTTATATTTGTATTTCCGTTTTCAATATTCATTATTATTCTACAAAGAGCTTTGTAGCACTTTTATGTTGTTAAAAAAACAGGGCCTTCAAAACTTATTGCGCCTGGGGCATCCAAAGTGCTTAATCCGCCACTGCAACACAAACAAAATAATATTTGCATTAAAATATGATTTCCAATTTGAAAAGGACATATGAGAGAGAGAGAGTCTTTTAGACATTATATATTAAAACCAGAGCTGTGGCGTCGGAGTCGGAGTCGTGAAAAATGAGCGCTCATTTTTTTTTGAAAAATATATTTAATGATGTGTATTCAACAAAATAGTCAAAAGTGTTGACATTTCATGCTTGGCTGACTAAAGATGATCTGATGGTATACATATATATAAGTTAAAATGAAATTATTGAAAAATCTCCTCGGAGTCGGAGTCGTCTTTTTTTAAACGACTCCTCAGCCCTGATTAAAACTAATAGGATCAGTCGATTCCTTAGGCTTGAATTACCCTATCTGCATACCTAACTCAATATCGCTCATTTTGGAAATAGTACGTTTTGCATAATAACCCAACAATTACGTGTATAAACCAGGGCTGTGGAGTCGTGAAAAAAAGACGGCTCCGACTGCGACTCCAACTCCGGCTTTAGAAAAAAAAACGGACTTCGCCTTTCCGGTTAAATGAATAGTAAAATATATTACGTGCGCTATAAACTAAAAGAAAATGAAAATATTTAAGCAACGAAGCTACAACTGAAATCGCAAATTTGATAATAAATGCGGTTTTTGCAAAGATCGACGAGTGACGAATAAAAAGTGATGTGAGTCTGAAACTTCATAAAAACGGAAAAAATAGCGGGATATCGTTTTTAGCTATTCCTAATCGAAATTTTTGTTTTGTTGGAATGAAATCTTAGTTTAAATAATTGCATACTTCACCAAATTTATTGACTTTTTAGTCATCACTTTAAACTTCAAAGTGTTTACATGTATTCCATAGTGATTAAGCATTTACTAATGACCCATACCTTTTTTTTGAGATTATTAATCCTGAGTTTATCGACCGCTGATTGACAGTCAATGTCAATGCTAGTACATATTCTTTAATAATCATTTCATTGTGTTTTTTTACTATAATATTATCTAGAATTCGTTTACTAGCAGTCATTTTTGTGATGTGACCAGTATTAAAAGGTTCCTAGCTTTTTTGTGGTCTATACTGCAGTATAACAGGTATGACCTTTTGTTTTGTTCTCATGTGTGAATTAAAAAAAAATGTCTTAGTATTTTCGTCTGAATATTTTATAATCTATGGTACTATCTATTAGAAAGAATTCATGAAATAAAACTATTTACAACTTATAACAAAAAAATGCGGGGCAGTGTAAAAATCATAAATTTGTTATTATTCTCAAATATAAAAATATCCGTTGAAATTGCTTAAATTATGTTTCATCAGTGTCGCATTAAGCACTTGTGAGGCCCCAGGCGCAATCAAATTTGAAGCACCTGTTTTTTCGAATTAATTACTCTGAATTTAAAGTATTATTACTCTGATTTTATAGAATATATGCTATTTTGAAGCCCCTAAAATTGGAGGCCCCAAGCGCGCGCCACGTGCGATTATGGGGTAATCCACTACTGTATTCCATTCATTTTGCAATAAAAAATGGCACTTGCGCCAAAAAAGAACTTTCGTGCTGACTCCTATTCATATTATACGATATTGTTACGAGTATATATATGTATATTTATATACATATACGCCATGTCCGCGCCCAATGTAATGCAGATGGCCTCCTAATGGAGGCATCTCAATATAAGTATTTCTATGAGAACTGTTTGTTATTCAGTCGATCTACCTCAGTAGGGATAAAAAGGATACGGCAGGACAGAACTAGTGGTTAGCTTATCACTCTCGCTACTTAACATCCATTCGAACAGAAATCAAAAAATCGATAGAAATAATAGTGTTCACACTGGGATTCGAACCTTTCAGATACGCAGGGAAGCCAACGACGTTGAAAACTCTGCCATGGTCCTAGGGGTGGGCTGAAGGGGGCTCCGGGGGCTCGCCTGAGACCCATGTTAAAACTCGGCGCGGCCGGTGAGCAAGAGTTAAGTTAAGAAAATCATTCGTCTCAAATCACATCAGCCTAACCTAACTACAATTTCTGTTAAATTGTAATACGAAGCAGACTTTGTTGCCCTCTCTTTTTAAAAAAAAAATAAATTTACTTCGGCTGCATAATAAAGTATACCCTAACTGTTTATTGTCTATTGTCCGAAAATATTTAAAAGTATCGATCTTAGACATTATATTGTCAACAGATGTTTTATGATGTGCAGCAGAATATTTTTATGAACCGACATTCATATTTGTATACTTTTTCATTTTACGACCTTTACCGTATTTATTCAGCACACTTTTTTTTTTGATAGGTTTCTTTTATTTCTCTTGGTTTTATTATAGCCTAATTCTTGGAACTACGAAAATATATTTGCACGTAAAAGGATAACCAAAGCAGTCGCACTTGGGATTTTGTTCAGCAATGCGGTTTTATGATGGGTTGAATTTTTTGAAAATTCATTGTTTCTTAAAAGTATAGAAATGAAATTTGTCATGCAATATTTTATTTTGGTACAGTAAAAATAAAAAAATACTAATTTACTACGAATTAATAAATTAATGGACTTTTGTGTTTCATACTCGTTTATGATGTTTAAAACACTAAGTGTTATGGAACAGTAATTAAAATAAGTGTATGAAACTAACTAAATAAGAAATAATCCTTGTCACTCTGTGGAACATCAGCTGTTGAGGAATTGTGTAGAATTCCATCATAAAATTACCGAGGTCACTGTTTTATAATTTGTATATTTTTGTACTTCACCGTGCTAATTTTTACGTAATTTTTACGTAATTTTAATTTACATTCGGTCGTGTTAGTTCAAACGGGAATTTGTAAAAGAGCATTTGGTGTACTTATTCACATATTTTATTTTTTCAATGGCCACAAAAAAAACCAACGCGGCACGCGGCCCGTGGGCCACAGGCTATGAATCATGCATGATGTAAAGACATTATGGCTGAGATTTACCGAGCCCCTTGTTAAAATATTAGCAACCCACCGCTGTCTGATATGCCATTTTTGACTCTGCATTTTGTTTGACACCTGTGTTGGCAGTCTAAGATGATCATTCGAATCGTAAACAATTGTCATTTTTTGGTGTTTGGTTATATTATAGTACTTTTTAAGGCCGCACGAACAGTTCCGCGGGCGCAAGAGAGAACCCTTGATATTAATTATTAAATGCCGAGTGGTCTTATGTGTATTGGGTAATTTGTGTCAAATTAGAGCTTATTTTTATGATTCATGCGTTGTATTTGTATAAGAAAGCCTTAAATGTGACTTTCAGTACTGTCACTAGCAGTTTATTATAAATGGTCAGTAAGTTTTTGGCTTTCACATACTGTCACCAAGAATCCCTTAATAACCGGCGTTACCGGAGTTGTGATAATATTTAATATTACACAAAGAATGTGACCGATCGTATTGCATCATATTTGAAAGAAAATAATATACAATGATTCATTTTTTATACAGCAAGAGATTTGTAAGTTTATCGACACCGAAAAAGTCATTGTACTGTGGATACAAACCACACATAACAATAAAAATATCCAAAAATAAAATCTTTTTAAAGATGTTCTGTTTATTTATTCCTCGACATAAAAACTGGTGTAAATTTAAAAAAAAATCTCAACAAGTAGGTCAACGCTGTACTTTGAAATTCTGCCAATAATTATTATAGTTTCGTGAAAAAAGTGCAAAGGAAATTCTATAAATCTGCAGTATTTATTTGTATAATAATAAATTGAGCACGCTAGGTATTTTTTAAACCATCAAAATTTAGAAAAGGATCGAACCAAACATTACAATAATTTGAAAACACGGCACACCGAAATTTTCAATAGAGTTACGCGGCACACCACTACCAAATATTATTCGACTTTGGAAATGGAAAAGGACGTAACCTATACTTTTTTCAAAACATCTTTTTTCGATAATCACAATGTATACAATTTAACACAGTTCTATCAAAAGGATGTTAGCTGAAAATTTCAAATAAGTATCTTAATTTAGCTTTTAAGTTTGAAAAAAAAGGGGCCTGCAAAAATTGCAAACATAAAAAAGACTTTTTTTTTGAAAAATAATTTGATTAATAATATTTAAAGTGAATTCAGAACCAGTTTAAAAGTCTCCGTGCACAAGGTTGTGTCTTTCATAATTTGCTTTTGGCCTATAATCATCAAAAATCGTTTTTTTCCGACTCCTGTAAAATTTGTTACGTCTTTTTTTCCTTTCACAGTCGAATACAAAACGGACATACAAAGAAATTAAAGCTATATTGTTAGAACAGTGTTTCCCAAACTGTTGGCCGCCACGGATTATTTTTTTTAGATTTAGGGGGCCGTTGCATTAAAATGTTGGGGAAGCACAGGGTTACAGCTTGCTCTACTGATTATGTGGGTCTGGTTTCAATTCCCGGTAAGGTCAATGTCAAATTTAGATTTTTTTTATAAATTTAAATTCGAGACCTAAGACGTGGGTGATGTCAATTGTCATTAGAGTTATACTCGTATGATCTTTAAGCAGTTTAAACATATAACTATTTGACGAATTGGCATTAGCTGTAATGCCAAATATGTTATTTGTTTTCTTTACACAAAATACCCACGATGAAAGAATTATATTCGTGGGCAGTGGTGGATATTTTCTTTCAAATAACACGGTTTTTTAATTTCAGGAAACCATTTTTTTTATGATTTTTAGTGGAATGTATCTACCGTGTAAAAATAGAGTAGAGTGTACTTAAGATACAAATTATTTTATTTTAAAACGAAACCAGGCGCCGCGGCACACGTTGCATCATGTCACGACACACTAGTGTGCCGCAGCACAGCGGTTGCTGAGCATTACTGTAATTGCTGTAAACAGTGTAAACGATAACGAAAAAATGTGTTATTTCTTTGATTCGTATACATTTTGAATAAACAAAATTATTCGGCTTGCGGAATTTAGAAATGGGTGATAATTTTTACATTAGCACTAATTAAAATATTTTATCGAGCAAAATATTAACACGAAAAAGAGAAAGGAACATAATTTGAATTTTACCCAACATAAGAAATTACAATGTCCAGGTCAAGGATTTGCGTTAGTCACAGATCAAAAGTCATCATCATATATTATAACGATAGAATTAATCTGTCTCAGTGATTTAATATCTATGAAATTCATCTCAACGAAATGCTTAACTTATAAATTTATCTCCGTTACCTTATAACCAGCGGTAAGATACCAATGCGTTGACAAAGGGCTTGCTCAAACTCAAAGCTATTCGCTGGATTCGTGGATTTTTTATTACTTATATAATTATACGCAATAATTATTAAAGCAATCGAATTTTACTTCATATACTTATAACATGTAAAGTGCGCCGTAAAATAAATAATATATATAGCTTAATAATTTGCTTAACATTGCAAGAGTTCTTGACTGAAAGATTGACGCAAAAAAGTTACCATTCTTTTTTGTTTTGGGGAGCCACAGCACATTTTAGGGGGGCCACGGAAAAATCTTCCGAAATCCCTAAGTTTAAGTGATTTTGGATTCGAAATTCTTGGAAAAGCTAAAAAACAAAAGGCCGACGCTGGTAATTAAATTCCTGAGATTTTGAAATTCGAATGTTTATGGGCAGACAAAACAATAGTATGGAGGCCATTGAAAAATAAAGACACTCAAAAGGGGCCTGGGGCCCAAAAAGGTTGAGAAACACTGATGTAGGGAACCATTATATTAAAATAAAAGCCATTTTTTTTAAAATCGAATCGAATCTATTTCACTTTGATTAACTAACATGGTTATTTTCTAAATGAAGAGGGTTCTTAATACGTTTTTTTGTAAGTGTTTAAAGAATTATGAAAATGGACAAGATTATTTTTTTGGAATGGGCGACTAAATTGTATTATGATCCTAACACTTATATTACAACTGGCATCTTGCTTAAAAATCAGAACATTGTAGCTCTTAGAGGAATCACGAAAATAATTTGGGCTTTCTATGAATAGAACATATTATTATAATGATCGCTTAATCGGTCAATCGAAAGAAAAGAAATCAATAATAGGGTTCAAGGTTTAACGATTGTTTGTATTATCATCACCCAGACGGTGAAATGTTATCTTATCAATAGTAAATATTTGGACATGAAAGCTAACAAATTTGATATCAAATTAATGTCGCTTTGTAGCACGTATGATTGAATTTATATCATAAAACAGCGCTAACCTACGGTTAACTAGGTGAGGTCTTGCTGCGTGAGCTATGTGATTGCTTTTAAATTTTATGTTGATAACTTCACAGAATGAAAGTATAATATATATATATATATATATAAATATTTCTTGTGATCTAACAGATCGCTTAAATATTATATGAAATGAAAAAAATTATAGAAAATCGTGTAAATTGAGTAATAATGACCCAATGAGAAAATTACAAAAAATATTCGTCATATGTCAATTGTAGAAAACATAATACTATTCATCGTTACTATATACGAAAACAATTATGAGAGATTGGACCTAAATCGCACTTTAGTACACACACAGCGCACACAATAAATGACACTTCAAATGTGCTAGGATCTAATGAAGTCCTTTGTATGTTATTACTGTCCTGAGTTGTTGAATTTCTTGTCATTAGGAAATCCGTTATCCGCTTCTATGTTTTTCGTTTCTGTGAATCGCGTTGGAACTAATTATTTCTCCAAATATATTGTTTTTTTTTTACTGGATCGTCTAAAAAAGATTTGAGTCTATTATATAACATGTCCATAAATTTAAAGTTAGATGATACTGATATGAAATACACCTTTTTATGATTGATTACATTTGTTTGTTTTTAATAGATATTTCTTAGATTAGATCTTATAGGTTTATCTTGTATGTAAACTTATTAAGTATTTAAACTGAGGGGGCTTGGTGGAATTTCAATATCAAATTTGAATTGTTTGAATTTTGTACTTTTCCATGAGTTTCCATGAGAACCGGGTCGTTGGCGACAAAACTCATGGAAAAGTACAAAATTTAAACAATTCAAATTTAGTAAACTTATTTTTTATATAACGTTTAAATGTGTAAGTCTTTGTCACGTAACGAAGTTATTCATTTGAATTTTAGATTTAAATGGCTTATTATGATACAAGAGAATTATTTTTTGCTTCACGCACAACAATTTACTAACGTGCGAGTCGACGCTCATGTATTGAAAGCCGTACCACACTTCTAGAGTAGGTAAGCTACATTATAATGAATATACTTTATCGTTGTGTATTCGCGATACGAAGTTAGTATCGCAAACATACCCATCTGTAATCCGTTTAGTAGCGTTGGAACTATCGCGCGGGAGTGTACGAAATACGTTTTGTCTACACGAAAACAAATCGCCCGGTGATTACATACTGATATTTAAAAATAAGCCGCAGACGGATTTCTAAATTAAATGGTTGGTAAAATTTCATCTGTGATCGCGGTAGAATGTTCAGTAAATTTCCCGAGAAAGTAAAGCAAAGAAAACTTTCTCAATCTCGCAGTATGGCTTACATCTAATCATATCACGATTCCGTGTGTATAATAAATAGTAAAGTTTTGTGCGTTTATTGAAACATATATAAGCATGTGTTATATTGTGCGTAAATCAAATACTAGTTCATAGTAACTTGCTTACTAAAAATAAACGTTTGAATTTCCAATCAAAGGCGTTGTAAAATGACAAGATAAACACGGACATATATTGATTGAATTGGCATTTACTTGGTAGAAATCCATTGTAATACGGTAAAAAATATCAAAGTATTTAGTTCTACTTAATTTGCACGTACGTACGTACATATATATATTTATTTAGGGAAAACCTTACTGATCTCTGAAAAAACATTATAGAATATTTACGTATGTCAAATACATATGTGTCTTTATTTAAAATAAAACTCTTTTTTTTAACTAGTTCCACATTTGTTCTACAAGTGGAATTAGTACAGGTAAAAGGTCCTTTACAACAAGAGTTTACAGTGAAAAATTTAGACGTGATAAATCTTTCCTGTTTTGATGCATTCATTATAGATTGTTTTAACCGCGTTTCTTCGTGTCCATGGCAACTTAAAATTTAATTAGACGATTTCCTAATATAAGATAATAACTAAAAATAAAAAATGTTTTGTGGTTGTGTAAAAATATATGTGTTTAAACGGCGTTGAATCTGAACTGCGACATGTGTTTTCGTTTTTTTTTATTCCTCCAAACATAACAATCATTATTGTAATATGTACAACAAAACTTTGATGTTATGTAATAAACACATGTTTGTAATGTAGTTTGCATAGATTTAGTTTTAAATCAATTTGTAGCTTGTACAAATTAAGTTTCATATACGTTTGATTATGATTACTAATTTTAATGATGGTTAATTCGCCTACTGTCAATCTGCTGCCAATAATGTAATGATCGCTAGTAGAGAGATTAAATTTTCCAGTTGATTAATCTTCAATTCTAAAGATCGTTTAATTTTATAAAAAAAAAATCTGTCTTAAATTATGATATAGTATTAATATTTACATAATATACCAGATCGGTCAGTAATGGTTTAATGTAATATTATGCTTTCATTATTTTTAAAATGGTAATATGACTTTTCTAGTTCATCGATTTTTCGTATTGTAATTGGTAAGCGTTGCCATTTCCAATGTTACTTGTGATTGACCGTGTTATTAAAAAATAACGTTTTTTAATTTGACGTATAATAAAATGTGTAAGCAACGTTAACAACCGTGCATAATGTGTTTATCAGTGAAAATAAAATTAGTAAAAACATTGAAAAAGAACAACGATTATTTACATTGCTACTTTTTGGCATCATTATTTTTATCATTGAAATGAAAACATTTGCCAATTGTGTCTGAATTAGTCAACTGATTGTCATTGAATACATGGATATAATTTAAATTTCATAACATTTATTATTGTATTTTCTAATATAATTAAAATAATTTGCCCACATTACATACATTAAATTTGACGATCCTTATAATATTTTTTATTGATTATTATTATGTGTTATGGCGTTAAGTTAATAACACTATATTGTTTGTGAAGTAATTACATATTTTCCGCTTTCTTGGTATGTTACCTACACGTAAACGTACTAATAATTATTGCCACACAAACTATTTCCTCTTTCATTATTTCTGTTGGAGTCTGGCCAAGAAAAAGAATACAATTAAAAAGCACACAACATGGTTGATGATATCAAAATGGTACGCAACAAGTTGAAAAGCATTCGATATGAATTTTTCACAGAAACACACAATTTACATGATTCTGATTATTTATGAGTTTCAAAATAAAATCAATATATTCACATAAGTAAGTAGCTCAAACGAGGCAGCAAACTTTAAAAAATAAATATGTGAAGATTCAGTATGTCTCCAATTTTTATTATTTAAATTCTTAAAATTGTTCTCAAGCAGTACTGTTTCGCTACTTAATAATGAAGGAAGCAGATATTGCATGGAATGAGACACTATTTCGGATAAATCATGTCTATAGAATTTGTAGCTGTCTATCTGTCAAAAAATCTTTGTTAATTTGAATCTTATAGAACACATTCGAATCAAACAATCGATATTCATTTGTTTGTAGCTTATTGTTTTGGCTATCTATAGAAAGAGTTTTCATAAAAAAACAGCTCAACTTGACTGAGATAATTACAACATGGGTGTTTCATATGATTTTAAACATAATTATTATATTTGTTATCATCAATCCAATCCGAGTGTACGCCAAAATGGCAATTTATGCATATAATTATATCTTCAGTGCCTTTATTATTTAAGGTCCTATTTCAGGAACAAATTAGTTTTCAGATGTATATTTCTCAACAAAATCTAGTAAACCCTATACTATTTATGATATATGAAGATTAAATGTCTACCGTAGATAGTTTCTAAAGCATATAGGGCCTAGAAAAACAATTGTAGTTTTAAAATGGAATAAGTAACTAAAATTACACGCATCTATTGATATATATATATTTTATTAAATATTTTTCATGTAGCGTTTTATAATTCTAGATAGCAAGTGTTTTATATTATGCGTAATATATTTAGGCATAGTAACATAAAATCTCGTATCCACTCATTTAGCACAAAGAAAATGTATGTGAAAAATCGACCATTATCGTACATTCTATTAAAAATTCTAACCTCAGTTCGATCATTGTTTGAAATGTGATTGAAAGATTAACTGATAAGATTCGAGATAAAACGAATAAAATAGTTGTTTTTACATATTATATATACACTTGAAAGAATATTTCTCGTAAGCGACGTAAAAATGTTGGATATTAATTGTTCTTGTTGGCAGGCACCTTTATACAGTCGTATTATCTTCACTCTTCAGTAATCGTGCGTTAGTGTAAAAGAAAGTGTAAAAATTAGACAAAACTAATTATTTGCTCGCTCACCGATTATCATATCGATATAATCGATACCCAAGTTCTAGAGTGCACTGTCTGAATTTAGCAGTATCGAGTTAAGTATGAAAAGTGTTTCAGAATACATACATCTATAAGGTCCAAAGAGTAACCAAGACGTTAGTATGCTACATTAGATTCTAATGGATTCTATAAGTTATCAGTTTCATTAACTATATGATGTTTTATAAATCTATTTTGGTTGAAAATTGAAGAAAAAGAGATGTGTTTGGTATTTCTATATTTAATAGTAAAATAAAGATATATATATTATAAATAACTCCAATTCATCATAAGTTAGGGACTATATACAACGAGGGCGGTATGGACACCGGCCAAATTATCTTATTAAAAAAGAAACGAAACTTTGTACTAAAATATCGAATAATTGCTGCTAATCTCTTGCGCTTCATAAATTGATAGCTAAAAAGGAAGTGCCTTGTTTGTCAATAAACACGGCATCTCCATTTCATAAAGTACCGATTATTAATGGTAACTATCTCGTTTCATAATATGAATGCCTTAATTTATGTTTGCATAAAAAAATAAAAGCATTCTGAAACTATCGCACAGAAGACTTAAAAACCGACCATGCGAACTCGCCAAAGAGTTCGCATCTTACATTTTTTGAAAATAGAATAGAAAATAGAAAATAAAATTCACCTTACAAAAAAATATTTGTTCGGAATGTCACATATTTTTACGGCAGTTCTCATTTCCTTCAGAATAAAAAAACACAATGAAAATAATACAGTTAAATAAATCGCAATATTTTAAGCATTAAATAAAATTCCTTTCATAATGATAATATGGTTTCTCATGATTTACCTAAGAAATGTAATTGACTTCATGAACATGGCTATTTAGTATTTATTTATGCCTTTTGAGGCGAAATTTCCCGAATATTGAGGGATTATATTTTGGCAGATATCTTGAAGTAATTTTATGAATGAATGGGAAATATGTTGTCGACTTAAGACAGTTAAATGATTTCAAATTCGACACGTGTAGAAATTCTGAAGAGTTTTTCTTCTTTACGAAACACGCTTAAATCGATGAAATTAATATGGCATAAAAATAAATATTTTTTATGCTTTAATGTCAAATTTTGATGGATTGATATTATAATATTGTCAAAGAATGTAGTTGCATATAAAGTCACTAACATCAGACAACGGTACCTGTTGCATGCAGCGAAAACCGCGACTCAATTTTTATTTATATAATATATATTTTATCCTGAATTCAAACAAGCATATTTATAAAACCCTTTCAACATAAACTGTTTTTCGAATAGCTGTTTTATTAAAAATAATTTGTTCACATAACTTATTAACATCATATTAAAATAGTTACAATGTTTTCTTGTTAGTTCTGATTATTTGACGATCTAAGTGCATCTTCACTGTGTGGGGTAATTAAAAACATTTTCAAAAATATGTAGGCCAAAGATTTGTCGATAGATAAGTAATATAAATTTAGTAATATTATGACTGGGTTCGACAGCATAATGTATATAATGGTGCAATTGATTAATCTAAAATGTAATTCTACGATTATGAGTGACTGGAGACTTCCAAAGCGCAACCAGGATTAGGGGAGGGGCTTCGAGTCTTAAGCCCCCCTAAAACTATTTTCATTCATTATTTAAATTACATAATTCATAAAAAATATTAATTATCAGAATTCTCGACTACTAATATATTATAGTCCAAATGCCGACCATATCATAAACAATTTGCAATTCATACATATTTTGTAGATATTTTGTATCTGCGAATTTCATACATGACTCGCTGAAAACATGGTGGACATTTTTTAATTACACATTAGTGCCGGCTTTTACTTTGCATACAACTTATAAGCGTTGCCCATTGTGGGATTTAATATAAATAATTTGAACTTGTATAATTAATTACTGCAAAAATACAAGCTTACCTGGGGCACACCAATGTCTGACGTCAACTCCAACATAAGCCTGTTATCAGTTACTAGTATTTAATCATAAGGGTTATTATGGTGGCTAAGTCTAAAATATTTGTAGCAAACTTTTTTTTTCTGGCAGATTAAAGAACCGCGGAATTATTGCAACCCAACAAGAGGCAATCGTAATAAAATTTTCTTAACCTATATAGGTAATATATCGACATATTATATATTTGATTTTAATCTCAAAATATTGATTGAAAAAAACAGGTCATTCGGTAGTCTATAATTATTATGGACGATAAGATTAGGTTGGTATCATGCGTGCTAGATCCAATTGCCATAGATATGTAGATTTCGAATTCCGAGCGATGAAATAATTGTAATAATGCTACCTATATATTATTATATTATATTAATCGTAAGTGATGTACTCTTGTGACGTGCATGAAAACGGATGATTATCTAGGTTACATTAATTCAGGTGACCAGACCACTCGAGCTTCCCTAGTATGTACTTTTTTGCGAGCGGTGTGAATAATCCATGTTATTCTGTAAACACACGAAGCATTTATAGAATAAAAAAAAACATTTTAATAAAATTTACCGTGTAAGCTAAACCGCAAATAATTCATTATTGACAATACTTTATCACTCAAGATTAAAACAAATGTTACTTTCGATTCGGTTTATAATTCCGTTATTATTTTTTTTACGTGCGTATTACGAATGTCATCTTCCGTCCCAAGGTGAGAGCGGAATAATTATTGCGTTAATTTTCACTCTCCAACGCTTTATCAGTTTAAAAAAAAACTACGCGTGTGGATAGGATGTTTCTGTGTAAAAATAGCATATGATTTGTAGTTAGTGAAGGTTAGTGAAGCCGTTCGGTATCCCCAGGCCGAGAGTATTTTATTATTAGGATTGGACTATGAAACGTATGAAAACTACAAAAATACTGTTAATGTTACGGCAGGACTTTTATTTATAGATTTATATATATAAAACTATCATCACATCGCGTATACAACAATAGCTGGATATTTTATTGACTTTACACATTAATAATAGTTTAACCATAGATATAGACGTCAAACTAGACATTATGTAACTTTACTATAATGTGACAGTTACGCCGGCCAAAATAATATTTTTTTAAGATGTTATCATCTTCGAAACTCTGCCAGAAACCGGTGTTGAACCCGTGTAGAGTTCTAATACAAAGGCTCCCGCAAGAATTTTTCTTATCAATCGCCAATGCTTTTTGTATTATCAATAATTTCTTATCGTTCTTTAATTATTATTGTAATGTATGTTTTTTGAACATTCTCAGGCTGTGTTGTTTTGATAACGGGGTTGTTGGCCGCAAAATTTGCCATGCTAATGTCACATTGAAATTCAACTATAAAATTTAAATAATTCTTAAAGTTATACTGGAGTAGTGCTCCATGGTAAGAGTGATAGCGTGGTTAAAACGATTAATGCGTGGTTAAATCATATATAAATTTCATATAGGACTGATTGTGTTAACATTTTGATGTAACTGTATATTCTCTATACAACTAAATAAGTATCTTTACACAATATTGAGTTTTGTAGTAGAGGGTATACGCCAGCGGTAGTCTGCCAATACGTTAACAGGGGCTCGCTTGATCTCAAAGCAATTTATCACTCCTATGCAATTATATGCAATACTTAAATAAGCAAACGATTTTTACTCAATACACTTCTAATATGCAACAATATGCAGTTTACCATAAACTAATCAATGTAAATGGCAAAAAATGTACTAATGTGTAAATTGAAGCTGTCGTAGATAATAAATATGTCAGAAATTGCAGTTATGTACTAATTTGATCTAAGAATATTGTTTTCTTTTAAATTAACAAGATGCTCGCCGGCCGTAGTAAAATCTAACAAGGGGCTCGCGCAAACCCCACTGAGGCCCGTCCAGTCCACCACTGGTATACGCCAAATACTCTGTGATATATTATTTAAAAAAACGCTTGGAAAAATTGAAACCCCGAACTACCGTTCTAGCATTCTTCGTTTTCCGCATGGATCGTTTATTTTCCATAGTCCCATTTCACACCCATAACCCGCTTTAATCGTTTCCCTATTTACTCATTTACTCGATCTTACATTTAAACATTATGGTTCCATTACAAATATTATCGCGATTGACCGTTTTCGTTGAATATTTCCCATTTTGCCGCCGGTCTTGACCCACACCTCGTTTTGCGAGTTTTTCTAACTTAAAACTAAAATTTAGTCTACGAAGAAAACTAATTAAATAACTTGACTGCCAAAAATCATATATATTATATATGTAACATGTTTTTCACATTTATATATGTTGACAATTCAATGGGAAACATGATAATGGTAATTGGTATTAGACAACACAACTTTTGGACGCATATACGCGGCCATACTCCTCAAAGAGTTGAGAACAATCCTTATGTCGTAAACAATTATCCATCTCGTATATGTTTATTCGAATCCCTTTATGTCAATTGATCTATGAAAGAATTATGAACTTACTATACATTTATGTGTGGGATGGATTTTATTGGTGACCAGAAGAGAAGTATAGAATTACTGACTTAAAATAATATAAATTGATTTAAGAGGGTGTAGCGTATTTCACTTTTTTTAAATAAGGAAATAGCTGCTTATAAGAATCTTATTTATTTATACTTAAATATATTTAATTATACTATTTTAGAGAATTTATTAATATCTACACACGTTCTGATATCGTATTGAATAAATAATAGCAACAGCCGCGAGTGATGATTGCGAAGTCCAGTGGTGCGTAACATTTTAAAGCCAAAGGCCATTTTTCCAATGCTAAATTTATAAACTGCCACTCAATAAAAAAGTAAATAATCAAAAAAAAATCTTACTTATTTGGCCGCTATATTGTATAAATAAGTTCATCAGTTTTAGTACAATTAAATGACAATTAAAATTATAAGCATGTGTAAACAGTTACATAGGTTCCGATGCGGATGACCTGTCGCAGCTAGCTCGAAACTCAGAATAAATTTAGAGCGACTCAGATTATAACAATGGCAATATAAATAGTATGTGTTTGTGGTAAAAGGAAATATTTTCGTTCCTATCAACTAAAATACAAGTTTTTGAATTCGCTATGATATTAATCAAATTCACAACTGCAGAATATTTTATTTTTATCACTAAAAAGCTCAGATTGCCACTGAAAAATACTTTTAAGTGTCACAAGTGGCACTCAAAGTACCCCGTGCGCATCACTGCTGTTGTCAGTTGAAGAGCTGTTGTTTTGATGTGACTTTTTGCAATATGTTTTAATAAAAACATAGTGAATGTTTAGCTTCGTAAATATTCGTTAAATAACATAAAAAAATATTTTATAAAAACCCTGAAACCACACTCGATACGTTTCAATAGATGTGCTATAAATATTATACATTGTTTACTAATGCTGCATTCTTGTTTTTGTATCTAGGCCAAGGTATTCTACAAACAAAAAGACTTCAGATGTTGAGAGCAGAAGTAAGGACTTCATCAAAGGTAGACCAGAAGTGGAGGAAACGTTCAAAACAAACGACACATTAATAAGCGAGATCATCCATGAGCTGCATAACACAAACCATAAAACTCTAACAAATATAGCTGTCGACAGTTAATCAGAAAAATGGGGTTCAAAGAGTGGCTGCAGAATTTCAAACCAGTTGCTCTTCATCTAATCCTCGTTTTGACCGTGATACATTTCTTTGCGCAGCTCATAATCTGCCACGTGACACATGCCTTAACACTGCTGGTGGATTCGTGTCATATGCTCTGCAACATCATTGCCCTTGTTGGTTGCATCCTAACTGTCAAGGTAAGACATCTTTTTTTATGTACATGTCGTAAGCCTCAATCACCTCCGTCTGCAATAATATAAAATATAGCTGACTTTAATAGAATAACATCATAAATAATCGACGCGATGAAACCAGTGACGTACCGTGAATGAAGGCAAGTTGATTTGGAGCCAAAGAGCGACAAATTGATGACGGAATGTAAAAAGTTTTTTCCTTTATGAGTATTTTTTTCACGTAATACTGGTATTATCGAAACCGGGAGCTCGGTATTTCAACTGTTTTTCAATACCGGTTTTTAAAACGAAGTACCATTATTTGCATAACAATGCATACTATTATATTATATAACGCTATAATTATGTCATGACTTTTCGTTAAAAAAAAGTTGAATTTTGGAAGGCTTTTATACTTATTTTATATCATTTTAACCTATAACTTTTGATAAACCACATATTTTGAAAAGTAAAAAAATATACATTTAAAGTTTTTTTATGAAAATCGGCTTTTTATGTTTATGATTGGATATTTTTAAACTATGAAAATATAAATTTACTGATAGGTATTGAAATCGTCATCCGATATTGTTATTCCTAGCTCAACGTCCGGCAAACTTTTTACTTCACGACACACCAAATTAAAAAATCCCCAAAAAAATGTAGGTACCTTAATTATATGAATAAAAGAAAATGTTGAAGGTAATATTTTTTTTTTGTTTTTTAGAAAGAATTCTGTCAAAACGTGGCTCAAAATTAGATAAATAACCACGTAATTTTTCCATTTGTAACCGTTCCGTTTTTTATATTCCATTTCCACGATCTTCGAAAAGCCAAATTCACAAAGATACGACTATCCAAACGGCTACAGAGATTTAGTTGCTGTTGTATTATTGGATATTGACTTCAAAGCAATATTCAAAATACTGATAACTCTACCTCAGAAATAAAGGGTTTGTGCAAAGGGTATTTTTTAGATCTATTATAATTTCCTCTATTATAATCTCTTAGCGTCAAGTGCGTATTTTATTAACCTTGCGTATAGATCAGTGGTTCTCACGTTAGATTTCATTGTGGCCGCATTATAAGAATCAGCGGTCCTATGGAAATGTCTCGTGGCCGCACCAAATGTGATAACAATAGCAGTTGCATTTACTTAACTTTTTTGATAAAAACAATCTTATATCCATTTCAACAGGGTTATATCAATTTTTCATTCAAATTAGAAAAATACAGCATAAAATAATATACAGATGCTTCCAAATATAAAAAAAAACAGTCAAAACCTTACTCACTTTCTTAACCGAATGTCTTTGGATAATCCAAGATTACAAGATTAAAATTATGTTATGACTAATTGAATTACTGCAATGCACTGAAGTCTGTGATTGCAGCCAGATGTCTCAAACGAGTTCGACATAAAAAATACCAATATCTGTCGCAAAAACAAATGCATAAAATTGTTCCCCTCTCTTTCTTTCTAATACGATAAATATGAAATAAATCCAGACATCCATTGTTTCCATATTCGGTCACAAACAAACACATGTACATAAATATGATACCTCTGTGAGTCATTTGGAGTCAGGTGCATTCAATCAATTTTAAAAAAAATTACAAATGAATTTGTAAAAAATACATTTTTTATTTGATTTACTATGAAACTGTTGGTGGCCGCAGCAAAATCCTCTGGTGGCCGCACATGATAATCACTGGTATAGATTGATAACCCACTGTTGCATTTGATAAATCAAGTCATGGAAAATCGTTCGCTCCTCGCGGCACACAGTTTGGCAGACACTGATGAATACAAAACGAGCTAAACGCTTAAAATTTTCCCGTGTCCACATTTTTTAATTTTGTGCTTGCATTGGAGCTGTAGATAAATTAATATTGATTGCATTTCCTATCCATTCGATGGCATGCATAAAATTTCGAAAACGAATATTTATATCCCACTCAAGTTGGTCCAATACAGATGCCAAGAAAATGTTTGTTTGTATTGCAAACGACAGCAGCATTCATTGATAAAATTTAGTTAAAACCAATGAAATGTATAAAAAGAATCGGAACAAATGTCGGTATACTGGCAAAAGACGTTAGGCCAAAAAAAAATGTTTTGAGATAATTGTCATTTTCGATAATCATAAAATATAAAGATCTCTATTTATGTATCATAACATTCATAACCAGTATGTAGTGGTAAATAAATAGGTACCAGGTCGGTCATTGACTTCTTCCTTATTTTTTTTGTTTTTTTTTATATCCGTCCGAAGTTAAAAACTACAAGTTTTAACAATTAAATCAATAATAAAAAGCGCATTTAAAAAAAATATATATGTATAAAATTAAGTAACAAGTTAAAACGGTGGCAGGGCGGCGCCCTAGCTCATTTTCAGGTGCCAGGTCGCCGACATGCCTCGACTTGGCCCCACTACACCACTGATCATAACTATTACTTATTGATCTAACCACTACTTTAAATTCGATTGTGATTTATGAATTCGCTTCAATTATTATATTTTAGAACGATAAGTTATTTATATTATTTTTTTGCCACGAATAACTGGAATGCACAACAATTCTTCAGAATACATTGAATTATAACATGAAATATGGTTAAACTTCTTTTTTTTATAGATAGACTGTGTTGAAATCAAAACATCCGAGTTTTTCGGAATGGTGACTCTAAAGCTAAACGATATCTTTTGTGAGTAATGCCAACGCTGGGATTTTGAACTTTGCTTCAGGTCAAGAGAAAATTTAAGCTTTTTAACATAGAGACATCAATAATTGATTAGTTTTGATATTATCGGTATACTATTAATGATATCGGTATACTATTAATGATTTTGCCGCCTGTGTGGTCGAGTGGTCAACGGTGTTGGCTTCGGCTACAGAGGGCCCGGGTTCAAATCCCGGTACGGACAGTTTTATAAATTGATTTTTCAATCGATTTATGAATTTATGTTCAAAGGCATGGATGTATGTGATGTCTTGAATTCCCCCCTCTCACCTTTCCTATCCTATGAACGGGGCGTATCGACAGCGATTAGCTAACCACTAATCCTGTCCTAGCCCTATCCTTCTATTCCTACTCTCTTTGGAAAAAGAGAGGTTGAGCAACTGAGTAACAAGCAGTTCTCGTAGAAACACTTCTGTTGAGATAAACTCCATTAGGAGTCCATATGCTCCAAATTGGGAGCGGACATGGTTTAAAAAAAAAAAAAAAATTAATGATAAAATAAAATGGCGATGTGCACCGTTTAACTCGTAACTTAGAATCTGAAGTTAGATACCTACTTAATTTAAAAGAAGATCTTTATTTGGGAGATTTTTTTGATTAATATTATATTCGTCAAACTCACTCAATGATGAGATTTTTTCTGAACCTTTCATATATTTATTTTTTGTTGAAATTACTTTTTACTACTCTCGACCGATCTTTCAAAATAAAATTTTAACAATACACTGAGACATAAGTAAATATATTATAGTATCATGATCTTTTTAGTTTTTGAGATTTATTTGTTCAATGTGTTCACCAAGAATTGACAATAAAATTGTATTTCTTACTTGATTTTCAAGGAAATCGTATTCTAACAAGAATCTAACAAGTGCGTAGGTTAGTAAACTTATTTTAGGGATACTATTTTTTTTATTTTTATTATATAATTGTGATTGATATAAAATCTTAATTGGAATCGTTAAATTTAGCTTAGCGATATGTATGTTTATATTTACTTCTTTTTCATTCATTCATATAATATAATACATTTTTACATATGTATGTACTATAAATACCTCAATTTTTAGAACATTGATTTACTTATCTACTTTGCCCCCATTTCATCGATGTTAGTATTTTAAACATTTAAACTAAAATATAAATTATTTTTTAAAATGTTATAAAATTAAAAAAAGGATCTAAAATTATTTCCTAAATAAAAATAGTAGGTAATGATAGATTTTTGAAGACATTAGAATCCACGTAATAATATTCATAATTGTGTGGTTTTACGTTTAGCGGTTCATATTATGTATTACATTAATTTGATTGTGGAGAATTTCACAGAAGTGCCAAAGAAAAAGTATATTTTGAATGTTTGAGAATGTTAAGTTTATGAATCCATCGCCGTATATTCTTGAATCCAAATGTTGAGAGATACTGGCATGGAGATATGCAACTTTGCTGCCAATTCTTTTTTCCTTTAGCGGAAATTATGATCAGCGAATTAGCGACCGTATTAACGTGATTAGACAATTACGGCCATGTCGTATTGCGTAAAATTGAATAGAAAGTGTCATTTCTCCAGTTTACAGCGAAAAATAATGCATTCAGTTCATATTATTACGCAAAATTATGCTCTACTCACTACTGATACAAATAATCTGATTTCTCGTAAAATCAGAAATGTTTACTTGTTTCCTGTTATATTTACGGAAATAACGTGCCTTATTTAAAACGTGAAGACTGGGAAAGTCTGCTAATTCAATCAAAATTTATAAATGGAAATATGTATGCTATGAAGCTCGTTTTTATTTACTACAGCTAAAAATTGTTTAGATTACGATGTTGAAAATAAAATTGCTTTATGCATACAACATGACAAATTTAAATATTATGGAAAATGTTTGGCACTTCGTTGTTTTACGCCAAGCGGTGAATCATTTCCATGTGAAATGTGACAATACGTTCCGTTTTCAGTAGTCTATCCTGTTGTCCTTAAGCAGAGCTTGAAATGACCCGTTTTCTGAAGGACGACAACCTAATTAACAACTTTAAATCGCGATAAATCAAAAAATTTGCCAATTACATTATAACCAAGATTCAGAAGTATTTGAGGAGCATACACTTAATTCTAACTATGTAAATTACACCGCGAAAAGTGACAGAATGAAACACTAGCAACGTTTCATGAGCAATTCTGTTATTTTAATTTTTAAAAAATATTCGTTTTCTTGAATAAAAATAAGTCTATGTGTCCCGTTTTGGGGAAACAGTGAATGGTAATGTTGCGATAATTATTGCGCAACTACCGCCTTGTTTGAGAATACATAAAAATGGCAGTTTTAATGTCATTTTTTTATTTTGAAATCAGTCGAGTATAGCCATATCTGGACGTGAAGGTGCACAGACGACCGTTGTATTTTTTAGTGCCGTAAACCAGTGTTTCTCAACCTTTTTGGGAGCGTGGCCCCTTTTGAGTGTCTTTAATTTTCTGTGGCCCCCATACCATTGTTTTGTCTTCCCATGAAAATTATAATTTCAAAAACCCACCTTTTTTATAGCTCTTCCGAGATTTTCGAATCTGGGATGCCAATAATTTATTTTATTTACGGATTTACAAAACGGTGACGTCCGCCATTATGCTCTTCCCTGTATCGTTTTTTCAATACCCGTGGCCCCCCTAAACTGTGTTGTGGCTCCCCAAAACAAAAATAAATCTCTGTGGCCCCCTTAGAACACGCTGTGGCCCCCTGGGGGGCCACATGGCCCACCGTTGAGAAACCCTGCCGTAAACAACGAAGTACCAAATATTTTAAGTGGTTTTGGAGTTGGATTCTTCAAAGTTTGCTTACACTGATTAAATGATTTGGTTGGCTGTGCATGTTAACATTTTTTGGGTATCCTCGGGTTATTGGTTCAAAAATACTCAATGAATTTTACAATACGAATGTCATTATTATTGACCCGATATAATAGATAAGTTTGTCTCCACAAATTATCACAGCATTGGAAAGATTACAAGCGGGCTTTCAAGTTGTAGTAACGCCACCGATGTTCTTGAACAGTAAAGTTTTCACCTTAAATAATGACGAAACTAAAAACCTCTTTTTCATTTCCTAAAATTTGTTTCAGCAAGTAAGCAAGTTCATAATAATTTACGAAACATCTAGTTAATAGCTATCCAAATTTTCTTTCCGCTGTTTCACAAACTTTTCACCAGAAAAAATGATTTGGTAACAGAAGATTTTCTTGCATTCTTGTTTCTTTTATTTTAAGAAAGAATCGTGCCGACTGGTTTCTATATAATTTTTTGTAGGAGTTACATTTTAAAAATTGGGAAAAAATCAAGTATACATTTTGCTAAGCTGTTTACTTTCCATTTTAAATTAAATAATTCGTTGAAGAAGAAACTTAATTTCCAGATGATTTAAAGAGTAGCTTTTGAGCGTATTTCCATTACTAAAAAAAACCGTTGACAAAATAGAAATAACAAGTAAATTCTGTCACACTGTATTATATATTATGCTGGTCTTTAAGCCGAGAGGTCAACGTACTTGGCAATTGTCCTCCTGCACAAATGGATTTCTCAATTGTTTTATGAGTTTGTGCTCAAATTCATTTATTCATATACATATCGACAATGGAAAGGAAAGGGGACGTAACCCGCACAAAGCAAATTTTACAGGAGGCACAAAAAACGTGTTTTGATGATTTTGGGAAATATGCAAATTATGAAATATCCACAACCTTGAAGTACACGGAAACTTCTAAACTGGTATTGAATTGACATCATCTAATATTAATTTAAGAAATTGTCTCGTCAGTCATCAGTTCTCGTAAAAATAACTTTTGTTAAGATGCTTCATAGTTAGGCCATATTATGCTCCACACTGGGAGCGGACTGCAGGGGCGTTTTTCAGCTGGAGTCCAATTTATTTATTAAGTGATGTGTTTAAATGGTAACTAAGGATCATACATCAGGTGAGTTATTTGTTAAGAATTTCTTAACATCAATCTGTTATTTATTTATTTAAAAAAATGAGCACTGTGATGATTTTATCGGATACAAACCTTAACAGCCCACGACACAGTCATCTAGCGCTGGGCTGCCAATACGTTAACAAAAGGCACGCTTAATCTTAAAGCAATTTATCACGCCTATGCATTTATATGCAATACTTAAATAAGCAAACGACTGTTTGAAAATGGTTTCCTCAACAGATTGATAGAATTTGAAGCTCTCACCTGATAGCTTAAGCTAAAGTGAAATATAGCGTTCATAAGTCATACAAAATCGTCCAAAATGATTTTTGCACCACAATGGTTCAATTATTACCTTTATCCATTTTTAGTCCTTTGCCTTCGACGGTGTCATATAAGGTTATACATAAATCATCAATTGCTATACGAATATTTTTTATTTTGATAAAGGTATTTAATTAATATCAGTGTCTTTTAAATTTATGATTTTTGAAGTGTACATTATTAATTTTATTTTTCAAATTAATTAGTAGAATTCCACTATTTTTCTTGATTTCATACTTTTTTTATCAAACACAACAATGAAAACATTCATATTTTTTTATGAGTAGCAGATCATCTTTGACCTACTCAAACTCATGTATTGATATGCTGTCATTATACATAATGTTATCACTGCAATATATAATGAATATTTTTAAATAACTGATAAATATTATTATTTTATTCAGATAAACATAATAATTATATTATTTCATACAAATTGTATAAAATTTAGGTCATACAGGTATTAACTAAGTACAACAAAACCTATTTGTCAAAATAATTCAATGTTTAATAATCAAACATAATTGTAAACAATATGTCAAAGATTATATTACTATAATACAAATTTTAATTAGTTGTTTACTGAATAAAACAATGTAAGATTGTTCATTTCAGATGCATACATTTATTCTGATTTATCAGTCAATCTGGTGCAAATTTTTAATCTTATATTTTAAACGGGGTCAACTGGTTTTGATGATAATTTATTTGAAGTGATTTTTAATTGGATAAAATATATGAGGGTGTATATTGTTTTTGTCCATTACAATATTCAAAAATTATCATGCAAAAAGTAGAATTATCTTCATCTTAATCAAATGAATATGTCTCAAAGTCCAAATACAAAAAATAATTTTAGCTTCAGACTTACTCTTCTAAACCAACGATTGTGGTTGGCTTAGTTATTCCAAAAAGTATAATAAATACTAACATTACAAAAAAATTGTATCAACATTCATTGTTTATATAGGTATCATATATGCGGTCATTTTTGATAACACAAATAAAAATATTCACTATTCAAACAAATCTTACAGAAATGTAAAGCAAATGGTGACATGTAATATTTAAAAGTTGTTAGATTACAGTTTTTTGTTCAGAAAGATGTTCTTTTTTCATGATTCACTTTTCTTCAAAGAAGTCTTTTTGCCTAAGCTAATCATTCCCATTTATTTTCTTTCAGTATGAAACTCAAATACCTCAAAACATATCAGCCATTAAGAATCCAGACGAGGGCAGCTTAAAATCGAAATGCGATAGCTCGGAACAACCAATTAATGAAAAGGTAATACAAAATACAACAACTATCATTTAACACTACAGCAGAACTATATTAGAAATATGTTTATAAGAATGCATTCACAATTCAGTTTATAATTATGTCTATACAATTTGAAAATTTCAGGTTGATGATTCAATTAAGTCCAGCGATGAGAAACGTCTTCGGAACACTTTTGGCTGGACCAGAATCGAAGTGTTGATGATGCTGATCGTATGCGTTTTCTTTGCTTCTCTATGTTTCTCTGTATTGCTTGAAGCGCTGCAAACTCTCGTTCACATCAATCACATGGATGCTATGCACAGGCCGTTGGTTGTTCTCACGATGGGAGCTTTGAGCTTACTGTTAAATGGCTTTTGTTATCTTCTTATCGGCGGTAAGTACCATTTTACTTTTATATTGCATAGTTTACCAGTTATATAATATTTAATGAAATATTTGAATCAGAGAGGGAGAGTCCTTTCTGTAGGAGGGTAGGAATTGTATTAAAAATGAAAAATTTAGAAAAAATAAAAAATAATTGTGTAGGTATCCTTATCTGACATAAGGTGAAGGTATAGCATGAGGGTGTCTCAAATTCCCTCCTGACCATCCAATATTTTTAAAAATTGGACATAGTGTGAACGATTAGCTGACCACTAGTCCTGCCTTAGTCTTATCCTTACTCTCTTCAAGTAAAGAAAGTTTGAGCAAATGAGTAAAAAATAGTTTGGGTAGAAAAAATTCTACTGTAATAAGCTACATTAGAAATTTATATGCTCAATATAGAAAGCAAATATGTTTTAAAAAAAATCTTAACTGAGATATTTTACTAATATAAAATAAATGTTTTCTTGCACTTTTGACCATTTGGTACTTAAAAATCTTCATCATGGCTTTGAGCCATCACATTGAAAGTTTCAATTGAATGTTTCTGAAGTAATTTCAAAGTAAACATATTTAGGACGCATTACACAGGAAAAACGTAACAAATTATTCAATAGCTACACTAACTGAATAGCATTTAATTTGATTGATGGAAAATAATATGTAATCTTTAGTTTTCATACCTGTATAAATTTTATACTGACATAATATAAGAATGAAGTCATAATGAATAAAAAATCTGTGTTAATGCGTGAAATTGACTTTGACACCATTTTTTTTGTTTATTGATAATAATATAGTAAGCTACATTCTATGATAAGAAAAAAATACTTCAACCGTAGTAAATAGACTGGAACTATTATTGAATAACAGATTATGCACACTTTATTGCAAAATTATATCAACTACAAAAACTGCATTTATTCTGAAAAGAAAGAATAAACAATTGAATATTACAAAACAAATTCAAAAAAAAGAAATTAAATGTTTTTATTACATACTAAAGTTGTTCTTTTTTTTTTTTAATCCATGTTAATCTTGAACCAAACTTGCCGTAGTAAATAATATTTTACTGTTTCTGTGAACATTTTATTATTTCATTTGGATGAGAATCATGCTAGCTGTAGTTTTGCAAGCAAGGCGGTAAGATCAAATGTGTGATTCGGAAAGAAAAACCCTAGATAATTGCTGATAACTGCGAAATCAAAAAAAAAAAATGTGGCCACGACCAACTGCTTAAAATCCTTACTAGTAAATCCTTGATATTTTTCGATTTTTTTTTTATATCAGATATTCTACTATTTTTTAAGCCAAGAAATTTGTATTTTTTACCAATGAATGCACTAAATATAAAAAAATTGGGTCAATTGCGGTGATAAGTTATTGTATAGTTATATTATTGAAAAAGTTTATCTGTGTGTATCTATTTAAAAAAATATATATGCTTGACATTAATCACACGAGATAAGCTTGGGTACTTGGGTAGTCAATAATTATCAAACTGATAACTCTAAAGAGCTAAACTAATACTTACACTGTTATACTTTTTAATTCAAGTGATTTTTTTAACTTTCAGGATACACATTTCACCAGGGAAGTTTTCTCCACGTAACAGCGAGCGGGGATGTAGTATTAGACAGTGTAGTGACGACTACATCAGTGAAGCAAGGTCAGCGTCGGTTGTCCCGCCCTCGTCGATCCGCTCACCCAATTCCTCACCGCCAGCGACAAGGAATGATGGAAGCGGCTAGAGACGTCATCAGTAAATAATATTTTTCAATTTTTTCTCATAAGACACAACAGAGCAGGCGTGTCAAGCTCGTAGTCCGCTTACGTGATAATGTCATAAGTAGATTCAACAGTTTTATTTTCTTCAATGACAGATTGATAGTTTGTTACAAAATGATGTCTCAAGTTTATCTGTTTATTGTTTACCATACTGAGTTATAATGTGTGGGCTATTCAACTTAATATGGAGTAAATAAAGTAAAAAAAAAAACATTTATTACACAATCTACATATATTTAAAAGTATTTATGCGACAGCGTTTCAAAAATCAGTTATCATGTTTTTACCAAACAACACCGATATTTAATAACGAGTGTTATGTTATGCATTGTATAATTAATATACGACCAGCTCTGTCTGTTTATATTTTTAATTGGCCGTGTATATACATTTCAGTAAAATAAAAGACTTATTCTAATGATTTTGACAATTATATCCTACATATTATGTATAATATATATCATGCTCCGACCTGTCAAAATTACAATTTTTCTGTTTTGTGTATTTTTAAAATTGTTGAGATTATTCAATGTTATTCATAATACATAAATTAAAGAAAAGTCTAATTTATTTATATCTAATTTGTTTATATAACAGTAAATATAGATTTTAATATTCTTTTCATTTCAGGTTGTCTGTTTGTAATAGTATGCTCCATAATAGTGTACTACACAGATGAAGAGAAAGCTAAATATGTCGATCCTTCATTGGCAATAGTATCTGCAACCGTATTATTGTGTTTCACCTACCCGTACAGTAAGTAACTTATTCAACATATTTATTATAGACAATAAATATATGAAGAATTTTAAATGAGTGAATGGTATAAATGTTATGTTTGAATATAATTTCATGAAATATAACCGCCCTTGCATACAAGGGGTGCATTGATCCAATGCCACATTGACCGACCGCTACTGCATACAGCTTCATAAATTGATTTTTCAATGAATGTCTGTGATGCCTATAACTTCCACCCGCGATCATAAAAATGGGGCGCAGTGAGCACGAGCTACCCACTAATCTTGTATTACCTCTATTCTCTTCGAAAAAGAGAGGTTGAACAACTTAGTAGCTGGCAATTCTTACATGGTGAAAAATAATATATTATTTGCAACACCTCTTAACTCGATGGCTGCCACAGACGAGATATCTCGTAAAATTTAATGTGCTCAACACGCCAGAGATGAGTTACCTCGTCAATAACTAATTAAATTAATAGTTGCAAATTATAGCCGGTGTGCTAGGTAATTACTATTAATTATCTACGGCAGCTAAAAGGCTAATTGAATTATCGAAAGTGAATATTTTTTCAATAAACATATTTTATAAATCAAAAGGCTTTAATTAAATAATATCCTTTTTTAAATTTTCACAAGCTTTTAAAAAAAAATATTTTTCACATAATCTAATACCTAAACACATAGCTATAATTTTGTACCTTGGAGAAGATTATGTAACTATGATCTAAAATAATCCATGATTATTAACAGTGCCGGTGCTACATGCAAGCGGAGCAGGTGACCGCTTGTAGCAGTGAATCTGGAGAGGTCAAACGTCTATGCGCCTAATCCAAAGACCAAGAAACGTCACGTTATAAGCAAAATAGTAAAGCGCTGCAAAGTTTCAAACAAACATTGTATGAAATTTTACAGTGCTTAACAAATTATCTTAGAGCTTGACGTTTCGTGGTCCTCGGGTAAGAAAATTTTATAACTAGGGCGGAAAAATACAATCTTGCCTGGGGCTGCCAAATGTCTAGCACCAGCCTTGGTTATCAATGATAATAAATTCTAAAAACATTCCCCGTTTGATTGTATCAAGACAAAAAAAATACTGTAAATTCGCATGTGTTTTTTTTTCAATAATTATTGTAGATAAAGTGAACACAGTGATTAAAGGTTTATAATTTGTTTCAAGATTCATTTGAGTTGCTTTAAAGGAAATGTGGTAGTATGAAATTTTTAAGAAGTGCCGGGACGATTACCTCAATTAGTTTACATAACTAAGTTACGTTTTACAATTCTAAAATTTATTTGTTTTCTTATTATTCTTGCAGTGAAAGAGTCTGGACTAATATTGTTGCAAACAATACCAGATAGTATAAATATTGCAGAACTGAATGCAAACCTACTTAAGACTTTCCCTGATATTTTAAATATACATGATTTTCATGTATGGCAACTTACTGCAGCAAAAATTGTGTCTACGGTACACATTATATTTTTAAGTGATCATGTAAGTAACATTCATTCTTTTTTTCATCGTTGCCAACCTCAAGCACATTGTCAGACTCCTCAGACTCCCAATGTAATTTTCAACACAGGATATTCAATGACTATTGGTCAGTCATTTGACCTTACTTTCAAAGAGGATAGGGATGAGATAAAGAGAAAATATCTATTAAGTTCTTGCTCTTTTTACATAATGTTCATCAGATTTGGTGAAAAGAATTGATTGGATCAAAAGAAAATTGGAGCATTTTAGGGATTTCATTAAAATTTGTTTTTCGTTACTCATCCCATATTTTTTTTTTGATACATTCATCACAATATGAAATTTTGAAAAAAAATTTACTCGGATATATGAGAGTTTTTAATTATGCAGTTAGAATTTTTTTATTAGAAGAACTATTGATCACAAATGAAATATCATATAAATAGCATAAAACCATGCATTATCATCATTGTTCAAATTTATTACAGGATATTTCAAAGCAGTGCGAAGAAGTGACAGACTTTTTAATCGAACAGGGTATTACTCAAGTTACAATTCAACCAGAATTCAGTACTGATAGAAAAAAAAGAAGCATGTATTCAGGTCGCTTCGAATGTCTCATGAAATGTAAAGGAAAGGGATGTCAAGGCAAAAGTTGCTGCATGCCAAATGAAGAAGATACGCCAGATCCCACCTCTGTTGTTACGACTTCGAATGACGTAAGTTATCAAATGATACGTGGACATCATTATTATAATTTAAAATATTTGTTGGTTGCAGCCTTCTCAGTTGTTGTAACTCCAAATAAATTAGTAAACTTTACCTTATTTGGTATTTGACGAGAGTATGCTTTTCAATCTACAAAATAAATATTAACATCATTAATTATGTTTCTGCAAAGATAGAACATTTTTGATTTTTACATTTGAATTTAAAACATATTTTTTGAAGCAAAAACCACAAGAATTATTGTCAAAAGTTATTGATAGCTTTTTTCTTAATACACTGATACTTTAAATAACTCATAGTATCTGTGACAGATTAACCAAATCAAATATTTGGAGGCTTTTTCAAATTACTAAAACTGAATTAAAAATATTATATGGGTTTGCGCGGAAAAAGATTGACAACGAAAGCTAGAAAACGTGAATACGAGGCTAAAATTCGAGATTGCTGTAAGGAAGGATCGTGTCTCCGTGCGACCTATATCCGGGTCCGATCGCATTGAGGCGGACTGGTGCTGTATCAAACGTGCTATTGCATCATCAGCCGGAGATGTTCTCGGATTCCAGAGGGAGGGGCAACCAAAATGGATGTCCGAAAATACGTGGAGGAGAATTGAAGAGCGGGCCAGGCTAAAAGCACTGAAGGACAGTGAAGCTGACCCTGAAAAATTTTAAGAACGTCGCGCTGATTATCGTAATCAGGACAAGGTTGTCAAGAAGTCTGCGCGACTTGACAAGCGCCGATTCTTGGATCGGCAAATTGAGACAGCTGAGGTGGCGGCCCGCAGAAATGATACCAAGAAGTTATTTAAAATCACGCGCGAGGTCTGCGGAAAGCGACCACCGACTCCTGAGCCCATTCGCGGCCCTGACGGAGCAATAGAGTCAAACGCAGAAAGCGTTAAAAAGATTTCTGCGAGGTGCTGAACCGACCGCCCCCCCAGGACCCTTTTGACGTAACCGAAGAGGCTACATCTATGGACCTCCCCGAGTGTCCGGTATTTCAGACCGTACGCCCACAAATGCCGAAATCATCATGGCAGTGAAGAGGCTTAAAAACGGCAAAGCACCGGGTGGAGACGGAATACATTCGGAATTTCTGAAATGTGGTCTTAACGCCGTCCTACATCCTCTCTATCACCTGATGGCCAGGGTGTGGGACGGTGAGCGTTGTCCTCTAGGGACTGGGTTGACGGTGAAGTGTTAGCACTCCACAAAAAAGATGATCCCCTCAGCTGTAACAATTACCGAGGCATAACTCTTCTCAGTATTCCTGGGAAGGTAATGGCACACATTCTCTTGGCGAGAATAAGAGGTCCCATTATGAAAATACTTAGGAAAAATCAAGCGGGCTTCCTCCCTGGAAGGTCGTGTGCGGACCAAATACACAATCTTCGATGTCTCCTCCAGCAGAGCAATGAATTTAACAGTGCTCTTGCTTATTGTTTCGTCGACTATGAGAAGGCATTTGATAGTCCGCACAGACCTTCTTTGTGGAGGATACTGGATGCCTACGGGATAGTGCATGTTGTGTGAGAATCGGTGACTCAAATACCGAATGGTTCGGGGTCACAACCGGAGTGAGACAGGGGTGCGTTCTTGCACCGTTCCTGTTTATTATTATCTTTGACTTCATACTTCGCAGGTCAATTCCGCCTGATCGAGGTGTAGCTGTTGGTCCCAGTCTGAAGCTGTGTGACCTTGAATATGCCAATGATGCTGTCATATTCGATAAATCCATTGAGGGCATCCAGGAGACTATTGATGGGTTAGGAACTAACTCAGGTCGCATTGGTCTAAAAATTAATACTAGTAAGACCAATGTGATATGTAACCAAACCTGTCATGACTCTGATAGGACCCTTACCAGCGCGGGACAGATCATCGAGAAGGTTGACAGCTTCAGATACCTCGGCGTACATATCCCCGAAGACGGTAGTACAAAAAACGAGCTCGCCATTCGTTTAGGAATGGCTGGAGCCACATTCAACTCAATGCGGACTGTCTGGGACACACAGCTGTACTCGATTAAAACCAAATGCCACTTGTTCTTCAAACGCTTGCATTCTGCCGGTAATGCTTTACGGTTGCGAATCATGGCACCTGACTCAGAAAGGGAGCGTACAAGACAACGTCCCGTCACGTCAGTGGTTATGGAGAGACGTTGGAACTGGCTGGGTCACGTGCTGCGAATGCCTCCAGAAAGCCTCAATCATGCCTGCCTCTTCTTTCGACCCGGTGGGATTCCGGCGTCCTGGACGTCCGTCGGGTACTATCCATAGGATGTACTCGGCGGAACTGAGGGATGCTGGCATGTCATGGGAGGAAGCAAAGCTATTGGCGGGAGACAGGGAAACATGGAGGTGCCGCGTGGCGGCCATATGCTCCACATAGGGAGCGAACATGGCCAATGAAGAAAATATGGGTTTTATAAAATATATGCCCCTAAGATTGGCGGCCCCAAAAGCTCGCCTCGTGCACTTATGGGGTAATCCGTCACTGCATAATATAATTTAAATTACAATGTAATTTTATTTTTCAGAAAATTGAAAAATGCTGTGGATCACATGCTGAAGAAGAAGGAAAATGTGTTGCGGAAAAATAACAAAATCATAATGTGTTCCAATTGCTGACAAAACTGTGACTTTATAAAATGTTTCTATACATTAGTCAGAAAACAATAACTAAGTGTATTTTTATTAATAATAAAATTGAGTGATGTGATACTTTTGGTAGACAAATTATCGACAATATTCAACGTTGTGCATACATACTAAAGTAAAACTGTATTCATATTATGTCTTTACAAATTGAATGTACAAAGAACAATCATTAATTACTTATAATTAGTTATCTAAGACAGACTTGCCTTGTCAATACTCGTGCTGTGATTATTATAAAAAAATATTTACATTTAAGACTGAACCATTATTGCAGTGCAAATAATGTACTTGAAGTAAATAAAGTTTAATTTTTAATATTCCTGATAAAACTTCTTGCTTGTTGTTGCTGATTATAATATCGACTGTGGAAAGGAAAAAGGACGTAACCCACACATATCAAATTTTACAGGAGGCGCAAAAAACGTGTTTTGATGATTTTGGGCCATATGCAAATTATGAATTATACACAACCTTGAAGTGCACGGAGACTTCTAAACTGGTGTTTAATTGACATAATCTAATATTAATGAAAGAAATTGCGTAGGAAAAACTTTTATTTCAGTCTTTTTTCTTGGTTTTAATTTTTTACAAGCTCATCTTTTTCAAACATAAAATCTTAATTTAGATACTAATTCGGCATTTGCAGATTGCATCCTTTTGATAGAACGTGTATCAAGTTTGATATATTGTGATTATCGAAAAAAAACCTGTGGGTTACGTCCTTTTCCTTTCCACAGTCGATATGATAAATTGTGTCATGGATTTAATATTTATTTTTTAAGCCGTGTTCACTATCACGGAGTACCTCTATACGAGGTGTTTTACTATAACAAGTATAATTTTTATTCAAAGATGATAAGGAATGAAGTAAAAGTTAAGGTTAGTATTTAGCTTATCACCCTCTTTATGCCTTATATTTGGGATGGGGTAGAGTGGGAGATCAAACAGAAACTTTTCGTTAAGAAACAGACAGCAGTGGGCTGCCAATACTATATTAACAAGGGGCTCGCTTCATCTCAAAGCTATTCGCAGTGATCCGGGAAGGGTTGAATTTTTTTATTACTCTTGTACAATTATATGAAATAATTATTAAAGCTGTCGAATGTTACTAAATATACTTATATTAAGTAACTATTGAGTACCTGTGCCATTGTGGTCGAGTGGTCAACGTTGTTGGCTTCGGCTACGGAGGGCACGGGTTCAAATCACGGTACGGACAGTTTTATAAATTGATTTTTCAATCGATTTATGAATTTCTGTTCAAAGGCATGGATGTATGTGATGTCTTGAATTCCCCCCTCTCACCTATCATATCCTATGAACGGGCGTATCGAGAGCGATTAGCTTACCACTAGTCCTGTCGTAGCCCTATCCTTCTATCCCTACTCTCTTTGGAAAAAGAGAGGTTGAGAAACTGAGTAACAAGCAGTTCTTGTAGAAACACTTCTGTTGAGATAAGCTCCATTAGGAGTACATATGCTTCACATTGGGAGCGGACATGGTTTAAAAAAAAAAATTGAGTACCATGATACAATTAATCAATATCAACCGACGTATAATAATAATATATAACAATACGTCAGAAAGACCTATTGTACACCACTGCGATCATAAATTTAATTATAATGCATATTTATACGTCATACAACGCATAGTCTTGAGAATATTGTTTTTTTTAATTTTAACAAGGGGCTAGCTGGCCTAAGTGAATTTGTACAAGAGTTTCCAATACCTGGAAACAGAATTTTATCTATATGGAATTTGTAATGGAATACATAGAAGTACGACGTGGCAAGTGGGGGAGAGTTTAAAGTGGTTTAAAACTGAATTTAAGCTGATGATGATGATGAAAGAAAAAAAACTCAAAGTGCTTTTAGGTGATTTTATTAAATTGTATTCGGTTTACATACAAAGTTAAAACACACAGCTCTGATATAATACAGAAGACACGGGAAAACTGCCACACCCCCCTTTGCTACGCCACTGGTTCAGATGCCCACCATCAGTGGGAGTTTGTCAAGATAGATCTTTATTTGAATTTTCGCATGTAAGCTAGCCCAGTAATGACTATCTAAAACAGGGATGCCCAACTAAAAGCACTTGGTGGGCCAAATAAAATAATGCATGTCTCTGATGGGCCACACATTCATATTTGAAACCTTAATATTAATATGATATTTTTAATGTTGATAGTAAACAAACAACTCGCAATTAAAATAATTTCATATTTTTTTTAAAATCCTTTTATCATTTATTTTTATTATTTGATATATTTTTAATGCCTACAGGCAATTCGGACATCGCCGCATCGCTGTAGATTAGTTAATTTTTCATCAGTCAACCTGTTTGGATTTTTCTATTTTTAATATTAAGAAAAATAGTTCACAGCGATATGTGGTGTTGAATAGCTAAATGGTGGTTGAGAGACTGAATCCAGATTCAGAGAAGATATGAACAACGAGAGAGCATTAAATTTATATAAAAAGGTTGCCTGATAAAATGTCAATTAATAATTTAAACACTTTTGTGAAAACTGGCAATGACTAAATTGGGGAGAGGTATTTTTACACTTCCTCCCATGTATTTTTACACCTCCTCCCATGTATTTTTTCAAGTACTACGTTCTCAATACTAAACTCTTCCAATCTCTTCCAATTCCAAAATCCTATCAATTTTTGGGATTTGCTCAAAATTTCTCAATCCCGACATCTCGGGATTGCGACCATGTCAATCCCGGGATTTCAAGATCAGAAAATTGAACGGGATCCCAGATCCCGGGATTGTATGCCCTATTTACTACGTTTTATAGAATTCATACTTAATTACGTATTGACTACTTTTATATCAATATATTATTTTTAAATCATCTATTTTTTAATGTATTAGTTATGTATCATGTTCATTTTCAAATTGAATGGCCTCCTCCAGGGACAATTTCTGGATCCGCTACTGGTTCAAGATTAAAACACAAATTTTGCTAAAAACTAAACATATTACACATATTAAACATAGACACTAAAAATATTATAATATAATGTATAAGATTTTTTTTGTTTTGTTTTCTTAATATTTTGGCATTATGTATATTCTTGACCAACAATATTTTGTATAGAATAAATATTCCTTTTCAGTTTGTAGGCATTATTAGTCAATTAATTGTATTATTAACCTATTTTGAAATTTAATATACACCTACCCCTCGATTTACACTGTACCTTTTTTACACGTTTCGCTTTTACACGGTTTACTTGAAAATTTTAATTCTTCATATTCGTAAGTAAAAAACGAGTACATCATTTTTGATTACGTGTTTTATATCTTGAATAATATTTGTAGCCTTATTATGTCGAAAGAAATAAAAAGAAAAGTTATTTCGTTAGCAAAAAAATAAAAATATTGGATCTTTTACAAAACGGAGAAAGAGTAATAGATGTTGCTACATTATATAGCATGAATGAAGCTACAATAAGAACCATAAGAAAATTGAAAACTCAATTAGAAAGAGTGTAGCAGCTGGCACTACGAATACGAGCACAACTTCATATATCAGAGATATTGCAATGGAAAACATAGAGAAGGCATTAATGATTTGGATAGAGGACAAAACTCAAAAACGGATGCCAATTGATACCAATGCTATTACAAATAAAGCATTGCGGATTTATGAAAAAAATAAATAGAAGATACCATCTTCTTCATCTGAAAAGAAGCATACTTTCACAGGAAGTCATCAAGTCAAGTCACAATGATTTGTGATAGTGATGAATGATACAAACTCCACCAACCATTGCAATATTTTTTTAATGAATCTTTTGGATTTACTTTTTTTGTTACTCTATAAGCTTTACCTGTATTTAATTAATAAAAGAATACGTATGTTTATACTTTTTAATATTTTTTTTATGTATTTTAGAAAACACCCAAATTATGCGTTTTTCGTGTACTTTTCGATTTACACGGTTTTACATTTAAAAATATACCATTTAGATTTACACGTTTTTCTTAAGAACCTATCTAACGTGTAAATCGAAGAATAGGTGTATTTCGTTAAAAAATAAATAAAACTTTAAACTGGCCATTGGCCAGTAATACGTTATAAACTTTTAGCAGGCAGCTAAAAAGTTACCTGAACCACCACAGATAACAACAGTCTACTTGTTTCGATTTGAGAATATTAAGTTGGTACGACTAGTTCTTCCTTCACTACTTGTTAAAATGGTAAGTTGACGTAAATTTTGTGAACTCTCCTAATCCGTTTCTTTTAATTCAATCTGCGCGTTTTTAATACCGACAATTACTTTTGTCCACTTACTAGACCATGTCCTATCGAATAAAAAGAAAGATTTTTCTGATATTGGTGCTCGATAACCTCTTAGTGTAAATATTACACACATGTCAATTTGACCGATGTCTTTTACCACTGTGTTGCTTCATTTCAGTCTACCGCTAAAAAGAAGACCAGGAAGTTGAGGGGTCACGTCAGTCACGGCCATGGTCGTATTGGTGAGTTTAATTTTCCATAATATAGCTAAATGTCAAGTTAACTTACAAACAATATGATTCTCTCCCTGAGGGGCCCCTTTCCCGTTAAAGATCAGTATACACCCTTCCTGCTTATTTTCCAGTAATGTGAAGTAATTTTTCAGGTTATAATATGTTCGAATGTTTTAGGCAAGCACCGTAAGCATCCGGGAGGTCGCGGTAATGCTGGTGGTATGCACCACCACAGAATTAACTTCGACAAGTACCATCCAGGTTACTTCGGAAAGGTGAGCCCATGACATTTCTTTACTCTAGTGTTAGCGTGAACAGATCATGATAAATATGCCTAGTGTTTGTTTTGGAAAAATCCCCAGTGAAACGTCAAGTCCTCATTATAACTAAAGTAAACATCTCAAAAATTAACTGTATGCCGTTCATATCAATGCATCGTTGTAGGAAATTTGATTTCAAATAAGAAAATGTTTAGTTGTCTTACAGGGAAACAGGGTATTTGAGGTGTATCAAAAATTCAGCATAACATGTCAAATGGAACTTCTTAAAACAAACCATAATCAAATTTGAAATAGTCACGAATTTTCTTAAAAGTAATTCGCATGAATTATTGGTTTCCTAGATTACAATGTTGGTTTTTTATTTTTTCATATTCGTTCAACCAAGCATTTTAAAACTTTTTAGTGTTCTAGGTATTTATTTTATTATTTTGGAGAAAAAGAGTTGTATGTAGTTTTGAACTCTGAATTTGCGACGAGTTTTAGAGATTTATCAAGTGTAACTTTCAGAATATTGTCATAATCCTCATACCTGAATACATCCTAGAAATGGTGGTAAATACGCTTTATAATTTGTTACTTTCTTTCTTACTGAAAATTGTCTATATGCTGCTAAAAAAACAATTTCTGTAGACAAATAGAAACATGCCAAATTTATGCGAAATATGAACATGGAACGAAACATCTTAGGAGAAACCACTAAGCATATTTGTGTTATATGGTAGTGAGTTTTGTAATTTGCAAGAATTATTTGTTTCTTTGATTTTAATGTTTTTTTAATATTGTATCCACCATTAAGTTTTCGGGCTAACTGCATTGTTTTTGTGCGATATAGTAAATTTTCAGGTAGAAAAAGTGAAGCATGGTAAATGCCTCTTTAGAATTCATTTGCCATTGCACCCCAAACATCCAAGATCTTGTGTTTAAATGTCGTAATGAGGGATAGTATTCTAACTTTCTGATCACAGTGGTTAACAACAGTAAATTTGTGGGTATTTTTGGATTCTGTTGGAAGAATAATTAACTATAGAGAATGTATAAATCCATCTTCCAGGGCTCTCTATCCCAACCTCCTTCCTCAAATCCAGTAGGTTAAAATACATCACAGGCTATACATATGTTTCACACTCGAGATTGTATCAAATCTGTAATGATGATTTATGAACGGGCGGTCGGAATGCACTGTACAAATGCATTTATAAATGTCGAATGTTCATTTCTGAACTTATGTCTTGACTCTCCGTTAATTTGTTTTCACTATAGAGCAGCTCTAATTTTGTTTAATCATCACTTTACAGGTTGGTATGAGAAATTACCACGTAAGAAAAAATAAGAATTTCTGCCCCACACTCAACTTGGATAAGATTTGGTCTCTCGTCAGTGACGACACCAGAACTAAATACAAGGCTGATAAAACTGGAAAGGCTCCAGTCATCAATGTCGTTAAATCAGTAAGTTGTCACGTCCTATTACTAATATAAGATATTATTGAAAGCCCCAAAGTAATGAACAATTTGCATTTTAGTAAAATAAAAAACAATTACATTATGCATTTGAATTTTAGTGCATCTCTTGCAACAATAGTTTCGTAAAAAACCAATTACTATAATGATGAATAGATGAACGGGCGGTCGGAAATACACATTATTGTGCATGACGATTTGTTCCTTTCTGAATGGCAGTTTTTTTATATTATTAATTTCAATATTATAAATTCGTTCTTTCTCTCACGTTTATTATTTGTTTACAGGGTTATTACAAGGTTCTTGGAAAGGGAAAGCTGCCCAACCAACCCGTCATTGTCAAAGCCAAGTTCTTCTCAAAGACAGCCGAGAGGAAGATCAAGAAAGTAGGAGGTGCCTGCGTCTTGACAGCATAACATTCTAATTTTAAATAAACTATAAAAAAAACCATGATTTTCTTTTATTTATTCATCCCTTCAAATTATGAGATAAATATGCCACATATACATAAATAATATAGTGATAAAACATAAATTTTCGTGCACAAAAATACGAATGTCTCCTGAATACATTTACATGAAGTTCTGTAAACAATATCAGATTTTTGAAAGACTGTTTTGGGCTAGTTTGTTTCATGGGGCTGCAGGTTGAATATGCTGAACTAAAAGTTCTCGTAGAAAAAACTTCTGTTGAGATATCCTTTAGGAGGCCATCTCCACATTGGGAGTTAATGAGAATGGAAAAAAGTAGTGTTTACAATTATACTGAAACTATTATTAAACCAGTATACTGGTTGGTGATGAGTATTTTGTTCTTAATTTCTGATTTTTATCATATCAAGCAATGATTGCATTCATGAATCCAAATATAAATTTTTGCCTTCCTTAACACTAAAGTACCGAGAATAGTGACCCCCAGGTATATTTGCATTTCCCTTCAATAAGTATCTGGAAATTACACTAAAAATAAGCTTGGATGTTGCTATTTGGCAAACTGTTGAAAGAAGAATTTTCTAACGTAAACGCACCCTGCTAGGAACTGTAGGGGTCAATTAAAAGGATATTTGGCACCAGCTGTTTTCTACAGTGGACCAGTTCTGATTTCTTTATTGATCTGAAGTCAACCTTAAATAAGAATTAATTCCCTAAATTAAAAAAAAAAAATATTTGAAAGAAGATTGCAATGTTAATGAAGAATCAATAAGTAAATTACACAGAATATTATTCATAATACACGTTTTAATTAAGAATGGGCATACATAGGGAAAACAATTGTTAAATATTCACAAGCAGTGACTTCCAGCACCTATTTTTTTCAAACATCGTGTTGTTGAATTTCTTGTAACTAGAAAGTGTTTCCAGGAATCTTGTCAGACCAAAAAATGTGTAGAAACAAATTATTTGTTCTTTTCACTGGACCGTGTTATTTCAAAACCATGTAATAAGAGTTGGGTGTAAGTCGAAACTAGTGTTTTGTAAACTTGTGTGAATGTACTTGATTTGAAGGATTCAAATTTAATATTTAAATTCCACCAAGCACCTTCAGTCGAAATTACAGTATTTTCGATTTATCTCATTATGCTTCCATGTTGTGAAATATCATGTCAAGCTATTAACTGACTACAGCTGCTATTACATGCATTTTAGTAAAGTGTATGCTTTAAGAGAAAATGTGAGCAAAGGAAGCGTGTTAGAATAGTTTCTCATTTCACAAAACAAACAAGCAGGATGGGTAGTGTTTTTTTTTTATGAAACGAGACTTTTTCAAGATTTAAAGCATACATAACCACTTAATCCCCTGTGTGTACAGCTTGCTATTGATGGAGAACTTTGCAGTTAACTATTTTCTAAAAACGAAAACGAGTCGTCTTGGTACCTTCAAAAGAGGCCTTTTTGTTTTCTAGAAAGATTCTAGTTAGTTAGAAAGAAATCAATTTCTGGCTGTTGTGGAGTGATACGTATGTACTCATGGGCTTTTTTAAATGAAGTATAGTGTCATGTCAATCCACACTGCTCAAATAAGCTGTCTTTCTGATGTTTTCGGTGTAACGTCGGGTTTCTGAAGCTGAGTCATTAGTTGCAGCTAGACAAGTTAGTATTTTTGATTAATCACAAGTCCTAGGTAACCCTTTGATGAGCGAGTTATTTTTTAATTTATACTATTACAGAATAAATATATAAAAATGCTTTTTGAGTCGATCTCGTAAGAATATTTATAACTTACAATATTATATTTGTAATGATTTGTTTACATACTTAACCTTAAAAAACCTTTTGTTCATTTGCAAAAAATTATAAAAATAATATGACTGCCAGAAATAACTGAAAAACATGTGTAGTATCTATATCAGAAGAAATAATAAAGAATCACTAAAAAATATGAGCATGGCAATGAGATAACAGAATACTTTGCCGTACGGGTATACTAACCAAAGGGTTTTAGTGTAATGCTCAATTAAAAGACAATCGATCGAATTGGGGACTTACATTAAAAACTGTTTTATTATTATCAATGTAAAGTGTACAAAATCAGAGAATATTTTACTGCATATGCGGGGGCGGAGGTGGGACAGGCATCAGAGGAGGAGGTGGTGGTACAGGGTTAAACATGGGTGGGCGTGGAGGGGGAGGAATTCCCAAAAGGGGCGGTGGAGGCATTGGAGGGCGCATTCCAGGTGGAGGGAGTAATTTAGGCACTTGCTGCTGTCGGATCATTTCCATCTTGAAGGCGAACTGTAGGAAAAATTGCTTTGTGTCTTTGTTCCAGTGTGTCCAGAACTTCGTGTCATGCTTTTCTACCTCACGACTGGGCACCTTGAAAGCGATCGTTTCATATGGCTCTGCAGCGAAAAGGAGATATTGCCATTTGCGATCTGGAGGTTCCACTTTTTGCTCATACGCTGACATGAAACGATGTCTTGGCTGGATAGCTTCAGATATTTCTAAAATGATTAAGATTTGCTTTTTACCATAAAATTTATTACGACAGCAGATTATTCGTTTCTTACGCAAAGACTTTTTTCAACATAAAAACAGACGTTTAATTAATGAGAATCAATGCACAGATGAATTTAAATATTTTGACAATGATAATGAAAAACATTTTTTATAGTAAATTTTGAGAAATTAGTTAGCTTGTAAAACCACAAATCCAACAATATTCGTAACTGATAAATGACAAATTCAGACTAAGTGTAGATTTACCGATTTATAATAATTTAACACATTACTGAAATTGTGTTTTTATACAAATCCGGCGTGCGCCCGCCACTATTATCCTAAATTTCCAATGCGCCTTTTACTGAAATAAGCTTAAGAACCCCTGATATACCTGGATAGTCAACTTGGAATAGCAGACTTTGCTGTCCACTCTCGGGATCTCTTTGTTTCGTCACTCTGTAACCGGGCCTTCCGATCTTGACAAACTTCTTAGGCTCTACTCTGGGTTTTTCAGGAGCCAATTGTTGAGGAGCTTCCTTGGCTTCCATGGCAACTCTTCTGGCCAAGTTAGCCTGATGCTTCTTTCCTTGAGTGTGAGCGAGGTAGCTGCCCTCATTGTTATGCAATGTGAGACAAAGTTTGCACTCATAAGATCCTGTAAATTTAGTGACAATGTGATTTGGGAGAAATATTAACATAATTATAAATATATTTGACAACACATTTTGCTGCCCTAGGCATGATTGTATTTTTCCGCCCCTAAGCATTTGGCCGCCTCTCCAGATTTACTGTTACAGGCGATCAACTGCTCCGCTTGCATGTAGCGTCGGCACAGTGTCTGATTGTAACACATAGCACAATGTGCAGAACAGACTGTGTAAGCGTTAAGTTAATGTTGATTGGTGACACTGCCACCTGGTGTATAGTATTACTAGTTGGATGATAATATTGTATGCATAGATAGTCTAATTCTCTAATGCTTCAAGGCAGATTTCAAATACAGAACAAAATGTATCAAGCGGTAAATATGCTACTCTTTTTCTTCCTAAAAAAAATACTAAATCCTGCTAAAAACTATGCAATTCGCTGGAAGGCTTTAATTGCGGATATGAAAATATCAAAAAACCTTAAATTTAAATTATATAAACTGACAATTTATGCGAATCAAGAAATATTTTTACGAAAATTCGTCACTATCTTTTCTATGGTTACATTTGACATGTGCTGACTTCTTCATAGTGATATTATATTTGTATTTCACATAAATATTCGGTTACCCTGATTCCCATAGATACATTTTTTTATTTGCAATTAAATTTCCTACAGAGCGGCATTTCGTTTATTTCCAGGTAGAAAAAGAGTAGCCCTTTGTAAGGATATAAACTGTAGAAAAATAGGAAAATTTCTCTTTTAGTGTGTCATGGATTATTTCGGCGAAAAACTTCACATTGTAAGCTAAAAACGGTAAAAGTGTTAGATAGCTAGTGATGGATTATTTCGGCGAAAAGCCTAACAAACGTAGCTAAAAACAACGCCACGATTTAAAATTATTTTTTGAGGGCTTGATAATCGTGTTAAAATCACACATTAATACGAAGAACACTGATAAATTGTGCGAAATAAGAAATATTTTACAGTACTACGCCTCCATTATTCATTATGGCAGCGCGGCCATTTTCGTATTTCGCATAATTTATCAGTGTTCTTCGTAATAATGTGTGGTTTTATCGCGATTATTAAAGCTTCAATGAAACATTTTAAATCATGGAGTTGTTTTTAGCTTAGTTTATGAAGATTTTCGCCGTAATAATCCATGACTAGCTATATAACACTTTTACCGTTTTTAGCTTACAATGTGAAGTTTTTCGCCGAAATAATTCATGTACGATGTCAAAGTTTTCATACTAAAATGACAAGCTATAAGAAAAATTGGTAATTATAGAGTATAGCTCATCATGTATTATTACGGCGATAAACTTCACAAACTAAACTAAAAACAACGCCACGATTTAAAGTTATTTTTTGAGAGCTTGATAATCGCCTTAAAACCACACATTATTACGAAGAACATTGATAAATTATGCGAAATACGAAATATTTTTCAGTACATCGCCTCTGTTTTCCATTATGGCGGCGCCGCGCGGCCAAAAAAGCTCTCAAAAAATAACTTTAAATCGTGGCGTTGTTTTTAGTTTAGTTTTTGAAGTTTATCGCCGTAATAATACATGACGAGCTATACTCTACTTTTACCGAAAGTTATCTCAGAAGGTGAAAGACTGCTTGAAAAAAGAAAACAATGTTACCTAAATGATTTTTCATAAAATAGGGGTCTTTATTAAGGTCGATTGTTTCTAAGGCTAAGAGTCTCAACCTTTCCCTTCGGTCCCGGTTGCTTTCAGACCAGGAGGCCACACCACCGCCTCCCGTTTTGCCTCCTGGACGATTTTGGAAATCCATGATTCAGCTGAAAAGACAAACGATTAGTATTAACTATGTTTCCTTTTAAACTCATATCCAGGGTCGAGAATTTCTACGGTTGTGTGAGAGGCGCTTTTTGGCGCCTCGACAAACTAAATCTAGTTCAGTTGATAGTGCTAAAATCTTAGTACGGCCCCTGTGCGCGCCGCACTCTTTGCATACACCACGAGCCGGTCCTGCTCGTATCATACAAACTTTAAGGTTAGTTTAAAAATAATGACTGCATTGTAAATCCTAGCCTTATACTTATAAATATCAATACAAATAATTATAAATACCGGTTTATAAAAGCGTTTTTTATATTAAGTTGTTTTCGTAATCTTAATTTACATCTTCATAAATCTATTAACAACAAAAAGCGTCAGATTATAACGCCTCAAGCTGTCACAACTTCGTTTACAATACGTTCAGAGACAATACTAAATACGTTGCTGAGGTTGTTGACAATGTTTCGTTCATAGACAATATATGTATATCAATAGACATTGTTTTTTTATTCAACTGGCTATAATTATCTTTTCAGTTCATTTATCACTCTATTTCTAAATGATTAAGAAATGCAAATACTTTTTCATATTTTTGCATAAATTCATGAATTTAACATGGCTAAAACAAAATTCGACCTCGGATATAGACAGATTGGTAATCTAAAAAAGTTGAATTGAAAAACAGAATATCAATCATAGACAATATAACAATACGTCAATCTCGAATGTCACTGAAACGATAATATATTAGTACCTATTTGATAAGATTTTTTAATTTCTAGTTTTAATTACGGGCGGATATATTTTTTTGGAATCATGCCTCATTTCAGCGAAATATTCGCAGAGTTTCAGGAGCACCTAAACAAGGAACAAGCTGTCAGAGATGTAATTGTTTTATAATATAGCCAATCTTTACCAAACATACATTTACCGGTCTTTAACTTAAATAATTAAATCATTGACAATGGTGTTTAAAAGCTGTTATAAATTCATATAAAAGTGAAGATTACTCATCGTGGTTTTGAAAATTTATGTGCTACATAATTTAAAGAATATTTAGTGTTGTCTCCGGCAAAACATTCAACGAATTGGGTAAAGCGCATATCTTCAATGCACCAAATAATATTTTAACATTTTTATAGGCTATAAAGAAGATTGTTACTGATATTGACACTGCAGCACGAAAAATCGCAACAATTTTACAATCAATACATCATGATGAAGCTGGCAGTAAGATATTTTATTTCTATTTCAGATTATCTCTTTTAGGCCTTTACTCATTCTGATGATATATTTGTGGATTTAAATTTCAGTCATCGATGCGTGCTATAAGGCTCGTGGAATTTTTGAAGATGTCAGGGTGGGATATGCCCAACTGAGTCAAGCTTTTCCTCTAGAAGATTATTACAGGTTGGTGATTTCAATAATTACTAGCTATTTATTCCGTTTATTATGGGAGAAGATATGACCTGCAATTCAACCCTACTTGGAATATTTAAAATCAAGCAGTATAATATATTCTTTAGTAGAACTCCATTATAGTAAGGTAAAAAGTATATGATTCCACAAGAACTATTTTATCTAGTGGATAGCTATTTTAGCATTATGTCATCTTCAGAACAATGCTTAAGCAATTTTTTATTCAATCATAGTCATCATATATCATATATTCCAGAGCTGTGGAATCAGAGTTGGGAGGCGTTAAGTCAGGTGTTTTTCCAGAGCAAAATCTTTAAACTGACTCATTTATAAAATTGATGTGTTTTCAAACCATAAAAGTCCAAAGTGTTTTTACTGCATGCTAGGCTGACTAAAAATGATCTAATAATATACATATTGTCGTCTGAGAACTATTGGGACATCTAAAAATTATTTTCGTTGTGTTCTGAAAAAGTGTTTTCTTTCAATAATGTTAGTGCTGTGTTGGGATATCTGTCATAAAAAGAAAAATCTCTTTTTATTTTAGATAAATCACTTAAGCACGTCTTAAAATAAACAAAGCATTGCATAGCAACCAAATACTAGATTTTTTAGATGTCCCAGTATAGTTCAGGTGACAATATAATGTAAGTTAAACGGAAATTATTGAAAAAAAACAATTCAGCCGGAGTAGATTTTTATTTTAGTCATTTTTTTTACCCTACTTCACAGCCTTGGTACGATTGATCTATGAACTATATGAGGCTATTATTTGCAAACGCGGCTTTTTCCAAAATTGGTTATAGATGAACTATCAATGTAATTTAGTACATACATAAAAATACATTTTTAAAGTATTATTAGAAAGCAATCCCACACCTGGCTTGATAGCATAAAAAATATCATTCCAAAGTAATGTAACAATAAAAATACTTTCTAAATGTATATTGTTTTACAAAATGAAATTCAAGATTCATTTTTCAACCATTTTGGAAATAATAGTCTCATAAACCTCAAAAAGTAATGTGAAGATAATGGTAGTGAAATCTTTATATCCATATATTTTTTTTGATTTAATATAATTGAATCATTAACTATTTTTACTTTATTATAAAAAACATATTTTCGTCACATAACTGTTAATCTGTCACAGTACTGAGATCATAACTTTCTTATGTTAAAGGTATAGAGATCATTGGAGGAATGTTACAAAGAGTCTGTGCTTTTCAGCAGCTCTCATAGTTTGGCTTGAAGCCGGCTTCTTAATTACAAGAGAAACTACAGCTGAAATATTGGGAGGTGAGTGTCAGATACTTGGCTTTTTATTCGGGTGAAAACTATTTGATAATGCATTTGACACTGCCGCGAGTTAAGCGAATTTCGGCATCGCCATGCTTTATATGGGAGTAGACATAGCCTAAAAACTTTACATGAATAATTGTATTAACACTTACTTAGTTTGGATGGAGGTTATATCAATAAAGTTAAAAAATATAAGTACACCAACAATAAGATTCTGTATCTTAAAAGTTGTGATTACGCCGCAACATGTTTTTATCATTTTCTTAGTACCAAAAAACTAATTGCAATTGCCTTGCTTTTAGTTAAATCCAAAGAGGAAGACGGTTTTCATCTTGACATTGAAGAATTCCTGATAGGATTGTTGGATCTGTCATCAGAATTGGTAAGTAATTTATTACTATTGTACTCTATTTCATTTTCTTACTTTTAGGAATTCATGAGGTTTTTTGTCAGTTTTAATTCATCTGTGATTCGGAAGTTTGTGCTGAAAGATAGATTTATCAATACTGATAAACTCTCTTTACTATATTTGACAAATTCTGTAGCAGTTTAGCCTCAGTATATTAATAGCTTTAGAAGGCTGTGTTTTTTTAATATATCTTTGGATTTCCACTATGCTCTCTCACTAGATATCTCCAATTTTATTTTTGATAAATTCGGCAGTAACTTTGAGGATGTTCATTTTTAATATAAAACCAAATTTGATAACTTTGTTATTCCATTTGCATGTTTCGTATCTTTGAGAAGCATCAATTTATTCATGAACATTGCGATAATCTGATGGTGCTTCTCAAAGAGGCAAAACACTTGTCACAAGTTGGAGCACAGGAAGTGGAATAACAAAGCCATCAAATTTAATTTAATATTAAATTTTATCTTTTGATATTCCTTACAACAGGCTCGACTCGCAGTGAATTCTGTGACACGGGGAGATTATTCTAGGCCATTGCAGATATCGCAATTTGTTCTGGAATTGAATGCTGGCTTCAGGTTTGTAATAATTTTCTCGATATCATAAAAAACGCATTTTATTCATTGTTCTTATTGTCATGTAATAAATTCGTATATTTTTACAGGTTGCTCAATCTGAAGAATGACCATCTAAGAAAAAGATTCGACGCCTTAAAATATGATGTGAAAAAAATTGAAGAAGTTGTGTATGATCTCAGTCTAAGGGGATTGATTCCAGGTCAAGAAAAGCCGTCCATTGAAGGCGTATGATCATATAGTATCATTCCCATGCGTAATAATTATGTAAGCGATACAATGGTTGGAGCTTTTTACCGTTACCATATAGCGCTGATAAAGCACCTGAGTAATTTAAAATAAAAAAACTTAACCACTGATTTCTAAATTATTTACTCCGAATGTCACCAAAAATTTGAAGGATGTTATTTAAGACATCACAAACACCCATGCCTTGAAACAGTAATCTTTTTGATGAAACATAATTTCCAATAAGTTAAAGATTGTTACACACACAATACTAAATTAACTGAACTTTGTTTACGGAATACTACTCTTAAAAGTCATCAAGACATATTGTGGATTGTTGTATTATTCATAAGTCACTTGAATTACTTGTTAAAAAATGAACCTTGAATGTCAGTTTGTAAAGAAATATATATTTACAAATTATGCCTTTTATGTGTCCATTCATGACACAGCATACGATGATCACATTTCTGCTTTGCCTGCCTGCATTTCAGCATAGCTTAGCCCAACACTAGGAAAGGATTCTTAGTAAGATAATTGGAGCACAGCAATAAAACCCACAAACTAACTGAACAGGACCAATAACCAAGTGTACATTGAAATTCCACCAAGCACCTGTAGATGAAATCTTAAATGATGACATTGAGGAATCGCCAATTAGTTACACTAATTTTGAACTGGGCTAGATTCCTGCTAAATTGAGATCTTGGATAAAAAACCCTGGTAAATCCATCCACACATTTAAGGAACGTGTCAAAAACAAGGATTATTTCCTCTTTTGTATTAAAATTCAAAGATATCAATTAACTGTTCATGCACAATATATTGTTTTTGGTCCTTTTTTGGACAACTTGATAATTTAAAAAGAAAACAAAGAAATAGTTTTAAATTTTTTTTATTGGTGGAGCAGTTAAAAATACAGTTTAAAATAAAATTTAAGGAGCAGCCCGACCTCTGCCATATCCTCCTCTCTGAAACAAAAAGATAATATACATTGAACAATCATATTATTACCGATCAAACTACTTAACGCATGATAATTAGGGATAAGATTAAATTAAATATTTTGAAGTTGATAAAAAGGAATGGTAAATGGAAACCATCATTCTATCTTTACGATCAAAATTATTTCATTGATTGATTGAATTGGCATTAGCTTCAATAAATAAATAGATTTTTATTTTTAATCATATGAATTTTATTTGGATAGGATAAAAAAATCTGCACAAGTGTTAAAATTAGCAAGTGCAACATTCTAACTAGACTTTCTAAGAACAGGTCAAATCGACTGCATTTTAATATTCTTGAATGCTAACCAAAACTATGCTTAAAAAATATATGAACTCACGAATTCAAGATCTCCGGTGCCAGCTCCGACATCGGCCTTCTTATCTCCGGAGGATTGTGGCGCGGGTGCTCTCCTGTAGGCGGTTCTGTCTTCACCACCTCCGCGACCTCCCTCTGGCCGTCCGCTGCCTGGGGTACGCATGCGGTTCATTTCAGGTCGGGCGATTCTCTTGAGAGTCGCCGGGACAATCTCTGTCGGTAGGTGGAGGTATGCCCTCAGGTATTCGATACCTTCGTTGGTGAGATACCTAAAAACCGCAGGAGTAATAAAAACAAAGGTCCACTAACTATATTAATATACAATTAACGGTGTAAATTCTCAGATATTGCCATAATTTCCTGTCAACCCTTCAAGCAGTGTGGTCACACAGGTTTTTTTTTTATCTAATATCTATTGCCATTCTCTTATCTTTAATGGATACTAAATACATCCATCAGTGAATTATCGTCAGTTACACTATTTTTTATTTCTTGGGAAGTATCCATGAGCGTAAAAATCATTTTTGGTTTTATTCCTTTTCCGGAATCATTGTCAATCTCCTGAAAGGGGTAATATTTGGAAACAAATATATAGCCATATACTGAGTAAAAATATTTTTCAGTTTCTTTCCCTTCCTGGAATTATTGTCAATAGAGCAGCAATTTCCAACCTGGGAGGTGTGGACTATTGCAAAGGGAGGCGCGAATACTTTAGATTATTTATTTAGCCTTTAAGAAGTGTCTATTACTATATGAAATGAAGGATGGGGAGGTTTCGTACAACTAAAATTTATGTTTTAGTTAGTAATTACATACATGGATCATGTTCCATCAATTTTGGAACAAACCTGGTTTGCAAATAATATTCTCATTTTTTAAACTTTAGGATATTGTCATTTGCTGTATTTAAGAGTAGATAGTTTAATCCAAGTTGGTTATATTAGTAAACATTATACCGAGTGTATGGTATATAAAAAAAGTAATAAGATAAAGCAAATAAGAAAGAAACATAAGACCACATTCGATTTCTCTTAGAAATCACCAATATGGACAGATATCACAATATGCATGGTAAATTATTTACCGTAAAAAGATGTTCCACCAACCTCTTGAAACATAAAGTTCATAGGTTCATTTGTTTAAACTGGTCAAGAAAACAAACAGCTTGGCCTGATGTAAACATTCACGAAATAAGTCCATTCCAGTACCATATTGGTCAGCTGAGTATGGATAGACTGCGAGAACATGGTATTTTAATGCTCACTTGTTTATGTGGACGTAACAACAATGTTTCCCATTTCACTCAGATCATTGAATAACAGTTCTATTCGATGACCCCACAAAGCAGATCTACATTACTCACAATTTCAATTTGAACACTACGTGAATAATGGATTAAATATTGTCCATCACTGCCAATTGGTGCTACACTACAAAGAATCAACAAGTGATTGAAAAGGGAAAAGTACTCACCAGTAAAAGTGCCTCCATGCGAACTGTTCCTTGACATATCCTCGTGATTTTAAGGATTGCATGGCTTTGATTACGTGTAAATTGGGAATCTGTTCAAGTTCGGGGTGCTTAGGGGCATGGAAGTCTTTTTTGGCAACCATGACGCCCTCTTTGAAGAGGTACTCATAGATGGTGACTCTGCTCTGCTTGGGCATCAACATCCTGAAGAAATGACAATCAAATTAATACTATTATGAGGAAAAATAAAAATGACTTACTCTTCAGACAATCTGACATTAGCTAAGTGTCGCACGACAGTATGTCTTATACGTGCACCGGTGACGAAAAACTGAATATACGTATAAATATTCACTAGATAAAAAGTTTAGTAACGTAAAAAAAATACAAAATTGATCATAGATCGCATAATTTTGGTAGGATTAAAGAATATTTAACATACTTGGTGTTTTGGGGTTACTAAAGAAACCGGAAAGAAACAGTCGACGTAATTTTATTGCCAACATGAAATAATAAATATAGGCTTGCAACATTGAAAACAAAAATGATTACAAATTTTTTTGGCGCCCAAATATAAAAGTTTATTATTTAATGTGCATACATGATAATCATTTCGTTGTTAACACGTATGTAACAAAGTAACCGTGTTTACATATTATAATATTCTTATATATAACGCAATTGACTTTGACAATGGTAAAAGTATTTTATTTTAACACATGTATTATTTTTTTCAATTTGTTTGTATAAAGCTTTTATGATTCGTAAAAAAATAAAACTAACTAATAAAAGATGCAAGTTTATTTCATGTAATATTTGAATATTTACTTTCACAAAAATATAAAAAATCTTTTCGTGTAATAATTACACTTACCTACAATAAATATTACTTAAACAAATATTTTAAATACATACTTAATGTCAAAACAACCCACTAAAATATATTTTACAAACAAAGCAATGTCATGTTGAAGAAAAATAATATATTTTAATGAAGGGAGTTTTTTTTGTTGAGATATGGATATCATCAAAAAATAAATAATGTGATGTATAGGATAAGCCATAGGTAGTAGCCAGTAGTAGCTGGTAGTAGCTTTGAAAGATAATAATAAAGTGCATATTTTACAATATCGTAACACTGCAATAATTTAAGAAACAAAAATGGCGGCTATCGCACTAACTGGTGCTGTCCGATCGGCAAGTACGTATTAAAAATATGTAAATAAATAATTTAATGTCAATAATTATTGGACACAACAAACCTGTAATAACTTTCCCGTTCTGTATTTTATGAATATTCTTAGACATTAAAAATAGGTTATGTAATATGACTGTCCCACTACTATCAGCTGTCAAAATAGTTATTGAAAAAACTGATATTTTTTAATAATATTGATTTTGTTACAGAAAGTAACATCGGCAGTGCCAGTCTAATTTATGTCCAAGCTCCTCGGTACAGCACCGACAATTCTAATTTGAACATCGCCGCTTGGAAAAGGGGAACGGGAGGACGAAGTAGTTTCAATGGAATAGTTGCCACTGTTTTTGGCTGCACGGGCTTTGTGGGAAAGTATGTCTGCACTAGACTTGGAAGAACTGGCACACAGGTTCGAAAACTTGTTTTCTTTTTATCTTAACAAATTTACTATATTTTTTAGTCACCAACTTTTTGGAATAACATATATTATTGTACTGAATCTTCACAACCATTGCCACATGAAGAGTGACTTATGAATTTCTTAAAAGAAACGCTATTAAAGCAGCCGATTTTAGACGCACGAATGCGGTTGATAAATAGTGAAGAAATAAAAAATGCTCCCTGAATAATAGTCTTAAATTTTTTCAACCAATTCCCTTTCTTCTAGAACAGTACAGTTATTATTTCACTAATTAATATGATAAATAGGCAAATTTTCGAATATATTAGGCTTACTTATTACTGTATGTATTTACTGATTACAACTTACTAAGTAAACCAAATGTGAATTTCTTATATCAGTATTTTATCTCATTATCTCAATGAATAATAATTGAGAAATTCTTCCCTGATTTTATCTTATATTATCTTACAAAATACTGATTATATTTTTCATCAATGCAAAAGGAGGCGCGAACAGTCCAAAATGTTTATTTACCCTTTCTAAAACGTTTCTTTATTACTATATGAAATAAAGGATAGGGAGGTGCGAAGATATTTTTTTTCTTCAAAGGGAGGTGTAGTAACATAAAGTTCGGAAACCACTGTTTTATATGGTTTAATTGTTTTCAACAAGCTCAGACCTCTAATTTTTTTTAAAGCTTAGTAGCATTCTGTGATGCTACTTTTGACTAAAGCGATTTGTGTATAAAATAAAAAAGGCTTTGTCAGTCGGCAAGTCGATCAGTTTTTTTTACGACTCTGACATCCACTATAATGTGTTTCACTAAGGGGGTGTATCTAAATACATTTTTTTTAAAAATTTTGAAATATGGTTTGAAAAAATAATTTCAGATGATATTGCCACATCGCGGAGACCATTATGACTGTATGAGGCTGAAAGTAGTTGGAGATCTTGGCCAGGTCCTCTTTCAACCCTTTAGTATCAGGGACCAAGAGAGCATTGACAGAGCTGTGAAGTATTCTAATGTTGTCATCAATTTGGTGGGAAGGGATTATGAAACTAAAAACTACAAATATCACGAGTCTAATGTTGATTCAGCCAGAATTATCGCCAGGTAAATCGATTCATATTTTTTTTACAAATGTGGAGAATTTGAATATGTTTTCCTTAAGATATCTTCGATTTTTAAATGTTTAATTGGTCTCCCACTTTTTTAAAACATACTAATACATAGCTTAAGTATTAGTTTATAGTCCTGGTGTGAGCACGGCGGATTTACAAAATTTGAATGATTCAAATTTAATATTGAAATTCCACCAAGCTCATTCAGTTGATATCTTGAGTTATTTTGGATAAAAAATTGATGCACAAGAATCTTATTTTTGCCAGTTTTTTAATTAATTGCTATTCAAAACTCATCGTTATTTTATTGAAGCAAAAAATAATTTGAAAAGAATTCAGTAGTCAGCCACTGTTGTGGATATTGAACTATAGGATTACTTTAAGGATTCAAATTAGTGACCCCGCTACCCAATAAGTTGAACAACCAAGAGCGTTGACCATTCAGCTATGGGATCGGTAGTGAATTTAAACCATTTTTATGACTTAATGTCTGAATATGCATCCTTTTTGTAATGGGATTATACCGAGGAATTGAAGATTGTTAAATTAATCACTGAACATATTTCAGACGATAGTACATTCTGTTCCATCTTCATTTATAGGGCTTGTGCTAATGCTGGAGTTGATAGATTGATTCATTTGTCATACCTGAACTCTGCAGAAGAGCCTGAAGAGTTGGTCGTAAAGGGAGGAAGTCGTTTCAAGGCAACCAAGTGGTTGGGAGAACAAGTCGTCAAAGAAGAATTTCCCGATGTAACTATTATCAAGGCTTCTGATATCTATGGCAGTGAAGATCGTTTCTTGAGGCAAGTTTTAAATGTATTTAACATATTAACATCTTAACGACCGCACGTTTTTTTTTATAGAATTTCACCTGGCAGCCGGGCAATTATGCGAAAAATTCGCTAAAACTGTAATTTTACTAAATTCACTATAATTTGTAAACCAATTGAGATATCTTTACCAAATGTAATTTTCTTAGCTTCCAGATACTTCGCCTATACGCATATATGAGTCTGCCAACCACCAACCTTTGTTTTTCAATGACTCAAATACGCGTCCGCGGTCGTTGAGCTGTTAATACGATTAATTACTTTTGAAAACCATTTTTTGTGATGATATTTTTTTTCATCTCACTTCACTATTTTGAAAATGTTAATAATTTGAACGCCATAGAAATCACCATTGACCGGCAAAGAAAACTAGCTTTGAGTTGTTATTTCTCATGCAGCGCCAGCTGGCATATGAGTGCTGTGAATCTTTCTATGTGGGATGACCCAAAGTCACTAAAGATAGCCTCACAAATTTGAAAACACATCAACAATATTAATGCATCAAAATAAAAATTATATTCTTACATATTTTATACAATTTAATGACAAACTCAGTTATATCGTTGAATTGTGTAAACAAATAAAAGACAACCCTTTAAGAAGATCCCACAAAGTATATTATACGTTGCTTACGTCCACTAGAATGATAAAACAATTTACATTTTTTTATTTATTTCATAGGGCGTATGCCCATTATTGGCGTAAGCAAGGACAAGCCATACCTCTATGGTTTAATGGACTACAAACTGAAAAACAGCCAGTTTTTGTATCTGACGTCGCCCAAGGCATCATTAATGCAGCCAGAGATCCTGATACTAAAGGAAAAACCTATCAGGCAGTCGGGTGAGGAATTTTCTATTATTACATTTTGCTTGTTTCATGTGGAATTTCAAATTTTCCTGTTCATTGATGATCTGTCTTGATAAATTATGAAATCTTTTCCAGTCCGAGGCGTTACCAGCAAGCTGAAATGGTTGATTGGTTCTACAGAATAATGCGCAAGGATCCCAAATGGGGTTACAAACGATATGACATGCGTTACGATCCCTTCTTCCAATTGAGGATTTCCGTTTCAGAGAAACTGTCGCCAGCCTACCCCTTAGGATATTTACATTGGGAAGGAATTGAAAGGGTATAAAATATTACTTACTTTAAGCCGTGTACATAAATGCTCACTTGAAAATGAATTATTTTCAATTTGCAGGTATAATCACTTAAATATATTTTTTGTTCAAATTTTAATATCGAAATTCTATCGGTGCGAAAATAGTTACATAAAATAATGTTTTGAGATTTAATTCTTATCATATCGAAACGTTTAGCAAGCCTGATCTGTAAAGGATTGATCGAGGCGTAGCTGTTGGTCCTGGTCTGAAGCTGTGTGACCTTGAATATGCCGATGATGCTGTCATATTCGATAAATCCATTGAGGGCATCCAGGAGACTATTGATGGGTTAGGAACTAACTCAGGTCGCATTGGTCTAAAAATTAATACTAGTAAGACCAATGTGATGTGTAACCAAACCTGTCATGACTCTGATAGGACCCTTACCAGCGCGGGACAGATCATCGAGAAGGTTGATAGCTTCAGATACCTCGGCGTACATATCCCCGAAGACGGTAGTACAAAAAACAAGCTCGCCATTCGTTTAGGAATGGCTGGAGCCACATTCAACTCAATGCGGACTGTCTGGGACACATAGCTGTACTCGATTAAAACCAAATGCCACTTGTTTAACGCTTGCATTCTGCCGGTAATGCTTTACGGTTGCGAATCATGGCACCTGACGAAGACTCAGAAAAACCGTATACTGAGCTTCGAGAACAGATGCTTGCATCGGATAATGGGGGTGAGGTGGTTTGATTTTGTGAGGAATTCAGAGATAAGGGAGCGTACAAGACAGCGTCCCGTCACGTCAGTGGTTATGGAGAGACATTGGAACTGGCTGGGTCACGTGCTGCGAATGCCTCCGGAAAGCCTCAATCCTGCCTGCCTCTTCTTTCGACCGGTGGGATTCCGGCGTCCTGGATGTCCGTCGGGTACTATCCATAGGATGTACTCGGCGGAACTGAGGGATGCTGGCATGTCATGGGAGGAAGCAAAGCTATTGGCGGGAGACAGGGAAACATGGAGGTGCTGCGTGGCGGCCATATGCTCCACATAGGGAGCGAACATAGCCAAAGAAGAAGAAGAAGATCTGTAAAGAGTATAGAATGTCATAATGTATTTGTTTGAAATTCTGTTCGGGCATCTATATATATTATGTTTTTATTGGCTAATTTTAAATGTAGGAATTCTTTTTATAGCTTTTTGGTCTATTTTAATGCAGTAAATAATATTGATATGTCTACAGGAAACTACCACTGATGTTGTTTTACCCGGAGTTCCAACATTGGAAGATCTCGGAATAACTTTGACAGCTATGGAAGACCAGGTTCCATGGGAACTTCGTCACAACAAAGCCAATAACTACTACGGAGAAGATCTTGGAGAATTCGAAAAACCAGCGCCGCCACCGATCATCAATATCTAATTTTGTAAATCGAATTACATGCAGATATATATTATTTATTTCAATGTTAGGTTATCAAATTCCTTAACTTGGCATCATAGATTGATTGAAAATTCAGAAAATTGAATCCACAATGTTAACATAATATTGATGCATATCAAGTTATTTTGGGATTTGAAATATAGTAAATTCCATAAGTAGTTTGTTTATGTTAAGTGAATAAGAAATGTCATCTTATTAATTTGTAAATAAATACTAAACTTCAATTGTTGATTTAAATTTTATTTCTATTTTCTGATGGAGCTGGGAGCAACCGACCATACTTTGAAAGCAAAAATTTATATTTTTTTATTATTTATGGCACACAAATAACTGATGTGTCAAGGGGGTAATGTAGGCTCAATAAACATTTCAATGAATCAAACCAACAGAACACGTATTGTTCAGTAAGTGTAGCGAATCTCAATAAAATTGATTTTTGACTTTACTATAATTAATTTAAGCGATGTCTGTGAATTTTTGTTTTCATATTCATTTGAGTCATTTTGAATCACTTATGAATATCGATTGCACAGCATTGAATCGTGCAGGTTTAATAGAGGTAAGTCAATGTTGGGAGAGGGTTATAATAAAAAAAGATGAATTGGAAACAATATAAACGTTTAATGAAAATGTATTTGTATACACAAAAAGATACATGAAAGAATACACAACATTATTGATAATAATGAAGTGACGCCCGTTTCATAAAAAGATATTTCCCACTTAAAATGAACATTTTCTGTTTCAGACTACACTTATGCATAATAATAAATAGTAAATGATCTATATCTGTGGAGGAAAAATATACAAATAATTATTTAATTAGAAAAATAATCGTAGGTAATTTTATAAGAATTGAAAATATTATATTCCTTATATATAAAATATTCATATGTTATATATAAATATATATCTCAATAAAAAAATCTACAGATAAACATCAAAGATTAAGTAAAAATAATGTTTACGAAAAACAGCCAGTTTTCAAACGAGTTGTTGGCGACTGTCTGATATTTGACCATAAGATGTAATTATTAATATGTATGTAAGAGTTGGTGGGCTACGATTTTTGAAAATACTAAACACTCTTGCAGTGAACACGTTCACAATTTGGTGTTTTTTATGCAAGCTAGTTAAGTAGACATCTAGTGAGGGATTAACCGAAATCTTATATTATTGCATCACAGATATGGAAACAATATTTCAAAGTGAATTCCTTAATGTTAGCTATCGTATGTTACGAGAAAGTTAAATAATCAAAACGTGAAAACTATGCACTGATTATTGACGGTGTATTTGTTGATTGGGGAGTTCTTCTTGCAATTGAAGGATATGTTCCACGGGTTCGGGACGTCCGTCAGGACCGATTCGGCACGGTTGAACGATGCCGACTCTATTCAGCTGATCCATCAAGTTGAGGAGTTTCATTGCTTCATATTCTTTCTGTTAAATAATAAAAATCGAATAAGAATAACAGCAGATCGTTACGAATTGTATAATAGACTTGACCAAAATAAAATCCTTATTTATAAGAAAAAATTGTATATTCGAAAAATCATTTGTTAAATATAAATTTATTTGTTTTCTAACTCACTTATTTTTTAATATTTAAATTGAAAAATATCTAAATTTGACCTTACAAGTAAGCCTAGACCCGCCTAATCGCTAGGGTATACATACTTGCCGACAAACATTTAATTATATCGGAAAATGTTGGTAATCTAGGAATATTGAGCAGTCAGCACTGTACCTGTTCATCAGAATATCCGGCCATAGGATCGGTTCTCGGAGGCTCGTAGCATCCTGTTACCGGATTCACCGTGTGCCTCATCGCTCGATATTCTTCAGTGTCGCTATCGCTGTCTGAAGAGTAATGGCTGCTGCCAACGTAGCGTTTGTCTGGTCCTAACAAACCTCTTGTGGTGAAAAGCCCTGCTGCATTACCGTAGCCTGTGTATTTTACCATCCTAGAAACTAAATATTAGCAACCCTTGTAATTCCAGTATTAATTTAATTGAAACAAAAAAGTCAAATTTATCATTCTGACAACTAAAAAGTGGTAATATTGTTATTTTTAACAAACCATTTTCTTTGCAGAGTATAAACAAGAACTGGGCTGTAATATCTCGCACGTGTGTCATTGGAGATGTCAAAAGTCGGCAAAGTTGGTTTCTTAAAGCATTTCCTTCTTCAGGTCTAGTATGCACATCTTTCAACGGAGGTAGTATCAGCGCTCGCAAATATTTTCGCAGGAATGGATGGCTGCTGGCCGCTTTGTGTAATACACTTAAAATTGGTGTGATATTTTCAACTAAGTAATTTATATTCTGTAAAAAATAATGAAAGACTTACTGTACTGTGCAAAGCTATCACTGTACAAAAATATCAGAATCATATAAGGTTCACTGTTGATCATGATTGAATGTTTGCATCAGAAAAAAAGTGCAATAAAACTGAAGGTTCCAACAAATATTTGAGGTGATTTATTGTTATTTTTCATCCGTCTCAATTTTATTCATCGGTTTATGAGTCAGTAGTTTCGGATCTATGGATATTTGTCACGGTCATTAGCAATCATCAGGCATCACAATAAATTGTTAACCAGGTGCTGATAATTATTATATACTGCATACAATTTATATTGGTAGTGATTATATTGACAGTGAGAAATCAAAAAATATTTTTCACTGATATTATAATGTGGTGATATGGGTTAGGTATTTCACTCAGCAGCAGCTGCTGTGATTCAAATGGATTAATCGTTAAAGTGATCAAAGTGATAGTGAAATAGAAAACCATAAATCAATTCACAAATCACTTCATGAAACTGTTCATACTATGATCCAAACACAGGAGCGCCGTAACCGATAAGCCAATGACCAATCGACCACGAGCCCAGCTATGATGTGCATAGTTATCATACTACAATAGTATAATGCTTCTAACCTGTTTCATGGATAATTTTGCTTCCAATATATTAACGAGTGAATGTAAAGCTTCCATATTTCTTCCCTCAAACTCATAATTTTTATGAGAATTGTCAGTTAATAGTGGTGCCAGTTCTACGTAACAAGAATTTGGTACACTGAAAATAGAAGATAAAATTATGAACAGAGACAGTGTATTTTTAAACATATCAATCTATACATGAAATATATACATAGTCTCATATTTACCTAGTTAGAAAATTTACAACATTGGTGTGAAGCTCATTTTCTCGTGCTTGTGAAGGAGCAGATGATAACAGCAAATTATTACAGATTGTCACAAGACGTAATATGTACACTTCCTCCTGTTCATTCACACATGTTGAATTATTACTCGACAGAATTAAATTAAATAGAACTTTCAGGATTTCGCATGACATATCCACTTGATTATTCTGGAAAAAAAACACAGAATATTGGATCATGATTGAGTTATCAGTAACAGTGGCGGCCGGTCAATGTGGCATTCGATCAATACACCCCTTGTATATGCAGGGGCGGTTATATTTCATGAAATAATATTCAAACATAACATTTATGGCATTCATTCATTTTAAATTCTACACGTATTTATTGTCTATAATAAATATTTTAGAAAAAAATATTTTATTTAATTAAAAATTTTATTTTATTGAATTTAAAATGAAGGAATGGTACAAATGTTATTTTTGAATATTATTTCATGAAATATAGCCGCCCCTGCATATACAAGGGGTGCATTGACCGGCCGCTACTGATCAGTAACCAGATGAAGTTTCACTATTCCATAATTTTTTGGTGAAGAGTATTATACTTTCATGTTAAGACATTGAAATTACTCTTACTGAATACTTCTTTTAATTTTAAAATTACAAATACCTACCGAACCCTGGGATGACATGGGAGTAACCAAGAAGATTGGCGGGGGACAGATAAACTAGGAGAAACCATGTGGTGGCCACATGCTTGGACAAGGGAGAGGATAAGGTTGAAAAAAATCTTTGCAGCCTGCTAGAAGGGTTGAAACAAATATATCGAAAAAAAAAAATCAATTCTTGATGAAAGAGCATAGTTTATAATTTAAGATTTCGACTGAAGGTGGTTGGTGGAATTTCAATATTCAATTTGAATCATTCAAATTATGTACATTCACATAAGTTTTGTCACTAACGACTCGGGTTTCGCCTTTCGAAATCTTCACGCATTCAAGTGAACGGATGAACATCAACTGACTTATGTAAATTTATTGAGATAAACATTTAAAAACAACTACTATTTAATTATTTCCCATTTATCAAAAAGGGATACAATCACTTTAGTTTATAGACAAATAACATGCTATTTAAAAATATGCATTTTAAATTTACAATGGGAAAAGATTAACAAACGTTTAAGAAATAATGATGGTCCCCTTCAACCAAGCTGGCGGTGGTCATCTCAGACGAAGATGCTTCTTTCAGAATCTCATCGAGACATTCAATGAGATAAACTAAGCCGTGCTGCTCATTTTTGACAGTCTCTCGCTTTTCAGGTCTCAGCGCTGTCAGGATGAACAACACTTTTATATCAAAATACTTTATCTCTTGCGGAATGTTAGAGTCTTTGTAAGTTTTGAGTCTGCTGATGATCCCTTCTATCAAACAATTGGCAGCGCAGAGGGTCTGGACCTCGCCACTGTTGTAAATAAGATTGCACAGGCATTTGAGGGCTTCCAATTTTACATCGTCAGGCGGATTCGGACTTAAAAGCTGTTCATCATCTGTCACAGTCAATTGATAGAGACCTGCTAGTTCTATAAGGACGTTTATCCATTTCTCGCATACCATGTGATCCAGATTTGTTTTGTCGCGACTATAAAAAAGAGAGATATTGCATGAATAATAATTTATTTTTTGATTGAATTATAATTTACTTGGTAGAACTTCATTATAATAATGTGAACAAAATTTCAGAGTATTTTAGTTCTAAATAACAATATTATTTTATAAATAGTTGTTAGCTATTTCATCATACACCATAATTTTTATTTTTCAGTGGATTCGAAGGTGACTTTGTATAATTTTCCTCTATCTCAACATCTCAACATTTTTACTCTATCTCAACAGATATTGGAATAAAAAAGTAATTATTATGTTGATAGTAATATATAGAATTTTTTTAATAAGAATTTATTCAGCTGCACACAAACAAATAAATAAAAATAAAAATCGATCTATTGTTTTCAAGAACATTTCTGGTGACATTCTGGGTAAAAAAATGACATAAGTAGTCATATAGCTCACAGACCGGTGCTTTATCGGCGATATATTATAATGCTAAAAATATCAAATTTAAAAATTCTACTATATTTCCAAACTGTGTTTTATTATTTTTACCTTTTAACAGTCTACATTCTACAGTTCTTTTGGATTAAAAAATACGATTAAAAGTATTTAGATTGGATCAAATGGAGATCAAAATAAAGCTTTTTTTTGGGTGATTAATACGGGCTTATAGGATTAAATGTGTTAAAAAAAGAAAATCCTCTAAGAAAGTTTACACATGATATAAAATTAACATTTTGAGTAATCAACTCCTTTCAAAAAATCTAAAATAATACCAAAAATGGTTTATGTGATGTAATTTGGTATAATGCTATGATGGATACATAAATTTGTGATGGTTTTTGGGCTATTAAGAGACACAATAAAGCGATCGTAAAATTAAATTCGCTGGAATAAGGTTATGACCCTTTGGGTTCAATGTCCTGAAAAGTAAGAATTTAAACTTTTATTAAATCAGGGACGGGAGAATTTAAAAAAGATTATCTGTATTGTTTTATGGCGAGCCTTATAATTTATTTGGTGTAGAACAGATAAATTTATATAGCTATTAGGTAGATAAGAGTTGTTCCATACCTTATTATTCTGACGTTTGATAAACATAATAGATGTATTTGGGATGCAGAAGGGTTCCTTAAATATTCAAAGAGCGCTGACCATAGTTGAATTCTTAAATCATTAAAATCCAATTCAGGAAAAGTGAATTGGATTTCACCCTAAAATAAAAAAGAATTTTAGACAGTCTGCAAAGAAGCCGTAATACAACAGTAAAATAGAATAATAGATTCACCAGTTGTAAGAGTTTTTCGAGAGAAGGTTTTGCTGTGGCAATATTTCCACTGCAGATATTGGATATCGTTTGCTCTTCCATTTTTTAAATGGTTTTCTATAAACGAAACATTAAAATAATATTTAAGCTCGCCACTTGCAAATATAAACAAAATTTGACAGGCGTGAGCGCAGCTATAATTAAATTTATTATATGAACATTGTTGCCAAAATACAAAAATAGCATGACCACAGCGTCTAATAATTGTGTGGGTATACTTAATTTCTGAAATATTGCTCATGCAACAAAAATATTATGAACTCATGAAAAAAACTTGAGAAAAATCTTTACTATGTCACCACGAAAAAAGCGAGCCCCTTGCTAAATTTTAGCGAGGCCGGCGAGCCCCTTGTTAACATAAGAAAATCATTCGTCTTAGATTAAATCAGCACCTAACTTCAATTTCTGTATATGGTTAAGTTTTATTATGAAACAAGACTTAGTAGCCCCTTCATTTTTCCATTCAGCGTTGTGTGCTTCCGTGCCGGACCTCATGGGCTAGAGTCAATCACTATTCCTGTTTTAGCCTTATCATTCTATCCCTACTACTCTCTTTGGAAAAGAGAGGTTGAGTGACTAAGTAACAAACAGTTCTCGTGGGAAAAAAAACTTTTGTTGAGATACTTTCATTAGGAGGCCATATGCCTCACATTGGGAGCGAAAATGGATACAAATAAAGGAATAAGATTTACCGAGCCCCTTGTTAAGATATTGGCAGCCCACCGCTGACTAGATGCCTCATATATTTAACTTCTGGGACAATATTTTAGAATCTAATTATTGATATGATACATTGTGTTCCTACTAAATGTTAAAACCAGTTATAACGATGGATGGTTTATGCAACACCATCTCGTGTCAAAGCTGTAGAATAATAATTCAGCGTTTCATCTAGTGAAAGTTGTAATGAATGACTGAAGTTAAATATGACATAAAACATAAGCAACTATATTTTCATATCCAGTACCAGCATGAAAGCTATTAAGACGCCTGCCGTATAACTAACACAAAGTATTAAAAAGGAGCAATTATGAATGAGCAAAACTGGTCCTGGTATTTAATAAATAATATGGAGTTAGTAAAAAGATGTTGTTTTTATAACATAATGTCTCCATAAAAAATGATAGTCACTGACTGAGCACAAGTGTGCAATATGAGTGAATACAGCGCGCTTTTAGAATCGTGCAGCCGCCTGAAAATTAAAATAATCTTTTTGAGAATTTGATTTTATTTCAGGGGGACTTTCGAATAACATTTATAAAATTAGTTAAACAAGAGTTGTTTTTTATTTTCCTCGTACAATAGTTTGAGGAACACCACTGATGTTTTTAGTAACTCGCAATGCAGTCATTCTTATCATTCAAAAATCACAATAGATAGCCGTAACCATAATAAGAGCTATTAAAAATGTGTTTTGTAGTCGTTTTTGAGTTCACATGCCATCAACAACCGGTTTATAGTAAACTTACGAAGGTACTGCTTCGAATAACTTATACGCGAAGACTGCAGATAGATTTGGCGTGATTGTGCTTAGGACTGACGCGGAGGTGTAAATATTAAATATAACCGGCCCCAAAATGTTTATCAAGAAACGTGTGCAGTCTTTTGCGGTCCGTCATGTTGTTATCAAAGCTCCGCCGGACAAAAATCGCTAAAATAACACGCGAAAAACGTATCATATCTCGTGAATTGTAGTTATTTTGTTCTATGCGCAAAAATGCTTGAATAATAGTGTTGTCTAAAATGTATATAAAGTGTCATCTCTGTGTTATTGTAGTTTTGTTTATTTCCCGGTCTGTTAGCATGAAAATTAGAAAATGCTGCAAATTGGGACAGCAATTAAATTCTACGACGATGTGTATTGACAGTCCGGCAAATGAAACAGACGATTGGATACCGCGAGATTCTTTTATAATTCATTCGTCAAAGTCCACAGTGAAAATATCAAGCGAAAAAGTATCAACAACTATCAAAGAAATCTACTCGGGAAAAGTTGAAATTGGTTTCCCAGGATGCGACCGATCCTGGAGAGATCTCGCCCTCGCTTGGAAGGACGGTGAAAGAAAGGATCAATTTTATTTGATTTATGATACGGACAAGACAGTTAAATTAAATTTGAACCGAGAATCTGTATATCATACAAACGTCACTCTGTCTTTCAGTAAAGAATTTCCTCCAAACACTTACTGCATAGATAAGGGTCCTCACGAGTCCTATGTTGTAGTCATTTGTCCTTGTTCTGAAATCACGTGTATAAGGAAATGCTGTCACCAAAATGTGGTGTTTGACGAAGACGCCAATAAGTGTGTCTATTTTGATTCCCTCAACTTGACTAATCAACAATATGATGCTTATAAGGATTGGAGACCGCAATTCGAGGTACGTTTTCTGTAAGTCAGACTTTGTTAGTTTCATCTAACCCTAATATAATCTGAAGGTGTATAAAGTTGGTAAAGTACAGCAATTTTCTTCCTTTTGACGTATATAGGATTGTTATTTTCGCTAGACGACTGAAAATTTTGATCTTCAATAATTTATTACTTAATATTAACATAAAAATTGCAACGTATTTAGTAAAAGAATTATAAAATATTGTTGATAATTTATCTGATTTCATTGTCACCAGAAAATAGCTATCTTAGAATATATTAAAATTCTTGTGGAGCTATATCTTTTGATGTTTTTTACCTTCATATATGAAGTACATACTACCAAGTGAATTTCAATTAAATCAATAGATTATTTTTTGAATCACGGAAACTATTATATTTACAATTTATTCAGAAGCGATTTTGAAAATGCCTCACCTTACGTCATCAATGAGGTTTGAATAAAAAATTAATGCTGCAAGTTTTCTCTATAAATATAATATTGAAAAAAAACATCATTAATGGGTTAACTTAAAATTTAAAATATTCTAAAATACATCTATACGTTGGATGTGTCGATATGTGTCTACACTTTAAGATTGCTTTTGTAACAAAATACTATCCTATCATAAAAAGGTTACAAATAGTTGACATGAAAAACGTTAAAGAGGTAATCCGATTATGATTTATGTTTTCAAATTGGTACCACCTCCCAAAATTCCAGGTGCTTCTTACTAACAGTGGGAACAATGTTACAAGAATGCGAAACATGTGTCACAATTAGTAACACAACCGGTGGAAAAACAAAGTTAACAATTAAAATTGTATATACTTTTAGAGCCGTTATATGTTCTTAGTCAACAGTTATATTGTAGTCACGATGTCCTTATTTCGATTCCGAATTCCCAAATTAAATTTTCTTCTTTCAACTTTCTATAGACTTGTGCGAAGCCATCTATTTATATTATGGTATCATTTGAAGTATATTCAAAATAAACACATTTATTATATTTACATATACTATCAACAAACTAAAAGTCGGTATTTCTGTAATTAGCAATATTTGTGTACCATATAATGAAAAAGTTCCGTGCCGTGATCATTAAACCACCAGTAATAATTATTAGGAAACGACGCCGCAACTATTGAATGAAAAAATATGCTTATTAATGTACTATGTATGCTATACTATGATTATTTTCTTTACTGAATACGACGCTTTTTGTTTCCTCTTAATGTTCAATATAACGTCGCTATACTGGGAAAAAGCGATAAGTCCAAAAACCTTGTTTTCAGATAATCGTCAAATTTTAATAATATCTCTATTTATGCACTATTACCAGTGGCAGATTATCCTATAAGTAAATTAGGCACGCACTTGGGGCCTCCTTATGTTAGAGCCCTCAAAAATAGCTTTATAATATAACGCATACAATTTTGGTTCAGTTTTTTTTTATATTTTTACTATTTTACCTGAATTTTTCTTACGTTTTTATGTTATCCGTAAAACAGGGCCTCCAACTTTTATTGCGCCTGGGGCCTCCCATGTGCTTAATCCGCCACTGACTATTACTATTATCTATCATTCCATCCACTTCATTAAATTCGATAGTGATTAACGAATTCGATCCACAAATTCAAAAGCGTTTAGTTATTTATAGTTGTTTTAAACAAAAATAACTTTGAACGGAATCACCTTGATGTACGTTCAAATGATGTAAAAATTACAATGAATACGGCTTAACTTTTTTTCAAAAGACAAATCGTGTTAAAAATCTATCTACATATCTGCATTCATAACTCAAAACAGGCTGTTTTTTTTTTACCTAAGTTTACGCCAGTTTACCGACGAATTACTATTCATAATAAATTATCAAAGCATACAGATATATTGAATGAATATTGCAAACAATCTGCAGGTTATGGAATACGCAAAGTGTTGCGATTGCCTTAATGTAAATACGAAAGAATCAGGTAAAGCGATATAAAATATAAAAACAAAACGTGTTCAATGCTGAAATCAATGATCCGATTCCCCGAAACAAAAAAGTTTACTGTTTTTTAATCGGTTTAGTTTAACGGTTGAGTTTTCTTTCAGCACTAATTCAGAATAAGACATAATATCATTTTTAAGAGATGTATCCGACTAAAACGTCATTATTCATTCATCGCTAATCTTCTGAAAAGTAATTTGCTGTATGTGGCAGCTGTAGACAATAATAATTTATACTCACTAGCAATTATGTAATTAATCGTATTTTGTTTTGTATGACAATGAAATACCAACCGAATTAAGAGACTCATCAGTTCATTAATACGACTTAATTTATCACTTTAAAGATTTTAACTCAGTAGCGTAACTACTATGGAGCGGTAAACGATGCATGCGGGCCCTTGGAGTCGTAAAGCCTCGAAAGGATTTCAAAATATTATTAACATATTTTTAAAAAAGTCCAATAAAATCAACTAATACTAACTGAAAACATGACCAATTAGTAAAAAAATTGCGTGAATAAAACAAACCATAAAGGATCCTTGGCAACAGTTTTATGCGGTTCAAATTTTTCTAGTTGTGCCACTGTGTTAACAGTAATTCCTCGCTATATCGTTATATAGAAATAAAACGATTTATAGTCTTTATTATATATGTATATTTTTTAATGTTCTTAATCGGTTTCACTCAGCTATTAACCATTATCAAAGATACATTTTATATCCGAGCGTCTTTATAAATTCTCAATTCCATAATCAAAGATTCATGAAATATTAGTTTTTTTTTTTTTTAATCTTCTTTTTTTAATCCATGTCCGCTCCCAATGTGGAGCATATGGCCTCCTAATGGAGGTATCTCAAAAGAAGCTTTTTCTACGATAACTGTTTGTTACTCAGTCGCTCAACCTCACTTTTTTCAAAGTGAGTAGGAGGGAAAGAAGGATAAGGCTAGAACAGGACTAGTGGTTGGCTAATCGCTATTGCTACACCCAGTTATTAAAGAATCAGAAGGATGGGAGGAGAGGAAATGATATGAATTGACATCACAAACACCCAGCCTTCGATCACAACTTTGAATTGAATATTTCTCAAATTCACTGTGATCTTACCGGGAATCGAACCCAGACCTGCGTGATTGGTAGAGCAAGCTCTAACCAACTGGGCCACAGCAGGCGATTAGTTGTTACCTCATTACAATTGACATGTGTAACTATTAGATACTAATTTATTTTTTGATTTTATTTATGAATGATATTTATTCACATAATTTACTATCAAGTGGCTACACACTTAGAACTAATTCATAAACTAAATTCTCTTAGATGACTTTGTTGTCCATTGATTGTACTGCAAATTGTGACACGTGCTTTGCCTTTTTAATAAACATATTCATACTCGCCATCGTATAGTTTCGTATTATTAAATAACACTATTTGTAAAAAATCAAAGTTATCGAATTTAATTTTATATTTATTAAAAATGAATTTTCACAAAGTTACCGCAAACACACCAGAAATATTATACTCTCTTCTTTAACTTTCATTTAATTCAGTAATTTTATTTCAACAATCATGCACCAACTGTGCTATACCCAATATCATAAGTCATAAATAATTTTAATACATTTGCATTCGGGAATAGGAGCTAATAGAAACCCAACTCGATCATATTTGAAACTTGGTAATTTGGTATCTTTGTGTACCAAATCACTGTTACATTTCACGAAATAACACTATTATAAATGCATTTTTACATTTCAATGTTAGTCTTAACACTTTCTGTAATGTGTCTACTTCAAACAGTACCGAATGTACTATACATTGATGAAGTATTCAACGAGTGGTGATCGAGCCAAAAGTGTGCCGATGTAAACATCCGCTAAGTTCTTCAGAATAATTCCTGGCAAATTAGAACGTATACGAAAACATTGAGTAATACACGAAAAAAGTAGATTTCCGGTGTCTTGTTTATGCAGTCACTTACCAATGCGAGACAGAACATGACAGTCCATTCAAGTTCATGGACAAACAGAAGACATTCATTGTCTTGAAAAAATCTTTATTGTTTGAACTGGAATATTCATATATTACTGAGAATATTGTTAATTGTATATTTGATATAATTTCCGCTGACAAAAATCATTAAATTAATTGAACAATGTAAATTATGCTTGATAATCAAGTTAATATTAAGTGTAGAAGTAGGGCTTCCGACTGAGTAGAGCCGTAACCGGTTACCCCCACTTTTTAAAAGAGCCGAAAACCGGATAGTTTTTAACGGGTACCCATCATTTTAATTTTAATTTCAATGTAATATTTAATTTCATTATTAAATATATATCTTTTCAAGATGAAAAACTATCCGTATATATTTATATTTTGTAGAATTAATTAGAGATGAAGTGAATCTGTAATATACTGGTAAACGAAGATTTTTTAATCACTCTCTAACTACGTATTTAACTTACTTCAACGGTAAGTGAACGCGTATTTTTCTTTGCTTACAATTTTTCATCAAGCGTTCGAAGATCTATGAAACATGAAACGCTGGATACATTGATATTTTTCAAATAATATTTTTTAGAAAAAAAAAACCTATATAAATCAGTAACTAAATCACTATTGAAGCAAAATACTGTAATCAAATATTTTTGTATTTACATACTATATTATAGCACATATTTTTAAATTTGGTATAATATAAATCTTAACTTTGGGTTAGTACGATACGATAGTTGATAAAAAATACACGGAACTTTATCGTCTACCCGGTAAGTTTATGAAAAAATACCCGAGAACCGGGCTATGCATTTGGGCGGATATTTCGATGCAATTAATATGAGTTTAATATTATAGTATATTTATATTAATACACATATTCATCACCTATTTTTTTACGTTCTAGGGCTTTCATTCTAATCGGTTTTGTAGCCAAGCGCTTGATCTATTAATCGATATTTTTAGAGAAACATAGAGAAACAAGCTTGCCTTTTCTTAGCATCATTGATATATTCTGACCATCTAACGATTTATATAGAGCCGCCGGTTTATATATTTATGTTCCACATTTAATTTGAAAACACATTATTGAGCTAATTATTATTTTTTTCAACCGCTGTAAATATACAATGGGAGGAGTTTGAATATTTTGAATATTATTAATATTCTGGATTTCTTCAAGTAAATGAATTTAAAAAGTCAAAGATCCAGTAGTTAGGTCATATATATTGACATAAGAAATGCATTGAAAGCATTCTCTACAATCTACATTAACGAATTTCGACAAAAATCCCTTTCGGGCAAATATTTCAATTTAACATATCGACTTGTGGAATTTTTTTATTTAATGCGTGTAATTTCATATTGTTGAAATTACATTAAAAATCTCAAGCTTATCTAACAAATCAGAGACCAGTAGCGATTGTCGAACAACCAATTAATTACCTGACAAAGAAGCAACTAATTGGCTAGTTATGAATGAAAAAATACTGTTATATTTACCTGTTTTACGAAACATTCGTAAACTTTCTAAATTCTCTTTTTGAAAAAAGAAAAAAACAAAAGCTGTTTGACGTTTGGAAACAATCTATAGATTATTGGTTCGTCTCATAGACTTCGTCTGTTTGATTGAGGTTTAATTTATTTGAGATGACATTTTTATAAAGTTATCAAACTATATTGATTTGTATACAAAGTGTTCATCATACAACATACGAAATAAATTAATGTGTCAATAAAATGTTTCCAATTACTATTTTATTTTTTATGCCATTAATCATCGCCGTTTTTGCGATGTAAAATTATCGTCGGCGCCAAGTCTTGGTGGCTTTCTATTTCGCGTTGTTCTGTTATTACAATCAAACTATGTGTGGGTAATTCTTATAATTAATATTTGCGAGGTCCGGGATCGAATACCTTTGCAATTTTGAGTACCTTATTATTTGGTAAGTATCCAGTGATTTTTATTGAAAAAAAAGTACCGGAACTCATTTCTTGTCAAGATTTTTTTCTAATCCTTGTTCGTTCCCAATTTAAAGCATATGGGTTCCTAGTGGAGGTATCTAAGCAGAAGTTTTTTTATGAGGAATTCTTGTTACTCATTTCTCTAACTTCTTTTTTTCTCGAAGAGAGTAAGGATAGACGAATAGGGTTAAGACAGGACTAGTGGTTAACTAACCGCCGTCGCTTTGTGATTCAAACCCGTGATATTTGTTACAAAAGCCAACCACGTTGACCATTGCACTATGGACCCGACTGTTGGGAAAAGTGTTGTAAAATAAACAATATATGAAGCATTAGACCCCTAATTCAGGTCACAGAGTAAGTTTATGGACCTTGTATTTTTTTAAAAATATATTCAAAAAGGATCTAAACTAGGAACACACATAATGGTTTCAATGAAAATAAATCAACAGTTTTTAAAGCAAAATAAAAATATTTTTTTTAAGAATATTGATTTAAAACAATAAAAATTGCGAGAAAAAGGTTCCGGAACGCCGTTCCACCGCGTTAAATTGAAAGAAAGAAGCACTGTATCTATATACGAGGGAATCTGCCGTTTACCCTTTGCTGCATAAATTTAGACATAGAAAATATCCCCATTTCAATTAAAATTATACTGCCGCTAGACAAAAATGTTTGTTTTTATATAAATAATATTTTAAGCACATACGATTAGGCATATCAATATTGTGATACCGCATACTATTTTACACGCATAGTGTACGACTATGTACATAAGCAATTTCTAAACTTTATTGTAAAAAAATAGTGAATACGTAATTCATACTAGTAATTTGTACCGTTTTGTAAAACAATAGTTAAATAGCACTAAACATTTTGCGTGAAATTCGCATTAATGACTGTTGATAAACTGAGTTAGCAATGGCCAAGTGTATTTTACACGTGAGGTCGCCATGAAAAGGAAGTTTTGTTTGTTTGTCAAAAGAAAAGCTGCGTATATTTGATCCAAATCATGTCTATAGCGTGTGTCCGATTATGCGATTATTACATTAAGTGTGTCAAATGATTTCTTCATCATTAATTATTGTGAATTTTTTGTTCTTTTGGTGTCATTTTATTATATTAGTTTGAAAATTTTTACAGCAAAATGCATCCTAGATTGCTAACGTATGGAAATATTGTATTGTCTAACACTCATATTATTGGACGTTTCATCTCATCAACAGCTATTGGCTTTTCGTACAACACTTTTAGGGATGTTGAGATCAGCTGTATTAAGTTGAAAAACAATTGAAGGTGTTGTTCTATTCTCGATTAAAACGTCCCAGGATGTAAATGTTTTTTTAATTTCTCGTATTACTACTTTTTATCGAATATTGTAAAAGAAAGCCATGTTGAAAACGAAATATAAAATCAATAAGTAAATTGAAATTGCGATGTAACAATTTATACATGGCAATTTGACAAACAATAGCCGAGATAAGGTAATTTATTTTTAAGTCGTATGTTGTATTTAATTCAAATAAACACCTTTATCTAATTGATTTCAGGCATCAGAGTTTGACGATGAAGAATACCCTGACGAAGTGGAATATTTTCTACTGGCTGGTAAATTGCCGCCATGTTTTGCTGACAGAGAAGTTTTTACTGACAGGCCGACCGGTGTAAAGCCACTTCTGTTTCTACCGGACGGAGAGTTGAGAGTAAGCTACTTATTTTTAATTCAAATTAAAGTGAGCAATAAGGAAACACACATAACATAACACGTTTAAATTTTCAAACATCTGCCATAAAACAAAAACAAAAAATGTACCGCCATTTACGTTAAATTATATCAAACATAATAATGCAAAACTTTATCAAGTAAAACAAGAAATAGTTGTCTTGAAATACTTATATGATACTAACATTAATCGTCATATCGAGTAATACAACTATTTTTTGGATTTTTAATGAAATATTGTTTTGTCTATATTTAATTCAGTTTGAGGTATTTAGGAAAACCCAGACAACGCACGTCATAATAATGTATTGTATAATACAAAAGAAAAACTTAACGAGCAATGAAGTTTTTCAATTCGAATTATATTATAATGGAAACAAAATTATCACTCTTTAAATACGGTATTTTTATTTACAATGAAAATTATCATCTTGCCAACAGCTAAAAATGTTGAGAGACTACATTAATGGTTTGGAATTTGATATAAAAGACAATTTAAAACACTTTGACAATTATTAAAACCATCTACAATAACAGTTTGACATTTAAGTATGTTGGTATGTAACAAATCTGACAAAAATAGTTAAGTAGGTATACAAAGAGATTCATTGGTATAAATTCTTTGTCTGGAGTACGTCACTCAGTTGGTCCATTTCCTATGACAGTTTGGTAAAAACAACATACTTTTTTTTAAATCGGTTATAATTATTAATTCAGGCAGGCAATTGCCCTTGTATATTAATATTAAACTCTCATTTGTGTCAGATCGGCATAACTGCACTATATTTTGATAGTATAGAGTAGTTCTGCTCGACGACCCACCATAGATTTTATGTTTCGTCTAAAAGTAATAAACTACATATTTAATAACGAACTTGGCTTCATGAAAATGACTCTCTTTGGTTGACTTCCTTGTGTACTGTATGTATGTGTGTGCATGTATGGATACAGTATGAGGGAAGCATATTATATAATATGCTTTGTCCTAACGCTGTTTTTTTTCATTTACTGTTTACTCAATCTGTCACTTACCAACTTCTACCAGAAATATGATGATATATTGTCGCGTATATTGCCATTACAGCAACGCTTTACATAAAGCTTTTTCAAGCTTAAAGCATTTTTCTCTTCTTCTTCGGGGCCGAGTTCTGAGAATCCTGAAATTCTCATGATTATTCATTTACATGCTCCCAATTTATTCTTACGTGGGCGAAACTATGAGCAAAAACTTTTATTTCTCGCTTAGGAGGTAGGAGTCACCAGTTCCAAGGGCCGTTCGATTGATCAACGCATTACCTAGAGAAGTGGACATTTTTAGTGATGGTATTTGTGAACTGTTTGATAATTTTTTCTATTATATTTCTTGATTTTTTATCTTGAATTTGATGTACTGTGTATTTTTGTTTTATATTTTGTCTTATCATATTTTTCAAGTGCATGGCGAATTGGCATCAGCTGTTATGTCATGTACTGTAATTTTAATTTTTAACAATAAACAACAATAAAAATAATTCATATTTATTATGTCATGTAAATATCTATCTGTATTTTGTACTACAGATTTTAATAACACCGCCTTGCAGTCCATAACAACTTTCGTTTTCGAAATATTTACCTCACCTCCTTGCCGACTTCCGCAAGTTATTGCATTGGTGGAGGTCATATGAATTTCGTGAGAATATATCACTGTAGCGGTACTCATCTATGAATTAAATTATGAATTTAACGTTTGCCTGTTATGACAGGTGTTTTTTTTCCCAAATTTAATTTCCTGAATTCGGCCGGTAGAATAGCCATTTAATAATTTAAGGGTGAATTGCGTGTCACTTTCCTGAATACCTTCTAGAACTTTTAATTGCATGTAGAATAGCATTTTGCTACTGAAGAATAAAAAACGATGGAAAAGGAATGTAAACAACCAATAACATCGGCGACTTTGACGAAGCGTCCTAGAACTTCAAGCGCCATTATTTGATATCCAAAAATCATAAAACATTTTTTCCTTGAGTTATATTGTCTCACAAATTTAAATCATGCTCTTTTCCAATCGAGTTTATCTCAAGCTGCTTGTTATTTAATCGCTAAAACAGTATTTTTTAAAAGAGTTGGATGGGGATGAAAGGACTTGTGGTTAGATTATCGCCTTCGCTACTAAGAATCGAATAGATGAGATGGAGTTTTAAGACCTCAAATACATTCATATCTTCGAGAAAATTCGATTGAAAAATAAACGAGAAGGCACTGGAATGCGAGTCCGTGGATCATAGACCGAAAAAAACGACGTCACGGTTGTCTCATTCAACTATGTAAATCCTTTGACAACTGAACTGCTTAAATGTACAAGCAGACATACAATTTATTATTCTTCCCTTTTATTTTTCGACACACCCGTGAAGATATTTTGTATTATTTTGATTATATTCTGAAGAATGGTATGTAGATTTTTTCAAATATTTATTGGATTTTATGAGATATACCAGTCACGGAAATAAGAAAATTTTCTTAATACTAGCCGTTTTCGAAGAGCATTGGAAAATGCAATAACGACGATGAAGAAAAAAAGTATTTTTTATTAAAAACCATCATTGAACAAAAGGTGGAGGAGGAGTTTGCACATTGATTGGGCATTAACATTTGTGGTGAATAATATGACATTTCTTTCAAACTTGAATTAAATTTCCACGCATAATATATAGTCTTTTTTCTTTGAGTCTTGGAATGCTAAAACTGCATCTAAAAAAATCTTGGCAATCATTTGAATGCGCTTGATGCTGTTCCGTTTACGGGATACGCCCAGTAAGGATTTTAAATCCGTAGCAGGTGGTAGTTAGTGCTTACAAAGTTGATTACCCTGGTAATAAAAAGATGCAGTAGCTCAAATGAATACATTATTTATTTCGTGGCGTCAAATACCTGCAATAATTTTGAATACCCATCCAACTGGTAATAATTAATAGCTAAGCAACTTATCAAACGTGAAGGCTAAATTACTATGAAATTTATCGTGGGCGAACAGGAAAATGGCTATGGAAATAGTGGCATCCATATATTATATATGTATACACACACCTTTATCTTCATATCACCCCGTTCTACAATAGAAAAACACGTTATGTCGAAACAATTATGGTTTGAGTTATTTAAGATGAAATATTATATTTTTTCAAATTCTATCATTAAAAAACAAACATGAATTCATTGATATAAAAATTAATTCCAGAAAAATACATGACTTTAAAGTATTAACTGTCAATTGTTATTGAAAAACCATTAAAGTTATTTAATATATGTATGATAATTGCCAGTTTTTTTCAAAATTCATTACACAAAATGAAATGAAATAAAATAACTTAAATCTTCAAACGACATTGTAAATATTCATTTGAACAAATCATTAATACTTTACTCGAAGACAATTTTTTTGTCGTCCAAGAGTTTTATTTGAACGTCGACGATATAATAATTTATCACTAATGGACTGCAAAGTAACATCCACCCAGTTAGCATAGATATATCGAGCGTGGAAAGGAAAAAGGACTAACCCACACGTAACAAATGTTACAGGAGGCACGAAAAACGATTTTTGATGATTATTGGCCAAAGATAAATGATGAAATATGTACATTCTCAAGTGCACGGAGACTTATAAAATAGTGTTGAATTGAATATAACTAATTTTAATTTTATACATTGTTGAAGAAAAACTTTTTTTTAAGTCCTTTTTCCTGGATGCAATTTTGACAGGCCCTTCTTTTTTCAAGCTTAAAAGCTAAATTTAGATACAAATTTATCATTTTAGAACGATTTGATAGAACGTATATGATGCTGTATATGTACATGTATATGATTATTGAAAAAAAAGCTGTTTTGAAAAAATTGTGGGTAACGTCCTTTTTCATTTCCACAGTCGATATGGTAGGTTAGGCATGTTCTTAATTCAAAATTAGTTTATTTTTTTATGTATGTAATATCGTTTGATTGAAAAATAGGTGGTCAATTGTAATCTGCTCATATTCTTATGGGTTGCATATTATCGCGATCAAGGATTGTAATACTGGACGAATATATCAATACCGGCAAAATACGCGGATATCAAAAATTTTGGCCTAGTTGCCTGTTTTCAAAGGCTTGTTGGAGAATTTTGGGTTTCTTATCTTTAATTCCGAAATCCCGGGGATAGTACTATCACAATCCCAAGATTTTGGGATCATACAATTGAAAGGGATCCCGGGATTGGAGAGCCTAACTGGAATCACAATTCCGGGCGAGTAAATCAAAATCGATATTTTATATGAAATGCTGTAATTAAAAAATATCTTATCAGAATAAAGGGGTGTTTAGTATACTCTTAAAAAATCACACCAATTCAGGATTTCTGATTCAAAATATTTGAATTCATCGCGAACGATCTTATTAAAATGTGTGATGATTTGTATTAATTTAAAATTCGATTTTGGTTGATTTAAATAACGAGATACCAGTATTTTATATTTTCAAAACTGATATTTCGGTATTGGAAAACATCATGAATACCAGAATTCTGGTCTTGGTAATACTACAAAAGTATTGCAATCCCTAATCGCGATATAATTATTTTTTCAAGGATTTTCAAATGTTTATTTACGGTTTCAGTATACGTTAATTATATCTTTGTTTCAGTTAGGTGAAATCGAAATATAACAAAACAAGCACGCTCTGATGTTAAAATAATGCATTTTTATTATTATATATTATGTATAATGGTGATATATTACAATCATTAGTGTATTTGTAATATTAATTTTTAAAACGAGTTTCCTGGTTTTGAGCGTGCAAGAAACAATCGAGTCACGATTGTTCACAGAAAACAGTCAAACATCTTATGTATGAAGGAGAACTGCATAGATTTTGTGTGGGTATATTGAATCATTGTTTATTTAGACAAGTGCATAGAGTCTATGGCTTATAAGTTATCCAAAACCCGTGTTTCTTAGATAAATTTTACGATATTTGAAAGACGGTTTTCACAACTTGGTAAACCGGTTTCAATATGTTTATTATTTTATCAAAAACTTGAATATTTTGACTTAAATTGGTTTTGGTATTTTAGAAACTTCGAAAGTTTGATATCAATTATTTTCTGGATTATCTGCAACAGTCTTGAAAGCCTATATTTACTATTGTGCTGATCAAGTCAACATTTCTTTTATTGCCTATAGCTAGATAGCATTTCTGTATTTCTTGTCATCTTTTGTAACTACTTGAGTATAGTTTGGTCTCTAGACTCTTCCATAAGTCTAAAACTAAAATGTGGTGATACTTTTATCATAAGGTAAAACTGCTAAAGTATTTATTTTCACAAAAATAATTAGTACTTGAAGTTTATATTTATTTCGGCATCAAACTATTGTAAGAACATAGTAGATACAGTCGTTCAGTTCTATTTAATAATATTGCAATACTTGTGGAACTAAACACTATAAATACTATTGTTTGCATACTATTTAACTCAATATAATGAAATTATATAAAGTTTATTCAAATTCAATGAATTTGTTTTCACTGTGTAGTAGACAAGATGAAAGATTCCATTTGAATTATAAAGAAATACAGTATGCATTGTAAATATGCTATACAAATATTTAAGATTGCATATAATATATTGTTTCGTTCCTTTTTCGCAGCGGTATATCCATAATCTATAAAAATTGATTTTTTCCTATTTCGGTTTAGTATTTTCAGCTTCAATTGACTATTGGTATTTTTTATTGGAGAATCTATTCAAATACATTTTTATATACATAACAACATATTGAAATTGTTTAGTGCATTCTAATGTGATAGGTATACTAAAATAATTCTAAATAACAAATTTTCTACCATTTTTATTTGAAATACTGGAGCGGTTGAATTAACAAGAGAGCTCATTCAATCTTTTTGTTAAAAATGTTCACCGACTGAATAAAACTGGTTCTCGTTTTTAACAAAAAAAAAGAAACGAACTGCACAAAGTTTTTTATTATTCATTGACAGTCAAATGTACTAAATTTGTCCGATTTTTTACCAGTGAAAAAAAATGAACTCGCTTTATACGAACAAGAAGTTGAAGCTGTTTGAAACTTGTTTTAAATTATTATCTTTGATTAACAATAAAATATACTGATTACCCGAATATGATATTCTCATTATATTCTAAGTAAATAAAAAACTGTTTCAAATCCAAATTTTTTAGATGGCTTTTCGGCTTGTCTATCCGCTAGCTAGCGGAAATCTTTTTGTTAGTGTTTTTTTTTAATTCTTGAGAACCGATCTGAGTAATCATTAAAATGATATTAGGCTGACTTTATTAGCGTCAGTGATTTAGTGACGGATTTGATTTGTTTTATCGAGTCAAAAGGCACTGTAAGTCGTTTAGTAATACGAGATTAAAGAATAAATAAACCTAGTCCATCGTATTTAATTTAAAATCACGATTAAAACAATAGATTTGACGTTATAAATTTAATTTTAACAGGTTAACGACATATTTTTGAAGTCTAATAAATGTAACAACGAAAGAAATTATTTGAAATTTTCATGTAGGTGTTGGAAATCAATCATTCGTAGCAATATTTTGAGATAACGATTTTCTGTTTCACACACTCATTAATAGATAATACCAATTACACACTACTGACTATTAATTTGATTGTTTGTTGTAAAGGTAAGCTTCATCTATTTTAATTTTACATTACTGAGCCTCCGGTACACTATTAAAGATGTTCTTTCCTAATAGTTTATTTCGATATAGGCTTACTTTTATAAACAGAAATTTGGAAAATGTGGAAAACGACAATATTATTTTAACGTAAAACCTTACTTGGTGTTTTAAATTTACACACGTTCATTCAAAGTTTACTGTAATTTACCCCTGAATCAAGTTTTCATATGAAGAAGAAATACATGTTTAAATTACCGCTGCTTGCAGAGGCCGACTTGACTAGAGATAATTATAAACCTACTTCGAGGAGATGAAGGTTCAAGTTATAAAGTGGACTCATATAGTAAGGCTTTCTTTGCCTCTTCCCCATTTTGTGAAATTGTTTATTTACAATCTTTAAAAAATTTAATTTTAGCAGAAAGTTTTAGTCATAAAATATAAGAAATCAAAGTTGAGATATAAAACCACTGGAAAAGAGAACTATGGAAACTTGGTATACGGTCCCCAAATTTAGTATATACGTAGAATAATATGATATCTGAGCGGCATTCCATCGATTTTGGTGTTCTTTGAAATTTCGTAGATTAACTATCATATAAAAACATCGTCATAATTATAGAGAACGACCGATTTGTTCTATACATACCTTTAATACAGCGCCCCGAGTGCAGAAATACAATAAACAAAAAAAACGTGATTGTTATAACATTAAATTAATTTGTGCAAAACTTTTTAATATTATTGTCAGAATTTCGCCGTCAGCCGTCCATATATTTCGCCGTGCATTTATTGTCAGAAGCGGCCGTTTTGATTTTCGTTTCTGTTCTGCATACGAAATAAAATCCATTATAAACAGCAGTGTAAAAAAACATTCGTTCAAACGTTAAGCTATTAAGCGATGGAGAATCAGTTGTTTTTATGAAAATATAATCAAGAGAGATTAACATGTATAAATTATTTAAGTTGTATGTGTATTCGGCTTGCTTTAATAGTTAGTGAAATATGTGTAGGGTGACCAAATGCAAGAAAAAAAAGAGTACAACCTTTTTAAAAAGAATTAATTTAATTTTAATGAGTTGTAAGTTTTTAATCCGTCAACGTTACCTGCAACCGTATAGCCATTAGGTTTATGAATATTATTATATTTTAGAATGCAACGTTCAAACATGGGGGCCGTTTCAAGATGGACGGAGGAAATTACACATTTTCGTAAACTTGTAATGCAAGTTTTATTAAATATTTGGTTTTGTAATATAAATAATTCATGGAAAATCAAATTATGCATACTCGATTTAACTGAGAAATAAATAATGCTTCGCTATTTACCTGTTCCACCATAGCTATAAGCATTGTATTTTTGTTGACATCTAACAATTTTGCAGAAAAATGGTTTGAATAGCAACAAAAATAACAATACCAAATCTTTTTATAAATTCTATAAAACTACTGGAAACAAATGATAGTTGTATTAAATAAAATAAGGATACATATCGACTGTGGAAAGGAAAAAGGACTTAACCCACAGTTTCTTCAAAACAGGTTTTTTTCGATAATCACAATGTATCAAACTTGATACACGTTCTATCAAAAGGATGCAAGCTGCAAAAGCCGAATTAGTTTCTAAATTTAGCTTTTAAGTTTTAAAAAATGACCTTGTAAAAATTAAAACCAAGAAAAAAGACTAAAATAAAGGTTTTTCTTAGACAATTTCTTTAATTAATATTAGATTATGTCAATTAAACACCAGTTTAGAAGTCTCCGTGCACTTCAGGGTTGTGTATAATTAATAATTTGCATATGTCACAAAATCATTAAAACACGTTTTTAGCGCCTCCTGTAAAATTTGATATGTGTGGGTTACGTCCTTTTTCCTTTCCACAGTCGATATGCAAACCTAAAAAGTAATTTTAGGACCAAATTCAATAATGTTAAATAATTTATAAAAAATCTAAATGTGTTTCTATACGATCGATTCATATCAACCTATTTAGATTTTTATTCGAATCATTTCACTAATATCAATATTATATTATCGTATAGAACAGGGGTTCTCAACCTTTTTGTATCCTAGAGCGAATTCTAAAATATCGGTAGGGTGGCAGGCACCGCCTATTTTTCCGGAGGATATTTATAATTGGACAAAGGTAATAAATAATAAACACAACTAAAATTATTTAAAAATAGAGCGCCGACGTAAAGGAAATTTGTAGAGAAGATATGAGACCGTTGCGGTCAGTGTAGTTTTCAAGGCTGGACGACGAATGCTAAGGAGGCAGTTGGCAGGGATAGCAAACACACGAACGTATATTAAAACTTATCAATAATGTAAATTTAACGATTGTTAAATCTGAATTTATTTATCTGGCCAGTTAGATCGAATAAATGTTTTCCATACCAGCTTTTGCTTGCAATTAAATAAATGTGGACTCGGCACACACGAGAGTTGTTTTTTGTAACCTACCAAAAAAAATTTACAACTTTTAACAAATTAAATTAATTAATTAATATTTGTATCAGTGTTTGTGAGTTAAAAGTGAGTTCCAAGAATTAATTCCTTATAACACTCATTCAATATTTTAAACTTGATATTTTATTTTTATTTTAAAGAATCGGGAGTGTACCTCGTGTTTTCACTAAAAGTCCCTGCATGTCTTTATTATCAATAGAATAAGTGTTTTTCTGCAGTTTCATTTCGCATTTGATTGTATCTTGAGAACATATATTTATCTGGGAGTATGTTTCCAGCCTCCATTGACTGGAGAAGTATGTATTATTTATTGTGCTTTGTTTGGCATAGTGGTGAATGATTCTAAGCAGTGATTATATTATAAAATAACGATAAATACGCTAGAACGATAGATTAGTGTTCCACTGTATATTTGCTACGCCGCAGAAATTTGGACTTGCAATGCGTTTCAATCAGCCCTTGCTACAGCCACTGATGATCCTTGTAGTTGGGTTTAAGTGACAGATAACACGACGAATAATATTTTACCGAAATCCGTCTTTAGAATAGGAAATCCATATTATCTTGCCTTATAACAATAAAGCAATTCAATTGACAAACGATTTAGCCACGAAAGAAATGACCATATCCAATAACATAAATAATTTATATTAAATATCATACTGTTAATAAATCTACAATCCACGATTCTAAACGATTTCATATCGACTGTCGAAAGGAAAAAAGGACGTAACCCACAGATTTTTCACAATAGGATAATCACAATGTATGCAACTTAATACACTGTCAAAAGGATATTAGCTGAATATGTCGAATAACTATTTTAACTTAGCTTTTATGTTTGAAAAAATATGCGCCTGTGAAAATTGCGATCATGAAAAAAGGCTTAAAAAATGTTTTTTTTAAATGTTAAATTAACACCAAAAATAAAGTCAATTTAAAACTAGTTTATCAGTCTCCGTACACTTCAAGGTTGTGTTTATATTGATGTTTTTTGTGTCTCCTGTAAAATTTGTTATGTGTGGATTACGTCCTTTTTCCTTTCCAAAGTCGATATGATTGGATAATGTTGTAAATTTAACATTTTTATCAATTAACCATATCCAAATATTTTTCACAATTATGGACACTATTTAAATAATTTTAATTACACTATATCGACTGTGGAAAGGAAAAAGGACGTAACCCACACATATCTAATTTTACAGGAGGCACAAAAAACGTGTTTTGATGATTTTGTAACATATGTAAATTATGAATTATACACAACCTTGAAGTGCACGGATACTTCTAAACTGGTGTTTAATTGACATAACCTAATATTAATTAAAGATTTTTTTCTCGGAAAACCTTTATTTCAGTGTTTTTTCTTGGTTTTCATTATTTACAAGGTCATCTTTTTCAAACTTAAAAGCTAAATTTAGATCCTTTTTCGGCATTTTCAGCTTCCATCCTTTTGATAGAATATGTGCCAAGTTGTATACATTGTGATTATCGAAAAAAAGCTGTTTTGGAAAATTGAGGGTTACGTCCTTTTTCCTTTCCACAGTCGATATGGTTGTTGAAGAATAATAATTCTACCATTACGATTACGAAATAATTCTATGAACATATTATACAATGAAAAGGCATTTTAGTAAAATATACAAATAATTAAAAAAAAAGAAAATAACGCTCGTATGTTAGACAAATTTATATACTTGGTTTATTGTATCTAATAAATAAATGACAAATAGGCAATAAAGGTAATAAAACAGACAAAGTTTGTGAATCTCGGCGTCGCCAAAGTGAATTAACATTTTTGTTGGGGAAGTCCACGCGTAGGAAACATTAATTCTTACGTATTTAAAACTTTAAATAAAAAGAAAAAAAATAAACGTGTCCGTGCATGTCTGAACATCTCTATGTCATTATAATAATTTATTTTTGATCAAATTCTATTTACGTAAAGGCAATTTCTAGGAGAAACAATAAAGAGTTGTTAGGAAATCGAATGATATTTATATGCGTGCGTCAAGAGTGTTTCTCAAAATTTCAAAAGCCCATAGTAACAGAACAAGACGAGCTTTTTCAGGTATTACTTTTATTCATCATTTTTAAGGTGTTCACTGTCAATACTTGGTGGAAAGATATTGCATTAAAAAATAAAATACTCATTTGTACATACTAATATTGTGTTAAACGAAATTGGATGAAGTATTGACAGCGAACACTCTAAAAGTGACGCATGAAAGAGCTCGTCTAATTATATCGACTGTGGAAAAGAAAAAGGACGTAACCCACACATAGCAAATTTTACAGGAGGCACAAAAAATGTGTTTTAATGATTTTAGGCCATATTCAAATTATGAAATATACACATCCTTGAAGTGCATGGAGACTTCTAAGCTGGTGTTAAGTTGAAATAATCTAATATTAACTAAAGAAATTGTCTAGGATTTTTTTCTTCAGTCTTTCTTCATGGTTTCAATTTTTACAAGCTCATTTTTTTCAAAATTAAAAGCCTAATTTATATATTAAAACGGCATTTGCAGCTTACATCCTTTTTATAGAACGTGTATCAAGTTTGATACATTGTGCTACCTCCTTTTTCCTTTCCACAGTCGATATTATTATACACTTCGTACACATATTTGAAATTATTTTAATATCTATGATGCTTTTTTGTAATGTTTTCATTCTCAAAACATAAGTAACGAAATAATTGGCTAAGAAAAAATATTGTTTTGTCCTGATGCCAATTTGAAGGCGTAATAATTGCGTTGTTTCGTAAAATTTGTATTGAACGATTTCCATAAAATATCTTGATATTTTATTTTATTCAGTTAAACAGCTCGGATGGTTCGACCGCCCCACCAGGTGACCACTGCGGTGAACTTGGCTGGAGTAACTCAACCCGCCGACTTACTCCACTGCTGCTGAGATGCTTCAGCGCAAAATCTGACAAAACTCACAAGGATGCTAAGATACGCGCCTCTTCGTACGTAGTTCTGCTGGCGGCGTCCGCAGTTCCGCTCTTCTGCGCAGCATTTTGCATCGCGTTTGGGGGAGACCTTGAAGAGAGGCGCGGAGCCAGACCGGCCTTGGCTCACGTCTCATGCCTCGCGGTGGCTCACGTCGCTGCAGCTATTGCCCAATCCCCCATCGGAGTGAATGGCCTATGGTGTGTCTTGTTTGGTAAGTTAACAATACATAATACAGTTTCTTCCATACAGGATTCCTCCAAAAAAGACTCTTAACTCTTTGATAAGTATGAACGTAACCGCACGTAGGAATAGCTTGTCATCTATTATCTATTGCCATTCTCATATTTTTTATTGAATTTTTGTTATTTCTTCAGATATGGATACTAGACACATCCACCAGTGACTTTTGGCCACCACATTATTTTTATTTTGTACACGATATGAATAAAATGTTTTTTTAAAAAGGGTAACATTTGTAAACAAATCGGTAGCCATATAATATTGAGTGTAAAATTCTATTTGGGATCAATTCCTTTCTGAAATCGGCGTCTGTAGAGTGGCACATGTAGACAGATGAAAGCAAACAAGATCATGACGCAAAAGCTAAGTAATAGCTTCTATAAAAATATTCAAAAGTAATAATGAACTAGTTTACTTTAAATTTGTAACTATGACTATAACTAATATTCTTCCCCGATTGGTCTGTATCCAAAAAAAAGGTTTTTATATTTTTGTGTGTGGCAATACTAAAAATATAAGAAAAAACCTATTTCAGTAAAAATTAACTCACCACTCAAAGGGTTAAGCGGGAAACATACTGCCGACACCCGACGCCACGTAAGCGTGTTGGATGAGATCATAGCTACATATTTGCCATTGTATTGTATGGTACAGGAACGCACTGCCGTCGCGTCGCGTTGGATGTTGGCAGTGCGTTCCTGTTCCATACAATATAATTTCAAATACATATGTATAATAGCTATGATCTAATCCAACACGCTTACGTGGCGTTGAGTGTCGGCAGTATGTTTCCGCCTTTACATAAAAACACTTCGGATACAGTATATTTCGAATATTTTAATATTCGAGATCCGACATCGACACTATATAAATTACTTAATAAGGAAAATATACATATATTTCATTGTTTGCTTGTCCCAACATGAAGAATATTTGGCACTCTTGACTTCAGACATTCAACATTAGAATAAAACGGGAGAATTTTGAATATTCGCTTTTTTTAAGTGATTGGAATATTCCGTGTCCGGAGTTTTCTGTGTAAACAAAAATCTTGCTGAACAAAATTGATGCACGGAGTTTTCTTGTATGGAAAATTCGTGCTGGGAAAATTGGTGTACGGAAGAATCTGTTAATCAGTTTATTCCTTTCCAAATTATCTTGTAGTCATTACAAATCTATGATGTAGATATTTCGAAAAATACTAGACAGCTCAGAACTTATTTCTTTCAGGTGATGAAAAACTGAAAAATAGTAATGAAAAAAATACGACAGCCACTACTTTAAGTGTGTGTTTAAGACAAATATTCAATTAGCAAGACAATACCGTTTTTCACTAATTGATCTAAAACTGTATTTTTGTTTACATATAAATCATGGAGTGTGCATTGAACATATTTGTCAGCATTACATCTAATTGATTTTTTCTTACATTCAATATCAGTCGTCAAAAGTCAGGGCTGGCGCCAAATATTATGAGAATTCTTTTTTCCTGCCAGTTGTATATAAAAAAAAAATTTGGTTGGACTTGCCACAAAAAAAACCCTTGCTAAATTTACCGATACCGAGTGGCGGACTACCCTATAAGTGAATGAAGCACACGTTTGGGGCTTCTGAATTTTAGGGCCTAAAAATTGTTTATGTTATAAAATCCATATACTTTTTGATTCCTATATATTTTTACTGTTTTAAATTGACTTTTTTGATATTTTTATGCTATCAGGAAAACAGGGCCTTCAAATTTTATTGCGCATGGGGCCTCTCGTGTAATTAATCCGCCACTGGATACAGGCGGTCACCTGCAGCGCCTGTGCTTAACGCCGCCACTGTGAATACCGTAATTGAATTGTCCATTTTTGCAAATCTTATGTACACAATGTATGATGATTTATTGGTTTTAGAACTTGTCAACAACACACCTTAAACATAATTATTTGAAAAGATACAAACAACAGTGGCCGAGATGTTTTAACAATACTTATCGTGTTGTGTTTTGAGACACGTATTAACAACGTTCAATTGCTGAAAGCAGTTTCCTAAACTATTTGTCAACATGTAAATTTGTTAGAAAACTTATTATCTGAGACAAGTTACGTAATGAAAGGCAGAAAATGTTGCTTGACTTTTCACCAGTCATACATACATGCAGAGGGAGACAATCTTAAACTACAATACATTGACTGACGCAGCACTGCATGGGGCATTATATTTTAATATGCCCACCATAACAATCAACTCATTTACATATCTAATAGTAATTCATGAATAATTATAGTCCAAAGCCTCTACAAACTTCGGCTAACTTGTCGTTGTCTTTTCAGTATCAAATAAATCAATCGAGGCGTCTAGTTACAAAAATCGGTAAAACTATGTTTTATCAAAATATGTGCGCATTCTACGCACAATTTTATACTTAGTGAGAAAATTTAAATAAGCTTACGAAGAACAATATTTTAAACCTTTAAAGCTAATCTGGTGTGTACGATTTTATTTTGCCTAGATTTATTTAATTGTATCAGCTATTTAAGCCAATGTTCGCTGCTATTTTTATTTAAAAGTACAATAAAATAGAAAAAAGAATCTTGACTTAAAACAATCAATTTGTGCTCGAAACATAAAGACTACATTCGTACATTCGTGCACTTGAAAAAATCTGAAGATGCCGAAAGGTGAAACCCGGGTCATTAACGATAAGATTAATGGAAGAGTACAACATTCAGAAAATTCAAATTTGAAACGTAAAAACGTTGTTACTGTAAATATTGAAATGTATAGATATTACTTTTTGTAACTAAACGCTTCAATTATGTGTTTCGACACAATATTTTATATCCGTCTTGCAATTACTAGTGCTGTAATAAATTACTTTATTAGGAAATGCACGCACGTAGATGTTTACATTTTTTCACTATCATTGCCAGTTAGTTTATTAATTGACATTGAATTTGAAGTATATTTTTTTATGAATGATATTAATTAGCCGAAAAAAAGAAGGTTAAATTCAGAATATTTACTGCAATTGAAAATGATCGTATTCTTTTGAGACAAATTATCGTTTTTCGCAGTGCTAACATAAAATGGTGAATTGCTAGAGATGTACCATTTTAACTTGACTGTGGCAGAACTCGGAACTAAAACTGTCGCCCTAGGACGTGTTGACTATGGAAACGTTAACGATGCGATGGTGGCGCTCTCGCGGGCAGTCGAGTTACGCTGGTACATCTATAACGAGAGTAGCGATTATGTTGACAAATAATTTTATGATTATTTATTCAACTATTCTTTTTTTTTTTAAATAATTAAAGAATAGTTAATCTGAAACGATAAATATGCATATATTGATTTAAAAAAATGTTTGAAGATTATTTGACAGATCTTTTCAATAGTTTTGGGTTGGTATATCAAAGTTATAAGGATTATAGTTTTTGAATACATTATGAATAATAGCTCTATTCTCACACACACCAGGTAGTTATTTACTTTTTTCGACTAGCGTTTTTGCGTATTTTATATGCTAAATGTACTAAAATAATTTTGTCGTTGCTTTCATAATTTCACACACCTTATTCGTGATATATTAAATAAAATACCATAAACTTGAAATAAATACAGTTGTTTTTTTAAATACGTCATCAGTTGTGACATCTGTAAAATAGTGTTTTTTTGATTCAGAGTTAAGTCAACCATTCTAAGTTATGTCGACTATACCACTGTTTGTATTTAAGTGACTTTTATGAATATTCTGCCATTATCTTAAGTTTTGATACGATAATTTTGAAGAAATACTTTTACTTTTAACGACTTCTTTGCTTTGTATTTTGTAGCATAGTCGCTGATTTTTTTTAGTTTCAAAACCATATTGTATTCGAAGCAACACTGTCATATTGTTTTTATTGTGAATCGATAAAAAAACTGTTTGTATGCAGACATCTTTTAAATCATGATGTATATTATTAATCACTCGTGTAAACTTTTATTGATTATTATTAATATATTAGATGCTGTCAAAATTTTACATTTGAGGATCACTGCGATTGCGATAGAAACGCGTAGTAGTTAACCAAGGACTGCGTATGAGTGTCAAAATTGTAAAACAACTCATATAGTTTTTTTTAATGTAGTCGACAAAATAGATTTTTATTTCGTCGTAATACTTTAAATCTAACGCATATGTTATGCCGCATAAAGTTTTTCAATACAATAATACAATAAATCAGTGGTTCTTAACTTGGGGCGCGCGCACCCATTGGTAGTGCGAGAAACCATTTCCGGGGGTGAGGGAAAAGTTTCTATTTTGACATATATAAAAAAATGTATGTTAAATGTATAACAAAAAATCGGATTAAATTTTAAAGGTGGTGCGAGAACATATTTTCAGATTCAAGGGGGTGCGGATCACTAAAAAGGTTAAGTCCCACTGCGATAAATTATATTTGATAGTGTTAATAAAATAAAATACATATACTTTTTATTTCAACTTGTATTGGACATTCAAAGCTAACTAAATGTTGAAATAGTCTGTCAAATGGAGAATTGTTGAGAACCCATCTGGGATGGCTAGATTCTATCAAATTACACGAATGTTTGTAAATAAGTCACTCAAACATTTGTTTTAATTATAGGTGTTGCTGTAGATCGCTACACCTTTTTTTGTAAAAAACGGCAGTAAAAGTTTGAGCACTGTCTAAACGAAGTAGTATAATGTCATTATGATAGAAAATCATAAATTGGCTTAAATTTGCTTGCACTGCTACAAAATTGGGATATTTTTATGCATGGTAATATTTTCAACACATGTAACTGCATAAAAATAAACGTTTGTTTCTCTCTTGTAAAATTGAATTAATAATGGTTGTACATTTTTGTATTTTTCTGAAATCATTGCATTAATGAATGAAAGTTTTTTTTTATTATCAAACAAACTCTGTAGAATGACAAACCTTTCGATGTGACAATGAAAATAGCTTGTATGCCATCTATTTGCCATGACTGCAATAAGCTGTTGCGTAAACACACGTGGGATTCTAATTTACAAAATAATTATCCTTGTCGTAATGAATCACCGATGATGAAATTCCGTTTTTCGATGTGTGATGCCGTGGGACTTCAATATAACTACTATATTCGATTTTACTGAGTTGCTAGTAATTTGAGGTATTCAGAAGCCGGTTTTTTCAACTTGGTTACCCAGTTTTTAATATAAGGGTATTCATATATTTTTAAAGAAATCTTTATATTATGATTCGAAACTGACATATCTAAGTATGTAATTACAAATACAATGACATAAAACGTTGAAAAGTCAGTATGCAATATGCATACATCAATGAATGTTTTGAAAATATTTTTGTTGTGCATTTTGACTCTTAAACAGTTCACGTACATCAAAGTCACAAGCACAGTGGGTCGAATTTGACATAAACGAGTCAAAAAATTATAATTAGATGCTGTAAAAAGTATACGACTTACTTCATTACCCAGCGAAAGAGTATTTTCTATGTTAAGAAATTTCGATAATAAAATTACGTTTGTAAGTAATAGATCAGTGAAAGTTTTGTGTTTTCAACCATTTTTTGTGAAGATTTGAAAACTGAGTTAAACTGGTAAACTTGTAATCAACTGTTTTTTTCGTCGGTTGTATAAGCCCTAGCTAGGATCCACGAAAGCATTTTTTACATGAGGCTTATTTATGCATACTAAGATAACTTAAGTCTTATATATTTTTGTACTAATCCTAGATATTTTTATGAAGATCAAGACCGGTTTCATTATCACGAGCATTACCAGTTCACCTGAACTCTTAAATAGGCGATGCTGCAGAGGGGAGGGTGTTAGTTTTATTTTAATTGGTTTTATTAGAAAGCGTTACATCAAACTGGAAAAATTTAAATGATACGGCGTGCATACAAATCATGCAATACTCGAGATACGAGAATAAAAAAGAAGATACATGCTCATATAATTGATTGAAGCTATTTTTGTACACGTCACCGTTGATTACGGTTGACCTTTTAGGATCGAGGATACAGATTATTCGTTCTTCAGAGGTATAATTTACTTTGAATAGTATGACTATCATTTCAATACTATAATTGTTGTGTGGCAATTATTTTATATTGTTGTTATACAGAACGATAAAGATGCCGATACGTTTGACTGGAAACAGATAGGTGTATGCGACGTAATACTCAACACGAGGATTAATTGACCATAAACTGAAGAAAACGGATGAATGAACAGATTAGGACAGTCGCTAGAAAATTGATTGATACAATATCCAAAGCCCGTATTCATCAGTTGATTGAAAGTGTTAGTCAATATTTTTTTTTTTTTTCAATATACTTAATTAGAATGTCTAGTTCTTTAAGCCGATATGTATGTAACTATACTTATAAGTTAGTTATCTTAATAACAATGGCAAAGTCGTTCATCAGTTTTAATATAAAGTTAAAGAACTGCTTTGAAGTATTTATAGTTATGATTGCAAACGGGGTAAAGTCTGCAGAAAAGTTTTCGTTTAAAAAATTACTCTTTCGAAACTAGTTTATCAAGATTAGATATGTATGTATGCAGTGGCGGATTAAACACTTATGAGGCCCCAGGCGCAATAAATTTTGGAGGCCCTGCTTTTCGAATTACATTAAAGTGCTGCAAATCTCTTCGTAGAATAGTAATAAATATTTATAACTGAAATAAAAATATAATGGTTAATATAATGTATGCTATCTTTGAGGCCCCCAAGATTTAGAGGCCCCAAGCGCGCGCTTCTTGCGCTTATGGGATAATCCGCCACTGTATGTATGTACACATGAATCGTATCTCGCATGGCTTTGAAATAACACGGCCCACGTAAAATAAAGAATCATATATTTTTACACGAATTATTTATTCTACCACGATTTTCAGAAACAAAAAGAAAACAGATTTACTAATAACAAAAAAATCAACAACACAGGACAATTATAACAAACAAAATTCTTCATTATATTCTAATACATTAGAGGTGTTAGACCATAGGTTGGCAACCTTTTTCGGGTGGCGACCCCTTTTTATAAAAGCCATGTGACTAGGCGACCCCCCCGAGGAATTCGAAATCTTCGATTTGCTATACTTTTCACCCGGATTGTCTCCGAAACTCCTTTTTTTTTTAGCTCACCGGGGAATTTGAAATCCTCGATTTCAAAATCGAAAAAAGTTGGCGACTCCCCAGAAAACCCTTGGCGACCCCCAGGTTGGGAACCCGTGTGTTAGACATTTATAGCGATCAAAGCGATTTACGTCCAGTCCCTCATAAACGTGCGCGTATGATATCAAGTAGCGATGAATAGTACGAATAATATTCCGAAGATTTTTATTATTGGGTTTTCATTATTTTCCTTTTTTACACGAATTTTTTACTACATTGATGTCATATGTATTAAATCATTTTTACTCTGTTTTTTATTCACAGTGATGTAGTGGAACGTAACTACCGCGTAAAAAAGGAGTTGAGTGTATTTCATTTTGTATTGTAATAAATAGTTAACACTTTAAAGTTTAATGAATGCGCGAAACCCTGACATAAATATATACGAGTTTTATTAACTCGATGGATTGTTTTATATGGAAGCTTTTTATCAAATATATTTTCCTATAGTGATATTTGAAATACATTTAGTGATAAGTCATACTTCGATGTTAGATATTCTCTCCTAAAAGGCGAACAAAATGCAAGACAATATTGCGAAAATCGTTAATGACTTTCGTCAAATTAATTGATATGTTACAGATAAGTATATTTGATATGTATCATTTTATTAATATCGATTTTTGATGTTTTGAATTTTCACTGAATCTGCAATTGAGTCGCTTGGTATCAAAGGCAAGACTGTTCCATACATCATGCATAGAACAGTTCTGCTTTTGATACCAAACGATTCAATTCTTTTCATTTTAAATGGTACTCATAAGATATAACGAGCATTAGTAATTTATAATAATAGAATTTATGATTCGCATAATAGAATATAAACACATTATATCACCTGTGGCGGATTACCCCCATAGGCGCACAAGGCGCACGCTTGGGGCCTCAGAATCTAGGGAGCCTAAAAAACAATATTATATTATTAGAACCCATATATTTTGTATTTAGATTTCAATGTTTACTTTTATATTATGTGGAACGCTTTTATGTTATTCGAAAAACAGAGTTCCCAAATTTAATTTCGCCTGGGGCCTTCCGAGTAGTTATTCTGACACTGTATGTACATATATTGCTTATTATTATACCATGGCTTGACTCGACTAACTAACTTTTAAGGTGCCATTGATTTTTTATATCCTATTTAGAATCAAAACTAGTATTAAACAAAATACTTCAAAGATTGAATGAATACTGTACTTTATTGTAGTTTAATTCTGATATCTTAGACACAAATATCTTTGTTTTTATGTCGAAACCGTTTCCATATTTTTTCACCATTGACATTTTGGCTTGGTTTTAAAATATCCAGTTTTTTTACATAACTTTTTCTCACGTTATACAATATTGTGAAATGCGATAAGATCATTTGAATATGGTATTTGTATTCATGCAGATAATATACACTACAATATCATAATTGTTTTCAAGTGTTACGAAACTTATCAGAGTTTTTGCATGGCATATTATAAAAATCTTCATGGAATACTGCCATCTATTAGTCGGCGTGCTAAGATCGACCTGAAAAGCTTTTCATTTCGCTCGCAACAGCGTGCGAAGAGGAAAATATTCTTTGATTGATAATTATTAAATGGTATATTTTATACTTTTAATAAATTATATAATAAAACATGTACATTGACGAGAGCTATGGTTATAAATTATATTATACACCCCAAGCGTACATAAGTAGATTATCAATATTACGAGGGGTATCAAATTATTTATAATTTTCATAGTACATAATTATATACGTATCTCACATAAACTTTAATCACCTTTTAATTGCTACCGCGGTTTCATTAAAACCAATTAATTATCAATTTTAAAAAAAATATTTGATCACCTACTAATTAACTATATAATGTATACTATCAAACAATATTTCCTTTTTTTTAAAAAAAATATTTTTTTATTATTAGTTTGATTAGGGTTGCCATATTTTACAGACATCCCACCGGAACATTTTAACGTAGAGATATTTTTCGTCTTTTAATTAAGTCTACTGTCATCATATTGCGTATATGTTTACTTTTGGGATTTGTTTAATCAAGTCAATTGGTTGATTGTTTAGTCATAACTCCAATAATATATGAGGTTTATTTAATTTTGAGCATTTTCGTTAAATTTACTTCGATCGTAGCCGTTTCAAAAATTTTCCATTTATTATTTTTTTTTTTTAAGCCATGTCCGCTCCCAATGTGGAGCATATGGACTCCTAATGGAGTTTGTCTCAACAGAAGTGTTTCTACGAGAACTGCTTGTTACTCAGTTGCTCAACCTCTCTTTTTCCAAAGAGAGTAGGGATAGAAGGATAGGGACTAGGACAGGATTAGTGGTAAGCTAATCGCTCTCGATACGCCCCGTTCGTAGGATAGTATGGGTGAGAGGGGGGAATTCAAGACATCACATACACCCATGCCTTTGAACAGAAATTCATAAATTAATTGAAAAATCAATTTATAAAACTGTCCGTACCGGGATTTGAACCTGGGCCCTCCGTAGCCGAAGCCAACAACGTTGACCACTCGACCACACAGGCGGCCAAAAAAAAAACGAAATAAATGGTTTTGTTACATTTGGCTCATTATCAAATGATCATTTCTAAGGTTGCCACATTTTTATGATCTGGGCATCAAGGAAAGTTTTTAAATTTGACTTATTTGCTTAGAATTTTTATCTTTTATACTAATTCGTTAATTGCTAATTAAATAGTTTATCAAACTATACGTGTGCACAAAATAAATATTTTATTTGTCATATAAAAGGGTGCCCCAGCTTTTTATTACTATTTGGATAATATTCTGGTGTATTATGGAATATTATTATTTGTATTATGGAATATTCTAGCTAAGCAAAAATATGAAATTAAAAAAGTGGCTTCTTTCTGAATTAGCCTTTGTATTGTGATGAAAATTACACCCTGTCAGACGGCTCTTCCTATTATTATTGTAACTATGTTAGCTTCTTGTAGGTACTCTTAGTTTTTGGTATGTAATTTATCAAATGCTGCACCCTGGCGCCAACTATTCGATAAAAAATTCAGCTGGTCATTAATTAGCACCCCCATTCAGTAATAAATGTATCTGGGTTGTCACCGTTGGGGTATGTTCGCGTAATCTGTCAACACGTCATTCTATATTTCTGCTAGCGGTTGTTATCCAAATAGGAGCTTTATTAGCAGAATTTTTCATTTTGTGATCAGTGTAATAACCTTTTAAATTCCAATAACCTTTTAAATTCGTTTATGAAAGAATCGTAAAAAACAATCGGGGCTCAAAATTAAATGTCTTAAAAATGCTGAATTGCCTTTTATTGAACTGCTTTGGTGTTAATGTTATTGTAAAAGCTATTAATTCTGATATACAGAACATGATATGCATAAAATACGAAGAAGATTAATTCTTAATATTATATTATATAATAATAATATAGATTTTTTCTTAATATTCAAAGAATTTTTGAAATGATTACATAGCAATAGTTGTGACCAGGGCTGGCTCGAGGATTTCTGCGCCTGTGTGCGGACAATCGCATGTATCTAAATGAGTGGATAGTGTTAAAATCAGGGCTGTGGAGTCGGAGTCGCGGTATTTTGGCCGGAGTGGGAGTCGTGAAAAATGAGCGGCTCGATTTTTTTTTTGAAAAAAATATTTAATTATGTGTATTTAAACAAAATAGTCAAAAATGTTGACATTTCATGCTTGGCTGACTAAAGATGATCTGATGGTATACATATATATAAGTTAAAATGAAATTATTGAAAAATTTCCTCGGAGTCGTTAATTATTTTTTGGCTAGAGTCGGAGTCATCAATTATTTTTAAGTCGGAGTCGGAGTCGTCTTTTTTTCACGCGACTCCACAGCTCTGGTAAAAATCTTAGTGTGGTGCCTGGGTACGCCGCAATTTGTGATATATCTTACAAATATAATATATATAACAAACAAATTACAAAAAATTCTCGTAACTATTCAATGTAATTACTAGCGTAACAGTCTAAGATTTTTTCATTATTGAAACATATCAGTTGCTATTAATGTATTCCAGCGGTGGCCAAGACGTCGACCGCGTAGCCATTACATGTCGCCCACTTGATACTTTGAAGCATGAATTGAGTGTTTATTTTATTACTTATTAATTTTGTTTCCCTTTCATACAAATTACTTTGTGTTTTGAATCACTACATTTTTTTAACAACTTAGCACAGTGTTTCCAAAACTTTCTATAATTTAAAAAATGCATCTACATAGGTACTTTAATAACATTCAAAATATATAAGCTGCTTGTTGTACCAGGCACAGCCAAAGCCCGGTGCAGCGCGTACTACGCATACGGTATAAGTAGACCGCTACCACGGATTTCAACATTGAGTCGCCCGCAAAGATCAAAATTTTGGCCACCCATGGTGTAGATCAGTGATTCCCAAACTTATTATGCTCATGGACCTCTTTCAAAGCAAAAACCTGACCGTGGACCCCCAAGTGAAATAATAAAGTTAACGCCTTGAAAGGTATTTTTTTTATCCATGTCTGCTTCCAATGTGGAGCATATGGCCTCCTGATGGAGGTATTTTAACAGATGTTTTTTCTGCGAAAACTGTTTGTTAGTCATTCGCTCAAACTCTCTTTTCCGAAGAGGGTAGTAGGGATAGGATAGGGATAAGGCTAGGACAGGACTGGTGGTCAACTAATCACTCTAGCTATGCCCAGTTGAATGGTAAATGTTGATGTTTTTTTCAATGATATTAATGTTTTTTTTAAATTATAAATTTTGTTTTAATATACAAAATCCCATTTTGTTCATTAATATGGGTGAACCTGATGGGATGATATTAGATTATTTATTTTTGACTTTATTTTTTTGAGTAACATTTTCCCATAATGTTGGATATAAAAGTGGTATCTGTTTTTGCACATTTTTACACATTTTTTTTCAGCGATAAAACTCATTTTTGGTTCACAATTCATTATTGAGATGCCGTAACACTCACAAAAAGTCAATTTTTGGTTTACTTTTGAGCTGGTGGAATCAGTCTTCAGAAATTATCCCGACCGAAACGTTACAGCCAATAGACAGCGCGACAGATCCATGATTACTGATATGTATGGACCTGTAAATTAACCTTATTTTAAATGATTTAACTTTTTTTTCAAAACAGGAAACAATTGTTGAATGCACTTCGCATGATGTACAGATCAGAACGAAATTGTTGATTGGACGTTAGAAGACGTTCCTGTAAACCTGATTTAAGACAACTGTAATCAGCTTGTCCTTACTTGTTTTCTTATGTAGTATAATTATATTTTACAAAGGACGTAAAAATCGTTACCAATTTATTTATTTTCATTTTGATAATAATAAAAAAGCTGTCAGGATTATAAAAAAAATATTTATTCTTCCGCGGACCCGCAGACCCCCTGACGTTGTCCACGCACCCCCAAATGATTTTTAATTTGTCGCAGACCCCTGGGGGTATACAGGAACCACTTTGGGAACCACTGGTGTAGATGGACAGTAATTTATCGGACAATTGATTGTAAGTCAGTCAATCAAATTATCTTTCAAGAAATGCTAATTCTCTAATTACACTGTCTTAACAACTGGTAACCATGTGTAGGACAAGTTGCTATGAAATATATCAATTGATCAAAACATGTGTGATTAAAACATAAAGGAAAATTTCAACACTCGGCCAAAGCGATAGGCTTGCGATATTTATTCAAAGCTTTAATCAAATTTGTAGTAGGCACACTACTAATTACTTACTAGTGATGCACATAAAAAAATATTTTTTTATCTGAATATTTATGGTTAAAAAAACAATTTAAATAACATATTTATTTATTTATTATACGCCCTCAAGAGCATTCAATGTAAAGGGGTACTTAAGAGTAGTTAATACGATATGCTTAGTAGAATATTTGGCCAAAGAAGTTGTAATTTCAAATTGTTAGTATTTATTGACTCATAATTATTTGTTATTTTTTTATATAATACCTTTGATCAAACAAAAGTATATGAAGGGTTTTTTAATCAATTTATAACGAAATACACTATTATGATCAGCCGTGCCGCATTAGAGTAAATACATAACCACCATTGCAAAAAATACTAAATGTTGTTTGCCCGACGTAAAAAAAAATGTGTACAATTACAAAATTATTTATTTAGAAGACTATGAAAATATGACCGGTCTTTTATAAATCATTAAATTGTATATCACTTGCATTTACGTTATATTAAATTAATGCTTACATCAACCAAAAGACCAGCTTAAAAGCGGCAGTATTATATAGTAGCTAACATTAAAATACATATATAATATAATGAATAATTAATTAAATTTGAATCGTTCAAATTATGTGCATTCACACAAGTTTTGACACTGATGACCCGGGTTTCGCCTTTGAACAGATGAACTTGAACTGACGCTTAGTGAAGGAATGTATCGTGTTTATATATATAAAAAATCAATGTATCGCTAAGTTTAAATCCATTGCTGGCGAAAAGAAATAACCCTTGTAATTATTTAAGATATAATTATTAAGAATAATGCCGAATCGTGGTGTAACTTTTCATACAATATGTTTATTACTTGTTTTGATAAGCGAGTGAACAATATAATATAACACAAGTTTAATCAAACGGTCTATATTATTTAATCATATGTAGTTAAAATAATTATTGAGTGATAGTCTTATCCAATCTTATACATATGAAAATCTTTTTTATTCTACTAGACTAGATTTATCATAAAAGAATGCGCTGACGAATGGCTATAGATTGTAATATGTATTCCTATTAATATTTTCAAACAAGCAGGCTTCCTCTATCAAATTATGTAAAGACAATGTAAATTAAGTATATAACGAAAGCTTTTAAGCAAACAAAGATTGGCTAATGCGTTGATTCCCCTCGGAATAAATGATTCTGTTTATTGTCTATCGAGTGACAAACTAAAAGGTTAATTGAATTTTATTGGAGCGGAACATCTGTTTATTAAGAAAAAATAAGGCAGACATGTTTTTAGATTGATTTAATTTTAAATGTGCTATGATATCGTTTTGAGCTGAGTGAGATCAGAGGCCACACGGTTTAAAAAATGATTAAAAAAAAACACTCAAAATCTATATATCGACCGTGGAAAGGAAAAAGGACGTAACCGACACATATCAAATTTTACAGAAGGCATAAAAACCTTTTTTTTTGATCTTCGGTCTTATTTAAATTATTAAATAAACACAACCTTTTGAAGTGTACGAAAACTTCTAAACTGGTGATTAATTTTAATATTCTAATATTAATTTAAGAAATTTTCTAAGATTTTTTTTTTTTTTGGTTTCAATTTTCACAAGCCCATCTTTTTTCAACTTAAAAGCTAAATTTAGATACTAATTCGGCATTTGCAGCTTACATCCTTTTGATAGAATGTGTATCAAGTAGAATACATTGTGATTATCGAAAAAAAGCTGTTTTGTAAAAAACTGTGGGCCTTTACTTTTTCCTTTTAACTTTCCACAGTCGATATGATAAAAATTGATTAACCATCCCTCAAAGGGTTATTGACAAATATTGGTGATATATTCAAGTTGGTTTGTTGGTGAAAGATGGTTTAAAAAAGCAAATAAAGTTCGCTTTAAAGAACAAAAATATAAAAATTCTTGGTCTAACACGACCCGGGTTTCGCCTCTCGGCATCTTCCAGTACTAATCACTGCGCGAATGCACTCGAACTGACAAGCAGCGGAAGGTTTGTATTGTCTATATACAAACACACAAGTACATTCGCTCTATACGTATTGCTAACCTAATTGATAGCGAGAATTTATGATATGAATTATTGTAGTTTTAGGATTTTATGAAAGTGTACAAAATGAAAATGATTCTAAATTAACATTCAATTTCCATCAAGCACCTTCAGTCGAAATTTTAAATTAAAAATATGTCAGTAATTTTTTTTTCTGAAAATCATTGAAAAATAAGAAAAGAAATCAACAATAAATTTGGTATCATAATAATTTTTCCTTCCAAGAGTGTTTACCGATAGAATTCAGAAGATGACTTATTTTCGTTGAAAATACTTTGAGTCACAATAGGCTTTATATGAATTCTCGGTATCCAAGTGTATACATAATATTGGAGACGAATGTGGTCGAAAAATCTGTTTTTATAATGTAAATAAACTAAAATATGTACGTGCTCAAATACAACGGATGCGATGATGTTCACCTCCTTCGATAAATAGCCAATATTAATCTGCTGATATTGCCTGCTGATATTGAAACCTTTTGTCGCAACTCATTGCATGGTACACGGGTGGCAATTCCATCTGTCGATTTTCGATCAACTCTCAGACTCGCACTATACTATCTTTACGTATCTTTGTTTGTACAACTTTCGCAAGCGCAGTGTTATGATGTGCCTGACAGACAGACGGTACATAAATCAAGAAAAATATTTACACACGACTCTTTTTTTAAAAACTACTATACTAAAAAGAGCGAATACTGTATTTTACGAGAATTATTTATCCTACCACGATTCATAGAAACGAAAAGTAAACTGAGTACAGAATTCCTAGTAACAAGAAATTCAACATTACAGGGCGATACTAACAATTTTTTGCGCATGAGTGCGAGGCTTGGGCGCCTCACAAAACTAGAACTAAATCAGTGAATGGTACTAAAATCTTAATGTGGCACCTGTGCGTCAGTGTGCGCCGCACACTTTGTAAACGTAGCCGGCCCTGTTAGCACACATCCGAGAACTTCAAAGTTTTAAGTGCAGATTTTTTTACAAAACAAAAGTAACAATGCCATAGTCTTCCAAGTACTATTGATGATATTCATTGTTATATTTGTTTCGCCAATACACTTAGATAGTTAGATCCTTGTAGTTCTCGGGTCGCGATTTGACGTGTCTGACATTTCTAGCGAAAAAAGCGTTTTTCGCCCAATCCTTCATAAACGTGCGCGTGTGTTATTACATAGCGATGGATAGTAATTTTTTTTTCTTAAATAAAATACTTATGTTGTAATAATAGATAATCTTGAAATCATTTTTTATGCGGTGCTTAATAGAACTTATCTACTTAACATGTAAAAAAAATGTTGAGTGTATTAATTGACTTTATTCTAGTTCTATTGTCAACCTTATAATTTTTGACAAGTAAAATAACTGTTATTCGGTAGGTAATTTTAGAGGTACAGGTGAAATCCACATACTCGCCAGGCAGCTTGTATTTAAAAATGTTTAAGGCCATTGGCGTAGTGGCGAGTGGTGGCTATGCCAATTCAGTGGTTAATCAAGTTAGTGGCGAATTCCAGTGACACTTATCAGATCTACTTTGTGTCGTTAGGGGTTTGTAAACACACTTACGTTTTATTAACAGCGCTCCCGTGAGGTGGATCCGCTCGGCAATGAATCACCTCATTGGCGTTCGAACAGTGCCGGCGCGAGGTTATTGGGCGCCCTAGGCAACAATCAATATACAATCCTGTAGAGTTTCAGGTTGATAATTTTTTGATCGACGATTTTGAAATCCTGGCAATTGGCTGATTTCCTAGAATGAGAGACCTCTTTTTAGCTCTCGCGGGAATTTTTCAAGAAAATTTACTCTCTACCCGATTTCAAAAACCCAACAATTAACGGAATTCATAAAAAGAAAAGATGCGAGACTTTTTTTTTAGCACTTGTTCAATATTTTGTTGCACTGTAAAGAGCAGTACTTTTTGTAATGGCAAATATTTTTTAAATTTTCGAGCGACTGCTTGAAGCTTACTGCATAGATATTTTATGATATAAAAGTATAAAAATCTCATCAATTCAAGAACGTTTAAATAAATTTGGAACTGCAAAGAAATTTATCAAAGTTCTTTAGAAATTAAATATGTCACCACACCACTCCAATTTGTGTATATTTGAATACTGATTCCTCTTCTTCTAGGGCTCCTAAAAAAACGATAAATGCGTAATAATTCAACACTTTTATTCGTTGCCAGAACCATAAAAATTAAAGATAAATACCACTACGATGTATTGGGATAGCAATGCGCTTAGTATTGGCGCTCTTTTATTGTTTTAATCCTAACCTATAATTACCAAAAAATATGATCTACCGTAAAAACTGTTACCGACTAGCCCACAGAGGGCAACACCATATTATTGCGCCTTCCACTACCTCATATTTCCGTAAATTCTTTGCCGATCAAGCGGCTTCAAGGTCAGCCTTGTGGTCTTGCCATAATATCTTCAATTTATTATTGCGTAACCAAACTGCTCCTTAGTTTATTTGAAATGCGAGTGACATTTCGGCTCATGGTCATTTAAGTCCATTGCCATATGCTAATATATTTACTGATATGCTGTTTTCTTTGTTAAATTATTTGACGTTGTTTTTATTTTCTCGTATAAAGCACAACACTTATTTTCGTTTTAAGCAAGGCTTTTGTTAATGCTTAAGTCGGAGTGACGTTTTTTTACAGCCCTGTTTTTATGACTTTTATGCAGTTAATGAGCACGTTATTTGAAGACACGTTTTACATTTGAGAGTCAAGGGAAGATCGTCTTTGAATATAATTGAATGTTCAAGCATACATTATAATTAGTTTTATTGTACGGCCCTGTAAAGAAATAATTATATCAAGTGTTCGTTTAAAATCATTATAATATGTAGATTATTTTTTCGAATCCATACTCTCTTGGGTTGGTATTAGATTAACGAGAAATATGCCAACAAGTTAAATTAAAGAAGAGCGCAACAATCAAATTAACCGGAAGTCACATTACAGATAGCTGTGGCAAGCTAAAGCTAGATTAATACATCAACCTATTGTGATTATTTAGCGCCAGCATTCCCAAACCTTGGCCCGCGGGTCACATGTGGCCATATAAAAGGTTTTGTGTGGCCCTTTTGAGGTTTTAAAATTTCTATAAATTTTGCATTTTTTATTAATATAATACAGAAAAAAATGTAAATCTAAATTCGTGGAGAATTTTTTAAAGTTTTGCCTGGGTGTCGCATACCGCCGACAGATATTATTTTTTAGTCCATAATTCCAATTTATAAAGACCCCCCAAAAACGGTAGAACCATAAATTTACAGACCATGATTTTTTCTTGATTACTAACTACTAAGTATTAAGGAACTATGTCACTAAGGGGTAGCTGACTGAGCGCGACAGTATGGCACGCGCCTGTTGCTGTCTCGCTCTAATGGTCAGATTATATTTTACTAAGAATTTAGCATAATAATATTTTCATTGTGAGCTGTTTGTTTTATTATTTATACAAAAATATCGTATTACTAATAAGGTTGAATATATTTATGTGTGGCCCATCAGAGACACGCATTATTTTTTTTGGCCCACTAAGTGATTTCAGGTGGGTATCCCTGATTTAGCATGACGTGAGAGTACCGAGTTATTAAATATTAGTTAATATATTATAGTGCACAATTCTACTATAATTTGACTTATTGTCTAATAACTATCAACAATTATATAAAATAATGTTTGTAGAACTAAAATACTTTGATATTTTTCCATCTCATTTCAATGGAGTTCTTCCAAGTAAATAATAATTTAATCAATCATTCTAAATAGATGGACTAACGAAATGAATTTCAATAAATTCCGTAATATATAAATAATATTAGTTATATGTTTGCGAACTATAAAACTATTTTCCTTGATCGTAACATATGGAAAGTTTATTGGGAAATCCGTTGGGTATAAGAGATTAAAAAAAGTGGTTGACCCGTACGCCAGATAATAAACAAAGCCGCATTGCCAGTAGGCAGTAGTAATGCGAGTCTGCGATGTTATTTTTTTTTTTATACAGGTATTGATTAAATAATAATTTCGCTACAATACGTCCAACGGAAAGATGACTGTGCTTAATAATTCTGCTTTTTGACTGTTAACGACTATTGAGTCGTATTTTAATTTTGTGATTCACAAACCTCACCCAAGGCTAATATTTTAAAAAAGGAATTAGAGTGATTACGTAATTAATTTAGTTTCGCTGTAATGTACAGCATTATACTAAGTGCGAAGATCTTTACATATACACTCGCGATAAACGACTGTAAATTTTGTTTTTCAGAAATTCATTTAAAACAAAAAAAAATATTCCATTCATTGTGTCGCAATAGTAGTGATACGTGCTTCTACTTGAACGGTTTAACAGTCAATTCGTATTAGAAAGTTATTATCTACAATAAAAAACATACAATACACGAGACTGTCTGTCACAAGAACTCCTCACAAACGGTGAAAAGTAGCTACGTGACATTATAAAGCTGCCATTTCTAGGTCAACATTGCTATTTTAAATTTTAAACTTTCATTTTTCAACTTTTGACCTTATTTTTAATGTGTTTTATAATTTCGACGCTACATGAGGTAAGTCCACGGTGATATTTTCAACTTTCAACATTAGTCAGAATCTATCTCGGGCGAAGTTGGGTAATAAAGAAAAGATAAATCAATAATTTATGTTTAATTAATAAGTGATAAAGACAGATTTCGTTCAGCGTACAATCAGTTAAAAATGCTCCATTTTTTGTTGAATCGGTGTTTATCGTATTATAATTTTGGTATAAGCAACAAGAGTTCAGTTCAGTTAAATTCAAAATATCTATAACGAGTACTCACAACAGCCTTCTTTTCTTTTTTAGTATGATCACAAGATATAATAAATGGTACTCAAGCAAGTTCCTTTACGAAATCACGAATGAGTTGTTTGTATTGTCGTTGAATGATGTTCACAGTTACAAATGTACCAAGAATTAAAAGTGAACATTTTTTTTTATTATTTGTATCTTTTTCACCTTAGTTGGATATCGGTGGCCGCGTTTTACCGTTTTGTCAGAGAGGAATCTTTGAAAGGAATCAAGGGGTTAATTTTAAAACTAATTTTAAATAATAAATTATTATTCATTGATAATAAAGAATATGGTTTTATTACGGGTAAACGGTTACCTCTCTTTTACAATAGCCAATGTGGCATAATAAGTACTTAAATCCTTAAACGTCCAACGATCACAAATAATCTGATTGAATACATTTTTTTGATATTACAATATGTAATATGTATTTAAATTTCTTAGCGAATATAATACAAATAATCTAAATATGTATAAATTATAGAAGCTCATAAATTATTTAATAATATGTATGTACCAAACGGCAAACATGGCCAACCCAGCTACTTAATTATTCCGATATATACGACACCATTAGCTAGATGAAAAACGTTTTTTATAAAAAAAAATATTTTGACGGTTAGAATAATTCGGTGTTCAGACGTATTTGTATAAATATAAAGTTAATTTCAGATTGATTAAAAGTGATAAGAGATACTGCGCGTCGAGAAAACCCAGAATTATTTTACTGTTACCAACTACAACAGTTTAGTTCAACAAGAATAATATTATTTAGTTGGTAGCTTTTTTGTATTCACGCCATTGTTTTTTTGTCTGTACTAATATAAGTAAAGGTTAATTAAATGAATACATATCAGTTGAACGTATATTTTTTTATAGATTTTTAGCTCTTTGCAAAGAAATGGAAAATAAAAGAACTGAAGTATCTATTTTATAACCTTTGGTTGCAATGTTAAAAGGACGAACTTGGGTAATATTATACATTCAATACGTTAGCCATGAATTTGCATAGTTTTTATATTAAACAAAAAATATTTTTTTACCGATCCTACTGTCAATGTAATACATAGGTTCCCAACCTTTTTCGGGTGGCGAAATCTTTTTATAAAAGCTGTGACTAGGCGACCCCCCGAGGAATTTGAAATACTCGATTTGCTATAATTTTTCCCTGGATTGTCCCCGAAACTCCTTTTTTTTTAGCTCACCGGGGAAAGCTGGCGACCCCCCAGAAAACCCTTGGCGACCCCCAGGTTGGGAGCCCGTGGTCTAATAGGTAGTGGCATATCAAGGAAACCACAAAGAACAGGGAACAGAAAAAAACGGTTCAGAGATTCTTCCGAACACAGAACCATCCGGACATAGAATACTCCGTACATTTAAATATTTTTAATACAGAAATCATTGTTATATTATAATGTGTATAACAGCACATTTTTTTCTAAATTAATAAACCAAAATATGTATTAAATGATAAACTATTCACGTTCATTATAATTAAATATTTCCCACGTTCTTATTTGAAAAAATATTTGGCACAATTGTCATAAGACATTACACTTAATAATAAAACAATGATTTTTGTATTTAAAATATTTAAATGTACGGGGTAGTCTGTGTACGCCTGTACGGAGTATTCTATGTCCGGAAGGTTCTGTGTTCGGAAGATATAGAAGTATTCTTGGAAGAATCCATTCGTTAGAAAAAAAAAACAATAAGGTTGCAACTAGTTCATTCCTATTGCCGCCTTGTTTACCTCCCATAAAAAAAACTCGAGCATCTGAATAAGATTTAGAAGCTATCTACTATAGTTATATCTAAAATATTTTCTGTTGGAACACTTATCTAAAAATTGAGAGCGAAAATCATAATTTGTATGCAAATATTTGAGATTGAAACGAGCAATTATCATTATTGGAAAGATTAAATTTTTATTTAGATGTTTGTAATAAAAAAAAATCGATGATGTGTGTAAGAAATCCCAGAAAACCCACGGCAATTATTATTTATCTGCACGTTATAATGGTATAAATATTATTATTTAAATGCGATGGAAATGGACGTTACTGCAGGCAGATATGCATCAAGATGAACTTGATTAGCTTGTTGTGCATGCGGTCATTATGTTTTATTTTTTATAATAAAAAGATACATTTATAATGTGGCAGGAATTAAACACACAACTAAGGAAAGTAAGATGATATTTATGATGTTTTTTTTAACTATAAAAATCATTATTTTGCAATCAATTGTTCCAGGAAATGCTATCTTGGAATAATTATGACATTTAGTGTTTAAGTTATAATGAAATATAAATATGTATTACGGTTTTTATTGAATAACTATAATTATTAACAAGATGGAATAAAATAACTAAGCCATTGGTATTTCTAAATATCACCAAGCTTAAGTATTTTACTTAATTATTTACAAAATGTGAAGATTTCTTGATATCCTTGATATTATTGTAAGATACTTTGTCAGTTCGTTGCACCGTAGAATTTTTCGTTAGTGACATTGAAAATTTATTAAAAACATGTGTAAGTTAAGATTTATTACGATTTATGAAATAAGATATTTTATGAACAGCTAAATCATAGTTGACTATTCACCACGTTCCCTGGTGTTATAAACAATTACAATATAAGTTATATAATTCGATTATTATTGAAATTATATCACTAGTGCTTGTCGGTTTTTAAAAGTCGATTTTTAAAAACTGGTTGTTTCGACTTTTAAAATTTGGTAACGCGGTTTCAAATATTAGAATTGATATGATTTTTTCAAATTATTCAATTGATAAAAATATATTTTACTTGAAACCGTCATAGTTACGAATAAAATGAAATGATATATGTAGTTCAATAGTGAGTAAAAATCAATGAATGTTTATTTGAAAATATTTTTTGCTGTGCGTTTTGTTTTGTGTAAAACATATTTTCTAACGAAGAATAACGCATAGTATTGTAGTAAGTTGAATTACATAGTCTTTGTAAAAGTGCTAAAGCATACTAAATATACGAAGTTTTTAAAAAATGAAGACCATTTTTTTTATCATTATCATTTTTTTAGAGTTTTAGGTAATATTGAAATTCGAAAACCAGTTTTTATAAAAAATCGTTTTTTTATAAGCACTAAATATTCAGCAATAGAAATTAAATGAACAGTATTGTTAACCTTGAAACTACATTACTTTCAATTAATAGTTTCTTGAAGACTACATAATAAATATATTCATTTTAAAAGAAACTGCTGATAATAAAAATATTTTCCTTTTAAGTTTACAATCGTTTTGTATTGATCTGATTCATATGCACTGTATATTAATTCTTTTTCTGCAATCCTTTGCATAATTGTTGCTATTTTACAGGAGAATACAATATAGTTTCTACGTAAAGTTACTTAAAAAGAAACAATATAAAAACTTCATAAATAAGAAATGAAGTATAATGGTTTTGAGCGTGTATACTTTATTACAAATAATATTTATATAATTTAACTTTCAAGATTTTATAAATTAAAATGATTTTTTGGTTACTCAAAAATATTATATGTAAAGATTGCTCAGTATATAAATGAAATCGATGCGGTGATTGTGAGAAAAAAAGGATATGAAATTCTGCAATTTCTTTCTTACATCCTACTGTCGGTAAAAAAATCTGTTGAAATGAGACATTGTGATTTAATATTCTTTACATCACGAGAGGATATAATTAAATTATTATTTGAATGTTTATATCTCTTAATCTCTATCTGCGTTTTAATATAAAATATTCGTTTTCAATCTTATATGGTGAATATTATCGAAAAGGTTTGTAGAATTCGATACAAGTGTAGTGCGATGTTATTATTTCAGAAGATAAAACAGTCACTACAATAGTTGTTTACAAGCAGTTTACTTAATTAAGGCATTGGAAAAAACATTCTTTGATAGATAATAAAATTATTAATGGATTGATTGAGTGGGTTACGCAGCTTCGCGTAGATGTATTGTAACGTTAGCAGGTATTTCCCCACGACGCGACAATAAGCCGCCGCGACGTCCTGCGACGCCTCGTCAGGTGGTGGGGGGGCCCGGCTCACTCGACACTGCCGTCCACTCCGAGCGGTCAAATTTGTTCAGTGTTCATTTCGAGTCGCCCGTTAACCCCATGCGTGCGCCGCGAATCCTCTCCTCGGTTCGAGGTAACGTTTCAACGCTCGCCAGTTTCCCGCGCAAAAATACGAAATGGCTGTCAGAATACGAAATATGTTTTTAGTTTTTTTTATTACATCCATGTTAACGCTCGTCGCATGTGATTCTGATATAACGTTAAACAAGTGCTGTGAGAAAGGTGAACGATTCAATGAGTTCTATCTATGCGTTAAAATCGACAAATACGATTCATTAAATGAGACCGACAGATCACCTGTCGATAGTAAATATTCTCGTTTCAATTTTAATTTCAATAACGGAGCCAAACCGTGTGGTGGCCGTCGATTTATGTTTGTGTTTCCTGAGCACTTTGAGCTGCAACCAAACGGAAGTTTGACGTATTTAGACGACGATAGCAATTTTAGAGCATCGTATTCCAAAAATGCGTTTTGTGTTGAACAACAATCGGGAGAATCTTTAATAGAAAATGTAGCCTATCTGTGTCCGTGTGTTGAACATCTTTGTATATTTAAATGCTGCTTACCTAGTAATCAACTGTATGCACGCAGGGGAAAGAAGGGTAAAGTGAATTCTGCTGACTGCGGACGATCATCAGACACAAAGGTCTGGCACCACAGTGTCTTGAACGGCAGCGCTATCACTAAATACCACGAAGTATTTCACGACCTTCCGACGTGCCAAAGAAAACTGTATTTAGAAGGAGAATATGACCTGCAAGAAGATGGGTCGTTGTTATCTAAATCAGATGGAATTATCCAACCGGGAGAGTATTGCGGAGACTACACGAAAGAGGCGAACGATTCCAGGAATATTGTTATAATGGCATGTGACATCCCTCCGACGATATCTCCGACGCGTATAATGATTTACGGATTCTTGAGTTTGATCAGCATATGTTTTTTGGGAGTGACGGTTTTTTTGTATTGTTGGCTTCCTGAGCTGAGTGGATTGTCTTCAAAGTCACTATGCGCTCATGCAGGATGCCTAATCGTCGCGCACATATGCGCGTTCTTCAACCAGCTGATTATAAAGCACCTGACTGCCTGCGGGATACTTGGTATGCCATTTTTTATTATAAAAAATCATCCATACAGCATTTAGAATAGTTGTTTAAAGAAACAACATTTTTTAATTTAATTGTCTGTTAAAGAATGCCGATTTATGGCAGCATTCCAACGTTGATTATAATATTTTATGGTATGTATCTTTGATCTTAGTTATTTTCCTGTTTTAAAAAATATATACGACTAGTTTATTAATTACGCCATTGTTATCATTGGAACAAACTTATACCAGAAAGGTCAAAACTAGACCATAGCAGTGCATACTTATTCAAGCAACCAAATAATAAAATAAATTAATACAGAATAACAATAATAATTAACAAAAAAATGTTGTCAATCTTCAATTGAGTGAGATTCAGTCTACATATTATTAAAAATGATCAGTTATACCTGATTAAAGCCAGTAATTTGGCGATCTACATATATTGAAACAGTAATGATTTTCACCGGATAAATTGCAGTCGTAGATAATATTAAAATAAGGGTGTTTTTGAGAAAATGTGAGGCTTAGTGCACGTCATTTTTTAACTCCCCAATTGATTGAAAAAAATATAAAAGTTTACTAATAAAAGAACTATCACAAAATATTAAACAAATACAAACTTTTGGCGCTTAAAATCTTTTTTATGTTAAAAGTTCAAAGTTATTTAAGATACGAACAAACTGGTTTTCACAACATTAAGTTGCTCTTTGCTAATCGAGTTTTTGGCCCTTATCAGTACACGAAAGGATCTTTCTCTTGCTATACGTAGATTAGTTATGTAGTTTTATCTCAATAGTTATGGTATCTATGACGTTTATAAATATGTATTAAAAGGTACAATTTTTTAAAAAATAACGACATTCGCTGTATCATAAAGAATGTATTAAAATTTCGCTTAAAATTATTGTATATCGTTGTCAGCTGTACCTGTAGAGCTGTTTACTTTTGATTCAATATTTTGTTTTTGTCACCGTATTTGTCAACGAGTTAAGGCGAAATTTATTAGGAACAAATACAATTAGAAGCCGATAAAAATTTAGCACAAGTTGTAAAAAATTTAATGAATTCTTTATCCGCCTATAAACTGAGAGATTAACTTGTTTTATGATACTTGTTGCCGTGTTGAGCATAGTTGTCGTATTTTTATTTTAGGCAAGTCCAAAATAGATGTTAACTGGGAATTTGTTCGTGTGATCGGTTCATTAGAATATTGGACAGCACATACTTATTGTATAATGATTAGTATGGCATTTTTTTAAAGCAATATGTTGGTAGACAACGTAGGAATGGAGTATAAAAATAACATACGCATGAATCACTTTTAAAACAGAACCATTTTGAAGAAAATTGTCGATATTTAGTTGATTAATTTATTATCTTTTTTAAAATACACGTTAAAATAACGTTTGACCTTAAAATATAGTCGATTGAATGTAAATGCAATTTTGTGATACATGTCTCGCGAATTCTTATTGCGAAAGTTATCAAGAATTGCTTATTACTGATACTGTTGTACATACGATCACACGTTCACTAGTGAAGAATAGGTGAACAAAAACAAAAGCTTAAACAATATATGGAGCACAAAATTAATTATAATTCAAACAAATAAAAATTAAAACTTTTTTCACTTTCATTACTGACGTCAGCGTTCAAGCTGTAAATTGAATTTATCATCTTGATAATTAAGTGTCTCGTAATATTGTAAATCAATTCTTACAAAGATTTTATGTACTCATCTGACATTTTTTTATACGTGTGTTATTATAAACCGTGCCGGACCTCACGAGTTCGAGTCCCAGTACGAAACAGCATCTTTTCGATAAATTTATCGATTTTCTGTTCAAAGCCATGGGTTTTTGTGATGTCTAAAAATTCCCCTCCACTCTTCCGATCCTTCAATTCAACTGGGCGTTACGTGAGCGATTAGTTAATCACTAGTCCTGTCTTAGCCTTATCATTATACCCCTACTTTTAGAAAAGAGAGGTTGAACGACTAAGTAACAAACAATTTTTGTAGAAAAAAAAACTTTTGTTCAGATACCTTTATTAAGAGGCCATATGCGCGACATTGGGAGCGGACATGGATGAACAAAAAAAATGAATAAGACTTACCGAGCCCCTTGTTAAGATGTTGGCAGCCCACCACTGGTCATGGGTGTCTTTATTTTATTATAAATTTTGTTAAACTATTTAAATTTTGTGAGAGAATAGATTGACGTTTATCGATTGCATATGTAAATTGCTAAAAACAAATATTCATGTCAAATACTTCGGGGGTTTGGATGCCTTGGTGGGACACGAAATAATTCTGCCGATTTATTCACCGAAAAGGATTGGCATTGGTTAACTTATTTCCTTACCATATTATGGTCGTTATGGCACGGTCACTATTCTATTGATGTACACATTTATAAAATTGTAGGTTGAGCGATTGTTTAAAAAATAGTCTTCTGTCTGTGTTACTTTATCAGGAAACAAGTAATTTTGAATATAAATTGATTTGCTAATATAGTAATCAACTTTCAACTCTGTTATAAAGCTATAAAATAATAATCATTGTTTGGAATAGGTACTGAAATAAAATATAATAAAAAAAATGTTCTTTGTAAGTTACATTGATTGATTGTTTATAAATAAAACATGTCAGAAAATGTCTAATAAAAAAATCGCGTGAGAACTTACCTACTTGGCAGATTTCCATTTTATCAGAAACTGAACGAATCGATTTTAACAATGAAATAGCAAAAAACTATTAAATATAAAAATACATATCTATTTATGTTACATTTTTTGGCTAGACTATATGTCAGGCTCAAATACGAAATGTCAGAAAGTAGCTTATACATTATTATGTTATTGAAATCATTGATCGTTATATATTTAACTTATTATGTGATTACTGGTGATTTTTTTTTATCAAGAAAAGATGACTGTAATTGATTTTCAAAGAAAAAAACGTTTCGCGATTGATCGTTTCAACGAAAAAATAAATACAGTTCATATTTTAGAATGTTTATTTTAATAAAACTAGACGGTTTATTTTACATAACGGTAAGAAATTGTTTAAAAAAATGTATAATGTTTATGTCATTGCTTGTTGATAATTTACATATTACTGTTTTAAAATTAATCACCGAGTAAAAAAAGACTTGCTGTGTATATCGACTGCCGATTTCAAAACGATAACAGTTGCAAAATTCCGAAAACTATCTTATTGCCAACAAAAGGAAAATAATGAATAGCCTTGCTCACTGGGATGAGTACCTACATATTATGTATTATACTAGTTGAATAGTATTTTTTTTGGTACTACCAAGAATAAAAGTAACTCGAAGTTGGTAGCGGTATATTCCAAACGATAATTTACTAACAAAATCTTAATAGCCAACTTTTAATTGATTTCTTAGTTATTTCAGCTTTTGAAAAGTGACAGTTCTCTTCCAAAATTGTCTTCTTGTCGTCGTTTGGATATAACGTATTTTTACACGCTTCTTTCGACCAAAGCGAAATGAGTGACACTCAAATAAACCAATGTTGATCAGGCGGAACAAATGTTAGTTTGAATTTAATTAACTGTTATTTAATATTTGATTTTTAAAAATTCTAGGTTGTGTTATATTTGGTTATATGCGTTACATTATTGTGTTTCTCGTTTTAAGTTGCTTATGATCGTATTAAAATAGGTTATTTTGTGTTGTAAAATTTACAAACAGAGGAGCAAACATTCAAAAAGTGTTTTGTCACAAATTTTGAAAAATGGCGTTTTATATCAATTCTGATAGCCCATAATAAAACCTATGAATGGAAATCAAAATTAGTGTTCAAAAATGTTTTTTTTCATATTAAAATGAAATCATAAAGTTGACACATTCATACAAACCGTTACTTTTGCAACACTTAAATCATCATTTTCCAAGCTTTGTATTTGTGTGACAAAACACTTTTTGAATGTTTGCTCCTCAAATGTTTCGAAATAAAACATCGTTATTTTACAAATATACTTTGATATATTATTCAAATCATGTACTGCCATTTTTGAATACTCGATGAATATTTATTAACATGTCATTGAATTTCTTCATGTCAATGCCGGTTTTTCCGTCTGTATGTAACGAGGAAAGTTGTTTAAATATTTACCGGTTTATCAATTTACGTGAAATAAATATATTCAGTTAATTCCGTTTGATCGCAATCACAAATCGTTAATTTAATCACGCAATATGAGTCGTGGAATTGTGGTTTTCGTACCACGTGTAACCGGATATTACGGTCTCATGAAAAAACCAATTATGTACACACAACCTGATATAGCAATTAAAAAATGACATGGTTTTTAATGACATAAAGGCGGAACGTCAAAAACGAAGATTTTTTTATTTTTATATTTTGCTTGTTATTGAAAAATTGTATCAAAGAATTTTTCTTTTCACATCATAACTGTATTTTCCTAAGTGGCTTTATGGTGTTAACATCTTAGTATTATGGTGTACTAATCAGCGATTTATGTTTTTTTTTTCCAAAATCATTAATTCATGTGGTGTATTTGCCTCTTCTTGCCACTATACCCAATCTTGATAACGCGATACAGTTTATTGTTATAATTGGCAAACTACCAGCCTTTTTTTAACCCTTGAATTACTTTATTACAAAAAAATCTCGTTTATAAAATTGCAATGGTCGCAAATGTTGCAATACTCTATTTGCTCAAAATTCGGAATAGTTATGTACATAATACTATTTTTACAATCCCGCGTACAAAAGTGATAATTGAGTAGTTTATAAAACATTCATAAAACAATATCTTTAATGCAATTATTCAAATCAAAACAAAATAACTGAAAGATCGCATAGGCACATCCATAAATGTGGCTTCATATTCACATTTAATAAAGATTTAGTATGTAAGTGCTAATTAAATATGATAAATGCATTAAGATGTAAAAAAAATAATCGTGTACAATAATTATCGCCACGAAGGTCAATGAATATTCAAGGATTTGTTGGAAGCAGGGTTGTGCAGTCGTCTCAACATCAAACGATTTCAACATTACCTTCCATACAGAATCTTGGATTTTAACAAAAAAGCTTGAATCAGTCAGTAGTGATTAAACCAATCTGACTAGCATGCTGTTTTTAATGCAGTACAGTTCGTTGAACCGCATACATTTTTTTGCAAGTGTTTAACGATTAATTTAAAGAGAAATATATTTAAAATAAAGACTTTGACGATACAGAATTCACAGCCCTGGCAATTTGGGCACCTTTTATGTAAAGATTCTCGAGTTACTAGCAAATAAATTGGTCACAGAGGTCAAGGACTTTTCCTATGTTTTTTTTGTGGCCGTATTGACCCTACAATGTTTAATTAATTTATACGCAGTTGATTTAGAATAAAAAGTGTACAATCGGTCATATTATTTACAATGCATTTATGGATAAAACTTCGTTATCAACAAACAGTCAGACACATAATTCCTATTAGATAAGTGAAATTATTGCTAGGTTTATCAATAAAGTTTTTAATGATAATTTGATCGGATGAGCAATATTATGTTTTGTTTTATTTTAACTGTCAGATATGACCGACAACACTGTATCGATATTTTAACATTCTCAATAGCCGAGTTGTAAAGCTTTAGGGCTTTCATTAATATGAAAGCCCTAAAGCTTGGTAATCCATGTAGTAATAGAATCGACTGAACATTTTTAACAGTTAATCTCTAACGGATAATAATATAAAAGGATGGCTTTAGTTATAACACCACCCTATCCAGCCCTGGAATACGGCTGGTATATAAAGCGATTAGATATCTCCTAATTATCTCCTAATCCTATCCTTTATGAAAATGTGGATGAGCGTCTGATAATCATAAATTTAATGAAATGTACAATTCGAAGCCCATACCTCCCAAATTGGGAGCGAAGAGTGGCTTAAAACAGCATCACGCCATCGACAAGTGTAATGTGGAATTTCGCTCGCCTATGTTTATTTTGTAACGATCTAACTAATCTATAAGATATACATAATATAACATATACGTTATTTCACATACCCTATCATATGTTTACTAGTACAAACTATAATAACTACAACATACACAATTCTTTTAGGAAAACTAATTAAATTCCGTTTCCCATTTTCCTCTATTAAGACTAATTTAGTTGGGTGTAGCAATAGCGATTAGTCAACCACTAGTGTTGCCTTATCCTTGTTTCCCTACTACTCACTTTGAAAAAAAAAGAGATTTTGAGCGACTGAGTAACAAGCAGTTCTCGTAGAAAAAACTTCTGTTGAGATGCCTCAATTAGGATGCCATATGCTCCGTATTGGGAGCGGACATGGATTAAAAAAAAAAGATTAATTTACAACAAATAAAAAAAGTAAAAAACTAAGTCTTTCATAGCTGAAAAGAAAAAAAGTCTTGAGAAAAAATCGGAAATAATAACAGTGCCATGGTTTCTCAACGGGGGGGCACAGCTTCTTCTTCTTAGAAGAGCTAAAAAAGTGATCCCACACTGGTAAATTTTGGAAATCCGCAAATTCCTGGGTTTTTGAATTTTTATGGGAACACAAAACAATGGCACGGGGACCACAAAAAAATTAAGACACTTAAAAGGGGCCACTGGCCCAAAAAGGTTGAGAAACACTGATCTATACAGTTGTTAATAAAAAAATAAGTATCTACTATTACACGATAATATATAGTTACAGTGTATTACAGTTATTGTAAAAAGTCGATTTTGAGATAAGTTTGCCAATTGATTGCTAAAAGCTTAATCTATATAATGAAACACTAATATAAAAAAAGCCCAATTTGAAAGCAAAATCTCATTCTAAAATGTATTGATAATGCCCAGTAACCAAAACATCAGCAAGTGGGTTAACTAGATACATTTATCTAACCATGTCCGCTCCCAATGTGCAGCATATATACTCCAAAAGGAGTTTATTTGAACATAAGTATTTATACGAGAATTGATTGTTAGTCAGTTGCTCAACTTCTCTTATAAGATGGAAGAAATATAAAGATGGGGCTAGTACTAGGACATCCAATCCCGGGATCCCGTTTAATTTTCTGATCCCGAAATCCCGGGATTGACATGGTCTCGATCCCGGGATTTCGGGATTGAGAAATTTTGAGCAAATCCCGAAAATTGACACGAAATTGGCAAATTGAGGGTTTCAAATTCGTCAGTGAGCTAAAAAAAAAGAAGTTTCTGAGACAGTCTGGGGAAAAAGTATACCAAATTGAGAATTTTAAATTGCTCGGTGAGCTAATCCCAATCCCGGGATTGAAAATTAATCAATCTCGAAATTCCGGTATTGGAAAAAGGCTCCGGGATTGGATACCCTAGCTAGTACAGTACCAGTGGTTAGGTAATCGCTCTCTCTACGCCCAATTTTTAGGATAGGATGGGTGGGAGGGAATTTGTATAATACAATTAATATAAAACAATATTGTTATCATCTACCATAGACAGCAAAATAAATTAAATAATTTAAATTCAAATATCTCAAAACTAGTAGTTTTGATTTTTTCTCACTGTTACTTTCGGATAACGATGCACCAAATAATGTCTTTATTTCAATACCATATGTCCGTCTAGAATTATGTTTTATGGTACATATTGAAGTTCTATAATACTCATTGTCTGGTATTGTTAGCATTCTTTGGTAACACTATATTGTATCTCATGATTTTTTGTTATTAACATCGGATTAATGAATGCCAAAAAAAAAATATTAAAAGATAATTACATCAAGAGCTCGTCCGCGTTGCTCATGATTAAAAAAAATGGTTTTTCCCAAGTAAGGCTTTTTGTTTATTTATTGTTCATGCGTCAGATTCATGGCTACATCTTTAGTTTGGTAAGCATAAATTTACACTCAAAATTTATTAGGCAAACCACTTGAATTTTAATAACTTAACACCATTATTTTAGTCGGAAATGTTTACAAACAGTTGCCTGTTTTGCATGCGGTCTAAAGAACGATTTTTAAAATGTATTATCGTCTCATCGTATTATTTTTAGTTCGTTAATTAACGAAATATTTCATATTTTATCTGATTAGTTATATTTCACAGTATGTTGAACGTATCTCATTCGAGTGTCTAGTCTAGAATATAGATGTCATGTCTGAAAATTGTGAAAACTCTGCCCATCCTACGCTACCTTAGGGGTTACAATAGGTATGACTGTAACTGGGATTCCGAATTTTTTTCCGAACATTCAATTGCAATTATTGCTGTGAATTAATATATTTCAACAACACATATTCTCAATGACTGTTTAATAAAATTACTGGATGACTGATTGTCCCGCAAGCGCTGATTTTGAGCAGGTTTTTCTGTAGCCGTACTCATTTGCATGAATATCAAGATTCCAGCTTTTTTAAATATTAACTAGCTAATTTAGAATTGCTAATAAAAATAAAAAAATCCATTAAAAGAATCAATAAATGTAAAGTATTTTAAAATTCCACCTTCTATGCTAATGCGTAAGATATATCTCTAATCTATATATTAATAGCCGATAATGTCCGTCTGAGTGTAAGGACGTCCTCGACCTACCAGTCTCCACTTTTTTAAATAAAATAAAATCTATAATAATCACTTTTCACTTTTCACAAATGTGTGCGTACTGATGTCATCGGGTCTTTTTCTTCTTTTACGAAATTTATTTGTTAGCGTATTTAAAAATTATTTGAATAAAATATATATACTACGAAAAATGATTGTTAGCAAACGTGAACATTATTCCAAAAATTCAATAATTTGCAATTTAAAAACTGCAGGGCTGTCGATATATGCGCCGAGGTCGATTTATGGTACTATGAAAAATGATTGTTAGCAAACTTGGACATTATTCCAAAGATTTAATAATTTACGAAATTTCTGCTACTACGAAAAATGGTTGTTAGCAAACTTGGACATTATTCCAAATATTAAATAATTTACGAAATTTCTGCTCCAACGAAAAATGGTTGTTAGCAAACTTGAACATTATTCCAAAAATTCAATAATTTACGAAATTTCTGCTACTACGAAAAATGGTTGTTAGCAAACTTGGACATTATTCCAAAAATTCAATAATTTACGAAATTTCTGCTCCTACGAAAAATGGTTGTTAGCAAACTTGAACATTATTCCAAAAATTCAATAATTTACGAAATTTCTGCTACTACGAAAAATGGTTGTTAGCAAACTTAAACTTTATTCCAAAAATTGAATATTTTACGAAATTTATGCTACTACGAAAAATGGTTGTTAGCAAACTTGAACATTATTCCAAATATTAAATAATTTACGAAATTTATGCTACTACGAAAAATGGTTGTTAGCAAACTTAAACATTATTCTAAAAATTAAATATTTTACGAAATTTCTGCTACTACGAAAAATGGTTGTTAGCAAACTTGAACATTATTCCAAATATTAAATAATTTACGAAATTTCTGCTCCTACGAAAAATGGTTGTTAGCAAACTTAAACTTTATTCCAAAAATTCAATAATTTACGAAATTTCGGCTACTACGAAAAATGGTTGTTAGCAAACTTAAACTTTATACCAAAAATTGAATATTTTACGAAATTTATGCTACTACGAAAAATGGTTGTTAGCAAACTTAAAAATTATTCCAAAAATTAAATAATTTACGAAATTTCTGCTCCTACGAAAAATGGTTGTTAGCAAACTTGAACATTATTCCAAAAATTCAATAATTTACGAAATTTATGCTACTACGAAAAATGGTTGTTAGCAAACTTGAACATTATTCCAAATATTAAATAATTTACGAAATTTATGCTACTACGAAAAATGGTTGTTAGCAAACTTAAACATTATTCTAAAAATTAAATATTTTACGAAATTTCTGCTACTACGAAAAATGGTTGTTAGCAAACTTGAACATTATTCCAAATATTAAATAATTTACGAAATTTCTGCTCCTACGAAAAATGGTTGTTAGCAAACTTAAACTTTATTCCAAAAATTCAATAATTTACGAAATTTCGGCTACTACGAAAAATGGTTGTTAGCAAACTTAAACTTTATACCAAAAATTGAATATTTTACGAAATTTGTGCTACTACGAAAAATGGTTGTTAGCAAACTTAAAAATTATTCCAAAAATTAAATATTTTACGAAATTTCTGCTCCTACGAAAAATGGTTGTTAGCAAACTTGAACATTATTCCAAAAATTCAATAATTTACGAAATTCTTGCTACTACGAAAAATGGTTGTTAGCAAACTTGAACATTATTCCAAAAATTCAATAATTTACGAAATTTCTGCTACTACGAAAAATGGTTGTTAGCAAACTTAAACTTTATTTCAAAAATTCAATAATTTACGAAATTTCGGCTACTACGAAAAATGGTTGTTAGCAAACTTAAACTTTATTCCAAAAATTGAATATTTTACGAAATTTATGCTACTACGAAAAATGGTTGTTAGCAAACTTGAACATTATTCCAAATATTAAATAATTTACGAAATTTCTGCTCCTACGAAAAATGGTTGTTAGCAAACTTGAACATTATTCCAAAAATTCAATAATTTACGAAATTCTTGCTACTACGAAAAATGGTTGTTAGCAAACTTGAACATTATTCCAAAAATTCAATAATTTACGAAATTTCTGCTACTACGAAAAATGGTTGTTAGCAAACTTAAACTTTATTTCAAAAATTCAATAATTTACGAAATTTCGGCTACTACGAAAAATGGTTGTTAGCAAACTTAAACTTTATTCCAAAAATTGAATATTTTACGAAATTTATGCTACTACGAAAAATGGTTGTTAGCAAACTTGAACATTATTCCAAATATTAAATAATTTACGAAATTTCTGCTCCTACGAAAAATGGTTGTTAGCAAACTTGAACATTATTCCAAAAATTCAATAATTTACGAAATTCTTGCTACTACGAAAAATGGTTGTTAGCAAACTTGAACATTATTCCAAAAATTCAATAATTTACGAAATTTCTGCTACTACGAAAAATGGTTGTTAGCAAACTTAAACTTTATTTCAAAAATTCAATAATTTACGAAATTTCGGCTACTACGAAAAATGGTTGTTAGCAAACTTAAACTTTATTCCAAAAATTGAATATTTTACGAAATTTATGCTACTACGAAAAATGGTTGTTAGCAAACTTGAACATTATTCCAAATATTAAATAATTTACGAAATTTCTGCTCCTACGAAAAATGGTTGTTAGCAAACTTGAACATTATTCCAAAAATTCAATAATTTACGAAATTTCTGCTACTACGAAAAATGGTTGTTAGCAAACTTAAACTTTATTTCAAAAATTCAATAATTTACGAAATTTCGGCTACTACGAAAAATGGTTGTTAGCAAACTTAAACTTTATTCCAAAAATTGAATATTTTACGAAATTTATGCTACTACGAAAAATGGTTGTTAGCAAACTTGAACATTATTCCAAATATTAAATAATTTACGAAATTTCTGCTCCTACGAAAAATGGTTGTTAGCAAACTTGAACATTATTCCAAAAATTCAATAATTTACGAAATTTCTGCTACTACGAAAAATGGTTGTTAGCAAACTTAAACTTTATTCCAAAAATTAATATTTTACGAAATTTCGGCTACTACGAAAAATGGTTGTTAGCAAACTTAAACTTTATTCCAAAAATTCAATATTTTACGAAATTTATGCTACTACGAAAAATGATTGTTAGCAAACTTAAAAATTATTCCAAAAATTAAATATTTTACGAAATTTATGCTACTACGAAAAATGGTTGTTAGCAAACTTTTTTTTTATTCCAAAAATTCAATAATTCACGAAATTTCTGCTACTACGAAAAATGATTGTTAGCAAACTTCAACATTATTCCAAAAATTAAATAATTTACGAAATTTCTGCTACTACGAAAAATGGTTGTTAGCAAACTTGGACATTATTCCAAAAATTCAATAATTTACGAAATTTCTGCTCCTACGAAAAATGGTTGTTAGCAAACTTGAACATTATTCCAAAAATTCAATAATTTACGAAATTTCTGCTCCTTCGAAAAATGGTTGTTAGCAAACTTGAACATTATTCCAAAAATTCAATAATTTACGAAATTTCTGCTACTACGAAAAATGGTTGTTAGCAAACTTAAACTTTATTCCAAAAATTCAATATTTTACGAAATTTCGGCTACTACGAAAAATGGTTGTTAGCAAACTTAAACTTTACGAAATTTATGCTACTACGAAAAATGGTTGTTAGCAAACTTTTTTTTTATTCCAAAAATTCAATAATTCACGAAATTTCTGCTACTACGAAAAATGGTTGTTAGCAAACTTCAACATTATTCCAAAAATTAAATAATTTACGAAATTTCTGCTACTACGAAAAATGGTTGTTAGCAAACTTGGACATTATTCCAAAAATTCAATAATTTACGAAATTTCTGCTCCTACGAAAAATGGTTGTTAGCAAACTTGAACATTATTCCAAAAATTCAATAATTTACGAAATTTCGGCTACTACGAAAAATGGTTGTTAGCAAACTTAAACTTTATTCCAAAAATTGAATATTTTACGAAATTTATGCTACTACGAAAAATGGTTGTTAGCAAACTTGAACATTATTCCAAATATTAAATAATTTACGAAATTTCTGCTCCTACGAAAAATGGTTGTTAGCAAACTTGAACATTATTCCAAAAATTCAATAATTTACGTAATTTCTGCTACTACGAAAAATGGTTGTTAGCAAACTTAAACTTTATTCCAAAAATTCAATAATTTACGAAATTTCGGCTACTACGAAAAATGGTTGTTAGCAAACTTAAACTTTATTCCAAAAATTCAATATTTTACGAAATTTATGCTACTACGAAAAATGGTTGTTAGCAAACATAAAAATTATTCCAAAAATTAAATATTTTACGAAATTTATGCTACTACGAAAAATGGTTGTTAGCAAACTTTTTTTTTATTCCAAAAATTCAATAATTCACGAAATTTCTGCTCCTACGAAAAATGGTTGTTAGCAAACTTGAACATTATTCCAAAAATTAAATATTTTACGAAATTTATGCTACTACGAAAAATGGTTGTTAGCAAACTTGAACATTATTCCAAATATTACATAATTTACGAAATTTCTGCTCCTACGAAAAATGGTTGTTAGCAAACTTGAACATTATTCCAAAAATTCAATAATTTACGAAATTTCTGCTACTACGAAAAATGGTTGTTAGCAAACTTAAACTTTATTCCAAAAAATCAATAATTTACGAAATTTCTGCTACTACGAAAAATAGTTGTCAGCAAACTTGAACATTATTCTAAAAATTGAGTAATTTCCGAAGTTTCTGCTACTACGAAAAATTGTTGTTAGCAAACTTAAATATTATTCCAAATATTAAATAATTTACGAAATTTCTGCTAACTATAAAAATAAAATAAATTAAAATAAAATAAAATAAAATAAAATAAAATAAAATAAAATAAAATAAAATAAAATAACATGGAATAAAATAAAATAAAATAAAATAAAATAAAATAAAATAAAATAACATAAAATAAAATTAAATTAAATTAAATTCAATACCATAAAATAAAATAACATAAAATTAAATTAAATTAAATACTATGCAACAAAAATCTCACGTTGCTGGGCAACGGGCTTACAGCTAGTTGTCATTATTATTTGAAATACCAGTAAAGATTTATTCGTCCGGCAATACGATCTCAATTTCCTGTACTTGTCATATTTATCAGCTAATTTTTATCATTTTTCGTAAAAACCATATTGATAATTGCAACACTTGCGTTTATTATAAAATAACGGAATACCGGCGTTGATGTTATATTCCTTCGGTATTCCAATCTCTATTTCGACGTTCACGCCGATTTGTTGTTACATGTGTAAAATTGGAATTGAGATTGGATATTGCAGTGTCATATGTTATTTTTTAATTTCCGGCGTCTTTGTGTTCTCTTAATGAATTATCTAACTGATTCCTGTCGACTTCTAATAGCTTAAGTATGTTACACGATAATAGGTTATGTACTGTTCGAAAAAGGACCTCGCTTACTTGACTTATGTTCAGTGGTGGATTACCCTATAAGTGAATGATGCGCGCGCTTGGGGTCTCTGAATCTTAGTGGCCCTCAAAAATAGCTTATATAATATAACTCATACTTTTTGTTCAATTTTTTAAATCTTGTTATTTTACATTGATTTTTCTGAAGTTTTTATATCGTAAGGAAGATTGCGCCTGGGGTCTAATATGTGCTTCACCAGTCACTGGTCAAGTTGAAAAATCAAATGGAGAAAAAATACGTATTATTATTCCATATCCGCTCCCTATACGGAGCGTATGGTCACCACGAAGTTCCTCCAAGATTCTCTATCCCCAGCCAATCTCCTTGCTTCCTCCCAGGTCATCCCAGCGTCGCGTAACTCCGCTGAGTACATCCTGTGGTTGCTCATCAGTGGCCTTCTACGACGCCGGGATCCATCCGGTTGGAAGAAGAGACAGGCAGGGTTCAGGCTCGCTTGAGGCATCCTTAAAATGTGTCCAAGCCAGGTCCACCGCCCATAAATGCGTAGGTTATCAAAAATAAAGTTAAAATCTCGTATGGGTCTTCTTCATTGTCGTATTGTAAGAATTGTGTTCTATCGCATTTGTTTTTAGTTGATTCACACAATTTAAGTGCCAAAATAACAATAAATGTGGTTTGTCTGTTTACCAATCTAATTATCACATGCGCAATACTTGTTCTATGAGACACCTTCGAGACTCAATAAACAATAAACAAACTACTCGGTCATTAAATGCGCTTGAAAAGTGGAAAACTTATCAACATTTGAAGTTATGTTTACTATCATAATTATTAAATTTGGGCGAGTCGTCTCGTTTATGAAACCTGTATTTTGGTACCAGTTGTCAAATATCAATAAAACCGGTTAGTGTTACCATGCCGTTAAAGTGAAGAAAACAAACTACATATACACTGTAATTTACTATGCCAAAATATTTTTTTACCATATAATGTATGTTTATGAATATTGTGTATTATGTGCGTGCATATGTTAAGTATTAATGTTATATTAGATCGTAAGCCAATAATAGTGCATGAAAATAAGAGGCAAACTGGTAAATACGTTAAATTAAGTGTTTGTACATTATTTGATTTCCTATCTTGTAAACCAATTCTGTCAGTTTTATGTAGAAATATTCTTAAATTAATTGATTGTGCGACATCTGTTTTTAGAATTCGAAATGTTATTTCATTTATACGAATTTAAATTGTGACAAACAGATGTGGGTGCACTGGCGTAGAATGGAGGAGGCGGGCGGTACTTTTATGGGGGCGGTATTTTTTTAAAATAGGAACATTTCGGTATACCTAGAACATATAAAATTTGTTATTTATACAGATTCAAGGCAAGCTTTGATTCATAAAACAATTTTTTTTTGACTAGCTGACAAAATATTGTTCACTCAACTCCTTTTTTTGAACGCGTTTTTACACAATTTTGAAATAGCATGGTCCACTAAAAAGAATTATTACTGTCTCGTGTAGTTGAATTTCTTGTTGTTAAGAAATGTGTTATTTGTTTCTGTATTTTTATTTTATGAGAATCGTGTTTTAGCGAATGATTCGTGTAAAACTGTGTATCACTTCTTTTTAGTGGACTGTGTCATTTCAAAACCGTGTAAAACAGTGTGTAGGAATTTGGGCCCCCCTTTCGCAGGGCCCTCATGCATTGCACGACTCTGCTATGAGGTGTCTACGCCGCTGCCTAAAGCCGCTCCATACTTGCGCAAATTTCGTTTTTAGTGTTTTTCCAGCTGAGTTTGCGCAAGTATATACGCATCTCCACGTTTTAGGCACAAAACCGCTTGTCGTTTTGATGAACAGTTGCATTTTGAAGAAAGTTTGTATTTTATTTAATTAGTAGAACACGTTTGAAAGTAAAATACTGAAATTCATATGCGTTCATTACTGGTATTATGTGTACAATATTTGAACAATAGTGAATAATTGTATATGCGAGAACATAATCTTCATTGTTTTAATTACGCATAACATACCCACCTATATGACTATATTATGAGTAATATTGTTATCATAATCAAGCCCTCAAGAGATGAAGTGACCCAACTTGTAAAATGGTAAAACTTTGTGATTGTACAATCACGTTTTTACTTACGTGTTTTGGTGGATTGCATATTTTTATTTTATGGAGATAACACTTTTGCAATGTGTATCATTCATTCTTACGATATTTTAAGACGTGTACAATATTACAACGCATTTAGATTTTTTTTTAAAATACGACCTAGCTCACTTCACCTCTAATAGGCTCACTATTAAAGACATCGTAATTAAAGTTTGTCTACAATGGAAATCATATAATTATACCGCATACTTCTTTAAAATTAATTTGAATGCCAAATATGCGTTTGAATGTTTGTGATTAAAAAAAAACAAACAACATCTTGTTGCTTCTTCTTCAGTCAAGTATCTGTATCAAAAACAACAAAGTTATTTCAGATGTGAATTAAAAAAAAAATTGACCCTCGTGATAAATATTTTTGATCGTTACGATGGTTTAGGCAGCTGCGTTTTAAGCGTCCCATTAATCATCGAACATCATTCGCTGTGGGTTAAGCCTGATATAAACAATTTAATTCTGGATTCTCGAACGAAATCGTAGATTAAAAATAACACTATTGAATCAGACGGAAAGTTGTTTTGAGACGAATTGTCACTTGCCAAAAAATATTGGTTTATCGAAATAGTTTTTCCACTGAGATATTTTGATTGATATGTCAGTGTGAAGAAAATTGCTGCTAACATTGATGAGCGAAACATATCTAACTTGACATAATTGAGATATATTAGCAGGCAGAATTTGTATAAATCTCTTCTATAAATAATGATTTTGTTTACTCAAATTAAAATATTTTTTCTTTAGTTATATATGCATAGTCACTAATTCAAATATGTAGGTGCATAATAAATGGACCGTACACTTCAAAATGAACCCTATTTCTCTTAGTTGATATATTTTAATTAATTAAATATTTATTACTTAATATATCCCTTTTTTATTGTATTTACATTGACATCACAACTGACGCTAATGCGTCACGCATTTGACAATTATAATAAAGCAAGTCATTTGTTTGGACAAGGTGTAGTAAATATAATTAAAATATCTATTAATTGAATCATGTTCGTCAAAAAAAATGGAGAAACCTTTTGCAACAAAAAAACTATAAATAACTTAAAGCTTTACAATAATTCAATCGAACGTAAAACCGAAAAGACATTGAATACCAGAGTATCAGAACACATCGCAGCCTTTAGATTGAAAAAAGACACGTTTACTTTTGCTAAGCACTTAATTTCGGAAAGACACGTGTTTAATCAGGAACAAGGGATAAAAATGTTGCACCCAAACACGGACGCTCATAAACTCTTTTTTTCAGAAAATTTTAGAAATAAACAGAGTGCAGTTGAACAGTCTCCCGATTTTAAATGAAATGTTAAACATGCCTGGCTCTCCACTTTTGTACCCTATATACATATAATCATAAAACCTTTTCCGACAAACAAATAAATATAATTCTTAAAACTACCCACCATTCAAATATGTGTGCATTCCCATGGTCTTATCCTTTTCGCCAGAAATGTCTTTAAACTCAATGATACATTTATTTATTATATAAACACGAAAAATTCATTTACTAAGCGTCGGTTCAAGTTCATCCGTGCACTTGAACGTCTGAAGATGCCGAAAGGCGAAACCCGGGTCGATAGTGACAAAATCTGTGCGAATGTACATAATTTGAACGATTCAAATTGAAATAACCAGTTATTTCGTGAAACATATATCACAACTACTTTCAATAATATATTACCTAATTTATAATTAAAATAAAGTTTTCAAAAATGCCATTCGAAAGAGTAATTTGTTATTTTGCGGTTAAAGAGAAAATGTTGTCGAATCAATTTCTGTTAATTAAATATATAATTTGCCTTACTTACTATTTTATAGTATGATTGTGGTAAGAGATTGCATATCTTAAACAATTATGCATTGATAACATTGCTTGATAAAAACTGGAGCTTGTTGGATTTTTTAAACAAGTCAATTAATATTTTGATTGTGTTTTATCAGCTATTATCGGTAAAACCCTTGAATTAAATGTTTGAAAGGGATGTGCAACGTTGAAGATTCATTAGTAATGATTTTATCTTTTGATTAAAAAATAGTAATTTAACTATTTTGAGTGCTTTAAGGTAGCACAATATATTGTTGGCAACATATTCGTTGGTACTACTAAATAATTTAGTAGCATTTAGTAGTTTAATGTGATACTTACCTGACAGTATGCTGTGTATTGATTGTACTGTAGGTTTTTAAATTACGGCTCGCGGCAGAGGATGGAATGTTTGGCGTATAAAAATGTTTCATTATTGTTTGTTGAGACTAGGTATTTCCAAATCGGGTAGATTTGAACACCATGAGCAACTATAGTGCACACTGTAGTGCATGGAACCAAGTCTTGAAGAATTTCTTCTCGGGACATTTCTGGCAAAATTTTGAACACGACTAACGTTGTTACGCTACGGAATACACCCTATAAAAAGAGTGTGAAGCCGTAGCGGGTGGTGGTGGGTACAACGTTGAGTACCCTAGAGAATTTACAACCATGAGCAACTACCTATCATTGTAAGCCATTTTTTTTGTATGAATTGAACTATTTATGCCATCTTGTTAAGACCTTAACGCAGCGATTTCGAACCTGGGAGGCGTGGACCATTGCAAAGGGAGGCGCGAACAGTCCAAAAAAATGTATATTTACCCTTTAAAACGTGTCTTTATTGTTATACGAAACAAAGGATGGCGCGAAGATATTTTTTTTTCAAAGGGAGGCGCAGTGACATAGAGGTTGGAAACCGCTGCCTTAACGTGTGTATTTTCTAATGTATTATCGAAAAAATGTCGTCTATTTTTTCATCGAAGGGTGGTTAAAGAAAAATCACCTAGCAATCTTACCTACAACATACAGCACAACGAATGTTTTTCTCACAAAAAGTGACTTGGCTGAAAAAAATCTTTTCAGAAGATCTTTTTTTAAAATTTCTTGTGAAAAGATAATTGTACCTTTTATTTACTTGCGGCTCGCCGCTCATTTCGAATTCCTGATTTTGGCCCTTCGTCCGAAAAGTTTGCCCCCCACTGATTTAGGGCATAGTTTCTTAGCCTTTTTGGGCCAGTGGCCCCTTTCGAGTGTCCATATTTTTCCGAGCCCCCCGTACGAGTTCAGATTAGATTTTCGAGACCTGGGGATTCTTTAAACATTTTGCTCGCTGGCAGATTTCAAAATTCAACCCAGGATTTTACGGAATTCCCAAAATGGAAGACGCGAGACAATTTCTTTTTAGCTCTTCCCAGGATTTGCCCGTGGCTCCCCTATAATTATTTTTTCTCTGTGGCTCCCAGGGGGGCCGCCTGGTCTCCGGTTGAGAAACCGTGATTTAGGGCATGGAACTTTAGAATTAGATTTACTCAAAATAAGTTGTGACATTTGGTGTTGTGGTCTTAATTTCTTATCAGACTAATATGAACGAACACATTTTTCATTGATACATATTATAATAATAATTTAGTCTACATAAAAACTTTTAATGGATATAGTTGTTGAATTTTCCCGAAAGGCGTAAAGCCTGTCCGACCTGACAATAGAGGAAAACAAGTTTACGCTTGGAAACCACATTTTTCCAATATATTTGGCGTCCTTTGACCTTGTAAAATACCCGTTTCATTATCTATAATGTAATTGTATGTTTGGATGATCGTTAAAATTTCGACAGCCTTAAGGCAAGCAGATAATATTATGTTATTTATAATGATGCCGAAAATCTACGCAAATGTCATTTTGATCGATTATGACTACACAAATTAAATTTGATTTTTTTAGTGCGGATATACTTTATTTATAGTTGCTATTTTAGATTATATTATTATAATATCATTTAATGCTAAATATCTTCATTATTTAATTTGAAATTTATTTTGTTGTGATTATTTGTCTTTTATTTGTTTATTTAATTCCTTTCGATGTCTGATAACTGTAATGTAAAGAAGAAATGTAAAGAAATGACTATGTACCACTATGGCAACTGAGCTTTAAGGTCAAAAATTAAATTTTAAAAAATTGATATATAGAATGAAGTGCTATTTTTTAACTTCCTATAATGGAGTTCTACCAAGTTTTTTTTATATGCTTCAGGAGAGTAGTAGAAATTCTTGGGCGTTCGTTCTTAAATCTCCGTACGAAACATATTTTTTTGAATAAGTGTTAAAGAGAAATCTCTTTTCTCTGGATGAATTATTAAGAGAGTTGTTACTACTTTCAGGTTACCTGATGCAGTTCTCATTCCTGGCTGCCTTCTTTTGGCTGAACGCTATGTGCGTCGACATGTCATGGACGTTCAGCGGAGTAAGAGCACCAAGCGGCTCCCGAGCCGATCGAGACCGGCGTAGATTCATCTGGTACTCTTTGTATGCGTGGGGCGGAGCAGCCGCTATGACTGGAGCAGCGCTCGTCGTTGATTATTCTCCTGGAGTGCCAACATCGTCTCCTTTCAAGCCAAATTTAGGAGCCGTAAAATGCTGGTTTAACAGTGAGTATATATATTTATATATTTTTTTAATAGGTATACTTCAGTTTAAAAACTCGATACAACATATGACTTGTAATCATGTAATGGACATAATACAAAAAACTGAAAAATAGGCGAAATTTCATACTAAAAAATGATATTGTGATGATAGTTTTGATTATAGTGCAAGAAATAGCCACTAAAATTTATTAAGTTTATTTTTTATCTTGCATACCGAAAAGTCTACTTCATTTCGTTTTAAGTCGCGGTTCAAAAAAGGTAGAAAGGTATTAAATGCACGGTTTGTTTTGCCATATACATTGATAGATTAAGCAGATGAGAGGCCCCCAGGCACAATACAATTTGGAGGCCCTGTAAAATAATAAAAATCTGAACAAAAAGCATATGGGCTATAAATATAATATAAGCTATTTTTGGAGCCTCTACGATTCGGAGGCCCCAAGCGCGCGCCTCGTTTGCGTAATCCGTCACTGGCCATGTATTAATCGTAATATAATAAACAAGTCTTTGCACGAACATATCTATATTTACATTTACCGAAACTATGGGAAGCCTCAGATGCGAACTTTTAATTTCCTGGCATATTTATTCCTGGGGTGGGTAATGCCTGTGTTTTTATGTTTCCCACATTTATTGTTTCTCACGTACCAAGAAATTTGTCACTATAATTAATCACCAATCAAAATCAGTACACTCTTTTTTAGTGGCTAGGTCTTCATTTGAAAGATACAGAAGATTCTACAGAAGAGAAGTGTCCGGTTAAAATAGTATCTCAACATCGCAAATCTGTATCAAATATATTATATATCTATGGGCCATAAATTTTCCTCACTATATGTTATTCACTAAAAAAGCTTGGAATTTAATACAGCAATTTCAGCTAAAACATAGTTCCTCAAATTGATCAAATCATATCCCGCAAGGACGACCCGTATATAAATCATGATTAACTTGAATTTATAAAAATACTAACCGCTATGTACTATGTTGGTCCAGCTCAGGGATTTTACGATAATTGGTGTAGAATTTTGCTATTAATTATAAGAATTTTTGTAACTTGATACAACAACATCTCGTGTTGTCCATTGCAGTTTGAATTAACTATTTCCGTAACAGTTTTATTATAGGCCAGGATGATTAAATATTGCAATACTAGAAGAACTTATTAATACCGGAATTGTAAATACATATCAATGCATGAATAATAAATAATAATATGAAAAAGAAACAGCGGCCAGTTGCGATTGCAATAAATCAATGCCGGGATTCAAAAACACATTACAAAAGCATCAATGGCAATCTTTATAAATATCTTCTTTGACTTTAAATATTGTTTATGAACATACATTTTTTAGTTTATCAATTCTGGATTTTTTTAAAACCTGATTGAGTCTTTTTGCAAATAAGATCTACCTAAAATGACCTCGCAATCAACCTTTAGTTGGCCCTTCATTAGTAAGTGGAATTTCGTTTGCTTGGAAATTGCTATTTCCTACCAAAACCTATCGTAGTTTAAGCTCACTCAAATAAATCGTATAGCCAGTAGCGATACAATATTTATGTAAAGTCAATTAAAATATATGTTTTCGAAACATTTGATGACATGGTTGGGCATAGGGCCTCCAACCCCAGGACCCAGTCCAATTTTGTGATCCTGAAACCCCGGAATTTCAGGATTGAGAAACTTGCGCGAGAGGTAAAAAAAAGGTCTCGCTTCGTTTCATTTTGTGAATTCTATAAATTCCTCTGTTTTTTTTAATCGCCGAACAGAAATTTCCCAATCCCGAATTTCTAAGCGATTTTATGGTTAATGATCCCGACATTAGAAAAAAATGTGAATCCCGAAATCTCGGGATTACAAAAAAGCCGTGCTAAAAGCGATTGGGCGCCTGGAGCGCGATTTATTTCAGTGCATGATTTATTTAAGCGATAGTGTAGGGTCGTCGTTGTCGGTTGTCATTGGATAACCTCGTATCACTTCATACCTAAATTTTGTCAAAGCTCACATAAAAAAAGTGCCACACTTTGTAGTGTAACGCTATCTCATTGAAGTTTACCGATCTTTAAAATCCAGCCTAATGCATTAGTAAATTAATTAAAAAATAGTTTGATGATTGAATTATCCTGAACGCATTTCCAATAAAACTATATGACATACAAAACAACTACATACATTTTATGAGAATAAGTAAATTCAATAATTTATCAAATGTATGAATACTCAAACGGGCAGGTCTCTTTTTCCGATGGGAATGAGAGACTAGAGCTTAAGTTTACGATGCAACTCCGGTATAAATAAACCTGTGGGCCAACCTTGTAAGTGATATCGTTGAAAATTGTCAGATCTGGTAATTTGTCATATCGGAAAGAAAAACTTCGTATGTATTACAATTTTATTATGTAGTCGTCCATGGATGACGTGACCATTTATTTTTTCCCCCAAACCGGGACACCTAAAAAAATATTGGTACTTTTAGACGACGTTTTAAGCGTCTCACACTTTCATACAATACTAGATAGTAATGTCATACTAGTTATATTATATATAAAATATAGTATTTACATTTAAATGTAAATACTGTAATATTAAATAACTTGGATTATTCTACGTATTGTGCTACAAACTGTGACACGTGTTTCCCCTCTTTTTTTGTCGATTTGAACATTGATTTACGATTGGAAGTCGAACAGGATCTAAGAATAAAGCTATCATCCTTTTCTTCAAACCTGGAGCTTGTAGACAACAAACAGCAGCTCACCTCTCATTAATAAATTATTGGTACATATGATTTCTTTATAGGTTTATCAGAGTAATTTATTTTGTATTATAACATAACATAAAGACTGTATGGACTTGAATATACTGTTTTATTTTACCTATAGGCCGGTAGTATAGGCCAAAACAAATTTAGAGAGTCACGAAGGAAAAATATTAAAATAACCGGATCGCGGGGAAAAAAGTTTGGGAAGCACTGATTTAAGTCTATTTTATGTTACACGGAAAATCGGTTGCAATTGCAATGTTGTCTCTAAGCAAGAGTTAGCAATATAATAATTGTTCTACTTATGTCAACTTATTGTTTTATACGCATACCGCGTTGTGGCGTTTTCAATGTAACTTGTTCATTGTTATTCATGCGAAAATTTACATTTTTATTTGACATGACGTTTAACAAAGTAAAGTATGAATAAAATTCCTCGAACATTTTCAAAGTTGCGCGGAATTTTAATTAGTACATTGTCGCTGTGAGGATAATGGCGATACAAGATAATATTAATTTACATAACTTTGTTACGAATGGATCACACAGATCGGAGAGGATTATCAATGGATAATAATAATGAGTGCTTTTATCGCTCTTAGCTTTAGATAAATGACATTTTTAAATATTAAAACGACTGCTTGTTTACACAGTACACATTTTCATACCGCAATTCCGAGTAATCTCGCGTACGTTTGAAGAAACAGTTTGTAATGTAAAGTCAGGTTTGAAATAAATATACAATAGTCATTTATTTGCTCTACGAATAAAATTTGTGATTTATTTTACAATTGGGTTCGGATTTCAATAACATTGAAATGTACCAATATCAGCGTCCAATTAATATCGAATGTATTTGATTTTGTAATTTATTAAAATATATAGTACTTTTTTGTTGATTTTTTATTGATAACAAATAAGAGGCGACTACTTAAGCACGCCACTAGGTCCTTATTCATTTTTTTTTTACAGATAAATGTTTTTGGAATATAATAATAAGGGGTGGTTAAATTAACTGAGATGTTTTGAATATCATATTAAGCTAGATTTTCTCAATAACACGAATATTTGTGTCATTTAATGATATATCTTAATCAGACCTGTGGAGTTGTGTAAAAAAAGATGACTCCGACTCGAAAGAGTTTTTTTTATCATTACGTTATCCATATACAATAATATTTAAGTAAATACTTGGCAAGTCATTCCACCGGTTCTCCGAAAGATTGACTATTTATTAAAACTGTCAATAGATGTCACTATATGTTTGACTAGAATTCACATAAATGCGATGTCACTATCCAAATTCTTAGTAAAAGTACAAATCTTGAAGTAGCGTAATTCAAATCTAATTTATTATACTTCGCTGATAAAGGTAAAGAGAGTTGTGATGCTTCTGCAATAATTACTTCAATTAATTTAGTATTATAATTTAAACAAATAGATATTTCGTAAATTCTAGCTGGTTAAAATATTTCAAACGTCTTAGTCGAATAAAAAAAAAGAAGTGATATATGCACTGTTAAATACTTTTATTTGTAAAATTTTGGGAAGATATTTGATGGGAGCACACATTTTCAAAACATGTAGTATATGTCATATAAGTAGGTATTATTTTAGAAAAATTAATCTGTACAATTGCTGAAAAAATTGCGTTGTTGGTGGAATTTTTCTATTCTAGCTATGAGTCTACTAATTAATTTTTATATTGAAGAGATATTTCTTCAAATTAATCTATCGATAATATTAAATTCAGAGATGTCACATATAGAAGTAGGGGGGGGGGGGGGGAGGCAAAGCGATTTTCCTCAGTCAAATTAAATAAATACATATTTCAAATGTAAAACAAAATAAAAAAAAACTAGCATTCTAGTAACTTTTGCCTCCCCCTGAGAACGGCTGAAATAACGTCGATAGTTGAATTTCGTGTCTCATCTTTATATTTTGTATTGTTAGATTGTACATTTTATCGAGATATTTACTTACTCAACGACAACATACTTTTCAGTCTAATTCAATAATAGTCGGTGTTGCATTGCATTATTCATGATTGTAATCTTCATGCTATAAGGAAATAGTATTAAAGAATGAGTAAGCACTGGTGTGTTGGTATCTACTTAATCAGGAAAACCGCATAAATTAAAAAAACCACAAATATGACTTACCTTACGAATTAAAATTTTAAGTATTTGTGACAATCTGTAAATATGGAATAAATGTATGGTTTAACGCTTATTGTAAAAATGTATTGGTAAATTGGGTAATTTAAACCAAATGATAATGTGTTTATTATAGGAGAAAAATTAACTTTAGGATAAGACACCATAAACACCCATCTTAGATGTCAATTTTAATTTGACGTGGCCCCATTACTATGTCATTGCTTGGGTAAAATTCTTACTGCTAGAACAGTTATGGGCAGACTACGGCCCACAATTTTTCGGTGTCTCATTCGATTAACTGTATTCCTTGTTATTAATGAATCACTCTTTGCTTACAAGCTACAGCGGTTCGTTCATTTTGAATTTCTAATGTGGCCCTTAAGTCAAAAAGTTTTTCCCATGCCTGTGCTAGACTATAATTAAATTTTGGGTAAAAGATGTGTTTCTAGGTAGGTGTAGGTAGAAGTGGCTACTATAATAAAATTAAGTCCATAGAATTACTATCGAAACAATAAGAGTATTTTTTCTGATACGAAAGTGGGAATAATATGTTATATTGATGATAATATAATACATTTGAATTATGATTGAACTACAATTTTTTTTAAAAAAAAATTTAACTATCAGTTTTTTAAAGGTCAACAATTATGTTTTCTGTAAGGCTGTTAATTAATATTTATAATTAATAAAAAAAAGCTATTTGCATAACTAACTGAAAAATCTCGACACAAGAAAATATACGATTATGGACAGCACATTCATTATACAGTATGTCATGACATTTAATAATTTTTTAATACAAAAAATTGCCTGTCGATAATAATTTTTTTCATAATTTGTTTCTAGCCTCTCAATCGGTACTGCTGTACTTCTATGGACCAATGGGATTATTGCTTCTCGCTAATCTTGGATTTTTTATCTATACATCATGGAGGATTGTTGTGTTGAGGCGAGGAGCTGGTGCCCTTAACCAAGAAGACAGTGCCAGACACGGTGGATCTAGATCTCCATCCAACAAGGAACGTCAAAAGTGTGTGAAGTATTAATTAATTCATTTGCGTTCAACGTTGTTAGTTAGCTAACTACTAACTCTGTCCATGCCCTATCCTTCTATGCATACTCCACTAGAAAATAGAGGGATTGAGCAACTGAAAAACAAGTAAAAAAAACATCTGCTGAGAAAACTTCATTAGGAGTTCATATTATTACATACTCCATATCAGAGTGGAAATGCTTCGACAGAAATTTATTATTAAATGACAATTAATTCAATCATTATTTTCCTCTTCATAATATAACAGAGTTTACAGATTCATTTCATGACCAGTTGACAATGATTCGCTACGAGCGAAACCGGTCCGAATGTCGGAATGGTCTGATGGGGAGGATTCTTAGAGATCACAAATATCCATGTCTTCGAACAGAAATCCATAAAACAATTGAAAAAATGCTATTCGTACTGAGATTCAAGCTCACGACGTCCTGCATGGAAGCCAACAACGTTGACCATTGTGCCATTGACCCGACAATTTTATAATTCTGAATAAATATTGGTAATTCCTTAAAATTTTCCAGAAATATTTGGCTGGGTATATAATGTACATCTAGCGAAAACTAAACCAACTAGAAAGATTCACATATTCGTCAATAGATACTGATAGTAAAATAAATATGTGGTGAATAATATAAATGAAATATGTGCAGCCAATTTTTATAGTCAATTGAGGGTTTCTTCTGATAGCTTATCCAAATATGATTTTTTTCCTTTTTTAAAAATAAATATGTGAAATCTCAATAAATTATTTGTGCTATTTTTCTTTATAGGTTTGTTCTGTATGGTAAACTGTTCTCGCTTATGGGCATTACATGGCTGACTGAAATCATATCATGGGCTGTAGGTGGACCGACCTATATATGGTACTTCACTGATTCTATCAATCTGCTTCGAGCAGTGTTCATCTTCATCATATTCTGCTGGAAGCCCAAGGTCTGGGCGGCTGTGAAAAAGCGTATGGCTTGCTTTCGGAGCTGTTCCAAGGTAGCCATCGGAAAGAAAAAAAGTACCACATCTGGAATTCCATACGATCCCAATTCTTCAAGTACAAATTGTAACAAAAGTAGTTCCTGCAGGACCGACTGTGTTGAAATGGAACATAAATGAAGTATCGATGGCAAAAATAGCCGAGAAACGGCCGTGGCATTTATAACTAGTCAGAGATTGGTAGCCTGTATAGGTTAATAGATAACGAGCCTATTGATGTGCTGATAAAGTATATCGGATTCTTTTTTGCATATCATTGACTATTAGTAATATTAATTGTTGAATCATGAATGATTTCAACAAAAAAAAAAAACCATTTCATCAAGTCTTGAGATAGGAATATTATTTCCGGCTAAAAATGAGTTATTGGTATTTTCTCTTTTCATGTTAAATGATGATGGTATGAATGGATAGTCATATTCTGCGTTGTAAACAAATTACATATTTAACACAACGTAATGCTTGTTGTGTTAAATAAACTTGCATTCTAAGTATATTGTATGGCCATTGATTTTCTGATATTTTAATATTATGTTACGTACCTACATAGTTTTATGATAATTTGTAAGACTTTTGGTCAAGATTAGCTTCATAAATTATCAATGATTTCCTGTTGTGTTAAATCAACATTAAAAAATAACAACATGCATTTAAGCATTACAGAAAATGTTTTAATAAAATATTTCCACAAATTGTTACAGGCATACAGAAAACATTTGATTTAAATAATTATTAAATTTAAGTTGCTCTATATTTCGATAGATGTCAATATATTTGACTTTCTATGCTGTATTTGAATTACTGTATTAAAAAATAATTATACATAATTAATGCACTTAGGTAAGTTTTTACCATTTTTTATGCAATGCTATGTAAAACAAAATGTAAAAAAGTATGTCAATGTCTAATTGTTGAATTGAAGAGAAAAAAGATGTGTATGCTTGACAATTTACAATTTTTTACAATTTTACTCATTTATTATGTGTGACTTATTAGATAAGTAACATTTTAAATAGAAAGCGATTGTACCATTACTGATTAATTTTTTCATTACAAGGTGCATCATGATTAATTTAATATATTGTTTAACGCAGAGGTGTAGCCAGTGGTGCGGTAAGTGCGGACCGCCCCAGACTGCACATTTTTGAGGGCATCATTTTGAATATTTTTCGAGAAATTTTATTCATTAATAAAAAAAAAATTAAGCCTCCTGTAGGTAAAACTCCTAGTTCATAGATAAAAAATAAAAGTGATTTGAAAACAAAATTTGAAGAAATTTTGACCCCTTCCTACACCACTGGCTTAAGGAGATCTTAAGGCATTGTTTTTTTTTTATATTCAATATTATAGAATAGATTTTTGGTTGTTAATGAAATTTAATAAAAGGCTACTACTATTATAAAACATTATTGAGAAGATGTAGTAATAGAAGTAAGTTATGATATTCTCTTTACATATACGTTTCACTGATAGATTATATTTAAAACATGCGTATATCCATTGAGAAACAGTTGAATAAAATAATAACAAATTGTGTTAGACTCAACCCTGAACAAATGAATAGTAGACAAGGTTAGATTGGTGAATTCATAGAGGTCATTATTATCAAATATAAATCATTTAAAAGACCAATCAGTAAATTAATTTTGTTACTTCTGAATTTACATTATTTTCAATAAAATATCAAAAAATGCTTGTGCATTTTTCGTCACAATTTTCATAATCGCACAGAACGTAAAATAAATACTTAGATATCGAGGATCTCTGGTATAATAAAAAAAAGTCGATATTGATTTAGTTGATTTTATACTGTCTTTACTTATTTGTCTATAACTGTAATAATATTATATACAAGGGTAATTTTGCCATTTTTATTCATGACTTTGTATTAGCAGAAGTGCCATTTTATCGAAGAAGGAAACATGTTAAAAATAAATATTGCCTTAGGTTTTGTGAAACTCGAAATAGGTATGCTGTAGTGACATTATATTATTTTACTATTTATCAATTAAGTTTTCTATGCCAGAAGTTATATGGTTACCGTTTACACCCATTTTTTTATATAATTTTAGTTGAAATAAAAAAATTGCTCAGTTGTTGAACCTCTGCACGTAAAAGTTATATAGACAATTTAATTATAAATAAATGATGACTTATGTCTATATTACATTAGTAATTCTCGTTATTTCATCATTCACTTCTATTAAATGAAATCATAAAGAATTTAAAAATTGCAACACGCTTATATTGATAATTTTAATTTTTTTATGACTGTGATTATTAAGATATTAAATATGTCTAAAAAAAGTACAGCTGTTTTACTTTAAGTAATAATGAATCAAAACATATACCTCCGAATGTTCTTCTTCTAGCTGACTTTACTTCATTGTAGTTGAAGGTCTCTGATGACTGTCTTCACTTTTTCAGGCCAGGTAATTCATGATAGTTAAAATATTAAAAAATAAAACATGTAACTAAATCACTTATTATTTATTAAATAATTATTTTTAAAACATGTTACATAAAAATATGAGTGAACAAAGCTCTTAGTGATTCAAAGTCTCTGCCTGTACTTTGGTATTTGACGTTATAAACACCAGTCGAGATTAACCAACACTCAATTTTTAATATGAAGTAGAAGATGCTTAAATGTATAGCAGAGTATATAACGAAGGGAAACAAAATGGATAAATAATAAAAGACATAATCAATTTTTGTTTTATAGCATCGGGCGGGCGACTAGGAATGGCTACGGTCGACGTCTTGGCCACTGCTGATCTATATACTATAGATATAGATTCTATAGGATATATTTGGTAGATCTTTGGATGCTGGCGTGACTTCAGTTATTGGTGGGAGATGGATAATTCAGAAGGTACAATTTGATGACCATAATTATTCTTCGAATTGGATAGAAATTAGATATGGCAAGAGAGATGGAGAGATAGTTGAGAAACATAAATATTTCAAAAGAAGAAAAGTTGTGTTTAAATACAATGGAACTCCTATAGTTCGTTTTACTTGGGATACTGGGAAAAAAAGATAAAAGGTAAGAAATAAAATAATGATTATATCGTCATGTGTATTCCTACCCAGACTTTTTTTTATATCTATTGATACACTTGATTAGGAAATATGATATACAAAGTACTAAACCACATGTTCTCAACCTTTTTCGGGTGGAATTGAAAAAGGGTTTTTTTTAATAAGGTATTCGTTTTTTAGCTCTTCTGAGAATTTTCATATTCAAAATCCCAGTTATGGTAAGAATAATGTTTTTTGCCTAAGCTTTTGACGGTTGGTATTACACGAGAGTATTAACTGCGGCTATGTTAATTTTTTCATTATACATACATAGTTGTTGTAGACCAGCGGTTACCAACCCCGTGCCCGCCAACTTATTTGGGCAAATCGTTAAATTCCTGGGATTTTGGATTTTCCAAATTCTTGGAAGAGCCAAAAAAAAAAACGAGTCACGCTGATAATTTGGGCAAATCGGTAAATTCCTGGGTTATAGATAACCTTGACAAAATGTGGTGAACGCCGCCCTACCAATATTTTAGAATGCGCTCTAGGGTCCAAAAAGGTTGGTAGCCCCTGTTGTAGACGCATGTGATGTCGTAGTCTACGGCATTAGTAAGGTAAATCAGAATGTTGTTTTATAAAAGATTAGACTATAAGAACTGAAGTATCTTCTATAATGACAACCGTGAACATAGATACAATTGTGTACTAGTTTTTTTTTTATTATTAAATCCATGTCTGCCCTCAATGTGGAGCATATGGCCTCCTAATAGAGGTATCTCAACAAATTCACTGTGATCTGACAGGGAATCGAACCCAGACCTGCCTGATCGGTAGAGCAAGCTCTAACCAACTGGGCCACAGTAGGCGACTAGTTATAGCAACTGTCAAAAGCTATTCATTATATTTGCCAGTGTTGCATATTTCAGACCGTTCAAAATAAGTGTCTAGATCAGCCATACTCAACCTTTTTTTCCTCTGGGCCGCATTCCGATTTTGCTTCTCTCTAGGTGGGCCGCAGGTTGCCAGATTTCTAAAAACACAGATCGGGACATTCACAATTTCGAAGACTTTTATACATGTATACGTCGGGATTATAGAGGGACATGCAATGCGGGACTCAGGATTTATCGATTGAACCCGGGACAATCCCCGCTCAAATAGGGACGCCTGGCAACCCTGGTGGGCCGCCACATATTTATAGTAAACTGTAAATATAACACATACTATACTGCATACATATGTATGTATTATGATGTCAAAATAAAACTATTTTATTTTATGTAAATATGTATATGCATATGTATACATTTATGTATTTTTCAAAGTAAAAATTAACAATGAACAACTAATAAAAAATACACAAAAAGTACACAAAAAGATTTCATATAGTGTAATGAATAAAAACAAGCAAACAAAACTGTCTTAAGGTAGGCTGTTATGAGTTGTTTTTTTACATATATAAACCTTTCCCCACATCATCCCAAATGTCAAAAGTCACTACTCGCTACTGATAGTCACTTTTACGAACCAAAATAATATATGAAGATTATTTTGGTAAATTTTTACGAATTCTCGGTAGTGGGTATGCTTTGCTTATCATACATGCAATTAAACTTTAACCTGATAAAATTAAATTAAGATTCTTTTATCATGTTACGGAAATAAACAATTTGTCTTTTAAAATTGTCATGTCATATCTCATAAATGTTTGAAGTAATCAATTAATTTATATGATGCATGCTAGTTAAAAAAGAATAAACTTAAATAATATTTGTCCTTTATAAATATGTTTAAATCATTTGACAGCAGGAATGATAATGCTAAAGCTTTTGTTAAAATGACATCTATTCATTATCTTGAATGACTTTGAAAACTCTTTCCACCTCTTTCTGTCCATAGTGACTATCCTCCAGCTTGACTTCTCAACCAAACGATAGTCATCCGCAAATCCGTTCAGCCAGCGAATCAATCTCTTGCATGCTGTATCGGATTACTGGACATCTCTTTTGAAAGGCACCGAATGATGAAAAAAATAGTTACTGACATAAACACCAATTTTAGTATAATTGATTAAGTGTATTTTGTTAATAATGTAAAGAATTTTTCTAGGGTGGATATAATTTATTGATAAAATAATATTAAGATCATTCTGTCACTGTACAAAACTGTATGTTTTAAGCAAATATATATTTTGTAAAATTCATATAATATTTTTTCTCATTAACAGATGTCACTATAACAAACTTTCAGCTGAACTTTTGCCTATGAGTATTTTATCATAATATTATGATTAGTCAAGGCAAATTTGTCGTAATGGTAAAGGTAATAATAATAGATGTAATATTAAGTCAATTATCAGTTTTTTTTGATGCTTATTAATTCCTTGGAATGGGATTTTTTACATATGTTTTATATTTCTTTCTAGTGAAAAATGCGTACAGCAGAGATGTAAAGTTATATAAATAAACTGTTAATATAATCATTATATTTCAATTTAATCTAAATATTGAATCCAATATCTGATCAGCAACACAGCACAATACATACACTAACAAACCAAAAAGAAGGCCATTCCACATTAAACTACATGATTTATTAGCATATTTTTATTTTAAAAGAGCGATAAATTTTTGAAAACAAAAACAATATAGCCTATAAAACTTTGTAGGCATAATGAACACAATATTATTTAAAAAAACGTTGTTGTTTACTTTATATCTTTTGCGATACAATTATAATTTAGCCTTTGATAGCCTCTCTCTCTTATGCAGTAAAATGTACACATAAATTATTTTATCGCACCATTCAAATAATCTGTAGCCTTTTTTTAACCTTTAACATCTTGTTCAAAACTAGCACTCACATGGCTGGGTAAATCTCGTATGTATAATTATGAACAGTGTTTTGAGTTTGTACCAGTATGAAATTTGGGATGCAGAAGGGATGTTGAGACAAAAATGACATTCAAATACATACACCTATCCCTCGATTTACACTGTACATTTTTTACACGTTTTCGCTTTTACACGGTTTAAAAAATTTAACTTGAAAATTTTAATTCTTCATATTCGTAAGTAAAAAACGAGTAAATAATTTTTAATTACGTGTTTTATATCTTGAATAATATTTGTAGCCTTATTATGTCGAAACAAATAAAAAGAAAAGTTATTTCATTAGCAAAAAAATAAAAATATTGGATCTTTTACAAAACGGAGAAAGAGTAATAGATGTTGCTAGATTATATAGCATGAATGAAGCTACAATAAGAATCATTAGAAAAAATAAAAACTCAATTAGAAAGAGTGTACCAGCTGGCACTACGAGTACGAGCACAACATCATATATTAGAGATATTGCAATGGAAAACATGGAGAAGGCATTAATGATTTGGATAGAGGACCAAACTCAAAAACGGATGCCAATTGATACCAATGCTATTACTATAAAGCATTGCGGATTTATGAAAAAATTAAATAGAAGATACCATCCTCTTCTTCACCTGAAAAGAAGCATACTTTCACAGCAAGTCATCAAGTCAAGTCACAGTGATTTGTGATAGTGATGAATGATAAAAACTCCACCAACCATTGCAATATTTTTTTAATGAATCTTTTGGATTTCATTTTTTTGTTACTCTATAAGCTTTACCTGTATTTAATTAAAAAAGAATACGTATGTTTATACTTTTTAATAATTTTGTTTTTTATGTATTTTAGAAAACATCCAAATTATGCGTTTTTCGTGTACTTTTCGATTTACACGTTTTTCTCAGGAACCTATCTACCGTGTAAATCGAGGGATAGGTGTATTACAAACTGTTTCTAACCATTCTTATTTCGCTTCTGAAACACATATTCTTAATTTCACATTAACTTTAAAAATGCGATAAATGCTGGAGAACAATTAATGTGGGAATGTTGGTCATTAATTTATTTTATGGTTATTATTGCAAACTAACATCTGCTACAGGATTACAAACATCGGTCACATTTTTTTATTACATGAGGGAAAGATTTTGTAAATTTAAACGTTTTCATTATTATTTATTTTAAATGAATGGAAAACCGAGTTACGTGCGTTATAATATTCTACATGTATTGAAATATCTTCAAAGTGAAGTGAGCTGAGTGAAGATCTATTTATATCGTAAGATTTTCCCGACTCTGAGTCCAGACAAAACCCCTGAATCTACCATTCCCGACTCCGACTCCACAGCCCTGAAGCCCTGAAGTGGTCGCCGTAGACCACTACACTCACCTTTAATCGATTTTTTTTTTTTATTTTTCAAACTTATTACGAGAGGATCTTAAAAAAAAGTATTTCAGTTTAACGAATATTATTTTGTATTTAGTTGATAGCTATTTAGGCGAATGCCTTCATCATAGTGCTGATGAAGGCATAAGTCGAAAAAGCTTTGAACTATACATAAAATAATATCCCGAAACTAAAATACTTTGTTATTTTTACATCTTATTAAAATGGAGTTATATCAGCAAATTATAAAATTTGATGGAAATGTGTCAAGTCTATAAATACCCAATCCATATTTTGTTTATAATTTTGTTAATATTTTTATTTTGATAGGAAATCAGAATTATACGAGCAATATTTAGATTGCCTATATAAGCTATCTCGAATTGATAAGTAATTTTTTTAATAAAGTTTTTTTTTTACCATATAACAAGTGATAATAAGAATGCTGATACATTTCAATTATTGTTCTCCCAGTATTAATACAAGCTGCACACACATAAATATAGTGAACGTTTAAGTTGTAAAAAAAATACTATGGATAGATGGTGCCTATTATTGCTTGTTATTCTTCAGATAGTGTATATTACATATGCATTTTCGGTTGCAAAGGAAAATTTAAAATCAATAAACATATTGGATTTGAATGAGGAAACTTTTTCACTCGTAAAACGAGAGATACAACAGCCATGGAGGAAGCCAGGAGAGCACAACCACGGAGAAATAAAACATACTTTTGAGTTTCACAACGGCCATCATCACCATGACCATGGACAACAATCCCCAGGAAATCATCTGCCACCTCCTGGTGGACCCATTCATAACCATGGACAGCAAACTCCAGGAAATCGTCCGTCACCTCCTGGTGGACCCATTCATAACCACGGACAGCAAGCCCCGGGCAATAATTTGACACCGCTCGGTGGACCTATTCATCACCACCATCACCCTCCCGGGCATGATCACAATGGAGGGCAAGATAAGCCTACAGTTGCCTCTGCTGCCCCTGGAGGGAGTACTGATTTTGATTTAGATGAACGTTTTTCAAACCTGGAACCTCTAACAAAATGATAATTACTTTGTCACTATAATGTAAAATTGATTGATAGTGTCAGCGAGTACTGTGTATAATGATCATATTACAGTTTATCATATTTTCTAAGATGCAGTTGTTTTATTGTAGCTAGAGTGATTATACTATTTTGAAGGTTTACATGTATTATATATAATGTGATGTGCCAGAAAATTTATAATTATATTGTTTTGATGTACAAATTGTGGAATAAAATAGTTAAAAAATTAAATTTTATACTGAAAATGAACTTCCATTAGCTTTATTTGGCAAACTGCAGGCTTAGCCAGTAAGTTTAGTGTTGTGTTGTGATTATCATTTTCATTGAAAATGTAAAACGTCTCTTTTATTGAAATTTGACAGATCAATTATTGAAATCAATAGATAGATGCATTTAATTAAATAATTTCTTATAGTGGTTTGATCTACAAAGCATCTATCTATATATATAAAAGAAAGTGGGGTTTGTTACACCACGTATATCTCGAGAATTACAGCTCGGATTTTAATGATCTTTGTCTTATTAAATTCTTATCCGCCTAGAATAGCAGAATAAGCATTAAAACATCGGAAAAATATCACGGGAAAGAAATTATTAAGAAAATAAATGTCCTCATACAATTTGTTTTTTTGAAAAATACAAATGGAACGCGGAACATACGTTGTATGCTGTTTACGGTTGACGTTGTATCCACTAGGTGGCGTTGATTGCATTATACCATAGACTGATAAAACTTTGACAGTTGACTTGACGTGAATCGCTATGTAATTTAAAACAATTGAAATGGACGTCTTTAAATTCGTAATAATTAAAGGATCGTAATAATATTGAGAGAACATTATTTTAAAGTATGCATCGCTACGACGTTTTTTAAATAATCGAATAAACTGATTCGATTTCTTGAAGCTATAATTATAGGGCTGGGAGCTGATTTAACAGATTTTGTTCAGTGACGTCATTGGTTCGATTATTGGAGGTATGGTTATATTTTGCATCTGACCTTGAAAACATTTTTAATTTCTTACATGCATTAGGAATATTCTAATGACAGTATGGATATTTTATAGAACTGTATTTCAACTTTTATTTTAAAATCTTCTACTAGGAAAAATGATTGTAAGCAAACTTAGAACATTATTTTAAAAATTAAATAATTTACAATTTCAAGATTTTTTGGAGCTGATTTGACAGATTTTGATCAGTGTCATTGATTCGATTATTTATGGTTATATTTTGCACCCTGCCTTGAAAATCTTTTTTATTTCTTACATGCATTAGGAATATTCTAACGACAGTATGGAAATTATATTGAACTATATTTCGACTTTTATTTATAAATCTTCTACTACGAAAAATAATTGTTAGCAAACTTAAACATTATCCCAAAAATTCAATAATTTACGAAATTTCTGCTACTACGAAAAATGGTTTATGGTTATATTTTGCACCCTGCCTTGAAAATCTTTTTTATTTCTTACATGCATTAGGAATATTCTAACGACAGTATGGAAATTATATTGAACTATATTTCGACTTTTATTTATAAATCTTCTACTACGAAAAATAATTGTTAGCAAAACTTAAACATCATTCCAAAAATTAAATAATTTACGTGGTCTATTTCTGCTACTACGAAAAATGATTGTTAGCAAACTAAAACATTATTCCAAAACTAAAGTAAATTACGAGGCTTATTTCTGCTACTACGAAAAATGATTGTTAGCAAACTAAAACATTATTCCAAAACTAAAGTAAATTACGAGGCTTATTTCTGCTACTACGAAAAATATTTTTTGGAGATTTTTTGGAGCTGATTTGACAGATTTTGATCAGTGTCATTGATTCGATTATTTATGGTTATATTTTGCACCCTGCCTTGAAAATCTTTTTTATTTCTTACATGCATTAGGAATATTCTAACGACAGTATGGAAATTATATTGAACTATATTTCGACTTTTATTTATAAATCTTCTACTACGAAAAATAATTGTTAGCAAACTTAAACATTATCCCAAAAATTCAATAATTTACGAAATTTCTGCAACTATAAAAAATGGTTGTTAGCAAACTTAAACATTATTCCAAAAATTCAATAATTTAAAAAAATTCTGCTACTACGAAAAATGGTTGTTAGCAAACTTAAACATCATTCCAAAAATTAAATAATTTACGTGGTCTATTTCTGCTACTACGAAAAATGATTGTTAGCAAACTAAAACATTATTCCAAAACTAAAGTAAATTACGAGGCTTATTTCTGCTACTACGAAAAATGATTGTTAGCAAACTAAAACATTATTCCAAAACTAAAGTAAATTACGAGGCTTATTTCTGCTACTACGAAAAATATTTGTTAGCAAACTTAAACATTATTCCAAAAATTCAATAATTTACGAAATTTCTGCTACTACGAAAAATGATTGTTAGCAAACTTAAAGATTATTCCAAAAATTAAATGATTTACAATTTAAATACTGCAGGGCTGTCAATATATCCCACGAGGTCTATTTCTGCTACTACGAAAAATGGTTGTTAGCAAACTTAAACATTATTCCAAAAATTAAATAATTTACAATTTAAATACTGCGGGGCTGTCGATATATGCCGTGAGGTCTATTTCTGTTACTACGAAAAATTATTGTTAGCAAACTTAAACATTTTTCCAAAAATTAAATAATTTACAATATAAATACTGCAGGGCTGTCGATATATGCCCTGAGGTCTATTTCTGCTACTCCGAAAAGTTATTGTAAGCAAACTTAAATTTTATTCCAAAAATTCAATAATTTACGAAATTTCTGCAACTATGAAAAATGGTTGTTAGCAAACTTAAACATTATTCCAAAAATTAAATAATTTACAATTTAAATACTGCAGGGCTGTCGATATACGCCACGTGGTCTATTTCTGCTACTACGAAAAAGATTGTTAGCAAACTTAAACATTATTTCAAAAATTAAATAATTTACAATTTAAATACTGCAGGGCTGTCGATATATGCCCTGAGGTCTTTTTCTGCTACTCCGAAAAATTATTGTAAGCAAACTTAAATTTTATTCCAAAAATTCAATAATTTACGAAATTTCTGCAACTATGAAAAATGGTTGTTAGCAAACTTAAACATTATTTGAAAAATTCAATAATTAAAAAAAATTCTGCTACTACGAAAAATGGTTGTTAGCAAACTTAAACATCATTCCAAAACTAAAATAAATTACGAGGCTTATTTCTGCTACTACGAAAAATATTTGTTAGCAAACTTAAACATTATTCCAAAAATTAAATAATTTACGAAATTTCTGCTACTACGAAAAATGATTGTTAGCAAACTTAAAGATTATTCCAAAAATTAAATGATTTACAATTTAAATACTGCAGGGCTGTCGATATATCCCACGAGGTCTATTTCTGCTACTACGAAAAATGGTTGTTAGCAAACTTAAACATTATTCCAAAAATTAAATAATTTACAATATAAATACTGCAGTGCTGTCGATATATGCCACGTGGTCTATTTCTGCTACTACGAAAAATGATTGTTACCAAACTTAAACATTATTCCAAAAATTAAATAATTTACAATTTAAATACTGCAGGGCTGTCGATATACGCCACGTGGTCTATTTCTGCTACTACGAAAAATGATTGTTAGCAAACTTAAAGATTATTCCAAAAATTAAATGATTTACAATTTAAATACTGCAGGGCTGTCAATATATCCCACGAGGTCTATTTCTGCTACTACGAAAAATGGTTGTTAGCAAACTTAAACATTATTCCAAAAATTAAATAATTTACAATTTAAATACTGCGGGGCTGTCGATATATGCCGTGAGGTCTATTTCTGCTACTACGAAAAATTATTGTTACCAAACTTAAACATTTTTCCAAAAATTAAATAATTTACAATATAAATACTGCAGTGCTGTCGATATATGCCACGTGGTCTATTTCTGCTACTACGAAAAATGATTGTTACCAAACTTAAACATTATTCCAAAAATTAAATAATTTACAATTTAAATACTGCAGGGCTGTCGATATACGCCACGTGGTCTATTTCTGCTACTACGAAAAATGATTGTTAGCAAACTTAAACATTATTTCAAAAATTAAATAATTTTCAATTTAAATACTGCAGGGCTGTCGATATATGCCCTGAGGTTTATTTCTGCTACTCCGAAAAATTATTGTAAGCAAACTTAAACATTATTTCAAAAATTAAATAATTTTCAATTTAAATACTGCAGGGCTGTCGATATATGCCCTGAGGTCTATTTCTGCTACTACGAAAAATGATTGTTAGCAAACTTAAACATTATTTTAAAAAATAAATAATTTACAATTTCAAGATTTTTTGGAGCTGATTTGACAAATTTTGATCAGTGTCATTGATTCGATTATTTATGGTTGTATTTTGCATCCTGCCTTGAAAATCTTTTTTATTTCTTACATGCATTAGGAATATTCTAATGACAGTATGGAAATTTTATTGAACTATATTTCGACTTTTATTTTTAAATCTTCTACTGCGAAAAATAATTGTTAGCAAACTTAAACATTATCCCAAAAATTCAATAATTTACGAAATTTCTGCTACTACGAAAAATGGTTGTTAGCAAAACTTAAACATCATTCCAAAAATTAAATAATTTACGTGGTCTATTTCTGCTACTACGAAAAATGATTGTTAGCAAACTAAAACATTATTCCAAAACTAAAGTAAATTAGGAGGTTTATTTCTGCTACTACGAAAAATAGTTGTTAGCAAACTTAAACATTATTCCAAAAATTCAATAATTTACGAAATTTCTGCTACTACGAAAAATGATTGTTAGCAAACTTAAAGATTATTCCAAAAATTAAATGATATACAATTTAAATACTGCAGGGCTGTCAATATATCCCACGAGGTCTATTTCTGCTACTACGAAAAATGGTTGTTAGCAAACTTAAACATTATTCCAAAAATTAAATAATTTACAATTTAAATACTGCAGGGCTGTCGATATATGCCCTGAGGTCTATTTCTGCTACTACGAAAAATTATTGTTAGCAAACTTAAACATTTTTCCAAAAAATAAATAATTTACAATTAAAATATTGCAGGGTTGTCGATATACGCCACGAGGTCTATTTCTACTACTACAAAAAAATGTTGTTGGCAAACTTAAACATTATTCCAAAAATTAAATTATTTACAATTTAAATACTGCAGGGCTGTCGATATATGCCCTGAGGTCTATTTCTGCTACTACTAAAAATTATTGTTAGCAAACTTAAACATTTTTCCAAAAATTATATTATTTACAATTTAAATACTGCAAGGCTGTCAATATATTATGTCCCGAGATCTACTTCTTCTTCTACGAAATATATTTGTTAGCAAACTTAAAACATTTCAAATATTCTAAAAAATATATTATTTACAATTTAAATACTGAAGGACTATCGTTATATATCCCGAGATCTTTTTCTTTTTCTACGAAATAAATTTGTTAGCAAACTTAAACATTTAAATTATTCTAAAAATTATCTCTATCTCTATATAGGCTTGACCGATTTTTTAAATGTATATTTGTTAGATAGTAGAATAGGTTTTAAGGTATATTTCATCCCGCTAGGTGAAGGATGTCCTTATCCCGAATTTTTTTTCAATATTTTTGACGTCCGTCGTTCGTATTTCAAACAGAGCGAAATTATTTATGTTGTTGAATGACAGATGGCGCTAAGTGCGCAGCAACTTAAGTCTTTTAAAGTTTGATACGTGCCATGGTTACGTCAAACAATCAAAGGGTATTATAGTAAACAATTATCAAGTGAATTTTTAATAGTCGTCACAAAAGATTTCTTTCGCTGTCAAAAAATTATGCCACCTAAAAGACTTGCTATTAGTTGATCTAGACCTCAAGCACGAAAGAAAACGGCATTACGAGCTTCAGAAACAGACGAGCAAGTTTGGAAACCGTTCGAGTTTTCACTGCTCAAGCCCGATCGTCTGATACAATGATATGCAAACAACCCTTTTGACCGTGATTAGGAACGAGAAACACAATTTGATGTCGAAAAATTGGGTACATTCGTTCAAACAAATCTTCCGAAATTGGTCCCAGAACAACGCATAGCGTAAGACAGAATTATGCATGCAATCAAACACAAGCCAAAACGTTGGATCACGAAACAATATTGTTGGCAATCGCTTCATCTGCAATTGCAGCAAATATTTTGAAAATTATTTATAAATGTTTGCAGTTTCCAGCGCGACTAGCATTTGGACAATCGCTACAAGTGTGTGGACTAAATTTTAAAAATCCATGCTTCTCACATGGACAGCTGTATCTAGCCTGATCACGCGTTGAAAAACCTTAAGATCTATTCATATACGTACCAGACAAAAAAACAAAATATATTCAAAAGCACTTCAATAAACATAATTAAAACACAAACACTTTCTTTCTTTGAGTGGCATTGCAACGCATGCCGGGTCAGCTAGTCTATATATATAAAACAAAGTGGGATTATTTACACCACGTATATCTCAAGAAGGGCTTGGCTGATTTTAATGATCTTTGATTTATTAAATTCGTCTCCGCCTAGAATAGCAGAATAAGCATTAAAACATCGGAAAAATATCACGGAGAAGAAGTTATAAAGAAAATTAATATTCTCATACAGTTTTCAAATGACGAACAGCTTGAAATAATGAAAATGTCGTTGTATGCCGATTTCATCCTCTAGATCAGCGTTTCTCAACCGGGGGCCATGTGGCTCCCTTGGGGGCCACAGCATACTCCAAGGGGGCCACAAAAGAAAATATCAGTTTTGGAGAGCCACAGCAGACTTTAGGGGGGCCACGGCCACTCAAACTACAATGAACTAAAATTTATATTAAAATCATATATCATACAGTAGGACAATAATACATTGCAGCAGAAATAATGTATTTACTAAACATACTTTATATAATATTTAAGGATACTATAATAACTGCATCCAAAAGTAAGTGTCGACAATATTGTATTGACTATCTTGTCCACGGATTTCTTTCATCACCCCATGATATTATGAAACTCGTGTGCGTTAAATATGTTTTGCTTCACTAAAGCTACTCTCCATTTTATACAAAACACATAGATATGAAAGAAAAGCCATTTTAATAATTCAAAAAGCTTTAAGAAGTTTCCGCAGCAAAAAAATAAGATTTATAGTATTCAGTGAAAAATTAGATACTTGTTTAATTAATAGTTTCTTACGAAATTTCCAATTTAATTGCAAAAGCTAGAAAAAAGCATTATATTTCCAAATCTTTGATTTTGCAATTTCAAGAGTTATGAATTAGAGTGAAAATGCATTTGATGACGACAAAATTAGTTAAGATTATTTAATGCTCTTTGCCAAAAATCTTAAGACACTAACGGTTTGACGATTGAAATATTGTGATAAACAGTAAATTTCATAAAATCCCTTTAACATCAAGAATGTCTTTTTCGATTTTTTTTAATCAGCTCGATGCAAATACCAAAACGCCTATACTAAAGACCAAAACTAATCATTGGCAAAGCTTTGTCCCTTCGCTTAGTGGGTAGTGTCCTTAGGGCCCTCCATGGGGCTGCAAATTCAAGTACCGCCCCGGGCGGCAGGACCCCTTCCTACATCACTGCATATCATGCCAAAATTTCTTGCGTAGAAGGTATTAAGTAATTGAAGCCCAACACCCAATCCATGGGAGTGGCTGGTAAAGTACGTGATACAAGGTTTGTAACCTTATTCTCTTACAGAAAATTCTTTTTACCGAATAATAGAGTGCATTGATAATCTTTACATTAAAGTTCAAGGCGCAACAGCAATGCTACATAATGGGTGTAAAGTCTCAGGTGAGGAGAATTCTTTGACTGCCTTCTCCTCGACCAGACCCTTCATTCTTAAGGCCTATAGAACTGTGGTGCACAGTATTGCTACAGACGCTGCTATGCGAATTTGGTAAAATTGATGGGAAATTATTCTGAGGACAGGCAATCTTATAAATTCTTTCAAAATTTGAAAATGCTAATGGAACCCAGCGCTTCGACTCCAAATTTTCGGATAGGCCAATTTATAACTAGCCATGATCACTTCACTGCCAAGCTCTTCCAGGTCGGGTGATTAGTAAATAGCTTCAAGATGCTGATCGCATTTTTTGAGAATGTCCAAAAATGAACAACGAACAGGAAGAATTGCTCAAGATTATACGAAGACAGTCGCATCTGGTGGTTCTGTTGGTCATGCCGACTTAGTTTCATCTAGGATAAATTACAAAGCATTCAAAGAGTTCACGGCCGCTTATGAAAAACGAATTGAATTCATTTCATAAAAACTCTTTTGATAACGTTATTTTATTTTATTTCGCATTTTGCACCCTGCAGTGCATGCAAACTAGTTTTAAGAAATTTACGGATAAAAAATTAGCACGAATAACGCTGCAGAATACGCCCCCGTAAGAATAGTGTGAACCACAGCGGGCTGTGGTGGGTAAAACGTTGGGTACCCTAGGGCTTTTCAAAAAAAAAATATTATAAATTATTTTGCAAACATATTTTTTTTAACAAACAATTTTATTGTATTGTATTTTTTAAAAATTAATTTACCTACATTTTTTTTAATTTTTCCGAGCCCCGAGAATTTTATTACTAGGGGTAGGGGGGCCACAGAAAAAAATGAGACTGAAAAGAGGGCCACGGGCTTAAAAAGGTTGAGAAACTATGCTCTAGATCAGCGTTTCTCAACCGGGGGCCATGTGGCTCCCTTGGGGGCCACAGCATGCTCCAAGGGGGCCACAGAAGAAAATATCAGTTTTGGGGAGCCACAGCAGACTTTAGGGGGGCCACGGCCACTCAAAAATATAATGAACTAAAATTTATATTAAAATCAAATGTAATAAAGTAGGATAATAATACATTGTAGCAGAAATAATGTATTTATTATTCATACTCTTTAATATTTTTTCAATGATATTTAAGGATACCATAATAACTGCATCCAAAAGTAAGTGTCGACTATCTTGTCCACGGATTTCTTTCGTCACCCCATGATATTATGAAACTCGTGTGCGTTAAATATGTTTTGCTTCACTAATGCTACTATCCATTTTATACAAAACACATAGACATGAAAGAAAAGCCATTTTAATAATTCAAAAAGCTTTAAGAAGTTTCCGCAACAAAAAAATAGGATTTATAGTATTCAGTGAAAAATTAGACACTGGTTTAATTAATAGTTTCTTACGAAATTTCTAAATTAATTGCAAAAGCTAGAAAAACGCATTACATTTTCAAATCTTTGGTTTTGCAATTTCAAGAGTTATGAATCAGAGTGAAAATGCAATTATTCAGGTGATTCCTTTGAGCAATTCCGTTCAGTATCAAGACGTATGTATGAGATAGCAGATGATAAAAAAACAACTAATTGAACATTTTGTCTTGCAAACTGACTAACCTAAAACGATGTGTCACATTTTTGATGACGAAAAAGTTAGTTAAGATAATTTAATGCTCTTTACCAAAAATCTTAAGACACTAAAAGTGTAACGATTGAACAAGGAATAAAGATTTTTTATAAATAAAAAATATAACGCTTCAATTAATGGAAGTATTGAAGTTTAACTATTTTTTTTGAATTTCCTGCAAGATTCATCGTCAACATTGGGTTGTAAAAAATGGGACCTTTGTGTAAAACCCTTAATATTGTAATAAACAGTAAATTTCATAAAATCTCATTGACTTCAAGAATGTCTTTTTTGAAATTATTTTTTTTAATCAGCTCGATGCAAATACCAAAACGCAATACTAAAGACCAAAACTGATCATTGGCAAAGCTTTGTCCCTTCGCTTAGTGGCTAGTGTCCTTAGGGTCCTCTATGGGGCTGCAAATTCAAGTACCACCCCGGGCGGGATGACCCCTTCCTACACCACTGCATATCATTCCAAAACTTCTTGCGTGATAGTATTAAGTAATTGAAGCCTAACACCCAATCCATGAGAGTGGCTGGTAAAGTACGTGATACAAGGTTCGTAACCTTATTTTCTTATAGAAAATTCTTCTTACCGAATAATACAGTGCATTGATAGTCTTTACATTAAAGTTCAAGGCGCAACAGCAATGCTACATAATGGGTGTCAAATCACAGGTGAGGATAATTCTTTGACTGTCTTCTTCTCGACCAGACCCTTCATTCTTAAGGCCCACAGAACTGTGGTGCACAATATTGCTACAGACGCTGCTATGCGAATTTGGTAAAATTGATGGGAAATTATTTTAAGGACAGACATTCTTATAAATTCTTTCAAAATTTAAAAATGCGAATGGAGACCAACGCTTCGACTCAAAATTTTTGGATAGACCAATTTATAACTAGCCATGATCACTTCACTGCCAAGCTCTTCTAGGTCGGGTGATTAGTAAATAGCTTCAGAATGCTGATCGCATTTTTGAGAATGTCCAAGCATGAACAAAGAACGGGAAGAACTGCATAAGATTATACGACCACAGTCGCATCTGGTGGTCCTTTTGGTCATGCCGAGTTGCATCTAGGGAAAATTACAAAGCATTCAAAGAGTTCACGGCGTCTTATGAAAAACGAAAAGAATTCATTTCATAAAAACTCTTTTGATAACGTTATTTTATTTCATTTAGCATTCTGCACCCTGCAGTGCATGCAAACTAGTTTTCAGAAATTTACGCATAATACGCGCCCGTAAGAATAGTGTGAACCATAGCGGGCTGTGATGGGTACAACGTTGGTTACCCTAGGGATTTACAAAAAAATATAATATTATAAACTATTTTGTAAACATTTTTTTTAATAAACAATTTTATTTTATTGTATTTTTTAAAAATAAATTTACCTACTTTTTTTTTCATTTTTCCGAGCCCCGAAAATTTTACTACTATGGTTAGGGGGGCCACGGAAAAATATGAGAGTCAAAAGGGGGCCACGGGCTTAAAAAGGTTGAGAAACTATGCTCTAGATGGCAAGTTGTTTCCAAAATTCATTTGTTTCTGCTTTTTTTGCATACGATTGACTTTAAAATAATTTTTAATTTAGAGTATGGATTAGAATAAAAAAAATAGATGATATGAAATGAAAACGAAAGAAAATCGGATAATATTGAAATAAGGTTATGTTTATAATTAGGTATAATAATTTTTTTGACAACAATATTACGCTGTTTGCACGGACGTTGCTCTACTCTGAGATGCCACGTTATTACACTTGGAACGCTACATAGAAGACATTTTAACGTCAAAAGCAAGGCGATGCGGTTCCTGATCACCCGAATGACTACTGATGCTCTTGGTCGCATTTACACAGTTCATCCGAAAAATGACGAATGATTCTACTTGCATGTCATGAGCTCAATTTGCTTGAAAATGATACTCATTGGGACATATCAATCGCTGAAAAAATTGTTTCTGAATCTCCAAGTCAGATACGCACATTATTTTCTATCATTATTTTGACACGCTTCCCATCGAATCCCCGTGAACTGTGAAACAAGTATAAGGATGACATGTTCGAATAAATTTTACATCGAATTCGTGTCAGTTCAGGAAATCCCGATCTCGAGATGGATGAAGAGATACATAACCAGGCTTTGCTTTTGATCGAAGACATGTGTTGCCTTATATGCGGCAGTTTGTTAATCAAGTTAGGAATGCCAACGCCAGATCGTGGAATGAACGACGCTTTCAATCGAGAATCTGAACGTGAACGTGAATATGATCGAGATGCATTGAACCAATCAGTTTGAACGAATGTACCACTGTTGAACCCTCAACAGAAGGAAATGTACGAAACGTTAATAAAGGCAATTGATGATGGAAATGGTGGCTTATTTTTCCTCGATGCGCCCGGTGGAGCTGGGAAGACATTCCTCATATCATTGATTGTGGCCACTGTTCGTGCGAGATATAAAATTGCTTTAGCAGTTTCTTTTTCTGGAATAACTGCCACGTAGATATAAGGATTCCGAACGGCTTATTCAGCGTTGAAATTGCCGTTAAACCTCCAAATCACTGAAAAACCAACATGCAAGATTGCAAAACACTCAGCAATGGCCAATTTTTTGGTAGCAAATACAATCATCACCTGGCATGAATGGAAAATGGCGCACAAATGCGCATTGGAAGCACTCACTCGAACAATGAAAGATCTGTGCAATGACTCAAGATCTTTTGGAGGCGCAATGATTTTACTATCTGGCAATTTCCGCCAAACACTAACAGTCATTCCAAGATCGACCGCTGCCGATGAAATAAACGCTTGCCTCAAGTCATTGACTCTGGCGCTATGTGAAGAAACTTCAACTGACGACAAACATGCGAGTTGCATTGCTAAATGATCCATCTGCCGAAGATTTCTCCAAGCAATTACTGAATATCGTCGGTAACGACCGTGTTCCTGTTGACGAATCGAACGGATTGATTTCGTTTCCGCCGAATTTTTGCAATTTCGTCTCAACGAAAGACGTCTTCACCAACAAAATGTTTTCAAACATCTAATCACAAAATTCACAATTGGTTGAGTGAACGAGCAATTCTTGCGGCGAAGAACAAATATGTGGATTATTTAAACTTCACAATTTAAAATCAAATCGTTGGTCCACTACATTCCTTCAAACCTATCGACCGTGTTACAAACGAAGACGAAGCAACCAACTATTCAACTGAATTTCTAAGCTCATTGGATCTGCCTGGCTTGCCACCGCACAATTTACAACTAAAGGTTGGCTCAAGTTATGTTATGGGATGTTTCAAGTTATCAAGTTAACACAACACTTATTGATTCTGAGGCGGTACAAAGTTCGTTGGGTCAGCTAGTTCAAAATAGAACGAAGGACTGAACCTTTTGGTCAAAGCAAAAGAAAAACGTCAGTTATTATGAAAGGGGCAGGAAGATTATGAGAAATATTTTTTAATGGTTTTTTAGGAACATATTTTGTAGGATTGATAATATAATTATGTACACCATAATAGAGAGCAAGAATCTCAAAAACATCGAGTTGAAGTATTTATTATACTATTCGCTTTCTGCAGAGATCTGCAATCTGGAAGCTCAAGTTCTTGCAGACATTTAGAAGCCTGCCATTAATATTTTTATTTAGTTAAAAAGTCTTTTAAATTATATTAGTACGGTCAACAGCGACGTTGCTATTCTCTTTCTCGTCAATCAATCAGTATCACTGTCCTGCTTGAGTAGAGTGACCAATAAGTGTATTGGTGTATATTTAGCACACAAATAATTGAATTGCAGTACTGATAATAAGTGTTTAAAAAGGTGATAATTAATGGTTTAAACCAGTGATTCCCACGAGGTTCACGAAAGTTTTCATTCTTTGCGATAAAATATGAAAATGTGAAATAAAAAAAAATCGGGGGTCCGCAGATTGTTTTCAGATTTAAGGGTCCGTGGCATGAAAAAGGTTGGGAAGCACTGGTATAAACAATATAATACACAGAAAAAAACTGTATTAAAATGACGTACCTATTGTAGATGTTCCTCTAAACCAGGTAAAATTGTATAAGAGAGAAAGAAATTTACAAAATAGCAAAATCGTCCATATAAGTTACATTGTTTGAAGATAATTATATTTTTAATCAGTGCAAAAAAAGGTGCCAGAATTCACTTCTTGTCAAGCTTTTTACGAAGGATATTTTTTCTAATCCATGTCAGTTCTCAATGTGTAACCTATGACTTTCTAATTGAAGTACTTCAACATTGCTCAACCTCTCATTATTTGAAAATAGTAAGAATATAAGGATATGGCTAGGGCAGGACTAATGGTAAACCAATCACTCTTGCCGTGTTAATTTAATGATTGGAGGGGCGGGAGTCCCACTCGTGGGATGGAATTCAGGTCAATATTTGTGGTCAAGTAAGCAAGTGCAAACTCCACATATTTTCTACCTAACATCCTTTTTCAATTGTCTTTTTTAATGTGGAAACACATAATTTTGTTTCAGTATGAAGACTATTCTTTAAAGCTTTTTGTAAAGTGTAACTCCAAGAAAACGCAGATTGCTCACAGCAACTGCAGCATATTTGTAAAAGGCTCTAAAATTTCTTACTAGTGCATTCAGTTTTTGATCTGCAATATAAGGATTGAAGGTTCAATGAAAGATCTAACAAGAAGGCTATAAATCAGTGTTTCCCAATGTAAAACAGCCAATGGTTTAAAAAAAAATGCTGAGTAAAAGGGTACCGGAATGCTGTTCCACTGCGTTACATGAGAAAAATGCCCTGCTATCAATTAATAATCAAAATTAAAGAGTTTAAAACTACTTTTTTACTTTATTTAAAATAACTTAATTTTTTTCGCGTCTGCCTTTTATTTTTTTATTGATAATTTTATATTGCCGCCTGTGTGGTCGAGTGGTCATCGTCGTTGGCTTCGGCTACGGAGGTCACGGGCTCGAATCCCATTACGGACAGTTTTTTAAATTGATTTTTAAATCGATTTATGAATTTCTGTTCGAAGGCATGGATGTATGTGATGTCTTGAATTCCCCCCTCCCCCTCATCCTATCCTATGAACGGGGAGTATCGAGAGCGATTACCTAACCACTAGTCTTGTCCTAGCCCTATCCTTCTATTCCTAATCTCTTTGGCAAAAGTGAAGTTGAGGAACTGAGTGACAAGCAGTTCTCGTAGAAACACTTCTGTTGAGATAAACTTCATTAGGAGTCCATATGCTCTATATTGGGAGTAGACATGGTAAAAGAAATGATTATATATTACTGAGGTAGAAGAATTTAAATAGTAAAATATACTGAAATATATACATACTGAATTCGATTGAGTTTATTCGTAAAAAAACATAAATTTGTATAAACTGTATTTACTACTAAATTGTTCGACTTTAGAGCTATGGTGTATTTATAAAGAATGGATGGTTGACAATATACATATAAATATTTATCAATTGTGCTTTTAATAACACTAACACAAAAATATTATTTATATGTTTATCTTACTTTGATTAGACGTTTTTCCTCAAAAGCAAGCTAGTGAGAATATTAATGGCTATATAAACTAAGGTTACATTATTATCAAATGTATTATTCGTTAAGATTTCATACTAGCTGCACATCTAGTGAACATATTGGTTTCACAAATTTTAAAATAAAATAAAAAGAAATCATGGATAGGTGGTGCCTTTTATTTTTTGTTGTTCTTCAGATAGTATTTTTGTCATCTGCTGCCCCAGTTGCCGAGGATAATTTAAAACCTGAAAATGAATTGATTTCGAAACAACACAATGCTTTATTAGTAAAACGAGAGATACGAGAGCCATGGATGAAACCAGGAGAACACTATCACGAAGGAATAAAACATACTTATGAGTTTCACAATGGTCCTCATAAACACCAATGGCATGTTAGCCCTGACCATCACCACCATCACCACCATCACCAACCTGGACATGATAAAAATGGCGGGGAAGATAAGCCGGCTACTGACCCCACTCTTGATCTGGACGAAAATGCTGAAAATGTAGATGATGATTATGTTGACGAACGATTTGGAAAAAAAGACACGGAAAAAGAAACGCCCAAAAGATACTCAACGAAGTGAGGATATGATTGCTTGTGTCAGGATGATGCTTATATATATTTTGTGGAGTAAATTGTGTAACTTAACAGATTATGTGTTTTCAAAATATTCATTTATTCATATTTTTCTACACATCCGTTTGTCCAAAAATTAGTTATAACTGTTATTATCAATATGCGACGTAAGAATTTTAATAAAATCATTCAACAATGTCAAAAAATTTTGCGTAGAATTGCGCAAAAAAATGTTTTGTGTGAATGTCATTTTTCCCCCCTCATATTAGTATTGTAGTTTGTTGATAGATGGCAATGTTTTAAATAAAAAATGTTTCATACTGTTTTTATAATATAGACTGTGGAATGGAAGAAGGACGTAACCCACAGTTTTTTCAAAACAGCTTTTTTTCAATAATCACAATATATCAAACTTGATGCACGTTCTACCAAAAGGATGCAAGCTGCAAATGCCGAATTAGTATCTAAATTAAGCTTTTAAGTTTGAAAAAGATGACCTTATAAAAAATTAAAACCAAGAAAAAAGACTGAAATAAAGGTTTTTCTTAGACAATTTCTTTAATTAATATAAGATTATGTCAATTAAACACCAGTTTAGAAGTCTCCGTGCACTTCAAGGTTGTGTATGATTCATAATTTGCATATGGCCCAATATCATTTGGACACGTTTTTTGCGCCTCCAGTAAAATTTGATCTGTGTGGGTTACGTCCTTTTCCCTTTCCACAGTCGATATATTACAATATTATAAAATTAAACCATCCTTATCAATGTGTACATAAAAAATGACCTTAGATAACATCAATTATTTTTTAATACAAAATACATGTTATGGCATGTTTTCTAGGAATGGGGGCAAAAAGTTTATATATACCACCTATACAAATATGTTTAATACAGTAAAGCCCCCATTTACACTAAAGTCGGGACCGTGTAATTTGGAGTAGTGTAATTGGGGAGTGAAACTCATTCAAAATTAGGGATTTTGTTTTTTCTGCGAAAAATGCAAAACTAAGATTTCCCTTAGTTTTGCAAAAAAAAAAAAATGGACGAAATATTTAGTTACTAAGTGATAAAATGCAAAGCGAGCGCAAAATCCAGTACACAGACAGTCGCCCGTCTATGCGTGTACAGCCTGGCAGGTGTTGAATACACAGACGCTAGCCAACATTTGACTGTATGTACCGCACAGACGGCCGTCTCGTAGTAACGACAATGGCATTCAACCGTTCAATCGGGGGATTTGCGGCGAATATTTGAAGTCAGCGCGTAATTCGGAATAGTGTAATTGGGGGTTCCACTGTATACGATTTCATTATTGTAGCAAAAATCTAAATTTTATTTTGACAGTGTTTCTGTTTGTAAAATTTTTCATTTCGATGTCTTCGTCGACAAATTTAGTAGTAGTGTAAAAATTGCAGTATTTTACGGCTCTTTGTCCAATCACAGGGGACAGGAAGCAAAAGTAACAAGATAGCAAAAGTTTAAAATGCAATTTAGATTTAACGCAAATTTGTAATCACAAACCAACGGGAATAAGGTTTTGGCGAAAGTTTTCCAATAAGGGGTTGCAGCGGTCAGAGTGCTTTGAAGATATTTTTGTAAAAGATTGATGGACGTTGATAAGAAACCGTTTTTCGTAGTAAAGGTTATATTCCTTCAAAGCCTGAAAACGGGTGACCAAGATAATAACTACTTACATTCATATTAATTAATTGACGTCACACTTTAGAAAGGGGTTAAGCAAGGTGTGACGATTTTGAAAAAGGGAAGAGGGGTGGAAGGATAATATAAATACAGTGGAAACCCGAATTACGCGCTGGCTTGAAATATTCGCCGCAAATCCCCCAATTACACTGTAGCATTCCATTGTCGTTGCTACGAGACGCGGCGCATACAGTCAAATGCTGGCTAGCGTCTGTGTATTCAACACGTGCCAGGCTATACACGTATAGCCGGGCGACTGTCTATGTGTTGGATTTTGGCGCGTTTTGAATTTTATCACTTAGTAACTAAATATTTCGTCCATATTTTTTTTTTGCAAAACTAAGGGAAATCTTGTTAAAAAAATAAGGAACGGTGACGTCTAAAAAAGTCGCAAAATGGTTCAAAAAGAGGACTGGGTGTATACTTTCAGTAGACCGGAAGAAATGGATATCAATTTCAATTATAAAACGCTGCAATTTAAACAGCTAATAGTATTTCATTTAAAATTTTCTTTTTTAAATGAACATTCATTTATTATATCGTTCTTATATATGAATTTATTACACATATTATATGAACCGCTTATTGGCACAATAGCTTTAGTTTAATAATACAGATTAAAAAAAAGACATTTCTCTCCTCTGTGAACTCCTTATTACTTCTAAAATACGTTTGCAAAATGGGGTTGTATTATTCCTTGAGTTATTCCGGAGGTCTTTGTTGAGCAAGCAAGAAAATGACAAATCCAGTGGCGTACGGTACATGATGTAAATTTAATATTATTCTGATAATTATTTAAAATAATAAGCATTTTAATTGACTTATGATATGTAAATAATAAATACATTCGAATATTGTTGTTCCCCATTCTTATTTATTCTTCGAAAGCGAGGCGATTGAATGAAAACATTTTTTTTATTGAAAATGAAATATAATGAAGATTAATCAATCATCATGACATTTTTCCGAAAATTAAAATTAGATAAAAATATTTTTTTGAATTTTCATCAGTGTGAAAAAAGTACACTCTCGATCAAAGTCTCTTCTAAGCTGCGCGCGCACTACAAGACAGTTATTCAATTCATATTTGATCGGTCCGCGCAGCTAATCTCTTGTCTAAGAGGGTGCATTGCTCTCGATTATCTGGAATAATGAATGATAAAGGTAGTCCAGATTATGAGAAATCCTGATAATTGAAAAAAGTCAGTTCGAGTGCATTCGCGCACTGAGTAGTACCGGAAGATGCCGAGAAGCGAAACCCGGGTCGTGTTCGACATACGTCGTGTACATAATGAAAATAATTCTAAAGAAAAAAAATATAATTTAAGTTTGAGATACTAGAGATGTCGGGTCCTATAGTGTAGCGGTTAACGTTGTTGGCTTCCGTGCCGAGCCTCACGGGTTCGAGTGCCAGTACGAACAGCATTTATCGATATCGATGTTTGTAGGCATGGGTGCTTGTGGTGTCTCCCACCCTTCCAATCGTTCAATACTGAGAGCGATTAGTTAATCACCAGTCCTGTCCTAGCATTGTCCATCTATCCCTACTACTCTATTTGGAAAAGATAGATCGAGCGAATGAGTAACAAACAGTTCTCGTAGAAAAACTTCTGTTAAGATACCTCCGCTATGAGGCCATATGCTTCACATTAGAAGCGGACAATGGATAAAAAAATGAGATAATTTTTTGACCATTAATTGCTCGGAAATTTAGATTTTTAGTGACTTGATAATTAAATTCTGTTCTTTTGAATCAGTACTTCAATATTATAGCGATATTTCATTTTTTCTCATTACTAGATTTGGCCGTGTTTGACACTGAGTTTCTAATAATAAATATATTCATATTTAACGCTTTTATACTGAAAATAGAAATTCCATTTAGATATATGTATATCGACTGTGGAAAGGAAAAATGACGTAACCCACACATTATTTTACAGGAGGGACAAAAAACGTGTTTCGATGATTTTGGGCCACATGCAAATTATGAAATATACACAACCTTAAAGTGCACGGAGACTTCAAAAATGGTGTTTAATTGACATAGTCTAATATTAATTAAAGAAATTTTCTTGGAAAAACTTTTTTTCAGTCTTTTTTCTTGGTTTCAATTTTGACAAGCTCATCTTTTTTCAAACGTAAAAGCTAAATTTAGACACTAATTTAGCATTTGCAGCTTACATCCTTTTGATAGAACGTGTATCAAGCTTGATATATTGTGATTATCGAAAAAAAAGTTTTGAAAAACTGTGGGTTACGTCCTTTTTCCTTTCCACAGTCGATATATAATATAAATACAGACTGACTGGCAGATGAATTAATATAAATATATTATATTAAAATATATTATTTACGAAATTATTGTTCGTGAAATGATAATAAAGTTAATTGAGTTTTCTGTTCCGTTGTTCCCTAAGCGAAATGAATGGAAACCATTGTGATGAGCTGACTGAGATTTGCATTCGGATCAAGATGTAATATCGGAATAATCTTTCGAGAACAACGTCAGAATGGTCGCCATTGTGTGCTATTCGGCTTTCGAACCAGTCATTCCAGCCTTGTGAAGAATATTATGGCACTAAGTCCACCTTTCTTTAAAAAAAGATTACGTAGAGGTATAAAAATATTAAGGATGGTAAAAACTCCATTGTACGCCAACTACGTGGTCAAGTTTCAACCTCGTTGACTAGAACAGGAAGGTCACGGGTTCGAATCTCAGTATGGAGAGTTTTTATAGATCGATTTTTCAATTGATTTATGGATTTCTGTCCGAAGCCATGGATGTATCGCAGCGGTGGGCTGGCAATACGTTAACAAGGGGCTCACTTAGTCTCAAAGCAATTATCGGTGTTCTGGGGAAGGAGTGAATTTGCTTTTTACTCCTATACAATTTATATGCAATACGTTAATTAGCAATCAATTGTTACTTAATACACTTATAACATGTAACATTATGCAATTTACCGTAAACTTTTCAATCTAAACAGCTAAAAATTTACTAGTGTGTATACTGAAGCTGTCGTAGATAATATATAAGTCAAAAATTGCAGTTAAAAACAATTTTGATCTGAAAATATTGTTTTCTCATAAATTAACTCGAGGCTCGCCGGCAGTAGTAAAATTTAGCAGGGGGCTCGCGCGAGCCTCCTCCAGCCCACCCCTGGATGTATGTGATGTCTTGAATTCCCTTCTGCCATCCATCATATTTCGAAAAAATAGCGTGAGAGATTAGCTAATCACTATTAGCTAATTCTATCCTACCCTCTAAGAGTTGAGCAACTGAGTAACAGGCATACATTCTAGTAAGAGAACAAATGTACCATTTTGGTAAAACAAGAAAAAGAAAAAAATGTATAACAAAAAATGAACTGAAGTTTATCACAAATGCGACCATCGGTGAGTTGCCAATATGTTACCAAGGGCCTCGCTTAATCTCAAAGCTATTCACGGTGTTCTGGGAAAGGGGTTAATTTTTTTATCACACATCGATTAAATTCAATATCTACAAAAGCTTTCGGATTTTATGTTGTATGTTTATAGTATCTAGCAATATGGAATATGCTGTAAAATAAACGTTTTTTCAATTGATAAAAAATGCACCTCAGATTGGTGGAGTAAAGAGTTCCAAGATTTACGCTGAAATTGGTATCATTTTTTCCCACTCCCAATCCACGTTTGAAACGTTATATTTCAACTGTCGTAAATATTATAGCCTTAAGAAATTGCAATAAATAAAGATTTGATCTAAGAATACTGTTTTTTCTTAATTTAGTAAAGGGCTCGCTGGCCTAAGTTAAAATTAGCAAGAGGCTCGCGCGAGAGCCATAAATGCTATAGATTTAAATGAATTTTTGGATGACTTGTCCTAAGCTAAATTTGATTTGAGTTGTGAATACGTCCATGAGTTTGTGAGTGATGTTTTCAGCCCATCTTGTACAACTTACTCGTAAAAGTGAGCCGAAAGTAATCTACTCCCTTCCTCCCGATCTATTATGATGAAAACTAAATTGAATGCATACTTCATGTTAAATAATAACCGATTTTATTTAGCAGTGCTATACGTTCAAATTTTTATTTAAATCATGTAAACGTGTCTTATATTATAGATAAAGCAATATTTAGTATGTATTAATAATTATTAGCACAACACTAATAACGAATACGCACTTAACACCTTCATGCTCATGATGCGTTCAAAGCTAGTTGAGCCATTAAATCATTCAAGCATTTTAAGCACTTATTAATAGAATGAGGGTAAAAATTAGACCTAGGATATATTTTCAAGCATATATACATTTTTAAAATTATTTTTTAGGTTCGAACATAGGTTTAAATACTGTCAATAAACAGTGAAACTGAGATGCCATCATAGCAGGGAATGTGATTTTTTAGGATAGCATGTTACGGGTTAAAGTGTTAAATTAATGATGTCACCAAAATATTTTCGGAATGACAAAAATAATCAGTAATAGTTTCGATGGATTCGGTGGTGACTTTGTGGAAGTTCATTTTTACACACAAGCACTCGTACTTAAACAAGCATTTGTGAAAGTAAGATTGTCTGAAGATGCCTCTGAAACAGGCAAAACACGGGTCACAGTTTGTAGCACAATACGTGGAATAATATAAGTTGTTTTATATTAAGATAATCGGTGCTTAAAAATTATTTGTTTACTAAATAAAGAATAAGTTGAGTTTAATAATTTGTCGAATACGTAAATTTGGGTGTCCAACTAACGCATAAAATAGTGGTAGAAAAAAACTTTACCTATGCTAAAATTTCTCTTGACGATAAACTCTGAATATTATTTCTGGAGTTAATTATAGAATCAAATCACGTCCTCCTTTGAAACGGGAACTGAAAGTAAAAAGTGTACTGATTAGGCCCCGCCGACACCACAAGTCTAAGGAGCTTTCTCAAAGCTGTTTATGTCATTGCTAATTTGTGCTTTTAGTAGTTTGGTCACACGTCTTCACTTACCGGAGGCTTTCATTATTTTAAAAGCTTTATTATTCGACAGAACTTTTTATGTCGCACGCATCAATATTCAATAAATGTAGCCGGAAATACTCTTAAATCACGATTTACGAAATTCGTTTCGAATTGATTTTATTATATTTTTTTAACCGTGTCCGCTACCTAATAATATTAATCATATGTAATGACAATAAAACATAGCATTAATTTTCATACAAGGTACCAATGTAACTCGAGTGCATTTCGACTTATTAATTCTCTCCCGATAGATATGAACATTTAAAATAATCCTTTTGACGTTGGGTGTTTTCGTCTTCCTTTTGATGATATTTTTTTTACTTAACATGTGGCACTTAATTGGTAAATCTCCAGTGTAATAAAGTAAACGAATATTTTAGTTCTACAGATATTATTTTATGTATGTTTGATTGTATGTTGACACACACTATACCAGGGGTGAGAAACCTTTTCATTTCTGAAGGCTACATAAATTTATCTGATTCAACATAAGGCAGCAGTAAAGAAAACGTTGACTCCCTTTTTTTTCCACTGTCGAACATATAATGGGTTGATTACGCTCTTTTTGATCAAAGTAAATATATTGCATTATAAAATTGTGTATTTATTAAAAAGTATCTAGATTAATTAAACAAAACATAGGCACAAGTCAAAAAGCCGCATCAGAGAAGCCAAGAGGCCGCAGGTTCCTCGCCACTGCATCATATCCTCTTATCCAATCTTATATGATAATTCATATTGTAAAATATCGTATTATATACTAAAAAAAAAGACATTAGTATTCTTTAAAACGATAACAAATATGGGATTATTCAAAGCAAATTTGTTTAAATTTAAGTGATTAATTCTAATTAGTTAGGTGAGCGTCTTGTAAGGGTTTTAGCAAAAGTGATTGATCGATATTGGTTTGGTCATTAAAGATGTCATTGTCTTGATTATGTATATTGTTTCTAGCTGTTCTAGTGCATTAAGCTTAGGTGATCTTCCTACAAAGTTGTAAACATGTGCTGCATTAAAATTTGTAAAACTTGAAAATATGTTATATATATATAATTAATGCTTCGTCACCTGCTGTGGCCCAGTTGGTTAGAGCTTGCTATACCGATCACGCAGGTCTGGGTTCGATTCCCGGTCAGATCACAGTGAATTTGAGAATTATTCAATTCAAAGTTGTGATCGAAGACTGGGTGTTTGTAATGTCAATTCACAATATTTCCTCTCCTCCCATCCTTTTGATCCATTAATAACTGGGTATAGCAATAGCGATAAGTCAACCAGCAGTCCCTTTCTAGCTTTATCCTTCATTTCCTACTACTCACTTTGAAAAAAAGTAAGGTTGAGCGACTGAGTAACAAACACTTCTCGTAGAAAAAAACTTTTGTTGAGATACCTCCATTAGGAGGCCATATGGTTCACATTGGGAGCGGACATGGAATAATAATAATAAAAAATATTGGTTAACAAAATATTTTCATACTTTCATATTTTTAAATTCCATCACTTTAACCCTTTGCCCGCGTCACCAAATTAAGCGAGCACGCCCTGTACGCGGCTGCTTTTTTGCGGATTTTGTTATCGCGTTTTCGACTATAAATATAGGTTGTAATATTTTTTCAACTAATCAAATATGTTTATTGCCACACAAAGTAACTTTTTCCATATTAAAATACAAAACATTTCTTGTATTTTCGGCTTAATTCAACAATAATCAATCTTCATACAACTGCGGCGTGACGTCGCCATATTGCAAAATACCGCCACGCGCGACCGAGAACACTGCGCCACCACCATACCATGCTTATAATATTAAATTCTTGGAACAATTTAAATTTCACCCGCACTCGATCACTTATTTACACTATCCAAAATCTTGCATTGGTGACGTATGATTAGGCGTGTTCCAGAAATAAATTATTTTAGCCTATATTGAATCTTTTTTGACAACTTCCATCTATTGAATTTGGTAAAATATACATTTAGTAATATTTTCAACCAAGTTATACAATTTTAACACAATAGATAGCTATTATATAGGGTTTGAAATTTCCATGACATCTATACATGTCACGCGCGCTGAGGGCATGTTCGCTAGGACATGCATAGATGTCATACTCGGTGAGAAGGTTAAATGAGTGTTCATCCATACAGTTATGTAATACTAACATATATTAACGAATATGGAAGAGCTTGAAACATCTTTAATGCAAATAAACACCACACTTTTCTCAGTATTTTGGGGTGCTTTTTTTACAGAGTATGCATAGATTTTTGTTTCAGAGGATTATTAGATGATTCCAATGACCCAGACTACTTGGTTATATACGGAGACTTTTACGAAGGAATGGACATAAATCGCTGATACTTCTAATGTGTCGGGATCGAATGAAGCCCTTTGTTTGTTATTTTCTTGTTATTAGGATATCCGTTAACCGCTTCTATATTTTTTTGTCTAGAAATCGTGTTAGAACAAATAATTTGTGTCAAATAAAGTATTACTAATTGAGTCCCAGAAAGATAAAGTGAGCCAACTAGTAAAATGGTAAAACTTTTTTCTTGGACATCACGTCTTTACTTGGTATTCTAGTGGATTGCATATTTTGTTTCAACGGAAATAACACTATTGCATTGTTTTTAAATGAGGTTACTTCACTTTTAAAATAATTTAAGACGTGTAGAATATCATAACACATCTATCAATTTTTTTAAATTTAATTATCAATTGGCTCACTTGACCTCTATCGGGCCCAATTGTTCTTTTCAGTGAACGTTTTTTTGTAAAAAAAGGTTTGTGTTACACACGATTTTTTAAATTACTATTTTGCGCTCTTCTGCTTTCTTTATTTTTTAGATTTTCTTCTTCTATGACGTATCAAAAAATTGTATTTTTGGCAACCGCTATTCAATTTTGTGAACAGTATTATATTGAATATTTGTCATCTCCGTTAAAAATTTTGGTCTCCAGATTGCATTGAGAAATATAAAAAAAAATAATGAATTATTTGTAGTTGAAAATATTTACGTAATAAGGTAGGTAGTATCACAGTTTCAGTATTAGTAATAATGCGAACGAAACTTAAATACTTCGCAGAGGTTTTCCGTTCGTTCGAAATGCATTGAAAATATTCAATACAACAACTTTTACTTAACAGAAAAATGTCCACTGTACTTCTCACGGATGGTTGTTTGGCAAAATTGTAGATTTTTATTCGTTTGACATGCAATACCGTATTAACTACAGCTTAAATTATCAATTGCAAATCTGCCTCTTACTTACTAAATTTAAATAAGACAGGAGGTTCACCACCGTTAAATGTATTTGATATAAGATTTACCCCTCAAAACACAAGTTCTTAATTTGCAATTCGTACTATTATTGTTTGTATCTAAAAATCTAGTGTCCAGAGACCTACTACACTAGAAGACCGAAGCTTAATTTTATAATAGAAAATTTAAATTAACTTTGATTATTCCACGTATTGTGTTACTAACAGTGACACGTGTTTCGCCTCTTTCAGAGGCATCTTCAGACTTTGGACAGACAGGTAGAAACTTTAATATTAGAATTAAAGAACATATAAGATGTCTAAAAAGTAACAATTTTTCTGAGTTTGCCAATCATTTAATTGAAAATAATCATAATTTTAATCAGATTTGTAATTTAGAAATACTCCACCGAGTAAATAAAAAGGGTTTAAAGATGAATAGTTTAGAATTTTAAGAAATTAATAAAACTCTTAACAAAAAAGAAATATTATTAAATAATAATCTTAATAGCACAGGTGGTTCCCCATTACTTTTCCAATTAACAGAGTAATCACCAATCTAGCTGATTATTGCAGCTCATTAGTTTAATGTCGTCATTAGTAGTATGATTAAATTTGTTTGCTCTGTTTCGATTTTATAATCCCCTCTTTGCTTCCCTTAAAAAGGAAAAATCCCAATCTGATTAATTGCAACTCATTAGTATAATTATTTGTTTGCTTTATTTCGATTCTATACCCCCCTCCTTGCTCCTCTTAAAAAAAAACCCAAAAACTTCATTTTCTAATTTCATAATTTTAAAATGTTAGAATCAATCTTGCTTCATTACATAAGCAAACTTTGCGATAGTAAGTCTGAAGATGCCTCTGAAAGAGGCGAAACACGTGTCACAGTTAGTAACACAATACGTGGAATAATCAAAGTTAATTTAAATTTTCTATTAAAATGAACTTCCACAAAGTTACCGCCGAAACCATCAAAAGTACTTAATTTTATAATTGACAACTAAAGAATAAAAATCAATGTTTATTGTATTAATAAATTACCTCACGATGGCTAGTCGGAAAACTCTTCTCAAATAACCAAAACAAGTGTCACATTTTTTAACACAATTAGTGCAATAATAAAGTTATTTTTTTACCATATTCGCTCCCTATGTAGAGCATATGGCCGCCACGCGGCACCTCCATTTTTCCTTGTCTCCCGCCAATTGCTTTGCTTCCACCCATGACATGTCAGCATCCTTCAGTTCCGCCGAGTACAACAAAGTAACCAAATTAAATTATATATTATATTATTATAAAAGAATTTGTACAATATACACTGCCGAATCTAATGAGAGCTAATATCGTTTTAACTGAAATGATTTGTGATAAAATGTGAAGATTTTATTAATTTTGAATCGGAAACCAAATATTTTCTCCAGTCTGTAATATCTACGATGACAAAATCGATTATTTTTTTCTCACCTACAGAAATAATGTAAAGACTTACGCCTGCCTATGCCTTCCTATATATCAAGTAATGTGCTTAAAAAACTCTTATGTAATAATTCTACATTTTTATTAGTAGGATCAGAACAGGTTTCACTCACAATGAGCATTTTTAACCGGTTCTGGTTTTAGTAAATGATTGTAGAATTATCAAAGAAGAGTGTTTTATTTTTTTAGCATCATACCGTTCCACCAAGTATTGACAGCGGATGCCTTAAAAGTACTGTATTAAAAAAAGATTTTGCTAGCGGAAAGCTTTGCAAGACGAACAAAAAACACTCGTCGAAATTAGTCTTATATGATAAGCTCGAAGAGTTTTCTTTGACTTGGGCAACCAGTGACTAAACACTGGTAAAAGTAGTTAGAGAATGTGGATAATGCAGTGGAAGTGAGTAAATGGTATAATATTAAGCCATTCTATTTTGAAATGAAATGAAACTATGTAATATCAAATGATAGCCCGTGCGGCTATATCAGAAGTGAGAAGACAGCTTTCTGAAAAGTATTGTCGTAATGTAAGTTTACGAGACGGAGAATATTCTTCGAGTTTTGTTGAAACACTTTTAACGCGGTTCAGTAACGAGCGAGAATAATTTTCTAGAAATGTTTATATGCACACTAAGAACTGTGGTGCCCCTGCATAGCCTTATTGCCGGAGAATTTTTCTCCGTTTATTATATCCATCAATAATTTATACGTTTTCAATTGGTATTTGAAATGAATTTGATGTGTGCTAAAACAAAATGGTCTAAAAAATACTGTAAGTGATAAAATTATGTTACAGATTTGGTATATTGAAAACGACTTGGTGCCAAAACACAACGTGGAAAAACAGAATAGTGAGAAAAATGAAAACATCATATTTTTTTCGTAACGTTTTTAACACGTGTGTATAGAGATATTGATAGTTTTAAGCTGAAGGCTCTTAACGGTGCTGTATTGCAGGAGAAGGTAAAAAAACAACTAAAAATGTATGATGCTAATAAGCCTGGATTATAATCCTATAGTCAGTAGTAGGGTATCCAATCCCGGAGCCATTCTGTAATTCTGGGATTGACGGGATTGAACGCTCAACATGAAATCGTGTATAAATCGGGATTTCGAATTGACAACTTTTGGTCTGCGAGTAGGACATCAGAATTTTTCATTTCCAATTTCAAAAACCCAGGAATTTACCAATTTGCCCAAAATACTCGCGTGACGAAAATTTCTCAATCCCGAAATCCCGGGATTGGTACGGTCGCGGTTCCTAGATTTCGGGATCACAAAACAAAATTGGACGGGATCCGGGATCCCGGGATTGGAAACCCTAGTCAGTAGATATATTATATAATTTATTGCTTGATTTTATTTCGTTATTCGTATTCTAACATGCTGAGAGTTAAATATAAACTGATAAATATAAACTGATTTGGTTATTCAGTATGCAAAATTCAATAATTTCATGGTATCTTTTTTGATTTCTATCACAAGTAAGCCATTATATATAAGTTAAATACTCGGATAGAAAGACAAATGAAGTAAGGATACCTCGCTTTTATTCAATTCGATCGTTTGAATGAAATATATCGTTTCTTTGAAGCTTTAATTTAAACACAAAAATGATCAAAGCTGATTTAAAAAAATGAGTAAGGCTATTATGGCTTTCGCGGAATAATTTATTGCAGTCAGCATTTTTAAAAAACATCCCTTTGAAAGGTGGTTGTATCAAATCAGAGGAGAAACCTCCAATTGAGGAAAGCGATTCTCATTAATTTGATCAAGAAGGATACAATCGACTTCAATCAAATTTATATTTTGATACCTTTACGTAATTATTTGAAGCACATTTCTAAGAGAATAGCCATGTTTTTTTTCCAATCATGTCTACTCGTATTTAAGAGTCTTAATGAGCATCTCAAAATAAGTTATTTTTACTAAAACTGGTTGGTATTCAATCGATTAATCTCTCTTTTTGGAGAAAGAAAAGATCGCATGCATGGAGTGAAAATTGATAAGATATTTGTACCCTATTTTTCTCAATTTTTACAATGGACATTAGACAGGTAATAGAGAAGGGGTGTAAAAATCACAAATATCCTGTTTTGCAGTTGGATTGTCGACCGCTGGTCTATATGATCCATATACATCACGAGCGGACGTATATAAAAAAAACAAATGTAGTATATAATTTTTGCATCATGAATTTTATCGTATAATTTATTTACTGAATGTCAGTTCAAGTTCATCCATGCACTTGAACGCCTGAAGATGCCGAAAGTGATAAATCTTGTGTTTATGTATATTATTTAAACGATTAAAATTAAATATATTATATAATATTATTTTTTACCGCATTATAAATGTAATGAATTATTATTATATATGAAGTTCGAAAACATCTGTTTTAATTAAGCAAGTTTATATTTAGAGAATCTAATCTCTAGGCCTAAATGCTTTGTAGACTTTTGCTATAGGGTAGGTGTGCTTCTGAATATTATTACAAGCGATTCCGGTACAAGGGATGATGAAAATTCTCACTCCGTTTTCTCACATATGAGAGAGTTTGAAATAATTATACGACGGTGCAAAAACGAATACGTATTAATTAGAATGAGAAGTTTGTATCAAATAATCGCATATTGTGTCGTCTGAAATGATACCTAAAATGTCATATCTCGAAAGTTGCTGGGATTATTCAACTTTACATATTATTAGATAACGGAGAGGTGTAATGTGAAAAGCAATTATCAAAGGAGGGTGGCATAGACCAGTTGGAAGATTAACCCTTAGTTCTACGTTCGATGGAACATCCCTGGGGGTAAGTGGAATTAACATAGAATATTTTGAATAGCGTGAGATATAATGATAAACGAAAAGGAGAGTCTTAGAATATATATTTTTTCAATAATGAAGATTTTCCTATGTTTAGTACGATTTGCTATTTTAAGAATGTGCGTATTAGCTATAAAGTGACCAGCGGTTTTCATCGGTTGACGCAAAAATTATACTGTTATGTTATATTTTGATATGACAGAACAGTGTAAAAGTGTCAAAACAATCTATATCTTATAATTTAAGATTTCGACTGAAGGTGCTTGGTGTAATTTCAATATTAAATTTGAATCGTTCAAACAATGTACATTCTCACAGATTTTGTCACAAACGACCCGGGTCGTTAGTGAAAAAAAAAAGATGAACTTCGAAACCAAGAAAAAAGACTTTCCTAGACAATTCCTTTAATTAATATTAGATTATGTCGATTAAACACCAGCATAGAAGTAAGTCTCCGTGCATTTCAAGGTTGTGTGTATTTCATAATTTGCATATGGCCCAAAATCATCAAAACACGTTTTTTGTGCCTCCTGTAAAATTTGGTATGACTGGGTTACGTTCTTTTTCCTTTCTACAGTCGATATATTCAGTTGGAAAATTCGTTTTTTTTAATAAAGTATATCTTATTTTGTTGAAAAAAAAACACAAAGATATAACAATATATCAACGCTTTTAATATGCAGAATTTATCTTATTTTGATATTGACCACAAGGAGTTTAAATGTATTCAATGAAATTGAAAATATAATTCCTACTTTATTATAAAAAATGAATTTGTACATTTTTATATATATGTCCGTTTCCAATGTGGAGCATGTGGCCTACTAATGGAGATATTTAAATATAAGTTTTTCTACGAGAACTGCTTGTTATTCAGATGCACAATATTTCTTCTTTTTCAAAGAGAGTAAGGATATAAAGGATATGGTTAGGATAAAAGTAGTGCTTAACAAATCGATAACAGTACGAGCTGACGTATGTACATTTATTGATGTATACCATACTTTATCAACCTTTTTAAGCCCGTGGTCTATCTTGAGTGTCATATTTTTCCGTGGTTCCAATACCCATTTTTTTATATAAGCAAGTTTTTCGAGACAAAATGAGTTGAAAGATTCCTAAATAATATTTATAATTCTAATAATTTACGGATTTCTCAAAATGGAAAGATGTATGACCTTTTTTTAGCTCAATTTTCTCTGTGGCCCCTTTGGATGTGCTGAGGCCCTCGGTTGAGAAGCCATGATGAACTGTCTTCTCAATAACAATTGTTATGCCGTTTTATTTGTAGCTATAGCATTTTCAAATCGAAATATCAACTTTTTCTAATTAATAAAGGAATATTGTATATTCTAATATTAAAAACCAGGCTACCAATTTTGAAAGACCGGTCTTTGAATGTTTCAAATTTTGCTTAAAAGCTGGTTTTTAAAACTCGGTTTTTGAAAACCCTACAGGGCACTATATGCGGTTTTAGTGAAACGACGTCACGCCGTCGTTGAAATCATGCCAGGGAAATGTTTCAACTAAATGGTAAATTTGTCTACCCTGTCATGATGGGGTTAGCCGAGCGAGGGAGGCAGACATTGTACGAGAAATGAGGGCGATATTGCGAAGAGAAATAAAGTAATTAGGCTCGGAAAACTGTATTAATTTTTAAACGATGTACTTTGTTGCTCTTCTCTGTAATTAAATATTAACAACTCTGAATTCAGTAAGTGTTGATGTATGCATTGAATACATCGTCATAAATATGATTTGAATATGCTAGCGATAACGGTGTTACCAAGCTTTTCGATTGAAATTATATTTTTTTAATGTCATCAAAATTAAATACATACATTGTTTTTGGGATTAATTTTTTATATAGTAACTGTCAAATGAATAATAATAATAAAAAAAGTTAATGTTATTATTAATGTATTGATGGATAAATACAATATATAAATAAATAGTGTGGTTTAGTTGATATGCGATTTTTTATTGAAAACAAATATTAGCTTATTTTTTAGCAAGCCAAGTCACATATATTTTTTAGAATATAATAATAAGAAATATTTTAATCAACTGGAATCTTTTTAAAATCTTATTAGCTAGATTGTTTGAATTACATGAATGTTTGTAAATAAATCATTATATTTTGTCTTAATTATAGGTGTAGTTGTAGACCGCTACACCAACCCCTAATGAGTGATCAATAATATGGAGTGTGCGGAGTTTTGATATGATATGCAAGTCGGTTACAAGAAAACTTTAAAGCTTCTCACCTGGGGCTGATGATGGCAGCTGAAGAGTGACGTGATGCTGCGTCATGCATTGAAATCAGATTCAATTCCTGTTGAGTCACGTACGACCCGCCCAAGTCTTCTGTCGAAGGCAATGCTTGAGATAAGTCTTGCCAACACCATATTGTTGCATACAACCTTGCGCAAGAAATCATATTAACAAAACATAATGCCGTCCCATATTAATATGACAAATATTACACGACAAATTTGTAATAAAAGTAGATTTATTAAATGTTGGTAAGATACCTTGATAAATTCTCATTTACATGCTGATACAAACATTGTTGACTGTTAATAAATAAATTATACCGCAGTGTAAAATGTATGATAGAAAATTAAAATCATCATATGATTAAACCAGGGCTGTGGAGTTGGAGTCGGAGTCGCGGTATTTTGGCTGGATTCGGAGTCGGAGTCGTGAAAAATGAGCGGCTCGATTTTTTTTGAAAAATATATTTGATGATGTGTATTTAAAAAAAATAGTCAAAAGTGTTAACATTTCATGCTTGGCTGACTAAAGATGATCTGATGGTGTACATATATATAAGTTAAAATGAAATTATAAAAAAAATCCTCGGAGTCGTTTTTTCTTCACGCGATTCCACAGCCCTAGATTAAAAAAATATCTGTAACCAGACGCATTTTACCTAGTTAATAGTATCATATCGACGCACAATATTTCTAAAAATGAATATAATAATTATTATACTCTGCTTAAAAATGCTTGGCGATGATTTCTTATGAAACGAAATGATAAAACAGTATTTTTTTGTATTTCATCTTTATTGGCTTCGAGAGCAAGAAGTCGCATCTTTTATACTTGCCGCTTTCAATCGATTTCTGGATTTGCATTAAAAGAAATGGTTAAATAATTTTTTTTCATCCCATCTTAACTATTTAATATAATTTTTAGGGTGATCACTCTCAATACTTGGTGGAAAGGCATTATATTAATAAAAACATAATATTCATTTGTACTTCATTCCACTTTATTTAATAGTTCAGGACCGGTTTCGCTCGTTCCGAGCATTGTCAAATGATGACATTGACAATGCTCGCAATGAGCGAAACTGGTCCTGACCTTTTTAATAAAGTGGAATGAAGTACAGAAGAATATTGTGTTTTTATTAATTATTTAATATCAGATATTCGAAACGAGACGTAGAAGGTGGAAGAAAACAACCGGTTAAACATAAGTATTTTTCTAACCTCAATCTAAAACAAATATCTCCACTAGTTAAAGAAAAGTATCGTATTTTAAACGTTCGCTAAGAAGTTCATAATCTTCACAATAAAAGGCTTAAACATGGTGAATAGTCACTTTTAAGGTGTCCACTGTCAATACTTGGTGGAATGGCATTATAATAAAAATAATAAAACATTTTTAGTACTTTTTCCACATAAAATTTATTAGATCAGGACCGGTTTCTAATTTACTAAACGAACAGCTTGTATTTGCATCATCGCCTTTGTTATATCCGTTTCATTAACCTAATTCTAGCCTATTAAACTTCCTTTTTTGTACTGTTTTATTTCTTTAGAATTTTAATTTTCTCAGTTTGCTTTTATTTTGTAAGAATTGATATTGCCTTTATTCTTTTCGCAGGAATCAATTTTGTTGGATTGAACTCTACTGGATTTTCCAAACTCAATTTGGTTGACAGACATTAAGATTAATTTATTATATACACTAATTGTTGGTTTTTACTTTGTTAATGATAATTCATACTTATTGGTTTTTGTTGTAATAGTTTTCATTGATAAGTGGTATCCAACTTTTTATTTATAGTTTATTTTCCTTGTATTTTGCTTCAATTCTTTTGCTAGGTTGTAATACCAATTGTTTGTCATACCTTGTTTTTATCACTTAACTTTTGTATAAATATCACTGTTTTATTGTTTTTCTTATCAGTTGACAATGCTCATCATGAGCTAAACCGGTCCTGATCTAATAAATTTTATGTGGAAAAAGTACAAAAAATGTTTTATTATTTTTATTATGGTGAATAGTTGTGGGTTTTCACAGTTCTTCTTATTCGTGTGATGACTAAAATTCTATTTTAAAGAAAATGTACGCGTAATTAGGAAAATATAAGTGCTTTTTGACTTCTTCTTCAACCTTAGTACTTTTTAAAAACTATAACCCTCCCATCTGTGGGTCAGGTGAAGTGTAATGTAAGCCTTGATGCCTTGATTTTTTCTGAAAACTGTGAAAAAGAAACTGTGAAGATGAGATGAAACGCTACAGGACTTAATATTAATCGGTTCGTCTTCTACTTTTATTCATCTTTATTTTGGTATTTTACATGATATTTTCTTATCGCGGTAATATGATCTATTTTTTGTTCTTTTATTCCTCAGTTGGTAAGTGGGAAAGATATGGATCAATGAGGGTTTAAGGAGAAAACAGATCAAGGAAAGTCAGTTGGTGTGTAATTATGTCAGGGTTGGTCCAGTGTTAAGGTCTCGATCAAGCCAAGACATGTTCGTGATTTTTGACAATGTTTTTTTGTGTATCGTTTGTAAAGTCCAAGTATGTCTAATTTGTTTGTTGATTGCACTGCAGATTTTTATTAATTAAGGAACGTTTACGCATCTTTTCTATGCGAAATTTCAAACAACGATTTCCTTCGCAATGCTATCAGCCACTTAGACGTAGCATAATCTTTCTATTCGAATTCACTGAGACAATTAAATGTACTTACTGTTCATAATAAGCATTGTCTGTTCAGTTGCGAGGCAGCGAAGTAAGCAAATTATTTTCGGAGGTAGTTTCTGAGGTGTTTTAGCAGAACATTCACTGCTCATAAGTCTCGTCACATCATATCAACTGCTTGTTATTTCAGATACAGTTGCTTTAAATTACATCACAAATATCCTTAGACATATTCATTAAATTATGAATTAATAATGCAGTGATTTTAATACTTCAGTCATCTAATTAGCAATTACGCTTTTCTTTTCTATATTGATTTAATTAACATTGTCATAGAAAAACTGCTTTAAAATATCGACTGTGGAAAGGAAAAAAGACGTAACCCACAACTATCAAATTTTACAGGAGGCGCTAAAAACGTGTTTTGATGATTTTGTGACATATGCTAATTATGAATTATACACAACCTTGAAGTGCACGAATACTTCTAAACTGGTGTTTAATTGAAATAATCTAAACATTGATTAAATAAATTGTCTCGGAAAAATCTTTATTTCAGTGTTTTTTCTTGGTTTTAATTTTTTACAAGGTCATCTTTTTCAAACTTAAAAGCTAAATTTAGATACTAATTCGGCATTTTCAGCTTCCATTCTTTCGATAGAATGTGTGTCAAGTTATGTACATTGTGATTATCGAAAAAAAACTGTTTTGGAAAATTGAGGGTTACGTCCTTTTTCCTTTCCACAGTCGATATGGTTTACAAAGCAACGTACATATTTAATTTCACATTAATTATTATCAAATAAATTTGATCCAGCATCACACAATTTTTCTTTGCCGAGTGTGTGACGATTTAATAGTTGTTTAACTTTTCCGTTGGTTACTACAACTCTAGGATCTCTGTTTCCCGTCAACATCCTTGCTTGCTCCAAAGTCAAGGCATAGTCTCATTCATAACTCTGCCGAATATATAATACTATTATGGAATACGAAGTAAACAACATGCTTTAACCAGGCTATGTATTTAATGTTTTAATTTTAGACGTAATAAAAATAAATATAGAAATAACAGTAATGTGGCTAATACGGTCATGAAATATATTCAATGGAATTTTTTACGTCACTTGAGATCGACTAAACGTACAAACCTATGCTGAAAGCTTCAATTGTGATTTTTTTAAAATATGACATATAAGTTGCTGGGGCTTGAGTCCGACACCATCTAATATCTACGGCAAAGCTATTGCTGTTAGATTACAGATGCCAATACATCTAAACTAGGATGTTTGAAGCAGCGGTGGGCTGCCAATACGTCAAAAAGGGGCTCGCTTAATCTTGAAGCAATTCTCAGTGTTCTGAGAAAGGAGTGAATTTTTTTATCATATCTATGCAAATATATGAAATACTTAAATAAGCAATCGATTGTTACTCAAAACACTTATATGTAACAATATGCAATTTACCGTAAACTTATCCATGTAAATAGCTAAAAATGTACTATTGTGTATACTGAAGTTTTCGTAGATAATATATAAATTAGAAATTTCAGTTATACCTATACTAATTTGATCTGAGAATATTGTTTTCTCATAAGTTAACAAGGGGCTCGCTGACTGTGGTAAAATTCAACAAGGGGTTCGCGCGAGCCCCTCTGAGCCCCACCAGCCCACCCCTGGCTTAAAGTATACTTCAGTTAAAAGATGTTCACTATCAATTATTGGCGGAATGCCATTATATTATAATATAGAACACTACATTTTACTAATTTAAACTGCATCAAAATCGATTAATGCTTCCGTTAAGGCGTGACATCATTTCAAAAACCACTGACGTTTGCGTTAAATTGCGACATTTCAAAAAATCCTGACTTGACCCTTGGTTCTGGGCGAATAACAAACCAAATTAAGCTTATAATAAAAGCTTATAAAAAATATAAAAAAATATATAAAGTTATACCTTAAAGATTGTAAGAGATAACAGAATTTATGAAAACAATAGTATGTACTACTTTTATAAAAGTATTTTTTTTATTAGATAATTGAAATTTATAAAATTGAAATGTTTGACTTACTGCATTTATTTTTTTAAATATTTTGTTTAACCAGTGATTCTTAACCTTTTTAGTGATCTTTTTTCAGTGACTAGGCTAATTTTAAGTGCATTAAAGCAAGGGCGTCCAACCTTTTTTCGCCCTGGGATCGACTTCTAACATGATTCCTATATTAATTTTATTTAGGGTTTTTTCCCTTCTTCAAACTTAGAAATGTTTATTTTAAATGCGAAATAAATATCGTAAGATTAGTATATGCTTACAAAATAATTCAATTTTTGTATATTTTATGTTTAAATTATATATTTTTCGAAATTCACGGAAGTTTTCGGGATCGACCGATCGATCGCGATTTAACCGTTGGACACCCATGCATTAAAGATAAAATTTTTTGAATATTTAAAAATATAAACTTTTTCCGCACCGCTCCAAACGCTTTATCGTACCTCAGGTGAAGAACCACTGATTTAAACTATTATTTAAATTTTTTAGAAATTAAGTTTTCTTTTAGCTTTCGTTTCACCAATAAGTCGCTATGTAAAATATTTTTAATGATTTATCTGTAGTGATATTAAAATGTATGCAGGTACGTTAATAAGTGAAACCAATTAGGATTCTACAAACACAAGAAAAGAAAATCGTTGTCAGGTGGCTGCAGGTAGGACGGAAGTCACAATTTATGGCGCCCTCATATTCCCTTAGTCCCGGGAAATGACGCACGACTTTGGGGGAAAGTCCCTATATATTAAATGAGACACTTCCCAATAAGAATATCAATTGTTCTAATAGGACATTTCGCCCATAATTCTCGCCAATAAAACACAACGACGTTATTATGAATATTGGAAATTCCACGTACAAGAATGGAGCGCTTCGAAAAGAAATTGTAAAAGAATCGTTTCTTTACTGATAACGGAGAGTTGTTTTTACTTTATATATTTATATGTATTATATATTATATACACATGCACAAAGATAACAAAAGGAATATATATTTATACCCTTGCCCGTTTTTAATATGTAGAATTATAGTCAAACAACACTATTTATAATAACTGTAATTTTAAAAGAGAGCAGAAAAACGTTTTTTTTTATTATTATTTTACAAAGTAGACGTTTATTCGTAGGGTTTAATTTATCGTGTATTGTCAGTTTAAATTTCTTATGGTTATTCTGATTTTTTAGGTATGGTCTTAAAAAATATGACACAAGAATAACTGTTTGTTGAACTTTACTGGTGATTAAAAAAATATGAACCTATCTTTGCTTGACTATCGTATACTCGAGAATAAAATAAATATATATTTAAATAAAAAAATAATAATATTGTGGTCAAAGTTGTTTGACTTTAAGCCCCTGAACTAATAATAAATTTTGTTATATCCTGTTCTTTACTTTCCAAAAGTAATACATTGATAATTTGTAATTATTTTGTTCTGTACATGTAAATAAATACAAATAAAATAATGGAGTAGAGCTGAAAGGATATAATTAAGACTGGACAAGTGGTAAGCTAACAGAAAAAGCAATATAAGATGCTTTCCTTAGCGGTATTCGTACCTGTGAGCACCGCAGCCAAAGATAACGGCTTGGATCACTCGTTCTTTAAAGAGCAAGTTGTACACAATGCAAATGTAGCTCAGTTGTAGAGAGAGATTTTCTTTAATTAATATTAGACAATTTCTTTAATTAATAATTACGATTATATAAATAATGATTTAGTTAATATCAGATTAAGTCAATTAAACACCAGTTTAGAAGTCTCCGTGCACTTCAAGGTTGTGTATAATTCATAATTTGCATATGTCACAAAATCATCAAAACACGTTTTTTGCGCCTCCTGTAAAATTTGATATGTGTGGGTTACGTCCTTTTTCCTTTCCACAGTCGACATAAATGGTAACAAAACTTATAATATATTAAATAGATAAATAAATTAGATTCCATTGAAACTTTTAAACATTGTCTATGTTCTTTCAAACACGAAAAGCTGAGATGCAATATACATTTTGAAATTTTTCTCAAAAAATTAGAAAAGATTTTTTTTTGTTTTAAATAATTTGAGCAACAATTTGGGTTTTTCATGTGATACTTGTGCTGTAATATATTATCTACGTAAAGGTTTATTAGCAATTTCGGTCAATTTTTAAGCCCTTAAAAGGGAAGATTGCAGAAAGCCGGAGAATTTTCTGCAAGAGATATCTCCTGATAAGAATGAAGCTTTCTTACCAGATGTTTTCAACCTATTGATCATTGGTGGACAAAGTTTTGTGGCCAGGATAAAGTCAAAACAAGAAAAATATGCCACGAAAAGAATTTATTATACAAGCAATAAATTACACTCACCGGTGGTAGCCTGTAATTCCTTAACTATACTTAACCCATTTAGTGTTCATAAAAAATATCAAAAGCACTACAACAAAATCCTTTTATAAATATATTTTATTGATGATAGAAAAAAAAAATATTAGTATAAATGTCAAAATACTACAGAGTAAATTTGAGTTTAAATTCTCTTGGAAATATGATTTCAAAGACCAGTTTTGAAAAACCAGATTTTTCGTTAATTTTGAAACGTTTGAAGCCCATTTTTTTCAATTTTGTTCAACCTTGTTTCAAATATTTAAAAAAAATCATGATTTTTTTGACATGAAGTTGTCAAGGTTTATTTTATTTATTAATATTTTTTTACTTTCAAAAAACATATTTCCTGACGAGGAATAACACACAAAATTGCAGATTTGCTTTGTAACAATGTAATAGCAAATTTAATTAACAATTTTATATTTATTATCCTTTTTTTTAAACTTCGAAGACCGGTTTTCAAAGCCAGTTCCGGTTTTAGCCAAATTTCGGGAAATGTGATTCGTTAACCGATTTAAGTCGGTTTTTGTATAAGCCCTACCGGTGATCACATTATTTGTTCATGTCTGGTTAATGACAAAACCTATAATCGAAAATGATTTACAATATATTATTGTCAGTAAAATATCCTCTTTATTTAAAAGCACCTGCCAAAAGTCTAATGTTAACGTAATTTTCTAGCTTCATGTAACAGTGCGAAAGATAATGATGCAATAAATGTAAACGGCTCTCTTCCTCGAAGAAGGTGAAAGAGTCCGCCATCCCTCTCTAGACCCCTCCGTTTGAGAAGATCTGGCCCCTCACCGAAAAGGCCGTTTAAGGTAATGGGCCCCATAAATAATTTTTATACGAGGCAATACTTTTACATGTGTTAACGAGAGAAAAAAAAAACATAAAAAAGTCTATTAGCAATAGAAATCAATTTGCAAACTTGTATCGTTTCTCAGACGATAAATGGATACTGCGCCAAATAATTTATTATGCACAACACAATTTTTAAATAAGGATATCTTGTAAAAATACATTATAATACGTCGTTCATATTCCACAGATTGTAGCTTATTTTGTTTCACTAAGCTGCTATATATTTTAAAATTATTTGCGATGGTAATAAGTTATTTCTTTTAATATTTTATTATCCTTCTACGAAAGAGTGTCGGGTCCGTGGTGCAGTGGTCAACGTTCTTGGCTTCTGTGATGGATCTTACAGGTTCGATTCCGAGTACAAGCAGCATTTTTTATAAATCGATTGTTGCTTGAAGACATGGGTAAATATTGTGGACAACGTTTCTCCCACCATTTGAATCCGAAAATAACAAAGCGTAGCGACAGCGATTAAGCATTGACAATGAACACTTTAAAAATAACAAAAACAATATTCTTCTTCTATGACAATTTCCGTTCCCTATGATGATCTTATGGCCACTTCACGGTGTGGTCATGGAGGTACGTACTGCGTGCATAATAATAAAACAATACTTTTTATATCTAGTATATTGAGAATGTGTTCGGAAGAATCGGTGTACGGAGTATTCTTGTAGGGAGAATTCGTGTTCGGAAGAATCACCGAACTTTTTTAATACGTAGGAATTTATGTTCATAATATTATAAATATATTTATTTGATTATTTACTAACCAATGACAGAAATGAGTGAAACATTACAGGGTATTCAAAAAATATCATCCATGAAGTGGTATCGTATTGAAAATAATATAACTTTATAACATAGCATATTCAGCGATTCAACGATTCTCCCTCTGGAATTCTGCATTTGCCTTCAGGGAAAATTTCCCCACCTGTCAGGAACTCATGCCCTAGTTGTCACTTTTTTTTAAACCCATGTCCGCTCCCAATTTGGAGCATATGGCCTCATAATGGAGGTATCTTATCGGAAGTTTTTTTACGAGAGCTTTTTTTTTCAAAGTTAGTAATAGGGATATAAGGATAAGGCTAGAACAGGACTAGTGGTTAACTTACCGCTCTCGCTACGCCCAATTATTAAGAAACAGAAAGGATAAGATGAAATTGTTAGAAATCATAAACACCCATGCCTTCGAACAGAAATCGATAAATCGATCGAAAAAATGCTGTTTGTACCCGGACCCGAACCCGTGAGATCCGGCACGGAAGCCAACAACGCTAAACACTGCGCCATAAGAATTGTTACAACTTCTGATATAAATATCGCTCGTCAATCAATAAACAAATATAAATATTTGTTGATGTTGAGCGGCTTTGTCTCGTGGTGTTTCGTCGACTACGCATATGTTTAACAATTATTTAGTGGATTTTTTTTAAAGCATCAACTGTGTATTTTACATACTGTATTTATTTTTAATGATTGACATGACATGCGTGTTGATTAAAGTTCAATTGATTAATTATTAGGCAGTCATAATTATTATTAGCAATAGCGCTGACATCATTTTGTGCTGACATAACATTTTTTAAGCAGAATAACACACATACCTTTAACATGGTAAATACGTTACAAAAATAACCGTGTATACCACGGTTTCTCAACCGGGGGGCAGGTAGCACCCTAGAAGCCACAGTGAAAACAAAATAGGGGAGCCACAGCACAGTTTTGGGGGACCACAGGCAAATTCTGGATGAGCTAAAAAAAAGGTCGCGCGTCTTTTCATTTTGGGAAATCCGTAAATTCCTTGGTAAAATCCGCCAGCGAGCAAAATTTTTAAAAAATTTAAATCTTAAACATTCAACTTTGTATTTAAAAAACGGGTATGGAGGCCACGGAAAACTATGAGACTCAAAAAGGCCCACGGGCTTTAAAAGGTTGAGAAACTATGGTGTATACATTCGCGAATTTTCATAGAATAATTAAAGATCGGTTCCCTAAATAAAATAAAACATTTTAATAAAAATTGTAATAATAAATACCGTATTCCTCGATAAGCAAATTACACAAAATGTTATACTTAATAATTTTTTTAATTAATAAAAAAAATATTTTCCCAAAATCATCAAAACACGTTTTTTATGCCTTCTGTAAAATTTCCTTTTGTGGGTTACATTCTTTTTCCTGACCACGGTCGATATAATATAATAAAAGCGACGAAAAGAATATTACCGAAATCGTGTACATATACGTAAACGGATTTAAAAATATTTTATAATTGGAAAGTGCGTTGAAATGATACTTTTCAAACTATAAGCTATATCAAGTTAATATGCATACATCGTCAATTCGTAAAAATTGATATGTGTGGGTTACGTCATTTTTCCTTTTCACAGTCGATATATATATGTATATATTTTTTAAATAAGTAAATACAATTTGGAAATAAATATTCATTTATAAATTACGAGTATTTTTCAAAATACTCGAGTATTGAGTACTTGAAAAATGGACGAGTATTATCGAGTAACGAGTATTCGATACTCGAATTGGAGTCTCTATTCATGACACTAGAATTGAACATGGGTGGAATATTCGCATTCACAGATTTTCTATTAATATGTAATATGTACGAATACTTGCAAATAATAATAAAAAAACGGTTGGCAAATCTGACACTTAACTGTATTCTTAATTATTCCGTTTCCAAAACATCATAAAGATATGTAAGGTAATAGACAGTCGTGAAGTATCTAATCAATAACGGTTCCTTTACTATTTAGAGAACGGACAACGTAAAAAGTATTAAAATGTATAATTTCATTTATTATGCAGCAGAAAAACTTAACGCAAAGAGAATGCCCTGCACTCATTTACGTGGTTTAATGCAAACATTGTTCTCGCGGGATTATGAACGATATAAACAGTGGTATAACACTAAAATAAAATGCAGCGCAGTGCACATTCGGTTGCAGTGGTGGAGATAAGTGCAGTTGCGCCGTCCCGCCTTGAAGAAATTGCGCCCGCCTCACACGAAGGTCCCCGAGGGTTACCCCTCTCCTCAATCCGGCCCTGTTTACACCGGAAAAATGCACCACCCGCGGAAATCGTCCGGAAGCGTAATTAAGAAGCTACTAAATGAGATTTTTCTAAGAAATTTAGATTCTAGGGCAGTGGTTTCCAACCTTTATGTTGCTAGGCCTCCCTTTGAAGAAAAAAATATCTTCGCGCCTCCCCATCTTTTATTTCATATAGTAATAAAGACACGTTTTAAAGAGTAAATAAATATTTTGGACTCTTCGCGCCTCCCAGGTTGGAAATTGCTGTTCTAAGGTATACATTACGGATATAACGAATTTGGGTAATTATTCGACAATTTGATATCAATGCAGTATTTTACAAGCGTCAAAAGATATCGAAAATAATCATTAACGTTTTTGGCTTCGGTTACGGAGGTCACGGGGTCGAGTCCCATTACAGAATGTTTTATAAATTGATTTTTCAATTGATTTATGAATTTATTTTGGAAGACTTCAATGTTTGTGATGTCTTGAATTCCCCCCTACCACCCATCCTATCCTAAAAATGGGGTGTAACGATTGTGATAAGTGATTGGCTAACCACTAGACCTGTCCTAGTCTTATCTTTTTATTCCTACTCTCTTTGAACAAAAAAGACAGATTGAGCAACTGAGTAACTAGCAGTTATTGAAGAAACACATCTGTTGATCTAAACTCCATCAAGATGCCATATACCCCACATTGGGAACGGACAAGGTAAATTTTTTTATTAAATCATAATGCAGCAAAAACCTCAATCATCAGGTTATCTGGGTTATCCTCAAGAATCTGGGTTATCAATAAAAACATATGAGATAAAACAAGCAGTATAAATGTTTTTATTATTATTGAATCATTAATTATATAAGAGCTAGCATTTCCGTTTGAAGCTGCTAAACAACGAATATTATTAAGACACTTTTTTCCCAAAGATATATTTATATACATCGACCGTGGAGAGGAAAAAGAACGTAACCCACACATAGCAAATTTTACAGGAGGCACAAAAAACGTGTTTTGATGATTTTCGGCCATATGCAAATTATGAAATAAACGCAACATTGAAGTGCACGGAGACTTCTAAACTGGTGTATAATTGTCATAATCTAATATTAATTTAATGATTTGTCTAGGGAAAACCTTTATTTCAGTCTTTTTCTTGGTTTTAAGTTTTTACAAAGTCATCTTTTCCAAACGTAAAAGCTAAATTTAGATTCTAATTCGGCATTTGCAGCTTGGGTCCTTTTGATAAAACGTGTATCAAGTTGGATACATTGTGATTATCGAAAAAAGCTGTTTTAGAAAAACTGAAGGTTACGTCCTTTTTCCTTTCCACAGTAGATATGTATGAATATATTACTAAAATTACGCAAATTATCAAATCATTGAGTTCTATAAATTTGGTATTCAAAGAAATTATGTCGCCACGTATTATATAAATATTCTAATGCAATGTCTTAACGGTAACATTGAAAAGACATATTGCTTATTTAAGAACAATATCATGCATTTCGGATAAATATAGTGGGAATTTTAAAGAATGTTGGGTGGTAACGAATTCATGTATCAACCAAGGTTACGTTTAGTTACATCGTATACTTTTACTTATCCAGGATCATTATTTAAAAGCTTGCCAGAAAAAATTCAACTTACATTCTCATGTACATAAAGATCGAGACACTTATTTTGGACGGTCTGAATAACCGTTTTGTATTATAAGCTTTTGACGGTTGGTGTAACTGGTATACAGTTCCGTCTATGTTCACGCTTGTTGTATTTTATTTGTCAAATGCTTCACTGTTGTCATCATATACGTAACTTTGGTTCTTATAATCGTTCTGTTAAGCTCATTAGATGAAAAAAAGTGGTGGGTCACTGGTTAGAGTTTAACTTATTCTGAATAAAATTCAAATCATTCAAGTTTTTACTGTCAAATTTTTAGACTAAAGAAACGACGATTGACCTGGCTTTAAAATATGCTGTAGATGACTCAAGAGAGTCTGAGTCCTGATTGTCCCTTCTTTAAGCCGGATGGACCCCGACGTCGTGGAAGGCCACTGATGACCATCCACTGGATGTACTCTACGGGACGCTGGGATGACCCCGGAGAAAGCAAACTTTGGAGGAATTTGGGGAACTTTGGAAAAATTGGGGGCCGCGGGATTTCTCCAGGGGCCGCCGCAGATCATGTTTTGTATTGAAAGTTTTACTAAAGTGAAACAATAATCAACAATTTTATTTTTTAATAAAAAATATTCTTAAATATTTTTTACGCCGTGTTTTCCCCTTAATTTTCCAAAACTTTTTTATGCGATTCTGGGTTTCAAAGTCATGCGGAATTTGAAATTCATGGAACGTATCCCCATATTTTGTAAGGAATCCAAGTCTTTTTTTATGCGATATTTCGTGGAACGCATCTACCGCATAAAAAGAGGACAATAGTAACGTTCTCACGTAGTATTAATGGCACAAATTCAAATTTACTAACATTTCTACACTAACTTTACCTGCTATATAAAGTATATTTTTTTTACCAAGAGATATTGGGATTCGAATATAGCCCAATGAAAAGCCGCATTTGAACACGTCTGGTCTGGATCTATAGACCCATGAGAGTAGCTCATCGCTGAGTAGCTATTCATATAAAAAACACAGGTTTTATCATTTTTCCAAGTGATGCGATTAATCGATTACCAAACTAATCTTGAAAGCTAAAACTTAAAAAAGTGGAGTAAAAGTAAGCGATGAGCTACCTTCTCTTCTATCACGTATTTTTTCTGACCCTCTCCAAAGAAGATTATGTAAGATAACTCAAAAGGGTTCCGTATTTATTAAAATAAATATTTTTTACACTAATTTCATGAAATCTATTTGCATCACATCAGGAGCGTATATGGGCATGTCAAAATATTTTAATATTTGATAATTTTTGTACTGATTTTTTAAATAATTTTAGAATTTATTTGTTATTCAAATAAAAAAAAATGTCTCGTGTAAGCTTACACTAGTTGCAAGTTTTGGCATGATAAGATAAATCTCGCCTTTAAAAAGTCGTCCCACCACTCATTCGCAGAAAAATATTGGCGTTGCAATCAAATATATTTCTTGCAAATATAATTCGTAATTATACAAATTGTCGTAAACGAAACAAGTGAACAAAAGTTAAAAAAAATGTCGAAAGTGAAATTGTTCTGCAGTTTGGTATTGTTTTCATGGATTAGTGTAGCGAAATGCAATGCAAATGAAAACAACGATGGATTAGTAACTCTCAATGATGAATTTAAAACTGAGGTGCCAAAAATTCAAACGAATCCAAAAATGACATTATATCCTACTGATCCAGCTCTGATTGAATATCAACCCCAATATGCATCAAAATATCCATCTCATTATCCTTATCAATATCCTCCTCAATATCCATCTCAATATTCTTCTAAAACTCCTTCTCAAATTCCTATCGGATATGCTCCTCAATATCCCATACAATATTATAATCCACAAACTCCTGGACAATATCCTTATCCAAATTATCCAAATCCTCAGAACTATCCCCTTATTCCCATGTTATATTATCCAGGTAAAAAAAATCAAATTTTTCCGGTGCAATTTCCTCCACAACATACTACTCCAAAAATTGAATCTTCTACTTCTATAACTCCGGAAACGACAAAAAGTTTCTGTGGGACGAAAATTGATCACGTATCATATTCTATTCCGGAACAATGATTTTATTAGAACTCTAAACAAAGCAAAAATTGAGAAATTCTTTATAATGTTTTAAATATAATAAAATAAATTGTTTTATCTACCACTCGTGTTATTATTTCATGAACGGAAACCAATGAAGTAAGACAGTGGATTAAGTATTAAAGTTTTATTAATAGGCTATAGATTAGGAATACAAAAATTTGTGCGAACCGATTTTTATGCGCCCGCTAATATTGGCCCAGAAGGAAATGGTAGGTAACAGTGAATTCAACTTGGAATTATTTTTTACACACATTCAAGTGGTTCAAAAACAGTTTGAGAAGATATTTCTGCAGTATACGACTATTGAGCCAATGGTCTACTTTTTTGTCAATGCATTTTAATTGCCAAATAAATACAATATACATAGCTTCATGCACTGCATATTTTTGCCAAGTAAAGGTACACGAACTATAATTAGACAATTTTGGAAGTTAATAATGATATTGTATTATTTCATTAATATTAGAGAGGGGCTTGTTGAAAAATCCATTGCTGAAAAAAGCGGCATACAAAATACATTCCTTTTTCTATTCAATGTATTTTTACTAAAAATTATTTTCAAACTTCATAAAATCAAAGTATTGATCTTCACTGACCAATGAGCATCTTGATGATTGTTTGCTCTAGATTAATTATACAGCGTCAAAAATTCGGCAGAAGCAAATAATAATAATATACCACTGAGCCACTAAAAGGTAAAGTGACACGCCAAGGTCCCGAAGGGTTACCCCTCTCCACGATCTGGCCCTGTTTATACCTGGAAAAAATGCACCACCCGCGGAAATCGTCAGGATGTGTTTTATTAAGAAGTGACCAAATAAGAGTTTTTGTAAGACATGAAAAATTGCCCAAGTGGAATATGTCGGGTTGCAGTTAAGATCGATAATACGTGGATTTCCTGAAACATTAATTTTAAAAAGTTTATTTTTATTTTAGCGATTATATAATTGTACACTTGGTCCTTTGATGATATTTTGTTGTGGTCTATTATGTATTGAGATCAACTCGAAGAGAATTGACATCACAAACACTAACGTCTTAGGTAGTTAATTTAATTTGAAAAAAAATCTACATTTAAAATTGACTTTACCGGGAATTGAATCTTAGCCCTCCTGAAAGGTAGAGTAAGCTCTAACCAACTAGACCAGTGCTTCCCAACATTTTTCATGCCACGGACCCCTAAATCTGAAAAAAATAATCTGCGGACCCCAGAATTTTTTTACCATACTTTATCACAAAGAATGTTGAAAGAATGAAAATTTTCGCGGACCCCAGGTTGGGAAGCACTAAACTAGACCACAGTGATCGACTTGTGTTTTAGTATACAGTAGATCCTCTACTTACGCGGTTTCGAAGTTACGCGGATGAGATTAAAAAAATAATAATTGTTCGTTTGTGATGGATTTCGTAACAAAAGAATTGAAATAAAGCTTAAATAAATCTTAATACTGATCGATTATAATAAGTTCACCGACGTTTGCATGTCGAAATATTTCGCAATCGACAATTTTAATAAATAATATTTGATAATTGTTATACTGTAATAACTGACGTTGCTTTTTTATAATTCTGAGTTAGTTTGTTGCGAGGAACAATAATTTATCTCGTGTAAGCTTACCAGTGTTCCAGTTTGCGGTTAAATTTAATGGTTGTCATGATAAGATAAGTCTTGGTTTTAAGAAGACGTCGCATCGTTTATTCGCAGAAAAATATTGGCTTTGGAATCAAATATAATTCGCAATTATACAAAGTGTCATAAATGAAAGAAGTGGACTAAAGATAAAAGCAATGGCGAACGTGAAATTGTTGTGCAGTTTGGTATTGTTTGCATGGATTAGTGTAGCAAAATGCGATGAAAATAACGGTGATTTGTTAACTCTCAATGATGAACTTCAAACTGTGGTGCCAAAAATTCAAACGGAGCAAAAAATGACATTAAGTCTTCCTGATCCAGCTCTGATTCAATATTCACCTCAATATGCATCTAAATATCCATCCCAATATCCTCCTCAATATCCATCTCCATATCCTTATATAAATCCATCTCAAAATCCATTTCAATATCCAAATCAATATCCTCCTCAATATCGTTCTCAATATCCTTCTCAAAATCCATTTCAATATCCATCTCCATACCCTTATCTAAATCCATCTCAATATCCTTCTCAAAATCCATTTCAATATCCAAATCAATATCCTCCTCAATATCTTCCTCGATTTCCGTCTGAAACTGGATATGTTCCTCAGTATCCCTCACAATATTATCCGCAAATTAATGGTCAATATCCTTATCGATATTCTCCCCAGTACCCGCCCCAGAATTATCCCCAAGCTCCCAATATATTTAATCCAGTACAAAATAACCCCATTTTTCCGGTGCAATTTTACCCACAACATACTACTCCGAAAATTGTGCCTACTTCTTCTTCAACTCTGGAACCAACTACTCCGGAACCGACAAAAATATTCTGTGGGACGGATAAGTTAAACAAGATGTTAAATGTTTAATAATTTGTTGTTTAAGGAAAATGATTTATTAGAAGTCTTAACAAAGCAAATATAGAAACAATTCTTTGATAAGTTTTAAATATATGATATATTGTTCCATCTTCCACTAAGTGTTATTATTTCATAAACAAAAAATAATAAAGTGAGACAGTGGATGAAGTATTAAAGTTTTGTTATTAACGCCTAGATCAGTGGTTCCAAAATTTATTATGCTCGTTGACCCTTTTCATAGCGAAAACCAGACCCTCAAGTGAAATAATAAATTTAGTTTTAATGTACTTTGAATAGTATTTTTTTTATCCATGTATGCTTCCAATGTGGAGCATATGGTCCTTAATGGAGGTATCTCAACAGAAGTTTTTCTGCGAGAAGTGTTCGTTACTCAGTCACTCAACCTCTCTTTTCCAAATTGAGTAGTAAGGATGGAGGGATAAGGCTAGGGCAGGATTAGTGCTTAACTAATTGCTCTCGCTACGCCCAGTTGAATAGTTAATGGTGATGTTATTTTTTTAAATGAAATTAATGTTGAATTTATTAAAATTATAAATTTTGTTTAAGAAAACAAGAACCAACTTTTTTCATTGAGATGGGTGAACCTGATGGGATGATGTTAGTTTATTTATGGTTGTGAGTAACATTCGTAGATCCAGTACCGGCGCGAGGTTATTTGGCGCCCTAGTCTACGGTTATTGGCGCGCCCCCTTTTTAACAAACTATGGAATATTTATTTTATATGCATGTCCACTCATAGTGTGGATCATATGGCCTCCTAAAAGAGGTATCTTATATAAGTTTTACGAGAACTGTTGGTTACTCAGTCGCCCAACCCCTCTTTTTCGAAGCATATAGAATACGATACATAATTATAACGAACTGTTATTTTTGTTCAGATTATAAAAATTAATATGACTAGCTGTAAGCCCGTTGCCCAGCAACGGGAGATTTTTGTTGCATTGTGTTTAATTTTATTTAGTTTAATTTAATTTAATTTAATTTAATTTAATTTAATTTAATTTAATTTTAGTTTATTTAATTTTATTTTATTTAAATTTATTTTATTTTATTTTATTTTATTTTAATTTATTTTATTTTATTTTATTTTATTTTATTTTATTTTATTTTATTTTATTTTATTTTATTTTATTTTATTTTATTTTATTTTATTTTAATTTATTTTATTTTATTTTATTTTATTTTATTTTATTTTATTTTATTTTATTTTATTTTATTTTATTTTATTTTATTTTATTTTATTTTATTTTATTTTATTTTATTTTATTTTATTTTATTTTATTTTATTTTATTTTATTTTATTTTATTTTATTTTATTTTATTTTATTTTATTTTATTTTATTTTATTTTATTTTATTTTATTTTATTTTATTTTATTTTAATTTATTTTATTTTATTTTATTTTAATTTATTTTATTTTATTTTATTCAAAAAAGTGGAGACTGGAAGGTGTGAAATGTGGTCGGACAGACATTATCGGCTATTAATATATAGAATAGCTGTAATCCCGTGGATCATATGGCCTCCTAAAAGAGGTATCTTATATAAGTTTTACGAGAACTGTTGGTTACTCAGTCGCCCAACCCCTCTTTTTCGAAGAATATAGAATACGATACATAATTATAACGAACTGTTATTTTTTTTCAGATTATAAAAATTAATATGATTACTCAATTTATGCGCCCTCTAATGATGTGCGCCCTAGGCGATTGCCTATTTCGCCTGTATGGTGGCGCCGGCCCTGCGTGGGTCTCCACGAGGACTTATTTTTAGCCGGAAGTCCACGTCTACTAAATAGGAAGACGGCACACTAATCAACATTTAAACATAAAGTTGGATAAAAAACTGGTATCTGTTTTTGTAACCAGAACTTGTGATATCTATGTTCAAATATTGGTTTCAGCTCCTCATTTGTGGATAATTTAATAATTTGCTCCCGTATTCATCTGAGTTTGTGGATCTGCTTCCAAAAGGGTCCAACACCCAACCCGAATATATCCGGATAGTTTCAGTTTTACAACTCGATATTCGAATAGTTGATAACGACGAATAATTGGAATCCCTACAGTAATGTGACAGTGAAGTCTTTTTACTGTTTCTGTCAACAGATTGATTATCAAAGTAAAACGTTATTATTATTATTATGTTATTAAAAGTGCTTGAAATAGTTTAATCAAATGTAGTGTGTAACGTTTCGCACCCTAGTTGACTAGTAAAAGCTGTTTGGTCTTAATAATATCTATATATTAATAGCCGATAATGTCCGTCTGAGTGTAAGGACGTCCTCGACCTACCAGTCTCCACTTTTTTAAATAAAATAAAATCTATAATAATCACTTTTCACTTTTCACAAATGTGTGCGTACTGATGTCATCGGGTCTTTTTCTTCTTTTACGAAATTTATTTGTTAGCGTATTTAAAAATTATTTGAATAAAATATATATACTACGAAAAATGATTGTTAGCAAACGTGAACATTATTCCAAAAATTCAATAATTTGCAATTTAAAAACTGCAGGGCTGTCGATATATGCGCCGAGGTCGATTTATGGTACTATGAAAAATGATTGTTAGCAAACTTGGACATTATTCCAAAGATTTAATAATTTACGAAATTTCTGCTACTACGAAAAATGGTTGTTAGCAAACTTGGACATTATTCCAAATATTAAATAATTTACGAAATTTCTGCTCCAACGAAAAATGGTTGTTAGCAAACTTGAACATTATTCCAAAAATTCAATAATTTACGAAATTTCTGCTACTACGAAAAATGGTTGTTAGCAAACTTCAACATTATTCCAAAAATTAAATAATTTACGAAATTTCTGCTACTACGAAAAATGGTTGTTAGCAAACTTGGACATTATTCCAAAATTCAATAATTTACGAAATTTCTGCTCCTACGAAAAATGGTTGTTAGCAAACTTGAACATTATTCCAAAAATTCAATAATTTACGAAATTTCTGCTACTACGAAAAATGGTTGTTAGCAAACTTAAACTTTATTCCAAAAATTGAATATTTTACGAAATTTATGCTACTACGAAAAATGGTTGTTAGCAAACTTGAACATTATTCCAAATATTAAATAATTTACGAAATTTATGCTACTACGAAAAATGGTTGTTAGCAAACTTAAACATTATTCTAAAAATTAAATATTTTACAAAATTTCTGCTACTACGAAAAATGGTTGTTAGCAAACTTGAACATTATTCCAAATATTAAATAATTTACGAAATTTCTGCTCCTACGAAAAATGGTTGTTAGCAAACTTAAACTTTATTCCAAAAATTCAATAATTTACGAAATTTCGGCTACTACGAAAAATGGTTGTTAGCAAACTTAAACTTTATACCAAAAATTGAATATTTTACGAAATTTATGCTACTACGAAAAATGGTTGTTAGCAAACTTAAAAATTATTCCAAAAATTAAATATTTTACGAAATTTCTGCTCCTACGAAAAATGGTTGTTAGCAAACTTGAACATTATTCCAAAAATTCAATAATTTACGAAATTCCTGCTACTACGAAAAATGGTTGTTAGCAAACTTGAACATTATTCCAAAAATTCAATAATTTACGAAATTTCTGCTACTACGAAAAATGGTTGTTAGCAAACTTAAACTTTATTCCAAAAATTCAATAATTTACGAAATTTCGGCTACTACGAAAAATGGTTGTTAGCAAACTTAAACTTTATTCCAAAAATTGAATATTTTACGAAATTTATGCTACTACGAAAAATGGTTGTTAGCAAACTTGAACATTATTCCAAATATTAAATAATTTACGAAATTTCTGCTCCTACGAAAAATGGTTGTTAGCAAACTTGAACATTATTCCAAAAATTCAATAATTTACGAAATTTCTGCTACTACGAAAAATGGTTGTTAGCAAACTTAAACTTTATTCCAAAAATTCAATATTTTACGAAATTTCGGCTACTACGAAAAATGGTTGTTAGCAAACTTAAACTTTATTCCAAAAAATCAATATTTTACGAAATTTATGCTGCTACGAAAAATGGTTGTTAGCAAACTTAAAAATTATTCCAAAAATTAAATATTTTACGAAATTTATGCTACTACGAAAAATGGTTGTTAGCAAACTTTTTTTTTATTCCAAAAATTCAATAATTCACGAAATTTCTGCTCCTACGAAAAATGGTTGTTAGCAAACTTGAACATTATTCCAAAAATTGAATATTTTACGAAATTTATGCTACTACGAAAAATGGTTGTTAGCAAACTTGAACATTATTCCAAATATTAAATAATTTACGAAATTTCTGCTCCTACGAAAAATGGTTGTTAGCAAACTTGAACATTATTCCAAAAATTCAATAATTTACGAAATTTCTGCTACTACGAAAAATGGTTGTTAGCAAACTTAAACTTTGTTCCAAAAATTCAATAATTTACGAAATTTCGGCTACTACGAAAAATGGTTGTTAGCAAACATAAAAATTATTCCAAAAATTAAATATTTTACGAAATTTATGCTACTACGAAAAATGGTTGTTAGCAAACTTTTTTTTTATTCCAAAAATTCAATAATTCACAAAATTTCTGCTCCTACGAAAAATGGTTGTTAGCAAACTTGAACATTATTCCAAAAATTAAATATTTTACGAAATTTATGCTACTACGAAAAATGGTTGTTAGCAAACTTGAACATTATTCCAAATATTACATCATTTACGAAATTTCTGCTCCTACGAAAAATGGTTGTTAGCAAACTTGAACATTATTCCAAAAATTCAATAATTTACGAAATTTCTGCTACTACGAAAAATGGTTGTTAGCAAACTTAAACTTTATTCCAAAAAATCAATAATTTACGAAATTTCTGCTACTACGAAAAATAGTTGTCAGCAAACTTGAACATTATTCTAAAAATAAAATAAAATAAAAAAAAATAAAATAAAATAAAATAAAATAAAATAAAATAAAATAAAATAAAATAAAATAAAATAAAATAAAATAAAATAACATAAAATAAAATAAAATAAAATAACATAAAATAAAATAAAATTAAATTAAATTAAATACCATAAAATAAAATAACATAAAATTAAATTAAATTAAATACTATGCAACAAAAATCTCACGTTGCTGGGCAACGGGCTTACAGCTAGTATGGTTAAAGAGTTGAACCCTTTTGAAGCATGAAGAGATTTGTACGCAAAATAAAATGATCTGATGCAATTTGAAAGCAAAAGTGATAATGCATTACTTATATGTCATATTGGTGTAGAAATGTAAAGTGTAAGTAATTTTCACCCGATTAACCCAGCAGTTTTACACGAACTACTCAAAGTGCTAAGTATCATCAGTTTTTCATATATTTAAAGATAGGACGTAAAAAACAAACCAGGAAATGTTTTTTAAAAAATGAGCCTGAAATGTACAGAGATATGTTATGTGTGTAAGTAATGTAATTAAGTAATGACATTTTTTTATTCGGGAACCTATCAATGTTAATCACTTATAAGTATGTAATGCACAGTCAATACTTGGTTGAAAGGCATTATATTAACATACTAATTAACTTTTTTGTTCCTAGCGGGGATTATTCACATTGCAAAAAATACCAATAATATATCAAGCAGATACCTTAATAAATGCAATGCAAATATTACATGAATTTGGTTGAGGTCACTTTAGTGTTAAAAATATAACAAACAAAATCCACATTTATCTATCTCGTCAAACAAATGCGGAATAAAAGAGTATTTTTACTGTAAATTTTAGTAAGAATTTCGTACATCAATTTACGCGTTTTTTTGCAATCCTATCTACAGCTAAAATGTCGGTTTGGTTGTAATTGATCGCGTCATATTTTCGCTGCTGCTTTTGACGAAGAAAAGCTTTATAGAAGACGTTGGTCGTTTGTCACCACCTGCGCTTAACTTTTCAGATAAAAGTGCTTCCAACAAGAATGTAGCTTTACGAGTTTTAAAACTACAAGGTGCGAATGCATCTTGGAGTGCCCATAAAATTTTCGGCTAAATTAATAAATATTGAGACAAAAAATATCGTGATAATAATTATTATGAAGTATTATGTACATATTTAGAAAATAAATAAATATCAACCTGCTCTAATGACTCCGTTGATTATTTGTTGACGGAACCGAGATAAAACTTTACAAAGATACGCAACAAATTTTAATATATAAAATGATTTATGGTCAAAAAAACATAACGTGGAAAGAAATATAAATGATGGTCCATGCTGAGAACAAAGTGTGGACTAGGCCCTAGTGCTCCGCAACCGCTGTGCCGCGACACATTAGTGTGCCGTGGGCGATACTAAGTGTGCCGCAGCGCATTACTTCAGTGAAGGAAATGTCAAATAATTTGTTCAAACAATGATCAATTCATAGTTGACTAGTTGTAGTATAAAAGTGACACTAAGTATTACTCAATTGAGAACGATGTCTAATGATATTTTTGCATATACACTTATAAATATACATATATGCATATTTCAAGTGGGCTGCGGAAAACTGGTGAAAATTTTGGTGTGCCGTGGGAATGAAAAGGTTGCGGAGCACTGGACTAGGGCATGCAATCACGGACCCTTTTTGTAATTTCGTAATTGACAATTTTTTCGATCCCTGGATCCTGGATTTGCAAAAATTATCTGCGTGAGCCTTTTTTCAGCTCTTCCAAAAAAAAAAATCCCAGGAATTTATGAAATTCCCAAAAAAATATCAAAACTTCAAGGCTTCTTTTTTTATTTTTTTTAGCCCTCGTTCGTAGGGATCGGAGGCCCTAATGTGGATGGTTGTCATTTTTAAGGTTGTCAATTACACATCGATAACTCATACGTTTAACGAATCTGTCTCAATACTACCCGAGAAACAATTCCAAGTAGTGTCATACCTAGGGCATCCAATCCCGGGATCCCGTTCAATTTTTTGATCCCGAAATTCCGGGATTGAGATGGCCGCGATCCCGGGATTTCAGGATTGAGAAAATTTGAGCAAATCCCGAAAATTTACACGAAGTTGGCAAATTCAAGATGCCAAATTCCTCGGTGAGCTAAAAAAAAAAAGAGAGTTTCCGTGAGATTCTGGGAAAAAGTATACCAAATTGGAGATTTTAAATACCTCGGTGAGCTAAAAAGTCCCCGGGATTCAAAATTAATCAATGCCGAAATCCCGGGATTGGATACCCTAGTCATGCCTCTAGTACAGTGGATCTTAACATTTTTAGTGACCCGCACCCCCTTGAATCTGAAAATATATTCTCGCACCCCTTTTAAGATGTATTTGTAATACATTTAATATACACGGTTTTATATATGTCAACATAGAAACGTCACCCGCACCACCGGAAATGCTTTCTAATACTATTAAATACATGTATGTATAAATTTGACAAAATTTACAGTTTTTCTTTCTTCACAAAGTTAATTTTAGAGAATCACCAATTTTCTTTTGCTATTTGTTAATATCATTGATTTGACCATACTAAAGAAGTTTTCATACAATATTACTGAAAAGAGCGTCGCAAATTTATACTACACTATGTCGATATCTAAATTTGACCAATATTGACATATTATATAAAACATAGTTTACCTTCCATGTACAGAAATGTTATTGGTTGAATTGGCATTTGCTTGTTAGAATTCTAGTGGTGTAGTGCTAATGTTTTTTATAGACAATTTTTTTAATACAATATAATCAATCTATCAAAAATCATAATTTTTATATAAGAATATTTAGATTTTACTAGAAAGCGGATGGGTTCCGTAGTAAGTTGTTTAATTTAAATGTAATTTTGTCCAAAAAATGAACGCTCATGGTCACTCTAAAGTACAAGAAGCGATGGTCGGCCTCGGTGGCGAAACTTTTATTAGAGTTTTCTTTTGTCATAAAAGAGTCGTAAAATTTTCGTTTCTTCGCGAACACCATTTGTTGTATTGTGAGTTTATCGCGCGATAAGAGAGTTGGTCAGTTTTTCAGTAGTTTCTTAGAATTTAAAGTCAGCTATCAAAAAAATTCTCATAAAACTATGATTTGTTCAAAACTCTATTGCTCCTTAAAATATTTAAAAATGAATATAATCAGTGCCTTTTTTTGAAAAACATAGGGACCGGAACTCATTTTTTTCTAATCCGTATTCGTTCCCAATGTGAAGCATATGGTTGTCTCATGGAGTTATTTTATCAGAAGTTTTTTTTACGAGAACTGCTTGCTACCACTATTTTTTCCAAAGAGAGTAAGGATAGGGTTAAAACAGGACTAGTGGTTAGCTAATTGCTCTCGATTTACTTTGTACTGTGATTTGAACGAGATTTGAAGATTTGTCACAAAAACCAACAACATTGATCACTGCGCCATGGACCCGACTGTAAGGAAAAGGTGTTGTAAATAAGAGAATTTTTCAAAACAAACCAATATATTATGAATATTATACAAGACCCCTGGTTCTCGTCACAGAGTGAGTCTATGGAAATGGTATTGTTCTAAACATTATATTAAAAAAGGACCTAAGATAAAAACAAATAGTCGATTAACATAGATAATAATATCGATTTGAAATATTAAAATTGCAAGAAAAAAGGTGGCGAAACGCCGTTCCACGGCGTAACATGAAAATACAATTAATCTTATAAACAAAACAAAAATAATTATATTCAAATTAAAATTCAATAGTACCTATAACGATTTGAGTTCAATAAAAAAAATGTTTATTATGTATCATCGGTAAGTATGAAAAAAGTCTTAATAATATAACAATAATTAATAAAAGTTCATTAACTCTTAACAATTGAGGCTATTATTTACAAACCTGGCTCGTTACAAAATTGGTGAAACCATGAATGTAATTTACTAAATAAAAATATTTAGTGTTAAGCCAACATTTAATTGTCGTACATTTTATAAGAGAAGTTTTATAAGCTAGTTTTGCTTATTTCATGCAAAGAATTTTGAAGATTATTTTATTTTCCGATAGATGGTGTAAGGTGAGTATATTTTTCCATAATATGAATTTCTCGCGATATTGCCTCTATGAATTTCCTACAAAATTGTATTGGCTGGAAGATATAAATGAGGATTATTATGGGAGTCATTGGGCGTTATTAAATAATAAAAAGACCCAAATGTGGTCTAGTTGGTAAGATCTCAGATCTACCGGCCAGTTCGATTCCCGGAAAAGTCAATATAAATTTTATGTATTTTTAGATTTAAATTTAAAACCTAAGATAGTGTTCTTTAACCTTTTTACATTCGCGGACCGGTCAAAATCGTAAAAAAAATAATTCGCGGACCGGCGTCAACCAAATACACATCTGTATTTACGTACATTCAGTTTTCAACTTACGACTATTCGCGGACCGGCAATAAGTTCTTTGCAATTCGGTGGCGGTTTGCGGACCACTGGTTGACGAACACTGATCTAATATCTCCAATTTAAATTGATAAAAATCTAAATTTTACTTTGACCTTGATTGGTGTTTGTGACTTCAATTCCTTCGAGTTGATCTCGAGTGACATGCAAAAAAAATCTTAGCTCGTATGATCTTAAATATAAAAAAAATGTCAGCCACATATTTTATCATAGTGGTATAAACTCACGTATTAAGAAAAAAAACTTTAAATAACCACTTAGTATCCATTATATTGCATAATTATTTATCTGTTAATGAATAGGTTAAAGCAGTCGGACTACATAATGTGTAGATATCAAATTTGCAGTTGTTGAATGGAAACCTGATTCTAGACTAATTGTCAACACGGACAATGCATTTACGACAGGACGCTAATGGTTAATTCCTCTATCAGCCAGTGGTACTGTACCATTTGTATTGTATCGCAAGAATAATTGTTTATTTACGATAGATTCGTAGTTGCCTTGTGAAAGTTCATTTGGAATATAAAGTCGATGATTTTATGTAGTGATAATCACGATTGAAAACACGTTTTATGGAATATTGCGGTTCAATACGATGAGTTAAACATGGGACTGAACATCCTACTAGTGTAAAACTGTTACGCTTATTGAATTCCTTTTGTTTTTCAATGGAGGAAGGGTCCACATTACACAATGTTGCCATTAACATAAATATTAAATAAGAGAGACATGGACAAAGCAATTACTATCTGTTGATCTTTCTCAGACGACCATTGTGAAATATCTGTAAAAGGTAAACTGTCTGTAGATTTTAAAACTCATTTTGTGTGGCAGTAAATTCTGTTACAAGAATTCAGGTCTTGAATATGACCCCCAAGCCATCTTTAAAACGGTGACTACAACACTACACGAACTAAGACTTATTGTTCTAAAAACCTGATGTATTTAGCAGCCTACAAAGGACACTGATGATCGAATATAAGATTTAATAGGTAGGGTACACTGAATTAATTCTGGAGAAATTTAGACAGTTCTGGAGGCTTAGTGCCATAATATGCTGTAAAGTAAATAATGATATTCTGCACATAGTATCAGATATTTAGCAACTGCCTTAAAAAAGACAATACAGTGTATCTTCGATAGATTCGGCGGTAGCTCAGTGGATTCTGTATAGTATAGCTAATTTTTAATATATGTAAGATTAAGTTTGATAACTTTGTTATTCCACTTGTGTTACAGAATGTGACACGTGTTTTTCTTCTTTGAAAAGCATCATCAGACCATCAACAGACTAGATAGTATAGTGACACACCAGTAAGAAAACAAGTAGAATAACAATGTTATCAAATTAAACAATGTGGAGTGTTTGTTTAATCATTGTGAGATGATTTTATTCTTGAACAAAGTATTACAATGTTAAATACATATTAAAAGCCAATCAAGGTGAGTACATTATAGATATAATATAATTCTTAACAGAAAATTCATGTTTAGCTAAAGTGCAAAGCTTCTGTTATTCAGGTTATGGATGAGTTTCATAAAATATTTTTAAAAAAAGTACAACATCACAAGAATTTAAAATAAGCGATCTTCAGCTGGAGTTGTGAGATTTGCAAGCAGACCATTTTTAAAAGGGAAGGGGAGAGATTTATTTTTTTTATTGAAAAGGAATTATATTTTTTCTCCGTCCACTTATGTTAACCTACTGACTAGAGCAGGCGTAGGGAACCTGTGGCCTTTTGGCTACTCTGGTGCGACTTTCTGGCCAATTCTGTATTTTTGTAAATTCATAAATTCCTGAGATTTTGAATTCGGAATTTGAGATATGAGAGCAATTATCGAAGCAGATACAGGATTTAGTGAGCTTAAGGGTTTTCCAATACTTGATTTGCACCCAAAAACAGTTTAGAACACACAATTTAGAACCTCAGAGAACCTTATTTTTACCTCTTTAAAGTTACGCGAAAAAAACTCTAGGTCTTATAAGTCACGTAATAGTTTATTATCAATTATTGAATGGTTGTGTGCCACCGATTTACAGAATGCAGCGGTGTATATTTGTCTAATATAGCAGTGTAAGATGTCCGCTTAGTTGCCAGACTGTCAAATAAGAAATTTAAGTAATCATGGTACGAAGAAACTAAATAAAACAGTCAGCTGAACACGTTATACATGCATTATGCAAATCATAACCATCTTGAACTTAAATGCAATTTCGTGTTGACTATTTTTTTCTTTCTATTTACTGTGAAATATTTTTTCTTGCGGTATCTCACAAACGTCAGTTTACACACTTAATATAAAGTGGTATGTATTTTAATGCCATAAAATGAATTTTAAACACATGTCGCATCTACATGCATAGTAGTATTCTCATGTAAATTGTTTTTTTTCCCTGAAGTGAACGGCTGAAGCAAATATTAATTATACGAAGCATTTTTATTTTTTAAGCATAAATAACTAACCAATTAAAACAATAAAATTATATGCCATGATATTAATTGACTTTCAGAACGCTAGAATCTTACAATCAAAAGTTACAACCGAAACGTCAAGCTTGTACAGACAGTTCTGAGACTTTTCATAAATAAAAAATAGCGCGGGTTAATCGCTTAATACGTTCAAAATGCTAATAACTACTGCTACAGTGGAATAGGGATTCTATCTCGGATATCCAGATATATCCGGCCCTTTTTTACTATTCGATATCCGGATATTTGGGGAAATATCCGGATAGTATTCGTTATAATTTTTGATGAAATATTTTACAAACTCGATGAAAGATGATATGAATACTGGGGTATTTACTACCTGGGAGAAACCATTACTTAGGAGTAGTGTTTTTTATTTCCTTCCCCAAACTCGGGTATTATGAATATCTTATCTTGTTATCTAAATACTTGAATGTTCGACAAATCGGCTCGTACTCGAGGCAAAAAAATATTCTTTAATGTAGAAAATCCATTCATTGAAGAAATGCCGAAGATTTTAAATACTAAAACCAATTTAAAAAAAGGACGGAAAAGTTGGACGTGTTGTTTAAAACATTTCTAACAATAGAAACCAACATCAACAGCAACGGAACGAGTATTTTCAACAGCAGGACAAATAAAAACTAAATTAAGATCAAATTTAAAATATGATACACTTAATGCTCTCTTATTTTTAAAATATGAATTGTTAAAATCTGAATAAATGACTTATATTTTAAATTTACTCGTTTTTAATGTATTATTTTAGTACATAAATTTATATATGTAGTAATGTTTTGTGTATTTTCATACTTACTGAAACTATCTGGATATCCGGATATATCCGGATAGTTTCAGTTTTACTATTCGATATCCGGATAGTTGAAAATGACGAATAGTTGGAATCTCTACAGTGGAACCATCAACTCTCCAGAGACGAGATTTTTTAATAAAAAAAAACACAAAGTAGTTGTATGAAAACCCCGTGTGACTATATGATTAAACTCATCTTTATAGGCTACGTGTAATATTGTGTAAGGGCAATAGTAAAGACGAACGTGACCGTATGGTCACACGAAAATTCAGGGTTGAAATTTTAAATAAACGTGAAGTTTTAAAAAATATTCACAATTTTAACTCTTTTGATCAGCATAGTTTCAATACAAATATGTTAGTAAAAGTATAATTGTTTAAATAAGTTAAATTTTCGATATAATAATAACTAACAATTCAGTCCATTAAAAATAAAAGGAAACGAAAAAGGAAAAAAATGAAAAAAAAATAAAAGAAAAAAAAATCGCATGTGCTCTTGGTAGTTGTTTCCGTCCCCGCGGCTGATGACTAGCTGAAGTCTGTATCCTTACTAACCAAAATTTACTGAAGGTAACGATATTCAAGTAGAAAAAGGAAGAATAGTAAGATTAATAGACAACAGTGTGTACTGTTACCATGTGGTCACAGTCGCCCTTGGAGGGTTTTAATCCGTTCTTGGTAGCTAGGGTATCCAATCCCAGAGCCTTTTTCCAATCCCGGGATTTCGGGATTGATTAATTTTACCGAGGAATTTGAAATCCTCGATTTGGTATACTTTTTCCCAGATTGTCTCAGAAACTCGTTTTTTTAGCTCACCGAGGAATTTGAAATTGCCAATTTCGTGTAAATTTTCGGGATTTGCTCAAAACTTCTCAATCCCGAAATCCCGGGATTGACACGGTCGCGATTCCGAGATTTCGGGATCAGAAAATTGAACGGGATCCCGGGATTGGATGCCCTACTGGTAACCTTACGAATATAGAATTTGACGTACATTATATACACACAATACGTAACTTGAATTCGATTGATCTGTTTCCAGAAACATAAAATAAAATATACAGATTTGTTTTATCTGACGATCTCTTTTTATTAAGCTTAGTTGGTAGTAGAAAGGGGTGAGGAAATTCTTCGAAAGAGATAAGTTATTATTGTTTAGAAGGAGAGTCGTTAATGATTAACTATGTACATTACTTTCTGATGATTTCTGATGATAACTTTGGGGTTTGCTTTGTTGATAGTTGGATTGGATAACATTGAAAGCAGCATAGCAAAAAAATCATAACAGTTTCACAAAGAGCTTGTCCAAAGCCCCTCCGGGTGGTGAATATGAAAGCATTATTACCAAAATGTGACGAATTTTAAATTTGAAAAATATTAAGGTTTCATTGTAAAGAAATGTAGTAAAATAGGACAATTTTTTGCGTCTATGTTTTGCACGCCTCTGACTATTCTGATATCTTAGTATAATACATAGTTGGAAATGCTTCGGCAATAGCATAGTCTCATATCGTTTCAGATTTACGCGGAACAAGTAAAGGGACCATTTTCTATTTCTTTTATTGCACGAAACGCCCCACCGCTATATTCCTGTTTGGTTTTATTTATTTTACGGTAAGCCGCAAAAGGTTTTGCAGGATCGTGAAGCCTCCTGTCGTTATGGACGAGTTTATCGTTACAGCGGATAACGCATAAACCAAATAACGACACTACTTCAAGTGTATTGTCGCCCCAATAGCCGTGCCGCTGTAAAAGTTGCTCGAGATAATGTTTATAAACAGCTGGTTCATATAAAAAAGCCTCATCTGTCATTTAAAAAAAATAATTAAGAACCAAATTGACATCATATGTTAGATGAGTATTGAATTCCAAAATACATAATTGATTTCAAATATAAATATTTTTTAAAAATTTTGGAATCGAAAATTTGAGAAAATGTTGAATTTAACTGCTGGTTAAAGGATTGCAATTAAGTATTCCAAATATAACATTTGTTGAAAGCGAATTTCATATTCGAATATTGAATATTAAATTTCTACAGTATCCGAATATGGGAACTCGCTAGAATAAATGATGTGTTAATTTTATAATGTATATTTTTCACGGTAATCGTGAGATTAATTAATTATAAAGGTCTTGAAGGAGTATTATGGTGATAGAAAAAATAGCATTAAAGAAAAAATATCACGAAAAATGTGACGCCTAATAATATTTTTAAGCCCATTGACCCAAGCACATATTTAAACATTTCAAGAAAGTTACATTGAACAATAATACTTGAATAATTTATTAAACATTCAGTTATTTGAATTAAATATAAAAAACAGACGAATGTAGTGGAGTATAAATATAATCCAATAATCGATTGAAGTTCCTAATCGCAATAAAGTGTTCCCAGCTGTTTTTTATGTCCCGAATTTTTAAGGTAAAAACTAAATATAATAAACATATAAACAAGCTTAAATTAATCTTTAATAAAGAAATAAAATAATCGTGCTGGGACCTGCTTAAGAATGAAATTTAATAAAATCCCGTTAGACTGACTTAATTTTAAGATTCCTTCTTGTTATTCATATTACACGGTCTATTCTGCAAAGTAACAACGTAATTCGTGTTTAAATTTTTTTAAGTTAAAATAGACTAAGCGTTATTAAAGAGTAATATATTTTTTAAATTACTATTCATTAATTGTACTTTAAGTGCTGTTACTGTTTGTAACTTACGGCTCTTGGCGTTCAGAGAAATTAAAAATGAAAGATACCCTTAATGTCCCATTTATAAGTAACGATTTGGATAAATGCTTTGGTAGTATATACATTTTTTATCCATTTTCGCTACCAATGTGAAGCATAAGTACACCTAATAGATGCATCTCAACAGGAATTTTTCTACGATAACTGTTTGTTACTCGATTGCTCAATCTCACTATTCCAAAGAGAGTAGTAGGGATAGAAGGATAATGTTAGGACAGGACTAGTGGTTGACTAACCGCTCTCACTAAGCCCAGTTATTGATCGGAATCGGTGGAAAAGAATTTTTAGACATCACAAACACCCATGCCTTCGAACAGAAATCGATAAATCTATCGAAAAAATCTGCTCGTATAAAATACAAATACTGGGACAAAATGAGTATGAAAATGGTTCTTAAATAGACATGGCATATCCAATAACAGAATTACTAAAATAACAAATATATCAATTTAATGTTAATGTGAACCTATTTTATAGAATAAAGATTTGTAAATATATGTTCACGTACATTTTACTTTTAGAGTTGTCTTACGAATTTTTCAAATGGAATTATGTATGAAATAATGGAGTTTGTTGAAAAAGATACATGTTATATAAATTAAGCTATAATTTGTTTAAATTAAAATAAATGAGTCATAATCTTCTATCCATTGAATTCGGGATTGAAATAATTCGTATATCTGTATAATATCGACTGTGAAAAGGAAAATGGACGTAACCCACACATATCAAATTTTACAGAACACACAAAAAACGTTTTTTGATGATTTTGGGCCAAAAGAAAAGTATACAATATACACGAACTTTTAGTGCATGGAGACTGATGAACTGGTTTTGAATTGACTTTATCTGATATTAATTAAATATTTGTTTTAAAAAAACATATCTTTTTCAGCCCTTTTTCTTGATCGCAATTTCCACATGCCTTTCTTTTTTTAACCCTAAAACCTAAATTTAGATACTAATTTGTCATTTTCAGCTTACATCCTTTTGATAGAATGTGTATTAAGTTGTATAGATTGTGATTATCGAAAAAAGCTGTTTTGAAAAAACTGTCGAAAGTAAAATATAATGTAATATAGTAAACGTGTCAACTAAATTTCGAGTTATTCCTGTATAACAAAGTCGATATTGTCTCTTGTAGATAAATTCTGTTAAATTTCACCACCGGAATAATATAGAAAATTATAAAGACAAATAATGGGCGTAGAAATTGCGGTTCATTGAAATATCTCTTTGTTTAAGGGGTTCGACGGTAATGAAAAAAGCATTGCCACAAACTCACTGCCGTTTATTTGTTTATTAACGGGCAACGTAGCGAGGAAAACCCAATTAGAAGAAAATTATTACGACTCGCTAACGACCGCTTATCAAGTTTCCTACTGTGCCAACGAGCTTTTAAAGTTGGCCGACATTAACGCCGATTAGCCAGCTAGCGACATCTATTGACGATATTGGATACTAACAATGATTTGATAACAACGAATCTAATTACCGAATACAAAACACATTAAGATTATTTAAAAGCAAGTTAACAATTTAAAATTTATGACGCTGGCAAATATTTTCATGACAGATATAATGACTTCTTTTCTTTTTTTTTCACTTATTTTTACTGTCTGTTATCAACCCCGATAAGAAGGATCATTTTTAATGAACTCTTATATGTTTCGTTTTTGCTCTTTCCAAATAATATCAGCTGTAAACACATGCCAAGTAAACTTATCATTTTAATAATTAATGTAATGGACGAATATTTTTGTTATTGTAAGTAAAGTGTAATCATACATTTGATGTTACAGGTAATATTAACAAGGCTGTGGAGCAACGTTCCCTCTAAGCCGAAGGGTTAGCTGCGCGGAAATTTCAAAGGCTGCGTAGAGGCTGCGCGGAATGATCAAATATTAATTTAGCAACTGTCTTGTAGTGCTCGCCAACCCGGAATGAGTGCGCGGAGGCTTCTCAACTACTGCGCGGCCGCGCACGCGCGCAACTTAGAGGGAACGTTGCTGCGGAGTCGTCAAGAAATCGACTCTGAATCTGATTTCGACTATAGCTGAAAACACGACTTTAACTATTTTTTGGCTTCCGTGACGGATGTCACAGGCTCGAGTCCTAGAACGAACAGTATTTTTTTCAATGGACGTTTGTGATGTCAAAATATTCCCTCCCACGCATTCTATCATTAAATAACGGAGCGCAGCGATTAGTTAACCATAAGTTATGTACTAGCCTTACCCTCTATCCTTAAGACTCTCTTCGAAAGACTTTTGTTGAGATATATTCATTCTCATATAAAATGTCATATGCTCTACATTGTGAGCGGACATGTATAAAAGTATATATTTTTATAAATATTATTTATGAAAATCACCCGTTAGCAGGGGTGGGCTGGAGGGGGCTCGGAGGGGCTCGCGCAAGCCCCTTGTTAAATTTTACTAAGGCTGGTGAGCCTCTTGTTAAAGTCAAAAAAAATCTCAGATTTACAGTAATTGCTGTAGATGGTTTATATTTATGAAACAAAAGACATTGTTGCATTTGGAAATTTCTCTTAAAATACATTTATTTCGGGTGCATAGCAACATATATCATATTTTTCAATATATATAGCAGTATATTTTTACATAATAAAAGTATACATTAGATTGATTTTGTAAATTTTGGGAATCACTTATAAGAGTGATAAAAAAATCCACCCCTCATTTGAAACACCGTGAATATTTTTTAGGTTAACCGAGCCCCTTTTTAACATTTTGGCAGCCCACCGCTCCCCGTTAGTGATTATGTACATTTTCAATGGCGGTATTCAATATCAAATATTGAAAAATCAATTTTGTTTTGCTCGCCCGGTATTGTGATCTCAAATGATCTTATATTTTTGCTTCATTAAAACTTTATTTGTAATACTGGTGTTGATATTTCTAATACCAATAGTGATTACTTCGTCCGGTATTACAATATTTACACAAAGGCACATTATCACCTGTTAAGTCTATCTATTAGATCCTTATAATATATCTCCACATCCACAGATAAACAGAGTGTGTGTGTGTATCTGTCATATTATAAAAAGACTGAGAGACAGATAGATAAATCAAGCCACCTATACATATTGTACGATGCGAATATAAATGCCTCTAGGTTTCTAGTTTGGTATTATTTATGACTGTTTTTTTAATATAAGGTAAAGTAAATATTTCAATAGAATGTTGTCAAATCTTGTACGGAAAAATCTCCAAATATGTAAACAAACTTTACATGTGTGTAATATTTTCATGCATTGTGTATTAAGTCATAAATATAAAGTACTTCTAAGACGTAGGCCTTCTTGTATAAACAGCTAATAAGACCAAATTTCCCCCAAGTATACAAAAGCAAAACACTTGATCCGCGAGAAAGCTTTGAAAAACCACAAGATACCCTGCGCAGTGGCGCTGCGTAAAAAATAAAGTTTTTTTTTTCTGAAAATGTAATTCAATGTTTTACTAATAATTCCTGATTCTAATTGAATGGCAATTAAGTTTTATATGGTATTGTATAAACAATAAAATATATATGTACATACATTTTAACCTACTATTTTAAAAAAGGATTGAAACTGTTTATTCATTACCGGAATACAACTGCGATCATGACTCAACCGAATTTTTCTATGATAACTGTTTGGTACTCAGTTGCTTAACATTTATTTTACGAAGGAAATAAATATAGTAGGATAATGCTATCTATAAACAAGGAGTTAGCTTTTCAATTTTGCTACGCCCGACTTTTAGGATTGGTATGGTTGAGTAACAATTTCATACATTAAATACATCCATAAATTTGTACAGAAAACGATTGAACAAAAAAAATATGAATCTGTTTGGTATACGAACCCGTGAAAACCATAACCAAAGCAATCGATGTTGACCGGAAGGCCATGAACCCGAAGTAGTTAATAGTTAAGTAGTAGTTAAGTCAACATTAAACATATAATTATCTTTTTAATTTTGTCAGTACTGGATGAATTATGGTTTAATCAGCCTTTTTTATTCATAATGTCTATAACTGATATATATATATTATGCCATATCTTATATAAATACTTATAGTATGTACATTATAATTTTTTTTTTAAGTATTTTTAAGATGCTGTAAAAACAAATGCAAAAAAATAAATGCAATAATTTTAGGCTGTTTTAACATAACACCATTGCAACAATGATTTTTATGCACTCTAAAGAAAATAAATTCGATTATCGTCTTGCACTTTTTTTAAATACAATGATTTTCCATCAATAATTAAACGTTCTTGCTTTATTGCTAAGAAAAAAATCTCACGTAATAACTTAAGTTCAAAGAAAACAAAAACAATAGAATTGATAAAAAAAATGGTATATCGAATCTAGTTGTTTGATGGATAGTCAAAATCAAACATTCAAAACTTCCGTAATTAAGTTATGATTTGAAATAGTTATTAAAAGTGAAATTGTTTTTCAATTGACAATTTTTTGAGTTAAAATACCCACCACTGTTTCGTCAACTTTGCAGGTATAAGTTTTCTCGCTGTCAGCGTAAGACAGGGAACGAAGAAAGAAAGATAGCGTGTCTTATACGGAGTTAAGGGGTAATTTACTTAAATGTGTCAATTATGCTTTAATAGACTCATACATTTTACTTTTGTGTGTCGTCTTCGAGGTGTAATATGATCCTCAAATCTGTTAGTTGGCGAAAAGCTGCTAAGTATTGAAAATAGTAAAATATCGATAAGCATTGTTTTGATTCACTTCTGAAATGATGAAGAAGTGACTGATGTTTCAAAGTTGAGTAATAATTAAACAAGACTCTGATCCTGAGAAATACCATAACAAATGAGCCGATAAGTGAAGTGAGCCAATTGGTATTTTGGGGAAAGAAAGTACATGTCTTAACTCAGTTGCTCAACATCAAAGATAATAGTAATAGAAGGATAAGGCTAAGATTGTAGAAATTTTTATTGTAGAAATTTAAAAAAAATATATTTGACATTACAGCTTACGCCAATGCGTCAAACACTTTTAAGTTGAAAGATCATACGAAATATATGTACTCGATGAGAATTTTTAAAAGTCACATGAGATAAACTCAAGGAGAATTGACTTCACAAACACCCATGTCTTAGATCTCAAATTAAAATTGAAAAAAATCCAATTTTGACATTGACCTTACCGGGATTCGAACCTAGACCCACCTGGTCGGTAAAGCAAGCTCTAACCAACTAAACCACAGCGGGCGACTAGTGGTTAGCTATTGCTCTCAATGTGTCTCTTTTTAAGATAGGATAGGTAGAAGGGGAGAATAGTAAACACTTCTGTTGAGATAAGCTCTATTATGACTTTATATGTTCCACATTGGGAACAGACATGGCAAAAAAAACATTTCTTAAAGTATCGTAAAATTGAATTCAGCTTAGTAAATCTGTACACACTGCAATAGTGTTTTCTCCTAAAAATAAAATTACGCAAACTATAAAAATGTTATATAAAAACGTAATTGTTCTTGAAAGTCTAAAAAAACTGTTTTACCATTTTGCTATGTGGATCACTCCGCTTATTAAAAGCTCAAATGATTGGTATATCGACATACAATTCAAACTGAATCAATAATTTTCTTACCAAGGATAATAATTGTAAATATTGTATACTTTTTTATTGTCTCGACATACGGAGAACAAAAAAATAATTATTATAAAGACTTTCTATTATTAACACGTTGGTGCATAGTGACACTTGGCAATTATTTTAAAGTGTGAATGTAAAAATATATTTTAGCGTGTTTATGGAAGAACAACAAAGGCATCCATCGTAAACATATGTACAAGATAAAGATTTGATAGGAGAGCTTCGCAAGTAAGAAGAAATTATCCGTCTTTTAACTTTTAATTCATATCTGATATGATACTTTAGTGAAACTTATTTATAATTTATTTAGCAGAACAATTCTCATTTTTTAAGATCTAAACAATAATTTAGGAGGTCTCAAATACTCAACACGTGAGTATTGATTGCGGCTATGTTCATTGTTGTTATAATCAGTCTGTAACTGTAAACGCCAACACCAGTAATTTTTTGAAATTTATAATTGCATTTTTTTAGTCTGATTTATCATGCCCACTTGTTATACATAGAGTGATTGTATACGCGTTATATTTTGTTGAATTAAAACGAATATTTAAAAGTTTTGAACGATAGATTAACGTTGAATTTGTTTGTTTAATAACGGCTATTGTCGGATCCTATGGCGCAGCGGTTAGCGTTGTGGGTTTTCGTGCCAGACCTCACTGGTTCGAGTCCCAGTACGAACAGCATTTTTTTCGATAGATTTATCGATTTCTGTTCGAAAGCATGGATGTTTGTTATTTCTATAAGTTCCCTTCCACCATTTCCGATCATTAAAAACAAGGCGTAGCGACAGCGACTACTTAACCACTATTCCTGTCCGAGCCCTATCTTTCTATCCATACAACTCTCTTTGATAAAAAGAGAGGTTGAGCGACTGTGTAACAAACAGTTCTTGTAAAAAAATCTGTTGAGATACCTCCATTATGCCATATGATTCACAATAGGAGCGGGCATGGATAAAAAAAACGGCAATACGACTATGATTGGTAAAAAAATAAGCCGTTGGTATTTTCTTAATATAAAATATATAAGAAAAAGCAAGACACGATGTTTTAAATCATAATGGTGGTATTTTAATAAAAGTTTTTTTAAGCAAAAACTATTTGCAACTCAGTTGCACAACCTTTTTTTTAACAGGATAGGGAGGATAGAAAGATAGAAAGATAATACATGAATTTTTAGACATCACAGATACCATTGTTTTCGAACAGAGATCGATAAATCGATTGAAAAAATTCAGGTCCTTAGCGCAGCATTTTTATGCAAATTTTGATGGACTTTTATGTATTCAATATGCGTATGTATTATGAAATATTAATACGCATACAACCTTTTAAAAGCTTTAGTTTAAAAAATGAGTGAAATAATTGAAATAAAAACATTGAATATTAATCCACCCTTATTCACTTATACCAAGATAATGGTTCATGAAATTAATATTAATTTCCAAGTATTATTATGAATTTAGATAGAGAAAATTAAGGATTATTAATTCATTGTGAAATGAGCTATTCTAAATTAACCACACAATGTGAGATTTAATATATGACGTTACATAAAAGCGAGTTTTCCACTAGAAATTCTCAATTCTGGCTAATTTAATTAAGTCAAATTAGCTCTACGTTATATTTCATCCACCAAACTTGTGAAAACGTATGTACTCGTTTCATAGAAGAGTTTTTGGTAATGGGTGGCTCAAAGAGGAAAATATTTTGGGTGATTTTTTCACTTCATAAACTCATTTCATTTTATGATGCGAAATATGTCACGCAAGTGCTAACGTTTTTTACGTTACTCGTGTAAAAATCAGTTAATTATGTTTGGCCGGCTAAGTGGTCAACGTCGTTGGCTTCGGTTACAGAGGTCACGGGATCGAATCACAGTAAGGACAGCTTTTATAAATTGATTTATACATTTTTCTGTTCGAAGGCATAGATTTATGTGATGTCTTGAATCCACCGCTCCCACCTATCCTATCCTAAAAACGTGGCGAAGGGAGAGCGAATAGCTAGCCACTAGTCCTGTTTTAGTCGTATTGTTCTATTTATACTGTATTTTGAAAAAAACAGGTTGAAAAAATGTGTAACAAGCAGTTCTTGTAGAAACTTTATGTTGAGATAAAATCTATTAGGAATGCATATGCTCCACACTGAGATCGGACTTCGTAAAAAAATGTTGAAGTATTGTGATAGTCTACTATTGGACTTATATGTAAAATCACATCTTTACTTAGTGTTTTTTGTGGATTGTACATTTTTATTCACATGAGAACACACTATTGCAGTGTGTGTTAACTTAGATTACTTCACATTTACGATATCTTAAAACATGTAGAATATTATAAAGTATTTAAGTTTTTTTTCGAAAAATATCACTTGACTCACTTCACCTCTCAAAGGCTCATAATATGTACATTATATATACATATGTATTTTGGGTTCTATGGCGCAGCGGTTAGCGTTGTTGGCTTCCGTTTCGGACCTCACGGACTAGAGGCCCAGTATGAACAGTATTTTTTCGATCGTTGGCATGGGATTTTGTGATGTCTAAAATATCCCTCCCATCTTTCCGATCCTTCGATAACTACGCGTAGCGAGAGCGATTAACTAATCACTAGTCCTGTCCTAGCCTTGTTCTTCTATCCTTACTACTGTCTTTGGAAATAGAGATTGAGCGGCTGAGTAAAAAAAAGTTCTCATAGAAAAAGTTTTCGGGAGCGGACATGGATAAAAATATAATTATGTTAATAAAATAAAATCTACTTTGTTGCTGTAATTTTTTTAATGTAATATTTGGAAATCAAATATAAATATTCAGAATGTGATCGGTTGTTTAACGAAAGTCTTTGCGTATTTTTCAAACAGGTTTAAAATGTTGTTTTCTTTTAAAATTTAAGCTATTTGCAGCATTATTTTGATAAACAGTGAAAACAATTGTTTTATATATATATATCGACGGTGAAAAGGAAAAAGAACGTAACTCACACATATAAAATTTTACAGGAGGCGCTAAAAACGTGTTTTGATGATTTTGTGACATATGCAAATTATGAATTATTCACAACCTTGAAGTGCACGGATACTTCCAACTGGTGTTTAATTGACATATCCTAATATTGATAAAAGTAATTGTCTCGGAAAAACCTTTATTTCAGTGTTTTTTCTTGGTTTTAATCTTTTTCAAACTTAAAAGCTACATTTAGATACTTATTCGGCATTTTCAGCTTCCATCCTTTTGATATAATGTGTGTCAAGTTGTATACATTGTGATTATCGAAAAAAAGCTGTTTTGGAAAATTGAGGGTTACGTCTTTTTTCTTTTCCACAGTCGATATATATATATAGTCCTGTTTAGCTGTTTGTTTTGTTCAAACGTTGAATATTCTCAAAGCACAATCCTGGAAGAAGTGCTTCAAATCATGTTCTACTTTTACACATTAACATTATGTCTTTCCATCAATAATTTATAAGTGGGAATACTCAAATGCTAACTATGTTTAACCATGTCCTGAAAATCAAAGGCCATATTGTTACTGAGTCTGTCGAAGTTATCATATTAAATATAATTCATAATACGAAGAAGCAGTAGTTTACAAAAGCGTTGAAAACGAATAAAATTCTATTTTAATTTGGTAGTGTAAATTTTTTCTCAGACGAAAATATGTATTTTGAAAACTAGACCGATGTTATATAGATTTTCGTTAAAACAGCATAATGGCATTCCATCAAGGCTTGTAATTAAAAAAGGAATATTCCGTAAAGACGTTTTAATTTTCGACAAAATTTTATTATCAAAGGCTGTAATCAATTGTTTTACATACGAAAGTTGACTAAAAACTGAAATTTTTACTTTTGAACTTCAGATGCATGCACGCTACCATATTTTTTTCTTAAAAGGATTTAATTTGCAAAATATTTTTAAATAATAATATTATTAGGATTATAATTTAAGATTTCGACTGAAGGTGCTTGGTGGAGTTTCAATATTAAATTTGAATCGTTCAAATTATGTACATTCACACAGATTTTGTCAGTTCAAGTTCATCCGTGCACTTGAACGCCTGAAAATGCCGAAAGGCGAAACCCGGGTCGTTAGTGACAAAATCTGAGAAGCTTGCTGAAGAGAGCTTAAGCCCAAAGCCTCTCATGAGCGAAACAGGTATTAAGAATAATAAATAACTGTGGAATTAGCAAAAAAAAAGGTTTTTCTGAATATGTATGTATAATGATTTTTTACCAAGTATTAACAGTGAATATATGAAAAATGATAACTACGTTGTCTTTAACCTGAAAATTAAATACTATTTAACCTTTAGAGGAGTGAATAAATTTATGCAGACCTTACTTTAATTTATTGCCTTTTCTTAATATGGCAATTTTATGACTTTTTCCCAATGAATATATGTCATTCATACTTAGAGCATATATATGCCCTCAGAAAGACACTCCTGTGTTGAGTTAAAACCACCTTTATACTCATTTACAGAAAAATGGCACCGACGTACATATACGTCCATACTCCTCTAAAGGTTAAATATATATGTGTGTGCAATTTGCTAAAAACCAATGCATTTTCAATGAAAGTTAAGCAAAGCATACACGGCCAGTCTAAAAGCTAAAGATATGGCCAGCACGAGGAGTTGAAAGGGCATTTACTAAAGTCCAGTTGACGGACACAAAGAGCTAATGCCGTCCGACCAATGCAAGTTGTCTGCAGTAAGATATGCAATTCTAAAAGCGATCGTCTCAAAGGGTTACGATAAATACCCACTACAATACTTATACTCAGACCCAGACAGACGGACATATCATTCATTTAGTTTGTTTTTCATTCGGGATACAAAAGTATTCGTAAAGAAATATATACGGACTAGGGAATTCAAAATCTTGAGATATAGGACGTTCAGTTCTATCGTTGCTAGCATGAAGACTTTTGGATCTCTCCATAAATAGTAATATTTTCTTTAATTAGACATTAATAAATACTCACTCGTGATACGCCTCGGGATTAGGGATTGCTATACCGGTATTTCCAAGACCAATTTCCCGGTATTCTTGGTGTTTTCTCAATATCAAAATAGCAGTTTCGAAACTGTAAAAATATTGGTATTACAGAATTGATTATTAACTAAGCTTGAATTTTGAATGTATATAAACATTGATACATTTTCATGTATTTCGGTAGTACGAAAAACGAGCTCGCCATTCGTTTAGGAATGACTGGAGCCACATTCAACTCAATGCGGACTGTCTGGGACACACAGCTGTACTCGATTAAAACCAAATGCCACTTGTTCAACGCTTGCATTCTGTCGGTAATGCTTTACAGTTGCGAATCATGGCACCTGACGAAGACTCAGAAAAACCGTATACTGAGCTTCGAGAACAGATGCTTGCGTCGGATAATGGGGGTGAGGTGGTTTGATTTTGTGACGAATTCAGAGATAAGGGAGCGTACAAGACAGCGCCCCGTCACGTCAGTGGTTATGGAGAGACGTTGGAACTGGCTGGGTCACGTGCTGCGGATGCCTCCGGAAAGCCTCAATCCTGCCTGCCTCTTCTTTCGACCGGTGGGATTCCGGCGTCCTGGACGTCCGTCGGGTACTATCCATAGGATGTACTCGGCGGAAATATGGGATGCTGGCATGTCATGGGAGGAAGCAAAGCTATTGGCGGGAGACAGGGAAACATGGAGGTGCCGCGTGGCGGCCATATGCTCCACGTAGGGAGCGAACATGGCCGAAGAAGACATTTTCATGAAATTCTTTCTGTTGAATTGAAATATTTTAAATCTTAAGAAAAACACAATATTACTATGTGTTTATTTGCACTTTTATTTACTAAGATCAGGACCGGTTTTGCCCATGGCAAGCATTATTTACTGATACATTTTGAATCTGTTAAAATTTGAATTGATATTGAAAGAAACTGTGCGTTAATTATGAAAATCACTCGTGTGATAGGTTATGATGAATTTTAATGACGGTATATTAGATGAAATATCGAAAAACCGATTGTTATCTAAAGCTCGGTATTATTTTTAATTATTTTAACTTTTGCATTTTTTTCTCCAGGTCCGCTCCCAATGTGGAGCATATGCCCCCCTAATAAAGATATCTAATTATATTGTTTTATACGAGAACTGCTTGTTAGTCAGTCGCTCAACCTCTTTTTTCCAAAGAGAGTAGTAGGGATAGAAGATAAGGATCGAAAAAACGCTGTTCGTACTGGGGCTCAAACCCGAGATGCTCCATAGGACCCGACATATTTGCAATACCAGTACATATTTATTAAAATCCCCACTCGATATGTGCCTATTCATGAGTTGAATTCGGTGAAAACTTTTATTTAAAAATAAAAATTACTACTATTGATATCATAACAATGACAATATTGAATTCGATTATTAAACTTTTTTTTTATTTGCTTTTTTTGCAGACGGAAATCCGAAATTATTAGCATGACGCAAATATTCGTACTGAAGGCTTTGCTTGGGACAGCCCTGCAATAAATAATTGAAAAAGTGCATTTATAATGAACTCTCACTTTTTTTAAGAAACCTTTTCTAATTTATTTTATAAATATTAAAAAGTGACACTGAAAAAAAATATTAAAACTATGTAATGTATTTATTTTTATTATGCCGTTGGTACTTTTAAGCTATAGAATATAAGAATAAAAATATTTATAAAAATGTTATCCAAAAAAATCCTAATATGTCTTTAACTCCGTCATTATTACTTTAACTTGTTGAAAAAAGAGAAGAGGAGTGACTTAATAACAAGCAGCTCTCTAATATTCCGTTGAATTACTAGAATTGTAAGTGAATATGCTGCATATTTGGCATAATTTATTTAAATAAACATAAAAAAAGCACTAATGCCTAATACCTATTTAGTAATTTGAATAGCTAGAACCTTCACCCATTTGATCGGTAAGTAAATTTCTTACCACAAGACCAGAGAGACCGACATGGTAAATCTTTTATTTAATTCAATGACTCTTTGTTGAGCTATATTAAATATTGTTAAGTGTATCTTTGATAGATCCGGCGGCAACTTTGTGGATGTTCATTTTCATTATAAAATTATATTTGATAACTTTATTATTCCACTTTTTGTGCTACAACTTGTAACACGTGTTGGTCTCGTTGAAAAAGATCATCAGACAAACTATCGCAACGTTTACGAATTAACTAACAATTGTTTAAAAAACATTGTCCCTTTCTACTGGACGCAGGAGATACAAACTTTAATAGTAGTAATTAAAAACTGATCATTTTCATTATGTGTGGCAAAACCCAATTGAAATGAATTCAACAACGGTGATCCACCTATCTTATTTACTAATGCTTCCTGTCTGTTTAATGACTTTATTAAATTCTAAAAACTCAAATATATGGAGCGAAACACGTGTGACAAGTTGTAGCACAAACAGTCGAATAAGAAAGTAATTAAATTACATTGTATATTACAAAGTGTGTTTGAAATGATTTATGTAAATAGTTTAAATGTGCATAATATATAAGGTTTTAACAGATCATTATATACTACAGCTGTAATGAAATGGAATAATTAATAATCAACTTTGTATTCAATATGCATATTACAAACTATATATTAATAGCGGATAAATATCTTTTAAAATGAGACTATTGCGAATTAATTTATACTGTAGAATTAAAACAGTGAACAAATATCACATTTGGATTATTATTACTTGTGTGAGGCCCTAAGAACAAGGTCCGCAGTATTTTCACAACATTTAGAATTCTGGCAAGCTCCGTCTGGCGACCTCAGAGTTGTGGCTTAAGATTTATCTGGTACCACCTTTATAAGGGATGGAAATTACTGAGAAAGGGGGTGCAAACATCAAAACGCCGTACTGGCGTCACGTTATAGACATTACTAATATTTTCTACCCCCCCGAAAATGACAAGCGAGGCCAATTTGATAACAGTGATTGAATTGGTATTTATGTAGTCATTTTTTATGTACAATTATTATTTAAATTCACATATCTAATTTTATGTTATGATATTTCTAAGTTCATCAAAATAAATAACGGCTTTCATATTTCCTTTGAACTAAATTTGTCATTTTAACGGATCAAAGTATTTTTATTGACCATTGGCATCTAAAGTGGGATCTTTATGCGTGCGTAAATCAGACTTAATCTATAAATTAAAAATTCTAGGTCTGCAGCACCAGCTCCTTCATAAATCGGTTTATGGATTTGTGTTCAAATTTATGAATCTATGCGATGTCTAAATACTCCCTCTTATTCATCAAATTCTGAAAATGGGATAAAGCGTAATAGCGTAAAAAATATGATATTGAGGTTTATGTGTGGCCTATCAGATACCTGTATTATTTTATTTGGCCCACCAAGTCATTTCAGTTGGGTATCCTTGATACATACATTTATTTCACCAATCAATATGACGAAAAGGCTAATTTTCGAATAAATCTGACATATTAATATGTTTCTAAATAACCTCAACTCTTATCTCATCATCTCGATAAAAATTGAGAAATCTTTTCCTCATTTGTCATAATCTTTCAAAATAATAATTATTAATTATATAGTTTGATTGTTTTAATGGGTTTGGAACTCAAATATTTCAATAGACTAAGTACCTTTTTGACATTAGCAAATTGTATACACAATAAGTTAAAATAGAGTCGGAGTCGTTAGTTTTTTCTGACTCCATCTTCATTCGAAACAGTCCGAACTCTATAGCCTTGCTTTTAGTCCTGTCCTTCCACCATCCAACCACCCTATCATCTTTAATCAATATATCTGTATTAATTATTGCTATATATGTATTAATATGAATTAATACTATTTTGTACGAATTTAAAAACAATTATTATTTCATATTTTAATTTAAAAAATTCTATATTGAAAGTTTCATTTGTCGCATTATACGTTCATATCTAGATGCCTTAAAAAGTGGTGACATTCGCTGAAAGAAAATGGCATTTCTTTGTACTTAAATAATAATGTTTTTTCCCCCTTTCAAGTCGGACAACATCCAATTACTTTTTTGGGCTTGTGCTTATAAAAATATGATTAAAATTTATCTCCCTGCTGTTTTATGATAATTGCTAAAGCGCTCTAGCTATTCATAACGCACGCCTTAAGCATTTATGTATGTAATAAAGGTAGAATTATCTAAAAAAATAAATTAATTCACGGCTTCAAAAAATAAACGAATTTCTTAAGATTTTTTTCTTCTTTCCACATTTTATCACTGAACATTTACAGTATTATGATTAAAAACTGATAGATATTCCACGTATTTTGACTGCTAAATGAATTTAAAATGAATACACGAGTTGTTAATGTATTGAATACATGAGTTGTTATTGGGCGTAAATACTGTATACGTATTAATTATGATATATCGATAATAATGATTAAAATAAATATTTAAGGTTAATGTTAGTAATATTAAAAGCGAATTCTTATTAAATAAATAAAACATTTTTATGTAACTAAATCCACATTGATTTTATATTGTCAAAACCGATTTCCTTTATGACGAGTAGTTGAAAATGCATATTAACCACTTGAATAACACAGGTTTCCGGAACATATGCAAGTGAACACGGATGTCCACGACAGTTAAAAAATCAAAAACTTAGTATTCTAATAGAATATACGCAATATTTTGATTAATATGTGTAGACTGAGTCAATATAGGTTTTTAAAATATCGAATTAAAGTGTATATTAGGTAAAATTATTTTTCTCAAAAACACGCAGTATCTCTGGGACATATTAATGATTTATTTGCGCGGTAGTCAAACGGTTATATAAATGTGGACTTAGTTTAAAAAGTGCTTTATTTTTACTATCGACAAAATGGTGAACAGTTAATACAATATACGTTTATCTAATAAAAATATATTTTTTTCCAAATAACCTTTAGAAGGATTTTTAAAAATTAATTTAGATACAACTAAATAAACAGTGTATATATTTTTTAAATACTATCACAACCAGTTTTAACAGCGAGTAAAAAATAAAATTTGAGTATAAGCCTTAAGGGCTAGAATATGTATTTCATTCACTTGAGTATTTCTTAAAATTTGTATCAAAAATTATAGTTTTCTGAAATATTTTTATCACTTGCAAATCTTTTCAAATAATTTTAACTTGTAATAGTGAATGCTATTAAGAAACGATGAGTGTTTTCTAAAAGAAATTTCTTTGTTTTCAAACTCTGAAAGACAGGTTGAGCGGTTGACATACAATCGGTTCTTGCAAAATTGTTTTTGATTGCAATTCTTCATTGAGAGTTTATAATCAAACATAAATACTTAAAAACAGTAAAAAAATATTTTAAGCCATGTGCTCAAAATATTTATTTCGCTCTTCAATCTTCTTTATTTTTAAAAAAATATGATAAAAGGACGGGATTATGAAAAATTTCGTAGTTGGTTAATCAATATGGCTTTGTTCTGATTTAAGAGTGAGGTGGGTGGGAGAGGCGTCTAAACAAACAGATATATCCAAACCTTTAGAGACATATGAGGAGCAAACATTCAAAAAGTGTTTTGTCACAAATTTTGAAAAATGGCGTTTTATACCAATTCTGGTAGCCCATAATAAAACCTATGAATGGAAATCAAAATTAGTGTTCAAAAAGGTTTTTTTTCATATTAAAATGAAATCATAAAGTTGACACATTCATACAAACCGTCACTTTTGCAACACTTAAATCATCATTTTCCAAGCTTTGTATTTGTGTGACAAAACACTTTTTGAATGTTTGCTCCTCATATTCGTTAATCGATTGGAAAAAGACGAACTTAGAAATACGTTGACCAATCGGCTACAAGCATATCTATAGATTTGATGTACATAAATGACAACAAATGTACATTTTCATATTAAATGAAGCTTTGGTTTAAATGTCAATAAGGAATGATGATCAAGTGACTTTTAGTTGAATATTTTTTGATAAAATATTTCAATAACACTCCACGAACGATTGGAAATGAAAGTATTTTAATTATATTTTTAGATAATTGTTTATATGTATGAATGAGTTGTACGCCACTGTTAGATAACGATGATCCCGCGAGTTTTATCCAGAACCAAGAACTATGAATGGGGCCGGCTGTTATAAAGGCAGATGATGCTTCATTATTTTTTATTATCACAATTCCGCCCCCCTGTATTGCAAGGGTGATTTGGGTGGGAAAAGCGGCCAGCATTCCTTACACTTTACCCATTAGTTCTGCAAGAAAAGGCATGGCTTGTATCTACGCAGGCTTCTCGGAAAATTCGTAAAATAAATCGAGGTTTTACGGCGCCGACGATCGACTAGGTTTGGTTTGACTCTGTCACGAGGAATTAATAAGAACAAATTGTTTTTCGATAGTGCCCATAGAGATGTGATTGATTTGGCTCGCGATTTTTTCATATATACAAACTACGCAAAGGTGAAATGGAAAATTATTATTAAAATATCTTCGAACCACTACTTAAAATATCTATCATCTCATACAGGTGTTTCCAACATTATTTTAAATCATACTAAATAACATACACACCTTTTAAACTTCTGCATTCAAAATAATAAAAAAAGTTACAGAATTTAGTGAGTGGTCAAAGTATAATATAAAAAATCAGTGGAGAAATGAAAAAAAATATATAAACCAAATATACAAAATAATGTGACCTCGAGAGGTGAAGACAGGAAACTATTATAGTAAAATGGCAAACGAAAATCTTTAACTTTTATGTACACTCACGTCTTTATTTGGTGTTTTGGTAGATTGCATATTTTTATTTTACGGATATAACACTATTGTTATGTGTATTAACTGAGGTCACTTCTTTTTTTACGATACTTATAGACGTGTGGAATATTACAACGTATCTAACTTTTTTCTCTAAAATAACACTTGGCTCACTTGTTATGGATTTTTAAATTAAATTAACAATTTTATTAACAAAAACACAATATTCCTTTGTACTTCATTCCACTTTATTAAATAGGTCAGGACCGGTTTTGCTCATTGCGAGCATTGTCAACTGATAAGAAAAATATATAAACAGTGCTATTTATACAAATTTTAAATTGAAATAAAAGGTGTACGCAACTATTAACAATGAAAAGAATTTACAAATTACATTATAAGTGACTCTACAATTACACAAAATTAAAATGCTTAACACTTGTAACATAACAATTAAAAAATCATCAAAGACTAATAATTATAAGTGGCGAATGATGGCAATTATAAACCCAATTAAATTTTGGGAATTTTTAAAAAAAGTGAAACTCAAATTTCTAAAGTAAATAACTTATGACAGTGAACACCCTAAAAGTGACTTAATTTTATTTAATGATATTTTAATTTATTCTATAACATATGGCTTATAAATCGCTGAATATTAAAAATCAAATCTAAATAATATCAGACCACAAAGAAATTATGATATGTTAATCTGAGCTGTTTGATCTTTCGATTTGGACTGAAGTGAAAAGAATGAATATTCCGTTATATTGTTACATTATTAATTCAATAAAATATTGAGTTCAATATCAGGGGCAATCAACATTGCACAGTGGTTGATGTTGTGTATAAATAACACACTTCACCTCTAATAAGCCCATATAATCTACAAAAATCTGATATTAAACCATTCGGATAAACCCTTTCCTGCCTAAAATCGGATTTTGTTATCGAGCTTTCGACTATAAATATAGGTTGTAATATTTTTTCAACTAATCATATATGTTAATTGCCACCCAAAGTAACTTTTTCAATAATAAAACACAATATATTTTTTGTATTTTCGGTTTTATTCAACACTAATCATTCTTCATACAATTGCAGCGTGACGTCGCCATATTGCAAAATACCGCCACGCGCGACCGAGAACACTGCGCCACCACCATACCATGCTTATAATATTAAATTCTCGGAACAATTTCAATTTCACCCGCACTCGATCGCTTATTTACACTATCCAAAATCTTGCATTGGTGACGTATGTTCACGGCGTGTTCCAGAAATAAATTATTTTAGCCTATATTAAATCTTTTTTGACTAATGCCATCTATTGAATTTGGTAAAATATACATTTAGTAATATTTTAAACCAAGTTATACAATTTTAACACAATAGATAGCTCTTTATATAAGATTTGAATTTTCCATGACATCTATACGTGTCACGCGCGCTGAGGGCATGTTCGCTAGGACATGCATAGCGGTCATACACGGTGAGAAGGTTAAAGAAAATATATGCTAAACCAACGCTCATGGGCGTTCGTATATTATTAGTTTTTTATCCATGTTCGCTCCCAATATTGAGTATATGGCCTCCTAATGGAGGTATCTCAACGGAAGTTTTTTCTACGAAGACTGTTTGTTACTCAGTCGCTCAACCTCTCTTTATTTCAAATAGAGTAGTTGGGATAGAAGGATAAGGCTAGGACAGAACTAGTGGTTAGCCAATCGCTCTAAAGAATAAGAAGGGTGGGAAGGAATTTATAGGCATCAAAAACACCCATATCTACGAACAGAAATCGATCGAAAAATGAATCTAAAAAATATTGTTTCTACTAACGACCAAAATAATACAGAAAATTTGTTGAATTGATTTTTAAATCAATTTAAAGCATTGTATTGAAAATTATGGAAATCTGCGTTGCTTGAATTCTCTCCGACCATTGAAACTTTTTGTGGCATACATAAAGCTATTATCTTTACTAGTCCATTGAGAGCAGAGATTGTTAAAAACACAAGTCGAAATTATTATTTACAACTAGCCGGTTCCTGGCAAGCGTTGCAATGCTACTCAAAGAAAGAAAGTGTTTGCGTTTTAATTGTGTTTATTGAAGTGCATGTTTTATTTTTCTGTCTGTTTGACGTTTGCTGCCGATTATATGGTCCGACACACGCGCAATCTGCTGTGATTTAATTGTACTACGGCTATAACCCTCGCGCAAGTTGAATGAACGGTATGGCAGACATTGATTTTTATATATAAAACCTACTGTAAGTTAATTTTACTATGCCAATAGCCTTCCCAGAAGTGCAAGCAAAAAGTTTGTCTAAGTTTCATTGCAATTGGATTAGCGGTGTGGCAGCGCACGAACAAACAAACATTAATTTTTATATATTAGATATTAACTGTGGAAAGGAAAAAGGACGTATACCACACATATAAAATTTTACAGGAGGCGCAAAAAACGTGTTTTGATGATTTTGAGCCATATGCAAATTATGAATTATACACAGCCTTAAAGTGCATGGAGACTTCTAAACTGGTGTTTAATTGACATAATATAATATTAACTAAATAAATTATCTAGGAAAAACCTTTATTTCAGTCTCTTTTCTTGGTTTTAATTTTTTACAAGGTCATCTTTTTCAAACTTAAAAGCTAAATATAAATACTAATTCGGCATTTGCAGCTTGTATCCTTTTGATAGAACGTGTCTCAAAATTGATTCATTGCGATTATCGAAAAAAACCTGTTTTGAAAAAACTGTGGGATACGTCCTTTTTCCTTTCCACAGTCGATATACAAAATGTAAATTTAGTGTTTTTCAGTAAATGTTAGATTTGAAGATAAAATAAATACGTCTATTATTGAATGTTTTATTTTCCACGTAAAAGGTTAGTGATAATAATATACATAGATGATGTGTGGTGGCATAGTAAACCATTGCGAGCACATCCTCTATTCGATTTGGACAATTGAAATGCCTCTTTGAAAGTGCATAATGCTCACACTCTACGATATTAGATGAGGGACGTGCTAGAAGAGGACGCATGAGGAATGAGCTATATTTATTTAAAAGTGCTTCAAAACCGACAAATTTTTGGTTGGTCTATTTTAACTGTAAAGCAGTTTTGCAAACAATGAGAGATTTAAATATTGATTTTAAATCGAAGCGTAAATGTGGTATACCACGCAGACGAAATTTATAATTGATATTAATTAGTTTAATATGGTTTTTCATTTTATTATTCGATACTCAAAAAAAATAATGTTTAAGACTTACTTAAAAGCACCCCCAGAAATTGGTACTCGGGTTATAAACATTATCAAATATTGCCTTATATTTTTTTATACAATACAAATTTTTATACAATACATATTTTGATTGGAAGATCAATTAAATATAAGAAAGAATATTAAATTAAAAAAATGACATTTTCTTTAGCCGTATTATGAAAACAGATAATAAATCATTATGATATTTTTATGTTGGTTAATATTTGTATGAATTTATTTTATAGGTAATATAGAGTAAGATTTAAATTTTGTCTACTCTTCAAACGGCTACCAGTGGATCATTTTTTAAATAAAATTAATGATTGTGTAATTATATTTTTTGTGTAAATAAGTTTGAAAAGAATCATACAATAAGAAAAATCTCTATAAGTTTTTATCATCGTAAGTCATCTTTCTCATAAGCGTAGCTGGCATAATTGCTTTAAATACGATACATGTACCTAATATATTATACATTTTTTTGTTTTATATATGCGTTTGGAATACATATATAATTGCACATTAACTCAACACGTATTATAAATATGAGTTAGTCCGTAGAGACTTCCTTAAATGTACTCTGTGATTGATATGAATATAATCATCGGCCTCTGTAGTTTGTTGAGTATTACCCAGCAATAAGTTGAAATTGGACACCACTCTTGACAAGGTTTATATTAGATTTAAAAAAAACTAATTCAAATCATTGACACGAACGTCAATGATATTATATGTACGATGTTATTTCTCCTCATGTTGATCGCGAGTGCTTAAACAAAATAAAAATATTTGACACATCGTTGTGTTGTCAATTAATTGTAATTGTTATTTAATAAAATAATGAAATTTGACATCACAGTGATCACATCTCGTAAGAGTGCGGAACGAGAACTTACCATTGGCAAATAATATATGTTATAACACTCAATATGGAGGTTAGAGGCACATTACGAGTTATTTAAGATTATTACAATGTCCAATGGTGGGAAGTCACATCCATATAAAAGCAGAGCATATTATGCTAATATATGATTTGTTAAAAACTCATATAAGATGAACTTAATGTTATAAAATAATTAAGAATAATGCTAATAAGTAAACATGAATTTATGTCTAATTTATTGCCACCTCAATTTTACATCTAGATAACTTGATTTTAAAAGTGTTTTAGATAGCTGTTGAATACTTAATTATATCGTTGGTATACTGCCAAAAAAACCTTATAAGGTGTTCACTGTCAATACTTGGTGGAATGGCATTATAATAAAAATAATAAAACATTTTTAGTACTTTTTTCACATAAAATTTATTAGATCAGGACCGGTTTCGCTCATGATGAGCATTGTCAACTGATAAGAAAATACCAATTGTTTGTCATACCTTGTTTTTATCACTTAACTTTTGTATAAATATCACTGTTTTATTGTTTTTCTTATCAGTTGACAATGCTCATCATGAGCGAAACCGGTCCTGATCTAATAAATTTTATGTGGAAAAAGTACTAAAAATGTTTTATTAAAAAAACCTTAAGTCAATAATTGAGTGTTTTGAGTTATGAATGCAGATCGATAGGCTTACACACATTCTATCGTCTAAAAAAACAAGCTTACTCACATTTGAATGATCAATTTTGATATTTAAAGAAGTAATAAAAACTAATCTAATTTTGATGGCAGTTATTACTAACAGAAAGCTATATATAACAACGCTTTTTAACTGTACATATTTCTTACTTCTACAGCAACCCAATGACATACATAAACGTTGTTGAGCTCTAATCATTTTGATCAATTGTTGTTTATTAATTTGTCTTATTGTCTACGGCCACGATACATTGGCAGTAAGTTTATGATATTATAAAAAGAATCGAGGTTTTTTGACTAAACGTTTTGCTGTAGTATACCGGCGATATGATCTCACGTTTCCTTCAATTCATTAGAATATTATTTCAATCTTTATAATTACACAAAACACTATTTATATAAAGCATATTGTCATAGTTTACGAGCATGTCAATTAAATATAGTTGAAAATCATTTTCTCAACATTAATTAGTCAAATCAGTGTTACTTGGTTGTAGTATTGTGGTGTCGTTATAAATCAAACCTTACCAGCTCCCAACGAAAAGTAAACGGATTCTTAGTTCAGTTTATCTCAACGGAAGCTGTTATAAGTAAAACTGAATGTAACTCAATGGCCTCTCTTTTAAGAGATAGTAAGGATAGTTGATCACGTTCGTTGTGTCCCTCTTTTAATCGGATTGGTGTGATTGAGATTAAACATCATGGATAGACGAATAATAATCCATTGAATAATTTGTTAATCTGTCCATATTGAGATTCGGGCATTAGAAATTTTTGATTGAAGATTTGACAACGCCGTTGAGCAGTCGACTACATACCCAACGAATCCTCATTTATTTGTTCTTATAAACACTTTTTTATTTGTGTGCTATTATAAGTATAGTAATACTTAAAAATAGCCGCCTGTATGGGAGTAAGGACAGTTTTATAAATTGATTTGTCAATCGATTTATGAATTTCTGTTCGAAGGCATGGATGTCTTAAATTCCCCCCTCCCATCCTATTCTATGAACGGGGCGTATGAAGAGCGATTGGCTTATCCCCGATTTGGTATACTTTTTCCCAGAATCTCACGAAAACTCGTTTTTTTTTTTTTAGCTCACCGAGGAATTTGAAATCTTCAATTTTCCAATTTCGTGTAAATTTCGAGAATTTGCTCAAAATTTCTCATCGAATCCATGAGCGCGGTCATCTCAATCCCGGAATTTCGGGATCAGAAAATTGAACGGGATCCCGGGATTGGATGCCCTACTTACCACTATTCTTGTCCTAGCCTTATCCTTCTATTCCTACTCTCTTTGAAAAAAGAGAGGTTGAGCAACTGAGTAACAAGCAGTTCTCATAAAAAAAACTTTCCGTTGAGATAAACTCCATTAGGAATCCATATGCTCCACATTGGGAGCGGACATAGTAGCGTAAAAAAAAATACTACTCGTTTTCAAAAGGTGAAGTTGGAGATATTGAAATAAATAAATTGTCGAACCAGGTGACATTTGAATTTCTAGCAGAGGTTTAACATTTCTCTGCAATACCTTACAGTAAAAAAAAAAACTTTTGATCTTTTAATGTCTGAAATGTTCCGATCGGGTGCATGTTAAGTTTTCCCCTTAAGCGACGAAAGCCAGTGGCGTAGAAAAGGAATTCTATTGATTTCACCTCCAGCTGGAAAATTCGTGAGAGGTTCATATTTTTCGGAAGCACTCGCTTGGATTTTGCGGTAGAGTGGCTTTATTCCGCCATAATGCTACTGCTCTATTGAATTGATTTTTTTGTGGACGAAATGCCCAAAAGGCTATTGTGCCACTGGAAACCGAAATTAAATTAAGATTTTCTGCATAGAAATGTGCTCGGCTTCGGTTAGCGTATTAAATTTTTTCATGCGGCCATTGCAAAAAAAATATTCACCTTTCTATTTTTGGATTCATCATAACCAGCCGTTTGTACATCTTCAATGATTGTAATATATGTACATTAAAAGTAGGTAGCGATTTGATCACTTTGAGATTTCAATGAATATATTCAGTTTTTCTACAAACAACAACTAGATTACAAAAATAAAGTTATCCTTATTTATTAAGTGTGTCAAAGAAAGAAATATGATTAATAGTATCAATTTTGAAGCCGATTAGAAAAATACGTTTCAATTGTTTATAAACATTTTTGAATGAACTTTTCATGCAAATTTTATACTCAAAATATAAACTATATTTTTCAAGCAAACTCTTCATTTGCCTTTTAATGTAAAGTTGGAATAGCAATATTGTAAGTACAGGACAGGTTCTTTGCCAATCGCACACCTCCGTATTTTGAACGAGGGTAAATTAGGTGAGGTAAAAATATCACAAACACCCAAGTCTTAACAACTGATTATTTTACATATAGATAAAACAAGAAAGTGTGTTTAAAATAATAAAACATAATTTAGTCATTAAAAGTGAAGTGAGCCAAGCACCAAAATGGTAAAACTTTGAATACAGACACGACGTCTTCATTTAGTGTTTTTATTTTATTTTAGGGATACAAAATCTATTGCAGTGTGCATTTTCAAAGCTCTCTTTTACGATAGTTTAAGACATTTACAATACTATAACTCATGTTATTATTTTTTCCTAAAATATCACTTACAGGGATAAGAGTAAATTTCGAGGACAGGACTAGTGGTTAAATAATTTCTCTCGGTTTTTTTTTAAACCATGTCTGCTCCCAATGTGGAGCATATGGACTCCTAATGGAGTTTATCTCAACAGAAGTGTTTCTACGAGAACTGCTTGTTACTCAGTTGCTCAACCTCTCTTTTTCCAAAGAGAGTAGGGATAGAAGGATTGGGCTAAGACAGGATCAGTGGTAAGCTAATCGCTGTCGATACGCCCCGTTTATAGGATAGGAAAGGTGAGAGGGGGGAATTCAAGACATCACATACATCCATGCCTTTGAACAGAAATTCATAAATCGATTGAAAAATCAATTTATAAAACTGTCCGTACCAGGATTTGAACCCGGGCCCTCTGTAGCCGAAGCCAACACTGTTGACCACTCGACCACACAGGCGGTTATTTAAGGATTGGAAAGGTGTAATTTTTAGACGTCACACACACCCATGCCTTCGAATAGAAAATCGATTGAAAAAAATCTGTATGTATTAAGACTCGGACTAGGGAAATCTGTCACGGAAGTCAACGACGTTAACCACTGCGCCACAAACCCGACTTAAGTGAAGCCCGTAGTGTGATAAGGTAATGTAAATTAAAAGAAAATGGCTGGTCACCACTTTAAGTATCTTAGAAGAAAAATAATAAAGGTCACGTAAATAGGCTTGGTCATATAAAATTGAACAATCATGACCAAGTCTATACTCCTTTTTTTCGTGCCCTAAAAAACATCACTGATTATATTATTCTCTTAATTATTGAATTACTTTACCATTATTATGAAAGAAAACGTGACACGTAAAAATTGCCAAGTTTCAATTCTTAATTTTTGTTTGCCAAACTTATAATATAAAATGTAGCATAGTTTTATTTTAAAAATGTTTTTCTGATCAACTTTGTTGCTTTTCAAAGCGGTGAATGAAAAGATATTGAAAATCTTTGAATGTGGCACCAACATTGACAATCTTTTGTCTAAAAGCTTTGGGGAAAACTTTAAAAAGCTGTGAAAAGTATCAGGAGTACAAAGGGTGAGATGGGTAGTGGAAAAAATAATAAAAAAACGACAACTTGTTGATATTATGGCGCTGGCGGAACAAGGCTTTCGGAGATAACACAATCGGGCTCTTTCCCTCGTAGATTTGATGCCAAAGAGCCCTTTTGTTAAACCGGTGACTTTTGAGAAAAGTATTATCCAACTACACGTTACGCAAACTTCCCGTGGAGTAGTGTATTTATTTTTTAAATTGTTTGGCTAGCTAATGTTTTCATACAAAAAATAACATATAAGAAAACAAAGATATCGACTGTGTAAAGGAAAAAAGACGTAACCCGTACATCAAATTTTACAGGAGGCGCAAAAAATGTGTTTTGATGATTTTGGGTCATATGCAAATTATGAATTATACACAACCTTGAAGTACACGAAGACTTCTGAACTGGTGTTAAATTGACGTAATCTAATATTAATTAATGAAATTGTCTAGGAAAAACCTCCATTAGGAGACGATATGCTCCACATTGAGAGCGGCTATAGTGAATAGTAGTAGTAATAGTAGTTAAAAGTAAATAGTAATATCCAGTGGCGGATTACCCCATAAGCGCAAGAGACACGTGCTTGGGGGCCTCAAAGATAGCATGTATTATTTAAGCCCTTATAGTTTAATTTCAGTTTTCAATATTCATTATTTTTCTACGAAGAAGTACAGCGCTTTTATGTTAAAAATCCTCCAAAATTTATTGCGCTTGGGGCCTCCAAAGTGCTTAATCCACCACTGGTAATATCAACGCTCCGTTTTCTGTGAAATAGTAGGTTTTGAGATGCAATATTTTAACACATACAAATATAGGTTATTTTTGGCCCATTTCAGTACCTAACTCATTTTCGACTTAAATCGGAGATACAATATTTTAACTCCAAGCAATGAAATGTATATATACTTTAATAGTTTAGTTTACATTAAATATCATAATAGTTTAAATATTCATTTATAAATTTTTAATCTAGATTATTCAAAGAAAACTTTTAAATGAATTTTAATAAGACAATGATATCATACCGTTTGCCGTTTTATTCGTGCTTTATTTAAAGATACGACTAATGGCGTCATTAAAATCCATTTAGGGGAATTGTTTTGATAAGAAAATTTTAAGGCATTTCGTTGATTACAAAGGAAAACTTTAATATTTCTCGCATTGGAAAACTATTTTCAAAACTAGACGCTACAATCTAAAGTTTTGTTTGCCAAAACTTTTGATCATCAAACATGGTTTTAATTGACAATTTGTTTTAACAGTTTATTTTCTATGAACTAAACGGAGGAAAAACTATTTAAGTACATCAGTAAAATAAATAATTTTGAAAAAACCTTCATATTTTCAAATGTTCTTTTTAAATTTTGTCATGGGAAGATTTTCGAGCTAATAATGCTTTCTTTCATTACCACCTCAACCACCTCTATGGCAAGAGATTAAGCTACTGATTTACAGCCATTCGTCGTAAAATATGTTGACTACAAAATATTAAATGTTTTGAAAATCTATGTTGGTCTGTTATAATAACATTTTAAACTATATTTATCTACAAAATCTTGTGCACAAAAATATCAAATATGTTGAATATTTTATCCACGTCTCATAAAAAAACCATTTCATGTATCGAATTGTTAAATGGTACAATACGTTATTTTAGTATGAATAAATTGCTAATTATTATCTTGACTTGTAATCTTCGAGTGACAGGAAGGGCGAGAATAATTTAACGACTGTTTTAACTGCTTATTACGGTTGTTGAAATGCTCCAAAAGATCCAATTACGGAGTTAAAATAACATAAACAAAAACGTAATTTAAATATAAATACGTACCGAATTTAAGCAATTGCCATAAAAACACTCTTATTGCATAATTGTTAATTATTTATTCCGGTTGTTTTGTATGGGGGACATAATTTATTGAGGGTCTTTGAAAGAGACCACAGGTGAGGTCTCAAATAACCAACCTTTTGACCCTCGTCATATTAAGTACGGTTTTATCAAATATTTAACGATTTTGATTCGCACAAATGTCCTGTTAAATGCGTTCATAAATTAAATTTTATCGTTTTGTCTCCAGGCAATAATGATACTCTTGATTTTCATAATAAATATTATTATGTAGGTGAAATATAATTAATGAATATTATCTGTGTGTTCCGTAAAGTACATGTAGATTAAAAGATATTTATATGGTTTCTCCGGACGCTTTCCATTTCGAATTGATTTTCGATATCAATTTTTATTATTACTTAGGTAGCTTACCCATGAATGTGTAAAGGTTATCTAAAAATTTAGTTTAGAAGGATTGAAAATCACTGAAAATAAGCTCGATAAAAACTAAATAAAAACACGCAATATGACTGATGAGTTAGACCAGGGGTGAGGAACCTTTTCTTCCCTAAAGGCCGTATTCATGTTTCTGATTCGACATAAGGCCGCACTAAACATTTACTAGGGAATTTTTGGTCGAAAAAAATGTGGGATGATGAAAAAACTGTTAGTCATATTTTAATAATAAATTAATACATAGTTAATAATAATAATAAAATTGACTTTTTAACATTGTGTCAATGCGGCCTGTGTGGTCGAGTGGTTAACGTCGTTGGCTTCGGCTACGGAGGTCACGGGCTCGAATCCCAGAACGGACAGTTTTATAAATCTATTTTTCAATCGATTTACGAATTTGTGGTGTTTTGAATTTCCCCCTCCCACTCATCCTATCCTATGAACGGTGCGTATCGAGAGCGATTAGCTAACCACTAATCCTGTCCTAGACCCATCTTTCTATTCCTACTCTCTTTGTAAAAACAGAGGTTGAGCATCTGAGTAACAAGCAGTTCTCGTAGAAACACTTCTGTTGAGATAAACTCTATCAGGAGTCCATATGCTTCACATTTGGAGCGGACATGGTAAAAAAATGTAGTGGATGTCTAATTTTCTATTTTTTGTCAGAGAATTATTTCCTCTTTGACTCTAATAAAATAAAATTGTATATGGTGTAGTCCAGGCGTGAGGAACCTGCGGCCTTTTGACTACTCTGGTGTGGCCTTCTGGCCAATTCACTTATTCTGTATTTTTTTGTTATTTCGTAAATTCTTGGGATTTTCGATGTCAAAATCCTTAAAAGACCTAAAAAAAGGTTCCACGCTGGTATTTTTTGGAAAATCCGCAAGTTTCAGGGCCTGAAAAAATGGCATGAAATAGTTTTATGTTGTTTGGTGTTGTCAGTAGTGGATAGTCAAGCCAATATTTTCGTAAATAATTCTATAAAAATGGAGATAGAAAGAGAAACGGTTATTGTATCCAAATTGTGATCACTTCGGTAACATGGCAATAATATTTATGGTAATGTTGTAGAATATATGACAACTCTAAATTCAAAGAAGTGGAAGCACTGGCTTTAACACATAAACATAAACATAAGCAAAGACAATATGGCTAATATTGATCTCATTCTAAAGAGTCAACTAATTATCCATCAAAATCGACTGACAACAAAGCCGAAAGCAAAAAAGTCAGAACGCAAAAACTTTTTATATTGGATTTAACAAAAGACAATGTAGGGTAGGCGGCTATTGTAAAAGAATTAATACAAAATCTACCTGCTTTAAAAATTCTTTAATGTCATTTTCGTGCCATTGTTTTAGTATCTCAACTGGGCCACCCAAAAATTGTAGCCCTAAAAAAAGTGTAAGGGCAAAAGATTTACACATTGTTTTTATTCAAGAATATTAATAAACATAAATCTTTAGCGACAGCAAAACAAAGGCTGATATTTTTTTATGAAAAAGGAAGTTAAGTGACTTAATGACTTAAGTTCAGGTAAGATTAACTTAATTATGTTAAGAACATCTATATCATTAATTTCAGTAATTGTACGGCCATATTAGACCATTAAATTCCAATGAACATAATGCGTAAAACTGTTCAACCTAAAACTACGGTGATGAAGTTTTAAAATCTAAAAAAAATAAAAGTGTTATTGTATTGCTAAATTAAAGTACTTCACCAAATATGCTATTTTTACCACATTACAAGCATTATTGATAAGTTGTCTGGTCCATAATGCAGGGGCCAATGTCGTGGCAGCGATGGATGTCACAGGATCAAGTCCTAGTACTGACAGTATTTTTTCTAATCGTTTTATCGATTTTTGTTTAAAGAGTTTCTGATTCTTAAAATTCTTTTCCATCATTCCTATCTTGAAATAACGACGCTGAGAGAGCGACGAGATAATTAATCACTTGTCCTATCCTAGCCAAATTCTTCAATATGTAATGTCTTAAATAGAGAAAAAATGAGCAACAAGGAGTTCTCAATTTCCATATTGCGGTCCACATTGGAACGGACATATATTGTATTGATAAAGTTATCTGTTGTCTCCGCTCAAAATATGTTAATTCCACGACAAATAAAGTTACAAAAGAGATGTTAAAAAAACAGAGTATTAAATCATACATTTATGGCTCACGCCTTAAAGTCTTCATTTGACGAAAGTAGAAGGAGATTGTTTTGACGGACGTCACGTCCAAAAGTTTACTATAGCTCCTCCAAAATTAATTTCCTCTCGCATTGCACAAAATTCAAATAAGAAATAATATTCCAAATTACCTCTCCGTGTCATTATTTGTTCCCTGTGAATTCGTAATGGAGGTCTGAGGGATCTGTCAGTGTTCTTTTGTTTCGCAGAAAGCACGAGAAAATAATTGAAAGAGAATTAGCGACAACATTTTTGTCCCGTTGCTTTGATGTAATAATTAAATTATACCACGTTTTGTATTTCGCACTTATTTCTTGCTGTATTCTGAATTATTCATGTTTAGTTGTTTGTACATACAAGAAATTTAATAATCCATAATATTTAATCAATTCCATAGAGACTTGATTTTGTTTAACATGGAATTTTATGCCATATAACAGAATTTTCTAGGTCAGATGGCGTTGGTATTGAAATATATTATTTAAATCAGGTATGTCTCACTCGTGGATCAATAGAAAATTTTGTGTGGCCCTTTCGATGTTTACAATTTTATATATATTGCAATTTTATTGATAAAACTAGAATTTTTTAACTTCAGCATATCGAAATTCTGAAAAAAACCTGGCTTGTCCTGGGTGCCGTGTCACATCTAGGAATATAAATTTTGTGTACAGTCCAAGTGAATGTTCTTCGTTTTTTTTTAAAAAAATACGTTGATCGTCCGTAAGCGATGCGTATCACTCAACTTGACTTGTTTTGTCACTTCTGACACGCGTGTCATAGGTTGCCCATCACTGACCTGGATGGTTGCATGCCGGTATCAGCCATTCATTTGTAGTAATGTAAGTGTTATGCGGGAAAGCACTAGCTGACTGTGTAGTGTAGTCCAATCGAATGGCTATGGCACGTGCTGCTGGCTATCTTGCTCTAATAGGTAGAATTAGAGTGAGACGGCTGCAGTTCCATCAATGGACACATATTGGGAAATCTGGAGACATTTTTTCAATATGCGTATGCGTATGAATGGTAAACATGAGCATATAGAAACGAATGTACTGTTTACACGAGTTGGTACAGTCGGTGACTCGGTCACAAAATTTGGGCCCATCAAAGACATTCGATATTTTATTTGACCCACCAAATGATTTAATTTGGGCACCTTTGATTTAGGTCCATGAACAAAAATATTTTCATTGAACACGTGTTTTGAATGTACGTTAAGTTTACAACTCCATCGTCCAGGAAAAGTAATAAGGAGCTAGACCTTTCAATTCTAATTTGGTAAATTTAACATTTTAGAATTTATATATTTGTTTATTATAAACACTAAATAATAATAAATCGTGCCCACAATGACTGGTAAACATGGTCTTGTATAAAATTCAACGAATAAACTTCAGGAACGTATCTCGGTTGTAAAATAGGACAACCTGAACCAACACGATCACTTTAATATAATATACTTTGGTATCGTAAATCAAAGAATTTTATAGAGTGCGATTGCCTAGCGATCATTTTTATTAACAACTGTCACGAGTCTAAAATCTTCACTGGAAACTGTTAAAATAATAAAAAAATGAGTTATAATAAAATGACGAATAAGGCATCAGACTAAGAGATATTCTTATTTTTTTTTTCTTTTTTGACTTTCTATCAGCACATCTATGCATATTAATTGCAACCTTACATTAGGCTGCTACATATATCACTTTTAAGGTGTTCGCTGTCAATACTTGGTGGAAATGTATTTCTTTAAAAAACACAATATTCCTTTGTACTTATTTCCACATTTATTTAGCCAGATCAGGACCGGTTTCCCTCATGACAATCATTGATAATTGACAATGCTCGTCATGAGCGAAACCGGTCTTGATCTTGCTAAATAAAAGTAGAAATGAATAATAAGTAGTATTGTGTTTTTTAAATACTACATACGAGCTCTCCAGAAGTGAAGTGAGACAACTAGTAAAATGGTAAAACTTTTTTCTTGGACTTTTAAAAGTACAATCACGATTTTATTTGGTGTTGTGGTGGATGGTATATTATTCGGAGATAACACTGTTGTAATGTACATTAACTGAGATTACTTCACTTTTACGATAATTTAAGACGTGTAGAATATTACAACGCATCTAAATTTTTTTCTGAAATACCACTTGGCTCACTTCACCTCTAATGAGGCCATATCTAAAAGCATTGATTCAATTTTACGGACTTCAATTTTTTATCATCAGCGGCTGTTGTAGACGTATTTGCATAAATCATTTTTAGATTTCGTCAATTTAGAGACAATATTCTAGAATAAAAAAAACTAAATCTTATTTTTCTATAGATTTTTAAAAATACACAATCCTAGTAGACATGTAACATGTCGACTGTGGAAAGGAAAAAAGACGTAAGCCACAGTTTTTCCAAAACAACTTTTTTGCGACAATCACAATGTATCAAACTTGATACACGTTCTATTAAAACGATATAAGCTGCAAATGCTGAATTAGTATATTAATTTTGCTTTTAAGTTTGAAAAAAGATGAGCTTGTTAAAATTGAAACCAAGAAAAAAGACTGAAAAAAAGTTCTTCCTAGACAATTTCTTAAATTAATATTAGATCATATCAATTAAACTCCAGGTCAGAAGTCTCCGTGCACTTTAAGGTTGTGTATATTTCATAATTTGCATATGGCTCAAAATCATCAAAACACGTTTTTTGTGTCTCCTGTTAAATTTGTTATGTGTGAGTTACGTCCTTTTTCCTTTCCATAGTCGATTTGTTGTAAGAATAATTAAGAACATATGTTATACGTCGCTTCAAAATGCTAATAATACTTAAATCAATGTATAATAATAAACATTTGTATTCTTACTGTACTTAAGGTGAAAATTCGAGCTATTTCAAAGGTTTCTAAGGGTAATTTGTGATATAATCACATCGTAGATTCTAATTAAGTTAATAGTCTGATTAATATGTTTGCCTTACTAATTATCTTCAAGTTGTATAAGTGTATACGTAAAATGTATGTGTAAACTATGTGATTATATGTCAGCACGGTGGTTAAAAATGATTAAAATAATAATTATAGTATATAATAGTGTCACGTTAAGGCCCAGTTCTATATACTATTTTCACGTGACTAGCCTACTAACCGTGAGCTTACTTCGGATTTTCATTTGAAAAAATAATTAATTCTACATTTATTATTCGTACTTTTAAAATACCAAAATTAAAGGCACTCAAAAATTACCCAAAGAAATTTGAAACTGATCTCTACCTTTAAGTCTTCTCAATAGCATAAATATTTTTTATACAAATTCTTATATACAAACTCAATAGAGCATTTCGACAGATTTTTTAAAAAGTAATCAAAGTAATTCAGTTGCCTCACTTCTCTTTTCCCAAAGTCAATAATACTTGGTGGAAAGGCATTATATGTTTTGAAAAAAATAAAACACTTTTCACTGTGAAACACTATTTTTTTCTTTTTTTAATTCAATTGCAAGTAAATAACATTTTTTAATTTTAAGAGATCTTAAACATTTAAAGTATAGTTAGTCTAGTATGACTTGTTCTAAGTTTTTATAAATATCTATAAATTCATTTCATGTTTTTAGTAATAATTGTTTATTACACCCTTATATCGTACTTGGCTCACTATAAATAACCTTATATTAATATATATATATAATAAACATATTAATTGAAAATGTTCTCGATAAACGAAACCGCTCCTGATCCGAATGAATAAATGTGGAATTGGTCCAAGAGAATATTTTTTTTTTTCATAAAACAATAAATCTTAATGCGGAAAACTTTCATTTGACTTTAAAAAATAAGATTATAATTAAATTACACTGTTTCATTTAGATAATGATATTTTTAAAGTTTGTCGAGAAATTATTCCATTGACATAAATTAAGATGTCGACTGAAGGTGCTTGGTGGAATTTCAATATTAAATTTGAATCGTTAAAATTATCAGTCAGCTTAAAATAATTTGTGTAATTGAACGCCCGAAGATGCCGAAAGGCGAAACCCGGGTCGTTAGTGACAAAAGTTGTGTGAATGTACATATTTTGAATAATTCAAATTTTTATCCAATTGAGTTTTTTGTCGAATATGTATTTTGTTAACTACGGACTTAAACGCTAGTCTGTCGAACATGTGTCTTAAAAATACCAAAAACTTTTTTCTCAATATGCAACAAACAATTGAAAAAGTTCTCTTTTATGTAGTGTATTTTTAAATTAACAAATAAGCTAACTACTTCACTACTGCAAGAGTCGTTTGAAATATCACGTAAACTTTTTGAAAACGATGCAATTAAGAGCAATTGTACGATTATAATATGAGTGCAAATTTATGTCTGTAACAGCTTAACGACCGCACGTTTTTTTATAAAATTTCAACTGGCGAAACAAAATTTGGCGAAAAATTCGCGAAAATTGTATATTTACTAAATTCACTATAATTAGTAAACAGATTGAGATATCTTTACAAAATTTAATTTTCTTAGCTTCCAGATACTTCGTCTATACGCATATATGAGCCGCCGGCCAGCAACCTTTGTTTTTCAAAGACTCAAATACGCGTCCAATTAATTTTGATACAATCGAGAAAAAACAACTACCACGATTGAGAAGTTATTCAGTATTGCCAACCACTTAATAGCTGAATTTAATACTTTAAAATATATACGTATATTGTAAACACCTTACAGATAAATGAATCAAATTGAATATGTTATTAGTGTATGGTTTCAAAATCAATCCAGATTAAAGGTGTTATATTGCGATGCATAGTGCTAAACTACCTTTAATCAAATGTTGTTAATTTAATACTACTTATCCATAAGATGACTTAGAAAGTCTGCGGAATAATGATCGAATCGAAATATAGAGAAGTGACGTAACCATAAATAATAATAAAGGCACAATTCTTGTTATTTAAATGAACCTTTGTTGATGCATCAAATTATGCAAAATATATTGTTATATAAAATTTTGGAATAAGAAAGTTAACTGATTATTTATGCTGATATTGGTACTTTACAGTGCTTGAAGTACACATAGTATTTTTTCTGAATTAAAAGTAAAATGTAACATGAAAAAAGTTAAATGAAACGGAAATAGGTACATGAGCGAAATTAATACGGAAACAACTTTTCATTTTTCGAAACATCAACATACGGGTAAAGATTTTGGGTTAAGTTAGGTTCTTCTGCATAACTTTTCCCAGTACGAACAGCAGTTTTCGATCGATTCGTCGATTCTTATTAAAAAGTGTTTTTGATGTCTAAAAATTCCCTCCCACCCTACCGATCCTTCAATAACTGGCCGTAGCGAGAGGTATAGAGCCATATGCTCCACATTGGGAGCAAATAGAAAAAAGAAGATTTTAAGAATTTAAATTTTGTTATTCATAGGAATTGATTGAACATTACACATATAAAAACAAATGATTAGTAATGCACTAGAAAAAAAAAAGCTTATTGAGAATTTAATATAAGAAAACTCGAAAAAAATCTTTACAGACTATTAAGACTCGAACCACTAAAAAAATTAAATCGCATTTCACACTGACCTTGCCAGGAGCTTTAAGCACAGATTTCGTCGATAAACTGGATAATATGCCGACCATTTCTACACTGTGGAATTTGAAAGTTTTTTAGTTTCGTGTAAAAATGTTGATGAGAATGTGGGGAAAGCGGAGAAGTTAAACAATCAATCACGTGAAATATTATTAAACTATGGTAATTTGTATACATTTTTTATTCACTCTAAATGTTTCCACTACCTCTTTTCACAGTATTTCGCAGAAAATAACAAGCTATGGATATATAGAAAATAATCAGATTTAAAGTAAAATTACATACATACATCATCATTATCATTAGTCGATAACTATTACATATCAACTGTGGAAAAGAAAAAAGACCTATAAATTATTGATGGAAAGACATAATATTAATGTGTAAAAGTAGAACAAGATTTGAAGCACTTCTTTCAGGATTTTGCTTCAAGAATATTCAACGTTTGAACAAAACAAACAGCTAAAAAGGAAAGAATATATACACTGTGGAAAATAAAAACGACGTAACCCACAATTTTACAGGCGGCGCAAAAAATGTATTTTGATGATTTTGGGCCATATGCAAATCATACACAACCTTGAAGTGCACGGAGCCTTCTAAACTGGTGTTTAATTGACATAATCTAATATTGATATACAAAATTGTCTCGGTAAAACTTGTCTTCTCCTAACGGAAATTACCTTAACATAAATTTTCTACGAGAACTGCTTTTTATTCGGTTGTTCTTCACTTTTTTTCGAAGAAAGTTAGGATAGCAGAATGCTATGATGGAATTAATTGTTAGATCACTAGGCCCTGTTTTTAGGATCAGATGGGTGGGGGATGGATATAGACATCACAGAAAGAAATTAAAAATGTTCGTACTTGGATCCCAAACCGTGAGCATCACAACTGACGTCAACGACGGTGACCACCAGGTTACAGATCATTAACCTTTAAAAACACTGAAATAAGGTAAACAATAAATAAAATTTATGATTTAGGAAGCATGTTAAATTTTATTATATACTAGCCGGTTCCCGGCAAGCGTTGTAATGCAACTCAAAGAAATAAAGTGTTTTAATTGTGTTTATTGAGGTGCATGTCGATTGTCTATGGTACGACACACGCGCTACTTACTGTTATTTATTTGTACTACGCCTATGACCTTCGCGCAAGTTGTATGAACAGTATGGCAGACATACAGACATTGATTTTTATATATAATACTTTCTGAAATTTCATTTTGATATGCCTTTAAATATCGCGCAAGTGCAAGCAAAATGTTTGTCGAAATTTTATTCCAATCGGATGAGCGGTGTGGTAACGCATAAAGTACGAACAAACAAACACCCATTTTTATATACAATATAAAATATGTAATTTTATAAATTTACCACCGAATCCTCAACGAAAATAATCACTATTTTATCTGAACACCCTTTTTTGAGTGGTTTTTGTATGAACTGAATATCTTCTTATAGTATTATAGAATCAAGCATTAGAAAATGCATTATTGAGGCGCACAAAAACTGTATGAAGTCATTTAAAGACTATCCCTAAGTGATTTTATTTTTTCATATAATTATTAAAAAGCTCAATTGATTAAGTTGGCTATTCTAAGTGGATTGTACATAAGTATTTGGAGCTTTGCGAAACACAATGTTTTCAGAATAATTTTAGTATAATGAAGTCCCGAAAGCCTTTGTGTGGGCTATGCTCTAAGACCCAGACTACAACATACTGGAAACTGTACCAAAGACGATAAGTTAGGTAGTGACATATCAGAGATTTTCAAAGAAACTCTATTATTAAGATTTAAGTAATTACTTAAAGATTAACTTTTATTCACGAATAATTATAAAATCAATAACAATTTTTTTTAGAATAAAAAATAGTCGGAATATTTTCTTATTTTAGGAATATAATGTGTTTAACCAAGAATTTATTGAAGTTATTTTTATATATTATTTAATCGATTTTATTTATATATATTAATATATAAATAAAATAAATATTTTTTCAATCGATTTATAGATTTCTGTTTGAAGGCCACCTTCCAAACATTAGTCCTGTCTTAGCCCTATCCTTTTTATCTCTTTCGAAAAAAAGAGGTTGATAAACTGAATATCTCCATTACAAGGCCATATTCTTCATATTGGGAGCGGACATGGACTAATTTTTATTTTGATTAGTTGTTGACTGAACAAGTTTTAACTAGTATCAACACAACAGTTTTGTCTTCAAGAAGAAACAAACATTTAAAGGTCTTAATTTAAGTAATTTTATTTTATTTATTGTTAAAAATTAAAAGTACAGTACATGACATAACAGCTGACGCCAATTCGCCATGTAATTGACAAATATAATGCGACAAAATATAAAATAAAACTACATAATACATCAAAATCAACATAGAAAATCAAGAGATAAAATAGTAAAATTTAACAAACAGTTCACAAATACTGTCACTAAAAATGTCCACTTCTATAGGCAATGAGTTGATCAATCGAACGGCCCTTCAAACTGGTATGCGAGGTATGAGTTATTAGAAACGAAAGTTTTTTTAATATTTTAAAATATTATAAAAGTAAACAGCAATAAAACCATAGTTAATAAATTTTATGTAATGTAATTAATAATAAATATCATTTCAATTTTATCCAAATTAATGTTTTAAGAAATAAACCCAGATTGTTAATCGTTCTTTGAAACACTAGAATCACATTTGATAAGTGTAATATTGTAATTATAATTAGGATGTTAGAGTGAATAACTTGATGCATTGTGTATCTCTTCAGAGCCAGTATATATAGCTGAGCAAAATGTAAGTTTAAACATAGTTCTGACGATAGCGCAAGTCGAAATAGATATCAACGCATAAAATTATTAAAAACTGTAGAACTAAAATACTTTGATATTTTTAATCTGTTATTTTAAAAGTAATATTTTTTCTCTCTCGTTTTTTTAGAGCATTATTTCTATTTAAAAAAAACATATTATAGAAAAAATGTATCATATATTAAGCTAAGACAAATTGCTACAATTTGTTACAGTAACTTCCAAGCAATTTTAAAGAAAGTCGGTGAAAAATGATAGAAACCCTTTTTCAAATAGCAAATACTATTACTATTCTACTCGATGTAATATCAGTGTCCATTAAAATCGGAACCGAACAGCTTATATATAGTTATATTTAGCTAGTTTTCTTAATATAAGCAAACAACTCATGGAAAGACTTGCCAGCCATAAAATACTGAAACATTTGGGAATCGCATAGTTCGATGACGCGATGTCTATCGTCAAAGGAGAATTTCCTTCCGCCCAGTAGAGCATAACACCCGCTTTCAGCTTTCAATTCTGTCCGTCTTAAAACACGCAGTGCTATTTTCTTATCACTAAACCCTGCTCGGGAATATCAATGAGTTATCTTTCAATGATTTAAAACGACCTTAAAAATATATTCTCAAATAAGCCTTTATTATTATTTCTCCAATGAGAAGCATACATTTCGTAATTCGAATATATACAAAATAAACAATTTATCGATAAACCCTCCAAGGACGAGCGTCACCGTATGGTCACAGTAAACACCGTTGTCTATTGATCCCACTATTCATCCTTTTTATAACTGAATATCGTTGCTTTCGCTCATATTTGGTTAAGAAGGGTACAGACTACAGTTAGTCATCGGCTGTGGGGACAGAAACGGCCTCCAAAAGCACATGTGATTTTTTGAATTTACTTTTTGAAACTGTTAGTTAATTTTTATAAAACATCAAATTATCTACAGTTATTTTGGTAATATATTTGTATTGAAATTATGTTGATCTAGAGAGGTCAAATTGTAAATGTTTTTTAAAAAATCACGTTTAGCTATATTTCAACACCGAATGTTTGCGAGCCCATACGGTCACTTTTGTCCTTACTACTGTCCATACTCAATATTACACGGTAATAAAAGGATGAGCATGACCATATAGTCATGCGGGGTTTCTATACAACGACTTAGCGTTTTTTTTTTAAATTTTTGATAGGAATAAAAGTTATCCGTGACTTCAATATGGCTTAGAAAATATATTTTTTATCGGAAAAAAGCTTGTCTCTGGAGGGTTTTAAGGACTGAAGTTTTTCAATAAACAAAATAAAAAAACTAAGATTTGGTATTTTTTTTAATATCAATTATATTGGGAGTTCCTCCAAGATTCTCTATCCTCAACGAGTTACATTACTTCTTACCATGTAAACCATGCGTCCCGTAGTTCAGCTGAATACATTCTATGGATGGTCAGTGATAAGTAGCCTTCCATGACGTTGTGATCCAACCCGTTGGTAAAAGAGACAGGTAGAGTTCATACTCTTTTGGAGGATCTGCATCATCGTTCGTATTTTTGAACGTAATAAGAAGATGGTAAGTCCGCTCTTTTATCTTCGTGTTCCTGACAAAGTCAGACCACTGATCTTTAATATTTGCTGCAGATATCTGTCTTCAAATCACAGTATACGGTTGCTCTGTACTTTAGTAAGGTGAAATAACTTTCAACCGTAAATCACCACTGTCAATAGAAAATTTAAATTAACTTTGATTATTCCACGTATTGTGTAACTAACTGTGACACGTGTTTCGCCTCTTTCAGAGGCATCTTCAGACTTACTATCGCAAAGTTTGCTTAAGTAATGAAGCAAGATTGATTCTAACATTTTAAAATTATAAAATTACAAAATGGATTGGGTTTTTTTTTTTCCTTTTAAGAACCACTGTCAAGATGAGTGATAAATTATAATGATTAAAACAATGCATTTTTGCGTATTTATTTTGAGTGGTCAACGTTATTACCTTTGGTTTTAGTGTTCATTTGTTAAAATAACAATAAGAACAGTTTCATAAATATATTTTTTAATCGGTTTTTAGATTTATGTTTCAAGGCATGGATGTCTGTGATGAAAAAAATATCTTCCATTCATATGGTCCTAAAAATGAAGCAATTAGCTTACCACTAGTCTTTTTATAGTCCTATTCAATCAGTATTCTCTTCGAAAAAATGGCTTAGCAACAGTGGTGCGCCAATTTCAAGAGCTACTAACCGACCACTAGAAAATTCAGATTGAAATCTTTAATTTCGATTTACAAGTGCTTCAAAAATGAACGTTCATATTCAAGGTGATTACATATATAAAGCCAACCATAATATTGTATTAAATATAGACACATTCAAGTTTTTATCATAAATGACAGTAAAAATCAATATTTTAATGTCTGATTTGAGTAAAACACTTAAAAAATTACATATTGGCTGATTGGGTATACCGATTTAATTTTGTTATTTAAACAAGATTAAAATTTGAAAAAAATATTCTAATATTATAAATTAGAGTAAACATAAAATATCATTAGTATAAAACAACAGTTTCATAAATATTCACAAGTAAGAACGGAGGTGAATTTATGAACTTGTTTCTTGTCAATACTTATGCCATGAAAATGGCGTGAAATATATATTTATTTGGAACTTATTTGTAAAATATTAACTTTTAATTGAGAATCAATTAATAAAGGTTAGTCGGTTGACTTACATCTCTCTTTAGATAAAAGAAAAAAATAATGTTTGTTATAGAAATAAGTACAGAATATATTTCCTAATATAAAAGTTAAACTCAATTCCAACAATTCTTTTTTCATTCAACTCACCTTCTTCGGAAGTTTAGTAATACTTTTTTTTTGGTATACAGATAATTGATGTGCAAGTAGAAAAGAATGAGAAACAAATGCGCATCGAAAGTTCTTCTGTGGAGCTTTTATTTCGTGGCAATGAATGATATTGTATTGACGCGAAGGCTTAGCCGCGCGTCACTCAAGCGACGGCAGGCAGCGCGGCCGAGAGCTTCGGAGCGTCTAACTTTAAAAAGTAATTTAAGTTGTAGCCACTTAGCAAAAAAAGTTGAGCTTTGCCCCTACACTGCGTATTTCAATTTCTGACAGGAGTCTCGGACGAGGGGTTAGTGTAATATTTCCCAATGAAAATAATCAGTGGAAATGAATCGCTAGCTCAGTGTTTTTTTTTTTACTTTCTCGCAGCCTGTTTCACAGTCATTCGCGTAAAGATTTGTGTAAGCGTAAAAACGCATTTGGGAAATAAAACTTTTTCAATTATAAAAGTTGAATTTTTTACATTTTTATTGATTTCATTCAAGACACTTAACATCATAGTGACAGCTCAAAAAAGTGACGATTGTTAAATATTAACTTTTTTAACTTTTTTATTGGAATCGTATGCTACAACAGTTTATAAAGCATATAAAACTTAATTAACAATGAAGACGTTGCCTGTGATAAATTGAAAGATTTGGAATTTAAAACTGTCAAAAATGCTTTAAAATACATTTATTAAGCCATGCCAATAATATTGACAGACAACTCTAAACTATCATGTGATTTAAGAAAAACATTTCAGTATGGAGTTTGCTGCATATATTTTTATATGTTTCATATTATCTTTTGATTGATAACGACTTTAAATCCCAGTATATCTTTATCCTATAATATATTTTTGGCTTTGTCACACAATATATTTAATATTATAGATATTAAAATTTGTGAACTGAAAAGTATGTATAAATTTCACAGGTGTCAAAAAATGTAGAAGTTTTATTTTACAAAATTTTATTGATTGATTTTATGTAAAACATCATTAAAATAATAAAGAATAAATCAATACGAGTACAAAATAAGACATACGAATAAAAATACGTGTTTGTCGATAATTCATACTGAAAAAGCATGTATTCCTTCGAAAATAAAATCTTAGTCGTAATGAATAAAATAATTAATGTCACGTTAATATTTGATAGCTCAATTAAAATTTATTGGATTGAATGCTTCATCGGTTGTCCAAATAAATATTTAACCAAAAAGTTGTTCCAATTAAGAAAAATCACTCTTCGCTCTTCATTGGTTGACCACAAAGGACTTGCCTATTTACGTGGGCTAAGTATTTTTTCCTTTGAACATTTTTCTTTTCACGAAATTACCCTTATATCTTGATAATGCAAAAGTCTTTTTGACTTTCCATACATCTCTGTAAATTTAGGTCACTCTATTTACATAGGAAACGTAATATTTTATTGGTAGTTGAGATCTGAACAAATAGAGGGTAAAATGACATTATTATTTGACATATTATGTGAAATTAATACAGATTCAATCTATGTGAACAAAGACAGCGGTCTACATATATTGTCGAAAATGAGTAAAATATTATTACATCGTGTAGAAATTTAGCAAATTATAGAAGTGTACATTTTTGAAGTATTTAGTTTGTAACAAAAACGACATTTTCCACAGTCCCATATACTAAGCACAGCAGTTATTACATATCTATAAAAAAAAGTTTTGATTGTGGAATCATCATTTTAGGATACTGACAACTGCCGCCATTGTTTTCCGAGCCTTTACATGTCTTGCCAGATATTATTTTAAGGTAATCGATATCATATTTATAATGTAATGCATCAGGTTTTTGATAACGTGAATCATAATATAGCAACGATACACATAATTAAAATGCATTGACTGTTTTAAAAAGCGTCTACCACAAGTTCAAAAAAATGATCTATCAATAAAGTTTGCCTGTCATGTCAGAGCTATACAAAAAAATAAAAATAAATTCGAAGCACAGACACAATACTTGCTAAGTCACGTCCTGATGACACAATATATGCATTTGATATTTACTGTTGATCGAATTTTCCGCTTCTTTCGTACGGAATTTGATGTCAAAATTAAGCATTTTTACAATTTTTTATTATTATTTTACACTGATAACTGGTTGCTAATAAGTTATTTATTTATTTTATGAGAAAGTTATTTAAACTATCTTAGCAAATACCTAAAAGCTTACGTATATTATATATCTGAATCAATTGAAATATCAATTCGTGAATTTTAATCCATTGCACTCACACAACTTTAGAAAGAGAATGCGATCAAAACTACTCCACCGCAGAGTTACAACGTTACTGTTTACAGTAAGTAGCATAGAGACATTGATTGAATTGTCAGTTACTTTTTAGAACTCCATTGTTATATAGTGAACAAAAATTAACGTATTTTAGTTCTACGAATATTATTTTATATATAGTATTTGTAAAACTAAAATACTTTGCTATTTTTTAATCTTATAACATAGAGATACGAACAATAACGAGGTTTGATTTGCCTTTTATCCGATTAGGGTAATTTAAACTATTGATTGGAAATATTAACAATGACAAGGATATATAAGAATCTAATCTCGGGCCAATTTTTGGTATAATATTCGACTCTTCTTTCACCTTTCATTTGCATATCACTTCTATTGCACTGCGTGCAAGCAAACTCCTAAGATTTATCGTTAGACAAAGAAAACCATTTGAAAACCCAACTGTGTTTTGCACGCTTTATGTTTCTTTGGTCTTAAGTACGCTTGAATATAGATCCATCATTTGGAGCCCCATATGAAAGTTTATACAAGCTGCAATTAGAGAGAGTCCATAAGAAATTTCTAAGATATTATTATTTAAAAAAAAAAAAAATCTTCCCCTTTGATAATTCCTTAAAAAAATACTACCCCACAAAATTTCTTTTAAGAATGTTATCGTTTCACTCTCTTGAAGCTCGAAGATCTTTTTCAAGCTTAAAGAATTTTTCTCTTCTTCTTCGGGGCCGAGTAAATAATCCTGAAATTCTCATGACTATTAACTTACATGCTCCCAATTTATTCTTACGTGGGCGAAACTATGACCAGAGGCTTTTATTTCTAAAAAAATGTTCCTCGCTTAGGACTGATCAACTCATTGCCTAGAGAACTGGACATTTTTGGTGATAGTGTTCGTGAACTGTTTGTTAAGTTTTTCTTTTTTATTTATTGATTTTGTTGTATTATGTAATTTTATTTTTTTGACTCATAAACATTCTGTCAATTTACTGTAATTTTGTTTTTTTTAAACAATAAGTGTTTTAAGTTATGATATATTTTTTTGATTGTAAAAATGTCCACTTTTTACGTTTAAATCGGAAACTTTTTTGAAAGAATGAAGAGAAAAGTACATTGTTTATACCATATTCGATTTTTTTAAAATCTATTGAACGTCAATTGTGGTATTTTTAAGGTAATCAATTTTCTATTGAAATATACTTATATAAACTATTTTCAATTCAAATATAGTAAAATAGCAGTGGAGTACTTAAAATCAATTATTCCATCACAATCACTATGCTTACTGTTACGGCAGACTTATCTGTCCGTCAGATATTACATTTTTTTTAGTTTGTTGTGGCTTGTTTCTGAAACGAGAGAAAAGTGGGTTAACGTAACAGCAGGTATTCCCCGCAGTTTGTTCTGTGTTCATGACGGGCACAGACTACAGAGTGATGCAAAAAGGGAACGACATATTTCGGCGCTGCAGCTTCAGCGCCATCATTTCAGCGTCGCAATATAATATATTTCTGCGCCGGTTAATTGGAAGGAAATAATTTCTAATCAAAAACAGATCTTTTACATGTGTATTTAAAGATAGAAAGTTATAACCAAGGCTGTGAAGTCGGATGTTTTTTTCCGGAGGCGGAGTCGGAGTCGGAAAAATCGAAAAAAAAATAAAAAAAATAAAGATATTGAAAAACCCTTGCCTGTTTAAAGACAAATGTTTTTATTTAAAAATCTTATTTTGAAGTAAAAGGTTATAATAAATATCTACGATGTAAATACAAGTCTATTGATGGACTTACTTTGAAGGTGTTTCTCAAGACGGCGAAACATGTATCACATATAAAGATACATTCAGTGATATTACAAGATTATCAATTTTAATTTGATAAACAAATATAAAGTTGGTTGTTGATTGTTCTACCACCGCCCATTTCGTGTATAAACCCGCTGTTTTATAGCCGCCTGCAATAACGCAATAAAAATCAAGAAAAAAATGTTTAAACGTAAAAAAAAATACTCACCATATTTACATTAACTTTTACTAACCATATTTGCATTGTGTTAAATCATTAATTGTGTTAAAATAAATATAAAATTCAAATGATAAATAAATGTGATATGCTCAGTCATTTAGATTAGGTGATTTTAAGAATCGGTATACTGCAAATCCAACGTGAAAGAGTTTAATCTACTGTCCATTAAATCTCAAGATAAATCAAAATATGTCGATTATGAAGAGTTCTTATTTTCAATTTGATTAAGTTATGAATCTGAGAAACGCTCTGAAAATAAATAATTCTGGCAGTGAGCTGCAGCCGGACCCTAATGCACTCGCGACTCTGTTCGGATGCATTTCCATTTCAATTTCTACTACCTGCTCCTCTTTCTTGCAGAGCTGAAGAATATAATTGTGTTTTCTGCATCGCAAACTCCCGCTTCTCGAAGTTTCTTGAAAAACACTCGCTACAAAATACTTACGGGTGCGTTTTTAATATCTAATACTCTTATGCATTAAAAATGTAATAAGACACGATACACAATGAAATTTTTTTGTCCAGTTGTTCTAATAGAAGTATATTAAGATATTCAAGACACGTTTGCGATTGCATTTTCTAATCAATTCCATATTTTGTTCTGATACACTGTAGCGTTTGTTTTATTCTGGATACTTAATTGTGAACTTATGTTTGCCATTGAAATGGGTTGTTCCAAGAAAAATAATTAAATATATTAATGACACATAAGTGAATTTTCATTTCAAATAAGTAACCAAACATTAATTCATCCCATGTTTTTTTTATTGTTCATTATAAATATGTTTTAATTTTGACAATAATAACATCATTATAATATTGATGAAAACATCATTTGTGGTTAGAAGTGTGTTGTCAGGTAAGTCTGAAATTGTCTTAAGCCCAAAAAATTGTAAAAAACCTGAGTGCACACAGAGTATTTATTAAAAAATATATTTTTACTAAAACTGCATCTTTTAAATACTATACCCTACGACTTAACTGACTACACATATCGAAATAGTAGTTTTTTTAGTCAATTATCTCAAATTACTGTGACAATTTCTTTAACTCCATTCGCAACACTAAAATTCGAAGCATAGCTAAGTTTTATAAGCTATGCGTATTATTTGAAGGTAGTTGTAAGTATTAAATTTGTAATCAATTACCTATTAGACATTTAATAATTGAGGTGTGAAATCAGTACCATAATAAATTATAAGCTTTAAATATATTATAATAAAAAAATAAATAATAAATGCCTGTATCTTTAAGAATATAGCCAACAATAATAACAACAAAATTTTATCAAAAGTATTCTCAATCAAATGACTTTACTATATTTCAATTCAACCTCAATTTATCTATACATATTTTATTAGTATAGTATAAAAATCGGGCTCTATAGCGCAGTGGTTAGCCTTGAAGGCTTTCGTGTCAGATCTCACGGGTTTGAGTCCCAGTAAGAACAGTATTTTTATCGATTTATCGATTTCAGCGGAACTGAGAAATGCTGTCATGTAAATGGATGAAGAAAAGCTATCGGCGGGAGACAAGGAAAAATGGAGAAGCTGAGTGGCAGCCATATGGTCTAAAATAAAGAGCGAACATGGTAAATAATGAAGAATAATAAAAAAGTTTAAAAAACTGTTTGGTCAATTTTTTTGAAAAAGTAGCTGGTCACTTTGAGGTTGTGCTTTGCAATGCAAATTATTGACGCGTGATTTTAAATTTATATTTATTATACAATAAGTTTTTTTTGACGATTATGAGCTCGGTGCTAAAAATAACTTTTTTTCACAAATATATTCTGAAAAAATAGTGAAGAATATTTACGTTTTCCGACATCAATAAATTGAATATAAATTGAATCTAAATTCAATTATTGTCTACTGTTTTATATTTTGTTTATTTTATCACAATATAGACAACGCCATTTTTGTAAGATCAACTTTAGAACAAAATATTTTGAACTCTCCTTCACGTATCATATTATCTAGTAGTGGGTGTTATCCCAACAAAGCTTTAATTTGGGAAAGTGCTTTTATGTTTTATTGGAAGCCAGGAGCTGTAGGCAAGATTTTTATCACGGTTATAACTGGAAATGCTTCCAAAATACAGTTATTTATGAGATGTTGGCAAAGCTGTTTATCATAACTATTGGTATAAATTGGCAGTTTTCATATTTACTATTGAGACTTAAATGTTTCTTACAATTCATTGTCATTCCGATAATCTTGATCAAAATTTATTGTGTTGCAACAAATTTGAGTATCATTACATTTTGATTTACCAATGTGTTGTTTGTTAATCATGCACAAAGTGAGTTAGGTTTGCATCGATAAGTCATTGTATTTGTCGTCCACTAAAACCTCAGTTGAAAATACTTACCAGTTGAGTGATACCGTCCTTTTTTTATACAAAAACAACTGAATAAACCAAAAATTAACATAGTTTTCTTATAACATACTATAATATCCTTCAACAGAGAATCATCATTCCATAACATTTATTTTGTGTAAATGGAAATTATTTAATGTCAAAATGTGAAAGTAAATACACATCATTAACTTACATGACAAAATTACATTAGAAAATGTCACATAAATTAAATATTTTTTTGATAAAACTGATTTCTAACAAAAGAAACACCATATGGTAAAAAAGATAATTGTTCCATTGTAATCTTTGTTTTTTCATAAAGTTTTGAATCTAATAAATATTTACTCGTTCTTGCGTATTTCATATAATATTTTCTTGACATCTCAAATAAAAATATAAAATAAGAGTTTCAAAAATGACGATAAAGAAATTGTTAGAACTCCATTATTAGGTGATAATATAAAAGTATTTGGCTATCCTATTGTGAATTATGTGAATTGATAGATAGCTTTTTTGGATCTACACCACCATAATCATAATTATTTTACGCACAGTTCAGAAGACTCTCGTAATTAATGAAAAGAATCACAAAGTTTGTTACAACCATTTTTTTTACTTTTTTCTGTGTAAAAACACGGTATTAATGTATTTTCTTATGAGTCGCTAATGCTCGTCATGATCGAACCCAGTTCTGATCAAACAAAATAAAAGTAGAATTAGTTAAAATAAGTGTTTTGTTTTTTGAAAGCTTTGTTCCGCTTTTCGAAAAAAAGGTATTTTGAAAAAACTGTGGCTTACGTTCATCCTCCAGTCGATATGATCCCTCGAGTTTTCCAAATCGTCTAGGGTGACTTATAATTATTATACATGAATTGTTAATAATTTATCCCAAATGGATTATTTTCTCATAACAAGATATTGTGTGGGTGTAATGCAAATTAAAAGACAAATCTTTTGAATTTTTAAATCTATTGTTGTTTGTTTTGAGCCAATTTATGAAGATTTCTAGATCAAATGATTCTACACAATAAAGCAAATACGGCTTCAAATATTCCAAGAACTGGTCTTTCAAGTATTCTTAAGTCTCTAGTCATTCCATTGTAGAATCAAATTTATTATTAATGGAGGCAGGGGAATTAAAGTCCGATAAAACTATTATACAAAGTTATTAAAATCAGAACTTCAAAGTTGGAATCGTGTTTTTTCACGACTCCACAGCCCCGATAAAAATAACGAATTTAATTTATTTTATTAACAATTTACTTGTTTTTCCATATCTTCTCAGAAAATTGAGCATGGATTTTTTCAGTCAGTTGTTCAGTTTCTCTCATCAGAGAAATCAGGGAAAGAATAATTTTTCGACAGTGCCCGTTCTTTTTAACAGTTTAAAGTCTCAGAAGAGAGTGCTATGTTTGGATACGAATTATTTTATTTTTCGGATTTCAACCCCGTTAGTAAGTCTTTCATGATTGTGTATGCTATTTTTGCAAAGTGATTAGATATTAAATACAATCTGATTTTCTGTTATGTCAAATATCGTTTATTGAATTCTAGTACTAAATTGTATATTACTAAGAAAACAATGTAATCTATTAAGCTTTACAAAATTTTATCTAAAATATCGACTGTGGAAAGGAAAAAGGACGTAGCCCACAGTTTTTTCAAAACAGCTTTTTTTCGATAATCACAATCTATACAACTTAATACGAATTCTATAAAAAGGATGTAAGCTGAAAATTCCAAGTTAGTTTCTAAATTAAGCTTTTAAGTTTAAAAAAGGAGGGCATGTGGAAACTGCGATCAAAAAAAATGACTGAAAAAAACCTTTTTTTCTTAAATAATTAATTCATATTTGATAAAGTCAATTCAAAACCAGTTTATCAGTCTCAATGCACTAAAAGTTTGTGTGTATTGCACAATTTGCCTTTTGCCTAAAATCATCAAAAAACGTTTTTTGTGTCTCCTCTAAAATTTGTTAAGTGAAGGTTAAGTCCTTTTTCCTTTCCACAGTCGATATTGTTGAAAACTTTAACAGGCTCGCACAATTAAGTCACTACAGAATACATTTTTGGAATTTTATTTTTACTAAATGAAATATAATATTTTCAAAATTAAATGTATTAAAAACAATTAATTAAGATTTTTTTAAATTTATTTGATCAAGTAAGCTATTGAAAACTTCTGAAATAAATATCAGATAGTAATAATATTGAACTTAACTACGCATCAATGGATAAGAGACAAATGTGTCTAGACTCAAAAGAAGCTTTTGAGAAAAATAGCACCGACACACCTGGAAAATATTTCATTTGACTGTTTTACTGAGAAAGAAAAACTAGTGAAAACTTTCACGAAATCCAGATTATTAAATTTAAAACGATTATTTAATTTTCCATTTATAAAATATTAATTTTTGCCAACGCCAAACATAAACGTAAATATTTTGCACAGTTGGAAATTACTTTTAATAAGTTAATGAATGAATGGATACATACATAAGATCCACTTCACTTACCATGGCTTCTAATTTATTATCAATTACAATATGTTTTAAAGTGCTTAAAAAATTATCTTCAGACATTCGAGGATATACATAAAATTGAACATAACACGGCGTGAAAATGGTTTTGTATTGCTTACCTTTTAGGTATTATGTGTTGTGAAAATCTATGATTTTTGCTTGTTTAGATTACCGAAAACCGTTAGACACAACCCTCAATAGATAGTGAAGGGTACGATACATACATTAATTTACAAAGACTTGTACAACAACGAGACATTCTCAAATTGTATGACTTACCTACAAAACAAATTAAAGGAAAGGAAACATTAAAAAATATTGCTGGTTTAATCAAACAAGAGTAAAAAATGTTTTAAGGATACAATACAGTCATCTTATGGTAACTCTAAAAAATGAATTTACTTAAACGAAAGAAATTCAATCAAATACAATTTTGGAATTTTGGAATGAAGAAGTTTTTCATTATAATATAGTAGAGAATTAATTTGTTCATAATCAGCATATAGACATACTCGTAAATAGTATCCTTATTGCTTACCCTCCTCATACTTCCGGCAGATTATTATTTTTTAAATAACATAATGAAAGCAGTACAAATTAAAGTTTCAGTCAAAATTCAACTGTTTTCCATCTCTATAGACTATGGTCTCGATTCCTGAGATTTCCCGAGATTTAGATATTCCATATCTCGCGTCCCTAAACATGCAAACGGTCGAGACTGAGAAACAGTTTTACATATCATAGGATTAAGATAATAAAGACAAAGTCCAGGAATCATAGAGTCTTGCTAAAACGAATAATCAGCAAATGATAGGAGCGTATTTAAAAAAAAAAATACCGGGCACACTTGATTCTTTTATATATATGTATCTCGATAGTTGGTTTGTAAGGGTATGGAAAAAAATAACAGAAAATAAATAAAAATATGTGTTAATTTATGATTCATAATCAATCTAAATCTTTATTTGAGACTTAATTGAGAACTTGGCAAATGGAAGTAAATTCTTAAAATTCTAACTCTAGCTGATAGCTTTTATAATTTGAGAAAAAATATTTATTTATCTTTAACAAACGTATACTGGGAAAATGCGTTACCTCGAAAACCGGCTGTTTTGGATTATGAATGCAGTAAGATAGATTTTATGAACAAATTCAGCCATATTATATATGTATATATACATAATTTATACATATTGTTTATCAAGTCAAATCCACACAAAAACTAAACGTTTTTGAGTATGTAGATACATTAACCGTTTTCGGATTTCATAAAATAGTTGGAATGGTAAGTTATAGATAGTATTATTACATAAATATCAATGTTGAAATTAAAGAATCATGATTTTTTCAAAACAAAGTTTTTTTGACTTATCGCTTTCTGCCAGTATATCGACTTTATTTGATTATTGAATTAACAAGAAAATTAAGTTACTTGATATCGGCAGATGGAATAAATACAACAAGACAAACAAGAACGCCAACTGTTAAAGTAGTTTTCCATATTTTGTAAGACGTTATTTGAAATAGTTGAATTTCCATTGTCATAATATGTATTATAAGCTGGGACTTTTCTATTCAGAAAGTAGCGAAGGTTGTATAATATTTTCCATTGTCACTGCGAACTGTAAATAATAATATTTTACGATGACATTTCTGTGCTATTTTGAAACACACAATAACTGGCTCGGAGTCTTTTTGAATAGAGATTTTTCAAGAATATGACTTATATAAATGTGAAAAAATCTATAAATAAAATGAATTTTCCGTTTTTATCTTCATGATAGAAGAATGATTATTACCAGTTCATAATGCTCGCCATAAGCGATACCGGTCCTGATCTTGGTAAATAAAAGTGGAAATACGTACAAAGGAATATTGTGTTTTTCTTAATAAAATGACTTTTCATCAAATATTGACAGTAAACGCCCTTAAAGTGTGCTATCATATTTTTATTTTTTGCCAATGCGCCAAATATTATTTTAGTAAAAGGAATAATCATAAGAGATAAACTTGATGTGAGTTTTATTAAAGTCAATCGAGATCAACTCGTGAACAATTGTCATCACAAAACACCCATGTATAAGATCTAAAATTTCAATTTAAAAAATCTTAATTTGACATTGATATTACCGGGAATCAAACCCAGACCAGATTGGCCCGCAAGACCACAGAGGCTGCATAAAATGCGTATTTGGCATAACAGCTCATTAGTTGCAGCATCTATTTTAAAATTAAATATCATACGAGATCAACTTGAGAAGAATTGACATCAGAAAAACTCATGTTTTAGATCTCAAACTAATAAATTTGATATTAGGGTGTTCACTGGCAATACTTGGTGGAAAGGCATTATATTAATAAAAATACAATAATCCTTTGTACTTCATTCCACTTTATTTAATATGTCAGGACCGGTTTCGCTCATTGCTAGCATTGTCAACTGACAATGCTCGTAATGAGCGAAACCGGTCCTGACATATTAAATAAAGTGGAATGAAGTACACAGGATAATTGTGTTTTTATTAATAAAATTTGATATTGACCTTACCGGGAATCGAGCGCAGACCCGCCTAATCCGTAGAGCCAAGTTCTTACCAACTAAGCCACGGCGGGAAAAAATTAAGCATAATTTTATTATATTTTTTCAACATTCGTTGTTGTTTCGTGTTCTGCGATTAAGTTAGTGTTCCCCGGGATCTAAAATTGCTTTGGTTGCTTCTAAAATTGATTAAAGTTTAGTAATCCGTGATGTCCTAGATGTTGGCGACCGCTGCCCAAGATTCTTTTAGTAAATTTAAGATTATCCGTTCTGTACAACCCAAAATCACGTTGTATACCTGTCGATCTGTTCAATCTGAGAACCACTCTCGTTTAACCTTTGAAAGCGTTCCAAACTGATTTAATTAATTCATCAACGATATATCGAATTATTACTGGATTTTGCTTGAAAGAAAATGCGTGATTTGACTTGTGGATGGAGACCAACTCTCATAACGGGTGTATCAAGCTGTGTGTAAGAATTATTAGTTTAGAATTAGCGATGTCTAGACATTTTGACCACAACTTAGCCCGCGCAAATAAGACGAATATCTTTCTTTAATCTATCTGATTGTGAGTTGAAGGTTGTTTGGGTTGTTCGCGTACCAATCCAATTAAATTGTATTAAAAATAAAACATTCACATACCTACCGATAACCAAACTTGGGTTATTCACGTTTGAGATAGCCAGAAAGAACAGTTTGAAAGTCATTAAAAAAATATAATCACTATTTACTTTTATTTAAGATTTCGATTTCGAAGATGCTTGGTGGAATTTCAATATTAAATTTGAATCTTTCAAATTAACTATTTACTTTAGTAAGAATGCATGATTTTCTTTAGACAATTTTATTAAAAATAATAAACTTAAATAACGTTATAACGGTGCGTAATAAGCTGTATAAGTACAGTTTAACGAGACAGCAGGTAGTGGTGGGTAAAACGACGGAAACCTTTGGTTGATTCATAAACACTGTACTCTTTATTTACAAAAATGACACGTTCCATAAAATTCTCTGTAAAAAAACAGTTATAAGAAGTATACAAAACAAATAACGTACTGTTACATAACCCATAGGTGACAGTATATGTAATATCTTAAGTTGATACACTATTATAGATAAAACCATAACTTTGGCTACACAGCTTCCTCTAAAAATTGATAAAGCTTGTTTGTTATCAATTTATTTTCCCTAAAAAAATTAATAAATAAATGTAAACAATTAAAAATGCGTAGGCGAGAATGAATGGCCGAAAATGCGTGGGTAGTTATTATCACTTTATAAAACCCCATACAAACTATGATTAAAGGTTATTTCTTCACATTACACTCCCTTGTACTGTTTAAACAAGTTGTATTTGTCTTAAATTGTAATAGATCGAAAAATCTTCAAAAACAAAATATTTTATTTAATAAAGTATTTACAGCCTGTGTCTAAACCTAACAACAATAGATAATGCCTGACGGTTATCTATAAAACTACAATCAGAAGTTCTTTGACTTTGAGACTAAAACTCATCTACATACATCTCAAGTCGACGCAGCCATCTGAAGTCATATAATACAAGTCTACTTTATACAAACAAATCTTTAATAAAAGTAGAACATAACAGTACAATAGGTTTCCTTATATAAAAATCGTTTCAGGGTATGAACAAATAAAAGTCATTCATGGAAAATCGTAAAAAAGATTATTCACTATGACAATCTAACGAACCCGTTAACGAAAATTTGGTACATCATTGCTTTTATTATTTGAAATAATATCCAGAGCATGTATAATATTTGTTTCAAAATTGTTGAATTTACAGGAATAAACCTTTCTGCACATAGTGCTTAGTAGTCAGAGCATGCAAAGAATGTAGCATGGCGATATTTCGAAATAGTTTTAAAATGGTAATAAAAATAGTAATAAATATAAAACAAACTATGGCACACGACGACCTAGAATCATATCTGCATCCTTCTTATATAGTTTTTGTATTTAATGAAAAAAGAATCATCCGTTATGTCGTGCAGGTGGATAAACTTTGCTAATAAGTTCACTTAATTGACCACATGGGTAGAGAATTAAAATTTATATCGGAAAATAGCGTTTGTTTTCAAAATGGTTGAGCTACTCACAGATGAGTTTTTTTTCAGAACGGTTGTTCAAACTTTCGAAATTATTCGGTTTATATCACGAGATATAAAATTGAAAGAAGTAATTATTGATTTTATGTGTTCACATTGTGTTGTTTATGTGTTGATAGTTATTAAAACATCACGACACCGTCAGAACCATTTTTTTTAACACATTGCTTGTAGAAACATGTTCACCAATGGAAATTACACTGTTAAGTCGTTCTTGGCCACATTAATTTCATTGTAATTTTTCTATATTCCATACGGGAAAATAACATTAAGTTTTAATAGTTTCCTGCTGAAAAATGTATCAATTTTATTTTTAAAGATATCTTTTTTTTATTTATGTCGAATATTAAATATTGGTTTATTAAAAAAAACGAGTTCAAAGGCATGGATGTATGTGACGTCTTGAATTCCCCCCTCTCACCCTTCCTATCCTATGAACGGGGAATATCGAAAGCGATTAGCTTACCACTAATCCTGTCCTAGTCCTATCCTTCTATCCCTACTCTCTTTGGAAAAAGAGAGGTTGAGCAACTGAGTAACAAGCAGTTCTCGTAGAAACACTTCTGTTGAGATAAACTCCATTAGGAGTCCATATGCTCCACATTGGGAGCGGACATGGTTAAAAAAAAAAAAAAAACGAGTAAGCATATCCGAATTGTCAAAAGAATGACAAATTTAATTTATCTTGATCTGAAGTGTTTTGATATTATTCATTGTCCCAATAATGCCGAATATACAAAGACAATAATCTTGATGGATTATAAATAATTAAGGCAGATTAAATTGTCTGGCAGGTATAGAGGAGCCAACAATGAAAGCAAGTCATTGAAATTAATTCGATTAGTACTAAGATTTGTATGTAAAGTGGGCATCTAGAAACTTTAGTTCCTCGGAAGGCGAACACAATTGAATTAGTAATAATGCGCTTTTGCTAATTGGATTAAGCTTTATACAGTGCGGCAACGGAAAGATGAGTATTTTGTGATTAAGAAGTGATTACCTACCCATCTGGAATACTCCTGATTATATTGTAATTAGTAACTAATTAAGATTAGTATTATTTAATTGGGGCATAATATTGTATCAATCTTAAAGATCTTTTGACATATAGTAACTACAGTAAAGCTAGGTTATAATCAATGCTGTGCTAATTAATCTATTTTTATAAGTCATAAAAAAATAATTTAGAATCGTTATAAGTAGTTATACGTAATGATTAAGAAGTTGTTACTGTAAAAACAAAATTGATAAGACCATTTTATATCAAGCGATTCATTTTAATATTTGAAAGCGTAAAAAATAGCAATTATCAATTATACATTATTGCAATTTTTAATATGACGTAATTAATATGTATTAAGCTGCATTAAAGCAATGTGAGAAAGCACTCTAGTAAGAATCATTTTCACAGAGAGACATCTATTGCCTAACCTGTCAAGACTGTCAAGCTGCTTATGTTGGGCAGAAATGTAGAAACTTTAATATAAGAATTTAAGAACACGTAAGATGTCTAAAACAGCAATAATTTTTCAGAGTTTGCGAATCATATAACAGAAAATGCTCTCAATTTTGATAATAATAAAATATTTAATCGTTCAAATTTAATATTGAAATTCCACCAAGCACCTCAAGTCGTAATCTTAAATTATAACAATACAAATGATGAAATAATCCATAAAGTAAATAGTAAAGGGTGAAGAATGAATTTCTTAGAGTTTGTTTGTTTTCATTAATTAGGAAGCATTAATAAATAACATTATAAATAAAATAAGTGGATCACCATTGTCGAATTTATTTCCAATTGGTTTTGCCACTAATGAAAGTAGTGCGTTTTTCATTAGTACTATAAAATTTGAATACATTTTTAGTTCATTCAAATTTTATGTTATTAATTACAAAATAAAATATATTCTGATGATATTTCCCAAAGAGGCAAAACACGCGTCACAAGTTGTAGCACAAAAAGTGAAATAACAAAGTTATCAATATTAATTTTATATTCAAAATTAACTTCCACAAAGTTACCGACAAATCTATCAAAGATACACTCTAGTTGGGGTTTAAAAAAATCTTCGCTGTTCAAGTCACATGCCAAATAATAAAATAAATGGAAATAATATGACAAGCATTCTTTAAAAAGCCGCGTCTTTTTAAACGTCTCTATCAAAGGTTAAGGAAACAAAGAGCAGTTTTTGTGTTCATATATGTGATTAATAAGTCGTAATTTTTCTACAGATCTTTCAAAAGATTCTACAAAATAGGTAGTACACGTCGGTAGATTGGAGTTATTCAATAGAGAACAGTCAATTTGATTCTTAGTTATTGGTTGAGTGGATTTATTGAATGAGATTGTGTTATCGTTTATGAAGAAAGGAAAATAATATATTTTGCGCTTTATCAGAAATCCTTAACGCAACAAATTGGATCCTTTGTAAGTTTGCGTCAACTGTAGGATATCATTTTAAAGCAATCGGTAACGCTCAAAATTGCTGTGAATTTGTTGATTCTACCAAGATAACAGGAAAAGGTTTTTAAATATGTATTGTGTATAAGTCTAAATATAATGTAAAACAAAAAAAAAACTACCTATCAATTAATCTTATTTAGTACCCATTAAGCTAATCGTTTATCGATACAATTGATTTTTAAGTAATTTAGTGTGGATTTCATGTAAATATTCAACTAATTGTTTTACTCTACTATGACTTACTTATACTTTTTGCTACTTTAAAAATAAAGTCCCTAGAAGTTTTTTCAAAATAAATAATTACTTAATAAATGAAAAGAAATAAATCTTTCTCTACATTCAAACATACAAATACATTTTATAAATTGTTTGCTTGTGCATTTTTTTGTTAGTTAATGAAATATTTAATTTAATGAAAATATTGTCAGTAGTTTCTACCATAATTCTTTGTATTTAATTAACCTTTATTAATATCTATATATTTGTAATTATTATTTATTGTTGCCTATCAAATTGTATCTAAAAAAAAAATACAAATTTAAATTCGAATAAAACAAAAAAGTTTATACCATAAATTATAAAAACACGTAACTATTAAAATTCTCTTTTTTTTCTATAAAAGAAATACCTTGAATTCGCCATTTACTGTTGATACCTATATAAAATAACTTTGTATTAGTAATATGAATATTTTTAATTAAAGGAGTTCTAATACAATAAAAAGCTAAAAAATTAAATGCACCAGAATTTTAAGCAATTTCAGAATCTCGCGCTCTACAGAACAATATAGAATATCACAATGGCGTGATGCTGAAATTACCACCAATTCACAAAAATTATAGCTTTGTGCAAAATTATTGTATGTCCACTTAATATTTTTTGAGAACATCGAATTAAAAAACCTCCTTTGCGTGATAATTTGAAGTGAAATAAATGAACTGTGTATTTGAACGTAGAATGATTTTACTGCAGAAAGATATAAGACAGTCGATCAATACGTATGTATATGTAAACAAAATTTCGATAAAAACTGTACAATAGCGTTGCACTAAACCAGTGTTTCCCAAAGCATTTGGTGAGCATGCAGCTTACTTTTTTTCGATTGCAAACATAGACTCAAATTTGAATCGTTCAAACAACGTACATTCTCACAGATTTTGTCACTTACGAACCGTTTAAATTCTGCTTCTTAATTGACATAATCTAATATTCATTTTATAAATTGTCTAAGAAATACCTGTTTTCAGACTTTTTCTTGATTTAAATTTTCACAAGCTCAACTTTTTTCAAACTTGAAAGCTGAATTTAGATACTAATTCGGCATTTGCAGCTTACATCCTTTTGATATAACGTGTATCAAAAATGATACATTGTGATTATCGAAAAAAGCTGTTTTGAAAAAACTGTTGGTTACGTCCTTTTTCCTTTCCACAGTCGATAAGTATTTCATACGAAACTAAATTATTTAATGTTTCTAGCTGTATTGATTTTTAAATACAATTTTAAAATCGAACGAGGTGGTTTTTTTTTGACGAAAATCTATATTGTTTTACGTATACTGTTTGGATAGCTAAGTATCATTAAGTTTTCATCTAGTATTAGCTCTGCAACATCATAACACAATAGTTTACTTATCAGATACCAGTATCATGTGTGATAAACATGTAGTGTAGTTTAGTTTCCTTAACCGATTACAGTTAAGATGCGTAGTTAATAATCAAAGTATTAAATTTACCCCGTTTAGTGATAAATCGTCGAGTTTATTACATCGCTGATAGTTTGGATCGCAAAGGGTTTGTGTAACGAGCTTGCTAGTGAAGTGAAACTTTCAACACAAAGCCCCGAACATTGTCACGCTTGATAAAGACATGAACTGGCATCTCCCGCACACACATACGGATTCTGGAACAATACTGCTTGGGACACAGAAGTTACACATTTAGCATTTGGCACACAATCCTGTACGAAACACAAACGTTGTCGGATATCGAATACTATGTGTTTATAACTAGCAATTTTCAAAGGATAACAAGGTTATATCAACAAAATTATTACGGTGTTTATTTTACTTGTAACATTAAAACACAACATTTTATTTATAAGTAACTATAGGTCACCTATATAAGCTATTTATTATTATATGAAAGTATAGTCTCTCAAATATCTTATCCTATAAACGGGCGTAGTGAGAGCGATAACATAAACACTAATTCTGCCCTAGTACAAAAAAAAGGTTGAACGACTGATTAAGAAGCAGTTCTCGTAGAAACACTTCGATTGAGATAAAATATATAAGGAATGCATATCCTACACATTGGGCACAGACACCGTTAAAAAGATAGATCATTTTAAGACTCATATTTCTAGCTTTAATAACTCACTTTGCCTTTGATTTTTTTTTCATCAACCCATAGCAAAGGAAAGACGTAGTTTGTTGAAAATATTTCCAATTTGTTTATCATAATAATATATACTACATAAATTACTTTACACAACGGTTGAACTTTTGAGAGTTTAAGTGTGACGGACAGATATGAATAAAATCTGTTCTTGAGTGATGATTAACAACATTTTTCTTTGTATGTGAAGTATTTCTGGTAAAACTGCTTTATGGGAAATTTTAAAGAGTAATCAGGTCCAGCTTCACTCAGTGAAGGCCAGTTTTTATCTGATCCGTTGAACATACAGGCATCATATTTTAACTAATAGATATTAGCTGTTTTTAACCGATTTATTGATTTGTGTCCAAAAATGCATGTGATGTCTATGAGGCTTGAAAAAAGCGACTAACTTTCGATTAAGGCTTTTAAACCAATATTTTATTTTGTTATACCACCAAATGGTGACTGTTATACAAACAGTTATTCTTAACAATTCAAGCTGAAATTCTCTACAAAAGCTGTATGTTGGGGGAACTGATGCAAAAAATACATTGAGTTTTTATTATCAACTTTCAATACACTCTGTGTGGCCGTAAGTGGGTTTTAAATAAGTACATGGGTATTCGTATATAATAGTATCATTCATATATTTAAGTGAATTTAGTCCAAACTTACTTCTTCGTTGAATGCAATTGTTTAAATTTTAACCATTTTAATCGTTTTTTACATTGCAAAAGTTTATAATTTGTATTATTTTGTTTTACATGAATACATATGTAATCATTCAAATATTATATTTAAACTGATATATTGTATTCATGTATGTTTTAATTAGTTGTTAATGCTTGTCATAAGCAAAACTGGTCATCATCATATAACACAAAAGTGAAATTAATACAAAAGTATTTTATTTTTTTAATATAATGTCTTTTCACCAAGTATTGACAGAAGCTTAAAAGTGATACATATAAATAAATAATCTTTTTATACATTATAATATTATATATAAGTATTACATTTTGATGTATTTTGATATGCAAATATTTTGTTATTTACATGTCGACACATCACTTGATAGTTTTTATAAATTAATACATTTGAAATGACGGAACAGAATTCTAATTCAAAATACTCTGCACATCATTCAAACTATTGTGTTATATCTTATCAGGAATACATAACTAGTGGCAGCTATTATATCATGCAGTACAAGTTATCAGGAGTTCCCTTGAAAATGTTCTTCGATGTGTAGCAGTGTGATGTCTGTTTCACGGCATGGGCTTCGTCGCACGAGAAAACTTGTTGGGCAAGTTTGCGGGTTAATTAGAATCGATGGGAGGAAAATGAATTAGCACCAGGAGACCAAACTCTTGAGGGGTGCGCGTGAGTCGCACATCGATGCGATCGTGTAAAAAGCTTTAATGAAGTTTGTTTCTATCTGACATCACTGATGATAGCCTGATACCTTTTAGTTTGTATTTTTACACTTCTACTTGGCAAAGTTTAAAATTAATTTCGTTGAAAAACATTTTAAAAGTTAAATTATTGGTGGATTTTTTTGTTACAATCATTATTTGTTATACCACAAAATAAAATGTTTATCAACTCATTGGTAACGGGTTTCTTGTATTGTAAGTCGTTAACGGGAATTTAAAAAATATATTTATTTCAATGCTGGTAAATAAATAGTGTCAATGTCGTAGGCATCCGTTACAAACTTCACGGTTTTCATCATTTTTTCAATTGATTTGAAAGCATGGCTGTTTGTGATGTCTAAAACTTCCTTTCCAAATCTCCAATTTCAAAAAACAAGGCGTAGCAAAAACAATTAGCTAACGCTAGTAATGTTCTAACCACATCCTTTCGATACCTAATCTCTTAAAAAAATATAGGTTGATCAACTGAGTAACAAGCAGTTATCTTAGAAAGATTTATGTTAAGATAAACTTCATTAAGAGTCCATATGCTTATTATTTATACATTAAGAGTGGAAATTGTAAAAAAAACTAACGAGAGCAGTTTTTATTAAATCTTAAGAAAAAAAAGCATTTACCTGCACGAATTAGATATACTTTATATCCTGTATGCAAAATGCTACTTTGTTGAATGCTTGAAAAACAGTTTTTCAGTAACCTCTATTGAGATACCTCCATAAGAAGGCCATATATTTTTTAAACAGTGTTCAACAGTTTTTTACGAGAACTGTTTGTTACTCTATAGCTCAAACTCTCTTATTGAAAAAAAATAGTAGGGATAGAAGGATAAGACTGGGACAGGACTAGTTGTTAGCTAATCGGTCTCGCTACACCCAATTAAGCAAAAATAGATTGAGAAAAAAGCTTAAAAAGTTATACCACATTTAGTTAATTTGAGCTGTAGAACTGTTTGATGTGGTCCGTCCTCACACGGGCCCAATAGGCCACGCTGACTTGATTGTAACCAAAGCTAACTTCACGGCATTGAATATTTATTAAGTAAATCGTAAATTTACTCGCTAAATTTGTTTGCATGCGATAATTTTTGATTAATTTAAATTATAACTAATCAAAAAGTGTGTTTATTCAAAATTATCGGATCTAAAATGTGGCGTATAATACATTCGCACAATATAAAATAAAATTGAAGTGACGAGACGTATTAATATTCTAAAGTGCTTTTTGATAATGAAAAAAATGTTATTTTTTATAGACGTTCTCATGTGCTTTTATTATGAAAACTCCACGAATATAAAAGAGGATGAGCGAAAATGAATTAATAAAATAATATGAATATATTTAAAAAAACGTACAATTTTTAAATGCTTGTAAGATTAAATAATTTGTAAAACTATAACATAATTTTGATTGACTTGTCAGTGGCCTTATTGCAATTAATTTTTAATATTGTAAGTGCAAAATTTGTCCCAAATAGTAGTGATTTGCGTATTGATTTTGACTATAATATATTTTAAGATTTATCATATTTTTAGATAAGAAAATTACATCTAAATATAAAAGGGGATGAACGAACATGAATTGATAATTTAATATTAATGTATTAAAAAACAATGTACTAATAAGATATAAACGGTAAATTGAATTTTAAATACATGTAAGATTAAATAATTTGTCAAACTATAATATAGTTTTTATTGAGTTTGTTGACTTGAGGCTTTGTTGCAATTAATTTTTATTATTCGATTGTAATGAATGAGTCCCATTTATTACCCATGTCCGCTCCATATGTGGAATATATGGCCTCCTAATGGAGGTATCTCAACAGAAGTTTTTTTCTACAATAACTGTTTGTTACTTAGTCGCTCAACTTCAATTTTTTCAAAGTAAGTAGTAGGGAAAGAAAGATAAAGCTAGAAGAGGACTAGTGGTTGACTAATCGTTATCGCTACACCTAGTAATTAAAGGATCAGAAGGATGGGAGGAGAGAAAATAATGTGAATTGACATCACAAACACCCAGTCTTCGATCACAACTTTGAATTGAATGAATTTTAAATTCATTGTGATCTTACCGGGAATCGAGCCCAGACTTGCGTGATCGGTAGAGCAAGCTCTAACCAACTGAGCCACATCAAGCGATAACCCAAATAGCAGTGAAATAATTTGCATACAAATTTGACTATAATATATTTTTAAGCTTAGAATTTTTTATAATAGAAAGTGGAAGAATATACCTAAAGTTGTAAACGTATTAAAATATGAATCTAATTTAAAAAAAAAGATTTGTCAAAATTTTTGATAACGTTTCAAAACAACGTATCTTTGCATTGTCCTACGTTACTTCCCTTTCGCGGTGAAAAATTGGCGTAGCGGGAAATTCCCCTATTTTGCATGAAAGAGTATACACAACATGTCTCAAAAACAATTATGTGTATTCATGTGTTTATTATTTTTTACAAACGACAACACCATCTGGCCCATGCAAGGGAAACACTTCGTGCGACCTCTTTGCGAGGCTTTTGTGAATTTTAAACATGTCAGTGTGTCGGCTCTCTTTCTATGACAGTGACTCGTCCACAAAGTAATGTGACATACGCAGATATTATAATAATAGAAAGTTATTTAAAATTATTCCTAATGAAATAGTATAACTAGGGTATATATCAAATTATATCTGCTTGTTAAAGTAATACTTTTATCAGCAAAGTATGTTATTTTTTTGTCTGTAAAAATTGATATGGATTATTATATTATTTTTCAGAATCCTTATAGCTGTTCTTTTTGAAAAAAGTCAACTACTTGACTACATTACTCGGAAATTGTTAAATCGTCGTTTACTTTTAAATTTTATTAACGTAATATTATAAATTAGTTTGTGAAAGCTTCCCAAATTACGTTACGTTTGAATTTATCGTAAGTCTTTACTTTGACTTGATTGTTCTTTGATGAGTTTTGAAATTATGTTAGTGTAATTAAAGTCGAATTTCTTTTATTGCCAATTGTTTGTTATACCCCAATATTTTTTTTCGTATAAACAATACTGTAATATTGTATTTTGTTATCAGTTGATAATGCTTGTTACGAGCGAAACCTGTCCTATGTGGAATCATTACTTATGAATATTTTATTTTTTGAGTGAAATGAGAATTTCTTTACGTAATTTCCCGATTGAAAGTTTGCTTAAAAGTAAAATAAAATATGTCAGTAATATAATTTAAAATTTCGACTGAAGGTGCTTGATGGAAAGAAGATGCCGAGAGGCGAAACCCGGGTCGTGTTCGACCAAGAATTTTATGGAAGTGTAAATATGTCATCAATAATTAATGAGGCCTGCAATGATTATCAAAAAACGTTTTCTGAAACACGTTGGTATTTTAATATAATTTTTATTGTTAATTTATATTTAAATAAAAATAAACATTTGCTTAAAAATAATGTTGACTATAACTAGCAATTTTAGGGTGTTCACTGTCGATACTTGGTGGAAAGGCATTATATTAATAAATACACAATATTCCTTTGTACTTCATTCCACTTTATTTAATAGGTCAGGACCGGTTTCGCTCATTGCGAGCATTGTCAACTGATCAGTTACAATAATATATATTATAACTAGTTGAAGAAGGCACTCACTAAAAACATGTTATCGGTGATATAAATTCATTACTTTTAGGGTGTTCACTGTCAATACTTGGTTGGAAAGGCATTGTATTAATAAAAACACAATATTTCTTTCTACTTTATTCCGCTTTATTTTAAAATTTCAGGACCGGTATCGCTCATTGCGAGCATTGTCAACTGATAAGAAAAATAATTCAAGAATGCTATTTATACAAAAATAAATCGAAATGAAAATAAAAATTGACAAATTACAGTATAAATGATTTTATTAATACATACAATTAAAATGTTTAACTCCTCTCACGTATGATTTTTAACAATTTATTTTTGTATAAATAACACTGTAAAATTATATTTCTTATCAGTTGACAATGCTCGCAATGAGCGAAACCGGTCCTGAACTTTTTAAATAAAGTGGAGTAAAGTACAAAGGAATATTGTGTTTTTATATTGATGTAAATTCACTTAAACCTAAAAGAACATTCGTCACTTGCATCACTCGAAAGACAGTAAGATTTAAATGCGACTGTGTGTTTATTTGGCCGAATTATTGGCAAGTGTATCCGCTCACACCGGCCATTGTTTCGTACAATAAGTTGGTCCGGTCATTTAACACGACGGTTTGTGAATAACCCGTCCGCCGGTTGCCGCTCGCCATTTTAGCGGAAAGCCTATTGTTTTCGAAAAAAAAGCGAACGGCACTTTTTATTTTCAATTCTTTTTTTCGCGCGGGGAATTTCCACTGCCGCTTAGCTTGGAAGCTGATATGGGGATGAAAGTTAAACGAAAGATATTTTTTTACACGATGAGTAATGTGCACGGTATTTTATATGTAATTATAAATTTTTAATTTTAATTTAATATTTTGCAATATTTTCTCATGAGCGTTTTTTCTAAGACTTAAAAAATATATCGTTGATATACATCAATTCGTTACCTTACTTTGAAAATGTTCTATTTGCACTTTAACGTGGTTTGAAATACGGGCGATTGAATATTTGACTGAACATACGAATGTTGTTTATAAATTCTATTATAAAAAGTCCTATTGTTTCTTAGAAGCTTGTAAAATTACTGTATGAAAGAAATTGTGTAGATAGAACTCTTGAATCCTGTTTGCTAACTTCTTTATTTAAAAATGCATGACTCTGAAATTAATATATACGTAGAACTTTAATATCATGCTGACTTCTTTATTTAAAAATGTATGACTCTGAAATTAACAGCTTAACGACCGCACGTTTTTTTTTATAAAATTTCACCTGGCAAAATAAAATTTTGCGAAAAATTCGCAAAAATTATAATTTTATTAAATTCACTATAATTAGTAAGCAAATTGAGATATATTAACAAAATTTAATTTTCTTAGCTTCCAGATACTTCGCCTATACGCATATATGTGTCCGCCGGCCAGCAACCTTTGTTTTTCAAAGACTCAAATACGCGTCCACGGTCGTTAAGCTGTTTATATGTTAGATTGTGGCAAATACAACATTTTCTGACGAAAAGGTCATTTTATGCCAAAATGTCAGTTAGAACCTTTTCAAAGTAAGGTAACGAATTGTTAACCACTAGTTGTGTCGTAGCCCTAATCTTTCTATCCCTACTTCTCTGTTTAGAAAAGAGAGATTGAGCGACGAGTAACATACAAACTTCGGTTGAGATACCTTCGCTAGGGATACCTCCACATTGGGAGCGGACATGGATAAAACAAATACCAAAAGATCTATCCGTATATATTGGTATTTTTTTAAAAATATTATGCGATTGTCTGATTTCCTAAAACAGTTTGTTATAATAACAACTTCACACAATTGGTTGACACTAATTTTAACCTTTAGAATATGATCTAGGAAATTTGATTTCTTTGAGTATTTTGTATAAAACAAATGAAACTCGAACAGAATCGCATTAGTAAAATTATATCAAACGAAAAATATACGAGAGGTGTATTTCTGTCAGTTAAAAAAAAAAAATACGCTGATGCGTATTCATCCGTAAATACCTACTGCAATGAAAAAAATTTAGACAACAATGGAAGTTCCGTTGGGAATTTTGCCAATAATGAAATTTATTACCTTCAGCAAAGCTATCATTTAAAAAATCGAAAAACGAGTGTCTGGAATCAGCGTACCGTACTGTCCTTTTAAATGGTTTAATGTAAAACATCGAAAAACAATAAATTGTTTTAATAAGATATAAGAAGGTAATATATTGCGCTTAACTTTTTACAAAAGATCTTTTTACTCAAGGCATCGTAAAGTGACTTCCGAACGCCACTTACTTATGAAACGGGAAATATTAATAACACTGAAAAGAATCTAAAAAAAAGATCTTTTTTAATTGTCTTTTAGATTTGAATCGCTCAAATTATATACATTCCCACAAGTTTCAGCGAAAATGTAATTCATATCACCTATATCAAATAAAACCAATCCATTGTATAATTACAATGCTATTAGTTAAATGATATCGGAATGAAGTGAATTGCAGTCTTAGAATACTAAAACTTGTATCGGTAGAAATGTCCTTTAAATTATAATGATTAAGGTCATAAGCGGTCTTTGAATATTCAAATTAAAACGGCAACGTAATTTAAACTATTTTTTAAATGTAAAAAAGGATTGTCAAATACAATTACTATTAAGTGAATAAATCGCGTGACAATATAAAATAACATTTGAAATAAAAAAAACATACCATAAATTATTGTGAGATAACTGTACTAACTATGTAAATTGTTAACGTGTCACAGCTTGCCTACACAATGGTAATAAATATTACTTATAAAAATTAGAAAAATGTTTAATATTATATTCGAAACGGTTTATTTTGACCATTTAAGCTTTTTTTTTAAATATATTTTTAAACGAGAAAGTTTGCTCCCCATTCGTGCAAATATATTGTATCACTAACATATGATTTAGCGATTTTTAAATGGGTGTTTTATAATAAAAAGAAGATGTGCATTTTTTTTGAATTAATAAAATTATTATTCTCATTTCACAAAAGATAACTGTCTTGAATTTCTCACCAAAGAAGAAATCATCGAAGGCATTTTCGCGAGAACCCTCCCTTGGTTTTATCAGCCTCTTAGACACGATAACACCGGAAAACTTAAATTTATCTCTTACCTTTTCGAGGCATAAAAGGAAATGAGGCAGTATCGCAGAGTGAGAGGCAATAACTTACACGGAATGGCCTCAAATATGGACATCAATTACGCTAATAGGATATACCACCTATATCCTGTCACGGGGAAATATTCAATTTTTATAGATATCACTTAAGTGTGAATCAAGTGTTTTTCAATATTCCGTATACGGGTGCCCGAGCAACGGATTTGAGCGTGAAATATTGTTTTCAAGATGCCGTCTGCATACAAATGCGTGAAGAGTTTTACGGGGCCTTTGTGCGATACCCATTTTACAGATATCCCTCCAAACGAATTTCAATATACAAAATAGTTTTGTCTGAACTTATGCCTCGGTTTTTATTTATTTTAAGAATAACAAATTGAAGAAGCACTGGAAAATATATAAGTCCAAATATAACGTGTATATATTTATAATATATTTATGTATGTATAATATATTTTTTATAAAATGTTTTTCATCAAAAACATTTTATAAAAAAAATTCTCAGCATAAACAATATATGTTTTATGCATTCTCTTCTTACATGTTGTATTCTAATTATTCCAAAACTTATCTGAAGTGATAAGATAAAGTGATTTTACGATAATCCGTTTGGATTAATATTTTTTCTGCTCTCCTTGATTATGGTAAAATAATCGACAAACTTGATAAAAAAATGTGAAAAAGACTCAAACAACAATCAAATCAATACAGATATTTAAGAAGTAACGGTATATACTTTAATTTAATTTAAGATTTCGACTGAAGGTGCTTGGTAGAATTTTTTTAAATCGCGATAGCTAAAATTTTATTTTGGACTTATTTTTTTATCCTTTCTATCTTGCTCCATAAAAGTAAGTCACGTAACTTTCGTTACGTTTTATTTTAGAAAGACAGGTTGGTCAAAATATGTATCAATTATATTATACTATATTTTATAAAAAAATATTTGTTATTTTATCTTTCTTAACCTTTATGAATTTTCTAAATGACGTATTTATTAAACTTATTGCAGAAATCGTTATTGATATACAAAACGTCGAATTCTTATGTATCATACTTATGACACAGAAAACTTGTTAAAAAAATAATCATTGAAAATAAAATTTAAATAATTGTCTATGTTCAATTGATGTGTTTATGAGTTCAATTGAAATAGGAGCGCAAATTAAGTACAAATTTCTTTTTTTTTTCAAAGCATCTCAGAAAATAACAATGTGAAATTTAGTAAAAAAACGACTCTGACGCCGATTTAATTTTTTCAATTATACCTTTAAAACTTCCCTTACAGTGCTAAAAAATACTTCCGATATGTTGCTGGGCCTTAAAAAACAATGTAAAAAAACTTGTTTTGACACTTACCGCCCTTTGATGGACGGTAAAACCCCAGGACATATATTAAAAAAAAACATGTTTTCACTTGGTTTTCACAAGTGCCAGCAACATATCGGAAGTATTTTTTAAGCAAGGTAGGGGAACATATTTTATGACACCATCAATGTACACCATCAATCAGATCAGCATTAGTCAGTCAAGCATGTAGTGGCAGCAGTGGCGGTTCGTGACCTAAAATCTTGGGTGGGCTAGAGAAAAGTTTAGCATTGTATACTATTTACGAAATTGTGCATGTTTCCACTCCACATTATACATAAATCTACAAGCAAATAAACAAATACTACGACACTACTGCAAAGCATAAATTATTATATTATAAAATCAAAGCTTATGTAAGTATGAAATAATAGAATATGTAGTAAAAACACTACTACAAAGTGAACTATCGTGTTTTGTTTCATACAATACAACTTGTCTCTAAATACAACAAACTCTGACATTTATTTTTTAACGAACAGAGGTTGGTACGAGTGATATTGTATGCACGGGCTGGATTGAATTAGTCCCTGTGACGTTATGACTGCAGACTAAATGCCGAGGCGCAATCGTGTACGATTAGATGACGTTTCCGTATGGACAATGGGTATAAAATACATGCGTTTTTTAATCGTGCTTGATTGCGCCCCAGTGTAAACTGAGTATTGCAAAAAAGCATTTGCCTTAGCTCGGTCTGATTTCAAATTAGTCCTAACCTTTATTATTATTATTAATACGTAGGTATTGCCAGACTGACAGTTGACATTTCCAGTTCTGTATGAAGTATGTATAGAACCATAGCCGGCTCGGTTTAAAATTGTAATACAAAACAAAATCGAGAATATTATTGTAAGTAGACATACATAGCATTGTTTTATTTTGACATAGTAAAATTAAAACAAATATATTGTATAAATTTGGGAAAGGTTAGTTACCTTTAGAAATGTATTTATTTTGTTCAGCGGCCGAATTGTTAAGTTTTTTTTCTACACATTTTGGGTGAAAAATCCAGGTCGGGCTAAGTCCACCTAGCCCAGTACGTAGAACCACCACTGAGTGGCAGAACTATTATATATACTCTTAAAGGTTTTGAATACACATCAAAATCTTTTTTTTGAAATGGGTCGAAGTTGTAAGATTTTACCAATTCTAGAAAAGAAGCTCCCAATTATACGACGCACTCCACAGCTTTGGAAATAAATATGTTAATATATATAAAATAAATTATTCTCAATGAAGGCCTGACACAATTAAATGTATGCTAACTTAGAAAAATTATTCCAAATGAAGAGATCAAAAAAAGAATTCATGTAATGAATTAATATTTCACATTTTCAGACTTATTATTCAAAATAATATGCAAACCTATGCATAAAAGTATTCGTTAAAATTTACTCATGATTTCCGTATAAAATTTCTCAAACTGGCCCCAGCAAGTAAAATACATCCCTTTAAAAATTTCCCGAGCGCAAAACAGCCAACGCATCGAGTCTAAACGCCGAACGGGATAATCCCATACTTAGTTAACTGGGCTGTAAAACAAGATTGCATAATCGCCTTACATGCCACTTTATAATGAAGAAGAAGATTTAAATGCAAATTGAGGGAAATTTCTCGCAATACATGGGCGAACCATATTTAGTTATTCAGTAACTAACTAGAAAAATCTCTAGGGGTCAGTTTTCAATTTGAATAATACGCACGTAGAATATCAAAGGGTTAAGACGTGAACGATAGCATGTTTGTATTAGACATTATTTAACAAGTCTGTATTAAGTGAATAACTTATTCTATTTTTTAAGTTAATACAATAATTTGTAAGACATCGGCTGTGGAAAGGAAACACACCGTAAGCCAAACATATTTTTTTTTTACAGAAGACACAAAAAACATTTTTGAATGATGTATGAACGAATGCAAATTATTACATATACACAATATTGAAGTGCATGTACACTGATAAACTGGTTTTTAATTTAATTTATCTAATGGTAATTTCAGTCTAATTTGTCGGGTTCTATGGCGCAGCGGTTAGCGTTGTAGGATTCCGTGCCAGACGAGACGGGTTCGAGACCCAGTACGAACAGAATTTTTTCGATTTCTGTTGAAAGGCACGGGTGTTTGTGATGTTCCTACCACCATTTCCGATCGTTCAACAACTGAGCGCAGCAAGAGCGATTAGTTTACCACTAGTCATATTCTAGCCTTATCCTTCTATCCTTACTACCCTCATTGAAAACAAGAAAGGATGAGCGACCGAGTAACACACAGTTCCTTTAGGAGGCCATATGCTCCGCATTGGAAGCGGATATAGATAAAAAATATATTAATTTGATATTTTCAGAAAAAACCTTCTTTTCTCTAAAAAGTCTTTTTTCACTATTGCAATTTCTAAAGGCCATTATTTTTTTATAATTATATTTTAAAAAACTAATGCGGCATTTTCAGTTTCATATATCTTTTTGATAGAACGTGTATCAAGTTACATACATTGTAATTATCGAAAAAATGTGTTTTGAAAAAATTGTGGGTTACGTCCTTTTTCATTTGCACATCCGATGTATATAAAAAAGGTTAAATGGAAGTCACAAATTATTTAAAAACTTTATATAACCTCTCCAAAACAATTTTATATAAAAAAATACTTATAACTAATAATTTAATTCTTGATAGTTAGTTACTAATCATTTAAAGCGCTAAAACTGCACCGGCAAAATTATTTATTTTAATTTGATCATTTGCTTTGTTGAGATGTTAGTAAATGTTTCGTGAAACTTGAACATTTTTATCGAAAATCTTTTCAATGTTCAAAAAATAATATACATTATAAAGTTCAGAATACCACCTTATGCTAAAAACCGAAAAATACATTTGGCCAAACGACACAAGTTCGGCAATAAGAGTCCAACCTTAGAACATTGCCTACTTATTATGGTTGAACTTTTCAAATTGGTTAAGGTTTGTTTGGAAAATTGTCAAATGTGAGCTTTTAGCTATGATTAGGTCTAGATAAAATGTGGCCATCTTAAATGTATTATTTTTGATAACTTTTTTAAAAGCTTTAATGAAAAAAATACTGTTTTTTTTTAAAAATGAAGAGATCAAATTTTTGTGCACAAATGGACCCAGGCATCGCCTTTCGCCATCTTCAGATGTTCGGGTATTCAATTTTATCCGTTAATTTAAATGCCCAATGGTGCCAAAAAGGCCAAACTCAGGTCGTTAATGACAACACGCGTGAGAGTGTACTAAATTTGAACGATTTAAATTCCACCAAGCATATTTTTTCTTTGAGTTAACTGTCAATTCTTGATGAAATATAAATGTATAAAAAAACATTTTTTATTTTTATAAAAATTCTCACGGTGAGCGAAACTTGTCCTGATACTTTGTTATACATATAATGCTTACGTTACCAAATTGAAAAGACAATTCTAATTGTAATAAAATTTATGTAATAATGGTATTCATGATGTTTTTGAAATGTTTATACGGAATTTTTAAAATCCCGTATATCGAAATCAATGATATCCAAAGTCGAATATTGAATATATGGAAACCATCGCAATTTTTTAAAATTGTTAACGATGAAATGTTTTTCTTAAATGTGATATGAGTTGTATTGATATCGTCAGCTTACAAAATTGGTGAACCATTAATTAAATAAAGGATTATTATTTAACGAAGTTTTATAAAAGTCATGTATGAAAATCGTCGATGCAATTTATAATAATTAAAAAATTAAAGCTGAAATGAATTTGCAAACAACACAAAATTTCAGACATCGAAATAAAAAAAAATAAAAGAAGCAATTTTTCGTTGAATAAAAATCTTGAAAAATTTCACAGCATTGATACCTTTCCAACACGCACAACAAACTATGAAAACTTTACCTTTTGAAAGCTTCTTTTCTGTAAAAGCTCTTCTTATTGTTCCCCGGATGTATCATATTTTGTCTCCCGCGAGCAATAGACCCCGGGTACCCGCTTTCCGTTTACCGGTGCACATTGGCGTACTATGTCTGGACATATATATATCCAGTTTTATTTGTTTATTATACTAAGTAATAGTAAATACCAGTTCTTTATTTTTTTGAAAAAAAGGTGCTTGAACTCTCTTCAAGCTTTTTTATTTAAATCCATATCTGTTCCCAATGTGGTGCATATGGCTTCTCAAGATAAGTTTTTTTACATGAAATTTTTGTTACTCAGTAGCTCAGACTACTCTTTTTTCTATTAGTGTAAGGATAGTATAATTGAAATAGAACAAAATGAGTAGTTAACTAATCACTCTACGACTGAAAGGGTGGAATGATTTTTTTAGATATCACTAACACACATTCGAACAGAAATCGATTAAAGAAATTGCTGTTCTGACTGGGATTCAAACCTGTGTGACTCGTCACGGAATCCTTGCATAATTCTGAGTAATCACCTATCAACGTATTTTAAAGTGACAAATGTTTTCTGACAAGTTCATGAACAAAAGTAACAAAACTATTGCAGACGGAATCTGTGTGACACAAAAACAAACTAAATCAAGCATAAGATGCCTGGTCTTGATCACAAAGTAAATCTATACATCTGGTTTTGTTTCAATTAACGATACTTGGTAAATTAAGTTCAAAAGGGACCCAAGATAAGGACAAACATATAAATAAAGAAATAAAAAAAATCTTCTCTAATTAATAAAAACACAATATTCCTTTGTACTTTATTTCCACTTTATCTAAAAAGGTTATGACCGATTTCGCTCATGGTGAGCATTTTCAACTGATAAGAAATACAATTTAACAGTGCTATTTATGAAAAAAAAAACTTGAAATGAAAAGGTGGAAACAAAATTGACACTGAAAAGAATTTACAAATTACAGTAGAATTAATATAAAGTATAAAAATAATTAGATTAGATTATTCCACGTATTATGCTACGAAATGTGACACGTGTTTTGCCTCTTTCAGAGACATCTTCAATACGTGGAATAATCTAAGTTATTTTTATATTTTATATTAAAGTGAACTTTTACGAAATTACTTCCGAATCCATCAAAAGTATACAGTAGAATTGATTCTATAATTACACAAAATTTAAAATGTTTAAAAACTTTAACATATAATTAAAAATTCATCAAAGATTAATAAATATAAAGTGGTGACTGATGGTAATAACAAATATAATTATAATTTCAGTCCCGAATATAAACAAAACCGTTCCTGACATTTTTAAATAAAGTGGAAATAAAGTACAAAGGAATATTGTGTTTTTATTAATATAATGCCTTTGACAGTGTATAGCCTACAAGTAATCTTCTCTTAGTTTTATATAAGTACAACTTGAAATATCGTTTTATAGTTTTGTCAACGTTACCATAAATTTGTATTGAGTAATCACTAAATGATTTACTAAAAAGACGAGACAAATAATAATTATCACGTTTTTACAAGTCGGCATAGATGTGTCAAGACTTTGGTCAGACATTTCTTAACAACACCAATTTCTAGCTGTAGCACTATGTAACTAAGCCATCGATATACACACCGACCATTTTTGCAGTGATTGATGACTGGAGTTAAGTTATTTTTTTTGCAGTTGTGACACTTGTTGTCATACTTCTGCACACCACTGTCAATATTGCACGTCTGCCAACTTAATGGGACAAATTCTACCAGCAACAGTGGCAATAAAACCAAACGAATCAACAAGACCTATTTAAACTTTCAGTTAAAGTGAATAGAGGCCTGGCCCGTAGTTGACGGGTGGAGCATCAAGACAATTTCAATGATGCGTCATCAACATAAATAATAGTATAAACTTTTGTCCTTGATTCTTTGTTCTGTGTGTTTTCTTATTTTAATATTATACCTTGAAATTATAAAAATAACTCTTAGCTTGTTCACTGCCAATACTTGATGGAAAAGCATTATATTAATAAAAAAACAATTTTGCTTTGTATATATATATCTGATTTTATTTATAATGATCAAGACTAGGCGAGTATTTTCAACTGATAGGTAACATAATTTAACAGTGTTATTTATAAAAAAAAACCAAATAGCAATAAAAAGGCGTAACAATCAATTGGCATTGAAGAGACTTTACAAATTACAGTAAAAATATGAATAATTGTCTCTAAGCTAACACAAATTAAAAATTGTTACTAACACAAACTCTTTTCTAACACTCTAAACCAGACGTGGGGAACCGTGCGGCCTTTTGACTACTCTGGTGCAGCCTTCTGGCCAATGCTGTAATTCTGTAAATGTATGTAAATTCGTAAATTCCCCACATATTCTGACCGTAAATTCCTATATCCGGCCAAAGATTCCATATTAAAAGTTTACTGCGGCTTTATGTCGAATCAGAAAAATGAATACGGCCTTTAAAGAAGAAAAGGTTTCCCACCCCTGATCTAAACTCTTTTCTAAGCTCTTTTTTTTTTAACCATGTCCGTTCCCAATGTGAAGCATATGGACTCCTAATGGAGTTTATCTCAACAGAAGTGTTTCTACGAGAACTGCTTGTTGCTCAGTTGCTCAACCTCTCTTTTTCCAAAGAGAGTAGGGATAGAAGGATAGGGCTAGGACAGGATTAGTGGTAAGCTAATCGCTCTCGATACGCCCCGTTCATAGGATAGGATCGGTGACAGGAGGGAATTCTAGACATCACATACATCCATGCCTTTGAACAGAAATTCATAAATCGATTGAAAAATCAATTTATAAAACTGTCCGTAACGGGATTTGAACCCGGGCCCTCCGTGACCGAAACCAACAACGTTGACCACTCGACAACACAGGCGGCTCCAAGCTCTTTGGTAACACAAATTATTTTCAATGCCAATTGCTATTTGGTTTTGTATAAATAGCACTGTTAAATTATATTTCATTTGACAGTTGACAACGCTCGCCATAAGAGAAAAACAGAGATAAAAAAAAATCAACGTATAAGCCATGGATGCGATAGGAAAACATTGAAGTAAACAGCACTGGTTGAATCGTGAAAATATTGACGATGAATGAATATCTAAGGACCATGCGGAGGAAGAAGCCAAGTCTCAGCGCTGCAGCACAATCGAAAAAGGATATTATGTAACATAATAAAACGTCTGAAACCATATAAAGTGCTTTTATGACTGGTTTGATAAGTTTTTTTGATTGATATTCTTTATTGTCGTCTTAACTCCACCCTTCCAAGCCTAAATAGGGAGTTCCCGTGTAACAAAATAGCAGGCGTCGAGCGATGAATTGTTTTGCGGTGACGCTGTTTCTAAACGTTTGTTTCTACGTGTTGCCCAGATCCAAACTTTCGGCTATTAAAGAAAATACGGGTGGTTTTATTTCCTCTTTCATAAACTTTTCTAACACATTGCTATAAAACTGAAACGGATGGCACTATTTATAATATAAATCATACGACTATTTAACTTATTTTTAATTAAAAATAAAATATTATTTTACAATGCTTCTAAAATAGACATTAAAGAGGTTGTTAACAAAAAACTAGTGCAATATAATAAAGTGTCGATATGGAATAATAAATAAATAAATGTACAAATATTTAAAATCTCCAAGTTTTAAAGCGGTTTTTTTTAACATTATTAAAGTCATCACTCTATTTTTTTTATTTTATTTTATCCATGTCCGCTCCCAATGTGGAGCATATGAACTACTAATGGAGGTATCTCAACAGACGTTTTTTCCACGAGAACTGTTTGTTACTCAGTCACTCAACCTCACTTTTTTTCAAATTAAGTAGTATGGAAAGAACGATAGAGCTAGGACAGGAGAAGTGTTTACCAAATCGCTATTGCTACACCTAGTTATTAAAGGATCAGAAGGATGGAAGGAGAGAAAATATTGTGAATTGACCCAGTCTTCGATCACAACTTTGAATTGAATAATTCTCAAATTCACAGTGATCTGACGGGGAATCGAACCCAAACTTGCGTAATCGGTAGAGCAAAATCTAACCAACTGGGCCACAGCAAGCAAATCACCCTATTTACTGAAGTAAAATTATGCATATCTATTATATCTTGTAATTTCAGATTTTGACTGAAGGTGCTTGGTAGAATTTTAAAATTCGATTTGAATCGTTCAAATTATTTTCATCCGTGCACTAACACGTCTGAATATGCCAAAAGGCGAAACTCAGGTTGTTAGTGACATTTTTTTTGTGAATGTAATTAATTTAAACGATTCAAATGCAAACTTATTTTTCTATTAAACTTTCGCATTGGTGCAAGGAAAAGAAAAGTAATTGTGATTATGTGCATAGATACAAATAAAATTATTTTATTTAAAAAATGTTACCATTAAAAAAGAATCATGTAGATCGAATGCTTCAAATATGGAGCAAACATAGTAAAAAAAAGCCAAAATTAATCCATAAAAAGAATACTGTTGTCAAAAAAATACATTTAAGAAATTTGCCTAAGCTCTGCTCAGTGATCAAGGACTTGAATCTCTAAATGAGTATTGTATAATATTTATATAATATATTGATATTTTAGTTGATTGAAAAATTACTAAATTACATTATTCAACTTCTTACCAACATAAATTATTCGTGTCATTAAGAAGATATGGTTTTATTCATTCGTATGCCATAGATCTAGAAATTATTATGTAAAGCAGGGGTAGCAAAACCGTGGCCCATTAAATGATTACAAGTGGCACAATGTATCCTTGCGCCTACATATTCTTCTGGAGTAACGTAAGAAGGTAGAAGAGGTGCTTGAGCTGTATGGCGCATCTGCAATCGTTAACAAAAAATGGCGTATGTTTTGCAAAAGGTTGGGTACTACTGATGTAAAAAAAACTAATTATTGGTTGGTAAAAACTTAAAAAAAAAAAAAACTTCTATTACTTAAGAGTTCATTGGAAAATTTTGCCGTAGTTATCTTAAATGTTCTTTAATAAATATCATGTTTTTTGTGTTTTAGAGTATCCATACATGAAATGAGTTTTTAAAAAGTGAGTAACAATTTAAATTTACCTTGTATTAAATAATTTAATTATATGATTGAGATAAATGCTATGAATAGCATAAATTAAATTGGAAAACCGTTACGTATTTTTTTTCTTTGTGTGGGTCTACTTTCAGTAGAAGTTTTGCAAATTTACCCTCTATTAAATACCACCCTCTGTTACCACCTTTGAGGCAGCCGCAGGAAAACAACCCGCCCCCTCCATACAACAGAAAGAGAGCCTTTCCATTTTGGGTCCTCAGCCCATTAATTCAACACGTCCGTACCTTATGCGTTACTCGCTTCAATGGTTGGCCACACATTAGAAGATTTTTACAATACAACAATGATTATTTTTCTATCTAAAAGTAACTATTGTATTGACAGTAAACTTTTTACATCTGAATATATGTAAGTATAATTAAACTCGGTGCTTTGTCCTCGACTCTTAGTATTAAAGTCCAAAACTCAATATATCACTTTTTGATTATCGTTTGAAATTGAAAAAAAATCTGACTTTATCAAGATACATAGGTAAGTAAGTAGATATTTTATATGATGGTTAGTTATATGTGTTAATTTTGCTTTTAGAAAAACATCAATCGACTGGCAGGGCACTCGTGAAAAATATTCACAATGTAGATTTGATTTATAAATAAAAGATATTTTACGTATTTAAGCCTATTAACACTTAAAAATACCTCATTATTTGCCACTGAAATTCTCAGCCCAGTTATTCTACTAATAACTGAGTAATGCTATAATATGGATATTGATTGGCAAAGAAAACCAAAACTACATATATTGGGCCGGAAAAATCGTTTCAAGGAAGCTTTTGTTAAGCAACGGATGGAATGAGGTAAAAATTTAGAAGGAAAACACTACACCAAAGAGATATTTTGTTTTTAAAAAAATATCCAGAGGTAAAAATTACCTTGTTGTCTTGTTTATCAACATAACAAACAATGGGCAAATCAAATGAAAAAGAAAATCTTTATATCCAGGAGGTACCTAGGATGTGACCACTAGGGTATCCAATCCTGAAGCCTTTTTCCAATCCCGGGATTGATTTATTTTGAATTCTCACCGAAGAATTTGAAATCTCCGATTTGGTATACTTTTTCCCAGAATCTCACAGAAACTCGTTTTTTTTTTTTAGCTCACCGAGGAATTTGAAATCTCCGATCTGGTAATTTCGTATAAATTTAGAGAATTTGCTCAAAATTTCTCAATCCCGAAATCCCGGGATCGTGGGCATCTCAATCCCGGAATTTCGGGATCAGAAAATTGAACGGGATCCCGGGATTGGATGCCCTAGTGACCACGACTTCAGTTTTGGCATTTAAAAATGGTCTGACACCAAATTGAAAAAAATATGTAAAGTTTTATATTAATTTTAATTTATTTTATTTAAAAAAAGAATTTGGCTTATTTTAACACTAATAAACTATTAACTCTAAGAAAATTCATTGAATATTACCGTCCGGGACTTTGAATAAAAGTTGAATACAATTTTTTTTTTATCATTACACAATCAATTAAGTGTTCTTCTGTCAATTATAATCCTTGGGCACTGCAATCAAATAATATGAATAACCAAAAGAGTAAACCACAGAACAGAAAAAGGTATGTTCAGTGTCATTAATATAATAAAACATAATTTAAGATTTCGACTGAAGGTGCTTGGTGGAATTTCAATATTAAATTTGAATCGTTCAAACTATGTACATTCTCACAAATTTTGTCACTAACGACCCGGGTTTCGCCTTTCGGCATCTTCAGGCATTCAAGTGCACGGGTGAACTTGAACTGGTCAGTGATGCATTTATATCTTATATAAACACGAAACTTTCATTTGCTAAGCGTCAGTTCAAGTTCATCCGTGCACTTGAATGCCTGAAGATGCCGAAAGGCGAAACCCGGGTCGTTAGTGACAAAATTTGTGAGAATGTACATAGTTTGAACGATTCAAATTTAATAAAACATATTTAAAAAAAAACAAGTATAGCAGTGCTCGTTTTTGAAGCATTCAAATGAAACAAAATAATTGTCATTAAATTTTGATTTTCGACACACAAATTGACCGTTGCAAAATCTCTAGGTGTGTGGACGTTTATTGGAGAAGAGTAGAAATTAAAACTCGCCGTCGCGCAATTTGTCACTTTTAAATACAATGCTTTGTTTTATAAAACAGTTTCTGGGTCGTGTCAGTTAACTTGGCCGCTCCAGGTCAGGACAGGTCCCAGGGCAAATGCTGTTCTTGAGTGCGACGGAGAAATGCGAAATCTAGAAGCACCTGTTTGTTTTTCTTTGTCAAGCAATTCATTTCGTTTTAAGCCTTTGTTTGACCACCGAATCGCGGCATGGTTAAATTTACATGGACAATTTTAATAAAAAGAATAACAATAAGATGGAATTTTAAATTGAATGCCAGTAAATTTGTTGTATACAATATAATATGCCTGTATATAATATTATTAGAAAGTGGCGAATGAACAGTAGACTCGTATTAAAAAAGTACATAATTACAACTTTCAAACGAAACCATAAAAAGTTAAAGATTTATAAAGAAAGTTTTAGTATAAATTCTAATTTTTTTAAATATATGAATACACACAAATTTTTCGAATTTTCTAAATAAACTGTCAGTGAGTGAAATAACGATGCATTTTTTTATTCATGTCTACTCCCAATGTGGAGCATATAGCCTTCTAATGAAGGTATCTCAATAGGTTTTTTCTAAGAGAACTGTTTGTTAGTCAGTCTCTCAACCTCTCTTTTTCAAAAAGAGTATTAATAAGGCTAGGACAAGACTAGGTGTTAACGAATCGTTCTCGCTACGCATAGTAGGATTGGAAGGGTGGGAAAGAAATTAACACAAAATCACAAAAATCCATACTTTCGAACAGAAATCGATAAATCTATAGAAAAATGATGTTCGTTCTGGGATATAAATCTTATCTTAAAAACGGGGTGTAGCGATAGCGATTAGCTAACCAATCGGATTGTCACAGCTCTATCTATTCCTACTCACTTTGGAAAAAAGAAGTTAAGCAACTGTGTAACAAACAGTTCTCTTAGAAAATTCTTTGTCGAGAAGTCCATACGCTCATTGTCTATATCAGACACTGTAAACAAAAAGTAACGAGAGCGGTTTTTATTAAATGTTTAAAAATAGCATTTACTTGCACGAAAAATAGTATACTTAATCCGGTCTGCAACATGCTATTTATTTTGTACGTGTATTTATTTGTCTTATTTTGTTAAATGCCTTATTTTGATACTCTCTATGACATATCGCCCTAGAGCGGTACCTCTTTAGCCAAGGCTCTAGAGACGGCCCTGAAAGTATTTAACACCACACAACAATGGACCTTATGTGTTTGTTAATTGAGTAAAAGCCTCGTAAATATTTTTATATTAAAAAGCCTGAGATTATTTTTTCGGAACAAAGCTAAATAAGCTGCGCACCCAATGGCGCAGACAATCGTATAAAATATTATCATTTTTTTTACAATTCTTTTGCCAACAGAAATCACACAATGTTTTGATCATTTAATATAATATTTCACGTTGCAAATTATTACATCGTGTTTATTTGAATATTTACAAAAGCACAATTTTACTAACAAAAAACACAATTATTTTGACGGTTGTTTAAAAAATATCGATGACAATCATTCGACGATATCTTTAAAAAGCCGAACCTTTACTTTTATAAAGACATACAAAAATACTATTTATTTTTCCACATCATTTTCAAAAATTAATTAACATACAAAATCAAAATGAATAAATGATAAAACTAAAACAAATAATTCAAAAAGATTGTTGCTGAATATATCCACTTCTCTAGGTAATGCAATGATCGGTCGAAAAGCTCTTGAAACTAGTGAGTCATATGACCTATTAGAAGAATAAGAGAAACAATCTATAAAATCTAAAACTATCTTCGACTATCAATAGAAGGAAAAAATAGCATTCTTACAAGAAATTTGGTATTTTAAAAATACATAAATATAATAAAGGTTGAAAATTTGATCTGACGATAGAGTAATATCGACATATTCAATTATTATTGTAGAAAAAAAATAATGATATAACATTTAACTTTTAAGTATTAACTGTTTTAGTAAAATACATAACCAAAATCAAAGCACTATTAAATGAAAATTGTGATGTGTGAAATCGGTCATGAAATTTAAAGTGTTTTTGTCAATTCAATCGTTAAATAAAATTCCTATTTAATATCGATAACATCACTTATAAATTATGATCTGGGGTGGGTTGATTGAGTGCAGATATCAAGAGATGACATTGTGTGACTTGACAACTGAATCGTTAGAATTAAAATGAAAAACGAAAGCATTTTACTGACGTACTTTACTATTTATATATTAAATACCATGTGTAATAAATTATGATATAAGGTAATATAATAATAGAGAAATACGAGCTTTGATTTTAGCGACCCGTTTTAACTTAAATGTCCTTATTTGGTTACCAAATAATTACTTAACCTTGATAGTATATTATATTAATATTGTTAACTATAAACATTTCCACTGTTTATTTCACAAATATCCCAAGCTACAGAAATCACAATCTTATGTATTATGTCTCATCCCATCGCATGTATTTGTCTCCTGAGACCTATATTCTCACAACATCTGAACTTTGTTTAACTTAAAAAGTTGCGGAAGACCCTTCCGTATTGTAATATTATATGTAATATGTATATCTTGCATATGTTTTATAACTTCTCAACAACACCTCGCCAAAGATATACGAGATAATATACACCCTAACAACAGTTTGAGTTAATTTATGAGATTTATAACACAGTAATACAACAAGTTAGTGTATTCAAACCTAATCAATGTGTGTAATGATGTAAAAATATTCCTGGAAGTTTATTTTTATTTTTAAATCGATGTTGAAGTTTGTTCGATCATGTTTTTGTACACACATATTCAGATAGATAACAGCAAACTCACAAGCCAAGTAACAAGCACTTTAGAGCTTTCTGTTGAACTTAAAGAAAAATATATAAAAAAAAGTTTTTTACAATTAAAATACCATTTTTGAAATGTATTTAATAGAAGATTATTACCTAATACAGAGACTTGTTGATCGATCCAATACCCATAATGAATAAAAAGAATATTCGTGGTTTATATAATACTTATTTCATAAAATAGTGGTAAATTTACACTGATTTTATACAGAACAACTCAGATACACCGACGCAATGAATGAGCTTGCCCGTTCTACGAGAATTGACATAGACGAATTATTGGTTAACGGATTAAGCTAGGCAAATCGATTAATAATTTAATGTATAATTGATGATTTAAAATTTCGTCACTTTATAGCTGAACAGTATCATATTTGAAATTTAGAGTAGTGATTCTTAACGTGGACGCAAACGTTTTGTTTTTGGATTTAGACTTTAGAAGTTGCACTTGAAACCTGAATCAGGAGTTAAATGATTGCATATTGCAATTATTCGGGTTCTAAGATTATCTGGACAGGAAAAAACCGTACAGGGACAAAACCGGATAGAATTCAACCGTATAGGACAAAAGGGGACCAGGAAAAAAACAGGTAAATATGAAAAAAAGTACTCATATTTGGTCGGTATTTTCAGAGGTAATGCGAGACTCGTGCATTACACTATCAAATCATTGGTCTTTAGTATTTAATACTCAGCCCATATATAGAATTTATTCATTAATGATGAATACTTAACAATTGACAACTTTTATTTAAACCAATTCCTTATATATAATTATATTTTTACTTGTGGTGTGTAATGGAAATCTGGAGAAAATGATGGTTTTGAAAATTTCGTAGGAGAGAAAAGGCTGTCGGGTCGTATAGTGGGCGGGCTGGGTGGGTCAGCTGTTAGAATTGTGTGCTTCCGTGCCGGATCTCACGGGTTCAAGTCCCACTACGAACAGCACTTTTTCGATCGATTAATCGATTTCTGTTCGAATGCATGGGTGTTCTTAAAAATACCCTCCCACCCTTCCGATCCTTTAATAACTGGGCGTAGCGAGGGCGATAAGCTAACCACTAGTTTCTTAAAAAAACAAGAGTAAATGAGTAACAAACAGTTCTCGTAAAAAAAACTTATGTTAAGATACCTCCATTACACAGCTATTTTGGGAGCGGAGATAGATTTAAAAAAGAGAAAAGGTTACAGATCTCTGCTCTTTACGATAGCTATTTGCTCTTTTATTCTTATATTTAAAACAATGGGGTTGAGTCACTGATTTAAAAACAAATGTATTTTGTTTTGCTGAGATGCTTCATTAGAAGCAAGCATGGCTTTACAAAATATTTAAAACTACTGCAAAAAAATACGAAAAATAATCCGGATCTCTAAGGGTATGCATTGAATAAAAATTCAAATAAGCTTTTTCTAATAAAATTACATACACGGTTGTATAACGAGCTGCTTTACATTTTTTTCATTCAATCGAATAAATGCCATAGAATTATTTTTTAAACAAATTCCCCTTTGCGAATCCCATTCAAATTTCTATACGGAAGATATAATATAATGCGACGTTTATTTTATGTAACGGATATGATATTGCGGGGATTTCCATTTTTCAATATGTACGCGCACTTTATGGCGCTCGTAGCTATACAGAGAACGTTTCGGTACGAGCGTAATGGAGGATATGTAGTAAAAATTTGCCGAAGCTCCGTTTACACTGACTTACGCTTACGTTTATATGCATCGTGAGATTGCAGCTTTTCAAAAGCTCTAGTACAACTTGTTCATGTTATGAAATGAAGTAAAAATTCTAGAAATTCCTTTTTGCAACGCTCCAGAAACGCACTACACGAATTGCAGTTAATTTATAATGGAATATTTCACCAGAAAGCAATTTACAATAATTTGATGCAGAAAAATCGCTATCCCCCATTAAAGTAAAACGAGGAAAAAAATAGTGACATCTTTTATTTAAATGTGTGCTACGAGAAAAAAATATTATTAAAATTCCCCATTTTCTGATTCTAAAACATCTAGAACATTCGGTACATATAATTTTGAGTTTGCGTTGGTGATCCAAAAGAGTTATGCCGTTATGGATAAGGCGAAAAGAGATTGATTTATCTACTTGATTACATGACTATTCAAGTATTGTATGAACAAGTGGTGAAGTTCGGCGAAACAAAAAACAAATCATTGCATGTCATTAAGGCATCGATTTTGTTTTGTTTATATGAATTGGAGCATTAAGTCACCACACGGTACCTCCAAGATTCTCTGTCCCAAACCAGTCTCCTTGCTATCACCAAGTGTCTATCTAAACCAGTGCTTCCCAACTTTTTTCATGCCACGGCTCCCTAAATCTGAAAAAAATAATCTGCGGACCTCCGAAAAAAACATATTTTAGTCGTCAAGGAAAAATGTTTACTTAATTTTTACTGAAATTTATTTGCGGATCACCGCAAAAAACCTGCGAAATCCCAGAGGTCCGTGGACCCCAGGTTAGGAAACCGTCCTGTAACTCCACCCAAGTACATTATATAAATCAGTGATTCTCAAACTTATTATGCTCGTGGACCCCTTTCATAGCAAAAACCTGACCGTGGACCCCCTAGTAAAATAATAAAGTTAATGACTTGAATGGTAATAAAAATAATAAAACATTTTTGGTACTTTTTCCACATAAAATTTATTAGATCAGGACCGGTTTCGCTCATGATGAGCATTGTCAACTGACAGTCAACTGTCAACAGTCAACTGAGCATTGTCAGTTGACAATGCTCATCATGAGCGAAACCGGTCCTGATCTAATAAATTTTATGTGGAAAAAGTACTAAAAATGTTTTATTATTTTTATTATAATGCCATTCCACCAAGTATTGACAGTGAACACCTTAAAAGTGACTTGAATGGTATTTTTTTTCCATGTCTGCTCCCAATGTGGAACATTAACAGATGTTTTTCTGCGAGACCTGTTTGTTAGTCAGTTGCTCAAACTCTATCCTATCCCTAATACTCTTTGGAAAAGAGTTTGAGTCAGGATTTTTAAAAAAATAACTATTCTTCCTCGGACCCCCTGACGTTGTCCACACACCCCCAAATGATTTTTTATTTGTCACGGACCCCTTCAGTGGTATCACGGACCCCTGGGGGGTCCACAGGAACCATTTTGGGAACCACTGATATAAATGATCATCAGCCAGTTCATCCAGTTTGTACAAGAGATAGTCATTGTTCAAGATCCTCTGAGACATCAAAAGCACACGTTCAAAACAAACCAATCGTTGATTGTTTTAATTTTGTACGAAACAAAGAGCGGATTAGTCTTTTATCTCTTAATCCCTAACAAAATCAAACCAACATACCCTCAGTATTCTTTGAAAGCATCTGTTACAGTATCAAATTACATTACACTTTTAAGGTGTTCACTGTCAATACTTGGTGGAATGGCATTATAATAAAAATAATAAAACATTTTTAGTACTTTTTCCACATAAAATTTATTAGATCAGGACCGGTTTCGCTCATGATGAGCATTGTCAACTGATAAGAAAAACAATAAAACAGTGATATTTATACAAAAGTTAAATGATAAAAACAAGGTATGACAAACAATTGGTATTACAACCTAGCAAAAGAATTGAAGTAAAATACAAGGAAAATAAACTATAAATAAAAAGTTGAAGACCACTTAGCAATGAAACTATTATGACAAAAATCAATTAGGTATGAATTATCATTACCAAAGTAAAAACCAACAATTAGTGTATATAATAAATAAATCTTAATGTCTTGTCAACCAAATTGAGTTTGGAAAATCCAGTAGAGTTTAATCCCGCAAAATTGATTCCTGCGAAAAGAATAAAGGCAATATCAATTCTTACAAAATAAAAGCAAACTAAGAAAATTAAAATTCTAACGAAATAAAACAGTACAAAAAAGGATTATATTTCCTTTTTTGTACTGTTTTATTTCGTTAGAATTTTAATTTTCTTAGTTTGCTTTTATTTTGTAAGAATTGATATTGCCTTTATTCTTTTCGCAGGAATCAATTTTGCGGGATTAAACTCTACTGGATTTTCCAAACTCAATTTGGTTGACAAGACATTAAGATTTATTTATTATATACACTAATTGTTGGTTTTTACTTTGGTAATGATAATTCATACCTAATTGATTTTTGTCATAATAGTTTCATTGCTAAGTGGTCTTCAACTTTTTATTTATAGTTTATTTTCCTTGTATTTTACTTCAATTCTTTTGCTAGGTTGTAATACCAATTGTTTGTCATACCTTGTTTTTATCATTTAACTTTTGTATAAATATCACTGTTTTATTGTTTTTCTTATCAGTTGACAATGCTCATCATGAGCGAAACCGGTCCTGATCTAATAAATTTTATGTGGAAAAAGTACTAAAAATGTTTTATTATTTTTATTAAATTACATTACAGTATAAAATTGTAAGAAGTCAATATTCACAACTGCAAAGCAGCATTGTCAGGATGCTCACGTTTAGGGTATCCAATCCCGGAGCCTTTTTCCAATCCCGGGATTTCGGGATTGATCGCCTATTTTTCGGGATCCCGGGATTGTGATTTTCTTACCGAGAAATTTGAAATCCTCAATTCGTTATACTTTATCCCAGATTCTCACAGAACCTCGTTTTTTTTTTTTTAGCTCACCGAGGAATTCGAAGTCTCCGATTTGGTATACTTTTTCCCGGAATCTCACCGAAACTCGTTTTTTTTTTTTAGCTCACCGAGAAATTTGAAATCTCCGATTTGGTATACTTTTTCCCGGAATCTCACCGAAACTCGTTTTTTTTTTTTTAGCTCACCGAGGAATTTGAAATCTCCGATTTGGTATACTTTTCCCCAGAATCTTGCAAAACCTCGTTTTTTTTTTTAGCTCACCGATTTACCAATTTCGTGTAAATTGTCGGGTTTTCCTCAAAATTTCTCAAACCCGAAATCCCGGGATCGCAGCCTTCTCAATCCCGGAATTTCGGGATCAGAAAATTGAACGGGATTGGATGCCCTACTCACGTTGGATACTTGTCACTTGATTTTGGCCGAATACAACAGTAAATCCCAGACTTTCCGGATTGAGTTGAAGGTTATTCCAGCTATCCCTGATCGGATGCTTTTTTCGCGTATGTATTTTCTCAAGTATTTATAGACGTCGTCTCTCTTGATATTTTTTTCAGCGTCTTTTAGTTAGAGGGTAGTCTGTGCCCGGACGGTTGCAGAGTACATTGGTTTTACTCTCAAGTTGTTCTGCAGCATCTCCATTGACTCTTAGATAGCCTCGACAAATTATGGTATCCATACCTTAAACTAAAACAAAAAAAAAAGTTTTCAATTATAAATTGATTACAGGTAAGTAAGGTATGCACGTGTAAACGCTACTGTTGCCATTTTCAAGTAGCTACATACTAAACTGCGATGCAATGCTATTTATGAGTAAAATAGGATGAGTGTCAAATCGTATTTTTTATCAGTCCTTTTGCAGCAGAATCATCTCGAATTTATGACGCGATATGATTTATCGCCTTTTTGTATTTAAATTGTATCGATTTCGTATTTCCAATGGAAAAACGTGTGTGAAAGCGAAGCTTTTACCAGTAATCTAACCTGAAAGGTTGTTTTTATATCCGGAAAAAAAGGAACTTCTATACTAAGTATGAATGATATTTCGTTGTATGCAAACTAATTTAAGTACATAGTTTTTTAGAGAGTTCATGATATTCTTTGCACTTATATATATATATTTATAAACATTTGTAGATTATTATTTTTATACTCCGTAATTAATCACTTTTAAGGTGTTCACTGTCAATACTTGGTGGAATGGCATTATAATAAAAATAATAAAACATTTTTAGTACTTTTTCCACATAAAATTTATTAGATCAGGACCGGTTTCGCTCATGATGAGCATTGTCAACTGATAAGAATAACAATAAAACAGTGATATTTATACAAAAGTTAAGTAATAAAAACAAGGTATGACAAACAATTGGTATTACAACCTAGCAAAAGAATTGAAGCAAAATACTTATTCTTATTTATTTTCCTTGTATTTTGCTTTTTTTGTCGTATTTTGCCGGTCCTGATCTAATAAATTTTATGTGGAAAAAGTACTAAAAATGTTTTATTATTTTTACTCCGTAATTATTTGGTTGATACATTATATATTTTTTCATCAGTAAAGTAAGTCAATTATGTATTATTTACTAGCAAAATGGGACCAGGAACAAGGTAATTTATACAAAACCGTAATATAACCAATAATAATCAAGATGTGGACATCTTTTTTATTAAGTATTATTACTGACTTAGAAATAGCTACTGAAATTTATATTATTGTTAGTAACGTATCGTTTATAAATTTAGCAACCCACAGATAGAGTTACCACCTGACTGGGTAAAGTCAGTCTTGGAAATATAATTTGCTCAACATCATAGGCACCGCAAGTAATCTTTAGTTCAATAGTCAGTAGACATCAATGAATGAGTAAAAAATATTGTATTTTGATTTAATTTTGCTGTGCATTTTGAGTGCGATACATTTCTCGACTACAGATATAAGTAGAAACACAGCATACAAGTTTGGCAAATTTTAGTATTTTTTGTCACATTATTTTTAAAACAAAGTCAAAAATCATGCTATTTTCATTAAATTTCCTCACAATTAAATTTCATATTTTTTTGTGCAACTTCAAAAATGGGCTTAAACCATGTTTTAGTATAATTGGAATTCGAAAACTCGTTTTTTTAATTCATTTTTTGGATAAACCCTAGTTACACTGATATATTAAAAAATATACTCATGGTGGCATACGCGTTCGAAAACCAGTTTTTGCTTCCCCATCATTCGTTACCGGCTCCGAAGTTAAATATCGTATATTTTTCATTCTATATAGTCCATATCCAATAGTCGTATATATGAAATCAATGAAAAAAAAATACTTCTCTATTATGACGCTGTTCAGAAATTATATTATACATAGCATCATGATATATGTTTTGTTTAAAGAAGATATTGATACCGATAATTTAAAATAAATTAAGCATAGGTATGTATGTATTGATCGACCCAGTTACAAAGTTATCTTCCATCAAGTTGCATTTCAAGCACTCTGAAATATGAATGCTGGCTACAAAATTCTTTAAAAGCAATAAATTTGTTTCGCAAAGTTTCTTCAATCCGTTACCATACACGCTAATACTTTTATCTTAACTAAGTAAGCATCCACTTAAAAATAATGAAAAAAGTTAGTGATCATTATTTATTAAATTCTTTGCAAAAATAATTTTAGGAATTTGGGATAGCTTTTAAGCAAATCTGAAAAGATATTTTTCATGTTTAGATTTATTCTCATTTATTGTATGTTATTTATCATTAAAAAAAATAATGGAAAACTCCAAAAGAGTCAAATCTGAGCCGCAAAACAAAAAAGGTTTTTTTTCCGAAAGTCAAAACTATTTTTTGACATATTATGTCACTGATAACATATTTTTTGACACTAAAATGCTCAATGTATTGTGTATAAGCCAAAAAAATAATAATTAAGAGCACAAAAGTTCTCTAAACTCTAAACGTCTGGGATTTCTATATATGATAACAACAAACTATTTTGAAAGTATTTTTTATCGTTGACTTGTTGTGTATTAATGTTTGGATATAATCTAAGAAGTAAGACACATACTACTGGTAAGCGTGAGCTGCGACTCTGGTGACGCAGCGCAGGGTAGCACAGAATTGGCAGGTACAGGCAGACGAAGCAGCGTATGCCATGCCAGCTGCGTCACACAAGGGGCATATATAAACGACACATAATGAGCCACAATAACCCTTTTAACGTATTTTAACGAGTAGTATTGCATAAGCAAATTTCAGTTTGCACTAACTTATTAGTTTCGCAGTAAAACCAAAATAACACTTCTAAGCGTTCACGCGTCACGCAGGAATCTGTGCCGACGCTACAACGGAACGCAAAGTAGACGCATGTCTTTGTTGCACATTTCTGCGAAGCAGCATACGCAGGTTTGCGCTTGTTCGTGTAATACAAAATATGTGCGTACGCCTTTGACTAAGCGTATGTGAGGGCAATACAGAATTGGCAAGTGTGGTTAGATGAAGCAGACATGTGTGACTAACGTATGCTGTGACAGCTGCGTCACGCTTTTATTTCTAAAAAAATGTTCCTTGCTTAGGACGTATGAGTCGCGAAGTATTATGTAGTCTTATTTGTTGTCTAATTATATTTGTTTTGTCTCATTAACATTCTGTCAAGTACATGGGGAATTGGCGACAGCTGTTACGTCATGTGATTCAATAATAAGTTGCTCAGTAATTTTCGCGGAAAAATCAAAAGAACATGTCCAAAGGTGTACGCGGCACGCAGAAATCTGTGCTGACACTAGAACGGAGGGCGAAGCAAATTAATGTCTTCTGTGCACAGCATTACGTCACCTGCGTCTCAGCACATACATACGCCTAGCTTTATTGTTAGCCACGTTATCTACCGAGGCTTTCCTACGTTTATTTTTCTACTGAGTTATACTTGGTATAGGATAATTATGATTCAGAACTGTTTTAGTGCTCGATAAAATTTAGTGACGTTGTAGTTATATAGAAGCCAAAACAATAGTTGATGAGTGACAAGAAACTATTTGCTCAACAATGAAAGCTGAATTGGTAGAAAGGGAAGAAATACTTCAACCTCTTTATGTATCTATTGGTTGTAAAAGTATGTAATGAATTGCTTATTTTTAATTGAAAATGAACCACCGCTAAGGGACCGCTTAACCTATTGAAATGTTTTCATTAGTTTTCTTTGTTTAGAAAGGGAAGTATTTCGGTTAAGCATCTACATTAATGAAATGCAACTTCGGCGACTTTATTAAGTATAAAAATTTGTATTGTTGAAAGCTCGTTGAGCGAAAAGCTTAATCATAAGGCAGGCGGTGGGCCCTTCTGGGAAATTAAGAAACTCGTTTAATCTGACACGAAAAATATGTCCATCTGTATTTTTGTTATATAGGCCCTTTCTTCGTATCTTGAGAAGTGATGTCTTTATTTCACTCGTCTTGAAATACGATATTTTAAAAGCATTTCTTTGATTATATATACAAATTTTATCTCAGCCCGAATGAAAAGCCGCCGTGAATGAAAATTACTATGAAACAATATTATGAAATATTTGTATAGCTTATATTTAAATGAAAATTATTGCAGTCGATTTGATGTCAATATTAATATTTACTATGTATGGGTTTGAGAGTAAATTGATAATAAATCGTTTTTCCACTACATATCCTGATTAAATTAAGCTTATATTGTACATGGGGTAGTGATCTAAATGGAAAGGGGTAAAATGATCATAAAATAATATTGGTTATTTATCAACAATTTGATAATTGGTTGAGATAGAAATAAGTGTTCGCTCGCTGTGGTCTAGTTGGTTGAGCTTGCTCTATCGACTAGGTGAGTCTGGGTTCGATCCCCGGTAAATTCAATGTCAAATTTAGAATTTTCAATTTAAATTTGAGACCTAAGACATGGGTGATTGTGATGCCAATTTACCTCGAGTTTATCTCGAATGACTGACAATACTATTTTTTTTTTAAAAAATAGTTTTTCTCGCATGATCTTTCAACTTTAAAATATTTGCCGCATTGGCATTAGCTGTAATTTCGAATATGTTTTTTAAAAGAAAAAAGACAAGGTTAAAAAATAGCAAAGTATTTTTGTTCTACAACTATTATTTCAAGAATAGTTGAGAGCTATTTCACCTTATGCCCTCATCAGAACAATGTTTAAACAAACATTAATGTACAAAGATATAATTTAAACATAGTTTTGATGAGGGCATACGCAAAAAAAACCATCATAAAATAATATTTGTAGAACTAAACTATTTTGGAATTTTTCACCGTATTACAATGGAGTTCTACTAAGTTAATGCCAATTTAATCAATAGATAGGAAATAAAACATTATAAGACTAAATGTTTTTATAACTTAATGTGTACAAAACACTATATCTCATTAAATATCATGCTTATATATATATATATATATATAAATAAAATATAAATAAATATTGTATGTTGTGATAGGAGATTTTTTAAATGAAAAATATTGTTAAAGTATATTCTAAAAAAAATAAAAGAATTATATCAATAGCAGACTGTACTTGCGTACAACAATATCTCATGAAATATATCTTTAGATGTTTAATAAAGATAAAATAAAAAAAATACTTTCATTTCAATATTTCTTCAAAACAAACATAACTTTTGAAAGCGTTTTATTTGAAATTGTATTTTTAAAATACTCTATTGTTTGTTATTTCATTTTATTTTTCTTTATCTGGAACAGTGACATAAATATCCTTTTATTGGATCGGTTGTGTCGAGTCTCGCGCCATGAAATTATTGAGAAAAATTATATTCCGTTACACCAGGAAGACGTAAACATTGTTTATTCGAATATTTTCCAAGTCGAGATTGTTAAACTTTGTTCAAAATTACAAAAGAAAGACGAAAGTAGGCGGATAGCTACTCCTCATTGATTATTAGTCTCATAAAGTATGAGAAGTATTCGCGAACATCTTTTATTTGAAGTATTTCCCTCGGGATTTTTATTCGTTGACTTTATTAAAAAAAGAAATGGAAACAACATCGCCTCCTTCATAAATATCTTATAAAACAAAAAAGTAAAAACTGAAATTGTTTCATCGTCCTAAGTAAATAAAATGATAAACCTTATAAAACACAGAAGGGAGGTAGGTCGGATGAAACTTTTTTCGGCGAAGCATTCAAAAAAATAAAAACTGAACTGCATTAAGGTCTAATGAAATGACACTTTTTTTTATTTTGTGAATTTTCTAATCCAAGGTAAGCTAATACAAAAGTTAACTTTTATATATATTATTATTTAATGTAAATTTTTCATCAACATGTATTAAAAATGTTTTTATTTCAGACGAGGTAGTGTTTACCTACACATGGGTTACGGCCACTTAGACGGGTATAAAGTTCATGTGAGGGAAGACAGGAAACTAAAATATTTTACACAATTACAAATCTTCATATTTTTCATATAATACCGCATTTACTTTCACCACAAATATCATGTCTCGAGAATTTTTCTTTATTTTTTACAGGTGAATATTTAACAATTTTAAATGAGGATCAAAGGTACAATTGGATAAAACCGTTATTTGATGAATCCCTATAAAATGATTATGTAACCCAATAAAGCAATAATAAATACAAACTAAAAATAGCATAGTTTATTTTTTTGGAAAAAGTGAAGGATAATTTTGAGGGCCTTAGAGTAATTGTCATTTACGTATTTCACGTAAATTATCAATTTTCTTGATTTTTATGTACGATATTTTGACATTTTCCTATTGTTAATCAAGTGTCTAACAAAGTTCCATTGTAAATAACGGCATTTAATTAATTTACAGGCATAAAGAGTAGCATGTTGTAAAGCAAATTTATCCAAAACTGTTATTACAAGAAAAGTGTGTTTTCTCTGTCATTTTTGACACAATTATTCATATTCAATGTAGCGTATTAATTGTTTAAAAAATGGAATACCTATTCATCCTCCTAAACCAACTGGTTAACCTCTTTCGCTTCAGTTTCGTTGCTCACGGCAGAAGGATTAACTAACTACTTGATCAGTCTTAGCCTTATCCATCTATTCCTATTCTCTTTGAAAACAGAGAGAGGTTGAGCAACTGAGTGACAAGAAGTTCTCCTAGAAACACTTCTGTTGAGATAAACTCTATTAAAAGTCCATATGATAAATTTTAGAAGCGGGCCAAGTCTTGTTAATACTTTCGATGAATTCGGCGGTAACTTTGTAGAAGTTCATTTTAATATAAAATGAACTTCCACAAAGTTACCACAGAATCCATCGAACGTATTACGAATTATCAAAACTTATCGAGTAATAGCAGTTCAAGAATTAAATTAACAAAGTTTGGCAAAACGTTTTTTTTAATATTATAGAAAAATAACAGTAAAAATAAAACATAGTGTTAATAATTTAGAAAAGATTTTGGGCAACCCTTATAAGCCTAGTAGATTTTCATATTAGCTTAGTACCAGCCGGACATTCATGTTAACATCATTTCAAATTTGGTTTTCACATTTTTTTCTGTAAAATTTAAATGTGTATCATTTTTTTCACAAAGGCCACCATAATGTTTGGCAGTGGATGTAAAAAAATGTGATTTACATTTTTTTAATACAATCATGTTTGCCAAACGTGAATATTCATGGAAATTTGCCCCTGTCGAAAAAAATCCAGCTCTTGTGTTATTTTCCCTTTGAATTTTTTAATTGAACTATCGAACTCAAAGCAAATGAATATGAAAACAGGCTATTTTCAAACAAAATTTGTTATTTTTAAAACAATGTAGATGGAATTGATTAAATTAAAAACAGTCACACACCAAAATTACCCGAAATAAACGTTTGTGTGTGGCTTTAGCAATGATTTTTTATTGTAAAATAATATATATTTTTGGCCATTTGAGGAGTATTGCCGTACCGATCGAGATATTTTTTCATCTTTCATCTATTGTCATTTTCATTGAATATTTGTTATTTCTTCAGATTTGATACTTAAAATATAAATCAGTGATTTTTGGTACAAAAATAATTTTTATTATTGGTTGCAAATGAACAGAACATTTTTGAAATAGGTTAATATTTGCAAACAAATCATTAGTCCTATTAAACTCAAAGTTATATTTCAAGTCGATTCTCTTGCTTGAATTAAAAAATAAATAATAGATCGCCACTTGCCTACAAATGGAAGCAAAAAAGAATGTTTGAAATAATAGATTCTAAAAAAATATTTAAATGTAATGATGAATTAGGTTACATATTTTACACTTTTAATATGTGCTTCTTTAAATCTTCTTGAACTCTACCCAGATTGATCGGTATCAAAAAAAAAAGTAACGTTAGTTAAGTTAGTTAAAAAAATAGACAAAATATACGACAAAACCTAATTTAGTAAAAAAAAAAAACATCGCTGAAAGGGTTAAGTAAATCTTAAACATAGGTTCGCGATTAAATAACCTACAAATTTTTTTATGGTACCTTAAAAACATTTTTTAAGTTCAGTGAAGATGAAGGTGTCGGTGAAAAATGACAAAAATATGAGTAATGGAAAGCCGGACCACAGCGGACTATCGTCCTTGCAAAAAACGAAGTTAATTCAAAAATTATCCGCCATTAATATTATATATAGATTATAGAATAATCGAGCAGATTTTTGATCTCTTCTCAAATCTCTTCGATGATGTTGTTGAGGTACCTAAATGTATATAAAAATAGCAATCACAATAAATAATATTTAGTATAGTTATAATGTCATCAATAACGTTTAATTGAAATATACATCGATAGAAAAATACGAATATGTTATTATATTTGATCACGGATGTAAGAAAAATTATAGCTTTAAGCCCGTAAGGTCCGGCATGGTAGCCAACGACGTTGACCACTGCGCCATAAACCCAACATTGTATTTTCCATTCATTATTTGTTTTGACTTGGAGATCATCGGATGACAACCGTCAGCAAGCACTCTTAAGAAACATTAGTAATTTGACTAACTGTATGCAAAAACATTACTCTGTACATCCTTTCTCAGGCAAGTTATCATCTGCACTGCGTAGAAATGGCGATTAAGCAAACCACCGACTGTGTCAGCCAAAGAATAAGTTGCACAGTGGTTTTACAATCTAAGCGTATATTATTCAATTAGAAATAGAAAATCAAACTAAAATAAGATAAAATATAAAACAAACACACTAAGAAATATACTGTAAGCCAATATTTTTGTCCAGGAGAGCCACAGCACAGCTTAGAGTGCCACGGGAGAATTTCCCGAAATCCTAAAATTTCTGTGACTTTGGATTCAAAATTCTTGGAAGAAATAAAAAAAACTCCAACGTTGGTAAATTTGGGAAATTCGCAAATTCCTGGTTTTTGAAATTAGAATTTTTATAGGAAGACAAAACAATGGTATGGGGGCCACAGAAAAATAAAGACACTCAAAAGAGGCACGGGCCAAAAAAGGTTAAAATACTGCTTTAAAACATCTTATTAGTTTGGAAATAGAATGCAATGCTCTTGTTGTACAAAATTTTATATCGGCAAAACAGAAAGAACACTGAACACCAGAGTTTTAGAACATATGACAGCCTTTAGATTGAAAAAAGACACGTCTACTTTTGCTAATCACTTAATTTTGAAAGAAAACGTGTTCAATCAAGAACAAGGGATAAAAATGTTACACCCAAATATGGACAGTCATAAGCTCTCTTTCCAGGAAATTTTGGAAATAAATAGAGCACAATTGCATAGTCTTTCGATTTTAAATGAAATATTAAACCTACCGGGATCTCCACATCTATACCCTATATGAATATAATCATAAAACCTTTGCCGACAAACAAATAAATATAATTCTTGAAACTACTTACTACTCAAATCTGTGGGCGTTCCCATGAGCTTATCCTTTTCGCCAGCAATGGCTTTAAACTCAATGATACAATTATTTCTTACATAAACACGAAACATTCATTTAATAAGCGTCAGTTCAAGTTCATCCGTGCACTTGAGTGCCTGAAGATGCCGAAAGGCGAAACCCGGGTCGTTAGTGACAAAATCTGTGAGAATGTACATAGTTTGAACGATTCAAATTTAATATTGAGATTCCACCAAGCACCTTCAGTAGAAATCTTAAACTTAAAAAGTGATTTAATACAAAATACTTTCTACACTATTATCTTCTTTTTCTGGGGTGAACATTGGCTGCCTCAATTAATCATCTTCATTCAGCTCGGTCTTCCACCTTCCTACGCCAGTCGTTGATCCTCAAGTCAAGAGACAATCTATCCATCCAGAAAAGTCGCAGTATTTCAACGCGCCGTCTTCTCTCAGTAGTATCGAATGGGAAAAGTTTTGTAGATACTTCTGATCACTATTTTTTCTTTATATCATTACAAAAAGTAAAAGGACAGACTTTCGACGAGAATTGTTTTGTGTATTTATTTCATCACATCAGTCAGAAGACACTGAGATTAACATATCAAAGTATTATATTATATTTAGCTCCACAAGAATTTTATGTATTTTTTAGTTAATGTATTTCCCCTTTCCTAGAAAAACTCAAAGCGAAATTATTACACTAAATGCTTTATTTTTTAAATAAGACAAAGGAATCACTTCTAGTGTGTTCACTGTCAATGCTTGGTGGAAAGGCATTATATGAAAAAAATATACTCATTTGTACTAATTCCACTTACAACTGACAATAAACTACACCGGTAAATAAATTATGTTTTGTATAAATAAGCGAAGCCGGTTTTGATATTATTAAATAAAGTGGATTTAGTACAATTAAGTATTTTATTTTTTAAAGAGCTAATAATAACTGTAAGACTTCGTAATAATAATTCTTCTTGTATAAAAATTAAAAAAATAAACATACTTAAATTGTAGTATTTTGCTACAATTAGAAAAATAGAAAAAAATAACTCAGTTATAGAGATTCATTCATCCAAGTATAAATGAGCATAGCAACTATACTTAAAAAGTTCCAAGGTAGTCGAAATAACAGACTGCTTAAGCTCCAAAAGCAATTATAACAAGTGTTTTTTTTCTAATGATTTTCTAATATACAAGCTTTGTTCTATAATAAGACACTGTACGCTGCAACTAATCCGCTGGACTTGGCACAAATCGCTCGACCGGAGCACGTTCGACGTTCTCGCCAACTGAACAATTACAAAGTGCAAGGCAGCCAGAAGCGAAGGAACGCACCGCCCTCCACAAACTTGTTGGCCACTGGCGGCAACTTTCGGAATTAAACCTCCTTTGCAGTGTGGTTTCCAAACTTTGATCGTGTCGAACTGACTATCGGCAGCCTACGTACAAAGTATAATTAGAAGAAGAGTATAATTATTATACACAATGTCAGAAATTTGCAACTACACGTTAAAAAAACAAATAAACTTCAAAATAATGCTATTTTTTTTATATATCATTTCCGCTTTCAATATAAAAGATATTATGAATTTCCAATAAAATTTAACTTGACATATTTTTTGTTACAACAGTTGTTGCTTATCCACTATTTTTAGAGAGATTAAGCAATGGAGAACATGGCTAGAATTGGATAAGTGATAAGCTAATTGATGGATACCTTGATGGGTCCACGTAGAGATTCCAATTAACCGTCCAGAGCAACTAACCGGTTTTTAATTTTTTCAAATAAATAAACCGGTTAACCGGCTTAAGCCGAAATTATTTAAAATAAACTAAATATAGTACAACATATACCAATATTCCGAAACAAAAAATATAGGGCATTTTGAGGTAACCTAAATATGAACTAATAAGGTGCATAAAATATTAAAATAACTTATTGTATTTTTTCAAGTCCGCCCCTAATATGAAACATGTAGGTTTATTGAAATAAAGTTTTTTACGAGAACTGCTTGTTACTCAGTTGCTCAACCTCTTTTTTCGATGAGAGTGAGTATATATACAAATAAGGCAAAGAAAGAAGGAAATGTTATCAAATCGTTATCACTAAGCCCTGTTATTGTAATTCAGGATTGGAAAATAAGGAAGGAATATTTAAGTGACAAACACGCATGCTTTCCAATGAGAAAATGCTGTTTGTGCTGGCACTTGAATCTGTGAGATCCGCCACGAAAGTCAACGACGTTGACCACTGCTCCACGAAACCGACATGAATAGTTGTATAAAAATCCATTGTATTAAAGGAAAAACGAAATTTTCAATAAACCCCGGTTAACCGTGCAAAATTAAACAAGTTTCCAGTTTTTCTTAAAACAGGCAATAAACCGGTTAAGCGGTTTCGTTTTAAACCGGGTTGGAAGCCCTACACGTAATGTTTATTTTTTAAGTATTGCTTAAAGTTATTCATGGAAGGCATTAGTTAGTTAAATAGTTTTATATAATATGTTATGGTAAACGGGAAGATACTGTTGTCTTTTGTTGCTTTGTAGTTAAAAAAAATACAAAATTATAATAAATAAATAAATTTAACATTAAGTAAAATGTAAATACTTTTTACATCAATGTGTAAAATTATAGTACAGAGAAAGTTTTATATATTTTTTACTCCGTTTCAGGCTTCTCGGAGAGAATAATTAAATGAAACTATTGTAGTTATTGTATTGAAATTATGTACGCACTACTTTAAAACTATTTGTGATTCATTTTCTATCAATATTTGTATATGAAATAAAACTAAGCGAGAAAACTTTAAAAAACATTGTTTTCATAAACTCTAAAAAGGCGAATAGAGAGTTTGGCTACTGATTGTATTCAAAGATGAATGTTCAATGGCTCGCGAAATTATCAAGACTAAATAAGGACTTTCACATTTTCTACGCCTCAACCTTCAGAAATTACCTATCTTCGAAAACACCAATATCATTTTTATATATATAGTTATTACGATTTTATATGCGTATCAATTTTATTTTATACCATTATTTTAGAAAGGTTTGTTCACATTAACATAAGCCATAAAAAATATTGGCTTTTATTATAATTGCATTAAGAGAAAACGGTAAATAAACGTAAAACGGCGAAATAAATAATGCAACTAAAGCATTTGTTTTGTAAACTTAAAGCATAACGTATGTATTTAATATATACGAATGAGCTTAAGATACCACTAGACGAAATTAAAAGAGTTTATTTTCAGAATTAGTTGGTAGAAAAGGATTTTTTTATCCATCTCCGCTCGCAATGTGGAGAATATAGCCTCCTAATGGAGGTATCTTAACAGATTTCTTTTACGAGAACTGTTTGTGACTCAGTCGCTCAACCTCTCTTTTTCAAAGAGAGTAGTAAGGGTAGAAGAATAAGCCTAGGACAGGACTAGTGGTAGACTAATCTCTTGCGCTTCGCCCAGCTATTAAAGGATCGGAAGAGGTGGGTAGGATTTTTTCAGACATCACAATCACCCATGTCTACGAACAGAAATCGATGAGCCAATCAAAAAACGCTGTTCGTACTGGGACTCGAACCCGTGAGATCCAGCACGGAAGCCCACAATGCTAATCCCTGCGCCATAGGACCCGATGAATATTCTTCTTCTTTTCTTCTTTGGCCATGTTCGCTCCCTATGTGGAGCATATGGCCACCACGCGGCACTTCCATGTTTCCCTGTCTCCCGCCAATAGCTTTGCTTCCTCCAATGACATGCCAGCATCCCTCAGTTCCGCCGAGTACATCCTATGGATAGTACCCGACGGACGTCCAGGACGCCGGAATCCCACCGATCGAAAGAAGAGGCAGGCAGGATTGAGGCTTTCTGGAGGCATCCGCAGCACGTGACCCAGCCAGTTCCAACGTCTCTCCATAACCACTGACGTGACGGGACGCTGTCTTGTACGCTCTCTTATCTCTGAATTCCTCACAAAATCAAACCACCTCACCCCCATTATCCGACGCAAGAATCTGTTCTCGAAGCAAAGTATACGGTTTTTCTGAGTCTTCGTCAGGTGCCATGATTCCGACGAATATAATTAACCACAACAAATACTGAATTATCAGTTTATTGAAATGGTGGTTGAGGTATATGATCCTTAATCGCGGAACGATACTGGTATAGTAATCTTAACAATAGTTTCTCAACATTTTTGGGGCAGTGGCCCCTTTTGAGGTTGAGAAACCGTGGTCTAAACAAATAAAAGGATAGCACTCGTACAAGGCCTGTAAAGTATTTTATTGGTGTGCTAATGATAACTCCATTGAAGTAAGATAATTAATATAAAAGTATTAGTTTCACATTTATACAAAAGTATATGGTTATAAGATACATACATTATAATTGTAGAATAAAAAACTTTATGCTCATATTTATATTAATACTTATTATGTTTAAACTTCAATGTGTAAATTCTGTCAAATATTCGAGGTTTAAATATATGAAAAAAAATGTTTGTTTTTTTACTGGCCAAATCAATTTTTAATACCTTAAACTACCTTTTTGTATATTCAAATCCATAAAAGTATGATAAATTTGACTAAAAAACTGAAACAAAATGATAAAATTTAACTCGAAAGACTAATTTAAAATTTGCAGTAGGTGTTTAAATTATCTTCCAGTTCGAAATACATTAGACACTGATGATTTGCTATGATCCAAATATTATATTAAACGAGTTGTATTATATCAAAAGTTGCAAAAAAACATCCGGTTGTAGGCCTTGAGAAGTTACACAACTTACAAATTGCCTGTTTGATTTAAGTCAAAACTGAGTTAATAACTTTTGAAACTTTACTACTCAAATATTTTCATTTTAAGGGTCCTGCCATAAATCATAGAGTTGGAAATATTCTGTGGTTCCAAAAAGCTTGACATATTTTGAATGGTAAATTATAGTATTTTTATTTATTATATTATAGAATTTAAACGAAAAACAGTTTTAGGTGAAAATAATTAAAAAAAATAGAAGCAAAACGAGGTTTGAATGCTGTTATCAAACGGAAACATCAAAAAATAAATCAATTGTATAAGGTTAAAAATGTTTGAACTTTAATTAAAGATCGTAAGGAAGAGGAGGAGAGACATTTTAACTTGACTAACACTTCCAATATATTTCGAAAAGAAAAAAATATAGAATCACTTCTACTGTAATTTGTAAATTCTGTTCAATGTCATTTGTTGTTTACACCTTTTAATTTCAATTTGTTTTTGTATAAATAGCACTGTTAAATTATGTTTTTTATCAGTTGACAATGCTCGCCATAACCGACACCGGTGCCGACCTTTATAAATAAAGTGAGAAAAAAGTACAAAGGAATATTGTGTTTTTTTTAGTATAATTCCTTTCCACTAACTATTGACAGTGAACACCCTAAAAGTGAAATCAAAAATCGATTGAAATAGCGCAGTATTGTTTTTCGAAACACTAAAATCATAGTTAATAAATTTAATGTAATGTAATTAATAATAAATATCAGTTTAATTTATCCTAATTAACGTATAAAAACCCCAGACTCCTTATCGTTCTTCTAAACACTAGAGTCATATTTAATAAGTAAATATTATAATTGTAATTTGAATAAGGATGTTAGAGTGAATAACATGATGCATTGTGTATCTCTTCGGAGCCAGTATATATAGCTGAGAAAAATGTATGTTTAATCATAGTTCTGACGATGGCGAAAACCGAAATAGATATCAATTAATAAACATAAAAAAAACTATAGAACTAAATACATTGCTATTTTTACCTTATTGTAATTGAGTTCTACAAAGTAAATGGCAAGTCAATAAATGAAAAAGTGCAGTTCGTGCTGGGATTTGAACGAGTGAGATCCAGTTTTAGTAGCGCTTGAAAAAAATGTACAATTTTCTATCATGTTAGTTCTAACTACATTTAACTAAAACTACATCAACTACTAAAACTACATTTACTATTTAAATGGAAATGGAAGCTCTATTGTCTCTTAAACGTCGTTGCACGTGCTTTAGAAATAAAAAAGCACAGTATAATATGGCAGCGCTTACTCAGGGTAGAGAATAACGTTTCTTGTAAAACCCTGTGGTCAGCCATAAAAATAAATAAAAAGCAAATAGCGTTACGCAGCAAAATAAAAGAAAATCGCTCAACGTTGCTTTTTATATAAAAAAAAATGTATAAAACAACAATGAGGAAACCAGCGGTGCGAACAAGTATTGTTTCGGTTTTTCCGGTTGCCATGGAAGCGAGGATAATGTCGTCTGTAAGACTTACGAAGTCTCCGATGACCTTTAGTTGAGTATTATGTTTTCATATAATTAAATTACAATATTCTTTCAACCTACTGGAAAATAAATGTTTTTTTTATAACAGGATGAAATTTAATTATAAATTTCATATTCTTGTAAAATTTTATATTTATTTATTCGATGTGGAAAATGTCTTGTACTAAATATTTAATTCTGAAAGTCAATTTTATTGATTGGTTTTATAAATAAAAGAAGACCTGGCGGATTTTCGACAGGTAGACTAGATACAGCTACTCGATGTGATTCTACGACTGTATCTATTATAGATGCATATAGACACATCGACGACTCGGGTTGTTTCGCCTGCCGTCTGCGTACTCTATTTTGGTTCAGTTATTCTGCTAGACCGCCCACGATAATGCATGAGCGGGCCTTGTTACATAGGCGGCACATCGATACTAATTGTAATTATTATTCAATTGTCGGCAGTCGCTTGGACAACGGACAACTAGCACAATTTATTTTCGGTGCTATACGTTCGTTGAAAATATTGGAACACATTTAACAGATTGTCATATCGCAGAAGTAGCCTCCACGAGTATTTCCGTGCCATATTTTCAAATGTTTTAAACTAAGAAGACATATTTGTTTATTGAATTGGAATTTATTTCGTAAAACTCCATTGTAATAAAATTAAAAATATCAACGTACAGTAAAACCCGCATTTACACTAAAGTCGGAACAGTATTATTCGGGGTAGTGTGATTGGGGAGTGAATCTCATACAAAATTAAGGATTTGGTTTTTTCCGCAAAAAATGCAAAACTAAGGGGAAAAAATATGGATGAAATATTTAGTTATTAAGTGATAAAATTCAAAGCGTGCCAAAATCCAACACATAGACAGTCGCCCGGCTATACGTGTATAGCCTGGCACGTGTTGAATACACAGACGCTAGCGAAAAATTGACTGTATGCGCCGCACAGACGACCGTCTCGTAGCAACGACAATGGAATGCCACAGTGCAATTGGGGTATTTGCGGCGAATATTTCAAACCAGCGCGTAATTCGGGGTAGTGTAATTGTGGGTCCCAATGTATTTAGTTCTAAATTGAGTTTATAGTTATTTCAAAGTGTACCATCGTCAGAACTAGAAGAGAACAGTTCTGACAATGGTTCTCACCGAAATAGCTATGAACTCAATTTATAAAGAATTGTAGAACTAAAAACGTTCAAATTTTTACCTTATGATATATTTAGTTTGCTGGTTGCGCAGTAGAGTGGTTAACTTCGTTGGTTTAAAACACGGAATTCACGGGCTTGAATCTAAGTACGGACAGTTTTTATAGATTTATTTTTCAATCGAATAAGGGATTTCTATTACAGGCATCCAGCACATCCTATCTTTAAACTGGGGCGTAGCGAGAGCGATTGGCGAACTATTAGTGTTGTTCTAGACCAAAGATCGTCTACCTTTTTATGCCAACCACCAAATTTGTTTATTTTTTATGGGGAAATTTCTTTACCGCCCACCAACATCGCTATATTTCAATCCATTATATGGTTGAAAAAAAAATCCAAAAGGAATTTAGAAGAAATAAAAATCCCCCACCGCCCACCACGGAAGACTTTACCGCCCACTAGTGGGCGGTACGCACCAGGTTGACGACTCGTGTTCTAGACCTATTCTTCTATCAATACTCTCTTTGAGAGTTTGAGCAACTGAGTAGCAAGCAGATCTCGTAGAAACTATTCTGCTGAGAGAAACTTCATTAGAAGTCCATATTGGAAGCTACACATTAGATGCAGATTAGAATAAAATAGTTTATTCAAATTCCGATTGGTTGATCCAAGAGCATACATATTTGAGTGCCTCTCATGCAAGTATACAGTGGTTACCATAGTGATAAGATGAGCCTATGCTCAAGCCCTGACAAGGTCAATATATTTTTTAAATTCATTCATTTTAACATTTAAGATTGTGTGCACTAGTGTTTGTGATATCTTATCTTCTTCTAGTGAATCTCGAGTGACTTTAAAAAATCATGTTATGTAATTTAAAAATATCAACTATCAATGTAAGTAAAATAATAACGCAATTTTCGTTTAATAAACAGTTCTTTGTTTCTAAAGGTCTATATAATAATTTGTTTTAAACTAGATACACAAATTTTCCATGACAGCTTTTCCGTGTTTCGATTAAAGCACTTTGACGTTGACAACTTAAAAAACCTCTTTGGTCTATTGAAAAGCTTAACCATGCGGATGCTTACTTTAGGAAGTGAATCATGAGAATGAAAGCTTACTACTTTGATTAATGAATGGACTTCCTAGAAAACATCTTTCCATCCAGAAAACTAAGACGCGGGTGATAAATGCTTGTGCTGATGGAGCGATTAATTTCTGAAGATAATAATTTTGACGAAACAAAATTTATTAGAACAAGAAACAAAAAATCCAGCTGTGTTTATGAAGTGGCCTAATGCGCCTCGATGACCTTAGTTATAGTATAAAAAATAAGATGTTTTGATATCATAATATAAAACATTTTATGTGCTTGATAATTTAAAAATATATTCCTTTATCTTTCTTGAAATCTGAAGTCTTCCAGGTAAAATAGTGCAAATTTTTATTTTTCTATTATTAAACAAATAAAGCTTACTGGAAATGGTAGTGATGCAACCCAAATATTTTGAATACATTATAAAAAAATAATGAGCCCTCAAAAGGTGAAGTGGCCCAAGTAGTAAAATGGTACAACTTATATATTGGAATAATAATTAGGTCGTTTCCTATGGCGCAGCGGTTAACGTTGTGGGCTTCCATGCTGTCGTATCTCACGGATTCGAGCCCCAGTACTAACAACATTTTTTCGACCGATTTATCGATTTCTGTTTGATGGCATGGATGTTTGTGATTTACAAAAATTCCCTCCTACCCTTTCCGATCATTAAATAACTGGACGTAGCGTAAGCGATTGATCAACCTCTAGTCCTGCCCTAGCCTTAGCCTTCTATTCTTACTACTCGCTTTCAAAAAGAGAGGTTGAGTGACTGAGTAACGAAAAATTCTCGTAGGAAATTTCATATGTTATACATATATTTTGGTGAATTGCATATTTATATTTTAATAAGATAACATTGTTGAAGTGTGTATTTACTGAGCTCATTGTCGTTTTACTTCAAGACATGTAAAATATTACAACGCATCCAACTCAATATTTCCCAAAATACCAATTGGCTGGCAAAAGTGAAATGCACTTCTCTTGGGCTTAATATTGTAAGCTTTTGGAATATTGGAGTATAGTTTTCAGAGTATATTATAGCAGAGAAGATCTAAAAATATGTAATTCAACATTTTCTATTTAATTGACCGTACCTTGTCCTTTCGTGAAATATATGAATATGTGTATATCCAATGTTAGTATTGTGACTGTTGGCAAATAAACATTTGCCCCATGTATAATAAATTGTCAGTTTATTGACAAGGATATTTAATAATAGTAGGATGTAAGCAATTGGATAGAGATATATGACGAATGACGATAGTTTTTTACGTGACCACTCATAATTAGTGACAATGAAAAATTATTAAAAAAAGATTATTGTTGGATCTGGGACAGTTCAGGATCAGACAAAAATATGAATAAGACAATAGAAACAATAAATAATAAAAAAATCCACCGTATTGGTGTGAATAAAAAATGAACGGCTTTCCGAGGTGTATAATTTAAAGAAAATTTACCTTTGTTCTAGAAGCATCAATCAATTTAAATATTAAGTCATTTTCTAAAAAATGTCAAATTCTCCACGATCGCCATCTAATTAAGGTATTTTTTATATTTAACAAAAGGCAAAAACGTACTTAAGTAAAACGAAATCGTCCACCATAATGGATGAGTAATTTTACTTAATGTCGGCTCGTTGTTTTAAAATAAGAGAAATTTCGTATTTAAGAGGCTAAAATTACTGTTTTTAAAAGACAAGAATGCCGCTTAATATTTTTTAATTCTTACCCTCTTGTAATACATTCACGACTTTGCTAGAAATTTGTTTGGCTTTTTATTAGTGAAAAGTAAATAAAGTTTCAAATAAAATTGTATTTATGGTATTTAATAATCATAAGGTTTTTTTTTTATCAAAAAAGCACAATTTGTACATTATTTAAATCGGCAAATTTCTTTACACTTTTGTAAGTACACACCTGATAAGTGATAATAAACCTCAGTCAAAATATATTTTTAATTAAACAATTTGCATTAATTCGCTTATTTTTTTTTCAGGACACGTTTCAAAAGTGCAAGCTGATCATATTGAAATGTAAAAAAAGTATTACAAATTTTATAATATAGTTTCGATGTCTGTAAGGATTTAATAGTCTTTTAATCTGCACAGACGCGGTAGTTAAGACAATTATGTATGATCACAATTAGGTGTAGAATCAGCCTGCCAATGAAGATGCCACAGGAGAGTGATTGAACATTGATTATTGTCTCGGATGTTGACGTATTCACCGTGGATGTGAGTGAGTTCACACGATTACTTTTATAATGTATTCATTTGATATTTGTCAAAGTTTACATATTTGACTCCTTTGCCAATTTCTAACGTTACATATTGTTTTACTGTTTTTTGTACAATATAATGTTTTATATCTTTTAATTGTTTATATTTTTTAATGGATATTTAAATGAATAAATATATTACTAAAATTTTCTCCATATATACATACTAAAGATTAGGTAAGTCTTAATTTGGTTAATTTAAAAATTTATATATAACAGTGCAAGATATACAAAAAAAACAGAAATCGTCGTGTGTCATTATCAGTTCATAGCTCGGAAAGCGAACGAAGCGAATTGAATGTACTTACATTCATGTTTTTTTTGCTTTAAGTAAAACTGTGTATCTCATAACGCTAAGCTCATAGTTTGATAGTTTAAGTAGAACATTTTCTTAATAATCGAGTTCAATGATATTTAAAATCATGAATGCAATATTGTTTAGCTTAGTTTATTTTTGTCTGGTTTTAACTTTATGATTGTTGAATTTAATTATTAGATTAAAGTATTTTTTTTGTTACGTTAATGTGTAAGTAGTGCATATGTCCGCCTACAGATGTCTGCTGACAAGTCGACAAAGCGCACGTCCTCTGCTGCCACGCAATGCAAGCCAATGCCGAACTAAGGCCGCTTTCAGGCGTTTAATTCAGCGGTTTCCAAATACCGTGTAATTAAATCGTTTTTTATTTCATTTCATGTCACACTGAGTACTAACGAAAAAACGAGAATAGTATTTTCAACAACGCTTCCTAACTTTAACCTTTCTCATTAGATTTAACCCTTTGCCCGCGTCACCAAATTTAGCGAACATACCCTGTACGCGGCTGCTTTTTTGCGGATTTTGCTATCGCGTTTTCGACTATGAATATAGGTTGTAATATTTTTTCAACTAATCAAATATGTTAATTGCCACCCAAAGTAACTTTTTCAATAGTAAAATACAATATATTTTTTGTATTTTTGGTTTAATTCAACAATAATCATTCTTCATACAATTGCGGCGTGACGTCGCCATATTGAAAAATACCGCCACGCGCGACCGAGAACACTGCACCACCACCATACCATGCTTATAATATTAAATTCTCGGAACAATTTCAATTTCACCCGCACTGGATCGCTTATTTACAATTTCTATGACATCTATAGTATATATATTCTATACGTGTCACACGCGCTGAGGGCATGTTTAGGGCATCCAATCCCGGGATCCCGTTCAATTTTCTGATCCCGGAATTCCGGGATTGAGATGGCCGCGATCCCGGGATTTCGGGATTGAGAAATTGTTAGCAAATTCTCGAAATTTACACGAAATTGGCAAATTGAAGATTTCAAATTCCTCGGTGAGCTAAAAAAAAAAAAACAAGTTTCCGTGAGATTCCGGGGAAAAGTATAGCAAATTGAGGATTTCAAATTCCTCGGTGAGAAAATCTCAATCCCGGGATTCAAAATAAATCAATCCCGAAATCCCGGGATTGGAAAAAGGCTTCGGGATTGGATACCCTAGGCATGTTCGCTAGGACATGCATAGATGTCATACGCGGTGAAAAGGTCAATAAAGAGAGAAAGATGGGACTAAAACAAGATTAGCGTAACTAAATAGGACGATGTTAGCCAATAGTTAATACCTTGGTATAAATGAGGAGCAATCATTCAAAAAGTGATTTGTCACAAATTTTAAAAAATACCGTTGAATAATAGTTCTCATAGTCCACAATAAAATATAGGAAAGAAAATCACAATTAGTGTTCAAAAAAAGTTTTTTCCTGTATAAATTAAATCATTAAATTGACACATTCAAGCAAACCGTGATTTCTCCAACACTCACATCATCATAATGGAGTACAAAAACATTCAAAAATATCAATTTATTGTTTGATTTGCTAAATGATTGGATTGCATTGCCCTACTATATAGTACATGTTCAGAATGAATTCTATGAATGTATCAAACAAGCTTTTCATGACAGAAATCAATTCGTTATTTTTTAATAAAATATTAAAACTGTAATCAAATATTTATATTGGAAGTAAATAAACAATACAAATTAAATGGTATCCTGAAAAAAAAGCTTAATAAATTAGGTTTTTGCGGTGACAGAAACCAAAACTTTAAAAGACACAAAATTCAGTGCAGGAAACGTAATAAATTCATCCATAGAAACTGTCCCCTTCAAATTGAACCCGTGTCACTTAAGTAAGTCAACACGGAAACATGGGTTAAAACATTCAATAAAAAAGATTTCTTTTGTAAACAAAGCAACAGATAGTTTTTATCTGTATTTCGGATCTAAGGAATAGGCTTCCTCTTTAATACTGGGCCTAAATTTTGGCCTTTATCAGCGAGGTTAGAGTATTATATACTATTATATAAAGAGTATTAGTCAAATATACCTTGATTAAAATATACGCTTTGAGCAATTAAAAGCAATTAGATTTTTGCATTATTTTATTTATTACGCTGAATTGTTTTTAATTTGAATTGATTCGTCTTCTACTAAGTTTGAGCCCTTTCTCGTTGACATTGTGTAGATAATAAATACATTGATAGTGTCAATACGATTATAGTACATCGTAGATAAGAGAACTCAAAAAACAGCGCCCCATAACATCAGTGGTCACGGGGAGACTCAGTCACGTGCTGCGGACGCCTCCAGAAATCCTTAATCCTGCCGGGTCTTCTTCCGACTGCTGGGATTTCTGCGTCTAGGACGAATATTGTTTACTGTCCATATAATGTACTTGGCGGAGCTGAGAGATGCTGGCATGTTATGAAAGAATGCAAAGCAATTGGGGAGAGACAGGGAAGAACGGAAGATAAAAAGCAAATATAGTAAAAGAAAAAAAAGTTTTAATACAAATTAATAAATTTGATAGTATGTTGGAGGCCTTTGATTTTTTTTACTTCGAACATACATTGAAAAATAAAACTACTCTTAATAGGGTTTGATCCCGACAGCAGCTTGACTGAAGCTAGCGACGTTGACCACTTGAACTTCCGCTGTGATCTAGTTGGTTAGAGCTTGCTCTTCTATGCAGGCGGCTCTGGGTTCGATTCCTGGTAAAATCGAAGTCAAATTTAGATTTTTCAATTTAAATTTGAGACCTAAGACATGGGTGTTTGCGGTGTCAATTTACACAGTTGATATCGAGTGACTTGCGAAAATTTCTTTAAAATATTTGGCGCATTGTCATTAGCTGTAATGCCATTTTATTAATTTAAAAAAAAACATGTACCCGATGTTTATTTAAGAGAACACTATTTACGTAATTGCATGATTGAAAACATATTTAGAGCAGAACATATTGCTTGTCCTGTGAAAGAGTCTAAAAAGTTTATCTTTTCGTTTGCGGGTTCACGACTTCAATTCCACATGTATACATTCCATGGGAAAGGCCTTGAAATTAAAAAAAAATTAATGTTTTTGAAATGTATCAAATCAATTCATTTATTATTTTCAATTATCAATGATATTCATATAACTGTGCACCGTTTGAGAATTCCTTATTAAAGCTATTTTCCATTTTAAACGTATTAGATTTCCAGATACGCCATGCGAAGAGATTTTTTGCGGACGTTTGTCCCTAGTCCCAGGAGGAATCCATTGTCGTTGTCGAGAGAGACGTCATGCAAACCAATTTGTATTATTACACTGCTTTTAAAGGGAGACTTTTATTTAAAAATTGACGGGATTCCCGAAAAATATTCCATGCAATATGATAACAGTATTTCATTCATATATAATATTTCAATTAAAATTCTAAAGTGCAGTTCTTCTTGATTAAGAATTAACAAAACAATATAGATTTTTTTTACGAATTTTTCAATGACCATCTGAGAAAAACTTTGTAACCTTAACAACAGTGTGCTCATATGAGACTCTCAAATAATTGAACAACAAAATGAATTCAATAATCAATAATAAAAAAAAGAAATTGTACATTGGTAGGATGTCCAATCCCATGTTTAACTGACCGGATCGAAATGCGAGATTCCATAAAACGTGTTTTCAATCGTGATTGATTTATGAACATTTGTACAACACAACCTTTTGTTCTACTATTCCATTTCTCGTGTGAGTAATGGAAATTCTCCTAGTTGGCTCATTCACAGACATGTGTTTAAATTTAACGATAAAAGATTTTTACATCTCCATATTTTTTGTTATCATATTCATTGTTTATATTTATTATTTTATTTTAAATAATTTTATATTGTGGCTAGCTTGAAGTGTTCCAACAACATTTTCAGACTACAAAATATTATGCAGGTGTCACAAACATGTTTTTGTTTTTAGTTGATTTTTTATTATTTGAGTTTTCTCCATTGAAATTTTTATTTATGAAATACTGAACATTGCAATTGCAACGATATTATTACATATTTATAAAAAGTGTTATAAGTGAAGAGCAAACATTCAAAAAGTGTTTAGTCACAAATTTTGAAAAATAGCGTTTTATATCAATTCTGATAGCCCATAATAAAACCTATGAATAGAAATCAAAATAAGTGTTCAAAAAGGTTTTTTTTTATATTAAAATGAAATCATAAAGTTGACAGATTCATACAAACCGTCACTTTTGCAACACTTAAATCATCATTTTCCAAGCTTTGTATTTGTGTGACAAAACACTTTTTGAATGTTTGCTGCTCTAGTATAGTTTAATTAGTCTATGTACAATAAAATACAGTATAACAGTATAATAGTATTTTTATTGGGTTTGTACACAAAAATAAGTTTAATTTAATAAATGAAAAAAATAAGGTATAGTCTGAAGTGTAAGGTTTTATTTTATATTAAATTGAAGCTTTTGTAAAAACTGAGTTTTAAAATGGTTTTAAATAATAAATAAAAAAAACACAACGGTTGTGTTTTGATAGTATGATAATTTTTTCCATTTGTATAATTAATCAAAAAGTAGGTATCTGTATGTACATTAAATTTAGCTTAAATTGATTGTTAAAATTATATTAAAAGCTTTTGCAGAAAAGCTATTAACCGAATTTTACACAAATCAATTTATAAATAATGTGATGACATTGTTTGTTTATTGCACATTTGCGGGAATTTTAAAATAATGAACAAAATATCCAATTATATTTCGCTGACGGCATTAAAAAAAACGGCATCGTTGTAATTTTTAGGAAATAATTAATTTATAGCGCAGGTCCAAGTAAAACAAACACAAAATGTTTTTATGGGAGAGTTCAATGTATTTTTATTTAAAATTTGTGTGATTGAAGGCCATTGCCTTTTGTTATTGAAGCACCACCGTAACTTATTACTAGTATATACAATAAAAAAGGAATTGTATTTTGTACCTTGGACACAGATCCAAACTTTTCTGTTCGGTTGGAGACACAAAGTGTAACACTACGTAACACAACAATTCGTTTAAGATCGGTTTCAAGCTTTTGTTTATTTAAAATAAATTACCGCATTTCAAACCACCTCAATTATTGACATTGAAAATACGTTTATATATTTATTAGTACAATGCAACTTCTTTATAACGGAAAAATGTAGAGAAGAGGTGTACGTTAAAGCCAAATGCCTAAAATTTATTAATATAGTTTTTCAAATATGATTTTTTAATGTATATTGACAAAATAATATGAGACACTCCCAACTTCAAGATTAAAAACAATTATCTAAAAAATACATATTTATTACTTCCGTTAAATGGGGCGGATTATCTGTATCAAACACCCAATCAACAGTGTAAATATTTCAAGATACAACTGATATCTTATAAAATATGATTGAATCGCCAATAAGTTGGTAGATGCTGCTGTTTAAGAGTTTACTCTAGCAGTCGAATGGGTCTCTGTTTGAGTCCCGGCAAAACCAATACAAAATTTTAGATTTATTTTAATGCAAACGATAGGTTGTAAATCGATTTCGAGTAATCAAAAAATCCCACCATGATGCATTGGAAAATATTTTCCAAAATGCCAATTATGTAATTAAAAATACACGAAATTTCAGGACTGTGAAATACATTTTTTTTTCATTATTATAATTACATTAAACAACGTTCTGTGTAATAATTTTTTTTTTTTTAGTTTGGCATTAAAGCCTTGCCTCACGATATGTGATACTTCAATAGGTTAGCAGATCCTTTTTGTGATTGACAATTTTTCAATCCCATGATCCCGGAATCACGGGATTGGAACACTCAACATAAAATCACGTATAAGTTGGGATTTGGGACAGAGAAAATTTTTGGTCGGTGATTTTGAAATCATGAGATTTTTCGAACAATTTCATGTCAATTTCAAAAACCCAGAAATTTGCGGATTTCTCAAAAATATCAGCGATAGTTTTTTTAGCCTTTTCATTTTCTCAATACCGAAATCCCGTTATTAGTACTGTCGTTATCCCGGGATTTCGGGATCACAGAATTGGACAGGATTCTGGGATTGGATACCCTAGTTGCCACTAGCTGTCTGCAATAACATAGAAAACACATGTCTTAAAAGCTTGCATACGTTGACAAAATATGGTAAGTGTCATACAAATATAATTGAAACAAATGCCCCGTTGTCGTGACGGGCTCGTATATAACGGAGTTGTCTTGCAGTACGGCACCCGCGGGATGCTTAGACGACCGCAGGGCCCCGGCGCGGGTCAGGGCCCCTCTCCCGACCGACGACGCCTGTCACCGAGGCCTGTGGCCAAATCACCGCAGTGTTATGTTGTTGCCGTTTGTCACAACATTTTGCGGTTGCGCTCAATGTGTTTACCGTTTGCATAGCGCTTCACATGGTTTCACGTAAATCGCTTTCTTTCTCATCTATCTGACACCGATATATTTTTTGTGTGCTCGATTGACTCTCTTTCCATATCGACTGTGGAAAGGAAAAAAATCTTCGGAGCCGGAGTCTTTTTTTATTTTAAAACTGGGGATTCGTCTTTTTTTACACAAATCTATAGCCCTGGATTTCACTTATATAAAATATACTTCACAAAAAATAAATTACTCATGGCATATAAAAAAAATATTTAACTTAAAACAAATCATGACACTTTGAATTAATAGTTTTTGATATTACGCAATTTGTACACACATCGATTAATTTTAATACTAGCCGACCATGTGAAATATAATTAAATGTGTCATGAAATAAATAAGTATTAAAATTTCTCATTAAAACCACTTCCCCGGCGAATTATTTTTGCAAAAATGTTCAAAAAAAAAACTTTTTTTATTTTCTTTTAATTTGAAGCATATAAATATTATTTATATTAATTTTTTTTTTATCCCTTCAAAGTCTATTTTTATATATTTTTTTATTAAAGATTTTGCTCCTGAATTTTTATATAAAATATAATAATTCCACAAAGCTAATTCATATAAATTGAATATCGTGAAATTGTATGAAACACTTATTTACGTGAACGCCGAAATTCAAACAACGATTTTAAAATGTTTATATAGGCGCGCTTCGGTTATCACACGCATTTGCGTGAGCGCCAAAATTGAAAAACTTTTTTTTACACGTATTCGTGTGAACGCCGGGGAAGTGGTTAATGCTTAATTAATGAAAAAATGAAAACAAATTTAAATTGTATACATTTCATAATAAAATAAAATATTGAGAGCCTGTGATTGTTAAAAAAAATAAGTCATTGGATAACAGATAATTAATATGTAGATACTATGTCAAAAAGATCTGTTTATCAAAAGCAGAGAATTTACAAAGCGTATCATATCAAATGTTTAGTGTGACCTATTACATTTTGTATTATTGCGTATTACACATTTTTTTGTGCAATTTAAAGTAAACCATAAATAATTGACTAGCAGTGAGCTAATCGCTTTTGCCACATTTGTTTTAAGAAAGAGTTGGTAGGATCTTAAATATCTTTAAAACATAAAAAATACCCTTCTCGGCAATAATTCACTTTATTTTTTGACACAAGCAAGATAATCCAAGAAAAAATAAACGCCGTAGAAAATCTGTTTATGGAAGTTCGTTACCACGTGTCTTTTAAGCACTTCGCAAAGGTTTTGTCACCGGCTATACTAAAAAAATCAATTCCAACCAGTTTCGTAGCTGAGTAAAAACGGTGGTCAGGTTAAAGTATCTATCTATCGCCTCTTTTGTGGAGACTGCCAAGCTTCTTATGTAGGGCAGAATATCAGAATTAAAGAACATATAAGGTGTCTAAAAAGTAACAATTTTTCAGAGTTTGCCAATCATCTAATAGAAAACGAACATAATTTTAATCAGAATAGTAACGTAGAAATACTCCATCGAGTAAATAAAAAGGATTTAAAAATGAATACTTTAGAATTTTTAGAAATAAATAAATGTATTAACAATAAAGAAATATTATTAAATAGCATCTTGAATAAAACACGTGGTTCGCCAATGATAAATTTATTTTCCAACAGTTTAATCCGCCCTAATTGATGCAACTCATTAGTTAATCATTTCTTAATGTAAATGTCATTTGTATTACCATTATCTTTTGTTTGTTTTTCTATCATCCCCTCCTTGCCTCCCATTTTTATTTTAATATATCAGAATAGTAAAATAATATCATTCGTACTTAAGCAAGCATTTGTGAAAGAAAGAAAGTCTGATGATGCCTCTGAAAGAGGATAAACACGTATCACTGTTTTTAGCACAGTGCGTGGGAAAACCTAAGTTATTTTATAGGTTAAAGAAAATTAAGGTGCACAGCATATGACAACATGATATTTTATATGTCAGTGAACAATTTATAATAAAAGTTTAGCTCACGTCATTTGAAACAAAAAGTAAAGTGTAGTGTGAGATTGAATATCGTTTTGTCTGATAAAGCACGTCGTTTTTTTTTTAAATATAAGGCAGTGATAAAATAAATACTATCCAATTAATATAAAATTAAATTTGATATAACTGTTATTCCACTTTTTTTGCAAATTGTGACAAGTTTTTCCCATTTATTCTGATGATGCTTCTTAAAGAAGCGAAACACAAATAAATTAACAAAATTATTAAATAACATTTTATATTAAGCAATAAACTTTCAGAAAGTTACCGCTGAATGGATCGAAAAAACTGTTTTACTGTTTTAGATAAAAGCTTCAAACGCAACAACGCGTTTACAATAATTAAAAGTTTTCGAGAACGATTTTAGTATTTTCACGATTCAGTGATATTGTTTATTTTTATTTATTTTTCAACAATATATTTGTTATTTTATTGGCACTTTGATTTCAAATGTAATACAATATATTTTGAATGCCGACGAAATTTCAGCGTCAAAATTTTCTTGATGTTCTCGTGAAGTGAGCAAAGCTCTGTTTATTCACAGAAGTATTTTTGTTCAACTGTAGGTAAACGACATCATTAAATTTTTCCTTCTTAGTGCGTGTGGACGAGGAATGAGTTTCTTAGGTGAGTTGATTCTGTGTACACATTCTTCTATTTTAGCCCCGAGACTTCTTCATACGCAACTGCTCTTAGAAAAGTGTGTGAACGTAATGCAGTACCGTAGACGATAATGAAGCAACCAAAAAGTTGAAAGATATTTTTTACATTGATTTTTACATTTAGTGAAAAAATAATGCATAAAAGAGTTTGGGTATTAAGTTATACACATTTCAATATTTGCGGCGTACAATGTTTTTTTAATGTTTTAAATAAAAACTGTTTAAATATATAACTAAATTTAATAACTTTGTTATTCCACTTGTCGTGATAGAAAATATGACACGCGTTTCACCTCTCTAAGAAGAAACAAAGTTTACCAGTAAATTAAAGATTGATTCAAATTCTTAAGTTATAAATTACAAAATAAAAATCGGGATTTTGTACTTTTCAACTGAAAAGGTGAGATACAAACATAAATAATGTTTATTAAATTAATAATTACTTACATTATTTACGGCAAATTTCAATAAGAATAAATTCTACAATTGTTATCCGCCTATCTCATTTTAATGCTATTTACTAATATTTTATTTTTATTGATAAGTTTATCCATTCTTAACCATTAATTTTTTACGAGATGGAGTATTTCAACATTTTTATTTTTATTAAAATTTTCATAATTTTTTATCTAATGATTTGAATGAATAGAACGATTCAAATGAGCCGAATCAATCATTTTTTTTAAGTTTAGATTATTTTGTTCCTTGTATTATATTTTTTAATCAAAACAAGATTAGCAGATAAACCATACAATAAAATACATATAAGCAAAATAAAATAAAACATACCAGACATCATAAATCAATTAGATTAGTATATTCCGATTCTTGAATATATCGCTAATTAAAAATTGTTTTTATTTGAGTAGAGTTTTGAAATCTATAATTTTTCACACTAAGTGTATTAACCGCTTGATAATTGTGCGCACTTTATCACTTTATCTTTATCTATTATATTAAATCCATAACAGTTAATAAAGTACCTATAACATTATATTTTGAGGTGAGTAAAGAATATAATTTAATATTTCGACTGACGGTGCTTGGTGGAATTTCAATATTAAATTTGAATTGTTCAAACTATGTACATTCTCACAGATTTTGTCACTAACGACCCGGGTTTCACATTTCGGCATCTTCAGGCGTTCAAGTGCACGGATGAACTTGAACTGACGTTTAGTAAATGAATGTTTCGTGTTTATATAAGAAATAAATGTATCATTGAGTTCAAAGCCATTGCTGGCGAAAAGGTAGTAACGTAAAAGTAGTTTCTGAGTAAAGGAATTCATAATTTATAATATTACCATATAAAGCTTGGACATATTGATATTAAGCCAAATTTATTACTACATACAAACAAACTTATTTTATACATGTATACTTGAATAATACATAGGTGAACAAAAATCATATACTCATTAATAGTGTTAATGTTATCTAATTTTAAAAAAATGTTTATATTATTTGTCAATTATCATGTGCGAATTTATTTGTCTTCGCGCATTTTTGGTTACCGAAAACAAGGAATATAACGAAGAAAACAAAAATATTGATAAATATCTTACAATGTAATATAACTCCCAGTTTTTCTATTATAAGAAGGCTGATTGACTTTTCTAATGACAAGTAATTCACATTAAGAAAATGTTCACACCCTCTCAAAGAAGCTTGTGTAATCAAGCTGAAAATTAATAAACCACACTCAAGTTCAGAGTAATAATAACATAAAGAATAAGCACAAAAGATAACAATAAAAGTAATTTGATACCAATTTATAACACTAAGATTTTGTTATATCGACTATTTATTATTATAATGTTTTTTTAGAAGTGTGTTATGTCGAATAAGCATCATATTTTCCAGCGACAGCCAACAGCTGGTGCTGATTGGTGCTTAGTTTGGTTTCCCATTTCACCATGAATAACGCTTGAAAATTGTGCAAATTTATTTCTTCAAAAATGTCCACAGTCAATGAAGAGCGCTAAAGATCCATAATTACTGAAATGCTCGTTCTCTAATTAAATGACATTAATATAGAAGAGCTGTGGTTCAACAAGATGACGTAACATGTCTCATGGCGCGAGCTAAAAACTAGCTGCGCTGAAAAAGTATTGATAATTAAAAAAAAAACTCTTAAATAACATCATAGATAGCGGCAATCATGATATTGCATCTTTAGATAATACATACTAAAATAGAGCATCAACACTAATTTTTGTCTAACTTCTCATTGTTATTACTTTTAACTGAATTGAATATACAATTAGTAGGATTAACAAAATTCAACAATATATTGAAGATTATGAATAAGCGCATACAGTGGTGAATTTTTCAAACTTATAGCAACATTTATGCAAAGCTTCGTGTGCAAGAAGGAATGTTGATTTAAAAGTTTCTGATAACTCAATTGATAGGCTTCAAAAAAGTTCCACCACTGCCGCGATATTACTTTCGCGCCCATTAAAATGCCAAACGAAGTCAGGCCTTCGCCCCTTACGCTCCTCCGTCCCTCACTCACGCGTCTGCGAAAACTCCGTTAAGCCTTCTACTCCCACTGATGGAATTCCCCGTGATTCTATCTTATAAGCTTTCGAGTGGCGGACAAGAGCTTTCCTGCAACTTGTTACCAGCTGAGAGCGAGTAAGCCTTTCTTGAATTTTGAAGGTATCTCTTAAAGTTTGCTTAATTTTAGAACTTTTGCTAAGTTTATATTCTGACGTCGAATGATGAATAGGAAAAATGAGTAACTTTCTATATTTTTTTGAAATGTGCGATAACTTTTATGAGCGCGAATTCCAACACTCGAATTAATATACAAGTGTTATCATTGTATATTCCTAAAATTTGTTGTAAAATATAATGGTTGATTCTATTTCATACAACTGACAATGATAAAATAAGCTCAGAATATTTTAATCTCGACAAATAATTGCCGATATCTGATGCAACTTTGATTGATTGTATGTATGGTTTTGCAATGAAACTTTTATATGGATCGACACAATATGCTGTGAATTTAAAACTGACACTTCTGAATCAGTTGAGTTACTAATCATGTCCATTTCACTTCTAAGCTCTCTCCGCTCATCCGGTTAGAAAATATATCTATGTAACATTAAGCAAAAAAGCACATTGTATATTTTAGATGAGGACCGATTGATAAAACTCGCCGTCAACTTTGAGACATTCGATAAATTTGCAACCTTAAATGGGGAACGGGATAACATTGATTCCTCTTTAAATTCAATGCAGAGTATATTAAATTCTACCGATTCTCAGTATAGAGAAATACGAGATACTTAATATTACTTAAATAAAATTACTGAGCAAGTCACATTTTAATTGAATTTTTCTTTCTATCTACATCTTTTTGAAGCATAAAAAGATAGATCATTAATGCATAGATAGTTCTCTTGCAGCTCTGTATCGGGCAAATAATATGATTAGTAAATTCGTTATTTTTCTAAATATTTTTTGCGTAATGGAAGGCGGCTGTAAAAGAGCTGTTGTAAATATAAACATAACGGATAGTGGCAGGACAATCAATATTTGGTTATGTAAGGCATGAGCGAAATCGGTCCTGATCTAAAATAAATAATTTAAAATTAGTAAAAAATATTTATTTTTTCTATTATGCCTTTCCACTGAAAATTTACATAATTTGTGCTTAAAGGTAGTGAATAAAACAATTTGTTATGACAGACTGGAGAATTTTTTTATTTATAAATAATGTTTTGTTATAGATTATTTTAAACACAGATTAGAGTATACAATAATAATGACTTGTAATTATTCTTCATAACGTTTCCAACTATGAATAAGTGGACTAAATGAATGGCCAGCGCGTCCACATAATATACATGCTTTATCATACTTATTTTAATGACAAACCAGCAACTACATCCTTTTTTGCAGAGTGAATAATCATGTATCATTATATCGCAAGCACAGGTGTTTACGAAAAGCTCAAAAAAGCACACGGATTCGTACGAGAGCTTTTCAAGTATGCAGGATAATAATTAAGTTCGTTAGCCTGCACTCATTTTGCCGGGTGGGGCAAACAAAAAGGTTAATTTATTTGAGAGGGGTAAACATTGAGTGTGAAGCGTTAAATTTGACCGGGGCAAGATTTAGTGCTTCAGAAATGGCTTCTAATAACATGTATTTGCTACGCGATACTACGGGATTTCACTTGCTCGTCTTTTTGTCGAGTCAAGCGTTTCGGCCGAGTAGCAAGCACAAGTTTGACACAGTAACTAGGTGGATAAACTTTATACAGTTTTACTGATTTGAATTTATACTTGGTTCTTTATAAAAATATTTGTTTTTGTAATATTGTTTTATTTCAAATATAAAACATCATTTTCTACTAATTCGTCTTTTATTTAATACCGAGTATTGATAGTTAACAAAATAAGTGACTAAAATACAAATAAATAATTGTGTTATTCCATTAATAATGTTACTAGTTCATGATAAAAAGGAATGTGACAAAAGACTCAAGTTTAAATTACGGGAAATGAGATTTATGACATAAATACTTTTTATTTCTGATAGATAATAAGTTTTAACTGAAAAAAAAAATCGTATAGGTAAGTGTGTTATCTTATACTACGTATGCGTCGTATACCGTCGATGTTATTAAATAAAACTATTTTTAAAAAATCGATGTTAGAAGTGTAAACACGTTACTAATCGCCGACGTCAAATATTATTTAAGAAAGAATCGCTATGGGAACAACGCTTAGATGAGAGAATCGCAACAGCTATTCAAAATTTAAAAAATCTACAATTAACAATTTGTTAATTGTCAAAAACATTAACTGTCAATACTTGGTGGAAAACATAATAAAACATTCTTTTCTACTTAATCCACTATTATTTATTAGAAATAGGATAAGGAATTGCTTCGTTTATTGAAAGAGGTTTTAAATAATTTGATTGTTGTTCGTTTAAGTTAGGGCTTTTACAAAAACCGGCTTTTGAAAAAAACCGGTTGTCTAATGATAATTAATAGTGTTCAAAAATCGGTTTTATCCGGTTTTCAAAAAATGAATAATTCAATTAAAATAGCGAGAAAAAGATCATTTTTTTATGTTGCTTATTTATATTCTAACTGTAACTAATTGTTGTGTTTTTTTTTAAATCTTTGTAAATTTCACTGTATTTCGCGCAAAGGCTATTAAGGTCTCGCTGAAATTTAACAGCACGTTCAATAACAGGATCGGTGGCCAAAACCTCATTTTCTAAGTTATTGACCATACGCGTTTGTGTGTTTTTTCTGACCGCGTAAAACGGGTACCACGTAAATCGAAGGATGAGTGTACATAATAATGCACAGCAAGAAATCATTTGGTGTTACTCTTCATAAAATATGATTTAAGAAAACGCAAAGCGACCACCGATCGTTTTGTAACAAAATTACCTGATAGCGAAAATACCCTTTTGCTGGGTAATGATTTGAGGCATTTGGTCTTTAAGCCATCAAATAAAAGATCCAAATTTTCTGTACTTTTGTTTATAGACTCGTTTATGTAAAATTCGGCACAACCGGTTACGAAGTTGAAAAACCTGTTTTTGAATGTCACAAATTTACCAAAAAAACCGGTTTTTGAAAACCGACAGGCCCTAGTTTTATTGTCAATTATTTTGTATAATCTATGAGTAATTTTACCGCACCTTTACAAGTTCTTTTTTGTTTGTATACATATCTCTGTATAAAAATTTATATTCTTTTATCTATTGAAAAAGATCATGATGAGCGAAATCGATTCTTATCCTAATAAATAATAGTAGAATACATAGTTACAAAGAAACGTTTTATTATTTTTAATGTAAATAATGTGTTAGGACTGTGTAAGGCTGTTTGTTTGGCATTTTATTTCAATATTGAACTATTTTTTCACTGTACAAAGAACAATTCCGTATATACCAATCGATTTCATTCCCAAACAAAAAAATCCGAATCACTATGTAGATTTTTTCACATTAAAATCTTGTATACCAATATTTTTAGTAGATTTCAATTGGTATTTTTCAAAGAAATAGATAATTGTGAAATGGAAAACAAAAGAAAATTGTATGTCATGAGAAAGAATAGTTTCTAATAACTGCCTTTCGCAAGCAGCTCATGGAATAAGGTTGTTGAAAAACTAACGACATGTAAAAAAATTGATCTTATAAATAATACTATATTTTTTTATTGATGAATATTTGTAATCGTGCATCACTGAATGCAAGATCAATATTTAAAACCACTTGTTCCTTTTTTTTACACCAACTGTAATCCAAGATTCGAAAATACAATCAATGTTGAAAAAATCATAATATTATCAGATCTCCTCCTGTAAGCAATATTATATATTCAAAACTTATTAATGTTTGACCATATTTATATCGACTATAGGAAAGCAAAAATAAGTAACCGACAGTTTTTTCAAAAGAGCTTTTTTACAATCACAATGTATTCAACTAAATTTATTCTCTTTCAATAAGATGTAAGTTGCAAATTAGTCTTAGTAGCAGTAATTAATTAGTTAATCTAAATTTAGCTTTCTAGTTTTAAATAAGAAAAGGTTTTTTTTTTTTAAATGATAAAATAATATTTGATCGAGTCAATGAAACGCCAATTTACAAATAAGATGATTTGTAAATTGGCACTTTAATGTTGTTTATATTTCATGTTTTGGCTTTGGCCAAAAATTAATAAAAAAAAATGTGTCTCCTGTGAACTTTGTTGTATTAATTTGATAGAGCTCAAACATTAAAGAGTAAAAAAAATCAATACTTTGTTTTTAATTAAAGTATTTAAAAAAATAAAATTGAACTAGAAAAATAAATCATGAGAAGGAAAACACTAACACGACAAGATTTTTTTTTTTAACAATAGATTTTCTACAAGAACTGCTTGTTATTCAGTTGTTCAACTTCTATTTTTTGAAGAGAGTAAGGATATAAGTACAGCGCTGCAACAAGACGAGTAGTTAACTGATTGCTTTCGCTACGCCACGCCACGCTACGCTATTATAGAAATTTAAGGATAGGAAGTGAATTTTTAGACATCACAACACCCATGCTTTTAAACAGAAATCGACAAATCGAATGAAAAAATACGGTTTGTTCTTGGACTCGAACGTGTGAAATCTTTCGCGGAACTCAACTAAGTTTACCACGAACACGACAGCAATAAATATAACCAAAGTGAAACTATATACATCGGCATTGAATTTTTCGGTTAATGCGTGTGATTTCTGTGACATGTATAATTATATAATTCTTTTTCATAATATTATGCAAGTTACAGTATATTATTATGTATTTTTTTTAGTTTGGAAAAAATGAAGATGTATTGACTATTGATTTTAAGCGCTCCGTTTGGCTAAGATCTATAAAATGATCTCTAAATCAGCGTTTCTCAAATTTTTTGGGCCCATGGCCTTTGAGTGTCTTTATTTTTCTGTGCCTCCCATACCATTGTTTTGTCTTCCATAAAAATTCGAATTTCATAAATTTTCCTGTGGCCCCCCAAAACTGTGGTGTTGCTACCAAAAACAAAAATAAATCTCTGTGTCCCCCTCGGACCACGCTGTGCCCCCTTGTTGAGAAACCCCGCTATAAACTATGAAAATTGACAGGTATTAATTTAATACTTTAAGTCACATAGTATTAAACATTAACAAAACACCGATTTTGTTTTCTACAGTCAAAATAAAATACAAATAACTTTTGTTTAGGTAGTCTATGTAAGTGTAAAAGTTCCTCTTAGAAATTTCTCTCGTTTGCAGCAAAGACTAACGAGTAGAAGGCACTAACAAATGAACCCGTACATATTTGACAGAGTTGTGATTGATTTATTTATTTCATGAAATAATGTATGCGGAAGTTGGCAAAATATATGGGCTCTTAGTATTTGCGAACATGCTAAATTAAACGTGTATTTTTGTTGAAAGTTATCGCGCATGCTTTTGCGAACAGGCGAGTTACTCACCGTGAATTTAGACACTCTACGCAAGAATAAGTAAGAGTATATATTATTCATATAAATAATAAAACATGTATGGCGTAAAACGTTAAACTTAATCATAAATTATATAATATATACAACACTCATTTTCTAGAGTAATAAAAAAAAATATTCATCAAAAAACGATGTAAGTAACTAAGTTTTTTTTCGTTGTTATACATTCCATAATATACATATACAATCAAAGTTGGTACATTAGTTGAAAGGAAATTTTCTATGATTTTTTGATACTCTATTGTGGTCAAGAGCTCAAAAACCACTAATGTGATTTTAGATATCCATGTCCGCTCCCGTCGTAAGTCGTGGATTTATGTTACGTTCAAAATTCACCTAACCAATCCATAAAGTAAGGTGAAACGGGGTTGAATAGCTAGCTACTAGTGATGCCCTAGCCTCATCAGTCTATATTTATTTTAATTTATTTTTTTATCCATGGTATCCAGGTATCTCAACAGACATTTTTCGACGAGAACTGTTTGATAGTCAGTCGCTCAATCTCTCTTTTCCAAAGAGAGTGGTATAGATATAAGTATAAAGCCAGGACAGTACTAGTGGTTTCGCTCTCGCTGCGCCCAGTTTATCATGGAAGGAAAGGTGGGAGGAAAATTAAAACATCACAAACACCCACGCATTCGAACAGAAATTGATCAAAAAAAAATGCTGTTCGTACTGGGACTCGAACCCGTTATATCCGCCACCAAAGCCAGCAGCGCTAACCACTGCGCCACAGGACCCATTACATTAAAATAGTTTAGGATTTTTACCGAACATGATTGATGATATTTTAATTTTAGATTTGAGTCGTTAAAATTAAAATGAATTCACAACCAAAATAATTATGTTGCATAGTTAATAGCTATTTTGACGTCGAGTTACCGTTAGGGTTTTAGTTATAATGCTAACAAAGTTATGCTATAATTCTTGTGGAATTCAATAAACTGCTATTATTTCTTGTACAAAATGGAGTTATAAGCTACCGAAAATGCTTATTTAGTCAACAAGCCGTGTAGTCGGATCCGAGTCGCAGTGGTCAACGTTGTTGTCTATCGTGACGGATCTCACGAATCAAGACCCAGTAGGGACAGCATTTTTTTATTTCTGTTTGAAGAAATGGAAGTTTGTGATGTATCAAAATGTCCTGCAACCCTTTTAATTCTAAAATAACGGGACTATCTTATCTTTTCAAAAAAAAAGAAGTTGACCAACTGAGTAAGAAACAGTTCTTGTAGAAAAACTTCTGTTGAGATACCTCCATTAAGAGCTCATATGCTCCACTTTGGGAACAAACATGGATTTATAAAAATAATAATAAAAAAAATGAATTGACACTTTCATAGTTTTACTTTTCAATTTATCTATATATGTCAGTGTTGTTTTTATCATTTTTCACCATCCATATCTGATTATGAAAACCGGACGAGAGAAGATGTTTGACTAAGTACAAGTTATTTTCTAACCTAAAGTTAAACTGAGCAGTTGAATGAAAACATTTTCTCAACAAATAATTTCTGTTGTAAGGCATGATATGAAAAAAACACAATCTAAACATTTTTTTAAAAATCACGAAATTACGGGATCACAAAAAGACTCCGGGATTGGATACCCTAGTTCTAAGTCAACGACGTTGACACTCGACCACTCAGCTGGCACCTCACAAAAGCATTAGTAAATTTAAATATAATATATTTTTATACTGAGAATTGACAGGTGACACATTTAATGTGATTATCTTAACGGTTCCGATCATAGATTTATCGTTATTTTTATATCAATAAAAATTCTTAATAGTATTATTAATTTTCTTGTTATAATATCAAATATACCTTCAAGTTAGGAATTATTTTCTATGATGGTAAACCGTTGGACCTAAATATATCAAAATGATTTAGTAGAGGTTGTTTATTATATCACCGTGTTAGTAAAAGCAACTCGTAAGTTGGTGACTATATTTCTTAAGGGATGATAATATTCAAAGCTTACTTAAGATTATAATCCGTGAGGGAGTCAATAAGATATTGTGATTATTTTAAAGCCCTCTGAGAAGCTTATGCCGTACTTGTAGTGTTTAAACATAAATAATTTCCGAATCACTGCCAATTCAGAAATATGATTTAATTTAGAGAACTCTGGTTTTGATTTTTTCTTATCATTGTTTATAAAGCTAACCACGACATAAATTCTTCTCAAAGAACTTTTTTTTACTCAGTTGTTCTGCAACTTCGTTTTCGAAGAGAATGCATATAGACAGATGAAGCTTGGGCACCACTAGTAGTTAGCTATTAACCCCTGTTGTACCTTACTTTAAGGATTTGATAAGTGTGTTTTAGACATAATAGAAATCCATAACTTTCAAAGTCGATTAAACACATAAGCTATGAAACTGGGGATCAAATCCGCAAGCAATGGAGTTGACCGCTTGGCTAAAAACCCTGGAATAGTTAGATTGCTATATTAATATCATAAATATTAAATGCATACATTTATAATAAGTTTGATTTGGGTCTATTACGAATAAAGTGAATACAAAAAGATCATTTCAACACCAACATTATATTTCTTTCCTGTCAACGTTGTTTATTTAAAATAGAAGATGGCCACCATATGGTGCTTCGAAGATATGGCAGGACATGTCAGCAACTTATGACTCTTACTATTCATATTTAGACAAAATAATCAATTTTTCAAAAGCCTATTATTCGTATAATATATTAAATAGAGAAACTATTTAATTGTAGAATAATATTGTTGGTCTAGTGTGCAAGACTCCAAACAAACAAGAAACTTTCACTTGACGGTGAAGCGTAGTAATGAAATTAGATTAAAATGAGGTTTCATGAATATATAAATGTGTTTTATGTTAGTAATTGTAAATTCATTTTTTAATTTTCAATTCGCCTAATTAAAAAAATCATGAAAAATGAATTTTTAGGTCTTAGAAATTTAATATCAGCTAAATTAAAAAAAAATAGAAAATTAATTATTTTTGTTTTGTTTAAAATTAACTTTTTTTAAGACATCTTACAATCAACCAAGTTACCTTTAGAGTTAGTGATAGTTATAAATGTCACTTTTTATAACGTTAATCGTAAAAAATTATTAGCAATACATTTGAACAAATGCGTGTAAACATTTTAAATGTGTTTATTCAAAAATCGTAAATTTGCATTAAGCTGGTGAAGTTATCGATGTTTTATAATAACAATGTTGATAAAATTATATAATTCACGTTTTATATTCTACAATACATGCGAAAAAAAATATAATTATACAATAACCTTGAAGAGTTGACTGCCTTTTATGTGGTTAATGACTTTCTACTTTACATTGTAAATTTGCTTTCCCATCAGCTTACAAACATGGCTTGTCAAAACTCACTGCTGCGATCTGTTGCTGCTAGGTCTTATCCTCACACATAAGCTCCTCGATCCGCAAGATTATGGAGGAGAAAACAAACACCGCTTCCCGGGCCTCGCTAATTGCACGTGCAAGTCACGCGCCGGCACAATATCGCAAGTCTAGAGATTGAATTTCAATCGTCAATACTGCGGCCATCCATTTGAGTCCCGTTATAAAGAGAAGAGCAATCACTTTGTTATCGTAGACAATTTTGCCTCGTGAATTTCAATTTTAGACTTCCTGTGAAGATGGGGTGAGCATACGACATTTTATACACGTCCTTTATAGAACGTGTGTATATTCACGCTCAATAATAAGATGGGGAAGATTTAAAAAACGTTTTATGAGCGGGGATAAACACCTCATGAAGAGTCTAGTACGCTAGATAATCTGACGTCATTGCACTTTCATTCTTCCAGAATTAAGATGAATCCGATTATCCTTTATTTTATCAAAAATAAATTAAACGGAGTAAAAATGAACAGATTAGACCAGACGTGGGGAACCTGCGGCCTTTTGGCTACCGTGGTGCGGTCTTCTGGCCAATTCTGTATTTTTTTATAAATTCGTAAATTCCTGAGAATCTGAGAAGTAAATTTGTAAATTTCAGCCAAAGATTCCCTAGTCAATGTTTAGTACGGTTTTATGTCGAATCAGAAAAATGAATGCGGCATTTAGAGAAGAAAAGGTTCCCCACCCCTGGATTAGACTTTGAGAAAATTATTTTAAGTTGTGACAAGTGGGGCTCAAATAAAAAAAAATCCCACGGAATTGTCCTCTCCAAAAAAACAATTATTGAAATAAATGTTTCGTGGCACAGCGGTCAATTTCGTTGGTTTCCGTAATGGATCTCACGGGTTCGAGTCCCAGTACGAGCAGCATTTTTTCAATTATGTTCGAAGACATGAGTGTTTCAAAGTTTCATAAACAGTTAGTCAGGAGATGCTTCTCAAAGAAGCGAATCGCTTGTCACATCTTCTGACACAACCAGTGGAATAATAAAGTTATCAATTTAAGTTGTGTATTAAGCCATACCCTGAAATCTTTAAACTTTACTCACTCTGTAAAACTGTTTTTCAAAGTTTTATGCTTGCTTGACGTTCATTGAATTATTAATACTCCGCCGACTGTCAGAAGAAAGAGTTGAACTGGTGTTGAGCTTCTACAGTGTCAAAGCATACCATCATACGAAATTATCAGCACTAGATTCTTAGACCACTTTTGATTCTAGTTATTTTAAAGTTGTCACTGTCAATACTTGGTGGAAAGGCATTAAAATAAAAAAATAAAACACTCTTTTGTACTAATTTCACATTTACTTAAAATGTTCGAGATCGATCAAGCTAATGAGGAGAATTTTTAAATGCTATGAATAAAGTGCTATTTATGCTGAACAGTAAAATTATTAATAGTCAAATAAAACAGTTGGCAAAATAAATATGAAAGAAATTTACAAATAAAGATACGAAATATGAATAAGTGGTACCAAGTTGACTACAAATTACCTACTAAAAATAAATTGCATAAATACATATGTAATAGCATCAAAGAAAAAATCACTAACAATTAATAGGAAGTTTTTTTTAATTCTGGTAATTAAAAAATAATTAAAGCGAGTAGATAGTAATAAAACAAATTACATACAAGCGACAGTTCTTATCTACGGTAGTAAGTTTTTTCTAAGCATTTGGAATCATTATCACATCAAATATGTTACCAATATTATTTTAAATTCCTTTAATTTTGTCAATACAAAAATAATATGAATAATCATAAGAGGAGCTTGGGATCGAAAATGATCTAGTCCAGATCTTTATTGAACTCTGTTCCACACTGATAATAAAGAAAACACACTTTTCATATGTCCTTATACAGTTTTGATTATCAGATCAAAATATGGAGTTTTTGATCATTATTGCATGTAAACTAGAAGTTTTTTAGCGAAGTTAAAAATTAAATTATGTTCTTATGAATCAGTACTCTAATTTCTCTGAAGATTGATTTTTTCTCAAAGCTAAATATGGCCGTATTTGATTTATAGCTTCTCAATTATATTATATACATTAGGCGTGGGGAAATGCAGTTTGGAGATATGGTGAATTTATTCCTTTTCGTTACACCAAATAGTTAGAAAATAGTGAAATATAAATAGAGAAATGAACACAGGTTTTTTTATTCTAAAAAATTATACATATTGATATTTTGATATTTCGTAAATGCGGTCTTATTGGGTATCAGCTGAAACGTATAATATTCAAAATCTTAATGTGCTATAGTTAAAAAATATATATATTTCCAAATACTTTGCAACAGACAATCATATATTCCCACTACTTATCTTTGGTATAAAAACTTTCCTGAAAAATTAATTTTCAAAGAATAAAACTAAGAATAAGCTTGTAGTAAGATATGCAGTTTTTTTAATCAACTTTTTCCTTGCCCGGACACTGAATTGTTTTCTTTATAAAGTCGTGGGAGCTTTGTGAACATTTCTTAATGACTGTGTTTTATGAATACCTTGAAGTTTTGTTTTTAACCAGAAAATATTTCCAACTTACCGAAGTGCCGTTAGTACAGTTTTAAATCACTAAAATGAATTGACTTTCAACATATCAGAATTGAATAAGTGTCGTAGCACCTTTATGAAAAAAAAACAGACAAAATACTTTAAAAATTCGAATCGTTCACCCGGCACACAAACAAACAGTTACACATTGAACAGTCTTCCGATTTTCAATGAGCAGGTAAATATGCCGGGTTCTCCACTTTTATACCATACATGTATGTAAATATAATCATAACACCTTTTTCAACAAACAAAAAAAATATAATTCTTAAAACTACTCACCATTGAAATCTGTACGCATTCCCATGTGTTAATCCTTTTCGCCAGCAATGGCTTTAAGTTTAATGATAAATTTATTTTTCATATAAACACGACACAAGTTCATCCGTGCATTTGAACACATGAAAGATGCCAAAAAGCGGAACCCGGGTCGTTAGTGACAAAATTTGTGTGAATGTACATAATTTGAACGATTCAAATTTAATATTGAAATTCCACCAAGCATCTTCAGTCGAAATCTTAAATTAATCTTAATAAATTCGTTTTTAATAATTTATTAAAACGTATACTGGTAAACTGTTTTATATTTTTGCAATGAATTTTAAAATTATCTAATAAGTAGTGATGTTATGAAGATAGTTGTTATTAAAAAGATTGTTTAAGTTTTGATTTTCGATATGTTTAGGTATTCTTCCAAATTGTGAAAGCATACAACATTAGAAAAAAGCATACGTGAAAGTGATGATCCATCAATCACCTTCCTTAGATATTATAATTTAAAAATACTCGTAAAGTATTCATGTGTATAAAAATATTTTCCTAAAAATAATCATGCTTTTATAAAGCACAATTTACCTTTGTCCGTTGTTTGAAATTTTAGAAATTATGCGACCGTGAAAAAGAAAAAAAAAAGGTATTTTTATTAAGAATCGCTATCCAACTTGCTTTGGTACCCCTGCATTACAGAAACATTTGTCTTTTTAATAAAACAGGGATTCGAAATAACCTTCCGATTATGTAAATTTTCCATATCTTTTGTATTTATGAATTTGTAAATTGTTTAATACATTTATAAATAATAAATTCCAATCTCTTTATCGCAAAGACAAATATTTTTTTAAGCACCTGAAATCGAATTTAATTTCCGTAATATAAGCACTTCTTTCTTCACTCGTGTTTGGTTTGTTTAGAGCTGTGGTCCTCAAACTGTATGTTGCTCTGTGTACTCAACGGTAGGTATCTCAACAGTACATAAACTTAGCTATATTATACATAGAAGGATCTCACAGAATCGAGTCCCAGTATGAATAGTACTATTTTCAATCGATTTATCTATTTCTGTTCGAAGACATGGGTGTTTGTGATGTCAAAAATTCTCTCCCATCCTTCCAACACAAACATAATGGAGCGTATTGAGAGCGATTAATTAACCATTTGTTCTGTCCTATCCCTACATCTCTTAGAAAAATGTGAGATTAAATAAGTAGTAAACAGTTCTCGTAGAAGAAAAAGCCTGTTTAGATAACTCCATTAACTTTTCCGATTCTAAGCTCAAGAAATGCGACCCCAATACCCACATTTTCTTCAATATCTATTTTAATATGGGTGATACAATGTTTATAATTAAGGTATTCTTATATCATAGTTTTTTGGACCTTTTGTAATTTATATAAATACGCAATAACGCGATAAGGCGATAAGCGCCCGCGATAACGATCGTTCGTAAGATAGCTGGGCTAAATTCGTCAGTTGTAATTTCATATGTGTGCTGGGATGACGTCTTTCTTACGCGCAAATTAAAATATGATTATTTATTTAAAAAAACACGGATTTTCATAAAAAAAACGTATGAGGAATGATGCAGAGAGATATTTTAAAGCTCTATGATTATTTTTTTTTTGAAATTCATAAGAATAAGGCTAGTAATGAGGAAACCACTGGGGTCCCTAAACGATCCCCATCGGCAGAGAAGTATTTTTCTAGTCTCCGAGCCGCGATAGTTAAAAGAATTCTTACAAACTAAAGCCAATTCAACCGACGATTTGAAGAGCTGATATCGTATATGGAGAAGTGAATTAGGCAGATATAAAAATACAAAAACATGCTATTTACATCAAAACAAGAATGTTACCCTGTAATAATACGAGAGGGTGTCAGCTGTTGAAATGTTTCGAAGCGCAGCCCTATAGAGCCATGAATATTTGAATTTAAATTTTCCACGATTCCCTTTTGTAATAATTTCACTTCTCGTGAATTGATAATGGCGGGAGGAAGCTGCTGATGAGATTTTGACAAGAAGCGCTGAGGACCAAACTCACTTTTATGTAAATACTTCCCACCCCCGAAAACATCGTTCCACTTTCGCACTATGATATATACCGCTCGAGCTAAAAAAGATTTAAGTCAGATATCTTTTAAAATTTTAGCGCTATATGTTAATGTTTCGATTAATTATTACTTTTAAGCAAGGCTGTCGGAGTCAGTAGTCATAGAGTCAAGTAAATCAATCCTGTTTCCATTATAAGAAGTCTATTCATCAAATTGGACGGTGAAATGATAACTTAAAATGTACTAGAATCTTTCTAGTAACTAAAATGATTTGCTGGTGTACCAATATTTTTGTAATTTAAACGGAAATTGTTGAATTTGAATCGTTCAAATTATGTACACTCACGCAGAATTTGTCACTAACGACCCGGGTTTCGCCTTTCGGCATCTTCAGGTGTTCATGTGCATATTTTAAAACTTTAATATTGAAATTCCACCAAGCAATTTCAGTCGAAATCTTAAATTATGAAAATTATTGAAAAAATCAATTCAAACTAATGAATAGTCGGAGTCGTTTCTTTACCCGACTCCGTAGCCTCGCTGGCAACGCAATTTAAATAAAAATGTTTTGCTTATCAATCAGAAAAAGGTTGGCATCATAAATTGATTATGTATTTATATGTATTTTATGATGAGTATTTTTCAAAATAATTTAAATGTTTTTTTTTTAAATTAACAACTGCGTTATTCCACTGGTAACAATTCATACACGAGGAGCAAACATTCAAAAAGTGATTTGTCACAAATTTCAAAAAATGCCGTTTAATATCAGTTCTGATAGTCCATAATAAAATCTATGAATAGAAATCACAATAAGTGTTCAAAAAATGATTTTTCATGTGATAATTAAATCATAAAGTTGACACATTCAGTAAATCGTGACTTTTCCAACACTCAAATCATTATTTCCCAAGTTCTGTATTTGTGTGAAAAATCACTTTTTGAATGTTTAAGGGCTGGACTAGGGCATACAATCCCGGGATCCCGTTCAATTTTCTGATCCCGAAATTCCGGGATTGAGATGGCTGCGATCCCGGGATTTCGGGATTGAGAAATTTTCAGCAAAACCCGAAAATATACATGAAATTGGCAAATTTAAGATGTAATTTTTTTCGGTGAGCTAAAAAAAAAAAAAAGCTTCTGTGAGAATCTGGGAAAAGTATACCAAATCAAAAAATTCAAATTCCTCGGTGAGCTAAAAAAAAAAACAAGCTTTGGTGAGAATCTGGAAAAGTATACCAAATTAAGGATTTCAAATTCCCGAAAAATAGGGGATCAATTCCGAAATCCCGGGATTGGAAAAAGACTCCGGGATTGGATACCCTAGGCTAGACGTTAATTGCTTTCATAACTATAAATGGCTTGAAACAAACATGTTATGTGCTCAAATTTAATGAAGACTTTCATTTGTTAACATACTGTGTGTTGAATTTTGTGTTACAGTAAAACCCCCATTTACGAGAAAGTCGGGACCACATTATTGAGAGTCGTGTAATTGGGGGAGTGAATGTCATACAAAAATTAGGGATTACGTTTTTTTTTCGCGAAAAATGCAAAAATGAAAAAAAATATATGGACGAAATATTTAGTTACTATGTAGTAAAATTCATAGCCAACGTTTGAATAGACGCACCACAGACAGCCGCCCGGCTGTGTATACAGCACAACGACAATGAAATTCGACCGCACAATTGGGGGATTTACAGCGATATCTGGCGCGTTATTCGAGGTAGCGTTATTGGGGGTTCCACTGTATTGGATTATTTTGTGTACCTGAAAATTTTTCTAGAGTTAAAATATTGTACTCGTTCTTTTTGTGGACTGTTGTATTTATGTAGAAAAGTGTATTGAATTGGGCAAATAAAAATGCAATTTATTGACTTACTCTGTTTAACAGTTGTACGGTCCATAGTATAATGCCTCAGGCAGTGGTGGTATCATGCTTTTTATCTTGGCATATAATCGATATTTATTATAACTGATGCCGTTTCGTACCCCTGTTGTTGTGGTGGAAGTTTTGCGAAATTTTAAATGGAATTGCTAATGTGGCTGTAGTTGGTTTTCGCCATTACACTTTCAAGGATTTTGCTTAACCGGGAGTAATGGTAAATTTATTGGTAACTCTTTTAAAGTTGAACGCCGGTTTGCAAAACTAAGCTCGCCTGCCCTGGGTTTATGTCGTAATAAAATAATTAACTTCTTTAGCTTGGGTTTACATGATTATTTTTTTAAATAATCATAACCAGGGACTGCATTATCGGACGAATATAATATTATAACTGGTATTTCACAAAAAATTCTTTATTACAAAAAAACGATAAAATAAGCATTTTTTATACAAAAATGAAGGCGGAATTAAAGCGCAATACTGGCCGAAAATACAATATTATTTTTTAAATAACATAAAATAAGATTTCTAGCAATTAATTGAAAAAAAAAATACGTGGCTGAGCTAGTCACATGTTATATATTTTTTATGCACTGGTTTAAAATTAGTCCCGTGCAACTCTGCTTGGCCATGAATATGAAAGGTTGACCCTTTTGTTTATGTTGATGGCGGTGTGGAAGGCGGCCATCAAACGTTGGTTACACGCACACAACGGATAGTGGTAGAAAACCAAGTTGACTGCATCAACGCGTGATTGAACGCCAGTCATTAAACGTATTATGCAAATTTAAGAGATACAATTCATGATAATATTGGTATTGCAATTTTCAATCATTGAGTCACTGAACGAAAAACGGTTTTCGTAGAAAACCTTTTGATAAAAGTTCCACTAACAGTCGCCAAATAATTCACATTTTGAACAGTTAAAACACAATTCGAAAACATCTGGTATTTTTCAAAATGCTTGAATCCACAATACGCTTTGTAAATAAAGCATAATTTGTTGCTACAAAATGAATCATGCATATCTCATCTTTATTTGTGTACGTGATGCATATTCCAGTGAGCAGTTTAACGGAGTAATAAGTATGGTCTGAAAAAACTGATTCAGACAAACTGATGTAGGTGTTCTTATTGGTAAGCTTTTGGTGTCAGTTGAAAATACTGAATAGATAAACTGAAACCGTTTCGTATAATATAATTAATTGTTCTTTTAGTTTTGTTAACATTTTATCGTAGTTTTATACTTATAAAGATTATAAACAACAGTGAGATAAAATGAAATAGTAAATTCTGAGATAAACATGTTAATCGATTACTGAAAGTCAAACTTACTTAATGAAACACTGATATATTTAAAAAAAATAACATAATTCGAAAGAAAAAAATCTCCGTTACGTTTATTGATATTGATATCGACTGTGGAAAGGAAAAAGGACGTAACCGTAAATTTTCCAAAACAGCTTTTTTTCGATAATCACAATGTATACAACTTGACACACATTCTATCAAAAGGATGGATACCTGAAAATGCCGAATAAGTATCTAAATTTAGCTTTTAAGTTTGAAAAAGATAACATTGTAAAAAATTAAAACCAAGAAAAAACATAGAAATAAAGGTTTTTCCGAGACAATTTATTTAATTAATATTAGGTTATGTCAATTAAACACCAGTTTAGAAGTATCCGTGCACTTCAAGGTTGTATAAAATTCATAATTTGCATATGACACAAAATCATCAAAACACATTTTTAGCGCGTCCTGTAAAATTTGATATGTGTGGGTTACGTCCTTTTTCCTTTCCACAGTCGATATGCTAATGTTAAACATTATTGCTATAACAACTATCTAGAATCTTTCTATTATCGTAGACGCCACAGAAGAATCTAGATAATAATATAATTAACTATTGTTAAAGTATGAAAGACACTTTAATGTTCAATTTTCTCGAAACTGTTATTTTTGATTTATCCCACTGCGATTTATAAAAATGATAATTACTACTAGTCAATAAATTTTTTAAATACTCCTATTGTAATTATATCATACTAAAGATTGACAACACTCTTTATAAATTCGTAAAAGCAGTGAAAAATAACGTTTTTTTGTAGAAAAAGAAACAATACAAAAAACATAAATTGGTACAGCTACTACAGCCGTAAAAATGTTTTTAAGGAACGAGGTAAATTAATATTTTTTTCTTTGTACGACTAGAATAAGAATTTAATTTGAAAGCAAGTTTTTCTGTCTTTCAAAAAAATAGTATAGTCGTGCCTTTAATTTTATGGGGCATGTTAAAAAAACATTTTTACAAGTTCTTCTCTCTTATACAAAATTTTATGTATTTTCCATACATATTCATATTTTGAAAAAATATTATTTTAAAAGATTTAATTTGGAATTAACAGCAAATGTAAAACATATAATAGTAGAAAACTTACTTTTTTGTATAAATATTCATTGATATCTTACAATGCAAATTTGGAATGAATATTAATAAAATTAAACAATAAATTACACCATTGAAAGTTGTTTACGTTAAAAATCGTAATATATTTTTGTAATCCTTTTCTATAAATGTATTTACTATACGATATAAAAGTATGAAAGCTTTTATGAAAGCGATTTTTTGACATAACACAAAAGAGAGTAAATGGTTCAGCACATCATCAATGGCGACAAAAATTATCGAATTGTAAATAAGATATTAAGTATACGGATTGACGATAACACACAATTTAAGTGATTATTTTTTTTATAAAAAAAATAATTTTCCTTTTCTTATAAACGTTTTTACTAAATCATTTTCTATTATTTCGATAGAGAGATTTTTATTATATCATATAAAATGAAATTGCAAAAATCATATCAACCGAACATCCAACGAATTTGAAAACGTTGTTACTCCACATGCTGTGTTATAATCTGCAACACGTGTTTCGCCTCTTTAAGAAGCATTCCCAGACAGAATATGGCAAAGTTTACATATAAACCTTTGATAAAGTTACCGCCGAATTAATCGAAAAAACGATAATATATGATCATTTTTTTTGGCATTACATCTTATGCCACTGTGTCAAATATTTTAAAGTTGAAAGATTGTACGAAAAAAACTCGATGAGAATTGACATCACATGGTCATGGCTAGTTGAAAACTATAACTACGTAAATGGCCTTAAACAAGTTGGTAGTAAATGTGCTGTATCTTTACTGTATTATATTACTTGTGGCATTTTCCGGTAAGAATTTTTAGAAAAATATTGTTGGAATTCTGGTATACAAGATATAAAGAAAAATCCACCTCTACATAGAGAGTTGTTCTTAGACGAACTTAGCTTAAATACTTTTACCGTGCAGGGAATTCACGTTTGGGATACAAACTTTTATCCTTGTCCATGAAATTAAAATAAGGCACGTTAACACTCGGTTCGGGAGGCAAGGTGTTAATTTGAATGAAGAAAAGACTTTTCTTTTGTTATAAAGATTAACGTTTTTATGAAAATTTATCCATGTCAAGGTAACAATAAGTTAGGTAATATTTTATGCATGGAGGCTGCTAAATGCTTGCTAAGGACAATCTATTCTTTCACAATTTAATATTTTAAAGAGTAACAAGAAATTGCGAGTCAAGAATAAGATTTATATTTTTATGGTTGAGTTACAAGTCCTAGCAAAAAAAATATAAAAACGAAAACTCTTCTTTATATTTGACACGCTTTTGCATGCTGAGTGTATCACTGCGCCCACAATTGGTGATATTGTATGAGATCTAGAATCTAAATGTTCCTGATTATTTTTTGAGAAATCGTGGACATGAATTGTTTGTTCTCCCAAGGTGTAGAACCAGCCTGCCAATGGGGATGCCACTGGGGAGAGTTTTAACGGTGTTCAACAATATTGCTTCGGATGTCGACATATTCCACGTAGACGTGGGTGAGTTCCGACGAATACTTTTTTTTATGTATTAAAGTAGAGTCTGTCGGAGCTTACTCAGTTTACTTCCTTGCCACTTTTTTTACTGCTTTTAATATTAAATTATATATACGTTTTTTTTTCTCTATTGTAAAAGTTTTAAATTTATAATTTGTCAACCTTGTACAATGTTAATTAAATAAATAAATAAATAAATCTACACAATCCTAGGTCTTTTTCTGTCTGTCTTTTTCAGTGCTTTTTTGTTGTATGACGCCACAAAACATCGTTTCGGCACTTATTTTCAATAGATATTCAAAACTTTGATGTTTGGTTTGTGTGGATTTGAATTACCCTGTCAAAAATATAATAAACGGAAAATTTTGCAGATGAATTTAATCGTCAACACAGCAATATGTTTGTCGAATACTAAGACAATTTCCGAAATTTAGTTCATCAAACATATAACACCACCTTTGTGACTTTTGGATTACTCAGAGGTATTTGGCTTTAGATACTTACAGCAAAGAAAGGAGGCTAAAAGATTTCTTAACTCCTCCGTGCTCATGATGCATTCATATCTAGTTGAGCCATTAAATCATTCAAGCATTTAAGCATTTATAAATAAAATGAGGGTGAAAATTAGACCTAGAATATATTTTCAAGCATATATACATTTTTCATTATACATAATTATTTTTAGCTTCTAACATAGGTTTAAATACTGTCAATAAACAGTGAAACTGAGATGCCATCATGGCAGGGAACGTGATTTTTTAGGATGGCATGTTACGGGTTAAACGAGCATCGGATAAAACTTCGGAGCCCACAATAGACATTTTCTTGTAATACAATATATTATATATTTGTTTAATCCATGCCCGCTCCCAATGTAGTGCATATGGCTACATAATGGAGATATCTCAACTGAATATTGTCTATGAGAACTCTTTTATTAAGTTGCTCAACCTCTCTTTTTCAAAGAGAAAAGTAGAGAAAGAAAGATAGTGCTAGGACAGGAATAGTGATTAAGTAATCACTCTCGCTACACTCCGTTATTTAAGGATTTGGAAGTAATATTTAGAAATCACAAACACTCATGCTTTAGAACAGAAATCGATATATCAATTGAAAAAATGTTGTTCGTACTGGAACTCGAGCCCATGAGATCTTTCACGGAAACCAACGATGTTGACCACTGCGTCACGACCTGACATGCAATAATAATAATAATAAACTTCTTTTTTAATTCAAGGTTAGAAAGATAATAATTTGAGCACATTTGTTCAAGAAAAAGAAGCATTTGTCCTAAATATTGTAAAGATCTTTTAGCTCTCTGGTATTGTTTTTAAGTCTAATAATACTATGCAAAGTAAGTACTAAGGTGAACGATAATCATATCTGTGTTAATAATGTAGTTCAGATATGTTAACAAGCAGCTTGCAATATCATAAGCACTGATGAACGGTAAAGAAGCATGAAAAATATACTTGACTCAAAGTTCTGTAGTGATCCAGATCGGGAAAATATATGAGGTTTTTTTTTATCGAGTAAGAAACACATGAAATATAATATTTACAGTCGGTTATTAACCATTCGTTTAACCTCTCATTTGACCATAATTTTATCCAAATCAATTGTCAACCAATCGCATTTTATTTATTTAAAAAAATAAGTAATAAGATAATAAAATTTGCATAACAAAACCATATGTAATTTGTGGAAGAATTTATTTGAATATTTATAACTTCTCACAATTATCTCTAAACGTAAATAGCGCGAAACAACGCTCAACTGAAACGGAAACACGGAATAATAATTAATAAGTTCGCAGTATTAGTGAGTGTTTATTTTATATTTTATTAAAACAAAGATGTTTCGGTTTGTTTGCAGTCAATGTTTAATTTACGAGAATAATAATTCAGCCCGAAATTATGATGAATATTTTAAACCAAATGATTGATTGATGGGTAATAAATGTAGACTTAATTTGGACTGTAAAATAACGCAATACTTAATTAACGCATACGTAATAAACTTATAAGTTACCAATATATAATATTACGCGATATTATATATATTTTCATTGAGCGAAGTGTAGATAATACACAAGTAAAATATTGTATAATGAAGATATTTTCGTCTCACGCACTGAATTAATTATCTTTACCACGTCCAAAATAATCGGATCAGCTTGGCGAAATATAAATGCGTATTTGTTGTTCAAGAATGATCTTCTCTTATATATTTGATCGAGAACTTTTCCACGAGAATTTCCGTCTCGTCTCTGATCTAAATCTGCAAATCCGGTAGATGCGAGAGGACCAAAGCAAGATTGTTGTATATTAATGACTAGTCGATTTTTGATATACGTTTTTCCGGAATCAAACTCACCTGAGGATTAGTAAGCATCGACGAGCGCAGGCGCCTTGTATCGGGTCGACTTTATGCTCCTTTGCAAACAAGTTTAGTACCCGGCAAACCGCCGAAGCGCCCGTGTCTTTGGGGGTTGCGCTCGCGTTTTTTCTCCGCACTTTTCCAGCGCAGGTCGCGGTTTTTGGCGCTAAATTCGATTTGAATAATAACTTGTTTGAAATTTAAAAGTAGTTTTGAAGGTGTGTGTGGCTGGATTTGAATGAATATTTTTATTTGAATATCGAATAAGAATCTATCGATGTGAACAGGTATACAAATTAACTATTTTACAATTTGTTAAGTATTTGTTAATAGTAAATAATGATAACTGATGATGAATTGCTTTTTATTAATCTTTTTTTTTACAAAAAAAAATCTTACAAAAGAGCATTAGCGAAATTATTTAAATTATAATTGAATATATTATTAATATTACACACTATTTAATTTTATAACACTACACATATTTTTATATTGCGTACGTGAAAAAACTATTCAATATAATAAATTAACAAAATATATAAATTAATATCAATATTTAGAAAAAAAGAGCCGCAAATTTGTATAAAAGTAAAAAAAATATTCATTTGTTGGCGTTCAGTTAAAAATGTCCCCTTTTGTACGCATCGGCAAATTGAATATTGCAAGATAATTTCCATAATGGGATTTAAAAAAAGCTCAAAGTGCCGAGTTAGTTCGAAGCACATACGTTGAATAACACGTGTGCTGAATAAAAATTAAGCTCTGCAATCGAGAGAATTAGCCGAATAAAAAAAGCTTCCGTTACATACCGCAACAAAAAAAAAAACAACTTTTTTACAAAGTTTAAAAGGTCGTTTTATGCTACGTCTCACCCAATACGGCAAATTTACCGTGTTTTTAAATATTTCAAGCACCACGTAATGCTTTTTTTGTACATAATAAAAAAAATCAATTTTTAATAAAAATAGTAAATTGATTGAATTGTTATTTATTTGGTAATGTATCATCACAATAAAGAAGCCAATAGATTTTTTTTAGATAAATTAAATAGCTGTTTCGGCCTCAAGTCATCATCAGAACTAGTTAGTTATAAATAAATATTATTACCTATAGTATATTATTATTATGACGGAATGTAAAAATCGATTTGTTATTTGGACATAAAAAATGATATTAAGTTTAAAAATTAGCATATATGTACCTATATCATATATGAATATTAAAGAACAAAACAATTTTTCACTATTTGCATAGATATAACGCAAAACACATATTATAGTTACTAATTAAATGGACCTCAGTTAGAAAGTACATTTTTAGAGTACACATTTCAAATAACAATATATATGAATCTAATTTGGTCAGCTTCTAATACAATAAATAAATAAAAAAAATAGGCACACTTTAAAATACTTAAAATAAAAAAAAACAAACACGTTTTACGTATGTAAATGGTCAATATTAATTAATGATAATAACGTTATATTTTAAATTCTTCTTTAAAAAAAAAATATGTCGGTACAATATTAAATTGAATAGTATTCTTACGAAACAGTTAATTGTTTAATTACAAGCGATATGAAAAAATCAACATTAAAATAAAATTCATTGCCAGATAAGTATTATGATATGACAAATTAAATGATTAATGATTACTAATTGTGTAGTTACGTATCGTATTGCCAAATTTTAAACTTTTAAATTATTCCACCTTATATTATAGTCTCATGTATCATTTACTACGTAATTAAAATGATATGTCATAATTATCGGAAGCCTTAAACTTTTGAATTTTTTTTTATCATATTGTTTAAGTATCGGTTTTTACAGAAAAAAAGAAACAGTTCAAAATAAATAACTAAAACATTTTTTCTGATTATTATAATATTATAAGAAACATTAAAAAAAACTCAACAGTTTATACTAATGATGAATCATTATATTATTTATTCAAATCGGATGACTGCTTGTTAGTCAATTGATCTACATATCTCCTAATTTTATATCATTATACTACTATATGCGTATCATTCTAAAACTACACATTTATAGTTCGGAATCTTTTTCGATGATTTTTCTATATTTTTTTTCATGCAAGAAGTATACATATTTGAAAAAAAATTGTTTTTGATTTTATATCAGTTTCAAAAGCGGTACAAACATGTGTATCAATGATGACCGCACCCGAGATTGAACATATGGTCTCATTTAGATTTATTGTATTTGTATTGTATTGTTTTTATTGTTTTTGTACATTCACTGCAAGTTTGACTTATAAAAGCTGCTTATTTGTCAATATATATTAATATATATATATTTATGGAATTATATGCAATTATTTATGTGGTTATTATAAAGATGAATAGAATTATAGAATGAAGTATTTGATTTAAAATAATAAATTGCAAATATTCGACACTTATTCCACATTGCTAATAAGTGTCAAAACAGTATTTCATTTTTTTACAACTAATTGCAAATAAAATCGCACGGAAAAATGCTCACGCTTTCTCACCTTTTCTAAATTTTATGATATTATTAATTTGCAATAATGTGGTTATTTAATCATGTCACATGTGTTAACACATTTTATTACTTAATAGCTTGGTCAAGGGTTGGAACTTATCATTATACGCAACTTGTCTCACTTTTAAGGTGTTCGCTGTCAATTCTTATTGGAAAGGCATTATATATATAAAAAAATACATTTAAATTATATTTTTTATTATTGATCATGACCGTTTCCACTAATCAAAAACATTATAAACTTTGGCAATATTAATAAATGCAAAGTTATTCATACAAAATTAGGTAAAACAAATGACAGGGTGTAATTAACAATTGGTATGTCTGATGATGATTCTTAAAAAGGAAGTCGAATAGTAAAGTCATTAAAATTAACTCATAATGATTTATTTTTATCCATGTCCGCTCCCAATGCGGAGCATATGGCCTCCTTATGAAGGTATCTCAATAAATGTTTTTATACAACTGTTTGTTACTCAGTTGCTAAACCTTTATTTTTCAAAGAGAGTAGTAGGGATAGAAGAATAAGGCTAGGACAAGACTAGTGGTTAAATAATGGCTCTCGCTACCCTACGAAATTGACGAAAACAATTACTATACATAAGATTTTAATGGCATCGAAAAATTCTCAATGTTATGTTATCTTCTCTTAAAGTAAAATCAATTATTTGTTTTATTAAATCTTTTCTAAATTTCTTCCCATTGGTTTAAAAAACTTTATTGAGCGATTAGTACTCGTTTCGCCCATCGCAAGTAGCATCAAATGATCATCTCTCAATGAGTAATACGTTCGTGATCATTACATAAAAAATAGTTTAATTTTTATTTAGTATAATTCTTTGTAGCCTGCTGTGGCCCAGTTGGCTAGAGCTTGCTCTACCGATCACGCAGTTCCGGGTTCAATTCCCGGTAAGATCACAGTGAATTTGAAAATTATTCAGCTCAATATTTTGATCTAAGACTGGGTGTTTGTGATGTCAATTCACATTATTTCCTTTCCTCCCATCCTTCTGATTCTTTAATAACTGGGTGTAGCAATAGCGATTAGTAAACCACTAGTCCTGTTCTAGCCGTATCCTTACTTCCCTACTACTCACTTAAAAAAAAGTGAGTTTGAGCGACTGAGTAACAAACAGTTTTCGTAGAAAAAACTTCTGTTAAGATACCTCCATTAGAATGTCATATGCTCCACATTGGAAGCGGACATGGATAATAACGAATAATAATAATAAAAATCTTTTCCACAAAGATTTAAGAGTTTACACCTTTAAAGTAATTGTTTATGAGATAAGCAAAACATACAAATTATATCAGAAAAAAAAAACAATGTCAAATAAATGTTCTTTTGTAAAAAAAAAATGTTACAAATACGATTACATATACGAAAGGATCAAAAGCATGAATCAGAGATAATCTGTTAACAAGATTGTTTTGAGTTACTGTTGAGACAAAGCATTTGTATCAACAAAACAAAATATGGAATATGTGTAGTAAACATTGTTACGCTTAGAAAAAAATAATTTACCAGTAAGACAAAGTCTTATAAAATACCTAGATATTATTTATTATATACAACCGCTTGGTTGGTAGGCTGGCAAGGATAATGCTTGAAATTATTATGTTATTCATCATTGTTTATGCAGCAAGGAAGGACCACAATAAGAACGCGGCACATAGTTTGCGGGATATCAACATCCTCGCAGTCAGTCTCGTTGGAATGAAATGCTATTGGACCTTCTTGAAACAACAGTAAGTAAATTCAAATTTTATTTATGAGTGTTTTTCATTCATATTTTTACAACTATTTTGTTTTAAGCTTGATTCGAACTTGAATTTTGACAGAACGTATTTAAAAAAACACACTTTCGAGTCATTTGCTTAGTATCCATTTTAAACAAAAATAAAATAGACTTAAACCAATGTTCCCTCTAATTTTCCAATGATTATGTGCGCAAAAGATATTGGCTGTGCAACTTTAAAAGAAAATTACAAAATTGTGCACCACATAACGAGATTTAGACCTTTAAGTATGTATAATGCGCAACGGTATTTTTTTAATAATGATAATAATATAACACTATATAATGTCAATTAGTTTATTCTGCTGGTGCTATATACAGCTGGTGTAACTTTTGTGCGCTCTCTTATAATGTATAGAGGGAACACTGCCTTAAACTGCTAATAGTATTTAAATCTTTGGACTTAGAGTTACGACTCACTATTAATTTCAAGTCTTAAAATACAAAGTCATTTTTTAGAAAATCATTTTATATAATATCGACTGTGGATAGGATAAAGGACGAAACCCACACATTGCAAATTTTACAGGAGGCACAAAAAATGTGTTTTAATGATTTTGGGTCATATTCAAATTATGAAATATACACAACCTTGAAGTGCACGATGACTTATAAACTGGTATTTAATTGACACAATCTAATATTAATTAAAGAAATTGTCTAAGGAAAACTTCTCTTTTAGTCTTTTTTCTAAATTTAAATTTTCTCAAGGTCTTTTTTTCTTCAAACTTAAAAGCTGAATTTAGATACTAATTCGGCATTTGCAGCTTACATCTTTTCGATAGAACATGTATTAAGTTTGATACATTGTGACTATCCAAAAAAACTGTTTTGAAAACTGTGGGTTACGTCTTTTTTCCTTTCCACAGTCAATATTCTATTTGTATAAAATTGTAATAATCTTTGATTCAACAAGTAGTCAAAAATTGATATTTCGATTTACCGTTCGATTGGTACTCTTATTTATTTTGTTTTTTGAGTATTAAAGATGATAAAAACTATACCATTCAAAATATCACAAATTGAGTTGGTAAATGTAATATTATCAACAATAATAGACAACTTGATTTTTTGTACAGTAATTGTATTTTAAATGTTTTTTCATAATTGGCAACACTCAAATAAATATTTTCTATAAGGATATTTACATATATGATTCGTTAAGTTGGGCGTTTTGTTTTTTTATGAAAACATAATCTAATCCACTAATTGCATAATGCTGTTATTTGATAACACGTCCGCTTAAAACACGACCGAATAAACATAAACAAGATTCATAAGATATATTCACGAATAAGATTTTAAGCGTTTTTTTATTTATGTATTATTGATTACATAAAACCATTAAACAGAAGATTTTTTTTATATTTAATAAATTTAATTTTTTATTACGTTATTGATAAACATTCACATCATTCGTGTTATTTTAAATATCAAAGTAGAAAAATAAAGATTAGGTTTAAATCAAAATTGCTTAGTTTCTATATGAACATAAAATTTTAGGGAATTTAATAAAAAAGCTTATTTTACATTAGAAACAAAAATTGACCCAACACATTTAAAAACTTCATAACTTCACTGGAATTTTGGATTGCCTAATGTTATGTGAATGAAAATACGCTAATAATTTATATTAGAAATAGCTTGATAATAAATTTATATTTTTTATCGTTATGTGTACATTTTAAAAAGACTATCAGCGCTTCTAAAAATATTAAGCACCATATAAAACCCAAATAGTAAACGTTATTTTTTTAAAGTCATAAATTATAAAACACATTTTCAATTACTTTAATAAAAGCTTTTCCAAAGGAAATTTATTATTTTTTAAACGATGTTTTATCGAAGCGAATTGCTTGAAATACTCAATGTAAAAATAATTTCATATTATTCTATTGAAATTATTAGGCTTAATTTATTCAAATAAAATAATTTATTGATCAATCATCTTTCTGAATTATAATTTAAAAAATATTCAAAATATGCGATGTTTGATGTTTTAAGAAAAACCATTGTATTAAATACAAAAAATATGTAATTCAGCTAAGTATCTAAGCAAAACACAAACATACAAAAACAATTACGAGGATAATGCTTCTTCTAAGTATATTGTTATATGATGTAGTTGTGGAGTTACGAGTTTTATATTCTATACTAAGCATGATTAACCTTCTGTTGTTATTCGAGGCCATGAAATATTAAACGAATTTAGATAAGTTGCCGTTTATTATTTACTTTAATTATATATTTTAAAATAATATCTGTTATTGTGAAAAAGTAATTCAGTGAGAATATTGACCTTGTAGATTATTATATAAGAAGCTATTATTTTCGTAGAAATTGCTTAAAGATAATCCAAAATAGTTTTCAAAGTTTTCGTCCGTCATCCTTGTCCGAATATGTATTTGATTTATAATGATTTTAAATATCTGCGTGAGAGAGAAACGGAGAGAATCTGACAAACTTTGCTGATATAGTTTATGCCCTCAGCGAGTTGTCACCCGTTGTTGTCTAGTTCACTGTTTCTCAACATAAGGCCACAATATTTTCCAAGAAAGCTACAGAGAAAAATGATTTTACACGAGCCACAGCACAGTTTTGGGGGGTCACGTATAAATCTCCATAAACTCCCTGGTTTTGAAAATCGAGCAGCAACAAAATATTTATAAATTTTGAAAATCCGTTAATTCCTGGGTTTAAGAAATTGTAATTTCTGAGAAGAGCAAGAAAGAATGGTCTCGCATCTTTTCACTTTGGGAAATCAGTTAGTTTCTGAGTTTTAGAAATTGGGAATTTCGGGAAGACCAAAAAAATTTAACTCGCTCTTTTCGTTTTGGAAAATCCCAAAATTGGTGGGTATTTGAACTGGACAATGAAAACTTCAAAACAGGTATTGTGGCCTCGGAAAAATATGAGACTCAAAAGAGGCCATAGGCCCAAATAGGTTGAGAAACTATGGTCTAGGTGAGTAGATCTTGCTCTGCAAATCTGAGTCCAATTCAAGGCAAGGTCGATGTGACATTGGTGTTTGTGTTGCCAATTCTCCTATAGTCGATCTTGAATGACTTAAAAGAGTTTATTTCGTACCGTCTTTTAACTTCAAAATATCTGGCGTATATTAACTGTAAAACGAAATATTAAAAAAAAAAACTCACGATCTGGCCCTTGCGCCGTCTTTATGCTATAGGCTAAAATATCTCTTAATTTACGTTAATTTATTTATCATCTTCACTCCTACATGTAGATATTTGCATTATATATTTTGTCTTAAATGGCTTTTTGAAACTGGGATTAATATTCATTAAGGCATACTCTGTTCGATATTTCATGGCAATACTTTTGATTTAATCCATCCTCATTTTATGTGGAGTACACAGAGAGAAAACATATATTTATTTGTGCAGTCTTGGTACTAATTAAAACAACACAGCGCGGCGTTAATAACGACAACGCTATACGTGCGTAAAGCGTTACGTGATCGGTTTACTGGTTCGGGCGGTTATTACGTCCACGCAGGCGCACCCTCAAGCTTTGCTCATCTCACCACATCCTTGAACATGAGCTTCAAACTAGCTTACAATTAAAAAATTAACATGAAATTACTTCGTTTTAGAATAACTCTATTCAAAAAACAAAACACTTATTTGTACTAATTTCACTTTTATTTTATATGATCAAGACTGGCTTCGCTCATCAAAAGCATTAAAAAAACAGTTGATAATGCTCGTCATGAGCGAAACTTGAATAAAAGTGGAATAAGAACAAATCGATGGCTTAGTTCCATAGTGTTACAGTTATAAATTAGTAATTTTAAAATATCGCTGACAAAAATTGTAAAAAAGTGGTAATATTTATTTGTCTCAGCATTTATTCAAAACCAAATTACTTGAAACGTTGAAAAAGACAAAAAAAGATAATTTGATTTGTATTCATATGGTACTGAGAGAAGATTGTTTATATAGTTTTTTTCCATGTGCAACAGTATCTACCTAACGAGAGTAAGTTGGTATTTTTTTCTAGATTGAATTTTGTGAATATAGGAGAGATATATTAGAATATAATGCGTAATATTACTCAAAACTTCAAATTTTGACTTGTCGTTCTATGGAACTCTTTTTATATAATATTTTTTTTTTATATAATGTCTTTCCCCAATGTATTGACTGTAAACACTATATCGATATTGATACGTCATACGTGATACGTCATATTGTTGTAGGTACAAAGATATTGAAAGACGAAACCAAAGTCATACCAAAGCCATACCCTAGAAACCTTAAATATCGTATAATTAAAAAAATGATTTTGTAAATTTGATTTATCGATTTCTGTTCGACGGCATGGATTTTTATATCTGAAAATTTTTCCCCACCCTTTCAATCTTAAAATAACGATAACAATCATATAAATCGACAGTAAGTTGGATCGATTAGCTAACCACTAGTCCTGTCCTAACCCTATCTTTTTTGTCCTTACTCTCTTCGAAAAAAAAAGGTATAGCCCAGAGGTGGGGGCCTTTCCATTTCTAAAGGCCACATTCTTTTATCTGATTCAACATAAGGCCGCAGTTAAAACAACTTTGAAACCATTGAATTATAAAATTGTGTATTTATAAAACAAATATCCAGATTTATTTAAAAAACAAAAAATGGCACAAGTCAGAAGGTCGCATCCGAGTTGCCAAAAGGCCGCATGTTCCCCACCACTGGTGTAGCCACTGAGTAATAAACAATTCGCGTAGAAAACTTCTTTTGAGATACGTCTATTTGGAAGCCATTTGCTTCACATTGGGAGCGGATATAGATTTTTATGATGAACACCATTCCACCAAAAATTAACAGTAAACTTGTAAAAATTAAAAAATATATTTTTCCCCAAAATGTCCGTTTATTATAATAATAGCAGCAAACCGTTTTGTATATTTGGAAAACTCATCCAAAAATACATAATTTATAACTGCCCGAACAAAAAGTGTCAGCGTGTCCTGAAAATTGACCATCCACACCTTGAACAAGCCTGTCGGAAAGTTGGGATGTTTCGAGAGGCGTCAGATTCCCTCATTACATATTCATTAGTTAAGCTCCAGAACATTTGTATCTACGGATTTTCTTCGGCCAAATTGCCCTGTCTTTGATGATAATTGGGCACAGGCCGAGAGTGATGGCACACCGTATGGCGGGGCACCCCCGTATATTATGCGTTGTTTTTTTAACAAGGTTACTTCCAAAATAATGTTGTCTGTATCGAGAAAGGTGTTACGAGGATGTATTATTTCGGGAATAAGATATATAGGGAAAACGAGCAGTTGGTTTGCGTTCGTTGAAACACTGGGTATATTTCGTAATAAATTATTCGTGTGCTTGTTAAAAGTTTTAAGTAGGGAAACTCTTAGAAATAAATTACATTGTCGTATTTCTTTTTGATGTTGTTTGTACATATAATGACGAGGATTAAAGGATCACTAGCTTGTTACTTAATTATAGTTATTATGTTTCATTATGCTCATTGCTGACTGCGTGGTCGAGAAGTCAACTTAGTTGGCTTCGGTTGTGGAAGTCACGTGTTGGAATCTCAGTACAGAGATTTTTTTATAAATGTACTTAATTATCTTTCATTATGCTCATTGGTGGCTGCGTGGTCGAGAAGTTAACTTGGCTGGCTTTGGTTGCGGAAGTCACGGGTTGGAATCCCAGTACAGACATTTTTTTATAAATTGTTTTATTTATTTTGTCCAAGAGCATAGATGTATGTGATGAATTTAATTCCCTCCAATTTATATCTTTAAAACGAGGGTGCGGAAAGCAATTGACTTACCACTAGTCCTGTCTTGTCCTACGCTATATTCCTACTCTCTTTGAAAAAGAGAGCCTAAGCAACTGAGAAAAAATAAGTTCTTTTTTTTTTTAGTTTCACCTCTTTCAGAGGCATCCTCAAAGACTTACTTTCACAAATGCTTGTTTAAGTGTCACGTGTCACAGTTTGTAGCACAATACGTGGAATGATAATAGTTATTTTATATTGTATGCTAAATAGATTTTGTAACTGTTATTCCACAAGAAAAAAGCTTATAAAGCGTATAAAGCTTAAACCGGTTCTGGTTGTACTACTTGAATGGTCAAAAATTCATAGTGTTTTTTTCTTATTAAGTATAAACTTAACAGACATATTAGGTACTTAAATAGGTTTTTTTATACAATAACTAGCCGGTACCCGGCAAGCGTGGCAACGCCACTCGAAGAAAGAAAGTGATTGTGTTTTAATTGTCACCCACTGTGGTCTAGTTGGTTAGAGCTTACTCTACAGATCAGGTGGGTCTGGGTTCAATTCCCGGTAAGATCAATGGCAAATTGGATTTTGAGAAAAAAAAGTGTGTGGTTTGTAGTTCTGGTCAACTTAGAAAATGTTCACGTGCTATATGTGTAAAGAGTGAAAATGGTGCTCATTTTGATTGTCTATCTTTACATTTACAATACAGTAAACCCCGATTCTATGTTTTCCAAAGAACCGTAATAAATCAACGAATAATACGGGAAACTGATAATGCGGGAAATCTTGGAATAATACCAAAAAGTGCTTCATTTTCAAATCAGTTGGTAAGTTCTAACCAACTAGACCACAGCGGGCGACAATGAAAATACAAACATATTCTTTCTTCGAGTGGCATTGCAACGCTTGCCGGGTACCGACTAGTATATTTTTACTATTTACACGGGTTCCCAATTTTTGTTTTGGCAAATCGGTATTCTGGAATTTTGGATTTGAAAATTCTCGGAAGAGTTAAAAAAAAACGAATCAAGCCTATCATTTGGGCAAATCTGTAAATTCCCGAGATTTCGGATTTGAAAATTCTCAGAAGACCTAAAAAAAATGAATATCTTCAATTGCATCGAAATCGCGGGTCACATGGCTTCTATAAAAAGTTACTTTTTGTTCAGATTTTTTAAAATTTATATTATTTTACTTGGAATTTTCTGAACCTCCCATGTGCTCAATCCTCCACTACCAATACCCAGTTATCACAAATCTGAATTAAGCTCATTTATAAGAAACATGTTTGTATAGTACAGCATGGACTTCTTTCATTTGAAAACATTTTTTCTTGTTAATGTGTTTTCTTAGTGTAATTCTAATTGAATCTTTTTCACCACGCTTAGCCGCGTTTAGTTTCATTATTTTGGCAAGTCCTTTATACAATGAGGCCGGCTTGGGGTGCTTGATCGTTTGATTTACGTCAACAGCTCGCCTTCCATTGACGCGTTAATTTGCCCATCGAAAACACACTTCCTTTAACCCACTCACTCTCAAATTAGTTTTACTTTGTTGCCATTATTTCATCGTATTCTGTGACCATTTCACTGTTTCCGTATCCCAGTGTTCAACAGACGAATGCTTTAGAGAATTACAAAAAAAAGTGAAATCATTACAAACGTAGTTTAGTTAATAAAAATTAAATTTAAGATTTCGACTGAAGGTAGAATTTCAATATTAATTTTGAATCGTTCAAAATATGTACATTCTCACAGATTTTGTCACTAACGACCCGGGTTTCGCCTTTCGGCATCTTCAGATGTTCAAGTGCACGGATGAACTTGAACTGACGCTTAGTAAAGGAATGTTTCGTGTTCGTATAAGAAACAAATGTATCATTGAGTTTAAGGCTATTGCTGGCGAAAAAGATAACCTCATGGGAATGCCCACAGATTTGAGTAGTAAGTAGTTTCAAGAATTATGTTTATTTGTTTGTCGGCAAAGGTTTTATGATTATATTTATATAGTATATAGAAGTGGAGATTCCGGTAGGCTTAATATTTCATTTTAAATCGGAAGGCTATGCAATTGTGCTCTATTTATTTCCAAAATTTTCTGGAAAAAGAGTTTATGACTGTCCGTATTTGGGTGTAATATTTTTATACGGGTCGTTAGTGACAAAATCTGTGAGAATGTACATAGTTTGAACGATTCAAATTTAAAATTAAATGTAATAACTTTGTTATTGCTCTTGTTGTGTTTTGGCCCTCTGAAAAGCATCAACAGACAGAAAAACACAAGGTTTATGAATAAACTCGAAACACGTGTAAAATAGCAAAGTTATTTATATTTAATATAAAATTAAAAATAACTTAGATTATTCGACGTTTTGTGCTACAAACTGTGACACGTGTTTTGCCCCTTTCAGAGGCATCTTTAGACAGACTTACTTTCACAAATGCTTGCTTAAGTGTCACGTGTCACAGTTTGTAGCACAATACGTGGAATGATCATAGTTATTTTATATTGTATGCTAAATAGATTTTGTAATTTTGTTATTCCACTTGTTTTGTTTCGCCCATTTGAAAAGCATCATTCGAAAGAAAAAGACAGAAAAGTTTGACAGTTGACAATGCTCGCCATTAGCGAAACCGGTCCTGACCTTTTTAAATTAAGTGGAAATAAAGTACAAAGGAATATTGTGTTTTTATTATTATAATTCTTTCCCACCAAGTATTTGCAGTGAACACCCTAAAAGTGAGAAAAAGACAAGATTTATGAATAAACTCGAAGCACGTGTCAAAGTTTGTAACAGAAGTGGAATAGCAAATTTATTTATGTTTAAGTTTATATTTATTTTGTCCATATCCGCTCCCAACGTGGAGCATATGACTTCCTGAGAACTTTTCTACGAGAACTGTTTGTTACTCGGTCGCTCAATCTATATTTTTCTAAAGAGAGTAAGTAGGGATAGAAGGATAAGTAGTGAACAGGATTAGTAGTGAAGTGCTTCGCCCAGTTATTGAACGATTGGAAATGTGGGAGGGAGTTTTTAGACATCACAAAAATTCATGCCTTCGAACAGAAATCGATAAACCGAAAAAATGCTGTTCGTACTGGGACTCGAACCAGCCAAATCCGACACGGAAGCCAGTAAATCTAACCACAGCGCCATTGGACCCGCTATTATTGTACTTTATATTTAAGTTACATTGATGAAGTGCTTAAGAATTGCAAAACTGGTATTACTAAAACCAGTATCATGGTTTCGTGGTATTTTCTCGATACAGTAGAACCCCCAATTACACTACCCCGAACTACGCGCTGGCTTTAAATATTCGCCGCAAATCCCCCAATTGCACTGTCGCATTCCATTGTCGCTACTACGAGACGGTCGTCTGTGCGGCGCATACAGTCAAATTTTGGCTAGCGTCTGTGTATTTAACACGTGCCAAGCTATACACGTATAGCCGGACGACTGTCTATGTATTGGATTTTAGCGCGTTTTACATTTTATCAATTTTTTTTTGCAAAACTTAGTTTTGCATTTATTGCGGAAAAAAACAAATACCTAATTTTGTATGAGATTCACACCCCCAATTACACTACCCCGAATCACACTGTCCCGAATTTAGTGTAAATGGGGGTTTTACTGTACCGAATTACCGGTAAAAGTTTTTTTTATTTAATTTAAAACTTCGACTGAAGGTGCTTGATGAAAATTCAATAATAATTTTGAATTATTTTCATTTTTGGTCGAACACGACCCGTTCGAGTGCATTCGCGCACTGATCAGCACCGGAGGATGCCGAGAGGCGAAACCCGGGTCGTGTTCGACCAAGAATTTTATGGAAGGGTTCAAAATCAAAATGAAAATAATTCTTATTTTTTTTCGATTTGTTGTAATTTACACATAACGTTAGTAAAATAAAAGTCTGCATTGAAAAAATACTTCATACAAATCATGTAATATGTAGGAAGCTTTTTTTTTTCATCCTCTCGAAGACTCTTTATGTGGAGGACTTACAAGAGAAAACCCTGTCAAAAGAGTGTATTTATTTAACCTAGCAAAGCCGAAGAATATAAGTTTGACAAAAAACATGTTACTTTACAAAGAACACTTTGTGAAATTGTGTTAAGCATTTCTATTGGTCGCAGTAAATTGCCCCTTTTTACCCATTGGGAAACCCACATGCCGCTGCCCGCCAAAATTGGGTTAAAGAAAATATGCCAAATATATGAGGTGACCAGATTTCACACTCAAATATCCACTCGAATAAAAACTTTATCTCGTTGAAGTTTTTTTGCGAGTGTAAAACATTACATTGTTTGCTATGTAACCAGTTTTTGTTTTAATATGTAAATATATCATTTCATCAACATTTACTTATACACGTCTGGTCCGTGACGCAGTACTTAACGTGTTTGGCTTTCATAACGGATCTCACGGGTTCAAGTACCAGTAAGTAAAAATATGTTTTTTTTCAATTCCTCCCACCTTTCTAATAAGATAGATTCCAAAGATATAGATTTAAAATATAATTTATACGCTCAAAGGTTAAATTTTTTTGACTTGTTATATATTACTAGCGAGTACCCGGTATGCGTTGTAATGCCACTCAAATGCTTGTGTTTTAATTCTGTTTTTTTAAGTGCTTTTGGATACACAATATTTTTTTTAAATTGTAAATTGTTACACATTATAAGTGTTTTAAGTAACAAACGATTGCTTATTTAAGTATTGAATATAATTCCATTGGAGTGATTAAAAAACTCACTGCTTCCCCAGAACACCGATATTTGCTTTGGTATAAAGCAAACCCCTTGTTAAAGTATTGGCATTTCACCGCTGGCTGTAATAATTCTGAAACCTTTGCGAGCGTCCGCACAACAACCCACCAAAGTTTTATCGCAATCGGATGAACGGTATAAGAACGCATACGGGACAAACAAACAAATTCACGTATTGTCAGCCCACCGATGATTTATAAACCTTCGCGGGCGTCCACACAACAACTGGCCTAAATTTTATCGCAATCAGATGAACGGTATAGTGACGCATCCGGGACAAACAAACAAACATTAATTTATATATAAATAGATTGCATCATATTCAACAAGAACAACACTGTTCTACAAAAACTATCGTCTGCTTGTAGTCTACTTTTTCTCTTAAGAGCGGATAAAGAAAGAAAGATTTATAATAGAATGTCTTAAAATTATAGAAACTTGGTTGGTTGAATATAAATATTACCAACATCGACATATCTGGATTCGAATCTGTTGATCGAAGAATAGTTTATAAATCTTTCAATACAAAAATTTGAGCTGGCAACCTACAACCGAGTATATCATTAATATAAACTGCTCGTAATCAACTGTGTTTAATTTAAAAAGTGCAAGACACCAAATGATACAAACCAGTCTTATTCAGAAACAAGGATTTTTTTTACGGTTCCCGGTAAATTGCTCGAATGGAAATTGCTCGAATAACAAGATAATCAATTTGTGTCCGTTTGTTCTGTCCGTTTTTTCTGTCTTAGCCCTAGTCTTCTGTGCTTTCTGGAAATATATAGAAACAGTTTGAGTAACTAATTAATAAGCAGTTCTCGTAGAAACACTTCTGTTGAGATAAACTCCATTAAAAGATCATATGTTCCGCATTTGGAGCGAACACGGTTAAAATAAATACTTACGAAAATTATTTTTATATTTTACTCTCTAAACAAGCGTCGCACAAGATAAAAATGAAATTCGTAGATATAGTCGTGAAAAATCGTTTAAATAACCAAGCAATTCGAATAATTTGTAATTCGAGCAATTTCCATTCGAGAAATTTACCGGCTCCCGTTTTTTACGGCAACTTTATATGGTTTATGTATAAAATTACCTAATTAGGCATCTTTCAAGAAACTTCAAATACACAATGAAAACAACGGCATGTTTTTTTTTGATTTAGTGAGAAGGCTGCACTACATTTATAAATGTTCTTAACCTCTATTATAAGCAAAATCAAACCCAAGTAAAAGTTATAAAATAACAAAATCGTAAAGCATTAAACATGTTTCAGCCTTTTCATCGTCTCTATAGACAATCAAATATTGAATATCAAAGCAACATAGCTCGATGCAAAATTACAAAGACCAAGAACAACCTTTTCTATTTTTAAGCGATACAATAGTTCCATAAATTGACGCGTATAAAAAAAACCGTGGGAAAAAACCTTATTTTCATATATTTTGTCAAACTGGTTCCGAAAATCAAAATATCGCATAAAAAAGTATCGAAAATATATGAGAAACCAAAATTTGTTTTTTTACATATTTACAATTAATTTCTTTATTTAATATAATAACTATGGGGAACAGATACATATGAGGAGCAAACATTCAAAAAGTGTTTTGTCACACAAATACAAAGCTTAGAAAATGATGATTTAAGTGTTGCAAAAGTGACGGTTTGTATGAATGTGTCAACTTTATGATTTCATTTTAATATGAAAAAAAACCTTTTTGAACACTAATTTTGATTTCCATTCGTAGGTTTTATTATGGGCTATCAGAATTGATATAAAACGCCATTTTTCAAAATTTGTGACAAAACACTTTTTGAATGTTTGCTCCTCATATGTATTACACGCAAAATAATTATTCGCTGCTATCACTGTCGGTTACGAAATAAAATCGCTGTCAATACTTGATAGAGAAATTATATTTTATAAATAAAATACTCATTGTACATTGTATTTAACTTTTATTTAATATGATCACAACCGGTTTCACTCGAGCATTATCAATTAATAAAAAAAAACAATAAAATAGTGCTATTTATACCAAAAAAATTACACCTCAATAATTTTATTTCTTTTGTTTATTTGCTGATTTTGTAAATATGAATAAAAAGAACGGTGCCGTCCAAAAAAGTCGCCTAAAAAAGGACAGGGTATATTTCTCTATTAAGTCACAAATATAGAAGATAATCAAGGCCTCTTATGGTCATTGGAATACGATTCACCATAGTAGAATATGACCGTTCGGGTCGTCAAAATATCTTTTTATCCGAGTTTTTGGTCATAGAAAATAAGGTCTCCCGATGCAAATGTGACAAAATTTAAGCAAAGTGATTGAAAGATTTTTTAAATTTACACACTGATTGAAATATTTTCAACAGCCATTAATTAAATTTAAGATTTCGACTGAAGGTGCTTGATAGAATTTCAATATCTAATTTGAATCGTTCAAATTATGTAACAATACTTGTGTCAATACAAGTTTTGTCTTTCGCGTTTCGGCATCTTCAGGTGTTCAAGTGTACGGATGAACATGAACTCACGTTCACTAAATAATTATATCGTGCTTATATTATAAGAAATCAATGTATCACTAAGTTTAAGGACATTTCTGGCGAAATGTGTGTTTTTAGTTTTTACTAATATCACATAAATTTTGCGATCGTTAAAAACACTTGGAATTATTATAACGCATCTAACTTATTTTTTTCTAGAATATTACTTGGCTCACTTGACTTCTCAGTAGCTCATATGTTCACCAAGTATATTTTTTTATTCCACTTTTATCGTATATGTGATAAAACATTTAGTGGAATAAATACATTATTAATTTATATAAGAAATTGATACTCATTCTCATCATTACATAATAAACATTTGCGTATTGTTTTAACCACTCAATGCAGTGGCGTAACAATAAGTTTTGTTGCCCAAGGTGGACCTTGATTTTGAAGTCATCACCACCCCCCCTTAATCATTCCTTTAAAAATAATTTTAAATTTAAATGAATAGTGGTAGATTGATAGTATCCTTGTAACAAAAATATTTAGTGAGAAATGAAGTTTAATGTGTGCTAATTGTAATTATATACATTTACTACAAATAATACGTCCACAATTTTCTGTTCGAAATTTTCACCCACGAAAAAAAACAACCCCCCCTTTCCTTTTTGCTACTCTACTGAATCTATAGCTACGGTTTACTTAAAAATTTCACACAATGAGAGTACCGAATGGCACAGAACAGTATGGAAAAAATAAATGCCGAGGCGTAACGCAATAAGACCATAAAATGAACGAATTGCTGAGGATTACGACAAAGTAACCGTTGTAATAACAACACGAGTCCAGAAATTTACGCCCTAGTAAAAGGGATACAAGATCGCGCAAAAAACCAGACCGCAACAGGACAAATTGGAGGGATCTTGGTGGGTTAATAAGGCTCATTTATCCCTAATAATAAGATGGTGCATAATTTATATAATAGCATTCCATCGTTGCTTATACACAAGTCAAGCTATTTTTTGAATTTTTATTCGTGTTATATATTTTAATTGTGAAATGAAAATTTACTGATAGAATGTAAATATAGTTGAAGTTATTAATTTATAAAATTACAGTACATGACATAACAGCTGACGCCAATTCGCCATGTACTTGAAAAATATTATAAGACAAAATATAAAATAAAAATACACAGTACATCAAATTCAACATAAAAAATCAAGAAATACAAAAGAAAAATTTATCAAACAGTTCACAAATACCATCACCAAAAATGTCCACTTCTCTAGGCAATGCGTTGATTAGTCGAACGGCCCTTGGAACTGGTGACTCATACCTCCTAAGCGAGGTATAAGTTTTTAGAAATAATGTTTATAATAATTATAGCTGTTTGCATAAGACCCATATGTTTAACATTTTCCTATAAATACTGAAATTCACAATATATATCAAACTAGTGACGGATACAGAAATTGCCCCAAGAGGGGGACATGATACATAAATAATACATTAATTTTTTTTTTGAACCATGTCCGCTCCCAATCTGATGCATATGGACTCCTTATGGAGTTTATCTCAACAGAAATGTTTCTACAAGAACTGCTTGTTACTCAGTTGCTCAACCTCTCTTTTTCCAAAGAGATTAGGGATAGAAGGATTGAGCTAGGACAGGACAAGTTGGTAAACTAGTCGCTCTCGATACGCCCCGTTCATAGGATAGGATGGGTGGGAAAGAAGAATTCATAAACCGATTGAAAAATCAATTTATAAAACTGTCCGTACCGGGAATTGAACCTGTGCCCGTAAACGAAGCCAACAACGTTGACCACTCGGCCACACACGCGGCAATAGTCAATACATAATTAAGTATACATTTTATAAAACATAGTAAACTAAACAATTAAATAGCCCATTTCACAATAGCCCATTAATAAATTAGCCAAAAAGGATTATTGCATTATGTGAAATAAATAAAACAATTTTTGTACTAAATCCACTTTATCTATCAAATATCAGAACAGGATCATCAGTTTATAATGCTCGCGTTGAGTGAAACCGATCCTGATATTCAATAAACTACTCTAATAAAAAACAGTTTTTTATATATTGGAAGAAGTTTCTATTTATTTATTATATTTTTTACAATTAGGGATTGCAATTAGCAAATCCGGGATCTTGGTATTTTGGCTAGGAATAATATCGAATTACCGGTGTTAAAATCAGGGCTGCGGAGTCGTGTAAAAAACGACTCCATTATCTTTTTCATCTTCAGTCAGCCTAGCATGCAGTGGAAATACTATGGACTCATGTGGTTTGAATAATTTTTAAAATAGATCTGAGTCGTATGACTTTTCCGTCTCCAACTCCAACTCCGGACAAAACCCCCGACTCCACGACTCCCGACTCCAAATCCGAAATTCCGGAATGTCAGTACAACTATAATTATAACTCTACAAATATTTAACGACGGCTTGTTCAACAAATATTAAATTTGAAAAAGCTTTAATGATATCAGGATTTTTACATTGATGAGCTGGTCTTTTGTGGTTTTATTTTATTTAAACAACCCAATAAATTTAAGCAACATTCTTTTATGTTTAAAGTGCGATGCTTGTTTTAGTATCGATATTTAGTAAGTAAAATGTCGAATTTGCAGTATTGATTTACAATATATTCTATTTCTATATATTTTATTTCTGCTATTTTTTGTTTATTTTTGTAATACAAATATTAATTCATTCGCCCGGTATTGAAATCTCTAATAATAATTTACAATGAATTTTGATTGTCTTTCTTGTCGAATGTTTTACTTGAGTAAAATCTTTCATTTAAATATACCAACCTAAACGTCCCCTAGGTCGTATAAAATATTAATTACTTTTATCAAAATGGGGTCTATAATGATCAATGAAGATAATTTTAAATGACTTCGCTAACTAGCTACTTTGATTTAAAAAAATATCTTCAGGTAAAGTTTTCCAATTATAAATTGAATCCAAAGTACCCATAAAATTATTCAAATAATCAATCTAGTAAGATGAACACTAAACGTGTCGCTGGGTATCATAGAGAAAAAATACCTTCTGATTTTTTATTATCATTTTAATGAACTCTAATAAAGTATCAATCTGTCATCTCATTAAATATTTGAGTTGGCAATTATCATACAGATACTATCGTCGGTTTGCTGCAAAAAGTCATTGTGTGACATTTTTATCAAAACGGAGTTGTATTAACCAAAGTGTTTATTTTTTCATTTTGAATATACTCAAAACGTCACTTTATATTTAAACATTAACAAGTACTGTCAAATTACATTTTTTTTGCTGTAAACTTTATGGAGATTTAAGTTCTAGTGAACAACGAAGGTTTTCGAGTCTGCTTCACCGCTGATCTTTTGATTATTTTTTTTTAAATTTTTTATTTATAAAAAAAAAATATTTGGCATTACAGCTTACGCCAATGCGTCAAATACTTTAAAGTTGAAAGATCATACGAGATATACTCGATGAGAATTTTCAAAAGTCACATGAGATAAACTCAAGGAGAATTGACTTCACAAACACCCATGTCTTAGATCTCAAATTAAAATTGAAAAAAATCCAATTTTGACATTGACCTTACCGGGAATCGAACCTAGACCCACCTGGTCGGTAAAGCAAGCTCTAACCAACTAGACCACAGCGGGCGATTATTTACCATCGCTGCCGATGGAAGGGCGTGATCGTTACAGATGTGAATAATTTTTAATAACGCCAGTTCCCTGAAACGTCATTCTTAAGACTCTTACGCATTGTCTTATCATAGTTGTAAAGATAAGAGATCGTTGGGTTATAATGTTTTCCTACCTCGCTGTTAATCTTTTGAGAGATTTCACAAACGAAATCGCGGATGGAAGGTGTTTTCAAGTCTCTATAAAAAATCGAGCTTAACTTTTATGTTTTATTACATGCACATACCAGAATAAAAGACATCATTAAGAATTTTACGTATTTCTTGCAGAAATCAATCGAATGATTTCTTGCATCGATTCTTAAATGTTAAACATAATAGATATGTGTGAGATCAATCAAAATTCAATTTAAATCAGATTGTAAAGTCTAAATAGTGTAGACGCTTTTTCTTTCACTTTTTTCTAATGTTTGTTTTGATCGTTACAACAATAGAAAAAAAGTGACTTTCTAACATAAACATCATGAAAAAGCTTTGAAAAGTAATAAAAAAAAAACTGCCATATTTGAAAAAAATAAGTTTATATCCCATATACGTACATAGTTTTGTATGTATGTGATCTATATATACCTTCTCGCAAATCTGATTCTAAAAAGATGACGTACTAAGAGCAATCAGCTTACTATTAGTTCTACACTTTATGATTTTTTTCCTATTCTCTCTAAAAAAAATGAGGTTGATCGACAAATTAACAAACAGTTCTCTAGAAAGAAATTTATTAAATTTAATTAAGCGTCTATAAGCGATTTACATTGAAAACAAACGTGAGTTAAAAAGCATGTATAGACTATTTTATAAAATGAAATTTTGTTGCGGTGATTTCGTTATCAAAGGTTAAAATTAATTTCGCAGTAGTTACAACAAAAAAATAATGAATTTGATTTTTCTTATAAAATGAATCACAATTTGAATCGGTTGCAGAACTGAACACACCCATTGAAACTTAAATTTAACGACGTAAAAAAATTGAATGAAGATTAAGGTGTAGTCCAAAATATTATATAGGATTTAATTAAATGTATTTTAATAATGCGATTACACGTCAGAAATATTACGTCAGTGGACAGTTGATAATAAAAAACTGGAAAAATAATCTAGTTTTAAATTTTAAAGTGAATTAAACTATTTTTTTAGCTGTAATATTTTTTCATGCTATAAAAAATAAAAAAAAATCACACGCGCGTGGCGTAGCAGACACGCAATAAAAATTCATAAAGTAATTATCTGCGGGGCCGAAACTCAAACAAAAATCAAAATATGTATACCTCTGAATGTATGTAGGTTTTATGTGACCTCTTTAGCCTTACTGCCCTCACCTCTGATATTAAATATGTCCCGCAGCTTGGAAACTTACTATTAAATATTTTTTTATACCCTTTCATTATCGTTCTAAAAAGATTTAATATACAGTATTTGGTATTTCGTTCGACAGATTGTAAAAATTCAACGGAAAAACTGGCAGCAAAACTCTAAATTTAAATTATCAACATGATAAATTAAGCCATATGTATGTTTTGTGACTGAAAAGCAGAATAGGGCAAGTCACAAAACTGAAATATTCACCAGAGCAATTAAAACTATTTTTAACTATTTTTTTATATATGACTCTCAATGTGGAGAGTTTGACCGCATAATGTAAGTATGTTAAGATGTGTTTTTCTACGATCACTGTTTGTTACTCAGTCACTCAATCACTGCGATAGTAGTAGGGATAGGAAATAAACGGTTAGAACAGGACTCTAAGGAAACATCTCTCTGTCTGTATACTTAACTTATTTTTGTCAATTTTGTTACTTGACAACTTTTGCCGTTGATGTTAGTTCTTTTACCTATTTTAACTTTCGAATCATCAACGATACTGGCTTCGGTTGTGGTGTTGTTGTTCCATCGATTCATAGATTTGTGTTTGAAGGTATGGAAAAATGTGGTTTTGTGTCTTACCCATGCGATCCCAGAAACTGGGCGAAACGAACGATTAGCTAACCACTTCCCATATCGTAGTCTTGTCCTTTTTTTTGTGGTTGAACGACTGAATATCAAACAACTTATTTTGGGATAAACTTCACAAATATCTATTATATATCGACTGTGAAAAGGAAAAAGGACGTAACCCACTGTTTTTTCAAAACACGTTTTTTTAGATAATCACAATGTATCACAGTTGATACACGTTCTGTCAAAAGGACCCAAGCTGCAAATTCCGAATTAGTATCTAAATTTAGCTTTTAAGTTTGAAAAAGATGACCTTGTAAAAATTTAAAACCAATAAAAAAGACTGAAATAAAAGTTTTTCCTAGACAATTTCTTTAATTAATATTAGATTATGTCAATTAAACACCAGTTTAGAAGTCTCCGTGCACTTCAAGGTTGTGTATAATTCATAATTTGCATATAACTCAAAATCATCAAAACACGTTTTTAGCGCCTCCTGTAAAATTTGATATGTGTGGGTTACGTCCTTTTTCCTTTCCACAGTCGATATGATATGTCATAAAAAATATGTATCACTGATTTTTCAGACAAACTATGATCATGATTTTTTTTGTCATATCGTGTAACATTATTTCAATACACACGTCAAACTATCGTTAACACTGTGTAATTATTGGGAGTTATTTTAAAATGTTGAAATGGTTACAAAAACAAATGTCAAAGTCTTAATGCGATGTAATTGCCAGTTTCTTTTTATGATTCAAAAACAATCCAATGACTGGTTTTAAAGATTGATAAGGAAAATGCCTTTTGAAAAAATCATTCCGCTTTATCCTTTGAAGTGGGGCTTCTTTGCAGTGGAAAAACACGATAAATATGTAAATACTTATCCACTTTCCGGCTTTATCGGAAATCCCCATCATTCGGAACTTACATAAGCCCTTATAACAGAATCCCAACGAGGCTAGATGCGAATGTCACATTGACCCACTTGTACAAGATGTTTGGTACTAAGATCTTTTTACAAATGAGCTCAGATCAAAGAACGTATTCTGAACCAAGCTTGTACGCCCAACGGGGTATTTTTTTTATACCCACACACTTTTACATTTAAATGCATGTTTAATATTAATTAATAAAAACACAATAATCCCTTGTACTTCATTCCACTTTATTTAATACGTCAGGACCGGTTTCGCTCATTGCGAGCAATGTCAACTGATAAGATTTATAATTTAAAAATGCTATTTATACAAAATTGAAAAGTTATACACAACAATAGGCATTGAAAAGAAATTGCCAATTACATTAAAGTGATTCTAAAAAAACACAAAATTAAAATGTTCAACACATCTAACATATAATTAAAAAGTCATCCCAGATTAATAAATTCAGAATGGCGATTGAAAGTAATTACAAACATAATTAAAATTTGGGAAATTTTTGACAAAGTGATAAAATGCTACATTAATAAAGTGAATATGCTTAATGATAGTTTTATGTTTTCCCCGCTTCCAAGTAGTTGGTGTGTTCATAAATTAAACAAAATCGACAGCCAGGAAGATCCTGAAAAGTAAATTTTTCAAAGACCATATCAATTCTAACAAAATAAATCTTATCTTATCAGTTATCTTATCACTTATTATTCTTATCAGTTGACAATGCTCGCAATGAGCGAAACCGGTCCTGACATATTAAATAAAGTGGAATGAAGTACAAAGGATTATTGTGTTTTTATTAATATAATGCTTTTCCACCAAGTATTGACAGTGAACACCCTAAAAGTGAGCATGTTTAATAATCCTCGTAATCTGGGTTGAGCTTAATTTCGGTTAATTCTTGTTTTTTGTTATAAACAATCATTGCTTTTGGCAGTTATATCGCTTAATGCACATTTAAACACAAAAACTATTTGAACAATTGTTACTCACTTATTAATAACTACTAGATGGCTAATATAATAATATAATAATCTAATATAATAATGGATAATAATCTGTTAAAATATCTTGAATGTGTCTTAGTTCTGGAACAGAAATTGATGTGATTAAAATAACACTAAGACTTCATTAAAATGTATGACTTAATATGAAGTAAATGTATTTTGTGATGACTTCCTGGTTTTTATATTATGCATTTTACTGGCCTAAAATTAAATGCTAATTATTAAAGATTAAGCAAAAAAAATACAGTAAAAAGGGTTTAAAATTGTACGACTTTTAACTAACAAAAAAGAAACAGTTCTGCTAGTTTGTTTATAATTTATACGTGTTTTGATTGGCTCAAAATTTTATTTATGAAAATAAAAAACCGCTCAAGTCAATTTACTAAAAATATTGGTTGTGTTTCAAAACAATTAATTCACATTTCACCGCTTTTTACTACAATTATACAGACAGACTGATATAACATGAATTGCGATTCTCTGTCCCATTTGAATTGGAATGTAAAATGTAGTTAAAAAAGTAAAAAAATAATACCAACTTCATTTAAAAACAACTTTATACATTGAGGCTTGAATTAGTTTTGAAGTGTAAATATTTTTGATTGAAATAAAGATATATATTGGCATATTCAGATTCATCATAAAAAATGATATTATAATAACTTTATTTGATAATCAGTTATCGCACTATTTCAATTATTTGTTGTAATGCCCTTTTTCTTTGAGACCTTTCTGCAATATGGTTTTATATTTCACAGATTTATTTTAATATACATATTATGATTTTGTAGTAACATAAATCCACAATGAAATATAATGCACGCATCACTAGGTCAATTATTCGGCTACGATTATTTGTCTACGGATAATTCGTCCAATGACGATTTCAGTTATGTTTATTTTTAATGGGCTATCGAATATCAAAAAACTTAAAGCTATAACAGTAGAATTTTTAACGAATTATAAAAATATTATTTTTTGTAATGAAAAAGTATAACATTCTTTAAATAGATTTACCACGCTGACTAAAAATTCTGACTTAACCTAAACTTTCTTTCTATCTTTCATTTACTATTCCCTGTGTCAGAGTAGAAACACTTGCAGTTCTTTTGACGCCCACAGATATTATAAATAGTTGATTTTTAATAATTTTGTTATTTACTTGTTTACAAAAAAAAGTCATCAAAAATACTTAATACAATAAAATTATTCAAAACAAATGCATTATTTATTTTACAAAATGAAAGTCATTGAGACATTAAAAATAATCTTAAACAAACCACGATGGAAAAATAGACTCAAATAAAAAAATATACAATATATGGTTTTAAATCTTATACTTTTAAATTTTAATTGTAAAAAAATTGTACATTTACATACGTTTGATCACTAACGGCTCGTTTTCGCTTTAGGTATTCAAGTCTTATTTGGCATCTGCTGTGGCCCAGTTGGTTAGAGCTTGCTTTACTGATCACGTAGGTCTAGGTTCGATTCGCGGTAAGATTTTGGACAGTGAATTTGAGAATTATTCAATTCAAAGTTGTGATCTGGGTGTTTATGATGTAAATTCACATTATTTCTTCTTCTCCCATCCTTTTGATCCTTTAATAACTGGATGTTGCAATAGCGACCAGTCAACCACTAGTCCTTTTCTAGCCTTATCCTTATTTCCCCACTACTCACTCTGAAAAAAAGTGAGGTTTAGCGACTGAGTAACAAAAAATTCTAATAGAAAAAAAACTTGTGTTGAGATACCACCATTAAGAGGCCATATGTTACACATTGGGAGTGGACATGGATTAAAAAAATTCAAGTACAGGAATGAAATTTAGCTGACTTTAAACGTATTGAACGATTTAAATTTGATGTTAAAATTCTATCAAGCATATTCTGTCGTTATTTTGAATTATGGGACTATCAGAGGTGAAGTGAGCCAAATGGTATTTTAGAAAAAAAAATAAGTTAGATCTGTTGCGTCTTTATTTATCATAAGCGTGATATAACTTTAATAAAAACACATTTAAATAGTGCTATCTCCGTAAAATAAAAATATAAATTCCACCATAACACCAAATAAAGAAGTAATTATAAAGTTTTACCATTAAACTAGTTGACTCACTTCACCTCTCGAGGGCTCATATATGTATAGCGTTTTGTTTGGATTTACTTACATTTTGAGTATTTTTTCATCCATTATTATATTACCAACCAAAAGGTAATGCATTTATTTGCTTAAATACAACTGTGGATCATTTGACAAGCAGTAGTTTTATTAATATTTTAAACAATAGCTTGTAGTCAAAAATCTGTTGTTTAAAGATGGTAATATAATGAAGTATTATTGGTCTAAACACCTTTTATCCCAAAATTGAAATGTTACTAAATTTGTTTAGACTGTGTACTGTTAGCAATAGACATCTAATATATAATTCATTCAACCTTATGCTCTTATATCAGCTATATTTGGAGCAGATCTCACAGTGGCTTTTAAATGTCTGGTCATTTTCTAGTCGAGCACACGAAAGCACTGCGACTTTTCAATTGACTACCGATGAACATAAACATTTTTACTGACTCATTTTGTATTTCCGTCTTAATTTTGCCATATTATTAATCCTTTTGTTTTTTATGAAATTATTTATGAAATCTGTTTTTATACTTTCATAAAATATGATTTATTCAATTAATATCTTAAAATATTCTATTTATTTCCGTGCATGTGCGAATTTGCTGATACATTTCAAGATACATAAATTCATTAATTTTGTTTTAGTTTTGTACAAAATCTTTTCTTTTAACCATGTCTGCTCCCAATGTAGTGGACTCGCAATGGAGCATATATAGTATAACAGATGAGTTTCTACGGGAACTGATGGATACTTTTAATTTTTATACTTCAAAACGTGTAAGGATATAAAGATAAGGCTAGGGAAGCATTTATGGTTAGTTAATTGCTCTCGCTCTGCCCTGTTTATTAGGATAGAATGAGTGGTATTGGTAATTCAAGAAATCGCATATATACATGTCTTCGAACAGAAGTCGATTGACAAATCGATTTATAAAAACTGACCGTACTGTTCAAACCCGTGACCTATGTGTTCTAATCAAATAGCGTTGACCACTCGACCACGCAGATGACATAAAAAATGTCTGTATTGTTTTGTACAAAATCTAGAAATGTTTTAATGTTCACTTAAGAAGTGCTAGACAACTGTTTGCTGTTTAGACATTTTCAATTATTTGTAAGGTTTATAATAAGAATAAATGCACATAATTCATCAAACTATCCTAGACTTCATCGGTAATGCTTCAGTTTTGACACAACCATATAAATAAAGTGTATGATGTAATTGATTGACTTAGCATTTACTTGGTAAAAATCTATTAAAACAAGGAGAAAATATATAAGTTATCATTTCTAAAAGAGTTGTATGAATGCTTTCGATAACTATTTTGGCGTCACGCAATCGTTAGAATTATATTTAAATGACATGAAGGCAAAATAATTATACCATCCAACTCATATAATTCTTGTTTGTAGATACACCCGCGATGTTATGTAATATACACAAATGTCGGCTTGAATATTTTTTTTCGAAACTGCCGTGTTGTTAATAAAAAGTTATCTCACAGCCATGAATTTTAATAATAAATTAAACTTTTTTTCATTTAAAACTGATACCTATCCGAAAAATTTGTAAATATATCCATTATTATTCAAAGTGATTTATTAAGATTTATGTATTATTTCCAAAATTGAAAACAAACACCGCTGAAATAGTTTGCGTAAACATATCCATTGCCGAAGCATTGCGTGACAAAGTAAAATAAGACATTATTTATTAATTAGTTTTGTTTGTTATTTCTTGTCGCAACTGTTGCCCGTCATAAAAATTAATTAAAACAACATTGTATACAAGTTTTCTTTTTCGGCGCCATAATCCGTCACAATACGATCGCCAGACGTCACTTTTTCCATTTCGAAAATGGAATAGGAGAGGAACGCCAACGCCAGGCGGGCAACTTTTAAATTAAAAATTTAAAATGCAAAATGGCAGCGAAATAAATAAATACGCCACCACATTTCGCGGGCGCTCTCCTTAAGTTTCCCCATTTAAAAATAAATAGCCGGTAATAAGCAGAGGATTAGGAATAACATATAGCCTTGGCCGACAAATAAAAATGCGAAATAACAAGAGCAGTTATGCAAAATAAGCATAATAAACAAAAATAAAAATGGCGGCGCCGTAATCTGAAGATGTAGGAGATTGGTTCGTATAATGAATCAGGGAGCATCTGGAGATATAAAATTCTTCAATGCAACGCGCATTCAAAGTGCAAACAGAAATAAATATAATAATGAGCGCACACTTCTTTATAAACATTATAAACAAGAAAACAAAAAGAGAATTGTTGTCAATTTATTAAATAATCTCTCATCCACTCTAATATCATCCTATGACAGGATGTATTGTGTATCTCTTCTATGTCGGTATATATAGCTAAGTTAATGCAAGTTCAAATATAGTTCTGATGAGTTCCGAAATAGTTTTCAACCATATAATAAATGATTTTCTTAGAACTAAAATGCTTTGATATATTTTTTATTTTATTAAAATAGAGTTCTACGAAGTAAATAAATATACAATCAATAGAATAAAAATAACAACATAAAGAGTTGTTGTTAAACGGGCTAACGTTTTGTTTTAATTTTATTTAATCGACAAAAAATCATTTGTTTTTAGTAAAAGTCACTCTCAATCGACTATTTTTTATAAAACCGTTTTTTAAGAGAAAAAATTGGCACTACATTTGTTGAATGGCTAATGCGTCAAATATTTTGATCTTGGAAAATCATACGAGGTAACATAATGAAAATTGTTTATAAATTAGTCAAATTCAACTAGAGGAGAAAAGACATCACACATATCCATGTCCATGATCTCAAATATAAATTGATTCATCTAAATTTGATATCGACTTGAACATGACCCCAGACCAATCACTAGAAGAAAGCTCTTACCAACTAGCCCGGAGATTCTTAACCTTGAGCTATTTTCATTCGCCCTTACAATGTACATATTAAAAAATACATATAATTGATAATTTTTTTTAAATTCAGATTATCATTTTATTAAATGAAATCCACCGTCAAAGATCGCACTCACCGTGCTTAACTAATTTTAAATATATATTTTTTATCGTTTATTGTATTCACTTATATTATATATCACTTTTTATTTTGAAACGTAATATTTTTTTAATAAAAACACAATATTCCTATAAACTTCATTCTACTTTATTTAATAGGTCAAGACCGGTTTCGCTCACTGGGAGCATCGCCAACTGATAAGAAATATAATTTAACAATGCTATTTATACAAAAATGAAAAGTTGGAATCAAAGAAATTACCAATTACATTATAAGCGATTCTAAAATAACACAACATTAAAATGTTTAACACATCTAACATATAATTAAAAAATCATCCAAACACTCTAAATTTATTAATCTTTTGTGATGTTTTTACTGCTTTTGATATCAGACGACTCAATTAGTCTTACTCGATTATAATTAAATAGCTCTGTGTATATTGAAATTCCCATAAGTTGATGAGCGTAACCAGTCCTGATCTGTAATATTAAAAAATATTAGCTGTAAGCCCGTTGCCTACGGCGGGAGGATTTTTTTTGCATTATAAAAAATCAGAAACTTACTCATGGAATACACCAGAAGATATATACTCAATTAATTCTACAAATGGATTTTTTTGGACATATGTAATTGGGATTTTTAAATAATAAATTACATATTGAATCAGTACAAAAAGATGTTTTGGAGTGCTCGATATTGTAAATAAAAAAAGGACTTTTTTATATGAAATTGCTTTATGTCATTATAAAACCTTTCTATCATTGAAATACCGTAATTTTTCAGTTAAAGATAAGATCATACATGTTTGAGCACGTGTCTACAATAAAACACGGCAGCGAACGAAGTGATAACTTTAACAAAAAGTTCCGAGTCTTCGATCAGAGATAATCGTGCGATAATGATTTCCTTTATAAATTGAAAGTTCTTGTAAAGAAAAAACGCGCGATGCGTTAAACGAATTCAACTTTCCATTGAGAATCTACTGGCAAAGAGTTTCAAAGCGATTGAGGGAGGGAGAATAAAAGGGGCCACTACTGATTTAAGGCGCTGTAAGTGTTAGTATGTTATGTAGGGATGAAACTTTTTCTTTGCCATCATGGTAAACTTGAAAATGATTGTTTTTTTATGATTATTTGTAAATTGTCCTGGAAAATCCAGTAGAAACAATTTTATGGGTAGGCATTTAAACTATTTAAAAAAATCGCTTTCCGATGAAAAACCTAATACTTTGAAGATTCAAAACTGCTTTTTAAACAATACGAGATTTTTACATCAGCCAACTTATTATCACTTGCTTGAAGAAAATAGCTTTTTATTCGTTATCACGATTAATAAGATAGTCTTACGATTTTCAATATTGTAAAAATATTAATAAAAACACAATATTCCTTTGTACTTCATTCCACTTCATTAATTAGGTCAGGACTGGTTTCGCTCATTGCGAGCATTGTCAACTGATAAGAAAAATATATAAACAGTGCTATTTATACAAATTTAAATTGAAATAAAAGTTGTAAGCAACTATTGACATTATAATTACATAAATTTAAATGCTTAATACCTATAACATACAATTTAAAAAAAAAAACATAAATAGCATTGTTAAATTATATTTCTTATCAGTTGACAGTGCTCGCAATGAGCGAAACCGGTCCTGACCTAATTAATAAAGTGGAATGAAGTACAAAGGAATATTGTGTTTTTATTAATACAATGCCTTTCCACCAAGTATTGACAGTGAACAACCTAAAAGTGATTGTAAAAATAAACATACCGTATTTTTGATTGGTTCGGCGTTTACTTTGAGGACGTTAATTTTTTACATTAAATTATAATTGATAACATTGTTATGATGCTTCTCAAAGATGCAAAACATGTGTCACATTGTGTTATGTAATAAAGTTATACTATTTATTCTTTTAATAAACACACCCTTTTAAAAATTAATACTCTCTATTGATATCGACATGATAAAATTAAACATTTAAAATTTTCACTGAAACAAAAATATTTTTTTAATCCTTTTACAACCACCAACAACAAAATAGTCTGTGATATTTTCGAGACCCATACAACGTTAGAAACACAAAGTGAGCAAAAAACAGTTAAATTCAATATAAATGTTGTAGCTCAAAGAAGCTCAGAGTAGTTGGCAAGGCTAGATTTTAGTACATTAGAATATTGATTTAATAACAATAGAAACTTGCTTTATTAACAATAGTTAAAAAACACGATTTTTTCCTAGCAACAGCCAAACGATTCCTGCATTATACACCCAATATCATAGCATGTATTTACACAAAAGGGTGAAAGTAAATGATATAAGCCACATCATCACTTAAGTGATTTGTGTAATAGAAAGATTAAGAAAACTTAAAAAATGTTACTAAATTACCGTTTAAATACATCACTATCCACACTATATATTTACTATAGTGTATTATAATATTTAATGATGAATAAAAAGGTATCCAAAAAAAGTTTATTAAAGGCTCTCATTTAAGAATCACTGTTTAGATTGAAGAATTAATATTATTAATTATGTGATTGGTTAAGTATTTATTTTATTCCATGTCCACTCCCAATGTAGAGCATATGGTCTATCTCAACAGAGTGTTTGTGAGTGAACTGTTTGTTGCTCAGTTGCTTAATCTCTATTTTTTTCAAAGAGGAGAGAATTTGAATTCTATTGCAGCTTATGACGTATTGGTTGCTCTTTGGAAGTGACAGAAGTATGTATTCTAAAATATTTTTTATAGTTTACTCGATACTACCAAATTAAGACATAGTGAACTCTGGAGCTAGGGTATAAATATAAACATACATTTGAATCGTTCAAACTATGTACATTCTCACAAATTTTGTCACTAACGACCCGGGTTTCGCCTTTCGGCATCTTCAGGCATTCAAGTGCACGGATGAACTTGAACTGACGCTTAGCAAATGAAAGTTTCGTGTTTATATAAGATATAAATGCATCACTGAGTCCAAAGCCATTGCTGGCGAAAAGGATGAGCCCATGGGAATGCCAACAGATTTGAGTAGTGAGCAGTTTCAAGAATTATATAATTTGTTTGTCGGCAAAGGTTTTATGATTATATGATTTTATGATTTTATGGTTATATAGGGTATAGAAGTGGGATGTGGGAAAGTTTGATATTTCGTTTAAAAGTGACTCAGTGATGCATTTATATCGTATATAAACACGAAACTTTCATTTGCTAAGCGTCAGTTCAAGTTCATCCGTGCACTTGAATGCCTGAAGATGCCGAAAGGCGAAACCCGGGTCGTTAGTGACAAAATTTGTGAGAATGTACATAGTTTGAACGATTCAAATTTAATATTGAAATTCCACCAAGCACCTTCAGTCGAAATCTTAAATTATAAACATACATGTTTGTGTAATAATGTTAATAAGCTACTCAAATTATTGTAAAGGCAATTAAAATTGAAGAAAAAAAATACATTTTTATTGCCATTAAAAAATCGCATCGCCTTGGCATGACCCTGCAAAGGATTTATGTTAAAAATCCTAAGAGAGTCTCATACCTTTGTCGTATTCCCAAGAGTCGACCGTCTCTAAAAACACAATCCGTCCACCGCATACGTGACTACTGACAACTCATTTTGGCCAAACAACACTTTTATTGGATGTGTTGTTGACCTATCTCGATGTGATAATGTGTGTAAAGGTGTCAACTACATTTACACTGAAACCTGCTTACCAACAACAAACATTTTATAGTGCTGAGAACTTTTAGATTTAGATTTAATCATGGTAAGTATGTGTGTCGGTACCGTAGGAAAGTAGCGACGCTCTAGGGCCGGGATGACAAATAAATAGCACGCGTGCCAAGCTTTGCCCGCAAGGGATTTTTGATGGTACCATACAATATTCTACATATGCATAGTTTAAATTGAAACATTTTTTTATTCGTTATGCAAAAAAATAATTTATGGTATTATATTACGGAAAATTTTGATGGAGGTATTTTAATCCATGTCTACTCCCAATGTGAAGCATATGGCCTCATTATGGAGGTATCTCAACAGAAGTTTTTTCTACGAGAACTGTTTGCTACTCAGCCGCTCAACCTTATTTTTTTTAAAAGGGAAAGAATGATAAGGCTAGAATAAGACTAGTGGTTGACTAATCGCTATTGCTACACCCAGTTATTAAAGGATCAGAAAAATGGGAAGAGAGGAAATAGTGTGAATTGACATCACAAACACCTAGTCTTCGATCACAACTTTGAATTGAATAATTCTCAAATTCACTGTGATCTGAACGGGAATCGAACCCAGATCTGCGTGATCGGTAGAGCAAGCTCTAACCAACACAGAAGGTGACGTGAGAGGTGTTACCAACATTTATATAATTTTACACACACAATTATTTCAATATAAATAATATATATGAGGGCTCGGAAAGTGATAATTTTCATAATCGTAAAATGTTTTATTTTTTTTGTACACAAAAATTCTGAAAACAGTAATGTTATACTTTTTTATAAGTGTTATCTTGTTTTTTAATATATTTTAAATTATTTTGTGAAATCCGCCTAAAAGCTGCGCGTTTGCTACACAGAATTATGTAAAACGCCGAGTTTGTTACACACTCGTATATAATTTTTCAGAGATGTACATGTAAAACGCTTATTTTTTGAAATTTAGTTTACAACCATTTGCAGAAAAGCCAACTCTACATAATAACATATCCAACTCGTTTTAAAAAAAATAGGAAGAATGCAGCAGTCATTCCTTGTTTTCACCTAAACACATAGTATAATATAAATCATGACTAAATTTTTAACTCGATTTCGATTATCCGCGGTGAATGAGTTGCGAAATATTTTGTGTACTTAACACGTCATTAAAAAAAATATATCAAATAAAAAAAATATTTTTAAAAATCTATCTGGATTATTTATTTTATAAATATATATAAATGTTTGAACATGTATTTACATATATATTTAAGTTTGATAACTTTGTTAAATTTGGTGATGTTGCTTACTATTCGGAATGTGTGTAAGATATATATATTTTGTTTTTTTTTTGTAACGAGCAATTATGTTACCAAAATTTGTTTTTTTTGTATGTTATTTTTATTAACTTGTTTATAGATTAACGGCAATACAGAAAAACTTTGACAACCAGTATTTTTTATCAGTCATAGATCAATCAATCAATTAAAAAAAATCAAGTCAATAATCGAAATTTCCCAAAACCATCACAAACTTGTTATTGTTTTAATGTCTACCTGGAACAAAAGTGACTTTTCATTTATAAATACAATGATGCTACGTTTTTTTTTTGAATCACGTTTACTAAAGATATAAAGAAAACGTTGTCTTATTATTATTAACCACTCAGTTTATGTTTTGATACTAAAGCTTTTATAACTGAGGTTACATTTGAAACAGACTAGTCGTTGTCTATTTGCTCTATCAACGGTTAGCATACATTTCTTTTACGTTAAAGAACTCATGCAAATGAATAGATCCGTTGTCGCAGGAACGACTTGAAACGGATACCATAAAAAGTTAATGCGGCTTTCAAACTGATTGAAATTTAAATAAATAAATACTTTAACCTCCTAATAATTTTATTTAAAAAATTATGTTAAAAATTTTCATATTATCACGTAAATTTTTTAAAATACTTAATGTCTATTTTTATCTAATTTAAATACAAAAAATAATAATCCTTCTTTTGGTAGTGGTAACTTACGATTGCTTTTACTCTATTGAACTCAATAATATTATACCAAACAATGAAATCAGTAAGTTACTTGATAAGTCCACAGATAGAAAACATAAAAAGAATGCGATCTGTTTAAAAAAAGGAAAACCGGCTTTTGAATTTGAACAGAACACTCCTAAATATAAACAAACCATCGACAATCTTCGCTCGTGTAGTCGTTGTGAAAATAAAGGTAGAAAATGTCTTTGGAGGGTCTGGGCAATCGGAAAAACGTCTGGAAATTTCCATGCAGCAAAGGCGAAGGAGTATTTCATTGGATGAGATGAAAAGTAAACGAATAGATTTTTCTTATCTGTCGGATATAATAAATTATTCCCGATCCGGTGAATCGATGTCTTATGTTATGGTTCATTTGCGTGATATTTATTACGTAAATATTTTAAATAAATACGCCCTATAGATTATCGAAAAGACAGCCATGATTAATTTGATTACATTATATAAAGAGTAATATTATAAAAAAAAGACCTAAAATAATTATAGTTTTACTTAACACTACGATTCAGTTGGTAAAAGATTATTTTATGCTTATACAATAAAAATAAATATATCATATTTAATGCTAAAACCTTATACTCTTTAATATTAAATGTTTCTTTTATCTGGAATTAATAAATAATACAATATTATTGACCAATATTCCTTGTTGGAAGTTGCGTTATATATTAAATATACAAATAATATTTGATAAATAAAATTTATTTATTCTTTTAAACATGAAAACTTCAAATGAACGACAAATTACGAATGTAATTGTGTAATTGATATCAAAATAATTGACAAGAAAGTCAATTGATAAAGCTCCGTCAAATTCCACTGTAATACTTAAAAATAGTATGTGTCGGAAAAAATAATCGGAACTCACTCGCGACCAAGTGGAATATGTCGATATCCGAAGCAATATTGTTAATCAGTGGCATCCCCAATGGTAGGCTGGTTCTACACTTTGATATGAGAACAAACAATTTTTATCCACGATTTCTCAAAAAATGATCACGAACATTTAGTTTCACCTTCTCAAGAATAATGAAATTCTCATTTTGGCCTCGTATACGTCGAATGAAATATATGGCCATGAAGATTTCTTTTTTAACGTTTAAACTACTCAAGATAAGCATGCCTAAGAGAAAGTTATTCGGATAAAGCCATGGGTAATATTCATACACCCTCATATAGAGAAGTCTCAAAAATTTCTTCTGAATCTTCTCCACCATAAGGGTATATTATCATAATCAATAGTCAGATAGTTTCTTCTTTTTGTTATTCATTGTTAAATTTGAATCGTTCAAACTATGTACATTCTCACAGATTTTGTCACTAACGACCCGGGTTTCGCCTTCCGGCATATTCAGGCGTTCAAGTGCACGGATGAACTTGAACAGACACTTAGTAAATGAATGTTTCGTGTTTATATAAGAAATAAATTTGTCATTGAGTTTAAAGCCATTGCTGGCGAAAAGGATAAGCTCATGGGAATGCCCACAGATTTGAGTAGTAAGTAGTTTCAAGAATTATGTTTATTTGTTTGTCGGCAAAGGTTTTATGATTACATTTATATAGGATATAGAAGTGGAGATCCCGGTAGGTTTGATATTTCATTTAAAATCGAAAGACTATGCAATTTCGCTATATTTATTTCCAAAATTTCCTGGAAAAAGAGCCTATGACTGTCCGTATTTGGGTGTAACATTTTTATCTTTTGTTCCTGATCGAAACCCGGGTCTTTTGTGACAAAATCTGTGAGTATGTACATAGTTTGAACGATTCAAATTTAATATTGAAATTCCACTAAGCACCTTCAATCGAAATTCTAAATTTTTCATTGTTATTTTATTATAAACTTTAACAAAAGATTTAACAACAAAATCACGCCAGTTGAAATAATAAATCAAACTCATTCTTTATATTGTCCAATGCTTTAATAAATTTGAAACACACTCAAATCAACATTACTCCTCATTATCTTCTTTTTTTATATTGAGACGATACAAACAATTTGTAAGCTTACAGTTTCAGTTGGCAGCTGATTAGTTATAATGCTTTGTAATCAGTGTTTCCGAGAGACAAGAGACCACAACCGTATGTCGTGAAATGGATTTGCTATAATTTGATTATTCTTCATTCTTTCGTTGAGACAATAAATGAAGCGAATATTTAAGTTTCAACCAAATTATAAGACGATTTTATTAACATAATTAAAACTAAATAACTATTTTGTTTTTTAAAATACCTACCTATCATTCCAATCCTAAAAATAATGAACGTATCGAAAGCGATAAGTTTACTACTCGTTCTGTCTTAGCTCTATATTTCTATATATGTATACTCTACTCTTTTTGAAAAAGAGGTTCAGCAACGGACTAACAAGCAAAAAAATATTTCTTGATATAACTCCAATAAAAAGCCATATGTTTCACATCAAGAGCGTATTCGAGCACACCTTCAACCCCCAAAGATATTTATGAAAATGTTGAGTTTTAAATCAATCTTATTTATCGATTGGCATTCACTTATAAATATATTTTAGTTCTACATTTTTTTTTGTATATAGTTGGTAGCTATTTCAGTCTCACTCCCTCGTCAGAATTAATTTCTTATTTAGCACATTTTATCCAAGCTGGATATACAATAGTAATACTAAGTTGACTTATCTCTTTGGTCTTAAAATGTTTTTACCTTAGGATAAGTTTTTTGCTTTAATGACAAATAGTGATTGTGAAAATTCTTAGGTTGTAAAACAAAGTTTAAAAATTCATATACTAAGACAATATTGTAAATCACGACTCTGAGTTTTTTTCTGTATGACATTTTTTTTATCATGTCTAGCTATTAATTAATTGGGTATGGTGATTGGTCAAATTTCGCATTTATTATAATTCTGTCATTTTTTATTTAATAAACAGTGACAAAATTAATATGTCTGACTAGAGATTTATTCCAAAGATAGTAAAACAGAATCCCAAAGTAGCCACTACAACATAGCGATTATAAAAGCGAAAAATGTATAAATCTCGAAAAAGAAAATGTTAACTTTTTGAGTTTTAATTAATAACCATTTTGAACTTTTACAAATCATTTATAAGGTAAACGCCTTTACAAATTTCTAAAAGCGCTATCATCTTTATTCGGTAAAAAATACGGCTTGATTTATTATGAGTCGCTTTTCCTGAGCTTTTCTTTTGGCAGAGTGTACCATCTCTCAGGTGCCGGCTTTCCTCTATTGTTTGTGAATTGATTTACACCCCTGTTAAGCCTTCTTGTGAGAATTTACTTTTCTATTTGTGTTTCCACCCTCCCCTAGCATCCACCCGCACACCCTGCAAAAGCTCCTTTAAAGAATATCTACGGATCTCTCAAGGTCGGCTCGTATATCCAATAGAGTATTTCGTTTTTGGACCATCTGGAGTTTTGCTTAGAAATATCATTTAAAAAAATCTAGTTTTTCAATCTGATTGTCAACATTCTTAACCAATATTTAAATAATGTATTTTTATATAAAAAAAAAACTTTTTATCGGAATAAAATGATTTATTTTCGTTCATCTATTTTTAACTTATTTATTAATTAAATAGAATAATTATTTTATGACGTTGATTTTTACATTCACGCTTTTCAATCTGATATAAAATAAAAACTTTTTGTCATTGTCACAATCAATTGATTATTAAATGATTTAACATTATGCTTTTTTAATATAAAGCCTGTACCCTATGAAATACGTTTGGAAAGAAATGAAATGAAAATATTACTCAGAGAAAGCGACGAGACGAGAACTACTCTATTAAAAATTTCATTAATTATAATATCCAAGTCCTTATATTAATAATGCTTTTGAAGACTGTCTTAAAATTAGTTTAATCTTTCTCTTTAACATCTCCACTAGGAGTTTGTTTATTAACGCAGTATTAAAAATGAACAAAACAATATTTTTCAAAAAATTCAATCATTTATCGATTTATAAAGTATCACTTGTTTTGCCGAAATTTAAAATTATTATATAGATTTGAAATAATAAAACCAGTGCTAAATTAAAAAAATCAACATTAAAATAAACGATTTTTGTGTACAGCCAATAACTCATAAAATACTTCCTACAAAAAATATTCGAAGTTACCATACCTACCACAAAAAAGAGTCAATTATTAAAAAATTGTACGCAGTGGAAAAAATACTGTTCTCACACAAGATTCATGCTTTATTTATTACGGCTTGATTTTGCTTACCATGTAAGTTTAGTAATAAAGCAAACTTGGGCTTCTTTTTATCAGTACGTTGACGATGTTTTTATGTCAGAAAAACCCGGAATTTACTAGTTTTTTTTATTAACAAATCAAAAAAGACGATCCCAGATAAAACGCGATGACTCGAGTAATCACCATTTAGTTTTATTATATTATTTTTAACGTAAGCGATAGAGACATCTCATTTACAGCATTGATGATGGATTTTTATTTGCATTACCTCAAGTCCTTTAAAAGATACAAGCTGTAAGCCCATTGACCTCAATGGGGGGATTTTTGTTGCATTTTTAAGTAGTCAGAAAATTTACTGGCGTGAAAAATAAATTGTAAATTATAAATAATGTAATTTTTAGAATATTTGAAATGTTTAAGTTTGCCAACAAATATATTTCGTAGAAAAATAAATATACCCCGGGACATATATCGACAGCCCTGCAGTTTTTAAATTGTAAATAATATAATTTTTAGAATATTTGAAATGTTTGACTTTGCTAACAAATATATTTCGTAGAAGAAGAAATAAATCTCGGGACATGTATCGACACTCCTGCAGTATTTAAATTGTAAATAATATAATTTTTAGAATATTTGAAATGTTTAAGTTTGCTAACAAATATATTTCGTATCATGTTTTATCACGGCAACTTTGTTTGTACGGAAAATTTAATAAATTGCATTAATTATTAATTACCAGTTGCTCTTTTCTAGCCACATCCTTCCATTTTTATTATCTAATTCTCGTAGAAAAACTTTTAATAAGATTGTTTATGATTTCAAATGCTCCACATTGGAACCAGAAATAGTAAAAAAATATTTTGATGAAATTCCGATAAACGTTATAATTTTATTCAATACCTAGAATAAATGTAATTTTCTACAGATGCGTTTTAAATTAGCTTAAAAATGTTGATAAATAATGATTCTGAGTATATGTTTTTTTTCTATTTACATTCAATAATAAACGTAAACGAATTTTAAGCATTTAAAAAAACCATTATCTTATAGAATACGTGATTGTTATATATAATTTAATTATTATCGTGGTAATGGCCACCCCCAGGAAACATTGCCACTCTCCTTTTGTTTGCTGCAGGATCATTCAATTGCCTCAGCCTAGGGGTAAATGTGTCTTCTCCAAATATACAAAGTGCAGTCATCTTAACGAAGGTCGTCTTACTCTGCTTCCTTTTTTGGCTTATTGAGGTCTATCTGGAAGAATAGATTTAACTAAGGAACCGAAGCCAGTATCTTGGTTTTTCAACTGTTTTTGTAATACCGATGTGTCATTATTGAACAAGCAATAAACCTAAAGCCATGAGTACTAAATGTTACTTATTAAAATTTGAGAGCTTCTTTTAATCTTCTCAATTTATATCCACAAACATATTTTCTTTAAAATCGTCTACGATTCGCTGTTAACTGATAAAAATCTTTTGTGACTTTATTTGTACATATCTTAAATTTCAAAGTCAGTGTATAATAATTTCTCACAGAAATGCTGTATGTTGTTATATTTGGCGTTGGTTTTAAAATAATTTATTCTGTAAAACTTGTCGCAGAAGTAGGTTAAATGATGATTGGACATATATTAATTTACTTTATTTATGTTGGTAGCGGAATTGCTTAGAAAGAATGCAATGAATGCAATATGCGAAGAGAAATGCAATAAAAGAGAAAAATTTCGTATTGTATAATACCTTAGTTGAGTAATATTTAACGTACTTGCACATTTTAAGCAATAATTTAAAATTTAAAGCTGCAAAAACATTTATCGTCACATAATGTACAAATGATTTACGTTTTTGAATGTTGAAGGATATTATTTGTTCGCGAAGTTTAGGAGAGAAAAAAACTGGCGACCAAAGTTCGCAGCCAAGTTTTATTTCCCTGTTAACACACCTAATAATCTAGGCCATAAATCAGCGGAACCTGAAAACTTTTTTACCCACAAATTAACATCAAGAATTCGAAGATTTCCCCTCGAAAATTTTCCCAGCGATTATCAAAAAGGGTAGAGTTCCAAATAATGGCCCCCCGGGCCAAAATGTGAGATGCGATTTTAAAACACGTATTGTGTTTATTTAAATATACGAAACTTTATCATCTACAACATATTTTATGTATTCATAATGTTGGGCAAGTTTTACTTCGGAAATTGTTCGTTTAACAAATTCACTTCATCGCATCACGGTAAGTTTATTAACTTCGTGGACGCAAATAGCTTCTCGGTAAAACATAAAGAATAACATAGAATGACGACTATTTTTATTTTTGTGATTGTCAGTTCGAAATCAACAGTTAATAAAGTATTATGAAATATTTTTTTTTGTTATGATATTATTATAAAATAACACATTTCACAACACTATTTCGCATCACGTGGCACCTACAAGACGCCGGAATCCTACCGGTTGAAGAAGAGACAAAAGGTTTAATGGTCTCAAGAGGCTTCGACAACATATGACTCAGCCAATTGCTAAATCTTTCTATGACGTAACAGCGCACTTCCTGGTATATTACATCAGCTTCTAGAATCCTTAACCATTCGGTGTCCTAAAATATAAAATATAAAAATAAACAATTTTACTAGTTTTACTTTTTTTCTTAGAAAATCAGTTACTTAAAGATAGAACATTGAGATACAACTTCCAATGAATATCTCAAGTGTTCGTCGAAAGTTGTGATCATAGTATCGACTGTTTATGAATTTTATTTTAAAGTCAAAATCAAAACACTGAAGAAGTATCATAAATAATTGTATGTTAAATGTAATTAATAAAAACCAGGGAGTTAAGTCTTTAATCTATTACTTTAAGAGCGCCGATTTAGCGGTTCGCCAAAACTACTAAACGTCTTCAGAAAGCCTATGACGTCGCAAACTTTGATGTAAGGAAAACTACTTTATGTGATGTATTACCTATATTATAATAAAACTTAGTATAAAATGTACAAAACTGCATTGCTCAGCTTTAATCAGCTTTGTGAAGTTTACGTGCGTTGTGAGATCACTATGAGCATTGTCATTGGGCTTTTTGACTCCAGGGTCTCAATATAACTACAGTAGAGCCTTGATTATCCTAACTTATTAGGGATGAAGGTAGTCCGGATAAGAAAAATTATAACTCACAGGGAAAAATATGTACATTCAGTAAAAATATTTTTAATTAGTCTAGATCAGTGATCTCCAAACTCAGTAAGGATGTGAGCTACTTTCAGAAATTGAAATTGTCTGGTGAGCTATCTATACATATTCACTTTTAAGGTGTTCACTGTCAATACTTGGTGGAATGGCATTATAATAAAAATAATAAAACATTTTTAGTACTTTTTCCACATAAAATTTATTAGATCAGGACCGGTTTCGCTCATCGCGAGCATTATCAACTGATAAGAAAAATACATAAACAGTGATATTTATACAAAATTAAATTGAGATAAAAAGGTGTAAGCAACTATTAACAATTTAAAGGATTAGCAAATTAATTTTGTATAAATATCACTGTTTATGTATTTTTCTTATCAGTTGATAATGCTCGCGATGAGCGAAACCGGTCCTGATCTAATAAATTTTATGTGGAAAAAGTACTAAAAATGTTTTATTATTTTTATTACTATACATATTCCTTCTTAATTGTTTTTTATCATCGGCCTTTATCGTATCATATCTATATATTAATAGTCGATAATGTCTGTTTGTTTGTTTGAGCGAGTGAGTGAGTAAGTGAAAGATGTCCTCGATTTCACATCTTCCAGTCTCCACTTTTTTATTCGTACTAAATTCTATATATTAATAGTCGATAAAATAATCACTCGCTTTTCACTTTTCACAAATGTGTGCGTACTGATGTCCTCGAGTCTTTTTCTTCTTCTACGAAATGTATTTGTTTGCGTACTTGAAAATTAATAGTTAATGAAATAAAATAAAATTAAATAAAACAAAATAAATTAAAATTAAATTAAATTAAACTAAATAAAATTAAACACAATGCAACAAAAATCTCACGTTGCTGGGCAACGGGCTTACAGCTAGTATAATATTATTATATTACTTAAAATAAATTAGAACATGAGATTTTCTAATGAACCATGAAATGCGTACTTTAACTATTTATTTCCAAACAAAATAATGGTTGAAAAATAATTGTGTGTAAAAATAAATATAAAAGTAAAAGTAAAAATAACGAATAAAAATAATTAGTGGAAAGAATGGCATTCACTTTCCTCCACATTTTTTTCAATTCTCGGTGAGTACATTGTCACTACGATCCGAATGCATCAAGATGTACATCTGTGAGTCTGTTTTTATATTTACTCTTAAACACCTTCATAGTGGAAAACATTGATTCACATAAGTAGGTAGAACAAAATAATGCTTTAAGTTTGAGCGCAATTCGAACTAAAATTGGATACTTTTTGTTTGAGACGAAACGCCATACAGATTTTGTAGTTGTGGCAACACTCTTAAGCAACAAATCACATTGAAATTCTATGAATTCCATTTCTGATGAAGAGCCATCTTCTTGAAATTATTCGACGATACAGCTGAAAAAATAATATTACAACGGTAACCTTCTAAGCATTTCGTTGAAATTTAGCTCAATTTTTTTTTATTTTCCGAGTTAAATAATATTTTTTTAAAGACAAATTTATAAATATGATAAAATATCCTACGCGAGCTCCCGAAAAAGCCTCGGCGAGCTAACGATTGGCGATCATTGGTTTAGATTTACATACAACTTCGATATTGAATTATATTTTATTAAGAAATTCAATTACTGATTTTTGCTTAAAGCAGTAAGCTGTTATTTTTGATGTTGCCAAATCACGAATATTATAAAAACATATAAGTTGTTCTGAGTTACTCTTCTTGGCTCTGAAATTACTTAATGGCGACATCAAACACAGAAAATACTTCAAAATTTGTAAGACCAAGATCTATTTCCAATGAAAATCTCTTCATCGTCTTGTTCCTCTGAGGTTGATATTTCTTTGATTATTTCATTGATGACTTTGATGAATCGTTCGCATCGCAATTTAACCACTTGATTAATTATTATATGTCAAATTAAAAAATTTATGGATACCATCACGTACGTAAACAACAGTGGACGCACTTTGCCACGTGCAAAACAGCAAATTCGTATTTTTTCGTTTATTTTGAACTATTTGGATAATCGAAAATCCTGTTAATCGAAGTCTGGATAATCGAGTTTCTACTGTATTTATTTAAGATCAAAATTGATGAATTATCTTATTTTCATTAATTGTTTGTGTAATTAATGAAAGATCTTTTAATTTTGCTCAGAGTTTTCCGGTATGTGGCTGATGGTAGCAGTAAGTGTTCTAAGCGTGGCTGCGGGAAACCAGCACAACTCTTCGACCATCGCCTGCCCTGAGCAGTGCATCTGTCTATCACAGACTCAGGTAAGAATCTTTAAAGGAAAAATAATATATTTAAAAGGTTAGCTGCTAATTTTCCGACAATAAACATTTCTTCCTGTTCAATCGTAATGTAAGAAAACTAGCACTGAAAAGACATTTTTAAGCTTTATCTTGATCCATAAAAAAGATACAGACTGATAATCATTTTAAAATGAGGATGATGCATTTGCTAGGTTTTCTCTATAATTAGATCAACCATTAGTGGATGGATGATCACTCCCTCTATGCCAAGAATTAGATTTAGAATGTATTAGTAGAAATTAATACATGAAAGGTTTTCATGATTTTGGATAATATTTTATATATTAAGTAAAATTTTCTACTTGAGAATAAATAACACAACCGAATAGGGCAAAAGCGCATAAGTGCTTGCTACTTTGTTAAGTGATCAATAAATACACTTTGATACTGATAACCACTAAGCCAATGATCTATCTTAAATTAAAGTTATATTAAAAGTTATCTAAGTTATAAAAGCCTATCTGTTTGTAAATTATATAAATACGCGTCTATGTGTGTCAGACATAATTCCATGTTTTCACGTAAAGAAAAAAAAGTTGAAAACTTTATGTCTCGACTATTTTATTAGTCGTCTAATTTCATAAATTGTTTCATAAATCATTGATATCTTAATATGCACTTCTAAAATATAACATATACTGCCATCACTTTAACCTTTGCTTATATTTTTGTGTTGCAGGTTCTGTGTAATAACGGAGGACTCGTCGACATCCCCATAAAATACCTTCCACCGTCAGTAGAACACTTATCACTGTCAAAAAATCAATTTCCAGTTATTCGCAGCGAAGCTTTCGCAGGGCTTAGATCTCTCAGGAGGCTTTCACTCGACGGTAACAGTATTGCTGCACTCAGACCATTCGCATTCCGTGGTTTGCCCAAGCTCAAAGAGCTTTCTATTCAACATACATCGTTGGATGTCATTGCTCGCTTTACCTTCGCTGGACTTCAAAACATTACTTCTATACTGTTGGGGCATAATAGAATAAAAAGAATCGAAGGTTATGCCTTTGCTGGAACATCGAATATTAAATACTTATACTTGAATAATAATCCGTCTCATGTTATTGAAACAAATGCGTTCTCAGGTTTGACAAACGTTGAGCATTTAGTGTTTCCGTCCGGAATTAAAAATATTGAAATCGATGCGTTCTTCGGACTCACAATAGTTAACACAATAAAATTGGCGTTTATGGATTTATCTACTATGAGAAAACATACGTTTCGAGGACTGTTGCATGTCAATATTTTATCGATACAAGAATCTGACTTAGGGGTTATCGATTATGGAGCTTTCGAAGGAATGAGCTACGTTGGTTTGTTGAATATAATCAATAATAAAATCGACGCTATACGAGAGTTTAATATATCTTACAACAATAGCGTGCGATCGATAAGGTTTCACGGAAATCATTTATTGGAAAATCCCGATCCTGAGACCGTCGTCATTGAAGGGGTGGTGAAGCTCGCAGTGACAGCGAACCACTTTCCGTGCGACTGCAAAGCTCGGAGCATGGCGGACGGGCCGTTCGGAAACGCGACGACCGGGGACTTCTTGGGGAGAAACTTTTGCATTTCGCCGCTGGAGGCGCGAGGGAAGCGAATGCGTGAGCTGGAATCCGATTTCTCGGTTGGCTGCGACGGGAAACTTATAAGCGGGCAGGGGCCGGGCGAATTAGCCGTTAATGCGTCGGGAGTCGGTGTCAATTTGCCGGTGCTTTTTTATATCGCTCTCTGGACTTGTGCCGTTTCGCTTCTGAAGAGGAGCTGATTGATGTTTTCATTATTTTAACTTGTTTTTTTTTAATAATATTAAATGCCAGTGTTTATACGATTGATAATTATATATTATATTATGTACAATAGATTTTATATGGCTTCGCTTGACGTCCATAAACATATTGCATTAATTATATAAAAGTAAAAAAAAAAACATAATTAATACGATTAAGTTAAAATTCTAATTTGCTGTAAACGACATTCGCTGCTTAACAATATTTAAAAAAACTTTTTTTTTATCATCTGATTTAATTTTACTGTAGACCATAAGATGCCAAAACGTTAAAATCGAGACGTAAAATGTAGTTGAAAGTTTAACTTAAATGAACAAATAAAACGATACATATATGTAGAAGCAGATCATTATTTTTAAAAAAATATCATTAAATTAAATTGAGTACGAACGTTCACTTTTTTTACCTTGCTGCCACACTTTTGTCGTTTACAGAAATTTAAATTGAAATGTAGTATTCAAAATAATATCCGCCACAAAAAGTTGTGTATAAAAAATTATAGCTCAGAAAATATAAGTATGAAAGGAAAATAAAAAAAAAAAAATTACCGACAATGTAATCAAAAATTGTACAATATTTATCAAATCCAATATATGTATTAATATTAAGCCATTAACAAATAAATTCAGTTGAGTAAAATGTTAACATTGTAACTGAAAACATAACAAATTACACAGTTAAAAAGTTGCGTAAAGCAATAGTTAGATATGTATCGTTTTTTGTTCTTGTTTAATTTATAATTATTGTAAAAACAGTGAATATATATGGCTCGTATTTTTCCGGTCAGAATTTATATAACATTGGTCAGAATAAATAGTCTTAATTTAAATGAAATTTAACAAAACCTAACCTAATCTAACTTAACCAAAATGGTTATAAAATGTTCTGACCGTATAACATTTTAATTTTGACCGTTCATATTTTATTCTGACCAAAAATCGATTTAAATTCTAACCATTTAATTTTTTCCCAATATATATTTCGAAAAAATATAGTTAAATGGAAACACAATTGTTTATTATTTGTTGTACGTCATTGTAACATTCAATTTTTAAGTAAAATAAACATTATTAAGTATTTAAAAAACAAATTGCTAATATACATATCGACTGTGGAAAGGAAAAAGAACGTAGCCCATAGATAGAAAAATTTACAGGAGGCACAAAAGACGTGTTTTGATGATTTTGGGGCATTTGCAAATTATGAAATATACACGACCTTGAAATGCACGGAGACTTCTAAACTGGTGTTTAATACATACTCTAATATAAATCAAAGAAATTGTCTAGGAAGAACCTTTTTTTCAATGTTTTTTTTTTATCTTGGTTTGAATTTTCACAAGCTCATCTTTTTGCAAACTTAAAAGCTAAATTTGGATGCTTATTCGGGATTCGCAGCTTACATCTTTTTGATAGAACGTGTATCAAGTTGTATACATTGTGATTATCGAAAAAAAACTGTTTTGAAAATATTGTGGGTGACGTTCTTTTTCCTTTCCACAGTCGATATGTTTAGATAAAAAATCGAATACATTGTAGAACTGAGCTTTGGCAAATAATCTAACATTTCTTGGAATAGTCTTCTCGTTCCAGCCGGTGTTATATCATAGTGGTCAACGATCTTGGGCATTCTTCGTATTTGGTTGCGTCAATAAGTTCAATGGTTTTGTATTCTTGCCCGGAAAATTTGTTTTCAACGCCTGTCATGTAAACATTACTTACTATTGATCTTACAAGATCAATTAATAAAGTGATACAATTTAAGTGCTTAATCTTTTTCTTCTTACTGTATCTGATAGTAATATGTTGAACGACACAATACAAACCATTCTTTGTAAAATAACTTTAGATGCATCTTTGGCTGTCCATATGCTCCGTATTGGAAGCAGACAAGACATAATCACCATATTTGAAAAACAAAAATGACTGCATACTTTTCACCTCCCGAAAAAAAAATCGAATAAAGTTCAAAAATGTGCTTTAAACTGAACTCTTTTTTACACGATTTTTAAGCAACACGTACCATTAAAAGGAACGAATACTATTTTTTTTACATAAATTATTAAACTGTTTTAACACGATTCCCAGACACAACAAAAATAAACAAGCGGATAACGGATTTTATAGTAACAAACAATCATCACCACAAGACAGTTATACAAACTAAAGGCTTCATTAGATCCAAAAACATTACACGTGTCAGAATTTTTTAGCGATGAAAGCGATTTATTTCGTTCAGTCACCCATAAAAGTCTATGTATAAAATCAAGTAGCGGCGAATGGATTTCGCTTCTCAATTAAAATACATGCATATTATTATTTATATTTTGTGTAATTTTCGTATTCAGTCTTTATTATTTTCTAAGCTACAATGTTTTTATTTTTTCAATTAACAGAGTTTTAGGGAGAGAACCAACCTTCAATTTTATTGAATTCTATCATTCTTTTTATGGAATGTATCTATTGTATAAAAATAGCGTTGAGTGTATATGTCATAATAAAAATATTACCAACCATTTTAAGTTATCAACTATTTAAAAAATCTTATTTTCTAGAGAGTTGTGAGTTTGTTTTTGATCAACTCACTATATAAACCATAAAACTCAAAAGTACTTAACTTGGCTAAATAAGTTACGGCATGTTAAAGTTGCAAGAGCGAAAAAGAAAAATATATAAATAAAAAATGAACGAACGGGTTATTTTTGTTTTTAAACAGTTTATGGCTGAAAAAGGAAGTAAAATTATTATTCAGTGGGTAGTAAAGTGTATTCAAAAGGAATGGAGTTTATGATGGTATTAAAATATTCTGGATAATCTCCTGGAATATAAAAGTTTAATAACACCTTAAACCCATTGAATATTCTTGGTCATAATAAACATTAAATTACCATTCTACCAAGGCTGCAACCAAATGATCTCTTGTGTTTGGAGACAAAAAGAATTTAAGCGAGAAATTTATAAACTTTATAAAAATGCAAAACATTATCAATCGATAATAATTAAATATTCGAAAGGAGTATCTTAAAGTTTTATTATTAAAACTTATTTATCATTCCAAACATTGATGCTTGCAATGTGAATCAGATTATATTATAAAATTAATAGAATATATAAACAAATGTTCTTTTATGAGAACTTGTTTCAATTCAGTAATACGACATTGCTTTTTCATTATGTGTAGTAGGATGGAACTAAATAATGACAAGTATTAAACAAATCGACCTCTCTACGGCCAATTTTTAAATTATGTAGGCGACACAGTGAGAGAAGATACAAACATAAAAAATAAATTAATCAGTTAAAAATGCATGAAGTTGTCTGTACTGGACTGTTACTGAATAAAACTCCCACTTGCCTACAATACAGGTTATTTTAAAAAATTCAATAGTTTTTTTAAATATATTTTTATCCAAAAACACTGTACTCTTAAAAAGCATTAGAGGCATAAAACATTTTTATGCAGTTTATAAAAAGGAAACACTCAGAATACACAATTAAACTTCTTAATGCTATTGTGCTGAACCATGCTTTTTTATTGTAAACATTGCATTAAAAAACGGTCAAAAATCAATGGCCGCCAACCTTCCAAATTGCTCTGTTCGAATGAAGATTATAAAAGTTTAGCACGTGTGGATAAAACATATATTGAAACAATATGAAGAATAAATATGTATTTTAGCATTGGGTATAAGAATAAAAGGTTAAATCGATTCCTGTTTTGCGAATAAGCCAACTGCAAATAAGTGTAGTCATCTATGCAATTAGGTGTTAAAATTACACTTTTTTTCTGGTTAATAATCAAGAGGTTTAAAAAGACTGGTTAAACGCAAAAGTTTTTGGGTTTTGTCTTCAACAGTAAGAGCAAAGGACTTCAATGAAATTTGATGAAAAAAATATCTCACCAACTTACAGAACGGATAATATTTTCCACTAAAACTTTGTCGTACATTTTCGTAATAAAAAAACATTTTTTACCTTTATTCATTGTTTATTATTTTATACCTAAGAAATTTATTTTTGTTTGACGTTTGTTATTGACTGATTTTTAAAAAAATATTTCATATGGATTCAAAAATGCATGTTGTACTTGAATTTACTCTGACGCCAAATATGTTCACATATTTTTCAATCCCCTTGGTGTTATTAAACCCAAATGTGAGAGATTAATTGAGTATTGTCTTAATTGTACATAAAAGTATTGGTATTGAGAATCGTTGGCCGAATGGTGTTGTAATATGTATTACTAACATTTCATTATTCTATTAAACAATATAAAATATTATCAAAAACCGCATCAGTTGTAATCAAATATAAGTACTTAATTAATCGTGTTTTAACAGTAAGGATATATGTACGAGTAAAATATTAATACATAATTATATTAAAAAAAATGTTTCTACTTTCCTAAAAATTGCTTGTGCTACCCTACCCAAATTAAACGGTGTGTTCAGTGGATATACGAAAATTTATATAATATATAAAATAAAAAAAGTGACAAAATCTTTACTAGTAAATAAATTTAAAATTGATAAAAAAAATTTTTTTTTTGTTGAAAATGTTATGAAAGACTGACCTTTTCAGACTGAATATATTCTGAACTGTTTTTTCTCATTATCTATGTGAGTGTGTGATATGAATTAGTGTGTATGTATATTAAAAAAATATATCAATATGTATAGTCAACAAATGTGGTCTAATCGGTAAGAGCTTGGTTCTACCAATCAAACGGGTCTGGGTTTAAGTCCCGAGGAGTTCAATGTCAAATTAAAAAAAAATGAAATTTGAGATCAGATACATATATGTAGGTGTTTGTGATTGAGTGACTTATGCCAATGAGTAATAGTTATGCCAAATAAATAAATATTTGTTTTTTAACATAATTTTGAATGCTAGCTTTAAAACATTTTTTGTATTTATATTCCTTTAGTAAATACATTTTGAACAGATAATTCGAAGTAACGTATAAATTTAGTGTTGAGTTATTGGAAACACATGGTACGCGGGCTACATTAAAACAAGATTAATAATAAGTTCATGTGATTGTATCAATTTGCAGCTATCCAAGTATTGATGTACAGAATGATAACAGATGAACAATATGAGTTGAACTGATTTAGTCTCATGCAAAAAAAACAGAACCGAAAGATTTTTGTGGCTTTCTTTATGTTTTATTAACCTATTTAAATAATGATTATGTTTACTAAATAAAATACCAGTGATGATATGTTTTTTCATTCGCTGTGTGCAATTCAATTTTACTTTACAATGAGTTTTTGTATTAGAATGAGCATTGTGTATTCACCAGCTTAATTTTATCTCTAGTATCAGGGTTATAAAATTAAATAAAATATTTTATTTTTCAATGTATATAATCAAAACTGATAACAACAATTGAGTTTTGTCAACTGTAAAGTAATTGCAAAATTAATAAATAAAAACCAAAAAAATTACAGTAGATCAAAAGCATTTCATTAAACTTAATTTAATATTCCCCACTAAGATTTTAATTTCAAAATTCTTTTGCAAGATGAAAAATATTAATTTACATTTAATAATGAATATATTTTTTTTAAATGATTCTTAATATTTAAAAAAAAAAATTTGCAGCTGGCTTTTGTGGTTAATTTTTATTGAAAGTAAAAATGAATAGCTTAAATAATAGTTGATAAAAAGTTACGAAAAAATGTTTTGTTCTTAATGATATAATATTTAATATAAAAATAGAATTGTTATAAATTAGTTGTACGCTTTGAAATATAGCTACAAATCATGTTAACCAAACTGTATTTCATATTTATCAGAGCTTTTGTAAAATATGTAAATAATAAAAATGTTTTGAAATCAAAATTAAATGTTATTAAGAATTTTCATTTATTTTAATCATTTTAATATAGTGTGTTTGAGTTAAAATTGCTAATATGTGAACTTTTTGAATCTACAAAATAAGAGTCAGAATTGGTTAGTAAAAATACGGAGATTTTCTGCTGCAAGGCTGTATTGCTTCTTAGGTGCATCAAATGTCTAACCTGCAATATATGTAAATTGTTTGACAATTTAGTAATTTTTCCAAACAATGAATTTCAATTCTTTCCGAAAAAGGAATCAATTATACCGAAGAGCTACGTCTCGCACATAAAGTTAAATTTAATGAAAGTGAGAGAAACTATCCTATCGTTTTTCTTTTAATTAATTTCGGTTATTTAAGACAAAAATGCACATTATTATCAGATAATCTTGTACACTAAACTTTATCAGCCGATATTTTGAAAATCTTAAGTCTTGTTTAAATCTTTAATAAATGGTCATGGTAAGAAGTTTAGAAACCGTTTTCTATGCGTGTATAAATATATTTAATAACTATTTAAATATAAAAAATGATTGTTAAGTTGATTGATCAATGTTGATATAGTCTTTGATAACGACGCTCACGGGACTAAATCTCAATACAGAATTCCATAAATTTATTTTTGAACCTATTTATTTATGGATTTCTGTTCACAAGTATTGATGTATAAAATTTCTTTCTTTTCATTTGATTGTAAAAATAGGGCGCAGTGAGAACTATAAGCTTACCGGTAGTCGTATTATTACCCTTTCCTTATATTTATTTTCACTTTTAAAAGGAGAAGTGAAGCAACTGAGTAACTATCAGATCTCGTATAAAACTCATATTGAGATAAACGACTCTATAAGGCAGGAGTTTGGTGGAAGAGACTCGCAAGGGCTGATGCGGGCAATTTGCTAAATTTGTCTTAACTAGATGAAAAACAATATTCTCAGATGTATGTATTAAATAATAATTATATTAAAAACACTGTGATGTAACATTGATGTTTCCGATAATTTTCTGACATATTTTATCTACGAGAACTGAAGTATAACGGCTAAAACATGGAATTAGAGTGAAATGAAAAGTATCTATTTCTACGTTCATCTCAAAACTATTTAGTCTTGCAACCTGAGAAAAGAATGTTTATTTTAAGCTCTTGATATTCATTATTTCACAAGTAAAAAGCATACAAAGTATTATTCGACTGCTTAAGCAATTATTTATTAAATTTAACAATTTTGTATAATTGTATAAAAGTGATGAAAAAACTGTCCCCGGATAACTGTGAAAAATTATGAGATTAAACAAACGCATTTTTAACGCATTGGTGGTCCATTTCTTCAGAAGAATATCATGAGAAAATATTCTTCAATTGGGAGTGGATATGACTTTGAAAAGCTTTAGAGTAATCCTGAATTTATAAAGTTTACAATAACTTTCATAAATTTGATTGACGACTTCTCCTTTAAACTCAATTTTCTTTTCGAACGCCTTTTCCTTCTAAGGTATAGACAAACATAAGAAGAAAATGACTGTTTCACTTAAGGAATTTCGTATATTTACTCGCATTATCATAAAAATGCTACAGTGATTCCGAAGTTCAATAAAGTGACGTACAAAATGTAAAATAAAACAGATTAAATACGAGCTTTTTGCTCAACGAATATTTATAACTAAAAGAAGAAAAACTTTAGCCTGATTTAAAAATTATTGTACCTTCATAATAATAAGTGCTCCTTTATATATTTATGACATTAAAAACTGTTATTTTTAATTGATCTATAACCAGTAAAATAATAAATATATTTTATATCGACTGTGGAAAGGGAAAAGGACGTAACCCACACGTAGAAAATTTTACAGGGGGCACGAAAAACGTGTTTTGATGATTTTGGGTAATATGCAAGTTATGAAATATACACAACTTTGAAGTGCACGGAGACTTCTAAACTGGTGATAAATTGATATAATCTTATATTAATTTAATAAATTGTCTATAAAAAACTCTTTTTTTTAGTTTTTTTTCATGGATTCAATTTTTACAAGCTCATCTTTTTGCAAACTTAAAAACTAAATATTAATTTGGCATTTGCAGCTTACATTCATTTGATAGAACGTGTATCGAGTTGGGTAAATTGTGATTATCGAAAAAAACCTTATTTGAAAAAACTGTGGGTTACGTCCTTTTTCCTTTGCTCAGTCGAAATAAATAAAATTATAAGGGAAGGCTTTTATCAAGCAGTGCGTGACTATTTTAACGATGTACAAGATACCATTCGAATCGCTTCAATAAACGTGGCAATGACAACGAGTAATGTAAAGAAAGAAAGCATCCTGCGCGCGAAACAATGGCCGCTCGTTTCATTATTAAAATGGATGTTTACAATGGTGTCTCTGAAAAAAATTGCGTCCCGCAACGTGATGCTGCACAGGATCTCCATCGCCTCCATTGTCTCCTGGCAGATGTATGGCGCACTTTGCTTTGTCGTAACGTTGTTTTATGCATGCAATTTTACCGCGGAAATTATTACGAACCGCCTCTGGATGGTTTTATTATGCATGGGGCTAAAAGCTTGCCCGTATCGATGTTCACCGCCTAAATATCGCGGAAAAAAAACAAAAGGAATATTCAAATATAAAAACGAAAGAGAAACGGTATCATTGAAATATTAATTTCGTGATTTTAGATGTATGCAAATACACATTTAAATTTGTTATGTGATAGCTTTTTTTTAAAAAAAATATTGTCTTTAGTTAATAAAACAATAAAGATTGAATAGTAAAAAAACTACTTCCACCTTTCTAGGCGATTAATTTATCAGCCCGATATCTATTACGTAGTGTATTATAATACTGAAGTCCAGAAAATGTAAGTCTTAAGAAGATAAAAATAGTGTTAAGCCCAGTAGATAAAAATCGGAAAAAACCCCATTTAATTACATTATTAAAGACAGAGTTTCCTTTAGGATTTATCCTTCATAATGTAAGTATTTTCGGGTCCTATGATGCAGTGGTTACCGTTGTGAGCTTCCGTACCAGCTTCACGGGTTCGAGTCCCAGAACAAACAGCATTTTTTTGATCGATTTATCGATTTCTATTCGGAGGTATGGGTATTTGTTATGTCTAAAAGTTGTAATTGAAAATGGCAGCGAAAGTAACGTATGGAAATTTTAAGTCACCACTGTTTACCGTTTGGGAGAAGTTGTTGTGAAGGACATACATACAATAACTTCTGTGTTATATTATAAATATAAGTACAAAAACAGCGCAGAAAATACTTACGGTTTAGTTAGATTAGCTGTTAAATAATTTTGTTAAAGAAGTTTCAATTAACACCAATTGGAGGTTTGAATTATTAAGTGATTCACTATTACAATCTTATTTTCATTCTGTTCCAAATTGTTATCTCCTAAACATTGTTAAACACAAAATTTGTAATGGCTTTTACAAAACAAAGAGTCAATTATTTGATACTATATGATTTAATTAATTTTAATGGCCGTCTTTACGGCACCGGTAATGGATATAACTTAATTTAGTAGATCATTATAATATAGCACCAACTAGTTTGCTAATTTGCAAATGGTTTGCTCTTGAATCAAGTGAATTAAGTTTTCTCCGTCTCTTGCTCGTACTTCCCCAAGCCTCTGGTGAACCAAATTGGAGTTGGTTGAACGAGACTCACACCCCCAGCTAGATACATTACCATGCTACATACAATATTAAATTTATTTCATTAAGCTCATAAACTTTCCACAATACAAGTGGATACAACAGTAACTTACTCTGTCGGACAAGACACGTTAAAAGTATATCTGTTGTAAATTTTATTCAAAGCAGAGCGAAGTGTGATAGAGTATTTGCGATTTTAGTAGATCCAAAATATCAAAATATTCTTTTACTTGACGATATTTTTTTGTTGGTATTGACAGAATTAGAATTTCATTAGAAAAATCCAGATTTATTTAACCACTTCCGGGTCACGCCCGAGTATACTCGGGTATTAAAAGTCGTCAAAACGGACACCACGAAATAACTCTGGCAAACTACATTAAAAAAACAATGAATTTTCACACTAAGTATGCATATTTATAAATATAGCACATGTGTTTGGTGTTCGAGCATAATTAAAAATATGTGATACTTTTTGGAACATTTTTTAAATCAATTGGATCGGCAAGTGGTTAGTATAAAAAAGAGACTATTTACACCTGATAGCAATGCGCTAAAAAGGTTAAAAAATTCATCTGTGGGCTGCCAATAAGTAAGCAAGTTCTCGCTTTATCTCAAATCTATTAGCGATATTCCGTGAAATGGGTGTATAATTGTATAATCATTCTTATACAATTATACACAGTTATTATTAAAATATCTTATTTTACTATATTTACTTACATTATACAACCAAACGTTGTATACCGTAATTAAATTAATATCAAGAGTTAAAAAGAATATTTACCTAAATTAGATTTCTAGTGTGAAGTGTAACAAGATTATCAATAAAATAGTTTCTATTATTTTAGCTACAATTCCATGTTTCAAACATTTTACTAAAACCGAATTAGATAATATAATATATATATATTATATGTCAGAAACACAAAACTTACAACACTGCGTTCTTAAATTTAATAAAAAATATATATATTTATTCATGCTGTAACGCATAGAACTGAGTATGTATGTTGTTTTTCTAAATTTAGCAAGACGATAGTCGGCCTGAAAAAATTGAACAAGAGGCTCGCAAAATCGTCCTACAGCTCATCCCTAAAAAAGTAAAATTTTTAGTTCTATAAAAAAAAAGTAATACATTGATGCCAATGATGTGTTGTCAAAATAACTATCAAATGTATTACATTTAATGCCCTAATCTTATATAGAAGTGTTTCGACCCTCTCTTTCTGCTGAGTAAACCCTTCATTCATCACTCCAAATCACCTTTTTGTTACTATTATTCTTAGAATGTTCTGTATGCGTAAATTTTTTATTTATAAAGAAACATGTCAAAAAAAAAATTAAAGAACTAGACATATTTTGAAATAAAGCGGACGCAATCCAAAACAGGTCATACAATACATGTATTTATTTCAGTTGCTGGTTATTAAATAAATTTTAGCAGTAAATAATAATAAAAAAAAATACATCTGTTATTAGATCATGGAAAACAATTATTCATATTTTAATACAATAAATATAACAATATAATTTTTTAAATGTCTATTTATAATAAGGTAATTCACTGAACAAATCAGCATCAACTGGTTTACCCTACCCTATAATAAGACGGCATAACACAACTACAGTAAAAATTGTTTTTACGCGGTATTGACTTTTTATACACGACATTTAAATTAAGACAGTGACAGTGAATACATAAATTAAAGAAAGACTTTTTTAAAATTTGTTGTTTTCATTAATAAAATGCGGATATAAGAAACATATATTTTTTTAAATATTATTCGAAATCCTGTTCGTATTTTTCATTATTAAAAAGTTTACTGTATTTCTTAAGTCATTATATAGAACGAATCTCCTGTGAAAAAAAAATACAATCCGAAAATATATTATTTGGTTAAAATGCAACGAGTTCTGCATTGCTAAAAATGCGTGATTCTATTAGTACTGCAGCGGTTAAAGTTGCAGCTATCTACCAAAGTCTTGTGGTTTTTAACTAAATAGTACTTATTCCAATAAATCGCTGAAGGTTTGAAACAAAGCCAAAATTCTTGGAGTGCTTAAAACTTTTAAAAAAATCTTTGAATGGAAATAGCTGATACTATTTTTTTAAACATAATATATTTTAAAACACAAATTATGTTTGCATCGCCGTGTGTATGTAGCAGTTTTGTTGTAGCTCAAGCAGGACAAACATATTTTAGTTAATATTATCATGATGTATATGTTTACCTTAATAATAATTATGCTTTTTTTTATTGTGTTGGCTTGAAGTTTTTATATAACCATACAAAATTTACACGTATTGTATAATAGTTTAATAATCAATGATTCTATTTGACCACTGCTTCACTTAACACGTCAAAAAACACGTTTTTCAAAGCTAAAATGTTACTCTGTTAAAATGTCAATGTTGCAAGAATTCACTTCTTCTTCTTCGAACTTCTCTGAAATCGAAAGAATATGTATTTGTGTGACTTTTTGGAAACATTGAAATAACAAAATGCAAAACTCTTATTGTTTAAGTTTAGATTTAACTGATAATATATAGTTGTAACTTTAAAGTTGATTGTTTCAGAATCAACATTTTATCATTTAATGACTTGTGACAGTAAACCGACGATACGTACGTTTTTAATAAATAATAAATAAATTAGTAGCAAGTCTTACAATAGATACTGGGTTTCCAATCAAATAAAAAAAAACCCGACTTTCGAATGTCGCAAATTTAGCTAAAAATCCGGTTTTTCAAACTTGTTTTTTTTTAATGGACCAGCCCTAATCACGTTGTATAATGATGCAATCGTTGAATTGGATTTCAACTGAAGATTCTCACACAGTTTTTAACAATATTCGTTTTTTAAACCCTCTGTTAAGCCTCCATTCCATGTAAAGTTATGATATTATAGTGAATAAGAAAAACTAAGCTTTTCAATATAAGGTAATATTATTTAAGTTAAAAGTATGAAAATGGTACTCACCCTATTACGGGGTAGAAAGCATACTGCCAACGGCATCTACGGGACATCGCATTTAATTGTGTATTCATTTTATAATTAGGTTTCCTCTGCGTAAAAAAAGTATATTTCAACATGTTTCAGTTATTTACATAACATAATATTTTTTTACCGCCGCGAAAAAGCAAACGGTTACCTGTTCAAATTAATTCGCTTCGGTACGAAATGTTTTACCTCTCTCCGTGCCAATGTAATTGTAGAAAAATAAATATTCGGCGGATGCTATCGTCGGAAAATAACAACGTGTGAACAACCCGCATTGTTTTACAGCGACATATCTAATATAACTACTTACATACATGCATGTTATTAATCAGTGATAACGAACTTTGCAATTGCTGCTATGACACTATCGTTAGCCATATCGCATCGTATACGATATTTAAAAAAGTAACATTTCTTAAAATATATATCGACTTACAGCTTTTTTCGATAATCACAATGTATACAATTTGATACACGTTCTATTAAAAGAATGTCAGCTGATAATGCAGAAATAGTATCTAAATTTAGCGTTTTAGTTTATAAATAAAATGGCCCGTGAAAATTGTGACTAGGAAAAAGTTCTAGAAAAAAGGTTTTTCTTAAACAAATTATTACATTAATACTATACTAAGACAATTAAACACCGTTTTATCAGTCTACGTTAGACACTTATAGGTTGTGTGTATTTCATAATTTGCATTTGACCCAATATTATCAAAAAGCGGCTTTTATGTCTCCTGTAATATTTGTTATACGTGGGTTATGTCTAGGGTATCCAATCCCGGAGCCTCTTTTCAATCCCGAGATTGGGATTTGCTCACCGAGAAATTTGAAATTCTCGATTTGGTATACTTTTTCCCAGATTGTAACACAACCTTGTTTTTTTTTTAGCTCACCTAGGAATCTGAAATTCTCGAATTGCCAATTTCTTGTCAATTTTCGAGATTTACTCAAAATTTCTCAATCCCGAAATCCCGGGTTCGCAGCCGTATCAATCCCGGGATTTAGGGATCAGAAAATTGAACGGGATCCCGGGATTGGATGCCCTAGTTACGTCCCTTTTCCGTTTCAAAGTCAATATGTACTTATAGTAAAATAATACATTTGATACCACTATGTAGGTAATTCAAATATGATAACTTTGTCACTCTACTTGATGTGTTACAAAGTGTGTTTCGCCTCTTTCAGAAACATCAGACGGAACATCGCAAGGCATAGTAAAATTATAATTTACATTAATAACAAAATGAAAGTCGAGATTTTTTTCTTTTTTTCGGAACACAGAGGCTAAGAAAGAAGCAAACCATGGTAGTCCTAAATAACAAACAATTACTTATAATATTATGCACAGTAAATCACAACGGAAATAAATTCAACAATGGAGAGCTGCCTGTCTAATCTATATTGTTATTTAATAATATGTCGTTTCTTTTAATGACTTTTAAGCTATTCGTTCTAAGCACAATATTATTTACATAATTCAGTAATGAAACATTTTTATTTACTTTAAGCGTTAAACTAGTTAATATTTAATAATAACATAATAATAAGTAACCTCAATATAACATAATTTTCCTCCGTTTATTGATTTAATTACATGAATATAGTGAACAATCTCTCCTCTACCTCGTCTTAGAAAGATAGAGAATCTGTGAAGAAAGATGTTTTATTATATAAATTAATGTTAAACTCTTATCTAGTCATTAAAATTAATACTAAATTTTAAATAAATCTATCGTCATTCACAAATAATATAAAAAACGAAAAAGTCACTATGACACTCGAAATAAATAGAAAAATAACTAATATGTAATTCATTTTTTATTTCTAAAACATTGACTACTTTCAATGTGTAGCATATGAACTTCTTAACGAGATAATCAAAACAGAAACAATAATACGAGAAATGTTTGTTACTCACTTGATAAATCTCTCTTTTTCTAAGACAGTAGGATATAAGTAAATGGCTATAACAGAGCTATTGGTTGGTTTATCGCTTTTTCTGCGCCCCGTTTCCACGGAAGAATGGGTGTGATGGAGTTTTACACATAAAATCCATGTCCATAAATCGACCGGAAAAACAATTTATGAAACTGCCTGTTCTAAGGTTCGCCTGACATTAATGTTGTAAGTTGTACTTTTTTCTGAATAAATATTAACATATGATAATTTTTACGCTAACCATTTGTTGTCGACTTCTAATTTGAGCATTGGAAGTACCATGGAAGCCTGCAGTTACCGCAATAGTCGCATGGCCGTGGTTTGTTGGATTTCGAAAGCGCAATGTTTTACAAAACTATTTTAATTCATTACATTATTAAAAAAATACCTTTTACAGTAACTTAGCATTTGAATATTGTGTTAATGATTTTATTTTAAAACGACTTGCTATGTATGCAAAAAAACTTGTTCACACTCTGTTGAGAAACTGATTTATAACTACAACCACTGTTAAAGATAAAATATGGAGAAATCATTCTAGTATTTCTATTGTAATTGACCTTATAGTAATCATATTTCTAGGGGTACATATAGTTTTGAATAGATTATTTAAAAGAGAAATAACATTATTATTTCAATATCATTTTTATTTTTATTATCCTTCTCTCGTATACAAAAGGAAGCATAAAGTAATAAGTTGGTTTTTTACTCTTATATCCTAAGTTTACATATATATATATAGATCAATTAGAAATTAATATCAAAAAGATCGGATTGGATTTTACCCTCTAAAAACAACGAATTTATACTGTTATTTATTAAAGGTGTCTAGTACGTTACGATAGAGTTTTTTCTGAAGATACTTTTAAAAAAATAGTAACATAATTTGTCATACATAATTACACAACCAGTGGGATAGCGTTGTTTTAATATAAATGAAAATACAAAAATTTAGCTCCAAATCTATTGAAAATTTTGTGTTTACTTTTTCGAAAAAAATGTAGCTATATGAAATAAAGTATAATTAATTTTCCACAAAAATAGCAGAGTTTTTGTTTGGTGATCTTTGTATACAAATAAGGTGTAAGTGTCTTTGCTAGTAAGTGATCAGAGCTTAAAAGTCGAGAGTTAGTAAATTTTGTTGTAGGAACGTATATTACAATTCCGAACGGAAAAATGATTTTAAATGATGACTGTTTATTGGTTATATGATCGTGATTGACTTCAAATGACTACGTGAGCAATATGTTGGTCGGCTCTGCCTTAAACGAAAAATTACAACACACCCGTCCTCTTTTAATATTTAATAATGAAAAAAAATAGACGATTGTCAAAGCAACAAAAAATGACAATATAAAAAGCCGGTAAAACTATTTCTAAAAGCATTCAACTTAAACAAAAGTAATGTTTATTTGTACATCGTAAAACTATATTACTGCGAGGTTTCTCAAAGTTATGGCTTTCAAAATATGAGAAACACAAATCACCAGTCAAATAAATGTCGTTAGCTCGATTAACTTCATTTATGGCCTTGTTCGTAATACATAGTAAAACAGAAATCCAATAAAAACTTAACCCTTTTATAAACAGTACTTGAAATCCGTTAGTCCTATGGGCTATTATCCCCGATAAGCGAAAACGCGTATCTACTTATAATGGCCACGCAGTGGCTGTCCCTAATTAAAATATTAAAGGGAAACAGTAATCCATTTCACTAGTCAATTTGTATAACCGGTAATAATTAAAATTGTATAAAATTCATATAATTTATTAATAAAAACAATAATCCTTTGTACTTCATTCCACTTTATTTAATATGTCAGGACCGGTTTCGCTCATTGCGAGCATTGTCAACTGATAAGAAATATAATTTAACAATGCTATTTATACAAAATTGAAAAGTTATACATAAAGTGGAATGAAGTACAAAGGATTATTGTTTTTATTAATATAATGCCTTTCCACCAAGTATTGACAGTGAACACCCTAAAAGTGATATAATTTATTAACGGCTTTTTGCCAATGCTTTTATTTTTTTACATTAGAACAAATTGGAAAGCGTTTTTTTTAATCATACATTTTAATCATAAATGTTAGTCGGTCATGCAACCTATATTTTCAGGGAGGGTTGCTTAAAAAGACTATAGTTTAAAAATGACTGTTCGTTTTGACTCCTGCTCTAAGCCAAGTTTTTAAAATTTGAATTTCCTACTGTAATTTTTATGATAACAATAAACGTGCCTACGTTGGTTTCAATCTTTGCCTAAAAGAATATAAGTTTTCGAGCAATATGCTTGCTTTATATGACTGACAGCTGTATAAAATACAGTTATTTCGCCAACCGAGTACTACAAGGTCCTATGTGAAAATTTTTAACGAAACAGAAGTAACAATGCGACAGTCTTCCAAGTACCATTATTGGTATACATTGCTATTTTTGTTTCGTCAATTTGTCGATATTGTCAAAATTTGTCAACTTGTACGTTCTTTAATCTCATAAAAATAAACAATCATTTGTGATATGTTTAAGTTGAAATCCTTCCATATACTAAAGAGGCGGAACGTACAAAAGAAAAAATAATACACTCTGTATCCGCTGACTTTCCCAGTGGTACACCCTTGTTCCCTTGTGCCGGCGAGTACTGAAAACATAAGCACGCGCCGAGTAACAAATGTTGTCGCAAATTAACAGCTTTAGTTCCCCAATGTGTTGGTCGTATAAACCCGGTACAGGGTTGGTAACTTTTCCGAGGAAAGTAAAAACAATGATTAATCCCTTGAATTTTGACGATTAGTAGTGTCGGACATAATTAAATAAAATAAAATCTTTGAATTATTGTTTAATGCTCATAAGATTATTTGAATGATTGCTTAGAAACATTTTTATCTTTACTGGTTTATTTTCAATAAAATTAATAATATGCTCCTCATATTGTTGATTGAGTGAATGTTGCCAGATATAATTATTATCACAAAACTATGAATATCAGCAAAATTTATTGTCATTCAACCGATGTTGCACCGGTTTACAATATAGCACCCATTTATATGTTTCAAATAATAAAATTTTGTCAGGTCAGTGGCGCTGCGATCAACCTCGTTAGTTTTCATGGCGGATCTTAAATGTTCAAATCCCAGTACGAACAATAATTTTCAATTAATTTATTAATATCTGTAAAAGTTTCTTCTCATCCTTTAAATACTTAAATAACGGGGCGTAGCGAGAGCGATTAACTAACCTTTAGTCCTGTCTTAGCCCTATTATTTTATCCCTACTTTCTTTAAAAAAACTTTGAACTACTGAGTAGAGATATGTATCGGTATTAAGAAGCCATATGCTTTATATTGGAAGTGGACATGGATAGAAATAAAATGTGTAAACATGTTAAAGAATGTTGAAACACTGATAAATATTTTTTTCAGCATTGTGCTAGTACAATTTCTTAAATGATTATTAGTTTTTTTTAACTAGTTAACTAGTTATAAAGAAATGTCACTTTTAAGGTGTTCACTGTCAATACTTGGTGGAATGGCATTATAATAAAAATAATAAAACATTTTTAGTACTTTTTCCACATAAAATTTTATGTGGGGAAAAGTACTAAAAATGTTTTATTATTTTTATTATAAAGAAATGTGTTAAATAATAAAACAAACTCCATAAATTTAATTGGTAATAAACTGTATTCAATTTATAAAAAGAGACTACAATTTTTATTAATAATTCTTTATATTAAAAACTATTGTCGTACACATAGGCTTTGAGGGTTATAATATTTTTTTGCAAATACATACATTGTAAAAGTCATTACCAAAAATATTACGAAATTCGCTTCATGGTACTTTGTTATATTATTTTAATGTTAACACACAGTGTTTTTTTCAGTCAAAAGTAAATAACACATATTTTACTAAACATAAAAAATGGCAGTAAAGTATTGTTTAAATAAAAATATTTGAGTATATATATAAAAAAGTGAATGTGGTTTGATTTTTTTTTAATAAAAAACACGTGTTTTAAAAATTCTGGCAGCCCTGTCGATAACGAAGGAGTGAAGTGGTTCTTGTCACCCCCAGCGCTTGCAAATCAAGATGGCGTGTGGGTCTACGACGTAGAGCATCCCCTGAGACCGTTCCATCACGACCTTCCGGGGACAGAGACAACCCAAAGAAGGGGAGAAGGAGGGCCACATCCGGAATGGATTAAAAGCATATTTAACCTAGCCGCGTGTCAATGATGTGTGCAGAGAACTGCCTCGATTTTAGTCTAACAAGGTTAATATCATCGTATAACGAAAATATATCAACTGTCGACGTTAATGCTGTCCATTAAACGTGATCTACGAGATTACGGTTGTCTTCGAATTCACCCTTAAATTTCCGGTCTATCACAAGCTATTTATTTAAGCCTTCTGTTCCTTTCAGAAAAAAAAATATTTATTGTATTATAGTTTGACGAGAGACTTTTAAGGTTAGTTTACGATTTAACACCAGTCACGCAGAGTAATGTAAGATTATTTGTTGATTAACTGTAGTTTGAGGTTTTTTATCATTATTTTTTATTAACATTCTTGCTTAAATTCAGCTTCGACGTCACCAATCGGTTAACAAACTATTTGTTGGAAGGTCGCTAATGCTCTGTTTTAGAAAGGATAGTAACAAAATATTAGATAAGCAAATGAACATTATTTGGCGTATTAATCTCCTCATCCTATTTTCATACATATTTATTTAATATTATTATTATTTAAAAAAATAAACAAATATAATATTAGGCATTTTACATAATGCCAATATGCCAAATATTTTCAAATTTGAAAATCATACGAGGTATACTCGAAAGATTTAATTTTATAATTTTTAAAGCTCTTACTAACTATTCTGCAGAAGACGATAAGTTTGCGTTGATGAAAAAGAAAGACAGCATAACCAATATCTATGAATTTTGGATATAAATCCAATTTATTTTTATATTATATATACATAAGTTTCCTTTCGAGGATTCGAACCTTCAACTGTGCTACAGTGTACAAAGGAAAACGATTCGGCGTCGGAGACTGAAACACATATGCTGATAAATATTAACTATGCATACATACCTTCCTAGAGAAGAAAAATAGTAACGAAACCCATAAAGTGAAAAGTTTAACTCGATACATCGTCAATTAAATAAAATAATCACTTTTAGGGTGTTCACTGTCAATACTTGCTAGAAAGGCATTATATTAAGAAAAGACACAAATTCCTTTGTACTTTATTTCCATTTTATTTATAAAGGTCAAGACAGGTTACGCTCATGGCGGGCATTGTCAACTGATAATAAATATAATTTAACAGAAATCGGTCCTGACCTGTTAAATAAAGCGGAATAAAGTACAAAGGAATATTGCGTTTTTATTAAATAAAATATTATTTAAATATATATACACTTTGGGATAAAGTGCCATAATGATTTTAATTGTCAATGAGATTTTTTTTATCGCCTTGCAACAAAATTTTCTCAAAAGTAAATTGTACGATAGTGAGTTTGGTTCTTAACTAAAAAAACAATAAAAGTAAGTTTATAATTAATATTGTAAAAGGTATAAACAGACGTATTTCAAATATTATTGTCTTCTTGTCGGAGCAGATAATTTAATAAGCCACTGACTGTAAAGCTTTGTTTGAACTAGCAATATTTGAAGATAAATGGTCAAAGCAAATATTTAATTTGACCAGAATAGTTTGATTGAGATAGTTAGTTTGGATGAAAAGTTTAATTTTGTAAACTAAACTTAATAAGCGTCTATGGTTTGTTAGCATGAGAGTAAATCATCCCATAATCAAACATTTGAATAGGACATTGGTCATATATATTATAGATAATCGATTTTAAGTTTACTTCTGTCGAGGCTGTATTAATATGAAATAAATAAAAAGTGAAATTTATTTATTGTAATACGACGATCATTGATTAACAACTAATTTGCGAGCCTTCTTATGGTTTTACAAGTTTTTGAAAAAATGCTTAGGATTTATATAAATAAATAATTATTTTTTTTACTAATTTCACAATATTCACTATCTGTACTATCAGTTTCAATTTCGCTAATTGAGAGAATTATTAGCAATCAAACTGAATCTAATTTAAGTTTAAGATTTCGACTAATGATGCTTTTTTGAATTTCAATATAAAATTTGAATCTTTCAAATTATGTACATTCACACAAGTTTTTCCACTAACGACCCGAGTTTCGCCTTTTGTCATCTTATGCGTTCAAGTGCACGGATAAACTAGAATTGACGTTCAGTAAATAAATGTATCGTGCTTATATAAGACATACATGTATCACTACGCTTAAGGTCATTGCTGGCGAAATGTATTAACCCATTGGAATGCCTACAGATTCGAATGGTGAATAATTTTAAGAACTATTTTTATCCTGTTTGCTGTAAAAAATATGATTATATTTACTTATATATAGGATACAAAACAGGAGGATTTAGCAGATTCACGTGCTCATTCAAAATTGGTAGACATTTATCTGTGCCCTATTTATTTCTAAGTCTAAGAATCCCGGGTCGTAAGTGACACAAATTATGTGAATGTAAATAATTTGAATGATTCAAATTTGAAACTGACTCTAGTTTATAATAAATAATGAGAGATTCGAAGATTTTTAAAAAATAAAGCTTAACGAATTAAAATTCAATTTGTATGGAATACTATCTTATTTTTCTTTTCTAGAAAAATACGAAATAATTTACCTACTGCTATATTCTTCCTGCTGGCTTTGGTCATTTCAATTCAACAGAATTTTTGTTGAATCATCTGTATCTATCAAGATAAGTACAACACAGTCATTGCATTTATATTTATAGTAAAATCAAAACTGATAGTTCGCTATATTCTGCTAGTTAATTATTTTCTACTTTGTGTAGAAGATAGCACATTTAGTAGAATATAGAATTGTACAACACAATACAGTTTCGGCAAACTAAAAACTAAGAATTGTTTTTTAATTTATAACACTACACATTGACAGACGATTATTTTGCAAGTATTTTACTTGAACGTACATTTATATTTTATACTAAAAAAGTCAGTCTTGCCCAGTGATAAGAGATGCACGCCAGCAATAAAATTAGTCTAAGTTTAAGATCAATATCAAAATCTTAGATATAGGTGTTTGAGATATCTTTCCTTTAAAAAACACGCATGTTACTAAAATAATAATACACAAATAGAACAATAGATATGGCTCAAAAATCTTTCAAATGTACATGCAATACAACAAATAAAAGATTGTTCATAGATATTTGGTATAAACTTGTTCGTAACTGTCGTTACATCTGTTCAGTGATATCCACTCCTCGATTAAGGTTTCCCTTAATTAGCACCCGCCGTTGGGGGGTTAAAAAATGTTTGTAAATTGTAACTAAAGGAGAATGACTTCATATATTATATTTTGTATTAAATGCAACTTTGCCTGTCTTCAAAGTCTGTTCATGCTCCTAAATATTTATAACAAGGTAAAAGCGTCATGGACTATTGATTATTCGTATTTTTACCATGTCCGCTCCCAATGTGGAGCATATGGACTCCTAACGTAGTTTATCCCAACAGAAGTGTTTCTACGAGAACTGCTTGTTACTCAGTTGCTCAACCTCTCTTTTTACAAAGAGAGTAGAAATAGAAGGAAAGGCCTAGGACAGGACAAGTGGTTAGCTAATCGCTCTCGATACGCCCCGTTCATAAGATAGGATGGGTGGGAGGGGGGATTCAAGACATCACATACATCCATGCCTTTGAACAGAAATTCATAAATCGATTGAAAAATCAATTTATAAAACTGTCCGTACTGGGATTCGAACCCGGGACCTCCGTAGCCGAAGCCAACGACGTTGACCACTCGACCACACAGGCGGCTTCATTGGCTGATATATTATAGTACTAATCCGCAACATTGAGACTTTCGTCATTTCATATTCATTATTTATATGAACCGCTTTCAATGAGGAGCATTTGTAATCCTATATAGAGTCCTAATTGTCCCCCTAACGTTTTTTCAAAGAGAGAAAAGATAGCTAGGGCTAAGACAGGACTAGAAAAGGACTAAAGAAAGCTAATATTTGGTCACGCTCCGTCTCGTTACTTTAAGATTAAAAAAGCGGCAGTGAATTTGCTGATATCACAAACAACCATGCATTCGAACAGAAATCGGTAATCAGTTGAAGAAATGCTGTTCGTACTGGGATTTGAACCCGTGAAATCTTTCATGGAAGCCAACGACGGTAACCACTGCACTACGGACCCTAATTTTAAAATTTTAATGGTAGCAGGGAATTTTTAAAAATCCGTACATTAGAACAGAAAATGGTAAGCAGTTAAAGAAATGCTGTTCGTGCTGAGATTCGAACCTGTGAAATTCGTCACAGAAGTCAATGACGTTGACCACTGTGCTACGGACCCGACGTATGTAAAATACAAAGATGTAAAAAGGGCCTACTTGTGATAATATGCGTTTGTGTTTGGATCTGGGTCGCGCACGCGTATGTTCAAAATAGTGCTTTTTTTAAAAGCCTTAAACGCCACCCAGCATTATGTTGTCGCAGTAAATTTGACGTTGAAGGTTTGTTAGTACACTCGCAAGATTCGGGAGGATTTTTTGCTGCAGGTTTACACATCTAACACTCCTTAGTCACAATATTGTCACAGTATTAGATAAATTTGTATTTTACCACCACACTGCTTTGTAATCGGTCACATACTAATAGGTTTTAACTGGCGCGTACGATCCCGGACTTTTTTTTTTTGTAATTCCGGGATTTTAGGATTCATATTTTTTCCAATCCCTGATTTCCGGGATTGAAAATTAAAAATGTGGGACACTTTTTTTAGCTCTCGCGCCGGTTTATAAATATTTTTTCAATAGCCAATTTCGAAAACACAGGAATTAGACAACAATTGCCTTGGTCTCTTTTTTCGAGAGTTTTCACTATTTATCCTCAATACCGAAATCCCGAGATTGTGTTAGTCTAATTCCGCAATTTTGAGATTAGAAAATTAGACGAGATCCCGGGGTTAGAAGCCCTAGTTTTAACCTTTTTAAAAGTATAAGCTAGATTGTATCAGAAATAATAAAAAAATATAGATTATACAAGCGTTTCCCAAATGATGGGTTGCGACCCGGTACCGCATAATTTCGAAATACTTCTCATTACTAAATTATTGGTAAATTTGATTTCTATATAGGTTTATCAGATTAAATTATATTGTATTAAAACATATAAAGACTGTATTGAAATAAATATACTGTTTTATTTTACCTATAGACCAGCCATACTCAACCTTTTTTTCCTCCGGACCGCATTCCAATTTTTGCTTCTCTACGTGAGCGGTCGGCCGCAACATATTTATAGTAAACTGTAAATATAGCACATACTATACTGCATACATGTGTATGTATGTATGATGTACAGTGGCGTCGCGACTAGCGACTGATTTGTCACTGGTCGAACCAGCACGCCAGTACTGCGGTTTTTGCATGTAAAATATTTGGTGACTATAATTATTTTGGGCCGCACATAAGAGCTTACTGGGCCGCATGTAGCCCGCGGGCCGCAGGTTGAGTATGGCTGATATAGACCATAACAAATTTAGTTGGTCACAAAGGAGAAAAATGAAAATAACCGGGTCGCGAGAAAAAAAATGATTTTTGTTTATATATTGAAATTAGCTAGCTATTAAATTTGAATCGTTCAAACTATGTACATGTACTAGTTAGTGACAAAATCTGTGAGAATGTACATAGTTTGAACGATTCAAATTTAATATTGAAATTCCACCAAGCACCTTCAGTCGAAATCTTAAATTATAGCTAGCTATTATTTGATTGATCGTGCCGTTTAATTAAAGGTTTTTTTTTACTTTGTTCGATTCGTTAAATATAACAATCTTAAAGATTTAGCTGTGACGAGACATTTTTGAGATCGTATGAGTGGAATTTAATTAAGACTGTACATACAAAAATGCTTTTGAACACAAGTAGATAATTCGATTGAATTATCAGTGAATGAAAGTGTTCGTACCCGTGTACATCGCGATCAGAGTCCATGACGCTGTCAACTCGGCTACATACCCGTTTTCAGAAAAGAAATCGAGATGAATTTCGTTGTCAAAGAAATTGCTTAATACACTAGAGCAGTGATGCACAACCTTAACCTTCTAGAGGGCCGCATAAAACAAATTTTCATGGCCGCAAAGATTTTTTTTTTAAAAGTAAGCTCAGTCCTTTTTTACACGGAGCATATGTACATTCCATGTAAAACAGATTTACAAAAAAACCGTGTAACAAAAGATTAAGTGAATTTAGATAAATGATTGATAGGTTCCATTACATTATTTTGGCCGTGTTATTTCGAAAACGTGAAAATAAATAAGCTATGCAAAAAAGTATTATGAGTACATGCTCATTAAAAATCGTTTCATTGTGAAATATTTATGTTTTATTTTTATTTAATTCAAAAGTTAATACGGTCTTGGTCTTTGTTATTTTTTAACTATTTTCTTTTTATCTGACATAGTATTTGAGGGCCTGTTACTATGAACCGATTTATTCTCTTTCATTGAAGAAAATTTTTGCTTACATTTATTAAATAAATGTTTTACGTGAAAAAAATATGTAGAGAAAAAGATTGATGGGCCGCCACAAAATTCAAAAAAGGCCGCATGTGGCCCGCGGGCCGCGGTTTGTGCATCACTGTACTAGAGCAATATATAGAAATGTTAAAAAATAATTATATGTATTTTCTGGGATAAATTATTTGACGGTTAAATATTATAAAAGTATGAAGAGATCAATATTACTTATAAGGTGTTCAATGTCAATGCTTGGCATAAAAGCATTATCATTTGATAAAATTGTAGAATATATTTATTATCTAACAATAATTGGCAATTGTAACAGTGAACGTTACATAAGAATATGAAATCTTGTTTTTAGCGATTACTGAAAATTATTTTCTTAGATCGTTGAGTCGGTCATTTTGCTTGTTTTATTTCCGAAACGATTCCTCTTTTCAAAGTGAACTAAAACGATACGAGTTGACGGTAAGACCGTGTGAAAATCTTTGCGAGACTGCGAAATAAATAAATAAATAATTTACCAAGCTCCCGCCCCCTTCCCCAAACTGCGAGCGCTGCTCCGGTTAAATTTTATTCCATGGTATACTGAAAGTGGTTTTCTACAAGTTCCCCATGTTCTGCCATGATCCCCGTGCGAAGTTTGCCAAGTGGCTCTGATCTCTCACAGCTCTTAAGGCCATACACCAAATCAGACATTTTCAAGTAAATGTTTTATCTGCTCCCCAACTCACAAAAGAATTATAAATTTACTTTAGAATTATGACGGTGGTTAATTCTGGTTAGTCAGTCGTTGAATATTTTACGAAAGATGTTCGAAAGATCTACAAGAATGATAATATCAGAAAATTGTATGGAAAAAGCGTATTCTAAAACCAACTGACAGTTAAGTGTATTCAAACAAACATTTGTGTACTTTTGTGTGTATGTTTATGATTTATATTTTATATAACAACTTATTATGGAATATATGGAATAATTTATATATTTAATTAGTTAACATTGCGCAAGGTTGACAAATTATTAATTTAAAACTTTTACAATGAAGAAAAAAAAGCATAGTACAATTTAATATTAAAATCAGTGGAAAAAAATGGCAAGGAAGTCAACTGAGTAAGCTCCCACGGACTTTACTTTAATACATAAAACATAGTATTCGTCGGAACCCATCCACGTCTACGTGAAATATGTCGACATCCGAAGCAATATTGTTGAACACCGTTAAAGCTCTCTCCAGTGGCATCCCCATTAGCAGGCTGGCTCTACACCTTGGAATAACAGAAAAATCATGTCCACAATTTCTCAAAAAATAATCATGAACATTTAGATTCACAAGAATGGTGGAATTCTCATTTTGTAAAAATTTAGCGTCTTAGATTTTTACCATTTATCTAAAAGTTATTATTTATTCATTCAATATTTATTTAATTATACAAAATTATAAAGAAATACGTGCAAAGTGTCCTCTGTCAATAATTCTTGATGAATTCTTGAATTCTCTGTGAATAATTCGCCAGCAATGGCTTTGGACTCAGTGATGCATTTATATCTTATATAAACACGAAACTTTCATTTACTAAACGTCAGTTTAAGTTCATCCGTGCACTTGAATGCCTGAAGATGCCGAAAGGCGAAACCCGGGTCGTTAGTGACAAAATCTGTGAGAATGTACATAGTTTGAACGATTCAAATGTTAATTTTACTAAATTCATACTCGATTGTTTTTGATATATTGTATTTTTACAAAGAACTGACGATTATGAATTAAAATTCTCATTTTTTCTGAAAAACTTCGTTTCTATTCACTTTATTTACTATGAAATCGTGATTATTTTATGACCCAATTCCACTTCCTATACAAATACCTATACAATAAAGCCTCAAGGAGTCTTCAATCCCCATGTAATAAAAAAGTTATGTGTTTGTATTCGACCAATAAATTAATATTATAATTTTACATTCGTAGAGTTGAATATCTCTGTTAGTAGTCAGTACTGAAATATAGCTTACATTGTAAGTTGTTTGGACCTCAACTACTTCAGTTTAAGGATATAAGTCGTCTTTTGATTTAAAACTTGACATATCCATTCATGAGATATGGAAATAGTGTATTTTATATCAATCAGGGTAACCGGAAATATCAGAATAATATAAGAAGGAAAATTGACAATTTGCAATATGGGAAAAAAGCACTTAACTTTTTTGTCGTACGTACCTTTTTTATAAATCAGATACATACACAACTTTCAATATAAATAGTTATACTTTCAAATAATCTTCTAACGTATAATAAATCAGTGTTTGTTTGTTCGTACTTTACGCGTTGCCACACCGCTCATCCGATTCCTAAAAAAATTTGACAAACTTTTTGCTTGCACTTCTGGGAAAGTTATAGGCATAGTAAAATTAACTTAAAATAGATCTTATATATAAAAATCAATATTTGTATGTCTGTCATACAGTTAATTTTGACAACGTATGCTTGTACTTGCGCGAAAGATATAGTACAATTAACTTACAGCAGGTGGCGCGTGTGTCGTACCATAGACAATCGGCAGCAATCGTCAAACCGACAGAAAATAAAATATGCACTTCAATAAACACAATTTATTAAAGTACAAACACTTTCTTTTTTTTAGTGGCATTGCAACGCTTGCTGGGAACCGGCTAGTATACAATAAAGTCAATAGTTGTTATCAATAATTGCCGCCTGTGTGGTCGAGTGGTCAGCGTCGTTGGATTCAGCTACGGAGGTCACGGGTTCGAATCCCAGTACGGACAGTTTTATAAATTGATTTTTCAATCGATTTATGAATTTCTGTTCGAAGGCATGGATGTATGTGATGTCTTGAAGTCCCCCCTCCCACCCATCCTATCCCATGAACGGGGCGTGTCAAGAGCGATTAGCTTACCATTAGTCCTGTCATAATCCTATCCTTCTATTCTTACTCTCTTCGAAAAAGAAAGGTTGAGCAACTGAGTAACAAGCAGTTCTTGTAGAAACACTTCTGTTGAGATAAACTCCATTACGAGTCCATATGCTCCACATTGGAAGCGGACACGGTAAAAAAAAATTTATCAACTGATGCTTTTTTTTATTTTTTTTAACCATGTCCGCTCCTAATGTGAAGCATATGGACTCCTAATGGAGTTTATCTCAACAGAAGTGTTTCTACGAGAACTGCTTGTTACTCAGTTGCTCAACCTCTCTTTTTCCAAAGAGAGTAGGGATAGAAGGATAGGGTTAGGACAGGATTAGTGGTAAGCTAATCGCTGTCGATACGCCCCGTTCATAGGATAGGAAAAGTGAGAGGGGGGAATTCAAGACATCACATACATCCATGCATTTGAACAGAAATTCATAAATCGATTGAAAAATAAATTTATAAAACTGTCCGTACCGGGATTTGAACCCGGGCCCTCTGTAGCCGAAGCCAACACCGTTGACCACTCGACCACACAGGCGACAATAAGATAATGCTAGTCACCAGCAAAACCGGTCCCGATCGTATTAAATAAAAGTGATAATTAATTCAAATGAGTATTTTATTTTTTGAACAGCTTATTAAGTCAGTAAGTTTATAACATTGCCTAATTATAGGTGTTGCTGTAGAATATTCTTTGAAGGTATTGGTGTTTTATGACTGGAAATTTCATCCCCACTTTTCCAATCCCAAAATAACAAGGCATCATGACAGCGACTATTTAACCACTAGTTCTGTTCTAGACTATATCTTTCTATCTCTAGAAAGAAAGGTCGAGCAATCAGCAAACAGCAGCAGTTCTCGTAGAAAAAAAAAGTTAAGAGACCAACATTAAAAGACCATATGCTTCACGTTGAAATCAGCCATAGATTAAAAAAATAAATAATAATTCAACTTTTCTTTATAATATTATTTAGTGTGTATGGCATGTAAGTTTATTTTTTTTTACTTCAGTAAGTATAATACCTTGGTAATGCTGTATTTTTTTTACAAACCGTTTCTAAAATCTAAAAATGCGAGACAAGATTATTATTTTAACAAATTTAGACGTGATTAAATTAAATGTAAAAAAACTTTGACGTCTAATATACATAAGTGCGTTGTGCTTCATACATCTTCAACAACAAAACTGATGTTTAATAAAATAAACTTTACATGCAGAGTTGGAAATTACGATTCAATTTATCCAAGCTTTAATTAGTCTGTTATTAATGCAGTTTCACTTAAATCTGCCTCCTTGCGTAGAGGCAATTTAAAATTATGTTAAAGTTAATAGAATGAAAAGCTCCAACTCCATTATTATTGCACAAAATGCAGCATTAGCGTGTCCTATAAGCGCCCTAAAATGTTCTAAACAAAACCCATTTCCATACAGCTAACTGGAAAATCTAATGAGTCCGCCATAGTTGAGCATTAATATCCCATTAAATATAGTTTGGATTCATAGCTGTTTATAATGATTGCCTTATCAAAACTATCGCCTAATAGGGCCGAAGGGATAAATTCAAGCAATAAAACGTAGGAATAAAGCAAGTATAATAATAATAATATATAGCAGTAGGAAATAGGGGCTGTTGATGGCAGGTGATTTTTTTTTATTCAAATCATACCCAGGGGTGGGCTGGAGGTGCTCACGCGAGTCCCTTATTAAATTAAGAAAAAAATAATATTCTCAGGTCAAACACCTAACTGTTTTTTCTGACATATATTTCAGCTACGTGGTAGAGTATAACCGTCGTCAGCTTAGAACACGGAAGTTACGGGCTCAAATCCCAGTACGGAAAGTTTTTATAGAATGACATAGAATGATAAAGGACAAAGGAATATTGTGTTTTTTCTTAATGTAATAAATTTGTAGATTTCTCTTCGAAGGCATGGAGGTATTTGATGTCTTGAATTCTTCCTCCCACCTATCCTATTCTGAAAAATCGTTCGTAGCAAAAACGGTTAGTTTACCACTAGTCCTGACCATGCCTCATCCTGCCATCCCTACTCTTTAAGAGAAGTTAAGCAACTAAGTAAAAATCAGTTCTTCTAGAAAGTCCTATGATGAGATAAACTCTATTGGAAGCTTATATTCTCCACATTAGGAGCCGACATGACCGCAGACCATATCCGATCAATACTAGAAGCATTTCAACAGAAGTCTTAACAACAAACTGCTGCAAGTTAGTAGCTGAACATAGAATAAAATAATTGCTGGTATTGATTGAATTGTCATTTACTTGGTAGATCGCTATTGAAATAACATTTTAAAATGTAAAAGTATTTTAGTTTTACAAATGTTATTTAGTATCACTTTTAATGTGTTCACTGTCAATACTTGGTGGAATGGCATTATAATAAAAATAATAAAACATTTTTAGTACTTTTTCCACATAAAATTTATTAGATCAGGACCGGTTTCGCTCATGATGAGCATTGTCAACTGATAAGAAAAACAATAAAACAGTGATATTTATACAAAATTTAAGTGATAAAAACAAGGTATGACAAACAATTGGTATTACAACCTAGCAAAAGAATTGAAGTAAAATACAAGGAAAATAAACTATAAATAAAAAGTTGAAGACCACTTAGCAATGAAACTATTATGACAAAAACCAATTAGGTATGAATCATCATTACCAGAGTAAAAACCAACAATTAGTGTATATAATAAATAAATCTTAATGTCTGTCAACCATAAATATCACTGTTTTATTGTTTTTCTTATCAGTTGACAATGCTCATCATGAGCGAAACCGGTCCTGATCTAATAAATTTTATGTGGAAAAAGTACTAAACATGTTTTATTATTTTTATTGTTATTTAGTATAGTTCTGATCAATGCATAAACCGAAATAGATATCATCCATATATAAAATTATATTTTATACTTTTTCACCTTAATAATAATGGCTGGTCCTGTAATCGTGTAGTACCTATATGATTTAAGGTTTGTGTAATATTCGATTACACAGTCACATGTTTTTTAATAAGTTAATTATTGATGCATGGATTTTTAAGATTATAATGAAGAAATAAGTAAAAAAAAATCGTCTTTACTCGTATAAATTTTAATAAATTGAGAGTTATTTAATTTCAATTGTAAAAAAAAAAATCAAATTCAATCAATTGAAATAATTGAACACGAAAAAAGATGAATAATAACAATGTGAAATTTATTTATTGAAGTCAGTAAGTATCTTCGAGTAGAATATTTACATAATCTTTTCAGAGTTTTGAAAGAAATAAAAATATCAAAATATTGCTGAAAATCTATAATTTCCATCGGATATTCATTACATCGGATAAATAAGTACAACTTTTAGGCTACTTTACGAAAATTCAAAACTAAAAGTATGCCAATTTATATTCAATACAAGATTTTTAGTTTTCCCTCTTCGGATGTTGATAATATCGAATCAATATTCTCTGCGGTCCCGACTCGCAAAGCTCAAAGATCAAATCGACTCTTTTATAAGGGATAAAAATATTTTTTCGTCGAACAATTCGTATAACTGCGAAATAAAATCGCCAATTCGACTCCGGTTATTCAGAAAGGGTAAAAAATACAGTCGGCCTGTTTCAAAGCAACATATTTTTGCTTCAATAGTCGTAGACAGTGGTTTCGAATCGAAAAAATAATTTAATATTGTATTAAACATATCGACTGTGGAAAGGAAAAAGGACGTAACCCACACATATCAAATTATACAGGAGGCGCTAAAAACGTGTTTTGATGATTTTGTGACATATGCAAATTTTGAATTATACACAACCTTGAAGTGCACGGATACTTCTAAACTGGTGTTTAATTGACATAACCTAATATTAATTGAAGAAATTGTCTCGGAAAAATCTTTATTTCAGTGTTTTTTCTTAGTTTTAATTTTTTACAAGGTCATCTTTTTCAAACTTAAAAGCTAAATTTAGATAGTAATTCGGCATTTTCAGCTTGCATCCTTTTGATAGAATGTGTGTCAAGTTGTATACATTGTGATTATCGAAAAAAAGCTGTTTTGGAAAATTGAGGGTTACGTCCTTTTTCCTTTCCACAGTCGAATTATAAAAGAAATAATACGATTTAAAATTGTAAAAGTGTTTATATTATAAATTTTGGAATAAATATGTATAGATAAAGGAATGGATTTCCATTTATGTACATATATGTAAAATGTATGCACATTTTCACTTTTATGCGTGAATTGTTATATTTAAAGATTTAAATGTATTAATTTAATTTTTAAAGATATTTTCTCAGAATATTTAAATTCTGTTGTACAATAAAGTAAAAATATAAACGTATTTAGATCTACAGTTTTTAAGCTATTTCGGCTTTCGATATCGCCAGAACTAAGATTAAACTAACATTTTTCTCAGCTTTACTGGCTTCGAAGAGATATACAATGTATTATGTTATTCACGCTAACATCCCAATTAAAATTACAATTATAGTATTACAATTATTAAATATGACTCCATTGTTTCGAATAACGATAAGCAATCTGGAGTTTTTCAACGTAAATTAGAATAAATTAAAATGATGGTTATGTATTATTAATTACATAACATTACAACTTTGATAGCAGTTATATTATTTAACATGGAAGGACGAGAAATCGGCTAACAACATTATATTGGTTGGCATATTGATAGTAAAAAAAGGAAAAATAATCACTAGTGACCTAGGTCACTAGTGATTATTTAAAAAATTTAAAACTGTAAAATTTATTTTTTGGTATGACCTTTATCAATGTGATAAACATATATTGACTGTCGATGAAGTATCATAACTCATAACGAAAGTGGTTGAATGTCCTATTTATTTACTTTGTCAGCGTGTAGAGTTCTAATATGGATTAATTAGGAAGGCTTAAAAAATGTTTGTTTTCTTTGATACAAAATCATAAATCGATTGAAAAGTATGGCATTCGGTGATAAGAGCTTTTGATTATTCTACTGAGAGTTTCAAAGTCAGAGAACATTTACCATTTAGCTAGTTTAAGACAGTTTTTTAATCTAAGCCCACTCCCAATGTAGAACATATCGCCTCATAATCAACCACTTTTTTTTCAGGGGATTAACAGGGTAGTCTTAAGACATGACTGATGGTTAGCTTATCTCTCTCGCTAAGCCCCGTTATTTTAGGATTGGAAGGGTTTAAAGGAAATTTTAGAAATAACAAATATCCATATCTTCGAATAGATGTTAATAAATCGATTTAACAAAAAATGTTGTTCGTACTGGGATTCTAGCCCATGAGACCCGAAAAATTTAAACTGTATATTTTGATAACATAAAAAAGTTATCCAATTTATGATAATGATTACAAACTCTGTTTGTATGCTTTTCGATTCTGCTTATAAACTGATTAAAATAAGCAATATACCTTTGCCTCGCTTATGTTATTTGAATTGCTTACATAGTTAGAGTCTGGCGTATGTTTTACCTATAATACAATATGAAACTATATCGCTAGTACCCCAGGGACGCTATTCACCTCCGATTGAATAACCCTGCTCGAAGAGTATGGGCTGCGGATTATGTTATCGAGGAATTTTACACCCCAGTAAGTCAACAAGTGGTTATGTCCCCCTTTCATATGAACCTAGTTCAGAAAGTGTATGTGGGTACATTTATTTTATCTACCAACAACTTATTACTGGTTGGGATAGCTTTTTCAGCATGATTTCTTTCAAACGTAAGAAACTTCACTTATCAAATTCACAATTATGATATCAATACATTAAATATGAGACAACGAGCGTAATACTAGTTTCCTTTGAGTTATATAGTAATTATTTCAAAAATAATTAAAATATAATAGATTTTAACTAAAAATTGACTCATTTCTTTTTTTATTGTGTTTATCCTAATTTGTCATTCAGCGAAATAATTATAATTGGATCAGACTCGAATGATATCAAAATTTAGTCTTTTTCCCTAAAAATAAATAGTTTTTTTTTGTAACTGCTTGATTTTTTACATTTGAAAAAAAACATGTAGACATTTGCAGTGAATGTATTAAATGTTTATGGATTAAATAATTTCATAATCTTATGTAATTTTTTTATAAACGTCACCATGCATAAGCGACAAAAAAATCTTGACTACAACATATACTAATTATCACGTAGATTAATAAACTTTTTCTCTTTTGAAAATATAAATCGACGGATGCATCTTAAAAACTATTAAATGAGGCTATTATTTGCAAACCCGGCTTATTCCACAATGGTTGAAAAATTAATCTTGAATTTTATTCTGTAAAAAATATAAACTTTATAGTATTTTTAGTTTTTCACAACCTTCGAATGATATTTTGTATGTTATCAAGCCTTCTTTTAGACTAGCAAGCTACTTTCTAAAAATACTTAAAATGTATTTTTATTGACTAAATTACATTCATGGTTCATCATTCACCGATTGTGGAACAAGCTGGGCTTGCTAATAATAGCCTCAAATACTGATTATATGCAAACCATATACATTTTTAACGGTCTATGTTAGACCAGAGTGTCTCAACGGAGGGCCACTGAGATTATTTCTTGCTTAGGAGAGCCAAAGTACAGTTTAGCGGAGCCCGGGCAATTTGCAAAATCCATAAATTTCTGTGATTTTGGATTCGAAATTCTTGGAAGAGCTAAAAAAAATGGTCACATGCTGTTCATTTGGGCAAATCTGTATTTCCTAGGACTTTGGATTCGAAAATTCTTGGAAAAACTAAATAAAGGTCACAAGCTTATTATTTTGGTAAATTTGCAAATTATTGGGTTTTGGAAATTCTAATATGAGGGCCACAGAAAAGGCACTCAAAAAGGGCCGAAAAAGGCTGAGAAACACTGTGTTAGACAATATGTACTTGAGTTGAAATATTTTTTCAAATCAAGAATAAATCTATTTACGTATAAACAAGGTTAGTTGAATCTTTATATAATTATATTATATCAGAAATACAAGGTAAAACTTTATACAAAATTTAAAAAATCTTTACGTAAATTGTCAAAAAACTTATATTTAACAAAAGGTTTGATTAGCAATCAGCTCACGGTCAAATTCAATATAGTATGCTTAAATTGATAAATCCTCTCGAATAATTGCGATATAATGAACGGTGCACCTGATAATGGTATATGGTAAAATCCAGTTTAAAATATACACGGTGTATGCCAAGATGGCATATCGGGTTTTCCCCTGTGGTAAGAGCTTAAATTGGATATTTGACTTTTTGATGTCAACTCGTTCTTTTTTCTAAAGTATATAATCCAGGATTAATCTTCAGAGGCAGCATATTTCCGCAAAATGCATTTTTGTTCTTTCACAGTTTGCCGAGCGTAAACGTAGGAGATTACATTGCAGCGAAACATTCAGCTTATATGCAATAATCTATGCAAGAATTCGGAGTATTTTATAAGTCTTGAAATAGATTCAGTAGCTGCATTGCATCATTTAGTTTAGCCTAACATAGTAAACAGTAATCTTTGAGATGTGTTTATATTTTATATAATAAAAATAAGAAGTTTACAATTAAATGGAGGGGTGTAACGAAATTTAAAATTTAAGTACACTATCGTATGTAAATGACTTTATAATACTTAAAAGACCTGGCACGATTTGGATTGAAGTAATTTTAAATTCAGAAAGCAGTTAATACTATGTTTTTTTTTTTTGCAAAGTTCCTGATTACTGGCATGGTTTAGATCAGTGGTTCCAAAACTTATTATGCTCGTGGACCCCTTTCAAAGCAAAAACCGAACCATGGACCCCCAAGTGAAATAATAAATTTAGTTTTAGTGCCTTGAATGGTGATTTTTTTATTCATGTCCGTTTCGGAGCATATGGTCTGTAATTGGGGTATTTCAACAGAAGTTTTTCCTCGAGCACTGTTTCTTACTGAGTTGCTTAACCCGTTTTTGCCAAAGAGAGTAAGGATAGAAGAATAAGGCTAGGACATGACTGGTGGTTAACAAATATTAATTCTTATGTCGACCTATTGATCTCACGCTTGTTTGATCATTTTTTTGCAAATATATATTTTTTTATTTTTGCCGTGGTTTGATATCACTTAAAACGGATTGATTCGCTGTATATTGAATATCTGGTGGTGAGAATAAGTATACACATTGTATAGCAAGCTATTTAATGCGGAAAATCTACCAGCCAAGACGGAGAAAGATTTGTGTGGATGGCCGGCTCGTAGCGTGTGCGAAGTGTGCGGCGCACACAAGCGCACAGGCGACGCACTTAGATTTTAGCACTATCAACACACTTAGTTCTAGTCTTAAGAGGTTTCTTATGCATTTATAAGAAATCAGACGGACATATGCTCCATATTGTAAGCGGTCATTCACAAAAAGTTTATAAAACTTATTAAATCTACAAAATTTATGACTTATTATTTTTTAATATTTATAAGAAATAAACAACGTAAATTCAGTAAATCTATGCTTTTTAACTAGCTAGCTCATTCCTTATATCCCTAAATTCTTTGAAAATAAGAGGTTAAACAACTGGACTACAAATAGTTCTCGGAGAAAAAAACATACGGTCCATAGTGGAATATCCTGCGACTTTAAGCATATTAGTAAGACCCTTAGAGGGAAACACTAACAAGGAGTCTTCTTTCTTCCGTCTAAATCTGTTTACAATGTCTAACTAGTGATAAATTATATATACCAAATGAGTCTTTCTTGCATATTGTTAAAAAGCTGACAATATTTTTACATTCAACTACGAATTTTAGCTGGAGGCTGTTTACAAGGACCACTTGAACACTTTTCATCAATTTAAAAACCTTTCATCTCTTATTATTCATATTTCTTACTATGATTGACATCTGTATTTATAGCAATGTTAATTTCAACATTTTACCAGATATGTAATATAATCAATCGTAAGGCGTCACGTAGTTCTCGTAACAAATACACTTGGTCACTTCGTCACTTGAACGACTACGCTTCGATACATTTTTTTTGTTGAAAAGTCGTACCTTCGTACAGTTTGAGAATAATAAACATGTATTATTCGTCACAAAATTTTAAATACACAAAAGATACTTCAGTAGATAAATATTATAGTTGTATTGGTCAGTATTTAGAAGCTTAATATCATTTAGGATCAGGACAGGTGTCATTCATTTGTATAGTGATCGTAAACCAGCTTCTTTCAATCCTAATTGTTTTGTTATATTATATATTAAAATATCATTTAAAATCTGTAAACATATTGTTATTTATAATATATAAATGATATTTTTTCATGGATGTGGAAAATACAATCAATTTTTATAAAATTTGGTATTATTATTAAAAATAAACTTATCATCCGTGACTTCTCTGTGCTATAAATTTTTTTATTTAAGCGAAAAGACACAAAGGGACTCCAAAAAACATATATTTTCGATGAAGAGCCTTGGGCTTTGTTACAAAATTTATAAATTTACAATAACTCTCTTGAAGCTTTAAAGGGCTTTAATTTGTTTTTAATATTCTTCCACGTACGGAGTACATACTCCAAAATTTCAATTAACGTAGTTAAAACAAAAATAAATAAAACATTTATTTATACTTATTCAACACCAGGAGTCAAATACATGGAGCATTAGCGTCAGCTGTATTGCATTTCTATATTTTTTTCCTTTTACATCAGATAAAAAATTATACATAATGAAGAATCAAATCACCGCTAAGTTAAATAAGAGATTGTTAATTTTGTCGGTCCTGTAAGTGAAAATTTTTTCATGGTTTGGTCGATTTGGGGTACTAATATTGAAATCTATACTTACAGACGTTGATTTTTTTCAAAATCGATATGTACCAAGAAAGTCATAAGCTAGTCTCATCTATTTTTACTTACCGTGTCTAAAAACAGTTTAAGCATCAGAAATGAAACTTTTTTCCTTTACGTTCTACACGAAAGAAAAAATTGTTTGAAAAATATGATTAAACGTTTAGAATCAATGCAGATTTTAGCGACCTTACTTCATATAATAAAGACAATAAAGAATCATGTTTTGAATATTTAAACCACAATACTGTTGAATCTATCTATTATTCAGTGTTGACTTTTGCCACCTACATATTTTGTAACTCTTTAAATGAGTGAGAAAAGGTTTTGTACAGCTTGACTTTATGGGTCATTGATTGATTTATGAGGTACAGTTTGTAACACTTGCCCGTGAGAATTATATTTGCGGCCAATCACAGAAAGTGTCTGTTGACTGACCTCGCTTAATCATTCTAGTTAATTGTCCAATTAATTATATTGTTCAATACCGTAATTGTTTTGCGGTCGAGGTTTTGCTTTGTTATTAATTACGGAAATATTCCATATTAATCTATGTTATCGAAACTTTATATAAAATTGGAAAATGGGAATTAACTCAAGGCATAAAAATAAATTGATTAAAAGAGCCACAGTAATACATAAAGTACAAGAAAACAGTTTCTTTAAATCAACTATCTAACATACTCAAGAAAAATTAGTGAAAATTTTATGATGCTTGTTCACTTCGACATGCATAGGGCAGACAGATACGATTATATTGACACGGAAAAATAGCATAAAATATAAAGTCAACAAATAATAAAAATACAGACTTTCGATTTGCAAACCATCTCATAAAAGAATCGCTTAGCATAACTTTGAGTCTAGCACACATCTGTTTACATCTTTGTGGTAAAAGCTTTAAGCTAAATACACTATAAAAAGTTGAAATTAATATACATATTCAAGCCAATGATGTCTTTAATGGCCAAACAAATATCAATCTATCAGCGGTGATATAGCTTTAATAAAATGCGTATGTTATTAATTATATTTCTTCTTCTTCTTTGGCCATGTTCGCTCCCTATGTGGAGCATATGGCCGTCACGCGGCACCTCCATGTTTCCCTGTCTCCCGCCAATAGCTTTGCTTCCTCCCATGACATGCCAGCATCCCTCAGTTCCGCCGAGTACATCCTATGGATAGTACCCGACGGACGTCCAGGACGTCGGAATCCCACCGGTCGAAAGAAGAGGCAGGCAGGATTGAGGCTTTCCGGAGGCATCCGCAGCACGTGACCCAGCCAGTTCCAACGTCTCTCCATAACCACTGACGTGACGGGACGTTGTCTTGCACGCTCCCTTATCTCTGAATTCCTCACAAAATCAAACCACCTCACCCCCATTATCCGACGCAAGCATCTGTTCTCGAAGCTCAGTATACGGTTTTTCTAAGTCTGAGAATTATATTTAATCATATACATCTAAATATTTCTTTTAAAAAGCCCATATTTTTTATCGTTCCTGGAAATGCAAAGTCAATTAATAAAATCTAATACACTTATCCCTCGATTTACACGGTAGATACGTTCCGAGAGAAAACGAGTAAATTGAGACTTCAATCTCATACAAAAACGGAAGATAGGTTCCAGAAAATAAACATCATCATAGAGTAATAAAAACAATAATCCTTTGTACTTCATTCCACTTTATTTAATATGTCAGGACCGGTTTCGCTCATTGCGAGCATCGTCAACTGATCGAGCATTGTCAACTGCATTGTCATCGAGCATTGTCAACTGATCAGTTGACAATGCTCGCAATGAGCGAAACCGGTCCTGACATATTAAATAAAGTGGAATGAAGAACAAAGGATTATTGTTTTTATTAATATAATGCCTTTCCACCAAGTATTGACAGTGAACACCCTAAACGTGATCATCATAGAGGTTTCATCATGCAATCTCCTGAAGCATTACCACAAAAAATTAACGTTACTCTATCTTTAGCAGCTTTAAAACCACTAGCCGTTTTCTCAGATTTTCCAATAAATGTTCTACTGGGCACTTTTTCCAGTTAAGTCCTGTTTCATCAGAATTGAAAACTTGATGCGGGGAATAACAATTTTCGTTTACTATCTTCAGAAACTGTGGTAAAAATATCTTAGCTGCATTTTCGTCGGCGGAAGCAGCCTCACCCTTTATCTTGAGATTGTGTAATGAGTATCTTTTTTTAAATTTTTCTAACCATCCCTTGCTCGCTGTAAAATCTTGTTTTTTTTCGTCAGATGATATAGACTGATTATTTTCTGATAGAAACTTATAAATTCTTTTAGATTTTTCTTTAATTGCGTTAGTATCAATTGGTATTCTTTTTTGTGTGTGATCTTCTATTCATATCATTAAGGCTTTTTCCATTTTTTCCATTATGGGATCTCTAACGTATGAGGTACATTTAGAACTAATAAGGGATCCAGAGGCGACACTTCTTCTGACAGTTATTTCGTTTATTTTTAATTTTACGGACAGTAGATTCATTAATTCCATAATTTTTTGCAAGAGATGCAAAACTATCACCTTTCTGGAGGGAATCCAGAATTTGAATCTTTATATCCAAAGAGATTGTGTTTCTTTGATACTTTAAAATACGAGTAGACATTCCCGGGGGTAAAAATACATAATTATTTGCGACATAAAGAAAACAAAATTCGTAGTAAATTGATTGAATAGTTTTCAAATGTGATTTTTTCTTGACCGCATAAAAGTGAAACCGCGTAAAATGGGTACCGCGTTAATCGAGGGATGAGTGTACTTATATTTTATAACATAAATTATAATTTTAGAATGGTAAGAAGAATTTTTGTATATCTTTTCTAAGCTAAGTTAATATAAGTTTAAACATAGTTCTGATGTTGGCATAGGCCAAAATATTTGCATTATTTTAATGTACATAGAAATACAGTCAGTTGTCCCTGCCTATTAATTCGCAACATTATTTGTGCAAGATCAGCGTAAATGTATATATATTTTGTTGTTGTAATAATTATCCACGTAACATAAAATATCGAGGACAGACACTTATCATTTAAGCTCTAATTTTTCATTTCCTATTTACTCGGAACTTTTAATTTGTTACTTCTCAATTCTTGCTAGTACGATGAAAATATTCCCATAGTTAAAGTAAAGTTTTGTGTATATTATAATCTACAATATAAGATTATATATTCAAAAATATTGTGAACAAAATAATATACTTTTATCTTTCCTTCCATTAAAACTTTTATATTCTACATTGAAACAAATGAAATGCAAAGCCAAATAGTTTTGCGTTGTTTTTACAAGTGTTTTCAACGATAATTGTTTCGTTCGCGTGCTCACTGAGCATATTTTTATATGGAAAGTAATATCATTCGTCGGATTATTTAAAGTATGTTCGCAAATTGCGCTATTTTTCCATTAGGAACCCCATCACGTCTGCAGCAAGTCGTCCGGATAGAATAACAGATGCATCTGTTCCTAAATGCAATGCAGGTAATGCAATACAAGTCAACGAGGTTTCAATACAGGTAGGAAACTAGTTTTATAGAAACATTTCAATATATACTGGCAGTAGACAAACAACACAAAGATATTTTTCGTAACGTTGATTGAAATATGAAACTGCTTATCGATAATTTTCCAAAAAAGTGTACGAGAACGTAAGCAATACAACAAAGTAATCATTTTAAAATTACGACAATCTTGTTTTTTTTAAGGTGTTCACTGTCAATACTTGGTGGAATGGCATTATAATAAAAATAATAAAACATTTTTAGAACTTTTTCCACATAAAATTTATTAGATCAGGACCGGTTTCGGTCATCATGAGCGAAACCGGTCCTGATCTAATAAATTTTATGTAGAAAAAGTTCTAAAAATGTTTTATTATTTTTATTATAATCTTGTTTTGTTGTAAACCAGTTGTTGTAAAAGCATTTAAACTTAGGAAAGTGAGACAATATTTTTTTTAGTTTAAAGACGTGACAAATATCCGAAATTAGTTTTATTTTTATATACTAATTATGTTATAGTATTATTTTCACATATTATCCAATTCTCTAACTGAGTATTTTATAATTTGAAAAATAACCTCAATCTCATTCAAAGCGTTCGACGATAAATGAATTGTGTTGAATTTCTGTCAAAAGAATGTCAAAATTATGTTATATTACACAAACTAACGCAGATTCATATTGCTTTAGTTCAATGTAGCATTTTCCGACACAATCGTCAGCAGTTACAAAACAATTGCTTAAATGGAATACTTATCATAATATTTATAGCGGATAAGGTAAATTTATTAGTTTGGTATTTTCTGATGGGGTTAAGTTCGATCCCCGAAGTATGTATGTATGTGGCGCCAAAAAAGCAGCGTTGCGAGAGCGATTAGCTAACAACTAGTCATGTTATAGCTTTATCTTTCTATTTATAGTTTCTTTGGAAAATGAGATATTGAGCAATTGAGTCCATATGCTCTACTTCATGGGTGTCCAACTGGTAGATTGCGATCGACCGGTCGATCCCAAAGCAAAATTTGGTTGATCCCGAAAGCTTCCCTGAATTTCGAAAAAATATACAATTTAAATATAAAATATATAAAAATAGTCAGCACATACTTATCTAATGACATGCATTTTGCATTTAAAATAAACATTTATTAGTTAGAAGAAGGGAAAAAACCCCACTACAAAAATTTCTTATAAGAATAATGTTAGAAGTCGATCAGGAGAAAAATTAAGATTGAAAAGTCGATCCCAGGGAAAAAAAAGGTTGGACACCCTTGCTCTACTTTGTGAGCAAAAGGTCTAAAAAATATAATATTTTTGAAAAATTATGATTGTGAATTGATGAAATTTTGATTAGCAAAGGCTCGTAAAACACGTTTATGATTATAAAATTAAAAAATTATGTCACATGAATTCGTATCAAAAAATTGACGATCACTATTTTAAAAAAATAATTACATGTAAAAGATATAAAGGTGGTCAATAAATAAAATGAGTGACTTAATTAATATTTTTTTAGATAATATTAAAAAAGTTACCTCACTGGTCACTACTGATGCCAAATGTAAGCCACTATTTTCATGGCTAGAAAAAATCAATTAATACCCTTTCTCTTGTAATACACAAAAAAATACAAAGAAAAACGAAAAACTTAAGTTAATTTTGGCTAAAGTATAAATAAAAAAAAACATCGGATGAACTTTTTACAGGACGAAACATGTGATGACTCGCATTGTTCCAAATACAAAAAAGCGATGTAAGCAAACAACACTAACACCTTTTTAATTTATTTTATGAAATTGGATTTGTCCCAAGGTAAACAGAGATTCTCTCCAAAAGTTTAAACGAAGTATATTTTTTTAAAGTATCGAGACTGAAATTGTTTGCTGTCGGTTATCGTCATGTGCCTAATCGTATATTTAAATTTATATTTCATATGTTTTGGGCTTACAATTGAAAAAAATTACAGTTTTTTTTATTGTAAATGAATTAATATGTTAATAATAGTTACTCACTACAAGATATATCAAGCACTGATTATTCATATACAATGGAACCTCGATCTACCGTTCTCGCATTGTTCGTTTCCCCGCATGAATCGTTTATTTTTCATAGAACATCCATAAAAACAGTGTAAAATAATCCCGCTTTAATCGTTCCCCGATTTACCGTTTTCCTCGATCTATCGTTTAAATATTTTGGTCCCGTCACAAATATTATCTCGATTGACCGTTTTCGTTGAATATTTCTCATAAATAGTTTTGCCTCGCAACTCGTATCGCGTTTTTTCAGTGGAACCCAGATCTTTCGTTCTTGCTATTTTCGTTTTATTGCATGGATCGTTTATTTTTTACACGTAATAACAATGTTTAATAATTCCACGTTAATCATTCACCGATTTACCGATTTCCTCGATCTATCATCTAAATATTATCTTCCTGTCCCAATTACTATCCCGATTGACCGTTGTTACATATATTTCTTTATTCGTTCATAAATAGTCTTACAACGCATCTGATTGCGCGAATTTTTCTAACTCAAAAGTCAAAACTAAAATTCCTAAATGAAGAAAACTAGAACTCCAACTGAGAAACTGAAAACAATTCAAGGCGTTGAAAAAAATCTAGGAGAAAAACGAGTCGACATATGTTTATATATAGCAAAAAAAGTGAACCTAGAAAAGAACGCTAGTTTGAAGGGCGTCTGTCAAAATTTAAGTACCAAACTACAAATAGGCAATTGAGTATGTATTTAAGTTATATTCAAGTTATCTGGAAGTTATTTGAAAATTAAACATTTTTTGGTATTATTTGAAGGTTTCCCGCACTATTCGTTGATTTATTACAGACCCTTGGAAAACGTAGAATCAGGGTTTCACTGTATTTTATATTCGATAATTCTACTTGTAAATAATTTAACATCTTAATTATAAGAAAAAATAGATTTCAAACAACTAGAAATTTACGAAATTTTCCGTTATGAAAAAATGTGAAAGGCTGGTTTCAAAAACTTTTCAAGATTTTTTCACTTGTTATAAGGATATATAGGAAGGGATTAAGGAATCCCGAAATCCTGGAATCCCGGAATTGGAGACCCTAGTATTGGCTATTATAAAAGTATTAAATCCAATCCTATGCTAACCTCAAAAATATAACTTGTATATTTCGTATAAAACAATAATATTTTGCCCTAAAATTACAACCTTCGGTCACAGTTAGTTTCTTTGACGAATAAATGACGTTAAGGGTTTAAAGTTTAAATTTTGGCCTTTTAATTGAATGTTTTATCTTCGATTATTTATTCATGTTAAATGCCTCTCTGGATGTGCCACGCTTTGTTGTATTACGTATAGCAGCTTTCGTTCTTCTATAAATTGGACCGCGTGGTCGCCGATACGAAGATATTGTGCTGGACTAAGCAATAATTTGAATTGGGTAATGCAATTCCGTGCTTGAATAATAATGAATCTTGTATTATATTCTCAAGAAGAGAATCAAAATTTTCTTCGCGAAGCAATTTTCTTTCTATTCAATACAATGAAGTATAAAGAAACTTACAACAGTGCAAAAATAATTTCTAAATACGGAAATGTAGCACAAACGAAATTGCAATTTATACCGCAAAAAATGAAAATAAATTATAAAATAAGCACAATGTTCCTTTGTACTTATTTTCACTTTTATTTACCAATATTAGGACCGGTTTCGCTCATAGCAACCAGTATGAACTGATGAGAAATATAATTTAACAGAGTTGCTTATACAAAACAAATTTAATAAAAGTTATGAATAATTGAAAATTTACCACATTTATTCCTATTGTGAGACTGTTATATAGGATTGTATAAAAATAAATGAAAATTTATAATTAATGAATAGATTTGACAATTAGCTTCTTTTAATGTATTATCTTTCGATGTGCATAGAAAGCCTGGTTTCAAAATTTATTTCTCTAGAATGTTCTACGATAATAGGTTTTTAAATTTTAGTATAGATAGCCTTGATAATTTATGTCTAACTTGACTCGCAATCGTAAAGAATCACTATCAAAATGCATGAATTGAAGATGTTATATTACATTAAGTCATAAGTCATATAAAAGAATAACTCGTCTAGTACCGAAAGGTTATTTAAATTTTAAACAACGCTAAGAATGTTCTTACAAAACGATAACAGTTTGAATTTTATCAAAAATTTTCTACTAGAATTAAAGTTGAAATATTTTAATATACATCCAGACATACCAAAAAGCCGATGATGAATTTTATCAAAAATTGAGCTGAAAAAATCAAACGGATGAATGGCGGTAAATCTTTAAAATACCGTGTCTTAGACGTATGCATATTCCATATTGAGAACGGATATGAACAAAAAAGAGTTAATAAAAAATCTCAAAGTATAATGTAATCAACATATAAAGTATTAAAAATTGACTCGTTTCTCGTATATTTCCTAACAATAACATATATACTATTGTCGGTTGTAATTGTAATATAAATGTCGGGTCCATGACAAAGTGGTTATTGTCGTTGGCTTCTGTTCCGGACCTCACGGGTTCGTATCCCAGCATTTTTTCGATCGATTTTTCGCATTCTGTTCGAAGGCATGGATGTTTGTGATATCTACAAATTTCCTCCCATCCTTAGCAATCCTTTAACAACTGAGCGTAGCGAAAGCGATTAGTTAACCACTAGTTATGTCCTGGTTACAAAAAGTTCTTGTAGAAAAACTTCTGTTAAGATACCTCTATTAGGAAGCCATATGCTATACATTGGGAGCGGAAATAATAAAAAATAAATTTGTAGCGTTCAAATTATGTACATTCACACAAATTTTGTCACTGACGACCCGAGTTTCGCTTTTCGACATCTTCAGGCGTTCATGTGCACGGATGAACTTGAACTGACGCTTATTAAATGAATGTATCGTGTTTATATAAGAAATAAATGTATCATTGAGTTTAAAGCCATTACTGGCGAAACATATTAGCCCATGGGAATGCCCACATATTTGAATGGTGAGTAGTTTTAAGAATTATATTTATTTTGGTTTGTTGGAAAAGGTTTTATGATTATAATTTATATATGCCGCCTGTGTGGTCGAGTGGTCAACGTTGTTGGCTTCGGCTGCGGAGGGCCCGGGTTCAAATCCCGGTACGGACAGTTTTTATAAATTGATTTTTCAATCGATTTATGAATTTCTGTTCAAAGGCATGGGTGTATGTGATGTCTTGAATTCCCCCTTTTCACTCATCCTATCCTATGAACGGGCCGTATCGAGAGCGACTAGCTTACCACTAATCCTGTCCTAGCCCTATCCTTCTGTCCCTACTCTCTTTGGAAAAAGAGAGGTTGAGCAACTGAGTAACAAACAGTTCTCGTAGAAACACCTCTGTTGAGATAATCTCCATTAGGAGTCCATATGCTCCACATTGGGAGCATGGTTTAAAAAAAAAAAAAAAATATAGGGTATAAAAGTGGAGAACCCGGGATATGTATCTCTTCATTTAAAATCGGTTAAAAAAATAATAACTAACTTTCATGATTTTATAAATTCATTAGATAAAAATATTAAATTCACTTTAGGAAAAATTTGTGTGAATGTACATAATTTGAAAGATTCAAATTTAATGTTGAAATTCCACCAAACTTCTTCAGTGGAAATCTTAAATTAAAAAATAAATAAATTTCTTAATAGATTCGCAGATTTGAACCCGTCGCCCCCGTAATCGTATAGATCGAACGCCTGCTCCAATATTGGCGTGGAAGTACATTTCATAAATGAACGCTAAATTACTGTTAAATTGAAGGATATAACCGTATTTAGTTTATATTGTATACAAATACACGTTTAACTAAGTTAACGCTATCGATTTCTGCTTCTACGCAAGTAAAATACAAATTACATTTTCGCAGTCGTGGCGAAACCGAACCAAAACACTTTTTCCAAGAAACTGCTTACAAAAGCATTTCATAGTTCACTGACAGTAGAATTTATTCATACTTCCCGATAAAATGATTTCCTACGCGATCTGAAAACAATATATCGCTCTATCTTAGATTCTGCCTCGTCAGCCAAAGGTGTTGCCAGACCATACAACATAACATTTATATTGTCTGTTGAAATCCAAAGAAATAGAACAGCGAGAAAATGGAATATTTGGTTTCTGATTGCCTACTGGTGTTTTATTCTAAAAACATTTACAGGCTTTTTTATATTTTTTCCATTGTTTAATTACTGTTTTGAAATTTAAAGTATAGCATTGTATTTGTGCATTCATCTAGACTGCAGAGTTCATTTACACGTCCGGTGAGAGATAATTTTACAATGTTTATTACTGTCACTGAATAATATACTGTATTTGGTATGCTATAAGTTCAATAAATATATATTATGCAAATTATAAGAAGGGATTATTATGATGCACTATATTACATGTATGTTATGTTAGGTCTATGGCGATTTATTGATTTCTGTTCAAAAGCATGGGTGTTTGTGATGTTCCGAAATTTCCTTCACACCTATACGACTTTTTAATAACTAGACGTAGCGAGAACGATTAGCTTACCACTAATCCTGTTCTAGTCTTGTCCTTTTATTTCTCTCTTTGAAAAAGAGACGTTCAGCGACTGAGTAATAAAAAAATTCTCGTAGAAAAACTTATGTTAAAATACCTTCATTAAGAGGCCAAATGCTTCATATTAGGAGCGGACATGGATTAAAAAAATTATATTATATAATATAAGGAAACATATTGTAAAACATTTTTAATTAATAAAATTTTGAATCTGTTTGATTGTTTTTATTACGTAATCATTTCCTAGTGTAGAGTGCAAGTGTTCCTAATGAACCTGATCTAAGCAGAAGTTCTTCTGTGATAAGTGCTTCTTAACTCATTTACTCAACCTCTCTTTGTCAGAGATTAAAAAATATTGGATAAGGCTAAGCCAAAACTAATAGTAAGCCAATCAGTTTTGATAAATCCTTTCCGATTTAAGACAACGTAGTATTAGTGCCTTCCAACAAAAATCCATAAATCGATTGAAAAATCATTTTTGAAAACTGTCCGTTAAAAACGGGACTTGAATTCGTGAGCTTGGTAATCTGTAGCCACTTGTCCACTTGTATACTCAGTCAACGGCTACGAGTATACTCTGCCGTAAAAAATATTTTTGCCTCCCATACATATTATATATGTATAATATTATAAAGTATATTGAAAACAAACCTAGTGCAATTGTTCAATATGATGTAGATTTTTTTTTAAAAAACATCTTTTCGTATTATTTTGAGACTATAAAGTTAAAATGATAATTTTCTGATAACATGTATTTAGATATTAGACTATTAGAGCTTTTTGAGTGTAGAAAAGCTCATAATATTTTGAATTAAATCTGCAACCGCATAATCCGTCGGTTTGAAATGAGATAGTAATTAAAGTTTACAGCTCGTTCTAGCCCAATCATCATTAACTGGTCGCTGAAGTGTTTGTTAGTTATTTATTGCTGTTTAAAATTTGTATTTTATAACAAAACAACACTAATTGTATGCAAAACACTATTCGCGAGTCAAACAAAGCAAAAATTCGACATATATATATTGAATAAAATAATTCATGTGTCGTTTTAGTCAACGAATCGTTTCAAAAGCATGCATAAATGAATACTTTAAATGAATAATTATCATTTGCACTATAAATTAGCGTAGACGTAGATAAATCGATACCCCTAAGTTACGTTTTAAAGTGAAAGAATAAATATATAAATTTCGGTGATGGAAAACAGTGTAAAAAACACAGATCCAATCATATTTTAGTATCTAACAAATTTATTGTAGTACGCTTTTTTTTGGATATCAAATTTATGGAGCTTCAAGTACCAGGACGCGCTAACGTCAAGGTTCTTCTTGTCTCCTTCATCGATAAAGTTTTTGAAGAATTGTAAATTGCATCCCCTTACCATCGTTTGCAGACAGAAGGGCGCGATTGCTACAGAGATAAGAAGTTCACGGGAACTCCATATGCATTATTTTAGTCGAACTTCAGAATGCAGTGGAACGACATAAATCATAATGAACAACTATCGACAAAACTGTAAAAACGCAAAACCTTTTTTTATATATATTCGCTCCCAATGAAGACCAAATGGCCTTTTAATGAACATATCTCAACAGCAGTGTTTTCTACAAGACCTGGTTGTTACTAAACATCTCTTTTTTTGAAATGTAGTAAAGATAATGTTAAAACAGGATTAGGGGTTGACTAATCACTCTTGATACACTTGTTATAATAGAATTTTGAAAGTGGGATTGAATTTGCAGACATCACAAATATACATGCGTTAGAACAAAAATGTATTATTTCTATACGAATAGATCCGTCACGGAATCCAATGACGTTGACCACTGCGCTAAATAAAAACTTACCAAATTAAATACAAAAATAAGACATAAACTTACACATTTTTTTACAAATTTCCCTTGAACATTCAAGGTAAATATTTTATACAAGCTTTACTCAGTTTAAATAGGGAAACTAAGCCGTGGCTGCCTGCATTGGAGACGTAAAGAAATTTTCACGAAGAGAAATTTTCTTATGGAATTAATATTATGACTTAAATATAAATAAATTTAGCTGTATGACTTACTATTCTTGAATAATATATTGTGAACATACTAGTGCTTTGAGTGTAAAAACAGTACAAAATTAGTGTGAGTTATCATTTCAAATAATAATAATATATATCTTGTAACTTGAAACTAACTTGAGGGAATGTTAAATATGTTTCTAATTTAAATATAGGCAAATCCAATTCAATGTTTCAGATGTAAAATATGTTTAACATAGTATACTTACAAATGTTTCCGTTATATGTTACGAATAAGTGGAATAATACTCTAAGATAATGAATTTAAATTTATATTTATGATGTAAATGATCCGCTTAATTGCGAGATGTAATAACATACGGTGGAATGAAGCTCTCTCAACTGTCATTAGTCAAAGCACTTACACAAACTTATACGGGGATTAGTATCAGTAGAGCAACGGAGTGTAGGCAGACGACAGCGCCTTGCAAGATAGATGGTTTACCCAATAACACATAGTAGGCGGAATTATTCCGCCCACCGCCCAAATGAGACAATGGCCTGGCGCCCTTTCCAAATTATCACACTCTGTGTCACTGTTGTATCGGTTACGTGACATCGTCAAGCGATTATCTGAACGCATCTATGTGACAAACGTGCATTTCAACTAAAGTTAATTTTCAAACATAATTGCATGCACAAACTTTTCTTTTTTAATCCATACCCGCTCCCAATGTGAAGCATATGACCTCCTAATGGAGGTATCTCAAGTAGTAGGGAAAGAAGGATAAGGCTAGAACAGGACTAGTAGTTTTCTAACCGCTATTGCTACACCCAGTTTATAAAGGATCAGAAGGATGGGAGGAGGGATCACAACTTTGAATTGAATAATTCTCAAATTCACTGTGATCTGACCGGTAATCCAACCCAGACCTGCGTGATCGGTAGAGCAAGCTCTAACCAACTGGGCCACAGCAGGCGACAAACTTTTAAGTGATGCAAACTCTAAGATTGGTCATATAGTGCAATCTGGAAAATTAACAAACCGACATAAGAAAATTTAGTTTTGTGTTTTATGAAATCTGTAGCATTTTTTTGTTATTATTTTGATATTTAATAATGAAGTTCAATGTATAAAAAGGAATCGTGTGATTTTTCTAATTACATTAATACTAATGAATTATTTTAAGAGACTCTTTTAGTGGAAATAAAATTAATAATATTTTACGTGAGAAGGCACTCAATTGGTTTTCTGAAATCATTTTTGGCACATTATTTAAAATCTTGAAGGAATGTTTTTTACTGGGTTAATGTATTTCTTTTAAAAGTTAGATTATTAGAAATTAGTGGCACACTACTATTATGCACTTGTGACTTATGTGAAATTCGTTTAGTTCTCATAAAAAGTTGTATATTAATTAAATAAAGTGAAAGATATGACAGATATAATGATAAAGTATACCATACAATGCTATTAATATACTAATTATATAAAATAACATTGTAAGCCAGTGAATAATTTACAGAAAGTCAAAATTATTGTATTACTTATCAAAGAAATGAGGAATATACAATGCATACACTTCATCAACTTGCATACCTAGATGTATGCGTTACATTTGAAACTTTGTGTGAATAATTTGAACCTCAAACGAAATTATGGGAAATTCTAAATTCGAGGGTAAAAAAACCTAATTAAAAAAATAGATTCACACAAAAGGTAGGAATACCCTCCAAAAAGTAAACGCATAAACAAACATTAATCTAATTTATTGATTATTAAAAGTACATGACATTACATCTGACGCCAATTCGACAAGCACTTGATAAATATAATGAAAAAAAAACTACAAAATACATCAATAACAACATACAAAATCAAGAAATAAAAAAGGAAAATTAAAATTTTAAATTGATGACTAATATTATAGTTTATGGTTAATAACCATTATAAAAAAAACAACGAATGAAATTTGTATTTTAACAAACAAACGAGTGTGTTATCGGAACCTCGTATTTTTGTTGTTGAAACTTCTTCATTACATTTTTACAAATAAAATACATTTTTTATGTTTTAATTCTACAAGTTTATAATATTATAAAGACCAGGAAATTATCATGTAATGAAGAAACTGGTACTGACCGTTGGATAAGATTAAACAATTGGCAATACAATTTTTTTTTTATTTAAAAAAATGCCTTTCCACAAAAAATTGAAATTTACATAATTCATTGCATTAAAAGCGATTCTACGTTTCTGTTATTAACATAAAATAATAGTACGGTTTTTTTTTTAACTTTTTTATTATTACAACGTGTAATACATTCAACGAATTAAAAATAAATTACCACGTATTTTACACCAATTTGCGATTCGTATTTTATTTTTAAATTTAACCAATTATAGCTGAGGAAAAATGTTGGGTGCTTCTTTTCATCAAAATTAGCTTCCAGGCATTGTATTCCGTTGTTGACCACTGACTGACGTGGCAAGCGATGGATTCCAAGATAGCAGCCTTATTGTCCATAGTCAAGATATTACAACTAGTTGATGTATGCCGGTTGTTGAATAATTACGGCAAACTGTGAGGCAAGCTTGCTTCGAACTGTATGCTCCATCGCACCACTAAATCAATGTCGAAAGACTATGGCTAACGTAGCCATATTATGTATCTATGATCTACCTGTCATACATCTAGAAATCGTATTATGCTTTCAATACATAGATTTATCATTTTAAAAATATCTTAAATTCGGTAAAGGATAATTACAACACACAATATGCGAAACAAATTATTACATAACAAAATAATATATAATTATTTTCATTCTTTATTGTCTGTTTTCCTGTGTTTTTTTTTAATTATTTTTATTTTGAAAAATTTTAACAAACAATTTTATTACTTCTTGGAAAAGCGAACATATATTTAATATAAACGAAACTATTGCCGATCATAAGGGTATTAAATGGAGCAACGATGATGGAGGTGATTGATAGTCAATTCAAACTGATTTTTATGATTTAAGATTTCGACTGAAGGTGCTTGGTGGAATTTCAATATTAATTTTGAATCGTTCAAACTATGTACATTCTCACACATTTTGTCACTAACGACCCGGGTTTCGCCTTTCGGCATCTTCAGGCATTCAAGTGCACGGATGAACTTGAACTGACGCTTATAGATTGCAATGCTCTTGTTGTACAAAGTTTTATATCGGCAAAACAGAAAGAACACTGAACATCCGAGTTTTAGAACATATGACAGCCTTTAGATTGAAAAAAGACACGTCTACTTTTGCTAATCACTTAATTTCGGAAGGACACGTGTTCAATCAGGAACAAGGAATAAAAATGTTACACCCAAATACGGACAGTCATAAGCTCTTTTTCCAGGAAATTTTGGAAATAAATAGAGCACAGCTGCAAAGTCTTCCGATTTTAAATGAAATACTAAACTTTCCGGCATCTCCACTTCTATACCCTATATAATCATAAAATCATATAATCATAAAACCTTTGCCGACAAACAAATTATATAATTCTTGAAACTGCTCACTACTGAAATCTGTTGGCATTCCCATGGGCTCATCCTTTTCGCCAGCAATGGCTTTGGACTCAGTGATGCATTTATATATTATATAAACACGAAACTTTCATTTGCTAAGCGTCAGTTCAAGTTCATCCGTGCACTTGAATGCCTGAAGATGCCGAAAGGCGAAACCCGGGTTGTTAGTGACAAAATTTGTGAGAATGTACATAGTTTGAACGATTCAAATTTGATTTTTATGACGTCAAGTATCTTAGGTACGCTTATATTTTTATGGAATATGTGATGTTTAAAAAAATTATATATTTTTTAATCCATGTCCGCCCCCAATGTGGAGCATATGGCCTCCTAATGGAGATATCTCAACAGAAGTTTTTCTACGAGAACTGTTCGTTACTCAGTCGCTCAACCCCACTTTTTTCAAAGTGAGTAGTAGGGACAGAAGGATAAGGCTAGAACAGGACTAGTGGTTGGACAATCGCTATTGCTATACCCAGTTATTAAAGGATCAGAAGGATGGGAGGAGTGGAAATGATATGAATTGACATAACAAACACCCAGTCTTCGATCACAACTTTGAATTGAATAATTCTCAAATAGAGTGTGATCTGATTAGAGCAAGCTCTAACCAACTGGGCCACTTAAAAATAATTACTAAATAAATAATAAGTGTTTTAATAATACATTTATTTACTGTTATTAATTACCCACGCTAAAGAATAAGCCAAGTGTTCCGTTAACATTTCTGGATTCGCGAAGTGTTCCACTGCAGAAAAAAATTAGGATCCCTTGAATAAAGAATACATTAAAAAAACAAGATTCAAACGCAAATAACAACCGTACATGCAATTTTTTCCAATATATCTTTAAATATATAATACGTGTTCGAAATCGGTGTTGCCACCTGTTAAATCGCAAAATAACCCTTTAATACAAAAACATAGCTAATTTACAACTCATCAGAAACTGAATAAAATTACACGTGAAATTATGCAGCGCTTCAAAGACTATAAATTAACTCTTCTCTACAGCGTAAAATATCACATACGTAGCGTTGTTTACGTTTCTACAACAGACATACGACAGCGTGTGCGCAAATCACAAAACGGTTTTTCGACTAAAGAATTATTATTTTGCACACTCTTCCTTTGAAAGTTGTCTTGACAACCTACGCATTTCTTTTCACACAAAGCTATATTTGGAGATGGATTTTTTTTAAAATGTCAGATCACTGAAATAGTATTCCTGCCAATTCTTCTTAAACGACATTATTAAGTAGAATACTATCATTGAAAACACAAGTAGTTTTAGTTTCAACACTTTTACCTTTAAATAAAACGACCGGTATCACTTAGTTACCGATTCATGTATGTTTTTGTTTCGTAGACTTTTCCTAGTAACCCGAAAGTTTTTGTTTTAATACACATAAACGTTTATGAAACATCGAATGAGAAATAATCAAATGGGTTTTTATTTTTAAATGCATTGAAGGATATTTAAATTTAAAATGGGTCATAGGAATTTATTATTTCTTTTTTTAATCCACGTCTGCTTCCAATGTGAAGCATACGGTCTCCTAATGAAATAATCTCAACAGAAGTTTTTTCTACGAGACCTATCTTACTCATTCGCTCAACCTTTTTTTTTCAAATAGAGTAGTAGGGATAGAAAGATAAGACTAGGACAGGACTAATGGTAGGCTAATCGCTCTAAAAGATCGGAAGGATGAGAGAGAATTTGTTTACATCACAAACACACATGCCTTCGAACAGCTTATTATCGAACTGCTATTAACTATTAATTGATTTGGCATTTACTTGGTATAACTCCATTATAACAGGTTAAAAATATCAAAGTATTGTAGTTCTACAGTTTTTAATAAAAAAAAAATTGCGTTGATAGCTATTTCGGCTTTCGCCATTGTCAGAACTATGTTTGAACTTATATTTTGCTCAGCTATTATACTCAAACATCCTTATTCAAATTATAATTACAATATTACACTTATCAAATGTGATTCTAGTGTTTCAAAGAACGATAAGCAATCTGGGTTTTTTCCTTAAAACATTAATTAGGATAAAATTAAACTGATATTTATTATTATTAATTACATTAAATTAAATTTATTAACTATGGATTTAGTGTTTCGAAAAACAATAAGCAATATGGGATTTTTCAAGGCCAGTTAGGCAAATATATATTTACTAGAAGGCAGAATTAGGATGTTAGAGTGAATAACTTGATGAATTGTGTATCTCTTCAGAGCCAGTATATATAGCTGAGGAAAATATAAGTTTAAAAATAGTTCTGACGGTGGCGAAAGCCGAAATAGCTATCAACGCATAAAAAATATTAAAAACTGTAAAACTAAAATACTTTGATATTTGTAACCTGTGCTATTAACTAACTTATTATTTCCACTCATTTTTAAAGTGTAAGCCGTCAATTTAAAAATAAAAAGCATTGAATAAATTTATAAAAATAAAAGAAATTATTTTCGTATTCATCTCACAATTTTATATTGTGATCTAGACCGGTGTCACTAACCGCATTTTCACCTGATGTAAAAATAACTAGACTAGAATCTTTGTGTATTCAAGAAAACAACAAGAAAATGGTTTATAAAAAGTATTTACAAATTATCAAGCAAATAAGAAAGTTTATTTTTGTTTGTTTAACGTGTGTGAAGCAAATAGCATCCTAATAAAGATATATCATTAGAAATTATTCTACGAGAACTGCTTTAAAATCAGTTGCTAAACCTCGAAGAGAATATGGATTAAAAGTATAGGGTTATAATAGATTAGTGTTTAGCTATTCACTTTCACGGATCGCACCACGTACCCAACAATTAGGTAAATAATCTTTAATAATTAATATGTTGTAAATATGTTATTTTTTCTTTTATCCTTCTCATTGTATTTGGTCAGTACACGGTGTCTCCAAGATTAGCTAGCTGGTTCATTCAAAAATCTTTGCTTTCATCCAAACCATGCCAGAAAACGTGGCATTTGCAAAAAAATATATACTAACTGACTTCTGAATTCAAAATTACTGCAATTCAGCTCGTTTTAGGCTGTTTTATAAAGTCATTTACAGCGTATTTTTAACCTTCATTAGAGCACTTAAATTAAAAACGTGGCTATACCTCTCAATTAACTTTAGTCAGAGTGAAATAAGAGCCAAGAGCATATCAATTTTAATTAATCAAGCAAATCAAGATATTTACATTCGCGTGAAACAGATGGGTTAATTATGGATGTCTGACATTTCCCGTGATATTTGTTAACTGTCAAAGATGTGATTGTCGCTAGTGTCGTGTGCATGAAGCAAACGAGAACGTGCCGATTGGGTAACATGTGGCGGTAAAACGAACGTGTCCCTCGCAAGGACAGCCAATCACGTCAATGATGCTGGGCGTGCGATCGCTTGACAGCACTGCTTTGTTATTTTACATTCTATTTTTAATTGAGATTCGGCCGTTGAATTTGGACGAACCTGTTGTTATGTCATAAGTTTTGACGGTTTTAAATTACTTTTATCGTCGTAATTTACGTATTTTTTTCCATATGAGAACACTGAAATTTACCCTCCAGCCGCTTAGGAGTAATCTCATTTCTTAATTTGACTTTTCGAGACTGGGTCCGTCATCGAGCGGTCAACGTCATTGGCTTTGATCGTGGTACTCACGAACTTGAGTCCCAGATGGAAATGTTTCATTTTCCAATCGATAAATAAGTGGAAACTCTCTCCGCGCTATCTTTCTTTTAATATTTTCTTAAAAAAAGAGGTCTAGTCTACTAGTTCACCTAAAACGAAAAAAATAAGTGAGAATAAGTGATTAATTAATACAAACATTAAAAACAACAAATATTTTTTTACTCGGTGAGAAGTTTTAACTGATAATTATACATTCATTCTACTTAGTAGACGTAACTATTTACATTAATTATTAAAATATCAGAGATGAAAATAATTTTGACATAAGCATCAGTGAAATCTTGCGAAATCAAATCACATTTATTATAATAATTACTCTTATTAGAATAACTATTGTGGAATAAAATTAAATTTACATCTCTACAGGGTAGAGACATGTTATAATAGATTGTAAAATATTATATATTTAACTCACTAAGTAAAGACAAAAACACTTTTAAAAATACCGGAAATACAATTTTCAGAAAACCGCAAAAACTTTATGTAAAATTTTAAGAAAATACGCAAAACATATTATTTATAAACATATTGAATTTTTATTGATAATGATACATAAATGTCAAAAAATGATTAGGATACCGAATTATAAAGACATCAAAATTAATTAAAAAAAATAGTGTTTTATACAATGCCTTTCCATCAAGTACATATTGACAGAAAATATCCCAAAGCTGTTTTGATCCACAATTTAATTTTTCCGTCAGAAAATTAGCCCTCTCCTGTACTAATATAATATTTAAAAATAAAGATCTGGTCCAATTTTGCTCATTACGAGATTTATCAACTAAGCATCACAAGAATTTCCAAAAAGATTCTAAGACTGTTGTGTGTTTTAATGTAATACTTTTTCAATACAAATTGACAGCTGCAGACAGCTTAAAAGTGACCAATTTCATGTATTTTTGATTCGTATTCTTTTGTACACGTGCTGATTGTTTTTTTATACACTTTTATTAATTACACTTTTGTTTATTTGTACAAAAATGGTTCTGATTATTCCACATTTTTTAATGTTTATAAATAAAGGCATGAATGTATTGAATTCCCTTCTCCCACCAATTCTATTCTATAGCGCCATTCTATTCTTACTATCTTTAAAAAAATATGGGTTGAACAATCAGTTCTCGTAGAAAAACTTATATTGAGATAAACTCCATTATAAGTCCAAATGATACACATTGGGAGCGGACATGGTAAAAAAAATGAACCATCATGTAACATCATGGGACAGTTCTACTCTTGATACCATTCGACTCAATTGACAATTGACACTATGATAGTGAGATATAATTTAATTGGCAACATTGCCAAGTCTCTTTTTAAGGGTTGATTTGTAATTATGACTGAAAAGTAGAACAAGTTGTAAGCGTATTGTACAATTGTAAAAAAAACAACTGGTCAACAGGAAACCAATGGGAAATACATACGTCATTTTTCCATTAATTTTAGCTGAGATAATTCAAACTTAAAACTGTAAATTTATGCTTATTTGTATAAATATATACGTGAAAGAAATAATTCAAACGTGTACTTAGGGAGAAAAATGTTTGCAGTATACTTGAAGGGCAAAAGTTTCAAGACGTGGCGATGAACGTTAAAAGTGAAATATTTCAAAAAGTGAATGAAATACGAGTTTGTACATTTTTCATAAGTTTTCAGTCAGAACACCTCAGACGCTCTGCAGTCATAACAGTTTTATATTTAGGATTGAAATGTTTCAAAGCTTCAAACAGCTGTATCTGGCGAAATATTATTTAGGATTTTGAATAAAAACCAGGGTTTTATAGCAACACCGGAATTCTCAAATCGTTACGATTGTGCCGATAGCAGGGCTGTGAAGTCGTTTTAGAATCTATTGACTCCGACTTGGCTTTAAATTCCCAATCGAACTCTGATTACAGTTCTGGCACAGGCTTAACTTTACACCTCAGCTATAAAAAAAAGAAACGGTCACGTAACTCGTATTTTTTTCTTTATAATGTTTGTCTCAGAAATATTCACGTAAGATCTTCCACGTGTGATAATTGTGTTATTTACTACATTTAGAGCAGTATTTCCCAAACTTTTCCTCCCCGCTTTGTGACCCACTAAATTTTTTATGGCCTATACCAGGGGTCGGCAAACTTTTTAGGTTCACGGACCACTAAATTCACAATTTTATTCCAGCGGACCACTAACTAAACTTTTATGTTAAATATTATATATTGAAATACAAGTGATCAAATGCGTCTCGAAATCCAAAGTTCACAAAATAGTGTCAGATTTCTCTGCGGACCACACTTTGCCGACCGCTGACCTATACTACAGGCCTATAGGTAAAATAAAACAATATATTTATTTATTCAGTTTTTATATGTTATAATACAAAATAATTTACGCTGATAAACCCATATAGAAATCGAATGTACCAATAATTTATTAATGAGAGGTATTACGAAATTATATAGTAAATATACAGATTTATTTAGGGAAATTGGCGACCCGCCATTTTGCTTTCTGCGACCCATCATTTAGGAAACACTGATCTAGAGAATCATCGAAACGAATACCCAAGTATAAAAGATGGTTGCTGATTGATTTAAAACTATCTTATAATTATTTTGAATCCCGGGATCCCGGGATTGAGATTTTCTCACCGAGGAATTTAAAATCCTCAATTTGGTATACTTTTTTCCAGAATCTCACAGAAACTCGTTTTTTTTTTTTTTTAGCTCACCGAGGAATTTGAAATCCCCGATTTGGTATACTTTTTCTCAGAATCTCGCAGAAACTCGTTTTTTTTTTTTTTAGCTCACCGAGGAATTTGAAATCCCCGATTTGGTATACTTTTTCCCAGAATTTCACAGAAACTCGTTTTTTTTTTTTTTAGCTCACCGAGGAATTTGAAATCCCCGATTTGGTATACTTTTTCCCAGAATCTCACATAAACTCGTTTTTTTTTTTTTAGCTCACCGAAGAATTTGAAATCCCCGATTTGCCAATTTCGTGTAAATTTCGAGAATTTGCTAGAAATTTCTCAATCCCGAAATCCCGGGATCGCGGCCATCTCAATCCCGGAATTTCGGGATCAGAAAATTGAACGGGATCCCGGATCCCGGGATTGGATGCCCTAGTCATCATGGTCCTATTATATGAGGGTAGGTGTTACATATCGACTGTGCAAAGGAAAAATGACGTAACCAACACATATCAAATTTCACAGTAGGCGCTAAAAATGTGTTTTGATGATTTTGTGACATATGCAAATTATGAATTATATAAAACTTTGAAGTGCACGGATACTTCTAAACTGGTGTTAAATTGAAATAACCTAATATTAATTAAAGAAATTGTCTGGGAAAAACCTTTATTTCAGTCTTTTTTCTTGGTTTTAATTTTTTACAAGGTCATTTTTTTCAAACATAAAAAGGATTTCAAATTCCTCGGTGAGCTAAAAAACAAATGAGTTTCTGAGAGAATTCGGCGAAAAAGTATAGCGAATTGAAGATTTCAAATTCCTCGGTGAGCTAATCCCAAGCCGGGATCCCGGGATTGAAAATTATTTAATCCCGATATCCCGGGATTGGATACCCTAATACCCACTCAAATTCGCTATGTAAAAGTAATATTTAATTTAAAAGCCTGAATTAGAAACAGAATATTATGTGTTGTGAACACCATAGGTACGAATTAATTCTAGCAATAATGGCTTCGCGCGAAGTGAATTAATGTGTTATTCTGTCTATCGATTCCGGTGACTGAACGAACTATACAGGCCGGGAATAAATTTCATCATTTTAATAACAACACATTTATAGTTTTAAATATAAGACCACTTTCAAATATATAGAATATAAGATTTGAATTTTTCGAATTTTGTACTTTTCCATTAATTTTGTCGCTAACGACCGGGTTTCGCGTTTCGGCATCTTCAGGCATATCAAGTGCACGAATGAAACTTGAACTGATGCGTACTAAACAATGTGTATCGTTTATATACAAAAATAAAAGTGGATCGCTAAGTTTAATTGTTTTTAACGTAATCTATATGAAATAACGAATTTTTAAAATGTTTATGAGTTTCAATAAATTATTTGGGTAAATTATAATTTATTATACAAAAATATAGAATATAGCATTGATTTTGATAACTTTGTTACTCCATATGTTATCCCACAAATTACATCACGTGTTTCGCCACTTTAAGAAGCAGTATCAAACATACTATTACAAGAGTTATTAATAAACTAGTTTATTCGAAACACGTATCACAGTTTGTGAACAGAGAACTAAAATAGTTTTAAATGTAATTTTATATTAAAAATGAACGCTAAACGTATATATGTACTATATAAAAGGTATTTTATAAATATTACTGTTAAAATATATTGATTATCAATTGACAATGCTACTTTTTAAATAAAGTAGAATAAAGTTCAATGGAATATTGTGCTTTTATTAATGTATATAAACGATTGATTTATTATCTCAAATTAATTACTTTTATGTTGTTCACTGTCAATACTTGGTGGAAAGACATTATATTTTTAAAAAGTTTATAATGATCGTATTTTATTCATATTGGTCATAAAAAAGCTTAAAAACACACTGATTGCTTAATCGCTGATTAAAAAATAGTTCAATGTTTTGCAAAATGATTCATAATATTTTTTTGGAATTAAGATGATATGAAATATCAATGATCGTTGGATCTATCAAATAGTATTCTCAGACTTTTTCACATGATGAATTTACTCCTTTGAATATTTAACAACAACGCTGAGGTTTGCTGGTCTTAAGGCTTTCCCAAAGTAGCTTAGTCACGACCACGATGATATTTTCATATTTCAACGTCAGCTACACAAATAACGCTATAATAGCACAGACGAAAATATTTGTATTTCTTGTTTTCGGTTCCGGTTGGAAGTTTAATTCAACCAGGGTGAAGACGGGCACCACACCTAGCTATTCTATTTGTAAAAGTGTGGTATATAACTGCCGTATTGCCAGCTGCGTGGTAGAGTGTTATCGCCCTTGACTTAGAACACGGAAATCGCAGTTTTGATAGATTGAGTTTTCAATCGATTTATAGATTTCTGTCCGAAAGTATGGATGTATATGATGTCTTGAATTCCCTCCCACCCATCCTATCTCTAAAAACGGGCGATTTGATAACCTTGAAGTGCTGCGGATGCCTCAAGAAAGCCTGAATTCTGCTTGTCTTCTCTACCAACCGGATGGATTCCGCCGACGTGGAAGACCAATCCAAGACTGACGTGGACAGAGAATCTTGAAGAACCATGTAGCGGCCATATCCTCCAACTAGGGAACGGATATGGAGAAAAAAAATATTTTCCTAGTCTTATTCTTCTATCTCTACTTTCTTTTAAAAAGAGAAGTTGAGCAACTGAGTAACAAACAGTTCTCGTAGAAAAAAATATTTGTTGAGATACGGGGGAGGTCATATGCTCCACATTGGGAACGGGCATGGAATAAAAAAAACTGCACTAAAATTATATGTGTGTGATTGGTAATAAGTGAGCGTAGTATGTACTCGTAATGAATAAAGAATAAGTTTGAATCTGTCCCGGACGAAGCTGGGTAATAAAGATATTTTATGTATAATTAAATAAGCCTTGGCCAGACTTACAGTTACCCTAATACAGTCGGACAAACAAAACACTCCTTCTATTGGTAGTGATATTCAGGCTTAAACATATCGATCCTACGGTGGCTATAGTTACGCTGATGCGTTGCAGATTAACCCACTCAACTCCGGCGACAGCCTGGGACTAAACTAATAATTATAAAGTGGCGCTTACCGAAAGGCAATGGGTTGAAAATTGCAGCGCATTTGACACTCGTTCGAAATGTTCCCCTCCAATTGTACGCTTTGAATTACACTCGGCTTTTTGTTTTACAGAAAATTTGTCATCTAAGCTTCATTGTGATTCAGATGTCGTTCATTTTGCAAATATATCTTGCCGACAAATGAACGAATAGAGACGAAAACTACTATATGACGAATGAATAAATATATTTTACATTAAAATTAGTTTTTTTACTTTATTATCACGCATATTATCAACGTCAAAACCGTTCTAAGATTATTTTTTTTTTAAATTGTGCTGAATACGAGATTTGAAATGTCTGATTTTGAATATTATTTGGATTGAACACTCCACTTGGAAGCTTGTATAAATTGGGATTTGGGATTGACAAAACTTTTAGCCTTGCGATTAGGAAATCATAGAGTTTTTCTAACAATTTCATTTCAAATTTTTTTAGCTCTTCAAAATCCTAAAAAAATCCGGGATCGGTACGGTTGAAATCCCGGGATTTCAATATCACAAAATCGGACGAGATCCCAGGACTATGGAATCCGGGATCCCGGGATTGGAAATCCTAGTATCAACCATATATACAATAATATTTGTAGACTTGATAAAATATTATATTTTGATATTTTTTCATCTTTTTACAACAGAGTTCTATCAATTAACAAAAATATATTCCGCTGGAATAGTATGAAGTTAATTGAGTCGTACAAAATGGTCCGATTAAAATTAATCATTGACAGTTTGGTGTGGCATTTTAGTTTACGTGAAGACTTATTCAGAAAACTATTAAATGAAGAGTTTTAATTCTTACAACTTTTTGTTAAATTAGTTTAGCGAAATTTGTTTCCGTAGCGTGATAAAACAAAAAGAAATTATATGTCAAGGCATTATAAACACACACTAAAGTTTATAATTAATTAAAGAGAACCACATATGTGTTTGCATGTATCGTATAACTGCTTAGTTTTAGTGGTATAGTGAGAAGAAGGGAGGCAAAATTAGAAAAGTCGTTTGTTTTAACCAAAGGAGCATTATTCTTTGTCAGAATTTCTCGTAAGCCTACTCAAGAGGCCTATCATGCCAAACAACTCCACCTCATTTCACGAATAACACCTAAACTTTGATACTGCCTTTTGCGGTAAGACCGCCTCGCTACGCAGGATGAAAGAAAGTGCTGGGAAACCATATGACAGCGCTCTTTGAGATTGGCTTATCGAACGCGTCAAATTGCAGTTTCATTAAAATATAATTAACGTATATAACTGATCAACTATAAAGCAGTTTTTTAATTTTGTCTGTCAATTCATAGCATCAACGCACTTCTTATATATGTATTTAAAAAAAAACTTTATGGTAGTTATTTCAGATTTTTTAAATGATTTCGATTATTACGAGCGTTATCGACTGATAAAAGAAGCACTCTTTTTTTTAATTACCGATATTTAAAAAATCAGAAAAAGTTTTTACAAAGGCATGCATACATTTTTACTAGCAGCCTGAATCTTGCCAGAAAATATTTTCTTTACTATTTTTCAAAACGAATGAAAGAAATCATCAAAATCAAATATTACAAAAATGTATGTCGTATCATTGAAAAATACGATATTATCTTAAATAGCTGCAAAATGTTTATGATCACTGGTGTAGGGTACAGTTATGTGGTGTGGCATTTAATTTTGTGCTACAAAATGGTTTCAGTTAGGGTGCTAGGATTTTCATCAGCCAAAACGGACTTATCTACTTGATATCGTAGTGGATGTAGCTTTTACGCAGTAAAAGCTGGACAAAAGCTTGTAAAACAAAAAGTTTAAGCAGTCTGCAATTATGATTTAAAACCGCCTCCAGTTTACGGCCGAACGCATTTTTTCAATGTTTTAATTACAAAGCATAAAAATGTAAAAAATGTAAAACATAATGAATATATATCGACTGTGGAAAGGAAAATGGACGTAACCCACACATATCAAATTTTACAGGAGGCGCTAAAAACGTGTTTTGATAATTTTGTGACAAATGCATATTATGAATTATACACAACCTTGAAGTGCACGGATACTTCTAAACGGGTGTTTAATTGATATAAACTAATATTAATTAAAGGAATTGTCTCGGAAAAACCTTTATTTCAGTGTTTTTTCTTGGTTTTCATTTTTTACAAGGTCATCTTTTTCAAACTTAAAAGCTAAATTTAGATACTTATTCGGCATTTTCAGCTTCCATCCTTTTGATAGAATGTGTGTCAAGTTGTATACATTGTGATTGTCGAAAAAAGCTGTTTTGGAAAATTGAGAGTTACATCCTTTTTCCTTTCCACAGTCGATATGCATAAAGATTAAAAATATTTTTCATGTAATTTTTACTATTTAGAAGAAAATAAATTTCATTGATAAATATTTTTAAAATTGCATTATATTCTATTATTTCGTATAAGGGTAGCCACAAAAAAAATTGACTTCATATATAACAAACTAATAAATAAAGCTGTTATGCAACTTGGTTACTCAAAATTACTACAAACTTGAAAAATAGTTTAAATCTTTTGTAATTGTAAGGTGAAATAATAACGTTACGGTTCCAAGAAACTAATGAAATTATACATCATCTATTAAATAATCTCATATTTGTTATCGTTCCAGAAACGCACAAAGTCCTTTTATTACATTTAATAATGTATTTCTTTATATAAATTAGGATGTTAGACTAAATGAGACAATGTAAAATGTATCTCTTCTAAGACAGTATTATATTTACAGCTAAGATTATATAAATTTAATAATAATTCTGACCAGGGTGTAAGTCAAAATAGCTATCAACTATATTTAAAATAATAATTGCAGAACTAAAATACATTGATATTGTTTACATTATTATAATAGAGTTCTACCAATCGAATGAAAATTCAATAAATACATCGCAATATTGAAATTTTAAGGAAGGTCTTACATAATTTAAGATTTCGATTGAAGGTGCTTGGATGAATTCAGTTCAATTGTTCAAATCAATCTCAGTTCAAGTTCATCCGTGCACTTGAACGCCTGAAAATGCCGAAAGGCAAAACCCGGGTCGTTAGTGACAAAACTGATGTTATTATGAAAGGTGTTTTTTTATTTTCATAATAAAGAATATCGCTACAGCAATTAAATATTCAGATGAATCTACATTTTTAATAAACAAAACAATGTTGGTTATATAAAATTTTGTTAAATTAGTTTTAACGTAATCGCAATTATTAAATATATTTTTAATAATTAAATGAATATAGGACCAACATTTTATCGATGTGAGAGTAACCTACTTGTATGCAAACATTTCAGTAAAAAGGTCCTCCCAGCTGTGTGATTTTACTCAGCCTCCTTATTCGGTAACGCTTTTCAAAGATATCTAATGAATAACAACAATCCATTTAAATATAACGAGCCAAAAAGCTCATTTCCTTGGTCGTTATTGACGTGTTTTGATTATAAAATAACAAACTTTGTCGAAATGTTCTCAGTGATAAATAAAACAATCGAAGAAATTCAAATTGAGATACTTTGAATTTATGAGTCAAAAGTAGGAATAATTTTACATATTTTATTTTAAAATGTTCAAGGCTTAAAATGGATATTGATAATATTTTTTTCAGAAATAAAAATAATTTCAGTACCACGTATCGCTAAAATTATATCCAAAATTGTCGGGATGGATATCGGTAAAGTCATTTAAATTCCTGTTAAAAGTATGGGTAAATTACTATTACATCTCATATAAGCTTTAATTTAACTGTAGTTCATTCACGCACAATATTCTGGGTAAGCATCGGTAAAATTAATTACGTAGATTTTAATCAATCAATCTATTTTCATGCTAAATTGAATTTAAAAAATTAAAATGTATAAATGGAGTACAAATTCACTAACAAACATTAATTTTACTGTAATAATGATATAGTGATAAGTCGAAATAGCCAAGAAAAAAATTGATAGACCCTCTAAGTCAGTGTTCTTCAACCTTTTTACACCCTCGGACCGGTAGAAAATTGAAACATATTTCGCGGACCGGCGGCAACCAGATACACATATTTGCGCACAGCCAGTTTTCGTCATAAGACTTTTTTTAGGACTAACAACGGGGTATTAATCAGTAAACAAAAAAAATCTCCAGTTTCTTATAAAATAATATTTGGCAACGGGTGAACCGTATAAAAGTCATAATTGGGCGTATTTATGTCAGAATATATTCAATTTTAATACCGTCTATTGGATTTATTTTTGAAGGTTTTATTTTTTTTTTATTTGTAAGAAATTCAACTAATTAACATTTCGACTAATGTTCAAGGTGACATTTTGAACCTGCTGTAAGTCTAAAATTAACTGTACAACTGCACATGTTTGCTAAAAATAATATATTCAAAAAGTAACAATTGAAACAATGTTACATAGAATTTTATTCATAAAACTATTTAGAATGCAACATTTTTTCAACTGATTTTTTTTATAAAATTTTCTCATTTTCAGTACAAAATTTACTATTCACTGAAGGCGATATTTGAGTCAACAATTTTTTGAAACATAAAAGTTTGCTGGCCAGCAATAAACTCTTTTGCGGAACAGTGCCTTAGGTTGTTATTTCACAGGTTGTGTTACGAATTGTGACACGTGTTTTGCTTCCTTAGGAAACATCTTCAGACAAACTATCGTAAGGTTATACGAAAAAAGCGTGATAGTTTGTCTGTAGATGGTTATCAAAGAAGCATAACACGTGTCACAATTGAAACCTTTTTCCAGCTGCCACTCACGAGATATCTCGTCAAATTGTCCATGCTCAACACGCCAGAGATGAGAAACCTCGTCAATAACTAGCTAAATTAATAATTGCAAATTATAGCCGGCGTTCTAGGTACAAACGTACTTTTTTCTACGGCAGCCAAAACGCTAAAATGATCATATACACGGTTGAATGAACATATACTATAAAAATACCTGTAGATTAATGCGTTTTTTAAATTGAATGCTTAAGTAGTGTTTTAATTTGTTTGAACTCATGCTATAGTTAGCAAATAGGTTTTAATTACGTTTTTATTCTTTATACCGTTTCTTGATAATGAAATTAGTAAGCCAAAATTATACATGGTGCTGATTAATTAACATTAACACTGACACAAAGAACACTGAATATACGGCATATACGTTCCAGCGCCACCCCCCTAACTACGTTAACTTTCTCCTGTACAAAATAAAGGGGTGAACGTGAATTAGCGAAAATGCTGTTATTCTAATTCACGCAGTATTTATCGGATAAGAGCGTCGGGTGTTTGCACTTCCAGCCGTAGAATAACCGCGGACATGTGAAATTAATGAGAGGCTGGAATGATTTTCAAAAGGCAGCCGCGTCGAGCTTTGCCGGTTTGAAAGCTTACCGCGCGAGAAATATGAGTGGAAGAGCTTTTCAATAGGATATTCAGTGAAATTCCATTATCTCTGTTTGGCAGTTCCAGCCGCGTAAAATAGCGCGAGTGTTTACACATATCCATAAGCTTGATTATTTATTTCAGTTATAACTGCGCAGCAAATTAAATGCTATATTTACATATAGATATCATTAGCATGGTAAATATTTTAACAATTCATTAAATGTATTAACAAAAACGTATTTTTAAAACAATTATATTTTGCTTTAGCTGAACAATTAAAAATAAACAAACTGTTCTAGTTTTTTCAATACACACTTCAACACGAATCTTCATCAGCCTTATTTATTTATTCATTTAATTAACATTGCACAAGGTTGACAAATTATTAATTTAAAACTTTTAGAGTGAAGAAAAAAAAAATAGTACAATTTAACATTAAAAAAAGTAGAAAAAAAATGGCAAGGAAGTCAACTGAGTTAGCTCCGACGAACTCTACTTCAATACAAAAAAAAATACTATTCGTCGGAACTCACCCACGTCTACGTGGAATATGTCGACATCCGAAGCAATATTGTTGAACACCGTTAAAACTCTCCCCAGTGGCATCCCCATTGGCAGGCTGGTTCTACACCTTGGGAGAACAAACAGTTCATGTCCGCAATTTCTTAAAAAATAATCAGGAACATTAAGATTCACATTCTCAAGAATGGTGGAATTCTCATTTTGGCCTCGTATAAGTCGAAAAAAATATATGGCCAGATACATTTCTCTTCGAACGTTCAAGCTATTGAAGTTAAGCATGCCTAAGAGAAAGTCAGTTGGATAAAACCATGGGTAATATCCATACACCCTCATATAGAGAAGTCTCAAAAATTTCTTCTGAATCTTCTCCACCATAAGGATATATTTCGAGCATCTTGGGGCCCAAACAATGGATTCACTCTCAAGTCTGCTTCGAACCAAAGCGTTGTACATTAATATTAGAATTTTAACTCCCGAAAAGACTCTGGTGGTACAGATGATAAAGCTCAACATTTGTCATGCTTTTTTGCAAGTAATCTTAATGTGATTATTTAATGTTAGTTTGCTCTCAAATTGTACGCCAAGATCTTTGACTGATGAAATTAGCGAGAGAATTCGGCCATTCATTGAATAGCGGAAAATTAACACTCGCGACCCTCTTGTAAAGGATAAAAGATTGCATTTATCAATATTGAAATCGAATATGTCACACTGCCCCCAATCTATTATATTATCTATATCACACTGAAGACGATGACAATCATCTAAGGTGACAACCTTCAAAAAAAGTTTCTATAAAAAAAAATATATGGTAATGCTATTGGATCTACATTCAAGCTGTAAAGTATTCATATGTTAATTTTTTAAAAAAGATAGGCTTTTCTATTATAATAATAATATGAGTAGCCCATTTCCGAGATTCATTCACCTTGTCTATTTTCATTTGCTTTGAGATACCAATAAAAATTTAGAAAGTAACGATATTTTCTTGAATCAAATTGACAACAATATTGCATTTCTCAACCTTAATAACGAAAACGTGGTTATTCCTTAAAATTTAATGATTCGATTTATATTTTTTTGTGAATATCTCCAAGCAAAAGAAAATGGAGAAGGTGATTTTTTTAAATGCGCGTTTCAATCACTGCGGAAGTTCATTCTTTGTATGTTTAGTCTTTATAATAATTAAATACCATTATTTATTATCAAAAAACAGCGAAAATACAAGAAGCATATGTTTTATTGTAGTCAAGTGTTGTGTAATCAAATCATTAACTAAAACATCTTAAAACTATTTATTTTGAAGGCAAAAACGAACTATTTTACTTATTTAACTTTTTCGATGTTTTTTTGTCCCTTTTTGATTTACGGATTGTAAATCTTGACTTCAATAATAAACGATGACCAAACTTTAATCAAATCGTTATCGTACTTTCAATACAATTGATTTAAATGTACTATTCGTGCCAACCGACAGAGAAAATATGTTATTAAAAAGTACATACAATTTATTTTAGCCCAAATAATATTAAAAAAATATATTTTTACTTAGCATATGGTACGTGTTTCATAAGTAAACAAATACACAAAAAATTTAATCAAACTCAGTTGTTGACATAAAATGGCTGAGGTAACTATGTCTGAAATAAAATAAAATTAACTCTCAAGACGTGTTTTATTTTTAATGATGAAACCTAGTCAATATATTATGATATGTGTAAACGACGTTTATTTTTTACACTGACAAGTGGTGTTCATATCAATTTTGTGTACCTTTTTTGACGGGCGAAATTTTCAGATGTCGGCTATTTTGTGTCATTCATTGATATGGGGCAAACGTGGAACTAATGCAAATATATCATTTCAATCGTGAATTTCAGTCGATTTATTTGGGAAATTTTGCCGTCATTTCCGGCGGCGTGTACTCCAGGTAAATAGTTAAATATTTGCAATTACTTTTTATCAAACGGTTTAATATGATTTGCAGCTGTTCAAAATGTTTGATTTTTTTTATCACACTAATTGGAAAAATCATATTTGTTTGACTTATTATGAAACGCACAGTTAAAAAGTGATCAATTAACTGTCACTAACATTCTGGATCAACGTCCTATAAAAAAATCAAGTATTAAAAAGGAGTGTGAGGAAAAAATGTTTGTCACTCTAATATTCAAAAGTCGTTAAAAGTATTGATTGAATTTCAGCGTCTTATCTTAAATTCTAACAATTATTTATTTCGTATATATGATTCATAGTCTTTTTTAACAAAAAAGAAATTTACCATTATTCAGTATTAAAATGCTATGTATGAATATGACAACATTTTTTTTTAATCCAATAAGTAATTTTAGTATTCAAAATATAAATAAATGCATTAAAATATTATTGCATTGAATGACATTGCTATCATAAATACAGAAAGCACCAAAACTATTTTATTTAAAACAATGAATTAGGAATACTATGTTTTTTGTTATCATAGGGCTTAGATATTGCATCTCTAGGACAACACCGCCACAATCCCAAATGTTTTACTCTGAGTAAGTCGCATTTGGATTTTAAAGCTTTCTTTGATTATTTTTCTCGCGATAAATTAAATCTTAACGGATAACATACATAATATAATGGGTAGAGCCATATTTTTTATATTGATAGTGTTGTTCTACATATTTTAAAAACATTTAACATTGCAATATAGCAATAATTCGTATAACTTACAAAATAGCTTTAGCTAGAGATGCGGCAGTCTTACATTATCAATTATCATCAATATTGACAAGCAATTGATTTTTCATTGACAACAATTTTTTCGATTTGGGACGGTGTTGTCCTACAAGTGAAATTAATGAAGAAGCATTTTTATTCCATAATATTTTAGGAATTAATGAAATTTTATAAAGCTGGTATAAATGTGAAATATAGCAAAAAAAGTTAACATAGGAAATTACCAAAGAAGTTAAAAATGTTAGTTCCAACAATATCTATTATAGTACATAAAAAATGGTGGGCAACCTAATTCAATGAGTAATTTTTCGCCATCCTCTAATCGATCAACAATTGAATGAATTATTTTCCTAATCTTAAGATGATAGCTGGGCTTCTTTTCAATAAATCAGTAAATATTTATGTAAGTAAATATGCACTGTTTTTTCAACATACAATTCGGATTTAAGCATGCGACAATTTACGTGACGGGAAAGCCGAGATTCTTGTAATTAATATCAATTTTTTGGTTGCCTCAAGATGCTGAAAAGGAAAAATTTAGGTTTTAATTTAAAAAAAATATTTGGATGCGTAAAAAAATGAAACTTTGCAACGAAGGCTATATGTAATACTTAGCCATTATTTTTATAACTAATTATGATGTACGATTAAAAAGATGATGCATAAGTACAATTTAATAGATTTCACCTGCGCCTACCAAAGACCCAGTTAAAACGACACAGATAAAGCTCTCGCCTCCCCGCAGAACAATTTCACTCGAATAAGGTAACAGATTGTACTGTCTACATTTCTAACTAATTTAACCGCCTTCATAATATTAACACTTAAATTCGTTCGAGGAAGATTTTGCCGGTCGTAATCCGGTATTAGTGCGCGCCAAAGGGTTAAGGCATTAATTGTTTTAAATCCATACTAACCTATTACGTTCCGGTACGCTTATGCAAACATTAAACCTTCATTCACTGTTGCTTCCAAAATGGGGGGGCGCGTGTCGTGGAATATTTAACAAAAAGCTAAACTAGTAACTTGACTTCAAACGCAAGACCGAGAGAAACATAATAAAGGATACAATTAAATTAAGCATTAAAAATGTTCAGCTTAAAATTCTACTTCTATAACTAATAGCTTATAATAAATTGAATGCATTAATATTGAATTTAGATGACAAACTTCAAATGAAATGCTTACATACTACAAGAAACTCTTGTTAATAAATGAGAAATTTAGAAAATATACTTTGCGTAGTCTTTTATTTTTATAATAATAACATTAAATAATACATAAAAAATAGCCACTGTTAGTGAAAATATGATGCGTAATTTACACAATAAAAACTAAATTAAAATCAATACATACGACGACAATAAATACAAAGTCTGACGATGCATGCAAACAAACGAAAAATCAAAAGTTAAAAGTTGTTATTTTGCATTATAAGTATTATTTAAGCCAAAAATTCTTTTTTTAATAGATCAAACAAAAAAAAGCGCGTATAACAATAATTAATGCGATGTACATGACAGCAATGAAAATAAAAATTGTACGATATGTGAATAAAAATATTGATTTGGTTTTTAAATGCCGCTTAAGTGTATTAGAGTACTTATTCATAATCATTGAAAGTTTTTTTTTTTAATTTTAAATTTGAGAGAGAAAAAAATGGTAACATATCGACTGTGGAAAGGAAAAAGGACGTAACTCTCAATTTTCCAAAACACTTTTTTTTTCGATAATCACAATGTATACAACTTGATACACATTCTACCAAAAGGATGGAAGCTGAAAATGCCGAATAAGTATCTAAATTTAGCTTTCAAGTTTGAAAACGATGACCTTGTAAAAAATGAATTATATCAATGAAACACCAGTTTAGAAGTATCCGTGCACTTCAAGGTTGTGTATAATTCATAATTTGTATATATCACAAAGTCATCAAAACACATTCTTAGCGCCTCCTGTAAAATTTCATATGTGTGGGTTACGTCCTTTTTCCTTTCCACAGTCGATATGTATGTTATTTGACTGATTGAAAAAACATATCATTGAATAATATTATTTTAATAAAAACACTATATTAAAATTATAGTATAACATTTATTGAACATGACACTTAAGCTTATAGAAACACTTACTGCATCATTAATAAATGTAATAAAAATTAGGATGTGAGAGTAATAAATGTTATATAAATTAGGATGTAAGAGTAAAAAATGTTATATAAATTAGGATTTTAGAGGAAATAACAAAATGTATTGTGTATATAGCCGAGTAAATGCAGGTTTAAACATACTTCTGACGATGGTTCACGCCGAAATATATATAAACTCTCGATGGATTCGGCGGTAATTTTGTGGAAAAAAAATAACTCAGATTATTCCACGTATTGTGGAATTGCAATACGTGGTATTTGCGATAGACTCATTTTATAAAAATGTAGAACTTGAATCGTTTAAATCAAGTAAATTCACACAGATTTTGTCACTAACGACCCGGGTTTCGCCTTTCGGCATCTTCAAGCGTTAAAGTGCACGGATGAACTCATTGAACTGACGCCAATGTAGAACTAAATACTTTGATATTTTTCTTTATTACATTGGAGTTCTACCAAGTATATACCAATTCAATAAATAATATATTATGTGATTATCTTCTTTATTTGTAAAACCATGCAATCAAAAGAAAAATATTAACATAATATAATTTCTCTATTAAATGATTTAATAATATTCTCAATTTAAACAGATCGTTTGGTGTTCATGTTTCTCCTCTCAATCTATCAAACTGTAATTAGCATTCTAGTACGTTCGTAATGTTTGAGAAGTTGTGACAACTTTCACAGAAATACGAAATTATATGGCATTGTAGTAAACTCATTTTGTTAATTAGGAATAAGTTATATTCGGACTTTGAACATGATAATGTTTATTAAGAAATACTCTTGGGCCTAATGACACCATTACCATGGATCTCATTAGGCCGACATCTTACTTATCATCTAAGGGTTGAACGTATGATTTTTTAAGGATGTTTATTTTATTAGTCAAGGGTGAGCAAAAACGGTTCACAGCGACATATGATACACTTTCGGCCCCGGTCCAAATTAAGTAAAATTGTCTCGTGTGCCCGGCTTATTTTTGAAGAATTGCATTTTTTCTTAATGACTTACTAAAAAGACTATAACTGTGAAACCACAAAGTCAAATCAAATAAAACCTTTTGTGGTTGTTTGAAAGACTATTTCTATTCAATTATGTATGGCATTATTGCTAGAATTTTCTGCTATGGAAAGCCATATTACAATGTTTGCATATGTACTGAGTCTTACTTCATTTTTTGCTTGGCGCCCACCTTGCAGGTTCAATTGGGACTATTTATTTTTTCTTGCTGCTATTAGTAACAGAATATTTTTAAAAATGCTTTTTGACATTCATTTTATAGAATATTTAAAGCTTTAATTGAAAATGAATTCAGTGACTGCACCATCGTGATATCCTAAAATTTTGGTTGGTAAAATCAATTACTATTTTTAATAAAAGTAATAATTAAGAGACCGATTTAGAATAATTTCAGTATCTGTTATAATGATAATACTGAGTCTTATATACAAAATGTTGCATGATACCACAATGATGGCTCTGTTTTAATGCATAGCCCATCACGTGAAAACACGGCTCCGAGATCCAACGTGTTAAGATAAACTTTTAAGTGACTTATTGACAACAAAAAAATCTGTAAGTGTACTTGAAATGGCATTTTAAAGTTTTGTCAATATTTAAACAAATGCGAAATGAATTGGGATAAATGACTGAATGATTCACTAAAAAGATGAGAAAAAAAATAATTATCATTTTTTTTACAACTCAGCTTAGACGTGTCAAAACTTTGGTCAGCCATCAAAACTGCCAATTTCTAGTTACAGCTCTATGGAACTAGGCCATCGATATATATTTATAGACTTCATCTAAACACGTCATTGCATAAATTAAAAGTCTTTCTATCTTCTTACAAAGTGGATTTATTCAACACACTATAGTATAATAGATTTTTTTGAATTAATACACTTGAAACAAATTTTAACACTAGACAATGTAAACACGCTTAACATTGTTAGTGTGATTGAATATAAAACATGTACGAGGGTAAGTAAGTCAGAGCTTTTAGGCTTTTTAAGAACGTTGTCTGCATATTTAATCATCAAAATAGGGTCTCAATTGATTTATTAGCAACTAGCATTTTTCTTACTCTATTATGATTAATAAATGTTTCGAGTGAGGTTGAATAATTCAATTAATTTTAATATGTATTTCTTAGCTCTCTCGCTTCTCTCGCTTAGGAGGTATGAGTCACCAGTTCAGCATTGCCTAGAGAAGTGGACATTTTTAGTGATGGTATTTGTGAAGTTTGATATTTTTTTCTATTATATTTCTTGATTTTTTATGTTGAATTTGATGTATTTTTATTTTATATTTTGTCTTATCATATTTTTCAAGTGCATGGCGAATTGGCGTCAGCTGTTATGTCATGTACTGTAATTTAAATTTTTTAACAATAAAAAATATATATATATATTAGTTTGTAATAAAATAAATATGAATGTCGATTGTAAGTAAACAAATAAACATAAATCGTATAATGTTTGAATAATTAACGCGGTGCGTTTTGCGGAGCAGTTTTTTGAAACAGACCGTTTCTTATATTACACGCAATATACGAAACGTAAAGGAACAATTCTTACAATTTGAAACGAGACCATTTTTGCATTCAACTTTATCGTCCTCCAAGGATGCATTACCTTAGCTGAGAGAGTCTCACAAATAACTCCAAGTGCACATTACAAGTGCTCGTCATTCTTCAGGAGATAGGAGAAGAACTCTTCAAGGGCTCGCATTGCCGACTTGGCAGAGCGAAGAAAATTTATACGAGAAAAGTTTCGAAAGTGCGGCTCATTTCAGTTCTCGAGGACCTCTGCTGGATCTTATTATTGTTTCCTTACGTTTTATCATAACGATAAGTTTCATTGCTTCGTTTAAATACATCAGTTTTAAAAGAGTTTATATATAAATTGATTATATCTTACAATTTACATTTGTACTACAACTAGACATTATCAATGCAAATCCATAAATTGATTGTACATTCAGCGAATGATTATTCGGTTTCTTAAGTCTTTCAAAAAAATAACGAGTAAATCGAAAGACAGACAATAATACGCCTCTCTTAAATATGTAATATCAATTGTCGCCTGCTGTAGCCCAGTTGGTTAGAGCTTGCTCTACCGATCACGCAGGTCTGGGTTCGATTCCCGGTCAGATCACAGTGAATTTGAGAATTATTCAATTCAAAGTTGTGATCGAAGAGTGGGTGTTTGTGATGTCAATTCACATCATTTCCTCTCCTCCCATCCTTCTGATTCTTTGATAACTGGGTGTAGCAATAGCGATTAGTCAACCACTAGTCCTGTTCTAGCCTTATCCTTCATTCCTTACTACTCACTTTGAAAAAAGTGAGGTTGAGCGACTGAGCAACAAACAGTTCTCGTAGAAAAAAAAACTTATGTTGAGGCACCTCCATTAGGAAGCCATATGCTCCACAGTAGGAGCAGACATGGATTTTAAAAAAAAATGTGGCGCAGAGGTGTTAATGTCGTAAGCTTCCATGAGGTATCTTACGTTGTCAAGTCCTAGTACCGTCAGCATTTTTCATTAGATTTATCGATTTTTGTTCGAAGGCATTGGTGTTTGTGATGTCTAAAAATATTGGGGCGTAGAATGAGCGTTGAGTTAACCACTAGTTCTATCCTAGCTTTATTCTTTTTACTCTACTATCTTTAAAATAAAGAGGCTAAGCAACTGAGTACGTAACAATTCTTCCGCAGTAGAAACCATACGCACCACACGGTTCTAGGTAAATACCTCAAACACAATTGCTTGAAACACAAGTTCATCAAATTGGAAAATGCTCTAACGACAAGTTAATCGTAAAACCAACTACTCTAGTACAAACACAAAGAATATAACGCAAACCACTCCACATTGGGAGCGGATATAAAAGTAATTAAAACAAAAACAAAAAAATGAAGAATATTGTAACGAAAACTGTTGTGTTTAATAGCTATTTTTGTTCAATGAAATGATTGCAAATAGATAAAATGTATATGTGTATAAATAGCACGAACAAAATTAGCAATCAATTTCAATTAGTCTCGAACAAAACTTTGCTTTGATAACAGCAGCACAAATTGAAATTGCGAACTGCAAACATTAAAGGAAAAAGTAAATTGGGCAAACCGTGGACCAGATTTATGGACAAGTTTTGCGGCCGCCTACCGTCCGACCGCCCGCCTGTCTCTTCCTGAATGAATAATTCCACGTTGCCAGAGGTGGATTTGGTGACGGGCGTCGTGAATGTAAACTGTGACAACCGAAATTGTTTAAGTCTCTCTAATATGATTTATAGTAAAATCTTAAAATAGTGAAACGTTTTATTTGACAAGGGAAAACTTACAGTTTCTTCAGGTAAATTGGCTTAAAACGGTTAACATACAATAAATTATCATAGCTTTGTGTATAAACATTTCCGCAAACTATCGAAATAATTTTTTACTGACATAAAATTTGGAGATGTTCTCAATAATAAAACATGTAAGTTGTTTCAAGATTCAGATTTTTTTTATCAAAAATTTACTCTAATGTTTTTAGTAAAAAAATCTTTTTTGTAAGCTTCTCAAACTTCATTGATGTCAAAATGTGAATAAAATAATCGGTATAGATTATTAAATTTATGTTAAAAAAATTAACCTTGCCTTGATAAATTTTTGACGTCATGTGGGAATAATTGAAAATATGACATTAAATATTTGTATAGTTAAATAAATAAACGCTTGTGTAATTGATTATTAATATGAATTTAAACTGAGAATGATTGGTGAAGCTTTAATATCAAGTATTAATCGATTAAGCCAACCACTAGTTCTGTTCCACCCTTATCCTTCTTTACGTACCACTTACTTTGAAAAAAGTGAGGTTGAGCGACTAACAAACAGTTCTTATGGGAAAAAAGATCTGTTGAGATACCACCATTAGGAAGCCATATGATCCACATTCGGAGCGGACATAAATTAAAAAAAAGAATCGATTAAATTTAAAAATGTTAAATATTAAATAAAAGTTCGAATGTTTCTCTTTTTATTAAAATTCGTAGAAGTATGAGTTCTTTTTATATCTTCTGATGGAAATAAAAAAAAAAAAATGAATACTTTGTTTGTATTATTTTTTAAACGACATAGTGATGTGGATTATCAACAAACTTACCACGCCCTCCTTTAAAATGATTTATAAGAGATTCATATTCATATATATTGCATTGCTTAGAACAGCCATACTCAACCTTTTTTTCCTCCGGGCCGCATTCAGAGTTTTGCTTCTCTACGCGGGCCGCAACATATTTATAGTAAACTGTAAATACAATACATACTATACTGCATACATATTTAAAAATAAATAAAACTATTTAATTTTATGTAAATATATACATATGTATTCATGTATTTTTTAAAGAAACAAATAACAATGAACAACAAATAAAAAATACGTTAAAAGTACACAAAAATACCAATGTATCCAAAATCGTTTATATAAAAATTATTGTAAATTTTGATATTGTGTCAAACTTTTAACTGTCTTCGTCATTTGGTGACTATAATTATTTTGGGCCGCACATAAAAGCTGATTGGGCCGCATGCGGTCTGCGGGCCATATGTTGAGTATGGCTGGCTTATAACGTATTTAGTGTAAAAAAACAAAAAACAAGTTATTTATTCGGATATCACAATCGCATTTATCCTCGTCAAACGTATGCCTGAAAATGAATCTAGTCAAAGTATGCATAGAAATCTGAGGCTAAGAAAAAGAGGCAGGATTCGATATCTACTTCAATATTTCTACAGTATGTATCGTTCTACCCGATGTGTCAAGTGATAACTCATTAAGAATTTATATTTATCATTTGATGTAGCTCGAAACACAATAGCGTTTAATACTTGTAAATACTTCCCAGGAGCGACTTGAAAAATCAATGAAAAGCTTTTATGAAATGATCTACTAAATCATAGGTTCCCAACCTTTTTTGGGTAGCGACCCCTTTTTAAAAAAGCCATGTGACTAGGCAAACCCCCCGAGGAAGTTGAAATCCTCGATCTGCTATACTTTTCCCCGGATTGTCTCTGAAACTCCTTTTTTCGAAAAAAGTTGGCGACCCCCAGGTTGGGAGCCCGTGTACTAGATAGTAAATGTAATGTAATTCAGTCTTGTAGTATTCAATGCAGTCGTGAACTGAAAAAACTGTTATTCTTATATTTGTATGAAAGATATAAATATTTATATGAGACACATATCAAAGTGATGAAATCAACCTCCATTCTTTTAATTATTTACTGGCCCAATAGCTTCGAATGCTCCTCTGTCCAGTCGCGTTGCATTTCAGTGACTGCATTATTATGCAATCACACCCGGGTTCCTTTGAACAAAGAGCCCGAAATCATTAGCCGGCGGCGTGATAACAGACAATTACATTTATCACCTACATGCATAAGTCCCCGGGTACTCGATTGTCAGAAAAGGCTTTGTCTCTGGACGCCCGATTGCTAGTAGAGACGCTGTCCCCTCCGCGGCTTAACGAATCCCGGCGCGTGATAAGCCCCTTCTCTCGAACGTGACATGCCTTAAAAAGTGACACCGACCTGTTATAACTATGGGACAATGGAGTAATGACAATCTCTTGTAGTAGGTTGTAAATACTACGTGACAATATCTGGAAGAACCGTTATATAAAAAAGTGATGTGAAAAGGATATGACATTTGGAAGACATAAGTTTTTCGAGCACAAAGACTATTTCACACTATTTGTAGTATTATATATTTATTAGGGATTCTGTGTCGAGACGTCCCGAGAAAAAGGTCCCGGGACTCTGTTGTAAAATGTCCCTGGAATCGAGACTGTGATTTCAAATGTGCTAATAAATTGTACATTTTAATTTTTAAAAAAACAATTCTTGTGCTTAAAAAACCCTCAAACGGACCGATGTGTATTGAATGAAAACAGGCATAAGAGGGTAGCCCCAAGAAAAACGTAACTGTATACAAAATATAACTGTGGCAAAAGCAAATTACAAAATATTAAAGTTAAATGTTCATACCTGATGTTATTAAATTTACAAATATTTTTTCACTATTATACGAATGTCTTAACAGGACAAAAAAAAGTTACGGTCATAAATTTACTCTTGACTGCGGCCGAATTTATTGATATTTTTTCAATACATGTAGCGTTATCATCCCTTTTTATTTAAAATCAACCGTAAGCACTTTATATATCCATTAAATTAGAAAAAAAAATAATTATTAAACATTGTATTAAAAAACTTGATTTTTACTAGAGCGTACATTTAAAAAGCGACGAGTGTATGAAATACATACATGCATACATACAAATATTTAATTTTAATAAATTTATAATTTTATTGAAGGGGAAATAGAATTCTCGATTCCCGAGAAGTCCCGGACTTTGACTTTATCACCCCTCGAGTCCCGGGACTTTGAAAACCCCGAGACTTCAGAATCCCTAATATTTATACTATTGATTTATAGGAAAACAGAAACAGTATAGCTAGGTCAGTAAAGCTCTCGAATAAAAGGTATCGGACACGACCCAGACTTGAACGAAAATGACAAATGATACACCTTTTAAAGGTTTTGTTTCGAAGAGTAAACATTATTGATTTAATATATAATGTTATATAATATGATTTAACAGAGAAAATATATGATATTTATTTTGTGTTCATAAAACGGTGAAGTCCAATAGTCAAATGGTCTACGTGTTTGAACGTTGGACCCGCAAGGCTGCTGTACTTACTCCTGGTTCAAATCTCCTACAAGACGATTTCACAAATAGATTTGTCTTCTTGCTCACTTTCCTTTTCAACCTTGCAAGCAAATGTAGAGAAAATTGTTATGAAAATATTGATTCTTTCTTAGTCATATTATGTTATCGGTGCCGTTACAAAAAGCAAGTTGAATGACTTTATACCACCAATTAGCGTGAAAATATTTGCATTTAAATGCTACATATGAAATAAGTGGTACAAATGCATTCACCGAGTGGTGGAATTCACCAAGAAACAATGTACAACTAAAATTAAACAATATAAAGTTTATAGGGCGCGTGTCTTTTTAATATAGTGTTATATGAATAATGATCACTTATGTATATTTTTTAATCCATATCCGCTCCCAATGTGGAGCACATGGCCTCCTAATGGAGGTATCTCAACAGATTTTTTTCTCCGAGAACTGTTTGTTAGTCGCTCAACCTCTATTATCCAAAGAGAGTAGAAGGAATAGAAGGATAAAGCTAGGACTTGTGTATAATCGAAGATTTATTTTTTTCTATACATAAAAAATGACTATGATAATTTTCTCAAATAAACATTTATACAGCCGCCTGTGTGGTCGAGTGGTCAACGTCGTTGGCTACCGCTTCGGAGGTCATGGGTTCGAATCCTAGTACGGGCAGTTTTATAAATTGATATTTCAATCGATTTATGAATTTCTGTTCAAAGGCATGGATGTATGTAGTGTCTTGAACTCCCACCTCCCACCCATCCTATTCTTTGAACGGGGCGTATCGGAGCGATTAGCTCACCACTAGTCCTTTCCTAGCCCTTTCCTTCTATTCCTACTCTCTTTGAAAAAAGAGAGGTTGAGCAACTGAGTAACAAGCAGTTCTCGTAGAAACACTTCTGTTGAGGTAAACTCCATTAGGAGTCCATATGCTCCACATTGGGAGCGGACATGGTAAAAAAAAAAAAAAAACATTATTTCTTCATCATTCTGTAAAATAAAGTTAGGGTGTTATAAGTAATAAAAAAATAAATGTTTAATTTTACTCAACTCCAACCAAACAATATTATTGCATAGTAAAAATGAAAAGTTTAGCATTTTCAATCTTTACGAGCATTTCCAACAGACTAGATAATAAAACAAAACTAAAAGTATAAAACCCTTTTTGTATATTATGTTACATAGTTATAACATACTATTAACAAATCCGGACCGGTTTTACTCATCGCGACATAAACAGACGATGCAGATCTTGACAAAGAATATAAGTAAAAAAAGTGGTTTAATTTAATATAATGCTTTTTCACTAACAATTGGCAGCAAGAACCTCAAAAGTGAAGAGTATAAAAGTATTCACATTTTGCTTTTATTAAATAACGAACTTTTTTCCATGTCCGCTCCTAATGTAGTTCTTATGGCCTCCTAATGGAGGTACCTCAACAGAAGTGTTTCCACGAGAACTAAACTCAGTCGCTCAACCTCACTTTTTCAAAGTGAGTATAAGGATAAGGCTAGAACAGGACTAGTGGTTAACTAATCGCTATTGCTACACCCAGTTATTAAAGGGTCAGAAGGATGCGAGGAGAAGAAATAATGTGAATTGACATCACAAACACCCACTTTTTGATCAAAACTTTGAATTGAATAATTCTCAAATGCACTGTGATCTTACTGGGAATCGAACTCAGACATGCGTGATCGGTAGAACAAGCTCTAACCAGCTGGGTCACAGCAGGCGACAAATGTATTCACTGTTTTTTAATATTTAATCAGAGTAGTTTATTCTTTTTAATGAGGTTATGTCAGTACTTATAATTAATTATAATAACTAAATCAACTTTTTCCAATAAAATGAAAAATATTTGCTGCATTAAGTGGTAACAATATAACAAACACTCTCGGGTAAAAATTATATCCTTATTCATGATAAAGCAATTAAAACCACTAAAGGCGTATAAAAAAGTATACTATCTTATATCAAAGCTCTTTTTATAAACAGCGCTTCTAAATTAATATTTAAATTTAATTATGGAAGGTGAAAGCGTCTACGACGTAGACTCTGTGATCTACGCTGTATACAGTCCGGTGACAGTTAAATTTAAACATTACACAACCTTCAGGTTGATTAAAAAGAGTTGTTTTTCAGTTTATTATTGAAAGATGTTCTTGTCTTGAGGGGTAAATAATTTGTTTGTCATTTTTTTTTTACCATGTCCGCTCCCAATGTGAAGCATGTGGACTCCTAATGGAGTTTACCTCAACAGAAGTGTTTCTACGAGAACTGCTTGTTACTTAGTTGTTCAACTTCTTTTTTTTTCAAATAGAGTAGGAAAATAATGATAGGCATAGGACAGGACTAGTGGCTAGCTAATTGCTATCGATATGCCCCGTTTATAGGATGGTGGGAGGGGGGGAAGTCAAGACATCACATACATCCATTCCTTCGAACAGAAATTCATAAATCGATTAAAAAATCAGTTTATAAAACTTTCCGTTCTGGGATTTGAGCCCGTGACCTCCGTAACCGAAGTCAACGACGTTGACCACACAGGCGGCAATTTTTTTTGCGAGTATTATATTAAAGTTGGTCTTCGAATTGGTCTAACAAACATAATTATTTAGGACATGAAAAAAGAGCTTTTTGTCTACAAAAAAATCTACTTAGTTTTTTAACAACACCAACATATCCTAGTGGTAACTTTTTTTAAAAAGATTTCGACTGAACAATTTTTCTATACCTGATTTTAAAGACATGTTTTAAGTAGTCGTTGTTAACACCAACTATTTTCCGTGCTCCGGGAAAAACCATGTTTTTCCTAACTTCACTCAAATGATCTGTAGTCAACCAACTGAATCAAGACTGCCTCATAATAATAAAAGGCAGACTGAGTCACCCGAAATTTAAAATCGTGAGCATGCAAAAATACTATTGAAAAATAATCAACAGCTTATCTGTTCAAAATAGTTTCGTAGCACAAGTGACATACCAATGAGAGCTTTTTATTGTCATTAACACACCAGTAAATTACACAAGACTGATGCTCAGCCACCAAGTGTCACCACATGCCAAGTCGACCGGTGTTCCCTAGTTAAAGGAAGTGAATTTAAGGTGGAAACATTTTTTTTTTGTTCTAAGGTTCTGTAGTCATGAATTTTGCCCATAGCGACATCTGGATAGCAATATTAAAAAAAAATGTCTCTTTCAGGGCAATTGTTTTCTCTGCCCACCTTTTGCCCCAGTAGATGCTAGATGACTTCCAAAACAATGAGCTATGTTTTGTTTTTATAACTTTATTTTCGAATTCATAATATTTGAACACATTTTTACGATAATAACAATATGAAAATTTATTTCTTGTGTATGTTTATAACCCGATTTACGTGTTTTTAAAATAATGTATTTTTATCAATGTTTGCATGTTTTTAAGCATGCAAATATCTTCTCTGAAAAGCATTTCAACAGAACTTAACTAAGCGACTATAAGGCACTCAATATCTCCTTAGGGAGGGGTAAGTAAAGACTAATCGCTACATCTACACTTCGTTGTCAAGGTAAAAAAAAAATTGATGATGGATGATGGGTTGGTACTGAATTGAGTTGGACTTATGATAATGCTTGGTTGTACAGCATGTGGTTAAAATATCTGAATGTTACCTTTTATACACTGATTACCCAATTGGCTAACTTACCTATTTTTATTTATAAAACTTAAGCACAATTAATTTTAGTTTATGTATCTGTGAGTATCTTCAACAAAAAGCTTAATTTAAATTTTAGTAAATGTTATGTTCAATTTAACTTTTCCGGTTCTAAGCTCAAGAAATGCGACCCCAATACCCACATGTTCTTAAATATCTATTTTAATATGGGTGATACAATGTTTATAATTAAGATTTTCTTATATCATAGTTTTTTGAACCTTTTGTAGTTTATATAAATACGCGATAACGCGATAAGCGATCGTTCGTAAGATAGCTGGGCTAAGCTCGTCAGTTGAAATTTCATATGTGTGCTGGGATGACGTCTTTTTTACGCGCAACTTAAAATATGATTATTTATTAGAAAACCACGATTTTTTTATAAAAAAAACTGTGTAAAAGATATATTGTAAAGCCCTTAGACTATTTTTTTTTGAAATTCATAATAATAAGGCCAATAATGAAGAAACCACTGGGGTCCCTAAACGATCCCCATCGGACGAGAAGTATTTTTCTAGTCTCCGAGCCGCAAGAGTTAAGATAAAATAACCATTTGAAAATACACCTTTTTGCGCTTTGTATAAAATATGTCATTAATTATATTTACAAAAAAAAAAATACCGGCTCACCAAAATATGTATTCTCCATGTCGAACAAAATTACAAATCTCATTCTATTCTGTAGAACGTACGTTTTTTTTTATTGTCGTGATGGATCATTGATCACCTTTCCTGAATTATTTTAATGTTTTTCTATGTTATTTATTGACCCCAGAAAAAACGGCTATGCAAAGGAGACTACCCCTACAATCGTAAATTATTCTAAGCTAACACAAAAGCTTTCTCAATGGAGCTTAGCAGTATGTTATACTTAGGATGTATTTGTGATTTTATCATCTCGATATTATAATCAACTGTCGACACTACTATAGTTTGAGAATTATGAAATATGTTGGCTTATTCATCCAATCATTGACTGAATGAATATATTCAAACATATAGTATTGACGAACCGAGTATGTGAAATATATAAATAAATGTTGAAAAATTAGTTGAAAAGTATTTATTTTTATTTAACCATGTACGTTCTTAGTGTAGATTGTAAAATATATCGTCGGTATTTTGCCAGAAAACGTTAAGTCAAAAAACCTTGTTTTGAGATAATCGACTTTTTTAAATTCTTTCTTATCAGTTGATTATGCTCACCATGAGCGAAACCGGTCCTGATCTTAGTAAATAAAGTTGAAAATAAGTACAAAGGGATATTGTGTTTTTATTAATTTAATGCCTTTCTACCAAGTATTGATCGTGAGCAAATTGATCATGAGGCAAACTGAAATTTAGCGAGGTGATAGACAATACGACAAACAAATAAACAACAATCCATTTTTTTTACCGCTCATAAATGTTGAGTCTTCTAATCGTCTTTGGTTAACTGTATAAATAAGATATGTGTACCGCTAAAAAGCCATATTATATAGGTTTCTGCTAGTAATAAATGCCAACGAAATATACTTGGTTCGTATAACTTCTTTAAATATCTAAATAAATTAATGAAATATGAGTTTTTGAGACTATTAACCCTTTGCCCGCGTCACCAAATTTAGCGATCATGCCCTGTACGCGGCTGCTTTTTTGCGGATTTTGTTATCGCGTTTCCGACTGTAAATATAGGTTGTAATATTTTTTTAAGTAATCAAATATGTTAATTGCCACCCAAATTAACTTTTTCAATAGTAAAATACAATATATTTCTTGTATTTTTGGTTTAATTCAACAATAATCATTCTTCATACAATTGTGGCGTGACGTCGCCATATTGCAAAATACCGCCACGCGCGACCGAGAACACTGCGCCACCACCATACCATGCCTATAATATTAAATTCTCGGAAAAAAATCAATTTCACCCGCACTCGATCGCTTATTTACACTATCCAAAATCTTGCATTGGTGACGTATGTTCACGGCGTGTTCCAGAAATAAATTATTTTAGCCTATATTGAATCTTTTTTGACTAATGCCATTTATTGAATTTGGCAAAATATACATTAAGTAATATTTTCAACCAAGTTATACAATTTGAACACAATAGATAGCTCTTTATATAAGGTTTGAAATTTTCATGACATCTATACGCGTCACGCGCGCTGAGGGCATGTTCGCTAGGACATGCATAGATGTCATACGCGGTGAAAAGGTTAAGCGTGTTTAAATAAATCGATCTGCAATCATAACCTAAGACAACCGATATTTGACTTAACGTTTTCTGGCAGTATGACGTACCGACGATATGAACTCCCTAATAAGCTTTTTTAAACAGTAATTGTTCCACAAGAAATGCTTGTTATTCAACATAGTTAACTATCACAAAGTAAAACCCCGATATAATTTGCAATGACTGACGAAAAATTTAAACAAAAGAAAAACGTAGATTAGGTGCATAAAAATTATTTAATTATTTTTTTGTTTACATTGTGCAAACATCGTTCGAATCAATGAATAATTGATTTATAGGATTAGTCGTGTACGACATCTAAGCTAGTAAAAAAGTTTCCATGACTTGCAACGTATCGTCAAATGCATGTTATTTTAATTGAATTTTGAATATTTTAGGCGTTAATTGCGGGAAATAAAAATGATAAATCGGGTATTTGCCGTTTGAATAGCGCGCAAATAAATCATTAATGTGTCCCAGAGATACTGCGTGTTTTTGAGAAAATATTTTTGCCTAATATACACTCGAATTCGATATTTTAAAAACCTATATTGACTCAGTATAGTTGGCCCTACACATATTCATCAAAATATTGCTTTTATTCTATTAGAATACCAAGTGTTTGATTTTTTAAATGTCTTGGACATCCGTGTTCGCTTGCAATGTTCCGGACACCTGTGTCCGCTTGGGATCCAAGTGGTAAAATATACTTGAATAAAATGGGACTACAGAAATTGCACTCGAATTGAAGGAAAACGTGAGATATGGGCACGTTTACTTGGAGTATCACTGGATATATGTATGTATATACATGCATTCATAAGCAGATATATTCAAAAAAAAATATCGACTGTGGAAAGGTAAAAGGACGTAACCCTCAATTTTCCAAATCAGCTTTTTTACGATAATCACAATGTATACAACTTGACACACATTCTATCAAAAGGATGGAAGCTGAAAGTGCCGAATTAGTATCTAAATTTAGCTTTTAGGTTTGAAAAAGATGACCTTGTAAAAAAATAAAACCAAGAAAAAACATTGAAATAAAGGTTTTCCCGAGACAATTTCTTTAATTAATATTAGATTATGTTAATTAAACATCAGTTTAGAAGTCTCCGTGCACTTCAAGGTTGTGTATAATTCATAATTTGCATATGTCACAAAATCATCAAAACACGTTTTTAGCGCCTCCTGTAAAATTTGACATGTGTGGGTTACGTCCTTTTTCCTTTCCACAGTCGATATGTTATCGACACTAGATCGGTGAATATTTTTTTGACGTTCTCTATTAATCTTGATTTATACAGACGTATAGAATCGTATTGTTTTTGCGAATGAAATAGTCGAGGATCGAATGCAGAGCAGCACAGATTTCACTTCAATCATTTCCGAATAAAACTATAATAAACGGCTTACAAAGCGTACCGTAAATTCACAATGGAGCGGGAAGCAGTGGCGGCGGCGGTACGAAATGCTTACCATTTATTTAAGTGATCTATTGTTAGTGGTTTTTGTTTGGCTGAATCCAGTTGGCATGCATTTCACGGGCGTGCACTGGAAATCGTTATAAATATTTACGACTATACTTTTAATGCTTCAAATGCTCTCGAGAGAATGCTTCTGGTCTCTATTGACTACATTTCGAAGCTACACTGTCTGTGACAGATGGCATTATCTATCGCCCAGGCTTAAAATATATTCAATACAGTTATCCATAGAAAGTTGACTTATTGTTTAAATTTACAAATTATTTCTGGTCAAAAATCTTAAGGCAGTCGAAACGTTTAAAGTCGTATGAAATATGAATGCGTTGGTAAAACAAAAAATCAAATATACTTACGTCGAAGTAAAATCATATTTAATTTTGATCTCCCCGATTTAAATCTGTAATTCTTACATTTTCTCCCACCCACGTGATCTTATAAACAGGGTGTAGCGGTTAGACCGGTTAGGGTATCCAATCTTGAGATCCTGAATCCCGAAATCCCGGTATCGTGATAGTAGCAATCCCGAGATTTAAACATTGAAGCTAAGAAGTCAAAAAAAAAGCTCCCACATTCTTTTTATTTTGTGAATTACTGGTTTTTTGAATTCGGTATAGCATAGTTTTGAATAGCTATAACCTTACCACTAACTATGTTTGTTCTTTTTCTATAATTTTATACCTACTCTTTCCGAAAAAAAAATATGACTTACATAGATAAAAAGATCTTTGAAGAAAACACTGTTTTGTGATAATTATGCTTTATTGAGAGTTAATATCGATAAAATTAGAAGTGGCCTAAATTCTTATCAGCGTACCATTCTTAATTTACACACTGAGACCACTGATAGCTGTAAAAATTCCTTAATTTTTAAATTAAGCTATATTGAGTATTCATACAAAGCTCAATGCATATAATCATCATTATCATAATAGCTTCTTACGTGAGGTCCTAATAGAGCCTTATGCGAATCTAGCATAGAAGGTAGTCTGTGTAAGCGGCCAACTTTGAAAGCTGATTAGCGGAGGTTTAAGGCGAAAGTAGCTGTTTAGTTGGTCGTTATCTTTCGCTAATTGAGTTTTTTATGCTTTTTCCGTTGCTATGCTTTGTAGGCAAGCAAACATTCTTACGTAGAGTAACCAATTTTTAAGATAATTTAAAACAATAATTATTATTTGATTATAACTGATTTTTCTTGAAAATATTTACAGAATTGGTAGAGACATTTTTATAGGCCAAGATTAATTTAAATGCTTCTATTAAAAATGTATTATAGTGTACAAAAGTGGTATCGTGGAGTCGGTTGTCAAGTGGTCTACGTCGTTAGCTTCGTAAGTTTGTAAGTTTTTGTTTGAAAGCATATATGTCTGTGATGTTTAAAATTCCCTACAACCTATCCGATTCTAAAAATGAGAGAGCAAAAGCAATAAGATAATCACAAAGCTTGCTTTAGAATTACCATTATGTTACGGACTAATTTTTACTGAAACACTTTTCAATGTTGGTTCAACTTTTATTCTATATGCATAATTATTACACTTTACATAAATCACTTATCTTATAATCAAAATGTATACGACGTGAGTTTCAAGAGTTCTCTACTATGTCTTGACGACCGTTCGATTTGAACGTTGATTTTAACTGAAGTAGAAGGAATCAAATGTATCTATTTGTCCGTTGAAAAGTTATTGTTGCACAGAATTATAGATTGCAGTCAAATAGGGCAAACTTTAAGTATTTTATTTCAGGGGCAATCAATATTTCACAGTGGTTGATTTAGCGTATCCATAACAATTATATCTTTAATGAATTTAAAAAAAAACAGAGGTTGAGCAACTGAAAAACAATCAATATCGTTTACAACTCCATTTTAATTTCATTATTAAGCTATAAATTTTAAACGGAATCGGTAAAAAAATCTATTTGAGTTTTTATTGCAGCAATATTCGATACATATCAAGAAGACTATGTATGTAAAATTATGTTATACGTAAACAAAATATCATTTAAGTCTATGGCGAAGCGGTTAGTTTTGTGGGCTTCCATGTAGGATCTTACGGGTTCGAGTCGCATTAAAAACAGCACCATTTCGATCGATTTCTGTTCGAAGGCATGGGTGTTTGTGATGCCTAAAAATTCCGACCTATTCCTTTCGATTTTTAATAACTGTAAAAAACAAATAGGAGATTTTTTTATTGATTTCAAACATTTTAATTAATAAGACATTAAATAATAACAAAATCAAATAATTATTTTGATTAACTGAACATGAAGCCTTATCCGTATTTAAATCGAGTCTCCGCAAACAATTCGTTACCTTACTTTGAAAAGGTTCTAACTGACATTTTGGTCGAAAAATGTTGTATTTGTCACAATCTAACATATATAATATAATATATTGATTTCAGAGTCATACATTTTTCAATAAAGAACTTAGCAGGATTCAAGAGTTCTATCTACACACTTTTTTTCATACAGTTTTTTTACAAGCTTCTAAGAAACAATAGGACTTTTTATAATCAATTTATACACAAAATTCGTATGATCAGTCAAATATTCAAACGCTCGTATCTCAAAACACGGTAAAGTGCAAATAGAACCTTTTCAAAGTAAAGTAACGAATTGTTATCCGACATATTATTTTCCCTGAATTTTTATCAGATCGGTACATTTGTAAAAATGTTATACCCCAAAAGACGTTATTGAAAAATATCAATATTCTTTATTAAAAAATAAGGTTTACTTAAACGAGTTTTCCCCTCAAAGGAACCAAGAAAGGTCACCCTTCTCCACTGCCACGTAAGGGTTTCATATTACTGCTAACTTTACTGCCAAAAACGAGTAATGCTTTTATTGTATTCTTTGTAGATGTATAGGTCCATACACAGATAAAGTTGTAAATCAACACATGTTACTTTAAAAGATGGCAAATTAACGACAGGACGTACGGTAAATTCCCATTTACGACAAAATAGTTGAAACGCAATCAGCTGATCATAAAATAAAAAGGTTTCCACTTCAGCAGTACTAATTACCTTTTATTTCTCACGTGAGTAGTTCCGTCTATTTACCTGTCGAAGCATTACAAATTATATCGGGTAGAGCAGCGTTTCCCAAACTTTCCCCCCCGCGACCCTGTTATTTTAATATTTCTCCTTCGTGACCCGCTAAATTTGTTATGGCCTATACTACCGGCCTATAGGTAAAATATAATAGTACATTTATGTCTTTATATCGATTGTGGAAAGGAAAAAGGACGTAACCCACAGTTTTTTCAAAACAGCTTTTTTTCGATAATCACAATAAATACAACTTGGTACATGTTCTATAGTATATTTTTTAATAGTATATTTATGTCTTTATATCGACTATGGAAAGGAAAAAGGACGTAACCCACATTTTTTTCAAAACAGCTTTTTTTCGATAATCACAATAAATACAACTTGGTACATGTTCTATAAGAAGGGCGTAAGTCGCAAATGCCGAATTAGTATCTAAATTTAACTTTTAATTTTGAAAAAAGTTGGGCCTGTCAACATTGCATACAGTAAAATAGACTTCATGTTTGTGTATATTACATAACCTGCCTATGACCCAAAATCATCATAACAGGTTTTTTGCGCCTCCTGAAAAATTTGGTATGTGTGGGTTACATCCTTTTTACTTTCCACATTCGATATGTTACAATACAAAATAATTTACTCTGATAAAACTATAAAGAAATCAAATGTACCAATAATTTATAAATGAGAGGTGTGCTCCTGTTTCTTTTTAACTAAAAGCTCCAGGCGTGGAGAAAAGGATGATACTTTTATTTTTAGATCCAGTTCGACTTCCAATCCGTTTCTATATTTAATTTGTAGTAAAACCAATTTTGAAAAGCCTTCTTCACACTTATAGGTCGTGACAAAAGGCATCAGATATTGTATCGCCTTTTGTGCTAAGACTGGATATTCTTGACGACAAGATAGCCATAAATCCATCAGTGGTATGCTGTCAAAGATGTCTTTGAGTGTCGTATCACACGAGAGTTCAATTATTGAATTACTATCTGAATCCAGCAATTCTGTCTCTGATTCTACGTTCACTGTAAAAGGAACGTTATTTTAGAAAATTGGCGAACCGGCATTTAGCTTTCTGCGGCCCGGACCGCGAACCATAATTTGGGAAACGCTAGGGTAGAGAGTTCACTGTTATGTCCATTGTTTAACTTTGTTCTAGAAATTTAGTTTATTAAAAATATGTTTTGGAGAAGGTTAAGTAAATAAAAAGAGTACCGTAGTCAAATGGTCAAATTGTAAGTTTTTATCCTATATAAATTGCGTTGATTGTTTATTTAATATTATGAATCAGGAAAGATTAATGTATTTTAACTTACAATATTTTGCTTGACCTTACCAATCTATAAAAGAAGATTTTATTTATATCGCTTACCTGCTCCCATTTATAAAATATTTATATATTGTCGAGCTAATTTCCAATTGCTGTAGATTTATATTGTTTAGAGATGAAGGGTAGTTACGTATTTTAAATATTGTCTCCAAACAAATTCCCTTTCATGAAAACCAAAATGACGTATCTATTTAATACACACTTTTTCATGAATGTCATGATGATATGTACATGTATTCATTATAAACAAACTCACTCAACGCTATTTATTTGTAATAACCGTAATTGTATAATATACTGCAAAACATAGTTTATTATAACTGCATTTAAAATAAATGCCATAACGTAAAGTTTTTATATACATATTGTCGTTCTGTATGCATTGCTACGTTAGTGACATTTTTAATAAAAGTCCGCTAGTTTTTGACGCCATTTGAGGCTAAATCTGTGTTTCCGCAAATGCGCATTCATAGAATTCCAGGCATATTTTCAACTCGAATTGAATTTGTTAAATTTAAAAAATGCCTTTGTCGCTAACGCGATGTTGTATGCCAAACCCATTTTATGTTTAATTACATATTTGCTAAAGCGTTAATGGATATGTGAGGTAAGCTACTCTATGTCAAAAATGGCAGTTTTTCACTATGGCTGTTCAAAGTGTACACCCAGGCTCAGACTACACGCTGACGACCGTGGGGCAGAACATTGAGAGATTCATTGACTTTAGGTACCTTGGGTTACATATCACGGGAGATTGGGGATTGCTGGAGCAACTTGAAACTCATTGTGGAAAGTCTGGGGCTCATGGCTGTTCTCGGTTAAGCCAAGCGCCTCATGTTCAACGAATACATTTTGACAGTGTTGTTTTACGATTGCGAGTCACGGCAGATTACAAAAGCTCAGATTAGCTTTATATTGTTCTTTGAAAACGGAAGCCTGCGCCGAATACTAGGAGTGAAGTAGTTTGACTATCTCAGGAATACGGATATAAAAGAACGGACAAAATTACCCTTTATCATGTCCAAAGCAAAAAAACGAACAAGGACCTGGCTTGGACATGTGCTGCGGATGCCTCAAGAAAACCTAAATTCTCTTTTACCAACCGTATGAATCACGCCCTCGTGGAATGCCACTGATGACCATCCATAGGATGTACTGGGCCGAGCTAAGGGAAACTGGCATGACATGAGAGGAAGAAAGAAGATTGGTGGGGGACAGAAAGTCTTGGAAAAGCCATATGGTGATCATAAGTTCTGAATAGGGAGCGGATATGGTTGGAATATGTGAGAAAATAAATGTTTTTTTTTTCTTTTAAAAGAGTAACAACAGTTCACGTAAAAACACGTTTAATGAAATGAACTTCGTTCGGAGTTCATATACTCCAAATTGGGAGCTGACATGGTAAAAAAACTGCTTTATCTCTATTCTTTTCTTCTTACTATCTTCAAAGAAAAGAGTTATGGCGTCTGAATAACAAACATTACTCGAAGAAAAAAAAATCTTGAAATTATTTTCACTTTGTGTTGATATGCATCACACTGGGAGCAAACATGGTTTTAAACAACGAAATGTATGTTCGACGTCTCCTTAATTCAAAATTCTATAGTCAGTCGATCATCTGATCTACGGCAACAATTGGTTCGAAATAGTTTCTCGTCTCCCAATCGATATAAAAAGTTCCCAGCACTGGGTACATCAATTGGGCACATATTATTATAGCTACTGCGAGCAGGGTCGTAAATCAGGTACGCGGGCCGCGCGTTAATTTCCCAATGCCCGGTGTTTATTTCTCAGTCATAAAATCGCCCATTATTTTGTTTTACGCCGTGTAGGCTATGCGGGGTATTTTATTTAGGAAAGGTGTTGCTATTATATTAGCCCAGCTGCAAGAACTACAATTTTCTACGATTCGGCATTCGAACGCCCCAGAAATTTGACGAGTTTGTCGATGGTCTGCTGACGATTACTAACAGCAGGGGAGCGGGACCATTATCCGATACGCTCCTAAATCGGAAACCGGGCTAATAACTCTCTCGCGCGCAGTAAACTCTTGGCTTTCAATTATTCAATTAATTACGTGGATATTTTTTTGCATCGAAAATTAGTACAGTTGCATTAATCTGTTTTTAATAAAGTGACGAATATTGGTTTTAGAGAAACAGAAGTGTTTCTACGAGAACTGCTTGTTACTCAGTTGCTCAACCTCTCTTTTTCCAAAGAGAGTAGGGATAGAAGGATAGGGCTAGGACAGGATTAGTGGTAAGCTAATCGCTCTCAATATGACCCGTTCATAGGATAGGATGGGTGAGAGGGGGGAATTCAAGACATGACATACATCCATGCCTTTGAACAGAAATTCATAAATCGATTGAAAAATCAATTTATAAAACTGTTTCGAGTGGTCAACGTTGTTGGCTTCGGCTACGGAGGACCTGGGTTCAAATCCCGGTCATTTTATAGCAATATTAAAATCAAAAATAAAATATTTATTTAAGATTTTTATAAATAAATGGCCATATGACCGTTTCGAATGAAAGGAGGCGATATGCTTCACATTGGATGCGGATATGGACTGGGAAAAATAATCAAGTGACTTTTTTAAATATAATATAACAGAGCATGAATTCGCTTAAACTTTAAACAACATAAATAATTTTATTTTATTTTTAAATACTCAAATTGATCTAGGAGTTTACGTTATTTATAAGCAATACAATGCATTTTTCAAAGGCTTATTTATACAAATCTTAAATAAATATTTTATTTTCAATTTTATAATTGCTATAAGATGACATAATTTTTTAAAACTATATTAATCTATGTATGCTATTTTTAATTTGTTTATTGGCATCAAAGTGTGACGTTTATATAATATGTGTGCAAGCCAGTGTTACACAACCAACTAGTTTGAGGAAAAACTTTTCCCATTAGAAGCTTTGTAGTTGCAGGGAACCTTACCTCTTATCGGATAAGTTAATTAAACGATTAAACATATTATTGTTTTCGACTATACGTGAATGATATTTCTACAATAAACTTATATATATGATTTCTAAAATACCTTATGAAATATTCTAAAATTAACATTTACCGTTTCTTGATACACAGGCGGTGTGGATAACAGATTCCCATTAAACGTTTGTAATAAGTTGATTATCTAATATTGTTGACGTCATTTGTGGTACATTATTTTATTGCAATGTGCAGTCATATAGTTACGAGCCACTGGCGGACTAAACACACGAGAGGCCGCAGGCGCAATAAAATTTGGAAGCTCTATTTTTTGGATAACATGAAAACGTCAGAAAATTCCATGTAAAATAATAAAAGTATATTAAAATTTGAACAGTATATGGGTTATATAAAATAAGCTATTTTTGCTACCCCAACAATGCGGAGGCCCTAAGCGCGCGCCTCATTCGCTTATAAATGAATCACCACTGGTAACGGTAAAAAAGACTGCTATAAATATAAATATTTAAAAAACCAATTGTTTAAATTTTCCAAGTTTCGTCAATTTTTGATGCGAGATTTAACTTTAAACTTGTAGTTCGTACTTGGATAAAATTTATTTGACGATTATGATTTTTTATCGTTCTGTTAAAACAGCCTAAAGGCGATCGATAAAAAAAATTAATCGACAAGTGAATCTGAAGGTCACCGATTGACTTATGACCGAGTGTAGTAGAGGAGATTGATTGAGACAAACAAGGTTCACCTTGGACTGCAGCACTTAGATTGAAGAAGAAAAACACTGACCAGTTAAGTGTTTTTAAAATAATTCCTTGTAACAATCAATGTTTGATTATATTATATATCAGTTGAAAATGAAATAGCTTACCGTAATATTTCTTGACTGTTAAATTAAATGTAGAATCCATTTCATTTTATCCTAATGAATTTAAAGTAAAGCGCATTGATTTTATCGTGTATTTATTATTCAAACCGGAATTGTGTCTTTGAAAGTTGTCAATACATTTTTGCGCAAATAACTGTTTTAAAACCAGTTTTCGTCACTTTATTAAAAACAGATTAATGCAACTGTACTAATTTTTGGAGAGTAATAACTGGAGAGTTTTTAAGAGAAGTAGAAAAAAAGGATAAGGCTAGGACAGGACTATTTTTTCATTAACCGCTCTCGCTACGCCCAGTTATTAAAGAATCGGAAAGGATGGGAGAGAGTTTTTAAACATCAAAAACAACCATGCCTTAGAACAAAACTCGATAAATCGATCGAAAAAATACTGTTCGTGCCGCGACTCAAACCCTTGAGATCCTGCACGGAAGCCCACAATGCTAACCGTTGTGACATAGGACCTGGCAATTTTCATTTTCTTGATGTAACGTATTTGTCCACTTCGAAAATTATAAGTCTTTGCCTTATAGTTTTTTGGATGGCGTGAGAAAAAAATGCTATTATTACTGTTTTCAAAATGCTTACTTCGAAAAATAAAATTTCTTTCATTTAGATATTATTCACGTAGTTGCTTCGGATTGGTATACAATTCTTTATATCGACTGTGGAAAGGAAAAAGGACGTAACCCACACATGTCAAATTTTACAGGAGGCGCTAAAAACGTGTTTTGATGATTTTGTGACATATGCAAATTATGAATTATACACAACCTTGAAGTGCACGGAGACTTCTAAACAGGTGTTTAATTGACATAATCTAATATTAATTAAAGAAATTGTGTAGGAAAAACCTTTGTTTCAGTCTTTTTTCTTGGTTTAAATTTTTTACAAGGTCATCTTTTTCAATCTTAAAAGCTAAATTTGGATGCCAATTCGGCATTTGCAGCTTGCATCCTTTTGATGGAACGTGTATCAAGTGTGATACGTTGTGATAATCGAAAAAAACCTGTTTTTCCTTTCCACAGTCGATATACTAAGCCACAATACTTCATAACATTTATCAGCCAATATTTTTCTAGCAATTTCACTCAAATAATAACATCAAATATGAACTAGATATTAATTACTATAATAGTTCTATACACCTAATGGCGACTCTTTCTCTTATCAAAGGAAGCTTTAGAAACTGACCGGGCCAGGTCAATGTGTCCTTTTTTTTAATAATTAACCAAGAAAAACGTCTGCGAGAAATTTCCCGCTATTTTTTTCTTTCAAGACGACCTCATTATTTACTTGTCACTCAAATTATGCCCTCGGTTACTTTTCAAACTTAATACGACTTTGAATATTATTATTCCTTCTCTTAATTAAAATATATTTCAATGCTAAGCAGGATGGATGTCTAAAGTTAATGTTCTCAGTTTTATTTACTGAAATATTCTTATTTTTGGAGAGTTGACATGGCTTAAACCGGTGTTTCCCACAAGGGTGCAGTGCGCAAATCGTTAATATTTTTTACATTTTTTCTTTGTAAAAACTAAAGCATTTTCGCAACAAATATACCAAATTATTAACTCACATTAATACTCTTTGAAGCCCACATCAAGCACTAGGTTCGCACTTATTTGAATGTTATTAATTAGATGTGTACGTGTCATATAATAAACATTGTATTTACTTACGAAAGTTAAATAAAAAATAGTATTGACTATGTGCATTTTTTTATTTGGAGTATTACTTTTTCTCAATTTTTTTTAGGTACCTTACTTAAGGAATTTGATTGTGAAGGAGGGAGATAGAGATTTTTGAAGCTTTGAAGTGGGGCATGGCACAAATAATGTTGGGAAACACTGGCTTAAACAAACACAAATATGTATGAAAAAATACTTATTAATATAATATTTGTCGAGTCCTATGGGGCAGTGAGCTTTCCGTGCAGGATCTTGCTGGCTCGAGTCTCAGTACGAACAACATTTTTTCGATCACTAAGTGTAGCGAGAGCTTTTAGTCAACCACTAGTCTTGTCCTAACCTAAGTAAATTACGTTTATAATTTTGAAAAAAATCGACATAATACGTCATACCTAATTATTTACTCCACATTTTTTCAGTAGGTAGAAGTGGAAGTCTTTTATTTCCTCGACATAAATAATCAATAAATAATTATCATTGCTTAAGCCCAGGGATCTCAAACTTTTATCATCAAAAGGATAATTTTGCAATTAAAAATATTTGACGGGCCACCATTTTTTTGTAAATATGTTCTGTATTAAGAAAACAAGATTTAAAAAAATGTGTATATTTATATTTTTAACAAACTATTCATTATTCTTTTTTTGTCCATATCCGCCCCCTAGTCAGAGCATATGGCCACCACATGATTCCTCAAATATTCTCTGTCCCCTGCCAGTCTTCTTGCTTCCTCCCCATGTCATTCCAGCGTCCCGCAGCTCCACCAAGTACATCTTATAGATGGTCATCAGTGTCCTTCCACGACGGCGAAATCCATCCGGTTGGTAGAAGAGACAAGCAAAATTTAGACTTTCTTGTGGCATCCTCAGCACATGTCCAAACCAGGTCCTTCGTCGCTTTTTTATTTTGGACGTTATTGACGGCTGTTTAGTCCGTTCCCTAATCTCCGTGTTTCCGGTAACGTCAAACCACCGCACTCCCAGTATTCGGCGCAGGCATCTGTTTTCGAAGCACAGAATACGATTATTCTGTGCTTTTGTTAGGTGCCATCACTCGCAATCGTACAGCAGCACTGTCAGAATACACGCGCTTAATAGGAGACATTATTCTTACTCTTCTAAAAAAAATACTGTGTGATTTATGCAAAGTATTTTATTTTTTTAGTACAATCATTAAAACATCAGTTTTGACAGTATGTATTGATACTATTTGAATTAATAATAAAGTATGACATGTCTTGAAATGAAAACATTCAAAGTTTTCCGTAAAGGGAGTCAAATACGAATGTATTTGGGGTGACGTACCTTTACCGAACATCCGGTGTTTTAATGTCGCCAATAACCGTCAGCCCACCCTCGGTTTGTGACACAGAACAATTTGCAAATTTTGTGGAAAGTGATGTTTGAATATGTCAATACGTCTGCGCCTATGTGCTCTAATGTTGAAATAATTGATTTTGGTTTTTAAAATATTAAACAGACAGCATAAAATGTATAAAATCGTATATTTTTCCGCTGATTTTTTGGCCTTAAATAAATAACCTCTTATTATAACTTGATGGAAAGGTATTGTATTTAAAAAAATACTCATTTGTACTAATTACACTTTTATTCTATAAGATTAGGATTAGTTTCGCTCATGACAAGCGTTATCAACTATTAGTATTGAAAGGAATTTACAAATAAAGTAAAAAACACTAAATTGACTAACATCAAAATGTTTATTACCTCTAAAATATAATTACAAAACTCCACATAACGCATTCAAATTGTGGTATTTTTCAAAACCATGACAGCCATGAAGATTCTTACAAAATCTTTACAAAAAAAGGAAAACATTAAACGTTGGTTAATGAAACGGATAAAGTTATGGAGAAGCTGCGAAGATACTTTGTTCATTCGATAAATCTAAATCGGGCAAGAATTTATGTAAATTGATTTCTAAAATTTCTTGTTTATCTAATTTCAAAGATTTGTTATTTTTTGATATATATCAAAAGTATCGTTATTTAGAATCAAATGGTTTCCCAATGAATAAAATTCGTCACCTTTTTTGATAGAAGCTAAATGTTCTTTAATTGAGTCGTCTGGTATCAAAAGCAGAACTATCCCAAATATGTCGAAATTAAACTAATGGTATAATTTAAGATTTCGACTGAAGGTGCTTGGTGGAATTTCAATATTAAATTTGAATCGTTCAAACTATGTACATTCTCACAAATTTTGTCACTAACGACCCGGGTTTCGCCTTTCGGCATCTTCAGGCATTCAAGTGCACGGATGAACTTGAACTGACGCTTAGCAAATAAAAGTTTCGTGCTTATATAAGATACAAATGCATCACTGAGTCCAAAGCCATTGCTGGCGAAAAGGATGAAGTCTAGAAGTCGGAGGCAAAAATATTAACTTTCTTGACTTAAATATTAACATTGAAAATCATTCTCACGAGTTTAAAATATTTCGGAAGCCAACATTCTCTGACACTGTAATCCATAAAAATTCAATGCACCCATTTTCTTATAAACTAGCCGCTTTTCATTCAGAAATACATAGACTTGTGAGTGTTCCTTTAAACGAAATAAACTTTAATATTGAATTGAAAATCATCAAACAAATCGCCATAAACAATGGATACGATATGTCTCTTATAGACAATCTTTTATCAAAAAAACAAGCTAAACTTGCAGAAAAAATGTTATTTAAAGGTATAGTGTCAAAGGACATAGATCATACTAGGTATTGGCGTAGAATCATTTTTTTAGGAAATACAAGTCTCAAAATTAAAAAACAGCTAGCTGATAGTGTTAGACCTGCTTTTTACTGTAAAAACTCTTTAGGCAAATTATTAATTAATAATAAAGATAAAATACATTACTTAAATAAATCCGGGATTTATAGATTGCAATGCTCTTGTTGTACAAAGTTTTATATCGGCAAAACAGAAAGAACATTGAACATCCGAGTTTTAGAACATATGGCAGCCTTTAGATTGAAAAAAGACACGTCTACTTTTGCTAATCACTTAATTTCGGAAGGACACGTGTTCAATCAGGAACAAGGGATAAAAATGTTACACCCAAATACGGACAGTCATAAGCTCTTTTTCCAAGAAATTTTAGAAATCAATAAAGCACAGTTGCAAAGTCTTCCGATTTTAAACGAAATAACAAATTTTCCCACATCTCCTCTTCTATACCCTATATAACCATAAAATCATATAATCATAAAACCTTTGCCGACAAACAGATTATATAATTCTTGAAACTGCTCACTACACAAATCTGTTGGAATTCCCATGAGCTCATCCTTTTCGCCAGCAATGGTTTTGGACTCGGTGATGCATTTGTATCTTATATAAGCACGAAACTTTTATTTGCTAAGCGTCAGTTCAAGTTCATCCGTGCACTTGAATGCCTGAAGATGCCGAAAGGCGAAACCCGGGTCGTTAGTGACAAAATTTGTGAGAATGTACATAGTTTGAACGATTCAAATTTAAACTAATGGTGTCACATTATTCTGCTGGTTATAGTGTATGGCTAGAAATCTAAAAAATGTTTAAAAATCAAATAAATGTGGCACAAAAACGCAAAAGAAAATGATGCTTGGTATCAAAAGCAGAACAGTCCACGACGTTGGAAACAAAAACAGTTTGGTAAATCAGGATTTCGACCAATCACGGAGTTACTTTTAGTGATGTCCCATACAAATTTTAAGTTGCACTCGTTGATGAGCTATGTTTAAAATTGAGTTAAAATTGATAGTGTGTTTATTGTTTTTCGTGTTTTTCTCGCAACTTCGAAAAATGGATAGTTCTGTTTTTTATACCAAACGACTCAATTCTAATATTAAACGATCTTACTGTTTTCCCAGTATATTTAGCGTTACAAGAATCTCAGTTAAGTAAATAAATGAATCACAAATGATTTTATAATTACAAAAATATTTGATGAATTGTCATTAGTTGTAAAACCTACTATTTTTTTTAATCAAGAAAAATAAGTTGCCAGTCACAAAATTGTTTATAAACATTATGAAATACCTATTATAATCGTAATACGATACGATTTTGAATATGCAAAAAAAAACCATTTGTATAATAAAAAAATATCTCTTTTTTTCATATTATTTGTCAGCTGTTACTATGTTGACCTTGCAATGCGGCGTCTCAGTTTTCTGGCTATTTTTATTTATTAGTAGCGTAAATTATACTCACGTTTTTTTTTTAAATTATCATGTATATTGTATACTGTCCAACAACCTCAGCGTCAATTGCAGTGCTCACTAGTTTGAAATCAAGTTTATAAACTGCTTTTATATTGATTTATGAAGTTCCGTTCAAGGGTATGGAATATGGATGTCTGTCTTTCTTAAATTCTCTAACGCCTATTTGATACGAAAAATGGAACATAGTGAGAGCAATACACTTACAATTATCGCATTACATTATATATCGATTGATATTTTTAATTTGATTATATTTGTTAGAAATTTGATAGACTTGTTTCTTTTCAATATCGTTCACCTTAAATAAACAGTCAACAATAAAAAATCGACAGGTGTCAACGTCGCTTGGTGAATATCACCGATACGAACTGCATGGCTTGCTTTCCGGGTGAACGATTTTGATGAAGTGAGCATCGCTGCAAACTGTTTTATCATCGCTGCAGAGTCGAAAGTGGAAGTCGCCGTATACAAGCGGAGGTCGGTTCGCGTGAGCGGTCAACTGTGCGCGAATTAGCTGGAGCAACGGGACCGAGCTTACGTTGGGAAAAGCGGCATTTATCTTCTGAGGGACGGCGAAGAGAAAAAGCGAAAAAACCTTATGCAATTTAAGGATAGATAAAACTGTAGAAGTTAAAGCGGTAACATTTTTTATAATTCTTACATTACGCATTAGACTGCAAAAAAAATATGGTTGAATTTAAAAGAAAAAAAACAGCTTTTTTTAAACTACTTGCCCTTTAACTTTACACAAAAACTCACTCAATTGACTAGTAAATATCACTCATCAGAAAAATAATTTTGATATTGAATTATATGCGATTTAAAAATAGCAGTTATAACACTCATATACAAGACTGTGTGTAAATTATATATTTTTTTCCATCTTCGCTCCCAATGTGGAGCATATGGCCTCCTAATGGAGGTATCTTAACAGAAGTTTTTTCTACGACAACTGTTTGTTACGTGTGAGTAGAAGAGAAAGAAGGATAAGGCTAGAACAGGACCAGTGGTTGAATAATCACTATTGCTACACCCAATTATTAAAGGATCAGAAGGATAGGAGGAGAGGAAATAATGTGAATTGACATCACAAACACCCAGTCTTCGATCACAACTATGAATTGAATAATTCACTGCGTTCTGACCGAGAATCGAACCCAGACAAGCGTGATCGGTAGAGTAAGCTCTAACCAACTGTGCCACACCAGGCGACAAAAATTATATTTATTCGTGTAAAGAAAGAAATATAGTATCAATTAATCAATGGTGTAAAATCATTTGTTCTGGAGACACGTTATTAAAAGATATCAACGTTGATACCAGATAATTACAAAAGTTTTGGTATTTTTATTATTTAATAGTAGTAACTATAAGTTATAGTCATTTTCTCAAAGTGGTGGTATATAACGCCTTCCTTGCGTATGCACAAAGATTTGTATGTAAAACAAACAGTTCAAATTTGCAAAACACTAAATAGGAAAAGATCACAGTTCTATAAGATAAACATCCTCTGTCATCAAATAATCCATATTGTTACATAATAATAAAGGGTTAAGACTCAAAAGTGAATAGCTCAAAGTTTTTGTTTCTTGTTTCATTGAATGATTGTTAAAATTCGGTATTTTTATAAACGAGCGACAACTGAGTAACCCCTCATACATTTGTAATACATTTTACTTTTAACTAGCTATAAGCCCGTTGCCCAGCAACGTGAGATTTTTGCTGCATAGTATATAATTTTATTTTATTTTATTTTATTTTATTTTATTTCGAGGACATCTTACACTCACTCACTCAGACAAACATACAAACATACGGACATTATCGGCTATTAATATATAGATTTTCGACATTATAAATTGCTGCATAGTTTTATATTAAGCCCTACAATATACACTTAACAATAAATAAATATTAACTTTGGTACTCGTAGCATATAAAACAAACATAATAAAGAATTGCCACAAGACCCAGTAATATTATAAATGTACATCTCTTATATTTAAGCAAAACTTTATTTTCCATTGATTATTCGAGTGTATTTGTAAAAAATAATTTCAACATAATAAATAATCTGGGGAGAGTATATATGTACAAAACAAGTCAAAATACAATTTATAGCTTTACTTTCTTATATTGATAACAAAGCAAAAGACTTAAAATTCGAATGCATTTTGAATATTGCGCAAAAAAGGTAGTGTAACTATTTATTATCCATTTATTTTTACCGGAAGGGAAGGTTGGCCCGCGGGCCTGTTTCGTTGCAAGCCTTTCCTGCAATAGGGGAAATTCCTGTCGTCAATATAAGATTCGTATAATCAATGCGGCAGACCGAAAAAAACGGCCGTTGCACGGAATGCCAAAATACGTTTCTCGTCTTCCTCTCAGATGGCAAAAATATTCAAACATGTCCGACGAACCGGATAAAGAGATTGCTTACGCGATCTGAAAACAATATCGAGTTTTGTGCTTTGTCAGCCAAAGGTGTTGCCAGCGAACACAATAAAACACGGCTGTCACCTTTGGCAATATATTTCCTGTTTCGCTTGCAACTTTATTCCACTCCTTATAAATTTATTTTTATAAATATTGATAATCTGCCTCTGTTGTTTTTTACCCGGCTTGATACGCAACTGCACTAGACATATTTATACACAACAAAAAATTAAATTAAATTAAAAATGAAGTAAGAATTAGACTTATTAATTGGATTGGCATTTAATACTTTCGATGGATTCGGCGGTAGCTTTGTGGAAGTTCATTTTAATATAAAATAACTTAGATTATTCCACGTATTGTGCTACAAACTGTGACACATGTTTCGCCTCTTTCAGAGGCATCCTCAGACAATCTTACTTTCAGAAATGCTTGCTTACGTACGAATGATTGTAAACGTAAGAATGTCTGAAGACGCCTCTGAAAAAGGCGAAACACGTGTCACTAGAACTATTCTAGTAACTAGAATGATATGATGGTATACACATATTGTGTTAGTTAAACGGAAATAATTGAATAAATCAATTGGGAGTCGGTTTTGAGTCATTTGTTTTGAGTTCTATAATCATTTCAGATTTTACTCAACACAAACTATGCCGTATGGCGTATGATAATGAATAGTGGATAAATAATTATGATATAGACTAAAGAAAAAATCTTCTTTTTGTTAAATAATTTAATAAATAATAAGACGTTTATTGAGTTTAGTTCGAGAAAATGGCACATACAAGTTTTTCATTATCTGTCACCTGTTACAATATTGAATAGTATCTTTATAATTTGGTTAATTGATTTGGCATTTACTTGGTAGAACTCCATTTATAACAGATTAAAAATAACAAAGTATTTTAGTTCTACAGTTTTTAATAATTTTATTCGTTGATAGCTATTTCGGCTTGCGCCATCGTCAGAACTATGTTTAAACTAATATTTTGCTCAGCTATATATACTGGCTCTGAAGAGATACACAATGCATCAAGTTATTCGCTCTAACATCCTAATTATAATTACAATATTACACTTATCAAAGAACGATTAACAATCTGGGTTTATTTCTTAAAACATTAATTAGGATAAAATTAAAATGATATTTATTATTAATGACATTACATAAAATTTATTAACTATGGCTTTATTGTTTCGAACAACAATTATCAATATGGGATTTTTCAAAGTAAATTAGGATAAATTATACTAATATTTATTATTAATTACAATAGGGGTTTTAACAACGGTGATGGATTAATAATCGTTTGTTCGTTTAAGATGTTTTGTTTATGCCTATTAATCTCAAGTTGCTCTAATAAATTTAATTTTTGACCCTTATGACAAAGATGCAAAACGGTTGGCTCTAAACTTAAGTTAATGTCATGAGACTCGGTCAAAAAATGTTAAAAGATCTTATATGCTCTTTAGCACGTGTTGAAATGCTTCTACCGGTCTGTCCTATGTAAATCGCATTACACGATCCACAGGAAATTTTATATATGTTTTAAGAAATAAACCCAGATTGTTAATCGTTCTTTGATAAGTGTAATATTGTAATTATAATTAGGATGTTAGAGCGAATAACTTGATGCATTGTGTATCTCTTCAGAGCCAGTATATATAGCTGAGCAAAATATTAGTTTAAACATAGTTCTGACGATGGCGCAAGCCGAAATAGCTATCAACGAATAAAATTATTAAAAACTGTAGAGCTAAAATACTTTGTTATTTTAAATCTGTTTATAATTTGGTGCTAAATATTTTCAGTGTATTTGCCGATAAACTTGAGGAAGTTAATTTTTTTAAAATAATTAAATTTGATAACATTGTTACTTTAATTTCTGTGAACGTTCTGTGTGATGTTGTTTCTTAAAAAGTCAAAACACATGTCACAATTTGTAGCACAAAAAGTGGAGTAACAAAGTTATCAAAATCAATTTTATACATGGTGATCATTAAACCATACTTCGACAAAGATACACGAAATAATCATCGTTTAATTACTCTTTATACAGTCAATAAGTTTAATAATAACGCTGAAATTTTTCATATAGTTTATTAATTTTCACTGCAAAAAGTTATGCATCGGCCGGGAATCGAACCCGGGCCGCCCGCGTGGCAGGCGAGCATTCTACCACTGAACCACCGATGCTATAACAATTGGCGTATATATTTTCACTACGCCGATGAAACACTTTACTTTCACGTCAGACAAACTCATCGTCGTCACTTATTTTGCTCAACAAATTTATTTATAGCGGATATAAAAATACGTGATGTTAAGTCAAGTCAACTGGTCCAACTGCGTACACAATTGAGTTTAAAAACGGATTTTTATTAATTTTTTCGATATCTCATTAATTTGACAAATTCATGCCTTAAGTCTAAGTTTGCCAACCACATCAAAATAATGTTTGTCCATGGAAGTGGAAGTTCACAATATATTATCGTACATAAGTGTCTTTTATATGTCAGTTATATAATTTAGTTTTCATATATTAAAAATTAAACAGCTCATTGAAAGTAATTTATTCATAAAATGCATTTTTTCCTCCATGATTCATTTTAAAATGTATTTTCATCAAAACAAGTTTTGTCCCAAATTATTTAATTAGGATTTTTAATCGAAATCATGACGAATAAAAAAAAATGTTTTATTTTTCATGATTTCGAGTATCATAGTTTTTTACATATTTTTAACAATACTGAAGTAATAAGATATCAGTTTTTTTTTATTATGAAAAATATTCTAATAGGTAAAAATATACAATTTATATTAATCTAAGTAAATGATTTTTATATTTTTTAAATATTATTCATGGAATTGAAAATCGTTTTTTCACGACATATTAATATTAATTGATGATAATTTCACGGCCGAATGAGAAAACGAGGTAATATTTTCACCACGAGAAATGCTGTATTTTTATGAAAGGAACGTGTGAAAAATCCGCGATGGTTGAAAATAATTTAATTCAAATATTTTCACCTCGCACAATATCAATATCGAAAAGCGAATAATAAAAACCGAACCCGGAACTTCACGTCGTAAATCAAGCAGTCGTATTTATTATGCCCTATATTTTTTAGTACAGTGGCGCTTCAATAATAATTTTTATATATGGCTGCATAAAGTTTTTGGCCCGGGAGACTTTCCTGCGAGATTATCAACATTAAAACACGGCACCTCCATGTATCGTAAAACAGTGCCAACCTAAACATTAAAAACAACCTAACTACACCGTGTTTTATAAAACATAACCAAAATGTAAGAAATTTCCTTTAAATTTTTAAAATGTGACAACGTATCATGATTTAGTGTGGAATGTAAATATTTTTTTTTCATATGCGTTTATTGATTTTATTTTGACAGTGTAAAAAAAACATGCGAATTTTCAGATAACACTCGACTTTCGTCAATTTACTACTTCGTACATTTCTAAAGATTTAGATTTATATTTAAAATGTAATATTGACACGTTTAAAAGAAGTTTCTACAAACAAACGTTTTGATTAACGTATTGTTAATTATATGGCACAAATTAAAATTGCTATTTTGTAGCTGGTTCAAATTGATAATTGGATATTTTTCTGCATTGTTCAACTTTCGTAAATTCAACATTCGTACACATATTCAGAAAACGTACATAAGTCGGGGAATACATAAATTTTATTTTTTACAATGCCCGCTCCCAATGTGGAGCATATGGACTCCTAATAGAGTTTATCACACCAGAAGTGTTTCTACGAGAACTGCGTGTTACTCAGTTGCTCAAACTCTCTTTTCAAAGAGAGTTGGAATAGAAGGATTGGGCTAGAACAGGACACTTTCGCTCTCGCCTCGTTTATAGGATAGGATGGTTGGGAGGGAGGAATTTAAGACATCACATACATCCATGACTTCGAACAGAAATTCATAAATCAATTGAAAAATTAATTTACAAAACTGTCCGTACAGGGATTCGAACCCGTGACCTTCGTAGCCGACGCCAACGACGTTGACCACTCAACCACGCAGGTGGCTATCTATTTCCATTATTCACCAATTTTAATTTATCAATGCATTCACTCTAGAATTCATACTTGTGGACACTTTAACCTTTCATAATAATACTATGGTCCAATATTTGTTGAATAAAAAATATTATATTATATATTTAAAAATAAACCTAATATTTTTCCATTAAAGATCTTAATATTTCAAAATGATTTGGGTTTAAGAATGTAGAATAATTAAAACTACAGTTATAATACACATCAGGTTTATGTAACATTAAGTAATTTAAATCCAGTTTTTTAATATAAAAAATGTGTTATGAATGGCCAAAAATAACATTCAATTTTAATCCGCTTTAGTATTTATAGTAATGTATTTATCGTAATTAGCATCGGTGGTTCAGTGGTAGAATGCTCGCCTGCCACGCGGGCGGCCCGGGTTCGATTCCCGGCCGATGCATTTATATTTTTTGAACGCGAATGATTTTATAAAACTATTATAATTATATTCAGTAGTTGTTAGCCAAGTTAGGTTAAAATATTTTACAATCTACTAAAAATAGTATCTATAACAAAAAAAAAAATCAATATAGCATAATTGATTGCAAAATCATTACACCAAGAAGATTAAAGCTGAAATAGATATTTACAATCTGACAACTCTGAGAACAAATGACACTTTGTGTAGATTTGCGTATTTTTAATTTTTTTTTTACCGCGTGACTTATAAAGTATTTAAAATCACTTGTCATAGTAACGCTACTGCTTACTGGCTAACTGGAGCCGGTCGAAATGTGTAAATAGCATAATATAATACAGAATCTGTAACGCTTTTGAGAGATAGATTTTGAATCTATTGATGTATTTTTTATCTAAAATCTAAAGAAATAATTGTTTGAATATCACCCCACTCACCTTGTATCTTGATATGTTATGAAATAGCAGTAGAGAGAAAGATAAATTATTTTCAAGTTCATTCCTGATTTCGTTCCACTCCGTAGATAAATATTATGAAAATGCTTACAACTAGTTCTCGTAAAATAAATATTTTCCTGATATTGGAGCGGACATTTTTAATACTGTTATCTAAATATAATACAAAATATGTCGATGGTCACAGCTTTTATATAATTTTTGATTTGCATTATTTTGTGTGTCTTTTAGTATCGAGCAATGTTTTGTAACTGTCGTTGAAGGAGTTCAATTAAGATGTTATTTAATTTTTTGTAAATATAATAAAGTGGCAGTGTGTCTTGGGTCACCTTGTTTATAACGAGTTGAAATATAACAATAATAAGAGTTCCACTCAGGTGATGAGCGTACTCATTTTTCAATACAATAATTGAACTCTGCTGCCTGGAACACTAAGTATAGTTTTCAGTTTAATGCTTTGTTTCGTTCGAATAATATTTTCTAAAGCTCCCTTAATTTATTATAATAAAAGCTCCTTAAATAATATTCCGTTATAATTGGATGTTTTAAGCTCGCAAATAATTATTCACGAAAGCTTTCATCTTTTCTCATTTTATTTCAAATAACTACTCACCAAGTAAACTAGATTATTAGAGTCTACCAGGATTGTTTTTAATATTAATGTACACAGTGAAAACAATTGCATAAATTACTAATAAGCAAGTTTTTTAGATACACTTAATAATGTACTATAAATTTATAGTCGAACATAATTTCATGAGATAGAAAGAATATCTAAAACAAGCAACAAAAATACATCAATTTCTATGAAATAAAAACATTTTATAAGATAAATTTCCATATACTATTACGGATAATAATTACTTAAATAATGCTGTTAACACTTCAATAAATCCAATTTATAGGTTTTACAACTTCAGCGGTTACCACTTCAAGTAAGTCAAAGCTGAAATATCTTACATTTTCTTTACGTAAACTTTTCATTAAATTCCTCTACGATACTCCTGAAAATGGTCCATTAAACAAATTGTCTGTAAAGATAGTATCGGACGACGGGGCTTATATGAAAAGCGGCCACTCCTTAATGAAAATAATTGCAAGTCCAAAGAATCACTATCTGTTGGCAGACACACTCGAATGGACTTGTCCGATTCACTTTTGCCCGTTATTTAATGGCCTGCAGTCCAAGCATCAGGACTTGGTTTGTTTTATCTTTGACTCCGGTAGATTTGCTGGAGCGTTGAGCTAGTTTGTTGAAATGGCGGAAGATAATGTCGACTGATTTATGAGGCTGATTGCTTTTAGCTTAATTAATAACATGGTTTTTAGCTTTTACTACATGTGTCTTTCTGCAGTAAGCATTACGAAAAGGTTGGGCTTAAAGCTAAATCATTTTAAATACATATACATCAATAGTATAGTTAAATAATATCAATTATTATACAAATAATAATATTCATTTCAATATTATAATGTTTAACTAGTTGTCTTAAGCACAAATGTAAATACCTAAGATATTATGTAACCAATCGGTAGAACACGAATCAGAATATTAATTGCTTAGAAATCAATCAAAATATAACATTTTAAGACGATCAAATAATTTGTTTATACAATAATAAATAAAGCATAACTTTTAGATTGGTATAGTTGTTCTTTATTCGCTGATTTATTGACAGATCGTTGTCCTCAAACAAAATACATTATTTTAAAACACTTTATTTATTGTATTATAAAATAATCTCAATGCTCCCAATTACATGTTATATATCCATCACAACCCTCGCGCCTAAACAATTCCTTTTATGTTTATCTACTACACTCAATAATGGAATAAAATTCAATGATGTCGATACATATCTACGTTGTTAATCATTTTTACGTTTTATTCAGAATGAAGATGAAACAAAGAATAGACACATATATGTTTTTTTCATTCAATTTAACCAAATGTAAATGGTGGGAAAATTGTATTCTTATTTCAAAGACAAAAGCCATTAGAATAGGTTATTATTAATTGGAAAATATGTGCCAAATGTTAAATAACATTTATAACATTAACGGTAACTCAACACCTAGTTTTGATTAAAAAGAGGATGTTTATGATTTTCACCAGTCGTGAAAATGGAAAGATACAAAAATAATGTTACTAATTATTTGTGTGTGTGGGTTGAAATAATGAAATTTAAAACAAGCAGGGTAACTCGTAATAATTCAGTGATGTTTACGCATTTTTAATGAGTTATTTTGAAGAATTCAAACCTATTCAAACAAAAAAAAATGATGACGTAGTTTCATTGTATACAACGATATGATATTTATTAAAGTACAGCTTTATTATATGTAATGCATTATTTATGTTTTATGTTTTAGTTGAACAACGTTCTCATAAAACATATTGAACACCGGCACTGCTTTGTGATTACAATATTATACATCTTTCCTTTATATTTTCTTCGTCACAAATACTTTTTATAAAATTTCCCCGAAATAGAAACTTTCTATTATTTATTCTTTTATTAAACCATCAGTTATCAGTCCAGCGTACGTAATATAGAAATTGAACTATTTCTATTTAAGTATATCAGTAAGTTATTGATCAGTTGAAAATCGTAGACACCATTATTTATTCAAACTAATCAGACACGTACACTGTACAGTCGATTGCTTCATAAACGACAAAAACCGATTAGCCTTTATGCTATTTCAGAACCAATGTCAATCTACGTGGGGATAAAAACAAAGATTCGCTTTGAGTATCGAGCCAGTCTTACACGGCAGAGCGCCTGGCTACAGGTAAAAGTCAAGACCATTTTTCAATAAAATAACATAGCAAATCCGAGATTTATTACATGGACAAAAAAAATGTTTGACTCTCAGATGTAAGTTTCTTCTTTCTGTTACCTACGATAAATTGGAACATGCGTGGGAATTTAGTGATATACTAATAATATATCGTCGCTAATTTTCTACAAGCACGTACCTCAGCTTTTATCAGTTTTAGTTTTTTGATGTAATGAATTTAGCATTTTAATACACACATACTCCTTTGACTCGTACAGCAAAAAAAATATTTCATGGTTTATTTAACCTAATAAAAAAACTTTAAAAAACAATAATTTGACTAATTATAACAAATGATCATGTGCTATGTTAATCGTGAAAAAGAGGATGGCGTAGATGGAAACGTCTTTTTCTTCCTTCCTTATTAATCTCCTTAAAGATATTCAGGACAAAATCATTCCAGTGGTGTTTTATAGCGATAGAATAAAGTAGATTAATGTATCTCCTGAAAACTAGAAAATAACCAACGATATGATATCTTTTATGTGGATTTTTTGGGAGCCGGTAAATTGCTCGAATTACAAATTATTCGAATTGCTTGGTTATTTAAACGATTTTCACGACTTTTTCTACGAATTTCATTTTCATCTTGCGCGACACTTGTTTAGAGAGTGAAATATAAAAATAATTTTCGTAAGTATTTATTTTAACCGTGTTCGCTCCAAATGCGGAACATATAATCTTTTAATAGAGTTTATCTCAACAGAAGTGTTTCTACGAGAACTGCTTATTAATTAGTTACTCAAACTGTTTCTATATATTTCCAGAAAACATAGAAGACTAGGGCTAAGACACAACAAACGGAAACAAATTGATTATCTTGTTATTCGAGCAATTTACCGGGAACCAGATTTTTTTACCCTAAGGGTCCAAAATCATGTCCTCGTGGTTTTAAAATAAAAGCTTTACTATGAATACTCAAAAATGTGTGCGTATTTAACTTTGCCGTGTAAAATAATATCTTATACAGATTATTATGATTTAAATTAATAGTAAGACTACTTATTTCACCAAAACATATTTCCAACATTTCTGTTTTAATGATATAATCGTTTCAGTTGAATTAGCTACATGGCTTTTTTCCATTTAAAATTCAAAAGCAAATTTTTCTACAGCTGTTTCTAATGAAATTTCTGCAGCAAGTGGAAATCTCATAAATATACTCAACACATTGTAACTATTTTAAATAAAGTCTACCATACAATTGCAATCCTTTCAATTGTATTTCAGTCAAAGTTTAGCACCTTTGTTTATGCATGATGAAATCATATTCCTTTTTTAACTTTATTAACATCAGTTAAAAAATACTGTTTTAGACAGTCTTTCAGTTCTTTATATGTTTACAAAACACATGTTTTTTATAGTCACCCAAAATGTGGCTTTGGCTACGTTAGATATCAAATTACTCATATGGAGGCTAAAAATAATTCTCGACCGACATATCGTTCCGTGTAAAAGAGCCTTCGGTAGCTTCCAATATACGGAAGAAGCAAACGAGGTACTTTATGCAAATATTAAACCAATTTTGCTCATCCGGTCGCCCTTGCGCGGACTTTGTTTGTAGGGGACCCAAAGACTCTTTGAAACAGGAACCTATATTACCTACTTCTCCAGCAAATTCAAATAGACTATCATTATTTGGCTATGTTCCCCGGGAAACCAATTTCACCGTGTAAGACGATTATTTCGCGTCGCTCACACAATCATCAGTTTTAAACATTTAGATATAATATAGTATTATGTATAAACAAAATTAGTTTTTTCCTATATTTTCAATACAGTCACATCCAATAATTTAACTAATATTGTTTTGTCTTTACTTCCGTTTCAACTAAACTATTGTTGTATCACTTTTACGGTGTTCACTGTCAATACTTTTTGGGAAGGCAAAATTCAAAAATGAACACACTCTTTTGTATAAATTCTACATTAATTTTATATGATCAGGACAAGTTTTGCTCATGATGAGCATTTTCAACTGATAAGAATATACATTACACAGTTATATTTATACTGAACTAACTAAAATTATTTTAAATGTTTAATATAAAAAATGTTTTTAATACCTTAGTATTAAAAACATTTTTTTCACAGATAAAGGTTGACTTTAATTGAAATGTTTTTTTATCTCTTACGTATAAATAATACGAATAAGAAATCGCATCAAAGAACAATAAATAAAAGGGGTCACTAACAATAAATTCGAAGGTAATAATTCTGTAAATTTTGACCATATAATTAAAAATATTACAGTCAAATTAAGAAAAGTATAGCAACAACCGTTGATAAATCAGCTTCCAGGTAACTCAGGGAAGTATTTTTTTTTGAAATCCAACAACCACGAGAATTCCGAAAAAAGAATTTATCAAACCATATCAATTCTTACAATCAGAAAAAACAAAAACTATCATTTGTTCAACTTAACTATAGCTTTATTTTTTTATAATTATTTTTAAATTAATTAACTAGTTAATTTTAAGATAATAAAATAAGTGATCAATACACTTGTTAATAAGATGTAAATAATCAATATATGGTACATATACCACACCAACAATCTCTGTTAAGCAATCAATGCATGTAAATCTTGATAAAAGATTATTTTGTTTTGATCCATTAAGGACTTATTTTTTTGTAAGAAATATCAAAAAACGTTTTCGAATAACAAAACAACAAACGTCTTCTTTTTCGACAAGCAACTTTTACCAGAACGATATCAATACATTATTGTACAATGAATTTTAATAAAATACATATAACATCGTTTTAAAAATGAATTATATTTTCATTTTCATGATCTATTAATCTGTTGTTTTTTTTTACCACAGTCTTGCATTTAAAACAATCTGAGTATGATATCTCCATTAGTTTGAAATCTTTGTAGCTAAACGCCATTTCAGATTATGTACATAGTGAAATTCATTTAATTCAAAGAATATTTTCTTACATCTAGGACAGTTCATGTACCTTGCGATCATCCATTACTCCACTCAAGGATTAATTGTTTACAATATTACATTTTTGTAGCTGAAACGCCTTTGTTCAATACCATTTGAAGCAAGTAATGTAAACACACAAAACAAAATTATTTCTCAAATATTCTTTATTTGTGTTGTAAATATTTTATAAATCAATCCTTACTATTGAAATAATTAACCACTCTCGCTACATTCCGTTATTTTAGTATTAGAATAGTGGAGGGAAAACTTTTAGACATCACAAAAATCCATGTCTTAGAACAGAAATCGATAAATTGATTGAAAAATTGCTCTTCGTACTAGAATTTGAGCCCATAAAGTCTGGCATGAAAGCATGCACTGTGCAACACACCTGAGTAAACAAAAGTTCATCGAAAACAATTAAGCAACTATCAACGACAAAGAACGAATACATAGCAGTTTATAATATAAAACATTATTTCTTGTATAATAAAGATATTCAAATTGGTAAAAATATACCCAATTAATATCGGCTTTAAAATGAAATCACATTAAATAAAATTGAAGTAAATCATCTCTCATATCTCATCATCTAAAAGTCTTTCAACATAAAATCTTATTATTCAAACAAATTTTAACAATGCCGTCAGACACTTCTCATCCAAGTTTAATTGGAGCCCAAGTTTTCCGCCCCCCGACGCCGTCCGTGAAAGCCTCATCTCAATGGCTATTTTCCACCGACCATAGTAGCTCGTTGTTTCCTCCGCTGCCTGCGCCTGTGTTTCCGTCTACAACAGAGGTGAAAACTTCCCCTGCGTCAGTATCTATCACTGTCTCCGCGAGTATAAAGCCTTTATGCAAGTTTGTTTCTAAAAGCTTCCCAACTCGTTAACCCATAAATTTCCAATAATGCGCTTTTAAAAAGCACATCGAATAATACCACAATGTTTATTATAAAAGAAAACATACCTTCATTTCATTACAATTGCAATTTTAATATGTAGGGTATAAGAAAATAAATGCTACTGCTTAGAACTTTTTTGCTATGAAATTTTGCGGTTCGATAAGTACAAGGATCCAACTGTAGATTTTTGGCAAACCTTACACTTAGAACCTTGTAATTCTCGGATCGCGAGTTGCGTAAATACATCGCTATTTTTTTTCTTTATGAACAATAAAATAGAATTTGGTATTCATACATTTCCTACAAAAATAACCAGCTTAATAGTATACTCAAGTGTTTTCCACAATAATATTCGATCGGTGCTGTGACAATATGTACGCTATGCACATATATAATCAAAAATTCAATGAAAAAAGCAATAAATAATTTCGATAGTTTTACAAAAGTCTACAGAGGGCGGTAACTTTGTGAAAGTTATTTTTTTATATTGAATTTGATTATATAACTTTGTTATTCCACGTGTTGTGTTACAACTTGTGACACGTATTTTGCTTCTTTAAGAAGCATCACCGGACTGTCGCAACGTTTACGAATAAACTAAAAAAATATTCAAATCATTTATTATAAATTACAAAATAAAAGTAGGAGTTGGTCGTTTTATACTGTTCAGTCTGATGATGCTTCTCTAGAGACGAAACGCGTGTCACAATCTGTAACACAACAAGTAGAATAAAAAAAGTTATCATATTTGATTCTATACTAAAAACTAAAGTTCCATAAAGTTACCGTCAAATCTATCAAAGATCCATGAATCAGTTATACCAAAGTTTTATTTTGCAAAAAAAAATCTTATTTTTCTTGATATGCTATTTAAACTATCAAAAAAAATACCGCTTTTTAACATTGCAGATGATTTGCAATGATACTGTAGTTATACTGTAGATAAATTCGTGAAGTTATTAATAAAAAAAAGAAACATTAATATCCCCGGAATTGAAGTGTTAAATTTTCTGGTACAAACAGGCAGCTCCATGATTCGGTGCAGCGCAATATCTTTACCAAAGTCTCAGATTGACGTCAATTCTCGGCCACAGGATTATCAAACTCTTATCATAAACATCTTCCTTCCCGTTAACAACGGCTTTAGCACAAAGCTTTAGACAAAAATATAATACAATAAGCAAATTTAAAATAGCGTTAAATCTTACGACAAGTCTCTTACTTGTTAAAGTCCAATCTTATAAATTCACGAGCAAAAAAAAATTTTTTTCACTTACATTTACATTTCGTTTTTTTTTGCAGAGAAGATACATTTCGTTAAAAAACTGCACCTAAAAAGACTTGGTGAGCATTAAAAAAACCGGTTTTCAAATCTTAATATTTACTTAAGCCTAGTTCAACCCGGTTTTCGAAGTTTCACAAAACGGGAAATGCTATTAAAATAGCAAAAAAAAAATGGTTTAAAATACAGAACGTCCACTGATCTATTACTATGTAATCTCATTTTGACGAAATAACGAAAATAGAAAACTTTCTCTCGCTTAGTAATGGAGTAGGTATTATCACTCACTCAATCCACAACCGTATTCTCCATGCATCCTACGAACTTACGAGTGGTGAATTATCAAGCATGTAACAGAAAATCCAAATTTGTTTTTCTTTCGTTTTTTGACTCGTTTATGTCAAATTCAACCCACAACACAAAATCGTGTATGAATTCAGAATTCTTCATAAAAAAAAAAATATTCGCCAATTATCAAACAATTAAATCCTGCGATTTTGCAAAAACCCGGGATTTTGCGTAATTCCCAGAATTTCAAATCCAAAATCCTAGATAATACGGAATTTTTAGACCTCGCGCAACTTTCTCACATTTTCTCAATACCGAAATCCCGGGAATTCACTTACGTCATTTTGGAGTTGATAGTCATTTTGAACATAACGTCACAAGTACGTCTGACACTGTCATCATGCGATGTAAAAGCCTTATTATAACTTTTCGCTACAACTTTAATATGATAAATTTATAACTATATAACCTTATATGGCCCTTCCGTCCAGCGGTCACGTATAACATGGCATTGATAGTATCATCCTCAAATATGATGTGAAGCCGTGCGAACGGAAGCCGTGGGTTTATATAAACTTTAAATTGTCTACTGCCTGGGATTCCCCTTATACGCTTATCCCTTCTAAGCCTGATTGCAAAACAACTCGCGATTAATTTCAGCAAATGATCGAAACTAAGCACACGTATTATAATATTTTAATGTTTTAAAGCTAAAGATGTTTTCAAGTCGTTATTAAATAAGTCTTTTAATGTGTTAAGTATTTTTTTATCCATGTGTGCTCCCAATTAGATACTCCAATCACTCGACATCTCAACTAGGGTATCCAATTCCGGAGCCTTTGCCAAGGCATCCCGGGATCCCGTAGTTACTGACTGGTTAAAATTATTTCCTCTTAAGCTCGGATAAGATTTAAAAAATCCTGTCCTGTAGTTCTATTTTCACTCTTTCTAGATAGAAAATTGAGTTTGTGCGACTGAATAAAAAGTTCTCGTAGAAAAACTTTTGTTTTAAAAAGCTTCATTTTTGCTATCCATGTTTGCTCTCAGTGTGAAGCATACGGCTCATCACTCAACCTCTCTTTTTCAAAGAGAGTAGTAGGAATAGAAGGATACGGCTAAGATAGGACTAGTGGTTAACTAATCGCTCTCGATACGCCCAGTTATCAAAGGATCGGAAAGGGTGGCAGGAATTTTTTAGACGTCAAAAACACCCATGCCTTCTAACAGAAATCGATAAATCAATCGGAAAAATGCTGTTCGTATTGGGACTCGAGCCCGTGAGATCTGGCACGGTAGCCTACAAGGTTAACCGCTGCGCCATAGGACCCGACGTTAAGTATGTTAATAAGATATATTTACTATCGATTGAATTGGGATTAATTCGGTAAAACTAAAATTATAAGTCGAAATAACACTGTATTTTAGTTCCACACATTTTTTTACGAAGTTTATAGCTAATTCGGCTTTACGCCTTCGTATTACCACGAGAACTTCTAGAACCTCGTCAGAAAAAGTTAGTTAGGCGTAAATTAGAAGTAGCTATCAACATAATACAAAAATACAGTGTTATTTTGACCTTATTAACTTTATTTGATATTAGTTCTGGCTAGGTTAGGGTTGCCAAAAGCGTTTTTCGATTTTCAATATATCGTTAATCTTGATTTAAACCGGTTTTAGAAGTTTTACATACAGAATAATTCGATAAATATAGCAATATTAACAACGCGCCTGTGTGGTCAACGTCGTTGGCTTCGGTTACGGAGGTCACGGGCTCAAATCCCAGTACGGACAGTTTTATAAATTGATTTTTCAATAGATATATGAATTTCTGTTCGAAGACATGGATGTATGTGATGTCTTGAATTCTCCCCTCCCCACCCATCCTATATTATGAACGGGGCGTATCGAGAGCAATTAGCTAACTACTAGTCCTGTCCTAGCCCTATCCTTCTATTCCTACTCTCTTTGGAAAAAGAGAGGTTGAGCAACTGAGTAACAATCAGGACTCGTAGAAATACTTCTGTTGAGATACCTCCATGAGGAGTCCATATGCTCCACATTGGGAGCAGACATGATAAAAAAAATGAAAACATTTTAACAATGTGAAAAACAGATACTAATTTTTTTTTATTCATTGGCAGAAGGGTAGTTATACCTAACTCATACTCGATAAGTGCATCCAAGTCAAAATGCAAAATTCTTAAACGCATTATTGATGCTCTTGTCGGGTCATATGGCACAGCGGTTAGCGTTGTTGGCTTCCGTGCCGGACCTCACGGGTTCGAGTCCCAGTACGAACAGCATTTTTTTGGATTTCTGTTCGAATGCGTGGATCTTTGTTATGTTTTAATTTCGGAAAAGACGGTTTCAAATCAAAATATTTTTTTATTGAATTATCGTGAAAAAAAATTAAATTAAATCTAATATTTGAAACCGTTTTACCGATTTGAATAAACCGGCATTCGAATATCGCGCATTTAGCTTGTATACCGGGATTTGAAAACTAGTTTCTGAAAACCGACAAGCCCTAGTTGTGATTTTTAAGTCTTTAAATAAACACTCTATTTTAATTGATTACTTATGACATTTTGCTAATTACATTTTGATTACCTTGAATTTAACAAATTTTGCGTTGTTTTGTTTACCAGTTGAAATCGTTTGCGAAGAAAGCAGTACAGCTGAGATTAAGTTAAGAGTTTTCTGAATTCATTAATTTTAAGGTGATCCAAGTTTGACTCTGATTAGCATATTAGCAATAACAATCTAAAAAGCACTTAAATATAATTTCTTAACTATTCACAGCTGTATATAGTCATGTTCCGTGAGCAAGTTATTAATTATTATAGAAATAAAAAGTTTTCAAAATATAAACCAATATGCGGAGTAATTTTTATTTTGATTTATGAAACAAAAGTGTGTGCATTTGATAAATAGAAAAAAAATAATTTACGTACACTGTGTTGTGATATACATACTAATAATTCCACTTGTATTAAAAAAAAGCAGGACCGGTTATACAACAAAACAACATTCTAGAGGTATTTTACGTCACTTTTCTATATTTTGTACTTTTATTTGTAAATTCTTTTCAATACCGATTGCATATTACACATTTTTTATTTAATTTTGATTTGTATATAACACTGTAAAAATGTATTTTCTTATCGGTTGATAATGCTCGTCTTGATTGAAACCGGTCCTGATCTTTTTAAGTCAAATTAGAATAAGTACAAACGAATATTTTTTTTTCATGTAATCCTTTTCCGTTGTGTTGAACGTTATTGACAGTGAACACACTAAAAGTGATTATGTAATTCGTTGTATGTTTGTATGGTTTTCGTTGGAAGAAAATAACGTTTAAAAATCATCACGTGATTATTATTCGGCAATCATTTAACAACTCACTTAACATTTAATTTAAGTTGTGTCTATCACACCATTCAAATAGTATTTCAAAATCAACTATAGTTAATTTTACTTTATAGTTTGCTTTGCTTCAAACGGTTCGCTTCGGAGAGTCGGCCGAAAGTTTTTTTTCACAAAGTAAAATTAAACTTAATTCATTTCGCTTAGTGTATTTATTGACGCGTATAATTTCTCTTGATAACTCATAAAAGTATCTTATGCCCTTCAGAACACTCCCGGGCCCTAAAAGCTCCTCGCCAGTCACGGGAATCATAATTAATTTTAATTAGCAAAAGAAAAAGTAATTAAACACCTCTGCCTTGAGAGCACACTACGTGTACATTTAATGTTTCTCGAGTGATATATCAACATTTAGGGCAGACGTGCTCAAGTGAGGTGCGGAAATTATATGAAAATATTGCATTTATTGCGGTATTACATTCAGACGTATCAACTTTTCACATATTTTACGCATTCATGCTGTCAGATGTTTCCAAATTCAGCTAAAAGAAATATATGTTTTTATATATTACACAGCTCGTTTGTTACTACCTCAAATACATCGGAATACATTTTGTTTAAGGCATTTTAAAATGATTAATTTGAACCTTATTTAAATGGATTGCCTGATTGAGTGTAGTGTTGGTTTTACTGTACGAATCAAGTATATTAAGAGTATAAAATGCATGAATATTTTATGTTGTATTTTGTTGTTGTTTTTAATTAAATGTGCATTTTTATTTCTGTTATTTTGTATTTTGCATTCTCAATAACATAACATCTTTACAGTCTTGAAAATAGCACATATTTACTGAAATGTACAATTTTAGGAACAATAATTGTTAAAAGTGTATAAAAGATAAGTTGTTTTAAAGCAAACTTGAGAAAAAACATTTTTTTTAAGCCCCGAAAGGTTCGAAATGTACACTTATGGTGGAGAAGATTTGAATGAAATGTTTGAGACTTTTCTAATTAAATGTTAATGGATATTACTGATGGATTTATCAAACTGGCTTTCTCTTAGTCATGTTAACCTTTAATCGTTAAACGCTAGAAGAGAAATGTACCTGGCCATCTATTTCTTTCGGCTTATACGAAGCCAAAATCAGCATGGAGTCATTCTTGAGATTGTGAAACTTATTGTTTCTAATCATTTTTCAGGAATCTTGGACACGATTTGTTTGTTCTTCAAATGTGTATATAGTGTTGAGCATTATTGCTTAGCATGGTGACGTACTCCGTGTGGACGTGAGTGAGTTTAGACGAATACATTTTTTTGATGTATTAAAGTGAATGTTGTTGGAGTTTGCTCAGTTGACTTATTTGTATTTTTTGTGTTGATATTCTTTTTTACATAACCAAATTATAAAAATATTTTTTTTATTATGTAAATATAAATAAATAAATAAAAAAATGTTTTATTTTATTTTCAACAATCCTTTTAAAAATATATATATACTTCAGTAAACCTGCGATATCTCAAAACTGCAAAAATCAAGATATTGAGCAAACAATTTCTTAATTAAAGCGAATGTATCTAAAAACATATTTAACTTTATAATTGTCGTTTAAATATACTGTCGATTTAGGGAAAATTCCAAGCAAAACAAGTATAAATATAAAAGAATAATTCTACATTTGCATAAAATATACCTCCAACAAATTTATGATATTAAACATTGCAATACAACGAAAAAGCATAAAGTATATTTTAAATATTGATTATAAATACGTATGTACACGATTACAGCTTTCAGATACATATAAAAAAATGGAATTTAATTTTAGTCATTATCTCCATCTCATGCGGATCATAAATTTTTTCACATACCTACCGTCTTTTTCCGAAAATAAGACATCCTCCGAAAATAAGCCCTATCGTGATTTTCAAGATTTTTTGAAATATAAGCTCTCCCCCGAAAATAAGCCCTAGTTAAAATAATGTGAACGCCAGCAAGTGGCGATTATTGCTAGTGCCACACTATTTATGTTTTCCAAATACTAACTCTCCAACATTATTGCTATGGATTAAACAGTAGTATTTCTAGGCCAAGTATCTCAAACGACGGTTCACCACAAAAGTTTCTTCTACTGATTACGAAAGTGCACGTGTTTCCTGTATTTTGGTGATTCCTCTGGCTAGCAAGAAAGTCTCACCGTTAATCGACAACTCACTAAGACAAGATTGAACGCGTTTCAGGAATTAATGTCCTTGAAAGTGAAAAAGCCTGGTGCACCCAAGCAGTTATAAAAAAGTGGGTTGATTTTATGCTGCCATCTATATTAAGAGGTGGCCTTAGAGGTTTACTATTTTTTATTTAACCAGTAATCACTGCGCTAAAGACATGAAAAACCTCATTGCTGAGATGAAGACTGATCAAATAATGATTCCAGCGACAACAAGCCATTCAATGATTATTTGCGCATGAAAATCAATGAATACATTGAAAACAGAATGATGAAAAATAATCGTGGAAATTTTGTGAGGCCCGGCCTACAAGAAGTTGTGAATTGGGTGAAGAATTCATGGCATAAAATAACTGACAGTTGTGTTTCCAATGCACTACGAACAGGTTACTTAGACAAGAAATACTCATTTAAGGATAGCTATATTGCAGGACATGAGAGATTCGGACCAATGATTCAACAGGAAATCGATTTGGAGGAAATTCAGAACGAAAATCAGAATTTGATAAGTTATGATGATGTTTCAGAAGAACATAACTGACTGTATTCGAATAAATTTAAAGTAAATGTAAAATTCCTATATACAAATAAATATTGAACGAAAATATATAAATCTACTTATTGTACTTAAAAAGTAAGCCTTCCTCCGATAGTAAGCCCTAGCTTGTATTTCGGACCAAAAACGAAAGTAAAACAGTGTCTTATCTTCGGAAAAAGACGGTATTAATTTAGATACTTTGAAAATTAATGGCGAATTTATTTATGTGAATACGTAAAGAATCAATTACAATATTAAGAAAATAAAAATATGCCGAGCTATTTTTAATTTGTCGACAAACATTGAATGCCGAATTTTATAATAAAAACACATAAATGGTAAATATATTTACATTTTTCGAAATATCCGTGATAATTGCAAAAAATATAACCCAGGATTAATTCAAACCCATGTCTCGCCAATTGGAAGCCTAAGGATTACCAGGATTAAGGTGTAATCCCACCGTGGATTACTATGAACTGACGTTGCACTGTCATTTTAAATATTAATCCATAAATACCAACAAAAAAACGTATGGCAAATTTTAGTATTTAACATTTAAAAAAAACTTAATAAAAATTGATAATATTTCAGATGGTTAACTCATTGTGATTCAAATCTTGCATTAGTATAATATTTTCAGTATTTTACTTTAACGTTAACTTACTAATTTTAATAATTTTAATGTAAGGATGATGTACATAACTTACTGTCTTCCCGAGTAAATCGACTAAGGTAATAATATAAAAGAAGAAGAGAGTAATAAATTGACTGAGCAAATGATATGTTTTTTAATGTAAAGCACAATTTTAATACTATGAAGTTGATCAAAAAAGTTGACATCTGTGAACTAGTGGAGTGGAAAGAACTTTTCTCTAGTTGCTCTGGGTTCAATTGCCGGTATGATCGATTGAATTTGTAAGATTTTGAGAGTGGTTTTTCGTAATTCCTTTTCTCATTGAATCAACTACGAGTGATTAAAAAAGTAATTCTCATTGAGTTTATATGTAAAAATTATTAATTTTACATAAATTTTTAACTGTACTGCCAAATTTTAGTTATTTTTTGTAGTTATTACATTGAAATAACCGCTGATCATTATGATAAACAAATAGACAGTGTGTGTGTCGTTTGAAAATTTTTACAGGTGTAACTGCTACATGGTATATAATATTTCTATTGCTTTTAAAGATTTGTTGTTATATTGCTTTGATTTTTTCTATAATATCGATTGTGGAAAGGAAAAAGGACGTAACCAACACATGTCAAATTTTACAGGAGGCGCAAAAAATGTGTTTTGGTGGTTCTGAGCCATATGCAAATTATGAATTATACACAACCCTGAAGTTCACGGAGACTTCTAAACTGGTTTTTTATCGACATAACCTAATATTTATTTGAGAAATTTTCTGGGAAAAACCTTTATTTCAGTCTTTTTTCTTGATTTGAATTTTTTACAAGGTCATCTTTTTCAAACTAAAAAGCTAAATTTAGATACTTATTCGGCATTTGCAGCTTGCATCATTTTGATAGAACGTGTATCAAGTTTGATACATTGTGATAATCGAAAAAACCTGTTTTGGAAAAACTGTGGGTTAGGTCCTTTTTCCTTTCCAAAGTCGATATGTAAAGATCATTAAAATAATACGATTTAGTAACCAACTAAGCTTCAAAGATATCTATTTTCTTTATTTGTGTGAATTAAGAACAGAGGGTCAATAACAGTAATCTTAAAATGATTATACCAGCAATTAAGATACTTTTTTGACACATATCTACGAACCAAACAATGCTAAATTAATCTTGAAAAAAAAATCCATGGCAGTTGAACTTGTTTTCATAAATCAGATGACAAATAAGTGAATCTTTTTTCTGTGTATTTATACTGGTAATGTGTCTTCAATGATATTCATATTCACCATTAAAATTTTAAAAAAATCTCAATTTGGACCATTTGGCTTCCTAATGGAATTTCGCGAATAAAAATAGTTTTTTTTCTTTCTGCATCACACCGAAGATGGTATATCCCCAATGATACAGTTAAGATACATTTTTTTTTTTAAATTTGATAGGCAACAATACATAATATTTACAAATATATAGATATTATAAAGGTTTATTAAATAGAAGTAATAAAGTAATTATGTAATAATAAGCAATAATGATAGTTAATGGCACTAATAAAAAGTAGTTAATATTGGACATAATTATAAGGACTAGGACTAGACTAGTTGTTAACTAATAGCTCTCACTACGCCTCGTTATTGTGGATTCGAAAAAAATGGTGTTCGTACTGACTAAGACTTGAACTCGTGTGATCCGTCATGGAAGCCAATGGCGTTAACCATTACGACACGAACCCGAAATTAATTTATACGTTTTTTTTCCAAAAATGTAATCCATAAAATAGTTTCTTAAAACATTTGAGCGAAAATAATATATTTCTACATCTTTTAAATTATACTTTAATAAACTATTATGTAAGCGCACCTGATGTTTAACATACCGACTATTCAGTAATATCTAGCATAGAGACACAGGTTGGATAAGGGTATGCGTTCGGGGCGTTCGGACTGACGAGCGAATGAACTCGCGGTTTCCTGTTTTGTTTCAAGTTTTAATGACTCCGGACCCGCTTGGGGTTGGGAGGAGAAGGACAGGGCCGGAGACGAAAGGGGACGGAAACCCCACAACAAGTGAACTGACCGGGAAACTTCGGCGAGAGTCCCGGGCTGGGCGGTAGCAGAACAACAATTTCAATCACTACTCGCTCAAAACTGCTGTGTTTTGTTTTGACGAATTCGGCTATTTACTCCTAAACGTGTTCATATATTAGAGTTGTTTCCAGATGTAAGATATTTCTGACGAATATCTCATAAGGACATTTAATACATATTTACAGCTTTATTTGATACTATAATTTATAAACATTTGGAAGCAAGTCCCAAAGTGGAACATATTTTATGATCTCTCAAGACAATAATTCTCTTGAAAAATATGATTTATTTTCTAATACTACTAAACATCACAAATTTTGTGACTTGATAATGAAATCAAAATTGATTACTTTGGTATTCCATTGATAATGTTATTTGGACTTTCAGTATAATTAGTCTGATAATATCAAGGTTACATTTTTTTTCAGCAAGCAAAATAATAAAGATATCAATTTAAATTCATAAAGTTTTTTCGTCAAATCCATGAAATTTTACCAAATTTTGTTCATTTTTGTAACAAGAATTCAAATATTGAAGCTTAATTTTAAAACAAAATTATCTAAGTTTAAAACTAATTCTTATATACCGAATATTATTAGAATATGTGTACTAAATAAAGAGACAAAGGAATTGAGTATCTCTACGAAATCGATAAAAAATACATCATATTTCAACTCTAATATTCGAGAATGGTCGCGATATTTCAATACCTGATAGCTTCAATTTCAATAATTGAAAAGTTCAAACTATAACCGCTTTGAAATTTTCTATTAACTTCATCTGAAGTAGATGGATGAACGAGATCTGGAAGTCAATAAGCGTTTTACACTTACATCGAGTATTTATTGTCTAGTTTTTTTTTTATATTAAAGCAATATAATACTCAAGTATTTCGACTGAGGGTGCTTGATGGAATTTCAATATCAAATTAGATTGTTTGAATTTTGTACTTTTCCATGAGTTTTGTCGCTAACGACCCGGGTTTCGCCTTTCGGCATCTTCAGGCATTCCAAGTGCCCGGATGTACTTGAACTGACGCGTAGTAAACAGTTTGTATCGTTTATATACAAAAGTATAAATAGATCACTAAGTTAAAAGGCTATTAAAATGTAAATTAGCGAAAATTGAATGTATACAATTTTCAATGAATTAAGTGGGTTTGTTATATTTATGGGGATTTTTTTGGGGGTATTTTAAACATTCCTATGTTATTATCTGTTCATTAATATTTTCAAAAAATCCTCATAATTATAACAAACCCACTTAATTCATTGAAAATTGTATACATTTAATTTTCGCTAATTTACATTTGAATAGCCTTTTAACTTAGTGATCTACTTATATTTTTGTATATAAACGATACAAACTGTTTACTGCGCGTCATTTCAAGTACATCCGTGCACATAGAATGCCTGAAGATGCCGAAAGGCGAAACACGGGTCGTTAGCGACAAAACTCATGGAAAAGTACAAAATTCAAACAATTCAAATTTGAATACAATACTCATAAGTAACAGTTTCTAGTCTAAATATATCGGTAGCATAAAGCAACAATGAGATAAAATGAAAAAGTCGATGTTAAAGTTAATATGCTAATCGATTGCTAAAGAGAAACCTGAATAATGAAACACAGAAATATTTTAATTGAAAGAAATTTTTTTAATAGAAAAATCATTGACATCACATTTACAATTATTCATACTGCCCTGTAACTTCAAAGCATTAGTCAAATTAGTAAAATAACTAGATACTAATAATAGTACACAAATAACCCTACTATTATCTTGTATCATAAACCGTAAAATAAAATAAATAAACCATAGTTCGCTATTTAAAAACAACAACACAAACCTAAAAAACAAAAGTTAAAGTTTAATTATCTCGAAATTAGTATTTTCGTATCATCCTACTGTTGCTTTAGTATCATAAAATCAGAGCAATTCAGTTTTAAAAATGAATATTCAGATTCAGGTGGTATAAAAAAACAGTAGTTTACCGTTTAAATAAAGTAACGAAATAAAATGTGATTACAATTAGAAAAAAAATATTCATGGATTGTATTTTATTAGTTTAATGGGGAATACTTCTTAATAACCAATTGTTTTTTTATTACTGATATAATGTTGTAATTTCGTTGGCTGTATATTTTAAATGGAGTGGGGCTAAAAAATTCTGAACCATCTAGAATTTTTACAAACAGATCACATGTTATACTTCTTTGAAAAAACAATTTATCGATCAAAAATATTTTGTTGTTTTACTAGTTAGTATGGCTAGTTTATTTTTGTTCTACAATGAACGTTACGTTATCATATTCACTATTTTGGAGAAATATCCCTCGTAAATATTATTGGCATAATAATCATAGCACACGGTCCGTATTTCTCTCCGTGTTTAAGGGTCGGGAAACGAGTGGTGCTCGTGCTCAGGTTACCATCTGGTATCCAACCAACCCCTCACATATTGAGAAAAACGATTTGTTAAGATAAACCGCTGCACACTAATATTGAACAACAGAAACGACATTACGATAACACTTAAACAAATAGTATACAGAACGTTTTATAAGATTATTTAAAACTATTAAAAAAAGACACCTATAACATAAATCTGTCCCTGTCATAATTTTAAAATGCGGTTTTAATCGGTATAATGTAAGAAAACGTTAGTTCAAATAAACCTTGTTTTGATATAATTCAAATATAATCATTTTTTTTTGAGATATCATGAAGCTTACTGTAACCGTGGGGCAGTGTCTTCCAAACTGTGTGCGGCGGCACACTACTGTGCAGCAAGAAGTCTCAGGTGTGCCGCGGTGGAAGAAAGCTTAAAATTGTTAATTTAAAATAATGCCTATTCATTTAAATTTTCTTTGATTTAAAACAAATTCAACATCTACACATTCAAACAAATATTTGTCTACTTTCGATGGTTTCGGCGGTAACTTTGTGGAAGTTCATTTTAATAGAAAATTTAAATTAACTTTGATTATTCCACGTATTGTGTTACTAACTGTGACACGTGTTTCGCCTCTTTCAGAGGCATCTTCAGACTTACTATCGCAAAGTTTGCTTAAGTAATGAAGCAAGATTGATTCTAACATTTTAAAATTATAAAATTACAAAATGGAGGGTTTGGGTTTTTTTTTAAGAGGAGCAAGGGGGGGGTTTGCTTCCCTTAAAAAGGAAAAATCCCAATCTGATTGATTACAACTCATTAGTATCATCAGTATCATTATCTGTTTGTTTTATTTCGATTCTAAACCCCCCTTTCCATTTTGTAATTTTATAATTTTAAAATGTTAGAATCAATCGCTAAGGCAAAACACGTGTCTTAGTTAGTAACACAATACGTGGAATAATCAAAGTTAATTTAAATTTTCTATTAAATATTTGTCTAGTTCATGCATTGTGGTCAACGCGATACATTTTCCACGTTTTCTTTCTTAAAGGTACATTACCTTTTTTGAAGCATTTTTATTTGGCGTGCCGCGGTACAAGTCCCATTCACCAGTGTGCCGTGTATTTAAAAAGTTTGGCAGACACTGCCGTAGGGGGTAGACAAATAAATACATAACAATTAAAGAAAATGTTTAACATTCGAGTAACGAAACGTCGAAAATTAGCATATGATTAAATTATTTGCAAACGTTTTTGTATAAGGTTAAATAAAGCATGAACTTTGTTTTTGTTTTAAGTAAATGAGTTAAAAGAATATGTGTGTTGAAATTCTGAATTTATTACATCGAAAAAACTCAAAACTGACAAAAGTTGAGATATGTGTTTGTAAAAAATTAACGACGATATACTGCACATTGAGAGCGGTCTTGAATTAATATTAAAATAATATTAAAGCTTAATCTACGTCGAGTGGAGTTTTCCTTTTCTGGCTCGCATCTTTCATTCGAATAGACGTAAAAGTTTTCCGGGCCGCTACATACCATAATAAAACACTTCATATTGAAAAGTGGAGAGGCGAAAGCGTTACCGCATACGGCCCTCGCAATAATAACTGTCACATAATCTTGCATTTTCGCACATAAAATGGATTCAAATGGGATTTCCCGAGCAAACCATCTTACCTGGAGGAGATTTTACGTTTATTTTAAACGTATGCATCTTTGAGGCCGTTTAGAGTTGATGCAATGTGAAACAAAAGAAAAGTGTTGCTCAATTTTTGATGCCGTACAATTTTCAGCAACGAATAAAAAGAGCAACACGATCTTAAAATGTTTGACGAAAACCATAAAAGTTTTTTCGTTTTTTACGTTTTTCATCTACAGTTTATTTTACTTTTCACAAATAAAAACTTTAAACAAATCGATACGAATACGTTTTGTATAAATACCCAAGTAGCAATACTTCCATACAAGACTTATTCATCAATATATAAATTTCATTCGACACAAGATAAAATGCTTTATATAGCTAATTAATTTAGGAATCTCTATGTTACAATCTTCTTGTGCCATAATATGCGTGTTTTAATTGGTTAACAATAATTGTACACGCTAAACATATAAGAATTATGACAAAATAACTTTTAAAGTGCTTTAGTTAATACATATTTTGATTTACAATGGTAAAATATGAACTCGTTAGATAGACAGATAAATCAAAAAGAAATTGTAATGTTTAAATGATGTTGTTTGTTATGGTCCTTTTACGAGATTTCATATACATCCAGTATCTTCCATTACGAACGTCGATGAGGATTATAAATTTTTTTTTCACAGTCGATAAATCAACAGGCAAAATTGCTCTTCAATTCATTGCCCTGGCAGAGAAAGAATCGAAAATTGTGTATTTGTTCTGCAATCAACCTTCTACGGAAGAAGTTGACTTGATTTTTTCTTTTGACTTACAATATGGTACTTTTTAATCTCGCCAAGAGAATATGGGCCATAATCAAATCTTCGCATGAGAATAGTGCATGCTGTGTAAGACCGGGGGACTTGGATTGAGACAGGGTTGCGATGTAGCACCGTTAAATTATTATCATTGATTAATATCGTTTTTTTTTTTAATTTAAGATTTCGACTGAAGGTGCTTGGTGGAATTTCAATATTAAATTTGAATCGTTCAAACTATGTACATTCTCACAAATTTTGTCATTAACGACCCGGGTTTCGCCTTTCGGCATCTTCAGGCATTCAAGTGCACGGATGAACTTGAACTGACGCTTAGTAAATGAAAGTTTCGTGTTTATATAAGATATAAATGCATCACTGAGTCCAAAGCCACTGCTGGCAAAAAGGATAAGCCCATGGGAATGCCAACAGATTTGACTAGTGAGCAGTTTCAAGAATTATATAATTTGTTTGTCGGCAAAGGTTTTATGATTATATGATTTTATGGTTATATAGGGTATAGAAGAGGAGATGTGGGAAAATTTGATATTTCGTTTAAAATCGGAAGATTTTGCAGCTGTGCTTTGTTGATTTCTAACATTTCTTGGAAAAAGAGCTTATGACTGTCCGTATTTGGGTGTAACATTTTTATCCCTTGTTCCTGATTGAACACGTGTCCTTCCGATATTAAGTGATTAGCAAAAGTAGACGTGTCTTTTTTCAATCTAAAGGCTGCCATATGTTCTAAAACCCGGATGTTCAGTGTTCTTTCTGTTTTGCCGATATAAAACTTTGTAAAAACGAAATATCAAATTTTCCCACATCTCCTCTTCTATACCCTATATAACCATAAAATCATATAATCATAAAACCTTTGCCGACAAACAAATTATATAATTCTTTAAACTGCTCACTAGTCAAATCTGTTGGCATTCCCATGGGCTTATCCTTTTTGCCAGCAGTGGCTTTGGACTCAGTGATGCATTTATATCTTATATAAACACGAAACTTTCATTTACTAAGCGTCAGTTCAAGTTCATCCGTGCACTTGAATGCCTGAAGATGCCGAAAGGCGAAACCCGGGTCGTTAATGACAAAATTTGTGAGAATGTACATAGTTTGAACGATTCAAGATTAATATCGTACTTCAAGAACCAATTTCGTCTGATCGATGTATAGTTGTTTCTCCCAGCTTCAAGTTATGTTACCTTTAATCAGTAGTGTGGTGGTAAATAAATAGGTACCGGGTCGGTCATTGATTTCCTACCTATTTTTTTTGTTTTTTTCAATATCCGTCCGAATTTAAATAAAATACAAGTTTTAACAATTAAGGCAATACAAAAACCGCTCAATTAATTTTGTTTAGAAAGAAGGTAGGTATTTCTTCACGTGTCATTTTTTTTTTTTTTTTTGTAAAATCCCCCGGGTAGATCAATTTTGATATAATGCTTCTAAATTTTATGAGCAGTATTTTGAATATATGTATGTACTTGAAAATTAAGTTTTAAGTCAAAAAAGTGGCAAGGCCTTGGCTCATTTTCAGGTGCCAGGTCACCGACTTGGCCCGACCTGACCCCACTACACCACTGCCTTTAATATACTAACGATGCTGACAAATTTGAAAAAAAATTTAAGGGTATCCAGAAGGCTATTGATGGGTTAGTAGCATACTTAGAACATATTTATCCAAAAATAAATGCAATGCTATGTGAAATCATACGTGCCGTGAGTCCGATAAGAGCCTGACCATCGAGAGACAGATCATTGAGAAGGTCGACAGCTTCTGGTAGACAGAAACAGTTGTCTATTGCCTTAGTAATAACTGAGGCCACACTCAACGCATTGAGTTGGGGTACACAAGCAAAACCAAATGTATTTTTTTCAACGCTTACATTTTACCAGTGCTGTATCTACGACAGTAATTCATGACAAAGGGTGTGGAAAGTTCGACTTTTGAGAAAATATGCTTGCGTTTTATATTGGAGGCGAGGTGATTTACTTCTTGAGAAACTAATGAATTAAAAAAAGAAACAAAACAGCTCTCAGTTACGTAATTTGTTATCGAGAGACGTTAGAACTGACTATATCAAGTACTGCAGAAAACCTTCAATCCTGTTTGCCTTTTCTTATGACAGGTAGAATTCCAGCATTCTGGAAAACCATTTTTAAATGCGATGTATTCGGTGGAACTGAGACATACTGGCATATTATGGGAAGAAGCAAGGCATATAATGGGAGACAAAGAATCACGATATACTAATATGATTATTAATGATTGCAATTTGCTTTCTTGTATGTAATATAAATCCCTCAATGAAATTTTATCATATTATAATTTATTATACGAGAATTTGTTTTTACCGATGCACAACTTTATTCTTTGAAGAGGTAATAAAAAGACGGTTAAAGATATGAAAAAACAGTTGGTTGATCTCTTTCTTTACAGATTTATGTTACACGCATGTACTAAGAAATCAATTCGTAAATGTATTCAAAACATTATAAAATACACTTTAATTTAATTTTTTTCCACACGGTAGATCTGTTCCACAAAAAACTGGGCATAGAAAAAATCTTATAAAAAAAGGATTAAATCCATAAAAAATAGAAGATTGGTTCCCTGATTTTTTATTAAAAAAAAAAGAAATCGATTTAAAAAAATTAATAATGAAGACCAAATATGGAAATTATACAAAATATTATTCGTAATTTGTGTTTTATGCGAGAAAAAAAATAGCATTCATCTTCACTTGATTAAATTTTTAACACCTCTAGTGTGTTAGGATTCAACTAAATCTTTTGTTTTTTATAACATAATTCTGGCAATCGTGTTACTACAAATAATTCGTGTAAAAAATAGTATTTGTTCTATGTTGTGGATCGTGTTATTTCAAAGTCGTGTTAAAAAGAGTTGAGTGTACATCTATTTGAGGATTTAAGCTCGTGAAAATTGGACAAACCTCCTTAAAGTCACTCATCTATAATACTTAACCTGCCTAATAAAAGCATTCTATAAATATTCATAAAACCTTTTATGTTTTTAAGAATGGTAAATTATGAGTATCATTTGAATATTACTAACCGAATTTAATGTAACAAATTACTCCAGGTGCTTTTATATTGAGTGATACCTTATTTCAGGTAGGTACAATAAAAAACCAGACGAGCTTTCAAAAACCCTTCTTTCACGCCCCATAAAGCAAAGATGATTTGTGACCCACTGCGCGGTCTACAATATATAAAGGGACTTTTGTTTCAGTATAAATAATAGAATTATTATTATTATAACTTAACATCAGCACACACTCTTATCCGTTCGCCAAAAACTGTTTCGCCATGTATCATTGTATTAAAAGTGACAAATTGCTGTGGAACAGAATATTCCTTTATTTTGGCAGAAATGGAGTTAAGCCGCGGCGTTGTTAAATTAATGGGGGCGAAAATTTACAATGAAAAGCTCACCGGAGCCGCCCTGTGGTGTAGTTTTGCGGCCTGACACCCCCGCCAACTATAATGTATTTTGTTTTGTTATTTTTTTTTATAAAAAAACATACTTTACAAATATAATTGATAACAATTTAGATTTTTTATTAAGTCATACTCAGATTCTATGTACAAAACATGATGAAAGGTTATAATAATACTAATACCAACAGTATAACTGGACATATGAAGAATAATTGAAAGACTTCGTTTTACGAGCGGTCTTGGATAACGAATGGCTCCCGAAACTAACAAAAACTTTTTGATTCGAAACCGCTTAACGTCGCTTAAACTTACAAAAATATCAAAGAGTTATGAGAAATATTCATTGCTGAACTCGATCGAGAATTTTTTTTCATATTTTTGATAATAGAAATAGGATGTTTCATCGTATTTACAAAGTATTAAATTCTAGTGTAGTTATAATACTATGCGGATGTTTTTTTTGTATATTATGACGTATTTAAAATTAAAGTAACGACCACTGCTTTAATTCGGTAATTCTGATAATGTGCTTGAATGTGTCAAATTAATTATCGAATAAAAATGTTATTGTGTTTTTTTTTCTGTCAAATCTTTAAAATGAAACAATTCATTATATTTCACACTTTGTTTTAGTACTGCAGTTCTCCTCAGTCAATATGACATATTCGATGAACATAAAATGCGCGGGGTTCAATAAATTGTATTAAACGATCCGCGACGAATAAATGTGACCATTTTTACGACTAAACAAATTAATTATACGGAACTGGAAGAAAGTTTCCTTGGACAAAAATTAATTAAGGTCGACACTTGAGGATGCCACGACAAAGGTAGTGTTTTTAAAAACAAATGTGATATTAAATTTCTTTCAAAAAATACTTAAAGTAAAATAAAATAATTACCCACCGCAAATCAACGAAAATGCTCTCTTTGCAGATATAAAATTATCCAGTCTCAATTTCATGATCCGGAAAGAAAATGGGCAACTCAAGATTAAATTTTATGGTTATTCGTTTGGAGCTCTGCTTAATGTTATGTTTAAAAAAATACACAAAAATTGTAGCCATAGTAACCAATATACTAGATTGTATTTTAATATGTTACTAGCTGTAAGCCCGTTGCCCAGCAACGTGAGATTTTTGTTGCATAGTATTAATTTTAATTTTATTTTATGTTATTTTATTTTATGGTATTTTATTTTATTTCATTTAATTTTTATTTATTTTATTTTATTTTTATAGTTAGCAGAAATTTCGTAAATTATTTAATTTTTGGAATAATGTTTATGTTTGCTAACAACCATTTTTCGTAGTAGCAGAAATTTCGTAAAATATTTAATTTTTGGAGTAATGTTTAAGTTTGCTAACAACCATTTTTCGTAGAAGCATAAATTTCGTAAAATATTCAATTTTTGGAATAATGTTTAAGTTTGCTAACAACCATTTTTCGTAGTAGCAGAAATTTCGTGAATTATTGAATTTTTGGAATAAATTTTAAGTTTGCTAACAACCATTTTTCGTAGAAGCATAAATTTCGTAAAACATTCAATTTTTTGGATAATGTTTAAGTTTGCTAACAACCATTTTTCGTAGGAGCAGAAATTTAGTAAATTATTTAATATTTGGAATAATGTTCAAGTTTGCTAACAACCATTTTTCGTAGTAGCAGAAATTTCGTAAATTATTGAATTTTCGGAATAATGTTCAAGTTTGCTAACAACCATTTTTCGTAGAAGCAGAAATTTCGTAAATTATTTAATATTTGGAATAATGTTCAAGTTTGCTAACAACCATTTTTCGTAGGAGTAGAAATTTTGTAAAATATTTAATATTTGAAATAATGTTTAAGTATGCTAACAACCATTTTTCGTAGTAGCCGAAATTTCGTAAATTATTTAATATTTAGAATAATGTTCATGTTTGCTAACAACCATTTTTCGTAGGAGTAGAAATTTCGTAAAATATTTAATATTTGAAATAATGTTTAAGTTTGCTAACAACCATTTTTCGTAGTAGCCGAAATATCGTAAATTATTGAATTTTTGGAATAAAGTTTAAGTTTGCTAACAACCATTTTTCGTAGAAGCATAAATTTCGTAAAACATTCAATTTTTTGGATAATGTTTAAGTTTGCTAACAACCATTTTTCGTAGGAGCAGAAATTTAGTAAATTATTTAATATTTGGAATAATGTTCAAGTTTGCTAACAACCATTTTTCGTAGTAGCAGAAATTTCGTAAATTATTGAATTTTTGGAATAATGTTCAAGTTTGCTAACAACCATTTTTCGTAGGAGCCGAAATTTCGTAAATTATTTAATATTTGGAATAATGTTCAAGTTTGCTATCAATCATTTTTCGTAGTAGCAGAAATTTCGTAAATTATTTAAGTTTTGGAATTATGTTTAAGTTTGCTTACAACCATTTTTCGTAGAAGCAGAAATTTCGTAAATTATTTAATATTTGAAATAATGTTTGAGTTTGCTAACAACCATTTTTCGTAGTAGCAGAAATTTCGTAAATTATTTAATATTTGGAATAATGTTCAAGTTTGCTAACAACCATTTTTCGTAGTAGCCGAAATTTCGTAAATTATTTAATTTTTGGAATAATGTTCAAGTTTGCTAACAACCATTTTTCGTAGGAGCAGAAATTTCGTAAATTATTTAATATTTAGAATAATGTTCAAGTTTGCTAACAACCATTTTTCGTAGTAGCCGAAATTTCGTAAATTATTTAATATTTGAAATAATGTTTGAGTTTGCTAACAACCATTTTTCGTAGGAGCAGAAATTTCGTAAATTATTTAATATTTGAAATAATGTTTGAGTTTGCTAACAACCATTTTTCGTAGTAGCAGAAATTTCGTAAATTATTTAATATTTGGAATAATGTTTAAGTTTGCTAACAACCATTTTTCGTAATAGCAGAAATTTCGTAAATTATTATATTTTGGAATAACTTTTAAGTTTGCTAACAACCATTTTTCGTAGTAGCAGAAATTTCGTAAATTATTGAATTTTTGGAATAATGTTTAAGTTTGCTAACAACCATTTTTCGTAGTAGCAGAAATAGACGTTGTAAATTTTTAATTGTGATTATTTTATCGAATATTAATATATAGGTATTTATTTTTTGAAAAACTTATCACGCTTATCAATCGGATTTTATTATTTTCATACGATCAAGATGTACCGTGTTTAAAAAAAAATGTTATAAACCAAAAAAAAAACGCTCGGGGTCAGACTCAAACCACTGACCATCAGCTTACCAATCTAGCGCTTTACCTTTCGGGTACGTTGGAATTAATGAATGTGCAAAAATTAGGATATATATGCTGTGTTTCAAATAAAAAACAAAAGTTTCAAAATTCGAACGTAATACAATATATATAATGTAATTTTATCGTATCTGGCAGTTGTTTGTTTACCCGAGTGGTAAAGTTCTCAACTCATAATTCAAGGACCGTGTTTCGAATCCAGACCAAGTTGCTTTTTTGTATGAGAATTCAATTTTTCAGCGATTTGATATGTTCCATCAAATAATAGTATATAATGACGTCATCGAAAAGGTAGGAATAAAAAATGGCGACATCGAGGCTGGTGAAGGGGGAGGGGGAGGAGGAGAGGAAATCGAGGAAAATCATAAGTAACAGTGTATATTGGAAAAATATGTCTTAAGTATGAATAAAAAGTGACAGCGCAACTTGGCAGGAGGAGGAGGGGGAGGGGCAGGGGGAGGGGAAATCGAGGACATCTTACACTCAGACGGACATTATCGGCTATTAATATATAGATAACAGAAGAAGCTTTGCAATAAAACAATTTAGCTATTTTTTCATATAAAAAAGGTCTGTTGCTTGTAGTTACTCGAAAAATTTTAATATACATTTTAGTTAAATTGAAACAAATTTATTTAATTAAGAAATTAAATAATATTGAATTAATTTATTTTAGTAATACCATACCATTATATTTGCTCTATCAACGATATATCTGGACAGGTACGTGGTCGAGTGGTCAATGTCGTCCGATTCGTTCACGGAACTCACGGTCTCAAATATTTTTATAAGAAATTTCATAAATAAATTTTCAAATCAATTTAATTATGCCTGAGATGTATTAATATTCCACCCACCGTATTATAAAACGAGACGTAGCGAGAGGTATTAGCTATCCACCAGTTCTTTCATACTCTTATCCTTTTATATATTCTTTCTTTTAAAAAGAGAGGTTGGCTAACTGAGTAACGAGCAGGTCCATATCGAAACGTTTTTTTTAATCTTTAGTGTACGATTGACACTTTTGTCAATATTCGCTACCTTCTTGGAGCATATGCTCTGTAGAGTTTCTCGAATATTCTTTGTCTCCGCCAGTATCATTTAATTATTCCATAAATTTACTAAAACAAATATTACTATCCAATTATTATGTAAATTATTATTGTCATAATGGACAAATATGGATAAATATTAATATTAGGTAAATATAATAATGTCGGCATTATGTACATCTTCTTTTTTTCAACACATCCTGATCATTTTTCTCGAGGCAATTTTTCTACGAAAAGTGTTATAAGGTTAACTGCGTCTGACACATTATCACGCCCATGTGGCATTTTGCGAAAACACTATCTGTGATTTACGATTCGAAGCAATGGATAAAGAAAGTTAACTTCATCATTGAAACAACACTTTATGTATTAAATTCTTTTTAAAAATAATCCCAAAATGCAATTTGGCTTAATAACAATAATGTTTTTGTGTTTTATTTTGTATTTTGATTAAAAATACTTGTGATTACATAATACCATATTGGTAAAAAATATTAATTGTTATGCTATTTATTCTACTTATATCGACTGTGGAAAGGAAAAAGGACGTAGCCCACAGATTTTTTCGATAATCACAATGTATCAAACTTGATACACGTTCTATCAAAAGGTTGTAAGCTGCAAATGCTGAATTAGTATCTAAATTTAGCTTTTATTTTTGAAAAAGATGAGCTTGTGAAAATTGAATCCAAGAAAAAATACTGAAAAAAAAGGTTTTAGACAATTTCTTTAATTAATACTAGATTAAGTCTCCGTGCACTTCAAGGCTGTATATATTTCATAGTTTGCATATGGCTCAAAATCATCAAAGCTTTTTGTCTCCTGTAAAATTTGCTGTGTGTGAGTTACGTCCTTTTTTCTTTCCAAGTCCATTTAACTAGTGAAGCAGAAGTTTTGCATCTTTGAGAAAGCAAAGGCAATCAATGTCGTATGTTATATTATTTTTTAATGTAGGTACTTTTAAGGTGCTTACTATCAATACATGGTGGAAAGGCATTATATTAAAAACTTAAACTCTCTTTTATATTAATTACATATTATTGTATTCGTATGTATTCGTTAGGATCAGTACCAGTTTCGCTTAAAACGAGAATTTCTAACTATGAGAAAAATTAAAACAAAAGAGTGTTTTTTTCAATATTTTTTAAATTACGTATGATTCATGCTTGACTAAGAAACGATTATTTTTAACACTTCTTAAGTTATTCGATATAACATTTGAAAACTATTTTTTGTTTATAAGCTGGTGTGAATATCTTGGCCCGTGTAAAGAGTGTTATCCTATTAAAAAAAAAAACTTTAGACACATTGACAAAAATCGATGAAGAAAAAATTTAATTTTGATTCCTATTAGTCAACTACAATATGTGGTCACTCTTTATTTTTAAATTTGGTATTAAAACTAATAATTATCAGTAAGCTAGATATTTAAAAGTATGTTAAAATTCGAAAGAAAGCCACGTGAGCAGGATAGTTATCATTAACATCCAGGACTAAATTCCCGATGTAGAATTGAAAAAATATGATTTTATACGACCGGATATGTTAATCGCCTTATCAAATAAGTCACTTGCCACTGGGCTTTCTACACAAGCTGATTTCATTTATAGAATATGCTACTAACATAAAGTTTATAAATCTGAAGAGATCATACTTTATTTTCGTAATCTTCTTGTTACAGAGACTTAGAAGAGACTTATCGTGTTACTAATTTTTGTTGAACAAGAAATGGAACCAAATTTAGTTTGTCCATCATTTTTAGATAACCGCAACACTTAACTGTAGCGTTGTATTATATATGTGAGTTTTTAACTTACTTTAACAAAGTCTTTGTCAGTTCTTAAATTATTCCAAGACAAAATTTTTGTTTGTTTATTCTCACAATACTATCTACCGTCATAAAATATTGAGATTAAATCTTAACGTTCCTTTTATGGGACACAAAAAAGAACTCGATAGGCGAATCGAACAAAGACTGTCTTATTTAAGAAAATTGAAAGTTTTCCGCTTTTCGTATTGCAGCCACCTGCGACTGGAAGAAAATGCAGTTTCTCTTCATGCGCACATTTCCCAGGAGGAGCCTAGTTTTTTTATCAAACACTTTTCTGTTCATTCTTTCACACGCGAGAAATTTTCTCTACAATTCTTTCGCTCAAGGAAATCACAACGGGGCCTGCGCGATTTTTATCAGAATATTAACTTCTTTTCGAGAATGTCATAACTGAGAGAAATTTAATCAATCGAAGTAGGTTTTTTTATCAAGCGTATTTAAAGAGAAATGTTCACAATAATGTTTTATGATATTTATATTAGAACTTTTAAAGTGGGTCAATAATTTGCCTTGAAATGGTTTGAGATATATTATTTATTATTGAGGTGGAAAAAAATCAACAGCATTTTCTAAGAATTTTTACAGGAGATATGGATATTTCAATGAAGTATTAGATTCTTTTTCTTTATACTAGAGAACACTACTCATTTAAATAATAAATAATTTGGATCAACGATTCTTTAAAAAAATATCAGGAATAAGATTTTTTTGGGATTCTCATTTTGATCTCGGTTAAGTCGAAAGAAATATGTGACCTAATAAATTTATTTTCGGCAATCAAACTATAAAAAGTGAGCAATTCTAAATAAAGATCAGATGGATAAAGCCATGCGTCGTCAAGTAGATAGTTCTAAAAAAACTCTTCTGTGTCCACAAAAGTGATGGAAACCAATATAATTATGCATAAACAAAAAAATTGCCTTCATCAAACAGCATGTCATTTTACAGTAAAAATTTCCTCTAAAACAAACAAGAAAAATTTCCATCCAAAGACTTAAGGAACTTTCCAGCGGCGATCTCTGAATAAGTTTCATATTATTGTTTGATAAATCTGTTCTATTCAGTTCTGTAAAATAAAATAAAATTGGTTTTTTAAAGACCTGAATGCGCTCCCTCACTCTCTTCCTTGGATTGCGTAGTCAGTAGCGTCTATTTACAAAAGAATAATTAACCAATACAAATATTGATAAGTACATAAATATTTACGAAATTTCTAATAAAAAGTTGAGAAATATTGAACTCGCAACCTTCTGGCAGAAAGTTAATGAGCTCACCGTTAAGCAGGTTTAAGCAAACGAACATTACAATAAAGCAATTGACTGAACTCTTAAAATCAGTATTCGTTAGGAATATTATTTATTTATTTAATTAACATTGCACAAGGTTGACAAAATATAAATTTAATATTAAAAGCAGTAGAAAAAAAAATCCAAGAAAGTCAACTGAGTAAGCTCCGACGAACCCTTCTTTAATACATAAAAAATATTATTCGTTGGAACTCACCTACGTCTACGTGGAATATGTTGACATTCGAAGCAATATTGTTGACATTATTGTACCGTTTTGGAAATCTTACATTACGTAACTAGAATGAATGCAGGGAAATTATATGAGTTTTTTTAACTATGTTTTCATGGCACATTATTTCTACCCAAAATTTTACGTAATTTTCAAATCGTCACAATAACTATTGGTTCATGACTTTGGTAAAATGTTTTTACGATCAAAACACGGTAACTTGTTAAATATTTTTCTATAATAATTTTGCTACGCCTATAATTCACGTCTGCCAAACAAGAACTTCCAAAATGGCGATCAAAAAAAGTTGTTAAATTTGCCGGGAAACACCTGTAATAATTTTTATTTTCGACAAATTCACCACCGAATCCATCGAAAAAATACTTAGATATTCAAAATATAAATATTGCCACTTATGAGTATATTGAAATTTCCATTATACATTATTTAAATAGCAAGTCTTGGCACGCTACTGAATCTCACTAGGGTTGAAACCGTGGCTGGGGAACCGTGTGGCGTGGAACTTAAGTTTTTAAATGGTTTATACAGAAACAACTTTTCTTTGGTTTGAAAACTTCAGCCTTTCGCCGAGTAAAGGTGTAAAACCATTATGATAAACGTTTATGCATGCATTGTTTGCACGGTCGCACAGTTTATAAGAAGTTTCCTATTGTCAATTCTAATAATAGCTATAAAAACAGAGAATATTGAGATAAGATTATTATTTTTATATGTAAAAGCAGTTTATAACTTAAAGATGTACACTAGTATTTATTGAGAATCACGTATAGTAAAATATTACAAGTCGATCAAAATAAAATAAGGATATATTTATTAAGCTTTTAGCGTTTTTTATTTATAAAATTATTATTTTGGTAAAACATTTAATGCGAACATAAATTGTTGTCTTTTTACAATAAACCTATATTTATACGAATTTTATAATATAAAATGATTTTTTTTATTGTAAAAATGTAATCTTTATTTATATTGTAAGTGAAAAAAGTGGAAACAGAAAAAATCTTAATTTTCCAACATTCGAATACCGGGAAAAAATGTCAATACGCCGATCTTTCTTTTCCAGGAACAATCATATAAGATACGATCTTTCAATCGAATAATTTTGTAAATAAAATTATGTTATGTTTATATTCTTTCTTTACATATCATTTAGACGAGGCGGAACAAAAATAATTAGTAATATATAACTTATTTCATAGTCCCATTCATCTGCTTACACCGTTTTTATTTAAAATAAATATATTTTAAATAACTGAACATCAAAAATTTTTTAAAAACATACTTTTGTCAAGATGTAACTATAAAATCGATATTAACTACATATTTGAAACGGAAATTGTTGAAATTAAAGTCGATGGAATCGGTATCATATTACTTCAAAATACCAATACGATAGAACAACATTAATCACAATGCCGCATCGTTGTAATTAGGGCGATGTAATAATTCAATTAACCACCCAACGCAACTAATCGGTTTTCGGTTTTTATCAATTAAAAAACCGGCTAACCGGTTAAAAACGAAATTATTATCAAAAAACCAATTTTAGTACCACATAAACCAGAAGGGGGCAAACTTTTGGGACGAAGAGCCAAATTCGGGAATTCAAAATGCGCGGCGGGCCGCAAGTAAAATACCATTTTATATGTACACCATTTATTATCATTAAAAAAAAATCTAATGAGAGGAATGGAACTGTTTTACGCCTTTTAACATTTTTTTTTTAATTAAGGTACTAATTATGTAGTTATGATTCTTAAAACTGCTTGTAAATGTTCATTGGTGATGTTTGATCGTTAAGAGGTTCATGATTGAAAATGTATGTTCACATATATAGGTTGATTCATAAATAACGATTTTTATATTTATTTTCAATCTTTTTTTAAAAAGGTAATATTGCTCGTGGGCCGCATAAAAATACACAGCGGGCCGCGGTTTGCCTGTACCTGACATAAACCAATATGTATTCAAAAAACAAAAAAAAATATAGGGCATCTTGCTTTCATACTACTGAAAGTTTATGTAAGCAAAGGTTTTTTCAACGAGAACTATTTGTTAATCAATTGCTTAGCCCTTCTTTTCAAAGAGAGTAGGGGTATGAGAATAGAGCTAGAAAAAACTAGTAGTTATCAAATCGCTTTCGTCACGCCCCGTTGTTTTAAAATTGGAATGGAAAAAGGCACTATTTAAATTGCAAAAACCCATGCTTTTTAATAAATAAAATACTACTCGTACAGTCACTTGAATATATGAGATCCGTCACGGAAGTCAACGACTTTGAGAACTGATCCAAGGACCTGACATAAGAATAGTTGTATAAAAGTCCATTGTACTTTAGGCAACAAGAGGTTTTCAATAAACTCCGGTTAACCGTGCAAAAAAAACCGGTAAACCAGTAAACCGGATTAAAAGCCCTAGTTGTAACATATTCCAAATCAATATCAAACATGTCGTGTAAATAAATATCATTACAATGTTTTACTCAATAAATCAAAATACTAATTATCAATATACATTATATTCATGAAGAAGATAAATTAAAGGCTTGTTTACTGCTGATTACAATCAGAAAGGTATATCTACCGTCAGTTGCTGTGTATTTTGTACACCCCAAACCTGCAAAGGTGAATCTCGTCTTAAGATAATTACTTTATCGATCGCTTCGGAGACTTCCGTCAGTTCTCCTGAGACATTTCCAATTTGGTTAAACATACTGCGACCAAAAATTTCGTAAAATCCAAGGTGAGTACTGATATTTATCGTTGTATTATCGAAGTAGCCAATTTGCTTCCTGAAAACAAAAAGTTATGTATCTTTAAAATTGTAATATTATGTTTCCTGAGTGGAATATTACTCGTTCCGTCATTTTATTTAAAAAAATTCTTTCTGATGGTAAAAGCAGCTTTACATTAATTGGATCAGCGGTAAAAGCTTCGCGTATCAATTGGTTGAGTGGTCACATAGTTGTGCTTGGGAAGGGCTTGTCGGTTTTCAAAAACCGGTTTTAAAAACCAGTTTTTTGGCAAAAAATTTTTTATTAGAAAACCGGTTTTTCAACTTTGTAAACAAATGTGCCGAATTTTCCATAAACGAGTCTATAAACAAAAGGACAAAAAATTTGGATATTTTATTTGATAGCTTAAATACCATATGCCCCACATCATTTACCCAGCGAAAGGGTATTTTCGATAACAGGAAATTTTGTTACAAAACGATCAGTGTTCTGTTTTCTAACATCATATTTCCTGAAGAGTAATACCAAATCATTTCTTATTACGTATATAAATAAACAACATAAATAAAATGAACTTTTTCTCGCTATTCGAATTGAATTATCCATTTTTTTAAAAACAATATTGACATTCGAAAACAGGTTTTTTTAAAAGTCGGTTATTGTATAAGCCCTAGTTGTAGAGTCACAGTACATACACGTTTATTTGGCTAATTATAAATGTGTACTGTGTGCTCAAATATATACACTTGTGTGATGTTTTCAAATATTCTTACATTTTTTTATCCTATCTATATATATTAACAGCGGACAATGTTTGTAGCTTCGTAGAATGTAATTATGATAGATTCCATAAATATTTGAAAAAATAACAAAATCAAAATACGTCAGCGGCAACGAGTTCCGCTGATAGCTAAATGATTGATAGTTAGATTTTGTTTTCATTTGTTAAATAGTCATTACATGACAGCTAACCATGTAGATATTATGTCAAGATTCTAAGTATAAATTTTTCGCGGAAACTATTTATTCAAAAGACATAATTTGTTTTATGTTCAATATATTTTTTTTATGCTGAATAATATGTTTTTCGTGTAGTTTATTTTTTTTAGTGGGAAGGAATTTTTTAAAGTGTTTATGATCTAAAAAAAATCATCCAAATACAAGCTTTAGTTAGTGGTCATAATTATCTACATTAAGACTGAAAGAAAATGTCATACTCACAGACTCTTTCACGTCATTCTTATGATAACTTAACATATTGACATTGCCATGGCCTCTTTGGATAGAATTAGAGAAGGAAACCTCCCGTAATCCGATCTTCCAGATTTGGTGTAGCCCTAACAGTCTGGTTACATAGTTATTTTTATAAGAAAGCAAAGATAAACAATTAAAGAGTCTCAGTCAACATGTGTAGTACATTATATAACAATCTTTATTCAATTAAGTACAAACAATAATATTTATTCATAATGATAATGTAACTAAATAAAACAAAATATGTCATTCATCTTTCTGGGATTTCAGGGGGCGAATCCATTATTGACTTAAAGTCGTAATAACACAATAATAAAATGATACCAAGTATTCGTATAAGCAATTGAATTCTAAACTCAATTATAAATTACATATAAATTCAAGTTATTACTGTCAATAAGTTGACTGAAATACAACATTATGTCATTAACGACTTATCTACTTCAGTTACTAGATAACTACAATATATTTTCAAAATTTAGGACTACTTCCTCCTGCTTGATAACATGATAACAATAATTGGAAAGATAGTCCTGGGTACAGCAACTTACTGCTGATTCACAAAATTGGACTACTCTTTACCAATGCACGAAGTTAATTAATACACAGTTAGGATACGAAACAATTCGATACAAATATTAAAATCTTTAATTCTAATTGGTTGTCTGCGAATTGGAATAGATTCCGGCTGTTTAGGGACCTCGGATCCAAGGATAAAGCTTAGCGGAGACTCACCTCCTACGCTATGCATACAACCACCCTGATCCCTTCCTGACATCCAGTCAAGAAGCACGGCCTCAACGAAGATGGAGGCTCTATAACAATCATTATTCCCAAGCAAAGCTTCTGATCCAATTCCACAACCTTCAAACTACAATGGTTACGCTACCAGGTTTATGTCCTAGAGGTATATAAATGTGACCCAATTTTTGACTCCCGACAGTTGTCAAGGCTGAGGGTCATCTACCGTCCCAAAAGTTCTGTCATTTGAAGTGCAAACATTGTCCAATGTTTGCTACGCTTGACAAAGCGTTTGGTTTACTCTATTGTGTTTCCTCCTGCATCGGGTCAGGATGCAGTGAAAATAAACTGACCGTATGCAGCGAGATCGCACATACCGATCCCACGGTTTTGGCCTTACGAAACCGATCGCGGTGCTATAACCGTATCCCCAATTGATACGCGCTACGTTGTCACATTTTTATACCTATAGTAAAACGCTCTAACTCCTGTAGGCACCTCCTGAAATCTCAGGATGTCCTACCTACCTTATACTAACATATTATGTATACGAGACACGGCTCATCCCATTGCTAACCCCGCGACCAGGGTCTCTCGAGATACTTCTGCGCATCTAAAGAGTAGGGATGACGGCGCTCTCGTATTCTAAAAAAAGTAGAGGTGGAAACACACTCTCCGGTGATTGAATCCGCACTGGTTTACATATTAACCAGTCCTTACATAAGACCTGTGTCTTACAATCAACCCTCATAGTTGAACAAAATAACATTTCTCAACCCTCACAGTTGAAAAAAAAATAAAAAAATATTTGCGATCACAAATGTAAAGATTCCAATAAAACATTAAACATAAAACATTACGGCCTACTGCCGTTGAAGAAAAGAAGCGTTCTGTGTTGATTCTATTTTTTAACTAAATCTTTGTTGAGTTTCTGATTTGTAATAAAACTATTTGATTGTGTTTTAAGTTAAAAGTATATTAAGATAAGACAGTATATATACAGTTAAGAAATACGTGATGCCCGCTTGGCTTCTATCACTAGAAAGGGGAAGAAGTGAGCCGCGTGTTAACTGACATGAAGTTCGGTTGACAGCTAACCGGATGAGCACCTTACATTACTTTCGAACCAATTGTTTTACACGTAGCTAGCTTCATTTAATTGCTTATTCCAACACCCCCTCTCAATTCAATATTCCTAGATTCCTCCTCATTTCCATAAATAATACTCCTGATAGTCCTTTGGTCATGATATCAGCTAGTTGCTTATTTGATTGGATGTATGCTACTTTTACTCTCCCTTGTTGAATAGCTTCTCTGATGAAGTTATACTTGATGTCTATATGCTTCATACGTTTGTGTTCTCTCGGTTCCTCTGCAATACGTATGCAAGCTTGGTTGTCCTCATAGATTTTTATTGCTGTATTTTTCATCATATTGAGTTCTTCAAGTAAATTTCTCAGCCAGATTGCTTCACATGAAGCATGACATAGCGCAACATATTCAGCTTCTGTTGATGACAAACTGACAGATGCTTGTTTTTTTTAGTTGTCCAAGACACTGTTGAATTGAACACTTTAAAGACATATCCTGTAATAGATTTTCTGTCATTTATGTCATTTCCCCAGTCAGCATCCGCAAATCCAACTACCATTTCCTCATCTTTGGTTTGTTGAAACGTTAGTTTGAAATCTAAGGTTTCTTTTATATATCTTAGGTTTCGTTTTAAGTAGTTCCAGTGTTCCTCTGTTGCACAGCTTTGAAATCTTTTTCTGGATCTCGTTCCACGACAATTCCCAAGAAATGCTTTAATTCCTTTAAGTCTTTCATCTCAAATTCCTGTGTTAATTTACACTTAATTTCTTCAATTTCAGCTATATGATTACTGACCAGCATCAGATCATCCACATACAGCAATAAGTATATTTTTGTTTTTGTCTTATTTCTGACATACAAACAAGTATCAGAATTCATGCGTTGAAAACCGATTTTGACCACAAATTCATGAAATCTCTCGTTCCACATACAAGGTGCCTGTTTTAAACCATATAGAGCTTTGTTTAATCTACAAACAAAATTACCCTTTTCAAATCCTTCAGGCTGGTTCATATATATCTCCTCTTTTAAATCTCCATTTAAAAATGCTGACTTCACATCCATTTGATGAATGATGAGATTTTCTTGGTTAGCTATTGCTAGTATTACTCGCAATGTGGTCAATCTAGCTACAGGTGAGTACGTTTCCTCATAATCAAAACCTTTCCGTTGGGAGCAGCCTTTTGCTACCAATCGAGCTTTATATTTTTCTATGTTTCCAACATCATCTCGTTTTATTTTAAACACCCATTTACAGCTGATTGCCTTTCTTCCAGCAGGTAATTTAGTCAAAGTCCATGTGTTGTTTTTCTTTAGTGCATTCAGTTCAACATGCACTGCTTCTGACCAGTATTTCCAGTCATTCCTGGTTTTTGATTCCTCCAGTGTGTTTGGTAGATCTTCCACAAAGCTTTCTGCATTCAATGCACATGCATTTGCTTCTGTGACATAGTCATCCATCCATTTAGGTTTTTGTCTAATTCTGGAACTTCTTCTCGTTCGTGTTTCACTTAAATCCTCGTCACCAGTTTCATAATTTTCTTCCTCATCCGATTCGGAATGTTGATTACCTGAATCTAAATTAATTTCTGTAGAATCCTCAACTTCATCAGGTTGATGTTCTTCTTTTTCTTCTGTATAGAACTCTGGATTCGTTGATTTATATGGTTTTTCTTCAAATATTACGTCACGTCCAATTACAATTTGATTTGTTTCAGGATTCCATAGACGATATCCATTTGTTGAATATCCAACCATAATATGTTTTGAGGATTTTTCATCCAGTTTGCTTCTTTTTACACTTGGTGTGTGTAAATGACCTATACAACCAAAGATTTTTAATTTGGATAAATTAGGTTTCTTACCAAACCACAATTCAGCAGGTGTGCTGTTTGCTAACGACAACTTGAGCGACCGTGTAGGGCTTCTATTAGTCAAGTATGCTGCACACTGCAATGCTTCATTCCATAGATTCTTTGTAATTCCAGAATCTACCAACATTGTTCTTGCCTTTTCCATTAGTGTGCGATTCATCCTTTCAGCAACTCCGTTTTGTTCTGGACTGTATGGCACTGTGTACTCTATGCGTATTCCCAGTTCATTGCACAACTTACGAAAAGCTTTTGAAGTATATTCGCCTCCATTATCACAGCGAAACCTTATAATTTTTCTTCCAAGTAGTGTAGTTGACGATGCTTGATATTCCTTGAAGACTTCTATGAACTCACTTTTTCTCGCCAAAATGTAAGTCTGCGTGAAGTGAGTATAGTCATCTACAAATGTGACCATGTATTTTTTTTTCCATCCCAAGCATCTGGTGTGATTGGTCCACATATATCACTATGTATCAATTCCAGTGGCTTTTCAGATCGGCTTCCATTGATTTCCTTAAATTGCTTTCTTGTTTGCTTTCCTTTTATACAAGGTTCACATATTTTTATATCCTTTTGAGAGATTTTTTTCCACTCCACAAACCATTTCGTTATTTATTAATTTAATAACGTCTTTAGAATTTAAGTGCCCCAATCGTCTGTGCCACAATTCCAAGCTGTTTTTGCTTTCACACATTCCAGCTAGTTCTTGCACAACTTCCATTTCCAGCTCATACAATTTTCCATTCCTTTTTCCTTCCATAAAGACTTCGTTGTCTTTACATAGTTGAACTTTTCCATTCGTAAATACTACTTTGTAACCGTTGTCTTCTAACCTTCTTATCGAGAGTAAATTACATTTTAAATCTTTGATATATAAAACATTACCAATATCTATTTTCCGATTTATTCCATTAAATTTTGTTTCTCCTTTAATTTTTTTTTTCCAACTCTGTTGCATATAGGTTAACTCCGTTTTTGGCTACTGAGACTGTGATTTGATTTTCTAATTTCTTAAGTTCATAAAAGTGTCTTTTATCATTTACCATGTGGTCTGACGCCCCAGAGTCCACATACCATACCATATGAGAATTAATTTTATGGTTATGTTTATTACTGTTCGTTGAGAATGCGTATTCTTTTTCTGTGCTATGCACTTCATTTAACCTTGACGATATATTAGCTTGTTTTACAAACCTTTTTTTTTTTTCTTTATTTCTGTTGCGACATTCTGATCGTTTATGCCCCAACTTTCCACATCCATAACATTTGAACTGTAATTTTGTGACACTGTTCATGGCCACGTTTTCATTTGCACTTTCACTAGAACTTTTTCCATTAGACTTCCATTTCGCCTCCTCCGGAGTTTCCAGGACTTTCCTGTCCGCCTCCTCCGGAGTTTCCAGGACTTTCCTGTCCGCCTCCTCCGGAGTTTCCAGGACTTTCCTGTCCGCCTCCTCCGGAGATTCCAGGACTTTCCTGTCCGCCTCCTCCGGAGTTTCCAGGACTTTCCTGTCCGCCTCCTCCGGAGATTCCAGGACTTTCCTGTCCGCCTCCTCCGGAGTTTCCAGGACTTTCCTGTCCGCCTCCTCCGGAGTTTCCAGGACTTTCCTGTCCGCCTCCTCCGGAGATTCCAGGACTTTCCTGTCCGCCTCCTCCGGAGATTCCAGGACTTTCCTGTCCGCCTCCTCCGGAGTTTCCAGGACTTTCCTGTCCGCCTCCTCCGGAGATTCCAGGACTTTCCTGTCCGCCTCCTCCGGAGTTTCCAGGACTTTCCTGTCCGCCTCCTCCGGAGTTTCCAGGACTTTCCTGTCCGCCTCCTCCGGAGATTCCAGGACTTTCCTGTCCGCCTCCTCCGGAGATTCCAGGACTTTCCTGTCCGCCTCCTCCGGAGTTTCCAGGACTTTCCTGTCCGCCTCCTCCGGAGATTCCAGGACTTTCCTGTCCGCCTCCTCCGGAGTTTCCAGGACTTTCCTGTCCGCCTCCTCCGGAGTTTCCAGGACTTTCCTGTCCGCCTCCTCCGGAGATTCCAGGACTTTCCTGTCCGCCTCCTCCGGAGATTCCAGGACTTTCCTGTCCGCCTCCTCCGGAGATTCCAGGACTTTCCTGTCCGCCTCCTCCGGAGTTTCCAGGACTTTCCTGTCCGCCTCATTTCTTAACCGTACATACACCGTCCCACCTCAATACACTCAAGATGGCTGTCGGCAATCTTTTGAATAATTAGCGACTTGCATTTTTTTTTTTTTTCTGACAAAATATTCGCGGACACTATTTTTTCCTCACTGATACCCACATTTATATCTGCAGCGGTATTAATTGTGAATTTTAGTAAGTCCCGTTCATCTAGTAATGATTCTATGCGAAATTTCCAATTGTCAAAGTTATTTCCATCAAATAATGCAATCTTGTATTTTTCCTCTTCAAAAGTTTCCATTGTACCTGGGCCCGTAACCTGTTGAGTTTCTGATTTGTAATAAAACTATTTGATTGTGTTTTAAGTTAAAAGTATATTAAGATAAGACAGTATATATACAGTTAAGAAATACGTGATGCCCGCTTGGCTTCTATCACTAGAAAGGGGAAGAAGTGAGCCGCGTGTTAACTGACATGAAGTTCGGTTGACAGCTAACCGGATGAGCACCTTACATTACTTTCGAACCAATTGTTTTACACGTAGCTAGCTTCATTTAATTGCTTATTCCAACAATCTTCATAGCAACCGGATGCCGAAACAATAAAACAATATGAAAAATTATTTCAATAATAATAAATAAATAATAAACAAATAAAACTTTAGCTTTTTAATTCCCGTTGTTTTGTCTTCTTTTTCGCCTGGGACATCAGTGGGTTACCCTTTATACTGTTATTCTTAAACCCGAGTTACTTCAATCCTCGCAAATGTGATAATATTCGGATAAAATATCTCCTGATAGTTATGCAAATTAAATGTCACCAATGGCGCTATTGTACAATTCACTGAGTTTATAAGTGATGTTGATCCCAGGCGAAAAAAAGATTACTCAAACAAACAATCAAACGTGACCTATCTCAATCAATGCCCTTTGTATACTAATTTTCTCGCGTAGAAAAACAGCTGAAGATCTACGCCGTGTTTTGTCACTTGGTGTTCTAAATTCAATATATTTCAAACAATTCTGTTTAATAATCATTAAATTATTATGTTTTTCTTTAATTTACATTACGAGCAAGTGGTTTCTATAATTAATACTAGCTAGAAATCTGATCTATAATTTGCAAGGCGTTTTTTTTAAGACCATTATATTATATATTTACTATTAAAAAAAATTAGCAGGTGTCAATATATCATTTTTTATTCAACACTTATCGTCCAATTATGGAAAACTTTTGGTCCTTCTATTATTTACACAGTACTTGCATGTGCATTCAATACGCTTGCACTGCATTCAACATGCATGTATCTGTACAGATTGCATTAGAGAGACATCTGACTATTGTGTGTCAGCGACAGTCGGCTGAGACGAACTGCTTTGTCAAGTCTGATACGTGATTCTCACCTTTACTTGCAATTAAGGACCCGATCAATTAGCTTCAATTCAGCAATGGTTTGGTCTCATTTGGACAATGACTATTCAGAAATATATGTAAAACTTTATACATTATTCTTACGTATCAATTCACTCTATTAAGATTCGTTGTAATATTTTACGTGTATTTTAAGTGTAAACCTCAGTTAATACACATAACAATAGTGCTATTATCCGTAATATAAAAATACGAAATCCACCAAAGCACCAAATAAAGCCGTTATTGTACTTAAAAGTCCAAGATTTTTTTTTACCATTTTACTAGTTGGCTCACTTCACCTCACAAGGGCCCATATGTACTTACTCATCTTATAAATATTATTTTTAAATATGTATTCATATTTCTTTTTTTTTTAAACTATGTCCGCTCCCAATGTGGAGCGTATGGACTCCAAATAGAGTTTATCTCAACAGAAGTGTTTCTACGAGAACTGCTTGTTACTCAGTTGCTCAACCTCTCTTTTTCCAAAGAGAGTAGGAATAGAAGGATAAGGCTAGGACAGGACTATTGGTAAGCTAATCGCTCTCGATACGCCCGTTCATAGGATAGGATGGGCGGGAGGGGGGAATTCAAGACATCACATACATCCATGCTCTCGAACAGAAATTCATAAATCGATTGAAAAATCAATTAATAAAACTGTCCGTGCCGGGATTTGAACCCGTGCCCTCCGTAACCGAAGCCAACGACGTTGACCACTCGACCACACAGGTGGCGTATTCATATATCACACCTTAAAGTTTTCGTAAGATTTTTCCGACTGCAGACAAAACCCTTGACTCCACGACTCCCGGTTTCATAGCCCTGTTGTTTAATTAAAATAATTTAATGAGGATGTCCTAATATATATTTATATTTGTATGTTATACCATATGCAACTTTTACCGATATTTGCATGTTCCTTTGTGTTTTACTGCTCAAAGTAGTGTTTTATCTAAACTGTAGGTTTATCATATGTTTGTTAGACAAGCTTGGTTCAACAGAAGACACATAGTCTAAAATTACGATATTTTACAAAGCAAACGAGCGTTGAGAAGTCTTTCATTTGACATTTCATAAAGAAAACGTAAAGTTATGTAGAACGAAATAGCGTTCAGTTAAATATTGTTCAACGCATATAAATAAAATGAAATATGATGCAACAAAGACATACGGAAAACTCTCAACTTAATTATTTTCTACACCGCTGCAGAAGTAATAGAGATTTTTGAATAAAATATTTTGATTGAGGGTTCGATATCAAAATTAAATCTTTCAGACTTTGTACACTTTTATAAGTTTAGTTACTAACGATTCTATGTTCACCTTTCGACATTTTCAGGTTATTATCACTAAAAAATGATAAGGAAAATAGTACCATTTAATCTTAGACCTGAATTACTTCCGATTTTTTTTTATATTCTATTTTTTAAGCTCCTCCTAGAATCGAATGTCGACAGAGCTCATAAGAGGTGAAGTTGCCCAATTGGTATTTTAGTAAAAAATGAGTTGGATGCGTTATAATATTCTAGATGTCTTAAAGTATCGTAAAATTATAATGAGTTCAATAAATGCACAATGTAAAGTGTTATATCCGTAAAATAAAAATATGCAATCCATCAAAACAGCAAACAAAGATGTGATTCTACTTAAAAGTCCAATAGTTTTACCATTTTACTACTTGGTTCATCTTTTGAGGGATCATATTATATAAATTATTACACATCAAAACAGTGCATATGGCTATTTGAGAAGCCAAAAAGAAAATCTACCCAACCCACATTCCAATAACAATTTCATAAGTGACAAAATAGAACATGCCAACTTTCCACTAATAATTCACGTGTTATATTGGCAGATGGACCGTTGAACCGTTTGTATGTTGTTTAATAAATAACATGTGTGGTTTTGGTCATTTTGTCTATGATTGAAAAGCTTGGAAGATCTCTCAAAAACGTACAATTAGGAAAAGTGAAAACTATCTTCTGTTTGTAGAGAAAATATTTTGTTTTATTGTAGTTAGAAAAACATTACTTACTTAAAATTGAATTAACTCAATACATTTCGTTCTGACTCTATTTGTATTTTCAGTCCCGCATTTTATGTACGTATTACTCGACGTTGAATAACATGCTACATTTCATCGCATGGCTTCACTTTTCTTACTTTGAGCTACATCTCTCCCGGTTTTTTCTATCCACGTTTGTTTGCCCATTCTGTTAAAAAGAAAGTTTCATTGGCGTAATGAATAGCGAGAGTCTAGACCGGGACATCAAAGTTTCCGGTCGTTATAAACCACAACGAAAGTCATTCGTTATAAAGCAACAAGTTATTTAATACTTTGAGAACCGGCGACGGATATATCCCGACTGATTTACAAGGTGTATTTATTCAGGGATTGAAGTCGACTGAATTAAAAATAAATATTATATTAGTATAGACCACAGTAGGGCTTGTCTGTTTTTAAAAACCGGTTTCAAATCCGTTTTTTTGCTAACTTTACGATATTAGAAAACCGGTTTTTTTCAACTTCGTAACCGGTTGCACCTATAACTCTTTTAAAAATCATGAAGGAATCAATAAATAGATTTCTTGAGGAACAAAAATAAAAAATTTAATAACACCAAAGGCCAATTTTTTTTCCATATACGCTTCTAAAAACAAAAGAACAAAAAAATGGATCTTTTATTTATGACCTTAAAGACCATATGCCCCACGTCATTTCCCAGCGAAAAGGTATGTTCGTTATCAGTAAATTTTGTTATAACAATTCGATCATCACTAAGTGATCGATCAGTGGACGCTTTGTGTTTTCTTAAATCATATTTTCTGAAGATTTACACCAAATAATTTCTTGTTGTGTATATGTTAAGGCATCCAATCCCGGGATCCCGTCCAATTTTCTGATCCCGAAATCCCGGGATTGATACGGCTGTGATCCCGGGATTGAGAAAATTTGAGCAAATCCCGAAAATTTACACGAAATTGGCAAATCGAGAATTTCAGATTCCTCGATTCAGAGGTCAGCTAAAAAAACGAAGTTCTGTGACAATTGGGAAAAAACTATACCAAATCGAGGATTTCAAATTTCTCGCTGAGCCAAAAAAAAACAAAAAAAAACGAGGTTTGGAGATAATCCGGGGTAAAAGTATAGCGAATTGAGGATTTCAAACTCCTCGGTGAGCAAATCCCAATCCCGGCATCCCGGGATCAATCCCGAAAATTAATCAATCCCGGGATTGGATACCCTAATATATATGTATGTATATGAATAAACAAAATAAAAAAAGATTATTTTTTTTTGCTATTTTATTTGAATTATTCATTTTTGTAAGACTTTGAAAACCTGATAAAACCGGTTTTCGCACAATATTGACATTAGAAAACCAGTTTTTGTATAAACCCTAGAACACAGTCATTGTCAACTGAACAGAAACAATACTTTTATGCAGAATGTACAAAACGATGACAAAATTAATGCATTAATTGATTGGAATGGATTGATGAAGTGTATGCATTTATTTATATTTGATTTGATGGAGCCTTACTTAACCATTTTGAATAATAGACAGTTATGGCAATTTAAAACTAGTGTCCGCTTCTATAGACTCATAAGAGACCATCATAAACAATATTCATTGACAATACTGGTTCCTTAAAAGTCGCTTGTCGTCTATATTGATTAAGATAAGGTACGAAAAGAAGGATAGACTTTAGATAGATCAAAAAGTAAGCTTATGTCATATATTTTTCTCAGGCACGTTTTGAGAATCGGGAAATCGGTATGTGGGAAAGAATCAGGGGTGGGCTCTGAGAGGCTCGCACGAGCCTCTTGCTAAATTTGATTTACATCAGCGAGCCCCTATTTACGCCTTTTACAAAATTAGCTCAAATGCAATTTGTGAGTAACTAAAAAAAACTTTCTTGCATTTGGAAAATTCTCTATAAATACAATTAATTCAAAAAAATAATCAAAGAGACCTTACATGGTATAAGTAATGTTAAATGTAAAATTCGATTGCTTTCATATAAATTACGAATAATGGCAAGACAGTGATTTAATAAATTCACCCTAACCGAACACTGCGAATAGCCATCAGATTAAGCGATCTCCTTGCTTACGTATTGGTAGCTCATCATTTGAAGCGATACTAATATTACGGACATCTATACCGTTGGGTAAACATCAAAAAATCTATTGAAAACAATATTTATTTCATAGAGTTCGAGACCTTACCCGCGTGACTGATTGCTTAACTGGATGGCTACCGCAGAGGAGATAGATATCACATCAAATTTGTCGTGCTCAAAATGCCAGAGACGAGTTATCTCGTCAGTAAATAATTTAATAAATTATTGCAAATTATAGCCGGTGTGCAAAGCAGCCAAAAGGTTAACAAAATAGCCACTCAAAATGACAATTATTTTTTGATTTGCAAAATAATTGATTCATACATTGATTTTTTAATGGATATACATGTGTAACGTGTAAGGCATCCGATCCCGGGATCCCGTTCAACTTTCTGATTCCGAAATCCCGGTATTGACACGGCTGCGAAGAAATTTTGAGCAAATCCCGAAAATTTACACGAAATTGGCAAATCGAGGATTTCAGATTCCTCGGTGAGCTAAAAAAAACGATGCTCTTTGGCATTCTGGGAAAAACTATACCAAATCGTGGATTTCAAATTCTTCGGTGAGCAAATCCCAATTCCGGGTTTGAAAATTAATCAATCCCGAAATCCCGGGATTGGAAAAAGGCTCCGGGATTGGATACCCTAGTAACGTCACATTGCTGATCAATTAAAGTTTCTGAGGAATTGAAGTTAGTATGACGGTAAGATTTTTTCTAATTTTATATAATATATTGTTGCTTGTCAGCCATAAAGACTGTGATATTGTGCTGTAAAGTAATACCTTCATGACACACAGTAAAAAAAATGAAGTAAACCTTTCTTGCAAAAAAAGATATGTCTCAATGATACGATTGACAAAACCCAGATCATTAGTAAAATAACTTATATAATATAAATGTACTAAGCTAAATTTAAAAGCTTTCAATATTGAATTTCTATCGCAAATCATTAGTCGAAATCATAAGTTATACAAAGACTTGCGTGCGGGATCATATATATTACATACATGCACACATGTTTTGCTGAAATGTCATTAAAGTTATCTTTAACACATTTCTTATTTAAAGAAAATATATATATATATTGTTGGCAGCTCGGTCTTGGTGGGTCAAAATGATCCCCTTTACACAATATGTTTTCAAACTCAATGACGTATGGATCATTTTTACCGTACCAACTATAATTCTAAAGGAAAGGTTGTTGAAAGAAGTTTTAAACGTTTGATTATTATTCTTTCACAAAAATATTTTTCGTTTTATATGCTTATAATATAACGAGCGTTTTGTACGACCTTAAATTAACTGAAGGTTACACGAGTCAAATGAAATAATGCCTAGTAAAAATAAATGATGTCTTCGTTATCGATTATTGTTTTAAACAATGCTTCGAAAAGGACAGACCAAAAAAAACTGTTTTCTATATTAATTTCAGGTATCGTCTGATATTATTTCAATATTCCTCAATACCATGAATACAAATGCAAAATTTCTTAATCTGCTATAAATATGCAATTTTTTTATAGTCAAAATATTTATTATTTTTAACTTATATTCCTGATAACTTGTATATGTAAATAAACCGCATTTACAAATCATTCAAAAGTCAGTTAGACTATCGATATCTTATATTATCGATTAAATGTCTTATGCAATACGCTTGAGATTATGGCTATATTTAAAAGGAGAACAAATAACAAAAAAGCACGGCTTGGGGACTCAAAGCTTGACTCGTTTATCAGGTAAAAGCACGGTTCAAGGATTCAGCGGGTTATGTTGCTACATGAGGTCTTTTTTTGCTTCAAACTTTACCGGTATTATTTAAAAATCAATTATGAGAAAAAACTAGCTTTTTTTCATTTTTAAAACAAATCATTGAAGTATATAATATATCGAAAATTTTATTTCAATAGAACAACAATAATGAACGACAAAATTTATTATTCAGATAAGTATTGTTATGTTTCGTTTTGATGTATGTAATTACTTACATTGTTCCGCGTAATAAAGCAGAGATACTGTGCCAAAATAAAGAGTTACCATGCCATATGCTTAAAGCTCTTATGTACTTACTAAGAAAACGTTTTATTTAAGTAGACCATTCTGTCATTTTATGTCACATAACATGTTCATATATCTTTAGTTAACAAATTAATGTCTTTAGCCTATTCATGTTGGGCATATAATACACAGTAAAGATCTTAGTATTTAGCCCTTAATCATACTGATCATACAATATTAAGCGAACTTAATTACGTCGTAAGTCGATAAAACACATCAAGGGTAAGCATTGTGGTAAACAAGGATAAGGTTTCTTACTAAAGGTAGGCTATGTCATTTAGTTTTAAACATTACAATTATAATTTGTAAGTATCATATAAGCTAGGATTACAAATAAAACAAGGAAAATTACGCACTTTCTTAGACCTCTATATTAAAATATGTGTACGTAATTTCAATGTAACTATATCAATGACGTAAAGATTGACAAAGCCACAACAAAACGATAGTCAAAAGTGTCTAGAATCAATATATGGTATGTCAATAAGCTGATTAACATATTAGTTTGTTAATCAAATTCTCTAAACGAAAATATTGGTTCTCTTTAAGAATCGTTGGCATTCGACCGTAAAATTGGCATTGACGTTGGCATTCAACTGTGGCATTCGACTGAGGAAAAAGGACGTAACTCACAGTTTTTTCAAAACAGGTTTCTTCGATAATCACAATGTATCAAACTTGATAACGTTCTATCAAAAAAATGTATGCTGTAAATTCCGAATTAGTATCTAAATTTAGCTTTTAAGTTTGAAAAAAGATGAGCTTGTGAAAATTGAAATCAAGAAAAAAGACTGAAAAAAAGTCTCCCCTAGATAATTTATTTTATTAATTTTAGATTATGTCAATTAAACTCCAGCTTAGAAGTCTCCGTGTCCTTCAAGGTTGTGTATATTTCATAATTTGCATATGGTTCAAAACACTTTTTTTGTGCCTCCTGTAAAATTTTCTATGTGTGGGTTTCTGCAGTTGATTAAATTGAGCAAAATTATAACTTCACCTTCGATTTTAAAAATTAAATCATCTTTTCATTCAGTATTTTTTTTTCTTGTGACAAATTGCTATTACTTAAAAACACATGTTAATTTTCAGTAAATTTTAGCAGGCAAATTAAAAAAAATCCTGTTTTCTCTCAATTAAAATTCAAAAATTAATAACAGATTAAAAATATCAAAGTATTTTAGTTCTACAGTTTTACTTAGTTTTCAGTTTTACTACAGTTTTACGTAGTTTAAACTGTAGAACTAAAATACTTTGATATTTTTAATCTGTTATAATGGAGTTCTACCAAGTAAATGCCAAATCAATTAATTAATCAAAAAATAATTTTTGTTATGTATTTATTTACAGATAAAAAAAATATGTTTCAGGAAAATTTCTTAAGTAGAAAAATGACAAACTAACTACTCGAATATTTTTTCTTTTTTAAAACCCCTTTTTTGTGGACGATCTTCAATGTATTTTGGTGTCCAAATAGAGTATGTATAACATACTAGCCGGTTCCCGGCAAGCATTTTAATACCACTCAAAGAAAGAAAGTGTTTGTGTTGTAATTGTGTTTATTGAGGTGCATGTTTTCTTTTTCTGTCTGTTTGACGTTTGCTGTCGATTTTCTATGGTACGACACACGCGCCACCTACTGTAAGTTAATTGTATTATAACCTTAGCGCAAGTGCAAGCATACGTTTTCAAAATTAACTGTATGGCAGACATACAAACATTGATTTTTATATGTTAGTTCATTTTACTATTTCTATAACCTTTCCGGAAGTGCAAGCAAAAAGTTTGTCAAAGTTTTATTGCAATCGGACGAGCGGTGTGGCAACGCATAAAATACGAACAAGCAAACATTCATTCTTATATATTAGATAGCTATTGCTTATATCGACAGAGGAAAAGAAAAAGGATATAACCCACCCACGCTTTTTGATGATTTTGTGCCAAGGGCAAATTATAAAATATTCACAACCTTGAAGTGCACGGAGACTGATAAACTGGTGTTTAATTGACATTATCTAATATTAAAGAAAGAAATTGTCTGGTAATAACCTTTTTTTTCAGTCTTTTTCCTTGATTTAAATTTTTACAAGCTCGTCTTTTTTTAAACTTAAAAGCTAAATTTTGATACTAATTCGGTATTTGCAGTTTACATCCTTTTGATAGAACGTGTATCAAGTTGTATGCATTGTGATTATCGAAAAAAAGCCGAAAATTACGTCCTTTTTCCTTTCCACAGTTGATATGTAAAAATAAATAATGATGAATTTCAATCGTTACGTTGAAACGTAGCTTTTCAGTTGGTTAATTTAAGAAAGTATATAGTGATCACGTTCCGTTCATTTTCTAAAGATATATATATATTTGTCTCTGTTACAAGACAATATTGAATAAGGAGGGGTCGCAGACTTCTCATACTTACATAATATACATGTACGAAGCACTTGATAATACGAGTATGCTCCGCGAAGCCTAAATACGTAGCCAACATCCCGGATGTTGCCTATCGGATGGTTTTCCGCCGCACGCATTAGATACATACAAAATAAGCGCATATAAATTGAGATGGATTCGATTAGCGTGAATAACTACTATTGCTCTGCTGGAGTATCATTTACAGAATTACTATAGGCTATTTTGTTTTCTTTTTTTCATAAGATATCACAAATAGAAATTTCCAAATAAACTTTTATTTATTAAATTTGGATTGTAATTTGTGAATCGAATTAGTAAGGTTTTTTTCAAGCAGAAAAAATAATTTAGGATTTCTATAAAAAATTGAATCATTCAAATCTAGTCTACTACATTTGAAATCTACAAATTGAAATTTGGTCTGGTTCGTAGTCCAGTGTTCGTTGACTTCCGTGACGTATTTTACAGATCCTAATCTTAGTACAAACAGCATTTTTTCAATAGATTTATCGATTTCTGTTCTAATGCATGGATGTTTGTGATGACTGAAAATTCCTTACCACCTTCTCGATAATAAAATAACGGGGCGTAGCCAGAGCGATTAGCTCACCACTAGTCCTGTTCAAGTTTTTATCCTGTCTATTGCTTCTCTCTTCGAAAAGATAAGTTGAGCAAAACTAACAGTTCTAGTATAATAACAGATTAAAATAACAAAGTATTTTAGCTCTACAGTTTTTAATAATTTTATTCGTTGATAGCTATTTCGGCTTGCGCCATCGTCAGAACTATGTTTAAACTAATCTTTTGCTCAGCTATATATACTGGCTCTGAAGAGATACACAATGCATCAAGTTATTCACTCTAACATCCTAATTATAATTACAATATTACACTTATCAAATGTGATTCTAGTTTTTCAAAGAACGATTAACAATCTGGGTTTATTTCTTAAAACATTAATTAGGATAAAATTAAAATGATATTTATTATTAATGACATTACATACAATTTATTAACTATGGCTTTATTGTTTCGAACAACAATAAGCAATATGGGATTTTTCAAAGTAAATTAGGATAAATTATACTATTATTTATTGTTAATTACAATAAGGGTTTTAACAACGGTGATGGATTAATAATCGTTTGTTCGTTTAAGATGTTTTGTAATAAACTTTTTTGGCTCACCTCTTTTAACATTCCATATTCTCCACATCGACAGCGGGTCACGGATCAAAAAAAATATGCAGTTTAATTTGAATAATAACTGATTCATATTTGTCTTTTAAAACAACAATTTTGCATTATCTGAATATATTTTTAATGTGTTGTCAACTCTTGATGGTAAAGCATTATATTTATTTGATTTTTTATAATCATACAAATTTTAAATGATTAAAAATCCTAGAAACATATTTAAAACTAATTGCTTCAGTTTTATTTTAATCACTTTTTCTTAGCTCAGATTCTTAACTGACTTAGACTTGTACAAAAGTATAGTTATTCAATTGTATGTATTAACTATTTATACGTAGTTTTTTTAAAAACACTCGAGTAGTATATTTATAGCTATTTTATACTAATTAATAATGTGAAATTATAATATTCATCCTTTTGTATAAAATTATACATATTCTAGTAGATTATTCCTTGAAAATACCATGAAATTCAAACCGTTCACATATAAACTTTTATTGTTAATTGAATGATTGGTTCCACAAAATTAAAAAAAAAACTACACAAATTTAGAATAACAGCTTATAATTCGTCAAATATTTTCAATCATACGAGATAAACTTGACGAGAAGAGATATCACAAATACCCACGTCTTGGATCAAAAATTTTATGTATAAAAAATCTAATTTTGACTTTGATTTCAAACGACCTGATAGCTAAAACAAAATTCTTATTAACTACATACACTGCAGTGGCAAACAATATTATACGTTTTTCACGTTGAAAATAATGACGCAAAAATAAATGTTGAAATTAAACAGAAATATAAAAATATTTGTATAGTTTATCTTTAATTATACAAAACTATCTTCTTCATATGATGAGCTTATGGCTGCTACAGTAAATTAGTTTTTTTTTTATTACAATTACAATTCCTTATCCAGTGGAGGTTTTAGGTACTGGGCTAGGTGGGCTAAGCCCGACCTGCATTGTTCACCCAAAGTGTGTAGAAAAAAAACTTTAGATGGCTGAATAAAAATGAACAGCAATTCAGCCGCTGAACAAAATAAATACATTTATAAGCGTAACTAACCTTTCCCTAATAATTACAATATATTTGTTTTGATTATCCTCTTTCAATATAAGACAATGATATGTCTACCTACAATAATACTCTCGATTGTGTTTTGTATTACAATTTTAAGCCGAGTCGGCGTAAAACAACAATAACCCTATACATACTTCATAAAGAACAGGCAACGTGACTTCAGTCTGGCGACACCAACATATTAATATTAATAATAAAGGCTCGGGCTAAATCTGTTATAGTCCGAGTTCTTTGTTTACACTGAGGCGCAATCACGTACGATTAGATTTTTTTGTATTTGTTTTTACGGAAACGTTATCTAAGCTCACACAACTGTGCTTTAAAGTATCAGGCTACTGTAAAACTTTAAGGGCTAGATCGAATTAGCCTATGCCCTATACATTCAAACAGAAATGCCAATCTCGTTGTATTGTATAACAGTGACAGGTATTGTCTCTCAGTGACAGTTATGTACGGCTTTTTGTACTGGTCAGGTCACTTCAAAAGAGACGAATTTAAGGTCCAGTATTACTATTCTATTATTTCTTACTTACATTAACTTTGATTTTATTATAAAATAATTTATGCTTTGCAGTAGTGTCGTAGTATTTGTTAATTTGCTTGTAGATTCATGTATAAGGTGGAGTGGAAACATACACAATTTCGTAAATTGTATACAATGCTAAACTTTTCTCTAGCCCACCCAAGATTTTAGTTCAAGAACAGCCACTGTTTATCACCGAGCAGTACTCTGCTGCTTCCCATGACCGATTTAATTTCACCATTATATGGAAAATACTCGATAAACATCAAGGTTATTAAAATACTGGCCAGTTCAACTGTCTCGTTAAGCAGCTCATGTAACAGGGTTGATATTTGTCTTGGTCTTCAAGTTTTCTACGTTATTGACTTAAAAATCTGACAAAAGTATTTATTTTCGAAGCCATACATATTTTATGTTATTTTAAATTAGTAAGCCAAATAGACTTTAAAAATATGCTGTTGTAAAAAAAAACTAAATGATTCAGAAAAATAACTTAAATGTGAGAAAAAAATTTAAATTAATATAACACGAAAACTTTATTCTTTCGAAAAACCTTTAAATAATATGTATAGAGAATGTCTACAAATTATGGCACTTAAGTTAAAGATTTTGAATTTGCAAATTTCCATCAACTTTCAGTCAAGAACTGTACCTGGAAAACTTTCTAATTAATTACACGTAACTAAACAAAACTTAATGTCACGACAGTGTGCAGCGTAGATGGACATTCTAATTGAAAACAATATCGTGATCTTTCTCGTAGCACTGCTACGAATGGCTGCTACGGATAAATGCTACGACGCGTTCAAAGCTAGAACTGGTAGAGAAGGTCGTTAACTTGTATTCCTTTGTAATTGAGTTGTTAAAGTAAGGAGTGTTGAATTCAACAGCAATAAAAGACTGTAAACGTCAAATCACGTAGTGTTACTTACTACTTGTAGATACAGCTGGGATAAAATGGTATTCTTATTTAATCTAATGTATAAATAAACTTTGTTTTACTCATCGTTTGCTTACAGTGCTTCCACAATTAGCTGCAACATTTTTTTACAATAAAAATAATACTTTTCATTAACAATACAAATTAATAATTTTTAATATTTAGCACAAATTGATTTCAATTGTATAAACCTAAAGTTTTTTAATCGCAAAAGAAGCAAATAATTAAGGGTATTATTTGCAAACACAGCTCATTTCAAAATGGTTAAAAAATGAATCTTGGATGTCATTGTGTAAAATAATATACATACATTTTAAAAGTATTTTTAGTTTTCATTACTTTGGGATAATATTTTGTACGTTATCAAGCCATCTTTGAGAATAATTTCTAAAAATATTTCCAAAATTATATCTATTTACTAAATTACATTTATGGTTCATATTTCAACGATTTGAGAATAAGCCGAGTTTGCAAATAATAGCCACGATTATGTGGTATAACAGAAAGTTGTATGTGCATCCCGTATTTTTTAATCAATACATTCTTTAGAGATGCATAAATTTAGAAGAATTTCAGTAAATATATTCGAGACCAACTTGAGGCCAAAATCCAAAATGAAAATAAAAAAAAGACTAAAATCAAATATATTTCGAGCTGTACCTCTTCTAAAATAAATAAACTTTTACTCTCTGTGATGTTGTAAAATCATTTTAATAAGCAGTTTTTGATATTATTTTAATCACTCAACTGCCTATTAGATATTTTGAAACTGTTACTTCTTTTTTTCACTAATTTTAATTGTCAATAATTAGTGGTGGAATGGTTTTGAATAATTAAGTTTTTAAAAAAATTAAAATATGTCCACTCCCGATGTGAAGCATATGGACTCTTAATGGAGTTTATCTCAACAAAAGTTTTTCTACGAGAACTGCTTGTTATTCAGTTGCTCAACTTCTCTTTTTCCAAAAAGAGTAGGAATAGAAGGATAGGGCTAGGTCAGGACTAGTGGTTAACTAATCGCTCTCGATACGCCACTTTGACCACTCGACCACACAGGTGGCATATTTTATAAATATCCAGATCAACTTCATTTATCACGAACATTTTCGACCGCTTAAAATGTTTCATAAAATAAAATAAAATAAGCTGGTAGATCAGATCTTAGTGAGAAAGCTCTGATAATAAAGCTTAGAATATACATATAGCTCGCTTTGAAAGTGTGGAGATAGGTACTACATGTCACAGAATTAATTTCTCATCAAATGAGCAGATAGTCCTGATCACAGGATCATCGCATAATAATGAACGGTGACCGCAAAACGTTCCGGGTAGGTCGCATACCCCAATCTAAGGACTTTATAGAATACATACTTTGAGGAAAAGGTCAGATTATAATAATATAGAATGATACTGTCGTATTATGAACATATAATAGAAGCCCAATACTTAAAGATATGATTCAATATAAAAAACGGGAATCGAATCGTTGATAGTTTTTTGTAGAAACAAAATACGTGGAACTGTATATAAGCTCACCAAACTATTTAAAAAAAAAATAGAAATAGTAATTAAGGTGAATCAATCAAATATATTTGTTATATAATCCTGACCACAGAATTGTCCCATCTTATTATTTTATCACGACTGTTTTTTTAAAAAAGAGAGATTGAAAAATTAATTTCAAGCCGTTCTTGTAGCTAAATTTCACTTCAAATAAACTTCATTAAGAGTCTATATCGACTGTGGAAAGGACGTAACCAACACATACCAAATTTTACAGGAGGCACAAAAAACGTGTTATGATGGCTTTGGGTCATATTTAAATTATGAACCTGAAATGAAATGCACGGCGACTTCTAAACTGGTGTTTAATTGACATAATCTAATATTCATTAAAGAAATTGTCTAAGAAAAATCTTTATTTCAGTCTTTTTTCTTAGTTTTAATTTTTTACAAGGTTATCATTTTTAAACTTAAAAAAGATAAATTTAGATACTAATTGGACATTTCAGCTTGCATCCATTTGATAGAACGTGTATCAAGTTTGATACATTGTGATTATCGAAAAAAACCTGTTTTGAAAAAACTGTGGATTGCGTTTATTTTCCTTTCCACAGTCGATATATAAACTTATCACGATATTATTCGAAAAAAAAATTGAAGTAGTAATTAAGGTGAATCAATCAAATATATGTTTTGATTAATCCTGAGTCACAAAATTATCCAGTCTTTTATCGTTACTCTTTTTAACGTTTTAGCTGCCGTAAATAATCAACCAGTACGCCGGCTATAATTTACAACTATTAATTTTATTAGTCATTGACGAGATAACTCGTCTCTGGCGCGTTGAGCACGAAAAAATTTACGAGATATCTCGTCTGTGGCAACCATCTAGTTAAAAAAGATAGATTTAAGAAATTAACAACAAACCGTTCTCGTAGCTAAATTTCCATTGAAATAAACTCCATTAGGAGTCTGTTTTACATTCAGAGTTGATAAGGGTGAAAAATACTTTAGATGGGAGGAAATTTTGAACAAAATTGCTTCAGTAAAACATGTATTACTTTTACTTTAAAAATCATTTTTTAATCTATCTTTACTGTGAAAAATTGTAATTGAAAAGAAAATATAATAACATTTAATTTGTTGATAACTATTCAACGTGTGGCCTTTGCATGTTCTTTTTTCATATATGGCTTATAACAGAGCGATAAAAAACGTACACGTTATTAAAAAAATGAATATTTCTTCTATTTACAAATAAGCCATAGTATCGGCCGTTACATGATTGCAGTATCTTGTATAACAGTAGCTTATCCAACTAACGAAAGCTCCGTTTTCTATATAAAAGCTGCACAGTTGAAAGGAGAGCTTTTCCGAAGCCTCTTGTTGACTGACCACCCTCTACAACAAAAGACACAATCGCTCGTACCCGGGTTCATTGTTTGTCAACGGACCTCTACGAGGCAGCCAAGTGCAGGTGCGGACTGGGGAAACCTTTGTTTGAAACTTTTTCAATCGATTTTACAAAGTGACACAATTCCAGGGTTAATGGAGATATACGGACCGAATATAAACTTTGTGTTACCCTTTCGTCTTATTTTTTTTTCAACATTATTAAAGAACAGAAAAGAAGTCGGCTAATACTAAAATTTTCAATAATTTATATATATATATATACCTAGTTGACTTCTTTTTGTTGGGTCCTATGGCGTAGTGGCTGGCGTTGTTGGCTTCCGTTACGGATCTCACGGGTTCTGGTGCCAGTACGAAGAGCACTTTTTCGATTGATTTTATGTTCGTAAGCATGGGTGCTCGTGATGTCTACAAATTTATTTTTTTCCCTTCCAGTCTTTAAATAACTGAGCATAGCGTGAGCAATAAGCTAACCACTGGTCATGTCGTAGCTAGGGCATCCAATCCCGGGATCCCGTTCAATTTTCTGATCCCGAAATTCCGGCATTGAGATGGCCGCGATCCCGGGATTTCGGGATTGAGAAATTTTGAGGAAATTCCGTAAATTTACACGAAATTGGCAAATTCAAGATTTCAAATTACTCGTTGAGCTAAAAAAAAAAAAAACGAGGTTCTGTGAAAATCCAAAGAAAAAGTATAGCGAATTGAGGATTTCAAATTCCTCGGTGAGAAAATCTCAATCCCGAGATCCCGGGATTCAAAATTAATCAATCCCGGGATTGGAAAAAGGCTCCGGGATTGGATACCTTAGTCGGAGCCTTATTATTATATCCTTAATACTCAATAAAAAGTCCCTGTACAAAGACTTCTTTTAAGATATCTCCATTAAGAGACCATATGCTCCACATTGGGAGCGAATATGGATAAAAAAGTTTAATTTTATAGCCATACGAAAGAAAATTTCTCATCATCATGATCTTTGTGTTTTAAGTTCATGTATAGTTACGTGTTTAATAATAAGAGTGAAGTAAAATTACGTGACAAATTTCAAATGCTAATTTACTCTGTAATCTAGATATTATATTAAAAAATCGTTTGCTTATTTTATGACCGTATTCATGATCATTAATGATCAAATGAGCCATTGAGAGGTGAAGTGAGCCAACTAGTAAAATGGTAAAACTTTTTTTTTGGACTCTTAAAAATACAATCACGTCTTTACTTGGTGTTTTGGTAGATTGCATATTTTTATTTTACGGAGATAACACTTTTGTAATGTATATTAATTAACTGAGGTTACTTCTTTTTTACGGTACTTAAAGTCGTGTATAATATTACAATGCAACTAACTATTTTTTTTTGCTCACTTCACTTCTAATGGGCCCATTAATCAGCTGCCTACTATCTTTATAATATCTTATTATAGTAAATAACTAATAAAAATGTCTAGCATGAACTTTTACGACACTTTTAAACTAAAATTAAGAATTTGTAAGTAAATTTTAGTTTCGAATAAATAACATCACTTGCGTCCCATAAACCGTCTGCCTGATTGAATGAGTATTTTTACAGGGGTCAATGTTTTTATATATGAACTTGCAACTTTGTTTTTTTCTGCATAAACTTCTTAAAGTAATGTATTAATTATAGAAATTGTGCAATAAACGACGGACTGATGTCATCTTTTATATTTTTTGCTAAATATTGATGTCAAACAACACCATCTATTGGAATTTGACAGTACACAGTTTTCTAAAATTTGAATTCGCTTAAGTTTTTATGTCATACATTTCAAAATCGATTAATACTGATGGTTTACATGAAATTTTAATATATATAATGCGACATTTAAAGTTGTTGATTTTTAATTAAATTTTGTATTTTTATAGATTGCCAATGTCTTTTGAAAATTTAAGGTATTGTTGTACTGAACCTATCGGAAAATTTTCTACCCTTAACTCCATCAATTGTAGAATATATCTTTAAAGAACTGGTTGTTAGTCAGTCGCCTTACTTCAAACTAAAAAAAGTCTTTTTTCTATACTCAGATCTGTGATGTTTTATTTTTGTCCGTGTACGCTCCTAATGTGAAGCATATTACCTCTTAATGGAGGTGGAAGCATTTTTGAAATCAATTTATCAATTTTTGTTCGAAGGTGTAGATGTTTGTGATGTCTAAAAATCCCCTCCCTCTATTAAAATCCTACAATAACGTGGTGTTGAGAGAGTGATTAGCCAACAAGTTGACCTATCCTAGTCCTATTATTTTTTATCCCGAGTCTCTTAAAAAAGAAGAGAGGTTGAGCAACTGAGTAAAAATCAGTTCTCGTAGAAACACTTTTATTGAGATAAACTCCATTAAAAGTCCATAAACTCAACATTTGGAGTGGACATGGATTAATAAAAAATATTTGTCTCATTTTAAATTAAGTCATCTAACTCAATTCAAATCTCAATCAAATTTATTGAAACATTGACAAAACCATAAATGATATTTCAAGTCGTATTTATATGGAACTGAGTGTAGATTGTTTATTCTTCTTAAATATTTTCCATTTGCAAACATTTGTCTGTTGGGGGAAAACTGGTCACTTTTTTAAATTGTACTTTTGTAGAGGTGTAGAAGAAAGGTATTCTTATAAAATATAAATAATTAAAACTCAAAACTTTTTTTTTACTTATTTTTCTATGAAAGGAGGCCATTAATATTACAAAAATGTGAAATGCTTACAATAAAATATAAATTCTGTTTGATTTTTATATATCACGTATTTTCGCAAACAATTATTGACAGACAATAATTTAAAAATGAATAAGTAAAGAACTACTGGTTAGCTAAGCACGAGTTGAGAATAGGATGGAGTAGGTAGACAGCCAGTATATATTGTATGCATCCATCTAATTTCCCATGCAAATAATAATATATCTCGGAGTCACCGGAAGTCACTCGACTGCGGGTCAGTCCCAGCCACTTCCGCCCAACCGAGAAACAGCCTTTCAAAATGGCCGACATCTCTCGAAATAGCTATCACTAACTTGCTTACATGTTACTCTAAGCCTTTTCATTTCGCGCTTTTCAAACTTTGTATTGTGTATCTATGTTTTAGTTTGTATATTACATACATGAAGGTAATTTAGATTCACGTGAACATCTACCAACTTATAATATACTTTGCACGTTGAAATTTACAGGTTGCTCTAAATTACGACAACTTAATTGGTGAATAAAATATAATTTCTCTTTATTGTTCTCCATTTCCGAACGTTAACCCATTTTTCAATAACCAATTTGCCCGTAATTGATAAATAAATGCTCGCAAATTAAAAAAAACACTGCTCACTCCGACAGGTTTAAACCTGAAAAATACTACACGAAACGATCCCCACGCTTGCTAGCTGTAGACTGATTGAGACTGATGCAATCTCAACTTTTATTGAGTCATGCATAATAGAGTAGAGGTAAAAATACTAAATGTTCCAATATTGGAGCACTGGACATAAATGGGTTAAATGGAGAAAAACAAATTTAAATTTTATCTCCCTGGTCATATTTGATTTTCCTTTACAAAATGACAAAGGGTTGTTGATCTAATTACTTCACCTTATGTCTTCACATAAAAAATAAATACAATTAATTGGCAACTAATTCATCAAGTTTGTATATATTAAACTTAATACCATTCAAATCTGCAATCAAAATGTCGTATTCTGAATTATTAATAACTAGCTGTAAGCCCGTTGCCCAGCAACGTGAGATTTTTGTTGCATTGTGTTAAATTTTATTTAATTTTATTTAATTTAATTTAATTTTATATTATTTAATTTAATTTAATTTAATTTAATTTTATTTTATTTTAATTTATTTTATTTTATTTTATTTTATTTTATTTTATATTATTTTATTTTATTTTATTTTATTTTATTTTATTTTATTTATTTTATTTTTATAGTTAGCAGAAATTTCGTAAATTATTTAATATTTGGAATAATGTTCAAGTTTGTTAACAACCATTTTTCGTAGGAGCAGAAATTTCGTAAATTATTTAATATTTGGAATAATGTTCAAGTTTGCTAACAACCATTTTTTGTAGTAGCCGAAATTTCGTAAATTATTTAATTTTTGGAATTATGCTTAAGTTTGCTAACAACCATTTTTCGTAGGAGCAGAAATTTCGTAAATTATTTAATATTTGGAATAATGTTCAAGTTTGCTAACAATCATTTTTCAAAGTACCATAAATCGACCTCGGCGCATATATCGACAGCCCTGCACTATTTAATTGGAAATAATATAATTTTTATAATAATCGAAATGTTTAAGTTTGCTAACAAACATATTTCGTAGAAGAAGAAATAGATTACGGGACATATATCGACACCCCTGTAGTATTTTAATTGTAAATAATGTAATTTTTAGAATAATTGAAATGTTAAATTTTCTAACAAACATATTTCGTAGAAGAAGAAATAGATTTCGGGACATATATCAACACCCCTGCAGTATTTAATTGGAAATAATATAATTTTTAGAATAATTAAAATGTTTAAGTTTGCTAACAAATATATTTCGTAGAAGAAGAAATAGATCTCGGGACATATATCAACACCCCTGCACTATTTAATTGGAAATAATATAATTTTTAGAATAATTGAAATGTTTAAGTTTGCTAACAAACATATTTCGTAGAAGAAGAAATAGATTTCGGGACATAAATCAACACCCCTGCACTATTTAATTGGAAATAATATAATTTTTATAATAATCGAAATGTTTAAGTTTGCTAACAAACATATTTCGTGGAAAAAGAAATAGATCTCGGGACATATATCAACACCCCTGCACTATTTAATTGGAAATAATATAATTTTTATAATAATCGAAATGTTTAAGTTTGCTAACAGACATATTTCGTAGAAGAAGAAATAGATTACGGGACATATATCGACACCCCTGTAGTATTTTAATTGTAAATAATGTAATTTTTAGAATAATTGAAATGTTAAATTTTCTAACAAACATATTTCGTAGAAGAAGAAATAGATTTCGGGACATATATCAACACCCCTGCAGTATTTAATTGGAAATAATATAATTTTTAGAACAATTGAAATATTTAAGTTTGCTAACAAATATATTTCGTAGAAGAAGAAATAGATCTCGGGACATATATCAACACCCCTGCACTATTTAATTGGAAATAATATAATTTTTAGAATAATTGAAATGTTTAAGTTTGCTAACAAACATATTTCGTAGAAGAAGAAATAGATTTCGGGACATAAATCAACACCCCTGCACTATTTAATTGGAAATAATATAATTTTTATAATAATCGAAATGTTTAAGTTTGCTAACAAACATATTTCGTAGAAAAAGAAATAGATCTCGGGACATATATCAACACCCCTGCACTATTTAATTGGAAATAATATAATTTTTATAATAATCGAAATGTTTAAGTTTGCTAACAAACATATTTCGTAGAAGAAGAAATAGATTACGGGACATATATCGACACCCCTGTAGTATTTTAATTGTAAATAATGTAATTTTTAGAATAATTGAAATGTTAAATTTTCTAACAAACATATTTCGTAGAAGAAGAAATAGATTTCGGGACATATATCAACACCCCTGCACTATTTAATTGGAAATAATATAATTTTTAGAATAATTGAAATGTTTAAGTTTGCTAACAAACATATTTCGTAGAAGAAGAAATAGATTTCGGGACATAAATCAACACCCCTGCACTATGTAATTGGAAATAATATAATTTTTATAATAATCGAAATGTTTAAGTTTGCTAACAGACATATTTCGTAGAAGAAGAAATAGATTACGGGACATATATCGACACCCCTGTAGTATTTTAATTGTAAATAATGTAATTTTTAGAATAATTGAAATGTTAAATTTTCTAACAAACATATTTCGTAGAAGAAGAAATAGATTTCGGGACATATATCAACACCCCTGCAGTATTTAATTGGAAATAATATAATTTTTAGAACAATTGAAATATTTAAGTTTGCTAACAAATATATTTCGTAGAAGAAGAAATAGATCTCGGGACATATATCAACACCCCTGCACTATTTAATTGGAAATAATATAATTTTTATAATAATCGAAATGTTTAAGTTTGCTAACAAACATATTTCGTAGAAGAAGAAATAGATTACGGGACATATATCGACACCCCTGTAGTATTTTAATTGTAAATAAAGTAATTTTTAGAATAATTGAAATGTTAAATTTTCTAACAAACATATTTCGTAGAAGAAGAAATAGATTTCGGGACATATATCAACACCCCTGCATTATTTAATTGGAAATAATATAATTTTTAGAATAATTGAAATATTTAAGTTGGCTAACAAATATATTTCGTAGAAGAAGAAATAGATCACGGAACATATATCAACACCCCTGCACTATTTAATTGGAAATAATATAATTTTTAGAATAATTGAAATGTTTAAGTTTGCTAACAAACATATTTCGTAGAAGAAGAAATAGATTACGGGACATATATCAACACCCCTGCACTATTTAATTGGAAATAATATAATTTTTATAATAATCGAAATGTTTAAGTTTGCTAACAAACATATTTCGTAGAAGAAGAAATAGATCTCGGGACATATATCAACACCCCTGCACTATTTAATTAGAAATAATATAATTTTTATAATAATCGAAATGTTTAAGTTTGCTAACAAACACATTTCGTAGAAGAAGAAATAGATTACGGGACATATATCGACACCCCTGTAGTATTTTAATTGTAAATAATGTAATTTTTAGAATAATTGAAATGTTAAATTTTCTAACAAACATATTTCGTAGAAGAAGAAATAGATTTCGGGACATATATCAACACCCCTGCACTATTTAATTGGAAATAATATAATTTTTAGAATAATTGAAATGTTTAAGTTTGCTAACAAACATATTTCGTAGAAGAAGAAATAGATTACGGGACATATATCAACACCCCTGCACTATTTAATTGGAAATAATATAATTTTTATAATAATCGAAATGTTTAAGTTTGCTAACAGACATATTTCGTAGAAGAAGAAATAGATTACGGGACATATATCGACACCCCTGTAGTATTTTAATTGTAAATAATGTAATTTTTAGAATAATTGAAATGTTAAATTTTCTAACAAACATATTTCGTAGAAGAAGAAATAGATTTCGGGACATATATCAACACCCCTGCAGTATTTAATTGGAAATAATATAATTTTTAGAACAATTGAAATATTTAAGTTTGCTAACAAATATATTTCGTAGAAGAAGAAATAGATCTCGGGACATATATCAACACCCCTGCACTATTTAATTGGAAATAATATAATTTTTAGAATAATTGAAATGTTTAAGTTTGCTAACAAACATATTTCGTAGAAGAAGAAATAGATTTCGGGACATAAATCAACACCCCTGCACTATTTAATTGGAAATAATATAATTTTTATAATAATCGAAATGTTTAAGTTTGCTAACAAACATATTTCGTAGAAAAAGAAATAGATCTCGGGACATATATCAACACCCCTGCACTATTTAATTGGAAATAATATAATTTTTATAATAATCGAAATGTTTAAGTTTGCTAACAAACATATTTCGTAGAAGAAGAAATAGATTACGGGACATATATCGACACCCCTGTAGTATTTTAATTGTAAATAATGTAATTTTTAGAATAATCGAAATGTTTAAGTTTGCTAACAGACATATTTCGTAGAAGAAGAAATAGATTACGGGACATATATCGACACCCCTGTAGTATTTTAATTGTAAATAATGTAATTTTTAGAATAATTGAAATGTTAAATTTTCTAACAAACATATTTCGTAGAAGAAGAAATAGATTTCGGGACATATATCAACACCCCTGCAGTATTTAATTGGAAATAATATAATTTTTAGAACAATTGAAATATTTAAGTTTGCTAACAAATATATTTCGTAGAAGAAGAAATAGATCTCGGGACATATATCAACACCCCTGCACTATTTAATTGGAAATAATATAATTTTTATAATAATCGAAATGTTTAAGTTTGCTAACAAACATATTTCGTAGAAGAAGAAATAGATTACGGGACATATATCGACACCCCTGTAGTATTTTAATTGTAAATAAAGTAATTTTTAGAATAATTGAAATGTTAAATTTTCTAACAAACATATTTCGTAGAAGAAGAAATAGATTTCGGGACATATATCAACACCCCTGCATTATTTAATTGGAAATAATATAATTTTTAGAATAATTGAAATATTTAAGTTGGCTAACAAATATATTTCGTAGAAGAAGAAATAGATCACGGAACATATATCAACACCCCTGCACTATTTAATTGGAAATAATATAATTTTTAGAATAATTGAAATGTTTAAGTTTGCTAACAAACATATTTCGTAGAAGAAGAAATAGATTACGGGACATATATCAACACCCCTGCACTATTTAATTGGAAATAATATAATTTTTATAATAATCGAAATGTTTAAGTTTGCTAACAAACATATTTCGTAGAAGAAGAAATAGATCTCGGGACATATATCAACACCCCTGCACTATTTAATTAGAAATAATATAATTTTTATAATAATCGAAATGTTTAAGTTTGCTAACAAACACATTTCGTAGAAGAAGAAATAGATTACGGGACATATATCGACACCCCTGTAGTATTTTAATTGTAAATAATGTAATTTTTAGAATAATTGAAATGTTAAATTTTCTAACAAACATATTTCGTAGAAGAAGAAATAGATTTCGGGACATATATCAACACCCCTGCACTATTTAATTGGAAATAATATAATTTTTAGAATAATTGAAATGTTTAAGTTTGCTAACAAACATATTTCGTAGAAGAAGAAATAGATTACGGGACATATATCAACACCCCTGCACTATTTAATTGGAAATAATATAATTTTTATAATAATCGAAATGTTTAAGTTTGCTAACAAACATATTTCGTAGAAGAAGAAATAGATCTCGGGACATATATCAACACCCCTGCACTATTTAATTAGAAATAATATAATTTTTATAATAATCGAAATGTTTAAGTTTGCTAACAAACATATTTCGTAGAAGAAGAAATAGATTACGGGACATATATCGACACCCCTGTAGTATTTTAATTGTAAATAATGTAATTTTTAGAATAATTGAAATGTTAAATTTTCTAACAAACATATTTCGTAGAAGAAGAAATAGATTACGGGACATATATCAACACCCCTGCACTATTTAATTGGAAATAATATAATTTTTATAATAATCGAAATGTTTAAGTTTGCTAACAAACATATTTCGTAGAAGAAGAAATAGATCTCGGGACATATATCAACACCCCTGCACTATTTAATTAGAAATAATATAATTTTTATAATAATCGAAATGTTTAAGTTTGCTAACAAACATATTTCGTAGAAGAAGAAATAGATTACGGGACATATATCGACACCCCTGTAGTATTTTAATTGTAAATAATGTAATTTTTAGAATAATTGAAATGTTAAATTTTCTAACAAACATATTTCGTAGAAGAAGAAATAGATTTCGGGACATATATCAACACCCCTGCACTATTTAATTGGAAATAATATAATTTTTAGAATAATTGAAATGTTTAAGTTTGCTAACAAACATATTTCGTAGAAGAAGAAATAGATTTCGGGACATAAATCAACACCCCTGCACTATGTAATTGGAAATAATATAATTTTTATAATAATCGAAATGTTTAAGTTTGCTAACAAACATATTTCGTAGAAGAAGAAATAGATTACGGGACATATATCGACACCCCTGTAGTATTTTAATTGTAAATAATGTTATTTTTAGACTAATTGAAATGTTTAAATTTGCTAACAAACATATTTCGTAGAAGAAGAAATAGATTTCGGGACATATATCAACACCCCTGCAGTATTTAATTGGAAATAATATATTTTTTAGAATAATTGAAATATTTAAGTTGGCTAACAAATATATTTCGTAGAAGAAGAAATAGATCACGGGACAAATATCGACACCCCTGCAGTATTTTAATTGTAAATAATGTAATTTTTAGAATAATTGAAATGTTTAAATTTGCTAACAAACATATTTCGTAGAAGAAGAAATAGATCTCGGGACATATATCAACACCCCTGCACTATTTAATTGGAAATAATATATTTTTTAGAATAATTGAAATATTTAAGTTGGCAAACAAATATATTTCGTAGAAGAAGAAATAGATCACGGGACATATATCGACACCCCTGCACTATTTAATTGTAAATAATGTATTTTTTAGAATAATTGAAATGTTTAAGTTTGCTAACAACCATTTTTCGTAGTAGCAGAAATTTCGTAAATTATTGAATTTTTGGAATTATGTTCAAATTTGCTAACAACCATTTTTCGTAGGAGCAGAAATTTCGTAAATTATTTAATATTTGGAATAATGTTCAACTTTGCTAACAACCATTTTTTGTAGTATATATATTTTATCAAACTAATTTTCAAATACGCTCGAGGACATCAGTACGCACACATTTGTGAAAAGTAAAAAGTGAAAAGTAAAAAGTAAAAAGTAAAAAGTAAAAAGTAAAAAGTAAAAAGTAAAAAGTGAAAAGTGAAAACTTATTTTATCGGCTATTAATATATAGATAATAATTTTACTAACAATCGGTCAATAGGACAATATTTGAGGAGCAAACATTCAAAAAGTGTTTTGTCACACAGATACAAAGCTTGGAAAATGATGATTTAAGTGTTACAAAAATGACAGTTTGTATGAATGTGCCAACTTTATGATTTCATTTTAATATGAAAAAAAACCTTTTTGAACACTTATTTTGATTTCCATTCATAGGTTTTATTATGGGCTATCAGAATTTATATAAAACGCCATTTTTTAAAATTTGTGACAAAACACTTTTTGAATGTTTGCTCCTCATTTGCGAATGTTATAAATTTTGATAAGTTACCGCCAAATCCATTGTTTTATACTTACACATATGTTCACGATGTGACAATGGAGTTATACAAGTTAAATTAAAAGATTTACTCGCGTCCGTTGACCGCGAATTTTGAAAAATACTTTCTGATTATTAATGATTCAGAATATCGCATCGGTTTCAAGTTGACCAAACTCTCGACATTGTTAATATCACTAAATTATATGCCTCGGTCACGACTTGCAATAAGATACTTATAGTGGTGTCAACCAACATATGTGTTTTTTATGATGCAGGTGGCTCGGGTATCAAAAAGTATACAAAATTTTCACAAAATTCTGTATGTAACATTAAAAAATTAAGAAATATATTGTATACGCGACCTTCTGAAAGAAAGTTTACACGAACGCCAGTTATTGATTAGGAATATAAAAACCGGTTTGGAGAAATAAAAATAACCAAAAATTAAAGATATCTTTATAAGAATGAAACACATTTATTGTAATATTTTATAACTTTATGTAATGATGTTTTCAGCTTATTTCGTGCATTAACACGAAGTTCAAAGTATTACTTATAACTTATTAATTGATTTGGCGTTTACTTGGTGGAACTCTCTCTTATTACTTATAACCATTAAAACATCAACGATTATTTATAACACCGCTTATCCAACGTTTCCATAACAACACAAAGCAAAATTATTACGTTTTATATGTACTTTATTTATTTTAAAACAAAGCTTGTTATGCCAGAGTAGGTGAGACGATTTATTGTCTATTTCTTTTATCCCAGTTTATATACAGGTAAACTAAATAAAATATTCTGACCAGGGCTGTGAAGTTGTTAAGAAATATGACGACTTTGACTCCAAGCTCAGCTTAAAACACGTTATTTATTTTATTAGATTTGGTAGACACTTTTGACCCCAGCATTTTAAATACACATTTTTTTATAAAACGAGTCAAAGTTATTAGTTTTTGTCGAGTCTGACGGCCACGACCCTGACTCAGACTCCATAGCCCTGGTTCTGACTATGGGATGAAGCCAAAATATCTATCAACTAAATACAGCGATTTGTGTAAAATTAAATTGTCTGACGTTTTGTTAATTGCGTTCATATAACTGCAAATTCAATCAATAATACTTTCCCGTCAAAGATTTAACGTAATTATAAGTATAAACTAAATATTGCCAGAACCGCAGCAATGTTGAAGTGTTCAGTCTCATTCTTTCTATACAAACTAAGCTCAACTCAATTTCATTGCATACGTTTAAACAATTTTAATTAGCTAAAAGGTGTGTTTCATTCCGGTCACTAATAATAATGTCAATAAATTGAACTGAAAGCCACCGGGATAATAAAGTCTGAAACCGCAGAAAAATAAAATCTCGCAAATTGCTTTCAGTCGAGGCGCTCCAATAAAAACAGCAGTTTATTAATAATTGCGATTCAACCGAGTGCAACAAGGTGCTGCACTGTACGACAAATGAATTTTGAATGAGCGCACTTCTTTTTCCGATGAAAAAAGTTTCATGTTTCACGAAGGGTGCAATTTAATCATTTTAAAGTGGAGAAGAGTGTTATCGCTTTATAGTTTTGCATTATAAACACATCTCTAGCGCAACAGAAGAAAATTGTCCAATGTTTTTAATTACAATGTAAAATTATTTTTTTACTCAACAACTTGCGACACGAGTTTCGCTTCTTTAAGAAGCGTCATCAGAAAGATCATTGCAAAGTTTACGAATAATATAAAAAAATGAAAAATAAAAGTCGGCGTTGTGTCTTTTTCTACTAGACAACTAGACACAAGAAGAAGATACGATACAAACATCAATAACACAAATTACAAATATAAGGTACAGAAAAAATGACATGCACAAATGCTGTAACGATACTGTTCACCGTTTGGGAGAAGTTCTTTTGACAGTCAGAAAAACACACGTATTTTCTGTTTTATTTTATATATTTAATTGTTAATACATTGTGTGGCTGTGAAGTGATATTAAGTGGGGCGATTTTTATTGCAGAGTATTAATCCGGCAACGGGATTTTATCTACCATCGCATTTACCTTTCTCACTCTTCTCTACCTTTTCTATGCAGTGCCATCATTGCGTTGCGACCCAAATGCAAAATGAGCATTTTACCCATAACACAGATTCTCAAACGGCTTGTAATATGAAAATATTATTAAGAACCTTGATTCGTCGTACTTAAATTGTCAATTGGCTTAATTTGATCTATATCCATATTTATATTCTGGTCTAGTTGGTTAGAGCTTGCTCTACCGACAATGTAGGTCTGAGTTCGATTACCAGTTGAGTCAATACATATCAAACTTATTTTTTTAAATTTAAATTTGAGATCTAACGCATGGGTGTTTGGTATGTCAATTTACCTCGAGAGTGGTAACTTCAAAACATAAATAGTTTTTAGCAAGAGAAAAATTTACTTTAGTTCATAGTTAAAAAAAACAAACAATTAATAACGCCATTTCTTATGTCAGACGGTAATAAAGAACAGCCAGTATTTATCATTTCATTATTTTCATCCGATTGCAATATAATAATAAAAAAGTTCGGTATTTTAATTTGTCGCTTTTTGCATTATCAGTATAAAAAATATTCCTACTTCTGCTGTAGAACTTTCTTCATAAACTGTGACAAAGAGTTCTAGTCTATCAGTATAAAATTTAGGATGCCGGAGATATTTTGTTACTTTGCCAACCATTATATTCGATTTAAGACATGTAACGCGGAAATATTCTCACTAAATTTATATGATACAGAGCGTTGAAAAGCCTAAAGTAGAACCTGCTTTTTATTTTTATATCTTGTGTTCAAATTCTTGTCATATTTTATGTCCTACATTTAAGAACAGATATAGTTTTAATAAACGATTTTTTCTAGCGTTAGTGTGACGAAGGATAGATATTTATATTTTATCGAAATAATAATAAAATATAACAATTTAATGAAAAAAACGGCGTTGCTATTTTCACTTTTGAAAGTTTGACAAAGCTTTTATTTAAGAAGCCTTCTCTTAAGCGGAATGTCAGTTTAATAAACTAACTTTAATAATTCTCGCTTTAATTCCATTTGACTTTCTAGGAGCAAAAGGATTCTCAACAAACTATAGGACTAACTCTCTGACTTATATTAAATAATATCAAGTACATCTGTAGTTTTCAATTACACGTTTAAGAAACTCGTACAAAGAAATAACCATCAAGGAGTTTTAATTATGCCATTCTGCACAATTTTTATTTTATACACAAGAAAACTTACAAAGTTAAGTGTGATAAAGCGACATATTACATGGCGAAATTTGTTGATAGTTGTATGGGTTATTTACGACCGTTTTCATAAATGGATAAAAAAATATTATATTTAACGACATCACTATAAACATGACATTCCTTGACAGTGATTACAAAACGGCTGAAGATAGTCGTTTTCTTCGCTGAATGTCTAAAAAAACACTTATTTCTAGTTATTTAGAAAGCAAGTGATGTGTAATATTATAAGAAAGATAGTGAATTAAACAGTTTATTATATTTTGATTGATTCACTGTATAATTGATAGATATCATTACTAAACCACTTAAAAAACGCTAATGTTACTGATAATAAGTAATCACTTCAATTTAATTTAATTTACTTTAAATAGTCCCATATTTTTTATCGTTCCAAGAAACACTTAAGTCAATTTATTACTTCTGAATTCTGCTTTTCTTTTCTACCAGCCGGATGGATTCCTCCGTCTTGGAAGGCCACTAGGATGTACTCGGCGGAGCTACTGGACGCTGGAATGACATAGGAGGAAATAAAAAGACTGGCGGAGGACAGAGTATCTTGGAGGAATCACGTATTGGCCATATGGGATTAGGGAGCGGATATGAAAAAAATATTACATTTAATTCTATATTTTTTTTAACCAAACATTTTTTCACTTTAGTACATATTTGAATCAAACTCCATCGTACTTCGTGTGGTCTATAAGTTTCTATAATTAGACACTGATTTTTAAGTATTCTTTATGATGCTTTATAAAAAAAACTTTATTTTTTTCAATCTTCCAAATGTTTACTTATTTCATAAATGAAAATAAATGTAATCACGACATCTTTTTAAACACAATTTTTTTTAAAAAAAGATAATGGAAAAGCTTTTCCTCATTTTATGATATTTTCAATTTTATAATTTATTTTTCCATTTTTGCTTCAGTTGCAAGCAAGTCAGCGTGGTCTATTAGATCGTTTAATGACAGATTGCAATAAATGTCTTTGCTCCTGCAAACATAACAGTATAGTTTCTGGGCTGTAATAGGTAAAGATACATCTTCGATTAAAAATGATAAATCTTCATTTATATTTAAACTTGGTTTGTATACTGTATCAGTCTGTTCTCTGGCTGTGGTAGGTTTTTAGCTCACGAGGTCACTACTTCTTGCCTTCAATAACACTAATTCATCATCATTACACAAGTCACCTGACTTCCGGTAGCTTAAATCAAGTTGAGTGGATCCGCCCCCTCCCACTTACTTTCTATTATAATGAGCCTAGAGTGCTTTCGTTATGGTGTATAAGATTGATTCAAGTATTATGATTGTGTATAAAAGACTAGTCAGCAGGTATTTCTATTAATTCGTGGCGTGCTAAGCTTTACAATAGAAGAGAAAAACGATATACTGAGGACAATTGTATTGTAATCATTCTCATTTTATTATATTCTACTTAGGTTATTTGTTCTGCCTCAAAAACGTTTGATACATACAAATTCTGTGAAAGGGCTAAAATTTGACGATCAAATATTTGTATTTGCCATTGAACATAATATGTAAGAAAAAAAGCATCGCTGAAGTACAAAAACATACGTTAATTTGAAAAGTGTTTTTTTTTTATAATATTAGTAAAATCATTGACGTAATAAAAACCGTTAGATTAAAAATACTTTTTTTAAAACTATCTTATGATCACTTTTATTTATAGAAATGTTTGATAGAAAGACATTATATTAAAAATATATATATAAATTTGTACTAATTCCAATTCTATTTAAAAAATATCAGGATTGGTAGCATTATCAACTCATAAGAAAATACATCAGTGTTATTTATAAAAATCAAAATGAAATTAAAAAGTTATAATAAAAATGAATAACTTGTAAACACTGTAACATTGTATTCGTTCATCAATTGATAATGCTCGTCATGGAAAAAACTGGTCCTGACCTTTTAAAATAAAAGTGAAATTAATACAAACGCATTTATTATTTTTTGACTATCTTATGATGCTTGAAAAAGTTTACTTTGTTCAAAACAAAACTTCTTGGCAACAAAAATTTCATTCATTATTTTGAAAACCATATATTTTTTAAATATTGTATTTACATATACATATTATATTATAAAAAATATTTAACATAAAAAAAATCAAATCTATATTTAAATTCTATCAAGCACCTTCAGTCAATATATCAACTAAAAAGATTTATGTAACAGAATCATCATTCATAAATATTTTCAAAAAATCTGGCTTAAATTTAGAATTGCATTCATGTTTATTGTATTTATTGTAAACTACCTGTAAGCCTGTTGCCCAGCAACGTGAGATTTTTGTTGCATTGTGTTTAATTTTATTTAGTTTAATTTAATTTAATTTTAATTTATTTTATTTTATTTTATTTTATTTTATTTTATTTTATTTTATTTTATTTTATTTTATTTTATTTTATTTTATTTTATTTTATTTTATTTTATTTTATTTTATTTTATTTTATTTAATTTTATTTTATTTTATTTTATTTTATTTTATTTTATTTTATTTAATTTAATTTAATTTAGTTTAATTTAATTTTATTTAATTTTATTTTAATTTATTTCAATTTATTTTATTTCATTTTATTTTATTTTATTTTATTTTATTTTATTTTATTTTATTTTATTTTATTTTATTTCATTTCATTATCTATTAATTTGAAAATGTACGCAAACAAAATACATTTCGTAGAAGAAGAAGATGTCTCGAGGACATCATCAGTACGCACACATTTGTGAAAAGTGAAAAGCGAGTGATTATTTTATCGACTTTTAATATATAAATTTAGTATGAATAAAAAAGTGGAGACTGGAAGGTGTGAAATGAGGACTCTCACTCAAACAAACACTCACCCACTCAAACATACGGACCTTATCGGCTATTAATATATAGATTATGCTAAATAACTTTGTGTCTACATTAATTCGCCTTGCATTTACGTCCCTCGTACAAAGCACATAAATCGCTTGTCAATTATGTCGCGCCTTTCTAGCTCTATGTTGTTTTAAAATCAATACTTGATTTATTATAAAAAAATCTGACTTAATCGAAAAAATATCACAAAAGTAATCCTCACATACATCATTATAATCTCTCAGAGCTGTGATTGTTGAGACACGAGAATATATATTTTCATTTATATATATTGTCTAATTTGATCAGTTTCGTATAAGATGAATGATCTAATCAATTCGGTACGTGTCTTATATGATTGACTTTCACACAACAAATGGTCAATAAATTACTTTTGAAAGACGTGTATGATAGAGATAGGAAAGTTTATGCGCTCCCTAATCCATATAAATGATTAGAAAACTTTTTTCAGGCTTATGTACCAAAGCTGTTCAGGCATTTCAAATATATTTTTTTCTTTTACCGTCTGGATGTACAATTACTTCTAAAGCTGCCAGGTTTTGTTATTTAAACATATAACGAAAACAAATACGTATTTTTTCTTTGAAATATAATGTACAGAGAATTGTATCTCCAGTATCAGGAAAAACACAATATTCCTTTGTACTTAATTTCTATTTAATTAATCAAAATATGGACAGGTTTCGCTTATGGCGAGCATTATAAACTGATAAAAAAATATTTAACAGTGCTATTTATAGCCACCTGTGTGGTCGAGGGGTCAACGGTGTTGGCTTCGGCTACAGAGGGCCCGGGTTCAAATCCCGGTACGGACAGTTTTATAAAATTGATTTTTCAATCGATTTATGAATTTCTGTTCAAAGGCATGGATGTATGTGATGTCTTGAATTCCCCCCTCCCACCTTTCCTATCCTATGAACGGGGCGTATCGACAGCGATTAGCTTACCACTGATCCTGTCCTAGCCCAATCCTTCTATCCCTACTCTCTTTGGAAAAAGAGAGGTTGATCAACTGAGTAACAAGCAGTTCTCGTAGAAACACTTCTGTTGAGATAAACTCCATTAGGAGTCCATATGCTCCACATTGGGAGCGGACATGGTTTAAAAACAAAAAAAAAATATACAAAAACAAATTGAAATGAAAAAGTGTAATAAACAATTGATATTGAAAAGAATTTACATAATACAGTAGAAATTATCTATAAGTGACTGTAAATTAGCACAAATTAAAATGTTTAACACCTCTAACCAGTCCTGATCTTGATAAATAAAAGTGGAAATTATGTTCAAAGTAATATTGTGTTTTTCTTAAAATAATGCCTTTTCACCAAATATTGATAGTGAACACCCTAATAATAATACTAAATATCCGTTATATTATGTCATATTTTAAATACTTATCCTCAAGTTCTGGCATATCTTAAAAAAAATATCTTGGAATCTGTGAAATCTCTAGTCTACGCCAATAAGCAAGAAACGATAGACCGATTGGAAGCCAACTTTCACCGTGTTATTGTCAAAATACGGTTTTATCTTATCAAAACAGTACTCGAATATTGTGATTTTAGATTGCACTTAGAGCTAGCCACGGTGCCCATATGTCTGAAATCAAATTTAAACACTAATGGTTAAAATCTTTTCAGTAAAACTAAAGGTACAAATTAAAAGGTCAGAATTTAAATCAATTGTTGGTCAGAATAAAAATTTGAACAGTCAGAATAAAAATATTATACGGTCAGAATATGTTATAACCATTTTGGTTAGGTTTTTTTTGATTTCATTTAATTTATGACTATTTACACTGACCGATATGACAATTTAATATAACTTCCTACCAATGTAATTAAAATTCTGACCGGCAAAATACGAGCCTAAAACTAATACCATGGCCAGTGCTACGATTTTTGTGTGTTTTATTTAATTTTTAAAGTTCTATGTCTTTAAAAAACAATATTTTTATTTATTAATCTTGGTGGGACATAATGAAATTGATTGTTTTCTTATGACATATTACTTTATTGTACAAAAATTTTCGAAACATCCATTTAATTAATCATTTGTGGGAAAAATTCAAGATGAAAAATTGTTGGCATTAGTTTCAATCTAAGTAACCTCAAACTACACGCGTATACGTCAAAGGTCTGATAATGTGTTATCCTTCTTAGATAAAGTTTGTGTGAGATATATTTTAAGCTTTTGCTGATTGAAGAGTAAGCCAATGTGAGAATGCCAGAAAGCCAACTGGCAAATGGTACCAGACTGAGATAGATCCTTTCTTCTTATCACTCTGGCTATCGAAGGGTCCTTGTAACCCTTCTAGTGCCGGAAAGATTAGTTGCTAATAAATAAATGTTTAAATTAGTGAAATATAATAAATACGTACTTTATAAGGTAACATAGAACATATAAAGTTTGAATAATATTGTAAATTATAAATTTGTAGACTGAGATTAAAATGAATAATATTATGAAGAAAGATGATTGTAGAGATTAAGTAATTTTTTATACATATCGACTGTGGAAAGGAAAAAGGACGTAACCCACTCATATCAAATTTTACAGGAGGCGCTAAAAACGTCTTTTGATGATTTTGTGACATGCAAATTATGAATTATACACAACCCTGAAGTGCACGAATACTTCTAAACTGGTGTTTAATTGATATAACATAATAATAATAAGAGAAATTGTCTCGGAAAAACCTTTATTTCAGTGTTTGTGCTTGGTTTTAATTTTTTACAAGGTCATCCTTTTCAAACTTAAAAGCTAAATTTAGATACTTATTTGGCATTTTCAGCTTCCATTCTTTTGACAGAATGTGTGTCAGGTGGTAAACATTGTGATTATCGAAAAAAGCTGTTTTGGAAAATTGAGGGTTACGTTCTTTTTTCTTTCCACAGTCGATGTAGTTTAACGTGTCTGATCTGTGGCACAGCGGTCAAGTTCAATGGCTTTCGTAACAGGTCTCACGGGTTATAGTCCTAATACGAACAATATTTTTTCAATCAATGGGTAATCATATCTAAAAGTTTTCTTACATCAATCCAATTATAAAATTTGTTAGCCTTATCCTTCCATACCTACTCTCTTCAAAAAAGAGAGATTGAAAAACTGAGTAATGAGCAGCTCTCATGAAAAATCTGTTGAGATACCTCTATTAGGAGACCACATGCTTCACATAGAAAGCGGATATGAATTATAAAAAAAATGTCGTGTGCTACTTAAGGGTTAATTCGAAAACAGTTTAAAATGGTGTAGAATAGTAAATTTGTATTTCTTTAGAATAACTATAATATAGTTTATATAAAACTGTAGTGATTGATCTTGCAATTGTTTCCTAATTATAATGGAAGTATGTCAAATATTTGCGAACATCACTAATTAGATACCAGAAAAGGTTAACACACATGACAACTAATCACTATTCTAATGACGTCACTGCAGCACAAAGGGTCAAAACAAGATACCCCTTCCAGTATACTTCAGTCGCTTGCCACCTCCGCCCACCGCCCTTGCCAATACTTATCATAGTTTCCACGTCATTAGATGCGGACATCAGTTAAGGCGGACGAACGCCGCCCTCCACCCCCGATTGCGGTAGCCGCCCTTGTGCTACTCAAATGCCAAGCCACCCAACTTCGACAGGCTGATCCAGATTCAGGTTTTTAGTTAACCCTACAGAGCTTTCATATAATTACTTAAGCGATTACAGAAAAAAATATCTTCCATTATCATTTTAATTACGACTTAAATGACAATACGAATTTGAAAACAAATTATTTGAAAGATAAAGCTCTAATATTCAGAACGTCTATTTTTACATTTGGGATGATTCTCGCTAATTTTACAATGTTCATTTGGGTAAACCAAATACTTGTATTTTAATGGTACTCAACGTTATATCGTCTACCGCGCACTTCTTTTGATTTAAAATTTCGTATCACAGGAGCTTTAAAAGCCTTAAATTAATTAATTAAGTATCTTATGACCACTAATCAAGGTTGTTTAACAACGGGTGCTTAAAAAAATGACAGTAAATAATGGAGAGCTTTAACAAATGGTGGCTTAATCTTTATTTATTAAATGCCACAATGTTTAAAAACAGTATTATTCACCATCGTATAAACCAAACGAAAGTGATCTAACGACTCTACCACAATATGCTGTGATTAGGGTATCTAATCCCGAGATCCCGATCAATTTGGCGATTCCGTAATCTCGATATCGTCTTTATTCACTACAAATTGTGAATCCTGAAATACTGAGAAAACGAAAAGAATCTGGGATTTGATGCTTCTGTGTTACTTAAATTTTTCATTCCTTAAATTGTCAGAGTTTAATTGTCAATCTGTTTCTCATTTTCGTATAAATATTAAAATCACATGGAAAAAGCAGTATAGACTCCACGCCCTCCGCCTTCTTCCCCGTTCATTTGGGCTGTCCACTTAAGTCTAATTAACACCTTGATCATTCTTGATAGAAATTGGATTCAATAAGTTAGACTCCTTCATTAACCACCTTCCATTTGCGGTCTATACATTTTACAGAAATTTTCTCTTACATACGTCGAGTGTACCCTCATCGAAAATGGTAAGGGTCTGACATTCAGGCCCGTATGTAAACACTGCTTAACTCCTCCATGCTCATGATGCATTCATAGCTAGTTGAGCCATTAAATCATTCAAGCATTTTAAGCATTTATAAATAAAATGAGGGTGAAAATTAGACCTAGAATATATTTTCAAGCATATATACATTTTTTATTATACATAATTATTTTTAGCTTCTAACATAGGTTTAAATACTGTCAATAAACAGTGAAACTGAGATGCCATCATGGGAGGGAACGTGATTTTTTAGGATGGCATGTTACGGGTTAAAAGAATGTTTTTAATGTGTACCCATAATTATTTAGTATTCATTTTGTAGTTACTACTGGTTAAAAAGCTCAGTGCAATGCAAATGTAAATATACTCTCCAAAGTTTCTTATTGATATGCTTATACGAATGTTTTCCTTTATTTCGTATGGAATAGAGTATTGAATTTGCAGCGAACTCTTTTCAAAAAATCCATCTATACTTCTGTACGTTTACTGAGTCGTTTTAAATAGCTTCGAGTAAGATTCTGCAAAAGGAAACTGCTGTCATTACTTTAATAAAATACATTTTTTATTATTAAAACTTTCTTAGACACATTGAAAAAGCAACTAAATCTTTCAATATTATAATCTAGTAAACGATGCGATGCTTTAAAAATTATAAAAAATCGTTCTTTTTAAACTTTTGATATTTAAGAATACAGGATTCAAAAAAACTGATCTGTCAATATGACCGGTCCTAATCATATTGAATGAATGTGGGATTGGTATTTTTTTTTAAATATAATGCCTCTCCAGTAGAAATTTTCCACCATTTCTACGTTTCTATTACTCTTTGCTTTTTTAAGACGCCATGACTCGCATCTTTAAAGCAGCACTGTCAGAATGCATGCGTTAAACAGAAGTAACTTGGTTTGGCTGTACTCAAAACCTAATATGTTTTTACTATATACAAAATATATATTTTCAAATCATTTTATTATTATCATTTTTAATGACGGCTCAGACATGATTTCGTGTCCATAAGTCTTTTAAAAACAGAATTTCTTGTATTTTTTTTTTAAATTTTTAACAAAATCAAATATTTAGTAACTTCAAGCTGAATTACGTAGTAGAAGCAATATGATCATTCTTATTGAGTATCTTTGTTTTCTCACCGGCTTGCCACTGCATTATTTTTACATTAAATACTTGCTTCATTCCATGGACAGCAAAAATAACTAACCAATATAATGCACAGTCTAACGAGAATACAAAATAAGATTTTTCACTCGATTGTATTTAAATAATGTATGACACTGAATTATTCAAGTCTTCATTGAAATAATTATTTATATACTTTCTCCAGCAACTAAATACATGCACGTACCAAACGACTCAAAAATATACGTCATTCTAGTAGTACCCTAATCAATATTCTGCATCCTGATGTGGAACTGCATGCGAATTTAAATATTTCTACAGAACGTAGAAGTTCGGAGACATTTTCCATAAGGTTGTTCCAAAGAAAATACAATTATGTTCGGTCGTAGAGAACAGACAGACTCTCCTTGCATCCGAATGGAATTGGGACATGCTAGATAACATCTTATGCCCGTGTCTTGTTTTTACTTTATAGGTGTCATTGAAAGAAGAATTGTTTTATAAATTTGAAAGGAGTAAAACATTCACAGTATTTATTTCTAAAAAGATTATTTTTCGATATAAAATAAATCATACTTGTATTTGTTACTATAGTACGAAACAATGCCAGAATATTTAATAAGGAATCTTATTTGTGGTAAGTCAATTGATTTTTTAAAGGTGTTTTATGTAATGTATATGCGAAAGAAAATTGGAGATAAGAAAACAATTTGGCCGTTCTTAATGTGCATCATGTAAACTTGTAATAGAGTTTAACAAAATATTATTTTTTTACATGAAATGGTTATTACTAAGATGGTAAACTTCTATTGTTTTAAAGAGAGTACGGTGCAGAAAGATAAGGCTAGGACAAGACTAATCGTTCACCCTACGCTCTGTTTTTAGGATAAGATGGGTGGGAGGGAATTTTAAGCATCATATACATCTATGTCTTCGAATAGAAATCTATAAATAAATGTAAAAAGTGTCTTTGCTGGGACAAGATCGTGGGCACCGTACTCCAAAACAGTGGCGTTGATCACACGACCTGACTTCCATAAGTATCTTTAATTTTCAAATTTATCCTTAATACTAACATGACAATTGCTTCACTTTCAAATTAAGTTATAATATCAATCAAGTATAGGGACAAGAACTTTAATATAACTTAATATTAATGAGAGAAAAATATTTACTTTATTCCACATACCAAAATGTTGTTATAACGAATTTAACAGAAACAAAAAAGCAAATAAAAAAACAGATATACACATACAGTCTTCCTAGAAATCTAAAATATAAATGTAATGAAGAGCCTCTGACTACAAGCGAACAAGCCTTGCGTTGTTAAGTCGGAAAGAATTATTTGTTTTCTGTTTTGTTGTGAAGTAGAATTTCATATTGGATGCAAAATGAAATTCTACTTTTAATTTAATTACTAAGTACCACCAAAGCAGCTGCCTCTAAATAGGAACTATGTTAAAAAAAATATCATTGAAAGCTCTCGTGTACGAAATAAAACAATTTGCTTATGATAATGTTGATTATTTTGTACAGTAATTGTAAAACTACATCATTATCTTAAACTGCCAAGTCGTCAGTATTAGCTTATATTACAATTACTCTACTAATAAAATATCATTTTCATGCGAAAGTATATTTGTTAATATAAAAGAAAATATCATTAAATATTGTAGAATAATAATTTTATCAAGCAATCAAAACAATCTTACGTCTTAGCATAACATGACGTTGACGATGTAATACCCACCCATTTTAAGCCGGTATACATTCCAACGTTGTACATCTTGAATTGCCTTTTAACAACGGTCCTAATGATCACATGTCATTTTAAAAAACCTACAGAGATCTTATTGATTTGTGCAATTACTTTCGCAATTGATTAAACGTCATATATATCAAACCATTCGTAAAATTAACCGAGATTACCATCAATAACTTATTAAATTAGTCATAATATTTTTTAACTTTAATAAAACATAAAAACTAATTACTAAACGTGTCAGTTCAAGTGTATCCGTGCAGGAGTGGGCTGGAGAGGGCTCAGAAGCGAGGCCCTTCTTAAATTTTACTAAGCCCGGCGAGCCCTTTGCTAATTTCAGAAAAAACAATATTCTCTAATGAAATTAGTGTACAACTGCAATTTCTGACTTATAGATAATCTACGACAGCTTTAGCATACACAGTAGTACATTTTTAGCCACTGAAATTAATTTGTTTACGGTAAATTGCATATTGTTACATACATAATTGTAATAGGTAATAATCGCTTTTTTAAGTATTGCATATAAAATTTCATAGGAGTGATAAAAAAATCACTACTTTGATTAACCGAACACCGAAACTTGCTTTGAGATTAGGCGAGCACCTTGTTAACGTATTGGCAGCCCACCGCTGAATCCGCGCACTTGAAAGACTAAAGATAATGAAATGCGAAGCCTTTGTCATCAGTGAAAGAACGCATGAAATTTAAATTATTATTCAAGTTAAATCAAGCACCTTTGTTTAAAATCCTAAATTAAATACAATAAAGTACACCGAGACTAATTGGTGGTTATCATATTTTAATCATAAGTATGTTTTTGACATTCTATCTGGGTTATATTATTCTTTTTGTTCTCTTCTTATTTGTTTTTATTTATATAGGACCAACTCAAGAAGAAATGACCCATTACCAAGATCTGTAAAGGGATATAAAGCTTAAAAAATCTAAGCCTAGTATTGACCTCGCTGGGATTTGACACAGCCAATTGATCGGAAGGCTGCAGCTTTTACCACAAGACCAAGAAAGTAAATATTTTATATACGCAATGGATCATCTGCAACGCTTTGTTATTGCAATGAGTTAAAGGGTAACCTAGCAATGTACTGGAAGTTGGTTGACAGCCTCCAATAGAAGGCGACACTAAGTGAAAAGTAAGTAAAACAAAAAGTGACATTGTTTTATATTTTTCACCTGTTTTAAATTATGTCACTCTGCTAATTTTTCACTCCAATAAACAAAAGTTTAATTAAAATAATGTACCAAGTATAATCGACCATCTGCTTAGCAGCTGTATAACAAAATGTTTGACCTTAAAAATATCTAGCTGTACATTTCTCATTTCCAAAGTTCAAATCTTCATTAAACTAAAATACTTTGAGTACTCGCAGTGATGTTGTACCATTTTGTATTTCACGAATATATATTAATGAGGCTTTCGAAGCAAGATCTATTATTATCTTCAAATATCGGCTTTTAAAGTCTCTGTTTTGAATGAACTACTTAGTGAAAAGATAGTTTAATTTTATTGTACGCGACATTTTCTAATAATATGATGTAACCATCTCAAAAACATAACAGCATTTTTTACGATTTATCAATATGTTTAAAATAAAATTGTAATTGACCAATTTATTATTCCACCGGTTGATATACTAGGTTTGATAAGTCTAAGCTTGTTTTCTAGAATCTAGACGCACTAAAAAGCGAACACACGTCAACAAATCGAAAGATAATGTTATGAACTCTAATTTCAATTAAAAAATATTTTCGAAAAATCAATACACGTTGAGGTAACGTTTATTATTTTTGTTTACTTTAAACTAAAATTTTTATCTTGCAACCAAAATTCACATTTAAATTACTTTAAGAATAATACGTCCATTGCAGAAGTCGATATTGCTTTAATTTTAACTATCGTATCTCATTAATTCTCCCACATATATTTTTTAACTATTTTAAATGATGTGTAAATACTCCTAGACAAAGGAAGAACGATTTTTTGTAACAATTCAATTAAAATCAACTAAGTATCACTTATTCTCTGATTGTGTATCATTATTTGTAAATTCTTTGCATATTTCAATTGTTTATTACACCAATAGTAGTTTTACTTAAATAAGTAAAAAAATATTTGAATTACTATAATATATATATTATTCTTATTAGTTGAAAATACTCGTGGTAAGCAAATTTGGTTCTGATCATATTAAATAAATGTCAAATTAGTTCAAAATGGTGTCTATTTTTTAATGCCTTTCCACCAATTATTGTGATCACTTTTAAAGTGATTAAATATTTATGACTAGTTCTTAACTAGCGGTGATAATTATTTACACCATCACAGTAAACAGCTTTGAGCCTATTTAAGTTAAACATCATAAAATAATTTTGTCAAAGGTTTCCAACCACTCGCCGAAAGAAGTAAATATTTTTGATGGTTCGGAGACTAACTACTCCCCATGATTAAGTTTCCGCGCAGTCGACATTTTCCCTTGATTATTAACGACATTAGGCTTTCTTAAGTCTCCGGCGTAGCTAGCTACAATTTATTACAATCAAAAAGCGTTTTGCATAGCACACACAAAAAAATCAACTCGCTCTACAAATCAGAGCCACAAAAACCGGTGCGCTCGTATGAACTTATTAATTTATCGTGGAGCTTTTATTTGGAGCTTTGAAGTAGAGGAAATGTATTTGTGTCATACCTTGAAGGATTGAATTATTCGTTACAATTTTTTTTGATGCAAAGTTTGGTAACATTTTTTTTTTCATCCGTTTTTGTTTCCAATGTGAACCAAATAGCTATTTTATATATATAAGTTTGTGTATACGACAAACGTTTGTTACTCAATTTTCCTACTTCTTTTTTTCGAAGAGAGAAGAGATAAAAGTATAAAACTAAGACAAACTACTGGTTAACTAATTACTTTTGGTTTGACCCGTTATTTTAGGATTGTAAGGGTAGTGGAAGAGGATTTTAAGGCATCACAAACATCTTTGCCTCCGAACAGAAAGCGAATAGTCAGTGTCGAAAAATGCTGTTCGTACTGAGATTCGAACCCGTAAAAAGTGTCATAAGATTTATTTCTTCTAAATTTTTGAGAGAAAATTTTATTTCATCAATATATAAAAAAAAATATATGAATTAGGATATAATGTGTGTGTTGAAAAGTGCTGTAATAAATCCTAACTTATAGCTGAAGTAATCACTTTTAAGATTTTCACTGTCATTACTTGATAAAAAGGCATTATAATAAAAATGTAAAAGACACTCTTTTGCATTCATTTTACATATTTATATTATATAAATAAATTGCTTGTCACACCATTTTTAAGTCTTACTTGGTTTTATCAATTGATTTGGCATTTACTTGGTAGAACTCCATTATAATAGGGTAAAAATATCAAAGTATTTTAGTTCTACAGTTTTTAAAAAATGTTATGCGTTGATAGCTATTTCGGCTATCGCCATCGTCAGAACTATGTTTAAACTTATATTTTGCTCAGCTATATATACTGGCTCTGGAGAGATACACAATGCATCAAGTTATCCACTCTAACATCCTAATTTATCTACTCTAGTTATCGTTAGGTCTGGAAAATTGATGTTTTTGTCTATCTCTACTTCTAGCGTGAATTTAATTTTACTATGTATCAAGTAGCTTTAAGAAAAAAAATACTTAGCTGTCTTTCCGTTCCTTGCTAACAAATCAAGATATCGTCTACTTAGCGGAAGTAATATAAAATTGAATTTACTGGCTGCTTTAGAAGATTTGGTAGAACTATTAAATTTCTTAAGTAAATTATTAAAAACTGTAGAACTAAAATACTTTGATATTTTTACTCTATTACTTGGTTTTGTAAAGATAATTGTCAGTTCAAGTATACCCGTGCACTTAAACGCCTTAAATGCCGAAATGTGAAGCACCTTTAGTTGAAATCTTAAATTTAAATCTCTTAAATATGTACTTCAAAAGCGTTTTTATTTTAGATTTCGAGTAAAACTTATTTTTTTCCTAAACATGAAGTTGTCAGGAAACAATCAATATAATATATAAATAAGAACATGTTAAACATCATAAATATAATGGTAAAAACATTCATACCGTCGCCATCAAGAAAAGGTGATCAAGTACCTATTTTATGGAAAATGAACATATTAACTATTTTACGACAGGGATCAACTGAGTCAGCAGATATTAAAGAATCGTTCATTACGAATTCATTTCCAAATTTCTGCATATTTAAAGTTTATTGTATTGTTAAAAAGATTTTTTAATAAAGTATTGCATGAATAAATATATTATTTATTGTTCAGTTTCAGTCGATTTTCAATAATAATATTTAAAAATAAATTGAATATTCCGACATCCAATAATACATTTAACATCACTGCTATTTCTACATACAAACCGATATTACAATAGAATTTCCCGAGCGAAATAAAAATACAGGTAAAAAAAGCCTAATTTGTAATTGATAGAAAGAAAATTACGAAAGTTCATATTCGAAAACAAAAAAAAATATTTTTTTAATGCTATACGTATGTCTGCAATTTACAAAGAAAATCTTTTTTAACTGTAATCACTGGCATCACGTGGGACTTGGGGTGGAGCAGTTATTTTGTATTTAATAAACGTTATTTATATTTCATGACTCAAACCTATATTTGTATTTTACTATTCGACCCCTCGAAAGGTGAAGTTAACCAACTAGTAAAATGGTAAAACTATTTTTTTGGACTTTTGTTTTGGTGTTTTTGTGGATTGCATAATTTTATTTTACGGAGATAACACTTCTGCACTGTGTTTTTATTGAGTATATTAATTTTGTAATATCTCTGCTATATATACAAATATTAGTAGAAGAGTATTAAAAAATTGAGCATAATTTTAAAGATGCATTTTATACATATTATGAATGAATATTGTGTTGAATGGTTGACGAGCTCAGTTTTTAGTAAACACACATTTGTGTTTGCTGAAATAGACATCTGTAATGCTAAATTCCATTCCATTCATCCAATCCTTTAAATGAGACGTAACGAGAGCGATTTACTAACTGCTCGTCTTCTCCTAGCCCCATCTTTGCTTTCTACGAAATAAATAGGTCGATCAATTGAGTAATAATCCTTTATCGTAGAGACAACTTCTTATAAAAAAAAACTTAGTGAGGAGTCCATACGTTTTACACTGGGGGGCGAATGCTCTTTGGTGTACAGCTGTTTTATTAAACGATTTTAATCACATTTTTTTTGATATTTATAATATATATTTTATGATTGTAGGGTTTTTACTACTGGTTTTTTTTGTTATGCAGAAAATTAAACAATCATAATAAAAAAAAAACAGATATTAGTGGAAAAAATAATGTTTTTTGATATCTGTCGTGCTAAATACAAATACGCTATTTCAGTAAATTGTAAAAAATATAAACATTGTATGCTAGTCCAAACATTCATAGTTCTTATGACACATTTTAAATTGTTAATTTGAATCCACCCTGGGCAATTTTTCCCTCGTCTGACACAAATCTGAAAAAACATGAATTTAAAAACACTACCCGTAATCAAAATATTGCTTTATTTATTCTGAACACAGGTTTGTTGATTCAACTTTATTTGAACAATTTTTGTTTGATACATTAAGATAACAACTTTTTAATGTTTTACGTCGTTTGAAGTAGAAATGATATTTACGGCATATGATATGTCATTGTTTTATATTCATTTTAATTTCGTTATATTCTAAAAAAAAATATGCCAGTCTTGTTTATTTGTATTAAATAGAAAGAAATGTATTTGCGTATTCAAACATTCAAGTCTACTTTTTAAATATACATAAACATTTAAATTCCATTTCTCATTTATAATAATAGTTGACAGCTTTTTTTTTACAAACTGTTTATATTTATACTAAGACAAGACATTTTTTTTGCTGACCGAAAAAGTAATTTTTTCAAACTTTTATTATTAAATTGTATACATTTTATATTTATTTATCACCTCCAGTTTTTAATTCAATATACGTACAAAACAGATGATTATATTTGTAATAATAAATACCGAAAATTTTCAATAATGAATCTTGCACGATGCATTTCATTTCAAAGATATAAAATCAAAGAACAAAAACATTACATAAATCAGATTGTTCTGGTGTAAAAATTAGAATTATAGAGTCAATTTGGACTGTTTTGACTGGAGTCGTGCTAAAGAAAAACTAATAACTTCGAGATCTTTTTAAAAAAATGTGTATTTAAATTGTTAAGATGAAAAGTGACGCCACTGCATGCTACTAGGTCTAAAAAATAATTAAAGTAGTATTTTAATCTATGGTTAGAGACGTTTTTCTTATTATTTCTTAACGACTCCACAGCCCTGTTAAAAACAACCTCGATTTATATTGTTTGATTGTTTTGTGAAATGTCTTTGTTTCACAATGAATATCTTCATCAAAATGTTCACAGCAGTATATTTATCCGTTTTTTAACTTGAATAGTTGTATATAAATATACTAAAAGCAGGACGCATGTATCACAATTTGTCATAGATAGTAAATGTATAAGCAATTTATATACTACATGAACATCGAATGCCAATATTTTTAGACTTTTCTTTTTCTATGAGTCTAAGCTTGCAACCATATATGTAGTTCTTATGAATATAAAATAGCATATGCTAATTATTTATTTCTGAAAGCGTATTTATCACATTGGTTTGCATATGGTATGATCAGGTAATTAAAACAATTCAATTTTATTACTAGCCACCTGTGTGGTCGAGTGGTCAACGGTGTTGGCTTCGGCTACGGAGGGCCCGGGTTCAAATCCCAGTACGGACAGTTTTATAAATTGATTTTTCAATCAATTTATGAATTTCTGTTCAAAGGCATGGATATATGTGATGTCTTGAATTCCCCCCTCTCACCCATCCTATCCTATGAACGGGGTGTATTGAGAGCGATTAGCTTACCACTAATCCTGTCCTAGCCCTATCCTTCTATCCCTACTCTCTTTGTAAAAAGAGAGGTTGAGCAACTGAGTAAAAAGCAGTTCTCGTAGAAAGAATACTGTTGAGATAAACTCCATTAGGAGTCCATATGCTCCACATTGAGAGCGGACATGGTTTAAAAAAAAAAAAAACTTTTATATGCTAATCTATTTATTTTAGTTGTATAATTCATGGAATATTAGCACCTTATGTTATACCAACAAGAATTTTTATTTCACTTTAAATTAACTGAATTATGTTATTTTCATATTTTATTTGGAATGTTAAGAAATTGCATAAAAAGTGGATGTATTAAAATTGCATAGTGTAAGACAGAGCTTCCCAACCTGTGGGCCGCGGCCCCTCGGGGGGGGGCGTAGGATTTCTTGCGGCGGCTGCGAAATTCAGTAGAAAGTATAAAATTCTATATATTTAAGTCTATCAAATCAGTGTTTCCCATATTGGGGGCCGCGGAATTACTTAAGGGGACCGCCGGATTGGATTCTGGGGGAAAGTATACCAAATCGAGGATTTCGAATTCGTCGGTGAGCTAAAAAAAAACGAGTTTCTGCGACAATCTGAGGAAAAAGTATACCAAATCGCAGATTTCAAATTCCTCGGTAAACTAAAAAAGAAAACGAGTTACGAAGACAATTGAGGAAGGTCGTGGATTATTTTTTTAGATTTAGGGGGGCCGTGGAACGAAAAAGGTTGGGAAGCACTGGTGTAAGACATATATAAATAATATATCTAATTTGAAAACGATTCACATGTCTTAAGACAATGACTGTTTTGATAAATATAGTATTTTTATACGGCCAACGATGTCATCATAACTATATTAAAGCTTTAATTAGCTTAGCTATTATAATGGATTAGAAAATATACACAATACATCTTCTCAATTATTTATACATCCTAATTTATATTGAAAAAAAACAGTATTAATTGTATTAAATTGGCTTTATGTTTTTTCCGGAATTATAACGAATACGGAATTATTATGTGGTCTCTAAAGCAAATCAGATGCAATTGAAATGATTATCTATAATTATATGAGCTTCTTATAACGATTTAAGTAACGGTAATGAATTGGTCACTAAAAATGTCAACGTATTAAGCTCTAAATTTTTTCATAAAATGAGTTTATAGCTATTTCCACGTGCGCCATCGTCAGAACTAGTTCTGTAGAATGATTATGTGGTCTCTAATGCAAATTAGTTTTTATTTAAATGATTATCTATAAGTGTATTAGCTTTTTGTAACGATCTAAGTAACGGTGATGGATTGGTCATCAAAAATTTCAACGTATTTAAAATGAGTTTATAAAAAAATGTAGAGTTAAATACGTTGTCATTTTTTACCTTATTGCAATTGAGTTCCAGCAATTAAGTACCAATTCAATCAATAAAAATTTCATTGGTTTGTTGTTCTAGTTAATTCAGCTTTAGGATCTTTACTAAAAATATGTAAACACAGAATTATTAAATAATCAAACACTTCATATGACGTTCTCAGTTAAGTGGAAATTAAAAAAAACTGTAATATTACCAAAAATTAAGTTTATTAATTTGTTCTTTTATTAACATTAATTTCCACATGAGAAAGGTTTGCAAATCTGTATTAATAACTTCTCTATACATAGCAATAATCTGACGATTTGAACAAATTCATGGATCTATTATTCAAGCGACATTTCTACGACAATGTTTAACATGGAATAATAATAATTCTCCTGGCATTGTTACGTAGCAACTAGATGGCAAACAATATACCTACTTCTCGTATTTCAGTGATTCTTAATCAGGGTCCCGCACCTTCCGCTAATACAAATGTGCACTATGAAGAATCTTATCGACTGTGGAAAGGAAAAAGGACGTAACCCACACATATCAAATTTTACAGGAGGCCCAAAAAACGTGTTTTGATGATTTTAGGCCATATGCAAATTATGAATTATACACAACCTTGAATTGCACGGAGACTTTTAAGCTGGTGTTTAATTGACATAATCTAATATTATTAAAAGAAATCGTCTAGGAGAAATCTTTATTTCAGTCTTTTTTCTTGGTTTTAGTTTTTACAAGGTCATCTTTTTCAAACTTAAAAGCTAAATTTAGATTATAATTCGGTATTTGCAGCTTGTATCCTTTTGATAGAACTTTTATCAAGTTTGATACATTGTGACTATCGAAAAAAAGCTGTTTTGAAAAAACTGTGGGTTACGTCCTTTTTCCTTTCCACAGTGGTTATCAAGATCTTGTATAGATTCACTTCTAGGTCATTATAGATTTAAATGTCTAAAATATTTTAATTATCGTACTTTGTATTGCTTAGTAAAAACACAGTAATTACATGTTGAATAGTTTCTTGATTTGATGAATAATTGCTTAGACACTTACAAATAGAAAGACAAATCTTGAAATCACGTTGAAATTTGAAAGTTTTTCCAAATTATTAATTTTTGTTTCGATGTTTTCTTGACGCCACAGTTCTAGTAAAAATCACAAGCATATCGCATTTGTACACAAATTTATTTGTCTATACACAGAAGCGCCAGGATTGGAAATTCGCCATATTTTATAGTTAGGACGTTTGAAGTAAAACGTACCTAGCAACATATTGTGTTTGGTTTATGCTACACTAACATGAAAAATCTGATATTAGAGGAATATTTTTTTTTATCCATGTTCGCTTCCAATGTGGAGAATATGGCCTCCTAATGAAAGTATCTCAACAGAAGTTTTTTCTACGAGAACTCTTTGTTACTCAGTCGCTCAACCTCACTTTTGTTTAAAGTGAGTAATAGGGAGAGAAGGATAAGGCTAGAGCAGGACTAGTGGTTAACTAATCGCTATTGCTACATCCAGTTATTAGAGGATCAGAAAAATGGGAGGAGAGGAAATAATGTTAATTTACATCACAAACACACAGTCTTTGATCACTACTTTGAATTTAATAATTCTCAAATTCACTGTGATCTGACCGGAAATCAAACCCAGACCTGCGCGATCGGCAGAGCAAGCTCTGGGCCACAGCAGGCGACAATTGCTCTCGGTTATTTGAAAAATTGTGAAAATGATTTTTTTATTATTTGTAAATGTAAATGAGTTCAACAAATCTAATAGCATTGAGAAGAACTTTAAATTTTTTCATCGATATTGCTTCAGATGTTAAAATGTATGAGTGGACGTGAATAAGTACAATTGATTTTGTTAGCTTCCAATAGACTTTACTATCAAGTTTTCTTTATTGTTTTTACTTTGAATTCATCCTTTGTTATATTATTGCAAAGGTAAGAACTTCTTATTTGTAATCTGTTGTTGTTTTTTTTTCATATAAATAAAGTGAATAGTCCATAATCGATATTGCTTCAGATGTTAAAATTTATGAGTGGACGTAAATAAGTACAATTGATTTTGTTAGCTTCCAATAGACTTTACTACCAAGTTTTCTTTATTGTTTTTACTTTTAATTCATCCTTTGTTATATTGCAAAGGTAAGAACTTCTTATTTGTAATCTGTTGTTTTTTTTTTCATACAAATAAAGTGAATAGTTTATAATCTTATCACATTTTTTTTCTATCGCTAGCCTGCTAATGCGCTTTAATTGGATAGAGAGAAAAAAATATGTTGGATCAAATTTTACAATGTAGAAATAGATTTTTTAAAAAAGTGCATATTGTATGATATACAATGCCGAAAAGAATTAAGCATATAAACGAGGCAGCGTACCGTCAAATGTTTAGAATTTCTGTCGCATACGATACGAATGAGCAAATATTTCCACTGACTCAGTTTCATCTGATACGTATAATTTGTACAAGAGAGAGCGTGTCGTTTGACAGACGTGCATACTAAATACCACTTGAAGTAGCAACGAATACTGAATACTGATGAGTTCATTATTGTTGAAATTTTTTGGGGAAACATTGCATACGCAATCAAAATTAATTGAATAATTTTCGTATTGCTAATTTTCATCTTAATATTATTTACCGTATATCTGAGTAATCAAGATACACGAACACATCATTTTTCCTTCTGAGCGCCAAAAATGGTTGTAAACAAGTTTTGATACTAAATATCTCTTGATTTTTCATAATATGGATATCAAAATCATGTAGATTTGAAAAATCTTCAGTCTGTTTGTAATTGTTATATTTAACACTCGTCAACGTCATCAAGTGTTGGTAGATAACCAACTGATAGTTTGGAATGATCAGTAAATTAATATTTTAACTATATTTTTAATATTCTAGTCTATACTAGATATTTTATCTAGCAAAGATAGATGTATGCCAATTTGATATAAGTAATGTTCGGGATAAATTAATGAAGAAATTCGCGGGATTATAATTTTTTACAGATAATTATCATTGACAAAATAACTTGTATAAAAATGTATCTACTGAGTCAATTCAGACAATTTTTTTTTAAACATAAACTTTAATGTGCACTTATATTAATTTTGCTTGTACGAGACGGTTGGTTAGTTATAACCTTTTCATCATCGAGTGTGTTAAAAAATACTCGTTTTTAAAGAAGGCATTGTGGCAAAATTTTAGAATAATTAAAACAAAAAATTATCCGAAACCACTTCAGAGAAGAAGATATTAGCACTCATATGGTATCTGATTTTAGTTTAAACGAATAAAGGGGGGGACAGGGCTTATTGAAGTTATATTATATTGTGAGACTGTAAGAAAGCATGATTATTGTTGTAGTACCGATTTGAAAATAACGTCGAACGACTGACTTACAAGCAATTATCATAAATCGGGTAAATGGTTGATTTTATGTACACGTATGTATGATACATTTTGCAGCTAATTTAAAATGATACTATATTTACTTCTAGTGTTAATCGATTTGGCATTTTTTTATAAGTGTATACTATTATCATCAGAAAAAATACAGTTTGCAGTTAATGATGGAAAAATTTGTTGCGACTTTATTTTTTAAATCTATGTCCGGTTCTAATGTGGAGAATATGGCCTCCTAATGGCGGTATCTCAATACATTTTCGCTCAACCTCTCATTTTCAAATAGAGTAGGGATAGAAGAATAGGACTCGTGGTTAGCTAATCGCTCTCGCTACGCCTGTTTTAGGAAAGGATAAGTGGGAAGACTTTCAAGGCATCAAATACATACATACATGCATTTGAACAGAAATCAAAATGTCGATTGAAAAAATGCTGTTCTTACTGGGATTCGAATTTCGAGTCCAGTAACAAAATACGTTTAAAAAAAGATTTTGTTTTTATCAAAAGTCTATTTTTCCTCGATAGCAATAAATTATATTAATTCATAAGTAAAGAATATTTTACACTTATTTCAAATTATAAACATATTACAGCATAAAGTTAGCATGAGTTATGTGAAATGCTCTTTCTCTCTCTGTATACTTAATTTTTCATCCGGAAAGATCTTTTTGGTACATTTCAATTTTAAGCTTGACTTATTTCGACAAATTATTAAAGAAATACTGTTTGTTCAGTTGAAAAAGTGATCATAAAAAGATTTTTTTCTCCTAATAAATTATCACTCTAAATTTATCTACGTAAATTATGTTATTTAAATAAATCCATTTAAAGAAATAAATCGACTCAGTATAATTATTTATGTGGTTGCGTAGTTAACATCACTGGGTTCGGTTGTGGTACTCACGGGTTTGAAGCCGAGGATAAATAGTTTCGTTAAACAATTTATGGATTTCTTTTTAAATGTTTGAATGCCTGAATGAAAAAGTCTGAAATTCACTCCTAATACATCCAATCTTAAAAAAAGCGGAGAATAGCGAGTGCGATTAGCTAATTAGCAAACCACTAGTCATGCCTTCATCCCATCTTTATTTATTTACTGTCTTCAAAAAGAAAAGTGTGAAAACTGTTTAGTAAGCAGTTTTCATAGAAATGTCGAGATGAACAACGTATGCTTCACATTGGAAGCTGAAATAAAAAGTGTGATTCTTAGCATTTTTTCTAATCATAGTCTGCTCTAAATGTAGAGCTTGTAACCTCTTAAAGGAGGTATTTTAACATTAGTTATTCTACTAGAACTTCTTTTTACTCAGTTTCTCAACCTTTATTTTATGGAAGAGTATGTATAGAAAGAGCTAAGGCATGACTAGTGGTAAGTTAATTGTTCATTCTACGCTCTGTCATTTTAGGATTATAAAAGCCGGATAGATGCTTCATAAAAGCCTTAATTCTGCTTGTTTCTTCTAACAACCGGATGATTTCCGCCATTGTGGAAAGCTACTAATGATAATCTATAAGATGTATCGGCAGAGTTACAGGACGCTGAATGACATGGGAGGAAGCAAAAAGACTGGTGGAGGGTAGAGAATCTTGGAGAAACCATGTAGTGACCATATGCTCCGGCTAGGGAGCGTGTGAAAAATGTGGGAGAGAGTCTTTAGACATCACAAACATAAATGATCATTTTCAGCAACAATATTTGTGAACGAATATGCATTATGTACTGTTTTCCATTATTATTTTTTGTCAATTGTATGGCAAATTGGCGTCAGCTGTAATGTAATGCACTGTCTTTCTCATTTGGAACAATACACAATTAAGGTCTTTGAACAATAATCATTAAATCGGTTGAAAAAATACTGTTCTTACTAGAATTCGAGCCCGTTAGATCTGTCACAGAATCAAACGACGTTGACCATTGCACCAAGGACCAATATATTTTAATAAATATTCGCTTATTATACGAAATTTATTCGAATATTACAAACATAAGAATTTTATATTAAATAAAATTAATTGTAAGAGACTTCGATACCTAGATAGGCACAAGGAAAGAATCCAATCTGACTCACATAACATTTTATTAAAGTTACTTTAGTAGTTTAAAATATCTAAGCTTTGACCAAAAAAATACGTGCTTTGGATAAAAACTTTACGTCGAATTTACTTTAAAATCTATCCGATCCAAAAGTAATATCAGTATTTGAATAGTATGAACGTTGAATCAGAACCAACTTGCATTAGTAACTTCACAGTAACATTAAACTCTACAGGATGAAGTTTTCAAAACTAATCGCTTTCCGTTACTGGGTTAATGAAATTGAAGCAGAAATACATTAATTTGTTAAAAGCCAAGCAATGTTTGCTTTCAGATTTGGCGTACACACAAATAAGACAGATATTATTTCTAAGTAATTCAGACGGATTGGTAATATCCATTACTTGTTCCGTAGAATTTTCGCCTCTGTGATTTTTCTTTTTGGCAATTTTCATGGTTCGATTACCAAATTCGTTTAAGCACCTTTTGTATGCAAATTATTATCACAATATTAAAGCATTTGCTGTAAAGACATAGTTTATTTTAGATGAATTCGGTGATTACTTTGTGGAAGACCATCTTCAATATAAAATTAAATTTCATAACTTATTTATTCCATTTATTGTGATATCAAAAAATTGAATCCCACCTTTCCAATCCATAAGTAACCTGGCGTAGCGAGAGTGATTAGCTTACCATTACTCCGGTCTTAAAAAAAGAGAGGTTGAGTAACTGAGTAACAAACAGTTCTCATATAATAATTATGTATTTAATATCCATTAGCGAACATGGATAAACAAAATTTTTGGAATAATTCTAACAAAAAGATTAACCCACCGAAACCGTAACATTTAAATTATTTTACTTTCAAATTTTAAAAAAGCTTCATACAACAAATAGATTTGTTACATTCAACTAGTAAAGCTCTTTAAACCACGCTTTCAAAAAACAAATACATGCCGTTAATAATTTATGAATCGTTATAATCCGTAACAAATCACTTTGTTTTGGAATGAAAACTCATATTTATATCAATTAAATGCAAGAGAAAGCAGGATTACAGTGTTACTCAACTTTTCGGTACATTCAAAAAACTGTTTTTTTTTGTTATGTTAGAACAATTTAGTGATGTGATCACACATCAGTTGTAGCGTATTTTTCAACATTGTAATACAAGTTACACTTTTTTCTCGATAACTTACATAGTAGATCTTTTCAGAATTAAATAAACTTATAAAGATAACAACAAGTTGCGTGAAATCTTAGTACAAAAAATATGTTAAAAAATATTTTTAAATAACCAACCGCTATAGGTTCGCCGGTTAGCATGAAGGCCAGTGTCGTGTGAAGCTTGGTGTCAAAACTCATGATATCATTTTTTTAAATTAGGTATTGTGTAGGTACCAAAAAATAATTGGTTATTAAACACTGTTAAAACCACTGCCAAATATCACTATCGGCGTCTAAGCTCACATTTTTAAAAGAATAAGTTTTACTTTTATTGCTATAAATATATTCATAGTTATTTATAACTTTCGTTGTAGTGACGAAAAATTCTGTTGTGGTTTTTTTGTGATTTTTTCAAAATTCAATATTTGAAAAATCTTAGTTATGCTTTTAAGTCAAGTCTGGCCAAACCAAATTGTATCCCGAGCCGCATTGACGATCTAAAAATTTTCCAAAGGCCACACATATGTACTCATTCAACTCAATGCGGACTGTCTGGGACACACAGCTGTACTCGATTAAAACCAAATGTCACTTGTTCAACGCTTGCATTCTGCCGGTAATGCTTTACGGTTGCGAATCATGATGCCAGGTGCCATGGCACCTGACGAAGACTCAGAAAAACAGTATACTGAGCTTCGAGAACAGATGCTTGCGTCGGATAATGGGGGTGAGATGGTTTGATTTCGTGAGGAATTCAGAGATAAGGGAACGTACAAGACAGCGTACCGTCACGTCAGTGGTTATGGAGAGACGTTGGAACTGACTGGGTCACGTGCTGCGGATGCCTCCGGAAAGCCTCAATCCTGCCTGCCTCTTCTTTCGACCGGTGGGATTCCGGCGTCCTGGACGTCCGTCGGGTACTATCCATAGGATGTACTCGGCAGAACTGAGGGATGCTGGCATGTCATGGGAGGAAGCAAGGCTATTGGCCGGAGACAGGGAAACATGGAGGTTCCGCGTGGCGGCCATATGCTCCACATAAAGAGCGAACATGGCCAAAGAAAGAAGACACATATGTATATGCAAACGTTGTAAAAAAAAATTATTACAACGAATTTCATACTTACAAGTACATAATTTGAATGCAGAGGTAATCTGACAGCAATGAATCTAGGTAATTGTGAAGAAAAAAAACAGTACTACAAGCAGATGTTAAAAGAAAACACGCATTAAGCCACAAAAAAAAACAAATAGACCGACAGAATCTTTGCATTTCGTGTAATTTTAAAAACGTAATTAATTACTACAATGCGATTTTTAAAACACATTCTGAACTAAAAGCTACTTTAGAAAAAAAAGTATTCGTCACATATGACCGCAGGCCGCGGGTTGGCCAGACCTGCTCTTTCATTGTAGTATCGTCAAAACATAACATAAACTAGTTGAGGCCGTAGTTGTAGATCATTATCTTCCTCGGTACAAAGGACATCTTTTTCTTCGGCTGCAATTACAATTTGTTTTACAAGTAAAACCGCGCCGATATAAGCGATGTTAATGTGTAAAAATTGAACTTGCTCCAACAATAATGTCTTCATCATTTGGCAGATCGCGATTGACCTTTTAAGCATCTCTGCTTAAAACACACCATGCATTGTATCATAATTATTTAAATCAAGTACTTCAAACAAATGCGACAGCTCCAAATTGCTAATCTGATTCGCACATTGGTTTTAATCAAACATCAAAATATTGCTTCATTTGTGATTTCGATGCTTCATTTGATTCTGATTTACATGTTTAGTATTTAGAGTCGTATCGATTTTGCTTTCAATGATAAAATAATAAAAGATTTTTAGTACTTTTTCCATATAAAATTTATTAGATCAGGACCAGTTTCGCTCATCGCGAGCATTATCAACTGATAAGAAAAATATATAAACAGTGATATTTATACAAATTTAAATTTAAATAAAAAGGTGTAAGCAACTATTAACAATTTAAATTTGTATAAATATCACTGTTTATATATTTTTCTTATCAGTTGATAATGCTTGCGATGAGCGAAACCGGTCGTGATCTAATAAATTTTATGTGGAAAAAGTACTAAAAATCTTTTATTATTTTTATTATAATGCCTTTCCACCAAGTATTGACAGTAAACACCTTAAAAGTGATCAATGATAAAATAGTTTCTCAGCTGTAACTGCAAAAGTTCTTTAGGGCAAAAGAATTGTTTTTCATCTTCCTTTACTTTAAAAGAAAGCTCAGAAACAGACTTCCCAAGTAATCATTAGAAATTAATTGATCATTGAACACACTTTGTATCAGAACAGAATAAATATTTTACCGATCCGTAGCTTTCAATAGATACATTTTGTTTGTTGAGTATTCCACCACCACCAACTATGTGTATGCAGCCTGTTTTCACGGCCCTCTTCCATATCGCAATACGATCAAGAAAAGAAACTAATGTACACATCATATTCTTGGCCCGATACAGTGCTGCACGGGACCTATTTTTTAACTGTACATTATTGTGCTTAAAAAATAAAGATGGAGAGAAAAAAAATAGAATGTGACATGCTCAACCATTTAGGTTAAGTCATATTAAGTATCCCGTATACTGAGAATCCGCCGCGGCGGAAGAGTTTCATAAACTTCGTGTAATTGATATCTTGAATATTTATTCAAAAACTGCAGTCAGTTGTGTCACCAAAAAGTGGTATTCTTTTATAAATTACTTTCCGTCAAAACTTAACTGTGCAAAATTTAAAAGTGACAAAAGGTAACTTTAAAACGCCTTAAATTGTAATACGTTTCATTGGGGTTGAATAATAAAACCTAAGTAAAATCAGTTCTTGTCACAGTTTTAATTGTGGAATAAATCTTTTAAGACGAGCTATTTTTTTATTATAAAAAAATGATGTATTTCGATGGAAAAAGTCAATTAATTTGTCATCAATTGAAGGTATATTTTACTGTTTGCAATGTTTTGTCAAATAACTTATTTTCCATTACTCAGGTCTTGTAATAAAATTGAATCACACTAGACACATAAATCAAAATCAAGACTGTTATTTATTTGAAAAATAAATTTAAGACAGTGAAATTTAGTTGAAGCTAAATTCTAGAAAGCTGAAATTGAAGCTAGACAACGCTTTCAATGATACCAAAACAATATCGTCATTAGAATTGTACTGTTAAATAAATTTAAAGTTAGCAATGATTAAATTCATTGAGGATATAATGATGTAAAATGATGGCAGCGATTAGAGTGAAGTTGGCAAAAGTACAATACAAGATTCACCAGCAAAGTTTTGAGGATAACAATCGTATAGCCATGGTTAAGAACTTGCATAATCGCCTTGAAGTCTGATGCAAGTAACAGAAATGCGTGGTGGCTTTTGGCGCTTTCTTGTTTTGCATAATCCTCCACAGGATGAGTGCCAGCTGCATAGGATTTTGTTTGCAGTGATACCAACTTCCAAAAGCAGCTTACATGGAACATTCCTTGAAGTAAATTGTCAATTTAATATTGTATCGTACTTGCAATTATATTCATGCAAATAAATTATTTAATGTAATTTTATTTTTTCTTTTATTTGTTAATATTACAAGCCTGTAATTTAATTTGTATTTTTTGTAATGTACTTACAAATAAATTTGTTTTCTGGTGTCAAATAATATTAAAATCACAAAAGCTAACATACGTCTACCTTTTTGTCTCGTGTTATTAACATTGGAAATCCCAATTTAGGATACAATAAAAGGATATAATAATTAAATTTCGCTACGCATTTTTTGACATTCATATAATCACAGAATAAATTGGAAAATATAATAATATCCACATTATATTAACTTATATACTGAATAAAAATTCAGTATATAAGTTAGATAATTCTATTAGCATTCTATAAAGTAGTATTAGATTGCGGTATAAGTCTATTTTTAAATTAACTGTGGAAAAGAAAAAGGACGTACGTTACCCACAGTTTTTTCAAAACAGCTTTTTTTCAATAACCACAATGTATCCAACTTGATACACGTTCTATCAAAAGGATGTAAGCTGCAAATGCCGAATTAGTATCTAAGTCTGTTTTAAGTTTAAAAAAAGATGAGCTTGTGAAAATTGAAACCAAGAAAAAAGATTGAAAAAACGGTTTTTCTTAGACAATTTATTAAACTAATATTAAGTTATGTCAATTAAGCACCAGCTTAGAAGTTTCCGTGCACTTCAAGGTTGCGTATATTTCATAATTTGCATATGGCCCAAAATCATATATACACGTTTTTCGTGCCTCCTGTAAAATTTTCTATGTGTGGGTTACGTCCTTTTTCTTTACCACAGTCGATATGTCGTTATCAAAGTTATTAAAACATAAGAATAATTTCATTTGATTTTTTATGTCTATTGAATCGCTGTATCGTAAAAAACAATTTTTACAAATAAAGAACAAGTATAATAGCCTTCCTCAAACACTCGAGAATAAGAAGAGGGGATGACGATGAAAGCTAACAAGAGGTCGTCGCGAAGGTGTTTGCTCACCGCAAGTTATGAGGCGTAGTATCTGACAAAACCACGAGTCAATAACATTGATTACCCCTGATTATGTGTATCGAAGCAACACACTGCTCTTGTGTTATCTTTATAAGATATCGTTATAAGAAGCATAGGGGTGATCTTTCGTGTTTCAATCAATATGTTTTGTAACTATATCCGCTACCAATGTGGAGGTCGAAATTTATAGTTTAATTAGAGATTAAAGATTTTTTTGTATATGCTACAGATCAAACTACTTTTTTTTATGATAAAATAAAACTGCTTAACCTTAATAATAAAAAACTATTTTGTAGTTATTCTACATTTATTTATTAGGATCAGGAATTTATTTGTTTATCACAATAATTTTAAGCTGAAGCTCGTGATCTAAAGCTCGAGAGGACTTTGTCTTGTAAACTTGATTGAGAGTTTTTATTTAAGATTTTGGCTGAAGGTGTTTGGTGGAATTTCAATATTAAGTTAATATCGTTGAAATAAGGTACATTCACACAAATTTTGTCACTAACGACCCGGGATTCGCCTTTCGGCGCTGACGCTTAGTAAATGAATGTTTCGTGTTTATATAAGACATAAATGTATCATTGATTTTAAAGGCATTGCTGGCGAAAAGGATTATCTTGAACGCCTGAAGATGCCGAAAGACGAAGCCCGGGTCGTTAGTGACAAAATTTGTGTGAATGTTCATAATTTGAACGATTCAAATTTAGGATTGAGAGTTTGTTTATAATTTTATGAACGAATATGCTTTTTTAATAATTTATAATTTCGACTGAAGGTGCTTGATGGAAAATTTAATGTTGGATTTAAATTATTTTCATTCTGTACACTGAACGTCAGTTCAAATGCATTCGTACACTAGATAGTACCAGAAGATGCCGAAAGGCGAAACCCGGGTCGTTATCGACTAACAATTTTACGGAAGTGTACAGAATGAAAATAATTCAAATCTAACATTAAATTTTCATCAAGCACCTTCAGTCGAAATTCTAAATTATAAAAAAAGCATATTCGTTCATAAAATTATAAACAAACTCTCAAAGTAAATTTTAATCGTTCAAATTATGTACATTCACACAAATTTTGTCACTAACGACCCGGGTTTCGCCTTTCGGCATCTTCAGGCGTTCAATATAATCCTTTTCGCCAGCAATGGCTATAAAATCAATAATACATTTATGTCTTATATAAACACGAACATTCATTTACTAAGCGTCAGCGCCGAAAGGCGAATCCCGGGTCGTTTTCCCGGAATTCAAATCGAATATGCTTTTTTACCAAGTTTCTATGAATAGTATCAAAATAATCATTTTATGCCAACAAGAAGTTCATCGATTGTTTGAATGAGATGCTTTATATAAGAATTATATATTATAATAGACTTCTTATAAGAGTCTATCAAAACAAATTTATTTGATTATGAAATAATGAATAATCGAAATTATGGCATTAATATTTATGTTTTTAAGAAACACTATGTTACTGATAATAGATTATATTTCGTGAACCATAATCCGTAGTGGGGACGAATTCCGCATAAACGCATAAAGGAGGCGAAAATGGTGCACTCGAGCGCGGGAAACGGTGAACGATGGTAAAACAAATTACTCCTGATAAAAGCGAAGAAGAAGAAAGAGAAATTGTGGGAAACGGTGCGGTGTTTGAGATTTCCCGCCCACATGAGATCTAGCCGGGAAAAATAAATGTTTGCTGAGACGATCGCCAGAGGTGAAGTGGCGCTAATGCAATTGCTGTTTCCGCTAAATGTTTCTTTTGGCGGGAAAACTCTCCTTTGACACGCTGCTGGAAGTATTGTTCGAGTAAAATGACATTCGAGAGTGGCCTTGAGAAAAAAGTTCTTTTCTCATACGTCAGTTTAAAATGCTTGCTCGATAAGAGTAACAGTTTCTTCTATAATAACATATTTTTAAGACACAAAAATAAACAATTTTAAAATACTTCATTTTTTTTAAAAAATAACAAAATAAAGCTTATTGTTAAATCTAATATATAAAAATGAACGTTTTTTTGTTAGTATTCTAAAGGCTACCAAACCACTGATTCGATTGGAATAAAACTTTGACAAACATTTTGCTTGCACTTGCGCAAATTTTACAGGCATATTAAAATTAGCTTACAGTAGGTTTTATATATAAAAATAAATGTTTTTGTATGTCTGCAATACTGTTCATATAAATTACGCCTATGCGTAGTACAATTAAATTACAGTAGGTGGCGCGTGTATCATACCATAAACAATCGGCAGCGAACGTCAAACGTCAAACAGACAGAAAAATAAAACATGCACGTCAATAAACACAATTAAAACACAAATACTTTCTTTGAAAATTGCTTCTAATCTTGTTGTTTTTTTTAATTGAAAAAGGTACTAAAAAATCTTGAAATAATGGTACAATTTTGACAAAATCCTGAAACATCGATTTACTTTTCGGCACGACTTTCTGCACTTTTATAAAGTACTTATAACGACGGAATGTGGTGGTAGTGAATGGGGGACTTTAATGATCTTCTTCTTCGGGGGAGATAGTGTTAAATACTATTTGTTAATAATATATTCACAATACATTGTCGTCGGGGTCAATTGACCGTAATCAACATTCAACCCTACAAGGATTCAATGAACCCTCATCTCTTACTTTGAATGGATATGTTAGGATGCTAATAATTATTTATTCATATTAGTGCTGACAAAAACATCTTAAAACAACAATAAAATGCCCTCATAATTTTTTCCGACAATCCTTTTACGAAATAATAATTTAAAAATGCACTTTTATTTAATAGCACCAACCCGGTTTCGCTCATGACGAGCATACTTACTGAATATATCACTATTACAACAATTGTAAAAAAATATTATATATAAATCGAATTTACAGATTAAATCATTTTTTTTATTCTCTAGCTTCTTGTAAGATTTGATATAGTTGGATGAATTCGTTTTCAGATTCCTCATGACTGTTGTATTTAAAAAAAAATATAATAGTAATCTGTTTTACTCGAAATCAGTTTAGTTTTCATTTATTCCTATTAATATTATTAATGTTATAAATTATATTTTAAAAAGTTTTAGAATTAAAAATACCACCTTAACATTGTTAATTTATTGTTGTTTGGTGCAATTGAATATTGACAATTGTCAATGAAAAATGACTTTTTCCTGACTTGACGTTGGTTTCAATTCTCATCTTTTTTTCAAACTTAAAAGCTAAATTTATATACTAATTCGGCATTTGCAGATTACATCCTTTTGATTGAACGTGTATTTGAATTTGATAAATTGTGATTATAAAAAAGCTTTTTTAAATAAACTGTAGGCTACGTCCTTTTTCCTTTCCACAGTCGATATGTTTAAAAATAATACCTTTTCACCAAGTATTGACAGTGAACACCTAAAAAGTGAGTATCATATTGTTAACACAAGGTTTTATCTCTCATTATCTATGGTATAATGTTACCATTAAAATCGAATACGGGTAGTCAGTAAAGGATAAGCAAGTGATGGAGTTACGTCAACAAGAGTTATGGGGGTTGAGTCGAACATTTGGGAACGGACCGTTACGGTAACGGTACGTTACGCATTTATGTCCGTTAATTTGTAACGGTTTGCTCTGGCAACGATTCCCTCTAATTCATCTGTTCGCAGGGCCGCACTCGGAGACCATAACGAGACGACCCAAATTGCAAATATTGCCAATTATTTGCGCGTATTCATTAGGGACGAAATATTTGATGAAGTCTTCTATAAATTCCTATTTAATGGTAAAATTTGATATCTACGTTATCATACTTAAATAGCACAAAGTAATAGTTTATATAGAAACTGTTAAATTTATTTACGTATTGTATTTAGCCACTTGCGTAGTCGAATGATCAACGTCGTTGATTTCGGTTTCGAAGACCACGGTTTACGGACAATTTCTTAAAATATTTTTTCCATCGATTTATAAATTTCTGTTCGATGGTATGGGTGTCTTGAACTCGCACCTCCTACCCAACTCATTCTTAAAACGGAGAAAATCGAAAGCGATCTACTAGTCTATTAATTTCATTTTACTCCTACTCTTTTTGGAAAATAGAAAAAAGTAAAAAGTAAAAGAAAGGTTGAGCAACTGGGTTACAAGTAGTTCTCGTATGAACACTTCTGTTGAGATAAACTCCATCAGGAGTCCACATGCTTCACATTGGGAGCGGAAATAGTAAAAATTAAGATGTAGATTAAAACGAGTAATCGAAAAAACTTATGTAATATTTTTCAATAGTTTTCCTGAATTTTTTTGTAAAATATATGTAAATAAAGTGTCTTTAAAAGATCTTTCAAAATCTTTTCTGTTGGTAATCTAGATCATATAGCTTCCTAATGGAGGTATCTCAACAGAAGTTTTTAGAGAAAAAAAGAGTAGTAGGGATAAAAGAATAGTGCTTGGACAGGACTAGTGGTTAACTAAATGCTTTTGCTACGCTCCGTTATTTTAAGAAAATTAGTTTTTTCACATCACAAACATCTATGTATTATACCAGAAATTGATAGATCGATTGAATAATTTTTTTTTAAACCATGTCCGCTCCAATGTGGAGCATATGGACTCTCAATGGAGTTTATCTCAACAGAAGTGTTTCTACGAGAACTGCTTGTTACTTAGTTGCTCAACCTCTCTTTTTCCAGAGAGTAGGGATAGAAGGATAGGGCTAAGACAGGATTAGTGGTAAGCTAATCGCTCTCGATACGCCCCGTTCATAGGATAGGATGGGTGAAAGGGGGGAATTCAAGACATCACATACATCCATGCCTTTGAACAGAAATTCATAAATCGATTGAAAAATCAATTTATAAAAACTGTCCGTACCGGGATTTGAACCCGGGCCCTCCGTAGCCGAAGCCAACAACGTTGACCACTCCACCACACAGGCGGCTAAATTGAATAAATACTGTTCGTAATAGGAGTCGACCCCTTGAGATCCTTCACGGTAGTCAACGTTGACCGCTGCGCTACGAACACGATAAACAAAAAAGAGTTAAATTATATACTTTTCTAGAAAATAAATAATGTGCAGTTTGAATAGACAACCAATTCTCTCAAAAAAATAATTTTAATTTAATAAAAATTTTAATCTCTCTTTTATATATATTTCTCATTAGCAAATATTTTTTTATCTTTACACACCGCCTAAATTTTTTACAAGTCTGTTCAAAGTGTATATAGTTTGCTAACTGTTAACTGACCGTTGTTAACACCTAAAACGGTTCAATAAAATGGTATTTGTAAAATGGCAAAGAGACTTTCTGCTTAAAATAACAGTTGAAAAGATAAGATAAATAATATGACGCATAATAAGAAATTACTTTATTACAAATAAAAGAAATCATTCAATTAAGACCAACTTTTTAATTGTCAAAAATATGATTTAGTTACGAAATTTCACAGTCCGGCACTGAACATGACTCGTGTCACTTTCCAATGAACTATAACAATGAAAATTCAACCGTTGTTTTCGTTTTATCGCTGCCACGGCAATAATTAATGTCACGAGAATTATATTAAATGTTACAATACTCCAATACGTAATGAAAACTTTTGTGTTTATGAACTGCAATTGAATATACTAAATGCTCAAACCAAAAAAGTAAGATTTTCTAAGCTTGATCGAAAAATGACCATCGTTTTATAATTCATTCATTACATGTTTTCTTTTACTTGGCAGTAACTGACTAGTTAAAAATATTTTCTTTTAAGCGCAGATATGATAAAAAAAAAGTCCTGTACTGTAGTTCTATTCTAACTCTTTCTAGACAGAAAATTGACATTGTGCGACTGAATAACAAGAAGGTCTCGTAGAATTACTTTTTTTAGGTCGCCGACGGATTTCAGAAATTTTTGTTCGCTGACAGATTTTAAAATCCCAGGAATTTACGGAATTCCTAAAATGAAAAAATGTGAGAGTTTTTTTAGCTTGATTGGTCGTTTCAAAAAAATTTACCCACTACCCGATTTCGGGATCACAAAATTGGATGGGATTCCGGGATTGGAGACCTTAGAAGCAAATGTAAAATTTTGACTTTCAGGATAAAGTATCTTGCCTCAATATTTGTTGTTACATAGGCAATTTTTATATTAAAAAATAAATGCATTTACATCGATCTGACACAAACAGAACAAGGAATTTATAAACAGGGACACTCGCTTGCCCTTATAATTTTCTTTATAATTACTATCAATTTTTAAAAATGCTGTTTTTGGCAAATTAATACAATAAATCCACCAACCTAGTTATTCCAGACAGTTAATTGACATCCAAGAATTTAATTGAGTATTGGCCTCAATTTTTTTTACTTACCAACTTCTACCATTACTGTGACGACATGCTGTACATTGAAAGCGGTCATGATAACAAAAAAAAGATCCGGAAGCAAATCTCTGTATGTATTTTTATTGACCAAATGGTAAAAACATCAATTTAATAAGTTTTATAACATTATCAATAAGAGGCAACGTAACTTCATACCCAAAGATTTTTTTTTCGTTTTGAATACTACGAATTTATTAATTGTTTTGAATCGTTTTGAATACTACGAATAGTTCTGACAGTGGCGAAAGCCGAAATAGCTATCAACGTATAAAAATTATTAAAAACTGTAGAACTAATATACTTTGATATTTTTAATCTTGTACTACGAATTTAGTTCGCCACGCTAGAGTCTCGAAGAATAAGTTCTTTTAGATAACTACATTAGTGGTTCATATGCTACTGATTGAGAGTGGACATGGTATAAAAAAATGTTCGAATGAGAATATATAACATAATACTTGGACAAATCAAAAACTTTGTGGACTGTCGATCTTAGATTATATATCAATAAAAATAAGGCTTGTGGAAATTAGATTGTATGCTTTTATTTTTTGAATAAATTGAATGACTTAACAAAAACGAAAATAGAAAGGTTATATAAAATATCAATAGAGCTTAATTATAACTTCCGTTCGTACAATATTGCAATTGTGAAATCGTGTTTCATAGAAATTTCGATTTGATTGTGCTTCGACTGTGTAAATGAATTTCTCAGATATTGCCAACACCGTGCATATTATATTAAATTTTGTAGATTCAATACAAAACATTTCGGCTTAAAGTATATTGAAGGAGTATTTTCGATCCAGGCTATTATTAAATTTTAAGAGAGTTCTTACAAAACACAAATAGTACTTTTTTGCAGAAAGAGTCAAGCTATCGTTGTGGTTTTTATTGGAAACACATTCAAAGAAAACCACATTATTATTTTCCACATTATTTTTTAGAAATGATTTGTTTAATATCAGATATAATAAAATATTATTTTTTCAGAGTATTGATATAACAAAAAAAGTCAGGCATAGTTCAGAAAAACAATATAAAATTCCGATAGCTTAGTTCCATATAACATACGTCGAAAATTTAATGTTTTGAGTTTTATTAACCATTTTATTAAAATACCTTGCATCTATGTATATCTCTACAAAATTACAACTAAAAACAATTACTATTTTCCTCTCGGTAGGCAAATGTTTGCATATGGAAATAAAAAAATATAAACAAGCTTCTTTCAGTTCCATATGAATACAACGCGAAATATCATTTCATGTTTTCGTTAACGTTTTAATAAATTTGAATTGAATAAAAATAAATAAGTAAATAATTCACTAAATAATACATTTATATTTTTTACAGCTCCGTTTAGATATCTCAAATATTTAATCAGTCATATCTCAAAATGATCATTTTTAATTGTAGCACTATGGAAATAAATCATCTATATCAGTGGTTCCCAACCTGGGGTCCGAAGATTTTTCGCGGAGGTCAGCGAAAATTTTCATTCTTTTAACATTCTTTGTGATATAATATGAACATGTGAAATAAAAAAAAATCGGGGGTTTGCAGATTATTGTTTTCAGATCTAGGCGTCCGTGGCATGAAAAAGTTTGGGAAGCACTGATCTATATAATTCATTGTTTACGTTGATATGTTTCTAATTACTGAGGAAACTCAAAAAGTATTTATCCATGGGCGTTAATTTTTATTTTGGCCATATATAAGTATTATTGACGGACATTAATTCCTAACCATAATTTTTCATTAGATTTGTCAATATGAGTCGCAATAAATAGGTACTTATAACTCAACTTTGAAGATTTTCTCGAGTACTCAACTTTTACTCATAACCACCCACTACGGCTTCACACCTTTCTTACGTTTTATATCCCGCAGCGTAACAACGTTGTTCGTTTAATTTAAGATTTCTGACTGAAGGTGCTTGGTGGAATTTCAATATTAAATTTGAATTGTTCAAACTATGTACATTCTCACAGATTTTGTCACTAACGACCCGGGTTTTGCCTTTCGGCATCTTCAGGCGTTCAAGTGCACGGATGAACTTGAACTGACGTTTAGTAAATGAATGTTTCGTGTTTATATAAGAAATAAATGTATCATTGAGTTCAAAGCCATTGCTGGCGAAAAGGATAAGTTCATGGGAATGCCCACAGATTTGAGAAGTAAGTAGTTTCAAGAACTTTATTTTATTTTATCTGAAGATGCCGAAAGGCGAAACCCGGGTCGTTAGTGACAAAATCTGTGAGAATGTACATAGTTTGAACAATTCAAATTTAACGTTGTTCGTGCTTAATTTTTTGTCAGGAATGTCTGAGGAGAAATCTCTCGAGATTTGGTTGCATGCACTGCGGTTTTCATAATGTTAAATAAAATAATAAAATTCATAAATTATGCTTTATTTTCTTTCTATAAGACACTGTGAACTCCTCGAATGGATTTTAGCTTGCCCTAGGTGTAACCAAGTCGACGTGAACGATGGAGCAGACAGATCCGACTGATTATCGTATCGTTTTGAGCGATATTTCTCGTTCGTTATTCATGTGTGGACATTTCCAAATCATCAATTAATACCAGGAAAAAGCTTGGGAAAGAAAATGATTATAAAATTGACCTTGCTACGTTTTGTGTTTTTTTGAGTTTTTTGTGAGTGATAAGAAATTTCAGACAACACAAAAATTCATTAATCTAAACAGCTATTAACTTTTCACTTTTAAGGAGTTGACTGTCATACTTGGTGGAAAGGCATTAAAATAAAAAAACACAATATTCCTTTGTACTTTATTCCACTTTATTTAAAATTTCAGGATAGGTTTCGCCCATTGCGAGCATTGTCAAATAATCATCCGGTTCTGACCTTTTAAATAAAGTGGAATAAAGTACAAAGCAATATTGTGTTTTTATTAATATTAACTTTTCAATTTAAAAATGAAACTAGCCGTACCTGGTATGTAAACCCGTAAGCACTATGATATAATATATGATAACAACATTGACCACTGCACTACGAGCCCGAAGTTGTTTAAAATAATAATAAAAAACACTAGTATGAATGCTGCGGAATACACCACGTAAAAAAGGTGTAAAGCAGTAGCGGGTGGTAGTGGTTAAAAGTTGAGTACTTAAGAGAATCTTCAAAACTGAGCTACAAGCAGTTCAAAGAAACCTATTTATTTTTACTCAGATTGATAAATCTAATGAAAAATTATGGTTAGGAATTAATGTCTGTCAATAATATTTATAAATGACCCACAAAAAAATGCTACTCACACGGATGAATATTTTTATTTTTAATTTACAAAAATCGTAACGGAGTTTCTTCAGTAATTAGGAACATATCAACTACTGTTTTTTAAAGAAAAAATGTGTACCGTCGAGCACAAACGGAGCTTCATCTGAATACTAAAATGTTCAGTTTATACTAAGCATCTGAAATGCTTTAAAAAACTCTGTAATTTTGTGTGAAAAAAAATTCACCGATACTCTTTTGTCAAGGTGACATGGTAAGGAATGTAACGTTTTAAATAATTCATTTCCACCCTTGATATGTATATATTAAAATAAATCATGGCCGTATTTTCCTTTTCATTCCAACCACATTAGTTCCGCGCCAACGTAGGAGTGTTTCTCTTTGGCCGTATTCCGTTCGAATCCAACTAACTCGCTCTTACTATGAGAAAACGATGAAACGCTTCGTTTTCTCTAAGTAAACACTACACATGCTACAACGTTTCTTATATTAACAAGACCGCTTCGTTACCAATATCAAACAGCATATTTGCATATTATACATATTATTAATAAACTTGTTATTGGTCTATAGCAGCTGTTTTCAACACGGAGCCCACGGAATGCATCCTTGTGCCCAAATTTTAAATTACTGAATTATTAATTTCGTAAAACATTATACAGACGATAGTTGTTTGTTTAATTTAGTATATAGAAACAAAAAATAATTAAAAAATATTTAAATTTTATTTAAATGTATAATTAATTATTTTTGTAGGTTATATTAGAAAACAAGATTTTGAACTATTTCACGACATGTATTAAACACAATAAAAATAACCAGGGCTGTGGAGTCGTGTAAAAAAAAGACGATTCCAACTCCAGCTTTAAAATAATTAACGACTCCGACATTTTTTTCAATAATTTCATTTTAACTTACATACATATATTATATATATATATATATATATGTGTGTATACCATCAGATCATCTTTAATCAGCCAAGCATGCAATGTCAACACTTTGTACTATTTTGTTTGAATACACATCATTAAATATTTTTTGCAAAAAAATTTCGAGCCGCTTATTTTTCACGACTCCGACTCCGGAAAAAATACCGCGACTCTGCATCTCCGAATCCGACTCCGACTCCACAGGTCTTGAATTAACACATCATATAAGCCCCTGAGAATTGAACTGAACCAAGCGGTATATTAGAAAAAAAAAATTAGATGAAAAAATATCTTCGAACTTGAAACAGATTAGTTGATAATTCTCGTTATGAGCAAAACCGGTCCTGATCTGTTTACATAAAATTGTGAATTAATAAAAACAGTTTCATGTTGTTTAATTTATAACAGTGAACATCCTAGAAGTGATGAATTTAATCACTGATTTTTACAATATATTTTTTTATTCAAGTGTATTCACCAAGTGAAAAATTTATATCGCTGAAAATGGTACAGGTAGCCTTTCGATTTAATCCGGAGAGAATATTGTTTTTTTATTCCTTCACGAGAGCAATACTGCCAGGTAATGTCGTCGTTTCAATACCAACCATTTATCGTCGAGCGCTCTCATTGTTTTTTCAAAATTACATAATTTATTACGTATTTGAATAAAAAGCGTACTTCGCATCATAATCGATCGAAATTTGTTACAACCCTAAATAAAGTTCGATTGACTACGATATGTAGCTAAGTGCTTAAAAGCTTAACTTGATTTGTAAGATATATCTGTAGACGTAATAGATTATTTCAACACAAGTAGTTTATTTACGAGAAATGGTTGATATTATGTCACTTAAGTCAAGATATAAGGATGTGGCTATAAAATAATTATTAGATCAAATACGGTTTATTTTATATTTATTATATTTTGTAAACCAAAATACGCTATTATCATTTTAAAATATATAAAAAAAAACGATTTCAAATTTGAATTGTCTGAATGCTGTACTCTTCCATTAATCGTGTCGATAACGACCCGTGATTCTCCTTTCGGCATCTTCAGGTTTTTCACAATTTCACTGAAAGTTCAAGTCCATGCGTGTACGTGAAAAGCCTGAAGATGCCAAAAGGCTTAACCCGGTTCTTTAGCAACAAGATTAATGGAAGAGTACAGCATTCAGACAATTCAAATTTTTAATTGAATTCCATCAATCACTTTCAGTCAAAATTCTAAATTATAAAAATTGTTTTTGAAAATAAAGTTGAAATATTTTCGAAGGTTTCTGTGCGAAAATTCATATTCGATTTAAAATAAAAACAAATTATTATTTTACTTCTTGTGTTTTCCTTCTTTGGTGAACATTTTATTTTAAATTGAAAACAAAACTACCAGATCTATACAAAAATGAAACACTCCTTTGTAATAATTCTGCTTTGATTTAATACAATCAGGACCGTTTTTCTCATCACGAGTATTTTTCAAGTGAAACTGGTCCTGATCTTGATAAATAGTTATAGAATTATTTTAAAAGATTTTCTTATTTTTTGATAAAATGCCTTTTCACTAAGAATTTTTCTTTTATTGAACACATTTAAATTTAAAACGATTGGTAGAGTCTGTCAAAAGATAAGTCAATTAAACAGTTGAAAGATTAGTTCATACTAATTCACTAACTACATGATAATATTTTCTTTTAGTCGGGATATCATTCGTTGAATGAGCTTAAAACAATTTTCATGGCAATCAATCCCAATTGAAAACTTTGAAAATATCCCATGGTTTATTATGCATAGTTCGACTCTAAAAGGTTGGTCTCTCTTCAAACAACTCTGTCACTTTAAGCTGAATAATCATTTTTCAGAGCTTAACATTTTAAAAAAAGTTTACTATTTTGCAAAACTTGTATATGTCAGCAATAACTGTGACTTTATTGCAATACTCCATAGTTGTTTGTATTCTTTGTTGGTATTGATAATTCTTCAGAAGTGATGTTTTTGGACAATACGAACACAACAATTTAAAAAATGAATTCATAACGAGACATAAAGTAAAGGCATAAATAATAGTGAAGATTACAATTTATGACCAAGTTAAGTTACCAAACACGCTCTCGTTTTTTTATTGAATTGGTATTTACTTCGTATTTTCTTTTTTTTGAATCCATGTTTGCTTCCAAGGTGAAGAATATATATGTGACACGGTTTCTCAACATTTTAAGAGTCGAAATCCTCCACTGTCTTTTGTTACTGTCAAGGTTGAGTGACACACTATTCTTTTGTTTAAAATAAAAATATCATAACATTTCTTTTACTATGGGTCGAATTCTTTTTACTTAATTTAAATTTGGTTCAGACGTAAATTTTGATTATTTACAGTGAAATCCTGTTCAAACATGCCCATAATTCACGTTTTTTGCGTGCATTTTATCCCGTTTTATTTTAATTCTTAAAGAGGACTGGGCATATTCCTAAAAAAACTGTTTAGAGAATTAATTAAGCTGAGACCTTCTGGTTCGTTCAATAAATAAGTTTGCATTTGATTTTCCACGCCAGTAAATATCTGATTTATCAAAAATGCTAAAAAAAACCTTCCGCTGAGGGCAATGGGATTACAGCTAGTGGTTTCTTAATGGAGGTGTTTTAACAAAAGTGTTTTTATAAGAGAACACTTTGTTACTACGTAGTTCTGACTATCTTTTTCAAAGAGAGTAGAAGAGAGAACAGAAGAATAGTTCAGGAAAGACTAGTAGTTGACTAATCGCTCTGGCAACGCTCCGTTATTTAAAGACTGTAATGCTGGGAGGGATTTTTTTGACATACAAAATATTCATGTCTTCGAACAGAGTTTGATTAATCGATTTAAAAAAAATCTGTTTGCATTGGGATGCGTTGCGGAAGCCAACACCATTTACTGAATTCACTTCGTACACTTCCATTATATTAGCGTAAAATATAAACATAAAACATATATGGTATTCCAAAAATAATTTAATTTAGTTGAAAGTTATTTATACTTAACGTTCATAAAAGCGTAGCTATCAACTATATATATTTCTTGTGAAGTTATATATAATATTGTAAATTGTTACTTTTAAGCAGTTAGATTGTAGTCGTGTTTATATTATTTAACAAGACTCTTCTTTCTTACATTGCTACGAGAAAAACAATCGCTAAGTAATAGATATTTCGTTTTCAATTCTAATATCGTTATTATACCGCACTAGGGAGAACTATTCGCTAGCCGAATAAAACGGGAAAGTAATATTTTTAAAAGGTAAAACAAATTGATATAATATGAAATGAAAAAAAAATGGATTCTATTCCAGTCATGTATTCCCAGTCACGTAATACAATGACGGAATTTCAATCTCGGTACAATTACAGGCTGTGTTTTTCGTGATTTCAGAGATAACTCTTTGGTCTTTTACCGGATGTAATAATAATAAATTCATTACATTGTAATGAAACTATAAAGCTTTGAACACGTAATTGTATTTACGCAATACCGTGTTTTCAACTGTTTTATTATAAAAAGCATCCTTTAATTTAATATACACTCAACTCTTTTTCACAAGTTTTTCAAATAAAACGATCTAATAAAATATTTGTACACGAATTATTATATTTGTTATATTTTATTAGGTAATTTTTAAACAATTTTCTGTACCAAAATGTTCTTTATTTTACAAATTAAACAGTTTTTTCTTTTATTTATTGAACCAATCACTTTTTACACGATTTTGGAGAACGTATTTTCTGTGTAAAAAAAAGAGTTTTTGTATATCAATATTAGATTTTGCACAGCTCAAGGGAAAAACTAAATACAAAAAAGCTGTTTTTTTTTTTAATTGAGGAAAAAACTAATCAGTTATATATTGTTTATATTTGAATAAGCTTAATGGTTAGGTCACCTTAATGAAAGTTGCTTACCTAATTAGATGTAATCGTTATAAAAAAAAGACTGTAAATGTTTAATTTTGCCAATACAATCAACAAGTTAATATATTAATATATTAGCTGACCAAGTTTCGCTCATCGTCAGTTGAAAATGTTTGCGAAACAAAAAAGTATAAAACGTGTGCTTAAAGCGTGAATTTTCTTAAGCCAGTTGGAATTTTGTGCTAAAATTGTTTATTTTTAAATTCAGGAACGGACAGAAAGTCTCCACTGTTTTAAATTATCATTGATGAAAACGTTTACAATTTTATTTTTACATGGCTAACTACGAAAAGCAAAAATGAGAACAGTTCCGTTTGGAATATTAAAATACCAATTTTGATTTACTCGCTCGGTTTTGTTATCCAAATTAGCCATTATTTTTCTTTATTTAAACGAATTTTGTAATACTGATATTGGCGTACCAGTCTGGTGTTGTAATCGCTTAAAAATTGATATATAAGAAGGCATTTTATGAAAAATAATTGTACATATACAAATGTTTTACAGTAATTTATTTAATTGTATTGCGAACGTATATCGTAACTCTACTTATACCGAGCCTGAATGTGAAAATATAAAGCAGTCTGAAAATGGAATCAGCGAATCGAAAAAAAACACATCGCGGGTATGCGCTTTGAATATCGATACGCCTAGATTCAATCTGGTGATGAGAACGCATATTTTTCACAATATGTTTTATAGTAAATTTATTCTAAATATTCTTTCTTATCTATCCAGAAAACAATGTTATATGAGTTAATATATTTAAAAATTAAATGTTTTGTGAACATGTTTTGTTGCTCATCAGGTTGACCCATTAAACGGTTTTGCAATCAAATTATAATTTATATTCAAAGCCACAGATACCAAAAACAGGATTAGCTTATCAATATTTCTGTCCGAGTGAAAACTTTTTTATCCATGTCCGCTCCCATGTAAAGCATGTGGCCTAACTATTAAGGTATCTCAACAGAAGTTTTTTCTACAAGAACAGATTGTTAGTCAGTCGCTTCAGATCTCTTTTTCCAAATAGAGTAGTAGATATAGAAAGATAGGAAATGACTGGTGATTAAGTAACCGCTCTCACCACGCCTAGTTGTTGAAAGATTAAAAGGTAGGAGGAAGTATCACAAACACCATGCCTTCAAACAGAAATCGATAAATCAATCGAAAACATGCTGTTCGTACTGGAACTTGAGCCCGTAAGATCCGGCACGAAAACCGACAACGCTAAACGCTGCGCTATAGGACCCGGCAAATCAACTCTTTAAAAAAAATAGAGAGTGAGCAACTGAAAAACATACGGCTATCATAAAAAAACTTGTGTTTAGATTCGAATTCAATATTCTTTACATTAAGAGGGCACGTGGTAAAAATAAAATCTTACTACCCGTATGGACCGGCTCTGCAAATTTGGTATAATCAAAAAATACTTTTTTACTGAACAGTGGTCACTTTGTCTCAAGAAAGATAATAAATTCACGACATATAGTCTTTTCTTGTGGTTATGTTTCGCTTAGACTCGCATACACAAATATAATATGCTAATACGATGCTTTTGAAAAGCTCGAATGCTGACATAGTTGCTGTCGTTTTAGCACCACTTGAACGTTTTAGCTTAAACATACCGTAATCTTGTATCTGGTTTGCTACGTGACAGTCTGCAGAAACAGTAAGAGTTCTCTTTAAAAATGGGATTAATATTTTCATGTTTTCAAAAAGTTTTTACTTGCGTTTTTTAATTAATATGACCGGACGTATTAACTTTATAATAATCTTGTCGATTTTGGAGACATAATGAATATTCCGGTTCGCAGATGTGATTTAAACATAAGAAGACGCTGAATCCGTTTATTCGTAGTGCTGAGAGTCCAATCCGGGATCGTGAAATCCTGGGAGTTCGTTATTAGGGTATCCAATCCCGGAGCCCTTTTCCAATCCCGGGATCTTTTTTTTTAGCTCACCAAGAAATTTGAAATCCCCGATTTTGTATACTTTTTCCCAGATTGTCGCAGAACATCGTTTTTTTTTTAGCTCATAAAAGAATTTCAAATCTTGAATTTGCCAATTTCGTGTCAATTTTCGGGATTTGCTCAAAAATTCTCAATCCCGGGATCGCGGCCGTGTTAATCCCGGGATTTCGGGATCATAAAATTGAACGGGATCACGGAATTACGGGATCCCGAATCCCGGGATTGGATTCCTTATTTGTGATTGATGATAAGAAGTGAAAAATTCTCGAAAATTTTTTTAAACTAGCCAAAATTTTTGAAATCCGTCGTCCAAAAAAAGATCCCACATTTTGAAGTTTTAGGAAATCCGTAAATTTCTGGCTTTTTAAAATCGGCCAGCAAGCAAAAAATTTTGAAATCTCAGAGTTAAGAAAAGTACCGCTTTTTAAAAATTTATACATTTTTGGCTTTTTGAAATCGGCCAGCAAAGCTACATTTTTTTTACAAAGAAAAAAAGATATTTCACTTGTTTACGCGACTTTTTTTAAATTGATTTGAACGTCATTTATAACAAACCAATATAATCGAGATTGGCATCAATAACTTTTAATCTTAGTGATAATAATTGTACTAATATACTGTATACAATATTTCAACTATTATGCAAGTATATCCGTGAATTTAATAACCTAAATATACCTAAATGTGAAACCTAATTCGATTGGGAAAAGAAAAGTAAGCTTCTTAGCTAATGTATGATACTATTTTCGTTTAATAACTCTAGATTTAGTCGCAAGCTTTTTTATCGTATTTTTTTAGAGCCACCATAGTTATTTTCATAGAGAAATTCTCATGTTTAAAACTAATAGAAGTGTCTACGACGTAACCTCCACGCCGTAGAGGTCTCCGTAGATATCAGTGAAAGAAATAACGGTAGACTTGCATTATACGATGATAACTTCTAGATAGCATTTACGTGGAGCAGCGAGATACGAACGGATACAGAAACAAGCCATATTCAAGAGAAGCATTTATTTTGCTTGTCCTAGTTCACGTTGTTTATACTCGGATTCATTTCCTCGTAAACTAACTAAATTAAAATCAGCTGATAATATCTAACAAAATTTATTCAATTAAAACTATTCTTATAAGCAATTTATTTACTGTCGTCATATAACGGATACCTTATTGAACCAAAAATAGTATAATACTAAAATTTGACTTACCGTATTAAACGTCAATTCAAATGTGTTTTAGTTTTACGTAATTTTTTTCTATATTTTTCGTATTGGACAAAAAAAATCTTTAGATATTTGAGCATTTTGATAGAAAAACAGGTAGCTTTATTACTTTTATTTTGATTACATTCAAAAGAATTCATATAAAATAAATTAATAATGTTCAATACAAGTATTTAAATTTCTCAGCTGTAGAAAATATATTTGGATTTGGATTTTGGTAAAAATAAAGCATTCAATGCCAAAGAATAATATGGCAAATTGTTGTAATGGCCTCTCGAAATAAAAAAAAAATACCGTATGTGCTCCCAAATCCATTACACGAAATTGATACTGTTCAAAACCCAATTACCGTCTTCCAGCAAATCAAAAATTCCATTTATCCGATTGGAAAGTAAAAATCAAAGATCGTGTTGTGGATTTATCAAAGGCAGTAAGAAATAATACATACAGTTCTTCCCGCTTTTACGCAAGAGTGAGGTTCCGTATAATCATCGTGTTAATATAAATAGCGTTAAAATACTTTTTTCTAACTCAGATATAGGTTTGTGTCAGATCGGCATAAATGCATATATTTTTAAATATTATAATAATCTATGTAACATTAAACACTAAGGCATGAAGTTTTATCCTAAAGATCTAAATTTTACATTTCCTACGAGTTTATGTGACTACGGTGACGATTTTGTCTACTAAGATATATTCTACTATACTGTGAACATTTTTTTAACATACATATTTCCACCTAGTATTGACAGTGAGCACCTTAATTACATTTAAATAAATATTTGACTTTTTGGTAATCAACTGTAAAGTAATCATTTTAAAAATATTACATACAACAAAATATTGCAGTTTTCCGTTAAATAAACGAAAACTGTGTCGTATTAATAAATAATATCCAAAATATTAATATTCAAAGAAAACAAACTAAAGTATTGTATGTAAAATATATTATATATAAGGGATTCTTAATAAAACGCGCGTTTAGTGTTTTATAATCTATTTAATACTGATGTCAAAAAAGGAATTCATAAAATATAACTATTAGAATGAAGAATCAAACGAGATCTTTTTTTAATACAATTAAATTTGATAAAATTATTATTCCATGTTTGTTATTTCAAAAACAAAAAGAATAATACTTTGTTGAAGTTTTACGAAAGGAATAATTATAGCTAGTCATAAGAATACAAAATCTTTTCGTGATATTGTAATAATACATTTTAGTAAAAGTGTTCAAACAACCAACCATTAACAAAGGCGAAACCATTTTTTATTAAGGTAAAATTAACATCATGGTTTACGGATTACGTCAAAATTATAGCCGTCAAGATTAAATATTACCCACCTGTTGAAAGCTTCCACTTTTTCCGTGTATAAACATTTTTCGTGGATATAAAATAAAACTGATGAATTTGCGGTAACTTGTGGTTTCCTCACAACTAAACTCTTTTTTATCTAAAGACATTAGGAGCATGACGGGACTTTGCCGAGGATAACTTCTCCCAACAGACATTTTTATTTTTATGTTAGCATTTCATGACGTGACCATTTTATTTTTCCCGTTATCGAATTCTCAACTTACTATAGCGGTTCAAAGAATCATAACTTTTTTTTCTCGCCCGAAAGTTTTCTCGCCGCTCCAGCGTTCGGTTGATCCCTTTGTTTCTGTTGAAAGTTTTGGCCATAATATCAGAAAACTGGTTTTGTAGTGCCATAAAAGCCGTTATGTTTATAAATTTGATAGTTTCTTAGAAACGAACGGCTACTTAAAGGATTCAATGCAATCTTGACCACAAAAACAAAACAGGGCCCGTCGCTTAAATCGTTTATTAAAACAGAAACAATAATATCATTACCAACCAAGCTTTTTTCTTTACATATTCCAGTTAACTGAAACTATTTAAAGCCCACTATGTGGGCTCTAGGATTTCTGACTATTTATAGTGTAGGTACAGAGCGAGTCATTTATAACTATCAAGTTCCTGCATGTATTCCAACTAAGTACTGTATTATAAAAGATTCTGTTAGAGTGTAGCTTTAAATGGGAAAAAATAATAAATCTTAACGATTATAAGTATTATCAAAAATTCAAAGACTCTAATTTGACTTTAACGTTTTCTAGCTGACTTTTGACAGTATTTCAAGTGCAAACACATGAACTCTCTTCTAGACTATTCAATCTCAACCGAGTACGAAATACCTAAGTATGCTCGAAATATAAGCCATACTTAAATAATATATGGGTTCATATAAAATTTAAAAAATGTAAAATTTACTTTATTAGAGTAATATTTTACAACTCTGCAATCGCCAGTCATAGTTGGTTAAAGGCGATGGAAATATAAGTTTTTTTAAGAAAAATATTTACTTATCAAAAATTTATATTATTTTAAGAGTTATCACGAATAAACGTAAGTTCATTTAAAAAAATAAAAAGTATTAGTTTGAAATATTATAAGTGAAAAAAGTATGCTCATATACATGTAAAATACATATGTTATAATTTATTTTATTATTATTTAATCTTAAATTTTAATAAAAAATGTTTGACATTACAGCTTACGCCAATGCGTCAAATATTTTCAAGTTGAAAGATCATACGAGATATACTCGATGAGAATTTTTGAAAGTCACATGAGACTAATTAAAGGAGAATTGACTTAACAAACACCCATGTCTTCGATCTCAAATTAAAATTGAAAAAAATCCAATTTGACATTGACCTTACCGGGAATCGAGCCCAGACCCACCTGATCGTTAGAGCAAGCTCCACAGCGGGCGACAATTGTTATATTGACATTCAAATTCGTCAATGTCAATATTAAAACCATTTCAGATATCTTTCTTTATTATTTTCGTTATTTAGTAAAACTTAAACATATGTATTTGTTAATAGAAACAGAACAAAAAAATTGTTTCTTATTTTCCACATGATTTTATTTTATATTATATATTTTAGTATCCGAATAAAAATCCACCGTAACAAAGGTAATGTATGTATACCAGTGGCGTGCAAATTTTTGTTTTGTCATAAATTGTTTTCAGTCAATTTATGTTCGCAATATAACGGCTTCATCAAATTATCGACCCCCCCACTGAGAATAGTGTTTAGCGGTTTGTACATAAATACATTTTGTTCTTTGTTCACAGAATAAATCACTTTACCGTAACGAACAAACAAAATGATTGAGCGGCCGCAATATCGGTCATTTTTTAATTAATTTATGGTCGTTTTGCAATTTGCATCACAGTTTTCATGAAAATGTTTAAATATAACTCATCCGTTATAAACATCTATTCATTGCAGGAACAATAATAAATTATTTATGATATATCTAATATGCTTGCTACAATTATAATAATATGAATATTTAAATTAGTACTCTAAACGGAATATTTTACGCTCCGGTAGTCTAGGGATTTTAACTATTTGTCATTATTTACTATTCGAACATCGAACGGTAAAACTTAAGTTTTAAGATTATTCAAATATTCTGAAGTATGAAAATAATATTAAAAAATAGATTTTAATGTAAGAAAGCGTAAAAAAAAACCAGCTTGTTTGTAATAAAAGTCACATTTAAATTAATTTAAAAAAGGGCATAAAATTATTCTAATTTCAAATTCGTTTTTAATTTTGTTTTTTTATTCCTGCTGTTGAAAAAGGCCGTCCAGAAACATTTGATGTTAGCTTAATTGTATGTAAGTAGCGTTTCAACAACAGCTTCAACTTCACCGTTCTTTTTTGAAACTGATCCATTTATTTGAAATCTTTTTTCAGATTATTTGTAAAAACATAATTTTTGATCACTACAAGATATAAAATCATACTTTGCATTACACGATTCACTTTATAAGTTAATGACTACTTTAAAATGTAAAGTCTCTTTCACGTCAAAATTCTGGGATGTATTTAAATTTTTAAATTTCCATCATTAGATAACAAACTTTGATGATTTTTTTCGAAAATACTTGGTGCGAAATAAGTATCATTTTCAGTTGATTATTGAAAATATTCATTAGAACTGGGAACATTTCCACTTTTAAAATATACCTACAGTTTATTTTACTAAAAAAATAATATCAAAACTAGTCAAATGATTGTACTAATATTCGAATATCAAATAACTAGCTCAAAAAGATCCGAATATTTTCGAATATTCGATTTAGATCCCCATGACCGGAAGGTTTATTAATTAAGAAAAATATACAACATCAATGAACATTTTCAATATTTTTTCATGTATAATAATTATGTGCAATTAGAGCTTTTTCCTATAATATAAAAACTTAAATGAAAATATTGATTTAAGGGACTGATCGCTTGTCTCGGAAAATTTCACGAAACGATGCGTTTTTGTAAAATTCAAATAAATAAGTTACGTGTTATAAATGTTTACATTTCCGCTTGCAAGGGCATTAGCAGCAAATAAAAATCGAGTAAAAGTCACACAAACGCGTCACGGCTAAAAATGTTTGCAAAACAAAACGGCTCATTTGAACCTCACTTCATACAGATGCTTTCAACAATTTAGATTGAGACAATTGTTACTAATAATAATTTATATATAAAAAAATACTTATTGTGTTGTGTTTGTCTTTTATGGAATCGAAAACGACTACTCGATCATGCAGCCTTTCTTGCATATTTTTATTTCCAACTGATTGTTACACCTTTGTTCGTCTTACATGGTTTTATAATATATATAACCATGTATTTATACATATTTTCATCAGATGAGAATCCTCATAATATTTACGTAAAATAGTTATAAAAACTGTTTTAATTGTTTATAGTAGAGATTTGATATACTTACGGCAATTCGATGGGTTAGATTGCTGATAGGCCGTGTTATAATAAGTAAGCTGGAAAAAGCTTATATAAAACAGCGCTTCCCAACCTGGGGTCTGGAGACCTCTAGGAGTCCACCGGATTTTCGCGGGGGTCCATGAAAATTTTCATTCTTTCAACATTCTTTGTGATAAAATTTGAACATGTGAAATAATGTTTTTTCGGGGGTCCGTAAATTATTGTTTTTAAATTTAGGGGTCCGTGACATGAAAAAGGTTAGGAAGCACTGATATAAAAGAAAGTAAAAAAATATTAATGAATGTAACATTTTTATTCGATCCCTTTCTTTCCCAATACCGAGAAACGAGGCTTGGAAAGAATGATTAGTTATTAAATATTTAACCCGTTATCCAGTGTCTCATATCAACCTTTTCTGAAAAGGTAGGTTGAGTTTTAAATCAAAACTAGTTCTCGTTTCAACGACATCTGAATAAATTTGAGTTGCTTAAAAATAGATAGGAATAAATCTATTAATAAAGGATAGTTGAAGTAGTAGTTGGCAGTCCCATCTCTATAGTTTTCCACAACAGGGCGCAAGCGAAGTTCCCATGGCACACAGCGCTTGAACAAATAAGGGTTTAACGCCTAACAAGCCGATACGCGCCACTCGCTTGCTCCTGCATCACTCTACTCCAAAATGTATGCTTCAATATTGACTTGATCATGATTGATTTATGAGTCTACCCAGGCCATTCGTTCTCAGTTAGTCTGCCCAACGCGAGTTTGGGACTGGAGATATTATGTGCACCGGAGCTGGCTAGGGCCTTGAGGGGTGCGCCTAAAAGTTTAGCTCAGTCGTGCGTAAAGGATTACGGTTCGCAAACGGATGACAGAATATTTCTAAACTTTTCCATTACGCACTGCCTGTCTGCATTGTTTTGTTATGCATTCATATGAATATAAGTTGGACTACTTATAATAATCAATACCAAGTTCAAACACATGAAAACATTTTCATTATTTATTCTTAATTGTCTTTGATATAAATATATTTACATATGGGCCCATTTTTATATTAAACATGTACTTTAAAGCGATGTTAAAGCTTTCGTTTACGTTTTAAATATATGTCATTTGTTTTATATATGCATTGCGAAATAAGTTGTACGAATAAGTATATTTTTGAAATAGGGAAAAATGAATATAAAAAGAAGTTATATTTTCTTAAAGCTTTTTAACATTCCACTTGATAAAGCACTTAAAACTATAATGCATAAGCTTTGGTGTATTTTATATGACTTAATGTTGTATAACAAAAAAATATAAAATCATAAAATATCTTTTTTATGACGAGCATATAAGAAAAATGATTAAATATATAAAAATGAACTTAAATAATTCAATTTCGTCAAAGTTCGTATTACAATAATGCTGATATGTGATCTTTTTGCAGTTTTCACAAACAAATGATCAGCCCCACTCTTGTTGATCAGAATATTACAAACATTGTCAGCAAAGGTAATAAATCGCCCGCTGTGGTCTAGTTGGTTAGAGCTTGCTTTACCGACCAGGTGGGTCTAGGTTCGATTCCCGGTAAGGTCAATGTCAAAAATTGGATTTTTTTCAATTTTAATTTGAGATCTAAGACATGGGTGTTTGTGAAGTCAATTCTCCTTGAGTTTATCTCATGTGACTTTTAAAAATTCTCATCGAGTATATCTCGTATGATCTTTCAACTTAAAAGTATTTGACGCATTGGCGTAAGCTGTAATGTCAAATATTTTTTATAAAAAAAATTAAAAAAAAAACGTATTGACATTTTTTTTCAAAAAGTACAATCTCTCAATAGCTACAACTATAACACAATACACTGAGTATATATATTTTTTAATAATGTTATTATATACATATCACTAAGACATTGTTAGCTTAATTGTATGAAAATACAAAAAAACTGTTTCTGGTATCTCATTTGAAAATAATAGAAAATCTGTCTTCATTTAATTTGTTGTTGTGGAATAAATTTATTCTTTTATACAAAGTAGCAAAAAGTATTCAGCTGTTCAAAATTAATAATCATGTCGTGAAATCTACATACAGACTTTACTAATTTTTGAGTAGAAATTTAATTTATAAGACTCGTTTTCAAGGCAACTTGTTTAATTAAGCCTATACATACAAACGTTTCTCAGACATCTTTTATTACATTAACGCAGGGCTTAAAATTCGTTATGTCTGCGTATTGGTGTAACTTAAAAGTAACCTCGAAATATTTTACATCTGTATTTAAGTCAATAAATAACAGATCACGACTCATGGAAATATTGTATCAAACAAACAAACAAACACGCAAACAAATAAATAAATGAGCTTAAAGCACAACTTGAATTTCGTTGAAAGCACTCGCTTATATATTAGAAAACTTTAGCTTTTCCTTATAAGGGTAATGAATGTCTCTTATCATCATAATATTCTAAAACTTTGGTCTATCTGAGCAGCCTGCGTTATCACATTATGATATTATAACTCGAGTCTGGGCCAAGTCAGTTGTGGGATTTGCTCATATTACAATGCAATAGCATTGATGCATATGCATTCATAGCTGTACAAATATAGCACTTGATAAACTTATCATACTGTTGAACTTTAAAAGACTAGATTGAGCAGCTGGGTCAGCTACATACCATACAAAAATATTTAAAAGATGTGACACATTGTTTTGCAATGTTTCTTTATTGCTCAGGATTTTTTGTACATCTTAATGTGTAAAACAATCAGTAATGTGACAGGCACACTTTTTCTTCGTAAAATTTAAATAATGAAGACAAGATACAATGTATTAATTTATACATCAACATCTTTAAAGTAAATTCGTGAAGAGTAAAAAAAAAGTGTAGATCATTCTTTAAGATAGGAAAAAGTGTTTGTATTTTTGTTTTAAAGGTGACACTCCAAATTAACATTCTTTCATCATTCAATGGAACGCGTATCGAAATTCTCACAAAATTGTATTAATTCTAGGTTTCATTGACTTTATTTTAATGTGTGGAATTGATTGATTGATAAACAAAAAAAAATACTGAAAGTAGAAAAATTTAAGAAATAGAAATTTTATTGACAACATATTATTTTTACTAATGTCACTCACAAAATAATTATTATATTGTATTAACAGATCAGGACTTGCCATATATATATGTATGTGATGGAAAACTATTCCAGGTGTCGCGGAATAAATTTTGAGAAACCCTGTAGCAGACGAAAGAACAAGGTTCAAATAAAAATAGCTTATAAAAATGTTTTATCCAAAATTATTTTGTTTTATCCATGATCGTTCCCAATTTGAAGCAAATGGCCTCCTAATGGAGGCATCTAAACAGAAATTCTTCTACAAGTTAACTGTTTGTAACTCAGTAGCTCAACTTCTCTTTTTCAAATAGGGTGGACTAGTGGTTAGCTAATCCCTCTCTCTACGCCCAGTTATTGAATGATAGGAAGAATGGTAGGGAAATTAAGAGATCACAAACAATCGTGCCTTCGAACAGAAATCGATTGAAAAATGCTATTCGTACTGGAACTCGAACCCATGAGATCCGGCACGCAAGCCAACAACGCTTACCGCTGCGCCATAAGACCTGACACTATACATATACTTCTGATACTAAAAACACCGCTTTTACCAACATGTATATTGGTATAAGATTCATCTAATAAAACTCACACATTTAGTAAAAAATTATAACCTTTACTTTTCATGTATTAAAGAAACCTTTTCAACAACCTTGACTAAAATATCGTAAAAATGTATGTATTGTAAAAAAACATACCGACTTCACTTTTAATATCTTTTGTTTTTATTTGGTCAACTATTTTTTAAAATACGACTAATGCCAATGTGCCAAATATTTTAAAGTTGAAAGATCATATGATAAAAACTCGATAAGAATTTTTAGTAAGTCACTCAAGATCTATCTACTCGAGGTAAATTTACAGTAACGAACACCCAAGTTTTAGGTCTCAAATTTATGTTGAAAAAACATAATTTGACATTGACCTTCCCGGGAATCGAACTTTGACCCGACTGATCGGTAGAGCAAGCTCTAACCAACTAGACCACAGCGGGCGACGTTGTTATAACTGTTTCTTACTCTTTGTGCATTTTTTTTAAATACATTTTTTTTCAAAATGTGACATTGTTGTATCGGCTTCCTTACACTTAATGTTGACCCGCTCGTAGCGAAAAGCTTCGCATAATATTGGCCCCAATGAGACCTTGAATAATTGAACATTTATTAATTCCGGGATTTCAACCGACAAATGTAAACGTTTAAAAATTATCTACATTTCAAATTATTCGACGCGCACGAACTGGCTTTCGTTAGTTTGTTTTACATGACTGTTTATTTCCAAATAATTTCAAAAGATACCAACCTAATAAAACATTTTTTAGAGAAGGCAAATTCCAATATGGATCAATTGGTTATGATTTATTTAACATAACTTACGATTAATTATTCTAAATCTATCGCTCAACGCAGTTTTTTGAAAACGGGTAAATAAATTAGAATAATTATAAGACAAAATTGTTTTTTTAACTTAATCACTTTACTCTTTTCTCTACACTTTTTGGTCTTAGGTAAAAAAAAACCAGAATACTAATAAAAACAAAATATTACTTTGTACTTTATTTCACTTTATTTAAAAAGTCAGGACCAGTTTCATTCATTGCGAGCATTGTCAACCGATAATAATTATATATAAACAGTACTTTCGATGGTTTCGGCGGTAACTTTTTGGAAGTTCATTTTAATAGAAAATTTAAATTAACTTTGATTATTCCACGTATTGTGTTACTAACTGTGAAACGTGTTTCGCCTCTTTCAGAGGCATCTTCAGACTTACTATCGCAAAGTTTGCTTAAGTAATGAAGCAAGATTCTAACATTTTAAAATTATAAAATTACAAAATGGAGGTTTGGGTTTTTTTCCTTTAAAGAGGAGCAAGGAGGGGGGTGTAGAATCGAAATAAAACATTGGTTTAATAGTTTGTAATGTTGAACGTCATTAGTAGTATGATTAAATTTGTTTGCACTGTTTCGATTTTATAATCCCCTCTTTGCTTCCCTTAAAAAGTAAAAATTCCAATCTGATTGATTACAACTCATTAGTATCATTATCTGTTTGTTTTATTTCGTTAACACTGACACATCAAGTATTGACAGTGAACATACTAAAAGGTAAAACGGAATACCTTCGGTATAAAATATTGGTTATTAAAATTAAAAATACCGGACTGCTCGTGAAGTCGATATTAGCAGAAGTTTTACTACAAGAAATACTCCATACTCAGTTGATCAACCTCAAAGAGAGAAGGAAAAGAATGATAGTGCTAGTAAAAGACTAGATGTAACCTAATTGCTCTTGATGTACTCTGTTGTAGGATCTGACGGTCGGGAGGAAATTTCAGACTTCATCCGACTACCATCGATTGTAAAATCAACTTATAAAACTTCCCGCAATGGTATCAAAGCCCGTAAGCCAACTTCAACGACCACGTACCATACAATTAATTTACTTATAAATAATATCAGATACTTACCAAATAAATACTGATCCTACATAAATATGTTTGCAAAAGAAATACATGAATTATTTACTGCCTACGCCCGATTCTCAAAGAAATTAAATGGTTTGATGATTTTTTTTATACAAGATTCTTCAGTTCGCGAATTCTATAAATATTTTATAAATGTACGTGTGTTTTTTTAATGTGAATGTACAACATTTGTATCAATAAGATTATAAAAGTATGTTAAAAAATACTGTGTCTTTGAAAATTCATATTATTAACGTATATGAATTTGATATTCTTAAGTAAATGTTTTGACTGTCTTTGAGGTTAAAATTAATAGCAAATGATTACATTTTTTAAGGAATCAGGATTTTTTAAAATTTATTCCCGTCTCAGTGAATAACATATGGCCTTTTAATGGAGGTATCTTAACAGTAATTTTTTCGACAAGAAATTCTTCTTACTCAGTCGTTCAGTTTAAGATTCTTATTTTTTTTTTTAAAAGATTTTAAAGTCAAATATTTTTAAGTTGAAAGATCATACCAAATAAACTCGAAGAGAATTTTTGAAAGTCACATGAGACTAACTAAAGGAGAATTGACTTAACAAACACCCATGTCTTAGATCTCAAATTAAAATTGAAAAAAATCAATTTGAAATTGACTTTACCGGGAATCGAACCCAGACCCACCTGATCGGTAGAGCAAGTTCTAACCAACTAAACCACAGTGGGCGACAATTCAATATTTAATTCTTGTTACACAGTCGTTCGTTTATTTTTCGAAGAAAGTAGAGATAGTTAGGATACGGTGAAGGTAGGACTATTTGTTAGCAAATCGCTCGTGTTTTGATTGTTTCGGAATATAAAGGGTAGGAAGGTTTTTAAATATCACAAACATTCATCCCTTCGAACAGAAATCGACTGAAAAAATGTTGTTGGTACCGAGACTCAAACCTGTGGGATCCGTTCGAAAGCAAACAACGTTTACCACTATAACACGAATCTTCTAAGGTAAACTACTTGTTCTTATGATTTGAAATTTTAAAAAAACTACATGATTTTAAGTATTTTTACTAACTTACATTACACAGTATAATCAAAGGGGTTTTAATTAGGTTCATACAAACACTAACTCTTCAATAATATTTTTTATAAAAAATAATCTCTTCTGTCCAACAATTGACATTATTTGTCAAGATTTTTTTTCTATTCCGTCGAAACATGTCAATTTATCAATTATTAGAATCTAAAAATGACAGTTATTTTACAATACAGTACACTTATTTGAAATTGTTAATCCAATACACACGTTATTCAAAGATAAACTATGTATATATTTATAATATTTACAGTTTTGCTTGTTTTCAACCTAGCAAATACTTCAATCCTATGATGTCAGATATTAAAATAAAGAAATTATTTTAATATTGAAAACATTTTTTGTTTGTAATATTCTGTATCCGAAAACATCGTTATACAAAATTATTATTGTACGGAAGAATTCCATTTACTAAATTATACGAACTAAATTAGGACACCTGCTTGGTCGAGTGTTCAACTTCGTTAGTTTTGGTCACGCACGTCACGGGTCCGAACCCCAGTACGACAATTTTAAAAATTGATTTTTCAATAGATTCATGTATTTCTGTTCAAATGCATGGATGTTTGCAATGTCTTTAATTCTCCTCTACCGCCCATCCTATCTTAAAAGTGGGACGTAACAAGAGCGATTAGTTAACCAGTAGTCCTGCCATAGCCATAAACTTAAATTCTTTCTCTCGTTTGAAAAAAAGAGAGCTTAAGCAACTGAGTAACAAACAGTTCTTATAGAAACACTTCTGTTGAAATAAACTACATTCGGAGTTCATATATTTCACATTGAGAGCGAACATGGTAAAAAATGATATTCTTCTTTTTTTAATACTAAATTATCATAGATATCATAGGTATATTGCATAATATTGTCAAATTGTGTTCTTATTTTGCGTTTGACTTTATGCAGATAACTTTTCGAAGCTAATTTCATGTTGCAGCAAAACGCATTTAATATAAAATAATTCGTACAAACTCCCACCGCAATTTAATCAAGCGTTTTATTTATTTTACGAGCTGCTCCATTTTCTCTCTTTGCACTTTAAATGCGAAAATAGCTGGAAATTTTAATGCAATGTTTTTAATTGAGATACATATTATAGTTCTTTCAAAAACGTAATTATTGTTACTGCAGTTTTTGGAAAATTCACTATAATTACAAAGTTGAATATTTTAAATACCAATCTAATATACTTTAGGTACTAAAGCAATGTATTTTCCTATTTTCAACGTCTTACCTGCTAGCACCAATTTGTTTAAAGAGCAATCTAAAGCAACATATAAGTGTTAAATAAGTTATGTACAAAAAATTGTGTAATTGATAAAATTGGGTCAAATATAATTTTAAAAACATCGCAGGTTACAAAAGCTTTCCTTTTTTACTATTCCTCTGACAGTTTACTGTGTATAACACACAGGGAGGCATTGGCGTAATTATACAGTGATATTTTATTTACTTATAATAAATAGATTCATATCGATCAAAACACTGTAATTTTTTGAAAAAGTTATAAAACATTATCACCTATAGTTTTTAAATCTTTTTCAGATAGATAGATTTTTCAGATGCATAGATTTTTAAGTAAAATAGTAACTGCTAAATGAAGGATTGTTAAATTTTAAAAAAGTAGTAATGATACAAATCTTTTCATTGCGGTTAGTTGTTAGTGGTTACTATAATCGAAAAAAATAATACGTTTTGATTTAGATGAGTAAATTTATTGAAAAAAAAATAAGAGGTCCCTATTCACTACCATAGCACGTCCCTACCACCCTGTTCATTTTGTATAATAAAACGTTAGTGAAATAGATAATTATAAATGCTTTAATAAGCCAGAAGTTTTTATAATCTTATTTGGCTAGATTTTATCGATAACACGAATATTTGAAATCAAGTCACTTAACAATTCTTCTTATATGTTAAAAATAGTACAGTTAACCTATAAATGGCAGCCAAAAATCACTACTGCTCTTTGTTTGAGAGGGCAAACAGCCACAAGTATTTTCTGTTTTATGATAAGAGTGTCTTTGACGAGTAAACGTATTGAATAATTATTATGAATATGTTTTCTATATATCAAAGGTTACAAATCGATAAAGATTTAAATTATTTACGAGTCGTCATTTAAGATTAAAAAGTCTTATATAATATATTAAATATTTTGGTGCCCATAAATATGAAATATGATAGCAGAATATTTAATGTTACACCATTGAAATATTTTTTATCGATACTTCAAACTCATATGCAGAAAGTTTTTTTTGTGAATAGCCATACCTTAAAAATTTAAATGACGTAAAGAAAAAAAGACAGTAAATAAATAGTTAACCAGTTGGTGTATCGAATATTTTTGTCATAATACTATGATCGTATTGTTCATCATTAAAGACTGTTAACTGCGAAAAGACAATAAAACTATGAAGATAGTTTTAGTACTGTTTCGTAGCTTTGTCATAAAATGATTATTCTTTGTTTCATTATATTACACGTGAGAATGCTGAGAATGGTGATTGTCTAAGGCGTATATTATAATACAGATGTATAAATTATATTTCTGAATGGTTAACGAATTTCATACAGGGTGTTCGTGACAACACAAACACAGACTAACACCTAACGTCTGATGTAGATTCATTGTATAAGCCAAATACATTACCGAAGCGTATATAAAAGGGGGTTAAGGTGGTAAAATAATTAATTTCGAATAAATAATAAATTTTAAAACGCGGTAGAAATGGTATGAAAAAATCTACTGTGATTGTGTCAACTCTCAACTTAGTGGCTACATATTAATCGTGCTCGCAATTAGAATCGCTTAAATTTAGCGATATTTATTTTCAACGATAATTTAGACAAACTCATTTGAGACACAGAGATCTAGAAAACCTATCCTAAGATCTTTAATAATATGTTAATAATTTTCATTTTCATCTTTCCAGGATGTGAACCCGAAACCATTTAACTGAGAGGCTACAGGGGGGTTGACTTTATAGCATCCAAAAGGACGATAGGATTGAGAATTTTTTGGATTAGAGAATTTACGGATTTCCCAAAACGAAAAGACGTGAGACCTTTTTTTAGCTCTTTCAAAATTTCCTTTTTTTTTAAATCTCAGGGATTGGAGGCTCTAGTTGGCATTATCGGTTCCAAAATATATAATGTTATTTTGCGTAATATTAAATACATATCTCCAGATTTGTGAAATTATACCTATGAATAGAATTACAGCCGCCTCACTTTAGTTTTACTGTTACCAACTGAGCGAGATACTAATCGGCACGTGTCATACCCATGCATTAGGACTGTATTTTATTCGTTTTGTCACGCTCAGTCAGCTAGCGCTGTCCCGCATAACGCTTACACAAGTACAAACGAATGTCCGGTATCGAATATGACTAACCAGATAATAATAACTCTCAAATTTATTATATTAAATTTGTGAGTTTAAATAAGTGAGCAAAATATTTCATGTCTTATTTTATAAGCTAACATAGTGAAAATCTTTCGTACATCAGATTGAACTAAGAAAATAATGATGAATTTTCTGTATGGAATAATATTACAATTTTACTAACGCCACTGGTGTGACTTGGAACATAGTGAATTGAATGCATTGCATTTCTGCGTCGACAATTAGACTAATACAATCACCATCATTGCGAGGCAATTACGTTTGTATGCATAATCGCTGTCATTTGCCCCGTGGCACATGATTCGAATTTCACTCTAGCGGAATATTTTCAATTCAATCGCGGATCACATTTCGTGAAATTACCAATTTTGTTCAACCTATAACTATCACGTCATGGAATCGAACCAAGCTTGTATAAAGTATATGCGAATAATTCAATTAAAAAATTCGGAACTAAGCAGACAAACAAAAAATAGGTTGCCTCGTACTGATGTCATAAATACGCCGATTATTATTTCTAAATTCGGAAATTGAAGACCAATTTAGCTGAACTGGTAAATTGGACGAAAATACGGAAACAGTTTTTAAATCATCATTCTTTTAGTATTGTTTTATTTTGATTTATGGTTCGTGGTAGCAGTTTTGTGCGGAATCTAGTGACGTTTCTAAACCCTTAAATATTTCTTAAGAAAAATAGTAAGAGAAATTCTTAAACACCATAACAAGAAAGATTATTGTACACGACAATATCATAATAGAATGGTTACAATTATGTATTTTCTTCGCAAAGCATATTTGAGTAACTGATTAAGTCAGTATTACGTCAAAGATATTATATTATAATAAAATATCATAGTTGTGTAATTGTAGTAAAAAAATCATCAAGCCATGTCTGCCACCATTTTCAAAAAATAATTAAACAAGTTTATAGCAGCTGACTGAATTTCAGATTATAAACAATGTAATAATACATTAATTTAACTGGATGAATATTGTTATAGCCGCCTGAGTGGTCGAGTGGTCAACGTTGTTGGCTTCGGCTACGGAGGGCCCGAGTTCAAATCCCGGTACGGACAGTTTTATAAATTGATTTTTCAATCGATTTATGAATTTCTGTTCAAAGGCATGGATGTATGTGATGTCTTGAATTCCCCTCTCTCACCTATCCCTACTCTCTTAAGAAAAAGAGAGGTTGAGCAACTGAGTATCAAGCAGTTCTCGTAGAAACACTTCTGTTGAGATAAACTTCATTAGGAGTCCATATGCTCCATATTGGGAGCGGACATGGTTAAAAAAAATGTTTAAGTAAAAAGTTGACTAATACTCAAAATACTGTTAGTAACTTTAACAGGATGGTTTTCACCGAAATTCAAAATGATCAGTTATATAAGTTATGTATGTCGAAGTTTTATCGCATTTTAAAATGTCTTTAATGAATTTCGATAATTTTTACGGTGTTTACTGTCAAAACTTGGTGGAAAGGTATTATATTTTAAAAAAATATTCTTTTGTTCGAATTCTACCTTTATTAAATAAGACCAGAAACGGTTTGGATCTGACGAGCAACTGATAGGAAAATATAATGTGACAATTAGGGCTTGTTGGTTTTAAAAACCGGTTTTTCGGCAAAAATTGTGACATTCGAAAACCGGTTGTGCCGAATTTTCCATTAATGAGTCTATAAACAAAAGGACAGAAAATTTGGATCTTTTATTTGATGGCTTAAAGACCACATACCTCACATCATTACCCAGCGAAAGGGTATTTTCGATATCAGAAAATTGTGTTATAGTGGACGCTTTGTGTTTTCTTACATCATATTTTTTGAACAGTAACACCAAATAACTTCTTCTTGTGTATTATTATGTATATAAAAAAACAACATGAAAAAATGAACCTTCTCTCGCTATTTCAATTGAATTCTCCATTTTTTGTAAAACTTCGAAAAATTGATAAAACCGGTTTTAAAACAATATTGACATTCGAAAATAGGTTTTTTTAAAAGTCGGTTTTTGTATAAGCCCTAATTAGAGTGCTATTTATACAAAACAAAATTAAATTAATAATGTTCAACAAAAAATTGTCACTGAAAGATTTTTCTTAAAAATATAAAATATAAATAAATGTTGACTTAAATAAAAAAATATTAACTTTAAAAAAAATAATAAAAGAATAATTAAACTAAAGTGAAGACCAACGATAAATTCAAACATAATTATAATACGGTAAATTTTTACGAAATAATTTATAACATAATTGTAAAATTTCTCTTATCAGTTGATAATGCTCGTCATGAGCGAGACCGCTCTTGATCATATTTAATAAAAGTTTAAGTAGTAGATAAGTATTTTATTTTTTGCAATTTTTAAATGTCTTAAATGAATTTTAAATAGCAGAATGAAATGCAACATAGCGTAATTATTAACAGTCGTTGATACATTCATAACCATTCTAAAACTAATGTGAATGAACATATTTTTCCAATTAATAATTGTAAAAATACCCCACAATTTTTCCAACTGTTTCCGAACCGTGCAGAAGTTAAATTGTTATTTTATACACGAGTCTAACAAATGAACGGCACGATACAAATGTGTAAAAGTTACTACAATACAAAATGAACCGCTTCAAAACTACATACATTAAATTGAGCCATTACCCGAACTAAGTACTCTTCACGAGTACGTGATTCGTTATTCCCAGTAATGATTTTAAGCTTTTAGTACTCGGTATTTCAGACAAACTTTTATATTCATCGTACATGGGTGGTAAAATACAAATCAAAATTTAAAGCTACACTAATAGTTGTCTCAAAATGTCAATAAATATACCTGGTGGTGGATGGTAGCATTGTTTGTACTAGCTTGAGGCAGAAGATAAATTATATTGAATGATATTGTATATTTACAAAGCCAACCTGGATCGACAAAACCGATCCAGTACTAAAAAGTCAGAAGCCACAAGGAAAATAATTTCACTATATTCTACAGCCATTTTTTGAAATTATACTATAGAATATATAACATATGAATTTAATGGGGTTTGTAGATAACCATTAGTTTTAACAAAATACTGGAAACATAAAAAAACTCGTTTGCTAATTCTAAGCTTGATGTCAAAAACTAGGGTTTCAGCAATCGTTGGAAAACGAGCTCCTGGTAAAATGTGTTATTGCTCTGTGCAAGATGGAAACGGGAGAATATTAAAAAGCTTGGAAAGACTGAGATTCGAAAGTGAAATGATATATGATTTAAAAATTATAAATATACGAAATATATTCATATTGTTTGTATTTTCTTTTAATAATTTTAAGACCATTTTCATGCAAGCAAGTAGGATAAACAACTAATTATTTGCCAAGCGGTACATTTGACCTGATTTCAAGATTTCAAAGGTGTCCATGAATTTATTGTGTGTCAATCACATGCACTTCAAATGTTGTCAACGATACTGGTGTAGTGGTGACATGAGTATGTGTTATTTAATTTTAACCAGTTGGTGTTTTACTGCCAACTACGTTGCATGGTCGGTTTTATTTAAGTTTAACATTCACAGAAAACCGCGTATGAAAGATACTATTATTGAGCTTAGATAGGGATAGGAAAGAATGTATTTTATTCAGATCGACAAACAATACGCATTCAACAGTTAACTCGTACATAATATTACCGGTAGTTACCGCCGCAGCACAGCGGTCTCTGTATATAACATTAAAATAACGATATCGTCGAGGACCTATTTCCGAATATAATTCCAGTCCGTGTATCATTAGAGCGATACGTGACGTTTCCAAAAGCGGCTTATCGCGAAGACAAAATCATTTCACAGCAAACATATGACACTTTTTAAAGTAATAAATATTAATAAACCCTTGGAAGTGTCAAAATTTATCACGACTGTTTTTGAAACAAAAACAAAGTCATGGTGTACATGTTTACAGCGCGAGCATTCTGAAAATGGAAATCCTTTTTTGTTTTTGAAAATAGTGAACAATGCCGACGATGTGTTTGTACCTGGCGGGTAGGGGTAGCTAATAGTTACGATAAAGGAATTCAAAAAAGCTTGAAACATGTTAGACGGAATTCCACGCATAAAGCATTAAATTTAAGTCTCTTTTGTAAATATACTCCGAGAGCTAATTAAGCGCATATTTTAAATCAAGCTGTAGTGTAAATCTTGCGTAAATTATAATTTACCATTGTTTTTACTAGTTTGTTAAATCTAAGCACATGATTTTTTAGTGTTTATGATCTTAACAGATAAGCTTTTTCGAGGCATTTAAATAGTCTAATATTACGCTATGATAAATAATTGCTTTAAAAAAAAACACTTTTCACATTACCATTAAAACTCGTTTATTAAATTAATACGGATATAGAATTTTCCTGGAACTTGATTTCAAATATTTGCGAATAAAAAGAGTAGCAAAACATTTGATTTAAATACAATTAAGTAAAAAAGATTTAAATATGTTTGCTACGATTCATTAGCGATAAAAAAAATTCAGTCATGGTTGTGACCAAGTGAAGTTTATTCTTAACCCTCCAAGGACGAGCGTCACCATATGGTCACACAAAACACCGTTGTCTATTGATCCCACTATTTATACTTTTTCTTCCTGAATATCGTTGCTTTCGCTCATATTTGGTTAAGAAGGGTACGGACTACAGTTAGTCATCAGCCGTGGGAACAGGAACGGTCTCTAAAAGCACATGTGATTTTTTGAATTTCCGTTTTTTTTAATTTACTTTTTGAAACTGTTAGATATTTTTTTATAAAAACATAAAATTATTTACAGTTATTTTGCTAATATATTTGTTTTGAAATTATGTTGATCTAAAGAGGTCAAATTGTAAATATTTTTAAAAAAATCACGTTTAGCTATATTTCAACCCCGAATGTTTGCAAGCCCATACAGTCACTTTTGTCCTTACTACTGTCCGTACTCAATATTACACGGTAATAAAAGGATGAGCATGACCATATAGTCATGTGGGGTTTCTATACAACGACTTCGCGTTTTTTTTTTTTTAATTTTGGATAGGAATAAAAGTTATCCGTGACTTCAATATGGCTCAGAAAATATTTTTTTTATCGGAAAAAAGCTCTCGTCTCTGGAGGGTTAATCCATGTATTTTCATATATTTATATCGACTTGCATAGCCCAGCTGAAAAAGTTTTATTCATTGTTAAAATTTTAAGTGATATAAAAATAAAATTAATATTTATAATAACAAAATACATTCTTTCCTATATTTATAAGCTTATAGCGTGTGATTTCAAAATGTCTTGCAATATCAATTGTGTTATTTTAGATCCAACGCAAAATTTACAAAAGTACTCTGATAATAATATAAAATTTAATTTTAAACAAATTTGGTATATTTTTGGTGTTAAAAAAAGCGATACGTGTTTCGTTTCTTTAAGAAGCATCATCAGACAGAACCCAGCAAATCTTAGAAATTAAATAAAAATTGATTATAATTCTTAAGTTATAAAAGTACAACATAATAGTTAGGGTTTCATTTTTTTTTGCTGAATGCAGGGGGAAGTGAGATACAAGCATTGATATTACCAAATACAACATAATTACTTATGTATATTAGATACGGTAAATCTCAATGAAAATAAATTCAACAATGGTGATCCGTCTATCTTATTTAAAATGTTTTTACTATTTTTTCTTTCTTATTAATGGCTTTGTTAATTCCAAAAACTCCAAGCTATTCATTCGTGACCCTTCATCATTTACTCGATTGAGTATTTTAACATTTTAATTTGTATTAAAAAAAGGGATAAATAATTGCTTGGTAAAATACCATATCATGTCAGTTCTATAGTACAGTGGTTAGCAATGTACCAATGTTTCGTGCCGGATCTCACTTTAATATTGTTACTTCAATTAAAATTCCAGGTTTCTATTTTAATCACAATAGTTACATACCAAAGATATATTTAAGTGTTGCCAGAATATATCATCAATTTTTTCTTTTGTAAAAAGCGGTCCAGTGGAGTATAGGATATATTACATTGTATATATGAATGGGGCTGGAAAGTGGTGGGCGTACTCTACATGCAAATATGGAAGCAATTTCGTAAGGGGCGTACTCGGGAGCTGTCCACTTTGTTTGCATAAGCACAGTATTCGGACCCGATAAACCTAACTTTTGGATTCGCTTTTACTTATACTCAGGCGATAATGCCCCGGTAACGTCACACAATGGCTGTTGTACTGGTACATTGAGGAAAGCAATACCGGTTATTACCGGAACCGGGTCCCCGGTTTTTATTGTGTTTTTTTGTACCGAAATAGTAAATCGATTGAATTGGCATTTATTTGTTTGGTAATAATGTTAAAAAACAACGAAGTATTTTAGTTCTAAATATATTATTTTATACATATCGACTTTGGAAAGGAAAAAGGACGTAACCCACAGTTTTTTTTCAAAAACAGCTTTATTTCGATAATCACAATTAATACAACTTGACACACGTTCTATCAAAATAAGTATCTAAATTTAGATTTTAAGTTTGAAAAAAGAAAGGCTTGTGAAAATTTCGACCAAGAAATAGAACTTAAAAAAAGGTTTTTCTTGAAAAAAATATGAAATTTATATTAGGGTAAGCCAATGAAAAAACAGTTCATCAATCACCGTGCACTCCAAGGTTGTGTATACTTCATAATTTTCCTTTGGCCCGAAATCAACACCAATCGTTTTTTTTTGTCTCCTGTAAAATATGTTATGTGTGGGTTATGTCGTTTTTCCTTTCCACAGTCGATATAACTATTTCAGCATATGCCTTCATCAGATCTATGCTTTAACATAACTTAGTATGTTAAAGTGGATGACAGGATTTATTATGTATCTCTTCTAAGCCAATATAAATGGTTTTCTTTCCGGTCCCTCTAATATATAGCAATATATTAAGCCAACTAAAATTTAATTTAAAATAAGATTAGACACAATAATTAACTATCGATCAAACGACCGTTTACAAATCAGATCAACACTTTTGGTTTTAAAAATCGCTTATTTAAAAAAAAAATCTAATTCGTTTAAAGCAAATATTCTTAACCCTGTGCATGCAAAGCTAGTTTTTGCGCTCTTACAAATGTTGTTAAAACAAAATATAATATTTTTTTACGATTCAGGTGATCATCTTATTCTCCTAACTTTAAAAAAATAGTACGTAAAATGTACTGTCAAAGATTGCACTAATTGAGATTTGTTATAGCCTCCATAGCGCACAAACTTATATAAATGTATAATTTACCGATTAATAATTATTATTTACTTATAATATATCAAATGATACACATATTACTTACATGTGTAGTATAAATCTTGTTTTTTAGAAAAGTTTAAGTTCCCGTTGCCGTAATATGGTTAAAAACTAATGTTTTAAAAGATATCGGTTTTTTACGACATAAATTATCTATTATCCCATATCTTTAATATCTATCTTTGTACAATACATCATCCGTTATTGTTGCACACTTTTTTAAAGCGTGCATTCTGCAGCATTAAAACATGAATCGTGTTTTACACTAACCCTAAGCCCATCAGTATTATTTATCGTTTCTGAAGAGATAGATTTACAACTTGACAATCAGTTATTGTTAAATAGATTCTGTAGATATAACATTAATTGTAAAGTCACCCACGTCTATAACGGATTTTATTTTTAAACATTAACATACCTTTAACCTTCATTGGATCAAAGCGCTTTCTGAATACATAAAAAATATTATTTCGAAAAAAATTAGCAAGTAATTCATTTTGATATCATTTATGTTTCCGATTTTTTTCCGTTTTACATAGACTGGCAGAGAGGTTCACTCGAAGGAAGGTTGAACACTTCCTGTTAAAATAAACTCTCGCTGCCTCGGGCTTCCAATGTCTAGTGAACCGACCTACCACGGCGTTAGAAGCATGTCAGGATCAGCCTATCAAAATTGAATATAATATTGTTAACCTGTATAATAAAATGATATTCTATTGTCAGTTCAACTGTTGCATCAGCCCATTTTCGGGTCATACTTTCGATGACTTTGATATATCTTTAAAATATTATTATCAATAGCTGACTGGCATTCATTCATTCGGTTGCAGAGTTGTGAAGATGTAACTTGCAGTATGATATTTGAATCTATGATTATTCATCCATGTATGAATAAGTATCTCAATAAAAGTTATGCTTTTAAATCTCATCAACAATAATTTTTCGATTTTAAAATCGTAACATAGAGAAAATGACTATCCACCCACCATATAATCCTTCTCTTGTTTTTCTCACTAAAGATGTTGATGAGCGACAGACTTAGACTGACCATGTAACAACCATCTTAAAATGTACAATTAAAGCTAATATTTGCAAAACCCGGCTCATTCCGAAATTTGTAAAAAATGGAGTATCGGATGAAGCAGTCTCAAACCTGGCTTGATAACATACAAAATGTCGTTTCAAAGTAATACAAAACTTTTTAAATGTATACTGTTTTACAAAATAAAATTTAAGATTAAATTTTCAACCATTTCCAGCCTGGTTTGCAAATAATTGTCTCAATTAGGAGTTCATATGTTACAATTCATACACTACTAGTATTTTATACTAGAGATATTAAATTTCTGTTGCCGGTCAATTTTTGGCTGGTTTCAAAAAAAGAATATAGACGTTTGGCGAAAAAAAACAATTCCGTACTTAAATTGGGGCAAGTGAACTTTGAATGAAAAATCTCAGCAAAAAAAAAGCCTTTTTAAATCATTCCGGCAATTTATTTATTTATTTAATTAACATTGTACAAGGTTGACAAATTATAAATTTAAAACTTTTACAATGGAGAAAAAAAAAATAGTATAATTTAATCACTTTTAAGGTGTTTACTGTCAATACTTGGTGGAAAGGCATTATAATAAAAATAATAAAAGATTTTTAGTACTTTTTCCACATAAAATTTATTAGATCAGGACCGGTTTCGCTCATCGCGAGCATTATCAACTGATGCGAAACCCAATAATAATAACGCGCCCAAAATTTGCATATTATGTAATTTTATACATAATAAAGTTATTAAGAATTATAAAAAAACAGCACAAAATATACTTGACGATTAAAAAAATCATTAACAAGAAAGCTGCAACGCTGCAAAGCTGAATTTACAACGACAAAAATCTTGTTTTTAATACCAAGTCCGTACACAGTGTGGGGTATACGTACACCTGATGGAGTTTATCTCAACAAGTGTTTTTCGACGAGAATTTCTTGTCACTCAAACGCTCCATATATTTTATCTCAGAGAGTAGGGCTAGAAGTAACATATATAAAACTGGTAAGCTTATCTTTTGCGATACGCCAAATTTGTAGGAAATAATTTTAAACTCACAGACACACATGCCTTGAAAAAACAAAAATCCTTAAACCGATTGAAAAATCTTTTTGCACTGGGATTCGAACCTATGAGCCCCAAAACCAAAGCTAATGACGTTGAATACTCGGCTACGGATCCGGCCAGAATTTACTTAGCGGAGCTATAAAACTTATTTTAGTAGCTTTTTTGCCAGAATTCAGAGGCAATTTCCTTTTTTCTCTACCACAGAGTTTTACTACAAACACTTTTTCAGACAATTTTATACACTGAAGTATATAACACAAATAAAACATAAAATTACTATCCCCGAAACGTACGTAAAAGCTTATCTAGGCTTTACACAACTACAAAGCTTTCGTCAAGTGCGAAATCCTTTCGATTTTATATTTCCTTAGGCCGACCTTAACTTTACCAAACTTCCGGTTAGCGCCGGGATGTGGTTTTCCTCTTAAATAAATTTCTATGCGGCTTCTTTTTACTGGGACTGTTTACTACTACTGCTGTTTGCTTTTGATTTTTTTTGCGTAATAACATTATTCACTTATGTTTTGAAAATTAATTTGATAACGTACACAAGAGCACCGAGGGAATTCTTATCATTTATTCAATGTCACCCGTAATATTTATTGAAAACTTCCTGTACTGGTCGAGATCATACAAACCTTTACTTAATAATATAGCAAATGAGAAAATGAAGACACAAAAACATTGATGTTTTATAAAATCATAAAAGTTAAAACCAAACATTTTAATTCAATGCACAGTTAGACTGCTGTCATAAAAATGAATTTTGATTAGTTAGCTTGATTTTAATAATGTTTACGATAAGAAAGACTTGAGTACTATAATAATAATTATTCTTCTTCGTGCTGTCTAGTATCATAAATAGTAAATTCCCTTGTTATAGGAAATGAAATAAATTGATAAAACTTACTGCAAATCAATATGAGTGTTACTTAAAGTGTCAATCCTAGGCATTATAAATATTTTTTTTTGTATTATTGTTTTTAAATATTTAGCATTATCGATTAATATTAACCGTGATGAGCAAAACTTGCTCTGATCTGTACTTAAAAAAAAAAAAAATAGGGTTATAGTTTTTAATAAAATAATTTAATTTTGAACATTGATTAATGACTTAAGTTCACGCATAACCAAAGATTTATACTGTATACTTAGAGGGGTTAGAGAAAACGGTTTGTTACTTATTTGTTGACGACATTCGACATACATATTGGATGCATTTAGGGTATATTCCAAAGCATTCATAAAATACTAGAGGAAGCAAGTGATGTTTGCTCAAAAAGCTTTGCAAACATACTTTAATCTTTGGAAAATTTATTCGGCTATACTAATAAAGTCTGGAACTCACGGTTGTACTCAGACTCGGAACTAGTGCTATTTGTTCAACGCATGCATCTTAACAGTTCTGCTTTATGACCATAGTTTCCTACGGATGTATAACCGTATACTGTGCTTTGAAAACAGATGCCTGCGGGAAATACAAGGTACGGTGGTTTGACTTTGATGGAAACACTCAGATAAAAAAAGCGGATAAACTAACCTCTTATTATGTCCAAAACCAAAAGCGACGATAGATCTAGGATAGACGTGTGCTGAAGGTGTTTTAAAACATTTATACTAACGGACCCCGTCGGCATGACTGTCACCGATGACTGCACTAAGCCTTAGTGACTAAGGGACGCCGGAATGACTTGAAAAGAAACAAAGAAACTGGCGAGGGAAAGAGAATCTTAGAGCAGCGTTTTCAAAATGATGGGCGCAACCCAGTACCGGGTCGCAGAAAGCAAAATACCGGGTTACCATATGATAAAAAAATCTGTATATTTACTTTATAATTTCGTAATACCTCTCATTAATAAATTATTGATAAATTTTATTTCTATGTAGGTTTATCACAGTAAATTATTTCATATTATAATATATAAAGACTGTATGGACATTAATATACTGTTTTATTTTACCTATAGGCCGGTAGTATTGGCCATAACAAATTCAGTGGGTCACGAAGGAGAAATATAAAAACAACCGGGTCGCGATAGAAAAAAGTTTGGGAAACGCTGTCTTAGAGTAACCACTTTGGAGGATCATTGGCGGTCCACCAAATTTTTTTACCGGCGTTAAAAATTATTTACAATCCGACTATTCTATTGTGTTTCTGTATAATACAATGTTGAGATATATTGTTTGTAAACTTATAATAACAATATCATGTAAAATAATAATAGTCTTTATTTTTGCGATAATAGATTGCAAAATATTCAATCAGTCAGCATGTTTAAAAATGTTGGAAAACACTTTCTTAAAGTACAATCTATATACCTTTTAGGGTGTCCACTGTCAATACTTGGTGGAAAGCATAATATTCAAATAAAAGTATTTTTTAACAATGTCCGCTCCCAATTTGGAGCATATAGACCCCTAATAGAGTTTATCTGAACAGAAGTGTTTCTACGAGAACTGCTTGTTACTCAGTTTCTCAAACTCTTTTTTTCCAAAGAGAGTAGAAATATAAGTATAGGGCTAGGACAGGACTAGTGTTAATAGAATAGAATGGGAGGGGAAATTTAAGACATCACATACACCCATGTTTTCAAACAAAAACTCATAAATCGATTGAAAAAATCAATTTATAAAACTGTCCGTACTGAGATTCGAACCTGTGACCTCCGTGACCGAAGCCAATGACGTTGACCATTCGACCACACAGGCGAACGAACATTGTATTTAAAAATAAAACGGTCTTAAGCTGTATCAGGTCGTGATGAGTACAACTTTGCGTGTGCTATACATTTTTTTATCGACCTGAAATGCAAGGCTTGTGATAAAGCAAAGATATTGATTGTAGACAGTAAATATTGGGAGCATCGTTTGGTCGTAGTATTCTTCGAATTCAAATAAAAAAAGAAGACAAAATTCAAATCTATACGATATAATGGTTACCGGATAAAACAGAACATCACAGAACATCACAAAACGTGCAATATATCTTTAGAAAACACTAGTATTGATATGTTTTACAATCAATTAGTAATCTCTATGTCGTATTAGATACAATAAATAAAACATCAATCTTGCATATCAATTACACATTCAAACTGAAATTGTCGTAAATACACTTATATTCGACGATTATAATAGTCGCCATTGACTGATAAAGTAAAGCGCACGTTATTACACACAGATCTGAAATTATTACCTGTTAATCTATAATATTTTTCCCATAAATAGTTAAGAAGAAACTGTGTTCTGAATTGTATATGTTCTATGTTCTCATGATCTGTTTATTCATGGAACCGATATAATATTACAAAACGATTGGTGGAGTATCACAATATTTTGACGTTAAAAATAAAAACACTTTGGCGTGGAGTAATCAAGCTGTCTTTGTAATATACAAACCATGAAATATTTACATGTTTTATGTATTTTTAGGTTGTTTTTATTGCCCATCGTTGCATATAGATAAGCTCATTAAATTTAATTCCCGCCAGCAAGCGTAAAATGATATAAATGATGTATCGCTACAGAATCATTATCGCAAGTGCAGTTTGATTTTTTTTCTATACATTTTCAATTAATGAGCGTTTTGCAAAAATAATGGGGAATTTTAATTTGTGGCTACGGGGGAATTAATTTGACTGCATTTTATAACTTCACAGAGAACGAATACTCATATATATATTATTAATTGCCCGGCATATTTTTTATATTTATACTTGTGTGTACAAAATAAAAGCTCATAAATCAGTGATTTCAAATTAAATTAAATAAAAAAATTATATGCACTATTTGTACTTTATTTAATTCGTATTGAAATATTTTATGATTGCATTATTTGGTTTTTTTGCTTAGAATAAGTAACTGTTTTGTCGACCTACAATTTTTTGGAGGAAGGAAAAAATAACCGAATCGTACGAGAAATGATCCAGTATCTAGTTTAACAAATGCGTAAATGTCGAGCCTGTAGCGCAGTGGTCAACGTCATTGACTTCCAAGATGGATCTTACTGATTGGAATCGATTTCTGTTCAAAGGTATGGATGTCTGTGATGTCTAAAAATATCCCTTCCACCCTTCCAATCCTAAGATAAGCTAACCAATAGTGGATGAGCAACTGAATAACAATCAGCTCTCGTATAAAAGCTTCTCTTGAGATATATATTAAGAGAGGATATGCATTAACAAAAAAAGTATTCAAATAGGTCGTGCAACGTCTTGTATTTAGAATGGGTGAGAAGGGATCTAAACATCACATACATACATTTAAATATATATCTATAAATCGAATTCAGCACTAGTATTTAACCCAAAGAACACATCAAATGCAAATTGAATAGAACATCAAATGGTGCATAACTTGTTTATTGGAGTAATAGTTTTGTATTCTAATTTTCGGTATATTGGATGTTTGAAACTTTCCACTTCCACTATATTTCGTGACGTCAAAAAAATGTGTCTTCAGAGTAAAATTCAAACTTTTACGTAATGAATATAATATGTAGTAAAATTCTTATTTTTTGCTCTGTTTAGTAAAATATGCTCGTATCTTGAACTCCAACGGTGTTAGAAAGAAGCGCTTAATTCATTTGATTACGTTCCATAGAACATACAAAAAGTATGATGTTTGTTTTTTTATTAAAAGATAAATAAAAGTATAATTGTATAATCACATATTTTTTTACAATATAACAACAAATATTTCACTCATATGGACTTAATTTGTATTGGATCTTCTACAAAATGGCAAGTTCGCACTGTATTTTACTAGGCTCGCAATATACCAAACGAACTTTTAGGTTTGTATTTATTTTTCTATAATACTGTTTATTGGTATAGCAGGGATCGCTTAAGGTGTAATCGTTTATAACATTATAAAATATTCAAATTGAAAATCGTGTTTTTATTTTAATTCTGTTTGGCGCGAATTTCGCTTTCCCAATGCGTTCGCCTTCCTCCTGATCCCGCTTATTTCCTTTCGCCACACATAAATTTAAATAGACGAGAGAAAACGGTGTAATTTATGTATGGGATATAAAAAAACAGCTATAAGGATTTTAGTATTTATCATATCAGGAAAAAACCGCATTTGCTATGGCGAGAATTTTCTGCTACGCAAGACGTTAGTTTTATTGTGAAATATTTTCGCTGAACGATGTGAAACTCTTTAATAATAATTTTTGTTGAGATAAAATACAGTATTTTTTAGACACCAAAAACTGTGGAAAGAATGAAGTACTGCGTGCTTTTTCTTACAATAATTTAGCCTGTTTTGTAATTTTTGTCATTGAATTTAATCTTTGTAAAATATTGATTGTCAAATATAAACATCCTAATACATTAATTTGATGCATGAGGTTTTTTTTAAAGAAACGGACAATTCAAAATATCATTATCTTCTAATTGTATTTTACTTTGCTATGGTTAAATCAAATAAGTTTTAGGGATGATATCAAATGATATAAAGTCCACAATACAGGATAAAGAAATGAGTCTCTGTTTTTATAATAATGATGCTTTTATATAGAAAATGGGTTAGTTTTTTTGAGGCCATTTATCGATTCCACCTTTATCCTTTATTTAAAAACTACATTATTTTAACACTTTCGTACCGAAACGTCGAAAGTAGGATCGAGGAGCGATGTGGTTAAAAGTGACCCCAGGCAAATTTGTAATATTTTCATTACGTGTATTGAAGATTACAACAAATGTAAGCAAGATCATTTAGAAAATGGTGTAAATATGAAGAATTTTTCAATGTGAGCTTACCCCGCTAGGAACTCAAAAGTTTCTTACAGCACGTTATGGTTAGACAATAATTTTTGTAGGATTCTAAAGGACAAATAAGTTACAACGACTGCGCACGGAGAAACGTGAATATATTCACATTTAATGTGTCCACTGTCAATACTTGATGGAAAGACTTATTCAAAAAAAAAAACTATTGTAAACTAACTCATAAATTTCGTTTATTATTTTATTTTTTTGATGTTCAAATTTACCCTGTGTGGTCGTGTGGTCAACGTCGTTGGCTACCGCTACGGAGGGCACGGGCTCAAATCCCAGTACGGGCAGTTTTATAAATTGATTTTTAAATCGATTTATGAATTTCTGTTCATAGGCATGGATGTATGTGATGTCTTGAATTCCCCCTCCCTCCCATCTTATTCTATGAACGGGGCGTATCGAGAGCGATTAGCTAACCACTAGTCCTGTTCTAGCGCTTTCCTTCTATTTCTACTCTCTTTGGAAAAAGGGAGGTTGAGGAACTGAGTAACAAGCAGTTCTCGTAGAAACACTTCTGTTGAGATAAACTCCATTAGGAGTCCATATGCTCCACATTGAGAGCGGACATGGTAAAAAAACAAATTTACCCTAATAGGAATTTTACCACATGTACTCAAAATCAAGGTGGTACAGTATCATAATGGTGAAGAATAATAAAATCTTTGTCCTTCGTTTTTCTTAGGAAAATCAATTTTCAATTATTATCCCAAAGTTATCAATGGTTTTCAATAGTCATAAAACACGAGGGACTTGGTATCACACCATGACTGGTCAGCCTCTGTTTCTTAAGCTAGTAAATAACTCTAATAATTAATTCTTTTAAATTAGTAACTTTTCTTAAATGTGTTAGCCTACAAATAATTTTGAATTAATGTTGAAAAATATTAATGTTCAGTGGAAACATAAATTTCTCTAAAAAAAATAGTATTTTTCAAATGCGGAATGAATACAACGTTGTATAACTCTTTTTACCAATACATTCGTTTGCGTTACCAAAAAAAAATATGAAAATTTGCCTCATTATTTTTGAATGGCTGTAACAAAATGTTTGCTTTATCAAATATGTCATTATCAAAAGAAATAGCGTGTTATTTTTTTTAAAGGATATTGAAACAGGTAAAAGTGAAAGGCAACACTAATGGCTCACAGCAATCACTCGTTAAATTTCTTCTGTTGGAGAGAATTCATTATTGTTTATTGTAGTAAATAAAAAAGACTGGTTAATGAACATGGTATTACAGCTGATGCCAGTGCATCATGCACCTGACAAATATGAAAACATTAAATTTATAAAAATAATATAACATATAAAAAAATAAAATAGTACATTTGCTTAGAAAATTAATAACATGACTATTTGCATACATAATCGAATATGAAAATTCAAATCTTAAATTCCACCTCTTTGGGCCAGAAAGATCATCAGAATCAAGATAAAGCTTTTATAAAGCTTTTGATGCAATGGGTTATTGTGATCAGACAACTTTTTAACACTAAAAATAAGCGATCACGATTTAATAGGGCTTGGGGTAAGTTGTTAAGTGTAAGGACTGTTTGAGAAATTTTGATGGAATGAGCATTTAGTAAAATGAAAGTTAAAAAAAACACAATATTCCTTTGTACTTTTTTCCACATTTATTTATCAAGATAAGAGCCGGTTTCGCTCATGGCGAGCATTGCCAACTGATAAGAAATATAATTGAACAGCGCATTTGTTTATACAAAAATAAATTTAAATGAAAAGGTGTAACAAACAATTGTCATTGAAATGAATTTACAAATTACAGTAGAAATTATGAATAAACGACTACACATCTAACATGTAATTAAAAGATCATCAAAGAGTTGATATTGTTATGTGAAATATTTTTTAATGGACCCAACTTTCCCTATAACATTCCCTCTATTTTCTTTGGTGAATGCGGCAGTCCCCCATAAAATGGTCTCCTTTATAATGTAGGTTTTTACAAAACACAAAATTTTCATAAAGATATTTTATATTCGTTGGCCTGGACAAATATACTAGATAAATTCGAGAAGAATAAACACAACAAACACCATTTAATAAAAAAAAAACTATTGATGATATTGACGCTATTGATATATTGGTAAGGAAAATTTCTTACCAACTTGACCACAGAGGGCGACAGAACGGTGGTTTTTAAAAAATGACAACAAAGAATTGTGATAAAACAGCAATATCTAAATTTGCCACCTATGTTTAAACAATGCATTATTTCAACGCCTAAGAGTACACACCGTCACGTATTTTGTACTCTATTATAAAGAGTACACCACTTCCAGTGTCATATTTTTCATTACAAGCATTTTATAGTTGAAATTCTATTCTCACTGTCACGTTCTGGGCACAAAAAAAGCGTTTTCCGCATATATTTTTAATATTATTTATTGTTTTCTGGTAACAAAGAAGGTTTTATGTGAGGGCATATTTTTATTTTACCGCTGTGTTTTATTCAGCGGCCCAAATCGGTTATCTCTTTGTTCCGGCGCATTTACATACAATATTTATTATTTTATACGCGTTTACATAATAATAATGTAACGTGATCAATTTCCAAATTTACTTTTCATGAAAAATGGATGAGGAAGTACTTTTGGCAGCATTATAATCGGTAATACCTGTCTGAGCAGTATTTTATCTTATTATTTCTTAACCATGGCCGTGTAGCATTATTTACATACACTTAAATCGGAAAAGGTAGTATTTCATTTAACTAATATATACAGGTTAAAAACAAGCTTATGATTTTTGAAAATATGCATATCGACTGTGGAAAGAAAAAAGGGCGTAACACACTCATAGCAAATTTTACAGGAGGCACAGAAAACGTGTTTTGAAGTGCACGGAGACTTTTAAACTAGTGTTGAATTGACATAATCTAATATTAATTTTAAGATATTGTCTAGGAAAAACCTTTATTTCGGTCATTTTTCTTGTGTCAATTTTCTTTTTCACATATTTTTTCAAACTTAAAAGCTATATTTAGATACTAATTCGGCATTTGTAGCTTAAATCCTTTTGATAGAACGTGCATCAAGTTGGATACATTGTGATTATTGAAAAAAATCTGTTTGACTGTGGGTTACGTTCTTCTTCCTTTCCAAAATCGACATGTTTTTTTTTCTTTTTGGGCATGACTCGTATTATCAGCCTGCCTCCAATTACATCCAATTTTGTGATCCCAAAATCTTGAAATCAAAATGTTAATACTAATACTGTTATTTCGGAATTTAGGATAACAAATGAAAAAATCGTTATATACGATACAAAAATAATTTTGCGCTAGTTACTGGCAGTAGAATTTTTTTTTTAGAGGAGCGAGCTAATTAAAGAATCACATTTTTGAATGAAGTGCAATCTGTAAATTCCCAGGTTTTTGAAGTCATCGAAAAAACGTGTTCTCTAAATTTCTGACTTCTTCCCAGTGATCAATTCCGGGATCGCGATAGCCCGCATCCCAAAATGATTGTCCGAAATTATCCAAGAATCTAAAAGAATTGTGACACGACTTTACGGTGAATGATGAGTCCCGGTATCGAAGAATTGTGTATTCTGAAATCCCGGGATCACAAAAAGGATCACTTGTAAGTACCGTAAGGTAACAGAAAATGAGAGACGATCGTATAGGCGAGGTAGTCGTATTGCAAAGTAGTCTTAACCCGGAGTAAGTCTGGTATATTTGCAACCATCACGCATATTTTTTAATATTGTCCATTCGAGGTTACGGACACAACCCTGTTTCTTATATTTTTATGCCTTACCTTTGATCTAAAAAGCAGATTAATTTAATGCAGTTTTCACTGCAGAAATATTAGTTTTAGTATATGATTCTTTTGATTAAAATTGAGGGTTTCTGTGCTACGGTCAATGACGATTCTTCTTTAACATATATTACGTTGTTAAAATGTCACATTAAGAAAGAAAAGGGCATGTGCGCTCGAATTCTATTTCAGCATAAACAAATTATTGACCTTATAATATTATTCAATGTCAAATACGATTTAAGAATATAATCCAAAAAATTATCAAATTAACGGATCCTTAATTGATAATTTCAGATAGTCAATAGAATATGTGTGTAAGCGAGCTCTTTGTTAATTATTAATATTTAACAATATCTTATACTTATATTTTTTTTTCTCATATCTTAGAACATGGTAAATAAATTGAGTGTCGTAGTGCGTAATTTGTTTTTTTTTGTTTTTTCGGTTATAATATCTAAGTGGAATTTTCGTCTCGCATCACAGGACACTTTCTCATACTAAAAACACAGAAAGCGTATTGTAGGCGAACACAGTGCCACTCCGAGTACAAATGACATACTTACAACAAAAAAGGCAACGTATATAGAATATAATATAATATTGTCAAAATATTTGATCTAGGGAACCTTAGTTGTTTGATTGAATTTTAAGTCCGTCGAAAGCACAGTTTTTAAGATCAAAATGGCGAGAGCATAAAAAATATTAAACACTCAAAAAAGATTTATAATATTTGTGGAATTTAAGCCAGTTGACGTCGCAGTTGAGTAGCGTTGATCACACATATAGACTTGAAGTCAATCTTGACTTAGTCCTTGTGATTTCTAAGACCCTTTGTAAATTTATTTTTTTAGCTTTTTCATTACTCGTAAAGATTGAATATAGTCTCATAACACACTAAAGTAATCATCGCTATACTTACTGCCAAAAAATATTTGCCAGCTTATGCCAATGCGCCAAATATTTTAAAGTTGAAAAACTCGATAAGAATTTATTGCAAGTCACTCGAGATCGACTCGATGTTAATTGACATCACAAACACCCTTGTCTTAGGTCTCAAATTTAAATTTGATATTGACCTTATCACAATCGAGCCCAGACCCACCTGGTCGTTAGAGCAAGTTTTAATAAACTAGGCTACAGTAGGTGACTATGTTTAAAATTGGGTGTTTTGAGTTATGAATGCAGATCAATGGACTTAAACACGCTCTGTCATCAGAGAAAACAAACTCACTTATTTTACATTTATTTATTTCGATATTCAAAGAAGTTGTACGTCAATCCAAGTCAATTTTGTTTTAACGTAGAAATTACTAAACCCTTTTTAGCTGTACATATTTTTTTTATTTCTACAGCTACCTAAAGACAAATATACGACTAAACGTTTTTTAACTGTAAAAATTTTGGTCAGTTATTATTGTGTATGGCTACGCTTAATTTCAGTTCGTTTTTTGATATTAAAAAAATCGATTATCTCAAAACAAGGTTTTTCGTTTTCTGGCAGTGTACAAATGATTGTATTTTATTATTTTACCTATTTTACTTCTACGAGTTCTTCAGCGTAAGAACGGTTGCACAAATATGTTATAAATTCGTTTTGACACAATGTTTATATATTTATTCCTCAAATTGAATTTAAAACCAAGATTTTCAAGCATTTAACAAACCAATCTGATCCACTGGCGAAATGTTTACTTTATAAATCGCTCGAGTTTACAATTACTTAGGAAAACTTTTAGAACACACAATACGACCACTTCTTTTGGTATCACTGAGTACGACAGAATTTCTTACTCAGTGGTGTTCTAAGTGAAATATCGTGGGCTATTTAGCGGAGCTATTTAGCAAACTTGAGCAAAATCCTCGAACCACTTGTGACTTGTTCGATAAAGCCCGTGGGATCAACATAAGTGTGTAAGTCTACTGCGTGTGCACGATGCTTTTGCAGACGGAAGCTTTGACCCACAACAACTCGATTAACTGTCGGGGGAAATTTTACGAGAGACAAATATCCATTAACATTGGCGGCAATTGATCACTGCGAAGAAAAAACTTGTCCACCATCCCGTTCGGGGACGATTGTTTGAACAACTGGTTGAGATGGCCATTTAACATCATTGACTAATACTAACTTGTTCATCTTGATTTATTTTACGCCTTTCATATGTTTGATGCGTCTTATAAATGTAATAATATCGACTCACCCACAACAATTTACAGAAAGCACAAATAACGTGTTTTGATGATTTTGAGCCATGTGCAAATTATGAAATACAGTGAAACCCCGATTCTACGTTTTCCAATGGCCCGGAAAAAATCAACGAATAATGCGGGAAACCGATAATGCGGGAAATCTTCAAATAATACCAACAAATGTTTAATTTTCACTTGTGAAGAATATATAAATTTATTCTTTAATTGCTTAATTAATACCTACTATGTTGCCTATTCGTAGTTGGGTACTTACATTTTGACAGACACCAACCCTTCAAACGCGCGTACTTTTCTAAGTTAACTTTTTTTGCTACATGATTTTTTTCAACGCCTTGAATTATTTTTAGTTTCTCAGCTAGAGTTCTAGTTTTTTTTTACTTAGGCATTTTAGTTTTGACTTTTGAGTTGGAAAAATTCTCGCAACCAGATGCGATGTAAGGCTATTAAATTTATTACAATGTATTAGTCGAGTAAACAATAAACGATCCATGCAAAAAAAACGAAGATAGCAAGAACGAAAGATCGGGGTTCCACCAAAAAAAACGCAAAACGAAATACGATGCAAGACTATTTATGATAAATATTCAACGAAAACGGTCAATCGGGATAATATTTGTAGCAGGACCAAAATATTTAAACGATAGATCGAGGAAAACGGTGAATCGGGGAACGGTTAATGCGGGATCATTTAACATTGTTCTTATGGGTGTTTGGCCGGGACTATGAAAAATAAACGATTCATGCGGGAAAACGAACAATGCGAGAACGGTAGATCGGGGTTCCACTGTATACACAACCTGGATGTGCACGAAGACTACTAAACTGGTGTTTAATTGACATAATCTAATATTAATTAAAGAAATTGTCGAGGAAAAAACTTTTTTTAAGTCCTTTTTCTTGGTTTCAATTTTCACAAGCTCATCTTTTTTCAAACTTAAAAGCTAAATTTAGATACTAATTCGACATTTTACAGATCACATCCTTTTGAAAGAACGTGTATCAAGTTTGATACATTGTGATTATCGAAAAAAATCTGTTTTAAAAAAACTGTGGGTCACGTCTTTTTTCTTTTCACAGTCGATATGAAACAACTCTAAATAGTATATGTGTAAAGTGTTTTTCCATAATCAATTATAATTAAAATATATGAACACTGTAATTCAAAAGTAATTTTGATAATGAAGAGGTTAACTATTTTGAGTATCATTCCAATCGGATGTACGTTATTTAAAAAAAAGGCCGTGAAAAGGAAAGATAAAGCCACCTTATAACAAAAAGTGTATAGTTAACGAACTCTGTTGAGCTTAAAAGAATGATCTCTTTTCTAAATCATTCGCAGTAACCGAGTGGGCCATTATCTTCTTCGACAGCATTTTTACGAACACCAAATAGACGCTTTCATTTATTTTTGTGTATTTTTTTTTCATTAACGTTCATTCAACCATTCTGTTCCTTAAAACACGTCGTAAAAGGCATGATTAGTTTACAGTTTGCTCTTTTTTAAGATGACGAGTTCCACAAAGTCAATGTCAAATAAATTCAATATATACGATAGTGTAATTTATGTCTGTGTTGTTAACTGCATAAAAATGGAGCAACGTCAAATTTCCACTGTAGAATTTTATAAATAACTAATTTGGTAATATTTGACAATGTTTTGAGATTTTTCTCGTCTAGATAAACTCTGAAAAAATGTAAGGTAAACGAAGTATAAGCCAACAATAGGTATGTTAACCCTGCCGTTTTTTTTTATACTCTAACAAAATGTTTACATCTCAGGTTTTTTTTACGAAATGTAAAAAGGTTTCTTTCGTGGTATATAAGACAAGCATAACCATTTTGTTTACATACATATTTTTTATAAATGTAATTACTCGGTGTAACATTTATAATCAGCATCGTATGTTAAGCACTAATAATAAAAATTCAGAATATAATGCCTTTCCACCAAATAAGTATTGACAGTGAACAAAAACCCTAAAAGTGATTAATAATATTTAAAAAAACTTGAATTATATTTAAAAATTAAGCACGAGCTATTTTTATGTCTTTCTACTGCGGATCGACACAGTACTTATACTAAAAGTATCATTAATAAAACACAATATTCCTTTGTACTTTATTCCACTTTGTTTAAAAGGTCAGGACCGGTATCGCTCATTGCGAGCATTGTCAACTGATAAGAAATATATCGACTGTGGAAAGGAAAAAGGACGTAATCCACAGCTTTTTTCGATAGTCACAATGTATAAAACTTGATACACGTTCTATCAAAAGGATGCAAGCTGAAAATGCCGAATTAGTATCTAAATTTAGCTTTTAAGTTTTAAAAAGATGAGCTTGTAAAAAATTAAAACCAAGAAAAAAGGCTGAAAAAAAGGTTTTTCCTAGACAATTTCTTTAATTAATATTGGATTATGTCAATGTAACACTAGTTTAGAAGTCTCCGTGCAATTTAAGGTTGTGTAAATTTCATAATTCGCATATGGCCCAAAATCATCAAAACACGTTTTTTGTGCCTCCTGTAAAATTTGGTATGTGTGGGTTACGTCCTTTTTCCTTTCCACAGTCGATATATATTGTGTCGTATTGAAAAGGTTTACAAGCAGTGACTTGACGACTGAGGTCACCAAAATGGCTTATGGTCAATCATTAAAAAAGTAAATTAAAATTTTGCGTTATTAAATTATTAAAACTCCCGTCTCATTTATTCCAAGATTACAACCCATTAACATGTGTAAAATTTAATCAGTTGATTTAGTCGGTATAATAAAAATTCAAATTAGATTCAATTAATCCGTGCTCCCCTAAGCAGTGGCGTTCATTCAAAAAACAGCGTCGGGCGTCAACAAAACAAAATGAAAAGGGGTCACTCATGCCATAACAAATTTATCCTCATTACGACGGTCACTTTTTTTAATAAGCCTTCTAAAAAGGATCCCAGTGGACAGTGACGTGTCGCGGGAAGAGAGCTACAACAGTGTTTCTCAAATTACTTTAATTAAGCCCAAATGGCTCCTATATTACATGTGATATTAAGTTTACTGACTATCATAAAACTGTGGCAGTTTTCACCAATGGCTATAAGAATCTCAATTTCGCAACATTTATGAAATTCTTTGTTTAAATTCTCCATATCTTAAATATAAATAACGTTTCTTTATAAAAATTAATCTATTTTACATCTACATATGTCTGTATTTGATGCTTTTGGTACTTGGTTGTTAGTCATGAGGTTTTCATAGGAAAAGGTTAACAATGAGAAAAAGAATAACTTTTTACAAGCTTTGACAATCATACTTACTTTTTTTTCAATCCCTTTCTGCTCTTAATGTGAATTACATAGATTCCTAATGGAGGTATCTCAACATAAGTATTTCTATGAGAACTCTTTGTTATTCAGTTGCTCAGCATATTTATTCTAAAATAGTAGGGATAAAAGGATAAGGCTAGAACAGTACAAGTGGTTAGCTTATAACTCTCATTGTGTCTCTTCGTTTTAGAATTGGAAGGATGGTAAAGAATTCGACATCACAAACATGCTTGCATTCGACCATAAATCGTTGAAAAAATGCTGTTCGTACCAGGACTCGAAGCCGTGAGATCCGTCATGGAAGCCAACGTTGACCACTGTGCCATGAGCCAAACTACTTCATACTTACTAGATAGGTTTAAGTGGGTTTCATTAAATGTGTGCATTTACGGTGTGTTACTTTATCCTGATTTATTCGTCACAAAATGTTCCTCTTTTATTTTTATTTCACAATTTTTTAATGAATGATTTTATTTGGCAAAAGTGATAAAAAAAATCGACATCAAGTCACGAGTCAAAAGCAATTTTCAATCTCATTTTTGGCTACATTCATATATGTTTGACCAACTCGTGATAAACGTCATTTAAAAATCGCAAATCAACTTCAAAAATATCTCTTAATTAAGAAGTGAAAGACTCTTTTGTACTAATTCTTTATTTATGTTTGATAGATACAATCTGTTTTGGTCAACTGATAAAGTCCGGGCCTGATCTTTAAAAAATATGTGTAAATTAAATAATTCGTTTCCACCATGAATTGACAGTAGCTTTAAATTGATTGCTAGAGTGTACGCTATCTATACTGGAAGACAAAAAACAATTCTTATAATAATTAATGTCTTCAAGCCAGTTTTTTTAAATTAATAATATTAGTAAGTCATTATAATAATATTTTAATGAACAATACCAAGCCTATGCGCTTAAATATTTATTTTTTAGTTCTTAAAATCGTTTTTAAGACTATTTTCGAAAATTATCTCTCACTGTCTCGAAAATTAAAGGTTTTATAATTATATTTTATTTCTTTTTGTTTCGAAAATTAAAAAAAAATTAAATAACCTCGATCCGAATTTCTTTTAGTCGTTCGAGATTAACTCGAATATATGTATCTTAAATTTAAATTTACAAAAAAATATATTTTTGACATTAATTTTTCAAGGAATTGGATCCAGACTTTCTGATCTGATCACTTTTTTAAAATAACTTATCACGAGACTATAGAGACCAACTTTTGAATATACGCACAAATAAGAACCATTTTTTTTTATTTAAAAATTAGAATCTCCACCAGTAACAATTTAAGAGTATTTAATCAATCGCCTCGAGTCTGGGAATAATGGATGCAGAAGACTCAGAAAAGTTATTTCGAAATAAGCTACAGTTTGAGGTACTGGGTCTCAAAAGACCTCAAAATGTGGGGCAGGGCTTAAAACGCCCGGTACAGAGACGCGGTGTGGCGTCACAGTGGGACGAGGGGCTAAATAGACCCGGATAAAACAACAGACAAAATAATCCGTTGTACTTAGCCTACCGGACACTGGCACGAGTTGTCAGATGTAAATATTTTGTGCGTCCGCTATTTTTTATGTCTTGCTGTATCTCGTCTTTTGGTATACTGAGAACTGAGATTATAACGATGAAGTTTTAATTGTTTTAATAGCTGCACGTTGTTTTAACTTCCACCACACATTATTTGTGAGGTCATCGAGCAGCACGTCAAGGACTGTCACTGTCTAATTTCTTCGCTGTCTCACGGATCTTTCTTGTATTATTAAGTATCATCGAATGCATTCGATGTAAAATATTTGACCAACAAACAGGCTTAAATCTCAACGTATTTAAAAAGAAACTGATAATGCTAAGGATCACTTTTATCATGGAGTTAATCATCCATGTTTACTTGATGGCCAATAATGAGAACATGGCCCTCAAAAAATGGTTACATTTGGAGAGCAAACTGATTTGTACTTATAGAAAATGTTCATGTTTCTCGTGAAATTGATCTTGTATAGTTGTTTTACAGTCTAGATACTACGGCTTAAGAAAAAAAACTGTAGATCAATAAATCAAAAACATTCTTTTCTCTATATATTCTAGATAGAGTCAAGCCACTTTACGTTGATTTAATGTATATTGTCGTATGTAGTAAAGTAAGGACATTAAGTATTGACAATGGACATAATTCCAAATTCATGGATACCTATATTTTACAATATATTTAAGTACTATACTATCATGTTGTTTAGTTTTTCCACATTGCTTCAGGATGATCCTAGATTAATTATGACGGCTTTTATATAGATTGACTCGTTCGGCGATTCGTTCAGTCATATTTATTCGGTCTAGCACAATAAACTATTAAATAACTGAAGGAAAGATGTGATTTTTTGATTTATAAAAAAATAATTTTTTTATCGTACTTTGCAAAAAACTAGTCGTAGAAAATTGATCGCGAGAATCTATGATGCATCGCCTCAAAATAGGTAATTTAAAACCCAATATATTTTTAATGGTAACAGGGTAATCTACAGCCTACAACAGTATGTATTTTTTAAGGTTAGTTTAAAGTATATAATCGTTTAAGAGGTGTGTGAATTGTAGATTGTATATAAAAATCACAGTAAAGAAGCGAAAGCATTTAAAGTCTGATAATAAAAATCTAAAACAAATCTCAAAAAGTATTTCTTGTCATCAAAATCGCATCTCAACCAAGTGTATTCGTGCGATAAAATTTCATCTACCAATTTTATATGTACAACTTTTTACCACAATGTTTAGGAATAAATCTTTTATTATAAAATTTATGACAAAAACATGTTGCCTTTTTTAAACAGAGTACGATATTATTATATATTGAGTTTCTAACAATCCGCGGATTAAACAATACACATAATATCTCACTTTAAAGTCAGGTCTACCTTCGTCAGTGACGGCGAAGCCATACTACAGTATAAGGGTGAGAAATTTAACAGTGGTTCTCAATATTAAATATTTTGTTATTTCAGCATCATTGTTAATCAACAGATTATAGTATCGGAAAATAAATTCTACTCTTTCTGTTACTACCCCACGCAAAGCGATACGATACTTATTTCTAAAAATTAATATACTCAGTCACTATAACTTTGTTGTCAATTTTTTATTTTGTATACAATTTTTCTTATGTGATATAACTAAAGAATCAAGAGTTAAATGATTTTCAAACATCTTGTGGACCGCAGCAAATACAATTTTATCCTAGTGTCAATTTATTAAATATCATGACCATCCGACTAGAAATATCTGAAAAACAAATCTATCCACAACAGTTACTTGCTCAACGTTCTTAGGTTCCCACTGTACTTGCCATGACTGGCCAGAAACTGGCAAACACAGTGGTAAAGTGTTAATGCAAAATTCTAGTACATATTAATACATGTCACACATACAAATGAGGATAAGTAATTAAAAATTACCATGAAATCATAATTTGTTCGCAGATTTCTTTCAGATAATGTAACGATAGCTTAACGCAGTTAGGACTGACTCGAGGATTTATGCGCTTGTATGCGTCACAAAAGTAGAACTGAATGAGTGGACAATACTAAAATCTTACTGCAGCGTCCTTGCGCCGCACACTTTGCGCACATCATGAGCCGGCCATAAACGCAGCACTTACTAGGTGCATGAAATATTAATGATGCGAAAAGTATCAACCGGCAAAGTTTTTGTCGAAGTTGTTTTTTTATTAATTCCGGTAGGGAATTTGAATACCTCCAAAATCGTGTGTATACTACAAGTGTATAAAAACCATCTTATAACAACAACGCACTTTAAAAATTGGCCAATGCAATGACACATTGTTATCATATCGGCCAAATCATTGAGAACCAATCAGATCGCAGAATTTGAATCAGGTGACTGAATTCCGTATTTTACATGGAATGTAAACGTAGTGGACGCATAAAGTAAAATAATATTTATATAAAAATAGCAATTAGATACAAGAAGTCCGATTACACTTTGTAGCAAGTACACATAGTTGTAATTTATATTATACAAACAATCAATATGATTAATAGACAAATATTTTTTCAATATCTGTAAATTATTTATATCCAACTTTTCTGCTTCCAACTTCACAGGTTTATAAAATATTTTAATTTTGCATTATAAATTTATTCCAAAAGAAATTAAAATTCGATTCGAAAAAATAATTGAGAACCACTTCTCGTGTAGTGGGTGGTTGTCGTACTGTCAAAATCTTACCACTTACTCCCTCTTTTCTTGGTGTGAAGTTGTCAAATGGCGTGCATAAATAACTCGAAATAATACTAGGAAAAAAAATGAAAATAAACGGTTGTCGTGAATTCCAGCTGACATTCTGAAGATTCAAGAATCATATATTATTCATGGAACAATTAAGATCAATTTTGTAAATGTGTAATCGTTATATTTCTCATCTAAATTTTAACTGTTATTTCAATGATTTTGAATCCAGATTTGACACATGTTTCATATATGTATTATAATATGTTAGTATGTTTCATTTGTTTAAATTTAATAAATATTTTTTATATTAAATCATGGCAAATAAAATACGCCATTACGGAAATAATTAAGGCTTAAAAAGGACTGGTGTGAATTCTTTGAAATCAATGTACATATAATAGCCCAAAAAACTGTAATTTGGTTAAATTATTTTTTACGAAACATTTATTTAAGCAAAAACCGATTCTAGTGTATAAATAAAATGCTCAATATGCACTTTGCATAATTTGATGTATAATAATTATATCGTTTAATATTGTTCGGTAATTAACGGTTATAAATATTTAAATATTAACGTTTTAAGTTATTCTTATTTTCCAACCATCTTGAAGAAAGATTATTAGTGTGATTAACTAACGGAGACGAAGAAAGGTATTTATACTGTAATTAGTGTTTAAAGAATAGTTGAAATGACCCGTATTTATTTTTTCAGTGAATCAAATTAATTTTAAATTAAATATGAACGCTGGCTACGTGGTTAGCTTCGGTTTCAGAAGTCACGAGTTCGAATCTTAGTACGGACAGTTTTATAAATTGAATTTTAATGAAAAAAGAGAGGTTGAGCAACTGAGTAACAAAGAGTTCTCGAAGAAACATTTCTGTTGAGATGAACTAAATTAGGAGTCCACATGCTTCACACTGGGAGTTAAAAAGGTAATACACCGAATTCTTATTTTCCACGGGGGATACGTTACATGCAAAAAAGTCGTGTAAAAAATGAAGTGTTTATAGAGAAATTGTAGATACGTTCCATTACATTGGACCGTACAATTTCGAAACCGCGTAAAAAGAGGTTTAAGTGTGTATATATTTAATGATCACTATCCGTATGTCAATATGTTTTTTTTCATTACAAGTAACAGTATCAAAACTGACAGTAAAAACGCTTCAAATCAATTTCTAACCTTTCCAAGATACTGTCAAAAGTATCGTATTATTTTTACTGGCAACCTTTGTAAATAGCTGATGACCGTTTACGCATTATTGCCTGATCATCAAAACGATGCCATGCCACTGGCGAGGCAGATGCTACGGTCATCCTCCCAGGATCACTTTGATTGAAATTATTCAACCCTCCGAGGAATGGTAGCGGAGTCTCGCGCTCGTTTTGAGTTGGGTACGATTTCATTTAATCTTTTGATATTTTGAGAAACGTACGCAAAAACAAATAAAGTGGGATTATGCTGTTCTGCCATTTTGAAACATGTCGCAAAACAACACTTGCGTTGGCTTTCGCGTTTTATATTTCCCACCCACATAACAAGAGACGTGTACTGTTAGACTCTAGTAAAGTAGGTAATACTTTCTAACTAAAATCAACCTTTCAGATAAAATCTTTAGAAGTAACAATTTAATTCGGTGGATATTTCGGGTAAATATTTTTTTAATTTAATATTGATCGTTTTGTTATATTATTAATAGCGATATAAGTATATCGCTTTAATTCGTCAACACGTAACCGACATTTGTTCAATTTTACAAGAGAGACAAAAAACTGTATAAATAAATAATGATTGGGAAATCAATTAAAAAGAAAGACGTTTTGGAGGAAAATAATTATTATTTATATTTAAAATAATCTGTTGACACAATATTAATTAAATAAACTTTTTATTTACAAGAATGTTTGATACGAATTAACAATTTTAATTTTGTTTCTTCTTTTATGATGATACGAGGAAACAATTCCAAGTATTTTGATCAATTCAATGCACATGTTTTAACTTCATCCATATAATAATAGAAAAATTATACATAATTGTTATTTTTTTTTAATCCAGTTTCGGATTGTACACTCTCCAATACAAAATATTGCAGTAAACATCTTGGAATTTTTTCTCACCTATTTTCAAATAGTAAGATAACGATGTGGCTCTTCTACTATCTTCTGGCAGTTTGGTAGGCCTTTTTTATGTTACGTGTTTCCAGCATTAAAACCATTTCAATGAAAAATATTTTTTGTAAATTACGAGATGTCAATATTTCAATAGAGCTTGAAAAAACAAAGAACATGATATGTATAACTCATTTTACGAAATAATGTCGGTTACGTGTTGTCAACGTATGGCACGATATGGAAAATATTTTTATATTTAAATTGATATTGTTTGCATTCTAAGTACGATAAAAATCATCTTCAGATACGTAATAGGATTATTTTAAAGAACGACGTCGTGAAGCATTTGACGTTTATCGAAATTGGCTTTTGTTTCACAGACATGAAAAAAACAGAAATCGTTCGTGAAATATTTTTTTGAATTAATCATACAAATTTAAGAAACGTTATGATCTCTGATTACTGTCAGAATAAATTAAAAAAAAACAAATACATATTCAATCGTATCTTAACTAAGATGTATAAGTAGTTACGCATAGCTTCCAATATTTCGCGGCGAAATTGGTAATATTGGAAGCTATTTGTAACAACGTATACCTCTTTGTTAAGATACGATTGAATATATACATTTGTTTATTTCATTTATTCTGACAGTAATCAGAGATCTGTGTTGGCGGCACTGACACGCAGGCCAATTTCGATAAACTTTAAATTCTTCGCGACGTCGTTCTTTATGATAACCCGTAACAGTTTTCGTTTACGTCCACTCAATGAATTGTTACAATATGAATAAAAGGAGAGATTCAAAAAATAAAACACATCTATGATAATTTAATTGAAAAAATGGCGATTTAAAAGCCGAATATGTGAACCTACAAATAAACTAATCTCTACCTAATTGATTGAAATTTCCGATTCCTCTATTAATAACGTCGTTCTTTTTTGAAAAAAAATATTCTTGGCCCTTTTCCCGACCAGTTCACAACAACATCTGGTTTTCATAATCGGGCCAATTTTTAAATAATTAATTGAAAATGTCCCATTGTCTTTTCGTTTTGGTGAATTGACAACGTTATCACGGGCAGACGCTCCCCAGCGACCACTCGTGTTGAGCCCCTGGGCTAATTGACACGTCTCCGTCTCGCGCAGGGTTGCCACAAGAGGCCCTTTTTTGGCACGCTATCGCCAACAAATCGAGAAAATGTAAACATAACGTAAACAAAACAAACGAAAATTAAGACACGGGCTTGTTTAAAGAAACTGTTGTGTACTTTTTTTTCATTTACCTGGTAGTTAGGTATTTCTGCATAACATATTTTTAATTTATAATCTAATATACAAAAATGAATGTTTGCTTATTCGTACTTTTTGCGCTCACACACCGCTCATCCGAATGCAATACAACTTCGACAAACTTTTTGCTTACACTTTCGGTAAGGTTATAGGCATAGTAAAATGAGCTTACAGTAGGTCTTATATATAAAAATCAATGTCTGCCATACCGTTCATGCAACTTGCGCAAAAGTTATAGGCGTAGTAAAATTAAATTACAGTAGGTGGCGCGTGTGCCATACCATAAACAATCGGCAGCAAGCGTCAAACAGACATAAAAAGAGAACATGCACTTCGATAAACACAATTAAAACACAAAAACTTTTTTTTCTTTGAGTGGCACTGCAACGCTTGTTGGGTACCGGCTAGTTAGTAACAAAATATTTAATTTCTTAGCTCAGCAAACGGTCTTAAATGTTAACTAAATTGCAATACGATCATGAATTTTCTAACTGTAAAATATCATAACAAATCAAACCAAAATAAAGTTGTGGCTCTATTTTTTGATTGAATGAATCATATTCTCAAAGTTGCAAGATATAGTTGTCAAACACAAAAAATGAAAAAGAGAACAAAATTGTTCTACAGTATTTAAAAATATATGTATATATAATCTGGGTTTAAATAAATATTAACCACGACATATGCCGTTTGCCAAAGCAAAATCTAAAGCACGAAAAGTATTTTAATGTTACTAGTACGAAAAACCATAAAAAAATCTTCTATTACAGCCCTACCGCCAGTAAACGTAAAGGGTTTACCTTAAACATCATATATATTTATCGACCTATGATTGGCTTCATTTAGTTTAGTATAGAAATAGATATTCCTAAATAACAATAAAACTGAAATGCATAGAACTTTACACAGTACACACTTAACGCAGATTAAACTTTAGAGTGCTATTTGGTAAGAAATCAAAAAACAATGCTATATTCACTTTATCGAGCCCTAGATTAAGCCCTCTCTTCTTCAGCGGTTTCACACCCTCTTGAGACTTGGCAACCGTCACATCTCCGATTTTGAATACCCCCAACTGTTTGTGAGAACAAGAAGACTAAGAGAATGTGACGTCACAGCTGTCTGCCTTGACGACAACTGACAGTCTAATTGGTACATAATTAGATGATTAACGACATGAGAATATTGTATTGTGTGTGGAATACAATTTCCTAATACGTTGCCTGTGTCTTTGGTTAGGGTGCTCAAGCCCAGTTTCTGTACCCAATATTATTTTATTTAATCTGACTTTTATTGTATCATGTTCATTGGTGAAATTTGCTAGAATATATTCAAGTAACTTTAGTCATCTGATGGCTTACGGATATATTAGTTTAACAGAAATATTCGGAGTCTGAGTCGGCTTTTGTTACCTGACTCCACAGCCCTGTTTATTTCAATGTAGTTCTTTCTAACAAGTAAATTCTAATTAAATCAATAAAAAGAAAGCATTTACCATCACTTTTTAGGTGTTAACTGTAAATTCTTGATAAAAGGGCATTAACTTGCAACAACACATCACAACATTTCATACTTCAATGACAATTTTTATCAAGATCAGAATTACTTTCACTCAACCAATTCATTTTGTTTGTTATGAACGTAGCCGATCTTATTCTTTAAAAAAAAAACATATTCTTTTCAGGTAGTCTCTGTCAATTCATGGTGGAAAAGCAATATATTGTATAATAATAAAATACTCTTTTATACCAAATATAAACTTTTTTATTAAAATCGGGACCGGTTTCGCTCACCACGAGCATTTTAATGTATGTACTTTGAATCAGGACTATTTATACAAAATTAATAAAGATGTAACAAACAATTGATAATGGAAATATGAAAAGAATTTATAAATGGTGAAAAACTTTCGTTATTTCGATTGCCAACAGTAGGATAAATGTTTGGTCTGAATCATTTTAATTTATATTCAATTATTCATTGAAGTATTTTTGAACTCTTTCCATATAAATATATCTTACCAATTGTTTTTGTATCACTATTAGCTTGTATTAATCTTAGTGCATTAACAAATAAGTTTGGCTGTTGAAAATGCTTATGAATTGAATTGAAAACGCTTACGCGAAACTGGTTCGGATATAAATAAATAAATGTGGAGTTAGTACAAAAGAGTGTTGATTTTTTTTCAAGTATCAACATACCACTTATTCGTATTGAACATAATTATTCATAAACGTATGTTGGATTTTTTTATTCTTATAAAGTGATAGAATTACTTCTTATTTTGATCCTCACGTTTCACTCCCTGATAATATTGTGCCACCTCGCACCTACTTCTACCAAATTTCATTACTTCATCAAGCCAGTGGTATTAATAATAATTTATGTATGGTTTTTCCAGTAAACCTGAAAACATTTTTTTTTGCTGAATATTTGTACAAATATGTGGTTTTAAAATATTGATATGATTTTTTGTAATATCCTATTTTTGTAATAATCTTTAAAACAAAACCAAAACTCAGTCAGAGCTTTTGATCCGAAATCCATAATTATGTCTGATTACAATAGCAAAATGTAGAAATCTGTGTTTTTCTTTAATACAATGAATACATCGATAGCTCTATTTAAGCGGTAAATTTTTTGATTATCAATAAGATGGTCTCTTGTTAAAGTTGTGTAAGTTTCATTTAAGAATATTGACTTCTTAAATTTAACATTCAGTATCTTAATCTAAAATATAATAACTGTTATTATTCAACATAAAATCGTGTATAAATTTGGGATCGAGTTTTTTTTTGTCGATTTCAAAAATCCAGGAATTTAGCTCTTCTTCGAATCTTCGAATGCAACATCTCAGGAATTTACAGAATTCCAAAAATGTAACGATGTGAGTCATTTGTTTAGGTTTTTCAACATTTGCAATTAAACCCAGGAATTGGCTAAATAAAAAAAAATGGGACCTTTTTCTTTTTAGCCCTCGTGTAACTATTTCTAATTTTCTTAATCCCGAAATCTTGAGATTAGTGCTATCGCAATTCTAGGATTTCGGAATCACAAAATTTTAACATTAATATTTTCGGCGGATTCGTCGACAATTTTGTGGATATTAATTTTTGATATTAAATTTTATTTAATAACTTGTCATTAAAATATCACAAGATTTGACACCTTTTTCTTTTGTTCGAGAAGCATCATTATAGTAAAAATATCTGAAGATTTTTCTGAAAAAAGCGAAACACGTGTCACAATTCAACAACAAAAACAAACACAAGCAGTGTAATAAATAACAAAGTTATAAAATTTAATTTTGTATTGAAAACATAACTGTTTTCTAGAGATAGGACCGGTTTCGTCTTTAAAGCATAAATGTGTAATTAAACTCTCACGCGCATTGGTTTGATTGATAGTATTTGACTAACTACTATTATAGGTGCTGTTGCATGAACTGGTTTCGAATTTGTATTTGCCTACTGTACAAGCATCGTCGTGCCGTTTGTGACCGTATAGCGTACAGTGAATCCAGCTGAGGGAACTCGATCACTTCACTCACTTTCCGCTTAGTGGACTGCAATTGATTGCATTTGGCAACAATGCAGCTGCAGTGTGCGTCGTGATAGTGCGATATGACACAACTTAACAATACTGCGCTATCTTTACCATATCATATCATCGGCTGCCACTTTCTATACCGTGTTGCAAAGCCTCCCAAAACTCCTTTCACACTTCTCTCATACGTAAGTTATCTGACGCTGCACCGTAATTATGTCGCCTGCTGTGGTCTAGTTGATATGAGGTTGCTCTACTGATCAGGCGGGCTTGGGTACGATTCTCGGTTAAGTCAATGTCAAACATAGATTTTTTAAATTTAAATTTGAGACCAGAAAGATGTGGGTGCTTGTGATGTAAATTATCCATGAGTTGATCTCGAGTGACTTAAAAAAAATTCATCGAGGCATTAGCTGTAATGCCAAATTTATTTTCATTTTTTAATAATAATATAATTAATAATTGTAAACTTGAGTATTTCATCAATATAGCGATTGAGGAATAAGCTTTTTGATACGCTTGATATATACATATGTGATAAATGATAACGTCATATTTATTTTTAACCTTTTGGCTGCCGTATACAATAGAACGTTTTGTACCTAGAACGCCGGCTATAATTTACAATTATTAATTTAACTAGTTTTCGACGAGGGAACTCGTCTCTGGCGTGTTAAGCACGGAAAATTTGACGAGATATCTCATCTGTGGCAACCATCCAGTTAAAATTATCCGGCTCTAGTGTAAAGCTTCTTAAATCATTTCAAAATGAGATATCAGCATTTTAAAAATATTACACATTTCAAATTGTTGTAACTTAACTGTTCAACGTGTGTTTTTCCTGTTCCATTCTTATAATTTACAAAAGTGCTACTTTTGTTTAGTTGTATAACTGCAAATTTTTCTATACCCTCCAGAGACGAGAGCTTTTTTCCGATAAAAAAATTATTTTCTAAGCCATATTGAAGTCACGGATAACTTTTATTTCTATCCAAAATTAAAAAAAAAAAAAACGCAAAGTCGTCGTATAGAAACCCCGCATGACTATATGGTCATGTTCATCCTTTTATTACCGTGTAATATTGAGTACGGACAGTAGTAAGGACAAAAGTGACCGTATGGGCTTGCAAACATTCGGGGTTGAAATATAGCTAAACGTGATTTTTTTAAAAATATTTACAATTTGACCTCTTTAGATCAACATAATTTCAAAACAAATATATTAGCAAAATAACTGTAAATAATTGTATGTTTTTATAAAAAAATATCTAACAGTTTCAAAAAGTAAATTAAAAAAAACGGAAATTCAAAAAATCACATGTGCTTTTGGAGACCGTTCCTGTTCTTACGGCTGACGACTTACTGTAGTCCGTACCCTTCTTAACCAAATATGAGCAAAAGCAACGATATTCAGGTAGAAAAAGTATGAATAGTGGGATCAATAGACAACGGTGTTTTGTGTGACCATATGGTGACGCTCGTCCTTGGAGGGTTAAATTAATAGCTGCTTATTCAGTAGGTAATTCACATCATTGAAACATAAAATTATTTATTCACCTGTTATAACATTTTTTGTTGCTAAGCAATTTAATCCACATATAGAATAGATTTTATGGGATACATTGATACAATGACATTAATAGTATATATTATTTTTAACAAAACATTACTTTAGAACTTTTCCTTGAAAGCCACAGAGTTAAATCAATCAATTCCAATATTAACACCACATCAACGTATTCGTAAAATATATTTTCAAATAAAATAATAAATGGCACACAGTTTTCAGTATTTTTATGACAAAAAAAACATTTTTTTCAACTACAGGTTTGAATAAATAAAAGAATTCCCATGTGACTAAACATTATTTACGTCCATAAACAATGTTATAAAAAATGTGCCATTTATGACAATTTGATGAGAGAGCTCCGATTTGAATAACATAGTTAAAAAGGCATAAGAACCACACAAAGTGACAATTTAGTGAAATGTATGCATCATTTTGTTTATATGCCGCATCAATAATTACTGGAAAACACCGATTAGTTATTTAAAATAATCTGTTAAAAATGTGTCCGACATAATGAAAAACGATTTAATTTTATAACGTTAAATATTATAACATTTTATAGTCGTCAACAAATCAACTTTTCGATTCTAAAAATTATTTACAATTTCAATATCAAACATAATAGGTACAATAAAATATATATTTCATTAACTGTATATGACATGTAGTATTTAACTTATTGAGTTTTCCAGTTCCCGTTTGCTTTATTTGTAATTAACTCATAGCTGAGCTTATGGAGGAAACAAAATGAGTAATTGAAAAATTATTATAAAACCACATTAAAGTCATCTTTCTTGATTTCGTGAAATTTAATTGTCTAACTATAGTATGACAAAAGAAAACGAGCCAAGACAATAGAAATTAAAATATTTTTTTAATAAAGGTCAAATAAGTCCTAGTTCTCACGATTGCCTTAAAATATTGGATCGGGGGTATCAGAAGTTTTTCTACAAATACTGTTTGTTTTTCAAAGAGAGCAGTAAGGATAGAAGCTTAGGGCTAGGACACGACTAGTGGTTAATTAATCGCTCTCGCTACGCCCAGTCATTCAGGATCGGAAAAGGTGGGAGGGAATTTTCGATCATCGCAAACGCCCATGCCTTCGAACAGAAATCGATAAATTCGGGACTCGAACTCTTGAGATCCGGCACGAAAGACCGCGACGCTAACCACTGCGCCATAGGGCCCGACAAGAAACACAATAAAAAATATTTTTTTCTCCCAAATGAATTTTATTGATGTTGTATCAAAATTATTTTTTTATTTCAAAATTTTATAATCCAATCTATTTGCAATCATAAAAATCACTTGACATTTTTTGAGAGTCGAATGAAAAAAAAATCATTATTTCCATATATTTTTCATCGATCTTAACCAATATTCAGCAATCAGATAAAATCCGTCGACAGATTATCTGTCCTGCTTCTGACAACAGTTTTGCCGACTTATAAGGCCTAATGGCCTCGTAGAGTCTCCACCTTCCATTCACCCCCACGCATATCGCGCCAAACATTGTCAGCTTTCATTAGTGATAATGAAGATCCCTCTCGAGTGATTAGCGCTCCATTCCCTTCGACTCGGGTTAGGGGTCTTGGGTTTAGTTCCCAGTTCTTAAATACTCAAAGGCGTGCCAATTCAAATGAAGGTTGTAATTAAATTTACAAAAAAAAAATCATTTGCGGAAAATAAGTTGACACTGTAAAACGAAACTATTCAATCTAATTTTATCTAAAAAAGATAAAATAGTAATTTTGACCATTTTTTTTTTGTTTTCTTCTAAATAATTATATTGTTTATGTAATTATGTTCTTTCCAGCTTATAATTTTTTCATTTTAAAATCAGCCCTTTAATACTGAAATTCCCCAGTTCCTAATTGAGCATGAATTTGGTATTTACAGAAAATTAAATAATACTATACTTCTTATTCATTAAGAAAAAATTAAAATTAAAAATTAAAAATTACTACAAATAATCATTTTGTATATAGTTGATAACTATTTTGACGTATGCCTTCATCAGAATTATGTTTAAACTTATATTAACTATATATATATACTGTTTTGATACATAATATATCCTGTTATCCATTTTTATATCGTAATTTATATTAGAAACATAATTATTACATTTATTTACGATTTTTTAGTGTTTCTTAGAACGATCACAAATATGGGACTATTCAGAGAAAAATAGTTTAAATTAAAATGATTATTTATAAGTAGCGTATTGTAGGGGCTTTAATAGCGGTTATTGATCAATATTAGTCATTTCCTTGATTATGTCAATAATTAATAAAATTTTAATTGCTGTAGCGCATTCAGCTTAAGGCTTATTCATTCATTAACTGGATGGGTGCCACAAACGAACTTTTTCGTGCACAACACGCCACAGATGATTTATTAATTAATGAAATTCATAATTGTCGGTGTGCTAGGTACAGACGTACTTATTTCTACGGCAGCCAAAAGGTTAATACTTGTTGGAACATTATTTTAATTATGTATAAAAAGCAAAATATTGAATTTTATCATAATTATAAATCGTTTAAGTCGTGTATTGACGAATTCATATTTTTTGACACTATCAACTAGGGCATCCAATCCCGGGATCCCGTTCAATTTTCTTATCCCGAAATTCCGGGATTGATACGGCTGCGATCCCGAGATTTCGGGATTGAGAAATTTTGACCAAATCCCGAAAATTGACACGAAATTGGCAAATCGAGAATTTCACATTACTTGGTGAGCAAAAAAAAAAAAGAGGTTTTGTGATAATCCGAGAAAAAGTATACCAAATCGAGAATTTCAAATTCCTCGGTGAGCTAAAAAAAAATAACGAGGTTCTGTGACAGTCGGGGAAAAAGTATAGCGAATTGAGGATTTCAAATTCCTCGGTGAAAAAATCTCAATCCCGAAATCCCGGGATTGGAAAAAGGCTCCGGGATTGGATACCCTACTATCAACCCAGCTTTTTTTGTTGAGATTTTGCAACTTTTGTCTGTATATAGCATGCCAACTTACCTCAAACTGTTAAATACAGAAAAATTATGACTTATTACAAATGTAGTAAAAATTATGTAACGTAGAAAGAAAAAGAAAACACACATAGAAGAAAATAAACTAATGAAACAAAAAAAAAATATTTACTAAATGTCGTATGCTAATAATTTACAAAAATATCTTCAGTGATTCGTTAATTTTATCCTTTGAATATTGAGTGAGCCACTGACGACACCCTTAGTTACCTACCCTCCTTGCTTGCTTATTGTCTTAAGGAGACATCGACGGCTTTTGTAACCCTCTAAGTGTTGGGGTTTTCTTAGCGTGACATTTGTTTGGAAAGGGTTTTCCTTTCTAAGGCTTAACGACGTTTATGTTATCCATAGTTAATTTAGATTTTTTTATGAGCTTTAGATTGAATCATCGTAGTTACAGTTATTGATTGATTTTATATAAAACTTTTTCTTTAAATTATTCTCTTTTTAGCTCACAACCATAACCAATGTTCAAGCTTGAACACCTGTTAAAAATCTTCGAAATCCGGTTCGGGATAGTAACTTAACTCAAATAAAAATGAAAGTTATCTACAATCAAATAAAACGAAAGACCAAATAATGTGACACTGCTGTAAGTCAAAGATTTTCCAAGTACTTTTAAACCAGTTTTAAAATTATAATGTAATGCCAAATACACCAGTTCTTTTTGTATATATATTAATTACTGACTGAAATTTATTATCACTTTTGAAACGTTATTGTTTTTCACTTCATCTCACACACTTTTGTCTTTTGACAGATTCAGACATTTAAGTTCACGATTCACCTCAAAATTATGACAAGATATATAGACTAATAAAGAATTTGAACGATTTTAATGTAACACTGGGTACCAACAAATGTATTACTATTATCAATACGATAAGAAAATAGGTCAAAAATATACGTTGACTAGATATCATTTGTTTTACTAAAATTATCTACAAAAAATAATTGATCTAGCCTAAAGTTAAGCTTGCAACCATCTGATCGCTTTTTTGTTGCTGATAAAATACATCATTATTTAAAACTAGTCAAAATGTGTATTTTACTTTTCCGTAGCAACAGATATAAAGTATAACGGCTCTCGTGTTTATACAGTTTAAGGTCCCCTAGATAAAATACCCCCAATAAAATCTAACAAACAATCGGGGACCTATTGAGGGTTAAAAGGCATCGGCGGTTTCTTAAGTCTTCACTTAGTAGGGGTGTATTAACGTGACATAACTGGATTTGATACTTATAGAATATTGTGTAGATAGCCTTGTAATGGTAATGTGGATGCATCAAAGCAACCCCAAGCTTACCTTTCATAATAAATAGGCCGTCGCTGCGAAAACAGATTAACCCTAAGGAGATTATTAGCATAAGGTTTCGATCGGAAAGCGAGAATTTTCAGTGTTTTCAAATTGTATCTGAAAGTCATTCATGATATCATTTTTTACAATTTGATATTTAAGCCTTTATGGAAATGTGAGAAGAAATCGCATTATAAGATTAAATTTAAACCGTTAAAATTATGTTTATTCACACAAGTTTAGTCAGGACCCAGGATTTGCCTTTCGGCATCTTCAGGCGTTCAAATGCATGGATGAACTTGAGCTGAGAGTTCAGTTCAGACTTGTCAGAAATTAATCGTACATACTATCTTGACAAAAATAGGTAATAGTTGCACAATTGTCAAAAGACTTGCAAAATTAGATTCTTGGATTACTAATTTTCTTAGAACTTTGTCTGTAAGTATATTCATGCGTTGTGTAGACAAAGTATTCGGGGATTTAGTGTGACAAAGGTAAAACTACAAAACAATATTTTTGATAAAAAAGTAGAAACAGTTTTTGTTTCAATACTAAATAAAATATAGAACAATACTAAACAGAATTAAGAGTATAAAATAAAATAGAAAGTCTAGTAGTGTTTCTCAACTTTTTTGGACCCGTGGTCCCTTTGAGTGTCTTTATTTTTATGTGGGCCCCGTACCATTGTTCTTATCTTCCCATAAAAATTTGAATTTCAAGGAATTCCCAGTAATTTGCGGATTTTTCCAAATATATACAGTGGGACCTTTTTTTAGCTTTTCCGAAGATTTCAAATTTAAAATCCAGGAAATTTGCGGATTTGCAGAAATTTTGGGATTTCGGAAAATTTTCCCGTGAACCCCTAAACTGTGCTGTAGCTCTCCAAATCATAAAAAAATCTCTGTGGCCTTCTGGATGGGCTACAGGGCTCCTGGTTGAGAAACTCTGGTCTAGCAGACTTTGTCACCCTAAGCCCCCGAGTTGTCAGTGTATATTAACCGAATTCAATTTTAACCAGATCAAAACTAATATTATAGTCGTTTATGTTGTATAAAATATTAAGGGCTATTGCCTTTATCCTTTAAGCCTAAATATTTCATTTTTATTTACTCAGTCTTTACTTACAACTAATTTGTAAACTTCCATTTTTTAAATCTAAGATATTTGCGAGTTTTTATTTATAAAATAACAAAACCAGTCTATGATAAGCCAGAATATACATTAAGTGTTGTCGACTAATGTTAGTTATACAAAAAAGAATAACAGTCACCTCGTGTTTATTAACAGCATCAACCTGAAAGGAAAAAATCTCAGTTTCCGGTCTCGCTTCTCTGTGATACAAGTAGCGCCACCTCTTAATCGGGTCGCGCACCTTTTGTATGGCACACGAGTGAAAGTTTTAATGGCCGCATTTTACACAATTACAACGGCCATTACCGTAGCTTAAAGTTTGTTTAATAATATATTATTATACCAGCACATGCACTTAACAAGATACTTCCTCTTAAACCTGCAACATTTTAAAGTTGCGTTAACTCCGCCATCATTCCTGAATAATCTTTTTACAAATCAAAACGGTTGTATACAAGACGAATTAGCTCAATTGAAAAACCTGAAATATTACATTTTTTAAATTGTGACAAAATATCTGATGTAATTATTTATTTATTGACTAATTTATTTTAAATACTGTCTTTCAGGTTCAGGGTCAAATCATAGGTCATTAAAAACACTCTTATCTCGCTGTTATTTGTATCATTTGTGTATTTTAAAGTATATATTGTAAAGATTAAATGATTAGTAACTTTAAATTGATGTTTTAATGTACTTTAACAGATTTCAGGATAAGAAAATTAAATTAGACGGACTTATTATCAATTAAATTACACGAGTTTTTTAATGATAGATAATGTTGAAATAATTCTACATTCTTGCGTTTAAACTTTATAAATATTGATTTTGAAAAACCAATCAATCAAATTACATGAACCCTTCAGTTTTATTCAGTTGTGTTAATGTCTAGACGCTAATACAGCCCGTTTATCTAATACGCAACAGCTTCACGACCAACATTATAATTTTTGTATTTACTCTATGCACGATGTTATATAGGAAGGCTTTTATTGCTATTATTAATCGATCTGTCAAACGTCAACGGTGTCGGTTTAATGTAAGTTATAATCATAAATCATGTTCTAATATTTTAATTGTTTGATGTCTATCTAATGACCACTCATATTACGTATAAGATTATTATCTAACACATTCATCCTACATACTTTCATCAATCAATCAATCAAAAGATATTTTAACAAAGCTACAATTTGCAAGCTGCAAATATGCAGTCAAAATTAACGGCTATTTAAGAAAACCTGTTTGTATCGTTTTCACATATACATTCGGTAAAAAATACTTAGCAAACATAATAATCTTGAACGAATGAAATGAAATTCAAAAAAGTCAGTCGTAGTTCTTCAATTGTATTTTATCGAAACTGAATTTTCACAAAATTACATCCAAATCCATAGGTTATATTCACCTAAAGCCGTCCCAAAGGCTTTCGACATCTTTGGCGTTCGACAGATCGATTAATAACAAAATAGAACATAGTAACAATTCATAAAATATTTCTAGGTCTACTAACCCAAAAAGCTCGTGCTGAGGATTCCACTAGAAAGTCTGAATTCTGCTTGTCTCTTCTACCAACCGGATGGATTCCACCGTCGTGGAAACCCACTGATGACCAACTATAGGATGTACTCGGTGGAGCTACGTGATGCTGGAATGCAAGGAGAAGGCGAATTGCGGGGTGAAGCAAGAAGACTGGCAGGGGACAGAGAATCTTGGAGGAATCATGTGGTGGCCATATGCTCCGACTAGGGAGCGGATATGTACAAAAAATAAATAAAAATAGAGCTGATTGAATCATTGTTGTTCTACTAACTGTTAGTCTTTGAGAACCATATTCAGACTAATTATCGTCATTTGATATTAAAGTAAACATTAATTTTATTTTTAACTAATAAATTAAGAAACGGAGGTTGGGATTTTTTCTACTAGAACCAGAAGGGGTTTCATACAAAGAAAAATAGCACTTATAACAATTTTATTTTTTTTACTACGAATTAATTATTTACAAACTAATTACCAAACAAATTAGTGGTTGGGACATTCAATTGTGTATAAAATAAATAAAACTATGGAAATCCACCTGTCATGTTTATAATTTGTTTACAATCAGTGGAAAAACAAATATAACAAATTATATTTCATAATTCATACTAGCTTAATTAATATTACTTTTTAAAGTGCTCTTTCATTCTAAACAATACACAATCTATATTAAAGTATTTCTAGCTGATATTTATAAAGTAAATGATAAATTTGACTAGACATGATTCTTTAGTTTTCACCGTATTTATTTAAGAGCGATAAAAAATATTAATATAATACCTACGGTAAATAATCGAGTATTTCAGAATATATTTTACTTTATGACAGCTGAAAGCTATCAGTTTAAAACCTGTATACATTAAAACTGTCTGGCTAGAGAAAAAATAACATAGATATTGTATACTTCAGGGAACGGCAACACACGCCCTAGAGTGCCATTGTGACTTCAGAAGATAGTTTGTGCGCTCACTATGAGAACGCAATAATAAATATTATTTTATTAATAATAAGACATTCTTACTTATTGGCTAATAAGGTAAACTATTACGTGAGTCTAATCATAGCTAGACTTTGTATTACCGGTAAAATCAGTCATTGTTAATTACTGTAAAATCGGGAAATTTATGGGTAATTACTGAAAATTATACTGCAAGTTAATGCCAGATATAAGCAGATTACTTCAAAATAATATTGCAAAAATACATCCAAAATTTGGAGCTATATTTTTCAACTCTAGAAATAACTAAACACGCATTGTAATCGTTACAGCTCATACTGGTTACATTTTCCTTCCATCACCAAAACGATTGCAATTTGCATCTATGTTATAAGATATTATGTATTTGGTTATTATAAAATTTGAATCGTTCAAACTATGTACATTCTCACAAATTTTGTCATTAACGACCCGGGTTTCTATACATTTTTAAACATGGTTATTATACATTTTTTATGGTATGTGTGTTGTTAAATTTGTTTGATTGTATTTTTTCTATTAATTTGGATATTATTATTTTTTTAAAATAAATAAATATTGAAAATTTCTATGTTAATACACTTAATTTGTGTATTAACTAAATTAATTATCAAGTGAATAAACTGACATGAAGTAATTATTATTAACTTCTTACCAAATTAAAAATGATCAACGTGGTATATAAATGATAACCCAAACACTCATTTCCGTATTTCAGTACAAACATAAAAGACATGCACGTATAAATACATCTCAAATATTATTTTTTAATTATTTCAGTTTCAATCTAAGATACAGTTTTTAATAAATAGTAGTCACATACTATTATTTTCATTGAATGGTAATGTGGAAAATTTGACAGTAAATTGCAAGCCCTTATAATTTTCGTTTGCATATGGCAGACTTAGACAAACTATCATACATCTAGGTGCGTATTTTTGTACGACTGACTGACTGAAATTGCTGAATAGAAAAAGTGCCGAGCCCAAAAAGAGTTTATTACTTCGATTCATTTCGCGAAAAATGTTTTTTTAATTTTTTGTTTGCTTTCAAAAATATTAAATTAATATATAATATTTATACATTTTGTATTCTTACCAATTTTTCAAATAAAAATTGCACCATTAATATTATTAATATGGTTGCCGGCACCTGCTATACATTATGATTTATTTAAAAAAAAAAAAAGCGAAGATAGATTATCCTAGTATTTCACTGCCCAATTTTCGAATTAAGGTGTATTGACTTGGCTCAGTGGGTATTAAAGAAAGTATATGTAATATGTAACGTTCTATGCATACATCAAATTGTACAACAGTAGTTACGCCACGCTAATATTTATATAAACGAAAGGTTTTCATAGAAAAGCATCAAATCAATGAGCAGAATTTTAAAAAGATACTATTTCGATTCTTGTTCAAATATCCCTAATAATGAATTTGAAATTTACATTATTCTTTCAATATTCAACGATAATAGCAAAACAAAAGAAACAAACAAAATTGTAAAAGCTGTCATACTTGAAGTGGTGTGTGAAAATTATTATCTTTTTACTTAACATATATTATCACAGTAACGACTTCTTTTAATCAAATTTGTACACGATTTTCTAATGCATTTTGTAATGAATAATATTAAAAACTTAAAAATCAAATGTAAAAGATCGTCACTATTAATCTATTTACCAACGGTTGGAAAACATTTCATTCTCGATGTCATCAATAAAACATTGAGAAAATAAAATTGGTCACAAAAAGTCCTAAAAACTTTGAATGTGACCAAATATTGCCGCAAAAAGGAGGGTAAATTTATTTTTCAATTATTTCTAGACCCATCATTGTGTTTTGTAGTGTTGGAAACAGCGAAGTATTCAAACGAAACTTGTGTCCCGTACAAGCTGGGAAAACATAAAAACTTTTACAATTAATTCGGTTTATACATGAACATTGAACATCTCAACAGATGTGTATAAAATATATGTCTTCTGTCTTGTATTTTTACATCGTTATTTACATTTATTATAGAATAATACCATAAAACCATACTTCGCATTGAAATGTTTTATTTACAAAACTGCGTATTTCCATCTAAGAATAAATAACTAATTTTCATATTCTGTACTAATCTGATTTTTTTAATTTTACTATGTTACGATACTTGTATTTTGACACTCTTGGATTTTCTGACAATCTAATGTCTAACGCTAACCACTTGGAGAGCAAAAAAAGACCACTACACACCAAAGAAATATATCGCTTCTTTAAATCTTTAAAATCACAAACAATGGTAGAATGTTGTTTTTTACTATAAATAACATTTTTAATATCATTATAGATCGGATATGATTGAATATTTTATTTATTACTTGGTATGATATAATATTATGCCAAATATAAAAAAAGATAATATAATATTCATAGAAATAACGACATTCACTCCAATACGCTTAATGCGCTGACAAAATAATGTGTCTGTGTGCTAAAAATCACTTGTTTTTTCTTTTACACATACAGACTCTCTCTCTCTCTCTCTGCGCATTAAATAAACTTCTATGTGTGTGTGTGCGTGCTGCAAACACACGGAAGTTCAATACAAATATTATATATTTTTACATCACGACAATCACATACATATTTACAAGTCAGAAGTTATAAAACAATAATATTTTTTTTACAGATTTTAATATGAAGTATCAATTATTGTTTAAACTTTTTTTTGCTTACTTTTGGTTAAAAAAGGTTGAATTATTATCTATTAATAAATAAAGCTTGCTACCTATAAAGTATGAAGGTTAATATTATACTCTCAAATTAATTTAAAAAATTCACCAAGTAAAATTCAATAAATTTCATTCCGTTTAATTGTTCGCTTAAGCTCTTTTCTCAAACACAACATATGTAGATCTGCATTTTTCAAGTTAAGCCTACAATATGCGTAATGATTTTTTTACGTATAAACAGTCATCGAAGAAATTCAAATAAAAGAGATTGACTTTATTCGGATCATAATATAATATAGAGCAATGTATTCTATAGACGAAAATCTTCACAGGTATGATGTCATTTTAACGCAATAAAAACAATAACGATATGAAATTGATACATATTGAATTTTTCGTAAAGAAAAACAAAAAAAATACATATATTATTTATCTACGCCACTGAGTTTTAACGTGATCACCGTTGCGAATAAAGAGTATGGTGTTACGTATACGATAAAGGTGTTGTCAAAAATTATTTTGTAATTTTTATATATAGTATTATTTATCTTTTTTACGTGTTAACTTACAACTCTGGATGGCAAATCATGATATATAATAAATTAAACACATTTTTGTACTATATATTATCATACTAAGTATTCAGTCAAAATGATTATGATAAACGAAACCATACGTGATCATTTGAATAAAATGTGGTATCAGTACAAAAAAAATGTGTTTTATTATTGTTAAATCATACATATTTAATATACATTGATTTTAATATTTTTTCAGGTGATTACTTCAAATCAGGACAGGTTTCATTTTTTTTAGAATTATCGTCAATTGGAAATGATTACGACGAGCGGAATCAGCCCTGATCTTATAAAGTATGTGAACGTTACACAAAGAAAACGACTGTCCTTGATTTCGACCATTCAAACGTTAATAAACATGCAGCAAGAATGGGAATCTAAAGGGATGGTGGCCATAATATCAGCCGAGAAAATAAATCTGGTGGTCAATGATTAGAGGAATACTACGTACATATTTGAGAATGTCTTGACGGGATAAAACTCTTAGTGATGTTGCTTAAGGTAGGCAAACATTTTTAAAATACACCGCATTCATTTTTTGAAGACTGTCGTTACCAAAAGTATGTATGCATTTTGAGTGGGAAGTTGCCTACTGTGTCTTATATGAAGTATTCAAATCCAAACAACAATCCACGAAAATCGTATCAACAACTTGATTGTAAGACTAGTTAACTGGGGCTAACTAAGGCCTCGATCTAGGAGAAACGACCATAAGCAATCTAAATATTCAAAAATAAAATTATTCGACAAATACTTGCCTCAGTAAGTAAGCCTCAAAGATGGTACATTCGTACAAGCGCTGAGTTTCTCCAACATGATGAGGGCACGAAGAATTGGACATGCAGATTACGTGGCCAGGTGCAATATGGAAGGGCAACGTGGAAAATGTTTCTTCATAATTAAATGTAGTTTTCTGGAAAAGTTTGCTGAAAATTGAGATTTTAGATAGCAGGTAAACAGTCGGAATAATGTTTGTCGCCTTATTTGTAGGTAAGTAATTGATAAGGTAAAGAAATTTTTAACTGTCATTTTAATTCAAATACGCATAAAAACATAAATTGTATGATCAGAATTGCCTCTTTATTATGCAGGCTGTGAATTATAAATGTAAAGTTAATTATTGTTTACCAAAATGAATATCATAAATACCTTTTATTGACGATTAATTATTGGGATTAAAGGTGATTTTGTAGATATATATCCATCTTTGCTGATAGAATTTAAGCTGCAATTAAGTTTTAATGTTACTTGGTACTTTAATCAATGATCTGAATCGTCTTATCAGTTTCATGAACAGTAATCTTTAATTATAAAGTTAAATTATCTCTGAAAAAACATAACTAATCTAGAAAAATTCGTTGTTTTGGAATTTGTTAGTATATATAACAATAATTATATTTAAAGAGTGCAGTCTTTAGACAACGCATTTATTTGTACTAAATACTATAATATATATAATTATCTTTTAGTTTTATCAACAAGTTGGTCTTGTCCAGCAACTTCACTCTATGATACCGACCAACAGTGTGAGAAGATTTTAGTTTCCAGTTTGACGACGGCTGATGTTGATGTCTATTCATGGACTGCGCTTTGATATTTTGCATTCCCTGTGAGGCGTATTGTGTTTTTTGAATTTTGGCAAAAGCAAAGGGTGTCTTGTGGAATGCCAAGTACACCGGGGTAACCTTAACGTGACATTCTTGCAAAGTCAGACGGTGGGACGCACATAGGTTCATGGCAAGAAATACGAGTTTAAAAATTAATCCACGAAAGCATCCCCAAGACGACGTTCCCTTATCGACTGGGCTCCGTAGCGATGTCTCCGATGGCTTTGCAAATATGTTCTTTAGAACGTCAAGTGTCGCCATTTAAACTTGTCTATTCTTTTCAAGAACTTTGGTATCGTTCATATGAAAGGTAACAATGTGGATTAAAAAAATATGTACAGTTTAAAACTATATATTTCATTCATATAACTCATGAGGCATCAGTTAATACATTGGTCTGTTTTAACTAATCTTTGGTAGAATAATTCATTCAAATAAAATACAGTAAATTTTAATTCTTAACTTATAGTGACTTAATTCGTGTTTTTCAGTTATCCAAAAATAGCAAATGTTTCTCAGACAAATTACGGCTTACTTAAAAATGTCATCAACAAACACGATGTGACTATTTCATCAGCGTTGTCATAAACGCCATCATCTTTAACATTATTACTGCTGATTTACAAGTGCGTATAAATCTACTTATACGATTTCAATTAAAGTGATTTAAGTAGTAGGATAGAATGAACATTTCGGTAGAATTAATTCAAAGCATTTCATTTTCGACATGATATTTATTTTTTACGGAAATGGTTTTTGGATTTGAAATGTTTTTTTATATGAAATGCGTCACAACATATTATGTCATACAAAAATATACTCAGAATATGTATGTAAAATCTTTACCTCTGTGAGGTGTGCTGACATATCTGACGGATTTATCCACGCTTACGATCTTGTGGATTGAACATATTCATCTTTATTTAAAAGTACGACTTCTCCGCAGAGCGAAAATCCAATAACGATGCCACTTAAATTTTAAATGATAATAAATATGGAAATATATTGCATAATGTAATACATCTTTATTTTCTTTTCTTTATTTCATTCGTTTGTGATTGAAAAAGAAAAAAGATGTTTACTGTTTTATAAAATTACGTTCACGTACACAAGTCTAAGCCGTCTCTGTTTTTTGATAAAGAATTCATAAGAATGATGTGGGGCAAAGAAGAAAATAATAAGGTATTCTTCTTTTTGAATTAACATATATTTTCGTGTAATGACTTTTGATTTCACGTAGGGATTAAGAGATGATGTTGAGTTGTTGAAAAATAATGACCAAAATTTTTATCATAAAACGTTTTTCACTTCTTCAAAGATTCAATATCTGACACTCTCGCCAATAATCGTATTTTATCAAGCAGAATATTTTTATGATAATTTCTATACTTAAATGAAAATGAATTTCAAAATTACAATACGTCGCTCGGTGTAGAGATAGTTACCAAAAAATATTCATAGCGCAAAGGTGTAATCAAATAAAACAGAAAGATGTTGTTAACATATTTCGGCATCAAATATTCATAATGAAATACTTGAAATCATGAATTACATCTTTATAGACAGTAAAATTCAAAAAGAACTAACATAGTGGAAAGGGAACTAGGCTTCAGTTGGATCGATAGTTGTGACTTTTGAAGACAATATCATTTGAGATTTTTATAAAGCAACATCCCAGAAGATTCAAGCGTGTTACCTTTAAACTTTTCATTAATTTTAAGTCGAGCAAAACCAGCTCAAAATGAAATTTATTTTTGAAAACTTAATTATTTTAATAGATACACTTTTTGTACGTTTTGAGAGAAAGTACGTACCAATACATAATACAGTTAGAATATTTACGAAAATACTTGGACGAGAAACGTAAAAATCATCATAGAGAAGATGCCAACATTATATTATTATACTAGAATAGCGACAGCAAGTATTTATCAATATACGAGTGTTTCAATGATATATACATGCTAAATTTTCAAATTTCACTCTTTACTTACATTTTTTTTTAAGTTTTAAAATAAAAAATAGCCAAATTAAACATACAATAAACGACAAACGAGATCGACACCGAGGCCTTCTCAGCGCCATGCAGGCATTCTATGCAGGTTTGTGTAAATAAATATATACTAAATTTGTAAACAAAAATAAACCACTTTAATTATCACGGCTTTTATATGGTAAAAATCACACATAAAAATTATAAATATACTTTGAATAATAACACATGTATTCTATTAACTGGATGGCTGCCACAGACGAGATATCTCGTAAAATTTGTCGTGCTCAACACGCTAGAGACGAGTTATCACGTCAATAACTTATTAAATTAATAGTTGCAAATTGTAATTACTATTAATTATCTACGGCAGCTAAAAGGCTATTATATATATACTGGAAATATGAACCCTCATCATTTGTGTTGACTTTTTGAAGAATAAATTTCATTTTTAATTAATAATTCTTTATTAGTAATTTTTAAACTTTAAGAGTGTGTACAATACGGTGGAACCCCCAATTACACTACCCCGAATTACGCGCTGGCTCGAAATATTCGCCCCAAATCCCCGCACGGTCGCATTCCATTGTCGTTACTAAGAGACGGTCGTCTGTGTCGCGCATACAGTCAAATGCTAGCTAGCGTCTGTGTATTCAACACGTGCCAGGCTATACATGCATAGTTGGGCGTCTGTCTGTGTGCGGGATATTTACTACTACAAAAACTAAATATTTCGTCCATATTTTTTTTTTGCAAAACTAATGGAAATCTTAGTTTTGCGTTTTCCGAAAAAACCAAATCAAATCCCTAATTTTGTATGAGATTCACACCCCCAATTATACTACCCCCAATTACACGGTCCCGACTATAGTGTAAATGGGGGCTTTACTGTATCAATGTTAATAACTATATTATCGATAATCTATTTTTATTACACTTTAAATCATAAAGAAATATAACCTCTTTGTTCCATTTTTGGATTTTTCATGCTCGCAGAAAACGTTTAATATGCGACAGAAAAATGTGGAATAACTGTACCGTGTAACTTTCTTACTTGTATGAGTTTTTGCATGTATGTATAATTTTTGTCATGCTGTTATATCCTGAGACTCTTTTTTTATAATAAGTTGTCTTTTAATTGTGATAATTTATTAGTTAATTAGTATAATACATATGTGATCACATCGCACGACTACAATTAGATTGTTCTCAGAAAATCAGTTGGCAGATTGTTATACGCAAATAAAAAAGGATTTACGTATATGTATGTTACCGGAACAGAAGCTACTCAGAAGTGATTGATGCAGTATGGTCCAAAACGAGAATATTGAACCGTGATATATTATATTTTCAGCGAAAATGATGGATTTTCTTTTAGGGGTGTTGAATACCATTTCAGATGCTAAGCGACATTTTTCTATTTGGATGCGTAATAAATATGTGACATGCAGAGGTCAATCCGTGACGCATTGGTAAGAAAATCGCCTTAAATTGTTTGAAACGTGAGCACAAGTCTAGACGCTGCTAACCTCCTTTTAGAATTTAGAGCAGGTTCGTAATATAAGACCGCGAAAATTTTGTAGAAATAACACAGGTATACCTACTATGTTTAAGATTCGGCGATAAAACAAGTCTGAATTTTGATGGGCACTTTGCAGAAACATTTTTTTATTTACGAACGAGTCTGCTTATTTTTGAGTAGTATAATAAAGAGAAGGCTTATGATAAAACTTTAATGGCAGTCTCTGTGATTCGCTTAAGATCTTTACACCAGACTCGTACTTATTTCATTTATTGGATATCATAAACGGCTTAAATTATTATGTTTTAAATGATGAACACTCAAGACAGCTATTGTTAATAAGATATTTTTAATACGCTTAGCCATGTCGTCTCCCACGTGTCTAGCTGATGAATTTGTAATAGAGAAACTTTGTGAGAACTGGATATTAGACTGAGTCAGACATCGACAACGAAATTAATATTCATTATCAAGTCAATGACATTATTAATGGCCAAACAAATATCAATTTATATCCGTTGTTAATACTCTTACAAGATGCTAATGAAGTTAACTATTAATAATCACTTAAATTTGAACTAAGTTGCATTTATTATTTCATATGTGTTGTCATTTCGCGAAACACTAAAGCCAATTTATCGTATTACTTACTCCTATATTTTTCTTTGCAAGCTACTTCTGTACACCGCGATAACACGATCAATCATGACCTACGCGTGTCCAATATGGGCACACGCAGGCATGAAACGCATCCAGACACTACAGAAAATACAAAACAAGGCGCTTCGCATGATCACAGGCGCTCCCTGGTTCGTGCGAGGCACCACGTTACATATAGACACTAACACAGAGCCAATTCTCGATCACGTCATGAAGCTGTCGAAAAAATTCTACTGTGACATGACGGACCACCCAAACGACACCATCAAAGCCCTACTCAACGACTACGTTGAGTACCCCCACACTGACATAGCGCGGCCAAGGAAAATCCTCCTCCTAAAACCACCCTAGATCCCCTCCGATCCCACCACTGACATGCCTGGTTGCCGCAATCACACGGCTGGTGAAAAAAACACATCGGATTACCCTACTCTAAATTGTTACGTTTGCTCCCTTCCCTCCACTTTTTTCCTATATATGTTACCTTTTCTCTCCCCATTCCTTTCTTTTTTTTTTAATCAAATGTACAAAAAAAAAAAAACAACAAACAAACCCAAAGCATTCTAAAAAAAGTAAATAGAATAAATTAAATGAAATGGGCCCACAACATCTAAATTAGAAGAAAAAAATATATATATTTAACCTTAGACGAAAGGGAGATTGGAGCTCGGCTCCACAGTTCCCCGTATAAAGATGAAATGACACTGATGATATATTTTTCGATATAAATTATAATATTAGGGATTGAATGAGAGGATGTATTGTTTATCTCTTCTAAGCTAGTATATATATAGCTAATTTAATATAAGTTTAAACGTAATTCTGATGAAGGCATAAGCCGAAATAACTATCGATCGTAATATAAAAAATAATATTTATATATAATACATATTACAATGAAACATAGAAGTGAATATTAATTTAATCAATTCAACTTCACAGCTATTATTATATATTGACTTGTTTTAGTAACAATGAATAAAGCGGTGTTTTCTTTTTGTATTGGTTCATAGAATATCTTAAACGTAAAGTTACATATACATTGTGTATAGGGAACATAGAACATTTTTAAACCGATTGCTTGGAACTTTTCATGAGTAACTACATAAAACTTTTTTGTTACTGGTTGCTATTCAATAAATGTGCTAAAAAGGACTGTGCGTAATGGAAAAGGTTTAGTTACATTTTATGCCGGGTGGATGTTGAATGGTTATATATAATGTTTGATGAAAGATGCTATCATATTTCGATTTTTAAATACTAACCTAAGAATATACATAACATTTTGTCATATTTTTCAGAAATATTTTATTCTGACAGTTTTTTAGTATGTATGTATCTAATGTCAAAGTAGAATAAATTATTAATATAAAACGATTAATAAATTGATTGATTGAAATAAATCAAAATTAATTCAACGAATGAAACACTATGTTTCATAGCAAGATTTTTTTGTCTCACATATCAAAACGACTGATACGGATTGGAAGAACAATTTAATATCAAATGTGGAAAGGAAAAAGGACGTAACCCACACATTGCAAATTTTACAGGAGGCACAAAAAATGTGTTTTTATGATTTTGGTCCATATTCAAATTATGAAATATACACAACCTCGAAGTACACGGAGACTTCTAAACTGGTGTTTAGTTTACATGATATAATATTAATTATAGAAACTGTCTAGGAAAAAACCTTTTTTTCAGTGATTTTTCGTGGCTTAAATTTCCACAGGCTCATCTTTTTTTAAACATAAAAGCTTAATTTAGATACTAATTTGACATTTGCAGCTTACATCCTTTTGAAAAAACGTGTATCAAGTTTGTTGATACATTGTGATTGTCTGTTGTAAAAAGCTGTTTTGAAAAAACTGTGGGTTACGTCATTTTTTTTTTCCACAGTCGATATGAATATGTGCTTAATTTATAATTAATAAATTCGTACTAAAACAGAAAAAAATTCATGTATACCATTGTTTTTATAATATTAATGTAAGTTAGTTGATTATAGGTTTGTATATGTCTTATTTTATGTTAATGTGAAAAATCCTTTCTGCATTACAGAGACAATGGCGGAATAAGAACAAAGATTTACATTATCAAATAACAAATGTATACGTGCTTACCAAAATATGTTAAGATAAGATCCATCAGTCATTTAATCAAGTCTGACAAAAATGTAAAAATATGTTTGTAAAACATGATCAAATATTTGTAACAAGATAGTTATTGCTAAATTTGCTCATAAAACTGTCATATGATGTATTCATTTTCAAATATAAATATCGCCATTTACTTCCAACATTTTTTCATCAATCTCCACTACCACTATATAATAGATATAGACTTTTTATCGGGTGTTTTAACTTTCGCGTAAACCTCTTTTTATTGGAGGAAAATAATTATAGAATGATTAGGCTGCGACAAGATTGGTAAATACATTAAACACTTTTGATATGTCTTATTTTCAAGATCGAATAATTGGAAGAGAATGAAAATATTATCAATATCACGAATCAATTGATTCCATGTGTATGTAACAGGACATAAACCTGTGAGTATTTCAACTGAAAAGGACGACTCTTAGTTTATTTTTGTAACGTTTTACATTATCACAGTTACCTGGATAAAATTATTTCAATTTTTAAATTTGAAAAATATGCTCAGATTTAATAATTCAATATTGCTACCACGCCGCGCACGCAAGTTCCTATTCCATACTAAATCTTTTATTTTGCATGTAAACTAGTTCAGTCGCCATTTAACTGAATAAAACATCGATTAGATTTTTTATTTGTTCGCAGATTTTGTATTCAGCAAGGTGTATTTTTCGTTTCAACTGCTCTGTATATAGATTGCGAATTTTACAATCGTTTTATTTTCTCGCGTCATGAGTATTCTCATTTTATGGCCATATAATCGGTTCAGGCATTTTTTTTTGGTTTTCCATTCATGCAATATTGTAAACGGTTGTAGATGCCGCTTTGTGGCAAATGACATATGCCACAAACATTATTATCTTGAACGGTTATAGATTTATTTATTCGATTGTAAATTTAAAAACGTAGTTTTAAATACGTTTGATACAACCGTCGTTTAAACACAGCCAGATGTTAAAACAGTACACAATTGTATATTTAAAACGCAGTTGTCAATATAGTTGATACAAAATTCTTTGTGAAAACAAAATCAAATATTACACAAATATTTTATTTAAAAACAAACAGAAACAGTATACCTTTTAAGGTGTTTACTGACAATCCTTGGTGGAATGGCATTATAGTAAAAATAATAAAATATTTTAAGTAATAAAACTGTTTTATTATTTTTATTAGAAACAGTATAAATAAATAAGCAATTTTTTTAAAGTTGATTTCTTAAATTCACAAAAAACAGTGAATAAAAAAACTTCATAATTACCTTTATTTACGATTAACTGACGGTCGATAAAACAAATTGCGATAAATATATATATATAATAATATTTCTTCAAACAGGATAACCTCTAATTTAATTACACTGTAGAGATATTTCACGGCGTTGTTGGTGTATTACACTTGGTTTTAGGGCCTTATGAATTACTCCAATTGCCCTTTCGTCTGATGTTGGGTTTTCCCCACTTTTTACTGTTGGTTCCAGTCTCTTTTTATTTTTTATATATTTTTATTTTTTAATATGAGTGAGACAAGATAGTCGTTCTTAGTCACGGCGTTCTTTTAACTTCAAGTATTTAAGTATTTTTTTCAGAAATAACTTGTCAAAACGTTCTAAATAAATAATTAATGTTTAATTATGTTACTTCTATAACATATCTTATTTTTGTATTCATTAATAAATACAAATTAGTTGATAAACATGTGACGTTTTCAAGATTTTTCGACACAAATTCGTGTCAATTATGAGGTTCTAAAAGAAAATAAATGTAATAAATACTGTAAGCACGTCCATAAGAGCTAAAAGAGTAATTGTATCCACTTTAACTGAATTGACATTTTTAAAACTCAGCTTTTGGTTAAGTGCACTAATGTTCGTTGGTTTTGTAAGTCGATTGTTATTGGGGTTGAAATAAGTAATTTTATCTTTGACAGTAATTGACCTTTTTCCGTTCCTGAAAAAAAATGTTCGCTGCGTTTATCTACTATATCTTACAGCCATACATGGATTATACGCATAATACTTTAAGCCGTGCTGATTAGAGAAAGCTATTTACGTTTATGAATCTTTATTTATTGTATATTATCTTCAAACCTTCTAAAACAGTACCGTGCAGCTTTATTAGCACTATAAATGTAAGAAGTGGACTTTTCGTTTGTCAATGACGTTGTGGAAAGCGGTTATGAAACACCGACTGCATGTTTGTCGTTGTCAATTGTATATTTTTACTACGTTGAAATAGTTTAATGCTGCAAGACATTCGTATGGGGAATAAGCACTCTTTCTAAAAACATATAAGAACACCTTGACACCTTGTTGATATTATTGATAACAGCAGACAAAATAAGTAAAATTAATGAGTATCCTTTTTATGCAAAAAAGGTTTATTTTTATTATACTAATAGGCATATAAAAAAAACACGAACCCTGTTTCTAGAAATGTCACATTTTTCTCTTTGTTAAGTTGCTTCTGTTGAAAATTCTTACGTGATTTTTTAATATTTTTATAGCAACATTATTCATTTGCTATTTCTGAGAATTCTGAGAATTTCTTTTAATTGAATATCTAATAATCTTGAGTTTAAGCAGACATGATTTTGAATTTCTACGAAAACAAAATGGAAGAAAGCACGTTATTATTTGCAATCAAAACATTATTAAAAATAGATTTGATATTCAACACTATTTATATCCAAAGCTTTGCTGTATTCTACACAATTATTTGGCAATTATCTGTCATGAATTTGATAAGTATAAGTATAGAATTATTACATGACTCTGATTGAAGATGAAAGAAAATAAACAAACTTTTGGTAGACTTTATTGTGACTAGTTTATTTATAATTACAGGTTGAAATAGTGTATTTATTAAAGAATACTGCAAAAAAAACAATGTTTAAATCGTTAAATAGTTAGTCTTCAATTTACATTGTAGATTTTCAAAATAATTACAAAAAAATATACACGTAACAAGCTTCCGCCAAGTGCTTCAGCAAGCGCCGCCTGTGTGGTCGAGTGGTCAACGTTGTTGGCTTCGGCTACAGAGGGCCCGGGTTCAAATCCCAGTTTTATAAATTGATTTTTCAATCGATTTATGAATTTCTGTTCAAAGACATGGATGTATGTGATGTCTTGAATTCCCCCCTCTCACCCATCCTATCCTATGAACGGGGCGTATCGAGAGCGATTAGCTTACCACTAATCCTGTCCTAGCCCTATCCTTCTATCCCTGCTCTCTTTGCAAAAAGAGAGGTTGAGCAACTGAGTAACAAGCAGTTCTCGTAGAAACACTTCTGATGAGATAAACTCCATTATTAGTCCATATGCTCCACATTGGGAGCAGACATGGTTTAAAAACAAGCTTCAATTAGTGAATGGCTAAAATAAATTATATTGTAATTGTAGTCGAAATAGTTTTAAAAAATACAAAAAAACTTTGTTCACTTTTGCTAGACGTGCAGTAAAAGTATTTCACAGCAAATGGTGTAGGAAATCGTTTTCCCATTAACACCCTCTTTTATAGGAGACAGGGTTGTCAATGTTTCAATTTTCTCACATCATGTGAGGCCATCGATCACTCAACATAATATCACATCAACATAAACCGATTTCGGGCACTGGTTCATAGTATAATGATGTATGTCAAACCGATATTGCGGTATTTTCAGTCAATTTTGAACAAATATTCTGGGATGTCGTCATAAAATAATATATCAAAAGCTACGATCTTTTATCCAAAAAACTAAAAAATTACTGAGATTACAATTTTTTATTTAACATATTATCAGCCGTCTTATTCTTCTCGTGGTGTTCATTATTTCAATAAAAGTGAGTAATTAATTGTTGATTGAAATGTCATTAACATAATAGAACGTCTCATAATATTGATGTTCCCATTTCGCGAGATCTCTTTTAAAATTATTATAACACGTAGTTATTGTTAAATACCTTACTTTACTAGTTGATACAGTTAAGGATATAATCAAATTACCTCAATACTGACCAAACTTACACCAAATCATAGCTTAAGCCATTATAAAAAACTAACACAAATTATCATGACTAGCTGTAAACCCGTTGACCTCAACGGTGTTTTTATTGCATGTTTAAGTAGTCAGAAAATTTACTGGCGTGAAAAATAAATTACAAACCTATTTTTTGAATAAGCAATAAATTCTGATAGTAAAAGAAACATATCTCGGTGCATATATCGACAGCCCTGCCCTGCAGTATTTAAATTGTAAATTATTTAATTTTTGGAATAATCTTTAAGTTTGTTAACAATCATTTTTCGTAGTAGCAGAAATTTCGTAAATTATTTAAATTTTGGAATGATGTCAAATTTTGCTAACAATCATTTTTTGTAGTAGCAGAAATAGACCACGTAAATTATTTAATATTTGGAATTATCTTTAAGTTTGCTAACAACCATTTTTCGTAGTAGCAGAAATTTCGTAAATTATTGAATTTTTGGAATAATGTTTAAGTTTTGCTAACAAATATTTTTCGTAGTAGTAGAAATTTCGTAAATTATTTAATTTTTGAATTAATGATTATTTTATCGACTACTAGCTGACCCGACGAACTTCGTACCGCCTCAGAATCAATAAATGTTGTAATAAAAATAATAAAACATTTTTAGTACTTTTCCCACTAAATAAAATTTATTTGATCAGGACCGGTTTCGCTCATCGCGAGCATTATCAACTGAGTTATTATCATCTGAGCATTATCATCAGTTAATAATGCTCGCGATGAGCGAAACCGGTCCTGATCAAATAAATTTTATGTGGAAAAAGTACTAAAAATGTTTTATTATTTTTATTATATTGCCATTCCACCAAGTATTGACAGTGAACACCTTAACAGTGAATAAATGTTCTGTTAACTTGATAACTTGAACCATGATGACTACCGAGTCAACCTTCAGTTGTAAATTGCGCGGTGGCAAGCCAGGCAGATCCAATAAGTTTAAAAATTAAGTTGGATAGTTGGTTGCTTCGTCTTCGTTTGTTACACGGTCGATAGATTTAAAGGAATGCAGTGGACCAACGATTTGATTTTGAATTGTGAAGTTTAAATGATCCACATCTTTGTTCTTTGCCGCAAGAATTGCTCGTTCATTCAACCAATTGTGATTTTTGTGATTAGATGTTCGGGAACATTTTGTTGAATGAAGTGAAATTGCAAAAATTCGGCGGAAACAAAATCAATCCGTTCGATTCGTCGACAGGAACACCCCCATTACCGATAGTCAGCAATTGCTTCGGCAGATAGATCGTTTAGCAATGCAACTCGCATGTTTGTCGTCAGCTGGAGATTCTTTACATAGCGCCAGAGTCGTGATTTGAGGTAAGCGTTTATTTCATCCGAAGCGGTAAATCTTGGAATGACTGGTAGTGTTTGGTGGAAATCGCCAGATAGTAGAATCATTGCGCCTATAAAACATCTTGAGTCATTGCACAGATATTTCATACTTTGATTGAGTGCTTCCAATGCGCATTTGTGCGCCATTGTCCATTCATCCCAGGTGATGATTTTACTTGCTACCAAAACTTTGGTCATTGGTGAGTGTTTCGCAATATTGCATGTCAGTTTTTCAGTCGTTTAAAGCAGTTCTCCACAAGCGGTGTGCCACGAGGCGATGCTGGGTGTGCTGCGGCGCGAATATCTAATAAACGAAAAAAAATAGTTTGGTCGATACTACAAACTATTTCTGATGACACTATCATAGAGAAGCAGAAATAATTATTTTTTGGTTGAAAGAATATGTTATATGTACAGTCTGCGCAAGAATGTTTCGCGCACCTTGCGAAAGTTCGCTAGATTTGATGGAATGTAGTGGACCAACGATTTGATTTTGAATTGTGAAGTTTAAATGATCCACATCTTTGTTCTTCGCCGCAAGAATTACTCATTCAATCAACCAATTGTGATTTTTGTGATTAGACGTTTGGGAACATTTTTTTGATGAAGCCGTCCTTCGTTGAGACGAAATTGTTAAAATTCGGCGGAAACGAAATCAATCTGTACGATTTGTCAACAGGAACACGGTCGTTACCGACGATAGTCGAAGATCGTTTTCAAGCTTAAATCATTTTTCTCTTCTCCTTCGGGGCCGAGTTAATAATCCTCAAATTCTCATGACTATTAATTTACATGCTCCCAATTTATTCTTACGTGGGCGTAACTATGAGCAAAAACTTTTATTTCTAAAAACTTATACCTCGCTTAAGAGGTTTAAATCACCAGTTCCAAGAGCCGTTAGATTGATCAACGCATTGCCTAGAGAAGTGGACATTTTTAGTGATAGTATTTGTGAACTGTTTGTAAAATTTCACTATTTTATTTCTTGATTTTTTATGTTGATTTTGATTCTGATATATTATGTAGTTTTATTTTATATTTTGTCTTATTATATTTTTCAAGTGCATGGTGAATTGGCGTCAGCTGATATGTCATGTACTGTAATTTTAATTTTGAACAATGAATAAATAGATAGTCAGCAATTGCTTGGAGAAATCTTCGGCAGATGGATCGTTTAGCAATGCAACTCGCATGTTTGTCAATTATTTGAGGCAAGCGTTTATTTCATCGGCAGCGGTTGATCTATCTACGTGGCTGCTATTCCAGAAGAAGAAACTGCTACAGCAATTTTTTTATCTCGCATGAACAGTGGCCATAATCAATGACATGAAGAATGTCTTCCCAGCTCCACCTGGCGCATCGAGGAAAAATAAGCCACCATTTCCATCATCAATTACCTTCATTAACGTATCGCTAATTTCCTTCTGTTGAGGGTTCAACAGTGATACATTCGTTCAAACTGATTGGTTCAATGCATCTCGATCATATTCACGTTCACGTTCCAATTCTCGATTGAAAGCGTCGTTCATTCCACGATCTGGCGTTGGCATTCCTAACTTGACTACCAAACTGCCGCACATGAGGTAACACATGTCTTCGATCTAAAGCAAAGCCTGGTTATGTATCTCTTCATTCATCTCGAGATCGGGATTCCCCAAACTGACACGAATTCGATGCAAAATGTATTCGGACATGTCATCCTTGTACTTGTTCCACAGTTCACGGGGATTTGATGGGAAGCATGTCAAAATAATGATAGAAAATAATGTGCGTATCTGACTTGGAGATTCAGAAACAATTTCTTCAGCGATTGTAATGAGTATCATTTTCAAGCAAATTGAGCTGTTGACATGCAAGTAGAAGCATTCGTCATTTTTTGGATGAACTGTGTACATGCGACCAAGAGCATCAGTAGTCATTCGGATGAGCAGGAACCGCATCGCCTTGCTTTCGACGTTAAAATTTCTTCGATGTAGCTTTCCAAGTGTAATAACGTGGCATCTCAAAGTAGAGCAACGTTCGTGCAAACAGCGTAATATTTTTGTCAAAAAAATTATCATACCTAATTAAAAACATAACCTTATTTCAACATTATCCGATTTTATTTCGTTTTCATTTTATATCATCGATTTGTTTTATTCTAATCCATACTCTAAATTTAAAATTATTTAGAAGTCAATCGTTTGCAAAAGAAGCAGAAACAAATGAATTTTGAAAAAATTGCCACCTAGCGGATGAAATCTGCATACAAACGACATTTTCATTATTTCAAGGTGTTCGCCATTTGAAAACTGTATGAGAATATTAATTTTCTTCATAATTTCTTTGCCGTGATATTTTTCCGATGTTTTAATGCTTATTCTGCTATTCTAGGCGGATACGAATTTAATAAAACAAAGATCATTAAAATCCGAGCTGTTATTCTCGAGATATACGTGGTGTAACAAACCCCACTTTCTTTTATATATATAGATTAATATATAGATGATTAATTAATTTTTGGTTAGAGGAAATACGATGGTTTATGTTTTTTTTATACTTTTCTAAGCTATTTTATACGGTAACAAATAAAACTAGACTGTTCTGACTAGCTAAAAAGTTACACCCAAATATTGTAGTGCAATAATATCACTACCAATGTTTTAAAATATCTTGATGGATTAGCAAGTTTATTAAAATCAATATTACACTATTGGTCCAGAAAATATATACAACAGATCGCTACCAATGAAAACCATTCTAATTATTAATGCCGATATTTTAATAACAATTGTCAATCAAGATTAACTTGTGAGTCTGCCATTTAATCTCTCTTCCTGTGTAAGTTAAAGATGATTAGATAAGAGCAGAAGTTTTATTAGTTAATCGATCTCTTTAAGCCTCTTTTTTATGAGAGTTGGTGGGCTGGAGTAGAAGCATTACAAACATCTTTAGATACGCATGCATGAAAAAAATGAAAAATCAATGTTTCGAAGTGTTCATTTGGGGATTTGATCCCTCTAGCAACCAAGGAAAATAAAACCCCATGAGCGATTACTACTTTGCTGTAGAACTGAAAATGTATTTATTAATCCTTACTTACACCGTAAAACATAGTTCAAATATCGGTCTTATCATGAAATCAATATTGTTCAGCATTTATTTATGGAATAAAACTCCTTTTTTCTCCACTGCCAATTGTTTCATAATATTATATAAGACGTCTTGTGTGGTATGTCATAATATCTAATGTAGTTAATCTTTTTCAGGTAGCGTTGTAATTTTTGTATTTAGGTTGATGATATTATTTATTAGGAATTTATTAACTTCTTCTGAGGTTTAATAAACTGATGCTTTTAAAAGATTAAGATCTTTTAAGATGTATGAAGGGCTTTTAATATTTACATTCAAGCCAATGTTTTCCAAACAGTATACATTAGTAATTGGATAGTATTTTTTTCCAATATGTATGTACTACAATAAAATATTGAAAACGCTTTTTATGAGCTAAGACAAATCCAAATTTAATATTTTAATGTGTATTTAACTCTTAAAAATAATTCCAAGATCGACTTCTACACCATTCGTTAAATCATGTCTCAGAAGTCATCATCACACAGCAGATGATAGACGAAAAAGACCCGTCACGGTTATTAGTAAATCTTTAAATTCCTGTGATTTTGGATTCGAAAATTTTTGGAAGTGCAAAAAAAAAATAACTTCCGCGTTTGTAATTTGGGCAAATCCGTGAATTCTTGTGATTTTTGATTTCGAAATTCTTGTAAGAGTTGAAAAAAAAGTCCCGCGCTGCTAATTTTGAGAAATCCGCAAATTTCTGAGTTTTTTAAATTAACATGAAATTGTTTAAAAAATCCTATGACCGTCGACCAAAAATCCAATCCCGAGATCACAAAAAAGGTCCGGAATTGGATGTCTTAGTGTTTTATCAACAGGACCAAGAAGCCTGGTGATAAAATTTTAAAAGCACATCACTGGATGTATGTTTGATGAAAACATACCGAAAGTCGGTGAATCAACTACCTTTTAAAGCTAAAAATAAATAAATTGACAAATAAAGAAAAATCGGCGTAGATACAGACAACATAAAATATCGTCAAATCATTACTGTTAAATAACTATGTTGTAAAATAAATAAACTTCAGGATAAGGTATATAATTTGAAGCTGTAAGATAAATCTAGTGTCCCTACAGAAAGGAATTCACTCGTCGATTGGGTCGCCATAGCACTTACCTGCGAGGCTGAGGAAGAATAGAGGCTTCTGGGGGTAAAAGCGTGTGTGAGGGGTGAGCGAGGGTGCACAATGCGGAAAATTCGAATCAGATAATTGGAGAAGAGTGAGTCTACACTTAGCTTTCTTGTACTTCCATTGTTTAAAACTACATATCTCACGTGAAGCTTTGTCCGATAATATTGGATGTTTTTTCTTTTTTTTTACATTTGTTCAATTTAGCGAAAATCTTTTGGGTTTAATGTAATAGATTGACTTTTTTTTTTACTTCTCATGACTGTTAAAAGGTTTTTAAAGTAATTGAACATTCCTGAAATAAATCATATAATTCAAGGTAACTATATATTAATAGCGGATAATGTTTGTAACTTTTTAGAATATAAATATAATAGATTCCATAAATATTTCAAAAAAAATAACAAAATCAAAATACGTAAACGGCAACGAGTTTCGCTGATAACTGAATGATCGATAGTTCGATTTTGTTTTCATTTTTTCATTAATCATTATGTAAAAGCTAAATGTGTACATATTATGTCAAGATTGGAAGTCTTAATTTTTTGTGGAAACTATTTATTCAAAAAGACATAATTTTTTTTAATTTCAATATATTTGTTTTTATGCTGAATAATATGTTTTCGAGAAATAAAGGGTGTTCAAGTGTGTATGATCTAAGAAAGTGTATGTAAATACAAGCTTTAGATTAAAGTCATAATTATCAACATTAAGGCTGAAAGAAAACGTCAAAAAAAAATTCGGCATTCACTCCTGAATTTTGACGATCGGACGAGAACCGGTGCTTCAACGTGGTATAGTTTTTTGCGAAAGCATAGTTTCAGTCTGTATAATAAAACAACGTTAAGTAAGTATAATCAATTTTAAAATCATCAAATAAATTCCATTTGGAGAATCAGCCAAGTTTATTCATCTTGATTTATTGAATAAGTAAGTATGCATTTAATTGTTCATGTGGGTAAATTTCTGATTTTTTATATTGCGAAAACAATCTCCCGATGGGGCAACGGGTCGGGTCTACAGCTCGTAATATTTAATACCCACAACCACAAATAAAAATTATTTTAACTGGTATCGTTGATAAAATTACCTTTTTAACTATTTAAAAGCCAGCTGTATCGCTATGAAAATCCGTTCGTCTCATTCAATTCCAGTGGTCACGAGTTTAGTAGCCTAAATTAACACTTTAATACGTTTTTGTATTCAATGACACTTATTTTATATGTTTAGTAAATGATTGATGTATTTTTCAGTGTGGAACGGGTTATATCAACCACTTTTATATTTTAATAATTAAGAGTGTGTGTCTAAAGATTTTTTTTCGTTTTCAATGACTTGCTTAAAATTCAGATTGGCGACATCAGAATGCTTAACATGTTTGTTTTGCAGCTATTTTACAGCAATGTCCGCATATTTTTTTTGTTTAAAAGCTTATTTAGACTGTTGTTTTCTTGAAAATATATTAATATTCGGACGCATATTATAAATGCGATGCCTTTATGAAAAGTTGAATAAGAAGCAATTTATCCCGAACAATAGAAAAATAATCTCTGGCAACATAATAGAAATATTAAAGTTGTAAGAGAAGAAAATACTTTCAATGACCTCTTAAGTGCATTGCCTTTTCATTGGAAACTCTTTTTGCTACCTACTCTATGTCGTTTTTGATATATTTATAACCTAAAAACTCAGATGTGTCTCTGTAGATTATCAAACACTATTGAAAGCTTCTTCGATAAATCGTTTTTTATTTTCATTATTGATTGATTGTTTGATATAGTCCATTACACAATGTTTTAATTTCTTAGAAATTTCTACATAACTTCATACATGCATTTTTTACTTACTGAAACTATGAGAAGTATTAGTTTCTTTGCTGTTCTGTTCTAGAATCAGTAATTGATACTAGTAAAGTCACTTTAACCTTGTCCAACAACTTGAGAAGTAACACTTTGGTTTTAAAAAAAAACGCTTCTTTTAGACCCTTTACGAATACCAAACGTTAAAATTTAAGAAAATGTTCACATGATAAGTGTGATTAAATTACTTCTAAGACTATTTACACTAATATTATAAACTTTTGATTGAGAATTTCAACGGAAGGTGATTCATACAATTTGGTATTTAGTTTGTTACTATGAATGTAGTAGTGAAAACAAAAGTTGCAATATATGTTTTCTCGTGAAATCAAATAACCTTAACTCCAATAGTTTTTGTAGGATGCCATGATTTGCTACCGCGAAGCAGCAATAGGTGAATTCAAGCGTTGAAAGTATGATATTTGGTTTCAACTGTGTCCGGCTGTTTGCCCTAAACAGTCGATTCAAATATTGTAAAAAATGTGCTCTCAGAGGTTTCTTAAAATATCTAAAATAAAATTTAAATAAATAAAAATGTTTTGTAAATAATTTATCAAACATATACTGAACTGAAAAAATCCAAAACATAGAAGGATTCGAGACAATCCTTCATTTAACTTTCCACGTCAACATTTTTAATAAAACTTAGTAAATATTTGTCATTTCTTACAAAATCGATTTCATTTTGCTAATCGATTGCCGTTTTAGTATATATAAAATGAAAATAAACCCGAAAAACGATGTTGGATCAATATTAGTTCAAAAATATTCAAATATATTTTATCATTTTCCTGAAAATCTTGAAACATTTCGACTCAAAACAGGTAATTAATTCACGACACCCTACCTTGTCTTCCAAAACATTTTCTTTGAAGATCAAACAAATTCATTTTATAACACATATTTCATTTAAGCTCCTCTCGATTTCACCTCCAGCTTAAATTGATTCTCGAAAATATATTTTTTCTGTATGGAAGCCTGCCAGGAAAATCTTAATTCCGTATTTTTTCTCAAACCATTATCGAAAATTCTACCTAACTTACAAAAGAGTCAGTGAACAGTCGCCGCAGGCTCTTTTACTGGGGGATTCAGGGATGGTTTACCCACATAAACATACAATATAAATAAACTATACTTCCTTACATTTTTTTAGATTTGTTTGCTTTGAGCACACGGACTTTCAATTGATCATTTCTATAGTAACGTGTATGTAACAAATAGTAGCTGGAAAACGTTTTAAGAACCCCTTTATAAATAAAGGCTGATCAGAAAATATAGTTTAAGGAATATAAGATGGGCAAATCACTCTGTATACTTTTTCAAGATTAGATCGATTGTAAATTAATGGAAAAACAGCTACCCATAAATCAATTAATATAATCAAAGATGCGTAATAAATATAAAAAATCTCTTGAAAAATGCTAAAAGTTTTTATAGCAGTAGCATTATTTGTCGCAATTTTTAATGTGTGACTTATAGTATTAATGGAAATCGTTTAAAAATTCCCATCTTAACAAATTTCCAACGAAATTCTTAATATTGATACAATTATCAAAAAAAATATATTGAAATGCTATAGTTATCACTTTTCAGCCACGTTATTTAATTTATCAAATATATTTCAAATTTTATTACATATTTTTTTTTTAGCTAAACTTTGTTTTGATGGATGGCAACTACCTATACATAATAAGGCTGCTTTGTCTAACATAGTATAAAAAACAAATTTAGTACTTTCGATGGTTTGTAATGTTTAACGTCATTAGTAGTATGATTAAATTTGTTTGCACTGTTTCGATTTTATAATCCCCTCTTTGCTTCCCTTAAAAAGGAAAAATCCCATTCTGATTGTTTACAACTCATTAGTATAATTAGTATAATTATCTGTTCTACACCCCCCTCCAAACCTCCATTTTGTAATTTTATAATTTTAAAATGTTAGAATCAATCTTGCTTCATTACTTAAGCAAACTTTGCGATAGTAAGTCTGAAGATGCCTCTGAAAGAGGCGAAACACGTGTCACAGTTAGTAACACAATACGTGGAATAATCAAAGTTAATTTAAATTTTCTATTCTAACAAATTTAGTGGTCAGAATTTAAATCAATTTTTGATCAGAATAACAATATAAACGGTCGTAATAAATATGTTATACGGTCAGAATATTTTATAACCATTTTGGTAATGTTAGGTTAAGTTTTTTTTTAATTTCATATTAATTATGACTATTTCTTCTGACCGATATATATTATGAGTTATGACCATTTAATATAAATTATGACCGGAAAAATACTATCCCATAGTAAAGTTGAAAAAAAATAACTGACTTATTCGAATTAATTAAACAGTTTCATTGGATTAAGAGGCCATTTTTTCGGAAGTTTACTATGATATATAATTTAATTTAATAAATTTCTTGCTCCAGTTGTTTTTCTAAATTTGAACCACGTATTACAATTTGTCACAAAACAAGTGAGAAGCAAACATTCAAAAAGTGTTTTGTCACAAATTTTGAAAAATGGCGTTTTATATCAATTCTGATAGCCCATAATAAAACCTATGAATGGAAATCAAAATAAATGTTCAAAAAGGTTTTTTTTTATATTAAAATGAAATCATAAAGTTGACACATCCATACAAACCGTCACTTTTGCAACACTTAAATCATCATTTTCCAAGCTTTGTATTTGTGTGACAAAACACTTTTTGAATGTTTGCTCCTCAAGTGAAGTAACAATTTTTTTATTTATAATTTTATAGTTAGATATGTTTTATATATTTATTAGCTTGACAACTCCTGCTTTGTTTTCAGTTATGCCCACCGTTCGTCTCCGCCTCTGCGAGGTGAAAGGGCTACACCCTGCACCGATATGCTAACCTCGAACGTTAAACCTAGACCCTAAAATGGCCTAAATGCTCAAAGCAGACAAAGATCGTGGCCGTATTTTCATAGCCCAGCATTAAATGGCTGGTCACCTGCGATAAGTAATTGTGAAGCCCCATTTAATACAACCGACAATAGACATTACGTTTTATGTTAAAATTTACAAAGTGTTTTAAATAAATTATCATTTCGCAAAATATGACTTGCCAGATTTACGCGAGCTAATTTGAAGATTATTTTTTTGATATAGGTTCGAATAATAAATTCTGTCTGACCGTATAGCATTAGACTAGAACGTTTATATTACATTTATAAAACGAGTAAAGATTGTGGTTTAGCCAGTAGTACATTTCCAAGCATTTCAGCTATTAATATTGATTAAATTACGATGTATTGCGTACTGTTACAAAACATAAGTGTACATAGTAACATTCAATAGCTTTAATAACTCACACCTTCCCCAGAACACCATGAATAACTATAAGACTTAGCGAGTCCCTTGTTACCGTATTGGCAGACCACCGCTGCCTTTAAATAAAAAAATGTCGGATAGCATACGTATTTTAATAATGTTTTAATTAATTACTAATGCAGATAGCTATCACATAAATTCGATTGATTTTAATGTATATTGCTTTATTATCTGTGTATTTCATCAAATAAAAAATAAAAAGATAAATATACAATTTGATAAACCAACTAACAAAAAAAAAAATTGCTTAACTACAGTAAAATAAACAAATAATCAAATAGCTTTTAGCACTGCTATCGTCTGTAAATTTTCCATTAAATCACAAAACAAACCGAATAATACTATTTCCAATCACTAAAGTACGTAGTTGTTGCTATTTTATATAAACAGGCTTGGCTTAAGACAATGCTCTTAGTGAAAAAAAAACAAAAACATCACAAAAAATACTTGCTATCGCGATTCCAATATTTACCGCGCAGGTATTATTATTTCAATAACTTTGTACGATAATTTTATTTATTCAACGATCCACCCCTGTGGCACGCAGTCTTTGTTATACAAAAGTGATTATGATTTCCATAAATAAAATCAGTGGCGGCACGCCTGTATCTATTTATTAAGCCCCTCCAGCATTAAATTTTCCCTCGGAGCTTCGATTGTCTGAAAGGCTTCGGGCATCAATGTGATACCGTTACGTTATTTTTTTAAGGCTATGTGTATCTTGTATTTATATAAACATTTAAACGTGGCAAAAATACAACATGCTTTAAAATAACTTTTATCGTAATTTTTTTAACATAAATTGGCGGTGTATATAAATAGTTAAATACATTTTAATATCGACCTTGGAAAGGTAAAAAAGACATAACCAATTTTACAGGAGGCACAAAAAACGTTTGATTTGAGCCAAAGGCCAATTATGAAATATACACAACCTTGAAGTGCACGGAGACTGATAAACTGGTGTTTAATTGATTTAATCTAAGGGTCGTATTTTTCCGGTCAGAAGTTATATTACATTGGTCAGAATAAATAGTCATAATTTAAATGAAATTAAAAAAAAACCTGAAAAATTAACATGATCTAACCTAACCTCACCTAACCAAAATCATTATAAAATATTCTGACCGTATAATATTTTTATTCTGACCAAAAATTGATTAAATTCTGACCATTTATTTTTTTCTCTTAAATCTAATATTTATTCAATAATTTGTTTTATGAAAAATATTTTTTTAAGTCCTTTTTCTTTATCACAATTTGTAAATGTCCTCATTTTTTCAAACTAATTTTTAAAACTCACTATTGATACTAATTTGGCATTATCAACTTACATCCTTTTATAAAACGTGCATCAAATTGTATACATTGTGATCATCGAAAAAAACTGTTAGTTACGTCATTTTTCTTTTCCATAGTCGAATTACACTTTTTTTAATATTTAATTTATATCAAAGATTGAGTGCACACTTGATTGCGAGAATCGATACTTTCACACAAAAGGGAGCACGTAAGTTTGGCTTCTAAATGGCCTCGTATATATACGTCTCACTCACACTATAAATCACAACTCGTTATTCTGTATAATAAAAACTGCCACACTCCAAAATGAGTAATTGCCTCAGTAAAGATATTTCACAAGACATACAAAAGCCAGGTAGTGCACCAACATAATAAAGCATAACACTTTCATATGAATTACGTTTAGTAAGATTTACTGCACCACTTATCTTGGTGCACTGGTTTCTTATAATATATAACGTGTAGTAGTTGGTAACTCTGCAGCTGATATACTCTCACCTTTGAATATGACAGGGACAGTAATCTATATTTAAATTCAATAGAAGAGTACTTGTTTTCGATTATGACCGTCCATACGACAGTCATTTTATATTCATAATATTTATTTTTCACCCCAAAAGAGCAGTCACACTAAAATAAGCACTCGATACACAATAATAATATAGAAAAATAATCACATTAAGTTAATCATTTTTTTATCGACACTTGATTCGTATTTTAGCGTCTTTTAGTATTGTGAAATAATGATGAGTCGAAACATTTTACTATCGATAATAAAATCATATTTTCTAAGACTATTTACTAAGACAAATATTTTTTTATCTATTGTTATAATAATTTATTTATTAATTATTAAATACTGATTTCATTTCAAATAAATATCAGTAATGTTGCAATTTCAAACTCGTGACAAAATATAGTTTGAAGAAAAAAACAAATTTGATTTCAAATCAAGAGCAAGGTGTCTTATATTGTATCGTTTTTCCTAAACCTGGTCTCAATTATTCATTCAAAAATCATAAACAATTCTCCACTCAAGGCTTTAATCGAAACAAAATATATCATTAAATTATAATAAAAATAATTGTTCCGGTGATGATAGTTATCAAAATTCAGAGCATATTCTTTGGGAAAGTCCGATTATGTCCATTGAAAGAGATGTTTTGTTTTTGTCCTGTAGAAATAATAGTCTTATCGAAAGTCCAGATCAAGTTTCGATTGCAGAAAACGTCTACTAATTCAAAAAAATGCGAGTTTTTTTTTAGAGAAAACGTTAACCTCCCCTGCCCCTCACCATTTAATTCAGCGATTCTTATCCTTTTGTCGTCTGGGCGTCAGTAAATTAAAAGTAATACACTAATATACCACATAATATACATAACATAAATGTATCCAAAATATGAATTATTTTACTTAAAGTCGTGCAACCAATTCAACCAAAAAAAAAAATGAAAAAGCATCTGATGATAATGATTGTTTTGGGTGGCACAAAAAATGTAAATGGGCCACATGTTCAGTATCGGTGATTTAATTCATAACTACTTTTTTATTGAAAGCAATTTTATCACTACCAATAGATTAACTACTTATTATTGATGACTTTGTTATTGACATAATTTTCTAATACTCTATATTGCTGGTTAGATATAAATGTATCCCAAGTGTACCATTGATGAGATATTATCATCGCTACGAAACAATATAAAACGAATTATATTGTAAAATTTAATTATCAAAAAACTTTTTATTTTACCTCGTAAAAAAATAAACATTTTTCACAGCGCTCTTTTTTGTAGAGGTCGTAGAGTATACGCACTCAGCGATTGCACCCGTAGCCGTTGTGTAGACACGAGTGACGTCACGTGAATAAGCCGCGCTACGCTCGAAAAATTGTCGCCCGTCATACAGAAAAGGCTACGAGGTCTTACAAAAGTAGTTGTCGCCGAAGAGAACGAGTGAAGACATAAAAGAAATGTTATGTTATGGTCCACAGAACATAATATGTGGGGAAGTGTATGTACTTCCTGCCAAACAGCTGTTGCCGATTGCAAAACTTTACTGTGCTTTAGGCATTAGAGGCGCCACCATATTTGGCAATAAATATTTTCACTTACTCAACGACATTATGAGTTCTGAACTCACTGTATAGTCCATTTCATAAAATTAAGCTTTTTTCACGAAAGACTAGTTTTTTTTTAAATTCATGACCGCTCTTAATGTGAAACATATTATTTCCTAATAGAGGTATCTCAAAAGAAGTTTTCTCTATGAAAACTGTTGCTCTGTCACTCAACCTCACGTTTTTTCAAAGTGTGTAGTAGGGGAAAGAATGATAAAGCTAGAACAGGACTAGTGGTTGACTAATCGCTATTGCTACACTCAGTTATTAAAGGATCAGAAGGATGGGAGGAGAGGAGATTATGTGAATTGACATCACAGACACCCAATCTTCGATCACAACTTTGAATTGAATAATTACCAAATTCACTGTGATCTTTCCGGGAATCGAACCCAAACCTGCGTGATCGGTAGAGGAAGCTCTAGCTTACTAGGCCACGGATGTCGACATTATCATTTAATAAACATTATAATTACAGTTTAACTATTATTACGTTTGTAAATATGTAATTGAAATTGGCAATCCTTCAAGTACAGGTTTATACGGATAGTAAACCCATTTTCATCAGCAGTACATTTTAAATTATTAATACGTAGACTTTCAGCTTTGTCTTACGATTTATTTAAAGTATTTTTATTTTTATTTGGGACATGGGGGTGGGAATTTATTGCAGAAGTTAAATAGTCAAGCTCATTTTTCCTCAGAATATTTGAAATTGTATTTATATTTAAAATAATCTTAAATAAGAGCATCTTCGCCGTATTTTGGTTGTTTAAATTACTATTTTTTTCAAAGTACTTACTTATTAAAAATATTTTTTGATTAAAAAAAACGAAGTAATTCAAATATTAACTCTTCATTCATTTCTCACGATATTAATATTTTAACAAATACGTGTCACACTGTAACCCAACACGTGGAGGGTAAAAATATCAATTGTAATGATTTCGATGGGTTCGATGGGTTCGGCGGATTTTTTTTCCATGTCCACTCCCAATGTATCTCAACAGAAGTTTTTTTTCTACGTGAACCCATTACCCAGTTGCTGAACCTCTCTTTTTGTGGCGAGAATAGAGATAGGACAGGACAAAAAATCAACTAATCGCCTCCGCTATTTTAGGATTGGAAGAGTTGGAGAGAATTTTTAGACATCACAAACACACATGCCTTCGAAATCGATTATTCGATTGAAAAATGATTTTCTTACTGATACTTGAATTCGTGAGATCCGTCACAGAAGCCAACAACGTTATGTGCCACGAGGGAGCCGGTAAATTGCTCGAATGAAAATTGCTCGAATTACAAACTATTCGAATTGTTTGGTTATTTAAACGATTTTTCACGACTTTTTCTACGAACTTCATTTTTATCTTGTGCGACACTTGTTTAGAGAGTGAAATATAAAAATAATTTTCATAAGTATTTATTTTAACCGTGTTTGCTCCAAATGCGGAACATATGATCTTTTAATGGAGTTTATCCCAACAGAAGTGTTTCTACGAGAACTGCTTATTAATTAGTTACTCAAACTGTTTTTATATATTTCTAGAAAACAGAAGACTAGGGCTAAGACAGAACAAACGGAAACAAATTGATTATCTTGTTATTCGAGCAATTTACCGGGAACCGTGCCACGGACCCAACGGGCTTGGCAGTTACTTTTTGGTAATTTATAGTTACTTAAATATTTGTAATATTGAAGAGCAAAGATTCAAAAAATGATTTGTCACACAAATACAGAGCTTGGAAAATGATGATTTGAGTGTTGGAGAAATCACGGTTTGCTTGAATGTGTCAACTTTATGATTATTATGATCAACTTAGTCATTTATTAGATAAGAATAATGTTATATTTATTAATAAATAACCCTACGAAAGTTTATCTGATGATACTTCTCAAGGAAATGAAACACTTAAATTTGTCATAATTTGTAGCGCAATCAGTGGAATTTAAGAAAAAAATGATTTTGCATTACATATAAAAAGATAGACTTTTATTGGGCATGTTTATTTTTTGTTCATCTACCTATAAAACTTATTAAAATTGTACTCACAAATATTATATCATTTTGCAAAATTCACCCTCATTATTATTCATACCAACGTCATCATCATTTTTCTCCTGAAAGTCTTTGATAAATACAAGGCTAAACAATCTAATTAAGCACTTCTGAATAAAGTTTATATAAAAATGCTAAATGTACTTTCCAATGCAAGCAAACTGAAAACCTTAGTATGATTAATTAAGCATATTATGCTGGTGCATAATGTAGGTCATTTCTTATGAGGAAACGTTTAGCCAAATTCATCCAGGGCTAATGACCAAAGTAATAGCTTAATATTTCCTTTAGCTTTAACGCTGGGGACTTAGGAGCATAATCTCTGTCTCTCATATAAGAGAATCAGGGTTGACAATTTCACCAATATATCTTCACCACTTTAAGTTATAAGATTATTGGAATCTGTAGCTTTTCAATCTAAAGTTTGAATAACTTCATTATAAACAGCACTGAAGCTTATTTTCTTTAATGTTGTAAATAAAAATAGTTTCGATATTATTTTTTAGAAATTAGTTGTCAGCAATTGAATCCCAGTTCGTTAGTGATAAAGTGATTAAGATTGATTTAAATTTGATTGTGTTTAAAGATATATGTTTACGTTTAGAACATTATCAAACAGATGTCAAGCAATCTATAAACATATTTTTTGCCATTTCTATTCATTTTATGAAGAATTTGAAGTCGCATTGGAGCACCTCAACCTTTTTTAATCTTCTTCTTCTTTCTTTGACCATGTTCGCTCCCTATGTGGAGCATATGGCCGCCACGCGGCACCTCCATGTTTCCCTGTCTCCCGCCAATAGCTTTGCTTCCTCCCATGACATGCCAGCATCCCTCAGTTCCGCCGAGTACATCCTATGGATAAGTACCCCACGGACGTCCAGGACGCCGACTTTTAATACCGTTTATAAATAATTAGTCATTTAACCCTCCTCTTCAGAGAATGGTAGGATATAAATATGGAATACATTTTTTTCTACACAATTGTATTAAATTGGCAAAATCCGGTTTACTTACCATTTTCGACTTTTGCAAAAATAAGATAGAACAGACTAATTGATTTAATATTATCTATGACTATTAAGAATATTGTTTTATGATCGAAAGGGTGGGAGGGAATTCTTTCTAAGCACATCGAACACTCATGCCTTCGAACAGAAAACAATAAATCGATTGAAAAAATCGAAACCGTGGTATCCATCACTGGAGCCAACGGCGTTGACCGCTGCGCATGGAACTGGTAGGGAAAAAAACACTGTGTGTAGATATAGCAATATGTGAACCACTAGTCTTGCTCCAATTATATCCTTCTATCTCTACTTTCTTTAAAAATATAGGTCGAGTAACTGAGTAATAAACAGTTTTTTGTAAAAAAAAATGTGTAGATACTATCATTAGGAAGTCATATGCACCACATCAAAAGCGGACATGGATTTTAAAAAATGTAAAATAATTATTATGTTTGATTATGAAAATCATTTATACATTACCATTCAAATAGATTTTTATTTTATATAATTGAATATGCTAGTGATGGCTGAAACATGTGCTGATCATTTTATAAAAATGTGCAATTAGTTCAATACAACTTTTCCAGTATTTTTATTAATTCCATATAATGTATATAAAGATTGACTTAAGTCTTTACCCATCATCAGGCTTTTTGATCACTACACTTCTTTTTAAAAATTGGACAGAAAATGATAAAAACATTAATTAAGGAAATACAAATCTTTATACTCAACTGTGGACTGGACAAAAGTCTAAGATTATTATTACTCCATACTACGGCATGGTAATCACTCTTTCTACTGTTCAACTGCGTGACCACGAGATAACTTTCTAACGTATTTTCCGAGATATATTTATTAATTGGCTGAATTCAACTAACACTCTTAAAAACATTTTATCAAATATCTTAATGCACCACATTGAGAGCGGTCAGCGGACATGGTTTTTAAAAAGGCAGCTACCATTTTTATTTTTTAACAAAATACAATAAATGGAATGTCAAAGTAAATAAAATATTGTTTAAATCCCTAGATCTGATGCAACCGTGACATCTTTTTTATTCAAAGAGAGAACTAAAAACGCATTTTAAATGATACTCTGCGGAAACTAAATACTTACACAGAAACGTTGCATTTAATATTTAAATAGAAGCTTTATACGAAAAGTTTGCATGTTTATAAAACGACCGCATTAAAGTTTGGTAGACATGTGCAATTGAATCATTTTAATTTTCAATTTCATGTGGTGTAACATACATTACGCAATATAAATTAACAGCGTTTGCAATTTTTTAAGGCAAACCGAGGGAATATTTCCAATAGATAACAAATTAATTCTATTTATAATGCCATTGTGGACCTCGGGCAAAGCAAGGATTACTTACATGAAATGAATCCTTATTTCAACTATTCTTAAACTATACCGTTTATGTATTTGATAATGTCATGTTTTCTGTAGGAGAGAGGATAAAATTTTATTCTAATTAATGTTTTAAGAAATAATCCCAGATTGTTAATCGTTCTTTGAAAAACTAGAATCACATTTGATAAGTGTAATATTGTAATTATAATTAGGATGTTAGAGTGAATAACTTGATGCATTGTGTATCTCTTCAGAGCCAGTATATATAGCTGAGCAAAATATTAGTTTAAACATAGTTCTGACGATGGCGCAAGCCGAAATAGCTATCAACGAATAAAATTATTAAACTGTAGAACTAAAATACTTTGTTATTTTTAATCTGTTATAATGGAGTTCTACCAAGTAAATTCCAAATCAATTAATAAAGCTTTAGTTTTAAATTATTTTTTATCAAGAAATTCATTTATTGGTTTTTGCTTAAATAAGCTAGCTGTTCTTTTTGAAGCTGCCAAATCGCGAATACTTTTAAGACATATAAATTATCCTGAGATACACTCTTCTTGGCTCTCAAACCACTTCATGGCGACATTTAAGCACTGAAAATCCTTAGAATGAGCTGGACCAATATCTTTTTCTTTGCATATTTCTTCTTTGTCTTCTTGATTTTTCTAAGACAAATATTTCCTTAATTATTTTCACATCATTCAAAATTTGAAATCCAAGATCGTTCGCATAAAAATTTAACCACTTAGTAACATATTCTTTGACACATTCAGTACAAATTGAAATTTGTGCTATTGCTTCTATAATGTCTCTTATAAAAATTTCTGGTATGTTACTTGAACTTTCTGATAGTCTTTTCAAGAATTTGTTCCATGATTTTCTCACTGTCGACAAATCTAAGAAATTCAAACTCTCAGAAATTTTAACGTTAACATTTCATCGATCTGGCTTAAGCATTCTATTGATAGGCGAGATTATGCATTATCTAGTAATAATAATGTTTTTCTTCTTTTATCTATGCAGTTTTGATATTTTTTACTTTTGGAATGATTTTAAAAATTTCACCATTTATCCTGGTTTTTTTTCTGATGGTAATATTCAACCGGAAGATTTCTTCGAGTTCAAACAACGTAAAACAACGAACAAAATGGTATGCACTCCATCACATATGTAAACAGCGGTGGAATCAATTCGCCACGAGAAAATTATCAAATTCGTAAAAAATTTGCTCCGGAAAACAATCCGGATAATCAAAAATCCGTTTAATCGAGGTCCGGATAATCGAGGTTCTACTGTTAAATATCTGTTGTTTGAATTATTGAATGTGTCGCGTAAGTAAATTATAAAATTAAAAAACTAGGTCTTTAAAAAAACAAAATATACCGCATATCACAAAAAAGGCTTTAATGCCGTTAATTAATTAAAGAGAAATGTATGGCATCCTGCAAAAAAGCATCCAGCATGCCGCTCGCGTTTGTGACGTCACTTCAGCCTAGCGGAAAATACTGGAAACACATTAATGTTACATTCATTTAAAAAAGGAATTTTAATTTCAAACGGCAGTTGTTTTAAGCCCTCCTGTCTTTTGTGGGTTTAACCCGTTATTTACGGCGTCTTTTATTATTATTTGTTTTTGTTTAACGAAATGAAAAGTGTCTTTTTGATGTATTAACACTGCCGCATTAAAATTAAGGAACGATTCTATAATGAGATTTTGGAAATAATTTTAATTTATAAGCCCCGAAAGTATCATTTTGATAAAAAAAAAAAGCGAAGCAAAAAAATATTTTTGTTTTATTAAATAAATGTATTTGTGTCATTAATCATCTTGCTTCCTGAATTCAATTTAAATGAAAACCGAACAATCTTCTCAATTGTAAGATTCGATTATTATAACTGTACATATTTTAACCCAAGACATACTGTCAAATTCTACTAAAAAAATGCTGATATAGTTTTTTTGAAGGACTGTCACAATCATTTTATTAAACTATGGAATAATTACACAAAAACTGCAATTTATTTTCACGTTTCACGGCTTTGAATCCCAGTATATATGATATCACAAATTCACTTTGTACTCATCCGATCCTAAAAATGGTTCAAATCGAGAGCTATGAGCTCTTCACTTTGCCTGACTTAGCTCTGTTCTTCTTCACTACTCTTCCCAAAACAATTCAGGTTGAACAACTTAGTAACAATCAGTTCTCTTTAGAAAACTTAAGTTTAGATAAATTCTGCGAGGAGTCCATATACTCCACACGGAGCGGACCAAGTAAACACATTAATAGTGACATTCTAGTTATATATGTAATATTACATACAATATGTCTTACTATTTATTTCATTATCATCATCATTATCAGAAAATATATGGTTACTTAGAAGGTAAGGTCGTAAACATTGAAACAACAATACGAGGAAATATAATAGCATATATTTATACATTTTGATGGCTGTGAAAATATGACAGAACTATTTTTTAATCCCACCATCGCCATAGAATCGCTATCGCAAAATTATTGCTGGGAGTGTCTCAGGAGCATTTTTTTTTTTTTGTTATATACGATAAAGTAATTTTAACCTTCAGTTACTTGGAATATATTCGCTATCCGTAAAACGTATAAATATTATTCAAAAAACTTTAGTATATCTGACATAATTTCAATGTCTAATTTGATAGATGGATATCGGATGCTATTTTTTTTCAAATAATCATATTTTTAGAGAAATAATTAGATTTGATTTTTTTTAACATGATTCGAGCAAATTAATTTTTATTTAAATTTAAAATAAATTAATATTGCAAACTTCTGATCGTCTTATTCGATTATAAATGAACCATCCTTCTGTTTTCCAATTCATTCAACTATTTTCTTATCTGTGAAATTTACACCAGATCTTAGATATTTTTTCCCAAATGAAACGAATTATTTTTCTTGCCTATAGTGAAGTCCGGAAGATATAATTATGAAAGATCATATTTATAAAATATCATTTATGATATTTTTGGGGAAAAATTAAATCCAAATTCGTATGTATGGAAATTGAATATAGTTGATCTATACAAGCATTCACTCGATAGAGTTTTAATTGCGTAAAAGATTATATTACAGTGAAGAATATTGTATACGATATTGAGTAGCAGAACGATCATTTTACAATAGATGATAATTTTTAAATAAATCTTTATGTTTTTATTATTTTTGGTTATAGTAATTGGAGTAAGAAATATTTTGCCAACATTTCGAAAATTATAATATAATTCATGCGTCAACGTTGTCGTTTATAATTCATTACATATAATTCATTCGTATGATTTACATTTTTATTGATCGAAGCGAAATTAACTTGGTAAAGATCAGTAGTTCACTAGACTGATGTTTTATGCTGTAGTGTTTAGCTATTTCGGCATTAAGCCATTGTCTGAAATATACTTTAATATATTTGTACCCAGATATATATAATATTTCCATAGACGAAATAGAAGCTAAAGTACCTTATTTTTTATCATATGGCTTTGTAATTGAGGTATCTCAACATAAGTTTTTTTTACGAGAGCTGTTTGTTAATAAGTCACCCAATCTGTTTTTTTTTCGAAGATAGTAGTAGGTATATAGAGTAACCGTATACTGTGCTTCGAAAACAGATGCCTGCGACGAATGCTAGGGGTGAAATGGTCTGACTTTGTCAGGAACACGGAGATAAGAGAACGGACTAACCAGCCTCTTATCACGTCAAAAATAAAGAAACGGCGGTGGACCTGGCTTGGACACGTGTTGAGGATGCCTGAAGAGAGCCTGAACCCTGCCTGTCTCTTCTTCCGGCCGGATGGATCCCGGCGTCGTGGAAGGCCACTGATGACTATCCACAGGATGTACTCGGCGGAGTTACGGGACGCTGGGATGACCTGGGAGGAGGCGAGGAGACTGGCTGGAGATAGAGAATTGTGGAGGAGCTTCGTGGTGACCATATGCTCCGTATAGGGAGCGGATATGGATTAAAAAAAAAAAATATATATAAGAATAGAGCAGGACAATACTAGTGATTAATAAATCGCTGTCGCTACAAACTTTTATTAAAGGATTCCAAAAGTAGGAATGAATTAGAAATCACAAACACCTAAGATCCGTAAGATCCATCACGCAAGCCAACGACGTTGACCGCTGCGCCACAAACCCAACACCTAATTTGCTCCATCTTAGTTAGTTAGATTCAAATAATATATTTTCATGATGACTTTTCATTACTTTTATCAATGTCAAGATTATATGTCAACTATTTATAGTGGATTGCACTTTTAAATGAAACTAATTAAAACAAAAATCAAACACTGTGGTACTACTCCTAAATGCCTCTTTCTGTTGTTTCTTTTATAAGCACAATAGTTTATGGCCTATAGATCTGCTTCGTGTATTCTTGGATCGGGTCATTTGACCGTAATGAATACAATCGTTTGTTTTATTGTTTTCTATTGCGTTATGAAAGGTGGCATTGAACCAGCCTTAATATTTTTTTTATCTATTTCCGAATCACTGTTCATCACTTTTTTCGCACCCTTCATCAATGCGTATGCTTTTTCTGCTTCCTAACCTTAACCGAATCCTTAACTTAGACAGAGACGACTGTCGTCTAACACACATCGCTGACTTCACGCGCCCTTTGCCAAGTCATTGGAAGCCCTCCTTTGAGTCACGGCGTCATTCACACCCTAATATAAGTACATCGTAATAATTAAAAACCATATGCGAATACTATAACAGTTAAAAAACGAAATACAAAAAAGTTTTGTTTTTTATTTTATTAGAAAATATAAAACAGCTCGACAAGTATGTTACAATACATTTAACGAATGGTGGCGAAAACCCGTACTCTATTTAAACTAGAAATTCTGTCTTGAGAAAGACCGAGAATATATTCCCGGGATATCAAAGTTTTTGACAGTCTCAATTACCGGGACATTTGAATGCAAGAAGCCGAGACTTGAGACTGGCTTATTTGCAAATAAAACTTGTATAAAGTACATTTTGTATTCATTCAATACAAATAAAGTTTGAAAATCTCTTTACCTTTAGAATCTTTAGACATTCCGAAAAGTAATAAAAAAAACGTAAGAAACTTTCAAAATATTACTATTGTGAATTTTAGAATATATTTCGCATTTTTCGTAAAATGCTGAAATCACTTGTCTCAATTTATTACTAGTTCAATTCGTTTGAAAATTAAGACGTTAACAGGACGTTATACAACCAGGGACGTCATTTCAACATTTCGAACGGAGGGACAAAAGTTTCTAGAAACTGAAAAAACAAATTTGTTATTAACATACAATATATTATTTCGCATAAATAATTCAGTGCAACAAAATATGATTCTGTCACGTGTTTAATATTTTCTGACAATTTATTTATTGAATTAGAATTTCATTGTAATAAGGTGAAAAAATATCAAAGAGATTTATTTCTACAAATGTTATTTTATACATGGTTGAAATCTATTTCGGCTTATGCCTTAATCAGAATAATTAAGAAACAGACGATAATTCTGATGCCGAAGTAGCTATCAACCATGTATATATAAAATAATATTCGCTGAACTTGACTTATTTAATATTTGTTCGTCCTACTTCCTGTCAATTCTTTGTAGAGTGACATTTTTTTCTATTAATTTCATTCAATATAAAAAATCAGAACCAGTTTCGCTTATCACGAGCATTATCAACCTATGAAAACATCATGAATTCACGATTATATATACATAAATAGATAATAAGACGTAAAATACAATTGATAAAAGAAATCTGAATAATTATTAAAATCATAAATTAATGAATTTAGTTTTAAGCACCGTATCTTATTTAATAATATCAACATAACATAGATATCGAAATTGAATCACCATGTTTTATATATATAATAAACTTTGTACTTGTAATTTCTCAGAATCGTTATAAACACATAAGTGTAGTGTCTGGTCAGAGATACTTAATAAACTGATAACGCTTTGCAGCCCTGCAAAACAAGGTGACCCTAGCTTAACCCTCACCTAATTAACCCAAATGTGGCCGGGCAGAGACACTTTATCCTGAAGAGAAATATTATCATCTTTCTTGGGTGTATTTTTTATATCAAAAACGGAAAAGACTGGCAGACTTTACTGAGAAATTTCAAAGGACAGTTTTAAGGATAATTTTATTTCCGAGATTATTATTTTATTTCAGTCTTTAATTTTTAATTTACCGATAAAGCAATATTTTAAATAAAATATTTCTCAGTGAATATACGAAACGGAAAAATACATCTCTATCTGTTAATAATAACAATTTGAGAAAAAAAGTAAGAGTGTTTAAAAAATACAATCTTCTATATCTATGCATGATCACTTGTTTTTATTTTTTATGTTAAATATATTTAAAGATGACAATATTGTAGTGTAAATATTCATGTTGCTTTTTATTACATATCATTCGAGGGATTTGTTTTATTTTGCCGATGAAACGATTTTATTAGTAAAATAATATTTGGGTCAGTAGTTTCATGACAATTAGTGAAAAGAAGCTCCTGCCACACGTAAGTACAATGGTTAAATTTTATTGTAATTAATATATGAAAATATATATGATTTTAAATGTTTCTTACTTTTAAAAATTGCCTCCCTAAACATAAAAATGGTTCTCGTTGGTGAAGAATTTTTAAACTATGTTTATATTGAATGAATTAAATCTACTATGTATATACAGTTTTTATTAAAAAAATATTAAATTTCAGTTTTTGTGTTGATTTATTTAAATGTCCCGGGAACCGAGATTGGCAAAAATTGACGATTTACTAAAAATTTAGCTCACAATTTGTAGATAAAAAAATACACAATTGTATACAGTTTAAGCCAGTTTTGCTCAGCGGCTATTTAATAAAAAATATTTACTAACTACCTTAATAATTAATTAAATAAATTTAAAAAGATTAATTCTTTCACTATCACCTTCTTTACATTTCTCGTAAAACAAATAATGATATCTTAAAAAAATTCATTGATAGCTTATCTGCTTCACTGTGCAAAAAATAGTTATATATTTTAAGAATACGTATTGTAACGATTTAAATTTTCATTCTAAATATGAAACATTCAAGGCGTGGTGTAAAATTATCCGAGTATGCTTTTAATAAAAAAGCTTAATCTGAGAAATTAAAGCTGCCTTAATAGGGTAAGAACTCATTATTGTTCATCGCCGTATTAAGCACTAAATCATAGCCAGCGATCAATCATTATTAACTTTGTTGCCTAGAAGTGAAACCCTCGTGTATTTAAATTCTGCGATACATTATCAGGCGTGGAGACTCGTCTTCGCTCCTCGACCCGCGCAGCCTTTTAACCATGATGAATGGGCCGGCGCCGGCGTCGCGACGTCGAACTCGACTTGAGCAAGTGTTTTGAGCGTCTAATAACTTTCAGCTACCTTCTCTACCTGCGTGCAGTGCCTTCAATTACTTATTCATGATAATCTACAAAGTGGCACGTGAAAATTGCATAGTTCTACTTGATTAGCTTTTAGTTTATTGATTAAACTCTCGTGTCAGTCTTGAACTTTACATTTATTAATTTGTAAAAACTCTAAAATACTTATCTTTTTTAGTCAAACTTATAAACCAAGATAAACAAAGCGTTTTTTATTGTAATAATATAAAGTTATACACATAAAAAAGTAAGAATACAAAATTAATAAACGCATAATAAAAAATATAAAATAACTCAGATTATTCCACGTATTGTGCTACATACTGTGACACGTGTTTCAAATGCTTTTTTAAGTACGAATGATTTTAATTTTACTTTTCTATAAAAAAAAACAACGGGAGGCAAATAGTTTATAATAAATTGAACTTCAACAAAGTTATCGCCGAATCCAACGAAAGTATTAATAAACGTAATTGAAACTTTCCATTTTTGTACAGTTGTATTATTGTAAGATCATTTTAAAAACGTATTTTAAAGAAAAACCAAATACTTTATATATTTTACTCTAGATATATTCAGTTGCTTGTAACACACATCACAACAAAGATGTACGATGCGCAAACAAAGATATAGAGTGTTTATAATAGTACTATCTGTTTTAAAAGAAATACAAAATTTCAACATCAAGCGAAACCCAAATTCACACACAAGATATAATCAACAAATTTTATGACCTATACGCATAACGAAAAATCCCAATATGAGAGAAAGTTTGTGCAGGAACATTTTTGAGATTTTCATTGTTATTTCAAAGAAATATTTTTTTGGAAAATAATTTTTTCCTCAATATATTCATACTAATGTGTATCAGCTTCGTTGGTTTGGTTTTGGAGTCACGTACCTATTAGAGCAGTGTCTGCCAAACTCTTTTGCTTCACGGCACACTTTTAAATTGGATTTTTTTCCGTGGCACACCAAATAAAAATGCCTTAAAAAGGAAATATACCTTATTCATATGAATATAGTAAAATATATCGCAAGTAACATTTATTCTTATGTTAAAACATAAATTGTTGATAAAATATTAAAATATAACATAAATAAGTTGATAAAATATTAAAATATTTTATCAACATATTTGTTATAAGATAGGTGGTAATAATTTTATCTGTAAGAAGAATACAATTGATTTTTAGAAAGATTTCTGTCAAAATGCGTTTCTAAATGCCACTAAATGCGCTGAAAACCTAATTCGCAAAGATACAATGATCCAAACGGCAATAGAGAATTAATTGGTGTTGTAGTCAATTGATGATATTGACTCCAAAACAATATCCAAAATGCTGACAACTCTAGCTCAGAAAATGAGACTTAGTGCACAGAGCCGTTTTTTAAATCTATTTAATTTTTATCTTCTGTTAGTGTCAGGTGTGTACCGTTAAAACTTGCGAATACTGGTACATTTGATAATCAAGTGAAGAAAATAAGACATTGCTACGTATATACCAGCGCCATTGTAATCCTGTGTTGCGTCGAGCACTATGTACGAACGAGACACACATTTCTTTCATAGTAGTAGATTGGTTTAGGTGATAAATTTATTTAAAATAAAAGAAACATTTAATTTTATGCATAATTTAAATTGCACAGTTTTGAAGTTTCTTTCTTCACGACACACCTGAGACTTCTTGCGGCACACAGTTTGGCAGACACTGTGTTAGAGTATGAGAACAGTCACAAAAAAAAACAATTAAATCGTTAAATTCTTTTCTATATTCACCGAACATAGTAATTAACCATGATAATATAAATCCACAGTCTGTGAATTGGAAAAAACAAAGATTACCTTAAAAAACAAGTGCCAATTTAATCTTTGTCTTTTAGTGATTTTGGATTCGAAAATAACTTTTATCTCAAATAATATCTCACGTTATCAATATCCTATTCTTTACTTTGAAAATAAATAAGAAAAATGCGCCATGTTCTCTTGTTATAACCCATTTTGCCTCATGTGGATTTTTTAATCAATCATTATTCTCTCACGGAAACATACAAGCAAAGAGGGTTACCACAATGTATAAAGAATTCTATATTTGAAATACTTTTTCGTAAAAAATAATCGAAATTATTTTCAATGACATCATAAATAAAGTAATGATATTCATTGATATGCTAGGGTGGTATGTCTTTGTTACGTTTTTCTACACCATCGCTGAGATGCGAGTCTTATCTACGATATTCAGTTAAACTTAACATTTTCCTAATTTTTTAAAAAAATATGGCGTCTCCCAATGCTAAGCTTATGGCATCCTAATGAAGGTTATCTTGACAGTTTTTTTCTACAAGAGTTAGTTTCTCAGTTGCTCAACATTTCCTTTTTAGAAAGCAGGAATAGAAGGATAGGACCAGGACAAGACTAGTGGTTAACTTATCCCTATCTCAAAGCTCTTGTAAAGATTGTAGAGAGTGTGAGCGATTTTTTTTTAAATCTGAATCCAAAGTTTGTCTATTATTTGATTGAATATAATTCAATGAATGAATTTTTTTTATTTGAAATTCGAGTCCATAACCACAACAGTCTAATTTGGCCGTTTATATTGAATTGAGATTTAAAGTCAAAACTGCTTGTATCGGTATGAATTGATTGAAATATTAAGTTATTTTAGAATATGTGCAGTTTAAAGGTTTACGTAAACTTAAAAAAAAACACATTATATTTTATTTATCAAATGCGTGAGATAAGTGAAACCGACCGGTCCTAATCATTTAATAAAAATACAAAATTAATGCTTACGGAAAAATGTTTTTAATTTATAAATTAAATATGACGTTTGGTAGCCCTGAATATAATAAGTAGGAAGAATATAAGGGAAGTATGTGAACTGAAGGTAAGTGGAGTGATATAAAAGTGATAATCTAACGTCACGGTGATAGATTACTGAAAGTGCTAATCTCACGTCAGGCCCTTATGCTGGCGTTTCTATAACTGGGGGCCGAAATGTGTTTATGAAAAATGGAAGGGTCATGCAGGCAACATTTAATACATCTTGTTTGGCTAGTTATAATATATTTTAATAGTACATACACACATATTTACACTTTTTTGTTTTATTTTCTATCTTTTGATACACTCTAAATATTTCGACTGTAAAAAGAAATAACGCACACATAAAAAATTGTACAGGAGCTACAAAAAACGTTTATTGAATTTGAAATATACACAACTTTGAAGTGTACAATGACTAATTAACTTGTTTTTTATTCACTCAATCTAATATTAATGTCCTTTTTTCAAATTTAAAAGCAAAATTAAGTTACTAATTCAGCATTTTCAGCTTACATACTTGAGGAGCAAACATTCAAAAAGTGTTTTGTCACACAAATACAAAGCTTGGAAAATGATGATTTAAGTGTTGCAAAAGTGACGGTTTGTATGAATGTGTCAACTTTATGATTTCATTTTAATATGACAAAAAACCTTTTTGAACACCAATTTTGATTTCCATTCATAGGTTTTATTATGGACTATCAGAATTGATATGAAAAGCCATTTTTCAAAATTTGTGACAAAACACTTTTTGAATGTTTGCTCCTCACTTTTGACAGAACGTGTTTTAATTTTTATACATTATGACTAAAAAGGCTGTGGATTACGTCATTTTGCTTTTTTACAGTCGATATACATAATATAAGAAGTTGCAAATTAAATGTTTGTTTTTTGAAAAAACCTTAGTCATTAAAAAATATAAAAGAGTATTTCTGTCTCGTTATGCTATGTACATATGATACATAATTCTTAATATATATAAATAATGTGAAATGAAAAACAAAAGCGAGCATCAAATTATTTTCAAAGCCAGTGTGATTTTTTTCTTTTCTTGACAACTTTTCCCCATAAAGGCGCGATTATTCGTTTTCCCGCATGGATCGTTTATTTTTCGTTCCCCGATTTACCGTTTTCCTCTAAATATATGGTCCCGTCATAAACATTATCGCGATTGATCGTTTTTGTTGAATATTTCTTCTATTTGCTCATAAATATGTAGTCTGGCCTCGCGTTTCGTTTCGCGATTTTTTCCAACTCACCACTAAAATGCCTAAATGAACAAAACTATAGCTGTAGCTGAGAAACTGAAAACAGTCCAAGACGTTGGCAAAAATACACGAGAAAAACCAGTCAATATAGCAGAGTGAGTTAATTTAGAAAAGTACGCCAGTTTGAAGAATCTTAGTTAAAATGTATATGCCAAATTGCAAATAAGCAACGTAAGTAATAAGTAATTTAAAAATGATACATTTATATATTCTTTAATAAAAAATAGTAAATAGCGAAGTGGGTATTTTTTTAATTAACCATTTATTTTGGTATTATTTGAAGATTTCCCGCATTTTTCGTTTGTTTTTTACTGTCTTTTGAAAAAATTAATCGAGGTTTCATAGTTACTAGATCAGTGTTTTCGTAATAATAATCATACACTTCTACAGAATCGGTCATTCCGAATAGCACATTTTAAAAAATTGTTCATTTAATACATTGGAAGCAGGGTCTCTAGTCCCGGGATCCCGAACCCCGTAAACCTGGGATCCCGTCGAATTTTGCGATCCTGAAATTTCGGGATTGGTATGGTCGCGATCCCATAAATTTGAAAAATGAGAAATTTTTAGCAAATCCTGAAAATTTATAGGATTCGGAAGAGCTAAAGCTCTGGGATTGGATACCCTAATTGGAAGTGTGTACATTAATATGAATTTTTTTTATAAAAAATAAACTTAATGAATTATGAAAAACCAAATTCACTAAAGATGTAACAATAATAGTATCAGAAATGATATTTCACTTTAGACACAAATCATCATCAAATTTGAGCATTTTTTATTTCAGACTAATTTGTATTCCGTCTTCGGGGCTCAGCCAATTTCCGTAGTTTGTTTATAAGTTCATAGGAGTGGAAAATCTTTGTTCGCAAAGATTGGTGCACGGTATTAAGTCAATACTGACCAGAAACTGACGCTCGAGGCGAGGTTACGTCTGAATTCTTGTTATTCTGATTTGCAACTTAACTCAAACTGGGTTATTGTTTTTTTTATTGGGGCATTTTATAATTCGTGGTATTGGCTTAATTTATTGTGGTAACACGACATTTGTTCTATATTTTATCAACTCAAGAAGAAAAAAACATTACACCATTGATAATATTAATTACAAATAACTTTCCTAACACTCTGATAATATATTAGAAATAACTGAACAGCTGGTAATATTGTTGCTGATCAGTAGCTTTCTACCATTTATTACTTACGTCTTACACATTTTCACACAACTTCTTAAAATAATTAAAAAGTAAATTTTTCAAGTAGCCAAAATGCAGTTCTTTTAGTATAAAATAAAAATTGAATACCAGGTAAGGTTTGATTGAGCTTCTAAGTGAGCCGAGGAGCAAAATGGTGAATATTTTCGCTTGGACTTTTAAGTAAAATCACGTTTTTGTGAATTGCATAGTTTTATTTTTTGAAAGAAAACACTATTGGAATTTGCACTGTATATTCACTCAGCTCACTTTACTTTTACGATATGTAGAATATTAAAACACATCGCACTTATTTTTTCCTAAAATATCAATTTTCTCACACAACTTCTCTGGAGCTCATTTGTCTATCATAATTATGTGGGTCACAATACGAGCTACACTCCGTTTGAGCATAGCTTCAGCAAGAGCTTGATGGTGAAATAAATATGAGTAATATTTGACAATCCTTGTAAAATACAAATAAGTTGTTATTTGTTTTATATTCTGTTTTTTTTTTAATTTTATAAAATTGCTCTTTTAGCTTCGTATAGTGTCACTATTATATTTATCAAATGCATCTATTTTCTCTTCTTTTTACGATAAATTAACTTTATTTTTCAACGTCTGGAAATGCAATCTGCGTTATTATTATTTAAACACTTTGAGATGCCTCGTTCTTCACATAAAGGGGGGAGGCCAGTTGACGTTATTGGAACATATTGATCCTTCAAAAAATATGGATTTCTTTTCAAAAATGAAGCAAATTGGCCGTGGAAAATTGGATTTTTTAGATTAAAGCACTAACATTGGACACAGAAAAGACTTTGTTAAAGTGCCCGATATAGAAAGCTGCAGTAGGTACGTGTCACAATAAGTTGTTTTTATAAAAAAAAACATCCTCTTTCGTATTTTCAAGCTACTCTCTGAAGCTAACAAAAGTGTGTTAGACACAAAAGCTTTCGATTGATTTTGTCCGATACACAATGTTGGAAAATATTGGATACACATTTTTACGTCATGGAACGCTTCAAAGTGGCCTAATGGTCAAATGCTTTTATTCTAATGAGTTTTTTGATAAAGGATTTCACCCTCGAACAAATTGATTTTTTAATTGATTTATAAATTTTGCTTACATTGTGATACTGTATTTGTGATGATATAAACTCATTCTACCCTACTCAATTCAGAGCACTCAACTTACAAAATATGTAATATTTAATAATACTATCCAACAAATTTACTATGTTTTTTCGGTGGGTTCGGCGGTAACATCGTAGAAGTTTATTTTTAATATAAAATTAATTTTGATAACTTAGTTACTCCAAAACAAGTGTAGTAACTATGTTCTCAAATTTAAGTTTATATTAATTTTTAACGTGCTTAATTTTTTTCTCTCTTTGTTGTGACTCTATAATACATTACAATCAATTCAGTGTGCTCTATAATGAAAGCAATCAGCTGTCAGCGGCTTTTTTTAAACAATCTAATCACTTTAATGCTTTAAAAATAAAAGATGATTTTTTTTCATATTTGTGCTTTTTTCTATCTACTGTGCAGTGAAAAAAAGCTGCAACTCTGACTCTGGCATTTAAAAATAGTCCAACCAAAATTTATAAATAGATGCAATTTTTTTATAATTAGTCCATTTGATATTTATTCAAATTTATAAGGCTTAATATTAACATATTTTTTTAAAAAAATAAAAAGAGTCAGAGTGATCTTTTTTTACAACCCCTTACAAAACCCCATGATTCTGCAGTCCTAGTAATTTTACAACGTTCCTTTTTTTATTATATATAAATAAATACAATTATAAATTTAAAAAGTTTACATTGTACTGCAAATTAAGATAAATTAATAACAGCCAGGTATATTCACAGTCTTTTGTCATAACTCTCCGCTGTAGTCTAGTAAATAAGAGCTTGACTCTACCTGGGTCCTGGGGTCTGGGTTTGATTCCCGGTAAATTAAATGTCAAATTAGTTTTTTTTCAAATTCAATTTGATGTTTAATACATGATTTTTATGTCAATTCTCATCGATTTTATCTTGTATCATCTTTCTTCCAACTTTAAAACATTTGGCGTATTGTCGTTAACTCTAAAGCCAAATATTTTTTCAACATTTTTTTTTAGTATTTTAATAACTCAATTTATATCCTTACGGTATTTTCTAATCGTGCAGTTTGGGCAACTGAATTAAAACCAGTTCTCGTGAATACAACTTCGGTTGAGAATGTTGAGATGTTACGTTGAAAGCACACAGAATACGTATAAGAAGTGGGTATTATTATAAAATCTCTCGTTAAACGACTTGAAACATCAGTTTTCGCTTTATTAAAAATATCAAATCGATTAAAAGACCTAGCTTGATAAAATGAAACGCTTGTAGACGTTGGAGGGGACATCTTCAACAGAGTACCAATATTGTGCTTTAATCAAGACCTCTTCAGGTCCTCACAGCAATCGTGCAAAAAAACGTGTTGGAAAATAAATTGTCATCTTTTCACTAAATTGAACGACCGTTTACAGTAAATTTGTAGTGAATGGACTTCCTTTACCTTTATAAGTAATATTTATAATGGATTTACATCAAACTGATGAAAAAAAAATTAAACCATATCCGCTCCCTATGTGGGGAATGTGGACCTCTAATGGGGTAATTTTTAACATAAGGTTATCTATGATAATTGCTTATTACGCTGTTGTTAGAGAAACGCTACTTTTTAAGACTTGTGTGAAAGGAAACTTTCAGATATTACAGAAATCTACTTTGTCGGACACAAATCCATAGAACGATTAAAAGCTTACTGGGACTCAAACTCATGAGCACCGTGTAATGTCATAATACAAAACATAGGTCCATATATTTACTCTGTGACCAGAAACATGGGTCTAATGCTTGATATATATATATATATTTAAAAGAGAGGTTGAGCAATTGAATAACAAGCAGTTCTAGTAAACAAACTTATATTGTAATTCCGCCACTTCTTCTTTGGCCATGTTTGCTCCCTATGTGGAGCATATGGCCGCCACGCGCCACCTCCATGTTTCCCTGTCTCCCGCCAATAACTTTGCTTCCTCCCATGACATGCCAGCATCCCTCAGTTCCGCCGAGTACATCCTATGGATAGTACCCGACGGACGTCCAGGACGCCGGAATCCCACCGGTCGAAAGAAGAGGCAGACAGGATTGAGGCTTTCCGGAGGCATCCGCAGCACGTGACCCAGCCAGTTCCAACGTCTCTCCATAACCACTGACGTGACGGGACGCTGTCTTGTAAGCTGCCTTATCTCTGAGTTCCTCATAAAATCAAACCACCTCACCCCCATTATCCGACGCAAGCATTTGTTCTCGAAGCTCAGTATACGGTTTTTCTGAGTCTTCGTCAGGTGCCATGATTCACAACCGTAAAGCATTACCGGCCGAATTCAAGCGTTGAACAAGTGGCATTTGGTTTTAATCGAGTACAGCTGTGTGTCCCAGACAGTCCGCATTGAGTTGAATGTGGTTCCAGCCTTTCCTAAACGAATGGCGAGCTCGTTTTTCGTCTTCGGGGATATGTACGCCGAGGTATCTGAAGCTGTCAACCTTCTCGATGATCTGTCCCGCGCTGGTAAGGGTCCTATCAGAGTCATGACAGGTTTGGTTACACATCACATTGGTCTTACTAGTATTAATTTTTAGACCAATGCGACCTGAGTTAGTTCCTAACCCATCAATAGTCTCCTGGATGCCCTCAATGGATTTATCGAATAATACAGCATCATCGGCATATTTAAGGTCACACAGCTTCAGACCGGGACCAACAGCTACACCTCGATCAGGTGGAATTGACCTGAGAAGTATGAAGCCACTAAGATGCCGTATTCTCAACATTAGGAACGGACATAGATTAGATCAGTGTTTCTCAACCTTTTTGGTAGCGTGGCCCCTTTGAGTGTCTTTGTTTTTCTGTGGCCCCCTTACCATTGTTTTGTCTTCCCATAAAAATTATAATTTCAAAAACCCACCTTTTTTACAGCTCTTCCGAGATTTTCGAATCTAGAATGCCAGTAATTTATTTTATTTACGGATTCACAAAAAATAGCTGCGTGACGTCCGCCATTATGCTCACCCCTGTATCGTTTTATCAATACCCGTGGCCCCCCTAATCTTTGTTGTGGCTCCCCAAAACAAAAATAAATCTCTGTGGCCCCCTTAGAACACGCTGTGGCCCACTGGAGGGCCACATGGCCCACCGTTGAGAAACCCTGGATTAGATGGTGGGTGTTTGTGATATAATTTTTCCTCAATTCGATTTTAAGTTACTTAAAAATTAAGATTTAAATTTCAAAATACTTGACGCATTAGAAAATACTGCTGGATGCAGTTCCAAATATTTTAAAAATATATGTCAATATACTATCTTAAATTGAAATACTAAGGTATAAAAATGTTTTTAGTGTATATTTAGTTATGTCATAAATTCTTTCAATTTGTTTACCAATCGCCATGACGTACTAAAAATCGTATAACTTAATAACCAATAAAAACCAAAATTAATTTAAAGAAACAATTGTTTACACCACTTCTGAAGATAGCATAATTAATATATTATAAATCTATATGTACCCAGCTTTGCTTTATACATTTAAACGAGAAATATTTTAAGGTTCACGTCACTTCACTCAAGTATTTTAATATGTAAATAATAAAGCAAACTGGCATTTTGAAAGCTCAATTGACAGAGCTTTTATCATGCGTATTTTATCTTATAGATAGATAAATTCGTCGGCAACTGAACACTTGAGTCTTATACCCAGACTAGAGCTTTTCAAAGCTGTTGGAAATTTATTGCAAGGCAATTTTATAATCCATTAGAAGATGCGGTTCCGCGGTTTTTTTACTGTGAACGAAATAAAAATTTCGGTCGTTAAAACCTGATATTATATTTATGTACTGCAACTATACGACTATACACAATTTTAAGCAAAAACATAATACAATACTGCTGATCAGTTATGAATGTTGTTCAAACTATTATAATTTGATACTTGTTAAAATACAAGAGGTTGTCTTTTGATGATTTATTATCAACTTCTTTGTTAAATTTTCTAAACAATTATCTAGATGCACCAGCACAGTTTTTATCGTAAGAATCTAAAAATAAATATTTTCAATGAAAAAAAAAACTATATCCGCTCCTAATGTGGAGCATATGGCCTCTTCATTAATGTATCTAAATTTAATTTAATTTACGAGAACTTCTTGTTAATCGGTTGTTCAACTTACTTTTTTAAATACAGTAGGGCTTGCATTACCGGTAAATACCGGTAATTACCAAATATTATTTTGTCACGATTTTATAACATAAGTTTTTTGTGAATTATTTTTCAACCCTTTAAACATTGAAACACCCATTTTAATCGTCTTTTTTCATACTGTTGTCAAAATTATCAAATTTATTTATTTACAAGTATCTATTTAATAACCGATTTCCATATATCATCAAAAACATAAAATATATGTGTGTGTGACATTATTCATCTCAGAAATATTTTGAATTATTTCAGTTTCAGTTAATTGAAGGAATTATTTATTGTTTATCGGTAAATAAAACCGGTATGAACTATAAATTTCAAGCCCTAGTAGATCTCATTATTTTTTTTATTTAAATTTTTTAAAAAATATATTTGACATTACAGCTAATGCCAATGCGTCAAATATTTTGAAGTTGAAAGATCATAAAGAAAGATATACTCGATGAGAAATTTTGTAAGTCACTTGAGATTTACTCAAGGAGAATTGATGTCACGACCACCAATGTCTTAGATTTCAAATTTAAATTGAAAAAAAATCAATTTGACATTGACCTTACCGGGAATCGAACCCAGACCCACCTGATCGGTATAGCAAGCTATAACCAACTAGACCACAGCTGACAAGATAAGAGGGTAAAGCAAGAACAGGACTAGTGATTGGCTTAATTACTCAGGCGTCTGAATGTAATTTTACCATTGGAACGAAGGGAAGGAATTTTTGAGGTCATAAACACTCATTTTTAACAGGTCATTTTTTTATCTTTTATTATTAATTAGATAAATTGCATTAAAACAATTGTGCGTGTATATAGTAAAATCAACCCACTATATATTAAACATAAATTAAAAACGTTACCACGTGTATATGACATTGAATTTTATTGAAAAAGGATTGTTTTTATTGCTCATTTTGTCTAAAATATTATATCTGAAATCAATGATTAGTAAATTTTAAGTGATTATAACTTGACATTGCGTCGTTACAAATTCATAGACTGTTCCGATTAAAATGGGTTGATCATGTCCACCGAATGGACTTAAACCAACCAACCCGGAAGGCTTAAAGCAATAAGCCTACCCTACGCGGTTGCGCTACCATTTTCATATTCGTGATGTATTTTTTATGATTTGACGATTTTCATTTCTTTGTTAAGTATCCTCAGTTTCAATAAGCATTTATTTTAATCTGATACGTAGAAAATATCTTCTAATCTCTTAATAATTATCGAATTTAATAACAACGCTGAGCCACCTATCCTGGTAAATGAATAAGTTACTAAGAAATCACTGTCTAAAAATTTCTTGTTGGTATCCACAAATTAAAGACTATTTTCATTCAAAGCTTTTGATAAAGCAGGTGAGTTTTTAGATGTGGATATTATGAAGCACAAGAAGATAAACATAAAATTAAATTTCTAAATAAATTATCCATGTAGTTAAAAAAGGTATTCGATATATAATCTCTGTATCGATTTTTTCAGGTGCATATATATTTTTTTCCAATAATATGAAAGCAACTAATAAAAAATGCATTAACCACTACTGTGTTTTTTCAATAAATTACTTATAATTTATATTTTTAATAAATTACCTATTTAAAAAAAAAAATCTTCCATTAGTTCTCAGCTTGCGCGTGACAATAATAAATATATAGAAAACATTTTTATCATTATTGATGATATAATCACGGCATTTTTCGCATTATGATTCGTAAAGGTCTGGCAATAAGAGGATTAAGAAACATAAACACCCGACAAAAACCATACATATTCATGGAATATTTATACAATGAGAAATTACCAAAAATGATTAATTAGGATAATTCGGAAAGCTTAGAAAATTTAAATTAACTTTGATTGTTCCACGTATTGTGCTACTAACTGTGTCACGTGTTTCGCCTCTTTCAGATGCATCTTCATTGTGATTATGAAATTACAAAATGTTTTTTTTTTCCTTTTAAGGGAAGCAAGGAGGGCGGTGATAGAATCAAAATAAAGCAAACAAATAATGATACTAATGAGTTGCAATCAATCAGATTGGGATTTTTCCTTTTTAAGGGAAGCAAGGAGGGGATTATAGAATCGAAACTTATGTTGGACAGACAGGTAGAAACTTTAATATTAGAATTAAAGAACATATAAGAGGTCTAAAAAGTAACAATTTTTCTGAGTTTGCCAATCACTTAATAGAAAATGATCATATTCATTTAAATTTTCTATTAAAATGAACTTCCACAAAGTTACCGCTAAAACCATCGAAAGTCTTACAAAATGTGTTTGTAATCACATGCAATGAAGATTTATTGGCCAATCGCGTCACTTCTGAAAAAGCTGTTAAGAGATTTAGAAGGCCAAAAGATCTTAGCGCGACCACCGAACACATAAAAGTGTTAAATTTCATTTCCTAGCATGTTGTTACACGAATAAAATTGTCCCACAATTGAAAAAAAGCATCACAGACGCTAAGGTGAGGAGGCATTCTCTTGGCAATAAAACATCTGTAAAGTATTCGATATCTAAGCATCAAATAATTACAACTGTTTTATGTTTAAAAAAAAAACACCACAATTTGATTGGCAATGTTTCATATAATACTGTATCAAAAGAAGAAAAATAAATAAAACAGTTTATTTAATGAAAAAATCAACAAACTGGCTTTTCAATCATATTGTTACTGTTGAAACTAATAGCATTATATCAACGATGCTATTTTTTATTTATTTTTATTTAAATTTAATAAGCATGCCGCTCTTTTGAATTCATATTATAAAAGTTACTGAGACGTAAATAAAATACTTGATTGCCTCCTATAATTATTCCCTTACAGTGGCATCACTGCATTTGATTCAAATAAAATAAACATACTTCTTATAAAGTTTTTTTTAACTCAAATAAAACGAAGATTCTTTTGTTTTCTCACTCTTCCTGACGTCGCAAAGCAGTGTTATAATAATACAAAATAAATGATTCGCGACTGTTCAAATATTTATATACGAGTAAATAAGTGACTCTAGTTCTCTTCTAAAGTGTCTTCTGATCTCAAGTTGATACATAATGCAAATTAACTCTAAACTAACACCCGAAACCAACTTATTCTGATATGATCTTATCTTCTATCTATATATTGACAAGTTTATAATATAACTGTACAAATATGGGAAAATATAAATTTATTATGATTATTTGAAATTGCGATAAAACACTTAGAGTGGATTCGAAATAAACAATGAATAGGTTTATACCGCTGGATAATGTATTTAAGCCTGATACAGATCTAAGCCCGGTTTGCCTAACTAAAACTGTAATATATACATGCGAACGAAAACTTTGTACTTAACTATCCAAGTGTTGTATTCATTATGTAGCTTCAGAGCCGGGGTAATAGAATGGGTAAATAGTTCATTGCTGTTGGGCGTCGAAAAACGAGAGCGCCGGAATATCTTTACACCTTTAATCTATTTGAAATAGCATACTAAAACAAGAATGACACAGTCACTTCTGTTGTGCTTTTCAGTAACTTTTATGATATTTTTAAGTGCAACGTTTATTATTTTTTGACTCTTATCATATTTTTTATTGACTTTTTTAACGTTTTATTTGGCCTGATTGTTAAAACAAGTTGGTTGTTAAGTATCCCACCACCACCCGTTATGTGTATGCAGCCGCATTTTCACAGCCGCTTTCCATAACGCAATGCGATCAAGAAAAGAAAAGAATTTATTCTTCATATTTTTGGTCCGATACAGAGCTGCACGGGACCTTGCACTGTTGTGCTTAAAGGATAAAGATAGAAAGAAAAAAGAAAATGTGACTTTCTCAGTCATTTAATCAAGTGATATTATGTATCCTGTGTATCCGTATACTGAGAATCCACCGTGGCAGAAGAGTTTAATCTACTCCGTGCTTAATTTAACTTTTCCGTTTCTAAGCTCAAGAAATGCGACCCCAATACCAACATTTTCGTAAATATCTATTTTAATATGGGTGATACGATGTTTATAATTAAGGTATTCTTATATCATAGTTTTTTGGACCTTTTGTAGTTTATATAAATACGCGATAACGCTTATCAGCTGATTAGCGCCCGCGATAACGATTTTTCGTATGATAATTTGGAACGCTCTTCAGTAGTCAATTCATATGTGTGCTGACATGACGTCTTTTTTACGCGCAACTTAAAATATTATTATTTATTAAAAAAACACAGATTTTTATAAAAAAATGTATGAGGAATGATGCAAAGAGATATTTTTAAGCCCTTGGACTATTTTTTTTTTTGAAATTCATAAGAATAAGGCTAATAATGAGGAAACCACTGGGGTCAAAAAAGACCCCCATCGGCTGAGAAGCATTTTTCTAGTCTCCGAGCCGCAAGAGTTAAAGAGGAATCAAGAATATCCCGTTCCCCATATGATGTTGCAAATTTATCGAATGCCTCAAAATTGACCTTGGTTGAGATCAGGTCAGCGTGGTCTATTGGGCCCGTGTGAGGTCGCACTACAGCAAACAGCTCTGCTCGTTCGGCATTCATCTCAGGGCATTCCCACAGTACGTGATTGGCGTCCTGGTGTTTGTGCCCGCAAGTGCAATCCGGCCGTTTAACCAACTTGCCCAGCCCAAATAGCCTACCGTTAATGCTTGTTTTTGTCAAATTGTATTCGTTGTTCGACTTAGCAAAATAAAATTAGTACATTGTTGTTTTCCATATAAGCAGCAACTAAGCCAACGGTTGATAGTGATTTTTCACCAAGTTTTGATTTGTAATATCTTTCTAGATTTATTTATTTTATAATACTTTTTTATTCACAATCTGGGACACAAATTTGGTAAAGCATTTGCCCCACTTTTCAAGTATAAATAACTATTCAAAAGAAAACATAGTAGTTTAAGCAAAAGAGAATCCTTTCATTTCTTTCTCTGAAAAAGCTGAAATCAATTCAATGTTCACATGAATTTGATATTAAAGTTGTTTTGACAAGAAAGATGGTTATGTGGACTTGCGTTCTAAGATTTTCGTTGTTGAAACCATACTAATAACAAGTAGATTGTTATGTAAGTGAACAAAATACAAACAATAAACTTTGTATTGATTGCCGTAAGAATATGGTTTTCATTTTCCCATTTATAACGATACTAAAAATTTACGTCAAACTATTTCCAGATATCATAATATGTGTTCTATTTGCGTACTTAAAAGTTTCTATCGGAAAGTTTTGGCTCTTGGAGGTAACTAAATAACAAGCTATGGAGGGAATTTTTGAGAAATTTTTATTAATAAATATGAACACATTAAAAACATTTTGAATAAAATTTTATCATCACTCGTTTGCTATTATTTCACTACTTGATTATTACTTTTACGTGTTTTTCAATGTACGTTTATAGTTTATTTAATATAGTAATTAGTTTAAAAATTTGTGAGGATTGTGGATTACACATACTGAAGGCTCATAAGTTGTCAGGCAAATAATTTATTATTCATCTTATTAACTACTTATACAGTCAACCAAATATTTATTAGTAAACTTTGCGATGATCTGGTGATGCTTCTCAAAGAGCCAAATCACGTGTCACAATTTTTAACACAACAAACTTTTTAATGTATTTGTTATCGGTCTTAGAAACACTAATGTCAATTTATTTAATGTATTCTATATCTCTCATAAGCCAGTATATATTATATATAATACCAAAGGTAATACAAGATTAAACATAGTTCTGATGAAAGCCTAAGCCAAAATATGTAGCTATAAACCACATATAAAATAATAATTGTAGTTTTAAAATACTTTATTTCTTCACCTTATTAATTATTATTACTGTCAGCTAATGCACGACGACTTCCCAATTTCGACTAATAGTCAGATACAGAAAACATATTTTTGAAATACTTCTTTCATTTCACTGTATAAATAAATGTGATATATTATTCAATAAAATAAAATTCAATTTCATAATTTATCCATATATCCTAAATTCCTCACGAAATTGGGTCAGTGAAGCCCTTCTTGTATTTATTTATCTTTTTATCTGGCGCTAGAACTCTTTTTCCGGCACTGCATCACTCGTTGATAGGGTAAAATTAGGTGCCCCAGTGATTTTCTATATAGAAATAGCAAATTGACCTGATACCAACTCTACCTTACCCTTTCTTATCGCTAGCAGACGGAAATAACCAGCGGCATGTGGGATTATTTTATTTGTGATATTTCTAATTACAAAAAGTAATATAAATACATCTACTAGCACACGACCTCGTCCGCAAGGGGCGGTAAATGTCGTGCAATCTTTTGATTGTTAAAATGGATTGCTCTTATTCAGCGGGGGGCTACCAATATGTGAACAAGAGACTTTTTTTCCTAGGAAAGGGTAGATTGGACGTCTTATGTAGACTTAAATTAAATTAAATATAGATTATAATTATACCGCTCCATATTTATATTCAAAATATTTGAATGAAGATTATAAAAATACCCCATGGGTGAAAATTAACATACGTCTTGTATATATCGACTGTGGAAAGACAAAAGGACGAAACCCACAGTTTTTTTCATTAATTACAGTGTAAGCAGCTTGATACACGTTCTATTGAAAGGATGTCAGCTGGAAATGCCAAATTAATATCTTTATTTTGCTTTTAAGTTTGCAATAAGAAGAGCCTGGTAAAATTGCGGCTAGAAAAAAAGACTTAAAAAAATGTTTTCCTTAAATAAATATTTTTGATTAGTCAATTCAAAACAAGTTTATCAGTCTGCTTCCACTTCAAGGTTGCTTATATTTCATAATTTGCTTTTGGCCTGAAATAATCAAGAAACGTTTTTTGTGTCTCCAGTGAAATTTTCTATGTTTGGGTCACGTACTTTTTTCGTTCCACAGTCAGTATAAAATAAACAGTTTTGATACTAAAAAAAGATCACTTATTGTATATAATAAAAGTTCCTAAAAAGTCATCAATATATTATTTTAGCACATTTTAATGGCATTTGTAAACGATCGTTTTGTGCCAGATGCACTTACCTCAAAAGATTTTCGATCTCTATTATATAGGTATAACATAAGTAATTCAGGAGGGTCGAGTCAAGTGAGCATTCAGTTTCTCTTTTGCTTTGCATCGATCTTCCTATGCACTGTTTTTGCCCTTTGGATAAAACTGTGCTATTTTTTATGTAAGATAAATATTTAATAAACATTTAGGCAATGTAACTTACATATAGTTCATTTTTTTTCATTAAAAAGGAGAAATAAATAAAATATACTGGAATGGAAATTAATTATCACATTTCGGATAGCCTTTGGTCGCGTTTTCTCAAGGCGTGCATGTCCGCCGAATTGCCGAAATGAAGAAGTCGTGTAGAAGATTGTGGTGATGCAATACATACTTCCGAGAGTGTTGAAGTGAGACTTTACCACTGTCGGAATCTCATCACTAAAGAAAGGATTTATAGCTACAAACAGTTGTTGTGAGACTCATGTCTGAACACAATTTAAAAAATAATTTATATTACAATATATGGAACAAAATATGTTGAAAATACAGTAGTATTCTTGTGTAAAGTAAAACACAGTTCTTTGCTTCACTTGTAATATCGCACATTCCCAGACACGTTATAATGCAATCTTAACATTTTAATAACTTCACGAAATGATACATCTTTTCGTTTTAACCGTCCAAATGCTTGAATATATATTCTTGAAACAAATTGTTTCAAGAAAAATTGAACTAGAATTACTATATTCATAAATAAAATAATTTCATAAACTCGTCATCATTTCGAAACGTATCTGGATAAATTTAATCAAATATTTACAAACTTCACCAATTATAATAACAAATTAAATCTAGTTTTAATCATTTATATATTAAATATATTTATACGTCTAAAACCAAATGCCATTTGTTCAAAGCTTGCATTTCACCACTGCTGCTTTATGGTAGCGAGTCATGGCACCATACAAGACTCAGAATAGTCTTATACTGAGTTTTGAGAATGCTTCCGTCTGATAAAAGGAGGGGGTAAGTTTGATTTAGTGATGAACTCTAAGATTAGGGAACGTATGTACAAGGCAGTGGTCATGGAAAAACGCGTGGTCGCACGCTGGGCATGCCTCACCAAGCTATCAAATTTAATTTTATATATTTTTATACTTAATTTCTATAACTGAAGCCAGCATTTTCTTACGTAGATTTAATATTTACAATTGTTTTCAGATATGTAGAAAATTACTTATCCGCCTGCCATCGGCATTGATTAAATACTAAATTTTCATTTTCCTTTGTACATGTTTACAAAAACATTAAAAGATCGTATCGCGTGGTTTTATCAGTAGATATTAACCAGATATGATCTAAATTCAATTAGCAAAACTCGTTATCAACATTTTGACACGCTACCTTGTACCTCAAGGCTGCGCAAAATGGGCTTTATTTTCAATTATAGTTCAAATAACGACTTTGTTTTGATCAGTTATGTAAAAAAAATTAACAAAATTGTAAAACTTTTAGGGTGTTCACTGTCAATACTTGGTGGAAAGGCATTATATTAATAAAAACAATAATCCTTTGTACTTCATTCCACTTTATTTAATATGTCAGGACAGGTTTCGCTCATTGCGAGCATTGACAATGCTCGCAATGAGCGAAACCGGTCCTGACATATTAAATAAAGTGGAATGAAGTACAAAGGATTATTGTTTTTATTAATAAAATTGTAAAAATTAAATTTGATGTAATTTACGTGTCGATACTTAAATTAGGAATCTAACTTAAAAAAATTAGGAGAATTCGAGTCAATGTTCCTTCTAAGACGAGAAGTTTGCTGCGCGGGCCAATTCAACAAATGCGCGGCATAATTTGTCATATTTTAAATGAAAATTGTAATTTTTCGTTTTGATTTGCATAATAAAGAATATTATCATTTGATAATTTATAAATAAGTTTTTACTAATTAGTGTATTAAATAAAACATAGTAAATAACAGAACTTATTATATTTTTTTGTACATAAAACTAAACACAATTTTAAAAAAAAAGTACGAAACAAATAATCAGTTGCTTAAGTCAATAACATATTTTATATTTTTTTCGAAAAATATTTTTTCACGTTGTTTTTTACATTATATTATAATCTCTAATTAGATATTTTTTTTGTTCTGATAATATATAAGAATTCAAATATTGTTATAATTTCTAAATCTTTAATCTTTTCAAAAATATATTATTTAAATAGTTATATTGGAGCGCGTGCTGATTTGGAATGAGTACGCGGGTGTTTACAAACTAACGCGCGACCGCGCGCGCGCGCAGCTTAAAGGAAACATTGATTGGAGTTTACCATTGACCGGACATGTAGTGGGAAAAATAAACATAGCGTCTAAAATTAAATGTGACAAATATAATAAATATCACCAGGCGTTTTTAATTTATATTTTTTTTATTATAACGCAGTCTTGTGTTCATTTTGCACAATATTAATAGATTTTAAAACATTATACTTAACATATTATATTTACTTTTACAGAACTAAGATGCGATGTGTTTTATCTGTTTCTTATAACGATAATTACACGAAATAGTTTGTGAGGATTATTTGTGTTAACGCCACTGACATGAATCACCAAACAAAATCACATTTAATTATGATATTTACAATTACAATTATTAACAGCTATGTCATTTTTATATAATTTGAAAAGACTATAGAAGCAGAAACAGATCTGAATAATTTTAGTCTATTGTCGAAATGTCTTTATTTCTACGGGCCACACAAAAGCATCATATTCCAAATTCGAAATGTCCGTCAAAGATAATTTCTTCTTGGTGGAGAAGCTTTCATTTCCGGGCGCTAGACGGGGGGTAATTTTTATCAGAGTTTTCCAGCCAATTTGAAACGGCCATCAGATGGCAGATAGAGCGGCCATTCATGCGACGTTGTATTAATGACAGGCGAGTCTATTGCTATCTCGATCCAGTGACAGCTTGTCTTGATGAGCTGGGATAACGGTTTCAATTGAAAATACAATTTATAAATCATCCGCGATCGTGATAAAATCAACATTTTGCAGTTTTTAGCGAATATTAATCGAAAATTTTCGAATTCGTTTCGCAACTTTTGTTTTAAATGATACTCATCAAATTTTGAGATAATTTTGTTGCTAACCTTCTTTAAAACCATTCTCGTTTTAAATTTAAAATGACCACTTGTGTAACGATTACACGAATTATTACAATCAACAGAAAGGTGAACTATACTTAATCCTTAAGTCAAACATAAAGGCGTTATTTTGTCACAGTTTATGCCATTCACATAAACCTGGTAAGGATAAGGTGTGATATAAAGAACTGGTTGATAATAATCTATCATAAATTAATAAGTTAATATTTTTAAAAAATAGTAAAATTTACAAATCAATTGACGAACTGTATTGATTAATTTAAGAATATACATTTACTAATTCTAACTGGAACACCACATTTTTTTAAAAATAAATTAATAATCGTTATTTTTTATATCAAAACAAAAAGTTTGGCATTACAGCTAATTCCAATGCGTCAAATATTTTAAAACTGAAAGATAATACGAAAAAAACTCGATTAGAATCTATTGTAAGTCACTCAAAATTAATTCACATCACAAACAACCACATCCATTTGACATTGACTTTACCGGGAATCAAGCCCAGACCCATCTGATCGGTAGAGCAAGCTCTAGCTTATTAAACCACAGCGGGCGATATCGAATAATAATACATGATTGGTATTGTGCGTGATTTGAAACCCTTCTGTCACATTTGAATCGTTAAAATTTTAAACACTAACTGTATGTCTTACGTGGACAAAATCAAAGCGACTCGGTGCGGCACGAATATATTAAATGGTCTCCGTCGTTATAGATTCTACGTCTTACTGTATTTGCATTAAACTGTGTTCTAATCGCGTTCGCTATGACTTCGCCCGTGTAAGACATACCGTCAGTATTATTGCTAACGCTGTCAGTTTGATAGAAAATTTAAATTAACTTTGATTATTTCACGTATTGTGTTACTAACCACAGTTAGTAATATATATATGTTAGTCTCATATATATGTTTATTATTTAAATGTCAGATAATAATGCTTGCTATGAGCGAAACCGGTCTTGATCTTCAAACAAATAATGTGGATAGAAAATTTAAATTAACTTTGATTATTCCACGTATTGTGTTACTAACTGTGACACGTGTTTCGCCTCTTTCAGATGCATCTTCAGACTTACTATCGCAAAGTTTGCTTAAGTAATGAAGCAAGATTGATTCTAACATTTTAAAATTATAAAATTACAAAATGGAGGTTTGGCTTTTTTTTCCTTTTAAGAGGAGCAAGGAGGGGGGGTGTAGAATCGAAATAAAGCAAACAGATAATGATACTAATGATACTAATGAGTTGTATTCAGTCTGTCTGTTTGAATTGACAAAGCTTTTGGAAGTATACAAAGCTTCAACGATACAAATGATATATTCAGGTAATATCTATCGCCTTCAATTAATGTGTTAATTTATATCCTTACATCGCTGTGTAAAATCCTCCATTTCAGAGACTGGCTGTATTTACTCATGAAAATATTATGACTTCATTACGACTTTAACACGAGTTTTAATTTTAAAACATTGATTGTAAATTAATTTTAAATACCTCTTAATCTAATAAGCGCACGCCATTGTTTTATAGCCACTGTACGCGCTTGTGACGTGATCAGTTTCATCTTGCCCTTTTTGTCGGTGCATCGTTAATTATTTGAGATAAGCGGAAATAAAGAACGCCATCTTTTACCGTCGATTATTCGAAAATCGAAAATGTCTGCAATATTAATTTTGGTTAAACAAAAAAAATGAACATAGAAAGATGCACACTAGCAACATAAATTGTAAATTTAAATTGTTCAAATTATGTACATTCACACAATTTTTGTCACTAACGACCCGGGTTTTGAATGAGAGGGTAAATCTGCCGAATTCCCCACTTTTATATCCTATATGTAAGTAAATATAATCATAAAATTTTCCAGCAAACAAAATAAATATGATTCTTGAAATTAATCATCATTCAAATCGTTAGGCATTCCCATGGGCTAATCCATTTCGCCAGCAATGGCCTTAAACTTAGTGATACGTTTATTTATTATATAAAAACCATACAAATTCATCTGTGCAGTTGAATGCCTGAAGATGCTGAAAGGTGAAACCCGGGTCGTTAGTGACATATTTGTGCGAATGTACATCATTTGAACTATTCAAATTTAATATAGAAATTCAACCAAGCAGCTTCGGTTGGAATCTTAATTTAGAAATTGTAAAATGAAGTGTTTTATTGTTTAATGCTTTCCCACAAAATATTGACAGAAAACACCTTAAAGTGATAACGAAGCGGCTGTCTAACTGCATTATGGACACATCCATATATTGAGCAGGCCTGGCGTGAATTTGCAATTTAGGCATTGTAAAACCCCAGCGTAATAATTTCACATCAAACACATTGCCATTACTTCATTTGACTTTACTAATTATTACTTCCCGGTTAACTTGCAAAGGACTTTTATGCGAAACGGTTGACTAGGTTTATGCCCCCGCCGCATGCGAAAGTTTTCCAACTTCCTGCAAACATTATTTCACATACAATTTCAAAATAACTTTCTTTGCTTCTAACGAAAATAACTTGGAAATTCGCCCTCGGTTTCGTTATTCTAATATCACTGGAACCGAAATCGTTTTATTTGCGTTTCAAACATGTATTGATTCACCGAAACAAATAATAATGTTCGTTATATATTGAATACATTCAGGGCACGCTGATTAGAGTAAATTGATTAAAAGTTTTATTGAAAGAATATATCATACATCAAGCCAACATTCAATATGTTTTAAAATATCTTCTTCGTATTTTTTTATTATTTAAATCGTTTAAAAAATTAACAAAGTCGTGTATGTGTATAAGCTTTGCAATCGAATGCACTTTATCTTTAATAAGTTGAATTTTGGTTGGGCGTCAAATTATTATCTGACGTTGTATGACTCATTCTAAGCAATACTTGATTTCAAACATCATTTCATTGGAACAAGAGCAAATTATACTGTGCTTAAAATCGTTGCGACGTCGTGCGGAGACCAAGTAGATCCTGAATACAAACTGTATTTGTTGCAGTACATTTTAGTGGAGGGCTACGTAACTTTGTTTCCGAACTTTTTGCATGCACCTTTTATAACTCACCAATTACAAATTACTGTTCTTATTCACAAAAAAAATAGTCACAATAAAATGAAGGTTACGGCTCTTCTTAAATTTGACATCTATCAATTTATTTTTCTTTCATTTTTTAAATGTGGCTTTCATCCACTATTACTTTTTTTTATTCTCAAATGCGCTTGTGACAAAATTTGTAACTCTTGGCAAATCTTAGGAAGCAGCTCTTTAATCAAATCATTAAACGGGAAACGCCAAGAAAAGCCATAATCCGAAGCGGATGGTAACGGATACAACATAGGACATATTGAGAATCAATTTTTCATTGATTTATCAGCACGTGCATGCACCAAAAGCCGCATTTTTAATTCCTTTATGCTTTACAAACATATTATATCACATACACTCAATAACTTTTCATAAATTAGTTAGTGATCGATGTAGAGATAACCCTCGCTTATCGTGACCCTGCTAGTGAGGAATTTTGATATTTTTCTACGGCATTCACTTGGATTTGCCACTTAACACGTGCCAGAAATCTTCAAAATGAGTGGATGTTGTATCTTACTATTTTACGGCTTTCGACATTTTTTTCATTGTAAACTTAATCCGACCCAGCAGAATATTTTAGATTTTTTTTTAAATGACATGTTATATTTTGGTTTATATAGGTTTTTATGTTGTTAATACATGGTCTTTTTTAATCTCCCAATAAACGAGAAATAACGCTTATCGTTACCATATCCAAAACCGAGATCATCAGTGTTACCTGTTGGTGAAACTTTTTCCATATTTTATTAGTAAAAAAGTAATCCAACGTCAACATTGTCAACATTCCCACTAACCCGCAAATACACGATATCCTACTTCTATACATTCTTTATTTTGCTGCGCTTAATTTCCATCCGAATTTTGCATAATATGGTATCAAGTACTTTGTTTGTGAAGAAATTATGCTAATTTTATTGTTAATTAATTTAATTTAATACAAACTCGATGGGACATAATCAGTTTATTACCAGTAGGTAAAGAGTTTACGATATTAACGCTCATTATTGATATTGAATTAATTCAATATTATTTTGATATTAGAGAATTTGTTTGCAACATTTTGAATTGAGTTCAAATTATATGCATGCGCAGAAATGAAACCGATTTTGCCAAGAATGAATATTTATATATTTTCTATAATTCAGGCACTAGTTTCACAGCTATTTTGTGAACGATAGAATATTTTAATAAATTCAATTAGGGCTAAAATTGATTGTTCCAATCAATGTTGCTTATATTTTTTTCGGTATAAATTATTTTTAATAATTTCAAGTATTATTTTTCATAATAATTAGAACCCAAATAGAAAAATTGATTTGAAAATCTCTTCGGATTTCACAAACTAAACACGTTGCTCTGGTGAGTTCCGGTTGAATTGAAACCGTAAAACCCGGTTGAAACGATGCAATCCTGCAAGTATCAACAAGAGAAAACTTTCTTATGGTTTCAGATATTGATTACTAACAGACGTAGAAGAGTTTTTTATTTTTTTTAAGAAGTATTGATTAAAAATTGATCACTCTGTTGAGACACTGGTTGTGTTACTAAGTGTTACACCTGTTTCACATAGCAAAGTAACCAATTTCAACTGTTTGAATACCGCGCAAATAAATCAATTATATGTCCCAGAGATACTGCGTGTTTTTGAGAAAAATAATTTTGCCTGATATACACTCGAGTTCAATATTTTAAAATCTTATATTGACTCAGTATAGATGGAACTACGCATATTCATCAAAATATTGCTTATATTCTAGTAGAATACCAAGTATTTGATTTTTTAAATGTCTTGGACATCCGTGATCGCTTGCATATGTTTTGCTTGGTATTCAAGTGGTACTTATTATTAAAAATGTTTTTATGCTTAGTTATAGTTACTACTGCATACATCGAATAAGAAACACGTTGTTTTTTCTGTTGCGTTTCATTTGATCAGTCAAGAGAAATAAATATAAAATAAAATTTCTTTGAGCCTTCAAGCATTTCTCTTCTACTACAACTCTAGAATAATGATGATATAATTAGCTCAAAACGCTTTTAATGCGTATTATATCGTCACAGCAAGTAGTAAATAATTAGTTGTCCATAGCACAGTGGTCAATGTCGTTGACCGGACATCATGGGTTCAAATCCCAGTATGAACAGCATTATTTCAACTAATTTCTCGATTTCTGTTCGAAGGCATGGATATTTGTGTTGTCTAAAAATTTCCTTTCACCATTCCGATCTTAAAATAACAGGGTAGAGGGAAAGTGATTATCCAACCACTAGTCCTGTACTAGCATTATATTTTCAATCCTTACATTATTCGAATAAAAGAGGCTTAGTAACTGAGTATCATACAATTCTCGTAAAAAAACAGTCTAGATACTTTCAATATGAGGCCATATACTCCACATAAGGAGCAGACATAGATTTTTAAAAATCGCTGAAAGGTTTTTTTAATCTTTTTTTTAAAATATTTTTGCAGACTTAATTTTGTTTAAAACATATCCTTCCTTTATTTTTCCCATACTCAAATCTTGTCTTATACCTCAAAAAAATATGTTTTTGTTTTAAATCAAATAAGAATTATAATTGTAATCGTAAATGTAATTTTATCTGATTTTTATAAATATATTATATTATAAATAAAAACAATGGATTTGATAATTATACAGACAGTAAATTATGTCCTTAAAACAGTATTGGTTTTTGAGACGCCATCCTACTAAAATATAACAATAATCAGAATATCATTAAAAGATACGTTTAACGTTCAATTAACAAAGTTTTATGTTACACAACAAATAAATTATTTCGGATGCAAAATCTTATAGCAAATTTAATCTATACCATTAAAAAGAATTTGTTTTATATATGTATTATAACCACTGTGTTAGATATTTGTTTGTGTTGTGACGTGTTGAAACGTGTTTCACCTTTTCAAGAAGCATCATCAGACTATTCCAACGCTTACAATTAAACGAAGAGTATGAATAACAAAGTAGTCAAACTTAATTATATATCACTGTGTTAAACTTTATTTTTCCTAGACAAAAAATAAATCAATTAATAATCCTATTTTTAAAAATGTATTAAATATTGTAATTTTTGTATTCAAATTGAAGGGATACTTAAAAAAGTGACTTTCAAACTTTTCAAATTGTAGTTTTCTTTGTATAAAATTATTACGCATGAAATTATGTTGTGAAAACTACAATATAGGCAGTCGAAAATATTTTTCTCTTAGCTTTCAGCAAACATATAAATATTTTTTAATGTTGCTTTATTTATTTCCTTTTAAATTGAAAGGTTGTCTGTGGGGTAAACTAGTAGATAAAATCGTTACTCGGTTCACTCGAATTGCTTTACAATACATTTTCTTTATGCCAGACACAATACTGCAGCTTTATAGCTCTAATACCAAATGCAAGCTACTGTAAACTTTATAATACTGAATCACATTTTATTTTTATAAGAAAACTTAACTGTTTTCTTTTGATACTGCTTAACTAACCAATCACAAATATTGGTTTTGGTAACCACAACAATATAATTTACAATAAGTTTGGTTTCGTCAACTACCATAAACGAATGGTAACGTTGTGTAGCTTTCGTGTGAATATTTTTAACAATAATCGACGAATAGAATCTTTCTATCGAAATTTTTGAATTAATTTAAATCTCTTATCTGAAAATCTCAGCAGAAGTGTTGCATTGATGATTGTTTGTAAGTCAACTTTTATTCGAAAAGAATAAGTATAATCTCTCACTTCGGTTTGTTTGCATGATAGAAAAGGTATACCTTCAGAGGGATGATTTTAGGTTAAGACATTTAAGCACTAAGCAAAACAATTTTGGAATGATTCTACAGTAGAACTTCGATTATCCGGACTAATTCGGGGCGAAGAGAGTCCGGAAAAGGAAAAATCCAGCGAATCGAAAAAATCATAGTTGACAAGAAAATACATGAAAATTCAGCATATTTTTTGTAATTTGTCTAGATTTACATACAGTTTCGATATTTAATTATTTTTTATGTATACATTTTTATTTTTACTTAGTGCAGCTAGTTGTTCTTTTTGATGCTGCCAAATCGTGAATACTTTCAATACATATAAGTGGTCTTGAGTTACGACTCCTCTTGGCTCTCAAACTACTTCATGGCGACATCAAACACAGAAAAGCTTCAGAATGTATAGGACCAAGATCTTTCCCTCGCGAATTTCTACTTCGTCTTCTCGATCTTGTTCTTCTGAGGTTGATGTTTTTTTAATTATTTCCCCATCATTCAAAATTTTAACTCTAGCATCGTTCGCATCGCAATTTAACCACTCGGCTTCAAATGCAAAATGAGATGCATACAACCACGTACGTAAACAACAGTGGACGCAATTCGACACGTGCAAAACAGCAAATTCGTTTTATTTTTTTTGTTAATTTTGAACTATCTGGATAATCTCCAATTTTGAAAATCGATGTTCTAATGTATTTGTGATTTATTCTGTAGAACGAAACTCTGAAAGAATTTCACAATCAATCTCGTGAACGGCTATATTATTTCACTAAATTTCATCACCTGTATAGTAGAGAGATACCTTTAAGTTTAAAATCTTAATATAATATCTAATATTTAAAAACGAATGTTTTTTTGTTCGTACTTTATGGGTTGCCACACCGCTATCCGATCGCAATAAAACTTTGACAAAAAAAAATCTTGTATCTCATAGTAAAATTATCTTAAAGTACGTCTTATATAAAACGTGGCACGTGTGTCGTAGCATATACAATCGGGAACAAACGTCAAACAGGCAGAAAAATAAAGCATGCACTTCAATAAACACAATTAAAACACAAATACTTTCATTCTTTGAGTGGCATTGCAACGCTTAATAAATAAAAAAAGTAATAAATAAAAAAAACCACGTCCCTGTGATTAAATGCAATTATTGTGCTGTAATTTACAAACTTTGTGAAGATATTGAACATTTAAACAACAAAAAATGTCACTGGTGGATGTCGCAATTCGATTTTCACTCAGGTGCTATTTATTAGGACAATAAACTTCATGTCACATGGACATCTATTTATTTAATAGTGTATTGACGAACGGCCACTAAACCTTCACCCACAATGTAGACATTACATGGTGTATTAACAATTAGCACGCGAACTATCCAAGTATTGTTATTGTTAGCAGTGGCGGTTACTGAACTAAAATCTTGGGTGGGCTAGAGAAAAGTTTAGCATTGTATACTATTTACGAAATTGTGTATTTTTCCACTTCACCTTATACATGAACCTACAAGCAAATTTACAAATACTATGACACTACGGCAAAGCATAAATTATTATATAATAAAATCAAAGTTAATGTAAGTAAGAAATAATAGAATAGTAATACTGGGCCGTAAATTCGTTTCATTCAAAGTACAAACAAAAAGTCATACAGAACTGTCACTGAGAGACAATACCTGTCACTGTCATACAATACAACAAGATTGGTATTTGTGTTTGAATGTATAGGGTATGGGCTAATTCGATCTAGCCCCCAACTTTTGACAGTAGCCTGATACTTTGAAGCACAGTCGTGTGAGTTTAGATGACGTTTTTCGTAAATACAAAAACAAAAAATATCTAATCGTGCGTGATTGCGCCCCAGTGTAAGCAAATAACTTGGACTATAACAGATTTAGTCCGAGCTTTTGTTATTATCATTAATATGTCGGTGTCGCCAGACTGACGTCAAATTGCCTGTTCTCTATGAAGTTTGTATAGGGTTATGCATTTATGCCAGCTCGGCTTAAAATTGTAATACAAAACACAATCGAGAGTATTATTTTAGGTAGACCTAGCATATTGACAGAGGAAAATGAAAACAAAGATATTGTATTAATTCGAGAAAGGCTAGTTACGCTTTTAAATGTATTTATTTTGTTCAGCGACCGAATTGCTGTTCATTTTTATTCAGCCATCTAAAGTTTTTTTTCTACACATTTTGGGTGAAAAATGCGGGTCGAGCTTAACCCACCTAGCCCAGTACCTAGAACCGCCACTGATTGTTAGAGTGGTGAAAGCATATCAATATTATTCAATAATTCCATGGTATTTATTCTAGGGCAACATGAACCAAGGACCGTCTCATAATAAATTGGTTCCTGAAAATGTGCATTTTCAACTGACTACGGGTGCACTCAAATAGCAATGCATTTTTTTGAAATATCAATTACACTCGGTACTCTTTTTAAGCGATGTTTTCGAGCGACGTCATTCTTTTTTTACGTGATTTACTCATCGTTACGCGATTTTTTGCTTCGAAAATTTTATAAAAAATTACAGCAACGGAAAATGTAGAAAGAAATCCAAAAACTTAATTAGAGAAATAATAATTATCGACTACTACTTCGAACGATTACACTTATTTCGTTACCAAAGTAACAGCAACAAGTAACTCCTATATTAATAAGTGAATACAATTACTCATATTTACATACGTGTCCGTTTCTCATTGCATTTTGTAATTAAATAAAGGAATTAATGGTTATTATGTAAAAAAAGCCTTTTTTACGCGATATTTAAATTTTTTGAACCATTTTATAAAATTATATGAAAATTAGGTTTTTTACGCGATTTTTTATACGCGTCAATTTCTGGAACCAATGCATCAGGTAATAAAAGGATTGAGTGTTAATACATACTTAATAGTCTTAGCAAAAAAAATATATATATATGGTTTTCTTTCACTGCAATTTATACTTAAGCTCATAAATTTACCCAAAAATAGAGACAATGTGTGACTTGATATTGCGATGCACAAGTGCTTCAATCGTTGTACTAAAACTCAGCGAAAATACCACTAGACTGCGGTACAATTCAATTGCTTCACGCTGTCCCCCTATGTTTTATGACACAAGCTATGATCATTGTATAATTTTTAGTACAGTATTTCAATTTGATGTGTATATTTTGCGTATTCTGTATGAATTACTAATTTGAGTCATCGAGTTGCAAAAACCACGTTGGACGAAAAAAAAAATATTAGGTAAAATATATCAACGTATTTAGTTTTACTTTTTTTTCTAAAATAAACAACGTTCTATTTTGGCGTGCGCCATCTTCAGAACTATGAATAAACTTACTCAGCTATATATACTGTCCTAGAAGAGATATACAATACATCTTTTTATTTGCTCTAGTATCCTAATTTATATAACAATTATAACACTTATTAAACATGACTTAAGTGTTTCTAAGAACGATAACAATTATGGGGTTATTCAAGGTAAATAAGGTTTACCTTGTTTATTTTTTACCTAATTGCAATGGAGTTCCACCAAGTAAATGCCAATTCAACCAATAAAAAAATACATGTGAGCGCCATCTTTTCTTTACCTTAAATTTATTTATCCTATTTAGTGAGGAAATCATTTTAAAAATTGCAGTCTTTTCAAAAAATACTTATTTTGAATAAGAAGTGAGTTCTGCATACATATTTAATAGTTGTATTAAATTTTCTTAGACATATAAAGACTATTTCATAAAATACAATTTTTGTTAGATATGTATGGTCAGCAGTTTTTCATCATCTACCCAAAACTTGAAAAAGATTTCAGTGTGCGCTTTGCAACTCGATGATTCATATAATGGTTTATGTTTGAAATAATTGGAAAAAGGTGTTTTTTTTTACTGACCTTGTATAAATTATATATTTTTATTCATGTCGCATAAGTCTGAAAATAAACACATATAAGGTGATGTGTAACCAAACCAGTCATGACTCTGATAAGACCCTGATCAGCTCGGGGTGGATCATCATGAAGGTACCTCGGTGCACACATGCCGGAAGACGGTATCACAGAGAAATAAGCGTTTTACGCATCGAAATTGCTCGTGTCACATTAAGGGTGTCTATAGCAACACCTTTAATTAAGAAGAATTATTACGTGACTTATTTTTAAAAAATCGTGTAATTGATAGAATCTATTTTAAGGGGATTTTCAAAACATTTCAGTTGAGTTATTTTGCATTTTTTATTATTATATTCCAATAAAATTTATCAATAAAAAATGGACAGGGAGCTAGTGGCGTGCTTAAGAAGTGACCTACTATTTTTAATATAAATCACATCAATTTATGTTTGAAAATTTTATTAAACGCTAAATCAAATACATCAATTAACGACAGTTACCATTTTAAAATCAAATTAACTATGAATGTCCAATAAAAATTGAAAAAATGCCGTTCGCTCTGGGATTTGAACCCATGAGATCCGTCACGGATCCCAACGACGTTGAGATTGCGTTACGGACCCAACAATTGTACTGTTCATTTTTTTAAAATATATAATATGTAGGTTAAGCTATTTAGGACAGAATATTTAAATTTATTTAATACTTCGATCGGTTTATTAAAGCTTCTATATATTTATCAGCATAATGGACAAAGGATTATAGAGACAAAGGCAACCGCAAGCTAAATACTTACTTAAAATTTAATATCAGATTTTAATGAAGAAGGGAGATGATCTCTTTGGATTACTATAGTAGAAAACTTTTTTCATTTGTCCCCAAGCTTCAGTTAATACTTTAGCTTTAAAATTCAATACGGGACTTTATTTATATAAATATTCGTTACATCTACAATATCCGCTTCCTGTTCCGTTTTTAAAACATCCAAATAAATGTTATTACTCGTCGAATCGGAGAAATATTTATATATTTTTTTTCATAGATATACTCTGCATATATGAAGTACCTGTATATCGTCAAACGGAGAGAGAATCGGGCACAAGTAGTAGACACATTCATTAACAATATGTGTTATTTTCAAGTCAGTAGTATATATCTAGAAAAAATCCTTGAACGAGAACACTAATGGGTAACTTACTGTATTAAGAAATACTCCAATATAGCGGACAGCAATTTATATAAGTCTTGTTATTATAATATTTAAAATGTTTGTCTGGAATCTTCTGAAATTCAGTGAATTCATCGTGTCTTCTACATATACTGAGTTTCCTTCTTACGTTTAAAGTAAACAAGCCACTTTAAATACATATATATATCGATAGAATATATCTAATAAACATTTTTTCATTACGTAACATTCCATCCCGATTGATAAAAAGCAGCAAATAAAAACATATTTGACTTTTTAACGAATGAAACAAATTATTTTGAAAACAACAATATTTTCGATAAGGAAATATTCATGTTTACCTTTGTTTTCGTATTAACAGAACGATTCACTCTAGGGCCACAGATGAACAAAATAATATATGCATTATGTTCTTGCAATACCTCTTATCTGAATTATATTATTTTCTTCAATTTTCAATAATCACAAATCATTTCATTTAATATTATATACTTTCTAAAAATTATGAAGGTTATGTAATGTATTTTGGCATTATTATTTCCGATACCACATTTATACCTTGTCATCAATTATTCTTTATATATTTAAAAATATCTTCCCTTAAAGTAAAAATTGTTCAATTTTCTTACATTATTGCTTTTAAAAGTATTTATTTGTACCTGTAGTTGACAAGAGTATATTTCTCTTCGTTTAATACATTTATTATCTTCAGTTTTTCAACACGATTTTCATAGTTTTAAATTAATATATCTTCTTAAATAACAACTTAGTTTTGAATCGTTCAAACTATGTACATTCTCACAGATTTTGTCACTAACGACCTGGGTTTCGCCTTTCGGCATCTTCAGGCATTCAAGTGCACGGATGAACTTGAACTGACAACTTAGTTTACTTTATCGTAGCACATTAGTTTATTTATTACAGTACTTTTCTTTTGCTATCAAACAGCGATTACTCAGATTGTTTGAACATCAGTGAAGACGTTTTAGTAATATTTATAAACAAAAAAATGTTTTATCCAATCTTCACTGTTAGATGATAGCCTTCTCGTGTTCATCTCACATATATTTAGCTGGTATTTTTTTTTTAGATATTTTGGCTTTTATTTAAAATTAATTATTTTTTTGTTTTAACATCTTATCAGGGAAAAATATACTTATTTACGTGTTTTTATAAGATAAACAAAAACAAAAAAAAAAAAGTTTTTCCTTAGTTTTTAACGAAAAATAATATGGATTGTACAGATCTCATTTTATAACCTTACTTTATTTCTCATGTATCTTTTTATTTTTTATAACGTTTTAATAACAAACAATGAAATGAATGTCTCAATATGCGGAGATGACAGAGGGCAGTTAAACTTTTAAGTCGTTTGTTTTATGATATTTTAAATTCATGATATGAGATATTGCTTCTATGTTGTCACCCACAAAAATAAGCTGGCTGCCTCGGGCTGGGTAATCAAATTTCGTTCAACTATTTATTATTGCCGATTCTCGCTACAAAACTTTTCGACATAATATTTTATTCAAAACACACTTGGAACGGTGTTTTATAGGAAATAAACAGGACGTCCTAAATAATAACTCAGATGGCTTCAAGCCTCACAATGAATATAGACAAATACCGCTTAAATATGTTTTTTTGTTTAAATTAACTTGTTGAAATTTTTTTATATATTATTCACATTATCGATTTAAAAATGTCTTTTAAAATATGCATATTTTAATTTGCTTAGTAAAATTTAACTTGATTGGTGCTAGTTGTCAATTATTGGTGGACGGATATTGCATAAATTATAGCATAACAAAATTATTAGATTATTTATACTACGAGTTGATTTCAACTTATTAAAAAAAAGGTTCGTACTTTTCCGATCAGAATTATTATTACATTTTTAGGACGTTCACTGTCAATACTTGGTAGAAAGGCATTATATTAATAAAAACAAAATATTTCTTTGTACTTTATTCCACATTATTTAAAAGGTTAGCAATGCTCGCAATGAATGAAACTGGTCCTGATATTTTAAATAAAGTGGAATAAAGTACAAAGGAATATTGTGTTTTTATTATTATATTACATTGGTCAGAATTTATATTTAATGGTCATAATATATCGATCAGTGTAAACAGTCAAGTAAAATGAAATTTAAAAAAAAACTTAACCTAACCTAACCTAACTAAAATGGTTATAAAATATTCTGACCGTATACTATTTTTAGTCTGACCGTTCATATTTGTATTCTAATCAAAAATTTATTTAAATTCTGATAATTTTATTTGTTCCCTTAAAAAAATGGTACGCGAGAAATAAATCCGACAGCTTGACATGTCACTGTAGAAATTTATAAAAAAACACTCCTTGTATTGATTCTTGGCCTAAATTAATTTTTCATTTCAATAAATTTTTCATTGCCACATTAAAGTTGGAGAGGAAAATTAAAACTGTCCACCAAATTCGTTTTATAATGATACGAAGAGCGTAAAAACTTTGACACTTGGAAAATAGGTAAATGATAGCCGGTGACGCACAAAGAACCAAATACCTCACTATCTTAAGATTCAACAAATGTAAATTCAGATATGCTACGATTGATTATCGTCAAACAACTTCAGCTGAGACTGCATTGAGATTTTATAATATACTACAGATTAGGAGCGAACATGGCTAAAGAAAAAAACGGCTTGTCTATATATATGTATATCATCTTCAGATTGGTTTATCGAAAGCGTTCAATTTCAGCTATGCCAAAGGCTTTTTGCTATAATAGTTATTAAAGAATATATTGACCCTTTCAGTGATGAATGAGTTTGTATTAAAATGTGTTTTTTGAATATATTGAATATTTTTATATTACCATAAAAAAAATGTCGGCTCCTATGACCCAGCGTTTAGCGTTTTAGGCTTCCGTGCCGGAGTATTTTTTCGATCAATTTATCGATTTCTGTTCGAAGGCATGGGTGTTTGTGATATCTAAAAATTCCCTCACACCGTTTCCGATCCTTTAATACTAGGGTCTAGCTTGAGCAATTATTTAACCACTAGTCCATTCCTAGTCTTATCCTTACTACTATTTTTGGATAACAGAGGTTGAGCGACTAAGTAACAAACAGTTCTCTTAGAAAAAATCTGTTGAGACACCTCCATTAGGAGGCCATATGCTCTGCATTGGTAGTGGACATGGATAAATTTTTTTAAGAAATATATTTTTTTGGAACATGAAAGCGCGCAGTTTAAAAATTTATCTAAACACTTAATTCGTTATGACTTAAAAAAACTTCTAATTTGGGCCAAGATATTGTTAAAAGCAAATTCTTACAGTTTTTTTTGTTAACAATTTTTTTACATAAAAATGTGAAAAAAATAAATCGAACATTATCATAAGAAAATGTCGTCCAAGTGGATGTTAAAAGAACAAATCTAATAGTGACGAAATTAAATTTAAATATTTGGTTTCAATATTTGTTTTGTTGTGCGATATTATAGCGCAGAGAAAAGTTTTAATGTTTACTTCAACTTTAGGGCTTCGCTCAAGTGGCATCGTATTGATTATAAGCGTTATGTTTTATTTGTATCCATTATACGCCATTTGTATATTTATTTATAGGATAAGGTGATATTTCAAAATTATAGTATACAGCGCTTTTGACGTTGTAATTAATTCAGTTATTTTTTCAGCAACTCTATTATTACTGTCAATTACATATCGACTGTGGAAAGGAAAAAGGACGTAACCCACACATATCAAATTTTACAGGAGGCGCAAAAAACGTGTTTTGAAGATTTTGACCCATAAGTAAATTATGAATTATACACAACCTTGAAGTGCACGGAGATTTCTAAACTGGTGTTTAATTGACATAATCTAATATTAATTAAAGAAATTGTCTAGGAAAAACCTTTATTTCAGTCTTTTTTCTTGGTTTACATTTTTTACAAGGTCAACTTCTTCAAACTTAAAAGCTAAATATAGATACTAATTTGGCATTTGCAGATTGCATCCATTTGATAGAACGTGTATCAGGTTTGATTCATTGTGATTATTGAAAAAAAACTGTTTTAAAAAAAATGTGGGCTACGTCCTTTTTCTTTTCCACAGTCGATATCAATACACTATTTCCAGAGTGCGATATTTCTGATTTTGGCATTATAAGTGAAAATGCATACATCTGTCACTTCCAAAGAGCAATATACTCATTATCGAAAAGATAAATTCTTAATAAGGGAAAAACTAACCTCATAACAACCAATCTCTCATGCATATCGACTGGGGAAAGGAAAAATTACTTAACCCACAGTTTCTTTAAAACAGGTTTTTTTCGATAATCAAAATGTATCAAACTTGATACACATTCTATACGTACGCAAGCTGCAAATGCCGAATTACTATCTAAATTTAGCTTTTGAGTTTGAAAAAATGACCTTGTAAAAAATTAAAACAAAGAAAAAAGACTGAAATAAAGGTTTTCCCTAGACAATTTCTTTAATTAATATTAGATTATGTCAATTTAACACCAGTTTAGAAATCTCCGTACTCTTCGGGGTTGTGTATAATTCATAATTTGCATATGTCACAAAATCATCAAAACACGTTTTTAGCGCCTTCTGTAAAATTTTATATGTGTGGGTTACGTCTTTTTTCCTTTCCACAGTCGATATGATTTCAAATATGTCAAAACGTAAAGCATTATAATGTGTATGAACAAAATGGCGACTATATGTCAAAATATTTGAAAAAACGTGACGTTCGAAATCTGGTAAAAATAATGTTCGGTACTGCCAACCTGTCAAACATTACACGATTCCAAATTAACCATAGATAAAACATGGTGGCCAACAGGAAAGCCAATATACTAATATGGCGACCGTAAACCTATTTGTGGCGGGGAAACGGCTCAAAAAGCGCAGTAGGTACTACATATATTTTAATCAAGTAACTCGAAATGATGCTCCTTGGTATCGGCTTTTCCGGTCGAGTAATCCGCGCTCGGCCGTTCCCGTATCAGCGGGCCCATCTGTCTCAATTAGACCCGCGGCATACTGGAATCGGACTGTTATACTTTTCGCAACGAGAAGTGAAATATGACCCGTGTCTATACCCGAGGGAGAAGTACTCAATGTGAAATTATTTCTTTTTTATTTATCGCTTTTTCGGCTATTGTAAAATTGCCCGCCCTGGACACCCCTGTAAATGGTTTTATTGCTTGTTGAAATTCAAAATAAAAATAAAAATTATTTGAATGTTTTATCTGATTTTTTTTATAATTTAACAAATAATATTTACAATTATAGAACCTCCAATTTATTTTTGTGAGATTGCCCTTATACTTTGGGTAGTATAAAACCATTTTAAGTTAACAATCAATTAATTAATTCAAAAAAGTTGTATCATAATATGATTTTTATATGTAATTTATTTTTAGTAATGTACAGGGGTGGGCTGGAGGGGGCTTGGAGGGGCTCGCGTGAGCCCCTTGTTAAATTTTACTAAGGCTGGCGAGCCCTTGAGAAAACCATATTTTTGGATCAAATTAGTACACACTTCAATTTCTGACATATACTATCTACGACAGTTTCAGTATACATAGTAGTACATTTTTAATCATTTACATTGATTGAGTTTACGATAAATTGCATATTATAAGTGTACATTTTAAGTCACAATCGATTGTTTATTTAAGTGTTGCATATAATTGCATAGGTGTGATAAAAAAAACACTTTTTCCCTTGAACACCGAGAATTGCTTAGATTAAGATAGCCTCTTGTTAACGTATTGGAAGCCCACCGCTGGTCATATACTATAATATATAAATGAACTCAATCCAACTTCGTTTTTTTTACCCAATACATTTGGTGGAAATCTATGAAGATTTAAGTGTAATTTATTATATCAATGACAATATCAACAATATATAGTCATTGTGTACTTTTACACTTCACTTGAGGAGCACAGATGTTTTGAAAATAGTATGGTTTGCCAAAATTACAGAAAATTATTATAAGGACAATAAAATTATCGATTATAAATAGGTATGTTTGGCTAAATACGTGACAGCTGTCTAAATACGTACTACAAGGTTCTATGTTAAAATTGTTGACAACAAACAATCAAAAACAAAAAACAAAACAATCAATGTATACCAATAATGGTACTTGGAAGACTGTCGCATTGTTACTTCTGTTTCGTCAAAAGTTTTCACATAGAACCTTGTAGTACTCGGGTTGCTAGTTATTATGTAAATGCAGTTCTAAAAATGTGGATAACGGCATTCAGAATCTATGAATAAGTTATAGTGTTCCAAGTTTTCTACGTTTAAAAAAATCGTCAAAAAATGGCTTTAACCATAGCAGTCTTAAGTTCCAAGCAGTGTCGTAGAAAAAACAGCAAAAAAGACCGGGCCGTTAAATCCCAGCCGCTCCTTACAAATCGTATGGCGGTTATACGTAGATCAACTCTAAATTCCAATTTATGAGCTTATTTTTCGTTGAATATAACAAGTATGTTTGAAAGATTTCTTGTATAGATATTCTGTGATTCTTTGGTGTTATTAATTTACAATTTACGATACATCGGAAAGGTCATATATGCAAATTAAGTAATGATTGTAAGAAATATAGCGAATGGCAAGAAATGCGATGTGTGGTAAAACAAATAAAATTCAACTTCCCACTATTAAATATCACAGTTATATAAAATATTGATTATAAATAACATAAAACAACAGTAACAAGCGGAATCCATATTATATTATATACGATTTTGACGCCAATTGTGATATTATGAAATAAATGCTACGTCTTATCATATAATAATGGCAAAATACCAAGTAAATGATGATTTAATCAATAATAATATTTAAAAAATAATGAAGTGAAATGTGCTACCCTAGTTTGACTAGGGAATATGACTTGAGAAATCCTATAGAAAGATTGAGTAACGAACCAGTGTGCACAAATAAATTTTGAGATTAATTATTGACGTTGATTTTTTTAATGATCTATCCAACCTCATATTCTGTATTGAAATATTTAAAAAATAATAATTTTAATAAAATGATTTGCCTTCTTTGTTTACTTTTGTTCTCCGAGATTTTTCTTCAAAACCCTTGAAAATGTGATTTTTTCTTGTTTTGAATATGTAATTGAAAAGATATATAATTACAATATAAATATGTATTTCCTACAATATATCAGAAACAAATGGCTTCATAATTATGTGATATTACTTTGAAAATTATGACACCGGCCCGCTTACCTGAAAAAAGTACCTGTTTTCAGCTCCATAGCATGGCTTTCACTATAGGGGGCTTTGCTTTAACTAACTTACCATTACTTAATTTACTTACCATTTTTTATCAATACTAGTATTTCTAATACGGTGTAGTTACAAATGTTTAAAATAACTTGTCCGAAACTGGAAAAAACGTTATTTTTGTCGCAACGAAAAATGTAACCGAACTAAATAAAAATGTATCGTTTTTTTTGGTTTGGTAGCGCTGGGCTATCATACAAGTGCCATAAAACTTATACTTTTACTGTACATCAAATTGATTTGTTTATAAAAAAAAAAAGTATGTTTAAACTGATAACTGTGCCGATCAACTAATTTTTTAACTTTCTGGTAATAAAATGTGGATTTAAAAATACTTTTAATTCCACATTTGCCTATTTGGTTTTACTATTATCATAAATCAATCAAAAATTTCATGTCGAGTGAATTAATTTTTAATATTATTTTAGTATTTTTCGCTCGGTTTCGAGATAACATACTTATTATGTCGGCCAAATTGCAATTATATGCCCTTTTTCTTCCTTGGACCAGTCGTCAATAGGAATTCTTGGTTTTTTCATCTCCTGGGAAATTTTCACGTTAAGTTTTGCATAAAATGATAAAATTGTATTTTTAATATTTATATTGCTTTATATTACACACCATTTGAGGGATTCGTTCGATTTTGCCAGTAATATCATTACATTTGAAAAATAATACGTCATGTTGGTAAGTTTCATGCCTCGGGCTTAAATCCCGGAAAATGAGACTGGTGAAAAGGGTTTTCTAGGATTTTCTAGGAATTTTAACGTTGGGTTGTCTCGACACATAATCCTTAGTTGCCAATGAATTTTGAGTCACTAATGTAAGTAGCGTGGCAAAGAGAATATTCCCTTTCAACCAACGCTTCTGCTATTCTTTAATTATCCTTGAATTATTATTTTCAATCAAAGAAACATTATTTGCTACAAGCGCTCATTCCACACAATTCACTTGAAAAGTAAATACAATAAGTAATAACATTGTTAAAGATAAACATAAAGTTTAAGTATAGATATTGAAACTTTATTTACTGCAAAGTTTACAAAATCAATAAAACAACATTGTTATAGTATATATTGTAAATATACCGCATCGTAAATGCCTAAAATATTTTATCCCAAGATAGTATTATATGTCTAGTTCTTAATTTAAAGTGTGTAGGGATGCGCCAAGAACGAAGGTCAGAGGTAGGGCTTCCAACCCGACTTAAACCGAAACCGGTTTACCGGTTTATTGCCGGTTTAACCCTTTCCTTACTATGCAAAAAAGCACGCGTTCCTGAGCTGTGTATCCGTTTTACACCAGCCAAACGGGAGTGAATCATGACAATTATATAACACTACTACAATACTTCTATTATTGAATTACTCAATGCGTAAATGTATAAGGGCCTGAATTTTAGGCCGAGTATTTATTATATATACAGAGAAATGTAAAAGATTAGAAGGTATGTGTATTATATTCACATCTTAGTTAAGAAAGGGTTAAAGAAAAACCGGTTTATTTTGCACGGTTAACCGGGGTTTATAAAAAACTTCTTTTCGCCTTTAGTACAGTGGATTTTTATACAACTATTCACATGCCAGGTTCGCAGAGCAGTGGTCAGTTTTGTTGGAAGGCATTCGTGTTTGTAACTGAAATAAATCCTGCTTTCATTACAATGCTAAGATAACGGAGCTTAAAGAAGGAGATTTGTTATATTTTAGCTATTTTTAGCCGTATTCTTATATCCATACTCTCATCGAAAAAAGAAAAGTTGAGCAACTGAGTAGCAAGCAGTTCTCAAAAAAAACATTTGGATAAACTTCATTTGACGTCCATACGCTTCACATAAGAACTGGGTTTTACTATTTTATGCACCTAATTAGTTCATATTTAATTTAAGATTTCGACTGAAGGCGCTTGAACTTGAACGCCTTAAGATGCCGAAAGGCAAAACCCGGGTCGTTAGTGACAAAATCTGTGTGAATTTATATAATTTGAACGATTCAAAAAAGTTAATATTTAAGTAAGCAAAATGCCCTATTTGAAAATTATTTTCATTTAAATCGGTTAGCCAGTTAATTTATTTGAATAATAAAAATAAACGGTTAATTGGATGTCCAAGCCACAGGGCGTCTACAAATATGCCACGCCATACATACTTTTTTCATTTTGAAAAAAAAAACATTTTTTTTACATATTCTGACATCATTTCCAAAAAACTTTTTTAAAATATAAAATATAATATATTCTTTGCCGACTGATTGTTGGCTTCGGTTACCGATGGGACAGATTCGAATCCCAGTATGGAGTATAGATTTCCGTATGTGATCTCTTCAATTTTCTTCCACCCTTATTATCCTCAAAAACGGGCGAAGTAAAAACGACTAGCTTACCACTGACATAGTCATATCTTTCATTCCCTAATGAAAAAAAAGATTGAGCAACTTGGTAGCAAGCAGTTTTAGTAGAAACACTTCTACGTCTAGTGGTAAACTTTATTTGAAGTATAATATGTTCGACATTGAGAGTCAATGTTTTCTTTTAAATATACTTTTTACTTTTGTATCTTGAAAAATATGCCCAAATTTATTTTAAATATTAAACCACACCGGTGTTGTGCGCCCTAATCTCAGTACGTCCCTGTACGCTCGTAAATATATTTTATGAAAGTGTTTATTCATTGTCTCTTATGCCTTCTGCACATATTATATTTTGACTCGTGGGGTAACTAAATACCAAACCTTTTTTATCAGTGTCCATATCACTTATGGGAAGCTTATGACAGGTATTCTATTTACAGAAAGGGTTGTTTTATTTTGACACACATTTGTTTGAATGTCGTGAAGCAAACTTTGACACGGGTTATAATAAATCCCATACGCTTTACAAAAATAATTGTTCGGTGTTCTCATAATGATCAACAAAGAATACAAAACTGATCGACTTATTCAGTAGATAACAGTCATTATCAAAGCTTAGCTGTATATAAAGCAATTGAGCGATTACTCACTCAATTATTAGCCTCATTTTATTTAATTATTAAACTAAAAAAATCCTACCACAATAAACTTAGAAATAGTTATTCTAATAAATGTATCACTCTTTGGTCATTTAAATCTTTAGAATGTATCAATTTAAGTGTAATTACCAAAGAGGCTATCTCACTGTATCGAAAAAATAAAGAAATTTAGAAAAATGGTCTAAAGCAGTGTCTGCCAAATTTTTTTACTTCACGGCACAATGGGTAATGGGACTTTTTTCCGCGGCACACCAAATAAAAATGCATTAAAAATGGAAATATACCATATTAATATGAATGTATAAATTGTTGGTGTACATATGTATGTATGTAGGTAGCATTTTTTAAATATTTTATCAACATATTATATATGTCCATAGGATAATTATTTGACTAGACTTTTAAAAGGAAGCAGCGTTCTTTAATCATATTTAGTCGCGAAATGCTTTTTTATGATGAACAACAAGACTCAGTTCCTAAAATACTATACACTATACCACGGGTTCCCAACCTGGGGGTCGCCAAGGGTTTCCTGGGGGGTCGCCAATTTTTTTTAGATTTTAACAATATAGCAAATCGAGGATTTCAAATTCCTCGGTGAGCTAAAAAAAAAAGGAGTTTCGGAGACAATCCTGGGAAAAAGTATAGCAAATCGAGGATTTCGAATTCCTCGGTGAGCTAAAAAAAAAAAAAGGAGTTTCGGAGACAATCCTGGGGAAAGTATAGCAAATCAAGGATTTCAAATTCCTCGGTGAGCTAAAAAAAAAAAAAGGAGTTTCGGAGACAATCCTGGGAAAAAGTATAGCAAATCGAGGATTTCGAATTCCTCGGTGAGCTAAAAAAAAAAAAAGGAGCTTCGGAGACAATCCGGGCAAAAAGTAAATCGAGGATTTCAAATTCCTGGGGGGGGTGTCGCTAGTCACACGGCTTTTATAAAAAGGGTCGCCACCCGAAAAAGGTTGGGAATCTATGCACTGTACGATATGTCACCTAAGTTACACTGTGGGTATTCGTAAAACCATTTCTTTTGCTTATTACTTACCAGTAGTGAGATTTCACACATTTCGACATTAGCAAATCTTTTTTTTTTTTTTACTTAACCACTATATTAATTATTTTTAATCTAAAGACTAGAGCTATACATATCGGAAAGTTTTTTTTACTTTATAAACGTCTTCGCACAATCCTTCGAGCTTTGAAATTAGTGTTTTTTGGGGCATCCTACTTTATACCATAGGAACTTTGATAATGAAACATTTTCTGCGGCGAATTTTCTGAACGAACTCTTTATCTGGTTTTTATCAACTGATAATACTTCAATTCTTGTATTACTCATTAAAACAACAATTATAGTCACTTTAATGTAGAACTGCGCATCAGTTCTTTAAATAAAACAACAAAACTAACTCAAATGGTAAGGTTTTGTTTTTTGGTTAATATGTTAAATAAAAAAATATTCTTCTTTTTTTTTAATTTTCAGCAGCTTTTTAACCAATAATTTGGTGTCCTATCAGACGATAAAAGTTTTAAAATAGCTGATGTAAATTAGATTAGCTTATGACATTACATGCATAAGACACGAGAAATATCCAGATGGATCATCTAACGTTAACAAAAAAAAAACTACTATTCAAAAATAGTTCATCTTTTGGTGTTCCATTAAACTTATGTAAGTCAGCCCGTTATACCACTAAACGCCAAAAGCAGAGAGCAGCACAGCCTTTTTATGCGGCTAGCTGCGCTCTTTCAGAATGTCGAGTGTGCGAATTTTGCGTCGTACAGAATAATTGGGAATCCTTTCAAAAGTAAAATATAGGACATTTTATTCGGCAAAACTCTTTGTAATAGTAATATGTCTTGTAGTGCACTATTGGATTATAAATTATACCGAAATTTCACCGATAAAATGTTTTATAATATTTTTAATATGAACCGGTGTCGATTAGTGAATTAATAAAAAAATGTTTTTTACAATATTATCTTTAGAAAACAAAACAATCGAAAGCATACAATGTATATTTTAATAAAGTTGAAATGGAGTATTAAAGATTTTCTATATTTATTTTGACAAAATTTCATCGAAACCGCGATGACAAATTTACATTTTACAATATGATGCAATACAATCAATCATTTTACAACAAAATACATTACTATTTTGTACTACATTATAATTTAACTCTACCAATTATATGGCAATAAAATCAAAAAATATTTAATTATTGATTTGCTTTTACGGCCGATTTTTTGAATTATCAAATACACTATCACAGTCTTAAAAAATATGTTTTTTTAATTTAGGGATGAGAAAATATTAGTATTAGGGGATAAAAATAGTATGAAATATATTTTACATTAATCAATAATAACAGATATTTTCTCTCTTTTTGGTTCCTTATGCATACAAGATATTTATTTTTTTATTAGGACTCATATGAGACGCCAGTTGAAAGGGATGTTTAGCATTCAATGGTAATGCATGCTAGGCCCTAGAACCGCTCAAATATTTAGCAATAATATAATATTTATTTTCTGTTATTTAGCTTTCTTCTTATTTGAGTTTTTTTGAAAATAATTTTATTATTTATTAATTCCAGTGTTTCACAATTTTGAAAAAAATGGTTTTTGAATTGGATAGTCTTAAAATTACATGTTTTGCTTATACCATGATTTTTTCGCCTGTGTGGTCGAGTGGTCAACGTTGTTGGCTTCGGCTACAGAGAGCCCGGGTTCAAATCCCGGTACGGACAGTTTTATAAATTGATTTTTCAATCGATTTATGAATATCTGTTCAAAGGCATGGATGTATGTGATGTTTTGAATTCCCTCCTCTCACCCATCCTATCCTATGAACGGGGCGTATCGAGAGCGATCAGCTTACTACTAATCCTGTCCTAGCCCTATCCTTCTATCCCTACTCTCTTTGGAAAAAGAGAGGTTGAGCAACTGCGTAACAAGTAGTTCTCGTAGAAACACTTCTGTTGAGATAAACTCCATTAGAAGTCCATATGATCCACATTGGGAGAGGACATGGTTTAAAAAAAACACTACAAGAAGTCAAAAAAAAATTCTATCGTATAAATGACTTTCCACAATCTATTAGATCGCTTGAATATCTCACATGAGGACGTTGGACTGCCAAGCCTGAAGCAACAAAGGAACATTTACGACACTGCATGCTCCTTTTTTTTGATCAAGACTGAAATGCAAAAAAAACGGCCGAACATCTCATTAAAATTTATGGAGCGGTAATAACACCTAACAGATGTCAGTTTTGGTTTCGGCGACTTAAATCGGGCGATAGAAGCTTGAAAGATTTGCCGAAATCGGGAAGACCATTGAAATTCAACGATGACATGCTGAAGGCCATAGTGGAATCTGATTCTTGTCTAAGTATCGAGGAATTATCACAAAGACTCAATATTCCGTGGTCAACAACAATAGAAAAAGTTAACAGAATGGGATTCGATAAGAAGTGCTTCTTCTTAGCGACAACGCACGCCCACACATGGCATTGATGGCCCGTGAAAAACTTTCTGAACTGAATATTGAAGTTTTAAATCATCTTTCAAATTCACCAGATCTCGTGCCATCTGATTATTATCTGTTTAGGTCCTTAGAGCATTCACTCAGGGAAAAAAAATCAATAGTTTGAAAGATGTAGAAAATCATTTAAATTTGTATTTTGCATCAAAGCCTTCCAGCTTTTTTAAAAGGGGGATTGAAAAGTTGCCTGAAAAATTTCAAAAAGTTCACAATAATAATGCCGATTATATTTAAGAATTACTATGTGCCTGTAAAAATATATCAATAAAATTGTATTGTATTTGAAAAAAATGGATTTCTTTTGGGTACTCCTAATATATTAAATGTTCTGAAATCAACATTCCTGGCTTCGGGTGCGATCTTCGAGTAATCGATTTCTAGTACGAAGAAATTCATAATTTATTTTTTGGAATAATATGATTTTTGTTCGAAGGCACACACCTCCGATGAGATGAGGCCCACCGAGGGCCAGAGATAATTAAAAGTCCTATCCTGGCTCTATCTTTTTGTGTCTTGGAGCGGACAAGGTTACGAAATACTATCTCAAGGAAATGCTTTATTAAATTATGTTTTTTTTCTTTTAGCGTGAAATTAAATAAATCTCTTTTTTTTAATATCTGTGTACTGTGTTTTCTTAATCATGTTTTTTTCTTAGTACCGTTATTCGTAAAAATTGCCACCTTTCAGTACATGTATTTATTTTGAAGCAGTCGTAGAATAACGCTAATTCTTTGAATATTAAATAGCTTTTGTATAATTTAAGATTTCGATTGAAGGTGCTTGGTGGAATTTCAATATTAAATTTGAATCGTTCAAAGGCTACTCAAATCTGTGGGCATTCCTTTGAGCTTATCATTTTCGCCAGCAATGGCTTTAAACTCAATGATACATTTATTTCTTATATAAACACGAAACTTTCATTTACTAAGCGTCAGTTCAAGTTCATCCGTGCACTTGAACGCTTGAAGATGCCGAAAGGCAAAACCTGGGTCGTTAGTGACAAAATCTGTGAGAATGTACATAGTTTGAACGATTCAAATTTAAACTTTTGTATACATCACACAATGTTTAAATGGATGGTTAAACTATCAACATTAGTTTTTCAACCATATTAATTTTACTAATTACAGTTAACTTTTATTCTTGGTTGAAACCCCCACAAAAACTGACTGCAAATATTTTATTTTAAAAATGAATTATTAGTTGGATGATGCAATATTTGAAGTGAATATAGTGTTTGAACTAAATCATGATCGACGATAAAAAAAGTAGGTAGAATCACAATCTCAGTTATTTTCTACAGTGATTTTAATGACAAAATACAATTACAAAAAACGATAAATTTTTGAGTCGTGTTTGAAATTTTTTGCCTAATTTAGATTATTCAAAAACTGTTTTTAAACGAATTCAGTTTCAGACTTAATGCTAAAAATATATCTTAATTTCCTTTTTTTATAAATAAAAAACGATTCAAACAAGCAGTCAGTTAATTAGTACACTTTAATACCTAAAGGTGGTGAAATATTAAGCCAGAATGGTTAACAACACAACTCAAGGAAGTGCACAAAATTTATGTTATTCATATTTGATATTGAAGATCAACAAAGCACCGTATCATTAATTGAAAAGAGTAAACATTAACTTGTCCAGTTCTTTGTTTTACCTACCTTTCGAGGCTGTTTTTAGTTATGAGATAAATATGAAATTCTTTTATCCTAAAAAAACATTTTGTTTCATTTATCCTATAACTGGTTTTTTAGTCTTTTTGCTCTCACACCTGAATACACTATGACATCTAAATGTGAAAACTATTGTATACATTTATTTACAAGAAGTATAACTTTACTATGTGAAATTCGTCAAACAAAGTTATCCCACACTGTCTCCAGAATCCCATGAATAACAAATCAACCTGTATGTTGAATATTTCATAAATACTATTGTATAACAATATAATTTCTTCCCTGTAACGTATCGAACTGAGGTCCCACGTGTTCTGTGGTAACGTTCGCCGATTTTTTATTTATTAGTTTGCCGGACGGAATATTGATGTAAAAAAAACCTTTCCCACCGGTATAATGCTACTCGCACAATCGGGGTATTTGCATACCCCAGAATTTGAATAGAGATGCTATCTTATTTTATTTAAAATTTGCGTATTCGGGATAATAGTGTGTATTTTTATACTATCTCAAGCCTGGTTTTTCTTCACAACAAAATATTGCAAAAAATAATACAAACACGATACAAATATTGTCAAAAAATATAGATTTACCATAACAATATGAGTAGGGGAAGGCAATACTGGTATTGCGAAACTTGGAAAGTAGTAAATAATTACTCTACTGACAATGTTTTAATCTGAGCGAACTCATTCTACAGCCAGACTTATCTACTCAATGACCCTTTAAATATTTACATATTTCTCTCTTTGTGAACAAGCTTTAAAAAAAACAACAAGTTCATTATGAAATATTGATCTATTTTTATAGATTTATTTATCCAGTATTGGGATCCAGCGTGGCCGTAAACTTATTTTTTTCATTTACACTTATTTATTTAAAACCGATATCAATAATTATCTAATTTCTTGTTGTCCAAAATTGTCCGAGTTATATCGATGAAAAGCTTTTATATCGCTTCGATAATGTGGCCGTTATGATTTTTTTATTCATTTCCGCTCCCAATATGAAGCGTATGGCTTTCTTTATATTGAAGATATTTTAGCAGACTTTTATGTTCTCATAGTTCTCATAGTTCTCTCGCAGTTCTCTGCTTGTTACACAATTGCTCAACCTCTCTTATTTTCGAAGAGATTATAAATAGAAAAGATAGGGTCAAGACAAGACTGATTATGAGCTAATTGCTCTCGTAATACTCTGTTATTTGAGGATTGTAAGGGTAGGAGGGAATTTTTAGACATCACAAACATCCATGCCTTCGAACAGAAATAATTGAAAAAGTACTGTTCGTTCTGGGATTCAAGCCCGTGAGATCCGTCACGGAAGCCAACGATGTTGACCACTGCACTGCGAGCCCGGAAACATTTTATCACCGAAAGCTTTTTTATTTTTGAGAAGAAAAACTCGCGGCGTTGTACAAGTACGCCAATCGAAAGAGATATTTCACAATGCTTATCGGAAAAGACTCACAAAGTTATTATTTAAATTTTAGCATTTCAGCAATCCATCTTGATTCGTAATCTACATACATTGTAGATTTTCTCGCTCCGTATCAATTCTGTTCTCTGCAGATATAAAATGTTTTATAAACGAGATGCAGACGACTCTTTAAAACTCTTTACTACCCTCATTTATCCCTACGTATCTTATTTAGTCCTGAATGCAGCTCAGCTTCAATAAACAGCCATGTAAAATTCAGGAAGTGACTGAAGTATTTATAGTGTTCAAAAATCCCATAATGATATTATAACATGTAATATATATAAATTTCAATTCGAGTTAATTTTAAAAGTTTTATTTGAGCCGCTTAAATAATTGACACGTCTGTATTTTGAAATGGTGTCAAAAGTAGAGACTTATATAATTGTATAATAAACAAAAAACTCAAGTGAAACAAAATTCCGACAACATGTGTAATCACGAATTCATGACGTAATCGTTACACAGAGAAATACTAATTTCCATATTATGTAAATTCTGCTTTCATTTATTTTAACAGTGGCTAAATATCAACTACATGAAAACGATGAAAATTCAGTGCTTAAGAAAAACAAAACTGAACATGTACATAAATAAAATTCTCTTGTACTAAAAACTGATGTTGCATGTTAGCGAAATTTATACAACTAATTATTCATGACTTGGTATACTATATTTTTTTACCATTATCTTAATTAATCGATAATTCTGTCAGTTAATTTATGGATATAAGTTTTCAACACAACAAATATATTCCAGCTATTTTTAGTATTAATATATCATTTATTCAAATAAATCTTACCCTCACCGTTCTTCCAGTAAAAGGAAAAATACTCCAAATCTTTGTAATTATATAAGTAAAGAATTAGTTTCATGTGTGAGCTTATTCATTAATAACCTTACAATTGTTTGCCTGAGGATGGTTCTCAAAGAAGTGAAATATGTCTCATAATGTATTACACAACCTGTAGAGTAACTAAGTAATTAATTTTTATTTTACATTCTATCTAGATAGCTGATACCATTTTTAATATAACAGATGACTGGCTACTATCAAATCTAATTTTCGTGAGATATTCGTCTCCAAGCAGAATTAATATTTAAATTAGATCTGTCATTGCAATCGGTAGATGAAGTTTGTTTTTTTGTGTCTAGTCTCCCCACTGCGTCAGTCGTTATCGAAATTTAGGATTGTCAATAATAAAATAAACACATGTTGATATTTCGATTCGGTTACCAAATTATTTATTAACTCCTCAGATATGTACATTTTTGATACAGATTACACACTATCAACAAGTATTAGTTATTTAACCACTGAATGATGTTTTGTGATATGTAAGTGAATACTCTAAAATTAAAACAAATATAATAATGTTCAATAAGTTGGATTTGTTTATTTCTTCTCGCCGCATTGCCGCATCGTTAAGCCGCTAAGGGAAAATTCGAAAATATTTATTTTGAATAATTCGCTTTGGATGTGGTTTTCAATTTAAAAGTTTAATGATTACGACATTTTGAGGAACATTTATCCGTCTTGCACGAAAGCATTAAATAATATAAATTTAAATTAGTCATCGGAAAGAAATATAGTTTTTTTTAATAAACGTGTCAGTGCCATGGTCTGCTTATCGTTCAACGATAATAAACTGGCTTAACTTAAAATGTAATAACTCTTCAAGTCCGGCTGCATTAAATATTTTTTGAATTGTTCCATTAGTTTTTAATTGCAAGTGTTATGCGCAAATTTATGAAGATTAAGCTTCTTATTGCTCACAATAGAATAGATCAGAGAATCATTTGTCGGTTGACAAAATAATAAAATTACAAATAAAAAAATTGATTATTTTTAAACGTTGTATAAATCTTATGATTTTGCAACAAAAATGAAACAAGCATTGTGTTGAAATTTTAAGATTGATTTCAAAACTTTACCCTGTTCAATAAAAAGAGAAAATTAATTACAACGACACGACAGTGTTGCGAGAATCGATAATAAGCCTAAAATGTATAATTTTTTGGTATCACTGAAGCTTTTACATCCAGATATTTTTTTAGCATATAATAGACAGATAATGAGCTCATATTGAATGCATTTTTTTTCTTTGGTTATAAAAAAACAGTCGCTTTTAAAAAGCAATATAACATCTATTCAAATACTCTTCGCTTAATACATCAGATTGAATTTTAAAACTAGTTATGATAACGAAAAAAAATCAAGCATTTCAAAATAATTGTTGCTATTAAAAAAACTATGTTTATTTTTACACTATAATGATTGATGTATTCAGTTTAATTGTCACATTTTTATCACTAATTTTTCACAAAAATTGACATATTATAACGGTTCGTTTGTTATTTTATATATCACTAATTCACGTTTTTTAACCCTCGCATAATTTATATTATCTTCTAACAAACAAACATTTTTTTTTACATAAACAATATTTTCAAACACAATAATATTCAGATAAAAATTTCGTATACAAAGAGATTGCATAATTTTTCACGTATTCGTTTGTCATAGCGCTTTTTATGTAAATTTTATAATTTATGATAATTTCGAAAAGCTTTTCTGAACTCAAAGGCGATCCGCCGCCATTTTCGTACGCACAACAACTTCGCTTATAACATAAGTAGTCGTTACACGATTATTTTCCTAAGTTATTTACATTTAATTTATAATATTAGTAGTAAATATACATTTATTAGTTTGGCACGATTTTTTTCAATAATTATATTGCTGGATACCTTTTTCATTGTTTATCTTGATAAGGTTTAAAAAAATTATACACAATATTTTCTTGAATCAACAATTTGTGTATATTTAACGTTAACACAATTCGGTTAACACTCCCTGTGTCACAATAAACTAACAAGTATTGAAAGGAAAGCGATGTACACTGAATATATAACCTTTAAGGGAAGAATAAATGAAGCAGCGTTCGCCAGGCCGTTTCTGGAGTCCAAATTCCCTTTGGTGACATGCTCGTGACACCTTCCGATTCCATCAATGTTTACGTTGGCCAGTGCCTGGCCGTGAATCTCCAGTGGCGATATGCAAAAGTTTGTAGCCAAGAAATCACCACTCGAAGAATTTCCAAAAGGTCCCTCCACTAATGAATGCACGCGGCAGTCACAAGGAAAATGATTTCCCCTCACGCTTAAAATTTCTACCCCTTCGACGATCACTGCCCCCGGTCCTGGTATTTCTAATAGGTGATTTCCGTGCAGTCTTAGAACTCTGACACTGTTATTATATCCAATATTAAACTCTTGAATTGCGTCTATTTTATTATTGAATATATTCAGATTGTCCACGTATGAAAGTCCATCGAACGCGGCGATTCTGACAATTCCTAAATCAGACTCCTGCAGTGAAAGAGTGTGTATATGAGACATCCCACGGAATGTGTATGGTCTTAAAGAAGGGAGATCCATAAAAGCAAGCTTTATTGAACCAACCATATCTAATCCGGTGAAAGCATCGGGTTCAATTGAACGTATTCCAGAAGGAAGACCAATATGTTCCACGTTGGTCAACCCGGAAAATGCATTAGTCATAATCTTTTGTATTGGATTGTTATTCAGCATTATCGATTTCAAATAGTTAGTCCCGGCAAATGCATATCCTTCAATTTGCAATATCCTATTGTGTCCGAGGAATATTGATGAAAGGTTTTGCAGTCCAGCGAATGCGAACTGATTGACGGTCGCCAGAGGAGTGTGCTGTATGGAGAGCTCTTTGAGCCTTGGCAGGCCGCGAAAGGCAAACGGTTTTATCGCCGAGATGTTGTTGCCGTCCAGGGATATTTTTCGTAGCAGCTTGAGTCCGGTGAACGCATCACTTCTGATGACATGGAAATTGTTCCTCGTGAGGGAGAGGTGCTCTACGGTGATAGGTAGCGCTCGTAGAGGAATCTCAATCAGCCCGCCAGTATTGCACAGTACCTGAAAAAATAAAAATCTTTTTATATTCTGAATATTTTTAACAACATTTAAATCATAACACATTCTTGATTTTGAGGGTTTCCAATGTCATCACTTGATGGAAAGGCGTTGTATTAAAAAAACATTTTTTTTTACTAATTCCACATTTATGTTAAATGATCAAGACTGGTTTCACTCATGACGATCATTTCCAACGGATCATCACTATTGATTAATTGAAATGAGTTAGTTGTTTTACATTTTGAATATAATGCCATTCAACTATTGTTAGTATTGCTAGTGAACATTTTTGTTCATCCAGGTAAAGTAAATTTTCACATATTAAATATTTGTCATATTCAAATGTTGTTTTTTTTACATAAACATATTATTTAAGTCCGCGATTTTATTAACTTTCAGATTAATAATAGTATGCAAGGCAGTGTTCGTTAAATGAATTAAGCATATCTTGCATTCGTATTCATACACAAAAACTGCCTGTTTAGCTTAATTAGTGTAAATACATTTTAGGCAATTGCGAGAAAAGTGGTAAAACAATTTTGCTGGCCTGTCACGTCTCCTCGATTATTTGATCTCGTTGGTCTGTGAGGTCGAGCTGTAAGAGCTTTACTTTAGTGACCCCATGAGCATTGTTTCAAGTCTTGGCCAGGTCAGTATCAAATTTAGAGTTCTTCAATTTCACATTTGAGATCTTTAACACATTTTTTTTCCTTCATGAGTTAATCGTACATGAATTACAATATGTCTTTGATTTTAAAGTGTAAAATAAAACAAAATTACGGTAAAACCCCCATTTACACTAAGTCGGGACATGTAATTCGGGGTAGTGTAATTGGGGGAGTGAATCTCATACAAAATCAGGGATTTGGTTTTTTCCGCAAAAAAATGCAAAACTAAGATTTCCCTCAGTTTTGCAAAAAAAAAATATGGACCAAATATTTAGTTACTAAATACACATATACAGTCGTCCGGCTATACGTGTATATCATGGCACGTGTTGTTTACACAGACGTTAGCCAACATATGACTGTATGCGTCTCACAGACGACCTTCTCGTAGCAACGACAATGAAATGCGGCAGTGCAATTGGGGGATTTGCGGCGAATATTTCAAACAAGCGTGTAATTGGGGGTTCCACCGTACATTAAATTGTAATATCTCATATACCACATACTCGCTAAATAAGGAACATGATTAAAAACGTTTCTTGTCGGGGTCGTAATTTTAGCTAGTCGTTACCGAAGAATTTCAAAACCTTAATGAAAAGAAAAAAAATAATCATAAAACTTCGTAACGAAAACATTAATGGTCATATTTCGTGACAGTGTTGTAGATGTAGATAACATTCGTATGCACAATGAGCTTGGTAATTATATTGGAAAAGGTAACAAGTACGAGCTAGGCAGACGGTTTTGTATTTTGAAATTACGTTTCAAAACTTTGCCTGCACGTAGAAGGGAACTTATTCATAAACACTAATGTGTATTAAATACTTTAAATGCAAGGTATTGAGATAAAGTTTCCGGTATATCAGCATTCTTGTTTGGGTATTAGAAAGGATGGCACTATGATTTGGGTATGGGAATAATAACGACCAAACGCCACTACTCTGGTGTGGTTTGAGAGGCAAATTTAGATAGAAATTTTAAAAATCGACTGATGGTGCCTAACGCACATTTAATTTCAAATTCGAATCGTCCAATTTTTTACACTTTTGTTATTTGATATCTTTAGGCTAAAGTTTACGTGTGAAATCATCAAATTTTAACATTTTATCCAGCTAGAGCTAATCTGATAGCTGACATCTGATTTTTGCTCAGTTTAGTTTGCCATTTTATCGTTTGTAGACTAACGCCAGAACAACGTTTGTAAACTGTGCTTTTTTTAAGAACGTTACAGTCAATAGAAAACGCAATACATTTCTGACATTTTCGTTTTCCAGTCAAATGGCATTAATGAAGAAGAGCTGTGGTTTCAAGGAGACGGTGTAACTAGGGCATCCAATCCCGGGATCCCGTTCAATTTTCTGAAGTCTTTCTTCTTTGAAGGTTAAGAAAACTTCAAAGTCCTTTTGAAGGTTTCTTAACCACAAGAATTGTTTTTTTTTTCAAAATTAAAATGTGCATGTTGTTATTAGCACATTACAAATCACAGTCACAATTCACACAGGACTTAAGACAAAAAAAAACCCTAAAAGTCTCGGGACTTCTCGACACAGAATCCCTAGTATGTACTGAGAAAACTCTAACCCGAGAACGACACAACCAAATACAAAGACGTTGGCTACTTGTCTACTGACCTGGTATCATAAAAATATAAAATAATTACTGTAAAATCGTTATTTTAATGATATATATAATAATAATGATTCTAATTATTAAAATCCGAATTGAATCAAAAAATATCATGACCTCACTGCGATCTTTACTGAGCCATACCATTTCCATTTACCAACTCAAATATCTACATAGTATATTTTTAGCCAGTCGGGATTTAAAATCATTAACAGTTATCCCACACCTTTTGCCCTTCGGGTACGATAGAACCTTTTTGTGTTAGGTATATTAATTTAATTAATAAAACTGTTTGTAGTTTCGCTGCGGGCTATGTACACGATTAATTTTCACGGCGGTGACTTGTTTGAATGCTTATTTCCGGCGTTGAACTTTTGAAGGCAGACTAGAGATCGCAGTTGATTAACATTACAGGCCTACGCGTTGTTAAGCCATAAACTGCTAAAAACACGAAGCCCCAATTTGCTGCCAAGTTTGAGCCGTTTGGCTTGGTGGATGGGCGGCCGCAACCTGTGGTAGCGCCCTCGCCCCTAGCAGGTCAATGCCGATGATGAAACACCTCGATTCATCTTAGTTCTTCTACATTAGTACTAAACTATAATATCACCCCATCGTAATTTTGACCAAAAAAAAAGCGCTATGAAATATTTGTGTTTCATTTACAAATTGATAAAATTCGTTAAGGGTTTTTTTTTAATTCATCTTCGCTCTCAATGTGGAGCATATAGCCTTCTTATGAAGGTATCTCAAAAGATGTTTTTCTACGAGAACTGTTTGTTTCAAAGGCTAGGGTATGACTAGTTACTAACTAATCGCTCTCGCTATGCTAAGTTATTACAGAATCGGAAAGGGCGGGAGGGAATTTTTATAAATCACAAACACCCTTGCCTTCAAACAGAAATCGATAAATCGACCAAAAAAATGCTATTAATACTGGGACTCGAATCCGGCACGGAAGCCCACAACGCTAACCGCTGCGCCATAGGACCCGGCAAATGATAATTTTACAAATTTCAAAATATTTTATATTCAAATAAAAACGACATTTTTCTTATTTCGTTGGTTATGTAACAAGGTGTGACATACATTTTGGTTTCCCCCGGAAAGTTGTCCAGACTAGATATTTAGCTCTACGAGAATTATGTTGTACTATTCCCATATATTATATTTCCACATCACATACCTAGTTCTGATGGAACTTAATAGTTATCTCCATTATTAACCTTCATATGGGTCATTTAGAGGTAAAGTGAGCCAAGTGGTATTTTAGAAAAAAGTATGTTAGATGCGTTGTATTATTCTACACGTATAAAATATCGTAAAAGTGAAGTAACCTATATAAATATTCAATCCACCAAAGCACCAAGTAAAGACGTGATAGTACTTAGAAGTCCATGAAAAATGTTTTACCATTTTACTAGTTGGATCATCTCATCTCCTATTGGCCCATATTATAAATAATAAGTAGAAGTCAAGTAATAAATGCAAATGAAACTAGTTTAATCAAAAATTAAAGTTTGAAAAAAAAAAATACTATTTCAAACAAAAACTTTATTTTATATTATACAAGTGTTTGTGTTTTAATTGTGTTTATTGAAGTGCATGTTTTCTTTTTCTGTATGCTTAACGTTTGCTGCCGATTTTCTATGGTACGGCACACGCGCCACCTACTGTAAGTTAATTTTACTATAACCTTCGCGTAAGTGCAAGCATACGTTTTCAAAATGAACTGTATGGCAGACATACAAACATTGATTTTTATAGATTAGACCTACTGTAAGTTAATTTTACTATGCCTATAACTTTCCCGTAAGTGTAAGCAAAAAGTTTGTCAAAGTTTTATTGCAATCGGATGAGCGGTGTGGCAACGCATAAAGTACGAACAAACGAACGTTCATTTTTATAAATCAGATGTATATTTAAACCATGAAAAGTCGTAGTAGTATTAATTTGGCTTTTAATAATTTATTTTATTTACCTCAAGGACTAACTAAGGCGCGTATTCAGACATTCAAACGTAGGGTTTCCGCCAGTTTGAAGGCTTCCAAGATTGAGTGGAAAAGTATTTCACCGCAAGTGTAAGGAAAACTTTTTCGTTGATAACAGCCCCTAAATATTTTACACAATTCGAAAGTGGCACATGGATAACTATCGTAGCACGTTCGAAGTACAATTTGAAACCAAGATATCAATTTCTGATTTTTAGTAGATTTATTTTAAAAATCCAAAAAATAATATCACTGTAATCATAATAATGTACATATATCGCGACCCTACTACAAGGTTTTCTGTGAAAAATTTTGACGAAACAAAAATGACAATGTATACCAATAATTATACTTGGAAGACAATTGCCACATTGTTACTTCTGTTTCGTAAAAAAAAACACACATAACCTTGTAGTACTCGGATCGCGATATGTAATTGAGAAATTTAAATTTGAATTATATCGATTATAATCTCAGTTTAAAATAAAAAGTATGCAGTTAGGATGATTTCTGTCGTAGACATTTTTGACTGCACGAGCTTACGTTTTATTGACACGCAGATCATTTATTATATATGTCACTTTTAGGGTGTTCACTGTCAATACTTGGTGGAAAGGCATTATATTAATAAAAACACAATAATCCTTTGTACTTCATTCCACTTTATTTAATATGTCAGGACCGGTTTCGCTCATTGCGAGCATTGTCAACTGATAAGAAAAATAATTTAACAATGCTATTTATACAAAATTGAAAAGTTATACACAACAATTGGCATTGAAAAGAAATTGCCAATTACATTTAAGTGATTCTAAAATAACACAAAATTAAAATGTTCAACACATCTAACATATAATTAAAAAGTCATCCCAGATTAATAAATTCAGAATGCGATTGAAAGTAATTACAAACATAATTAAAATTTGGGAAATTTTTGACAAAGTGATAAAATGCTACATTAATAAAGTGAATATGCTTAATGATATGAATATATTTGTATTGCGAAATTTTTCTATTATTAAATAATTTTATGCTTTGACTAGTATTGCAAAATTTCAAAATAGTACCAAAAAATATTTTGGTATTTTGCTCATTTGGATCTTCAAAGAATAAAACACTCTTGTTTTAATTCTACTTTTATTTAATATAATCAGGACCGCTTTCTCTCAAGATGAGCATTTTTAAGATCGGTTAAAAATGCTCGTCGTGAGTGAAACCAGTTCTGGTAATATTAAATAAAAGTGGAATTAGTGCAAAAGAGTGTTTTTTTTTAATACAATGCCTTTCACCAAGTATTGACAGTGAACATTTTAAAAGTAATCATTTATACATTTTTTAAAAATATCCGTATCGTTTTTTTAAAAGTACGGCGATTTTACTTCAGTTATTTTTATTCTCTTCTCACAGATGGTGTAACGTTGATTTTCTTAAAATATGTAATTACTACATTTAAAAGGCTAAAAAATATATTTCCCAGCTTTCCTTTAGCGATGAGATTATCCGATTGAACATGGAAATGTTCTCTCTGTTTGTAACCCACGACAATCTGATATGTTCAATCATGATAGCTTTGTTGATATGAAAACCCGCGTATGACATTCATAACTCGTTGATGGGCTTAAAGGTATTAAGAAACACCCTCCGCTTAACAATCTCTGCCTACCTTTAGTTACATCACACCCGAAATTTTCAGACATGTCATATCATGAGAAAATCAGCAAAAGAGATATCGCTTACGGTGAATAGATTCTTCCGAACAAGAATACTTCGTACACCGATTCTTCCGAACACAGATTCCTCCGTTCACAGAACCAGACAGAACGGAATTGATTGATTTTTTTTTTTATCCATGTTCGCTTCTATTGTGGAACATATGGTCTCCTAATGGAGGTATCTCAACAGAAGTTTTTCTACGACAACAGGTTTTTACTCAGTCGCTCAACCTCTCTTTTTCAGAGTGGTAGGGATAGAAAGATTAGGCCAGAATAAGACTAATGGTTAACTAATCACTCTCGCTACGCCTAGTTATTTAAGGGTCGGAAAGGGTGGGAGGGAATCTTAGACATCACAAACACCCATGTCTTTGAATAGAAATCAATAAATCAATCGATAAAAAAACCAACCATATACCTATATTTATATATATGTGATTCAAGTGTTCAAATTTTATGTGATTTACTTTTTGAGTACATTATTTATTTTGAATATAGATTGTATTAAAAAAACTACACTTCATATAAGCGGAGCATATAGATCACTTTAAGTGCATCTCAATAAAAGTTGTTTTACAAAAACTGTTTTGATGTAATCTTACTAGTAATAGAATTATAGCTCTTACTACCCCTTGTTGTTAGGTTAAAATTGTAAGCATCTTTTGGCACATGGTACATAGTAATTTTATGCTATCATGGCAGAAAAAACCTCTAAAGAGATGAAAATAAAAACAAATGAATTTAGATTGTGTGATTCAATTATTTTGTAGTCAATTTATGAAATATCAATGATAAATTTATTAAAAATCATACTTTTTATTTATTAAATTGCAAAAGTTTGCCATATCCTATTAACAAATCGGGAGCTAACAGATTATTTTTAATTCAAAACAAAAAAAGCATTTTACGGAATTTTATAATTTGAAATATTTTACCTACGAATTTAACTAATTCTTTCTCAGGCTTTTTCGTTGCTTAGTAACAGCTTCAGATCACAATTTCAAAATTCAAACAACAAACAAGAATCACATATAAATCATTCCAAAACACAGTTAACTCTATGAGCAAACTAATAAATTACAGTATTTATACCATTGCTTTGGTATTATGTTAACAGTCTTAGTTTCGGTATTGATTTGTATAGTGACGACAAACATTTTTAAATATAATATTTTTAATCTGTGACAATTATGTTCAATCAAAAATTATGTACACCTGCACTAGTTATTTGTAGTTTTGATAGAATAAAGTAATTTTCAAATCATAATTTTGGGGTTATAATGCAAAACGTACTATTTCCAAAATGAGCGATATTGAGTTAGGTATGCAGATAGGGTAATTCAAGCCTTAGGAATCGACTGGTTCTATTAGTTGTAATATAAAATGTCTAAAAGACTATAGGTATAGTGTCAAAGGACATAGATCATACTAGGTATTGGAGTAGAATCATTTATTTAGGAAATACAAGTCTTAAAATTAAAAAAACAGCTAGCTGATAGTGTTAGACCTGCTTTTTACTGTAAAAACTCTTTAGGCAAATTATTAGTTAATAATAAAGATAAAATACATCCGGGATTTATAGATTGCAATGCTCTTGTTGTACAAAGTTTTATATCGGCAAACAGAAAGGACACTGAACATCCGAGTTTTAGAACATATGGCAGCCTTTAGATTGAAAAAAGACACGTCTAATTTTGCTAATCACTTAATTTCGGAAGGACACGTGTTCAATCAGGAACAAGGGATAAAAATGTTACACCCAAATACGGACAGTCATAAGCTCTTTTTCCAAGAAATTTTGGAAATAAATAAAGCACAGCTGCAAAGTCTTCCGATTTTAAATGAAATATTAAACTTTCCGGCATCTCCACTTCTATACCCTATATAATCATAAAATCATATAATCATAAAACCTTTGCCGACAAACAAATAATATAATTCTTGAAACTACTTACTACTCAAATCTGTTGGCATTCCCATGAGCTTATCCTTTTCACCAGCAATAGCTTTGGACTCAGTGATGCATTTATTTCTTACATAAACACGAAACTTTCATTTACTAAACGTCAGTTCAAGTTCATCCGTGCACTTGAATGCCTGAAGATGCCGAAAGGCGAAACCCGGGTCGTTAGTGACAAAATCCGTGAGAATATACATAGTTTGAACGATTCAAAGTCTAAAAGACTGTCGTTTTCAAATTGTAACTTATATTTTTATGCAAATCTTATTTTGTTTGAGTTATTCGTTATAGCATTTGACTCTACTGAAAAGTTCAAGTTTTGTAAATAGTAAGTTTTGCATAATAACCCCACAATTCACACGTAGTATAAAATTGCAAGACATATAGCTTAGTGATCAACGAAGTTCTTTTAGCTTGAGGTATCACAGATTCAAATCTTAGTACGGACACTTACATCGATTATATAAAGTTACGTATATTAAGAGACATGGATTTATGTGATCTGTGCGTTCAATCCAACCGGCCAATCCTAAAAATACTACAAAGCTAGAGAGAGACGTAACTACTTATCGTATCCAAGTCCCTTTCATCTATCCTTAATTTTCCAAAAATATTTTGAGTGCCGGAATAGCATTCAGTTCTTTTAAGCTAACTCGATGTTATATAAATTAGTAATCCATTTAGTCCAGTTGTACTTTGAGGTGAATAATGAAGTAGGCAAATAATTCAATGTCGATATATGTATTTATTATATATTTTAAAATTAAATGTCGACTTTGTATAGTATTTCTAGTTCATTAATTTCATTTTATTTTTTAAACATATTTTTATTTTTATTGAAAATGATATTTTTTACCGAATGCATTTCGTCAGTTCATTTTCATCCGTGTATTTGAACGCCTGAATATGTCTAAATGCGAAACCCGGGTCGTTAGTGACAAAACTTGTGTGAACGTACATAATTTGAACGATTCAAATTTGAATGCATTTTTTTTTAAATTGGTGTTTTGATACATCAGTGACATAGGCAGTAATATGCCAAATTATTATTGAAGTAATTCTAATGACGTTTAGGATTATTAACCGCCGTCAAATTCCCGACAAGACAATTCATCGCATCACAAGAAACAAATCATCATCAAAAATTAAATATTATGTGAATCAGTTTCGTAAAGTAAGCATCTCTCTCACCACCGCCATGCCATATACATACGTATACCTTTTAGCTATTATACAATATTAACAAATCTATTATACCAAACTCAAACAACAGAATTACGAAGATATGAATCTACTGATATTTGTGGCCATGTTTGAAGTAAATACACAATGAAAAGTTTCAAGTTAATCAGTCATGCTTTCCCAGCACATTTTCATATCATTGTATAATCTTACCTCTCTATTTGGTGTAAGTTCATAAACAACCATTTTATCAAAGGAGCGTGGAAACCTTAAAAGGAACCGTATTTTTTTACCTGAAATTGTACACTTCTTAAGAACAGTCAGGCTATTGCTGTCTGATGTTTTATATTATAAAATTATGTAGTTATTTGGAAAATTAGGGAGCTATTGTGAGGACTCACTTATTCATTCGACACACTTAGCTTACTGTTAAATACGCAGACATTTTACAATTATGTACGTTGATTCCAATGTAAAACTCAGTTCATTGCTTTAAGTAAGAGTTGATAAGTGAAGAGAAAAAGCAAATATTTTTTTTCTAAAAATCTATTTTTTTCATCCATGTCCGCTCCCAATGTGGAGCATATAATCTCCAAATGGATGTATCTCGACAAAAGTTTTCTTATACGAGAACTGTTTGTTACTCAGTCACTCAACCTCATTTTTTTTCAAAGTAAGTAGTAGGGAAAAAAGGATAAGGCTAGAACAGGACTAGTGGTTAACTAATCGCTATTGCTTCACCCACTTATTAAAGGATCAGAAGGATAGGAAGAGAGGAAATAATGTGAATTGACATCACAAACACCCAGCCTTTGATCATAACTTTGAATTGAATATTTCTCAAATTCATTTTGATCTTACCGGGAATCGAACCTAGACCTGCGTGATAGCTAGATCAGCAAGCTTAAATATATATTTTTTTATGCAGATCAGTAATTGTGTAATCACCAGCGGCTCAGTGGCGGACTGTCTCATGAGCGTTAGATGCGTGCGTTTGGGGCCTCAAATAACATAACATATATTAAGTCCATATTTTTTTAATTGAGTAATTATTCATATTTTAAGTTTAATTTTGCAAAGGTTTTGTGTTATTCGAAAAACAATGTCTTAATTTTTTTTGCGCCTGAGTTTTTCTACGTGATCAATCCGCCACTAGCAGGGATGTAGAATCATTAAGAAATGAAAAGACTCCGATCTTAAATTAAAACATCACTGCGATTTCGTTAAAAATTTGGTTAAAAAACAGTAAAAATCATTTTTAACCTCTCTTAAAATGGTCTTCGATACACGATACAATCATTATTCGCCGATCGATACGTTAAATAGGCTTATTTTCAAACACATTTGACTTAATAATACTGTAAGTATGTACTTACGGACTACAACTTCTTAGGTGAAAGATTGCGCAAACTCTTCATCATTTTATCACATTATCTCGATAAAGAATTGAAAGAGTATCATCTGATATATTGTAATTTTACATACATATTATTTGTTAAAGTTTTTTTTGTTTTGAATAGGCTCGGACCTTTTAAATTTTATTAGACTTAGTAGTAAGCAGTAGTCTGTTTTTGACTTGAGCCATACACAATACACAAAAAAACTAAAAACAGGAATCGGAGTTATTGGTTCTTTTCCGACTCCACCTCAGCTATAAACAGACTGAGTTCGACTCTACAGCTTTGGTAAACACGTAAAACACTATCAACTGATAATAATACTTGTCTTGAGCGAAACCGGAACTGATCATAAAAATAAAAGTGGAATCGATATAAACGAGTGTTTTATTTTGTTTACACTTTAAAAGTGAACATGTATTAAATTTGAATCGTTCAAATTATGAACATTCACACAAATTTTTTCACTAACGACCCGCGTTTCGCCTTTTGGCACCTTCAGGCGTTCAAGTGCACGGACGAACTGACGTTTAGTAAATGAATATTTCGTGTTTACATATGACAAAATTTGTGTGAATGTACATAATTTGAACGATTCAGATTTAATATTGAAATTCCAATAAGCACCTTCAGTCGAAATCTTAAAGTGAGCCTGTATGTATAAAAGGGTTTTAATTTTAAATCTTGTTTAATTATTCAATATCAAATTATTATTGATCAATCGATGATAAATCATTGGTACCGATTTCCAATTCTTTCACCATTTTTACTTAATTCCTTTAAGACTACAGTTTTAACAGCGGGCTCAATTAATCAGTCTATAGTATAGACTGATTAATTGACTCTATACGAGGTACTATCGTTTACATCACTGACGGTACGCAAGTTATCGTCACACTAAATAACACATGACCCGATATTAAACAAAGCTTTTAAGTCGCGATGTTATCGCTATGGTCTGATGTTTATTTATAGCGTGATATTTAAAAATGGTAATCAGATTTTAATAAATATTAGCTGTTTTTTATTAAGTCTTAAAAACACTTTTTAATTAAAATATTACAAGCTTTCTGAGGCTTAGCGTGGAAAGATTTTCTTCGAAAACAAATCGGCTTTACGAAGCCCCTTAAGAACATTTACATTTTCAGCCAACGAATTTCATTATTAATTTATGTATATGTTTGCCAATTTGAAGAACTGTTGAGATATTATGGTATAATATTGCTGTAAATTTTACTCAAAAAATTTTGTACATAAATTCTTAATTAAGGTTTTCCATGTATATATTTTTTTTATTAAAAATCTATATATTAATAACGGATAATGTTTGTTCGTGTAATGATTTTTCGTATGTTCTGCCGCGGCCGCCATTTCTGTTTTCTTCTTTTTTCGATAGATATTTTATTTTCATTATTATTCACTGATAACATCTAGAAAGATTGTCCGTTTCAATTCTAAATACGAAATTCATTTATCTGATTCAACATAAGGCTGCAATAAAAAAAACGTTGAAACCCCCCCCCCCTCTTTTCTCATCGACTGTCGATCATATCGATTCGCTCTTTTTCCAAACGGTTGCTTATAATTTTTTTGATAAAAGTGAATATTTTTATCAAATCAAAAGACCAAGACGCATCAGAGTAGCCAAGAGGCCGCAGATCCCCTTCCACTGGTCTAGATAAACGAAACTGATAAATATATTTAATACAAAATATAAATTGGTAAAAAAATGTATCTTTTTGTAAGAAAATAAATAAGTTACGTTTATTCTTTGGTTAGATTAACAGAACCGCTTTGCTTAACGATACTTTTGAACTACAATATGTACTATTTTTTAAATTCTAAACATATTATTTCACTAGCGCCACTATCAAATATGACGCATGTTTTATATTTTTAGGAGACAACGTCAAAATAAATGTATTTACCACTTCTTTTACAATGTCCGCTCTCAAAGTGGAGCATACAGACTCTTAACACTTCTACTAAGTAAATGAATTAAATAAACACTGTAAAATTATATTTCATATCAATTTATTTTGTATGAGTTGATAATGCTTGCCATGAGCAAAACCGGTTCTGATATTGGTAAATGAATGTGGAAATAAGTATAAAGCCATACTGTGTTTTTCCTAATATAAATAAAACTATAATAATCTTTGTTAAAGTATGAAACAAACGTTCCAATGTTTAATTATGTCGAAGCAAGAATTTTTGATTTATGTCACTGTTGCTTTCAGGTAGCGATATGTGATGTGTAATTCAATTTAAAGACAAGAGTTCTACCAGACCTTTGGTTGAACTTTATAACATAATTTAGTTACTGTAGAATAATTTTCGACGGTTCAATTGTAGAGATTTATTTTAATACAAAATTATGTGAGATAAGTTTGTTACAACACTGATTGTGTTACAAATTGGATACATTTTTCATCTTTATTTTTTGTGGAATTGGTTATTAGCGCTTCTTTTGAAATTTAATATGTGATAAAATTTACACAGAGAAAAAAAAATCTAAGGTTGTGTCAACTCACATCGAAATATGGATTGAAAATTTTACAAAACGAAATAGATAACTTATCACGGGGTAACGTTGAACCGGAATTCATCCCCGTAATATAGGTCATTCATCTACTGGCTTAAACTTGTCAGACTATAACTACCCTTGTTTTGTAATGAATTAATTAGTGAAATAAGGGACCGTATTATTCATAGGATTGCATAATAAACCGGAAGTTTAATGGTTTTATTGAGATTCCATAGTTGTAAAGGTATAGTCGCTAGGGTTTGGCATCAAATTGTCTAAGGACAACTGGTCGACAGGTATTTGATTAACATCATAACTTTAGAACTGATTGTCAAAGCAAATCTTCGATATTGACTTGACGACGCGTTTACTCGTCGACGTGTATTTGATTGATATGAAAACCAGCGGCAAACAATTAATTGCTGTAACAAGTTACTATAATATATGACTATATATTACGCTCATGATGATCATTATTAACTGATGAATAGTTTGTGATGCTCTTCATGAGCGAAAGTAGTCCTGACCATTTTAAATAAAAGTGGGAAAAAATAATAAAAATATATAATGCCTTCCCACCATGTATTTAGAGTAAACACATTAAAAGTGATTTATTTCTAAATTATCAGGACCGGTTTTGCACTTGACAAGCATTATCAACTGATGAATTGTTGTTAATTCTCGTCATAATCGAAACCGGTCTTGATCATTTAAAAAACAAATGTGGAATTAGTAAAAATTAAGTTTTTGAACGTTTCTTAGTTCTCAAATTTAAATTGAAAAAAATTGGATTGGTCTTGCTGGGAATCGAGCCCAGACCCGCTAGGTCCCACAGTGGGTGAGATTAGTTTAGCGATATACTGCGTATTGAAATCAATATTCTACTTATATAATTATAAGTAAACTTATTAACAAGATAAAATAGCAATCGTTGAATGCGACAAATTGTTTTAAATAAAAATATAACATTCTGGTTCCGACCAATTGTCATACTACTTTTTAAATTTATTTTCTTTAATCAAAAATCAAATAGAATAAAGATTAATTTTATTCACAAAAGTCACAAAATATGTACTTTTTTCAAGTGTATGACTTATAAAGAAGGATCCTACTTGATGCAAACATTTGTTGTACAGTAATACCCCGCTTAGCGCGACCCCGTTAAGCGCGGTTTCACTATAACGCGAATTTCAAATTTCGCGCTCAAATGCCTCGCATTACGCGAAAGAGTGCGTATAAACATTTTTAGTCATTAACTTCTCTATGGTCGCGGGATCTCCGCTTTCTCTGAATATTCTCTTTGAAGAATTGCGAATTCCCCGTTCTTCGACTTTGTTCTATGGGGATTTCCTCGTTCGTTTCGTGTGTTCATTTGTTCCGTAATGTTAGTTCGGTCGGCTGGCAGTTTTGTTTTAACATTTATTGGAGATACATACATAATTTAACCCTACGTTAAAATGCCTTGTCTTGACCGTGTGTCAAACAATTAAAAACAATGTTGGGTGTTATGAACGTATTTTACAAGAACGTAAAAAAAACGCTACCCAAAAGACAATAGATGTATTTTTCCGTAAAAAATAAGAGTATGTATTGCATAAATTGTTCTTAGAATTAAAGTGATTTATTAAAATGATTTGTATTTTTTTGTATTAAATTTTGACTATGTTTAATCATAAACCTCGATATACGCGAATTTCAGTTAACGCGATTTTTTTCGGAACGTATCCTTCGCGTAAAGCGGGGTATTACTGTATATTACTTCCATTCGATGTATTCAAAGAATTTTGTTTTCTCTACAATGTAATAAAAAGTACACATGATAATCAATTTTACTCAAACAATAATAATATCGATCAATATTTAATATTATCGTGTGATCAAAACGATTGTCATCAAATATCGTTGATTTATTCCGTTTATTAAATATTATAATATATTTAGTAGTCAGTATTTTTTCTATTTATACTGATATTTAACTGTACAATACTAGGAGTTTATATGAAATAAATGTTTTTACCTGTGATTGTGATAGGCAGATACACTCAGTAGGGCACGTGGAGGTGACAGTCGTGAAGAAATTATCAGACAGTGTGACAGTTATCCAGCTTAGACCCATCAATAACTGCCACATTGCGTGGTGAGCCACTGGAATCAAAACAACAAAAAATAATTAACATACACCAATGTTATTTCTCTAATAAAACTGACTGGCAACCAATCCAGTATCGATCCTTTACGGTAATTTCAATATACAGCTAATGGAGTGTTTTTACAAGAAAATTGAAGAACCACGGATTTTTCGTCGCATTTTAACAAAAATAACATATGTGAATATTCTAATCATCAAAAAAACTTTAATTTGTTTAATTCGTATATGCAGTTGTGAATAGGGCATCCAATCCCGGGATCCCGTTAAATTTTCTGATCCCGAAATTCCGGGATTGAGAAATTTTGAGCAAAACCCGAAAATTTACACGAAATTGGCAAATTCAAGATTTGAAATTCTTCGGTGAGTTAAAAAAAAAAATGAGTTTGTGTGAGAATCTGGGAAAAAGTATACGAAATCGAGAATTTCAAATTCCTCGGTGAGCTAAAAAAAAAAAAACGAGGTTCTGTGACAATCGGGGAAAAAGTATAGCGAATTGAGGATTTCAAATTCCTCAGTGAGAAAATCTCAATCCTGAAATTCCGGGATATTGGGATTCAAAATGAATCGATCCCGAAATCCCGGATTGGAAAACGGCTCCAGGATTGGATACCCTAGTTGTGAAGGTATTAATAATTATTGTGACCTGATTTTTCTACCTCACCACACTTTCTGTACAAGCCTGATTATAAGTTATAACTAAAGCAATTGTGGAAAACTTGTCTAAAAAAATATCTGGATCATCCAGAAATTTCAGAGAGTTGATTTGTATAAAATACTTTTAGATTTAAAAAAAACTACCATTTTTTCAATGAATGATACATCCATAGAAGTTTTTGTGTTTCTTTTATCCTAACGAAGAACATTCTTATATAAAATTAAATTTGGTTATTTATTTAAATTCTTAATTTTATACTCAAAGCAAAAGTTGCTAGATAATTAATTGTAGTGATTACAATAACTATTTTTTACGAATTAATAGATCTAAAATATTTTTCGAAACGCGTGTCACAATTGTAACGCAAACAGTGGAATAACAAAGTCATGAATTTTCAATTAGCATTTTATTAATTTTCAAAACATATCAATAAAATATATATCGACTGTAGAAAGGAAAAACAACATTACCCACACATGAAAAAATTTACAATAAGCACAAAAAAGGTTTTTTGATGATTTTGGGCCAAAGGCAAATTATTAAATATACGTAACATTGAAGTGCTCAGAGACTAAAAAACTGATGTTTAGTTTACTTAATCTAATATTAATTCAATATATTGTTTAAGAAAAACCATGTTATGAGTACTTTTTCCTGGTCGCAATTTTTCCAGGCTCTATCTTTTTTAAAACTTATAAGCCATTTTCAGCTTACATCCATTTGAGAAAACGTGTATCAAGTTGTATACATGTGATTATTGAAAAAAACTGTTATGAAAAAAAATGTGGGATATGACTTTTTGACTTTCCAGTGTCGTATATTACCAATAAAAATAGTCTCACTTTGAAATTGATATCAACATTATTTAAAAAAATTTGTAATACTTTAAATAATACATTGCTAATTTTTACTCTCTCAAAGTAACAATTATAGAAATATTTGTTTTCAATATATGTTGTACATTTATCAATAATATTTAATAGTTTCATTGATTTAGTCGTGTTAACTGTATTCCATGAAAATTATCCGTGAGGTTTTATTATATGTACATAACAATTGTTGACCACGTATTAATATTTGCTCTCAAAATTGAAAAACGTGTTGGCGTTAATTAAATCATCGACCAGAATAACACCGCACCATTTTAACACCGGATTATTTGATAACAAATAACTACACTTTGAATTAATTATATTCTATAAGTTCGGTTTCAGATTTCAATGGGCAACGTTCGCGAGTAAAATCGTTTGTTAATAATTTAGCCAACATGTTATAAAAATTAATCAAACACCTACTTACTTTCTGAATAGTAGATTTTTAATTAAAAGTAATCGGATAGCACACATAACGGGAAATAGTATTTACGTCGATATAGTTTCATCAATAATATACCCCGAAGCGCATTGCTGTTCAATCTTTATTCGCATTCAATTAGTGAGAACAAACAACTGAAATAGCCTACTCATTCAGTGAATAATTGGTTTATAATATACTGTTATTTGTGCTAGAACCTCCATTGAACACGCTTGTTTCTTCCAGAGCTGTGGAGTTGGAGTCGGAAATCTTACGACTAATATTTAACGATGAATAATATTATTAAGTGATGTGTTTACGAAAAAAAAAATAATGATGTGTATTCAAACCTCAATAGTCCACAGTGTTGCAACTGCACGCTAGGCTGACTAAGATGATCAGATGGTATACTCCACAGCCTTTGTTTCTTCGCGATGGGAGCGAAAAAACTCGCACAATTCTCTCAAATCTGTGTACTTTTTTGCTTGTGACTCAAGTAGCATTCGTTGCTCATTCTCTTCTTTTAACCAAACAGACGATTCACGCGTTCATACTTCTATTTTTTCTATAATAATTTCAATAATCAAAAGACATGTCACAATGCAAAACAGCAAGTTGTTTTCTTCTGACAAAACAGTTTAAAGTAGGGGTGGGGAACCTTTTATTACCACATTCGTTTATCTGGTCAAATATAAGGCCGCAGTAAAGAAAACGTTGACACCCCCTCTTTTTGTCGACTGTCGAACATATAATGAGTCGATTCAAATGCTTGCGTATATTTTTTTGATCAAAGTGAATATTTCGATCAAAACAAAATACCACATCAAAGTAGCCAAGAGGTCGCAGGTTCCCTTCGACTGATCTGAAGCATTACAATACAGAATAATTTTAAAACATGACTTGTGTGTTTGATATTATTTATTATATTCTATGTTTAACTCTTAATGTTATGTTTGACTGGTATATCAAATCCTTAAAACAGAAAACTTACAGATTACACAAGGTATTTCCACTATTTTTCTAAAATTTGCCTTTATGAGCTTGAGAGACCATATTGGGGAATCAAAAAATTAACACTCTGAACGGCAGTAAAATGATGTAACATTTGAGGAACCAGGTTATTATAAAAATTGGGGACGGCATTTATATTCTGAACGCTTATTGAAACTATTATTTTTGGTATAAAATTTACATTGCATGATCTTCCAAAACCGACGAAACGGAAAAGAAACTGTGTCCCTCATATATTGCAGTCAAACACCTTTCAGCACCCGTCTTATATAGTTAGCCTTCGTTTCAGGGTATTTAATGTTTTTTTAAGCGATAGACCAGAGGTGTTGCTATTATTTAGATTTATCGTACCCCGTCCTCACACAAACGGTTCGATTCAACACTATAAAACCCGTTCCTAATAATACTAACAAACAAACATCCAGTCGTGGACGACCCTGGGCTAACAATACGAACATCATTGTTATCTAATTTATTCCTGTCGCCTTTCACCCGCAGAATGTAGACCGAGCTCTCCGGTGGGGTGGACTAAAATAAAACTTTACCCTCTGTGAGCGGGGGAGTCGTTTTGCCACTTCTAAAAATAATCCTGTGAATAGAACGCTATATTCAAACATTTTGTAATCATTAGTACTATGGAAATATGCGTTTTAACATTTAAAAAGCGACCCCATTAAAATATCCCTCAAGGCTATAAGTGGAAATAAACCCGTTTGAAAAATCACTTTTTATTTCAAAGTATTGTTAACACTTGTGTAAATTATATAGGGCGCGTTGGTAAGCGTTGAAGGCTTTTGTGCCAGACCTCACGGGTTCGAGTCCCAGTGCGAACAGGATTTTTTCGATCAATTTTTCGATTTGGATGTTTGTGATGTCGTTCCCACCATTTCCGATCCTTTAGGAAATTTTATGTTGGGTCCTATGGCACAGCGGTTAGCGTTGTGGGCTTCCGTGACAGACCTCACGGGTTCGATTCCCAGTACGACCAGAATTTTTCTGTTCGAAGGTATGGGTGTTTGTGATGTCGTTTCCACCATTTCCGATCCTTTAACAACTACACTAGTCGTATCCTTACCTTATCGCTATATTCTTACTACTATCTTAGAAAAAGGGAGGTTGAGCGACTGAGTAACAAACAGTTCTTGTAGAAAAACTTCTGTTGAGATATCTCCATTAGGAGGCCAATTGCTCTATATTGGGAGCGGACATGGTTTAAAAAATACTTGTTTTAGTTTATAAACATCACCAGCACAAAATTGTATGCGTTGTTAATTCTTTCGTGAGAACAAGGGAGTGCAAGTCGGTTTTACTTAACGTTTAAATGTTAAAGAATATACAAAGTTCTAGTTTACAGACAAAATTGGTATGTAAGTTTTTACTTGTTTTATTTATATTGATTATGTAACTTACATAATTAATAGAGATAAAACAAGTCAATTGCAGGGCATTAGTGATGGCAGTACAATATGAAACAGTTGAAATAAAATGCATAATTAACGAATGAATATTAAGATTAAAGAAAAAAAGTCAAATGAATATTTTCACGATTATACCACCTTCAATTTTATGAATCATTTTTTTAATTGATTTATGATTTTTCGTTTGTATAATAGTATTCCTGCTACCTTTATGCGTATTTTCTTTATTAAGAAATTAACCACAAATTCTGTTATGACGATTCGTTAGTTTTTCTAGCGAAGTTTTAAAGGCAACTTTTTACTGAAATAGCTTATCAGTATATCAGAAGATATATCTTTTTAATAAATTGTAATTTTATGTATCAAAAAATTGTTTTAAAATATACAAAAATTTGATCATGTTTCGACTCCACCCTGTTCTCCAATCTCATTTTACAGCGGCACACATCCCAACTTATTCCTTTACGGAGCGAGTTTGACAAAATAAGGTGAACAAGTTTACTTTACTTTCGACCGGGCGCCACTGTGTTTACGATTTTCCTCTTTCGAAGACCATTTGCAAACTTTCCCAATCGTTCGTTGGGTGCTGCGTTTTTTACCACTCCGCAACTAGACTTACAAACCAATTTTGAATAATGTTTTGCCAATGTATAAAACAGATGATGTTACAAAATATGTTTCTTGTTTTCGTTCGGAGAACAATTGATACGGCCCATAAATACCAAAATTGTTTTTTTTCTCTCCGTGTTGTTTTATTTTAATTGTTAAATATTAAAAAAAAAATCAAAAAGAAAATATTTGGCATTAGAGTCAATGTCAATGCGCCAAATATGTCAAAGTTGAAAGATCATACGAGAAAAACTCGATGAGAAATTATTGTAAGTCACTCGAAATCAACTCGGGTTAAATTGACATCACCAAATCTCAGGTCTTAAATCTAAATTTGACATTGACCTTACTGGGAATCAAACCCAGACCAGCCAGGTTGGTAGAGCAAGCTAGATTGTATATATTACAAGGATAACTATTTAATGTACACCTTTTTAGCACAGTTTCGTAATGACATCGTTGGAACTCAGAGAAACCAAAATAGAAAACAAAACAAATTGATTGTTTTCGTTTTTATCTCAACATAAGTGTTTCTACTAGAACGGCTTGTTACTCAGTTGCCCAATCTTTCATTTTTCAAAAAGAGTATGGATTTGAGTATATGACTAGAATAGGACAGTTGCTTATCGTTTTTGATTCGCTCGTTCATTTCAATTACCACTAAACATCTGCAAACCATATAATTGTGGAAACTTCACAAGATGTTATCACTTTTAAACCATTCATAAATTATATATTTATAGCGATGTCTTTAAAACTCTGCAACATTTTTTAATATTATTATAATAGTATTATGCATCGGTAGACAATGAATATAACAGTGCTTGGTTCTGTATTTTTTTAATCACCATCTACACAAAAACAATACATAATTATATGGGTGATATTTTAACGTAAGGAACAAAATAATTTTTACTCTTTATTATAATATTGTTATGTAATTAGGTCCGAAGATTCTTGGAGAAATATGTAAAAACTAGTGAATTTGTAGAACAAAAGCTCAGTACATTATGTTATAGAAAGTAAATGTCGAAATGGACCAGAAATGATCGCCTACCGGACGGTCGTCTGTCAATTTTTGTCATCCAGTGGTATTTTAGAACAGTTTTGAGCTCATTGGGTTGGCAAAAGCAAGTGGTTTTGTGGAAGTACGTGACAGTGAAAAGCGAGCTATTTCAGAGATACTACAAAGACTTTCATCTTGACTGGAAAATGTTGGCTGGTGGTTTTTATATAAATGTATACTGATAACATTAGAATGAGTTTTTTACACTTCCATAAGTTTTGTCACAGAAGACCTAAATTTAAAATTATTTTATTCAAGTGCACGAGTGAACTTGAACAGTTAGTAAGCTGTTAGTATCATTTAAATGCATTTTATTTGTATTAACAGTAAGTCTTGGTACGATATTGATCTGAAAGAATTTTAGTATAGATTTGATACAAATGGCGGGTGATTTTATTGAGAAAACTGAGGAGCAAACATTCAAAAAGTGTTTTGTCACACAACTACAAAGCTTGGAAAATGATGATTTAAGTGTTGTAATAGTGACGGTTTGTATGAATGTGTCAACTTTATGATTTCATTTTTATATGAAAAAAAAACCTTTTTGGACACTAATTTTGATTTCCATTCATAGGTTTTATTATGCGCTATCAGAATTGATATAAAACGCCATTTTTCAAAATTTGTGACAAAACACTTTTTGAATGTTTGCTCCTCAACTATAAATACTTCTGAAGGATTTAGTAAAAACATAGTACATACATAATAATCAATTATTATTTAAGAAAATTATGAAATTAGTTATTGCATTGTTATTTTAGCTGTTATTAATAATGTATAATAAATATCCGACGAAGTATCTTAAATGTCAAAAAGCGAAACCCAGGTCTTGACGGTTTTCAAAACCCGGTTTTTTTGCTAAATTTGCAAATTCGAAAACCGGTTGTACCTACAACTCTTAAAAAACCATGGAGAAATCAATAAACAGATTAGATCTAGAGAAACCACTAAAGGCTGAATTTTCCATATACGAGTCTACAAACAAAATGACAAAAAAATGGATCTTTTATTTGATGCCTTAAAAACCATATGCCCCACATCATTACCTAGCGAAAGTTTATTTTTGATATCAGAAAATTTTGTTACAAAAATTAGATTATCAACAAGTGATCGACCAGTGGACGCTTTGTGTTTTCTTAAATCATATTTTCTGAAAAGTAACACCAAATAATTCCTTTTTTTGAATTATTATGTATATAAATAAACAAAATAAAAAAATATTTTGAACTTATTTTCGCTATTTTAATTGAATTATTATTTTTTTGTAAAACTTCTGAAAAATATTGACATTCAAAACCCGGTTTTTTCAAAAGTCGGTTTTTGTTTAAGCCTTAGTGTACGTAATATAAAACTCTCTAATACGATAATAAAGTTATATTATACATCTGAGTTTATATTTTAACACATATAATAACGTTAATACGGTAAAAAAAAATCATTAAACATTGCACGGTAAGTATAAAAGATTATTTCTGTAAAAACAAACCAATTCCAGAAATAGCTTTATTGAACTACCTAGGTGCCGAGAGATAGCGTAATATTTTTTTTTAGGCAAAGGTAAAACGATAGCGAGAGAAAACAAATTAAAGAAAAAATATTACCGAGGAGTTTATGCAAGAGTTTGGATTATTATTTATCGAATAAGGGGTGAAATCGCTGGAACCAAACACGAGGAAGTTAGATTATTCCAACGGCTCCTATAAAACTGGGAAAGGCGTTCATTTGTTTTCACAAACAAAAATATTAATTAAAAGATTTAGTAAATATTCTCTTATATTAAAACAAAGATAGTTTTTATTATCCTTTGTTGGAAAAATTCAATATTTCATTATTATTTATGAATTATTGTGACGTTCTTTCGTAAACCGGACTATAAAGTCAAAGAGTAAAATTGTGTAATAAATTTTACGCAATATGCAACGAAGAACTGCATAGAGTACGGGCAAAGTTTGCATTCAAGTTTCAGGTATAAATAAATACAATACCTGCCAACCATATTAATTTTGCTTTCATAAGTTTGCATCATTTGCTAAGTGGTAAACTAGTTCAATGAAATAATTAAAATATATTATTATGAATAGTATAGTGAAACGTACATTATTATAACCCACTACCGATTTCAATGAAATCCATAGTAATTTTGTGTTTGGTTAATATTTCTTATTCGTCACATGTATTCACGGTTGACGATCTTGACCACTGGATCAGCTACATACCACATAATTTTATGGCAGCCTTGAGGTGAATACAAACCGATTACTAGAGATTACTTTCATTTAGTTTTTTCAGCTTATTATCGGACGACCTCTGCCGTGTTTATCCGGCAAACTGCCTAAGTCTTTTAAAGCTTTTTGAAATTTTACGCATAATGTGTCTATTTTCTTTATAATTACAATAACACCCAGAAGATATCCTAGTTTTAAACTGTCTTGATATTTTTAACGGATGAAGTATGAGCGAAACTTGGATAAAAACTTTTAATGATTTTAGTTCATTTATATCCAACCGATTTGAATTAAAACGTTATTTAAAATTTTATTAACAAACAAGATATTGTATTCATTCAAGAGAACGTTTAAAATCACAATTTATATTGAAAAAAATAGTCATACATTTAAAACAAAATTTTTGTGCTTTAATGCTATATATTTCAATATACATAATATTTTGCTAATTAAATTTATGTATTATCTAGGATTTAGCCCATTCCGACCGAGCGGTCGGTTTATACGTTTCAATAAAACATGTTTATTATGCGGGAAACGCGGATTTGAGATAGTGGTTTTAGTGCTCCGTATCGCGAATACATTGTAAAGAAAGCTCATTTTTCTTGAAGACGGGTGCTAAAGTTGCAATATTAAATACGATCTGCCTGCAGATCATTGAATCCCAAACACATAATCTGGGTCATATAAAAGTGAATATAAACTTATCTTTACTACGATAAAAACCAACAAAAAAAACGATACACTAGAATGAGTAGGAATGAGAAAACTTATCTTGGTATACCTTTGTAAAATATTTTTTAAGGCTGATGTTTTTAATTATTTTCGCTTTTTGTTTAAACTCATATTCGAGCGCTAGGCAATACTTATCATTCAAATTAATAGTTTTTTTTAAAGAAGGAAACGGATTTAAAACATCACATTAATGTCATGTATTAAAATATCTTTATATTCGTTTCAAAAAATACTTATAATAAAAATAATAGTGTCATAATTTTATTAGACTATTACGAACACATATCGAATATGTAAAAATGAATGTTTTAATTTAAGATTTCGACTGAAGGTGCTTGGTGGAATTTCAATATTAAATTTGAATTGTTCAAACTATGTACATTCTGACAGATTTTGTCACTAACGACACGGGTTTCGCCTTTCGGCATCTTCAGGCGTTCAAGTGCACGGATGAACTTGAACTGACGTTTAGTAAAAGAATGTTTCGTGTTTATATAAGAAATAAATGTATCATTGAGTTCAAAGCCATTGCTGGCGAAAAGGATAAGCTCATGGGAATGCTTACAGATTTGAGAAGTAAGTAGTTTCAAGAATTATTTTATTTGTTTGTCGGCAAAGGTTTTATGATTATATTTATATAGGGTACAAAAGTGGAGACCCAGGTAGGTTGAGTATTTCATTTAAAATCGGAAGACTATGCAATTGTGCTCTATTAATTTCCAAAATTTCCTGGAAAAAGAGTTTATGACTGTCCGTATTTGGTCCGTGAGTGTTCCTTTAAACGAAATAAACTTTAATAAAAATAATAAAACATTTTTAGTACTTTTTCCACATAAAATTTATTAGATCAGGACCGGTTTCGCTCATCGCGAGCATTATCAACTGATCTAATAAATTTTATGTGGAAAAAGTACTAAAAATGTTTTATTATTTTTATTATAATGCCATTCCACCAAGTATTGACAGTGAACACCTTAAAAGTGAAATAAACTTTAATATCGAATTGAAAATCATCAAACAAATCGCCATTAACAATGGATACAATATGTCTCTTATAGACAATCTTTTATCAAAAAAACAAACAAACAAGATACCGAAAGGCGAAACCCGGGTCGTTGGTGACAAAATCTGTGAGAATGTACATAGTTTGAACAATTCAAATTTAAATGAATGTTTGTTTCTTCGTACTCTATGGGCTGCCAAACCGCTGATCCGATTGCAATAAAACTTTGACAAACTTTTTGCTTGCACTTGCGCAAAATTTATAAGCATTATAAAATTAACTTACAGTAGGTCTTATATATAAAAATCAATGTTTGTATGTCTGCCATACCGTTCATGCAACTTGCGCGAAGGTTATAGGCGTAGTACAATTAAATAGCTAATAGATGGCGAGTGTGTCGTACCATACACACTCGGCAGCAAACGTCAAACTTCAAACAGATAGAAAAAGAAGACATGCACTTTAATAAACACAATTTAAACACTTTCTTTCTTTGCATTGCAACGTTTGCCGGGAACCGGCTAGTATATATGTAAATATAGAGACACTAACTAAGCATACGAATGCTTCGTGTGCTTAGACTTAGAAATGGTTTAGACTTAACCTATTGTCACATTTTTCACCTTTTTCAAATTGCGATGTCATATAAAAAATAATCATAATTTTAGTGATTCCACGACTTATAATGTAATCGATGATCAGTTTTCAACTGATTTTTTTACAAATTAAACGTGTTATTTTCATATAACCTTATCGTGGCATTAGAACTAAAAATTACTTAGCATCCTACAAGAAAATTTGACGATTAAAATATTCAAATAAAATTCACGCCTTACGAGAAACAAATATTTGATAGAGCAGTAATGAGTTATACTTTTAAATTAAAATTGCGCATGCTCAGTTATTTCTATCACTGACTTTATTAAGCCACCTGCACTTTGCCATGTCTGGGGGTTCTTTACTTTTTGAAAGTAGTGTAAAACATACAATGAATGTCTTGGAAAAAGCTTTTAGAATTCCACGCTGCGATTTTGACATTCGAAGAATTTCAAAATGAACACATATGAAAGTAAAAGGAATTCCTTATTTGTAACATTATTACTACATTTTTTTATAACATGATTGGTTTTAGAAAATCATGTGTAATGTGCTTAAAATAAATGTTTTACAATTTATGTAAGAACAATTTTAATTAATGGAGAAAACTTATATTGAAGTAATATCAAGATTTGCCTACGTAAAAAGACATTGCGTATTCAATTCGTTAATACTTGGTGGAAAGTAATTTTATTTTAAAAACTTTACTGTACTAATTCCACACTATTTATTATAGATCAGGACCGCTTTTGCTGATCACGAACACTGTTTTCAATGCACACCATATATACTGTGTTTTTGCATCATATTGTATTTATAGCAATACTTGTCTGGCGCCTTTAGGTAAAGTGATTTCTCTCTCTCAACTGTCATCTTTTCGTAATTTTGATTTATCATTTGTTAAGCTGTCTCGTAGAATATATAGCAAAATGATGCTACATGATACGTCGAGTAATAATCATTCAAGCGACACATATTATATGCTAATTCAAGCATTTCTGATTTATAGTAAAAATTTTGACTTTTATCTTATATTTTTATTTTGTTTTTATTTCTTCTCCAAATATATGATATATACGTTGTATTATATTCAAGGCCGCTTTATTTTCGTGTTATTGCGAGGCCATGTTTTGAAAAGTCGTACAAAATCGAAATAATTCGCCTGAAGGCAACATTGGACAGCCAATACGTAAGCAAGGGGATAGCAGATACTCAAATCATTCTAAAATAGTCGTTCGATTATTATTTTTATTAAAAATAGTTACTGATTTTACCATCCAAAATTTGATGTTCTGAAGACTGCCTGATTATTCAGTCACCGAGTCTATTTCGAATTGTAAAGTTGTCATTGAACACTTCTTATAACATTTTGATAGCAATATCATAAAATAAAGCAACAAGCCTTGTGGAACTATCAAGAAATGTGGCAAGCAAATAAAAGAGAGAGACGCGGTACATGTTCTTATATTGTAATATGGCTCATCATTACAAGAAATACTGGCAATAATATCATACAAAATTTGATAACAATACTTTTTCAAGCGATAAAAAAGTTGTTCATTTAATTTGACGAAATAATACATTTAGAAAACTCTTAAAAAATGGAATTCTTCAAAAATAAGCCAACCACATTAGATAGTTGGACCAAGTTAATTAAACAGAGGGCTCGCCAGCCTATGGCAAATTTATCAAGAAACCCACGCTAGCATTTTTTACCGCCCACTTCTGGGTGCAGGCTTTAGTGTGATAATTTAATTAAAGAAATATATTGCTAACTTATGTTATTAGCTTTACATTATCGAAATAACTATTGTCGCACGATGGGGTCTAGTTGGTTAGAGCTTGTTCTACTGATCAGTCGGGTCTGGGTTTGATTCCCGGTAAGGTCAATGTAAAATTGGATTTTTTTCAATTTTAATTTGAGATCTAAGAGATTGGTGTTTGTGAAGTTAATTCTTCTTGAGTTAATCTCATGTGACTTACGAAAATTCTCATTCTATATGATCTTTCAACTTCAAAATATTTGACGCATTGGCGTAAGATGTAATGTCAAATATATTTTTTAAATTAAACAAATAGTTTAAAATTATTTATTATTGACAGTGCTTTTCACTCACGAAACAAACAGTTAACATTTTTTTCATTCCGTTATCACAAAATCTTATTATGAACACATACCATATCCAATGAGTATGGTAAACAGAGTGGTTGGCGTCGGGAAAAGTTTTCCCCTTACTGGAATGGTTAACTTTTTAACCACTGGCGGCGACGTGACACTATACTCTACGAGTTGCGAACACCATAAAAAATAAAAGTCACCATCTACGTATTTACGTCCACTAGACGCTAAATCGAGCAGAACACAGATTACATACTCGGCTTAGCACTACACAGTAATCTTAAATTATCAATCGAGTGTTCGTCGTCATCATTTTTTGTAAAATTTGAAGTAAATTATCATTGTGCTTGCTTTTTTGATATTGTTTAATGTATTTGATTAACAAAATTTTCTCAGAAGTGGTTGCTAGCCTATAAATGCGTACTTTTGATTGATACAAACAAGTCGATTTTAATATAGGTGTCCAAATAAGTGTCCAATATAGGTGTCCAGCGGTTAAATAAATATTATTTTTCCAATTTTTTAATATTAATTTTGTGGTGGCAAGAGCTTGTTAGTTTTATTCTGCAATCAAAGGAAGGCAGCCGGACGTTTTGGAAATCTTGATTTTAGGCAATATTCAAATTCATTTTTAGATATTAAAAAATTGACTTATTTTTATCTGACGTCTTTATATGACAAGTGTCAGATATCCGGTGATTTTAAAATTGGATATTAATTTTTCTTGATTAAGTGAGTGAAAATGTATTAATGAGTGCATCTGTCTGCTGTGTCTTACCAATGAATGAGTTATTACATATATTTTTGAACACTATGTTTTTCACTTTGTATTGAAATATTTTTTACTGTATTTCTACGAAACAAATGTTTTTTCTCAAGTGTTTTTTTGACCAATATTGTGAAATAAATAATTTTGACAGTACGAACAATAACAATAAACGAGTAGGCACTCCTTGATTCCTAACTAAAAAAAATACGCAATTTTAAATCATACATTTGGGAATATAATTTTAAATGAATACAAGTGAAAAATTTACACAATTTAATTAGATCACCGTTATCATAATTTGTTTAATATTTTACTCGGAAGGCGTAGATTATAAATTATACGAAAATCAGTGAATGGGCCGTTCAATTTGGATAGTGTAGGAATACGCATCGTAGACACCCATGCGGCCAGAAGATCTGTCGCTTAAAGATCACACAAAATATTTTGCAAAGTCATCAATATTATCATCAACCACTTGACCACGCTGCTAGGCAATAAAATAAAAAAAAAACTTCATTCGTCTATTAGTTATAATAAAAAACCGCGTAATCCTGAAAAAAATCTACTTACTTTAAATGTAAGTATATTATAATTAGTCGCCTGGAAGAAAAGCTCTTTTAAACGACGCCATTATTTTAAGAGTGGGCAGTGCACCTTTTCGGAGGGCTTATAAACCAGTTGAGAAGGTCTGTGACACACCGTTAAAAAAGCTCGGGGTTGACACGTCGTCGTAGGTACGTCCGCGTGCCTCCAAAAAGCCTCCGCGCCCTTCCCCGAACGGCTTACTCAAAGTATACAGTTACAATTTTCATCATGCGCGTTCTAATTACATTTCCATAACTCTGTTAATATGCAAATTCCCACATACGGACGCGCGCGGGCGGAATGTGGAATTATGCGATTGGCACTCGCCGCGTCCTGCTCGATTTTAACTTGCGTCTGTCAAGTTTTGAAAGCGCCCGTTCCGGTTCGGCTGTCCGGTATTTTGTCCGGAGCTACGACATGTCTAACCTCTTTCTGTGAGATCGTGATTAATGGAGCTAATGGTTCTCTAAGGGGTGTAAAGATAAAGCGAGTTGCTGACCAACAGCAGTAAACGCCTGCCTATTTATACGATTCGTGAAACCTACATTCAATAGATTTTATAATTAAAAACACGATTTAAAAATTAAAACTTACATTATTTTAATTTTTAAAAAAATCTATTTTTACTGTTAATCTGTTAAAGATAATAATTATGATACAAAATTTTAAGTGTTAAGAAAAAACGTTCAATTCAAAAATAATTATATTTACTCATAATTATTTCACCAACAGTTCAATGGTCAGTCCCATACTTTTAATATTTAAAAACAATTCAAAGCACTTTTTTATTTGTTTATTGACTTTGATTTACAACTTATAAATAATACTGTAACATGTTATTCTTTTATCAGTTGATGATGCTTGTTGTAAGCGAAAACGGTCCTGATCTTAATAAATAAAAGTGGTAATTAGTTAAAATGTATAGTTTATTTTTTTAACATTATTTTCAGTGAAGAGAGAATTTTAGAAGTCACGTTACATTTTGATCGATCGCTCTTTTTGCCATGTTTATTATTTATTGATCGCTTCAAATCAAAAGTACAGTGCATAGCATTACAGCTGACGCCAATTCACCGTACACTTGACAAATATAATTAAAACAAAAAACATTACATAATACATACGTCAATGTATAAAATTATTTTAGACACACAAAATCAAAAAATAATAAAAGAAAATCTAACTAACAGTTCACGAATATTGTTACTGAAAATGTCCATTTCTCTAGGCAATGAATTTATCAAGTTGGTTTTCCACCACCACCTCTTGTGTACATGCAGGCAACGTTAATGGCCGCCTTTCACAACACTATCTACAGAAAAAAGTCTACCCCTTACATTCATGGCCAGAGCAGAACTGCACGGGACTGATTTTTAACAATGAACTAGTGTGCTTAAAAAAGAAAGTAATAATAATAATAAAAGTGTGACTAGCTCAGCCACTTCAATCAAGTTGATATTAAGTATCTTCTATATAATCCGTATACTGAGCGCTCGTCGATATATGAATTGTTCAGTCGAACAGCCCTTGAAACTGGTAACTCATACGACCTACGCTAGGAACAAGTTTTTAGAAACCATTTTTTTTTGTTATAGTTTCGTCCACCTACGAATAAATTGAGAGTATGTTATATTTTTATAATGGTAAGGTTATTTTTTAATTTAATCATTTTAAAAATTCTATAGTATTTTTAAAAAAAAAATGCGTAATATTTATTATCCGAGTACAAAACATTCAACACTGCGAATTGCAAGCCGTCGAAATAATACAATAACTTAAAAATCTTTCACCAGTGGAAAATCATGGCAGTCTTTTGCATAATAATATTATTTGGAAGTGGTTAGAATTGCGAGAACTCTCATGGGTCGTATATAAATCATGTGCTACAAGAAGAGAGGTTTCGTCTGAGTAGTATATTAGACGATATTTATTTTATACATGGTGTACCTTTTCACAAAGCTCGTGTTTCGGTTATATATGCCAGTATATAATATCCACCAACTTAGCGTAGGTATTTAACACGAGTAATATGTTAAAGAGGATTTAAAGTACGGGAGCTTTTTTTGATTTAAAGCATTTTTGTCGGGGCTTTAATATCACAAATTACAAACATAACGTTTTTACTTTTTTTTTCTCTAACCATTATCGCAATATTTCTGAAATATTTGACGTCACGTTTCGTTTTTTTTCGAACTGGTGGTGTTTTTGAAGATTTTATACCAATTCCAAATCGTTTAAATTGAACGATACGTTTTGTAGTAAAAACATAATTTACAGTTCAGGTTACAATTTTTATCGATACAAAGTTAATCGGAACGCAGAAAAAAATTGAGTTGGATTTGTAAAAAAAAAAAATCAGTCTGTATTACAATCAGTGGCGGCCGGTCAATGTGGCATTGGATCAATGCATCCCCTTGTATATACAGGGGCGGTTATATTTCATGAAATAATATTCAAACATAACACTTATACCATTCACTCATTTTTAATTCTTCATGTTTTTTTCATTGTGAGCCGAATTTTAATACAAAATAACTTTACTGAGCACAATAACATAGACACAAAACGTTAAGCGTTTATATTCCATACAAAACACTGAATGACGTTTAGTCAGCTGATTCAAATACTACCCTCAAAGACTTGGCTGGTATGATAACAAGATTAGTTTGACTTATATAAGAAGTTAAGTTTCATACACTTAAAGTACGATTTTGAAACTGAAACATATGGTATTAAATTATATATGTATATTAAAATTCCCTTACCGGAATCGATAAAAAAGTATACATCGGCAAAAAGTGACCTGGCCGTGTTTAGTACTGAACGCCTCAAATGTAGAACCAGCTTGATTATGGTTATGTCACTTAGAAAAACTGTGTTTTTTTCTACAATTTTGCTTCAAAATATTCAGCGTGGACGTGAAAAAGTTCCGAAAAGTATTATTTGCATGTTTTAAAGTTAAGCAATAAACTTCCTTGCCAATTTCCATGTAATTTTTTCATCACTCATAAAACATCACGCATATCTATGACTAAATTGTTATTATGAAGTGCTTAATAAAAAATTACCAACAGAAATGGATTTTTCATTTAAAACATTAACCTAGGTAGATCGCAGAAGAGATTTCGTTTAAAAATAAACATTCTTATTATATGTATATTCGATGACAGTGAAATATGTTCAATTAAACGAAATAGAAAACTTTTTCAAAGGATTTATTTTTGAATGATTTTTTTAATGTGGGCGAAAATGCTTAATGTTACATATAAAAGCTACAGTGAAACGGAAACAAACTTTGTAAAAAGAAAATTACATGACGTTAGTAATTAGTTAGTTGTTAAAATCGATTGAAAGCTCTTTGTCAGCATTATTACGTGGGCAAATTTTAATTTATTTAAACAGAAATACTTAAGTATTTTTTTAATTAACGGTAAAATTTTCCTGTACAAGGCAATGTTGGTACACATGTATATTTTGTTACATAATAAAAGAAATTATCGTTTGGTTGGAGAAAATCGAGAAAACTATTATATATTCTCGACTTGTTTTCCATATCTGCTCTAATGTGGACCATATGGTCTTCTGAGACACCCCAAAAAATGTATTGAAGTGCTATTCAATGCTGTGCTATATTTTAAGACGTGTTATAGTAGTATAGAAATTTTTGTCTTTAAGACAGATATCCTACCACTATACTTACATTATTGAAGGAAAAGGAATCTAGTAAAAAAAACTTTCTTTAGATGTCCCAGTACAGTTCTCCGACTACTTTTACCAGAGCTTTAGAGAGTAGGAATAGAAGAAAAAGGTTACGATATGACTAGTGGTTAGCTTATCGCTCTCGCTATATCTTTTTGATAGAATCAAACGAATAGATGAAAATTTCACACATCACATATATCCATGACCTTAAACAGAAAAATCGATTGAAAGATCAATATATAAAACATAGATATCGAGAATATTTTCATTCAATTTGTTTTATTCTTTCTATTTACTAGCTATTTATAATCCTGCTTCATACGGGATAAATTCAAATTCATTTTTTTATTTATTACAAGTACATACTAAATATGCTTTCTGAAGAAAAAAATTAGCTACGAACTTGAACCCGGGCCTCGTCAATTTTGGACTAATTAAGCGTTTGATTCTAAAGATATGTCCAAAAGTTTATAAAATGACATCTTCTCATATATATATCGACTGTGGAAAGGAAAAAGGACGTAACCCACACATATCAAATTTTACAGGAGGCGCTAAAAACGTGTTTTGATGATTTTGTGACATATGCAAATTATGAATTATACACAACCTTGAAGTGCACGGATACTTCTAAACTGGTGTTAAATTGACATAACCTAATATTAATTAAAGAAATTGTCTCGAAAAAACCTTTATTTCATTGTTTTTTCTTGGTTTTATTTTTTTACAAGGTCATCTTTTTCAAACTTACAAGCTAAATTTAGATACTTATTTGGCATTTTCAGCTTCCATCCTTTTGATAGAATGTGTATCAAGTTGTATACATTGTGATTATCGAAAAAAAGCTGCTTTGAAAAATTTAGGGTTACGTCCTTTTTCCTTTCCACAGTCGATATGTATATCTGTCAAACATGTTTTATGTGACATTCAATGAAAAATGAACTCATACATCGGAGTTGAAATTAAATCTACGTAAAACTGCCAAACGATTTGTTAGTAGAAGCTGCGATTCAACGGACTTCTTTTGATTTGCTGATTTTTATATAACAGTGCTTAGGAACTTAAGACTGCTATTGCTTTGGGACTACACATCAATATTATTAAGAAAAACACAATATTTCTTTGCATTTATTTTCACTTTTTATTTATCAAAATCAGGACCATTTTCGTTCATATCGAGAGTTATCAACTGATTTATGAAATAATATTTATAAAAGAAAGAATATTTATAAACAAAATTTATTATTGCTTAGCCTCAGTGCACAGTATTTCTTTTCATTTTTAACAGAAACATGGCATTAACGATCAAAAATGTAAAAACTAACAACGTTAAAATTACACCAATAACGCTACTCAAACCTTAACCGTACGATATACAAACAAAAATGAACAGAATAAATGACTAGCATCTAATCCTCATAGAGTATTTTTTTCTCAATGTGTATGCTAAGTAATTGTCAAGTAGTAATATACTTGGCTTCGGTTAGAATTTTCACGTGCTTGAATCCCAGATCAAAGACATACATGTATGTATGTGATGTTTTATTTCTTTCTCTCACATTTGGTCTTAAAATCCTTCCCTAGCCATCCATAGTGATAATCCCACATCATATTCTAGCCTTTTTTTCTATTTTTCTATCTCCGAAAAAAAAGATTTTTTAGTAACTTTAAAACTATCAGTACTTAAAGAATAATTTGTCTTATCGGTAGAGGACATGGGTACAAGATTTATTGATTTGGCATTTACTTGGTAAAACTCCATTATAATAGGGTAAACATATCAACGTATTTTAGTTCTACAGTTTCGGCTTAATTATTATACTCGTTCCAACCTTTCTTGAACAATTGGCAATAACATTCTTTTATAAGAATCCAAAATCAAATAGAATTTAGTTTTTAAACAAGAAATTTAATATTGATCTCTATCATTTTGTTTTAAATATTCACGAAAAAGAAAACAAAATAATTGGAGGCATTTTATTTGCTTGCTGTAATCAAATTAAACCTCGGCAGAAAACCGCAAAAAGTTTTTGTTCATTTTTTTTGTGCTGTTGTTGTCGGCATAAAGTTTGCAAAGCGCTGGTGTTTTGTAATAAGATTGTTTACGACTTTTCCGTCGTGCGGAAGTTTGAGCACACATTCAAATAAAATTTTGGACCAGCCAATATTTCCACTAACAAACATTACAACGTTGTTCCTTCTACATCGCTCCTGTCCCGTGTTTTTATTCCACAATGGTGGAATTATCTTCTCAAACGTGAACACGCACAGTACGTTCGCAAAGTCAGATTAATTTATTACAAATTATTACAACCACTTACGTTTCTTCGTTAGCATAATAATAATAACAATTAATAAATCATAGAAACTTTAAGCTACTTTCATCCTTTTAAATCAGCGTAGCTAAATCTTAAGTCTTATGAAAATCCAGTTTCAAGGACTGTTCGATCTATCAATCAGGGCTGAGGATTTTGAGTCGAAGTCAGAGTAAAAAAAAACTGATGACTGACTCGTATATATATTTTTTTTGTGTATAAAAATTGCTATTGGCAAAAATAGCGTCAGTGCATGCGACTGAGTCTAAAATGTATTAGAAGTCCGTACCCATTAAAAACAAATAAACTTTTAGTAAAACATAATATTTTTTAATATTTAAAAAAAAACAGCAAGAATTGCAAGATTCTTTATCGAGGTAGTTAGATAAAATACTATGTGGAATTTCCACCCCCGGCCATCTAGGAAGTTTTAATATGTAAATAAATACAGTTTAAGTTTGCCAATTACATTAGTTTGGTGAAACAATGACTGTGTTTATAAGAAGAATGGGAAATTAATGAAAAATTTAATCGAGGGAGGTAAATATATTTTCACTATTTTCTAAACCGAATTCGGAACCGGAGGCGGAATCGCAGTCATTTTTTAATTTTAAGTTGGATTCGGAGTCGGAGTCTATTTATTTTTTAACGACTCCACAGACCTGTCTTTACAGTGTCTGCCTGTTACACGAATTCCTCTCAAACGGTGAAACGTAATATTTGCACATGTCATTCTGGATGCCATTTCCAGGTCAATTATGATTTTTTTAACATTTAAAATTTAGAATTTTTTTGTCAGTGGGTATGGGTATCAGTGGGTATCATTGGGTATGGTGATCATTCGACTTCCAACTTTACTTAAAATACTTGTCTATAAACTAATGTTACCGCCAAAATAACAACATATAATATTATATGTTTCTGATTTGGCAGAAATTAAGTGTGTTATATATGGTAACCGGATAAAATATAACATGAAAAAACAGAACATCACAAAACGTACAAATGTATGGAGTCTTGGAATGAGGAATGATGTATTAAGTAATGGGTAATTCTTCTGGGTAATTCTCTTAAGTATTCTTGGGTAATAAATAATTAAGGATTTTAATGTATCCCGGGCGAAGCTAGCTTTATAAAGCTTAACATTACGAAAAATATCGTTTTATATAATGCTACTTTTTAATAAATATGATTCAAAATTGGCTAGTATAAAAAATCTGTGTAAATTGCTGTGCTTAATGCTGTAAAAGGTTGCTGATCCAAAATGACAAATAGCAGAATTGTTTTTAATAACCCTATAGATACCTTTTCTCTCCTTTTGTCAAAATATCATACAAACAATTCAAGTTAAGCCCGACAAGGTAAGAGAATAATTCTATTACAAAACAAAACACAAAGGTGTGTTCGTGCAAATCTGTGTCGAAGGTTTTGCGTATGTTGTCAGTCGCCCGTGTTGTATACAAAAACAAATTTATTTTTCAGGGGAGCACTGGTATGATGCGAACATAAATTTAGAAGAGCGGTCGTGTTAAAATTTAAAGCTCTAAAAAATAATTTGATTACACCAATTCTTTGTCCGTGGTGATAAGCGATGTAAAATATTTTTAACATGTATTGTAATATTGTATAATTGGATCGCCGTGGACGTTGCTGACAGCGCTCCAGAACTTCTAGTTCACTTGATGTCTTGGTAAAATTTTCAAACGTTATGCATATATTGCTGTAATGCATAAAATGACTTCCTGCACTACTCAGTCCTGAAAAAATCTGAAAAATAAAATGTTATGTTGTTTTGCGTTGAGTCTTACAACCGTTCCTCGCTAATTGATTTATTTAAAAAAAACAATTTGAATCTATATAATACTCCATCGTTGGAATGTTACGGTTGACAAATATAATTAAATTATTCATTTATATGGGCCCATTAGAGGTGAAGTGAGCCAAGTGGTATTTAAAAAAAAAAGTTAGATGCCTTATAATATTATACACGTCTTAACTGGATGGCTGCCACAGACGAGATATCTCGTCAATTGTTTCGTGCTCAACACGCCAGAGACCAGTTACCTCGTCAATAACTAAATAAATTAATAATTGCAAATTATAGCCGACGCGCTAGGTACAAATGTGCTTTTTTCTACGGCAGCCAAAGGGTTAAAGTATCGTAAAAGTGAAGTAATTTCAGTTAATACACATAACAATAGTGTTATACCTGTAAAATAAAAATATGAAACCACCAAAACACTAAGTAAAGACGTGATTGTACTTAAAAATCCAAGAAAAAAGTTTTACCATTTTACTAGTTGGCTCACTTCACCTGTCGAGGGCTCATAGTTAAATTTATCTACGATTACTGACGGTGTTATAGTATTGAATCCACGCCACTGAGAATAATTGGTGTAAGAATTAATGGTTTCTTAAACTTTTGGATGCGTTCACTATAACATATTTCAGGTTACTACAATCAGGTAAGCATTGGTTGACATGGGCACACATAGTAGCTGAGGTTGTCAGACTTAGCCACGTTAGGCTTGACATTTCTAATTAATACTTGAATACAACACTATAAAAATGGATTCGTATGATAACTGCCATATAATCTTAATGTTGTATTTACTGAAGGACTATTAACGTTCTTCTCTTAAGTTCCTTTAATTAAAACTTTAACTATAGAAATTTTGCACGATTAAGTTTCAACTTGAAATTTTCTTTTTTAATATTTCAAGTATGAAAAGGCAACTCACCTACCGGTGAATAACTTAACCTAAGTGACATTAGTCTCATATTTCCTTTACTCAAGTCCCTCGACTCAATAATTATTTAAATTATCACTTCGAATATTCAGTGAAGATAAAAAAGTTAATATTTTTCACGCTTTGCACAAAAAATATTTCTCAAACTTAAATTTTTTTATTTAAAATAAAGTTGTAACATTTTACAAGTGTTTCGATTCTTGTATATTTATTACGTTTGTAAATAATTCACGAACATAGTTTACGACTACTTCGAAAACAAAAATCCTTTTCAACAATAAATCAATTGGCTACCTTTCTACTTTTATTCCAATACTTAACGATCGCCAATCATGGTATTATACTCGAAGTAAATATTTGTATTGAATATCACCTGAATATCGCCTATAACTTAAGTCGTTACAAGAGTTAAATCTTTATTTAGAAAATTATATTTTACTGTCGTAAAATAAAAATAAATAAGATCGGTTTGTTTAGCTTGTTTGAAGTGTATTAATTAATATACTGTCAGTATATCTGCAAACGTGTGACAGCTATTTTTTTTTATTTGTCAATTTTTACCATTCAATTACAATTCAATTCTGGAACGGCCGAAATTAATAAAAAATGTATCATTCATTCCAATTCCCCCCTCACTTTTACACAGATTTAAATATATTTTGTAAATTTATTGTACTAAATCAAAGTAATACTTCTTTGAGTTTCTCACTCAATCGTCAAATTCGTTTAAGTTTAACATCAAAAGCAAAATAAACCAAAGACATTTATTTTCACCGCTTTTTATCGTGCTTTAATAAGAAGAAGCTTTTGATAATTTAAATCCTTACATTTTTTTGAGTTTTCATTTATCATTTACCTCACAGTATATCTTAGTACACCCACGTATTTAAATCGATTTATTTTAATAAGTTTGTTGGAATCAAAAGCTCTACGTCAGTGTTTTTAAACCACGGGCTGCGGCACATTTTTTTTTTTATTTAAAATATTTAATACTTTCTTAATTGAATCAATGTTTTGAATTGCAGTTAAGTTACGTAATAAATTTGATTTATGTCCGTATCCGCTCCCAATTTGGAGGATATGGACTCCTAATGGAGTTTATCTCAACGGAACTGTTTCTACGAGAACTGCTTGTTACTCAGTTGCTCAACCATTCTTTTTCCAAAGAGAGTAGGAATATAAGCATAGAGCTAGGACAGGACTAGTGGTAAGATAATCGCACTCAATACGCCCCGTTCATAGGATAGGATGGGTGGGAGAGGGGAATAGAAGACATCACATACATCCATGCCTTCGAACAGAAATTGATTGAAAATCAATTAATAAAACTATCCGCACTGGGTTTCGAACGCTCAACCGAAGCCAACAACGTTGACCACTCGACCACACAGGCGGCTGCATATAAAATTATAATAATGATAAATTTAACATTTTAAAATATTTACGGTATCGCGCCTGCAAACAGGTTCATAAACACAGATCCGCGGTCAGTTTTAAAAATATCACGTCCATATTGATGACCATATGTTGCCTGCTGTGGCTCATTTGGTTAGAGCTTGCCCTACCGATCACATAATTCTGGGTTCGATTCCCGGTACGATCACAGTGAATTTGAAAATTATTCAATTGAAAGTTGTGATCTAAGACTGGGTGCTTGTGATGTCAATTCACATTATTTCTTTCCCTCCCATCCTTCTGATCCTTTAATAACTAGGTGTAGCAATAGCGATTAGATAACTTCCATGTCCTGTTTTAGCCTTATCGTCCCTTTCCTTTTACTGACTTTGAAAAAAGTGAGGTTGAGCGACTGAGTAACAAACAGTTATCGTAAAAAAAACATACGTTGAGACACCTCAATTAGGAGGCCATATGCTCAACATTTGGAGTGGACATGGATAAAAAATACTAATATTGAGAAAGAGACAACATTACATATTATTTTTTTTACCCATCCGAATTGTACTTTATTGTGTTCATAATGCCTATTTTATACTTTAAAAGGAAAACTTTTGTTTGCTCGATGCTGAGAATTAATCAACCAACACTTCTTGTACAAGCCAAAAATATTTCCGGAAATTAAATAATTAATGAGAAATTAGCTTTGAATACGTCATAAAATAATGAGCATAAGTACATATTAAGTCTCGTACCGTATTACTGGAAGAACATTTTTTTAAAAAAAGAAAACATTAATTAACGTACAGTTCTATAAATTGTCAATACAGCCGTCAATGTGTAAGATTAATATGTCTTTGTCTTGAGATAAAAATTAAATAAAACAATATAAATTCGAACGTAAAAGAAAAAAAATAGAAGGTACTAGTTCAGGCGTGAAGAACCTGCGGCCTTCTGGCTACTCTGGTGCGGCGTTCTAAGCAATTCTGTATTTTTTGACAAATTCGTAATATCCTGAGATTTTGGATTTGAAAATTCATGAAAGACTAAAAAAAAAAAGTTGCCACGCTGCTAGTTTAGGCAAATCCGTGAATTCTTGGAATTTAGAAAATGGCATGAATTTTTTTCCTGCCAAAGATTCCTTCAAAGAGTAGCTTTGTTTCCAAGCGTCTAAACGCGGGAAAACTTCTCTCAGCAGAGGCAGCGCTGATTGAAAAATATGTGTAAATGCTGGTATATTTTTTTTCTGAAACATTTTTGTTTTCACTTTTCTATAACAGATATAAAAAACGATTCTGAATGCATACCTTTATTTAATCCAGTCAGAAATGGCTGGTATTTCCTCGGGGGCTGGCCATGGCCGTCATAGCTATCCCCCTAAATCCACCAACGGGTAAGGTTAAGCTGGATACAAGTTCACATAAAATCTGTCAGTTTATTGTCTCAATTTAAGACAGTGGATTGCATTTTTATTCATAACAAGTTCGACGTACACAAATAAACTCACGAACATTGATTTGTGAAGAAACGGAACGCGTCGTTGTAAAATAAGGGTAGACTGAGCATGAAGCCTCGCTATTATACAAGTACCGATATCATATTATATAAGTATCCTTGAGATTCCAAGATCTGAGAAGCAAATAATACATTAAAAAAAGAGATTTTTATTGCTAAATGTATTGGCCTTGCCAAGGCTTAAGCTCATAATCTTGTAATACCTTTAAATATAATAGGTATATAGTTGAATGTACAATTACTCTTTTCGGTAAAACTGTAGTTGTATCAATTTCTCTCGCCACTACATTATGCTAGGGCTTCCAATCCGGGTAGAAACGGAACCGGGTTCCCGCACGTTTATGAAGAAACAAAAACCGAGGACAATTTTACCGGGTAACCGTTATAAGCCGGGTAATTTTATTTTTCCATATAAATATATATGTTTATCATTATTACAAGATGCAACATTCTTCAAATGTACTTTTATTTCGAAAAATCCATTTCTGGATTCAACAAAGTTGTTTTGATTGTTTGTTTTTGATTCAATCTACTTTAACGGCAAGTGAACATGTATTTTTTGTTGCGACTAATTTATAGTCAAAATTCAAAGTTCTATCAAAAAATAATCACTGGAAGCAATTGATATATTGTTTTAATATTACTTTTTAGAAGAAAAAAACAACTCTTGAAAAAAATAATTTGATTTTGTAATAATAAAATAATATCTAAATTCTTAATAGAAAATTTAAATTAACTTTGATTATTCCACGTATTGTGTAACTAACTGTGACACGTGTTTCGCCTCTTTCAGAGGCATCTTCAGACTTACTATCGCAAAGTTTGCTTAAGTAATGAAGCAAGATTGATTCTAACATTTTAAAATTATAAAATTACAAAATTACAAAATGGATTGGGTTTTTTTTCCTTTTAAGAGGAGCAAGGAGGGGGGTGTAGAATCGAAATAAAGCAAACAGATAATGATACTAATTTTACTAATTTTACTAATGAGTTGTAAACAATCAGAATGGGATTTTTCCTTTTTAATGGAAGCAAAGAGGGGATTATAAAATGCAAACAAATTTAATCATACTACTAATGACGTTAAACATTACAAACTATTAAAACTAATGAGCTACAATCAATCATCTAGGTTTGTGATTACTCTATTAATTGGAAACAATTTGAGTAACGGGGAACCGCCTGTGCTATTAAGAATATTATTTAATAATATTTCTTTTTTGTTAAGAGTTTTATTAATTTCTAAAAATTCTAAGCTATTCATCTTTAAACCCTTTTTATTTACTCGGTGGAGTATTTCTAAATTACAAATCTGATTAAAATTATGATTATTTTCTATTAAATGATTGGCAAACTCAGAGAAATTGTTACTTTTTAGACATCGTATATGTTCTTTAATTCTAATATTAAAGTTTCTACCTGTCTGTCCAACATAAGACGCTTGACAGTCTCCACAAGAGAGTCGATAGATACCACTCTGTGACGATGAATCTACGCGATCTTTACTGTTCAATAAAATTTTACCTAAATTATTTACTGTATAAAACGCGGGTTCTATATTGTCTGGCAAAAATTTAACTATCTTTGACGAGATGTCTCCTAAATAAATAATTCTACGCCAGTTTTTAATATTATCGTTTGCTTTCTTCTCTCCTGAAAAAATATTATTTACTATGAGTTGTTTAACTTGCTTACGTTTAAGTAAGTTAACTACTACGTCTGTGTTGTAACCATTATTTACAGCTATCTGTTTAATAATGTTTAACTCTAATTCAAAGTTGACTTTAGTGAGAGGGATGTTAACTAATCTATTAATCATTGCATGGAATGATGAGAGTTTTTGCGACCACGGGTGAATTGATTGATGGTGAATGACGACATCTGTATAAGTAGGCTTTCTGTAAATGGCAAATTCTAATCTGTTGCTATTATTTTTCTTTATTGTTATGTCAAGAAAATTTAAGGTTTTTTGTTGCTCGATTTCTAGTGTGAATTTAATATTTGTATGCAATGAATTTATATGACGTAAAAAGGTATCTAACTGTCTATCTGTTCCTGTCCAAATGCAAAAGATATCGTCTACATAACGATACCAAGTTTTTACATTTTTAAGTAACGTGTGATTTGACTTAAAGAGATTATTCTCAAAATAATCCATAAAAATATCCGCGAGCAAAGGTGAAATAGGACCACCCATAGGTAATCCTACCGATTGTTTGTAAAATTTTTTATTAAACAAAAAATAGTTTTGTTCAATACAAATATTAAAAAGTCTAAGCATTTCTTTAACGACGTTGCTATTAATATCCGAAAAAGTTAAAATTTCGCTGACTATATTTTTGCACTCTTCCGTTGGTACGTTAGTAAATAAATTTGTTACGTCGAATGATACTAATTTACAATTACTAGTTAATTGTATGTCTTTGATTTTTTCTGTGAAGTCTATGCTATTCTTAACTGTATACTTCGGTTTAAACACGTTGTAAGAATTAAAAACGTCATTTAATTCACGGGCGATTTTGTAAGATGGAGAACTACAAAAAGATACCACGGGACGAATCGGTATCAAGGGTTTGTGTAATTTGGGTAAGCCAAATAATCTCGGAGCTTGTGGGTTTAAATTAATAACTTTATTTTTATTTAAGTAGAAAATGATAGGGCAGTTTTTGACACACGTTTTTACCTCATCTTGAAATTTGGATGTAGGATCCTTGTTAAGTAATTGGAAATGATCTCCTTTCGACAAGAAGTCTTCCACTTTCGATGTATAATCTAATGAGTTTAAAATTACTATGGAATTGCCTTTATCTGCTTTCGTCAGAGTAAGGTTTTCTCGATGTAAAATATCTTTGATATTTTTCGCCGTCCGCATATCGGAATTCGATGATTTCAATGAGTTTAAGTCTAATTCTTTTATTTGTTGGGCACAAATATGTTTAAAAGCAACTGGTTGTTTGAATAGAGCAACATCTAAATCTACTGCTAGATTTTCAACACATTTGTCTAACATACTGTTGGAGATGTTAAATTTAAGGCCTTTTGACAAAAGGTTCATTTCTGAGACACTGAATGTATGTGATGACAGGTTCTTAACACGATCAAAGAATTTATGAGAGCTAAAATGTCCTGACGTCTGTGTAACCGAAAACGTTTGGATTTTATGGGATTCGATCAAAACATCTAGTTTTTTATTTAATGTCAGTCTCTTTGCATGTGACAATTTGCTAGCTAGTGTTCTCACACTATCATCAAATATATCCCATTCAATTGGATGTAAAACATGTACTAACTCGGAGTGTAAAAATTTCAAATTGAGCTTAATATTGCCTCTAACTACAAACAATGATTTCACTTCACTCTTCAACCACTTCACTTTTGCGAATTCCAATGCACTGTTTGCCGCAAAACTCTTGCACTTTGAATTTAAATTTAAATTGATGTATTTAGGAATGACTTTATTTTTCAGACAATTCTGATTAAAAAAGATTTTTTGACAAATTATGGAGTATTTAATAAACAATTTACGATATAAAAGCGCCTTTTTTGCCGTACTGGCTATTTTAATACTTTCGATGGTTTCGGCGGTAACTTTGTGGAAGTTCATTTTAACTCCTTGTATGCTCCTCTTAAAAGGAAAAAAACCCCAATCCATTTTGTAATTTTGTAATTTTATAATTTTAAAATGTTAGAATCAATCTTGCTTCATTACTTAAGCAAACTTTGCGATAGTAAGTCTGAAGATGCCTCTGAAAGAGGCGAAACACGTGTCACAGTTAGTTACACAATACGTGGAATAATCAAAGTTAATTTAAATTTTCTATTAAAATGAACTTCCACAAAGTTACCGCCGAAACCATCGAAAGTATCTAAATTCTTATTTTAGTGTGTATTAACATCAATGTATGTAGTTAAATAAAAATGTATAATGTTCATGTTTTGTATACTTATTAGTTTAACGAAAGTGAACCCGTTCATTCGTGCAATTGAACGCCTGAAAATGCTGAAATGACGAAACCCGGGCCGTTATGGACAAAACTTGTGTGAATGTACATAATTTGAACGATTAAATTTTTTTATTATTTTTTAAACGATGTGTGTACACGTGAAAATTTGGTTACATCAAATATTAACAATAAATACATCTGTATTCATTTTTTATTTAAACATTTTTATATTTATCGGTAATTAAATCACTATTTTAATGAAATGCAATGTTCACAAAACACTGCAATCAAATATTTTGTATACATTATACCATATACTCGTATATATTTAAACTTCGGGTCAATAATATGATAGTTGTCAAAATTACCCGGAACCGAATCGGGTTCCCGGTTATTTTATAAAAAAATCCCGTAAACGAGAAATACATTTCGGCGGATATTTGGATGCACTGATTCAGGCGTTGTCAAGTCGTGTATTTGGTCGTAAAATAAAACTCGAGCTAATCCACAAAGAGAACAAGTTTTACATCAGGGATAGCCGGGACCTTGAGCGCGGGTAATTGGTTGCGAGTTGACTCAATGGTTAATCCGTGGATGTTTTTCAAACTACATATAATATAATGTTGTTTCACCTCTATCACTTCCACTTCTTAACGGTATAATTTAATCCAATAGAATTTAGGTGATTTAGTTTATAATCTTGAAATAAAATATTGATACTAATAGTCACCTACAGACATTAAATCACGAAAAAGAATCATTTGGACACATGTTTACCAAAATGAATAATAATTTCAAACATGTCTTTGATTCAAGATATTTAATTTTTAAGATATAAAAATTGGCGTATATAATGTTTAATGTATTTTTTTTTACAAATAATGAAAAAAATCATATATTTTACACGTTCCATTATTTTTATTATCACAACCAGCTAGTAAGATTTTAAAACATTTTTTTATACATGATTTACCATTCTTTATAATTAGGGTTGACAAAACTGGCATCCCGAGATTTAAAACTTAATATCACGGGATATTACCGATAGAATTCGGGCATTTAAAAATTGTAATTGTTCATAGGAATGTCAAAAATTTTATGAAATTCATTCATATAACTAATAACAAAACTGTCTCATACCGATGGTTCCAAAAATTTCATGTCCAAAATGTATAAAAATTGAATTAAAAAAAAGTATATTCAAAGCTAGACATGAAAACGTTATGGCCTGTCAATCAATTATACAATTTTTGGACTTAACTTTCAACAATACACTTTGATTTTTTGAAACAACTGAATACTTTGTTTCCTTTTTTATATAATCATATTATATATTAGTGTCAATAAAGTTTGTCGAAACGCCTTGCTTTTTTTGGCCATTTCTAGAGATACAGTTTTAGCAAGGAAGCTACAACTTGTTTTCGTTACATTATTGAATTTTAATAAGAAAAAAGTAGACAAATTTTATGTATCCACCACATCATTCACTGCACAATGTTGATTGCCCCTGACATGCCGTAGTTGTTATTTGTATTATTTGCTAACACTCGAGTATTATGTAATGTTTCAAACGAACATTCAATAGCTCAGTTTGAATTACAAATACTTCTTTTTTTTCTGATTTTTATTTAAATCAAGTGAATTATTATAATACAGTTGTTTAAAATTATTTAATAAAAATAAAGTAAAACATCTATGATAAAATTAAGTGTTTTAATTAAATCCATAACACAAACAATAAATTATATTATATTATTGTTATAAAAAACATCAATTTGTTACAATCCAATCTAAAGTCAATTTTCATAAGTCAATTAAATTTCGGGATCAAAAAAAATAATAATTGTAAGGGGTTACAATTCAAGTTTTCGTAAGTAATCCACAATAGACCAACACCTTCAGTTCACCAATGATTCTCCCCTAGGGCCTAAACGTCCAACCATCCTTGTTTTACACTCTTGCCAGGTGAGTCTGAAATATGTTTTTATCAGGCTTCTTCTGGGTCTCTTCATTCGGGAAATAAGTAAGGTTGGTAATTTTTGGAAGTGGGACGTACTTAATGCCATCCCCTGTGCATCAATTTAATAAAAGGTTCACTGCCATTCTCTTAATATCTCCGGCGTCTGTGCACTACGCTGTTACAATAAATATTTGATAAGTTTTGGGATTTCGGACCGGGCATTAGACCTTTTAGGGCTTGTAGGACTCACGCAAGTCAAACTTCAAGGCTCTCCTTTCATCTCTAAGAGTATTTTTATAGTATTTTTAACGACCAGTGTCTGTTATTACCTCGTGAAAATAACGGTTTTTTTATTAAAGACGTAACCGTTTTATTTATTTATTCATCAATCATTTAAAAAACCCTCTAAATTAATGTTGATAAATTTTATATTGTTCACTATCAAGTATCAACCCGTGTTATAAAAATATATTTCGTAATTAGTATAGGAATCTCCTAACAGTTTATAATATGAGTAGAAACACCCTACTTTTATAATTATATTGGTCAGCAATGGCTTTAAACCTAGTAATACAAGTATTTATCATTTAAACACGATACACTCATTTACTAAGCGGCAGTTCAAGTTCATCCATACACTTGAACGCCTAAAGATGCCAAAGGGCAAAACCCGGGTTGTTAGTGACAAAACTTGTGTGAATGTACATCATTTGAAAGATTCAAATTTATATTTGTCAAGATTTTAAATGAATAAATTTTGAGCAGTGATTTTATTATGATTTAATTTTAATAAATTTACTAACACTCAAAAATAATTGTAAGTACTTTTTAACCTATGAAAAAAATATATTAAAACTCACTGACAGTCAAACTGTAAGGCTTTGTATATTTCTTATATAAACAATTATAAATTATTTAATCGACTTCGAAACCTGGGCTGTTCATAAAAAAACAGGCCAATATGAAATTTGATGTCTCAACACCTTTAATTCAAGTATTTTTTTTTAAACGCATACGTTATAAACTATTTATTTTTCATGATTTATTTTTTTGATAATATTTACAAAAAATATCAAATGACTTTGATTGATGCATTTTAGTTCACGCTACGGTAAAACGACAGTGATAAATTAAGCAGAATGAATAAATTATACTGCTTATCATCACTTTGAAATAATAAATAATCTATATAAATCAAATCATGTACATACACATGCTTTGACACGTATCCTGATAATCCTAGTGTATAGATATTTCAACGCACGACGGAAACATCACGGTGTCATTAAAGATGTACATATTTAAGCAACTAATTGAACTATCCATTGTATTTTGAGAATCAATTATATTCTTGATAAAAAAACAAACGATTTTATCTTGTTATTTCGAATGTTGATATTTTACAAAATGGAATCTATGTCGAATTATTAATATTATATAGTTGTGAATTTAAATAATTATGAAGAAGTATTTTAAATTATCACAGTCGTTTGCATTCATTACAGCGGCAATATAATCGATATAAAGATAATCAATACAATAGTAACAGCCATTTTTTAATAGTTCGTTGGAAGCAACCAAAGACACAATATGAAAACTATCAAATGATACATAAAAATTAATCAAACACACTCAGTTGTCAGTTATATTGCTGAATCAAAACAATTAAATATTTTGTATTAAAATATTGGCACTCTCAACGGTTGCCACTGTTATTATAGAAGCATTAAAAAATATATTACACAATATGTAATAATATTTTTTTTAAACATATATTTTCTAAAATAATAAATACACTTATATTTCTCAAAAATATTTTTTAGAGGTTTTCTAAACTTGATAATTTTACAACTCAATCAAAAAAAAAATGAATCGCTCAAATTTTGTACACTCTCACACATTTTGTCATTAACGACGTGGGTTTCATCTTTCGGCATTTTCATGTTTTAGGTGAACAGATGAGCTTGAACTAATGCTTGGTAAATGAGTTAAAAGTTATTATTTGCGATATGGATTAATTTTACCAATTGTTTGATTTTAATGACGTTTAATAAATTGATTAAGTAATCACATAAGCAAATAAAATTTCTGTATGTCTTTAAAATTACATATTTAAATAAATATTGAGGATAAATCAAAGTTGAATTAGGAAGATTCACCTGTTCGGTCGCTTAATTACATCGATACAAAAATTTACATACTTTGAATGCTTTTAATTAATTCTGATGAAATTCAAAAACTGAAAAAGAATAAAACGTTTTATATTTTTTACAAGAAAACCATCTTTTAAAAACGTATTACGTTATTATGTAAATATTCATCAAAGTTTAATTACTCTTCTTATTATCAATACGTAATCAGCTATTGCATTCGTAACAAATATTACAAAGAATCGAACATTCGATACCCAAGTTGACAAATTTCTCAGCGCAACGTCTTAGTCCTACAATAAAAGCTTTGACAGTGGAAACGAATTCTACTTTGCATTACCATACGTCGTGTTTATTTTATTTCGACGCTCATTTTGCCGCGGATGTGGAGGAAAAGGATCCCGCAGGCTTCCATTGTGCTTCGCAGACGTGTTTGCCTTCCTTGATTCGTAATTTTATATGAAAATATCGCATTGTGCGAGAGCTTTTGTACCGCGATGCGGAATACAAAGAAAAAACAAGATAATCTTTTTTCACACTGCACGGTGGATGGAATAATATTAAAATTAATTTTGAGAAATAAACCAGCGTTAAGGTATTGCGCGTGTTTTTTGGTTTGCATTAAATTTTTCATATCACTATAAGAGTTAACTCAAACGGTAAAACATCTACATACATAAATTAAAAAAGTTAAACACATTTTTTGTATTCTACCTTATTTTCATAAAATGAAGTGTACAAAACTTAATGTAAAGAATTCTGGCGTATGAATGTAAAAGAGTTTGCAATTTATCTATGAATTATAAAGAAATAAAATTATATTATACACATCTATAATATAATGTAAAAATTTCTTAAAAATAAACAAATACAATATTTTAATTGTGGAACTAGTAGAATCAGTTGTGTTTTATTTTTTAAAAAGAAAATACACAACTATGTCATATGCACTGAAGCTGAAAAAAAATACTAAAGATTGTTTCTCCTAAATAATTTACTTCGGAAATATATGAGAATAGTATTTTGAAAGATGTTTCATAATATATATTTTTTTAAAACTTATTTTTTAGTTAACAATGTAATATTTTTAACTAAAGAGCAGCACAATATTTTAATAGATGATATTGTCTATAATCAAACATGAAATTATATTTTGGAGAAAATATAAATAATGAATCTTGGACGATTTTTAATGAACATTAACTATGAACGCCATATTTTTCTTCAGCTTAAATCTTGTATAGTAAGGAGGGTAAATGTTTCAAATTTCATCCAATCTGTTGAGGAAAATATTGCGAAAATTTGGGTCATTTGCAAAAAAACACATTTTGTAAACTGAGCTTCAAAAGCCAACGACGATGACTATTAGACCACGAACACTTATATTTAGTGCAATGAACTCATCAATTTAGTGTTTTTCACATGAAGACCGGCCAATAGCTCGATCGCCAACAAGTTTTCGTCTATCGTAACATTATTTGCAACAAACATTTCTTAATTAAAATCTCTCCACCATCCCACCCCTATTATCCGACGGAAGCATCTATTGTCGAAACTAAGTATACAATTTTTCTGAGCCATTTTCAGATGCCATGATTCGCTACCGTAAAGCACCACTGTTTTAAAAAAAAAAAAAAAAAAAAAATGTAAGCGTTAAAAAATTGCACTTGGTTTATCTCGTGTACAGCTGTGTATAGACAGTCCGAGTTTGACAGATTGAGTTAAACGCCCTAAAATTTTGCATAAATATAGCTCATTGCAAAAATTTGTTTTTATGATCGTGTAATTAACTATAAATCCAAATATTATTTTGAAACTTTCAAGCATTGAATAGTTTTAAATTTAGATTTTAAAGAAGGTACATTTTTTATTCTTTTTGCTATATGAATAATAAATAACTAATTCTGTCGAATGTTCATATTTCCGTTCGATCGACTCGGAGCCTTAATAGTATATGTATCCGGGGCAAAAGCTCGTATCGCCTACCCTTGTCATGGGTCTGTCTATGAGAATTAAATTAGAACTATTATATTTATAGCCAATAGATGACTCTGTAAAAAAACTTGTCAGTATTCGTTTTATACTTTTAAAAAGAAAATAAATGTTGAAAAATATTTACCAATACTACATTACATGTTTTGATCGTCGTGAGGAACAATATTAAACCATATTTTAGATTATTATATTATTTGTGATCAAAGTGTCAAATAAAACAATAAAAAGTGTATGGAAGATTTTGATTTATTTATATTCAATCTAAGATCATTAATTTTCTTTTTGTGGGCTTACATGACAGTAGTAGCAAACTATTACAAACAGGATTGTAGATTTTTTAAACCAACAACGAAAATTTTCATACATATTTTGTTCACGCTTGAAAATTAAAAAAACTTTTGCAACAATTTCACTGATAATGAATATCTTTATTTTTACTATTTACGAGTGTATCTTTTTCAATTGTAACTTCTGTTTCAATTTTCCATAAATTTTCTCCATCTAGTTTATCTTTTCTGTATCGTATTTTCTCATGGCTATGATGATGATGATAGTAAAAATCTTCTAAAGTGGCAAAAATTAAATACTGGGTATATTTTTATTCGCAGTTTGTTATACCTGAACAGATAGATCATCTCGTAACTTTTCATTTATCTACTTTACGATGTTTTTAAACCCCATTTCATTTATTATAGTGTTCTTGTAGGAGATATCTTTTTCTGAGTTAAATGTTTATAGCTTAGTGATGATATTAAAAAGAAAAGTATACTTAAACTGATGATAAGCATTGATTTTTTTTATTTATTCATATGCTAATTTTCGTTACTGTTTTAACACAAATTAAACATCCCACTCTACTACTGTTAACGCAGCAAGTGAACGCTGATAAATGGCGCTAGTAGAATCTGGTTTATTTATAAATTATAGTACTACACATAAAATTATTATATTAAATCGTATGTAAGTCTTCTTTTAACCAATTAAGTTTTTTTCTTTCATTTTTTTGCGTATAAATCAGGTACGTAATAATTTGAATTCAAAATAATTATTATTATTTAATAAGGATGAGTTCTAAAAATACCGTGACAACGGCATCTACAAATAGTCCGACTTCAACTCCGATGAAAAAGTAAACGTAAAGTTTTATATTAAAAAATGAAGCTATCAATTTTTTTACAAACATTTGTCAGAGTTTCTCGGCCTTTTTACGACTCCGATTCCAATAAAAACAATAGATCTCTGGTTGTAATAATACTTGATTCCTATTAAATAGTTAACACGAAAAAAACAATTATTCAGAAAATTTCGAGGAATACAAATCATTGATTTTATTTCGTAAATTGTTAAAAAAGGTAACGTTCATTCAATTGCTATTTTATTATATTATTATTATATTAAGTAAATATAACTTCCATTATTAAATACAGAAACGTACTTAAAAATATACGTAAAACAAGCAGCTCTAACTTTTAATGTTAGCAATGATTTTCGATACAAAATTTGATCTACTATTTTCCATCGCAAGTTTATTTACATATTTCAAATAAATTTTCATGTAAATCTCAAAAGTTTGACTGCAACTATCAAGCAGTCTTTTGTCTAAGCTTTCTAAGCTATTATCTTCTTTACGTTTCTCGAAATAGCTTTATGATTTTTTAAAGTTGGAATAACAACTGACACCAACGGATAATCTTCTTTAAGAGCTTTTCTGTCAATGTTAAACTTTTATGAAATACATTATTTAAAGTACGCTGCAAAGCTTTTTATTCACTTATCTTTAAATCGTTTTTCACTTTAAAATTAAAAAGTATGGTATTACTAGTCTATTTGAAAAAATGATTATGTGAAACTAGCATTGTAAGCATTTTAAATATTAAATATGTTTTGCACGACCGCTGATCATTCCGGTCCGCTATGATTATTTTTTTTTGAGTTGGTAAGTTTTATACTTTGAGTTTTCCAAACCTATGTATACGAAAAAAGCTAAAGCATACAGTAGCGATATCGTCTACTGCAGAGAATTTCAATTATGTTGCTAAATATTTACGAAGAGTTCTATAGGAGGAAAATTTTGGGAAACTCTGCTTAAATAATTTATTTTGAATTAAAATTTCTCTTGAAATCTTAACTTGGGTCAGTAACGTAGTGGTCAATCTCGTTGGCTTTCGTGACAGGTCTCACGGGTTCGAGTCCCAGAAAGAACAGCATGTTTTTCAATCGATTTAATCGATTTCTGTTCAAAGGCATGGGTGTCTGTGATATCTGAAAATTCCCTTTCTACATTTTCAATCACTAAAAAAGGGTGAATGAGAGCGATATTAGTTATCTACTTGTTTTGTCCTAGCCTTATCATTATACCCCTACACTCTTTAAAAAAAGATGTCGAGCAACTGAGTAACAAACAGTTTTATTAGAAAAACTTCTCTTAAAATACCGCCATAAGAAAACCATACACTTCGCATTAGGGGCGGACACGGATGTTTTAAAATTTGTATAAAAATATAAAAAAGTTTTTTTTTTTTTTTTAATTTAAGATTTCGACTGAAGGTGCTTGGTGGAATTTCAATATTAAATTTGAATCGTTCAAACTATGTACATTCTCACAGATTTTGTCACTAACGACCCGGGTTTCGCCTTTCGGCATCTTCAGGCATTCAAGTGCACGGATGAACTTGAACTGACGCTTAGCAAATGAAAGTTTCGTGTTTATATAAGATATAAATGCATCACTGTTTGCAAAATTTCTTGGAAAGCTCTTTTTCCAAGAAATTTTAGAAATCAACAAAGCACAGCTGCAAAGTCTTCCGATTTTAAATGAAATATCAAACTTTCCCACATCTCCACTTCTATACCCTTTATAATCATAAAATCATATAATCATAAAACCTTTGCCGACAAACAAATTATATAATTCTTGAAACTGCTCACTACTCAAATCTGTTGGCATTCCCATGGGCTCATCCTTTTCGCCAGCAATGGCTTTGGACTCAGTGATGCATTTATATCTTATATAAACACGAAACTTTCATTTGCTAAGCGTCAGTTCAAGTTCATCCGTGCACTTGAATGCCTGAAGATGCCGAAAGGCGAAACCCGGGTCGTTAGTGACAAAATCTGTGAGAATGTACATAGTTTGAACGATAAAAAAGTTATAAAATAAATAATAATAATGAAACAATAAAATAAAATAATAACAAATATCTATACCAATTTCATTTTTACCTTAAACCTTCTTCTTTATCGTAGGTACGTATTTTGCATACCAACCCTAGAGTATATATAATGTTAGCAGCGAATATCATAAAAAGAAATAGATGCTTATCAAACATGATAAAAATGAATTAAGGGTGTAGATGTTCGCTAATAGAGGCTTTTCACAACGCTCCTTTTTAGAAAACTGTGCCAACAAAGAGTGTCTTTTCATGTACCTATATGTTTTCAAAAACTGTATGGTGTTACAATCCATGGTTAGCAGAATAGGTTTAGTTTGAATGTAACATGATCCTGATCATTTTTCAAGAAACGATTGCAAGACCAACTTACACTGTGAGTAGGCGAAGGGTCAAATGTTAACATTATCCATTATCCTTCATCCACAGATTTCTTCCCGTAAAGTGTTGTACGCCGTCATGTCCTCAAATTAAATTGAATAATTACTGAGGTTTATGGTAGTAGACAAAAGGGCGTAGACTAATTGAAACCTGAAGAACCCTTTAGATACGAAACGGTTAGGGACTCGTTGCCGGTTTTTAAATTACCACCTAATCAATTTTCCATTATTAATGAAATTCATCTGCTATTTATAAAGAAGGTCAGCTAGCCCTTTTTCCTTTGAACTGAGGGTGTTTAAGACATTGAAAAGGGCAAGTGAACGTCCGCAGCGGAAAATTTAAGCCTTTTATAGACCATGTACAAGCGCATGACAACCGGTGGTAAAGGAGCAAATAATTGATTTTGCATTTTCAATTTTACCATACACTTTCTAACATATAATCTCACAATTTTTTTAAAAAAAAAATTAATCGTCTTATACTGTATTTATGCATGATCCTAAATAAAATCGTTTATAAAATATCTCGAATGAATTTTTACATTGATTCGTCGAGGATTATCAATTTTTATTATAACATTACATTGATTTAACCATAACGTCACATAAAAATCGCATTAACTAATATGTAAAACCCTAATTTTAATATTGTTATTTAATTTCAAACAAGTCTAAACAATGCATCGCACTCCTACACATATATTGAGTAACTTATAAGTAAAAACATGTATACAATTGCCTGAATAAAGGAATAAGCAGGTGCACTACTATACACACTATGGTGGCTTGGTGAACATAAAAAACATTCCATAAATATAATAGAAAAATAAATCAAATTATTAAAGTAATTGTAAAGTGTAAAATTTTATTTTTTATTAAAATAAAATTGGCACAGTTTACAATAAATAGCCAACGCGCCGTATATTTTAAATCACATCATATAAACTCAGTAAGAATGTTAAAAGTCTCACGAGGAGAATATTTATAACAAATACCCTTCCTCAAGCCTAATATCTGGAATATGAGATTGAAAAAAAAAAATGAGCTCCTTAATTCCACGTGAGAGTACAGCTCGTATCGCTAGACAACACTAGACGGCATGACGGAGACTTGTTTGAAATTGTGTGCTTATTTTTTTTGAAATATTTAATGTAGACAACGCACAAAGGTTCATGTAGACATTGCATGATTTTTAAGTCATGTTACTACGTGAATACAGAGGTTGTCGACCGCTGCCCTAGGAGAATATTCTGAGTCCGTTGTTATTTTTTGGACAGAATTTTTGATGATTTTATAATTATCTTTAAGGGTTGTTTTTGGTTGAAGAGTGCTATAACCTGTCTTGACAAGTAAGACGTCCTGGTTCGATTTCTATTGTAAAATTCCTTTGATAAGATTCTGGAAAATGTTCTTAAAATAAAATTTCTTTTAATAAAACTCGTCAAATAATAATAAGAAGAAACCAATTAATTTTGTTATATTTATCGCTTCATTACTTCTTTCATTTCTTTAAAAACTCCCACATATAATTACTTTTATTTAAATTTTACGTTTGAAAAAAATAATTATACTATATCATGTGATATTAAAAAGTAAGCTACAGATAAAGTATGCGGTTAGTATAAAGATGATTGCAATGGATGATATAATTAAAAAAAAAATATCGATGAATTAATTAATTTTAATTTTCAATTAAAACTTATAAGTTAATAACAATGTAGAGCGTTTAAATAAGCAACTTAATATTGTTTTTAAATAATACCGCTTAAGTCAAAACAATACTCTGCATCTCACCTTTTCGTGAAAAAACTACTTTGCATTGTGTTCAAAAAAAATATGAAATACATTAATAACCTAATAAAAAAAAATTCAGTGAGTTTTTAGTTTTTATTCACTCCTTCGTATTTACAATACATAGCTCCAAAACCTCATAAAGATGTTTACTTCGTTATTAAAGTATAAGTATTTTATTTTATAAAGGTCAATCAAAAGTATTATGTTATATATTTTGTATCTAATAAAATCATATTTCAGTACTACTTCTAATACTATGAAAAATTATACTGTCATGCTGTTACCTACATAACTAAATAAATATAGATAAGTACGTTAAATTAATTTTACTTGTGAATAAAATAATTCGTATTTGGTTAAAATAACTTTTTTGGATCTCAGTTTAAATCCAGATTAAATACGGTTGTATGTTCTATGTTCTATGGGTATGTGTTTTTTTTTGTAGCATACTAGCTATTTTTTATCATTTACTATAATAAGAGTTTCTTTAGAGATCCACGATATAATATTACTACAAAGATAATAATTTACATTACTTACCAAAGACTGATTTATTTTTAGGAATAGAATATTTAAAAAATATATCCTTAAAACGTTTACCAATTACATCTTTGTGAGCTTCACCTAATATCGCACATAAATCTCATTAATCCCTCAAAAATTTATTGCCTTGGCTTTGGGAATATTTATTGAGCTTCCCATTACTTTGTTTGAGCCTGTCGAAAATAATACAATTTCAAATTTATAAATAAAACGATGCTACTAACTTAAATATTTTAGTTTACCTATATTTACTATGAATTATTATAATATGAATTTATATACATAATACACTTTATTCATTAGATTTTCCTAATCACAAGCTAGTCGCTTTACTAATTACTCTTCAATGAGTCTAATACAATGGATAGAACTTTATCAATGGAATCATAAAAAATTGTTACCGCCTTTCTAGAATTATAGCATCTTTGGTCCTAGGGCGATAGATTGACACAAATCTGCAGCCGGTACTGAAGTAGGTGTATTAAGTTGAGATGAACCGTATTTCATATCGGCAGGTAGACTTTCACTTTTTCTGGGTATCAAATTACGAATAAAAATTGGTAGAGTTCTTGCTCCACCAGCTCCAACACCAGCCAACTCATTGCTGGATATCACGATTTCGCTGCCAACTCTTCCATCCTAACTATTTAAATAATTAATAAATATATGGCATTACAGCTCATAATAGCCAATGCGTTGAATATATAGGACAAGTTAAACATGAGATTTACTCGAGGAAAAAAAACATCGCAAACATTCGTGTCCAAGATTTCAAGCTTTAAATTGAAAAAAGTTTAGTCACTATTATATTTTATTACTGTGACTTGAAACCCATCTGATCGTTTCATTAAAGATCTTACTACTAGAATACAAAAATTAATTTTAATCGGACAACAGATTTTGTAAAAAAAATCAAGACACTTAAGATTTGACTTACTTGACTTACGTATATTGTTATTGTCCAATGCATAACGAATGGTGTTTGTTTTTCACAAGTATAAAAATAATGACTAGCAAACTGACATTGATCCGAAACATTATTTATACAATGTATAGAATTTTTACTTTAAAGCACTGTACTTTCTTATTTTACTTTGCTGTTTCATGGTGTCCATGGTGTATTGAAAAAAGAAAGAATCTTATAAGCAACAAAAAAAATAGTCTGAAAAGAAGTAAATGTTCTGTGACAAAATATTGCCTAATTAATTGTAAACAATGTACGTAGTTTTAATTTTCTTTTAAAACAAAACGTCCACTCACTTCCAGTTCTCTGGCAAAATTGTCGCCCCGCGGGAGAAATATTCTTCTTTCCTTTATATATATTTATTTGTTGGTATAACGTACCTGGCTACTATTTTAAATGCTTTTATTTTGTTTTTACAATGTTCTTTCGTTTTGTTTTTTTCGTTCTGTCTCGTCTTCGATTTTTAAACAGATTTTTTAATTGGATGAACTTGTGCAAGAGAACCCCACTAGCAATTTTCGAAATAATTGACTTGCGCATTTTATATGCACATAAAAATCACATTAGAATTACTTACTGTAGTTGCTTAGTTTTTTGTGTTCTTCTTTTTAACGAAAAGATAAAACAATATATTTGAAACATCTTTCAGTTGGCAATGACGCTAAATATATGAATACTTTTAATGCACTGTCTGCAAAATATGTTAAGGGTGATTCATTTAAAGGTACTTTTTCTTATTGGGATTTAATAAGAGATAACACGTGAGTTGTGCCCAACTGTTATTTTATTTTTGTTCAGTATTGTTTTACAATTCATAATGGAAAGACTTACGCCGGCACAGCTCCAACAAATTATTCAACTGTATTACGCAAATCAGCGTTTTGCGAGGAATGTTTTTCGTGTGCTTTTGCTAACATTTAGTTTAGCGATGAGGCCCATTTTTGGCTTAATGGATATGTCAATAAACAAAATTGCCGTATTTGGTTTGAAGATCAACCCATAGAGGTTCAAGAGCTGCCACTACATCCAAAAAAAACAACGGTTTGGTGTGGTTTATGAGCTGGTGGAATAATCGATCCATATTTTAAAAAAATGAGGCTGGCCAGAACGTAACCGTGAATGGCGCCCGTTATCGTTCCATGATAACGGACTATTTAGTGCCTAAAATTCAAGCCCATAATCTCCACGATACTTGGTTTCAACAAGACGGCGCTACTTGTCACACAGCCCGTAAAAGCATAGCTTTATTAAGAGAACATTTCGGTGAACAAATAATTTCACGCTTCGGACCAGTGAATTGGCCGTCTAGATCTTGCGATATAACACCTCTAGACTTTTTTCTTTGGGGCTACGTAAAGTTGAAAGTCTAAAAATTAAGCCGACTACGATTGAGGAATTTGAGGCCAACATTACTCGCATCATTACCCAAATACCAGTCGAAATGCTCGAACGCGTCATCCAAAATTGGAACTTTTGAATGGACCATGTTAGGCGTAGTTACGGCCAACATTTAAAAGAAATAATATTTAAAAAATGAATGTAGAAAATGGGTATATTTATTATATTAAAGACTATGCAATATTTTTTTTATAAACGCTTTTTTGTCGTTTGAAAAAAGTACCTCTTAATGAATCACCCTTTATTATGTATGATTGTTAAGTATTTTTTGTTTCAAAAAGATGAAAATCATCTACCAATATATCGTATTGAAACTATTGATTTATTAACTGATACACAGGCGGACCTCTACTTTCGAACATTCTACTTTCGCACAATTCGCTATTTCGTACATTTTAAAAAAATCGTTCTTTTTAGATTTTTTGGCGATAATGCAAAAATATTTGGTTTCGGCAAGTAACGGCTGGTTTGCCAAATTTAAAACGAGGTATTATTATTATTTTCGTAATATCAAACTCATTGGAGAATTGGCTGATTCTGATAGAGATGCTGGAAAAAACTTTATTTCTTCATTGTCCAAAATTATTGAAAATGGAGAATATACCCCATGTCAAATATTCAATGTAGATGAGACTGGTTTATTTTGAAAGAAAATTCCTAATCGTAAATTCTTATCAAAGGAAAAATCAGTTTCCCCTGGGCACAATCCTTCTAAAAACTGATTGACATTGCTTCTTGGTGTAAATTTAACTGGTGATTTAAAATTGCTGCTAATTTTAGTTTATCGAGCAGAAAATTCTATAATATTGAAAGGGAAAGATAAATACAACTATTCTTGACAAGTTTATTGAAAAAAATATTTTTTATCCAATACATAAGTAAATTTTGATAAATAAAAATTTTAATGGACAATTTTTGGTGTTTTTTTTACATCCCTCTACTTTCGAACATTCAACATTCGCACAAAGTTTTCAGGAACCAATTGTGTGCGAAAGTGGAGATCCGCCTGTATTACATACTTTAAAAAGTTGTAAAATTGACAAATATACATTTATACACAATTTGACTTATTATTTGATTTTTTCTCTTTATTACATTAATGAGCCACTGACATCAGTTCATGAAATGATATTAACAGAATTTTATAGATCGTCTATTATACATTCTTCTTCATAAAATGTTATATTGAATACGTTTATTAATCTTACTTAATATGTAGTTGCGTTACTTTGAATATTTTAGGTTTCTACAAAAATAATATACATAATTTATGAGCCGTCATAGCTGACAGGTTCCATTATAAATATCTTGGTTTCAAATTTCATAAGATTCAAATCCCATGAGAGCCTATTTTATTGTTAAATTTTTTATCCATAAATAGTGTTGTCTGTAAAGTTTTCAAAAATCCTCTTCAGTTTATCCAACGTGCCTAGTGACGTAGCATATAGGAAATTGGAAAAATGCCCCGGGCGGCAATTTTTTGAGGGTGGCATTTTTTTAATAGAAAATAGAAAATTTCGAACGTAGTTATTGCCAACAGAATCAATGTAAGCTTGATTTTTCTTCACCATGCTTTATTTCTTCTTTTCTGTGCTTTGTAACTAACTGATAAAAAAACATTTTTTTGTAAGAAAAATATTCGTTTGCATATAATATAAACTCTTAAAATAATAATTTGTCATGTTTTTTTATAATAATAATTAAACCTCATGAATTTATGACACATCAAACACCACCTGTGGCTTGATTTGTTGATATCGAAATAAAAAAAACGATATTTAAATGTATTTAACACTTCCCGTACGGTGCTAAAAATACTTTTGATATGTGACCATTAAAGAACAAACTGAAAAACATGTTTTTTTTTTAATATACATACGTCCTGGGTTTTCACCGTCCAACAAGGGCGAGCAACATATCGAAAGTTTTTTTAGCACCGTAGGGGAAGTGTTAAGTATGTGCACATAAAAAATGGCACCCCTATTGCAATTGAACATCCTTTGCTTTATAATAGTTAACGGTTAAAAAATTACTCTCAATCCACCACTAATGTAAATTTCAAATTATTTTTGCAGAGAAAATGGGGGGTGCTAAAATCAAGGGCCACCCCGGGTAGCATAACCTTTTGCTCCGTCACTGGAGGTACTTAAATTAGCTCGATATTTGCAAACTACCAATCATTCCTAGCTATTGCGCTCACTGTACTTTTAACAATAAAAATATTACGAAACACATCTTCTTTATGATAAAATACACTCAAAGTCATGTGGAATCGATTTAAAAAAGATAGTGTTGAGTTTCTTAGTTTACGAAAAATTGCAGAATATGTGATTCACCAAAGTATTAACCAAACAGTGTTGTATGAGTTTTTTATTCTTTGTTTTTAAGCCTTGTCATCTTTATCCAAAACTTCTTTTGATCGATTATCGTTTTCACGATCAAAAAACTGTCACATAAACATAGACAAAAAAATGACTTCGCTACAGATACCGCAGATTAACTTTATTTTGATATAAAATAATCACACTTTATCATTTACAGAAGGTACACTTCTATTTTGATATTAACTTTCGATAAAATTTTCGTTTTGTATAATTTAGTAGTAGAATGTGTTCAGTCGTCTGTTAGGACATGTATTTTTAGCATTTTTTGATGTATGCTAATTTTCTTAATACATGCTAATAAATGTAAAATTGGTAAAATATGCGAATATATGTTAAAATTACAAATAAATGTAAAATAAAATATAAATATTGAACGAAAGCGTTGGCCGCGTTTGTTTTTTAATGTTTTCATAAAGAAACGTAATGTTTGGAATGATATGAGCATTTATTCAAGACACTATTAAATAATATTAAAAGTGGATCCACCCCAGATATATTACAATTATTGATGTCGACAACAATTCAACTCTCTGTATTTTGCATTGGTCTATCTCATAGATTCTCAAACATAATTCACCCACTACCCCCTTTTCAGAAGAAAATGAGAAAAGGCCCTCCTGGACCTTTTTGAAATTAAATAAAACATAAAATTAACGCAATGAATGGAAATTTGTAAAAGGTGTGTAATTCATCATCATCTTATGCGACTGAAACCGTACCTGTCAATGTTTCTTTGTTTTAAAAATCTAGTTTTGACCGTTTGAGAATATTTTCTAATTTTAAAGGTCGTAAGTGAACCCCCTACATTCTTCAGGCTCAGAATGGCTTCCTTAGTTTCTTCCAGTTCCTCCAGGGGGTCCGTTGGGTCCACTCTGTCTATCTAAAGCACATGACACGCACGCACACACATTCTCTTTTTCTAACAGCACATGCACAGTGTTGATTGGTTTTGATAGGTAATTTTTTTTAATTTGTATAAGATAGATTTTTTCATTCAATACAAATAAAGTTTTAAAATCTATGGTACTTGAGAACCTTTATACATTTTGAAAGGCAATAAAAAAAGTTAACAATCTTTTGAGGTCTTTACTCTATTTAAATAACATATAAGACAGATGCTTCGGAAGATCGACGGAAATTGTTTCATCGGCAAAATCAAAGAAATCCATCAAATGATGTGTAAAAAAAATAACATATATTTACAATACAATTTTGTCATCGCTTGCACTATTAAGCTTAAAAAATCATGAGTTTTGAATTACTGGCAGTGCACATGCATAGAAATATTAGATTAAATATTTTTTCGAATAAGAAATACTGCGGTCTCGGGACGCGGGAATTTTCCAAGACATGATGATTTTATGTCTCGAGTCCCGGGATATGAAATAATCCGACACTTCAGAATCTTCTGTTATTGCCAATGTTAGGCTTGTTCACAATTATTATGTTGAAATAAATCTATCCATATTGTGAATCAATTCCGTATGATTGAATACGTTGAAAATGCTGTGGGTGGGCATGCTTTGTATTCCTTGCCAGTACTTTGAATAACCCACTCACTTGACTAGTTTAAATACTTCCTGCCGTATTATTGAACCGAACATCTATGTTAACAAAACAATAATTTTGATATCATAAAAAATCTATATAAGCCAAGAAGTTTACATAAAATGACAATAATAAACGTACCTTTACTGAAAAAATTACCAGTATATTAAAAAAAAGTGAGATTTTTTTATGAGAAGGCTATTAAAAAAAATTCGACTTTTCACCGTTCGTGTTACATAACATAACCTCATATTACGAACATTTTACGGCTATTTGATCGAAATATGGGGAATAAAAAACATTTGCATAATCATAAAAATCGACCATAAAAAGTGCCAATAAAATTTACAATGAAACCGCGTACCTAAAAATGTATCATATTTCTTCAGACTTGCTGCGCTAGCATTATGGTCTGGAGTTTAACGATTTTTTTTAACAATCGACCCTATACTTAAAATTTAAATTTATTTGGATAGAAATTCACTCATATACTTTTCACACGTCTCGCAACAGACGCGCAATAATTTTTTAATAAAAATATTTATTGTAAAAGACTTTTACCGGATATTGAAAAAAAAAATCGTTTTCAAACATAATAAGACAAGTTGGTTTCCCACCACCACCCGTTGTGTATATGCAGCCAACGTTTAACGGCCGCCTTCCACAACGCTATCGACAGAAAAAAAAGAAGTTTACCCTTCACGTTCATGGCCCGATCAGAACTGCACGGGACTGATTTTGAACCGTGCACTAATGTGCTTAAGAGAGAAAATAATAATAAAAGTGTGACTAGCTTAGCCACTTAAATCAATAAGTATCTTGTGTATAGTCCGTATACATAATGACAATAAGACAATGAATTAATAATATTTTTCATAGCCAGGAGTGGGCTCAAAGGGGCTCGCTCAAGCCCTTTCTTAAATTGTACTAAGGCTTGCGAGTCTTTTGTTAATTTTAGAGAAAACAATATTTTCAGATCAAATTATACAACTGCGATTTCTGACTTGCATATTATCTACGACAGCTTCAGAATACTCAGTAGTACATTTTTAGTGATTTAGATTGATTTAGAAGTTTACGGTTAATTGCATATTGTTACATAATATAAGTGTATTAAGTAATAATAGATTGCTTATTTAAGTATTGCATATAATTGCATAGGAGTGATAAAAATATTCAACAACACCGATAATTGCCTTGAGAATAAGCGAGTCCCTTGTTAAGGTATTGGCAGCCCACCGCTGTTAATAGCCGGTGTTAATCAATGCTAGTGAGTCTTTGTTTCCTCGGTTTTGTTATCAAGAGCTTGGAATCTCAAATGGGAACATTCGATTAAAATCATTTTTTGAATTTCTATCCATTGTGATTTATGTGATATTTAAGCACTTATCCCACATCTCATATATATACGATCCGATTCGAGTCTACGTAGATGGAACGATAACTTAAATACAGCCTTTTTTATTATATTTCTCTGAATTACAAATAATTACCTTTTGAATAATTTCAAAATTTGAACGTTATGTTCTGATCTTTCAACAAAGGTTTTCATATACAATCAAGCCTTTTTATACACTGTAAAAAGATTCCACAGAAAACCGTGTAAAAAAGAGATAGAATTCATAAAAAAAGTTGAAGATTGGTTCCCTGAATTTTGAAAAATCGTGCTATTTAAAAAAGAACAACATTGTGGTTTTATAAAATCTTGGTAATAATAAAGACTAAATATGTTAATGAAACAAAATATTATTCATAATTTGTATTTTAATAATGACAAAATAGTACTTTTCATCACTACTATTATATACAGGGACTCTTATGAGGAACTGGACATAAATCGTTTTCGTCGCTAAAAAAATCTGACACGAATAATGTGTTTGGACTAATGAAGCCTTTTTTGTTATTACTGTGTTATTGAATTTATTGTTTTTAGAAAGTCAGTTATTCGCTACTGTGTTTTTTGTGTCCTTTGAATAATAAAAGAAAATATAGTTCGTGTAAAAATATAGTATTTGTTATTTTAAGTGGACCGTGTTGTTTCAAAACCGTGTAAAAAAAGTTGAGTTTACAGTAAAGATTGAATAAATTGGTTTAATAGACTGGAGAGAGTCATTAGAACGTTGCATTGTTTTCAAAAAGCAAGTAACGTAGCGATGATAATAGACAATTTTGTTTTGAAAATCATTTATTGATCTACGACAAAACCTTACGGAACAACATGCGGAAGTGTTGAGCGCAAATAATAAATAATCTCAAATGATCAAAAAATATTATTATCGTTACGTAAATTATGTGAGTTGGATCAGTTGGAATACTCAACTGATCTTCAGTTATGTTAAAGAGAAAAGGCGTCGTTTTATACTTAGAAGCATAATAGGTGTGTGAGAAAACCGTTAGGGATAATCAACCACGTACCTTTCGATGTAGGGTATGTATGATCAGACTGTATTTTCGCAGTCGTTACAAACCATACCAATTTTTAAGTAAATTGACAATTACAAGTAAAGCTTTATTTTTTATTTATCATAAAATTCAATCTCTTGGCAAAAATTAAAATGCTATCATCTTCTTAATGTATTATCAAATTTTACTATATCGTATAAGTTTTACCCGGCCAGTGGAAGAAAGAAACGGAAATGATTGTCATAAGCGACAGCATACTATAATATTATATTGTCACTGTTCTGGCAGAAGTTGGTAAGCAACAGATTGATAGTTCTGTGTAAACAGTAAATTAAATATGTCAGCTTTAAGGATCAAACTTCTACCATCAATACTTTCGATGGTTTCGACGGTAGCTTTGTGGAAGTTCATTTTAATACAAAATTTAAATTAACTTTGATTATTCCACGTATTGTTTTACTAACTGTGACACGTGTTTCGCCTATTTCAGAGGCATCTTCATCTTAAAACTCTTAACAAAAAAGAAATATTATTAAATAATATTCTTAATAAGACAGGTTGTTCGCCATTACTTACATTATTTCCAATTAAAAGAGTAATCACCAACCTATCTGATTGATTGCAGCTCATTAGTTTAATAGTTTGTAAATTTTAACGTCATTAGTAGTATGATTATATTTGTTTGCTTTGTTTCGATTCTATAATCCCCTCCTTGCTTCCCTTAAAAAGGAAAAATACCAATCTGATTGATTTCAACTCATTAGTATCATTATTTGTTTGCTTTATTTCGATTTTATCACCCCCTCTTTGCTTCCCTTAAAAGGAAAAAAACCCAAACTCCATTTTGTAATTTCATAATTTTAAAATGTTAGAATCAATCTTACTTCATTACTTAAGCAAACTTTGCGATAGTAAGTCTGAAGATGCCTCTGAAAGAGGCGAAACACGTGTCACAGTTAGTAACACAATACGTGGAATAATCAGAGTTAATTTAAATGTTCTACTCTACCATCAATACTTTATGTTACATAGATAATTATAATTTAAAAATATAGATGCATTAAGGCCGATCTGACATAAATAAGAGAACGAACTTATATAGTCAATGCAACTACTGAGTTATTCCAGACAAATAATTGATATCAAAGAATGTCATTGTATACTTCACACATTGTTTTCAAATTCGAATCGTTCAAATTATGTACATTCACACAAATTTTGTCACTAACGACCCGGGTTTCGCCTTTCGGCATCTTTAGGCGTGCACGGATGAACTTGAACTGACGCTTAGTAAATGAATGTTTCGTTAATACTTTCGATGGTTTCGGCGGTAACTTTGAGGAAAAAAACCCAAAACTCCATTTTGTAATTTTATAATTTTAAAATGTTAGAATCAATCTTGCTTCATTACTTAAGCAAACTTTGCGATAGTAAGTCTGAAGATGCCTCTGAAAGAGGCGAAACACGTGTCACAGATAGTAATACAATACGTGGAATAATCAAAGTTAATTTAAATTTTCTATTGAATGTTTCGTGTTTATATAAGAAATAAATGTATCATTGAGTTTAAAACCATTGCTGGCGAACAGGATTGCCCATGGAAATTGCCACAAATTTGAATGGTGAGTAGTTTTAAGAATTATATTTATTTTTTTTGTTGGATTTTTTTCAGTTTCTTTTTCTAGAACGAAGACGATTTGAAAGACATTTTACATTAATAGTCCGACATTGCTTACCGACAAATAGGATGTTTTTTTAAATAAATGATTATTGGAAGTACGTTTCTTTTAATCTTTTATATAAGTATATAATAATTTAATAAAGCTTTGTCTAAGAAGTTTTTAAAGTAAAATCACTATCACGCCAACGGAAGTTTTACCAACGATGTATATTTCACCAAATATTAATTCCATACTTTTGCTAAACTTTTTATGAAAAACTGAAATTATCTTGATGGTGGAAATATTTAAAATTAGTTTTTTGATTAAGTAATTAACTATTTTCTGAATATTATTAAACTTAGGTTTGTCTTTTTAAACTCTACAGCGTTTAAATGCCTGTTATATTTACTTAACTCCAATAGAGCTTAAAGCTAATAAGATTATAGTTTCGATTTTGAATAACCAAATTAATTAAAAATTGCAGATTTTACATAGAATACAACAACTTTAAGACTTTTATCGTATTTTTATATTATGAAGAACTTTATTTCCATTTAAAATGATATTCACTGGCTGAGTAATAGATTTTTTTCAGTTTATATATTTATTTTAAATCTGTAGGATTTAAAAAAATCATGCTTGCCTTAAAACAATATTGATTTCCCGGCATAGATTAATGTATATTAAAAACCTTTTTATGTTTTTTATGATACAATTATACTAATAAGCAGATATATGTTCTATATATTCCATTAATAAAGTAACGATATTAGACAGTAAAGAAGTCAAGACAATTTATCACTAAATATGATTATACCTAGTAAATAGCGAAGAATAGTAATCATCTATTCTATTATCACTAATCGATGAAGTCAATTAACTCATTAATCAAAATCACAAAGCTATTTTTACGAGATTCAAATTGTTTTTACATTAAAATAGAAAAGTAACCTTTTCCTCGATTAATAACTAACTGTGAAGCCAGGTTCTTCTCTTTAAATTTGAGTTTGCAAATGTTATCATATAAACTAAAATTAATTTCTGTAAATTCTTGGTCTAAAGATGTTATAAGAATTAAAAAAAGAAACAATGAATCGTAAAACTTCATTACAATTTTACGAGGTTATTTCTCCCAAACTATTTAAGGGAAATAACTTTTTTTATATGTCTTTTTAATGATATTGTTATGGCAACACAACAAAAAAAACAACTGTGAACGATTGGAGAAAAAATAAAAATTAAAACAAAAAAAAACAAAAACCATCATGCTATGTCGTTAATTACAAATATGTTTTAATTTATTGCACTAATTACGCCAAAGTAACTCAAGCATATATAATACTAATAAACAAGAAAATCACACATTTGGGCCCTCTAGAGATGAAATGAGCCAACTAGTAATATGGTTAAACTTTCTTGGACCTTTAAGTACAATTACGTCTTTACTTGGTGTTTTGGTTGATTGTATATTTTTATTTTACGGAGATAACACTGTTGCAATGTGTATTTGCTGAGGTTACTTCACTTTTACGATACTTTATGACGTCCAGAATATTACAACGCATCTAAAAAAAAATCCTAAATACCACTTGGCTCACTTCACCTTTAATGGGCCCATTTGATAATCAGAGAAGGTCCTGCTTTTTTTAATAGAACTATTGAATATGATTTATTATCTTATGATTTACTGTTTCATTACTTCTGTTAAAATACTACATGTTGTGTGTTGGATTAGTTGTACTTTTCATTATCAATTTTTCTCCAAGCATTATTTTTAATTACAGTTGAAAGGTGTGCCAAATTTCTGTCCATCACTGGCTTAGGACAAGATACACAAGAGTGTGAGTGCAACATTGTTGTATATGTGAGGGTCGTATTATACGGGCGTTATCTAAGCTCCAAAAAGCACAAACGTCAAAAATATTTCACATTCGTTCCAATCAATGAGAGCGCTATTCCGGGGCTCGCGTTACGTCATACAGACTCCAATTATTGTACGTCACTGGGGTATTGGACACGCAAACCCGTTGCGTAGCGGTCACGGGGTTTCACCGTCGCGCAATAGCTTAATTTTGAAACCAATTAAATTATCGTTACTTTAATAATACGCATCATAATAACAAGATAAGAGCAGGTGTTATTTGACAAATTAAATATGCATTGTCGATTTAAACTTTTTAAATCATATCTTCTCACATTGTGGCATACAACTGCACACGCATCACTAATTTACCGTTTAAAACAGGGTTGCCAGAAGTCCCGATTCAATCCGGACTGTTCTGAGTTCAACTGATAAATCCTGAAGTCTAACTCAAGGACGTAGCAAAAGTACAATTCGACTGTGGAAAGGAACGTAGTGGAAAGGACGTAACCCACAGTTTTTTCAAAAAAGTTTTTATTCGATAATCACAATGTATACAACTTAATATACTAATAGAAAATTTAAATTAACTTTGATTATTCCACGTATTATGTTACTAACTGTGACACGTGTTTCGCCTCTTTCAGAGGCATCTTCAGACTTACTATCGCAAAGTTTGCTTAAGTAATGAAGCAAGATTGATTCTAACATTTTAAAATTATGAAATTACAAAATGGATTTGGGTTTTTTTCCTTTTAAGGGAACCACGTGTCACAGTTAGTAACACAATACGTGGAATAATCAAAGTTAATTTAAATTTTCTATTAAAATGAGCTTCCACAAAGTTACCGCCGAAACCATCGAAAGTATTAACTTAATATACAGTTTAAAATCAGTAAATTAACTTTTTTCATGGTTTTTAATTTGATCCTAAGACCAACAGTCTTCTTTTGTCTTCAATCAAAGAGCAATGTCACAAAAGAAACATTCATAATATCTGTAAGCGCTCTTCAACCAATATTTACGATTAACCCCTGGTCAAAAAGTACATCGTAAGAACGCTAAATGCCACCGATAAGTATTACTTATTACATTTCGAAACTAGATAATATTTTTTTCTGATTCTCCAATAAAAAGAAGAATAAACAAAAGATCTGTACTGGTACCATAAACAAACTAACCACAGGAGGTCAACCAGCTATCTAATGACAGTTCAATTATCGAACATTATTAAATAAATATTCATTTTTAAATATCGAATTTCCACTTAATCTAATTTTGATTATAATTTCTTGGGACGCCATCTCTGTCCCGTGGGATCAAACAGTGAGATAAAATAACCTCAAAAGACCTTGAAAAAGTTAAGTGACGTAAATTGAAAATTAAATATTTACCTCGTTGAGTTCGGTCTGAAAACAATGCAATCAGGAGAGTGCAGAATTTTCTATTTCGCTTGTAAAAATAATATGGGTTTTTATCTCAATTCAATTTTTGTCTCTTTTATTTCTATGAATGATGTTATTTATATATGAATAATTATCACAAGCAGTTCTTGTAGAAAATCTTCTGTTGAGATACCTCCATTAGGAGGTCGTATGCTCTCTATCAGGAGCGGACATGGATTAAAAATAAAGTTTTGTCATTGCCCTGCATCTATATCCTTACTCTTTTCGGCTGTGAGAGGTTGAGTAACTAAGTAACAAGCGATTCTCGTAGACAAAAATATGTCAAGATAAATAAGAGACCATATTCTTCAAATTTGGGAGCGGACATGGATTAAAAATAAATTCTACAATAATATATAGAATTCGGAATCTCGTAAGAACACTCACAAGAATAACTCACAATTAATAATAGCTTGTATCAATCGTGATCATAAAAAATCACAATTAATATAAATAAGCAAGATGTGAAAAAAAAATGTAGTGACTTTGTAGTATTTGTATCCAAGACTAGATCTCTCACCCTAGGCACAGAGAGAGAGCGAGACATTTACTTACCAATATTAATCTTTTACATTTGTTTTCTATTAATAGAATCTAAAAATCTATTTTTGTTTTTCGAATAGAATAATTAAATAGTAATAAAAAATATTTGGCATTACGTGGCAGCGGGAAGCAAAAATACATTTTCTAACAATAATGAACTTTTAATTAGACCATTTTTAAGTAAGTAAGTTTTTCTCTGTGATTAATTTTAACGTAGCGATATTATGTAATAATGTTGTGTATTGCATTAAAACAAAATATTTTCATTCGCTCAACTTAAAAATACTTTAGTAGCAACACAAAAAAATGTTTATGAATTATGACCCTCGTAATTATTTTCTTTCCATCGTTGCTATTTATAAACTATATTTAATTACATGCATAAATCAAAAACCAACGATTTTGAAACTCTTTAAATAAATATAATTGTTGTTTGTAAATTATCCTGTTTATTACGCCGAATGTATTTATATCTGAGCTCTAAAATCAAAATCAGATTATAAGTATAATAAATCATTATGAAATAATATCCTTTTGGACAGGTGCAGGACTTTTTTAAAGCAGGGTAACTTGTAAATATTATGTAGATATGACTCGAACAATGTAGTAAACATTAGTAACAATCAAGCCGCAATGCACCTCCATACAGTCCGTCCCCACGCCGGCCCATTTGGTTGGGCTGACATAATCTCAACAAAGGCAAATCTTAAAACATTTTCAAAATGTAAACTTAATGTAGGTGTGGTGAAAAACGAGGTGGAGAGTCAACAAACTTACAATCATCTGATACAATACTAGACTATCACTACAAAACCAATTAAGTAACAAGACATTCACGCTGTCCTATGAAAAGCGAGCGCGAGATATTTACATTTTTTAAAACTATTATTCACTGTCGTATAAACAATGTAAACATATTTATTACGCTTTGGAATATGCCCTTTAAGGAGGATTTAATACAGTATCGACTGGTGGTGGGTTCAAAGTGCAGTACTTTAGGGAGTTTTGTGTTATAAAATAAAAACATACAGGTTAAAAATACGGCTCAGTAAGGCGACGCAGGAAATTTCTACATATATTTAATATCAGAAAGAGTTGTTGGTAATTAACCGACACTCCGTGGCAGGTTTAATTTGACATAAGTCGTATAAAATAAATCTAATTTTAAACTATAGGGAGCTACCATGGATATAAACGTTGCTCTTAGAAAGAACGTACGAATGACTTTTTCATTTATTTCATTTGATATTGCGGCAAGAGTGTAATGATTTATTTGAGTAATAATCACCTCTAATAACACGGTTTCTCTAAAAAATAACAACGAATAAACTGTGAGAACTTAAGGAATTATATTATCAATGATTTATAAACCAATGTAAAATAGGGCATTTTGCAGTACTTTTATTGACACGTCTGCAAGATAAAATAATTAAAAAAAGTATTTCAAACAAAATATTATTGGAAACCTTTTTAATTCACTGTTTTCAAATAACTTTTTCCGAATTATACAATCTCAATAAATTATTTAACGCATTTTTATAATTATTTAGTTACAAAAATGTATAAAATAACCGAAATTAAAAACACAATAATATTTTAATTTTATATCAGTATACTTATTTCATAAGCTTAACAATTTATATTATATTGTAAAAAATATTTAATAAGAATCTTTTATGTATCGTATAATAAGTTATTGATTTGTTAGAAGGAATTCAAAAACCTTTTAGATGATATAGTATGTACAAAAGAACAATAGAAAAAGAATGGAACGATTTATTTTTTTAACTAACCCAAAAAAAACATTTCAGTGAAATTATGTGTTTAGTGAAAACCGTAAATCTGCTCATTTTTTTACATTTATCGAACAGTTATTTCGAAAACTATTAGAAGAATTGTTTGGGCGTACGAAGAAAAACAAGTCGTATTTTTTGCTATAACTCAATCAAAATAATATTTTCAATAATTATTGAAGCTTCGTGAATATCAAAATACATTGTGATTATTTAAACATATAAAAAAACGCCTTCAAAGATAATTTTTCGTATTAATACATGTTATTACTAATCTGGTATAATACAGACAAAAATGATTAAGTATTTTTTTTATAACAACATATTTGACAATAATTATCATTTTACTTATATGTATACGGTAATAAATATTAAAGTATTAATTTAAAAATAAACTGTTAATATTTTAAGAAATGTTTAACTTACCACAAATATGTATATTCCACTTTATGTAAATCCCTTTTGCTAACTATTTTTATCTTTCCGAACATTACTGTCGCATATCAATTCAATATCGGAATCACTAGATCTCAATATCATCCTAAGTTCATCAACATAGCTTATACATTATAAATAAAATATTAAAAAATGTTTTCTTTGAGCTGAAACTATTTTTTAGAAATAATATTGTAACACATTTCTTCGGTTGAAATCGAATTGTTTTTAAGGTGTCTGTGTTTAACGCATCACCCGCGAGTTTTCCGTCCGCGAAATCGACGGTAAGTTAAACACGTAGATACGAAACCGTGTTGTCCGCTATCTACACTGACGTATGACGCCGACGAAAGCCCGCTTACCACTGGACGTAGTTCGCGAGTACACTCTACGTTGATAAGGTAGACGGCGCGATTCTGCGCAAATCTCCGTATGCAATAATGCTATACTAATTTACACATGTTGGGCGCGAGGTGGGCCATTGTTAAAAATTCCCCGGCTTAATTTTGCCGGCCAAATTGGGATTAATAGGTGTAACGGCTTTGCCCGAAATGTACCCGCTTTCCAAATTACTCGACAGGTCAAAACTTTTGAAATGCGAGCTTCTCTCTAAATATAATGACAAATTCTCATTGGTCCATTAAAAAATACTTTATATAACCTTTAATTCACCTTCACGTACCTCATTAGTCTGTAATATAAATTTTAAAATTATGTCATTTTTATCAAGACATATGTATGTTGTCATTTGATATGCGTAACAGTGTATTTATTATAAACAATATTCAAAAGCAGACATTAATTATATCATATAAAGGTGAAGTAACGCCGTTAGCTTCCGTGCAAGAACACAATATAAGTCATGGATGTTTGTGTTCCAGTGGTGGATTACACGCTAAGGAGGCACTAGGTGCAATAAAATTTGGAGAGCCTATTCAAATAACATAAAAGTATTGCAAATTTCCAAGTAAAAAGGGAAAACATCTTGAAAACCGAATAGATTTTTTTGATATATGCATATTTTGAGGCCTCTAAGATTTAAAGGTTCCAAGCGCACGCCTCGTGCACTTATGGTGTAATCCGCCCTATTGTGATGCTTAAAAACTCTATTCCAATTCTTAATTGACGGGATGTAGTGAGAGTGATTAGCCTACCATTAGTCATTTCCTAGCCTCTTCGAAAAAAGAAAGTTTGGGCATCCGAGTAACAAGCAGTTCTCGTAGAAAAACTTTTGCTGGGATATCTCCATAATAAGGCCATATGCTCTACATTTGGAGTGGACATGGATTAAAAAAAACTTTAGTAAAAATATTTACAAAGAAGTGAGTTCCGGCACTTTTTGTTTCATTACTTAACTCTTCCCACGTCAACATTTTCTATGAAATACATATACATATTAAAGCTATAAAAAATGCTTTTTAATTTTTGTCGTCTCATGATAGAACAGCATGCGATATCTGTCAATTGAAATCAATAATTTTATCAAAAGAATAGGAAAACACTCCATGCAATTGTTATGGATTATAATCTTTACTGAAACACTGTTTAAATGTTTGGTTCAACTTTTATTTCCATATGTCATATTGTACACTTTTATATAAATCACTAATCTTATAATCGAATAATAGCAACGTGAGTTTCAAGGCGTCTCTACTGGATCGATGACCGGTCGATTTGAACTCTTGAATTGAACTGAATGGGAAGAGAGTAGGATATCGGTTTTGGGCGTTGAAAGGTTATTGTTGCAATTATAGTATGTCATACAGTATTAACATAGTACTCTATGACAAGATGTCGAGTATACATAACACAATCTATAAAAAATGACAACAATGTATAAGAAAAAAAACATTTTATCGTTAAATTAAAAATCTCTATGGCAGTCGGTTTTTCTCACACTGTCTGAATGAAAACCAATTGCTGGACAATAGATAAAGCATTTTAAAAAAATGGTTAGGACAGCTAAACGTCTAACGAAAACTTGCGTTAGCAGTTACCCAACGAAGGACGAAACCGTTGATCGAAAAGAAACGTGCGATTGATTTATTATTTGTTGAATCAAAAGTTATTATTGTAAAACTATGCATGCATTTGAATATAAAGTTAATGTTTCGTAGGTATAAGATATGAAAACATATCATGGTTTTAACAGTCAATAATTAATCGTAGAATCTACATAAATAAAAATAAAAGACATTCGGCATCAGACTGATTAAAAATAAATCCAAGCAGGACTATTTTTATAAAATTTAAAAACATTTGGTTATAAAATATGACAATAATTTATAGATGATTAAAGAAACCATAAATTAATTAAATTAGGTTGCCTATAGTTAAAATATAAAACTTCTATATAATCAGGGGTGGGCTGAAGGGGGCTAGGAGGGGCTCGCGCGAGTTCCTTGTTAAATTTTAAAACAATATTCTCAGATAAAATTAGTATGTTACTGCAATTTCTGAGTTATATGTATATTATCTACGACAGCGCCAGTATAAAGAGTAAAACATTTTAGCCATTAAGATTGATAATTTTACGGAAAATTTCATATTGTTTCATATTATAAGTGTATCAAGTAACAATCGATTGCTTATTTAAGTATTACATATAACTGTATAGGAGTGATAAAAAAACACTCTTTCCCCACAACACCGAGAATTGCTTTGAGATTAACCGAGACCCTTGTAAGCGTATTGGCAGCTCACCGCTGTCTGTAATTTAAAAATAAACTTCTTAAAAAAATAATTTAGTACGAAAAATGTATAGAACTAAAAAATAGTTACTTAACATTTATTAAAAAAATAGCGAATATATATTTTTACAATATACATATGAGCCATTTAAATAGTAGCAATAACAATTTATCTTATTTAAAAATGTATATAACAATGATTCTCACCAGAACTTAGTAAAAGTGGGAATGAGGAAAAAATGGAAAGAATTTCATGAATTTAATGTTTGCTAGTAAATAAAATATATGCAGAGCGGAGATAAATTAAAAGGATATAAACATTATAAAATGTTATTTTTTCTTTTAAAAAATTGGAATGGCATTTTTTTATTTTACTATGTTATTTAAGATTTATTGTTTAAATGCAGGATTTAAAAAAATGTTATGTCGAATGAATGGTTTTTAAGTAACCAATGCTTTCCGAATGAAGATAATTTGTTAGACAATAATAATAACAAACAAACAATATTTAAAACAATAACATTCAACTGTTTTTATTCTGTTACTTAAAAAAAAGTGAAATATATACAAATACATAAATTGTGTGTTCTTTTTTTTGAAGAAGCTTTGAAGGCTTAAACTTCTTATCCATAAGTTAAAATGATTTTTTTATTGAATGCTATGTTTCAAATTGTAAGAAAATGAAAGCTATTATATTTGTTATTTTTGTAGATTTTTTTTTAAATCCGTGTTATAAGCTTTATGGTGTTTACTTTCAATTCGTGACGGAAGACAGTGTGATTATAAAAATAAAGCATGATTTTTTTTACAAATTCAATAATTTTATCAAATGATCAGGACCGGTTTGGCTCATCATAATAATTATTAGCTGAAGCATTCGAATAATAGAAAAACTATTGCTAGCTAGACTCTTAATTAAGCATTCAAAGGTTGGTCAAAGCATTCCTAATGACACTTTTCAATCAACCAAATTCTGTAAATTGTAAAAAGAGTGCTAGTAACACCCATACCCCCATAATATATAAATAGTTTCCTATTTACTTTCTTTCCATAGACTAGTTCATCTCAACTATTCTTTTAATAACTATATCAAACATTGTTTACATAAGTAAGTCGTGAATATTTGTTCTTATGATATCGTAAGGAAAGAGAGTAGGGAATAGGATAAGACAATTAATTAGCTAATAGCTATTTCTTCGCTCTATTTTCAGGATCTGCGGTGATATTCTCGCGTATTTCAGAGATCACTCAAAATAATGCACGTAGGAATAGCACCGCAGAACGAAGGAAGACATGACGTATGAAGAAATGAAAGCATCCCTGACGCCAATGCACTGTAGAAAAAATCCATAAAACTCGAAAAGATGTAACTCAAAAACGAATCATTACAACAACAAACAAATTGATTATCCCATTTGGGGACAACCCAAACTTGAAGTCAGACATTAACGGAAAAGAGATTTATTATATAATTTTAATTGATAACTTTTTTATTCTACCAGTGAAATGACAAAGTTATCAATTTTTTTAAGTAAAATCGAGGAAGAATGAGCAATACCGAAGTCAAAAACAAAAACATTGTGTGCGTATAACGAAGTGGATCATCAAAAACTAAGAATATCACCAAAAGATAATACTTTCGTTTGCTATTTATGAAAAGCGACCAGGATACATGATAAATTCAAAAAACTGTAGTGTTTACATTTTAATGTTTCTTCATTTAAAACAGGCTCCTATTTATTTATGTATTTATTTAATAAACATTGCACAAGGTTGACAAATTATAAATTTCAAACTTTTACAGTGGAGAAAAAAAATATTACGATTTAATATTAAAATTAGTAGAAAAAAAAATGGCAAGGAATTCAACTGAGTAAACTCCGGCGAACTCTACTTTAATACATAAAAAATAGTATTCGTCGGAACTCACCCACGTCTACGTGGAATATGTCGACATCCGAAGCAATATTGTTGAACACCGATAAGCTATTATTAACTCGATGTCTGCCAAAGACGGGATATCTCGTAAAATTTTTCGTGCTCAACACGCTAGTTACGAATTAACTCGTCAATAACTAATTAAATTAATAATTGCAAATTATAGCCGGCGCACTTTTTTCTACGGCAGCTAAGAGGTTAAAGAGGCGAGACACGTGTCTCAGTTTATAACACAAAATGTGGAATAACAAAGTTATCAAATTACATTTTATATAAAAGCAAATTTCCACCCCGAATTCATATAAAATATTTTTTAAATACTCACCCTTACACATGTTTTGTCGGAAATATAATGAAACAACCATAAATACAGATAGGACAAACAAATAGGACACGATTAAATAAAATAATAAATACAACTTTTTAAGCATCGTTATTTAAAAAAAAAGTGGAAATATTTTCGCAATAACTGAATATCTCAAATATTTTACAAATAAGTAAGCACTTCTTTGAGGTTCAATTTATTGGAATGTGTAAAGAATTTTCATAACAAATGTCCAAGAAATTCATGAATCTACTAGCATAGCAAAGTCATCTGCAAATAATTTAAAAATTGTTTTACATAGCATAAAATTATATTGTTTCAAATTATTTATTTTGTCTTTATTTTCTTTTGCACTTTTGTTAATTTTTTTTTATTATTATTCGATTGGTTCTTTTTTTAAAGTATCCATTGATATAATGTTCTGCAACAATTTAAACGATGGGTAAACTTCATTAAAAATTACGTACAAATTACCTAGTAAAATATAAAAAAACTCAAACTAAGCGACATTTTTTTTATGAGCATCCATATATTACGTTATATTACGTTTCCAAATAGGGGCCCCTGTATTATCCTCCATTTAAAATTGTTTGAAATAAACGCCTAATTTTTACGATTTACTTCATTTTTTTCTTTACGCTACAATCCGGGCTGAACCTTGGCCGCCTCAATCAATCTCCTCCACTCCACTCGATTCTCCGCCCTCCTACGCCAGTCGCTGACCTCCAACATACGCAGGTCCTGTGACACCCCCTTCGTCCAGCGAAGTCGCGGTCTTCCAACGTTTCATCTTCCCTCAGGGACAGTAAATGTGAGACTTTTTATAGATTTACATTCATCCATGCGTGATATAACTGATATATGTCCGGCTCAACGTAGGCGTTGAGTTTTGACAAATCTGACAACGTCTGGCTCACCCTAAAGGTTATTAAACTCATAGCTTTCCCAACGTCGTCAGATGCAATCTTCGCAGACAGCACCGAAAATCTTTCACAGAATCTTTCACTTTAACACTTGTAACTTCTGAGAGTCCTTAGAGCCAAGCGTCCAAGGCTCTGATCCATACGCTAGAATTGATAAGCGGGAGGATTCGAATGGTTTATGCGGTCCATAAAAGCATATATTCTCTCTTTCTTTTGATTTCCTCACTTACACTATTCTGGATATTGACTAAGGATCCAAGATACACTAACTCATCGACCGTTTCGATGATTTGGTTATCGAGGATGAGTTGTTCTATTTATGGTATCGGTGACCGGCATGTATATATTTTTTAACAGATTAAAAATAACAAAGTATTTTAGTTCTACAGGTTTTAATAATTTTATGTGTTGATAGCTATTTCGGCTTGCGCCATCGTCAGAACTATCTTTCTTTGCAATTTACTATATTGACAAAACAGTCTTACTGTGGTGATATAACATGATATTTGAATATTTTTTTACATACATATTTATCCGGCTATAAATATTGAAGTCATTCCCTATTTTTGAAGATTAGAAAAAATAACCACTTACCGTTATGGAGTGGACTTGGCTGTTATGAAAAAATGATTTTTATTAAAACACAGAAATATTGCCTTATTGAATATAAATGAAATTTATTGTAGCTTTTTAATCATATCATATTGTAATTTATATAATCATATTCATTTATAATTTTGATACATTGTGCATTTTTCTTAAATTAAAGAATCATGTAGGAAATCTGATTTCTATGTAGTGACGGACTACTCCATAAGCGCACTAGGCTTGCGCTTGGGGCTTCTGAACCTTAGAGCTCTCAAAAAATGCATATATTTTATTTAGTACATATATTTAAATTTCTGTTTTCACTTTACTTTGATTGTCAATTTCCTTTTTTAATTTTAAATAGAATCCTGTTACCCGATAACCATTGCCTCTGCATTTTATTGCGTCTGTGGCCTCCCAATAAATTAATCCGCCACTGTATCTGTGTGTAATTTTCTTAAAACAATCGTTAAACAATCTTGCTTTGAAAATATATTTCGGATTGTGACTCGAAAAGAGTGAGTTCAGAGTTTCTCAAACATACCGAAATCACTCAAATTACTTTTCAATGTAAGATTAGCGGTCTTCAAACATAAGTTGAGAGAACAACTCATCTTTGTTCCACAGTGTAATTTAAGCTTCTGCTAAAAGACAATACCTTCTGCTGTTGAAACATTTAGAAACCGATTAAAAATAATATCCCATCATAACCAATTATTTTTTGTACTAATTCCACTTTTTTAATCAAGATTGGGTTCGTTCATCGTTTGATACCGTATTACTTATTAAAAATGTGGAATTGGTATTTACATAAAAGTATTTTATTGTCCAATTTAATGTTCTTTCACTCATATTATGATGTACATTTTATCTCCTAAAACTAAAAATTTTGAATCCACTATAAATTTAAAATTTACATTTTAAAATCCTTTGATTGTTATTTTTTTGTTTAAAAAATGTAAATTTGTAAGTATGTCCATAGTACATACATACTTACATAAATAAGTTTGTTTCTTATTTTTGTAGGTTCATTTTGACAGCTACTTTGACAACCTTTGTCTAAAATCACGCCGGTCACGGGTCGTCGAAAGTTATCACAAAAATGCACAAAAGAAACAAATATTTTTGACAGTTCGATCGAAAACATACCGGCAAGATGTCATCTCCTGCCTTATTGAAATTCACTAATTGCACTATTCTCCGAGACCATGTTATAATAAAGGAAGATTTCTGGGTGCGAGATGGAATTATAGTGGATCCCGAAAAGATATTCTTTTTGGAAAAAGAGATGGCCACTGAAGAAATTGACTGTAAAGGATCCATTATCGCTCCGGGGTTCATCGACCTCCAGATAAATGGTTCGTCAGTGTCGTCTCTCTATGTTTCTACTCTAAAAACTAATACAGGCTCACAATTATTATATATTTTTCATTTCTTGTCAACCTGTTTTCTGCCAGTCTTTTTATTTTGTTTGTTTTGATTGGTGAAATTGCAGGTGGTTTTGGAATAGATTTTTCATATGATAAATCATCAGTAGAGAGTGGTATAGATAAAGTGGCAAAAGGTCTTCTGGCTCACGGGGTTACATCTTTTTGTCCGACATTGGTTACTTCCCCTTGTGAAAGTTATCACGCAGTGTTACCACGAATAAAAAAACGACAAGGTGGACATAATGGAGCCACGATCCTCGGAGTTCATGTGGAAGGGCCGTTTATCAATAAAGAAAAAAAAGGAGCTCATCCTATTGACTGCATAAAAGAACTAGAAAAGGTAAAGTGTTTTCTATCATTGACGTGCGGTAAATGTTTACGTCTCCTTCGCACAGCCTTGACTTTATTTGTGTATAAACAACTAGAATGTAGTATTACCCAGTTTGTTGATGGGGTAATGAGTGTAAGTGCTGAGTGAATTTTTAATGCATAACACACAAGTATACTTGCAACGGAATAAAGGAGAAAAAACATAATACGCTCATACAAAGCTATTGGTTCTATTTAGTTGTCTTTGATTGTATATCGCAAAAAGTGCCTCTTTGTCACATTTAAAACTATCATCTCTTTTTCACATTTCACACTCTCGAATCTATCGCCTTCAGGCATTGCCCAGCTTCCTTATACATAAAGGACACTCAGGATGTATTTAATTACAGTTTATACTATTTTTTAATTGTCGTAATATACTTACTATTTTCAATAAACTGACAACAAAAAAAACAATATCTCATACAGAGTAAAGACTTCTTTTTTTTTTTTTTTTTTTATTTTTTTTTTTTTAACCATTTCCGCTCCCAATGTGGAGCATATGGACTCCTAATGGAGTTTATCTCAACAGAATTGTTTTCTACGAGAACTGTTTGTTACTCAGTTGCTCAACCTCTTTTTTTACAAAGAGAGTAGGGATAGAAGGATAGGGCTAGGACAGGATTAGTGGTAAGCTAATCGCTCTCGATACGCCCCGTTCATAGGATAGGATGGGTGAGAGGGGGGAATTCAAGACATCACATATATCCATGCCTTTGAACAGAAATTCATAAATTGATTGAAAAATCAATTTATAAAACTGTCCGTACCGGGATTTGAACCCGGGCCCTCTGTAGCCGAAGCCAACACCGTTGACCACTCGACCACACAGGTGGACAGACTTCTTTACTGTCTACAATTTGTTCATGACTGTCTTGAATGTCAATTTGTCAAAATGTGTTTATATTGTCAATATCTAAGGCGCTGGAGTACAATTAACGCAGTAAACAGCGTACAGTTTGACGCTGTACGCACTATTTAAATGAACTAATTTAGTGTAGTTAACACCCCACACATAGCATCTAGACCAGTGGTTCTCATGTACGGCCACCAACAGTTTCGTTTTTTTAGTTTAGTAAATGTATCACATTTGGAGCGGCCACGAGACATTTCCATAGGACCACTGATGTTTATAATGCGGCCACAGTGAAATTTCACATGAGAACCACTGATCTAGACACCTAGCGTCAGGTAATGCTGTACACAGCCGACAGAGTTTATTGTAGACCCAGGCCTTAAATCCTTTATTTTTACTCTCGCATATTTGAATAATAGTGATGACATATTTTATTCATAAGGGCTTTCAAACACTTGAAGAGATGTATGGCTCCTTAGAGAATGTTGGTATTGTGACACTGGCACCAGAGCTACCGAATGCGAATGAAGTGATCAGACAGCTGACTGATAAAGGAATTACTGTATCGTTAGGACATTCAATGGCCAATCTAGTGGACGGAGAAAAAGCCGTTAACTCTGGCGCTACTTTCATCACTCATTTATTCAATGCAATGTTACCGGTAAGAAATCCATAAACATTATATTATATAATAATACATACAATATTTTTTCTTAATATTTGGCATTACAGCTAAGTAATGCCCATGCGCCAAATATTTTATTGAAAGATCATTTGAGATAAACTCGCTCAGAATTATTTTTTTAAGTCACTCAAGATCTACTTGAGAATAATTGACATCACAAACACCCACGTCTTACTTAGGTCTCAAATTTAAAAAAACATTGACCTTACCAGGAATCGAACCCAAACCCACTTGATTTGTAAAGCAAGCTCTAACCAAATAGACCTGTGCTTCCCATATTGGGGGCCGTCGCAGAACATTTTTTGTATTGAGGAGGGCCGCGGATTATTTTTTTTCAGATTTAGGGGGCAGTGGAATAAAAAATGTTAGGAAGCACTGAACTAGACCACAGTGGGCGACAATTTATTATAATCTCTGAAAAATAAATGCCTTGATGATAATTTCATTTAAAAAAAATGACATTGATTCTAAAATGAAATATTACATTTTAATTCTCCTAAAAATCGATCGAAAAAATGCTGTTCGTACTGGGACTTTGTTAACCTGTGAGATCCGGCACAGAAGCCAACAACGCTAACCGCTGCGGCATAGAACCCGACATCAAATTAACTTAATGATAATAAATTTCATTAGTCACAAATGATCTACTTAAGTAGAAAAGACATCTGTGAACCCATACCCACCTGATCACTAGCATAAAACTCACCATTAGGCCGTAGAGGCCAGCATTATAATGTAGAGTTTTTACCTTTGGTCTACAAGACTAGCTTCACTGGATAGTAAACCCTTAAATAACATATCAATGAATTCCGTAATTGAATCTAAATTACTTGCCTACAGCTCAATTTTTCGTTGCTCATGCATGGTTATTATGACTATTATTTTAGTTCCATCATCGTGATCCAGGACTAGTTGGTTTACTCGCATCCAGTTGTATCCCTCCTAATCGTCAGGTGTATTTTGGCATCATTTCCGATGGAGCTCACACCCACCCTGCAGCTTTACGTATAGCACATAGAACACATCCAGAAGGTATTTTGGAATGCTGATATATATTAACCCTCCAGAGACGAGAGCTTTTTTCTGATAAAAAAAATATTTTCTAAGCCATATTGAAGTCACGGATAACTTTTATTCCTATCCAAAATTAAAAAAAAAAAAAAACGCAAAGTCGTTGTATAGAAACCCCGCATGACTATATAGTCATGCTCATCCTTTTATTACCGTGTAATATTGAGTACGGACAGTAGTAAGGACAAAAGTGACCGTATGGGCTTGCAAACATTCGGGGTTGAAATATAGCTAAATGTGATTTTTTTAAAAATATTTACAATTTGATCTCTTTATATCAACATAATTTCAAAACAAATATACTAGCAAAATAACTGTAAATAATTTTATGTTTTTATAAAAAAATATCTAACAGTTTCAAAAAGTAAATTAAAAAAAATGGAAATTCAAAAAATCACATGTGCTTTTGGAGACCGTTCCTGTTCCTACGGCTGATGGCTAACTGTAGTCCGTACCCTTCTTAACCAAATATGAGCAAAAGCAACAATATACAGGTAGAAAAAGTATGAATAGTGGGATCAATAGACAACGGTGTTTTGTGTGACCATATGGTGACGCTCGTCCTTGGAGGGTTAATAAAAATTATAGTCACATAAAACGCTAAACAATTGGTTCTTAGGTCAGTCGACATGTCTCATGATCCAAACTGTGATCTGTAGGAGCAGCTGATTACTGGAGTATTGGAAATTCAAGTTTCTTATAAATTATAGTTGAGCTGTTTATTATTGCAAGTAAATTATGAACAATGTCTGCAGACAATATATTTTTTCCTTCTCTAGGATTGGTACTCGTGAGTGATGCAATCTCTGCACTCGGCTTGGCGGAAGGTCATCATCACATCGGCCAGATGAGCGTCGACGTCAGATCTGGAAGAGCTTACGTGGCCGGCACTAACACTCTCTGTGGAAGTACAGCCGCTCTAGATTACTGTGTTCGAGTTTTCCGAGAATCCACAGGTATTTAACTCTTTCTCTGACGTTACCTTAAATTCCTTCATTTTCGTGTGCTATTTCTTACTTGAAATTCTCTACTAAACAAAATCTGGATTGACTTTTAATGGAAGCAGTTTGAAATTATATTTTATGCTATATAAATATGTCTATCAAACCCATCTTTACCTCTCCTTGCAGATTGCTCAACTGAGTATGCATTAGAAGCAGCCTCCTTGCATCCAGCCAAAACCATCGGGATAGAAAATAAGAAAGGTTCTTTATCATTCGGCGCTGATGCAGACTTTTTGTTTCTCGGACAAGATTTGACAGTGCTGGCGACATGGATAGCAGGGGAATGTGTTTATGAATCCGCCCAATATAAGAATGCGTTGTGATTTCATGAAATATCCATGACAAGCTTTCATTGTTGCCTAATTTTAATCATGAGTTGAACACGCATTGCATATCATAATTATGCAGTATTGGGTAAAACTATAACTTTTCATATTATGAGATTACAGCAGCATTTTAATTGCTTTGAAATATTTCAATACAACTAATCTCAAGTAAAAACTCGTTTTGTAAACTACAGTAAATTCCTATTTATATTGTTTTTTACAATCAATGAAAATAAATGTTTAAAGCTTGGAAAGTCGCAGGTTTCCAGAATTATGCCAAATAAGAATGTTTTTTGTAGCTTATGAAAAATACAAATGGTGTTGTGTTGGAACAACACAATTGTCCCAGTTTGTTTGTAAACTCATAAATTTTTCTAATCAATGAAAAATACTAAAACTCTAGACTTAAATAATCATAATGAGAAGACTTTACTTCTAATGAAATTGTACTTTTGTATATTTCAGTGATGAGCAAAATGAAAGATTTAACTATCCACTGTGTCAGATTTTTTTGTTATAATGATGGTTACTTGAAAGTGTATAATATTTACTTCACTAAACCAAATGATGGTGTTTATTATCAAGACTTGGCAAACTATCCGAATACTCGGGTCATAACAATCTCGCACTTTACAAAGTAAATCGACATTCTAGTATAGATTAAATTAAAGCTTATTTTGCTCTGAATACTGCAATCTTAAGACTGAAATGAGAATAATAACAAATAAAATTATATAGTTTTTAAATAGTCTTTTATCAGGCATTCACTATTCTTACTCGTCAAAGTCACATTGCCTTACTTAGTCATTCAGGGAAGTGACTTAAACATTATGTCATATTGTTTTCCTGTAAAGATGTTAACCACTTTTCTGGATTGTCCTATGAGAGTCAAAACCATTTTTAGGAGATAATACTGGCTCATTTTTCAGTGATCAAGAAATATTTCCATTCCACTCAAATTCTTTCCCAGTAAAGCCACTATCTAGTGAAATAGAGAATCTTCTATATCAAGATTTTTTTTAAATATTCTTATTCAGTTTATAACTTGGATTCCCAAGTCTATATTTAATTCATCAATTTTAGGCTGACTAGGCTATTATACATTTGTTCACAAAATAACTATAAAATGTGATCAATATAATAAACAATAATTTAATACAACATGTCACCAGTTGTATTAGAAAAAAATAGTACACAGTACTCATGCTTCTGAAGGACTCCAATACCTTCATGTGTTAAAAGTTTTCATTCCTCCTGAATGTTTGTTAAAATTAGGCAGAAAGAGGGAGAAGTCTCTCCATAAGCCAGACAAACATATTTCCCATATCATCATTACCATAATGGAAGAAATTAGTACACAACAATTATGTACAGAATGAGATTCTTTATCGTAAAAGCTCAATTTTGTTTTGCCTGCAATATTCTGCCAGTCTGGTGGAGATTATCATATATTATATATATATATATTATCATATATTAGATATATCATTAATTAGTAAATGGAAGTAGAAAAATCATTTTAGATTAATCATTTGTCCTTTGCCTATTGCATCAGGCTTTTTAAGTTAATCTTTTTTCCAACAAAAAATGCTTGAAACATACTAAATGCCTAGTTCGGCAGCGCATCACTATCATAATAGTCAGACTGATAATTATGATTTAGGCATATTTTTTTCTTAGATAATTTCTCCATACATTCATTAAAAATTAATGTTATTCCAACCTGTAATTCAAAAATGTGTATGAAATTCAATGAATGTATTGACATTATTTTATTTATCTGATCTTACTATATTTGGTGATAGGATATAATAAAATTCTAAAATAATTTTACCTAGAATAACTTAAATTATATTTTTTTATCAACATTAAATGTTTGTAGTTTTACATATAATGCCATTTATGCATTTTATACTTGAATACAAATACATATTATACAAAATTCATGACTTGTTAATAATACTGTAATCTTTCTTAAATTACCTGGGAAATCTTGGAAATCAAGTTATTGAATAAAAGGGTTCCATCGTGCTAAAGCCGCTGGATACACACTCAAATAAACTTTTCCACCAAGTGTTGCAAATATTGAGCAATTGCCATAAATTTTCACCCCAAATCTATTAGGATCCATGTCAATGAATGTCAACCTGGTCCGTACTGCCCACCAGTGTGCGCATGAAGCTTTCATGGTGATTTTTTTCTATTTTATTGAAAATACCTGTATATTATGACTAAGCAGAGAAACCATTTGAAAATCACCCGAAGAGAAGACCTTCGTTTGTTCCTAGCGGTTTTAGAATTTTCCTGAATTTTTAGAGAAATGTTTTTGGTGTGTGCTGAAGTTCAACCCTGAGTTTCAAGCTTGATGTTCACATTTTCAAAACGTGGAAATTGTCACTTACATACAAGATATAACTAGTGATATTTCTCCATCAAGTCAAATATTCTTTGGTTCAGAATTTATCTTGTCCACACTGGCAATAAGAAGATAATTTCATATTCAGGAGTTACATAGTTAGTGTTCTTCTGGTATTTGTCATTAGACTGTCACTGTATCATGCCACTCGGTGAATTAAGATACGTATAAAGTAGAGGAAGTCGGCGTTAGACACAACTATATAGCGCCAGTGTTCCAGATGACATATAAGGAGTAAAAAGTAAAACACTAAGTCAAAAGTAAAAGTCAATTTGGTATTATATCTTTATTGAAAGTAAATATATTTATAAAGTCAGTACAATTTAAGGTCAATAGTTTCCAAAAATATTTAAGATGCAGGAGCATTTAATACAACCCTGCTAATGTATTATTAATATAATTATTTCTTAGTTAAAATACAGACTATATTGAGAAAAAAATTAAACATTGAACATAAGTTATTAAAACAAAAAAAAAAGCGACAAAAATATATTTCGGGCGGGCTCACAGACATCCCCACACAAAAATGCTCAAAAGACACTAAATTCAAACATCATTTTTTATACATAAAAAAGGACTTTCAAAGCAGACTGAGCCCGCCCAAACATACTAAACCCACCGTTCTAATTGACAAACCGCAAACCTGTCGATTGTAAGACTGACTTAAGAGCCGAAAAATTGAGATAACTTCTACTCGAGATACTGATTAACAACTATTATCTAGGCACAATACAGCTGTGAATCCAGTATCAATTGTTTGAATATTTATTCGTTGACGGTAGTCCCACTACCTTTACATTTAAAAAATCTCCCTCTCGGTGCAAGGCTATTTTCTCAACCAGAAGAGCAAGCGGAATATTGAATATTGACAATGTACTAGTCGCAGCTAACCTGACGACAGTTATTTTAAAAAATACTAAAATTTACCAATTCGCTTATTATTTTTTTACTTTACGATGTCCTCTTATATACATGCGCTATATAACATACGTCTCGTACGACTGTTTTCCAACTGACTAAAATGTCTGGATTCTACAAGCGATATGGTAACATTAGTAATCCAAAATGGAATAAGTCCCACATTAATGATTATGGAATACTAGTTTAGAGTTAATAGTTTTCTCGAAATGTATTTAGACAAAAATAATTATGTGTATCGATTGGAAGGTTTAAAAAGTGCTGCGAGGGTGATAAACATGAATGGATATTCTATTAACAAATGCACCCAAAAATATTTTATATTTTATCGAAAAAATGTTCATTTGGCATCATATTGATAATATGAATTGTGTAATTCCAACACTAAGGTTACGGAGATGATACAACAGGAAAATTAACATGCGTCTAAAATCTAGGTCGCGTCCGTTGACAATGATTGAATAGATATTTAAAATTTTGAAGCGATATTATAGCGTCATCGTATAAAAGATGAATCGTTAGAAACGGCGCCTCGCTTCGGAAATATATCCAAATCGCAGTCCTCCGGTCATCGGAGTGTGCGCATTTTAAACAAGAGCATAATGTGAGGAAAATTCTACAGATGTGTCACAGGAAGTACACATAATAATCGCTAATAATTTAATGCAACCGATACATGTTACAATTTTAATCTCAGTGACTGGGAATTTTGCGCCGATCGGATAGTAATATCATTTTAAACGCGGCGACTTTACGCAGACGAGTTTTTTATTGTTCAATGAACATGTTGAAAACGTCTACGCTGGAAGCGTGCGATTCGAGCCTCGGTTTTAATACAGTAAAGGTATACCGAAGCGGGAATCGTCACACACCGGAGCCGGCGACGCAGATAACCAACCGCAGGACATATTTTTACAGAGTATATATACCTATCGACTGGCAGTCAACAACAAAACAAACCGGACGACAGAACGGTTTTCTTTAGAATTTTCATCATTTCCAACTGTTTATTCTCATCACACTGATCACTTTTTTACTTAACCGCTTACACTGGTTTACCAGATAGACTACGTTATACCAATTATACCAAAAATCGATAAAGGCTCAAATATGACACACATACTAATAAAAATACTAGTTAAATACAAATCCGGTAACACATCACAAAACTTGATAACATATGATACAAAATAGAGAACGGACAAACGCTCCGTCCGCAATATGAAGGTCCGCAATATGAAGAGCCGCAATATCAGTTTGAAACAAAACGCGTGATGCGTCCGCCGGACAACAAAACTCTTGTCCGTAAAAAAAGACAAAACCCTGATCTGAGAGTCGGTACCTAAATCATTAATATAAACGAATCTTTGGAAATAATATTTAATATTTAATTTACAAAAATGCATACTGAATATTTTTTTGTTTACTTATTCGTTTTCATACAGCTAAGACACGATAAATTTACTTAAGATATAATGATAATAGTTTGACACAAAAAATAGATGACATGTAAAAGCACATGACATTTGTTTAATATGTGTATATAATAAAACTAGCGACAACCTTACGTCTACAATTATGCATGTAAAATAATGAATTTATAATTATCATAGCATATCTACATAACTACGTTACACAATTTGTAAAGTATTGAAAGTATAACCTGCATTCAGGGTTAATCTAATACACCAAGGTATTTGTATTTGTATTTGATATGTTAATAATGAAAACTCACAAAACGATCGACGGGGCCGCGGGGGTGGGAAAAAATCCCAGCTCCGGAACCCCAAAATAAAAATTACTTCACTATTGCGATGTACAAAATTGGTTAATTTTGAAACAATTCGTCGATGATAGAAAGCTGCAAAGCGGGAGTCCGTCCCGTGGGCATTTCAGAAACGCCGCAGCTCATAGGACGCAAGATAGACTCGTTAACGCTTATCGATAATTATTGAAAAATATAACAATTAAACATACACATATTGAAACATACACGTGACTATAAATAAGTAAATACCAATATTAGACTTGCGTATTAAAATATTTGTACTTGTACTGACTAAAGGAAAAACAATATCGGAGATGGCCAAAGTGCCCTACCGCAAGATGTTTTAATCGCTATGCAAAAACATGAAAACTTCAGGACGTAGGGGTATTGGGATTTGAATGTGAATCTTAAACATGGAATGCAATTTATATACTCGACAAAATACGCTATAACATCGTAATAATGTATAATTATATCATATATTAAATTTTCATATTAGATCAACAATGAATATATTCTTTAATTTAAAAGCCTAAATCTGAATTGTGATATTATTGCACAAGCACATAACGTGGCTCTAAAAAAATCCAATGGGAAATAGCTCACAACCATTTTTTTTTTACTTAAAGAGATAAGAAATGATTATTGTTAAATAGAATATTAAAGATCTGCCGTCCCCGGATCGTTCACCTCGCGATAATCCGTGAGCAATTTTAGGAATATTTTCACGCCCAGTCCGCCCGCGCAGGGAAATGCCAACCTCCCCGCCCCTTCCCCTCCCGCTACGTACGAGGTGAACGGAATCTACTCCGCCGACAGCCTATTCATTATGTATACATATATTTTCATACGGTAAATCGCTTACAAAATGCGTCGACAAAATGTCCACCGCACGTCTGTATATAGATATATATGAACCCTCTGATTATTCACCGAATATAACCATCTTAAGTGTGCTAAATGCCTACCGTATATAATTATAAATATTTGTCAAAAACATTGATAAATACTGAAGGAATATTGAAAGGTCCTTTATACATCATAATATATCAACAATGGAAATGATTTTCGTGCGTTTCTTGTAAATAAGTCAGGGAAAGCGATCCCTCCGATAACGGGACGGCGCGGAAGACCCCGAACACTCATAAGACATTGTGCGATCGCCGTTGTCACCGTCACCGTCGCCCTCGTCCGAACCCCTTCGCCGGGGACGCGGATGTCTCCGAACGCAGTGGAGCGACAAAACCTTTTCATCTTTTATGTATACAATAATAGTCAATTTTTATTGCTGATAATTTTGTGTGGGCACATTTACTTATATGCGATATAATAATTACAGTTCACATACGACTTCATAAACATTGATAAATTAAAATATTTACAGATCGCCGGGGGGACGGCGCTAAGTAAAGAAATGAAAAATTAAACATTTTGAAAATACACATTTTACAATAACTTTTAAAGTAATATTCGAAACTTCAAGAAGCAGAGAGGCATCCCGAGGAGGAGCCGACCTTCAAAAAGGCGCAGGGCGACAGCTCTCCCGGGGAGCCGACTCCGAACCGCCTCCGTCTTTTATCCGTATACCATTTCCGGAGGTTAATTGAGCCGACCGCTCGGCGTTGACGAAATAGATTTCGCCGAGGCGCGTCTGGAATACTTATCGAATACACGTCACGGTCGTGAGGATTGTTCGCGGTTCCATTTTTAACTAAATGCATTAAACGTTTACCCTCTAAGATATCTACAAACACTTTAACATTAAATAGGTACACATTGTTTAACACAGAATAAAATAATAGGAATTGATTAATTATTGTAAATTCATTTTTAAGGGAATTTTGTACACACAATGACTTGTAAAAAATCATCAAAAATCCTATCACATCGCTGTAATATACCGTTTTGTAAATTATTGGATCCTTAAATATTAGGACACCTTCGCGTAGCCGGCGACACATTGCATTTCTTTCAAAGGCAAAACAGGTAAAACAAACACTCGAGGAGAGACTGCACTTCAAAGGGAACGCGGAGGCGCTCGGGCACCCTCGCCGGGTGCCTACTGTCCGAAATGAAAACGCGGCCGAAAACACAACGGTAGGCGTTAATTTTGTTCACAATGGATGCAGTTAAACCACTAGAGTAGATTAAAAATAAATATTTAAAACAAAAAAAAAATCAGAATTAACATAGTGACTGTTTGGTGTAAATAGAATTTCTTTAGATTTAAAATAAAATTAGCATATTAACTAGAAAATGAAATTTGGCAGTAAAATTCGTATATATATATAAATATATATCAATATAAAGGCCAACAGACTAAGGCCGATCAATTTCGACAACATCGATATACAATTTCAAATAGGCCAAAAAGTTTTCGAGCACGCAGAGCGCTCCGCTAGAGCCGACGGCGGCGAAACATAAAATATCTTTCGCTTCAGAGTCGGCCGAGCCACGGCGCGATTGAGATATCACACGTGTTCACTTTGACAGGAAAATACTACGAAACGTAAGTGTAGGCGTAAAGGCCTCATAGAAATAACAAACGAAAAATAAATACATAGGACACTCAGACAGTAATACTGGCTACTACGACTACAAATAAAAACTAGCCTAATAAACAATGAATAATGGGAAAAAACAAACAAGACTCGCCAGGCATTTAATGCCATGCCTGCGAGAGGGGACCAGTAAAAATAGCCCATAGGAATAGTCTTTATATAATGCTTTAACAATTATACTTTCACGTCGAATGACTAGGACGAAACCCTTCAAAGCGGCGACCGTATCGCAAGACTGATGCGGGTTTTTAAAAAATTACGGCCATCGGCTCTGAAGAGAATGCCGTAACATTAAAATTTTACCAAACCTCCTAAATTTTGAATTCGACATAAAAAATAAAACAAGAAATATACATATTTGAATTTTGCATAACGGTTTTGTATTCTGAAACAGAGAGCGAGCACACCTGAAACTTCAACATCGCTCCGAAGACACGAATAAGATCATTATCACAGGCGCGTCCGTCGGATGAGACTACTTTCGAACTAATCGATACAAATATTATAAGCTCTCGCTAAAAATTAAAAACAGCTCCCTCCACACAACGGAATGAAACGAATTATTGCGAATATTGTATAGCCCTCCGTTCGCGATTGAGACTTCACAAAATATATAATTTTCACCGATGGAATAATAATCAATAACGTTTTTATTTGGTATTTTATCATGAATGAAGCTAATCAAATTAAGTATGCGAGTTTTTGTAAAACTTCTACACAGGTACTTCTTAAAATGAAAGGAAAAATTAGGGCAAACGAGATTCTAAATAGAAGCGAGCGGGCAAGATCTGTCGGATAGCGCAATGACTTAATAACAATGATGACGCTGCCTGCGAATACCGAATGAGGGCGCCGGCCAAAAAGCTCTGCACCAAAGACAATAGGGTCCATCGACTCGCGGCTTTTCAAAAACTGTCCACCTCCGAAGCATCAGACTGATACCTGATGCGTGCCGTAACTGTTTCACGGGAAACCCTGCGCAAGCCGTTAACGGACTGTCCTCTGCAAAATAGGAATCGCATTTTCAATTTATGCTTAAAAATCTTTCATTACCCTGGCAAGTGAGACTCCACCGAAAGCAAAAAGTGGACTAGTATAAGGCTTGCCAGTAAATAGATTCATTACCGAGTTGACTTGATTTGGCTTTCGGATGAGAGCTATGTTTGTAAATATATTCCTGCCGAGAACATTGGAAGGACGTAGGTAACAAGACAGCAGTATCTAAACGAAGAATGACCATAAAATTGTTGTATAAGTAGTTCTATAGTACCATAACGATTCATATTGACATTCTTTTTAGCAGTAAATAAAATGATATTTTTTTCAATTTCATAAGGCATTTTGGTCAATTTTATGGTCGATTGAGATTAATGGCCAAAAGGGAAAACAGGGTTTCTAGTGATGAAATATGCGATAAACCGTACGAGAGATGGTCGATAGGCGGATTCAGTCTCAGGCTTCAGTGGGTGGACGTCATCGATTTTAATTCTTAAGAGGATTCTAATCAGCGAAAAATGCTTCAGGAACACGCATCGAACGGTTCGTAAGCTATTATTATAACGCCTCCGCACGTAATAAAAAATATCGAATTTGGATTATGAGTATGTTAACAATATTATTTGACATTTTCCAAAATGCAAACCTACACAAAATATATTAATATTTCAATATATATAATATACATTATATATTGAGACCGGTGGATTAAAAAACTATAAGTATTTGGATTCTTAATATTACTATGTAGTATTATTACTGATAAAAATGGAATTAAAATTGATGTGTTATTTTTGGGATGAATATTTTTATACCTCGATATAGTATGATGCACCGTTTCAAAGAAAGAGAGCGGCACGCGGTTTCAAAACCGGCTTAAGTAAATTACATGCTTCACATCTCTACGCCTACAGTAAATTGTCACAATCTATTCGCATATATATTATTAAAGAATACATCATATATAAGATAGAATGTATTCACAAGTAGATTAAAACGATTTTTTTCTTTTCCCTTCGGGTTCAGAGCGCTGTTGAACGAGCGAAGAATAGGGAGAGAAAAATTCACAGGCCGAGCGGAGTCACATAGTGGACACATCACGCATAAGGTTGACAGTGTACATTGTTCTTTGTCTAGGAACTCGAGCTACAGCCACAGATATGCAAAAAAAAAATGTTATTTTTGCCATTGAGGTATGGAAATTATTTACATCATAATATAATATTGTTAATAATTCTTTTCGAAAATTTAAAAGTTACAGCTCATTTCGCACACGTCTAAAACTGAAGGGTAAAAGATAAAACGGTCATACCCTAGGTACAAATAAACATACATATAATTATTATAGTACATTGAAGGCTTCAAATAGTTGAAAAGGAATGAATGTGGTGAAATGAAAATGCTTACGAGTGACGCTTTTTAAGAGTCGGAAAAAAAAATTACTCTCCGTGAGCGAGTGATATTTAAGACTCGTACGCGGATGACAGCTTAATGCGAGTCCCCAGTATCTGTCTTACAGTTTGAAACCTTCAATATTAACAGTATATGCGTATAATTATATACCGTACAAATATAATTTGTAAGCTTATATAAATGTACGCACACATAATAGAGATGCTCTCAAAAAAGAGTTGCTGAAAACGTTATTAATATCTTATAGACTTTTCTGAATACGATAGATATAATTTAATGGACATTATAAATATTACATATATATATATATTGTATATAAGTAAGTATACCTAAAATATAGATGGCACGTGAATACGATTGGCGAACCGGAACCTGAGGGCCGAATTCACCGCACACTGTGATATGTGCTCTCCGTACGGATCACTCCCGCGACGCCCCAAAAATCCTCGCAAAAATCACCGCATTCAACACGAAAAGAAAGATTATCATCACAAATGAGCAGCGACAAATCCACACCCTGATAGGCATCCAAATGGCTCGCTAAAAACTGACGACTGTCAAAAGTGACCGCCGTCCAAAGGAGAGCGCATCGAGGTTCGCTATCACCAATGAAATGTGAATTTGTGCTCAATATTAATTCATACATTATTCTGTTATCAAGCGTTCGTATTGAATTTCAAAAACACTGCATTCATTCACTTTCAAATTTTTCATCAGACATAATAGTACAGGGCGAGTTCAGCTTCGCCGTCAAATAAATCGCCGCAGCAGTCGTGTGATTTGGTGTTTTAAAAATTTTTATCACTGGGATTTGTCAGAAAATTATTGAGTGCTATTGCAATTGTCTCACAGCGACGCTGAAAAAGAGTCCGTCTCGTGTTTGTTTTAAGAGAGGTCCAGACCGAGTAAAGTTTGCACTTCCCCGTTCACACATGTGCCACGCGTGCGACGCAAACATACCTACGGACACAACAAAATCACAAGCGCACAACCGTTCACTCGATATAATAATATATAATACGCTAATTGACAAAGTGTAAATCGTTCAACCCACACTAGGAACAGTTTCTGCTGCTAAATTTGAAATCGAGTAAACAATTGTTACAAGATAAAAGTACGCTCACACAATTTGCTGTAAAACTAAACTTTGGATTCACTTTACTAGATAACTAAATGCATCTGTGTTAATTATACGCTCGATGAAAATGTTTTACATAATAATACCTATAATCCTATTCAGTACTTTGGGGGTTATTTGACTTTTCATTTTAATAAAATCAATAAAATTAATCAGACCATGGTAAATAACAATGTTACAGTAGGAGTAGAGGGGCTTCGCCCCGTGAGTGTGCAAACTAACTACGTTATGTATATACCGAACGAAACAAAAACAAAAAATAAAACAAGTATTACTGGAAATAGCGCATGAGATCGTCTACTGATCGTCGGCAGCAGAGTGTAGTCGGATAAAGCCGAGAACATCTCACACGATGTAGAGAGTGTTCAACACCAGCACGTGATGATTGTTCTTTGCTAAGGTAACTATGTAGCCCTCCGAAGTGATCTTCAATCCGCAGCAGCGTGACACCTGATGAAATTAACACAACATTTAAGTCAATTCTAATTTCAAAGGTGACATATTAAACTTGAATTCAACAGACTGATGAACAACAGAAATAGACAATAAATTACCTTGACATAAGGACATTCGAATTCGGTCAAGAGGGTGCCCTCGCGAGTGAAGACAGCGACGTGGAATTTGTTTCCGTGAGAGTCCCCGATGAGGACGTCACCTGCGTCGGACACATCGATGCCGTTTGGAAAGTTAGTGACATTCTCCTGACCGATGCGACGTAAGAACTTCCCATCTTCCGAGAATACCACCACACAGTGGCCCTTAAAATCGCACACATAGAATTCTTTGCCTGAAAATTTACATACACTAAAATAAGTAAAATTACAAATCCAGATGCAATTTTCTGATTAACTTTCTATTACTTGACTACTCATCTACATTTTATTAATTGCAAGACAAAGTTGAACATTTCTCTACGGTTTTTCAATCCATAATTTTTCTCCATTAAAGGATTGGTTTTGTAAAAACTTGAATGAGCAGATTAAAGATTCTATAATTTATCGTGTCAAGAATCAACTACTAGAAATGTCATCTGAATACTAGAGTACGCGCAGTTTAACTTCGCCATCGGGTTCTAGGGTGACCATGATGTAATATATTTTTTAATAATTAAATTCCATTTATTTATAACTATACTCATCCCTCGATTTACGCGGTTCCCATTTTACGCGGTTTCACTTTTACGCGGTCAAGAAAAAATCACATTTGAAAACTATTCAATCAATTTACTACGAATTTTGTTTTCTTTATGTCGCAAATAATTATGTATTTTTACCCCCAGGAATGTCTACTCGTATTTTAAAGAAGAAAAGAAACACAATCTCTTTGGATATAAAGATTCAAATTCTGGATTCCCTCTAGAAATGTGATAGTTTTGCATCTCTTGCAAAAACTTATGGAATTAATGAATCTACTCTCCGTACAATTAAAAAACGAAATAACTGTCAGAAGAAGTGTCACCTCTGGATCCCTTATTACATAGGTTCCCAACCTTTAACGGGTGGCGACCCCTTTTTTAAAAGCCATGTGACTAAGCGACCCCCGGAGGAATTTGAAATCCTCGATTTGGTACACTTTTTCGTTGTTTTGTTGTTCAAATCCAAAATCGTAAAAAGTTGGCGACCCCCCTGAAAACCCCTCGCGACCCACAGGTTGGGAACCCTTGCCTTATTAGTTCAAAATGTACCTCATACATTAGAGATCCCATAATGGAAAAAATGGAAAAAATGGAAAAAGCCTTAATGATATGGATAGAAGATCACACACAGAAAAGAATATCGATACTAACGCAATTAAAGAAAAATCTAAAAGAATTTATAAGTTTCTATCAGAAAATAATCAGTCTATATCATCTGACGAAAAAAAAAGAGGACTTTACAGCGAGCAAGAATGTTCAATATTCAAAAACTAAGACTTTCCTTTATAAGATGACGGCCAGTTTTGCTCACAACTATAAGAATATCTTTTTTTCCTACCTCTACTCTCTAATGAAACTATGCGGGGTCCTAGTTTCCTGGCTAATATTCTTACTAGAGCGAGTACAGACTTAAGTCTTTATTTCCCTTTCCAGTATGTGACTTCGGCTTCGTCAACAATGAATGTGAATTAATACTTTCGATGGTTTCGGCGGTAACTTTGTGGAAGTTCATTTTAATAGAAAATTTAAATTAACTTTGATTATTCCACGTATTGTGTAACTAACTGTGACACGTGTTTCGCCTCTTTCAGAGGCATCTTCAGACTTACTATCGCAAAGTTTGCTTAAGTAATGAAGCAAGATTGATTCTAACATTTTAAAATTATAAAATTACAAAATGGATTGGGTTTTTTTTCCTTTTAAGAGGAGCAAGGAGGGGGGTGTAGAATCGAAATAAAGCAAACAGATAATGATACTAATTTTACTAATGAGTTGTAAACAATCAGAATGGGATTTTTCCTTTTTAATGGAAGCAAAGAGGGGATTATAAAATGCAAACAAATTTAATCATACTACTAATGACGTTAAACATTACAAACTATTAAAACTAATGAGCTACAATCAATCATCTAGGTTTGTGATTACTCTATTAATTGGAAACAATTTGAGTAACGGGGAACCGCCTGTGCTATTAAGAATATTATTTAATAATATTTCTTTTTTGTTAAGAGTTTTATTAATTTCTAAAAATTCTAAGCTATTCATCTTTAAACCCTTTTTATTTACTCGGTGGAGTATTTCTAAATTACAAATCTGATTAAAATTATGATTATTTTCTATTAAATGATTGGCAAACTCAGAGAAATTGTTACTTTTTAGACATCTTATATGTTCTTTAATTCTAATATTAAAGTTTCTACCTGTCTGTCCAACATAAGACGCTTGACAGTCTCCACAAGAGAGTCGATAGATACCACTCTGTGACGATGAATCTACGCGATCTTTACTGTTCAATAAAATTTTACCTAAATTATTTACTGTATAAAACGCGGGTTCTATATTGTCTGGCAAAAATTTAACTATCTTTGACGAGATGTCTCCTAAATAAATAATTCTACGCCAGTTTTTAATATTATCGTTTGCTTTCTTCTCTCCTGAAAAAATATTATTTACTATGAGTTGTTTAACTTGCTTACGTTTAAGTAAGTTAACTACTACGTCTGTGTTGTAACCATTATTTACAGCTATCTGTTTAATAATGTTTAACTCTAATTCAAAGTTGACTTTAGTGAGAGGGATGTTGACTAATCTATTAATCATTGCATGGAATGATGAGAGTTTTTGCGACCACGGGTGAATTGATTGATGGTGAATGACGACATCTGTATAAGTAGGCTTTCTGTAAATGGCAAATTCTAATCTGTTGCTATTATTTTTCTTTATTGTTATGTCAAGAAAATTTAAGGTTTTTTGTTGCTCGATTTCTAGTGTGAATTTAATATTTGTATGCAATGAATTTATATGACGTAAAAAGGTATCTAACTGTCTATCTGTTCCTGTCCAAATGCAAAAGATATCGTCTACATAACGATACCAAGTTTTTACATTTTTAAGTAACGTGTGATTTGACTTAAAGAGATTATTCTCAAAATAATCCATAAAAATATCCGCGAGCAAAGGTGAAATAGGACCACCCATAGGTAATCCTACCGATTGTTTGTAAAATTTTTTATTAAACAAAAAATAGTTTTGTTCAATACAAATATTAAAAAGTCTAAGCATTTCTTTAACGACGCTGCTATTAATATCCGAAAAAGTTAAAATTTCGCTGACTATATTTTTGCACTCTTCCGTTGGTACGTTAGTAAATAAATTTGTTACGTCGAATGATACTAATTTACAATTACTAGTTAATTGTATGTCTTTGATTTTTTCTGTGAAGTCTATGCTATTCTTAACTGTATACTTCGGTTTAAACACGTTGTAAGAATTAAAAACGTCATTTAATTCACGGGCGATTTTGTAAGATGGAGAACTACAAAAAGATACCACGGGACGAATCGGTATCAAGGGTTTGTGTAATTTGGGTAAGCCAAATAATCTCGGAGCTTGTGGGTTTAAATTAATAACTTTATTTTTATTTAAGTAGATCAATCCATTTTGTAATTTTATAATTTTAAAATGTTAGAATCAATCTTGCTTCATTACTTAAGCAAACTTTGCGATAGTAAGTCTGAAGATGCCTCTGAAAGAGGCGAAACACGTGTCACAGTTAGTTACACAATACGTGGAATAATCAAAGTTAATTTAAATTTTCTATTGAATGTGAATTGCTTAAAAATGTTCATTTCTTAGAAACTCATTAAAATTCGTTAAAAAAGAAACTTCAGTCGTTCCTAATTATGTGTGCAACCTTTCACTCAGAAATGCAAAAAAAAAAAAAAAAACTGACCAACAACTACAAGGTTATTATTGATTACTTTTTCAAAGAAAGCATTAAGCAAAACACATGAATTAACCTGCGGAAAAAATTGTGGTTTAATAAAGTATACTGACCATTGATGGCAATATCAGATGGCTCTCGCATGCACTCGCTGCAATCGAACCAGCTCAGCAGGTCCCCATTCTCTGAGATGACGAATACGGTGGGAGTGACACTGTCTACAGCCACAATGTGTCCTTGTTGAGTGACAGCCAGCCCAGCCACGATGTCTATGTATCTCACTGCAATTTTCTTCAGGAAGTGTCCATTTTTAGTGAAGATTTGCATGCGAGAGCGCTCATTGCCGCGATCGCATACCACAAACTTTCCAGTTGCCCTCATGACCGCCACCTTTCGCGGATACCACAGCTGTCCTTCGTCTTTGCCGGCAGTGCCAAAGTGGAACTTGTAAGTGCCGGTCTTTTCGAAAACCTAAATAAAAAAAAGTCATTATCGTATATGAAATTTGTACACATGTAAAAAAATTTCAAATATGAAAAAATTGGGGTAACGAGATTTGGACTAACGGTAATGCGGTGATTGTTGGTGTCCGCCACAACGATATCTTCCTCATTGCCAAGGCAAAATCCATGCGGAGAGTTAAACTGTCCCTTTCCACCACCCAGCTGTCCGAATTTGAAACGAATGTGCATGGGAGCGGCTTTTCCGGCGGCTCTGGGGAACGGACCCGCTCCTTCGTCCTGAGATAGCGACCCACCACTGGGACGGGGAGAAGGCGTCGCAGGAAGCGCCATCAGTCCGTCGCGATTTGAAGTTGGTCCGCTCACACCGTTCATTTCTGAAATATCTTTAAAAATTTCACCATTTTAAAAAGACGGCAAACGACACTTGGTTTTTAGTTACTTTGGGGTAATTATTTACTGATACAAAATTTAAATTGATACTTGGATATTCCAATTCCTAAGAATAAATAAGATATGAATTTTAATTTTATATTAATACATTTTTCAATTGATCGGGTTGACTTTTATTATGAAAAACTTCATTTTAATTAAATTTGAATCGTTCAAATTTAATATTGAAATTCCACCAAGCACCTTCAGTTGAAATCTTAAATTTATTTTAGTTGATTGAAAATTAATAAATGTACTAACAAAAAAATGCAATATACAAAATAGATGCGCTAATGTGGTAAAGGTAAAGTAGATCCCAGTGATTATTCCTTTTTAAACGCAATTTAGTACCTTTCAAATAACAGTATATTTTTTTTAAAAAAATAACATTACAGTACCTATGTACTATTCAATAAAGTGTATGTCATTGCAATGTCATGTTCAATAATAAATATAGATGAATGTCATACAAAAAAGGAGAACTCACCAGCACTGAGGCCGAGCTTGGCAAGCGCATGAAGGTTGTTGTACGCATGAGTAGTGGTGAGGTCCCCCGCAAGAAGGTCGGCGAGGATGAAAGGCGACGGCACCGGAGAGACGTGAGGCGGTGGTGTCTCCTTCCCGGCCAGGCTAGCCAACTGCTGCAGATTGTATTCCCCGATAGTGGTGAGATGTGGTAGAGCGGTAGCCAAAGGGGACGCCGGCGCACCCGAAAAGTCTTCGAAGGAAGATTGCACAGCCGCAGGCAAGGCAGGAGGAGATGAAGCGAGAGAAGGAGTCCTGAGGGCGATGACGGACTCTGCGGCCGCCTCAGCAGCTGAACTCTCAGTCTTGAATCTACCGAAACACTCGTCAACGGCGCTTTCAAACTTAGCAAAGTCTGTTTGAAATTCTAAAGAATAGGTGACATCAAAGTCAGGGACGTTGGCGACCAGGTTCAGAATCTGGGCCCCAGCGGATCTCTTCAGAAGGGCAATCTCTGTGGCATCACCTTGACGTAACAAGCGATCGGTGAATTTGCAGGCTCGCTCTATCTTTTGGATCGTACGGTCAGCCGTGTCAAAGAGGTCCATTACTTTAAGCTCTCTCTCTGAATGTAGACGTTCTAATTGTTTCTCAGCACGGTCGCGAGCCGCCTCCAACACAGCGGAGTAGGAGCGGTACGAATCTCGAATAAGGCTCTGAGCTTCCTCCCTCTGTCGCTGGAGATCTGCAAGGGTCTCGTCGAATCGTTCCACCGCTCGTTGGCAGTCATCAGCACGGGCAGCAGCGCGTCGAGCGAGGCTGGTGAGCTGTCTGCGGAGAGCGGGTTCCGCTTCAGCCACTCTCTCGCACTGATGGGCAGGTCCGGCCTTGTGCGCACGAGCGGTGCACTCTTGGCAGACGCTCTCCTCGCAGGTGTGGCAATAGTAGAGAAGGCTCTCGCTCGAATGCGTCCGGCAGAAAACAGGCTTGTGCACGACAGCAGCGTCTTCAGATTCGAAAAGAATCACTCGGTGGTTCTCAAAGCAACGCATAAACTGGTGGGCAGAATTGCAATTGGGGCAAAGAAAGTGAGAGCAGTCTGCGCATCGGGCCACCGCCCGCTCTTTACTTTTGCAGCAGGTGCACACCACCGAGTGATCCGAAGACGACACATCCAGGATGTTCGTCAAGATGTAATCTGGCGGCAAAGATGTCACCCCCGGACTGCCAACCTACCAGATTCCATGCATTAGTTGTTGATTTTGGAAGATCCAAATGTCATGGAATAAAGATATTGAAATAGAAAAAGCATTTGATTTCTATTTTTTTTATATAATTGGGTAAAAGAATCACATTTCAACATTTGGTGCAAAAAAAAATATGCCACAACGGTTGATTTTCATTTTAAAAAAGTAGTTTCTTCTATAATAAAATATATTTAACTTTCCAAGGACGAGCATGACCATATGGTAACAGTAAACATTGTTGTCTATTGATCCCACTATTCATTCCTTTTATACCTGAATATAGTTGCCTTCACTCAATTTTGATTCAAAAGGATAGACTTCAGGAAGTCATCAGCCCCGGGGACGGAAACAACTACCAAAAGCACATGCGATTTTTTGAATTTCCGTTTATTTTGAATGGACTTTTTGAAATTGTTAGTTATTATTTTATTAAAACTTTAAATTATTTACACTATTTTTACTAATAAATGTATGCTGAAATTATGTTGATCTAAAAAGTTCGAATTGTAAACATTTTTAAAAATTTCACATTTAACTATATTTCAATCTCGAATGTTTGTGACCATACGGTCACGATCGTCCTTACTACTGTCCTTAAACAATGTTAGAGAACCTATAAGGATGAGCATGATCAAAGTCATGCGGAGTTTATATATCTTACAACTTTTTGTTTTTTCATTTTCTTTTTGCTAGAAATAAAAGTTCTACGACTTCAAAGATTTTTTTTTTTTAAAAAAACTTCTTTGGAGGGTAAAGTGGATCCATCTATCTTTCCTCTTTTCGAAAAAGAGCCTGAGCAACTGAGTAACAAGTAGTTCACGTAGAAAAACTTATGTTGGGGTCAGATCCATTGAGAGTCCATATGCTCTGCATACTAGGAGCAGACATAGTTAACAAAAAAAAAATTACCTTGGTTTCTTGTTTGCATGATGGGCAGACTAGCGTGCGGTCAAACTTGAGCGAGTCGCCAGCCTCATTAATAAAAAGCTTCTCGATGCAGGTTTCGCAAAATACATGCAGGCAACTCAAAACACGAGGATTGCATAGCTTATTGCTGCAAAGATAAAATTTAAAATTTCATGATTAATTTCTATGCAACGATTTGCATATCTATACAATGACATTAAAGATTTATCTTTACAGCTAATATGAAATCTTTACATTTGGCAGAAATACATTGGAAATATTTTCGGCTGAAATATAGCCATCTCAATAAATTATTTTTAATTGACGTCACTAAATATGTATTGTGATAGGTTCTAAATATTGAAAAAATATATATATATATAATAATAGGGCAATGGGTCTGACTCACTCGCAAATATTACAATCTTGGTCCTCATTTCTACCCAATTGGGAAGACTCTAAAGAGCCTCCCTCATCCCCCAACCCAACTAGATTGTCACTGAATATCTCTCCGTTCAACTCTTCTATTCCATTCACAGCCATTGTGCATCAAAACCAGTTTGATATTTTATGCACGGAAATTTTATAAACTTAATACAGGCCTAGTGAGTTGACAGCTTCCTTCTCACCTGAAACCGAAATAAGAATATTTTTAAGAAGTTAGAAGTTGGAAGAAATAAGAATATTTCTGGAAGTAATTAAGTGTACCGTTGCAGAAAAAGTTTGGGATACCTTGCAATAATAACCTGAGAATCACCCAAACATTGTAAAAAAAAAGAGTTTTCTAACCGACACCGGTGTTTCACCTCTCGACATCTTTAAGCCAATGAAAACACGCATAATGCAACAATCCTGGGTTCAAAATTGCATATTCATCATTTAAACATTGACAATTACTTTAAAAAATTCAAATAACCTTTATCTTATGAATTTATTAGTAAAATCCTTAGTTAACCTTTAGAGGAGTGTGGACATACATGTACGTCGGCGAAATCTTTCGCTAGAGGAGTGTCAAGGTACTTTTAACATAACACAGTATTATGTGTCGGTGAGCTTAGATAGGCTCCAAATATGACTTTCATTACAATCTATGGACATTTAAACGCATTTCTACACCATTTAAAAATAGATTACAGCTTTAACCCTTTGACCGCGGTTGACTGCTATAGCAGCCCAATCTGAACCGATTTGGATCCGAGCCGCGGTCAAAAGGTTAAGAAAGGTAGAAATAAAGTTTTTAGTTTTGGACAGGTTGCCGTGTGACGTCATAACAGACTTTCGTGACAGATCCAAACATCGCAAACTCTAGAATTACGCGCGTAAAATTGTTAATATTTTTCTTGCGAATTTTAAGTTTTTCCGTGTTTTACTGGATTAGACTGTGTTATACTGTGGTTTTTTAGTTTTTCTTACCGTACTAAGTGATTTGAAATGCTTGTCAATTGTCCGAACTTTGTGTTTTAATGTGATTAACAAAGTTTTTTTTAAAATGGTAAAATTCGTAAAATGGGTTCCTTTAAAGACAAAGACATTGATGAAATTCTTATGAACTCTGACAATTAATAGGAAACATCGATACAGTAGCGTAGCAAGGGGGGGTGCGACAGGGGCGGACTGACCCGGGCGGCATTTTTTTGGGGGCGGCATTTTCAAAAATAAATACACCATTTTTTGATAAACTTTATTTATAAATAAAAAAAATTCAGCTACCTGTAGTTAAAACTCTTAGTTCATAGATAAAAAATAGAAGTAATTTGAAAACAAAATTAGAGGAAATTTTGGGGGTGGCAGATTCAAGGACCGCCCCGGGTGGCAGGACTCCTTCCTATACCACTGCATCGATAACATGATGATATATCGATGGAATATGATTCTTCTTCATCTGACGACGAAGAAAAGCCAGAGACATAACCTAACGCTAAGCGTTGTCGGGCAGAAATGAGGATTTGGAACAGTTCTACTTTCACTCCCAACGCTTCATAAATTTGTTAAACTTTGAATCCGGAATCAAAAATAAATTAAAGTAGAAGAAGACGACACCGAGCTGGAATTTTTTATTTTTTTTACAAAAGAAATTTGGGACACGATAGTCATCAAAGCAAAGATTTATGCCACAGCTGTTTCCCAAAAGTCATCCAGAATGTCAAAAATGAAGAAGTGGGCTAACACGACAAGTGCAAGAAATGCATGTTTTTCTATTCACCATTATTTTGATGAGGTTGCTTGAGAAAAACTGAATAAAAAATACTGGATTGTATAAAAGGCTTAACTTTATATTAGCATATCAAAAACTTCAGGTTACGAACCGGCCCTGGGTTTTATATATTGTAGTTTATGTTTATTTTTATATTTTCATTTTTCAAGAAGTATTTGGTATTTTTTAAATTATTATTTAAACGTAATATGTAAGGTTTGTGACCCCTGGATTCAGCAAACAGTTTTTCAAGGATAACATCTATAAATATTAACTTATATTTTTTAAATATATTTTTACATCATTCCAGCAGTCATAACACATTCATGTTCACAGTCATTCATGGGAAAAAAGTCACACAATTGTCATTTTAAAAGAACTCACTCCTCACAGCAAGTTCAGTACAGATTTACTCACTCCTCCAAAGGTTAAAAACTGACTTATACATTAGAAGTCTTCAAGCTCCATATCAAGAGATTCTTCAGAAAATTTAGATGATATAAGCATTATTTTTCATGATAGAATGGATTTCTATTTACCAAAGAATTACGGATAAATAAGGATGAACACCTTTAAATAAATGAATTCATGCCTTTTGATGGGATAGCGGGAAACAAATGTATGATAACTTCTTTAGCATAAGTTCAAACACATAAATTTTGTTACGAAGTTACAGAAAGTATTTCTCGTATTCACACCTATATTTTGTATTGAACTCAACATACAAAAAATAAAATATGTTATGTAGAAATGATAATATCGAAGAAGTCTGCAATCAGGTAATAATATTAATCATTTTTTTTTCGCTTTATTCTTGTGTCAAGTGATTTCATTATCAGGAATAATTATTATGCAATATTTGATAAACAAAACGAAAAATCATCAATTTATGTATGCAGTCACTCTAAAAATTTGAAAAAAAATTATAAGATTTATGGAATAGAAAATTAGTCAATATTTTTATAAAATTTGATAAAAAAATTTTATTCATCATTTCTGTCACCAGAAATGCTGCGATTTGGCATGTATTTGTACGTAATACGAAGCTGAGAGCCAGTCTGTTGCGAAAATATATATGCAGTATATACCTGGTCCATTTTCCCACATTTTTCGTTACATTTTAGGCACAGAAAATATGAACAGCGTCAAATAAATGTACACTAGCTTTGTTCAAATTTTGTGAATACAAACAGATCCCTTAAATTTATTCATGATTTAAATGATTCTAGGTTAAAATCAGTCAGTATAAATCAGTAGGGGTATAAAAAATATTTTTACATTAAAAAATCCACTTATGGCTATTTTTAAGGTGTTCATTGTCAATCCAAAGTGGAAAAGCATTGTTATATTCAAAAAATGAAAAACGTTTTTTCTATGATTTCAATGTTTTAATTGTTTACAATCCATTGTTTCTTATCCCAGCCAAACCAAAGGATTTACTCAAACTACGACATGATCGATAAGTTAAAAAAATAATGTTATTTTATGGAATAGGTTGTTCCTCGGATAGGTTTTTAAAATTGTGATGTACATTATCGAACGACCGTTTTCATATTTTCTTATAGAATATATAATTTTAGTTATCTATATAATTTCCAAAACATTGGATTATATAAAAGCATTGTCATTTTGGAATGCACTGTTCAAATTTGTAGAATCATCTTGCCAAAAAAAAAAAACAAGTGTCTTAGGTGAATTGTATGCATACTGTAATGAACAGCTATATTGATTAGTTATGACAAAAAATATACAAGATAAGAAACAAAGTTAAATAAATAATATATGTGAAAATTTGACCCAGATATACATTTTGGAAATATTGAGTGCTTATAAGAACACACTTAAAAATATATGATGTACATAAATTATTATGAAGAAGATGAAATAACTGTTTAAAATTATGAAATTGGAACAATTTACAAGGAAAAAAACAAAATCCAAGTTGAGACTTACATAAAGCGCCTTATTGCTATTCAATTTGATAGAAAACATGAAATAATAAATAAAAATAAATAAATGAAATTATAATCATCGACGACAATGCACATGCAATACCATGTTTCACCATACAATTAAGTAAGATGTCAAATAGGAGACGAACAGAAAAAATACACAATTTAACTGAAATCGCGTGGAAAAAACCATGTAAAACTCAGATCGCGAATTAGTCGAAATGCTTCATTCTAAGAGTTTCACGTAGTTAAATTATTACATATTTTGTTTGTAAAAGTAAGCGACAGACATCCTAAATAAACATGGTCGTTTCCATGAGTTTGATTAGAAAAAAATAAAAATATAAATTGTATGCCCCATATTAAAATCACTGAATATCGTACATACTCGGTCGGATATGTGAAGGGATGAAAAAGATTTCTTCGGAAAATTGGCAATAGTTCACAATCGATAGATGCAATTTCCGTCAGTCAAGGTTATCGCCAACAAATTATATTATGAAATTGTGTGAAGCTGCGTATTTTCACATAAACAATACATGTATCGCGAATGGGTTCACACCACAATTATATATTTTCATCAGACTATTTAAAAAAAACTATTAAGAAAATTCCTTCTACTATCAATTTAGGTGAAACACCAACGATCATAATCACACAATTTTACAGTAGACGCAGAATCTTGTATTCTAAGAATGAACATTTAAAATGTTACCCCACAGGTATTTCAAGGATTTATAACCTACTTCAAAATACTATTTTATATCATACAAAGCGGCTATTTTTTACTGAAAATTGTATTACACTAAATAAGGGGGCATAAGAATTATTTTGAGTCGATTGGAAGATTTACAACATACGAAAACCAACACACAAAGTGTATAAAATAAAATGCACTCACCACGGCCATGACGGACAAATCTTTTAGCAAATGGCGATTGAACAATGGCGTCGATGTTTCCATTACAAGAAAAAAAAGTATTCTGCCGCCAATTTTGATTATGTGTGTTATGTTGATTAGTACCTACTTCACAAAAATGTTATGTAATGACATATATGCGTGGATACTTGTACCAAGAATAAAAATATTTGGAATTAATAATAAAGCTTCGTACTTACATAATAACTAAACTTAAATGATAAGTTTTAGGGTGTTCACTGTCAATACTTGGAGGAAAGGCATTATATTAATAAAAACACAATAATCCTTTGTACTTCATTCCACTTTATTTAATATGTCAGGACCGGTTTTGCTCATTCCGAGCATTGTCAACTGATAAGAAATATAATTGAACAATGCTATTTATACAAAATTGAAAAGTTATACACAACAATTGGCATTGAAAAGAAATTGCCAATTACATTAAAGTGATTCTAAAATAACACAAAATTAAAATGTTTAACACATCTAACATATAATTAAAAAGTCATCCCAGATTAATAAATTCAGAATGGCGATTGAAAGTAATTACAAACATAATTAAAACGGGGAAAACATAAAACTATCATTAAGCATATTCAATTTATTAATGTAGCATTTTATCACTTTGTCAAAAATTTCCCAAAAATTTTCTTTACTGCAGCCTTATGTTGAATCAGATAAATGAATGTGGCCTTAAGAAATTAAAAGGTTCCCCACCCATCGTCTACTGTCTCATAGTGATAGAGAATAATTTTGGTTACCTCAAAAAGTGTCTAAATGGAACACTGGGAATGTTTCAACGGAAAGCCGTTGAGTAAAATTGTTCAAACACCTTCGCGCTAGTAATTTGAATCACAAGATTTTTCGTGCAATTGTTGAATATATCTTATTTCTGCCCGACACTAATGCACCATAAGAAAAGTTCTTCTCTTTTACAAATACGTTAGGTATGAGTAAAAAAACACGTACAAGACAGTGCCCCGTTACGTCAGTGGTTATTAGGGATTCTGTGTCGAGACGTCCCGGGACTTTTAAGGTTTTTTGCTGTCTTAAGTCCCGGGACATTTAACAACCAAGTCCCGGGACTTAAGACAGCCAAATTGTACATTTTTAATTTTGAAAAAACCATTCTAACAAATAAAAATTGGATGCAAGCAACCGCTAATGTGACCTAAAAAGTTAATTTTGATTTAAAATAAAGTTACATTGGTGTCTATCCGCGGGATCAGTTTTGAAAAAAATGCATTATATTTAGGCTAAGGATTAAAGGCCGGGGTTTTAACAAAATTAAGTATGCATATATAACAAGGATCTTATAAAAAAAACAGCTGTTTGGATTTATAATTGTAGAAGTTTCAAATAACATCTATTTATATATTTTAATACAAAACAACCATTTTTAATGGGTAGATAGAGACATGCAGAAATACAAAAAAAACTTAGACACGTGTTCGCTTAACTATTTTTGCAGCATGGGATAATCGCACAGAATTTCAAGAAATAATGGAACCAATAGTTATTTCTAGAAAATTATGTTATAAATCAAGGCGGCTTATAAATGTTTATTACCAACCGTTCTGCTGGGACTAATTGATTTTCGAAAAGAATACACGAAAGATTTAGACAAATGCTCCAAAACAATATATTTGAAATACGGAGATAATTTACTACAACGTCTTTTCTCCGTGAAAAAAGATATCGAGGTATCTGAAGAAAATATCGATGATGAGATAAATATTGCAGAACTGTCACTGGAAGAAGAATTAAATAGACAGATTACAAAATAACAAAAGATTTCTCCATTAAAAACGAAGCAACTAAACGAATTTAAGATTTTAAAATCAACTGGAGAACGGAAACAAAGATTATTTTTTATATATAACATTAAAGCAACATCGACTGACAATGATGATGAGCAACAACGTTTATTACAAAAATAAGAAATCGGTTTTATTATTAAAATTAAATGTGCATCGACGGCTTACAATTCTATGATCATAGACTAACATACTTTATGATTCTCTAATGTCAAACGTTGATGGTAGCAGTGAATTCAACTTGAGAAATTTATATTCGGTTGACATTCCAATTACCGATCCCAAAATATTTCAAATTTGACAGGTTTGCATCCGCGTGCTTGAACCATGAAAGAAATATTAATAACAAACTGTGAAAAAACATTTATTCAAAAAGCTGTTTCGGAAGGAACTGTAATCATTATGCTTTCTATATAATATTTTTGAATGAATTTGCTATCTAAGAACAGATTTTGTTCATATATCGTCTACCCAATGACAACAACCATAAGCGCTAAAATCGTGATTTTCTGTTATAAAATGAAAAAATATTCATAGTATTCACATAATTGTAATGTAAAAACAAGTGTTTGCTATTTCAACAAAAGATGCATAACTTTAATCGTATTTTTCTCGTAACTACGAATTTGCAGTCATGATTGTTTTGCATTGGGTGGACGACATCCTTAAAAACTTATCCCGTAGATGTTCACCTGGTTGTTTATTTCAGAGATTAGACGGAAGAATTTTAGACGAAAGTCGATCTCTTGGAATATGTTTTGGTTCAGAATGGGGAAGCTGTCATGTTTCACTTGGAAATACCAAGTAAGTTATACCATTTAAGCTATCCGACTTCATACTAGTAAAAGGCTATATCCTATCCTGATTTTTCTTCTTCATTCTAAGCTAATGGTAGAAAAACCAATTTTTAAGCCACCTGCGTGGTCAACGTCGTTGGCTTCAGTTATAGAGTCATGGGTTCGAATTCAGTACAGACAGTTTTATAAATTGATTTTTCAATAAATTTGTGAATTTCTGTCTGAAGGCTTGGATGTTTGTGATGTCTTGAATTCCCTCTCCCACCTATCTTGCTAGTCCTGCCCTATCTTTCTATGACTACTCTCTTTGGAAACAAAGAGGAGTTGAGCAACTGAGTAAAAATCAGTTCTTGTAGAAACACTTCTCTTGAGATAAACTACATTGGTAGTCCATATGCTCTACATTGGGAGTCCGTATGCTCTACATTGGGAGTGGATAGTCAATACGCATTAGTGATTTACTGTGAATCAAATGAAAAATAACATGCTAGTCTTTTTCTCGAATTTTCTGAGAAACTTAATTGTTAATATGATGATATAAAAAAACCCAGTTTTGGCATCAATGAAACTGATGATTTATACGCATTACCAAATATTTTTACGAAAATTCCTCGCCATATTTAAAATTTGTTTAATGGTTTGTTCTAAGACAGCGATTTCCAACCTGGGAAGTGCGGACTATTGCTAAGTGAGGTGTGAAAATTTCAAAATATGTATTTACCCTTTAAAACATGTCTTTATTACTATATAAAATAAAGGATGGGGAGGCGGGAAGATATTTTTTTCTTCAAATGGAGGTGTAGTAACGTAAAGGTTGAAAACCACTGTTCTAAGAAGTTCCATTTGACACGTGTTGACTTTTTCAATGTTATATTATATATTTGTAATTTGCGTAAATTATCAGTTTCTTCAATTCCCATGTATGATAATTTGGCATTTTAATATTAGTAATCAATAAATTTCTCACAGAGATGGATTATTATTACCTACTGGGTGCGGGTTAACTTTCAGGTAGAAAATGAGAAGTTTGTTGTAAAGTATATAATATATGCTTAGTACTAAAAATGAAGTTCCACCAAATCACAAATATTTCTGAAAATCATTCAGATGACGTCAGGATTGTCAAAACTATTGCTGATAATAAATAATAAATAAATATTTTTTATTGTCACACTTGATAAGCTTGCTTAACGACAGCGGGCGCGTATTTGAGTCTTTGAAAAACAAAAGTTGCTGGCCGGCGGACTCATTTATGCGTATAGGCGAAGTATCTGGAAGCTAAGAAAATTAAATTTTGTAAAGATATCTCAATTTGTTTACAAATTATAGTGAATTTAGTAAAATTACATTTTTTGCGAATTTTTCGCAAAATTTTATTTCGCCAAGTGAAATTTTATAAAAAAAACGTGCGGTCGTTAAGCTGTTAATATTATTTTAATTTTTTTATCGATTGTAGAGTATTTGAGAGTAGGAAGATGTAATGTTATATTTTGTATGGTAAAATTTTTGGAATACATGTAATCCTAAAACTACATAAATTTTCACATTGCTGCTTTTGCGAGCTTCCTACAAGTACAAAATATATTTTATTCATAAATAAGTATTTTTATAAAAGTCAACTAGCTATTTTTGTCTAATTTTCAGAATCGTTTCTCACGTAAGCTGTAAAGTAAGTCAACCAAAACAGACGAGACCCAATGAAGGACTTCTGTTCATAAATGTTGAGCTGGGTACTATGGGAGCTCCGAACTTTGATGCCAACAAGCAATCCGATCTCAACGTATGTCTCAACAGACTGGTTGAGAAATGCATCAGGGAATCTAGATGTGTTGATCTAGAGTCACTCTGTATTGTTTCTGAGGAAAAGGTGAATATATTGCCCCAATTTGAAATTGCTGAAATATCTTATTCTATTATTCAAAGTTAGTTTGTATCAGTCTATCCCAGCATACATTTTCATCAGTCAGTGTGGCACATGTGATTTTTTTCTCAAAAATGGACTTCTTGGAATTGTTAGCTATTGTTTTATTAGTTATTAACAACAGGCTGTATTTTATTTGTATGTCAAGTTGCCGTCTGGACCAAGTTAAGGTTAAATGAAATCAACATCATTTAATCTAATTGATAAAAATACCAAACAAGTATTTTTTTCTGTATAAATGAGTGAATGAGCTCAGCATTTTTTTTCATATGGGCTATCATTGAGCAGTACAATCAAACCCAATTCTTTAGGAATACTAGTATGCTGAGTTATTAAAACTGATAAAATCTTCACATTGCAACATGACTGACAACCTATTTTTCCAGATCTCCGTCAAATTCATGGCTTGGTTTTTTTTTTAAAAGGGCACATTTGACTGTTATACTTTTCATTAAAATTAAAAAGTTCTAAATATTAAACTAGCTAATATTTATTGATTGAGTTGGTATGTTATTTATTTGGTAGAACTACCAAATCGTAATAAGATGAAAAATTATAGTATTTTAGTTCTGATGAAAGCAAAAGCCAAAATAGATATCAACCATTTACATATCGACTGTGGAAAGGAAAAAGGACGTAACCCACAGTTTTTTCAAAACAGGTTTTTTTCGATAGTCACAATGTATCAAACTTGATACACGTTCTATCAAAAGGATGCAAGCTGCGAATGCCGAATTAGTATGTAAATTTAGGTTTTAAGCTTGAAAAAGATGACCTTGTAAAAAATTAAAACCAAGAAAAAAGACTGGAATAAAGGTTTTTCCTAGACAATTTCTTTAATAAATATTAGATTATATCAATTAAACACCAGTTTAGAAGTCTCCGTGCTCTTCAAGGTTGTGTATAATTCATAATTTGTATATGGCCCAAAATCATCAAAACACGTTTTTTGCGCCTCCTGTAAAATTTGATATGTGTGGGTTACGTCCTTTTTCCTTTCCAAAGTCGATATATAAAAACAAATATTTGTAGGACTCAAATACTTTGATAATAGTGAATATTTATTTGAAGTATGTATAAAAAGATCAGGTCCTATGGCGCAGCGGTTAGTGTTGTCGGCTTCCGTGCTGGATTTCACGGGCTTGAGTCAGAGTACAAACAGCATTTATTCGATTGCTTTTTGTTCGCAGGCATGGGCGTTTATGATGCCTAAAATTTCCCTGCTACCCTTCCGATCCTCCAATAACTAGGCGTAGCGAAAGCGATTAGCTAACCACTAGTCCTGTCCTAGCCTAATCCTCCTATCCCTACTACTTTCTTTTTTGGAAAAGAGATTGTTTTATTTTTTAATCTGAAGCCTTGAAGCCCGCCAAGTATTGACAGTGAAAAAGTGCACCCTTGCTCCACTTCTTGCTTACTTGCTCCAATCAAATTCTTGCATTATATATATATTTTTCTTATCAGTTGATAATGCTCGCGATGAGCGAAACCGGTCCTGATCTAATAAATTTTATGTGGAAAAAGTACTAAAAATCTTTTATTATTTTTATTAAATGCTTGCATATTGTGAATTTCAGGTATGGTGCTTAAGAGTCGACATACATGTTTTAAATCATGCTGGTAACCTAATTGAATGTGCCAGTATTGCCGCCCTCACAAGCTTGGCGCACTTTAAAAGACCTGACGTTACGACAAATGGAGAAGAAATTATCATACACACACACGCTGAAAAGGATCCAATACCGACAGTGATGCATCACTATCCAGTGTGTGTATCATTTGGAGTGTTTGCAGATGGGTATGTGACTTGCATAAATCTGTATTTTCTTGTGTACCGTGTGTTTCCATTTCTAATGTGTTGCATATATGCACTTTGATAATAAAGAATTTCAATTTCAACTGAATTTTCGACATTCTGGTTTATTCCATAAATAACTTGCATTTGATGTTTCATGATAGTAAATTTCTGATTTTTGATGATTCTAAAAATCCCCCTTGTTGAGTACAACGGGCTTACAGCTATTTTATTAATTCAACTATGGCCTCTAATCCAGTCCGGAATGCTTCAATGAATGTTTAACACTTGTGCAATATTATTTTTTGACTTTGGTAGTTGTATTTTATTAATTTCAATAAAATTTCAAATGTTTGAGAGTTCCGGTTCTGGCCCGGCATAAGAGCTCTATGGTTATCAATATCAACATGCCATTGTGGTGTTTTGTTATCATTCATGGTTGAAGAGGGTTATAAAAGAAAGGAGAGGAGAGGGTTAGTAATTGCCAACATTGCCAAGGATAAAGAAATTAAGATTATAAGGCATGGCTTGTTAACAAGTCTCAAGAAAATATTTTTTAGAGTTATGAGTTAGTAATATCGACTATGTACCCCACCCCGTAGCCAATGTGAATCACGGAAAACCTTCATTATTATTTTTCATAAGATCACAGTTTTTTTGGTAACTAAAGAGTTAAGAAACAAGATGATTTTTCACTTTAGGGTGTTCACTGTCAATACTTGGTGGAAAGGCATTATATTAATAAAAACACAATAACCCTTTGTACTTCATTCCACTTTATTTAATATGTCAGGACCGGTTTCGCTCATTGCGAGCGAATCATCATTTGACAATGTTCGCAATGAGGGAAACCGGTCCTGACATTAAATAAAGTGAAATGAAGTACAAAGGATTATTGTGTTTTTATTAAGATGATAACTGTCGTAAAGCCTGTTTATAGTATTGCACATAACTTAAATCACTTTCTGGATGTTTATTTTTTTATTTTCAGCACAATGATATCTGATCCCAATCTTTTAGAGGAAACAGTGTGTTCGTCAACAGGGGCTTTACTAGTGGTCGGAATGAACCCATACAGAGAGATTTGTCTGATGGATATGGCAGGTGCGGCTGTTACTTCGGGACCAAAAATAATCTATAAAGCTACGCATAAAGCCGTCAATAGAGTACAGTATATTGTAAAAGAAATTAAGGATGCGTTAGCTGAAGACGAACGAGCAAGGTAATGTATTTATTTAGTTACATATCGTAATAAATTTGATCATTTTTTTGTTGTCACTCCTAGGTCGGTTTGTAAAATGAGCGAAGTTTTAAAAGACACGGAAAAAAATGTTATTAACTGATACTTTATTTTACCTTGTCAAACTCAATTTTATTTAAATAACCCTGTTTTGATGTATTTTTCAACAAGTAATATTGCTCGTGATAACCAAAAATGTGGAATTAGTATATAACAACAAATGTGTTATCTTTGAAAATATGTTATATTACCAGATATTATGTAAATATTTTTTTTGTACAAATAGTTAGTCTATTATTGAAGAATATATTTTTGGCAAAATCTCAATAGAAATAAATTTAAGACTAGGAAAATAATTACTGCTCTCAAAATACTTTTTGTTTTACAATAATAAAAAGTTGAGAAAAAAAAGTGTAGAATTAATATTTTAGATAGATTATATTTCTTAAAAAAACGAAGCACTGATGATACAATATTCTTTACCCCGTAGAGTCGATGTATTGATGCAAAAGTTTATGGTATTACCTTTTACTTTTAGGTCTAATGGAGAATTATTTGGATTTGCGAATGCGATATCACGAAACCGTCTCATGACACTCTCAACGGAAAAATTATGTTTACGTCTTAATAAATTCGATTTGAATATGGAAAGCAAAAATATTATCAAGGAGAGTAAAAAGCGGAAGCCTGCCGATTTCGACAAGGATACCGACGATGATATGTCAGCAGATGAAGAAGGTTCATATTGACACTATTTGATAATTTAAACAAGCTTTTTTACTGCAATTTTTTTCAAATTGATGAATATTGTTGAAAATAACCCCTTTTATGTCTTAACATGTTCACTGCTAAGGTCACAGCATATGTGACACCATATTTTCATGCCCTGACTGCTAGCGTCACAGCATCTGTGATGCGAAGTTTCAACTGACTATAATGTACGAAATCGTGGCATACAGGACTGATTGTTTTATTAAAATATCGCCTGATTTGTCCTGTTACTGCTACCTTTTTACGGTTGTCAAAACAATTATGTCTTTATATTATAAACATCGATATTTCAAACCCTTTCGATCTATCGGGCTTAGCGCGAAAGTTTCAAATCAATTTTAGAATTCCGCGACTGCGCATTTCGTACATAGTATTACGACATCGGCATTCAAATGCATTTGAAGAAGAACTCTGCGCGGGGATTCATTTTGTCGCATTACGGTTAAATATTCCCGCGATCTTTTTTTACCTATTTATACATTGTGTCTTGTTTAATAGTCAAAGTTGAATAAACATATTATTGTCTTTTTATTCTAACTGTATAGAACTGTGTTTTACGACATTTTAAAAGTTGTGCTGACTTCAATTAATGAAAGGAATTTTAAGCAAATGTTTGTTGGTAAATAATTGTTTTTTTTATTAATTGTGCGTGTTTTCAATTGATTGTGTGTTGAGAAATTGGTTATAACTTATAACGTCATAAAAGTTATTTGAATTTTTTATTGCATAATTATCAAATTATCATGACGGAAGAGATTGAGATATAAAAGAAATTGTAAATGATGAATTAGACTCTGATTATGATATGTCCGAAGATGAATTGAAGATTAGTGTATGTGAAATTTTATTAGCAATAAATCTTAAGTTATTTTTATCCATGTCCGCTCCCAATGTGGAGCATATGATTTTGTTTCCAAACTATGATCATATTTTTTTTTCTGTCGGCTTAAATTTTATTTGTTTTTATGTGTTGGTGTGAGGTTTGCTAGACGGCAATAAATGTCTAAATATCAAATAATTTATGTTTTTCTAAAGTGTAATTAACTGAGTGATGAACGTCTTGAAGTCCTAATATTTATTTACAGTATACTTGAGGTAATAAAAATCATTGCAGGCTCCTGTTTGGTGTATTACGTCACTTCAAAATGTCAGTCGCTCGGAAAGTTACTATTTATTTTTTAACGAGATTATGACTCCTTATGTCATTTCTTTCCCTTTTTTAGTATTTTGAGATATTCCTTATACATTTGTATACATAATTATTTTTAACTGTTGTATTTATTACGGTATGTTGAAAACAAATATTTCGAAAAATGTCACCGCAGACATATGTAATTTATACTACAACTAGCCGCAGGTAAAAGGTTAAAAGCTTATCCAGATGACTGTGCTGTCAATGGTTTTTAATTCCTTTTTGCATTATCATTTTCAATCCTCAATCTGGCAGGAGATTTAAAGAAAATTTGTGAGGTTAGAATAAAGATAATAAATGAAGCAAGTGAAGCGATGTAAAGTGTTAGGTTGCAGTAATATAAATTCATTGCGACACATTTAAATCAATCTTCGCACCTCCTGCGGTTTGTAAAACACAGCAACTCTTCTCATTGTCAACTTATCATTCTGGTCAATTCTTTATGATAAAATAATTGAATTCAGGACCAAACCTTTCTTTAGTTATCTATCTCCTCATTCTTTTCATCAGCAAACAATTCAAGTTGAGTTTCTTGATATTATAGTAACCGATGTGCAGCATTTATATTATCAACGTCGTTAAATATGACTAAGTAATGTGGTGATGTGAGAACTTTAACAAACGAAAAAACAAAGAACGCATATTTCATCAAAGATGAATAATGCAAACCTTGAAAGTTACCGTGTGAAACTCACTCGTTTTTTTTCTTTTAGATATGGCTGTGGTAATCCAGGAACAGATTACGGCTTTAGTCCCGAAAAAAGAAGTCAATTCATCCAGTAAAAATGTGTGGGCTGCCATGGCTAGCGATGAAGAAGTTAGCGAAAATGAAAGCGATCCTGATAAAGAAGTAGAAATCGTCAAAGTGATCACGGCGAATGACAGAATTGTCGCTAACATAAGTAAGATGAGAATTATCATTATATTGATCTAGAAAATCAGCAAGATAACTAGATATTCCTAAAATTAAGTAATTTTAACTTAATGTTTACGTGATATATTTGAATCAATTAGAAAATGTTGAATATCAAAAATATCTTCCTTAGTTTTTGACGTTTCATCTATTTGTGAAGCATCTTCAGACAGAGTGGAATTTTTATACATTACTAGCTGACCCGACGAACTTCGTACCGCCTCAGAATCAATAAATGTTGTAATAAAAATAATAAAACATTTTTAGTACTTTTCCCACATAAAATTTATTTGATCAGGACCGGTTTCGCTCATCGCGAGCATTATCAACTGAGTTATTATCATCTGAGCATTATCATCAGTTGATAATGCTCGCGATGAGCGAAACCGGTATATGAAAGCCAATACAAATGTATAAATAATAACATCTTTACTCAATGTCACCTTTTCTTATTTATAGATGTGAGCAGTGACAGCGAAGAAGATAGCGTAGTAATGTTAGAAACGGAAGTTGTCAAACCTAACAACGCACCGCAGATAAAAAAATCAAAGAAAAATAAAAAATAATGTACTCTGTCAATCTTTCTTATATAATTATTTCAATAAAATACATTCATAATGTACAATTCTTTCATTCAATAAAAACATCCCATTACATGCAAAAGAAAAAATAAAACACATGTAAATTAAGATGGAAAATAAATAAATAGCAAAATTTATACAATGCCAATTGATTGTATCCGAATATAATGCACATTTCACAATAACAAATGAGATCTAAAACAAAACATCTATTTCTTACAAAATAATAAGAGTGTATGCCGGTTAAGACTAGTGTAATATTAAACCTTTCACCGCAATGCTCAATAACTGTAAATCAAATATAAACTGCGTAGAAAGGGATAATATAGGCGATAAATCAAGTTAGTGATGTGAGTTTATCACGCATAAAAACTCCATTTCATTGGTCCCGACTAGATGATATAGATAAAATATTTTACGCTCATAGACCAAGTTGAATAATGCGATGAGGCCTCAATTTCTTTTAGTTATTTGAATATTGAGTTGTTTAAAATTTTCTTTACGAATTCAAAAAAAAAGTGTGACAGATTTCTGGAGCCAGTTATATTTTAATACCAGCATTTAATTACCTTCAGGTAAAGTGATACTAAGGTCAGGACTGTTGCAGTAATGCAGGTTGAATGCATTTTTTTACAAGAATAATAAACATTGATTTAGGTCAAATTAAGAATTCGTAATTTTTCATTAAAATAATTATGTAATAATATATCAATCTATATTGCAGTCGACCAGTAGATTCTGACGAAATAAGGATGTATAGTTTAATATAAAATATCTATATAGATATTCATCCAATATTGCATTTCCTGATAGCTGTTGGAGAGCATCGACACCGGAGGAAAAATGACACAATAATATTGATTAATTGACTACTAGGATTGAAAATTTAGATATGGTTTACAAAGAGTGTGATTGTGATATCTTTTTACGCAATTAAGAAGTGCATTCACCATAGCCTAAAATAAACTTATAAAGTAATTATTATATTCAAACATACAGCAATGGAGAAAAATTTACACTTGTATCATTTTGATTCATTTGCCAATAATGGTTGTCTAAAGTAATAAAATTACATTATATTAGCTTAAACCAGTGGTTCATATTCTACGTATCGCACCTCCCATAAAATATTCATCAGCAAAAAGCTGATTTTTTAGAAGACAATTATTCAATTTTATTTCATTTTTTCTTATGTTTCACGTATATTTGAATTTATTGTTAAAATTTCAAATCAACATACAGGAAAATGACGACTTTTGGGCATGTTTTCACAAAAAATGTTCCATTCGAATTACTATATTACAAAGTAAATATATGGAAAAATTTGTGTAAAACTAACTAAAAAAAACATGTTTTTTTTAATTTATGACCCTTTTTTTTATCAGAGGCGCGATATGTAATCTACTATTCAAAGTATCATAAATTAAATTGCATCAGAATTCAGTCCATTTTTCTGATCTAAGGTATTTCCGTTTGTTTTGACAGTGTAGATGAAGTATGCGATGATTTCTTTTTCGTTCACCGGCAGGGACTTGAAATGTTTTTGTATCGACTGAAAAGCAAAATAATAAAATATAATCACCAAGAATTTCCTTCGTACACTTGCATATGCAATCTAGTTGAGTTAACAAAAAAACACACATATTCTGAACAATAAAACATAAACTCCTATTTCCAATTTTTTTTTTTTTTTACTGAAGTGTATTGATTATCATGAGATCATTTAAATACGGTATAAAAGAATTATCTCAAGTTGTAGTGACCATTGACTAGTAAATGATTTTCTCGCAAGCTGTAGTTAAACTTATGAGTGGTATTATAGGGAAACACAAATAAAAAAATAAATATATTTGATACAAATCATAGTCAAATTTGAAAGAAGTCTATGTATACGCTACAAATAAACAACATCTACCTAATCTGGACAGTTAAAAACACAGAAATATGATAGCGTGTTTGACCTGTAACTAACTTTTCTTATCCATCCACGATTTGTTAAAAATAGCACACGAAAACAGTATGCTTTATTTATTGAATTAATGTAGTGAAAGTGAATGTATTTCTATAGGGTATATATACCATATACACTGCCAAATTTACAACTAGGTTGTATTCATATTTTTTAATGAACATATTAGTAATATGTAAAGTATTTCAAATTTCGATGCAAATTATGACCGATTCAGTTATAATCTAAATATATGCTTACGTCTGCCAGCTGAGCTTTATTCAATCCAGGTCGTGATGCAATTTTAAAATGTTTTCTGTATCTTCGGAGAGTGTGCACTTGCAGTTGATAGAGGTCTACTTCAGGTAAGTCGGTGTCAGTTTCATTGCTGTCATCCTCAGATTCTTTACGCCGCCTTTGTTTATTTCTTGCACATTGGATCATTGATTTATGATGATCGCAGATATAACTATGCCGAGCCTGAAAATAATGAAACGGATACAATTAATGCATCTATACCAAATTATTGTGAGTCTATTAATTTGGACGAATTTAACTGTACATATGTTGCCATAGTTCACTGATATTAAAATCTCTCGTCACCCGTGCAGCATCAGTCTGCTGTACTAGGACACTCCGCGCTCTCCATCAGGTTGTTAATTAGTTTTAAATTTTAGCCACATACATTATAATTGAAAAGTTTTGAAGGCGGGTTAGTAAAATAAGAGCTTAATGAAATTTTGTATAAGCCTATCAAAATGTCCTAATATAATTTATGCGGCATTTGTTAATAACATAATAATCAAGGACCACCACTACAGTATATAATGACTTTTTGTTATGAACTATGTATAGATCAGGGGTGGCCAAACATTTGATCATTACGAAAGACTTTTTTTTAAATTATAGACAGCGGACTAACATTGTATGTGTTAGGTGATCATAAGAAAAGTAGTAATTTAAAGCCAAGAATAAGTTTAAATTTAGAATAAACATAGATAATACTAATACATATTCAATATTAAGTTATTCTAATGAGAGTATCATGACAATAAAGACGATAAATACTACCGAAAGCGGTCGACGTATCCTAACAATCATATTTGCTTTAAAATATGTGATCACTCATTTTCGGTGAATTTTACCAGAAAGGTTTTAACAATGGCCTAGTTCCATAGAACGATAAGTTATAAATTTGTGTTATATTATCCATTATATTCGATTATCTCTCTTCTATTGGCCCACAAAAGTAAAACTAGAAAAAGTCATTAGTTTTCTCTCAGTACATAAAAACTTGCAAAGTTTTGTCAACGTTGCAAAAATTTATAGATATTTTAGATATACTAAAAAGATGCGACAAATAATAATGATCACATTTTTACAACTCAGTTTAGAAGCGCCAAAACTTTGTTCAGCTATACCTCAAAACTATCAATTTCTAGCTGTTACACAATGGAACTAAGCCATCAAATTACATTTAATGAAGCAGTGGCGCTTACAATATATTTCATCCAACCTGATTTTGTAATTTAGATTTTACTGCATTCTGACCAAGGACATATTCAAAATGAGATAGATAGTGGGAAGTTATATGATTTTGCAATAGAGTGACTAAGAGAAGAGTAGTGGCACTGGAATAATTTATCATGATATAATATCATTTTCACCTACGATCAGGATAGGTCCAAATTCTTTCAAATCATAGTTTTTATACTAAAACCATTGGGTATTTTTTTAACCATATAAAACGCAAAACAAATGTAATGTTATCGCCGAGTTAATAGCGAGTAGAAAGCCTACTACACTGACTTACAGAAAATTCTGTCCATGACCTTTTGAATCTTTTTCAAGTAGTATACTTTCACTACACCAAATAAATAGTATTTTGTGCTTATCATTTTAATATCACTTGTAGGTGACAGGAAGATAAGGTAAATATGTATAATAATGACCATATTGTCACTGCTAAGCTTCAGTCGTCGTTGGGCGACCGTTTTTTGAATTCGTTTGCTGTACGAGGCATTTCCAGCGGAGCGCCTGCAACGTTCCCCGTCATCAAATAGACAGCATATTTGGTCTAAGGGTCCTCTGGAATCTTCTTCAGTGCTGAAGCCGTTGTTCATTTGATGCTCGCGTTGAATCATTAATATGGCCGTGGTGGGCTGTCACTGGCCCGAAATCTCTATTTAAACAAGTTCAGTTTTTCACCACACACTGATTATCAATTTAAATCTGAATTATCAATTCGCATGCGATATCAAATATCAGATCACTAATAATAAACCATTCTCAGTCAAAAAATCGAAAAAGCTCTGCGTCAAAAAATTCACCGATTCAAAATAAAGGAATACACGCACTTTGACGTAAAGCGATCGCCGCGACAAAGCAAAACGAACGGCCTGTTCTATTAAAAAAAAACTAAATGTCTCGTTGTTAATTGGTTCATATGCAATAAGTAGGTTAAACCACGCCCAGCAAACACCGAATATTAATGTTAAACTTTAGAGTCCAGATTATTAACTTTTTTCAAAATAGATCTACACTCCGATGAAATAAATGTTTGAACGAAACTTTGGAGATAATATTCACATGCGCAGGATATTAAATTCGCAAACAACATTAACGGCGGACCTGACAGTTCTAAAATGACAACGGATTACAGCTATTAGAAAAAGAAACAAAGCCGGCTATAAATGCTTTATGTTTATTGGTACACAGAAGGCGGTATTTATAAATTCCACCAATGATTATCCACGGTTTCCTGAAGCGAATCACTCGTGTATCACTTTGTAAGTGGCGTGGGGCCGTATAAAATTGTATCGAAGCTGGGAATATATAGAGAGAACCAGGTGAGATTCTGTTTATTTTTTAAGATTTGATTTGTCAGAAAATTTTTGGTACATTGTCATCTTCGCAGTATATGAATTATTTTTTCTGCCGGCTCGCGGTGAGCCGTACATTATGTAAAAATGGTATTTTTTATATAATTCTATCGTTCTACTTTACATAGGCAAATGGCTGCCGTACCGAATGACATTTGTGTATGCGCGTAGTATGCATATACGCGTGGAAGAAGTGAAAAATAATGTATTTTATGTCCAAATTAATTGATATTTTGCATTATTATAGACTTAGAGATGTTCTAAATATATGCATGCTTATTTTTTTATCATATACTATGCACTGTCAACTCAGCAGGATTGTGTTACGGAATATTTATCAATGTCACCGTATTATTAACAACAAGATCGTGTAGTAACGTATTTGTTTACACTATTATCGACGCATATAATGCAATAAGTACTTGACGTAATCACCACGTTTATAGTAAATATCATTAATTACGATTTAATTGAGAGATATTCGCAATTTTATGTAAAAATAAAGACAATGGAGGATCTAAATACACATTGAAAATTATTGCACGTTCGTAATGCTTTAAACGCTTGGCGAGTAGAATGTATGAAGTGATCATTCCTCAAACGCATACTTACATAAATATAATATTAAAAGGCAAATTTCCGCATAAGACAAGTTTTATTGTCATTTATTATATGTACATTTTGCACTCAAAGTATATTTTTACTTTGCTGTTCCTATGACGTAGGTTTACAACATATACAGAGAAATTACTTTCCTAGTTGCAGGAACACGATTCCTAGTGAAAAAATAATACCTATCCGCCAATGCCTATTATTCGTGCAATGGAATGCTTCATTTACGCATTTTGTAATTATTGCCTATTCTGTTTCTTGGTTTCATATAGAATTTTGTATTATGATCTCACAGCATGATAAGCCATGGGGTGTAAAAACGGCGGCAAAAAGCGAAACCCGTCAAGTGGCGCCATTCGGTGAAAAACAAAACTACTGTTTTGACCGCCATTTTTCAAAATTAGCTTGCAGATAACCCTTTGTGATAAGAGCGTGTACCTATAATAAATTATGCCAATGATTTTGATTTTATATTTTTAATCAAATGACCACCATCTAAATAATATATCTAAATGATATTGACTTCAATGGCTTATTCCTAGGTGGCGAAAGCGTCATTCCTTTGTTTCGATATTTGATGAAGAATACTTTTTATTATAATTATGAACATTCAACTAAATTTAATATAATATGATGTATTGCATCATCATGTATGAAACTTTTAAGGTATCGATTTTTAAATACCAATATATTTATTGTACCATTGTTGGGCCGTGTTGCTTATGTAATGTCGATCCTATCATTTGTATATTTTTTGAATTATGTACCTTGATAACATAAAATGTCCTTACACTATTTTTAATCGTAGCTGCTTTATTAAGATGAATAAAGTTTGAAGTACCAATTAATAAGTCGGTATAAAGCAAGAATGCTGTTAATAACTAAATGACATAGTCTATATTTTAATATTCTATTTAAATATCTTCATTTTCCATCTCTCATTGAATCGTTCTAAAATTGTTTTTTTGAAATTCGTAAGAAACACTCAAATATTTTACACAATTCTTTTTTCAAAGATGCAATGGCTTTTGGATTGACCAATTAAAAGTCTTGATTCACGATTAGTGATATTTTATCGGCAGATTTTTATATTACAGCATTTGTAAGACTTCCCTGGTAGGATTTTTTTTTGCTTTTTGAAAAATAAAACAATAAAAACTTGTAATGGCCCGTACCGGTTGGTGTGGGCGTTGGTTACCCTGGCTATTGCTGTATACTACCTCGGCTACATTCTTTAAAACTTATTCATTATCGTCAGCCACATTTTCATATATATTATAAAGCCAGGGGGTGGGGCAAACTTTTTGTATGAAGGGCCATATTCAGGATTTTAAAATGAAAAGCGGGCCGCAGATAAAATATTATATCTAAATTTACACGATTCACCATCATGAACATCAAGCTTCAATGCATTCTTTGATATAGTCTTAACCAGAAAACGATTTGTTGCTATTGCAATTATATGGGCAATAGCAAAACTTGCACTTAGAGAAAATTATTCCTCATTCTTAAATTTTGAATCGATCCATCAGTTGTTTTCTTTTTTTGCTTCCGGTGTTAATTAAATTATCACCATATTCGTTATGCTTAGAAGTGAACTGTCGTTTAATATTATACTCGTGCGAAACTGATGTACTCTTCCAAAAAATAAGCCGTTTTATTTACGTAAGAAAAAAAAAGAATCTTCTCCAGAAATACGATTATAGCTCGCGGGCAACATGAAAATACGAACCGAGCCGCGGTTCCCCGTGTCTGATATAAAGTAAAGGATAAATTTGTAACTATTATTTTCCGTCATCTGAAATATTTTTGAAGGGACGCGACAGGCTCGAGTGACCATTGCGATAAGTTTTCTTCTAGTCAAGTGGAGAAGATAGTTACTGAGTCTAGTTGCTATCATGTGTCAACTTAATGGAGCGTAAAAGGATGCAAGCAGCAAATGCCGAATTAGTATCTAAATTTAGCTTTTAAGTTTGAAAATGATGACCTTGTAAAAAATTAAAACGAAGAAAAAATTCTGAAATAAAGGGTTTTCCTTGACAATTTCTTTGATTACTATTAGATTATGTCAATTAAACACTAGTTTAGAAGTCTCCGTGCATTTCAAGGTTGTGTATAATTCATAATTAGAATATGGTCCAAAATCATCAAAACACGTTTTTTGCGTCTCTTGTAAAATTTGGTATGTGGGTTACGTCCTTTTTCCTTTCCACAGTCGATATGATGGTAAAATATTATGCATACATTTTCAAATCTTTTTTATACCGAAGTTGGAGTCATGGTATTTTTTCACGAATACACAGTCCTTGTAAATATCCAAGTAGACAGCGACAAGTGAGGATATTGTATCCTCCGCTATAAGCTATCTTGTCTCACTGTCTTATTTTTTTTTACTTTCCATATGTGCTCATGGACCAATTCAGGAGTCAATTATTATATTTCCATAATTGAACCACGGAAACAGGGCAGACGTTTACTGCAATTAAATGAATTTTCAGAGTTTTCAAAATCCTCAAATGAGTAGTCGTCTGCTTCCATTTATTTTTATTCTATTTTCGTGATTTTTTTAATGGTGTAAAATTATTCTGGATTTCTGTATCTCCATATACCTACTAGATGCAGTTCGTATAAGAAATATATTTGACATTAATTCTCAATTTATTATCTCTTTCTATTTTTTAGTAGTGATGTCAACTGATGCATATTAAGTTCACTAAAACATGACACCGTTGTCTTTTGGGAGTAGCTATTCTTCATCATATTCAAAATGAATGTTTCATAATTTATTCTATCGGATTGTTAATTAATTGCTACAACAGTTTCACTCGTAGAATTCTGCTATTACCTACTATTGTAGGAGGAATCAATCTTTTCAATATCGCAATGTACACGCTATGATTTTTTAACATGCTAAAATGCTATTCTATATTATAAGTAAAATAACATTTTTTCGTGTAATTGACAAGCAAGGGCCCTGTCTGTACCTTTCAATTGCGATAAATTGCATTTTCAATGATCTTGGGCAGCAAGACATTTCTTTCTAAAAAAATCGGAATATTTTTCTCCAGCCAGTTCTGTTAATCTGCAATTAAAATTATATCTAGGTACTATGAAATAATCAAAAAAAAAAAAACAAATGCACTTTTACTAAGTGTTTCACTTAGGTAATAATCATTTTCTACTGATGTCGTGACGTCACAACTAATCAGTGGAAAATGATTCTACAGAAGAGTAAGCTATTCTGATCGTTTAATAAAATAGTGGATTTATGTAAGTTAAAACGGGTTGACATATTATACTGTCAATTTTCAAAAAAAAAAAATCGATAATTCTTTATGTTCTGATAATAATACAAGTTTTTAATATGTTGACGATATTCTCTACCGGTTTGCTATACAGCTTGTAACAGCTTCAGGGAAAATGAAACTAGGGAGTTTTGAAACGTTTCGAACCTTCGGTTGGCTTATAGCATTCGAGTTTAGAGGTCGTTGTCCCTCGCTCATCAGGAGCTCACCAACGTAAAATTATATTTCGATAAGAAGTTTCATGATAATACCAACTCTATTAAAATATACTTAAAATATAATAAGATGTTTACTGCAGAAAAATACAGGGCTGTGGAGTCCGATTATTTTCACAGTAGTCGTTTTTTCTTCAAATGACCACAGCCCTGGAAAATTTCATCTTAGAGCCGAGTTTACATTTGTTTTTGGGGATTTTATACCGCACAAAAGTAAGTTAGTAAAAACAAATATAATTGTCACATTTTATCAACGAAAAAACTTTAAAATATGCGGCAGATCAATAAGTATCTATTTCAGAGAGGTTATTTTTTTTTAACTCCACCTTTTCTCGATTATTGTCTACGGAATTAACTGTATACCTATATTATTACTAAATAATTGATAGTATTACGTTTATATTTGCGTTGCCATTGTTATTTTTGACATACTTCGTCTCTGTAAATTTAAATGATTTGTATATCCATCCATTATTCCCCTTTCTTGGTTTTACATTTCTTTCTAAAAAAATCGGAATATTTTTCTCCAGCCAGTTCTGTTAATCTGCAATTAAAATTATATCTAGGTACTATGAAATAATCAAAAAAAAAAAAACAAATGCACTTTTACTAAGTGTTTCACTTAGGTAATAATCATTTTCTACTGATGTCGTGACGTCACAACTAATCAGTGGAAAATGATTCTACAGAAGAGTAAGCTATTCTGATCGTTTAATAAAATAGTGGATTTATGTAAGTTAAAACGGGTTGACATATTATACTGTCAATTTTCAAAAAAAAAAAATCGATAATTCTTTATGTTCTGATAATAATACAAGTTTTTAATATGTTGACGATATTCTCTACCGGTTTGCTATACAGCTTGTAACAGCTTCAGGGAAAATGAAACTAGGGAGTTTTGAAACGTTTCGAACCTTCGGTTGGCTTATAGCATTCGAGTTTAGAGGTCGTTGTCCCTCGCTCATCAGGAGCTCACCAACGTAAAATTATATTTCGATAAGAAGTTTCATGATAATACCAACTCTATTAAAATATACTTAAAATATAATAAGATGTTTACTGCAGAAAAATACAGGGCTGTGGAGTCCGATTATTTTCACAGTAGTCGTTTTTTCTTCAAATGACCACAGCCCTGGAAAATTTCATCTTAGAGCCGAGTTTACATTTGTTTTTGGGGATTTTATACCGCACAAAAGTAAGTTAGTAAAAACAAATATAATTGTCACATTTTATCAACGAAAAAACTTTAAAATATGCGGCAGATCAATAAGTATCTATTTCAGAGAGGTTATTTTTTTTTAACTCCACCTTTTCTCGATTATTGTCTACGGAATTAACTGTATACCTATATTATTACTAAATAATTGATAGTATTACGTTTATATTTGCGTTGCCATTGTTATTTTTGACATACTTCGTCTCTGTAAATTTAAATGATTTGTATATCCATCCATTATTCCCCTTTCTTGGTTTTACAACCGTCCCCGAGCTCGGAGGGTCGTATTTTACGAGTCTTGGAAGCTTTCGAGATGTATCCCAGATATTTTACGTGAGCTACCTATTACTTAATTGATTAAATAATAAAATAATCGACATTCTATTACTTTTATTTAAAATATTTCGGTTTACTCATTGTTTTATACTAAGAATGTTTCCAAAAAGAGTGACTATCTCTATGATATTTATTTTAGGTAAAACCTTAATAAGTTCAACAGATGAGCGATTTTTTTCTGTACACGAGTCAACATTATCCCCGCCTGGCTTTTGTTAGTCGAGTGCTAGTGTATTTTTTTATAACATTATTAAAGACCAATGTTTCGGCCACGTGAGAGTCTTCGCAAATGCATGGTGATTTGATTAATTTGCCACCAGAGAGTAATAGGGGTAATGAACAAAGTATATTTTTATATTTTTACTCCTTTTTAATATGTGAACTCTCTTTACTGGCTTGTTTTAAATTGTAAATCTTTAGGCTTCCTTCTCTGTCTACACCAAGTCGTTCGTCCGTTAATATTTATATGCAGAACAATTATGTCATCCTAGGATTTTTGCCTAATTTTAGACACATGTTATGCAATAATTTGTCATTACAAACCGACTTATGCTACATTCGTTTCGCCATATGTGCCGAAGTGATAAATTTCCATCTTTTTAATTAAACTCATTCCTTCAATATATAAAAAAATATAAATTAATTGCGTCTCAATTTAGACTATGCAGTTCTCATGAAACTTACTCCAGTGTGTCTTACTTCAGTTGGGTTTTATTATCCACATATATAACGGTATATAAACGTTATAATCATATAAATTTATCATCAATTAAATGCTACATCTCCCAAAAATAATTGATAAAGAAAGAATAAATATTCTTATCAAAGAAGCGAGACACGTGTTATACTTAGATACAGCAAATGCAATACAAATATTATCGATTTTATTTTTATAAATGGATTTAATAAATTAATAGCCGAATGCACACAGCATTAAAATTTTCTATTTTTTTTGTTTATTTAGAAATTTTAAAACGCGTGATAGATTCCATTGAATATAAGATTAATTTGTAAAAAAATAAAATATGCTATTAGGTATATTGTGGATGCAGGTATGTATAGCACGATTGTATTGTTCCTTTACTCTGTAATTATAACTAACTAAAGTAATCAGGATTGAGACTTTAAACAAACTTTTTTATTGCTCCAGTCAAACCGGCTGAGGAATTTTGTTAGACTTAATATTCTGTAGGACAGGTGACCGATTTAGGGGGTTAGTGAATGATATTCGAGTGGGCAACCCTAACTATCTGATTTCGTAAGTCGTCATGCAATGCTGTAATAGCTAGCTTTTTATTATTGTTAAAATATTTGTATGATAAATTGGTTTAAGACGACGATCATTTCTTGAAAAAATGATTCAGCGTAAGATATGTACTCGGATTATTACTTTTTAACAATATACGTGTATTAGTGCTTTGTGCGGTGCGTATAAAATATTAGTCGATTATTTTTTGGTAGGGATGATAACTAGTTAGTAGTTTCGATAATTGAATGAAAATATTGAGAATTTATATTATATTGCATTATTCGGGGTTGGAGCATGGGGGCAGACAGCAAGTCGCGGGCGGGAGACCCGGGCCCGCGCCCGCAAACCTTATTGACCGGCCGCGACGGCTTCGGTCTCCTTCGGCGGGCTTCGCGCGGCTTCGGTTGTCTCCGCTCGGCTTCGCTTCCGCTCGCCTCCCTCCGGCCCCTCGCCACCGATCGGGCCCGCTGCGTGTCGGGGGCGCCAGCGTAGACTCGGCGTCCCGAAAGTGCGACGTTGCCGTTCCTCCGCGCGCACACGGCGTTCTCTGCACACCGATTTTGTTTACCGCTCCGCATTTCCATCAGTTTGCGCGCACAACAGGCGAACCGGCAGACGACGACCGCGTACTATGGTCCCGGAGAGTGTTCTTTTAAAGTTTACGTTAAGATGACCGCGAGTCGTTTCGCTAACAACCGCGATTCTGTGATATTATACCGATAGACGAATCCCGCGCCGGTCGGCCAATCCGTCGCACGGAAGTTGCAGCGCTCGATACCGAGACCGCGGCTCGACGAAGGGGATGCGAGAGGTCTAGAGCTCGCTCCCTAGACCCGCCCGCCCGATCGGGAAGAGGGCCGAAGGTCCCTCCGGCTTCGTCATGTCCGGTGAAGGAGGAGGCCGAGGAGCCTGGGGAGGTCGCGAAGAGGCGTCCTGGTGGCCGGCCGGCGAGCAGCTTCAGCAGCAAGCCTTGCTCGGGCATCAGCTCGCGGCGCACCAGGACGAGGCGGCGAGATCCACCGCCGCGACGCACCAGCTCTTCAGTTATAAGATGGCGAGCAGCTTCCAACAGCCGCCCGCTTCACCCCCTGCCGCGTACGATTACAGGCTGGGCATGGGAGGGTTGCCCCGAGCAGCCACCGGAGACCCGCCGCATTGGTGGTACTCTGCAGGAGTTGACGCTTTGCACCAGGCGCCCTTGGCTTTGCATTCGTCCCCGTCACCTACGGTATGTCAGTGATAAGTTTGTTTACAAATGTGCTCATTTCATTTCTCCCGAATTATTATTGTCACCGTATAACTTTGATTATTTATTGTTTTGCCGTTGACATCGTGTTTATTCTGAAGTTGTCAATTAAAATTTCGGAAGGAAATTATAATCGACTCTATTAACTGTCCTAAAGATAGATAAATGATCAATTTGACGTGATACAACAGCAGTGTTTATGTTATTTTGGGCTGAATAGGGAACATATATTTTTTAAAAAATCGCTGTCACGTATTTCGATTCGTATTATTTGCTTACTAAAATATTGTTGTACGCGGTATTAATTATTATCAATTTGTGTAACATTAAGAGTTAAGTATACGTTTATTTCACATCGCTTTTTGATAAATTTAAGCAGTTTATTACTTATCAATACACTTGTCAGTTATTTAGTATAGCTATTTAACATGTCAAGCTTGTGAAAAGCTTACCTATCTCGTGTCATAATCACGGCGTCCGGCATTATTTTCGTATTTTTTTTTTGTTAATTTTCGTCTGCAAAAAAACACATAAGGCAACATCGTCTTTCGAGGCTACACAGCGCCGTTCTAGAATCGACTTTTTCGAAAGTGTTCCAGCGACCATTTTCAAGGCGCTCCAAACGGACCAACCGGGTGCTTTTGCCTTCAGAACGTTCACTTTTGAAAATCGAATTCAAAATCTCGATTATCTTCCCCCGACTCGATGCCTACGGTTATGCAATAAGATTCGAGTACATAATAAAATGTCAAAAACTGTCCCCACGCCGAAGAGCGGTATGAAGGTAAAGCGAATTGTAAACAAAGGAATATCTTTTGTATAAACAAAGGAACTATCCAACCGTGGACAGTAAAAAGTTTTATTCAACCTTGTAAAAAATCTTTTCGATTTATAGGTGTTATAAGTTAACGTAAAAGCTTTTTTATTACACAGTATTTTTATTAATTGCAGATTTCTTTATATGTACTACGTAAATTATAATGTACGCGCAATACATTTACGATATTTTAAATTACCAATCCACATATATATATTTATTGGATGGTAATCATTTATATAACATTTGTTTTAAGAAATAAATTTATTAAAAAAGGCCGTTTTAAAGGCGTCGAGGAACGTAAGAATTAATTAATTATTTTAGTATGTAGTAGAGAGCTTTCTTTTTCATTTTGCATGGGCTTCCAAATCACCGATACCTATTTTAATACATATTTTTTAGTTATTCAGCTATTCTCAACATGTGCTATTTTTTGTATCAATAAATCGTTACATGAGGGAGGAGGGTAGAAAGTGCAGTTGACATGGACCACGCATTAAAGAAACCCCACAAGCATTTTTATTTATTATTTTGAATATAAATCAATTTTTTCATTATTTTACTGAGCGTGATATTATATGGGTGGATGATCAAGAGTCGAGAAATTACCTTGCCCTGACCACACAATTTCTGTGAGAGAGCCTCTGGTCATAGGCATATATGTACTATTATTATGCTTATTCTCCGATTTTTAATTTGTTATATGTTTTTAATAAAATGTATATTTTTTTAACAGTAAATTTTCTATTTTAACTGAATTAATTTATTATTGTTTTATACGACGTAAATAATAATTATTTCAATAACATGAATAATATCGAATTTTCCATCAATAGAAAATAGAGGATGAATTTTATTCATTTAATAGAAGATGTTTGTAGACTGTATTTGCCCACATGACCCGAAATATTTTCCTAATATATAAATTCCTCATACGGCCCTAGATCTCGATCGTCGGGTAGGGGAACGCGGGTCTTTTTACAGTCTTTATCAATTGCTGTTGTTACGAACAGGTAATATCGAGATTATTGTGAAAAAAAACAAAATTAATTTTAATAATGAGTGTAGCGATGAACAAATCTAGAAACGTTGTTTTCGTCTAGATTTTGTAGACTTGTCAGGAAAGTAATAAATGTCTATAAATAATTTATGAGTATTGTGAGAAGATTTAAATAAGAATTTGCATATTTAATTTTCAAAAAACCAACGAAATGAGGTTTTAAAAGCAAACACCGATATGTCCACCTTGCAATGTTAGTACTAAATGAAGCCTATTGTGTCTCACACTTATTATTTTTTAGTTTTATCGATTGTTTATTTTTCTTATCGTAATTTATTTCCAATTGAGAATAATATGCCTATTTTTGTAGCCAGGCAACAGCTTTTTGCAATAAATATAGGCAATATAAAACTTGGACACATGAGGTCCTCAATTTCAAAACCTACCTAAAGAACATTTTTGATTTTTTCAAATTTTGATGCCAACTATTTCAATATCTACAAAATCAATAGATTTCCAATTTAAAAACCTCTAAATACAGAGAAGACGCAATTAGTCTCTAAACCTACTCAAATCCAAAAATACCATGCACTTTTCCAACAATTTTGGTTTTTTTTGAGTTTGTTTTGTTTTGAAACTAAGGCACTCTATATCAGCTTTTGATTGTGATTTGCGTTTCAAGCGTAACATATAATATCAAATAATTAAAATAACTAAAATGATAAAAATGTTGATTGGTATACCCGTGTGTATTTTTTTTTGTTAAATTTTGACAAACTGTGGACTCATTGCTCATAAGCGCCCCACATGTATTTGAAGAAGTGCTGCCTTAATTAACAAGCACCCACAAAGTTAATTAACAAAAGGCTCTCTGACTAAAATAATATCGGCAGGTGGGTAAAAGGTGGTAAAGATACTAGATAATAACGTGATTCGCGATGATAGTAAACATGCAAATATGTATTATTCTACACACTCTGCGTCTTGTAGTGATGCTTTTAATTTTATGAATTACTCAACACAAACAATGTTCTACGTACACGTCTTTTCTTATTAGTATCAATCTAACCTCTCATTAAAAAAAGTACTTGGTGGTAGGCATATCAGTAGTACTTTCACTCAACACGTGCATTGTCAACTGACGAAAATATGAATCGATACAGGGTTATTAATACAAAATTAATTATGATTAATAAAGATGTAACAAAAAAAAATGGTAAAAGAAAATCGTCAACTATCTCAAATTTAAATCGAAAAAATCTAAATTAGAATTGAGCTTGCTGGGACTTTATCCCAGGTCCACGTGATAGTGGTAAAGGCTATGGCGGAGTTTCTACCACTAGACCAGGGTTCGGTAAACTGCGGGCCGACTATGGCTAGATTGTGCGTTGATCGAGTCGCAAATCATTTTACATTCTAACATCGAACCTTGGTTTGATTAAAAAAGTATAAATATAAAAAAATGCAATTAAGTTGACATTATTATGTTACTTGATTATTATGAAAGGATTTTTATGGATTTACGTGTAGCTGTGAGTCTAGTCATCGGATAATTTATGCGAATTTTGACCCATTAATAATTTTAAATTCAATTTATTTATATTACGGCATCTTTATTAACGACATTTAGTATTTTTTTTCTTATTGTTGGATTACATTCTACAAAATATACCAAAAATAGTTTGACAGTACCAATTTCCTGTCATATTATTCGATCCGCTAATGTTGTTCGTTAGTTGAAATTGCATAATATGTATTCCTAATTTAAATAATAATATATGATTGACGTTTGTAGTATTCTAATATTGTGGCTGGGCGCGTGACATTGATAAAAATGATAATATAGTTCGTTGACATAGAAATAATACTAACGAATGAATGAATGACACGACGCCGCATTGCTTTGGTAAAAAATGCATTAATGTTTACGTTCTGTCATTGTGTATAAAGTACGGATGACGAGAGGGAAGCTATTTGCGGCACGCGGAGACCCGTTTAAAATTGGCATACAACGTATAGTGGAGTTAATAATTTTTCTGCCTCTTCGATTTTATTTTTTTCCACCCTCTTCCCAATAGTTAATGCGCTATTTAATAAGTTATTGAAAATTGACATTACAAAAGATTTATATTACTAAAATTGTGATTTCCTTATTGGATAATCAAGTTATTAAATATGCAGTCGATATAAATGATTTTATAGTTTCGTTCCAAGCACTGTTCTAGGCGAAAACATGTTTGAATAGTTATATCCACCATACTTGTGGAAATAGCCTTTAAGACAAATCACTGACAATCTTATATTTGTATCCGTCACCAGTTTTTATATTTTGAAAAGTATTTAAATGTTTAATGATTGCATTTTAAATGTTTACTATTAGATTGAAATTCTCTCCAGACAATCCAGTTCTAAAACCGGGCGTAGGGAACTGTTAAGTCCTTTCCTAGTCTCAACATTCTATTCATATCTTTTTGAAAAGATGTCAAATAACTGGATAACAACCCGTTTTTGAAAAAACCTACCTTTTAGTATAGTATTCATTATATTCGGATATTTATTTCTTGGGATAATGTACTTCGGTGGTAAGTAGGGTAACCGAATACAATTTTACTAAAAAAGCCAAATTCACTTACAAACTTAATAAAACTGTATTTTTGTTTAAAAACGTCTAGGTGGTTTTTAATAAATGAAAAAAGAATTTAATTCAATAAAAATAATAAAAGATTTTTAGTACTTTTTCCACATAATTTTTTTTCATTTTTCATTTTTTTTATGCTATATACATCAGTTTTACGGTGTATATTGAAATTATTTACTTCATTGAATTTCGTCATATTCTGTAATTACTGTGTTTTTACTTAGCAAGGCTGTATTAGAAGTATACACTCCACATTGGTAGATTTAATTCTTGTATCGAAATACAAATTTATATTTGTAGATAATGCTTCCGGTTTTTATTGAAAATTGTTCGAAGATAACTTTTCTACGGTTATTGTCATTGTATTAGTGGTGGAAATATAGCGTTGTACCAAATTAGATTAATTGTGATACATTATTTATTTTGCACGATCTATCTCACCTCTCGTGAATCATCACTTAGCATGTGCTTTTATTGTATGTCCGACTGTGTTTGTCCGTCAATCGAACTTTTTCAAAGCCACGCGACATTTTTCGCTGGCTGTGAAAAGGACGTGCCTTGGGCTTTTCTTTCCCACGCTTATTCATTATTTTTCTTTGCTTTGCTACTCTAGGTGACGTCAGTACAATCATTGATACAAAAAAAATGTATTGGAAAACATCTGTTTCATATTAAACGCTGTACACACTTTATTTTATCTGCAAAATCTGACGTCATTTATTGCGGAAGTCAAATTCAATATAACTCATAATTTATTCCGCCATATTTATTTTTCATAAAATATGAAATTAATTAATACGATTTGAATTGCAAGTTGGAAAATAATAAAACTATAAATATCAGTTTTTGTTTCGTCTTATTATTAAAAAGAAACGACAGTAAAGTAGGTATTCTTTATTTATTTGAAAACTTAAAATGTTATAATTTTTTATATATTTTTTTATGGTCCTAAGCTTTGCTTATCGAGTCATTCAAGGAATGAAAGTGAATTGACAGTAAGTGATTGAAATTTTAAAACCTGCCAAATTATAATATATGGTACTTATTTACTCGACCAGGGTTTCCCAAACTCATTCTGGGATGGAACACTTCGCAACTCCGGAAATTTCAACGGAACACTAAGTTTAATTTTTGGGATGGGTAATTCGTAATAGTTTTAAAATTTCAAATACGAATTAATAAATCTCTTAGGGGGGTTAATATTTAAAAAATGGATTCTTTCTATTTTATATTTTTCTAAAGTTTAGACCTTTAAGAGTATGTTCTCAAAAGTGAATTTTTCAAAATTTTAATTATTTACCGAGTTACAGTGATTTTGGTCACGCAGCAACTAAGCTGGTCCGACCGGAACAAATCGAAACTCAAAACATTAAACACGTTTTTCTCGAAACTACTTTTTCCAAACTGGCGTGCATAATATCTCAAGTTCTACCAAATCGATTTATTTTAAATTTTGTGTAAACTTTTTTTATACATCCTTCTATGGCTCTTAGCAGATTTGAATTTGAACTATTATTTTTTCGAACAGGTTTTTTTTTTATTTCTCCGAGGTACGGGCGATAGCGACATTTTTATTAATTAAGAGTCTGTTAAATTTTTGGTTGGAATCATGTAAGCCAGGACACCCCTTTTTTTGGACCCCGGACCCCTCCCATTACCAGCCGATTTTTTAACTTTTCGAGTTTTGAATTCATTTATTTTTTAAAATTTGGTATGTATTTTTAAAATATAAATAAACGAATGTTAAAAAATGGATTGTAAAATTTTCTTTGTTTATTTTTTACAAAGCTCGAAAAAACACCCGAAGTTGGTTTACACCTGTTAGCAAACCTCATCGATCATTTACTTTTGCCTAAATCTCTTTTTTAATGATTGCATTTTCACAGTTTTTTACGCTATGGCATATATATATTTTTTTTCATGGAAATATTAATAGTTTCAAGCCTGCATAGCAGAAAGTTGACATTTACTTTAAAACTGCTTTACACCGTGGCCGTTCTAGAATTTATTGTATGCCTACTGAGATTTGATGTCTTAGAAAGAATTGCAAAAAAAAATCGCGAAATAAAGTCTTGTAGAATTTTCAATCAATTGAATATAATGATCGTACAATCTTTGTTTATTTGTTATTTGGTAATACTATTTATCTAATGAAATATGCTTAACCATTTATTCTTGTTTTGTACTGTATTGCGATTGGAAATCTATTTCGGTCTACTTCAATATTTATTTTGAAGGGTCAAAGAAAAATCATACAACGTTACTGTTGACCTTTAATGACTTTGATGATTTTGGGTGTGATAAAATAATCCTTCACCCTCGGCGATAGAAATTTGGCTCAATTTTTGTTGTCGTATTCAATTTATATTCAAAACCTTCTCTTTTACCCAGATATTTGACATCAAAACTTATGTGAAGATGGACCATCACTCGCTTTTCAATATGAAGTAGAATATGTTTAAATGTGTTGCAGCGTATAAAACCATTCCAAATTTTTGTGGAAAATCCACTTTGGCCCGCGGAACACCTACTCTAGCTCCGCGGAACAGATTGGAAAACCGTGTCTAGTAACTAGGCAATGGATTTGATCACGAACCGACGCCAACGTATCATTGGTGTCGCTTAGAGGTCTGTACGGGCCGAAATTTTACAAAATTACCCGACCCGAGCCCGAAAGACTAAGACCCGATTCGGCCCGGGCCCGAGTCTAATACCACAATTGTTACCCAAACCCGACCCAAAGCCCGGATTTAAACTCAATAAACCGAAAAAACCCGATTTTTACAAATTTACAACAATTTACAACTCTCTATAGAACTGGTAATAATTAAAATTATCATGGCTGAATTATGACACAAACATAGTATGAAATATTTTTCTGAAGAATAAATTCCTTACCCGGGCCCGGCCCAAGCCCGAATCTCAATTGCCCTTACCCGCCCGAACCCGGGCCGGGTAAGGGCTCGAAGGCCGGGACCGGGCCCGTGCAGACCTCTAGTGTATCTGCAATAGCCTTGCTAACTAGGCCCAAATATGAAAAAAAATATCAAAGGGTTTTCATACTTTCGATGGTTTCGGCGGTAACTTTGTGGAAGTTCATTGTAATATAAAATTTAAATAGCCTTGCTAACTAGGCCCAAATATGAAAAAAAATATCAAAGGGTTTTCATACTTTCGATGGTTTCGGCGGTAGCTTTGTGGAAGTTCATTTTAATATAAAATTTAAAATAACTAAATGAAGATGCCTCTGAAAGAGGCGAAACACGTGTCACAGTTAGTAGCACAATACGTGGAATAATCAAATTTATTTTATATTATATATCAAAGGGTCCCTATTTGTGTTACAAAAAGAAAAAGGCCCTCACCATTTACTTGTTTGGCCCGAAATTTCAGGTTATTATTTTTTATTTTTTTTATTATTTGAATATGGATAAATGTATATTTGTCCCCCCTGAGCCTATGACCCGTTGTATGATAGTTGCATTCATAATCATTTAACACACATTGAATTCGCCACGCACAATCTAGTTGATTTTTTACCGGATTACACAATTTATTTCGTCAATATCTATCCACATGAATGTCCTATTTCGAAAATTGCACCCCTGAGCACCGATCTGACATCCCAATTTTTTTTTATTCTTTTCGAACATTTTTTTTTAAATATTTTGGAGGCGATGCTGATGAAAGCCGTGTAGTCGATAACATGGTAGCATAATTGGGAATATTGCGATTGTAATCTCGGCCAATACAAGTGCGTTTATTTCTTTACGGCAGTATTCGGGTGCGTCGGTAAAAATCAACTAAAATCATTAAAATATAAATTGTCAGTTATTTCACGAAATGAATCTTATCAAAAGTGTTTTTTCGTTTTTATTTGAAGAAAGCATTATTTTTCTGTTGTACAGGAGGCGGGCAATGGTTTTTAAAAGGTTGAGAAATATGTAACTACTTGAATTTATTCGATGGATTAATATTGTTGTATATTACTTGAATGTATAATATTTGTATTGTGTATTTTGTTTTGAGAGAACCTCTTGAAAGGTTTAATAATCTTCTCGAGTTTTTATTGAATATTTTTCTGTATAAGAGTTGGATTTCTGCCAAATGTAAACGTTGTTTTGTTTTCCTATCGTAAACTCCTTTTTCATATAATTACATGTCACAATAATATATTTGAGTGTTTACATCTATAAATTTTATTTGTTTATTTTGACCTACCTACGCGGTAGAACATCCTTCACGAATAGTTGTGAATTTCGTGTAAGTATATTATATTTGTATGCAGTCATTTCACTGATTAACTTTCTTATGTATTGTGATATTTCTCAAAGTCAAATCATCAGAGAGCTTTTTGGCGGCTATCTCGAATTAGGTTATTTAAATGTGTACCTATATTCTTCTTTGGCCATGTTCGCTCCCTATGTGGAGCATATGGCTGCCACGCGGCACCTCCATGTTTCCCTGTCTCCCGCCAATAGCTTTGCTTCCTCCCATGACATGCCAGCATCCCTCAGTTCCACCGAGTACATCCTATGGATAGTAACCGACGGACGTCCGGGACGCCGGAATCCCACCGGTCGAAAGAAGAGGCAGGCAGGATTGAGACTTTCCGGAGGCATCCGCAGTTCCAACGTCTCTCCATAACCACTGACGTGACGGGATGCTGTCTTGCACGCTCCCTTATCTCTGAATTCCTCACAGAATCAAACCACCTCACCCCCATTATCCGACGCAAGCATCTGTTCTCGAAGCTCAGTCAGTATACGGTAGTCTTCGTCAGGTGCCATGATTCGCAACCGTAAAGCATTACTGGCAGAATGCAAGCGTTGAACAAGCGGCATTGGTGTCCCAGACAGTCCGCATTTAGTTGAATGTGGCTCCAGCCATTCCTAAACGAATGGCGAGCTCGTTTTTTGTACTACCGTTTTCGGGGATATGTACGCCGAGTTACCTATATAATTAGTATATTACTTCTACCTGAAAAATGTACGAATACAAATCCAAAAATTGATTTCACTTGAAACATTTCTTTTATATACAATACATTTATATTGATTGCTAAATTAATTTATAAAATAAAAATCAATTAATTTAAGATAATAAATGACGAACGAAAATAGTACTCTTTTATGATGTTGGCAATCGGCATTCGGCCTCAATTCTTCAAATATTGGACTTGTATCCGTTCTCTTCTCAGGTACAGATATTATAAAGCTAAACTCAATTAAGTTTAAACAATAGTTCTAAAGATAACGCGAAGCCAAAATAGCTATCAATCAATTCATACAGTTGTCATGGAAATGAATACTTTGTTATTTTTGTCATATTATGATGGAATTTTATAATGCTAAGTAAATTACGATTCAATTAATGTACTTAAGTTTTTAGGATTGCTTAAGTATTTGTTTACAGATAATTATTATTATTTAAGGTGGCTTAGATTAGGTTAACTTGTGATTAGGTGGTAATCACCTGACATTTCGAAAATATAACGATTTTCATTCTCAAGGGTAATAATCTAAAAATGAGACGAATTTGTCTAAAAACTTCGAGCAATAATTACAATTAAAGCCGTTCCGTAATAACGATCCTTTTGTATTATTATATTTTTATTATTCTAAGTTTTTCTACCCTCGTGGAACTACAGCATAATTAAAATACAATCATTTCTTTTTTTACACGGTAGTTATGTCTCACTATACCGTGCTTAAAATAACGTGTAAAAAAGTTATATATTTCTAAGAAAAATTAGGATCCTTGAGGTTGAAAAAACCGTGTCATTTGAAACACTAACAATTGTGGTATAGAAAATCCTGTAAAAAATGCAATGAAAATAACGGCAAATATCATTCATAACATATATTTCAATTTAAAAGAAAAAAATACTACTTTCGATGGTTTCGGCGGTAACTTTGTGGAAGTTCATTTTAATAGAAAATTTAAATTAACTTTGATTATTCCACGTATTGAATACGTATCAATACGTGGAATAATCAAAGTTAATTTAAATTTTCTATTATGAAAAAAATACTATTCATCACTACTTGATTATATACGGGGACTTTTATGAAGGTACTGGAAATAAAGCGCCTTCATTGGCAGAAATTCCTGACACGACACGCGTTTCGGCTTAAATATAGAATTCATTATTTGTAAAGAACATCAATTATCTTATGAGAGGATATGGTAGTATACTATTATAAGGTTTAATATAAGGTTTTAAAATTATTTGGAGTCAGAGTCCTTTTTTTTAACCTGACTCCACAGTCCTGGTTTATTACACTCGTCATATTATTTAAGATTTCGATTTTGATGACGTGCAATTAGCTGGAGAAATATTTAATTGCCGCCTGTGTGGTCAGTGGTCAACGGTGTTGGCTTCGGCTACGGAGGGCCCGGGTTCAAATCCCGGTACGGACAGTTTTATAAATTGATTTTCTGTTCAAAGGCATGGATGTATGTGATGTCTTGAATTCCCCCCTCTCACCTACCCTATCCTATGAATGGGGCGTATCGAGAGCGATTAGCTTACCACTAATCCTGTCCTAGCCCTATCCTTCTATCCCTACTCTCTTTGAAAAAAGAGAGGTTGAGCAACTGAGTAACAAGCGGTTCTCGTAGAAAACACCTCTGTTGAGATAAACTCCATTAGGAGTCCATATGCTCCACATTGGGAGCGGACATGGTTTAAAATATTTAATTTCCAAATACTGTACAGGTTTTTGAAATTAAATGTGATTATCGTTAAAAATTTATAACATGGGAGTGCCTACAGATTTAAATGGTGGGTAATTCCAAGAATTATATTTATTTTGATCGCTGGAAAATTTATAATTATTTAATGAAATTTAATTGTATTTACGTACACATAGGATACAATATGTCAACGCGTATAATTACATGGTGCCCCCCCTTTCCATTGGTGTGTTTTTACTAAATCCCGACGATAAAACTTAAATTTACTTATTGGATCCCTTAATTATTCGTCCCGGATGATATTCGATCATTAAGCCCTCGCTTTGTCCCTCTCCGTCGTCGTCGGCAGCCGACTGCCGGCAACCCGAACCAACCAACCAACCCCCGGCCAACCCGCTTCGGCAATAAATGAGTTGCCTATGCAACCGTGAAAACGGTTTTCGTAGTTATGTCGGAGAGAGCTTTTTAGATGAACGTTTCCCTCCAAGGGTTATCAGCTAGTGAATTACAATATTATTAATTTATTTTTTTCTACGAGCGCTGATTTTTTTTCTGTAATGTTTTTAAAATTGTTTTTTGGAATAGATTTAATAGAGATGGCAAACTTTCGACATTCTAGGACCTCATGTGCGGCCTTTTAACTTAACCCATTTTTTTTTTAATTCATTGCTTTCATTTTTTATGTACACACATTTTAAATTATATCTCATTAAAGTACTACCTACACATATAAGTCTCTTCCACCCTTGAGCTTAGAAATGACATTGATATAGATTCTGCTTAGACATACTGTACATATACGTACATACATTTATGTGAGTGAAACGCTATTTTCCAACCCAGTATTTATTACTAATTTATTTTTGATTATCAGCGACAGTTGTAGAAGAAAAGCTTTGCGGTATGTATGTGAACATATCGGACCTGTAATCGGCAAAAAAGCATAAGCGTCAATTAATAAATTTTCCAGGAGGCTTTTTAAAATCCTCTCAATAGATTCCCAAAAAGAAATTATAATTGTAACCGTATTTAATGAATTCTTCTGTGAACTTATTCTGACTGTAGTTAAGAAATCGTCCTTCTGTACAATTTTATTGATTGTCGCTTACGCTTTCTTGCCGATTACGCGTCGATATATTACTTTTAATAGAATTTATTAGAATTCATGTCTCACACTATGAAAATATACGCATACATGTATCATTACATGAAAGCAACACCGAGATAAAAAGTATTCCAATTAATTGCTGTAAGCTAAACCTACATAATGCAACACTGGGATATTTAAAAAAGCCCCTTAAAAATGTTACATTTAATGAAATTGTCCTGCAACTTCAAAGCATCAGTAGTATAAGTGAGATAACTAAAGATACAATAAAAGTTTACAAACCAGAAATATTATCGTCCATCATAAACCGCAAAAGAAACTAAATAAAACTCTGAAACTGTTTTAAGAGTACGAAAAAAAACCTAAAAGACAATTGTCTCAAAATTGGTATTCTCGATTTATCTCACTGTTAGTTACATGTAGCGATGTGAACTTGGTTAATGTTTTATTTATTTGTTCATGATTGTGCTATATGTTTTCATTGTGATGTATATCTTATGTCAATTGAAATTATCGTTTGAAATCTTATTTTTTTCAATTAGATCAAAACTTAAAACTTTGTCTACTTTATTCGTTAAATTTTGCAGTTACTTTGTTTTAATGTTATACAAATACCACGTATTTATGTTGCACAAACCCCAAGTGTTTCAATCTTAAGATATGCTAATACTTATTTAATTGTTATTATGTTATATGTTGTATATTATTCAAATAACTCAATTATCGTACATCATGAGTTTGATGTTATTCATAAGAAACATATGCTTACTACTAGTACACGTGTACATTCTTTTATTGTTTTCATTCGACGTTTTTAATAGTTATTTTAAATCTTATTCTGGTAGTCTCCTGCTCGCGATATAGTCCGTAAAATACCACATTTTTGGTAAATTCTGTCTTAATAAAGTTTCTAATTTCATACTGATCGTTTCTTTGTATTTAATAATTTTTCATATGTACTTAAAATGTTTTTATTTCACGGGCATATCGAGACGACATCTCTAGGGAGTAATTTTGTTTATTTATAACACTGATTACCCTTGAAAAATACTGACGGTTTTCTTTTTAAATATTAGACTCGTTTATTTTTTTACATTTTTTGTAGGGATCAATCCTCTACCAATTTATTTTGCTAAATTCTAAAAAAATAAGGGTTGTAAAATCCGTGAAATGAGGAAAATCTCCAATCTGGCATCCCTTGCGCCGCGTGGGCTGTTCGGGAGGCGGGATCGGGGGAGGGTGGATTTGAAATTTTCCGGCGATGGTAGTAGGGTTGGGGGGGCTTTCGGTAGAGAGAAATCTCATTCGGTCGGGTTACCACGGCGCGGAGCCTTCTCTTTTAAATTAAATGTAAATAAAATTAAAATGGCTCTTACGAACCGAGTGCCTATCTACTCCACTGTAGAAGCGAGCAAATATATTTAGTTCCTAACATGAATTCTGTTAATATGCATCATCTGAAATCGTCAAATTGGTTTAGTAGCGTTAATAACGGAGTATTAATTTTATTTACATGCTAAAGTGGTTTGTTTTTACTTTATGGCGTTGCTAGATATTTGCCGTCAAGAGTAGTAAGTAGCGAGTCATATTAACATCCTGTTTCATTTAGTGTTATGTCGACGTCACTTAATTTTTTCAAAAATACACTAGAATTTCAATACAGCAAACAATATTGCGTACGCATAAAAGAAAATATATGTAAATTAACTTTTGAATCCGTTTGTGTTTGTATAATAATTGTCAAAATATTACAATATATATATTGAATTGTTACGTACTTTAGTCCAAAGTGTAATGTTTCATTTCGTATATTTTTTGATAATATTTTCTAACTCATATTGGCAACTCGAGATAGTCGAAGAGAGCTCGCGTGAACTTGAAAATGAAAGAATTACATACATAAATCTACACAGAAACGTAATTAGATATTTTCTAATTTATTTCAAATTAGAAGGTTAGTTTAATGAACCTACGAAAGGAATGACACGTACCAATTAATAAATTTCATTTTGTACATTCATTTTTTTTTAACGTGTAATAATAATCATGAAAATGCATTATACTTCAAGGGAATTGTCAAATATTACCGCGAGCTATTCATTATTTTGCGAATCGTCTATACTGGAAAGCATGTTTAGAGACACGCAATATATCGACGTTTTTTCTTACTGAATTAAGTTTAATTTAAAAGTACCCTCATCTAATATTATTTATTCTATCAAGGATAGTTTTTGTTTTCAATATTCAAATATGTGAAATTTATGTACACGTGAATTTGCACAATGAGATAGATAATGCTCACCAAATCTAAAATATTAAATCCATTATGCTTGTATGTACTTGAAATGTTTGGTAACATATAATGGTTCTCATTGCATGTTCTTTTTGAATCGATTAAAATGTAAACTTGAATAATGTCTACCAGATTATGACTGACTTTTTCTCGTTCCTGACAGAATTATAACATATTGGTTGTTTCGAATTATCGCGTCGAAATGATAGACAGCCTTTTATATGGCCGGCGCCGGGTGGTTCGCCCTCGGTACTCTGAGAGGGTCGGGAAGGATTGCTTCAGGGTAGTAAGCGGGGAGGAAAGAGGGCGCTCTAACGTTGTCCTCGCGTAGGCGTGTGCTTTTAATTAAACTACTCATTTTAAGCAAGTATTTCAACTTTTAATTTAGCCTTGTATTGAATTATTAATTGAAAAAGGTTTCGTCCCTTTCGAACTGGGCAAACTAACCCTAATCCGGCTAAAGAGCCCTCCCCAAGCCTCCCAATTTTATCACGAATGGCGTCGAAATTTCGTAGCGGTATCTTTTATGCCGAAAACAGAAACTGTTTTCTATCTTTACTGCTGATGCATACATATTACACACTTGCAAAGACAAAGATTTCATATTTTTAATCTACGAAGAGCAGGAGCGGCTTCCATGGTATTTGATTGTAAACTGCTTAAATTGCTTCACACAGATCTTATAATAGTTATTAAAAATGAATGTGACATTGAAAAACTTAATTGATATCATTATTGTGATTTGTGATAGCAAGTTGGTATTTATTGACTTCAAGCTAAACTTCTTCTAGCCATCATCAATTGCATATAGATTTTTTTTTACTAAAACTGTTTTACGATAACCAAACGGCCATTTTAATACTTTATTTTTTAATCGTCGGTTTATCTTGCGTACCTTGTTTGAAAAAAGTATTGGTCATAGTAAGGAAATGAAATTGGGCTCGTTTATTGAATTCAGTACGGCAAAGGCTTTAGGTACTGTTCCTGTCTCTTGCGAAGTGCAATCAAAAAAGTGCCTAGCCTAAATTACCTTGAATCATTTCATATTTAACAAGTGATATGATCTTTTATTTATATTTATATTGGAAATAATTTGAATCATATTTTATATTATCATTCTACAATATAAGTTCTAAATTTAAATATTCGAACGTTTCATGTATTAGCATTTTTTTTCTTTCAAAACAATAATGTTTATATCTTGTGATTAAATTGGTTCTGGGGTCGACATCCTTTGTGGTCCATTACCCATACCGAAGGGAGACCTCTTCCAGCTTCATTTGTATCTTTCGGAAGAAACATAATAAATTGTAATATATTTAGTTTGTTACATCTGAAGTCGAGTGAAATGGTTTGCCGTATTGATTATTCAGTAAAAATTTCAAACGCGTACGTAAGCTTTTTCATTTCATTTTGTGCCTTTTTCTTGTGCAACTTTTACTCTTGCGTTTTATGTTGGTTCAAAATCGTGATATAGCCTTTCCACCGAGCACTCTTCACTTTGGATGTTAATTTTATTTCAAATGAAGTCTCCCAAGATATAGTTGGTGATACGTACTATTCGTAAATATTATTTGACTTAACAGATGAATAAACTGCTATTCAGTTAATTTGGTTATGGTTCTTATCAATACTGGGCGACGAAATTTGTCAAGATTCCTAACATTATTTCATTATGTTACTCAGTTTTTCCCGGAACTTTGATTTGGTAAAGTTTGACTGAGGAATATCTTTAAATTATACACTGTCCTCGAATACCGTAGTCCTATTTTCATAAACATATAACACTTACTTCTACTTATTCCACATAATGTGAGATTTGTACATAATAAGAGTATTTTTTTTTTAAAATATAATGCCATCTTCCAAGAATTGACAGTGAACGCATAAAACATTATTATATTTTAACAAAATTCGCTATTTTGTACGTCTACTTAGATTGAAATTTTTGCCGATTGAGTCCACACAAGTGGTTTTGAAGGATTTTTGGAAACTCACAACTGAAATATTTAATCCATTGAATGAAGTAAACTTAATCTCATCCAGGACCCCTGTCAAATGAATACTTGGTTGAATGTATCTAAAATGAGATACAAAATTAAATTGTACCCGAAGCTGATAAATAATATACATACTGACAATCAAAAATATGCACATGCTGGTGTTTAAAAAGACAGGTGACTTTCATGGAAACAAAAGCGTTTTAGTAGATATGGAAAATGCGCAATTACTCTAAGTAAACTTTTGTATTTTTACTTTTTTTATATCTCCGTCAGAATATTCGAAAATGCCAGAGTCGCGGTTTATTTTCCGACTCCCACAGTCGGTATAGTACAGTGTGAAGGGCAATTGATTTAGATAAAGAATGCTGTAGAACTCTTTATAATATAAAGAAAAGTGTTAATTTGTCTCGATAACAATGCAAATTTTTATGCTTTCGTGCACATTTTCAGGAACCAAAAACGTTCTCGTTTTCTTATCATTGTTTTACAGATTCTGTGATTGTTATAATACAACTTAAAAATAAACAGTCTCCGACCACATATCCTATTTTGTTCCCTCTGTTCATCAATGAGCGGAGCTTTTAAATAAGGTATTCAGCTTTTTATACAATATAATCTAACACGTTGTAAAAACACTATGAACACAGAATTATTCAAAATACGGGATCTGTATCTTCTGATTTGTTGATGCGTACGATTAAAAGATTTTTCGCATTAGTTAAGAATAGTGTAGCGTAGACCGAAACATATCTATCGAAAATAATGCCATTTTGTATCTTGTTTTCAATTTTAAAACTGCTTATTTGTTTCAAAAGTAGGAATTCTTATATGTTGAATCCGTCGCTGAATGGTTTGAATCCTCGAATGATCACTGATCTGTAATGCTTGTATATCTGCAATTGATTAATTGCTGTACTAATAAGTGGAAAGAGCTATTGGTAGTATTTAATCCTACCCTAGCGGAGAAAATAAAGGTTTTTTCGACAGATTTACAACCCGTGCCCTTTAAAAACTCAATTTTTAGTCCATATGCATCTTACTGGGAGTGGGCATGGTTTTTTTCAAATATCCATTCCCTTATACGGAGCATATGGTCACCGCATGGTTCTTTCAAGATTATATATCCCCCGCCAGTCTCTTTACAACCCCAGGTCATTCCAGCGTCCCGTATCTTCGCTGAGTACATCCTGTGGATGGTCATCAGTGGCCTTCCACGGCGTCGGGATCCATGTGGTTGATAGAAGAGACAGGCAGGGCTTAGACTCTTGAGGCATCCGCAGCACATGTCCAAGCCAGGTTCATCGTCGCTTAGAGAATAATTAAAGCTATAATAATTAATCTTTTTTAATCAAGTTATACAGAGTAGTGATCTACTGATTACGACTCGCAACCGTATCGTCTTTTACTTGTCCATTTTAAAATACGTAAGAAATTACGACTGCGAAAGCTTTTAACTATTAGTTTACGCCACTTTCTAATACCCGACCATTGTCATTGGCCACGAATGATATCGGCAAGTTTACACATATTTCCTAAAAATACAATACGTGCTTCTGAGGCGTAATTTGATTTTGCTGGCACTACTCGGTGGTCGACTGGTTCGCAGTTAGTTGATCAACCTTCGTACTCCAAGGCCAGTAGGTTCTCCTACCAAACGGCGAGGCAGGGTCTGTCGAGAATGATTAATGTATTCACAACACAATCCCTGGACAGCTACTTGTGTGAGAAGCGATTGCCATTTTATTGTTTTAGAAAAAAATAACACGTAGGTAATACAACTATAAATTGAACCCAACCCATTTCTAATACGTTGATGAAAGAAGTATTATTTTTATGGCTTTTATATTATTTAGCGTAATTGTGAATATCGTCTTTCAGCATGCAGTACAATACCGCGTTAGGCTACAGTATTAACAAAAATATTTTTGACGATTATATCGACTCTGGAAAGGAAAAAGGACGTAACCCTCAATTTTCCAAAACAGCTTTTTTTTCGATAATCACAATGTTTACAACTTGACACACATTCTATCAAAAGGATGGAAGCTGAAAATGCCAAATTAGTATCTAAATTTAGCTTTTAAGTTTGAAAAAAGATGACCTTGTAAAAAATTAAAACCAAGAAAAAACACTGAAATAAAGGTTTTTCCGAAACAATTTCTTTAATTAATATTAGATTATGTCAATTAAACACCAGTTTAGAAGTATACGTGCACTTCAAGGTTGTGTATAATTCATAATTTGCATATGTCACAAAATCATCAAAACACGTTTTTAGCGCCTCCTGTAAAATTTGATATGTGTGGGTTACGTCCTTTTTCCTTTCCACAGTCGTTATGCTAAAGCTATTTTTCCACGAATGTGCATTCATAGAATGCTGGGTATTTGTTTTAATCAACGCTTTTTTAGTGGTACACAATATTTTATCTATAAACCACTCAAATGTTATCCTATTGTTTTAAACTTTATTTCCGAAAGTTATCTTTCTTGGTCTTTTCTTTCCTTCGTACTTACATATTTTTTAAATGTAGTTTATACGTAAACTATTTCTGTCGTATTTTTTCATACTCGATGTCACTAAATGAGCTCAATTTCAACCTTAAAAATTCACAAACTTATTTTATGATCCTTCAGAATGCGGTGACATGGTTCAATGATTAATCAGACATTAGAAATTAGTAACTATATCTATGCACAATGTACATAGATGAGTTTACTGTGTTTAGTCTGCGAGTTTGTTTTTTTTTACATAACATGTCGGACCAAATTCTCTCGCCATTATTTTGACGAAATGCTGATTCGAGAACAACTCTTGAATTTCGATATGACATCCGATAGCTGTTTTATATAAAGACAGCCGGTCCACTGATTTTGACAAAAAACATATATTTATTATTTTCTTTTCGTAATTTAAGTTTTCGCCTTTGAAGTTGATGTTTTATTGGTTCTTATGACATTCGAATGCATATAATAGTATATCATTATGTTTGATAATGACATGATACTTTGTTAATAATTATTGTACAGCTTTTGAGTTCCTAGCAAGTCAGCGAAATACTTAGCGTTTTTGATGTAGTAAAATTTTAGTTGGAAAAGAAAATGTCCGTCTGTGGAATTTATTATGTGTTTTTTATTAGCTTGTTTCGGATAACACGGCGTGGAGTTTATTATAACCTACTTTCTAGTTCTCTAAAGTGGCTCGATCTCTAATCAACCAATTAAAATGATATCATGGGCCATGCATTAACCCTTTCAAGCTGCGGTTTGAAAATGAAACAACAATTCGGTGTTGCGACGACCTAGTCTTATATCTGCCATAGTGCCTAAACACAATTTTATAGGAGAGATAAACCAAAGTTTTAAAATCAGTCGGACTTTATATGGCTTAAAGCAGCGGTCACCAAACTACGCCCCCTGATTTTTTAATTTTTTTTTACACGAAATATTTATTTAAATAAATATATATATGTATATGATTTAAATATATATATATGATTTTAGTAATATGTTTCGTCCGGCTGCCAATGTTTTTAAAAGTTCATCCGGTCCGTTTCTCTTAAAGTTTGTTGACCTCATGGTTTAAAGACAAGTTCCAGGTAAAATTATTATTTAAGATAATTTGAAGAATTAAATATCCTAAAGAAGCATACTGAAAATATTCACTAACCTGATTATTCTTCTACTAAATAAATTATTAAATAATAATAATGATGTTTTATTGTCAAATGGTTAAAACGTACATTTTTTTTACAACATTGTATGTCTAATTATTGCCACTTCAGGATCATTTATGGACAATTATTTGCCGTCGCGTTACCGACTTGTGAAAGATCAGAAAAGTATTTCATTTGCTTTTTCTGATGGCATCAAGAATTATTCAATATATTTTTATGGGCTAGTAAGGTAATATAATTAGCCAACTTTAGGAAACCCGTCGCTCGGGATTGTATTGAGTTGCGTTTAATTTTGAAACGTTCAGAAGAAAACTTATCGGCATTTGATGCGTCTCTCATTATAGTGTTTTTTTTATATGTTATAACTAAATGAATCTTATCTGTATTGTCTTTGATGGAGTTACTTTATTTAAGCTCGGTGGGACAGTTTTTTTTTTGAACAGGAGTAGATTTCTAATAAATATAATAATTTATCAGTTAGCTGCATTTGTAATACATATTTTTCTAATAAATTATAATGACTGTAAAATTGTTTTTTTTCGAGGTTGAAAGTTTTATTGTTTCAAATTTTGGATTAAATTCGGTCTCTTTCGTAAGAGAGCTTCTCGGTCCAGTTCAAGGCAGACAACTCGGCGGCTTATCCTTTGGTTTTAGCCTACGGCGATGAAAGTTTGGAGCGAGATGCACGTTGCGTTATAAAATAATATATTAACAGGATTGGGCTTTGTTTTCGGCACAAACTAAATTAATTCAATACAATGAACGTTCCAATTTTATAACGTCTTTATACATGAACATTTTAATTAAGCATCCATTCTCAGAACTTCTACGACATGTGCGATGTCACACCTTGTATTATTTAATATCAAATTATTATTTCTATAAGTGATATTTTGTTTATGAAAATACGGAAAACATAATTAATCATTCCATTTTCGAATTTTGTTTGCTTGACCAAATGAATTTGGTTTTCGATAGCAACATCCTATGTCTGTCAGGTCTGTCAAATTTCCCGCGCTTTATCGTCATCGTGCTGCAATGTTCCTGCGGAAATGCGTCCTGTCTGTAGGATTGACTTACAATTTATTACTGCGTGTGGTGTAATCGCGATAAATGATAAGTTGTCGTTGATAATCTAATTTCATCGTGCTATTTACATCGTTAGCGCAGTGTTTGCCATTTCTGTTATGGATACCATTTGGCGCCAAAATAATAGCGTACTCTGCGAGGTAATGCGATTAGTATTCATATTGCTGGCTTTTTTCAATGAATATGATAATTTTATTTATCAATGAAACGTTGTCATTCACGAATCTGAAGCCTCCGAGTAGTGCGTACGTATTCATTTTTTTTTTAAATCTGAGTATGAGAGTAGAAAAATGTTTTTTTTCATCTTGCCTTCTCTTTTCAAAGCAAGACGGAAGATATTAATGATATTTATAAAATCACGTTACAAAGGAAAACTTAAGATTAGTTTTAGTTTTTTTGTAATTTTATTTAGGTACGTATTTTGTTAGGTATTTGTTTTTGAAAAACTCGAATAAAATAGATAACTTTTTAAAGTTTGACTATAATGTCGTGTCTGAAAAAAAATCTTTCGGGATTGTACAAATATAATCTAGACCAGAGGTGGGGAACCTTTTCTTCTCTAAAGGCCGCATTCATTTTTCTGATGAGACATAAGGCCGCAGTAAACATTGACTAGGACGGGATTGCTTAATCCCCCGATTATCTCCAAACCTCGTTTTGTTTTTTAGCTCACCGAGGAATTTGAAATCCTCAATTCGCTAATCTCGTTTTTCCGAATTTGCGAATTACAAGATTGCAGAATTGGCCAAAAGGCCGCATGTTTCCCACGTCTTATCTAGACATTTAACAATGTGGATATTTCTATATAATTTAGAATCCAATAAAAAATCCGAGTTTTACAGTGATTTTTTTCACACAGAATACGAAATAAATTGTTAATTCTTAGTGGAAAGGCATGATGTTCAAAAAATAAAAAATACTTAATCCACATTTATTAGGATTAGCACCAGTTTTGCTCATCGCGGTTTTTTTTTGTTTTTTATTGATTTTATTACATTTTATAAGAATATATTGCATGGATATGCTCAAACACTATTATCTCAGAACCATATTTTTGGAGTTGATTCAAATTATATTATTCTACACATTGGTTGCAAAGCATGATTCATTTGTTAATATTATCTATTTTTGCATCTTTTTTGTCTGCTATCAAATACTCAGACTTGTAAATCGATAAAGGTAATAAAAAATTTGCAGCTGCAATTTGCTTTATTTATGTTTTAACTGTTTTCTCATTTTTTTTATGTGGGCAGCATTTGAAGGCAATTAATTCTGCAGAGTTGGCTTATCAAACTGTTTCCTGTTTCATAAATCATTTTGATATACTTGTAGTTAAAATTAATTTGAGCAGTGGTAATACTTGACCCACATTACATTCAACATAATAAAATGAACTATAACATTTTAATCATTTTCTGCTGCTAGATTTTATAGTATTTTTTAGTATCTACCATACTGACAACATCCTGACATCAATTTGCAGATGTTGACAACATTCTTGTTTAGCCATATAAGATATATTATTTTTTTTAGTAAATCCCACCAAAACTTAAATTTTAGACATTAGTTAGCTCGCAATAACCATAAAGAAGATTTTCTGTTTATTTTTAAATTTCATTCTAAGGTAATAAACGTTTGTCTTTCTGCTTTACATCAAAACTACACTGCAAAGTTGTAATTGCAGACTTTGCACTTTTTAGTTTGGTGATGTTCTGATAATTTATTGGAATAGGGACATATTTGTTTGCAATTATTGGGATAATGAGTTTTTTTTATATATTTTTTGCAGCATCAACAACAAAATCAACAGAATCAGCAGCACCCCGGGCAGCAGAATTCTCAACAGCAATCGCAAAACCAGCAGCTGCAGCAGCAGACGCAACAAGCTCTGCAACAGCAGTTACAGTCAGCCCAACAACAGTTACAGTCCGCACAACAGCAGCAGTTGCAATCACAGCAACAACAACAGCAGCAACAACAACAGCAGCAGCAGCAACAGCAACTGCAGTCACAGCAATTACAGTCACAGCAGCAACAGTTGCAGTCACAGCAACAGCAACAGTTGCAACATTTGCAAAACCAGCAACAGTTACAGTCCCAGCAAGGCCTGCAGCAGTTAGGTCAGCAAATAACTCAGGTACCTCAGCAGAAAGCGAGAATGCCGAGAGGTCGTGCGGATAATAAACCACGCGGGCGGATGACGGCGTACGCCTTCTTCGTGCAGACATGCCGAGAGGAGCACAAAAAGAAGCATCCCGAAGAGAATGTTATCTTCGCTGCTTTCTCCAAAAAGTGTGCCGAGAGGTGGAAGGTTAGCGTCTTTTCCAGTAATATCAGATAGTATTTGCCTCTGTCAATTATTTAATTGCAATGCTGCACATGAATTACACAATATCAATGTTATACAAAAGCAAATGAATATCTTGTTTCTTTTTATCAAGCTGACATGTTTGGATGAATTATATATAATATTTAAGTAATACTCACTCTGTAGACTTATCAACAGTCAAATATTTTTGTGATTATAAAATTAACCAGTTTCAACAGTTTACTATTATCTCGGTTGCGATTCGCTCTTTCTTTTCAGACGATGTTGGACAAAGAGAAGCAGCGATTTCACGAGATGGCCGAGCGTGACAAGAAACGCTACGACTTGGAAATGCAGAGCTACGTTCCTCCCAAGGGAGAGAAGGTGGGCCGCGGCCGCAAGAGGAAACAGATCAAAGACCCTAACGCACCCAAGAGATCACTGTGAGTCTGCCATGGTCATGTCGCCAAACATAATACCATTTAAGATAATAATGAAAACATTTTAGTGGCATTAATCAGTTTTACATTTGTAATGTCACCTTATTCATTTCTTTTTCTGATGCAAATATGTATGCGTATTTGAAACAGATTTGTATGGTGATTTCGGTCTCTCTGGAATATATATCACATTGGCTCCTAAACTTTTTTATACTCCGCCAGAAATGCTGAAAATTTAAACTGGTCATAATTTTATCATCTAATAAATAATTAGTTTGAATTGGATATTGTTTAAAATTTTGCAATCACATTTAAATAAATGATTTAAGATACCGTTTTAATCTCATTTTTCCAATATTCTTTTTAGCAATGGGTTTTGCTTCTTGACAATTGATTAATATTAGGTGGACCCGAAAGTATTCGCGTATTTTTTTTAAAAACTTTTTCAATTTTATTTATTTCAAAAAATTTACAAGTAAATTATAAAACATAAGCTCCATCAATATTCAACACATCTTCCCATCGTTTTGGCAGATCTTCGATCCCTTTCGTAATTCGTAATGAATTATCCCCCTCATATCCCACCATATGCATAAAAGGACCTTTTTTATGGTCAATCCCGGCTTAGGCGTTGGAACTGGGGTTTCTTTCCGAGAAAGCCATTGTTTTTTGCGTCGTTTATTATCGTAAACGACCCATTTCTCGTCACCAGTTACAACGCTATTCAAGAAGGGACTATTTTTTTGTCTTGTAAGCAAGGAGAGGCACGTGTTGCGTCGCTCGTTCTTGTTGGCTTCGGTCAAGGCGTGCGGTACCCATACACCCATCCTATTCGTTTTACCGATGAGTTTTAAATGTGTTTGTACAGTGGTCCATGGGGATCTGAGTCTCAGCGACAATTCCTCGATTGTTTGTCGTGGATCCGACTCGATTAGAGATTTCAGCGCCTCATTGTCAAAATTTGAAGGCCTTCCGCATCTCGGCTCGTCAATTAAACTTCTGTTGCCCGATTTAAATTTTTGAAACCAATATTGACATCTGCGAGCTGTAACCACTTCACCATAAAGATCTTTGAGCGTTTTAGTAGTTTTTGTGGCATTCCAACCCAAATCAAAAAAAACCAGCATACAATGCCGGATGTGAACTTCGCTAGTTTCGGGTCTGGACATCTTACCCTTAACAATAAAAAAAAAATTTATGCACGAAAATAATGTTAAACCATAGTTCTACAAAAAAAAAAAACTTACACAGATGTTGCCGTCACCGTGTCCAGACACGAACTGAGGTAAACATATGGTCTCAAAAATACGCGAATACTTTCGGGTCCCCCTAATACATTATTTTCTCTTTATTTCTTGAAATAACCCATAGTGAATTAAAAATAATTACATAGAAACATTTTAATTTGATCAGCAGTTCACTGACTTAATTAAGACTATATATTGTGAGGGATTAATTATTAATGAATTAATAATCATTTCATTATTTTGATCCAATGATTTATGTTTCGTTTCCTCCTGCATGTTTTTCTTAACACTCAAGCAACCGGCAGTGTTCCCTCTAAGCTGTGCGCGTGTGCGCGCGCAAACAACTTGCCGAGTGCGCGCACATGGATAAGAACAGAGCGCACAAAAGTACCTCCAGCTATATCACCACCAGAATAAATTAATTGTCATTGTATAGTGTTGTTAATTATTGTCATTATCAAAAGTAACCATTTCTTTGAGGAGGTCTAAATACCGTTATGTGGCGCACAAAATTTTTAATTTCCTCTCAAAGTTGCACAGCCAATGTATTTTGCGCACACAACCTTCGGAAAATTAGAGGGAACATTGGCAACCGGCAGTTTCGCGACAAAGTCATGCTTAAACCCGCACATTTCGCACATGCAACCAGATTCACATGTTTTTCTTTAAAAAATCATATCTTTTTATTTGATCGACACATTTCTTTAAAACAAAAAGGGCTCGAAAGCAAAGAGCCCTTACCTATGAAAATAAACAATGAATGGTCTAGTGAACTAAATGATTGACATCATTGAAAAGAACTGAAAATAATAAATATTTGACATGCTTAATTAAAGCAAATGCCCATAAACATTTTAGGCAATAAATTATGACCCTTACTTGTTTGGATTATCACGGCATCCAGAAAATCTCAAACTGTAACATTTGTTTGCATTGACGTACTATATGCACTTTTTTAACATAATCATTTTTGAAAATACATAAGATTAAAACTATATATTGACCACACTATCACTTTTACTTATAAATTACGCAATAAATACGATTAAACATGGCACAAATAAGTAAAAAAAACGACACTTTCTTTGTTAATTCTCTGGTCTTATGGTAAATGAAATAATATGATAGATATTCATGTGTGCGATTAACTCTTTTCCAAAATACACTTAGATTTAATATTGAAATATATAATATTTAAAACGAACTGCAGTATGTTTTTTAAGTCTAATAAAAGTAAAAGCCAACTCGTGAAATAGTTAAATTTTAAGTATTCTAAGGGAAAAAATATCTTTTTTCAAAAGTTATTTTCACCCATACCGATTACACGCTCGTGCGTGTTAGCCCGCATTAGCGTTAGGCAGGGGTTTAACGCATTACGACAATTTCCGCACTAGCGCGGGACTGGGGTCTTGAGTGTACAGATACCGATAGTAAAATTAGACAAAACCTGTTTCAAAGAATCTTGGGATTGCTATACTGCCATTACCGAAACCTCCCGGTATTCATGGTGTTTCGAAATCCCTGGATCCTAACATTTTGTTACATCAACTTTGGGCTTGGAAATATTGTCGATGTATATTTAAACATTTATTTTATTCGCAGGTCGGCATTCTTCTGGTTCTCAAATGACGAACGCTCAAAAGTGAAGGCTATCAACCCGGAGTATGGCGTGGGCGATATCGCTAAGGAACTGGGAAGGCGTTGGGCTGACTGCGAACCTGAGACCAAGGCCAAGTATGAGGCCATGTCTGAGAAGGATAAGGCTCGATACGATAGGGTGAGCAACAATGATTTTCGATTATTATAATTATAAATTAACTGAAAAAATAGGAAGTCATCACTACATATAACTGACAATATGCATTACAGATGCAGAGAAGCTTCAATTATATATTTTCCCTGGCCGGGAGATGGCTTGTACACTGTTGCCAATCTGATCTTATGACTGTCTCTTATCTTAACTGCTGGATATGTAAAATGTTTTTTTTTTGTTTTTTTCATTTTCATCACAGCATATCCATAAATAACAAAAAAGCAATTTGACTCGTGTGTGATGTTTTAAAGCCCAGAAGTGTTATCTGCCATGTCGATCTTTATTTAATTTAGTGTTATGTTTATCTCTAGGAAATGACAGCTTACAAAAAGAAGCCGAAACCGGTCGAGCCTCCTCCCATCGAAGAGGAAGAGGAAGATGAAGCGGAAGAGGACGACTTCGAATAGGTTTCTTCTGGGTCATCTCGTCTCGTCTCGCTCCGCCAAACATTTAAACCACACCAAATACTTTCCTGCGCATGGAACCCCCAAAACATTTCAGCGACATCGCTACGGGCGTAACCGACCGTTCTGAATCGAGATTATAAAAATAAACATGTACCTGCTCGTAATTAGAAAAATTACTTTTTTTTCTTCTGAAATTCATGTGCTCTGTCGTGAATGTGCCACCTGGAAGACGTGTCTAGTGACGATGGATATTCTTTGTGATCGTAATTCGTTTTACGAGATGACAGTGGAAACTGTGAAAGAAAAATGTCATCCTCCAATGTGACGAAGGTGTTTTGGTGTTTCTCTGCGTTTCGAGCGCCCGGTCTACGATTTCTCTCTCTGTTGAATAGATCGGAGCGCTCGTCGGTGGTGATTTTATTAGAAAGTCCCATGCCTCAAAAAGAAATTTAAAAAAATATCCGTACAAATTTGAGTGAGCTTGAGTGGTCGGTATTTGGATGTAAGTTCTTTTGTTTGGAGGCGTTATTCGGATTCAACGGTCGCTTCCTTTGAATCCTTCCGCCGGCCTCGTCTCAAAAGTGTTCGAGTGTCTTTGTTAAATGGGATTATGTAAATAATGATTGTGTATTTTTTTCTACGAATCGCCGATATTGATAATGAAAATAACATAGGTGTTCATATTAGCGTAGATTTTAAAGTATTGGATATTTCCTGACCGTTTTTAAAATGAAACGACGACTGTCGAGCGAGGGCGTCTCGTCCCAGATCTCAATAATATTTTGTAGGGATTTCTCAGAGTGTTTCCGCGTCGGGAGTGCTCCTGTGATTCCGCCGCGATCCGCCCCTCCACGCGGCGCCCGGAAGTGATGCAATAATGACACATTAACAATATTACATATCCATGAAACAAAGGAACTCGTCGGGGCGTTAGATGTTTGTGAGTAAACTGTCGACGGGAAATGGCGATTTACTTATAGCCTCGAGTCATGAGTGGTAATTTTAGATTTTCTCGAGTTCTCTGTGTATTGTTAGTATTATAAAAAATTACTTGGTAAGTTTCCCGATTTTTTAAATTTCAGACTTGTTACTGTTCTGTCGCATTGTGAATCAAATATCAACCAGTCTCCGTCCCTCAATCGCTGTAAATATTATTGACGTTTTCTATTTGGTTTGGTAAATGGTAAATCTTCTATTTGATCAATATTTCATGTTAGATAAGTTAATTTTTGATAATTGGCAGACAGGTGTCGGTAGTGCAGGATCATATTGTTCTATTGCTGATGTAAAACATTTTAATTGCGAATTAATTGAGATAGATTGCGGCATAGAAAGCTGCCCGTCTATCAATAATTAAAATTGATGAGATTCTTTTACAGTTGTAGGACTAAGACTGAATGATATTTGATTCGTGAGTTGCGTATTTGAATGATGTCAAAAATGCGTAATAAAAAGAGCCCTAATGTTTTTATTTCACAATTAAATTTGTAACAGTCCGAGGAGGCGATTCAGTTTGGTGAGAAATCTCTTGGACATCTCGATTGTTACCAGTCGCGCGGAATCTTTCCGTGTTCGATGACAGACTCAGAGTCAGTTCACTCCTGTGATCTTTATCGCGAAATTTCTAAAACGCTTTTATTTCACAATTAAATGTGTAAATAATATACAATATAAAATTGTTGCCATGCCTTTCCGAATGTTTTTAGACGTAAATATTCCGAAGAGGAAATAATACCGTCGGACGGTTTCGAAGTCCGCGTCGGCGTCGGAGAGATGTTGTTTTTAATTTTGGACGCGTCGGCGACATCCGGTCTCTTCCGCGTCTAGTGCGGAGTCTCGTATCCATAGTTGACGGCTACCCAATTCTAGATTAATTATTAAAGTAATTTATTTTTGTTGTTTGAAGTGTATAAATGAGGAAATAAATACTGTGAAGTTGAAACTGCCGGCTTTCGGACGGGCGGCAGCTTAGAGTTCCAAACGTTTGACAAAAGACTGAGCGAGGGAGGTATTGTCTCTTCGCCCGCGTCTTATCAATTGTAATTGCTTCTCTTCTGTTTCGATTTGTTTATATTTTTTTCATTTCTGTCATTTGACATTCCTTTGGATTACTTTAATTTGACACAACTTTTTATGACTTGAAAACCAATCCGAGCTGACTATGTCAAAATGGGGTTGCCACCTCTTTTTTCTTTTGTGTTATTTGATTGTTTAAAAGTGGCATAATATATTGATTATGTATTTATTCGAGTCGCTGCACTTCCAGCGAATTGCAAAACGTGTAATATAATTGGGTGACAATCCTCGGACAATACTTTGACGGTGTCTTTGCTGTATGTTTACTTAAACATATTGGAATGTTTCAAAAATAATATTTTTGATATTAAATTGTTTCTTTTCGATTGACATTGTAAATCTGTTGATGTTTTATTTACTCGTAAGCAAATGCAATGGATAGAGGGAGCATAATGTGAATTTATGTTGTAAACCCATCTAATGGAAATCTGTTTTGACAACACTCGCTATGTATTATTATAAGAACACTAAGCAATGTTTAATTTTTATCTTTTAAGCTAAATAAATTTTGAAAAAAACAAATCTTGTTTATATTATTATTATTATTACAATTGACAAGCGAAATAAATAATCTTATGATTTCAAAATGCTCTTTTATTGATTATTCTCAGCAGGGTCACTGATTAAAAATAAGTTCCTGTGCAAACATTTCAATAGGTAAGCTAGCACCTTCTAGCCTGTGGGTAGTTTGGTAAATGGTAATTTATTCAGAGCGATGGTTTGCTAGAAGTATTGTCATACTCCTTAGGTGTCGCACTCCTTCCGGATATATCGGTTAACTTGTATTTTGAATCTTCTGCTCTTCTGTTACGGCCGATTAGTCAATTGACTAAATTGTAAATGCTGCAATATGATTCAGGGTGCTGATCATAGTTACTATGAAAGTCCATGTAAGACAAAGTTAGTATTGTTTATTCTTCATTTCATACGGTCATTCAGGGTTTTCCGTCTCCTGTTTCTGCATCCACTTAAGTTATCCTGTAGATCCACTGAATACATCAGCAGTCTGACAGGGTGATAGTATCAATGTACAGAAGAAGAGTAGGAAATCAAACCATAGTCCTATTAGAAGTATTTGGATATCTTGGGATTCTGTGAAGTGATGAACAATCTCACATTGGTAACTTCTAAATATTTGTTATGTAGCAAGTCGCACTTGATTCAACCGAGTACAACCATGACTTGGATCCATACTTTCCGTAGTGTGTTGAATATGGCTCCGATGATCTGTAATCAGATACTGAGTAGGTTGCCATATCTGTCTCTCAAGCTCTTTCATATTTTTGTGTGACTTGAGCTTGGAGAGTCACTATTGTAGAGCACAGCAAACTTTATTTTCATTGATTTGTAAGTCATCGTGACATGAGTTGCTCTGTAGCCTGTCAAATGCGAACAGTGTTAACACACTCAAGCTGTAGTGCCGCACTGAAATAACAGTGGTACCTTAGTCTGAATACGACTAGAATGCATTACTCAACAAAGAATGCTGCTGTGAGACATAAATTCGTTGAACCCTGTTAACCCTTTGCCCGTGTCACCAAATTTAGCGAGCATGCCCTGCACGCGGCTGCTTTTTTGTGGATTTTGTTATCGCGTTTTCGACTATAAATATTCTTCTTTCTTTGGCCATGTTCGCTCCCTATGTGGAGCATATGGCCGCCACGCACCTCCATGTTTCCCTGTCTCCCGCCAATAGCTTTGCTTCCTCCCATGAGAGGACAAGAAGAGGCAGGCAGGATCGAGGCTTTCCGGAGGCATCCGCAGCACGTGACCCATCCAGTTCCAACGTCTCTCCATAAACACTGACGTGACGGGACGCTGTCTTGTACGCTCCCTTATCTCTGAATTCCTCACAAAATCAAACCACCTCACCCCCATTATCCGACGCAAGCATCTGTTCTCGAAGCTCAGTATACGGTTTTTCTGAGTCTTCGTCAGATGCCATGATTCGCAACTGTAAAGCATTACCGGCAGAATGCAAGCATTGAACAAGTGGCATTTGGTTTTAATCGAGTACAGCTGTGTGTCCCAGACAGTCTGCATTGAGTTGAATTGAATTTTTCTTTTGATACATATAGGTTGTAATATTTTTTCAACTAATCAAATATGTTAATTGCCACACAAAGTAACTTTTTCAATAATAAAATACAATATATTTCTTGTATTTTCGGTTTAATTCAACAATAATCATTCTTCATACAATTGCGTCGTGACGTCGCCATATTGCAAAATACTGCCACGCGCGACCGAGAACACTGCGCCACCACCATACCATATCGACTGTGGAAAGGAAAAAGGACGTAACCCTCAATTTCCCAAAACAGCTTTTTTTCAATAATCACAATGTATACAACTTGACACACATTCTATCAAAAGGATGGAAGCTGAAATTGCCGAATAAGTATCTAAATTTAGTTTTTAAGTCTGAAAAAGATGACCTTGCGAAAAATTAAAACCAAGAAAAAACACTGAAATAAAGGTTTTGCCGAGACAATTTCTTTAATTAATATTAGGTTATGTCAATTAAACACCAGTTTAGAAGTATCCGTGCACTTTAAGGTTGTGTATAATTCATAATTTGCATATGTCTCAAAATCATCAAAACACGTTTTTAGCGCGTCCTGTAAACTTTGATATGTGTGGGTTACGTCCTTTTTCCTTTCCACAGTCGATATGCTTATAATATTAAATTCTCGGAATAATATCAATTTCACCCGCACTCGATCGCTTATTTACACTATCCAAAATCTTGCATTGGTGACGTATGTTCACAGCGTGTACCAGAAATAAAAATGAATCTTTTTTGACTAATGCCATCTATTGAATTTGGTAAAATATACTAGTAATATTTTTAACCAAGTTATACAATTTTAACACAATAGATAGCTCTTATATAGGGTTTGAAATTTCCATGACATCTATACGTGTCACGCACGCTGAGGGCATGTTTGCTAGGGCATAGCGGTCATACGTGATGAGAAGGGTTAGCATATACCCCCGTGATATTTCTGGGGGTCGGTAAAGTGGTCTGCCGAGGCTTGACACATTTTTCCACTGCTAAAAAAATAGGCTTAGGACATAGGTGAATACCTTGGTTTGCTTCTGACATAATAATTTTATTTGTAGATATACCCAACTGCACTTTTTATACTAATTATACCTTTGTCATGGAAAATATCTGAAAATGTCTGGATATCGATGTACGGATTTGTTTTTCACGACCCATATCTACTATACCTATATCGAGAATATCAGGAAATATGTAGGTATATAATGCTCGTCGTCGACAGAAAATCGTAAGTGACATAATTCATAAATTCTACAAGAGAAGGTATATTTTTATTCCTCTGATAGATAATAAATTCGCAAAAAGAAATTATAATTGACCAAATATTACTAACCTCATTTAAGGAATTCTTTTTGCGAGCTCCTTACGAGAGGAACATAAAAAAGGACTTCTGTAAAATTTATGAATTGTCTTAATCATAGTGATATAATAACTTAAAACATCAGGCTAAGTAACTTAGGAAAGAAATAATTTGATCACACACAAGGGGAAATCTATGTTAAAAAATGGAGGAATTATTTAAATGTAGCAGTAGCTAGTGAATTATTTTTCACATACATTGGCTATCTGTTTATACAGGAAATTTTACTGTATTTTTCAATTTTAAATCTAGTGGCCTGTGGCAAGAGAGATGCCTAATGTGAATTTGATGCACGACATCCATGTGAGCGTGCAACATTGTTTTTGGGCCTTTGAATGAGCAGAATATTTTTCTTCATGTAAGTAGTGTCATCTGTGGTCAAACTTTGATAACAGAAAACAGTAATAGTCGAATAGGAGGAAAATGGATGAATGAAAAGGTACCACATTCCACGATTTAAAAAAATGTCTAGGTATATTGCCTAACTTTTTATTGAATTCTAATATTTTAATGGTATGAAATTTTCCCAAAATTATCTTTCATTCAATTTTAATTGATGTCACGTTATAGATAAATATGACTTATTTTTTATAAATTTAAATAATTCTTATATTTTGAATTTTGATTAAAAGTGTTAAATAAGTAACTGCACATAATTGAGTTACCTAGAATCGAAACTCATGTATTGCATTTTTGTCATTTTTGAGTTACGCATGCCTAGTTATTCTAAATACATACATTAAACTGTAAATAAATCAGTTTTTATTGTCAGAAAGCACTTTAAAACATGCCTAAAGATCACTATTGGTGTCATAACTCATAAAATTTTTCGAAGAATATTGTAAGTTTTGTCACTAAGGCCTTTTCAATCAATCATGAATCAGTATTTCGCAGTGGCATGGTGGATTTTACAGCTGTAAAAGGAGCTGCATGTCACTTGTATAGTTTTGATATTTTAGAGGTTTTTTTGTAAAGTGTACTACTGGAATGTGTATGTAAGTATATTCCTATCCACTGATGGAAAAGCCAGCAAGAGAGAAAAATAGATTTACATGATAAAAGAGAGCATATGTTTTATAATATTAAAAGCGGTACAACACCTTCTGATTGTGAATAGTTTGAGATTTGCACAACAATTTGAGAACCGATCAGTTCATAATGCTCGCGATAAGTGAAACCAATTCTAATAATTAATGGGAAATTTTATTTTTTTATATCATGCCATTCCACCAAGAATTGAGAGTAACATTTCTACTATTGATGATGTCATTTGATTACTGTTAATTGTAATAGTAGCAGGCTGTACACTGGGTTGCAGTCGTGCAGGATTAGGTGACGTGTGTTCCTTATGCCCACTTTGCAACAGGAACACATGCCACCTAATGGCGCATACCCTCGCCCAGGTGTTAAGCCTGCTAATAGACATAATATACCTTAGAATAATTAGTTTTATTGAAATATCCAATAATCCTTGAAAAATCGGTAGGAAAAATTTTACGAACATAAGGTAAAATATTTATGTAGCTTAAAATCACTACTCGCATAATCTATATATGTATCTTGGAGTCAAAACTCATAAATTATCATAAAGTTTCATATTATTCATATATTAGATAGACGTTTTTAAACATCTATTTGAAATAAAAATAGCGTTTTGACACTTGAATTTCACGTTTTGTAGCAAATAAAATTGTAAATAGCATATTTTTAGCATTTATTTCTTAATCTTAGTATAAATTGTTAATAAGTAAAAAAATCTAATTTAAATATAAATATAACTTATTATACAATATGCAATTTATTGATAAAAAAAATTTGGAATTATGACAAAAAATACAAAATCAACAAGAATTTAATTCATAATAGAAAATAACATACATAATATACAAAAGCATAAATAGACTATTTGTGTGTACAAAACATTTGAAATTGTTGTAAAAAAAAACAATATAACGCGAAGAAATTAATTATAAATAATGAAAAACATGGCTTCAAAAACAAAATTATGAAAATTTATTGTAACAATTCTATAGATGAGTGTTTTAGTCGAGTACTGCGATATGTTAGAATAACATTTTAAGTGCTGAAGAAACGTTCTGCATTCACACTATTTGCTGGACACGAAATGGATTGAATGACATTACTGCGGAATTCCAAATCTTTAATAAGTGATAGCAGAAGGGTATTTGCTTTTACGTCTTTTAGATTATCTAAAACTATTTTTTTAATAATGTGTGATTAACTTTCCAAAGATTGAGTAGTTTTTATCGCATTTTTTTATTTTTATTTTGCCGCCTGTTTTGTCGAGTGGTCAACATTGTTGGCTTCGGCTACGGAGGGCCCGGGTTCAAATCCCGGTACGAACAGTTTTATAAATTGATTTTTCAATCGATTTATGAATTTCTGTTCAAAGGCATGGATGTATGTGATGTCTTGAATTCCCCCCTCTCACCCATCCTATTCTATGAACGGGGCGCATCAAGAGCGATTAGCTTACCACTAATCCTGTCCTAGCCCTTCTATCCCTACTCTCTTTGGAAAAAGAGAGGTTGAGCAACTGAGTAACAAGCAGTTCTCGTAGAAAGACTTCTGTTGAGATAAACTCCATTAGGAGTCCATATGCTCCACATTGGGAGCGGACATGATTTAAAAAAAAAAAAAAAAGTGATAAATTTGATTATAAAATATTATTGTCTTTTATATAAAACGCCCTTTTTGTAAGCTATTTGCAGCTCTTTCTTTAATTTTGATATTTGTTCGACCCACGTTGAGGCTAAAAAAAATTGTATGTATGACGACCAACGTTCCCTCTAAGAAACCCCCCGTGCACTCATTCCGGGTTGGCTTGCACTACAAGACAGTTACTCAGTTAATATTTGATCGGTCCGCGCAGCTTACCTTTTGGCTTAGAGCAGCGCTTTCCCACCTTTATGTTACTGCGCCTCCCTTTGAAAGAAAAAATATCTTCGCGCCTCCCCATACTTTATTTCATATAGTAATAAAGACACGTTTTATAGGGTAAATAAATATTTTGGACTGTTCGCGCCTCCCTTTGCAATGGCCCACGCCTCCCCAGAGAGGCGCGCCTCCCAGGTTGGAAATCACTGGCTTAGAGGGAACGTTGATAACGACGCATATGTTCTTCAACACAATTAGTACTAACCTAAGAGTGTGGCATCAAATACAATGATGAAGAGTTGACCATTAAGTCTGAAAAGATTGCCAATTGTTCATTTAAGAAGGGATGGGAAGAAAATCGAATTAATGAAAATTTCGCACCTATTCGCTTATTTTGTCAATTTCTCAATTATTTCACATACATCGTATTAATCACTTCAATGTCGCATTTATTGCAAAATGCGATAATCACGTATCTCTAACTATAATAAAATAATTTTAGTCTATGGAAATACATTAAACTACACTTAATCTATTTCTTGTTCTGATTATAAGATTCATTTACAATTATTTAGATTTTATCAATTGCACAAATGTTTGTTAATGAGGCACTTTTTCATTTTCATAATTATATATGTGCGATGTATACCGTTTTACTCACCCAAAATCAAAGAGATAAGATGCAAAAAAATCTATATACATAGTTGTGCCATAAATACTGTTACAAAGTTTTTGGAAGAAAACAAGAAAACAACGTATTTCAATTGATTTTGTTAACACATAAAAACACATCAAAACAAATTAATGATATTATTTGCAGAAATTTCCGATCCTTTAATGATCAAAGCTTTTTGACATTGTCGTTAGAAAATATGGCACACGTCCCGGTGCTTCAATAGGCTGTTACCATCAGGGGTGGGCTGGAGGGGGCTCAGAGGGGCTTGCGCGAGCCCCTTGTTAAATTTGACTCAGGCCGGCGAGCCCGTTTTTAAAGTAAAAAAAAACTCAGATCAACATTAATTGCTGTAAATGGTTTATGTGCTATGAAACAAAAGACTTTCTTACATTTGGAAATTTCTCGTAAAATACATTTATTTCGGGAGGATACTAAAAACATCATGAGTTTTTCAAAATTTATAGGTATAGCAGTATACGTGAAATTTGATAATGTCGATGGATCGTTTCCTCACAATCCTTTGCTTCTGAAGATGCTTCATGCCTTCATATATGGTGAAAGGCTTCAATTCAATAAATTTATTCAGTACATTCTCAAATATATCTACAAGGGTTTCGATCATGGTGCTCAGTCAAGTAACAATTTTATCAATGAAATTTCTGAGGAAACAGGCCGCTTTATTTCAAGCATTAATGTGGCGTGGTGAATTTTTGAATTTTCCATTTGAAAACTATATCGACAAAATTGGTCTGAAACTTAAGATGGTTCTTCTGTTTGTTCCAACAACTTATATACTGAAGGATGGACACAAATAATCGTTTGTTGGAACGAACGGTGCCATGATTTTATTAAATTATTAGTGAGCGGAAGTTCATTGATTACTGTCTCTTACATTTCTTATAATATCTATTTGAAACCTCGGAGCCGCACGGTCGCCTCTTCTTTAGTCGATCAATGTAGATGCCTTCCCAAAACTTTGTTTATGACATCGTCAATCGTGGACAGTAGTCAGCTAATTCTTAAAATGCAGCAGGAACATCATTCATTGGTACCAAACTTAGTGAGAGTATCATTTTGGCATGTGTTGAAGATTTTCATCACTAAATATACCGGAGTACAAACTCTAAGCTGTCTTTAAGTGAAGTTGGAAAACAAATGAAATAAAATTCATTCCATTTTTGGTATATAAACTTAATGACTAATTATCAGCATTTCTTGGAGAATGTCATAAATATTCAATGAGTGAACTCAGATTAAACATGTACTTACTTATGTCGCATCATACTTTATTAAACTTACTTATTCGAGAATATGAAGCTAAGAAACCCACAAAATTATGTGACCAAACTGTATAAATCTTTTGCTTATCACCAGCAGTATCAAATGATGAAAATATAAATGATATAGGGTTATTCATTTATAAAATTTTATTATAACCATGTACTGATTGACTGAGCAGTACTTCCAACATTTTTGATTGTGAGTGCTACCGCTTGTCACATTATATCAATACATAAAATTTTTGGAAATGCTGCAAAATTGAATGTTATTTCCATTTTTCTAGTTGTTTATAGATTGGTGCAGCAAGAACTGGCGGTAATTGGCACAAATCCGTGCTTAAAACTATGTGCAATCCACCAAAAATTGTCAGTGTTTTGTTTTAATTTTGAATAGATTTGGTATAATAGTCCAGTACCGATTACATAAATGTCATCAATCATTTTCCCTATCTGTGTTTTATTCAAGTTGATTATAAACTGAAAATTGATCTGCCTCCTCTATTGCAAATGTCATTTACATCCAAGCCATTAGGTATAGTGAGGAGAATAACAACCTCTTACTGACATTTCACTTAAAAAAACTTTTAATAATTAAAGTGTTCACTAGAATTAACGCTTGGCCATTATAATTAATGATTTAATATTGTATGTATTTTTCTTATGCAGTGGAAGCCAGATCTACTATTTTCCCACAATAATCACTCTTATTGTATAGGTCCGGATAAGCGAATTAATTGTTCCACGATTTCTCTATTTATATTACAGTCACAAATAAGGTTCCAGATTTGTATAACATTTCTAATTCACACATAAACATTTTCAACCTCATTCAACTTGTTTGTAAAAAACAGCCAAGAAATTGGCAAATTTCAAAGAGTCAACTTAGAATCAAGAACTTTTTTCAAGGAATTTTGGGTATTTGAAGCTTTCCTGTGTTTTTCGTTTTTTTATTAGGATCGATTAAAAAAAATATTGATAGTTGAAGAGTTAAAATACATCAGAGTTGTCACATTCACATTCATTGAATTCCTCATCTTGGCATTACCACCCTTCAAAACAGGATATAAGTAATGAAGAAAATGTCTAATAAATCTCTATCTGTGCTCCATTTTCTGGAATTAATAGAGTACAAAGGTAAAACAATTTTCAGTTTTTCTGCATTTGGATACAAATTAAAAAAAACAATAAATGAAAATGTCCATTACATTCATGATCAGAAGTTTCATGTATGAAAACAGGGTAGGTAAATTTGAAATGTTGAATGTAACATTTTATTTGAAATTCAGTGCTGTTCATGTTCGGTTGTGATTTTTTTTCAAACTAAATCTTCTATAACTAAAAAAAGATTACGAGTGTTTTTTGTTCCTAAAAATATTTGACATATTGATAGCACAGTTGTTCTGCCATTTGTTTAAAGACAGTCAACGTTAAACGGGTTAAAAAAATGATGTTGGTAACTTAATACCTCATTACTAAAATATAAGTCCCGTTAGAAGGACATTTTATGTGCCTAGAAGATTTGATAAGGTCCTGGGAGAATGCATCTTTTTTGGTGTCTGGCATACTTACTTCATTTCTTGATCTAAAAGCTTCGAAAAATAAACAAAATATTACACTTAAAAAATGAAACACACGTTCAATTTGCAGTACACAATATTTATTTAATAAAAAAATAATCGCTTTCACGAGAAGGGTTTTAATAATGGAATGATATCTATAAATTTCGCACCTCAAAACGCCAAACAAAATCAGACATTATAAAATTTATATCTATCTTTATAAAAATCACTTTTCATAAATCTTTTTCGCGTCCCATTTTAAGTTTGTCATGCCTATACCTACATCAACAGCACATTGATTGTTCATTAACCTTCTCTCATACCAAAATAGTTTTATTTGATTTTGTCTCTGTAAATAGTCACTAACAGTGCTCACATTGTCATTTATTGTAAGTTCCCGCCCGCCCTCTGGGGGAGAAGGCGGCTAATAATAATTTTATTTATACATTATATCCATCAGCCTATACATTATATTCATAAGACCGATTTAAGTAACCTGAAATACTATAACATGTCAACTGAGATCAAACTAGGAGGGGCCTGGCGGCTCCTCGGTTGCGAGGGTTCCAATAAGCGGTTATAAAAGAGGATTGCTAAGGCGGATGGTGGTGTCCCTCGCCGGATCCAAGTGCTATGACATCCCCGACGAAGGATCGTCCGCGTCCGACCGCAGAACCTCGCGCTGGTCGAGAAGGAACCCGTTGAATCTGACGACCTCCTCTTCGATTGGAATAGTTTTCGTATACGGACTGGAATCCAGGGTCATGTCTTCTGTGGGCTCGATCTTGTCGGGTTCGGATTCCTCGGTGAAGTCTTCCGAGATCACCAGTTTGTTGTTGACGACGACGTCTTCTTCCTTCATGTAGGCATCGATGTGGTACTTGTGATCTTCGTGGGGCGCGGTGGAGTCTTTAGCCAGTCTCTGAAGTACGATAGTGAGGTGTCGGCGGATGTAAGCCTCTCTTGGCGCCAGTCGGGCAGCCCGGCGAAGGCAACGGGCTGCGGCACCGAGTCGGCCACGCTCAACCAGCACTACGCAAAGGTTGTGCAAGCCTTGCACGTTGTCAGGTTCCAATTGAAGGATACGGCGATAGCACTGAAATGTAAAAGGGGTTTGAAATAATTTCACTTCTCGACTGCCAAGATTGTAATAATCTTATTGAAAAACTTAAAGGTACTGTACTGTACCTTCTGTGAAAGAAAGCAACATAAAAGTTTATTACGTTGTTGAATTGTTTAGTAATTCAATGGAGATGATTCTGTACTGTTGTAATTTAAATTTCAGACTGATATTATACACCAAATAAAATTATAGAATTCAATAAACAATGTATTCACGAAACTTTATGAATCTTTCTTTAACCACTTGCCGGTCTGATCGATTAAAGCAAATATTCCAAAAAGGATCAAATATTTTTTTATTACGCTCGAAAACTTTATCAATCAAACATATAAAAGTACCGCTTAAGAAATATGAACTATGTAATTTTATTTATAGAAAATTTTCCATTATTCAGTAAATGTAAACTTACGTTCTCTGCTGCGTCAAGGTCTTTAATGGAGTTAATGTAAATATCGCCAAGCAAAATGAGCCCCTTCACATGATCAGGATGTTTCCTAACGAGATGGTTCAAGAAGGGAGCCGCTTCGAGTGGTCTGCGCTGATCAGCCAACAGTAAAGCCAAGTTAAAGAGTGCAGAGCGGAAGTCACTTTTGAGGTGAACGGCAGAGCGGAACCAGCGTTCTGCACCGACCGCATCACCCTCATCCATGCTGAGCATTCCGAGATTGAAGTGAACTCGTTCATTGGTGCCTGAAAAAATAAGATATTGGTTTATTTTTAATATTAACCTTATGAGAAGTGGCTTATTTTTTTTATAAAATAAACTTTTTCTGTTACTATACACAAATACAAAAACACTTTGTTTTTCATTATTGACCAATCTGGGAAAAAACCAACTTATTACCTACTTCAAAATGCATAGATAAAAGTGTAAATTAATTATTTCAACTAAAGGTGCGATGAACAAACCAAAGTGTTAATTTTTGATAATTATTTTAACGTCCTAGTATTTCTTGATTTTTGATTGATTTAGTATTTCTACAAAAATTAACCTGTTTGGTCTATGAAAGGGTTTGGTTGACATCACATACTAAGAGGTCTCAAGAGGAGAAGAAAATTTATTATAACGTGATTAAGGACATAAAGAGGTTGAAGAGACAGTGACAAAAATTAGATTGGGGGTTAAAAAAGTCTGATAAAATGAGAAAATGTCAGGAGCGAGGTCAAAAATTACCGAAAATTGTGATTTCATGTGCATATTTTTTTGAACTTCGTTCAGTATTGACTATTTTAGCAATTGATGCGTTTTTATGAATAAATTGTTCCTAACCGTCTTTTTCCAGGAGTTTCAGAAGTCTCTCTCTGGCAACCTTCCTCAGTTCAACTCGTCCGAGTTCTTGAAGTAAAATAGCAGAATTTAGTAAGGCTTGCTCGTGGTCAGGATCGAATTCTAGGGCTTTGTCCAAATAAGCGAGAGCTTGAGATGCCTTTCCTTGTTCTAGGAAGACCACTCCCAACTAAAAATAAACATTCAATATTATTAATTATAATCATTTCAGATTCTGGAATACACTACATACACAATTTTTGTTAAAATGTTCCTTTGGGATTTTTATGTTCAACTTTAGGAATGTACATGTATAAATAAAAGATAATATAAAAATACTTACATTGTAATAAATGTCAGGATTGTTGCTGTCATATAGTAAAGCTCTTTCGTACACTTCTTGAGCCTCTTTAGTGCGATTCAGTTTAATAAGAATATCTCCTCTGTTAATATAAGCCTGGGTATAGTCAGCTCGCATACTGATCGCTTGTCTATAGAGCAGATCGGCTTCCTCCAGCCTCGTCATATTTCGGGATATCAGATTGGCAAGATTCAAGAAGACATTCAAATGATTGGGCGCTATTCTGGCTTGGTACGATTCTCCAGGTTTTGCTTTGGGCAGTAAGGATTTTGCCCGCAGATACGCTTCCTCGGCTTCCTTGAACATTTGCAAATGATTATACGTCCTGCCGACATTAATGTGAGCTCCCACATCATCTTGCTGTACGCTGACGGCTTTGTGAAAGTACTGGAGGGCTTCAGAGTATTTTCCTTCGGCTTCTAAAGCGTGTCCGACATTGTTGAATAGTTTCGCATTGCGCTGGTTTACTTTCAGTCCGGACATAAAGATTGTGTATTCCGATTCCCAGTCCCAGTTTCTGAGGTAAGTTTTGGTGCCGTGCACGACAATCAAGACACTTATGCAGATCCAGGCTAGTTTCTTGCTCTTCTTCTCTGCTAATAGTTGACTTCCGTATGCGACCAGCATGCAGAATCCCATCGATGGCATGTATAAAACTCTCTCAGCGATAACGAAGCCAACGGGAAAGAAAAGATTTGATGCTGGTAAGAATGGTAGTATCAACAAAGCAAGACCCTGTAAAAATCAGAAACAAAAACCATTCAGGGTTGGAAACACGATGAGATTAAATTTAGTCAAGTTTTTTTATTGTTTATAAGTCAAAACAAAAACAATTGATGGATCTAATATAACGGGAAAAATAAGTAAGTAATCCATATCTCGATAGTGGCATAGATAATGAATAGCAGCCCACTGGAAACATTGCCTATGTAAGACCACTATTAAGAAAGCTTCAAGTATTTTTATTAACACTTCTCCTACAGTGCTAAAAAATACTTCCGATATTTTGCTGGCCCTTAAAAAACCAAATGAAAAAACATGTTTTAACACTTACCACTCTTTGATGGACGGTAAAAACCTAGAACGTATATTAAAAAAAAACATGTTTTTCACTTGGTTCCTGAAGGGCCAGCAATCGTATCGGAAGTATTTATTAGCACTGTAAAAGAAGTGTTAAGCAACATATTATTCTACAAGTAATTCTGCGACAGTATAAAATTAAAAATTTGATTTTTGAAGTGGTCTTTGATTAAGATGTCTATCTGCATCAAAAATGCTTAAATATATATCTTACCATTAAGATGACAGTAGCGTGATGCCTAGAAGGTGCACGGCAGGCAGTAACAACGAGTGCAAGCAGGGCTGAATGGGCGAGGACTGTGGACAGGTTCCTGACATCCAGCCACTTCTCAACGAGGGGGACGGTCCCCATTGTCCAGTCACAGCATAGTTCACTTGGTAGAGCGAGTAGCCACAGGTTCACAGATGCCAGATAGCTGTACGTAAGTTGGCGGGTCGGGGATGGCGCTACAGACGCTGGGTTATCAAATCTGAAATAATAATGGTCTTGTCAATAACTGTAGATTCAATAAACTAGTAGTAATTATGTAAATTGTGATTGTCTTTTCTCCTTGAGTTGATTTCAAGAAAAAAAAAATTTGGATAAATATTACATACCTCAACAAAACTTTGAAAAATTGTTTCCTTACAAGAGGCCTATTAAGATTAAAAGTAGATTTCTGTTTTTCTGGACGAAGACATCCAACATATTACTTATCTTATATTAGATGTTAAAATATATTTATATATTTACTAACAAGTAAATAAAAAAAATATTTCTTTGTATATTATAATAACGAAGGCAGTAAGTTTCTCTTACTGGTTTCATCAATGATTTTTATCAAGTGTCACCAGTTTAAATTGATGATTCGTTATGCGAAAATGGATCATAAAATTTGTGGAATAAAAACAATGAAAAAGTGTTTTATTTTATATTAAAAATATTCGATATGTTAAATTCAAACATTCATATTTCTGAAGTAAGTCTTTAATCCGAGCTGTTCATAAATAAAAAATCATGAAAGTATTATATAAACAAAATAAAAAAAGTACCTGGTGAAAACAGGGAGCTGCGCCCCCATGATGTGAAGTCTAGCCAGAAGAAGGCAAAGAGTTCCAGCACCAAGAGCTGCGAGACGTCTGCCCGCTTCGCTGGCGCCACTCCCTCCTGGGCTCGTCTTCCCTCCAGAGCCTGCCCATCCACGCAGTGCGCCACCCATCTCCGAAAAGCGGACCTGAAATACAGGGTTGAGAAATATTTTAATTACTTTGAATTTTGAATATTGATGTCAATAATAAGCAATAACAAATTTAAAACAATGACGATTGTATTAAATTTGCGGTAATATTGTATTAATATGATAACATATAATATTACAATTACAATATCTATCTATTATTATTATTGAAAATTACATGAAATGAAAAAGAAAACTTTGATCTTAATTTACTTATAATTTAAACAGTTTCGTCCGACGAAGTCTTTAATTATAAGAAATGCATATATTAAACATTGCAGATAAATTCCCTAATTCAAATTGTATTACAGATAATAATATTGTTTTGTTTAGTTGTCAGTCTGAAATGCAGCACATTCACATAAACAGAGAGAGCGTGAGGGTCGAGCAAATGTTGACAGGTGATCTAGCTACCTGGTGTATATCATAGAATAGGTTGTAATTTTATCTTTACTAAACGAATAACACACTCATTAAAAGGATCAATTGAAGTTATTATTAAATATATGTACGTTACATATTTGATTATATTAAAGAGTGCTGTAATAAAATAAAGGACAAAGATCCTATAGAAAGAAAATGAATATGATTGTATAGCCAATGCACGAGAATTTCGAATGAAAATACCGCAAAATGTAGACCCCTAAACAAAAGAAAATGACGAATTTTCTTTCGGAGAAGAGGCTCGTTGTATCCGCTGAATTTCCAACATTGCGTCTTTGTATGAAATATTCCAGGGGCAACGTATGATTTAGAGGTAAAACATTTCAGACATTATCATCAACCGAAACCCGCAAGCAGGCATACCTAAGTGGCTTGTTCGTCTTCACTTTAAGGCATCAAGGGCAAACGTGTATTACCTTCGCGCTTCGGAGAACGAATGGGGAAATTTACCCAGAACGAGTCGCATGGGAAAAGTTCCCACACTGAATTCGTGAGTGAATACCCAACGGTACTGTACAGATTTTGAATTCAACCGAATAACATAACTTTTGTACGACGGTTTTGCAATAAATTTTATATCATAATGTGTACGACTACAAACAAGTGTACTATAATATGTAGAGGTTTTACGCAACCGCTGTTAGCATGCCATCATATCGCATTAACGTAAAGTGTTTTTCACAGTCAAAAATATATTACACATCCCACAATACTTGTTAACATCACCAAGAAATATGAATAAAGTTTGCGATATGTAAAGTACTCTCATATCATTTTCGAGAACGGAATTTCGGTAAGCAAAAAAAAGCAAATACATTCAAAAAATATATATAAAAATGTAATAAGATGGATATTGATGCAATCAAATAGGGGCCCGGATATCAAATCTTTCTTTTTCATAATTTAAACTATTAAAGTTGATCTATTGTATGTAATGTTCTAAAACATTGGTATAATTAATTGAAGCATGCTTACGCTAATATGCAGAAGGATAAACTCAGTAATGACGATGCGAAACCGTAACGGGTGGTGGTGAGTACAATGTTATGTATCTACGTTAAGGATTGTGATAATATAGAAAGAATAATTGTAAGCAGCGTTTTTTGAGCTATAATAGAAATAGGTGAAGCATTATTGCAACGATTAGTTAATGTTTATATGTAATAAGTTCTAAAAGGATTCTTTCTGAAAGTAAAGTCGCGAATGAAGTTAACATCAGTTTATTGTTCCTAATCCAATCCTAATCGGCCACGGTAGATACTCTGAAAATGTCTAGCGTGAAAGCTTCATATAAAAATTAAGTAAATCTCAACTCATAAAAGCTTTGGTATTATATAAATATAAAGATTATCCTGTTTTACTTTTAGTACAAAAGTGTATGCAACCAAAAATATATATTCACGCAGTAGCTGTGGAACTTACGACTGCCCTCTACGACGATACAATATGTTATAATATGCTTACCTTTTGGGCGACGAAGAGTTCGTAGACTGCACAAACTCCCGTAACGGTAATCCCCTGTTCCTTGCAAAGCATTGCGGCAGCAACGCAGACCATTGTTAGTCCTAATTGCCTCCAACCTGCAACAGACAAATCATTGGTGTTAGTTGGCGGTGTCAAAAAGAGAATGGCTTTAGGTTTAACCCAATTATGATAATACTAAATCAGAGTAAAGAGGAATATTGATAGCTCATTCAATTATTATACTGCTAATGAGTAATAAATTGGTCACCGTAAACTATTGACGACAATTTAATGGTCATAAGGTTTGAAACTGACGTCATACCAGTGGCATAGTTAAGAGTTTTGCCGCCCTCCAATTTACAATACTGGTGACTTAAGGGTATTTTTAAAATTACTCACTCCGAATTTTTCAACTACATACTATGAGATAATGCGAAAACTTATTTAATTTTTAAAATATATTAATACAATCTCCCCCTTGCCCGCCTTGTTACGTTAGTAGATTTATATTAGATGTTTTAATTTTAAAATTAATATATTTGCAATATTTTTGTAATCTAGTACATATAATATAAGAATATTGTAAAGCTATGGAGTGATAAAAAATATCTAAATTTACAGTTGGCTTTAATGGGAAATATTATTACAAATATATATATATATGAATAATCTATATATTATGTTTGGAGTGATATTTTTCAATAACTACAAAGAGCGTGTTAATATTCTTAGGCAATATTCTGTTTGTATTTTGTAATGGAAAAAAAAACGAAAGCATCATAAATAAATTGCACCGCATGAAAATAACAACCCACTGTGGCCAAAATTCTTCAAGGGTTGGTGCATTGTAAAGAACCCGTTGGCATTCATGCCCTTGGCAATATTGATCAAAGCGGAGATACGTAACTCATGGAAGTCCTGAAATATAATGAAAAGCAAAAGTGGCAGGAGAGCGAGGAAACGGATGAGGAAGCGGAGAGCAATGAGTATAGATGATAGGAACGTCGCGAGACAATCTCCAGAATGGCTCCCCCAGGACTCAAACAGAACTGAATTATCCGCCACATTCAAGAAACCCCACTCCCCCACCCATTCCATCCGCTCTTTTTTCTCCGCAACACTCTGTATCCCGCCAGAGGAGATCTTCGCCAAAAAGATAGCGTCATGATTTATTAAGAAACTTTTTTTGTTATTCTGTTTGCAAAGAAATTCCAGTTGGATCTCGGGCCTCGAGGTTAATGAGCTACTCCCGGAAACGCTCGCAGAAATAATTATGCGGAAGTGTATAAATGAAGTATAAGAATTATGTTTGTTTCGTCTGTACAAAGCTGTACTAAGGATCATAATAACAATTTCAATGGATAGTTTTCCTTTCCTTCAAACATTGTTGTTCGCTGTATATTATATTATGTACAAAGCTAAGCTATATTATGCATAATATAGTCTACTTTTGAATCATAAATAATTTGTCTCGATACACATATTATACACCCTAATACGATCCTTTAAGACTGAAGGCAAAAGTAATGGAATCCATTTAAAAAAAACAATGAATATAAAAAATATAAAAGCAACACAAATCATGTATGGCGTGTTTGATCAGCATTTCTTCGCATATATTATAGATTCAAAATGTTTCAAAATCGCTTGAAAATTGTATAAACGTTGTATAGGAGAAAAAACATGACAATCGTCATTCGCAGTTTCGAAATCACTTTCTTTTTTAATTCTCACACGTACTACTGAAAATGTCACCGCAAGCTACCGGTTTAGCTTACGTTTTTACAGAATATGTTACTTTTGCATAAATGCACATTGGATTTATGAAAAATCCAAAAGCAATTTTATTATTTTAAATTTCACCAACATATTATATTTAAACGAACGTACAGAAGAAATAACTCTTTGTTGGAAATAGTACGTGACAAATTTCGCGCAGGTAGTGAGATTTTACAAAATAATACAAAAATAAAAATGTACACAAGTATTGTATTAAATGTATTAAACGAGACAAATTGACAATATAAAGACGAATTTTTTCATTGTATCTAAAATTGTATTTCTACTAAAGATTCAGGGTACACAATATAAATGGTATCAAAAAGAATATTTGTTGATGATAATACATTTTTTTTTCTTGAGGTGACCACTAGTAAATGAAGATAATAGTCATAAATTAAATGATTCTCAATTAGAATTTGGGATGTTTGTTTTACACAGACCATCGGAGATTTCATTTAACAAGCAACCCTTGTCAAATGCTGACAAATCAAATCTATTTATAGAGGTAATGCAATTATCATATGTACGCGAGACGGCACGAATACTAAATATTTAAATGGTACTAAAATGTTTTAATATAAATTAATTATTTATTATATACGCAAAATTCACTGTCAGCGTTCAGAAGAAAAAAATGAGAAAAAGTGGAATGTTAAAATGTGGTCGAATAAATAGAATTAAAGAAATTAAAATTTTAGACGGCCAATATTGATTATAAAGTATCACTCAAAAAAGGAAAATGTTCTACAGTCTTTTAATCCGAAATTGAATTAAAGGTTTTTTGCCCTCAGTATTTCAAAACAAATATAATTCGATGTAAGCTAAATATAATTGCTTAGGAGCAATAGTAGATTGTTTATTATTTTTTCAATGACATAATTTTCGAGGAAAATAAATGACTGATGTAAAATTATATTTTACCTGTCATCACACTATAAAAAATAATAAAAAAGTATTCACTGACGTAAACAAAATTTTAACAATGTGAAAACATTCAATGATATAAGACTAACAAAGCCTTCCGATTAATAAAAATCTTATGATTTTTCGAAGCAAACTAAATATAAACAAAACGGTTGATTGAAAAAGGGCGCGTATGTTGTTGTTTTCCCGTGTCACGTGGGAGTCATAGGGTTGAGGGTGTGGGGAGGATGTCGAAGAAGGAAATGGAATTAAAATGCTACTCACAGACGGAAAAAGGTCGAGATGAACAATATACAGACTTGGAGTTTTTTGACAATGTCAGAGGGGATATTTACAATCGTCGTTTTTAGACACACGAAAAAAATACAAAGTAATTTTAAAAAAAAACTACGTGACACGGACGTTTGCCTTATATGTATGAATTTAATTGCGTTTCACACAAAATAAAAGAATACTGTTTAATTAATGGAAAAGGGTAAAATAAATGCCGATCAAATTCGAACAAAAATTTGACCACATATCCGCATTGAAGAATGTTTGTACAATTTATCATAACAAGCACAAGCAACTAGATTTTTTTTTCTTTTTTAACCATGTTCGCACCCTAGTAAAACAAATGGATTCCGTAAAGAATTTATCTCAACATAACTTTTTTGTAACTAAGTAGCTCAACCTCGCTTTTTTCGGAAAAAAATAGATCTAATAGAGTGGTGGCAAACTCATTAGTCAACTGAGCCAAATATCAACTATACAACGATTGAAATTTCTTTTGAAAGCCAAATTTTTAAAACTTAAAGTATATAGGCAGGTAAATTGTTATTAACTTGATTAGAGAACTCTTAAGCAGGCTTTTACCTGATTAAAAAGTCCTCAATGTGATTGAAGTACGTTCGCTGAGATTGCCCTTTCCAACTCTAAGTTTTAAGACCGTAAACCGACTTTTGAGAGTGGGACACGAAGTTTCATTCGCACTGTATGTGGTATTTTGTGGAAGGGCCACACTAAAATGCCCAAAAGAGCCGCAGTTTGTCAAACACTGGGATAATACAAGACTATTGATAAGTTTTTCACTTTCGCAACGCTAACGAATTTTACACACCACAGATATCCATAACTTCAAACAAAAATCTATTGAAAAATCAATTAATGAAATTGTCCGTACTGGAATTCGAACCCGTGACCTCCGGCACCAAAGCCAACGACAATAAGCACTAGAACACAAAACCGAGATACTTTACTAGATACATAATACTGATGATAACGTTTTATCGATGGTATTTATGTTATATAATATATTTTGACTATGGAGTATATATTATTAGGAATGTGTGGTAAAATCCGTGTTGCACCCAGTTCTCGTTGATATCTCATTATCTAGAATTGTCTGTTGCGATGGTGATTTCTTTGAAATGAAAATTTATACTGAAAAAAGGTTGAAAACCTTGTATTTAAATTTACACGTAACATGTTACACACATTTTGTTTTCGTAAAACAAACTTTACTTAGTATAAAATATCATTTCGAAATGACGTCATCACCGTATAAAATATTATACATACATTGGCGATGTAGAAAATTTTCATGGATCCTGCTACATGCGCAGATTAAAAACCTTTTCTTGAAAATAGTAAACTGAAAAATAATTACGTACTTAAAAGATACTTTAATATATTATACCCCAAGTCAAGAAAATGTTAACTGTCATTTTTTCTTAAATTTTCGTTATTCGGAAATGACGTAATATATTTACCATACAAGACTTAATATGATGGCTAAGGAAACAAAGACAGCAGTCTCCATGTTTTGTCAAAAATAATTAAGATATAGCAAGCAAATGCGCATATGTAAGTTAGTTGAATTTTGGAAAAAAGTTTCTAACATGTACATTTTTGAAGATTAAAAATTGAGAAACAAAATTTATAATTAACATAGTTCTGAATAGCAAAACAGAAGTTATTAATTGAATTTCAGTTTCATTTGTTAACATAGCAATATGCAAATAATTATCATACCTTTTTTCAAACGGCTTATATGTAAAAGAAAAAAAGGCGTTTTTATTAATTTGTCAACATTTTTGTATGATGAAAACTGCCGTCTTTGTTTCCAGAGCCCTCAAAGCATGTTCATACTATTTTAAAAATATGTTAACTAAATGCAACAACGTAAACTTAATTTAAGATTTCGACTGAAGGTGCTTTGTGGAATTTCAACATTAAATTTGAATCGTTCAAACTATGTACATTCTCACAGATTTTGTCACTCACGCCGGGTTTTGCCTTTTGGCATCTTCAGGCGTTCAAGTGCATGGATGAACTTGAACTGACGCTTAGTAAATGAATGTTTCGTGTTTATATAAGAAATAAATGTATCATTGAGTTTAAAGCCATTGCTGGCGAAAAGGATAAGCTCATGGGAATGCTCACAGACTTGAGTAGTTAGTAGTTTTAAGAATTACATTTATTTGTTTGTCGGAAAAGGTTTTATGACCATATTTATAGAGGGTAAAAAAGTGGAGATCCAGGCATGTTCAATATTTCATTTAACATCGGAAGGCTATACAAATGTGCTCTGTTTATTTCCAAAATTTTCTGGAAAAAGAGCTTATGACCGTCCGTATTTGGGTGTAACATTTTTATCCCTTGTTCCTGATCAGGATCATAGTACACATATTTATTTTTTTGTATTATGACAAGTTATATACAAGATAATATACTCTTATATACTAATTCCGAAAATATTTCATATGATTGGGCTACTTTGAAGTCGAACCACTATAAATCTAATTCACAAACCATTATCTGTTACTAAATATAAAGATGTGTGATGTTGTTACATAAATAGCATAATTCTATCCAAGATTAATAATTGTGAAGATGATTTTTTTAGTATTATATTATAGTACAAAAAAGAAAATTTTATTAAAATGCCTTAAGAAAAACAAAGTAGCTGCAAGATGAAGTTTATTAATTTTATCGCAGCGATGCCAAAACTATCTGCTACTGAAGTTGTTTTGTTACATTCGGAAAAGGTCACTTGAATATTTTATGCATCGAATATTAAGTCGCTTATTAAATACCAGAGCAGTTATTTTGACGTAGCTACTACCATCTCTCAAAGGATCGATGCAATATATTATTTTGTAGCAACATCGAGCGGTCCGTTATTAAAATACAACTGCAAAACAACTTCCAAAGGCAAACTTGCAGAATATTGACAATAGAATAGCGAGCGTGCAACCTTTGCAATGCAATTTTAAGCCGAGATCTAATTTGATTCATGCAATTTGAAACTAAAATAAAAATGAATGAAAAGTTACGAAATTTACAATATTTCTGTCCAATTAAGGTACGGTTCCTTTTCAATTATTATTGTACAAAAAGTCATAATCATCATTATGTTAAATGTCCCGAAACCGAGTGTTCAATGCCCTTGCTCATGTTATTCCACTATATCGAAAAAATAAATTGAAATATAGATTTAACAATCCAATTAGTACATGTGTACTCAAATGCATACATGTATGTTGTTTTCAGCCCTTCTCAAACCCTCCTATGTAATTCAGAAAAATGGGTAAATATAGCAATTGAAAAACTTTTAATCTTTTCATAAGTCCATTCAAATTGTTATGCCTTCTCTGGAGAAGAAGGTAGAGTGGAACTAAAACTTGTAAAAACGAAATACTATTGAGATTATCTATAATAATATTGCGAATTTGGATCGAACATTGTTCATTGAACTACATCCTATAAAACTAGTGTTATTATTGGAAAGGAGAATAAAAAAAAATCAATTCATACGATAACTTATCTATCAGCGGTTAAAATTGAGAAGAATATAAAACGGAATGGTGGCTTAATAATTTATTTAATTCCCTAAAGCAGGATTTCTCAAACTCCCCCCTCCCCGCGACCCGACTATTTTAATATTTCTCCATCGTGAACCACTTAATTCGTTATGGCCTATACTACCGGCCTATAGGTAAAATAAAGCAGTAAATTTATGTCCATACAGCCTTTATATGTTGTAATACAAAATAATTTACTCTGATAAACCTATATAGAAATCAAATGTACCAATGATTTACTAATAAGAGGTATTGCGAAATTATATGGTAAATATACAGATTTATTTTAAGAAATTGGCGACCCGGCATTTTGCTTTCTGCGACCCGGTACTGGGTCACGACCCATTATTTGGGAAACGCTGCCCTAAAGTACTCAACGTTATACCCGCTACGGCTACACACTTTTATTACAGAATATATTCCGAAAAGTAACAATGTTATGCTCAAATTCTTCCCAGGTATGTCTCGAGAAGCCATTTTCTACGACATGATAGAATGATAATGAAATAACAAAGATAAAGAAACGTTTTTATGAATTGGTTTCCATTATTTTTCTACAAGACACGGTGAACTAGTTTCGTGCATTATAATTTTCACGCATTCGTCGTTATCATGTGATGGGCCGACTACCGCTGGTTGTGAGCGACTGATTCAGGGTCGCGGCTGTAAAGCGTGCAGTTAGTAATAAACCCAAATGCCGCAACATTTAAAAATAAAACCATTCTGGGAAAGCTCAACGTTTTGCGCGACTTTTGATGGTAGGCGATAAGGGGGGCGGGAAAAATTCGCGCCCGAAAATAGCTCGAGGCGGGAGGCAAATTATGCCGCCCCTCCTTGCGACTCGAAACCCCCGGCGGCACTGCTTGAATGATAACCAGAAAAATAATTTACGCGGGGGAGTACTAACGTAATTATTAAATCTTTGTATACAACTTAGCTTAAAAAAATACTTACGTAGTAGAATGGTTATTTTATGAAAACGGTATGAGTCATACTTTAAATTGAAAATGACAACATAAAGTCTATACGGAAAAAAAACTATTATGGACATATCACAATGAATCGCGTCTGTAGTGCAGTGGTCCACTTCGTTGTCTTCCGTGACGTATTCTCACGGATTCAAATCCTAATACGAACATCATTTTTATTCAATTCGATTTTTGTTCGAAGGTATAGGTGTTGGTGATATCTACAAAATCCCTTCCACTTGTTGAAAAATCTCTTTTGGTAGCCTATAAGGTACAAACTGAGGGCGGTCATGGCGTTAAAAAAATAATCACTAATATTTGTTTATGGTCAACGGATGAAAGACATAATGAAATATTTTTAAGCCAATAGAATCCTTTAACACTTTAACGGTATTGCACTAACGTCACAAAGGGACGTTGGCTCTTATGTTTTTTTTCGGTTTAAAATAATATCCTAAGTAAAAAAGGTGTAGAAATAATTTTAAAAATCTTAAAACTTATTAGTTATTTTACAAAACAAAACAATCAACTCTTTTTTAAACTAAAAATAACAAATACTACATTTCACAAAAAAATATAAGTTCTTACAAGATTCCCAGACACAAAGAAAAACACAGAACCGGATAACCAATTTTCTAATAACAAGAAATTAAACAACACGAGACAGTAAAAACAAACAAAAAACTTCATTTGATCTTCACACATTTCTAGCGATGGAAAAGATTTGTCTAGTATCTCATAAAAGTCCCCGTATGAAGCCATGAATAGTAATCAAAAAATGCATAAAATGAATAATATTGTTTGTAATTTAATTATTGGGTCTTCATTATTACCTCCACCTTTTCAGATATAATATATGTATCAATCTTATATTAGTAGTTTTAAATCTAATAAATGTAAAATTTAATTAATTGCTTCGAAGTGACTGTCGATTTTTAGAAGAAAAACATTATATTTTGAGAATAAATAATGTATTTTCGGCGAAAACAATGAAAATTTTATATAAAAAAAATCAGAATTAATTTAAGACGATTTAAACCCAGGAAGCGTTTCAATTTTTGAAAAACAATTTTTAATATTTTAAGTTGCCGAAGATTCGGGGATTGTTATTTTACAAATAATTTATGTAAATTCTAAAAATGGCCGCTTTTAAAACGAAGCCAGGTGTGAAGTAATCGTGATCACGTAAAAATATTATAATATCAGAAAAGCACGCCATCTATTAACAGTTTTTTTTGTTGTTTTATGACTGATTTTTTCCATTATAAATTAGTTTGAAAATAATGTCAAGTGCCATGGTTTGAAACAAGGGTTAGAATGGCTAAACTTTTATTCTAAAAATATTACATTATACACATGCTACAAATCTACAATGGTCCATGACGAGACCGAGTGACGTGATGAAGATTTTAATACTTAATGCAATTAGTAGGGTTTGAATCGTTCAAATTATGTACATTCACACAAGTTTTGTCAATAACGACCCAAGATTCACCTTTCGGCATTTTAGGCGTTCATGAGCACGGATGAACTTGAACTGACGCTTAGTAAATGAATGTATCGTGTTTCTATGACAAATAAATGTATCACTTAGTTTGATGCCATTGCTGGCGAAAAGGATTAACCCATTGGAATGCCTACATATGTTAATCTTCTCTTTTCGTTTTGGGAATACCCGAAATTCCTTATAAAAATGATAATTCAATATTACAAAACAGTTATAGGGGCCACGTAAAAATATGAGACTCAAAAGGGGCCACGGGCCTAAAAAAGTTGAGAAACAATAATAAGGTAAAAATAGCAACGTATTTAGTTCTACAGTTTACTGTTATAATTATAATGGAGTTCTACCAAGTAAATGCCAAATCAATAAATAGGTTGAGAAACTAGTATGTAAACAATTCATTATACATTGAATTTGCTTTCGTATGTATTGGGTATCAAAGTTATTTCACACAACCTGTGAATATAAAAAAAACTGAATATAGAAACTGTATGGTGTAGAATTAAATGTGATATCTTTGTTGATATGTTTGTTGCGTTACAAATTAAGACACATGTATCGTCTCTTTAAGCAGCATCGTTAGACAGAATATCGCAAGGCTTACGAATAGACTAAATAAAAAGTAGAGTATCAAAGTTACCGTCGAATCATTCGAAAGTATAGATTTTTTAAAATATGTCATTAAATATTGATTAAAAAATACACTGAAGTAAATTAAACTTATAAATATTGAAGCTTAAGTTGATAATTGCACAGTAAATTGATTAGACAGAAATGGGCCGATGTTAATTTATTAAGTAGCGATATCAAGCTGGTATCGATAGCAATTAAAGCATTGCCAACCCTAATTCAGGAGGACACGCCCTAAAATAAAGTGCGTCACTGCGGACGATGTCGAATTATACGAATGGGTGAATTGAAGTAAGCCATTTAGCTATTTACAAAATGTACGCGTGCATGTGTGCCATTGAACATTATTCTGACCCGACTATAACTAACCACTGGGTGGTTTAATTAAATAAATACAGTTACTTGTTAAGTACAGAGTCAAGTTAGAGTGGTCGGTCACGGAGTTAACTTTATTATGCGACTCATTTTCTACGAAACTATTTTAATAAAATGGTTCATACTTTAAAGTTGAAACATTGTAAATGAAATATCATGTATATTGTTTAAGTATCTTTTTAAGTTGGTGTCAAAAGAGCGAGAAAAACCAGTTTTACTTTTATATATTGTGAACTTTTAATTTGAAATCACGTGGACGATAATATTTTAGTTAAAAAAAATGTTATGTATGAACGAATTCACTTTGGATTGCATATTCGTATTTTTCGAGATTATCGAATTCCAGAAAAAAAAAGAAATGTAACGGAGATTCGTGGTATTAATCGTAAGGACCACTCGTAAAATACACTGTTGCCGATTCGAAACGCACGGCTTGGAAGTAACAAAAAAACGTGCTGAAACCCCAGATTAATTTCTTGCAAAAAACAATGTTATTTTTACATAACTGATTTTATTTTTAGTACAAACTTTCCATTATAAAACAATCAAGTGGCAATCAGATTTTTTTTATAATAAAATGATTACCACGTATAATAAATCACTAATGTCATTGCTATAATCAACCGCACTTTCAATGTCAAAAAAGTTTTGAAAAATGGTCGAACAAAGATTAAAAGCCACGCGTAGAATTTCGAAGCAAAAAAACCTTCAACGTGAAACTTTCACTGTGTAAAATTAAAAAGTTTAAGTTGTAAATAAACTTTCGTCCAATGTCGAGGCTTTCAAATTTTTAAGCGTTATTTCGAAAGCTTAAAAATTAATAACTTTTGTATTGAATGCGCGGTTACATGTAGGTCATTTATATTTCATACCAATCATGCGGAAAATAACGGAAAAAATATTCTCCGGTACTTTAAATAGTTTCGTGAACCGTTTCTAGAAATAAATATTTAATTTTCTTTCTCCATCCCCAATCCATTGTCACTATCGCATACTGGTTTTTTGCAATTAATTATTCAAAAAATAAACATTTGGCTAACTATTCAACTAGAACCCGGTTCAAATCTAAGATTTTTAAATAACAAGGTTAACTTATTAATTGAATTGGCATTTACTTGGTAAAACTCCAATATAACACGGTGAAAAAATAGCAATGTATTTTAGCTCTACAATTTTTTTAATTGTTGATAGCTATTTCGGCTTAGTATAACTTAAGCTTATAACGTAGCTTAATTATAATATACCAGAATAGTTCTGATAAGGACCGTCAAGCCGAAATAGCTATCAACAATCAGAAATTTTGTAGAGCTAAAATACATTGCTATTTTTTCACCGTGTAACAAGGTAAGCGATTGGATGTAATAGAGTTAACACAATATTTCGTAATTTTAAAAGGGGGTATGGAAGAGCTGAAAAGATATTAAAAATGATATAAAATAAGACAACAAAGATTGATTAAAGAATAAAAAAACATTAATTCACGATCCTAAGAATTTTTAAGTTTACAGTTGTACGAGAACTGGGATTGGTTGTCTGTGATAATCCCAGCTAGTATTAAGAAAGTGAAATGAATCTATGTTTACATTACATTACCGCCATGACTGGATATTTGACTTAGCGTTGGCTAAAATTGAACTGTTTATTGTATGTATATTGAATATTATATTTCAGGACCAAATAATTGTAAAAAAAAACCATAACCATTTTGTCGTTTTATTGAAGAAGCACCTTGATCTACGAGTCAAATTAAAAATGAAACATTTGGTGGGAAAATTTTGCGAGCTGTAAGCGGTCGTTCGTTGTGAATGTGCATCTATTAATAAAACTGTAATCAAAACCAAAACAAATAGCTATTGATCAACGGAAAACTGAAACCCAGAAAATTGACCTGAACGCTTGTATAACTAAAGAAAGAATATGTATAAATAATGTTAAACACCCAGTGCGAAAGCGGTGAAGTTAAAACAAAACGCACAGAATTCGTGCAAGAATAAAATATAAATACAAAATTATAATTTAATTTAAAAAAAGCGTGAATAATATTAAAACCTACACAAACAGTGTATGTAATTAAAAACACTAGCTGTAAGCCCGTTGCCCAGCAACGTGAGATTTTTGTTGCATTGTGTTTTGTTGCATTGTATTTTATTTTATTTTACTTTATTTTATTTTATTTTATTTTATTTTATTTTATGTTATGTTATGTTATGTTATGTTGTGTTATTTTATTTTATTTTATTTTATTTTATTTTATTTTATTTTATTTTATTTTATTTTATTTTATTTTATTTTATTTTATTTTATTTTATTTTATTTTATTTTATTTTATTTTATTTTATTTTATTTTATTTTATTTTATTTTATTTTATTTTATTTTATTTTATTCTATTTTATTTTATTTTATGTTATTTTATTTTATTTTATGTTATTTTATTTTATTTTAATTTATTTTATTTTTATAGTAAGCAGAAATTTCGTAAATTATTTAATATTTGGAATAAAGTTTAAGTTTGCTAACAACCATTTTTCGTAGTAGCATAAATTTCGTAAAATAATTAATTTTTGGGATAATTTTTAAGTTTGCTAACAACCATTTTTCGTAGTAGCATAAATTTCGTAAAATATTCAATTTTTGGAATAAAGTTTAAGTTTGCTAACAACCATATTTCGTAGTAGCCGAAATTTCGTAAATTATTGACTTTTTGGAATAAAGTTTAAGTTTGCTAACAACCATTTTTCGTAGTAGCATAAATTTCGTAAAATATTCAATTTTTGGAATAAAGTTTAAGTTTGCTAACAACCATTTTTCGTAGTAGCATAAATTTCGTAAATTATTTAATATTTGGAATAATGTTTAAGTTTGCTTACAACCATTTTTCGTAGTAGCAGAAATTTCGTAAAAAATTCAACTTTTGGAATAAAGTTTAAGTTTGCTAACAACCATTTTTCGTAGTAGCAGAAATTTCGTAAATTATTGAATTTTTGGAATAATGTTCAAGTTTGCTAACAACCATTTTTCGTAGGAGCAGAAATTTCGTAAATTATTTAATATTTTGAATAATGTTCAAGTTTGCTAACAACCATTTTTCGTAGTAGCAGAAATTTCGTAAATTATTGAATTTTTGGAATAATGTTCAAGTTTGCTTACAACCATTTTTCGTAGGAGCAGAAATTTCGTAAATTATTTAATATTTGGAATAATGTTCAAGTTTGCTAACAACCATTTTTCGTAGTAGCATAAATTTCGTAAAATATTCAATTTTTGGAATAAAGTTTAAGTTTGCTAACAACCATTTTTCGTAGTAGCATAAATTTCGTAAATTATTTAATATTTGGAATAATGTTTAAGTTTGCTAACAACCATTTTTCGTAGTAGCAGAAATTTCGTAAATTATTGAATTTTTGGAATAATGTTCAAGTTTGCTTACAACCATTTTTCGTAGTAGCATAAATTTCGTAAATTATTTAATATTTGGAATAATGTTCAAGTTTTCTAACAACCATTTTTCGTAGTAGCAGAAATTTCGTAAATTATTGAACTTTTGGAATAAAGTTTAAGTTTGCTAACAACCATTTTTCGTAGTAGCAGAAATTTCGTAAATTATTTAATATTTGGAATAATGTTTAAGTTTGCTAACAACCATTTTTCGTAGTAGCATAAATTTCGTAAAAAATTCAACTTTTGGAATAAAGTTTAAGTTTGCTAACAAACATTTTTCGTAGTAGCATAAATTTCGTAACATATTCAATTTTTGGAATAAAGTTTGAGTTTGCTAACAACCATTTTTCGTAGTAGAATAAATTTCGTAAATTATTTAATATTTGGAATAATGTTTAAGTTTGCTAACAACCATTTTTCGTAGTAGCATAAATTTCGTAAAATATTCAATTTTTGGAATAATGTTTAAGTTTGCTAACAACCATTTTTCGTAGTAGCATAAATTTCGTAAATTATTTAATATTTGGAATAGTGTTTAAGTTTGCTAACAACCATTTTTCGTAGTAGCATAAATTTCGTAAAATATTCAATTTTTGGAATAAAGTTTAAGTTTGCTAACAACCATTTTTCGTAGAAGCAGAAATTTCGTAAATTATTGAATTTTTGGAATAATTTTTAAGTTTACTAACAACCATTTTTCGTAGTAGCATAAATTTCGTAAATTATTTAATATTTGGAATAATGTTTAAGTTTGCTAACAACCATTTTTCGTAGTAGCATAAATTTCGTAAAAAATTCAACTTTTGGAATAAAGTTTAAGTTTGCTAACAACCATTTTTCGTAGTAGCATAAATTTCGTAAAATATTCAATTTTTGGAATAAAGTTTGAGTTTGCTTACAACCATTTTTCGTAGTAGCATAAATTTCGTAAATTATTTAATATTTGGAATAATGTTTAAGTTTGCTAACAACCATTTTTCGTAGAAGCATAAATTTCGTAAATTATTGAACTTTTGGAATAAAGTTTAAGTTTGCTAACAACCATTTTTCGTAGTAGCAGAAATTTCGTAAATTATTGAATTTTTGGAATAAAGTTCAAGTTTGCTAACAACCATTTTTCGTAGTAGCATAAATTTCGTAAATTATTCAACTTTTGGAATAAAGTTTAAGTTTGCTAACAACCATTTTTCGTAGTAGCATAAATTTCGTTTATATTTAATTTTTGGAATAATGTTCAAGTTTGCTAACAACCATTTTTCGTAGGAGTAGAAATTTCGTAAAATATTTAATATTTGAAATAATGTTAAAGTTTGCTAACAATCATTTTTCGTAGTAGCCGAAATTTCGTAAATTATTTAATATTTGGAATAATGTTCAAGTTTGCTAACAACCATTTTTCGTAGTAGCATAAATTTCGTAAATTATTTAATATTTAGAATAATGTTCAAGTTTGCTAACAATCATTTTTCATAGTACCATAAATCGACCACGGCGCATATATCGACAGCCCTGCAGTTTTTAAATTGCAAATTATTGAATTATATTTTATTTCATTTCATTATCTATTAATTTGAAAATGTACGCAAACAAAATACATTTCGTAGAAGAAGAAGATGTCTCGAGGACATCATCAGTACGCACACATTTGTGAAAAGTGAAAAGCGAGTGATTATTTTATCGACTTTTAATATATAAATTTAGTATGAATAAAAAAGTGGAGAAATGGAAGGTGTGAAATGGACGTCCAAACATACCTTATCGGCTATTAATATATAGATAATGTTCAAGTTTGCTAACAATCATTTTTCATAGTACCATAAATCGACCACGGCGCATATATCGACAGCCCTGCAGTTTTTAAATTGCAAATTATTGAATTATATTTTATTTCATTTCATTATCTATTAATTTGAAAATGTACGCAAACAAAATACATTTCGTAGAAGAAGAAGATGTCTCGAGGACATCATCAGTACGCACACATTTGTGAAAAGTGAAAAGCGAGTGATTATTTTATCGACTTTTAATATATAAATTTAGTATGAATAAAAAAGTGGAGAAATGGAAGGTGTGAAATGGACGTCCAAACATACCTTATCGGCTATTAATATATAGATAATATGGAAATATTGCAGTGAATAAAGGAGTACAAACTGGGATGTTTTACAATAGTGACATAAAAGAAAATCGTTACCATAAAAATTGCCAAATTGAAAATATGAATTTGCAGCCGACAGGGGCCGTTATGTTTAAAAGGGTATGTAACAAGATAATAAAACCATTCCGGTAACAAGTCTCCCTTGTAATACTCGCAAAAACAGGGATGGCCATTTCTGATAAGGTGGACAAATGGTAATAAATATTTACGACTTTGACCGTCACCTTTTTTGAATGAATAGTGTTGTAAATACTTTTAATTCGAATGATAAAAGACGACCAAAAATCGAATGATTTTCGTAAACATTTAAGGAAATTATTATTGTAGGATAATAAAAAAAACATTCAGTTCCGTTACGAGATGTGTTTATTTAAATAAAAAATGCAATACTTAAAGAATCATGAGTGACATCAATCAATAAAGGAATTGAAAAATCGGAATTATATATTTTTTAAATATTTATTTTCTGTTCCGATATAAGAAACGGATAGAATTTTTTGCTATTTTTTCAAATTATTTAAGAATTTTACAGTATTCTTACTACAATATATTTTTTGAGTGAGATGAGTCAAATTAAAATCTGATTTTCATACAAATGTGCTAACATATATTTTAAAAAAAATGATTTTATATTAGCTTGGATTGGATTCGGCGGTATTATTATTACGGCTATTGTTCACTTTACATATTGGAATATTTGCTTTTTTTTGTGAATAATTCATGTTCATATCGACTGTGGAAAGGAAAAATGAGCACACAGCTAATTTTACAGGTGGCACAAAAAACGTGTTTTGATGATTTTCGGCCATATGTAAATTGTGAAATAAAAACAACCTTGAAGTGCACGGAGACTTCTATACTAGTGCTTAATTGACATAATCTAATATTTATTATACAAATTGTCTAGGAAAAACCTTTTTTTCAGTTTTTTTATTGGTTTCAATTTTCACAAGCCCATCTTTTTTCAAACTTAAAAGCTAAATTTAGATACTAATTCGGCATTAAATCAAATTAGATAAAAGGTGATGATCGAAAAAAAGCTGCTTTGAAAAACTGTTTTATCGTTTTTGTATAACTTAATAAATTAATTTTATAATAATTTGAGGTAATTAGAAAAATATATAACAAACGAAAAAAGAAAGAAGCTGGGTTGATATATTCTAATTTAAGACTTTTCGGGAATTAAAGTGACTGAAAAAATACTCAAAGCAACAAATAATTTCGAAAATTTTGTGAGAGAAAAAAATAGCCGGTGTCGAAAAGGCCTTGAACTAATATTGGTATTGTTTGAGTCAGCCCTGCCGCAAACAGTCGTCTGCTCTAGGTCCGCGTCGCATATTCATTCCGGCCAGCGCAATTTCCCGCCGTGAATGGACCGTGAAAACATATTGCCGATTTTCAATTGAAAACAAACAATTTCGCTGAAGCGATGTTCACAAATAATGACGATAATAATAGTGATATCACAATGGCCTAACCGCGAGAACCGAATGTTTGAAAGCTCCCCCGTGACAAGGAAATAATAATTAGTATACATTGTAATACTAACATTATCACCATTAGCTGTATTTATTAGACGTCAAATCATCAAAGCATATGTTATATCAATAACATCTGTTGTTAATGATTACTGACCCAAATAAAAACAAAGATGTCACTAAATTAACCAAATATTAAAATGGTTTGTATAACTACAGTTTGTGTAAATATACAAGTAAACAAAATCCTAATTTTCACCATACATTTGCTGTGAACTAATGGCAATCAATACGAATATTTAGATGGTGCAGTAATTATGTTATGGGTAGGCGAGAGATATAATTGAAAGCAAAACAAGAAACACTTTTTATACAGAAAAATGTAGAATTGAAAAAAATGTATACAGAGTATTTCAGAACAAAAATGTCCTGGACAGGCTATATGGAATAAAAGTCTAATAACAATCGTTATGAAATCATTAATCATAAGGATCCGATTATCAAAAAATACTGAATTATCGACTCGAGTATAGTTAACTGAGTAAACGTATTCTGTGTATTGATAGATCTAGTCTCTTCCACAAAATTGGTTTTTATGACGCAAAAGATACCCCTCACAAATGCGCTGTCGTCTGCTGTGTAGACAAATGTCTGGCAGAGCGAAAAAAACTTTTGATACTAAAAATAAATACTCTGGAATAAAAACTGTCCCCAATTCTTTCTTATTGACTTCTGATCGATTCTTACTTCCCACTTTCTTCGGAAAAAATCTGTTAACTTTTTTCGTGAACAATGGAGGGTAAAAAATTGAAAATAATGGAAGCAAAAATCACATTATGATTTTAGAAATAAGTAGGCACTCTGTATTCACCATGGAAATAAATACTAAGAAAAAAATCATACCTTTGAAAACTAGAACCAAATTATTGTAATATTTTTATTGTTTTCATTGAATATGAATTACAGCCGACTACAGGCCGAGTGGTAATTTAACTATTCTTGTTGCATCTATGTATTTTTAGCAGACTAAAGAAAAATGACGAGGAGGTTGATGGACAGCATTCAAAGCTAAAACGATTCAAGAACAATTATTTGGAATGATAAATAATTTATCTTTCGTTCAATAAAACAAATCTAATGTAATAATAATCAACTCGGATCAAGAATTTAGGAAAAACAGCATTTCATCAAGCGGGTCAGAGAAAAATACTAATTCAATATGTTCGTTCAAAAAATCGTGAACGAATATATCAGAACCGACAGTGATAGGAGCAAATAATTCTTATATTAAAAAGTGAATACAATTATACATATCTGTGACTCATTTTATTTGTACATTAAATAAAGAAATTAATGGTAAATATGGAAAAAGAGAAAATTTTAGTTTCTCATATATTTTTGATACGTTTTTTACGCGATATTTTGATTTTTGGAAACAATTTATCAAATTATATGAAAGTTACGTGTTTTAACGTGATTTTTTCGCGGCAATTTCTGGAACGAATGTATCGCTTATCGCATAGAAAGATTGGGTGTTTATGTGCATAATTGATGGAAATAATAATCGTTTTATTTTTTAATGTGAGGCAACACTGTAAATGTAAGAACAAAAACTACGCAAGTCGATTAAAATATGGAAACATCACATATAAGTTATATTTTGTAGGATTACAGATAAAGAATAATTGATATTATAGTATAATGTTATAAATATATGACACTATCAATTGTTGAAGAGGTCACACATTTTATGATTCTATGGTAGGGTTCAGCTAGTCACCTATTTTTACATTAATTTGGTGTCAATGAAAATAAGTATCTTATAATATATATATCTATATATTATAAGTATATTTTAAAATATATATATTTTAATCGTTATAAATATATTTTAATCGTTTGTTGTTTAGTTTTATTAAGAAAATTAACTTCATTAAGGTCATTCGTATATTGATCAATGCCAAATTTTTAAAGAGTGATCAAGTAGAATTAGAAACTTGGCAGACACATCCTATGCCACCAAATTCATATCTTAGTTAGGCAAATGTATAATTATTTTCTTACTGTTTGACATATGTTGACTGAGTTTGTCTTTGATATAAAGTTAAGAACATTTAAATAGATTTTCACGGGTTCGATATTTAGGTAAATAAAAAATATTGTAGTTAAATGTACAGATGAATATTTCGAACAATAAACCGATTGACTCGAATTTTTTGACTCTTTAACCATTTAGATGCCGCAAGATGTTAATATATCAGTAACCGACAGGCAGCGATTTTGTTTAGCGATGTATATAAGAGCCCAAAAAAACTAATTAGTTTGATCACTAAATATTGTTTGTAATCTTTCATATTTCAAAAGATCGAGATGTCTTACTTAATAAATTATTTTTCTTATTAAACAATAATTTGTACACACAAGCTGGGACTAATAAGCCGTGTTAATTCGCGCGTGGAACACAGACGTTTAAAAAATCATTTTTATTTGAGGAAGTCATTTTTTAGAATCCTATCCTTGATGATTTAAAAAAAAAAAACATTTTGTTGCATTAGCTTGCATATATAGACAAATAAAATGCTGAAAACTCTTGACACTTTCTTCTGAAAAAACGCTAAAACGACGTCTCTAGTAATAATGAATAAGTAATTAAAATCAACCTCACTAATAAAACATGTATAGTTACATCATATTCCAAAAGTTCGGGATCTGAGATATTTCTTTTTGTCGATAATCGACGATGCACTAAACGACGATACCTTCTCCTCTCACAGCACAAGACGCTGACTAGATTATCGGATATTTACGAGTCTCGTTCATAATTCAATCCGTCGGCGTCGGTCTATCCCATTGCCGAGCGTAGATCCTATGCTACGGCGTAGAGCAAAAAACAATGCGCTGCGGAAATAAACAGTTCGTTGGGAAATGCGAAGCTTTTATTGTAATTTGATTTCGGAGTACTGAAATGTTTTTGTCTGGCGGAATAAAACGTCAATCGACTGTGGAGTGATTTAAACATGTTTATTTATGGATAAAAAAATACTGAAACAAAATATAAATTCATATTTCTGTAGGTAAAGTTTTCTGAAATAAAAAAATACATGAAATTTACTGAATAAAATGACTTTAAACGAAAAAAAACTAGTCATTTAATTCTATAATGGTTTGTATCCCCTAATGGATAATTTTATACATTGGTTTCAGGCAATAAGTCAAATCATGTCATACTTGTGTCAAGTTAAAAATAAATCTCTAAATATTGCCTGCGTAACTTAAAAGACACCTCTATAACAGTTTATTTAAAACAGCATTACGCAACAATCATTTACGTAAACAAAATAGATGGTAGTTGATAGACAAGTAGATGTTTTCATTTAGAAAAAAAAGGTAAATCTCACAATACAAGATAAAACACAAGGAATGCTGTAATTTCTGTAGGTCCAAGTACTCTCAAAAACTGCAAGTGTTTGAGAAAAAGATCCTGCAAAATATCTTTGATGAGCAAGACATTCACGAGCATGGATGAATTTAAGCCAACAAAAAGTCCAACATTTACTGTATCTGAAAGAAGACAAAGCGATGTAAAACCACGAATGGCGTAGGCGAAGGATCGAGTGTAGTAGAGAAGCTTGATTGTGGCAGCCTGTCTTTATTCCGGACTAAGGTATCCAATCCCGGAAGAATTTTTAAATCCAAAATTCCAAGAATTTGTGGATTTCCCTAAATGATGAGCGCGATAGCATTTTTTATTTTTTAAACTCTTCCAAGATTAATTTTCTGTGATTTTCTCAATCCCAAAAATCCCGGAATAGTACTGTCACATTCCCAGGATTTCAGTTTCACAGGATTGTACGGGATCTCGGGATTGGATACCCTACTCTGGACTGTAGCGCCAAGAAGAAAAAGAACATTGGAAAGAATAGAAAATTTAAATTAACTTTGATTATTCCACGTATTGTGTTACTAACTGTGACACGTGTTTCGTCTCTTTCAGAGGCGTCTTCAGACTTACTATCGCAAAGTTTGCTTAAGTAATGAAACAAGATTGATTCTAACATTTTAAAATTATGAAATAACAAAATGGAGTTTTTGGTTTTTTCCTTTTAAGAGGAGCAAGGAGGGGGGTATAGAATCGAAATAAAGCAAACAAATAATGATACTAATGAGTTGCAATCAATCAATTGCAACATTGGAAAGGTTTGACAAATATTGTTCACTTTTACGGTTTTCACTGTCAACACTTGGTGGAAAGGCATTATATTCAAATAATAATATATGTACTAATGTACAGTTTTTTTAATACAAATATTGTTTGTTTATGTATTTTTTCTTATAAAATATTTTTTAAAAGGTGTTTGATTGAAAGATGATTGAATACTACTACTAATTACTTTGATTATAAATTAAGTTTAAACGACACACTGAATATAATTTATACTCTTCTATGCGCTAAATTAAGTGAAAAAAGAAGCATAGTTTTGAGACGTTCATAGCAACGATAGCTTTTTTTTATCAACAGACAATGGTGTAGAGAACGACATTCACACATATACGAATATGAATTCTAAAGTAGTGTTCGTAAGTGAGTAAGCTAGTTAATTCGCCTCTGATACAGAAAATTTAAGTTTGCTATCTGAAGGAAGCTTGGCTTGAAGAACGTCTGAGGCAGACAAGAAAGAGATCATAAAATTTGAGTGTTATGCTCGTACTTCTTAAACACTTTGCTTAGGATCACTACTGAGGAAAAGTCATTCCGGGTTCATTTATGCAAAAGTTACTTTTACGGAAAGTAATAACCGTACGAATTAGAAGTAACTGAAATATTTGATAACAAAAACGATTGAACATCTTTGTTAGGTGGAGTAGTCGTAATTATTTAGCATTGTACAAGTATGAATCTATTTGTTGTTTCAAAATAAATGCTACATACATATTTATTAAAAAAAAACTCTTTTGTACTGATTCGACGTTTGATGTTGATTTGAGTTAAAAATGTTGAGAAAAAATGCTCGTCACGAGTAAACCCGTCATATTAAATAAACGTGGAATAAGTACAAAATAATGTTTTTTGTTTTTTTTTAATATAATGCCTTTCCACCAAGTAACTATTGACGCGAACACATTTAAAGTGATAAAGGCTACATATAAAATCTTGACATTACCAGGCCTCTTTAGAAGACTCCCTTCAGCCCGATCTTCCAGATTTGTATAACCTGATAGTGCTGTCTATGAAATGCGCGCTAGTGATATTTTTATGGCAATTATCAGGAAAACGGAAGCGATATTAAACGGGCAAATGTCAATCTGTATTTTATTAATAGCATTTGAAAATAAAAAAAAATAAAAACCGTATTATTGTTAAATATATGGACTGGTTTCGCTTTCGAATTGTGAACTAATGTTCATAAAAAATGTAGATAGTTCTAAAATAGTAAGATTTTTTACTTTAATAGTTAACACAAAGTTACTATAAAGCACAAATGCATTCAGCGAGCTAAATTATACAAAAACAAATTTGAGATTATTTCTAGATGAAAAACTCGTAGATTCTGGGCATGGTTGTTTCCGAGTTGATTATAAGCGACATTAAAAATTGTCATCGAGTTTGTTTCATTTTAATTGAAATATATCCAGCAATGATAAGATGTACTTGACTTTTTAATCTATATTTGAGATCTTGGACGTGAGTGTTTTCTAATGTATCTTCTCCTCGAATTAATATGGTATGATTTAAGATTTCGACTGAAGGTGCTTGTTGGAATTTCAATATTAAATTTGAATTGTTCAAACTATGTACATTCTCACAGATTTTGTCACTAACGACCCGGGTTTCGCCTTTCGGCATCTTCAGGCGTTCAAGTGCACGGATGAACTTGAACTGACGTTTAGTAAATGAATGTTTCGTGTTTATATAAGAAATTCATTTACTAAACGTCAGTTCAAGTTCATCCGTGCACTTGAACGCCTGAAGATGCCGAAAGGCGAAACCCGGGTCGTTAGTGACAAAATCTGTGAGAATGTACATAGTTTGAACAATTCAAATTTAATATGGTATGATTTAAAAATATCATAAAATTTGGCGCATTGGCCAAAATTTGGCGCATTTTCAAAAAAAATAAATGTTTCCTTCAACGGTATTTTTAAAAAAATGTTTATTTGTATGTCCTCACTTAAATATTTAAGAAAAACAAGCAAATGTATATATTTTAACTTTCTTTAAAAGAACAAACGGATTTATTATGAAACACGGAAGCAATGTCAGTAACTCTCCGTACATATGTCGTGTGCTTAAATAATATGACAATATGAATAAATAAAATAAAAATAGTGTCGCAGAGTATTCTTGGGTAAAAGATCATAAAAACAAACCAGTTTGAGGAATAAATTTATGAATTCCAAATGTACAAACGCAAATAGTGACCCAGATTGCTCTGGTGCCTAAGGGGGTAATAGAAGTCTAATTGTCCGCAACAAAATACCGTGCAAACAAAACGAAACGAAACTAGTAGGAAAACTATATGATTCGATTAAAATTCGAGGTAAAGGCAATTGAATTATTAAGGGTTCGGACAGAGGCGGCCCGAAAAATATTTTAATGAATATTTTGTCGTATAGATCATTTTTTTGATATTTAGACGTATGGGATTTGAATCTGTGAGCACTAAAACCGAAGCTAACGTTAGCCACTCAACTACAAGCCCAGGCATTGACAACTGTCCAGAAATATTGCGTACACAACGTTATAAAATTATGAACTTTAATAATGAATAATTTTTCCCCTTATTTTTCATAATAATTATTAGAAATGTGAAATTAGTATTGTTGTGTAATAAATCATTGAAAAAAAAATGGCACAAAGTACTATACATCAGGGGTGGGCTGGATGGGGCTCGCGCGAGCCCTTTGTACAATTTTACTAAGGCCGGCGAGCCCCGTGTTATTTTGAGAAAACAATATTCTCAGATCACATTAGTACATAACTGAAATTTCTGGCATATATGTAGGTTTATTATTTACAACAGCTTCAGTATACACAAAACTATATTTTTAGTAATTTGCGTGAATTAGTTACGGTAAATTTCAAATTGTTACATATTATAAGTGTATTAAGTGACAATCGATTGCTTATTTAAATATTACATTTAATTGCATAGGAGATTTAAAAAATTCACTCCTTCCCCGAACACTGAGAATTACTTGGAAATTAAGTGAGCCCCTTGTCAACGTATTGGCAGCCCATTGCTGCTATACACTGACAAGAAGAATAAACAAAGTGACCCGAAGACTTCTTTATTGAAGCTGTTTGCTGCTACACGTATGATGTGGACACTGAAAAATTGATGCTTAGTTAGCCAACATAATTTGACAAATAATCATTTGAGTTAATTTAAAATTGACTACAAGATACTTCGATTGAAAAAAAACACAATTCTATGAATGTACATAAAAACAGATTTTCAATCAAATGGCACCGATAGTGAGTTTTTTTTCCGCTAATTCAGCATAGTTCGCCGATCGACAATATAACACTCGGGGTAGCGGATATGTTTTTCCCAAGGAAAAATCCTACCCTGCCCCTGATCTCAATGGAAAACAAATTAGCCGGTCGACTAATAAGTCGTAGGCGAATTACGTGAATTATCCGACTTTTAGTTGCCGGCCAACATAAACAATAATTGGACGAGGTCTTTGTTAAATAAATTCGGCCGAACAAGCCTGATATTGGCCAAGCCGAGACGGATAAATAAAATAAAGGATTGCTTGTTGTTAAATTGTTATCAGTGTCAAAGGTTAGCGCAAACTTTTCAAATAGAGAAACCACGGTAAACAAATATACAACAATGTTGGATGCTTCTAATGAATTTTCTCAGTCGTTAAGCGATGAAATAGAAATCTCATGCGAATATGTTTCAATGTAAACGTTTTACAAACAAATAATACAACAAAGGTAAATATCGTTAAGTTATTTCATTTATTTAATAATGTATGATTTAAGCAATGAGTGGTGTTACAATACATTTAATAAATTGATCTGAGCAGCTCTTAACAAAGAACGAGCAGTACCAAGAAAAATATAAGTTATACTGAAATAAGTTATCCTTTAGAAATCTTTATATGGACTGTGGAAAGAAAAAAGGACGTAACCCACACATATCAAGTTTTACAGGAGGTGCAAAAAAAGTATTTTGATGATTTTGGGCAATATGCAAATTGTGAATTATACACAACCTTAAAGTGCACGGAGACTCTTAAGCTGGTGTTTAATTGACATAATCTAACATTAATTAAAGAAGTTGTCTAGGAAAAAACCTTTATTTCAGTCTATTTTCATGGTTTTAATTTTTTACAAGGTAATCTTTTTCAAACATAAAAGCTAAATTTAGATTCTAATTCGGCATTTCCAGCTTGCATTCTTTTGATAGAACGTGTATCAAGTTTGATACATTGTGATTATCCTGTTAAATCTATAAAAAAACATGTTTTGAAAAACCTGTGGGTTACGTCCTTTTTCCTTTCGACAGTCGATATGGACTATTTTGCTGTGATGAGAAACATATTTTAAAATTCAGGTTGACTGATTTAATATGAATGGAAATTTTATAAAGATACCGAATGTATTTTCGCTCATAATGAAAACACATCATGAGAAATGTGATAAAAACTCTTATATAATAAAGTTATACATTTTTTAAAATATAATTAAATATATTACGTTAAGAGTTTATAGATATTTATAAGTCATATATATCTAAACACATTCTACACCTGAGAAGAAATGAAGCGTTGGAAAGCTGCAACGGAGTACTGGGTGTCGCAAAACGGAGTTTTTTTTCCTAGAGTACTTAGCGTTGTACCCAGCACCACTTTCTACGGCTCGACACTCTTACTACAATGTGTATTGCGCAACGTAACGTTGTTCGTATTCATTTTTTTTTCCAGAGATGCCCCTAGGAAAAATCCCCCAAGACTTACATAGTTGCAAGAACTGCAGTGTAGAAAATTTTAAATAAAACTAAATGATTAAAACAGCTTTTATGAAATTCATTTCATTTGTTTTCAATAGAGCGCCGTGAACTCTTTGGATGCATTGTAATTTGTTCTAGATACAAACGATTCAGCATGACCAAATGTAGTGCTTGATTCAGAATTGAAGTAGCACGAACGAACGATGAAGATTCACTGAGAGGGTCAGAGTTCAGGACAGTAGCGCCAGAGGAAAATACGACAAAGAAGCCTAAGCTATCCTGTATAATTTGATTGATTAACGTCTTTGGCTGATTATTATTTTTTAAAACTATTCTCAATCGACCAAAATAAGTGTAATTGAAAATATCGCATACATAATAAACAGTGGATTTAGTAAAGTATTCAATTTTCATTTTGAATTGAACTATAAAGCTGCTGAGAAAATTTTACAAAAACCCTGTCACTTTAAATCGTGCTCACTCATTCGTCTCGGAAAGAAAAACATATTGTTTATAGCGAGGAAGACAGGAGCGACGAAAGGAAAACATTTCGAGACTAAATGTAACAGCGGAAAAAGGAACCGTAGACAAAGGAGCATGTCTCAAAGATCGTTATGTAATCTCTGTGAGTGAACAGTGAGCACATTTTGGGTTTGCGGGACAAAGCGGCGACAAAGAGAATCACATAGGCGCAAGAAGTATGCAGCAAAGTCGCTACAAAATAATACACATAACGGCGAAAACTCGCGACTTGAGATACTGAAGTTACTGGCGTAATTTTAGTCATACGGAGCAGTAAATACGTACGAATTATTGCTGTAGAATTTAATCATAACACTTAGCAGACATTCACGATGATTATTTGAAACTAGTCGTATGTAATATAAAACCGGTAGCTTGATTGATTTCCAGTAATAACACTGTGGAATGTGCATAGTATAAAGTATGTGTCAAAACTAGATACGAAGTTGTCGCACATCAAAACGGAAGACCACGCAAAGTTTTTGCCAGGCCAATAATTGCTAGCGATATGCTAAAAATATTTTTTCTAAGCCACATCAAATTTACTATATAAATAATCAATTTGTATGGGCTAATTCTGTGAGTGCAAAGTGATAATTCTGAACGCATCAATATGAAAGTCCGTATTTTGAGACTTATTGTAGTTCAAAGAAAAAAAAAAAGGTTTTTTATTATATGATTTGGCATTGGACTCAGTTACGCGATTAAGTTAAATAACAATTCTTTTTAAAACAAACTTTTTTATTACATTTTGATTTGTATAAATAAAATTGAAACATTTTATTATCAAATTTGAATCGTTCAAACTATGTACATTCTCACAGATTTTGTCACTAACGACCCGGGTTTCGCCTTTCGGCATCTTCAGGCATTCAAGTGCACGGATGAACTTGAACTGACAGTTCAAGTTCATCCGTGCACTTGAATGCTTGAAGATGCCGAAAGGCGAAACCCGGGTCGTTAGTGACAAAATCTGTGAGAATGTACATAGTTTGAACGATTCAAATTTAATATTGAAATTCCACCAAGCACCTTCAGTCGAAATCTTAAATTTTATTATCAGTTGATAATGCTCGTCGTGAGCAAAACTGGTACTGATCTTAATAAATAAAATAAGTACAAATGTATATTTTATTTTTTTAATATGATGATACATTTAAACAAATTATTGATAGTGAACATCCTAAAAGTGAAATTGACATTAAATCGCGGTCTAAAGCTGAAGAGGAACTATTTTTTGAATTACCTAGCGTTTTTTTGCTATGAAATTATGGATTTATAGGATCCTAAAACATAATTTTCGAATCAATTTTAAGGTTACCATGAACCCGCAAACATAATACATATACCGTTATTTATGTTTATTTTAGTGTGGGTGTCAAAGCGTATCGAAATATTGAATAACAAGTTGCTTTCATGTTTTTGCAAGGTATTCTTTTGTAACTCAACTTTTGCTGTCATAATGTAGCCAAAGCTCTCACAAATAAACATATATAATATGTGACACAAGTTTTGTGCGCGTTTGTCTGCATTATGTCGCTATCTGTCATAATTGTGGTGATATATTTGCTTGCGCCAAGCGTATTTTTGTTAGACGGCATTAGCTGACGACATCTCTCTTAACGCCTTTACACCCAAATCCCAAGTAGGAAATATAATGCAAGATTACGCCAGTACCCAAGAACACGATAACGGGAAAAAAAACTAGTGCATTTTTAAAAATATAAACGTTACGAAATGGGCACATGGAGAATAGTGTTTAGATTTTTCACGTCAAGTAAAAATAAAATTATGATGACATTTCGTTGTAAGTTGTAATGATCTTTTTTTAAACTTAAGTTTCCAGTTAATATGTGTTGAGCGATTTAAGAGACTCGTGCGATAAAAAAGTTAGAGGAACAATGTTCAAAACACACTAATCTACTTTTATTCATTTTTCTTTACACTGGTTAAATACGACATCAACTGAAACAACTATCTGCCGGATCAGCGAATCGACTAGCGATGAATTAATAAACATTTAGCGATGAGATTAGTTCGTCGTTAATTTTCGTGAGTGATTAATTAAATGATAAAAAGAACAATTTATTTTACGAACTAACAATAAGACTGTACAATATAAATCTGTTCCATTATTCGAATATTCTTGTATTTTTATGTCACAAATATTATTCGACTGAAAAAATAACTTTCCTAGAAGATAAAAGAAATAGTAAATAAATATTGATTGCAATCGTAGCTCTCGTGGCGTAGACCGTAGAGCCGGTAGTATCAAAAGGAAAAATCAGTCAGTCAGGATGAGTCCAAAGTAGGTTTACTAAAGAATATCTCGCCAAACGATGAAACTAGATAAGATTTTTGTTGGAATTTGATTATAGCGTAATGCGGGTAATGGCGCTTGATGGTATTACTTTGGGTCGACATTTAACCCTCTGCAGACGAAAACCCAAAGGCATAGAATAAATATATGTTTTTTTTTGTCAAAATAAATCTATGATATTTTTATGAAGTCAGGTTTTTATTTAATCGTATAACTTTAAGTATAGCGTAAAAATGTATAGTAGAATGCTCTCTCTCAAGTATCGCTCTCACTGCGCCACATAATTTTTAGGATTGGAAGGTTGAAGAATTTTTAGACATCACAAACATCCAATGCAATGTTAACGTTGCCAATACTGGGATTTAAGCTAGTGCGATCCTCCATGCAAGCTAACGACGTTGATCACTGCACAATGAATTTGACGATAAGCTTTTTCATAAAAAATGTTACCGAAAAGACTTTTTAAGTGGAAATGTAAAAAATACATTCGGATGATCAAAACCTTTGTTAAACTTTCATGTCGTGTCGATGTTTTATGTAATAAATTTTGACTGATTTGATAAATTTCATTCCCATTCTCTTGTTGACACCAACGACTCTGCAGCGGAAAATACTTTAAGAACCGCTGGCTGTGAGTATAATTTCGATAAATGCGCAGTAGGCAGAAGGTAAGGCCCGTTAGCGAATTAGGTGCTTCTGATAAATCTGGAGGAGGAAGTGATTAATGTACTCTATTATTTTATTTAAAACACATACAAATATTACTTGTTATGGCAGAACTATTCAAATGAAAAGGCGATATTTATCATGAATGCATATATTTTTCAGGAAGTGGTTAAATATAATGTTTCATATGATACTTACAATGTGTATGAATTTTTTTGGAATACATTTTTATATCTTCTTTTTTATTTGACCATGTTTAACAGATACTTATTTTTATTCAGTCGGTAGACCTTTCTTTTCTGGGAAAATGAAGAATAAAAGGATAGAGATAGGAAAAGATTATTTGTTAGTCAAGTCCTCTCTTTACATGACGCGTTTATCGCCCGGATAAGGGGGAGACGTAGAATAATCATAAACAATCATATTCTTGACAAAAAAAACAGTAAACTGATCACTGCAACCGATGGTAACGGACGCCCAGCAGTGTTGATTTTTCGGCTACAAGAATTTTGATTAAAAAATATTGCGATTGTTATATGGCAATATTTTAAAATGCCGTCTGTGTAGTAGAGTGGTAAATGTCGTTGAGCTGTGTTACGAAAGTCACGGGTTCAAATCTCAGTACGGACAGTCTAATAAATAGATTTCTCAATAGATTTATGAATTTCTGTTCGAAAGTATGGATGTATCTCTTCCCCCACCCATCTTATTCTCGGCGAGATGAACCAGCAGACCTTAGAACAGACCAGAGAAATTTCTTATCGTCTTATTGTAAAGCTGGTTTTTTAATCCACTTACCAATACTAACAAAGCTGCGAGCGAACATCAATTTAATTAAAAAAACTGCCAGTTGTCATACAAAATTCTTTGATCTTATAATCGTATTGGAAGGGGTTGAAGAGTGGATCAAAGACCGCCTTTCCTGCCAACATCCGCCCAATCTTATTTCGTCACAAAAAAAATGGAAGCAGAAAGAGATTTTGAGGAGCAGTTTGAATGATTGAAATGTGTTTAAAGGCATCGCTTGGGCGGGCGAGGGAACAAATCGATTACAATAAAAGGTTTTGAGGGCTTTCAAGATGATTACGCGGCTGTTTTTCTCTCTGCTTTTTTAGACATTTTTCATCTATTTATTTATTTAGAAAAAATACTGTTTTCATTAATGCCTGTCAAACGCTCCATTGCAATGAACATAAATATAATATAGAGTGTAAATTATAAAAATATATATAAAAAAAAACAATATCTTGTACAAATTTTATCAAAAGATCAAAACCAGTTTCGTAAATTTTGGAAATAGACGATAAATATATCGCTATTTCATCAAAGAAAATACAATACAATTAAAACTAGGGCATCCAATCTCGGGATCCCGTTCAATTTTCTGATCCCGAAATTCCGGGATTGAGATGGCTGCGATCCCGAGATTTCGGGATTGAGAAATTTTCAGCAAAAACCGAAAATTTACACTAAAACAAAAAAAAAACAAGCTTTTGTGAGAATCTGGGGAAAAAGTATACCAAATTGAGAATTTCAAATTCCTCGGTGAGCTAAAAAAAAAAAAGCTTCTGTGAGAATCTGGGAAAAGTATACCAAATTGAGGATTTAAACTTCCTCGCTAAGAAAATCCCAATCCCGGGATCCCGAAAAATAAGGGATCAATCCCGAAATCCCGGGATTGGAAAAAGGCTCCGGGATTGGATACCCTAATTGAAACGTCTATCCGTAATAACATAATCTGCTATTTGGTGAAAGTTTTTCAATATTTCGACGAATGCTATTTTTTATGTATTAAAGTAGAGTTTGTCGGAGCTTACTGTTGACTTCTTTGCCATTTTAAAAATATTTTTTTCTATTGCTTTTAATATTGAATTGTATTATGTTTTTCTTCACTGTAAAAGATTTAAATTTATAATTTGTCAATCTTACGGAATGTTAAGTTAATATTAAGTTTCATTATATCAACTGTGTTAAGGTAATCAACTCACACAAAATAAATTTTACAGGGGGGACAAAAAACGTTTTTTTAACGATTTTGGGCCAAAGTCAAATTATTAAATAAACTGGTGTTTTATTAACTCATTGTAATATAAAATTTTAAGAAAATTGAAACCCTTTGTAAAAGTGTCTTTTGACAGATATAGTTATAAACGTTGTGATTTTCAAATAAAACTACTAAAAAAAATGTGGTTTGATCCTTTTTACCTAAGCACAGTCGATACGCTCCATATTAAGTTGGTTTATTACTGTAAATTAAATTGAAAAAATCGGTTAGATCACATTTTTTAAACGAATGAAAACTTTTTTTATTTTAACCTTTCGTGTTACATTGAGAAATATAATACAAATTTTGTGTATGTATATTTGATAACTATTCTTAAAATAATATCTTTTCATATATTATCATGTGGATCATATTGAATTTAGAGATTATCTAAACGGAAACCGTTCTACGAGAGCTGCTTGTTACTCAGATGCTGTTTTCTTTTTTGAAGAGAGTTACGACGTAAGGGTAGATAAACGTAGCCACTAGTGGCGAGCTAGTCACTCCCGCTGCTTTACGTTTCTTATGTATCGGACAGGCGGGAAAGAGTGTTGGGCATCAATGACGTCGAAAACAAATCGAATATTTTCTGAATTTCGCTATTTTTTAGATTTAACTTAATTTCCTGATTTTTTTAATAATGTTCAAATGAATGGATAATACTAACAAATTAAATGTCAATGCATGCAAAATACCTATATTTTAAAACTAAAATTATTTTTACATTCGAGTTTATCAAAGTTGGAAAAAAATGAATACCAACAATATGTGTTTGACAATACGAGCGTAAAATCGTTATTAAAAGTATATAATATTATATGTATTCATCTAAGAATCGTTCATTGTGTAAAAGAGTAAATGTACGTAATAATTGTAGCTAAAAGCAAACTTTTTAACGTTTTAAAAGCATTTTTCGCTTTTAAAAAAGCTAACATGCGAAAAATCTACGTCACATCCATTTAGCGCAGTTTGCTTCGTTTTTTTCATTTTGTTTTCAAGAAATAGCAATAAATATGCAAATCTGAAGTTAAAAGTACAGCAGCAGTATTTATTTCGAACAAAAAATATAATATACGACTGAGAAATACTTTCAAATGACTTTCAAAAAGAGAAAAGAAAATCAACTGTGAGAAATATTCTCCGTTTGATTTGTTTTCGAACCATATATCATCACAAAAAAGTTATTTAAAGAAGTAGTTAAAGATTTTTTCATGTCTTCTCAGAAACAGAAATAATTTAAAAATATGCCTTTACGCGAGAAAAAGTTAAAAGCTTTTACAGATTTTTAAAAAAACTTTTTATACTTGCGTACTTAAGTGTACGTAAAAGTGCGCAAAGACGCATTTTCTATTTTCTTAAATAATACATTACGGATAAATAATTAAATATTTAATGGGTTGAGACGGTAAGGTAAGGGTTGATTGAGCTGGCAAGACATTCGTTAAATCTTAATTTAAAATGATCAAAAAAGATAATTTTTATTACGAGTCGAATAAACATTCGTTATTTGTATAATATAGAATTAAACAATATTTGTTTTATGTCGCCAAAAAAAAGTGAAATTTGCATTATATGTTGTGTGTATTCTGACTTCATATTTACTAAGTAAATGTCCAAAATTTGAAAAGTTTCGCATGGAGATAATATACACTTAACAAACTCTGAGCCTACATTAAGCAATGAAAACCAGGATTGAAAACCGATGGTCTGCCTAAAAAAAAAGTAATTAATATCTTAAGTAAGAGGGAATAAGCTTGAGATATAAAAAAATGTTTATATCTTGAGATATCCTTTATTAAGCTGCACTGAAAAATAAGAGAAAAAAAAATCTTTTAAGTCACCATTTATTTTTAAAGTTACAGAAAAGCCACGGCTACAAGAATACTCACTTAATTTCAACAAATTAAAAAATAAATCGGAAGATTAATTTAAGCTTCCTCGATGAAGGCAAATACTCGAGAAAAAGAGGGGTATTAAATCTAAAATATAAATCTGAATCAAGAGTTCGGAAGTGTGATATCGTGGGAGAAAATACGACAGAGATAAACTTAAAATTGTTGTTTTTCTGAAAGGAAACAGAACGAGCTTATTTTCTCGTTCAAATTAAACAACCACTTGGTAATAAATTCGAATTATTATCTTTAATACGATTCAGAGGAACAATGGCGCGCGCATTTTCAGCGTCTGGGATTAAGAATATAGCAGAATTGGAAGAATGGGACAACGTACAAGTAAAATATTACTTTTTTTTCGGCCTGGCAGCGAATTGAAAACGCGCCAGATACTAAATTGTTTCAGATAATTTGACAATATCACAAGAGAAATTAGAAAGAAAAATTATTCGACGAATTTTTAAAATTATGCAAAGTCAGAAAATGAAAACTATACATATTTTGATCTCAAAATTGAGCTGTTTTTGCTAAGCTACCAGAGGTCGACTTGATAGTTTTATTTAAAATTATTAATCATAAATTAGCCTGAAATACGAAATGTATCTATGTTTTACAGAACCAAAAGATTAACTAACACATACCGCAGTGGTCTTGTAATAATATTCAAATATAAAATCTCTAAGCAGAGATACGCCAGTATGGCATAATTTTTATTATAAAATAAAACACTATTATATACTAATACCACAATATTTATCAAAAATAAGGGCCGGTTTCACTGTTCGCTGTCATTACTATCAATACTTGCGTTGCATTTCCACCAAGACTTGACAGCGAACACAGTAAATTTCATTCATAAATTATTTCAATGTAATAGTATATTATATTTATTATTACGGTATTGTTTGAAATTCCAAACATTTTGTATAAGGATGTGATAACAGTCACATGGAGTATGGTAGATTGTTGCAAGAGACTTACTAAGATCACTTCATGCACGATCAAACATGATATGTTTTTATAACGCTAAAAAAGGTATGGATATCTCTACGTGTAATTTCAAATTTGTAGAATGATATATTGATATTGCTTAACCTGAAATGGAATTCTAAAAACTGTTTTTTCAGGTAGATAAAGCGTCTCTTTTATATTGTAAAATATATATGATTTATAAGGGACACGAAAATGTTTTTGTGCGGGTCTGAATCGGAGAAATAAAGTGGGCGCAATAAATATTATTTACGACTCTGTGCACCAAGTACCTATTACTAAAAAGGTAAACCAGATAATTAGTGGAAGGTAAATTAACAAAAATAAATGAGTTTACGGGAGACAGAAATGCGAATCGGAAGATTCCTTTAGCGTTTAAGCAAAAGTAAATTGACCAAATTAGCTGTAATTTAAAAATCTGTTTGCGTGTTAAAATAATGGGGAGAATTAAATATTAAAAACATGTACTAAAATAAATTTAGACGATAAATGTTCAAATTAAAATTACGACTTGTAACGAAATACAATTTATTCAAAATGTATACACAACAATTATCAACTAGACCAACAAAACTATTTGAATTGAAATTAAAGCACACGTGTTCTATGTATATTGCAAAGCTATTTCATGAAATTATAACACATGGAAAATTTAACATTATTAATGACTTATTGTAAATAAAATTTAATTTTCATTTTATAAATTAATTAATTGGATAAATATTGTGAAAAAATAATTAGACATAAAACAAAATAGAAGAAGAAGCTGGATATGAATAAAAACGATTTATAACTTTAAATACGGTTTGTTGAAAATGTTCGCGACAAGAAAACTGGTCCTGAAACTTTGAATTATTGAATCAGTAAGAGACGTTGTATTTTTATTATACTCAGAATGCTTCCCACCTTGAATTAAAACCTTTCGATAAAAATATGTATAAAAGTGTTAAGATAATTGTTGATTATCGTAAATCACAAGGCACAGAAAAATACTGTCTTTTCAATGACACTACCTAGCGTCGTGGTGCCGGTGCAAATGAATGCATAAAATCATTTGTCGTCCGTAATTTGGTTACCGTAGGGTTAAGTGTTTTTGATAACGATAAGTATATTCTTATGAATTTTAAGGAAAATAAAATAATTCATTCTGATAAATACGTTTATTAATAATTCTACACAAACTACTGAAAATAATACAGGCATTTTTATTATGAAATCTTCAAGCTGTAATTATACAATTGCAATATTAACGATAAGGTAAAAAATACCCCCTATATATGTAATATATATGTTTATATTTTTGTTTTTTTAACTTGATTCTTTAAGGTCCAGAAAAATATCGGAAGTATTTTTTAGCACCGTTTGGAAAGTGTTAAAACTAATTGATAGCAGATGAAAATATCAACGATATAACTTGTAATTTAAAGAAATAGTTCAAATAAAAATATAAGATGTGAACAATGTAAATTATAATATATTTATATTTGTGAAATCATTGCAATTGAAATTCACACCGCGTGTCGATGATAAATTATTTTTAAAAAGTCGTCAAACTTTTTGATATATAGTCTGTCAACAAAACGTGAAAAGTGTTTGGAATATGTGGATTACCCTCTGCTAGTGTATGGAATAGGCCCAAAATATTGTTCGAGCGATAAAAAACCGGTATGTTTTTGATGGAGATCCGTCCTTATTTGAATTCGACATATTGAACAGTTTACAAAAGATTCTAAAGTATTTACTTTCTACATCAATCAACACTGGCAAGTAGAAGCACGACGTTGAAAAAAGGTGATTTTTCATCTGGTACACGCTGCTGGAAAGCCTGGTGAATGGAGTCGTAACCGACACAACAGGAAACCCCAACCATTGCAGCACGAATATTCCGCATAATACATTATTGTGTCAACTAATCAAAAGATATGCCAGATTTAACAACATAAATAGAAATTTATATTTTGCGTAACCATGTTAAATACAGCAGTATGTATAAATTGTTGAATTAATGTAGTCATATAATAAAAACAGTAAAACGGACATGCACTATGATGCAAACTCGATGTAGAAAATACAACATATTTTGTCACCAACAACCCGTGTTTCGCCTTTCGGCATCTTCATCATGCTAAGATGATTATTCCTTTAACTAATTGACCGTCATTTAAATTAACAAATATCGCTATAAATAGTTTTTAACTTATAATAAAAATAATAAAAGGTTTTTAGTACTTTTTCCACATCAAATTTATTAGATCAGGACCGGTTTCGCTCATCGTGAGCATTATCAACTGATACACATTAACACCTTACAACAGTAAACACCTTAAAAGTTTTTAACTTAGTGAAATTTATGTAATATATATATACTAACTATATAACTTGAAAGCTTGAAGATGCCGGAAGGCGAAACCGTTAGTGACACAAAATGTAGGAATGTACAAAATTAGAACGATTCAAATTTAATATTGAAATTCTGCCAAGGATCTTCAGTCAAAATCTTGAATCATAGGGTATACTAAGGTCAATCATAGGGTCAAAATCTTAAACCTTTTTTTTAATCACTTAATTTCGGAAGGACACGTGTTCAATCAGGAACAAGGGATAAAAATTTTACACCCAAATATGGACAGTCATAAGCTCTTTTTCCAAGAAATTTTGGAAATAAATAGAGCACAGCTGCAAAGTCTTTCCGGCATCTCCACTTCTATACCCTATATAATCATAAAATCATATAATCATAAAACCTTTGCCGACAAACAAATAATATAATTCTTGAAACTACTTACTACTCAAATCTGTTGGCATTCCCGTGAGCTTATCCTTTTCGCCAGCAATGGCTTTGGACTCAGTGATGCATTTATTTCTTATATAAACACGAAATTTTAATTTACTAAACGTCAGTTCAAGTTCATCCGTGCACTTGAATGCCTGAAGATGCCGAAAGGCGAAACCAGGATCGTTAGTGACAAAATCTGTGAGAATGTACATAGTTTGAACGATTCAAATTGAATCATAGGGTAAAACGTTAAATTTCGTTTGAAGCAAAGGCATTTGTAAATAACACTTTCTACTGTAACAACTAGTTTGAGTCACTGATAATTTTCCCACTTTATAATAACACGGAATTATTGGCAATCGATAAGTTTTCCCAAAAAACTTCAACTGTTCTAACACATAAGTGTTACTTACAGTGGATAAGAAAAAAAAATGTCAACGAAAACGAAATGACGTAAGTATTATGGCTTGATCGTAAAGCTTCGCCGTCCCTGAAATAGAGAAAAAAAGCGTCGAAAAGTTCGCATTGCTATTCTCCGCATTGGTTGATAAACCACCCCCTCCGATCCTTTTATCAGAGTGACGCGTGGATGAAGGTAGGGGCGGAGGGGTGTTGCAGGAAGGGTTGATCGCGAGGGAATAAGTAAATCGGTGAGTTAGCTGGATCGGAGTTTGAGGAGTCTTCGTTTACAGGGACGAACTGGCCGTGGAAAGCTCCAAAGTATCATAATTACGGGGTGACATTAAATTTAAAAGTAAAAACATCCTCACAAAGATATGTTGAATATAGTTGTGAAATTAATATGGAATATTGTACAAGCGTTTTGTACAAGAAGTCTTATTTACCGCAGCTTGTGAGTAACATATTTCGAATTCACAAGTCACCAAGATACATCTCGATTTTCATGGCGATGCAGAATGGCATCTAACAGGACATAAAATGATAAAACATGATTAACGATAGTTTAATAAAATTATCGTAACAATGAGCAAAAATTTTTTTGTATTTTTTATGCTGCATGTAAGTGTAACGATTATTCAAATAAGTAAATGAGCTTTTTGTTCAATTTAAACGGATAATCAAGCCGCGATCTTAAACTAAATAACATTATATAAAATGAAATTTTATGATTGTGTTATTTCACTGATTGTGATAATTTTTATGCCTCTTTGAGAAATATTTTCAGAAACTAAATTTTAAAAAATGCAATTACACAAAGTTACCCTGAATCTTTCAAAAATATTGTGTCTATAGTTTCATGAGGTGCTTTAACATGTGTTCATAATTGTATGTATTTTTTTTATTTGTAAATGTGTCTATTAGAAAAAATAATTGCTAAACAAAAGAAAAATACGTGAAAGCGTATTGCGAGACTATAAGTAAAATTAAAATTTGAAAAAGTAATCATCTAAATTTATTTTGATAAATCAGAGTTTACCAGCCCGGTCCTGCTAAGGGTTCTAGGGCAATGAAGCCTCTTAAGAAAGGGCTCTAAGTTAAACTGGCCTCGGGAGATCGAATTGCAAAGATCGTATTAATCTTATTGCGCGACTTTTAATTCGTAATGAATGGAGATAATACTTCAAAATAATTGCCAATAAAAAATCGGCGTATTTGAATACTGGTGGCCTTACATAAATAATTTAATTTATGATTCGAGAGAAAAAAAAACTAGAAATATTATGTTTGATTGAGAAATTTATTGGATATCATTATGAACGATTATACATTTATAGTAAGGTATTTATTATATGTAAAATACCGTTGTTTTTTGTGTTTGTTCATTATCGTATCACTGTCTAACGATAAGTTTTAGAAAAAATATCTAGTTTTAGCTTGTTATGTTTTCTTATTTTCGAGTTATAAGAAAAGAAACTTGAAACAAGGATTAAAATTTCGGTCGCTGGATATAAAAGCTTGTAATATATGCATGAGCTTCGAATGTGGGTCAATTCAATTTTAAAAGCTTTAACAAAATGTTACTCATAGCCCCTTGAGTTTCATATTGCAACTGACATAATTTCATTATAATTTACTTTTTATTTTTTCAAAAGATAATTATTGAATATTATCACATACTCATAACCTGATTCGATGATATATCTAAGATTTCCATTATTTGGCTGATCCCCTTTTTGCGAAAAGTGAAAAAGGGATTCCAAATATTCGTCATTATCAACTATTCGAATATCGAATAGTAAAACTGAGACTATCCGGATAGTTTTTAGTATACACATTATACGTATGTACTAAAATAATACATTAAAAACAAACTCATTTTTAATAATAGACATTTATTCAAATTCCAAAAATGTATATATTAAAAATATTTTAAATTCTTCCTGCCGATGAAAATACTCGTTCAGTAGCAGTTGACATTGGCTTTATTTACTAAATAGTCGTATAGCTCACACGCAAATAAAGACGTTCCACGACCAACGTTTCCTTGTTCACTGATATACATTTTGTAATAATTTAAGACTAAATATTTTCCCACTTCTGTAAAATCTTAGACAGAGACAATACATATAAATACACATTTCAATACTGTTCCATTTTATCACAATATTTAAAATTTGCAGCTGCTTTGGATTATTCCATCAGTATTTCTTTAATGAATGAAATTAGCCCCGAGTTCAAGCCGATTCGTCAAGTATTATGATAAGATACTGATAGCGTCCGAGTTGGGTGAAGGCAAAAAAGCCCCTACCTGGGGTATTCATAATTATTCTTTAAGTGTGGAGAAATCGTGATGTGATTTTTCGTCGATTTTGTAAAATATTTCATTAAAAATTAATACTATTCGGATATTTCTACAAATATCCGAATATCGAATAGTTAAAAAAAAAGCCGAATATATTCTGATATCGAATATTCGAATATCCGAGTTGGAATCCCCACAACACACTATATGACAAAAAATAACAAGAGATAAAATAATGTTCAGATACTCTACTCACCAGTTACTCTGCGTTTCTTAGCTGCTTTGGAGTATGAGATGAGGGCAGCAAGGAAGAAGACTGATGAAAGCATCTCAGCGCGTCCAACAACTCCAGTGACCTGTGGACATTACCAAATACCAATATGTGAAGAGAGAATGTTAAAGAACAATTATTCAAATACAAGACATATAATTAAGTACAACAATCTTTAAATATTTATAATCTATAACTGAATCATTATCTTCTAATATATAAAAAAGAATGTTTGATTGGTCGTACTTTATGCGTTGCTACACCGCTCATCCGATTTCAATAACATTTTGACAAACTTTGCTTTTTATTTCCGGGAAGGTTTAAGGCATAGTAAAATTAACTTACAGTAGGTCTTATATATAAAAATGAATGTTTGTATGTCTGCCAAATCGTTCATTTTGACAACGTATGCTTGCACTCGCGTGAAGTTATAGTACAATTAACTTACAATAGGTGGCGCGTGTGTTATACTATAGACAACTGGCAGCAAACGTCAAATGTTAACCGGACAGAAAAAGAAAACACGCACTTCAATAAACACAATTAAAACACAAACACTTTCTATCTTTGAGTGGCATTGCAACGCTTGCCGGGAACCGGCTAGTGTTCAATAAAAATTTAACCAATAATCTAGAAGGGAAAAGAATGACAAAGACACAGAGGTTGCATTTATTATGTTTGTAAAATTACATATTTGTTGTAGAGAAATTGAATTAACTAAAAATTTTCACAAAGTTGGATCGCTGTTGTGAGAAAAAGTTTCTCAATGGCCTAGTAGTGATAAGTGCTTTCTTCTTACATTGTGGCATAGTCATAGCTTGTAGTCCGCAAATAGATCCTTTCACGTATTTATTTATTATTTACTGATTTTCACATACGGGTATGATTGTAGTGTTTTAATTCTAAAAAATTCATTTCGTCAGAACGTGAGAATCTACCAATAAACATTTTAAAATATAATTTGTGTATACTCACTGGCTCAAAAAGAAAAAAATGCTTAAGGACAAGTTATCGTCACAAGACATTATAACAAAATGCACTATTAGAAGTCTCTGTATTAATTGAGAACCAAGTTGAGGATGTATATACGTTTACTACGTTATCCTAGAATTGAGATTAAAATGTCCTGATTATGATAAGATTGCTAGAAATTACAATAAATGAATATATTTTATCGATACATACTTTACCAACACCATGTGTGAATTATCATGTTGTATTGATTTGAACTTTTTCTAGCAGTAAGAGACATCGTTTTTGTTAAAGATGTCGACATTCAAACCGTCCATTTAATAAATAAGAGAAATCTCATTTCTTATAACCACAATTTTTCAATATGAAATATTATAATCGTCTGCATATTTGAATTTAAAATGATAGATAGCTTAAACCCCATAATAAGAGGTGCGAAAATGAAAGTTACATAATTGTTACAAATACAATAATTTTAACGCAATTATTGAAATTAATATAGTAAATAACCAGATTAAAATAAATATATTTTTGGATATGCTTATAAATTGTGAAAAATATTTATAATTGGTGACAACACTGAAACGGAGTTTGTACATGATTAAATAATAGAATATTTAGTATCACACAGCGACAACTTACTCACCTTAATCCGAATTAAAATAAACTAGCTGTAAGCCCGTTGCCCAGCAACGGGAGATTTTTGTTGCATTGTGTTTAATTTTATTTAGTTTAATTTAATTTAATTTAATTTAATTTAATTTAATTTTATTTTATTTTTATTTATTTAACAATTATTTCCAATAAAAATCAAAAGATCAAATCCAATTTTTCAATAAAAAATCAGTTGCACATTTTGTCCAAGTGTATGAAAAAAGCAAAATATTATTTTATGATATATCCATATCATAATTTGAATATTCTTAATGTATTAAAGAATTCTAACAGATTTTCAAGGTCAGACGTGAAAAGATTCATCATTATGATTCAATTGATCAAATCCGCTCCAAAAAATATTAGTCTCACATCGACTCACACGATCAAACGATTCATTTCGATAGCCCTATAATCATAGTTTGCAATAGTCGAATTAAAGTCTTTGATTATTCGAATATTATGATGTATGGTGATACAATACTTTAGCTCTACACCAAGAAATATCAAATTTTCAAACGTGGCGATATCAGAACATTCACGCCCGGTTTAAAATAAGCCGCTTCCATTGGATAGAACAAAATTTCAAAAATGTGCTGTCCAAAATAAATCGTCATCATTGGTCTGTACCTTATTACTGCGGACGTTTTACAAACATTATCGGCTATTAATGTTAAGATACTTGTAAACAAATAAACGTCACTCCAAAATTAACAAGCGTTTAAATTCGATATTGTGTACAAGACTCAAATTTGCTAGAGAAGGAATCAATTCTCAATGTGGTGTATCCTAATGAATTAAAAATAAACATACGCTTCAAAAGTTTAACGTCTGTAAATGAAAGCTTTGCAGCATAAACAAATATGTGTCGCATTCGACTGCTAGATCACGAGTTACTACGTATTTACGTTAACTTCCATATTAATTATTTGCGATGTTACCTGCGGTCGAGGAAATTTGATATTCAAGAAAACCAGGCGAGCAGAAAGGTAAGCAGCGTATCAAAATAATCACCTGAGACAAACGAACTTGGGGGCACAAAGGAAAGATATTATGGGAGATATTTACGTTATGTAAGATTATATTGTTTTCAAATACCTGTCTGCGAATTGATCAATGACAAAAGGATTGCTGTTAAGAGTGGGTATAACGTTATATCAATAAAGTGACAAGAGATATTGATTAAATGTCCCATTAAACTTATCCTTTGAAATCATATATAACGTAATAAAATCGCAAGGAGTGCTTCGTAACATATCGGTAAATAAAAGAAATCTATTTCACATAATTAATGTTAAGTTTTTTTCCAAATAATAAAGCTGTATAATTGTTAATTGGAACTCTGATGATCTCGACAATTTACAAGAACTTCTTGAATCCCGATGCGTGTCGGTGTTAATAACTAGAGCATCCAACTTCTGACCTTTTTGTAATCCCGGGATTTAACATTCACCATTAAATCGTGGAGAAATTTGGGGTTTCCTAAATTTTTGATCGTTGATTTTCAAATGGGAATTTACGAATCAAAATTTTCCGATTTAAAAAAGCCAGTAATTTGCGGATTTATCAAAATGACAAAAAATACAACTTTTTTTTGTCATTCATCGAGAATTCGGCCTTTTTAATTCTTAATCCCGCGATTAGTACTGGACGCCCTATTTTCAAAAGAAATGATACTAAAATTAAGTGTTTCTTTAAAATAACTTTTAGTTGGTGTGAAGAATTATTTCTGAACATTGTATTATTTCAATTATAAAACCATTTTTAAACTTCATGTCAATTTAACTAAAACTAGTAAAGTTATAAAATGATTCTAAAAAGCATGTAAATAAAATAACCATTATAAAGTACTACTCTTTATATTATCATAATCGAAGTTGGCCTTTAAAAAACGAATAATTAGGGTTTGACTTATTTATATACAACACACTCCCGTACATAGCTAATGCTAAAAGTATTTATGTTAAGCCAAAATTAAGAACTTAATTCTGAATAACTTTTCCCTTTTTCAACATTAATAGAACATAGTGTTTTTTTTTATTTTTTATATCGTAACGTTTTAATGTTGAACATCATATCTATATACTATTCAGTAAAAGTAAAGCGCCTCGTATTCGAGCAAGCTATTTGAAAGTAGTTTTGTTTTAATTAAACAATTTAAATAAATGTATATATTTAGTAATGTCAGCCCTAAAAACCTTCAATTTAGAATTTTTATACGATATAACTATGTATTTCGACTTTTGGTGATTTCAACATAGCGCTGAGATCATTTGTCGACAACCTTTACGAACTCATACCACGAGTATGGTGATGGGAATGCCTCTCCTTCAAACATAATAACGTTTTTAGCTTTTCCGCCCAGTCCATCATCGCCCAAATTGTGTGAAGTAAAATCCTCGTGCTCACCTGCACATCATTCGATGCAGTGGTGTAGTCAAAAATACACAATAATTTTAGAAACAAATAAAACGTATAACTACTTTTATGATGTTAACTTAAAAAAATTGGAGGAATATTTATAAAAATAAAACACAATATCTGGTACTTATTCTAAAATTTTAACCTATGATTACGATCACGAACTTTTACATTAATTTTTTTATAACATTTGAAACACTTCATTTATGTTTCCAATATGATCAGGAAAGGTAACACTCAACGAGTTACCATTGACAATTGATGTGAAATTATTAAACCAAATATTTTGTGGAAAAAAATTGTGGATTAAAATTTACAACACTAGCCTCTTTGCCAAGTATCATCAGACAGAACATCACAAAGTTTACGAATAAATTTAAAATTTAATGTATGTAATTCTTATGATATAAATTTAAAATTAAAGGCTAAAGAGTTATTCTTTTCCTACTGGACGCATGAGGGAGGTAACACAACTTGTAACACAACAAATGAAGTAAAAAAGTAATAGAGTAAAAATAGCGACGTATTCAGTTCTACAGTTTTTATGTTTATTAGTTGAAAGCTATTTAAAAAGCTACTTTCACCATCGTCAGACCTATGATTAAACTTACATTTTTCTCAACTATATATACTGGCTCCGAAGAGATACACAATGAATCTTGTTATTCACTCTAACATTCCAATTCAAATAACAATTATAGTACAAGACTTTAATCATAGTAACTGTACCTATCAACTAATAAATATAAAAAACTTTGTTATTTTTACCCTATTATAATGGAGTTCTACCAAGTAAATGCCAAGACAATCAATAAAGTAAAAAAAATATATCATATTTATATTTCATATTTAAAATAAACTTCCACAAAGTTACCACCGAATCCATCGAAAACGTTATCATGTAGTCAAATGTATTTTTTTTAGTTCTAATACTGATTTTCATATAAATTACTTGCTGAGAAAGCGGCTTACACTAATGGATTAAAGTCAAAATACTTAATACTATTCAAATAATCTATCTAGCTGAATTAATGGATGTGTCGACATTTATTATTTTCAAAAAAAAATATGGCTACGTCTCTGTGCCTGCATAAACGCCGCAAGAGCGGTAAAAAATACGAAACTGCTGAAAATAAAATTTCTCAGAATGTAAATATTCCATAAAAAAACCCAATAATATTATCAACGTGTAAAAAACAAATGTGCCCATGTCAACCAAAATGTATGAATAAATTGCAATTTTGATGAAACCGGCGGCGATAAAAATTATATCTTTAAAATTAGTTTAACATTGCTGAGAAGCCTTAGAAAAATGGCATGAAATAAAGAGAATAAAACCACTTAACTTAAGTATTTTTTTAAATGAAGTAAGTACAGAATGCGACTCTTGGATATGAATTATTTGTCTGGAATAGCTTAAATTGGTGTATTTATTGTACCAGTTTGACAACAACACGCATTTTTTTATGAGTAGTACTTAATTAATATGTTGGACAATTAACTGTGCTAACTATCGTATCCAATTCCGGACACTTTTTTTGATTCCGAGATTTCGGGATTGACAATTTTTAAATGCCGGTAACATTTAACATAACATCGTGTATACAATTGGGATTCAGAAAATTTTTGGCCGGCGATTTTGAAATCCTGGGAAGAAGTCAGAAATTTGCGTATTTACCAGAATTTTCAAATCATCACAGGAATTTACGGATTTCCTCAAATGAACGGAGCGATAAGTTTTTTTTAGCTCTTCCCAGAATTTTCAAATCCGAAAATTCTAGGAATTTACAGATTTCCCCAAATCAACAACGCGACTCTTAACTAACTCTTATCTAACTTTTCCCAGAATTTAATAAATCCAAAAATCCAAGGAATTTGCGGATTAAACAAAAATAACACTGCGACAACTTTTTTTAGCTCTTCAATGTTTCATTTTCTTAATCCCTAAATACCGGGATTAGCGCTGTCGCAATCTCGGGATCACAGAATTGAACGAGATCCCTGGATTGGATACCCTAGCGCTAACCTATTGATTATTAACATTAATTTGTGTTAGATTGGCATAAATCCATATACATTTTGACATATTAATCATCTATCTGGTATAAAATATCGAGGCTATATCAAAAAAGCTCATATTTTTTATTTTCTCTTTACTCGGAATTATCAATTTGTTGCTAAGCAACTTCTTTCAATACGGAGACGAATTATATTTAGATTTGAGCTAAAAATTAGGTTGCATAAAAATATGGCGAACGTCAACCGTGTCATAAAGATATATGAAAACTTTTTATGCTGAATATTTTCGGATCAATGAAATCATAGTATTATTTTAGCATAGCCATATAATTTTCAAGAAGCTTCGGCTATAATCGACAAAAAACATTGGAGCTGTAAAACTGAAGAAATTACCTTGGAAAGAGAGCGTGAGTAAAAAAAATAAAACAGTCTTATACGAGAACGAGATCACATGTGGGTCATAAATATTCGATGCCCCCACGCTTTTGTTTCCACGAGATACATTTCCTTCAGAGACTTAACCGTTTCCCTGTCAAAGTTTCCGTGTTAACATTGCGTTGCTAAGTAATTATTAAGTAGATTATGGGACCCCAAGTTTTTTCTTAGCACGCCACTACCGCACTATTATTTCTTTCACGAGAAAGTTTTCTGCGTGAATCAGAAAGAGTTTTTGATCTTATCGTTACTAAAATCAAACGAAATAATATGTGATTGTTTCTGATTGAATAAAAAAAAACAAGAAACAATACTTTGACAAACAACGATCAAATACGATATAAAGATACAAATACAACCGACTGAAGTATTCATTAAAACTTTCTTTTACATCCTTTATTGAATTATAAAGCAATCAAAACTTTTGAAGAATTCGTAGATGTTGAAAGGTCGTTAAAGTTTTATGAAATATACATGAGATTCCATGAAATTTACATTCTTTTAAAAACAATATGAGTAAATATTTCTTCAAATTAAATTACAATAAAACCTTAATACAACGGGAGAATTTCGGCGAGTGGGTGCTATATAATAACAAGGGTTTTTGTGAATATATTTGTTAAGAAGAACGGTGAAGTCTGTATCAAGCATATTATGTTATTAGTAAATTTGGCTAATCGTAACGTCAAATCATCTGTCGTCACGCAATAAAACAACTGAAGCTGCATGACGTTTGATCCAATATGCAAAAATATACTAAGATGTTTTTTTTATTCATCATATTAAGTATATTATTCTTGCTTTTGACCCGAGATTTTGACTTTTGTATGGAGGTTTAAATATACATGTGATGCAAAATTTATCGATTGATTTAGGAGCTTAGAAAAGTTGGAAAGGCAGAAACTGTATTTAAATATATTTGGGCAGGTAGAAATAACAATGGAGGGTACTAAACATAAAAATATTATTAAAAAAAGTGTACTACAGAATAAGCGTTCGATAGTGATTATAACTAAACCAAATTCTATGACGAATGGTTATGTTTGCAATCACGTAACGTCGGTCGGACATTCGGACGCAATAAATTTGACCGATTTATTATCCTGCAGATGGCGGTTATGTATTAATGGTTTTGTATTAACTATGGTAAAATAATAATAAAAAAAAACAGATTCAAGCCTTCATATTGATAAAATTGGCGACATATTTACACTTATCAAATATAAATTACAATTGTCAGTTTTTATTTCTATGAAAATTAAAAATTAAAGTTGACAAATAAGAAATCAAAGGATACAAAATAAGCATAATACAATCTTAATTCAAGTATTCGTCAAAACCGTGTCTTTCTTTCGAAACCTGTTTTAAAAATTTACACGTTTCCCACTATTTTACCACTGGACGTATCACCATTTTTGAGTGAGTGAGTATCTTGACAACGAATCGAAAATAAAATAATTACATTTAAGTGACGATTAAATATAAAAAATGATGATAACATGATGAAGAAAACTATACATTTTATCTGTTTCAGGATTTATTCATTATTTTGTTTTAACAGTCCGGTATTTCGGGAACTTTTCTTTATGTTTCGTTATAAGAGTGGCTGCATACGTTATTACTTGATAATGTCATTTTTAAATAGTATCTAGCGGTCTCAGTGCCAAAAGCGGACGGTTAAAGAGAGTTATGGCGATGCACTAAAAATACAATCACCTCATATTGCCACATCAAAGCCCCGGTACGATACGAATAGCTTATTGATAAAGATAAAAATGACACGCAGAAAGTTAAGATTGACTACGAAATAACAGATCAAAACAAACAATAAATGTAATTTTATTTGGTATTTTGTAATATTGATTCACATTTACCACCAAAATCTGCACGAGAATGACAGTTATGGCAGAACCGCAACGAATTCGTTCAATTTCCCTAAATGGTTGGCGCGACCAAGTTCCACGAATTGGGAAAACGAATTGGCTGTAAACTACAAACAGTTTTATATTTGGTATTCCCCCACGAGACGAGAAAAAAGTGTTGTACGCAAAAATGCTCTGTCGTACTTTTCCATTATATGAATATAGATGTTTTTTTTTCAAAATTAATGATATTCTGAGATAGAAATGAAGGGGGTAACAATTTGGGTAATAATCTACGCGTTTTAAAAATCTATTACAAAAACCTGCAATATATAATATATTTCCCGAAAATTTCATGTCATTAATGCACACATTTCGATTGAAATTAGATAGTAGTGTTTCATTTACGAAAGTCGAGCAAAACTAATCGAAAGTTAAATATCATGTTATAGATGATATTTATATTCAACATAATTAATGAAACTTGATGTACCACTGATGTTGAAAAATTCAAATAAAATACGAAACTGTTTGAAAAAACATGGACCTTCAGGTGGAGTAATTTTAAAACGTCTATCAACAATTCAATAGCTCATGACAGTGTTTAATTAAATATATATGGTTGTTGTTCAATGAAAGATATGTTATTTAACGGTCGCTTGTAACTTGTAATACATATGAATAAAAATGTAAAACACTTCGATAACATACTTATTTTTTTAAAGTTTTGACTGTTTCAAGGAGAATCGATTGTTCGAAAGACATGCCTGCATTTTATATTAAAAAAAGGAGTGAAAAATGAATACGGTAATAACAAACTTCATTATTATTATCAATATTTTGAATTTTATAATAACTGAAATCGTCAAAATGTCTTAAAAACTTTTAAAAGTTGAATGCTATATTGTTTTATCAACATTATTGTAAATCACTATTTCTTAATTTCCAAATCAAAAGGAGCCAATTAAATAATGCTAGCATTATTCATCACCGCTTTTTTTTGTGTTTTGAATCTGGATTCTTCTCTATACTATTAATAATATTAATTCTGTACGAATTTTGGCAATTGTCAGTAAAGAAAACATTTAGTTATTTCAATAAAAAACGTATCATTTTACCTAACTTTAATGAAAAGGATCGACCGATTAAATAAAATATTCTTTCTATGTTAAGAAAGAATTGTATCAATTAAACCATTATTAGCTTTATAACGATATTGAAAAATATTCTTTAAGTCCTTCATTGAGAGTAATACGTATTTCAGACTGAAAGTCGGTTAAAGTACGTTCGCAGACCACTTTTAATACAATCAGTAATAAAATAAGACCACTGGAAAATTGTGAACTATTATGTATATATTAATATATTACGTACATATTTGATAATATTTTACCACGATATGAACAAAATAAAAGAATGGTTGAATTATTCATGCGTTGAAAAACAGAGGTATATTAATATAATACGAAGCAATAACAATACAATATTGAAGTGTTGTGAATCGCTGCGTAAGAGTCTTGGCTATAGACAAATAATATAATAATTTTGAAAGATAATATCTTGTAACAAATAATTTACCTCTGTAATACTGCTCGAATGTATAATATTATATAATATATGAACACCGATGACATTTTGTTCGAGCGGGTAGATTCTGTTCTTTGAAGATTATGGCATAAGATTTACGACGGCATTTTGACGTTTTGACAGTTTCGTGTAAAAGGGTAACATGAAAATTATTACTTATTGAATAAACTAACAGGAAATATACCAGATAGTAATTTATAGTAGAATTCGTTTTAATTAAAAGGTTTTCTGTAATATAAATATATATAATGCTGCTGTCAAATTTACAATTTCTCAACAGTGAAAATGGCAGCCATGTTTTGATGTCATATAATTAGCTGATTGCTATGAGTTGGCGGGCAATCACGAACAACTGTTTCATTTGTTTTTGTATACTTGTAGACATACAAGATTTTCTACATATTTTATAAAATAAAACTGTATTAATTTTAGACGAGCGCTGAGGGTTATATCCGGGAAAATGTGTTAAGCCGTCGCTAGTATAGCGTTGAAATCTTTTGGGACTATAAATACGTAAGAGCTATTTTTACACAGTTGTGGTAAAAAATATTTATAAAAGATACCGCCACTTTTCTGGTAGAAGTTGGTAAGTAACAGATTGATTGTTTCGAGTAAGCGGCAAATGAAAAAAAATCAGGTTTTAGGATAAATACTTTAGCATCGATGTTTTATGTTACATCGATAATTATAAAACGAAAATAGAGATGAATTAATGCCTGTCTGAAATAAATTTGAGTTGAACATTAATAGACAGAGACAATCTGGAATAATACAAAAATGCTTTTTTTTTTGCAAACTAGTGCACCAACTATTATTCCGAACTATATAATTACTTCCTACTGACGTATGAATACTTAATTAATTTTTGTTAATTTACTACTTATCAACTTTTGCCAAAAAGGTGACACTGATATAAGATGATATTTTGATAATATTCTTGAACTATTTTTTTTTAATATATCATTAGATTTTTTCTTACAAAAAATGCTTGTCATTCAATTGCTTCGCCTCTCTAAATAACTACAAATAATATCTGTTGCGCGTACAACGTTATAACAATTTATTTGAAAGCATATTTAAATAAGCTTACTACGCAAAACGCCGTTTGAGAATTCGTGGTTTTAAAAGTGAACATTATTGAAATCAATTCCCGTATTGGTTCGCATTTAGGGTGGGAAAAGCAACGAGGTAAGGGTGAGAATTGCGGGATTGACTACTGCCTTCTGGAATAGAACCTGCGATATCCTATAATTGGACACGAAGCCAAACGCGGGACCATTGTGCTTTTGTGTAGCAGTAATGCAACTTTCAAAGACTGTTCATTTCCTATTCGCGGACGACATCTCAATGGAGTTAATGGTTTTGTGTGGAAATGGCAATGTCTCCTATATACCGATGTGTATATACGTAATACGTTTTATATTACAATGTATATGTGATACGTTCAATGTCACAATGTATGTAGGGTAGGCAATACGCCCCATGTCCTTTCTTCGTAACATCCACTCCTAGTTAATAACAATGGGAGGCTTAATATGATTCGTTAGAGAGAGAGATTAACTTGGGAAAACAATTGGAAAATTAAATTTTAGTCAACCGGATTAACGCGCAGAAGATTTTTAAAATAAAAAGTATCATTAATAATACAATTGATGCAATTAAATTTGAACTTAAAAAAAGATACAAAAAATTAACAAAAGACTTTTTGATAACAAGTAAATTTATTTGGTGTATTTATTAAGCAAATTATAAACTAATTTGTGGCAATCGAGATAAATAGTAGGTAACAGTAGGTAAAAGGTAAGGTAGGTTTAAATGTATTATAACACCTTCTTTTTTAATGGATTTATCTGAGCATTTGGTGTATGCAGTGTTTTAATTTTTCTCAACCACGTTACAAACCTGTCAAGCAATGGCATAAAATTTATACATATTTAAAAAATATCTAATCATCCTCGCAGCTAAATATTTCAATTCGAATCTGTCAAATAAAATGAGTGACTAATCTAATTAATTTATTCGTTATATCATACAGAAGACACTTGATAGTAAAAAATCTAAAGAACACAAATTATTATTCTTATAATATTAAACATAAAGTTTGATTGTATAGATAGATGTATTGGCGATAAAGGGGGGCATTCGGAATCGGCTTGAAGAGATCAAAACTAGTTCGATGAAATAAGTATTCTCAAGTGTGTTAAAACCCGGGCTGTCAAGTCGGGGTCGGAAAATTTTAAGTTTTGTGAAAACAAATCGCAGGAATCAAAAATGGCGCCACTGCATGTAACTTAAAAGGGAAAAATTTTAAAAGTAAAAAACCTATAAAAAACAATTAAACTCTGTCATTGATAAATTTGTTATATATCAATAAATTAAGGAAGAATTTTTCAACTCTATATCGTGATAATGAAATAAAATACTTGTATGAAGGTTAAAAACTAGTTCACATAGGACGTTGTTATCCGTTAGTAAATATAATATTAGTAGGCCAAATATATTCGAAAATAAGTCTATTAATCGTATTGATTGATGAAATAATGACTGTGTGTACTAAAAGAATGGAAAGTGATTGATAAAATTGAAAATCATTTTAAGAGGAAAAAAATATTTTTCACTTTTTTTTTTAAACCGGATTCAGAGTCAGAATCAGAGTCGTATTTTAATTTAGGATAATATACGGAGTCATTTTATTTTTAATGATTCTACAGTCTTGGTTAAAATCACGTATGGGCTGCGCTTATCGTAGAAGCTCAATGAGTAGCAAAATAAATGACTGAAAAGGCGTTTCGTTGTAATCACTATATAGGAGTAAGCTTTCAACAAACTAATATGCAAATTTGACGCGTTTATTCGAAACCAATAGTGAAGGCTACAGCTGCCGTACACAGTTCAAACAAATACTCATTTTACATCACACTGTTTTAAATACATTTGCATACCAATGAGAAAGGCCTTAAAATTGCACTAAAACCCATGGCAAACAAAAATGGTAGATTAAACACCCAAAGGAAGCATATAATTACTCGAAGCCCAGCAACGAACGATCGTGTTTTTTAAGAGACACACAAAAAAGGAATCGAAGTTTACGTGCTTTCGAAAAAAAAGAATAGGATATAGTATATAATTAACTTTGTTTAAATGAAATTCATTTTAAAGAAATTAAAAAACCACACTTTGATAAAGAAGAAAATGAAAAATTTTGTGTAAAAATACCGATGGTAAAACAAAATTTGCCGAGTCTATTTATTGTACATACCATACAACTGTAAAATAAATTTGTAAAAAAAGAAGGAACAATGAACTCTATCATAATAGTTCCGGTATCAAATCTTGGCAATGCCACTATCAAATATGGACATAGCCTAGTGATAAAAATTGTCGGTAAATCCTGGCAAGTTTTACATATGAAATAAATGTAGTAAATTTCAGAATTTAGAACTTTATCATAAATGTCTGAGGATATATTTGCTCGTCAAATTGACACCGAGTGATATTGTTAGATTTGTGTTAAAATTATCATTATTAATATTCACTTACTATTTTCACTCAAGATTTAAGTGGAATAAAATACAGTATTTTATACGAAAGTAATAAAGATGACATATTATATAGCATACTGATATCTCCTACGTATAAGGTCGTATAAATATAAATATTTAGTAGTCATTGTAATTTTGCGGATGAAATAACAATGCTTTGTATAAATTGAAAGTTACTGCCGCTAAAAATATCTTTGAGATAAATTGTATATTTTTAATTTGAGTATATAAGCTAATCATTAATCAAATAAATTGAGAAAAAGTAATCGTTTTAAAGTCGTTTGATTTGAATAATATTTCAATTCAGAGTTAAAGATTCGTAAAACAAAATGCGTCATTCTAAATAAACCTATCCCATTCGAAATGAAAAGCTAAAATTAAAATATAACGACAGGTAAATAAAAACAAATTTGGGATGGAAATTAACCAATGGCCCATTAGACGAGAATGCAGGACAACCGTGGAAAAGCTCACAGCGAAAAATATTTACAACAGCGTATACTTTGTACCTGGAAGGGAAATTATAAAAAAATGTTACAGCAATTAAATAAAGCTCCTTCGAGCTTATGGGGGTGTCGAGAAAATTACAGCTTTCCCCGTATAATTGTCGATGTAGGGGTATGGGGGGTTGTGTGTAATGGGTTTCAGCGTGGTGAGAAGACAGGGGTAATAAATCTTTTATTTTAGACAGTGACATAAAGAAAGAACATATTTTATTATTGCATGTTTACAACCATTGAAAATGAAAACTGCAATGGTTTAAAAATGCTATCAACACCAATCATGATTCGTTTATTACAAATAAACAAAACGAAGAAAACAAAAAAAACACTGCATTAAGCGGTTATTATAATATTGCTTTTTATATCTGGCATCGCATAGATTTTCGAACTTATCTTTCTCAAGTGAAGAAATGTAGTGAGGTGAAAATATTTACGCTATGCAGAATAAATAAAATGTGTTAAGTTTTAACAGAATTCAATGATGCCAAGGCTCACTATTTGTAAGTAAAGTGAGATTTAATATTATAATAAATACCAAGTAGCATTGCAACCTGTCAAAATTTTCTGATGGGATGACATCGACAGAAAAATGCAAGGAGAGAGTGTCTGCATGTCTGCGTGTGTGCTGAATTACAAATAAACAGAACGATAAACTCCCACATAAAGATACAAATATATTGTAATAACAAAATGTCAGACTGAAAAAATGTTTTGTCAATTGCTGTTTGACACAATTCAGTTGTCATTCGATGTGTGTTGGACACAAAACAAAATGAAAAAGAAGTGCCCATTACGTTTCCGTCCACTGACATAAGAGGTCAACGTCGCGGTCTTGACTTCACTGAACTTAAAAGGGTGGTTAACCAGTCAGAGAGCTTTTCATGGAAAAATCTTTGCGAGCAAGGAATTTTTTATACTTATATACATAGTAAGTGTCTTCGTAGAATATTTTGCATTTGATTGTAAAGCTCAAGTAAAAATAACTTCTACAGAATTTTTAAAATGATGGGCATTATTAATTGTGTTATTAAGTAAATTGTTTTGTATTAAGTCGGTAAATTATATATATTATTAAGTACATTTTCGAACGAAATTAACTATAATCAAGTTTACTATCTTACCAAGTTTAGTGTTTCTTTTTTTCAAAATAAATTTTGCAACAATGTTACGTAAATATTAAATTCTTCTTACTATTGAATATTAAATACATACATTTTTCAAAATTTTAATAACAATTGTAGCGTAGAATATTCCACTGAGAAAATAATAATTTTTATTTCAATAAAATGGGAAAAAGGCTATATTAGTTTATTAATAAACGCTTATAATAGGGACGGCTACTCTCTTTGGTGTTTTGGTTGGCTTTCATTTCAGACAGTCCGAAATGAAATTATTAATGGCAATTTAAAGGTCACCCTGTTTCATTCGCTACCAGTATTCTAATTGAGTAATTAATAAAAAATCAATAACAGAGGCATAGACAAATATAATTTATGGATGCTTTTAAAAAAATTAAAAACCGAATCGCCGTTACACACGTAAAACGTATCTTTACATATATATATATATATTTGGACCAATTTCATAAAATTATCATTGAATCCAATAACAGTACCACATTCAGAGCTAGTAGAAATCATTGTTACTAAGCAAATAAATTATGAAGTCAGAGGCGTATCGGTTAAAATCGTTGCCTTCCGTGACGGATCTCACGAGTTCGAGTCCTAGTATGAACAGTTATTTTTTTAAAAATACTGTACGAAGGCACGAGTGTTTGTGATGTATACAAAATCCCTCACAACCTTCCAACTCCAAAATAATAAGGCGTATCAAGAGCGATTATTAAACCGCTAGTCCTGTTCTAACCCTATTATTTTATTCCTACTTTCTTCAAAAAATCTAGTTAGAGTAACTAAGTGATAAAAACAGTTCTCGTAGAAAAAAACTTTTGTTAAGATACCTCCATTAGGAGGCCATATACTTTACATTTAGGAACAGGGGTTACGAAAATATCCCACTGTGAAACTTTTTTATAAACCATAAACCCTGAAAATTCTTCTCAAATATTCCCATTAATTTTTTAACGTTATTTATCTCATATATTTTTTTTAACCTATATTCGCTCCCAATGTGGAGCATATATCCTCCTAATGAGGGTATCTCAATTTTTTTTTTCTAAGTGAGAAGGATAAGACCAGTACAGGATTAGTAGTTAACTAATCGCTCTCGTTACGCCCAGTCATTGAGAATCGAAAAGGTGGGAGGGATTTTTTATACATCACAAACACTCATGCCTTCTAACAGAAATCGATAAATCGAACGAAAAAGTGATGTTCGTACTGGGACACTAAACCGTAAGATCCGGCACTCTAACCGTTGCGCCATATGACCCGACAAAATTGCTGTCTAGGTCAACAATATTGTAACGCTATATATTTTTTTTGTATTAAATATTAATTAAAATTAACGGTAAACAATTTTCTCATCATATTTTTTCTGAAAAAAAATGACATCCGTTTAGATTAATAAGTGGCAATCAGTGCAGACAGTATTAAGAAAAATATAATTTTGAAAAAAAAGGAAAATAAAATGAAAAATATAATGAGAGTTAATTATCCGATAAGGGATGTAAATATTTATGAGAAACAAGGGCTACATCCATTAAGTGAATAGAATTTCGACTCAGAAATGAGATAAAATTTATGATTATTTGAATTATCCGAGTGATTTTTAATGGACCAATCGGCAGCAACATCGACGCATTTTCAAAAATGTATATTAATTGCGGAGCGGGCCGGCCGCTCTCTCGAAAATAAAATGAATTTGCGCCGAGTGCACCCCTGCATAATTTAATGACCAAATGATTTTCGAAAGCGTGCGAACTAACAATGCTTCAAAAATGTCGATCAAGTGTTTGCCTACGTACCCCTTTCAATGTTTTTTTTTTAACGAAGGCTATTTGTAAATTTTATTCTAATTATATTATAAAAACAATCCGAACAATTATTTAAATATCAACATTATATCGACTGTGGAAAGAAAAAAGGAAGTAACCCACAGATTTTCAAAGCAGTTTTTTTTTGATAATCACAATGTGCCATGTGCCAAACTTGATACACGTTCTATCAAAAGAATGCAAGCTACAAATGCCGAATTAATATCTAAATTTAACATTTAAGTTTGAAAAAGATGACCTTGTAAAAAATTAAAACTAAGAAAAAAGACTGAAATAAAGATTTTTTTTAGACAATTTCCTTAATAAATATTAGATTATGTCAATAAAACACCAGTTTAGAAGTCTCTGTGCACTTCAAGGTTGTGTATAATTCATAATTGGCATATGGCTCAAAATCATCAAAACACGTTTTTTTGCGCGTCCTGTAAAATTTGAAATGTGTGGGTAACGTCCTTTTTCCTTTCCACAGTCGATATGTTTGTGATGCTTTAATATTTGTAATTTATGTCCTTAAAGTTAGGAACACTTCCGATCCTTAAAAAACGGAGCTTAGCGAGAGTCATAAGTTAACCATTAGTGCTGCCCTAGTCATATCCTTCTATAACTATCAATCTCATCGAAAAAGAGAGGTTAAGCAAATGAGTAACAAAAAGCTCTCTTAGAAATTGTTGTTATGTACTGTATTTTTATTTGAATTGTATTTTTCAAGTGCACGGCGAATTGTAGTCAGCTGTAATGACATGTACTGTCCTTTTCATTGCAAAAACTAAACAATAATAAGTGAAAATAGTTCTTATTTCTTGACACTTTTTATTCGAAAAAATCAGTATTAATTTTATTATAATTTAACATGTTTCAGTATTTACCTATGTTTAAACGATAATTATCATAAAGAGATATTTTTTTGAATGTTCATAAAAAATACCACAATTCCCAGTGGTAAAATATTAGAATATTTTTTATAAATTGGCACGGTCATAACATTATTTGAATAAACCTGGCTTTCAGGGTATCGTAGACACAAAAAAGCTCATTAATAAGTTTTTTTAAAGATCGAATCGCCCTAGACCAATATTTGAAAAAAAAACATCAAATTCTATTACAGCTAAAACCATTAAGGCTGAGCTGTGCTCACAACTGAATAAAATAAAGAATTATTTTGATTATTAAAAAAATATCATTTTGTTCCATGATTATAAAAAATAAAGCGACCTGGGTTTTTCACAGAACAAATATTAAGTTTCATTTAGCTATTGCAAAATATCGTTCATATAAATTATAGTTTTATTATTTTATCAACATGAAAGATATATTTATTGATTGAAATGCAATTGCATCAATCAAGAAGTAAGCTGGGAAAGGATCGGAGGGGCTCGCACGAACTCCTTGTTCAATTTAAATTATTCCTGCTATTAAGAGGTTATCTTGTGAAATTAAGAAAAAAACTTTTTTAATCCAATCACAAACAAAAAGCGATTTCTGACGTGTATATTATTTATTAAGTACAACAATTGAAACATGGAATCGGAGCAAAAAGAATAGTACTTTACTATTTCTGTGTCAATCTTGGAACTCTTCACTCTTACAATCTAAGGTACGAAAATACATTTTTTATGTATTGATCTGATTATTTTACGGTATACTGCATCCTGCATGATATGAAAATATTATTGATAAATAAATCTGCCCCTTCCCTAGGACACCGCGAATAGCTCTGAGAGTAAAAGAGGCCCTTGACATATTGGCAGTCAACCACTGCATCGGTCTACAGAATGATAGCAAGCTCAATTCTTTCAGGTTTGAACCTGTGTGAGTGAATAGTGTTTAGAATCAACGTAACCAAAGTAGTTTGGGTAAAATGTGTGCATTGACAATAAACTATTTCTCAAATATTTTAGTAAGCCGATTAACACCAGAAACGCAATATTCTCGATTATATTGAACAAAAAAACAATTAAAATTTTCAATCAGCATTCACCCTTACAGAGCAAGAGTAGAATATTTTATCGAGTAGAAAAAACGAGTAGAAAAAATGTTTTTACTCTACGAAAATAATGCGAATTGTTAAATCAAAAGTAACAAACTTTTGTTCAAACTCGTGTAATGTTTCAGGTTTTAATATTCTTATCTTATATCTAAAGAAATTCTTTCAATGTAATGAATTTAAAAATAGTCACAAGAAAAACAACGAACCGTCGATAAAGAAGAGGGTTTCTCAAACTTTACCATATAATATGGAACGTCAGAAAGTATTGCACGAAATCAAAAAACTTTGTAGTATGAAAATTTGTTCACATATTATAATCTTTTTATATAATATTACAGCATGTACTTAGTTTCCAGCTTATTTTAAAATTTAGCCATGGCTTTCAATCAAATATAATAATGTGCCGATCAAATTTATGTAACCATACAATACAGAGCATAAATGAATATTGAATTGATTTCCGAAGAATTTGCGGAAACTTTGAGGAAATTCATTTTTTAATACTGATTAAGCAGTGGAATAACAGAATCATAAATTTTGTTTTTTTATTGAGTTAATTTATTTAATAAATAACGAAATTTAAAAAAATATTTTTTTGATTTTCACCAAACAAATATTTTAATGAATTATACCGTAACGACTAATATATGTATTAAATTTAAAAAAAAACGCTATTTAGAAGAAGTTAACGATTGCAATGCCTATACGGTTTTCGTACCAATGATGTTCTGATTGAAATGTTTGATTAGTCAAATATAATTGAAATCTATCATAAACTATAATTAAAAACTAGACATATATTTTAACCCTCTCTGAAAAGAGAGATAGTGTAAATGATTTTCTAGCAGTGAAAAAAACAAGAAATATGTCATAAGCAATTCGTACGAGTTTTTTTGAGCAGTCACATATTTTAAAATTTAGTTAATTAATCAATTCAAAATACAACCTGCACAAATCAATGAATTGAGTAAAAATATGTAACCAAAAACTACGTTCTTATTAAACTGAATAATGGCTATTTATTGATGAATCTACACAATAAACAGCGATGAATGGAAAGTAAAATGCACAAAAATTGAGAAACACACCAATGGGCGTGCGTGCGCAATTTATTTTGTGTCGATTTAGGGGCAGAGTGGACAGGGTCGCGTGTGAAACTTGACGTCTGGCGACTGACGGCCGCTGCCCACGCTACCTACGCCTCTGAATAAAGAAACTTTTAATGCCAAACATGGGATAAGGTACAATCATATAAACGTTTTGATGACGCCATAGATGTCATTGATACGACCTTCAAAAGTTCCACTGATTATGCCCATTTGCGTGATATATAATTGATATTAAATTGTACACCGAAAACGACGAACATATTAATATTTATCGCAGAATGTTCTTCATATTAAATACAGTTGTGATAAATTTTATACAAGCTCTAAATGAATATAAATAATATGAAAATTGATATTTTAATAACTGCGTAGCAGACTAGATTTTGCAGTAAATTAAACATAAAACGGAACTCCAATGTTATTCTATGATCATAAACATGATTTTAATTACAAATATTAAACAGAATTTTGCTATTAATTACATTGCAATAGTATTTTTAAATGTTTGAATAATGTTTGTATTGTAATTAATTAACAACGTGCAATATTCAAAAGAAGTGTTTATATATTTTGTTCTAGACATCAATTGTTAAGTATACTTTATAATTTAAGATTTCGACTGAAGGTGCTTGGTGGAATTTCAATATTGAATTTGAATCGTTCAAATTATGAACGTTCACACAAATTTTGTCACTAACGACCCGGGTTTCGCCTTTCGGCATCTTCAGGCGTTGGAGTGCACGTCCTAATCCAAGCCGGCTAACACTTTTTCGCTAGCAATGGCTTTAAACTTAACGATAAATTTACTTCCTATGTAAACACGATACATTCATTTTGCTAATCGTCAGTTCAAGTTCATCCGTGCACTTGAATACCTGAAGATGCCGAAAGGCGAAACCCGGGTCGTTCGTGATAAAATTTGTGTAAATGTACATAATTTGAACGATTCAAATTGGGTAATATACATTAACGACGAGTTTTATTATAATTGATTTAATATAATAAATTGTACGTACGCGACATTTGTGTAGGAAAACTTTATTTTTAATTGAACGAAAATTCCTAAAAAAAAACAACATAACATGAATAATTATTTGGACATATCATAAAAGCGCAATCTGAAAAACTGTTATAAGAATTGTTTAGGTTTGTAGAATTTGTTTAATACCAAATAATACATATGTATTCATACGTTTGAATTGTGCGCAATATTTTCATATAAGCTATTTGGTAATGTTGTTCAGTAAAATATAAACGCGTTATATTGATTGAACGAGCTGATATAATAAACTTTTCGTTTCCCTATAACTGACATTTTTAAACGACTCTATCGCAATGCTATCTATATTCGGTATAACCTGAAGAGTTTTCAGATGTTTGTGATGAGCATAAGCTTATAAAAGAGTAATAAAAATAGTACAGTATTGTATTAAATATCATGTTAATATATTTATTTAAATGATTATGTAGTTACTCTCTTTCTCGGCAGTCAAACTATAGTTAAAACATATAATTACAATAGGGTAAAAATATCAACGTATTTTATTTAAGTTTTTAGCTAAGCCGAAATAGCTATCATCAACTCATAAATATAAAAAAAACTGTAGAACTAAAATACGTTGATATTTTTACCCTATTATAATGGAGTTGCCGCCTGTGTGGTCGAGTGGTCAACGTTGTTAGCTTCGGCTACAGAGGGCCCGAGTTCAAATCCCGGTACGGACAGTTTTATAAATTGATTTTTCAATCGATTTATGAATTTCTGTTCAAAGGCATGGATGTATGTGATGTCTTAAATTCCCCCCTCTCACCCATCCTATCCTATGAACGGAGCGTATCAAGAGCGATTAGCTTACCACTAATCCTGTCTTGGCCCTATCCTTCTATCCCTACTCTCTTTGGAAAAAGAGAGGTTGAGCAACTGAGTAACAAGCAGTTCTCGTAGAAACACTTCTGTTGAGATAAACTCCATTAGGAGTCCATATGCTCCTCATTGGGAGCGGACATGGTTTAAAAAATATATAATAATAATGGTGTTCTACCAAGTAAATGCCAAATCAATAAATACATAGATAACATTGGTAAATCACAATTCGTGGCAGTATTGATTGTACTCCTTTTTGACTAAAATGTTTTTTGAGTTGACTTTATCCACAGATTTCCTGTCATCAAAATAAAAATAATATGTAAAAGTTATTCGCTTCCACTTAAGTGAATGGTTTTCAACCGATGGTAAATATCATAATTCATGTTCGAATGCAAAGCGCATAGGTTTAAGCTCGAATAAAATGTTTTTTTGATTTACAATAAGAAAAAAAAATGCATAAATTTGCATCAATTTATTCAAAAGGTAATTTTTTAATGGGCTAATAATATTTTAACTAGTCGGAAAATGTAAGGAAAAAAGATTAACGGAGAAAATGGTTTCATTAGTACGAGTCAAACCGATGGCAGTGTTTTATGTGTCTCCGATAAAAGGCTTGATTAATGAGCGAACCCGGTTTTACGATACGCGTATTCACAGTTTACAGGAATAATTCTGCCGTTATCAAAAAAGATCTCTGTAAACATCCATGAAATAAATAACCAGTCACGCGAGGTGTGGTGATAAATTAATGTCAGAATGACTTTGACTGCGATTTCGGTGTAATTATTTTACGGGCGTTGAGAAAAGTCGACCGGCACTTAGGGTGTTAAGCGTTAACGCCCATATTACACAGGGTATTTTTACAGGACGTTTTTGACATGTTGTTCATTTTTTTGGACGAAGCCTCAGTTAATAATACAGTGGAATCCCTAATTACACTACCCAGAGTTAAGCGCTGGCTTGAAAAAATCGCCGCGAATCCCCCAATTTCACTTTCGCATTCCATTGTCCTACGAGGCGGTCGTCTGTGAAGCGCATACAGTCAAATGTTGGCTAGCGTCTGTGTATTCAACACGTGCTAAGCTATACACGTATAGCAGAGCGACTGTCTGTGTTGGATTTTGGCGCGCTTTGCATTTTATCACTTAGTAACTAAATATTTCGTCCATATTTTTTTTGTGCAAAACTAAAGGAAATCATAGTTTTGCATTTTTTACGGAAAAAAAAATCCCTAATTTTGTATGAGATTCACTCCCCCAATTACACTACCCCGAATTACACTGTCCCGACTTTAGTGTAAATTTACTGTACATGGTCTTGGGACTACGGAAACAGACGGGCGACGTGCGCGTATCTTGAGAATGATCAGCTCACAGAAAATATTGGAAATTAAGTAGTATAAAGGTTACGGTAAAAATGAAAATAATTAAAATTATTTATCTTTTAAATTGCAAATAAGGCTGTTCTGGGCATGGATGTATATGATGTCTTGAATTTCCCTCTCACCTATCCTATCTTAAAAACAAGCGTAGCGAGTCATTAGTCCTGTCGTAGTCATATCCTTTTATCCCTACTCAGCAACTGTGTAATGGACAGTTCTAGTAGAACAAATCTGTTGATACTTCCACTAGTAAGATGGATGTTCTACATTAGGAGCGGAGATGGATATATTTATATATATGTATATATAAACAAAGAAATAAATTTCGTTAATAGTAAAATAAACAGTAAAGATCTGTCTTGATTTGTAAATTCCTTTCATTACCAGTTGTTTGTTACACCCAAATAAAAATATTTTTTCTGTATAAATTAGTCATGTAATATTATAATCTCTAATCAGTTACAAATGTTTTTTTTAATATATCGCCTGTCCATCAAGCATTCACAGAGAACGCCTGAAAAGTAAAAAATAAACAATACCACATGTTTAAAAAAAGTTGCGCTTTTAAGCTGTTCAACTATGAAAGGATTTTAAAAATAAAAAACTTCACAGATATCTCTTGCAATGTAATACGGTCCTCCATGCGGGAGCAGTAGAAAATTTATGGAAAACTTCATGAATAGTGGAGATCGTTAAAATTACTGATCCGGTTTTATGTGCATACTAAAACGGTGTAAAAAGGGGAAATTAATTCACGGAAAGATTTCATTACAGCGATGGCAATAGTTGATATGATTACCCAAGGGGCTGATTACAATGTTGCAAATTTTACCGTCGCCAATAAAAATAATACCACATTGTATGACTTTTATATGGCGACTATCTGTAACGTGATTGTTGTAGGTATATGTAGTTATAATTTCGTAAAATAAATAGTATTCAGCTTGCATCAGCGAAAAACTGTCAATGTGCTTGCCAAAAATTCTTTGTTAAACGAAGAAAGAATCTGTAAAACGAAATGTATTGATTTCCTTTTATTACGCGACAATATAAGCTGGGTATGAGTAAGAACATCAATATTCGCAGCTGATCAAATTATTCATGTTATATAATACAAAAATAAAATTATAAAACGTATAATCGGGTGGCTGATAATTTTTGTTGACAATTTTTTTTTTATATACAAAACAAAAGCATTGGATGGGTACACAATGAATGATTCATTGATTGAATTGGACTTCCAATAATTATTTAATGCACATTTTTTTCTTTTGAATCGTCCAAATTTAATATTGAAAATCCACCAAGCACCTTCAGTCCAAATTTTGAATTACACATTTTTTCTTTAAAATATTGTTAAAATAAACGAAATACGTACCACAGTCAAATCAGAAACTATCTTCAATATTTCACTGAAATAATTATCTACCGTGGATGAAGTACAACGTTTGATAATGAAATCGAATTGAAAATAAAAATACACATTTCCATACAATTTTTTAGCTAAAGATACTATTTATTTTACACATATTGCATATTAAAAGTAATTAAAGTAAGTAATATTCGACGGATCAAATTATTATTGCAAATTATTAAAAATTAGAAATACAAAAATTCAATATTTCCCCCCGATAAACAGCATTTAAATATCAGATAAACGAGGCCCTTGTTAACTTATTGATAGTCCACCACTGCTGCCGTAGTCAAGTGTTTGATACCACACTGAAAAAATCATAAATTGATGATCAAGCTTGGTTGATTATGATGCTGCCATCAGCACTAAGCCACTACTCCTCTACTAAATATCCTGTTGTTTAAATACTGATTTTTTTTTTCGTAACCACACTTTTCTATCGTCGTCATTTGCAAATCGAATGTTAGTAACCGACTGACGCTCAGTTTTTGTACAACTACTTCTTTTTAAATGGTCTTTTAAGACAGTGATTCCCAACCTAGGGTCCGCGAAAATTTTCATTCTTTCAACATTCTTTGCGATTAAGTATGAAAAAAAAAATTGGGGGTCCGCAGATTATTGTTTTAAAATTTAGGGGTCCGTGGCATGAAAAAGGTTGGGAAGCACTGCATTAAGAGTCCTTATGCAATTTATGGAGAACATTTATTCACACATACAACCACTACAAAAAACTATGACGAGTGGATTCCGTTTACAGTTAATTTAATTGTTAGCCAATTATCGACACCAAATCTGACTATATTTTTTTTCAAAAATTTATATCTTGAATGCAATAAAGTTGTCACAATAAAAAAAACTAACAAATTTATTCTAAAAATAGTATACGACTTGAAAAAATAGCGTTCCTGTGCTCTTGCAAAGAAAGCAGTTCAGCAGAATTCATGGCTATACATTTATGTTTTGGGATTTCAACAAATATGTTGATACTTTGCGAACAATTCGATTTAAGTATTGTTTTGTTTATTTCTGGAAGAAAACTGTTTTAATTTTAAAAAAATAATAAATTTTAGACAAACCTTGAAATGAACAATATAATGTACGATAGATAAATAAAATAAAATTTATGTGTTTAAAATTATACACAAAATTTTTAAGCAACGCACAATACGTTGGGCGTTTTTTTTAAATGTATTTGTATCGTACGTTTAAGACTGGCAGAATATTTAGTAAGACATTAATTAGTCAAAATAAGGAAATTGATAAGAGATTTGAATCCACCTTAGAAGTAAAAATAGCAAAAAACTTTCGAGTTTTTCTTGCTTCACAGGCTAAAGATAGTTTCAAAAAAGAAACCACAGGTAGAAACAGAGTAATAACTAGCAAGTGACTAGTATAATGGTTCGTGCTTTAAGAAAATCTGGACCAATTAACGTCTTTAGTCAAGATTTGAGCCTTCATACAAGCCAACTATGACGTACTATATAAACTTACATCGTTGACCGGAAAACATCCACCCCTAGAACAATAATGAGTTGAACAAAATAGTCTACAACGTCAAACGGTCGATTTGTACGAAGGGTAGGTAGGCTGTACGAGGAGAGCTCAGCACGGCGTCCGACTAAAAGCTTTCCATTGTTTCATATCGGGAAAACAATGAAGCATATTTTGAAACGACGACGCCGACGCTATAATGGCGTCGGGGGGCAACGCCAGAATATCGTGTTACACGTATAAGGCTTTTATTATTGACTTTGACTGAAAGCTAAAATTGACGGCCCAGTTTCGGCTGACAAACAGTTACTCGTTTGCGATGATAACATTGTGAAATAAAGATAAGATGTGAAGACGTAATTAAAGCATATTATGCAAGTAAAATTATCAACAATTATTTTTGAATTGCTTATCATACATATTTATATATTTTATAATAATAAAATTATTAAGGCAACAGTTAACATCAATTGAAAAACATTGATTTGTTAAAGGGTTAAATTGCTAGGGCTAAATTGCTCAACGTTGTCGCCACCACCACCCGCTACGGCTTCACACTCTTCTTATAGGGAGTATTCCGTAGCGTAACAATGTTAGTCGTGTTCAAAATTTTACCAGAAATGTCACGAGAAGAAGTTTCTCAAGACTTGGTTGCATGCACTACAGTGTGCAGAAATTAAAAGTTAATAAAATTCGGCCACGACAACGTGTTAAAAATATTGAATTAAATATCTTCCCGAAACCATACGAAGACGGAGTCGATCTCAATTAATATAAACCTTCCATTGGATTTTATCAAGTAAACTTTAGTGAATGCCAAACAAAACTAAGAAGCACTTCATAAAAAAAGTGTAACGGGAGCGAGTTTAGTATAGCGGACTCTAAAAATAGAAGTTAAGTAATTAGAAGGTTCGAGAAACAAAATTTTGTGACGTAATGATTATGATATAACAGATTAAAAATATCAAAGTATTTTAGTTCTACGGTTTTTAATAATTTTATGCGTTGATAGCTATTTCGGCTTGCGCCATCGTCAGAACTATGTTTAAACTTATATTTGCTCAGCAAAGTTTCTTTGAAACACTAGAATCACATTTGATAAGTGTAATATTGTATTTATAATTAGGATGTTAGAGTGAATAACTTGATGCATTGTGTATCTCTTCAGAGCCAGTATATATAGCTGAGCAAAATATAAGTTTAAACATAATTCTGACGATGGCGCAAGCCGAAATAGCTATCAACGCATAAAATTATTAAAAACTGTAGAACTAAAATACTTTGATATTTTTAATCTGTTATAATGGAGTTCTACCAAGTAAATGCCAAATCAATTAATAAATTATGATATAAGACAGATATTGATATGTAGCTTTATAAAGTAAAAACAGTTGAAGACATCACTGGATGCAAATCTTCAGTAAAAATTTTATAAATTGACATAACAGACATCTTAAATTCATTATTTTAGTTGCGGCAATAAGCAAATGGGAATGTTGTATGTTTGTTAAATTGCAGAAGCATTAGTAATCACTTAAACACATCAACAGTTAAATTGTTTTGAACTGAAAAAAAAAAACATATTGATATTAAATTAAAAACTATACTTTTGTAGCATTACTCTTTCGTCCACTTTTAAATTTAATTATAAACGTAAAAGCACTGCATTCGGAAAATAAATACATAACATAAAAACACCCTTCCTAAAAAAAGTACACATACGAAGCGAGGAAATTTCAAGATTAAGCAATCATTGATTTATGCCGTTTGACAAACCGTACGAGTAAATTTTGCAGCCGACGAAAAGGTCTCGAGTTACGACTCAAACTTTCGCGAAACTCTTATTTACGAGGTAATCGTAAATAAATCGTGAAAAAGCTCAGAAACAGACCCACGGCAGAAAGCTCCCCGCAAAAGCTCACGACCAAACTAACTGCCAAAGAAGAGAAACTTTGTTTTGAACCAATAAATTTGGCCATTATCTGTCGACGTTACTGACCAGTAAGTCATGCGATATGGTTGAAAACAAGTCGAACTTTAAGATATTATCAAAGATAAATCGCGGGATTAAATTTGACCCTTATAACTAATATTAAAGACACAAGAGAAATTCTATAAGAAGTGAATTTTTTAACAATAAACTTTCGTAATAATATTAAGCTAAAGGCGGTCTCGAAATGTAAAAGTTGCCGATATAAATTCAATGATAGCAGATCCCAAATACTGAGATTGTGACATTAATATTCAGTTGCTAATTCATGAAAATACATATAAAACTATGTTTTAGCTGGAATTTAAAATGATTTCTCACTAAATTATATCTATTTGTTGTGTACCGTGAAAACATTTTTTCATAACGGTATCGTATGTTAAATTAATTAAAGAATTAAAACATAAATACGATACGCCATGCCCCACAGTGTTCTTAAAAATGTGAAGAGTAATAAAGAGAGTTGTAATAACATATTTTTAAATTAAGTTATTAAAAAATATATCATTACTTTATTTGAAAAATAGCAGTGTTGCTATACATATAATATTTACGAACGATTAAGTCTGTTTGTGATTTAAAGTAAATGCGTCTAAATCGATTAGTTAAAACGAAACTACGCCTAAGTTTTTAATTAATAATTAATATCTATTAAGTTATTAGGCTAATTAATATTTTGGCCATTTACAAAAAAAAGTACCGCGCGTTAGCTGTATAAATAAAAAAACTGAAGATTTGTTTTTCGTACTTTTTCCACATCAAATTTATTAGATCAGGACCGGTTTCACTCATCGCGAGCATGATCAACTGATAAGAAAAATATATAAACAGTGATATTTATACAAATTTAAATTGAAATAAAAAGGTGTAAGCAACTATTAACAATTTAAAGGATTAGCAAATTACATTATAATTACACAAAATTAAAATGCTTAACAACCATATCATTGATGATGATTTTTTAATTGTTATGGTTGTTAAGGATTTTAATTTTGTGTAATTATAATGTAATTTGCTAATTCTTTAAATTGTTAATAGTTGCTTACACCTTTTTATTTCAATTTAAATTTGTATAAATATCACTGTTTATATATTTTTCTTATCAGTTGATAATGCTCGCGATGAGCAAAACCGGTCCAGATCTAATAAATTTTATGTGGAAAAAGTACTAAAAATCCTTTTTTTATTATTTTTATTATAATGCCTTTCCACCAAGTATTGACAGTAAACACCTTAAAAGTGATTTGTTTTTCATAAAGTTTAAATTGAAACAAAGCTAAGAGGGGAGTTTAAAACATAATAGGTCTAATAGAAAAGATGAAACATCAAGTATCTTGTATCTTGCTTTGATAAATAAAAAAGGTATGCAACTGTAATATACCATGTAAGTTATATCTTAAAAAGTTCCTGCATTAAATGGAATATCAACATTGCAAAAATACCACGTAAAACCGATTCGCAAAGAAAAGGGTCTTGTATTACGAGAATTTCAGAGAGTATTTCTAGTTGAATGGCAGTAATGAGCATTTGAGCCCAGACGTCCACCGATCGTCGATGGTCGTTGGAGTCTATTGATAAGAGATTATTACTTCTTGCTCTCCCAAATGACGCTTCGTAAAAAAGCGCAACGTGTATTTACGAAAGCTATTTCAAGTAAGTAGCTAAAATAAATGAAAGTATGTATTAACGAAAAACAAATTATTAATCCACAAACAAATTTACTATTTTCGTGAGAAGGCGAAGATCAAACATGGATATCAACATAAAATGTAACCATGTCCGCTCATAACGATAATCATACAGAATTAATGGAGCTTATTATAACAAAAGCTTTATGTGAGGGAAACACTAAAACCGAAAGCTACAAAGTTGACCACTTGACCACGGACACGTCATATTAAAAAAGGTAAAAATGAGTGTACATTTAACCTCATTAAGTCCACTTATTTCCAAGTCTAAAAATAATAACTGAAAGCATTGATCCTTGGAGGAATGGTTATGCTTTGTTGCGTTAAAATTTTGATGCTAAAATTTTAGAAACAGATAACGAGTTTTACAACCTGACTTGAAGATTCTACTGCAAAGCACTCTCGCCAGCAATTTTGAAGATGTTACTTACCTGAAATAAAAAGAAACACATATATTAGGAGGCGAAAAACGTATACAAACGAAGAGAATAACAGCAACATAATTTCTTCGCTTACCCAGATAAAAGTTATATCTTGTATCCAACAAAAACAACCTAATTCATATGAGGAGCAAACATTCAAAAAGTGTTTTGTCACAAATTTTGAAAAATGGCGTTTTATATCAATTCTGATAGCCCATAATAAAACATATGAATGAAAATCAAAATTAGTGTTCAAAAAAGTTTTTTTTTTATATTAAAATGAAATCATAAAGTTGACACATTCATACAAACCGTCACTTTTGCAACACTTAAATCATCATTTTCCAAGCTTTGTATTTGTGTGACAAAACACTTTTTGAATGTTTGCTCCTCATATAAGGGATAATTTGTGCATATTTCGAGAACGATTTCATGAATATTAAAATAAGTACATAATATTTGTGTAAATTTGATTCACGAAAAAATAGTTATATTTTAGTAATATTTCATACACGTTTTTTTGTGAATGAAAATGAACAAAGTAAATTTTGAAAATGGGTGACTTACAGAATATTAATAATGATAGATAAAACATATAAATTATTAGGTAATTTTGACGGTAAAAGTCGTTAATCGTTTCTAAATCACTTAAGATAAACTCGAGGAAAATTTTGGCTTATTTCAAAATAATCGACATTGAATATTGAATTCACCAAAAAATGTACCAATTACATTTTGATTGTTCAGTGGAGTTTCTTAAGTTGCAGATAAACGACTAATTGTGGAATAATATGCAAGTACGAATGTTTTATTTTTTTATATGTATATAAACGAGCTATATGTTAAGTAAAATTTTCTTCCCGGAAAGGTATAGTTAATAATTCATTTAGATTGCTGATGAAAAAAGAAAAACACGATCAAAGGCCACACAGCACTAACAATAATAATTTAACCAGTCATTTTGAAAGTCAGTTGTTGAATTTTAGCGAATCATTTTTTAAAGGACACTGACAAAGATTTATGTTTCGAGCGATCAGGACCGGTTCGGGACTATCTACGTGCACAATTTATTCCAGCATTTATGGCCAGTCGGAATTCGGAATATCAGAATGTGCGCGCGATTAAAAATTCGAAAGACAGGAGGCACAAAAAGCTGTCTGGCAAAAATGCAGCCGATTCGTCGGCAATAAAACATGCGCGGAAACCTGACGGACCGGTCTTATTTTCGCAATGGTATAAGCGAGCTGACAGTTTTTGATATTCTTTAAACTTTAAACAATGAACCACTTAATAATAAATCTGGCTGTGCAGTAGACATATATACATATGCATGTATTAAACTGTTTATTTTTTAAAAAAAATGGAATAATTCTAATCCCAAGTATCATACATGGCAAAATTTACATATCTGCCTCGTATAGCTTGTGCACGATACCGATATAACTAAAAACAGCTGTTCATTAAAAATGTACACTTCATTCATTAAAAATGATTATTTTTGAGTAAAACTGTATGTACATATGTTAAAACTATACCAGATAGAAAAATCTATTAGAATTCGTATCTACACACATGTATCGATAATCTTTATTCATTAAAATTACCTATTTTTTTGCGGGATAAATTTAAAAAATAATATTAAAAGGGAAAAAAATGCTGCCTCTTACTGAATACAGAAGTATTTTTGGGAGTCGAGAGCTCTTATTAAAAGCAAAATAACAAAAACCACGTGCAGAAAATTGTTTCAATTGCCCAAATATGACATTGGGTAGTTGCCGAGACACATAAAAGTGTTTAAATGCTCCATAAAAGATTTTTTTTTCAAAAGAGATGTAAAATTTGGGGATAAGACTGAATTTAGGAGAGTTACACAATTGCGCAGGATACCGGCCGAGAGCGCGAATAATTCACTCCACAATGAAAAATAAGATGCGGGGGAATGTTTTCAGTAAAGCTCGGGAAACAAAAATTAATAACTAAAACGGAAAAGTGAGAAAACATAAACACGGGACGAGGGTGTTCCCCGATTTCTTGACGCTGGTTTCGGACAGTGGAGTCACGAATTTATTCAAAAAACGGTCTGACCGTCTTTATAGCAATGATAAAAGAAATTATTCGGCATAAAATTGTATCTGAAATATACTTATACTTAAATGAGTGATATGAAAGACGTTGAAAAATCATGTCTGCTCCTAGTGTGAAGCAAATGGACTTCTTTTTAGACTTCTAATCTCAACATAAGTCACTTTTAGGGTGTTTACTGTCAATACTTGGTGGAAAGACATTATATTAGTATAAACACAATATTCATTTGTACTTTATTCCACTTTATTTAATAGGTCAGACCGGTTTTGCTCATTGCGAGCATCAGTTGACAAAGTACAAAAGAATGTTGTGTTTTTATTAACTTAACATAAGTGTTTCTAGGAAAACTCAGTAGGTCAACCTCTCTTATTTTCAAAAAGAGTATGGATAGAAAAATATGAATAAGATAGGACTTGGTTTTGAGTAAAAGAAGGGTGCGAGAGAATTCAAGACTTTGCATACATTCATGCCTTCGGACAGGAATTCATAAATAAATTAAAAATCAATTTATAGAAACTGTCCGTACTGGGATTCGAAAACGTAACCGAAGAAAACGACGTTGACCACTTGACCACGCGGCTAACATTTAATGTAGATACGTCTTATATATTTATTAAAGCATATGCGAACAATATGTGATTTTTTAAAATCAGTTGAAATAAAATCTATTTGATAAAAGTCGGAAATAACTAAATCAGCATTTTGTTCTTTTCATTGCAAGAACTCTACATTTAAATTTTCTGTTTGTTATGCGGTACTTTGATAACGGTGTACAAAAGTCGATATGACAATATATTGTTTTAAAAATGTGTGAAAAAAATTTACCATGGGCAAGTAATTCAATATAATTGGCATTAAGAATGCAGTTTTATTTATAACGAGCCTCTATATCAATTTTATATCATATTCTATTGTTTGATTATTTATTTAAGATGTATTTATTATAATTAAAACGTTAGTATTTAAAAAACGAAAATGCCGATATTCATCGATTTATAAACAACCCAGGCAAATTTTCTCCAAATGATATGTTTTTTCCAAATTAGTTTTCTTTACCGGAAAGAATTCCAAAGATATTTTATAAAAATATATTTGTAATAAAAAATAAAACATTCATAATAAAGTATGAACGAGAATACAACAGGTTCCATGATCATTGTGTAAATGAATTTGGATTTAATTTCAAGATGAATCTATAGGGACTGTAAAAAAAAGATATAAGAATAGCATCAATATCAATACACATTTATAAACACATTTGAAATTTAAAGAATGATTAGTACCATACCGTCGTGGCCTGAACTGTGAGTGATGCTACGCAATAACCATTATTAAATTGCATTTAGTTGTAACATTTCATAATTGTCATAAAAAATTCTAAGGGGTTGAAAGAAAACTTGTTGAAGAAAAATATCGCATAGACAAAAATTCATGACGTTCAAATTATTAGTCTTTCAGAGATAAGGCAGTGTTGCTAAAGAAAAGATTTGCGTTTGATAAAAAAGGTTGAAGTTATTTAGCGCTTCAATTAGAGAATGTAAATTTGTTTGAATACGTGTTCTGTCGCGAATGTTACCACAGATTATACAAACAATATCCTAATATCCCTTTTTATTAGAACCGCTACTGACAAATTCTGAGCGAAATCAACACAAATAAATAATTATGTTAATTTATTCATTATGCAAATTGCCCACCTGCCTCTTTTCTTTCGCAAAGTTCACGTCCCACTCACTCTTCTTCTACTTCGCTTCACTTTGTCAAATAATGGTGTTTATGAAAGGGTAGTATTATTAAGACTGTTGGTGTAATTGAATAAAGAAAACCGCTTCTGGAAACACCCCTGTTTGCTTTGGAGCACCGCTGGTCTGATGGATAGCTTCGAGATCCTTTGTTATTGAATTGCGTCTAGGAAAACACCTGCACTTCCGAATGGCTACTGATTAACATATCTCGATTGAATTTAAGCCAAGTAACTCAGAGGCGCTAAGTGGAGTCGGTTCCGCATGCTTAAATGGTTCTACATTGTAATATGAAAGTAAACATGTACACATCGAATAGTGTATCTGCACACGAAAAAAAAGAATTAAATGATTTTTAAGCCTATGTAATACAAAAATGCATTTTAAGTCTCTATTTATGACCGATTCAATCAATCAAAACATTTGTATTATACTAAATTTTAATAATTTAATATTGTATATTTGAACACAATTTGTCACTAACGACCGGGGTTCCGCCTTTCGCCATCTTCAAGCATTCGAGTGCATGGACGAACTAGAAATGAACACCATAATAAAACTGTGCAATTGAAATTTTATCAACCACCTTCAGTTAAGATCATAAATTACACATACAGGTTTGATCAATACTGTGGAGAAATAAATGCACAGTATGTTGTGGTAGTATACGGCAAATGAATGCAAATATGACAATTTTGCCGAGAAAATATGAATTTTAATACAACTTAACGAAAAACATATTTCCTGTTCGTTGTGACGAATTGTTAAAAGATCAGCTATTAAAAAATATAGTGATTTTATTGGTTGTCAAACAGCAACATTTTTTCGTGACTTAGAAAACTAAAAAAAATAGATAATATATCGAAATGTATTTTTAGGCTAGCGACCACAATTGCGTAGCATATATGCGCGGATCATTTCAAAATTATACAGCGAAATTAATGTGGATTGATGGGATATCATGAATAATTATGAAAACTCATTATTTCCTTAATTTGTTTAAGTGGTAAAGTTTATGTCAAACGCACCTGTACGGTAAAATATTTATTCGGAACGAGTGTTAAATTCGAATATTGATTGTGACAATTAAAATTTTTTATTCAACTGATTTTCTAAATAATATTATAGTATAGAATGAAAATGTTAAAGTTAGAACGAAAACAACTTAAGCGCTTTACGATTTAAAAGTATGTTGATATGTGTGTTACATTATTATTTAATTTGTAATAACGTAAAGTAAATTATTTGAACGACTCTGCTAATAATCTTAACTAGCTGTAAGCCCGTTGCCCAGCAACGTGAGATTTTTGTTGCATAGTATTTAATTTAATTTAATTTTATGTTATTTTATTTTATGGTATTTTATTTTATTTTATTTCATTTCATTTTATTTTATTTTATTTTATTTTATTTTATTGAATTTAATTTAATTTAATTATATTTTATTTTAATATATTTTATTTTTATAGTTAGCAGATATTTCGTAAATTATTTAATATTTGGAATAATGTTTAAGTTTGCTAACAACAATTTTTCGTATTAGCAGAAACTTCGTAAATTACTTAATTTTTAGAATAATGTTCAAGTTTGCTGACAACTATTTTTCGTAGTAGCAGAAATTTCGTGAATTATTGAATTTTTGGAAAAAAAAAGTTTGATAACAACCATTTTTCGTAGTAGCCGAAATTTCGTAAATGATTTAATATTTGGAATAATGTTCAAGTTTGCTAACAACCATTTTTCGTAGTAGCATAAATTTCGTAAAATATTGATTTTTTGGAATAAAGTTTAAGTTTGCTAACAACCATTTTTCGTAGTAGCAGAAATTTCGTAAATTATTTAATATTTGGAATAATGTTCAAGTTTGCTAACAACCATTTTTCGCAGTAGCATAAATTTCGTGAAATATTTAATTTTTGGAATAAAGTTAAAGTTTGCTAACAACCAATTTTCGTAGTAGCCGAAATTTCGTAAATTATTGAATTTTTGGAATAAAGTTTAAGTTTGCTAACAACCATTTTTCGTAGTAGCAGAAATTTCGTAAATTATTGAATTTTTGGAATAATGTTCAAGTTTGCTAACAGCCATTTTTCGTAGTAGCAGAAATTTCGTAAATTATTTAATATTTGGAATAATGTTTAAGTTCGCTAACAACCATTTTTCGTAGTAGCAGAAATTTCGTAAAATATTTAATTTTTAGAATAATGTTTAAGTTTGCTAACAACCATTTTTCGTAGGAGCAGAAATTTCGTAAATTATTTAATATTTGGAATAATGTCCAAGTTTGCTAACAACCATTTTTCGTAGGAGCAGAAATTTCGTAAATTATTTAATTTTTGGAATAATGTTGAAGTTTGCTAACAACCATTTTTCGTAGTAGCAGAAATTTAGTAAATTATTCAATTTTTGGAATAAAGTTTAAGTTTGCTAACAACCATTTTTCGTAGTAGCAGAAATTTCGTAAATTATTGAATTTTTGGAATAATGTTCAAGTTTGCTAACAACCATTTTTCGTTGGAGCAGAAATTTCGTAAATTATTTAATATTTGGAATAATGTCCAAGTTTGCTAACAACCATTTTTCGTAGTAGCAGAAATTTCGTAAATTATTGAATTTTTGGAATAATGTTTAAATTTGCTAACAACCATTTTTCGTAGTAGCAGAAATTTCCTAAATTACTTAATTTTTGGAATAATGTTTAAGTTTGCTAACAACCATTTTTCGTAGAAGCAGAAATTTCGTAAATTATTTAATATTTGGAATAATGTTCAAGTTTGCTAACAACCATTTTTCGTAGTAGCAGAAATTTCGTAAATTATTGAATTTTTGGAATAAAGTTTATGTTTGCTAACAACCATTTTTCGTAGTAGCAGAAATTACGTAAATTATTTAATTGTTGGAATAATGATTAAGTTTGCTAACAACCATTTTTCGTAGTAGCAGAAATTTCGTAAATTATTTATTTTTTGGAATAATGTTAAAGTTTGCTAACAATCATCTTTCGTAGTAGCAGAAATTTTGTAAATTACTTAATTTTTGGAATAATGTTTAAGTTTGCCAACAATTATTTTTCGGATTTTAAATTATTTAACAATTATTTCCAATAAAAATCAAAAGATCAAATCCAATTTTTCAATAAAAAATCAGTTGCACATTTTGTCCAAGTGTATGAAAAAAGCAAAATATTATTCTATCATATATCCATATCATAATTTGAATATTCTTAATGTATTAAAGAATTCTAACAGATTTTCAAGGTCAGACGTGAAAAGATTCATCATTATGATTCAATTGATCAAATCCGCTCCAAAAAATATTAGTCTCACATCGACTCACACGATCAGACGATTCATTTCGATAGCCCTATAATCATAGTTTGCAATAGTCGAATTAAAGTCTTTGATTATTCGAATATTATGATGTATGGTGATACAATACTTTAGCTCTACACCAAGAAATATCAAATTTTCAAACGTGGCGATATCAGAACATTCACGCCCGGTTTAAAATAAGCCGCTCCCATTGGATAGAACAACATTTCAAAAATGTGCTGTTCAGAATAAATCGAAATCATTGGTCTGTACCTTACTGCGGACGTCCTTACAGACAGACCTTATCGGCTATTAATGTTAAGATAACTAATGCTGAATTAGTACAAATGTACACTTCACAGATTGGCAACAGCAGCAGCTTGAACGATGAAATCTATTGTCAATGCTCACAATAAGCAAAACCGGTCCTGATCTTTTTAAAATAATGTGGAATAAATAACAAAGGAATATTGTGTTTTTATTAATAAAATCTATCTGGTTGGTAGAAAAGAGTTGCAGTATTCGAACTACCTTAAGGCACCCACATATGTTGAATTTATTTATAATAATAATTTGAAAAGATGTGTTAAAAGCATCTATTTTAATACGCGATAAGCTGTGTTAAGCGAGGGAACGTGTTAACAATGCGTGTTTGTACCGAAACATACCGTGTTATTAGTTTACGTTGCCTTTTTCGGATGCGATTCAATAAATGTTTAAAAACATAAAATACTCGACTGGTGAAATATGCAATACCGATCTAACTGTTAGGAGAATTCGGCAAATAGTACAAAAACAGAAAAATACATGTGAATCTAATGAAAGCGTAGTGCCCCCAAGGGAACCAACTCTGGATTTTCTGCTTAATAGCTCGTGAATTTGTTCGATAGGCCGATTTATTTTTGCGTTGCATACAACATTCAATGACTTTATTGTAGAGTTATCCGGTGTCGAAATACTGATAAATTAAACATTTTACTATTTTTTTCGATAGATTTAAATTCTTCGTAATCTATTTTTTTGTGAAACCGAACCACATTCTACTGAGTAAAAACTTTCTCTTTTTAAACTTTTGCTTGAAAAAAAACACAAAAAAATTATAAAAAAATCTTGAAACAAATATGACAAACACACAAAAATGAAAAAAAAAACCGTACAGTAATTTTCTATTCTAGTAATTCTATTTTTTTATTTCAAAATGAACAGTAAAACAAGATTAATCAACATTCAATCATAACGCAACAGTTTTAATTTAACGATATTTGAAACATGAATTTTAACTACGACAATATTATTATTATGCTTTCCCATGAATTATTTCGGAATATGTATTAAACTGCAAAGCAGTGACCGTTAAACTAAGCATAATCATATAAAATATATTTTTATAGTAAAACAAATAAAACTGAACTTATATCATACACCGGATATAATATATACATTTTACAATAAATTTCCAAGTTTATTTTACATCGGTATGTATTGTTTACGGCTTTAAAAAATTCACGAAGTTTTTACAATTTTTAAATTTTTAAGTCGTTAAACAAAGTAAAAACGAGTTTCTAGGAAATCAAAAGTATATTTTTTTTCGAATTACGCACAAATGTTTTTTTTATTCCAAGAAACAGTTGTAATGATAAAAAATAGAGCAAGAAAAACAGTGAAATTTTAAATAAATACATTTTTCGAGACAGACGCGTGTTAATGGTTTAATAAATATTATAACTGCCTTTACCAAGTGACGTAATTCATTAAAACTGTGCCCAAGAGCTGGAATACAAAAATTAGTTCATTTGGAAGACGAAAATAGTACCGGGTGTCCCGGGGCTTAGATGTTCTTTATGAATTATTATTTTTTATACAAAATTTATCTGAAAATTTAATTGATTCTAATACAAAATGGGTTTCTTATTTATTTTTTTTGACAAAAAAATGGGACAAAGAGTAAAAAAAGCTTATTTGAATGTTACGAGAATATACCATTGTTGTTTCATATTATTAATGGAGGCGCTCATGTCGTGAGTGAATTACAATTCAGTTGTTTTTCTTTAAGAAAAAACATTCATCTTAATCCTTGAATAAGTCGTAATAAAACTGGCGTAGCGAGAGCGATTAGCTAACCACTAGTCTTGTCATTTAAATCCTTACTCTTTTTGAAAACAAGATGTTAAGTAATTGAGTAACAAACAGTTCTCAAAAAAAAACATCTGTTGAGATATCTCCATTAGGAGGCCATATGTTCCGCATTAGGAGCGGATATGGATTTAAAATACATGATATATATTGTAGTGTAGACTGTAATTAACTTAACATACTTTAGAAATGGCCGTGGAAGAATTTTAGTTGCGTTTTGATAGTCGTATGTATTTTTTGAAAAAATATGAAACGTTTTGTTGTGAAAATGATTAGGTCAAAGCTGGAATTGAAATGATACTTTTACTAATACACATACATATTTAGAATTGGCAATCGTTTTGGTGATGTTGATTAAATTAAACCACAATACTTGAGCACACTGTATAAAAAAGAAAAAAATCTCAGAAAAAGAAAATATTTTACAAAACACAATTAAAATGAAAAATGAGAAAATCCGACAAAGTTTTGTAACTCTCCAATTCAAGAAGCTTCGAAACTCTGCTACATAATTTTGCCGCTATCCCGGACTCGGGTTGGGTGAGGGTGGATCGGATGGGGGATGCCGTACGAACCATTATGCAATCGTCACTCTGCATGGAAAAACCTTCAAACGCCCTCCTTCCTCAGTTATGATAACCAGATGCCGCATTTTGTAATTTATGCAGATCCGAATCGGGAAAAGATTGCATTAATTATAATGATAATTTTATTTTATCATTCTACTCGATATCAAAGCTCTCCAAGGGGTCTGTTGGTTGTAGGAGTTGATAGAGAGATTTCTTTAAAGGATATTCTCACAGTTTTGATCCTTTTTTATATGAAAGATAAGATAAGCCATTAATATATATATTATCATGTCCGCTCCCAGTGTGAAGCAAATGTACTCCTAATGGAGTTGAATTCAACAGAAGTGTTTCTACGAGAACTGTTTGTTACTCAGTTGCTCAACCTCTCTTTTTTTCAAAGAACGTAGGAATATAAGGATAGGGCAAAGACAGGACTAGTGGTATCGATATCTCGATAAGTTCATAAGATAAGAAGGGTAGGAGGGGAGAATTCAAGACATCACATACATTCATGCCTTTGAATAAAAATTCATAAATCGATTGAAAAATCCATTTATTAAACTCTCCGTAGTGGGATTCGAACACATGACCTCTGTAACCGAAGCCAACGACGCTGACCACTTTACCACACAAGTTGAATTAATATGTAATTGACTAATACTGAATTAACAAATGATTGATATACAAATTATAAACATTAATTATAACATCTATCACGGTACTTGTGCTGTAGCTAAATGGAGAACATTCTTAGTCTTAGTTCCCGATATCGCACGGTCAAGAGTTCAACTTGTAATATTCTTATTCATCATTCATATTATCCCATTCTAAGCACATTTAGCACAAAGAGCGATACGATAAATTTTATTAACTACCAATATTTTTCTAACATAAATAACAATTGAAATACAACACAGTTAAAGTAAAAATCGTGGTAGGATAACTGTTATATTGTTAACAGGAATTTTAAGTAATGAGATTCTTTTCATATCGAAAGAGCATTTCAAGAAAACAGTGAGCGTGTAATATATTTAAGACACACTCGTTGCCCAATAGGAACTCTATCGATATTTATAACTGAGACTATTTGTATTATTTCAAAATGTATTTGCAACCTTTAGAGCAGTGTCTGCCTAACTGTGTACCATGGCACACTAGTGTGCCGCGGAGGAAGACGCTTCAAAAAATTTCATTTTAAATAATGACTATTCATTTAAATTTTCTTCAATTTTAAATTAATTCAATATCTACGTATTCAAATAAATATTTGTCACGTTTGCATATACATACATATAAAGTGGTTGACTCGACACATTTTCCGCATTTCCGTTTTTTAAAGTATTTTTATTTGGTGAACCGCGGAACAAGTCTATTCACCAGTGTGCCGCAAAGTAAAAAAGTTTGGCAGACGGTGGTGTAGAATAACCAATTCATCAAAATTTAATTATTATTTTTAATAAAATGAAAATACGAAAAGCTATGCATTTGAATAGATATTTAAAAATAGACAAATAAGATAATTTTTGTTTTATTTAATTGGAGTAGGAGTTGTAGTTTGAAAATAAAGGAGTTGAAGATATCTTTTTAGGGTGTTCACTGTCAATACTTCGTGGAAAGGCATTATATTAATAAAAACACAATAATCCTTTGTACTTCATTCCACTTTATTTAATATGTCAGGACCGGTTTCGCTCATTGCGAGCATTGTCAACTGATAAGAATTTCAAAAATTTCCCAAATTTTAATTTTGTTTGTAATTACTTTCAATCGCATTCTGAATTTATTAATCTGGGATGACTTTTTAATTATATGTTAGATGTGTTGAACATTTTAATTTTGTGTAATTTTAGAATCACTTTAATGTAATTGGCAATTTCTTTTCAATGCCAATTGTTGTATAACTTTTCAATTTTGTATAAATAGCATTGTTAAATTATATTTCTTATCAGTTGACAATGCTCGCAATGAGCGAAACCGGTCCTGACATATTAAATAAAGTGGAATGAAGTACAAAGGATTATTGTGTTTTTATTAATAGTTGAAGATTCACAACTCTACAGCCTTGGTAGATAAGTCAAAATTACTTATTTGAAAAAATATGATATGATAATAGAAGACCAACAAAAAATTTTGCTATTGAAAAACAAGTTACTAAATATTATAACGTTAAAACTAATTTGAGCGCCAGAGTGTTAACTGTTCAACAAAGAAGTACACCTAAAGTATATCTACTGCAGCGGTTGGCATGGGTTCACTTCTCAATATTTTATATAAAAAAAACATATTTTAATACAAAGCATGACAAAGTGGATTCGCAAAGAATGTATATTATAATTCTAAAGCAAAGTTCGGTAACACAATTTTGTGATAATCAGAAGAGTGGAAAGAAGTAAAGAATTGTGAAAAGTTTGTCTTTTGGGCAACTTTGGTTGTAGGTCATTGCAGGGTAGTTACTCACCCTTCGCCACACCAAAGCGCCTCTTTGTTTTATACGTTTAGTGGCGAACAACTTTTGGCACGGATGAACGCTAAAAATACTATAAAAACTTATTTTAGTTCAGTTCACCAAACTTTTGAAATCAAATATTGGCATGGTACATTTAATATAAGATAAAAACGCAAATTCGTCATACTATAAACAGTATAAACGATATTTAAAATACTTTCTTATTATAAAAATACAATGTATTTTTTTTTGTCAAAGTAATCTGTTTTTTTAAATTTAATATGATTAGTAAAAAAAATCTGTTAGCGTTTAATAATATGCTAAGATAAGTATTTTTATTTCAAAGCGATTATTTGTTCACTCGTAAAAAAATTTAAAACGTATATTAAAGTTTATAGAAATACAAAAGGATATAAAGTATTAATTTTATTATAGATTCAGTTTACTCTGGTGAAAAAAACAACATTTTAAATATATGAACAATATAAACATAATTACAAAAATGATAACAATAATACAACTAAAAACAACACAAACTGAAAATTAAAAAAAAATATATATTTAACACGGAGAAATCAATTTTTCATAGCTATCGAGAATCGGGAGTGAACTGAGAAATGGAAAAATTCTTCCCAATTGTCAACGAAAAGATTGAGTGAATATATAAAGCGCGATATTATATTATTTTTTATAAAATAATATTTTTTTCATTAATCACAATGTAAACAAATTAATACACGTTCTCTAAAACCGATTAAAGCCGTAAATGCGGAACTAGTATCTAAATAAAGCGTTTGAAAAAAAGCATGTGAAAATTGCTACTAAGCAAAAGAACTTACGAAAAGTTTTTTCTTAAAAGAAGTATACAATTAATATTAGATCGAGCCAATATGATACTCGTCTATAAGTCTTTGTGAGCTTCAAGGTTGTGTTTATTTAATATTTTTACTTTGGATCTAAATCACTGAAACGTTTTTTGTCTCGTGTAAAATTTGTTATGTGTGGGTTAAGTTATTTTGCCGTCCCACATACCATTACAATAAGTAACGCTTTTAAAAATGAGACACAGAGAAAGGTTTCCCGTGACTAGTTTGGGTATTTTTATCGAGTTTAACTGAAAGTGTAATGTATACTGACTGAAATTGATGACACTCTTTCGATGCGAGAGTGGCGGCCCTGTGCCCAAAACCGCAAAAAGCGACGCAGTTTTATTTTTTAAATTGGTAGATATGAATTTTATTACAACGCCGTATTTTCCAATCATAATATAGTTTTATATAAATTTGAGTAAACGTTATACAATTCCGATTTTGATGCCTGTAAGAAATATAGTTTGAAGTGTAGTGAGAGTTATCATAAGCCTGAGAATATAAAAAAAACAAATAACTTAGACAGTTGAGGGCTGATCACAGAATCTCTTTGAAATATGTAGCTAATGAAAATATAAAATAAAAAAATTAACATTGAAGTATCCTGCAAACGAATGAAAAATGAGATAAAACAACATTTTTTGTTTGTCTGATAATCATATTTTATATCAGAAAACCTTCTTCGTAATTTTATTGAGGTAAACATATTTTATAACATAAACGTATCTTAAATGCCAACGTAATGAGTAATTTCAGCAGCAGGTAATTGCTGAAAACTATTTTACGCTAAAATAAATTGCGACAAATTTACGCGGATTTGAGCAATACATTATGATTTTACCAGGATAAATGAGGCAATGAATTTATAATTTAACAATTCTCCGAAAAAGAGTTTCAAATGATTTAGTGCGTAACCGTGTATGGTAACGTAAATTTAATTTGATTACAATATTTACTCGTAAAGCGATGATTTTCCTGTATTTTTATTAACAATGTACAACTGATTTCGGGTTCATTATAATTTAATCAAAATTTAAAAAAAAAATACGAATGCGAAAAAGATACATCAAAGTTCAATTGTATAATTTCTTTGTAGAAAGGATTGACAGTCAACACAATTCAAGTTATCAATGAATTGCAGAGTCGATTTAACATGCATACAAATACGTAAAAAAGCAAAGACGATGTAATATTATTATAAAAGCAACGTTCGAGATAAGGAACATAAAGATTTATGAGGTTTCTTTGCGTGAGAAAGTAGAACGAATTTATTAATAAAGAATATGGCGGGGAATGTAAAACAGGCGAAAATATCACGCAGCTATTGACACTGCTTTGTGGTGGTCGTTGAGTTTAAATTATGCCGGATTTTAATATAGTTTTCAAGTGGCGTATACTTGGGAGATACAATTATACACTTTGTCGGCTTGGCTTCCGTTGTTGACGATTATATCGTCATGTTTTACAACGAAGAAAAATACTTTATAAAAAACATTTATGTAAGAGTATAATTCATATTTTTAATACTACACGGAATCAAAATAAAGCATTTCAATACAAGTTGTAAAGCGAAAACTGTCGAAGAACATTGTATGAAAAACAAGATTAGTTAGTAGTTAGTTAATCGATTTAAAAATCAATGCGTCATTTTTATTCCTTTAAATCTGAAAATATCAAAGTGTTTCTAGAGAAGGAAAAACAGATCGAAAAGTGTCAGTGCATTTCAGGAATTTTTTGGCTACAAAACAATACGGAACGAGTAAGCGAAACGGTTGGTGAATATGCAAGAGAGAATGTCAACGGGACGTCAGACTAGGCAAGCGGACGTTTCCAGCTGAAGAAAATTTATGAAGTTTTCCAATCCGGATAAGAAAAGTCGTTAAGTTATAACACGTATAGTAACGATATAATTAAGTATTTCGATGGAATTTCAAATTTGATATTGAAATTCCATCAATCACCCTAGTATTCAGTAAAATAAAATATATATTTATAGTTAAATAACATCGTTTAAGGATTGGAAAAAGTTTCAATCCTCACAAGTGCTTACTAACACAGTAGTCTATCAACAAAAAAAAGGTATAAGTTCACTAAAGTATAACAGGTGATTCACCTTTGTGCTACTAACATTCTTATTTCATTTTTAAATATACCAAACTGTATATTGTAAACCAGTGTTCTTCAACCTTTTTACATCCACGGACCGTTAAAAATTGTAAAAATATCTCGCGGACAGGCGTCAACCAACATCACTCAATAAGTTCGTAGGATGACGTATAGATCGCGCCACTATTGACAAAATCCATATAATTTTTAGAAAGTACCAACATTCAAATAATACATTTCAAAATTCCATAACAATCAACGTTTAGTTTACAAGTAACAGTGGTTTTAGTGACGTTACTTTTGTAATTTTTAAAACATTTGAAAATTTTTATTTTCGTCTGTCGATAAAGCATTGCTTTAAATCTTTTTTTAAAAAGGCGTTAAAAGTAAAAAAATATAATATTGTTCGCGGTCCTCAGTTTGCCCGTGCCTGGTCTAAAGCTTATCCATTTACAGTTGAATTGTAAGTGTGGATGATTTTAAAAAACGATTGTAAAACTAGAGTTTCGAGTTAAGAGACTTGGCGTGATAAACGATCATGTTAAATCCTGTGACTGCAACGTTCCCTCTAAGCTGTGCGCGCGCGCTGCCGCGCAGCAGTTGGGTAGCCCCCGTGCACTCATTTCTGGTTGCGGCGCACTACAAGACAGTTATTCAATTAATATTTGATCGGTCCACGCAGCCTTTAAAATTTCCGCGCGGCTGACCTCTTATCTTAGAGGGAGCATTGCCTGAGAATATAGAGTAAGTAGCCACTTATTAACCTGACTCAAATATATCGTTACGTACTATTTAATTGTAAAAAAAATGTTTTATTTATAATTATACTATTATTAAATTACTAGTTATTTGACCAAACAAACTCGCTAGCTTTAGTCCGGTTAAATTACCCCATCAAAAGTACGTTTGGTTAATTTTGAAGACGATTGAAATAATCGTTTAATTTTCTTGCCACGTAAAGATATTGCTACAATTGGCATGCAGTCCCTTACCGCAATGGTTGCATACATATTTAATGCTATAAACGCGACGAGAAGAGGGTTGAAGGATCGAGGAGAGAGATACATGTTTTCACGAAAAGAAACCATCAATAATGCAAAGCCGTTGAGGGATGAACCATCGAATTGACTGAAATTATGCCATAAATGTTTTAGTGACCGAGAACCGCAACTGAAATATCAGTACGTAATTATTGGGACGTATTGATCCGAACAGAAAAGTTCGTGCAACATTATTGTATTTAAAAATTTATGTATACTATGGATAGTATATATATCTATCCAGCTGAATCGGAACGAGTTAAACAGGGATAAGAAAAGATTATTTGGTGAGTTTAATATCATCGTAGGTTATTTAGAGTTTCGTTAAATTCAATATCCACAAACTTCCAGATGATGGTTTTTCAAACGAAAACATTGTAGACTATTTTTTTAAGCGTTAAAATAACTAAAAATATAGAGAATATAATAAATACGGAATCTTCGGTCTTGCATTTAGATGCTTCACATTTTTTTTTCTAAATTATTACCTTTTCGGTAACAGTATCTATATAAGTATGCGGATCAACAAACGAAACTTTCACACATCAGTTTTTCAATCGAATCGTTGGTTGAAATGTCAAATATTTGTGCCATTAAGATAAACAGCCTTCTATCTTTATCAATAAACTAAGTCCTTTCTTAGACACATTCTTGCCTTATCATAAAAAAGTGTTCGAAAATTGTTCAGTTCTACTAAAAAGAGTTAAGTTGCCCTATTGCTAGTCCAAATGCTCCAACCAAAGAGCGGATTACGGTTGAAAGAACGGTAGTTTTATAAGAAAATATATATATAAAGAAAAACTGGCTGTAAGTATCCGTCGCCAAGTGGTAAGTGAAAGAATGTTATTCCTTTTAGTTGCGCGGTGAAGGGTTTCAATCCTCTAAGGAACAAAGGCACATGCTTGAAAAAAAATGGAATGCGTGCGTTACATATTTGTTTCAATATATCATTTTTCTTTCAAGGAAAAGAGTAAACGGAGTCACAAATTTATTGATGTGAAATATGATCAAACTAAAGCAAGTTAAAAAATATATTTCTTACGCTTTCATTAAGGTAAAAATATAAATCCTAGCTATCATGAAAATATGATTATTAAGCACGTAAGTAATGTATGTGGATACATTATTCACAAAACTTAATAAATATCGCAGAAACTCTGACGAAATTCGCGAAAACCAGATGCGTACATATTAAGAAATAAAACATTTATAACCAGAAGCTTTCACGGAATTGTGATTTGACAAGATGGATATTATTATGAAACTTTAAATATTTCTCATAAACGTCACCTTCAGCCTTTTGTTGTATAATAGAACGAGTAATTTTGATGATTAAATTTCTCGGAATACGTCTTGTAAGACAAACGAAATTGGTATCATCGTTGTTAATAATTGCACAACAGTGAAAATTAAAAATTAAAATCGAGGTACAGTTCAGAACGTAGATTCATTAATTTGTGACAAATGACGTATTCAAATACATATGTACCGTGATAAAAGTTATTAATATTAAATCAAATAACAGACAGATATTTAAAAGAAACGTAACTAGCGGAAATTCTACACAGTTTCTGTTATTGATTGAAGTGTTAAACATTTTAATTTTGTGTAATTATAGAATCACTTCTACTGTAATTTGTAAATATTTGTCAATGTCAATTATTGTTTACACCTTTTCATTTAAATTATTTTTTTATAAATATAACTGTTAAATTATATTTCTTCAGTATATTAGTTGACAATGCTAGCCATGATCGAAACCAGTCCTGACCTTTTTAAATAAAGTGGAAGTAAACTACAAAGGAATATTGTGTTTTATTAAAATAATATTAAATTATATATATATATATATATGTGTGTTTAATTGTATATCCATGCCTAAATCAGTGTTGCGACATGGGACGAAGTTCAGGTCATTTATCTACGACGTAAAAGGCAACAAAAACTATACAAGTAACAAAACGCTTTTGAAAAACTTCGATAAGGATTGATGTCCGAAATCCACCCCTGTATGCAAGAAACGTTGTTTCCAGAAACAAGCGCATGTTAGAAATTCGCTTACAATAAAAGGATCTACAGAAATTATCTATTTTTGTTAGACTTCTTTGAAGCAGAGCTGGCATTACGTGTGGCGGTTTTATACATCTCGAGATCACGACAGGGAAAAAAGTAAAACTTTCCCTTTCTGAGCTTCGGCGATTCTCAGATAAAATATTTTATCGATGCCGACCTCAAACTTACATGTTCAACCTGAAAATATACCAATGTTTGTATTCAAGTCGGCACTGTCGAATTGTTCAAGGCTCGTGCTGAAAAGTTTTCTTTGAATTTCAGTAAATCATCTTTTTTGCGTTTGCCTGAAATATGCAGATTTATTAAAAAACGCCAAAAATTTGATAGATATGGAAAACTTATTTTTGACAGATACTCATATAAACATTTATCAATTGCAAGTATAATAAATTTGGTAAAAATAACAATTCAATACTTATGAAAATGTTTAGCTTGTTAAAAGATAACAATATAAAAAAGTGGTTTTAATTTAATAGCTTAAGAAGCAGCAATGAAAAAGGATTTGTCTCAGAAAAGACAAAAAATATTTTTTCGATTAAAAATTGATTTGTGAAGATGTTTCTGCGGCAACTAAAGCCTATGGACAATCTTACCAAAATACAAAAGCCCAAAAGTAATATTTTAGCAACTCTTTGGAAAAAACGCTATCGGAGAGATTTTTAAATATGTATTTGACTGCATCAGACTATTGATATTCAGCATTTTTATGATGTAAAGCTTTTCAACAAGAAAAAACATAATACAAAAAATCTTTGAAATAAAAATAACAATTCTAAAACATTGTATAACTGAGCGTCGAAGCATAATTTATTGTTTGTTTGCTTTATGCCGTAGACAATGCATTGTATTGTCTATTATTTTTTTTATCATATGTCGATAGTTTATTAATGTGTAACGTAAAATATGCAAAAAATATTTATTCAGTAATGGTGGCATGTTTTTTTTCTATTGAAAAAAAAACAACGATATTTGTGAAATTTTGGAGCGTAAAAGAATTTGGGGGGGGATGTGGAGGATGTGTTGAAATATGTAATGGTTATTATCTAAACATTTAAAGATTTCAAAATTAAAGAAAATTTTACAATAAACAGTAAAAAAGTGATCATATTGAAATAAAATAAAGCGCACACGTTGTATTGGATAACAAAACAAACATATTTGAGAACAAAATGTATAGGATACCTTTCTGAAAGAAATGTATTTACAAAATATATTTTTTCTTGAAGGATGCTTCCAGGAAAAACAAGTAGGAATATCATATGACATGTCCTGACCTTATGACGCATTTTCTCCAAATGTCTGACACGAGGCATTTTCAACGCGGACGTTTTCACTTATCAACCCCTCTCGTATCACGTTCAACGGGGTTTTCGGTTGAAAAATATATGCACACCCCCAAGTGAAGTTGGATTAATGAATATAGTACATTTGAAGTATTTTTCACAATGCTGGTATTTGAATAAAGATCAAAGAAGATCGTGATGTATTTATCATAAATATGAAACGTAACGGCATGTTTTTCTTAAAGAATTGTATGGAGTGTGAAAATGCATTTTTAGATAAAAACCCGGAGAATCCATCCAACAGGGCTGATGAATGCTTAATGAGTTTGACTATAATGTATTGACGGGTGCTAGATGGCGTTTTCTAATATTCACAAATTTGATAATATATTTCTGTATGAAAGAAAAAAGGAAGAGGAATTTTTTGGGTCTTTGGAAAAAGAATAAACTTCATTGGATTTGATTGTACTGTTCTCCGTTTTAAATTCAAGCACGAGCAGTTTTGTGAATTAATTTGTCAATCAATTTATGGATTTTAAGCTCTCGCGGCTCGGAGACTAGTAAAATACTTCTCTGCCGATGGGGATTGTTTAGGGATTCCAGTGGTTTCCTCATTATTGGCCTTATTCTTATGAATTTCAAAAAAAAAAATAGTCTAAAGGCTTTAAAATATCTCTCTGCATCATTCCTCATACATTTTTTTTAAAAAATAAAAATCCGTGTTTTTTTAATAAATAATCATATCTTAATTTGCGCGTAAAAAAGACGTCATTCCAGCACACATATGAAATTGCAACTGACGAGTTTAGTCCAGCTATCTTACGAACGATCGCTTATCGCGTTATCGCGTATTTATATAAACTACAAAAGGTCCAAAAACTATGATATAAGAATACCTTAATTATAAACATTGTATCACCCATATTAAAATAGATATTTAAGAAAATGTGGGTATTGGGGTCGCATTTCTTGAGCTGAGAACCGGAAAAGTTAAAGAAAGGTAAAGATTTCTGTAATCTTCTATGCAATTGTAAAAACGAAACGAAACGTAGCGGCAGCGATACACTATCCGTTAGTTCTTTCCTACTCTTATCTCTCTATCCTTATCTTATCGTTAACCAAGAAATGGAGTTGAGAGACTGAGTTGGTTGATATAAGCTCTATTAAAAGTCTATATACTTCTATATAGTCACTGAAAGTTGACATGGTTACACATTGCAATAAAAGCGTTCAAAAACATAACATAGTTTATATTACATTCACTGAGTGATTATTTGAAGATTTTGAAAATAAAAATTCAAATCATTTGATAAAAGTGTTATATAAACGATAATAAATTTAATCAGGAACATTTCAGGTACACGAATTCCCTGAAAAATCAAACGTTCCTTCTTAGAAAACTTTTTATCGAAAATAAATATTCCACGTCTTCATTAGTCTTTGCGAGAAGCAATTATAGAAACTGAATGGCATCACCGAAAGAGGTTCACAAAGGGTTAAAAATAAGGATGAAAAATGGCGACCTTATGTCAGATATAAATTAAGGCTTATAGGGTGAAGGTGACAGAGGTGGAAAAAGGGTTAACGTCAAGCATTCACGGAGTGGATTGGAAAGGGGAAGTCATGTAGTCATATCTTGCAGATCAAGATGGAATGAGATACGATTGACACTTCTTTTTCTGATACTATTATTTGCAATTTCTTATTAGCAAAGTTGACGTGGCAGTCCTTTTTTACAAGTAAACCTTTTTATACTGATGGTGCTAGTTTTTATATATGCTATAGTAAAAGCTTTTATAGGAAAGAAAAGTAAAGACAAATAATGTAGTATGTAATGTAGAATAGTATAAAAATATTAAAGTATTTAATTCTAAAAGAATTATAACACAATTTTTAAAGGTTTCGGTCAACTGTCAATGTCGCAACTAAAAATAGTATGAATATAATTTATTACAATGTTGTTCTACTAAGAAGATACCAGTTCAACTTTTTAAATATGAATCGTTCAAATTTTGTTTTTCAAAAATAATAATTACATCAAGCACCTTTAGTCCGAATCTAATGAAAGTACAATTTTTTATTAAAAAAAAAAAATGTAATAAAAGAAATACAGGTCAGTGGTTGATTGGTCAACGTTGTTGGTTCCGTTACCTTTTGCCCACGTGTTTGAATCCTAGTACAGATCGTTTTTGTATGAATTGATACGATTTATGGATGTCTGAAGTCCCTTCCTACCCGATCTGTTTTAAAAAATACGACGTAACAAAAAAGGTAGCCCATAAGTCCTGTCCTAGAACTATCCTTTGAAAACTACTAATAGCAAAATAAATAATTCTAGGCAGCTGCGGGGTAAAAATACATTGTTTTTTAAACATTGCATTTAAATGACGGCTTTAAAATAAAGTAAACATGAAATGGTTGGTGTTGTTGGTTTCCGTGACGGACCTCACAGGTTCGAGTCCCAATATGAACAGCGTTCTTTCGATAGATTTATCGATTTCTTTTCGTAGGCATGGGTGTTTGTAATGTCGAAAAATTCCCTCGCACCTTTCCGATCATCCAACAGCTGGGCGAAGCGAGAGCGATTGGTTAATCACTAGTCCTGTCTTAGCATTGTCCTTATCCTCATCCCTACTACTCTCGTCAAAAAGAGAGGTTGAGCGACTGAGTAACAAACAGTTTTCGAATAAAAACTTCTAATAAAATACCTACATCTGGAAGCCGTATGCTACGTCTCCGTATAGTTCGTATATCGGACATGAATAAAAAATAAATAAATATTAGAAATTAGTATACTTTCATAATTTTTTTGGAAATGAATAATATTTTTGTAAATGTTATAACAATACTGTTTTAATAAGACTAACAGGTAGCAAATTTTTCCAAAGCTTAGCACGACAGCTAACCATCGTATATGTCGAGTACTAAGCATGATTAGATACACAGCGAAGCCTACACACGAGCCTCGCTTTAGCACGATAACACGTTACGACCTTTCCACCGCCGAGGACAGGTACAAAATACCTGCCGTAAATATAAGCGATCCAGGAGCCGATACAAATGCCTCTTGTCAAAAGAGGGTTAGTATTCGGATATGCTCGACATGGCGACGGAGGGAGAACGTCAAATGAAGCAGCACCCTGAGCCATACGAATTCACGGAAAATTCCGTGATGTATTTACCAGCTAATAATTGAAGGTGCCCCTTATTATCTTTGCACGAATTCGAAATTAAACGGATAAAGAAGCAGGAGAATTTTGTTTTTAACGTAATGAATACAAATATTACTATACATAAAAAAAACACTTTTATTCAAAGAAATGGTAATTAATAAGGCAGTGGTTTCCAACCTTTATGTAACTGCGCCTCCCTTTGAAGAAAAAATATTTTCGCGCCTCTCCATCCTGTATTTCATATAGTAATGAAGACACGTTTCAAAGGGTAAATAAATATTTTGAACTGTTCGTGCCTCCCTTTGCAATAGCCCGCGCCTCCCAGGTTGGAAATCACTGTAGTAAGGTGTTTGAAGTAATGCAACCCCATTCGAATGTAACACACGCGTAAAGAGAATCGGACGCAAAATATAATATTTCAAAGTGATTGTTAATTTCAATATGTGTGATATTAAGTAATCTAATATGTAAATTTTTGTTTGTTCGTACTTTATGCGCTTCCTCACCGCTCATCCGATTGCACTAAAACTTTGACAAACTCTTTGCTTGCACTTCCGGGAAGTTTATAGATATATTAAAATTAACATACAGCAGGTCTTATATAATATATAAAAAATCGATGTTTGTATGTCTGCCATACCGTTTATGCAATTTGCGCGAAGGATATAGGCTTAGTAACATTACATTAAAGTAGGTGGCGCGTGTGTCGTACCATAGAAAATCGGCAGCAAAAGTCAAACCGACAGAAAAAGAAGACATGCACTTCAATAAGCACAATTAAAACACAAACACTTTCTTTCTTTGAGTGGCATTGCAACGCTTGCCGGAAACCGGCTAGTAACTTAATAAAATTAAATAAAGTTTCTTCACTGATTTAAAAAAAAAAAATTGATGTCTATATTTTACAATAAAATCCGTTGATAACTTAACGAACAATTTTTTTACAATTGATAGTGATTGTATTACAATATATTTCGTACTTTTACATCATATAAGTATATATAGTAACATTCGACAGCTTTAATAATTGTTGCGTATAATCGCATGAGTGATAAAAAAAAATCACACCTTCCCTAGAACATCACAAATAGCTGTAAGATTAAGCGAGCCCATTGTTACTGCATTGGCAGCCCACTGCTGTCTATATGCTATACATTAGAAGCGAATATAAAAAAAAAATAGATTAATACATTTCCGCACGCATACACTTACCATATTTTGGACGGTTTGAAATAAGTGTTATGCACGCGGGAAATGCGCCGCAGGCTAAATAAAGTATTGAACGAATTATCATTAAATAGTGTAAAAGTGGTATCGGTTTCAAATAGGGTGGAAACTGACAGCGAGTACATATCAAATGAAAATAAAATTTGTGGTTTACACTGCTTGTTCAGCATGATCACAGTAAAACAAATAAAATGATTAACAGGTGGAAACAATTGGACAGGCAAACACGTAAAACATTATCGAGCATGAATGTCCCCAACGTGCTTTATTCTACTTTCAATTTTGTACAAAATGTAAATTAAAATAACATGTCGTCATTGTGATAATGCGGTTCTTCGCGAACACGTGATCACAAATCACGCTGAATGAGCCAGTGAAAAGTATCAGGGCAGCATAAATTTGAATAGAGCGCTCAATACAAAAGATTTTCCATTCGGTTTGGAGCGTTAATGTTTAGCATAAAGTGAATCAAGTTAATGATTTATTTATTGGCCTTTTTGAATGCAAACAGGCGCGGGAAAATAAAATAACAATAAACTGTTTGTATAAGATTTTTTTTGTACATCGGGATTCTATATACATCATATATGCGCATCTATTGAATAAACAATCGAAAAGTATCAGGCTGGTAGAAAATTGAAATAGAGTGACATTGGGTATTCATTAATATAAAATAGGTGAGCAATTATTTTGGAATGGCAGTCAATATCAAGTTCCATTTTATCAGGAGGTTATAAAATGAAACTATATTAACGTAGACAAAGAGCGTAAGCTGGATTTTTTTTAAATCGACGCAATATGCCACTGGACATAATCTTAACGAAGCAATGCCAATGTAAAACAATATGATTTTTTTTAATGGATTCGACCAAGCTCGATTAAGGTTTTGAAAAAAGTATTATACATATAATACTTAGCCCGTTTTCCGAAATCACATTTAAACGCTAACGGTATAATATTTTTTTTTTGTAAAAAACCATGGCCAGTGTGTTTTATTTAATTTTAAAGTTCTATAACTTTAAAAAACACCGTTTATTACCTATGCGATTTTATTATAATTGATTGAATTGACCATGTACTAATTTTATAAAAAAAATTGTAGATTTAAATACTTTTTAATATTGCCAAAAAAGAGGTTTTCTGTTTATCTAAAACAGTGTCTGCCAAACTTTTTTCCTTTACGGCACAGTGATGAATGGAACTAGTACCGCGGCACATCAAGATACCGCAGATTATCTCCGAAACTCTTTTTTTTAGCTCACGGAGAAATTTGAAATCCTCGATTTTGTACCGAATAGGAATTATTTAAAATTTACATTTTTAAGGCTTCTTCCACCGCGGCACACCTGTGACTTCTTGCGGCACAGTATTGTGCCGCGGCACACAGTTTGGCAGACACTGATCTAAAAGAAAAAGCAACATATCTATATGAATAGCTTTATTTGATAAGAATTCACTGTAACATATGTACATCTTTCGCAATAAGACAGTCTTAATACGGTTTAATATTTCTTATTACTGCTGTGGTATAGTGTTAAAATATGAAGTTAGCTCTTAGAATTAACGGTAATAAATTGGCATGTATTATACATACGATATTCAATTGAATATGCAATTGTATTCACGTTGCACATATATTTGTAAATAGTATGCAGTAGTCAAATCCACGCAATCAAACTGATCCAACTAACACCGCGTGCATGGAATTGCAGTGTCGAATTTTGTTTATTGCAAATTGGAAACTTGACATTCCGTGAAAGCTGCACAATACATTTTCTGTTAAGTTCTAGGAAAAACAATCTACTACATAAAATAGTACCGGACAGTACTCAAATCGTTGATTGATTTCATTTGTTTTATGTGGACACAGCAATACAATAATCCATTTCATTTGTTTTTTCAGTTATTTTTCCAGCATTTGTAATAGTAACTTAAATAGACGATAGTGGTTTTGTTATCGAGTCATCACTAGAGATACGTGATAATCGAGTTTTGCGATAAATGCGACATACAAGCGATAAATATGATATATGCGAAATTTCTAAATAAGCGAATAGATTGATAAATTTTAAAAAAAGAATTCAACAATAAAAGCAGTAGATAAAATGGCAAAGTCAATGCGAAATTTTATTGAATTCGATTTTGTTCTTATCTCATCTTAAATGAATTTCAATGTGGGGTAAAAGCACTACTCTTCAGCTATTTACTTGCTACAAAAATATAACATTTTGAATTCAACAGTACTGCCATTCAATCCATTTCCTGTCCTGCAAATAGTGTAGATGCAGAATATTTCTTTAACACTTATACTCAAACTTGTATGTATGTATGTTTTTCTCTTTTTTTAATCAAATACTAGTTGCCTTTGTTATTCTTGTGGCAATTTCAATTTTTTTCTATAAATAAATTGTATATTGAATAGTCTGTTATATTTAGATTTGACTTTTTAACATATTATTTATGATTAAAAAATAAACGCTGACTAAATGCTAAGCTTTATAATTTTATTTCCTCCAAAACGAGAAATAAGCATCTCTAGTCATCACTTAATAATGAAAATTTTCCACTGTGCATGATTTTTCTAAAATAACATGCCAGTCTAATATAAATCACATGGCCTCCTAACGGAAGAATAAAATTATAAGTTTTTCTACGAGAACTGCCTGTTACTCAGTTGCTCAACCTTTTTTTCGGAGAGAGTAGTGATAGAAGGATATGAGAAGGACATGATTAGTATAAGCTATTCCCTTTCGCTACGCCCTGGTAATTTAAGGATAGGAAGGGTGGGAGGAAATTTATAGAGATCACAAACACCAATGCCTTTGAACAGAAATTAATAAATCGATTGAAAACATACTGTTCGTACTGGGACTCGAATTCGTGAGATTTGTCACGGAAGCCAACGACATGAAGGTTTTTTTAATTAGGCATATAAATCGGGAAATTATGTAAAAATTGTATGCGCTGGACAACGTTGTTGTTAAATAATATTATATACAAGTGTAAAATAAATTTAAAGTTTATTAAAATGGGGCCGTGAGAATTCGTCATGAATAATTTCTATATTTTTAAGTAATACAAAATTAAACGTATAATTAAGCAATACATTTGCCACATTTAGTAAACCCAAATACTGGTATTAAATGAGCCCGTACAATACATTTTTTTCGTTATGAAAACGAGAAAAACACTATGGAGATTACGATACAAGGTCACACACGGTAAAATTCAAAGCCCGAAACACAAAAGCGTTTTTGACAGAAATTCCCTTTGTTGATTTTGATGAAAATAGGCTGTAATCTTTTACGGTATAATTGCGGTCGTGCCTAAAATAATCTGACAAGAATAGTTATAAAACTGTGCGTAGAGTTTTTGAACGTGAAAAATATAAGGTAAATTATGATAATGCACGAGAAAAGACACTGCAGAAATGAACATGTGTATTTGAAACATGATAGTATGAGGAAGGTTTGAGATATTACAAATAACCAATTTCGCAAATGCAATACGAATATTGTATTTAAATAATATGATAATAATTTTTTCCTCCAAATATACCCGAAGTACCAAAGCATCAATTGTTTTGCAATTTAGTCTAAAGTTTCGGTTTACAGTTAAAAATGGATATTTATGAACAATAGAAAAAATAGAAAAATAAATCTCGCAAAACAAACACGTGCAATTGATATCTATCTGATAACATTCATGAATGTCAAAACACTGAAATATTGAAATGTGAAGCTTAAAAAAAATGAACAATAAAAAAAGTAATCACTGTTTCAAATGCATTAAAATACAGTTCACTAAAATACGTTGAAGAAATTCAATAGGCATCAAATTACCTTATCTTTTGCGATAACTCTTGTAGTAAATCTAATCGCAAAGAATTTAAATTGGGAATCGTTTATTCAAACACGTGAACTGCCGACTTGAAAACCAGCAAGATTCTGTATTAAAACCAATCCCGAAAAATTCGGGATCATGTCTTCTAATCCCGGGATTAAAATGTATCAAAAACTGTACGGGATCCCGGGATTGGATTCCTTACTCACGACTGCTCTTCATGGTAGCGAAAGCAATGTGAAATCAAATTGGGTGAGCGACTCGGCCGAGTGTCAAATGTGGGTCGTGATCTTAATACATAAAGTGAGAGAATGAAGCAGTGATCGGAGTAAGATAATTATGTGAATTTCACAAGATAAGTCGTGTCAAACAAGCACTTCAGTAACATACAGATCGTGGAGTGTCAAGTTTCGGAGACTTTCACAACATCATAATTCAATGATCACTCGCGAACACGAGTCTGTTTATTGCTGTGCACAATTTTAACAGTGTTGTAATTAACACGATACCAGGCAACATATCTGCAATATAAATTCTTAGTTTTGTCTATGTTCGCTCCTGATGTGGAAAATATGGCCACCTAATGGAGGTATCTCAACAAAAGTTGTTCTAGGAGATTTTTTGTTGTTTGTCAGATGTTCAACTTTTTTATTTTCGGAGAGAGTAAGGATAAAAAATAGAGCTATGACATAACGAATGGCGGGAAACTTATAGACATTACAAACACTTATGATTTCAAATATAAATCGATACAAAAATGCTGTCTGTACTAGGACTCGAATTCGTGAGGTCTGTGACGTAAGCCAACGACAGTGACCACTACGCCACGGACCCGATAACAGAAATATACTTTTACTGAGAAGTAACGATTTGAGATTGTATAATCGTTAAGTACTCGTGCAAGGTAAATTACTCCGGAATTTAATAGCCAGAAGAGAAATGCAATAAGAAAAAATTATTAAGCTATATTTCCTGCAAGAATACCAAGGGAGTTTTAATTTGTATATATTTTTATAGTATTACTAGCCGGTTCCCGGCAACCGTTGTAATGCCACTCAAAGAAAGAAAGCGTTTAAGATTTTATTGTGTTTAATGAAGTGCATGTTTCCTTTTTTTTCTGTTTGACGTTTGCTGCCGATTGTCTATGGTACGACACACGCGCTACCTACTGTAAGTTAATTGTACTATAACATTCGCGCAAGTGCAAGCATACGTTCCCAAAATGAAATGTATGGCAGACATACAAACATTGATTTTTATATATAAGATAGTTAAACATTCAAACAATCTTTGGATGGCTTAATACCGGGTTGAACGCGGAGATTGAAGTTTCATCACGCGCCTTTAGTCGATTGAAGTTGTGTGACTTAAGGCGATTCTTGGATACCGTTGTGTTGGTTTTCTTCGGCTCACCATCAAAAGATGCGACCCTTATTTACTAACGGCGTGCAGTTAAAAATCTTCTAGAGTAAGTCACAGACCGCTGTAGCAAAAAAAAAATAAGGAGATTTAAGACTTCTTCTAGAATAATTATAAACAGATTCGCATCGTTGTATTCGTAGGTAAAACGGTTTGATGATTAAAGTCGATTCAAGTTTATGGGAAAGAATGAAAAAAAGCACATGAATTTGACGTATGAGGAGAAACATTAAGAGTTTTTTTTCCTAATGAACACGTAGGTACAACTGACTACGAGATGTTGGAATTAAAACGACTGTATTATTGATGATGTCTTCTGTGGCAGACATAAATGATGAAAACTTTAATAGTGTCTTGTCATCTACGACAAAAGAAATATGATCGTAACTTTTATACTAGTTTAAGAGAATAAAAAGAAAATAATCGTCTCTAGTGAGGAAACATCACACGCGCGTACACTATTAAATGCGCCTAGAACGCCTTTGTTCCAAATATAGACGACGATGGTAACGTTTTATATCACAAACATTACTAAGTACGCAGTTTGCCCGAGATTCAGAAGCCGTCGCCTACGAGAGGTGGATTGATTTATTTATCTCCTGTACATAGTGGAACATCAATTTATTATTTTCAGTGTAACGTAAATGTGTTTGTAATTTATTGCAAGCGGGGTATAAATGCTGGCTAGCGATCGATTCTAAGGTTAAATGATCACAGTGAATCTTAAAGTTTACTGCCTTTTAATATGAATTCGATTCACTTCAATGGTGAATTGTGACAAATATTTGTGGATAAAACACGATTTGTCCAGTTTATCCAAACTGGATACAATCGAATATTTATGCAATTTATTATTGTAAATATTTTTTGAGTATTAACAGTTGAACCTAAATAAGGGCTGTTTTAAATTTCAACGTACCTAAAAAGTTAAATTTTATTATCATCCATAAAGAAATGAGTTTTTAAACATAATAGTGAATAATAAAATTCCATGAAGTTTTATTTGTGAATAAGTCACAAATAGAGCACCTGATCACGGATACTTGTCATGATTCCACGATTGAAGAATTGTCAATTACTCAATACCGGGACTTCTGACATGATCATTCAATATAATGTCATTTTTGGTAACAGATTAAAATACTTTGTTATTTTAATCTGTTATAAATGGAGTTCTACCAAGTAAATGCCAAATCAATTAATTAAAGTCATTTTTGGTGTATTTTCAATTTGATTTGTGTTCATAATATAATTTCTGCAATTAAATTAAAAATATATATTTGTAACTGTAATAATTTTTTTAAAGGTCAGACAATCAATTCTACGGAAAAGAGACGAGAAAATTTCTAAAAGGATGCAATAATTTTACACTTACAAATTAGCTGACAATTGTTTGATAAGTTGAAAATATATGAGTGTATTTATGTTATAAAATTATTATTTTACATATATAGCTATTTAGGCTTACGAATTCGTCAGAACTATTGTTCGTCATGACGATTTAACGCTTGATATTAAGTAAAGTAGTAAAAAAGATGCTACTAATGACGACGTCCATCGTAGATCTTGTTTTTCTTTTATTTTTAATGCGACATATTTTCAAAAAATGATCAGTGAAGGTGATAAACTAATGTATTTTAGTTCTACACTTTTATTTTAAATATAAAGTTGATAACTATTTACGGTTTACGTCCTAGCTAGAATTATGTGTAAACTGGTGTCATGTTTATATTGCGAGGATGTGAAATTCGATTAATTATTCTTTTAGCTATGTACACTGGCGTAGAAGAGATAAGCAATATTTTTATGTACTCTAACACTAAAAATAATGTTAACAAATGCAGTATTAAATATAATAAATTGACTTTGTTTATTCCGGAACTGTTACGTAAGTTTTGACGAGGGCGTAAGTCAAAATAGCTAAGTATGTATATATAACATAATAACTGTAAACCTAAAATAAATCGATATTTTTCAACTTATGATAATGAAATTCTATCAAGGTTGCGCTAATTCAATCAATGAACATTTTTTATTATGCATATTGAATTACATTGATCGGTAAACACCGAAAAATAAAAGGGTCGTTTGGGAAACATTAAAGTATGAAATCGACCGCAGACTGATTGATCGACGAGCGAAAACTTCGCGAAAGTCAAACAGTTAACATTGCTTAAGGTCGTTTATTGTGTAAAAGTGATCTAGTCACTTTTCAATTAATCTCAAAACGTTAAAAGGAATAAGCAATATTTGAATAATCTATGTTTTAACACGTGATATATAGAAAAGTTAAAAGTAGATACTACTGATGACGACGTCAATCGTAAATCTTGTTTTTTATTTATATTCATTTATAAATCTTTATTATTTAACTGGATGCAGTATTTCAAGATTTTTATATTTTTTTTCACTGTCTAATGATTCGAAAACTCTATTACTGGTTATTTGACATCCGACGTGTTCTTTAATTCTTACATTAAAGTTTCTACTTTTCTGCCCTACGCCCATAAGAATCTTGAAAGTCTTGACAGGTTAGTTGATATCATTCCTAGAAAATAGAACTGTGACACAACAAGTGGAATAACAAAGTTGTCAAATTTAATTTTACATTATATACTAATACTTAAGAGAAGTATACATTTACGATTTTATCGACAAAAAGTAGATAAAAGAAAAAAATACATAACATGTATAACGAATCGAGCAGACTATCAGAATAAAAGCCACTGCTTTCACCGAATGAAATTTCTTTACTTTTTTGACAGCTCTAACGAGTGAAAAAAGCTCCCAGGAAAGTGTTAAGTTTTCCCAGTGCAGTGCAGACCCCCTACACATAATACGTTTGATGTTTTCCGCAAAGAGCGCAAGTTGAAGAGCTTTTGTTTGGCGGTCCCCATGTTTTTGTTTTAGCTCCTCTTTTGTTCCACTGCAGGCCGGCCCCCATGCGCCGCACGTAAAAGGTTGTTTGTTGACCTCCCTACGGCGCGCCGCCGCTGGTCTCATTTAAAAGGTGACTTATCCGTAGGAATGTTTTGGTGAGCTGTTTTTTTAATTGATGTGATTTAGAGGGTAGGGTGTTTGGCGTTGATTAATCAAGTGACTTCTGAAATTTAGTAGGCACGAGTTGGGGAAATTAATTTGATCTGTTTTACCAGAACGAATTCCCATTAATGAAATTACACAGTGCTATTAAAAAAAACGACTGAGAAACGAAAGTGTGATCATTAATATGCAACACAGTCAATTTAAAAATGAGATTTTGAATAATATATAAAAAAAAATCTTTTTTCAAAAACACGGTTTTTAGAAGATTTTTTTTAAAATAAGGATATATTTATGAAATAAAAAAAGGATTGTGTGCAAGCCAACGGCTTGTGTTTGCGTAAAAAGTATCACTTATATTGTTGGAAACAAATAAACACATAAAAGTATCTTGTTACAATAAGCGATATGTACACATTCCAATATTTACGGAAAACAGTGTCAATAAGTTTCAAGCAAAAAAAAGTTTTTTTTAAATAAAGATTCTTTTTTATGTTGTATCCTTAAAAAAAACAAAATAAGAGCATTCACTATTATTAGCTGACAAACCATACAATAAAATATAAATAAGGAAAATAAAATAGTACGTACCAGAATTAACAAAATTTAAAATGAATCGATCCATGAATATTTCGCCAATTAAGATTTGAAACATTTTTTTCATTGGGTTTTATTGAGTTTTATACCATATGAACTTTCTCATTTAGTGTCAGGTTAATTTTGTCTCGATTTTGACAAAATGTGTTTATGTCGCTTTTAGTAACTAGATGGCTAATATGAAGGTTTCATCGTAGTTACTCGAAGCGATATTTTAACTTTGCTATTCTACTTAAGACTACTTCAAGTTCCACTAAAAATTAAAAATGAACTTCCAGAAATTTACCGCCGAATCCATCAAAAATAATAAGAAGCGATATATCGGCATAATTATTATGACCAGTATTAACAGCTAAACGACCGTGGACGCGTATTTGAGTCTTTGAAAAACAAAGGTTGCTGGCCGGCGGACACATATATGCGTATAGGTGAAGTATCTGGAAGCTAAGAAAATTAAATTATAGATATCTCAATTGCTAACAAATTATAGTGAATTAAGTAAAATTATATTTTTTGCGAATTTATCGCAAAATTTTATTTCGCCAGGTGAAATTTTATAAAAAAACGTGGGTCGTTAAGCTATCTATAAATTTTATCCACAATATGAATTTAATAAGCACATAAAACAAAACAAAAAATGACCAAAGAATGACGTTAAAATTTGTACCGAATGTATTACATTAAAAAAATCAGGCAAAATAAATAGTATTTATTTAACTATTATAATGTAATACGAATTCTTGCCAAAAAAAAGTTAACAATTGGATTTGAAAGCCCTATAAATTCCCTTCGAAATTGCAGGAAACCCATATCCACCTATGTAATGTAAGGGCATATATGCTTGGCTTAGAGGTCTACGAGTCTCTGAGACATTTGGGTATATAGTGTTGTACATAAGGGCAAACCGTCCGATCCTGCCGACTATTTATTGGCAAGGAAATACATATTTTGAGACCCTGTGGGATTCCGACCCGGGATACGCATCCAATACATTACATTCAGGGTTAATGTGATGTTCAACTGGATATATGGTGTAAGTATTATGATATTTTTTTACACTGCAGAACAAAATAGAAGTAAGATAGGGTAAAGCTGTGATTGTAAAATAAAATAGGTGAATAATACCGTCTTGATAATATGCAATTCAATTGTAAATATAACATTTCGACCGTGGAAAGGAAAAAGGACGTAACCCTCAGTCTTTCCAAAACAGTTTTTTTATAATCAAAATATATACAACTTGAAACACGTTTTATCAAAAGGATGGAAGCTGAAAATGCCGAATTAGTATCTAAATTTAGCTATTAAAGTTTGGAAATGAAAGGTTTGTGAAAATCGCAACCAGAAAAAAGGACCTAAAAAAAGGTTTATCTTGAACAATTTATTAAATTAACCTAAAGCTAAGTCGATAAAAAACTAGTTCATCAGTCACCGTGCACTTCATGTTGTGTATATTTCATAATTTGCTTTTAGCCTAAAATTATCAAAAAACGTTTTTAGTGTCTCCTTTAAAATTTGTGGGTTACGTCTTTTTTCCTTTCTACAGTCGATATAATATGGCGAATTGGCGTCAGCTGTAATTCCATGTACATACTATCGTTCTCATTTGAAACAATAAACATTTTTTTTTTACATTTCTATTATATTTGGTTATTTTTTTGTGTAGTTGTATTATATAATACAAAATATCGATAACTCAAAATACTGCGCATAAAATTCACAATGCTGATTACTAAATGTGTCTAAGGAATGGAAAATGATTTTGACTTTCAGCTAGCTCATTAAAACGAAAATATAGGTGAATATTATTTTTATGTCAGAGAAGCTTTGTCGGTGGAGAGGTTCATTTTTATCAAGAGACGGAATAAGTTCAGGAGACAATTTAAAAGGAAACACACTTTCAATATTTGGCTTGAATAAATACAATGGCACACCTGCTATCCACGCAAATTCGACGGGGACGAGACGCTAGAAGTGAATTTAGACTTCCTTTTCTATTACAGAGATCTCAAGACGTATCATAAGAGGGGCACTTATTATTAAGAAATAATCTAAAATAAAAACAGTCTACTAATAATCTCACAATGTGAATATAATTAAAATATGTTTTTGATACAAATATGTATTTTTAAACCCAAAAGATAAGCAAGAAATATGTTACATAAATTAACATCTATAAAAGTAAAATTTTAAACATAACGGTAATGTTAGACTTGAGTGATATTAAGTTTATTTATTGAATTTCGATCATTCAAATTGATTAAAATCTTAAGCTTAGATAAGCTTAAGTATACCAAAATATTTTTAAAAGGTAAATGATGCCTGCCTGTACGGACAGTTTTTATAAATTGATTTTTCAATCGATTTATGAATTTCTGTTCAAAGGCATGGGTGTGTGTGATGTCTTGAAATCCCCCCTCTCACCCATCCTATCCTACGAACGGGGCGTATCGAGAGCGATTAGCTTACCACTAATCCTGTCCTAGCCCCTATCCTTCTATCCCTACTCTCTTTGGAAAAAGAGAGGTTGAGCAACTGAGTAACAAGCAGTTCTCGTAGAAACACTTCTGTTGAGATAAACTCCATTAGGAGTCCATATGCTCCACATTGGGAGCGGACATGGTTAAAAAAAAAAAAAAAAAAAAAAAAAAAAAAAAAAAAAAAAAAAAAAAAAAAAAAAAAATGATGCCTAAATTTTACAGAAAGATGGTATCGAAAACTTAAAAATAAATAAAGCAAATAAAAATTCCGGTGTAATTATACTATAAACAAGTTTCACTAGCGGGTTTTTGATTGATATTCTGATTTTATCTCCCTTAACTAATACTTCGGAAAAAGAATGACGTAACAAACTCAGAATAGTCGCCACCATAAAGATTTGTATACTGAGTTCATTTTGTGCCGTAAACGGCCCGAAAATTCAAATTCAATTTAAAGTAAGCATGATTTAAAAACAGTAATAAATTAACAAAATTCTCTACAAACAACAAGCTACATTTATTAACATTGATATTTTACGTTGCTATTTATAACAGGCTACATATATAAATTGAAGATTTTTAGTTTTCACTATTTCAAATAATAGGACGGCTTTTAAAGATCTGTCAAGCTTATCAATCATACACAAACAACCAAAGCCACGAAGGTCTTATATAAAACAACAAACAAACAGCCCAACGGCCAATAGGCTTGTATAACACGCGATGAAAATGGAAAGTCGACTTAGGTTATTTACCCACGTATTTAATGGTTATTATATAATTTAAAAAAAGTGAAAAATGTGGGTTGGGCCGATTGTTTTTTGAACCCCTCATATATGGTTATTATATTAAAAAATGTACCTCACAATACGGAAAGCTATTTTTTGTAGAAATTCAATGTCGTATCTGATAAATAATTGCAGTTTTCAATGAATTAGATTTTGAACGAAAATAATATATGACGAGAAATAAAATTAGTTTTTTAGAATTTCCGGGCCGTGTGTTGAGAGCGTCTGTTTTCAATTGAAGCGTCTAAAATCGTATGCGAAGACTCCATTACAAAGCGGGAACAGTTTGCTTTGGGTGGCTCAGATTCTGAAAAAGGTGGAATTTAAATCAAGACAACTAGATTGCGTTCACCTCTAGCGGAGTTTGAAAAAGTGAAGACCGAGCAGCCGCGGAGTTAAGGAGATTTTTATTCAGGGTAGTTGGAGCGAACCGAGGTGACACAAGCGACGAATGATTAGGTTATTGAAATAGTTCGCAGAAGCAATTTGGTTGACTTTAAAGCAACTCCGCATGTAAAGCGAACTTTTGAAGGAGATCCGTAAACGTATTTATTCAAGACACTGTAAAGTGACAACATCTTTATCTCTTAAATCGCTCTCGGAGATATTGTTTGCTTTTCGATGTTATTCTTAAATTTGAAAGAAATTTCTAACGTTTTGTTCTTAAAAGAAGCATGTGAAATACTGATAAAATATTGTGAAGAAGGAAGTGACATTGCCAGAGAAGTTTTATTTGTAAAACAATAATCTAGAAAGTTCAGTTGAATTTGAATTGTCGAATGATGGGTTAGTTTTGATAAGAAACATAAAAAACATTGTTTATTTTTAGGCAGCGAAATGATAAAATATTTTTGGTGGATTCAGCGGTAACTTTGAGGAAATTCATTTAAAGGTAAAGGACACTTTGAAATACAAAAAAAATATCATAGAATCTCGATCAAAAACAAAGTATAATAATTATGATCGTGACTATACTGTAGCGGTTACCTAACCACCAGATTTGTACTAACTCTATACTTTCTATCCGTATCCGTACAGGTTGAGCAAATGAGTAATAAACAGTTCTGTTAAGATAACTCCAAAGTGTATTAATTTCAAAAGCAGTTGCTACGGAAGATTCGTAATAAAACAAATAAAAAATTGAATGTTTCTAATATTTTTTGTAAAAGATATTATTTATATTGTCCAAATTCCAAATTATTCAAAGTGCTAACCAGAAAACCAAATCATCGATCAAGCCCAGGTCAAGGCTGGTAGTACAAGCCTGCCAATAATTGTCAATCGCTTCTGTCAAAGTACGGACATAAATCAGCCGAAGCTTGTCTTTACTCTTTATGCTTTGACCGGCCAATCAAATTGACTGGAAATTAAAAGGGGAAAGTGATTAAAGCCTCCGGGGACTACATACGAACTTTTTCGAAGGGTTTTAAGCTCTGATAAAGGAATACGGACCATACGGATTTGAAAGCCGTAATCCACATTGATATCCGGGAAAAAGTTAATTCTATAAAAGAAATAGTAATTTGGGTATTGAATGATGAAGTTTTCAATGATATATTAGAAAAGATACGCCAGTAATTTAATAGATAATGATTACATACAAAGTTTAGGTTTATATATAATATTGTATTAATCATCTCTAAGGTCTAATCAAAATGTAGTCAAGCATTCAATGGGACACAAAAATAAAATGATGGGTTTTTTTGAGTAATAACTATTAAAAATGATTGTGTTGATAAGAGAAAATTTTTAAAATGAAATTAACGAAAGATACTCGTTAAAAGATACAAAAAAATGAAGATTGGATCCCCGAGTTTAAAAAAATCGTATTATTTCAAAACAAAAACAGCATTGTGATATAGAAAATCGTATAAAAAGTTAATTATACAAAATATTATTGATATGTATTTTTTAAATTAAAAACAATAATACAACTTATCACTACTTGGACTGGACATAAATCGCTTTCATCGCTAGAAATATTTGACTAGTCTTATGAGTTAAAAAAAACAAATCTAATTGAATTTCTTACTTTTAGGATATCTGTTATTCGCTTCTGTGTTTTTTGTCTATGGGAATCATGTAAGAACAAATAATAAGTATAATATTTAATATATAATATTATAGTATTTGTTATTTTTAGTAAGCCGTGTTAACTGAAAATCGTGTAAAAACAGTGTGCCTGTTCAATCTTGAAGTTATATGAATAATTATTTTAATTATATAAATTAAGTTCATTCCCACAAGTTGTGTCCCTAACGACCCGGGTTTCACGATTCGACATTTTCAGGCGTTCAAGTGCACGGGTGAACTTGAACTGACGTTAGTGACAAAACTTGTGTGAATGGACATAATTTGAACGATCCAAATTTAATACTGAAATTCCACCGAGTACCCTCAGTCGAAATCTTAAATTTTATTTATTTTTTAAACTTATTTTTTTCTATGTCATGGTATTTGACAGAACATGTTTTACTATGAATGATAACAAGATTATTAGATAATTAAAATATTTTTATAACATTTATTGAATAAATTAATTTTACACATCAAACAATCAATGTGATTTGTATATTCGAGTTATTAGAAGTTTAAAAATTAAACATATTTAAATTGAATAAGCTAAAACAATAATTTCATTATTTTGGAGCTTTACTATGCACTTAAGGTTGAAGTAATCCGTGATCAATACTTACAGGTGCGCAGTAGAAATTGCAAATTGTGTACTAAATATGGAATGTTTCAGGTGGGAAATAGCACACTCTGACAGACCACGACAACTTTCTGGAGAGATATTCCAAGTTCTGTGTGCTTTATACGTCAGGAATTTATTTGACGACGCCGCAGGAATTTTAGGCAGGCACGTGTGACGAACCAAATTACCGGGAAGGGTTATAATATTACACGTCTACTATACATTCGATACAATACAAAATTGACATCACCTGTGGTGCCGTTATCTTTATGAAACATTATGATGTTGAAGAAATGAATTTACATACTAAAAGACATTGAACTTTAAAAGTATATTTAGAAGGACACAAGAGCTAAGCTTCCAAACTAAATTTTTCAAGTCCAACTACATACTGGCAAAGTTAAATGATAAAAAAACAGTTTGTTTGTGGTTAATAAATATAAAATAAGTCTGGTATGTTTTGGACATTTGATTGCTAGTTTTTTTAAAAGTATTTTTTTTTACCATGTCCTCTCCCAATGTGGAGCATACGGACTCCTAATGGAGTTTATCTCAACATAAGTGTTTATAAAATAACTGCTTGCTACTCAGTTGCTAACCCTCTCTTTTTCCAAAGAGAGTAGGAATAGAAGGATAGGACCAAGACAGGACTAGTGGTTAGCTAATCGCTCTCGATACGCCCCGTACATAGGATAGGATGGGTGGGAGGGGGGAATTCAAGACATCACATACATCCATGTATTCGAATAGAAATTCATAAATCGATTGAAAAATCAATTTTTAAAAATGTCCGTACTGGGATTCGAATCCATGAACTCCGTAACCGAAGCCAACGACGTTGACCACTCCACTACACAGGCGGCATAAAACTGCATAATAATAATTTTTGATTACTAGATGTTAAAAAAGTGCAAAAACAAAATGCAATCTTTTGAAATACAAATTTATGGTATTAAATAATTAAATAGGTTGTTCGTTGCCAACATTACACAATAATTCGAAACGGCCTAAAATTATTTCTTTCATACATTTCAATTGTGTAGTAAATAATTTGTAATTCTTTAACAATCTGAAAGAGTCATATAAAATTAAATTTGATAACTTTGTTAAAAACTGTGTAACACGTATAAACCTTACAATGTTCTGTCTGATGAAGCACGTGTCACAGTTTGCAACACAGCAAATGGAGTAACAAAGTTATCAAATATAATTTTATTCTAAAAATGAATTTTCACAAAGTCACCGAATCCATGGAAAATATGAAAAAGTCATGTTGTGGAATGAAACTAATGACGAAATCAAGAAACTAATATTATATATAGCTACTACGAAAATACTCCGCAGTACTGAGTCTTATGATTTCATTATCAAATGCATGCTGAAATTATATAACTTTCATCAATTATAATAATCGTTAATTTCTTCTTTTGAGTTTTGTATAATAATTCGTTATGTTTATATTATGGATGTTAATATATATATATTAATATGATGCCTACAAAGTCTTTCGTTCTGAGCACCGATAGAATTCAATTCAAATGTTCTCAGAAGACATCGAGCGAGTTTAATTCGTTTCAAATTGATTTAATCGATAATGATTGATGATCGAAGTTGATTATTCAAACAATATAAAATAATTATTTGATGAAATTAACGGAAAAGTAATAATTGCGAAGACTTTCTAAATAATGTGGTAACACGATTCGATGAAATTAATCAAAATTTAATTATATTAGAAATTCAATACGAAAACCAATTTGTTTCTATATTTAAACTCGCGAAGCTCTAAAGCTTCAGTCGTGAATTTCTAAAGAAGAGACTGAGTTGATTTTGAAATGTCAAAAGAATTATTTGAAATGGCAATGGAGTAAGCATTTGCGTCGATACTGTGTTGGATATATCAGGGCTGCGAAGAGTCTATTAAAAACTAGACTCCAACTCCAACGCCAAAAGAAAAAAATAATATTATGTAACACAATTAAATATTCTTTTTATGGTTATTTGAAAGAGATTTTTTCCAGACCAGCAGCAAAGTAGTTAACAACGTTTATTTCGGTTACGGTGTTCATGGTTTAGAACTAATGTAGCGATCGGATTTGTGTTCGAAAGCTTAAGTGTCTGTGATGTCAACATAGCCTCCCAACCATCCGAAACTGAGTCGTAGTAGACTTGTACTAACTTTAACATTCAATTCAATATATATTTTTTTTTACAAAAAAACAAAAGTTCAGTGACTAACAAGCTATGAATCTAAAACAACTTCAGTTGAGATATGTTCCATTACAAGACAACATGCTTTACATTGAAAACGAACATAAAAAAAGTTGCAGAGTCATCAGCGCATCGAATCCTTGATAAGCCACTTTTGATAATCTATTTTTTAACCAATCTATGGATTTATGTTTGATTTCATATGTATTTGATGTTAACATATATTCCAGTACATCCAATACTGATAACAAGGCAGAGAGAAGGACTTTCTAACTAAAACTATTCTTTTAGCACGATCATTACATTCTCTTGCATTCTCCCGAAATAGAACCCGAGTGAGTGATAAACTAGGTATTCTTGGAAAACAGATATATATATATATGTATAACGAACGTCTTAAAAATAGCGAGTGATAGATTTATTTGGGCAGCGTGTGTGTTGTTTCCTCTCGTGAATTCTAAAAAAATATCCAAGCCGTCAACTCTCTTTACAAACGCGTTATCAAATAAATGCTGCAAAAATAGTTCTCAATTATTTTAAACAAACGACGATTTTAATCGACCATTTTATAAATATTCCGTCTATGGTCATAACACCCTTAATCCACGACTCCAACGTAGAATCTACAGCCCTGGGAAATATACAAAAGCGATAGGCTCGATAAGTGAATCTGGAATAGATTTTTACAAGATTGTTATGTCTAGTTTTGACATCGCTTTTAATCAAACAGCTTTTGTTGCTAACGTTATTTAATTACTGGTATTTTGTGGAGTAAAGCTGTTTATTTCCACGAAAGGCGGTATGATTTTTGACAATTTAATTAAGTCTGTACTTCAGAAATACCGTACAGAATGGAATCAGGAGCTACACTATAGACGGTAGCTATTTGAAAAAGCTTTACTAGTAATTTTGAAGACATCATTCAATATTGTTATTATGTACAATATAATATGTTAACAACGGTATAATTTACTCCCCATTTTCTGAAATAAGTTAAAAGCAGGTCTAGCTTAACGAGACATCGTTAAGTATGCATTAAATTTACTCTAGCCAGATTGTAATAATAAAATATTTAAGTCACAGAATTTAACTGAAAAACAAAAACGTTTCTTTTGTTATTGATTCTATTCTTTTTGTAATAAAGCTCAGATGCGGTTTAATTATTACATGCAATGTAGCATTATAAATTATAATTCCTTGAATTAAAAATACATTATAATTTATTGTTAGTGAGTGACCACTCTAACTAAATTGTTGTTTGAGGCTATTGCATATTAGTATTAATTATTTGTTAAGAAGTATATTTCAATTATAGTCAATTTAGTGCCACTTATTCAATTTTTTTTATCTTCATGAGTATTTTTTTCATATTTTTATTACTATTAGGGTGTTCACTGTCAATACTTGGCGAAAAGACATTATATTAAGAAAAAAACAATATTTTTATGTACTTATTTCCACTTTCATTTATCAAGACTAGGGCATCCAATCCCGGGATCCCGTTCAATTTTCTGATCCCGAAATTCCGGGATGAGATGGGCGCGATCCCGGGATTTCGGGATTGAAAAATTTTGAGCAAATTTACACGAAATTGGCAAATTGAAGATTTCAAATTCCTCGGTGAGCTAAAAAAAAAAAACGAGTTTTCGTGAGATTCTGGGAAAAAGTACATCAAATCGGGGATTTCAAATTCCTCGGTGAGAAAATCTCAATCCCGGGATTCAAAATAAATCAATCCCGAAATCCCGGGATTGAAAAAAGGCTTCGGGATTGGATACCCTAATCAAGACCAGGACCGGTTATGGACCAAGGATTGACGATCATCAAAGTGCTATTTTCAATAAATGCTAAGCATTCTGTTCTATAATAAAGATTTTAATTAATAATAGGGTAAAAATATCAACGTATTTAAGTTCTACAGTTGTTAATATTTTTTATGCGTTGATAGCTATTTTGGCTTTCACCATCGTTATAACTATTTCTGAAAGCCGAAATAGCTATCAACGCATAAAAATTATTAACATCTGTAGAACTAAAATACGTTGATATTTTAACCCTATTATAATGGAGTTCAACCAAGTAAATGCCATATCAGTAAATAAGATTTTAATTGATAGCGTCTATATTAACATTAATGGTCAAAGTTACATAATAATTTGATTTTTATTCACACTTTATAGTGCGATTAATGCAGTAGTATAAATAAATTTAAGTAGTCAAAATAAGATTAAATTTGCTTTATCACACTGTGCGGTTATACTTTTATTAAGATTCCTATAACAGCATATTATATCATTTAATTTCATATATGCGTACATTTTTGGTGCAAAAAATTGCTTGCACCGTATGAAAAATATGTTATTCTAAAAATTCCCGTTGATTAGAATATTAAAAAAAACTTTTACAACTCTCAAACCTGATTGATTTCCTTACATGTCGGACTCAAACGCTTATGTCTGTAGGTGATTTACGCCTGTCAATCAACTTACCTATAAAAAAAGAAAAAAAATATATATTAGAATCATATTAAATATATTGTTTAATTCAACTGCTTATGTTATGTGCTCAACTCCACTGAGATGATTTGAAAATCTTATTAAACTAGCGTATGAAAAGAAAAACCGGTCACGATAATATCAAATAAATGTGGAAAACGTACAAATGATTGTTTTATTATTAGAATATAATATCTCTCCAACGTGTATTGACAATGAACAACTAAAAAGTGTTTCTTATTTAGAAAAGTTGTAGTATACGTGACTGACATCTCCATTTTGTGTATTTATTTGTATTCTGACACTAACAATATTTAAAAATAATAAATGACGATGATACTTTTTGAAATAAATTGCAAGTTATTTAGGAGTGTTTTTATATGATAGAAGAAGATGCAAAAAATGTAGAGTATGAAGTCAATATGGGAAAATGCGATAGTGAGCAAATTTTTAAGAGCGTATAAAAAAAAAAATACGCAAAGAATGTTAAGATTTGCGCTTCAAAATAACTATAAATAAAATCTGTTTCCGGATAGATTTTTGTACAATGAAACACATTCGATTATGTAATTTGAGCATCTTTTAGAAGTTTACTTATATTTAATGTCTTAAATATATGCATACAAACTCTAATTTTACCCGATTTTAAAAGAACACATTCCGCTAAAAAGAAAAGATACTATATTTTTACAGACATTATTTTTTCCAACACGATTCCCAAAAACACAGAAGCAGAAAACGGATTTCCTAACAACAACAAACTCAACAAGACAGTAGTAACAGACAAAAGGCGTCATTAAATCATAGGTTATAAGACATTTCAGAATTTTTTATCGATGAAAGCGAATTATGTCCAGGCCTTCTTCAAAATTCCCGTATATAATAATGTATTGAAAGAATAATACTAGTTTCCTACTTAATATATATATTTAAATTATTTTGTGTAATTAAATTATGACGTTTTTTACACGATTTTTAAAATTCAGGTAGAACACCAATTTTTCGATGAATTCTATTATTTTTACGCTGTTTTTTGTAGAACGTATCAACCGTGTAAAAAAGTGTTGAGTATACATAATTAAATTGCATACAAAGAAGTTCAGAGGCCGAAAATTCAGATATCATATTTTCACGGAGTACAACAATATTGCAATTTGAAAGTAGATATATTATTATCTAAAGAATTTTCACATCATACTGTTATAAATTACGTTATCCATTCATTCCAGTCTTAAAATAAAGCTGTTTTTGTATATAGCAATTCCTGTTATTATGCCCTCGATATACAATATACATAATCATATTTCGGAAAACGGGCAGAGGAGAAGACGACGGCGAAAAAAATTAAAGTCCCGGGCAAAGGTGAAATATGGGCCGCGTTAGTCATTTTTAGAAGCGCTCTCTCTACCCTTCAAATAAGCTCATTTCGTGAAGACGACTGATAAGCTGCAGATTAAATTTGGCTTTAAAAATACTCACAATTTATGTGAATTTCGTCGGGATAATTAGCCAAGTTAAAATAATATCGAAAAATAAATACACAACATTCCACAATATCAAAAAAACAAGTATGCAAATAGATGTATTACAAATCAAAAAAATAATCCTCAAACAAAATTACATTGTATTGATTGGATCAGCATTAACTTGGTAAAACTCCGTTTTAATAAAGCAAACAATGTAAATTTATTTTAATTCTACAGTTACTATTTTTTTTATATATAGTTGACAGCTACTTCAGTCTAATATCCTCAATCAGTGGCGGCCGGTCAATGTGGCATTGGATTAATACACCCCTTGTATATACAGGGGCGGTTATATTTCATGAAATAATATTAAAACATTTATACCATTCACTCATTTAAAGTCTTCATGTATTTATTGTCTATAATAAATATTTTAGAAAATAGTATTGTTGAATATTATTTCATGAAATATAACCGCCCCTGCATATACAAGTGGTGCATTGATCCAAAGCCACATTGATTGGCCAACACTGTCCTCAATAGAACTGACTTTACAGCTCCGGAAAAACATGAAGTCAATTTATTAGATTTAAAACTGCATTTTTTAATATATATAAGAAGCAATTTTACAGAAAACGAAGATGCATTGAATATCTTTTATAAGCTAGTAAATATAGCAAAGTTAATGAAAGTTTAAACATAGTTCTGAAGAGGGCGCAAAGCCGAAATAACCATCAATTATATATATATATATAAACAATAATAACTGTAAAACAAAAAAAAAACAATGATATGTTTTGATCTTTATCAATTTATTAGTTTAACACGTTCGCTGTTCAAAAGTACGTCAACATTTACGCCGCGCTCTTTTCAGAGAAATTCAGATATATTATGGTACCTTTTTACATCGATATATACCGAGGCGCACTCGAACCGACTTAATCGTGAGAATTTTTTAGTAGTACTGATCCGTTAGGATGTGATAGTGGTTATTTTGGTAGATTTACAACGGCGCTGGAGTTATTTTGTTTGATTATATGTACATATTTTAAGATTTGTCCGTAACATATACGAAAACAGCGTCTCTAGAGAAACAATATGTTAACTAAAAAGCGAACGGTACATTCATTGTTATTGAGATATAAAAACATTAACAAATTTTAAAAATATTCTTAATATTTATTTTAAAGTTGACAATACAATGAAAAATAAATATGCCTTTTATGGAATGTTTTAGTTTTAAAAAAATGTAAATAATGTATGTATTGGATAAAAGTATATGCTGGAAGGTGTATTATTTTAAGTATATATATATATTTTACAAAATAAAACAGCAGGTTATTGCTTAGTGATACTGGGTTTTAGTAGGATAAAACGTTATTTTAATAATTCGAAGCTTACGCAAAATGTAAAAAAAAACACTGAAGAGATAGTAATATTTATTGACATGAGCTTCACGATGAAGCCTAACGATATGTATACTTTATAAGCCGCTCATGTACGTTAAGCTGAGCTATAGTCGACTATGCTCCGAGTGGTACGGCCACTTCGCTTGATGGATAACTCAGAAAAGGGTAAATTAGTTCCAAAAAGAAAATTCTTTACATACTTCTAGATAATGTGGCAATTTTCCAACTTTGCACACTGCTTTTTTCCGTGTTGTTTTTGCGGCGTTCTTTTTGGCGGCGCCCTAACAGTATTATTATTCAAAGGTTTTTGCAACTATAATATACCAAACGTGATACACGAGACCCTTCTGAGAAAAAAATATAAACATGGCCCTAAAGTTTTCCAAAACATGTCAAAAGTGAAATGTGTTGCATTAATCAAGATAACAACATATGCTACCATTACAACTAAAATTATCGTATTCTACATAAATGCGAGGTTCATAGAATGAAACAATACTTTTAAGTTATATTATTGTAATTGTTACTTCGATAAAAATGTGTGAGAAAAATCGATCTACAATTAATCACTTTCATCGTGTATACTTGATAACTATATGAAACTACTTATGCACGAATAAGGCAGAATTAACCTCAAAGAGAAACGACATCATCGACAACAGATCCCTATATCTCAACACAAATGTCAAAATGAAGAATCAATGCATGTTCTTTGGCTTCGCGAGGAATACGACCAGGGACCTTCTGATCGCTTACATGAGTACTTTTTATTACGCTCTTGCTATTGAAAAGAATGCCGTTGATTTATCAAGTTGAAATGTGGTAAAAAAAGCGTTGTCACCTCGGTTGGATCAATCAAATTTAAAATGTATAACTTATTTCATTAAAAATATCTAAGAAGTCTTATATAGAATTTTTACATAGCAATATTAGCTTTCAATAGATTTATTTTCAGTGGAATAATTAAGTGAATCTAGAATTTTGGCGACTTTATGATGTTAAACTGTCTTCATATACTTATTTGCAAAGCTCTTTATATATTGATATTGAAGAAAATAGTTAATTCACCGTTGGATTTATATTATACTTATAGAAACATTCGTTGATAATAGATATAACGCATAAAAAGCGTATTGTTTGCACCAAGGCAACACTGTTCAGTCAAAAAGTAGTCAATCTAAGAAAATATATTAAATTATTAATTGCGAAGAGATAAACCATAAAAGCAGGGTTGCAGTTACAAGTTTTTGAGGGTAAATGTACACGGTGGAAATTACTTGATAGTAAAAAAAATGTTACAAAGAAAAAGAAAAGTTACTTGAAGTGTTTTGAGAACGAAGAGAATACGTACTTTGAAATTACGACTGCACTATCAAAAAAATACGGAAACCGTCCCCTGCAAATGCACGCAAAACCAGCGCCTTTTCAACTATTCTAAAAATGCAAAAAGGTTTATTACTGAATAAATGATTCTAAATTGTCACGTAAGAATTTCAGGTATTGACACAAAGATGTGTTTAATTAATATCTTTTTGATCAATAGGCTTATAGGATTTTTTTCGCTTCAACATAAGTTTCAACTTAAAATAATATAGCTGATCACACTTTCCCAAATTGATAACCAGAACAATCTAGATTCTAGGCCATGGAATTATTTCAACTACGATGAGCTCAGCATGCGGATCCACAAATTCGCGATGACTTAACGACATTTTAGAGTTGGTCGTAAAACGCGTCATAAAACAAGTGTTTTGAAACAAAAACACGAGACGACATCACGCGCTTTTCTGGCTGTATGATAAAAAGCATTACGGAAAGTTTGAAAAGCAGCGAACGCAGGGATCGATTTCAAATAAAAATCGCTGATATAAATTTAACTTTTTTTTATTTTTAAACAAGCTTCCGGTTAAATTGCTTTCCGGTTGTAAAGACGGATAATAAAACGCGGGAACAATATCAGAGCTTTAGTGCGAGCTCCCAGCAAATCCCGACATGGGAGAGATTTGGCAGGGAAATTAAAATGTTTATAGATTTGTTGGCTTAGTGAAAGCGTAACGATGATTGGAAATAAAACAAAGTAATTTGAATAAGTACAAGGAATGCAAATTAAATTTGTTTTCGACGAAAAGCTGTCTTTAAAATGCTTTTTAAGATCCTTTCTACAATATATCAAATAAAAACACTGAATTGAAAGAGGCCCTTTTCTTTTTGTCAGAGAATATAACCGGCAGTATATATATATACACATATACATATTTTAAACAGCGCCATTAATTATTTCTGAAAACAAGGAATCGATACGAAAAGGAAACCGTTTTTAAGGCTTTATTAAGAAAACGACATTTTGTTTTCATTATTGCATACATAGTCCGTATTATATTTATTCTTATCCTTGATTCATGTATGGCAAAGAGTCGCTATTTGATTTGAATAATAAGACTCTATACAATGTCAATAATTTTAACGATACATTTAGTACTTATTTGTTGACTTCTTTAACCAAGGTTTTAATACGTGAAATAAAAGTTCTGATTGGAATTTTGAAGTCTTCAACTTTAACTTACAAAACATACAAGCCTTTATATGAAGTGACATAATAATGTAAGATTTAATTAAATATTATATTGCGCCGTACAATGAAATAAAGACTTTAACAATTTAAAACTCACTTAATAAAAATATACTTTACTTTTTTATAGTATAAAATAAAAGTACAGTATTGCTTATACTGTTTACACTATATTTAAGAATTTCTTCGTATATTTAGACTATTGACTTGTTAAATTTATAATCGATAAGTTTTCAAAAAAAAAAACAGTGAAATAAAACATTATTAAAAACCTAAGGACATAAGTGGACGTTATTAAAGTTTTAAATGTAAGTACATACTAAAAAAGACATGACGTTGAATTTTTCGCTCATTACCAAAAAATAGATCCAGCATTACATGCATTTTTGAAATATCGTTAAACTTTTCTGGCAATGTTGATAGTGATGCTCGGACGAGGAATAAAAACGTAAAAAGTGCATGCAATAAAAACTTCATTACACTGAAAGTTTATATATTGGTCGGGCGAAAACATTTCATTTTATAACCAGTTTTATTGCTAAGGGTTAATTCTAGAAATGAAATACCTTCAACGAACACAAAGTAATCAAATCGCGGGTAAATTAAATTATTTCAACGGCTCGAACATGTGTTGCTCGAATACTACCCTATCAAGCACATATTTTATGGTATCTGGCGATATTACGTATTTCAATTTAAAAAGGAATTAAAACCCTATATAATTTACGATTGATAGAATAAAATGCTGTATCTGATATTCTCTTCCAACTGGAAATGGGTTTTTAATGGATTTCAGTTAATGAATAAAGAGTCAAACAATGAAGCTTTAATTGCTAATTGTAGAGTTTATCAACAATATTAACAACATTAACGGAAAAGAGTAATGGAAATTGAAAGATTACTTGATATAATTTAAGATTTCGACTGAAGGCGCTTGGTGGAATTTCAATATTAAATTTGAATCGTTTAAATTATGTAAATTCACACAGATTTTGTCACTAACGGCCCGGGTTTCGCCTTTCGGCATCTTCAGGCGTTCAAGTGCACGGGTGAACTTGAACTGACGCTTAGTAAATAAATGTTTCGTGTTTATATAATAAATAAATGTATCATTGAGTTTAAAGCCATTGCTGGCGAAAAGGATAAGCCTATGGGAATGCCCACAGACTTGTGTAGTGAGTAGTTTTAGTGCTTGAACTTGTTAGTATATAATTTGAACGATTCAAATTTAAAATTACTTGATTGTGAAATTGTATAGATACTGAGTTATACAGTTACCGCAGCCGAGTGGATATTAATTACTGCTCGGTTGCACGGTCAAGGGTTCAAATATGCAAATAGATGATTTCATTGATTTATGGATTGAGGATATAAATGCAATGATATTTATTGTATTTTTAATTCTACTAAATATTCGATCATTAAAAAGTGCGTAAAAATAATTTCAAAGATTTTGAAAACAAAAGGTAGTAGGCGACTAACTTAAATCCAATTCAAGTTAAGCATTTTCTTTCAATGCACTATTTGAAGTTATTAACTTTGTATACATAGCAATAATGAAGTTCGTAATTCGTTCGTAATACAGTTTTTTCACAAGTGATCAATATGTAATTAGGCAACGATAATCTACCATGGCATACGTATTGTATGACTGCCGATGATGTGATTATTCCCAACGAACTGAGAAGGCGATTCAAAAATAAACAAACACATGTAATGTTCACAATTCTTATTAGTGACATGGCAAATATTTTATTTTAGCGGAGCGCGGAATTGAATTACCGAAAGATTCACTGGAACGGAAGGAAATCTTGAATAGTAAAAAATCTTGCAAAATAAACAACGTTAACAAAACGTAGATACTTTTCAAGAAAACAGAAATGGTTTTGTTTGATTTAAAGCTTTATTTAAAGAAAAAGCTTGGGATGAGAAAAGAAAAATGGTGTCGACAAAGGTGGGAGATTTTTCGTATATTGCGTAAAAAATTCTGCTGTATCTACAATGTATCAAAAATTGAGCACTTTGGATGATACATAAACAATACTCATAAAAAAAATCAATATGAATTGATGAATAAAACATTTAGATGGTATATTTTATTGCTATTCAGAAAGCACCGAAAAGGTGACGGCTTAAAATTTTCTGCAAGTAAAAAAATCAAGGTTCATAGAATTAGAAAGAAGAAAACATTTAAGTGATTGTACCGGACCGGTTTCGCTCATTGCGAGCATTGTCAACTGATAATAAATATAATTTAACAGTGTGCTATTTACACAAAAATAAATTAAAATGAAAAGGTATAAGCAACAATTGACATTGAAGAGGATTTACAAATTACAGTATAAGTGATTCTATAGAATTACACAAAATTAACACCTCTAACATATAATTTGAAAAATCCGCTTTAAGCCGGATATGATGGGAATGACGTTGAAATACCCGATAAAGACGTTTGCAGTGTTGTTTTTGAGTGAACACAGTCATTAAACATATATAAATTCTTTCCATTCGGGAATCTTACACTGATTAAAAATTAATCAACATAAAAATAATTTGTCTTCAAAATGTTTCTAGCATCATATTTTAAAAATAATAATATCGGATGAAATTTGTTTTTTTTCCTAAATATTAATGAACTCTTCAAAATTGCTTGTGGAAAGGACGTGATTATGATTAATATTTTGAATAAAGCGTAGATACAAATCAATGTCTCCAGGCAATGTAGAAATCGGTTAATGATAATTTCACCATGAAATAATATTTTCCCATGGGAAGATAAGTGTTTCCCGTAACATTACTATTATATTAGGACACAAAACTTCTGCATTAACTATTTGATATAAATTTTTCAACAAGAAAAGTCGGATAGAAGACATTTTAAAGTCATTACGTGAACTGTTTTAAATCGACAAACGCTGGCCAAATGTTGCTTGATTTAAGCTAACAAAGTACGCACCGAAACTAATATTCCGCGCAACGCGCCATTATTTAAATGCCTTTGAGATGTTAATTTCGGATCAAGCTAACCTACATATATAAAAGAAAGCAGCAATTAAAAATACCTGGCAAGTACGTGGCGATATCAAATGACATGATCGATCATCGAGAACGTCGTTGTCGAGTTTTTACCAGGCAAAAGAACAAAGGCACCTTGGGTTCACTTTGCGTGTCTTTGATGACTAAAAAAACGAATATTTAACGCGTGCATAAGTAAGTTGGGTGGAATACTTAACATTTTACAATTCTGAGCAATTATTATTGTATTCTGGTTAGTGACAGTATCGCAGAAAATAATCTGTAAGTTTATAAAACTGGGCGATATATTTTTTAGTTAATTGTTGACCTCTTTGACCCAAGTTTGGGGTAATGATTTTTTGTGCGTGAATTCACAGAAAGAAAATAAATTTCAAAGAAACGAATTTACGACGATTTACACGCACGCTATTGAAAAGTAATAATTCAATGGTTTAATTAAAAGTAAATAATTTTACCGTACATAAATATAATATAATTAAATTAATTATAAGTGTAAAAAAGTCTAACGTAGGGTTTGAAAATGATTAATAGGGTAAAAATGGAATCGTATTTAGTTTTAATGTTATAAGTTGATAGCTATTTCGGCTTTCGCCATTGTCAGAACTATGTTTAAACTAACATATTGCTCAATTATATATACTGGATCCGAACAGATACACAAAACATCTTGTTATTCACACTAACATCCTTTAATATTCTTCTTTTTCGTTGATCGTATTATTTACTGTTATGTAACGTTTTTATTTCCACCACGCCAAAATGAAGTTTTCGTTGTTACCATTCGATCGCTTTTAATCCTTCCATGTGATACCAGTATGTATTTTTTTAATTCCGACAAATACTGATATGTAGAACTATCTAATAAATAGTACCCGGTGGACATTCAGAACTTGGGAACCCATCGGTTGGAAGAAGAGGTAAGCAGGGTTGAATATTTCCGGAGGTATTATCGATATTAAAACCAATTAAAAAATATAATACACTGAAAATTTTGTTTAATTCATAATTCACGGTTTTCGCGAAATAATAAAAAAATGTGCATTTAATGTCGCTAATTTTGTCAAAATTTACTTTTAAAACTCAGTCTTTTAATACCAATAAACCCTAATGTATAAAGTAGATTTTTTAAAAATTATTGATGTTATTAAAGTATGATTTGAACCGACTCAATTGTTCGATATTGAAATAAACCTAAACGCTTATTTATGGATACAAATCTTAAATTAGTTTAGGACAATGATTTATAGTAAAAACCACTCAAAGTGAAAATGTTCTTGAACAAAAAAATATCAATAATAAATCAATTGACTCGACGTACAAGTGGGTGGTAAATACAATATGGCGTGAGTGTGCTATCAATATTCCACGAGCAGTAGGGATGGGTGGTAACTAATTTTTGCAGCATTAGTGATATTTCGAGTAATTGAGTATCCAACTACCAGAACTATTTTAAGCAGTATGCAAAATTTAAATATTATGCGAGTGATTTTATATTATCATTTACAAATTTTACCGATAACAACACAGTTTGAATGGAATCACTATACACCTAAAGTTAGAGGGCCGTTTTGCTATAACGAGTCTCATAACACCGAAAGAATTCAATGGTTGAAGATCAGATCGGCGTGGCCTATTTGGCCCGTATGACCTGATTGACCACAGCACCGCTTTGCTCGTTTGGCTTTTATTTCGCGGTAGTCCCGTAATACATGGTTATGCCTTGGGTCTCCTATCCTGGGACTCCGTCCAATTCTGTGATTCCAAAATCCCGAGATTGTGACATGACTAATCACGGTATATCGGTATTGAGAAAATTACAAAAAGTTGAGTGAGGTGTAATTTTATTTAGGGAAATCTGTAAATTCCTGTGATTTTGGTCGACAAGAAATTGTTTGAAAAATTTCAGGAATTCAGAATCGCCGAAAACATTTTTTCCCACTCCCGAATTCCAATTTATACACGATTTAATGTTGAATGTTCGATCCCGGGATCCCGAGAAAAGAAAACATTTCAATCCAGGGATCACAAAAATGATACGGATACGATATTGGATTGGATAACTTATGCCTACAAAAGTATCGTCAGACCGGTCCAGCAGAAAAAAATACTTAACTATACTGTAAAAATTTTTTTCATTTAATTATGAATGTTTAATTATGAAATTCGACGAAAGAAGAAACAGAGACTCAGATAATGTGCTAAAGCATATTTGTAAATTTATAATAAAACTATAATCATAAAAGAAATATTGTTGTGTTCTTCATGTTAATATTAAAATATATTTCAATAATTTTCTATTCGAGTAGCAAAATACTTATTCGGTTACTAACTGGAAAATACACATCTCTAGAAAGCAGTGTCGTGACCGCATTTACATAAATCAACCTCAAAGGATAAAAAATGCGATTTTTTTAATGGCGCTAAGAGTTTGAAAGAAAACGTAGAAAAAGCGGGAGTCAATCCCTCCGAGTACGTTTAAAGCTTCCGATTGTGGTGTTAGCTTTCTGGTTGATTGCAGATTATCCTTGCTGCTTGCTCAAAGCTCGTTTCAACTCCTCACCGCACAGGATATATCCTTAATTGAGACACGAGTATAAGACGGATAAGAACGTGGAAGGTTTTTCAAATGATATTATTACGCTTTGATTATTAATATCGAAGTCAAAATTATTATAATAAAGTAAAACATAGCAACAAAAAAAACACAAATATATGTTTAATATATATATCGTAGCGATTTGTTACGGACGAATGTGCGATTTAATAATAATTGTCAGATATATTACAAGATTTTTACTAAGTGAATGTTAAATTTAGGATTTTGACTGAAGGTGCTTGATATAATTTTAATATTCAATTAATTCATCACATTATAATCTAGTATGCAATATAAATATAACCGTTCTGTATGAATAAAGTTTACTATTCAGCTTGTAAATGAGAATAATAAAAAAACACCTCGAACACAATTAACAATTTTGAATAAAAAAAACCTAGACATGTTAAAGTATTTCAATTTAAAAAAGAAATACAAATAAGTTTTCATCTTGTAATGATGAGCGCTTTTATTGTTTCTATCTGATCTCTTTCCGCGCCCAGTAGAAAGATTTTTTTTAAAAATTAAAACCATATCATAGTTAGCTTAGAATTGCGTTTAAGAGACGAAATACTTGTCACAAATATAAAAATAACCAGTAGAATAAAAAATGAATCGATTAAAATGTTAGATCAAATTCCTTTGATTTAAAAAATTAATAATAATTTGGATTAATTTGCACTTTCAATTGAAACATGTATCAAAAAATCCAAAAATCTCTTGATGAGGTAACTCATAAGTTTTGACATAAATACTGAATAAAATAAAAGTGCAATCGTAATATTAATTAAAAATAAAGTACTATCACTCGTCACAAGCATTAAAAATTTATTTAAAGCGTAATTAGTCCCGATCGTTTTAATTAAAATTTACAATTAACACAACTTTAACACAATGTCTTATCACACAGAATTGGCAGTAAAACTCTTAATATTTATTTTTAATAGACGCGTGTTTATAAAAACAATAATTAATAATCGCTTAAAACAAAATTTTGACATTAACGTGTGTGTTATTTTCAAGTTAAAAGCATAACGTTCGTGAAGGAAGTGAACATTTTTCAATAGAAAACAAAATCAAAGCTGTTTTTAATGGTGAAAACGTGTCATGGCCGCACGAAATTAATACTTTGCCACTTTGCCACGATATGAAGCTTACTTGTGCAAAAAATCATTAAAGCTAGAAAAGATTTGAATAATATTTGTATATATTAATGAAAGCTGTAAAACGAACGCGATGTAGGGAACATTGAATTGCAAATGTAACTTTGTGTATGAATGCGAACTGACGTAACTAAGAAATATATAAAAAAAACTTCAAATTCATCATGGAGATTTCAAAATGTAATATTTGAGTAGTTTTATGAAATGTACACCTTCCTAGGGTGGGTTTTCTTGCTTAATACGTATATATTTAAGTGTTAATAAAATTTACTTTAATTAATGTATTTCATATGTAATGTGGTATTAGAAAATTTTACATTTATTAACTTTTTTTTAAGGATTTGTAAGTAAAGTCTACTGCCATATTGAATACATAATATGGCATGGATGGGCATACATGAGGTCAACGGGAGCCACATTCTGGATTTATATATTATATATAAAAATAACCACACTATAGTCACGTTCTCACGTAGAATTAAATACACAAATTAAAATTTAATAAAATTTACATATACACAAATCTTAATTGCTATGTGAAGAGCCGCATTTGCTCACGTCTGCCATATGGTAAAAGTTTCATAGATTTAGCATTCCTTAATTAAACTACACTTTAATTTTCGGGAATCAATTAGTTAATCCTTCCCCGTTCATTTAATTGCTCCATTGCACATCGAGTAATTAATTATATTAAGTACAAAAAGGAAAGCTCAAATATTAGTTCAATGAGGAAAAAAAACATGATTTTTGTTAGCTATAATGAATAACAAATATTGTATATGTATTCGCAAAAAAGTTCATAAAACTTATTATTCATCTTTTTTTTGAACAGAGCGTCGATTGCCAATAAGATAATAACAGTAGGATAGATTCTTTTAAATAACTGTGTATAACCAATGGGTAGAATGTTGATTCACGATCGAGAATTTCATCAGTGAGTGAGTAAGGAAGGCTACAAGGATAGAGTAAATACGCGAGATATAAACTACTGGCGCTATTTTTATCCGTTTAATTAAAGAACAAGATAAAGCGGGCGGGACGCAATAAGAGAAATATTAGATATCAAAGCCTCTGAATGATGTCATAATTTCAAAAATAAAATAACGACGTGTCTGTTAGGGAACTTAAACTATCGACTTCATAACAGAGTATGTTGAATGGCAACGCGTTACGACGCTAGGCTACTTATTAGAACACTGTCACCCTTACCACCGTCAATTTGACTGTTCAATATAATAACTGAGTATAATAATAACACTTAATATGATAAATATTGAGTTGAGAATGCAAACTATATATATTTTCATAAGTAATCACTTAATAAACAGTTTTTTAAAACGTAATATCACTATACTTTACGTCATAAACGACGCAACGCAGTAAATAATTATATGTTTAAATAGCGGTCATACTAGGAGACAATTTTAATTTGTGAAAATGTGGTAGAAGTTAAATAAAACTTTGAGGAAGATTTCGCTACTCGTCCCGCAAAATTTATTAATCCCTATTTCGCGGCCAAATTAATTTGTTGACAATAGAATTTCTATGTAAGCCCAACGTTAAAGGCTTTTCTAAGCACTACTGACAAATTGAGAGCATTTCCTTGATTAAAAGCCGAACCGAAGTTAAGTTTTGCTTTTGTTCCTGCGAGGACCTTTGAGATGCCTTTCTCTTACTTAAAAAAAAACATAAGAAAACTTTTGCTCATTATTCAAAAAAACTAAAAGGCGACTTCAACGATATTACGTGGGAATACGTCGTATTAACTTGACCCGTTTTCCCCGTCTCTTGTATAACAGTTTTGATTATTTCCCTTTGCAAGTTTTCTTTTGTAAACTGACTTCCTAGAACGTATACAAACTATCAGGAATAATAATACCATCTTCAAAAGAATAAAGCAAAGCAGGATTAAGCTAGCAGAGTGCAACCTATGGCACGCGAGAGTATTTCAGATGATATACATACATTATGCAATTTTAAAATGTTCACGGTCAATAGTGAAAATGCATTACTTTTACTTGTTTTTTCATTATAAACATTATACAAAATTCATATTTTATTCATTTATAAAAATATACATCAAAGGTAACAATTTTATTTGCCTAACATTTTTCAACGATTTAATGCGTCGAAGACGAACTTAACATATTAACTTAACATATATAAGTCAATCATTTTATATAAATAGCATAAAAAGACTGTAAAAATAATGATTTCATTCATAAATGATGCATTTTGAATCAACTTGCGAATTTTGATTTTGTACCTTTATTTTCAGATGAGATATGCTTTTATCGAAATAATCCAGCGAACGAGTTTGGTCGTTGAAGTCGTATCAATAGCATTTGAGAAACTATTAAATGATATACTTTTTCAAAATAAAAATAAATACACGTACATGCTTCAAGCTTATAATAACAATATTGACAAAGATATTGAATGTCATAGTGATGTCCTCGAGTCCGTCAGCAAAGTATAGTCAATATGCACATTGCTATGGTGGATACCGATAACTACAACTTTTGACATAATCTCATATTAAATAAGCACGCTACGTAGCTCTTTTAATGTCCAGTACTAAAGAAAGGTTGCCCAGCGATGGTAGTAAGAAGACGTACATAATCTGAAATATACTTTCCTTTACAGGAAAAAAATAATTAGTGTTGTCATTAAATTATCTACTATAAGCAAATATAAACGTAAGAAAACAAAAGAAACGATTTGTGTTTATAAAAATAGTAGCTACTAGCTGTATGTAATATGAAATCTATCACAAAGCAAAGTATGTATTAAAATAACTAAATTGTAGTACAGGTATTTTAATTTTATTTTACAATAAATTTACACGGCATTTCTTCCTATTATAATATGCAGTTTTTTTGATTATAAAACAATTTTTCAGTGTTGCAATTTCATTATTTTAACGATAATTGGCCACTGTGATTTTTGACCGGTGAACCAACAACTTTCCCTCCAGAGACGAGAGCTTTTTTCCGATAAAAAAAATATTTTCTAAGCCATATAGAAGTCACGGATAACTTTTATTCCTATCCAAAATAAAAAAAAAACGCAAAGTCGTTGTATAGAAACTCCGCATGACTATATGGCCATGCTCATCCTTTTATGACCGTGTAATATTGAGTACGGACAGTAGTAAGGACAAAATTGGCCGTATGGGCTCGCAAACATTCGGGGTTGAAATATAGCTAAGCGTGTTTTTTTTTTAAATATTTACAATTTGACATATTTAAATCAACATAATTTCAATACAAATATATTAGCAAAATAACTGTAAATAATTTGATGTTTTTATAAAAAAATAACTAACAGTTTCAAAAAGTAAATTAAAAAAAACGGAAATTCAAAAAATCACATGTGCTTTTGGAGGCCGTTCCTGTCCCCGCGGCTGATGACTTACTGTAGTCCGTACCCTTCTTAACCAAATATGAGCAAAAGTAACGATATTCAGGTAGAAAAAGTATGAATAGTGGGATCAATAGACAACGATGTTTTGTGTGACCATATGGTGACGCTCGTCCTTGGAGGGTTAATTAAAGAAGCCTTACGGTAACGATGAGAAAATGCACATTGTCTGTAAAGTAATCGATGTATGCCTTAACTATGATAAAGTTTAAAAGAAAAAGTAGAAAATGCAGATGCATTGGCTACTGAACAAGACCAATGCTGAACATAAGATATTATACTAATATAGAACGTAAAGAAGCACTGAATCGATAATATTGTATTTTTTGAAATGAGCTGATTATTTATTATTACTATGATAAAATTTCAAGCGGTAGTTTATAATAAATTTAGTAGAATATTTTTCAAGGTGATCTTCCTACTGAAATAATAATATGTATGAGAAACGAGTGGCGTAAATCCGTACTCATTGTTAAGGCAAAACAATAATAAGTGTGGTTATATAATATCATAGCGTAAAATTTAAAAAAAATACTCGAACGGCGCGATTCGTCAAATGTCCGCTTCGCCGATTTAGATTGACTCGCTGTGAATAACTGCGGCTAAAACTGAAACTAATTTGCGGTTGGGAATTAAAACGTGTAAAGGAAAAATACCGGAAAAATATTATAATCCCACGGCTATCAACGGGACATGATTTTTCATACTTTTTATGAAATAATAAGCAAAAATAAAATCAACACTTAAAATACCCGTTTCAATATGGAAAATATATTCGACGGTTACTTTGTAGAATAATTTATGGCATTACTATGACATTTTCTTAGGAATAAATCATAGATTATACATAAAACTATTGAATGAAAACAACAATTCGAAAATTTAAAGATCAGCAAAATAAAATGTGATATTTTTATTGCTTTGTAAACTTTTGTTTGACCCATATTATATACATATTGTGACACATGCAAAACACGACATTTGATAAATATCCCTTCTAAATTTATTGATTTCACCTTTGCTATATATTACTTATTTAAAGTTCTTAAAAAATATACGCTAACTCTATAAAAAAATATCGGTGGCTTTATTCGTTTATCCAAGCAAGATAAATGATTATTATTTATGATTGGACACTTTAATTGATTAAATTTAAACAATTTTGTAAAATTGAATACAAAAATTAATCACTTTTAAGGTGTTCACTGTCAATACTTGGTGGAATGGCATTATAATAAAAATAATAAAACATTTTAAGTACTTTTTCCACATAAAATTTATTAGATCAGGACCGGTTTCGCTCATCGCGAGCATTATCAACTGATAAGAAAAATATATAAACAGTGATATTTATACAAATTTAAATTGAAATAAAAAGGTGTAAGCAACTATTAACAATTTAAAGGATTAGCAAATTACATTATAATTACACAAAATTAAAATGCTTAACACCCATAACAATTAAAAAATCATCATCACAGAATAATAAATCTAAGTGGCAAACGATATCAATTATAAACACAATTAAAATTTGGGAAATTTTTACACAAAGTGAAACACTACATTACTAAAGTAAATATCCTAATGATGATTTGGTGTTTTTCCCCTTTTCCAAGCAATGATGTACTATGCAATGATGTATGATCAGTTGATAATGCTCGCGATGAGCGAAACCGGTCCTGATCTAATAAATTTTATGTGGAAAAAGTACTAAAAATGTTTTTTTATTTTTATTACAAAAATTAATATTTATTTTTTCAATCAGGTCTGTTTCCATAGTGTGCTGCTATATAAAAGAGCATATATATTTCAGCAGTTTTTTTTTGCGACAGCTACTCAATTTGATTTTTTTTGAAGAGAATAAATATAGGTGTAGAATCACTAGTAGTAAGCTAATCTTTCTAGCTACGCCCCTTTAAAGGACCACGGGGGAGATTTTTAAGACATCACAGACATTAACACTTAGAAAAATCAATTTATGAAACTGTCCGCACAAGGATTGGAGCCAGTGACTGTCGTAACTGAAGCCAACAATTTTGACCAATCCTTCAAATGAACCAAAAACTATTATATAGATTTCAGCGTCACAACAATATGTCTATATTCACGAGTTTCCCTTAACAAATTCAAAGATAATATACTATTCCAATAAACGATAGAATATTTATAGGTGGTTCGAAGGAAAACAAGTGAGTATATGGTGAAATTTGTTTCCACGCAAGCGAGGCAGGTGGAAAATTCGTTTCCCAGTGGTAACTCGCACCAGTCGGCATTCGAGCGGGTCAAATTTATCACAGTACAACGGCATGCCATGTGCGACAGGGGAAGAAAACTTTTTTCAACCATATCCGTTACTGTAATAGAGCATATAAATAATGTTTTAACCTTTTGACCGCGGCTCGGATCCAAATCGGTTCAGATTGGGCTGCTATAGCAGTCATCCGCGGTCAAAGGGTTAAACGAGGACAGACCGATAGCAATATGAATCTAAATGCGATAATATTGCTTATTCACTGATTGAGGTTTTTTTTGTCAAAAAAACTTCTACAAGCATATCTTACAAAAGTTAGTTTAGACGTGCTTTTCAAAAAGGTAAAACACGTTTCACATATTTTAACAGTTAATGGAATAACTTAGTTATCGAAATTCATTTAAAAGAATTTACATCGACTACGGAAAGGAAAAAGTACCCATACATAACAAACTTAACAGGAGACACAAAAAACGTTTTTTGGACCAAAGATGAATTGTGAAATATACACCACCTTGAAGTGCATGAAGACTAATAAACTGGTATTTAAATGACTTTATCTAATGTTAAATTAAACTTTTTTTTCTGATCGCAATTTTCACAGGCCCCTCATTTTCTAAAATTAAAAGCTAAATTTACATATTTATTCGGCATTTTCAGCTTACATCTTTTTGATAGAACGTGTATCAAGTTGTATAAACATATATCACACTCTCTTTCTACTTCCCATTTAGACAGTTAATAAATTTGAAGTTGAGAAAACAAAAGAAAAAATCAATGATAACTATTGAAATTCAAGATATTCTCAAAAACATAAAATAACGTGCTTGAAAAAATTCTTTTGTTTTTTTTAGTACAAGATGGTTCGTAAGGACTATACCGATGCAGGTTTGTCAGAGTACGTAGCACAGAAGCAGTGGGCACGGATATTCCGCCCGAAAAGGCAAAAGCCACCCTCCTAGCTGTTCGAAGAATACAAATCAGCTGGGAGTCGAACTAAAGTAAAGTAGGGGCTTGAGCAAGGGAAGGTAAAGCGGCCGGACTACCAGTAGCCTAAATCATTCCAGGGAAATCAGAATACGCGCGGGATAGTTTTTATATCTTTACGGCTAAAATGAAGGTAATATTTTGTGGGCGTTGCTTTGTGTCTTGAAAAATATTGGAAACAAAGAGGTTAAACTTCAATTACTTTGTGGGTGTGGGTGGGCACTATTTAAAAAAATTCTTGACTCATTATGACAAATACTGAACAATTTGAAATTCTTATTTTACTTTTGAATTTTATTTTTTGTATTCTTTTCTATAGATACTTTTGCACACGTCAATTAATAATTAATTGTTGGACCATAATTAGTTTTTTTTTGTTTTGGATAAATAGCTCTGCATCAATATATTATATTTTTTTGTCAGTTTAAAATTGCTCGTGATGAGCAAAACCGTTTTTGATACTAACATGTATATGTGGAATAATAACAAAATTATGTTTAATTGTTTTTTTAATAATGAGCTACTATAAAAGATAAATAATTTAAATTAAAAGGTTCCATGTTAAAATCTTGGCAAAGGCATTTTGGGTCTAGACTATAAATTTAATAAACCTAACGAGTTAGTTAATATTTTTGGATCTTCTTCGCGGCAATTTGCTGTAATATCAATGTAAAATTAAACAGACTCATATGAAAGTAGTTCCTAGATGATATAAGCTGTTAATAACCGGAAAGATTGTTTTTTAATGAAAATTAATCATAATTCGTTACTACTTGATGGATACAGTTGATTCGGTAGTTGATGGAATTACAATAACAAATTTAAATCGTTTTTCTTTAACTTTACACTTCTTTCTATTAAGTTATGAAAAGTATTAGGTTTTTTTTGTCATTCTACAAAAAATAAATACAAGCATTCAAAACATAACATACTCATGAATAATAACACTTTTATTTTTAATGATCAGGACCGGTTTCGTTCATGACAAACATTATCAACTGATAATAGAATACGTATGAGTGTACGTTTCATCTTTTTTCGAGGATTTGGGGATAAAAGCATTTATGATGGTGATGAGATTATGTGGTGATGGTGATGATTGGATAGATCTTGATGACGGGATTAGAGAATATAATATTACAGTGCTATTTATACAAAAAAAAAATAATGCTGCCTGTGTGGTCGAGTGGTCAACATCGTTGGCTACCGCTACGGAGTGCACGGGTTAGAATCCCAGTACGGGCAGTTTTATAAATTGATTTTTCAATCGATTCATGAATTTCTGTTCAAAGGCATGGATGTTTGTGATGTCTTGAATTCCCTCCTCCCACCAATCCTATCCTATGAACGGGGCGTATCGAGAGCGATTAGCTAACCACTAGTCCTGTCCTACCTCTTTCCTTTTATTCCTACTCTCTTTGGAAAAACTGAGGTTGAGCAAATGAGTAACAAACAGTTCTCGTAGAAAAAAATCTGTTGAGATAAACTCCATTAGGAGTCCATATACTCCATATTGGAAGCGGACATGGTAAAAAATTTATAAAAAACAAAATAAAACTATTAGGGTGTAAAAAAACAGTTGGTAATAAAATGAATTTACAGATAAAGATATAAAATGTGGATCAGTGGCACAGTTTTGTACATTTTTATATGTTTCTTTACTAACAGCCCAGTTTCGACTTTCATGCTTATATTAAAACCAGGGCTGTGGAGCCGGAGTCGCGGTATTTTGGCCGGAATCGGAGTCGTGAAAAATGATAATGATGTGTTTTCAAACAAAATATACCAAAGTGTTGACATGTCATGCTTGAATGACTAAAGATGATCTGATGGCATACATCTATATAAGTTAAAATGAAATTATTGAAAAAAAATCCTTGGAGTCGGAGTCGTAAATTATTTTAAAGCTGGAGTCGGAGTCGTCTTTTTTTTACACGAATCCAAAGCCCTGGTTAAAACCTTTTCGTACGCTACATATATCTTATACAGAAACCAATGAATTCAATGCTGATTGCAATAAATGGTCTGGCTATAAAAAAAGTCATATTGTTTTGTAATAAATTGCGAATGCAGTATGATGGACAAAATAAACTAAAAATTTAAGTGTGAAACACAAACACGTCATTTATTACTGGGCATTGGGCATATCGGTCTTGTGCTTTCGGAAGTGTTATGTGACAAAACACAACACGATGAAAGCGTCAACTATTGCCAAAATTATTATTAAACGGCAAATACTAGAATTGTATAAAAAACAACGTATCTGAGTATAAAACCTACTCGTGAAGTCAAAATTGTATTAAGCGTATTTACTCGTGTGTGGCAACGGTGTGCAGTGGTGTATTCAACTGGCGTTTGACCTGAATATAAATCAGTGCAGCGTGCACGAAGAAAAGTCGCCTAAGATCTCTGCAAATCCCCGCAAAGAAACGTTTTGCCTCAATGTGAAGAGGAGGGTAGCAGGCTTATTGTGCGCCACTGCACATAGCGTGATGTCACATGATAATTGAATTTGTAGAGAGCATCGGTTAAAGCACAGTATTATATATATTATAAAAAAGTACAAAACTGTTTCAATTCAGTAAAACTTGAATAATAAACAAAAAATTGATGTCGTATTTATTACACTAAGGCCGTAGAAGTATGGATGGAAATATCGATATTGCAAATATCAATACCGGTATTACAAAAAAACACGGCTAATATTGATCAAATCAGCCCTCCCTGCATCCAGTATAAAATAACAAAACCCCGCATTGTATTTTGTAATTTATGACTTAAGAATTACAATCAATTTTTGGTTCACTTCTGTTAAAATTTTAGGATCCCGTAAAGCTTCATGTTGGAAGTATGGGAAATTTCACATGCTTCCAATATCTAAGACTCGGCGATTTTCATTTTTTTGTGCTATATTCTTTGGTGGTGAAAAAGAAATCAAATAAAAAAGTTACGACCGGATAAAAAACCGAGTTTTTTAATGAAATATTACAGAAAATTAAATAAATATACAAGTCACAAATTATCGCGAAAAATTCCAAGACTTTTCGTGAAGATAACTTGTTCAGCCACGACTAGATTGTAATTTAATGTAATAAAAAAAAAACAAACGAACTTGAACTAGCTTGAAATTTTGATTAAACGAAGAAAAGGGGGAAGAGAAATGTGTAAATTGAAAACAAAAACTAATTTAAAATTAAAAGAAAAATGGAACATTGAATCAAATGTTGAACTTTTCTTGTTGGATTTTTTAAACTCTTGGCGGGGCTTTCAAACTGTGAATTAATATTTTTTTGACAGTTGATATTTTGTCGTTAAAACAAGCACGAATGCCTACATATAATATATGCACGCAAGAAATTTTACATAGAGTAAGTGAATGTTGTATCGGTGAACATGTTTCTCAAAAACGGACAGAAATACGAGAAAGTTTTTTTTTCGTTTTAAGTCTTAAGGGATGCTTTAAAGTAAAAAACCAATATTTGTTGTGAATATTTATAAAATTAAATTGGGTAAAGATGCATGGACAACCACTGAGTCAAATAATAAACTAAACGTATAATAATTTAAGATTTCGACTGAAGGTGCTTGGTGGAATTTCAAAAATAATAAAAAATATATATCGGGAAAACAAAAAGGACGCTGAATATCAGATTAGCAGGACACATGGCAGCTTTCAGATTAAAAAAGACACGTCTACTTTTGCTAATCACTTAATTTTGAAAATACACGTGTTCAATCAGGAACAAGGGATAATAATGTAACACCCAAATACGGACGCTCAAAAGCTCTTTTTCCAAGAAATTTTGGAAATAAACGGAGCACAATTGAACAGCCTTCCGATTTTAAATGAAATACTAAACATGGCGGGGTCTCCACTTCTATACCCTATATAAATATAATCATAAAACCTTTTCCGACAAACAAATAAATATAATTCTTAAAACCACTCACTACTCAAATCTGTGGGCATTCCCATGGGTTTATCCTTTTTGGCTTTGAACTCGTTGATAAATTTATTTATTATATAATCACGAAACATTCATTTACTTAGCGTTAGTTCAAGTTCATCCGTGCACTTGAACGCCTGAAGATGCCGAAGGACGAAACCCGGGTCGTTAGTGACAAAATCTGTGTGAATGTATATAATTTGAACGATTCAAGTTTAAAAGTATAATGGATTGAAATATAAAAAAGAACAGTAGACTAGTAGAAGAATAGTAGACTGTTGATTAGTCAATCGTTCGCCATTTCTGTATAGATTGTATTTTTTTTTTCAATTCATACTATTTTGTGTCAAGGTAGTTTTATCCAAGATGGTGTAAAAGTTGATGAGATGACGTGATACTGCAACCACGAGAAAAATGAAATAAAAATATATATATATTTAGTTTTCACGTTATAACAGTATTAAAACATACAACATACACTTTTATAAAAAAACAAAACGAATTCACATTCAAAACTGAATAAATAAAAGAATTGTGGCACTGTGACAGATCAACGTAACAAAATAACAGTAGTGGGATAAGAATTTTTATTATCAACTACCTACGATATAAGTTTAATAAATAAAAATAAAAATAATAAAACATTTTTAGTACTTTTTCCACATAAAATTTATTAGATCAGGACCGGTTTCGCTCATCGCGAGCATTATCAACTGATAAGAAAAATACAAAAACAGTGATATTTATACAAATTTAAATTGAAATAAAAAGGTGTAAGCAACTATTAACAATGCCTATACTCTTTCAAAAAATAGTCAGAACCAATTTATGGCACGCATACGAAAAATATATATATTTTTTAATAAATAAAAAAGTCTGCAGTTAAAAAGATACATCTACCAAGACCTTACAATTGAAGTATGCTATTGACGAATTTCGATCGAGTGCCAGTTGATTATTTTTTTAATTTCCAACGATTTACATTTTTTTTACAAAGGCATGAGTCCCAACTAGGGTATCCAATCCCAATGATTAGCTCACCGGGGAATTTGAAATCCTCAATTTGGTATACTTTTCCCCGGATTGTCTCAGAAACTCGTTTTTTTTTTAGCTCACCGAAGAATTTGAAATCTTCAATTTGCCAATTTCGTGTAATTTTTCGGGATTTGCTAAAAATTTCTACAGAGAATTTTTTTCCAGAAAATTGAACGGGATCCCGGGATTGGATGCCCTAGTCCCAACCCTTTCGATTCATAAAACGGGGCGTAGCAAAAGCGACCAACTAATCACTTACGCTGTTGTCTTAGCCCTATATTAATATCTCTGATTTTTTATACAACTATTAGATGAGCAACTGAGTAAAGTAAAGATTGTTATAAATATCGTAGAACCAAAACGAAAAACATTGAAGGACAGTGTAATATATATATATATAAAAAAAAAACATAAATAGCGTAAAGCGTGGCGTACCTACCACTACTTGACATCGATTTTTGGTAACGAACTTTTTCGAAAAAAATATTGTGAACCTCTCCATTCACACACAATGATCACGTTATTTCAAAAGATGTGAGCTTTAAGCTTTGGTCTTATTTATTCGTTTGAAGTTTGGAATAATGCCCCAATTCGTATCTATAAATATATATGTATTTATAATTCTAAGAACTTTCTTACACAGATAAAAGTACAATAGTTAATACAGAAATGTCACGTGTTAAAGGAATTATTAATGTATCATATATAAAAAAATCATTTCTTGATCTTTCCGCGGGTTTAACAACAATTGAATAATGTAAAATGCGTATCAAAATGCCAAAAATACAATTACAGAAAGAATGAGGAACAATGCTAAGTTCAAATAGTAAAAGTTAAAAATAGTCGCCCCATAAATTTTTTAAACATCGATTTTGTTAAGGAAATAAACATTGTCTAGTTAAATATTATGATTTAATAAAACAATTGCAAAATTCATCATTTTACAATACACATTAAAAAAGAAGCTTGTTGGAGTTGGTTGAAATGAAAAATTATATCATTGATTGAATTGGCATTTACTTGGTAGAACTCTATTGTAATAAGGTGAAAACTATATTTGTGATAGCGGTATACGCCGAAACAACCATCAACTATTTATTATATTTATACTTTAGATATTTTTAATCTTATTAACTATTATATCATTTGAAATGTGTTCAGTCAAAGCAATTGATTTAAAAAATGTCTTTACATGTTCTAAGAAATGATTTAACAGGAACTAAGCTAAGTCATTTAACAAAAACCTAAATGATGATATAAAATATAGTTTTTTGGATACTACACACAGACACTGTCGTCATTACTGCTTTTCTGAACACAGAATACGTAAAATCTAGCGAATTGACTGGTTTTCGACGAGTTTTATTCTGATTTTCGGACGTGAACAATAAAAAATGTGCTTTGTCAACTTATATGGCCAAATATTCCACGGTAATCCCAGGAGGGGATGGACCGTTCTCACCTTTGCACCGCGGTTAATACTCTCGGGGTTTGAAGGCTTTTTTATTCAAAATGGTTAGGGGTTAAGGCTTTCGGGTATGGGTTTCAATCTTGGATTGCATTGCCACAAATTGAATTTCAAGACATTCATTAAGGAGCGTACATAAATTTGCAAGGGAGTAATAAATTGCGTAAACGAACAAATTTAAATGGGAATCGCTGAGATTAGACAGACAAAAGGAATTAAATTCACAATTGTAGCCGTAATTAAAAAGCCAAAGGTACATAGTTATTTAAATAAAAAAAATATTACGAACTAAGTATAATTTAAGTACTTTTTTATAATAATTAAGTTCAAAGTTTATAAGTTCGTGTATATTTTAAAATAGCGGTTTTGAGTTAATGATATCAAAATATTCATTGATTTAGTATAAAATAAAAGGATTTTTTTGTAAGTAAGTTGATAGCTATATAGGATTCGTGTAATCGTCAGAAGACATATTATAATTAAAGGCTACCAAGTAAACTTGAACCGATTCACGCATAACGAACAATATTAGCGCATAAAATCATGATTATACTAAATGAATAAATTATTAAAAAACTTAGCTTTGTTCGCCATATAACCAATAATAGGAAAATTTAAATAAAAATTAGTACATACAAAAAACATGTTTTTCATAACTTTATTTATTAGATCTAATCTATTCCAGAAAATTAATTAATTTGATAATGCAAAATTGTTCGGTTCAAAAATATAATAAAATTAAATACAACATTCTATGGACATTTCACGTGATCACATCGATGCCAGTGGATGAGCGAATACTAAACTTTGTTTGCTTAACTGATTTAATTGATAATTAATCTTTTTATTTTATTTTAATTTGTCCATTTTCGGCAATACGTCACGACGTCCGGACGCTGCAAAGCTCAAATAAATTAGGACGCGGCGTTTGGCGTCTAGACGTTACACGCAGCACTCGTTTATTGTCATAGTCAATGCTCCCTCCAAGACAAGAAATTAGCTGCGCGGAAATTTCAAAGGCTGCGCGGACCGATCAAATATTAATTGAAAAACTGTCTTGTAGTGTGCGCCAACCCGGAATGAGTGCGCGGGGGTTTCTCAACTGTTGCGCGGCAGGAGAGAACGTTGGTTATAGTAAGAATTTGTCGGTTGCCTACGGCGTCAAAGTGTACGCGGCCTAGGGTGCTTATTATAGACCAACCCGCCGGTGTGGAAGGCCACTGATATACTCGACGGAGAAACGGGACGTTTGAATGATCAGAGAGGAAGCAGAAAGTCTGACGGGCTACAGAGAATCGCGGAGAAACCGTGTGGTGGCTATATCTCGATGAGAGCGGATATAATTTAAAGAAAAGTTAGTTTGTGACATTAATGTAAATTTAGTTATTACTTGGGCTATCGTATACTGTATAAAATAGCAAGAATTTTTTTATCGATAAATCAGATAGTGAATTGCGTAAAACGTTTGACAAATGCCTCAATCATTGCGTTTGATGCATCAGGCGAATAAAAAAGATTGTGTATTTCCGATGGAAAAATTTATGCAGCTCGACCAGCCGACGGCGATTTATTCGAGCCGGGAAACCCCCCTAGCACCCTAGTGCAATAATTTAACGCTGCACCTTGGAAAGGCGAGGGTGAAAGGGCAGCGGCTACAGGAAAGCCCCGAACAAGGGTGCGGTGTGATAAATTTTTGCCAATGGTATTTGGACAGAGATAATTTTACTAGAAATTAAATTTATTAAAATTTAGAGAGGCTAGTGTTACTGCACGTGAGCTCTATTTCTTATTGAAAGCAGGAAATTGAATCAATAGATTTAGTGATATTAGCGCGGCTAACGCCAACTTAGAATTTTAAATTTCAACTGGTGAAGTTTTGTTTAACAATCTTATTTGAATGAAAAATAAATAAATAATCAAAGTCTGTCTAATCACATGGTTAGAAAATGAGCTCCGGGTATTTTTCAATAAATATACCCTTACAAGTAAGTAATCACCATTGATAGATGTACAGCTGATTGACAATAATTCATTGTTTAAATAACTACATGACACAAGTGCTGACGTTACATATACGAAAAAGAAACTTGCTAAGATGTGACGAATAAAAAAGTTAATCACATCAAATAAGAAGTAAAAACCAGTCGTCAAAAAGATCTTAAAAATACACTCGACAGTATGCTCTGATCAACGTTACTAATTATTTATTGTATAGAGATTGATTTGTATGTATCACACTAATATCAAAATAAAGGAAGCAAAAAGATTTGTCATGTCCACCAAAAATTTTGTAAATGTCACTGTAAATTTATATATCCTTTTAAATTGGAAATATATTTGAATTATTATGGTGTTCTTTCATTTTAAACAAGTGTCAACAATGGTGAAGCATAAGTGAAATTTAATTATCAACGCAAGAAAAGATAAAAACTTTAACAAGATGAAAAAAAGTATTTTGGTATTAAAAATATTATTTTATATGTGGTTGACAGCTATTTCGGAGTATGACTTTATCAGAACACTGATTAAACTTACATTAACGAAACCGGTTCCGATGATTTAAAATAAAAGTAGTAAACAATAGTGTTATATTTTTTTAAAATATAATACCTTTAAAACAAGTATTGACAGTCGACACTTTAAAAGTACAAAAATAACTTGTTAAAAATGATTTCATATTCGAACGTACTAATAGAATGAATAAAAAAACCGGAAAAATATAGTCAGCTTAAAAAATATCCATTTGTCAGCAAATAGCATTGTTATATAAATGCTACGTAATCCAACGAACAGTAAAATGCCAAATCAATAATACGAATGGGAAAATTTTATAATTAATAACCGTTGTGTACATACGCTACGCTGCTTAATAATTGAGTCGTCGATTCATATGAAATATTGCAGCAATAAATAATATCTAACTTTGATAGGGGCCATTTATATTTAGGAAATCCAAAACGTGAATAGTGGGCACGGCAAAAGTTTTGTCGTCTCTCGAAAACTTTTATTGAATTCAAAGTGGATTCTCTTGTCCGTCAATTAACCTTTCAATCGGCCCGTTTCTATATATCGGTAAATTTGTGATCGACCACGGGAAATGTTCGCTTAATTGGGATAGTTGCGGTGTCATGTACATTTATTTAATTAGTCGATGTGAGGATTGGCACAGCGCGAGTATAGTAGAAACTGATACTAAATAGTGGATTTGTGAAAGTAATAATATACACTCATCCCTCGATTTCCGCGTTACCAATTTTACGCGTTTACACATTTCACTTATAGTCTTAGTGTTCAGTCTTAAGTTCCAAGCAGTGCTGTAAAAAATCAGCAAATTATGAGCGGTTCACGAAATCCCAGCCTTTACTAACAAATTGTATGACGGTTATACGTAGTAAATATTAATTGATTAAAATCCCAATAATGACGTTGGTTTTTTTTAATGAACTATCCAATCTCATATTCTGTATTTAAATTTTGTAAAAAAAATAATTTGAATACAATGATTTGCCTTCTTTGTTTGCTTTTGTTCTCCTAGATTTTTACTTAAAAACTTTAAAAAATGTCATTTTGAATAATAAAATTACAATTATATAATTATGCTTTTAACTATAAAATGTTATAAATTTATGTCGAGCTGTCAAATCTATTTCTTAAAAAAAAATCTCTTTTTTTATGCAGATAATCTATATGTACAATGTCTCGTTTTACGCGGTTTTCTGGAACCTATCCCCCTATTTTATATGAACTCGAAGTCTCGAAGAAGAGATATCTCTTGGAACGTATCTACCGCGTAAATCAAGAGGTAGGTGCATAATGAAATGACCATGATTATTCCCGATTTTAGAAAAAACATCCAAGTATTGTAGAGAGGCGAGTAAAAATTATAAGAACGTATTCAAAAGATGAAAGAATCGTCAAAGAATAACGTATCATTTTCAAAATTAGCTGAATTAGATTTATTTCAATCAATACAAATTAAAAAAACTCAAAAATACCAATTATTAATAATTAAGAGAACAAATGTAAAACGAATTAGATGAATTGGATATTAATACTGTAGAAAGTGTTGTTACGTTTAATAGTTTCAAATAGAAGAAACGTCAAGTTTTAAATTGAGGAGCAAACATTCAAAAAGTGTTTTGTCACACAAATACAAAGCTTGGAAAATGATGATTTAAGTGTTGCAAAAGTGACGATTTGTATGAATGTGTCAACTTTATGATTTCATTTTAATATGAAAAAAAACCTTTTTGAAAACAAATTTTGATTTCCATTCATAGGTTTTATTATGGGCTATCAGAATTGGTATAAAACGCCATTTTTCAAAATTTGTGACAAAACACTTTTTGAATGTTTGCTCCTCAATTATATTTTCAATAAGATAGGCAAATAATTTTGATTTACCGTACCTAATGTAAATAGTTAATTTGTAATTTAGTATTATAAATGTTTGTATCTTATCCCTGACCTGTGTTCAGTAGAAAATGATAAAGCACAGACTTTTATTATATAGTTTATTCGTAAATCTTGCAATATTATGTCTGACAATGCTTCTCAAATAGCCAAAATACGCGTCAAATTTTTTAACACAATAATTGGAATAAAAAAGTTTTCAGTTAAGAAAAAAAGTCGTTTGGTTCCTCGACATATATACTATTTATAACTTTAGAGTCTTGACAAAAATTTACCGTCTAAAATGTAGACTCTTCATACAAGAGAAACAATATTAGGTTTTTTTACCTTAAGCCTTAAACTATAGTTCTGATGAGGGCGAAAACCATATCAATCATATTTTATTATATAATTTGTTTTTTTTTTATAATTATTTATTGAGTATATAAAACTACATCGTAACATTGATATGAATTCACATGGGTAAATCTTTATATATGAAGTGAGTTACTTACTTGAAACAAATATCACAAACTATTTTCGTGAATTGAATATCCGGTTAAAGATTTTTCGATCACGCATTTATCTTTAATACAGTAAGTACATGGTGAATATTCTTTCGGTTGTCTGCAAAAAATTGTTCTACGGAAAGAGGTCAAGTAACATTCAATTACTTAGTTTCTTTGACTGGTTTATTCGTTCCAAAAAATAAAACATCAAAATGAGTTATGCCCCCGCTTACTTTAGCCAGCAAGCGTAAACTTCAACCATTACAAAAATTTATTGCAAAATGACGCGAAGATTTTTTAGTTCTCTTTGACAGAGCTTTTGGGTAAATAGGGTAACATTCTTTCGATCTAAAAAGCAGATTTTATTGCGATTGTAGGCTTATAACACTCGTATAAATCATTGCAGTAAATAGCCGCCGAAATTGGTGTTATTTGCCTAAAAGCTTATTATATTTAAGATGTTTCTACGCTATACGTTATGATCGTTACAATAAATTTATTCACATATATTCTTCCGATTGCGATGATGATACCGATATAGGACACTGCGTATGTCTAGAAAAATAATAATGATTAAAAAAAAATGTTTTTGAATCTCACACTTTTATTCACTCTTATGGTAATTTCAATGAATGCAGCAGTAGGTTTGTGGGTGTTCTTATTTCAAATTTGATTAAATAATGTTTCATTTCGATTAATGATTTTATTAATTTCCAAAAAAATCTTAGAGTATTCTAACATTTGAACTAAACATGGTAATCATCTATTAAATGATTCAAAAATTTTCATTTATAATATTTGTTCACCTATATAACATAAAAAAGCAAATGTACAAAACGAAAACTCGCTGAAATAAAAACAGTTGTTCAAATTAACTCGTCTCAAATCTGTTATATTTAATTTAAATTCGTATTTTTAATTTTGATTAATTTAGTATAAAAAACTTAACGAACAGATCGTGTTTTGCAATAAGTATTAAATGCAAATATACTTAAAAAATATAACGATTTTTTTTTAAATACATGAATTAATAATAATATGCTCTTAGTAACAAAAAAAAACAAACGTTTCAGCGGTCATATTTTAAAACTGAGAGTAAAAGCAATTTATTACTTGGTTCATTTTATTTCAAAAAGAATCACTTGATATAGGTAAGTAATGAAAAAAATGGCGACAGTAAGTAGGCGACCTTTCTAATATAAAAAAAAGCTTTGAGCCGATTGAGCTTTATTCCCGGAAGCTCTGTGGAACAGAAAATACGAAAAGGAAAGTTTTTCCAACTAATTCATTGTTAAAACATTCTCTTGCGGGTTAAGACCACGCGGGAACACATTAAATGAAATAACAAATGTCAGATTTCACAAGAGCCCAGATAATTGAATCACAAGGACTAAAACAAACGTTTTTCATGTCGTCCAGTTGAGTATTGCAATTGATTTATGTTTTTTTTTGCTCTAGGCGAAATGGTCTGATGAAAATAAAATCAAACAGTCCATAAATATGATTGAAAAAATATCGGACAAGAAAATATAAAATAAAAATCAATTTATTATTATATTTTGTCATATTTTCTGTCATTGTGTCTATTAAGTGTTTAACTATATGATACAAAATTTTCAATACTAAAAATGTATTTAAATTGGGCCCATTAGAAGTAGAGAGCCAAGTGGTATTTTAGAAAAAAATAAGTTAAACATGTAATATTCTACACATTTTAAAATATCGTAAATGTGAAGTAACCTTAATAGAAAATTTAAATTAACTTTGATTATTCCACGTATTGTGTTACTAACTGTGACACGTGTTTCGCCTCTTTCAGAGGCATCTTCAGACTTACTATCGCAAAGTTTGCTTAAGTAATGAAGCAAGATTGATTCTAACATTTTATAATTATAAAATTACAAAATGGAGGTTTGGGTTTTTTTAATAATCAAAGTTAATTTAAATTTTCTATTAAAATGAACTTCCACAAAGTTACCGCCGAAACCATCGAAAGTAGTGAAGTAACCTTAGTTGAAACATATCAAAATAGGCAATTTACCAAAACATAAAATAAAGACGTCATTGTACTTCAAAGTCCAAGAAAAATGTTTTACCATTTTACTAGTTGGCTCACTTCATCTCTGAAGGGTCCAAATGCAATGGTAAGAATTGATTAATAAGTCAATCAATCACTGTACTTTAATATTAATATGAAGATACAATTAATATAGCAATAAATAGAGTTCTAACAAAGATGCTTTTTTAACATTTGAAAATTGCATAATTAAAGTAATATGTTATCAAATCGAATATATAAATATTGTATTGTTGGATTAATTTGTATAAGTGATATTTTTTTAGCCAACCTTTCGCGTAGTCAATAAAGAGTTTAAATTCCCGAATTATAAATAATTAAATTTTCCCACGTGAAAAAATCTAATAGTCATAAAGTTAAGCGAGTTTTTTTAAATGATTCATTATGTGTCTATATTATCTACATCGTTATGAAAAAAATCGATTAACGTATACGAAAGAATATAATATGTATTATAAAAACCAGAATTCAACAAAGTCTTTCATAAAAGAAGAAAATATATATTACATAAGATTATAAGCACGTACAGCTTTCGCTAACAAAATGATGCCATCTCAAGTAAACGAGACTGTATGTATACCGCCTTTTAATAAAACACTCTCCATCAATTACGTGCGAGCAAAGCATTAGTTTCATGAACCGCTGTGTAAAAATTCAAAAAATATAATGTATAAAAAACCCGATGTTTTTCCTTAGTATATTGTCGGGAAAAAGCCCTGTGAGGTTAAAGCTGTGATTACAATTTGTTTCAGAAGCTTAAATGATTTGTTATCCTTTCGCGGACTATTTGATTACAATGAACCTTAATTGGGGTAAAAAAAAACACAAAATTACCTACCGCTGAGCCCAGAGGGCGCGCGTCGGGACCTCATAATATAATCGGCCCGTATTTTATTTGGCGAAATATTTTGATGTTATTTTTTAAGTCCCGGAAGGTTTCATTTTCGTACTTGTAAGTGATGCGGGTTAATCAATTAAGCTAAAAGCCACATTATTAATAATTATTATATATACTTCTAATATATTATCCTTAGGGTGGACAGAATGGTATTTTAGTAAAATCAATTGCGACACAAAAATATTGTATCGACTTCCATTCATATTTGATTGCAATAAGTACTTGTAATGGTTACTTATTTTAGTTCAAAACTTGCTCTGTCACCCTGTGTGACATGTTAAATTTATAAATTTACAATCGGTGACAATGCCAGAAGGGATAAATTTGTCTTCTTGTTTCTTGTCCATATTTTACATTAGTTCAGTCATTGCCTGGTAATTTTATATCGATTTTAAGCTGCTTGTAAAACTGAAATATGTGAACTCATACTAAAATAAAATTTCAGTTAAAGAAGTATTTAAATAAATATGTTGAAGATTTTCATGTAATTTTAAGGGTGGAGAAAAATCTTGTATTGATGGCATTCATATTAACGTACACGCTTCAGATGAGCGTAAAATAAACAGAAATAAATAAAAATTAAAGTCCATTTTTGGTCGACATCTGAAAGCTCTAAACTTTTAACGATTCATCGGTCGTTATAGGCACAAAATGATGTTTTTATTACACACGTGTATCGTCGTAAAAAAGCTTTTATTATTAATGCGTACCAGCCTAATGTAGGCAGTACCTACAAACGGCTTGGAGTATTAATTTTTAAAGGTTCAAGTTCAATAAGCTCGTATATTATGAAGTTGCGTAGAAGTTAGTACATACTTACCAAAGCTTCGCCTTGAAATGATGATTAATCGAAACAATAATGATGTACTGGGTAAAGATTAATGAATGAATTATTTTTCAGAAGTATTATAACTATATGAATAAATACTAAGTGAAAACGAAAAGCTTCCTATGACACATTTTTGAGCTCATAAATTGTATTCATATTATCATAGTTATTATACATATCGACTGTGGAAAGGAAAAAGGACGTAACCCACACATATCAAATTTTACAGGATGCGCGAAAAACGTGTTTTGATGATTTTGGGCCATATGCAAATTATGGATTATACACAACCTTGAAGTGCACGGAGACTTCTAAACTGGTGTTCAATTGACATAATCTAATATAAATTCAAGAAATTGTCTAGGAAAAACCTTTATTTCAGTCTTTTTTCTTGGATTTATTATTTTACAAGCTTATTTTCAAACTTAAAAGCTAAATTTAGATTAAAAGCTACATAGCCGATAACTATATACAATAAAAAGTTTATTCATAACACAACATTAAATTAAATGAATTTGTTACTTCTCTTGTTGTGCCACAAATTGTGATGTGAAACACATGTTTCCCATCTTTAAGAAGCTTCACCAGACAGAACATCGAAAGGTTAACAAAATTATCTTTTTTTTTATGTTAAAAATGAACTTCTACAAAGCTATCGCAAAATCCATCGAAAATAATTCATAATTTGTAAAATTAAATTAAGAGTAGAATGTATAGTTATGTGCTTTAACTAAAACGTATTGTAAGTGTATACACTAGGGGTGGTTCATAAAACTCAGAGACCTTCTCCGAATCAAAGATTTACCCCCCGAACTGTCATTCAGTTTGAAAATGTTTTTTAAAAGCAACTTTAAATGTTTTTTTTAATTGCACATTTTTAAAATAATCTACGGGCCGGATAGAGTTTCATCACGAGCCGACAATTTTCCATGCCTGTTATACACTAACTAACTGTAACATGTGTAAATATTTTAATATATCAATAAGAATTTAAAGTTAAAATTTTAAAGAAATGATTGCTTAAAATGCTCATCTAAATAAAATACTTGTATGTATCTTACATAATTATGTATATTATGAACGTATGAACACCAAATGCACATTTTTAGTATATGTGCGATGTTTTCAACATAAATAAGAACGACTAAGGTTCATTAAAAATAATGATACATTCAAGAAGTTGAAAGTTTCTTTATTGAAAAATAACTTCAGACTCAAATTATATACATACTACCAGTAAAGTAATACCAATAATGTGAGCATTCGTTAATTAATGTTGATTGTACATATTAAGTTTGAAGTTATTAAAGTTAAATGGTATGATGGTCCTAAGTAAACTCTGTTAATATGGCTGTAAAATGTTTGAATTGGGGCAGGCCATATTAACACTGGATACTCAATTTAGTTTCTTATTTCATTGAAAAATATACGATGTTAAAACCCAATTAGTCAGTAAGTATAGAAGATTCTTTTTTTTAAATGAAAGTATCATTCTACTAGCATTTAGTATTCAAGTAATCTCAACGAGTAATTATTCTTTTAATGCGATCTCCTTAGTTTATTTAGATTTATTAACAATTGTTTTAAGAACTAATTAAAAAAATACTGAAATCAAATAACAGGAAGATATTTAAAAATCAACAAAAGTTGGTGAACTGATGCGCGATATAATCGAGTTTTTTTACTACTTGTTGAAAACAAGTCCAATTTTTGTCTCGAAAGCCTAGTAGTACACGCTCATAGTCTTTAAATATACTCATAGAAAATTTAAATTAACTTTGATTATTTCACGTATTGTGTTACTAACTGTGACACGTGTTTCGCCTCTTTCAGAGGCATCTTCAGACTTACTATCGCAAAGTTTGCTTAAGTAATGAAACGTGATTGATTCTAACATTTTTAAATTATGAAATTAAAAATGGAGTTTGGGTTTTTTTTCCTTTTAAGGGAAGCAAGGGGGGGGGGTGATAGAATCGAAATAAAACTTCTACAAAGTTATCGCCGAAGCCATCGAAAGTATTTAAATATACTCAGTTGCGTGGTTAATTTCTTAACGGGGGCATACATACGATATTTGTATTAAATATATACGTACCATTTTTAATGCTTTTCACCCACCTTCTTTCTATATATTTATTCAGAGAGCGCTATTAGTCAATTAAATAATAGTCCTTGACAAATTAAATAACTGTATCAACATTTTTACTGAACAAATAGGCTGAGCGTCATGATAAAATGTCATTCACTTTTTATAAGTATTAATATTGTCGGAATATTGTCTTGCGATAAGTAATAATTAACTTACGTTTTGAAACAAATAAAATGTTATCCAAAGAAAATTTACAAAAAGTTGATAATCGTGAGACTCTTAGAACCTTATTTGAGAAAAGAATACCAATTTATTAAAAATAATATTGCACCACCGTAATTCCAGAAATATTCCAGGTTCCGTCGCCGGTCTTTGAAGTAATCCAAAGGGAGCGTCGTCAGCAGAGTTTTGCGTCGCGACGTCTCACAAACTGAGTGTTTAACAGCTAGCGGGAAAACTGGAAAAGTGGAGGAGGAGAAGTAATGAAGGCAGTTGAGCACGTATGAAGGGATAATGCGAATGTTAATAACGCAGTAGTGTCTCCGGGATATACCGACAAACTCATTTTCTTCTCGCAAAGAAGGATGAATTTGGACATAGAAAACAACACTTCAAGCTCTAAATAGGTTATTGCGAAATATTATTATGAATCTCATTTTAACAATGTTGTATATTAAACAATTTGATTTAAGATACTAATGTTAATCAAGGTTTACAAGGTGATGGCACTTTTAGTATCTGCAAAATAATTACCTGTTTTACATAATCGTTGGTAATTTTTTTGGGGTTATTATTCCTTGAGATACAATTCAAATAGTGTTTTGCAACGAATATAACGTGATGTTTTTATTCAATATTTTATTTTGTAAAACGCTTAATATTCAGGGTTTGTTGAAAAATAATAATACATAGCAAAAAAAATTGTTTCTCCACTTATAGTTATTGCAAGACCTGCATGTCGCCTTTGAGTAAAGTGACGGTCCGCAATTGCTTTTTAATTGTCACTTTTTTTCTGTAAATCATTCTAAGAATTGATCGGTTTTGAATTGAATCAAAAACCGTCATTTAGGCTTTTTTATGTTGATTCTTCTGGAATGACTAGAAAAATAATCCATGAAAACAGAAACGCATACGAGTGTAATAAATGGGTCGGAAACATCTAATAGTAAAAGTATTGCTTAAGTTGCATTTACTTGATAGAACTCCATTGTTATAAGGTGAAAAATATAAAATGTTATGACTTAGAATTTCGACTGAAGGTGCTTGATGGAAATTTAACGTCAAATTTGAATAATTTTTATTATTACACTTCCATATTTTTTTTCGATAACGACCCGGGTTTCGCCTTTCGGCATCTACTGGTTTTATCTAGTGCACAAATGACCAGAAGATGCAGAAGGGCGAAACCCGGGTCGTTATCGATAACAATTATGGAAGTGTACTGAATAAAAATAATTTAAATTTTATAAAATGTTTGAAGATAGTTCCAACAAGGGTGTAAGCCCGGATAGGTTACAACTAAATTAATATTATAGAATTAAACAACGTTGATATTTTATGGCATTAAAAAAATTATAAAATTCTTGGTTCCAAAACTGGCTGATAGTTATTTCAGCTTTATAGTTATTAGCTATACATGAAACATTATTTGTAAGATTAAATACTTATTAGAAAAAAAAATTGTCGCGAACGTTGTCAAATTAAAAAATATATATTTTCTTTAAAAAACACTTTTAAGTGATATAATATTATTAAATCAAAGCGCTGTATTTTACAATGTAATATCATTAACGTCATTCAACTCAATTTCGGTGTCACCTAAATAAAAAGATACGAATAAAACGAAAGAACGAAGGCTCTATTATATTATGTGTAAACTCGTCATTAAAATAAAAATGCGTATCTACACCTAGATAGGAAGGTGAGTACACAGAGAGATGTAATATAATACGAGGCAAGCAGTCAAAAATATATTATTCAGACGTCAAATCTCGAGACTGATATTTGAATAGCACCTTTAATGATGTCGGATTTTTCAGTGAATTTTCATCCCCTGGAGAATATTTTATTTCTCGTGTGGCAGTAATTGGAAAATCATAATAGAAGCATCTCAATTATAATAAGATGTTATTTTGCAAAGCTTGATTCGGCAGTTATATTTAATTTTTAAAAATATGTAAGTACTTTTCGTTCACGCATATTTTTCGTTTATTAAAAGATTAATGGTTATTTATTAAAAAAAAAAACTTTTAATATCAGACCATATCAATAACTTTTCCGCAGATTTTTGACACAATACGTAAATATTTATTGTGTCAAATTATGCTTATTTGAAGGGTATACACAGAAATATAAATATGTGTAAATAATCTTTTCATTAAAAAAACACACGGTCATAGAGTTATATTAGTGGCAGAAAAGTATACACCGCCGCTCACCTAGTATCAACTCACAAAATACTGATTTATTTACCTTTACAATTCTATAATCGGTATTTAAATAGTATTTTTTTATTTTGAATAAAACGTAAAATGTTATACGAATAAACATATAAAATATCCGGAACTAAGCAGACAAAATCATTTGACGAAATTATCTCGTATGAAAAAATACAAAGACGAGCATTCCTGAAGGCACAACATATATGTGAAAGAAAAATGAATATTTTATAAATGCTATAAAATTAAATTTGATAACTTGGATATTTCACTTGTTGGGTTAAAAATGTGACACTTGTTCGACCTCTTTGAAAAACATCACCAGGCTTATTAACATCACAAAGCTTAAGAATTAACTAATTTGATTATGAACGCTAAGGAATGAATTGTTTGAATTTTTTGAATATTAATAAAGTAATCAATGAATAACATTTAAAATATGATAGGCGAACAACCGTTGTTCAATTTATTTCCACTAGAATTTATTGTAAGGATACTCGTATATCGTCAAAAAATATCTTGTTCATTTTTTTAAATATTATAATGGTATTTCAATTGATAGGTATTGTAAGATAATTATTTTCTGTAAACGTCAGCCGCAATTGTATGACATATTAATCCATGGTTTGTAACTCAATTTTAAAATTTCCATAAATATCCCAGGAGAAAAAGATCAAATAATTATCGGTACAATTAGCAGGGAAGCGCCACAGAAATTATTTTGTAATTATTTGCTGCAACCAGGCGTAGATATTCAATTATAACAGCGATCTCGCGGTCGTAGCCGGAAGCAGCAAGAGTGCTACGGACTGCGGCAAGGGTTGAATAAAACTATTATATGATAGGAGCAAGCGCCGGAAACTTTTATGAACTATTCCAAGTTAATAAGAATTTATAAGGAAGAATAATGACCATAATAAGGAGGATTCATATGAAAGTGTACTTAATTTAATAAGAAAAATGATTCAAGTTTTTGTTTTATATATTCGCGCATAGAATAAAATTGATCCCGAGCATTAAAACCGCTTTAAAATTCTATAATGTTCAATTATCAGTGAAATATTTTTTTGAAAAGTAATATGATGAAGTTTATCAGCGGAAATAAACTGGAAGTCAAATAAATACTGATTTTTTAACTGTAGAAGAAAAAAATGGGTTCAAGAAGAATTTTTAGGATTTAACACATACATTGGAATAATGGAAACGATAAGACTATATTTTATTTAATATTGTGTTCAACTGTACTGAAGTTATTGAAGGGTTAACGTGGTTGGATTCCGTGTCGGATTCATGTACGGACATTTACTTTTGTCAATCGGTTTAAAACGTCAAAAAATTTTCATTTCCAATCATAAAATAATGGAGAAAATTGAGAGCGAACCAATAACTCTTTCAGTCTGTATCGATCGCATTTATGAGTGATAAGTACTGTCGTATCTTTATAGAAAACACGTCGACTGCAAAAATGTAAAAACATTAATTTAGAACAATGTCAAACAAAGCTCTGCAACAAAAGGCTGCAGTAATGTTTTTTTCGAGGTCGTCGCGGCGCATCGTTAGGGATAATCGATTGAAAAATCGCGGACGTAAATGTGATTCATCGCTATGCTAACATGTCACGTTTGACTGTTTACACCATTGCGTGAATAATGGCCGGCTTTCGGGATATTACCAGGATCATCCTGCCCCTTGTAGCAATATTGAGCTTTTTCCGAGGGGGAAAAGATAGCTTATCTTTGAACTTCCGATGCAGTTTCTAGTATGTTATTTTGAAGTATATATAATATAAAGCATACGATTTTTTATAAGTTACACGAACGAACCATGAAAGTTTCACTTGAACGAAGAACATTTTATTTTTAAGAAATCATTATTAATATCTGTAGTTGAATTCAAAAAATCCAAGTCGAATTTAAACACCAAACGAGTCTACCATTTATAAGCGCGTACGATGCGTTTGATCAACCAAATGAGTTTAAATCAATATAATAAACCTTTACTAATTTGTAAAATCTTCGATAATAAATTAACAAACACGAGATAATTTCACACTTTTATATGTACACTAAATAAACGAAACCATTGATTCAGTAACGTTAAATTGTTTTTTTTTTAAATGGTATTGTTTTTTTTTTGCATTTAATTGTTTATAACACCTTATTAATTTAATTTTGGTTTGTAAAAATAATACTGTAACATTGTATTTTCTTATCTTTTGGTAATGCTCATCATAAGCGAAACCGGTTCAGATCTTATTGAATAAAAGTGGGAAATAGAACAAATGAGTATTTTATTATTTTAATGTTATGGCTTTCCAATAAGTATTGACAGTGAACACGTTAATAAGTTAAATTGTTTTTTTATTATTATTTTGATTATAACAACGAATGTAACTTGAATTTTTTTAATTATAACTTATTTTACGTTCTAAAAAATATTGTAAAATTAAGCTTTTCAAATATAGCTCATTCAAAGTCTTTCAAAATTTCAAGCAGCATAACGTCCACGAATAATAATACAGTTTCATTATAAGAACGAAGAAAGAAGTAAAAGTTATCGATAAGCTAGTCTTACGAGCGATTTTCTAGAGAAAAGAACCTTCGACGATAGAAAATATTTAATATCGTGGGAATACATTTCAAAAGAAGCATGTGAAACATTACGTACTGCTTGACAATACCGTAATATCATAAATCTTAAAAATAGCCAATAATATACATTTTTTTTACATTCATCAACCAATTGCTGAAATTTTTATTTTAGGGATACTTATACAACTTATTAAAGCTTATTTTTTGAATAACATGTCTTTCCACTGAGAATTGGCAGAGATCATAGTTTATTTATTTGACCTTAATAAACGTTAAAATGCATAATTTATAAGGTCTAAGAATATGTAATAAGATTAAGTAGAGCGAAATTTACCCATTTTTAATTTTTACTAAAGCGTTGAAATAAATTCTGTAATTAATCCAAAAATTTTCTGCTAAAAATCAGGACTTTCGGGAAAAAAGAACGCCTCCGACATCGAACTGTGTTTTTTAATCGTTTTTATTTAACTAAAATATCTATTTGTATGCAGTGGCAACACAAAAGACTCTAGTGGTTTGAATACACATCATTAAATATATATTTTTTAATGGGTCAGAGTAGTATGATTTTTCCGGATACGGCTAGAAAAAACACTTAACTACGACTCCGCAGCCTTGATAAAAAACAGTAACTATGCGCATAAATATATTTTCCAATTAACGAAAATTAACATCTATTATAATGATATTCTAACAAATATATACAATCTTGATACAATAATTTTTGAGTAAAAAATATTTCTTTCATTTAATACAATATTTTTTTCCTAAGGTTACAACATGTATCATTCATTTTAGAACACACAATACCAAAGTATAAAATAAAAAAAACTCATGTATTTTATAAAAGTCTACGCGCTGTTTTGTAATAAATTTTATTCTACTCCCAGTCCATTGATATTTATAGGATATTGAATTATTTATAACGAGGAAGCTGAAAGTGTCAAAACTGAATGTTATATATAAATCATTTTCAACATGGTATTTGTGTTAATATAAAGCAGTTTGATATTATTGAAAATTGAAGAAAATCAGAAAAAATGATAAATAAGAATGGAAAATTAAACTAATCGAATTGTTGAATTTATCTATGTAGTTTTTTTCCACTTGTTATTTATTCCCTTACTGATTTGTAATAATAGGACAGATAAATCTAATTAGCTTAATCAATAATAAATAATATTATTACCACTTACAAGATGGAATTAACACAATGATATTGTCAATTCAATTATAAACGATGGTCTGATTGATGCCTAATATGTGTTTATTGAATTGCTGATGACTGGATTCGATTATGTAGGAATAAGTTGATGTGAGAGTTACAAAAAAAAGCCGATACGATTTCAAAATAAACTGTTGTATTAATTATGACTCGTAAAAGGCATGATGTTATTTGGCCAAAAGAGTATAAGAATATCGAATATACTAAAAAATGATTCGAATATGTACAGTTAATAATTTAGATTATTACAAAGAAGTGTACCTATGAAAAATAAAATGAAAACAAATAAAAGGTGACAATATCGGAAAGAAGTATTATCAGGATAAAACATATCATTTTTATTATAAAATTAAATTTGATAACATTGTTATTCTACTTGTTGAGTTACGAAAAGACTTAACATCGCAAGGTTTAAGAGAAAAACAAAGTTGTCAAATACAATTTTATTTAGTCTAGGAAGAAAATGAAGCCCACTTGAATATCCAACAATGTAAATATACATGTATTGTTTAAATCGGATATCCTAGTTTCTATTATGATAACATCATTTTACTAGGTAGTGATTAGGGTTTCTAATTCCCGGATTCTGGATCCCGTCTAATTTTGTGATCCGGATATCTCGGAATTGGTATCACAATTACGAGATTTCAGGATCGAGGAAAAGTGAAAAATTATTTTTAAAAAGTTATTGAAACCAGCCAAAAAAAGGTCCCAAATTTTTTCATTTTGGAAAATCCGTAAATTCGCAGGAATATTGAAATCTGCTTACGAGCAAAAAAAAATATGAAGACTCAAAGAGCTTAATAAAAAAGCTTTCTCGGAAAACCGTTTATTCCTGGGTATTTGAAATCTCGGAATTCCAAAAACTTACATCCCGTATTTCTCCAAGAATTTATAGTGGACAATCAATCCCGGGATCCTAAAAAAATGTGAATTCCGGGATCATAAAAAGGGTTTGGGATTAGATGCCCTAGTAGGGATCAGGGCTGGCCTATTATTACGAATATTTTAAAGATTCATCTTCTTGCCTGTGTTGTGAAATAATTTATATTTAGTGATGTGAAGACTATCGCTCAGCTGTAAATCCCTAAACTGATTTTCGGAAGATTAAATCGAGAGCATATTATATAAGCTTGTAAAACCTAATCTAGCAAACTAAGGTAATTTCACAATGTGTGTTCAACACTTTAGATAAACTTTACCATGAAATTAATAACAAACAACATCACACATGTAACTACATTAGCATTTCAGTCGGAAATTTTCTATTTATTTAAACAAATTAAGGATTTAAGGCTTACGTAATTGTTGTCATGAATAAATTTTTAAAAGAAAATTTGGAAATCATAAAATGTTTTCATTGGTATATAACCAAAAACAACAATATTATCTTATAGTTTAATACTGTACTGTTAATTTAATATGCCGAATATTAAGTTATGCAGAACAAGTTTAGATTAGATTTAGAATATGCCCTATACCGATTAAGGCATATTTTACCATTATGAATAAATTATCTTCTACATTTCTTTTTAAATAAGTCGCTTTAGCAATCGTTTGCAATGTGGCTAAGTATATAACAATAGCGAGAGCAAATTAAAAAATGTTAATTAAACGTCCTATCAAGGTAGATTCGTAAATATATTGAATCATCAAAGATATAAACAATATAAATATCCAAGTTTCGACTAAAAAATCAATTTTTAAAAATCTGCAGTGGCCTAATAAATATAATTATTTAATAAATATTCTTGAATGAAACGTGCAAGTAAGCGCAAACATTGTATTTGAAGTTGTGCTATAAAATACGATGAGCATGTTTACGATATCTCGATAGTTTATACAAAACTTTTTGAGCTTAAATTAAGTGATCTGGATAAAGTCATTTTCCATGTAAACATCTTATAATAAAAATAATAAAACATTTTTAGTACTTTTTCCACATAAAATTTATTAGATCAGGACCGGTTTCGCTCATCGCGAGCATTATCAACTGATAAGAAAAATACAAAAACAGTGATATTTATACAAATTTAAATTGAAATAAAAAGATGTAAGCAACTATTTGTTCCTAAATAAGCATACATTTGATATCTCTAAAAACTTTAGAATCCTGCATGTCAACAATAAATCGTTAAAACTTGATAAACAAGAGATCTTAGAAATAAATAGACAAAAATTTTTACCTAACTCTAATTTATTAAACGAACAGGTTGTATTTGCATCATCACCTTTGTTATATCCGTTTCATTAATCTAATTCTAACCTATGTTAACTGCTCTTCTATATTATTTATATGTTTTTCAAAATTTATTCCTTTTGTAAGAATTGATATGGTTTTTAAAAATGTCTTTTTCAGAATCTTCATTACTGCCGATTTTGTTGAAGTACATCATTGCTTGGAAGCGGGAAAAACACCAAATCATCATTAGGATATTTACTTTAGTAATGTAGTGTTTCACTTTGTGTAAAAATTTCCCAAATTTTAATTGTGTTTATAATTGATATCGTTTGCCACTTAGATTTATTATTCTTTGATGATGAGTTTTTAATTGTTATGGGTGTTAAGCATTTTAATTTTGTGTAATTATAATGTAATTTGCTAATCCTTTAAATTGTTAATAGTTGCTTACACCTTTTTATTTCAATTTAAATTTGTATGAATATCACTGTTTTTGTATTTTTCTTATCAGTTGATAATGCTCGCGATGAGCGAAACCGGTCCTGATCTAATAAATTTTATGTGGAAAAAGTACTAAAAATGTTTTATTATTTTTATTATAATGCCTTTCCACCAAGTATTGACAGTGAACACCTTAAAAGTGATAAACATCTTATGATAAAAGGCATGAAAATACCAAACAAGTCGTACATAATCATTGATGAATATTTTTTATGGCCGCTTCAAATCGATCGTAGGAACTTTTTAATACAGTATTTTTTTTATTTTAAAATATAATCCCCGTGTTGTGGATACCGCTTTAATAAATGAAATAGTCCAGTAGACGTTTCCCATCAGTAGCAATACAGATGGGATCCACGTTTAATTAAAAAAATATATTTATTACATCCAGGGGTGTGCGGGATCTCACGCAGAGCGCACTGGGGGGTACACCAGAGGCGGCGCATGCGAAAGGAATTATCCTAAATAACCTTCATAAAAAATAAAGACTGCCACTTCAAAAGAATAAAGCGAAATCGATTAAGCAAAAGGAAGGTGTAACGGATATCCTAAAGTAATTCAGCATTATTAAAAAATCGTCGAAACTGAAGCGTAGAATGAATGACTAGCAATCAATACTTTGTCAATCAATAGGTATATTTAGAAAGTAGTATTTAATATATTTTTATTTAAGATTGTATGGTACTCAAGAGTGACTTACTTGTGCAGTAAATTCACATTGACTGCATATTTAGAAAACACTGACACTTGTAGCTAGTTCCTAAATTAACGTTAGGAGTTGAATTGACCAGCTTCAAAAACAGATAAAAAAAAACAATCACGATTATATGGACCCATTAGAAGTGAAGTAAGCCAAGTGGTAAAAAAACGCTAAATGCGTTGTAGTACTGATTCTACACGTCTTAAAGTATTGCAAAAGTGAAGTAAACTCAGTTAATACACATTGCAATAGTCTTATTTCCGTAAAATAAAAATATGCAAAACCAATTAAAGACGTGATTGAACTTCAAAGGTACAAGAAAAAAGTTTACTAGTTAGCTCACTTCACCTCTAGGAGGCCCACATGATCACGATCTTGCCCATCGTATCGGTATTTTAAAGTAAACCAGCTTTGGCATCTTTTTCAGACACAGGTAATGTCCACGTGATGGCATTTTCTCGATAAAATGATTGAAAAATTGAAAAAATAACAAATAAATCGAATAGTGTGTTTAATTATTAACAATTAAACAAACTTTATATAAATGGTTTAGTTCTAACATGAAATATGTATTGTTTAAAAGTTAACAATCAACATTAAATGTGTAATATTATATTTTAAATGACAGATTGAATGAATAAATATTTTATTATTTTAAAAATGATTTTGGTGCCTGTGATTAAAAAAAAACATTGACCTAAATAAAAATGCACGAGAAAACAAGTTATTTATTATCGTAAATAGTGAAGTGTTTCCTATAGTTTTTTTACTGGAGAGAAAATGTGGAGGCAATAAATTGAAAATGTCAATGGGTCTTATCTAAAAAAAGCCGATATCTTTCCGCCTATACACATTCATTAACTCTTCTATAATAGAATATTAGGTATATGCTCCTTAATGTACAATTTAAAGAAAACATAAACTTAATAAAAAAGAACTGAAACATACGTTTTTTTTATCTTGAAGAAATTAAAGATTTGAAAGAAACAAGTTGTATACTTGAAAAATTTACTTTTCTTGAGGCAGTATTCTTCGCTTATATAGGAACGTTTTTGGCTTTTAGATAATATAATGAGGTTGTTGCATGTAAAATAACCAAATTTAAGTCAGTTTAAAGTTTATCGCGATCGAGTCAGGCTGTGGGCAATAATTTGATTTATCCGATGTTTCGAACAAACAAAGGTACGTTTAATATATAGAAATTCAAATACGTGTAAGTAAGTGAATGTATATCGAAGATCTGATTTTAAAATCGACATATTGTAGACATTGATTAAAATATTCTGTTCCTCTTTACCGAAGTTACGAGGTACAAGAAGCAATAGAGATGTTATTTTTATATACCAGTGATTTTGTGATTGATCTACAAAGACTTTGTGTTTCTAGCGTAATTTTGGATCTGTGTAAGACACCTATACCGTACACAAAATGAGTTTGTGAAAAACGGATCAAAATTTGCAGCCATACAAAATTTAATGATATTTATGGACAGAGTGGGTTTGAGAAACACAGTATCAACCCTTCTCAAATGGTGAGTATTTTATTAGATAATCTCGTTTATCGAATGCTGCGGCTTCGAATAAAAGCCAAAACATATTACAAAACCATGCACTTATACATTTTTTCACAAGTCGATGGTTGATATTTTAATGATTTACGTTCAGCAATATTTTTTTCAGTAACACTACAGCACACGTAGTTCAGAGGTAGGCAGGAGAGGGTCACAGGGGCTCGATCGAGCCCCTTGTATAATTTAATTCAGGTCGGTGGGTAATCAAAGCAGTGGTTAGAATATCATAGACACCGATCACTTTGGTTCTTCGAACTTCTATAGAAACATTTTTAGAATTTATGACATATTTTTTGAAAATAATTTCAGTAGGAAAAATAAAAACCATGATCGATTATAAAAAAATATTTTCTTTTTCGTGTATTAACGTAGCGTATGAATATATGTAGATGTTTACGAGTATAAGTAGTGTGTATATGAGGTAAATATAAAATTCAAACAAATGCATATTGTGATGTCTACGTGAATTCGATTCACTATGGATTACTGACCTCTCCAGCGATTACACCCGTCTATAGGAAACAACGGGAAAAAAATCCAATAAAACAACAACGTAAGTTGATTCCATGTATGAGAAGCAATATTCAAAAAGTGATTTGTCACACAAATACAGAGCTTGGGAAATGATGAGTTGAGTGTTGGAGAAATCACGGTTTTCTTGAATATGCCAACTTTATAATTGAACTTTTAAAGGGAAAAACTTTTTTTAAACACTAATTGTGATTTGCATTGATAGATTTTATCATGGACTATCAGAACTGATACTAAACGGCATTTTTCAAAACTTGTGACAAATCAGTTGTGAATGTTTGCTCCGTATGTAATCAAAATAGCACTACACGGCATTTACGATGTCTACGACCTTTCCATTTAAAAAGTATGTAATACGTGCAAGGTGACCGATAACTAGTGAGACGCGAGCATTAAGCGCCGCTAAAACGACGTCTCGACGCCATTCACCAAATAATCGAAAGCTATTCTTCTTATCGCCGTGGCTTCGGATTCGTTAAAAAACAAACACAACCATTTTGACAGCTCTGTCATTAAGGTGTGCTTATTTACAAAAAAGGCCACAATTAATAGACATGTCAAAAACGCCATTATTCAATGTCGAATAAATAAATGTGAAATAAAACGCTATTAAATAGCCGTAAAAATAGCAGAGAATTTTTAGAAACTGTACGCAATAACCATGCTTTATTAAACGAGTTTTTTATTTGATAATTATTTCTGAAATATATAAAAATAAACATTGACGTGAACAAAAAATTTCGGGTGGTTGACGATAATATTAATCGTTCTATTCTAAATAATTTCGTTGCTTAATACTTTCAAGATGCAACTGTATAGAGCATCATCATTTTAATCAATTACCATTTTTAAAACCCCTACAAGTCACTTATGTAATAATATATAATCAATTAAATTAAAAATAATTTGCTTTTAAATAATCTAATATTTATTATCGTTCCAAGACACACTAAAGTCAAGTTATTAAATAAAGTAGTAAAATTTGCAATATTAATTAGAATTTTAGAGTCGATGAAAGGATGTATTGTGTATCTCTTCTAAGCCAGTATATAAAGCTGAGGTAATGTAAGTTCAAATATAGTTCTGATGAAGGCATAAGTCAAAAAACCTAACAACCACACATAAAATAATATTAGTAGAACTAAACTACTTTGATCATTTTTCACCTTGTAACAATGGAGTTCTACCAAGTGAATGCCAATTGAGTCAATAAATTTCACGTTCATCACAACAATTATTAAGTCATGAGAATAATCAAAATTTTGAAAGTTAACGTCTTCGCAAGTAGCTCAATAAGTAAGTCAAGAGCGATACAAATCAAAATAGTAAAAAAGCATTGAGAGAAAAACAAAACTTAGACAGAATAAGAAATATTGGAATGGAATAAAAGAAGCAGTATTTTTTTGCATTGAAGACTGTTACTAATAACAGAAGCTATTGTAATTTAGTTATCAAAGATTTTGAGTTCAATTTATTATTTTCAATCTACGATATCGAGATAAATAGAAATATATAATTTTTTGATGACATTAATACAGTATTCATTAAAAAATTTTCTCTAAATTTAAAAAAATAAATTTCGTTACATAGATGAAAATTTCGATATCTGTAAATATTCAATTATTTGATTTGATAAATGATACAAAATATTATTATTGAGGTTTGTTAGAATGAACGAAATTGTTTTCCCTACATAATTGGAATCAAAACAAGAACTCGCGTAAAAATACGTTTTGTTAAATACACTCACTTTTCGTTAAAAACCGTCAAATTGAAAAGAAGCCAGCAAAATAACAATATTACGTAATTAAATAACGGTATCATTTTTCAAACGAAGGAGTGGCGTACAAAATAACTTTTGAGAAATACAATTATCATTCATTAGCGTGCTTCCTTATCCCCGCGAGGAGTAGGCCGGCCCTTTATAAATATGTACGCGTCCGAACGGAGAAAAGAAAATGTGTGCCCCCGTAGTGAAGGGGCAGAGAAAGCGGACATTTAAAAACAAATTATCGGTCCGGAGTGGCAAAGTAAACATTGGCGACAAAAGTATGGAGGATGATTGATGAGAGAGGGCTTGACGGACGGGGGTGGACGACACGCAGACGGACGCACGAGGGTGGGACTGGGAACTTACTACTGACAAATATTTTCCACACGCGACGCCACTCTTCCTACTCCACTGAACAGCAACTTTCCAAAAGTGTACCCGTTGAATTTTTAACGAGGCCTATGGCGGTTGCGCTGAACCTTTTCGAATAATGCTTTCTAAAAATAAATGTATTAAAGACATATTTTAAATATTATTTCAATAACTTATGTGGTTCTTCTTTTCAACCCATTCACATTCTTACTAAACGTAAAGCATTAGAAATTATAATATAATCATAATAGTATGCATGTATCTTACCTGTACATTAACTGTATTGTCCAGTTCCTTAATATGTAAATTTAAAAAAATCTCTTGGGATATGCCGCTTTTATTAATAATTTTTAAACTGTATCTGTATATTTAACATGTGAAAGGAATACATTAGACATAATTTAAGATTTCGACTGAAGGTGCTTGGTGGAATTTCAATATTAAATTTGAATCGTTCAAACTATGTACATTCTCACAAATTTTGTCATTAACGACCCGGGTTTCGCCTTTCGGCATCTTCCGAAGATGCCGAAAGGCGAAACCCGGGTCGTTAATGACAAAATTTGTGAGAATGTACATAGTTTGAACGATTCAAACATTAGACATAGTTTGGACCTGCCGGTAAAAAAAAGCTTTCGGCGTTTTTTAGTGACACATGTCACTGGATATAAAATAGCATTTTATATAAAATGACAAAGAATACCAATACAAGCAGTGGATGTAAAGATTTATCAATACGTATCTTCTGAAAATACATTAACACAATTTAGAAAATGACGAATTAATCAGGAGTTCAAAGTATCTTCCTTAAAAATGATGAAAAAATAATTTGAATTATTTCCACCTAAGTAACAGATTACCACGGAAACCTGTTTTTTGACTGTATTGAAAAGTATAAAATAATAAGATTCATTTATTTTTTCCATAAAGGGCTGAGTTTACATATTCTAGCAGCGACGAAAAAAATGCAAAACACACATAAAAGAGATGGCGACAGCGCATACAAAAGTAGAACTCAGTGCGTCTCACTACGTTATGGGGAATGGGATTATACTGTATAAAGATGATCTATCGATTTTTACACTTGTATCAACAAAGTAATCAACATTGATGTTGACATCAATGTCGATTACTTTAGATAAATAATGTTGCTCTCTTATGCTTACGAGCAAGTCTTTTATAATTTTATGTTGTCAATTCAGAGTGGAAATGTTAATACGTTTGTTTTATCGTGTTTACATAATTTTAAAATTAAGAGTTTTAGTATGTCCTTGTTTATCATGTATTCTGAATGTTTAATTGAATAGATTAGTTTAACTAATAAAACCTTTTCATAAATTTCATTATATGTATATAAAAAACGAAGAAAAAACAAACAGATTATATAGTTAATTCTCTATTTTATATTGACACGATGAAAACAAAACTTTTCCAGTATTCAGTCAATAAAAGACGTCAATTTTCTTTCAAATTAATCAACTGTCAAATGCCGTTCAAAGTTTATCGTTTCTAATAAAAAAAATATGAAAATGTCTTTCTTCAAGTATCTTTATGGAGCAAAATCTCCGGCAAAACGACTTTTTTTAACCAGCTGATACGTTTTGATAAATAGCGTAATAACGTGAATGAGGCATCATCGAGGCAGGCATGTCAAATAATAATATTTCTAAAACACAACTGCTAGCAGACGGATCACCGGACGCTCGCGGGTTGCTGGTGGGGCGACACTGCCAGATACTGAACAAGAGTGGAAGGGGACGTCACTGAAAGAAATTGATAGAAAGCTTCGGAAGTTTTTCTTGAAAGTTGTAATTGATAACCTTATTCCAGGACAATGAGAAAACAGCGCATTAAATTCTACGAAGATAAAAAATGAACCACTTTTTTATAAATAAAACCTTTCACGAATTTTTCTTTCCCTTCACTATGTTACTATATTAATAAAAACACAATAATTCCGGTTTCCGGACCGGTTTCGCTCATTGCAAGCATTGTCAACGCTCGCAATGAGCGAAACTGGTCCTGACATATTAAATAAATAAAGTGGAATGAAGTACAAAGGATTATTGTGTTTTTATTAATATAATGCCTTTCCACCAAGTATTGACAGTGAACACCCTAAAAGTGATGTTGCTATATTACTATTGAAGTATGAAAAAATATATTATATTTTAAGATTTCGACTGAAGGTGCTTGGTGGGATTTCAATATTAAATTTGAATCGTTCAAATTATGTACATTCACACAGATTTTGTCACTAACTACCCGGGTTTCGCCTTTCGGCATCTTCAGGCGTTCAAGTGCACGAGTGAACTTGAACTGACATTCGACTGATGGACTGACATTCGGAATCGAACCCAGACCTGCAGACTTTAACCAACTGAGCCACAGCAGGCGACATATTACGCGCATTTAATATTTTTTATGAAAAATGGATGTTCACAAAAATGAAGTTTATGATTTGTGGGGTACTGATTGTATTATACTAGATGAATCGGTAGATATTGAATTGGCTTGGTATTGTTTTTTTAGTAAATTATGTCATGGTTTATTTTAGAAGTTGTCTATATGTTTCATTTTTAGGATAAGATAAGTTTGAAAAAAATAAGTAACAATAAAAATGTCCCGTTGGGGAATTGAGCATATTAGAATCCAGAGTACGCCAATATACCAATGCAGTAAACATCCAGTCAAGCCTCTTGGATGGCGTAACAAATGAATATATAATCATTTTTAGGTCAGATTGTCCAAATATATGAATGTTCGCAAAAATACGCAAGCAAATTGATAAGTCACGATTCATGAAATTGTAAAAATAGCTAGTTGTATGTACATACATATGTATATTCGTTTCCAAAAAAAATCGCAAAGCAATTATTTCGTATCTTATTATAATTTATGAACATACATTGTGTTTTATAAAATCTATTTGCAAAAGTTAATGATATTTAATTGTGACGATAAGAGTTCTTTCATTCAAATGAAATTCCATGAATATAGTTATTTCAACCAAATGACATAATAAAAAAGAGTGTTTAAGTAATGTAAATCACATTAGATTATTAGAATTTAGAATGCAAGTTACAAAAAATGAGTTAGACGATGGCGTAATGTTGAAATAGTAATAATAAATAAATATTTTTTTGAAGAAATATTAACGGTGACTTTTGACACAGAAAATTAAAAAAAAAATGCTTTTAAAACTAAAATAATCTATATATTGAATAAGTCAAGAAACATAAAGGGAAACAAAAATCGTAGATATTTTAAGTTATCATGCCAAATTCGAATAAAATAATATACGTCGACAGGAAAAATAGTTCAGACAAGTCGTTATTGCCGATGTTAAAAAAACAAATAACAATAATTGCTTCGTGACACGAAAATAATATGGTACTAATAAGCCTGGGAAAAAAGCACACCAATACGGAAAATGAAGACCGCGTTAGATCGTGTCACAGGTGGCATCTGAACTTAATAATTTATTCGAAGCTTCCAACAAAAGCTTGAATGGAGTATTCTACTATCTGGTCGCACAAAAAGCTCGTCTAAACATTGATTTCTACGCCGGCCGCTAGAGGCGCTAATGAAGTGGGGTTAATTAATTATAGGCACCCCGCGACGGAAGAGTGAACCTCGCCCCCTCCGAGAAAACTTCTTAAATATTTTCGACAGCAAAACAAAAAAATCCCGATGAATTCTGTAAGCCGATAGACGGAAAATTGTTCAATTAGTAGGGATGAATATAAATCCTTTGTTTGTGGTAGAACGCGGTTTTGTAGGGAGTTATTTGTTAGCGGGGGGTTTTTTAAGAATCAGTTTCTTTTCATATTAAATACTTGTCAATTACCTTTTGTGTTTCATATTCTTCCCTGTTATTAAATAGATTTTATACCTGTCACGAAAGAAAATAAATTATAACGTTTAATAGTCCAGCTATATATAAATTAAAAATGAAAAAACTTTATCGTTTCTGGACGTAATTTTAAATTCGAATGATAATTTATCTTTCAAAATGATATGGTGTACAATGCTGTTATTTTATACTTATTAAATTATATAATATAATCATACGAAAATGAATTGAATAATAATGTAAAAATATCAAAGTATTTTAGTTCTACAGTTTTTAATAATTTTTATGCGTTGATAGCTATTTCGACTTTCGCCATCGTCAGAACTATGTTTAAACTTATATTTTGCTCAGCTATATATACTGGCTCTGAAGATATACACAATGCATTGAGTTATTCACTCTAACATCCTTATTCAAATTATAATTACAATATTACACTTATTAAATGTGATTTTAGTGTTTCAAAGAACGATAAGCAATCTGGGTTTTTCCTTAAAACATTAATTAGGATAAAATTAAACGGATATTTATTATTTACTACATTAAATTAAATTTAATAATTATGGCTTTATTGTTTCGAAAAACAATAAGCAATATGGGAATTGAGTAATTACACTTTTTTGTAATAGTGAAATTTACTAAGTATGTGTATGGCATATTTTCGTCAGTATAAATTGATAAATATCAATAAAATCAATTAGTCGATGAAATGTATTTCATTAATTTTTTTTAAAGATTTTTTCCAATATAAAATTGTAAATTCCTAAATATTATTTCTTTAGATTTTACAAACGATTGATTCTTGATACATGAAAAACGATTCAAATGTGGTTAGGAAACGGATGAATATATATATATATATATATATATATATTGTTAATTGATAACATATTTTTTCAGATGTTGGTATTGGTATATACAAACACTGAAAGATATTTAAGCTTTTGATAAAACAATATTTATGAAAAAAAAATCTAAAACCTTCAAAATAAAAGTAAAAGGCTAATGATAAAAAATGACTGACTTATACTACACAAATTTTGTTTTGATCATTATCTCGAACAGATTTCATTGATGTTAATGATTAAAAAACGTGATCGAAATACAGCGGCATTGTAATATACGCTCCCTGCTGATCCCGAATGATTTCCGACGATCCATTAAAAGCGCGATGTCTCTGTATGGTTGACGATGAGCTTTCGCACGGATCACCGAGCAAGCTTTTCCCTCCAACGGCACAGCCAGCGGACCGTTGCGATGTGCGCTGTAATTATCTAATTTCACAAGCCATTTCATCCCCGGTCCGGCGAGCCGGGAGGATAGCGAAGAAGTCTGCTTTAAGGCTGCTAGGGAGGTAAAAATTATTGCGCGGAAGTGCCACTCACATGGGAACTGGATTGCGTCCTCAGCTAAGGCAGTAGCCACTTTTGATTAAATTTTTAACGTATTTTATTATCCCGATGTACTGAATTGTTTTGTTTTTAAAACTGCGCAACAGAAAACTTATAAATTGTTAGTGTTCAAAAGATTACGTGGACGAAATCATTTTTTTTTTTTGCCACAGTTATATGCGCTGTCAGTTACCGTCACTGATAAATTTTGTACTGTTTTTTGCCTGTGTGAACGTTAATATGTATCTTGTAAAAATATTAGTATGCATAACAAAGAAGTATCTTTATTTTCAGAAACTTTTTCAACGTTAATAATTTGGTTGGATTCGGCGGTAACTTTGAAGAATTTCATTTAAATATAAAAATAAATATGATAACTTTATTATTACACACTCTGTCTCGCCTCTTTGAGAACCATCACCAGACTTAGCACCGCAAGGTTTACGAATAAAATAAACATTGATTCTAAATTAAAAAATAAAAGTCGGGGTTTATCTTTTTATATTGGACGGAGAACTAAACATTGTTTAATGTAGTGGAATTATCTCCTACTATTTTTTCATCAACTTCTTTATTAAAGGTTTTTTGGACGATGGCCACTGGAACGTATCCCCTGAACAAAAAGAAAATTTTGATCTTTTGTTATAGTTGTTATAAAATAATTGTATTTTGTTATAAATGTACCCACTGAGTTATTACATTTTAAAAAAAATACACAGAAAAATCATTTTTAAATTTATTTTTTTACTTTTGTCAGCACGACGATATGCATGTATATGAGAAGAAAAATACGTCGTTCAAATTCATATTCGAAAGTAAAAGATGTAATATATACATTTTGGTAGTGACATATCATGATAGCCGAAGTCATTAGTTGTTTGAAACTTTTGTCTCTTCAGTATTTCACATCGCGAAAAAACTGACAGAAATCACTTTTCGTTTCTTATGAAGAATAACCTCTTAGTAGATGGAGTGAGTTATCTCTTCTACTCTAATACTTCGATAGTTCAAATTTTAATGGTGATATTTTGTATGTATTTGATACTTTGTGCTAAGTTTCACATAAGTATGTCATAACTATTGTAGTTTGTTTTTTTTTTTAAAGCGAAGCCGAGTTTAATGTTAAGCCCTATTTTTTATAAGTCGGAAAATTAGCAAAAAAGTTTTCTTTTAAAGTACAGATTAAATTACAAAAATGTAAGTATCTGGGATATTTTCTCTTCTGTGAGATAAATAATCTTGCATCGTTCAGCGTTTTTAGTTTGACGTTAAATGAAAATATTGGAATGGAATTGATAAACAATTCTATATATTTACCGATTTAAAAAATATTACAAGTGTACATATGATAAGGGTTGTGATACACATATATACTTAACTTCCTGGAAATTCTGTCCCCGACACTTGATTAATTTTGAAAAAGGTCAACAGCCATGCTTACCTGAAAAAAAAGAAAAAGGATGTCAGTAAATACAAATATACCGTGTGTTTAATACTACTGAATAAACAAAGGAATTACTCGTTGAACGGTTACAATAAATTCGCCGAATTGCGTTTACGCCCAAAAGGGGTGAATAATGAGTTGTATTTATGTTAACATGTCACGTTTTACTGAATAAAATTTATACATTTAATATTGAAAAACAACAGGCGAGTATATATAAAATATGTTAATTAAAATAATAGCTTAATATCATGAAACATTTTGAATGATGGTTATTGTCAAGAATACGAATAGCTGGTAAAAAACAACACAGAATGCTGTGTTTTATAGCAGAAAAAAATATTGAAGTAATAACAAAGTGGATGGAGTAAGAAAAACATACTATAAAATACTTTTTCAACCCTTATCAAAACAATTACAAGGCGTTGAGTGATAAATATAATTTTACATTAATAAAATTATTTTACTGAAGTCGATACTATCTATGATTTAGGAATAAGAACCAATGGTAGAAGATTATTCTAAAACTAAATAGTACCTTTATATGTAAATATATTTAAAGTAATAATGACAGTAAACACTAAGCAAATGAAACTAGGTGACAACCTCTCTTAATAGTGTTTGATTTTGAATTTCCTGATTAAAAATAATTAGATATTTATAGTGATGGTAATTTATAGATTCCTTTGACTCCGTCTGATTAAATAAGTGCTATTAGAATTTCTTCACTATTTTTATTATGAGCTTAAACATTCGATTGGTAATAAGGATTCGAATCAATTTACACAACACCCTTTTGCCCGATCCTTTCTAAATTAAAACGTTCAACAAGTGTTATAGTTACCACGCGGAATCACTGCTGATCAAATTCAATTTTGTATAGTAAATATTTATCCCACTATTCCTATCGCATGTTTATTTTTATGAGTGACTTTAACACAAATCTCAAAAATTATGAAGATTTTTTAGAAACACATTGATTTAATCAATTGAAAATGCTAATAGACCAAGTAAAACCCATGTAAGTAATAAATTATAGAACAATTTTCTTAACACTTTCGTGTTATTACAGCTCATCAAACTGCGAACAAAAAGATATCAAATTAATCAGAATTACGCAAATATTTTTCAAAAAAATGTTATAAAGTCATAGTATAAAAAAATGAATCTATTCAAATGATAAATATCCAATCCTGGCTTGTCTTGTTAAAAGCAATAGCATATTTTTAGTAAGAATAGTACTTTCAGTCGTATAGGAAATATTAACAAAAACAAAATAAAACGTACGCCAGGCATTCACAGTTTCAGGAAAAGTCACCCCTAAAGGCAACAAAGCTGCGTCTTAATTGACAAATTTAATGAAAAAAGGGCTTTATGTTTTTTTAACTCGGCAATTTCCTTACACAATATTTGAATATAAGCGTGTGTTAATTTCCGGAAAAGCGCGTTAATGGCAAACATTAAATATAACTGCAAGACGCGGTGTGCAGCAATCCATATTAAATTTCGCTTTGTGCCCCAATAAAATGACAGCGACCATTCCAAACAGATGTCATATTCGAGGATGAGGAAACAAAGTGACGTTAAGAATGCAATGAATAGAATTACGCATTTGCAGAAATAATGGAAGATGAGTTTTCTTGTCATTAGTATGGTGAAGGGATTTTGTATAAATGAAAGATTTCATAGTTTAATAATAAATAAACTCGTGGTGGCAGAGTGAGCGTAGATTTTTTCTTACTTTCCAGTAAGACCATGAAAGGTTTTAATTACTCGAACAGCCACATATATTCATCAGTTAATAATTTTTTGTTAACAATTCAACAGTTTGTTGTTTATCTGATGAACTCTAGAAATTTTAAACACCATATCGGTAGTCATTTTTAGAATGAAAATTAACAACATCTATTTTAATTTCACAACGATTGTCTGACGAAGAACGATCTTTAATGCTATGATTAATTTTGGTTGTTGTTATTATTGTATGTATTCAATTTCACCCCATTCTATTTAAAATTTGTTTAATATTAAATATACTGAGGTAATATTAAGATATTTTAACTTCTTCGATTGTTGAATATGTCATCATGACTATAAGTTTTTATAAATTGATTTGAATACCGTTTTTACAATCAATAAACAAAAATAAATGAAGCATGGAAAACGGATGATAATTAAAATGAAATACATGTTTGTTGATCAGGACTGTTTTTACTCAACGCAAGAATTTTCAAATTATAATCATTAAATTGTGAAATTAATACAAAAAAAATGTTTAATTTTTACAACAATGCTATGATTTAATTTAAACTGATAACTTTGATATTGGGTTTGAAGTAGGTAATAAATGTTTAAGTCATTTGAAAAACAGGTCATATTCTCTAATTATTTAAAAAGTGAAGAATTATTTTGATAGGCGCGAGGAATGATAAAAGAAACATGAATTAAATGCGTGTGGAGTGAATGATTCAATAGAAAATGAATCATCAAAGTAACCGTTGAATTAATCATGAAAATTAATTAAATATATAATGTTGCCTTTAAAAAATAATTGTAAGTTTTGTAATCAGAAAAATGACACGAATCATTCATTGATAGTCGACGGCAGTATGAATTGAGGGTTATTAGAAAGATAAAGCCCGTCATCGTCTTGGACCGAAAGCTTCATCGACCAGTCATAACTTTGTCTGCGATTGCGAGAAACCGATTTCCGGCCGCTACGGCGATACGTCCGCTGTTTCACAGACGCAAACTTTCGATGGAATTGGATAGAGGAGACTCGATCAACTGCCAGGAAACTTGGTTCAAACTTGAACTGCAGGGAAAACATTTGTCTCTGGGTTGGAACGTCAAAGACAAGAGTTACGACCGGAAATTATCGAGACATTTGAATCGCTTGCTGTAGTATCAACGGAATAAACGCTCGCACAATATTTGCCGAAATGTAAGCATAGCACTTGCTTTGTGTATTCAGTTATAATGTTAGCACAACTCGATGGTAGATGTTAAGTATAAAGTTATAGATTCGTCGAATATTAACTTATTTGGTATAATTATATTACACAAACGTGCGAAAATGCAATGTATATTAAGTGTCAAATTTTCTCGTTATGTCTAGAAAACAAGAACAGATGATTTGTCTTGTGAAGAAATAACACTTGTTGCCTTCTTTATTACGCCTTGTATTTAAATTTAACTCCAGACGTTTTGACACAATAATTTGAAGAACATATTTAAAGTCATTAATTAAAAAGACTAAGTAAAATAATAATGATGTTGTATACTAGTGCAAACAATTTAATTGCATTTTATCACAGAATATTTAATCAAACTAGGATTCCACACCCATAAAGGTGGAAAAAAGTGTAAAGAAATATTGTGTTTTTTTTTTAAATATAATGCCTCTCCACCAAGTAGTGACAGTGATTACCTTAAAAGAGATTTATCTACGATATTGAATACTTGCATATCAGAAAATATTACAAATATTATTTGAGTTACACAAATAATTTAATTAAAATTTGTCTTAATAGTCAACATATATTCCCTTTCTTTACAAAGAAAAAATATACTAGATGATACAGAATATTGGAAAATAATAAAAGACATTTATATTGAATAAAAGATTTTTGTTATACCGATTGTTTAAAACAGGAAAATTGTTTCGCCTGTGCGGTTGCCAAGACGTTGTTAACCGCCACAATAACTTATAATGTAGGTTGATGTCAGCGATTTGTTCCTTAATGACAGTTGTAGTGGCCGGCAGACGGCGTAGCAGGTAGGTTCAGCGAAGGCCAACTAATCGCAGGAACAAATCTCGAGACGTCGATAGCAGGCGACGCCAAGTAGAGACTTCATCACTTAACTGATGTGGCTCCTTTGTCATGTGCCAAACTAAATACGAGTCGTTAATACACAACTCTGGCGGAATCTCACAATAACTGTGAACTTTCAATATATCTATGTGGGCGGCCTGGCCTTATTACAGATATATTTTCGGGGTTATTAATGGTTTTAATGAGCTCCGATACTTCTAACACGTTATTAAGAACAAAACAATCAAATATAACGTCCAAATATGTATAATGTTCATAAAAAGAAAGTTACATATATAATTTTTTAGGAAGAAAAAAAAACCTTTAAAAAATGTTGAAATATTCCATATGGCATTTTTGTATCCATGTGCGCTCCCAATGTGGAGCATATGATCTCCTAATAGAAAGATCTCAACAGAAGTTTTTCTACGAGAACTGTTTGTAACTCAGTCGCTCAACATCACTTGAAAAAAGGATAAGGCTAGAACAGGATAAGTGGTTGACTAATCGCTATCGCTACACCCAGTTATTAAAAGATCAGAAGGATGGGAGGAGAGAAAATGATGTGAATTGACATCATAAACACCCAGTCTTTGATCACAACTTTGAAATAATTAATTATAAAATTCACTGTGATCTTACCGGTAATCAAACCCAGACCTACGTGATCGGTAGAGTAAGCTCTAACCAACTGGGCCACAGGCGACAATAAATAATAAAAGGGTTAAAATGAATGGCTAAGAGATTTTAATAGAAATTTAACATTAGTAAATATTTTGTATAAGACAGACAGCTCAGCATTGTTAAACCTATTTCCATTGGAAATGACCGTACGTAATACAAGTAATATACTTGTAATTCGTACTGTTCGTGTTTGTACCTTACTCCTTCCCTGTGTCAAATAGAAAAGGACACAAAAAACCGGACCTCCGTTTTTTAATTTATAGCTTAAAAATTATAATCAATTACCATATTAGTTTATACGTAAACTTTATATGCGATGTTGTGTCTGATGATGCTTCTTGACACAGTATGTAACACAAAGACTGAAGTAAAAAAGCTTAAAGCTGATGTAAAAAAATATACGTATTAATATGAAAAACTTCACAATTAAATCTGATTGAAGTGCAGTGCTATTAATGAGTGTGATTGGCACCCAAATATCCAAATTTATTTGAATTGAGTATTTAATATAAAAAATATTGACTAATACTATTAAAAATAAAACAAAAATGCGTATATATACCATATGTGTAATAAGCAAACAACTATTCTTAAAAAAATGCAATGACTCCGTCATTAATTCAGATTTTTCAAAATAACTGTAAAAGATGAGTGCGAGATTTTTTGATCTGACACCTGACCTAGTAGACGAGTCGATTCATCAGATAATAATTGATTCAATCACTTCCTACGCTACGTCCTCTGCTTTCTTCACGTCTATCTCTGCAAGTTCACTCCAGTGGGTTGAATATTTATGAGGGGCATTGGATGTAATTAAACCAGTAATTGAGTCTGTCCTAGTACTAAGGCCAGGCGTTAATGGCGAATGAATTAAAATGAATTATAAAGGTACACGATGAGAAGATTCTTAATCATGTAAGAATCAATTGGATTAGCTGAAAATATATGTTAATCGATATAGAGTGTTACTTAGCGTCGGGATTGGTTGAATAGATTCATAAATCTTTTGAAAAAATACGTTAGTAATTATTATTTTGTTTAATTCAATAAATATGTGTAAAATAAATTATTTATCAATCAAGTAATACTTTTATACACTTTTACGTCATTTGCCATGAGTAATAAGCACTTTTAATTTGTTTACTGGCAATACATACTTTTTGGAGAAACATATAAAATAATAAAACAATCTTTCTTACTAATTACACATTTATTTATTAAGTTAAGGACTGGTTTCTTTCATAACTGAGGAGCAAACATTCAAAAAGTGTTTTGTCACACAAATACAAAGCTTGGAAAATGATGATTTAAGTGTTGCAAAAGTGACGGTTTGTATGAAGGTGTCAACTTTATGATTTAATTTTAATATGAAAAAAAACCGTTTTGAACACTAATTTTGATTTCCATTCATAGGTTTTATTACGGGCTATCATAATTGATATAAAACGCCATTTTCAAAATTTGTGACAAAACACTTTTTGAATGTTTGCTCCTCAACTAACATTTTCAAAATATAACTTAGTAATAATAACTTTTGTTAAGCTTTTATAAGTCTAACTTGGTTTAGTATATGTAAGTAATTAACTCTGCCGGGTTCTATGGTGCAGTGGTTAGCGTTGTAGGCTTCCGTGTCAGATCTCACGGATTCGAGTCCCAGTACGAACAAGTTGTTTTCCCACCACTACCCGTTGTGTATATGAAATTTTTTTGATAGGGTAAAATTAGCAATGTATTTAGTTCTACAGTTTTTATATTTATAGCCGAAATAGCTATTAACTAACAAATATAAAAACTGTAGAACTAAATGCGATGCTATTTTTATCCTATTATAATGGAGTTTTACCAAGTAAATGCCAAGTAAATAAATACATGTTTTTTGATCAATTTATCGATTTCTGTCGAAAGACATGGGTGTTTGTGATGTTTAAAATTCCCTCTCAACCTTTCTGATCCTTTTAAAACGATTAGTAAACCAATAGCCACTAGAAATAGAATTTAACAGTGTTATTTATACAAATCAAATTAAAATAAAAGGAATCGAAATGTTATTCTTATCAGTTGATAATACACGCCATGAGCGAAACCGGTCCTGATTTTGAAATAAAAAGTGGGGAAAAAAGTACAAAAAAATATTTTGTTTTTCTTAATATAATGCTTTTCCACCAATTATCGACAGTGAACACCCCAAAAGTGATAAACGTACATACATATGTTATACAATATTTTGTTTTCCGATCGGAGTAATGTGCGTAACGTTATAGTATTTCGCAACGATGATGTGTCGGTATAAAGACCATTAAGGGACTTAAATTGTCGGCTTCTATGCTATATTGGTAAAACATTTTCTCTAGCGATCAGGAGGGTTTGGGTTCATGTCCCGGCGATGTCGAATACAAAATAAGAATTAATAAAAACAATAATCCTTTGTACTTCATTCCACTTTATTTAATATGTCAGGACCGGTTTCATCACCATACATCACCGGTACATCAGTTGACAATGCTCGCAATGAGCGAAACCGGTCCTGACATATTAAATAAAGTGGAATGAAGTATAAAGGATTATTGTTTTTATTAATATAATGCCTTTCCACCAAGTATTGACAGTGAGCACCCTAAAAGTGACAAAATAAGAAGTCTTGGATGTGGGTGTATGGTGTATGTGACGTCATATCTCATCGATTGAATATCAGGCGACTAAAATTCTCTGATTTATTTTATTGATTTCACATTATGGTATATGAAGTATAATGATATGTTAATAAAAACAAACTAATAATGCTGTTTTGTCACAAGTGTGTATTGAATTGAAATCGATAAGCATATTGTGGCTCGTAGAAGATTTTTTTATCAGTACTAAAATAAATAATAATTGGTATGAATAAAGGAAAGAAAATATGAATATTTCTAAGATATTTTATGCAGAAAAATTCTATTATATAAGAGCGAAAACTCTACATGAAAGCTCCTCAAATTCAGTTTTCATTCATAACCGATCAACATACATCGCAAGACACCGGCAAAGAATGTTATGCAGTGCATATCAAATAACGAAGAGTGAATTCAGAAACCACCACAAAAGGTTAAAACGTATAAATAAACCATTGGCATGTGAATAAGCCGCAGCGAGATTGCACCTCGGACCGCGCACGGCTCCTCCACTAACAGGCTACATAATAGATGTATGGGCTACGAGTCGAAGGAGCACTGCTCGGTAGCATGAATAATTCATCGCGCGGTATCGGAATGTTATTTTTGAAGGTGAGCCGATAATACCGTTGATTAAATCTGAAAGCGGATCTCTTCTTTTGCCGGGAATCCAATTTTGAAACCACCAGTGTTCGGTTTCTATGCGAGAATTTATTTTTAAGCCTTTCCATAAAAGATTGATTGAAGGCATTGCGGGAATTCGGCGCGAGCTTTGTGTGAATACGTAATTATTCCGAGAGAGCCTTGCTCTATTCACCAACAGATATTTGATACGGAAAACTCCAGCATAATAAAATATTTTGAATTTTTTTTGCATTACTTTGAATATTGATAGATTCATTATTCTATTATAAACCTGTCATAAATAATAATTTGGCGGAAGTCGTAGCACAGGTATTTCTATTGCATTGTCAATAGGGCTTGCATCAACGATAAATCAAAAAAGAATAAAAGGACAGACAAAGGCACATACCCGAGTCATCAAAAAAATGACAATACTCTGCAGTTATAGTATTTATACGTATATTATAAAAAACTAACGTATTTACGTTTTATATTGTTCATTTTTTTGTATTTTTTATTTAGTATTTATAATAAAATGTTTGTGGAGCTAAAATAATTTGATATTTTTTAATCAATATAAAATGGAGTTTAACTACGTAAATGCCTATTTAATCAATACTATTATAACACGTATTCTTTTAATATCAAGAGATGCTAAAGATTTATTTGCACCTATTTATTGTAAAAATATTTGTTGTTAAATTCTCTGCATGTATGGCTTAGAAGACCGATACAGTAAAAACAAAGCCCTAAAATATATAATCAGAATCATTTTAGAGAGAATTTAATATTGTTAGCTGTTAATGTAAGAAATATAGAATTACAGTAACATTTCAAAATAATTTGAAATGATAAAATGAATTTGAAATGATATAACATTATAATGTAAATTTTTAATATTTCTGGATAATTTTAATACACCTTTTGAATTTATAAGGTTTTGCAAGTATTGTACAGTCTCTGTGAATTTCATTGGAAACATTTAAAAAGAAAAAAAAAATATTTATTGAACTTGATATTGATAAAACAATAGCGAGCATGTAGGAAGACTCAACACAAAATATGATATTACAATAACCGAGAGCATATCTGGTTAAACAACAAAAAAACTACCGCTATTATGGAGTGTAAACACAGAACATTATTTCGCAGAAATCCTTCGCCCCGAGTGTCGACTTACTCGCAGATAAAATAAAAGCATTGCCACTCCCTTCAGTTCCCGCGAAGCGTTCCATCAAGCTTTTTCATATTCGTAGAACCGAGCTTCGGGAGCTTTTTCGGTGTCGCGTCGTAGAGGCTCTCTCTACAGACTGTTGGAACCATAAGAACACCAAAAAGTTTTAACGTATGTGAAATTTTGCTACTTACGTCAACGTGTAAACAACAATGGAAAACAATGTTTTTATTCGGCTCTTACAACTGAAATATAAAATTTGTTTTTAATATAAAATTGTAAAAATGTTTTTGCTCTTCAGCATTCAGTCCGTGGTTGAAATTCTATATATTTATGATAGATTTTCATTTAATGTTGTTGTAGTGGTGAGAAATGAAACGAGCATTTAAAGTCGGTTGATTAATAAGGAATGGCACGATAAGTACAGTGGCCAGCGAAAATAAAGAATAAAACTTTTTATAAATAAAAAAGAACCGTGGCTACTTTTGAAAGATCCTGTAGGTGGGTAGCTATAGGATTCCACTAATCTGACAGTTGCCCTAAAGAGGCTTTGGTGCAAATCTGCCAGCTCGGTGACACCGACCGCGAGGTGGTATCATTGCGCCTCACCCTGCTTTACCCCCAGAGTCATATATTATACAACGGCACAAGAGTACAAATGTTCGATGTTCTTTTACGATGAAGTTGAGGTAGGAATCCTATATTGCGATCGATTTTTTTTTAATTTAATATCTAGTAGTAATTTATTATTGAAATCTAATATTTTAAAGCATTTTTTAAAAATGAAGCCTGAGTAGATTAACACGTAGCCATGGGAAATAAATCAAAAAGTCAATTTATTACCATGCAAAATTATAAAGCTTCCATATCGACTGTGGAAAGGAAAAAGGACTTAACCCACAGTTTCTTCAAAACAGGTTTTTTTCGATAATCACAATGTATCAAACTTGATACACGTTCTATCAAAAGGATGCAAGCTGCAAATGCCGAATTAGTATCTAAATTTAGCTTTTTAGTTTGAAAAAATGACCTTGTAAAAAACTAAAACCAAGAAAAAAAGACTGAAATAAAGGTTTTTCCTAGACAATTTCTTTAATTAATATTAGATTATGTCAATTAAACACCAGTTTAGAAGTCTCTGTGCACTTCAGGGTTGTGTATAATTCATAATTTGTATATGTCACAAAATCATCAAAACTCGTTTTAAGCGCCTCCTGTAAAATTTGATATGTGTGGGTTAAGTCCTTTTTCCTTTCCACAGTCGATATGTTCAGTCAATAAATGTTCAACACAAATTTTCTCTGCAGTTACTTGTTAGTGCCTCTTATTTTAATTTAAACTGAACTCCATGCAGTGTAAAACGATGAACTGATGAAAGCATAAGCTGCAATAGCTATGAACCATATATACAATAATATTTGTAGAACCAAAATACTTTGATATTTTTTTCACCTTATTACAATGGAGTTCTACAAAGCCAAAGCCAATTCAATTAAGTTTCGAGAGATCCCAAGCCACGTTTAATATGACATTAAAATAGTTGATAATTAATTAAAAAAAGATCTTTTTTTACTATGATAATTCCACAATTTTTAAATAAAAATTAAGACCGGTTTCACCTATCACAAGCATAAACTGATACTAATATGAATTGACCAGTGGCGGCTGGTCAATGTGGCATTGGATTAATGCACCCCTTATATATGCAGGGGCATTTATATTTTATGAAATAATATTCAAACATAATATTTATAACATCCACTCATTTTAAATTCTTCATGAATTTATTGTCTATAATAAATATTTTAGAAATCGATAATTAATTAACACGATAAATACACGAAGAATTCAAAAAAGACTGTATGGTATAAATGTTGTTTGAATATTATTTCATGAAATATAACCGTTCCTGAATATAAAAGGGGTGCATTGATCCAGTGCCACATTGACCGGTCGCCACTGGAATTGACGCATTGTTATTTATAAAAAATAAGGTAGGAATAATTACAATATATACCATTACATAAATGGTTGGGAACACAAAAAAAATTAAAGAAACAAAACTACAAGCGAAGTCCCAAACAGCAAGTGCAATCTGTGATACACAATATCGCTTTTCTTGATAGAATGTGTAAGCTTTTCTATACGCGCTGACAACACACAAGGCGATATTGATTCTAAGCCCACGTTTTCATGAAATTCGATATCTTATTGTAGGAGATTGTAATTGCCGAATTTTACTTGGTTTATTTATTTCATAATAACATATTATATATGACATTCCACAAAATAGGTAACACAAAAACATCAAAATAATAACGTTGGTGTTTGGAAATATTTTACCTGTTAGTTGTGGAGTTATAATCTTTGCAATTTTGGTCGACATTAGACAGCAAGTTTCAATAGACTCGGTATTAAACATTCACTGTGAATGATAAACAAAAATAATTGCTTTCAATAAGTCTTAACATAATTATATTGTAGAGCTGTTCATTCTTTCAGTAAAAACAAAAATATCTTCTATACAGGAAACATGCTTTGTTAAATAAAAAAGGGAAATAACTGATTGCTCCAACCATTAGCAGCCTGTCTAGTTGTTTATTACTTAATTAAATAAAACGAAATATGTTCTATGTTATTATTCCCCGAATGGGACTATTTTAAGAGATAATTGTCTGACCAATTAATGTCAAATTATTATTGGGAACATTCTCTTTGTTATGGCTATAATTAAATTTTAATTGAGTTCTCCGCGTCGGGTGAGTATCAAAGTGAAATTTATACCGATACTATTTATAACAATACATGTAGTATTTACTGACTGTTCAGAATATTTTAAAGACCGTGTAATTACAACGCTTGTTAATTTAATATAAATATCAAACTAGGCGCAAGAAATTGAAAAAAAATGTTAACTTAAATTTAAATTTTTGTTAAAACAATTAATAATATAAAAATATCCCATTGGATTGTAGTGAAAACTTATTCAAACACGAGATGATTCTAAAATGTTTCTCAATGACGGTTTCATTTCGCATCGGGGCATTTTTGCAAAATTTTGCAAAAAAATTATGTACTTTTGAAAAAAGGGTATAACTTTAAAACCATTTGACATTTGAAAAAATAATTTGGACACCAGTTGTGCAACACTTTGTTGCAATATACTTTATATATTTTTAGTTTGCTTTTATTAGCGATACTCAACTTTTGGATTTTTTAATGTAGAAAATCAGGTATTTGACATAGAATTATATATTTTATCGAAAACGTAATAAATAACAAGCTAAATATACATTTGCTCCTGTTTATTTTATTTTAAAACAAAATTAAAAAACATAAAAAAATATTTTTAACCTGCAATTGCTTATATTTTAGTGGCCGTTTTTTTTAAAGTTATATTTTAACTGTCTGCTGATTTTTCACTGCCGAAATCAACGAATTAAAAAAAACATTTGTGCATATATTTTAATATTTTATTTTTTAAATGATGCATCAATCTGCGTAGAGAATCTAAAACATTTGTCGCATTGGATGTATATATTTCAACGCGTCAGTCAGACCGGCGAAAAGACTCGTACACGAGTCATCCGTAACCAATGTGTTAAGTAAATATATATAGCCTTGTACTCTAAAAATCCGTAAAATAATATTCAATGTATGTAGTTTTTCTACATTATCTCGAAAAAAATCGTTTTTATATGTAATGGAAAAAAGATATCTTTTTTAAAATGCACACGGTAAAAAACCAAAATTATCGCTTATACGATAATGTATTATAATATATATACCAACCAAATTATCGAACAAAAATGTTAAACAATATGTACATTAAAATGTTTGTAATATTTTCTCAACTGTAATTATAATGTTTCTGTAATCTTGCCTAAAAAAATATCAATTAACTATGTGGAAATAGTGAAAAATTAAAACGGTATGTGATATTATACAATAGTAAAGATTCCATTTAATTAACTTTTTATATCTTATGAAATCCTGTGTTTGGTATCAATGTTCCAAATCACTTGTAACATATATATTTTATGATTATTCATATACATACATATAATACACTTTCTGGCAAAATTTAGTGAGTAACAGATTGATAGTTTTGAGAGTAAACAGCAACTTAAAAACATCAGCTTTTATGATAAAATCTCAAGTATCGATATTTTGTGTTACATATATTACTAAAATATCAAAATTTAGTTGCATTAATTACGATCGGACATGGAAAAGAGTTAAAAATTAATATAACATCAATGATAATTGTAACCAAATAAATGTTTTTTTTTTTTTCTAATACTGGTATAACCAATTGCGAAATACAAAACAAAGAATTAATAACAAATATTTTTTGTGTACTTAACTAATTTTAGGATTTTTTTGCTACTTACTAACTTCCGCTTGAATTACAGTAGTGTAAATGAATTCAATCTGATATATTTTAATCTAAGTACAGAATTATTGAACAAAATTATCGTGTTTGCAATACTAAGCAATTTAATTGTGTTTTGCAAAAAAAATAACACATTAGTGAGTCGACGTAAATATAAGAGGCAAACTATTTCCTAATTATATTAGGGAACTGTTCCTACTCGCAAAAAGCAGTTAATCTATAACGAATGACGTATTTTCCAAACAATATGACACAAAGACAAAACATTTATCTACAAGACTAGTAAGTAGGTCATTTCTCCCTCTTGATGAAAAAAAGGAGTTCAGTTAATTTCGCGAGTCATTAATGTGTTAAGCGCTGGCGTAGCTTTCGGACGCTCGCTTGTCCGCCGGGAAGCTTTTCGTAGAGCGTAAAGGCTACGCCGTAGACGATGTTCTACGTATTCTCTACTATACGCCGAGACGACCCGCAAAAAGGTCCCCATTCAACCCGCAAGCAACATTTTTTTTTATCAAAGTATAAAAGAACAATGGAATTTTTTGTAAAAGAAACCATAGCTACTTTATTTTTTAGGATACTGGATGAGCAAAAATAAATTTACAAACATTGTGAAATTACAAAAGTAAGTTAAAAGCTTCGAACGTGTGTAAATTATTTTTTCAATGATCTTTATTTTCAATTTTAACAATATGTGTCTAAATTTATATTTCACATTTTTAAATATCAAAACCGGATTTGCTTAGCGAGACGCTATTTACAACCTATCAAAAACAATATTGGACAAAAGCATTTATGACAAGGTTCTGCCATAAAATGATTTCTTATAAACAAGTAAAGATCAACGTGGGTTTTGACGGTATGCATGAATTGGAAAAAGGTTATTAAAAACCCGATGAAATTGTAAATATCAATGATCTCTTAACTGTTTATATAAGTAGATTTTAAATAAAAGAAAAAGCTTTAAAGTAAGAAAGATTCAGAAATTTAAGTAATTAAGTCAGTATAAATAAATATGGCAGTATATCACAATCTTAAAAAAATGGTTTAACTGTATGTTTAATTTTGTTATTTGTTTAAAATTGTAAGCTAGGCTTTGAATTCGGGTAAAAAAACGACTCCAATAGATTTTTTCAATCATTTCCGTTTATATTACAAATATGCATGTCGTCAAATCATTTTAAGTCAGCAGCAGTAGTAATACTTAAGACTCTTGAAGTTTGAATGCACATAATATATATTTTTTAAAAATATGATGAGGTTGCAAGCTTTTTCCAACTCCACGACTTTTGATTCCGACTACACAGCTCTCGTTATAAGGTTTTTAATAGCGTTTATTTGTAAACATTTCATATTGCGATTCCTAATAAATCTGCTTAAAGCTAAGTAACTATTGGTGATGAAGTGGAAATAAATAATTTCGGCTAATTTTTGTCTACTTACATATGAGTGATATTACTGGGTACTATCAAAAAGCAACAGTCGAATCCACAATACAAAATATTTTGATTGAAATAAAAAACTTCCTCGCAGCAAAAGCATTGCACGAGAGGGTTAATAAATAACTGCGACACGTCCGGGCTCTTTGTACTTTATGAAATAAATTGAAAAGGCAACGGAAAATTGTTTCAGCGTCGATTTGTCTCGTCCAAGCTGGGAGAGACGTCTCAAACTACGGACCCCGGCTTCCGACGTCACCGGCGTCGTGTCGAACCCTCCAACTAAAAAAAACTGCGAATGCCTGCTTTGGAATTCTGCCCAGCAAAGATTAAGCGCCTCTTGACAAAGCAAACGATTGATCTTTTCCTCGGCATTCTTGTGTTATTTAATCCTGTTACTTTGGACTTTCAAAATATTCGTTTAGTGAAAAATATCCTTTGCTCGAGGTAGAACACTTTTGTGTCGTAAAAATAATAATATAATAAAGGAAATATGAAATTAAACCGGAATCGTAGCCGTTAAAAATAATATCCATAGATTTGAAGGGTGATAATACAATTTTATTAAAAAAGAAAAACTGTAAGTAACAACCGAATCCATCGGAAATATTGTTCAATATTCATTACGGAAAGAATGATAAATAACCAATTCCCAATCGTAATAAAGATGGCAATAAACTTTCTTTAGTAGAATAGAATATATGTGAAAGTAACCATACTATCGATTTTTGGGTGAATTATTAATAGCAAAGTATACGAAGGAAAGATAAAGATAAACAAATAGAATAATATATACCGAATGCGTTATTTATATAATAACATGGTAAAAGATGACGTATGTATAGAATACTGTGTTTATACAGGCCATTCAAAGAGTTATAACTCAGTCGGCGCAAATAGGATTACTGATATAAAAAAATATTGCATTCCAAACTGTTATAAGAATAGCCCCTAACCCCAATAAACTAAACAAAAAAAAATCACGAGAAAATCATTCGGAAGCGGGTGAACGGCGAGATTTATGGTAAATCGAGGCATCGAAAACGTCACGAAAAATATATCTGCGCCTACATTACGCAACAACCCGCAGCAGAAAAGAGGCAAGGATAAATATTATATAAAATACACGTAGTGTAACATAAGAGGCGCCGACGTAAAATATAGGGACGGATTATGAGTGAAAATTTCTGCACGGTATTTATTTGGTGAGATCAGAATATTTTTTTAACCGTGTTCGCTTTCGGAGTTTTTCGAGCACATATAGTTTTAAATAAGTGTTTCTTAAGATGTCACTTTAGCGACAACTGGTTGTATAATTATGAGTATAAAAAAGGATAAGATGTAATATGTAGTTATATATATACGTTGCGTTATTTCACAAGACATGAAACTATTTGTTTCTGGATACAAATTATATTAAAAATAAAACGCTAGGTGTAGCTTGAAGATAATAAAACGTATAAGAAATAAGTTAAAATGTATTATTTCAATGAAAAACAAAGTACATATTAGTCTATTGATCGATTTTTTGGTGCGATATTAAAATCTTACTAAGTGGATACAAGAGTAAAAAACACATTGCATTTCGATATCATTCCATTCGTCGAATGGAAGTGGTTTTTGAAGATTTAAAATAATACAATTATGCGTCATATAGCTTTACTACTCAGCATTAACAATGCAAGTATTTTAAATGACTATGTATAATATATGAAACTTTAAAAAATATATAAATACATACCACGAGTATGACAAATAATCAAAACAACATCAGCTTGAAACTCGCAACGAAATTTCAGAAGCACAATATATTTTTTCGGTTTTATTTCTGAAGTTCAACCCTCCCGCTACTCGCCCGTTTCGGTGGCCTTGACAGCGGATAAAAAAATACACAGATAGAGAGACAAACCGAGGCAGCCGCGCCCGGAATCGATTAAGTCTCAAAACAAACCATCAATTTTTCAAGCGAGTTATTTCTCGTAAGGGGCTCTCGCAGCGATATAAATGTTCAAAGAGCAGAGGGATACGGCGAAGAAGCGCGATCTACGTCACGGCATGCGCCCTCTATTTGACGACTCGAAAGGATGGATCCCGGATGCGTAGGGCTACCAGGCGCCTTCCCATGGCAACCGGAAGAGAGTTTTTTTTTATTTCTTGTTGCCCAATACCTATATAAGAAAACGGAAGTCATCCAGCGAGGCAATGGATGATTATAATCGAATAACTTGCGAACGGCAACAAAAAACAGAAATAAAAAGTAATGGCATACTACAGGGGAAATAAAAACTATCACAAAAATAATGATATATCCAAAATGAAAGTTTGTTTCGAAATAAAAATAGCATGAAGTTTACGATACAATTATTTTTTGACATGTTGATAAATACATGCACAGCATACATTTGACAATTTATTCATTCATGTAATATTTAAAATTAATTGATTGACTATTTTAATGTTAATAAATTAAATTATCGTCAAAAACATTAAAGGCATCAAATGTAAGATAACCATTACAGGATAAGAGAATATTGGTTTTTTATTACAATATATTTATATACAACCACACATGCAAATTATTTTATCATAAATATACTTGTGTTAAATTATTGGTAATATTTAATGCACAAGAATAAAAAGGAAATGAACGAATATACAAACAAACAAATGTAAATTAATGTAGACTAGCTGTAAGCCCGTTGCCCAGCAACGTGAGATTTTTGTTGCATAGTATTTAATTTAATTTAATTTTATGTTATTTTATTTTATGGTATTTAATTTAATTTAATTTAATTTAATTTTATGTTATTTTATTTTATTTTATTTTATTTTATTTTATTTTATTTTATTTTATTTTATTTTATTTTATTCCATGTTATTTTATTTTATTTTATTTTATGTTATTTTATTTTATTTTATTTTATTTTATGTTATTTTATTTTATTTTATTTTATTTTATTTTATTTTATTTTATTTTATTTTATTTTATTTTATTTTATTTTATTTTATTTTATTTTATTTTATTTTATTTTATTTTATTTTATTTTATTTTATTTTATTTTATTTTATTTTATTTTATTTTATTTTATTTTAATTTATTTTATTTTTATAGTTAGCAGAAATTTCGTAAATTATTGATTTTTTGGAATAAAGTTTAAGTTTGCTAACAACCATTTTTCGTAGTAGCAGAAATTTCGTAAATTATTGAATTTTTGGAATAATGTTCAAGTTTGCTGACAACCATTTTTCGTAGGAGCAGAAATTTCGTAAATTATGTAATATTTGGAATAATGTTCAAGTTTGCTAACAACCATTTTTCGTAGTAGCATAAATTTCGTAAAATATTTAATTTTTGGAATAATTTTCAAGTTTGCTAACAACCATTTTTCGTAGGAGCAGAAATTTCGTGAATTATTGAATTTTTGGAATAAAAAAAAAGTTTGCTAACAACCATTTTTCGTAGTAGCATAAATTTCGTAAGATATTTAATTTTTGGAATAATTTTTAAGTTTGCTAACAACCATTTTTCGTAGTAGCATAAATTTCGTAAAATATTGAATTTTTGGAATAAAGTTTAAGTTTGCTAACAACCATTTTTCGTAGTAGCCGAAATTTCGTAAAATATTGAATTTTTGGAATAAAGTTTAAGTTTGCTAACAACCATTTTTCGTAGTAGCAGAAATTTCGTAAATTATTGAATTTTTGGAATAATGTTCAAGTTTGCTAACAACCATTTTTCGTAGTAGCATAAATTTCGTAAAATATTCAATTTTTGGAATAAAGTTTAAGTTTGCTAACAACCATTTTTCGTAGTAGCCGAAATTTCGTAAATTATTGAATTTTTGGAATAAAGTTTAAGTTTGCTAACAACCATTTTTCGTAGTAGCAGAAATTTCGTAAATTATTGAATTTTTGGAATAAAGTTTAAGTTTGCTAACAACCATTTTTCGTAGTAGCAGAAATTTCGTAAATTATTGAATTTTTGGAATAATGTTCAAGTTTGCTAACAACCATTTTTCGTAGTAGCAGGAATTTCGTAAATTATTGAATTTTTGGAATAATGTTCAAGTTTGCTAACAACCATTTTTCGTAGGAGCAGAAATTTCGTAAAATATTTAATTTTTGGAATAATTTTTAAGTTTGCTAACAACCATTTTTCGTAGTAGCATAAGTTTCGTAAAATATTTAATTTTTGGTATAAAGTTTAAGTTTGCTAACAACCATTTTTCGTAGTAGCCGAAATTTCGTAAATTATTGAATTTTTGGAATAAAGTTTAAGTTTGCTAACAACCATTTTTCGTATGAGCAGAAATTTCGTAAATTATTTAATATTTGGAATAATGTTCAAGTTTGCTAACAACCATTTTTCGTAGTAGCAGAAATTTCGTAAAATATTTAATTTTTAGAATAATGTTTAAGTTTGCTAACAACCATTTTTCGTAGTAGCATAAATTTCGTAAATTATTTAATATTTGGAATAATGTTCAAGTTTGCTAACAACCGTTTTTCGTAGAAGCATAAATTTCGTAAAATATTCAATTTTTGGAATAAAGTTTAAGTTTGCTAACAACCATTTTTCGTAGTAGCAGAAATTTCGTAAATTATTGAATTTTTGGAATAATGTTCAAGTTTGCTAACAACCATTTTTCGTTGGAGCAGAAATTTCGTAAATTATTTAATATTTGGAATAATGTCCAAGTTTGCTAACAACCATTTTTCGTAGTAGCAGAAATTTCGTAAATTATTAAATCTTTGGAATAATGTCCAAGTTTGCTAACAATCATTTTTCATAGTACCATAAATCGACCTCGGCGCATATATCGACAGCCCTGCAGTTTTTAAATTGCAAATTATTGAATTTTTGGAATAATGTTCACGTTTGCTAACAATCATTTTTCGTAGTATATATATTTTATTCAAATAATTTTCAAATACGCTAACAAATAAATTTCGTAAAAGAAGAAAAAGACCCGATGACATCAGTACGCACACATTTGTGAAAAGTGAAAAGTGATTATTATAGATTTTATTTTATTTAAAAAAGTGGAGACTGGAAGGTCGAGGACGTCCTTACACTCAGACGGACATTATCGGCTATTAATATATAGATATAAAATTATTTTAATTTTATTTATTGCTGGGAATTAATACCATATAATAAAAGAATATTAAGGATAAAAGTACCCATATACATGCCATGGAACGCGTGGTGTGTTCATATTATGAATATGTATAAAAGAATGCAACCAAAATAGCAATTAAAATTAATACAATACTGCGGGGCTATTCTAGCATACATAAGAATCTAAAAACTTATTTAGGACAGTCTGAAACAGGTAACATCATTGAGACCGACGTATTTTTTTGTATTAGATTATGAAGGTTGGCATATGACACATCGTGATGCAAACATAACATAAGGTTGCTGGTGATATCTTTCATTTATGTATGTGAATGAAATGCATTGTAATTATTTTTCAGGTTTTCCATCGCAATAATGGTTGATGTTAAGAGAATAAGTGACTTTTTTAATGAATAAAAAATAAACCCTTTTTCAAATACAGAATTGTGTTGACCAAATTGTTTATTCACAACTTCTTGCTGCAAAACGACGTAATGTATTTATTAACTGCGACACTAGATTTCAACGTTTCGTTTTTTTGATACTCAGTAGTAGCAAGTTGTAATATGATATTGTACGCATTTCACAGATCGATTAAAAAATCAAAGTATCGAAAAAAATATCAAGTTTGTCTTGATTGGGTTGAGTATTTCAGACCGTCAGAAATAATAGTATACAGACTTATGCACGCTAGAATAGCCCCACCCCGCTAGTGTGTAAAACTCTATAGATTAGGTATCTATACTTATGGACTTGTAAATGACTGTCAAGTCGTAAACAGAAAACTAAAGCGTAGAACTAGAATTAAAGATCCTTAAGCGAAGAAAATATAAAGTAACCGGATCACGAAATGTCTAGATAAAAATATCCAGTTTAAATATCTTCACTTGTGATACGCTATCTTACAAATTTCCAACACTTCCTTCTCGGCTAGTTGGCTGAATTTAGTAAAGATTTTTTTATTTGAAAATAAATGCTTGCAGCACAATGATATAAGTTTGTGCGTACCATGGCATTATATTTTGAGGCCATAGTCAAAAAAGCCATTAAAAGCGGACCCGAAAAGGCTTATAGCGATTTTTTTCTACTGCAATAATACTATTCACGGAAAAAGGGTCCCGGAAAAGGCGCGCAGCAATGTCAAGCCTAACCGTTAGGCGTGAAGGCTGTGTCGTGAAATATGGTCACCCTGCGTACATAACGGAATAACGGAAGAGCTCCGTATAACGACTTATAACGGCGACGGTTTCCGCGATAATATACGCGCAACTGTCTCGCGGCGGAGGTTGGGGTAATTTATGGGTGCCCTAGGGTGGAGAGATCGTCCATGCCAGTGGCGGATTTAGGATGTTTCAACTACACGAAGAAGTGGGTCCGTCATGTAAAGAATACACAAAGCAAAGAGGAAATAACATTTTTGAAAAAAACATTTTTTTATTTTACAATTAAAGCTTACGATTTTGTGTATATTATTTCCTTTGGAGCAGTGCGAAGCAAGGAGTAGGAGGTAAGTAGGTGCTTCGTCGAAACTGGTTGTTAGTCAGTCTCAACTTATTTCGCAGAGAAAATGCTCGTATTAGTAATTAAAGTAAGCTAATGGTTTTCTCCATGTTTTAGTAATGACATTTGTAAGAAGATCTTTGATAGATAACTATAAGCTCTTAACTTAAAGGCCCTTGCGATAAGATGTGTATGGGCTGAAATCGAAAAACGATTTATTTTCACCGTATTATTTTTGTTGAACCAATTCCCGATTTTTTTTTATAAAGATTAGGATCTATTTTGATCTTTAACTTGATGGCTGCCACAGGCAAGATATCACGTACAATTTTTCGTGCTCAGCACGCCAGTTACGAGTTAACTCGTCAAAAACGAATTAAATGAATAATTGCAAATTATAGTCGGCGTGCTAGGTAATTACGTACTTTTTTCTACGGCAGCTTAAAGGTTAATAAAGAATGTAGTTAAAGCAAAAAAGTCTTTTATTTTAAATAAGATGTTATAATGCTGAGGTCGTCATATTACCCATCCGCAAAGCCGGCTCTGACAACGTGACAGAGACAATTTTTAAGGGACAGCTACTTTACATATCAGGAGAAATATGTCATTTCGAGCCGCGGGTCTTTTATAGACTCAACCGAATGTAAAACAACGGTGTTGTTCTTACGATGAAGCGGCATTCTCATTTTATTAAGGGCGCATCTCGAGTCAAACTTCATTTCAAGTTATGCATATTAGCTAACGAATACTTGCTACAAAACAATTGTTTCAAATTGCATTGCAGACGTAATACAAATATAACTTACCACAACATAAGAAAAACGTATTAACTTGATACATCGGACCTACGCACTTTGCCAAAAAAAAGTAGAAAATCATTGCTGAAAAACTGGTCGACAATGTTTTGCGCAACATAATAAAAATAAATAAAGAAATATTTTTATAGATCCATTTTCAGCGCTATGTTTAGATTTTATAGGATTGCGCTATTTGCCTAGAATTTTTCGTCTTAAATAAACTGAAGTTTTAACATATAATAAAATGCACTATTTGTTTGAGTTAGAGAAAGGGTAGCAATGGAAAAGAAACACAGGTTGCTCGCATTTACCGGTTAATACAAACATCACTTTCTATTATATATTACAAAAGTAAATAAAATATATATAAATAGTCAATCTACCAAACATTACACATTTTATAAGTATAAGTAAGTTATAATCGAATGAAAGAAAGAATAAAATATGTCATAATTACTAGGTTCATAGTAGGGTTTGTAATCCTGGTATCCCGACCGATTTGACGATCCCGTAATTCCAAAATCGTCTTTGTACCACTTTCTGTATTAAATATAACACGTAAAAAATACTTTGTCATTGGCAGACGTAACTTTTTCGAAAGATCGAGCTAAAAAAAGTCTTTGAGTTGAGAGTAATCTTGGAATCTGTTAACTCCACACCTTTTCGCCAGAATTTTCGGAAATGATAAGTGATCGATTCTGGGATACCGAAAAATCGAATCCTGAAAAAATTGTGAACCCAGAAATCCCAGAATCAAAAAAGGGTGCGGGATTGGATGACCTAGTTCATAGATGGTAAATTGGGATCCAATCAGACCCAGCGACTCGCCATGTCCACTGTCATAATATAACGGTTACTTATACGTTCCTATAACTCTGAGATCCTTACGAAATTAAACAACCTTACCCAGAAAGTGAATCCTGCCTACTTATTCTTCCGTTAAGATTCCAGTGTCTAGGACGACTGTCAGGTTAATATTCGTAGGGTGTGTTTGGCAGAACTAAAGAATGTTGGAATGTCATGGGACGAAGCAAAGCAATTGGATGTACTGCATGGGAGGCCTTTACTTTACACAGGGAGCGATTGTCGTCAAATTAGAAGAAATATTAATGTTTAATTGATTATAAACAACATTTGAAAAGGGTTATATTGAGCCCTTTATTTAGATAACTAAACGCTTGGCAGACTGCCATTGATATACACTATTTCTTCATAAATAAACGTATTAGGGTGGCTCATATATGCACATCACCGCGTGCGTATTTTTAGAACATATTGCCCTCGGTGATGCGTTTGGTATACCTATGCAAATTTTACGACGAGAATATTGGCTACTCTCATGCGTTGTTGTGTATGCGTATGCAAATTTTATTAGGTTTCTAGTCTGTAGCAAACAGCTGTAGCTTGCAATGACATAATAAATTTAAACGCGAATAGATTATTATAGATTGCATCACTCGATTTAATATTCAAGTGCCATTGATTTGAAACTATGAAATAAAATTATATTAAAACTGCCATTTTTTCCACATTAAAAATTAAACTTATTGATTGACTTGGTAGAGCTACATTATAATAAGGTAAATAGCAATGTATTTAGTTTTACAGTTTTTATATTTATTAGTTGATAGCTATTTATGCTTTTTAACATAAAAAGCTACGATTTAATGATGTTTTACGAATTTATGTGAAATATAAAAAAATCTATAAATAAGAATTGATCGTATATGTTCGTATAATAACCTAAGAAGCGACCACCAAGATTACTTACTTACATTGCAGTAAGTAACTTCTAATATTTATATTTATGAGTTATGTAGCTTCAATAAAAATGCGACATCTGTCACCTGCTGTGGCCCAGTTGGTTAGAGCTTGCTCTACCGATTACGCATGTCTGGGATTCAATTCCCGTTAAGAGCACAGTGAATTTGATAATTATTAAATTCAACGTTGTAATCGAAGACTGGCTGTTTGTGATGTAAATTCACATCATTCCCTCTCCTCCCATCCTTCTGATCCTTAAGTAACTGGGCTTAGCAATAGCGATTGATCAATCACTAGTCCTGTTTTAGCCTAATCCTTCTTTTCCTACTACTCATTTTGAAAAAATGAAAGGTTGAGCGACAAATAGTTTTCGTTTCTTCTGAAAAACTTCTGTTGAGATACCTTCGTCAAGAGGCTATATGGTCCACATTGGGAGCGAACATGGATACAAAAAATGCTATAAAGCTGGAAATGTTATATATTTTAACGCTATCTCGTATAAACACCATTGATCAAATACAGACTACTGGTATGAACTTAGGTTAGTTATTGATACTATATCAGAAATTATCTTCTTTACTGAATCCATTTTAACGACCCATTAAGCACATTTTTCCAAGCGATAGATGTATAGCGAGATAGGTCAAAGGAGGCTTTAATCTGTAAGTATATTAAGCACTTAACTCTAATGGTGATACAATATGTCAGCATGATTTATGATGATAAGTGGTCTTACAAAATTGTCTAAGTATTTTTCATCGTACGAGAAAGATAAAAATAGGGTTGTACGTACACAATGCCGTTTTGACCAGAGCGGGATGAACGCGTCACAGAATTTTCGCTCTCGTATGACAGGAAAGAGCTTACCGAAGGAAAATATTGCGGCCATATTTTCACATTTATATTACAATAGTTTGGTGGATTTACGTAAACATATTTCATATTTATCATACGTCGTTGTAAGACATTTTACATTAAGGAGGAATAAAAATGACAGTGGCAATTTCAAAAATATATTTAATAGAAACGAGTTGCCCATGTTTGGCTATAGTCGTAAAGGCTTTACGTTGAGGTACATAATAATGTGAAGGAAATTGGTTCTATAATAAAGCATTATTTGTATGAAAATAGTTTATTGAATACATATCATACATCGTCCGCCTAGAGCAGAAATAGTGGTAGAGAAAAAAATCATAGTGAGAAAAAAGAAAACGAAAATTTCAGCTTTTAAGATAAATTCTCTAGCCTCGTTTTTTAATGCTACATAGATATTAAGCACAATGTGGAGCATATGGACTTTTTAATGAAGTTTATTTCAACACAAGTATTTCTATGAGAACTGCGGATACTACGACGTTGACCACTCGACCACGCAGCCGGAATTCACAGGAAAAAGTAATTGCTTGTCTACAAACTGTTGTAATAAATGTACTTTTTGAGTTCTTTTAGATAATGATATTACATACAATAAAATCTCATTCAAATATTTTTTGGATTTTTTTCACAATACCAACATTTTCTAGTACAGTGACAATATAATTGACTTTGAAAACGGAGTATGTACTTGAATGCCAAATTTGTGAATACTACTGAAATTATAGTACCACTGTGTTCCTTAAGCCTTTTTGAAAACATTGTATATAAAGATTTTTTGAATACTCAGTACATACTATAAAACGGGGGAAAACATTGATTTTTCTATCAATATTGTCTGAAAAATGAAGACGAGCAACTGTGTTAAAACGAAATTTCATTTAGAAAGTTTTCTTTAAAATCAGATATGCAGAATTATAATTAATTGGTTCTACCAGAAGAGTGTAGATTTTATGGGTGCATTATTTTCTATACAAACTGTTTAACGGGACATATTATTTAATGGAAAGGAAGAAATTTCAATCATTAGAAATAGTATTAAGAGCTGATGCAACATGATAAATAAAAAATCTATTCGTATCAATTTATACATTTAAATATTAGTATTGAATTTGCTATTTTCAGTAATTTTAATTTGTAATGAGAAATTCTTAAGAGTACCGATATTTATCAGTCCCAAAATGGTGACAAGTGGTTATATGTGATTATTTCAGAATATATGTGATGATTATTATTTTGATTGAAACTGTAACAACTAAGAAAATCCGGTGAAAACTTCGAAAACCTCTATTAATAATCGACGAAAAAATAACTATTTTTATAGTTTTGTAAATATACTTTATAGTTATTCGTAGAACTTCATTAAAATCTACAAGAAAAAGATTTCAAGTATAAAAATAAGCCTACTTGAAATCTTGTTTCTTAGTTATCTCAAAACTATGATATTTTTTTCAAATGCAGACATATACGGAGCAGTAATCCCGTGTAACGTATTCTGTTCGTCATTCGTAGACGTTGGCGCGAAAGTGGTAGTATATCTATCTGTTGCGGTTATGTATCCTCTCTGCACCAAAAAGATCAAATGTTGCCGCATTCCCGTCAGTCTTTCCCGGATGTATAATTTGTAGTGCAGAGAGTATCAAATGGTGTATACACATTTAAAAAAGAAAACTATATTTATTCTTAATGCAATACAAACATTTGTTTACATATTTTTTATGAATTCGGTGGCAACGTTTTGAAAATAAATTTTAAATATCAAAATGATTATTCTATAATAACGGTGGTTGCGCAAGAAAGCGTGTTGTTGGAAATCATTAACATTCATGAATTATTAATTTACAATGAAAATTGATTGATAGGCTTTTTTATCTAAATTGGGAGTGTCAATGACAGTGACGGCCGTTCAATGTGGCATTGGATCAATGCACTATTTGTATATGCAGGGGCAGTTTATATTTCATGAAATCATAATCAATTATACCATTCACTCATTTAAAATTCTTCAAAAATTTATTGTCTATAATAAATATTTTAGAAATCGATAATTAATTAACACGATAAATACACGAATAATTTAAAATCAGTGAATGGTTCAAATACTATTTCACTACCAATGTCACTGAAGTAATATTTTATGACTGGGTGGTCTGCACTTAAGTGTGCAGACAATCAATTTATTAACGAAAATAACAACAATTGTTTGGGTAGAAAAGTCTACTCTCTTTTTGTACGACTTCTAGTTATTTGAGACATAAGGTCAGCATAGTCGTTTGGTTCATTAGAAAAGTTGTACGTAATAATGAAAAGTCAGATTCATTATTATGTAATATTTGTATTTTAATAACGGTGATTTTGGCTCATTTTTAATAAGATCGTTCTTTTATTTTGTTGTTTAGATAAAACTAGGACATAAACAATAAATACCGTTTGTAAAATGTTTGTGGTGAAAGAGCCAGGTTTCTAAGCGAATTTCCAAATAGCATCAACAAAGAAATTAAGCGATGAAATATATTACATTTCAAGAAAATATTCAGTTGAACGTTGAGCGGAATGTTTCTCTGGTGCAACGGCGATGCGCCTGTTACTTCGGCAATAACAGCCCGCTCCGTTACAACGTAGCGGCTAAACGCTGCTCTCTCTTACGGCTCACACACCCGTGGAGCCTTCGCGTTAGGCAGTACAGCCTCCGAGTTAAATTACCATTACGCGGTCGTTACTAGCGTTGCATAATTGCATATGCTGATGCATTACCCGAGCATTCATTCTCACAGTAAAACGTTTTCCTGGCAATATATGTATATCTACAAACAGAAAAAAATGCCACATATAATATGAATTGACGTAAACTAAAATGTTGTTTACGGAGTAATAAGAGAGCATTGATGTGACTTTAAAGCCTTATTGAGAAGTAACTTATAGTTATATTATACTTTTGAGATATATAATTTAAAATTTTAATAAAACACACTAAAATCGTCGTACATGGTGTTGGCTTTATTGGAAAGACAATTTCTTGCTCGTAGTGTTGAGGTGTGGTTTTGGACGTACAGGCTGCGGCTGGATCGAATAAAGTGTAAATGCAGCGAATGTTGGTTTCCATGCAATCTATCGTTTTGGTTTATCGGCGTAGACCAGCGACATGACATATCACCACAGAAAATATTCCAAAGGTTTTAAATCACGCGACCTTGAAGCCAATTCACGTGTCCATTACGGGAAATTATGCGTTCATGGAAACTAAAAAAAACACCTATATATATATATTATATATATATCTAGTAACTAGATATATGGAGTAATAAAAATAAACCAAAGTGTTCTTTCACCTTCGGACGATTGTCTTATTTGGTTAAAGTTGCTGCAGGTTTTTATTCCCGTACGGACTCTTTCATTTATTGAATTTTGACCAATTTGTATTAAAAACAATGATTCTAACACTACTTTTATCATATTCCTATCTGAGCTGCAAAAAATAAATTATATAACTTTTTAACCTTCGATTAAATGACTTATGTTTGTTTTAAACTTTGACTTTTAACTGAGGTTAGCAAATGGAGCTAGTGAATTTAAATAACTTGTCGTAAAATAAAAATTACTCGATATATTGGGAGAAAGTATCCACTATGTGGTTACGTAAAAATCTACGGTAAAATTTTATGTAACACACTTTATTTATTATTGTCTAATCCTCAAGCATTACATGTATATTTGATATGGCGTAGCTTAGGTTGTATTGTTAAGAATTAAGTCGTAGCGTAATGCAAACAGCAATCTGCAACCAGCTGCCAAGTTTCTCCTTTACAGTTTCAGATTGCATTCTTAAACAAGCGAAGATGTTATCACATCGTGTGCCAAAACGAGATGCGGTGGATTTACAGCATGTGGGGCAAGGACGTCGGCGAAAAATGGACAGTACACAGCGGATAAAGGGTTGAACCGTTTTGGCACACTCCACAAAAGCAAGCGGACCAAAAGGCGGTGTTATTTTCATTTTTGCGGGTCAACAGTTATTTGTACGCAGTAAGAGGCAAAGAACAAAGTGAAACAAAAGCAACCGTGTATATTTATCATTATTTTTAAACTGTAAAACACCTAATTTTAAATTTTATCAATCATTCAGTTATAGCTGGTGGGTATTAATGTTAAAACTATGTTGGTTCTTCTTTGAAAACATTATTTAATATCAGTAGAAACTGCAAGTTAATAATGTTAAATACACAACACCACAAAGCATAATTTGGCTGAGTAAAATTTGATAAGAAAGCTGTATTTGTATTGTCGTTTAATTTTATATTTTATTTCAAATGTACGAAACATTCAGGAAGTAATCTTTTCTGTGCGACGAGAACAGCTGTGACCATTTATTAAAATTGCAGAAATGAAAATAAATAAATATTTTTTTCTTGTATGCGGCGGTTTAGTCAGCCAAATTTTCGAGTTGAAAAAACATTAGGTTGGAAATCCGCGATTACGCGAAACCTTAAACATAATAAAGTATAAAAAGCCATTCTGCTTATTGAAAGTAAACTCATATACTTTCGAATTTTTTCGTATAAAGCCTACGCAAATAATTCTAAAGAATAACATAACATTCGAATTCAGGCCCGCAATTTAGCACAATAAGCGTAGACGTCACACCCGATGGGAGCTTTTTCAAGAGAGGGAAAAACAGAAGAAAAGCTCGCCTGAAAAAACAGCAGATTCTTTTAAATCGAGAGGCAGCTTAACACGCGTCAAATATGTAATAAAGAATTGGGAGTATTCGGGATCTAAGAAAATATCTTAGCAAGAAAAACAAATGTTTACAGCCGTCTGGCAGGATGAAATAAATAAAATACGTGGCAAAGTATATCTACAAGGCTTATGCAATATCCGGAGAGATGGTTTTTCTTGAGGAGGGTTTTACAGCGGTTGGCCTCTCGATTTCTATTGGCTACGAAGATAAATGAGGCATTTGATAGGGGGGAACAATTTATATGGACGTTTTTATACCCGGAAAAAAATATTGAAACAGCCTCCTAGCGTCTTTTTATTATTTTGAAGGATCGCATGATTTATTGAATGCCCCGTTCGTGTGCGTAATTGAACCAAATGTATATTGGCTAATAAATAAATGCGGATTAAGTTTTTGCCAATACCAAAAGGTCTGATCAAACATTTGCAAAGTGAACAGTTCTAATGCGTAATAGTTTGAGGTACGAGCTCACTTATTATTAGCAATAATATACAGAATTACTAGTTTCAACAAATTACATACATTTGCTTAAACTGTTGTCATTGAAGTTTTATAACAGTTATTGAATAATAAATCGAAATAAAATGCTTTTGTGATTATAACTATTTCACATTGTATGTTTAATAAAAAATAGTAAGGCGAAAAAATACATACAAGTGCAGACGGGTCCGAGTTAAAAGATTTAAAATTTGTTATCCTCGACGTTTTATAAATATTTTCTAATAAAAATATTTGTAGAATTAAAAAACTAGTCATAAAATTTGTAGTGTATAAATGAAGGCAAAGGCTGTGGTAAGATGAATAGAAGATTAGTGATGATAGAAGTTCAACGATGTAGACCAGGGGTCACCAAACTTTTTGAAAAGCGGGTCGGATTGAACTTTTTAAAAACTACGGGGCCGGAAGACAAATAAATTCTTATTGGAATCCAACCAGAATATTATTTAATTTTATGTGGTTACATGATAATTAGAATGTAAACAAATGTTTGCCCTTCTTAGAATTTCAATAAATGAGAATATTTTTGAGTAAACGAACATCTGGTCGTCTCGCCTCCAATTTCTATCAAACTTCCTTCACTTTGAGTCCCCTACCAGATAATTGTATGACAATTGATGATTTGAAATAAGTAGTCGTGAATTCAAAACTAAATCATGAAAAATTATATTTTTTATATGAATAATTTCTATGCAAAAATCCAGAACTTTTCGCGGGCCGGATGAAAATCTTCGGCGGGCCGTAGTTTGGTGACCGCTGATGTAGACAAAAGAAGGGCACAACACGTGTGCTTTGGGGTAAAAAATTAAATTTTCGTGGAATTATAAATACAAAAACGTCGTTTTCTTATCGGATAGGGTCATTTGAAGGAGTAAAATAGCTCTTGTCCTTTTGTGATAAGCAAATTGTTGTACAAATAACATTGTTTAGCCAAAAATGATTTGGAATGTATAATATTTAATCTCTTGACCGCGCTTTTATTATATCGAAGCAACAGTGGTTTCGAAATATTTCAAAAGGAACACCTTTAAGGGGTTAGGTTCGGGTTAGGTTATATATACTACGTATTCAGTTGGAATAACTTTAATATGATAAATATTTTATGGGTCGCTATCGTCAGAGCAGGCATCGTATTTAAAAGGTTAAATTCTAAACCGTGTCATATTGCAATGTTCGAGTAGAATTAAAATCAAAAAGGTTACGTCAGTTAAGAAAATGTGAAAATGTTAAAATTTGTGTAAAACATAAATAAATAAACGTTATATGTACACGTCAAAAGTGGGCTTGGAAATGTATATATTCACGAATCGGTATATTGTAGAAAGGTAAAAGAAAGTAACCTTCAGTTTTGACAAAAAGTTTTTTTTTCAAGGTTCCGTATGTACTCTCGCGGCTCGGAGACCAGAAAAATACACAAAATCCGATGGGGGTCCTTTACCGACCCCAATGGTTTCCTCATTATTGGCCTTATTCTCATGAATTTCAAAAAAATAAATAATCTAAGGGCTTTAAAATATCTGTCTGCATCATTCCTCATACATTTTTTTTTTATAAAAATTCGTGTTTTCTGAATAAATAGTCATATTTTAAGTTGCGTGTAAAAAAGACGTCATCCCAGTACACATATGTAATCGCAACTGACGAGATTTAGCCAACCAATCATTGCAAATGCTGTTTTACGAGCGACCGCTTATCACGTTATCGCGTATTAATATAAAATGAGGCATCGATGTCAGTAAGATATTGTGTTTTTTTTAAAAATAGTATTCGAGGATACATAACTTATTATCTTTACTTTGTACACACCAATCCGTTTGTTCTACTTTAAGGATCTTTTTTACTTAGTTGAATTTTTTCTTTTCTGTTTTATTTAATAGAGACGGAACTAACGATCGATTATTTTTTTCTTCTACAAAAGGTCCAAAAAACTATGATATAAGAATACCTTAATTATAAACATTGTATCAAGCATATTAAAATAGATATTTAGGAAAATGTGGGTATTGGGGTCGCATTTCTTGAGCTTAGAACAGGAAAAGTTAAAAAAAATGTTAAAATGATTTTGTATCAAACGTAAATAAATGAAAGCAATATGTAGACTTAACGTATAAGTGTGTTTGGAAATAACAAAACCATATAATGCTAATGCTATAATGTAAAAGGCAAAAAGAAGTAAGTAACCTTCAGCTTTTTTGATGTTCACAACGAAAAACATCGTGTTTTGGGCCACACATAAACTGTGTTCTGAATGAGTTACGTCCTTTTACCATTCTAAAGTCGATATTTACATTAAATGTACATAATTTTAAATGTCATGTTTGTTATTATAGTAGCAGAAGAACTTATCACAACAAACATTGCTATACTAAAACTGGTTGCAATTTAGTGTAAATCCAGCTAAATTAACTTTGAAAAGTACTTACTGTTCGATGAAACAGCAGTTCATAGTTAGACATCGCTGATTTGCCATGTTTTTTCGTGTTACATTTTAAAAAAATAATATTTTTTTACACGTATCTGAGATCATAAAAGAAAAAAAATATCGATGATTTTTTTTTTGCCTGTGTTTGAAAAATCGTTTCCTTACGCAAGATAAAGTCAGAATTGCATTGATACAGTGTGTATTGAATGCGTATTATTAAATAATGCACTGTTTGTGCAATGTAAGAAAAAATATTTCACAAAAATACAACGAAAGAAAAAGTGTAGTATTTCTTTACTGCTTCCTTTTGACGAGCGTTGATTTTATTCGACGGCCTGCGAAAAACTACCCCGCGATAAAAGTGAGGCAATAAAATAACAGCCGAACAATTTTCACACCACTTTTTACATCTCTCCCTCATAATAAATAATAAAAAAGTATTTGATTAAAAACATAAAGAAAAAACAAAAAAGTTGAAAACAGTTGGATTGCGAGAAAAGAATTCTGTTCAATACTGGCTAGTTTTAATCAATTTAGCTAAAACTGAGATTTTTTTCTGCAAATTTTCTCGAAAACAATTGTTTTGAAATAAGCTTATGTACACAGTGAGTAGAACAACGTTCAAAAGAAAAATCAAAAAGAAATATAACGTAATTTCTTTTGGCAGTTTCTTTCATTATTTTTTTTACCTGCCTTTACGCTACTTTATACAATAATAGGAGAAAATAAAGTAAAGAAATATTTTATATCAAAGATTTATAGAAAAAAACAAGGACAAAAATTTTGAACTTTAGTGAAAATGACAATATGATAATTATCTAGACAATTTTTACAGCGACTTGTAGTCAATAGTTATGTCAATTTGTTCAATCATGGTCATATCTTAAAAATGAAAAGAAGACATATATGTTGTTTTTCGGTTATTATCGTTGCCACTTATACAACTATTACAAATAATTCTCTGGGTGGCGCGTTTGGGTAAAGTGACGCTCCATAGTTGTATTTTAGTAATCATTTGAGTTTATTGCTTTCTGCATCTCTCTAGTGTGAGAGCAATTTTTAATTCACTTTTCTCATGTTATACTCGAGATACGGTTAAATTCAGTGAAACACGGAATATTAAAAGCTCTTTTGTTATTAATAAAATCATATCGATTTTTAAAATACCGTTTTTTCTAGTACAATACAATTGCAACCAATAAAAAAGTATACACAGCGTGCAAAGGGGCTTTGGCTCGCTGAATATAAGGCTGCTAGGCGTCCCGGTATTCCAAGTTTGTCCTGTTTTCCCGTTAAAATCCCGGTTTTAGATAAACTATCATAAGTTAGTTATACGGAGTCCTCGGAGTTACTAAATTGAAAAAAATGAAAGAAATATACAAAAACACGTGTAACATCATTATTTGAAGTCAGTCTGAATACAAAAATGTAAATAATAAATAAAATATTAAAAAATACATTCATGCAAATAAATCATCAAATGCAATTTTGGATGGTAAATAAGTGATTCCCAAACTGGGGCGCGCAGGTTTTCAAATTTTAGAGGGTCGTGGTATAAAAAGTTTGGGAAGTACTGGCAAAAACAGTAGCCATAGGATGTTGTATATACTGATTCTCATCCGATCACCGAAATTAATGGGATGAGCCCTGTGAGCAAGTGTCAACAATGTCCCGGTTCTGATGTCCAGAAATCTGGCAGCCCTAAATGAATAGCAAAATTATTTTATTTATAATAAGTCAACTAGCGGATCGCTGCATTTTTTTTTGTTCACAAATAAATTCAGATTGACGTGATAACGTGTGGTTTGTACTGACTCGAATATTATAAAGGTACACAATACGTCGGTAATTATTTGAACTAGTTAAACAAAAAGGTGATTCAAAAGAAATATACATCTGGGATGTTTGTAACATTCTAACAATGTGAGAATTTAAATATAGCAATGTATACAAAAAAAACAAAAAAAAAACATGTTTGAACAGTCAATGAATACTCTCGCCGCCTAAACGTAGACGGAAATTTTGTATGTTTTAAAAAGACCGGATTTCCTGTCAGTCGGGAGCCATTATGAAAATGCCCTTAAGGGACAAAAGCCGGTAAGTGCTAAAAATAAAAAAGTCTACTCTCGGTTCAAATAATAAAAAAATACATATCCATATTTCATCAGACATCTTACGTTTTCACGTAAAGAAATTGCGCCGCGAAAAATAGCGCGGAATCCAAAAGTAGAATTTATTTTCGCAAAAGAAAAATGTTTTCTGCGATTGAAAGATTATTTTCTGGATTTAAAATTATTTGAAAAACCGAGAGTTTCGAAATGAGGAATAAAATTACATCAAAATGAAATTACTTTATATTATATTTGATGTGCTGAAATATCGGAAACAATTCTGAAATATTATTCGTAACACATGTATTAAAATAATAATACTCCATGTAAATTTCAGACAAAACGAATTCAGTTTATTTAAGAATACTTACATATGAGAACAAATTTTGAAAAATGTTTAAATTATCAAATAGGGAAGCTTTTGTTTTTAAAAAGGTACAATTTCTTGCCGTGTTTGTTCCCAATGTAGGTCACGTGAGCTTTTCATAGCTTAGTTCAGTGGTCGGCAAACTTATTCGCCAAAGCGCCAAATATGAACAATACAAACAATTTTAAAGAAATATTGGGAGCCAAATCTGTCTATTAATCTCCGCACTTAAAGGGCCAAAGAGCCACACTTTGCCGACCAATAGCTTAGTTGAATAGAAGTTGCCAGTTAACCAAAAATTGGATGTGAAACAGATGCTCAACTTGTCTCTTTAGACATGTTAAAGAAAAGTGATACAAGTTAGCTTTTTTTTCTCTACGCATAGTTTTATAATTGAATTTAGCGTGTCTAATATGTTTTTTTGGGTTTGAAAATGATGGGAGAGCTCGTATTATTATTTATTTATGTAAATATGCTTTACCACTATTTCCTTCGTCGAGAATTAACTTACTCTGTAAATCCAACCCGGGATTTCGGGATTGATTAATTTTTAACTCACCGAGGAATTTGAAATTCTCAATTCGCTATACTTTTTTTTTTTACCTCATCGAGGATTTTGAAATTCTCGATTTGATATATTTTTTCCCAGATTATCTCAGAACCTCGTTTTTTTTTTTAGCTCACCGAGGAATTTAAAATCCTCGATTTGCCAATTTCGTGTCAATTTTCGGGATTTACTCAAAATTTCTCAATCCCGAAATCCCAGCCGTGTAAATCCCGGGATTTCGGGATCAGAAAAATGAACGAGATCTCGGGATTACGGGATCTCGCATCCCGGGATTGGATGCCCTAGTTGGAACCAAGGAGACATAATTCATGTGACTAATGAAATATTTTTAAGTAAATTCGTTGCAATATTTCAAACTTGCTCTGTGTTTTGTCCTTAAAAAATCTATTTGACATGCTATCTATGTTGACTTTTTCATTTTGATATTATATTCGTATTTCGCGTAAATTATCGGTCTTTTCTGACTCCTATGTGTGATAATTTTGCATTTTCTTATTTGTAATTAAATTTTCTACATACCTGTATTTTTTTATTAGCGGAATTAAGATAATTTCCAAGTAGAAAATTATTTTTAAAACAAAGCCAAAAGATTTTTTTCTATATAATGAACGGATATCAGAATAAAAATGCTAATGCGTGAATATAATAAAATTGTGTTTCAAACTAACGAATAATTAAAATGGAAAGAAATCTATAGTCACGTTAATAAACGTTAGGAAGTAAACTCGCTTGTGGTCGCACAAAAGTGTTTGATAAGCATTTTTTGTTTGAGTGAATCATAATTAGTTATTAAATAATTTATAAATGTCACAAACACAAAAGTGGCAATAAAAAGTAAAAAAATATAGTGTTTTTTTTATAACAATTCATATAAACGTACACCAAAAAATGAAACGACTTCCTGCAAAAGTAACTACAACTGGCCACTGGAAAATTTATGCTATATTCACAAGTCTTCAAAAGAATATTTTACACTTAAAGCGTTTATTTTACATAAAAGACTTTCATCAAAGAATATAGTGGGTCGCCCTTTTAAGGGGAAAAACAAACAGAGACGAATGAAAAAGAAAAGTAATTTAAAGTTTATATCTGCTCTGATCTGAAAGAATCCTAATTGTGATCGTCCCCCGAAGAGATGCGCCCCGCCCCTCAACCCCCCGAAAAAACGTTAAGTGTGGAAACCCACCGGGTTCGGCTTAAATAAACGGCAATTTGTAAACAAAAAACATAATTATTGTCACAAGTTTTATAACAGAAATATGACGGGACAAATTATAAAATTTTCTGACTTTTGAGATAAAAAAAAGATTTATACGAATAATTCTGTTTTTCCTGCAGTACAAAAAGGGATGAAAAATTATAAATTAATTAATATACCTAGCGAAATGATTACTGGGCCAACATTAGAATTTAGGTTCGCGATATATTGAAGATAGCGATAATTGAATACGGGAATAGTTTGCAGTAGTACTAAATTATATAAGTATTTAAACATTTTTTTGTGCAATTACGAAACATGTTACTTACCAACTTCTGCCAGAAAGGTGACGATATGATCCACATTAGAGGCAAACACGCCTACAAAAATATAAGCAGAAAAAAACGTAAAAAGAGATATTACATCAGGTAGAGGTCTTTTCAGTTCAGATTTTTTTCTACAGATGATATTGATAAAATGCGTAATTTAAAAACACTTTCAAATGAATATATTGATTAAACATATACACTTTACTGTTACTTTCTGCTATTTTGAGATAAGCCTGTACTTTCACACTGGCAGTATAGCGAAATTTCCCAAAACCATCAAAGGAAGTTTACGGCACCTGTTACGCAACTTGGTCCCACCAAATCAGCGATATCCCATTCGCCGCTAGATGATTGCAACTAGGGTTCTCTTACTGTTACATACTTGAAAAACATACAATGTAAGATTGCAATATTCAAACGAACGATTACTAACTGACTCCAGTTGTTTTTGCTATCACGTATGCGAGAAGCCTATATATAGCTAAGACGTTAAAACTAGGGCTTACACAAAAACTGACTTAAAAAAAACTTTAATTAAACCAGTTTCCGAAGTTTTAAAAAATGGAATATCCAAATGAAATAGCAAAAATTGATTCAACCATGCAACAATGAAATGTGTGAGTTCTGAGAATAATGCTGCGATGCAAACAATTTACTGGTGTAGAATATAATTTATTGTCCTGGGCCATTATTCAATATATATGAATGGATAACAATCGTAATTTTTACTTTGTGGAACTTTATTTTGTATATAAAATTAAATTTAATAACTTTGTTATAACAGCATCTGACATTATATCGCAAGGTTTACGAATAACCTAAAAATGGATTTTAATTCTAAGATTATTTTTTTAAATTAATGAATGGTTTAGTCCGTTTTTGACGAGATGAGATTACATATTTTGTAACATAACAAGTGAAATTAAAAATGCATCATATTTAATTTGTATTAGGTTTGAAGAAGTGACGAAGATGTGTTTTTAATCTGGTTTTACAGTTTTTATTATAAAAGTTAATTTCTTTATTACTGTGGAAGAAAGCACAATATTTTCCATTCGTAGATTCACATGCTGTGTTTGTATATAGAAAGACAAATAATTATTCATTTAATTTTTTTTAATTGATATTATATTATTGAATGTCATTTATTATAAAATGTGTATAATTAAAATTTTTCATTTTTTTTTGATAATAAACTATGTTTTCATTATGTTCTTCGGGTATCTTGTGGAAAATTCGTCAGTGTGTGCATTCATAGTCATTCGACGCCAGCAAATTTACGACCGCTTAAAGTGACTGAATTCAGCGAAAACCTGACAAAGAGTAGCCGAATTATTGGGACGGGTTCGGGGATTCCCGAATTATTGGACTCGGGAGTTTTTGTTAGCAGTCAGGGTTTTAGTTTCGTTCGATGGGGGATTTGTTAAGACGAGAGCAATGTAGAGTCAATAGATTAGATTGAATTCGCGAAAAAGGAACTGCCGTCGATCAAATTAAACGGGTTCCGTTTTTATGAGTGTAACGAGATTAGGTTTTTATTCAGAGTTTTGAAACCTATGACTCTGATGTTTTATCAGGAAAGCTATTCACACTAAACTTAAAATTGACACAAAGGACAAGACGAAGTTTCTTTTCACTCTTGACTTTTTCCGATTCTTTTATTAACGGATTTCTAAAACATTTTTTTATCGACAATGGTAGTGTATTTTTAAAACTGATAATTTCATAAACAAATGAGACAAAACAAGGTTAAACAACAGTAAAACTACAAAATTTGACAGTAACTTGAATGGATGATAACATACTTTGTTCTGAAGCGTAATTAAATTTTCATCAAAAATATGTTCAGAAAAGTAAATACATATACTGAAGAAATTTGACGACATTTCGTAAATAAAATTTAATTAATATACGCACAGCCGTGATGTGAAATTGTAATTTTCACAATTTTAAAAGCTCATCAATCATTTGTGATTTACATGTATGAAATAGTTACTCTTACATAAAGTATGTGAACCACATTAGACAATGTTCGTAGCTTTGAAGTAATTTTACAATTTTCTGCTTGGAATGATAGTTAAATTTGATTATTCATTAATGTATTACGTACGACATGAGACAAATAATGCATTACTTTGTAACTCGATAGCACATGCTAATATTGATATAATTAAGTAAGTGAGGGCTATTGTATACGCACTGATATGGATTCCAGTAAATTTTCTATTTGCCAAGTCACCCGCGACGCTCAACTGCATTAAAATAAATACATTACAATGTATAAAATAATTTGCTTCTTTGTACATTGCATGTGCAGAGAGAGAAATTGTATGTGAGTTTAAATGTTCAGTGAATATTTAGCACACGACACGCACATTTTCTCTTTCTGTGTATCGTTGTCATCAACCGTAGTGAGCAAATGCTGACCTGTAACTGTGTAAGAGGCGAATTCACCTTAGTATAAAATAAATTGTTATGAGAAGGAAATCATGACAAAATGGGAGGTTTTCCGAATATTTTGGACCAATCTATCTAGTCTTAAGAAACGCATATTAAATACGAATATTTTTTATTTATAGAGGGATGAGGTAGAAAAATGTTAAAATTATAGATGGTCTGTTTTTTAAAACAACAATTTTTATTAAACGATCAAGAAAAAAACCCTTTTCTTTTTGTAATTTACTATGATCATATTTATTAAGATATAACGAGCAACGCACTTTATTTGAGAATATAATTTTTATCTTTAGGCCTTTTTAAGCCTTTTCTTCTGAAACTGTAACATGATTTTCTTATGATAATATTCAACCGAGGATTTAGAGCAGGCAACATAAATCTACTTAAATTAATAATTCATAGAACTGTGGAATGGAATAATTTATCAATTTTATTAAAAAAAAACATGTAATATATCAGCTAATAAGAAGTAATATCTGGGATAGAGAAAATAATTTAATTGCTATAATCCTCATCGTGGAATAGATTTATTAGCATTAAGCGATCACAATTTTGACTCAAAGCCTATTTGATAGCATTAATCCTCACAAAGCTAACGGGAGAACGCATCACAAAGAAAATCCTTTCGGGGGGTGTCAGAAATTCACATACTTTCGTATATATTAAACTTGAAAATTTATTTATTCATAGTGTATTTGAATTTCTAATTTTCGTTTTCTTCACACGGCGCCGCGAGATGGATGCCTTTGGAGATCAGGAGGCCTCGGTCTGGAAGCGCCTATGGAATTTATTTGAAATGCTTCGCTGGAAATGCCAGATGATATTAATACTAAATCCATATTATTAACTCACGTCTGAGGAAGAAATGAATTATTCATGATAATCAACGAGATTTAAATAAAATATTTCACGTAATTAGTTGAGTGAGGTTTTGTTATGGAAATAGAGTTTCTCAATAATTTTTCATATTAATATAGCTACTATACCAACGTATTTCTTAGCGATATTAAAGTTACACACGCTTTAAAAATAAATAATAAATATAAGGCGGAAGTAAAATAGAATATAAAAAATACACTATTGCAAATCAACTTTAGAGAACCAAAAGTACGTAACGCAGTTGTTTCAAAATAGCTTTTTTTCTATAATATAATCACAATTTAATACACGTTTTTATCTAAATTTAGTTTTTATGTTTTAAAAAATAAGTTGAATGTGAAAATTTCGACCAGGAAAAAGGACTTACTCAAAGGTTTCTCGCGAGCCAATTTTTAAATTGATATTATACCTACTAAATAAAATACTAGTTAAAAAGTCTTCGTGCACTTTAAGGTTGTGTATATTTACCTATCGATCACGCAAGTCTGGTTTCGATTCCCGGTCAGATCACAGTGAATTTCAAAATTATTCAATTCAAAGTTGTGATCGAAGACTGGGTGTTTTCAATTCACATCATTTCCTCTCCTCCCATCCTTCTGATCATTTAATAACTTGGTGTAGCAATAGCGATTAGCCAACCACTAGTCCTGTTTTAGCCTTATCCTTCTTTCCCTACCACTCACTTCGAAAAAAGTGAGGTTGAGCGACTGAGTAACAAACAGTTCTCGTAGAAAAAAATTCTGAAGACATACCTCCATTAGGAGGTCATATGATTCACATTGGAGGCGGACATGGATTAAAAAATATATATTTATTATTTTTACACTGAAGCAAAATCGACAAAAAATGTTTTTTTGTTCCTCCTGTAAAATTTGTTTTGTGTGGGTTACTTCCATTTGTTTTTCTAAGGTCGATATGTATTCTTTGAAATAGAGATCAAAGTATATAAAACCAATTATAAAGCATATACACTTGGAAACATTGACGCAAAAAAATGAATGCGCATGTGTCGAAGGAATTGACAGATATATCTGAATTCATCATCGCAGTATATGATTATGCATTCGACCACTCGTTTTTAGCAGCCCCCAGCCTCTCAATGTTGAACATATTAAAACGTTTATATAAAGAAACATTATATAAGTCTATAACATTATCAGTTAAATACTTTAGCTGAACCGCTTTATTTCATCGATCCGGAAAGACTAGGTAAGGGTTGTGGTTTTATCTCTTAAATGGATGACCTGTAAAAATATTGTTTTTTTGACTAGAATCATAATTAATTAATTAAAATTAAACTGGTCTGTAGTACCATTTTTTTACAACAGATTATGTTTTAACTATTACATGCAATACAGTGTAAGATTATATAGATATCAGACAAAAGATAGATACAATTACTACACGGTAATCCATAAATTAAACTTCATACTTCATATAAGGTGTGATTGCATTAGAGATAAAATAAAATAAAATGTACAACTATTTAAAAATTAGATCCAAGTTTTTTTTTCATTTATAGTTATTTGTTGAGATAAAATTGTCATTTAAATATCTTCACTTATTTATAAACCAAAACAAAACAGTTCTCATAGTAATGTAACACGAAAAGTATCGTTTTATAATAAAACTATATCATGCCTTTTTATTATAAACTGCTTGATATTTCGTGACAGTGTCTCATTATGAAAATTAAATAGTTTATCAGTTTCATTAAATTACTAATAGGTCGCAATAAAAGATACAGCACGCAATATACTTTCCGTTTTTTTTGGCGTCATTGATCTACAATGGAGAACATATATCGGCAATTAAACCGTTGCAGAATTTAGCGGAATTTCCCACACACATGATTCTATCAGCGTAGATTATGGAAGCAACAAACCAGAGGGCGGGCCATCCCCTGCAATCCTTTCACCCTCCTCCCTCGCTTAGCCGAGGGATAATTTATAAACTGCGGTCACACGCGATCGCAGGCTTTAAACTTTAAGCTGGGCAGTCGCGAGCAAAAGGCGAAGGGGTTTTACTGTGGAATTCTATCAAGCCTCACATGTTGCAGTAGCGGAACGATATTGAAACACACTGTAGAGAAAACGCCGAAGTAAAGGAAGTGAAATGGTAAATGGAAGAAAAATTTGACTTTAAATATGGAGAGTTTTTGTGCAGAGCAGTTTTATCAAATACTTTTTAAAACTTAAAAAAATCGTTATGAAATATATATATAAGTAACTACGTTTTATTGTTTTTAGTGAATTGATATATATATATATAAATGACTAACATTATATTTGAATAACATTTGCTTGTTTAAAATACTTTTTTTATTTCAGTGACACATCAGCACAATAACAATATTTATAGTAAAATTTTGTATCTCAAATATTTTGATATATTAACTGTAAAATATGAAAAAGTGTCATTGTTACGTAAAATGAATGATATATATTTAAGTATGCGAATAAAGTTATCCAGCTGAAGATTTATGTATTTCAGGCAGACGATTTATGCTATATTAATAATAAATAGTACAAAAGTGCAAGATTGGATTTTTGACCATGCAAGAAAACAAATTTCAGAATGAACTATTGACAAAATCTTTAAAAGGAATAATTTGAATTGATTAAGTTGCTGTGGCGCAGCGGTTAGCGTTGTTGGCTTCCGTACCGGATTTCCCAGTAAGAGCTGCATTTTTTCGATCGATTTCTGTTCGAAGGCGTGGGTGTTTGTGACGTCTAAAAATTCCTTCCCACCTTTCCAATCCTTCAATAAATGGGCGATTAGTGACAAGAGCGATTAGTTAACCATTAGTTCTGCCCTAGCCTACTTACTACTACTCTCTTTGGAAAGAGACAGGTTGAGCGACTGAGTAACAAAACAGTTCTCGTAGAAAAAACTTCCGTCGATATACCTCTATTAGAAAGCCACATGCTCCACATTGGCATCGGACATGAATAATAAAGTTATTTTAAATGTTTTAAATGTCAATGTAAATTTCACATCTTTAAATTAAAAACCAGTACCGGTCTTAATATTTATTAAGATATGAGAAAAAGTGTTAGGTTTAATTTTAAATTGATGAACTTGATTTAAAAGCGCTATTGAACGGATTGATGGTAGACAAACTTAAAAAAAAAACACTGAGTTTTAAATTTGAATCGTTCAAACTATGTACATTCTCACAAATTTTGTCATTAACGACCCGGGTTTCGCCTTTTAATTTGCAGTTTTAATTTGCAGTTATTTGTTTTTGTTTGAATTCATTTCTGTAATGTAAATATTTAATTTGACCAGAATAAGGCTCGAAAATAATGTACTGTGCAGTATTAAGGGATAGATTTTCTAAAATAAAATGCTGGTTGAAATACAAAAAAATATTGATCTCAAACGCGAGTTGAATGTAAATTGTATTAATAAGTTTAGGTAAAACGGTTCTTGAATAAAAAATGCAGTTAAATGTGGTATAACAATAACTTCAGTGCGAAAAACGTGGTTTTACGACTCGGTAAGCTTTTGGAGTGAAATCTTTTGCACGCCATTGTCTTTATGGGAGTTTCCACAGTCCGCATTCGAGTCACGATCGAGCTCCTACTCATATCGTCGCGTGTAATTTGTCAAGAACCGTCGCCATAATGGAATACACTTTCACAAAATAATATTTACAGCGAGATGCGCGAGCGCGATGTGTTTTGTATCTACGAACTGCCGCAGGACCGTAAGGGTGACAAAAATCCGCCACGATTCGTAGAGAAAAATTTCCCACGTTCAATGTTACGAAAGTTAATAATTTTATCCAAAAGAAAAACAACATAATTTACGTGAGAACTATCGGGTTGTAAATGGTTTTTTTTTATTCAAAAAAATTCAACATTTCAAATAAATAAGTGATTGTTTTAGTAATATGCTTATAAGAAATTACTTAATTCATTACAAGAACTAAATTAAACATTACAATTTCTAATAAGACTAGCTACTGTTTCATAATGTATTTATGAGTAATTTTTCCTAACTAAATGTACAGAAAACAAATGGTTTCGATGTTTCTTTACGTTTGATGGTAGAGCATATCAAAGATTATAAATAATAGGGTAAACATAGCAACGTATTTATTTTTACAGCTTAGAAACTGTAGAACTAAATACGTTGCTATTTTTACCCTATTTTAATGGAGTTCTACTAAGTTAATGACAATTCAATCAATCAACGATCATAAACATATTAAACCAGAAACTTATTTCAAATGCGTGATTTTTTAAAAAGTGGTTTTAATTCAAGAAAAATATTTTTGTTTTCTTAATAAGGAAGAGTAAAGATTCAAAACATTTAAGAAGTAATAACTTTTTAATGTTTGGCAATAAATAAAACTTTAACGTTAATTTAGGCCTAACTTATATTCATACAAAAGACAATCTTTTTTATATTTAAATAATAAAGAACTTATGACACCGATTGCCGTGACCAAATTTCGATAGTGTAGTATTACTTCTTGATCAGGTTTGGAGTAAGCAGTTTGAATTTTATAAATGAGTTTTTGAAAAAGATATAATAACAATCAGTGTTTTCATAGTCGCAAATTTGTAATGTGGGACTAGTTTTCGTTAAATGAATTTGTTGGTCAAAAATATAGACCCTCTCTAAAGAAATGATTATTTTAAAAAGACTTTTAATCTGTTTGTACTATTTTTATTATTCGTGGTAAAAAATATCTAGCAGGAGCAGTTTCATTGTAAGCTCTTTTCTAGACGTGGCTTTTTCTTCAATCCGGTTCTGAACTATGTCGAGTTTTGTTTGGGTGTAATTTGAGCGATACGCTCCGGGGGATTTTTGTTATTAAATTTATAACGCGTTGAGAAGAGCTTTTTTTATTCGAGGCTACTTCATAGAAAACGTGTAAAATTGACAGAATTTTATACCCGCTACACAATATCTCAAGACTGACCTTGGCCATTGTAAAAACATACTAATTATTTTGACAAGGTCATCAGTAGACAAAAGCCCCTGGAAAACTTTTATAAGACTAGTTCTAATATATGTGTCAGACACCTAGCGCTTAGCTCTTAAGATTTTTATAAGTTACAAGTGTTTGGGCGGAAAATTTAGCGCGGATAGTATTTGGCCCATACCATCCATAATAAAAAATTGCACATTCACATTCAATGCCAATTGTTTATTACACCTTTTAATTTAATTTGTTGTGTATACATGGCAATGTAAGATTTTATTTTATTATTAGCCGGTTCCCGGCAAGCGTTGCAATGACACTCAAAGAAAGAAAATGTTTGTGTTTTAATTGTGTTTATTAAAGTGCATGTTTTCTTTTTCTGTCTGTTTGACGTTTGCTACCAATCTCTATGGCAGTGCTTCTAATCTAAATCTAAAACCAATAATCTGCGGACATGTTCATATTTTATTACAAAGAATGTTGAAAGAATGAAAATTTTCGCGGACCCCATGTTGGAAAACACTGGTGTACGGCACGACACACGCGCCACCTACTGTAAGTTAATCGTACTATAGGCTTCGTGCAAGTGCAAGCATACGTTGTCAAAATGAACTGTACGGCAAACATACAAAAAATGATTTTTATATATAAGACCTACTGTAAGCTAATTTCACTATGCCTATAACCTTCCCGAAAGTTCAAGCAAAAAGTTTATCAAAGTTTTATTGCAATCGAATGAACGGTGTGCCAACGCATAAAATACGAACAAGCAAACATTTATTTTTATATATTAGATCAGTTGATAATGCTCGCCATGAGCGAAACCGGTCGTGATCTTAGTAAATAAAAGTGGGAATAAGTACAAAGGAATACTGTGTTTTTCTTAATATTTCTTTATCATTTTTTGTAATAGTAAAATTGATTAGTAAATAAGCCGTTAAAACTTGTCAGTGCTATAATAGTATGTTTACGACCTTTGTCGATCTACTTAGTTAAATTATAGATTCAAAACTATTTCATGACGAGTATCAGTAACGCGGTTTTGAAATTCTGCCAAAGATTTACATAGAACACGCCCCAAGTTGCTTATCTAGGTGTAAGTTATAACCCGTTAGGTGGCATGTCGGAATACACACACGTGCGTGCAGTTAGTTTCAGTCGGCGCCCTCGAAGCCTTCGGAACAGGTGTTTGGTGCACACGCTACGCGCCGCGAAACCTCAAAAAGATCAAACTGGAGCAACTAAGCGTATACAAATGAAAAGGTGGAGGCTTCGTCATTGTCGAATTATTACTGATTAATTATTTATGGACACATTATAAAACAAGAACTGTGTAAATTCATTCATAATATTTGATGAAGGGTTATTGTTACAGAACTTGTAAGGACAATCAGTCAGTTACAACTATAAATAAAAACGATGATCAAATAATTATTTGTGTTCGCTTTGTTGATTGGAAATGTTAGAGCAGTCGTGGGGAACCTGCGGAAGTTTGGCTACTCTGGTGCGGCCTTTCGACTGTTCTGAAAATTCTGCAATTCGTAAATTCCTGAGATTTTGGATGGCAAATTCTTGGAAGACCTAATAAAAACGTCCCACGGTGGTAATTTTGGGAAATTCGCAACAATTACAAATTGGCATGAAATTGTTTCTGGCCAAGGATTCCCTGTCAATTTTTACTGCAGCCTTATGTTGAAATAAATGAATGTTGCATTTAGAGAGAAAAACGTTCCCCACCCCTGGGGTAGAGTATTAAAAAAATCATATATGATATAAATGAATGTATTTAAATTCCTATCGCTTTGTACAAAAAACTAACAGTTTTATTTAATGTAGTAATTAAATAGAAATAAGATTACTAGTAGATACTAACCGGTTTAATACATTTTTTTATCCATATCTGTTTCTAATCATATTTCTAATGTGAAGCTACCTAGTGGAAGTATCTCAACAGTTTTTTTTCTACTAGAACTGTTTGTTACTCATATAGGGATAAGACTAGAACAACATGACTAGTGGTTACCTAATCGCTCTCGTTACGTTCGTTTTTAGGAGAGAGTTTGTTGAACAGAATTTAAGACATCATATACATATATGCATGCATTGGGATAGAAATCTATAAATCAATCTTCATAAACTGTCCGTACTGGAATTCGAACTCGTTACCTCCGTGTTCTACTTCAACGACGTTGACACTCGATCACGCAGTTACTCGATACATTATTGGTGAATTTAATTTAATGATAAAAAATATGTATTAGATTTTTAAACATGTCCGCTCTCAATATGGAGCATATGGACTCCTAATGGAGTTTATCTCAACAGAAGTGTTTCTACGAGAACTGCTTGTTACTCAGTTGCTCGACCTCTCTTTTTCCAAAGAGAGTAGGGATAGAAGGATAGGACTAGGACAGGATTAGTGGTAAGCTAATCGCTCTCGATACGCCCCGTTCATATGATAGGATGGGTGAGAGGGGGGAATTCAAGACATCACATACATCCATGTCTTTGAACAGAAATTCATAAATCGATTGAAAAATCAATTTATAAAACTGTCCGTACCGGGATTTGAACCCGGGCCCTCTGTAGCCGAAGCCAACAACGTTGACCACTCGACCACACAGGCGTACACACAGTATTAGATACTTACCAAATAAATATAACTATAGTAACCCCTCGTCACCCATTTATATAGGTCCTTAAATAGTGATTTTTAGTTGGTGTCTTGTTAGGGAAAGCAATTACATTTAATGTAATGTATACACTGATCTTTTAAAAAAATGAATTGACGTCGTGTACAGTATAGACATTTTGATAAATTACTAAAAACCAATTTGATTTCATTATCAAAACTTTGAATTAGAAACTAATCTTAATAGCGTTAAGTGTGAAATTCAAATGTGAACAAACTATAGTATAATAAAACTTACATAAACAAACAGCTGTGGATTTTCAGACATTTATTTTTCTACAAGCAAATTCTTTATATTATTCAATTTAGAACAGCGACTGACGGTGCTTGGTGGAACTTCAATATCAATTTTGAATTTTTTTGATTATGTACTCTTCCACAAGTTTTGTCGATAACGACCCGAGTTTCGCCTTTCGAGATCTTCAGGTTTTATCAAGTGCACGAATGCACTCGAACTGACTGATCGAACTGACGTTTGCTGCTTGTCATTTCGAGTGCATTCGTGCACTTGATAAAACCTGAAGATACCGAAAGGCGGAACCCGGGTCGTTACAGACAAAACTTATGGAAGAGTACAGAATCAAAATAATTCAAATTTCTTTATATTATATTTAATTATGTTAAGTGAAACGTAATAAACATTTATCATTTATTCTGTCTTTTAAAAACATATATTATATTTATAAACAAGAATTTAAAACGATCAGAGTTGTATAAAAAGCTTCTGATATATACCTCTAAATATACCTTTGTAAGCCCGAGTAAATTTACACGTTAGCTCTATCGATATAATTCCACGTGAAGTAGACAGGTGTGCGAAGCCCGATAGATATCCATCCAACGACACTGTTCTTTAGCACGCGTACAGATATAAATACTTGATAACGCGAATCCAAAGATAAGAGTGCAAAAAGTTTGTCCATATTGAAATACTCAGCGGGTCATTGACCTTTCGTTTGTATCTCGTAAATGGTGAGCCAATAAAATGTTCTAATAGCTTTTTCTTTGAAAGGAGAAAATTGTTTTTTTTCCGTGTAAGATTGTAACAAAATGAAAGATAAAATGGCGACAGTACACAATTTCCCGGCGGAAAAATGGAGTTTGTAACGTTATAAAGATATTTAGTCATTTATAAATTGTATATGTTTTCGACGAAGATTGATAGTGAAGAATATTACGTTTATGGCAATAAAATAAAGATAGAAACAGATACAGTAATATTATGTTTACAATCATTGGTTTGCATGTACGATGGGTTGCAATTAGGGTATCCAATCCCGAAGCCTTTTTCTAATCCCGGGATTTCGGGATTGATTAATTTTGAATCAATTCATTCCTCAATTCGCTATACTTTTTCCTTGGATTCTCGCAGAACCTCGTTTTTTTTTTAGCTCACCGAGGAATTTGAAATCTCCGATTTGGTATACTTTTTCCCAGAATCTCACGGAAACTCGTTTTTTTTTTTAGCTCACCGAGGAATTTGAAATCTTGAATTTGCCAATTTCGTGTAAAGTTTCGGGATTTCCTCAAAATTTCTCAATCCCGACATCCCGGCCATCTCAATCCCAAGATTTCGGGATCAGAAAATTGAACGGGATCCCGGGATTGGATGCCCTAGTTGCAATACCGAAAGAATATATAAAAGTGTTTCAGTATCAAAGAAAACATCAGGAATATTGGGATATCAGTACTTGCATTTAACCCAGCGTAAAAGCTATGCTAATCAATGTGTTATTATCTTTTCCGGTTCTAAGCTCAAGAAATGCGACCCCAATACCCACATTTTCTTAAATATCTATTTTAATATGGGTGATACAATGTTTATAATTAAGGTTTTCTTATACAATAGTTTTTTGGACCTTTTGTAGTTTATATAAATACGCGATAACGCGATTACCGCGATAAGCGATCGTTCTTAAGATAGCTGGGCTAAGCTCGTCAGTTTCAATTTCATATGTGTGCTGGGATGACGTCTTTTTTACGCGCAACTTAAAATATGATTATTTATTAAAAAACACGGATTTTTATAAAAAAAAATGTATGAGGAATGATGCAGAAATATATTTTAAAGCCCTCAACTATTTTTTCTTTGAAATTCACAAGAATAAGGCCAATAATGAAGAAACCACTGGGGTCCCTAAACGAACCCCATCGGATGAGAAATATTTTTCTAGTCTCCGAGCCGCGAGAGTTATCAAAGCAACAAAAAATGTAAAAATATATCATATTTCTGAATAAAACACAATAAGTAAGTAAAACTTATTAGAGAACGTTTACGTGTTGTGAAGGTCGTCTAGTGAGAAAGAATTGCTTTAATTAACATATATTACCGTTAGTAAAAAGTGCATTTTTCCTAAGTCTAATCAAGTAAATGTAAATTAAATTAAAAACAGATTAAAGTAAAAAAAATATTTAACGTATCATTAATCATAACTCACAAATGTCCAACAACTAAACTGGAAATTTGAGCACAGTATGAGAAATGTTTAGATTAATTACAAACAATTAAAAAGTATACATAAAGATTTTGCTGTTTTAAGCTTGGTCACCTTTGGACGATGAAATAACATAAGTACGTAATCAAAACCTTTCAAGTATTAATAGGACTAAAATATTATTTTGCTAAATGTTAAACAAAACAAGTTTTACTATAATATTGTGTGTTATATTAAGTTACTTGTTCAGAGTAAAGTGATAAATTGGAGAATTTATTATACTATCTAAACGTTTAAGCCGAGCACAATATAGCATATCGCAAGTCATGTTCTTTTATAGGAACACGAAATTAGTTTTACCAGGTAACTTTTAAAGCACCACAAGGCAAAGAAACATCACTAGAAATTGTGGAGCTTAAAGTTTAGAGGATAAATACGGGCATTGTACAACTAACTATTCATCAGACTCGAACTGAAATAGATACGGGGTTACAGTTTCAAAAGACATGTGGGCCATTGGTGAATAACAACGGTTGCAAAATATCACTTAGTTTTAGAATTGTAGCTGAGTGTTTATTGTGAAATAATATTGCAATTATTATAATAAACAATGAGTTAATGTGGTTAAGAAATGCTTTCACAAATTTTGAAGTATAATTTCATCCTTGTTCTGAATCAAATGATAAGTTGAAAGTATTAATTTTGACTAAGCCGATTTTAAATATTTGTGTGATAATACTGTAAAATAACAAAAATAAATAGTTGATCGGTAAATGTATATGAATCGAGTTTATAAGTCTTAAATAGAAGACATTACTTTCACATATTTAAAAGTTATCTAACATAGTATATATATATTTTTTATAACGATATTATCAGGAAAACTATTTTGAAATAAGCAGTACACAGTAAATCTAAATGAAGCTTCCAGCATGTATAAATAAATGCTATTTTTGTTTCATGAAAGGCGTCGTCTAAAATAAAAAAATCACGACACAAATAATGTGTAAGAACTTTTATACCTTATAATATATAATATCTGTGTTAGGTAGAACCATTCTCGCAAGAATTTACTATACGTAAGTGCATATTTTTAGATAATATTTTAAATAATTATTTATGAACTGAAGTTATTATATTGTATGCCTGCTAATTATTGCTATTATTTTTTGTCATTAAGTCGACAAAATGAAACATAAATTGATGTCGTATATATACAATGACATATTATTTCACATTTTTAATTAAGTAAAATAAATGGTTTGGTTTAAACCTTCACCTATTTTCCTTGGGATTTAAAATAAAGGTATAACTTTTCAATAATGCTCGAAATAGACAAAAGCAGGGATTGAAATTAGCAGACTTTCCGACGAATCGGGCAAAACTTTATTCCACCAAACTATACTCTGTCGAAAAATTTGTCGAAACTTTGCGTCATTCGTTGAAGTTAAAACACGGCTCGATTGTTTGCCACTCTGTATTCCAGTGACGCTTTTAAAAAAAGCTCCGACGAACTTTTAAACGACACGAAAACATCCTTTTCTTAAGAGTCGACACCACGGCCGAAGCTTTCGCGAAGGCTGTCATTAGTTCCATTTTCAGGGAAGAAAATGAGAGAATAAAAATTGGTTAGCGGTTTCGGTTCGCTGGGCAGAAGTGGAACAAGGTGGGCGGGGGTAGAGGACGGTTCCCTCAAAATAAGGGTGGTTCGCGAAGGGCGGAGGCGACGCAAAATCGTTACGAAAGCCAAGATAGCTAGGCGCTGCGAAAGGGTAATCAGATTAACATCTCGGTAACAAAAGAAGTGTCAAAATTTCTTTCCGCAAATGGGAAATTATGTCGTTGAGCGAGATTAGAAAATTCTACAGTGGATGAGAATCGCCAAGATTATCTAATTTTAGTGTTGTTTTATTTCAATGAACGAAAAATGTGTGGATTACTTTCGATGGTTTCGGCGGTAACTTTGTGGAAGTTCATTTTAATAGAAAATTTAAATTAACTTTGATTATTCCACGTATTGTGTAACTAACTGTGACACGTGTTTCGCCTCTTTCAGAGGCATCTTCAGACTTACTATCGCAAAGTTTGCTTAAGTAATGAAGCAAGATTGATTCTAACATTTTAAAATTATAAAATTACAAAATGGATTGGGTTTTTTTTCCTTTTAAGAGGAGCAAGGAGGGGGGTGTAGAATCGAAATAAAGCAAACAGATAATGATACTAATTTTACTAATGAGTTGTAAACAATCAGAATGGGATTTTTCCTTTTTAATGGAAGCAAAGAGGGGATTATAAAATGCAAACAAATTTAATCATACTACTAATGACGTTAAACATTACAAACTATTAAAACTAATGAGCTACAATCAATCATCTAGGTTTGTGATTACTCTATTAATTGGAAACAATTTGAGTAACGGGGAACCGCCTGTGCTATTAAGAATATTATTTAATAATATTTCTTTTTTGTTAAGAGTTTTATTAATTTCTAAAAATTCTAAGCTATTCATCTTTAAACCCTTTTTATTTACTCGGTGGAGTATTTCTAAATTACAAAACTGATTAAAATTATGATTATTTTCTATTAAATGATTGGCAAACTCAGAGAAATTGTTACTTTTTAGACATCGTATATGTTCTTTAATTCTAATATTAAAGTTTCTACCTGTCTGTCCAACATAAGACGCTTGACAGTCTCCACAAGAGAGTCGATAGATACCACTCTGTGACGATGAATCTACGCGATCTTTACTGTTCAATAAAATTTTACCTAAATTATTTACTGTATAAAACGCGGGTTCTATATTGTCTGGCAAAAATTTAACTATCTTTGACGAGATGTCTCCTAAATAAATAATTCTACGCCAGTTTTTAATATTATCGTTTGCTTTCTTCTCTCCTGAAAAAATATTATTTACTATGAGTTGTTTAACTTGCTTACGTTTAAGTAAGTTAACTACTACGTCTGTGTTGTAACCATTATTTACAGCTATCTGTTTAATAATGTTTAACTCTAATTCAAAGTTGACTTTAGTGAGAGGGATGTTAACTAATCTATTAATCATTGCATGGAATGATGAGAGTTTTTGCGACCACGGGTGAATTGATTGATGGTGAATGACGACATCTGTATAAGTAGGCTTTCTGTAAATGGCAAATTCTAATCTGTTGCTATTATTTTTCTTTATTGTTATGTCAAGAAAATTTAAGGTTTTTTGTTGCTCGATTTCTAGTGTGAATTTAATATTTGTATGCAATGAATTTATATGACGTAAAAAGGTATCTAACTGTCTATCTGTTCCTGTCCAAATGCAAAAGATATCGTCTACATAACGATACCAAGTTTTTACATTTTTAAGTAACGTGTGATTTGACTTAAAGAGATTATTCTCAAAATAATCCATAAAAATATCCGCGAGCAAAGGTGAAATAGGACCACCCATAGGTAATCCTACCGATTGTTTGTAAAATTTTTTATTAAACAAAAAATAGTTTTGTTCAATACAAATATTAAAAAGTCTAAGCATTTCTTTAACGACGTTGCTATTAATATCCGAAAAAGTTAAAATTTCGCTGACTATATTTTTGCACTCTTCCGTTGGTACGTTAGTAAATAAATTTGTTACGTCGAATGATACTAATTTACAATTACTAGTTAATTGTATGTCTTTGATTTTTTCTGTGAAGTCTATGCTATTCTTAACTGTATACTTCGGTTTAAACACGTTGTAAGAATTAAAAACGTCATTTAATTCACGGGCGATTTTGTAAGATGGAGAACTACAAAAAGATACCACGGGACGAATCGGTATCAAGGGTTTGTGTAATTTGGGTAAGCCAAATAATCTCGGAGCTTGTGGGTTTAAATAAATAACTTTATTTTTATTTAAGTAGAAAATGATAGGGCAGTTTTTGACACACGTTTTTACCTCATCTTGAAATTTGGATGTAGGATCCTTGTTAAGTAATTGGAAATGATCTCCTTTCGACAAGAAGTCTTCCACTTTCGATGTATAATCTAATGAGTTTAAAATTACTATGGAATTGCCTTTATCTGCTTTCGTCAGAGTAAGGTTTTCTCGACGTAAAATATCTTTGATATTTTTCGCCGTCCGCATATCGGAATTCGATGATTTCAATGAGTTTAAGTCTAATTCTTTTATTTGTTGGGCACAAATATGTTTAAAAGCAACTGGTTGTTTGAATAGAGCAACATCTAAATCTACTGCTAGATTTTCAACACATTTGTCTAACATACTGTTGGAGATGTTAAATTTAAGGCCTTTTGACAAAAGGTTCATTTCTGAGACACTGAATGTATGTGATGACAGGTTCTTAACACGATCAAAGAATTTATGAGAGCTAAAATGTCCTGACGTCTGTGTAACCGAAAACGTTTGGATTTTATGGGATTCGATCAAAACATCTAGTTTTTTATTTAATGTCAGTCTCTTTGCATGTGACAATTTGCTAGCTAGTGTTCTCACACTATCATCAAATATATCCCATTCAATTGGATGTAAAACATGTACTAACTCGGAGTGTAAAAATTTCAAATTGAGCTTAATATTGACTCTAACTACAAACAATGATTTCACTTCACCCTTCAACCACTTCACTTTTGCGAATTCCAATGCACTGTTTGCCGCAAAACTCTTGCACTTTGAATTTAAATTTAAATTGATGTATTTAGGAATGACTTTATTTTTCAGACAATTCTGATTAAAAAAGATTTTTTGACAAATTATGGAGTATTTAATAAACAATTTACGATATAAAAGCGCCTTTTTTGCCGTACTGGCTATTTTAATACTTTCGATGGTTTCGGCGGTAACTTTGTGGAAGTTCATTTTAATAGAAAATTTAAATTAACTTTGATTATTCCACGTATTGTGTAACTTTATAATTTTAAAATGTTAGAATCAATCTTGCTTCATTACTTAAGCAAACTTTGCGATAGTAAGTCTGAAGATGCCTCTGAAAGAGGCGAAACACGTGTCACAGTTAGTTACACAATACGTGTAATAATCAAAGTTAATTTAAATTTTCTATTAATGTGTGGATTAGTTGAAAATGTTGCAGTTTTATAATTATTAAATTTAATGTTTGAGATAGATTTGAATATGTTGCGGTTAGAAAATTATTACATGCGACGAGTAAGGAAAGGAATAATATTTATTTTACTAAGAATCATAAAAGTGTAAGCACAATGATTTAGTATATTCCACTTATTTGTGTTATTGAAAGAAACTTTAGTTACTTAGACCTTTTTGTCGAAAACTGTTCTCATTTGCCTCTGTATCGATCTAAAAGAGTGAATTTTCAGCACTGAATGCAAAAACAGCTAAACGTGGGCTAAAAAATCATTAATTCAATTTCAAGCAGTTTACTCAGAACCTGCATATTAAATATATACATTAAATTGAATCCGTTTTCGTGTGCATTTTTTTAAAAACATATTGGAGGGGATTATGGATTACTTAGGTAATATAAAAAAATGGCTATACTTCGAAAACGTTGTGAATCATTGATTCGAAGAGTTCAAACAATGATCTGAATTACGGTATTGCCGAATCTGGGATACTTGTATTTAGACTTTGTTTAAATATCGAAATACTTGTCTTAAACAAGAATAGTTACAATATTTAAGAATTTGAATATAAATATACTGGTTTATTTATTAAGTGACTCTTAGTCAAACATGCGTTGAATATGAAAGGGTTTTTTTCTGTAGCCGGACTATTTTACATGAAGGTACTAACATTTATTTTCTCAATAATAAGGTAGCGATTTGATTATTTATGGGAAAAAGAAATCTAAACATAATTTTATTGAGTAACATTAAAGCAACAATCATTGCTTAAAATAAAAATGAATGAACGTGTTTAGGATTATGAAAACAATGAAATAACTTTCAATTGAATTTTTTAGATCATAATCAATGTTGTCTCAAATCTCAAACTATTTAAAAATACTTTACCTAGTCGTATAAAATGTTTATATAATGAATTTAAACGACAAAAATTCATTCTAAAATAACTATTTATTATTCTAGAATATATTACAAAGAGAGCAAGACGTGCAGTAGTGCATGTAGCGCAAGTACACCTGAACACAAATTCAGCAAATCAACATTCAATTCACAGATATTTGACTTATAAATTAAGGAGGGCCACGTTAATACAACGAATAACGGTGCGGGCGGATTCGGAGGCAAATTGCGGCGATTCGTAGAGGATATCCGGTGAGCGAAGTGCTTCACACGGAGGCCGTCGCTCGGCGCCATCTGTTGAATGCTGATTACTCTTTATCTTCCGTTTCCGGAGGTGGGTAGTGTTGCTTAATATTAACGTCAGTTTTGTACTGGCCAAAATAGCACCCGAACTAGACTAAACAAGCCCTTTGGCGTGAGGCTTAGTACCTTGCTGGGTATTGTGTTGGAATCGACAATGTGATTTAATAAAATATAGCTTTATGTTAGTTTTAATAAATAAATGGACCAACATCTCATGACATAAAAGATTTTTAAAAGGGTAAATGAACTATGTATAAAAAAATACACAAATAAATATTTTATCATTTCTTAAACCACGTACGCCAGTTCCCAGTAAACTCTTAATTAATTACAAAACAGAAAACTGTCACTTAAATTCCTTTTTTAAAAAAGTGTAAGATATGTTTCATTAACAAGAATCAATGAAAAGGATCATTTAAAAGTTATGCAATATCTTAAAAGTTATTTTTCAGGATTTTGAAGGGTAAGAAGGTATCATTCATTGATTTGAAGAAAAAAATAAATTATAATTATAATTCGAGAATCATAGCAATTGACTATGGCGGTGCAACAATGCCATCGTTGAATTATATTGTTATAAAGTAGATACAATACACATCGAAAGAGTTTATTGATATAATGAGTGCTACTTATACAAGCACTGTTAGTGAATATGAAAAAAATGCATTTAATTAAGATTTTACAAAAAGAAATTCATAAGACAAAATTATATTTAATAAGGTTCAAAATATAAGAGACTTAAATGAAATATATATTCGTTTGTGTGACAAAGGCCTGCGAAACATATAAATAAATAGAACGGGAGAGAAAATAAAGAGAAGCAGTCTCGTAACCTTAAATAATTGAAATATAAACCGTTTTAATCTTATTTATTTCCAGATAAGTGAATAACAGGTAACCAACAAAATCTTAATGCTAAGCGGAAGCGAAAGATAGGAGAAAAGTCCTTGAAGAACAACCACACAAAGTCTTAACAACAAAAGCGTATTTACGGAGCGCAGGAAGAATAGATATATTTAGGTGCAAAACTGAATGTGCCTTCATTGTAAGGGGCACAAGTAACTCTTTATAAGTTACAATATAAATTCAACAAATTTTGACAAATAATAAGTATTTTTTACGGTAATGGATTCGACGGAAAAACGTAGATAAATTTTCAGTTGAGTGGAAAAATAGTCTCTGAAGAGTCTGGAAGATATACTCAAGATATGATTTTGTAAAAACTATTAGTTACATAAGATTATTTTTTCAATTCTTCAAAAACTTTTAAAACTAAAAAAATTTTCTTGAGATATTTTGTGAAATAAAACTTGAGCAATGTTTACAGAAACATATTATATTTTAGTATTGTTTTTTTCTATTTTATAGTGTTAAAAATTCTTGTGAAATAATTTTGGTTAATTCGATTACATAAAGCTTTAAGCTGACGGATACTCTTAATTTACTTAAAATATCGGAAACTATGATATACCAATCCAACATTGTTTTAAATCATGACCGCTCAAAGTGTTAGATATATGAATTCTTAATGGAGTATATCGTAACAGCAGTTTTTTTTAAAGATAACTGCTGGTTAATCAGTTGACCAATCTCTCTTTTTCAAAGAGATTAGAGATATAAGGTAAAGTCTAAGAGACAAGCATTTCATTCTGGCTTCGTTCATTTTGGATAGTCAGTAAGGAATATTAGACATCAATCCTTCAAATGAAAATTCGAAAATAAATTTATAAAACTGTCCGTACGGGGTTCAAAACCCTGCGCGCCGCAACCGAAGTCAACGATGTTGACCAATATCCAAGAAGAGCATTTTTATTAAAACAATGCACGGGAGATTTAAATGTGTAAAATTTTATTTGAGCGGTTTGTTTGGAACAGAAATATGGAAATTTTCGCTATTAAAAAACGTGGGTTGAAATATATATTTCAAATATGTAGGTAAACCTTTATAGTGCTCTATAAAAAGATTATTTCCAGACACAGTGAAAAGATATTTGTTTGTATTATATCAGAATAAATGATTGATATAGAGTTCGGGTTATGACGGCAGACTAAGGAAATATAGAGATACAAAAATAAAGAAAGCTTTTTCGGGTTGCTATAAAAAATCAATTTATTCAGGAGCATTCTAAAGAGTACCGTCGTTATTATAAAACTATAGGCTTTGTGTTTTTAACGAGATACCTTTCCGAGTTAATGGGATCTTAAAAAATAATGGCTAAGTGAAACGCATTTTGAGTGCGCATGATTAATACTTTCAGATAAAAATATACTAAGAGCGAAATTCAATTTTTCCGAAGCGTTCATAATGAAAAGCATAAAAGTTTCCTCTTCTAAAAAAGGAAATTTGATACAATTTCATTCGCTTTAGGTAGATGTAGTGACAGATGATTAATTCTTGCAATATTATTAAGGATGTTTCAAGGAAAACAATAAAGACGAGCATTCGTGTTATTACTGTTATTGATCAGACGAAGGTTGTATATTTCCAAACATATATTTGTGTTGAATATGCGACTACTTAATAGAAGAGAGCTTTTTCTTTTTAAAAAAGTCCATCCATTTCAGGTAACTTTCAGAAAATAGTTACATAATTAGCCATATTAAATCAAACGAATAAAAATTTTAATAAAATATAACGATTTTCTAAAAAGTGAATCAATAAGAACATTGAAAAATATCACTTTTAAGGTGTTCACTGTCAATACTTGGTGGAATGGCATTATAATAAAAATAATAAAACATTTTTAGTACTTTTTCCACCTAATTGGTTTTTGTCATAATAGTTTCATTGCTAAGTGGTCTTCAACTTTTTATTTATAGTTTATTTTCCTTGTATTTTACTTCAATTCTTTTGCTAGGTTGTAATACCAATTGTTTGTCATACCTTGTTTTTATCACTTAACTTTTGTACAAATATCACTGTTTTATTGTTTTTCTTATCAGTTGACAATGCTCATCATGAGCGAAACCGGTCCTGATCTAATAAATTTTATGTGGAAAAAGTACTAAAAATGTTTTATTATTTTTATTGAAAAATATGTAAAGATTCTGTTAAAATGATTTCTTGTTGGACCATTTGTTTTCAAATAAACGATTTAAAAAAAAACGAAAGAAATTATAATAATTGGCACAAATCGTAATGAAATAACCTTAAAAAAACATCAATTCAAAAAAGAAAAACGACACTTTTCTGGCATAATATTTTTAAATGAATTATTTGCGTTTAACGATCCCAATTAAAATGCTTTACAACTAGGTTTCAAGTAATATAACAAATAAAGGACGCTGTGACAAGAGAATGAGACAACATAAATTTTTTAAAAATGTAAATAAAAATTATATATTTCGGAAGTACAAATGTCAAATAAATTCGTTTTTCGAGACAGTAAATAATCACAAAGTTAATTCGCATAAATTATACATTTTTGTTAAATTAAAAAAAAAAAACTGTACGTAGAAAATATATACCGTGCTTTATCATAATACATAAACCGCCTTTGGTGTAGTGGTGTTAGCTAAGGAAAGTTGTAAAAAATAGTTTTATATTCAATAAAATACGAGCGCTACGCTTTCATAAAAAAATTACACATTCCCTCCGTCAAATAAATCACTGGGGCCTATTATTATTAGCCTCTGTTACGCGGGGTCGCCTGGCGTTTCCCGCGCGAATAATAATATTATATTATATATTATGATAGAGGTAGAAATCTTTAGGCCCGCGGGATGTAAGAGAATTATTATAAATACGCAACATATAAAATAAAAAAAGCCGAAAAAATAGAAGTAAAAATTTAAATGCGTAAATAAAAGTGACGTTGTTATTAAAACCTTTATTTATTAAGTATATTAGGGTTTCTTTTAATATCCTTAATAACGCACATAAACAAACGCCAGTTGGATACAGATTTGTAAACCCTGTTCTCGTGCATGTATTTTATGGTTTTATGATGACATTTTCCATCAGCTTAAGGTCACTTTTAAGGTGTTCACTGTCAATACTTGGTGGAAAGGCATTATATTAAGAAAACATAAGATATTCCTTTGTACTGAATTTCCATATGTATTTATCGATATCAGGTCCGGTTTCGCTCATGGCGAACATTGTCAATTTATAAAAAATATAATGTTAAAAATTAGTTTTTTTATTTACCCGACTACTGAACAAAATTGGTTTTGGGGGACATTTCATGGACAAAAATATAAAATTAAATTTAATACTTATAAAAATAATATACTTTTATTAGGTCTTTTATATGATCTGCCGCCTGTGTGGTCGAGTGGTCAACGTTGTTGGCTTCGGCTACAGAGGGCCCGGGTTCAAATCCCGGTACGGACAGTTTTTATAAATTGATTTTTCAATCGATTTATGAATTTCTGTTCAAAGGCATGGGTGTATGTGATGTCTTGAATTCCCCCCTTTCACTCATTCTATCCTATGAACGGGGCGTATCGAGAGCGACTAGCTTACTACGAATCCTGTCCTAGCCCTATCCTTCTGTCCCTACTCTCTTTGGAAAAAGAGAGGTTGAGCAACTGAGTAACAAACAGTTCTCGTAGAAACACTTCTGTTGAGATAAACTCCATTAGGAGTCCATATGCTCCACATTGGGAGCGGACATGGTTTAAAAAAAATATATATGATCTTATTTCAACCATTCGCTTAATACCAATAATATCTAGCTGGTATTTATTGTAATCTACAATGATACCTCAATCAATGCAATGCAAATATTACGCAAATTTGTCTGGGGTCACTTTGAACCCCGTCGCTCCTACATCCTATTATTTTCGACATTTTGGTACTCGAGTGTAAAAATATTATTTACTAATGTTTCCATCTTCAAGTTATTCATATTTAACCCTTTTTTATTTATAAGATTGAGTGTTTCAACATTACTATTTTTATCAAAATTATTTCTATCGAATCAAATGATTCGCAAAGTCTGAATAAATATTGTACGATGATTTAATGATTTAAGTATTTGAAAATAAACATTTGTTAACTCAACGAGCTTCAAAATTTTTATTTAATTATTATCTGATCATTTTATTTATTGTAGTTGAACACCGCTGATTTATATAAAAAGACGAAATAAATAATGAAAAGCGCGGCAAACAAAAAAAAGTATGGAAATAAAATGTGTGCGAATGGAAAGAAAGGTCTGGGGTTCTCAAAAAAACATTAGGTATTCAAGCCACCATGACTTAATCCCGGCCTACATACGAGGAACATTCAGGGCATACCAAATAACTAGCTATAGAAAATAGCTCTTCCGAAATGGACAATGTGCCTTTGTAACTGATGGATGCTTTGTGACGAAATGGCATTGCAAAAAGCTTTTAAAATATTGTTAATAAAATACATGATTTTATTTGAAGCTTTGACACAGGTTTGTAATATTGAAAGCGGAAAATAAATTAAATGCATTTTACTGTTATACTACTTACTAGGGCTTGTCGGTTTTCAAAAACTGGTTTGTTGGCAAAATTTGTGACATTCAAAAACAGGTTTTTCAACTTCGTAACCGGAGGTGCCGAATTTTCCACAAACGAGCCTATAAACAAAAGTGCAGAAACTTTGGATCTTTTATTTGATGGCTTAAAAACCATATGCCCCACATCATTACCCGGCGAAAGAGTATTTTCGATATCAGGAAATTTTGTTACAAAACGATCAGTGGACGCTTTGTTTTTTATTCATTCATATTTCATATTTTCTGAAGAGTGATACCAAATAATTTCTTGTTGTATATTATTGTGCATATAAATAAACAACATAGACAAATTTAACTTTTTCTTGCTATTTTAATTGAGTTATCCATTTTTTGTAAAACTTTGAAAACCGGTTTTCGAACAATATTAACATTCGAAAACCGGTTTTTTCAAAATTCGGTTTTTTATAAGCCCCATTACTTGAGGCTCCCACTGTGAGACTCATTAACCTTTAACGTGCCAGATTCGAAATATTTTGAGTTACTGGTCAGTGCTAATTACAACTAATACTAAATTTACTGAAGCGACTTCAAGGATGCAATTAAAACTTGTTGGTTTTCAAAAAAACTTAAGAGGGATTAGTGACATTCGAAAGATAGCTGTTTCAACTCTGTCACCCGTTTTCAAAAAATAGATTTAATATTCATTTATCGAGATATCATAAGCAACTCTAATATTTTAAAAATAAATAAATACGGATTGTTACGGATTATTAACTGATCTAAATCTTAATTAAAAAATTCTTTCTGATTTTCTCTTATACGCACATTTTAACAAACTACAATCACAAAACAATTTAAAAATGTTTTCTGAGTTGTCAATACTCATTTTAAGTCAAGTCAATAATCGAAATTTCCGTTTTTAGGTAACGTATGTTATAAATAAGTTTGTTCTTAATTCAATTGTTAATTTTATGACTTTTTTTATTGCTTAGCAGTTTGCGGTTGGTTTGCCGATAATGGTTTGATAAAAAAGGAATTCTAGTGGAAAATACAATAAAAGAGATACTATTATATTAGAGGTATTTTTCCATATAAGCCTTTCTTGAAATGTGCTTGATCCCGTAATAAAGTTTATGATGTGAAATAAAATTATCATAAACACTCCCAATACCAAATGATAAAATAAATATATTCCACGTATTTATGCATATGCCGTATATCAACAATAAAAATACGCCAGTACTCTACATCGGATTCATTATTTGTGTGCAAATGTAAATTGGAGAATTGAATGAGAATTGTTTGCGAGAAAAAAAATTAGCACTCGAAAATAATAAGAAGCAAAAGATTGATAACGTTTCGCTAAATTAACGAAGTATTTCGTTTTTTTTTATTTTTTCACAGTAAATATAAGACACTTAACAATTCTGTTAAGCGAAATTGAAAAAAATCGCTTTTTCATCAAAATTATCTTGAATTTTTAAATCACAACATATTGTTGTCAATAATGAAATTCCAGAGTTTCAATTGAAAATTCTGCCATATGGTAGGAAATACTGTTTTTTTTAAATCTTTGCATCTTCTATATTGTGGTCGTGATAAATATATTATTATTATTTGTTTTAACTTTAAATTTGAGTATGCAGTTCAATTTAGATAATGACAAACTATGGAAGACGTATAGTTGAAATGGTGAACAAAGATAAACTACGAAGCGTGTTTTTGATGTTTAAAAAACACTGCCTCAAACTATAAAAAATCATTTTATTGACACGTGGATGATATTTTCGCGATCAAGACTCTTTTTAACTCGTGATATTAAAAATTATTCATGTAAGAAATAAAAAAAAATGTACAACCGCTTGCTGCATAGCAAGGATGACCAAACACAACTAATGTAACTATTAAGTGTTTAAATATTGTAAAAATAAATACCTGTTTAAAAAAAATGAGAGATTAAATGAAGAAAAGAGTTTGCATGTGTAGATCGTATAATTATGCGTATTCGTATTTTTACTACCTCTGTAAAAAGTAAAAAAATATAGTTTTGTAAATGCTATTTGAATCTTTGAACTTTCTCATATTTTTGATTGTACTTAATTTTATTACGTCTGAAAATCTTCATAACGAGCCACTAAGAAGTTCGAGTTAAAAAACGGTTTAAAATTAAATTTATTCAACTTACCACACTACCTTAACACTATCATAGTTGAAACATAAATAAACAAAAAAGTTAAATATCAATACTGTAAAACAGTTGTAGTAGATCAGCGATATATTAACTCTTCACGTCGAATTTGGTCGTATATAAAGGCTATACAATAATTGGAAACCGCATTTGACGCTTTGTACTTTCCTGTTAATAAACTATGTAAGTCATATTAAACCGCATTTTATACTGTCATTACAAAATAAGTATGATGCGACGCTTTGTCCCGATAAATCGTTTTCATGAGAGAGCTTTTCTTCCAGAACAAAGTGCATTTAGCATATGTGTCGTGCGAATAAAGCTCGACTTACCGCTTCGGTGTGCACAGGATGTACGGCGAAGAGCATCGCGGCGACAAAGCTGGCTGCCTCTCCCAGGAACATGGCGCACATCCTGAAATAAGCAAGATAAAAACATCGTTTAGTCTATGAAGAAATTGTGCATTCTTCTTGTAAACGAACGCTGAAAGCACATACTTACACACGGGAATAAAATGAAAACACGTATAGACAATTTAACATAAAAAAGACAACATTTAATTGTGTAACTCAGTAGTCTCCAAACTCAATAAAGATGTGAGATACTTTCAGAAATTAAAATTGTCTGGTGACCTACCTATATATATTTCTTCTTTATAGTTTTTTATCATCGGCCCTTATCGTACCATACATAATATTATTATATTACTTAAAATAAATTAGAACATCAGATTTTCTAATAAAACATCAATTATTTATTTATAAACAAAATAGTAATTGAAAAATAAGTGTGAGTAAAAATAAATATAAAATAACTAGTAAAAATCCACATTTTTTTAAATTCCCGGTGAGAACATTGTCACTTCCATCCGAATGCAATTAACAAGATGTACGTATGTGAGTGTTTCTATGTTTACACTTAACCACCTTCATAGAAGAAAATTTTGATTCACATAAGTAGGTAGAACAAAATAATAACTTCATTTGTTTTTTCTTTATTTTCGGAGCTCAATAATAAAATTTTATGAGTAAATATTTTTTTTTTTATAAAAATATCATAAAAAAATCCGTGAGCTACCGAAAAAGCCTCGGCGAGCTACCGGTAGCTCGCGAGCGACAGTTTGGCGACCACTGGTGTAACTCATACATTTTTCTTAGCTTTGAGAAGCAATTATGTTTTGTGTAATGTAGCTATTAGCATCCAAAAATATAAAATACACTGATGAGTTGAAATTCGTATTAAGAATAACATTAACGGCGTTTGAAAACGCAAATCGATGACTTGTTCAAATTTAGTATAATATAATACAATACATTGGTATGTTGAAAATAATTATCTTTTTTATACCAGTTAAGATTAATTAGGTGTGAAAGGCATAGTTAGGATGCTTACGAACAATGTCATTTTTGCATAAAAAATGAAGAAATACCGAATGAGCTAGCAACATTTATAAATTGGAAAACTTGTTAAATAGTACCAATTTGTACAATTATATATGTATAATTAAATTAAATAAATTTATTACTCCACTTGTAGGATAACAGTTTGTGACAAGTGTTTTGCCTCTTTAAGAAGCATCATCTAACACAGTGTCTGCCAAACTTTTTCCTTTACGGCACAGTGATAAATGGAACTAGTACCGCGGCACACCAAGATGCCGCAGATTATCTCCGAAACTCTTTTTTTTTTTTAGCTCACCGAGGAATTTGAAATTCTCGATTTTGTACCGAATAGGCATTATTTAAAATTGACATGTTTAAGGCTTCTTCCACCGCGGCACACCTGGGACTTTTTGCGGCACAGTAGTGTGCCGCGGCACACAGTTTGACAGACACTGATCTAACATAACATCGCAAGGTTTATAAATAAACTTACTATTTATTATCATTTATAAATTACAAAATAAGATACGGGGTTTTTTTCTTTTTTTACTGGTAGCAGAGAATGTCGTGAATAAAAATGAAACATTTAAAATAAGATAGGCGGCTCACCATTGTTGATTTTTTTTAAATTGGTATTTACTGTACCTAATTTAAGTAATCAATACTATCAATGTTAATATTTTACCCTCTTCGTGCGTACAGTAGAAAATAAAAGAAAAATTTATACGAAGTCGGGACTACATATATTATATGTTAAGGTTTTTTATAAAATTTTAAAACCATACATTTCAAAGAATGGAATAAGATTGGTGGCTAATGCACATATTACGGAACAAGCTCATTGGGTCCCATTATATTGAAGTATTGCTTGTAGAAAGCTTTTTTCCTTTGGCGGACAACGTCTACAACCAAAAGTTGCATTTCCTAAAAGGGGACTTAACCAAAAAGCTTTGATGGATCGAAGTCGAATAGCGGGGAAATTTATCATTACGTCAAAATGAGGGAAATGGATCTTTTGAACTGCGGATACTCGAATGTTTTCAGCAAATCGAGAACATAAAACATTTTACATTTAAGTGCATTGAGAACACAGTTAAATGGCTATAAATAAGAGGAAAGAAATGTTGGACTGTAAATAATTTATGTTTATTTTATTGAAATCGCTATGGTAAATGATTTAAAATTATATGTACATATATCCGTTTACTTGACGTAAAGTAAATATGACTGAGGACGTATCAAATACTAATAAAAAGGTAGTTTTAAGATACTATTTTACATCACAACCTTAAAATTCTGATTTATAATCGTGAATGCTAAATTAACTGCCTGGTAAGTATTAATGATAATGTAAGACTGGCGTATAAGTATCTGATATGTATGGCAAATTATTGATGTATTTTAATCATAAATATTAATAAAACATCTGCAACAATACAGTCAACACTTGGAATAACGAGTTTTAATTTTCTACCTTACAGCAACAGTGGAATACTTCGAAAATACAAGTTTCGAGATAGTTTAAATTATGAACTTTAGGGTTTGTGTTGTATAAATTGATTTTCAATTCATTTGTGGATTTTTGATCAAAGGCATGTTTGTATGTATTGTTATGAATTCCTTCCCACTCATCCTATCTTTAAAAAAGCGAAAGCGATTAACTTACAACTAACCATGTTCTATTTCCATCCTTTTTTCCCTACTATTTCATAAGAAGGGGGGTTATAGGAGGAATAACAAGCACTTCACGTAGACACACTTCTCCTTTAAGAAACGATATGGTCAAAATTGAGAGCGGACATGGTTAAAAAAATAAATAAATATACAAAACTTTATTTTTGAAAAGATACTACTTATGATCATCAATATAAAAACTTTCACTTAAAATATTGAGCCTGAACAGTCACAATTAGGGTATCCAATCCCGGAGCCTTTTTCGAATCCCAGTATTTCGGGATTGATTAATTTTGAATCCCGAGATCCCGGGATTGAGATTTTCTCACTGAGGAATTTGAAATCCTCAATTCGCTATACTTTTTCCCAGATTCTCGCAGAAACTCCTTTTTTTTTTTTAGCTCACCGAGGAATTTGAAATTCCCGATTTCGTATCATGTTTCCCAGATTCTCACACAAACTCGTTTTTTTTTTAGCTTTAGCTCATCGAAGAATTTCAAATCTTGAATTTGCCAATTTCGTGTAAATTTTCTGGTTTTGCTCAAAATTTCTCAATCCCGAAATCCCGGGATCGCGGCCATCTCAATCCCGGAATTTCGGTCTCAGAAAATTGAACGGGATCTCGGAATTGGATGCCCTAGTCACAATGAAGGGTATATGAAATATTAGGTTTTTTTTTAAATACTGTTATAAATTATGATAAATAAAAAGTGAATCGTTAAATGTTTCGATAAAAAATAAATGTTAACAAATATAACAATAATTTTATTTTTCCCATACGTCTTCAGCGTGTCAATCAGTAAGGACTGAGATTATGATTGAAAACGAAAGTTACAGTGCTCTCGAGGGAAAATTGGGACTATTACTTCGATACAAAGAAATAAGTATTTTAGACGGTTATCGACGAAACGTGTGTATATTCAAAAGTATGACGTAATTTTTCGCAATTTTGCCAATGTAAAAACTGTGTCGCAATAAAAAAGGGAATTTTGTATTCCCTTGATAAGTGTTTTTCGTCTGCCATCATTGCAGAGCCTTTTAGCGAACCCCTTTCCGCAATCATTCTTCCCGTGTCTCTTTTTTACCATATAAAGGGTTAATAAGACATTTAAGCAGCCGCAGGCGAATATACGGCCAAAGAGAGGAAATTTATAAATGCGCTAACAGGTTATGGCAGATAAAGTCGGAGGCAGTTTTGTCTATAAAACAACATCGAGTGGAAATAATGCCCGTGCAATTTATTTTTTCCGCGCGATTTAGTGCGATAAAAAATGCATCATGCTGTGCTTAAAAAGCCTAAAAAAACATCACACCATTTTGTTTTTGTTTTTATATGAACCATTTGTGAAATAAAACGTATTCAGAATTATAAACTTTAAAGCAAAAAGTATTTAAAAAAAATAAAGCACTTGTTATTCGTTGAGATTTATAGAAATACAACATGAACATACTATATTATATGTGTAATGATAAAAAAAACAATCTGTAGTATTGAATTCACATTTCTTTTAGTATGATCAGAACCGATTTAGTTGTCATAAACAAAGTGATGTATTTTTATAAATATAATGTATTTATCGATTGAATTGACATTTATTTGTTAGAACTTTATAACGAAAATGTTGAAATTGCAAAGTGTTTTCTTCCAATAGAACCTGTTCCTGTTCGGGCTTTATTCAATCGCTTGCGCGTTTAAAAGTTAAACGTCATTTCTTATTGAATGACAATTATCATCTTTAGTCATCGTAACATGCAATGGCAACACTATCGACTCTTTTAGTTTGAATGCACATCAATTTTTTTCAATGAGCCTTAAGTCGTAAGATAAGAACAGGAAAAACACCCGACTCCACGACTCCAGAATCAGATTTCACATCCTTTCTTATCATATTATATTCTTGGTGGCATTTGAATTTACTTTGGTAAATCATAAAATTATAATAGGGAAGAAATAAGAGTTTCATAAAATGAAATCAACTTTGATAACTTTGTTATTTTACATATCAGTGAAATAAAAATGAATTATTATTTACCGCCATCGAATAATATCTATAGAATGTCGTTCTACAAGGATTGTTTTACTTTATCGAAGAAAACGAGTAATGGTTGGATTATTTGTATGAAAGATCACTATGATTTTTTTGTTAGCATGCATCTTTCTATATCTTTCACTGTAAAAGTCTTTTTTAATAATTTGTCAATCCTATGCAATGTTAATTAATTAAATACACGATAAAACGAAACTATATGATGGATTTTGACGCAGAGTTTGATTTGCATGCTAATATGTATACGAAGAGTTGTGTTAAACACTTACCGCCACCGCAGATATAATAAATTTAGAAAAAATATTACATTTACTTCAAAGGTATGATCACAATCTTATAAGTGACAATTTGGAATACGTATGGAATGATCTTCAAAACGCAAATTATAACGGCAGACATTCAACTAAAAGAAGTTTCGCAATACAAGGACAGCGATAAGAAATGTGCGTGGGTGTTTTCCCATTTCCAGAGATGCCGCGATACTTCGAAAAAACTATATGGCGATGTGGCGCGATACGTTATTCTCGTAAATGTTTATTCCGACGTCTAGTTCCAAGGAGCAGCCACTCCGATAGTTTCCATGCCCTAGGAGCCAGGACGACGGTAATATTTCTGCAGTTACGGCACACCTACGTTCTGTGTTTGACGTTTTTCTTCCCACGAAACTAATCTATTTAAGTTCGCTCTGGAGATACAGCCAGATGGAAAACGTACGGTCTGCGTACCTGGGCGTGAAAATATTTTTTATATAATATGAAGAGAATAAGAGGCGGAAACATCAGGGGTGACAGAAGGTGTTTTGCGGAAATAAATGTTGAAAAAATATTCCCATCATAGAAAAAATGCCGAGGGTAATGGCGTAATGGGATCTCCGCGGGGTGTCAGTATAATATCAATTTATTGAGTAAAGCCTTTTTTAGGGAAAAACATTCCCTTACATTGTTACATTAAGATAATGATACGAAGTGGTTGTTACCTCTACAAATAATCTTAAAAGCATAAAAAATATACGAAAATTTCGTGGTCAAGTGATAACGAATCGTTCTCGAGTTTTGTGGTACTAAATATATATTTTTGAGAGATGTTTGGTTTTGAATGCTATTTTCCTTTCAATTATCTTATAAATAATCGTTAAATACATGGTATTTATATACTGAACACTGAAAGAAATAATAGTGTATTTGAGTTCATGTGAAATTCACAAGTTTATTTTATTTTCATAAAAAAATCCAAAAATCAAATGTTTTAAAGTCAGCCGTACAGACTAAATTTATCAATCGGTTATTGTGATCATTCATTTAATATATAGATATGGAACAAAATGGCATCGATATTTATGATAAATATTATTTATACTTGAACCGTTATCGACAGGCTTTATTTAATTTCACTACAGTCTTTCGAAATGAAAATAATACAAAAAAATATTTTTTACGCATTGGCTGTGAATTACACGTAAGTATTATTTTATATTTTTTTGGATGCAAAAATAAAGTGTAATGCCGTATTTTTTATTATGGCTTTGATTAATAAATTTATTTATCTTAGTAAAATTGCTGACCCTCATAAATATACCCAATTCCATGAACCAAGAAAATTTCATTCATTGAGTAGAAAACGACCTACAATAAAGCAAAGTGTGATAAAAATAAGAATAATAAAATTGTACAGCATTTTTAAAACTATGATTATTTTTGTTTAAAAAAATTGAGAATATCTAAAAAGACTACATACAAATTCGAATAAAAAAATCTGAATTTTCATTTCATTTTTACACTATTGAGCTCAACTTTTCTTTAGGAATAATCTATCAAAGTCATTCAAAAACAATGCTTTAGCTTCAAATAATTACTATTTTCATGTAGATTAGATACGGTGATCTTCCATTGTTATGTTCTATATTTTATTTTTTGTACCTCTACTTTTTATAATCTCGGAATTGAAAATGTCAAATCAAAGATAACATCTACACATAACGAAAAGAGAAAGTCGCAAAAAAACTGTAATTAATGAAACTAGTTTCTAATCTTAACGAGGAGCCTTGGGAAGTGATTATTCATAACGAGCTTTTTGAAAAAAACTGATTTAGTAAGCAACGACCCTACGGGGGATAATTGTAAGGTGTGCTATTTTTTAGGTCGGTTTTTGACCGCTTTTCTAGGCCGCGTTCCTTTATTGGGTTTTTATTAAAATCTTGCTAGCCGGTACCGGCGGCAAAGGAGGGTGAATTTGTAAGTACGGAAAAGGCAAGATATAGTGTATCTGTAACGAACAAATATCGCCTTTGCTACACACCCATTTTCCAGGAAGACTCCGGTCATAAAGTCATATTAAGATTGTTCAACATTTTCGGCCACTGAAAGAATTATTAAAAAATATGCGTTTTAGTTAATGATTTAAATGTTTTATTTATCACTTTGGACAATATAACAAAACAAAGTTGGTTGTAGATTGTCCCACCATTATTCGTTTTGTGTATGCAGTCGCTGTTTTATAACGCAATAACAATCGAGAAACTACACGAATATACTCCTAATATATTTATCCCGATATAGAGCTGCACGAGACATATCTTTTGGCAATGTACTATTGTGATTAAAAATGACAAAGACAGAAAGAAAAAAATAAATTGCGTTTTATTATCACTTAATTTAAGTGATATTAAGTATCGTGTTGCCTGCTGTGGCCCAGTTGGTTAGAGCTTGCTCTACCGATCACGCAGGTCTGGGTTCGATTCCCTATTACTCACTTTGAAAAAAGTGAGGTCAAACGACTGATTAATAAAAAGTTATCGTAGAAAAAACTTCTGTTGAGATACCTCTATTAGGAGGCCATATGCTCCACATTGGATTTAAACAGAGTTGATACGGTATCCGCGATTTATTTTTACTGATTTATCAAGACGCCGAAAGTGTTGGGTGTGCCAAGAAAGGTGGAGTGAAATTTGTGTGTCCCTCTAACGATATAAAGTTGCCAAATAAATATCGCGAGTATTGCGAGGCACTTAAATTATTTATATTACTCTCGCGCGATACCGTTAGCAATTTCAAAATGAATAAAAAATACATAAAAATGACACGCATAGATGAAGTTGTAGGTGTGTGTAGCGTATTCAAATATCAAACAAGTTATAGCTACCATAAATATCATAAATAAAAAAAATGTGTATAACTTTCCAATATCAAAAGCCATCTCTATCTATCTATATATAACGGCACCTGATTATAATATACTTACACGATATATATTTGAGCGTTTGAATTAAATTCATCTTCAGAATAAAACTCAGTATAAAAACTTTTCAACTTTAAACATACACGCGCATTCAAAAAAAAGTATTCGATGGAATTATTTTACAAAAATATTACTTTTTTTCGATCGTGTTCACTTTTAATTATTAAAAACACAATATCCCTTTGTACCTTACTCCACTTTATTTAAAAGGTTTCGCTCATTGCGAAGTTGATATCAACAAGTCAACATGTCAACATTAGTTTAAAATGCTAGCAATGAGCGAAACCGGTCCTGACCTTTTAAATAAAGCAGAATAAAGTAACAAAGAAATATTGTGTTTTTATTGATATAGTTCCTTTTCACCCAGTATTAACAGTGAAAACCCTAAAAGTTTTTTTTTTGTAGAACAATTTTAATGAAGAGCATATGTATAAATGATACTGGTGTTTAATCAGTGGCGCAACATGTCTTTTATGTAGTCTACATTGTAGACGGTAAAGACTAATACAATCAGAATTGAAGTGAGCTGTTTTTTTTTTAAATTGGATAAGTGAGAGAAAATGAATATAAAGAAAACATCTATTATATTGAACACAAACTCATAAAATCAATTTATGAAAGTGTCTTTATTAGTACGACGTTGACCACTTGCCTACTGGCCCGAATAATAATTAAATAATATGCTTAGAACTAAAATACTTTGATATTATTTAACCTTATTGAAAATTTATTCAAATATTTAAATCCAGATTACTTAATTTAAGATTTTGACTGAAGGTGCTTGGTGGAATTTCAATATTAAATTTGAATTGTTCAACCTATGTACATTCTCACAGATTTTGTCACTAACGATCCGGGTTTCGCCTTTCGGCATCTTCAGGCGTTCAAGTTCATCCGTGCACTTGAACGCCTGAAGATGCCGAAAGGCGAAACCCGGGTCGTTAGTGACAAAATCTGTGAGAATGTACATAGTTTGAACAATTCAAATCCAGATTACTTAGTTGAAAAAAAACAACTAACGATAGTTGCAGCCTCTTACGCTTTAAACAAGCGATGTTTCAAAAGTGCAAAAAATTTTCAGACACGGGTGTCTTAAAAAAAATCAGCTATTTATGATACTAAGTTTTATCCTATTTATTTACAAAAAACCATACAGTGATGTTTGGTATTTGAGCTTCACAAAACAATACATTTTTTTATCAAATTCGTAAATATTAGTTGAAATATTGCAATTAAATACATTCATGGCTCTTTAAACACGGTCTAATTTATCAGAACCTATTTTTAAATTATACATGTTCAGTAATTTTTCTTTACATAGATTTTACGCACGGTTGCTTGTATGGTACGGCGAACTTATCGCCGAGTAAAAATCGACTTCAGCGTATATTGATTTCTTACACCGTTTATCTATTTTCACCAGGCACATTCCGCTACTGATAAGATTTCCATATCTACAACATTACGACGCATAATATAAATCTTACAATAGTAATTATCTGGAGTCATATAGACACATCATAACTGTAAGATCATAAAACTAGCGAGTTCACATTAATGGTGCCATAAATGCAAATCTCATCAAAATGCCGCGATAAAACGCTCTGCGACTGGTGTGTCGTAAATCCGAGCTACGATGCATTTGCCAAAATCACCGTTCAATTTCACACCAACTATCTTTATGGCTGGAATTAGAAAAAAAATACATCACGCGGAACATAGATTACGTATTAAACGTATCAACGTGAAGTAGACACTCAAAGGTTTATTTACGGCGCTCTACAGGAAACCTGATCCAAATTTAAAGTGACGCCGTGACGTCAGAGAGGTATACATTTATTACTGGGTACATTTGCTGAACTATCATTTTGATCTTTATTACTTATCATTAATTCTAACCCAACATTTATTTATTCCTTTCATTAATAAATACATACGGATAAGTTTTATAAGCCTAAGCTCCGCCTACCCCTATTGTGATGACAACTGGCAGACGTTTAAAAGTTTAGTTTAATTAATTGTACTTAAAAAAAAAATACATGTGACCAATATTTTTTTTTCCGGTCGATTTATCGATTTTTGCTGGAAGGCATAGGTGTTTATGATATATAAAAAAACTCCCTCCCACCTTCCCAATCCTTTAGTAACTGGGCGTAGAGAGAGAGCGATTAGTTAATCAGTTCAGCATTCAATCAGCACTGTCGTAAGAGAGGTTAAGCAACTGAGAAACAAAAGGTTTTAAAAGAAAAGCTACATGCTTCACATTGGGAGCGGACGTGGACAAAAAAAATGTTAAAATCATCTTCAGTTTGCAAAAAATAATAAACACTAGTTTGTACTTTTCGTGGTGTATGCATATAAAGATTAATTAATGAGTTCTGTTTTTATTTCCTTGCTCCGTTGAAAATTCTATTAAGCAGTCCATTATAATATTATATGCGCCATTGTGTATATAATTTGAATGACAATTACGACACAACTCTCTTTAGTGTAAAAAGTTTAAACAAATTATCTCAACTCGAGGACATCGACACTGTGAGTAAGGTCGGGTTATATTCAGCAAAAGGTATACAAGCATTACCCTTTAGTGTTATAATTCTGATGGAGCGGGTGGAACCACGACGTAAATTTCCTCAGAAATTTCATATTTAACGCCGCGCGAGAGTATTGTTCGACGAAACGACTCTTACACGTGAGACACTGCGCCATATTGGGTTAAGCAGCAATTTCGCCCAACTAACTACACATTATAATGTACCTAATTACATATTTGCAGACTCCAGTCAGGCGTATGTGGGCATACGTCAATTTGTCATGTATTGTAGACTTGGTAGTGTGTGACCGCACCATAATTATTAATGAACTTCTGGCTAAAATAATTCATAGAACTGGACAGTATAATTATTGCAAAAAATTTGGACCCTGCTTAAAGTTCGGAAATAATTTAACTAACGACTTTCATATACATATCTTAAGTTCATGACAATAACCACTTTTAAAGAGTTCACTGTCAACACTTTTCGCTATTTCGTACCTTTTCTAATATTATTTATTAGCACTAGGATCGTTTTCACTCATCAAGAACATTTTAAACTGATTAAAGATTCAGGGTATAATTTATTTATTAAATGTATAAGTACATTACAAAAATTACTGTTACTGAAAAATCAGTCAATGGCTTTTGCAATGTGAAAAAGATGTAGATTTGTGTTAATGGTCTTGCGGTTTATCAATATTCATTATTTAACATACTCACGTTTAATGCATTATTTGTATCATGAGAGCGTACTCAATGTGGAGCATATGGACCTCTAATGTAGTTTACTCAGTTAATCAACTTCTCTTTTTTCCAAAGATAGTACAGCTAAGAAAAAACTGTTGGATAGTAAATCGCTCTCGCTACGCCGTGCCGTTAATGATAGAAAGATTGGGAGAATAGAATTCAAAACATTCAAATCATTTCATAAAACTGACTGTATTGGGATTCAGACCAGTGACCCCCATAGCCGAAGCCAACGACTACTCGACCATTCGGGCAGCTATAAAAAAACTTTTATTATCTGCCGTCTGTTTAGTAGAAACGAAAGATAACAAACTCCATTTTGTAATCAATAAGGTAAGAATTTGAACCAATGTTAACTTTATTAATAGCAATCCTTATGGGGATCAATCTGAAGATGTTTCTCAAAAAGGCGGAACACGTGTCACAATCTGTGACATAATCAGTGGAATAAATAATTTATTGAAACATTATATTATTTTAAATTGTATTCTATAGATTTTGGTGCATGTTTGTTTATTTATGTAATATTGTTTATATGTTTTTAACTAGAAAACGATTTGGTTAAAATAAGCGGGTCGGTTTTTTTTCATACCAATTGAGTCAACTAATAAATAGTCCCAACCGTTGTACATTGATTGTTTTCTGATGAAATATTCTTTCAATGCAAAGAAATTGATATTAGCAATGAATAAGTTATGCTTGTGGTAAATTTACTTCTTAACTTATTAATTGATTTGACATTTACTTGGTAGAACTCCATTATAATAAATTAAAAATATCAAAGTATTTTACTTCTACATTTTTTAATAATTTTTATGCGTTGATAGCTATTTCAGCTTTGCCATCGTTCTGACGTTCATATAGTTCTGACTATGGCGAAAGCCGAAATAGCTATCAACGCATACAAATTATTAAAAACTGTAGAACTAAAATACTTTGATATTCTTAGCCTATTATTAATTCTTAACATTATATAATTCTAAAATAATAAAACCGTGAATACATATAAGTTGTACAGTGCCAATATAATAACTGTATTGTTTAATAAGAGTTTATGTATAATAACTGTTTTTTTCGGTGTTTGTAAAAAATCAGTATATGAGTACTCGGTTAAGGTAACACGAAGCGTAATAAATGTATACAAAATCAACAATACACTAATTATAACTACATATTTAACAAATTATTTAATATATCAAATTAATTGGACAGGGATTTTAAGCTGATTTTTTTTTATCACAAAGCACATATTTAAATACTTATCAATAATTTTCCACAAACTAATTTCCACAGATTGCAATTCGAAATTCCAATATTTAATCATATTTGTTATATACAAAGCAAAAAAAAAATAATTGTTATGTTATAAACATTTTTAAAGTTCGCTGGTTGCGTTTACGAATATCCGCTGAATGAAATTTAAATTAATCATTTGACTGGAAATATATTTTCATTTCATTAAAATTATTATTTAATGGTTAGCTGGCATTTTAATTCTACTGGGTACTTGTCGATATGTTATTAAAAATATCGGCTTTTAACGTATATAAAAAAGAGTATTTGAATATCACCAAACAATGTGCGGTGTTTCTAATTTATACAGGTTGAACTGAAAAAATGTGTACCTGTCTACTAAAAAATCACAATTAATTCAAAGAGGTCATCAGTAAATCGTAAAAGATTAATTTGGTACCGGTTCGTGGGAACCAGTTTACATTACAAGGGGGTGTCACCACCCCTTAACAAAGCTGAAGCAAACAAGCAAACCTTCATCTTGTATTTATGCAAAAGGGCGCCGCAGAGGAAGAAAGGCGAGCGTCGAATTACGAATCGGGCGCCGCGCTGGGCGCCGGAGTCTTTTCCCGGCGAAGCTTTCCTTTGACCCATTTAAACCGGGGCTACGCAGCCCCTACGCGCCACAGTTCGACGCAGTGGACGGATAACTCCGTGCGGATTCTATTATTCAGAGAACTTGCCATTTTATGCAGTGAGTAACGCTGTTTTATTTTCGGAATGAACAAATTCTTGCGGAGAGATTTATGTATCTTGCGTTGCATGCTATAAGTTATGCGATGGAAAAATAAGAGAGGAAATTTTTCAAAGACTACATTAAGTTCTTTTTATAAATACGGATACTTAAATAAATTAACCCATTCATCGATTTATCTTTGTAATTACATTTACGTGGTGTATAATAAAAAATGTATTACGTATCTCTTCGGAGCCAGTATATAAAGCTGAGCAAAATGTATGTTTCAACATAGTTCTGACGATGGCAAAAGCCAACTAATAATATTAAAAAAAAAACTGTATGACTAAATACGTTGCTATTTTTACCCTATTCTAAAAATATTTCATTGAACCGTTTTGGTCAATACTCAATAGTATTAATAATAGTTTATATACAATCTCCAAAATGCCAAACTGATTGCTGTGGTTGCACGTAAAAGTTTTCAGAAAACCACTTTTATATATTTGTTCCAAAAAGATGGCTACATTTTTCAACTAAAATTTAAAAAGTAGCACGAACAAAATTTATCAATTCTAGTATAAAATAAAATTTGGTAACATAGTTATTCCACAGTTTGTGTAAAAATAAAGACGCGCGTTCCGCTTCCTTGAGAAGCATCTTAAAAAAACTATCGTAAAGTTTACAAAGCTTTTACATCCATTATATTAATAATGCAACTAATGAAACTGATGAATTTCGGTTGAAAACACGACGAAGGAAATTAATTCTGATCGAATTTGGAAATTATTACAGTAAAAAAAAATGTTTATTTTTCATATAAATTATAAAATGAAATGAATAATTATATTTGTGGTCGAGAGTCGAAGCATAACCGAAGATGATGCTGATATCGACATGATATGCTGAAGACTGGAATACAACGCAAAACAACAATGTACTAAACAAGTGACGATTAAAATTAAGGAAAGATAAAAACAGCCCAAATGATTTTAATACTGATGATAAAAGTGTAGAATGTAGAGTGCAGGAGTGGGGGCGAAGTGTTTTGTTGGTGGGTAACGAGGAATTAAATAATGAAGAGGTGAAATGGGATCATTACCGCCTAACAGCGCCTTAAATAATATTAGTTTTTGTAGCCGGGGAGAGTTTTTAAAAGAATATTAGCGCGCGCCGTGGCTTTTATAGTACGCCACTAATGAAACGTTTTAGTATAGCTTTTTAAAAACGAGGGGATTTTGAAAATACTAAATTATATTTGCAATTTTTTTTTTTATAACAATATATGCTAATTTATTTTATTGTTTAATTCATTTTTATAGTATCAACTGCCCCGTGGAACGCTTTTAAGTAAAACAACGTTTTATATTTTACTATAATCAAGTAACATTAAAAAAATCTCTTCTTTGTCATTTATATTGTAAAGCTTTTGAGACTAAAGAAAATTGAAAAAAAACGGGAATTCAGAAACCAGCTCGGATATGGACTTGAAACGAAATCTAAAATGAGTTGCGGTTTACTTTACAAAAAAAATAAAATATTTGCTATCAAAGCTAATTTTCAATGTACTAGATTATTTTAGGGTGTTCACTGTCAAACCTTGGTGGAAAGGCATTATATTAATTAAACCACAATATTCCTTTGTACTTTATTCCACTTTGTCATCAGTTGATAATGCTCACAATGAGCGAAACCGATCCCGGCTTTTTAAATAAAGTGGAATAAAGTAAAAAAAAATATTGTGCTTTTATTAGTACAAGATTTTTTGAGCCTTATGAGTTTAGCTCAATATTTTTTTTTTACTCGAAAACAACACGAGGAAAAAAATATTTTTATTTATTTAGTTTTTTTATTAGTAGACAGCTAACATATCGACTCTGGAAAGGAAGAAGGACGTAACCCACACGAAGCAAATTTTACAGGATGCACAAAAAACGTGTGTTGATGATATTGGGCCATATGAAAATTCTGAAATATACACAACCTTGAAGTGCACGGAGACTTTTAAGCTGGTGTTAAGTTGACATCATCTGATGTTAATTACAGAAATTGTGAAGGAAAAACCTTTTTTTCAGTATTTTGTCTTGGTTTCAATTTTCACAAGCTCATTTTTTTTCAAACTTAAAATCAAAATTTAGATACTAATTCGAAATTTGAAGCTAACATCCATTTGATAGAACGTGTATCAAGTTTGATAAATTGCGATGATCGAAAAAAAGCTGTTTTGTAAAAACTGTGGATTACGTCCTTTTTCTTTTCCACAGTCGATATGTATATTCGAAAAAAGAAATTATTAATCTTCATAATATTGAATGACTGTAATTTGCAACGTTTCAACAGTAACAGCATACATCGTAGAGCGTATTAAATACTCGTGATGCTTAGCAAACACTGACAAGCCAAATGAATAAAAAAAAAAACGAACGAAATTACTTTCTATTTAGAAAATTACATATAATAAAGCTGTCGTACATTATAATACACACATGTTTTCAAAATACACAGTTCCAATTGTAGACATTTTAATTACATATGGTAGACGAAATGAATTTAGCAAATAACATGTCAAACTCAATTGTAAATTGAGAAAAAAATATTTGTAAATATGTTTAATAGTAAAAACGATAATTTAAAATATTTTTTTAGTGGCTAGCCACTACAACACGACAAATAAATCTTCTCAAAATAATAGTATTAGACTTTTAAATAAACTACATTTAACAATGTTCAAATAGTATGTCTGCAATGAATAATAATTATGTAATACATAGTTCTTACCAACGTTACTAGAAAATCTATCCACGGGGAAAACGTTCTCAGGATAATAATAAATATCTATCAATTACGAACGAAATCCGAGGACATGAGTCGATTCGAATGAAATTTATCAAACTTAATACAGGATTCGAATCCAATTTGTGAAGTCTGATTAAAAATTTAAGGATTTATCGAGAATTTGTGCTGGTGATCAATTTTGATATTAACTTGGCGTAGACAACTTTACAGAGTCATACAATCCACGGTTTATATTCAAGACATTTAGGAAAAGTAAACTAGTTTGTTATTATGTACGAAATATTCATTGAATCATTATTCTCGTAACTACTTTTGAATTCAGTACAATTAAATTTTCTTTCGATAACTTCAGCTGAAATACATATAATAAATATAGAGAACATGTTATCATTTAGCTAGAAATGGAATTAAAAGCACTTTGATTAATTTAACACAAATATATAAACATATTCCAAACGAGATAATGTATTTTGCATTCATATATTTTCATTATTAAAAGTATGTGGTATATTAAATTATTATTAAAAGTATGGAACTTATTTTCAAAGAACAAACACGTGGAGAAGATATTGTAAATTCTATAGAAACATTATTGGAACACACTGACATTTTCATAATTAAAATGATTTCTATTGATACTGATGAAGCTAAAAGTATGACAAGTATAAACAAAGGAGTAATTTCAATTTGTAAGGATAAAAATTGAACATGAAATTTTTAAGTTTCACTGCGTAATTAAAACAAAAAACGCTTTGCGTTCGATTATTTCTCGAAGAAATGGTTTCGTTATCAAGGTTCGAAATTCGATCTGTTATATTCTTCTAGATTGATTTTTGATGTAATGTCTTCCAGTAAATATTTCCGAAGAGTTAAAGTTATTTTGATAGTTGATGATGTTGATAACTATATTTCACAAGAATAGATTTGTAATGAATCTATTATTTTTCGGCGAAGTAAATCAGGAATTTTACTTCTTCAGAATTCCTTCGTGGTAGAAGAAAAATACTTATAATATTTGATACAGCCAAATTTATTTCTTTACAAGTGCAAAAGATAGACAGTATTTAACAGTGTTTACTCTCGTAAGGTATTGAGATAATAATAAACAGCGAGTGTCGTGAGCGATATTCTCATATACGTTTCATCTTAAAGATTAACATTTGGAGTGGGGAATTTTGTAAGTGTAATACATTGTACTCACAATTATATTTTTGTTTACATTTTGGTTAGATAGGTATAAAATGAGTTGTCGAGACGCAGACTCATAAATTGTATATTTTATTTATTTTAATTTTGAAGTGTCTATTATTTTGTGTGCTTTTAAAAAGGTGCGTGAGATTTTACTTATTTATATTTATCTCTTTTTCAAGCACTAGAAATGTGTCCCTCAGAATATATCTGTTTATATTTAATATTTAAGAGGCGTGTGAAAGTATGTAGTATTATTAAATATCTTTCGAAACATCTTAATTGCGTCTGGTAAAATGTGTGTGAAGAGATATTATGTAACAGATCGTCAACATATAAAAAAATCTATCGGCATCAAAAATTATGTCAACTAGTTGATCCTAGAAAAAAAAAGTGACCACATCTGTGATATATTTACAACACGTCTTACGGCATCAATGTTATAATAATCAGTTACGATTTTTCACTCTTATAAGAAGTTGAAGAATAAGAAGGTGTAGAAAATGTTCATACGTTATGAAAACTGGCTTGTATAATACATGGTAAGTATTCAGGTACGTGTATTGAGAGTAAGCAAGAATGCAATTCTATTTTTTAAACAGAATTCTATGTTTTAAACAGTATTTAAGCCAATCGTAATATAAAATATAACATATATTAGTTTATTAGTTACGATTAGATAGTTAGTTAGTTAAAAATGATTGAAGTTGTAAACGTAAGTAAAGTTATAAACTGTCATCAATGAACAAGTAATTCTTAAAAACAATACTTGCTTCTATTGTTATATTGTCATTAAAATTCGTCTAATTTTTCGAACGAAATATTTAGTTTCTATTATGTAATATTCAAATTGAAAAACTGTTGGACATTTTTTATTGAAAAAAGAACAATGAGAACATTTTATAAAAAAATCAAGTCAAAGGCATTAGGATACAAAAAACGGTCATACTTTATTTAATCATGATTATAAATTTATACTAAAAAGAAAAAAATTGCTACGCAATAATTAATGGAATATTCGGAAGACGAATAATCAGTTCATTTCTTAAGATTTTTGGCGTATAAAGAAGGATTCTTTTGAAATTTTCAGGAGAAAGGCTTTTCATTAAGGTTTATATTAATAAGTGAAAACATTGGTCGAGGCCCGTATTGAAAATTAAGCGACCCAAAACCTATTTGCGTAACTGTGGCAACAGCGACTCGTTCAGTTTTTCTCTTTTCAGAAACACTAATTTCGAAGAAATGAATTATTATTAATTGGGCAATGGCCAGCGTTATAAGGGACCGGCGTGAGTAGTAAAAAAATATTTTTTGCCTGATAGACTCGGGTATAAAATTTGATTATATGTTGTACCGGGGGACGATTTTAAATGAAAATATTTGAGTGATTCCTCTGCCGATTTTAAATATATAATATGAATAATAATTATATATTTATAAGTCAATACTTATTATACTACAATAATTGAAAAATCATGATTATTTTTTATTACAGTTTTAACATTAATGTTAATTAATTAAACAACAAAATGTTTTATTAATTAAAATTAGTGGCGACATGTGCTTATTCTATCTACGTTACCAAGAAAAGCACGGATTATATAGAGAAGAATGAATAGTTTAAAATACTATAAATACTGTGAAGAAAGACGAATTGACTACCGAAAATATCTAAACGAGCCCCTTTCAAGATATTGGGTGACAAATACAGTTTTAAAGATTTTTTTAGATGTTGAACACGTTAATTAAATTGGTATTTGCTTAGTATACCCCTTGTTAAGTATTTTTATTTTATTCATGTCCGCTCCCAATGTGGAGAACATCTCTGCAAGAACCGTTTGTTACTCAGTTGCTCAACCTCTCTTGTTTTTTTCAAAGTGAGTAGTTGGGATAGAAGAATACGGCTAGGACAGGACTAGTGTAAGCTTATCGCTCTCGATACATCCAGTTGTTAAAGGCTTAGAAATGGTGGGAGGGACATTACAATCACCCATGCCTTTGAACAGAAATCGATAAATCGATCGAAAAAAAAATGCTGTTCGTACCGGGACTCCTGAGGTCTGGCACGGAAGACCACAACGCTAACCGCTGCGCCATAGGACCCGAGCGGAGCATTTACTATCACAAAGATGTCAGAAATAACCTAAAATAAAAACCAGCTATTGGTCACAACCAAGTGCCTACTATTAAGCAGATAAATTAAATATGTGCTATTTTACGATTACAAGCCATATTATTTCACGAAAACAAATGTTCGCGGAAAAAACTAGGGCTAAAAAAAGTCATTACTGATCAACCGAAACCTTCCAGTAGGACTCTGTTAGTGAATTAAAAAGCGACGATGCGCTTGGCATGGAAATGCCACCGAAGATCCTGATTTTCTTCTATATTTATTACAGCCAGATGGATTTCGTCTCTTTTAAAAGCCGGTGATGACCACCAATGGGATGTCAAGGCAGAGCTGCAAAGACACTGAAGTGACTTTGAAGATATTGACGAAGAACAGAGTTTTATTGAGGCACCTAGCGCTGTCTATATGCGCCATATTGACAGCACGTAAACATATTATTGATGTTAAGAATATAAATGTTTATATGAGTATAAATATGTTTATAGATCCAAAGCAGTATTCAAGGGCGACTCGAGAACACACCGTATATAGTGTAGCGAGAAACTAATTATGTTGTTTTAATATTTAAGTGGTATAATTTTAATATAGCCTAAGTTCTCTTCTCAGTTTCATGACACGTTAGTGTAGAGAAAGTGGCATAACGTTTTAATTAAACACCCTCCTTTGGAAAACATTGAAAGGGTTTTAAGCAGATCCCAACATTTTGTAGACGTAAATAGTTAATGTATTCGAGAAGTGTTTATCCTTGTTATCGCTTCTGATCCTAATGCGTATTTTGCTCCTTAATTATATTACAACGTCAAGAAATAATATAAACACGTTATAAATTAATTCTTACAAATCAACATAAAAAAATTAAATACTCTGATAAAATAGCCATTCAGTATTTTTTTCGTATATTTACTTTTATATGCAATATTTTTAAAACACTAAATTACATATTCAATAAGAAGTATGAATGACACACATGCGAAATATAATATAATCAACGAAAATAAGCACTACAAATCCACACGCCAAATCAAGAATCTCCTGAATGATATGTTGGCATTTTGCAGGTATGTATATTAAAATGAAAAAAAGTATATTTATTAAATACGAATTCATTGACTGACATTCTAAGACTTAGTTTTATGATTACAAAGTAGATTTATGGAGGAATGTCGACAACCCTTCATTTTGATGATCATAAAATAAGTCAAATTGTTTAGTCTGAACCAATAAGTATCCACCCATTAAAATATAGAAGTTGTGATAAAACATCATTGTTTCATGTATTAAATTTTAATGGTTTGGTTTATTTTTAAATTAAATTTGTTAAGTCTAAGAATCATTTTCCATCTACGTTACATTACCCCGAGACAGCGTAAGTCTACGTACGATGAAATTTAGATGCACCGATGTGATCCGACCTGGGTCCAATAATCTTTCAGTATAAGCCTTCAGGGCGTGTAGAGGATCAGGTATGGTATATCGCATATGTCCGGATACCTTACTAGAAGGGTTTGGAGACTTAACTAATGCTATAATGTCACATTCTGGAAATGTAAGATGTGTCAGGTTCTCTTGGAGCAGGAAGTGCAGCGGAAGGCTGAAAGCACTTAAGTCGAGGATACAGTCTGATATAATATATAGATTAAGTATGTGACATACAAATATCTTTATATTATATTACTTGCCTGAAAGCATTTAATATTGATCATTAGTAACTATTAAGAAGAAAAAAATACGCTAGATAAAATATTGTACATCTATATTATTTTATGTAATGCAAAAAACTCCATTTTCGATCAGTATATTATAATTATATAAAATCGTACACTGTTGGTTAAAAATAAACTATTTCTTATAATGTACAATTTTTATTCCATGATTAAACTATATCAGTGGTCGGTAAACTTATTAGCTAACAGAGCCAAATATGAACTATACAACGATTGAAATTTCTTTCGAGCCAAGTTTTTCAAACTTAAACATAAAGTTAAGGTACATTGATAATGGCACTTTTAAGTTGGCTTTTGCTTGAAAGGTCTTCAATCTGATTGAGGTAAGTTGCTGAGATTTAAGACCGAAAACCGAAGTCTGTGTGCGGGACACGAAGTTTCAATCGCACTGTATGTGATATTTTGTGGAAGAGCCACACTCAAGGAGCCAAAGAGACGCTGTTAGTCGACCACTAAAGTATACGATCACGACTGGTTTCGTTCAAGTAGAGAACATTTTCAAGTGTAATCGGTTGGAAATGTTCACAGGCTGAGCGAGGATTTATAGAACCGTGTATAACAAATTAGCTTACATGACAATTATTTTTTTTTATCATGAAAGTTAATCTATATATATAAAAGAAAGTGGGGTTTGTTACACCACGTATATCTCGAGAATAACAGCTCGGATTTTAATGATCTTTGTTTTATTAAATTCGTATCCGCCTAGAATAGCAGAATAAGCATTAAAACATCGGAAAAATATCACGGCAAAGAAATTATGAAGAAAATTAATATTCTCATACAGTTTTCAAATGGCGAACACCTTGAAATAATGAAAATGTCGTTTGTATGCAGATTTCATCCGCTAGGTGGCAATTTTTTCCAAAATTCATTTGTTTTTGCTTCTTTTGCATACGATTGACTTCTAAATAATTTTAAATTTAGAGTATGGATTAGAATAAAACAAATCGATGATATAATATGAAAACGAAATAAAATCGGATAATGTTGAAATAAGGTTATGTTTTTAATTAGGTATGATAAATTTTTTGACAAAAATATTACGCTGTTTGCTCGAACATTGCTCTACTTTGAGATGCCACGTTATTACACTTGGAAAGCTACATCGAAGAAATTTTAACGTCGAAAGCAAGGCGATGCGGTTCCTGCTCATCCGAATGACTACTGATGCTTTTGGACGCATGTACACAGTTCATCCGAAAAATGACGAATGCTTCTACTTGCATGTCAACAGCTCAATTTGCTTGAAAATGATATTCATTACAATCGCTGAAGAAATTGTTTCTGAATCTCCAAGTCAGATACGCACATTATTTTCTATCATTATTTTGACATGCTTCCCATCGAATCCCCGTGAACTGTGGAACAAGTACAAGGATGACATGTCGGAATACATTTTGCATCGAATTCGTGTCAGTTTGGGGAATCCCGATCTCGAGGTGAATGAAGAGATACATAACCAGGCTTTGCTTTAGACCGAAGACATGTGTTACCTCATGTGCGGCAGTTTGGTAGTCAAGTTAGGAATGCCAACGCCAGATCGTGGAATGAACGACGCTTTCAATCGAGAATTGGAACGTGATCGTGAATATGATCGAGATGCATTGAACCAATCAGTTTGAACGAATGTACCACTGTTGAACCCTCAACAGAAGGAAATTTACGATACGTTAATGAAGGTAATTGATGATGGAAATGGTGGCTTATTTTTCCTCGATGCGCCCGGTGGAGCTGGGAAGACATTCTTCATGTCATTGATTATGGCCACTGGTCATGCGAGATAAAAAAATCTATAGCAGTTTCTTCTTCTGGAATAGCAGCCACGTAGATAGATCAACCGCTGCCGATGAAATAAACGCTTGCCTCAAATAATTGACAAACATGCGAGTTGCATTGCTAAACGATCCATCTGCCGAAGATTTCTCCAAGCAATTGCTGACTATCTATTTATTCATTGTTCAAAATTAAAATTACAGTACATGACATAACAGCTGACGCCAATTCGCCATGTACTTGAAAAATATAATAAGACAAAATATAAAATAAAACTACATAATACATCAGAATCAAAATCAACATAAAAAATCAAGAAATAAAATAGTGAAATTTTACAAACAGTTCACAAATACTATCACTAAAAATGTCCACTTCTCTAGGCAATGCGTTGATCAATCTAACGGCCCTTGGAACTGGTGATTTAAACCTCTTAAGCGAGGTATAAGTTTTTAGAAATAAAAGTTTTTGCTCATAGTTACGCCCACGTAAGAATAAATTGGAAGCATGTAAATTAATAGTCATGAGAATTTGAGGATTATTAACTCGGCCCCGAAGGAGAAGAGAAAAATGATTTAAGCTTGAAAACGATCTTCGACTATCGTCGGTAACGACCGTGTTCCTGTTGACAAATCGAACAGATTGATTTCGTTTCCGCCGAATTTTAACAATTTCGTCTCAACGAAGGACGGCTTCATCAAAAAAATGTTCCCAAACGTCTAATCACAAAAATCACAATTGGTTGATTGAATGAGTAATTCTTGCAGCGAAGAACCAAGATGTGGATCATTTAAACTTCACAATTCAAAATCAAATCGTTGGTCCACTACATTCCTTCAAATCTAGCGAACTTTCGCAAGGTGCGCGAAACATTCTTGCGCAGACTGTACATATAACATATTCTTTCAACCAAAAAATAATTATTTCTGCTTCTCTATGATAGTGTCATCAGAAATAGTTTGTAGTATCGATCAAACTATTTTTTTTTTCGTTTATTAGAGATTCGCGCCGCAGCACACCCAGCATCGCCTCGCGGCACACCGCTTGCGGAGCACTGCTTTAAACGACTGAAAAACTGACATGCAATATTGCGAAACACTCACCAATGACCAAAGTTTTGGTAGCAAGTAAAATCATCACCTGGGATGAATGGACAATGGCGCACAAATGCGCATTGGAAGCACTCAATCAAAGTATGAAATATCTGTGCAATGACTCAAGATGTTTTATAGGCGCAACGATTCTACTATCTGGCGATTTCCACCAAACACTACCAGTCATTCCAAGATTTACCGCTTCCGATGAAATAAACGCTTACCTCAAATCACGACTCTGGCGCTATGTAAAGAATCTTCAGCTGACGACAAACATGCGAGTTGCATTGCTAAACGATCTATCTGCCGAAGCAATTGCTGACTATCGGTAACGGGGGTGTTCCTGTCGACGAATCGAACGGATTGATTTTGTTTCCGCCGAATTTTTGCAATTTCACTTCATTCAACAAAATGTTCCCGAACATCTCATCACAAAAATCCCAATTGGTTGAATGAACGAGCAATTCTTGCGGCAAAGAACAAAGATGTGGATCATTTAAACTTCACAATTCAAAATCAAATCGTTGGTCCACTGCATTCCTTTAAATCTATCGACCGTGTAACAAACGAAGACGAAGCAACCAACTATCCACCTTAATTTTTAAACTTATTGGATCTGCCTGGCTTGCCACCGCGCAATTTACAACTGAAGGTTGACTCGGTAGTCATCATGCTTCAAGTTATCAAGTTAACAGAACATTTATTCACTTTTAAGGTGTTCACTGTCAATACTTGGTGGAATGGCAATAAAATAAAAATAATAAAACATTTTTAGTACTTTTTCCACATACAATTTATTTGATCAGGACCGGTTTCGCTCATCGCGAGCATTATTAACTGATGATAATGCTCAGATGATAATAACTCAGTTTATAATGCTCGCGATGAGCGAAACCGGTCCTGATCAAATAAATTTTATTTAGTGGGAAAAGTACTAAAAATGTTTTATTATTCTTATTACAACATTTATTGATTCTGAGGCGGTACGAAGTTCGTCGGGTCAGCTAGTGGTTAATAAAAAAAAATTGAACTGTTCATTTTACTAACAACAAAACTGGTAATATAATTTGTAATAAGGGAGAAAAAAATTACAGAAATGATTTGTTAAATATCTTTGGTGAATATGCTCTCAAAAACAATGCATAAGTCGATTCTTGTGTTAGCTTTAAAATATACTTATGAAAATCCCCCCGCAAGCTTAAAGTATTATATAAACATGAATAACGTCAGATTGCGAAAAATGTTACGTAAACAAGCAGTGGTGAATAATGGATATATGTGTTTACGGAAAAAAAAATACTTATTTGTTCGTATTTATTTTTTGAGTGTAATATAAAGCTGGCATTATTTCAGGCGACTTGGTGGTCCTGAATATGCTAAATAGGTAGAGGATCAACGTAAAATCTTTGGTTACTAGATTACGATCCTTGTTTATAGCCGAGCTTCGCTATGATATTTTACACTTCTAAAGATCAACTGAAACTTGGAAGATTAATTTAGTCAGATATTCGAGAAAAAGAATAACGCATACAGTATAACTTTATAAGTGTATGCAATATGGTTATTAAAAACAGTAAAACATTTTTTTTAAATTAAGCAATTTGTTTTAATTAGGAAAAACCCAATATTTCTTTGCACTTATTTGCACTTTTATTTACCAAGATCAAGATCGTTTCCGCTCATGGCGAGCATTATCAACTGAAAAGAAATAGAATTTAACAGTGTTTTTAATACAAAACAAATTGAAATAAAAAGGTGTAATAAGCAATTGGCATTGGATTGATGGCTCACCATGAGCGAAACCGGTCCTGATCTTGGTAAATAAAAGTGGAAATAATCACAAAGGAATATTGTGTTTTTTTGCCTTTCCACCAAGTTTTGACAGTGAACACCCTTAAAGTGATTTTGTATTAAATTAAGGAAAAAATTAAAACATTCCCAAAATAAATTTGGAGGAATTATCGTTGCCTTTGCTAGATAGAGTAAACTTTGAGTGCAGCCATTTTGAAACTGTTCAAACTAAATAACTGTCATTTGTGAACATTTTTCTACATAAATTATTTATTATATAAAAAAAAATTTGATTACAATTTGAGACGATTAATAGAAGTAATGAAGCCCTCATAGTGTTTATAATCATAAGTTGGAACGAGAACACAAATAAGTACTGTATTTAAAAAAATAGGCATTTATTCAATTACCTGTAAGGCTAGCTGAACATAATAAAAAAATATATGAATAAAAACAATAATCCTTTGTACTTCATTCCACTTTATTTAATATGTCAGGACCGGTTTCGCTCATTGCGAGCATTGTCAACTGATGAATGCTCGCAATGAGCGAAACCGGTCCTGACATATTAAATAAAGTGGAATGAAGTACAAAGGATTATTGTTTTTATTAATATAAAGTGGAATGAAGTACAAAGGATTATTGTTTTTATTAATATAATGCCTTTCCACCAAGTATTGACAGTGAACACCCTAAAAGTGAAAAAAAATATATAAATACGAAATATTTACAAAGTAATTACCTGATTTATCAAAAAAAAAATCAATCAGTCTCCGAGTTCATCGAAAATAATGAATTTCTATTTTGATGTACATATTGAATAATAAATATAAATTGTTATAAAAAAGAATATTCTTTACGATAACAATATTATATACCGTACAAGTAATAATAAAATTACCGTAATTACAAAACATTCATGGGTCTTAAAATTCATATGAATTATATCGTCGGATAATATTAAATTACCAGTCATTCCGCGACATTTGTATTTATAATTAAAGGAATTACGCAACAAATACGAGCGACGATTTAAGGGTATAACATTAAATAAACAATACAATGTTCAGCTAAAGCTCAAAAGTCAGATGTGACGTAAAACTTAAAGCTATCTAAGGAGAAAACAGTGCTCGTAAACAAGCTTTCTGTAAACTTTAACGCTTGATCGATTCAGAGGCGTGCTTTTAGCTGGCTTAGCTATTGGTACGTATGATGGCCTAAGCCCGCGCTATAATATTCTATCCAGTAAAAGATTCACTCAACAGAAAACTTGCAGAAGAATTTCCAGTTAGTTTTCTGTGCTAAGGGTACCCACAAGACGATAAACTGTAAAAAATATGATAACTTTCTTATTCCACTTGTGTTACAAATTGTCACAAGTGTTTCGCTGCTATGAAAAGCATCGTCATATCTCCTATTTGAGATAATTCTTAAAGAGGTAAAACACGTGTCACATTTTGTAGCAAAACAAGTGGAATAACAAAGTTATTAAATTTAATATTTATACAAAATGAACTTCCATAATATCATCGCCAAATCCATAGAAGATATCTTAAAAAAATACGTCACAATATTGAAAGGCATGTTATTAGAACATTATCGTAGCTTTTTTATTAAAAGGCGAATTAGCGATAATATTTCACATTACCTACTCTATCAATGATCTGAAAAAATGAATGAATACACAAATGTACCATTCTTACACCACAATAATAGCAAGTGAGTGTTGCCTTTTAATATAAATCAATTTTTCTACTGAATGACTGCTACGCCTTTTTTAACAAAAAAAAAACGACAAAATGTAACATAATTTGACTTTAATTTCTTAATGCGGGTTCTTATTATTTATTTAAATCACGAACTTAGAGTATTTTGGGAGTTTGTAAAGATGTAGCTGTACTAGTAAAAATACTAGTAATACTTTATGGTATTAGTACTGTCCAATAAATAGCAAAGTGTAGCAACACTTAATGTTTAATTGTAGGAACAAAAAAATTACGCATTCCAAATGACTATGTTAAATGATACCTAATTTTATTTGTAATGTATTTTTAAAATACACCAAAGTGTTAATTTGTTCCTTGTTGATTTTTCCGCACACGATGGTGTGTTAATATATTATTATTATTAACATATAATATGACATAAAAATTTATTCAATTATTTTGAATTAAAGAAAAAGACAGTGAAATTATTAATTAAATATTCTACACAAAAATGAATGAATGTAGATATCTGAATTAACCTAAAACACGACACTTTATTTCTAGGATTTCTTAAACTAAATCGATAGCTTGTTAACTATCTTAGTAACTAAGACGAATTCGTAAAAAAATGAAAAACTTTTATATCACATAATCGTCAATTTATAGCAGTAATGCATACACTGTAGTAAAATGAACATACATTATAACAGCGGTCGGCAAACTTGTTGGGCTCACGGACCACTTAATTTACAATTTTATTGCAGGGGACCACTAACTGGACTTTTATGTTAAATATTACATATTGAAATAAAAGTGATCAAATGCGTCTAAAAATGCACAAGTTCACAAAATAATGTCAGATTTCTCTGCGGACCACCAAAATTTTCTCGCAAACCACACTTTGCCGATCGCTGCATTATAAGACAACCGCACGTGTCGTTAACAAAGACATTGACAAATGTCGTAAAATTTCCATGGTAACAATTCCCTTTCATATATTTTATTTTATTATGAACAAATAATTTAATATAAAATGTGGATAAAAAAAATGATAATTTTTGTAAGTTATAACATTTTATAATGTTCGAAAATTACTTCATGCTTTGGACGCCACTGAATCGATAACAGAAAATTCCACACAGTCAAAAATGTACGAGACGAGCGAAAACAACAGGTGTTTAAAATTGGTCCGTTAATTACTCATAAAGTTTGCTGGAGGTGAAATGATCAATGTGAAAACTACCCAAAGGACAAGCCGAATAATAACTGCGTATAATAATTATTATCAACAAATTCTAGTGTCCTGGAAGGAGGTGGGCCTACGATAACTCAGGAATTAGTTTATTAGAATATCACAACTCCGTGAATACATTGAATAGACAACTTGTAATTCGAAACTTTTGAAAGGAGTAAAGATATTTTGTCTAACTAACGAATGCCTGGGGGCAAAAGCACCCATCGCCACCCCTCAAGACCTGAAACTATTCTGTGGGGTTATATCCCGTTACCACACAACAGCGCACGCGGATAACATGATGCGTTGTGTCCAAATCTTTGTAGTAATGAAATTCTAGAAACGTATTCAATAAAGTAGAGGTAAAAATGAAAACATATTATATGCATGATTGAATTGGTTTTAACAAGATTAATTAAAATTATTATTAATAATAAGACGATACTTTCAATAGCTAATAATAATAATAATAATTATATACATCCATCTTAAAAGATAAAGTATATAAAAAAAAAACTAACTGCTGAACAATTTTGAACCTAACATAAAAACCTTTTTCCGAGTGTTAATTGAAAAATATATTTTTTTTGGATACCTGATGTATTTTTTAATTTCCTTTGTTGGTACACGTGTTACTTCTTTAATAATTGATGTTTTTTTTTTAAATTCGAATAATACATTTTATTTAAATTTGGCCTAAATAACTGTCTTTTACTTAACTTTTTCAAACACCGATTTATTAAGTGGATTTCACACTTCTTGGGGCGAGCTGAATTTTGATTTGGGTTTGTGGAAACGATAGTTTTTCTTTCCAATATAGTAATCATGTAAGAAAGTCTTTGGTGTTAATTTCGATTGGAAACGAAAACGAAGTATTCATTGAAACTTTTATTAAAAGCAGACATGCACAGCCTTTAGCATCTAGCTGGCCGCATAAAAACAAATTATGATGGGTTCGGGCCGTATAGAAAAAATAATTTAAGGTATGCTCAATCCTCTTTTACACGGGGGGTATGTTCCATGTAAATCAGACGTGCAAAAAAACCGCATATAAAAAATAAAGTGAATGATAGATTCCATTACATTATTTTGACCGTGTTATTTCGAAAACATGAAAATAAATAAACCATGCAACAAAAGATTATGAGTACTTGTTTTTAAAAATGTTTTTATCATAAAATATTTAGATAAACATGTTTTATTCAAAAATTAATGCGATCTTGGTCTTTGTATCGTATGTTCCACGTGGGCTCCGGTTGAGAACGCTGGTCTACATAACTAAACATTGTCAGACAATTTTATTATAATATCAGGATAGGCATTGACCATATATTACTATTTACTAATCGCACTGAAGGAATTGCTTTTCGAAATTAATATTGAAAATAATACAAATGACGACAAAGTTAAAATTTTCTGCCTATTACGGGTCGATATGTATTATATATGAATTTGATAACGCATATAGAAAAAATCGTTCACGAAAATTATGTAAGTAATATGTTTAATATTGGAGAATCTCTTTGACCACACCAGGTAATAATCAAAAATTACGGTTCACAATAGTATTCATTGGCAGTGTATGCGGTTGCTTTGTATGGAAATAAACGGTATTGTAAATGAATCTGCATATGTTTTGAATAACTCCCCGGAAGCTTTTGTATCATTAACATATTGTGCTTGTTACAACAATTTTGCAGTGACATTTTAAAGTACAAATAACCGCAGGCGATTAAACGCAACGATGAAATGAATTAATAATCGTTTCGCATAATAGGCGAATAAACATTTTATTACAAAGAGTAATGTTCAACGGTATTGGACAGATGTAATTATTAGTGAACGCTATTCAAACACATTATTCGGTCATATTTATATATTGTAAAACAGCACGTCCAGAAAAATAATTCACATTTGTGTTAAAGTTATTTTTGAAACAGCTTAAATCTATCATATCACGGGAAATCATACAACCAATGGATATGGGCGACATGGCTCACGAGTGTGAACATATTTGAAATGGTCAATAGTTTCGTTTATCTCGTGTCTTTTGTGAACACAAAGAAAGAGATTATTCTTCTACGGAGTTATACAAATAATTACAGATAAAACTCAGGATGTTGTAATTAAAACAATAAAATACTCATTTGTACTAATTCCGCTTTTATTCAGCAAGATCAAGACCGGTTTCGCTCACGACGAGCAATATCAACTGATGAGAGAATACAAGGTACAGGGCTATCTAAACGAAACAAAATAAGATAATGTATAAATAAAACTGTAACATTGTATTATCTTATCAGTTGAAAATGCTTGCCATGAGCGAAACCGGTCCTGATTTTATTAAATAAAAGAAGAATGAGTAAAAATTAGTATTTTTTCAAAATGTAATGCTTTTCTACCAAGTATTGATAGTCAACACTCTAGGACAGGGGTGGGGAACCTTTTATTATCTAAAGGCCACATTCATTTATCTGATTCAACATAAGGCCGCAGTAAATATTGAAAGGGAATTGAGCAGGGAGTCTTTGGCCGGAAACAGTTGCATGCCAATTTCTAAAGCACAGAAATTTGCGGATTTCACAAAATTACCAGCGCGGTACCTTTTTTTTTTAGCTCTTTCTTTCGTATCCAAAATCTTAGGAATTTACAAAAAAATAGCAGAATTGGTCGATCAAGTCAAAAGGCCGCACCAGAGTAGCCATAAAGCCGCAGGTTCCCCACGATTGCCCTAGGGCTTGTCGGTTTTCAACATGGTAGTTCAGTTTCAAATATTAGAATTAATATTCATTGTTTTTATTATTATTCAATTGAAACTGATTAAACGAGATGACATCAATGAATGCTTTAAAAATCAAACGACAATCGTACAACTGATTTCATATTGATTTATTTTGTTAACTGTTATAACTACTAAGATAAAAGTATTTTTAGTTATTGTACACGATAGCCTGATATATATTATGTAGCATTAAATAAATCAAAATAGTATTTCTGAATTACGTTATTTTTAACGATTACTTATCCAGAGCAAAATTATATCTGAAGGTATGTTTAAAAGGCAATTTATTTTAGTACGTTGACTTTAAAATAGCAGACTTATATTAAGTAAATTGAAATCGGTAATAAATTTAAGAAAGGTAGGAAAAATAAAAATTGCCTCGCTGAAGGCAAAAATATGGTGAAGTGGTTTATCGCTACCTACCCTATTTGATATATTTTACCTTATCAATTAAGGATCTAGAGACAGTCTTGCGGGGGAAGGTGGAGCTCGGAAACCTCTTTCTATAAAATGAGATCCAAGTAATTAATTAATTCACGGGTCAGCCTTGTCCTTTGTCGTTTCCTTCGTTAAATAATTTATTCGGCGTTGACTATAAAATATATTTTAAATTTCCGCGAAGCCGGCATAAAGAGAGTAAGGGTTTAATGAAAATTTTGCGGGTGTTGAACGACAATGGCACGAAATGACAGATGTTGACAGACAGCAAGGAATTGCAAAGAAATTAAGGTCAAAGTTTGATTCTTTATGGTTTAATAAAGCAATCACGCCGGGCTTGTACACAGATTTCGCGAAATAATGAAAGGCAATTTAATAGTTGAAATGTTAATTTTGCATAATAATTTTTAAAGGATCAGGCAGGCAGAAAACAGTTAAGAAACAACAAAATTCAAACTTTAAATAACTTTTCTTATCTTACAGATTACGTATGAAAAAAATTGTATTTATACGGACTCTCAATTTGGAAATCATCTCAAATCATATTTTTTTAGTTCAGCACCCATAAGGACCTTAATTTTAAAACCTACCTAAATACCATTATTGATTTTTTTCAAATTTTGATTCCAACTTGTTCTCTATTTCAATATCTACACAATCAATGAATTTTCGATTTCAAGACCTCTCTAAGCACAAAGAAAACGGGTTTAGTCTCAAAACCTACTGAAATCCAAAAAGCCTACAGCAGTTTTTTACACTTTGCCAACAATTTTGGAGTTGGATATGTTTTGAAACTAAGTAGCTCATTTGCTTCCATCGTTGTTATACAAGCCCTTAACTAAATGCACTAGATAAACTAGAAATTAAATGAATGACATCCGTTATAACCAACAACAAAAATTATCAATAAATCACCGTAGTTTTGAAACCATAATGTAATTAATTATAAATAATCACTTAAATTTTTGCTTTGAATACTCCCATATTTGTAATCGTCCCGATAAACACTTAAGTCAATTAAATAAATGTTAAACTATATTTTGTAATATACATATATTAGAATGTTAGGGTAGATGAGAAGTGGTACTATGTATGTATCTCTTAGAAGCCAGGGCAGGGCGTACGCCAAAATAGCTATCAATACATAATATTCGTAGAACAAAAATAATTTGACATTTTTTTACCTTTTTTTATTGTAAGTTACTCGTGTATTAGTCTGTAGTAGGTTTGGAGTGTTTGGACTAATGTGTCAGTAAAACAAAATAATCAAAAAACTCCCGACATAAGAGTATAAATAGACAAACATATTTTTCAATACTATTTAAACTTCGTGTATAGTTGCAAATAAGCCCAACAACATTTTTTAATGTGCTAGCTCAAACAGCTGTAAATGGCCGTTTATATGTATATCTACTGTGGAAAGGAAAAAGGACGTAACCCACACATATCAAATTTTACAGGAGGCGCTAAAACGTGTTTTGATGATTTTGTGACATATGCAAATTATGAATTACATTTGTGACATATGCTCGGAGACTTCTAAACTGGTGTTTAATTAACATAATCTAATATTAATTCAAGAAGTTGTCTAGCAAAAACCTTTATTTCAGTTTTTTTTTTCTTGGTTTCAATTTTTTAGAAGGTCATCCTTTTCAAGCTAAAATTAGACACTTATTAGGCATTTGCAGCTTCAACAAACGTGTATTAAGTTTGATACATTTTGATTTTCGACAAAAACCTGTTTCGAAAAAACTGTGGGTTACGTCCTTTTTCCTTTCCACAGTCGATATTATTCGGACTACAAAGTCAAAGAGTGGAAGGGTGATAATGTTATAAGATAAACATTGGGGCATTATACAGTTTTTGAAGAAGATCATGCGAGTAGTTATTTTGTGACGAAATGTGACAATAGGGGATAGGGTGTAAAAACACTGAAAACCATCACGCAACAGAGTAATGGGCAGATTTTGAGATAGCTATAAAAAAACGTTTATAAAATGAGACATACAGTCACAGGCACAGACAAACACAAACATTATTTTACTAGCCATAAAATTTGTCTCTGAATGTGCTTTATTTTGTAAAATATGTTAAAAGCAATTATTTAAAAAAAAACATTGAAAACTAAAAAAACATATCGAAAAAAGTAATTTCTTTCATGTATCACGAATTCCCAATATTGGTAATCCAGTGAATTAATTAGAGAATCCATTTAATTAAAAGATCAATTGATTCCCTTTGGAGTTTTTTTGTGCGTTGTAAACCCAAATTTGAGTGCCCGATATTTAGCATGGGTAAAAATTTCCGCCAACAAAAATAAACAGAAAAAATCTTTTGCCTTGTCGATTTTATAAATTCGCTGTATCGTATTAATTCTCATGTATAAATGGATTTATGAAACACGTAACGACTGTGTATACTTAGTATTTAGGGACTACGTTTCGGTTTTTTTGCTCGGATCCTGTGTTTAAATTTTGTTTTATTTTATAATGGCTGTAAATTTGCATAAGGAATTCATATTTGTATATTATTTTGAGCGCCGTTCTTCTTTGCGTATGTATACATTTTTGTAAGATAAATTACGGTTAATTTGAATCGGAAATATAAAACTAACCAAGATAACTTTATAGATGTTACTGAATTTCTGCACGTCTCAATAATTAACTGATATACGAATATTTCAGATAATGAATAGCATGAAAGTTCATTGTCAATCTTTGTACGATAATATTAATAATTTAAAAATCGGTACATACTACAAGGCATTAATAGATTTACGCTGGATACATTGAATTTAAAAACCGTTTGCAGCGTGTATTTAAAAAGAACCGTAAGTGGTAATTAATAACTCATCGAATTCAGATGTAATAATTAATTGTCACTAAGCAAAACCAGATCTGGTCATACTCTACAATATTATATATTTTATTTTAAATATAATATCCTTACGTTATATTTTTATTTTGATACAACTGATACTGTCTTATTTGACTAAGCAAAATTATTTATACAAGCTGTAAGCCCAGCCCGTTGACCTCAACGGGGGGATTTTTGTTGCATTTTAAAGTACTAAGTATTTAGTAGTTAGTTTTTGAGTAAGCACTGGCGTGAAAAATAAATTACAATACCTATTTATTGAATAAGCCAGAAAATTTAAGCGTAATTAATTATCTAAATAGATTAGAGGGGACCGTCTTTCTTGACGTCATCGAAAAGGCGAAATCGGAAATCGGGGACAATCATACGGACGGACGGACATTACCGACTATTATTATTTATATTATTTTTCTATTTTTTAAATTTAATAAGTTCAATATCTTATTTCATTTATAAATAAAAAATGATAATTCCATATTATTTAGCCATTTTGAAATATAATACTGTGTATTAGGTAAAGTAAAAATAAATTGTAGTGATTTCTTTCTTGAAAATAATTTAGAAATGTAATTCATTCAAATCGCACGAAAAATAATAAAATATTAATTTGGAACAAAAAAAACATTTCAAGGAATTTATTTTGAAAAAGTAAAACTTTTTTATACACGAACAAAGGCAAGAAACGAAAAAAAATCTGACACGAAATCTTCTTAAAATAAAAATACAAATATAATATCGAACCTGTATCATTATTATATCATTAAACAAACCATTGGCTTAATAATTTGGAAAATGGTACAATATGGTTTGTATTTTCCCAAAATGATAAGCGCCGAGCGTTACAAAGAAAAGTCGCAACGAAGTAAACACCGTTCTGTCAAATTGTTGTCGCTTCTGAAGCTCCCTAATCTACAATGACTGACTGCAGTTTTCAGATTAATTTGGAGCCGGAAGCAAAGCCCCACATAATAGGCACGTACCCAACTGAAACAAAACATTCGAGAAAGTTCTTTGATCTTTGGGGCTGAGCCAATGACTTTAAAGGCGTGGTTCATTGTGCAGGGTGACCGAAGACTCTTCACTAGCTAGTCCGGGTTTATCCCCATGTTCTTTTGTTTTCCTTCTTGTTTCGTGGGAAATTACTTTTCCTCTCGATTTTCGTACCGGGATTTGTGAAAAAAAGCCTGGAATAATTTATATGGCAAAGGATTAAATATACAGGGATAGAATGAAAACAAATAGGCCCATTTGTGAAAAACGTGTTTAATATAATTCTTCGCTCTGGGATGTAGTGAATTATTTTTTTACATCAATTATACCTGAATTCGGCGAAGTGAAAGATTAATAAACGGAGCCTGTATTTTTCAAAAATAAAAATGTAAGTTAAACAACGTAATAAAAATGAAGTTAAGCTATAATAAAAAATGGACTTTCTTATACAGAATATTTGAAAACTCCATTTGCAATAAATCTTTAATTATTAAAAAAATACGTTAATTAAATTTTTGAAAATTTGAATCTATTCGAATGTGTAAAACTTGTCAAATGATTCTTTGTACATGTTTTTAAAATGACATTGATATATGATTTTAAATGTCAAATTTTGTCCGTGTCGCATATTGGAGGAGAGAACGAAAAATATAGGGTACGTTTACCCTACGAAACCTTAAGTAAAGGGACGACGGATCTATGAGGGTGCGCCATGTCATTTGTTGCCCCGGGCAAAGGTTTTATTATTCATGTCCGGGCGCAATCTGTTATCTTACATAAGATTATTAAGACACCATAAATAGTCAGGATTTCAGATATCTATTATTATCTTTTGTTTGTGTTGTGTGGAATTATAATACGTCAAGTATTCACAAAATAGATAAGTAATAAAATAGTTCTTAGAGAGACAACCTGAATAAAAATGCAGAGAAAAAGTTAAATTTAGCGAGTTGAAAATTTTCGCGAAATCATTTTCATTTACTGGTACAACCAATTTGTTATAAGGCAACAATAGCAAAGATTTTAGTAAAACCAATGGTCGTGACATCGAAATGGCTATCAACTATATATTCTATAATTTTTGAGATTGAATACTTTTATTACAAAATTGTTTTCAATAAAAAGTTCGTTTATATTATTTTATCAGCGCTCTTGGGGCATCCAAAACACATGTCCAAGCCAAGCCCGGAAAATATGTATATTTTAGTTTTGGGAGTGTAGTTTCAGATGGTATGGGTATATTTGAGAATGCAATACGGCAAAAATTCGTGTCACTAACAAATAGTAATTGTTAACGATAGCAAATATATAAAGTTATAGATAATAGTCTGACAATATCATACGCTTAGTATTGGGCGAAAACATGGTTTATTCATATTAAGCAGACAAAAAAAGAAGTTTTAAAAAGATGTTTTTTAAATTAATAATGAATAAAGAAGTCAAAAGAAAAGACACAAATGACAGTAATAAAATTGAATAATAATGATTAAATACTATCATTTTAATAACCAAAAAAGAAAAATGAGCAGATATTCTTTTGATATTATAATGAATTGACGCAAGAGCAAATTTTCGCAAGTCACGACATCATTCACTGACTTCTAACGTCGCAGTACATCCCCACTTTATTAAAAGATTTTTCGAAAACAAAGGCATGACTCGTTTGGCGAATTCTAATTTCCTTGTTAAAGGTTGCAAAGAAAACCTTTTCGCAGTAAATTAGCACTAGGGGATATGGCTGGAAAAATGAAAACTAGGAAAAACAAATGCTTTTTTTATACATCCTTTGTGATTAATTAACGAAAAATCGCTTTGAAATTTAAGTTTTTGTTTTCTTGGAGTTACTCAACAATTTAAATTTGATAAAAAATTGCGTCATGGAGTTTCTGGAAGTACTTGTCACTAACGACCCATGATGAATTGAGTGCCTGGAGATGTAAATAAGCAAAACAGACAAGAAATTTGATAAATAATTATGGTTCAAAAATCTGAAAACATTGTTTTTTTATTGTATGCATCAAAAACCACCAGTTTTTTTCAATTTCTCCATAAAAGTCATGCCCGCGACTAGTGTCGAGCATATGGGATAAAATAGCAGTCATCGTTTAGTTGTTTAACTCCCATCCCCCCGTTTTAGGTAGGGGGATAGAATTATGGAGCTGGGGCAGAACTAGAAGTTAGATATGAATCGTTCAAACTATGTACATTCTCACAAATTTTGTCATTAACGACCCGGGTTTCGCCTTTCGGCATCTTCAGGCATTCAAGTGCACGGATGAACTTGAACTGACGCTTAGCAAATGAAAGTTTCGTGTTATATATAAGATATAAATGCATCACTGAGTCCAAAGCCACTGCTGGCGAAAAGAATGAGCCCATGGGAATGCCAACATTAGATACATTAGATACATTGCAATCTATAGATATAGATTGCAATGCTCTTGTTGTACAAAGTTTTATATCGGCAAAACAGAAAGAACACTAAACATTCGGGTTTTAGAACATATGGCAGCCTTTAGATTGAAAAAAGACACGTCTACTTTTGCTAATCACTTAATATTGGAAGGACACGTGTTCAATCAGGAACAAGGGATAAAAATGTTACACCCAAATACGGACAGTAAATAAGCTCTTTTTCCAAGAAATTTTAGAAATCAACAAAGCACAGATCCAAAATCTTCCGATTTTAAACGAAATATCAAATTTTCCCACATCTCCACTTCTATACCCTATATAACCATAAAATCATATAATCATAAAACCTTTGCCGACAAACAAATTATATAATTCTTGAAACTGGTCACTAGTCAAATCTGTTGGCATTCCCATGGGCTCATTCTTTTCGCCAGCAGTGGCTTTGGACTCAGTGATGCATTTATATCTTATATATAACACGAAACTTTCATTTGCTAAGCGTCAGTTCAAGTTCATCCGTGCACTTGAATGCCTGAAGATGCCGAAAGGCGAAACCCGGGTCGTTAATGACAAAATTTGTGAGAATGTACATAGTTTGAACGATTCAAATTTAATATTGAAATTCCACCAAGCACCTTCAGTCGAAATCTTAAATTAGAAGTTAGATAATTGCTCTAGATATGAATTGTTTTTATGATATGATAAGTGTAAAAGAATGAAGAGATTAGAGACATACATGCTTTCGAACACAAGTCCATAAATTAATTAAACCGTAATTTAATACAATCATCTTTTTTTTGCACGCTAGGTACGCTCTACTCAACATCGTGTAAAAAGAATAATATAATGCATAATTGGAGTTTGTTTTTTTTTTCATTAAAAAAAATATTTGTGAAGAAAATCATGTCAAAAAGCTATTAATGTAAACGCAACAAGATGTATTTTAATTTTAAAAAATCTAGCTTGATACTCGCACATTTATGAGCAACTGGACGTAAATCGATTTCATTGCTAGAAATTTCGTGACACGTCTAACGTGTTGGAGTCTAATGAGTATTCTTGTTTGTTATTATCGTCCTGTTTTGTTGAATTTATTGTTATTAGAAAATCAAATATTTGTGTTTTTAGGAATCTTGCATGAACAAATAAATCGTGTAAAAATACAATATTGGTTATTTTTAGTGGACCGTGTATTTCAAACCCGTATTAAAAAGATGGATATACTTTGGTCACAGGAGCCGAAAACAACAACGTGGAACACTAATGACTTTTAGGGTGTTCACTGTCAATACTTGGTGGAAAGGCATTTTATAATAATAAAAACACAATATTCTTTTGTAATTTATTTCACTTTATTTAAAAGGTCAGGATAGGTTTCGCTCATTGCGAGCATACTCAACTGATAAAAAAAATATATAAACAGTGCTATTTACACAAAAATAAATTTAAATAAAAAGGTGTAAACAACAATTGACATTGAAAAGATTTTACAAATTTAAGTATAAGTGACTATAATTACACAAAATTAAAATGTTTTAACACCTTTAACATATAACTAAAAAATCATCAAAGATTAAAACATTTTAAGTGGTGACTGATACCCGGGATTGTAAAAAAATCGTCATGTACTTTCGATGGATTCGGCGGTAACTTTGTGGAAGTTCATTTTAATATAAAATAAAATAACTTAAGATTATTCCACGTATTGTGTAACAAACTGTAACACGTGTTTTGCCTCTTTCAGAGGCATCCTCAGACAATTACTTTCGCAAATGCAAAGAGGCGAAACACGTGTCACAGTTTTTTACATAATACGTGGAATAATCTAAGTTATTTTATATTCGTGATGTAAATTGGTTAAAATTCAGATGTGGATATCTAATCATTAATTACGACATTAAGTGATGATGCTGATTACTTATAATTTGATGCTGATTACTTATAATTAGTAAAGAGCCGTATCTCTTTTTCTTTTCTCTCGTCACGAGTGTTGGGAGGTACTCGTGTTCAAGTGACGCCCGTTAAAATGTAGTTAACCTCGTACAATCAGTGCGGCGTTTGTGCTTTCTAAAAGCTTCAAAGAAATCCTTCAAAGAATTTCTAAACAACCTTCGAAGCTCTCGCATTAAGCACACGTAAACGCTAAAACACTTCGTTTCGTGAAAAAACAATTCCCTTCGGAATATTAAAGGGCGCGTTTTCCCCCCACCTAAATATAAGGGTGCAGAGAGCGGTAATGGTAGTGGGGACTATAAGCGGATAATGATTTATATGGAATAAAAGCGGACGGTGTTTGCTGTGAATTTTTTGAAGCAGGTTAATTTTTAATGGTGTGTGAAGGTAAATCGATGATTTTTGAATAATCGCATAGAAAAACATGGCGAGTAACTATAGGCCTAATACAACTACAGCATAATGTGTATACATACTTAACGGTGAAACAGTTGTATAATAAATTATGAGATTAAGAGTTTCCGTGTTCTGGGAAAATTATTATAAAAGAGAAAGTGTAAATAATGTTCAATCGTTTTATTAAAAAATAGAAAACGGTTTTGTGTAATAACGATGTAACAGTAAAAATACACACACGAGGAAAGAAAAATAAATATAGCGTTCTACGTAGGGCGTCGAGTCCAGGACCCTCTTGATAATCCCGAGATTTCGGAATTTAAATTTTTTCAATCCCATTCACTATTAAATCGTAGAAAAGTTCGGGATTTAACAGATTTCTAAAAAAAATGTCACTGATCGATTTAAAAAACAAAACTTTGCGCAATTTCTGAAATTAAAAAATATGCGATCTTCTTTTAGCTCTTTTGGGTGTTAAAACAATTTTGTCTGCATGCCGAATTCAAAAACCCAGAAATTTGAAGATTTTCCAAAATGACAAAAAAATCGAACCTTTTTTTAGGTCTCACGCGGGTTTCAACAATTTCCAAGAATTTTGCTCTTTTTATCCTCAATCGCAAAAATCCCGAGATTGTGGCAGTACTAATCCACGGACTTCGGGATTAAAAAAATGGACGGAAACACGGAATTGAATGCCCTTGTTGTATTTTCATTTCAAGAAAGGTTGTTAGATGCCTTACCAAGCTATCGATATGAACGAAGGACCAATGGATTTACGACTATGCTACGTACACATTTAGTATCATTGTAAACAATCCCTCAGTTATTGCTATATTGTATTTCGCAATAATTATTTCCGGTTAATGAAATATTGAGAGAAAGAAGATTACGATTAACTGGTGATTTAATTATCTACGAGGCATTCAGAGCTCTTCAGAAGATGTCCGAAGTATCATTATTTGGACTTCATCCCTGGATCGCCATTAAAGCAGATTAACTTAAGACATTAAGGATATGTAAGACCGTATGGCGTGTAGAGACTTGACATATTTACACCATCGTCAAACAGGAGAAAAATACCAAAAAAATAAAGCTTGTTTAATTAACCAATTTGTATTGCATTTCAATGTGTGATTAAGTTTTTTTGACATTTTCAAAAAGATAATTTTGTTTGTTGTTTAAATAATGAAATAACTTAGTAAATTTTCGAGAATAATTTAACATACATATAAGAAAATTAAGGTAAAAACCAATTCAGCAAAAAATACTGTCATTACATATATGAAAATAAATTAAAGAATGACGTAGGTGTATCGCAAATCAACGATAATATATAGTGATAAAAGCACAATATTCCTTTGTACTTTATTCCACTTTATTTTTTTAAAAAAAGGTCAGGAACAGTTCCGCTCATTGCGAGAATTTTCAACTGATAATTCTTGCAATGAGCGAAACCGGTTCTGACCTTTTTAAAAAATAAAGCGGAATAAAGTACAAAGGAATATTGTGTTTTTATTAATATAATACGTTTCCTCCAAGTATTGACATTGAACAACCTAAAAGTAATAAATCGACTAGTATTATCAATACTCCTATAAGAACTTGAGAATATTCATTCAGTAAAAGCAAGAAGGCTGCAAAAATCAGACAAGCAAGCTGAAAAGAGGAAGTCACTTATCATGCGCAGAATGATGAAAGGGATTAAAAAGAAAATCAACTCCTGATAAAGCAGTCTGGTGATCTAGTGAGACTGGTCTAAAACAGAGAAATTTGAATCGTTCAAATTTAATATTGAAATTACACCAAGCACCTTCAGTCGAAATCTTAAATTAAAACAGCGAAATTTGGTCACCCATCTTTGATGAAAGACGACAAGCAGATTCATATCTTTCGGTACCTAAATTAAAATGCGGACTAGTATTTTTTCGTAACTTCTTCCTGCAAAATTATTTTTCCCTTGGTTTATTTTTAGGCCCACGTAATTTTCATGATGCTTTTGTGTGCGCTTATTTCTGTCATAGATTTTTTCCGCGCCGCTGCTAGAGATGTTTTCACGTCAAAAAACGTAATACGCTGTCATATTCCCGTCATGATAAATATTCAGTGAACCAACGTTGCAAAATGAAGTGCGTATGGTTATGTAAATGAAACGGAGACGAACTTGAATCGATATGATGTTTTTTCTCCATTCGCCATCACTAAAATAATAATTTACATACTTCTATGGCGCATTGACAATCATCGCCACGAGTTTTCATTTCTGTAGGTGGATCTGATTTTTTATTCAAGAAAAGGCGACGTTTTCGAAATTATATCCATTTTTCTCAAACAAATTTAGTCATGAATAATGTAGGTTTATGAAAAACGAACACTTAACTATTATATAATATGACGTGTTATCATATATACATAAGGCATTGTTTGGAAGTCGCAAAGTGATAGAGACTCGGTAGTAAACGATTATTTAACGTTTATGTTGAAGTGATTTATTATTCGTTATATCTGTATTTAAATTATATACAACGACACCTGCGAGCGACAAATAAAATATTTATTAAGGCATTAGTAAGAAGTCGGTTGTCGGACAAAATCGTAGGGATGGTCGCCAGCGACCAATAAATAATTTTCCTATAATGATATATCTATATATATTTAGATTTAATTTGAAAAGTGTATTTTTAATTTATTTTTCATTTAAATCAGTTTTTAAATGCAGGAAGTAGAGTTCTAAATTCGTTATGAAATTCAAACGTAGACATCTTCATTGAATTGAGAATATAAATTAACAAATTTGTGTTTCAGGTAATATTCTTACCAAAAACGATTATTTACAAAACGCGTGCAACGTAAATATAGTAAGTTGTTATATTACTTTTATCAAAGATAACATTTTCCACTTGTATTTAATATCGACTGTGGAAAGGAAAAATGACATAACCCACAGTTTTTTCAAAACAGATTTTTCCGATAATTACAATGTATAAAAATACATGTTATATCAAAAGAATGCAAGCTGCAAATGCCGAATTAGTATCTAAATTTATCTTTAAAGTTTGAAAAAAAAAGCTTGTAAAAACTTTTAACCAAGAAAAACGACTGAAATAAAGGTTTTTCCTAGACAATTTACTTAATCAATATTAAATTATGGCAATTAATTACCAGTTTAAATATGGCATATTTACATATGGACCAAAATCATCAAAACATGTTTTTTTTGTGCCTCCTGTAAAATTTGATATGTGTGGGTTATGTCCTTTTTCCTTTCCACAGTCAATATGGAGTCAAATCAGACAATATAATAAAAAGTAAGAAAACACTTTTATTTTGCTAAACAAACTTTTTAAAATTATTAACAAACTAGAATATATACGAGAATAATATGAGATTTTACCTGTAGTACATGAGACAAACAAGAGCGTGAAGGAGGAGATTCAGCAGATGATAGCCCGCAGGCTGTAAGCCGTGGAGCATGTAGTTCCATCTGAACGTCACTACGGTTAGAGGCCGATATGACTTATGGCTTTGTTCCTGGAAAAGAATAAAACACAATAAGAATTCAGAATATATTGTCAGATAACAATGTACATAAAATGAACAAAGAGCAGTGTATGTTTCTTAAAAGCTATTATTTAATTCATAAGATATCGCACATATCTTCTTATGAAGTTATGAATAGGGTCGTTGATTATTCGACCGTGATTATATGTGTGTTCAAAACCTTTTCTATTAAAGAAACCACGTTGTAAAATACATATTTTTTAGTCTACTCTGTAAATGCATTGCTTCCATATTTGATTTTGATTTCTTAAAATATTTTTCGTTCAATTTCACGGTATCAAATATTATAGAAAAGAAAACAATGACAGATGAATGGAATGAAAATTGACTTTAAATGTTTATAACCATAATACGTCAGAATATTTAAAATAATCGAAATGGTTTTTTTCATAACTAACTTAACATAATATACAGTGAGGTTAACGTTGATTATAATTTACACAAATCAGCATTTTTATTAATTTATTATAAATGGTTATTTGACAGATTGCCGATGATTCAACGTATTTTCTATGTATTTAACAATAAAATTTAATAAAACAGTCTGATATACAATCCAAAATAAGTAAGAACAATGATTCTTCACGGAAAAGTGTAGTGCTAATCTAAAATTGCAGAATTGAAAACGGGTTTCTCAGACCAAGAAGCTGATTTATACTATTGTTGATAATGACTGCTTCACAGTAAAGAGGCGGATTCTTTGACCCTCAAAACCTATGTGACAAAAATAGAATTATACAAACTGAACATTAATCATTCAGCATACCCAACAAATGGCTATCAAAAACGATAATCCTATATTGGATATTAACACGATTATACCAAGTAGCATTTGTACGCAAGGATGGACTATCGTCTATAATTATGTTTCCCATCACTGTTTTAATTTAAGATATTAATTAAGTTTGATAGTCTATAATAACACCAGCATTGATAAACGTAATTATTGTACATTCGAGTAATACGATTTTAGGTTTATATTATTTCATGAAGCTTAAAGAACTGCTGTTTTTCTGAGAAGAATTTTATTCAAAATTAACGAAGAATAATTTATGATTTCGACTGAAGGTGCTTGACGGAATTTCAATATTAAATTTGAATCGTTCAAATTATGTACAATCAAACAAATTTTGTCACTAACGACCCGGGTTTCGCCTTTCGGCATCTTCAGGCGTTCAAGTGCACGGATGAACTTGAACTGACGCTTAGTAAATGAATGTTTCGTGTTTATAAAAGAAATAAATGTATCATTGAGCTTAAAGCCATTTCTGGCGAAAAGGATTAGCCCATGGGAATGCCCACAGATTTGAATGGTGAGTAGTTTTAAAAAACAACAACAATACCTGTTTTGCTGCAGTGTTTTTTTTTTAAATAGTTGGTAGTGCTAAAATTAAATAAACAAATAAACGAAGTAACATTTTTATGAACAGCGTATGATAAAACTATAATAAATTCGTTAATTAAGCAAAAAGTTTACTGCGAATTTGATGAAGCCATATGAAATTTATACACAAATATAAGATACTAACAAATTATTTAATTTAATCTACGTATTTAATTAATGTAGTTTTTACTTATTCACCGTATAGATTTTAATTGAATATAACCTAAAATAAACTCACAGAGAAACTAGAGAGTTTTTTTTTTTTTGAAAAATCAACATTTGATATTGATTGATCTTACCAGGAATAAAGTAAGTAAGTAAGTAAGAATAGAACATTTTAATCAGCAGCGTGAGTGAGTAAAAAATACTGATATTTTCTGTAATAGTTACAGAATATCGATTGGATGACCAAAAACTATCCGGCGCAAATAATCATCAAGAGGGGTTCACAGATCAAAGAGATTAAACGATTAAAATATTCACCGCCACAGCTCACATATTTCATGAATAAATTAAAAACTTTACCGTCCTATTAATTCGTTAGTTATTAATGTTTAAATTTGCCTTTTTAATGAAAATATCCACGCCCACTGCAAGGCTCGGCAGATTTTAACAAAATAATCCTCGAGTTAGGTACTTATTTAATTTATTTTACACATTTACTAGGGGGGGGGGGGATTTAAATTATGGAAATGTCGCCTTGTAATATTAAGAATCTGGAAAACGTGATTTGGTTATTAATTTCAAAACAATTAGTATCCGCTTAGTTTGAACTATGGAATTAATGTAAGATTTTGAGGGGTTGTAATAAAAGCTCCTTCCAAACAAAAGGTTTTATTGAAGTTCAACCTAAAGCCTAAGTTGATTATACTTTTTATATTACAAAATATAGGAATATGCTAAAAAGCTACAATTAAAATAAGCGTTTATAATAATGAAAACCGAAAGAAAACATTTAAATATTTTATATCGTTTAAATTCAACTCTTTACTGAAAGATGTTTTATTCGGTACGGCATATTCTATATAGCGTATGTGTAATTTGTAAAGTTGTTTGTTAAGCCTTGTATATGCATATAGGCAAAATAGGTAATTCAATCAGCTTCGACATCTACGTTTAATTAGAAATGAATTAATAGTAAAGTTAGACAGTTTGACGTATACATGGCAAGGCTTTGTGGCACTGCTATAATACAGCCAAGTCGAAACAACGCCGTCCAAACACGTCTCAAAGCTTTCGTCCTGTTGACGCAGCCTGCCAATCTGATGCTTAATATATTATCATATTATTACACGTGAGGGTGGGAATTTGGGTCAAAAGAGAAGCATTACAGTAAAGTTACTCTAGGCGCGAACTCCTACTAAGTCAGTACAGCTAGTGTATTAACTTGGTAGATTGCATATTCCATAACGAGGTGTTGGATAACTGAGTTGACATTCACATAAATATGTTATATTTATATACAATCGATTCCACTCTGTTTGGACACATCAGGAGAAGAGAAATAATATTCAAAGAAGCCATACTTTCAAACAATTCATGATCCAATTATGTACAAGGAATTATCTGTTTATAGAATACATCGGACTGTTACAGATATATATATTTTTTTGTAGACTAGCTACTTCCCGGCAAGCATTGCAATGCCACTCAAAGAAATAAAGCGTTCTAATTGTGTTTATTGAAGTGCATGTCTCTTTGACAATTGACGTTTGCTGCCGATTTTCTATGGTACGACACACGTGCCACTTACTGTAAGTTAAATGTACTATAACCTTCGCGGAAGTGCATGCAAAACGTGATGATGAAATGAACTGTATGGCAGACATACAAATATTGATTTTAATACATTATATAAAACCTACTGTAAGTTAATTTTACTATGCCTTCCCGGAAATGCATGCAAAACGTTTTATTGCAATCGGATGAGCGGTGTGGCAATGCATAAAATACGAACAAACAAACACACATTTTTTATATATTAGATTCAATAGTTCGAACTATGTAGTTGCTATTCAAAATGTTATTATTTCAAAATATACTTTGTTTGAATTGTTCATATTTTAAACATCTAGAAACGTTTTGTTACCAACGACCCGGGTTTTGCATTTGTGCAATTGAGAGCCTGAAGATGCTGAATTTTATTATCAAATTTGAACGACTCAAATTTAATAGTATCCTTTTTTTATTTTATCAAAATAACAATGAGTCGGCGTGTATTGTAAATGTTTCACGGCCTATGTTGGTAACAATCTTTATCTAAAAAGGTTTTCTCGTTGAGTAAAGCTAAAAACAAGCTTTGTTAGCAAGAAACTATTTGTTCACATAGTTAATTAAACAAATAACAATATAACGAAGGAAAACGTAAATTTGTAACACAATCAGTGGCTTAACAAATAAAAAAATATTATTTTTACTCGCCGTCCAATCCATCGAACAAATTATTTTGACATGTTAAAATAAAACCATAACGGTGTCCTCATGAAGATTGGATTTAAGGTTACTAAGTTTAACTCAGTATAATATAAGTTTTACTAAGCCCCTGGACAAATACTTAATAAGTTGAAATATTTTTAAAACTAGTTTTAGAAGAAGTTCTCAGGTCTTTTTATGATTCTTTAAGCTATTACAAAGTTTGCTAATGGTTTAAAGTTCGAAAAGCCTTCAAAGAGCACTAAGATTATACAATTTAAAAGAAAAGCTGATTTGGATTATATTTAGTTAATCTGCTTTCGGTTTTCACAAGAGGTTTTAGCCAATTCCGCTGAGTTCGAATCCCTGAACGGAATTTTGAAACCTTGAGCCCGAAATACTGATTTATTTTAATACTTTTATTCCTTTCTATCACCACATCTATTTCGAAAAATGGGGTGGAGAGAGATTGAAAGATGAGTTAGTATTTAACCGGATCCTTGTTTCTTCTCTCCTTTTGGAGATGTTGAACAATTGACTCACAATCAGGAGTAGTAAGACAGGTCATTTTAATGAATGTCCTCTTCGATATTAAAAATCTAAAAGCGCGTGACTTTTTGACGAAAATTAAAACGCTATGTTTGTAATAATATTCTGTAAGACTTCACAATACAATTTTTTTTATTACATGTTTTATTTTTAAAAAGATTTTTTTCGACATTTTTTTTTGTTATGTAGTTTTTGAATAAGTATATTATTGAAAGAGTTTTTGTCCTGAGTTTTTGGTCAACTGATTATGTTTTTCTAAGAGAAACTGCCAGACCCATAAGATTGTATTGCACAAACGTCGCATTACTGGAGAGTGGCCGAAGCTAGACACATCCCATAGGTGTTAACACCGCCTTGAGGTACGGGGAAAATTCACTCACTGGTCTATAATTCATAAAGGCTTCGTCGGGCAATGTGAGGCAACCTTTCTCAAACATTAAATGAGTACCTACAAAGGTATATTGTTCGAGTCACATACTTTGCGAGATTCGGCTCGTTTTAATTTTTCAACGCCAAAGATATTTACACTTTACAAGTTATTTAAGATGACTGTGGTGAAGGTTATTTCAACAGAATTCGCAAAATGTTCATAACATTAGATTAGAACAATGACTTGGGATATAAAAACTTACGGTTTTATTATCAAGATTTTTTGAAAATGATATGTTTTAAAAATAATATAAAAACAGTTTAGTATCGAACGTGTGTTTTCAATTGAAACTTTTCTCAAGAGCGAAATGAAAATAAAATCTTACTGAACATTTTCTGATCGTAGTGATACATTTTACTTTATTATTTTTTCTTTTTTTTTTAGCAATACTTCGTATTTAAAATCACCAACGCGTGTTTCCCTCTCAATAAAAAAAATATAAAACAAAATTATTCAAATAAAAATATAACTTCGTCAAGGTTTTTTGCTGATGCTACGCTAAAATGTTCAAAAGGATATTCTCAGCAAATTAGTAGTCAAAAAAACTATTTTTGGTCACTGTGCTCACAAAGCTTTTATCAATTCTCGTAAGCAATTATATTTAAAAATAAAACACTTTTGTGTACTGATTCTAAATTTAATAATAAATATCAGGACCAATTCCATTTATAATAACTTTTTTATGTTTCTTTTGCTTGCATTTTTTTTTGTTAAATCTTTTACTCAATTTTATATAAATAGCTCGTGTTGATTTATATTTTGATTATTTGATAATGCTCGTGATGAGCGCAACTGGTTCTTATTTAAATTAAAAATGTAGAATTAATTTAAAAATTACATTATTTCAATATACATTTTTTTAAATTTTTTTATACAAAACTTATTTCATTTACCATTTATTGTGAAAAGATATCGAAAAGTATCTATCAGGCGGACAGGAGAAGCGAATCGTAAAAGTAAGATAATATCATTAAATAAAAAAAGTAAATTTGAACTTTAAATACAATATGACTGCAAAAAATATGGTGGCATTTATTTATTTTATTAAATATAACGATACGGAAGTAGAAAAATAAAAAAAATAAAGGTGAGAAACATGTTGATTAGCGAAAATATATCGGTCAGCTTAGCAAAAAGTATCAGGCGTCCAGAGCGTACAGAAGGGGTAAGCCTTACGTCGTTTATCATTGTGTGCCGCCAGATACTGGTGACCGCGTGCCACAGTTCCCTCTAGGGGACCACAACAAGGAAATGATTACCCGGCGGTTGCCTGACCTTCTGAGACCCTGGGACACCCACTCCGAACACTACACAATGGAGCATGATGAATACAGGGATTGAAATATTTAGGTCATATTCTGTTTACGCACTATGCAAACGAGGTTTTTGTGTGATTGCTCTTTCAACAAAGTAAATTAAAAAGTTTACGTACAGGAAAATTCTTTTTACCGATTTTCTCTATTGATTTATATTTTCTAAAGATATTAAAATATTTGCAAACCTTTGTGGCACATTTCTTTACACACATATTAAACTCAATTTCGACAAAATTACAAAATAAGACGCTCCACAAAAAGTAATACATTTTAACACGGATTAATCGCGTAAAAATAACGATTCCAAAACACAGAAGCGGATAACGGATTTCCTAAAATTAAAAAAATTCAACAACACACGATAGTAAAAAAAATGCAAGGCTTCATTAGATCCTAAAAAATTAGACATGCCAAAAATTTCTAGTGATGAAAGCGATTTATGTCTAGTTTCTCATAAAAGTGCCCGTATATAATCAAGTAGCCATGGATAGTACTTTTTTGTCTTAATTAAAACACGCACATATTTAGAGTAATTAACTTATTGGGTCTTTACTATTACATTTATAGCACGATTGTATATACCACGATGTTGTTCTTTTTTCAAATAACACGGTTTATTTAATTTAGGGATTTAATCTTCATTTCTTCCATGAATTCTATCACCTTTGTACACCGTTTTTTATACACGAATTTTTGTGGAACGTATTTACCGAGTAAAAAAAGAGCTTATGTTGTACTGTATTGAAGTAACTAAAAAAATCGATGTATGCGGAGCTAAAATACCATATAAAAAAATGCTATATAAAACTGTTCTGAAATTCGATACTAGTTGCTGAAATGAAAATGTAATTTTGATGACGCCCTGATACTAACGACGGAAAGATATCGAGAGAAAATTTTTGCTTCAAAGAAAAAAAATCCGAAAATATCTAGTTTCAATTCTTGCAAGATATTTATTTTTGCTTTATACTTATAAATTGATAAACATTTTTATGATTTAATAGCTATTTTTTATGAAATACATTAGCGTTTTTCAGTTACTATGTTTTTATCATAATTAGCACGAAAAAATGCAAGAATAAAGTTGGAGACTTTCTCCATCAAAACGCCGTTATGATTGTGTGACAATGTAGTTATAAAAAATAATTAATTGTCAAAAATCATTATATGGTAGGTAGAAAGTGAGGTAACTGACTGTAGGTTGACGTTGGACGATAAATATGCAAAGAATTAAAGTTACAAGTTGGAACTTGCACGCAGTAGTTTCGTTGTGTTTAGCGACTAAACAATGGTCATAAAATCTTTAAAAGTTTTTACGACACTGCAGTATTTAGCATCGCGCGACTTGAAAATAACTTACTAATTTATATAGTTAGTGTGAATGTCTCAACGAAGGAAAAGCTCTGGAAAGTGTAAAATATATATTTTTTACTATTTACTCCTCAGACCAACGGGTTGATAAGACAATACGACAAATTCTTGAGCAGGTCTTTATTTCCAATTTAAAAATATCATAAATTATCTATCACGTTAAATTTATTCCTTAAAAAAAGTATGTACATATAAAGGAAAAATATAACATTTTTGTGTACTAATTTCACTTTTAAATTAATATTCTGGACCGGCAAAGCTCGTCACGAGCATTTGTAACTGATATACATTCATACAGGTGATTTTTAAAATTTATGTCCACTCTCAATGTGAAGCATATGTCATACTATTGGATATATCTCGATAGAATTTGTTCTACGAGAGCTGATTGTTACTCAAGTTTTATTTTTTTGAAGAGGGTAGGGATAGAAATAATAAATTAGTGTTAAGCTAATCGCTCTAGCTATGTTCCTTTATTTAAGTATTGGAAAGGTGGAAGGGAACTCCCTTCAAGATATCAAAAACATCCATACCCATGTCTTTGAACATAAATCGAAGAATTGATTGAAAAAATGCTATTCGCATTAAGATTCGTGACAGGTGTTTAGACATACTTACTTTTTTTACCCATGTCCGCTCCCAAGGTGGAGCATATGGCATCTTAATGTAGGTATGTCAACGGATGTTTTTATATGAGAACTGTTTGTTGCTCAGTCGCTCAACCTTTATTTTTCAAATATAATAGAAGGATAAGGCAAGGACAGGACTAGTGGTTAGATAATCGCTCTCGCTACGCCCAGTTATTAAATGGTCGGAAATGGTGGGAGGGAAATTGAAGACATCACAAACACCCGAGCCTTCGAAAAGGACAAATCAATCGAAAAATGCTGTTCATTCTGGAACTTGAACCCGTGAGATCCGGCACGGAAGCCCACAAAGATAACCGCTGCGCCATATGACCCGACTTAGCCGAATTAATTTTGAATAAATGTCTAATTGTTTTTTTTTATTATTGTAAAGTCGTAATAAAAAAGAGAAGATACAAATTCAAGCATACGTCACTTTTCATGACAAGGTGTAGGTGGTATGGTCTCACATCGCGTGATCCAGGAGGACGGGATACGAAAAAGCCTTTCCTATTTTTAAGTCAACCTTACCTTATTTATATAAAGTGACCTAAAAGCATTTAAAACAAAACAGCCCACGCGTTATGTTTATGTTGGCAATAGCATTGTATAAACCCACTTATTTCATTTACAAAAAAAAAACGAAACAGTTTCCACCACCTTTTTGCTAACTTGGAACAAAGGTGTTCGTTGTTCCAAGTTCATATCGATCGGTTTACTAAAACTAATTGGTGTTAAGGTAATATATGACTTCTATTTAGTTTCAAAATAGCACGGCCAAATTTAATATAGGTAAACAATTTTTAATTTATTTATGTTGACTGCATCTTTTTTCCCCATAACTGTTTTACATGGAACGTATTTCCTGCGTAAAAAAGAATTGAGTGTTTTAAACTAAATTTTGACTCAATGGTTGTTGCTATCTACGATATTCTTTCATTTAAATAACCATTTAACTGCAAATGATTGGATTAAAACGTATGACATAAACATAAAAGTAAACGATCAATTTTACCTGTGTTTGCATTCAAAGACTCACGGCAAAAAGTGGCAGCATTTTGCGAGATAAACACGAATGGGCAATAAATACGTGCAATCCTTAAGTGACCTGAAGTTTAGGGTTTTGCATTCACGTAAAAAATATTTTTTTTCTTATGTTTATCGACCAGGATGTCAGAATTACTTGGCAATTAACTAGGTATGTAGAAAGCCGTCATCCACGGTGAGAATATCACATCGGTATTAGGGCATCCAATCCCGGGATCTGGGATCCCGTTCAATTTTCTGATCCCGAAATTCCGAGATTGAGATGGCCGCGATCCCGGGATTTCGGGATTGAGAAATTTTGAGCAAATTCTCGAAATTTACACGAAATTGGCAAATTGAAGATTTCAAATTCCTCGGTGGGCTAAAAAAAAAAACGAGTTTTTATGAAATTCTGGGAAAAAGTATACCAAATCGGAGATTTCAAATTCCTCGGTGAGCTAAAAAAAAAACGAGTTTCTGTGAGATTCTGGGAAAAAGTATACCAAATTGAGGATTTCAAATTCCTCGGTGAGAAAATTTCAATCCCGGGATTCAAAATAAATCAATCCCGAAATCCCGGGATTGGAAAAAGGCTTCGGGATTGGATACCCTAATCGGTATCACTAGTCAAGCCTTGCAAAATATTACATTTTCTCTACAGAATACATATTATACAATATAAAGAAAGTAAATTGATTATTTTGAGGCGTTTATAAAAATGTAATATTTACTTCAGAAATTTATATCTACTACGAATGATCTGGGAAACCATAAAAATAAATCCAAGTGTTGTTTTTTCTTGCTTTCAAAATATTGCATGCTTCGACTTAATTATGATTTTATCCGAGAAAATAAAATAAATTATCGATTTTGAAGTCAAATGAAATAATTAACACAGAAAAGAGCAATTTATAAGCTTATAATAGTTTTTATTACGATGATTAGTAGTATTGATTTATTTTATGGCAATTTAAACATGTATAAAAGAAACAGTTGACTTTCGTAGTTATGACAGTGAAATTTACTTAAGTCTTTATATTTTTTTTGTGTATGAAGTAAGTCGCCTGTGTGGTCGAGTGGTCAACGGTGTTGGCTTCGGCTACAAAGGGCCCGGGTTCAAATTCCGGTACGGACAGTTTGATAAATTGATTTTACAATCGATTTATGAATTTCTGTTCAAAGGCATGGATGTATGTGATGTCTTGAATTCCCCCCTCTCACCTTTCCTATCTTATGAACGGGGCGTATCGACAGCGATTAGCTTACTACTAATCCTGTCCTAGCCCAATCCTTCTATCCCTACTCTCTTTGGAAAAAGAGAGGTTGAGCAACTGAGTAACAAGCAGTTCTCGTAGAAACACTTTTGTTAAGATAAACTCCATTAGGAGTCCATATGCTCCAAATTGGGAGCGGACATGGTTTAAAAAATGAAGTATAGAAAACGATACTGTCTAATGAATATCGATAATAAAATTGTGACCGCGTGTCTATAGGAAAAAATAAGAATATGCTTTACACACTTTGAGTGTTATGGTTCAATCTATGAAATAGTTTATTTCAGTAAGTAGGCTTTATAACATGCTTCTCTTTTTCACGTGAAAATTGACGTAATACTACGTAATAACTAAAATGCGGTTGTAAAGGAAATGTATTTACTCATACTAAGTTTTTCCTTTCCGCGGTTGACATTTAAAGTATTTTGTCATCACTAGGTACAAATAAAAACACAGAAATATTAAAATACAATATATATAGAAAATAAATCATTAATAAAGTGGTCAAGCAATCAAGCGATTTTATTGTGTCAACTCTCAATTCCTGATAGAAAGGCATTATATTTATAAAAATAATGTGTTGATGTCATAACATTAATTGGGTGTTGATTATCCCACCACTACACGTTGTGTATGCAGCCGCTGTTTCACGACCGCCTTCCATATCGCAATACGATTATAACAAAAATCATTTATGCATGGATAATAAACAATTATCAACAGATGAAAAATGTAATGTTATTTGAAAATGTTAATTAATAGCTCCGCAAAGCCGGCCATGATTTGTAAGTAAAATTATAATGCGTCTCTTATATCTTCTTTAAGCTTTTTCTTAATAAAAACATTACAAATATTGTTATTATGCTAAAATGGTAAAAGACGTAATAAAATCGAATCATTTAAAACACGCTTAATTTTTAAATAAAATTGTATTGAGGATTGTTTCCCACCGATTGAAACGCGCTGCAATATAAGGCTTTCCGTAAGGCTTCGCATTACCCCGAATTGACCCAATGGCTAGGCGCAGTGGAACGTTGATATAAGGTTATTTGTTTCCGTCCTCTGGAGTTTATGGCTACATTTATAAAGAAAGGATTACAGAAATGCTCGACATTGCGATGTGAATCGCGCACCCTCGGGCCGGCAAGACTAGGTCTCAGCATACCTATCTTGAGTTGTATTTTATTGATTTTCAATAGCTATCGGGTTTATTTTGTACAGTTGGGTTTCATATATTGGATTGAATAGTTTGGAGAATTTATCTAAATCTATGATGACACCGTGGAAAAAGGTCGACGTGCTTTTGGTGATATACGGAGCCAGCATACAATTGAATATTTTCTTGATAGAAGTATCAATTTCTATAAGGCAATTTCTACACACTATCTTTTCATGAGATTTATTTTGAAAGTAGAAACTGAAATTAATAAAAAAGTGAAATTTCACATAAATAATCTTTGATATTTTCAATGGATTCATAGGCAACTTTGACGAAATTTATTTTTCACATTGAATTAAATTTTATAACTGTTTTCCACTGACTGTTAAAAATTGTATCACGTGTTTGACAAGAGGATGACGATGATTTTCAAAGAGACGAAACACGTTTCACAATATTTAATAATACAATCACTAGAATAAAAAAGTTATCAAGTCTAGTTTTAATAAAAAAAAATATTTTTTTGTACTTTATTCCACTTAATTTAAAAAGTCAGGACCGGTTTCACTCATTGCGAGCATTGTCAACTGTTGACAATGCCATCTGATGCTATCCAATTGGTCACTCAATCGAATCACTTATTAAATCAATAAGATTTTCATGACCACTTGAGTATAAGCCTACTGGTTGAACTGTCACGAAAAATAGATTTCTAACCCAGAAATCTTACTCATTATCTTTCGGAAAATATTGCGAAATAGTTGTTTTCATGTTATGTAGACGTTCGTGAAACACCTATTCAGGTTACTCGGAATAAAGTTTGGAAAACCCTGGTCTGCAGGATAGCACCAGTCTGCGGTTATCTATCTAGTATTAAATTAGTAATATTTACATTATTTTTAATAGCCCATCCGAAAGAGTTTATTATCACTTCAGTGGCGTCGTTAAAAAGTATGCAGGGCTATGTATGTACATAAATTATATTTTAGTTTATTATTCTTACGATGATGCCACCCTAATTCAGCTAGATATAGATTACACAAAGTTTCTACGATAAAGCGGTAAACAGGCGTAAATAAACAATGAACGGACATCTAGTCAAATTACATGGGTGTGATACACGCTGAGCGTTTTATATATTCATATCTAGTCCTGCAAAACGACAATGCTGTTAGGTTTATAAATCTGGGTCAACGTGGAAAGTTTCGATTAATTTTGAAATAGATCGTAAGCAAAGGTGTTAACAAGGTAATTTTAATGTAAATAAAAATTACGCTATTAATGGCAAGCCAAGAGTTTCTGACTGTCGTCGGTTTTTGATTAGGTTGTGTTTTTAAGTGGACGCATACATTTAACATGACGTTTAGATTGCTTTAAAAATGTTTGTTAGATATAATAATTTATTAGATTTTTAATAGGAATAAAGGTCTATAAAATATATTTTTAAATAACTACAATAAATAAAGTTCGATAAATAACTTAATGATTTGAATTGAGGGTAATCGATTGGTCTTAATATGTTTCTCGATCAAACTTCGATTTTAAATACAAATCGCGTTACTTGTACTATTGATGAAATTGTATTAAGCTGATAGAATATCTATATATGTGAACGAAAGGATATGGTGAAAAAAATGGATACAAGTAATATGCGCAAGAATTTCAATCAAAAACCATTTTCCGCCGTGATATCAAACATATTTAATAAAACTGCGCACTTCAAATGTCTATGCAGCAAGGGAACGCAATTCGGTATCCCGGAAAGCAGTATCCCGGTATTCACGGTGTTTTTAAATATCGAAATATCGGTATTTAAAATGAACCACAAACGTATTTTGAATGATGAGAAAACATAAAATGATTCGATAAAAATGTTCGCGAATATTTTATAACAATTATTCTAAATCTAGTAAGAGTTTAATTAATCGATATTGACAAGCTTGTAGAATTGAGGACTCTTTATAACGGTGTATTATTGTTTGAACAAACCGTAAGTTATACACAAACATAATCCGCTTATGTTTGTGTATATTTATTATAATTTATACAAAATATCGATATTGATTTACTCGTTTGGATACAGTAAAACCACGATTTTAGGTTTTTCGAGGAACCTGATTAAAAAAAGAAAGTTTCGGTAATCCGATAATGCGGGAACGTTTGAAACCATGTTAAATTAAAATATTATTTTTTAGATCACGGGATGTAAAATACATATGTATATTTAGAAAAATCCTAATAATAAGTTACCATTAATTTGAATCGTTCAAATTATGTACATTCACGCAAGTTCTGTCACTAAAGACCCGGGTTTCGCCTTTCGGCATCTTCATGCGTTCTAGTGTAAAGATGAACTTGACCTGACGCTTAGTAAATTAATGTATCGTGTTTGTATCGTTGTGAATGTATCGTGTGTAAGTTAACTCTTTTTTATGTGAACCCGTTTTTCTCCTGAATTTTTTCAATGCGTTTAATTATTTTCATTTTATCATCTCTAGCTCTTAGATTAATAAAGCTAAAATAAGAACGTTTTGTTAGTATTAGTAGTAATGTTAGTATTGAGATAGAAAAAATCGCGAATCGAGGTGTGAGGCAAGACAAACTTTATAAGAGATAAGGGAGATATTTTACAAAAACTGTCAGTTGGGAAAATATTTGTGACAGAACTGCAATATTTCGATGAAATATCGAAGAAATCTGTGAATCAGAGAACGGATTAATTCGGGATTATTTAACATGTTGTTATGGGTGTGAAGTGTAACTATGGTAAATAAAAGATCCATGCGGGAAAACGAAGAATGCAAGAATGGTTGTTCAGGGAGATCACAATTGGTCTGAATAATTTTTTTGCTAACATTTTTTCGAATACCGGTATTGATATATTCGTCCGGTATCGCACTCCCTATATACAGCCACGATAAGTTGCGTGCAAATGAAATTCATACGAAATTCACGCGTGTTTATTTTTACTGGGTGTGTTATGTTCATGCGCCATTGCCGCCGAATTAAGATGATAATATCATATTATTACGATTATTATACAATCAAAAAATAAAGAAAACGATTTACTCCCCGCTCGACTAGAGTGTTCAATTATTGTTGGTGTAGTGCACTGTAATCTAGACAGAGGTACAAACGGAAGGTACCCACTAAAGCGTTGTAAAGGGTGAGACACTTGACTGGGGGTAGAGGGAATTGGTTTATTAAAACGACGTAATATCCATGTCTTTTCTTTATATTATTACGTGCAATGGAATATAAAAGAGATGCTTATCTTAATATGTTATAAATTTTATAAGTTGTGTATCTTTATCAGAATCTGATAATCGTACTTTATCTGATAGTCGGCAGCACTAGTTTTCGGTTAATCAATTTAGAAAGTGGAATTATGGATTACATTTTGGTTTCCATCAAGGAAAGTGTGGTAAAAAAGCATATATAAATATCACTTTTAAGGTGTTCACTGTCAATACTTGGTGGAATGGCATTATAATAAAATAATAAAACATTTTTAGTACTTTTTCCACTTAAAATTTATATGTGGAAAAAGTACTAAAAATGTTTTATTATTTTTATTATATATAAATATATCTATTATATTACTACAATAAATAAAAGTCGATGAATAACTTAATTATCTGAATTGACAATTATGTTGTAGAACTCATTAGAGCAGTGGTCAGCAAACTGCGGCTCTTTGGCTCATTGAGTGTGGCTCTTCCATAAAATACCACATACAGTGCGATTGAAACTTCGTCGGTTTTCGGTATTAAAACTTAAAGTTGGAAGGGGCTATCTCAGCGACCGCACCTCAATCAGATTGAGAACCTTTTAACAAAAGCCAGCTTTGGAATACCCTAATTAGGTGAATAACAATGTACCTACTTTCCTACATAGTTTATGTTTAAGAAAATTGGCTCTAAAAAGAAATTTCAATCACTGTATAATTTTGGCTCAAAAAAATCAATTGCTGTATACATAGTTGATACTTGGCTTAGCTGACCAATGAGTTTGCCGACAACTGCATTAGAAGAGTTAAAACATCTATAAAATATAATATAAAAATAGACTTAGTTTGTAGCCCAAGAATTTCAATATATTTTTAGTTTATGTTGGTGATACTTCTTAACCTTTGCAGGAGTGAATACATCTCTACTGACATTTCTTAACATGACAATTGTGACTTTTCCCAATGAACATATGTAATTCATATTTATGCTCACATACAGATACTCCTGTGTTGAGTTAAAAGTACGTCCATACTCCTTTACAGAACAATAGCGCCAGCTTACATGCACGTCCATACTCATCTGAAGGTTAAATAGACGAAACACGTGTAACAATTTGCAACACAACAAATAACAAAGTTATCAAATTTAATTTTATAAAATGAACTCCCACAGTTGTTGACACAGGTTTTTGAATAAAGCGTTGACCAGCGTGATAGGAGAATGCGTGTGTCGTGCGACATTAATTGTTGTAAACATTAAATTTAATCGCTAGAAAGTGGCATGTAGTTAGCAGGGTGGGTTCATTTATTGACCTGAGCACACAAAGATGGCGGTCGTAATTGATATAGCACTGGAGCACAATGTCCGACACAGTCACGATAACTTCGTTATGGCCACTGCTGCTGGCTCATGTACAGAACTAACGGAACACTCGCGCCGAATATTGGGTCAGCCATCTTGGTAACGTTGGATCACGTTAAGGTTGTTTGATAGATGCACTAAAACTAAACACCGACGATAGATGGCGAAATCAGCAGTTATAAATTAATTATGTCGTTTAACACAGTTATGCTTAGAGGAAATTTTTCATAGCAACTGGGATATTATGAAAACGCAAAGCAGGTTTGTAATTTTTCACTTTGCTTTATAGAGTAAGCAGCTCCAGATTTTGCATTGATCAAGTCTTTTAAATAAGTAATTTATAATGCGAGTAGTGGAAAAGATTTTCTTTCGGTTAAAAAATACAAAACTGCTATAGGTAATGCCAGTAATCACCAACCTATCTGATTGATTGCAGCTCATTAGTTTAATAGTTTGTAATGTTTAACGTTATTAGTAGTATGATTATATTATATTTGTTTGCTTTCTTTCGATTCTATAATCCCCTCCTAGCTTCCCTTAAAAAAGAAAAATCCCAATCTGATTGATTGCAACTCATTAGTATCATTATTTGTTTGCTTTATTTCAATTCTATCACCCCCCTCCTTGCTTCCCTTAAAAGGAAAAAAAAACCCATTTTGTAATTTCATACTTTTAAAATGTTAGAATCAATCTTGTTTCATTACTTAAGCAAACTTTGCGATAGTAAGTCTGAAGATGCCTCTGAAAGAGGCGAAACACGTGTCACAGTTAGTAACACAATAGTGGAATAATCAAAGTTAATTTAAATTTTCTATTAAAATGAACTTCCACAAAGTTACCGCCGAAACCATCGAAAGTATTGCATAAAGGTAATTATGTGTTATACCATGAGCATGAAATCGTCAAAGTGACTCATAATACTCATAAGTAAAATATTTTAAGAAATAAATAAATGAGGTGAGTCTTTATTATGATGATAGATATCTTGATACACGTTCTATCAAAAGGATTTAAGTTGAAAATGGCGAATTAGTATCTAAATTTAGCTTTTAAGTTTGAAAAAGATGACCTTAAAAACAAGAAAAAATACTGAAATAAAGGTTTTTTACTAGTTTCTTATATTAATATTAGATTATGTCAATTAAACACTAGTTCAGAAGTCTCCGTGCACTTCAAGGTTGTGTATAATTCATAATTTGCATATGGCCCAAAATCGTCAAAACACGTTTTTTGCGCGTCCTGTAAAATTTGATATGTGTAGGTTACGTCCTTTTTTCTTTGCACAGTCGATAATTTTTTCCATTTGGTAATGGTAAATTTCCTTTGAATCGTTATACAATTATAGTTTCAGAAGTATTGTATTATATATACGAATGGGTTACGTGGTTGAAATGCATTTCGTGTGGTGCTTGGGCAAAATTTACTGCTTCCGTTTTTACACCTCGCGTGGGTTTGTTTCTGCTTCTCGAATTATTCCAGGATAACAGGCCAACAGCTCAGCAACAGCTATAGGAGACGTGCCGCAGCCATCATCACAGTGCCGTCCGTCGCGGTCGTTAAATACGCCGACAATTAGACATATGTTTATACTATGCAATTACTGTGATCTTAATTTGGGAATTTCTAAGTTGAGTAACAGTTTATTGAGGTAGTTTAGGTGACATCTGCTGCGTGGTAAATTAATTTATCGCTCATATATTTATTTTATATATGCCTGTTAGAGATAGTAGTGTCACCATTTTCTATTTTTCATTAATATATATCCAGGGGCATTTATGATCTTCCTGGCTTACATTGATAGAAGTTAGAGAAACTGACACTATTGTGTACTATTATCGAAAAAAAATATATGTCACATTACAATAAAATTCACACCATTATGTAATACAATATTATTATAGTCGATTGAAAACATAGTCCACTGTCAAATATATGAAGATTCATTATGACTTACTGATGTGAATTCTGGAATTCAATTAAAATTGTAATATTAGGCGGACTATGTAAAAATTCAAATATTTCTTAGTTCTCAAACTAGACAGAAGAGCCATGTAACTCTTAAGCACAGTTGCGATGTTGATAAATAAGATAACATACGTTTGTGCATAATATTGAAAGCTTTTTGTCTAATGTTTAAAACTAAGTAAGAAGCGGCCTGTACTTAAGATTGTGTACACCTAATTCGCTTTTTGCACGGATTCAAAATTGCACGTCCCAATGTAATGGAACGTATCTTTAATTTATCTATGAAAATTCATTTTTTACACGTTTTTTTGCATGGAACGTATACACCGTGCAAAAAGAGAATTGGGTGTATTTCATTAATAAATTAGCTACAGTCAAAGTTTTTTATTTACTGTTTGTTAATGATGCAGAAAGCAAGTATCAAATTTATCATAAATCAGGCTAGGGGTGTCTAAGTACTAATTGCCATATTATGTAGTTACGAGAAGGTTGCTTAATTAACAAAGTAGTGGAAGACTTACAAAATATGCAGAATTAGTTTCAACAATATACGTTTTAAACTTTTAATATAACACTAGCAATTTACTGGTGAAAAAGAATTTTATTAAAAAAATATAACACTCTTTTGTGGTTCCCGGTAAATTGCTCGAATAACAAGATAATCAATATGTTTCCGTTTGTTCTGTCTTAGCCCTAGTCTTCTATGTTTTCTGGAAATATATAGAAACAGTTTGAGTAACTAATTAATAAGCAGTTCTCGTAGAAACACTTCTGTTGAGATAAACTCCGTTAAAATATCATATGTTCCGCATTTTGAGCGAACACAGTTAAAATAAATACTAACGAAAATTATTTTTATATTTCACTCTCTAAACAAGTGTCGCACAAGATAAAAATGAAATTCGTAGAAAAAGTCGTGAAAAATCGTTTAAATAACCAAGCAATTCGAATAATTTGTAATTCCAGCAATTTCCATTCGAGCAATTTACCGGCTCCCTGAGTAAAACCGGTCCAGAATTAAATGAACGTGAAATCAGTAAAAAAAAGTGTTTTATTCTTTTAATGTAAGTTTTCAAGTTGGAATAGCTTTTTCAAGTAAAACATATTTAAAAATATGTTTTACTATATAAATGTATACAAAATATACATATGCTCTAAATGGAATAATACACATATTGTAATAAAACGTTATGTATATAAATAATAAGTCGCCATTTAATTTGAACATTTATTAACACACTATAATTTTTGGTTGAATAGCAACCGCAATATTTAAAAAAAAATATAGGTATGTGTATTTTGGTTGCTAAAAGCAGATAAGATTAAAAGTTCTATGCACGCTGTGTAAATCAAAAGGACGAACGCTAGTGTAATAATATAGCATATTTGTATACAAAAAGCATCCGAAACAACATTACTCCAGGAATAAACAATACGAAATTTCAGCGCCCCCGAAAGCGACGAAAATTTAAATTCACACCTTCACATGTCCGCGCGCGGGAAAACAAAAAACCGCCGGTGCAAGTTTTGTATTATCACGTTTCACAAAAGAGCTCACACTGTTTATGTGCGCCTGGTACATAAAAAACTTTCCTGAGACACTGGTTTCGCTGTCGGCTAAGCTCGGAAGCTTTCGGAAAGCTCCGAAGACGCCGGACAACTTTTTGCTGAGCTTTTTCTTAGCCGGCTGCAACTGGCGAGACGTTTCAGCTACTGGGATCAGCCATATAATATTTTGTTTAAAGAATGTCAGTGCCATACAAACGTTATTCAATAAATTTATAAGCAAAAACATTTTTAATTTAAATGAACGGTATCAAAAAATGGAATATAAAGGTTTTTGGATTAACAATGTTACAATTGTTGTTTAAAATCAAGGAAAATGTTAGGTTGAAAAAAAAACAAAATTAATTAACAATAGGTAATATCATATTCCCCCGTAGCCGAAGCCAACGACGTTGACCACTCGACCAAACAGGTGGCAGGTTCGAATCCCTGTACGGACAGTTTTATAAATTGATTTATGAATTTCTAATTTCGAAGGCATGGATGTATGTGATGTCTTAAATTCCCCCCTCCCACCCATACTATACAATGAACGGGGCGTATCAAGATCGATTAGCTAACCACTAGTCCTGTCTTACCCTACCCTACCCTTCAATTTCTACTCTCGTTGGAAAAATAGAGATTGAGTAACTGAGTAACATGCAGTTCTCATAGAAACACTTCTGTTGAGATAAACTCTATTAGGAGTCCATATGCTCCACATTGAAAGCGGATATGGTAAAAAAAAAATATTATTAAAAAATTGTAAGAACATGCGATATAAAAAAACGCATTGTAAACATGTCATATTTATTTTCGAAAGATTCAAAAAAATAAATTGATTATTCCACTGGTTGTATTACTAGATGTAACACGTGTTTCGCCTTTTCTCATTTTATATTTATTTTACTATTACGAAACATGTCAATCGTATAGAAAAGGTTTCGGTAGCTAAGTCGTTCTTTTTCAAAGTAAATAACTTATCAATGTTTTCCAGCTTATTTATTAGTTAATCGCGTATATAATAACTTCTCAAAATAGTGTATAATTTCATAATCATAATTCAATATTTGAACTGTATTGAAAATAGGGTTTTATGATATATACATACACGGTACAATGCTTCGAGTGTCTCAGAGTGTTTGCAAAGGCAAACCTGTTTTCACACAATACCATTATCGACCGCCATGTTGGTTTGTGTTATTTCTGAAATGTTTTGAATTCTGGCAATGCGCCGACATGTTGGATTCAGGCTTGAAACCACTTCAAGGAGAGACGAAGAGGTTGGCAGTCCTGCCAAAACAACGGCATAACATCGATATTATATTTATGTCAAGGAGTACCTTGTACTACATGTTCTATATTTGTTGACAAATAATATTATACATGTCGGGCATGAAACGAATTTATTTGTATGTCTTATCATTGACAAAGTATGATCACCTTACGACAAAATAATTTAAGATATTGACTGAAGGTGGTAATGCTATGTAGTGGTCTTGATAATGCTATATAATTCCACATGGCCGACAGAAGCCACCTCCCCGGGGAACTTCAATCGGCAGCCTGAACTCTCGCATGTTCCGCAAGTGATCGATACATATTGGAACGGATGGTTCGTCCAATTCGTTTCAAGTTAATGCTTGATTTACGTCATGTAAAGAAATAATTCATTGCTTTGTAGGCATTATCTGAATTGCAGAGTGAATTTAGACTAGAGTAAAAACATGCGTGTTTTAATCGATTTGGCAGTAAGGAATTGGGAAGATTATCTAGTCTAAAATCAGTGCGTCTATTCACTAATCTACATTGGACGATGCCGAATAAAATATCTTATTATTGTTTCGTGTATTTACAATAACAATGATCGGTGGATTACTGATAAAATGTGGTCATTTAAAACACACTGCTGCAGAAATATTGATTCAGAAATGTTGGTTCTTGATTTATAAAACTAGATTTCTTACCCGGCATAGTTCAAAGTATAGGGCTACACCACAAAGCTTTTAAGCACATCGCCATCGGGAAACGCGGAATACGCGTTTTCGGAACGTCATTAGATATAGTCGATGTTAATAGCTTATACTCTATAAATATATTTTCTTGATAATTATTGTTAAAAAGCCATGCGTTAATATAACCTCAATATCCTTTTGTATCATTTTTATATAACTAATGCGATATTTAAATAATCTTTCCAACCATGAATGATAACAAAGCACACTAAAATGATATGATGTTATCGATTAAAAATAGAGCACTTACTCCGAGTGGTTAAACCAAAAATTTTAAACATTTGGAATTTGATTGAAATTAATAAAATACAAATACTAAAGTCAAAAAATAATATTGCACAAGTAGGCCCTAGGGCTACACCATAAAAAAAATAAAAATCATAATTCGGGACAGGAAGAATGTACTGCGCCCAAAGAAGTTAGGCTTATACTTAAATTGGCAAGTATGTGTAAAATTAGCGAAGCCATATAGCTGACGAAATGTTTTAAAATGTGGCAAAAATATGTTTTCTGAAAAAAACATTAGTATCTTATATGGTCGATTAAGGCTATTTTGAGAATTAAAGATACGTAAAGAAACGGCATGCGATAGTTTTATATGAATTACGATGACTAAGAAACGCAATCCTAGACTTTATTTTAAGGTATTTATTTTGAACATTTTCATTTAGAAGAAAATGCTTATAAAAATCATGATAATATTTTCATTTAATGGAGTTAACAATAAGAAAAAAATGTTTTAAGCCGAGGCACTTCAGAGTTAAGCGTTATAGAAAGTTCTAAACAAAGATGGCAAAGATATGGCTGCTTTTAAACAATTTATTTTATACGAATACTTAATACGGTTTTTACAAATTTTAAGGTGTCGACTGTCAATATTCGATGGAAAGGCATTACATGACCCCTTTAGAGGTTAAGTGAGCCCAAATGGTATTTAAGAGAAAAAAAAGTTAGATGCGTTGTAATATTCTACGTCTTAAAGTATCGTAAAAGTGAAGTAACCCAGTTAATACACATCACATTGCCTCCGTAAAAAAAAATATGCAATCCAGAAAAACATCAAATAAAGAGGTACTTAAAAGTCCAAGGAAAAAGTTTTACCATTTTACTAGTTGACTTACTTCACATCTCGAAGGTTCATATTAAAAAAATATCACTTTTTTGTTCTAATTCCATAATGGTAGTATTTACCATAGTTTTTAATAATTTACTTAAATAACTTATGTATTTCGGTGTCAAGCCATCTTCACAAATAAGTACAGTGAAACAGCCAAGTCATTAATGAGGAAACGGTTTTGGGTCAGTATTATGCAGAGGCTGTACTTGGCAACAGCTGCGGTGGACGGCGGTCAGGTTCGCGAACATCGCGGTCGGTGGAACTTCCTCTCGTACCACCAACTCCGCACCACTTGTGATTCACAACAATTCCGAAAAGCTCTCGCAACCAAACAAGTTTCGCATTCAAGTTTGCTTCTACATTTAGACTTATCGGTTGTAAGAGGCATTCTAAGTGTTTTAGATCCGATTGAATCTTGAGAGCGCCAAACTAAATGATATCCGAGCAGGCATCTATTTAGAATTTAGAGCACTAATGGCTAGTTAATGTGAAACAGTACTCAAAGAATGTCATTGGTAGTAGGCAATGGATTCATTAGAATTCTTATAAATATTGAGATAGCAGCTACAGAAAATGTATGTTCAGTAAGTAACAAAAATAGGTTAACAAAAGACACAACGAGAACGTGTATTTATCAAGTCTGTGGAGTCGGCAGCCGTCGGAAAAATCTTACGACTCCGACACATTAAAAAAATATATTTAATGATGTTTCTTCAAACCACAAATAATAGTTTAGAACTTCGACTGTAGGTGCGACAATTTGCATTGCATTTATTGAGGTATCATTAAAGATTACAATAAATATAAACTAGATATTTTTGGTATCCAACGAATGGTTGAAATAAGAATAATTTTGTAATGTGAATGCAGCCCATAGGAATTCGTAATTTTAAAAAAGTTTGCACATCTCGCTTGAGAACGTTAGTTCCCATCTAAGGACATCTTGACATGACCAAACAGATATAAATCAATCACCATTGTTAAAACCCCCAAACGACGCAAATATCATTAATAATAAATCATCAGTTAAATGAACTAAGCTAATTTACTTGGAATGAATCCTTTATATGTATGTTATCGTTCCAAGAAACACTAAAGTCAAATTATTAAATATAATTCGATAATTTGTAAAATAAATAAGGATATTATGGCAGTGGATGGCAGGATATATTGTATATTTCTTCTTAACCAGTAAATATGTTATAGCTGAGTTGCTGTAAGTTAAAATATAGTTCTGATAAATGCAAAAGTTGAATAGCTGTCAACTATCGTATCCAATCCCGGAGCCTTTTAGTGATCCCTGGATTGGGCACTCGACGTTAAATTGTGTAATTTGAGAAAATTTTTGGTGACTCGTTTTTTTTTTAGCTCAACGAGGAATTTGAAAATCTCAAAACCCTATGGTGATTTACCGATTTGCCCAAATTATCTCTGCGACTCGTTTTTGTTGTTGTTTTTTTAGCTCTTTTGTTTTAAATCCAAAATCCTATAAATTTTCGTAATTTGCTAAAAAATTCTCAATTCCGAAATCCCGGGATTACGACCATAACAATCGGTTGGTCCAATCCAAATTAAATTGGAGAGGATCCCGGAATTACGGGATTTGAGATTGGAGACCCTACTGTCAACCATATATTGAATAATATTTGTAGAGCTAAAATACTTCCAATATTTTTTCACCCTAACCCATCTATTGCGGTTATTATCCCACCTCAAATGCAATCATTGCCAAAGACTTGTGGAATTAATTACGATTACATATATGTAATACGTTTGAAGACTGAGTGCCGGAGCTCGGCTCCCGTCACTGTGCAAGTTCAAGCGAGCAACGCAATCGAGCATAATTGATTTGATGGCAATTATACATCACAGCTCTCTGAGATGATGTTAATTTTAGCTTGGAGAACTTTGCGAAGATTAATACTAATCTGGCGAAATTCGCGGGACCACGTTGCGGTAATGCCACACACACAGACTGTTGCTAAAGTCTGTACTCACACTACGTGCAAGTTGATGGAATAGCCCACATTAACGGACAAACTTTTGATTACATGCATAATGTTCAACTTAAATATTAATCCTAAATACAGATCAACTTATGCTTTTTATGAATTGAGTTACAAATGATTCTTAGCGTTATTTTGTTGATAGCGATACCATCACCTTGATACACGGTCCACTAAAAAGATCAAATATCACAAAGCAAAAAAACGCATAACAAATTTCTAAACAAGACTTTTGAGGTATCCCCCCCTGTCAATACTTGGTAGAAAAGCAATATTTTCAAAAAATAAGACACTGTACTAACAACACATTTATTTAATATGATAACAACCAGTTTCGCTCATCACATGTATCTTCAACTTATAAGAATATACATTTATACAAGCCAAAATAAAGCTATTAAGGGAGTAACAAAGAATTGGTAAAAGAAATTTACAGATAAAAACATAAAATATTAATGAGTGACACTAAATTGACTATAATTAAAATGTTTACAATTAAAATAATTAAACTTATATGAAATCGCACCAAAAAACAATTAACTTACAGTAGTCACTAACAAGACAGGAATGTTTTATCTTTTGAACTAAAAGTAGTCTAAAATTGCAAACATATTTAAGGATGAAAGTTTCTGCTTAAAAACTCAATCTATTTAAGCAATTATTTAGTATACAAGTTACTGAACATTTTCGACCAATCCAAAATAATTAGTTTGACCATCAATATGCCACTCATCTTAATTAATCAGACGAGAGTAGTTAGAAATTCGTATATATTTTCGTAGGAATAACACTGACCAAACAAACATCAAAAACCGCTAGACCACCACTCACTTATATGTTAAGCTGTTATAATACATATATTGGAATACCACTTCATTACTTCAAAATATTATTTATATTCCTAGAACAACTTGAATTCAGATTATGAAATTCCGATTAAATTTTAGTATTTACGATACAGAAAGAGTAAGTGTATTTATTATGCAAGTGGAGCATGTAGTCTCTTAATGGAAGTATCACAACAGATTTTTCTACGGGAACTGCTTGTTATTCAGTTGCAAGAGAGCACGGATAAGACTAGGAAAGGACTAGTGTTTAGCTAATCGCTTTCGCTGCACCGTTTTACGATAGGGTGAGTGGAAGAGAATTTAATACATCACTTACATCCATGACTTCGCACAGAAATCCATAAATCAATTAAAAAGTAAATCTATAGAAAGTTTCCGTACTGGGATTTGATCCCGTAACGTTCGTGTTCTACGTGCACGGCGTTGACTCTCGACCACGCAGCCGGCATGGAGTGTAATTACTCTCATATATTTCGAACGAATCATCCTGAAGATTGTCGTTTATAAATGGGAACAAATTAAATAGTCAGAATATTTTACAACAGTTTTGGTTAGGTTAGGTTTTTTTTAATTTCATTTAAATAATGATTATTTATTCTGACCGATATATTATGACTATTTTATATAAATTATGACCAATTTGATATAAATTCTGACCGGAAAAATACGAGCCTTTATATATTAAACCAGATCAGGTGATAATATATGAAGACATATTTTTACTGTATTTTAAAACATACATAAAACAAGTAAGTCATTATATTCAGAAATAAAGTAACCTGTATTAATGTGCAACTTTATTGCAGAAAGCGTATAAAATGAGAAAAGGCATACATTAGGTACTTCAATATAAACCTGACAATATTTAATGTGGACGTTAAATTATTTCATGGAATTTCCATTGTACGTCACTGATTTAATGCCTTTTAAATATTTACTGCGGCGTAAATTTAAAGTGAACCTAACCATCCTGTAAATAATTTTACTATACAAACAGACGACGCGATGGATATTAGTGAGCATTCAATTCATCGGATTGTGGAATACTTTTTACATATTATATATTCTGTTTTCGTTCATTTTCTGTTCGCGTTTTAAAACATAATTAAATTTGAACACTCAAAAGTTTTAAAACTTAATTTTAAGATAATATTCATATGTACATTTTTCTTTATAATTAATTACTATTATAGTATATAAATACGTAATGTTGATATAAACTGAATGCGTCTAAACCAGGCACGGGAAAACTGAGGCCCGCGAGCAATATTATATTTTTGAAAAAGATTTATGTTTTTATGCTTTTTACACTTTTAACGCTTTTTTTTAAAAATTGAAAATAAATATAATAATCGTTATTTTTGGATCAATCTTTATATGTGTACAAACATTTTAAATCACGAACCTCAATAAAAACTCAACGATGAAACATCACTGATGAACATTTAAAACAAGTTTTTAGAATTTCAACTACAAAATTAACACCTGAATTTAAAAAAAATGTTAATAGACGTAATACAGTTCCATTCCTCTCATTATATTGTTTTATTTTCATGATAGTGTGCATATAAAAATGGTATTTTACTTGCGGCCCGCCGCTCATTTTGAATTCCTGAATTTGGCCCTCCGCAAGAAAAGCGTGCCCCCCCCTGGTCTAAACAATCCAATATGAAATATCACGAAAAGGATTTTTAATACAATAGTAATTTTAGTTTATGATGTTTGCATAGTTAAACAATAAAACACCACTTTTTACTTATTCCACAATTATTTATTATGATCAGGATCGGTTTTGCACATTACGAGCATTTGAAACTGATGCATTTTCAAATTCTCGTGGTCAGCAAAACCGGTCCTGATACTGATGAATAATTGTGAAGTTACTACTAAAGAGTGTTTTATTTTAATATTATGCTTTTCCAAGTATATATTGAGACTGGCCTTAAAAGTGACTTGCATGGTTCATTATGTCGAGACTGCAAACCATCAAACCCTTTGTTAAAATAATAAATAAAATACAGGCCAATTCTCATGGTAAAAATGTTTCGTTTTTGTAAGGCGAAAAAAGCATTTTTAACTGAACTGACTTCACTGAAAACTGTAACGACCACAATCCTTTTTTTTAGTAAAGATGGAAAGAAGATTAATTATAATTAAGAAAATGTGAGATGAAAGAGACTATGATTTATCTGGCACTAACGTGTCCTAAGACTTAATGCTCAAGTAGGGAATAAAAGAATAATCTTAAATTAAATATTCACACTAGTTACTTACAAATTAACATAACAATCCAAGGAAAAAAAATGTGTACGTTCGATATAAGACAAAAGAAATTCATTATTCTAAGACAGTACGTTCTACAGGAAGCCAAAGACTAATCAGGAATTGACGAATTCTAAGAAACACACACAGGCCTAAATGCATCTACACACATACAATGTTGATGGGGTTCGGTAAAATCGCCTCGATTTAAGCCCACCGGACGTGGAGTTACGTTTCCAGTGGCAGCCGCGTGACAGTTCCGCGGCAGGGACGAGAAGGGTCAAAAGGACCCGCGGAAGAGAGAACCCGTGGGCGGCAGGGTGCCCCTACCGACCCAGTTTGGCAGTCGCAAGATCGATACAGCGTCGGCACGTCAGCTTTCGAATGAATACTAGGCGTGGAGTTGAGTTGCCAACTCGTTATACATAATTGGAAAAAAGGTTAATATGAACAATTTGAAGTTAAACGTAAGTTTTAATTGCATTGTAAGATATTTATTAACATATTTATTTTAGATATGAATTTTGAAGATGATTTATTACAAAAAATGTAAAAAGTATTCCATATTTTTGAACAGATTATTTAAATTGACATTTATTTGTGAAGGTATTTTCGATAAAGTCGATGGTAACGTTTTAGTAAAATCATTTGTAATACAAAATTAAAATGTTTATCAGATAGGTTGACATGACTGAGAAATAACCCAATCAAAAACTTTTATTGGCGATCGATATTTTCTATAAAATTCAAATAGATATGACAGTAATATATAATTATGATAAGTGATATAATATCCAACAATAATCATAAACATACTGAATATGTTTATAAACGTGGTGAAACATATGTCACACGTAACATAACCACAACCAGTGGTATAACAAAAATACTAATTTTATATAATATATTCTTTCCACTATAAACAGAGAATTAACGCAGCTTAAGTAACAATTTAAGCCATGTAGGTAAGTAACACTTATTGGAATCCCTTTTGGCATCAGCATCAGAGCTCATTCTTTAGTCAGAATATTTCGCCAAAGAATGTGAATTTAAACACAAAAATAAGATTGTACAACAGGGAATAGAATTTGTCTGTTATTTTCATAAATACGGTATTGTTGAATCAAGAATTGGCATTTAGGTGAATCTATGATTACATGAAATCAAAGAATGTAGAATATCGCTGTCCTCTTGGATCACCACAATGAAATACATAGATTTCAGTAAAAAAAAATTTTTTTTGTAAAATATCAATACAAATATTAGTTTGAATCGAATGGTTTGAGTGTAAGCATTATCAACGTAACTGCTGTGAATGACAATTCAATACTTTCATCTAAAATATAATTAATACAGTCCTTTGGAGTTTGTACAACACACATTTCTCATAATAAAATTTCAAAGACCTACAGAAATTGCATTTTTTCATGTGATTACTTCCCAATTATTTGAAAGTCATTTAATCAAGTCATTGATAAAATTTAGCCGGATCGCCATCGCAATAGCTTTTATCTTAGTGATTAAGTATAAATGTTATTCTTATACATACTTATGTAACTGTAACTGTTTAATTTCATCCACGCACTTGAATTACTAAAGATACCGAAAGGCAAAATCCGGGTCGTTAACGAGACAAGACGAACGAAAGTATACAAAATTTGAGTCAAAAATTTAAATTAAATGATTTTCCACTGTACTAACTAATAATAAAATTTTATAAAAATGGCATTTTTTGCTAGATCAAATGTAAAAAAATGATTTCCTGAAAATTAGAAATAGATTGTAATAAACACTGTAAAAAATGAATGATTGATCATTTCGTATCCGTAAGTACGGCAAAAAGCTTTCTCGCGCAGGAAATCAGGTATACGGAATATCTATTTTTCAAACCGCGGTTCCCTTGTGTTGTAATATCATTCCATATTGATTAAATTAATGGAAGCAATGTTATTTAACGATAAAGTTCAACAGTGGTATCACCACTAGCAGTTATCACTCTTAACACGTCCAAGTCGCATGCTAGTCGTCAGAAATATTAAATAAATATATTTAGAACTTATTATATAATATTATTTAAAACCAAATTTGCAAAACTGGCAAAGATAGACATTAAACAATATGTAAATAACTATTTAGACTTAAATTATTTGCTCAGTTACTTCGCAGTTGAAATAAACTTAGGATGAGATGAGTTTAATGCTGTGTACTGTTTATCTTAAGAGGAATGAAAATTTAAAATATTCGCTAAGCAAACTTGGCTGATAACGTAATCGAGTTCTGTAATATCAAATGAAATTTGCTAGGTTTTTGTAAATTTCAGGGCTGTGAAGTCTGAAACTGACTCCGATTCCAAATTAATTTTTTAAAACATTTCCGTTTTATAATTTAAGATTTCGACTGAAGGTGCTTGGTGGAATTTCAATATTAAATTTGAATTGTTAAAACTATGTACATTCTCACAGATTTTGTCACTAACGACCCGGGTTTCGCCTTTCAGCATCTTCAGGCGTTCAAGTGCACGGATGAACTTGAACTGACGTTTAGTAAATGAATGTTTCGTGTTTATATAAGAAATAAATGTATCATTGAGTTCAAAGCCATTTCTGGCGAAAAGGATAAGCTCATGGGAATGCCCACAGGTTTGAGAAGTAAGTAGTTTCAAGAACTATATTTTATTTGTTTGTCGGCAAAGGTTTTATGATTATATTTATATAGGGTACAAAAGTGGAGACCCAGGTAGGTTGAGTATTTCATTTAAAATCGGAAGACTATGCAATTGTGCTCTATTAATTTCCAAAATTTCCTGGAAAAAGAGTTTATGACTGTCCGTATTTGGGTGTAACATTTTTATCCCTTGTTCCTGATTGAACACGTGTCCTTCCGAAATTAAGTGATAAGCAAAAGTGGACATGTCTTTTTTCAATCTAAAGGCTGCCATATGCTCTAAAACCCTGATGTTCAGTGTCCTTTTTGTTTTGCCGAAAGGCGAAACCCGGGTCGTTAGTGACAAAATCTGTGAGAATGTACATAGTTTGAACAATTCAAATTTCCGTTTTACTTATATGTCTATACCATCAGGTCATCTTTAGTCAGCCTAGTATGAAGTGGAAACAATATGGCCTCTTGTGGCTTGAGTACACATCGTAAGAATTTTCCAACTCCGCGATTTTTGACTCTACAGCCTGATAAATTTATATTTTAAAACAATATAACATCCATACAAACGACACACACCATCAATTGATAATCCTTTATTGCCACCAGTTGGAAATGGAGCACATCATTTTACCAACACTAATTTTGCAGATAAACATTCAAATTTAGTTTGTTACCATACGAATATTTTCAGCATCACCCGCTGGGGTCCAGTCGCTAAGAGCTTAATATGGGATCTCAAGGTTCAATTCCCGGTAAGGTCAATGTCAAATGTAGTATTTTATTTTCAATTCAAATTAGATAGCCAAGACTTGGCTGTTTGTGATTTCAATTATACTCAAGTTTATCTCGGAAGATGATCATCAAAACATTTGGCGTATGGGCATTAGTTGTAAAGCCAAATGTTTTTTTAATTAGAAAAAAAGATTGAATGACAGACTGTAATACTCTGGCAACACTGTTTTGGGTGGGGTAAAGCGAGGGGGGCGAAGTGGTCCCCGATCATGGGGCGACGTGTATTTGTGCAAATTACGCAAACCTATTAGTCTCCGAGACCGCTGGAGCCGGGTTTGGTTGTGAAATGATATATGATAATTGAATAACGCAGCGTGATTTGTAGTTGATGTTCGCGGGGGTGAGAAACAGGCTGACAGCCACCGGGAGATTGATTTTGACGTGCGTATGGGTTCGATAACTTCTCGTTGTCATGAGATGCTTTCGGCAAATAGCTGTAAGTCCTGATAGGATTTGGCACAGATAGACACCATTTAGCGGGTGATTCAGATGCACTCTCGAGATATACACATGAATTCTATGCGTTCATACACTATAAGGCATACTTTATCGTAATCTAAGCCTGTACGAAATGTTTCCCTGACTTGCCTTGAATAGAGATTGCATATATCATATTTTTTTAAATAAGAAAATCGATTGAGAAAATACAAAGTACAATAAATAAAACAATTTTGAACCTATAGAAACCATCACATATGTTATTAATATTGTCGGCGATGATCCTAAATATGTTAAATGTGATTTAAAGCAGCGATTTCCAACCTGAGAGGCGCGAAAAGTCCAAAATATGTTTTTACTTTTTAAAACGTGCCATTATTACTATATGAAAGATGGGGAAGCGCGAAAATATTTTTTTCTTCAAAGTGAGGCGCAGTAACATACAGGTTTGTAAGCCACTGCTTTAAAGATTTATATACATATTGACAGGCTACATAATAAATCAGCCATTCAATGAATATTTTAAGAGAATTATTTTTAAAAAACACCCGTTTGCAATTATGATATACTTATGTATGATAGCAATACTTTATAAAAAAAAAAGAAATACCAATTTTGATTTACTCACTGGATATTGCTATCCCAATATTCCGTATTTTTTTGCTTTACTTAAGCAATTTTATAATACCGGTATTTATATCAGCAATATTGGTATTTAATACAAAATACAGAAATATCATTAAGTATTTCGACTGAGGGTGCTTGATGGCTCCCTGCGTAATGTGATTCACCGTAACTGTCTTGCACATGATTTATATCACCAATAGCCAAATACATACGATATGAACACACTACACTTGCACATAAATAGCACCGGCGCCGCACCGTTAACAAATGCCAGTGAAATATCAATTGAATATTTGTATGAGCTGTGTACTGCGTGCCGATATACACTTTATCTTCAACAAACTGTCTTAAATGTAAACAGGATTTGTAGGTGGTTGACTATCGCGTATGACAAAGTTGATGCCTGACTAGTCGCCCGCTGTGGTCTGTTTGCTTAGAACTTGCTCTAGCGACTAGGCTGGTCTAGGTTTGATTCCTGGTAAGGTCAATGTCAAACTTAACTTTGAAAGCTAAGACGAGGGTGTATATGATGTCAATTTACCTCGAGTTGATCTTGAGTGACTTGCAATAAAGAGTTTTTCTCGTATGAGAAAAAAATTAAATTTTTGGCGCAATGGCATTAGCTGTAAAGCCAAATATTTTTTAATTTATTAAAAAATGTCAACACGAAAAACATAAGTCAATTTAAGCAGTAATCCCTGAATCTATCATAATAGGTTTAGTGTAAACTATTAATTCAAGTTATGGGTATGAATTCAAATTGTTAAAATTTAACGTCGACGATTAATACAAACCAGTGCTTCCCAAACTGGGAGAAGCGGACCTCTGGGGGGCCGTTGCAAGAAAATATTTGGAAAGCACTGCTATACACAAACGGAATTCGAAATTTAAATAAAATATTGCTGTACAAAGACAAAATACGATCTATCTAAGAGTAGACAGCCTACGTTTCAATGCTGGCATAGACACGTCCGTAAAACGTTTAAGTATTCATGAAGGGTATTCAATAAATTTTAAGGTACTTTCCTAATTATTTTTTTTTGCGGAACTATCCGATAGGTTTTCGCAACAAGTTGGGCGAGCGTGCTGAACGAGCGTGCTCAGCGGGCGTTCAGCAAACTACTTAATTCACATTAGTTCAACGAGAAGTGGCGATGAGTGATATTATAATAATGTAGTGACTATGCGGGTGTAATGAATTTATTGGGTCTATAAGAATCTAATTTTATGAAAAAGACTTGTAAGTATTTATTTATGAATGTGGTGTGGTTTAGGTCAGTGCTTCCCAACCTGGGGTCCGCGAAAATTTTCATTGTTTTAACATTCTTTGTGATAAAATACGAACATGTGAAATAAAAAAAAATCGGGTTTTTGCAGATTATTGTTTTCAGATTTAGGGGTCCATGGCATGAAAAATGTTAGGAAGCACTGGTTAAGGTAACAATTTTATTGATTATGTGTATCCTACTATTACACACTAATGTTGAAGAAATAAATCGGTTGCTATATTTATCTTCAGAATGAAAAATTATCATCTAAAAAGGTCTGAAATGAAAAATAAGCTCCCTTTCCAAAAGTAAATTTATTACAGCGGAAATTTGAAGTGAAAATAATTTTATATTATATAAAAAAAAACAACACTTTTTACTAGATCCACACTTTTTGCAATAAAGATTAGGACCGTTTTCGCAAATACCATATTTTTCTGGTATTGTTAATTGATTCAGTGTTACACATTCAACTTTTAGCAAGTTTTTGATATTAAAAAAAAGTGGAATTTATACAAAAAAGTAAAATAATATGATGCCTTTCCACCAATGAATACATGAAAAATGACTCAATAAGTGATACATCTTTTATAGACAACCATGATCACTTTGTGAATTTAAATTATACGGTATGTGATTTATATTTAATGCCACCGATCGCTCTATGCCAGAGTTTCTCAACCTTATTTGTTCCACGCTTTACTTTGACTTTTCAAAAATCTCCATGTTCCCTTTCTCCAATCAAAATCTTATAGTTGGGTACCAAACAAATTCGTAAAAAATAATTGCTTCAAATGAAAAATGCACACATTCAATATAAGTTTAGGAAATCATTTTCAAACAATTTCATTTACAATTTACCGATTTAGTTCTTCCAAGAATTTCCAAATCCAATTTGCAATCCCAGAAATTTACCGATTTGTCCAAAATTTCTCAATCCCGAAATCCCGGGATTGGTACGGTCGCGATCTCGGGATTCCGGGTTTGCGCATTGCCCCCCGGCGGTACGGCCCACGTTGGGAAACACCACTCTATGCAGTTACAAAGAAATATATGGAATTGGTGGTCACCTCACCTAGTGAGGAAATAGACAAACGAAAAGTATGACGTCACATACATAGTTAGAAAAGGATTATGCTCTTAACCCATTCGTCGCGATTACACCCACGGCATGAAGCGGTGTCGCATGTTTAGTGCACCGTGACACCACACACACATTCAGGATTTGCTTAGCACAGAGTGAACTGTGCGGGCAATGAATTCATTTGTGTCGTTGGTAATAATGCATAGCTGAAGTAACTTCCAGCGAGCGACTGCCAAAGCTTTATGTGAACTTATATTCGGATTGTTCGAAATTTTCCAATGCTTTGAAAATATTTCACAACCATCACATATATTTTATCAATCCTTACTCTTCCCAGAAGAGAATAGTTAAGCGACTAAATTATAACAGTTTCGCGTACTACCACTTCTGTTGAAATGTTCCATCATATGAACTCACGAGAAGTGGAGTGAGTTAAGTGGTATTATGGGGAAAATTATCTAGATGCGTTATAACATCTACATGTCTTAAGCTTACATGTGAGCTTAGTAAATACATATTGCAATATTGTTTTCTTCCTAAAAGGAGTAATATTAACACTAAGCAAAAAGGTGTTTTTTTACCATTTGCTTACTTGGCTCACTTCACTTCTCATATGCTGAATATTGGGGGAGGACGTGGTATCGAATAAGAGAGCATACTCGCTTATTAAATAATAGTAAAGTATACTTCCAAATATTTAGTTATTATAAACATTTTCAGCTTTTGATGTTGTATGTATATGCGCACTTGGGTTCAAACTTCAATTGGGTTGGACTATCAATTAAAAAACATATGAAAACATTAAATACAACTTAACAGAATTTTATTAACGTGAACAACGCTATGGAGGGTTCTTAAATCGATTTTATTATGATGTATGCTTTTACCCGGTTATCGCATACTGCATAGTTGTATTATATTATACGGGTCACATTATAGCCAAAGGTATATGCCACCACTACGTTGTGTGCTTCCTTCCCGCATGGGGCTATTTCTTTTTCCGGAGGCTTTGAACTATACAGAATCAGGGTGAGAATCCAGTAATAATTCTTTAAATATTACTTTATAAAATTTATATTATATGGAATAACACGAGGCAATTTCTCTTTTTTAATTATCTTTCTTGTAGTGAAGAAAAATGTAGGCAGATTGTATATAATTTCACCGTAAAAAAATGGTCACAAAAAACAATATAAATATACTTTTATATTTTTTTTTGGAACACATGGGTACTGCAAATTCATATAAGTAGAAAAAAGCTCACATGCAGGACAACGCTGAGCTCTCTTGATTAATGCTTTACGGCTCTAGGGTGAAGAATTAGTTAGTCGATCAAGAATTACAATTTAGTCGATTTGATTGCGATTAAAACTGTGATACGTGTCACCACTTTTTACACATCCTGAGTAATAAATAAATTATTAATTTAATATTATAAAATTTGAATATTTTTTGAAAAATAAGAAAAACAAAAACGTTAAACTTGAATGATTCAGTCTAGAAATCGGTGGCCATAAACTATTTAGTGGCCATAAACTATAATAGTTTGGAATAGTTAGATATCATTTTATTTGCAATGTTTAATTAAAGTGATGGTATTTAATTTATAATTTATTATATTCTCTTAACTTCATCTTTTTATGAAGAATGTAGAGTTTTTCGTTATTAAGTCTTTTGGCTATCAGTCACCAATTGGAATTTATTAATCTTTGATGATTTTTTAATTATATGTTAGAGGTGTTAAATATTTTATTTTTTTCTAATTATAAAATCACTTATACTGTAATTTGTAACTTCTTTCCAATGTCAATTGTTGTTTAAAACTTTTTTCAATTTATTTTTGTATAAATAGCTGTTTAATTATATTTCTTATCAGTTGACAATGCTAGCAATGAGCGAAACCGGTCCTGACCTTTTAAATAAAGTACACAGGAATATTGTGTTTTTATTAATATAATGCCTTTCCACCAAGTATTGATAGTGAACACCCTAAAAGTGATTATTAAGTACCGTTACTATCTGTATTAGTATCACGCCATTGTTTGAATAGTGGTGGCGTGTTCTGATGCTCAGGTAAATTTCTATTAACAATATTTCATAATTCTAGAAAAAAAATGTATAATAAATCGCTTTTTTATTCAACCGTTCTGTGAATACAGTAAGTAATAACATCTTTATAATTTTATAGTCTATAAAAATGTTTTTTCATCATACTATAATTTATTCTATGACCTTTATATTCATTTACTCGATGGCTGCCACAGACGAGATATCTCGTAAATTTTTTCGTGATGAACACGCCAGAGACGAATTATCTCGTCGATAACTATTTAAATTATTACTTTAGTCAAATTATAGCCGGCGTGCTAGGTAATTACTACTGTTATCTACGGCAGTTGAAAGGTTAAATGTATTTTTTTCAGTTTTCAGCGATAAATAAACAAGCTGAATAGGAAAATTCCTCCCTGACGGACTTGCACCGAGTGGCAGTAAACACAATCTGTGCGGCGGCAGATAAAGGTCCATCACGCGGTTGTTGGATGGTAAAAATAAAAAAAGATGAAGGAAACCAAAACAATCTCGGCTCTTGTATTCACATAATATGGTCACGAAAAGGTGGCGCTTACTTAATATAAGATATAGCCCGCCAGTATGAAACGGCCGGGTGATAGAGCTTTTTGCCATATGGCACGCAACCAGAACTAAAGGGGCTAATCATATGCGGGTCTGAACAGGGCGCTTTTTACTACCCTATAATATCAATCATTCATATATGTTACTCATAGTTGCAAAATTTTAGAATTAATATTTTTAAGAACACTATTTTTACGCCCGTCTTCTATAAAATCTATTAAGCCTAGTAGAATTCAATTTTAATAAATTTAAAAAAAATGCGTTATATTTTTTTACATTATGGCTCGTTTCTGACGTTTATTAGCGAAGCGAATTTCGGAATATATGTTAGTTTAATCGTAAAATGTGCGTCTAATATACATAATAATTGAATTACCAAACGATTTTAATGTAATTAAATGTTAAAACTATGATCTAAAAATCAAAAATCTTTTTTGTACTAATTATTTTATATGACCAGGAGCGGTTTCGGTCATGACGAGCATTTTCAACTGATATAAATATAATGCTATATAGATAAAAATGAATAATAGACGAGGTATTTTGACGATTAGCATTGAGTTACTACTCACTTCGTGCAAGATCACCGCATAACATATTGAAGATTTTCTATCAAGCTTAATGAGTAATGACGTAAAAGTACACAATGACACCTCTTGAATAAAGTACTCTATCAGCAAATCTGTTTAAATGAAGGAATACTTTACTTTGTCGTCTTTAAAATTTTATTGTTATTATTGTATATATTCCAAAAAAATCTTTACCTAATTGGAATGTTTTCAAAAGCTTAATAAATTTAAGAAAAAAACCATCAATAATAAGTTAGCCTTGATAAATCTGAAATAAAAAAAACCGTTCGGTTACTCAGTCTAATTAAAAACAACATACCATGCGCCTGTATTTTTGGATTCATTATTTTTGTCCGTAAAGGGGGTTCCCGGCGAAAATTTAGTGAGAGAAGAAAGTATTGCCAGTGAGATTATCCATTCCGCTTCTTAATTGCGCCATTTATTTTTAGGAGAGTGCCGCTTTACGTGGTATAAAACGGAACATTTCAAATAATAACAACAATGTATATACTATATATGTATTATACGGAAGAAGAAAAAGAAACAATTTGCACAGTAAATAATAAAGAGTGAAACGCGTCGTAATTCGTTTTATTTTAATTGGGATTTTTGTGGGCTGTTAATGAAAATAAAGCTACGCCAAGACGTAATAAAGTTAAGAACCAAAGAGGTAAAACCGAATTTAATTAAAACAAGATATTTGCTGCGCAAAAAAAGGAAATTTTTCATTAAGACAAATACTGCAATCGTTTGTGCAAAGAATATCACTATAAGGAAGGACATTCAAATATATTATTCGATAAATTTAGTTTAAATTTAGTGAAAATATCGGTTATTTCGCATGCTGTCTAACCAAGAGTGACAAGTATTTTGCTTTTTTAAAAGCATCTTCAGACCTAATTTAAAAAATAGTTAGTAATTATCTATTTCGTGTAGGTATTAATTCCGGTGTTTAATAAAGGGCGTGTGGTCTTAATACTCTTGTGAATGTAGAGAGTAAGAAGTAAGACACATTGCTGTTTTATAGAAGTTTTTTCTCCAAAAATGATCACAGAAATTCCATACCTGAAACAAGAAAGAAAATTTTCATGAGACGTATAGATCACCAATGCTTCAAGTTGTAATGTTGCAGACGTAAGTATGCACATATGTTACAATATGTGTCGATCATCGCCACTAGTAAAAAAGCATTGTTTTTGGCGACAATACAATCAATATAGACGATTAGTAGAAGTAACTTCTTATTTCTAGCCCAATAATATAGAAATATTATGTAAATGAGCGTAATGTACAACCGGTAAACAATGTTTGTTAAGTGTTAAAATAACATTAATAAATAGTTGAGATTAAATAAATATGTATGTAATTAAAATTGTTTAATAACTTTCGGATGTCAAAGTGAATTATGCCATTCATCTGAGAAGTCTTCTACATAGTCAAATTAAAAGTGGTCTAAAACAATCGAAGTAATTTGGTGGCATACTAAATCTTTGAATGTTAAATGTTTTTTGGTTTCTTATCAAAATACTAAAGTTATATTAATATGTTGTCAATGAACTGATTTTCCATGTTGAGCAGTTTTGAAAAGTATGTTTTTGAAATTTTATAAAAAGTTTAAAAAATAAACGTATTAACACAATAAGAACATTCGAAAAATATTTTTCGCCTACAAAAAATGGATTGAATACACTTTTTGAACGAGATCTTTGTTTTATGAGTGAATAATCTGACACGAAAAGCAGGGACGGTTAAATAAATAATCAAATTAAAAGCGACCAAGATTAATCTTCTAAGAAAAATCCGCCACGTCCAATAATGCAGCTAAATGAATCAGTGTCAGTTTCCGACGTGAAGTCGTGTGCTCAAGTTGCTGAAAACATTTTAAACATTTCCAAACATCCATTACATTAATGTTGTTGCTTTTTTGAAAACCATTTTCGTGTCGTATAAATAAACGGTAGGTCGATAATGTCCGACCGTAATGACTTGAAATTTAGTTAATGCTTGAGGCCGCGCAGCAGACCGCCGTTTTACCAAATGCTAATTCGATGGGCTACAATTTCAAAATATAAATGACCCATTTTTTGTGTTCTGAAAATTCACCCACCTCGTGGTTTTAAAAAATGCGCGCATTAAGTTGATAGAGCTATTTAAAAAGAACATTTTTCTGCTATATAAGATAACGATTTCAGAGTTGCGAGCACAATGGGCGTTATTATGAATATTTGAAAATGGAATAATGAACAGACAGAATCATTCTACTAATTTAAATTTGAATTTTATATGATATCGTTCGATTTTTTAACAACGTCTATTTCATAAAATTATTTTTTATTCCAGTAAATCAAATGCTTACTGTCAAGTATGGAAGAAGACTTTTCCCAAAAGGAAAAATTTCAAATATCACAATAAGGTATAAAATATAATATATATTGGTGATTAAATAGGTAATCACTTTTGTATAATCATTCAAATGTGTATTAAAAAGTGATTTGAAAAAATTATAAATTATCGATCATTATAATATTAATTTTCATAACATTACAGGCAGATATTGTGTAAAAACGACTTCAGTAAATTTGTTTTACACAAAAGTGTTGGTTTTATTATTCTAACAATTTTGTAGCTAAGAAAAATATCGGTAAATTAAGGGCATCCAAATAATCAATGCAATTGCCAAGAGAAGTGGACATTTTTAGCAACAATATTTGTAAACTGTTAGTTTAGGTTTTACTTTTTTATTTTTTGATTTTCATACATCTTCAAAATACTTTTGTATATTTATGTATTATGTACTTGGGCACCCGGTTCCGGTTCTACCTAGGCTGGAAGCTCTCACTAAGTAAATTGTTTGCTATTGAATACACCTTCCGCGAAATTTTCATGAAAAGCCACCGGTATTTATTTCTATAGCGTCGCCTATACTTCCTAGCACAAATGAGGGAAAAAACCACAAAACGATGACTATCGACCTAAGCAATAATTATACTAGTTATTTTTATCGTAATAAATGGTTTCGTTAAAATCTATTTTGCATAAAAAATAAACTAAATGTGTGTATAAAAGTATCCAAAATGGCGCAAAACGCTTATTCAAATTTCGAAGCAACAAGCACGTGGTTTCATTTCAAAATGGCGACTTCCGCAAATAACAAAGGTGTGAATTCTAAATTCAAATGGCACGAACTCCACAGAAATTTCGGTCGTGACCCTTTGCCGTAATGAGACGTAAGTCAAAAAAGGGGAAAGCTCTTATCAAGAAAGGTGAGCTTTTAAAACGAACGTTAATATTATCATTTTTTTACTATGGAATATAACTAAGGTATTAATTGCATAATTATTGATATCGTTATCTCTTATATTCATTTTTCGAATAATATCGGAAGATATTGTACAAAAAAATGATAATTTTGTTATAATACTAATAATGTAACAATTTTTTAGACGTGTTCCACCTCTTTGAAAAGTAAGAGTAAAAACAAACATCGAACTTAATTCTTAGCTTATAAAATACATGTATGCCGCCTGTGTGGTCAAGTGGTCAACGTCGTTGGCTTCGGTTACGGAGGTCACGGGTTCGATTCCCAGTACGGACAGTTTTATGATTTATGAATTTCTGTTCAAAGGCATGGATGTATGTGATGCCTTGAATTCCCCCATCCCAACCATCCTATAATATGAACAGGACGTATCGAAAGCGATTAGCTAACCTCTAGTCTTTTCCTAGCCCTTTCCTTCTATTCCTACTCTCTTTGAAAAGAAAAAGAGGTTGAGCAACTGAGTAACAAGCAGTTCTCGTAGAAACACTTCTGTTGAGATAAACTCCATTAGGAGTCCATATGCTCCACATTGGGAGCAGACATGGTAAAGAAAAAAAAACACATGTAAAGAAACACACAAATGTACTATTTCATCTATTTCAAAAATAATTATAGTATGGTAAAAAAAATCATCAGAATGTTTTCAAAAAAATAGTAGTAGAGTAGTCGCTTAACATTTTTTTTCAGAAAAATTAAGGAAAGAAGGATAAGAAGGAAAATAACTAACATATATATGTCCCAACTCCCAACGCACTGTGGCCTGTAGCAATTTTTTTTAAAAAATAGTAAAGTTTCAGAATTTTCATAGCTGTTGGCTTTGCAAAAGTCTACTAATTGAATTCATTACCTGGAAGTAGTTGAATCATCGCTTAGTTAATTAATTTTAATGTAACATAAAAAATATTTTATAAAAAAATTCGAGATTATTATTATGTTCGAATTTACCGTTAATCTCCACTTAAGCTTAATTATTTTTTGATGAGTTTTGTAATTTTATTTTACGTGTAATAAAAAATTTAATTGAAGTTAATTTAGTGTCACTTAATCATATTTTGTACCTTTATATGTGAAGTATAAAAATATTACATGATATTGAAAAGGTTGAAGAAAATAAAAACATATTACTGGTGAACGGAAACTCCTGGAACATGGATATTCAATAAAATCCCATTTAACATTGTCATGCCTGAAAAAATGACTAAACAAAAATAAAAAGTACTTTCAGGACAATACAGTACCCGAAATGGTTTAACATAACATTTAAATAGAATATAAAAACATATTCAACAAGATTTTACAACATCTTATATGGGATTTGAATTTATTATCCTTAGACTTCCAGGATTTTATTGTAGCAAACAAAATGTCGATCTTTTTACTGTCCATCTTTTTTTTATTTGAACGGTTTGGCATCTTCACAGTCAAATAATAGTTGAGCCTATTTTTCACTAACACAGTACAATTCTGGTTAATCTGGTATTTAAAAAAATGTATTTATTCGTGAAGAATGAAGACGGTCAACGTGTAACAAAGAATACATATTATTCTCAAGTTGTGAAAATATGGAATAAAACATAGTCTAAGAAAACTATTATATATAATGTATCCATAATCTTATATGTTTTTTGTCACCTAAATCAGTGGTTTCAAACCTTTATACGCGTGCGTGCCCAATATCTCAAATTTAACAACTTTTCAACGTGCCGAGCAAACAAATGAGTTTAACGTATTCACGATAGTTTGATAATCTATATATTAATAGTCGATAAAGTCCGTCCGTTTGTCCATATGAGTGTAAGGTGTCCCCGATTTCACACCTTCCAGTCTCCACTTTTTTAAATAAAATAAAATAATATAAAATGAAATAAAATAAAATGAAATAAAATAAAATAAAATCAAATGCAATAAAATAAAATAAATAAAAATAAAATAAATAAAAATTAAATTAAATTAAACTAAATAAAATTAAACACAATGCAACAAAAATCTCACGTTGCTGGGCAACGGGCTTACAGCTAGTATATATTAATAAAGACACAATATTCCTTTGTACTTCATTCCACTTTATTTGTGGACCACTAAAATAAAGTGGAATGAAGTACAAAGGAATATTGTGTTTTTATTAATATAATGCCTTTCCACCAAGTATTGACAGTGAACACCCTAAAAGTGATGATAATATATAAGTAACACTATGTAGTAGTTCTGGATTGTTTTTATCGTTAAGAAATTACTAGAAATTGATAAGAAAATAATTAAATATTTATATATTGATTGATTGCAGGAATCATTCTTTAATCAAAAAAAATACTTTTTGTGAAGAATATTCAATTTGCAAGCGCGTGCATTATTTCCAAACAAATCAAATTTGGCACGTGTACCTAATGTTTACCGTCCCTCACCTATGATGTTAATGGTCAATTTTTGGTGAAAAAAAATAATATGTAAAACTATGTACAAAATCCACAATTGTATCAAATATGATCAAGTAAACACACTAAAAGCTCGTTCAAACTGACTCGTTAGACTGAATTTAAACATTGAAAAAAAATGACTTATACAAATGATTAAATCGAAAAATTACTACTCACAAAGAAACTCATTCAGAAAACGTACTAAAGGACAATCTACTGGGCAGTGTAAGTTTATTATATCGTTGCTGTACTTGACAATTAAACTGACAGACAATTTTTCATGATGTCGTGTACATTACATATATGTATGTACATACGTTGAATTATTTTTTAAAAGAAAAATCAATTGTGTGGAGGGTCGTCGGACAGAACTACTTTCGACCTTAAACGATTCTCAGCTATTGTCTCTCCATACTTAGAAGGTAAGAGATTGTTGGGTTATAATATTTGCCTATCTCGCTGTTAAACTTTTGAGAGATTTTACTAACAAACTAGCAAATGGTAGGTATTTTTTATTCGTGTGAAGCAGCAAGTTGTCAACGTACCACGAGGCGTTACATATTTGTCACATTGATTTATTGTGTACAATTTGGAGACTTCATACTATGCTTGTGATAAGGGTATGCCTAAATTGAAGGAATGTTTATGCAGATACTGACGTATAAGACAAAACCAATCGTTTTTCTTTAAATTTTAAATCAAGAACGACGACACCTTTATCTGTTACAATTTACCCCCATTGCAAGTCTCCACCAGATCGCTTATTTTTAATATATTATAGTTCCATGCGAGTTGAATAGTTACAGGTATTTTTTGTCAAACGGCAGCCAATGAAATCACGCGTTTTATTGCGTTGCTACGTAATCTGCCAAATTGAAATTAATTTATCGAGGGGTTGAAAGAACATCAAGCAAATTTACGATCGACTCCATTTGATCGGAAGAATTCTAAATCTCTATTTGCGTACGCGTTCATTCTGTTTTGGTTTTATTTGATGTGAAACAACATCAAACGGTACTTGTGATATGTGCTTTATTACTCATGTTTCCATTCTAGAAAATTAAACATTTTCTGATACTGATTTATCGCTATGTCTCCTTTGAATAAGCGTTTACAGTGACGGTGAGGTTTTTCATTTTAATTTGTTTTTGTATACTTAAATAGCCCTGTAAAATTCTATTTCTTATCAGTTGACAATGCTCGCCATGAGCGAAGCCGGTCATGATCTTGATAAATAAAAGTGGAAATAAGTACAAAAGAAATATTGTGTTTTTCTTAATGTAAGTAAGACTAACATAAAAAAACGTCATAATACAAAACCGTAGGTTATAAGAAATGTTATTAGATCAACGTTATTTAACTAGTAACTTTTATTCTAATATTTTTTTTTGGTCCACTATCATGAGTAGTTGTACGAGAACTGGTAGCTATTCAGTTGCTCATCTTCGTTGCACGGATATGATGGACATGGGACCAGAAAAGGAAGTTAGCACATCACTCATGCTTTGTTCAGATTTTAAGAATGGCGACAGGTAATGTAATTTAATTTATAAAAAAAACCATTTTATACTTATTTCACATATATGTATTATGATTAGGACCGGTTTTAAACAAATGATTTTTACAACAGTAATAGTAATACTGGCTATTAAAATATTCTGCAAATGCATCAGATAAAAATGCTTGCGATGAACGAAACTGACCTTGATCATATTAAATAAATGTGGAATTAGTACGCAAAAGTGTTTATTTTTTATAATGTAATGTCTTTCTTTATAATGTAAAGTATTGATACACTAGGGCTGTGAAGTCGGAGTCAGAGTAGTGAAAAATGAGCGGCTCGATTTTTTTTTTGAAAAATATTTTTAATGAAGTGTATTCGATCAAAATAGTACAAAGTGTTGACATTTCATGCTTTGCTGACGACAGACGATCTGATGGTGAATATATCGACTGTGGAAAGGAAAAAGGACTTAACCCACACATATCAAATTTTACAGGAGGCGCTAAAAACGTGTTTCGATGATTTTGTGACATATGCAAATTATGAATTATACACAACCCTGAAGTGCATGGAGACTTCTAAACTGGTGTTTAATTGACATAATCTAATATTAAATAAAGAAATTCTCTAGGAAAAAGTTTTATTTCAGTCTTTTTTCTTGGTTTTAGTTTTTTACAAGGTAATTTTTTCAAACTTAAAAGCTAAATTTAGATACTAATTCGGTATTTGCAGCTTGCATCCTTTTGAGAGAACGTGGGTCAAGTTTGATACATTGTGATTATCGAAAAAAACCTGTTTTGAAGAAACTGTGGGTTAAGTCCTTTTTCCTTTCCACAGTCGATATATATATATAAGTTAAAATTTTGAAAAATTTCCTCGGAGTCGGAGTAGTCTTTTTTTGCACGACTCCACAGCCCTGGTAAACACATTAAAATGATGATTTTATTATTTTCGGTAGATATGCCCAAAGATACGCAGACCGAGCAATAACTAAGTAATATTTTTTTAAGGTGTTCACTGTCAATACTTGGTGGAATGGCATTATATTAAAAATAATAAAACATTTTTAGTACTTTTTCCACATATAATTGATATCGTTTGCCACTTAGATTTATTATTCTTTGACGATGAGTTTTTAATTGTTATGGGTGTTAAGCATTTTAATTTTGTGTAATTATAATGTAATTTGCTAATCCTTTAAATTGTTAATAGTTGCTTACACCTTTTTATTTCAATTTAAATTTGTATAAATATCACTGTTTTTGTATTTTTCTTATCAGTTGATAATGCTCGCGATGAGCGAAACCGATCCTGATCTAATAAATGTTATGTGGAAAATGTACTAAAAATGTTTTATTATTTTTATTTTATTTTATTAACTAAGTAATAAATTGATAACTCATTTGAATTCAACTCAAAATGACAAGTATTTTTGACCGCGGTGCCCATATACATGCATTACGCAATGACTCTTTCATACAGAAATCAAATTTAAATCTCCTCTTCAGATATGAGATATTTTAGTGGTGTTTTGTAAATATATTATATTATATAGGTTATTAAATACGCTACGTTATCGGTGGCTACGCCCACGCCGTCGCTGTGCGCCTGGCGTAGATCACGGGGAATTATCATACCTGCCCCAGTAAGCCCCTGTTTATGAGGATGCCTATGCGTAAACATTTTCTTTACATCGTTGTTATGATCAGTCCATAGCCCGCAACCTGATCGTAAAGAAAACACGCCGAACCCCCGTCGCAGGCCAACCCTAGCCTACGGCCAGAAACCTTTGAATACCTACAGCGTATTGAAATGAAATTACCCAATTTTGGTAAACCGGCCGAGATATTCCTAACCGCACGCGAAAATAACAAAACATCAATGTATTAACACTGTATTGATATCATATAAATAATGCCGGTTGATGTTACTTTATCGAGTTTGATACAAATTAAACACAAGATTACAACTCAATATTTTCATTCAAATTTCTTACTAATAAGCTTTCAAGATAATTAATATTTCTCAGGGCAGCCCAACAAATCAGTTGGAAAGGCATTAGAGTATTCTTTTTATTTTATATCTTTTGCGAGAAAATCGAAAAATTTGTGCCGAAAATATGTTTGTATGTTTCGTAATTGTGTGCGTGTAATTTTAAATGTATTTTTTTTGACTAAGAACTATATTATTGGGATATTATATTGTATTGACGGATTTGTAGCGCAGCGACAATATGGTTGGATTCCGTAACGGATCTCACAGCTTCGAATCCCAGTGTGAACAGCATTTTTCTATCTTAAATTGTAATCGTTCAAATTATGTACATTCACACAAGTTGTCACCAACGACCCGGGTTTCGCCTGAAGATACCGAAATGCGAAACCCGAGTTGAACGGTTCAAATTTAATATTGAAATTCCACTAAACACCTTCAGTCGAAATCTTAAAACTGTTTGGAGGCATGGCTTTATCTAGTTACCAGAAGCCATATGCTTCACATGTTGAAGGGACATGAATATTGAATAAAAATACATTTTAAGAAGACACTACCTATATATAATTAGTATGTAAGATATAAAAATGGCATTTTTTTATCTTACATATATCAGATTAAAATACTTACATACCCGTTTTTATCTTATTTACTTTGTGTTGAAAATAATAATCTCGTCCCCGGTGATACTAGCGATTCAATAATCCTAATAAAGGATGAAGTGAGGGGTTGAATATTATTATTATTGAAAACAGCTTGAAACAAAATTTACTGCCCCTTTTGAAATGGCAGAACCTACTCAGCGAATTTGAAGAGTCCCATAGCAGAGGGGGGCTACCAAAACGATTCTTAGAAATTTAAACCCCTGTTTCAGATCAAACGCACGTTCAGAAACATCGTAGTTAATGATAAATATTCTCTGGGAATACTTGAGCATAGAAATGGTTGCGTTATTAAAACGTCATTAGTCATAGTATTTATACTGTCAAATTATGGTATTACTTCAGTCCTAAATCGATTTCTCGGTATTACAATTGATTTTTTAATACCTGTATTGATGTAAGTCAAAAACCTTGTTTTGAGATAGTCGACTTTGTCAAATATCATAAAGCGAATTGAAATGTAGGCAATAAGACAAATAATAAAAAAAAGAAATCTGTACTAATACAAATACAATATTCCTTTGTACTTTATTTCATAGGTCAGGACCGGTTTCGCTCATTGCGAGCATTGTCAACTGAGAAATTACCAATTAAATTATAAGTGATTCTAAAGTAACACAAAATTTAAATGTTTAAACACATCTCAAATATGATTAAAAAGTCACCTAAGATTAATAAATTTCAAGTGGTGACTGAAAGTAATTACAAACATATATATAAAAGAATAGTTGACATAGGTTAATGAAATGGATAAAGTAAAGGGAAACTTGCAAAAATAATTTGATCATTCAAAAGATCTGAATCAGGTAAAAATTTGAATCTATTGATTTCTAGAATTTCCTGTTTGTTTAGTTTGACAGACTTGTTATTTAAATGTAGAACTTTAAAATTTCTACCAATATCGAAAGTGTGTTTATTTTGAAACAAATGGTTTACAAATGGAGACTGTTCATCCCCTTTCTTAGCACAACTTAAATGGTCTTTGATTCTAATATTAAAAGATCCACTTTTTGACCAATATGTTTGGCGTTACAGGAATCTTAGTTGGGTAAATAAATACCGCTTTGGTTCAAAAAATTTAACTTATCTTTTTATGGATGGATTTAACCTATCAATGCTCGCAATGAGCGAAACCGGTCGTTAATAATGCTTTTCCACCAAGTATTGACAGTGAACATCCTAAAAGAATTATGTACGGCTAAAAAGCGTTAAGTTATTTCCAGGTTTATGCCACTAATAACTGCACACGAAATTGACTTAGTTCGTATAACTTATTTAGAACACTTCCCCTACGGTGCTAAAAATACTTCCGACATGCTGCTAGCCCTTTAGGAACCAAATGAAAAACCGTTTCACCGTCCAAAAAAGGGCGGTAAGTGTTAAAACATGATTTTTCACTTGGTTCTTTAAGGGCCAGCAACATATCGCAAGTATTTTTTTAGCACCGTAGGGTAGTGTTAAATGTCGAAAGAAATAAATGACATACGAGTGAGTTTGTTTTTTTTTACAGAATAGCCTATAAATATGTTTAATTTATCGATCTGCATTCATAAACAAAGCATCCAATTTTCGACACAATGTTTTCTGAAAGTGAGCCGACGATATATAATACCAGTATTTAAAATAACTAGCTGTAAGCCCGGTGACCTCAACCTCGGTGTTGCATTTTTAAGTAGTCAGAAAATTTACTGGCGTGAAAAATAAACTGTAAATTGTAAATAATATAATTTTTAGAATAATAGAAATGCTTAAGTTTGCTGAAAAATATATTTCATCTTTCTTCTTTCTTTGGCCATGTTCGCTCCCTATGTGGCTCCAATAGCTTTGCTTCCTCCCATGACATGCCAGCATCCCTCATCCTATGGATAGTACCTGACGGACGTCCGGGACGCCGGAATCCTACCGGTCGAAAGAAGAGGCAGGCAGGATTGAGGCTTTCCGGAGGCATCAGCAGCACGTGACCCAGCCAGTTCCAACGTCTCTCCATAACCACTGACGTGACGGGACGCTGTCTTGTACGCTCCCTTATCTCCGAATTCCTCACAAAATCAAACCACCTCACCCCCATTATCAGACGCAAGCATCTGTTCTCGAAGCTCAGTATACGGTTTTTATGAGTCTTCGTCAGGTGCCATGATTCGCAACCGTAAAGCATTACCGGCCGAATGCAAGCGTTAAACAAGTGGTATTTGGTTTCAATCGAGTACAACTGTGTGTCCCAGACAGTCCGCATTGAGTTGAATGTGGCTCCAGCTATTCCTAAACGAATGGCGAGCTCGTTTTTTGTACTACCATCTTCGGGGATATGTACGCCGAGGTATCTGAAGCTGTCATGACAGGTTTGGTTACACATCAAATATTTCGTAGAAAAACAAATATACCTCGGGACATATATCGACACCCCTGCAGTATTTAAATTGTAAATTATTTAATTTTTAGAATAATTTTTAAGTTAACTAACAATTATTCGTATTAACCGTCTTTCTTGACGTCATCGAAAAGGCGAAATCGGGGACCGACAGACAGACAGACATATTACATTATCGACTATTATAGATAAAAAATATCGGAATTGAAACAATAATCCGGGATAAAAATTCATATTGCTTAGTGAGTATTTAATTTTGACTTTGATTGATAACAAATATTTTTTTGTTACAAGCATTTCTTTAATTTAAGTCTGGTGATTAAATTTATTATTCGAAATGTAAGCATTATTTACTATGTATACAACAGAATCCATAGTCCCACAAAAAACCGTTTGAATAAGATTTCACCATTCTACTCCTGCGATGATTTGCTACAGCAAAGACATTTAATATGAAATAAACAAATTATAAATGCATACTGTATTAAATCTTGATATCGCCAGTAAAACAATATTTGTTGATGAGGTAAACTATGATTGAATTTTTAGATGATGAACCAAATAAAATATCTTCTCTTCTAGATCCGAGAAACTCTTAAAAAATAAATCAAAAGAGTAAAGTTCAGATTATGCTGAACTTTAACTATCAAATATCCTCAGGCTTCAATTTTAATTACGTTCAAGTACAGCCTTTGAAATAGGGTGAAATAATTTCCCACCCCTGCCGAAGAACGGCTACTCGTTGGCAAATTATAAAGTATCGAATGGAGGCCACTCAGTGATGAGTGTTTCTTACAAAGTCTACGTACAGGGGTAAAAAACGTGCACGATGAATGAACCATCACTCGAACCTTTCATTGACTTTAACAGTACTCATTTTTATTATAGGGTTTAAAAAAGTTTTCACAAAAATAAAACATAGTGTTTTATAATAAAAAGTGCTACTAAAATCAGTCTTAATTTTACAATTCAATTGTGTACAAGTATTACAATTTGTCTCATTTTAAATAAGGTCAAAAAATAATTATGTGTAATTTCTAAATGAATAAAGATCTATTTAAGACCAGAACATTCCTGGGCGAATGAACTATCATTAACCAGAGACTGTTTGTTGTTGGTGGAGAAGAAGATTGATGTAGTAAGTTGAAGACGCAAACAAATTAGTAATATGTAGGTAAAATATTTATTTATTTAGATGGTACATATATATATCGAAAGCACTGTCGATTAATTTCAATTGGTGTTTGTTATGCGATGTTGTTTAACCATTGCCGTTTTTTTCACACACATTGTTATACAGTGTCTTCCCGGAATATTTATTTGATGTTGGGATGTAAAGAAAAAAGCGTTGTATTTAAATAAAAAAATATATTTCACAATTCAAAACGAAACGTATTCCTTATTCGTATTCAAGGTAAAATATAAATCAAATAACAACAAAAAAACTGTCAGTGGTCGAAAACAAAAACCTGCCGAGAAGGGACCGCGGGCCATACTTTAAAAAACGCTTGAAGTATAACATCAGATGCCTTCAAAAGGAAGAAGCACAAAGGCGAGGAGGAATGAAACCGCTTACAAAGGAAATGTACACAATGCGAGAGAATTAAAGGAAACTTTAAGCGGGAACATAATGATGAAAATTATAATGGGGTCAGGTTTGAAATGAATCATCTCGGATTTTATGATTGTTTAGCAAAGATGTTAACGGTTAATTTCTTAACACAATAATATCCGTTACCGCTCTCGGCGCTTGGAAAATTATTACTGAGGGCCTTTTCGAGCTATCGAAATTGCTTTTTTGGAAAAATATTTGCTCTGGCAACTTTAAGGGGAGTTTTAAATGTAGAATATTACAACTGACTTATGTTCATCCGCTGAAAAACAAAAAAACAATGACTTCTGCAAGCAGCGAGATATTACGTTTACAATCAAATACACGGAAGCATTTCTCCTCGCTGGAATAAAATCAAATGTCTTTCGAAAAAGAATTTTGCAAAAATAATAAATATAACGCCCAACACTGGGCCGACGTTTTTTTATATGCATGTTAAGAATGAAAATCTTATAATTGATGTCAAGATTATTCTGGGTGAACCAAATTTGCATGATGAAAAGAATAAAGGTAGATATTAGCATATTATTAGGCTTGGTATTTCCGATTGGATCGTCTCTTTTTTAAGTATTGGTTTTTGAACATTTTATGCCTTGTGCAAAGGTATTTATATTGCCTTCACTCGTCGGGTGAATTTGAGAAAATTATCCTACTGTAGTATGCTGCTATGTGGAAAAAAATTGTTTCAATTTCAAACACAAAATATATGCTAATTTACAAGAAATTATAATTGTTGAAAGACATATATTTATATATACTGATAATGAGTACCGAACTGCCGCAAACTTGTTAAGTAGCACATTCCTAGAAACATAGTAGATATCATATGACTTTGATGAAGTTTTTAATCCTGGGTTGATAGGATTGCAAAATTTCAGCGAAAGAACGTGTCAGAACAATGGAAAGGACGAAAAAGTGACCGAGAGAATTTAAAATAATACAAAATTATTTTCTGCATCACTTGCAAGAAATATTCGAGCGGTAACATACATATTGTATTTTTGTTTAAATAAAATGAGATCGCACAATAAAGTTCAGAATAATAATAAAAAGCCAGTACGAAATCGTTAATACATGGTCCGATAAAACGAAACGTGACCCAGTTTTAAAACCTGCACGTGTATGAAATATCCAGTCGAATTTAAGTCATTGCAAAAAGACGTGAATAAAAAAGGTAGACGACAAAATACAGTAATAAATAAAAATTAATAAGTTGGAAAAATATACATTTGTGTTACATATATTTGTTGGAATTTGGACAACTGGACATTACATAATTTATTTTTCAGTTATGTCAAGTTTTTATTTCAGTAATAATGTGTACACAACAATTCCTGATGGTAATGGAACAGTTTTGTTAACAACTCACGATCGTTATTTGTTAAGAAGTATTCTTTATTAAATACTTCAGCTGACAGAATCTTTAGTTAAATATAACTTTTTATATGATACCAAGAATTATCAGCGGGCACATTAAAATTGAAAGAGAATTTATTTAGAATACACTTGCAAATTGAATGTTAGACTTAATTTGTACTTGTGACCCAGCCCTAAAATAAAATTCAAAGGATCGATCATATATTTGTTTTTGTATGGTCATTCAAATATGTAGGTGCTTCTACAAAATAATAAAGTTTTTAAATATTTTAAGAATAAAAAATTGTCAAGAAATGACTACATATTATTATGGATCAAAATATTGAATTACAATTTATTCTATTTTTCATGCAAAACTTGTACGCTGTACCTTTTTGCGCTTGTTTTAAAAAATATAAACAAATGACTTAGTGTATTCACCGATAAGATGTCTTGTTAAAAATAACATTGTGGTGTGAGTTAAACAGTCAAGAATTATTTTCCCTGAACTAGCAACAACAGCGTCAGCTAGGTGAACTGCGAATAAGTGAATATTTTTTTTCGTATATATTGCGTGAATAAATGAAGTATTTCTAACAATATATGAATGTTTCGGAGAAAAAAGCCCTATTTTTTGCTATCACAATAAAATCATAAATAAAAAATAAACACGACTTAAGCGCGTGGAGAGAAAATAAAAATCTTTTTTTTTAATAATGCGGTTCACACAAGAGCAACCATTCAACGGAGTATTCTTATCCAAGAAAAAAGTAAGATGAAGAAAATGCAGGGTCGGCAGAGGGCTAAGGGTGCGGGCGGTAAACACTTGCGCCGCCCCTGCAAACTCAGCGAAGTCAATGGTCTGAAGTTTACTGCAAATTTATTCGCGATATGAGCAATCTCACCATACATAGTGCGGGATACGTTTTATCACAGTTAACTAACATCCAACATAAAGCCTACTGGGATAGATGCTTTTGATTCTCCGCGCGAGGTATCTTCCCAGCGTTATACCGTGTTGATACTCCAGTGTGTGAAATTAATTCCTGGCTGAAGCTTTTGTATAAATATGCACTTAAAAGATGTACGTGCATCTTTGTGAGTAAGAATTACTTCAGTGGAGATCGTCGCGCAATAAAACAAGTTCAATGTACGGTGAAATTACTTGATAGTTTTACGAAAGTGTACTAATAAAAAAAAGTTTTAGTAAAGATATATCACTTATAATTTATAATATCTAGGGATTCCAATACCGGAAGAGTATGTTAATACCGGTATTTCATATTTAATACCGCTTGAGCAAATATCAATACCAGTATTATATATGTTTTTTTAATAAAAATAATAAAACATTTTTAGTACTTTTTCCACATAAAATTTATTAGATCAGGACCGGTTTCGCTCATCATGAGCGAAACCGGTCCTGATCTAATAAATTTTATGTGGAAAAAGTACTAAAAATGTTTTATTATTTTTATTATAATGCCATTCCACCAAGTATTGACAGTGAACACCTTAAAATATGTTTTTTTAAATAAAGCAAAAAAATACAAACAATTGACATCTCTATACTGGGAGATAAAATAAAATGCGTCATTTTGATGTTTCATATAAAATACCGTCATTAACCTTCGAGATCTTATGGGGTGCATTCACATTGCAAAATTCTTCTTATTTCAACAATTTGATAAATCTATATATTAATAGTCGATAATGTCCGTCCATCCTTCTGTACGATTGTCCCCGATTCCCCTTCCCCCTCCCAAGCCCCGCTGTCACCATTTTTTTTATTCATACTAGACATGCTAATAACAAAACATATGAGAATCTTTTAGAGAATTAATACGATAATCAAAAACAAAATAATGCAAATAAAACAGAAACTACGCCGCATTTCAGTATGATCTATTTGTCAAATTGAAATTATGAATACATTGTACTAGTCCCTTTTTAGTTAACTCAATTCAATTATGGGATAAAATAATCAATTAATCACAAATAATTTCTACCAAAACATATAACTTAATATTTTTTAAAAGCTTGTCATAAAATTTCTAAAAAATCTACACTATATAAAATTTTATTAATCGAAATAATAAAAATGGTTTTTGCGGAGTATAATTCAATAAACGGTGATTTTTTCAAATTCTACAGTTTAAATTAGATCGTTGAAATTTTTAAATTAATTATAAAGTTAGGTTTAGTTCCACTATTTTATACTGAAACCCGATTTAGTTATGTTGCGTGTAAAAGTAATTATTCATCCTCTTCAAAACGGGTGTGTTTTTGTATTTAAAAAATGATTTAACTTTTGTATAATAATTACATTAGCCGCCGAGGCTGCTGCGAAATTAAATGTAAATTTTAATATGCTTTCTGTAGCAACGCGTATAATCGAACGATAATGGGAATGCAAATGGTTGCATTTTTACCCATGGATGATTTTAAATTGTATTCAATGCATGAAATTAAGGTGCATATGTTGTTAAACGGCCATAATTGATAAAAATAAATAATGTCTGAAAATATTGTTTTAACTCCTTAACTGTCAATGTATTTATTTGATCGGTCGATTAGTAAAATAATTTTCGTACACTATCATTGACACTAGGGTATCCAATCCCGAAGCCTTTTTCCAATCCCGGGACTCAATTCGCTATACTTTTTACCCGGATTATCTCCAAGCTTAAATCACCGATAAATCTGAAATTCTCGATTTGCCAATTTCGTGTCAATTTTCGGGATTTGCTCAAAATTTCTCAATACCGAAATCCCGGGATCACAGCCGTATCAATTCCGGGATTGGATGCCCTAATTGACACCAATTTGACGACATATTATAACGATGTTTTTTTTTTAAAAATTTGATATATCAATTAAGAGGAACAGTATTACTTAACTAAAATGTATTACATTTGGATGATTTCGATATTTAATAAGTACTAAATGTGATACATATACAGCGCGAATAATTTTTATGTGTAACTGATTCTCCAGGTCCAATGGCGCAGCGGTCCTGCTGGATCTCACGGGTTCGACTCCTAGTGCGAACAGCATTTTTTCTATTGTTTGGTTGATTTTTATTCGAAGGTATGGGTGTTTGTGATGTCTAAAAATTTCCTCCCACCCTTTCTGATCTTTTAATGACTGGGCGTAGCGAGAGCGATTAGTTAACCACTAGTCTTGTCCTAGAATTATCCTTCTATTCGTACTACTATATTTGAGCGACTGAGTAACAAACAGTTCTCATAGAAACACTTCTGTTAAGATACCTCCATTAGGAGACCAACATTCTCAACATTGAGAGCGGACATGGATTAAAAAAACTGAAAACTGAAGAATTGTTTTTAAAATGGTGTATTACATTAAATTGTTATATTCTGTTGGGTTAAAAAAAATATAAGATATTAGGTAAACGATAGCTTTTTATAATTTAAGATTTCGACTGAAGGTGCTTGGTGGAATTTCAATATTAAATTTGAATTGTTCAAACTATGTACATTTTCACAGATTTTGTCACTAACGACCTGTAAATACATATACAAACAAATAAAATATAGTTCTTGAAAATACTTACTTCTCAAATCTGTGGGCATTCCCATGAGCTTACCCTTTTCGCCAGCAATGGCTTTGAACTCAATGATACATTTATTTCTTATATAAACACGAAACATTCATTTACTAAACGTCAGTTCAAGTTCATCCGTGCACTTGAACGCCTGAAGATGCTGAAAGGCGAAAACCGGGTCGTTAGTGACAAAATCTGTGAGAATGTACATAGTGTGAACAATTCAAATTTAAACGATAGCTATTTAAACACCACCACCGACGACATAATTCAGTATATGACTTTTTAAATTTTTAGTATGAAAGTACACGACACTTATTTTTTACAATATAAGATTTTATAACATCAACGTCCGTGATAAAGGTGTGCCAAGCAACAAAAGCACTAAGAAATTAATTAGTATAATAAATGATATTTTTAAAATAAATTTAAGCAACTGTCTTCAATGGGAAAATAATTCATTGAACATGTGTATGTATGAATTCATTATATTACGCTCAATATTTAAAAACGAAAAAATCTTGAAAATGAAGGATTTACCCTACCTGGATGATTATATCATTCACCAACTATATCGCAGATATTGCCAGCCAATGACTACAAAGGAAGTACTGAAATAAGAACTTCTAAAAAGTAAGGTAGATTCTTTCTTTTCTATTTTCGTGGAAAAGTGGTGCTAGTCGAAATATGATACGCTTCCACCGCAAAAGTTAAAATGCAAATGACCCTCCCTCGAGGAGGGTGGTTGGTAGGTGGCATTTGAGATGGCTTCTTTGTGACGTCACAACAACCTCAAAAATGATGGAAACTCGCGATGCGAGGATAATGGTAATCCTAGAATCCACAAACGACAGTTTGCGAGTAATTTATCCTTTTTATTCGCTGCTCTCCCGATACTTCGCGGCGGTAATCTTTTTCTGCTCGCCTTTGTTTGCGTAGAAATGACGCCATATTCCGAAGTCGACATATTTTACGACATCGCCGAATGGGATGGGTCGTCTGGAATAACGCAAAGATATCTGTTATATTTTATGGTTGTGTATTGAATTTCTTCTGTTACTAAAATGCGATTAAAATGCACTTATAAAACAAAAAATCCAACTACTTAGATTTAAGAAACCAAATATATACAACCGAATTCAACATTGTAGCTTAAGTGCTTTAACCAGGGGTGGGGAACCTTTTCATTTCTAAAAGCCACATTTATTTATCTGATTCCACATAAGACCGCAGTGAGGAAAACGTTGACACCCCCCCTTTTTTCCGACTGTCGTTAATATAATGGTTGATAACGCTCTTTTTACAAACGCTTCCGTATAATTTTTTGATCAAGCCAAAAGGCCTCATCAGGGTAGCCAAGAGGCCGCAGGTTCCCCTCCACTGATATAAACTATTATCAAATTAAACTAGTCTTTTTAGAGTTTGAAGAATAAAACGAATTAAGCTATGATTGTTTAAAGCTTGTCTTAATAACGTTCAATTTTATTTGAAAACCCTTGTGAAACTAAACGTACTTTCATTCTCTACCATATTGTAAGGGAGCATATAGAAAATTCATTTTGTTTTAAATTGATTGAACATTTTATAAGACATAAGACATTTTTTACATCGCATAAAAAATATGATATTGTGTACTCAACTATAATGATTTCGCAATAAAAATATTCAAATGAAACATTTAATAACAGAAAGAAGATAACTGTTTACGTATAGTATTCGTTGAAAAAGACACGAAAAGCTGAAATTTATTGACATATCGGATAGAAACTTTTAATATTAAATCATATTTTTTTTATCTTCAACTAATAATGTATTATTTTAGTTCATACTGAAAGGTATACATCCCGGAGTAAGTGGTAAAAACAAAAAAAAACTTAAACCAAATAGCCATCGAAGGTATTTTTAAAGAGTTTATCTGTCTACGATATTACTTTTTACCGATGTAGATAAAGCTCCAATAGCGTAAGGTGAATGATTTTGTAACGAATATTTTAATAAAAGTACAATACACGTCGTTTTTAGCATGCACAAGTACGCGCCATTTAGAAAGTGTTTGGAAAGCGGTAAGTAGTTGTTGTGATATGAAGGGTGAATTCGAGGAGAACGTTAAACAAATGAAAATCAACTGCAAAATGGAGATATTGAGCATTAAAATTTGGACACGTTTTCAGATAATGTAAGTAAATTTTGGGATTATGCATCACTTTTCAATTAGGACGTAACAGATATTTCGTAATTGGATCCTTTTACACAACAAAAAATATGACTTTCAGAAAAATTTTCCGCTCATCAAAAAGGAAATAATACAGAAGCTAGACACTCTTACAGATTGATCTCTTTCTTAAATTTGAATATGGAATATTTTGGTCGACTTATTATTCATACATAGAAGTACATACAAACGTCAGTTGGTTCTTTTTTGCTTAACTCAACTTATTCAGTCACTAAATGAATGGAATATAAAAATGGAAATTTACTACAAAGGGATATTGTGTTTTTTCTTAATATAATGCCTTTCCACTAAGTATTGACAGTGAACACTCTAAAAGTGACTGAATAAATGGTTTTGGAAATTGAAAAAAATCTTAATTTGGTTTTGGTCTGTCCTCTCTCAAGCCGAAAAAAATGAGTTGACTTCTAATTGGAGACGGAATATTATTTGTACCATTGGTTTTGATACGACACAGATCCCATTTATATTTGCTTATTTATCTACTGGTTTAATATTAGAGGTAAACCTTTACGTTTACACGGGGTAAAATTGTGAATGTCATAATAGGTATGATAAATTAATTACGAGAACCATAATGAAATTATTTAATTAAATTAATGACAAAAAATACTGTCATTGCTCTAGCTTTTCAATTGTTTTTTTATAAAGGCTTAGTTAGTATACGAAGTTACTATTATATCGTTTTTTTAATTCATTCATTTAATTTTTAAGGTTCTCAAATATAATGACTTTTTTTATAGAAAAATAAGTTTGTTTTTATACAAAAAACAAAAAAAAATTAAAAAGAGCTCACATTTTCGGAATTGTAATCTCTTTTATTCTTAGCGGATCTGCGATAAAACTTTGTATGAGAATTTATTGGTGATTCAACAAGGAGGTTTATAAGGACATTCCCATTTTGTCTTCGTATAAAAGTTTCTCAACGCCGTAATTAATCATGTTTTGAGCGAACCGAATATTATTGGAAATTCTTGTTTGAACTTCCCTCCAGCGGAAGTGATAATAAAAAAAATGATTTCGCAAAAAATAAGAGCGATGGTGAAATTTCATTAAAAAACATAACGAGGGATTTTTTTCTTATATATAATAGAGTAAATTTACTTTGAAATTATCTTTTCAAGTTTAAATTGAATTGAAGATCGAGCCCCGTCTTTTTATCGGCCCGTCAATGTCATATGACGTTATCGTTAAAATGCAGTACTTATTTCATGCGAATTTTGTGAATTTATTTGCAAAGATAATATTAAATATAAAAAAGCAAAGGCAATTTCAGCACCGCCAAATATTTTTTCGTAATTTAACGGAATCACAAAGGAGGGAGACGCTACAAACGCAAAAAATATAATTCGTAAACAAAATGTCTGGGCGAGATAAAAATGTTTTTTTGGTTCGCAATATTGTTACTTATTTAACAGTTTCTCGCCTTTTGAGTTTTTAAATTAAATACGAAAATTGATACATACAGTGATTCTAGAGAGATCTTCAACTACAAACTGTTAACGATAAAAAAAATAGTTTCATACTATTGCTACAACGTAAAAGTTTTAATTTTGTCATATGATGTATGTACTGTAAATATCGCGTAACTAGATAAATTCAATGGATTTTTTAACAAAATATTAAAATTAAATTTTATAAAAATATAATAAAAAAATCCTCGTTCGTATTTAATAATAAATTTATCATATTCCAGCTCACTTTCTACGTATTAATGACATTTATTTATAAAGCGAAGTCGATATTTTAGTAGTTTTAGATAATGAAACATAATTTTGAGTAGTTATACTTTATTCTATGTTCTAATCTACGAATTCTAAGAAAAAAATTCAAAAAATGATTGTTTACAAAAATCATCAGAATTTATTAATTTTGTGTTTCCTACCATAATACAATCAGATGGGGGGAAGCTATTTAAAATACCGTAATTAACAAATGCATTGATGAAAAATTGAAAATTAAATACGAAATAATCTGCAAGAAAGGAGCATGAAAAAATGAGCTTATTTTTATGATAAAAGCGTCGAAAATGTGGTAATATTAAAGCCAGTCGGATAAAAAAACACCATGTTTAAAAATGTTTGATGTTTTAAAATTTAAAATATTTGCCGTCGGAAACCACGTCGCTACACCAAAAATTTTTGGAATTATTTCCAACCACAAGGTGGTTATCTTTGCTTTGCAACTTTGAAAGACAGTTTGAAGAAGTTTGCTGTAAAATTGAAAGTCTCGATAGATTTATTCGATAAAACGATTTAGGGGAAAATTCCTCGGGTCGGCGGTTAATTCTTCAAAAACGACTCTTTGTGAAAATTTCGAGACGATGTAAAGAATGTCTTTATTCTATTGGAATATGATTTTCAGGCTCATTTCGGGAGAATGGTTTCAAAATCGTGTAAAAGCCTTTATAGAGCAAATATCCTTTCAAGTAAGCATATTGAAGAAAAAATGTTTTTGCTTGCTTAAATATTTCTTCGCATAGAAAAGCTTGAAGTGTTTTGCATTATATTAAATTTATTATAAACGTGAATATGATTAGACACTTTTGGCATCATTTGGGTTTATCAACACTTTAATGAAAAACAGACGACAGTTACATGAACATTTTCATGTTTCTTTTGACTTCCCTATTTCAATTTACTGTATTAATAATGATAAAGCTAGTCAGTTAAGTTATGGGATTCGATACCCTGAATGAGAATCAAAATTATTTTTGAGATTTTCGAGACTTTCGAGACAGCATTGAGGGTTTGTTTAATGTACAATGCTCAAACTTTTATTCTTTTTTTTTAAAAAAAAAAGCCCATGTCCGCTTCCAATGTGGATTAATGTAGGTATACGAATAGAATTTTTTCTACGAGAACTGTTTGTCACTCAGATATTTAACCATTCTTTTTTTATGAGATCAGTAGGGATAGAAAAGACAGGGTTAGGTCAGGAAGACTACTGATTGGCTTATCGCTATCGCAAGTCCCCGTTATTTTAGGATTGTAATGGTGGGAAGGAGTTTTTAGGCATCACAAAGATGATTCCATGCCTTTGAATCGAAATCAATAAGTCTTTGATTGAATAAAAATTGAAAAAAATGCTCTTCATACGGGGATTCGAACCTGCGAAGTTGACAGTATGCCATGGATCCGACAAATCGTTTTTCGAAATTTTCGTTAATTCTTACGCTTCGTAAAAAAATGTGAGAGATACACTTTAATTTAATCTCAAAAAATTCTAAATACTGATTGCACTTTGTCTTATTTAGTAGCAAACATCTTTTACGAAAAATGACAGAATTTGAAGTACATTAATTGCAAATTTTGAAGATTGAAATTAATTATGAATAATCTATCAAAACTGTGACAGGTAAAAAAAAAGGTGCTGGGTTATTGAAAAGGCAAAATAATCAGTAACTTATGATATGGATAACTAAAAATATGATCGTAAAAAAAATGAACAGAAATTTGTAAATATTGCAAGTCAGAGCAATAATAATTTATGTTACAGTAATGCAGATTTTTTTTAAATTTCATACTTGCTAGTTATTGAAATTAACATACATAAACGGATTCATTTTATAATGGATTTATTATGCATTTATATGTTTTAACTATTCTTATTTCACCACAAAATAAAAAAAAATAAAAAAATTTAAGTGAATAGAGTAAAATTGCATCCTCATTCAGTAGGTGTTTTTAGAAAGAAGCTTTTTCGCCAAGTCATTGATGTTCTCCTTATACTGCAATAAATATCTGATAGGTTTACCGCGCCAATTTGTTTTTATGGTCTCGCAACTTTACTAGATCTTTTAGAGATAAAAATAAAAGCGAAAGACTCGCGGGTGAGTTACGATATTACGGACTAAGCTCCGACCCTTTGCAAACTTGAAGAAACTATATTGAAAGTTGCCGTTTGTTCGTCAGCCGAGTGAGCTTCCTGTATAGACTGCGACTGTATAAAAAAGCGAAAAGGGTAGTTCCTCAAATGCGCGATTCAAATGTGGTCACGTACTAGCGAGTAAGTGAGCACGTAACTCGATACACCGACTCGGGTAAGATAACTAAACTAAAGCAATAACCGTAAACGTAAAAGGCGACTTTGAATGAAATCGGGTGTAAGGGATTCTGAACGGCGGATTCGGGCATTTTAGGCGGCTATTATATGTTCAGTGGGCGGAAGAATTCACCCGCCTATTGTCGCGGGAGAATATCTTGCCCCCACGTCTGATCGGGATTTCTACAGGGCTCTGCATTAACAATGAAGGCTAACAATTAATTGATATTACCCTAACCCTAACAATGCTAGGCGAAAATAATAATAAAATACAAAATGGAATCGTTCGTTCACAAATATTACTCAGTAAACCTACGATAAGCCGTACAGAATTTAAATATGTTGAGAAAATAGAAATCCAGATTTTGCCTATCTAAAAAGTGGTGACAAATAAACAAATTATCGATGAACAAAATGTGGAGTCGTTGGAAGGTGGTGCAAGTGACACAAGGTTTTAATATAGGAGTGAAGCAGATATCATTTCTAGTGTTAGTCAACTAGAAGAGTTAGCAGAAAACGATTTAAATTCATGAAACGTATGGGATCAATTACGTTCAACAGGAACGGACGTAAGATTTTGAATATTATATTGACCTTTTTACCATGTAACGCGGTGTAACGGCGTTTCGGCACCTTTTCCCCAGACATTTTTAATGTTTCAAATCAATACCAACTAAATTTTATTTTTTATTTTATTTGTGTCACGCAGATTCCATTTGCATTAGATGTGTTCTTTTTTATTCATCAGATGTTATTCAGAGGAAGACAAGGCTGCCGTGACGGATCTCACTGGTTCGTATCCTCATACGAACATCATTTTTTTGAATCGTTTTAAAAACAAAATTAATCGATTTCTTTTCAAAGGCATGGGTGTTCCCCACAGGCAAGTTCCTCCCACCCTTCCAATCCAAAAATTAACGGGGCAAAGCGACCACTAGTTTTAACCACTAGTTTTGTGTTAGCCCTATCTTTCTATCTTTTGTCTCAAAAAATAAGGTTGGGCAACTGATTAACTGGCAGTTTTCATAAAAAAGGTCATTCCAGATACTTCCATCAGGAGGTCGTATGCTCTATATTGGGAACGGAGATGGATTAAAAAGAAACTTGTGGTAAAATGCTTGAGAAGAAATGAATTCCGGCACCTCTGTTTTTCAAAAAAGCACTAATATAAGTATGTGTATTAATAAATGTTCTGTTTGAAAAATATTCGTTGCCTGTTGACATTACCTTCCAGCGTTCAGTTCATATTAACAGGACGACCACAAAAATTCCGTACCTGAAACAAAAGAGATAATTTGTATTAGTAAAGGTTGTGATACAGGAACCCCTGCGGGAAATCACTGCCGTATAAAGGTTTTCAGTGTTACAAATACGCATATTATGTACTTATAATCCAAACTATTTAGGCACAGTTAGTATATCTTAGACATGAAAGATATATTATGAACTCTGGTGAAAGAGGCAATGGACGTAATATCTTATGTTATAAAAAATAAATAAAAATATCGACTGTGGAAAAGAAAACACACATAACAAATTTTACACCAAAAACGTTTTTTAATGCAAATTATGAAACATACACGACCTTGAAGTGCACGGATACTGATAAACTGTTTTTTAGTTGACTAAGTCTAATATTAATTTAATAAATTCTTCAAGGAAAAGCTTTTTTTAAGTCCCTTTTCCTGGTCGCTATTTTCAGAAGCCCTTCTTTTTTCCAAAATAAAAGCTAAATTTAGATACTAATTCGGCATTCTCAGCTTACATCTTTTTTAAAGAACGTGTATTTAGTTGTATACACGTGTCAAATTTTGTAACGCGACAAGTGGAATAACAATATTATCAAGTTTAATTTTATATTTAAAATTAACAAAGTTACCGCCGAATCAATTGAAGACATTCAAGTGTATTAACGTTAAGTTACAGTTAAGGTACATTCATTTGATGCAAGTGTTAAAATACAATAAATATTGTTTTTTTTCCGTTTGCGAGATACAATATTTTGGTCAATTCAAGTAAATGGCAAAAATAATTTTAGTATTATTTGTTACTAACGGTTACATAATGAATTCGGACAAGTTTTTGCGTTAATAAAAGTTCAGATATAGATTTTTACATAGCATATATCCTGACAACAGAGGTGTCACAACATACGTTTTTTCTACGATTACTGTTTGTTACTCAGATGCTAAACCTCTCTTTTACGAAGGGATATAAGGTTAGGGGTAGGACAGGACTGGTAGTTAATTAACCGCTTTCGCTAGGTCTTGTTATTTACTCTTATTATTATGTTATTCGTTATGTATTCGAAAGATAAATCAATTTTGAAAAAATGCTGTTTTTACTGAGGCTCTAGACCACTGCGCTATGTACCCGATATTTTGTTATAATATTTACTTGCAAAATATAATAATTAAATATTGATGTTATAATCGCAGTAATAACATAGTTTCACAACATTAAATGACGTCAGATAATATAAATGTCCTTTACAGAGAAATGTTGCTAGTGACAGTTTTGTTTGCGATTCATCCTCTCATTAATTCCCAATCGGTGATTTAATATTTTCCAATTAATTTCCAATATGTCAATACAACTGTATGTTATGATAAAACGCCAAGTAATTATTCAACTCAAAATTGTGGATTAAATCATAATATAAATTCATCATTTAAAACTTATTAATACACACGATCACTGTCTAAATAAAGTTATAATAATTTATGCATGCAATACAATTAATACCCATTAAAACCTATATTATGTGAATTCTCGGAAAACAGAGATAAATTATTAATATTTTATAAATTTTAATACGATGAAAAATGAATTCGACTGTCTGTTTAACAAATTTGTTTGAATTGAATATTTTTGTGTTCCAAAAAATGGAGTTAATTTTTACTATTCAGAAAAAAGTCAGTATCGGTTTACTATGTTAGTGTACGCGTTCTAAAGGTGGTATGCAATGCTCTCTCTAATACAAAAGGTTAGCTGCGCTGAAATTTGAAAGGCTGCGCGGACCGATCAAATATTAATTGAATAACTGTTTTGCAGTGCGCTCCGGTCCAGAATGAGTGCGCGGGGGCTTCCCAACTGCTACGCTACCGCGTCGGTGGTATGTACAATTTATTTTCATTTAATTCGCTGATAAAATATAAATTTTGCACCTATCGTAAAAAGCTTAAGTTTATAAGTTACACTCAAAAAAATAATGATTAATCTGGTGAATATGTGTAACGTTTCTTTGTCCGGTGTTAAAAGGCAAAAGAAAACATTGATTGCCAATGTTTTGTGTTATTTCAAGATGAAAAAAGAAACTTCGCTAGAGCTTAGAATCTTCTGATCGATCAGCAGTCTTTTTACCACTAGGCCAAAGAATATATCGTTATTGAAAATCGGCAATGTTAGTAGTGTAGTATTATCCCTTTTTAATATTATATCCCGTAACAACTACATTTCGTGATGAAACATATTTTTTTTTACATATAAATTCGTTATTAAGATTAATAATATTCAGAACTAAGTTATGAAGGGCTCACAGTTTTATTCAGTAATACTTGCCATCAACAGTCCAATAGTATTTTCATTAAACTTATCCATTTATCATTATGCATAGAATGAAGTTTCCGCATTGAAATGTGCCGCCTGTGATTTCATTTTGTGTCAGTGAACATTCGCAGATATACTATTACGTGAACGAATATGTTTTGTTGAGATTAGCCGAAGAGCTTTGGAATGAATGGTGTGCATGAAAAAGCTCGCTTTAGCAAAAAGCACAGAATGTCGTTTAGTTTATGTGAAGGATGAAATATGTTTGCCGTATTATTGTGCTTGTCCAAATCGCATTATCGGATTAGCTGCTAGCTAGTTAATACCGTTGAAAATTCCTTTATAGATGAGTTATTGTGTTCTGAACACGAGCTTATTTGAAAATAGCTGACAATTCATGGAAATAAATTTGTGATTAAAAAACGCGGTGAACGCTTTTGTAATGAAAAAGATTTATTGAAACAAAAATATACTATATTAACCCATAGAGTTTATCTGGTCTATTAAATGGTCCCATTTTCAAAAGATATAACAATCTGTCATACTCATCATTCTGAAAATCATAAAAATTAAATCGACTACCTAAATTCATGTTTCTTTTTAATCAACAAAAATTAAAAAAATATTTCAAGTAAAAACACTATAAATAATGAGTAAACTTTATTAAAAGTACTTCGAAATGGTAAGGGATTCCCTTAGTTGGTGACATAAACGTGTGTCCGCATCGTATATGTCTACGACCACAATGAACTCATTTCAGACACGATGTATTTGCAGGGAAAATTATAGCCGGGCACTTTGTTTACGGGTTTCTGCAATCAAATATAATGATCAAGGTATGTGATGATTTTATTTTAATGCAAGGTTTGACAGCGAAATACGAAATTTGGTAATAAATGTTTATATGTAAAAATAGTTGAGCCCATGACAAATGAAGTGAGCCTAGTGGTATTTTAGGCAAATTTAGGTAGATACGCTATAATATTTTGATGTATTATGTAGTTTTATTTTATATTTTGTCTTATTATATTTTTCAAGTACATGGAGAATTAGCGTCAGCTGTTATGTCATGTACTGTAATTTTAATTTTTAACAATAAATAAATAAATAACATTCTACATACATGTTTTAATGTATCATCTATTTTAAAAATATAAATATTCGATCCACAAAAACACCAGGTTTGGGATTGTAGTCGTCCAATAGAAAATTTTGCTATTTGTCTCACTTCACTTCTTCGTGAATCAATTTAAAGATCTTTTTATACTGATAACTTTAGATTTAGACTGACAGTGCTTGGTGGAATTTTAATATTAAATTTAAATCGTTCAAATTATGTACATTTACAAGTTTTGTCACTAACGACCCTGGTTTCGCCTTGTGGCATCTTCGGGCGTTCGAGTGCACGGATGAACTTGAACTAACGCTTAGTAAATGAATGTATCGTGTTTATATAGGAAATAAATGTATTATTATGCTTAAAGCCATTGCTGACGAAAAGGATTAACCCATAGGAATGCTTGCAGATTTGAATGGTGAGTAATTTTGAGAATTATATTTATTTTTGTTTGTTGGAAAAGGTTTTATGATTATTTTTACTCACATATAGGATATAACTTATAATTATTATTCATACAGTGACGAGTACTGTATATAAAAGCACAATCTTGTATATGCTCCCTGTACACATGTTTACTTCATACAATTCTTTCAGGTAAACTGCAGCAGATAGGAAAGGGTGAAGAATTGAGTATTGATAAAGTAGTATATAAATATAGTTTGACGAGATAAAAAGTGTGATACTTGTCAAGGCATTGTGATATATGATAGACTGGAGAAGAAAATAAATAAACTTTTCCGGGTATCGGGAGGGAGTGACCTTTTTTCAAAAAGTTTCCACAAAACAGGCGAGATAACTAACTTTGTAAAAAAACGACCCTAGTGAACTGTGTTTATACATCAATATATTTTCGTCACGTTAGCAAATGGGGCTATTTTCAATGCATTGGATACGTTTGACATATCACTAAGAACTTGAGAAACTAGTTTCGACTTTTTGATTGAAATCTTACCCTCAGGCAGGATCAAAAGGATGAGATAGTCCTGGAAAGGTTGGAGGAAAAAAAACAAAGCGCAGAAATAATATCGGAGCGACAACGCACAAAAATAACTGGATTTTCCTTTTACAGAAGAATCCTTCTCTTGTACAGGATTATTATTGGATTTTATAAAGAAGGCTGTATTACAGAAGCGAGCAAAGTGAATTTATTTTGTTCAAAGGAAATATATATAACAGTGGTAAGGACGTCTAAAGAAACAAATAAAAAACCATACTTACAGTGGAATACAACCAGTAAAAAACATCTAATTAAAAAGAATATGACGAAATGTAAAAATTGTAGATGGAACGTCGATATAAACAAATTATATGTTTTCATATACTTACATATTCAAAAAAAAATATCATTACTGTATTTGGCTCAGCGAGTTTTCGTTCAAATTCTACATTATAAGGTTGTTTAAAAATAAATAATTTACAACCGCAGATCGTAATGGCAACACAAAAATAATAAGATTGTAAATTTAACATTATACCTATGTTAACACTTAACGTGCGGGAGTTATTCGATAAGCCCTAAGTAGATTTACTTCACATTATAATCTTAGCAAGAACTCAGCATTCTGGAAATATACCCAAGTAATTCGCAGTACGAACGGAATCGCAAAGATATATTCATTCCCAACAAGTCTTTTGCGTATTGAAATACATTATATGTGTTCTTCGCTTCTTTATGTTGCAATACTCATGGCATTAATGGCAAATTTACGGCCCGCAGACCAGTTATGGCACGAGCTGTATATCTCCATAAATACTAAATATGGTTCGATCCCAAAGTTGGCATGTAAAATATAAAAAAAATGAAAGGCATATGGATTTCTGTATAAATAACAACCCATAAATTAAGGCGAATGGTCAATTCAAAATGTTTTTCGGTCAAGAAAGATTTTTATCTAAAAATGAGAAACAACGAAAATAAACATCAAATACTTCGAAATAAATACTTTTTGCAAATATATAAACATGTATTAAGTCGGGTCCTATGGCGCAGCGGTTAGCGTTGTTTTCTTCCTTGCCGGATCTCACGGGTTCGAGTCCCAGTACGAACAGCATTTTTTCGATCGATTTTTGTTTGAAGGCATGGGTGGGTTGTGATGTCTAAAAATTCCCTCCCGCCTTCCGATCCTTCAATAACTAAGCGTAGCGAGAGTGATTAGTTGACCACTAGTCCTATCCTAGCCTTATCCTCCTAACCCTACTAATATCTTTGAAAAAAGAGAGGTTGAGCGACTGAGTAACAAACAATTCTTCGGAAAAAAATCTGTTGAGATAACTCCATTAGGAGACGCTATGCTACACATTTGGAGCGGATAAAAAAAATAATAATCATTTTGAAATTTGAGATATAACATATGCATCGAAACGCCCTCTATAAGTAACTATTTTTTATATGTATTATGACAAGTTTATTGCTATACGACGGATAAAACATTTCCACATGACGAATTTAATAAAAATAACATCATTTTCAAACGATTTTAACAAAAATAATACATGACTGAAACTGTGTAGAAGAAACATTGATTTTCTAGCTTATTAACCAGAATAGTCAAAACTGTTTGAACCGCATATAAATGAAAAAAAAACATTTAAGTGAAACACCAAGGAGAAAAATACTTGTTTTAAAAGTGGACCGCTGGCCATATCTTGTAGAGATCTGGTCTAAGCCCATTTGCTCACACGGAACTTAAATGGCGTCTACTAAGAACATTCTCGTGAGCAAAAATGAAAATGGATTTATGTTCCACAATACATATCGTGATATATTAGTAACCCAGTGGAGTCGTTAAAATTGTACAACGCCAACTATTATTGAATAAAAGATTATTTTAATTAATATTTGTACATTGACACTTATTTATAGATAACCAGCTTAAAAAAAATATATTTTAGAAAAACAATGAAATATGTCAATTAAGAGTTGTGTAATTTTCTTGTAGCTTCTGAAACATATCCTATACTAGATATCGTTTGATTTGCTCTCATGTAAGATTGTAAAACAACATTAATCTTGCAATAAATAATTTTGTAACCCACCCATATGATGAAACCATACACTATCGAAACAGAGATATTTTTTTCGGATAAAGAATTAGAATATTCATTTTCAAATTGATTTTTTTAACTATTTCATTGCACTGATTGTGTCATTTTCTCGCTCAGAAAAATAGGTTGAAAAATTAAGTATCATTAAACATTTTTTGAGACTTTTCATTAAGGATCTATAAGCTCAAAACATTGGGAGCAGACATGATTGAAAAAAAGTTCATCGAAATTTTTGAGCTACGGCTGAAACACTGCGCAATTATAAAACACTTAGGGAGTATAAATAACCATACGCATTATGCTAAATAGCGATTTAAAGTAGCTTCTGAATTTTTAAAGCGGCACGCCACTGCATTTACTAATGCTAATGTACACGTAGTCATTTCGTATTCTCTCAGCAGTATCTAATTTATAATTTATTGTCCTATAATGTGGGATATAAAATGAAATATTTGCGATCAGATACAGAATATTTACTTTGTCGAATGATTAATGGATAAACACAATCATTTGGAAAATTGTGCTCTTAATAAAATTATGTTCCGTTCGTTTGGAGGCACTGTATATATGACTTATTATTATATTATTTCAACAATTATTTTTGTTGATAAGTATATTAGTATAAAGTGTGGCTTGGTAATTATGTACAACAAATTATTTAATAAGAGTAAGTATTGTGAGTCTTTATAAAACGCCTTTCGGTGATGGTGTAGCGATAATGAAGACTCTCATATTCTATGACAAAAATCAGAAAACCATCCTGCCCAACCTGAATAATAATATATTATACACATATAAGTATATTGTCTGAACAAGGTGTTGCTTTTTTGAAAGTCTTTTTTACTATACATGAATACATTTATTATATTAATATTCAAAACACAAATCAAGTAAATTTTATTTAGTTTCTTAGCTGTCAACATTTTAATCATAATCAATATTTCCATCGGCTGATTACTTTTTGATGTGTAGTTTAAAAAAAGAATAATAACATAATAAACGAAAAATGCTACAAACAACTTAGTAAAGAAATTAAACAAAATATTCATAATACTATCGAGTGAGTTCGACTTTAATTCAAAAACTTATATACCAGTACTAGGGCATCCAATCCCGGGATCCCGTTCAATTTTCTGGTATTTCGGGATTGAGAAATTTTGAGCAAAACCCGAAAATTTACACGAAATTGGCAAATTCAAGATTTCAAATTCTTCGGTGAGCTAAAAAAAACGAGTTTCCGTGAGAATCTGGGAAAAAGTATACCAAATCGGGGATTTCAAATTCCCCGGTGAGCTAAAAAAAAACGAGTTTCTGTGAGAATCTGGGAAAAAGTATCGAGGATTTAAAATTCCTCAGTGAGAAAATCTCAATCCCGGGATTCAAAATTAATCAATCCCGAAATCCCGGGATTGGTTAATTACTTCTTAGTCCAGTACTTCAGGCGACAGAGCGATATGCTGAAATAGCCATCCAAAATAATACCTTCAAAACTTACGACATTCAATTTTTCTACCGTTTTATTGCATTGCAGTACTGATAGATTTAAAACAGTATTGCCTAAATTCATCTTATTCAACCGGAATATTGCAATAATTGACGTAATGATTTCACTGCAGCAAAAATTACAATTCGTGAAGAAGTTATCCAAACGAAACCGAATACATTGTTGTATTGTATTTTACCTGGCGCGGAAATGTTAGATATTTTATAGTCAGATAGCTAGTCAATTGTAGCAAAGTTGTAGTAATTTACTGGATCATCCATCAGAATCATTGGATTTAACATAAACAAAAGTTCTGTCTTAGTGGCAGATGGAAAAATTTATTGCATTTTAAATCTAAACATTTGTTTAAAGCCTGACGTGTACATGTTCACAATAGTTACGTGAAATAGTGGAAAGGTGTAGCTTGTTGGAAATGCATTTAGTCATAGACTGTATGCATAACGCAACACGCTTCTCGTCTATAGCAACAATAAGCCTTCATTAGGAATAGTTCATCACGTCTGCTAAATCATTTATATATGCGAAGACACAGTGTAGCTATAACACTAGAACAAGCCATTTAACATGTATGTTAACGTTGCAATAAGATTATCATATACTTAATAATTATCAAATATTCAATATGACGTTACAATGAAAACAAATATACAGAGCAAGTGGGGCGTTTAGGTACAAAAGGCGATATATCAACATTTTGCCGAAATCAAAAAAAAACGCGCATTTTATAGGAATTTAAAAGTGAGAAAACGTACATGTTCAAAGACTCAATACAAACATACGGAAAAAAATGATCCACGAATGTAAGCGATATATATATTCATGAATCATGGATCAGAATATTTCAAATCAGGTTGCATATTTGCTAGAAGCATGAAAAAATTATTACAAAAAAATATAGAAATATATACATCTTTTGTAACAGAGAATCAAGTATAGATTTTTCTTATGAAAAAGTTAAACAAAAGCTCTTTACAGACAGAAGAAAAATATAACGAATTTTTAACCAAAACAACAATACCATCTGATTTATTAATTGATTTGGCATTTACTTGGTAGAACTCCATTTATAACAGATTAAAATAACAAAGTATTTTAGCTCTACAGTTTTTAATAATTTTATTCGTTGATAGCTATTTCGGCTTGCGCCATCGTCAGAACTATGTTTAAACTGAAACTTAAAAGAGCAAAATATTAGTTTAAACATAGTTCTGACGATGGCGCAAGCCGAAATAGCTATCAACGAATAAAATTATTAAAAACTGTAGAGCTAAAATACTTTGTTATTTTAATCTGTTACCATCTGATTTCATAAGCAGTGCTTTAGTTTTAATCAGGGCTGTGAAGTCGGAGTCATGGAGTCGCGATGTTTTGGCCGGAGTCGAAGTCGTGAAAAACGAGCGGCTCGAAAAATCAAAAAATAAATAATTATGTGTATTCAAACCACAATAGTCTACAGTGTTGACTTGCTTGCTTGGCTGACTAAAGATGATCTGGTGGGATAACTATATATAAGTTAAAATTAAATTATTGAAAAAATCATCTTTTTTTACACGACTCCACAGCCTTAGTTTTTAATAATTTTTCACATGCTGTATTGAATTCTTATCTTCGGAGTGTCTTTAAAAGATGTTATAAATTAAAGATTATAAAAAAGTATCGATTGGAAACATCCTTGGTTTAATAACAATGGATCTCTAACAGATTTAGGAGCTAATTAATCAAGTTTATTTAATTTGGAAACGTAATATGATAAGGAGACATCGTTAGGTCTCCGTATAATTAATTAAGTTGATATTTATATAGATGTATATTAATATATATAATATAATTATTTAATAATAGTAGCAATAGAGTAGTTAATAATATTCGGCGTTTGTATAGCTTACACGAAATATTAAATGTACAGCAAGATAGTGCAACCGGTTTAATTTAAGTTAGTCAGATAAGAGTTCAATTCTGTAAAACGGAGCGCAGAGTTAACATTTAGATAGCAAATATTGTTCTCATAACCTTAAATTTATGATAGAAACGGTAAAAAAATTTGGTACTAAATTTTTGTGGGGTTAAAGTTTTGTGAGGCTAAAGTATTTCTCTTTGCTTGTATGAATCATAGAATAGGTACTTTCAAATATTGAATTTGTATCCACCTGACATGCCCAAAACTTGGCACGTGGGCAAAATGTGGCCCTATTGAAGGTTTCGTGTGACTCTTTTAAGGTTTTAAAATTTATTTTAGTACATTTTGCATGTTTTATTGGCAAAATAAATTCTAAAAAATGTATTACTAAATTTGTGAAGTTTTTTTGTTTTTTTCGCCTGGTGTCGCATTCCGTCGCCAGACATTCATTTGTAGTAATGCCAATTTTTCCCCAAAAGACCGCGAAAACGTAGAACCATAAATTTATAGACCAGATGTTTTTTTGATTGTAGTAGTTAAATTGTAATTTAGTTAATATTTTTATGAATGTAACACTATAAATTCATTTGTGAAAAAATACCAGATTATGATTACGTTTGAATTTATCGTTAGTCTCCACTTCCCCTGAATTATTCTTAAATGAGTTTTAAAATTATGTTTAGCAGATATAACACATTTTAATTTTTGTCAATTTAATGTCACTTACTCATATTTCAACCTTTATTTGTGAATTCATTTAATAACAAATTTTTTAATACTTTCGATGGTTTCGGCGGTAACTTTGTGGAAGTTCATTTTAATAGAAAAATTTAATAAACAAATTGTGCACAAACAGTGCAAACACAAGTGCACTGTTTCGATTTTATAATCCCCTCTTTGCTTCCCTTAAAAAGGAAAAATCCCAATCTGATTGATTACAACTCATTAGTACCATTAGTATCATTATCTGTTTGTTATATTTCGATTCTACACCCCCCTCCTTGCTCCTCTTAAAAGGAAAAAAACCCAAACCTCCATTTTGTAATTTTATAATGTTAGAATCAATCTTGCTTCATTACTTAAGCAAACTTTGCGATAGTAAGTCTGAAGATGCCTCTGAAAAAGGCGAAACACGTGTCACAGTTAGTAACACAATACGTGGAATAATCAAAGTTAATTTAAATTTTTCTAACAAATTGTGTGTAACAAACTAATAATTTATTTTGTTTTGTATAAATAACACTGTAATATTGTATAATCTTATCGGATGATAAAGCTCGTCATTATCGAAACCGATCCTGTTCATATTAAATAAAAATTAAATTAGTACAAATGGGTATTTTCTTTTCATTCAATGCCTTTTCACCAAGTACTGAAAAAGAATACCATTTTTTTTTCTTTTTTTACAACTGTTATTTTGGTATTCAAAAAACACGAATACCGGAATCCAAGTTTCAGAAATACCGGTATTGCATCCCTATTCGTATAAACTCGCCCGGTCTTCCTTTATAAATAATAAAAAAATATATGGTATGTATTCGCGCTTGGTTTGTCTTAATAGGATGTATGCGAGTTACAAAACACCGCAATGTAAGGTTGCCGTGTCAACAAAAGTGTCAGAAAGAAAAGAAATCATTTACAGACAATTCGCAGAGTTTTCTCGCAGGCTAAGCCAAGAGACAGATCCTCGTATCGACAGGGGATTTGAACTCGGGACAGGCGGTGAAGCGTGGCAACTTGTAGGCTGGAAGAAAGCAAACTTTGCACTGAAATAAAGCACCGTTTCTTTAGATAGGGCTGTAGGTTATGTTTCATTTTATTCCGTAGTATTGTTTTAATTTTTTTTTTGACTATTACCGCTTGAACAAAACAGGTTGCTTAATATTGGGTATTTAACGTGAATAGTATAAACTATAAAGCGACTATTTTTTTTGTTTAAAACGTATCCGTTCCAATCTTTCAACTGAAATACTTTAAATGTATTCCATCTAAACAAGGTATTTCTTAAACGAGAATTGTTTCCTTATTTAAAATTGTAGTATATGGATGAAGTAAGTAGAAGGTGAGTCGTTTTGCGTAAGAATACAATTACCAGTCACATTGTGGGGTTATAATGCAAAACATAATATTTTTATAAAACAAACTTTTCAGTGGACTCAAAAAACTATAACGAATAACGCAAACAAAATAACATTTGCATAACAATACGATGTCAAATTGAAAAACGACAGTGTTTTAGACATTTAATCTCAAAACCAATAAAACCAGTCGATTTCTTAAGCTTGAATGACATTGAATAACTCAATCTCGCTTATTTTGGAAATAGTACGTTTTGCACACAATTATGATGATGAAAATAAATAAATTAAGTGAAATTATTTTCTAGAATAATTTACTTGTGAAACGATGTATCAATAAGGAAACATTATTAATGCCAGAACAATGACAATGTATTAATAGTTCTGATAAAATTGTGGCATCCTTGAATGATAAGCTTTACCTGGAGGAAAACGCTCTAAGCCTTTGATCCTAGCACGTAGGTAGCTATAGAAAACATGTACTATTTTTATCGAGACCGTTGTATTATACGACAATTTAAGCGACAAAGAATTAATTATTTTTGATTTTAGTTGTGATATCTCGAAACACAATAAATAAAATCGGCTGAGCTGAATTTCAATATCACATTTCAAAAGTTCATGTTTTGCAAACTTTTCTAACATGTTTTTTCACTTGGGTACTTGTTTTGACCTCTGGCATCTCCAGACACTCGAGTTATAGGATGAACTCGAAATGACCGTAAGTTAAAAGTTTGTATCGCTAACATATAGAAAAATAATAAAGAAAATTATGTATTATCACAAAGAGCTCTATACTGGCAATGATCTTAATTTATTTTTTATGAAGAATAATCTGTAAGTTTTTGTAAGCAGAAAAAAAATCATTTCAAACAGATTATCATTTTGACAATCCTGTCTTGAAAGATGATGAAATGACATTACAAATATATTAACTTAGTATTAACAAACATACATATTGAATTTGTTATAATTCCGTAATACTCTATCTATCACGCTCGAAGGATTCAGAAGCAAGCAAAGATATTAAATACAAAATATTTGTTTAAGTCGGTGTGGCAAAGCGGTATTAACTCATACATTACCATTCCATTATTTGCATAAAAAAGCTTTGTTTTCAATGTATGTAAACGAGAATCAATATCCTACATTCGCTTTACATTGGATAACGCTAGCCGTCAGTTAATGGGTAAAGGCAAACAAAAGAGATCCGAGTTTCACTGAACAATGGGCTAGGTGTAGAATGTGTAAACCCTTCCGGACCGTGCATAGAATGCCGGTGCACGAGAGGGTCACATGAATGAAATGTATTAAGATGACAGGAAGAGATTATTAAAAACGGTGATGGACTTATTCTTTTATGTGCAATGGGAGGGTTAAAGCTATTAACTTTTACACAGTACCCAAAAGAGTTTAATTTTATGCACACGAAAATGGGAACTAGAGGGTGAATGTTTTTTAAAGGAATAATTTAATCTAAAATGCTATTTAAAGCGAGTACAGTGACATTTTGTATGCATTCAAAATAGCAAACTGCCCAAAATTAAGAATTAAAAATTGAATAAAAATATGAGAGGGTTCCAAAAATGTTTAGTTTGTAGATGATACAATATGTAACGATGAACGGTAAAAGGAGGAAGGAGATTATACACAAAATAAGTGTTTTAATTCATGGAAAACACTTTCTTCCAGACAACGGTGTAATACCAATTATCGAATTCGAAAAAACCTTTAAGAATTAAAGGCGTTTCTTTTGATTATTTTTTTTATTAATTTAACCACACTAAAAATTCAACAAAAAAAAATGCTCGATAATTATTGAAAGATATTTATTTATGTTGATACTTTATCATGTGTGTAATATTATTCCAATTTATTGGATTTCAATATATACATGTAAATAAGGCATACTTATAGGTATATGCTTATCATTTCATGCCACACCTTTTTTAAGTACATAAAAATGAGCACAACATCAGTTTTTTAATTGTGATTAATTAAACATATAGTGATGTACTTTTCCATTTCATTGAGAGTTTATTTGATATAGAAACATTTAAACTAGTTTTTTTTATTAAACAAAACAGTGTATTGTTCAATACAATGTCAGCTTGCATAACATTTATTTTTAACAGTTAGAAATAATCGACACAACTACTTTTTGAGTATACAGACCGTCTAATACAATCACGTGTTGAGTATTTCGGACAGTCCAAAATAAGTGTGTGCGCACGAAGCCGTACAGCTGGTATCCGCGATTCTTTTTAAAAATGTATTGGAAAAGTTAGGGAAAGTCCAAAAAGTAAAATATAAAATGTGAACAAGTGAACTAACTACGACAAAACAGCGAGTCGCTCGCTGGGGTCTAGTTGGTTAGATCTTGCTCTACCGACCAGGTGAGTCTGGGCTTAATTTCCGGTAAGGTCAATTTTAAATTTAGATTTTTCAATGTTAATTTGAGTCATAAGACGTGGGTGTTTGTGATGTCAATTTACCTCGAGTTTATCTCGAGTGACTTACAATAAATTCTTTTCGCGTTTTTCTCGTATGATCTTTCAACTTAAAAATAATTGGAGCATTAGCATTAGCTGTAATGCCAAATACTTTTTTTAAGAAAAAAAACACGTGTTTATCAACATAATAAATGTCATCTTGTAGTATTTTGCTTAAAAAAACCGTGATTTATTGCACCATATTATTGTATTGGGTGAGAATCTTCATGAAATTAATTCAAGCTGGTTTATGCATTGTTTGTGATTGCAATGTATGCAAGAATGAAATTTGCGGTTATTCGAAAAGTGAGCGTGTCTCAGACAGCAACTAGGGACAGAGGTAATCAGCGAAGCGGCTGTAACACTACCAACATAAACTAATTGTCTAAAGTTTTCACCTGAGTCAGGCGTCGACAGTTGGGAGTATTAGAAAGGATTTTTAAAAGCAATTTTTTTAGACTACGTTTAAAATGTGAATCAAGCAACTAGCATACGAAGCGTCGAGTTTCAAAAAGCGATATGTAAACTTCAATATTTGCGGCAACCAATGTGTTTATTTTTCAAGCAATTTTTTTTTCGTTTTAAGTACCTGATAAACCACATAATTAACATTTTATCTGCCGCTAGGTGTACGTATGGCGGTACCTAGCACGCCGCAAATTTTATTGCAAAAATAAAACTTTCTAAATATATCATTATTGAAAATGTATAAGTATGTAAAGTTTATTTAGATAAACTTACCAAATAAATGAAGAGTGCGTCAATATGTGTGTATTCGACATCTTTGTACGTTTAAAATAATTGATTTAGGTTAGTAAAATCACTTTTAAAGCGGAGCGTCTAAAGAAGCATAATTTGTATGACCGGCGTCTCGTCCACGGAAAATTGTGTGCACTAAGACGCTTATGGCAGTTAAACGGTTAAATAAATTCAAGCAAAATATAATTGAAAGCCAGAATCAACCAGATTTGAAATAATTTCCGATCTACAAATATATCGCGAATTAAGATTTTAAATATGTTTTCTTTCGGTTTATATTGAGATTTTTTTGACAAGAACTTTATAATGAGTTTAAGAACGTATACATTTTCTCAGATAGGGTAAAAGTGTGTGTCGAATACGCATATTTGTCTTCCCTATTTTGACTGAATATGGTCGAGAGCGATTAATTAACGACTAGTTCTGTCCTAGCCCTACCCTGTTATACCTAATACTCTCCCCAAAAAAAGAGAAATTGGCTAATAGTTTTCTTGAAAAAAAACTTCTGTTGAGATACATCCAGTAGGATGCTCTTTACACCACTACATAAAAATAAATTTGTTTTTTTTAAACATGTCTGCTCCTTATGTAGAGCATATCGACCCGCAATCGGCAGAACAACGTAAGCGACAAGTCGTTGAATTTACATGAATGCTCAGGTTGTAATCATAACAAAAGTTTTATAAACTTTCTCTCGTAATAAGTTTGCAAAAATAATTCCTTCAGTGCGGTTTAGTAATTAAAAGGTCAATCAAAGTTTCTTTTTACGAGCTTATTACGAGAATTTAAGAAATTTTCGCTTACTATTTGCTGCAGATTACGGGTCGATATGCTCTACATAGGAAGCGGACATGATTTAAAAAATATACATGCAACTTTATACGCTACTTTTTTGACCCTACTATAATGGAGATCTACCAAGTGAATGCATAATAAATCAATTACTTAACATCATACGGCTCGCATACCATAAAGTTGTCAACGAATGTTCGGTACGGAATCGGTCGCGCGGTGATCGAATTACTGCTCCGGCTCGCTGCCTCACTCCGAGGACGTTGCACTAAAATGATTGCATAAGTTGGTCGACGCGCCGCGCAGTATGCTCCTGCTACCTGCCCCGAGAAGCAGCAACTCCTCAAAACTTTACTCCGCGCCTGTATTCAGCCGTGTCGAAGTTGTTATGGTCGGGTCAGTTTACTCGCCGCATAATATTATCGGAGTTTCACCATCGCCAACTTTGTTTTGTGATGACGGTATGGATGGAAATTGTAATGCATCTTATGGAGTTATCGATGAAACTAGATCAATAATTCTAAGCGAGATTGATTTATATTTTTATCATGCTGAAACCCGAGTGGTTGAACGCATCATTGCATACATCCAATGTCAACACTATGGACTATTGTGGTGTGAATATTTATCATTAAATATATTTTTTTAATGTTTCGAGCCACTCATTTTTCGACTTCGACTCGGGCCAAAACACCGCGACTCCACAGCCGTGGTTATCACTGTCAATATTTGTGAGACAGATGCTTTTATTTCGTCATGTCAATGTTTCCGAGCGCTTCTGCATTAAAATCATTCAACCAAAAAAAAATGGTATTTAGCTCAAGAAATCTACTGTATGCAACAAATAATGTAATTTACAAATTTAATTTTTATGTTGTGACAATGGCTTCATAAATATTTAGTAGTGCTATTCCCGAGTGCACAGCACTTACTTTGGACGGTTTGAAATACTGAACACGTGATTGTGTTGGGTATTTCAGATCATCCAAAATAAGTGCTATCCACCCGAGAATACCAGAAGCATTAAACAAAGTAATACGTTTTACTATCAATCACAGCCAAATATGTGTTTTTTTAAACGCCATTTATTTAGCTGATATAATAACATGAAGATATGTACATAAAATTTTGTTTCTTAGTATAAAAAATAACATTTTTTTTTTAAATCATCAGTAGATCACCGATAGTAAAGAATGTCAACGTGCGTCCAACGGTGGTACTAAAATGATGGCTTAATCGTTGGATAACACACATTTGTACACAATAAAGTAAGTATAGAAATTTAAATAATCGTTTGGGGGTGGTATCAGAAGCGAGCTTATTGTCAACAAATAGACAGTTCACAACCTAAGTAAATTTCGTGTAAATAGTTGATTGGAAATTAAACAGTTGTGATTATCTACAATTAAAAAAAACGTTTGAATCTTTCCAAATAATATTATTGTATAAAAACATATAATACGTACAAATAGCATAAAGAATATTCAATATACAAATTCGATCAAATTTTCAATTATTACGGTTCGTAGAATATATAAAAACATAACGTTGGCTACGTACGCATTTACGATATCTTCAAGGACGATCAGGATAGATGTCAACATTTTCCGGTTTATTTCAATTATTTATTTTTCAGTAAAAAAAATTGAAGGTATGGAATTAAGGGGCCATTTGGTAACATTGTTTTATGGAACACTTTCAATAGAATATGTATTGGAAAATGGAATTATTTGATATCGAATCATTCTTAATATAGAAATAATAATACAAGCAATTATTCTTCACACGAACGAAGAAAATCTTTTCCAAGTAAAATAATGATATCAACGGGTAGCTCTTTTGGCGCAGTTCTTTCAATGAATCCGTCCCGAGAATTCTAATGGGGAAAATAATACAATGTTATATAAATAGATGTATTCAGAGATATCTTTTTATCCTGTAGGGTTCGCTCACTGACTTTGCGGAGTGAATTCTATACACGGATAAATTGGAAGGGTAGGCAAATTATTTCTCATAAATACAAAGTAAGGAAAACTTTACAAAACCACACGTCATATATTTTTCTTCGAAATCGATGATATCAAAAGTTTTTCGACAGTAATTTTAACGTTAAGTACTTTTCCAAAAAAAAAAACATGATTTTATTATTCGACTAATTTTCGATTACATTTTACGTAATCACTTATTTTCCTTTGCCGCTCAAAGCTTACTTTACACATCGTCTGTGGAAAGGAAAAAGGACGTAACCTACATATTTTTTTTTTACAAGAGGCACAAAAAACGTTTTTTGATGATTTCGGGTCAAATGCAAATTATGAAATATACACAACCTTGAAGTGCATAAAGATTAAGAAACTGCGTTTAGGAAAAACCTTTTTTTCAGTCTCTTTTTTTGGTTTCAATTTTCACAAGCTCATCCTTTTTCAAACTAAATAATTTAGATACTAATTTGGCATTTTCAGCTTAAATCCTTTTGATAGAACGTGTACCAAATTGTATATATTACGTTGTGATTAGCGAAAAAAGGCTGTTTTTTTTTAAAATGTGGGTTACGTCCTTTTTCCTTTCCACAGTATATATGTATTTATTATTATTAATATTATACACTCGTGCCTAGTATTTCGTACTTTAACAACACGATTGATGAATTGTTTTTTTTTGTTTAGACGGTTTTAGAAAAAAAATAACATCTCTTTGGATCAAGAAGACATATTTTTTTTTTGGAAGAGGACATTAATTAAATTTAGGAATGGCATTACAATAGTTCGTGGTACCTTACCGTGATAAACATAAAGATTTGGACGTTAAAATTAGACATTTTCTATTATAAAAAAAATTAAGGTTAAATCCCAAAATATGGTAGCCGATATAGAAACGGAGCCAAAAAACTATTTCATTATAAAATGCGTATTTTTAATTGTCTGTAAGTATTTATTATTTAAAATATATTACATTAATTTTTAGGCACAATCAAATTTTGTATAAACTTCAAATCTAGTATAACAAGGATTTGTATTACACGACGTTTTTGTGGAGCCCTATAACTGTGTTGTAAAAGGCCCGAGTGTATTATGGCACGTTTTGTGTTACAATTTTATTTATTTTCGTCAATGTTAGCCAGCATTCATTTTTGTAAGAATAATGTGTCAATGAGAAAACGTACACGAAATGATATTGAAACATGAGATGGGATATTATTATATTATTGAATAGAAGAACGACACAAAGCTCTATCTACAAATATGAGAAAAAAATCGTCCAGTAAAAAAAATATGAAAGACAATGAATATCGCAAGACAAGACATTATATAGGTACCTATGAAAGTTGAAGACATCAAATAAATAAATACTGAATGTTCTTGTGGTGAAATTTCACGAATACGAATGCAAACTGACAATTAACTACGTTTGAAGATATAGCGGAGATGGCGTATTTCGCATCAGATCTAAGCCCTCTATAGTAACAATAGGGTATCCAAGCCCGGAGCCTTTTTGTGATCCCGGGATTGATGAATTTTCAATCCCGGGATTGGGCACTCTCTGTGGAAAAATTTTGATGTCGGAATTTTTCATTATTTCATTTCCAATTTTAAAAACCCAGGAATCTGCCGATTTTTCCAAAATGTCACCGTGACTCGTTTTTTCTATTTTTTTAGCTCTTCGAGGAATTTGAAAATCTCAAAACCCTATAGTATTTTACCGATTTGCCAAAAATATCTCAGTGGCTCGTTTTTTTTCTTTTTTTTAACTCTTCTAAATCCAAAATTCTATAAATTTTTGGGATTTTCCAAAAAAATTGGACGGGATCTCGGGATTGGAGAGCCTAGTAACAAGACATGCTGTAGAGTTGAAAGCACCTCTTTTTTGAAGACGAGTGGTCCGATATCTTAAAGTGAAAGGTCTATAAAATCAAAATGAAACAATTTTATTTTTGTGACCCCGACACTCTCGCTAATACTATAAATTAAAGCGTTTTTCGGCAACTGTACAATCGGTTGCTATTATAACGAATCTATTCAATAATTTAAGATTTCGACTGAAGGTGCTTGGTGGAATTTCAATATTAAATTTGAATCGTTCAAACTATGTACATTCTCACAAATTTTGTCACTAACGACCCGGGTTTCGCCTTTCGGCATCTTCAGGCATTCAAGTGCACGGATGAACTTGAACTGACGCTTAGCAAATAAAAGTTTCGTGCTTATATAAGATACAAATGCATCATCGAGTCCAAAGCCATTGCTGGCGAAAAGGATGAGCTCATGGGAATTCCAACAGATTTGTGTAGTGAGCAGTTTCAAGAATTATATAATCTGTTTGTCGGCAAAGGTTTTATGATTATATGATTTTATGGTTATATAGGGTATAGAAGAGGAGATGTGGGAAAATTTGTTATTTCGTTTAAAATCGGAAGACTTTGCAACTGTGCTTTATTGATTTCTAAAATTTCTTGGAAAAAGAGCTTATGACTGTCCGTATTTGGGTGTAACATTTTTATCCCTTGTTCCTGATTGAACACGTGTCCTTCCGAAATTAAGTGATTAGCAAAAGTAGACGTGTCTTTTTTCAATCTAAAGGCTGCCATATGTTCTAAAACTCGGATGTTCAATGTTCTTTCTGTTTTGCCGATATAAAACTTTGTACAACAAGAGCATTGCAATCTATAAATCCCGGATTTATTTAAGTAATGTATTTTATCTTTATTATTAATTAATAATTTGCCTAAAGAGTTTTTACAGTAAAAAGCAGGTCTAACACTATCAGCTAGCTGTTTTTTAATTTTGAGACTTGTATTTCCTAAAAAAATGATTCTACGCCAATACCTAGTATGATCTATGTCCTTTGACACTATACCTTTAAATAACATTTTTTCTGCAAGTTTAGCTTGTTTTTTTGATAAAAGATTGTCTATAAGAGACATATCGTATCCATTGTTTATGGCGATTTGTTTGATGATTTTCAATTCAATATTAAAGTTTATTTCGTTTAAAGGAACACTCACAAGTCTATGTATTTCTGAATGAAAAGCGGCTAGTTTATAAGAAAATGGGTGCATTGAATTTTTATGGATTACAGTGTCAGAGAATGTTGGCTTCCGAAATATTTTAAACTCGTGAGAATGATTTTCAATGTTAATATTTAAGTCAAGAAAGTTAATATTTTTGCCTCCGACTTCTAGAGTAAATTTAATATTTTTATCTAATGAATTTATAAAGTTATGAAAGTGAGTTATTTGTCTATCTGTTCCATTAAACAGGCAAAGAATATCGTCTACATATCGGAACCAATAGACTATAGGTTTGGCTTCTGTTTTGTTTCTAAAAATTGTATCTTCTAAATAGTTCATATAAAACTCAGCTAACAACGGTGATAGGCAGTTTCCCATTGCAAGGCCTTCTGTTTGTTTATAAATTGTATTGTTAAATTGGAAATAGTTCTGGTCAACGCAAACGTCTAATATATTTAATAACTCTTTTGTTACTATCGGGTTTACTCTACGTGCATTTAAGGTATCTTCGATAATCCTTTTGCATTTGTTGACTGGTACATTAGTAAATAAACTGACCACGTCAAATGAAATTAATTTTGAATTGCAAGGAATGATTTTATTTTTAAGTTTTTCAACTAATTCTAATGAATTTTTTACGCTATATGTCGGGTTGAATCCACTATGGTTACGAATGAGGGAGTTAGCTTTTTTCGATAATTTATAGGCTGGGGCATTAATATATGACACTACAGGGCGAATTGGGATTGAAGGTTTATGAAGTTTCGGTAATCCGTAAAATTTGGGAGCTAACGGATTCCGTGTAGACAAAGAATATATATCTTTAGGGTTGATCGTAATATTACAACTGTTAATGACATCTTTGACATCTTTGTTAAATTTTACTGTAGGGTCTTTTTTTAGTTGGACTATATTGTTACTTTCGAGAAAGTTATTAATTTTATCAACGTAATCATTACTCGTTAGCAGAACTGTGGTACTTCCTTTATCTGCTTTTGTGACAATGATGTTATTTTCTTTAATTTTATCTTTAATATTCTTAAGAGTGACTAACTCATCGTTAAGTTTACTTCTATTTTTAACACTCGACAAATAATCCTTTTTAAGAATGCGAGAACATATATGCTTACTAGTTAGATTTTTATGTAGTGCAATTTCTAAGTCTATCGCAAGGTTTTCATTTCAAGGTCATCATTTCAGGTTGTACAAAGTTTTATATCGGCAAAACAGAAAGAACATTGAACATCCGAGTTTTAGAACATATGGCAGCCTTTAGATTGAAAAAAGACACGTCTACTTTTGCTAATCACTTAATTTCGGAAGGACACGTGTTCAATCAGGAACAAGGGATAAAAATGTTACACCCAAATACGGACAGTCATAAGCTCTTTTTCCAAGAAATTTTAGAAATCAATAAAGCACAGTTGCAAAGTCTTCCGATTTTAAACGAAATAACAAATTTTCCCACATCTCCTCTTCTATACCCTATATAACCATAAAATCATATAATCATAAAACCTTTGCCGACAAACAGATTATATAATTCTTGAAACTGCTCACTACACAAATCTGTTGGAATTCCCATGAGCTCATCCTTTTCGCCAGCAATGGCTTTGGACTCGATGATGCATTTGTATCTTATATAAGCACGAAACTTTTATTTGCTAAGCGTCAGTTCAAGTTCATCCGTGCACTTGAATGCCTGAAGATGCCGAAAGGCGAAACCCGGGTCGTTAGTGACAAAATTTGTGAGAATGTACATAGTTTGAACGATTCAAATTGAATCTATTCAAGATGACAGCTATAGTCAACTGCACTAAATCACGATTCACGACTAACGGGTTATCATTCAGACCACTGCATGGAAAAAGAATTTTAGATGTTGATTCATGTTAGAAATAATTATCTTTTGATCTGCAATAACAAATATATTTTTTCAATAAAAACGTAAAGTGTGTTATAATAATAAATACTTAATCGAGATTGATAACATTGCTATTCCAGTGGTCGTATTCTAAGTTGTGACTCGTCTTTAGTTTCTTTGAGAAGCATCATTTTTTTTATATAAGCATGAATTACAACAAGTAATCGCCGAGTTGGTTTCCCACCACCACCCGTTGTGTATATGCAGTCAATACATCGAAAGTATTAAAAAATATATATTTAAGTGCGTTTTAAGTCATACCTTTCTCATCCAGAAATATTTGAATGTACAGTGGAACCCCCTATTACACTACTCCGAATTAAGCGCTGGCTTGAAATATTCGCCGGAAACTCTCCAATTGAATGGTCACATTTCATTGTTGTTGCTACGGTCGTCTGCGCCGTGCATACAGTCAAATGTTGGCTAGCGTATGTGTATTCAACACGTGCCAGGCTATACACGTATAGCCGGACGACTGTCTGTGTGTTGGATTTTGCGAGCGCTTTGCATTTTATCACTTAGTAACTAAATATTTCGTCTATATTTTTTTTGCAAAACTAAGGGAAATCTTAGTTTTGCATTTTCCGCGAAAAAAACAAAATCCTTAATTTTGTATGAGATTCACCCCCCCAATTACACTACAAATTACACGGTCCCGACATAAGTGTAAATGAGAGTTTTACTGTATTGCCTTTTCTAACAAGTAACCTTTCGTGGTGCTCGTTTTTTTTAATGGAGAAAAAATATGGAACTGTCATTTATAGATATGGAAGATTTAAGGTATTGTGAACTGATATTGAAGTTTTACTTGGGAGTGTTTGAGTATTAGATGACCTCGAGTTGTTTCGTGACATTGCTTTTCGCATCCGTGCATGTATCACGGCACAATGAGATCGAGTTTCTAATAAAAGATTTCTTTCGGGTCGGAAAAAGTCGCATGAACCTTTCCGCAGTCATTGTTTGATGTTTTCAATGAAATTTGAAAAAGAATGTGAGGTTAGGTGAGAGAGGTGAATAGAACTACTTACCTTACAAACCGAACAAGACGATAACATGCGATTTCGGTTGATATTAAAAAAAGGTATTCCTTTGTTATTATGAAACATTGCAAGTAAGAAAAAAAAAATTTTTTTAGTGAATTTTCAAATTCATTTTAATGAATGAACGTGTTGAGAGAAATAATTTAACATTCAAACAATAATAAAAAAATAACTGCCTCCTGTGTGGTGGAGTAGTCAACGTCGTTGGCTTCGGTTACGGAGGTACCGGGTTCGAATCCCGTTACGGGCAGTTCTATAAAAAATGATTTTTCAATCGATTTATGAATTTCTGTTCGAAGGCATGAATGTATGTGATGTCTTGAATTCCCCCCTCCCACCAATCCCATGAACAGTGCGTATTGAGAGCGATTAGCTAACCACTAGTCCTGTCCTAGCCCTATCCTTCTATTTCTACTCTCTTTGGAAAGAGAGGTTGAGCAACTGAGTAACAAGCAGTTCTCGTAGAAACACATATGTTGAGATTTACTCCATTAGGAGTCCATATGCTCCACATTGGGAGCGGACATGTTAAAAAAAACTATACAAACGTAAAATACGATTATTTTTATAAAGTAACCGACATATTCAACGAAAAAAACGTAATGAATATTTGGTGAGCGATATATTGTATTGTGGTTGGCCATAAATCTTACATCTTATTCTTTTAAATATCAAAAAACCTTATAACCCACTTGACTATTGACAATTGTGTTATTTTTAAAAATTGAGAATTTATTGAAACTAGAGCAGACGAAGCTTGCAATTATTTGGCCATATGTAATGTAAGGTGGTTGCTTTTTATTATTTCGCTTTTTCACAGAGTTTAGAGGGTCAAGGCTATGACATCTTTAGCTTTGAGGTAAATTTAGTTCAAACGTTAAAACTTGAGATGAAAATCTTAATCCTTAAACTACGGAAGTATATCTCATTATATAAAACAATGCCTTTCTATATCTGAAAAGGATTTATAATTTAGATTAACAATTTATAAGACAATCTAAAATCTATAATAATGCTTTGAATATGTAAGGTATCTCGAGAAGTTCCTCGTTTCATTGTTATTTTCCGCAAGAAACAATGGCTAACAGTTTGCACGCACGAAATCTCTTTCAATGAAATACGATTCGGCAGCGCTTGAACGAATAATTATCATTGATATAAGACACGATGCCAGTAATTAGAAATACTATAGCACCGTAGATAAGACAGAATTATCACTATGAAACCGCAGTACAGAAATAGAAACACTCGCGACGCCTAGCAACCGACGGTGTTCCTCCGCCCTGCAATATCGCGCCCACCTGTGCACAAAATATGGTCCTGCAACATGTCACCGAAAGAGAAAGCTTGTACATAAATTATCACGATGCCACAAACTACGCCTTGAGATCAGAATGCAAAGCTGCTTGGTATGTGTTTGCGGTGCTACTATTTGCATGGGGGGTGGTTTGAATCATTGAAAACAATATAAATTTAAAGGGTATTTTAACACGTGTTAAACTCAATTTATTCGAGTTATTTAACTCGACAGATAACGAACTAATTTTGGTCATATTCATTACATATTTTATACACATCAGCATAGAAAATTAACGTTAAAGTAAATTAGAAATAATTTTCACCTATTCAATCATAAAAATAAAACAGAATTAATAACAAATTTAAGTTATTCGTTTTATATACTAATAAAGTCAGTAACATTATAACGAATTTACATTTTTTTTAACTAAAATTTAATAAGTTTAGCCAACTTAACTGGACTAAGTCAGATACCTTAAATCAATACAAAATAATAAACACCAAGAGTGATTATAAACTGCCACGTTAATGGCAAAATAAGTATCTATTCAATTATATCATAAAAAAATGCATACGATAAAATATCAATAGCACATACGTTTTGGCCGAATTAAAAACTTCTGGCTCCATTATTAATAGTTACGACAGGTTTTTATTTAAAGTAGTCAATGATCGTAGTGTCATGTATGTACTGGTCAACAATTAGAAGTTTATTTATTTATTGCTTGCTTTATTATGGATATCAAAATACCTTTAATTGGATGGGGCAGAATAATTATGGATTAAGTCCATCCGTAGATATAAAATGCAGACAACAAGTAAAAGAAGTTTTTTATAACACGTGAATCGATGGAAAAATAATGATGATTTCAAATAAATAGCCGAAAATTTGACATGATTAACTTTTTTTAGAAAAATGTCAACACAGAAATGAAGCATATTCAAAAAATTAGCAAAATATTGTGAAACTTGCTATGTGCAATTAATCAAATATAGCTTCGTTTTTTTGTGTAATCTTCTTCATTGTTGTCACACTGTTCTTGCTGTCGAGTGAGGCTTTGTGCAGGAAACTTTTAAGCCACTGGACATACTTAAATATTTACGAACTTATTTTTAGCTATTAACAGTCAACAAATGTCTTTTTACACGTCTAAATGATATGTCGAAATTAACATAATTTAGCATCATTCTGAAGGATTTCAAAAAATGCTTAAATTGTAGCGTCACCTACAAGAATCAAAATGTCGTGTTTTTTTCTAAAATTCGAGCATTATAAATTATTAATTTGAGCCACCCAATCATTGTACAGAAGAACCCCCATATACACTAAAGCCATGACAGTGTAATTTGGGGTAGTATAATTAGGGGAGTGAATCTCGACCGTCTCGTAGCAACGACAATGGAATGCGACAGTGCAATTGGTAGATTTGCGGCGAATATTTCAACCCAGCGCGTAATTCGGGGCAGTTTAATTGAGGGTTCCACTGTACAACTTACTATAAATGTACTTAACAAAGATGCGCCAGAACAAAGACGTTATAAGAAGATGGCAGCGAAAGGGAAGAAAAAGGTGTTACTCAAGCATGGGTGTCTATATAAAACATACGCACTGTAATTATTTGTCAAAGATTAATAGTATAAAATAACCATTAGTCGGATAATTATGGGTGCTGAAAATAGCACTCCGGCGACCAATTGTGTGTCGCCACTGCGGAAAAGCGTATCCTAGATGGTTACTGGGTTGAGTTATGGTAACCCCGGCCGGCGGAGTTTTTTACATTTGTTACATGTCACGGATAATCCCAAGCGAACGTAATTTCGTAACGACATTTATTTTCGATGCAAAGAACACGGTCATTTACAAACGTGCATTAACAAAAACTAAACAAAAAAGACAGATAGTCATTTTTTATACGTTGGCCACACGTAGAGTTTGTCGGTTTAAATACAAAACCAAGTCTGTGGAGTCGGAGTCGTAAAGAAATGGGCGAATCTATGCCCCTTTTGAAAATTTAGATACAAAAAGTTGTGCACGATAGTAGATATTTAAAAACACCTAAAGCCTTTATGTAAAATTTTGCATCATTTTTAAAACGGAATCGAAGTTTTAGTCGGATTGTCAGCTAAGCATATATTGAAAAATACTAAAATATTTGAGAGAACATCGCTTTTTTAACTTTTGAAAGCAGGAAGAGATAACTCATTACAAAATAACTTCATTCTTAGATAACCCTGTTAGAAAATAAATTGAACTAAAACCAGTTTTTGTTAACTACCTTACATTGAAATTCTTATTCTGCACACCGTATAGCACGTCTATATAAGAAATATGCAATTTTCTTCGTTTGTGACTGACTTAAATATGTAAGTGTAATAATTATCTACTTATATATTTTTATTAAAAATGTGAAAATAAAAAAAACACCTGTAAAAAAGATTGTTTTACTGATGATGTATCGTTTATTTATAATTTACGCATAAAAAACAAATTAAGAATAATTAAAAAGCAATATTCTTACGGTCAGCAAAAAATAGCACAGGTTGAATAAACTGCCACGGTCGGAGTAAGCAATTCTGTTAAATTCAATTAAAATACGTTTGGTTCAGTATCGTGCTATACATGAAAAATTAAAAAAATATATATATATTGTTACTCGAAGTAAAATCTTGCAGTTGATTTAGCTGTTGTTATGCTATTAATACTATGTATGGCGAATTATTTCGTTTCCTGACACATGTTCAATAATATTGCTTGAAAAGATATTTTTGAATAAGATGATAAAATTATTTGAGATGATAAAATGTGTATTATAAGGAAATTTACATATTTATTGTGTTATTTTAACGAACATATAAACAGACGGGTATTTCAAATTTTAATTGTTAAGATGTGACATATTTGATTGAATTGTTTGTATATAAATAAATAAATATGATGACTGAATTTGTTTACTGATTTCCAAATAAAGCTCTTAATTTGTTGCTAGTTAAAAAAAACTTATTTGACGAGCGAGATTTTAAGTAAAAACTGTGCTAGTTTTATTTATTCTATGAATAAACAATTAAACAACTAAGGTTATTTGAATTTTACAAATAAATATTAAAAAAAAAGGAATATGTATGTTCTTTATAAAGGGTTGTAATTATATGGTGACACAGATTGTACTGTTTATCCAACATAATAATCAAATCAGGATAATGGGTCAACATGTTTTAATACTCTTAGGTATGTTAAAATTGTTCAGAATAATATATTAAGATTTTTATGACTGTCCCATTGCTTTTACTTAACTAATAAAAAATTGTCGCAAAACTCTTACATGTTATATGAACTGAATAGTTTGTTGATATGTAAAACCGTTGATGTTTATTTTTTAGCGAAAAAGTTGTTAAAATTGTCATTCTTTAAGAAAACTTTTGGATTAAATTTAGGACATTGCTTGCGAAAATAAGCAGAAATATAATTATAAAGGAAAATGATATGATAAATCTCAAATAAATCAAAATATTTATTTTATGGATACAATCTTAGATATATAATACAATATAAGAAACTTGGAACGATATAACGAAGTTTGTAAAAGGGGATGTTTCTTAGAGATGATTAAGAGAAAAACATTTGTATTCAGAAATATATTCAAGAAGATTATTTTTCATAGCTTAGTATCTGCCGGAAATAAATCTACCTCACGCCCATTATAGCTATAAGTAGGCACATAAATCATAAGTTTAAGGAATTGCGTCTGTGTTCATGTGTGTGTGTGTGCCGTATAACATAATCGCAAGGAAATACTTAGAAGCAACATTTTCCGATTAGATAAAATCATATGCCCTAATGAATTGCCCCGCAATGTTTCCTTATCTTCGTAGCGTACCGGTGTAGAGACGTAGAGCTACGGCGAGCGTAGCACGGCCGTAGCTGTAGGGTAGATTCTCATATCTCTCACGCTGAAATAAGTTTCAATGCTACCTACCTGAAAAGAAAAAGTTGTCTGAGAATATGTTTGCTGGGTAAATTTGATATGAAACTAATACGCGAGAGATTGTTTTTGTTTTATATATTTTTTAGAATGTGTATATTATTATTATCAGTGATAAATTATTGTTTTACTTAACACTTCACATAAGGAGAGTACATAATGTCGTTAAATTTATAAAATAAAAAATCCTTTATTGCTTATTGTTTTTCGAAACACCAAGATCATAGTTAATAAATTTAATGTAATGTAATCAATAATAAATATCAGTTTAATTTATCCTAATTTCCGATTAAAAACCCCAGATTGCTTATCGTTCTTCGAAACACTAGAGTCATATTTAATAAGTGTAATATTATAATTGCAATTTGAATTAGGATGTTAGAGTAAATAACATGATGCATTGTGTATCTCTTCGGAGCCAGTATATATAGCTGAGACAAATGTAAGTTTAATCATAGTTCTGACGATGGCGAAAGCCGAGATAGCTATCAACTAATAAATATAAAAAAACTGTAGAGCTAAATACGTTGCTATTTTTACCCGATTCAAATTAAGTTATACATAGTAAATGCCAAGTCAATATATAAAATAAAAAAATGATTAAATATAGAAGAGAGAACAAAACATGTTATTAAGTACAATCAAATTCAAACAAGAAAAAAAATCCTAGACAAAAACGTTTATTTTTCAAGTGCATTCATTGATCAGTCGAAATTCCCTTACGATTGACAACTCATATGACCGACGCGATGAACAGGTTGTCAGTAAAAAAAATGTGATTATGGTTTCGGTTACCTGAATAAAATTGGAAACGTGTGGAAATGTTCGCAGTCTTGGAAATATCAAGAAATATTATCTCGGCCCCAAAAGAGACGAGAAAAATGCATCAAGATCAAAAAGTGAATCAATAGAATTACCAAAGTGATATTGCTCATTAGTTGATAATACATGAGCGCATTCGGAACTGATCTAAAATAAATAATCTGGAATTAGTCCAAAACTGTCGCAAAATAAATAGCATTGGAAAAAATATATGTAGACAAAACTGTTAGGCTTTTGAGAAGTATGTACCAGTGAAATATATATCCATGAAGCTTTACAAAAACGACGGAATCAGTTGTGATAAATTATACGTAGCGAATGTTTTTATCCCGAACGGCCAGTTTGTGAACAAGAAAACGATACGCATTTCATATATACTTAAACATATATGTAATATATTATATCCTCGCGGTCTTTTGTGGGGATGTGCTGGTAGATTCCGATTATTAGGCACACAAAGATAGCACCAGACGTATTATACGATATGAATAGCTGGCTGGTTCTCATCTCGGGAAACTTTGCTCAGTATACCTTGTAAAATAGTGTATGAAATTGTCATCTAATCTATGGGCCAAGTAGATAGCGTAGACGACAAATCGTTCTATTTGTGTGAAATATTCATTTGAAATAGTTGGTCAGAATAATAATATAATAATGTTGGATAAATAACATTAGATAATTACGACATCAGTACATATGATTACTTAGTACGATTGTATTTAACTATAGTAAAAACAGTAACGTTTTTTGTTCAAAAATGAATTCTGAAATAATTTAAATTTGTAAACAAGTTTTTCGGCATTAATGTATTTTTAGACTTAAACGGAAAAGTTTCTTTTGCTTCCACTACACTAAGAAAAAAAAGAAAAAGCTAGTATTTTTCACAGTGAAGTTTTGCAACAATTCTACAGTATTTTCAAGTTTATATTATAATTCTCTGTAAGTAAATACTTCAATATAATAACACTTAAGAAGAATTCTGTAAAAAGTATTTTTCGACGATAAGTTAAAAGTACTATCCAATTCTCAATATTCAGTACAATAAGAAAGGGATAAAGTTATCAATTTCTTTCTTGTTATGTTTTATTCGTGTAAAGCATGTACATTTTATGGATTTTAAAGTTAGTGTATTTTAGAAATTGAAGATATTTTTTTTTTGTATCGAAATGAATTCATGAAACTAATTACATAAAATAAATTCTTAAAAAATATATTACACCTTGATACGGGTGGATATAACCCGACGCTTCTAAAGCATTAAAAGTTGTATACTACAAACACTTTGACCATTGGAATACATGGAAGAATCGGATAAAATGAGTATACGATGGTGTCTCTACAAAATAAAAATTATTGTATATTTTTCGTGCAATCAATTTTGTAACTTTATCTGGTTGATCGATTATATGTAATGTTGTGGGAGTTAAATAAATAATAAATAAGAATTCGGATAGCCATGAATGCTCCAAAATCCGTAAGGTTAAGCTTTTCAAACGAATGTAAGTTTACAAACAAGTACGTATCGAAATGATCTCAAAATGAAAACTTTTAGGTAGCGGTTTCCTATAACGATATTCCCCGAGAACTATCACGGGTAGGTGACTTAAAGCGGAAACTTGTCAGCATTAACCAACGCATTAATAGTAAGTTACGGCAAAGCATTCCGTTAATGGATATAGCTAACATCGTTAGCGTGTACGTGGGCCCAAATCTAACCAAACTTATCGCTCAAATAAGGTATATTATTAGTCACTACTTACTATAGTCCAGTTACGAGAAATAACGATGCCTAATTAAATAGTATATTTAAGACAGTTTTCTTCAACCATTAAAAACACGCGGACGAGAAAAAATCGGGCGATTATTTTAAAGACCGATAACACAGGCGGCCACTGTTGTCTAGCGGTATAATTTGTATCTAACGATTATACCGATAATTTTAATCAAAATAGTAACGTAGAAATACTCGAGTCAATAAAAAGAAATCCAAGAAATCCTAGAAATCAATAGATTCAAATTTTTACCTGATTCAGATCTTTTAAACGATCAAATAATTTTTGCTAGTTCCCCGTTACTTTATCCATTGCATTAGCCCTTGTTAACTATTCTCTTTTTTATATAAATTAAAATAAATAAATATAGATTTCTTTTGTTAGAATTGATATGGTCTTTGAAAAAATTGTTTTTCAGAATCTTCCTGGCTGTCGATTTTGTTTAAGTGATGAATGAACACACCAACTACTTGGAAGCGGGGAAAACATAAAACTATCATTAAGCATATTCATATCATTAAGCATATTCACTTTATTAATGTAGCATTTTATCAATTTGTCAAAAATTTCCCAAATTTTAATTATGTTTGTAATTACTTTCAATCGCATTCTGAATTTATGAATCTGGGATGACTTTTTAATTATATGTTAGATGTGTTGAACATTTTAATTTTGTGTTATTTTAGAATCACTTTAATGTAATTGGCAATTTCTTTTCAATGCCAACTGTTGTGTATAACTTTTCAATTTTGTATAAATAGCATTGTTAAATTATATTTCTTATCAGTTGACAATGCTCGCAATGAGCGAAACCGGTCCTGACATATTAAATAAAGTGGAATGAAGTACAAAGGATTATTGTTTTTATTAATCAATAAAAAAGGTTTAAAAATGAATAGTTTAGAATTTTTAGAAATTATTAAAAGTAATAACAAAAAAGGAATTTTTATTAAATAATATCATAAATAAGATAGGTTGTTCGCCACTGCTAAATTTATTTTACAATCGTTTAACCCCTTCCTAATTGATGCATCTTATTATTCTACAAGTGAATGTAATTTGTGTTACCATTATTGTTTGTTGGTTTTTCTATCATTCCCTCCTTGCCTACCGTTTTATTTTTATAATATATCAGAATAATAGAATTAAAATCATTCTTATTAAGCAAGCATTTGTGAAAGTAAGATCGTCTGAAGATGCCTTTTAAGGAGGCAAAACACGTGTCACAGTTTGTAGCACAATATGTGGAATAATAAAGTTATTTTATATTATACCGACATTTCCTAAATCTTGGTTTAAAGATCACTTTTAAGGTGTTCACTGTCAATACTTGGTGGAATGGCATTATAATAAAAATAATAAAACATTTTTAGTACTTTTGTTATACATCAGTTGATAATGCTCGCGATGAGCGAAACCGGTCCTGATCTAATAAATTTTATGTGGAAAAAGTACTAAAAATGTTTTATTATTTTTATTACTTGGTTTAAAGGTTGTTTTTTTTAGTATACTTGTTACAAGTTAAATTTTTAGGACAATTAAATAATTATATTTAAAACCGTCTTACTTCAATTGAAAAAGAAAACCGTTTTTGATGTGGCAAATTTGGTTAAAACCGGTTGTCGAAAGCCAACAAGCTCTTATTGTATCCTTACGATCAGAAGATTTCGAATTCAAGTAACAACATGGTTAAATCATATTAACATTCGGTTCCCAGTAAGGTAAATGTCAAATTTAAATTATTAAAATTTGTGACTTAAATACGTGAGTGTTTGTGATTCAATTCTAGTTGATTCTCCAAGTTGATTTCGAGTGACCTAGGAAAAAAATCTTATCGAGTTTATCTATATTTATGATCTTTAAACATCAAACTATTTAATATGATCGTTAGGTGCATATTACATGTAATAAAAATATAAAAACTTCATCTTGAGTTTTAAAAAATTAAAACAAAAAACAATTTCTTTTAGATAAAATAATATAAAAAAAACCCATAAGATATTAAAAAATCTGTATTCATTTAAAAATAGAAAAAAAGTATTATTTTCTGTCATGGTTTTATAAAATGAGACTAATCTTAAGCTTAAAGCGTTTCTGCATAATTATTTATAATACTGAGTGATAACGCACAAGACTGATTATAATCCAAAAAACGTGATAGTCTAATAGCGTACGAACTTATAAAAATACAAAACAAAGAAAACACTTTGTTCGCAGTTTTAAGTTGTCAAAATAAAATACTATTTTTCAGAAAATACAAATAATCCTATAAAATATTAGCAAGAAAAAAGCATAATAACGTTATCCTGTTTTTTTCGTAAAAACATTAGTCTTTTTGCTAGAGGTTAGAGAGATATAAATCGGCCTTTGTAAATACACCTCTCCGATGAAAACTCATTTTAGCAACATAAATATAAAAAAACGCTTATTTTATAAAATACTGTGTCTATATTGATCGCTTTGTATTTTTTTCGCATCAGCCCGAGGCTCCAAATAGCTCATTATTTCAATATTGTTGTTATTACTGAAAAAGCAATATTTTACCCAATTATTATTCTTTCCTCCCTATTCGAAATCTTTTTTTAAAGAGCGCTTTAATAATAAATACTTTTTAAACAAATAATCTGGCAAGACTGAAATGAAAAAGTAATTCTTCCTACGTAATCCGTCGCTCTGGAGCGAATCAGTATCAACCGTACATATTGTAGGAAAGTTTTGGTTTCGATCCTTGATTAAATTTCGGTTTAATTGACTGATGGCGAATGGTTAAATCGGGTATGATAAACTATCGAGTCCGTGGCGCAATGGATAACGTTGTTGATTTCCGTGGCGGATCTCACGGGTTCGAGAAATACAAATAGCATTTTTCAATCGATTTCTATCTCTTCGAAAAAAAATAGGTTTAGCAACTGAGTAAAAAACAGTTCTCGTAGAAAAAAATATGTTACAATACCTCCCCTGCATTAAGATACCATATACGCTACATTGGGAGCGGACATTACTTAAAAAATCGTTTGTAGAAAAAAATCATTGTAAAACGTATTCATATCGAATAACAATATGTGTGCGTTTTTTTGGACACGGAAATCTTTGACGTATTGACGACAGTTATTTTACACTCCAATAAAAACAATTTGATGTTTGAATTTTTTCTTTTTGATTTTCATTATATTTTATGAAATTAAATTTAAAAATGCTTATGTAGTCACATCTTTATTGTTAAGAAAATCAAATAAATAAAAATTATAATTACTGGCAAAATATTCGTGGAAATCTATTATATTAAATATAAAAGACCCCATGTTATTCCATCAAAGATTAACATAATTCGTCCTTCAGGGCCAATAATAAAATAATTTGTCTCCGAGGAAATGGGGAGTTTGGAAAGACGACAGCCTATAAACAGAAGCGTTCGATCTGAGCAACAGCTTCGCACATTATTATTGGAGGACCCCGAACAACGCTTATCCAAGACCGCTGAGGGAATATTATATGTGATGAGAAAAAACGGTCACAAGTTGCCTTAAAAAAGTGATGGAAATAAAAACATCTATTGGAGGCCGCAATTGTTAAATTTGTATAAATCCAATTCCGTATGATCGAACAATGAATATCCAACCGAAGAAAACATAATGCAATGGTTATATTTATATAACAAACGCAAAAGGTTAAGGGTCACTTATTTTATAAGTTGATTTTTCAACCAGAACCCTCGTAATATTGGATCATGGTGATTTTTGACTATACTTAGTGTAGTAAAGACTTGAAGCAAAAAAAATATTATTTCAAAAAAATACAATATTCATTGTACAAATCCACTTTTATTAAAAAAAAAGATGAAGACCGGTTACATGGCGGCATTATCAAATGATATAATCGTCATGATGCCTTTCCACTAAGTATTGATAGTGAACACCCTAAACATGAAAACATATAAGCCTAAATGATTTAAGTAAATTAAGAAAATCTAAAATATTTATTGTAATTAATATATCGAGTGTGTAATAGTCTGTCCGAAGATGCCTCTGAAAGAGGCGAAACATATGTCACAGTTTGTAGCACAATACGTGGAATAATCTAAGTTATTTTATTTTATATTAATCAGTATCAGTGTTTGTGATATTTAAATGTTCCCTCCCACCCGTACAATCCTAAAATAATGGAGCGTAGCGAGAGCGATTATTGACAAAAACTCTTTATATTATTACTTGTCTTCGAAAAAGCAACTTAGAAACAAAAAAAATCTCGTCAAAACGACTTCTGTCGAAATACCTTCATTAGAATGTTAATTATATGCTCCACATTAGGAGCTGACATGAATTTGAAAAAAGCTTTAGTGTATCGCTATAATAACGATACAATCAGGAATTCTAGAAAATGGTTACACTAATGAAAATAAATTTAGACATGGCTTATTAAAAAGGGCAATTTATTAAATAATGTGACGCACTTATTAAAAACAGACTTCCATCTTAAAGTAAAAGCGCCTTGTAATCGGTAGACAGGAAGCACTTTATAATTATCCGTCAAGAGTGAGTTGAAAGTTTAAGACAGTTTCAAAATAATATCAACGCTCCTCCATCCTATTCAAATAAATTAATAAATAAGGGTGCAAATCCTCCCCTGAAAATAAATAAAATAGCTCCGTCTGCTGAAGGGTGGCGCAGCGGCGAGCGCTGATTGCCCCCCGGGGGTACCGTGGGGGCTGTGGATCCTGCTCTTCCGCAGGGAATAATTACAATATTGACGTTGCGTCGTGTTTTTGAAGAACGGGAGCTGAAACCACGAGAGGGAGGGAGCATTCATATTATTTGCGGGACTTCATGGTACAGTGCGATGCGCTGTGTGTAAAAATTGTTTGTTATGGTTAAAAATGAACTACGACTCTTTGCTATCAGTATCGCAATAATGGTAAAAAAACCATCGCTTAATTCAAACAAGCGTGTCTGTTAAGTGGTCCAAATCGGATCATGCACATCATTCTATGTACCCCGTACATAATATGCAATCCTTGAAATTTGCCGCTGGCTTTAATGAATTTACTGTTATCGGAGGTTCAAATCTCAATAGAATTTTTCAGTACTCGTAAACTGCACTTCAGCCATAAAGCTTAGATTTTCCTGAACCATGGTATTTTTTTAACCATGTCCGCTCCCAATGTAGAACTTTCTAAGGGAGTTATTTCAACAGAAGTTTTTTGAATCGTTAAAACTATGGACATTCTCACACTAACGACCCGAGTTTCGCCTTTCGACATCTTCAGGCGTTCAAGTGCATGGATGAACTTGAACTGACGCTTAGTAAATAAATGTTTCGTGTTTATATAAGAAATAAATGTATCATTGACTTTTAAGCCATTGCTGGTGAAAAGGATAAGCTCATGGGAATGCCCACAGATTTGAGTAGTAAGTAGTTTCAAGAATTTTATTTATTTATTTGTCGGAAAAGGTTTTATGGTTATATTTATATAGGGTATAGAAGTGGAGATCCCGGAAGGTTTAATATTTCATTTACAATCGGAAGAGTATGCAATTGTGCTCTATTTATTTCCAAAATTTCCTAGAAAAAGAGCTTATGACTGTCGTTTTTTTCTACGAGGGCTGTTTGTAACTCAGTCGCTCAACCTCCCCTTTTCAAAGAGTAGTAGGGATATAAAGATAAGGCTAGAATAGGACTAGTGGTTAACAAATTTTCTCGCTACGCCCAATTATTAAAGGATAAGAAAGTGTGGGAGGGAATTTTTAGACATCACAAACACCCATGCCTTCGAACAGAAATTGATACATCAATCGAAAAAATACTGTTAATACTGGGACTCGAACAAGTGTAATACGGCACGGTAGCCCACAACTCTAACTGCTGCACACATTTATGAAAATTATGGATTCGGTGAAGAATGAGATTAGTTTTTTTGTTGTAGCCATACCGGATGGCATACAAAAATACTAACCAATACAAACTATAAACAGGGAAAGTCAATCAAGATTTTGAAACAAAGAATGAATAAATATTAAGAGTTCGATTTAAAATCAAAGTGTACAACAAGAGTGTACAACAAATGTACGAATAAAGATACTCACTATCGCTAAATGATATAAGTATTAATCACAAAACATTGTGTAGATAATAAACAATCACTGAAATTCTAGATTAATTAATCCTTTGTAAATATTTGAGTCGTCAAACAAAAATATTCACGTTCAATGTAAGTATATCGACGCCGCTGGGATTAATAATTAAAATATTGACATGGTTGTGTTCCTGACGTAAATCACGAGGTGTATATGTATGGGCGTGGAAAATATTTGTCCGACAACTTCATTCGGGGGTTATTTTAACACAATTTAAATATTTCGCTAAGGGATGTTTTTCAATAGGTATAAAAAAACAATAATTTCATTTTTGGATAGGAGAACGCGTTGCTTATATATGGGGCATCGAGAGGTGAATTGAGCAAACTAGTAAAATAAACTTTTTTCTTATACTTTAAGGACAATCACGTCTTTATTTGGTGTTTTAGTGGATTGCATATTTTTATATTACGGAGATAACACCATTGCAAATGTGTATTAACTTAGGTTGATTCACTTTCGCGTTACTTTAAGACGTGTAGAATATTACAACGCATCTTACATTTTTTTTCTAAAATATCACTTGACTTACCCCACCTCTACCATATATACCATATCTACTATACATATATTGTTTTACCGATATCAATTTAACGGTATATAAAGCATTTTAATTTAAAATAAATATTGGTTCTCCAGTAAAAATTATGTATGTTTAGAGGTCTTTTGTGGGGTTTTTTCAATAAATAATTGATGTATATGTGGTATGATTCTGTCGCAGCTTTAACTTCAAGTAAAATCAAATATTGTTTTATCGTCAGAATCGTGTCTAAGAACGTGTCTGACTGGCGTAAGTATAATCAAGTGGACGTCAGATATTACCTCAATTAAAATTTATGTAAAAGTCATAAATGTTAATTGAATTAAAAATTTAATTAATTTTTCTTTGAAAATGTATACTTAATTAACGACAAGCGCAAATTATATGATTGTTATATAAGACAACAAATCCTTAAAACAAGGAATTGATTGTGTTGATATTTTAGGCACATTCGTGGTAAATAACTTTATATATTTAACTTACTATATTTTTGGTTAACTTGAATTATCTTTTTCGAGATACATCATTATACAAATGTATAGTGGCAGCATAATTATTTTTAAAAAGTGAATGGTTGATGCTGCTCTTTAGCGGGTAATATACCCTGACAATGGAAGTAAAGCCAGAAAAATACGAAATTTATTTTATTATGTCACCACTCAAAACAAAGACATGCGGGCCTTTCAAAACGAGTGAGTCAGTAAGAATTCTTAATACTCCCTTAATTAACATTAATTAATTAGAGTAATTAAAACGTTAATGACTTTGCTGCTTGCTTTATTAAAAAGTAAACAACACGTGCACCAATTACTTAAATTTTGACTGTACGCCCGTTCCATGAGAGCGAGGTGTAATCTGTTGTTTGCTGATCAAACAAATTGCTCTTTATTTCGCTGTATCCTTACAATTAAAATCGCTTACCCCTATTGCCCATCGAGCCGTAATAGATAAATTCACTTCTGTTAAGTTTGCACTTTACAAAGAAGGAGTGTCTGAACGAAATTGTGGCGCCGAAGTCACTTTCTGAGGAGTTAAACATCTCTTCACAGTTGCCCGGGTGACAAGAAGAGGCAGGGCGATGGCCCTGGGGTGGCATGTGGGAGTTACGGCGTCGAAGGAGGGAAAGTGGCGGTGCCGAGTTTAAGTCGGAGGAATGTTTGAGTTGAAAATAAACAGGAAGTTAATGATTTCCGCGTCTTAACCTTTTTATTACTTAATACTGACCAGACAAATAAAATAATCAATATGCCTACTACGACAATATTGCTATACGTGAAAATATATGTGACTATATTATATGATAAAAATTCAAAAATGTATTCAGGCAAAAAATATGTTTAGTATTTTATCGATCGTTCTAGTTATTATTATTACGAAGCAATAAAATTAATATAAAATGCAATATGAAGCGGTCGGAACATGTCTTAAAGCTGTAGTTTTAACTTTGCACGTACTGTATACCTTTTAGCTGGCCAATTTTTTTGATAAATCGAGTAAAGTTTTCTCAGTAATCTATTTACAAGTACAGTAATGTATCTATGAACAAAAATCTAGGAAAAAAAAGACTTAACAAAACAAAGGCATAACAATAGCGATAATATTTGTGATGGATTCGGCTTCTCTGAGAAAATTAATTTATAATATAAAATGAAAATTGATATTCTCGTATATGTAAATGGTTGTGTTCCTTGGTGTGACACATGTTTTGCCTCTGCCAGAAGTATCTTTAGGTAGGTGATGTTTTTTAAAGCTATGTGGTAAACAGCTCCTTAATCGTTTAAACTATGTACATTCTCACAGATGAACTTGAACTGACAGTTCAAGTTCATCCGTACACTTGAATGCCTGAAGATGCCGAAAGGCGAAAACCGGGTCGTTAGTGACAAAATCTGTGAGAATATACATAGTTTAAACGATTCAAATTTAATATTGAAATTCCACCAAGCACCATCAGTCGAAATCTTAAATTAGCTCCTTAATCTTCATTTTGTTTCAATTCAAACTCTGTACACATCTCTTATACTTACTACTTTGTATTTGATAAACTAGAATTAAACAATGCTTATTTATGATTTATTTAATATTAAAATATGTTAAAGATAAAGTTTCACTTCGCTCCCTTTGGTTATAGTATTTTTTACAAATTGACTAATATCAACATAATATTTTAAATTAATTACTAAAAATTAACACCATAAAAGATTGAAAATGTCTAATATTGCAAGCAGTTTAAGCCAAGTAGAATGGTTTTACTTTCTAATCGCTGTGCGCTTTAACGACAAGGTTAAATTAATATACGTTAGTATGTAATATGACCTTTAAGCAGAGGGGTTAATTCGCTGAATGTCATGAAAGCGACCAGAAACAGCGTCGAATTAATAAACGTAAGCCTGTGTTGGCGAGCTTTAAGCTCACTCAGTGCTTGGGTGGGAAAGTAACCAGAGATGAAATTGTGACAGGCAAAAGTTTTCACGAAACCAACTTTCGAGCATCAGCACAATTTTGACGAGTTGGCTTTAATTATATATTAGCACTTTCAAACAGTCTTGCCTATAAATATGCTGTATTTTTTACTCCAGCAAGTTTTAGTCAGACAATTTAAATATTTAGAAAAATTAGTAGCATAGGCATTACATAATTTTGTATGTATAAATAAAACATTACAGAGTGGTTTAAAATACTATACAAAGTAAGTACGACCAACCGTTCTATTACAAGAATTATAATATAGCAAACACTTCGTTACAGTTTTAAAATAATTAATGAGAATATAATACATATTTTTTCCCGAAACTTTGAATGATTTATGATCCCAAGAAAAGATCAATATTTTTGAGCAACGGGCTTGCACTCAGGGGCGATGATATTTCTAACTGATTTATGAGACAACCTTCAATTGAACAAAGTATCAACGAAATAATTGCACTATATGTATATCGTTTTATTTAAACTGATGTCGAAAATAATATCTTGATTGCACGCATTTGAAACAAAATAAGAGAATGAACTCAAACGTAAACAATTGAAGGAAGTGAAGTTTAAAAATAAAAATGAATGCAGAGTCGTGTGCGGTAACCAGATGCCACATCCTTAATTGAGTAGGGAACAACCCACTAACTACTTGAATATTATTTAAGCCAGAAGTTTAATGAAAATAAAAGTAACATTATATTCGAGTAAAACGCAAATGCTAATGAAACGCAATGCTCACGAAGAAGGTTTGCTTATCAAATACGGTAATTTAATCATGTAAAAAAAAATGTTTCTCAGTAAAACACAAGAAACTTGATATCTTATCGTGTTTCAATAAACGTTTATCAAAGGAACGAAGTCATGGATTTGTTGCATTTTTTTCAAATACGTTTACTTCAAAAAAAAATCTCAGAACTTTCTTGTTATGCAGATGTTAACTCGTTTGTTTAGATATGCAAATTCCACTGGGATTTTATGATACAAAGAATTATGCATTTACCAGCAAGTCTTCGGTTTATTATACATACCTATAGTACATAAGAAACTTCAAAGATTTAGAATATCTACCTAAAGCTACAGTATGCAATGCTACCATGTACCGTTTTTTCAGTAGCGTGGGCGATACATTTAATACGGGAAGGATAATTTTATTATTATATAAAAAGCTTTTTAAATCAGGGCTGCGGAGTTAGTCTGGAGTCGTGGGTTTCGGTTCGGAGTCGGAATCTTACAACTGAAACCCATTTAAACAATAAATAATGATGTGTATTCAAACTACAATAGTGCATAGTGTTGCCACTGCATGCTAGATTGACTAAAGATGATCTGATTGTATTTTTTTTTATTACCATTTCCACTTTCAATGTGGAGCATATGGACTACTAATGGAATTTATTTCAACATAAGTTTTTCTACGAGAACTGCTTGTTACTCAACTTCTCTTTTTCCAAAGAGAGTAAGAAAAAAAGGATAGGGCTAGGACATGACTAGTGGTTAGCTAGCCGCTCTTCATACGCCTCGTTGATAGGATAGAATGGGAGGGGAAATTCAAGATATCACATACATCCATGATTTCGAACAGAAATTTATAAATCGATTGAAAAATCAATTTATAAAACTGTCCGTACTGGGATTCGAACCCGTGACCTCCGTAACCGAAGACAACGACGTTGACCACTCTACCATACAGGCGGCTTGATTGTATATATGCATATACTTATATATATAAGTCAAAATGAAATGCCTGACACGTTAAATGTGACAGATTCAAGCGAAGACTTATTTCTTATTACTTAACTTCTTAATTCTTATTAGCGAAGACTTATTTCTTATTACTTAATTACTTAATTTCTTATAACTTATGACTTATTGAACTCTTGATGTGTCGAATTTTTTATTAGGAAATCTTTTATCCGTTTATATTCATATTTCTGGGAATCGTGTTAATAATTCGTGTGAAAATATACCATTCGTTCTTTTTTGTGGACAGTGTTATATAAAAACCGTGTAATTGAGTTGGGTGTAAATTAAATTATATATTAGACGATAAGAAATACTTTACATGACAGTGTACGCCACTGAAAATTATATAACACGGGGAAGCATCATCTGAAATACTGCAGTATGTTTTGATACGAAGCGCTCGGGGCAATGTTTGGAAATATCTCTCTCCTTCTTAAAATAAATGTTATATTAACAAAATTTCAATATTGGTATTAGTGAAATCTTAACTCCATTTAATACATCTTTGAAATTATTAGCCGGAAGCAGTCGTTTTCTTGATGAGGGTGAAAGTAAAACATATCAAAAAACATAATTTCTCAAGCGAAACATTCAATATTGCTTAAATGTTTGCAGATTTAAGCAGGAAGTTTTCATTGCATTTTAATCATTTAATAATCCCCATCGCTTTTCATTGGTGAATGAGAATTTCCTCGAGATTTTGAAAAAATATTCCTTTATAAATTTGTGTAATATTTATGTAACACTTTCATTGAGAGTTTATGAGGTTAATTCTATTAAAAAATGCCTTTAGTAAAGACTTGTGTCATAGCTATGCTGGGATATGTATATCAATATTAGAAAATATAACATTATATTAACAGATTTGAAAAACAAAAATAATGAAATAAATGAACCCGCAACACTGCGTCGTAAGCATTCCTGACAATAAACGGACCAACGCAGGAACTGTGAACTGGGTTCTTAAGAGACTGAAACTTAATTTTATTATACATTAAGGTTGCATCAGTTAAATCAGACATGCACAACCTTTACATTCTAGCGGGCCGCATAAAACAAATTATCATGGGTTCGGGCCGCAAAGAAAAAAATAATTTAAGGTGCGATCAATCCTATTTTAAACGGGGAATACGTTCCATGTAAAACAACCGTGTAAAAAACATTTAAATAGAGATAGGTTCCATTACATTACTAAGATCGTGTTATTTCGAAAACTTGAAAATAAATAAACCAATAACAAAAAAGATTATGAGTACTTGTTTATTAAAAAACTTTTTATTGTGAAAAATTTAAATATGCATGTTTTTTTTTTTAAAAAAAGTGAATGCGATGTTAGTCTTTGTTCATTTTCAACTTTTTTTTATAATTTGACCTAAGTAATATTTTTAGTATCAAGCCGCACAATCAAATTCAAATTTTCATCAGTAAGCCTGTTTCTATGAACCGATTTATTTTCTCTCATTAAAGAAAACGTTTGCTTACATTCATTAAATAAATATTTTACGTGAAAAAAATATGTTTGAAAAACATTTGAGGGCCGCCACAAAATTCAGCAAGGGCTGCGGTTTGTGCATCACTGAGTTAAATACTTTGTATCGGATTTGGTTTTGACATGTTAATTCTACATATATACATATAATCTGTCGCCCACTGCGGCTTAGTTTCTAAGAGATTGGCTCTAACGATCAGGCAGGTCTGGTAATGTAAAATTAATTAAGATGATTTTCTATTCAATTTTAGACTTAAGACATGTGTTTGTGACGTCAATTCTCCCTTAGATTTCGAGTGACTTATAAAACATCTCATCAAGTTTATCCTGTTCTATTTTTGACCATCAATATATGTGGCACACTGGCTCTAATGCCAAATACTTTGATACTTTATTTTTTATCAGAGCAAACTACGGCTCGCGGGGTGCATGTTGTATATTAAATTTGTGTCATTATAATTAAATATAGATGTATATAATAGGTTAATAAGATACTTTAAAATATTTTTTTAGGTAGGCCAGTAATTACTGATTTTGTCGTTTTAATATTTCCACCCATTCATGCGTACTCCAAAATAATTCCATAAGTTCACGATGAACGGATGGGGTAAACTGGTTAGCTTTTTATTGGTCGTTATATCGTTATTGAAAGGGGTCGTAAAGTTAGTGACTGCATACGAGTGCTAGGTCATCAAACTTATATCTTCAGTTATATTTCGTTGAAAGAGCTCAAATAATGCTGAATATTTTATCATCATATATCCTTAAAATTTTAATATTACCTTTAAATATACTACAGTCGAACTTGGTGATCACATGGAAGATGGGACCGACTTAATTTGATCGTTATAAGCATTACTCATTATTTACTTTTAAGGTGTTCACTGTCAATACTTGGTGGAAAGGCATTATATTAATAAAAACACAATAATCCTTTTTACTTCATTCCACTTTATTTAATATGTCCCAGATTAATAAATTTAGAATGGCGATTGAAAGTGATTACAAACATAATTAAAATTTGAGAATTTTTTGACAAAGTGATAAAATGCTACGTTAATAAAGTGAATAGGCTTAATGATAGTTTCATGTTTTTCCCCGCTTCCAAGTAGCTGGTGTGTGTTCATACTTAAACAAAATCAATAGATTACAAAATAAATTTATTAATCTGGGATGACTTTTTAATTATATGTTACATGTGTTAAACATTTTAATTTTGTGTTATCTTAGAATCACTTTTAATGTAATTGGTAATTTCTTTTCAATGCCAATTGTTGTTTATAACTTTTCATTTTTGTATAAATAGCATTGTTAAATTATATTTCTTATCAGTTGACAATGCTCGCAATGAGCGAAACCGGTCCTGACATATTAAATAAAGTGGAATGAAGTACAAAGGATTATTGTTTTTATTAATTACTCATTATATCAGAGAATAGATATTTTTAAATGCTTACAAGCATACCCATCACATGAAGACATGAACTATCTGGAGGGGTCACAAAACACAAAAAGTCACAATTCTAATTACATTTTTCTGTCAATCCACTTTTTTATAAATTTGAAAATTGATGCTTGTTTCATTGTTTTCATTTTCATTGTTCTTAAATTTTCCCTCAAAACACTTAACCAATTAAAAGACTATCGGGTGGTCTCAGTGCTCTGTGCAAAAAAATTGACTAATAATTTGAGATCATTTTTGACGATATTTTTGCTTGGTATAAGAGTGAACAAATGTATGGAGAAAACTATAAATTAAAATGTCAACGAATGTTTTCTCATAACATCTGAGATATCGTTATTTCTGTGATCGTAATGACCGAGTTTGACTGTATTTTAATTGTTCTATAGACTTTCACACAAAGAAAGAAGAAGAGAATTATAATTAGCATCACACAAATAAGCGAAGTGAATTTAAATTTTGCTTTGTTAAAATAATGTTAACCGTACATAATCGGAGCTGAGCAGTTTACGGATCCCCTCTTTAAAATAACAACTTATCTCCTACTAAGTCATCAGTACAATGCGTTAAGTGCGCAAGAATTTTCGGATACATTATTTATATTTGATGTGAATTTAATTGGATATGTTTTTAAGTTGAGACTATATTATATCCGAGGCAATATGAAGCTAATAATATTGCCATTGTGTTCAATGATTCATTTATATTACGTACTAAAAGCGTTATACGGATCAGTTGATTGAAAGTTATGTCCGAAAAGAGAATCTTTCGAGGACGATATTGTGATGAAAACATTAACTACTTGATGTCAGAGAAACACTCGTTCAACGCGGATGAATGAGGTTAAAATGCTACACCCAAACACGGGTCGACATAAATTATTTTTCCAGGAAATAAATAGGGCATACTTTAATAGTTTACCAATTATAAATGAGCAGGTAAATCTACCAAATTCCCCACTCTTGTATCATATATGCAAATAGATATAATCATAAATTTTCCAGCAAACAAAATAATTACAGTTCTTAAAATTACTCACTGTAGGCATCCCTATGGGTTAATCTATTTCGCCAGCAATGGCTTTAAACTTAGTGATTTCTTATGTAAACACGATACATTTATCTACTAAATGTCAGTTCTAATTCATCCGCTCGCTTGAACGCCTGAAGATGTCAAAAAGCGGAATCCGGGTCGTTAGTGACAAAACTTGTGTGAAGTTACATCATTTGAAAGATTCAAAATTTAACATTGAAATTTTATCAATCACCTTCAGTCGAAATCTTGTATGATATTATGGAAATATATTTGTTAATAATTATAATCAACATCGTAATATAATTCATTTAATTTAAAATATTCAACGATAGTCAGATTGTACTGTAGCTCTTTGTCATGACAGGATTAAGGGAACAAAGCCTCTTCTTCATTTATAAATAAATACACAGAAAAGTGACGGGGAAGGCAAACAAGACATGTCTAAATTTAGTGAAGCGAATGAAATCTCAAGACAAGAGTTATGAAGACGCAATATTTCCCCTTTCTCATTTCTTCTGCACGGTTAACAGACATGAAATGGCAGAAAAATGACAAGAGCTCGCTAAATTTGTTACAGAAGCGCTCACCGTTCAACGTGTATCAAATTTAATAGAAGAAGAATACTTACTGGAAAAGATACTGTCTTTATAATAAGCTACGTGTTCCAAATTCACCATCAAACACTTTTTCCGTACTTATACGCTGTCATCGTGAAGCATATGGTATAATAATGGACCAAGATTTTATACGAAAACTGATTGCAGTTCAATATTTTTTTTAAAAAAGGAAAAGAGAGTATGGGGTAAGAAAAGGTGTCATGATTATCGAATCACTTCCGTTTACTTGAGTCTAAAATATATTCTCCCATATCTTTGCTGCTGACTTATTGAATTGTATCAACAAAATTAAGTCAGTATAATATCGCAAAAAAACAGTGAACTTTATTTATAATATATTTAAATTTTCAATATAAATTGGATTAAAATATTTTTTATAAGTACTTCATTCGAACTCTGTGCTATAGTGATAAAAGTTTTACTTTACCGGTCAAGTGGTTTTTGGTTAATGTTTTGGAGAGGTCTTCCGCTGTGGTATAGTTGGTTAGAGCTTATTCTACTAAACAGGCAAGTCTGGGGTACGATTACTGATAAGGTTAATATCAAATTTTGATTATTTTTAATTTAAAATATGAGGACTAAGGCGTAGTTGTTTGTGATGTCAATTACACAAATTTCTCATCGAGTTTATCTCGTATGATCTTTCAACGTTCAAATATTTGGTGCACTGGCATTAGTTACAACTAGCATTACAATGTCAAATATTTTTTTAAATTACAAATTGGGTTATCGTAATGCCTCTTCTCGTAGAATGCTTATAAGTAATAGTTCAAAATATCTGGTTCATTTTTTAATGAAGGTGTAATGAAAAAAATCATTAAATAATTAGTACGTCATGTCTTTTTTGCTGATTCCACATTTGAATAAATGCGAATTGAGTACTATAATGTTTTTACTTATTTGTTTGAAAATATTACGTGCTATTGTTCAAAATATTACACATATTCATCCGCCGTATCTTTCTGTATATTCATGTTCATAAACTTAGTTTCTATTCTTTAACGCACACAACTTGAGATAAGCAATGTGACATATGAGGTTTAAGCTTGCCGATCCTTTTACCCGACAGCCGGGAATTGGATTATTTACGTGTTGGATTAAAATCATATTGAGACATATTTATATAAAAACAGGCTTCAGTCATGGCAAAAAAAAATGACGATACGACTTGTCAATGTTAGAATATTGATATTGTAAACCAAATGTCTTCAACTTGGTCCGTAATAGGGCCTCCAATCCTGAGATCCCGTCCAATTTTGTGATCTCGAAATCTCGGGATTGTGACAGTTCTAATCCCGGAATTGAGAAAATTAGAGAAAGTTATGCGAGGGCTGATTTTTTTTCGTTTTTGGCAAATCCTGGCTTCTTAAAATTGCAAATCTTGGAATACCTGAAAAAAAGGTCCCGCGTCGTTTCATTTTGGGAAATTCTTTAATTCCTGGGATTCAAAATTCTGGGAAGACCTAGAAAAACGGTCTCGCGACGTTTCATTTTCGGGAATCCGTGAAGTCTTGGGTTTTCGACAAAAAAAAATGTTTGAAAAATTCTAGGATTTCAAAATCGCCGAGCGAAGAAAAAATTGTCAATCCAGAAATCCCGGGATCACAAAAGGAACCGGGGTAAGATGCCCTAGTCCGTACCGTGTACTAGTGGCGGTTGAGGCTTCCATGTGGGCAGTGATTGATTGTCTTTTTTTCTTATTATTTATATCAAAACTATCTCTATATTAAGATCAAGCAGAGAAATCAATTTTAAAAAAAACAAAGAAAATACCTTTATTTTTTTCTTACGAAAATTGCTTCTATTCTTATGCGGTAGTATTCAATATTCATAAACAGATGGTTCGTTATTGTTAGGTTTATGCGCGATTTTGGAGGAGAGGAAGCTTTCGAGGTTTCCGGCATAATTTAATATAACAATTTGAAGATTTTCCCAAGAATTTTCCGGCATGCATTCGAGAATATTTCTTGGATATTCCAATAATCCGCAAATATCCCAGCAAGGATTTGGAAAATTATTCAATATTTGGTCAAAATTTAGATCACCCTTGCACTGAATTGAATAACTGCGATGCTGGTGGACGGTTAAGAATTTTTGACATAAAAAATAAAAGAAAATGGGCGATAGGAATAAAATGGCTGACGACCCCTGTTATAAAAACTATAAAATATTAACTGTGGGTTTTTTCACATAAGTTGAACTCTTATTGAAGGTTTCTCAAATATTTTCTAAAACTGGTTGTAAAGCAGTCGCTCAACCACTTTTTGTTCGGAGAGAGATAGCATCGAGTGATGAGTACAATATTTAAAAAAAAATGTACCTTTATATAAATACTTTTTGAAATACATGGTGGGATATTTACTACAACATAAAGATCATAAATCCGACATATTCTTCATAAATATCCATTCATTGGTGAGGTCATATTTTTTAAAATGCAGCGTAAGAATCAAATTTATGGCGCTGTATAAATAGATTTCAAATGTGAAATGCATTTTCGTGTTATAAATTTCCAGAATGCTTGTGCAGCTTGCTTCTAGCGAGCTATATATGTCTGCAGCAAAGTCGCTTTTAAATTGAACAAAGTGGAAACATCGAAAAGCTTTAAGTCGGAGCACTAAAGCTGACATACAGAAATTAACTAAATTTTAAAAAACAAACAGATTTCAATTAATTCTGCTGTCTCTTCATTGAATGTTTTTCGATAAATAATTTCGAATAAGTAATAAATTATTGGTTAATGATTTATTAGGCCTATGTTACAGTGGTCAACAGCGTTGGATTCGGTTGCAGTGGTTAAGAGTTTGAATCCCCAGCACGGATAGATAAATACATTATTTTTTTGTTCGAAGGTATGGATGTCTGTAAGTCTTCCTACCTATCTGATTTTTAACGCGAAGAAAGGCGTAGGGCGAGGTATAAGTAAACCACTAGTCCTGTCCTAGAATTACCATTCTGTCTCTGCTATCTTCAAAAAAGAAAGGTTGAGCAAGTACATAAAGTAGTCATCGTATACAAATTCATGTTGAGATCAAATTCACTCCAGTCCATTGTGAGTAGGGCAGTCAATCCCAGAATCCCGTTTAATTTTCTGATCCCGAAATTCCGGGATTGATACGGCTGCGATCCCGGGATTGAGAAATTTTGAGCAAATCCCGAAAATTGACACGAAATTGGCAAATCGAGGTTATGCAATTCCTTGGAGCTAAAAAAAAACGAGGTTCTGTATTAATCTGGGAAAAGTATACCAAATCGAGAATTTCAAATTCCTCGGTGAGCTAAAAAAATCAAAACGAGGTTTGGAGATAATCCGGGGAAAAAGTAAGCGAATCTTCGGTGAGCAAATCCCAATCCTGGGATTGAAAATTAGTCAATCTCGAAATCCCGGGATTGGAAAAAGGATCCGGAATTGGATACCCTAATTGTGAGGACATTATTTTTTTATTGAGAATTGATTATTTGATACCATTTTGAATCGCATCAGAATGAATATGAATATTGTATCTATTTTATATAGACATAGGATTACGAATACAATTCTAACATTAATATGCTTTAGATTTTCAGATCATGTTTTTGAAAAAAACATCTCGTTGTTGATATCTTTGATATCATTTTTCACGTGGCATTTTCACTTTGATTGGTTGCAATGAATTGCTGATTATGTACGTAAGTCGAGGGTCATCAGTGTTCAGTTGAAGAAATCATTCCTGAAATTGTAATTCTAATCTTTCTTAGTATATTTTGAAAGCTAAACGTAATTATACTTGCATAGACATTTAATTTAAAAATATTAAGTGGCAATATAGATTTGCAACATGAAAACAATTTTAAAATTACAATCAAACGGTTGACATATCAATAGAAGAATAAAAATGTACGAAATTCTATGGAATGCTTTTTACAATTCGTAGGACCATAAAAAAGCCGCCACAAACCGGTGGAATGAAAACGTAATTTCAAACATGCAGCCGTAAGCGGCACTCTAATTAAATAATAATAATTAAAAAATACAACACACCATTTCATAGTAATAAAAAATGTTTTTTATATAAACATATTATTGGTTTGTGAGATTTTAAATTTCGAGTATGGTGTTTCGTGAAGTCCGAAAGGTTGGCAAAATGTATGACATGGCGAATAGGGTATCCAATCCCGAAGCCTTTTTCCAATCCCGGGATTTCGGGATTGATTTATTTTGAATCCCGGGATTGAGATTTTCTCACCGAGGAATTTGAAATCCTCAATTTGCTATACTTTTTCCCGGAATCTCAGAGAAACTCGTTTTTTTTTTTTTTTAGCTCACCGAGGAATTTGAAATCCCCGATTTGGTATACTTTTTCCCAGAATCTCACAAAAACTCGTTTTTTTTTTAGCTCACCGAGGAATTTGAAATCCCCGATTTGGTATACTTTTTCCCAGAATCTCACGAAAACTCGTTTTTTTTTTTAGCTCACCAAGGAATTTGAAATCTTCAATTTGCCAATTACGTGTAAATTGCTCAAAATTTCTCAATCCCGAAATCCCGGGATCGCGGCCATCTCAATCCCGGAATTTCGGGATCAGAAAATTGAACGGGATCCCGGATCCCGGGATTGGATGCCCTAATGGCGAACGAAAAAAGCCCGTTTTTAGACGATAGAAATTTAATTGATATATAAAATTCGTATAGTTACCAATTCGTATAATCTACATTCTAGAAAGATGTCATGAAAAAAAAACATTGAAAATATTTTCTATATATGAATATAAAGTATACATTGCTTTTCTTACTTCAAGGCTAAAAGATAACAAAGCAATTTATTATATCAATTGACACTTAAATCAAATGCAATATAAACCAGTTTACTTTAAAATTTACTTCCATAAAATCATAAAATATAATTTATCGCAGTGACGCAATGTGCATAATAATAACGGATGTGTGATTGATAAATAAATATCTGCTTTCCCCAAGACGGTATATCAACAGAATACTTGTCCAAATTTGGTTCATTGGTATAATTTAAATACAATTTGCATTTGGTTTGATACCCGTCAAATATGTCTTCAATATTTACATTATGTGGTATCTTGTAATACAATAGTGCGAAACGCACTGTGAATACGTTAACGCGAATTTATTAGGCAGTATACTTCAAAGCGATTCCTATGCGATAACTATTGCATCTTAAAGTATCAATTGATAGCGTATAATATATAAGAGAGGTGACAGCCAAAAGCGTCTTACATTATCTTTCAGATAGCGGCAACAATGCGCCGAATGTGCTTTCTCCCGATAATACATAAAAACTCATAAAAATTTCATAACACAACCTTGCCGACAGAAGTTTACCTAGTGGCGTGCAGCAGTTTAAAAAGAGAATGTTCAAAATGTGAGATACAGCAATCGAGAAGTGAAAAAATCTATAAGTGATTTTGCATAGTATTCTACTGAATGCGAAATCAAAAAAAGGGATGTTTATAATGTTCTTGTTTTAAAATTATACCCGGCGGCCGAACATTTCTTTAAGACAATCTCTGTTAATTTATAGTAATATATTGCAGTTTTAGGTAGTAAGTATATGTAAATGTATTGATTTCATAATTCCATGTCAGTCACTCTAGCTTAGTGGTAAGCGCTTTTTATAGTGAACAGATTTGTTTGGGTTCAAATCCCGGCAAAATCAATTTATAGAGATATTGGGCTTTAGTATTTGTTTTGTCATTTCTTCTGAAGATTACTTCAAATGCCATTAAAACATCTTATCCAGTAAATTTAAATATTATTTTAAGATACTTGGTCTTTATTAGCTTAATTATTTTACGAGGCAATTGTCTGCATTGTCTTCTTCGGCCACCTGTGCTAGTCGTTTAGGAAGGATATTATTGTGTGACGCTCCTATACTGGGTAAAAGGTGACGTATTGATTGGTAATTCTAAATGAGGTGTATCATTTGATAAAGAAGAACACAATTTTCAAGAATATTGTAAAGGTAGACTGAGCTTTTCTGCACGCCTCTGAATACAGAGGGTGGTTCTTGGATCCTTTTTACACAGGATGCCACTCTCACGAGTACAGATCCACACATCGCGACGGGGGTTTCTTAAAGTGAGGAATATTTAACACAAAACGGTGATATAGAATGCGGTGTATGGAATCAGGAAAAGGGAAAGCATACATTTGGAATAAAAAATGTAGAATGATTTTTTATGTTGGTCTGAAAGCCGTAAGAGAGAGTGACTGACACAACATAAGCGGCGTAGAAGGCTATACAGGAAGTCGTTCGCAGAAAGAAAAAACCTCTACGCCAGGTAGCAGTAGGAAACGTTTTATTGATCACAGGTGGAAATATTTCTTTACATTCGGCTTAGAAGCGTAGGTACTCAATCGTATTATTCCTTATTTCTTATCTAAAGCTTAAAACGACGTAGAGAATATACGTAGAAGTTTAGAATTATACATAAAAAACCATTTATGAGTTACCGTAAATCAGAAGAAAATGTTATAACTGACATAAACATAATTTTGTTTGTAAAACTTATTATTAAAAAAAAAATACTTAACCTCAGTAATAACATAATTATAAATACTTATTCCATTTAATACATTAAGTAAACAATGGCGCAGCGGTTAGTGTTGTGGGCTTCCGAGCCGGATCTCACGGGTATCAAGTTCCAGTACGAATAGCATTTTTTCGATCGATTTATGGATTTCTGTTCGAAGGCATGGGTGTTTGTTATGTCTAAAAATTCCCTTCCACCATTCCGTTCATTTTATAACTGGGCGTAGCAATAGCAATTAGTCTTATCCTTATATCACTTTAAATAAGAGAGGTTGAGAGACTGAGTAACAAACAGTTTTGTTCGTAAAAAACTCAAACTTGAGATGCCTCCATTAGAAGCACATATGCTTCAAATTGGGAGCAGACATGGATTTTTAAAAATATGTAATGAAAAAATAGCCGATTACCGAGCATTGCAAACACCAGGAGAATTTTAAGCCAGAGCTGAACTGAAAATTGGAAACCCGTTATTTTTCTCGGAACCGAACCGAAATATATTTTTTTACTTGAACCGGAACGATATTTAAAAGTTCGAAGCCCTGATCACGTGACTTGACATTGTCAACAGATTTTTTAAAGAAACAAAATTGTGTTTGAAATATACTTTTATGCTTCTCTCATTAATTACGCACTGACGTATATATTGAGAAAGCTTCTTCCGCCGAATGATGTAGAGCTTTTTGCGTGACACATTTTTCATATAAATACGAACAAACATAACGGCAATATTTAACACGACGGTGTCACTTCAATGTTATTTATCACCACGTCTTGCCTCAGCAATATCACCTCCTCTCCCATGTAAATTTGCGATAGTAATAATATTCACGGAGCATGCGTGAAAATGCAATACCGCTGAACTTCCTTACATAGTATAAGTACAAATGTAAACAAAAAACGTGTTCATAAAATACGTTTTTAACTACATTTTTTACAGAATAATTTCTCTTTAATTTGTGTCGTAACGTGGAGAAGGCGGTTGCAAACATTTTGTTATTTAAATGTGAAAAAATAAATGATTCAAACAACTTATACCGGATGAAGCTGCGTCACTATATTATTGAATTTTACCGGTTACAGGTTGTAGGAAATAATCTTTCAATCGGATAAGCTGACTGATAAAAATAAACAAAAACAAGGTAAATGGTATTATGTTTTTTATAAATTTGTTTGCAAAGTAACCACTCTTGCGTGTGTTATGTACCGATATAAAGAGCAAAAAATGTTTTATAGGTCAAAAAATAATTGAGCCCTCGAGAGGTGAAGTGAACCAATTAGTAAAATAGTAAAACTTTTAAGTTTAAATCACGCCTTTATTTTACGTAGATTGCAATGTGTATTAACTAAGGTTACTTCACTTTTACGATACTTCAAGATATGAATAATATGAAAATGCATCTAACATACTTTTTTCTAAAATACCACTTGGCTCACTACAACTCTAATGGTTTTATATGCAATATATATAACAATAACAAGATCAATTACATAAATGTGTTTTTTAACGTGAAAAATATATTTAAAAGGATCTTTACATTTTAAAATTTAAAAAAAAACCCAATAAGTAATATAAGAAAATATAAATTAAATGAAAATGGCAGTATGAGAAGTTTCCTGCTGCCTTGAGCTATAAATACCTGACTGTGTTACGAGGTATTGCAAGATTAAGGACGATGTAATATTTCATATTAAGGCGGCAAGAACAGCTTCGAAAGAAAGTGAAGAAATCTACATTCTTACTACACATGGAAAACCTAAGTGACAGCGACTTCAAACCCACATTCTTAATCAAAGCAATTCCAATTATGAAATATAAAAGTTGTTTGTTTGATAACATAACTATAACGTATGCATTGTACGTATATTAAAAAGTGCAAAAAAAAGGTGTGAGGTAAATAATTATTTATAATTAATATTATAACTATAATTAGCGGTAAAAATGAATAATTCGTTGCGTTAAACTTAGAACACCGTTTTCATCATACTATAAGGGCTTTACCAAACAAACAAGGTAAAAGATATTTAAGGAAAAATATTATTTATGTCAGTTCCGTAGTGCAGTGGTCGAATGTTGTTGATTCCCAATACGAACAGTATTTTTTTTTCAAACCAATTTGTCGATTCCTGTTCGAAGACATGGCGGTTGGTAATATTGGCGTAGCACGAGGGATTAACTAACAACTAGCAGTCCTGAAATATCTCCGAGAAAAAAGGGTAAAGAAACTTGTTTTGAGATGCCTCATTTAGTTTAAAATGTTCAACTCGGACTATAAGTATGTTGTTAAATTGAGTGCTTCATACCCGATGAATTACATACAAATATTAAAAAAAAAAAACAGTTCACCACACTAATAATGGAAGGGTTAATGGGTGAAAGCTCAATAACCAGATAACAGAACACACAAAAGTCAAGTCATAGTTAAATTATTAGAATAATTGTTTTTATTCACATAAAAATTTGGACAGACAAAGAGCCAAGATTAAAAGCTTTTTTAAAATTTCAAATCATATTTTTTTGAATAGATAACACTATTAAGGCGATGTTTTGAAAATTGAATGATTATTTTTATTTTTATTTTTCATCCATGTTTGAATATTTGAATGAGAATTTGAGAATTTGAATAGAGTTTTCTGGGGGGTGGCCAACTTTTTTTGATATCGAGGATTTCAAATTCTAGGGTGAGCTAAAAAAAAAAAGGAGTTTCGGGGACAATCCGTGGAAAAAGTAGGGCAAATCGAGGATTTCAAATTCCTCGGTGAGCTAAAAAAAAAAAAGTGGTTTCGGAGACAATCCGGGGAAAAAGTATAGCAAATCGAGGATTTCAAATTCTTCGGGAGGGTTGCCTAGTCACATGGCTTTTATAAAAAGGGGCCGCCACCCGAAAAAGGTTGGGAACCTATGAGTTAGTTGAAAGCAAACAAAAAAAATCTCTCGGATAACGGGATTGAGCTATGGTGCGCTTTCAAAGAAAACTATCACAGAAAGTGTGACTGATTGTCAGCTGGCATCAAGAGAGAAGCGAAATATTTTTTTTTTCATACGTTAGGTTTGATATTATAAGAAATATAATACAAGCATTATCTTATGACACGGAAAAACAATAAAAAATGTACGCAGTACTCTGTTTGAAAATCTGCCATGTAAAATGAGCGAGTGCCGTAAATATTCTCACATGACATGCGTTGCAAACTTCTTATGGGCTCAATATTAAGTTTCCTGCTTTTGATTCCAAGCGTTTCGCGTCTATCCACATGTCAGTGGTGACGGAGCCTCACTCATATCATGAGAAGAAATAATGTAACACCCTTCCTGAAATGAGAGCTTCAGAGAGGTTTATTTTGAAACACTTTCGCTCCGAGCTTTTTGGTGGATTCCAAAGTGCTTACTGCATATATTGATCTTGGATTCGCACTTTTAAGTTGATTTATTATTTATTCAAATTCTGAATAATCAACTATGTGTCAAATGTATAAAACAGCGATTTTTTGTGAAGTAAATTCTTTAAAAAAGTTTCAATAAATTGATTGAGCAAAGAAGATTAAAACTAAATTCTACGTTTTGAGTGAAACTCTATATACTTACGTACATAAAAGCTATACATAATTAAAAGTTTATTTGCATTGACTTTTTGACCACCGCATTTGATAAATAATAAATACATTAACTTATATTTCATTTTATTGTGTTTTGTTTCTAATATTTTAATTGAACAATATTCGCCAAGAATTTCAAACATTATTTACAGGAATGTGGAAAATTCCTGTTACACAGCAAGGGGAAGTAATACAATTCTGTTTTCATTACTGAGCTAGATAGCTCCACAAGCAAGAGCCAGAATGATAGCATCTATATGATCTCGTTTGGAGTTGAGACATTATTAATGTGAAATGATAAGTCCCCCAAGAGATGTGATGCGGAGTAGATTCAACGTCTACGTCTCGGAGCATCAGATGAGAATATTATCCTGGGAAAAGTAATGGAAACCAGTTATATGTTTAAATATTCCAATTTTAGTTTACAAAGCCTATGTCTCAAAACTCATATAAGCATATTTTTGATTGATAAAAGAATAAAAAAAAAACTCACTTTTTACCAGTGGCGGCTCGTGGTCTAAAATATTGGACGTAAATAAATTGTATTAAAAAGAAATGATTAAAGAGCCCTGTTATATAGCTTGACCCTAGCAATCAGAAAAATACATTTTTTTACGATTGGGATTTGCAGCATCATTGGCAATCGTATGTGTCTTTTGTTGGTATTAACACGTTGGATGCTGAAAACGCGCCTAGCGCGTGCACCTAGTCAACGTAGCCATGCACTAAGGTACATTCACACAACTACTTATATATTTTTTTATATAATAACTCGAGTAAATACAGATTCTCCCAAAGTCTCATTACGTCTTACCTTTGACACAACAATTTGCGAATGCACTCCAACAACTATTTCATAAAAAATCAGCATGACAATAATTGCAACAAATTGTATTAACAGTGAACGTGTTAACTGTCTTTTTAAACTAATTGTCAAACAGATTTGATCGAAAAATAACATTAAATTTTACAAGAAAAATTATCCATTCAAAAATTATACGCTAAATATAAATTCCTTTCGGGGAGTTTCAAAATTTAAATAATAATACGAATGCTTTAATTCCGTAGCAGTTCTTGTCTTTTCTATTTAGATCCTGTGGCCTTCAAAGTTTGCATTAAGTAAAATATCTCTAGTACAGAGAGTTTCGCTAAGCACCCACCTAGCTATTTGTTGTAGATTGGCTTAGTTTAGTTTTGGCTAAAGATCGAGGCGACATCTTACGTCACGCTTTAATCCCACCCGTTGGGAGTAGCAAAGAGCGACTCCGGTGGTCTTATCTAAATCAGGGTAAATCAACTTATTTAAGCCTGTGACCCACCTCATCGTTCACGAAATGAAGTCACCACAGGGCGCCCGGGAAAAGAAACCGGCTGTCTTGAATATTAATACGCTATTTTGGATATTTTGAAAGGTCAACGGGAATGATTTATGCGACCAGAATCAACACTATACGCCCTGATGGCATAACCTTTTGGTTCTTGTTTTGTTACATAGTATTCAATACATATTCCGTATGTAATATGTTATAGTTCAGGGATGGCGAACCTTTTTGGGTCCCACGTGCCAAAAATACTCAAATATTATTTCTCGATTGTGTGGCGTGCCCAAGCAGTATTTTAACAAAATTTAAAAAAAGATTTTTTAAACGATTTTCGTTTATTTTGGGAAACATTTCAAAATTAATAAAACGGAATAAATTAAAAATTCACGGATTATTTAATCAAAATTTTAATTTTTCAAACTTATTTTTTTTAAACTTGAAAATCGTTCGCGTGCCATTCAAATTCTCAAACGTGCCACCTCGGGCACGCGTGCCGTAGGTTCACCATCCCTGTTATAGTTGGTGTTTTTACATATAAAAAATCAAGTATTGCTTAAAAGTTATACAATGTCTTTCTCAAACAATAAACGAAAAAACATTATTTTTATTGAATAATAATATGCTTAAATATTGCACTTAATACGAGCAAAGAAATAATCTGAGCTTCCTTTTTTTCAGAAAGTGTATTTAAAGTATTAAATACATGAATCAGTCAATGGACAACTTTTCATCAAATCAATCAAACTCACAGAGGCATATACAAATAATATATGGACAAAGTGATTATTTCACTATTCATTTCCATATATCAGAAAAAACATAAAATATTTATATGCATGTATAATGTCAGATATAAATTGAATTATTTCAGATGCAATCTATGACCCAGCGTTTAGTAAAACGTTGTCACATACCTAATAGTTTGCCTTATTTAATTTACCTTATTTAATTTAATTTAGGTAATGGGAAAAAATAACGGTAAGTAAAATTTTACAGTAAATTGCAAGCCCTGATCGCGGACTTTCCATTTTTCACAGTTCGATAAGCAATCTTTCAATGCCGTTCAATAATATTAAAATTCCACTACCAGGAAAAACTTTATAAGTACAATGATGTCATATAAATATATATTCTTAAAAAACGAGAAGTCGGGACGAAAAGTCAAGGCAGTCGGGATGTATTGATAAGCCTTCCTTCGCTGTATAACATAATATAATACCAATAACCGAACTTGCCGGGGAAGAAATATTTCATGGAAACGTGTACGTACAGTAGTCGAATAAGAGCTAAATATATTCGTTGTTTTTGTAAAAGTAATGTAAATTCGAAAGAGCATGTCACAAGAAATGTACAGTGTACAAAATTTAAGCGATTCAAATTTGATAAAAGTTGACATTAGCATTTTTCGTATACGCATCCAATAAGTATATAACGTTATTAAATTATCATAAGATGGGAAAATGTATTTTCTATAATTTCAGTCAAATCAGTAAAGAAATGCAAGCTCTGGAATCATTATTTTTAGTAAAATAATCATGTAAGTATATATCGCAAAAAATGAGTGAGCTACATACAATTCAATATGTTGTCAATCTACGCTTTAGAATGATAAAACAATATTTGAAATTATGCAAAAATATTTATATTTTGATTTGCATTCCACGCTGTTGCAATCATTGCAAAATTTTATTTTAATTATTGTTTTTGTGTATCATTTTTATAGGCAAAACGGTTTTCAATTAGGCCACCGAATACCGCCCAAATGCATTACTAGGTTCTCGGGTATTTAATTATACTTAATCGTGATTTAATTGTTGATAAATATAAAATGTTTGAATAAAAAATAAACAGTGTCAAATTAAATGTTGACAATTTAGTTAATCGAAATATTTTTGCACACACATCGTTTAAATAAATAAAAAATAATACCGACAGATTTAAGAAATAATAACATTTTGATAATGCTCTTTACGAGCGAAACCAGTCCTGATCTTATCAAATAAAAGTGGTATTAGCACAAAAGAGAATTCTATTTTTTAATGACCATGGTCATACAGTCTGCGTATAAATTTTCGCCTACTTCAATCCTAAAATGACGGGGCATAGCTAGAGCGGTTAGCTAATAACTAGTCCCGCCTTAGCTATATCCTTTCTTTCTCTATTCTCTTCGATAAGAAGAGGGTTTGAGCAATTGAATTATAAGCAGTTCACACAAGAAAATTTATTTTCTGAAAACTCAATTAGGAAGGATGCCATACGTTCCACATTGGGAGCAGAAATGAATACTAAAAAATAGTGTATCTTTTCAAAACAATATTTATAGTTGAAACAATTTTAAATACCAAGAAAACTAAAAAGAGTGCTTACATAATTTTAAATAGTTTACCTACCAGAGATTAATTTTATCCATTCAGTGATAGATAGATATAAGGTAAAACCCGAATGTTATGCCGCTTCTCACCGCTAGAGCGTCGCCCGAGGCAGACAAATTTTACAATGTGCTAAATTTGTTTCAAATAATATATTATACTATACAAAAATACATATTACAAGATTAAATAAACAATCTTGCGAAGTGTGTACGGTTGGTTATCATGGAATTATCTAGTCAAGTATCGCTTTAGTGAATGATGATATGTCATCGAATCATGTGGGGATTTATTAATTAATTTGAAGACGGGTTGGCAAGCTGAAACGTTATTGGTCTGTGACTTAGCATCTCGAAGCGACGACATGGCTTAACGAAGAAGCTGCTATTGATCACGCCATGTCAGGACCCAGTACTGAACACTATGGTGTAACATGACCGTAATCTTGGCGCTGCAAATATACTTTGATTGAAGATTGGAAAGTGAACTTCTGTTTTAAATTATCTCGTACAACTGTGCTAGTAGATAAACAAAATAAGTGTTTGGCATCAATCATTGTTCTAATACATATTAAAAGAATATTTTATGGACTTGATGGAATATATTTACATATGCATTGTAGCAAATAAAAATATAATATGTAATATGTTTCGGCAAAGGTAAGTGACGTTCTGACAAAAATGTATTTGATCAAGTCGAGACGTTGACATAAATATAAAGATCAATGAATACTTAAAACATCTAATTTAAATTTAACGAGAATTTGTCCCCGTGAAACGAAAGAAAAAATAATAAATGAGAAATAAGACAAAGTACGAGAGAAGACTAAAGTTTAAAGTGAAACAGACAAGGCCGACGTTGGTGTAAATGAATATTCATCGTGCATGGCACAACTCATTATATTTAGTATAGCCATCTCCCTTTTAATGCGGTTTTTTCAACACGGTATAAGAGATTGTTAAAGAGAAACAAACCAGGTTATCATTTTCGAAACCGATATTTAGGTATTGAAAATACAGATGTACTTAATACCTAAATTACGGTTTTAGTTATACCAGTGCACTGGACTACCTTTTTATACGGTTTCAAAATAACACGGTCTTACTATTTAAAACTTAGTTTTATTCTTGTAATCCTGAAAACTAAAAATATTGTACAATCTCTAAATATATCAAGTGATGAAATCGATGTTGTACCAAATGTGCGTAAACTGGTTCGTCTATTGTCTGATAGTGATAGAGAAGAATCTTTGTTACGGCTTTCTATAGTATATTTTTCTAATCAAATTCAGATACAATTAACAAACAATAATTTTATTTCTTGATATTCTGAATTCATTTTTATACAATGAAACTTATCCGCCACTATTTCTTACTATTTTAAAATACTTTTTTACGCTATATTCCGTGGAACGTATCCATAGTGTAAAAATAATCTAGTTTATTGCAATTCGTTATTTTAAAAAAAATAATGAATATCAACTTTTGCTACAGTGATAAAGATTTTTTAAACCCAGAAATACATAGCAGTTACTAGAGTGATAAGGATTTTAATTTATTAAAATAATACTTATTCTACATTCATTATGTAAAAGTAAATATATTAAGTTTTAGCGCTGTGTATGTTTGATTAAAGAAGAACTAAAATATATTTTAAAATACGTTGGAGAAAATATCGTGGTATTTAAACTCTTTGAAAGAGAGCCAGTGAATCACTACCAGTGCTTGTTAGTGCAAGAAATAGCTCAGGCGATTTAAAAAGATTCTAAGGATTCTATTGCCCTAGGGTAGAATAAAATTTGTATGGGCTCTGTCAGCAGTTTAGTGTCACTCGGTAACTCCTAACTAAGCACACAATATGGTGGTTTGCTTTGACTGTAGTGATGACGGATTTAACTCATTATATATGTGCATTATATGTACGATAAATTACACAGGAAATTATCATCACCTTTCTGGCAGAAGTTGTTAAGTAAAAAAACTGACAAAAATGAGTTAAATGTACAAAGAGATTCTTGGATATAAATTATTTGTCTGGAATAACTTTGTTGGTGTATTTATTATATCATTTTACCATAAAAAGCATATATCTGTACAGGCAAGTATAGTTAATGTTGCTTTAAATGCAGAATCGCCCATGTCTATTAATATTAAATTCTTATTTGTGTCAGATCGGAATTAGCTTATGCATGTGTATTTTGATATTATAATTATCTATGTAACATAAGAAGGATTTATCTTAAAAGCTAAAAAAATCTATTTGACATTTATTTAGAACTATCAATCTGTTTCTTATTAACTTCAGCCAAAAAGGTGACAATATTTATGGTAAGTATACGCTAGATGTGAAGACTAATTATGTTCTCAGTGGTAGTCTTTTAATACAATCTAGATCATAGGTTCCCAACGTTTTTTGTTGGCGACCCCTTTTTATAAAAGCCATATGACTAGGCGACCACCCCCTTCCCCAGAGGAATTTGAAATCCTCGATTTGCTATACTTTTTCCCCGGATTGTCTCTGACTCATTTTTTTTAGCTCACCGAGAAATTTGAAATCCTCGATTTACTATACTTTTTCCCCGAAACAAAATGTTGTTCAAATCCAAAATCGAAAAAAGGTGGTGACCCCCCAGAAAAGTTGGGAACCCGTGATCTAGATGTTTCATTTGCTTTCATTAGTTTAGTTACTGAATGAATTTAAAATTAAAGTTTATTGAATGCAGGTTAATTAGATTTGAGATAAGTGTATGCGGCTTAATGTGGTGAAAGTGTTACACGATTCTTGGTGTCGGTGGAGAATTTTTTTATCACACCTGATTGAGTGTGTGATTAAAGTATTCCAAAATATTACAATCGAATTTGAACAAGTTTCGTAATTGGCAAAAAATTGCTACTTTTGCTTTTGTGATGTTGATACACTAAATTTATTTAGAGGATGGGACGTGTTCGCAAACAAAGTTTGTAAAGCATTAAAGGTCTTAAGTTTACATCAAAATGCACATAATTTAAATTTAATTTTGAATACTTCAGACGCAAATTGCGGGAAGTGAAATCATATCTTAAAAGCGGTTATATAATCTACTTGAATGACACGAACTGTTAAAGCGGGATTCCTCTGTACCTATTATATATTTTATATCCATCGATATTTCGACAAACGTTGCGTCAAATACATGGTGTGTTGGCAAATAAATACATATTCATTAAAATGTATCAGAAGGTGATGGGATTAAGCTACGAGCACAAGAGTTAAAACATCTTTACTGATAATCAATAATTATCAAGTAAAGTTTACATAAAACAATGCAATCATCTTCTCCAATACACAGATTTGTGTTTGTGTCCATGACTAGGATGGTGTGTAACTGTATAAAATAGAAAAATGATTTATTGTTTGCATGACCTACAACTAAACGGGTGAATGACTATAATATATGTGCTATCTAATCTAGACATTCATTTGGGCAAACTAATACAAGACTTAAAACATATTAATTTCTCATTATCTGTTTTCCTGAATAGTAGTCTGCACGAAGTGAAAGAAAATTAACATGAAAAGGTCATGCCGTCAGTGATATATAATAGATTAGAACATTGTGTACGATACTGACCTTTGTAATAACATTTTGAAAGGAAAATCAATTGAATCAATAATCAGACGGACATTTTATTGAAAACGTAATTACGAAAAAAAAAACATTTTACGTCTACTGCTTTGGTGTAAAGGTCTGAGTTTAAGACTCGAGTGGTCAACGTCGATGGCTTCGGTAACGGTGCTCGCGAATTCAAATGCTATTATGGACAGTTTCATAAATTGATTTATGGATCAGTGTTCGAAGGCATGGATTTCTGTAATGTTTCGAATTTTCTCCCACCAGTTCCACCCATTCGACCCAAAAAACGATTAGTTGACCAATTGTTCTCTGTCTTAGCTTTATCTGTTATGCTTAATCTCTTCGAAAAAATATAAGTTGAGTAGCTGAGTCGTAGAACAACTTCATAAGAAGTTTAAATTCTCATCATTATGAGCAAACATACTTAAACATGTGATTTTTTTCTAATACAATTATGAAACAACTTCCGTAAGTTCCGACTTTAAATTTTTTTGCGATACTAGGTATTTTCGATACGTTGTCACTTTTAACACTCTTAAAATTGCATAGACGGCATTATCTAACCCAGGGTTTCCCAAACATTTTTTGGAATGGAACACATCGCAAGTCTGGAAAATATAACGGAACAATTAGCTGAATTTTTCAGATTTTTTTAAAACTGTGTTGCAGCGTATGAAACCATTCCATTTTTTTTCGGAACACCTACTCTGGCTCCGCGGAACATAGTTTGGGAAACCCTGATCTAACCAGATAAGAAATATGTACTGTATTTAGATTAAAAAACTGCATATTTTGTGTATATTTATAAAACCGACGTGACATGCCGATAAAAATAATTTATTCCATAAATGATAAAAATAGGTATTATAACTTTGAAATAGCAGTTATGGCAAAAAATACTCAAAGAATAAATATAAAGTAGGTACATTCATTAAATATCGTTGAAATTATAACTTATCATAAGTATTTTAACTTTTTCAATACGTTTTTGAGATTTTTTTGTTTTTGTAAAAAAATAGCTTAAAACGCTATACTTATCTTTTATTTATAACTTCAACTTTGTTGAATTGCAATTAAGCAAAAACAAGGAACACTTCAATATTATATGATTATTCTTTAGCAAAACGTTTAAATATGTATTTGCTTTTTCAACTGTCGCACTTTTTTATTATTAAAAAACTTATTCGCAGTGTAAATTCTAATACATTAAAATATGAGTCCACTATTCACTACTAATAAGGCGTTGTATTTTTTGATAATTATTTTATAAATGAAAAAAACAAACTCTTTATTTTCGAAAATGGAAAGTGGCTTATATTCTTCCTTTTTAATTTATTAATAGGAACATAATTTCGTCATCTTTCTGACAAAAAATCTTACATTAAACTAGTTTTGAGTAAATGGATTTTTATTTTAAAAAAAGTCTCGATCACATATGTATATAATAATAAAACAGTATAAATAATTACTTTTGAGTACTTATGTGAATCTAGTCAAAAGGTTCAAACAATAAAACATATGTTCGAAGTATTATGTATTTTTAAATTCTGACATGTGGTTAAAAAGAATAATATTTTTATGTTTTAGCAAATTTTTAATTTCGATATTTCAAAACACGTTTTTTTTCAACATAGCTTTTTTGTAACGTGAAAAAAATAAATATTTATGTATGTACACTTATATATATGGGTCCCGATTGTGGAATTAAACAATGAGATTAACTGTATGATTTCAAAATTCTAGACTAGGTACGCCGTATTCTTCGATTTTTTCTTCGACATAATGGTAGAATTATATCGTGTTTAACTTTGCAATAGCGAAGAACTTTATGATAAAAACCTATTGATTTCACAATTCTCAAATGATCGGAAAAATATTTCAACTCGACTAACGAATTTCTGAGAACGATGTAACATATTACTTCTTGATAAAAAAAAATGTAGTAAAACTTTTTGAATACTTTTCAGAACTGCAAATTTTGTTATAATTTTGAGTTTGTTCTATCTGTAATGTTTCAAAATTTTGTCATTAAAATATTTATAATAGCATAACTAATTTAATGAAATTTATTACTGCATTAGATAATTCTACATGATTAATAATTATTTAAAGACATTTGTTTACGATTATTTATATCCAAATATAATTAAATAAGTGACATTGATTGTTAATTTATTGAAATACAATAAAAAAGGTCGGCAGTTTTTTCGATATATTAATTCAATTGAGAAAGAACTCTTAAAGATTTTTAGTTTACGGTGCCGTTGTTCATATGTAGAAAGGTATTTTGTTTATTATTCAATGAGTAAATCTAATTCTTTCGAAATTGTATTTCTTTTTATTCATAAATAAAACATGTGAAATATTCTATAGAGAATGGTTCAAATACCTTTATCTCGCAACTATTTTTTTTAGTTGATTCCATATAGTGCTTGTGTATAACAATTTACAAATCGTTTATTTAATTTTATCGGTTATCTGGGTATATTTTCAGTGAATATATAACAAAGGAATAATAAAAGGCTACCTGTAAGCTTGATGCTACCCGATTGTAAAAGTCTAAATAAAGTTTTTTTTACCCTGTATTGATACAAAATTGTTGTGCAGGTATATTTCTTGTGTTGTTAGTCGTAAACCGATTTGATTTGAAATCCTTAAACAGTTAGTCAAATATTGCAAAGCATTTAAATAACATCGATTGAACTTATGAAATACATTCTTAAAATGTCAAAAAGTTTATAAACATACCTGTACTTACTATTTTTGGAAAAAAAATGTGGGTCTATTATTGTTATTCAGTTCTCTTCAAAAATAAGTTACACATTATTTGTTAACAAATGTTATTTGATTTTGTGTTGCGATTGAAGTGAAATTTGGGAACATATTGAATGAATTTTTCTAACAATAAGTACACATGCGATGTTGGAGGTAATTTTGTGTGACTTTGTGGAATAAGCGTTTTTTACCATTCTTATACTTCGTAAGCGGCCAAACTTGTATACATATTATGAATATTTAAACCACGCCAACGATTTTTATTATTACATAATAATATTATCTGTTATAAATATCGAAGTTCGACCATTTTTCTTCTTCGTGAGTATACCTAAGTTTTAATGTATAAGTACATACATATGAATATTATTTGAACCGCTAATTTGACTGATTTTCATATTACATGGCGTGGAATCTATTATTTATGGAATATAAAGTTTGAGCTACGTACAATTTCAGACTATAACTACGTTATAGTCTGCTTTCATTGTTTTTTATTGTATGTTTTAGATTATCTTTTCTATTAATTACCGGTATTTAAAAAATACATATGTTATCTCAATAAAATGTATTCAAGCCAATTTTATATCAGCTTTCCATAAGTATAAAAGAAGACGAAAAACTTTGCACCGAATATTAAACCATCGCTTAAAAAAAATCGTGAGAAGAATAATAATTATGTTCTTCGAAGTCTCGCCAGAGTAGGTTGCTAAATTGTGTAATATTATTCGCTATTCGCGTGTTGCGTTATAGAGGTGAACGAAACTCTGTTAGACTATTATTTGGTGTTTCAAGGATACAGCGAAGGTCGCAATACATCCTGAAGAGAGAGCATGAGGCGGGGGTCAACATTCTTACCTTGTGCATCGGTGTTCCCCAAAAGTCGTTCAAAAATATGTTTTTGATTGGCGTGTGGGGTCTCAGATCCCTGTTGTCTTTGATGGCGCTAATGTCATCAAAAACGAAGCCGCAATAGATGCAGTTGTGGTAGACCAAAAAGCATGTCAGCACTACGATAGCGGAAAGCCCGTAGGAGATCGCCATCTTGCACAATATTTTAAAAAGAACAATCGAAACCGGTTTCACTATGATTTAATTATGCGGCGGTTTTGTTGCGTTTCTTTTACAATGCGGTTGGTACGTGTGGCTGTCAGTTGAAAATGCGCGGTTAAATGTTTGGTTATATTTTCAAAACACAACTGAGTAAAACCAAGGCAACACTACACTTATAATAATATTATTAACGCACACTAAGGGTTTCACATCAAGGCAAATATATATTTTATTAATTACGATAATTAATTAATTACTTAGCCACCGATAAAAACAACAATTACTATGTGTATTTGAAAACAATATTAATGTTAGGTTATATCAGCTGTCAGATTAAAAAATAACTTTGCAAGCGATACTAATTAAGTTTGAATTTATATTTTTTTTTTTGTTAAATTAAATATTTAAAAATTGTAAAATAAATGCAATTTTATTTTTATTTAACTTTTAATTATTTTAACATTTATTCTTCTAACATTTTAAAATTACTCGCTACTATCACATCTACTTTGTTACAAAAACTATTAAGTACACATTTAGGATTAACATGTATTTTATTTTATTTTATTTTTTTAACACGACGACATCCAACAATTATTACACATTTGTTTATAGACAATATTACTCTAGTAGATTATATTTTTTTGTTTATTTAAATAAAAAAGGTAAGTAACAGTGTCAGGTGTTTATGTTAGTATATTTTGATTACTTCGAAACGAACGTTAAATGAAAAATTAAGTGTTAAGCATCGTATATCAATTTTAAGAGTACAGGTGCAATGCCACAGATATTGACAGATGAATTAAGTCACTTTTGATAACACTGCAACATTCGCCCGGTACATGTCGGGGCAATGCTCTATCTTGCGGGCTACTGCGCGGGGCGAAATATTCTTCGCTGTCACAAAAAACGTCATGTTTTGTTAAATAACCAAGAAAACAGTTGTCAGTTGGTCGAAACGAGGCGCCTCATCGACGGGATCGAGTTGATTGATCACTTGACATAGATTATCTTCATGTTACGGTGTTTTCTTTGCAAAATGTCACATTTGCGGAGGTATAAGCCGACTGTGAGCCCTGCCGCCATTATGGTTCGCGAGCGACTGATGAGGAACGTCACGTGACCCGCCGTTTTGCTCACTGCCCGGTTTTACCACGCGTGCGCACTGCGGTCGCCCGTCTCAAAACGGCGGTATGTTTGGAGGCTGTATAATATTATCCTATATATCTCGCTCTCGGTACGTATCTACTGTACCTACATATTATAAATAGAACCATGTTAATCGTCACAATATTATCAGAATAACTTCACGCAAAGCAATGCTAGAAGACTACTGTCTGTTGCCACATTTTTTAAAATTAATTAATACTCTCACATCTGTACACTGTGTATTATAAGTTTCGTATTTTTGTGTAAAGATATTTTTTATGAATTCTTTTTGCTACGTTCATGACTGATATTTACACTTCTCTTCCGGACGTTTATTTTCGAATAGGGTTTTTAATAATTTATACTCACACGTGCTAATGAAATATTAATTTTCTCAGTGTTTGCATGTTGATATTGCTCAAAGCAACTTTTTTTTTATCATGATTCAGAAAAAGTTAACGAGCAACGCAACCGAAAATATTATTCAAAAACGGATTTTCATTACCTGCTAGAATAGGAATGGCCGAAAGGATCTCAGAGGAAATTGCACAAGTCCCTTGTCACATATTAAAGGAAAAACATATTCCAAAATTAAATCAGTACATACTGAAATTGTTGTAGATAGCCTAAATGTATCTCAATGTACTCAATGTACTCAACAAAAGTCATCATTGCTTTTTGAACTTTATTTTAAATATATTTATTTCAGGTGTACAATAATAACTTGTCACCGATTCGTGTTTATTGTCTTACAATCATGAAAAATGCCGATTTATGATATATATTGCTTACAGGTGTTGTGAACGTTTTTTTGAACGTCTCACAAGCGCATTTATTTAACCGTAATTGTGCACAGTTTTGAGAAGGTCACTTTCTAATATTAAGTATTTTGTACTATCATTTACTAAGGAAAATTCAACAAACTATCAACTTTAAAATGTGTATAATATACCATTTACGACGGTTAGTTGATTAAAATCAACTTTATAAGAGTGAGAAAAAATCAGCCCCTTAACCGAAAACATGCGAGTAGCTCCAAGAAACGATTCCTTTGTTAACGTATTGGCAGCCCACCACTATACCTAGAACGTCGTTGAATAGAATATTTAAAAATATATAACTGCCTGTCACTATTTGTAAAAGTTTAGAAACTATCACATTAAGAATCTTTTAACATTAAATAATACTTATTCGTATTTATTAAACGTTACATTCAAATCAAAAGAATATTAATTTATTTTAATATTTTACAATTTAGTGAAAGTATTAAACTTACTTTGATCGTGATTTGGGAGTAGCTACTTGCGTCTAACCATATCGTTATTTTCCATTTGATAATATTATCAGTTTCTATGACGACGATTTTTATTACACACCTCTAAAAGCTTTCTTCTCAAAAGCATACCGTTGTAATTTCAATCGTGACGCAAAAGCTTTCGATCCGAGCATGCGCGCGAAGCATCATACGCAGATGTATTTCTACTTCCTCCCTGGAAGTTAAGGGACTGCTACAATCACATCAATACGATAAGTGAGACGTCAAATTCTTTTTTGTACGGTATTTTAAATTTGTTTTTAAAAAAAACATGCAAGAAAAAATACGTCTTCATTATAGTTATTGTTAACATAGCCGTTTAAAGATCAAAAGAAGTAGCAATGGTTGGATCCAATGAATGGCATTTTATTTTCTAAATAAAAAACTTTTTATTTCCATCATAAAAAATTGTAAAATTTTCAATAAAATACACATTTTTTTTCGTTTAAACGAAATTTAAGTCGATACATCTTCTATTTTCATTTCGATAATTAATGTGCCATACACATTTTACCACTCCAAGAAATATAAATTTCTTTTAAAAAAAAGACAACAAGAATGTTAAATCTTTAAATATTCATTTTAAATGAGTTTCAATTAAAAAATATTTTAAGAAAAAAAAGCTAAAAATAACATTTGTCTTTTTTAAATATCAACGATTAATTCTATTTATAGGTGTATGTAACATCTATAGAAATATGAGAATGTTAGTATACGGCAAACTGTAACAACGTGATAATATCAGGTGTTTCCTCAAAGATAAGGGTAGGTTCATATTACTTCATTCTCAATCATACTATCGACGGGTACGGATGTGGTAATGGCGTCGGGAACGTGCCAAATCTTATTGTTTATTACAGTATCGAATACCCGCCCGCTCTTACTGACATTGCTTCTTTGAAACAGATCAATACATTATGTTTGTACATATTTATTTTAAAAATGTTATTTCAAGAATTAACGATTTGACCAATTGCAAGGTATTGAAATAGAATTGGAAATTTTAATCTTGTAAGACAAATTTTTGTATTGGAAAAAAACAAAGTACTCAAATATTTTTCTTTAGTAATTATATTAGTAAAAATAAATCTTTATATGATAGTGTTTGTCATAAAATTGAACTTCTTTTACAACCATTTTTTTTTTTATTATATTTTCATAGCGGATTTTATTGGTTAATAATCTGATGTTAAAAATATATTCGAAAAGAATATTATTTTATAAAAATATAAATTGAAATAGTAATGTGTGATTGTCTTTTCAAATACAAGCTGCTCCATAAACTACATTTCTGGAAAACATTGATTACAGGTCCCTTACACATAACTCGACAAATATTTTTAGTCACCCGCCTTGTAAATTTATTTCTGATTCTTCATATAATTGCCAAAAAAATAAATAATGTATAAATTACGTTTTTTGAGCGACAGTAACAAAGTTATCAACTTTAATTTTTACCATAATATTATTTACGTTTTTTATGGATATAGTTTATCTAAAAATATCCATTGTCAATTGATAATAAAATGTATTCAAAGAACAACGATTTGAATTTTATTAATGGCAACATTACAATGATTCTTAATATATTTTTTAAATTTCACTGTTACTTATTTGTATACCTCTATTTAATTCTTATTTTTACGAAATATAAAATTTCTTAACAGAATTATTAAAGCTATGTCGGGTCCTATGGCGCAGCGGTAAGCGTTGTAGGCTTCCGTGTCAGACCTCTCGGGTTCCAGTCCTAGTATGAATATCATTTTTTCGATTGATTTATCGATTTCTGTTTGAATGAATGAGTTTGTGATGTCCCTCTCACCATTTTTAAAGCTTTTACACCTGGGAGAAGCGAGAGCGATGAGTTAACCACTAATCCTGTCCTAGCATTATCCTTCTATCCCTACTTACTCGATTTGAAAAATAAATGTTGAACGATTGAGTAAAAAACAGTTCTCGTAGAAAAGCTTCTTTTGAGATTGAGAAAAAATTCTATTAGGAGGTCATATACTCCATATTGGGAGCAGACATGGACAGACTTCGTCTTGAATAATACTTTTAAACATTGAATAAATATGCGTAATGAATACCGGGAGATTCTTCGTATTTGTTTAGGGGATTTCAAATTCGCATTGTGTAAACATCCAGTGAAATAAAATAAGAAATGGAATTCTCGGACTTAGAATAAGCGAAGAGGAATTTGTATTTTGTCTGTACTGTGTGTTTGTCAAGTTTTTTCGATTGTTTTCTTTTGGTAGTGGGGTAAGTAAAGCCTTAACCCATTTATACCTAAATTGAACTGCGCTACAAAATGTCACTACTTGAAAGGCAAGAGAGCGTGTTTTAAAAACATTTAATTTTCAAATCTAAAATGAACACGGAGAAAAAAATGTAAATGTTTTTTTATATTATTTTCAACTATTCAATCTATCCACAGTCGAAGTGGGATTTCGTGCTAGCTTTTGAATTTGAGTGACATTAATAAATTTAAAAATATGTTCAAATCACTTTTTATATTCATTCAGAGATATAATATGCCTAAACGGCCTTTCTAACACTTACACAATTAAAAAAACTATACATTATTATTAGTTGCTTACTAACCTGTATATTAAATGCTACAATTTCAGTTCAAATTTATAATGTAACATATTTAGGGTGTCAATACTTGGTGGAAAGGCATCATATTAATAAAAACAAATTTCTTTGTACTTTATTTTCGCTTTATTAAAAAAGGTCAGAACCGGTTTCGCTCATGGCGAGCATTGTTAACTGACCATGAGCAAAACCTGTCCTGACCTTTTTAAATAAATGGAAATAAAGTATAAAGGAATATTGTGTTTTTATTAATTAATATAAAGGAACATACATAAATAATTATCAAGTTATTCAAAATAGCGATCTGACGATGGTGTGCTGTTGAGATAATAATTATCTGTTTCACATTCCTCTTAAACTAAACAAATACTTTAATATAATACAGTTCAAACAACTTGTTAAAAAAAACAAACATAAGAATGTGATGTGATAAATAAATATTATGTGAGCTTTAAAAAATGATTGAAAATAAAATGATGGATTGATATTTAGTAACACTTTAATAGTTTGTTTATTGTTTTTACTTTTGATTAGACAATCTGTTACTTACGACGACAAACTTTTGGAGAAGTGAGATATTTAGCAATGCTTAGACAGAGAGTAAAATACAAATAGCTGATTGTAGACTTTTGCGCTAATAACGACTTTGCATTCAACTCGAGTTTTCTTTGACACTTTCAGAAATTGCAACAGCTAGATTGGTTTCATTCTAGGCTTAAATTAATTCAATAGTCTCCTTACTATCTGTAAGAATTTAATATGACTGTACAGCACTATGTTTATACTATTGATACACGTGAAATCATCATTTCAAACTTATTCGAGTCAAGTTTAACTTGGAAAACGTTACAGGTACTTGAATTGAGAAAAACATAACAAATAGTTAATGAAATGATAACTGTTTCATTTGTCGCTACCGCCATCACTTTTAGTAAAAAAAACAAGTTACCGACGATAAGTTAAGTCATAATAATAAACAGATTGTGACGTTGCTGCCATTATCAGTACACTAATATGATCAACCAGTATTAATGTAAAGAAACAGTAAAATCTTTAAATATTGGTCATAGAAAAGATAGCAAGAATGGTGTATTAAGACATCGGTTACATCAACATGTCAGAGTTAACAATAAGATCAGTGTGTGGACGGACCGCTGCAAGTATTTAGTTTCTCTCGGTAGTCATTAATTTTAAGGAATTTAATAGTAAATAGTCAGCGCGTTGCCTTTATAATAGAGGACATTTAAAATAACATAATCCATACTAAGACTTTTGGGACTATACAAATGCATAGACGAGTCAAATTTGACATCCGAAAAATGCATTATTGTGCAATACTAAGCGAAGTGGGTGATATCCCATCTTTCAGCTTTAAAGAAGTTTAAGAGTCGTCATAATTTGTTATTTTAAACTACAAGAGAAATTATGAGTAATAAATAATAACGAATCAGTTAAAACTAAGAACCAATCGGAGAGAACAAGTGACTCAAGGTGTTTGTTACTCGCCATTAGAGATTCTGTGTCGAGACGTCCCGGGACTTGTCAGGTTTTTTGCTTTCTAAGTTCCGGGACTTTTTCGGAAAAATTCCCAGGACTTTGGTGTCTATTCTCGGGATCAGTTTTGAAAAAAAAATGCATTACATTCAGGCTAAAAAATTTAAACCTGGGGGCTTAAACAAAATTTATTATGCATATATAAGAGGGATCTGATAAAAAAACGGACGTTTGGGATTTATAATTTTGTATAAGTTTCAAATACCATATGTTTATATATTGTCATATAACTGTAGCAAAAGCAAATTCCAAAATATTAAAATTAAATGTTCATACCTCATGTTGTTTTATGTACAAATGTTTTTTCACTATTATACAAAAGTACCAATGTCTTAATCGGACAAAAAAGGTCTAAAAGCTGTATTGTGAAGTTACGGTCATAAATTTACTCCTGACGGTGGTCGACTTCTTTGATAATTTTTGATTACATGTGCCGTTATCATCTCTTCTTATTAAAAATTAACCGTAAGCATTGCATATATCCATTATATAAGAAAAATAATAATTATTAAACATTGTATTAAAAAACGCGATTTTTACTTGTGCGTTCTTTCAAAAGATGTATAAGGTACGCAAACATTTAATTTGAATAAAATTATAATTTTATTGAAAGGGAAATAAAAGTCTTGAGTCCCGGGATGTCCCGGGACTTTGACTTTATCACACACCGAGTCCCGGGACTTTTAGAACCCCGAGACTTCAAAATCCCTACTCGCCATTGTAACTTATTTCCCTTGTTAATAGTATACGTATTCAGCCAATGTCACTTTGATGGAACCAAAGCCTATTATTTCCAAAAAGATAATTTTACTGGACGATCAAGTTCTTTCGACCGTCACAAAATGTATTAGGCTATCAGATTCAGAAATCGGATACTGAGACTGTTGATTGCGCTGTAACCCCCCTCCTCCACACTCTCTCTCCATATTACTAACGAAGCAGACATTGATAACATTAAGGTTTTAATTTACTTATCAAATTTTGGTATATGCAATCAGCTTCTAGGGGGAAAGGAAACGCTCGGCAAGATTTTATAGCGTCGGCGGAATATTTTAAATTGCACACTATATTAAAATTAAATCGTTAAAATTTTGTACATTTCAAAACGTTTCGTCACTTACAACCCGGGAATCAATCACCGTTTGACATTTTGAGGCATTGAAGTACACGGATGAATTTTATCTGATGGTTTGTGAAATGTTTTTGTCGTGTATTTATATAAAATTTATTTACTAATCGTCAGTTCAAGTTCATCCGTAAATTTTAATGCATGAAGATGGCGAAAAGCTAAACTTGGGCCGTTGATGACAATACGTTAGAAGTTTACAACATTTTAAAGATTCAAATTGCATTAGTCACTATAGTCAAAATCATAATTAATACTCTTATATCGTAGGTGTCACAGGAAAAGTATATAGTTTTGTAAAGGTATTAATTATATTAGTAGAATATGAGAAAAACAGATAATCCAGACTAAAGTCAAAATATAAAAAACTGATTTTTTTAAACACGTCTGCACCCAATGTGGACCATATAGACTCCTAATGGAGTTTATCTCAACATAAGTGTTTCTACGAGAACTGCTTGTTATTCAGTTGCTCAACCTCTCTTTTTCAAAAGAGAGTAGGAATATAAAAATAGGGTTAGGACAGGACAAGTGGTTAGCTAATCGCTCTCGATACGCCTCGTTCATAGGATAATATATGTGAGAGGGGGGGAATTCAAGACATCACATACATCCATGCTTTCGAACAGAAATTTATAAATCGATTGAAAAATCAATTTATAAAACTGTCCGTACTGGGATTTGAACCCGTGACCTCCGTAATCGAAGCCAACGACGATGACCACTCGACCACAAAGGCAAAATTATATTAGTATCTAAAAAATTAAATGACGTCAAGAAAATATTATTGCGTACATTTAAAAGCTATGATAGTTTTAGACGTATAAAAAGAGCCAGGACCAAGTTCATTTGTAAGTTAAACATAGTATGTATATTATATCGAACACTAATTGATAAGAAAAGATAATATGGTATTTAGTTTCTTGAAAGAGGTAAGAACAATTGACAGCTATTATAACCAACCCTTTTTGTTTTATTTTACTGTACATTTCAACTATTGTTGTCAATACTGGAAGGATGGCATCGTATTTAAAAATAAAACATTTATTTTGTTTTAAATGTACATACATTGTAAACGATCAGGACTGTTTCCGGTAATCACAATCATTCCTAATTGGTGGAAATATAGATCAATACACGGTTATTTATACAGAATTAAGTATGACTAATTGTTCATTAGGACTGTTTGTTAGTTTGATCGAGGAAGAGTTCTGATGATAGAAAAGACTGTTTGGAAATTGTATATAACATGACACACTTTTAGGGCCTGCATAGATTATCATAATAAATATCTATGAAAAACTAAAACACTTAACAAGACAGTATGTATAATTATTATATTGCAGTGTGATAAAATACATTATTTTACACGTACCCGTTTAAAAGTATGCAGTAATTATATCGACTGCGGAAAGGAAAAAGGACGTAATCTACACTTTTTGCAATACAACATTTTTCGAAAATCACAATGTATACGACTTGATACACGTTTTATCATTAGGATGTAAGCTGACAATGCCGAATAAGTATCTTAATTTAACTTTTAATTTTGAAAAAATAAAGGCTTGTGAAAATTCCAATCGTGAAAAAATACTTTAAAAACCTAAAGATAAACTCAATTAAGAACTAGTTCATCAGTCTTTGTGCACTTCAAAGTTGTGTATAAATTTCATAATTTGCTTTTAGCCCAAAATCATCAAAAAACGTTTTTTTGTGCCTCTTGTAAAAAAAGTATGTGTGCGTTACGTCTTTTTTCTTTTCCACAGTCTATATGAAAGTAAAATTGACAAATATCTGTTCAACAGGCAACTTGAATTATCAAAACGGCGCATCGCTTACAAATAACTACAAATGTTGCTTTATTTACACAAATACATACGTATTTTATTCCAACAATAAATATGTAAAGTTTTCAGTCACTTGTCGACGAATAGGTATAAAATAAAATTGAAAAATGTGTAGACGAATGCTCGTATGCATACAGCTTGAAAACAATTGTGTTAAAGAGGGCAGAAAAGTCAGTAGATCGTAAAAGAGTCGGCCATCTCGTCCGAACATAAATGTATTAGGCGCTCAGATTGGGGAACTGGTAGCCGGGTATTTATTTTCCCGAGGAAAACGTGTCGCAGCCCATACGGAGGGGATTTTCAACGTCGGGTATTATTTGGAAATTGCGGCACTCTGTTGATTCTGCTGCATGTGACAACAATTGATTTCGATTTATTAATTTTAAATGTTTCACTCTCGGTGTGAAAGCTCGTCGGCAATCGCCACCCGGTTACATAGCTTATTATTATGTAAGCTATTTTAAATTAAGGCGGAATACAGTTTAGAAGTCTACTTTATATTTTAATTTTTTTAGTTATCTATCATGTCAACAAAATTTAAAAATAAATTTATTTATTTAAATGAAAATGTGGGATATTTTTCACCATAAATGTAAATTGAAAACAATAGTATCGTCTTTATTATCTGCAATATTTTTTTATAAAAGGAAATTAGACAGAATAAGTCCAGGCAAAAAAAATGTATTCCAGATTTATACAAACATGTTGCAATTTCTATTGGGTGAATTTTATCGTAACAGTAATTTTTATTAAAACAAAATGTATTTATTTTTATTTATTCTACAACTGGTAGACATTTTTAATAAGGCTAACTCTAAGCCGGGTTGTAAAAAGGCTGCATTTTCCACACTTTATAAATGTGATTGAATAATTTTATTCGTAAAAAACTATTCAAAATATCCAAAAGCGTCGATAAGATAAATTGTGTGTGAGAGTATAATGAAGTTATCAAAAGTAAAAAATAAATTCAAATAAGGCTAATTTAAGATATACGGTTGTTATCACATCAGAGAAAGCAGTGCCACAACTATACATAAAACATAAATTATTATTATATAAGAAACTTTGACTTATGTAGGAATATTAACTATGTGGTGAGATTTGAAAATTTATGAGTATACTTATTTGAGGAAACATTTATTCTATCGACCTGTTATTTAGCAGTGCGAGCGAAAACACATATGCTAAATTTAGATGTCGGAAAAAACTGAAAAGAAAAGTATTTAGTAATCTTTCCTTGCGCTGTTTTTTTTTGTGAGATACGAAGCTAAGTTACCAAGTTCTTATGACAGAGTTCTGTAAGATTACTTTGTTGATAAAACGAAACACATTCAAACTCTGTTATTGTTTCAAAAATGATACAATTTTCTAAAGCCTGAGATATCACGGGGAGCACAAAACTTTTGAAAAACAAATGTACGAAAATGTTTTTAAAATTCCCTCCTCTGGTAATCTCCAAGCACGGCATTATGAAGTTTGTAATGCGAATAGTTTTTCTGGCCTTTCTCTCTGTCTCCCGAATGACCATAAAGACCGACTCCGGGTCGGGTGCGTGGCATTTTAAATCTGGGGTAGTCAAGGATTATTTAATTTTAGTGTCCACTAAAAAAATAGTTATTTTATAGTAAAGCTTTCATTACGAGTATTTTTCAAAAATGGTAACATACTTATTCTCACATTGGATTACAAGATAATTTATCATTGTTGTTTTTTTTGGTTAGATGTTTGTATAAAAACAAAGTATGTTCATTTAAATTTTACATTATTTTATTACGGACGTCCTAGGAAAACACTTAGTTACATGATTTGGAGATTTTTTTACTGATCAGTGTGAAAGATTTATCTCTAATGAAGACGAGGAATGGTCGACATTACATAGTATATTGAATATTAGCATTGGATATTCGGACATTGAGAATCACATGCATATTGTGCTATATTTAGGAACAAGATAAATTATTGTTTGTTTCAACTATGATTGTACACAAGCAATCGCTTTCTGTTTGGAAATTAACACATATTATATAAATTACCTTACTTCTGTTTTTGAGTATGATAGTAATTAGGCAAGGGCTCAACATGTGGGTCCATTACAATGGAATAGAATTTTAACTACTGAATCATTTAGATTTTTTGCAATTGGTTAAACATGATCGATTTTGTTCAACTTAAGTTTATCGATTGAGTTACATACATTCACTAAAAATAAAATATGTTTTTCTCAAACTTAGATAATAAACGATAAGTTAACGAAACACTTTATTTGAATGTTTTGATCTTAATAAATAACATTAAAGATGAACGATTAAAATACATATTGATTATCAAAAGCTTCTTTTTTAAATAGGTTTCAAATATACACTTTTGTATAAGAAAATAATTTATGATTATAAGAAAAAAATATCTGTGAGAAACTGATAAGAAGGAAGAAAAGATTAACGAGAGAGATGATTTTTGATGAAAAAATTTAAAACAATTATGTAAATACGTAATTACGTAATTACGTAAAAAAACTACAATGCATAAAGTACGAACAAACAAACATTCATTTTTATATATTAGATAACAGACTATGGCTCTTGCAAAAATAATGATTAGCATTGTTACGCGATTCCTGTGTAATTAAATACTATCTATATTAATTTTAATAATTTATGCTATCAGTTAAATGTAAACTTTATCAATGAACTTTCAACTCTTCTTGCACAACTTAATTTATTTACTATACATTAAACACATTAAAAAAAATTGATATACTTAAAAAAAGGTGCAAAAATACCGGTAATTCAATAACAATAACTTTAGAGTGTATTATTATAAAAAATGAGTTTTACCCTCCCTGTCATGGAGTGTGAAACTTTTGTTTCAGAGAATAGAGGACTTCGCTGCTGGCAAAGTATGTCGTATGAAAGAATTGCACATAACTACACTAAATGTGTATTAACATCGCTCCACTGCCGCGGAGGCTAATTCTATCCTTGGTCATTAACTGTTGCCTTGTGAGTCGTTAGTAAAAATACAAGAACGTGTAAATAGGAGACAATTTAATTATCACTGTCACCCCACTGCTTTATTTCATTCAACACACTATCAGTATTATCATATTAGCATAAAGAGCAAGGCGCCATTTTATAGTCTATGGAAATGGCAGATGACACTTCGATAAGTCACTCATAAATAATCAGCTCGTTAAATGCCTAACTGAATATGAATTTTTCATCGTTAAAATCGGGAAAATTGACATCCATACAGAAATCGAAAAAAAGACTTGGATTACTACTAGACTCCCATATTTTTTATGCTCTTTGAAGATATCACCAGTAATATAGGACAATTTTTGTCAAAAAACGATTGTCCCTTATTAAATTTGGGTCAAGAGACAGTAATTCGTGACATTTACACTATTATATATTTTGGGTTGCTATGCCAACGACCGACAAAAGTGTTGATTCAACAGATGTAGTTTCACATCTATTAGAGATGTCACGATTAGAAACTTTAAGGCATCTGTACTAGAATACTCCAACAGTACTATTTTTACATAAATTGTATAATATTTAAGCCAATGTGCGCTTCAAGTGATATTAAATTAAATTATACAAAATATAAATTCTTTGTAAAAACAAAAATTGTGAATCGGCGGAACATCAAGGTTGTATGCTGGGTATATCACCAATAAATAGGATAGAAAGCAATATTTGTAGCTTCAACAATCCTCAGTTTTACAGCAATTTTGGTCAAGGTGACAAACAGGAAGTTCTGTATTAATTTAATTACAAAAGCAGATCTTTTTTTCAATTTTCATCTTCTCAATAACTTGAACAGATTCTTCTTTATATACTCCAAGTAATTCTTTATCCAGGTCAAGATTTTAATATGAAATATAAATTGGTAAATCCAGATCGTGAAATAATATGAAATTACACACTTTGCGACATATTGAGTGTCTTCAATAAATTGTGATTATATTGAAGAAAAAACTTGAAATAAACGACACTCTCCGAAACGCTACAGTCGAGTGCAATAGAAATCTAATCGAAATGAGCACTCGGGATATTAAATATCGATTTCGGGAAGCGTCTTATGATTCTCACGGCACAATATGAAATAAACCTTTCACCAAATATGCGGCGACTTTACTTCTTGCTCTCACTTCTTTAACCCCTGATAGGGTTGCTAACTGATTCTCATAATATCTATCGCTTATTATTATTATTTAAAATGAAGATACATATAAAGAAAAACTTATACCAGATAAAGGTAAACAGATTTATTAAAAAAATAATATTACACTGATACCACGTAGCAATAATTTCATATAGTTTAATAATGTTTTATTACATCTCAATAATAGAACGTCAGTTTTTAATACTAAGTGCACATGAGTTTGTTGAATTCCGTTGATTTTGATAGAGTATTAATAATTTGTTGAATTCTATAGCGCAGCAGTTGATATCACTTTTATTTAAACCATTACAAAAAGCATTTTAGTGTTATGAAATGATTTCGCTTAATCATTGAAATTTAAAAGGAAAATAAAAAAATGACACTTTTTTTAAATAAAAGTAAAGATGTCAAAATATCGCCGTGTGTGGTCGAGTGGTCAACGTTGTTGGCTTCGGCTACAGAGGGCCCGGGTTCAAATCCCGGTACGGACAGTTTTATAAAATTGATTTTTCAATCGATTTAAGAATTTCTGTTCAAAGGCATGGATGTATGTGATGTCTTGAATTCCCCCCTCTCACCCGTCCTATCCTATGAAAGGGGCGTATCGAGAGCGATTAGCTTACCACTAATCCTGTCCTAGCCTTATCCCTACTCTCTTTGGAAAAAGAGAGGTTGAGCAACTGAGTAACAAGCAGTTCTCGTAGAAACACTTCTGTTGAGATAAACTCCATTAGGAGCCCATATGGTCCACATTGGAAGCGGACATGGCTTAAAAAAAATATGTCAAAATAGATTAGAAGATTTATTGTGCATTTTTTTAAGCTAGATATGTAGGTAAACTAAACTTAATTTAATCATAGCTATCAATTAACAAACATAATTAATAGACACAGAAAATTTTACAGGAGGCACAAAAACGTGTTGATGATTTTCGGCCATATGCAAATTATGAAATAAACACAACCTTGAAGTGCACGGAGACAGTGGTGTTTAATTGACATAATCTAATATTAATTTAAGAAGAATTTTTTTTTTCAGCCTTTTTTCTTGTTTTTCATTTTCACAAGCCCATCTTTTTCAAACTTAAAAGCTAAATTAAGATACAAATTCGGCACTTGCAGCTTACGTCTCTTTGATAGAACGTGTATCAAGTTGGATACATTGTGATTATTGAAAAAACTCTGGGCTACGTCCTTTTTCTTTTCCACAGTCGATATGTAACCAAAAACTTTGTAATTTATGCCTTGTTTTTAATATTATTAGGTGTGTTATTAAAACATAAAAAGCTAGCAGTATGACGAGCAGTTGATACAATATAATATAGCATACAGTAGGTAAAACGTATGTCTACATAAAATAGAGTTACTATTCTCGTGTATTGTGAAATTGGAGACCACCTGGTGACCCTACCGCAGAGCAAATACTCGTTGGGTCCTTTATCGCCGGCTTAGAGCGCTAAGCGAAGGGAAAATACGGAGATGGCTGCTCCTTCAATAAATGTCATCCGTCACGCCTCATAATCACGTCACAGGGCGTAGGTGGGCGGGTGGCTACCTCACCAGGCGTGCAAGAATGGGGCCTTTCCGAATCTCTCCGAGGGGGGCAAAACAGAGAAATGAGACGTACAAAGGTATACTGCAGTAGTCATAAACCATCATATCAAAACAGCTGTAAATAGTAATCGTTGGCTGTCTTTCAATTATTTATACATTGGATAGTGTCAAAGCCATGACATTATGTTTTCTATTTTAACTATTATAAATGGAAGGATTTGTGCAGACATTATCTTGACAATTGACGTTATAGTGTGATAAGTTGTAAATAACTCTACGCTTTAAGACAATTTTTTAATTCCAAATTTTATTAAATTCAGTCCATTTTCGCTAACTGCAAGGATTCTTAAAAGCTTTTATGTTCTTATGTACAATTGATATTATAAAAATATCATCACTTGTAGAGTGACATCACTGTCAGTACATGATCTTGATGTTAAGAATAAACAAAATATTCCTTGAACTTTATTTCCACTTTACTTGTAAAGTACAAAGGAAAATTGTGTTTTTTCTGTATAAAAATATGATTATATAGAAAAACCTTTAAAAAAATCATTAAATTTGCATTTGTCATTTTATATACGCATTTCGTGTGTAAAGCCATTTTTTTTAAAGAGTATAAATTAAATCGATTGTTAAATCCTTATCTTCGAGAGTAAACAATCATTAAATCTACCTCTACCAGTTACCTCTACCAGTGACACATAGATAAAGTGGGATTATTTTGAAATACCGCAAAGACAACCGCGACCAATCATCTACGATCTCTTTGTTGTACACTAAAATTATCGCAAAGAACATGATATTATTTTACGAAAAAAAAAATTGAATCAAGGTCTTCTCAAATCTGAAAATAAAATCACAGCGATATTATTTATATGTAGACTAATTCATCTTCGCGGAGATGAAATATGATATTTTTGACCAGACGTTTAATTTTTAAGATATCCTGTACGAAAACCAGATAAATATGTAGTACTATATTACCTTATTTATTTATTTCTTTATTCATTACGAGCAACGTTCCCTCTAAGCCGAAGGGTTAGCTGCGCAGGAATTTCAAAGGCTGCGCGGACCGATCAAATATTAATTGAGCAACTGTCATGTAGTGCACGCCAACCTGAAATGAGTGCGCGGGGCTTCTCAACTGCTGCGCGGCCGCGCACGCGCGCAGCTTAGAGGGAACGTTGATTACGAGTACCCCACCCACTTTATATTAAATTTAAAACTTTTTTGAAATTGTTATACGGCAACTTATATGAATAAAACGTGTGTCTTATATTCATCAAATATATAAATGTACTGCCCGGCTTTGCTCTGGTTGTATTGAACTTCCATACTTAGACAGCGGAAACAAAAATATATTACTCTGCTTTATAATAGGTTTATTTTTTCCCTAGAATTTGGTTGTTTATACGTTGGCGTTATTCCATCCATAAAAGTAATAATGATATTAAATGTTGAAAATAGTACAGTAAGTCTAGAAATGGCAGTCGGAATGACATGTTCAAGAGATGTCGCTACTTTTCACTATTTGAGAGTTCTTGTGGATGGCAGAAACGTGCGTTTTCTATTTTAAAGTAGGTATGTATAATATATGTAAAAAGATATAATAAAAAATGATATTTTTGTTGTTTCACTCATTGTGATGTTACTTTACTACGTATAACGCATGTCTTACTTTTTTCAGGCTCATCCTCATGGTGTATAGCTCCGTCTTTAGTCGTCGTATAATACATAAATTACTATTTTTATAATATAAAATATTAATTCATTACTTCTTTTTAATTATTATGTTTTTTTTTTATTTTACCGTGTGAGAGGAAAATAATAATACAAATACAATCATTTAAACAATTACTGCTTTATCTATCAAAAATATGAAAAATATTTTGATTGCCTAAATTCAAAGCAATTTCGAGATCAGTGAATAAAAGAAAAGCTAATGGTTTAGTTTTACTTAATCAAAATTTAGTATATATCACTGCTATAAAACCATTATTAATTATAAGCGTTTGTGTTTCATTTATTTTAATATACAAAAGATATTATATTTTGTTTGTTATAATACATTAGTATCTGAAGAAAGTTGGATTAATAGGTTAACCATGTTTATTTAATCATACATCTATTTACTCTGATTTATTTAGCCGATATACATAAATTACGTGCAGGGTCACAAATCAAATCGAACAATGCACTACCGTTATAATATATATTATGATCTTAATAAATTATATTTATTTTAAGCAATAAACTTGGAGATACAATCTTATTAAAGATTATTTTTTTAAGGGTATATTATTTATCTTTTTTTTAAATTTTTTTTAGTCGATATGTTTACCTAACTACATACATACATTTACGTCTAGAGTGAATGTATTTATGAATGAAATAAATAATATCTTTAGCTTTTATCAAATTTGAATCGTTAAAAATGTTAAAATTTTCATGAAAAATTATTTTTTTACTCCATCAAGCTCCATCAAGCATCTTCAGTAAGAATCTTAAATTATTATAATTTGATTTTTGGTTATGTTTAGTTAAATTATATAAAATTGTTTTGATAATATAGACATATTTTTTTTGTCTTCAATAATAATTATGTACTGTTTTGATTATATTTGACAAGTCCATGGAGAATTGACGTCAGCTGTAATTGCATGTACTGTCTTTGATATTTTCTTCAGTACACAATATTGATATAGAGTTTAAACAATTATTTTTCACAACTCTGAACTCTGAGCCATTGCCTATACGCCAGTCATCTTCGATTGTTTTACTTGCATCCTTAACATATCTAAAAAGAGCCGTAGAACAAATGACTGGTTATTCTCAAAATGATCACAACTGAAAGAAAACGCATTTTTTTAAAAATAATTATCAATAAGGAATTTAGAAAAAACACTAAAAAAAAATCTAAATGTTTTTGCAAATATAATTTTGGATATTCGTGAACCAAAAACGATTTATGAAAATTTCATTTTCGTTTTAAAGATAGCGCTTCTTCGTTTCATAAAACTTGGCATGATGTTCGTGCACGTGTATGGGACATGTCCCAAGAATATTCGGATGAAAACACAAGCAAAAGAAAAGGCAGTAAAAGGTATGTATTTATATTAATGTTTTTAAATTTGATGAATAATAAATTTGAATCGTTCAAACTATGTACATTCTCACAAATTTTGTCATTAACGACCCGGGTTTCGCCTTTCGGCATCTTCAGGCATTCAAGTGCACGGATGAACTTGAACTGACGCTTAGTAAATGAAAGTTTCGTGTTTATATAAGATATAAATGCATCACTGAGTCCAAAGCCACTGCTGGCAAAAAGGATAAGCCCATGGGAATGCCAACAGATTTGACTAGTGAGCAGTTTCAAGAATTATATAATTTGTTTGTCGGCAAAGGTTTTATGATTATATGATTTTATGGTTATATAGGGTATAGAAGAGGAGATGTGGGAAAATTTGATATTTCGTTTAAAATCGGAAGATTTTGCAGCTGTGCTTTGTTGATTTCTAACATTTCTTGGAAAAAGAGCTTATGACTGTCCGTATTTGGACAAATACGTATTTGTATCCAAATGTATCATATACGTATCATATAATCATATAATGTATCATATATGTATCATTTGTATCATATACGTATTTGTATCCAAATACGGACAGTCATAAGCTCTTTTTCCAAGAAATGTTAGAAATCAACAAAGCACAGCTGCAAAATCTTCCGATTTTAAACGAAATATCAAATTTTCCCACATCTCCTCTTCTATACCCTATATAACCATAAAATCATATAATCATAAAACCTTTGCCGACAAACAAATTATATAATTCTTGAAACTGCTCACTAGTCAAATCTGTTGGCATTCCCATGGGCTTATCCTTTTTGCCAGCAGTGGCTTTGGACTCAGTGATGCATTTATATCTTATATAAACACGAAACTTTCATTTACTAAGCGTCAGTTCAAGTTCATCCGTGCACTTGAATGCCTGAAGATGCCGAAAGGCGAAACCCGGGTCGTTAATGACAAAATTTGTGAGAATGTACATAGTTTGAACGATTCAAATTTAATATTGAAATTCCACCAAGCACCTTCAGTCGAAATCTTAAATTGATGAATAATATTTAAGAGTCTAATAATAATCGTCTTCAAGTATGTATATGCTGTCCAAAATATATTTTTTTAAATCCATTTCCACTTCCAATATGGAGTATATGAGCTCCTAATGGAGGTATAACAAAATAAGTTTTTCTACAAGAACTGCTTGTTACTCAGTCGCTCAACTTCTCTCTTTCAAAGAAAGTAGTGGTGATATAAAAATAAGGCTAGAACAGGACTAGTGGGTAACTAATGGCTCTCACTACGCCTAGTTATTGAAGGATCGGAAGGGTGTGAGGGAATTTTTAGACATCAAAAACATAAATGCCTTTTAACAGAAATCGATAAATCAATCGAAAAATGCTGTTCTTACTTTGACTCGAATGCGTAAGACCCAGCATGGAAGCCTACAACACTAAGCACAGCGTCCTACGAGCCGACAATACATTATAGATTCATTAAAACAGAAAGTATTTATACTTGTTAGATTCAACCGATTAGTGAAGACTCATTTGAGTATTTGTGAAAACACCATAAATCCAAATTTCCGACTCGACAGCCCTAGTTATATGATAACCTTCATTTCCACTTTGCGCATAAATTCTTCAGCCAAGTAAACCGATAAAACTTACACTGATTCAAATCAACAAACATGCATGAACAAACAATTTAATAATGAAATCTTCACCAAAGCTTTTGCCTATTTACGTTTCGAAATTCCGCTCGCTTTTATATTTTATTATTCACCCCATATAAGTTTTATTGTATTATTAATACCTCACCCCATTTGAAATGGGGAGCTGTTTTATTCGTCATTGGCGTCCATAATAAGGCGAAAGGCTTTCATTGTGATTTCGTGTGATATTAAGAGATGCAGCAGAAATAAAATTAATTGATTTTTTATAAATATTGCCGAAAGATGTTTTTTACGCTTCTTTATAAAAATGTTTGACTTAGCATCATATAAGCATCTTTGGTTCTTATAGTCGATCTGTTAAACGTATGTGATGTCGGAGAAAGTAGACATTCACTACTTATACATTTAAGAATTTCGTTATTCTTACCTAATGCCGCAGATTACAATATCTTCCGGATAACATGATAAAGTCAGAAAATTCCTAGTAAAATAATAAAACTACATAAAAATCTAACAACCTAAACAAGGATTATATGGGTTATGTAATATAAGCTATTTTTGAGCCCCCTAAGATTAGGAGGCCCCAAGCGCGTGCCTCATTTGCTTATAGGATAATCCGCCACTGAACATATCCACATTTAACACATTTTGTTTGGGTTATATCAACCATCAAAAAGAACTACAATATTATTTCAGACTGTCCAAAATAAGTTCCTAAATAGTTATGCACTTGAAAATCACCAGTCACCAAACCTTAAATTTTTGATGAGAGAATAAAGATGTAAGCATGGGTTAAAAAAATATTAGTAGTAAGATAGTTATTTGCTCTTATTTTTGTTTTTTGGATTAATGGAAAAAAAAATGTAATTATCACAGATATCCGTGTCTTATAATTAACACGGTGATTAAAAAAATATATCAACAGTAACACAATACCTTAATATACTTATATCTTCAGTTAAATATTTATGTGAACGTCACTGTGTTTCTCCCTTTTCAAAAACGCTAAGTTAATACTACAGATAAATCCAGAAGATATTTTTTGGGTTAGTGGGTCATTCTGGTTTTACCTCGACAAAAGAGTAAGCGAATGTTTTATTCTTGTTTCTTTTTCTCTTTGTCTCTATCAATATGGCCGCATAGCGCATTTTTAAGCGATGCGTTTTTGTGCAAGCAGCTATTTGCTTTAGGATTAAAAAAAGCAATAAAAACTTTAAGCATCGTTAGATAAAGAATAAATGTCATCATTAAAAACGCTTGATGTGTGGCCGAGTAGTATCGGTCTAGGGCAGGCTTGGGAAAACTGCAACCTAAACGTTTTTTTTTGTGCGACCCGAATCGCTTAATCTGATATTTGGATCAAACTACAAATTATGTGAACGAATATAGTTTTTATTAATTGCTCCTGGTAACTGTTTGAAAGTTATCAACTCTGCATTATAATGAAGATGATAAATTGTCGCTTAGTAAAAAGTACACTCATTTTTTTTTCACGGTTGATACGTCTAACAATACACTGGGTAAAAAGTAATGTAATTCACAGAAAATTAAAGATTGATTCTCTGAATTAAAAATAAACATTGTCATTTGAAAAACGAACAGTACATATTGTGGTGAAAAAGTGAATTATACAAAATTTGTATTTTTATTGAGAAAAAATATACTATTTGTTTATATAGATCCACTTTTCATAAATCGCTTTCATCAAAAGAAATTTCTAACACGTCTATCTAATGCGTTAAGATATATTGAAACATTTTGTTTGTAATTTGTCTTGTGTTGTTGAATTTCTTGTTATAAGGAAATTCTTTATCCATTTCCGTGTTTTTTGTTTGCGAGAATCGTGATTGAACAAATTATTTGGTAAAAATAAAGTATTTACTCTTATTTGTGGATCATGTAATTTCAAAACATTGTTAAAAGAGAGTTAAGTGTAATAAAAATTACTAAAAAAACACATCGCATACTATAATATAAACTCAATTTAGTTTGAGTTTACGGTTCTAGCTCAATATAGTGTGTCATAACCAAGGATTCAATAATTGCTGATGAAACACACTGTACAATAATTTAACGACTAACGTTACTGTTATAGAATAAACTTACAATGCGAAGCAGGTACAAAGTTGCTCGGTCTCATTAGGCAGTCTGACCGTTAATAAACATAAAAATATTTTCGATTAAATTTAATGATACTTCAAAAAAATGAAAGCACAATAAGCCCCTGAATCGTTGGACTGTATATTTGAACAACAAACAATAATACGAAATCAATCCAGCAAAATAAATGACTCAGAAGAAAATTTTCTTGTACCCTACAGTTAGAAAAATCCGATAGAGTGGCCCAAGTGGAAATAATGGGGGGAAGAAATTGAATTGTGGTATAAGGTTTACAATGATTAGTGAAGCTTCGCTTTTCGTTCCAAAGTGAAGGTGACTTTGAAAAATAAAAAGGTGAGTCGGTTCAGAGACAACTTTAACTATTACTTAATTTAACCTATTTCGTTACAATCTTGAGATTAGGGTTGCCAACTTAAATACAAAAGTCTGATTGATCTTTTTATATTTACCATATGCAAACTAACTTGGTGAGAATTGATTTATTTGTATTTTTAAAGTCTTTTAATTTAACGATTAAATAATTATTTACTATCACACATTTAATCATATGTAAATTACCTTTTGACAAAATGTATAAAACTTGTGGACAGATGAATAATAACTATTTGATGACCATTTAAATATTGCTTTTCCCACTATCTCGTTTTAAACTGTTTAACTAATGTCCCACAAGTTATTTGGAACTGTTTGACTAATGAACACGATCGATAAATGTAAACTATTCTTGTCGATTATTCTTTATTGATTAAGTATTAATATTTTTTATCGATTATATTACAAAATATGTTTCTTTCATTCAACTTAAACAGTAAATAATTTCACTTTTTGTACATTATTTAATAAAAATAACGATTCGTTTCGCTAATTGCGATCATTGATAGTACAATAAGCCAAGAGTAAAACTTTTCAATACATGAGTTCATACAGTACAGTATTTCAAATTCAAAACGCATCCGAAAAACTAACGAATTGCATAAACAGGTAAATTTAAGGATTTTGGAAACCCTAGTTTTGAATAAATTAAGCGCTATTAAATCACATTTAATGAATTACTGCATTCATTAGAATTTTCATCGCTTAAGCAGTAATTAATAGATGAAGGTGACATTCATCGATGAACTCGAGCGAATTAATAGTTTTTGTACCGTTGTCTTTTTTTAAAATGATTTAATTTTAAATTGCCACTGAAATTGTACACTGTAAAGCCATAATGGAGTTTTAATCCTTCTTTTCCTTTTTAGCGCTCTGTTACGCTTGAATATTTAATTTTAGCAAAGGCTCTTTTTTAACACATAATTTTGTATTTTTTTATTGAAATTATTTTGGCTTTTGAGAACTTCACGAATATTTAGACGTTTGATTTAGTTCATTTTTATATAATATAATTAAATCAAAACGAAGATTGTTTTTGCAACGTGTGAATAAAAAAATCTGAGAATGTTTATTTTCAGCCTAGTCCGCTCCCAATATGAAGTATATAGACTACTTATTTAGCTTACATGTACAGATGTGTATCTATGAGAACTGTTTGCTACTCAGCCACTCAACCATTCTTTTTTCGAAGTCGAGAGAGTCACTATTCACTAACAATAAATTCAAAGATATACTAATTTGAATCGTTCAAATTATGTACATTCACACAAGTTTTGTCACTAACATCTTCAGGCGTTCAAGTGCACGGATGAACTTGAACTGACTCAAAGGTATGTCTAAAATCTTCTCGTAGTGACTTTAAGTAATATTATTAACAATATCATAAACAATTAGTGTAACTAGCTGTAAGCCTGTTACTCCCAGCGGAGAGATTTATTGCATTATCATAAATCAGAAATTTACTCGCGTGATCAATCAAATGCAAACTTACTTATTTGATAAACTGTAAATACTAATTATTAATTGATTTGGCATTTACTTGGTAGAACTCCATTTATAACAGATCAAAATAACAAAGTATTTTAGCTCTACAGTTTTTAATAATTTTATTCGTTGATAGCTATTTCGGCTTACGCCATCGTCAGAACTAGTTCTGACGATGGCGTAAGCCGAAATAGCTATCAACGAATAAAATTATTAAAAACTGTAGAGCTAAAATACTTTGTTATTTTAATCTGTTGTAAATACTAAGTTCAATTAATTACCAAATTCTCATATTAATAAAAACGATGTTATGATACAAAGAGAAGTATATAAAAAAAACAGGTCGCAATGATTGCTTATACCGGGATACTGAGCTAAGTAATCTCAAAATGTACCACACATTATGGAGCAGTGACCGGCTTGACATGTTTGTACCGTGTCGCAAAAAATCTAATCATAGATATTACTTACCCCACCGAAGAGGTAATATTAGGAAACGTTGATTAGAAGTGAAAGCCTTGCGTACACATTGCTGCGTGGCGGGAGAGGAAAGCTTTGCCACTAAGGGGTGGCCGTTAATTTTGATGTATGTGGTCTGTGTAAAGCTAGTGACGCGTCTCACATGTGCCCAACGCCGATTGATTATCATAAAGGTCCGGCTTATATAAGTTGGAAAGAAAATTAGTGAAATGAAACCAGTAATTGCAAGGTGTAACTCTTGAAAGTAAAAAAAGGTGGAGAAAGAAGCGCACAGTGACAATTCCAATACTACAAACTTATCACTTTTAGGGTGTACACTGTTAATCAGTGTTCCCTTTAAGCTGTGCGCGTGTGCGCGCGCACAAAAGTTACACCAGTTATACATACCACCACTAAAATAAATAAATTTAAATTATATAGTGTTGTTAATTATTGTCATTACTAAAAATTTACCGTTGCGTTTAGTAGGTCTAAATACCGTTATTTAGCGCACATTTTTTTAAAATTTCTTTTCAAAGTTGCACAGCCAATGTATTTTGCGCACATAACCATTAGAAAATTAGTGGGAACATTGCTGTCAATGCTTGGTGGAAAGACAGTATATTAAGAAAAAAAAACAACAATATTCCTTTAAAATTATTTCCATTTTTGTTTGTGAGAATCAACCGATCTTGATTAAAGCATTGTGTTTTTCTTAATTTACTACAAACTTATGTGAAATATTTTTATAATGCATTTAAATGTATTATTTTACGCGACCGAGACCGATCATTTTTTTTTGACGCTACAGCTGAGTTATGCTTGGCTTCTTTAATTAAGTCCTCTTAGATGCTTGGTTCACCAAACGTTTGGGTTGCCAAAATATACAATAGAATCAGTGATCTATTATATATCAATACAACAGTTCAAGCCGGGAATAAGTAAAAAAAATTTTTTTGAGATATTTACATAATTTGTTTCTCCATGTTGAGGTCTCTACATTTTTCCATGAAGCAACTATGTACTCATATATAATATTGTAGTCAAGATATCTCATAAGTTATTTAATTACAGTTATTCATGTTTTGTTGTTTTAAATAGCACCTGCCGACTAAGATTTATTATTAATACACCTGCATATAAATATTTCTAACCAAATAAAAAATAAATCTTATCACGGTTAATTACTGTATTAACCATCTTGAAATAGTCTACAATAACAACTCAAAAGAAACCAGCGACGTAAAAACATTAGGTCAACATTAGTCTGTTTCCCCTACAACCGACAAAATTACTCATTTTCACCCAGACGTCATTTTCATTTCAATACATATATTTCTTTGCCAAAGGAAGTGGAATAGAATAGGCTCGATTTCCGGCCGTGCGACGTGAGGCTGTGGGATTAATTAGGCGGGCACCGGAAGGCGCCGCTCAGTCGACGCACACTCAAACGAAAAACAACGCAACGTCGATATCGTAAGACCCCGTAACGCCAAATTTTGGTCTCTGAAGAAAATTATCGTGCGAGTTTTGAAAGCTTTCAGCAATTTTATTTGGAAATACATCATGTTCTGAATTTAAATATTTTTTTTGCTTTCTAGAATATTTTATCCTTCATATTCGTTATCAACTGATGTGAGTCAGATCTCAACCATTTTTTTTCAATTTCACTTTTATTTTATTTGATCACGACCGGTTTGCCCAAAAATAGCATTATCAACTGATTTAAAAACACACGCATAAAGTGCTATTTATACGGAACAAAGTAAAGTTATTAAGGTTCAACAATTGGTAATATATGAATTAACAGTTTCATATTTCTATTACAGTAATTTCACATTCCTTTACCAATTGTTTGCTGCACCCCAATAATTGTTCTCTTTTCTGTTTAAGTGGCGCTTTATAAATGAATTTTCTCATTAGTTAAAAATGCTATGTATGAGCAAAACTGGTCCTGATTATATAAAAAAAGAGTTTAATTCAGTAAAAATGAATACTTTTTAAAAATATTATGATTTTAAAGACCTTAAAAGTGAACATGTAAAACCATTAAGGATAGTAAGATCTAAGTCTTGCAGATTATAAATTTTTAAGCTACCAGAAAGCTCAACTCAAAAGATCAGACTTAAATGCTAAATAGTAATATATTTAAAAAAATGTATATTTAAAAACTTTTAGGGCACACCCCCAATTATTGTTTATTTTACTTCCAAACTGTAAAAATTAATTTAATATAAAATATGTTTTTATACTGATTTGTATTAATTATACAATAGTATGAAAATGTTTTCATACGACATTAATTTCTGTATGAAAAAAAATATTTTTACTTTTCATAAAATAAAATACTCATTCGCAGTAATTCCAATTTTATTTATTAAAATCGTTAGTCTCCACTTTTGCTAAAATATTATTTGACGAGCTTTGAAAATTATTTTAAGAGGTAAAAAATAGTTTCATTATAGCCAATTAAATATCACTTGTTCATATTTTTTACCTTTATCTGTAAATTCATTTCATTACCAATTGCTTGTTACACTTTAATAATTTTATTTTGTTTTGTATAAATAACTATTTACTATTAAATTCTCTTATAGTTGTCTCGTCATGAGCGAAATCGGTCAGATTATATTAAATAAAAGTGAAATTAGTACAGGCCACTATATTTTCATTTTTATAGTATAATGCCATAACACCAAGCATTGAAAGTGAACACCTTAAGAGTTTTTGATTAACTTGGTAGAACTCATTATAATATGATAAAAATATCAACGTATTTAGTTCTACAGTTTATTATATTTATTAGCTGATAGCTATTTCGGCTTTCGCCATCGTCAGAACTATGATTAAACTTACATTTTTCTCAGCTATATATACTGTTTCCGAAGAGATACACAATGCATCATGTTCTTCACACTTACATCCTACTCAAATTACAATTATAATATTACACTTATTAAATATTACTCTTGTGTTTCGAAGAAAGATAAGCAGTCTGGGATTTTTAACGTAAATTAGGATAAATTAAACTGATATTTATTATTAATTACATTAACTATGACTTAAGTGTTTCAAAAAACAATAAGCAATATGGAATTTTTCAAGGTAAATAACACTAATATTGATTATTAATTACATTAGGGGTTTTAACAATTCTTTTTTCTATTTCATATAGTCATTTATATATTTTTATTTAATACTGTATTTTTTAAATTGATTCCTAAAATATTGTATGTAGAGAAACTGAGTTTTTTGACCTGGCAGAGAAGGGGTTGAAAACGAATGTATTATATAAAATATTCAATAGCTGTGCTGAAATAAGAATTATTAGTCCTGTAATATTATTATTCAGTATAATGTAATAGGTTAAAAGAAAAATATATCCGGAAATTCTTTCATACTGTCTAGTAAACATCAATAGTGAATATAATAAAGCAAAAATAAAATAGTACATTCGCCGATATGCTGACCTGTTTTTTGGTCTACGCCGTAGAGCGAAATTGAACCGGAAAGAGAAAAAAAACTCTTCGTGGCACAAAAGATTTTTTGTTTGGGATATCCTATCATGGGGAATGCTGCCAATATTTACGTTTGTTCTGACATATCTCTTCTGTTTATAGTATCGCTGAATAACATTGTCTGCACATAACTATTTATTCAGTATTATTCTTAAAATGAGAGAAAAAAAATGTACGAAATAAAGAAAGTAAAATTTTATTTAGAAAAACAAACATAAACAAGAGGTTATTACGTACTTATTTATTCATTAATCGATTTTTTAACCATGTCCACTCCCAATGTGGAGCATATGGCCTCCTAATGGAGGTATCTCAACAGAAGTTTTTTCTACGAGAGCTGTATGTTACTCAGTCACTCAACCTCACTTTTTTCAAAGTGAGTGTTAGGGAAATAAGGATAAGGTTACAACAGGACTAGTGGTTAATGAATCGCTATTGCTACATCCAGTTATTAACAAATCAGAATGATAGGAGAGGAAATTATGTGAATTGAAATCACAAACACCCAGTCTTCGGTCACAACTTTGAATTGAATAATTCTCAAATTCACTGTGATCTTACTGGGAGTTAAACTCAAACCTGCGTGATCAGTAGAGCAAGCTCTAGCCAACTGGTCCAAAGCAAGCGACATTAATCGACACATGCGCATTTTTATTTAGAAATTCAATTATCAATGAGGTGAGTACAAATCCTAGACCAGGAGACTTATTTAACAAAGGGATAATTTCGAAATCAATGGCATTTTGCGGGCATATTTTTTTTTTGTAAATATTTTGTTATTAGAAAACACAAAAATTCTGTTCGTACTGGAACTCGAACTCGTGAAGCCCGGGACGGAAACCGACAACGTTAACCGCTGCGCCACAGAACCCGACAATTAAATGTCATAAACCTTGTTAATTCATTACGTATAACCGCATTTATAGCGAGTAGCGATCTATAAAAAAGCATTTTATAAATATTTTTTGAGATTGAAATTTCTCGACTATAACGATGATTCTTAATTGCTATTGCGCAAAAATATACTAACTCTAATGTTTATTTTTTACCATCATAATTAATTCCATCGCAGAATTCCAGTTGGTAAACTTTCTTCTCGTCTGCTTCCATATAAACATTTTATTTTAAAATACCTAAGGGCAATGTAGCCTTGTAAATATTTGAATTAATTACGAATCTGAAATTTTCAGTCAGGCAAGCGAAAAGTTAATCAACTTACGAAATTCGGGTCGGTCAAAATTGTTTTAGAATGATGATGTAAACATGCTTCACACCATTAGATTGCTGTATTTTGAGTGTAATTAAATCTTAATAAACAAGTTATTAGGACACGTGTATTAATTATCGAGTCTTAAAATTAAATAGGAAAATGGTTCGACCACTTTTGATTTATACCAATTAAGATTTATGAATCGTTTTGAATATTAGGTTTAACCAGTGGCGGATTAAGCATACGAGAGGCCGTAGGCGCAGTAAAATTTGGAGGCTCTGTTTTTTGGATAGGATGAAAGCGTCAGAAAATTCCATGAAAAATATTAAAAACCTAAACAAAAAGTATTAGGGGTTTTATAATATAAGTCATTTTTGATGCCATTAAGATTTGACGTGCATCTCATTGGCTTATACGGTAGTCCGCCACTGGGATTAACTCAAAGTTAATTTTGATATTAACTATTTCAGGTGGTAAAATAAAAGTAAAAAATAAAAATAATTTCTGCATTAACTTGTTCATTAGCAAGAAACATCATAAAATTTGCTTAGAGAAAAATTAATTAATAATAATATAGATTTTTACATGGTCATTCCATGTAGGTGATATCAATACCATATATTGATAAATATTTACAGTTTATCTAGGTAGACAAAATGAAATAATATCTATACATCATAATTCGTCGATATATTGCCAGAAAACTCAAAAATAATATGCTTTTATGTTATGAATGCAGAAAGATAGATTTACGCACGTTCTGTCGTTTGCAAAATAAATCTCATCATTTCAAAATTAAAAGTAATTTGTACGAATTAATTCTTTTTTTTTTGTTAGTTATTACTGTCAAAAACCTATATATAATAGATTTCTTACTTCTACAGCTATCCAAATGGCAAAGAAGACTAGACGACTTCAATTCGGTCAATTCATTTGTCTTATTGCCTACTGCCACGGCACATTTCAGTCTGCTTTACGATATTCAAAAAATTCGACTATATCAAATAAGGTTTTTTGACAAATGGTCGTTTGAGAGCTGTTCTTGGCTATCTAAAATGTCTAGATATATAATCTATAATGTATTACGTCTTAAAGTGGTTTATCCAAAATAAAAATACATGTTTCTTCTTTAGACAGATACCCTACAACAGCACAAACATTATTGAAGAAAAATAAATTATTCTAGTACAGTTAGTTGTCCACGCGACGAATTGATCTCATGTCGTGATTCTTTTGTTTTTGTTTTTATTTGAATTTAGAATTCATGTTTGGTAAAACTAAATAAGTATAAAATTAGCTTTGTTCTTATAGCAGACATAAGATTCTACGGTTTTTGATAAAAATGATATGACATTTTTATTAATACTTACAGTACTGAATATTGTGGCTGCAGGCCAAAAACTCTTTTGCTATTATTTCAAAAATAGTCCATGCAAAAACCACTGTCATAAATTGTCATATTATTTTTACTGCCAAATATTACTTTATGTTGACTTTTTGTCGTTGTAATCATTGTATATTGAAGTTATACAAGTATCCGCAGTTATTTTGTGAGGGATATAAAATTGTTAGTTTAGTTTCCGAACATCATTGGTAGCTTTATGAGGCAATTTCATTGGCTTATACGTTTTACACTGTAACATATAATATAATTTTATAAATTTACTTATACATATGTTGTGCCATTCCTGTGGCCCGTCGGCTTTGTACTTCTCGGATGCACGGCTAAGGACTCAAATCAGCTAATAGACACACGATCAAACATTTATTTATCAATTAATTTATGATGATTTATCCAATATTGTCTTTGATGATTTTGATACTGTATACGAACACGAAAACGGAGCAAATCGAGAGATCTTTCACTGTATTGCCCCACAACAGCAAACATACATTAAACGATATTTTTAATTTTAAATTTAAAAAATGTCGTGAAGACATATCGTTTGTGGCAGTTTTTTCATTTTTCATTGTGTCTCGCATAACCGACAGAAGTGTATGGAAGCATAACAAAACTGGTGAAAACCAAAAATGAGAATGAAAAATTTCAAATGATAACCATCACGAAAAGAAATACTAGCACCTAATAAACATAGTTTTAATAATATTTGGTACATCTCTATATTAAATATATTTCATTTGAGAATGATAATATCACGAGTGCATTATGCATTTTCAACAAAAGTTAATAAAATGATTGAAAAAAAAATGTTCATGAAACTATACGTATTGAGAATAAAGTCTTTGGGATTATAGCCTGATGTGGTCTAGTTAGGTAGAGCTTGCTCTACCGATAAGGCGGGTCTAAGTTCAATCCCAGGTAAAGTCAATGTAAAATTTAGATTTTTCAATTTAAATTTGAGACCTAAGACGTAGATGTTTGTGATGTCAGTTCTCACCGAGGTTTTCTCGTATGATCTTTTAAAATTATTTGGCGCATTAGCATTAGCTGTAATGCCAAATATTTTTAAATACAAATAATATCTTAAAAAAGAGCCTCGAAAATAATCCCAAGAACATTGGCCACTGGACTGTAGAGATATCAAATAAACGTTTTGTGAATAAAAATTATCAAAAGCAATTTGAGAATAATATTGAATAAGCAAATGAATAAAGATGAAATTTGTGCAAAAAATGCATTTTATTGATTTTTATACGGTCAAAGTATTTTTTATAGAAATGAGGCGAAGAGTAATGTAGATTATCAAATAATAGGTATCGAAAATCTCTACTGCAGTATAAAAGTTTTTAAATCTACAATTCAATATACATATGTTTATGTTTTAAAATCGTACTAAAAGTGTAGGAAAATTAACTTTGAATACTAATTTTACTTTCAAAAATGGTCAAGTCAATTTAATTATTAGTAAGTTATTTTACTAAGTAAGTCATTGTGAGGCAATAACATCGCAGTATAAACTCTTTAAATTTAGTGTATAGGTTTTTCGTAATTATTAAAGTTGATTCGCATTACAATTTCGCTAAAAAGTAGTCAAACAAACTTTTGACTCTCCTGAAAAATAGATTGGAATTGACATGGCTGTGCTTGATATTGGATGCCTCGGTTACATAATATGTATGTTTATAATTAGTTTGTATAAATTTTGTTTCCTATAATTCCATATGAAAAATTTAAACATATTGTTTTATACGCTTTAACTCAATTTCTTTGCCTTTTTGAGTATTCGCTTAAAAATGAGTGCTGAATTTTCGTAACTAAGATAAACATGCTTGTATGTTTGTCCAGCGAGATAAACTCTGATAACTTATAAGGATGTCTAAAATAAACACAAAAAAATAAATGTCGGACGCATTTTGTGTGCAGATTATACGAGTGGAAAATTATAACCCCTTAATGACCACTTGCTTTTTATACGACCATTTAAAGATAATTGTGTCCTCCGGGGAATGTAGGGGCGTAGCGAGGGTTGAACCCTCCTACTAGCCACTAAAACTTATTCATTTAGAGAAGGAAAATGTTTAAAAAATGTTACAGCGAATTGCTAAGTGGATATATGTAAATTTGGACATACCTTCAATGTCCATTCAATGCAGTAAAGCATTATCAAATATTACAAAATCAAAGAATTCAATATGTTTAGTGAAAAAAGATTTCAATGATACGATAATCAAGTAAGGCATACTCATAGAGAATTAATGTCACACACTATTTACTCAAAATTATTCATATTATCGTTTTGGTCTTACCGAGTGTGTTTTGTCGTTAAAAATAAACAGACGTTGGAAAAAATCTTACAAAATTAGGTTGCTTCGTTTGAAAAAACATATATGTAATAAAATACTTTGTTATGTACTTTAAGAAATGTTCGCAAGCACATAACACTTTTATTTTAAATCGGTTCAAAATTCTATGTTCATTCCTAAATATTAAATTCAAGTGGCGCATGCGTCCTGTTTTATTACTCAATATTTTCGATCACCCAAAAAAGCTTTTTTCGAAAATCATGAAATTAAAACATCTCTATTTATGAACTATGTATAACGGTTACTTATCATTCGAACTACTTCATGAAATTCGATAATGATCCACATTTTCAAAAGCATTATTTTTCTATTTTTTACTTATTAATTATTTAAGAATCATCTCTTGCTTATTTAAATTATGTGGAAATACACATAATATGGCTCAACTTGTTTTTTAAAAGAAAAAGCGTCTATCTGCATTCATAACTCAAACGTTATGAATGCATTAAAACAATTTTGAAGTTAACGCTTTCTGCCAGTATGCCGACTATATACAATCAACATACATAGAGAAATTTTAGTCAATACTGATTTTTTGGCAGTATAAAATTTTCAAAACTTCGGAATCTAAAAAAGCGCAGCTTTGTATTTAACTCAAGATTTTTTTTATTAATAACTTCGAAAAAATAGTCTACTTATAATTAAATTCTTAACAAACCATCTGTGAAAAACCTGAATTTCTATAATTCCTAGATATTTTACAGTAGGATAACTTTAAGGTTGATAATAGACATACTCAGCTGTTTTGCTGGCATACTGAATAAATTCACTGGAGCGCACTAGAATCTTGTAGTAGATTTGTGAAGAAAAAATACTCAAAGGTGACCCCACTTTGAGGCGCCCCCATCCTCCAGTCTAGACGTTTAGTTAATTTATTAGCGTTTCGAGTAAACAAGGAATGAAGGAATCATCATTAAATTAATCGACTTTGTGGAAAATGTAATTGCTGATATCTTTCCTTCGTTTAAGATATACTGTGCTATTTTGTTGATTTATATTTGTATACTTTACATTGAATAAAATTAAAGAAATATACCTACAAAGAAATATTGTGCTTTTTTCTTAATAAAACAACAAACATCACATTAAATAAATAAGTTGAATGCCTTTTTATACCTTAAATTGATCATCTCGATACTATTATGTAATAATATTTCCTAATTATAAAACAAAATTTTGATTGTTACTGTAGTTAGTATTTTTATCGAAATAATGAACGATAATTGTTTGTATTTTTTTCCCGCATTATTTGTTGTAGAATACGACCGGTTTCGCTCATATCCAGCATTACATACAGCTGGTATCTGACTGGTATACAGCACGGATCAATATTGCCAACGGCTGCCAATTAAATTTTGAAGTGAAAAAGTAAAACATAGTGTTAATTATGTCTGGTAAACATGTGATAATGGAATAGATATATAGAAAAGGGTTACAAAAATAAATTTAAATTTTCTTCTTGGAATTAAAAAAGCGAAAAGGATGGCCAAATGTCACTTTATCATGCATGTACAGAATAATGGAGAAAATAAGCTCGTTCGGCAGTTAAAAAAAATGACATTGGACAGATAACACATCGTATTGTTTAGTTTTGCCTGAAGCTTGATTTAATATTGATAACAAAGAATTTTAAGCCTCTATATCAGGTAAATTGTTAACTGGATTGAGACAAACAGGCATATTGCGATATTCAATTTTAAAACAAGTAGTTTTTTTATATTAACAACAAACAAAACTTTCAATTGAACAATGTTATGTTAACGTTAATATATATTTTGATTTTACAGGAATACACAAAGTAAAATAATTTTAAGCGGAACAATGTTGACGTTTTACAAAGTTGAATAGTCAGCTTTAAGAAATAACTGGTGCACAACTCAAGATGGCATGAAAAGTGGGCAAAATATACTTGTAGTGGTTTAAAGCTCGCAGAATTGGCGTGCTTACTATGTGCTGTGTGCTAACTATTTGGCGAAAACTTACTATTTTGCAACTTGGTAAATAGAGAAAGCTTTCCGCGAGCTTCTACTCATAAACTCAACGTTTCAAATGGCAACCAACAAACTACGCTTTCCTTTTACCAACTCTGCTCTTTTAATAAGCTTAAATCAACCGACACTTGTGCGCCTGCGCTGCACTTCACGTACGTCAAGCACTATTATACAAAATCTTGTATTTAGGTATAAATACAGAATTTAAAATCTTCTATATCCATAAAACGAAGCATAAAAATGCTTTCAATTGTATTCTAACGTGCCTACGCACACACGCGCGAGCATATATCGTCCCTTTAAGACAAAAAGTGGCAAACTAACATTTTTTGCAAAAAATAGTTATTCACTGCTAAGTATTCTTGTAAAGGTTTTCTATCAGTGCGAAAAGTGACAAAGTAACTTGTTCACATTAATTTTGACAGAAAAGCAAGCAGTGTAATCGAATTATGTGTTAATAGTGGATAACGCACTTGTCCAGTTTTAATTAAATATATTAAATATTGTTATATTTAAAAAAACAAATTTAGTTTGGGAAAAACTTCATTTGCTCATAACTAAAAATTATCACTTAGCCGCTTTTCCCTTTAAAGGGACGATAAATTGTATGGTCTCTTAGTTGACGCGGCCAATAAATGTTTGTTCAATTTTCCTGCGGTCAATAGTGTAATTCCTCGAATATAAAAATTCATGCATTATTTTTTAAAAATTGTTTTACGAATTTGTATCCAAAGGCTTAGATGACTTTATTATTTTAAACCACCCACACCCAATCTTTATATGATCCTAAAAATGAGGTGTAGAGAGAAATTATAGGTTAATTCCTTGAATGGAATTGCTGAAATACAAGTCTGTCAAAGTTAAATTCTCAAATGGCGATTGTTCGAATGATAAGTTCCTCGAAAAACCAATTACTCAATTCCAAATTGCTCGAAGTACAACGGTCATTTTCTAACCCCACTTTTACTCACATATTTACCCTGTTCAGTGATAAGCTTCGTTTAAAATAACGTACGTTGAGATATTAGCTAAATTGGAAACGGATTATTTTTGAAAATGCTTTGACGTTTAAATAACTGTGAGCACATAGCAGATGTCCTGCAGTATGTAAAGATTCTCTAAACATTCATGCAACTGGTCTTATTGCCTTATCGTGAATCTGCTGCCACTTTAATGTGAGAATATCGTTTTTTTTTATTTATTTCAATTTATTGCTTCATGACTTTCTCAACATAGTCTTTTCAATATCTTTAGACCATTATCATGTGTTGCCATTTGCTCACTCAATTTCATCGATTTATGAATATAAGATTTTTTTATAATTCAGTCCAACTGCAGTACCTATTTTTTTGTGACATTGCAGGTAAACTATTGTACATGAACAAATAAAAGCACGAGAGAATATTTTTACTAAAAAAATCAGCATGAAACATACTGAGGTCAGTAATGAATAAACTTTTAAATAGTATTCACATCTTTGATGTGCGAACCGAAAACGCTCACCAATCAAAAAAAAATAGTGACAAATGAGGTGGCTAGCTATTTTTAAATGCATTATGATTATGAAAACATTTTATAGTAGCTATGATAAAAAATACTATTTTCAATAATTTTTTAATCAAACTATACATTTTTCACTTAAACACGCACTCTATTGTAAGAATAAAACACTTTTTGTACTGATTCCACATTATTTATTAAACATCAGAACCAGTTCTTCCCTTGATGATATCAGTTGAGCATTGTTGGTTAAAGAAGCTCATTATGAGCGAATCCGGTCGAAGTCCTTAATAAATAATGGAAACTAAGTAAAAAAAAAGTGTTTTATATTTTACTAAACATCTCATTTTTTAAAATTCTTAACGCAGTAAAATTGTCTTTTATTTTTATATTGTTATTATACCTGGTGTAAGCCTTGGCTTCCGTTTACGACTCTTTCCACTTATTGTCATCCAGTCTGGTGGTTTTCCAATTTGGTGCCTTGAGCATACAACAGTCATCGACAACTCTCTCTAGCCTAGCCTATGAATGCTTGTTATGTTCAATAAATTCGGTGTTATTTTTTTGAAACTCAAAAGTTTGGAAAGGTTTTTTTACAATAAATAGAGTCTGAAATACCTCTTTAAAGAGGTATTAGACTTGAATAAAACAAACATAATAATCTTTTTAGCATACCATTATATACTGCTGATCGCTTAGCTCTCCTTTTATTATATACTTACGAACTATGTCTTGTTAAATTAATATAATGTTTTTATAACCAAACAAATAAAACTCAGCTATTTATCAATTTTTTGACCCGTAGCCACCGTCAGACCATACAATAAAATGGTGAGTTATTTGAAATCGAGCATTTAAGGATTTATATGGACATACCCATAACTTGGGAAAAAAATTCTCTCGCGAATGTATTCGATAAACAATCGGCCTAAAAACAACAAATATGTATACACTTAAATTTTCTTATTTCAATCTATTTACCGTCGATGATATCATACATCTATGCAAAAACGCCCTCAAATCATTCAAATTAGTGCAAGTCTTTTGTAATAAAATTTTCTGAAGAATAGATTGAAGTCAACGAATGAAGTTATAACCTTAAGTTGTTAATTAATTATAAAAGTATATTTTACTATCATATCTGGATTGAACAACTTTATTTTACGTCACAAAATATAGCTTTGATCATTTTATATAATAAGGGTTTAACATAATGGAAAAAGAGCTATCAATTATTAAAAAAAAAATAGTATAACCAATAATACAATGAATCTTGTATTTATTGCGAAGTACTTCTAAGCGTTTTATAAATCATGATTGATTTAAGTTGAATTTTTATATTAAGAATGCTTACTTTGAAAGACATTTAGATGAAGTTCGTTTAATCAATACTGTCTGCCGTTCTCGTAACTTCATTACTTGTTACCACAAATATCTGAATAACTAAATGCTGGCTGCCTCTTTATCAAACTTGTCAAAGGCGCAAAATTGGCGCAGGCGAAAAAGACATCCCTTGTAACCAGGAGGCATCATGTGTACGAGAGACGCGTAGATTGAGATGCTCAGATGCGGAGGAGATTTCAGATAAAAGAATGTGGGTGGGGGCCGGTGTTAGGAAAAAGGCTAGAAGCAAAACGAAGAGGGGTTAAACTCCTTCTTTAGTACTTTTCAAAGAAGCGGCGCCACGTGATTTAGAAGGGATTTAAACGCTCCAATAATATAAGGTTATTATTATTGCGGTGCGTTTGGATGACAGCCGGGTTGGCAAAGGAAGCCAAGATGCGATTTCAAGCACTAATGTAGCGGTATGTTCATTTTTTTGATACCTTTACCAGCACGCGAGATAACTACCTTGCTATAATTGGTTTCTGAATAAAAGTGGTGGACTGGTAATAATTACATTATTTTATGATAGTACAATTAAGATGTTTTGAGTTTTATATAAATATTTGGAAAATATTATATGTAAATTTGTTATAAAAAATAAAGTTATCATTTATAACTCTATTTTGCGGAGGTGTGGTAAGACAACGACTTATAACACTAATAAATCAAAAACGCTAGGCTTTCGAGAACAAGTAAAAAACCTTAAATTATTCTCTCCGAACTTTCCATCAGTGTAATAGCGCTACATTGCTGTAATAAAACTAGAGTATTTTTTTTAGCGGATGGTGAAGTTTTTTTTGTTATTTCTTTTGTGTGATGTATCAATATTATGACTTTTCAACGTGACATTACATTATTTTAGCACAGATGCAATATATGATTGATTATAATAGTTGCAGAGGTGTTTATATTTTTTATTCTTTCATACAAAAACGAAATTCATTTGAATAGTGATTAGATGTTTTTATAACTACTTCTCTGAATCTAAGCTACTAAAATTTTAAAACTAATGGAGTTTATCTCAACAGAAGTGTTTTCTACGAGAACTGCTTGTTACTCAGTTGCTCAACCTCTCTTTTTACAAAGAGAGTAGGGATAGAAGGATAGGGCTAGGACAGGATTAATGGTAAGCTAATCGCTCTCAATACGCCCCGTTCATAGGATAGGATGGGTGAGAGGGGGGAATTCAAGACATCACATATATCCATGCCTTTGAGCAGAAATTCATAAAATTTTAAAACTACCGATATATAAAAAAAATATCCATGTTCGCTCCCAATGTGGAGCATATGGCTTTCTAATGAAGGTGTCTCAACAGAAGTTTTTTCGACGAGAACTGTTTGTTACTCAGTCGCTCATCCTTACTTTTTTTTCAAAGTGAGTAGTAGGGAAAGAAGGATAAGACAAGAACAGGACTAGTTAGTGGTTGACCAATCGCTATTCCTACTCCCAGTAACTAAATTATCAGGAAGATGGGATGAGAAGAATAGATTTGAATTGACATCACAAACACCCAGTCTTCGATCACAACTTTGAATTGAATAATCCACTGTGATCTTATCGGGAATCGAAACCAGACCTGCGTGATCGGTAGAGCAAGCTCTAACCAACTGGGACACAGCAGACTACTAATATAAAAGGTACTAATTTTGAAAGCTATGTTTAAATGAAATTAAATTGAGTTATGATAGAACATTGGAAAAGTCTTACTCGACGAAGGAATAACTATTAATTTAGCAAGAAACTACGTTTGAAATATCGAAAACCGCTGTAATTATATCCGACCAACACCGTGTATAGTTTGTGATGGTGCTTAAAAACATCTTCTTGAGCACATATAATGACGTCACAATTAATTCGCAGGCACGTGCAATTATTTTGCACACGTTTGCGGATCACCGGAGATGTAAATAATTGTGTATTCATGTGAGCCGAACGAACGAGAAAGACGGAGAGGGTGGAGGTGGACGTAATACACATACTCTTTCGCGCATGTTCAACTATTGGTTTGTGAGTTTTAAAAAATAAATGATTTTCATTGTTTGTAAAAAGTTTGAGTCAAAATTATTAGATCAAAGGTATACTTAGGTTTATAAAGGTTTATTTAAAAACGAATGATTCCTAAACGTAGACAACTAATCTTCCTTCATCTAGTTATTGGTCTTACTTCATTTTGTATTAAAAACCCTGTGTTGATTTTTATTTTGTATGTTGATAATGCTCACAATGCGCGAATCCATTTCTTATCTTTAATTAAATAATGTGAAATTAGTCTTTTTTTATTAGGGTAAAAATATTAACGTATTTAGTTCTACAGTTTTTTTATATTTATGAGCTGATAGCTATTTCGGCTTTCGCCATTGAATTAAGATGTTAGAGAGAATAAAATGATGCATTGTGTATCTCTTCGAAGCCAGTATATATAGCTGCGAAAAATTGTAAGTTTAAGCATAGTTCTGACGATGGCGAAAGCCGAAATAGCTATTAACTCATAAATATATAAAAAAAACTGTAGAACTTAATACGTTTATATTTTTAGTATATTATAATGGAGTTCTACCAAGTAAATGCCAAATCAATACATAGTCTTTTTTATTTAATGCCGTCTCATCAAAAATTGACAGTGTGTGAAAGTGAGTTTTGTTGCAATAAATGAATAGACCACACATTATGTATTTATTTATTTACTGTTCAAAATTAAAATTATAGTACATGACATAACAGCTGACGCCAATTCGCCATGTACTTGACAAATATAAAGAGACAAAATATAAAATAACACTACATAATACATCAAAATCAAGAAATAAAGTAGTAAAATTTAACAAACAGTTCACAAATACTATCACTAAAAATGTCCACTTCTCTAGGCAATGAGTTGATCAATCGAACGGCCCTAGGAACTGGTGACTCATACCTCCTAAAAATTATATCAAATACAAAAAATAAGAAACGAAAATAAGTATTACAAAAAATCTAAAAGATTGAGAGAGTAGATTTGGCGATATTCTATCTGAACGGTAAAAAATTATGTGTACAAAATTTGTTTTTTTTAACGTTATTATTCGTTCTTCGTAAATGAGACTAAGAGAGAGCCGTTGAAATATTTATCTCGACTTACTATTTTTCCCCAGTGACGTAAATAATATTAAATTCGTTTAAAACCAGTTTTGAGCGCTCGCTTAGGGTCATTTTAATGCAGGTCGTCGTTAGTTATGCCGACAAATGCATGCGAGCTAAGGTTGTCAAGCTCTGTTAGTGAGACGGGACAAGGGCTTGCATATAAATCACGTAGATGTCGCATTTTATGTATGGCAAATAGAAAATTGGAAATCTTCTTGGAAATAAATTATCTTGAATAATGCCTACTTTCGTATTTACGTACACAAAGCAGAATTTATTATGTTGCAGAAGTTACTCATACTAATGCTCTTGTAAATAGATATCTCATTGTGTTACATGTCTTGTTACGTCAAATCACAATGAAAGCGTAAAAGCAAAGCATTTACATATAGCTCACATAACTCGATGAAGATTATTAAGAAAAAAAATATATTTATACGGTATTGTCAACAATGAAATTTGTTTATTCATTATACACATTCATAATAATATGTTGCTAGATTTCTATGCTAATAAAAACACAATAATCCTTTGTACTTCATTCCACTTTATTTAATATGTCAGGACCGATTTCGCTCATTGCGAGCATTGTCAACTGATAAGAAATATAATTTAACAATGCTATTTATACAAAATTGAAAATATGTTGGTGTGTTGAACATTTTAATTTTGTGTTATTTTAGAATCACTTTAATGTAATTGGCAATTTCTTTTCAATGCCAATTGTTGTGTATAACTTTTCAATTTTGTATAAATAGCATTGTTAAATTATATTTCTTATCAGTTGACAATGCTCGCAATGAGCGAAACCGGTCCTGACATATTAAATAAAGTGGAACGGAGTACAAAGGATTATTGTGTTTTTATTAATATAATGCCTTTCCACCAAGTATTGACAGTGAACACCCTAAAAGAGATTTCTATGCGTTGACAAATTAAAAATTAAAGCGTAGAGCCATAGCATGCTGTCAGTTCCTTATTAGTTAATTCAGAGAGCGCTTTTAGGGTGTTCACTGTTAAAACTTAGTGGAAAGGCATTTTATTAAAATATATATATATATTCATTTTTATTAGTGCTCACTTTTACTTATTAAGATCAGGACCGGTATCCCTCATGAGGCACATTATCAACTGATGCATAATCAGTTGATAATGCTCGTCATGAGCGTTAAGTAGGCATTAGTACAAATGTATATTTTATTTTTTGATTAGCTTAGAAAAGTTTTTGAAAGATTAAAAGATAATGTTTAAAAATTACTAGTTGCTATTGTTGTTATTAGCAGTTGACTGATACTCCCACCCATTCCTCGGTTAAGATGAAGTCTGGTTAGAGAAAGATAATATTTTAAAAATAATTCATACATTTGGACTCAGATCCATAAATGGATGGAATGGTTAGACTTATGTCAATTGAAAATGAATGAAACGTTGTTGCTGATGATGAGTAGTATGTTTACAAAAGATTGAACGGTTCAATTGAATCGAAGTAAAATTGCTTTTTAATGAATATTACTAAAGCTTTTGAATTTTCGTTACAACGCACTTTATAAAATATAATATTAGGTGCCAAATTTTGCTGAAAGAGAATTTATTTGAGTCTTAGTTATAAATTTAATAATAACTACGGGTATTAAATTTGTAACTGTTAATTAAAGCGTAAGCCGAAATATTTGAAAGCGTGTGACCGACAAGTTGATTTGTTTGGTTTGAAGAAACTAACTAAATTCAACATTCGCTAAGTAATTTCTGTAATTGATTCAAAGAAAATAATTGTTTTTGGGCACTGAGAAATTCAAATCGTAAACTGTGTGAAGTAAAATAAACGAACATAACGCCCCAGAAGTAATAATTTTTCTAAATTTGCAAATTGCTTGCGACAAAATTTGTACAATTTATTGGAATAACACAAATACCTTAAAATATAAACAAATATAACTACCATAACTATAAGACAGAATGAAATATTTAAATAATTTTCAAAGAATAAACTTTTTTAAGTTTTTTAACAGCAAAATTAAGCATCGTCGAATGAACACATTTTTTATAGTTTAACCAATCTGACCAAACGTGTTTCAAAATGTATTATTCTTTCCAAATTTCATTTACTTGGAGTAATAAGTAGAACTGTGAAGCCGGGGTCGTCAAGTCAAGGTTTTTTGAGTGCTTCGGAGTCGTAGTCGAGCCATTTGAAAATGTCGGAGTCGGAATCAAAGTTATCCTTTTTTTTATTAGTCCATTACTTTGGTAATATATATATATATACGTATTAAATTTGAATTGCTTAAATTGTGTACATTCACATAAGTTTTGTCACTAACGACCCGGGTTTCGCTTTCCGGCATCTTCAGGCGTTCAAGTGCACGGATGAACTTTAACTGACAGTACTGACTAGGTGACTGGGTCAATTCAAGTTCATACGTGCACTTGAACGCCTGAATATGCCGAAAGGAAAAACCCGGGTCGTTAGTGACAACACTTGTGTGAATGTACATAGTTTGAATCATTCAAATTTAATATTGAAATTCCATCTTCCGTCGAAATCTTAAATATATATGCATATTTAAACGATTATAAAAGTAAAATATCGTACATTCTTTATTTATTTTACCAAAATTTCATAAAATGATCAAATTTTAAAATTGCTGGCGATGTTCTTGACACGTCAAAAAATATTTTATTTTTTTTGATAAAAACCTTCCCGCCAATAATTTGGCAGTTGACACTTTAAAAAATTCTCGATGATAGCAGATAATGCGATATGGTTAGTGTGACCATACGTCCCGTTTTCAACGGTACAGTTTTCAGGCGGGGCATTTTAGTTTTGCTATAAGTATGCTGTATAATATTATTTTACTTTTTGTACACAGGTTAAGTGCAATCGACATGGAATCTTCAGAACCATGTGCTTGATACCTTCTTTGCGAAGCTAGAATTTGACAATACATTCTATTAAATAATAATACATGAATGAGTGCACGCCTATAAGATGCCTCATATATATTTACCTGAGCATTGAAAGGTGACGAATTGCTAGCAATTCGGACGAGTGCTGGGGATCAGTAATTGTGGAATAGAGGTGCAGTACTAGAAACCTTTTTGTAATCCCGGGATCAACAATTTTTTCAATCCCGGGATTGAACATTCAACATAAAATCGTGTCATTAAAATTGAGATTTGGGATTAAGAAATATTTTCTCGGTGATTTTGAAATCCTGGAATTTTTCAAACAATCTTTTGACGATTTGAATAACCCAGGAATATTGTTTAGTTCTTCTCGGAATTTCAAATTCAAAATTCCAGGAATTTACGGACTTCCAGGAATTGCAATTTCTAAAAAACCCGAAATTTACGGAATCCCCAAAATTTTGAAGCTTCTTTTTTTACCTCTCGCTCAACATTTTCTAATTTTCTCAAACCCAAAATCCCGGGATTCGTACTGTTACAATTCCAGGATTTCGGGATCGTAGAATTATACGGCATCCCGGAATTGGAGGCCCTATGCAGTACTGAGAGAAGTGAACAGCATTGATTAAGACGGCTACACGCACAGTCTGTAGCGCTAGAGAAGAAGAAGAAGATTCGTTAATTATTTTAGATTTAATGTTGAATATCCTGCGTATTAAAAATATACCGTCGTTTCTTTCTATAAATGTGTAGTGAAATAAAATATATAGAAAAATATTGACGACTTTCGCATTTGACCATGGCTGTAAACTTTTTATTACTGGCATTTAAATGATGTTTTAAAGTTGAAAACTTAAAGAAAACGTTGAAATAACAAAAGCTTCATAAATATTTAACGCTTTCGAGAAAATTTTAAAGCCCGGCAAAGTACATAGTATTTCAAGTTTTCTGCAAAATATTTTTATGTTAACGAATCAAAATAATACCGAAAACTTTTCATACTTACTTGAATCAGAGTAATAAAGGGGTTGTTTGTAACAGAGTGCCCGGCAAAGATGTCTCCCAAAATGCTTTAATTATTTCAATCTGTAGTTATGTTTGTTTTATCAGTGTGAATACAAAATGCCTCGTTTGTTTATTTATTTTCAGCTTTATTAATACTATAATATAGGCGAAGTCCAGGACGGATCTTGTTGACAAGTAGTATACGCTTATCAATGTTCAAATCCCTAAAAGAATTGTTGATTATTTTATTAAACTTGGGTCGAAGCGTATGGACGTGTGACATGCTAAAATTCTCTCTCAATTAACCACTAGGGCTTATACAAAAACCGACTTTTGATAAAACCGGTTTTCAATTGTCAATATTGCTCAAAAACCGGTTTTATCCTGATGCAAAATGCCATTGAAATAGCGAAAAAAAGTTTAAAATTATTTTTTATTTTCTTTATTTATATACATGATATACACAACAAGAACTTATTTCGAGTTACTCTTCAGAGAATTTGATTTAAGAAAACAAAAAGCGTCCACTGATCGGTCACTTAGTGATGATTTAATCGAGCCGCATTTCTAGATTGTAAATAATAGTAGTATGTATACGTTATATACTGAATATTAGACTATCACGCTATAATAATTTGAGATCCGTCACGAAAAATAATGACGTTGACCGCTGCGCCATAGAACTGACTAAGTTTAATTAAAAATATGTTGAATATCTTTTTAGGTCGTATTTTTCCGGTTAGAATTTATATTACATTGGTCAGAATTTATATTAAATGGTCATAATAAATATAAGTCAGTGTAAATATTCATAATTTCAATAAAATAAAAAAAAACCTTAGCTAACCTAACCAAAATGGTTATACAATATTCTGACAGTACAATATTTGAATTCTGATCGTTCATATTTTTATTCTGACCAAAAAATGATTTTAATTCTAACTATTTAATTTGTTGCATATCCTTTTTGAGTCACCGTGTCACAGTCTACTATGAAATGAGAATACTTGCTTACGCAATAGTTTAGAGAAATAAAACAATTGAGCAATAAAATAAAAGAGAGATATCGTCCAACGTAGAAGAGAGAACAAAATGGAGCCGAAAAGAGTGCCTTGAATTTTGTTGTTTACCGCTCCCGCGGAAAATGAACTACGTGCATGATGTTTATCTGTGAAACTATAAATTTTCAACAGTTTGATTTATTTTTATCGTCCACTTCGGAACGATTGCAGGCGAGGTGGGTATTTCTTTCTCCTCGCTACTTTTGGAGTGCGACCAAAATGCGCAGAGCTTCGGCTACTTAACATGAGAAGTCAACGACGAAAGAGAACGAAGGTTCGAATAAGAAATGCAAATTTTCGTACATGGTGTATAATGCAATTGCTAAACTATTCACATATTGTCAAATAATATTACATTTGGTTGCATATTGGTATTTTCGGCAGTAGTGGTAGCGAGTTAGCTGCGCGGGACAATCCAACGAATGCGCGGCATAATTTGTCACATTTGATATAAAAAAGTGTTTTTTTTTGCTTTGAATTGCATAGTAAAAAAATAGGCATCATTTGATTATTTATATTTTATGAATTTATTATAAATTTTCTAGTGTTCACGTCGTTGCTTACAACTAATCCGCATAGTATACACTTTACTTAAATCAATACCTTGTTTTGATGATAGGATTCTAGTTGAATTATCGAAATTTCTATTTTATATTATCAATTAGGATCATTTCAATTAAAAACTAAATTATTTAAATAGTTGTATTGGAGTGCGCGCCAACCCAGAATGAGTGCGCGGGGATTTTCAAACAGCTGTGCGGTCGCGCAGCTTAGGCGGAACGTTGGTGGTAGTGTATCCACACCAATATGCGCTAAATATCTTGAATATGAATTGCCTGTTAAAGATTCTGACAATAAAAATAGAATTTATACAATTAGTACATTTAGAATGTAGACTATCTGGTAAAAACAGACTTTTTACTATGTCCACTACCAATTTAAAGAATACAAGTTTTTAATATTGGTTATTTTAACAAAAGTTTTCTACGGTAACTGATATTTACTCTCGTTGTTGAATTCATAGACATCATATGTCTTTTAACACTAATCCGTTAATCGATTAATACATTGATTTATGAAAGTATTCGTGCTGGTACTCAAACTCAAACTGAAGACAATGGCGTTGATAAATCTGAAAAATTAAGCTTCACTTATATAATCAGAATTGTATTTATTAAAAACTTCTTTTATACCAGTAATGTTTAACCTTATCAAATATTTGCATAATGAAGAATTAGGAAAGTATTTTGAAATTTAATATTCGATGCTAACTATTGATATTTGGTCTGAAGTAATTTGGATTTTTAGGTATTCATTGATTAGGTAAAAGACAGATACATGTTTCGTCAATTCTTCTCGCAGTAATGAAGAAGCGTTGGCGTCGGTTTGAAGACGTGCTTCAGATGCCTTCGGGAGCTTCAACCCTGCTGACTGCTTTTTCTAACGAGTGAATCCGACTAATACGATATGAAGGACTATCCATGGAAATTAAGTATTTTAGCACGCCATGAACGAAAACAGTGGTTGACGGTCCATATGAAATTTCTATGGTAAAATGTTTTAAAAAGCAAGCGGATACAGCATACCTTATATTTATTTTTTTGTATACAATTTTATAACTTAAACTTAAATAAAACAACTTGAATAGGCATTCGATAGGAAGACTATCATTCCGGTGAAATATTAACGATTTTGAAAACGAAACGGTAAAATATCAATTGGCTATCAACAATCCGTGACCTGGTCTTATCTTTATAGTCTATGCATGGCAAAAGTATGCCTTGTTTACAACCTTACGAACCTTACTTATGGTGTAACGAATTACACTAATAATTCACCATTAGGATTAGTGGTTAACTAATTGCTCTCACTACGCCCAGTTATCAAAGGAACAGAATAGTGGGAGAGAATCACTGTCAATACTTGATGGAAAGATATTCAAAAAATAAAATATTCCCGCTTCTATTTGGTAATATTATCAACATCAGCTGATAATGCTCGACATGAGCAAAAATCGTCCTGATCTTATTAAATAAAAGTTGGAATTAGTACAAATGTGTATTTTATTTTGTGAACACTATTAATTGCTTTAATTATTCCTAATAATGTTTTCATTCATTTATTTTATATTTTATTTTCAATTGTAACAATTCCGTAGATTTCTAAGCGTCCAAGGCGCGAAGTTTTGATGTCGTAAAAGCTCTGCGAAAGCTTGAGGCCAATTCTATACGGGCGCATAAAATGCGTATCAACCTCGAGACATCGTAAGTAATTTTATAGACCAGCGCTGTTAACACATCTGGAAGCGTCAAAATCTTCTAAGAGGGCAACACTGACGGTGATGTTATACAATAATCGCTAACATCGCTCGTTGCTATAGTTACGTATACTGCATATTATGGACATGTCCAACTGTCACTGATGACTTACATATAGCTGTCCTATAATTATCATTAAGAATGTTGTAATATAAATTGTTGTAATGTCACTTGCTGTGGCTCAGTTGGTTAGAGCTTGCTATACTTATCACGCAGGTCTGGGTTCAATCCATGGTAAGATCACAGTGAATTTGAGAATTATTTAATTTAAAGTCGTGGTCGAAGACTGGGAGTTTGTGATGTAAATTCACATTATTTTCTCTCCTCCCATCTTTCTGATCCTCAAATAACAGGGTGTAACAATAGCGATTAGTTTACCACTAGTCCTGTTCTAGCCTTATCCTTCATTCCACACACTTTGAAAAAAAAGTGAAGTTAGGCGACTGAGTAACAAACAGCTCTCGCAGAAAAAACTTCTGTTGTGATACCTCCATAAGGAGACCATATGCTCCACATTGGGAGATGACATGGATAAAAACAAATTCTTCCTCAAAATATTATTTTAGTAACTCTAGTAAAAGAGTGTTTTATTCTTGATCTTTAATCAAAAATATTTCATTTGATTGCGATTGTCTTGAAAATAAGTTTGTAATTAATAAAAGTAAAATTATTTTGATATAAATACGACGGAATGATAATCACGTTTTCGATGTATTCGGCGATAACTTTGTGGAAGTTCATTTTAATATAAAATAAATATTTTATATTATACTCACGTTTTTTAAACATCGTCATTACATATATAGAATCACTTACTCGTTAAATCTGCGCTATGGTAGTAAAAATGTTTAAATAAGTTTAGTTTTAGTTTTTTGGTAGTGAAGGTGTTGAGCGTTTTAATAGTAAGGTAGGAAATGCTCATTAAAACTGGTTTGCTTTCCCAGGTAGGTCGCATGAAACTTCAGTGCAAATGTGGATTGTGGATATACGATATATATGTACTCGCGTCAGTTGAACATATATGCTAAATACATTTCTCGGTAACGACATCTCCTGAGGATATATCAACTTGACGAGCTTTTAACTGAGACATCAACCTTTCATCTTGTTATATTATATATAAATGAAGACATAGTTACCAAAAGCATAGATATACGATATCAGTGACAAGGAAAATCTTACATAACATTTAATAATAAAACAAATAAGAATATGTATCGACAAACCAATATATTGCATATAAAACCCCTTATTTCTAGTCCTATGGAGCAGCGGTTAGTGTTGTGAGCGTCCGTGTCGGATCTCACGGGTTCGAGTCCCAGTAGGAATTGTATTTTTTTGACCAATTTATCGACTTTTTTCGAAGGCATGGGTGTTTTTGAAGTCTAAAAATTCCCTTCCATTCTTCCGATTATTTGATAACTAAACATAGTGATAGCATTTAGCTAACCACTAGTCCTGTCCTAGCCTTATTATACTATCTCTACTACTCTCTTTAAAAAAGAGAGATTGAGCGACTGAGTAACAAATAGTTATAGAGGCCATATGCTACACACTGGGAGCAGACATGGATTTAAAAAAAAATCGACAAACAAAAATATATAAATAAAATATATTTTTTTAAAAAATCAGCTGTTATACTCATGTTTACTAAACAAGTTTTCTTAAAAAAATTGTAAGACAGTGTTAAGTCATTACCAATATTGTACAATTAACATTATAATGCATCTTATGAATGTTAATTTCAATTAAGCCAGTTTGAAATCAAACGACACTGAGGAATCATTTAACGATAAATCGAGAAATAGGCTAATTGTTGACTTAATTCATTTTCAATCAAAAAAATAAATTACACCCAGGCTTGTATAAAAAATAAAATAATAATTATGTAAAAGTTTACACGTATTATGTTATGTATGACGTCCTACAATGTATTAATGAAATGGTTTTAATTACATTGAATAAATATTTGAGGGGTCAATTAATTTATATTTTCTACAAATATAGCAAAGCTTTTGTTACGTTCGGTAGGTGAGATTAAAAAATAATATTTTTTGTTGTTAAAAATGTTGGTTCATGTTATATGATCAGACACTCTACAATAATTTTATTACAGATGTAAGGTCGACGAAACAATGTCACGAAAAACCGTTTTTCCCAGGTAATACAAAGTGAAAAGCTCAAAATAAAAATAGGCGAACGATGTAAGATCTAATTATTTATCCCGTATCTAAAGGGTTTATCACATTCTGCGCACACTTCCAGTTCTGTCCCGTCGTGCAAATACATCTCCAGGCAGTAAAGTACAATCTGCACGGATAAAAGTAGTGAATACAAACATTTCATAACTGTTAAATTTCGACTAACTATTACATTATAATATGCATCATAATTTTTCAGTTAGATTAAACACTGATCAATTCTTAGAAAATTCATTTTTTATTAGATAAATATTTGGTTCAACGAGATTTATATTGTTGACGTTTATTTAACTATTTTTTGTTTCGGTATTTTGATTGCGTATATTTATTAGATTATAAACAAGTTCCCAGATAATTTTTTTGACATAAAAACATATTTATTGCAATATTGGCTCAGTTTTCTTACATACATTTATTACGCGACTTTTTGCTTAATATTTGTTTTGAGTATTATCTATTGAGTTTATTTTATAAATATACAATGATTATTCTTTTAATGTTATATATACTTGAATGGATAAATTACTCTACAGATATTTTTCATTGTAACGACATTCTTTTGTACAATACCTACATATGTTGTCAACTATAATGAAAAATATAGTCAGACTTTATGTCTGAGAATGGGCATTCTAGAAACCATGCAAAGATTTATTTTATTCTTATAACATGTAAAATGTGAAAAATCGTTAAATAACAATATTTTATGTTTTATGCGTTGGTTTTTGCAATAATATATAATTTCCAAAGATATGTATTTTATATAATAAGTACTACAGTTTAAGCTAAGAAGAGATATTTAGTACCTACTCAAAAAAGTAACAAAAAATATATTTACCTACCAAGAAAAGAACAAACAGATTTTATAAGAAATAATATACATTTCTAACGAAAATTGAAGCTTTTTTGAAGAAATTACAACTTCATATAATTGTTTTGAAGGTGTGAACTATAAATTCTTGAAGAAAAAGCATTATTATTATATGAATAAATGTTACAGTTAATGTGTGTCACGGTCAATCTAAAAATTAACTTGTCAATTAATACATTGTCTATTTTAGCCAACTGCAGTATACACAAGAGAAAAAATGAACAATTTTACTAGTCATTGACTATATTAACTGCACAGACGTGGTTAAATTATTCAATTAATATTTTTTTTTGTAGTCGTTCTCGCCCTCTTTAAATTCAACATATCTTACCTAACCTTACATAAGGCTAAGCCGTAATTTCTACTTTGACTAGCGCTTGTAAGTATACTAATGTAACCTAAATCTTAATTTTATTTCTACTCTCTCTTGTGATATTCGGTCAGCTTACATTTTATTGACTAGTCAAAGTGAATGTGAATTGTCATAGTTTAATGCGACAACTAAGTCCAGAAATGGGCTGTAGTGGACTCGGAAGGGCTCGCGCGAGCTCCTCGTTAAATTTCACTAAGGCCGGCGAGCCCCTTCAGTTCAAAAAATTTCAGATCTAATTAATACATAGCTGTAATTTCTGACATATATACACAGTAGTACATTTTTAGCCATTTACATTCAAAAGTTTACGGTAAATTTCATATTGTTACATATTGTAAGTTTATTAAGTAAATATTACATATAATTAATTGTATAGGAAATTTTAAAAATTCGCTCCTTCCCCAGAACACCAAGAATTGCTTGGAGATTAAGCGAGCCCCTTGTTAATGTATTGGCAGCCCATCTATGACTAAATCTGCTAGTTGGAGCATGCATTGATGAGATTTAACACTTTAGCTGTGACATATACATTTAATCAATCAAGACAGTTCATTTTATTTTTGCTTCTGGCTTCATGAATAATAATGCAATATCCGCATGCCACTTGTTGACAAGATCACCTTTGGGATATTTGTGTGTAGAGTTTACTCTGAAGCGGCACACAACCACCTTTATTAAGACATTCCACAGCAAGGTTTTGCTGGGGAGAATACTTGGCGCCGTTATTTATCACCTGGGGGCTTAATTAAAATTAATTCGTGCATACATTTAATTGTTTCCGTCAAGCGCCGACAGAATGCGCTGCCCGACGACGAAATATAACAACGAATTATTATTATCCTGCAGCGCTGTTGGATAGATACATACCTTCATCAAACGTGCACTTCTGTGTGCAATTTGATGAGTACGTTAAGTTTACTTCACTTTACCTTTAGTTGACCAGTTGGTAAGTTGTTTGGTCGCATTTTCCAGAAGGGATGGATACACCGAAAATTCGGATTATTTTGTCGTGCTCGTAGCTACGAATATGTTTCACTGTTCTGAGAATAGTTTTATGGCACAGTTGTTTTTGAAATATTATTTTTAGTACATAAACAATATAAAGAGTCGTTCGGAATTTTTAATAATTGAATATAAGCTTCGAAATTGTCACATAAAATTCGTAACTGCAATAGATAACATATCTCTTTTTTGATCAGAGTTTTTCTCAGGACAACAACGATTCTTTCACTGCTTTAACGTAAGCTTATCAAACTTTATTTTTAGAGATGGTGAGAAGGTAGAATGAATATTGGCTATTTATTCTGTTTTGTATCAGATGAATGAACTCATCACATTTATTGATAATTTCATAAACAAATTGAAATTCAATTTATGTGAATGTAAATTTGACGAGCGAAATGAAAATATAAGGGACTTTATTATTTGACTAAGACACAGGTGCAAATGTAACAATTAAATATGCATTATAAGACTTTTGGAATGTTTGTTTTATTTTTGTTAGTTTAGGTAGGTCAAATTTAAAAAAGCCTAAAACTGTTTATTGTTTAATTATATGCTAGTGAAATAATGATATAAACATACTTATTTAGTAGCGTAACTGTACTTTTGTAAATGTGTTTGCATGTCTTCAAATACACAATGCCCCCTCTACTTAGTTTTATATCTATATTAACGACTTGAAAATCTCTTAAGATAATAAATAAAATTAATTATAAAAGGAAGAAACTAAACATTTTTTATGGCACCGGAGTCATGTAAGAAAAATGTCATGTCACGAAGATTTATGAAGTAGTTTGTAAAGCTTTTCAGAAAGTCCTTCAATTTAATCCACTCGCATTCGTTGTTAGCAGACATGGCGTTAGATCTAGTCGTTAAAATTCGTTAATTTCGACGTTATCGCACGGAATCCCGCCGACAAATAGAAGAAAGCTTTAATTAAAGCACCAGGCAATTAAGCATTCCAGAATCTAAGTCTTACATTGCAACATGCCACGGCGAAAAGGGATGATATTATCTTGCTTCGGAGATGCCGATATGCTGTACACAACTAAGGTTATGTTCAACGCTCTTACTAGCAGAAATTTTAGTTGAGTCAGACGGATATACCACCTCTGTGTAATTTATTGCTACCGCCCTTAAACCGTGAAGAAAAACCTTATTTATGATCTGATACGATTTTTTAACATCCTTTTTGCATTAGGAATTATAATATGGGGTGGTTGTGATTACTCCAACTAATATCATTAAGAAAAGCAAACAAATTAAATACACATATATTTTTTTCTGGGTCGATAATTGAACAATTCAAGTCAAGGATTCAAATTATGAATTTAAAATTTAAAATTACAAAAAAAAAACAATTATGTTATACCAGTCAATCCTGATTGTTAATATAACTAAATTTATTTGGTAAATTTAACCAATAATTAAATGCGCTGTACAATTCAAAGCTATTTTTAAATCTATCAAATCGTAAAATTTGTAACTCAAATAAATCAACTAAATCAATATTTCATAATTTCAACACTAAATGAAAATACGCTCGACACACAATTCATGTATATTATTTACATGCATAACAATATAGAATCTCTTTACATTATGTTTACATAGAACGTAGAAAAATAATCAGTATCTTTAAAAAAATGATACTTCTAACCTAAAATTGAAAACAAAAAAATGACCTAGTTTATTTTTAAGCCAATGAGCTGTCTAGACATTTTTTTATTAAACCCCTTTATTTAATAAGAAAACTGAAGATAATTCTTCTTAAAGGTAAAACAATATTAAAAGAAGCTTGCTTGTTCCAATTTGAGAATTCATCAAACGATGATAACCAATCTCTGAAATATATTTATATCCTTTAAGATTATATTTCTTGAAGTATTATTATTTCATTTCGATAAATCAGCAATTTATAATTTTTGACATAATTAGAGTACTTTTAGGGTGTTCACTGTCAATACTTGGTGGAAAGGCATTATATTAATAAAAACAATAATCCTTTGTACTTCATTCCACTTTATTTAATATGTCAGGACCGGTTTCGCTCATTGCGAGCATTGTCAACTGATAAGAAATATAATTTAACAATGCTATTTATACAAAATTGAAAAGTTATACACAACAGTTGGCATTGAAAAGAAATTGCCAATTACATTAAAGTGATTCTAAAATAACACAAAATTAAAATGTTCAACACAACTAACATATAATTAAAAAGTCATCCCAGATTCATAAATTCAGAATGCGATTGAAAGTAATTACAAACATAATTAAAATTTGGGAAATTTTTGACAAAGTGATAAAATGTTACAATAATAAAGTGAATATGCTTAATGATAGTTTTATGTTTTCCCCGCTTCCAAGTAGTTGGTGTGTTCATTCATCACTTAAACAAAATCGACAGCCAGGAAGATTCTGAAAAACAAATTTTTCAAAGACCATATCAATTCTAACAAAAGAAATCTATATTTATTTTATTTTATTTTTTAATTTATATAAAAGAATAGTTAACAAGGGCTAATGCAATGGATAAAGTAACGGGGAACTAGCAAAAATTATTTGATCGTTTAAAAGATCTGAATCAGGTAAAAATTTGAATCTATTGATTTCTAGGATTTCTTGCTTGTCTAGTTTGACAGACTTGTTATTTAAATGTAGAACTTTAAAGTTTCTACCAATATCGAAAGTGTGTTTATTTTGAAACAGATGGTTTCCAAATGAAGACTGTTCATCCCCTTTCTTAGCACAATTCAAATGCTCTTTGATTCTAATATTAAACGATCTACCCGTTTGACCAATATATTTGGCGTTACAGGAGTCGCAATTGAGTAAATAAATACCGCTTTGGTTCAAAAAGTTTAATTTATCTTTAGAATTAACTAAAACACGACTCAAGTTGAGTGTGTTATAAAAGGTTACATTAAATTTATTTCTATCAATTTTCCTAGCGATTTTTTCTGTAACTCTACCCAAGTAATTTAATTTAACCCACTGTTTTATAACAACAGGTTTATCCAACACCAGGCCAGAGCTAACATTTAAGAGTGCAAGTTTTTTAGTTTTTTTAAATAAAAGACGATCTATTATATCCGTAGCATAACCATTGTTAACTGCTATTTGTTTAATGGTCTCTAATTCTAAATCAAAATTTGCTTTAGTCATCGGAATCATTAGAAGTCGATGAATAAAACAATGAAAGGAGGCTAATTTATGTGAAATATGGTGTCTAGAAGAACTACTAATAATATTGTCGCTGTAAGTCGTTTTCCTAAAAATTTTGAAAGTATGACGATTATTTACTATTTCAATTGTTAAATCTAAAAAGTTGATTTTATTTACACCCAACTCCATGGTGAATTGGATATATTGATTAATGTTATTGATATTATTTAAAAACTGGGAGAGTTGTCTCTCAGTGCCACCCCAAAGAACTAAAATATCATCTACGTACCTGTACCAGTAGATGACATTACTAAAAAGATCTAAATTGCAAATTTTAGATTCTAAAAAATCCATGAAAAAATCAGCTAAAATGGGAGACAGCGGACTTCCCATTGCTAGTCCATTCAACTGTTGATAGATTTTATCGTTAAATTTAAAAAAGTTTTGATCGATACAACAGTTCACTATAGATTTAATATCTCTAGTTAGTAAGGGATTTAAATTTTTTCTATCTATGAAATCTAAAAATGCTATTTTTAAATCCGGTATTGGGACACTCGTAAATAAACTAACTATGTCGAAAGAAACAAGTTTTGAATTTACTGGCACTTTAATGTCTTTAATTTTTTCTACTAATTCAATTGAGTTTTTAATACTAAATTTAGGACTGAAATCTAATTTATGTCACACCTAATTCACGTCTAATTTATGAACACACCAACTACTTGGAAGCGGGGAAAACATAAAACTATCATTAAGCATATTCACTTTATTATTGTAACATTTTATCACTTTGTCAAAAATTTCCCAAATTTTAATTATGTTTGTAATTACTTTCAATCGCATTCTGAATTTATGAATCTGGGATGACTTTTTAATTATATGTTAGTTGTGTTGAACATTTTAATTTTGTGTTATTTTAGAATCACTTTAATGTAATTGGCAATTTCTTTTCAATGCCAACTGTTGTGTATAACTTTTCAATTTTGTATAAATAGCATTGTTAAATTATATTTCTTATCAGTTGACAATGCTCGCAATGAGCGAAACCGGTCCTGACATATTAAATAAAGTGGAATGAAGTACAAAGGATTATTGTTTTTATTAATATAATTAGAGTAATTCAATGTATTTATAATACATAAAAGAAATATAATTCTTTTTAAATATTTGTATGCATTCTTTTTAAATAAACTGATTTTGCGTAACTGTGAAAAAAAAATTTGCAACAAATGTGAAAAAAAAGAAATAAGGTTGTTTTTTATGAATAAATTGACTACCATAGCTTGCCCCTTTAGCTAATGTATTATTTTTTGTTTATTATGTTTAAGTATTTTTTTTATAAATGAATGATTGAAATATTGTTTAGCATGATAAATTTTCCATTGTTATATAACAATGAAATAGTTATTTCAAACGTACTCTCTGTTATAAAAAATAAATAATAATATGAAACTATTAACACGCATTTATTTAAGAAATGATTAAAAAAAACCTGTTAATATGCCTTTTGATAAAAATGAAAATGTTTTCATAATGATAAAACCCAGAATAGCATAATATAGCGAAATAAAAAAAAGTAGGCTACGTTTAGTAATGATGAAAGTATTATAGTATATTGAATATGTTCCACTACATTGATCGTACTTGGATACTCTATTTGTATTTCTCTTCACTATTCACAATTTTTCGTTCCTGTATTATTTGAATAAAAATATAATAATGAAAATCAGTTGGATCCTATGTGAATGATCTGTCTGCTTTTGCAAATTGCTGTTATTATTCACGTTCGTTAAACGTATTTGTGTAATATTATAGGAATGTATGTATTGTTTGAAGCGCTGTAATTTGTAAGCAATAAACTATAATAATTGTAGAATTTATTGTGACGTCGTGGTCATTTATCATTGAGCGCGTCGTGCCGCGTTCCAGGCGTCGGCGTCCAATAAAAAGCTCTTTCCCAGCGTCGCTAACGATGCGCTAATTATTCGCGGATCCAAATTATATATTATTGCCGCAATCAAATTTGGGCTCGGGTTCCGCATTACGACTGCGCTCCCGTTTAGATTACCTAGCGGAGCCGAAATTCGGATGGATGAGAAATGCGGGAGGTCTGGGAAATAACATTTTGCTCTTAATGAAAACTTCTCCCGGCTGAGAGTCTTGAATCATTGTCTTGAAGAATTGTTATTAAGCTTTGAATGAAATTTATTGAAGGGTTATACGCCGTTTTGGATAAGTTTAATTGGATTTCTCCACCGGAGATCTTCGTTCTCTGGTTTCTCTCTACCTACTGTTAATAATATCTACAAGAAGCTCCAGGTTTATCTATACATAGTACATCTAAGCAAAGTTAGTACGAAAAACTTTTACATTATCTCTAAAAGGATTACTTCAACAATTATTGTTGAGATGAATAATACTTTTCCAAAGTAACGTAAGTACACAAAATTTGAAAATGTTGGTTATTAAATGTATACAATAATAAATACTCATTTAAGCTCAAGTTGAATAAATTTGCATGCTTTTTAGACATTCGTTTTCAACATTCATTATTGAAATATAATGGGATCACATTGTAAGAATATAATCCGAATTAAGCTACCATTTTTTATTGATATAAAAATAGCTTAGTGATCGAATAGTAATGGCATACATGACATTGTAAAGTGAGTCTTTATAAAGAAAGAAAAAACATTAAATTTGTATGTAAAAACATATATTTGGCATTACAGCTAATGGCAATGCGAAAAATATTTTATAGTAGAAAGATCATACGAGGACAATTCGATGAGTTTTTTTTTTAAATTCATTAAAGATCAATTCGAGGAGAATTGATATCACAAACACCCAAGTATTAGGTCTTAATTTTTACTTGCAAAAATCTTTACTTGACATTGACCTTACTGGGAATGGAGCCAAGAATTGTCTGATTGGTAGAGATAGTTATTATCAACTAAATCACAACAGGGTACTAATTATTGTATTGAAATGATAAAAATAGCGTTTAAAATTACAATAAAATGTCAACTTCTATACAAATTAAATTAAAGTAAACGGTCTCTGTTAACATTGTTATTATTTTGGCGATTGTGACATAATATTGCAAGGTTCGTATTTTTCCGGTCTAAGTCAGTGTAAATAGTCATAAATTAAATGAAATTAAAAAAAAACATAACCTTAACAAAATAGTTATAACATATTCTGACCGTATAATGTTCTTATTCTGACCGTTCATGTTTTTATTCTGACCAAAAATTGATTTAAATTCTGACCATTTAGTTTGTAAATATATTTGCAATTGATGATAATTTGTCAACATGAGATTTTTGTTGCATCAAAAATATGAAATATCAAAAATTAAACTCTTTTTGCCTCTATAAATTTAATTCAGACAGCATTTAAATTTACAGACTCGTACAACAAATATAAACACAATAGATTTGATACATTTTAATTAGAAAATCTAAAGGATATAATTAATTATAGTGAATGATACAGTAGTGCCTGTCGTTTTAAGCGAGATAGTATTTTAAGAGATAATTTTTGTACGTGTCTCTCACTTTTCTCCGCTAATACTACAATATTTATGTATAATAAATACCGAATAATATTTGATATTAAAATATAATATATAAGATATATGTCAAAGAGTGACACGTGTTTCTCTATCTTAAGCATTTTAATATTTAGGTCATTGACAGAGTAATCAAGCTTAATCACTGTTGTTGGAAATAAATTTGCTACTCTTTCAATTTACGGAGAATACAAAGGATATTAAAATGTATTTATTTTATTATATGTAATATAAATTTGGTGCTTATTTATAAGAGACATTCTTAACGTAATTGTAATATAAAATAGACTGCACGAAAAACTCTCGTTACTTTTCTGTGTGTATAGATTACCTAGCAACAGACGCCTTACCAGACAGAAGTCGATTTTGTTTGCATGAGTAAGAAAACTAAGAATTATTTTTATAATTTGAAATTAAACGTAATAAAAATCTCAGGTTTTTAAAGTAATTTGATTATTCATTAGTATAAATGACTTGATTTATTATGTAGTTTGATATAATTTAAGATTTCGACTAATGGTGGAATTTCAATATTAAATTTGAATCGTTCAAACTATGTACATTCTCACAGATTTTATCACTAACGACCCGGGTTTCGCCTTTCGGCATCTTCAGGCTGAATCTTCTCAAAATCTGTGAGAATGTACTAGTTTGAACGATTCAAATTTAAGTAGTTTGATATATGTATATTTTAAAAAAGGTATATTATGCTCTCGCAATGTCGGAAATTGGTTTTTATCTGTAAAAAAATGTGGATATGTGTTTTTTTTACATACCTAATGCTTTTATAACCAGAATTTATAGCTTAACACACTGAAGTGTTTTTTCATCCGTGTCCGCTCCCAATATGGAGCATTTGGCCACGACCATGCAGCTAGCACCTTTAATGTGTGAAGGTGATTTTGCAACCATTGATTATTTTAGAAAAATGTGGCTTTCGTTTTTTGTGCTATTTTAAAAAAAAAAATGAAAACGTCACTTGATATTTATTTTATTATCATAATAAAATAAAAATTTTAAGATTTTTAATAAGAGTTTTATTTTACTAAGCTTTGAATTATCATAAAATGATACTATAGAGTACAGACAAGAAATGACAAATTCGAAAATTAGGACAAGATCGCTTCGCATGTTGTTATATTTAATATTAAGGCTTTCAGATAAAATGTTATATGTGAGGTAATAAAATTCTTATCTTCTATACAATATATAAGAAAAAAATACATGATTCTGGAGATTAAGTCCTTAATTTAACATAAAAGAAACACTACCCATAGCGATTTTTGTATAGCAGCGTAAAGAGATTTGGAGCACAAAGAATAACATTTGCATAAAAAAATAAGAAGTCTATAAAAACAAGACCATTCTGAGTATATTAGGCGCAGAGAATGCTGGAGCTTTTTTATTCGCGAGCTTTCAAAGTTTTCCTCTAATATGAAAGTTTTTGGTTTCGGGAGTAAAAAACAGTTTACGCTTATTCCGAGCAAAGTGCTTTTGTTTTATAAACTCATCGCTGTATACATACTCCAATAGTCATATTTATTATAATGGCCTGCTAGAAGTAATTGGAAGATAAATTTTAAAAGGTCGCTTTACGTAATGACGAAATTGAATTAGCTAGTTTTAAAATTCAACCAGCCTGCTTCGCGTAAACATCGTTAGAGGGCATGTAAAAAATGTGCCTGTCAATTTGGAAGTAATTTGTTTTTGATGGAAAGAGAAAATAATCCTTTCAAAGCAGTTCATGTTTCATTTATTTAAAGTTTGGTTTGTATAAAATGTTTCTTTATTACATGCCTCATCTCAAAAAATATGTATAGTAAAAACTGACAATCAACACACAAAGGTAATTTTAAATTGATATTGATACCACGAGTGAAATGGATATAATACAGATTTCTGCTAAATCATATAATATTATATTTTAAGCCTAAATGATTTAAAAAGTATCATTACATATTTTTAATTCGTATACGAAGGCGCAGCTTAATATATAAAATACTTTACTAGTATTAAGATGAAGATCTATATAATAATAGTCGATAAAATAATCACAAATCACAACCCACAATTCACAAATGTGTGCGTACTGATGTCCCAAAATTAAAAAAATTACGACATCTGTTCTGCTACTACTGCAAAAATTCGATAATTCACGAAATTTCCGCTACTACGAAAAATGGTTGTGAGCAAACTTAAACATTATTCCAAAAATTAAATAATTTACGACATTTCGGCTACTACGAAAAATGGTTGTTAGCAGACTTAAACATTATTCCAAAAATTTAATAATTTACGAAATTTCTGAAACCGACGGTAAAAACGATTATATACATATATAATAATAAATATGCATTCAACTGTTCATGCCAGTGAATTTCTCACAAAAATCTCACGTGGCTGGGCAACGGGCTTACAGCTAGTAAAGATAAATAAGGTAGTTTGACAAATATTGTACTCTATGTTGTATTTTTTTCTATCTGCTAAGGTTTCACATTTTTTTATTATATGCTTGTGTATCGCAAACTGGAAAAGATTATCTGGTTTTATAATTTGTAATGATTATTCGTAAAAGTCAATAAGGTTTATTGCAAAACGATTATTAAAAGTGGAAGAATTTCAATAAGTTTAGGTTTACTCGTGCTCCATAAGATAAATATCATTTATTGAAGCTTGTCTAGTGTGCGATAATTGTAACCAAGTCAAGAACAAGAGATCCGACTGAAAATTGTAGTGTCTTTAAAAGATTTCCTTTTTTTTTTAAATTATATCTGATCATTTCAAACAGCATATAACCTACCAATGCCTATCTAGCCCGTTGTGTATATTGCTAAGTAAATAAATATAATATGTGGTAATGATAAATAGAAAAATCATTGGCGCTAGCGTTGTTTAAACCTTTGAAAACAAAGTATTGTTAAAATAAATCATATTTCATTTTTAATCAAATGTGTATAGTGCTTAGTAATTTAAAGAGCTGGTAAAGTTGAAAAACAATATAAATCATATTGTATTAAGTAATATATTGTGTGCGTATGTTTTCCCTGTAGCGTTTTGCAAGTTACAAAAGTTTTAATACAAAACAGGTGTCGAGAAAATTCGCACTTCTGGCCTGCTAAGTGATATGAGGAATAAATTATTTATGATATATCTCTGGCCACGCTTTTAAGTGACAAAGCACCAAAGGTGTTACTTCCAAGTATGTGCAAGTAAGTATGTATAATTTTCAGATGTAAGGTTTAACCCTTATACAACAAGCACTTTTTGAAAGTATTTGCTTAGATAATGGAAACTTCCAACAAACATTATAAATTAGACACAAACAAAGGTAAGGAAGGCTTAAAAAATAAAAAAGATTAACCATTGAAATTCAAGAAGCTCTCCAATAGCAATAAAGGCTATTGGCTTACAATGTGATTACTCGCATATCAATAAACCAATAATTTGAAAAACTTCAGAGATTTTCGAAAAGTGATATCAAATACAATATTTTTGAAACTACTTCCGCCTTCCTGGAATGGATAAATGAAAATTCGTATATACGATATGGGTATGAATCAAAAAATTCATAACATGTATGTCGTCTATTTATTTTTATTCTTGAAATATTGATGAAACTCTTGATGTTTTATTTTAGCAGGTACATTAAATATATAAAAAAACCTGCTTTGAAAATTAATAAATCCCTCTCAAACTTTTAAAGTTCGAGAAGATGTGATAAACAAAAGTGTCACTGACAAATTTGCTAAGAACTGTTCAAAATCATGTATTAAAACGAATAATTTAATGATCTCACACGGTATATAATTTTATTATTTGGAAATTACGTAAAAATTAAATATATTTTTTTTCAACAATATTAAAGCTGCAATTTTGTATATTCAACAGAATTTTTGTGGTTACCTGTCGGATAACAAAGTAAGCAAATTTAATTTTATAATCTTAACAAACGTTTAAACAGTAACCGCCGAATCTATCGAAAATATGTAATTTCATGTTACATATTGCAGAATCAACGAAGTCATAATTCACACTTAAAAAGCACGTGGTATAAAAATATAGCATGTATTTTCGACCCTTAACTAGTGATCTCAGGGTTGAACACCAAAAGTATCTTTGTTTTTAAGTCGCTTTCGACGCGTGCGTACTCCGTTCTACGAACTTTGCATATTTGACGACGTCTCACATTGATATAGGTCCCAACACATGTCATCTTTCCATTATCCACATTTATTATTTATACATGTAAAACCTTCACTCGATAAAAAAAAAACTCTTGATGACGAAGCATGGGCAAAGAGCAAAGTTTTGTTTTAAGCTAGAGTGAAAAAGCACACGAAGTTCTAAGCTTCTTTGAAAAAAAAAACAATAAATTTGATAAAAAGTGTAAACGTTGTTCAAAAGCTAACAACATTATTTTTTATCAATAACGAAGTTATTGTTTTTCTTATTCATAAAAAATATCATCCATCATTTGTTTTGTATATCCACTTATTGAAGCACTAGTTATATGATGCAGAGATGTCAAAGACCTCCGAGTATTTTTTTTATTTAAACTTTGACTTCAGCCGATTCATTGAAGTTGTAATTATTATTTTCTAAGTGAACATGAAAAGTAAATTTATTATATAATCAATATGAAAATGTTAAGTTTATTTTAACCTATCAAAATAGTTATTATTTTATTGTTCAAAAACAGTAAAACACGGTCCTGTGGCCGAGAAGTCAGCGCTCTTATGCGTATGGGCTCTAAATCCAGTACTAACTTTCAATCGAATTAAAGATTTTTGTTTTGTGGCATAAATTTCATCCACTGTCGATATTTATTCATGATTAATTAACTAATGTTGAGTATAATTAGGTTGAGACTGTCGAGACACTGAATATCAGCTAACGTAAAAAAAACTTCTATCGATATGATAATTAGACACTATAAAGCCTTATAAATTTCTTAAATCAATATTTTTTTAAGATGTCTGTCTGGTGGTTTTGGAAACAAACAAAATCAGATTATTGCTAATTTCCATATAAAACAAAATGCTTTGTATTTCGGTGCGTCGTATAGGGTAACTCTTGTAGGGAGGGGTGTCGGTTTTAGTATTTGGGGTAAATTGTGAAGATGCGAGAAAAGTTGCACGTTTTTGCGTCCACAATTGAAAATTACGTCGTTATCAGTGGCGGTAATAGACTTTCGCGGCTCCTCTACAAAAGTGATTTTCTCGCAACGTCTTTCTGTCTCGGTGCTTCTTACCCTGGAGTGTCTAGCAGGCTTCATATTTTGAAAGGAGAGCGCAATCAAATGCTATCACACTTCTATGAAAAATAATACAAGTGCATAGTTAGAATAAATATAAAAATATCCTCAGTATGACGGTCCAAATACAAATAGCTCCTTTGTATGAATAATAAATAAAAAACATTTTTTTACCATTGCAAAAACTGAGAGTTTTCAATGACAAAACTAAGGCGTATGACATAAACGTATAAATACATATATATATATGTATATAACATATATTTTAATAAAATATATTTAGCATTACAGCCAATGCCAATGTGCTAAATATTGTGAAGTTAAAAGATCATACAAGATAAATTCGATGAGAATTGACATCACAAACAATCACGTCTTAGGTCTAAAATTAATTAATTCAACATTAACCTTACTGGGAATTAATCCCAGATCCACCGGATCGATAAAGCAAGCTCTTACCAACTAGACCGCAGTGGGCATACAAATCTGCTTTCAAAAGAACTAATGTATTTTTTACAACCATTGTAAATCTTTGAATAGTTGAATGAATACATATTGTTATATACATTTTTTAATAGTAAATAATCAAGATGTTAGTATAAAATATAAAATGCTTTGTTAAAAAGTATAAGGTAACTTAGCTTCAATAAAATCACGCTATAAAAGGTGAAAAAATATCCAGTTTTTGAATGTCGAAGAATTATTAGATGCATTATTTTTAAGGTGCTGATGATATATAACTGATTCCAGGTAATTCATTTAAGTATGTAGACTTTTACAAAGCCAACAGCCATGAGGATTCTAATAAATAATTTTACAAAACATATCAATCCTTAAAATGTATATTTTATTTTTTAACATAAGATGAATTATAATAACTACAAAGCATGGTTACAATAAAAAGAACTATGCACGATGATACAGTTAAAAATATCATGTTTGTATAAATAGTCACACAAGACGTACAAATAATAAAATATTATCTTTGACTTGTTTGTTACGCAGCGAATTGTGAAAACTCTCGTTACATCATTAAATAAATGATAATCTAAGGAAACTTTGCTATATTATAAACAAAATTTTCCAATGACGACGCTTTCAATGTAAAACTGTATTCTGTTCTAATATTTCGTTTATTTCGAGTCATATATCTACAATTGGCGACTATCAATTAATCTATATATGCCGCTATTTAAGTGAAGCAGACGGATACAAATCGCAGGTATTTTTTAAATTGACCTGCCTTTAACACATTGAGTTACATTGTAAATACAAATAGATTTGCAGAATTCACCTGCAGTAAGCCTGCTCTTTTTAGTATGGCGACATTGTATTGCGAAAACGGAATTTTTATTTTCGCCGCGGCGAGGTTAAAGAAAATTATGCAAACCAAAAAGTGTGTCGGTAAAACTGATTGCAAAGTTTTGGATCTCGGGTTAGGATTGCCCATTTCGAGTTTCATTTGATAATCAAAATGTCAAATCGTAATAAAACACCCAATTAAGAAGACAATTTGTATTAACATTCTTTGGTTAGCAGCTTCGTATTACATTCTATGACAATATTTTGAATTGAATAAGGTTATTATTATTTTGAAAATTACGAAATTTTCGCACGTGTAAAATTTATAATTGAAAAAATTTCACTGTTATTCGAATCTCAACATTTTTATGACAATGTTTTGAATATATATTTTTATAAATCATAATAATATTAATTAGAACTTAATGAAAATTTACTAAGTTCTAATTTTGTTTTACGTTGAACTGACTTTGCTTTAAAAACACCAAATTCATGAGCATGCAATATGCGTGTTTATCACTTATGAACTGTAGTTCTTCTAAATATTTTTTTTTATAAAAGCATCACATTAAAAAAACAGTTGTACTGAGCAAAGTGCTAGGCAGATGGCCATATATTTCAGATAAGAACATCTTCGAAGAAAAAACGTTTAAAAATTATGATCAATATTTTTTTTAAATTCATAAATGATAGTTTTTCGTTAAGACTGTGAGACCCATAGCAAAAGTTTATAATAAATTGACTATATGTATAATAATTACAAAAATGAATTATTGAAAGCTTTTCTATCAGTGGATTTTGTTTACTAGTAGATTCTACTTCACTTAATTTAAATCTCTAAATGAGCTTTTAAAAATATTCAAAGTATCTTTATTTATCCATATTTTCAAAAGATTTTGAAAATATGGATAAAACGTTGAAAATTTTCCTGGTAGAACCAAGTACCCGGTTCTAGTTCTACCCGGCTTGGAAGCCTTACTTTAAGCATTATAGTAGATGTGCTTCTTTATTGTTATGAAAATAAAAGAAAACTATATTTCCACCTAGTTAAAAATCCAACAAGTTTAACCTTAATCTGTATTAGATAATGGAAAAACTATTTATCGTTTATGAAAATCTCATATTCTAAAATGTCGCTTTCTTGTAGTTTATGATTTTCATCAAGGCTTAAATTTTACATTAGTATTTATATAAAATGGCAGAGTATTATTATCATAAGAATATTTTTAAAAGAATATTGCTGATACACAATATTTCGTGAGATACAATTTTATAACCAACAACAATAAACATCTTATATCGAATCAGCAGGCAATTTATATCGTCTTTGTGGGCAGGCCAGCTTTTAAGAGATGCAAATAAATCTTTCTGGGTATGTATGGCAAGGGAAGAGAATATTTCTTTTGAAGAGAAAGCAATTTTATTGCCTTCAATACAAAAGGTAAATGAACTTTGGTTTCGGGAAATGAAACCGCATATATTTTATTTGGTGAAAACATCTTGATAGATATATTGCTTTTTTCTGTATAAAAAGATCATAAAAAGGTAGATGAATCAATAAAGACATTCATTCTATAGCACAAAACAATTTTTACCTAGATGAAGCTATTTGAAATATTGGTATAATTTTATTGAGTGCTATATATATTTCTATACAATTCGATACAATATAACCCTTCAAAGTCTTTTTTTTAAGTCAACCCACCATCAAAAAAGGAAAACAGTATATTGCCAATGAAGAAATACAGTTCATCTTCAAATGCATAAGAAATAAAACGATATAAAACGAAAAAAAATAAAAAAAATATAATAAAAAGTGAATAGGAAAAATCACATTTCGATATCCCTTAAAAAGAGGTGAATAAATGTTGAATATTAATAATTTTCTACATACATTTACTAAAGGACGATCTAAGCGGTAAATAATGTTAATCATTTTAAATATTAGATAAATACATTAAATGTACAAAATGACTTTTCAAAAAGTTTTCTTACGTTAATCTTTTTTTAATTTAGAACTTCGATTGAAGGTGCTCGATGGAACTTATATATCAAATTTGAATTATTTTGATTATGTACTCTTTCATAAGTTTTGTCGATAACGATCCGGGTCGATTGTTAACAATAATTATACTGTGCGATTCACTTTTATGTTTGTATATAAACGATACAAACCATTTGCTGCTCGTCAGTTCAAGTGAATTCATGCACTTGATAAAATCTGAAGATGCCGAAAGACGAAACCCGGGTCGTTATCGACAAAACTTATGGACGAGTACAGAATCAAAATAATTTAATTTTAATAATTTTTTTAATGTTTTATTCGCTATACACCAAATTAATTAGGATTAAATATAAAAAAAGGTAAGTTTACAGTCTTTGAAAAGTTATAAATTATGAAAACATATTAATATGTATAAATTTTTTACTGGGGAATTTTCTAATGTATGCACACAACTCCAAAGGTATAAAACTCGCGTCTGTAAAATTTGCCACGTGTGGCGAGCCCTTGTTTTTGCCGACGCCTGGGAAATGCGCCCGGGGCATCAAGAAATCCAAAGAAAGATAGGTCGTAGTCTCTCTGCTACGCCAGCCGGTTTCACGGCGACGCCTTCATAATACTGTACCAATAAAGCTCGCTAAACTTCGCACTTTACCCGCGACTCGAAAGCTCCAGCTTCCTATTGTATATTCAATCTCTTTATCATCTATAGAAAGGTGCGAACCGACTCAAGCCCCCGGGTAAATTGGAATCTAATCTGAATATCTGCGGTGACTCCCCAGGGGGACTACCATGTATGAGAAGGGGTTGTATGTACCACCTATCCACGTTTCTACCTCAAATTGATCGTATTTTAATGATTACAGAATATTAATCATATTTGATTAAAATGCTTATATTATTTTTCGCAAGTCGCATTATTTAAAAAGGTTAGTTCAATTAAAATATAGACAGCCAAAAACTGACTAAAGTATCCAGTTATACTATTTGTCAAGTCTATGGCATAATGGTCAACGTCATTGGTTACCGTGACTGATCTCACCGGTTTGAGTACTAGTTTTGTCCTAGTCCTATTCTTCAATCCCTAATCTCTTCGAAAAAAAGAGTTTGAGCATCCGAGTAACGAACAGTTCTCGTAGAAAAAAACTCTTGATAAGATATCTTCATTAAGAGACTATATAGCCTGACATCAATTTATAATAATAATATATGACAGTGTTTTCATTTAAATTTAAGACTTTAAAATGAACAGTAAAATGTATTATTTAATCTTCATTCTTTCGCGTTACTTCAAGGAAACTCCAAAAAAAAAAAAAATGCTTCTTTTTTTATTTTAACATACGTTTGTTGAAATTGACAATAATGAAATATTAATAAGCAATTCATGTAACTTTTATGGTGTAAATTTTTGAATTAAATAAGTGGATGTGGTATGCAGTAACTGAAACTTAAGTATTAGGTACTCCATTTTGAAATGTCACCGACAAAGATTTTCACCTGCGTTCACGTTGACTGTCATAATTAATTCGGCCAATCGTCAATCGATTAACACTGTGATGTGTTATTATAATTTTATTATTTTTTTATCTATACTTATCCAAGACATAATATGTGAACAAAAAATAATTTGTACATTTATGATTCAATTGTTTCTAACAAATATCATCAAACAAAAAATAAAATAACCTTACAGTATAGTTATCGATCAGTTGAATTACATATAATTAAAAGGTTTTTAAGTGTTTTTATCAATACACTATTCAGTATGAGTAGGGTAGTATTTAAGCTTAAACTACATAGCACTAAGACTTTTGTTACACATCTTGATAATATATTGAAAGTGTTCCGAAGCTATGAAATATTTTCAAAGGTGTTGTCAATATTCTAATAGGGTAAAAAATATCAAATAAAATTATTGTAAAACTTATTAACACTAGCCAGTACATAAGTTTTTGCCGTTTGATTGCCTATATTTTAGATTGAAAATACGGAGTTTTATTTTTTTTTAGATGAAAAAAAAACTGTCTTTGCAGCTACAATTTATAATATATTGTGTCAAATGTTTTGTATTGAAAATAAAGTTACAGGAAGCTATCGCCGAATCCATTGAAAATATTTGAGATATCGTCGTCAACGCGAAAAAACCTTCCATGAGTCAAAATATTTTTTTCAGGACACACTTAAAACTGATTTTTGAGAGTTAAGATTTATTTTTTAAAACATTAACAAATGCGCTTTGTAGTTTCGCCTTGTTTTTTGTTTCAACAATATGTCTTTTTTGACTTATCATTATATGAATAGAACAGTTATCTCAAATTTTAAATTGTTTTTAAATATTGTGATGTGATCATAATAATAATAGGATATTATGCAGATATTTTTTTAGTATTTTTGCGTTGGTAAACTTTAAGTCACCTTATATTAACTCAAATAAAAATAGCACCACAAGATACATAAGAATGTTAAATTAAAATAAATGAAATTTGACACTGGCCTTCTTGGAACATGCACCCGTACTCAAGAGACCGCTAGGGCAAAGTTGTTATTACTTCACAATATAAAACAATTCTATCTACATATATATAACAGAATTGAAATAAGCTTTTGAAAAGTAAAACCAAGATCCACATTACTTTTTCATTTTATTGATAAAAACAAAATATTCCTTTGAACTTTGTTTCCCCATTTTATTTTAAAAGGTCAGGACCGGTTTCGCTCACGGCGAGCCTTTCAACTGATAAGAAATATTATTTTACAGTGCTATTTATACAAAAAAAATGAAACGAAAAGGTGTTAACAACAATTGTCATTGAAAAGAGTTTACAAGTTACAGTAGAAGTGATTCTATAATTATACAAAATTAAAATATTTAACAACCTTAAAATATAATTAAAAAACCATTAAAGATTAACAAATTTAAAGTGGTGACTGTTGGTAATTACAAACATAATTATTATATGTCGCCCGCTGTGGTCTAGTTGGTGAGAGCTTGCTTTACCGACCAGATGGGTCTAGGTTCGATTCCCGGTAAGGTCAATGTCAAAATTGGATATTTTCAATTTTAATTTGAGATCTAAGACATGGGTGTTTGTGAAGTCAATTCTCCTTGAGTTTATCTCATGTGACTTTTAAAAAAATTCTCATCGAGCATATCTCGTATGATCTTTCAACTTAAAAGTATTTGACGCATTGGCGTAAGCTGTAATGTCAAATATTTTTTTTAAATTAAAAAATTAAAAAAAAAAAAATATTTGGGATTTTTTTATCAAATTGATATAAAATGCTACAGTACTAAAGTTAATAACTTTTTTACTATTTTACTATGGTTATGAATAATATGTAATTCACTAGTTTCTTGGTTTTGTACTGTATGCCAGCAAATATGAATCGTAATGGACACTATTTGGAACAAAAAAGCAAGTAAATTAATATTCATGTCAATGTAAATATAAAAAAAACCCCTGTCTTTGTGAAACATACAATCTAGTACATATCTAGTATATAGTTTATACTGCACAAGGAACAGTACTTTGCTCGCATAGATAATGACTTGAAACTTCTTTAATAGTGACAAGGAAAATTGGTCTGGTGCAAACTTGGGGCGATAATTATGTTCCTGGTTTATTTAAAGACGAGAGGGTAAAAAGTGGCGCTGATGTGCATGAGTAAAGAAACGGATTAGAGGTAATATTTAGACGCTGGTGTAACTGCAAGTTAAACTTTTCGTGACATCAAACTTCAAAAGCTCGTGAATCATTTATGCTACATACTTTCAGACATAACACAGCTCAAGCTTTGTGATATTTAAACGATGAACGTTTCTGTCTTAATTAAGATCAAGTTGTTCCAACTATTGACTTATACTTTTTCACAAGACTTTTTCTGCGATTATTATATATAGAAAAACGCGGATGCTATTTAATTATTCAACCCCTCAACTAACTGGTTCAAAATGTAATACATAGGGCGGTAGATGAAGATGGTTTCATAAAAAAACTACATATAATATGTATTGCAAATATAATAATCTTTTATCGTATGAAGTTTTTTCTCTCATTCGATACCAACTGTTAAAATAAAATCATTATTGAACGAGAAAAATAATGTATATAATATAAAGATTTTTTTTCACTGTATTACATATTATTTGTTAGAACTCCATTATAACAAGATTTAAATGTCATGACACCTTATTCATAATTATTTTACATGTATAAGTTTTAAAGAGACTGACAAACAATACCTAATGATTCAAAGACAATATTTAAGTTTGAACATACAAGTAAATGTACAAAATAATTTGAATGTGTTTATTTTATGGTGATTTTTTTAAGCCTAACCGGTCCTGGTGTATATTATAAATAACATTCTTCCCCTTTTAGATTTACAAGGTGCAAAAATGTTTTATGCATTTGCTCGTTAGACCAACATTGTTAAATATGCAGCGAACCATGGCGAGGGAAAATATTTAATATGGATTATTGAGATATCCGTCTTCGTTTTCCCTCAGATTGTCTAGACATAAGACCAGATGTTGTCAAACTTGTTATTATCATTGTATACAATTATTATTGATACGACTACAATATTTGGATTTTTTTTTCGAATCAAACGTATGCTTTATATATTTTTTTTACAATAAACAATAAAAGAAAATCATTTTGAATATATTCTTAATATCTTTTAACTCTCCAAAAAATTATAAATTTCGTTATTATAATGAATATATCCTTTAAAATTTTTAAGGTTATTAACACATGCACGCAAAATATGCAGGAAATTTAAAGAAAATCACACATTTTTATAAGCATTGTGTTTTTGGTCAAAAATAGATTACACATGCAGAAAAAAACTTTATTTATGTATATTATAACTTTAAAAGCATTTTGTGTCAATTGTTGTTGAAATTGCTGTATAAGAAAAACACCACGTTTTTGTTCTTCGTTCTACCTTTGTTCTATTTTACTTTGTCCTACTTTATTAGGATCGATAAAGGTAAAAGTTACTTAATTTAGTAAACATAGCCATATACACATTCACATCAATTGATTATGCTCGTGATGAACAAAACCGGTATTGATATTTAATAAATACAATGGGACAACTAAAACAAACGGCTTAATTTTTTTATGAGTCTTGTAAAATTCATTGAAAGAGTACTTTGCGTACCAAATTATCAGTTTTTTTTTATGGTTACCACATATTTTGATCTCCAACCGACTTAATAAATGACTCAAGTTAAAAAAAAAAGCATAAAGAGCTTTGTCTGTTAGTCAATGCTATTCATTTCAAGCAATAATTTGCTTAATTGGCCTTGATTTTCAAAAATAGAGGACATGTTTGCTTTTTAGATGTGCTGATTAAATATTCCAGTAGAAATACAAGTATTTATTTTTACACTATCCAATGTACTTAATGACTAAATTGATATTTACTTGGTAAAAATCGATTGTAATGAGGAAAAAATTGCAAAGTGTAGTTCTACAAATACTTGTAGAACTAAATATTTTTTACCTTATTGTAATGTATTTATTTCAATGTGTCATCTAATTATGAATCAATTCTCGCGAAGTACCGTTTATAACATTAATTCAGCCCGGTATTGACTTAATTGCATCAATTGCAACTGCATTTTCTTACTTAAAGCTATTTTTAAAAATTGCTCATCCTTAAAATTCTAGAATATTTATTTTGTCTGTAATAAAAATGTATGTGTGCATAGCTAAATAATTATTTAGATAGCTAAAATAAGTTAGGTTTTCGAAGAAAAAAAGGAAAATAAATAATTTCAGAATTTGATTTGAGAGCTTGTGGTATGAACAAGTCTGTAAAACACCGCACTGGGTGATTAAAATCTCACTGAACGTGTTAACGCATAAATCGCTAGAGTTTTGTCACCCTTACAAAACTGCATAGAACATCTTGAAAGTGGTTCTAATTGAATGCTCAATACACTGATATGACGATCAATCGTGGATGCTAACATCTATCATGAAGTTATATCATACAATATCATATTTATTTTACAACAAAAAAAGTTTAAATATAATTGATTTTGTATTAAAAACATTTTAAGAAGTAATTGATACTAAAAATGGTTTATAGATGTTGATTTAGTTAACATCTATTATTTTTCTATTACAAAAAATTAGAAGCCAGTTCATATATTAATACGTTAACGTGTAAATACTTACAACCAACCACATATAACTCTTTCATGCTAAGTTGGAAATTTACAAAAAACAATTGATGTTGTTAGTTTCTATACGATTTGGACGCAGAAAATATGTTGGACTAAATATTTAATTTTATTAATTCCTAATATAGTAGGAATAGAAGGATTGGACTAGGGCAGGACAAGCTGTTAGATAAAAGCTCTCGTTACGCCCTGTTTTTTATGATATATGGATTGGTGGAAGGGGGGGGGGGAATTCAAGACATCACATACATATATCTATTAACGAAAATTTATAGATCGATTATAATATCAATTTATAAAACTGTTCGTACAGTGATTAAAAACCGTGACCTCGGTAGACGAAGCCAAAGACGTTGACCACTCGACCACAGCCGGGAAAATTTTATGAACATGACATTTTCATTTTATGTTTATTTTTTTAACACCTCATAATGAAAATAACAATGACATGAGTTTTTGTTTATAGAAGCTATTTGAACGTTGAGAGTCAAAACAAACTTTTATAGAATTTACGAAAAACTAGGCAAATAAAAATAAGTTTTCTTCATTTACTTTATAAAATAATATCGATAAAATTGTTTTCATAACGAAATTTTCAGGTCAACAGTATTCCATAGATTCGAAGGCTGAGTAATTTTTCAAGTTTGGCTAGAATCGGCCAAACTTCAACACTAAATCGACGTCTCGATAAGCTCGCGTAGCAAAAAAGCTCACTTATAGAAAGCAAAGAATTTATACGTTTAGCCTTCCAAGGGAAACTTTTATGCATTCCAAATATCCAACATCATAACCGGAAATGATTTATTATTAGAGGATAGAATTGTCTCCGGATATTAAAAAACTTGAGAGTTTTATATTTAGAACGCGAAACTGCTAGCTTAGAAGCAGTGAAGTACGGATATTTTTTTTTAAATTAAATTAAATTTTATTACGTTTTTACGAATGCATTAAAGTTGTATATGCATTTCAAGCAAACTTATGTGAAACAGACTAATATTTTTTCTAAAAATATCATGGAAAAAGGTTTCATTGTAAAATTTACATTTTTTTTAAATTAAGTACATTAGAAAACATTGCACTCATTCCACATTTTCAACGTGTTTTTTTTAATTCTTGGTGTTTAAACCATTATATAAGAAAGTAAATTGTACTGATTTCAAATTTATTTATTAAAATCAGCACACTAAAAAAATGAAATAAATCGATCGAGAAATGCTCGTGATGTATGAAACCGGTCCTGTTTTTAATATAATAGATGTGAAGTTAGTATGCTTTTTATATATGTCTTCATTATTTATAATAAATCACGACCGTGTATGTTTATTGCAAGCATTATCATCAGTTGATAATGCCCGTGACGATTATAACCGGTCCTTATGTATACTCAATATTTATTTTTTTAACGATTAAAATGAACTTAATTCACTGCGAGCGTTTTTAAATGACGAACCGGTCCGATTATTGTAAAACAGTTTGGAATTAGCACAAAAACTTCTGTTTTTTTTTATAAATATAAAACCTGTCCAAGAATAAGTGACAGTAAAGTTGATATATTTAATTAGATTAGCGTTAACTCCTTAAAAGATATAATAATTACGAAAATTTTAAAATTCTTTATTTTACTTTTTCTTTCATTGAGCACAAAATATTTAACATATATTATTAACCCACTTGCTAATTATTATTTTGCATCTATGTGACAACTTTATATAATACTGCAATTCAGAATTTTTTTTTATCATGGATTCTGCGATAGTGCCGCTACTGAGCTTACATCAGGGTGAAGGGAGGAATATGGAAAGGTATCTGCTTAATATTTTACCTGGGCATGTTTTACTGAGACACCCTACTGTTCTACCCTTAGATTTATTTTCCATTAAGGACGGTAATTAATTTTAAGAAATGGGACTACTCATAATGTAGAGTGTATTACGAAGAAATATAAAATTCAGTGATAAAAGGTTCTGTATATTTTAAAATTCGTTTATTAAAAATGAAAAATGTCACTCCATAAATTGATAATCAGAATTTTAATGCCCACTCATATTTACAATAAATCAATTCAAACAGACGATTTTTAGTCTTTTAAAATGCAAAACCAGTAAACCAGAAATATTTTACAAGTAACAGCGAATTAATCAGTAAACTCTAAAATGCGTTTTTTGGTTGTGTTTTTGTTTGATTTAAAGTTTGGAATTTGAAAAAAAAATATAGGCTTCTTGACTTTCGTAATTAATTAATACAAATAACGAATAAACAAGCATCATCACGTTGAAAATAGCACAATCAGATAGTAGACACACCGGATCCCATTCTGTAGAAATATCTTATTAATGCAAGCGACGAATTGTTTACTAAGCATTACATGGATTACTCATGGTAAAACGAAAAATATATTTTTATACAACGTAAATAGTATGAGCCGAATTCGTTGATCTCACTAATTCTTGCCTAATCATTATGATCCATTCCTAATTCTCATAAAGTATTTGCTTAGTTTCATTTACCCCTATTAATTAAGTTAACAATATCTTATTACAAGTGTAAAAGCCTGCTATGCAAGAGTTACAACACACCCACGACAAAGGCAGGGAAGTATTTGTATCCGGTTAATTGCATCACAGGAAACGGTGAAACTGGACACCTTTACTACACATTTGGTGGCAGATTAAACACAATTACGCACAGTTTTCAGGCCTAACGAGTCAGTTTATATAGACGACGTTAACTTGCTTGCAAACAAACCAATGGACTAGAGTATTATGTATTGCGCGAAGGGAAAATTTTCACATTATATTTATAGTCGTGTATAATATTTAAAATTTTGTATACTATTGCTTGAAGTGGCATTTACTTTGAAAAATAACAAAGTATTTTAGTTCTAAAAATATATTTTTTATTTGTATAGCTGATAACATACACCGAAATACATAGACATCAACAATACAAAAAAATAATATTTGCATAATTAAAATGCTTATATATTTATTTTGTAAATCAGTTTATTTCACCGTGACTAACTCCCGATTTGGAAGGCCTAAACATATTTGTTATGATAATTCTACGTTACTTAACATCCCACTTCAAGGATAATAGAAATAATAAATAGTAAAAATACTATTGGTTAGTTAATTGCTTCATTAATTGTTGAATATAAAATCAAAATTACTAATATACATCATATTTTTCATAGTATTAAGTTCACTAATCGATCACCAAATTTTACAGAATATTTAATAATGTGAAAACAAGTGCTTATACGAAAAATAAAATTTGATAAAAAACGGGTTTTAATTACAATAAGTTTTAACTGGTTTCGATGTTTCAAAAAAAGGTAATTCAATAAAAATAACGTTTTTTGTCTAAATTTGCTTACTATTGTTCCAATTCAGTGGTGAAGTTATTATACTTATCACATACTTGTGAAGTGTACCCAATTAAAAATGTATATAATTACTAAGGCAGTTTCATGTCAAAATAATAACGCTTTTGGTTTAATTATAAAGTTGAAAAAATCGTATTTCAAACGTCGCGAATTTTGCTGGAATTTAAAAACCGATTTTTTAAAAATTTAATGATAACTAAATTTGAACGATTCAAATTAAATATTGAAATTCCACCAAGCACGTTCAGTCAAAATCTTAAAATTTAATAATAACGTTAAAAGCAAAATAATTAATTCAGACTCTTAATAATACAATGTGCATTCGAGATAATATGTTTTTATTTATATGCGAAGTATAAACTTTGTGGAACAAATCGTTTGTTTGCCATGACAACTTTTGAAAAGTTTACGTAAAAAGAGAAATTTTCTGACGTGAAAATTTAGATTTCTTAATAATGCCCAAAGTTTTGTAAAGAAACCAATAAAAGTCATTCGTGAAAAACGCAAATTTTTGGTTAAGTAATTTATTATTAAAAGGCTTTTGAGAAAAGTCTTCAAGTAAACATAAAGTTTCAAATTATATTTTCTTAATGAATGAATTTCTCCGCATAAGAAAATTTCAAATATATTAAAAACGCTGATTACATAAATGCGCATATAAATTTATTGCTCACGAGTAAACAGTCAGCATTTTATATCATAAATTATCTAGAGAATATAAATAATAAAACCATTGTATAATTGTGATATGTATTTACTTTTTTATTTCCGTATAGTCAAAAATTTTCACTCTCCGAACGATACATATTGGCAGCAGAAATATCGTAAAAATCAGCTTTTTTACATTTTTTTTAACAATCTAATAATTTATACTTTGTGTATTTTAATGCAAAAGAATTCGGATACGGTGACGCAAAGAAATATATGCTCTCGATTCACAAAAACTGACAGAGATGACTGATTGTATCTTTAATATTATAGACTTATATTTATTTTTATTAATTGAAGAGAGAAAATAAGGTTAAATTTTACTGTTTGTATATAAAGTATTTTTCTTCGTGATGATTTGTTTGATTCTTTTATGAAAGGCAAATTCCAGTTGATATTTAACTTTCGTGTGATTATAATATAAAAGAATATATTCCTTCTCACATTTGAACTTTGTAGACAGCAGGTGAATTGGATACTTAGAAGTGATGCTTCTTCGTTCACGATATATGCAGTGGCATTAATGAAATACCATTTCATGTAAGTAAATATTTAAAAGATATTATCACCACTTCATTTTATTTTTCAAGCACTTTGGTCTATCAGTCTATTTTTTTCTAATGTATTGCGTAAAGTTATGTTTCTTCAAATGATATTGAAAAAAAACAATATTTTGATCAGTGTTATATATGCTGTAATTTTTTTAGTTGAATATACTGCCGGCACATTGCTATCATTATATTGTCATTAAAACACACCATATTATGATCATGTATGTTTAAGAACAAAATATTATCTAAATGTGAAGTATAAAGTCACTCAATTCCTCCTTGGTGAAGGTAAAAAAGAATTAAGGAAACATGTAGAGGTTTTCTCTTTGTAAAGCTTATCAGCATCGGAAAAGGGGTGTGTGAGTAGTAATGGAAAGTCCAAAAGTATCAACTGCTTAAGTGTATGAACTGTTTATTTTAATAAAACAATTATCTCTACTGATTAACTAGTATAATTCATTGTTTGGAAACTCATGGAATAAATCGGGCTTATGTCTGTTGAAAAAAAAATTCTATTCGTTTTTTTCGATTGATTTTCGATTTCTGTTCAAAGACATGGGTTTTTGTGATGTCTAAAAATTTCCTCCCACCCTTTCCAATCCTTTGATAACTGGGCGTAGCGAGAGCGATTAGTTAACTACTAGTCCTGTCCTAGCATAACCCTTCTCTCCCTACTACTTTCTTTGAAAAAAATCTCAATGCCAGTATGTACGCCAGTGATGTAACAAAAATAATTATGCGCAAACTCAGCCACTTCCGTTCATTTCATATCCGCGGTATTCAGTGACTGGTTTCAATAAACGGTGTCGTATGAAGTTGGCTGCAGAGATGCAAACAGTGCAAAGGTGCACCAACCTATAAAGGTAATGACTCCCATCATGACAATGTAAAACTTATCAACTCATTCAAACTAAAGTTGTTTAGGAAAGTCTGCAGCATCGCTAAATCCTTTCATTGGGAACGCTTGTCTTAGATAAGGCGCACAAACTTTGTATCATAATGGCGGATACCGACGGAGAAGTTTAGATTTGAGTGTTTTCATCAGGTATGCAATATGAAATGCTTTCGTAAGCCAGGCAACATACACCTGCTTTTGTATAATGTCACAGTCATTTAAAAAAATACTGAGGTTAATCTCATGGTTCTGATATGTCGACGAAAATTTTTATGTTCGGTATATTATTGGTTTGTTTTAAATCATGGATGTCTACAATTTCATCTCAATGAGGGGTTTTTACAAGAAACTACTGTTATTCAATTGTTTAACTTCTCTTTTTTGGGAGGGTAGAAGAATAATAGTAGGTGATAGAGAAACATGTAAGTGAGATTTCCGCTCAAACTACGCCCCGTTTAAATAAGAATGCAATTACTCATAGATCGATAGCAAAATAAATTTATTGTTCCTTCAATGATTCAAGTCCGTTAGCATTGTAGCAAAAATCCGTTGACAATAAACCAGCATTAAACTTATAATATAAAATAAACATCATAGCCATTTATAAATATGATGAATGCTGTATTTCTATATCCATTATTATTTTAAATAACATATAGACTGCAAATAACAACATTATATAGAGTAAATATTTTTAATATGGTATTGTATGAGTGTAGCGTAAAGTAAAATGAACAATTTCTACTTGATTTATATTATATCTGTTTTTTAAGACGGTTCAACTCGGTAGTAAGTATTTCATTACGTTGTTATTAAGAAACAGGGTGGATCAAGGAGAAACAATTTTCCCGCCCATCTCATCAGGGCGGTTACAGTCTGGTCAATAAAAGCCGCCCATGCATTTTCATTATCTTAGCCGTTGTTGCAGCACGTTGTTATGGAATCAATATTTGCAAAAGCTTACCCAATTCGTTAGAAAGCTTTCTAATCCCCTATTTCAGACTGAAATTCTTTAATACGGTTTTGTTTTATGATAATAAAAATGAAATAATAATTTATGATAATAGAAATAAATACATTTTCTAGAGAACATATCGTTCTGCTCAAAATGTAACTGAACCAATTATTGTGATATGAAAACGAATCGTAAAACAAAATAAGATTACATGTGTTTCTGAAGTAGACAAAAAAGTTACGTATTATCAGAGATATCGAAACAAATTTCACAAACTTCAGTGTTTTATAAGTGGCCTCGCAGTAAATTGCCAATTCGTCACATATTTTAAATAAAAAACTACACATAAACAACAGGTGATTAAATAATCAATGATGCAATCTGAGAATAATTCGATGAGAAGAAAATACATTTAAATCAAAGAAGAACGAAACATTATCGAAATTATGTCAGAAATTGAGACAGGGAACATGCAGTAAATTTAAGCGGAATTGTTATCACTATGATAAAGGAGCCAAAATGGAAAAGCAATTAAATGACTGGCTTGTTATCAATCTGTTTTAGCAGATCGAAATAAAAGCCAAATGACGTGTTAATTCAATCAAATGATTTGTTTTATTCTACATAATAACTATTTTATACGTGTAGCGTTTTATTTTAATATAAACTAATTTATTTTGCAGTATTTCAAGAAAACGCTAAACAAGTTTGCAAGACATTTTCAAGCTTGAAATATTATGGTTTAATTGTGTAAATATTCCAGATAAATAATATCTGAAAGAACTACTATCTTCTTAAGAAAGCAATTACGTTAATGAAAAAGAGGATTAGGAAAATTTACTGAAGTTTTCTTGCCGCGGTGGGTATAATTTGATTATTTAATAATTTTACGAATATGAATCTAGCTGGAACGTTAAGCTATCAGGAATTACCAACTGACTTGATAAAATTATTATTAGTTATTGTTGATTTTTTAATCATTTTAAGATACGGCGTACTACCGATGATTTTTTGCAAATATCTCATATTCTTATTTAAAACCTCATGGTGGTCTTATGATGCTTCTCAAAGAAGTTAAACATTTGTCACATTTTGTAACAAACAAGTGGAACAACAAAAAAAAACAAATTATTTGTATATTCAAAATGAAGTGCTACAAGTTTCCACCGAATCTATCGAATATATTTTTATATTCTAATCAAAATATTCCGTAATCTGTAAAGCAGGTTCTGAGTATCTTTGTGGACTTATTCCGTTGTCACAAGTAATGTAGCTTAATAATACCAACTTTAAATTCTATCAATTGAAAGAATGTGCACATTTGTTTTTAAAATTAAAATATCTTTATTTTGTAAGTTTGGTGGTATTGTAGTAGTTAAGTTATAGTTTTTTAAAAAACACTAAAGGTGTGTTACCAATTATGACACGTGCTTGGTTTCTTAAAGAAGTGTTCATTCGGAAAGGAAAGAAACAACTTCGACGATTTTTTTGTAATTTATAAAATTTTAATTGAATATTTTTTTAGTTTTTTCGTAAACCTTGCAAAATTCTGTCTGTGGGTGCTTCTTAAAGAGGTGAAGTTTTAGTCAAAATTTGAAACATAAAATGTAGAGTTAACAAATAATCAATCTTATTTATATTCATTGAGGATTGTTCAGATAAAATAATTCGGTTCGTTTCGGTTATGTTGTAAAAATGTTTTTCTTTTTCTCAAGTCGTATAATGCCTATCGTACAAAGGTTGTGAGCACCAATTTCAAACAGTAAAAGCTTATGGTGATAAAGACGTTTTAGAAGACACACAAGGACACTGTGAGTTTATGTTTCTCATGTAAATTTATTATGTGAAAGCAGAATATTAAAGTTAAATTAATCCACTACCCCAAATCATGTGTTGTAATTTAAAAAAATGTTTGTACAATTTAAGATTGGTTATTATTTGTAAGTCTTGGTTTATTTATTATACATCGCATATTATATTAAGTAAAAGGATTTGATTTAAAGTTTCATTGATATTTGTAACTAAGGTCCTTGGTGAAGTATTGAACGTTGATGGCTACATGAGTGACATATATCACGGGTTCAAATTCCAGTACGATCAGCATTTTTGTTGACAACTCTTTATATTAAAAACGTTTAATGTAAAACTATTAATTTTCGTATTGTACTTGCGTCCAGTATTAAAAAACTCCCAGCTTTTATTTTGTAATATGAAACTTAGGAATTAGAGCCAATTTTTAGTTTGTCGATGCTTCTTAAAAGGGCAAAACACGTGTCACAGTTTGTAACACAGCAGATGGAGTAACAGAGTTATTAAATTTATTTCATATTAAAAATGAACTCTCACAAAGCTATCGCCAAATCTGTTAGTAATTATCAGTTTCCATTATTTTCGTTTATAATATGCGTTTTTTTATATGATATCATGATTGTCGGAAATTGTTTTTTCTTAAATTCTTAGAGATATACATATATTTATATTTTTTAATAATTAATGATGGTTAAAAATGAACTGGAAATATAACTGATTCTCTTGCTCTTTCTTGGATATGATGTAAATATGTTAATAAATAAATTTACACATTTAAAAGTTAAAACGAAATTTATTCAATTGATATACATGACACGTTTCTAATATTCTATAAAGTCTAGCAAAAAGATAGTTTTTAGAATAAAAATGATAAAATTTTATTTAGCCATAAATCAAAACATTTAAAGATTTGGGACTTTATATAAAGCTTGATAAAAATATATGAAGAGAAAGAAAGAAGCGATAATTCGATTTTACAAGTGAGTTCGACTGACCTTTTCGTTTATTAAGTGTCAGCTAGAATTTGATGTGCTCTTTTTATATTCCGTACAAAAAGTGCTATTTCTCATGAATATAAGTACTTTATTTCATTGAGCGAATAAACTAAACTTGTTTGTTCTTACAGCATCAAAATAAAAAAAGACATCACATTTGAAATGAGAAGCGATCGTAAGTATATTATAGTTTTATATTTTAATAAAAAGTACACTTTTGTATTGATAGTTCGAAAGAAAATAAAAAAATAGAGTAAATTAGTATATTTTATTTGCAGCAAAGCGTTTTTTTAATCAATTTTAAGTATTTTTATTATTCATTGTTTGTCAACTGATAAAAGGAAAAAAGATGTAACCCACACATAACAAATTTTACAGGAGGAACAAAAAGCGTGTTTTGATCATTTTGGGACATAGGCAAATTATGAAATATTGCACAACCTTGAAGTGCATGGAAACTTTTTTTAAACCATGTCCGCTCCCAATGTAGAGCATATGGACTCCTAATGTAGTTTATCTCAACAGAAGTGTTTCTACGAGAACTGCTTGTTACTCAGTTGCTCAACCTCTCTTTTTTCAAAGAGAGTAGGGATAGAAGAATAGGGCTAGGACAGGATTAGTGGCAAGCTAATCGCTCTCGGTACGCCCCGCTCATAGGATAGGATGGGTTAAAGGGGGGAATTCAAGACATCACATACATCCATGCCTTTGAACAGAAATTCATAAATCGATTGAAAAATCAATTTATAAAACTGTCCGTACCGGGATTTGAACTCGGGCTCTCCGTAGCCGAAGCCAACAACGTTAACCACTCGACCACACAAGGGACTAGGACAGGATTAGTGGTAAGATAATCGCTATCGATACGCCCCGTTCATAGGATAGGATGGGTGAGAGGGGGGAATTCAAGCCATCACATACATCCGTGCCTTTGAACAGAAATTCATAAATCGATTGAAAAATCAATTTATAAAACTGTCCGTACCGGGATTTGAACCCGGGCCTCCCGTAGCCGAAGCCATCAACGTTGACCACTCGACCACACAGGCGGCTTCGACTTTTAACCTGGTGTTTAATTGACCTAATCTAATATTAATTTTATACATTGCTTGATAATAATCTTTTATAAATCTTTTTTCCCGGTTGCATTTTTCACAAGCTAGATACTAATTCGGCATTTGCAGCTTACATCCTTTTGATATAACGTGTTTCAAGTTGTTTACATTGTGATTATTAAAAAAAAACTGTTTTGAAAAGAACTTTGGATTTCGTTATTTTTCCTTTCCACAGTCGATATCTATTTTAGATTAAATGTGCCAATTCACTATTCAAATTCTAGAGCTTAGAATTACAGGGGGGGCTGGTAAAAAAATGCATGATTTTAATGAATCTCAATTTTATCAATACCATGATCATATTATTTATTAGTGAAATCAACATAAAACAATGTTTTTGTAGATACACCCCTGTGATTCTAAGCCGCTTAAATGTAAAATAGAATAAAATTAGACATGCTTATTGATTGAATAGTTAAGCATTGAAAAAACATTTTTTTCGTTGTGATGTAATGAATTTTTTACTTATTAAACTTATTGATAATATTAAATACTACACATACAAATAAATATTTTTTTTGTAAGAATTTTGGGAGTTCTCGAAAAGAAGTGGTTATCTATTTGCATATTTTTTTAGGATTTTATTTTCTTAATAATACTTAAGTAAATTTTAAAAAAATACTCTTTCTTAGTCAAAAATAATTTACCATTTACGAAGGTAAGAACATTTCTTTTCCCGAAAGAAAAGGTTCCTATTATTGATATTGTCATAGATTCCCATGGCACGCCGGACAATCTCGCAAATGCTTTGCCTTTAATTTTTAATTTTACCTGGAAAATTTTCAACCATAATTGTTTCACAAGATTACTGTATGATCGACTGAATGATTATTATTTTACTTCGTAAATCAAGAAATAAAATAACGTTTTCATTTCAATTCATATGAAGACGTTAATATCATATGAGACAATTTAAGATTTCGACTGAAGGTGCTTGGTGGAATTTCAATATTAAATTTGAATCGTTCAAACTATGTACATTCTCACAAATTTTGTCACTAACGACCCGGGTTTCGCCTTTCGGCATCTTCAGGCATTCAAGTGCACGGATGAACTTGAGTCAGTTCAAGTTCATCCGTGCACTTGAATGCCTGAAGATGCCGAAAGGCGAAACCCGGGTCGTTAGTGACAAAATTTGTGAGAATGTACATAGTTTGAACGATTCAAATTTAATCATATGAGACGTTTATCTATAAAAAACTGTGGTACCAACTTATTTCACATTGTTACAGAGGTCATCAATTTACGACCCAAAAGCTTAATTTGTGCCTGCAAAGATTTTTCTACAACTTTTTATTTGTATATACATATTTTATTCCACGAAAAAAATATTATTTATTTAAAATTGTATGATTCGATTGAGGTTTTACGACGCAAGTTTTGCAGTAAAACTATCAGAACGTGAGTGAAGGATGTTTTAGGAAAAGACGAGATGTTTCTTTTCTTGAAAATTTCTCGGAAGTTCTCATTTATTATCAAAATTCTAAGAAGGTAGTGCAGATAAAATAATAGTCCAAATAGAAAAAAATCAAAAATGCTTAGTTGTATTTCAAATATTGAAAATAACACATCGCACAAGAGTATTTTTCATCCGTCCCTCCATGGTTAAAAACAATTCTTCAGCCTGTTTCTGTAAAATTTTGATGATACCATGTTTTACTACTATAGCAAAGTGCAACCATAAATACGTTTTTATTTTGTCTAAGCTTCAATGGTCAATTGTGAATAGAGTTCTCTGTTTTTTTTAATCACAAGTAATCAAGCCCTAGCTCACTTTATTGTTTACAGTTCTTTCAACCAAATTCTATGGACAATATATTTGGTTTGTCAGAATGTCCAGCTAGTCCGCGTGTATATAAATAACACTCTTCAATTTACAGTCAATAATTATTGACTCTACGTTGATGTGATCTACTGTGTTTTTTTTTTATTATGTTTCACTGTGGTGAGAAGAGCCTTCTTAGCAGTTTACAGGTTCTCATGATATGTTACATTGTAAATTACTTCTGATTTTACAATTTTTCTCATGTTAGCGATTCTATTCCTATTCAATTTAACTTCTGGGAAATAATAATCTTTAAAGGATTTCAAAATATAATGGTACAAAAACGACGCATTTTTTGTAATGCGTTTTTATACTGCGTTGAGTATTTTCAACATACAATGATCAGAAGCGACAGGAAACATGTCATAATAAATGGTGTGAAACATGTCTGTCAATCACATCTTAACCAAGACCAGGCTATGAAGCATTCGATCATTTTCAAATCATAATATAGGCAACTGAATATTATTGATTCGTCTTTAGATTCAGCGAGAAGCTAAATGAATTCAGTGTAAAGATAGAGAGTATACCTAATATTACTTACACTTAGTAGAAAGACAATTTCACATGGTTATCAGGTCAGTACCATGCAACGTAAAATTATTTGTTTTTTTTATCGTTATTACGTTATAAAAGGCGGCCACAAATTACCGAATGTATAGACAAATGCGGCTCTTTATTGGGCTAAGTGCGGCTCCCAATACCTCTAGATAAAAATCTTTTTTATACTTTATATAGCAGTAAAGATTTGTGAAAATATTCTATAAAATTTAAATTTGTGTGCTTAATACTTGGTTAGAACGTGAATATGGTGAGTTTTTTTTTTATATACATGGAGATTCAAAATGTGGCTTTTGTTCATCTCATGTATCTCCATGGTGTAGACCAGTGTTTCCAAACGTAGGGTGTCGTTTCAATTTTTAGGTGGGAAATGCACAAATCATAAATATCTGTTTAATTTAATTCATATCACCAATCATGACAAGCTTGGCTCGCAAATTACTGTAGTCATTCCCATCATATTTATTTGAAAGCGGCTTTATCGCTGAAACCGATTTGTTGTAAAGAAAAATAATCGCCTGAATATCACACAACGTGGAGATTTAGATTAAATTGACCGAATTAGTACTTTAATTCTCTTTGCAACTCACATCAAGCTCAAGGTTTTGTACTGATTTTAATGTTATTTTTTCCGAGTTTTTTGTCATTCATACTATAGGTACATATATATTATTTACTTACGAAAATTAAATTAAACATATAATTGACTATGTGCACTTTGTATTTGAAACAATTTTGGTGCCCAACTATACGAATTTGATTGAGGGGGGGCACGGAGATTTTTGAAGGTTCGAAGTGGGGCGTGGCTCAATTATTACATTTTAGTCATATTTTTAATCATTTATTTCATGACACTGCTGTTTAGACTTAGTATTTGCTTAATATTATATAATGAGTTTGTGCCGTTATTTTGTCCAAAATGATTTAAGTATTATGAATTTAAGCTCCGATCTAAAAATAGTACGAGAAGGTGACCTTACTTAGCGTCCATAGTAAAGGAGGTAGTATTACCCTAGAAGAGTGTTTTGTTGCTCGCATTACGTTTTCAATGTTCGGCAAAGCAAAGTGCCTCTTGTCACCTGTCACCGAAGGACATGAGCCCATTAACCTTTCCTTAGAAAATACGATACACAATATTCATATTTTATACGCACACTATTTTTGCAGAGTAAAACATCTTTTGCTTTTAATAGGCGTTTGGTTTGTACGAAAAAAATTAACAAGCTTAATATTTCCAAAGGATGAAAGTAAAAGAAGAAAAAATATTCATATTCTAACATTGTAGAAGTTCATTTTAATATAAAATTTAAAATGGCTATCTAGGTATCTATCGCCTCTCTTGTGGAGACTGGCAAGCGTTTTATGTAGGGAAGACAGGTAGAAACTTTAATATTAGAATTAAAGAACATATAAAATTTCTAAAAAGTAACAATTTTTCATAGTTTACCAATCATCCAATAGAAAAAGTTTTAATCAGAATAGTAGCGGAGAAATATTCGAGTAAATAAAAAAGGTTTAAAAATGAATTGTTTAGAATTTTTAGATCTTTTAGAAATAAACAAAAGAATTATAATTAAATAGTATCTTAAATAGGTCAGATTGCTTGCCACTTTTAAATTTATTTCCAATGGCTTAACCCATTCTATTTAATGCTACTTATTAGTTAATCATTTTGTATCGTAAATGTCATTTGTAGTATCGTAATTGTGTGTTTGTTTTACTATCCTTCCCTCCTTGATTCCCGTTTTTATTTTTATAACATCTCAGAATAGTAAAATTAAAATCATTCCTACTTAAACAAGCATTATGAAAGTAATATTATCTGACGATGACTCTGAAACTTTTTAAATTTTAATATAACTAATTACATGCAAAGGTGTAACAATAAAGACAGCATTTAAAATAAGATAAAAATAGTTTACAGACAAGCTGCGTTAATTCAATGATATACGAGAAGCTCGCAAACTATTTGACAGCGCATGCAAACATTTTTTTTGAAAATGTACACAACTAAGGAACATGTCGTGTAAAATAAAAGTTTACATTGCTGCTGTCGACAAACTGTTGAATTTGCGTCTATTTTACACAAGAACGATATTTTACAGAACTTTTATGAAATTGAAGATAAATTTCATTTAATACATGTTTACTCAATATTCTAGGTTAATTGTTCCATTATTACAAAATTTCATAAATTAAAAAGGTATGTAAGAAAGTAAATATTTGCGGTTCCGTGATTCTTCCGAACATTTATAGAAAACTGCAGTCCGAAAATATTCCGCACATTTTTATATTCAAGATTCAACGTCATAAGAAACATATTAAAAAATATGAAAAATACAAATTATTAAATATATTTTTCTCGTTTGAAATTCAATATTTATTTGTACTTTTTTTATCCATGTCCGCTCTCAATGTGGACCATATGACCTCCTAAAGGAGGTATCTCAACATATTTTTTTTTAGAGAACTGTTTGTTACTCTGTCGGTCAATCTCTCTTATTCAAGGAGAATAGTAGGGATAGAAGGTTAAGGACAAGACTAGTGGTTAACTAATCGCTCTCACTACATTTATTTATTGAAGTATCGGAAAGGGTGGGAGGGATTTCTTTAAACATCACAAACACCCATGCCTTCGAAAAGAAATCGATCGAAAAAATGCTGCCCGTACTGGGACTTGAACCCGTGAAGTCCGGCACGGAAGCCCACAACGCCATAAGACCCGACAACCTTTGTACTACTTACACTTTTATTTAGCAATATCAAGATTACCATTAGTCGCCACGTTAGCGTAATAACTATTTGATGATTGTTGTAATTAAATGTTAGAGGCTTCAATTTCAGAACTTTTTAATGTGGGTCAATTTTTTGTCATTTATTTATAATTTGGAAATTCATTTTAATACCAATTCCTTTTTATTTCATTTTGTTTAGTATAAATAACACTGTTAAATTTTATTTCTTATCAGTTGATAATGCTCGTCATGAGCGAAACCAGTCCTGATCTTGCTTAATAAAAGTGGAAGTAGTACAAAGGAATATTTGTTTATTTAAACATAATGCCTTTCCACCAAGTATTGACAGTGAGCACCCTAAAAGTAAACAATTTTAGTATATTTTTCTATGAACAGAATTTTCTGTGCTCGGGAAAATTTTGTACGGATGAATCAGTTCACCATATTGTATGAGCCCGCGAATGGCTTTTGAATAACTAAGGAAACAATAACTCTTAAAATGTTGGATATCATTGCCTTAATTGACTGATTGCCAATAAGCAACGTTGGTGTGGTAAAATAATATTAGTTTTTTAGAAATTTATTTAAATACGGTTCCCGGCAAGCGCTGCAATGCCACTCAAATAAAGAGAGTGTTTGTGTTTTAATTGTGTTTATTGAAGTGCATGTTTTCTTTTTGTTTGTTTGAAGTTTGCTGCTGATTGTATATAGTAAGACACACGCGCCACTTACTGTAATTTAATTGTACTACGCCTATAACCTTCGCGCAAGTTGCATGAACGGTATGGCCGGCATACAAACATTGATTTTTATATATAAGAAATACTGTAAATTATTTTTTTTGTGCATATAACCTTCCCGGAAGTAGAAGCAAAAGGTTTGGCAAAGTTTTATTGCAATCGGATCAGCTGTTTGGCAGCCCATAGAGTACGAACAAATAAAAAAATATTTTTATATATTTAGTTTAAGTATGTATTGTATAATAAGGTTGGCAAGCAATGTTAGCCTTTGTGTTTAGAGAGAGTAGCGTATGGAAAATGGGTACACACCTTTCATACTCGGCACACTTGTGGTCGGTAGTCGGTACTCTTCCAAAATGTAACGTATTTATGGAAGCCAATACACCCCGAGGATAGAAGCCGGATTCAATTATTTATAAGGGGAAAATCGAGACGGAAAACAATGCTAAGATAGCAATGCGGGAGGCTACTGACGCAAGCCTACAGCCGTAATGCCCGTAAGGAGCGCCCTCCTTTATTTCATTAAGCTTTTGTATTTCTAGGAGCCGAGAGAAAAAAAAATCATGTCTGAAAGAAATAAAATATTTAAGTGACTTATCTATAGAAATGTAATATATTTTCTACGCAAACATGTGTACGATTTTAGCCTCTTTTATTAGAGCACTCAAAATGACAACGTAAAAGAGATGAATCTTTTAAATTTAATCTCATATCTCTTTATAAATAAAAACAAGCTGTCTACAACATAAGTTCGAAGGTTAAAAAATGTTTTTTCAATTTGTTTACTTAAATAAAGTTGTATGTAGCTGACGGCACACAAATCGAGAAGCACAATATTATTTGAATCAAATAGTTTCAGCACAATCATTCTACCAATTATACACTAAAATACTATATGCCAAAGCTTGAAAATGACGTCGATAAATATCTATATATTAATAGCCGATAAAATAAGTTTTCACTTTTCACTTTTTACTTTTTACTTTTTACTTTTCACAAATGTGTGCGTACTGATGTCCTCGAGCGTATTTGAAAATTAGTTTGATAAAATATATAAACTACAAAAAATGGTTGTTAGCAAAGTTGAACATTATTCCAAATATTAAATAATTTACGAAATTTCTGCTCCTACGAAAAATGGTTGTTAGCAAATTTGAACATTATTCCAAAAATTCAATAATTTACGAAATTTCTGCTACTACGAAAAATGGTTGTTAGCAAACTTAAACATTTCAATTATTCTAAAAAATACATTATTTACAATTAAATAGTGCAGGGGTGTCGATATATGTCCCGTGATCTATTTCTTCTTCTACGAAATATATTTGTTTGCCAACTTAAATATTTCAATTATTCTAAAAAATATATTATTTCCAATTAAATAGTGCAGGGGTGTTGATATATGTCCCGAGATCTATTTCTTCTTCTACGAAATATGTTTGTTAGCAAATTTAAACATTTCAATTATTCTAAAAATTACATTATTTACAATTAAAATACTGCAGGGGTGTCGATATTTGTCCCGTGATCTATTTCTTCTTCTACGAAATATATTTGTTAGCCAACTTAAATATTTCAATTATTCTAAAAAATATATTATTTCCAATTAAATACTGCAGGGGTGTTGATATATGTCCCGAAATCTATTTCTTCTTTTACGAAATATGTTTGTGAGCAAATTTAAACATTTCAATTAGTCTAAAAATAACATTATTTACAATTAAAATACTACAGGGGTGTCGATATATGTCCCGTAATCTATTTCTTCTTCTACGAAATATGTTTGTTAGCAAACTTAAACATTTCGATTATTATAAAAATTATATTATTTCCAATTAAATAGTGCAGGGGTGTTGATTTATGTCCCGAAATCTATTTCTTCTTCTACGAAATATGTTTGTTAGCAAACTTAAACATTTCAATTATTCTAAAAATTATATTATTTCCAATTAAATACTGCAGGGGTGTTGATATATGTCCCGAAATCTATTTCTTCTTCTACGAAATATGTTTGTTAGCAAATTTAAACATTTCAATTAGTCTAAAAATAACATTATTTACAATTAAAATACTACAGGGGTGTCGATATATGTCCCGTAATCTATTTCTTCTTCTACGAAATGTGTTTGTTAGCAAACTTAAACATTTTAATTATTCTAAGAATTATATTATTTCCAATTAAATACTGCAGGGGTGTTGATATATGTCCCGAAATCTATTTCTTCTTCTACGGAATATGTTTGTTAGCAAATTTAAACATTTCAATTAGTCTAAAAATAACATTATTTACAATTAAAATACTACAGGGGTGTCGATATATGTCCCGTAATCTATTTCTTCTTCTACGAAATATGTTTGTTAGCAAACTTAAACATTTCGATTATTATAAAAATTATATTATTTCCAATTAAATAGTGCAGGGGTGTTGATTTATGTCCCGAAATCTATTTCTTCTTCTACGAAATATGTTTGTTAGCAAACTTAAACATTTCAATTATTCTAAAAAATATATTATTTCCAATTAAATAGTGCAGGGGTGTTGATATATGTCCCGAGATCTATTTCTTCTTCTACGAAATATATTTGTTAGCAAACTTAAACATTTTAATTATTCTAAAAATTATATTATTTCCAATTAAATAGTGCAGGGGTGTTGATATATGTCCCGAGATCTATTTCTTCTTCTACGAAATATATTTGTTAGCAAACTTAAACATTTTAATTATTCTAAAAATTATATTATTTCCAATTAAATACTGCAGGGGTGTTGATATATGTCCCGAAATCTATTTCTTCTTCTACGAAATATGTTTGTTAGCAAATTTAAACATTTCAATTAGTCTAAAAATAACATTATTTACAATTAAAATACTACAGGGGTGTCGATATATGTCCCGTAATCTATTTCTTCTTCTACGAAATGTGTTTGTTAGCAAACTTAAACATTTCGATTATTATAAAAATTATATTATTTCCAATTAAATAGTGCAGGGGTGTTGATTTATGTCCCGAAATCTATTTCTTCTTCTACGAAATATGTTTGTTAGCAAACTTAAACATTTCAATTATTCTAAAAATTATATTATTTACAATTAAAATACTACAGGGGTGTCGATATATGTCCCGTAATCTATTTCTTCTTCTACGAAATGTGTTTGTTAGCAAACTTAAACATTTCGATTATTATAAAAATTATATTATTTCTAATTAAATAGTGCAGGGGTGTTGATATATGTCCCGAGATCTATTTCTTCTTCTACGAAATATGTTTGTTAGCAAACTTAAACATTTCGATTATTATAAAAATTATATTATTTCCAATTAAATAGTGCAGGGGTGTTGATATATGTCCCGTAATCTATTTCTTCTTCTACGAAATATGTTTGTTAGCAAACTTAAACATTTCAATTATTCTAAAAATTATATTATTTCCAATTAAATAGTGCAGGGGTGTCGATATATGTCCCGTGATCTATTTCTTCTTCTACGAAATATGTTTGTTAGCAAACTTAAACATTTCAATTATTCTAAAAATTATATTATTTACAATTAAAATACTACAGGGGTGTCGATATATGTCCCGTAATCTATTTCTTCTTCTACGAAATGTGTTTGTTAGCAAACTTAAACATTTCGATTATTATAAAAATTATATTATTTCTAATTAAATAGTGCAGGGGTGTTGATATATGTCCCGAGATCTATTTCTTCTTCTACGAAATATGTTTGTTAGCAAACTTAAACATTTCGATTATTATAAAAATTATATTATTTCCAATTAAATAGTGCAGGGGTGTTGATATATGTCCCGTAATCTATTTCTTCTTCTACGAAATATGTTTGTTAGCAAACTTAAACATTTCAATTATTCTAAAAATTATATTATTTCCAATTAAATAGTGCAGGGGTGTTGATATATGTTCCGTAATCTATTTCTTCTTCTACGAAATATATTTGTTAGCCAACTTAAATATTTCAATTATTCTAAAAATTATATTATTTCCAATTAAATACTGCAGGGGTGTTGATATATGTCCCGAGATCTATTTCTTCTTCTACGAAATATGTTTGTTAGCAAACTTAAACATTTCGATTATTATAAAAATTATATTATTTCCAATTAAATAGTGCAGGGGTGTTGATATATGTCCCGTAATCTATTTCTTCTTCTACGAAATATGTTTGTTAGCAAACTTAAACATTTCAATTATTCTAAAAATTACATTATTTACAATTAAAATACTACAGGGGTGTCGATATATGTCCCGTAATCTATTTCTTCTTCTACGAAATATGTTTGTTAGCAAACTTAAACATTTCGATTATTATAAAAATTATATTATTTCCAATTAAATAGTGCAGGGGTGTTGATATATGTCCCGAGATCTATTTCTTCTTCTACGAAATATGTTTGTTAGCAAACTTAAACATTTCGATTATTATAAAAATTATATTATTTCCAATTAAATAGTGCAGGGGTGTTGATTTATGTCCCGAAATCTATTTCTTCTTCTACGAAATATGTTTGTTAGCAAACTTAAACATTTCGATTATTATAAAAATTATATTATTTCCAATTAAATAGTGCAGGGGTGTTGATTTATGTCCCGAAATCTATTTCTTCTTCTACGAAATATGTTTGTTAGCAAACTTAAACATTTCAATTATTCTAAAAATTATATTATTTCCAATTAAATAGTGCAGGGGTGTTGATATATGTCCCGAGATCTATTTCTTCTTCTACGAAATATATTTGTTAGCAAACTTAAACATTTTAATTATTCTAAAAATTATATTATTTCCAATTAAATAGTGCAGGGGTGTTGATATATGTCCCGAGATCTATTTCTTCTTCTACGAAATATATTTGTTAGCAAACTTAAACATTTTAATTATTCTAAAAATTATATTATTTCCAATTAAATAGTGCAGGGGTGTTGATATATGTCCCGAGATCTATTTCTTCTTCTACGAAATATGTTTGTTAGCAAATTTAAACATTTCAATTAGTCTAAAAATTATATTATTTACAATTAAAATACTACAGGGGTGTCGATATATGTCCCGTAATCTATTTCTTCTTCTACGAAATGTGTTTGTTAGCAAACTTAAACATTTCGATTATTATAAAAATTATATTATTTCTAATTAAATAGTGCAGGGGTGTTGATATATGTCCCGAGATCTATTTCTTCTTCTACGAAATATGTTTGTTAGCAAACTTAAACATTTCGATTATTATAAAAATTATATTATTTCCAATTAAATAGTGCAGGGGTGTTGATATATGTCCCGTAATCTATTTCTTCTTCTACGAAATATGTTTGTTAGCAAACTTAAACATTTCAATTATTCTAAAAATTATATTATTTCCAATTAAATAGTGCAGGGGTGTTGATATATGTCCCGAGATCTATTTCTTCTTCTACGAAATATATTTGTTAGCAAACTTAAACATTTTAATTATTCTAAAAATTATATTATTTCCAATTAAATAGTGCAGGGGTGTTGATATATGTCCCGAGATCTATTTCTTCTTCTACGAAATATATTTGTTAGCAAACTTAAACATTTTAATTATTCTAAAAATTATATTATTTCCAATTAAATACTGCAGGGGTGTTGATATATGTCCCGAAATCTATTTCTTCTTCTACGAAATATGTTTGTTAGCAAATTTAAACATTTCAATTAGTCTAAAAATAACATTATTTACAATTAAAATACTACAGGGGTGTCGATATATGTCCCGTAATCTATTTCTTCTTCTACGAAATGTGTTTGTTAGCAAACTTAAACATTTCGATTATTATAAAAATTATATTATTTCCAATTAAATAGTGCAGGGGTGTTGATTTATGTCCCGAAATCTATTTCTTCTTCTACGAAATATGTTTGTTAGCAAACTTAAACATTTCAATTATTCTAAAAATTATATTATTTACAATTAAAATACTACAGGGGTGTCGATATATGTCCCGTAATCTATTTCTTCTTCTACGAAATGTGTTTGTTAGCAAACTTAAACATTTCGATTATTATAAAAATTATATTATTTCTAATTAAATAGTGCAGGGGTGTTGATATATGTCCCGAGATCTATTTCTTCTTCTACGAAATATGTTTGTTAGCAAACTTAAACATTTCGATTATTATAAAAATTATATTATTTCCAATTAAATAGTGCAGGGGTGTTGATATATGTCCCTTAATCTATTTCTTCTTCTACGAAATATGTTTGTTAGCAAACTTAAACATTTCAATTATTCTAAAAATTATATTATTTCCAATTAAATAGTGCAGGGGTGTCGATATATGTCCCGTGATCTATTTCTTCTTCTACGAAATATGTTTGTTAGCAAACTTAAACATTTCAATTATTCTAAAAATTATATTATTTACAATTAAAATACTACAGGGGTGTCGATATATGTCCCGTAATCTATTTCTTCTTCTACGAAATGTGTTTGTTAGCAAACTTAAACATTTCGATTATTATAAAAATTATATTATTTCTAATTAAATAGTGCAGGGGTGTTGATATATGTCCCGAGATCTATTTCTTCTTCTACGAAATATGTTTGTTAGCAAACTTAAACATTTCGATTATTATAAAAATTATATTATTTCCAATTAAATAGTGCAGGGGTGTTGATATATGTCCCGTAATCTATTTCTTCTTCTACGAAATATGTTTGTTAGCAAACTTAAACATTTCGATTATTATAAAAATTATATTATTTCCAATTAAATAGTGCAGGGGTGTTGATTTATGTCCCGAAATCTATTTCTTCTTCTACGAAATATGTTTGTTAGCAAACTTAAACATTTCGATTATTATAAAAATTATATTATTTCCAATTAAATAGTGCAGGGGTGTTGATATATGTCCCGAGATCTATTTCTTCTTCTACGAAATATGTTTGTTAGCAAACTTAAACATTTCGATTATTATAAAAATTATATTATTTCCAATTAAATAGTGCAGGGGTGTTGATTTATGTCCCGAAATCTATTTCTTCTTCTACGAAATATGTTTGTTAGCAAACTTAAACATTTCGATTATTATAAAAATTATATTATTTCCAATTAAATAGTGCAGGGGTGTTGATTTATGTCCCGAAATCTATTTCTTCTTCTACGAAATATGTTTGTTAGCAAACTTAAACATTTCAATTATTCTAAAAATTATATTATTTCCAATTAAATAGTGCAGGGGTGTTGATATATGTCCCGAGATCTATTTCTTCTTCTACGAAATATATTTGTTAGCAAACTTAAACATTTTAATTATTCTAAAAATTATATTATTTCCAATTAAATAGTGCAGGGGTGTTGATATATGTCCCGAGATCTATTTCTTCTTCTACGAAATATATTTGTTAGCAAACTTAAACATTTTAATTATTCTAAAAATTATATTATTTCCAATTAAATAGTGCAGGGGTGTTGATATATGTCCCGAAATCTATTTCTTCTTCTACGAAATATGTTTGTTAGCAAATTTAAACATTTCAATTAGTCTAAAAATTATATTATTTACAATTAAAATACTACAGGGGTGTCGATATATGTCCCGTAATCTATTTCTTCTTCTACGAAATGTGTTTGTTAGCAAACTTAAACATTTCGATTATTATAAAAATTATATTATTTCTAATTAAATAGTGCAGGGGTGTTGATATATGTCCCGAGATCTATTTCTTCTTCTACGAAATATGTTTGTTAGCAAACTTAAACATTTCGATTATTATAAAAATTATATTATTTCCAATTAAATAGTGCAGGGGTGTTGATATATGTCCCGTAATCTATTTCTTCTTCTACGAAATATGTTTGTTAGCAAACTTAAACATTTCAATTATTCTAAAAATTATATTATTTCCAATTAAATAGTGCAGGGGTGTTGATATATGTCCCGAGATCTATTTCTTCTTCTACGAAATATATTTGTTAGCAAACTTAAACATTTTAATTATTCTAAAAATTATATTATTTCCAATTAAATAGTGCAGGGGTGTTGATATATGTCCCGAGATCTATTTCTTTTTCTACGAAATATATTTGTTAGCAAACTTAAACATTTTAATTATTCTAAAAATTATATTATTTCCAATTAAATACTGCAGGGGTGTTGATATATGTCCCGAAATCTATTTCTTCTTCTACGAAATATGTTTGTTAGCAAATTTAAACATTTCAATTAGTCTAAAAATAACATTATTTACAATTAAAATACTACAGGGGTGTCGATATATGTCCCGTAATCTATTTCTTCTTCTACGAAATGTGTTTGTTAGCAAACTTAAACATTTCGATTATTATAAAAATTATATTATTTCCAATTAAATAGTGCAGGGGTGTTGATTTATGTCCCGAAATCTATTTCTTCTTCTACGAAATATGTTTGTTAGCAAACTTAAACATTTCAATTATTCTAAAAATTATATTATTTACAATTAAAATACTACAGGGGTGTCGATATATGTCCCGTAATCTATTTCTTCTTCTACGAAATGTGTTTGTTAGCAAACTTAAACATTTCGATTATTATAAAAATTATATTATTTCTAATTAAATAGTGCAGGGGTGTTGATATATGTCCCGAGATCTATTTCTTCTTCTACGAAATATGTTTGTTAGCAAACTTAAACATTTCGATTATTATAAAAATTATATTATTTCCAATTAAATAGTGCAGGGGTGTTGATATATGTCCCTTAATCTATTTCTTCTTCTACGAAATATGTTTGTTAGCAAACTTAAACATTTCAATTATTCTAAAAATTATATTATTTCCAATTAAATAGTGCAGGGGTGTCGATATATGTCCCGTGATCTATTTCTTCTTCTACGAAATATGTTTGTTAGCAAACTTAAACATTTCAATTATTCTAAAAATTATATTATTTACAATTAAATAGTGCAGGGGTGTTGATATATGTCCCGTAATCTATTTCTTCTTCTACGAAATATGTTTGTTAGCAAACTTAAACATTTCAATTATTCTAAAAATTATATTATTTCCAATTAAATAGTGCAGGGGTGTCGATATATGTCCCGTGATCTATTTCTTCTTCTACGAAATATGTTTGTTAGCAAACTTAAACATTTCAATTATTCTAAAAATTATATTATTTACAATTAAAATACTACAGGGGTGTCGATATATGTCCCGTAATCTATTTCTTCTTCTACGAAATGTGTTTGTTAGCAAACTTAAACATTTCGATTATTATAAAAATTATATTATTTCTAATTAAATAGTGCAGGGGTGTTGATATATGTCCCGAGATCTATTTCTTCTTCTACGAAATATGTTTGTTAGCAAACTTAAACATTTCGATTATTATAAAAATTATATTATTTCCAATTAAATAGTGCAGGGGTGTTGATATATGTCCCGTAATCTATTTCTTCTTCTACGAAATATGTTTGTTAGCAAACTTAAACATTTCAATTATTCTAAAAATTATATTATTTCCAATTAAATAGTGCAGGGGTGTTGATATATGTCCCGAAATCTATTTCTTCTTCTACGAAATATGTTTGTTAGAAAATTTAACATTTCAATTATTCTAAAAATTACATTATTTACAATTAAAATACTACAGGGGTGTCGATATATGTCCCGTAATCTATTTCTTCTTCTACGAAATATGTTTGTTAGCAAACTTAAACATTTCGATTATTATAAAAATTATATTATTTCCAATTAAATACTGCAGGGGTGTTGATATATGTCCCAAAATCTATTTCTTCTTCTACGAAATATGTTTGTTAGCAAATTTAAACATTTCAATTAGTCTAAAAATAACATTATTTACAATTAAAAAACTGCAGGGCTGTCGATATATGCGCCGAGGTCGATTTATGGTACTTTGAAAAATGATTGTTAGCAAACTTGAACATTATTCCAAATATTAAATAATTTACGAAATTTCTGCTCCTACGAAAAATGGTTGTTAGCAAACTTGAACATTATTCCAAATATTAAACAATTTACGAAATTTCTGCTCCTACGAAAAATGGTTGTTAGCAAACTTAAGCATAATTCCAAAAATTAAATAATTTACGAAATTTCGGCTACTACAAAAAATGGTTGTTAGCAAACTTGAACATTATTCCAAATATTAAACAATTTACGAAATTTCTGCTCCTACGAAAAATGGTTGTTAGCAAACTTAAGCATAATTCCAAAAATTAAATAATTTACGAAATTCCGGCTCCTACGAAAAATGGTTGTTAGCAAACTTGAACATTATTCCAAATATTAAACAATTTACGACATTTCTGCTCCTACGAAAAATGGTTGTTAGGAAACTTAAGCATAATTCCAAAAATTAAATAATTTACGAAATTTCGGCTACTACAAAAAATGGTTGTTAGCAAACTTGAACATTATTCCAAATATTAAATAATTTACGAAATTTCTGCTCCTACGAAAAATGGTTGTTAACAAACTTGAACATTATTCCAAATATTAAATAATTTACGAAATTTCTGCTAACTATAAAAATAAAATAAATAAAATAAAATAAAATAAAATAAAATAAAATAAAATAAAATAAAATAAAATAAAATAAAATAAAATAAAATAAAATAAAATAAATTAAAATAAAATAAAATAAAATAATATAAAATAAAATAAAATAAAATAAAATAAAATAAAATTAAATTAAATTAAATTTAATTAAATTAAATTAAATAAAATAAAATAAAATAAAATAAAATAAAATTAAATTAAATTAAATTAAATAAAATTAAATAAAATAAAATAAAATAAAATTAAATTAAATAATATAAAATAAAATAAAATTAAATAAAATAGAATAAAATTAAATAAAATTAAACACAATGCAACAAAAATCTCACGTTGCTGGGCAACGGGCTTACAGCTAGTTAATTTTAAATATTGTAAAATTTCACTCAATTACAAAGAGAATTTTTTTTTAAAACATAAAATGAAAAGTATTAGGTATTTAAATATTACAAAATACACAAATATATGAATATACGTATAAAATTTTTAATTTATTATAGTTTTGTTTTTGTTCAATTTGTTTATTGCGTGGTCGTATTTTAACATCGTTGACTTACAATATGGAGGTCACGAGTTTGAATCCAAATACGGACAGTTTTCATAGATTGCTTTTTTAATCAATCTATGGATTTCTGCCCGAAGGCTGTATGTGATGTCTTGAAATACCTCCCACTCATCCTATTCTAAAAAATGGGCGTAGCGAGAGTAAATTGCTACTAGTCCTGTCCTTGTCTTATCTTTCTATCCCAGAGGTTGAGCAACTGAGTAACAAACAGTTCTTTTCGTTGAAAAAATCTGTTGAGATATTTCCATTAGGGGGGGAAATAATCCATATTAGGAGGGACATGGATTTAAAAAAAATAGTTTTGGTTTTATAACCGTCAATATGTACTCAAAAAATCGACTTTTTATGTGAACAAAAATGATTTTTTTGTATTCGTAAAAAGTTTGGCACAATTTAGGTAACATATAATCATTAGTTATATAGTTAACTGTAGTAGTAAGATGCAACAAAGAAGCCAATGGTTGCAGAACAAGTTAGATTAGAAGATAAATTGGGTTTACCCCTAAGGGTGTGAATGTCTCATTATTCTTACAATGATAACTAGATATTTTTTGTCATCAAACGATATCTTATATTTTTTGTACACCCGTACGAAAAAAATAAAATTCTGTTGAAACATGTCCTTTTTTATCATATCATTCGACTATTCGTAGAGCGAATTTATTTTTCTTGTAAAATGCCATAGTTATGCTTGATTAGGAAATACTTTATTAGTTTCCATATTTTATTACATCAAAAAAATCTAATCCCGCCAGCGAAGTAATGTTTTTCATAATTCACAAATACAAAATCAAGTTTCGGTGATTTATATTATACATTCAATTTACATTGATTAATTAAAGTAAAAAATCTTTTGCTTTCTGTTCTGATTTATCTCTACAACTTTGTAACAAATAACAACCATCCAAAATAATATCAAACATTGCCAAATAACTTGTTTTTCCTAAACTACCCTTAGAATTAATATTCAAGTGTTGTTTTCGTTAAAGACGTAATAAATTATCAATAAGAAAATGAATCCTTTTTGCTAGTGGTCGACTGTTATTTCTATTTTACAGGCAGGGACGTGAACGGAATTTGCGGAGAGAAATATTATTCTTTCTATATAAAACTTTATTTCGAGAATCACGCTTAAGACCGTTACATCTTTTCAAATTTTCGGTAAGAATTTTATCTGAACACATCTCTGTGAAAGTGTTTCGGCAAATAAAAAGCGCTGCAGTCACAGAGCTGCATAGTGCATACACTAGCTGCATGAATACGAATTGCGTATAAGTGATCAATGGATATTCTTATGAAAAGAGTTCTGAGATAAAATCCGTACAAAGTTTAACGCTGTAGGGTTCTTTGTAAAATAAAATGCTTCTTAAAACTTATAAAGCTTTGTCAAAATGAAAACTCACTATTGCCTACTTTTCAATTTTCCAAATATTTTCATTAAAATATGTGATGATTTATATACATTAAAAAATTGACGTTGGTTGACTTTCAATTCCGAAATACCGATATTTTTACATTTTCAAATACGGTATTTTGGTAATGAAAAATACAATCATTAATACATTTGCTTCATCAAAATCAGGTCTATAAATAAAGCGGCCAAAATTCCCAGGCATAAATTAACTGGTGTAAAAACTTAGAATCGTCAATTCTGTAATAAAAAAATTCGTTAAGTTGAACTACATAATTTTTTAATCCATGTCCACTCCCATTGTGGAGCATATGGCTCTCTCGTGGAGGTATTTTAACAGATTTTTTACGAGAACTGTATTTTTATCAGTTGCTTAAACTCTCTTTTTCAAAGAGAGTAGTAATGATGGAAGGATAAAAGGAAAGGACTGGTGGTTAAATAATCGCTCTCGCTACGCCCAGCTATTGAAGGGTGGGAGGGAAATTAAGACATGACAAACACCCATGCCTTCGAACAGAAATCGATAAATCGATTGTAAAAATGCTGTTCGTAATGGGGCTTGTGCCCGTGAGATCCGGCACGGAAGCCAGCAACGCTACGCTGCGCCATAAGACCCAATATAAAAATTGCCAAACTTTTTTTTCAGCGATAGCTGGATTCAATTCTAATAAATTCAATCAATTTTACTCTTTATTGATATTGTGATTTAGTATAACTTTGTTTAAATACTAGTTGCACTCCCGTGTTAACAGTGTTACTTAATATCTTGTAATGGAGAATTTGTGTAACAAAACGTGTTTTATTTCCTTCTGGTAAAATAAGAGAAAATGACAAAGCTGTAAGAGAAAATATGGACATATAATTACAACAGTTTCTTTTATGGAAACTTAAATATGCCATTAAGAAACATGTAAAGAAGTAATGGCTCATATTCTCGGTCGGCTTATATTGCTCGTTCGGTGTAATATGTGTGTCTCTTAACAACCATATCCATTGCGCGTAATATGGTTATTTACAATAGGACTGTCCATTACTTGCCCCTAATACCATCTTAATGATAAGTAGTTTTCTAATGTAACTAACAAAAATATAACTAATAAAATAACTGAAATGATGTCATGTAGGTACGTCTTTATTTTTTATTTTACAGTTTCCCCGTCAACAGTGCAAGACTTTATGACAAGCTTAGATAACAGGCCAAGACAAGATTTTATGTACGGTATAAAACAGTGATTCCCAAACTTATTATGCTCGTGGACACCTTTCATAGCAAAAACCTGGTCGTGGACCCCAAGTGAAATAATAAAGTTAATGACTTGAATGGTATTTTTTTTTCCATGCCTGCTTCCAATGTTGAGCAATTGGTCTCCTAATGGAGGTATATTAACAGATGTTTTTCTGCGAGAACTGTTTGTTAGTCAGTCGCTCAAACTCTCTTTCCCAAGGATGGGATAGGGATAGGATAGGTATTGAGACATTTTTTTCAAGTGACAGAATATTGCATTCCAAGTTTGTATCGCAAAAAATATTTTGTCACTTGAAAAAAAAATTGTCTCGGAGAAAATTGATCGCATTCCAAATTGGAATATCGATCGCATTCCAAATATGTGTCGCAAAAAATCAAATATCTGTCGAAAAAATATTTTGTCAAATGAAAAAAAAAATGTCCCTAAAACTTTTTTCAAATTATACTGGGGCCACGGGATTGAAAATTAATCAATCCTGAAATCCCGGAATCACAAAAAGACTCCGGAATACGATAACTTTCTACATGTCCATGATTACTGATTTTTATAGACCTGTAAATTGATCTTATTTGAAATGATTTTCCTTTTTTTTTATCACCATAATATATACTTTAGCCGCTACCGCTACGGAGGTCACGAGTTCGAATCTCAGTACGGGCAGTTTTATTAATTGATTTTTCAATCGATTTATGAATTTCTGTTCTAAGGCATGGATGTATGTGTTGTTTTGAATTCACCCTTCCCACCCATCCTATCCTATGAACGGGGCGTATCGAGAGCGATTAACTAACCACTAGTCCTTTCCTAGCTTTGTCCTTCTATTACTTCTACTCTCCTTGGAAAAAGAGAGGTTGAGCAACTGAGTAACAAGCAGTTCTCGTAGAAAAACATCTGTTGAGATAAACTCCAATGAGAGACTTTACTAGAAACTCTTTAGAACGTAATGAAGACTTATGTTTTTTTATCACTGTTTTGTGTTGTTAAAAAATTGTGCCAGGGCAAAAAAACAAAACAATAAATTGAATGATGCCCCACAAGCACGTCGATTGATTTGAGTCTTTTCAATTTAACAAATCAATTTGAGATTTTGAAGATTTAGCATTAAGCTCCAACAAAAGCGTCGTAGAAGCTCTGCTCCTTTGTCATCGAGTATCTTCATTGTGCAGCTTAAAAGTTTAAACAGCCAAGTTTTGATTTATTTCAGTTTTCTCAACACAAATTTTCAAACGTTCAACTTTGCTATGCTTCGAATTGGAAACTTTATTGTTTTTATCTCGCAAATAAATACTATACAAGATTGTTATTAGAATCGTCATAATAAAGTACTTTTATGATGTTGTTTAGAATAACAAAACATTCAAAGACACTATTAGACTATTGTTTTTATAGAGAAATATTCTTTTTAATTGCGTAGAAAAAATATATCTACTCTCACAAAGTGTATAAATTCTTTTTTTTACACGGTAGAAACGTTTCATAAAAAACCGTTAAATGAAGATTAGTAAAAAAAATGAAAAGTTGAATTAAAAAGAACCGTGTTAAGTGAAAAAATAATAAATTGTGGTATAGATAGACTAAAGTTGATCGTGTCATAAAGACTTGTCAAAATCGTATTCATAATACCTATGTTTTTTAATAAATAATAAAAAAATACTATTCATAGGTATTTGATTATAAACGGAGACTTTTATAAGAAAATGGACATCAATCGAAATATCTGACACGTCTAATGTGTTAGGATCTAATGAAGCCTGTTGTTTTTATAACTGTGTTGTTGAATTTATTGTTATTAGGAAATCTGTTATACTTGTGTCTGAGAATCGTGTGAAAGCAAATATTTTTTTTAAAAATATAGTATTTGCTCTTCTTGTGCGAACCTTGAACATTCATCAAATATTAGTTGATAGATGAGACGCTGAAAGGGTTCGTATGATTTTATCTTTGTACTAGAAGTACTTGCAAAATATCAAAAAGTTTTCTATAATCAAATATGGACGAAATTCTGTATTATTTAATTGTAAAATAATGATATGCAAATACGCGAAACAGCAAAATATTTTACACTGTTTTTACCAAAACATTCTCATTTAATTATATCTTAAAATAAAACTACTATACTCACATCTCAGTGAACTATCACGATTTAGTGTTTATTTTATCTTATTGTTTATACACACAACTTTATGTTAAAATCGATTTATGCGGTGTGTTAGCTATCCAACTATTTCTCTTTTTATCAGAAAAGAGTAAAAATATAACGGTAAAGCTAAAAAATGACAAGTAGCAAGATAATCACATTTTCTTCGCTCCGTTTTAGGGGTGGGAGGGTGGAAAAGGTATCGTCGCAAACATTTGTGTATTTAAAAAAATATTTAAAGAGTATTCATGCGTATGTACACTGCAATTGAAAATGAAAGACGCTTAGCAGAGGGCTACCATAACGTTAACAAGAGCCTCGTTAAGTCTCAAAGCTATTCACGGTGCTCCAGAGCAGGAACAGATTATTATCACTCTACTATGATTTTAGTATACACCATTATATTATAAAAGCAATCGAATGCTACATATTATATTGAAAATAAATATTTCACGATACACAATGTACCGTTTAATAATCATTATCAATAGCTGAAAATTGTACCTAACTTATTTGGATTGCAAGAATAAAGAGTTTACAGATCGACACAGAAATTATGTAATATTATTTTCGCTTAAATTTTGTATTTAAAACGTTTTATTTATACCGTTTGTGAGATAATTTACAGATGCACCAAATGAACATCTCTGTACTCTTTAATTCTATTATCATGCATATTTAAACATCATATTATACAACACATACATCTGAGAATATTTTTTATCTTAATTTAACAAAAAGCGCGCCAGCCTGTCTCAAATTATAAAAGGGGTTGCTTGAGCCTTTGCAAACCATTTTTAGTCCACCCATGCAAGCGTCTATGATTTTTGTCTACTAAACTATAGAATCGCTATGTCAGTTTTACATTAACTCGATAAATTCATTCGATTTAAATATAAGTGCCAAAAATGGTTATATAGAACAGACATATTTTATTTATTTTTGAGTAGTTTTTATGTATTATAAATCGTATTCGAAAGCCTACTTGTGATATTTCACAAACTGAGGTTGCAAAAAATGAATTTATTTATGCGGCACAAAATCCAACGCCCTCCAAAGTGATCTTTTTCATTCTTGATGATACGATCGCGAATTTATCAAAGTTTTCGCTCGTAATAATTCATGGCGTTTAACAAAAGATCTTGAAACTGTCCAAAAGCTCTCTCATTTATGAGTATTTCGCAGAAAAAGTCGAGCGTAAGCTTAACTTAAACTGCTTTGCTTGCAAACAATCGTAATTTGTTGCCGAAAAATAAAAATCCACATCAGATATCTTGCAATAATATATTATTTTCATTGTCTGAAGCAAGATAATTTACAAGATATTATTGCAACAATCACATTTTTACTAAAAAAAATGTATTTTTCGAGATCGGGGAAAATCCAATTTTTATTAATCAACATATTATTTTTATAGCCTTGATTGAATTGACATTTATTTGTAGAACTCCATAAAAACAAGCTCAGTATTTTCAACTGATGAAAACGAGATCAGTTGAAAATGCTTGTGATGAGTTAAACCGGTCCCGGTAAAAATTAATTGTGGGCCAAGTATAGAAGAGTGGTTTGTATTTTTTTTAAATATAGAAAATATGTCAATTTTGCGTCCAACATCACAGAATACAGAAGTTTTTGAATTGTTTGGTAAGGACATAATAACTTGAATGTTTAATGTCAGCAAATTCACTATTAATATTTTGTCAAAATATGTAACTGACAATTTTTTCATAATATGCGTAAACTCGTTTTTGTAATATTATAGACAGATTTATTTCTAGTCGTATATTTCACCTTGTAGACAAAAACATACTATAATAATAGTACTGTTCTTAAAATCGATACATTCGTCAAAAATATTTTTTGTAAACAGTTCAAATAATTTTTCGTCAATTAACAGAAAAAACGTGTTTTTTCAAGCACAGTAGTTTTTTATTTAGAATGTTTATCGGATAAAATCAATTTGAAAATATTGGTGTACGATTAATTTTCCTGTCTCATTAAAAACATTCATTTTGACAGTTGAGTGGGTGGTGAATGATTTTTGTTGAAAGTTAATATGGTTTGACGGGGGAAACATCAAAGATACCTAGACAGGATATTAAAAAATAATCTCGCGTTAATACCACTTTATTTGCAAAAAAATCTAATACTCAAAATATATTGGCAGGAAATTAATTTTTAGATATCTGTTTTTGAATATTGAAATTCGATATATTTACGTTACGTGCATGTTTGGTGAATTTTTAATAATACAAATCAACAGATTGATAAGTCACTTAAATAACCTAAGCCCGATTGCTTATTGTCAATTTTATTTTAATTAAAAGATATCTTCCTACCATAAAAAAACAATACATTCTAATTGTTTTTGAAACAGTTTTGTTTTTGATGAATTATGAGGTTATTTTATTATATATACATTTATCGTGCATTTTCTTTTAAAATAGTCTATTACCGTATCAAGCAACAGAAGCAAACAGATTATAAAGTAAGATTTATGTGACCTCATTATCAGTATTCATTCAGATTTAACAGCAATAAAGTTATTTAAAAATGAAAAGCTGTGATTGCTCACATGTAGATTAAATGTTTAGCTCAAGCCCTTTTCATTATCAAGAGTTCTGATCTCTAGTTCCTTTAAATTTTTAAAGTCATGTAGCAGTTCAATTTGAGAAAACAAATAATACAATATAAAACAATATCAGTTGTTTTTTTGATTATAATTGTAATTTTAATGTTGTTTATGGTTCTAGTAGAGTTGGAGTCGAGCCTCAGTTAGGCTTAAAAACATTTCCTCACAATGTTCTTTCAGACAAAGAAATCATTCTGAAGAAAACAGTTTGTTTTAAATTTCAGAATTTTAATAATGGTTAATTGTTTGACTGTTTTTTTACTGAAAAACTATACTTTTTATAGTTATGTAAGGTTCACCTGAATTTTTCACGATTTAATATTTCAAATAGTTGAACATTAAATAATAAATATTGTCTTGGAGGGTTGAAACGTTGTAAACTAACAGAGGACGGAACATAGTGTTGGCTGTCAGGGCGATAAGTGTTGCTAACGAGAAATAAATCACGAGGAAAATATATATTAATTGAAATAGCTTTGCCAAAGTTAAATTGAATTGTCGTCAGTTCAAAGAATCTTCCTCTAATAGAGTTCACCACTTAATGGGCGAAGTTTGTCTCTTAGCGAGTGTTTACGAAGGAAGACAAACAAAATAGTTAGGTACAGAGTAGGTACTGTGGGAAAAGGAAGACCCTCACCGAATTGCTTGTGTACTGAATGACAGCGGAGACCAAGGGTAGCTCACTCAAAAAAAAAAATCACGATTATTGTATTATGTAACGTTATACTAAGATGAGTATTTTTACAATTTATTTTTTATTATTACATACGCACTGGCGTAATACTAAGTATAATATTTTAATTAATGTTAATATATACTTAAAAATAAGAAGATCTTCCGCAAAAAAAATATAAGTGTATTACAATGAAAAACATTTATCAAGATTTCAATTATCAAGATTTTTATCCATAAAAAAAACATATTAGGCGTTGTAAAAATACATAACAAAACAGCGGAGGTGATCACAGAAATATTCGTTGTTCTCTTAAATCTTACATAATATTTGAGTAGTCATATACAGTAAAACCCTCATTTACACTAAAATCGGGACCGTGTAATTTGGAGTAGTGTAATTGGGGAAGTGAATCTCATACAAAATTAGGGATTTTGTCTTTTCCGCGAAAAATGCAAAACTAAGATTTCAGAAAAAAAAATATGGACGAAATATTTAGTAACTAAGTGATAAAATGCAAAGCGCGCGCCACATCCAGCACACAGAAAGCCGCTCGGCTATGCGTGTATAGCCTGGTACGTGTTAAATTTACATACGCTAGCCAAAATTTGACTGTATGCACCACACAGACGGCCGTCTCGTAGCAACGACAATGGAATGCGACCGTTCAATCGGGGGACTTGCGGCGAATACTTCAGGCCAGCGCGTAATTCGGAGTAGTGCAATTGGGGGTTCCACCGTATATATGTCCTTTTTTAATATTCCTTTTTTATAACAACGTTTTTCGCTTTGATAAGCTAAAGAGAACCGATTATGAGAAGATCTTGTATATAACTGTTTTCAAGATGGCTATTCATATCGCTATATCAGCTGTCTTCAGCTATACTTTAGATATTCTTGCAACTTTTTTATCGTATTAATAAATTTGAAAAATATTTTTTTGTAAATACGGCAGTTCAGTGAAAAGATATTTTTTGTATTTACATTTCCCAATACACTTGTCATACAATATATTACTTGAAATTACCACCTATTTATAATACTTGTATTTCAAAAGGCTTTAACAGTGTCACATTACTTTTTTGAAAATAAGAGGATTGTTTAAATTAAATTGTGTGGTCTGTCAATAGATAAAGCTTTGTTTCAATACATTTACAATACCTAGAAAAAACCCGCATTTAATTTATTGAGATTCTTGGAACGATAAAAATAATTAAGGCAGTGGTTTTGAAATAAATAAAGACTATTTTGCTCGAAAGAAATACAATTTAAATCTTAATACTTTGGTTATGCGATCCTGACTTGAATTCACACAATAGATTTTTTAAACTATATTTAAAAGAAAGCTGTCGTTTCGTTCATCGCTTTTCATACACAATTTTGTAAACAGACCCGCGAGAAATAATATGTTTACATTTATCATAACCCTATACTGTCTATGAGTACGTGATAATGTTACTACATTTTTAGTGCAAACTGTTTTCTCAACATTTGGATATTAACAAAAAAAAAATGTCACATCGGTCAAACTAAAATGGGTGTGGTCAAAAAATATTCAAAAAATATTTTGACCAAACCCATTCTCAATGTAGAAAATATTCACTTCTAATTAAAAAAAATCTCAAAGCACGATGTTTTAAAAAGAATAGTTTAATCACTTGACAGATTTTTTGGTATGGATAAGATATGAATGAATAAACAGTTAGCTTAGCCATACTCAATCTTTTTTTCTTCTAGGCCACATATCGATATTCGCTACATTACTTCGGCCGCAACATACTAATAAAAAGTATACCACAAACTAAACATCCATAAAATCTTTTTATTGTAGATTACTTTAAAACGACTTAAAATATAGCACAGTTTTGCATAGCATCTCAATACTAGGTTTTTTAGATGATTAAAAAACGCTGGGTAAAATTTTGTTTTATATATTATATAAATTTAAATAAATATACGCACTTACAGTTTATTAGTTTTTAACTAAAAATCTGCACAGAGACAAAAAAAACACATACAAGTATACAAAAATACGAATGTATCCAATATATTCATTCGTTGACGTAAAGTTCTGAAAACAATACTAACATAGATGTTTGAAAAAGCATAGTAGCTATGGTTGTTTGAAGCCGCACATAAATGCTGAATGGGGTGCAGGTTGATCATGGCTGAGATAAATAATTAATCTCGCTAAGTATCGTTTTTAGGAAGGAATGTGACAAGCACGTCATTCTTGACATTGTACACACAATCATAAATGAACGCAAAATTAATTCAAAAATTTGTTGACACCGCACATGAACGGCAATAAATTAACATTGAATACTTAGCTACAGACTTGACGAGGCTTAAGTATCTAACATACACAATTCTTGTTTCAAAATTTTCTACAAACTTACAAAAAATCATTTAGACTTAAGAAAACGAAATTTTCTGTATGCGTTCCTAATCCGAAATTATAAATAGTTTATTAGTTTTTCTCAATCGGTTGATTCTCATATATTTGTTTTATACCCCTGGCATAGAAAATTGTTTCGCTACTGGCTGACTCGAAAGAATTCGTCTAGCAGTATCAAGGTCAAAGAAGACAAACAAAAACAGATTGCCTAACAGAATAATTGGATTAAGTTATGCATTTGCTACAGATCACCATTTAATCCAGACGAAATGATACAAGAACGACTGGACTGTATATAAAACAACACATTTGTGACTTACCTACTTATATTATGTATGAAAGATTTTTTCGGGGTATTTTATATCACGGATTTATCATAAAAGTCTTCAATTTTTTCTTCACGTCCTCGCCCAATGTTGAATATTATAAACTCTTAATGTAATAATCAACAACAGTTTATGTTTTTGAATTTATCACAAAAATACATACATATGTGTTTTACAAGTGGAGATTTACATCTTAAGTTTTTTTTTTATGAGAACCAGTTATAATTCAGTTCCTTTTCTGTTTTTAAGAACGAGTAAGGATTGAAAGATGGAGCTAGGGTAAGTAGTAGTCAAAGTTGTCAGATCAATCAGTATGTTTAAAGCAATATATAATGCTCTGCCTTTTTTTAAAAATGAGGAGCTTAGAATAAAAAATGACCTAATCCGTTTTTTATGAACAGAGAAAAACACGTTTTTTTTTATAAAAACTTCATTTTTTTAAAAACCATATTTAAAATTTTTATGACATAGAAACTACGAAGTCGTTGGTGACGTAAATAATAAATTTTGTTATTTTGAGCCAGTACTAGAGTTGTTTAGTGACATCTTTTTTTTTCAAGAATTGATTTGTTCCTGTTTGATTTTTATAAGAAATGTAAATGAAAACTTCTATTGAAAATTTGAATTAGTAACCGTGAAACCGAATTTACTAAGAGCGTTTACTATCAGCAGCGACAATATGCACTGCCTAAAAATAATACAAGTATAATATTTGTAGTAAGTTAAAGAGAGTAAGACAAATAATTTTCATGTAAAGTTTACCTTTGCCAGTGACGTCTCGAGGATATGTGCCGCCCCTAGACAGAGTTTAAAATAGTGCTTTTACTACTTTTTTTAAATAAGCCAATACCCAGGCCATTTCATGCCAATGCCGCCTATAGTGTCGCCATTTTGAAACAAATATAATAGATAGGTAGAAAAAATTTGCGATCAAATTAAGTACTGTATACCCATCGGTCATAATATTATTACTATTAAAAATGTATTTTTGGCATTTTTTAAATCAAAAACATTGAAGAATGATATGTATTCTGAACCAAACATGAGTGTGAAAAATATTTATTCATTTCAAAAAAATATTCTGTGATCATTAGCCGTCCTTTAGGACTTGCCACACAACTGCCTTCTTGCCTATGCCAACGGGACGTCTCCGACGTTTGCTACTGCGTATCTTAATTTTTGTTGTCTTTATTACGTTAATTCCATTTTTCATTGAAAACAAAAAACATGCTTTGTACTCTAATTTCTGCAAAAACGAAATAGTGTTTTAAGTTTGAATATACTAAAATATAACGAAGAGTTGAGATGAGAGCCAGGGTCATCTTTTTGAGGCACGCCCTCTTAGAAGTGGCCTCTCACGTCACTTTACAGCTCCGCGAAGTCGTAAAGCGTGCCACAGTATACCACCCCTATCTCCCTGGAACGACCCTGATTGCAGTTAGACACATGGACGGCTAGTGAGTTGTTGCATTTATAGTATCAATGTTTTTAAGCAACATAATTTGAATTCAGTAAAAAAACATTTAATTTAAGACAAAACTTTTAGTAACCTCTCTTTGAATGTGCTAACTGTCAAATCTTGGTGGAAAGGCAAACAATTTAAAAATAACATACTTTTTGTACGAATTCAACAATGACTATTACATATCAAGACTGATTTCATAATTAGTTGATAATGTTTTCGATCGGTAAAACCGGCCTTAAACCTTAATTAAAAATGTGGAATAAGTTCAATATGTCAAGTCAGTGGCGAAGTAGTCAAAATTGGAGCAAATGCGTCACAAGTGGTTCTCATAGAAATATCAATATTTTGCTAACTTTATTAGGATGCCATATGCTCCACATTGAAACCAAACGTGGATAAAACAATGTCTTTTTATTACTTTAAAGCAGTGGTTTCCAACTTTTATGTTACTGCGCCTCCCTTAAAGAAAAAATAAATATTTTGGACTATTCGCGCCTTCCAGGTTGGAAATCGCTGCTTTAAAGCCATTTATACGATTCACAATATGTTTAATTATATATTGGTTCAGTAGGCTTTATTTCGACTTTTATCATGTGCATATTCCTTCAATGAGTATTTACAGAAAATAAAGTTAGTTTGCTGCCACTGTATTTAATAATAATCAAAATTGTAAAATAATAGTGAATTATGTATTTGAATTATGCGTCCCCAACAAAGCCACGAAAGACACTGCATTCTCTGTAACATTAAAATATTTACAATGCAACGCAATCCAATAAATCAGTGCTTCCCAACGTGGAATCCGCGAAAATGTTCTTCTTTCAACATTCTTTGTGATAAAATATGAACATGTGAAGTAAAAAATCGGGGGTCCACAGATTATTGTTTTCAGATTTAGGGGTCCGTGGCATGAAAAAGGTTGGGAAGCACTGCAATAAATGTCGTAATCAAAAAGGAAAATGTGATATTTTACATTTGAATCGTTCAAATTGAATATTAAAATTCCACCAAGCACCTTCAGTCGAAATCTTAAATTGAAAAAAAAAGTAATATTTTACTTAATCAGATAGTTGTTAGAATTTGCCGTTGATATTTTACTTTGTATCGGATTGTTATGATTACTTGTTATTACGTAAATTATCATTCTTTTTAAGACCAAAAAAGATTCTATGGCATAAATAAAATATCACTTCGAAAAACACTCATAAAACAAACAAAAATTATTGAGAGATTCTCAAATCTAAACATAAATCACAGAAATGGATTCGGCGGCAACTTTGTGAAACTTTATTTTTAATATTAAATTAAATTTGATAACTTTGTTATTATACTGGCTGTGTTAAAAAACGTGCCACGTGTTTTGCCTCTTTGAAAAGCATCATCAGACTTAAATCGCAATGTTCACGAATAAACTAAAGAGATATTTTAATTTTTAAGTTATAAAATACAAAATAATAGTCGGGATTTGTCCTTTTCTACTGAACGCAGAGAGGTGAATAAGATAAAAAAACTTTGATAGTACTAATTACATACATTAACTACGGTTAACCACAAAGAAGCAAAACACGCGTCACATTTTTTTCTACAAGTGGAATAACAATATTATCAAATATTAAGAATCGTAGATTTTGATAATAAATAAAATATGATCGGATTATCTGTACTTTTTAGTTACCCGTGACCGTCTTATAAGCCTTAATATTTTTAAGTAGTAAGTTAGTAAGATAACTAATATATACATAATATATGCATAATATGATTGTAATTCAAAGGTCAGAAAAAGAGCTTATATCTACCTGAATTTGAAGATAAACCTTCAGATCTGTTTACTATACCCATTCCTGCGAACGAATCATATAATAATACAATAATTGATACACAGTTAGCGCTCATTTGATCTCAATGTTCAATATTTGATATCACTTGAAAACAGGTATTAGCTTTTTTTTTAAATAAATATTACATGATCGGCTGTCACTGTCCCGAATTTCTTTGTCGAAGATTTGTATGAAATATGGAAAATTTGAATTTACAGTAAAAATACCACGTTCTTGTGGTACAACTGTTGCACTGTTTGTCATGTCGTCAATAGTTTTTACGGTATTCTTTTATTGTATTTGGAATCATTGTTTCAAATAACATAAAAAACATTTATCATAAGATTACTAATGTTTTATTAATAATGACTTTTAATGTAACAAATAAAACAGTTTTTTATTATTAATTTTATGTAGTACTTATTTCGTTTTTTTTTTAAACAAAATTGTGATCTTTTTCCATCAAATAATTTGCTGGGTGCAAAACCGATATCATTATTGATTTAATTTAATTTATAAAAAAACTGTAGATACTATTTACTGATAATATTTACTGATAATTTTACTGATAATTTTACTGATAATATTTACTGATAATGAATTTTGGAGACACATTTTCAAATATGTTTTAGTTGTCACAAAATCACACACACCCCGCTTTTTATACAATTGGTAACTTCTGGAAAATTTTATTACATATATAGATAAACTGGAATTATTTTGTCAGAGCGGTATCTATCGCCTTACCTGTCAAGACTGTCAAGCTGGTTATGTTGGGCAGGCAGATAGAAACTTTGATATACGAATTAAAGATCAAGTTCAATGTCTAAAAAGCAAATTTTTTTTAATGAAAAGCAATGAAAATAATAATGATTTTTATGAAAATAGATAGCTTGGAGTATTTGAAAATAAATAATGTCATAAATAAATAGAAAGGAAAAATTAGAATACAACATTTTAAATATGCTAGGTTGATCACCATTGTTGAATTTGTTTTCGTTGAGACTTACTACGCCTAATGCAAGTAATTATTTTTTTATAATTACTATCAGTTTGTTTCCTACCCTAGTGTCCAGTGGAAAGGGACAATCCCGGACCATTGTTCTGTAATTTTTAACTTCAGAATTAGAGTCTATTTTATGCTTATGTTAACCGATGTCACGTCTGATGATGCTTTTCAAAGAGGCGAAACCCGTATCAAATTTGTAACACAAAAAGTGAAATAACACAATTTTATACACATATATGAACTTAGTTATATGCATGGTGGAGCAACAAGCTGTTAAGTTGTATATTCTTTTTTATTTAAAAAGAAAATCTCTACTTGTCTTTTTAGTTTCGTTCCTTTTACGCCCCAGACTCTGAAATACCTGCAAAAGCTTTTTTTTATTCTTTAACAACGCTCACATAAAGACTTTATGAATGTAAATTAAAACCAAAGTTAACTGAGCAGAGCGAAGAAAACTGTTGATGTATTAAATGAAATAAATAAGCTGAGCTCGTTCAAGAATGAAACAATAAAATGATTAAAACAAAACGTTAAACATGACGAGAAAATCTTATCTAGAGTAAGTTTAGTTGATTTTTTAAATTTAACAGTATTTTAGGGTTAATTTTAAATAGGAGAACAATTTATTGTTAAGTTTGCTATCATATCCGCTCCCAATGTCGATCATATGCACTTTTAATTAAATTTATCTCAACAGAAGTGTTTATACGAGAACTCAGTTGCTCAATCTCTCTTTTTTCCTAAGTGAGTAGGAATTTCTAGAATGATAGGGCTAGGACAGGACTAGTGGATAGCTAATCGCTCTTGATACGCCCCGTTCATAGGGTAGGATAGGTGGGAGGGGGTTTTCAAGACATTACATACATGCATGCCTTCGAAGAGAAATTCATAAATCTATTGGAAAATCAATTTATAGAACTATCCGTACCCTCCGTAACCGAAGCCCACGACGTTGAACACTCGACCACACAGGCGGTAAATCGTATTTACAATAATTTATTGAAGTAGCACTAAAATAAGTGTGCTAATTAGGAAAGTGGTTGTCCCTGTCAAGTGTCAACTTAATAAGTACCGTCAAAAAATATAAAAATAAATACATATTTTTTCGTATGAGCACTAGCTATCAAAATCTTTAAAAAACATCGAAGTTATTCAGCACTGTTTTAGATATGTATGTACATATGTATATAATTACATGATAGTTATATTTTTATGTTGTTTTTAATAGTTACAATTTGAGAATAAACATTAAACTGGTCTCTGCGTTTATTATATGTAGATATATCTAATAACCATTTACAAATTAAAAAGGGTTTCAATTAAGAATCAGATTTATTAAAAAAATATGTAAACTCATTCTTTGAATATAACAAAGTGATGAAAGTTTTGGTGACAAAGTAAGTGTTTTAAACATTCTATTATATGTATTTTTTCTGGTGAAAAACGCAACAAAACATTTTTTTTTTACTCGGCGAAACAAAACATTCAATACACATCTATAAATTTACCTTTACAAATGCTTGTATACAACTTTTACAAAAAAAAATGGTGTCACTTTTGATCGAATCATAGTTAATACTGTTAAAAAATTCATTTGAGTGTGGAAAATGTTATAAATATAATGAAATTTATTTAATATAATAAAAACAGGAATGGTTGGTTTTTGTCTGGAGGTTAAATTGACTCTTAAAAGTGTTTTGTCGGTAAAATAAAATATTAAAAACAATGCGTGCAAATTCGACTGACCAGTGAAACTTTATTATTTTTTTAATGAAGCCAAACCATTAAGATAATAATCTAATGAATGAATGTAATTCCATTACATATCTGTGTTACTCTGTGGTCATTCCAGTTCGTTTATATACGACATTTAAGCATGACGGTTCACTTTGCTTTTACCGATAAAAATGTCACAGCACGATGATATTGCATTTTCTGGGTGACAGTCGTCATTATTAACTGGTCGGGTTTGTTTAAGTCATCCATCACGAGGCTGTGCGGTCAATTGCTCAAATGATTTGTGAAAACCATGTATATACTGAAGGCAGGTGGGGCGTGTGAAGTACGGACATAGGATTTGCAGGTTTAACGCTGCCAATTAAATTCATCGTTTTTTATTGTGTTTGAACCAGATGCAGTGTTTTTATTCCCCAATTGTGTGAAAATATTTGCATTATTTTTTTACTTTATTTGCATCGGTCAATGTCAATATTTACATCCAATTTAATGTTATATGTGTGAATGTGTGCAATAAAAAAAATGAAGCATTTCCTTACCGAAAATTATACGTAAACCGTCTCAAAATAACATACTTGAATATAAATCTAAGTACTGTGTCATTGTCAAAACGTGTAGGAAATAAATAACTATTGCAGGGAAATAATGTAATTATAAAAATCGGAAATAATTGAAAAATGTTATCAAAATTACTTCCAAATTCGATAATATTGCGATATGTTGCCACATTTTATCGGCACATTTTCTTGAAGGCGAGTTTTTTGCGACTTATATACATTTATAATTGTGAGGTTACAATTAGGGTATGCAATCCCGGAGCCTTTTTCCAATCCCAGGATTTCATGATTGATTCATTTTCAATCCCGGGATCCCGGGATTGGGATTAGCTCACCGAGGAATTTGAAATCCTCGATTTGCCAATTTCGTGTCAATTTTCGGGATTTGCTCAAAATTTCTCAATCCCGAAATCCTGGAATCGCGGCCATGTCAATACCGGGATTTTTGAGATCAGAAAATTGAACGGGATCCCGGGATTGGATGCCCTAGTTACAATGGAAAACATATTATTTCAAAAATGAGCGTTATTGAATTAGGTATGCAGATATGGTAATTTAAGCATAAAGAATCGACTGATCCTATTAGTTTTAATATAAAATGTCTACATGACTGTCGTTTTCAAATGTTATTTTGTTTGTGGTTTTCGATATAGTATTTTACTCTACTGAAAAGTTTGAGTGTTGGAAATAGTACGTTTTGCATTATAACCCCACAATTGCTGATTAATGAAAACGTATTATCAATCAAAATCATCATATGTTATTTAAATATTGTCGGTTGTTTTCATTATAATTTGAATGAACATAACGAAGCAAACAAAAAAATGTTGAATCTGAAGATAAGTCTAAAAAACTTAGTCAATTCAAGCAGCATTTAAAGTTTTGGTACTTATTAAATTCTGTGTTTTATTTCGTCTTCATTATAAATTTCCCAGCAGTTTATTTTGTGTGAACATTACGGACAAGCTTTTAATGGATCATTTCATAAAATATAAGCTTAAAAGTTTCATCGATAATAGAGTAAATCGCTTTTCATAATCGCTGCATTGAAAGTTCTGAAACTGCATATAAGCGAGTAGATCGATCATTTCCAGCGAAACGGAAGCAGAGCAAGTTGGAGGCCGTTTCATTAAAGACAAAAGCCTGCGAGGAGCTGTGCGGAGGACTTGACTGCAAAAAGGCGGGAAGAGTTCTACCTCAGTGGCGGCTGTGACCGTAAGCCTCACATATAAATCAATAGGCGTCAAAGGAAAGAGTCGAGTGCAAACAAAGCTTTCGCCAACACCAGTGACTTATGACTTTTCATTTATTATGTTATATGTTCGGTGGCATTAATTACAATATTCAAACTAGTAACCTCCGTAGCCAAAGCCAATGACGTTGACCACTCGGCCCCACAGGTGGCAAGTTCGAATCCCTGTTCGGACAGTTTTATTGATTTTCAATTGATCTATGAATTTCTGTTTGAAGGCATGGATGTATGTGATGTCTTGAATTCCCCCCTCCTACTCATCCTATTCTATGAACAGGGCGTATAAAGAACGATTAGCTAACCACTTGTCCTGTTCTAGCCCTATCCTTCTATTTCTACTCTATTTGGAAAAAGTGAGGTTAAGCAACTGAGTAACAAACAGTTCTCGTAGAAAAACTTCTGTTGGGATAAACTCCATTAGGAGTCCATATGCTCCACATTGGGAGAGGACATGGTTAAAATAAAATAAAATATAGTAAAGGTAAAATTTTTGATATTATTTTGTCAATGTTTTTGTATAAAAGCATTCTTTATTGCTTAATATATATATATTTTGATAAACTAAATGATAAAGGATTTTTTTTTTGAAATTTCAATATATAAAATTAAGTGAAGCAAAAAATACGTTGATGTAATTATATATGAGTTTATTATAAATATATTTTTGTCATAACGTCAATATACACCAATGCGCCAGATATTACAAACTTGAAATATATTAATAGGTGACATGTTGTAGTGGGGTATTAACTAGAAAGGTCAAAAATATTGAAACCTAAAAATTTTGGAGCGGCAATAGAATCAATTTAGTATTTTTGTTTTTTGATATTCACCGTTTATTAAGATAATTTTCTATAATTGTTAAAAATATTGGAAGTTTTGTCACAAATATCTTGGTCTTATATATTTGGACTACATACTTCGTAGTTTTTCGTCAGAATAGTAATTTTAATCTTTTATATAAATATTATACAAACATAGTACATGTAAATATTGTAATTGTTTTCTCACCATCATGATTATAATTAAGCATAGCTTGTTTTTATTTCTTGGATGAATCAATTTGACTTGAACGTAAAATCATTAAAGCATTTTATTAGTAAAATTAATTGGTGAAATAATAAGTATTGATTAAAATAAAATAATGATAATTCACTTTTACAAAGTAATTCCTAGTTGATTTTGAGTAGAGAATAAATATTAATACAATAAGTTTCATTGAGTTATCACTTCATTGTTAGTAATCAACTCATCTTTTTAATGATTAAAGAAATTGTATGAGTAGAAAACGTAGACTCTACTTTTGTGAAGAAAACTACATAAGTTATTGCATAATAATAAATTTACTATATCACACTTCAGAACAGGTTATGAATTTATAAATTTGAATATACAGTAATCGTTATTTATTTAACAAAAAAAACATGAGTTTTTTTGCGGGCTTTATATTATTTTATTTAGTTTTTCTGACAGTATATTATTGATGGGTTAGGAACTAATTCGGGTCGCATTGGTCCAAAAATTAATACTAGTAAGACCAATGTGATGTATAACCAAACCTGTCATGACTCTGATAGGACCCTTACCAGCGCGGGACAGATCATCGAGAGGGTTGACAGCTTCAGATACCTCGGCGTACATATCTCCGAAGACGGTAGTACAAAAACGAGCTCGCCATTTGCTTAGGAATGGCTGGAGCCACATTCAACTCAATGCGGACTGTCTGGGACACACAGCTGTACTCGATTAAAACCAAATGCCACTTGTTCAACGCTTGCATTCTGCCGGTAATGCTGTACGGTTGCGAATCATGGCATCTGACGAAGACTCAGAAAAACTGACGTATACTGAGCTTCGAGAACAGATGCTTGCGTCGGATAATGGGGGTGAGGTGGTTTGATTTTGTGAGGAAATCGGAGAAAAGAGAGCGTACACGACAGCGTCCCGTCACGTCAGTGATTATGGAGAGACGTTGGAACTGGCTGGGTCACGTGCTGCGGAAGCCTCCGGAAAGCCCCAATTCTGCCTGCCTCTTCTTTCGACCGGTGGGATTCCGGCGTCCTGGACGTCCGTCGGGTACTATCCATAGGATGTACTCGGTGGAACTGAGGGATGCTGGCATTTCATGAGAGGAAGCAAAGCTATTGGCAGGAGACAGGGAAACATGGAGGTGCCGCATGGCGGCCATATGCTCCTCATAGGGAGCGAACATGGCTAAAAAAAGAAGACAATATAAGTTGATTGACTTAATTATCAAAAAGCAACAAGTAAGACACTCTATTTGATGTTGGCAATGGTAGGTAATAGGTGATAAATAATTTATATACAGATTATCTTTAAGCATTTATAGTTTACTAATGATGATTTTTCTTTTGCAGTTTATTTTAATGGTAAAAGTAAGCAATACGCGATGAAGATGAAGTTGTTTCGTTTTCTTGGATGTTGATACAAAGTCTAAACTTTTTCTTAAACACTCAGTTTTCAAAGCGAATGTTCGTTGCATTAAGTTTTCCTGGTCGTTCTTTTCCTGTTGGACTGTTCATAACAGGAGCCAAACAGGCGCCAGGTAAAAAGAAAACACGAGCTTTTGTGACCGGGCGGCACTTGCTCACAAATAAAACTACACTTATGTACTAAGGCGGGTTCAATATCAATTTACCAAAATTTCTAATAATCAGCTTTATTGCGCATCGGTTACAAGAATATAACATATAGTAAAATAAAACTTATATCTGAAGCATTGTTCTGGTGCTGTATTTGACGTCCATTATAATTTGAAAAAAACGACGAAAATGCTGCATACTCTTGCTTATTACAATTTGGGATAGTGGCATTCGTTGGATAAAAAAGAAAAGGAAACATGAATGTTATCAATCAATAATATTTGAACTCAACGGTTCAAACAAAAAAAGTATTTACACAATAAGACGCTGATGGCTGTGTAGTGAAAAAAAGCATAATTTTGAACTATCAGCATCAATGTTTAGTAGAAAGAATGATTGAAAAAATCTTCTATTTTAAAACAGTATCTTTTAACAAATGATACCTTCCTTATCTTCCAGCAGAATTGAACAAATAAAATATTTAAATGAAAATTTTCAGTAAGTGAAAAATGACATTAAATTACAAAGTTGATTTTTGTTACAATTATAGAGCTAATATTTGTTTTTAGTATTATTTATGAATGTTTGTTTAATGTTTTAAATCATCAAGAAAAACAAATCTGTAAGATATTTTTGTTAACTGTTTTAAAAGCCAAACCATTGTAAACAAATATCAAATATCACTCAAACAATGTATTCGGCAGTAAAGTTCATTTTTGATATAAAACATAGTTACACTAATAACAGTTCAAACAAGTAGTGTTACAGGCAATCACTTACCATCTTTATTATAAATATAATCTAAAACCATTATAATTGGTCGAAAAAACATATGTTTTTTCTTATCGTTTAATAGTTTATTACATGAACCACAGCCATTTTTGCACCCTATATATAATTTATGGCCCTTCAATAAAAAAATGTGACTTTGCGAAAGACGTATGCACGTTTGTCAGTCTTTCATCATCATATTCAGAATTTAATTGATTGATTCTTCATTCAAAACACAAATATTTGTTTTTCATACCCAAGTATTCACTTCATTATTTATATTTGTTGGTGTTTGAGGTACTCGATTTGAACGACCCGTTGAACGACACAAAAGTTTTCCCTCATTACGCATGGCAACTTTGCTAAAAGTTTCACATGTTTTACGAGTTTCTGTTTGAAATACGAAGTGAGGCAACAAATTAAACCATCGAAAAATAAAAACTATTAATAATGTTGTAATAAAGTTTTTTCGTATCATTTATTTACACTATGGTCCCAAACTACCAAATAGGAATCTCAATACTGGAGTAATATGTCAACAACGGTATTTCGATATTTCGTAAAAAATGACACTTAAAAAATATATCATAATGATAAACGAATGATGATTATAAATAACTTTTCTTAAAATAATAATTCGCGAGCTATAAGCCAGTTGCCCGTAAGGGGAGATTTTTTTCACATTATAAAAAAATCAGAAATTTACCGACACGAACAATCAAACGCATATTTACTTATCAAATCAATCAAAATGAAAAAAATTGACTGATTCTCCAAACGGAACTTGTTTTTAGGAATGTATATGATGATTTTTAAATTGATTATACATACTTAACGTTATTTGCACGAAACTGCACGAAAAATATATTATTCAGCATAAAACATATCATGTCTTTTTGAAATAGACCTTTTTTGATTAAAATAAACATAAATATTCATTTAATGGAATGGAGCTATCGCAGTCTGATCTGCATCGATTCAATTATTTAATATCTTGTTATAAAAACAGATATTCTAGAAATAATTATATGCGTTTATGAGAACTTCAGGCGGGTTTGCAAATTATTTACGAACTGATGTATCATTTTGTAAGCCCATCCGTGCATTAAAACTCTGACACTTTTGAAATAGTTTCATTTCGCGAATTCCTAGCGCACAGAATTTTCATTAAACGTTTTAGCTGAGCATATATTTTATGAACAAAGATGCAAGAGAATTTCATATATTAGAGTGTTGTACATGCGATTATTTTCCTTTGGAAAATAAAATGTATGGGAGTTTGTGATTCCACGGTACAAACTTTGTGAAAAAATGGCTGAGTTTTATTACATATTTGAATATGAATAATTAGTTATCTTATATTGTAATACTCGAATAAGACTTCTACGAAAACCGGATTCTAAATGCATTTTTACTTAAACTGTTTTAAAAGTTTAACAAAAAATAGACAATTCAATTAAAACGGCAAAAAGAAAATTGAAAATAGTTCTTTTTTAATTAGGTGAAAGAAAAACACGTCCACTGATCTATCGTCTACTAAGAAACCAAATTTTGAAGAAAATTAGACTGGGACGATTTCAGGTAACTGGTTTTACGTTTTGCTGAAAAAAAATATTTGTTGAACATGTCTCGTCCTTAGTAATACCTATCATCTGTTATATAAGTTTGTGTTTTTTTTATAGCACAATAAAGTAGAAGATTACATATAAGTTACTGGTCGGGGTTGTATTAAGGAAAACATAAAAATATGTTTACAATGTATGAGTGCGTTGCTAAGATTTTTCTCAATCTAGTTGGTTTTGAATTATATAATTTGATTTTCTTAGTGATTTGAATTGAGTTAATTACCTCTTCTTTGCGAAGAATTTTTAATTAGTTTTATTGATTTAAACCAGTTCATAAAGCACAAGTGAGCTTTGGTAGTTATCACGTGACAACTTTCAGGGCTAGGCAACAACAAACCACTAAAAGGTTAAGGTCTCTTTTTAGTAGCTAACAGGGGTTGGCTTTAAAAGGGTTGCACCGAAACCAGCTCCGCTAATACGGTCAAAAGTATAAGGTTTCAACGCTTCATACTTTATGGCACCTATAAAATGATGATAGGTTTTAGAAAATGCACTAGTATATTACATGCCTATAAATATGAAGTTTTTTATGTGTAAACGTGAACAAGGTCATAGTTTGAGGAAACGGTAGAGCTCCATCACAATATTAAATCCACTGAAAAATAAAACGTTCTATCCAAAGTCACGTTTAAATTAAATATCAATAATACGACATAAATAATGACATAAACAATGATAGAAACAATTTTTTTAAGTATTCAAAGAATCACCATTTACATCTTTCTATTAACATATATTCAAAAAATGCAGAAAATTAATAAAACCTTAATTGATAAACATATTAGGATGACCAAAGGACGTAGGTTGTGGAGGGTTGTTTGAGAGGCCACACACAACTTAATAGTCAGACTGTCATCTGTCAAAAAATGAGCTCTCGTGTTACTCCGTGTTAGCTACATGTGTTATTCATTGACACTTACGCAGTCTCATCGTATCTTCATATTCATATATGTACCAGTCTTCAGATCATGCAATCTGAAAGTAACGTTCAGAATCATAATAAAATAAAAACCAAGTAATTTTCTGCAGATGTATCAATGTTTTAAATACGTGAAAAAAGCTTTATAGCATGTAAACATTACTAATTGAAAAGTAAAAACGAACTAATTAATATGAATGCGTAGAAAACTGTCGACCAGACCTTGCATTCCATAAAAAAGAATATAATACGTATCTCGTGTACTTACAGAAGAATCTAAGCAGATAGCAGTATTTTATGTTTCATCAATTCTGCCACTAGTTGTTGAAAGGAAATGTTTCCTTCAAAATTAAGACTAGATTAAAAAATGGTTTCGCTGAACAGCGAATTGAAATATGACAATAAATAATTGTGAATATTTTTATACAGTGAAAACAGTAAAAGCAATTAAGACTTTTGATTTGAACTTAAAACTTTGAAGAAAAAATACGTTATCATAAAATCAAGCTGATGCTTGCTAAAAATGGTGTTTACCCAAATGCAGCGAAGTGACTTTGGTTATTCATACTTCATACTATAAAATGGAATCCATTTATAAAATTTGTGAGAGCCCGTGGCTTAAAAATATTTACACAGTCGGTGAACCAAATTATGGTCTGTTGCAACTGTAAGTTTCTATATTATAACATTATGTACATCGGTATGCGCATCTTGAAAATCTCAGGTTTCACTCATTAGGGTTTCATTGAATTTGCGACGGATATTCGAAATTTTGTAAAGTAACACAGAATGAGAACCGAGATACGGGTAGAATTTTAATGGCCCAAGTTAGGAAATTCAGATTGCTTATATACTACTTTCCAGACAATGAATAAATTCAGGTGAACAAAAACTATAATATAATATAAAGCAATTATACAAGGTGAACTGAATTTTGTTCACTTGCACATTTGACTTACATATTTTAAGTCAATAGAAATAAAAATAATGGTTTTAATTAAAAAAAAATAGCTTGGTTACCTGAACCTCTTTGGAAGTTTTTTTTATCAACTAACTAATACATGCACACGGAAATATATTCATATATCAAACATTAAAAGTTTGATAACTGCACTTTTTCCACATTAAGGCAAACTGACCATATTTCATTATTTCAAACAAGACGGTTTTCTTATCAAATGTTGCCATACCTGTAGATGTGTCTCATTTTGACAAAAAGTGTCTTCTTTGTCTAAATTTTTGAAACATCTTCAATTGTTATGAATTATTAATTAGGATAATGAAAGCATGTGAAAACATCTTATTGCTTGAACTTAATAATTTCTAGAAAGTCCAGACGTACAATGTCTTGATCTATGAACGCGTCAGTGTTTTTTTGAAATGAATCAATTGATTTCAATAAAATCTATCAATATTGAACAAATATTAAAAAAAAAAAAAACTATTATTAATAGAGTATTTTAACCAGTGCTGTGGAGTCGAAGTTGGGAGTCGTAAACTCGGAGGTTTTGTCCAAATTCGTAGATGAAGCTGGAAAAATCTACTGTTTTAATTCAATGGCTTAAGCTTTTGTTTCCGAGGAGAGAAATGACAGCAAGTTGAGACTAGAACTAAACTATTGGTAAGCTGTTCTTAGAGTCGAATGGCACGAAAGAAAAATAAATGTAAATATTTTTCATGGCATTTATGGTTCTTAATACAAATCTACTAACCGATCAAAAACTCAATATTAAGTTCAGAATTTGAGCCCAAGACGCATCCAAATAAACCAAAAAGACATGATCTCTAATTTCTCAACTATAACACTGTCAATTTTTTTTTTTTTTAACCTTTATATAGTATAATTCAGTACTTTGTGTATTCTGTGGCACCTTGTTCAAAGTTGCTACAAACTTTATTCAAGACATAAAACTCTTAGAGTCTGATTAAATTTCATTCTCTAGCTTAGCACACTGCAACAGAAAATGTACGTTTTGGTAGTTCATTATCTATTTGATAAGTTAATGAAGTGATATTTTTGTAGCGCTTAGAAGTCGGATCTTAAGCTAAAGATTTATATTATAGGTTCTATAATTAACATAAGTCAATCAAAAATAATTATAAATAGGCATCTGGAAATTGTTACTGTTTTTTGTCCTTTACTTAGAAATTAGTTGTAAATTGTGCGGTGGCAAGCCAGGCAGATCCAATGAGCTTATAAATTCAATTAGATAGTTGGTTGCTTCGTCTTTGTTTGTTACACGGTTGATAGATTTGAAAGAATGTAGTGGACCAACGATGTGATTTTGAATTGTGAAGTTTAAATGATGCAATTCGCAATGCAACTCGCATGTTTGTCGTCATCTGAATTTTCTTCACATATCGCCACAGATTCGATGATTTCAGGCAAGCGTTTATTTCATGGGCAGCGGTCGATCTTGGAATGACTGGTAGTGTTCGGCGGAAATCGCCAGATAGTAGAATCGTTGTGCCTCCAAAATGTCATTGCGCATATCTTTCATAGTTCGATTGAGTGCTTCCAATGCGCATTGTGCATTCATCCCAGGTAATGATTTTACTTTCTACCAAAACTATGGCCATTACTGACTGTTTGCATGTCGGTTTATCAGTGATTTGAAGGTTTAACGGCAATTTCAACGCTGAATAAACCGTTTGGCATCCTTCTATCTACGTGGCCGCTATTCCAGAAGAAGAAACTGCTACAGCAATTTTATATCTCACACGAACAGTGGCCATAATCAATGACATGAGAAATGTCTTTCCAGCTCTACCAGACGCATTGAGGAAAAATAATTCACCATTTCCATCATCAATTGTCTTCATTTACGTATCGTACATTTCCTTTCGTTTGGGGTTCAACAGTGTTACATTCGTTTAAGCTGATTGGTTCAATGCTCGATTGAAAGCGTCGTTCATTCCACGATCTGGCGTTGGCATTCCTAACATGACTCACAAACTGCAGCGCATGAAGAAACGCATGAAACAAAATCAATCCGTTGATTCGTTGTCAAAAACACGGCCGTTACAGATAGTCAGCAATTGCTGGAAATCACCAGATAATAGAATCAGTGCGCTCCCAAAACATCTTGAGTCATTGCGCAAATCTTTCATAGTTCGATTGATCGCTTCCAATGCGCGTTTGTGCGCCATTGTGCATTCATCCCTGGTGACGATTTTACTTGCTACTAAAACTTTGGCCATTGCTGAGTGTTTCGCAATATTGCATGTCGGTTTTTCAGTCCTTTGGAGGTTTAACATGAGGAATGTCTTTCCAGTTACACCGGGCGCATCGAGGAGAAACAAGCCACCATTTCTCATCATCAATTTCCTTCATTAACGTATCGTACACTTCCTTCTGTTGGGAGTTCAATAGTGGTACATTCGTTCGAGCTGATTAGTTCAATGCATCTCGATCATATTCACGTTAACGTTCCAATTCTCGATTGAAAGCGTCGTTCATTCTACGATCTGACGTTGGCTAACAAACTTAACTAACAAACTTGACTAACAAACTGCCAGACATAGTAAGTTTTATTAAAAAAAAAATAGTTGAAACAATTATTGCCAATGACTCCACTCAATCTCTTATATGAATATGCTTTATTTTTATAGCACGAATGACATGTTTTATGTTTTGTTTACAATCTTAACGAACTTAAAAAAACATTTTAATTTTTGGAAGAATTGATTTATTTAATAAAACAATCTTAATTTTATCAGCAATTTCTTTTAGTATTCAATAAAGTATTTATATTAATAAAGATCGATTATCTACATTTCCAACTTATATTTAATTCATTATTGCTTATTGTATCTTAATTGTATTTAAAAAATAGTTTAAAAAAATCAAAGGTAACAAAAAACATTCACCATCACTATGAGACAATAGACGAAACCGTTTACGCACATTTTGTACGACATCGCTTTGACCTCTCGAGATATCCAGAACCTGTGTAATATTTCTGTCCAAATTTTTAAATGAATCGTTATTTTTCTCTTTTTTTTTGCGCCGTAATATTTCAAAATCGTAAAAAAGGGAGTTCAGTGAATTTTAATCGCGAGCTAAGTTGGTGTATTCTATTCAAATCAATGAAATGATAATATTTAACACTTTATGCGTCATAATTCATCGTGCTAACCTTCTTGCTGAGTGAAATTATTGTCATATTGAAATGAAATTTATGATTTCGATACCCACCGATCAATGGATTTATCATCTTGATATTGAAGTGATATCCATCGTCATCTTTGCAAAACATCAGCGGTTATTGCAATGCATCATATGAGCAGTGTGTTTGGTATATTCGTTGCAGTTGTACAGTGTCGCAAAGTCTAAGCACAATATCGTTTAAATATTATTTCACAGAAATTGCTCCACACCATAAACCAATCAAAATACATTGTTCCTGCCATTATACATGAATTTCAGGATAGACCATAAAGAGATATATAGAATTCAACACCAGAATGATTAATCGGAACGAAAACTAAGTGAAAATTGATAAAAACTCAAAAAATCATGATAAATTGCGGGGCACGACAGCTAGCTGACAAATGTCAAATAGGAATGCTACTAATGCCACCTAATAGATTTATTGTAAACAGCATACAACGTCATGTTCGTGACGGCGTTTGATTTGCGACGTTTAAAAAAACGAAATGTATGGAGACATTTATTTTATTCATAATTTCTTTCCCGTGATATTTTTCCGATGTTTTAATGCTAATTCTTCTATTCTAGGAAGAGACAAATTTAATAAATCAAAAATCATTAAAATCCGTGCTGCCATTCTCAAGATATACGTGGTGTAAATAGCCCCACTTTGTTTTATATATATAGATATAATGTATAGCATAATATACTGCCATCTTTTCCACGAGGCTGATAATTATTAAATTATAAATATTTACTTTTGTTGACGAAAAACATGAAATAATTAATTAATGTGCAGATTTTTTATCAGAGAAGCACGAAAAAAATAATTATAGATTGTATACACTTGTTTATTTTTGATCAATATCAATCATCTTAATTATAATATACTAACCGGTTCCCGGCAAGCGTTGCAATGCCACTTAAAGAGAGAAAGTGTTTGTGTTTTAATTGCGTTTATTGAAGTGCATGTTTTCTTTTTCTGTCTGTTTGACGTTTGCTGCCGATTGTCTATGGTACGACACACTCGCCACCTACTGTAATTTAATTGTACTAAAATTTTCGCGCAAGTGCAAGCATACGTTGTCAAAATCAACTGTATGGCAGACATACAAACATTATTTTTTACATATATGACCTACTGTAAGTTAATTTTACTATGCGTATAACCTTCCCGGAGTGCAAGAAAAAAATTTGTTCAAGTTTTATTGCAATCGGATAAGCGGTTTGGCAACGCATAAAGTACGAACAGACAAACATTCATTTTTATATATCAGATTAGATTTCTTCACTATATGTTTTAGTCTTGAGTCAATAATATGATTTTGTGTTCTTAACTAAATATTCCGAAGGAAGAGCCGAGTAATTGAAAATATTGAGACGATTATTTGAAAAATAATGTTCACCTCGATTTAATTGTAGCTCAATCAGTTATATTGCGAAAATAACTACTTGTTTGTAAAAAATGAAAATTTTATTGTTATTAAGCTAAAATATTTGCACGATTTTATTATAGATATATTTTTGGCTGTGTAATGTTATATTTAAATATTATTTCATGAAATATAACCGCCTCTGCATATATAAAGGGTGGATTGATCCAATGCCGCATTGACTGGCCACCACTGTCTGTAATATTGTTATAAGAAGTCAATTTATATAGAAATCGCATAGTAGCCAAAAATTCAAAATAAAATGAGTATCCAGATAAAGTATAAATTTCAGTTTTTTCAAATAAAAATATACTTACACACATATTGACATATCATTAAATCAAAATATTCTTACTTAATCATGTATAATTTGAAAAGCAAACCTCACTGCAAGTATTAAATTAATGTTTTAATTAAGAATTTAATGTTTCGACACTTGTTAAATATAACGCTTGCAATATCTAACATAGCCATCCATTAAATTCAATATTACTGACTACCAACTTCAACTATTTACGGGTGGGTACAGTAGAAAAGTTTACTAAGACCTGCGAAGCTTCGCACCTTATCTGATCATTACCTGTTGGAAAATAAAATAACCTGAGAAGTACTTCATCCCTTTTTATAGCTAAGGACCTTGTTATTTGGAGTATGTACAAATCAGTGTATTGGAAAAACTTTTCCCAGTTTCCGAAAAAGGAAAAAGATAGGTACATTTGGAAATAGGAATTCAGGAGAGGAAATTTCTTTTGCAAAACTTACTAATAACTTGAGTATTTACCCAATGCAATAAGAAAATATTAGTCAATTCCTTGACTATTTTTTAAATTTATTTCAAGCTTTGTGAAACGAAAAAAAAATATTTTAATAAATATTAATAAATAAAAAAAATATAATCGGATTCAAAATTGTCATTAAAATAATTTAAATATACTCGAGATAAAATTTGTTTACGGATAAATTTTTCATATGTTTAGTATCTTCAAATGAGGTTTATTTAGAAAAGTAATTTGATTTACTTAAGGATACTTAAGGGTGAGTGCAACGGTTTAGTATTGCGACACTAATTGTCCTATAATCAAGACACATTTTAAAATGAATTATTCACAAACATTCGTACAACTGATTTTCAAAACATCCCAGTTGAGTTTAGCATTCCATATTATTATATTCCAAAAAAAAATATTGAATATCGTGTACGGGGGAGCCAGTGGTGTGGTCGAGCAGTGACCTGTTTTTTTTTTAAATGAATTTAAACCATTATTTATTTTTGAAAAAAATTACTAAGCACTAAAAAAATCAAAAACATGAATATTATCACTTAAAAAATCTGCTTGTATTGGCATTCACATGTTGAAATAGTAAAATTCGAACGTATTGGAAATATATTGGATTTTTGATGATGTTTAATATTTATTAATTTTTAATATCGAAACAATATATGATAAGCAAGAAAAATTGCCAACAAATTTCTAAATAAAAATTAGAAAATCAGTGAATTATATTATATTTATGTGAACTGTGAAGTCTTAAAAAATATGTGAAGTGTGCTATAACAATGTAATTATTTTCACATATAATTCTTTAAAAAAACATTTTTTTTTGATTATTCTTTATCTTAAAAATATTCATCATCATTTTTCGTTGCAGCAGCGTTGTCAGGTGACTCTGTAGTTGTGGAAGGACAATTTTCTGGTTGATGACGTCCTTTACACTTTCTAAGATGTCTTCTGTCCGCATTCTTTTGTAATTGGGCTACTCTTTCTGCCTTTCTAGTCTTCTTCCGTTCACGGATCCTTTTACCCATTTCTTTCAGGGAGTTCTGGTGTTCTATACGTGAAATATCTCCTCGCTCTTTAATGCTTGCATAATCCATGCCATATTGTTCAGAATCATCAAGGTTAACCATATCCCCGAGGATCTCCGTATTTGTATCACGTTTGCTCAATTCGTGTCGTAATTCTTTACGTCTCAATGCCATTCCAGTATTTATAAGGAAATCAACAGTATTATTTGAAACATTGGTTTTCTTGGAGCTCGCGTCGGATACACCAATAGAAAAGAAAACTCCAAACACTATAAAGCACAGAAAATTCATATTTATTTGTCACTCAAAACAACTTATAACTTTCAATTCAATCTGTCTTTTAGCCGATCTCGTTTATGAATGTGAGATTTTTGTAATACCAAAATGTATCTGCTCAAAGCATCCACTATCTCTTAAATTATCTCGTTGAAACTTGACCTCCTGATAGAAAATGCCAACAAACAAAAAACATTATAACACTTAACGTTGTAACGCGCATTTAAAAAAAATGATTGATTATTTAAAAATCGTATTTAGCATCATGGTATAACTATATTTGATTAACTGAAATTATATTACCAATGTGAATATAGATTTTTGTGTCCTGCGTTCGAAGTATTTCTAAAGTTTTTGGAATAACAGATTGTAGGTCAGAATAAATATGAATTTTTCGCTTATCTTTCTTTACGTTAATCTGCCAACTAAAATATATTTCCTTTGGCATTCTGTAACATTAAAGTTGCTACCTGTCGTGAGTCAAAATAATATTCAATTATAACGAGATAGAAGTCTTGAACGTATTATCAGTATTTATAACATTAACTTGTATATTGGAATATTAAAAGATTTTCTTTATTTTTTTTATATATTGTTTCCGAAATTGACCGCTTATGATTTGAATCAATTTAATTAGGGATATCGTCAGTCAAAACGTATTGTTATCAAAATATGTGTTAATGTAAGGAATTCAGGAAAGAAAATTTCTTTTGCAAAACTTACTTAGCACTTGAGTATTTACCCAATTCAATATGAAAATATTTCTCAATTCTTCAATATTTTTTTAAATTCATTTCAAGCTTTGTGAAACGAAAACATTTTTATGAATACATGTTAATGAATAATAAAAAAATAATAGGAATCATAATTGTCATAAAAATAATTTAAATATACTCGAGATAAAATTTGTTTCCGGATAAATTTTTCATATGTTTAATATCTTCAAATGAGGTTTATTTAGAAAAGTAATTTGATTTACTTAAGGATACTTAAGGGTGAGTTCAACGGTTTAGTATTGCTACACTAATTGTCCTATAATCAAGACACATTTTAAAATGAATTATTCACAAACATTCGTATAACTGATTTTCAAACTTGTTTTAAATAGAAAATGCATTTCAACCACTATTTATTTTTGACAAAAATTACTAGGCGTTAACAAAATCAAATACAAAATTTGAATCGTTCAAACTATGTACATTCTCACAGATTTTGTCACTAACGACCCGGGTTTCGCCTTTCGGCATCTTCATTAGTGACAAAATCTGTGAGAATGTACATAGTTTGAACGATTCAAATTTTATATTGAAATTCCACCAAGCACCTTCAGTCGAAATCTTAAATTTTAAAAAAAATCAAATACATGCATATTATCACTTAAAAATCTGCTTGTATTGGCATTCACATGTTGAAATAGTAAAATTAAAATGTATTGGGAATATATTGGATTTTTGTTGATGTTGTATTTATTAATGTTTAATATCGAAAAAAAATATGATAAACAAGAAAAATTGCCAACAAATTTTCAAATAAAAATTGGAAAATCATTGAATTATATTATATTAATGTAAACTGTGAAGTCTTAAAAAATATATATACTGTGCTATAACAATGTAATTATTTTTACACATAATTCTTTAAAAAAAAAAATCTTTTTGATTATTCTTTATCTTAAAAAATATTCATCATCATTTTTCGTTGCAGCAGCGTTTTCAGGTGACTCTGTAGTTGTGGAAGGACAATTTTCTGGTGGATGACGTCCTCTACACTTTCTAAGTCTTCTTCTTTCCGCATTATTTTGTTTACGGGCTTCTCTTTCTGCCTTTGCAATCTTCTTCCGTTCACGGCGAAGTTTCCGGTATTCCATGTCTTCCATACTCGAAGACGATAGTTGAGTATTACGAAGAGTGCTTGTATCATGGTTGGCATTTGGCTTAGAATCGTCAATGCCATACATTTCCTTCAATTTAGCAAGTTTCTGCATTAGATCACTGCGTATCAATGCCATTTCAGATATTATCGGGTATTCAGTAGTATTGTTCACAACATCGGTTGTCTTGGAGTCCGCATCGGAAACATCAATAAAAAAGAAAACTCCAAACACTATTAATACTAAGCACACAAACTTCATATTTATTTGTCACTTGAAATACGAAATACTTTGCGACGCTTATAAACAATGTGTCCTTTAGTCTGCCTCGCTTTAGAATGTTATTTTTCTTCAATAAAATCATTGAAAATATAAAAAACTTCCGATATCTGTTATATTTATCTTGTTTCAATATGACCTTTAAGATAAAAAAGTATGCCAACTAAGAAAAATAAAAAAATATACTATAAAGTAAAATAAATAAATATTATCAGGCAAAACTGTTTAAAATCATAAGTTGTTAAAACTTTTGATTTGGCCTCATGGTATAGCTACTATTAAGCAAGTAAAATAACTCTCAATGTCAATATTAGAATGCAAAAAACCTATACATTTATTCAATTTTAAAATATATGTTATATTTTTATGATTTGAAACTCTTTGCTTATTTGAAAAATTGGATTATTTACGTGATGATTGATTTAATAATTCATTTAAAAATGTTCAACTCACATTCCGTAACTTTGTGAAAAACACACCTTTATTCAGTTTAAAATGAATTATTATATTGTATTGATTTGGAACCTTATATACTAACCAATTTAATTTTGCATTTACACAAACTAAATATGAAACTGTTTACAAATGAACTTATTTTCTGTTTTCAAATAATGGTTTGTGTAGTACTACAATGATTATGATGCTGTCATATTCGGTAAATCCATTGAAGGCATCCAGGAGACTATTGATGGGTTAGGAACTTACTCAGGTCGCATTGGTCTAAAAATTAATACTAGTAAGACCAATGTGATGTGTAACCAAACCTGTCATGACTCTAATAGGACCCTTACCAGCGCGGGACAGATCATCGAGAGGGTTGACAGCTACCTCGGCGTACATATCTCCGAAGACGGTAGTACAAAAAACGAGCTCGCCATTCGTTTAGGAATGGCTGGAGCCACATTCAACTCAATGCGGACTGTCTGGGACACACAGCTGTACTCGATTAAAACCAAATGCCACTTGTTCAACGCTTGCATTATGCCGCTAATGCGTTACGGTTGCAAATCATGGCACCTGACGAAGACTCAGAGAAACCGTATACTGAGCTTCGAGAACAGATGCTTGCGTCGGATAATGGGGGTGAGGTGGTTTGATTTTGTGAGGAATTCAGAGATAAGGGAGCGTACTAGACAGCGTCCCGTCACGTCAGTGGTTATGGAGAGACGTTGTAACTGGCTGGGTCACGTGGTGCGGATGCCTCCGGGAAGCTTCAACCCCGCCTGCCTCTTCTTTCGACCGGTGGGATTCCGGCGTCCTGGACGTCCGTCGGGTACTATCCAAAGGATGTACTCGGCGGAACTGAGGGATGCTGGCATGTCATGGGAGGAAGCAAAGCTATTGACGGGAGACAGGAAAACAAGGAGGTGCCGCGTGGCGGGCATATGCTCCACATAGGGAGCGAACATGGCCAAAGAAGAAGAAGAAGAAGTACTACAATTGGTTTTTCGAAAATAATTCCGGCTTAAGCGGATTAGCTGGTTTATATATTTGAGATAAACCAAAAATCAGTTGAATTAGGTGGTAAATTGGATACCCTGTTTGTAATTCCCTATTTAAAATGTACGAGTACACAGAGAAAAAAATCATAAATACACTATTTTTTGACGGTTCGGGACGCGTTAGAGTCAAAGTTATTCGAGACTCCTTCATCGCCAATGTTTTGAAAAGTTGTATTCTTTTCCATCGTTGCAGATGGAAAGGCGTGATCGCTAAAGAGGTAAGAAATCTTTAGTGAAGCCAGTTTACGGAGACTCCATATTTATTAATTTGAAAATCAAATTCTATATGTTTCCCCTCATACTACACCCTTACATGTACACACACATGCGCGTACATGGATATACACACACAGTACACAAAGAAGACGTTAATGACTGCTGAGTTGTTTTCCTTTAAATGTGTTTCAACTCATTATTGAAACCGATTGGAAATTATTTTATTTGCTCAAAAATAGTTATACCATGACGCCAAATAAAATGTTTTAACAACTTATGTTTTAAAACAGTTTTTTGTTAGAAAGTAGGTTATCATTTATTTTTGTTAATTGGCATTTTTTATCGCAAAGATCAAAATGAAACAAGTGACTGAATGTTTTGCATATAAGAAATATTTTTATTGAAAAAAAAATACATTCTAAAGCGAGGAAGAGTAAAAGACACATTGTTACAAACGTTACAAAGTGTTTCAAGTGGCAAATAAATATAAAGTTTCTGTGCTTAATAGTGTTTGGAGTTTTCTTTTTTATTGATGTCTTCGACGCGGCCACCATGAAACCCGATGATATGAACGCTACTATTGATTTCCTGGTAGGAAATCGAATTGCATTCAGACGTAGAGAAATACGACACGAATTGACCAAACGAAATTCAAACACGAAGATCCTCAATGATATGTTTAACGTTGACGATTCTGAGAAATATGCCAACGATGGTACACACGTTCGTCTCAGGCGAGACAGCAAAAGTTTAAAAACCTTGAGAGGGATAATGCGCCAGAAAAAAATAAAAAATCAAGCAGCACGTAGACAAAAATTTGACGAAAGATAGCTTTGCAAAGGAAGCAAACAGCCAGCAAATTGTCCCTCCACAACTACAATGTCTTTCGGAAGCGCTGCTCTGCTGGATAATGATTTTTTTTGATATTGAGAATTCAAAATAGTAAAAAAAAATTGAATTGAAAAAGCGAATTGTGTTGCATTCATTATTATTTAAAATGGTTTTGTATACATACATATAATGTTTCATAAATAAATGATTCAAAGTGAGAGCTTGAATTTATTTTTATTCAGTTATTCGTTGGCATACATTAAAACTAAAGATTTATTTTGTTTGTTTAAAGACATACATTTTTGTACTTATTCTACATTTTTTATAAAGAAAAATACCAATTTCGCTCATCGCAGCATTACCAAATGAGAGATATGTAACTAAAATCATTTGAAAATGCTCGTGGTAACAGCTTTTTCATCAATAATTATTTGAGAGTGAACAAAATAAAAATGATTTGTTTTTACAGTTTAATCATCCAAATAAAACTATGTACACCGAACGTAAATGCGGCTAACCTCAACAAAGCTTTATGATATCAAGAACCTGTTAAATGTTTAAAAAATAATAAATATGTATATGTTTAGAAGACGCTGTTCAAGTTGTTTCAATTGTTTTCAGAGACATAAATGAACTTTTTTTAAAATAAAGAATAACCAGCAGTCTTTTGTCAATCAATCAATTGTTTTCGTCATAGACTCCAATCTACAAAAGTAACAGTACAAATAAAAGGTACGACGTTAAAACTAGCATTATTTGTTTTTATCGATTTTTTGCTCATGATATAAATTACACAGAGATTGAGCACTTAACACATTTTTTGATAACAATACGTTTTTGCTGATGATATGATTAATCAGTGATGCCATAGCAGTCTTAAGTTCCAAGCAGTGTCGTAGAAAAAACAGCAAAAAAGACCGGGCCGTTAAATCCCAGCCGCTCATAACAAATTGTATGGCGGCTATACGTAGATCAACTCTAAATTCCAATTTATGAGCTTATTTTTCGTTGAATATAACATGTATGTTTGAAAGATTTCATGTATGGATATTTTGTGATTATTTGGTGTTATAAATTTACAATTTATGATACATCGGAAGGGTCATATATGCAAATTAAGTAATGATTGTAAGAAATATAGCGAATGGCAAGAAATGCAATGTGTGGTAAAACAAATAAAATTTAACTTCCCACTATTAAATATCACAGTTAAAATAATAATAAAATATTGATTATAAATAACATAAAACAACAGTAGCAAGCGGAATCCATATTATATTATATTCGATTTTGACGCCTATTGTGTTATGAAATAAATGCCGCGTCTAATCATATAATAATGGCAATAAACCAAGTAAATGATGATTTAATCAATAATAATATTTAAAAAATACTGAAGTGAAATGTGCTACCCTAGTTTGACTTACTGATTTTTGATTACTGATATGACTTGAGAAATCCTATGGAAAGATTGAGTAACGAACCAGTGTGCACAAATAAATTTTGAGATTAATTGTTAATTGATTAAAATCCCAATAATGACGTTGATTTTTTTAATGAACTATCCAACCTCATATTCTGTACTGAAATATTGTAAAAAAAAATAATTTGAATAAAATGATTTGCCTTCTTTGTTTGCTTTTGTTCTCCGAGATTTTTCTTCAAAAACCTTAGAAAATGTGATTTTTTCGTATTATGAAAAATATGTAATTGAAAAGATTACAATATAAATATGTATTTCCTACAATATATCAGAAACAAATGGCTTCATAATGATGTGATATTATTTTGAAAATTATGACGCCGGCCCGCTTATCTGAAAAAAGTACCTGTTTTCAGCTCCATAGCATGGCTTCCACTATAGGGGGCTTTGGTGATGCACAAGCTTTTTGTACAAAGGGTCATTTTACCAATTTTCTAATCTTTCACGGATCGCAGAGAGTAAAAATAATGATGAACACCCAATCAATTTTTACGCGATTTTGATTTTACATGATTATTTTTGGACGGCATCTTTATTTTTTTTACGCGATTTAGTCGTTGTTACGCAATTTTTTTAAAGTTATAAATGTTGACCTTACGTTGAATGGAGTATTCAAGTCTAGAAAATTGAAAAAATCGATTATTTCTTTTCTATATTTTTCTAATGTTTAGAAATTTTATAGTATGTCCTTAAAGAGACTTTACATTTTTTAAATTATTTACCGAGTTACAGCGATTTTGGTGATGCAACAACTAAGCTGTTCCGACAAATCGAAACTCAAAACTTTAAGCGCGTTTTTCTCGAAACTACTTTTTTCAACCTGGCGTGCATAATATTTCAAGTTTTACCAAATCGATTTGCTTAAAATTTTGTAGGTCAGAATAAACTTCCAGCTTATCTTTACGTTAATCTGCCAACTTAAATATATTTCCTTTGACATTCTGTAACATTAAAGTTGCTACCTGTCATGAGTCAAAATAATATTCAATTAAAACGAGATAGAAGTCTTGAACGTATTATCAGTATTTATAACATTAACTTGTATATTTTAATATTAAAAGATTTTCTTTATTTTTTTTGCATATTGTTTCCAAAATTGACCGCTTATGATTTGAATCAATTTTATTAGGGATATCGTCAGTCAAAACGTATTGTTATCAAAATATGTGTGAATGTAAGGAATTCAGGAAAGGAAATTTCTTTTGCAAAACTTACTTAGCACTTGAGTATTTACCCAATTCAATATGAAAATATTTCTCAATTCTTCGATTCATTTTTTAATTTATTTCAAGCTTTGTGAAACGATTTTTTTTTATGAATAAATATTAATGAATAGTAAAAAGGGTGAGTGCAACGGTTTAGTATTGCAACACTAATTGTCCTATAATAAAGACAAATTTTCAAATGAATTTTTCACAAACATTTGTATAACTGATTTTCAAAACATCCCAGTTGAATTTAGCATTCCAATAAAATTTATCAGTTATCATGTATCATGAACAGAGGAGCCAGTGGCGTGGTCGAGCAGTGACTTGTTTTAAATAGAAAATGCATTTCAACTACTATTTATTTTTGACAAAAATTACTAGGCGTTAACAAAATCAAATACATGCATATTATCACTTAAAAATCTGCACATGTTGAAATAGTAAAATTAAAATGTATTGGAAATATATTGGATTTTTGTTGATGTTGTATTTATTTATGTTTAATATCGAAAAAATATATGATAAACAAGAAAAATTGCCAACAAATTTTCAAATAAAAATTGGAAAATCATTGAATTATATTATATTTATATAAATTGTGAAGTCTTAAAAAAAATATGAACTGTGCTATAATAATGTAATTATTTTCACATATAATTCTTTAAAAAAACAAATATTTTTGATTATTCTTTATCCTAAAATATATTCATCATCATTATTCGTTACAGCAGCGTTTTCAGGTGACTCTGTAGTTGTGGAAGGACAATTTTCTGGTGGATGACGTCCTCTACACTTTCTAAGTCTTCTTCTTTCCGCATTATATCGTTGATGGGCTGCCTTTCTTTCTGCCCTTCTAGCCTTCATCCGTTCCCGGCTAAGTTTCCGGTATTCCATGTCTTCCATACTCGAAGACGATAGTTGAGTATTACGAAGAGTGCTTGTATCATGGTTGGCATTTGGCTTAGAATCGTCAATGCCATACATTTCCTTCAATTTAGCAAGTTTCTGCATTAGATCACTGCGTATCAATGCCATTTCAGATATTGTCGGGTGTTCAGTAGTATTGCTCACAACATCGGTTGTCTTGGAGTCCGCATCGGTAACACCAATAAAAAAGAAAACTCCAAACACTATTAATATTAAGCACACAAACTTCATATTTATTTGTCACTTGAAAGACGAAATACTTTGCGACGCTTATAAACAATGTGTCTTTTAGTCTGCCTCGCCTTAGAATGTAATTTTTCTTCAACAAAATCATTGAAAATGTAAAAAACTTCCGATATCTGTTATATTTATCTTGTTTCAATATGACCTTCACGATAAAAAAATATGCCAATTAAGAAAAATAAATAAAATATACTAAAAAGAAAAATAAATAAATATTATCAGGCAAAACTGTTTTAAATCATAAGTTGTTAAAACATTTGATTTGGCCTCATGGTATAGCTATCATTGAACAAGTAAAATAACTCTCAATGTCAATATTAGAATGCAGAAAACTATACTTTATTCAATTTTAAAATATATGTTATATTTTTATGATTTGAAACTCTTTGCTTATTTGAAAAATTGGATTATTTGCGTAATGATTGATTTAATAATACAATAAAAAATGTTTTACTCACTTCACGTAACTTTGTGAAAATATACATTTATTCAGCTTAAAATGAATTATTTTATTTTATTAATTTGGAACCTTATAAACTTACCAATTTAATTGAGAATATCTGCATTTACACATACTTAATATGAAACTGTGTAAAAATAAACTTATTTTCTGTTTTTAAATATTGGTTTGTGTAGTACAGGCATGGGAAACCTTTCCTAGGTCTGGGGCCAAATTATCATTCTGTCTCAGAATCAAGGGCCAGGCTATGGAACATAATAAAGTAATATTAAATTAAATAAAACACGTCGCTATTTCTTATATGGCGGTGATCATGAACTAGTAGAGTGGAGCCACTGCAAGCACCCGCCTCATCTCCATTATTTAATCCCTCTCTGGAACTATTAATATCTTTCTTCAATACTTCGCCGAGATGAATCAGGGCCGGACAAAATAGGTCGGTCGGCCGGATCCGGCCTACGGGCCGGTGGTTGTCCATATATAGTGTAGTACTACAGTTGGTTTTTCGAAAATAATTTCGGCTTAAGCCGATTAGCCGGTTTATATATTTGAAATAAACGGAAAATCAGTTGTTTAAGGCGGTTAATTGGATGCTCTGTTTATAATTCCCTATTTAGAATGTATCAGTAAAGATATACACAGAGAAAAAAAACATAAATATACCATTGAGTCAAAGTTATTCGAGTCTCCTTCATCGCTAATGCTTTGAAAAGTTGTATTCTTTTACCATCGTTGCAGATGGAAAGGTGTGATCGTTAAGGAGGTAAGAAATCCTTAGTGAAGCTAGTTTCACGGAGACTCCATATGCATTAACTTGCAAATCAAATTCTATATGCTTCCCTTAATACTACACACACATGCGCATACATACATATACACACACAATACACAAAGAAGACGTTAATGATTGCTGAGTTGTTTTCCTTTAAATGTGTTTCAACTATTTATTGAAACCGATTGGAAATTATTTTATTAGCTCAAAAATAGTTATACCATGACACCAAATAAAATGTTTTAACAACTTATGTTTTAAAACAGTTTTTTGTTATAAAGTAGGTTATCATTTATTTTTGTTAATTGGCATATTTTATCGCAAAGATCAAAGTGAAACAAGTGATTGGATGTTTTGCATATAAGAAATATTTTTATTGAAAAAAAAAATACATTCTAAAGCGAGGAAGAGTAAATGACACATTGTTTATTAACGTTACAAAGTGTTTCAAGTGACAAATAAATATGAAGTTTCTGTGCTTAATAGTGTTTGGAGTTTTCTTTTTTATTGATGTCTCCGACGCGGCCACCAAGAAACCCGACGATATGAACGCTACTATTGATTTCCTGGTTGGAAATGGAATTGCATTCAGACGTAGAGAAATACGACACGAATTGACCAAACGAAATTCAAACACGGAGACCCTCAAGAATATGTTTAACGTTGACGATTCTGAGAAATATGCCAACGCTGGTACACACGTTCGTCTCAGGCGAGACAACAAAAGTTTAAGAACCTTGAGAGGGATAATGCGTCAGAAAAAAATAAAAAATCATGCAGCACGTAGACAAAAATTTGACGAAATATAGCTTTGCAAAGGAAGCAAACAGCCAGCAAATTGTCCCTCCACAACTACAATGTCTTTCGGAAGTGCTGCTGTGCTGGATAATGATTTTTTTGATATTGAGAATTCAAAATAGTTAAAAAAAAAACGAATTGTGTTGCATTCATTATTATTTAAAATGGTTTTGTATACATACATATAATGTTTCATAAATAAATGATTCAAAATGAGATCTTGAATTTATTTTTATTCAGTTACTCGTTGGCAAACCTTAAAACTTAAGATTTATTTTGTTTGTTTAAAGACATACATTTTTGTACTAATTATACATTGTTTATAAAGAAAAATACCAATTTCGCTCATCGCAGCATTATCAAATGATATATATGTAACTAAAATCATTTGAAAATGCTCGCGATAACAGTTTTTTCATCAAGAATTATTTGAGAGTGAACAAAATAAAAATTATTTGTTTTTACAGTTTAATCATCCAAATAAGACTATGTACACCGAATGAAAATGCGGCTAACCTCAACAAAACTTTAAGATGTCAGGAACCTGTTTTACTCTTCGATTCTTAAATGTTAAATAAATCATGAGTATGTATATGTTTAGAAGACGCTGTTCAAGTTGTTTCAATTGTTTTCAGAGACATAAATGAACTTTTTTAAAAATAAAGAATAACCACTAGTCTTGTGTCAATCAATCAATTGTCTTCTTCATAGACTCCAATCTACAAAAGTAACAGTACAAATAAAAAGTACGACGCTCAAACTGGCATTATTTGTTTTTATCGATTTTTGCTCATGATATAAATTACGCAGAGATTGAGCATTTTAGACATATTTTGATAGCAATACGTTTTTGCTGATGATATGCTAAATTAAACTTATTCAAATTATAAGCGGTCAATTTCGGGAACAATGTACAAAAATTTGAAGAAAATCCTTTAATATTTAAATGAAAACAATACTTTAATTTAAGATTTCGACTGAAGGTGCTTGGTGGAATTTCAATATTAAATTTGAATCGTTCAAACTATGTACATTCTCACAGATTTTGTCACTAACACTGTTAGTGACAAAATCTGTGAGAATGTACATAGTTTGAACGATTCAAAAAAAAAAGAAAACAATACTAATAAAAATAATAAAACATTTTTAGTACTTTTTCCACATAAAATTTATTAGATCAGGACCGGTTTCGCTCATGATGAGCATTGTCAACTGATAAGAAAAACAAAGTGGCATATATTTAATTGATTGTGATTCTTGTGGCGCCAGGTATATTGGTCAAACGGGAAGAGCTTTTAATATCAGATTTAAAGAACATCTAGCCTGCTCACGTAAAGGGAATGAATTATCTTCATTTAGGAACCATTTGTTCCTAAATAAGCATACATTTGATATCTCTAAAAACTTTAAAATCCTGCATGTTAACAATAAATCTTTAAAACTTGATAAACAAGAGATCTTAGAAATAAATAGACATAAATTCTTGCCGGACTCTAATTTATTAAATGAACAGCTTGTATTTGCATCATCACCCTTGTTATATCCGTTTCATTAACATAATTCTAGCCTATTATATTTCTTTAGAATTTTAATTTTCTCAGTTTGCTTTTATTTTGTAAGAATTGATATTGCCTTTATTCTTTTCGCAGGAATCAATTTTGCTGGATTGTACTCTACTGGATTTTCCAAACTCAATTTGGTTGACAGACATTAAAATTTATTTATTATATACACTAATTGTTGGTTTTTACTTTGGTAATGATAATTCATACCTAATTGGTTTTTGTCATAATAGTTTCATTGCTAAGTGGTCTTCAACTTTTTATTTATAGTTTATTTTCCTTGTATTTTACTTCAATTCTTTTGCTATGTTGTAATACCAATTGTTTGTCATACCTTGTTTTTATCACTTAAATTTTGTATAAATATCACTGTTTTATTGTTTTTCTTATCAGTTGACAATGCTCATCATGAGCGAAACCGGTCCTGATCTAATAAATTTATGTGGAAAAAGTACTAAAAATGTTTTATTATTTTTATTATAATGCCATTCCACCAAGTATTGACAGTGAACACCTTAAAAGTGATCTTTTTGCTATGTCAATTTTTATTTCTCCAAGACTTTTTTCAACGTCTCAAATTGTTTTTAGTTTTTCAGCTAGAGATCTAGTTTTCTACATTTGACCATCTTAGTTGTGAGTCAAGACAAAATCATTGATATTCAACAAAAACGGTCAATTGGGGTAATATTATAAATATTTGTGACGGGACCATAATATTTAGACGGTTGAACGCGGAAATCGGTAAATCGGGTAACAATTAATGTAAGACTATTTAACATTGTTCTTATGGGAGTTTGGCCGGGACTATGAAAAATAAACGAACCATTTGGGAAAACGAAAAATGCAAAAACGGTAGATCGGAATTGCACTGTATTCATATGTTGGGTCCGTGGAGTAGTGGTCAACGTCATTGACTTCTGTGACGGATCTCATAGATACAAGTGCCAGTACAAACAGCATTTTTTCATTGGAAGACATGCATATTGGTAACTTAAAAATTTCATTCTTCTATTCCAATCCTAAGATAACGGGCTTAGAGAAAGCGATTTGTTATTGGTTATTATAATTGATTGTTGGTTAGTTTAGTAGAGTGCACCTAGTACTAGCCACTAGTAGGGCTTGTACAAAAACAAAATTTCGGAGTATTGTATTCAGTGCGTATACAATATGAAATAATATCTTTTGCATTAATTTATAATGCCGAGTCGTATTTCAGTTTGCGTGTTTGCACAGCTCCCAAGCTGCACGAGCGAGGATATCCAATCCCGGAGCAATTTTGTGATCCCGGGATTTCAGGATTGCTCAATTTTTAATTCCGGGATTGGGTACTCAACATGAAATCGTCTATAATTTGAGAAAAGTTTTGCAGTCGGAATTTTCCATTATTTTATTTCCAATTTCAAAAACCCAGGAATTTGCTGATTTGCCCAAAATGTCATCGTGACTCGTTTGTTTTTAGTTCTCCAAGTATTTGAAAATGTCAAATTTTTTTTTAGCTCTTCCAAATTGAAAATCCTATAAATTTTTGGGATTTGCTAAAAAATTCTTAAACCCGAAAACCCAGGATCGCGACCATACCAATCCCGGGATTTCGAGATCACAAAATTGGTCGGGATCCCGGGATTGGAAAGCCTAGCGCGAGCCGCATTCCTGGATTGTAAATAATAGTAGTATGTATACTGAATATTAAACTATGTACATACATATTTATTTCATCTCGTTTTATTTAAACCATGACAAAATATTAATGCTTTTATTTTAATATAAAAAAATATATTTAAAACCGGTTATAGAGTTGAAAAAACAGATTTCGAGTGTCGCAATTTAAGCCAAAAACCGACAAGCCTGTTCTACCGATTTTGTTTATCATGAATTAAAATAGTATTCAAGTAAAATGACTTGAGTCGTGAAAGTTTTATCAGTATTTTTAACATTAACTTCAAATATTTGTTTATTTTTTCTGAAATTGACCGCTTATGATTTAAATCAATTTAATTTAGCATTTCATGCTTAATGCTAAATGCTTAATCTCTGTGTAGTTTATATCATGAACAAAAAAATCGATAAAAACAAATAAAGACAACTTGAGCGTCGTACCTGTTATTTGTACTGTTATGTGTTTTGTAGATTGGAGTCTATGAAGAAGACAATCGATTGATTAAAAAGACTGGTGGTTATTCTTTATTTCAAAATACGTTTATTTATGTTTCTGAAAACAATTGAACAGCTTTTTCTTTACATTTACATATTCATGATTTTTTTAACATTTAAGAATCGAAGAGTAAAACAGGTTCCTGATATCTTAAAGTTTTGTCGAAGTTAGCCGCATTTGTGTTCAGTGGCCTTCTTTTTTATTTAAAAAAAAATCGTTTATAGTTTGTTTTCTGTCAAATAATTCTTGATGAAAAAACTGTTATCACGAGCATTTTCCAATGATTTAAATTACTTATCTATCATTTGATAATGCTGCGATGAGTGTAACTGGTGTTTTTCTTTATTAAAAATGTAAAATTAGTACAAAAATGTATGTCTTTATATAAACAAAATAAATCTTAAGTTTTAAGGTTTGCCAACGAATAACTGAATAAAAATAAATTCAAGATCTCATTTTGAATGATTTATTTATGAAACATTATATGTATGTATACAAAACCATTTAAAATAATAATGAATTTGATACAATTCGTTTTTATTTGAACTATTTTGAATTCTCAATATCAAAAAAATCATTATCCAGCACAACAGCGCTTCTGGAAGACATTGTAGTTGTGGAGTTACAATTTGCTGGCTATTTGCTTCCTTTGCAAAGCAATCTTTTGTCAAATTTTTGTCTACGTGCTGCTTAATTTTTTATTTTTTTTCTGGCGCATTATCCCTCTCAAGGTTTTTAAACTTTTACTGTCTCGCCTGAGACGAACGTGTGTACCATCGTTGGCATATTTCTCAGAATCGACAACCTTAAAAATATTCTTGAGGATCTTCGTGTTTTAATCTCGTTTGTCCAATTCGTGTCGTATTTCTCTATGTCTGAATGCAATTCCATTTCCTACCAGGAAATCAATAGTAGCGTTCATAATATCGGGTTTCTTGGTGGCCACGTCGGATACATCAATAAAAAAAAACTCCAAACACTATTAAGCACAGAAACTTCATATTTATTTGTCACTTGAAAAACTTTTTAAAGTTTATAAACAATGTGTCCTCCACTCTTCCTCGCTTTAAAATTTAATTTTTGTTCAATAAAACCATTGCTTATATGCAAAACACCCAATCACTTGTTTTACTTTGATCATTGCGATAAAATATGCCAATTAACAAAAATAAATGATAACCTACTTTACAATAAAAAACTGTTTGAAATCATGAAAGTTGTTAAAATGTAAAAATATTTGGCGTCATGGTATAACTATTTTTGAGCAAGTAAAATAATTTCCAATTGGTGTCAATAATGAGTTGGAAAATTACTCAAGTGAAATGACTTAATTGCTGTATTTTATTTTTGTGTATATTTTTAGATATGTTTATACATACATATGTACATTTATTGAATAGAAAATCAAATACCATTGTTTGATTCCACTAAATAAAGCGCATTCTCAGTAAAAAATAATATTTTGTAAACATATGCTTAAAGATCATTTTACTTAAATATCTTTGTGTTATTGTAAAAACAGGAACAAAACATCGATAGAAATAATTAATAACTGCCGGTAAACTTACGTGTTAAGGATTATTTTATTTTTCTTAATTTTTTTTAAGCCATGTCCGCTCCCGATGTGGAGCATATGGACTCCTAATGGAGTTTATCTTAACAGAAGTGTTTCTACGAGAACTGCTTGTTACTCAGTTGCTCAACCTCTCTTTTTCCAAATAGTAGGGATAGAAGGATAGAGCTAGGACAGGATTAGTGGTAAGCTTATCGCTCTCGATACGCCCCGTTCATAGGATAGGATGGGTGAGAGGGGGGAATTCAAGATATCACATACATCCATGCTTTTGAAGAGAAATCCATAAATTGGTTGAAAAATCAATTTTATAAAACTGTCTGTACCGGGATTTGAACCCAGGCCCTCCGTAGCCGAAGCCAACACCGTTGACCACTCGACCACACAGGCGGCGGAAATTTATTCAATTAAAAAGCTTTTCCACACCTACCAGAATGGAAAAAATTGTTGCCAAATTTTTGGAATATTTGGTATACGTGTAGCAAAACTGGATCACTAAATTTTAACGCCGTTAATCAATTGGTCACATTTTTGCTTATTATAGGTTTGTATCATGGTTTGTTTGAGATAATTTTAAAAACTCAGTATAGTATCATATTTATCACTTTTAGTAAATTTTATTCTCCGAAGAAAAGCTCATAATACGCATAAATAACTGATCACTTTGATTTCAACATCAGTTTTTAATGGTCGTGACGAGCAAAAAAGTCGTCATCTTTATTGAAAAAAATGAGTAGGTACAATTTTATTTTTAAATACATCACTTTAATAAAATAAATGTCATCCAACAAATGTCTCAGTTAAAAAAACATTATCTCGGGGTATATTCATAAATTTTACAGTGCAATTAAAAAATACATTTCATGTCTAATCGAAGTATAATTCAATTCTCTAATTAAAATTTGCCAAAATATATTTTTACTATATGTTGTAGTGTTTTATTACTTAAAATAAACGTCACATTACTCTTGTACTTAAAAAATTTAACTTGTTTTTGATTATTCTTCATAATCATTATCCAATGCAGCAGCGTTTTCAGGAGAAATTGTAGTTGTAGAAGGACAATTTGCTGGTGGATTGCTTCCTTTACAAAGCTTTTGAGTTTGTTTTTTTTCTGCTTTTTTTTGCCGACGGTCTGCTTTCTTACTTTTTTTTGACTTCTGGTTGAGTTTCTTTTTCAAGTTTTTTCTAATTTTACTTTCTCGCCTGAGACGAATTTTTGTATCATCGTTGGAATATTGCTCAAAATTATCAATGTTAAACATATTTCTGAGGATCTCTTTGCTTGTATCACGTTTGCTCAATTCTTGAGCTATTTCTTTACGTCTTAATGCCAATTCAGAATTTATCAGGAATTCAACAGTAGTTTTTGCAACATTGGTTTTCTCGGAGCTCACGTCGGATACATCAATAAAAAAGAAAACCCCAATAACTATAAAGCACAGAAACTTCATATTTATTTATCACTTTAAACAATTGTTAACTTTTGAACACAACCTATCCCTTATTATTCTTCGCTTAAGAATGTAGGATTTTTGCAATAAAACTATTGGCAATGTTTGATGTATTCACTATCTACATGTCATTATAAAATTATCTCGTTGCACTATGTATGACCTTTGTGATGAAATTTGCCATAAATAATATATATGGATATATTTGTATACTGATACACACACATTTAAACAAAGCATTGTTCTATAAAACAACTCACATATATCTTACTCATATACTTCATATTAATAGGTATTTATATCATTAATAAATCATGACTAATTAGAGCTGCATTTGCCGTTAAGTAAAATATCATACGTTTTACTCTAAAAATAAATATCTTTCACGGTTCAACTTTTTTGCTCCCAAGACATTCTAGTGTTAAAACATTCTATTATAATAATTACTGTTGACGCCGAAGGCATAGGCACTGTTGACAAATCACTAAATGCTCTATGAATTAGTGCGTCTTGATTTAAAATATTAGATATTTACACAATTTTGACTGCTCTGAATATCATTTTAACAAATATTTGAAAAGCTATGCAGCAGTTGATTTTTTTATATATAACTATGCAGTAAAATCTTGATTTGAGAAACTTCTTTTTATTTGATCGCATCTGCTCCATATAATGTAGAGCAAATTTTTCTTACAGTCTTTTCGCGAGAAAAAATCTTTAGGGAGTGTAATAATCATATGTTAATGGAGTGTTTATTTTTACGAAAAATTCGAATGTATTACTATCGAATCAGTATTCAAGTTATGGTCACTAGATAAATATTTTTTGTTCTAAGACCTAAGCGATATACTTATCTTATAGATATCTTAATATAGATAATATTTTTCTCGATTCTTTTTGAGTTTTACAAGTGCATTTGTGTGTCTAAAGTTGTCGAAAAACTTTATGAAGTGTACAAAAAAAGAAAGATTAAAATTTGAAATCGAAAATCCAGCTCTCTTAATCGATGTTTAATATTTTTAAAAGCGATGAAGTTGTTGAAACCTTTCATTGCTTAAGGTCTTACAAAAAATGTTGCTTTGGATTTAAAGTTGGAACGTAAGACTAATTTCATACAATTACTACACCGAAAGAGAGTGTATTGTTTTATACAGCAATAAATTGGTGGAAAAAGACAGCTATTAGTAAAAAAAATAATGAAAAATAAGCTTATTATAAAGCCACGAAAAATAACAATGAATTCAACACGTTAAGCTTTTTCGGTGTAGATTTTTGGTTATTGTTTATATTGCGGCCAATAAATAATACTAAACGGTCAGTTGCTATGGTTGTGTGGTATAAAAATGAAAAATTTGTTTTTTAAATTGAAAAAACTGTTAGATTACTTAACTTACTGACTATTTTAAAATTCTAATAATGATTTATTTAATTAAAAAAATCTTTTATGTATACTTACCATGTTATAGATAAATGTTTACAATATAATATAATTCACATCTTATAAATGATTTGTATTAATTGTTTGTGTGTATGATCTGTATAATAAATAAAATCATATGTATGTTCATTACTGTTTTGAAAAACATATAATAAATACGTTATTTAAAAAATAACATTAAATATAATAGTTTCTAAGTTAGTATGAGAAAGATGTTTAGCATGAATTTTTGAAACTCGAATATTATAAAAATAATATCTTTTTTATATAATACTTTAGTTGTATGAAAAAACGCGAATTTGATTAAAAACCTTCTCGCAGCTAGCAAAGTGAGTAAAAGTTATTTTCGTTCAATGTAGAAAGAAGGGGCCGGCTCTGTTTTTATTGTCATAGTTTTTAAAGTTACGCTTGAAGAGGGTTTGACAATTTTTATTATTATTTTTTCATGACGAAGAATATTCTGGCTACCAATAAAGAACAGATGTGCTCGCTTTTTTACATCCTTTTTTACATATTTAAGAATACATAAACTTAACCTTTTTCCAGAAGCACAGAAGCCATTTCCCATTTGACGGAGGCAGTTCTTTTAAGCCATCTACGTTCTGCAAACTGAAGGTTCAGCTGTTTTCACCGGCCTTTATTAATGTAATAATATTGAATCTATGGTTCCAGAGAACGGACGACGAACATTTTTTCCTTAACCAAATACCTACATCGTTGACCACATTGAATTTATTTGTACAGCAGACATACATACTAATAAATATTGGTTTTAGACACTTAAGTCAATCAACTACGAAATAATTATCAGTTTAACAGTAATTTAAGAGTTGTAAAAATATGTAATTATATTTTTTACACGATTTTGAAATAACATAGTTAAAAACAAATACTAATTTTTTTACACGATTTATTTGTTTCAACAAGATTCCCAGAAACAAAAAACACTGAATTTGATAACAAAACAAAAGACAGTTATAATAACAAACAAAGACTTCATTCGATATTAATCATTTTTAGCGATGAAAGTGATTTATGTACAGTCCTTTATAAAAGTACCCGTATATAACTAAGTAGAGAGAGAATATTTTGTTCTTTATTTAAAAACATAAGTGAAACTCGATTCTACCTTTTACAAGGGACCGTAAAAAACAAATGAAAATTTTTTAATTTTAAAAACAAACTATTCATTTACACTTAATTTAATAAAGAATACATGCGCCCTCGAGAGGTGAAGTGAGCCAACCAGTAAAATAGTAAACTTTTATTTTAATTAATTTAGAAAACCAATCTTCAATTTTTTAATAAATTCTATCACTTTTTTTGTGATACGTATCTAACGTGTAAAAAAATAATTGAGTGTATATTAAAGAAAAAAATAACAAGCAAGTTTGGGACTGTTATTCAATGTTTGCTTTCTACGTACTACTTGCTTTATTATTACTTATGTTTGGGTATCTGTTTGGAATAAATACTGTACTAAGACCGATAAGTAAGCATGCAGCTATTTTCAATTTCTTTGTGAAAATTTGCAAAATGATCACAGAAAATTCTTGATTACAAACATAATATGCTGTTCTCCAAACATTTCTCACAGAAATCACTCCCGTGTGTGACAGTATCTTATGCCAGATTATTTAGTTCACTTTGGTTAAAGACTTATGGCTCAAACTTATATTAAAATTGTCAGCTTGCTTCTCGCTACCCTGTTTAGCAAAAAGTAAGTGCTACAGTATACTTAATATCGTTTAAACTGGCTGTGCATGTTATTTTTTTAGCTTATATTTTTTTGAGCACATTAATATTTTGCTAAAAGATAGATCCCGTGCAGTTAAGTATCGGTCAAAAATATAAAGATTAAAATCGTTTAATTTCTTGATTTTTATTGCGTTATGGAATGCGCCCGTAAAACAGCGGCTGTGGTGGTAAGTCATTCAACAAAAGTAAGTAGCAATTAAAAATAAGTTAAATAAATAATGCTAAATATTTATTTTCGTTATGAAATTTTAATGAAAGTTAAAAATAGTTGATATCAATGTTATCGTCAAAAAATATTTTTTTCTTAGAATTACATGTATCAATCATAAAATACTTTTTTAGGTAAAATTTACCTAATATACGTTTCATAAAACTGTTTATTCTGATATGAATGTTCCGATGTTTATAAAGGAAGGAATTGCATAATATTTATGGTAGCCTACGATGACTTGAAACAACTAGGAAATGCTAAGGTTAAGTTGGATACGTCCATCTACGGATAAGTGAGTACATAATGCCTAAGATTTCTCTATTCGTTGAACTGGAAATCCGATTACGTAGGCAAGATAGCAAATTGCAGTACAGCGACACAATAATAATTAATCTACTTACGTTGCTAAGAAGCTTTGTACACCAGATAAAGCTATTTGTCATTAGACTTTGCAGCCCGTAAATAAATCGGATTTTATCTATCGCTAGCTTAGTACTTTTTCATTCTAGAAAACAAATTGATATAATGATGACTGTACGGTTATCTATTAAAGTTATGCTGTATTATTATTTAAGATTTCGACTGAAGGTGCTTGGTGGAATTTCAATATTAAATTTGAATCGTTCAAATTATTTACATTCACACAGAAATGCTCAAAAATTCAGCTCAAGTTCATCCGTGCACTTGAACGCCTGAAGATGCCGAAAGGCGAAACCCGGGTCGTAAGTGACCAAATATGTATAAGTGTACATAATTTGAACGATTGATTTTTTTTTCTTAGCATTTCCGTTACCAATGTGGAAATAAGTATGTATTCGTAATAGAGTTTACCTAATGATATACTTACTAAATCTGTAGCCTGTCTCCGAAAGCATAATAGATATAATATTATGTTATGACAGAACTTGTAATTAGTGAAATGTTTTAATTTCGTCTCAATTTAGGATTAAGTAGAGAGGGGGGTTAGATTAGCCGCCTGTGTGGTCGAGTGGTCAACGTCGTTGGCTACCGCTACGGAGGTAACGGGTTCAAATCCCAGCACGGGCAGTTTTATAAATTGATTTTTCAATCGATTTATGAATTTCTGTTCGAAGGCATGGATGTATGTGATGTCTTGAATTACCCCCTCCCACCCATCTTATCCTATGAACGAGCATACCGAGAGTGATTAGCTAACCACTAGTCCTATCCTAGCCCTTTTCTTCTATTCCTACTCTCTTTGGAAAAAGAGAGGTTGAGCAACTGAGTAACAAAAAGTTCTCGTAGAAACACTTCTGTTGAGATAAACTCCATTAGGAGTCCATATGCTCCACATTGGGAGCGGAAATGGTAAAAAAAAAGAGAGAGGGGATATTTGACATCGATGCCTCCAAACAACAATCATAAATTGAATGTAAAATAAATGTATGGGCCTGCCCATACTGGGGGCCGATCCCGTGAGCACCGTAACTGAAACCATCGACGTTGACTACTGAACAATAGGCCCGAAAAGATCTGGTATCTTATTCGTTTAATTGTGAAATCATTTTTGCCAAAGCAGGTCCAGAGATAGACAGTAAAAATTGATAGTTTACCAAATTGATTGGCCCCGTTATCTTGGTCTTTGTTGAATTATAGTGCATTTAATAAACAGGCAGCATCCTATGTACAAAGTGAAACATATCAACTGTAAACATATGTGTGCTGTAAATTTTCACTGCTTTACATAGTGATTAATGTGATAATGGGATCACTAAATTCAAAATGAAAAAAATAAATAAAGTAAAGATCATGAAATAATGAACAGAATTGAAGCGATTATATTTTTTATCTTCACTAACAAAAATGCAATAAACGATACAAGTCGCCTCTTTAAAGGAGACAAAAAAATTGGCTTAGACGATTTTCACTTTTCCGAAAGGAGAAATAAAATTTCACATAATCATATTCAATTTTCAAAGGATGTGGTTTTTGGATGATTATTTTTCGTTGGCTTGCTTGCCCTTCAGATTGACAAGGGTCGCTGGCCTTATATTTCCATAAATCTCCTAAAAAGGGTTTTACATACTTATGTGCACGTAATTTACGCAGTGACGTTTCAAACATAGAATAATGTAAAAATCAAAAGTGTTCTGTAATAGATAAAACAAATTTTCGGTTGAATGCTATTCCGGCTTCATGCCTTTCTCAAAAAATTAGCCGGTTCAATGATAATTTATAACAAAAATAAAAGTAGTTTCAGCCATGCTCTAATTGATTCCAAGAGAATTTTAAAGTAGTTATTTTCGTTTGTTCTTTTAAAAACCATCTTAATAAAAGCTGTGTTCATAAGTTTGTATATTTGTGGGGTAGATTATAAAATGATTTGGCGTAAGGATAGATAATTGGAATGAACAATTTTTACGTGAGAAAAATTGGTATATTAAACGGCTTGCTTTGGTTTTTTAAAAAAATATTAGTCAAGACAACAGTTGGATGGCCCATCGTTAAAGAATAAATGAATTTATTGATAAGCTCACATTATATGTTTTTTTCCGCACAATGAACCTCAAAAAAAATATTTAACAAGAAAAAAATACTAATAAAACGAAAGACGAGGTTTTTGATATTTTTGTTCAATCGTTTTTATTATTATATAATAAAATGATGAAATATAATAAAATAATATATAAATATCTACGCCACTGCATTTGCTATAGCGCTGCTTATTTTTTTTTTTGAAAATTTTCAGCCAAAATCCTTTTCAAACACAAATGCAAATGCGGTTTTGTGGGTGTGCGTGTGTTCGTGTACATACATTTCATAGGTACACACTAAAATAAAATGCAAATCATTGCGAAATTGGTGAAAAAGCATAAAATAAATGTACTGGAGGCAATTTATTTTAGTGATTTTGTAAACTAAGTGATTATAATATCAGTGTGGTGTAGGATAAATTTTTATCATGTCATTTTTAAAAATAATAAAAAATCAAACATTTTATTACTATTAAGTATTTAAATTATGCAGAAACAAGTCGTCAATTTGCTGTTATCAAAAAAAAATATTAACATTTTTTAAACGAAATTATTATTTTAAATAACAGGAAGAAAACATACTAAAAAATATAGTGGGGTTCGTATTGCAGTGATCAACTTCGTTCGTTTCCGTGATTGATCTCACAGGTTCAAATCCCAGTACGAACAGCATTTTTTAAAAAATCTATTTACCGTATTCTGCTTAAAAGCATGGATAAAGATGTTTGTGATATCTAAAAATTTGCTCCCACTATTACACACGCCAACCATATATTCCTTCTCTCTTCGGAAAAAAGAGAGATTAGGTGACTGAGTAACAGACAGTTCTCGTAGATAAACTTATGTTAACTATATTATGAAGTCATATTTTTCACATTGAGAGCGGACATGGATTTGAAAAAATCTGTGAAATTCTTATTTGAAGTTGAGCCTGTTTTCTTTGATGGTCTAGCTACATGGAACTTCATGAGATTAAAAATTAATATGTATACATATTTTTTATAGAATACGCACCCAGTTTACTGAAAATAATAAGAAACCTAGTGGGTCATTGTTTAAGTTAATTTATGATACAAAACCACTCCTTTATCCGCTTAGAACTCAAGTTTCATTGTCTTCATGCATGGCATTCCTTAAAATTTTGGAATTTAATTACCAAATTATAATGGGAAAGGGAGGTTAACTTTACCAACATTTTCGTAAACTGACAAAATGTATGTTGTTTTTAGTGAAATTCGATCGTATGATCGTATACATTGCAAAATACTGTTATATTGTTTATCTGTAAAATGTAAAAAATATTTTTTTTGAATACTTTCATAGCAATAATGAAGACTAAAAGAAGTAAAAATTACACAAATTATTATTTAAATGACGAAAAAATATCATCCGCTGTAGTCTATCTAGTTGGTTAGAGCTTGCTTTACGGATCGGGTGGTTCTGGGTTCGATCATTTTCAAGTGCAACTTTTTTCGTGTGTGTTTCTGATTTCAATTATTCTCCTCGAGTAGATCTCGAGTGACTTACAAAATATATTTTTATCGAGTTTATCTCGTATAATCCTTCAACTTTAAAATATTCGGCGCACTGGCATTAGTTGTAATGCCATTTAAAAAAAAAATACTATTCATCACTACTTGATTAGATACGGGGATTTTTATGAGGTACTGGACCTAAATCGTTTTACCGCTTAAAAAATATTATACGTCTAACGTGTTAGAATCAAAATAAAAACTTTATTTTGTTTTTTATTCATGTATTGAGTTTGTCGCCTGCTGTGGCTTAGTTGGATAGAGCTAGCTCTGCCGATCACGCAAGTCTGGGTTTGACTCTCGGTAAGATCACAGTGAACTTGAAAATTATTCCATCCAAAGTTGTGATCGAAGACTGGGTGTTTGTGATGTCAATTCACATTGTGTCCTCTCCTTTCAACTTTCTGATTCTGTTATAACTGGGTGTAGCAATAGCAATTAGTTAACCACTAGTCCTGTTGTAGTCTTATCCTTCTTCCCCTACTACTTTGAAAAAAGTGAGGTTGAGTGACTGAGTAACCAACAGTTCTTTTAGAAAAACTTATCTTGAGATACCTCCAATAGGAGACCATATGCTCCACATTAGGAGCGGACATGAATTAAAAAAAAATGAGTTTTTGAAATTTTCGTTATTAGGAAATCCGTTATCAGTTTGTTTTTTGTTTCTGATAATCGTGTTAGGATAAATTATTCGTTTACAAATAAAATATTTGTCCTTTTTAGTAGACCGTGTTATTTAAAAACTGTGTTCAAAAAGAGTTCAGTAAATATATTACAGACAATGTAATTTGACAAACTCGTACTTAGTGTAATAATACAAGATAGCTTTATCCATTTACAACTTTAGCACTGTCATTGTGATGAATAACAATAAAACTAATATGAGACAACAGTCGCAAGAGACGTACGTACGTAACCGTTAAGTTTTATGGATGAAAACGGTGCCTCTAACGAGTTTTATATTAAAATTCTAAGCGTAAGATTAATTGTAATTTCGCATGTGAATGTAACATAGGTGCGCCCAACCGTGAGTTAGTGCCTTGTTTTATCCGTGGAATCATTTTAACTAACGGAAGTACGCTAACCCCTTGAGCGCCGGTTGACGAAATATAAGAAAAATGATGCCTTGTTTTTTGTGGACAATTATTTTAACCACTATCGAGATAAGAAATACTTAACTGCAATACAAGTACCCAGATTCTTTTTTTTGATGAGTGTATTCTTACAAATTATCTGCCTATTTATATAGTTTCAATGTAAATTGAAAAACGGTAATCTTTCGAAAACAACTTAGAACTGCGTTTTTTAACTGTCAATGCAACGCAAATTCATTGAATTAAGCAATAATTCTATCTATAACGTCTCTCACATTGTAAATGTTTTAATTTCGTATTTAAAGAGTTTTTTCATGCTTTGACTGTCTATCTATATCATAATTTCTCAATCTTTTTGGGTTCGTGGCCCCATACCTGTTTTTTAATATTGAAAAAACTCAGAAATTTACGGATTTCGGAAAATTTATAAATATTTTGTCACTGCCCGATTTTTTAGTTAATGGATATTTGCCCGTGGCCCCCTAAAACTGTACTGTGGCTCTCGTAAAAAAAAATGCCTGTGAATCCTTGGAACACGCTATCGCCCCCACTTGAGAAACACTGGTCTTTATCATGCCAGTAAGATATTTGCTTAGCGATAAGAAGTGTTTTTGATGGTGTTCGATTGAAGGTTGTATCGTCTTAAAATATGCTTATCATTCGTGTTTTATTTACATAAGTTTTTTTTCTGTGGTATTAAAATCGATAACCGTATTGCAGTAATTCTTTACAAATATGCATTTAATTTAACAGTAAACTCACGGTCTTTAACACTGCGTCTTTCCTCATGATTTGTAAATGTGAGAATTTTTGTGTGTTTTTTTCAACGTATGTTTTTTTCAACGTATTTTAAAATATCTCTAAGCACTAAAGGGTCAGAAGTAAGTATTACAGCAGTACGTATTTTCGGTTCCGTAAATTCGTGTAGTGTTTAATTTTTAATATTTTTAATAAGATGTGATAAGAGTTGGGTATTTGATAACATAATTGATAAACTGGATTTATTACCATTAATTGTTATTTTTCAATATCGCCAACAATCTGAATCGTGTTTTAAATCGGCCTATTTTTATAAAAAGATTGTTGCTTGGATATAATAAAAATAGAGCTTGGGGTCAAACGTGTAATTATTATGAGCAAAGTTTTTAATTAAAACGCATGTTTTATGAAATAAATGAATTTCGCTCATAAATTGAGTCGCATTAAAAGTGTAATTTATTTTAAAACAGCCTGACAAGTAAGTATGTATTAAATTTTATTGTTTGACAACATGCACTACCTGGCACTCGTTTTCACTGTGTTTTTTTGAATGTCATTCACATTTTTCTTTTGACATTTCCTGAAAATTATATGTTGATAATTATTTTTTACTAAGAATTTGTTTTACCTATGTTATAGCCTTGACTTATTCATATTTGGGTTTCATAGTGCGCTAGTGAACCATCTTAAAACGTTTTTCGTAACTACGTCTTTTCTTAATATGAATCATATTGACTTAAAACTGAACATATTATTTCAACAGAAATTGTTATGTGAGAAATGTTTGTTGCTATGTTGCACAGTAGTATATTTTTTGGAGAGAGTAGAATAAAATTATGTGGTAATGATAAGAGTAACTATTGACTAGTCGTTTTCGATTGGTATCATTTTTTGGATTTGATGAGTGGAATGGTGTTATTAAACATTACAAGCACCTCTGCTTTATAATACTAATTCATGAATCAATTTTTAAATGAATTTAAAAAAATGTCTACACTAGGATTCTTAGAGAACGACGTGAACCTCTCGGCTTCAGTCCCAGCTTAATAATAAACACTTAGTTTTATTCCCTACAAAAAAGAGGGCTATATTTACCATTAGAAATTCAGATGTTTCGCCTAAAGATATGTTTAAATAAAACGCTTGTAGCCAATACTTATTCGAATACTTTCAGAAACTCTTGGACAAACAAATGGTAAAAAAAATATTTCGACGGATGTGAAAAAAATTAATTTGCCTAACATGTTTATTTTTAATCATGCGTTCATCATTTTGAATATATTATTTTTATCATGTACAAACAGTTAAATATCCTTTAAGAAAACTATACACTTCACGTTAAGAGTAATTAATCATATGTCATCTAAATTAGTTAAACTTTTTCAACTCTGGGCCTGTAAATACTGCATTTCGTTAACATAAAAAAGTTCATCATAAAACATACATTATTTAAAATTCAGATTAAAAATACAATAAAAATATAAATATTGCATGAAAATTCTATTCTTAATTGATATACCTACCTAATTTTTGGAAAAAATAAATCATTTTTTCGTTTCAATACTACACTATTTATTAAAGATCATGAGGTCATCGCTCATTCTATACATCCTCAATTAGTAAGTTTAACATAATGCCTTTCCACCAAGAAATGACAGTGATCATCCTTAAAGTTATAATATACCTAAACTGTAATTTCCTGCCAGTTAATAATCTGTTAAAGAACACAAGCACATTGTAAGCACTTACGTTGCTTTGCTAAAAAAAACTGTAATGTTTGTATCGATTATCAAAAGTATACGGTTTTTATACAATTTTCGACACAATTATGATTATTTCAAAATGTATTAATCGGCACACACTGGTTTAGATTGTAAAGCCCAACAAACTGTTTTACATATGAGGGAATTACTTGCAAACACGGCTTTGCAAAATGGTTAAAAAATGAAACTTGAATTTTATTTTGAAAAAAAATGTACATTTAAAAAGTATTTTCAGTCTTACATTAATTTGGAATGATATTTTGGATGTTGTGAAGCCATTTTTGAGACTGATTTCTAAACATATTTTTATAATTTATTTTTATCTACTAAAATACATTCATGGCTCATGTTTCAACAACTTTAGAATGATTAATAAAAACAATAATCCTTTGTACTTCATTCCACTTTATTTAATATGTCAGGACCGGTTTCGCTCATTGCGAGCATTTTCAACTGAGATTGTCAGTTGACAATGCTCGCAATGAGCGAAACCGGTCCTGACATATTAAATAAAGTGGAATGAAGTACAAAGGATTATTGTTTTTATTAATATAATGCCTTTCCACCAAGTATTGACAGTGAACACCCTAAAAGTGAACTTTAGAATGAGCCTGGTTTGCAAGTAATACCATCATATATTGATTATTATTAAATTAATTTTAAACATGACATAGAGATGAATTTGATTTATGGCATTAATAAATATAGATAAGCGCACAGCATAACCCGGTAGGTATTTAAATAAGTTACGCGTATTATAACCCTTGGTACAAAGTACAAAAATAAAATTTTAATGTTATTAAAAACGATAACATGAGAATTACGAGGAAATAATATTGTACAAACACTAGTAGTGCTTTTAGCTGAGTTCTCGTAAACAATGTAATTAAATTAGATTTCCGTGCATTACACCGCCATTTATTCTAACAACTAAGTAAGTATTTGCAGACACATGTCTAATTATAAATAAAAGTATTTAATTATATGAATATGCGCATTAAGTTCGAATGCTTTTTTTAATCACTAGTTTTATGGTTTTTTTTAAAAAATAATGAGTATTTTTTGTCAATACTTGTCGGAAAAGCATTATATTTATAAAAATAAACTACGCTTTTGTACTAATTTTACATTTATTAAACATGGTTGGGTCCGGATTCGTTCATGCTAAGCGTTTCAATAGACAATAATACACATTAACAATGTATTAATTTATATTCTTATCAGTTGTGAGCAATTCTCGTTATGAGCAAAACCGGTACTGATCATATTAAATAAATATGTTTTAACCACTTGAATACCAACCGGACACAGGTGTCTAAAACATATGCAAGCGAACACGGATGTCCAAGACATTTCAAAAATCAAATACTTGGTATTCTAATAGAATATAAGCAATATTTTGATGACTATGTGAGGTGCTATCTATACTGAGTCAATATAGGTTATAAATTATCGAATTCAATTGTATATAAAGCAAAGGTATTTTTATCAAAACACGCAGTATCTCTAGGACATATAAATGATGCATTTGCGCGGTATTCAAACGGTTTATACAAAAGGGTGTTTTTTTAAAAATAGTTGTGTTTTGATAAATATTCAATGTTTAATAATAATATCAGTGTAATAGATATATAATGATTAGATAGTTTAAGATAAGTGAATATTGGTTCATTTAAAATTAAAATAACTGCTTTTTAAAAATGAATACTAAATAGTTACTTCATATTTTACTAAAAAGTAAATCAAACAGATCGCATCATTTGAAATGATTGCAATAACGAGACGTAAAGTATTTGTCGGATCCGTAGTGCATTGGCAAACGTTGTTGAGTTCCGTGACGAATCTCGTGGATTCGAATCCTATTATGGACAGTGTTACTTCTATCGAATTTTCGATTTCTGTTTGAAAATATGAATAGTGATGTCGTCAAACTATCTTTTACCCTTCCAATCCAAAGAAATAACGTGGCGCATCGAGAGCTATTAACTAACCACTGGTCTTGTTCTAGCCCCATCCAATCTATATCCACCCTTTTAGAAAAAAAGAGATCAAGTAACTGCGAAAGAAAGCATATGCTCCACATTGGTGGTGGAGATGGATTAATTTTTTTTTTATTATTTATATAAAAAAATTCAAGCAATAATACAACATATTACATTTAAAATAAATACATTAAATCAAATGAAGACCAACTATTATGAACAATAGAACATGACACCTATTAGTCAGTTTTTAGAGCACCAGTAAACTTTGAAAGCCATTGAGTAAGGTAAATAAAGCAGAGTACCAGGTTAAGGTTATAATTGAAAAGCAACTGGTATTTTCTTTAAATATATTGGAATAGTGACAGTAAATTTACAGCTTTGCAGTGCTCCAGCTTGTAATTGTTTCAAACGAAAACTGTCACTCAACTCAAGTTGTAATTACAACAATTCTATTCTTTTTCAAAATTAAATTAATATCAGCTGAATAACTTACTTTCATATAAAATATTCGATACTTCACAAACAAAGATATACGCAGCCACATTTATAAATGCGTTCAGCAAGAATTCAATATGGAACGAAATATTATTCATACAAGTAACTGGGAAAGCTTGCGGCAGAGCTTAAAGCTGTAATATCACAGACGAAATAAATGGGTAGGCTTTCAAATGACAAGGTTGATATTGTGTGTGTGTTTTTTTTCTCTGAATACTTGTTCTAGTAATATATGTCATTTCCACCACACAATTCTAATGCAGCGGTTTGAAATCACAGTTCGTATTTAAAATTTCTATTTTGCGAGTGTATAGAGAAAAATTACAAAATTATTATGATTTATCCTAAAAATGTATTCATTATTATTTTAGAGCAAAAGTTTCTATTAAAAAAAATAAAATACTTGTTTGTACTAATTATACTTTTTTAAAAAATATATATCAGGAGTGGTTTTGCCCATAACAGAAATTTTATATCTTTCTACCAAGTATTGACAGTGAACATTCTTAAAAGGTTTTTTTTATATCAAACTTAAAAAAATAAAGTATAAAAAGCCTCAGTGACAAGTGGTTTATCTGTAAAAACGTGTTCAGGTGAAAGCTTTGAGGGTGATTATTTTTGTATAATAATTTTCTACTTAAAACTAGATATTTATTTTCTTCGAATGAATAAAGGAACATCAAAAATTGATTCAATCGTTTGCAAACTTAACAAATCGTTTAACTTAATTTAAAAAGTATAATTATATTAGATAAATGTGCGTAGCGAAGAATACATCTAGACTGGATTACATGTTATTCATGTCATTAAGTGTCAAGGCTTTTTTTTTAAGCCATGTCCGCTCCCAATGTAGAGCATATGGACTCCTAATGGAGTTTATCTCAACAGAAGTATTTCTACAAAAACTGCTTGTTACTCAATTGCTCAACCTCTCTTTTTCCAAAGAGAGTAGGGATAGAAGGATAGGACTAGGACAGGATTAGTGGTAAGCTAATCGCTCTCGATACGCCCCGTTCGTAAGATAGGATGGATGAGAGGGGGGAATTCAAGACATCACATACATCCATGCCTTTGAACAGAAATTCATAAATCGATTGAAAAATCAATTTATAAAAACTGTCCGTACCGGGATTTGAACCCAGGCTCTCCGTAGCCGAAGCCAACAACGCTGACCACTCGACCACACAGGCGGCAAGTGTCAAGCCTTATATTGGTATATTATATAAAAAAAAATTATGGTCACAAAGATTTATGAGTATTAATTACATTTTTTTATCCTTTAAATTGAAATGTGCAAACTTGTGTTACATCATTAAAAAATGATGTATTTGTAAGTTACTGATTCAGTAATATATTTTGTTCCCTTTGACATTTATTGAAATATTAGTGCCCAGATAACGTCTAATTTTATGTGCAAGTTTGCCGTTTCTGACCGAATCTCTACGCTTCAAATATTTTCCAGCACATACAGGGGAAGCGAAAGTACGACTAGCGAAAATATTAAACCTTCAACCGTTTGTATGATGTAATTTATTATTTAAAAAGGGGATGTAAATGGAACAAGGTGTTTGTGTTTGCGTGCGCAAGAACTTGCACACGTACATTAAGCTAACTATTACTTATTTTTTGTGTAATTGGTTTTAGAATTTTGTTTTTTTTCTTAACAATAGAAGCAATCGTCTGTGCTAAATTTTTGAATCTATTAAAAAGAATGCCCTATGATTTTTAATAAATTAAAACATTATAACTATTAAAAAAAAAGGCTATTTTTTTAATTTAACCTAATTAAAATAATAAAACTCACTGTCACTACCAGTCATAAATGACTCTAGTGGTGATCGGAAATCCACTCTCGAGTTTCTAGTGTAGTAATGTAATGTTCACGTTGTATAAAACTGGAAATGTAGACGTTTGTAAGAGCAATTCTGTTTGACGATTGAGTGAGAGCTTTGATTAAATATTTTTATAGTAATCTCGACCACCCTGATCTTATCGCTGTTCTAAATGTTGATAATATAGCGGTATAGCGGCCCGTAAGACAAAAGAATAAGCCGTTTTTGGCCAATAAAAATAAGATAAAGTGTTATTTGATTCGTGGCGTGTTGGGCACGCATTTCGTGTGATGAGATAATGAAAGGCGCGCCTTCCTCTTTACGATGGAAATTAATTCAATAAAGTAGTGCCGTGAGGCTAATGACGCACTGCCGCCGCCCCTTTTCACTCCCCCCTCGGCCCAAAGTGGACATTAAGAATGAGATACAGAAATATTAACATTTTATTACCGCATTAATACTATATTAAGAGCCGGATTTCAGTGTAATGATTTGCGCATGTGTCTTATATATTTTTAAATTAGTTTCTTTTACAATGTGGCAGAAGGGTGTGGATATCTGATAAGAAGGGGATGTTACATATGTGGACTCGACGCGGCGTGGTAGAATTTATTAGTCATTTTGCAACACATGGTTTTATGGTTTTTTGCGAAGATTTTTCACTATCGAGCTTAAGCTTGCATTTAAAACAATAGAATATTACACATTATAAACTATTTCTTACATTTATTAAGTTATTATCAACAGCAATGATTGAATGATGACGTTACTTGCTTTTATATTGTGCACTTACGTTTGACCACTTAAATGAAAGTTTGCTTATATTTTATTCAAGAATCTAGTTAACATATTCTGAAAGAGTTCCTTATTCGTTTTTCATTAATTGAATTACTATTTACTTGGTTATTTATCCATATGTTATGGTCCATTGTTAAAAAGCAGTATTTTGACAGCTATTTTGGTGTAGACCTTCATCATTAGTTTTTCATCGGTTCATCATACCATTGATTCAACCATATCATTGATGTGAAACCACGAAAAAGTATTTATTAATACTTTCGATGGATTCGGCGGTAACATTATCGAAATTCATTTTAATATAAAATAACTTAGATTATTCCACGTATTGTATGTACCAAAAACTGTCACACGTGTTTTGCCTCTTTCAGAGGCATCCTCAGACAGACTTACTTTGAAAAATGCTTGCCTAAGTACGAATTCATTATTCAAGTATTTTTTGTTAATTTAATTATATTTAGTATAACACATATGTATAAAGTAACTATATTTTTTTAAAAAAAAAAACAACATTATTATAAAGACAATTTTTTGATCAATCTATTTATTTTTTCATTAAAAATAAAATTTCTTAAATACATAAATACTCAGACAAAAAGAGTTTCTGTAGTTTTTCCCTAAAAACATTGTTTTGTATTATTGCTCTTGTCGACAAATAACCCCGAATTAATATGGTGACAATGCAATTGATTTGCAGTCGAAGAAAAATCTGATACAAATTTTTTGTTCACGCATCGTGTGAGTGCTGATAAGTGGCACTGCTATATGGTAATTATAATCATTTAAAAAAATTAAAGTGTTGTTAAAATAACATAATTCTTTAACTTCGATGTTCGAACTTAGAAATACTATGGCGCTTTCGTATTACGGATTATAAACGATAACATATTGTTTCAAGTAATATAAATCTACAGACTGTATGGTGTGCCGGAAGTGGTCGATCATAACTCAGTGTGTCCAATATAAAAAGCTCTATGGAAAGTTGGTGATGAGGCGGATGCATAATTTATGGGCGAGATGTTTTAATGCACCTTCCCGCAATAATAATTTACCATATTTATTGTTTGACACCCTGTGGCCCTTTTGGCTATTTGGCATTTACACTTCTTGTTTTAAAAATTTTCGAAAACTTAATCATGATACTCTGATACTGATACGTTGTCCAATAATATGGATAAAAAGTGTCCTTTTAATCCAAATTATAGCAAATAAAATATTATTCAATTGAATATAATATCTAATGTAAATTATCAAATATTGGTTAAAGATCAATTAACGCATTGTTGCCAAATTCACGATTGTACTTTAACTTTCTCATCCACCCTAGATCTAAGGACTGCAATTTCGAATGATTTTTTTTGTAATATCGCTACTGAAAAAATAAATACCGGTACTTAAAAATATAGCAAAAAAATCATACCGTCAATTGGGTAAACAATACCGGTCGAGTTAATCAAAATCGGTTTTTCGATATTTCATATCGACTGTGGAAAGGAAAAAGGACGTAACCCACACGTAGCAAATTGTACAGGAGGCAGGAAAAACGCGTTTTGATGATTTTCGTCCATATGCAAATTATGAAAAATACACAACCTTGAAGTGCACGGAGACTTGTAAACTGGTGTTAAGTTGACATAATCTAATATTAATTTAAGAATTTGTGTAGAAAAAAACGTTTTTTCAGTCTTTTTTCTTGGTTTCAAATTTCACAAGCTTATATTTTTTTGCAAACTTAAAAGCTAAATTTAGATACTTAGTCGGCGTTTACAGCTAACACCCTTTTGATAGAAAACGTATCAAATTGGATACATTGTGATCATCGAAAAAAAGCTGTTTTGAAAAAACTGTGGGTTACGTTCTTTTTCCTTTCCACAGTCGATATAAACCTAGACGGTTCTCGGCAAGCGTTGCAATGCCACTCAAAAAAGAAAGTGTTCGTTCTTTAATTGTGTTCATTCAAGTGCTTTTGGATACACGATATAGTATTGCATATTGCATAAGAGTGATAAAAAACACACTATTTCCCCAGAACACCGAGAATTGCTTTGATACAAAGCGAGCCTCTTAACGTATTGGCAGCCCACCGCTAGCTGTACTAATTTAAAAACCTTTGCGGGCGTTTGCAGAACAATCCTCTAAAATTTTGTTGCAATCGGATGACCGGTATAGCAACGCATATAGGACAAACAAACAAACATTTATTTTTATATATATATAGAAGATGTGTAAAATGCCGCCATTAAAAAATATTATTATTTTAAACGATTGATTCTCATAGATATCTAACGGTATTTTTAAATTATATTATATCGTTGAGAGACTCTTTCACTAAGATTATTATTAGCAGATTAAAAATATTTAATTGATTGCTAACAATTTTATTAAAAAGTGTAATACAGATACAAAATTCAAATTCAGTAAAAATTCAATACTGAAAAACCAATATTTTTGTATTTTAAAAACCTGTTATCAGGTATTGAATACAAATACCGTAATTCCGGTTTCAGTAATACCAGTATTGCATAGGGATTCCAACTCGGATATCCGGATATATCCGGCCCTTTTTAAGTATTCGATATCCGGATATTTAGGGAAATATACGGATAGTATTCGTTATAATTTGATAATAATGAAATATTTTACAAAATTGATGAAAGATGATATGAATACTGGGGTATTTACTACCTGGAAGAAACCATTACTTAGGACTAGGAGTAGTGTTTTTTATTACCTTCCCCAATCTCGGGTATTATGAATTTCTTATTTGTTTATATCTTATTATAAAATTGTTATCTTAATACTTAAAAGTTCAACAAATCGGCTCGGACTCGAGGAAAAAAAAACCTTTAATGCCGAAATTTCATTCATTGTAGAAATGCCGTTGCAATAATCTAATGCAGCTGCGAATTTTCAATGTTTTAATATGATGGAATAGTTTTAAAATGTGTATTGTCTCTATAAAAGGCATTACAGAAGTGGGAAAGGATTTAGTCAGGATCAGTTGATCGTGAAACATGGTCATTTGCGTGCGAGTTCTACGATTCATCACTGTAAACCAAGCAATCGAAACCATTGTCTACATATTAAAATTTTAATAATTTTGTATAAAATTTTAGCCATTTCAAGACGCTCGGAAGTATGGACTCATTTTATGAGAAAAGATAATAAATGCAACTTGCATCATGAAATGCGTAATTCTATTTTATCTCTCGCGGAAACTGACGACAATACAAATAATCTGAAAAAAGATTTTAAATACTAAGATCAATTTGAAAAAAGGACGGAAAAGTTGGACATGTTGTTTAAAACACTTCTAACAATAAAACCAACATCAACAGCAACGTAACGAGTATTTTCAACAGCAGGACAAATAAAAACTAAATTAAGATCAAATTTAAAATATGATACATTTAATGCTCTCTTATTTTTAAAATATGAATTGTTAAAATCTGAATAAATGACTTATATTACAAATGAACTCGTTTTTAATGTATTATTTTAGTACATGAATTTATATATGTAGTAATGTTTTGTTATTTTCATACTAACTGAAACTATCCGGATATCCGGATAGTTTCAGTTTTACTATTCGATATCCCGATAGTTGAAAATGACGAATAGTTGGAATCTCTATAATTGCAATCCCTAACACTATCCAACCAGAAAATAGTGCGTGGATGAAGTAACTTCAAGAGATATTGATCTAAGGGAATAAATAAAATGTTCAAAATTTAAATAAATTTTTGGTCAGACTAAAACTATAAACGGTCAGAATAAAAATATTAGACGGTCAGAATATTTTATTACCATTTTGGTTAGGTTAAGCTATTTTTTTCATTTAAATTATGACTATTTATTCTGACCGATATATTATGACCATTTAATATAAATTCTGACCAATGTAATATAAATTCTGACCGAAAAAATACGAACCATTGAAAAACAAGTTTTGTAAAGATGCTTCATTAGTAGAGGATATGATTAACAGATATAAATTATATATTTTATGTAGGTGGTTATGTCAAAAAAATATTATAGAACTTTAGTATGGTTTGTTATTATTTCTTAAAGACTCTAAAGAAGTTTGCTTTTAAGCTAAACCCGATTGCAAAGTGTAAATGTCCCAGCTTAGTCTCGGCTGAAGCAAGACAGTTGGGGAACTGAGAAAGTTTGTTTCGAAAGCTGAGTTAAGAGGATATAGTACCTTTACGCCTGAAAACAGAGTAAATCGATCGTTTGCCATCGACGAAATCTCGTGAACCGTTCACTTAAAAAATTTTTTTTTTCAATAATTACATTTTCCAAACGCTTTTTTACACTATTGCATTTTTTTTTTTATGAAAATAGTAAAAATGTCAAGATTACACGGTAAAACATTGACTTGGATTTTTTTCAACTACTTTACGCGAAGATCGTTTTAAGGTTTATTATAAGATACCGAAGTTTGAAGTCTTAGAAAGAAATACAGATAAAGATTGGTTTAAGAAAGTGATTTGAGCAGAATTTCTAATTTATCGAATATAATGATTATACAGCCATTTGAAATGTACCATTTTTCCCACTTTTTCTGACTGATTTTTAAAGCATAATTGTATCATATATACTTCTAAAAAAAATTGAAATAAAAAACCATTTTATTGTTTACATTTAAAAGCAAAAAAAAAAAAAAAAAATGATAATACCAATAAATGGTAACCATTTTTCGGAGATGCCTTTTCTTACCTACAATGCATCAGTTTGAGCTTCAGTCTGAGATCGTACGTGGTATGGAGTGGACGTATCAAATGTTTTATTAAAAAATATTAAATCACTGGTCAACGAATATTAGAGGTAATCAAAGCAATGTTTTTTTATTCTGCCAAAAAAACGCGTTGGGGTTAGGGTTGCCCAAAGCGCTGACAAATAATATTATTATTTATAATACAATAATGTATTTTTCAATAGCGACGCTTGTAAAGACCAGTATTACTTTAGCTCATGGATGTTCAACTGGTAGATCGCGATCGACCGGTCGACTCCAAAGCATAATTTGTTTGATCCCGAAAGCTTCCGTGAATTTGGAAAAAATATACAATTTAAATATAAAATATACAAAAATTGAATTATTTGTAAGCATATACCTATCTAATTGTATGTATTTCGCATTTAAAATAAACATTTCTAAGATTGAAGAAGGGAAAACCCCTACTAAATAAAAATTGTTACAAGAATCATGGTAGAAGTCGATCGCGAGAAAACTTAAGATTGAAAAGTCGATCTTAAGAAAAAAAAAAGGTTGGACACCCTTGCTTTAATTTAATGCAGCGATTTCCAACCTTGGAAGCGTGGACTATTGTAAAAAGAAGCGCGAACAGTCCAAAATATTTATTTAACGTGTCTTTGTTACTATATGAAAATATAGGATGGGGAGGCGCGAAGATATTTTTTTTCAAATGGAAGCGCATTAACACAAAAGTTGGAAACTACTGGCTTAATGGATAAGTATTTTAAAATAATTATTTGGCAATGCTTTTAAACAGAGATTCTATCTATAGATATTTGTATCTAATAGTAATAATAGATGAATAAAAGCATTTTTACATTAGTATTTATGAATCATTTCTATGTTTCAAAAGTTTTATGCCGCTTACAGATGGGGAAGATTTTCGCTAAAAAAACAAAGTCGTTTAAACGTAAAAAAAAACATTATTATTAGAAACAAAAAAATATTGGAAAAGATGTTAATATGGCACAACCCTGCATGTCATCGAACATGCAAATTGCCAGTAAAGAAAGTTCTCAAACATTATATATAGAAATACAAATATATCTATGCATTCAATATAAATTATTTGAATGACTACTTTTGATCTGGTCTAATATTCATTTAGTTTCTTCCTTATTGAGTTAGACTATAGAATATTGAAGTAAATCTATTTGCATTCAGTAAAATATACACCCAATACTTTTTTTACTCGATTATTTTGGATAAACCGTTACGTTTTTTCATACATTTTTGGTACTTTTTTTACACGGATTTGAAACCGATTTATCAAATTATATGAAATGAGCTTTTTTTACGCGCCACTTTCTGGAACCAATGTGTCATCCTGAGATTTTGGATCTTAGATTCAAAAGGTCAATAGAAATATATAATAGAATCCGCAATACATTTTAGATGCTATTAATAAAAAATGTAAAGAAGTCACTGTGCGACATGTTCAATCGATTTGTTAAGAACGATTACTTAACATACAATGATTTAAAAATATTGAAGTTTTTTGTCTCACACGATAAGACATAGTTAAGATAATTTTCGGATTAAATTCATGGTCAACTATAGCGCGAACCAGAAATAACTATCAATTGCAGCTTATAATTCTTTTAGAACTCAATACTTTTCTATTTTAATCTTGTGATGTCAATATTATTATGTTTTAAACTTTTTTATGCAACAAAATTATTTTTCAAAACTGTATTCATCAATATCATAACAAATCATATCAAATCAATATCATAAAAAATAGGTTATAAAAAATTAAAAATAAAAACTAATTCAATATATTAGAGAAAGTTTGAGAAATTTGTATTGTATGGTTTGTTTAGCGTCTCTTGTTACCTTTGGCAAAAGCCGTCTCATGATTTAATTTATTAGTACGATAGCTTACTGTTGCTTACATGTAGCAACACCTCATATGAAGCATTTTCAAGGAATATATAATTAACGTATAGTTTCAGTTACATATAATTGTTGCAACAGATATTTGGGGAAGTAAATTAGATTGTCAGTCTTTGCTATGAAGATAAATAAATACTTATTGATTTTCGTCGATATCTAATATTAATACAAATTGTTTTATATGAAAAACCTTTATAACTGTCTAAATACCCATTCGTGTGTTAGGTGGTATTGTTATTTTTGTAATGAAATAGAAAAATGTTTTGCTTGTTTTGATACTGTAAAAATACGTATTGTGGTGGTTACTTATTTAAGTCAGTGCAATATTTATGCTGTAGGTCAAATTTAAGTTTTGCATTCCTACTGAGTCGCCTTAAGTATTAATATTAGTTAAACGAAGCTTTCACTGCGAAATGAATTGAAATTCTCCCAATAGAATCATTCACCTGTTCGGAAAATAATATTATTATATAACTGAAATTATGTTATGATTCTCAAGTACAAAATATCTTGTTTGACGATAATTCCAATTATAAGTTTTTAAAAAAATCTGCGAGATAAAATTTTATCAGCCACGTTTCATATTAAATAATTTTGTTATTGACAGTGATGTCTTTTTAAAATATCAAAAGTAAATTGTAAAAATACGTTGCATATATGTACATACAAAGGTACTAGGGCTTGTCGGTTTTCAAAAACCAGTTTTAAAAACCGGTTTTTTGACAAAAATTGTGACAGTCGAAAACCGGTTTTTCAACATCGTAACCGGTTGTGCCGAATTTACCATAAACGAGTCTATAAACAAAAGGACAGAAAATTTGGATCTTTTAAAGACCATATACTCCACATCTGGGTATTTTTGATATCAGGAAATTTTGTTATAAAACGATTAGTGGACGCTTTTTGTTCATATTTTCATAGGGTAACACCAAATAATTTCTTACTGTGCATTATTATGTATATAAATAAGCAACATAAAAAACCGAACTTTTTCTCGCTATTTTAATTGAGTTATCCATTTTTTGTAAAACTTTTGTAAGACTAGATTAAACCGAACAATATTGACATTCGACAACCGGTTTTTTCATAAGTCGGTTTTTGTATAAGCCCTAATAGGTACCACATAAAATACACAACTACGTAACGATCTTAAACGAAGGCCATGCATAAAAAAAAACAATAATATTAAGTTAATAATAATTTTTATCGATACAATTATTTAAATCTTTCGTTTACAATATTGTTGCTACTTACATATATTTTCGCGAATATGATTTTTGTCGACTATTTCTAGATAAGATGTGAGATGCTTTATATTATTTAACTCAGTTGTCGGCAATCTTTTGAGAGACAGGATACAATATTTCAATTTTTAAAAGAAGTATTGGTTAGTGGGTAAAAGTTAAAAACATTTTTTCACTATTTTTAAAAAATATATTTTAGTTTATAAAATATAATATACATAGAGATAAATAATACGTATATTTGCATATGTATGTGTAAAACAAAGGCTGTGCAGTCGGACTGTCATAACTGGAGTAGGACTCAAAAAAAACTATTAATTTTGAGTCCTTCGCTACGGTCGCTAGTAACGATACTGTATGCTGCTAATCCAAAAAAATAACTAATGTCGTATTTCATGTTGAGGTCAGAGTCGGAATCAGAGTCGGCGTATTCTTTATTTTTTGATTGTGATCTTTGGTTAAGATTGTATCTACGGAAGATATAATTTATTAATGGGCACATTAGTGGTATTTTAGAAAAAAAATAATTAGATACGTTGTAATATTCTACACGTTTTAAAGTAGCCTTAGAGTGAAATGAGCTCAGTTAATTGCAATAGTGTTATCTCCGTAAAATAAAAATATTCGATGCACCAAAACGCCAAGTAAAGACGTGATTGTTTAATACAAGTACAATAAAAAGTTTTAGAATTTTACTAGTTGGCTCACTTCACCTATAGAGGGTTCATTTGTTTTGTGTATTACATATAATTAAAACAAAAATGTTATATTACGTGTGCTATATTTATTTATAATATAATAACACAAAGAAGCCTTTTATTATTAGCTTTTATACGCTAAGTCCATTGATCCATTGAGCACATTTTATTATCCGATAATGATATCAATTAATTCCATCAAAAAGCTTTTAACTAAATTTTAATATATTACAACGTATAATAAATTAAACAGCGTGAAAGCTTAATATTACAAACGAAATGCTTTTAAAAATATTAATAACCAGTAATGGAATCATCCATCGATTTTAAGCGCAACTTTTTTTGGCAGTGATATTTTTGATTAATAAATATATTAGTTTAATGATTTTTCAGCGATTACTGGATTTTATCTGGCAAACTTAAAGGCGAACGTTAATGCCATAAAGAAATGTCAAACTATTTTTTTTTATTGGACTTTTCTATTCTGAAAACGTGGATATAAAAGTTTAACTTGTTCGTAGCCCAGTGATCAACACATAACGACTTTATCGATTTGAATGGTGAACCTTAACTTATTAATGTCACACACGAGTTCATTTTTTTAAATCATTGTTGCAATTAAAGGCATCAATCTCTTCTTCAATTAAACTTATTTCTTAAAAAAGATTTTTTTTCTAAATCACGTAAAGAACAGTACAATTAATTAACTCAACATTTTCCCCAAGAACTTTAAAAATACAAATTGTGAAAACTTTACAAAAACACATGAATCTAGTAATTCAATGGCTTATTGACTTCTGGAATTTAAACATCCTCCACTTGTTGGAAACTCCTGACCTAGAGCTTTATCACTCGACTATTATCATTAATATAATAAAAACCCTAGTTATATCTGCGATGAGAAAAGAAACCATCAAATAATATTTTGAAACGTTCACCGTTCCACAACTGATAACTCATTCTCTTTCAGTTCGCGTCCACAGAGTCATCAATAAAACTCAATCCGCCACAATGCACTCTGCCCGGTCAGTGCACCCATAAATCTGCTCCCGACTACCACTTCCAAGCTCGCTACTACCTCCTCCAAGCTCCCATCTACCGACTCCCAATAGAATCGCGATACAAGAAACAGACGATCTGAATTATTTATTATGAGCCGTTTGCCTTTTCCACGGTATCGTTTTGAATTATTCCGCTTTTTTCCCGGCTTCAAAATGTTCATATTTCAGTCAATGGCGTGTCAAATATTTTATAACAGCAGGGTGCATTTCGTTATTAATGGAAAAACAACATGATTTATAATATCCATATTTTTGTACAATTTTATTACCTGCTGAATGTAAATGCATGTTTTTAGATTATGTTGATATTGTTGCTTACTTTGTGGATATATATTTTAAATATAATATGAAAATAAAACATATTTTTTTACAATTTTTCCTCCACTAAGCGTGACAGGTAAACATTCCCAAAGCGTAGTTATTGACGCAGTAGTGTAATATTTCTATATTATTTTTTGCTTCAATTCAAGTTGACAATTTCGATAATATTTCAAATTAATTTAGTTTTGGTGAATTGTTAAAAATATTAAATAATCAAAACTCAACAAATACCTTTCCGAAAAATAAAACAGAAGCTTATTTGTGTAGTGAATATTGTTAACAGAAATTTTGTTAAAAGCATCGTGTCACATTTAATGTGTTTGCGTTATATCCTTGAAGAGGTGGCATTATATTTAAAAAATATAACACTTTACGTTCATTTTATACTAATTCCATATTTTATATTATATACTAGAACAGCTCTTTAAAAAAAAAGGAATTAATGGGTTAAAAAATAGTTTTATTTTTTAAAATTATGTTTAAATCATTGTAAGATTTGAAAAAAATCACCTTGCTAAGGTACATTATCTATTCATATTTAAATTTTTTGTAAGTGTTAGAGAAAAACTTAACTTAACTCGTAACAGTGTGATGTGTTTTTCTTTGACTGTGGCATTATTAGTTATATATTTTTGAAGAAAAAAATACATAAACTATGCTTAAACTATATACTTGGTATAACAAGTATAAAAAAAACAGCATTTTTCATTAAAGTTATGTAAAAAAAATGAAATATTTTTGGAAGTATATTTTGTATTATTTGAAAAAAAGTTCATCGTTATATTGAAACCACTTAAAAAAAGTTCATTGTTACTATTTGGTGGTAAGGTATCATATTTCAAAACATAAACACTTTTTAGTACTAATAAGACAATTATTTATAAGGATAAAAACCGGTTTCGCTTACTACAAACATTTTCAACTAAAATATACATATGTAAATTAATAAAGATTGTTTATACTTAACCAATATAAACTTACTAGGGCGAGATTGATAAAATTTAAGGTGCGACAAACACACCTACACCTCTATTATTCTTACTTGGTTTAATATAAATAGCCTGTAAATACGACATCGGCCCTGATCATAGTAAGTATTATATATTATGCTGAATAAGTAAATATATATAAATATTAATAAAGTTGTGTAGAAACTCAAGAAAATAAAATAATTACATGTACTAATTCTACTTTTATTTAATACTATTAGGACCGGTTTCGCTCATGAAAATCACTATCAACTAATTGAGTATTTTATTTTTTTGTAAAGAATATTTGTAAGGTCTCACTTTTAAAATTGTATTTTATTTTAGTTATATTAAATTTAGTGATCGAGTTTCATAAAAAAGGCCCCCTAATTTGATTAGACATATCACTGGAATTACTGTAGATATTGGGACGGTCCATTTTTTAATACCAAGCGAATTTTTCCATCGTAGATTACCAACAGGACATATTTTTGCGGGGGAGCGTCTGAAATTTGCAATTTATTGTATCGAAAAAGCAATACGGCGAATGTATTGTTCTGGAAAAAACGATTTATTATTCATTGTGTGGAAGAAAGCGGTCACACAAAATATTGCTAGCAATGTAAAAAAAATCCGCTGAACTCGCGAGCAAACAATACTATAAACTAGGCAAAGCAGCAAGTATTAGGCAATGGTGATCTAAATAGCGTCATATATGTGGTATCATTGGACGTTTTCTCATTTTGAATGGTACTGAACGTTGTACCCACCATTCCTTCTTTACGCAGGCGCAATTTATCAAAAATGCCGCTTCATATCTTAAAAGCAGAGAGTCTCAGGATTTGACTTATTTTGCAATATATATCTGATTGGAATTCTATTATATTTACAGCCAAACTGACAGCTTAAACAATTAATTTCAAATTTATTTAAAAAAGAAACAATAAAAAAGTGTTATATGAACTGTTGCTGAATGCATATTAACTGGTAAATTAATATAATTAATAACTAAGTAACAATTTAATTACTTCTGGCTCCCAACTACTAGTTTAATTATAGTTTGATGAAATTTAAAATACGTATACTGAGCTTCGAAAACAGATGCTTGCGTCGGATAATGGGGGTGAGGTGGTTTGATTTTGTGAGGAATTCAGAGATAAGGGAGCGTACAAGACAGCGTCCCGTCACGTCAGTGGTTATGGAGAGACGTTGGAACTGGCTGGGTCACGTGCTGCGGATGCCTCCGGAAAGCCTCAATCCTGCCTGCCTCTTCTTTCGACCGGTGGGATTCCGGCGTCCTGGACGTCCGTCGGGTAGTATCCATAGGATGTACTCGGCGGAGCTGAGGGATGCTGGCATGTCATGGGAGGAAGCAAAGCTAATGGCGGGAGACAGGGAAACATGGAGGTGCCGCGTGGCGGCCATATGATCCACATAAGGAGCGAACATGGCCAAAGAAGAAGAAGAAATTTGAAATTATGTTTTCGAGATAACTTATGTATATTCTGTACTTTCTTCGAAAGTCTTTGTTTGTAAATTTGTTTCAATACCAATTGTTTGTTACACTCTAATATTTTATTTTGTTTTGTATACATAACACTGTCTGTCTGTGTTTGTCATGAGCAAAACCAGTCCTGATCATATAAAATAAAAGTGGAGTTAGTACAAATGAGTATTTTATTTTTTGAATAATGTACCATTACTGTATTATTAATTTTATCTCACTTTAAATTGATTGTATCCGGTTAAACAATGAAAAAAAACTGTTCTATCTATATATCAAACGAATCCTGAAAATAGCTTAAATTCTAAAAGAAAAATCAAATTGAGCGTGTATTAAATATACGCAAAAAATATAATACAACCTATAATATTTGACATTTAATAAAACATCCTATATGAGGATTCATCCTGAATTCAGTTTTATGTGTGAGTGTATCAACAGTATATTTTGTGTAATTATGTCTAGCATATATTTAAAAAAATAATTTATAAGCAAAGTTTGCACTTTCTTATCAATGTTGTGATAACAGTGTTTAAATTTAGAACACGAAAATAAGGTGACATTACTTTTTTAGATAAAGGTGAACACATTTAATCAGAAACCCAAAAACATTTCATTTTTTATCTTTCTTTATAAAAAAAATAAACAATAATATTTTCGTATTTTTAAACTCATCGTGTGCCATAGTGCAATCATAAATACATTTAAAAAAAATAAAACAAAGTAATCATCAACTTAGTATCAACAAGTGACGGCTTACAAAGTGACCTCCAGGCAATTTTTCGTATTCGCATTGTATTTATTGAAGATTGCAATAAATATTAGCTAGATATTATTGGAAATAAGAAGAGTTTATTAATGTGAATGCATCCCGCTAGGAACTTGAAGGTTCATAAAAAATGTCACACGTATAAATGGTTGAAACAACCATCACACGATGAAAATAAACGCATAAGAATTTTAAATGAAATTATGAATATGCAGCTTTCTTTTTGAACTTATTAATTCTTCAATAAGTTTTCTCCACAGAGAATTTTATACGTAATATGTATATTAACAGAAACCATTTATTTTTTCTAATACAACTTGAGAAGTATGTCGATACTTAATTAATCTTATGATGTATTCCCATCAAAGATTCATTGTTAACAATATATTTATTTTATAATAAACAAAGATATTGTTAATACTTTCGATGGTTTCGCCGGTAACTTTGTGGAAGTTCATTTTAATATAAAATTTAAAATAACTTTGTTTATTCCACGTATTGTGCTACTAACTGTGACACGTGTTTTGCCTCTTTCAGAGGCATCTTCAGAAAAAAGAAATATTATTCAATAATATTCTTAATAGGACGGGTTGCTCGCCATTACTTACATTGTTTCCAATTAATAGAGTAATCACCAATATCTCACTGATTGCAGCTCATTAGTTTAATAGTTTGTAATATTTAACGTCATTAGTAGTATGATTATATTTGTTTGCTTTGTTTCGATTCTATAACCCCCTCATTGCTTCCCTTAAAAGGGAAAAATCCCAATCTGATTGATTGCAGCTCATTAGTACTATTTTGTTGTTTGCTTTATTTCGATTCTATCACCTCCTCCTTGCTTCCCTTACAAGGAAAAAAAACCCAAACTCCATGTTAGAATCAATCTTGCTTCATTACTTAAGCAAACTTTGCGATAGTTAATCTGAAAATGCCTCTGAAAGAGGCGAAACACGTATCAAAGTTAGTAGCAAAATACGTGGAATAATCAAAATTATTTTAAATTTTATATTAAAGATATTGTTTCCCAGAAAAAATGAAGGTTTGAATTAAATTTATCTTCTTAATATAATAATAAGTATTTTCGATGGATTCGGTGGTAGCTTCAAATAAACTCGATTTAAATATATAAAATCAAGTTTGATAACTTTGTTATTCCACTAACCGTACTACAAATTATTTGTAACATAAATATTAGGATACAAAAGTCATCAAATTTTATATTTTATTTGTAATAAATACTGCGTTATTTATTTGGTAATGAGCTTATAACAAACATATATCAAGATATCAAAGCATGAGCTTTTACTTAAGATTTTTTTCTGTCAATATAATTTATAATTAAATCTGCAACCTTTTTTACTTGTCAAGAAAATGAACGCTGTAGTCTGAAAAGAGAAATATTTTTATTCATGTCGCGTTAAAAAACACGTATATCTGTTATGTCGAATGTTTGCTGAAAACCTATAAATGATACTCGAAAACAAATAAAAAAAAAGCTAGATTCTATATTTCGTTAAGTCCCGGACATAAGCTCTCCACTTTGGTGTTTGTACGAAGACAATTGTTTGTACACGTAGAGTTTACCTTCTCCACTACTGTTGACAAAAATCGTTCAGTTGACATTTCGGCAGACAAGGGTTGCGACAATTCCATTACCTACTATGTCTTGCTTAAAAGGTAAATATTTTTATACTGTAATTCGTAAAATGTCGAGATTTTTCTCAATTTTTAGTTAAAAATAGAGATGTATTTGTATATTTACTTTACGGTATTACGTCGTATTTTTTTAAAATTTATTTTATCTTTCTCAACTGTTATGAAGCCAGTGTGTGACATAGTTCTAGAAATTTAACACCCAATGTTAATATAACAAATAAAACTTTCTCGGTTACTACACAATTTGTTTTAGAAAAATATTCTTAAGCTGATTTAAGTTTTAGAATATTGTGAAACCTAGTTCATTTATACCACTCAAAATTGCACATTTATTAATATAAAATCAGATTTGATAACTTTGTTATTCCATTTGTTGCGTTACAAAATGTGACATGTGCTACAAAATGTGACTTTTGAGAAGCATCACCAGACAGAAATTTGTAACACAGGCTAAAAATATCAAAGTATTTTAGTTCTACAGTTTTTAACAATTTTTATGCGTTGATATCTATTTCGGCTTTCACCATCGTCAGAACTGTTCAGTTAGTAGAACTAAAATACTTAGATATTTTTAGCCTGTTATAGTGGAGTTCTACCAAGTAAATGCCAAATCAATTAAGAAATTTGTAAGGTTTACGAATAAACTAAATCTTTATTCTCGTTTTTTAAATAAAAATGGAGTTTTGTCCTTTTCTACTGGATAAGAGATATACGGAGTAATATAAAACATTGATACTACTTATAACAAATTAGGTACTGTAACTCCAAATATAAATGAATTAAACAATGGTGACCCTTTTCTTATTTAAAATTTTATAATTCATTTTTCCTACGTATGAATGGGTTTATTATTTCCATAAATTTCAAGCAATTGATTCTTATTCTTTTATTATTGAATATATAAAGTATTTCAACATTTTTAAGTAACCGCCAAAATTATTAAAAATAATATAAAAATAGTACATTTTTTCATGATTTGGAAATCAACTAATTTATTTGCAGATGTGTGTATGTGAGCCCAATGTTTTGAGTTTATCATGTACCTTAATAAATGTTGCATTGATGACAAGTTTAAATTAAAAGACACACGTTCATTAATTAATTTATTTCAAAACATTAACTTTTCATTAGGTTTTCATTATAAAAAAAGAAGATGATGATATTGGAAAATATTATTTGATTAGAAGAAAAATTCTAAAGAATTTAATTCAATAATGCACTATTTCTAATGCAATGATTTGGGTACAAACGTTTTACTCAGATATATTGAGGTAAAGAAAGCTTTTAGGTCAAATATGAGCAATCTTTGTCTTTCTTTTGCCTTGGTCCGGCCATGAACCAAAGTTGTTTTTTACACATCATTTTTTTATCACTATAATATGTGATAAAATGATATTTACGTCATGTTGTTCATTATATATTTATTACAAATCACTTTTAATGAGTGAGTTATTGCAATTCATTGAAATTAATATACATTTTTTTAAATATAATTCAGCCTAACTGCACTTAGACACACAATAAGCCTTTGAACTTGTTAAAGTATTCCCATGGCTAGGCTATTTTCTTGCCTATTGTGGACTATACAAAAAAACTACTGTTTCAGGAGATTTTTTCTTTGCATATTTATATCGACTGTGGAGAGGAAAAAATATGATTTTACAGGAGGCACAAAAAACGTGTTTTGATGATTTTGGGACATAAGAAAATTATGAAATATAAACAACCTTGAAGTGTACGGAGACCTTAAACTGGTAATTAATTGACATAATCTAATATTAATTAAAGAAGTTGTCAAGGAAAAACCTTTATTTCAGACTTTTTTCTTGGTTTCATTTTTTAACGAGCCCATCTTTTTCAAACTTAAAAGCCAAATTTATCTACTTATTCGGAATTTGCTGCTTACATCCCTTTGATAAAACGTGTATCAAGTTTGAATAATTATAATTATCGAAAAAAATCTGTTTTGAAAAACTGTGGGTTGCGTCCTTTTTCCTTTCCACAGTTGATATACTTTACATAAAAAATACAAACATATCGATCGATTTAAGAGTCTTTTGAGATCCTTAATTAACTGAAAGGTAAATTCGACGATGATTTAACACATTTGTAATACTATCTTACTGCTTATTTCATTTATAAAATGAAAAATATTGAAATTTGGTTTCCTCTTTTTGTGTTTGTGTTTTAGATACACTGTAATTTTAAATGCAATAAAATTGATAATTCGACAGTAGCTTTCCAAAAAAAGTCAAAAGTATATAGTTATTAATTACAATAAAAGTTAAGTTTTTGGCAGCCCTAGGAAGGAAGTAAGCTGTATTCTACAGTAGATATAACAGTATCAAACGAACCGTGAGGTAAGTGATGTTCCAGTTTGCCGTTATTCGATTGTTAAAGGTAATGTTAGTTTATCTAGAAATTATTTTAAGTGATATCCTGGTTCGAGGATCTGTTGTTTTTGCTTCAATAAATAGGATTCTTCTATCTTTGAAAGAAATCTTTTCACGTTTTTTTTATCGCATGATACTATATAAAAATGTTGTATGGTAAGTTCAAATAATAAATAATGGCCCTGTTAATATGGCCCTTAGGCTAAAAATTTTGGAAACCATCGCTCTGAAAATTCATCATGCCATCGTTAGAATTATGGTTACATGATTTTTACTAATATGAATAACAAAGAAATATAAAAATAGCATTGTATTACTTACCAGCAAGTCTTTAGTTTTATTCAAATATTATACATATGTATATTAAATATATTTTTTTAAATGTATAAAATATCTTTTTTATCCATTTCCACTCCCAATGAAGGTATAGCGTTTTCTCTATTAGAAATGTTTGTTACTCAGTCGCTCAACCTCCCCTTTTCAAAGATTGTAGGGATAGAAAAATATGGCTAGAACAGGACTAGTGGTTTACTAATTGCTCTCGCTACGCTCAGTTATTAAAGGATTGGAAAGGGTGGGAGGGAATTTTTAGAAATCACAAACACCCATGCTTTTGAACATAAAATCGATAAATCAATCGGAAAAATGCTATTTGTACTGGGACTCGAATCCGTGAGATCCCGCACGGTAGCCAACAACGCTAGCTGCTGCGCAAAAGGACCAAAAAAAACATATTGAATTAAAATTAAAATATATGAAACATATTATAATAGGGTGCAATCAGAGCTTTTCGTAATAGCTTAAGCAGTGGTGAACGATGCCTTACTATCGTTTTGTTCATTTAGACATTTCTTAACTGTATAAACTATATTGTTTTATTTTGAAGAATCAAAACGAATGTAAAATTGAAAATTTTAAATTAAATATTTCGATTCGTATACTAGATATCAGTAATAAGTTATCAGTAGATAATTTACTTTCCCTGTATAAATATGTACTTTAAATTTTATTTATTTATTTTTATTACTAATATTACTTTAAATTAAAAGTAGTCTTCCAAAAATAGATTCTAAAACATATTTACTATATTAGATTAAAGACGACAACATAAGAGAATTTTCTCATTTTCCATCTACGTAATTGAGATCTGCAATAAGTTGTTGTTTGAAGTTGAGCTTTCTTTGTTGACTACTGAAAGTACGTATTCGTATACTTATATGTCAACGAGAAAAGGTTTCGAATACAAAATGCTTCTAACTAAATTAAATGAAAACATGGTGCTTGGCAACGAAACCGCTCAACATAGCACAGAATATTTTTAGCTTATATGAAAACAAATGAAAATTTGTGGTTATCTTAAAGAAAAAAAACTTACAGTCTTGTTGTTTGTTATGCAAGTGAATAACCAAAGTAAACAGAAATAGTATATGTATAAACTCTATTGCAGAATTGCCATCATCTTTTCAAATTAAAGTATGTCGGTTATTTTAAAGTTTACGTAAATATCTATCAATAGTATTTATAGCAACTTTTTAAAAAATATAATGAAACATTGAGTATACAGAAGTTATAAACACAATGAAGAACACAATTTTCTGAGATCTAGGGCATGAAATACTTAAGTATTTTTTTTACAAAAATTTAGATATGTTTTCGTTTTATAATGCATCGAAAATAATTATATTTACTATGGTGTAATGAACGCTATTTTGTACTAGAATTTAAACCATCGAAACCAGTTACCGAAGCGATCGACGTTGACCACTTTGCTACGTATGCGACATCTACTGCTATAAAAAATCATTTCACTGTTATACTCAACGCTGGAAGCAGACTTCTTAATTTTTTTTTTTGAAATATAGCGTTGGTTGAATAACTATTGAAGTCCAATCGAAGATTTCGTAGTTACAAAAGCTCCGAGTTTGTCGGCCAAGTTAAACAAACCGCGTCGAACTTTCTCGACCGTAAATAATTGTTTTCTAATTATTTATTCGAAATAAATCGCTGTTAATTTCTCAGAGCGTGAATAATGGTTTGAAATAAATAATGTTTTCTTCCAATCGACTGAACGGAATTACTTTTTGCAGACCTTTCAGCTTTTTACAACACTTGTTACAGTTGTTCAAAACATTGTTAAGTATTTTCGTTGCGACTTTTATGGTTAATTTTAATATAAATTATTAGATCTTCATTTTACTTTAATAAAACATGTATGAAAGTTACTGCAAGAACAAGGGGATTTTCATATTTATTACATGCGTTTTTATTTTAGAAGCTTTCCGCTATTTCACGGAAGCAATACGCAGACTAAAATTAATGAATAGCATTCAAAATTTCTATGCTTTGATTCTATTGCTGACACAGATAGAGTTTAAATGATCAACTTATCAACTTCTACTGCAAAAAAATAAATTTATTTTTAAGAATATGCAGACTTTTTCATGTGTAATATATATATATATATAAATAAATGTTTTTTAGTTTGTCCTTTATGCGTTCTTATACCGCTCATACGATACAATTTTGAAAAATTGTTGTGCAAACGCCTACAAAGGTTTGTGTATCGGCCATGGGCTGCCAATACGTATATTTGTTTGTTTGTCCCGTATGCATTATAATACCGTTTCGGTGTATCCAAAAGTACTTTAATAAACAGAATAAAAACACTGACACTTTCTCTCTTTGAGTGGCATTGTAACTCATGCCGGGTACTCGCTAGTTAGATTATTAGGAAGATTCACATATAGACACTCGTTTCTTAGTGGAAAGGCACAATATTTATATAAATGTACATTACAGTATTAATTAAACAATTTGTACAACGATCATAACCGTTTTCACTTATTGCGACCATTATCAAATAAAGAAAATTAAATCGAAACGAAGCTATTTTTAAACCAAACTACCAACCAATATAATTATTTATGCTACGCCCTGTCCTACAATATCCCTGCATTTTTTATTCATGTTAATGATCGCGATACGTCATAAAAATATGAAGAATCGGCAAAAAGTATTATGTTTATTTTTCATAGGAATATATGAGTATGTTTATATATCACTGAATACGTATAACATCAACGCCGAATTAATGATACCTTTTTCATAATCGTTTATCATTTACTATAAATGTTCACAAAGTAAAATTTGAAATCATCATCAATAACTACATTCATAGCAGTTTGTTTAAATTCTGGCGATAATATAATACTGCATTGAAAATATATTTGTATTTGTTTTAAGCCACGCTTCGCTGTGTCCAATGGTGATCAATAGCTGTTATAGTTGAAAGTTTCTAAGTCTTCGCCGTTGAAAGCTTTAAAAGTAGTTCAACTTTTATTTTTAATATTGGTATTAATTCGTCACCAACGAAGACTTTTAAGTGATTTTGTAGGTACATAGAAAAAAGAATAATTCATTTTATCACCAGAATTTTACATTTTTTAAAATTTACGTTAATGATTTGTACTTATAGGGCTTGCGTTATTAAAAAAAAAGTTTGGTAGTGTTATGTATAGTATAGAGATTGGTTGAAAAAAATATGTAGATATAAGCGTTGATGACGAAAATCATTTACATTTTAAATGAAAAAAAGTATACTTCTGAAGATTACTTTTAGGGTGTTCACTGTCAATATTTCGCTCATTGCGAGCATTGTCAACTGACAATGCAAGCAAAACCAGTCCTGACCTTTTAAATAAAGTGGAATGAAGTTCAAAAGAATATTGTGTTTTTATTAATACTTCTTAATGTGACAAAAAAGTAAATCTTGAATAGTGAGGCCTCTTAGGGTAGGTCTCTCTTAAAATATATGTATTCATTGTGATCGTTGTCCGGCTCCAAAAACAAAACAAACGCATGTTATTAATTGTGACGTAATTTCAGTGAATCTTTTTCAGGATTTTTTATAAATTGTTAAAGATATCAATGTTTTTTTTTGCAATTTGACATTTCATAAATAATTTTAAGAAAAGACCATTCGAACGATCAATCATTCTTTTGAACGTAACTTACAGCTACAAATATTTTGCTTGTATAAAACAGTTCAGCTTGGATTAAAGTACACATGCCAAGTTATAATATTATCATTTAATTATTGCAAGTGAAAGGCTATGTTATCATAAATGCAAGCCATTTGGTGTAGATAGGATGTCAGCAGAAACTGCAGCAAGCAGAGTGAACATCGGATAGTTTTGTTGACATACAAGTTGCCGCCAGTTGCAGTTAATTGCAGAACAGTGTCGCCTGGCCTGCGGTGGGCGGCGCAACTGCGAGGGAAGATGGCGGGAATCGAAGGGTAGGTTTCTTAGAGAAAACTGGAGGCAAGTCTGAATTGGTTTATTTTAACTGTAATACTGATAAATTAACGATAATAAATATTGTAAGATGCACTTTAGTACAATAACTTTTTTCATTATAAATCTATGTCCGCCCCTAGTTGCTCAAAACTTTGTAAGAAGAGAGTAGAAGAGACAGATGAACATACCTAGGACATAACTAATCGCTGTTACTTCGATATTTTACGATTGAATTGGTGGGAGGGGCTTTTAGACATCAAAAACACAAATTGATAAAATGTTTTTCGTACTTGAACCCGTGAGATCCGCCAAGGAAGCATACGGAGTTAACCGCTTTCGCCACTTGCCGAAAGGTATTGATAATAATTAACTTTTACAAAGAAATATGAGCATTTTTCAAACACATCAGAATACGCAAGATCAAGAAAGTGCCAAAAATATCAAGGTTTGTATAACTGTTACGTTAACACTTTTTAGTAATACACATTTAAAACCAAGCATAAACGTGAAAAAGATCTTAATAAGAATATTGATTTTTATCTAATAAATTACAATTTTCATATGTGAAATAAGTACTGCTTATTGAAAATTTTCAAAAATGTTTCAAAATCTAGCACGTTATATTGTATATCGTATGAAATATTGTATGCCTATTATTTTGTTTGAATTTTCCTGTTGAAAAAAAAAATTGTTTTAAAATATACTTCCGGTTGTTGTGAGAGCTGTGCATCAAGCTTGCCACTTTTGTGGACAATACAGCTCCTGCCATTTACCGAACAGTTTTATTTTTTCTTTTAAAAAACACGATTTCTTATGTCACACTGACTGTGTTTTCCTCTTACTGCTTTGCACTGGAACTTTGCCTGAACACTCTGAACCCTCTTAATGGCATTTTCCGATATAACGTGGGCATTAACAGCTGGTTCACAGTTAAACTAAAAAATATTTTGGGTTGGAATTCGACATTACTTAGATGGGATGATCTTTCATCAGCGACTGAATTATTAATTCCAAAGATTGAATGATACGTATTATGGTGGACACAATTCACTATATAAACTGTAAAAATTATCATTACAACAAAATTTATGAGTAAATAAAATATTTTTTGAAAGTCAAATAGATAGACTAAAAGAAAACAGAAGAATTGCTAAAAGAATTCGTATTGAGTTTCAATCGGTAGCTTGCTATGATTTTTGGTAGATTTTAGCGTTGCTGACTCATTTACAACATTCATACATTCACTAGTCAATGTATACTTTTACTTGCTGTTTTGGCTAAAACTTATATTATCAACACATTCACTCTCTATAGTCAATGTATGAACTAATAAGTAAGTAGAAATGGCTTTACGGATAAGATAAAAATAGGTTAGATTTGATGACTAAAAAGAGGGGGAAAATGACAACAAGACGTTAAAAAAAATTGACTGTATAAAATGTCAGATGATTGTAAAAAACAACTGTGTTCACAGTGGTAAATAGTGGCTGGCAATACTTATTAAGTTTGTAAACATATTAATGAAAACATTAACTAGTTGAAGTGTTCATTTTTCACTCGTGTACACTATAACCCATTAGTCTCCCGCTGTGGTCTAGTTGGTTAGAACTTGCTCTACCAACCAGACGAGTCTGGGATCGATTCCCGGTAAGGTCAATATCAAATTAAGATTTTTTAATTTAAATTTGAGACTTAAGGCATTGGTGTTTGTGACGTCAATTTACTTCGAGTTGATTTCGAATGACTTGCAATAAAATCTCATCGAGTTTTTTCTCGTACGATTTAAAATATTGGCATTAGCTGTATGCCAAATATTATTACTATTTAAAAAAAAAACTGGCTATAATATACACTGTGTACATTGAAGTCAGTGCATACTTTAACTGTAATATATAGAAGTTAGTTATGTTTATACTGCCATCAAAATTTAATGGAAGCAACCAAGTGCTTGGTTTTTAACTACTTTTAAAATATATCAAAAATGTCGCCTTTCGTTGCTGCGATGCCAAAGACATCATGCATGATAGAGATTGGGTATCTAGAAAATATGTTCATAATTTTCAGTCACCTGAAAACATTGATATATGACACTGACAAGGATATGTTTGTATCTGTTTTCTAACACGCGTTGTTTCTCAGGTCAACGTATCATGCATTCGTACAAACAAAAATATTTCCTCAGGATGTAAGAGTAAAAAATATCATCTGTATGACAACAGAACCTTCTAGCGGGCAATCAATCATGGAACCGGCAAACTTACACATTCAGGAGGCGCTCATCTTTCAGATTTCTTTCTTGTACGGTGCATGATAAAGGTAGATGAAAACACGGAGTAGCTGCAAAAGGTGCGTCTTGTACCCAACGGTATGAGTTCTAAAAGAATTTTTGGTAGCTTTTGTGTTATTTTGGGGCACTCGCTTCCTTGATTGTTTTTGAAGGTGTTCACTGTCCATACTTGGTGGAAAGGCATTATCTTTAAAAAAAACACTCTTTTGTACTGTTACTCATATTTATTCATATTATCAGGAATTTTCGGTTTCATTCATGACGTTACCTTATCCAATCGTATAGAATGAGAACAAAAAAGTAATCACCCAAACATATGACTAGTATTTTTCTATTTCATCCTATAAGATATCTCTTCGAAAAAAGAGGTGATGGTGCTGACAAAGACTAGCTGTTTTATTAAAAATATTAAATATTTTCTTGTAAAAAACATTACTTATTAAAAATAGTTTATAGTTAGCAGCGCAGGTCATCCGTAACATTTCAGAGCTATTTTTCTATTCTAAGGTATATTATGTTTGTGATTCTCTCTCTCTCCTTTCCAATCCTAAAAAAAGAGGCGTAACAAGAGCGATTAGTTAACCACTAGTCTTGTAATAGCCTTTTCCTTATATCCTCACTACTCTCTTCAAAAAAAAATGTTAAGCGACTGAAAATCAAACGATTTTCGTAGAAAAACTTTCGCTGAGATATGTCCTTTGGGATGTCTTATGTTCCACAAAAATAAATAAATAGTAAAAAGGATTATTTAAACGGCTTAATTTATTGAGTAACGTATCCCTGTATGTGTTATATTCCACAGGTTTTCGTGCTAACAATCGAGCCAACGATGTTTCTGAGTTTCTGGGAGGCAAGACTGATTATAGCAAAGCACATTCGAAACGTGAATAGATGAAATATGACATGCTCGCTTTGGAAAAATTCAAGAAAAAGTATATTTGCGACATGGACCACGTACTTGCGCACGCACCACTCACCCTGTACACCCTTTCAATTAAAAAATTATGAACAAAAAATAAAAACATACATCGAAGCATTTTATAATTTAAGATATCGACTGAAGGTGCTTGGTGGAATTTGAATCGTTAAAATTATGCACATTCACACAAGTTTTGTCTAACGACCCGGGTTTCGTCTTTCGGCATCTTCAGGCGTTCAAGTGCACGGATGAACTTGAACTGACTGTTTTCTTATTTATTTGAACGATTCAAATTTGAAACAATTTATTTATGGTTACTTTTGTATTTTATTAAAAAACAACTTTTTAATTGATTATGATTTTGAAAAAAGTTAATGTTTAATGCTTGGTAGTCTTTTCCACATATCTTTTGTCAAAATATGAATGTTAATTAGTATGTTTTTGTAACTACTGTAAAACTAAAATAATATAAAATTAAATTAAATCTATCATTTGATTTATACCAAATTAATTTGAGTAAATATTGATATTAAACAGTTAACAAAAGAAGCTCAGCGAATGCTGCAATGAAAGCAAAGCAGATATGTGCAACCAGCGTATTCTGTGACATATTTTAATGACCTACAATAAATATTTGAATGTCTTTTAAGAATAGTCTACATTATTAGTATCGTATCGAGGTCACATTAATTTATTAGTTTTATAGTAATTTTGCGGTAAAATCAAAAGAACGCAAACGAAAATGTGTCACGTATACATCTGTGCTGGTACTACAACGTAGCTTAGAGCAGGACAGATGGATATTTTAAAACGGAATCTCAAACAATATTTGATATTAAATGAAAAATAATAATAAAAAAATCGAATTCACCTAAAATATGTTTAATAAATGTTCATACTTGGTCACCCTATTTTTGGCAGTGCTTCCTCTCTATCTCTCTGCTATGCAAAATGTTTCAGAAGAATTGTTTTTCCTTTTTTTTTCATTGCAGATGTAACAAATGTGGTTGAAATAAAAACGTCACCAGGATTTATGATTAAAGTTTTCTAATATGAGTGTGACAAACGAACATTTGTGGGGCGCGTCTTATACTTTTACTTGGAAAACTTTATATGCTAATGTCATTCAATTTAAGTTTATATTATATACAGACAGACAATAGCCATTATATTAAAACAACATTTTTTTCTTTTTGTTTTTGTGTTTGTAGTCGTTTGAGATATTCATAGGCTATTTCTTAGAGAATTCACCTTAGGATCATCGTCAGAGAGGAATGATAGTGTCAATAAGAAAAATGTGACACTCAATGAACTTTTTTTTGTTTTCTTTTACATTTTTTGCTGAAAAAATAGCCAATTTATTAATGACGACACTGCTACATTAGATAAAAAACAAATCGAGTTTTTATCACAGATGGATAAATTTCTTCTTTATAGATTGTTATTTCCCACATTTACTTGGTACTCAATCAAGAATGTTAGAGTAAGTAAAATGTCCATTCCCAATGTACATTTAACAGCACACGTCCACCTAATGGAGGTATCTTAACAGAAGTTTTTCTACGATAACCGTTTGTTTCTCAGTCGCTCGACCACTCATTTCCAAGAATTTCTTTCTTCCCCTTTAATTCTTGTAAAATGAAATACTTACATATTTTAAGCTTATAAAAAAAATATAACATATTAATGCAGTTAAGAGGATATAGTACCTTTACGCCTGAAAACAGAGTAAATCGATCGTTTGCCATCGACGAAATCTCGTGAACCGTTCACTTAAAAAATTTTTTTTTTCAATAATTACATTTTCCATACGCTTTTTTACACTATTGCATTTTTTTTTAAATGAAAATAGTAAAAATGTCAAGATTACACGGTAAAACATTGACTTGGATTTTTTTCAACTACTTTACGCGAAGATCGTTTTAAGGTTTATTATAAGATACCGAAGTTTGAAGTTTTAGAAAGAAATACAGATAAAGATTGGTTTAAGAAAGTGATTTGAGCAGAATTTCTAATTTATCGAATATAATGATTATACAGCCATTTGAAATGTACCATTTTTCCCACTTTTTCTGACTGATTTTTAAAGCATAATTGTATCATATATACTTCTAAAAAAAATTGAAATAAAAAACCATTTTATTGTTTACATTTAAAAGCAAAAAAAATAAATAAATAATGATAATACCAATAAATGGTAACCATTTTTCGGAGATGCCTTTTCTTACCTACTATGCATCAGTTTGAGCTTCAGTCTGAGATCGTACGTGGTATGGAGTGGACGTATCAAATGTTTTATTAAAAAATATTAAATCACTGGTCAACGAATATTAGAGGTAATCAAAGCAATGTTTTTTTATTCTGCCAAAAAAATGCGTTGGGGTTAGGGTTGCCCAAAGCGCTGACAAATAATATTATTATTTATAATACAATAATGTATTTTTCAATAGCGACGCTTGTAAAGACCAGTATTACTTTAGCTCATGGATGTTCAACTGGTAGATCGCGATCGACCGGTCGACTCCAAAGCATAATTTGTTTGATCCCGAAAGCTTCCGTGAATTTGGAAAAAATATACAATTTAAATATAAAATATACAAAAATTGAATTATTTGTAAGCATATACCTATCTAATTGTATGTATTTCGCATTTAAAATAAACATTTCTAAGATTGAAGAAGGGAAAACCCCTACTAAATAAAAATTGTTACAAGAATCATGGTAGAAGTCGATCGCGAGAAAACTTAAGATTGAAAAGTCGATCTTAAGAAAAAAAAATGGTTGGACACCCTTGCTTTAATTTAATGCAGCGATTTCCAACCTTGGAAGCGTGGACTATTGTAAAAAGAAGCGCGAACAGTCCAAAATATTTATTTAACGTGTCTTTGTTACTATATGAAAATAAAGGATGGGGAGGCGCGAAGATATTTTTTTTCAAAGGGAAGCGCATTAACACAAAAGTTGGAAACTACTGGCTTAATGGATAAGTATTTTAAAATAATTATTTGGCAATGCTTTTAAACAGAGATTCTATCTATAGATATTTGTATCTAATAGTAATAATAGATGAATAAAAGCATTTTTACATTAGTATTTATGAATCATTTCTATGTTTCAAAAGTTTTATGCCGCTTACAGATGGGGAAGATTTTCGCTAAAAAAACAAAGTCGTTTAAACGTAAAAAAAAAACATTATTATTAGAAACAAAAAAATATTGGAAAAGATGTTAATATGGCACAACCCTGCATGTCATCGAACATGCAAATTGCCAGTAAAGAAAGTTCTCAAACATTATATAAATAAATACAAATATATCTATGCATTCAATATAAATTATTTGAATGACTACTTTTGATCTGGTCTAATATTCATTTAGTTTCTTCCTTATTGAGTTAGACTATAGAATATTGAAGTAAAACTATTTGCATTCAGTAAAATATACACCCAATACTTTTTTTACTCGATTATTTTGGATAAACCGTTACGTTTTTTCATACATTTTTGGTACTTTTTTTACACGGATTTGAAACCGATTTATCAAATTATATGAAATGAGCTTTTTTTACGCGCCACTTTCTGGAAACGAATATATTTATGCAATTGATATAAATTATACAAATAACTTTTTTTGATCAGGCATACTATTCATTTAGTTTCTTCCTTATTGAATTAGTGTTAGGCTATATAAAAACTTGAAGTAAAAATAAACACATCATAACATATGGTTATGACTTTAAAGACATGCATGGATTATGAATATTTTCGATAGTTTCGGCATTCACTAAAGACAAAATCATTTTATAACAAATTAACAAATAAACTTTGTCATTCCACTAATTGTTTACAAATTGTAACACGTTTTTGGCTTTTTCGAGAAGCGTCTTCATACCAACTATCTTAAAGCTATTATTAGTTAATGAAATTTACCTTTATTCTAAGTAATCAGTGGAATAACTAAGTTTTCTGATAGCAAACATGTTTTTATTCCGTGAATTCAGTATATATTTTTTTTTTTTGAAAATGATTACAAATATCCACCAAGATAGCTTAGATGTCCAACAAGAAATATAAGACATAGTTAATATAATTTTCGGAAAATCCACTGTCAGAACTATGGCGTGAACCAGAAATAACTATCAACTGAAATTTATATTTATTTTAGAACTCAATACTTTTTCCATTTTAATCTTATTATGTCAATATTTTTTATTCAACAGAATGTTTTTAACTGTATTCATATTAAAATCAATATCATAACAAATAGGTTATACAAAATTAAAAATAAAAACAAATTCTTTCAATATATTAGAGAAAGTTTGAGAAATTTGTATTGTATGGTTTATCTTGTTTATTTCTTTTATTATTTCGTTTGACAAAACACCGTCTCTGATTTACATTTATTAAATACGATGGCTTACTGTTGCTATCAATAACTCATATGTAGCATTATAAGTCATTTTCACGGTATATATAATTAACGCATTGTTTCAGTTACATATAATTTTTGCAACAGATATTTGGGGAAGTAAATTAGATTGTCAGTTTTTGCTACGAAGATAAAAAAGTTCTTACTGATTTTCGTCAATAACAAATTGTTTTATATGAAAAACCCTTATTACTGTCTAAATATCCATCCGTGTGTTAGGTGGTATTGCTATTTTTGTAATGAAATATACAAATGTTTTGCTTGTTTTGATACTGTAAAAATACGTATTGTGGTGGTTACTTATTTAAGTCAGTGCAATATTTATGCTGTAGGTCAAATTTAAGTTTTGCAATCCTACTGAGTCGCCTTAATCTTTGAATTCTATAAAAAATAAATAATTATTTTTATTTACTGTAGAAATGAGTAATGAGGAAATCGCCGGTTCTGTAATGGTGATCATTTTGTTTGGTTGCGGGGGCACGGATTCGAAGCCCGACAAGACACATTCATAAATTTATATCATATTTGATTTATGGGTTTGTGATCATAAGCATAGATTCCTGCGATGATAAAAATTCTGATTACTTTGCCTCTTATCCAATCATCAAAAAAAAATGGGAAGTTTTGTCAGTTCATTACTAAGTCTCGTTTAATGCCAGTTATATTCTGGTCTATGTTTATCTTCTGCGAAACTTGCGGTACCTTAAAATAAAAAAGGAATCATTCGCGTTAAAATAAAATGTCCTAGTCACATTTAAAAAAATATATACTTTTTCATTCCATACAAAAGGGGATTTTAAATAAAACAATATTTATACTATAAAGATTTTTATTAGCCTTCTTTTTAATTCTAAATGTTCGAAAGTTCACATATAAAAAAACACAAGTGAAAAATAATTAATATAGAATTGTCATAAATTGTTTCGTTTAAAATAACTTATTTTTACACATTGATGTCAGCGTGTTGATTATTAGAACCGTATAGTTTTGATTGCTTCACCTCTATACAGCTATTTGTTATTCCGCTATAAGCAGTCGTAACCTTAAGATTCGCGGATCTTTCAAAAATATCTTGTCAGGGAAAGAAACCTTCGTTTCTCTTATAAAAAAATGATAAATGCTGTTTTTTTTATGATGAATCAAAATAAATATTTCAAAATATTCACACAAGAAAATTGACTATAAATTGATTCTTGGCATAAGCTCTGGTAGATCTAAATTATAGTATGATACAAGAGTATTCAGATACAATTTAACAATGAAGTTGAAAGAAATATTTTTTTTTTGATAATTAGCTTTTAATTTTCTTTCAAGTTTAGAAAAAATAGTGTTCTTTCAGTATTATTTAATAAGATATGGCGAAATCTTGATGCCAAAATAGCTATTATCAATATTTATTTATTGTTCCTTGTGCAGCAAAATATTTTACTGTTGTGTTTTACGATTTATAAAGAAACTTAACGTTATAAAAATATTATCATAGTTTTAACATTTATCTTTTATATTTTAAAAAATGTAACATTAAAATAATACTTTGTATTGAAGCAAATCATCCATTCAGATTCAATGAAATATGACTATGAAAGCCGTCACCTGATATTGAATGTAGAAGAAAATATAATCGATTTAATATTTATACAGTAGAATCATATAATGTGACATTGAAATAATCAGAATTTGGTATGTTACATAGCCCTTTATTGATGGAAATTGACATGGTTTATGACGTAGAAAATGTAGAAAAAAGATTGATGTATTTAAAACTAATATTGAATAAAAGAAGTTTACAAAGAAATAGATGTAAAAGTTTTTATATTACAGTATTATTACATTTGAATATATTATTGTTTAATGAATTATGAAAATTAGCGTTTGTAGCCAGTATTTTCTTCGTCTTCCTTGCGAATCGCCTGCACCAAGACAATTGCCATGACAGCGTTGATGACCTGAAAATAAAAAAAGACATAGCTTTAGTAATTTGATTTGATCGTATTAGAAAAAAATATGTCAATATTTATACCTGCAAACAAAGCAAAATTCATACCAGTGCAAAATTTTATAAATATTATTTTTAAACAAATAAACCCCCGTACGATGAAACAAAATCTATATATTAATAGCCGATAATGTATGTTTGGACGTCCATTTCACACCTTCCAGTCTCCACTTTTTTATTCATACTAAATTTATATATTAAAAGTCGATAAAATAATCACTCGCTTTTCACTTTTCACAAATGTGTGCGTACTGATGATGTCCTCGAGACATCTTCTTCTTCTACGAAATGTATTTTGTTTGCGTACATTTTCAAATTAATAGATAATGAAATGAAATAAAATATAATTCAATAATTTGCAATTTAAAAACTGCAGGGCTGTCGATATATGCGCCGTGGTCGATTTATGGTACTATGAAAAATGATTGTTAGCAAACTTGAACATTATTCTAAATATTAAATAATTTACGAAATTTCTGCTCCTACGAAAAATGGTTGTTAGCAAACTTGAACATTATTCTAAATATTAAATAATTTACGCAATTTCGGCTACTACGAAAAATGGTTGTTAGCAAACTTGAACATTATTCCAAAAATTCAATAATTTACGAAATTTCTGCTTCTACGAAAAATGGTTGTTAGCAAACTTAAACTTTATTCCAAAAATTGAATATTTTACGAAATTTATGCTACTACGAAAAATGGTTGTTAGCAAACTTAAACATTATTCCAAATATTAAATAATTTACGAAATTTATGCTACTACGAAAAATGGTTGTTAGCAAACTTGAACTTTATTCCAAAAATTCAATAATTTACGAAATTTCTGCTACTACGAAAAATGGTTGTTAGCAAACTTAAACTTTATTCCAAAAGTTCAATAATTTACGAAATTTATGCTACTACGAAAAATGGTTGTTAGCAAACTTAAACATTATTCCAAATATTAAATAATTTACGAAATTTATGCTACTACGAAAAATGGTTGTTAGCAAACTCAAACTTTATTCCAAAAATTGAATATTTTACGAAATTTATGCTACTACGAAAAATGGTTGTTAGCAAACTTAAACTTTATTCCAAAAGTTGAATTTTTTACGAAATTTATGCTACTACGAAAAATGGTTGTTAGCAAACTTAAACATTATTCCAAATATTAAATAATTTACGAAATTTATGCTACTACGAAAAATGGTTGTTAGTAAACTTAAACATTATTCCAAAAATTCAATAATTTACAAAATTTCTGCTTCTACGAAAAATGGTTGTTAGCAAACTTGAACATTATTCCAAAAATTGAATATTTTACGAAATTTATGCTACTACGAAAAATGGTTGTTAGCAAACTTAAACATTATTCCAAATATTAAATAATTTACGAAATTTATGCTACTACGAAAAATGGTTGTTAGCAAACTTAAACATTATTCCAAAAATTAAATATTTTACGAAATTTCTGCTACTACGAAAAATGGTTGTTAGCAAACTTAAACTTTATTCCAAAAGTTCAATAATTTACGAAATTTATGCTACTACGAAAAATGGTTGTTAGCAAACTTAAACATTATTCCAAAAATTAAATATTTTACGAAATTTCTGCTACTACGAAAAATGGTTGTTAGCAAACTTAAACTTTATTCCAAAAATTCAATAATTTACGAAATTTCTGCTACTACGAAAAATGGTTGTTAGCAAACTTAAACTTTATTCCAAAAGTTCAATAATTTACGAAATTTATGCTACTACGAAAAATGGTTGTTAGCAAACTTAAACATTATTCCAAATATTAAATAATTTACGAAATTTATGCTACTACGAAAAATGGTTGTTAGCAAACTCAAACTTTATTCCAAAAATTGAATATTTTACGAAATTTATGCTACTACGAAAAATGGTTGTTAGCAAACTTAAACTTTATTCCAAAAGTTGAATTTTTTACGAAATTTATGCTACTACGAAAAATGGTTGTTAGCAAACTTAAACATTATTCCAAATATTAAATAATTTACGAAATTTATGCTACTACGAAAAATGGTTGTTAGTAAACTTAAACATTATTCCAAAAATTCAATAATTTACAAAATTTCTGCTTCTACGAAAAATGGTTGTTAGCAAACTTGAACATTATTCCAAAAATTGAATATTTTACGAAATTTATGCTACTACGAAAAATGGTTGTTAGCAAACTTAAACATTATTCCAAATATTAAATAATTTACGAAATTTATGCTACTACGAAAAATGGTTGTTAGCAAACTTAAACATTATTCCAAAAATTAAATATTTTACGAAATTTCTGCTACTACGAAAAATGGTTGTTAGCAAACTTAAACTTTATTCCAAAAGTTCAATAATTTACGAAATTTATGCTACTACGAAAAATGGTTGTTAGCAAACTTGAACTTTATTCCAAAAATTCAATAATTTACGAAATTTATGCTACTACGAAAAATGGTTGTTAGCAAACTTAAAAATTATTCCAAAAATTAATTATTTTACGAAATTTATGCTACTACGAAAAATGGTTGTAAGCAAACTTGAACATTATTCCAAAAATTCAATAATTTACGAAATTTCTGCTACTACGAAAAATGGTTGTTAGCAAACTTGAACATTATTCCAAATATTAAATAATTTACGAAATTTCTGCTACTACGAAAAATGGTTGTTAGCAAACTTGAACATTATTCCAAATATTAAATAATTTACGAAATTTCTGCTCCTACGAAAAATGGTTGTTAGCAAACTTGAACATTATTCCAAAAATTCAATAATTTACGAAATTTCTGCTACTACGAAAAATGGTTGTTAGCAAACTTAAACTTTATTCCAAAAGTTGAATTTTTTACGAAATTTATGCTACTACGAAAAATGGTTGTAAGCAAACTTAAACATTATTCCGAATATTAAATAATTTACGAAATTTATGCTACTACGAAAAATGGTTGTTAGCAAACTTAAACTTTATTCCAAAAATTGAATTTTTTACGAAATTTATGCTACTACGAAAAATGGTTGTTAGCAAACTTAAACTTTATTCCAAAAAGTCAATAATTTACGAAATTTCGGCTACTACGAAATATGGTTGTTAGCAAACTTAAGCTTTATTCCAAAAATTGAATATCTTACGAAATTTATGCTACTACGAAAAATGGTTGTTAGCAAACTTAAAAATTATTCCAAAAATTAATTATTTTACGAAATTTATGCTACTACGAAAAATGGTTGTTAGCAAACTTAAACTTTATTCCAAATATTAAATAATTTACGAAATTTCTGCTTACTATAAAAATAAAATAAATTAAAATAAAATAAAATAACATAAAATAAAATAAAATAACATAAAATAAAATAATATAAAATAAAATAAAATAAAATAAAATAACATAAAATAAAATAAAATAAAATAGAATAAAATAAAATTAAATTAAATAAAATAAAATAAAATAAAATAAAATAAAATAACACAACATAACATAAAATAAAATAAAATAAAGTAAAATAAAATAAAATACAATGCAACAAAACACAATGCAACAAAAATCTCACGTTGCTGGGCAACGGGCTTACAGCTAGTCAGTATTAAAACAACGATTCTTTATAATATTGTAAACTATTACTTAAATCAATTGATGATTTTGTTATTGCAGTGGAATCGTAACAAAGTGTCACGTGTTTTGTGTGTAAGACACATCGCAAAAAATACTTAATACTTGATGTGACATAAAAGTAAAATAGCTTACTTAAATGTAAAATAAAATGTGTTACTTTAAAATTTTCAACTGTCTAGCAGTGTGGGATAAAATTAATGCTTCTAGTTTAATCCATTGCATGTAGGGTATCCAATCCCGAAGCCTTTTTCCAATCCCGGGATTTCGGGATTGATTTATTTTGAATCCCGGGATTGAGATTTTCTCACCGAGGAATTTGAAATCCTCAATTTGCTATACTTATTTCCGGAATCTCACTGAAACTCGTTTTTTTTTTTAGCTCACCGAAGAATTTGAAATCTCCGATTTGCCAATTTCATGTAAATTTCGAGAATTTGCTCAAACTTCTCAATCCCGAAATCCCGAAATCCCGAAATCCCGGGATCGCGGCCATCTCAATCCCGGAATTTCGGGATCAGAAAATTGAACGGGATCCCGGGATTGGATGCCCTAATTGCATGTAACAAGCATTGTACAAATCTTACAGTTAAAAGAAAAATGTACCTTATTAATTAACAAACCAAAATTTATGCTTAAAAGTTTTTATTTGTATCCCATAAGCTATTTTTATAAGCTTTTTCTTAACTTGCTCTGTTAGTCGCCAAGGCGTGACCCTGCTGTCGGGATTTAACGCAAACATCAGTAGTTTTGAAATGATCTCACGCCTTTACGAAAGCATTAATCGGTCTCAATACAATTTAATATTATAGCGCTATATTTATATTATAATATTATGCTTTAAAACAATAAGGTGTTATGGAATATAAGTGCAGGATATCGAATCTTTAACTGTCGATTGAACATTAAAATTGCGGTGACATGTGTCGATAAAACAATTATTTGTTTTACCAATGGAACATTACAAAATTCAAAAAATTCTAATCACTGAAATAGTTTGACCGAATTTTAGACGAGGGCAAATTAGACTTTAGGATAAACGGTATACATGTAATATCGATGGAGATTGGTAAGTATTTAAGAACAGAAACCAATCATGGAAAACTGTTTAGTTTTTGTTCATCGATAAGATTTCCATGGTTGTTTCCTAATGAAATGCTGTGCACAATCGACTCCCGATTTAGACAATTGAAGAACAGCGATGAATTTTTCGGTGGTATCAACATATTACTATTTGGCGATTAAATGCAATTACCACCGGTAAAGGGTAATCAAGTATTCCAGCAAACATATAGATTAGTGTCCACAATTCATATATGGTGGAAGCTCACGTTAGTTGAATGAACGAAAAACATGAGACAACAAGGTTGCACCATCTTTGCTAACATTTAAACCAGTGATGCACAAAACGCGGCTCGCGGGTTTTTTTAATTTTTGTGATGGCTCTTAAATATTTTACTGAAACATATTTTTTTCACGTAAAACATTTATTTAATCAATGTAAGCAAGCTTTTTCTTCAATGAAGAAGAATAAATCCGTTTATAAAAATAGGCTTACTGGTGAAAATTTGTATTTGACTGTGCTGCTTAATACTACAAATATTATGTCAAGTAAAAAATAGTTAAAAATGAACAACGACCAAGATCGCATTATCCTTTGAATTACATATAAATGAAACATAAACATTTCACAATGAAACAATTTTTAATAAGCAAATACTCAATTCTTTTGTGCATGGCTTATTTTCTACTGTAAATAAGATGCAGGACAGTACAGTTGATCATGCGATCGTATATATCGAATTAAAACTTTTTGCTGTTAGTCAAGCCTGTGTCGCCCTCAAAAGTCACTCGACAGATTTTTGTACGAAGTAACTAATACGAAGTTTAGATTGTACTAATTTAAGTGAAAAGCACCGCGTAAAGCCGATATTCTTGCCAATATTAATAGATTACGTAATTTTCAGTTAAATAATTATAAAGAATATGTAATATTAAGTAATACTATACTATGGATCCACTCATGAATTAGCCAAAATCTCAGACGCAGAGCTTTATGCGAACGTTCCGAGCCCTAAGTAAAAATTCATGTTGGAAGGTCAGGGGACTTTTAAGTCCTACAATGAATTCATTTTAAAAAAATATTTGAACATAATATTAATTGTATATTGATATTGATATGAATTGAGCATGATATTTACATACGCAACGACTAAAAAGCATAAAATAAATTATAATAAAAATATTTTTAAAAATAAGCTTTTATTTAAGTAGAGTAATTTAGACAAATATTTTCGCCGCGCGCTTTTACTTTTAGTCATATGAGACAATTATTCCGAAATTAATAACTCTAATCTACCGTCGACTTCTAGCGATAGTAGAATATGAGAGATGGTTTGTTTCCCAATTCTCTGGAGTCTGGAGAGTCAACGATCCGACTTAGTGTGCTGAAGATTGTCATGTGGTCAGGATGTTGCTCAGACGAGGGAATAATTTTGAGGGAATAGATATCGGAATTATTTTTACCTTTTTAGTACACTTAAATAAAAACTTATTTTTAAAAATATTTTTATTATAGTTTATTATAAATGGTATCAGTACATAAATGATAGAAAAAATAAAATCAAAGCTGTTTAAGTGACTTCATTTTTTTAAATGCTTTTGATAGATCACAATAAAAAATAAAATAGGTTTACATCATCAAAATTTTGTTATTACACTTATTTAATTCATTGATGTATTTCTCAAGTATAGCTTTATATTCAGTCCAAATAATACATTTCAAAATAGGAAGAGAAAGTAGATTGCTTAAGATATAATACATAAATTTATTTTTCCTTAAATAAAACTAGTAGAATTACAAAAAAAAAAAATCCAAATTTTGAAGATAAACTTTCACGCTATCAACACATTTAAATATGAAATCATATAGCACAAAAAAACCTTGATTAAATTCAAGCAACGCAGCCCCGTAAACAGTGTGTTTCGCTCCTCGGCCATGTTTTTCATCGTCTGTCATTTCACCCAATATGATATACGAAAAAGTAAAAACATGTATATGTGTACATATACCTCGATTTGAAAATTCTACGCATGTAGACGTCTGTGTCAAATCTCGCTACATAATTTATTTTGATGGCTTGCTTTATTTTATTCCACGATGTATAAAGAAAGTATTTTTTACAGACAGTTGTTTGCTCATATATTTTTTGTCAGTCGACGATGTAATTTGTCAAGAAACAGAAAATATATAAAAAAAAGATTTCGAAGAATTGAACACAGTTGTGCATTAACATCTTTTTGCTTTTTTCTTTTTTTAACATAATGTATGTGCATATACAATATTAAAATATATATAACTGATATAAGTGTAAAAAGCTTGTTTTATTTTTTAAATTATATATATAATACAATTCGAATTCTAATAAATTACAATAAATTAAATGCCCTTTGCTCTGAAAAGCTTGAAACTTAAGTTTGACCTGTAGCTCTATGCAATAGTAACGATTTTATATAAATATATTGTATCATGATTTCACTCAATTTTAAATATAGCATTTCGCTAGTCTACTTGTTGTATCACGTGGTAAATTATTGGTTTCAATTCTCTATGAAGCAGTTTCTCTTTTTAAGAAAATCAATTTATCGATTTCTGTCTGCAGAAATATCTATTTGTTAAAAATTACCCCCTCTTAACTTTTCAATCAGTACTGTATTAGCTTTATTCTTCTATCCCCTTCTACTCTCTTTGTAAAATAGAGGTTGAGTAACAAAAAGTTCTCGTAGCATTTTTTTGTTGATATACTTTCATTAGGAGGCCATATACTACACATTAGAAGCAGACTACCAGACATAATGCATCAAAACAAATCTTTAATTTTACAAAAAATTATAGCTAGATTTTACTAATGTTAAGATAAATGATTATGATAAAGTTAAATGATGAATTAACAACTGTAGGACTTAAGACGATTTTCATTTGAATTAAAGCTTGCATAAATAACTAAAAAAAATAGCAATTTATTTTTAACGCACTTAAGTTATTTAAGCAATCATACCATAGCTATAGTTACCATGAAAATTTAAACATGGAAGTTTTGGAAAAGTTGTGTATTTAAAAAAAATCTGTAACACCGATATTTTTTTCGATAAATTCAACCTAAATATTTTCATCTCTCAATGAGTAAAAGTTGAGTTTTTTTTACCATGACTATTATAATTAAAAAGAAATAAACAAAAAGGAGTGAATTATATTTCATTACTCATAAAGTGTTAATTTCATTATGATACTTACAAAAATTAATTTTCAATGAGTGCTGCGAATAAATTCATTTCCTTACGGTAAATTATCACGCGAGAAGAGAACAAATCCCAGATAATTTGCCCAATTTAAAGTGTTTCAACTTAAATTATGTACAATTTCGAAGTAAATACTTTAAGCAAACGCTTCTGCCTCTCCCTGGCAGCTGTTAGCGAGTTAACTTGCATTAGTTACAACTTTAAATACTGTCTGAGTTTGTTAGACGTTACTTCATCAGACTAGAATAAGCCTTCTCAAATATTTCACTTATCTTTTTACCATTGAAAAATAAACATCTCATCATAATTGAGGTACGAAAATACTAAGAATACTAGCTTTATTTTTCTCATAGCTATGAATTGTTTGTTTGCCTTACGTTTTGAAAAGATGTTCAAGTTTTGCACGAGTTGTATTTATTAAAATATATATACACAAATATATTTAATTTAATTCAAAACTGACAGACTAAGCTCATTAAACGTTTTAATGTTTTAATGTTTTATTCAAATGAAACTTTTTTTACATATTTTAAAGCGGCGACCTTTCAGTCGTTCTTCAATGTAGCTTTGGACACGCATTATTAAAAATACGTAAGATGCACTATTATTTGTGATAATGATATAAGTTAATACGCACTTCATATTGAATGCTTTCCATTTCTTTGTGCTGTACTAAGATTATTACAGAAATGATGCTTATTATTTTTCTATTGATTTATAATTATAAATCTGAAATTTTATAATAATAGATAAAACGTTAAGTTGTTTAATAACATTATTACCCTAGACATTCATCTAAGATTAAGATATTTATTTGATTTATGAATGTAAGCTGTATGTTGTTTTTGTTTATCCTTCTATTCATACACTTTAAAATAAAAATATTAAGTCTTCTTCTTACATGGTCATTCCTGAAAAGGATTTTAATTTAGCAAATTACACGTTCATACAAAGTATTGAATACGTTATATCCGATATGAGCATTGATTTCTTAGAATAAAAAAATCATGAAAGATTGAAAATTGAAAATTAAAATACTGCAAGGCAAAAATGGAATGGACGGTCGGAGACTATATTCCGCTGGGAGTATTCCTTAATTTAAAATACGCAAAACAAAGAAACAAAGATTTAAGACCATAATTTAATGAACTCATTGAAACACCTAAAGTATATTTAAAATTAAAATTCAATTAAAAGCAACATCTAAGAATAAAAAGTTTTTTTCATTTCTTGACACATTTCAATTAAGAGTTGGAAATAAATTTCCTTTAGATATTGAGTTAAAACTTTTAATTAATTAACAATTACGGTATATTGTAAGCGGACTTGAAAGAATTTAATTCTTTCACAATTATTTTTCATTGGTATTTAAAGTAAGCAAGGTATATGTGTATCGCTTTCCAAACTTTTCTTATAAATGAATTTTATTATAATAACTTAATTTTACCCCCTAAAATAAACATAACGCAAAAGAATACGGTAAAGAATAGAGATTCCCTGAAAAATTAACGAGCGAATAAATTATAACCATCAAATTAACTTTACTTTTTATGGACAACAATGAAATTCAATCTTTCTTAATATTGATTGGAGGAAATTTTTTTTTTTCAAACAAGGATCATATGTTCATATATATATTTATTAAATGACTTTATCATTTTTGATGATAGCGTCATACAAAAATTGTTTTTGATCTTTATACTTTAAAGGTTGATTGAATCATTTGCAGGTTATATGATATGTTTCCTTAATTTTTATGGTTCTAATACTATCAATTAACACAATTTTGGCAATGATAAGCATATTAAAAAAATACTTTAATCTTGGTTGCAAGTTCTTAAGTGACCTAAAAGTAAATAGAAAAGGAAGTAAATACAAGAAGAGTTTTTAAGAGGACAAATTAATTGTTTTTTAAAAGATGCCGTGAACTTTTTGTCATGCAATCTTTTAAAGATGTGACCAAGGCAAAATGTATATTCTAAATGTATATTGTTAAAAGAAGGATAATTTATAATAGTTTGAAAAGAAAAATATTTTTTAAAAATTTGTACAGTAACTGACAGTCATTTAAAAATATAATTTTACAATCCGCTCTCACTAAATCAAAACTGAGAATATTTGTAGGTATGTATATTTAATTTTGTTTATAGATCGTACTGTATTTTGCCGACTATCAGCATTAACCTTAGTTCTGCCCCATAAGCTTGTCATTGTGCTAAAATCTAATTTGAAGGCAAGGCAGAACAAATACAAACAATATAGTAATACTTGTGCTAAATTGAAAATTTCCAACGAAAAGCAAAGTGAGGAATTAATTAATTTAGTCACCATGAACCCTGTAGTTAGTTAAATGTTAATTATTTATATTGCCAACGATGAGCATGTTAGTATCTTAAAGTTTTCAATTAAATCACCACACGATGCCATTTCGATATTTAAAATAATCATTCCGCATGTAATCGATTATATATGGACTCTAGTAAAGCAACACGACGTAACCCACAACTTTTTTCAGAACAGATTTAATAGATAATCAGAATGTTAACATTGTATACACGTTTTATCAAAAGTATGTAAGCTGCAAATGCTAAATTTGTATTTAAATTTAAAGTTACTCAAAAACAATCGTAATGAAAGGGCCCCTAGCTGTCATAATTATTTCATTTTATTGATAAGATTCCAAAATTTTGGCAACATTATAAAATTGCTAATGTGTCGTATAATAGTTTTTATTTCTTCACTTATAACGACACAATCCTATTTGCCACGATCTTCCGTTAACGTCAAAGGTTCCCAAAATTTTAAAAATCTATTACCCCCATTTCCAAAGCCCCTCTGGAAATTTGACTTATTTACATGAAATAAAACAGTAACATGTCGTGAACATTTATGAACATGACTAGAGTTTCATAAATTTTCTAATATTTGATGATTTATTTTTAAGCAATTCCAATGAAAATGATAAACGTAATAATGCCACCAATTTATTGTTTGATTTTTTGTTTTTTTTTAGAAAGTTTTAGTATACACACATATAAAATAGCATCACAAAATCGTAGATAATATTTGTTTTTAAATGTGATTTTATCGACAATTTTGGTATGTTAAAAATATGATTCGTGTTCCGTGTCATAAAGTAAAAGGTTTAAGAATATTTTATATAGTTAAAAAATGTTGACAACTCATAACCCTTCTTTTTGCTTTAATGACTCCAGGGTTGTGCTGGAGGGGGCTCAGAGAGGCTCGCGCGATCCCTTTGTTAAATTTGACTGTATTTCGGCTAGTCCCTTGTTAATTTAAGAGAAAACAATATTCTCACATCAAATTGGTATATAACTGCAATTTCTGACGTATATGTTATCTACGACATCTTCAGTATACACAGTAGTAAAAGTTTACGGTTAATTGCACATTGTTACATATTATAAGTGAATTAGGTAACAATCGATTGCCTATTTAAGTATTGCATATAATTGCATAGGAGTGATACAAATATTCACTCCTTCCTCAGAACACTGAAAATTTCTTCGATATTAAGCGAGCCCTTTGCTAACGTATTGGCAGCTAACCGCTGCACGAGTCCTTAATTTACCCAGAACCAGCGTGGCATCTTAGTTTACTCCAATATTTTGATAACATACGGTCTATAATAAATACAGTGAAAACCATTATGTACTAACAAGATGTAATAGCTAAAAATAAAACTCAGTTATTCTATGCTGATAGCAGTGAGGCTATTCATTGCATACATGTCCATTTTGCATTTGAATACAGGGCCTAATTTAACTTATACGTGCTCGAAAATAATTGCGTTGGCATCAAACGTCAGTCGATGGGTGTTTTTCATTAAATCAAATACGGAAAGCAATATTCCACTGCACGTAAGTACTCGAGTTTCCAACAATATGATTGAATGCATTGCAGCTCTATATAAGCACACAACTGTGTAATTGTGAAACCCAATCAAAGTGCATTTACCGAGGGATGGCGCGCGATGAATGCCTCTCTTTATAACTCATTAACATCCATACGCGTAATACAAACTCTTAAATATAAAGTATTACAACGATAAAGTAAAAATAACAAATTATTTTGTTCTGTCAGACAAATATAATATAAATTTGAATCCTTTCGATGGTTTCGGCGGTAACTTTGTGGAAGTTCATTTTAATAGAAAATTTAAATTAACTTTGATTATTCCACGTATTGTGTAACTAACTGTGACACGTGTTTCGCAAAACTTAGTATCATTATCTGTTTGCTTTATTTCGATTCTACACCCCCCTCCTTGCTCCTCTTAAAAGGGAAAAAAACCCAATCCATTTTGTAATTTTATAATTTTAAAATGTTAGAATCAATCTTGCTTCATTACTTAAGCAAACTTTGCGATAGTAAGTCTGAAGATGCCTCTGAAAGAGGCGAAACACGTGTCACAGTTAGTTACACAATACGTGGAATAATCAAAGTTAATTTAAATTTTCTATTAAATTTGTATCGTTCAAATTATGTATATTCACACAAATTTTGTCACTTACGCGGACTTCGCTTTTCGGCATCTTCGGTCGTTCAGGTGCACGGATGAATTTTAACGGGTCGTTAGTGACAAAACTTGTGTGAATGTACATAATTTGAACGATTCAAATTGAACATAGATTAAAAAACCTTAGTTTCTCAATCTTCTTGTTTATACTTTCGATGGTTTCGGCGGTAACTTTGTTTCTTGTCTTTGTGTTTGTCTTCTTGTTTATCTCCAATAACGTCGAGTAACAAAGTTATAAACATTGTAGTAAACATCCAATCCACGAATATTTTTTCTGTAAATAACTGGAACCGGTAATGGGAGCAATTATTTACCGGTAATTGAAAATACTAAGCCCGTGTCAGGACATAGGATGTTGTTGAGTCAATCGATAGCTATCTATTAAGAAAAATAACAATTTGGTTTGCTAGCTGTCTTTTCTCTATTATAGCGACATGTCTCAACCATAATGTCTTTTAACTATGGTTTTTTAAATATTTTAAATGGCTCTATAGTATATCGTAAAGTAATAAATTTCCACCTGCGTAGTCGAGTGGTCAACGTCGTTGACTTCGGCTACGGAGGTCACGGGTTCGATTCCCAGCACGGAAAGTTTTATAAATTGATTTTTCAATCGATTTATGAATTTCTGTTCGAAGGCATGGATGTATGTGATGTCTTGAATTCCTCCGTCCCACCCATCCTATCCTATGAACGGGGCGTATCGAGAGCGATTAGCTAACCACTAGTCCTGTCCTAGCGCTATCCTTCTATTACTAATATCTTTGAAAAAAGAGAGGTTGAGTAATTGAGCAAAAAGCAGTTATCGTAGAAACACTTATGTTGAGATAAACTCCATTAGGAGTCCATATGCTAGAGTCCGCACTGGGAGCGGACATGCTAAAATAAGTAAAACCAAATTAGAGTACATGAAAAAAATAAAGGTCTTGATTCTAAAGTACACATATTCAGATAACGTATATTTTTAAATCGAAGGCATTTCAAAGTTCAATGTTTTTCATTTAAAATTTAAATAAAAGGAGTTGTAAATGGGTTAACGACACGTCACTCCCACAAAAGCCTTCGATTAAGCTTCTTAGAGGCAGCCGGAAGCGCATTATGCATGCAAATACACACACAACTTCAACAAGATAAAAATAAGAATATATAAAAATTTCAGTAGATTTCTATAACAATAATTATCAGGTTAATTGAATTGAATTCTGTCTGTCTTTTAATTTAAAAGATTATGCTGTTTTTGTGTATTGAAATTAAAACATATCTTTTAGAATTTAATGATCAATGTACCAATTGAATAAACAAAATTTTTTTCTCGGTATTAGATTGTTAATTACTCTTTTACTAATTAAATAAGAAAATAGTATAACGATGTAAAAAATACAAACCATATCGTTAATTAAGCCTAAACTCTGTGTATTTGAATGCATAAAAATACCGAAAGGCGACACTCGGGTCGTTAGTTACAAAACTTGTGTGAATTAACATAATTTGAACGATTCAAATTTCATACATAGAAATTCTACCAAGCACTCTCAATTGAAATTTAACCTTAAACGTTTTTTTTATTATTTATATCTAAAAAACGCTTGGTTAAAGAAAAATATTCAACAATGAAATGAGTATCGGTTAAATTTGTTTTTCTGAACTAAATTGATATTTCTATTTTAATTTACTAAAATAAAATCCATCAAATTTTAATCTTTTATTAAAATAAATAAATTCTTTTTATTAAACATTTCTAGTAAAAAAAGAAAAATTATTCGTTTAATACTGCTGTTTCAAATGAAAAAAAAAATGAAATATTAAGTACTTTAATAAAAGATAACTAGAATACTTGAATCAACTGAGATTGATTTTCATCAAATAACACTATTAATTAAGAAAAAGTCATTACCATATTTTTAAATAGATGTCACTGTCACACTTGACAATCTATTATTTTATAAACCACATGAATGACACTTTGATGCTAAAATTTAAATGTCAATTATCATATCATATCAATCAACTGAGACCGACACCAAAACCCAAAGTGAGTACCAAGCATTTTACTCCTTCCGTCCCACGCGAAGCCGCGCGTGACAGGGCCCTGGAAGAACTCGTAAGAGAACTTCAGGACTCAATCGCGCGCAGCCAAGCAACCATTGCTCGCGTATGCGACATCTATTACCAGACCACCTCCTTAACCAACCATGGCCAACATTAAAACTAGACCTACATCACTACAGATAGCGTTCTGGAACGCAAACGGTACTTTACGCAACGATAAAATCGAAGTGCAAAATTTCCTTAGAACACACGACATTGACGCATTACTCGTCAATGAAACGTTTTTGAAACCCGCGACACCGATTAACTTCCCGAATTACAGTACGCACCGGACCGACCGGAAGCACGCGAAAGGCGGAGGAACCGCCATCGTAATAAAATCACACATAGACCATTGTGCTATTATCCAGAAACCGCGTCTAAACTCTTGCAATTTAGAATCAACCGCGATATGCATTAACACAAAAAATGCAGGCAAAATACAGTTAATATCTGTATACTGCCCTCCGACACACCGAACAACATTGGCAGCATCAGACTTAAACGATCTCCTGTTGAATGATATCCCCGCCACCGTTATCGCCGGGGACTTCAACGCAAAACACTCAGCCTGGAATAGCCGCCGGACCACCTTCCGTGGCCGAGCCGTCTACAAATTTGCACTAGATAACAACGCCGTCATTGCCGCTCCAAATGAGCCAACCATATACCACCCTGCATCGAACACACAAGATGTGCTCGATTTCGCACTATTAATAGCGATGTCGCACACACCGCATATCAGAGTCGTTCACGAACTAAACTCAGACCACCGGCCGGTCCTTCTATTCTTAGCTGACCCCCTTGACCCCCTTGCTATCGTGTCGAAAAAAACCAGAGACAAAGTCTCCTGGGAAGATTTCAGCACTCACTTCTCAGACAATTTCCACAACCCTGCTAGTCCCGCCAATCCGGCAGACATAGACAGAGCAATTGCCGGTCTGACGGATTCCATACGCGCCGCGAAAGAATCCGCCACAACCGAAGTCCCCGTGGAAGACCACAGACCAGATATCCCAATTAGAATTAAGAACCTAATTCGGGAAAAAAACAGAGCGGCTAAGGAATGGCGCCGGCACGCCAATCCCACAGCAAGAACGCTCAAAAACCGTCTCACCGCGGAGATTAAAATTGAACTTCGGGAGCACAGAGACTCCTCCTATGGCAAATACCTACAGGGTATGACCAAAGGAAGCAATCCCTTCTGGATTCTCAGCAAAGCAGTCAGACACAAAAAATGCCCCATTCAACCGCTTAACGGTCCGAATGGCCCGGTCTTCACAGCCGCGGAAAAAGCAGAAACTTTCGCGGAATCACTCGAGAAACAATTCTCTCCGAATGAATTCAACCAAAACGACCTCGTGCTCAAAACACGTATAGAATCAGTAACCGCCAAATATATTAAAATCACTGAAGAGATCACAACATCTCCGACCGCAACTGCCATCCCACCCGCAACCACGGGCGAGATCGAATGCAGAATCAAATGCTTATCCAATCGTAAAGCCCCTGGCAACGATGAAATAAAGCACAATGCGCTGAAACACCTTCCCGAGAACGGTGTCAAAGCACTAACAACGATCATAAACGCATGCCTAGCCGTCCAACACTTTCCGCCCGCCTGGAAAGCCGCAGACATCATCTTAATCCCAAAACCGGGCAAACCTCGCGAGATTCCAGAAAATCACAGACCCATTAGCCTACTCCCGACAATGGGAAAGCTACTGGAACGTGTAATTAAATCCCGACTGGAAGAGTTTGTGACGGAAAAAAAACTCATCCCGGATGAGCAACACGGCTTCCGTCACAGACACTCCACCAACCACCAATTACTCAGAGTTGTTGAATTCATCAGCGAAGGTTTCAACCGCCGATGTTTCACCACTGGCCTATTTCTCGACATAGCCAAAGCCTTCGATAAGGTTTGGATAGAAGGTATGATAGTCAAACTCTCCGAGGCCGGCCTCGAAAGTCCAATGTTAAAAATCATAAACTCATTCATGACCAACAGAACTTTCCGCACTAAAGTCAACGGCGAACTATCGACGACGCGTACGCCGACAGCCGGTGTGCCGCAGGGGTCCGCCTTATCGCCCCTGCTGTACAATCTTTATACTCATGACATCCCACTACCCGCCTTCATACCGGGGGTAAACGAAACAATCGTCGCGCAGTACGCAGACGACACAGCGATCCTAGCACGATCGCTAAACAGAAATAGAGCCACCGCACTTGTACAAAAGGCAAGTGCGGACATCCAAGCCTGGTGCGCCAACTGGCGCATTCAAATACACCCAGAAAAAAGCACTGCAATAACCTTCAGTCGCAGGCCAAATAGACACGGTAAGAATATCAAATGCATCCGGATGCGAAATACAGACATCCCGTGGGCACGAACGGTAAAATACCTCGGCCTCACTCTTGATTCGCGACTAAATTTCAGCAGACATATATCTGTAAAAAAAAAACAGGCATCCCAAGTCACAGGCCAACTCTACCCGATGATTGGGCACAAAAGTAAACTTGCAATAAACAGCAAACTACTCTTGTACACCGCGATTACTCGTCCAATCATGACTTACGCATGCCCGATATGGGCATACGCAAGCATGAAACACATCCAGACGCTCCAGACTATACAAAACAAATCACTTCGAATGATAACAGGCGCACCCTGGTTCGTTCGAAATACCACTCTCCACAGAGACACCAAAACTGACACCATACTCGAACACGTCATGAAGCTGTCGAAGAAATTCTACAGCGACATGGCAGACCACCCAAACGACACTATCAAATCGCTACTAAACGATTACATAAAATACCCACACACAGACATAGCGCGGCCAAGGAAGGTTCTCCTTCTCAAACCTCCCTAGCTCTTCCCCGACCCCTCATCCACATGCTGGTACGCCACAAAATGGGCGCATACACCGGGGTGTCTTCAAAAACCACCCTCGGCATACGACACACGCCGACACTGTAGGCTCGACCTCCTCTCGAGGGTAAAAAACAAAAAAAAAGAGGGACCACACGGAATTTATAAAAAAATAAATAAATTCCCAAAATTGAAATTTAAATTTAAAAACTAAACAGACAAGCATTTCCCCGAAAAACAAAACAAAAAAATAACAATGCTGCTCGAGGTTAATGAATCACCCTACAGTGTCAACCAACGTCAACAAAACGTCGACTTGCCAACAACCACGACCCCCACGCCTTTTCTTTCTTTTATCTTTTATCATTATATTTTTGTTTTTCTATTTTTACTGTACTCTTTTCTCACTGTATTCTTTTTCTCTTTTTTTTTTTCTTACTACTTTTGCTCATTGTACTATCCTCTTCTTCATTATTTTTGTAAACTGTATCACCTGTACCCCAAAAAAACTAAAAAAAAAAAAAAACAATACAATACAGACGACTATCCTGTCTCACTCATATTTAAAAAAAATAAATAATATGGGATCAAAAAAATAAAATATAAAAAAAAATATATAAAAAATAAAAAGAGACAGGAACCAACACTAAAAAGAGGGGAAACCCCAACATCAGACGAAAGGGTAATTGGAGTAATCCATAAGGCCCTACAACCAAGTGTAAGACACCAACCATCATATCAATAATTTCGCTAAAAACAATATGTCGGTAATATATTATAAGAAAAAAATTGCAAGAAAAAAATTACATTTTTGTCAATGCAAGAAAATGTTACAAGAGAATATTTTATGAATCAAATATTTCGGGTCTGTGACATTTATAGACACATGTTCGTTATCAGATAACAAAAAAAGAGCAGAAGCGTTATACTGTGTCAGATTGCCAAAAAAACGTTCGCAAACAGTGTCAAATAAAACCGATAAAATTGTCAGAAAACCGATTGAGCCAATTCGGAGAGGGCGGTTCAAGATAATCGAGCGAGTGTTGGGATCGTTCGCTGTTCACACAAGCCAAGACGTTGCCTTCATAATATCGTTAACAGCGGCCAGATGGTGGTTAGGGAGGGTACAAATGAGGAAGATGGATAGACACTGAAACTCAAACAATGAGAATGCTTACAGCGCGCTCTCTTATCTGAACCACCCTCTTTTGACGATGTCTATTAGCAGGGTTTCAGAAAAACCGAATAAATACAAGGCATGAAATTTTTTTTTTTAATTCACCAAATTAGTAACAAAACCAAAGACAATTTTTGTTCAACGTTATAAAACAATTGGAACTTGTTTATCATTTAAGTTGTAACCTGTATAAATAAAGAATTAAAATTCTGTATTAATCAGTTTGATTCGCTTTAATTAAAAGGCAGATACAAATAAAAACCTGAAGATATAAAACACGTTTTGTACTAATTTCACGTACACATTTTTAATAAGTAATAAATTCTCATTGCAAACATTTTTAACTGAAAACAATATATTACGAAACAAACATTCAAAAAGTGATTTGTCACAAATTTAGGAAAATTCCGTTTAATATCAGTTCTGAGAGTCCATAATAAAATCTATGAACGGAAGTCACAGTTAGTGTTCACAAAAGATTTTTTTTTATAAAAATTAAATCATAAAGTTGATAAATTCGAAAACACTCAAACCATCATTTCCCAAGCTCTGTATTTGTGTGACAAATCACTTATTGAATGTCTGCTTTATCAGATAAAAATGCTCATGAAAAGCAAAGCCGATCCTAGTCCTAATGAATACATGTTTAATTATTAAAAGATAATGGTATACTTTTTTTATATGATGCCTTTCTCCCATATATTGACAGCTAACCCATTAAAAGTGATTAATAACACAGTGATATCACTCAATCCATTGGCTGAACGAAATATTATAACCGTAAAGTTTTAAAGTTATCTATTGATATTCGTTCTAAAATTTATTAATATGTTACATGTGACTACAAAACTTTATCGAAGATAGTGAGTCCCTGCGCACAAAATCATAAAGACTTTTTAGAAATAAATATTCTGTGAAGACTGATTGTGCTTTTTATACAAGTTAAGGAGTGAGAAAAAGAGAGTTAGAAATTTAAGACGATAAATTATTTAATACGCATAAGCGTATAATATAAAATAAATAATATATCTAACCTTCCACAATTTTCATTTGACATGTTTGAAATTGATTTTAAAAATGTACTTGCTTAATAACTAATTGTCATGCTTGGTCAACAAAACATATTTCTGAATACCACTAGAATTATACATTGAATCCATATTTTTAGTATTCAGTCATCAGTGTCAGTCTTTGGGCCAGGTGAGGCGGCTTAATTGGACAAGTGTTGCGTGATGCCCATTCTATCCTGACTTTCCCTAAGCTTAGCAGAAATAGTAAATCTTTTTACATTACCAATAACGTAAAATATACAGTAACCACTTAATTAATATATACGAATACAAGTTTTTTTATGTGTTGTAAAAAAATAACTCAAGCCATCAGATGGGCCAGAGTTCAAGTCCCAGAAATCTCAATGTCAAATTTAGATTTTAGATCTTGGATTTGGGTTTTTGGTGTTTCTCATTGAGTTTAAGAGTGATTTAAAACCAACTTTCTAAAAAAAAATGAGCAATATGTTAAAAAACGGATATAGAAAGTATCAAATGATAGTGTTGTTAATGGTCTTGAAAAACGTCTTAAAAAAAGAATCAAAATGTATTTTAAAATGTGTTTGTGAGCATATCGTTCATGTTTTTGTATTTAATTTAAAATTATTGAAAAAAGTAATTACTTATGCAATATGTATCTGTGTACGAAATAAAAAAGGGGTTATGTCTTAAAAATTGAAAAATGTTTTGAACTATATAACATAACTACAATACATATATGCGGAGGACCAGTGAAATCAACTTTGCCAAATTAAAACATTTTAAATTTTAGTGTAAAAACTCTTTAGGCAAATTATTAGTTAATAATAAAGATAAAATACATTACTTAAATAGATCCGGGATTTACAGATTGCAATGCTCTTGTTGTACAAAGTTTTATATCGGCAAAACAGAAAGAACACTGAACATCCGAGTTTTAGAACATATGGCAGCCTTTAGATTGAAAAAAGACACGTCTACTTTTGCTAATCACTTAATTTCGGAAGGACACGTGTTCAATCAGGAACAAGGGATAAAAATGTTACACCCAAATACGGACAGTCATAAGCTCTTTTTCCAAGAAATTTTAGAAATCAACAAAGCACAGCTGCAAAGTCTTCCGATTTTAAACGAAATATCAAACTTTCCCACATCTCCACTTCTATACCCTATATAACCATAAAATCATATAATCATAAAACCTTTGCCGACAAACAAATTATATAATTCTTGAAACTGCTCACTACTAAAATCTGTTGGCATTCCCATGGGCTCATCCTTTTCGCCAGCAATGGCTTTGGACTCAGTGATGCATTTATATATTATATAAACACGAAATTTTCATTTGCTAAGCGTCAGTTCAAGTTCATCCGTGCACTTGAATGCCTGAAGATGCCGAAAGGCGATACCCGGGTCGTTAGTGACAAAATTTGTGAGAATGTACATAGTTTGAACGATTCAAATTTAATATTGAAATTCCACCAAGCACCTTCAGTTGAAATCTTAAATTGTCATAAATCAAACCTGATATACTGTACAGAATTGTATTTGATTTAATATGTTTTTATTTTAGTTGAAATATCATTTATTCAAAATATTATACTTGTGTTTAAAGTTGTAACTTAAAACACCCATTTCGGCTTCACACCATTTTTTAAAGGTGTATTCTACAAAAAATAGCAACGTAATTACTGTTTTAAATTTTTGTAAGGAATGTTCGAGAGAAAAATGACCAATACTTGATTGAATATAAAAAATAACTTTCATGAATTGAAATCATCTGCTCTTCTATACGGCATCGTCAGCATTGTGAATGTATTGTTTATGTAAATGAAATTAAATTGGCATGGTCGACGGATCTGACAGATCTGACCGATAGTCCTGTCGTTACAATGGAAGCTTTATTTATTTTACGCACGCGTGTCGCAAGTTAATTTCACCTGATCATAGACCGCCATCACGCCCTCCCGCCGAGTGAGAAATGTGATGGACAGGGGTGGAATAAATGAACGAATGGATGCAATCTTTTGCGAAGGCTTTGACTCACTCGCGTGGTTTGCAAGCCTCATACGCCGACCCATACGAAGGCTTCGCGGCTAACAAACGAGCTTACACCCGACTTGAATGACAGCGGGGATTATATGCATCACAATGACTGATGTTTTTCTTCTTTGTTTTAATGAATACCTGTAGTAATTATATTCTTGAGTGGAGCTTTCCTGGAAGTTATTTGAGTGCTTATTACTAGGGTGATATAGACACGTATGTTTTAAATTTATTAATTGCAAAGCAATATTGATCAATGCAATGAGAGAATCAGATTTGAACAATAATTATGGATTTAATAAAAATAGTGTTAGTCATAATTTAATTACGTGAGGAACATTTCTGAGCTCATTTATGTAAATACAAAAGTTTATATTCAGAAATCAAAAGTGTTTGGTGCTTGAATGTTTAAATGATGTCAAAATTAACAGTTTATTAGTTTTATAAAAGAAAACACCATACGGCACTTCTACGTGAAAGTTCCAAGCTTAAGCTTGTAACATAAATGCTTTTTCTTAAAGTCTCATGAAAATAATCAATAATTAAATTTGATTCGATATGAAATAATACACTAAATTTGAATATCTCTGGTATATCTTGTTTAATATTCGTATTCTACTGGAATACAACTTCAAAATCATAAATCATTACAAACCTTTGCACAAACTAACTAAAACAAATATATTTATATATATTTCACGGGATTTCACTAAGCAAGTAAAACAATATTTTTGATGCCTTCTTCCTGTATATAATTTTTGTTTTTACTAACCGATAATCAAACTTATATACACATACATATATATTACAATATGCAATGAAAAAATGTAATTTTTACGGCTGAGTACTAAAAAATGAAATTTGTAATATAGCATCGTAATTTATTTTAAGTCGTTCAATTATAGACAGAAAATTTATCATTAAAAATATGTTTAATGTTATAATTTAAGATTTCGACTGAAGGTGCTTGGTGGAATTTTAATATTAAATTTGAATCGTTCAAACTATGTACATTCTCACAGATTTTGTCACTAACGACCGGGGTTTCGCCTTTCGGCATCTTCAGGCGTTCAAGTGCACGGATGAACTTGAACTGACACTTAGTAAATGAATGTTTCGTGTTTATATAAGAAATAAATGTACCATTGAAGATGCCGAAAGGCGAAACCCGGGTCGTTAGTGAAAAAATCTGTGAGAATTTACATAGTTTGAACGATTCAAATTTAATGTTTATGTTGTTTTACAATATCGAGAACTATTTAAAAAATATATTTTTAATAATGTGTTAATTAAATTGGACAACACAATTTCTTTGTCTGAAATAGACACGACAGATTTTGTCTGAAATAGACACGTACCAGTATAATCAGGACCCTGCCAAAATGAACTCTCAATTGATAAATGATTTATGATATATAAATAATATAAGATTTAACCGTACTTCTTTGAAATTATCTGTGTAGTTTAAATATTTAATTGTTCTTTCAATGTTTAAACATTGAATTGATTATGAAATGTTGAGCAAATTACTTACATTTAGCATTTTATTTATTCCGTATATTAACTCTAATAATAATGAAGAATCGAATTATTAACAAACGATTTTTAAATGTTATAAAATGACGACTTAACATGAGTTTAAATATTGGTTTTTCAATGTATTTTTTATTATAAATATACACATTTTCGTCAAATGATGAGTTTGAGTTGTATAGTAAAATAAAAAAAATTAAAGAACTACAATTAAATATTAAAAAAGACAAATTGAATATTTTGTTTTCAAATTATATTTTTAACACATACTTTGTCATCGTATTTTCGTTTGTGCTACTGTATTGTGGTATTGTATAATATATAAATCTTAAGTATTCATTCCAACAGACTTATCTAAGCCTCCAGCTGTAGCTATGTTTTAGTATCGTTTTATTATTTTCATTTCATGATAATCGTAAATTATAAAATGAGATATTCCATTAAACTATTAAAACAAAAATATTTTTTACGTCAGTGGTTTTAGGCACATTTAAGTTGTTTATGTAAACGGAAATAATTTGTAGAAATGGAAGAAGAAATAAAGTACCATTTTGAAACCTGGGTCGTAAAAAAGATATTTTTAAAGTTATATCCTATTAAAAAAGCAGGCATCCCACAGGAAAACAATATTAAAAGAATGGGCGCGTAACCACGTTTGTATATTTACATAATGTCTAAGCAAGTTTTCCATTTAGCGCGAGAACAAAGATTTTTCATTTTCCATGCAATATCCAACGGTCATATTTCTTCTTTGTGTTTCATTTAATTAAGTGCCCGACCAACTTGAGAGCGTTTTACTGCTTTTTTCTCCTTTTCTTATTATTATTCTACGTTTTGTTATGTTGTGGTTTAGTGTTTTGTGTGTTGCTTTATGTAAAAAATAAATATTTTCAAATAAAATAATACAAATGAATTAAGTGGGCTTGTGATCAGTATACCTGTTCTTCTCGCACATTTTTTTAAAACCATATCCCCATTTCAAAGATCACAATTAAGATCACGGTTCCTCAACTGGGGCTCAAAGCGCAGTTTTGGGGAGACACGGGGCAATATCCATAAACTCCCAAGTTTTTAAAAAAAGTCAGCGACAAAATATTTTTAAATTCTGGTAAGACCTAAACAATAAAGTCGCGTCTTCCATTTTGGGAATTCCTGGGTCAAATTTTGAAATCTGCCAGCGAGCAAAATTTTAAAAGAATTGATCATTATTTTGGAATCTTTTTATGCCCAAGTCTCGAAAAACTTATTTATACGGGTGTGGGGTTGCATGGAAAATATGACACCTAAAAGGAGCCACGGGCTTTAAAAGGTTGAGAAACTATGATTTAGATAATATGAACTGATTATCTGAATCCGTATGGAATGTCGTCACACCGTCTACGTTCGAAGATGCAATTGATACCCATTGATACTTTGCTGGTGCTCTACTCATATTGTCAACATTGAGGTTTTGCCTCTCATAGTAACTCGACCAACGAGAATATACTCATGTAAACTAGGCATTTATTTTTGACGGTTTAAAGTACGCAAAACTTTTTTGTACGTTTTGGACGATTTGGTATTTCACGATTGCGGTTATCATATATCTATCATATGCGTCACTGTCATGGAAGTTACTTAAGTTCTTATAGTCGATATGTTAAGCGCATGCAATGTCGGGAAGAGTGACTATTCACTGATTAGACACTAAATATTTGAAATAATAAAACAAGATTTTTTTTTTTTTTTAAATTGTGTTCATTTTTTTTACCGAATGGCGTAGGCTACGACGTCGTATGCGTTTAAAGTTCGACCACAAAAATGAACACTTAAAAAATATTATTAACAAATCCACTTCCAATGAAAAGCAGATGTACTCCTAATGGAAATTATCTCGACGGAAGTTTTTCTACGAGAACTGCTTGTTAATCAGTGCTCAACCTTTATTTTTTTCCAAAGAGAGTAGCAATAAAAAGATAGGACTATGATTGGTTTAGTGGTTAGCTAATCGCTCTTGCTACCTCCTCCCCCCGTTTTAGGATCGGATGAGTGGTAGAGGAGAATTAAAGAAATCACATTGTTCTATGCTTTCGAATAGAAATTCATAAATCAATTGAAATATCAATTTATAAAACTTCTCGTACTGGGATAAGAACATGTGACTTTCGTAACCAAAGCCAACGACGTTGACCACTCGACAACATAGGCGGAAAAACATATCCACAGTGTGATATCATGCTTTAAATACTATCGCAAACTGTCCAAAATAGGTATCTAGATCTTTAGGCACATAAGAATAGCAATAGAGTTGTAAGACCAGAACGGAAACATTTCTACACTCATTGTTTATTACGTTGAATTCCGCGATAGACAGCATTGAACGTTTTACAAATTTAAACTCTTTTTCTGACCATATCATTTGTATTATACTTTTTTGAAGATAGAAGGTAAGATAGTAAAAATAATGAAAAAATATTTAAACAAAAAAAATAATCAGATCAAATCAAAAGATTTTTTTTTTCTTGTTTTCAATGTTAACTTGAAAGACATTCGTTTTTCAAAACACAATTAATACGAATAAATTCGTTTTATAAAGGCTCTCTAAGCGTAGAAAAACACGTGTCTACACTTAGCTACCCCAGGAAAATAAAAAAATACCATTTTGAATTTAATATACTTATTTTTTTATAATTTTTCTATTGTACAGTAATCTTAAAAATAAGAATAGGCATTTTAAACTGTTTCTATGCCCAGCATATTACAAATTTCTTGGGAAAAAAGTAATAAATACGCGTTTCACGATAGTATATTATCTTCTTTCATTTCAATTTTGAGTGATATTGTTAGCACGTACTTGACGCTTGGTGTATTTTTTTTTTAAATTGTATGATTCCCTGACGGTATAACATACAATTTATCACGAATGAAAAGGATAATATTTTCGCAAAGACTTTATTTTAGAGTTTTAATAAAAAAAAACACCTACAAAAGAAATATCCGCTGACAAAAGAAATTTCTAATTCCAAACACGGGCCCAGCTAGACAAGAATACTTTACGTGGTGCTTCATTCCATACGATTCTATATGAAAAGGTCATTTAAAAGCATGTAATGTAATGTTAAAGTGTTTTTTATTAGACATTACCTGCTATCTTGTTACTCTGCTTATCAATGAATTTAATTCATTTTTGGACGAGGATAAAAATAAGCTATTTTGAAGGCGGAAATTTATTGCATTGTTATTATTTCAGAACTATCTTCTAATATATAAAAAATGATTGTTTGTTTGTTCGTGTTTTATGCGTTGCCACACCACTCATCCGATTACAATAAAACTTTGATAAACTTTTTGCTTGCACTTCCGGGAATGTTATAGGCATATAAAAGGTCTGATATATAAAAATCAATGTTTGTATGTCTGCCATACACTTAATTTTGACAATGTATGCTTGCACTTGCGCGAAGATTACTGATGGTACAATTAACCCACAGTAAATGAAACGTGCCTCGTACCATAAGCAATCGGCAGCAAACGTCAAACTTCGAACACACAGAAAAAGAAAACATGCACTTCAATAAACACAATTACAACATAAATACTTTCTTTCTTTGAGTGGCATTGCAACGCTTGCCGGTTACCAGCTGGTTATTAATAAATAAATTATCCGAATAAGACTATCTTAGATTTTTAATTATATAAAATAATTGATTGAAGTGTTTTTTTTTAAAGTTCATACTAAATAATTTCTCACTTAAGTGCATATTGAGACTAATTCTTAAAGTTTGGAAGCAAATATTCAGCAAACTGTTTTATTTTCTGGCTATAAATAGTGGACTGTGTGAAATTTTTGGTTAAAACATTTCATAAATAACTTCATAAGCGGCTGTTTATTTAAAAAATAATTAAAATTGAAAACATAGAATACATATGTGGTTAGGGCTTGAAGTCGAATGGTCAATGTCGATGTCGGCTTCTTTTTTCAGTTTTGATGGACTCAAATCTCAATAAGGAGATTTGTGTTTAATGCCTGATATGTCTGAATCACCCCATCTTATCATTGAAACGTGGCCTAGTGAGAGTGATAACCTAACCACTAGCCCTCTCATAGTCTATCATTTTATCCTTAGTCTTTCCGAAAAATATAGTTGAAACAAAAAAATGCGCACATGGCTTAAAAAAATAAATATTAAATTGTTTAATCTTTCGTTTTGATTACAATATTATTTTCTACGTATGTTTTATGCTAAACGCTGAAAGCGGACATGGTTATATAACAGACATGCGATCAGGTAAAGTTGTGTCAAAATTATCATACTATTTACGTAACTTAAAATAAATTTCCTTTCAAATGGAACCAAAATATATGTGAGCCCATAAAGTAAGCAAAGGGTGAGGAAAATATTGAAGCGGTTTGGTTTGCCGCACTGATTAAAGCACGTATGGAATATAAGTTTTCCTTTCGGAGACAGAACGGGCGACCAAATCCATTATGGCGGATTGTATACAATCAGCTTGGCTTAGAGAGGAAGGAAAACGCCGCGAGAAAAACCAACGTCGAATAATGCACTTTCCATAAAACCGATACCGTATGGAGAGCACGATGCCGGGCAATATGGCTGTGTTTTTTCTTCTCTAAAGAAATAACCAATCGTGGAATGAAGTTTTTTTATCACTGGATTCGGATAGTTTATTGTACCAATTGTGGACTAGTAATGGCCATATAAGGCTGCATCTTAAGTGAGAATTGACATGTATTAAAATGATAAACAAATAATGCCAAAACAAGTTTATTCATTGAAATTTCATTGATTCAAAGATATATCGTTGATATTTCAAATATTTTATTAAAATCAAACTATGTTATTATTTTCAAAGCAAAATTGAATTGTTATTTTTTGTCTAGATGAACAAATAAAAAACTCGCTTTTGTTGAAACCACAGTATTTGTTTTTATATCAATATAATAACGTTATTTGCCGATACATGTATATCGTTATTTGTTACTTAAAAGTTTATTTTTCTTGGGAAACTCGGAAATCTATAAATGTTAGTATTACAAAAATGTTCTCTTTAAAAACTAAGTTTACGAACTTTCAACAAATACTCTTACTATTTTGCAACTTCGTAATATGCTTTATTATTATAATATATCATAGTAAGAACGAAATACTACAATATGTTATAAACAAATTTCATTGCTGTATTTTTTCACTTATTCTTCAAGAGTAACAAATATTTTTTTTCTTACTGTATTCAATATAATAAATTCTTATGTTTGTCTGATTACTATATAAGTACTATTATATAAATAAAATATCACTGAATATCTGACCAGCACATGTAAAAATATAATATTACTAGACGACTAGGAAACAATAATTAAAGAAACGAGTATTTAAAACAAATATTAATATGACGTGAGAATTGAGGACAAGTAAAATCTCGAGTTACACTAATCTTACTTAGGCCTTTTGGGAAAACACGACACGTCAGTCAAACGCCTAATATATAAAATTTTCCTCTCTATCACTCTCTAAATGGAAATATATTTCATTTCAGTGCTTTTCAACCGTTTTTTTTAATGCACACATTGTAATATTTAAATTTGGTATTTGATGTTGTTAATGAGAAAACATGAAGCGGATCACCATATCCGAAAAGTAAGGATTCAAAAATGTTTATTTTTAATTGATTGTATTATTTATTTTTGTTTCCTGTGTCAATTTTTGAAGAAAAAAAAATATATATATACTTTTATTACAAAATTTTATTGAACTAGATAATAAAAATTTTAAGGTCATATATAAAAATCCTTACTGATTTTTAAATGATGTATGTTATCAGACATATAACTATTAAAAAAAACTAACATATAATTAAATTGAAACCAAATTTAATTATCCGTTGTTTATTTTTTATTCATTAACAAATGTATATTGTAATTGTAATTATAGGATGTCCAGCAGACGAAATGTTCATTAGCTAATTTTATTTAAGCTTTAATTGCAAGCTAATGAGAAAAAGTTATCAATAAATAACGTTTGCGGTATGCGTAACACGCATTGAGAACTTCTTTATTATAGGTAGAGCCTTTTGCGATCCAAAAAGGCTTAACAGGTTTAACTTCCGCAAGAGTGGTTAGTCGCACATGAATGCTCATACGAAGACAAGTCGTCTTCAAGTAAATGATAAATAAAAATAATTCAGATCGATATGAAATTTGTAGTGTATCTGTATATTATTACCTCTTACGCCAAAAAAGATAAAAGTTTATTCATTTTATAAACTTTAATATTAATTACTGTATAAACTGATCCTGAACTGATTTTTTTTCCGAAATTCATAAATTCAGTGGATTCGAAATTCTTGGAAGTGCTAAAATAAAAAAAAAGTCCCACGTTGTTCATTCGGCCAAAACTGAAAATTCCTGGGATTTTGGATTCGAAATTTTACAGGAAGACATAACAATGGTATGGGGGTATTATTGCCCAGATACAAATTATATGGTGCATATATGTACTAATCATTTATAATAATATATACAATTACATAATTGACTTGAAATAATTTATAGAGAATGGTAACATAGTATTTTAGGGCAATAAATGATTAAAATTATTATTTGAATAAATTTCGACATGAAAATTTTCATTTTTTTTTGTGGTCGAACTGCAAGTGGAATGGAGCTTCGTATCCGAAATTTGGCGGCAGCGGAGCGTCCTTAAGTAAAATAGATGTTCTATTTAGGACAGTGTTGGTGAACCACTCACCTGAAAGACTTTTGACGTACTTGACATAGCTTTCCATTCAAATTAAGTAACCGACAAAAAGACCACAGCTAATATTCGACTTTGTGCTGACAATGCTAAATACGACAAAAACGAGGATATGCAACGAACGGATTTAATATAACGATATAAATTCAAAATGACAAACTTTTAATACGAGAGGATTAGTTAATTCTACATTTTGGGATTATAATACAGTATTAATATTTTTTAATCATATCAGGTTAAATGTTACAAAAAACGATATATACACACTTCGACAAAATCGTGAACAAAGTATGTACATATTCAACGCACTATTTAACACAAAGTTGTATAAAATGTATACGTTTCAAAACTCAATACAGTAAAGCCCCCATTAACGCGAAAGTTGGGACCACGTGATTGGGGGAGTGAATCTCATACAAAAATTAGGGATTACGTTTTTTTTCGCGAAAAATGCAAAACTGACAAAACTTAAGAATAATTGAAAAAACATATATGGGCGACATATTTAGTCTGCTAGTAGTAAAATAAATAGCGCTCGCCAACGTTTGACTCTATGTACCACACAGACTGCCGCCCGGCTGTGTGTACAACAGTAATGAAAATAAAATACGACCGCGCAATGGAGGGATTTGCGGCGAATATTTCTGTTCGGCTCGTGATTCGAGGAAGCTTAATTGGGGGTTCCACTGTATCAGCTTCCGACAAAAGTATGTCAAACCTTATTTATCGATATATTCACAAATTGGAATACGTAAAATCTGATTCTGAATTTTTCAATCAATTAATTTAAATTTATGGCTTATCTGCTTACATTTTCTATTATTTTTTTATTTAAATAAATAACAGTGGCATAAAACCTCTTAGATTCAGAATAAACACATTTTGCTTGCGGCAAATATTGAAATGTGTTCATATCATTTTTTGTCACTGTTCTAGTAAAAGTTAGAAATGAAACAGATTGAGTAAATAGCAAATGAAAAACTCTAAGGATAGATCCTCTAGCATTGATACTTTATGTTACATAGAAAATTTGAATATCAAAATTTAGATACATTCATGTCTATCTGACACAAAAAAGAGTTTCAATATAATTTTCATGTGCAATAATTGCCTGTCTTTAAGACAACATAAAGATTAATTGTCCATACAAATTAATATTTTGTTTGTCAAACCAGTATAACAAATGAGTTATTTCAGACAAATAATTCATATCAAAGAATCTCTTTGTACACTTTTAGGGTGTTCACTGTCAATACTTGGTGGAAAGGCATTATATTAATAAAAACAATAATCCTTTGTACTTCATTCCACTTTATTTAATATGTCAGGACCGGTTTCGCTCATTGCGAGCATTGTCATGATAAGAAATATAATTTAACAATGCTATTTATACAAAATTGAAAAGTTATACACAACAGTTGGCATTGAAAAGAAATTGCCAATTACATTAAAATGATTCTAAAATAACACAAAATTAAAATGTTCAACACATCTAACATATAATTAAAAAGTCATCCCAGATTCATAAATTCAGAATGCGATTGAAAGTAATTACAAACATGATTAAAATTTGGGAAATTTTTGACAAAGTGATAAAATGCTACATTAATAAAGTGAATATGCTTAATGATATGAATATGCTTAATGATAGTCCTGACATATTAAATAAAGTGGAATGAAGTACAAAGGATTATTGTTTTTATTAATCTCTTTGTATACTAAACTCATTTTTGACTGTTTTGTTTCTTACCAACTTCTGCCAAAAAAGTCACGTGTTTATAAATTTAAAATGTTTTGTATTACTATTCTAGAACAAGAAGTATTTGTTTCCGAGAGTATTAGTCTAACAGCATACTATATTAATATGTAGTGTATTTATATACAGTTTTCGTGAACAAGTTTAACGTATCCTAAGTTATCTATTAAAATTACGCAGACCATGAAATAGAACGTCGGCTTACGATGTACTTTGACGTGTCGCAATACCTACTAAGCAATGATTTCTTGTTAAGTATCTTATGTGATTATTAAACTAATTCATTATTTATAAGCACACTTATAATATTATCAAATTCAGCCCCATAATAATCTCTTCTGTCGTTAACACGTTGTATTTTTATATGAAGTTTAAGGTCATGAATAAACATAATGTGAAATTATAATACAATTGCTTATATTGATTTAAAAAGTATACAAATGTTTATTTAAAAAAATCACATTTTCAGATGACAGTGCTACCCGTAAACATAACTCAATACGTTTTATGGGAATAGTACCCAATCAATCTGAAAGAGTGTGTGCGCTGTTAGTTAAAAAATCCTTCGTCTGTAAATAATCAATCAAAACATAGCTTTACAGATACTATTTTTTGAGTAAGTGTGAGCATTACTATATATAAGCAAGAGTGAAATAAAATGAAAAAAAAAACGATATTTAAGTAAGTATGTGTAAAACAAAAAGATTTTAAGCGAAAAATAAACGCACTATCGAAAAAAGAAATCTCACCGTTACATGTCAATTGCTATTACCCTACAACTTCTAAGCATTAATTGGATAAGTGGGAAAAACTTGATACAAATAATGGTGTATTATCGTCTCTCGTAAGCCACAAAACTAGCTATTGGTAATCATCCAATCTCATAAACGTTACATTATTTTCTTTTTTTGATTTAGTAGCGTACCGGAGTTTACAGATAGTTGGGCATATCAAAACAAATATTGTTGACATGGGCCAGACATCTCAGGAAACTTCAATATATAAATGTCAATTAAAGTAACTTACATGTATCATACAGCATGCCATCGCGATGCCAGCCAACCATCCTGATTGTTCTTCGAGGAACCAGGTCAGCTCTTGAACGCATCCGTAGTAGAAAGCATTTCCTGTGACCGTGTCTCTGCATTCTGCTGGGAGAGGCTTGCGAAGGATCATGTAGTCGTTGGGTCCATCAGCACCGCAGCAGCCAACCTAAACAAAATATATTGAATATTATATAATACTCAATTTAAAAAAATCGATGCATTCTCTTCAGTTTCAAAACTAATTGTCTTTGAAAAAATCATAAATATGACTTCTTTTTCAAATTTATATTACTATAATATAATATATTGCCAAAAAAATATCTGGAACACATAAACCAATTTGCTTTTAGTTGTTCTAAAATAAAAATTAAAGCTTATGCCAATGTATCCATACACTTGGCAAATATAATGACAATATTACATTAAATATATTTAAAAAAAACACATAGAAATGTCTGCAGAAAACACAAAAACCAATGATCGAATTTGATAATATATAAATAACTTAGAGATAACATTTTTTGGTATTGCAATTGAATGAGATTAAAATAATAAATAAATGTAAAAAAAATGACAGGTTTTTTTTTAAATCCATTTGGTGCATGTAACTTCCTAATGGAGATTTCTCAACGGATTTTTTTTTCTACGAGAAATGCTAATTATTCAGTTGTCCAACCTCTCTTTTTTTCGAAAAGAATAGGTATAGAAATAATAAAGCTACTACAGAACTAGTGGTTAGCTATCACTGCTACACTCCCATATTTTAGGATTGTAATAATGAAGGGAAGTTTTTAGACATCACAAAACATCTATGCCTTCTAACAGGAAATCTATTGAAAAATTCTGTTTGTATTGGGATTCGAATTCATGAGATCTGGCATGGAGGCCTACGACGCTAACAACTGTGCCATGGGCCGGACATATCATACTTGAGTATTATTTATTAGTATCAGCTGGAAAACTCGCAAGCTGAAACAAAACATTACTTATTCTTTATAAAATATATTTTTTAATCTCTTGATTATAAAAACAATTTGAATATTTTATTATGAATTTTATAAAAATCATCTCAAATCAGAGTATTGATTAAATCCATAAATGTGTGCAGTGTTTAAACCAGCAAATATAATTTTGTAGTCCTTCTAATCGCTAATCTTCGGTAAACAATTTTCCGCTCGACAAACATTGTAGGCGAGTTGTAATGTAAACAGGAAAGAAAAGAAAAAAAAACAGCATTTGCATGGCTGCAAAGAAAACATAAATAACGCAATTCAGGTCAGCCGTTTGTGTTAACGTCACGCAAATGTTGCTTGTTACTTTTTTTTCTCTCTGTCGCTGGGCGCTATCACTATTTGATCATGATTTATTCAATGGAGCTTTTGCTCGCTAACTATTACGCAGTTAAGGGAATTCAACCCCAGTACGCCATGTCACATGACATATAATCAATTACCAACGGCTGGGGATTTAATCGTATGTATGCATGTAATGATAAACGGTATAATCATTTACATATTCATACATTCAAGTATTTAAATGATAGCAAGGCACACGTATACCATAATTTAGAATATAAACTTAAAAAAAACATTTTAAGTTATTTTCGTATACAATCTGCGGCATATAGACTTTTAATTGAGCACGCCAACAGATTTTTAAATATTTTATTTTTTACTGAGGCCAAAAGAATGATACTTAGATTATTTAAGCGGTGACATGTTGGACGTTAATTTAATGAAATTTTCGAAAAATAAAACAATCTTTTGTACCAATTTGTACACATTTGTTTTAAAACATCACGACCAACTTCGCTAATCACGAACATTGTCGCCCGTTGGGGGTTTAGTTGTTTAGAGCTTGATCTACCGACTAGGCAGGTCTGGGTTCGATTCCCGGTAAGATCAATATCAAATTTAGATCTTTCAATATCAGACCTAATACATGATCACATCACGAGTGTTTGTGATGTCAATTTACCTCGAGTTGATCTCGAGTGACATACAATTAATTCTCATCGAGTTTTTCCCGTATGATCTAAAATGTTTGGCGCATTGGCATTAGCTGTAATGCCAAATATTACTTTAAAATTATGAATTTACACATTTGAAGTGAATTATAAAACTGTCCGTACTAGAGTAGGAAGGAACTCATGTATACTGCAGAAGCCAACGACGTTGAATGTTCGACTACAGTTATGTGTATAAATTTTAAAGAAATATTTTAAAGGCTTATTCGGCTTAATAAAATATTAACCTGATGTCTGTGATGAATCTTAAAATCAATTTTGACGAAATTAAATGAACAAACAAAGTTATTTAGAAAGCGGATACATACAATATTGCTGTGATAATATATTAGTGTTCTTAGATGATAAAAAGGAAATATTACTTTCGTTTTTTCATTTAAAAGTGTAAAGGTAGTTTATAAATGATCCAATTACATGCTTCTCTATATAATGCTTTGAACTGTGTACCAGACGATCGCGACTAGACAATAATTAAAAACAAATATGATTTTCCATTTTATATTCAACTTAAAATAAAATCCTTCAATTTAATTTACACTGTGAATTTAAATTCTTTTGATGTCTTCAGTTGATAATTTTATTTAATAATAGGGTTCCAACAACCGATTTGAAATTAGCTTTTGTATGCTAAAAATCAACTGTCAACATTATAAACCATTCTGAATTTAAATCATCTGTTATTAAATTGCGATTAAGTATTTGATGAATTATCGAATTTACGTTGTCATAATATTTAATATTATATGTACGAAAAAGCTTAAAATTCATAATATCTATGAGAAAAACTTTAAGGCTTGATAAATTTGATTAGAAAATATATTTTTATATTTTTTAATAAATCACAAGAACATATTATAATCACTGAAAAATTAAAAGCTATTATACTTTCTTTAATCCATGTTTGCTACCAATGTACATCATATAACATTCTAATGGAGATTTGCCAACAGATGTTTTTCTACGAGAACTGTTTCTTACTTATTCGCTCAACTTCTCTTTTTTTAGAAGAGAAATAGTAGGGGTAGAAAGAATACTGCAGAAGAAGACTAGTTTTTTGAATATTACCCTCGCCACATCCCGTTTTTTTAGTATTCGAGCCCATGATGCCTGGCATGAAAGCCAACGATGTGGACTACTGTGCCATAAACCATATTACTAGGCCACGGTTAATATAATGCTTTTAAAAAAATAGTATTAGAATATCAAAAATCTTTGTTGTGTGTTGACTCTAAATAAATGTAAAGAGTTTTATTTAATAGCAATATTGAGTATGGCAATTTATTGTTTCAGAAACGGAATTTATTTAATAATTTTGCATGTTTGTGAAATTTGCATACCCATTTTAATGTGCACTCAATGTTTTGCTATTAATATAAAAAAAAATACGCAAAGTCCGCTGGTTATCAAATTGCGTACGAAGGGGATTACCATAAATGATTTTATTCAGACGAAAAAAACCGCTATGATAAACGACTTTGAAATTATTATTTAAAACGGTAAAACAGCCGTGAAAAAATGAACTAAAAAAATCCGAGAGCAAGTTGAAAATAATTAATCTCAGTCAACAGCCAAAAATAAAAGTTGGTCGGGCAAAAAGGGCAGTGTGGATGAAGGTTCTCTAAGCTTTTTCGCCAAAGCTCATGACTCGGGAAAGTTCAAGTCCAAAACAGCGCGCTAGAACAACTTTATTAGTATATCTACTAAATACGAACGTGCATTTTCATGATTTTATTTGGCATGTTAAGTTGCCAAAAAAGTCCGCCGTTCGTTGGTTTTGTATTAAGCAACAATAACGAAATAAAATATTTCTCATTTATTTATTTTTATTGATTCAGAAACGTTTTTAAACCATGTCCGCTCCCAATGTGGAGCATATGGACTCCTAATGGAGTTTATCTCAACAGAAGTGTTTCTACGAGAACTACTTGTTACTCAGTTGCTCAACCTCTCTTTTTTTAAAGAGAGTAGGGATAGAAGAATAGGGCTAGGACAGGATTAGTGGTAAGCTAATCGTTCTCGGTACGCCCCGTTCATAGGATAGGATGGGTGAAAGAGGGAATTCAAGACATCACATACATCCATGCCTTTGAACAGAAATTCATAAATCGGTTGAAAAATCGATTTATAAAAACTGTCCGTACCGGGATTTGAACCCGGGCCCTCCGTAGCCGAAGCCAACAACGTTAACCACTCGACCACTCGACACACTGCCAGAAACGTTAGAGATTCAAAAAAAAAAATTTTTCTTTTCAATTTCAAATTACTGGGTTCGCGATAAATTATTGTTTTTTGTTTTAGATCTTCTAATCACGTAATCAATGAATTATTTTGCACTTTAATTTCATAAAATTAACAGAAATTTTGATAGAAATTTTTACTCAACTGATGAAACCATATCAGTTTAAATTAAAAAATAATATTCACTTACATATTCCTCTATATTATTTTTTTGCCAGTATGGTTACCCTCGCCTCATGAACCGCATTCAATTCTTTTACTATATTTTGAATTGTTCTGGTAGAAATAGAGAATTGACAATTTAAATGTCGCGGGGAAATTTGTAAATGTGTTTAAATGAATTTAACTGATCAAAAAAAATATCAATAAAGACATATTTCATTTCGAATAAGCAATTGCTATTGAAACAGAAACTCGATTAAGATGTTTTAAAAAGATTTTTTTTCGACAAACCACTCCAAATCCTAAAAAAAACTTCGTCAGAATATTTCAATATTCTCAGAAGCATAAATAAAAAACTTTGACAACTTTGCGCATTGAAAGTTTATTAAAAAAGAGTAATATTTGATTAAAAGAAAACGAAAAAATATTTTTATCTCTCAGACAGCAAGAATAGATTTTTCAAAGAAAATATAACAAAAGCTTGAGTTTCATGAACAACTGTTTATATATCTATCCAATTTGCTCGTATTTCACCTGTCAATATAAGTAACTGTAGGTTTGAATTTTTTTGAATTATTCTGTCTTGAGGAAAGTTGATTTGCTTCCCTCTGTAGAGATTTTCTTTTTTAAACCGGGTACCTATGTCATTTCAAGTATAGTCTTGTTATTGTAAGACTTTTCTTTATACTATATAAGAAATATTCCTAAAAGATTTTCATTTATTGAAAGACAATGAATTGAAATTGTCAATTTTATTGAAAGAGTCTTTTCATTCTAAACTTGTATGAACTGAAATGAAATGTTATGATTGAATTAGCCATACTAATAAATTTACGCCAAATAAGATGGTCGTTACTTTTAAAATATTCAATAAAACATGGAAGACTATCGTCGGTAACAATGTATATATATCGACTGTGGGTTTTGTTATATATCACATAAAAATATTATCTATCATAGTGCAGCAGTTCTGACTATTCATATATTTGTATGTTTTAATCATAAAAGCCGTTTGTTGATCAAGTCGTAGATAGAGTATTCATCGAGCGTAATTATTACCTTAGCATCAAGGATTGGTTGGATAGTATAATATTATGCAAAAGATTCGCTTCTAAACGTGCGGCTCGGATAAGTTTTTCAATTGCATACCATTTTTTTTAATTCCTCAATTAAAAATAATGAAATTCAAGTTATCAAAACGTTCAATTTAAAATCAGTAATAATTTTTGAATACTGTTTAAACAATGTAAAATGATAAAATTTTCGTGATTATAATAATCTATCTGTTGTTTTTATCATTCCATTAAAATTGATAGAATTGGAATAAATAATGAAAACATCTTGTTTTTGTATTTTAGGACCCTTCCCATTGATAATAATTTTCTAATTCGAAAAAAAAAACTAGCTATCAAGAAAATATTTTTTAAAATTCATATCGTCAACAAATAGGGGTACGACCAAAAGATCGCTCAAAATGTTTAAATTCTTATGTATATTTGAATCGGAGATAATTTTTATTCGAAAAATATATACATCATTAAATATTTCAAGATTCCTAAATATGAATACCTCACTTTTTAGTTTCACATCACTTCATGCATGCACTCGATTATCCGGTAATGCTGAAATGTAAAGTCATAGTTGTCTCTGTCGGAGTTAAATAAAATACTTAGAAGTGTATAAAATCTGAATCAAATATATACAAACCTGCTTAAATTAATTTCATTTGGAGTTGATGCAAAACAAAATTCCATTCACAAAACTTTACCTAGCGTGGAAAAGTTTCATAACAACAGTAAAATAAGCTCTATTATGATGCATCGGTAATTCAATACAATTTCTGATAATATAATGTCTGCAGGATAGACTTCGACAATAGCTTCAAATAAGCTAACTACACAATTAGACCGTTGATATGAATGTGAATAGATTAGAGCTGATTGCTTTGCATCCCCATTAACAACTTTAAAAAGCCTTAACCCATAGAATTTAATAACGTCAAAACTATTAACTGCTAAATGCAAATTTACTGTTATGACATTTTTTTTTTTAAAAATTCAAATACTTTGTAATCCTCTTATTTTCAGATCTTGAAATAAATGGGTAAATTTTGTGCAGTTCGAAAAAAAATTGTATAGTATATACATTATGTAACCAATAATTTTTCATTTTTTTTATCCATGACCGCTCCTAATGTGGAGCATACTGCTTCCTAATGGAGGTATCTCAACAAAAGTTTTTCTATGAGTAATTGTTTGTTCAGTTGCTCAACCTTTCTTTTTCAAAGAGAGTAGTAAGGATAAAGCTAAGACAGGACCAGTGATTAACTACTAGCTCTCGCACCAGTTATTAAAGGATCGGAACGGGTGGGAGAATTTTTAGACATCACAAACATCCATTCATTTTAATAGAGATCGATCTAAAAAATGCTGTTCGTACTGGGACTTAAACACGTGAGATTCGGCATGGTAGCCCACGACGTTAGCCGCTGCGTCATATGACCTGGAATAGAAATTTTTCATAGTGGCTATTTTTTATTGAGACTTTTGTTATTCTAACCTAACAGTCAATGTGATTAGGAAGTACAATGCCAATATCAGCATTTTAGCTGTTTTTCCAACAAAACAATGGTCTTAAAAATGCTGAGAACCTTTTCTGTAGCCTGACTGGCATGGACAAAAATGCCATCAGGGTTGATAGATACCAACTTTAATGGATAGGTCTTTTAAATGACATATTATGATTTAAAGCAGCGCTGTCCAAGAAGTGACCCGCGAGCTTTACGTTTTACAGAAAAAATTTAACTGACTTTTCATTTACCTATACTCTTTGGCTTATTAAAAGAAAAAATGGCCCGCGGTCTAAAGGAAGTTGGACAACGCTGATTTAAACAAACAATAAATTATAAATATAAGATTCATCCGTTAATTTTTTTGATATAATGTCACAGAAAAAAATATGAGAAATTTTTTCATAATTATATAAATAATTTAAGATTTCGACTGAAGGTGCTTGGTGGAATTTCACTAATAAATTTGAATCGTTCAAATTATGTACATTCGCACAGATTTTGTCACTAGCGACCCGGTTTCGCCTTTCGGCATCTTCAGGCGTTCAAGTATATAATATATTATTACTGGTTGTTATCTGTCATTATCTCCGTTCAAAAATTATTTGTGTTTGTTTGTCGCCCATTTATTACAAATAGTCGATTTATTAAATGTTATTTAGATTATATCATCTTTAAAAACATTCAAAAATATATTTTTTAAATATCTAATACAAAAAAATTTGGCACAATGAATGTAAGATAATAATTAATATTCAGTTGAAAACTAAGCCTTTGAAACATTTGAAACGGTCTTTATAACAACAACAATGAATGCAGTGCAATATTCTGATAACACAAAATTTTAATTTCACACTGGATTGACTGGCGGACGTTCTAATAAACGTACCTATTGGTTGGATTGCATAAAGTTTGACTCGTAAAACTTGAATGATAGATAAAATAAAATAATGTTTTGCTTAAAATATGAACCCGTAGTTTTAAGTCACAAAACCGAGTACTACAAGGTTCTATGTGAAAAATTTTGACGAAACAAAAATAGCAATGTATACTAACAATGATATTTAGAAGACTGCCGCAATGTAACTTCTGTTTCGTCAAAAATTTTCACATATGACCTTGTAGTACTCGTGTCGCGAAGTGGTAAATCATAATCAACTTCCCTGAGTAGTGCGTGGTAAAGCATTTGAGTACCGGAGAGGTTGCTTTTAAATATTGTATATAATCAATGACTTCTGAGACGGATCTCACGGGTTTGAGTCCTAGGACGAACAGCATTTTTTAAATCGATTTATTGATTCCTGTTTGAATTTATGGGAGTTTGTTATGACTATTTTTTTTCCCACATTTTCAATCCTGTAATAAATAGGTGGTGTGGCAGCGATAAGGTAACGACTGGTCCTGTCCTAGCTCTATCCTTCTACCCATACTCTATTAAAAAAGAGAGGTTGAGCAACTGAATAACAAGCAGTTCTTGTAGAAAGAATCTTTTGTTGAGATACCATCATTAGGAGGCCATATGTTCGAAATAAGGAGCGAAAATACATCAATATAATGACGAAAAAAAAACACTTTTGGTGATATTGACGTTTGGGAAAAAAATAATGCTACTATAAAACCTTTACAATGTGAAATAAAGTGGTGCAATAAAGTCAAAGCTCCTCTTTCACAAAATAACTATAAAATTGACCGATGCAGATTCATAGTTTGTACGTCATAGCTTCAGTTCATGTGTGCGAATATGAATAATTGGGGCCGATCAAAACAGTGACGGCATCAGGCATTCTTGCGCCTAATGCAATATTCACTGGCAAATCTGCTTACAGCCGAGGATGTCAGATTGACGATATCGTCTGACTCTACAGTAGCTGATCACCACAAATACATTTGACAAAAACATATCCTCCACTAGGTAATCAATGTATTTCTTGTCTTGATCTTGGTCTTGGTAATCAATGTAGATAATAATATATAAAACAAATAGCAGAACAACGATAATTATAAAAGTGTTACATCTGAATAAGAGATTTTGTTTTATTGTTGAGCCTAAAATTTGTGATTGTGGAATGGCATTCAATATTTTGTATATAAATCGCGTGTGCTTACATTTAATCGAAATAAAATAAATATAACCTAGTACAGTGATGGCGAACCTTTTTGGGTCCGCGTGCCGAAAATCTACAATATTATTTCTCGATAGTGTGCCCAAACAGTATTTTTTTTTATAGCAAAATAGAAAAAATAACATGATTTTTAAACGATTGTCCTTTATCATTTTAAAATTAATAAAACGGAATAAATTCACGGATCAAAATTTTAATTTTTTAAACAAAAATATTTTTTTTAAAACTTGGAAATCGTTCGCGTGTCATCCAAATTCTCAAACGTGCCACATTTGGCACGCGTGCCATAGGTTCGCCGTCCTTGACCTAGTATAATTCATTATATTAAAAATTAAAAATTTGTTTTGAAATACTAATGCAATGATATCGATTCAAATGAATATTCGGATATTATGCAAAATATATTTAAAAAAACTTGATTAATTTATTTAAAAAGGTCCATTGCTTTTGTTTATGATATGTATATGCTTCGCTTATTTAACATTTAGTAGCCTATGTAATAAACAAAAAACTTTATTTTTTAAGTATTGAATGGAACGAGAAGAATTTTTATAAAAATTAAATTTAAATATTTTTTATTAAATACAATAGAAAGTAAAACATTTAATTTAAGTGTTATATAGATTCTTTAAAGCGTCGTCAGAATTAATGAATAAAAAGTCGTAATATATTTAGTTTTATTATAATTCCAAATCCGAGTACTTAAAAGTTCTATGTCAAAAATCTATACTTAGGTCTTCTCAGGTACAGATTGTCAAATATTACAAGCTATGTGACTATTCTAGCACAAATTACTTACTCTAACAACTTGATAATTAATTTAAAGTTAACGGCGTAAATACCAATTCGATTTAAAAAATGTGTTGCTTTCTTGTACCATTTTTTAAAAATTAAAACAAGGTTATAAATAATTATTTTATTTAAGTCATTGTCGGTTTCAAAAAAAATAGTTATCTTTGACATTTCGTATTTATCACGGTATATTTAAACTTTTCTTCGAAATAAAATAAGACAGAGGACATATTTACCTATTACGCTACTGATACCATGGCTTTTCAGAGATTAATATTGTCAAAGATTATGGAGATTTCACTATTAATCGTTATAGGTTGTATATCATTTCCACAAGCATTCAGAATTCGGAAATTAGATTTATGTCGACATAAGCCTTACACTGCCTCTCACGTCAATTGAATTTGATATACCTTTATAGTAATACAACGCCCTAGTGGTAATATATTTAAGCCGACGGCCGAGTGGTATCTCTTGTTGATTTTGATCTATAATCTTTACTTTTTATAATCACAACTTTTATATTTACCTTGGAGACTCATCTTCAAACATGTCAAAATTACTACCAGATCACTTACAGCCCACTTTTTACACAATTAAAAACTTTATTAAATAGTAAAGATAATTAAGTACTATTTTTTGAGAGCGGTATCTATCACCTCACCTATAAAACTGCCAGATAGAAATTTTAATACAAATTGAAATAGTCTATCTAGAAAATGATAAAGAGTTTGAAACGAATAACTTGGAGGAATAGGAAGGAAATATGATTAAATAAGATAGTGTTAAAAATATGTCTGATTAGTATTTACTGTCTAATTTCAAACAAGCCAAGATCCATTCACTTAAAACCCTCCAAGGACGAGCGTCACCATATGGTCACACAAAACACCGTTGTCTATTGATCCCACTATTCATACTTTTTCTACCTGAATATCGTTGCTTTTGCTCATATTTGGTTAAGAAGGGTACGGACTACAGTTAGCCATCAGCCGTAGGAACAGGAACGGTCTCCAAAAGCACATGTGATTTTTTGAATTTCCGTTTTTTTTAATTTACTTTTTGAAACTGTTAGATATTTTTTTATAAAAACATAAAATTATTTACAGTTATTTTGCTAATATATTTGTTTTGAAATTATGTTGATCTAAAGAGGTCAAATTGTAAATATTTAAAAAAAAATCACGTTTAGCTATATTTCAACCCCGAATGTTTGCAAGCCCATACGGTCACTTTTGTCCTTACTACTGTCCGTACTCAATATTACACGGTAGTAAAAGGATGAGCATGACTATATAGTCATGCGAGGTTTCTATACAACGACTTTGCGTTTTTTTTTTTTTTAATTTTGGATAGGAATAAAAGTTCTCCGTGACTTCAATATGGCTTAGAAAATATTTTTTTTTATCAGAAAAAAGCTCTCGTCTCTGGAGGGTTTCACAAATATATTTTGACTGGTAATACCAATCGAAAAGAACGGTAAATCTCTATGACGGTAAGCTTGGAATTAAAACGTACGATACTGTAAGTTAAATTTGGAGTAACCAGATCGTAAAGTAGATTGCATAACCTACAATTTTATATTGAGTAAAGGGTTTTTTACTATTATCTGAGATAATAAAATTAGACTGTTGGTGGGTTTTACTTCATATTGAATTTCAATCATAAAATTCTATACCATTCAACAACGTCATTCCAAGGTTAACTCTTTCATGGTACAGTAATGATAAATTTGGTAATATCTAATGCAACCAATCAGAAAACCCACAAAAAACTATACCATTCTGTATTTGAGCATAGATATTACTTCAATAAGAATATATTCACAAGCGCATTTCTGATGATTTTTTGTTTGTTAGGTTGGATGTATTAAGATTAATGATTAAATTCAGAAAGTTCATTAATAATTCTTGATAACTGTTAAAACTTTCTACCGTCCACTCCTTAAATTAGGAATTTAGATTCAATTTAGAAAACACCTTTGATTAAAACTCGCTTTCCTCAGCCTCGAGGAAATGTACATTTAAAATAAAGCTTTAATTAAAAAGTTGTTTTTGCCGGACGGGCCGCAATTAATCACAGGGTACCCTCTTTGAAAAGTAAAGAAAAACGCGGTCCACAGATGTCGCCAGTGCGGTGGGGCACTACAAGTCGCATGCGAGTTATAAATTAGCCGTCGCGCGACGCGTTTGTGTTTGTGTGGACAGTGGACAGCCCGCAGGAACAACAACACGGCGACTGGACGCTGCCATTTTATGGACGCGCCGCCATGTTTGTTTTCCTTTCATGATAATATATTATAGGCGCAAAAGATTAATGAGCTTGGGCTAAATCTAAATAGTTAGCAGTTGATTTATGTCAAGATAAATACATTTTATAAAAGAGAAGTAAATATATATTATATTTGCCAATAACCGTGACCTAGCGGTTAATGGCTAAGGTAACTGTCTTTATCAGTTTAATGGTAAAGTTTGAATAGCCGAAAAGAAAATTTCAAAGCATTTTCGTTTCTTGGGTATATTATACATCCAACGGCTTTACATTTTAAGGGATTTTAAGGCGATACTAGTTAAATTAATTACATTAAACGCTCTAATAAGAGTTTTACGTTGAAGACTGGAACAATGATGGCATGAAGAAATCTAATTCAAGAAAAATAAATAGTCCAAGTGGTGTATTGGAAAACACAAATAGGTTAACTAAGGAACAATCATCGAGATCAATGAAGTGTTCTTTACCTTGAAGTGCTAAGAAATGCTCCTAGAATAACAAGCTGTATATCTGTAATGATCGATTGCGGGTTCAATGTTGAGTACTTTAAGTTGATTACTGTATTATGCAAAACTAGTAAGTTAACAACTGCTTTAGTCTGCCGACTGATTGTACTTATCGTCTATGCAATTTTTTTCTAATTAAGTAAAAGTAAAACGCTAAGTTATACTTGTGGTTAGAGCTAGCTCATAACGTTATCTTTGTACGAAACCCATTACAATTGTAAGGGCTTCTGAGACATCCTCGTGGCTAAAATTTCTGTTTAGACAATTAATGTTTGATACTGCTGCTGTATAAAAATGGAGAATTTTAAAACAGCAGATAAAAAAATGAACATGGTGTTAAAAATAGCTATATTTTTATTATAGTTTTTCAAGGAATTTCAAATATGCTTCGGTGAAAAAACAGAACAGAGCAGCAACGGAATTTTGTTATATTATGTTTCAAAAAGGTTTTTTTTGATACAGCCTTAAGTATATTTTAATTTCTTAACAACAGGTTGATATTTTATAAATAACAGTTATTAGTATTTAATAAAATACTAGCTGTAAGCCCGTTGCCCAGCAACGTGAGATTTTTGTTGCATAGTATTAATTTTAATTTTATTTTATGTTATTTTATTTTATGGTATTTTATTTTATTTTATTTATTTTATTTTATTTTATTTTATTTCATTAAATTTTTATTTATTTTATTTTATTTTTATAGTTAGCAGAAATTTCGTAAATTATTTAATTTTTGGAATAATGTTTATGTTTGCTAACAACCATTTTTCGTAGTAGCAGAAATTTCGTAAAATATTTAATATTTGAAATAATGTTTGAGTTTGCTAACAACCATTTTTCGTAGTAGCAGAAATTTCGTAAATTATTTAATATTTGGAATAATGTTCAAGTTTGCTAACAACCATTTTTCGTAGTAGCAGAAATTTCGTGAATTATTGAATTTTTGGAATAAAGTTTAAGTTTGCTAACAACCATTTTTCTTAGAAGCATAAATTTCGTAAAATATTCAATTTTTGGAATAATGTTTAAGTTTGCTAACAACCATTTTTCGTAGGAGCAGAAATTTAGTAAATTATTTAATATTTGGAATAATGTTCAAGTTTGCTAACAACCATTTTTCGTAGAAGCAGAAATTTCGTAAATTATTTAATATTTGGAATAATGTTCAATGTTTGGAATAATGTTTGCTAACAACCATTTTTCGTAGGAGTAGAAATTTCGTAAAATATTTAATATTTGAAATAATGTTTAAGTTTGCTAACAACCATTTTTCGTAGTAGCCGAAATATCGTAAATTATTGAATTTTTGGAATAAAGTTTAAGTTTGCTAACAACCATTTTTCGTAATAGCCGAAATATCGTAAATTATTGAATTTTCGGAATAAAGTTCAAGTTTGCTAACAACCATTTTTCGTAGGAGCAGAAATTTAGTAAATTATTTAATATTTGGAATAATGTTCAAGTTTGCTAACAACCATTTTTCGTAGTAGCAGAAATTTCGTGAATTATTGAATTTTTGGAATAAAGTTTAAGTTTGCTAACAACCATTTTTCGTAGTAGCAGAAATTTCGTGAATTATTGAATTTTGGAATAAAGTTTAAGTTTGCTAACAACCATTTTTCTTAGAAGCATAAATTTCGTAAAATATTCAATTTTTGGAATAATGTTTAAGTTTGCTAACAACCATTTTTCGTAGGAGCAGAAATTTAGTAAATTATTTAATATTTGGAATAATGTTCAAGTTTGCTAACAACCATTTTTCGTAGAAGCAGAAATTTCGTAAATTATTTAATATTTGGAATAATGTTCAATGTTTGGAATAATGTTTGCTAACAACCATTTTTCGTAGGAGTAGAAATTTTGTAAAATATTTAATATTTGAAATAATGTTTAAGTTTGCTAACAACCATTTTTCGTAGTAGCCGAAATTTCGTAAATTATTTAATATTTAGAATAATGTTCATGTTTGCTAACAACCATTTTTCGTAGGAGTAGAAATTTCGTAAAATATTTAATATTTGAAATAATGTTTAAGTTTGCTAACAACCATTTTTCGTAGTAGCCGAAATATCGTAAATTATTGAATTTTTGGAATAAAGTTTAAGTTTGCTAACAACCATTTTTCGTAATAGCCGAAATATCGTAAATTATTGAATTTTCGGAATAAAGTTCAAGTTTGCTAACAACCATTTTTCGTAGGAGCAGAAATTTAGTAAATTATTTAATATTTGGAATAATGTTCAAGTTTGCTAACAACCATTTTTCGTAGTAGCAGAAATTTCGTGAATTATTGAATTTTTGGAATAAAGTTTAAGTTTGCTAACAACCATTTTTCGTAGTAGCCGAAATATCGTAAATTATTAATTTTTTGGAATAAAGTTTAAGTTTGCTAACAACCATTTGTCGTAGTAGCCGAAATATCGTAAATTATTGAATTTTTGGAATAAAGTTCAAGTTTGCTAACAACCATTTTTCGTAGGAGCAGAAATTTAGTAAATTATTTAATATTTGGAATAATGTTCAAGTTTGCTAACAACCATTTTTCGTAGTAGCAGAAATTTCGTAAATTATTGAATTTTTGGAATAATGTTCAAGTTTGCTAACAACCATTTTTCGTAGGAGCAGAAATTTCGTAAATTATTTAATGTTTGGAATAATGTTCAAGTTTGCTAACAACCATTTTTCGTAGAAGCAGAAATTTCGTAAATTATTTAATATTTGAAATAATGTTTGAGTTTGCTAACAACCATTTTTCGTAGTAGCAGAAATTTCGTAAATTATTTAATATTTGGAATAATGTTTAAGTTTGCTAACAACCATTTTTCGTAATAGCAGAAATTTCGTAAATTATTATATTTTGGAATAACTTTTAAGTTTGCTAACAACCATTTTTCGTAGTAGCAGAAATAGACGTTGTAAATTTTTTAATTGTGATTATTTTATCGAATATTAATATATAGGTATTTATTTTTTGAAAAACTTATCACGCTTATCAATCGGATTTTATTATTTTCATACGATCAAGATGTACTGTGTTTAAAAAAAAATGTTATAAACAAAAAAAAAAAACGTTTAAGGTTAGAGACTCGAACCACTGACCATCAGCTTACGAATCTGGCGCTCTGCCTTTTGGGTAGAGCGGAATTAAATTTAGTGCGAAAATTAGAACATATATGTTTTGCTTCAAATAAAAAACAAAAGTTTCAAAATTCGAACGTAATTCAATATATATAATGTTTTTTTATCGTATCGTATCGTTGTTTGTTTACCCGAGTGGTAAAGCTCTCAACTCATAATTCAAGGACCGTGTTTCGAATCCAGACCAAGGCGCTTTTTTGTATGAGAATTCAATTTTTCAGCGATTTGATATGTTCCATCAAATAATAGTATATAATGACGTCATCGAAAAGGTAGGAATAAAAAATGGCGACATCGAGGCTGGTGAGGGGGAGGGGGAGGAGGAGAGGAAATCGAGGAAAATCATAAGTAACAGTGTATATTGGAAAAATATGTCTTAAGTATGAATAAAAAGTGACAGCGCGGCTTGGCAGGAGGAGGAGGGGGAGGGGCAGGGGGAGGGGAAATCGAGGACATCTTACACTCAGACGGACATTATCGGCTATTAATATATAGATAATAAAAATAAAATATAATAAAAAATAATTATATATGGAAAACTAAGACCTCTTCAACGCGTATCAATTAAACAGAATATACAATATATATTAATTAAATTTAGTACCTATACAGTCTTTTGTTCCAGATACTATATTAAATATTAAATATGTATTTAAAAAATTTTCATTTATGTTTTTAATATATTTATATAAATAGAGACGATAGGAAACTTGTGTGTGTGTGTGTTTTTCCTCTTGTTCTGTTTTGTTATTGGTCTGTTTTTACAATGTTTTTTTGTCCGGATACTATCAAATACTAAATAACATTTAATATATACTCACTAGTAAAAATATTTCGAAATGCGATTCTAGAAAGTGGTTGTCTCTTAAATAATACTTATTTGTTTGAGATATACGTGTTTCTGTTGAAACGAAAGTATTGTACTTGATAACGATGATTGTGCAAAAGAAAAGTATAAATTCTGTAAGTACACAAGAAAAGTTCTTAGTTATTTATCGTCAATAGCATTTAAGGTTTATTGCACACGGTCCTGAGTTTCTCGTCCAGTAGCAAATTATGATTTATGTAATAAGTGTTTCAAACTTCCGCTGCAAACATATAATAAACTCCCATTGTATCTGTCAGAGAAGTTTTCGATCAAAATGGATGACTTTTTCATCGGTTTACTTTGCTTTCCTTCCCAATAATGATTGGCGGGTATTTCTTTACCGAGGGGACCGAAATAGCGATTCATTTCATGAGTGATTGAAGTAAATATTGAGGTTGTAATATTTGCTGCTATTAATTTGATTGGACTTCCATGCTTATATGACTAAATCGACAAATCGTATTTACATAGACATTTAATACAAGTGTATTGAAAATCACGTTATTTTTGATAAATAAATTAGTAGTTGACATTTCGGTAAATTTGTTAATCGAAAAGAAATGTACATTAATGATAATTAATTCTGAATAAAACATATTTATTGATTACTCTTGATTTGAAAAGGGTGAGAATTTTAACATAAGGCTAGGTAAAGACTAATAATAAACTAATCAATTTCTATACGGCTAGCTTTTTTGAAATGGTTGTATGAACAAAATTTCAATGCCAGACGAATATAAATATACCGATATTAATTATTGGTATTACAAATATCAATACCGGTGTTACACTCATATTAAGCAGAATGATCTAGCAGATTAGAAACATAATTGGTAAATAAAAAATAGTTTTTCGATATTTTTTATACTTGCAATAAAACAACGCCATTAACTCTCACGGCTCGGAGACTAGAAAAATACTTCTCATCCGATGGGGGTCATTTAGGGACCCCAGTGGTTTGCTCATTATTGGCCTTGTTTTTATGAATTTCAAAAAAAAATAGTCTAAGGGCCTTAAAATATATCTCTGCATCATTCCTCATACATTTTTTTTTTATAAAAATTCGTGTTTTTTAATAAATAATCATATTTAAATTGCGCGTAAAAAACACGTCATCCCAGCACACATATGAAATTGCAACTGAAGAGTTTAGCCCAGATATCTTACGAACGATCGCTTATCGCGTTATCACGTTATTGCGTATTTGTATAAACTACAAAAAGTCCAAAAAACTACTACATTAGAAAACCTTAATTATAAACATTGTATCACCCATATTAAAATAGATATTTAAGAAAATGTGGGTATTGGGGTCGCATTTCTTGAGCTTAGAACCGGAAAAGTTAGGATATTTTCAATATTAAAACAAATTTTAGCAGATTTTTACTATTTTAAGTAATCGCGAACAATTTTAATAATATAATATATGTGATGACTTATGCAAGTTCATAACATAATTTTGATTGATTTCTGCCCGGTGTTTCGGTATAGAAAAATTACTATGAATACCAGATGTCAACATCACAATAATTGTCTGTAGTCTGTCAAAAAATAAATTAATTATACCAAAGTTTCCCTTTGAAGCCAATGTAACTGATGATAATGAGCATTAAAGAGCGGATTATCAAGCGGCTGCAAAACTGGCAAAAACTAAAATCTTATTAACCTTGCCAATTGAAAATAAAGATAATATAAATAGGTAAAATTATAAATGACTTGGAATGTCACAAGCTGTTTTAAAAATGCTACTTTAGATCAACAATACTGCAGAAATAAATAGTTTGAACACAAAAGTTTGCAGTACAACAACCGAAATCGTAATAAACGTTACATATTTGTCGCATCGCATTGTATCGTATAATACAAATAAATTTTTCAAAATCAATAAATAATCTTCTTCTTTGGCCATGTTCGCTCCCTATGTGGAGCATATGGCCGCCACGCGGCACCTCCATATTTCCCTGTCTCCCGCCAATAGCTTTGCTTCCTCCCATGACATGCCAGCATCCCTCAGTTCCGCCGAGTACATCCTATGGATAGTACCCGACGGACGTCCAGGACGCCGGAATCCCACCGGTCGAAAGAAGAGGCAGGCAGGATTGAGGCTTTCCGGAGGCATCCGCAGCACGTGACCCAGCCAGTTCCAACGTCTCTCCATAACCACTGACGTGACGGGACGCTGTCTTGTACGCTCCCTTATCTCTGAATTCCTCACAAAATCAAACCACCTCACCCCCATTATCCGACGCAAGCATCTGTTCTCGAAGCTCAGTATACGGTTTTTCTGAGTCTTCGTCAGGTGCCATGATTCGCAACCGTAAAGCATTACCGGCAGAATGCAAGCGTTGAACAAGTGGCATTTGGTTTTAATCGAGTACAGCTGTGTGTCCCAGACAGTCCGCATTGAGTTGAATGTGGCTCCAGCCATTCCTAAACGAATGGCGAGCTCGTTTTTTGTACTACCGTCTTCGGGGATATGTACGCCGAGGTATCTGAAGCTGTCAACCCTCTCGATGATCTGTCCCGCGCTAGTAAGGGTCCTATCAGAGTCATGACAGGTTTGGTTACACATCACATTGGTCTTACTAGTATTCATTTTTAGACCAATGCGACCTGAGTTAGTTCCTAACCCATCAATAGTCTCCTGGATGCCCTCAATGGATTTATCGAATATTACAGCATCATCGGCATATTCAAGGTCACACAGCTTCAGACCGGGACCAACAGCCACACCTCGATCAGGCGGAATTGACCTGCGAAGTATGAAGTCAAGGATAATAATAAACAGGAACGGTGCAAGAACGCACCCCTGTCTCACTCCGGTAGTGACCCCGAACCATTCGGTATTTGAGTCACCGATTCTCACACAACATGCACTATTCTCATGTAAGGATTTGATAATGGCCACAATCTTTGGCGGAATCCCGTAGGTATCCAGTATCCTCCAAATAAATAATACAGCTCATAAATTTGTGCTCTAGAATTTTTTCGTAGCTCCATACTTTTTTATTATTTATATCTGAACTGAGATATATTCGGACAATACAGTATTTAAGGACTTATAAGTACTTTACTTAATAAATTATAAGAAAATCACGTTAGAAAAAATCGACAAAGAAAATTTATGGTGATATCAACTTGATGACAAATCTACTGCTTTATTATTGCTTAATTAAGTAAACGTACTTATTTTTTCGACCAGTTATGAAAAACCATAAACCAAATTTATATTTTTTTCTACAGTTAAACATAATTTTTTTAGTTCACCGAGGAATTTTAAGTCCTCAATTTGGTATACTTTTTCCCAGATTGTCTCAAAACCCCGTTTTTTTTAGCTCACCGAGGAATTTAGAAATCCTCTATTTGCTAATTTCGTGTCAATTTTCGGGATTTTCTCAAAATTTCTCAATCCCGGGATCCGGGATTACGGAATCCCGAATCCCGGGATAGGATGACCTACTGTCAATGTGTGGAAAGACATTTTATAAAAAAAAACACTAATTTTAACTAATTTCACTTTTATTTTAAATACATTAAACATTGCCATTTTCTTATCGGCTAATAATGCTTGTCATGAGCGAAACCAGTTTTTAACAAAAACACAATATTCTTCTGTACCTTATTCACTTCATTTCAAAGATCAGGACCAGTTTCGCTCATTGCGAGTATTGTCAACTTTTCGCAATGAGCGAAACCGGTCCTGAACTTTTAAATAATAAGGTTAGAGCAGGGTTTCCCAAACTATGTTCCGCGGAATACTGGTGTTCCGTGGGACCTAAATAGGTGTTCCGCGAAAATTTGGAATGGTAACATACGCTGCAACAAATTTAAGCATCTTCTACTTCGTATCAAAAATCGAGTGATAGTTAATCTCTACTGATGTTAAAAACGTCAAATATCTAGGTACAGGCGGAGATTTTTAATTACTATGAACTTTGTTTATTCATATTTTTATGTAACATGTTTGAAAGATAATTAATCAATACATAATAAGTGGTTTAATAACTAATATTTTTACTATTAAGAATTACCCGACCTAAAAAAGAAGCCGTGTTCCGGTAATATTTCCAGATTTGACAAGTGTTCCTTTGAATTTTCCGGACTTGCAAAGTGTTCCATCCCAGAATAAGTTTGAGAAACCCTGGGTTAGAATATTTAAGTGAAAACACACATGTACGCACTTAGACCTGTCAAAGTAAAATTAAAAAAAAAATCGTGACAATAGAAAGATTCAAAATATCAATCAAATCAAAGTTGCGTCTAAATTGATATAAAACGTGTAAAAAACTAAATGTCCGTAAAGAAAACAAAGAGTTCATGAAAGCTGTAGTAGATTTTCCGCATGGTAGGTGTCCACATGCGTAGGCCCGAAGATTGATGGGTGATCAATTAACCCTCTCAGCCGAGGCAGAAAGTAAGGGAGGACGGGCCGTGTTTCTGTCTGCCTTGGTCTGTAGCGGTCAGTGATAAGTTGCGCCATCATTCTGACCATTTTCGGATGATCTCGTGTCACAGGCCAAAGATTTTAGCATAATTTGAGCATTTGAAGTAAGCAAATGACCAGAACTTCTTCACACTTACACTACTAATCTGAATTTCAAATCACAAAAGAAATATGTTGTACTTGGAATAAACACATAATTTTCATTAAGGTAATAAATAGACATAGTTTTTCAGACAGCAGAATTTGATGTGATTTTTTCCATAAGTATAATATATATTTTTTTTAAAGTAAGATAATAAGAACGTCGTTTCTCAACCGGGGTCCTGCGGAATGCTGCGGAATACTCCTTACAAGAAGATTGTGAAGCCGTGGCGGTTTGTGGTGGGTATGAGTACCATAAGAGTTTTCTTAGAATTTTTCATTCTTCCCGAGTATCGAAAAACTCATAAATATTGGTAAGGGGGGGCACAGAAAAAAATGTGACTCAAAATTAGGCCACAGGCTCAAAAAGGGTGAAAAACAATGAATAAGAACATTGACTAATTTTTATATTTATAATAATGATTATGTGTTTCATTAGTTTGGTTTTATTTCTAAAATATACAAACAAAAGGCACGTTATTCAATTAATGCTTACATATTAAATTAATACGTAATAAATGAAGTGTTTTATTTTTATTCGTGCGATAATGTAATCTAAATCATCATGATAAGCTGTATGGAAATGAAATGAATTGTCATCTTAAAAAATTCCGAGAAAAAGTTTTTCCGATTGTCATGCAAATATATTTTCCAATCACGAAGATGACTTCATATGTTATATACAATAAAAATAGTATTATCAAACTGAAAGTGTGTTTTTTATTTCAACGTGATATATTTATATTACATACGAGTCTTCTGTTATCAAAAGCAGAACTGTTCCATACATCATGTATGGAACAGTTCTGATTTTGATACAAGACGACTCATATAATATATAATATCGGTATTCTGCCAGAAAGCCTTAAGTCAAAATACTTCGTTTTGAGGTAATTTATTTTTTTGAATATCCTAAGTCGAATATAGCGTGGCCTAAGAAAACAAGAAACATAAATAAATAACAATTGAATTGACAAAAAATTTGATAGCTCAGTAATAAGATATATGTACAGCTAAAAGGCGTTACATTATTTATAGGTGTCTGCCAGTAATAACAGCCACCGAAATTGATTTAGTTCGTATTACTTCTTTTAATATTTAAGTAAATAAATTTAATACAAGTAAGTTTGTTTTTTTATTTAATAGAGCGTGTTTAAATCTATCTGTCTGAATCCAAAACTCAAAACACACAATTTTTCTCAAAACTCAAAACTCGAAATCACTTTTTCTGACAGTATACCGATAGAATACAACGTAAACAAAAAAATGCGAAAAATAAATGTTTCTTTTTATAAAAATACTTCCATTTCACCACCAGCGTAGCGATTATACATTATTTCTTATCAACCACAATAACGGAAAAATATTCATTTCCCTTTTAGGGGAACCTAATTATTTTTCGGCACGTTGTCACGACTCATCTAGGACAGATGCGTTAATAATTTCAACACTTTTAAAACATCTAGGAATTTCGTTTGCAACGTTTCCCAAAATACTTCCCATTAATTTTCTACCTCAATTTCTGCAAAATCACCGCAATTATTCTACATAGAATACAATTCTCTGTGTTATAACTTTGATGTCGTTTCGAAAGGGTTGAATTTATTGTAAGCTTTTTCAATCCAATAATTTTATTGTGTCAAAGGATGTCATGCTGCTTATCATTTTGACTACTCAGACATCAAGTTGAATACTTTCTGCAATTTTATTTGAAGTCGTTTTCAGATTTGATGCAATTGAAAAACAATTCTTTCGTTCTCATCAAATAAATGTATTTAAACAAACAGAAAATAATATGCAGCTTCATTTCAAAGTGTGATTTGCAGTCAATGCGTGACAATTTTTTTCTATAGTTTGTTGCATGATATTTTGATACATTCATAACTATCTCTTCTTGAGAATATTACTGTGATTTTTTAAAAGTCAAATAGTAATAATTAAGTTTATATTATACTGCAGCTAAAGACGGAATAATTTATGGCTCGTATTTAACCGTCTGAATTTTAATACAGTTCGGTCATAATTTTGATCACAACGATCTGAATTTATATTACATTGGTGAGAACTTATATTATATTGTCATAATATATCGGTCAGTGTACAGAGGGCAGAATAAACAATGAATGGTCAGAATTTATATAAAATAGTCATAATTTAAATGAAATGGGTTGTAAAATCTGACAGTATAATATTTTTATTCTGACCGTTCATATTTTTAGTCTGACCAAAAATTGAATTTTATTCAGACCAAAAGATTATTTGAATTCTGACCAAAAATTGATTTAAACTTCGACCATTTATTTTATTCCCATAATTTATTTTCATGGTACAAAATCTGAAATAAGGCTAATATTTTTCTTAAAAAAGTCATTTATTTTGTTTTCCTTAAAATTCTTCAGTTGTTTTTTTCACAATGTTTTGACACTCCTCCATATTTATGGAAAACCTCTGGAAAACTTTGAATATTAAATTATTTTTGAATAATTTATATTTCATAAACATTATTGTAAGTTTTTTTATTATTATAACTAGCTGCTCATAAAACTTAAAAAAGCAGTAGAATATAATAATGCCCGCAAGTTATCTATAAGAAGACTGTTTATTTGTGAAAAGTTTGAGATAAGTTGTAATATTATTATTTAATGTAAACAAAAATGAGAAAATAGCCCATCAAAAATATTTCATTCCTACAGCCGAGACGTGACGTCACGTCCCTCTCCTAATAACTGTATTTCAAATATCATCACGTCCTCAACAGCCAACAACCAACATCCAAAGCTCCTTTCACTCCCTCGTCCCTCGTTTAATTATGAAACTTTTTTTTGTTTAGATGTTTTCAGCTGTATCTGATTGAAAAAAAAATGTCACGAAAATCTGATATCGCTGAGTCGTGCTTTAAAAATATAAAATACAAAAAACCGCAAAATAATTTCTTTGATAAGAGTGGCGTTAATTTGAATGAATCTTTTGAAATGCATTGTTTTCAAAAACATTATATTCACTCTAAATTTAGCAACTTTGAGTTTTTTTTAAATTAAATATTTGTGAGCTTGTGAAAACATGAATCATTGCACGGTGCAAGAAAGCTAATAATAATAAAAAATACTGTTTTATAACCATAACGGAACTTCAAAGAAAAACATTGACGCGATTTTCATAAAATGCTATCATATATCCATTTTTTTTCGACGTCGAACATTAAGTTAAAATTATTGTTTTATTATTCAAAAAACATGAAGCAATGCTTAAAAGATTATTTATCACTTACCTCTTCTTGGATCAAAGTCAGCATACGCATGCTGTAATCGTGTTGAGGGTTGTTGATAAAACGGGTGAAGATATCTCTGATGAGGGGCTGAATCTTAGAGTCGTATGTGGAATAGTCGAGAAGCACACAAACACCAGCTAGTCCGAAAATAAATCCAAATACTTGGGTGGCGACGTACTGTAAAAAAGAAAATGACACTTAATTACCAAAAATACATCGATTTTGTATCGTTATTAATGACTACAAACAATTTGTTGCGCACGTGTAACGATTGAAAGAATTTCAGTGGTCCTGAAATGCGTAAAGTTTGTAAAAAAATTATGTGCATAAATGAGTATTTTAAATCTTCGTCGAGTTTTTTTTTTAATGTTATAGAAATATAGTAATATTATATGACCTTATCATCAGTTTATCAAAATACACAATCACGTCTGTATCAATTATGGGCTTACAAGATTATAAATTTAAAATCTCAATCTATTCTTATCGGATAAAAAAAAGGTAATGAGAAGTCTTTTATAAATAGATATTTGAATATTTTGTTTTTTTATATTATCATAAAAGATTTCGCTTAGCAAGTGTTTGACGAATAATTAAAATTTAAGACGGTTTTTTAAGAAAAAATGATTTCAACTATAAAATATGAATGATAAGTTTATAAAATTTAATAAATTAAAGAAATATGAAAAGAATTATTAAAACATCATTTAGTTTATTTTACACTCATGATATATGTATAAATAGTTTAATTGATCAGCATTCTTTTAAAAACAAAAATTTATGCCCTACGTAAAATTTAGAGCTTAGTTGTTAATTGACCTGTTGTTAAAAAACAGTGGGTGAATTTGAATTACTTAGATAGAATTTCAGAAGATATTTCTTTATAAAATATTATTTTCTATAATATAATACACTTAAGTCGAGTGTTGAATTTATTTATTGATTGAATTGGCATTCACTTAGAAATACACAATTTTTATAAGCTGATAAAATGTCAATGTATTTTAGTTCTACAATTATTATTTTCTATAAAGTTAAAAGCTATTTCGGCTAACGCCCTTATCAGAATATGTTTAAACTTGAATTAATTTAGATATACACACTGGCTTAGAAGATATACACAATACATATTTATTTTAACATCCGAACGCATATTAAAAATTACACTGTTACATAATACGTAATAAATTGAATTTATATTTTTCCCGAAATTAAGACATCATTTTTTCATATTATTGGAGATATTCTTTATATTAGTTAAAAACAAACTAAATTGCTTAGGCTTAAGATTTATAACACACAACATGTACCAAATTATCAAATCAGTATGAGTTTTTTTTCTGTAAAGAAAAAATATTTTTCATCTTACAGAGTCCTTCTAAAAACCCTTACGATTGAGTTAATACAAACTAATTTAACAAGTTCAAAAAATTACCCCAATTATAAACTATCTTGTTTTTTGTTGAAAAATAATAATGAAGTAAAAACATGAAGAGGAAAAGAGAACCTGAAAAGAATATTAAATTGGGCTTAATTGCTTTGGAAACAAACTTAAAAGCAAGTAAACTACATTTATACTCGCATTTGGACAGTTTACAAGAATATTGGTAAAGATATATACACACACGTTTATGGTTTCATGTATATATGATAATAATATATATACATGGAAACCCTCAAACACACATTTTGTGCGAGGCACCTTATGCCTTTTAGGAGAAATTAATTAAAAATCCTATTCTGTGAATTTGTAGCTTTACAAAATAAGCACGGTGTTTATGATGAAAATCAAATTAATTATTTTTTAATATGTAATATGCCGATCCCCGTATACGAGTGGTTAACGATCTTTTAATTTAATTTTACTGTATTTAATTTTAATGTATTTATTTTTCGTATAATTATAACTTTATATATTGAAATCTGATTTTGTAGAAAGAATCAAAAGTACTTCCTTATTCCATTCATAAATCCTTGTCCAGTTTTGTAAAGAGAGTTTGAAAAGATCTTATGATTCTTAAATTTTGGATTAAAGTTTCTTACTCCATCCTACTTTGAAGCTCATCCGTAAAACTTGGGTTTTAGGTTCAGAATGTTCCCTACTGAAATACTGAAATGGGCAATAAGTAGAAATGTTTTTTTAATTACATCGCTTAACGTTAGAATATGGGTGCTTGTAAAATCATACTGAGTTGCTGATTTTTATCTTAATATTCAAAAATATCATAATTTGCATATACACATTGAAGACATGACTTATATTTTTTCAGACACAGGAAAATTCCTGAAAATCAAGACCGAACTCTTGTTATTTTATTCATCAAAAGATAAACTCAATAATATCATCAGGTTATTGAGAATAAAAAACTTTAAAATATTAATTTATTGAGAAAAGATTCTTTGAAAATCATAGTTTTTGGTTAATAAAAACAAATACAACGTCGGTTCCCAATTTGAAACAAAATTACTTCAGATTTGATTTTTGCTGTTGTTATGTGATTAAACATCAATTGCAAAATTTAGATAAATAATACCCTCGATGATATAAAAAAAAATAAAGATTTGAGAACTTCCAATGTGGAGCGTACGGATGCCAATAAAAATTATTTCGACAGAAGCTTTTAAGGAGAGATAGGGCTTTGGCAAGACTTGTTGATAGCTAATCGCTATTGCTAAGTCATTTGTCATGATGGGAGGGAGTTGAAGGCATCCATAAATAAATTAACTAAACTGTTGGAACCGTCATTACCGCAAGTAAGTCAACGACGTTAACCACTTAACTACGCATTCATCACAACAATTTTAAATGTTGAAATTTCAGGTTTTTTTACTTAATTATAAATTTAACGATATTATGCAAAACATTTTATATTAAACTATTTCCCTCGTAAAATTACATAAAAGTCACTCATTTTATTGTTATAATTGTAAACAAGTACTCATATCGGCTAATTTTTATTTTATAAAATAAAAATATTTTTTTAACATTTTTTACCTTTTTGTATTGCCTAATTGATTTCTGATTACTTAGCGCTTTAGAAATTTACAAAGGTTCTTGAAGTTTTAGGTACTCTAATTTTATTTGTTTTGAATGAATACAATTTCTTTTTTAATAAATAAAGAAGTGTGTTATACTCAGGCTTCGAATTGAAAAAAATCGTTTTTTCAACATTTTAAAATTGTAAAAATAATTGGATATACAGCTGTTACCCTAAAGATGAAGTTGATTCGTATTATAAAAGTATTCCGTTGCGTCATCTTTTTTGCATGCATCCTGTAGTCATATAAAATAGCGAGCTGTCCTTTTGCGTAATGTCTCCATGTTATTGTGTCCTCTCTCCCGGCACGACCTTTTAATTTCCCGGGCACATTCCCACTCGGCGTGCCATATTAAAATGTAACAATTTATCGCTTAGAGCGTGACCATAATGTCGTGATGCAGCCGCAAACATGGACCGCTTGGCGCTGCTGGTAATCGAGGGACCGGGATTCTTAATTTGAAATATTCCGCAATGCAAAATGGCGGATAGTCGTGAAAGAAATGTCATTTCAGCAAGAGCTATTAGCCTACCGTAATTAATTTTACTCATTGACGTGGCGTTTTAGGCAGTGCGCTGTGCGAATGCTTCACAACTATTTTATTATGTACATACATATATGTAATACAACTAAAACAATCGATGTTGCTTTTTATTCAACTATTTGTAACGTTGTTTACTTTTTAACGGTAGTTCAATATCTACATATAATATAATCTACATTGTGTTTTTAAATCAATAGTCGAACTATTCTCATAAAAATCACAATAAACTTTTTCTTAAATTGATCGCTAAGAAGAAGCCGTTTTTTATTAACTTATCTCCGTTAAAAATATTGTGTCAGATTTTTAAACTGAAAACCCGTGTTATAATATACAAAAAAATTTTACCAGATCAATTATTGTGGAACTGTTTCATAAAAAAATATATATTTTTCAAATTAATAACAAAATATTGTCATTACAGCTAATTTTAATGCGCCAAATACTTTAAAGTTGAATGATCATACGAGAAAAACTTGATGAGAATTTTTAGTATTGTAAGTCACTTGAGATAAACTCGAGGTGAATTGACATCACAAACACCCATGTCTTAGGTCTCAAATTTTAGAGAAAGCTCTAACCAACTAGACCACAGCGGGTGACGAATCATCATTATTTTATTAACAAATAACTAAACAATTGACTTACATGTGTTTCACATTAGCATGGTATTTGTTCCACGTTTCACAAGTGTTTTAAATAATCATATATTTTTTCAATTGGTATAAAATATTATAATGTTTATTATGCTTAGGAAAATTAAATATATCGTATTTTTACCGATCATTCTACAACGATGAGATTTATATAAATGTAAAGTATTGCTTTTAACTTCTAATCTGGAATAATTTTAGTCAAACTTTATAGTATCTGGTTGTAGCATTGATAAGCTTCCATTTTGCGGTCAATAGTTGGAATACCTAGAAATACATTAGCATATAATGATTTTAGAATCGATGTATAATTTTGTACTTGTAGTAGTAATATCTTCAACGCTTTCGATCAGACCCTCTAGAGACAGAAGATTCTGTGCAATGCGCATGTACGTCTGTGTGCACAACATATTTTGCACACGCCACGAGCCGGCCCTGATTAAATACACTTTAATTTAGTATACTGTATTAAAAAATATATTCTTATAATATAATTGAGAAAAATGTATTTTCACTCAAAGTGGCTAACACGTTCTTTGATGTATTTTTTTCCCCGTATCCTTAGTCGAAACATATGTCCACCAACCATACGACTCCTCTAAGATTTTCTGTCCCTCCACCTTGTTAATACATATATTTATTTTTTACGAATGATTGGTAAATGATCTTAACATGCTTAAATATAATAACACATTATTAAACGGATCCAAATGATACGAAAGAAAGTATTTATATAATGCAAATACAATTCACATAAAGTGCGTAGTTAGCGATATAGACGATTTTTTAATAAGTGAATATTTTGTAACTTTAAAAAAAAGTTATACCTATGTATCATCATTTAAAAAAAAAACACGTCATTAGATTGACAAATAAATACGATTCGATTTTGTATCATACATAGGTTTTGTGCAGCATAAAGGAAACAGAGTTTTTCAATTTTTGAGAATCCTAAATCCCTAGTAGCCTAACTTAAAAAAATATACGATAAAATTAAACTAAAAAACTAGCTCAGACTTTTTTATTTTATATCAATTCTTTTTGTGAAACGACTAGTTCTTTAATTTGAAGTTACATCATTAATATTAAATAATTATTATTGATCATCTAATGACGGAAGGCTACAAATTTTCTCATTATGTTATGTGACATAATTAATCATACAGTCTCCCAGTTTGTCGACTACTTACTTCACTAACTCTAGAATGAGGACAAAGCAAGCAAAACTTACTTCCAGTAGCTATGTTAACACAGGGCAGTAGTAGCGAAATAATGTTGTACCAAAATGAGTCATTTAATATTAGTACGCTATCGTTTTATTCTCGTCAACTTTTTTAATACGATTTTAAATTAAAGGTAGGTTACACTGGCAATATGCAGTTTATTTATTTATATTTGAAAATAATAAATTAACATTAGAATGGTTCAAATAATGTACATTCACACAAGTTTTGTTCAAGTATACGGATGTACTTGAGCTGACGTTTAATAAATAAATGTATCGTGTTTATATAAGAAATAAATGTACCACGAAGTTAAAAGCTGTTGATAGTGACATTGATTAACTTCATTAATGATTTGATTTCATTAACGATCAATTAGCTGGCGAAATATTTATTTCAGCAAAAAAGTCTTGGAAGCTTTCTGGAATTAATTGCAACTATTGTTAAAAGGAACAAAATAAATGGTCAGACTTAAAATATTTTTTTGATCAAAATTCAAATAAACTTTTGGTCTGAATAAAATTCAATTTTTGGTCAGAATAAAAATTTTAACGGTCAGAGTAAAAATATTATACGTTTAGATTTTATAACCATTTTGGTTAGGTTAGGTTAGGTTTTTTTAAAATTCCTCCTAAATTATGACCATTTAATATAAATTCGGACCAATGTAATATAAATTCAGACCAATGTGATAAAAATTATGACCGAAACTGTATTAAATTCAGACCGGTTAAATACAAGCCATTGTTATAATGTTTTAACATGGGAATGCCTACATTTTAAAATTAAATCAGTAAAGTGAAAAGACCAAGTGAAAATAATAATCTAATGTTTGCGTCAAGCCTGAAAATTGAATGATATATAATAAGATAATATTTATTTTTGGCTAGTTGCCAAGATTTTTCAGCATTATTAAATAAATACGAATGAATAGAAAACAGGATAAAATAAAATCATTGGTTGAATTGGTATTTACTGAGTAGAATTCCATTGTAATAGGGTAAAAATAGCAGGGTATTTAGTTCTACAGTTTTTATTATATTAGTCAAAAGCTATTTCGGCGTGCGCCATCGTCAGAATTATGCACTTACATTTGCTCAGCTATATATACTGGCTTAAAAGAGATACACAATACATCTTGTTATTCACTCTAACATCCTAATTCATATAACAATTGAGAGTATTACTTGCAAGCCCAGCTCATTCCAAAGTTGTTAAAACATGAATGTAATTTAGAAGATAAAGATAAATTTTGAAAGTATTTTTAGAAATTAGTCTCAAATATGGCTTAAAAACATTCAAATTATCATTCCAAAGTAATGTAAGACTTAAAATACTTTTAAAATGTGCATTGTTTTTCAAAATGAGATTTCAAGTTTCATTTTTAACCATTTTGAAATAAGCCGTGTTTGCAAGTAATATCCTTGATGGCATGACATTTATTAAATATGACTTTAGTGTTTCGAAGAACGCTGATAAATATGGATTTTTTCAAATTAAATAGGGATAAATTAAACTGTTATTTATTATTACAAGCTATATTTCTGGTACGTTTACTGTAGAAGATCTCTTGTTTTAAGATTGTTTAACGGACATCATTGGACTACAATTCCTAGTTGATATTCCAAAACTAATAAGTGATGAGAGCGCAAGGAGATAAGTCAATCCGGTTTGCAACGGACTCTCCTTCCACGCTTCGTTTGTTTGTGCGAATGAACTGAACAGTACGCGAACTCCAAAATGTATTTTACCCGATACAAATGGTGTTTTTAATAGAGATGTGCAATACAACATTCCAAATTAGTTATGATAAGAAGATGATAAGTTTTTATTATACGTTATATGAACAATAAAACGTAATATTTAAATATGCCGCCTGTGTGGTCGAGTGGTCAACGTTGTCGGCTTCGGCTACGGAAGGCCCGGGTTCAAATCCCGGTACGGAAAGTTTTATAAATTGATTTTTCAATCGATTTATGAATTTCTGTTCAAAGGCATGGATGAATGTGATGTCTTGGATTCCCCCTTCTCACCCATCCTATCCTATGAACAGGGCGTATCGAGAGCAATTAGCTTACCACTAATCCTGCCCTAGCCCTATCCTTCTATCCTTACTCTCTTTGGAAAAAGAAAGGTTGAGCAACTGAGTAACAAGCAGTTCTCGTAGAAAACACTACGGTTGAGATAAACTCCATTAGGAGTCCATATGCCAAACATTGGGAGCAGACATGGTTTGAAAAAAAAATATTATTTGTATCATATATTGTAAAAAAAACGACCAATTATCGTTGGTTTACGGTCAGAAAATCTCAAGCCAAAAAACCAAGATTTCAGATAATTGACTTTTTCGAATACACAATATCGTAGACGAGGTAAATAAATTAACAACTATTATTAGAAAATTTAAAAAATAATCTGGCATTACAGCTAATGCCAATGCGCCAAATATTTTTAAGTTTATACATCATCACGAGAAAAACTCGACGAGAATTTATTGTAAGTCACTCGAGATCAACTCGAGGTAAATTGACATAACAACCACCGACGTCTTAGGTCCCAAATTCAAATTGAAAAATCTAAATTTGACATTGACTTTACCGGGAACCGGGCCCAGACTCACATGCTCGGTAGAGCAAGCTCTAAGCAACTAGGCCACGTCGGGCTCATCGTTTATTAAGGCTAAAATCTAAAAGCGATAAAATATTTATCATAAGCTTCTGCCAATAATAACTACTAGCGAAAGTCACTCAGCTCATATTGTTTGTTTAATTATGGAAATAAATAAATTTAATATAAATGACTTATTCTAACTGACGATAGAGCGAGCTTAAATGTATCGATCTGCATTTATAACTTAAATATCCAATTTTCGACAATGTTTTTTGACAGTATACCGACAATAGTACATTTGTACTTGTAATCAATCATTTATTTCTAACAGAATCCAATAATGCCTTATATGTGGAAAATCTAAGATTTAAGATGATATCAAAAATATGAATCTAGGTTTTGTAGGTTTAATAGAATGACGTTTATAGAGCGAAAAAACGTTATTTTAGGCTGCACTATTAAACTGTAAAAGTTATTCAATGAAAAAAACTATTTTTTGTTATTGATCGGAAATATAATTCCAGATTTTAAGTGACACACATTTTGAAAATATGAAAAATTCAATCGAATAACTGCGTTTTTTTTTCATTTAATTTGTTAAATTACAATGTCAAATGTATATTTGCATCAACTGTAGGTTATGAAATAGATTTTTAGCATATCTTTATATATATTAAAAAAACAGTGAGAGAAACAGTGGGTGAAATTAAGCTACTTGGGTAGAGTTTCAGAAAAGATTTCAAGGAAATTCAACAAAAACCTTTTTAATATCACTTTTTATTTTTCTTTTAACTTGCAACGCATTTTAGTAAATTCTAATGATAAATTTAATATTCTTAACCAAAGTGGCATTTATTTAACTGATTGCGATTCTTGTGGAGCCAGGTATATTGGTCAAACGGAAAGAGCTTTTAATATCAGATTTAAAGAACATCTAGCCTGCTCCCGTAAAGGGAATGAATTATCTTCATTTAGGAACCATTTGTTCCTAAATAAGCATACATTTGATATCTCTAAAAACTTTAAAATCTTGCATGTCAACAATAAATCTTTAAAACTTGATTAACAAGAGATCTTAGAAATAAATAGACATAAATTCTTACCTAACTCTAATTTATTAAACGAACAGGTTGTATTTGCATCAACACCTTTGTTATATCCGTTTCATTAATTTAATTCTAACCTATGTTAACTGCTCTTCTATATTATTTATATGTTTTTAAAATTTATTTCTTTTGTAAGAATTGATATAGTTTTTAAAAATGTCTTTTTCAGAATCTTCATTACTGCTGATTTTGTTGAAGTACATCATTACTTGGAAGCGAGAAAAACCCCAAATCATCATTAAGATATTTACTTTAGTAATGTAAAGTTTCACTTTGCTTAAAAATTTCCCAAATTTTAATTGTGTTTATAATTGACATCGTTTGCCACTTAGATTTATTATTCTTTGATGATGATTTTTTAAATTGTTATGGGTGTTAAGCATTTTAATTTTGTGTAATTATAATGTAATTTGTTAATCCTTCAATTTGTTAATAGTTACTTACACCTTGTTATTTCAATTTAAATTTGTAAAAATATCACTGTTTTTATATATTTTTCTTATCAGTTGATAATGCTCGCGATGAGCGAAACCGGTCCTGATCTAATAAATTTTATGTGGAAAAAGTACTAAAAATCTTTTATTATTTTTATTATAATGCCTTTCCACCAAGTATTGACAGTGAACACCTTAAAATTGAACTTTATATATATGTTTAACATTTTTCTTTCTTAAAACTGTAGTCAAAGTTTTCATCGAAATAAATAGTAATTAACTTTTTAAAAGCCGAATACCTTTACTGTCTTGGGGAAACTTAGTTATTTTGCTGTAGCTCACGAGTAAAAACCATTGTTTATCAAATATAATGATTCAATTTGTAAATGTGATATTTTTTACCAAATTTATTGATCGAGAGTGTTATGATTAGTATGTATTGAGATTATGCAAAGTAACCGTATGAGCCCAACTCTAATGTCTTGCATTACAATACAACGTAATGCTTTACTTCGGCTTCAGAGACTTTGTTGTGATGCGGTTTGCTTTGGATTTTATATGCTGCTCGAGTTGAAGCTATTGTTATGGTCTGCTTGTTTGAATATTTGAATTCGGAATTGAAGAATATTCAAATGTAGCGAAACAAATGAAGCTAGTTTTTATGTCACAAATAACTTTACAATTGTGTTCAGCTGGTATCAATTTGAACTTTATAGCGATCAATATTCAGGTACGTTTTACATCTCAGATGAAAACATATATTATTTATAATGAAATTAAGTTTTTTTTATTCCACTGGAAGTGTTGACAAGTTGACTAAGTGTTACCTGATTTATCTATTTGGGAAAGAACTGCCAGTATGAAAGTGCCTTTAAAAGTAAGAAAATCATGTGTCATTAATCCAGTCATTCGCTGAGTTATATTTGGTTAGGTTTTGTGTATACCGATAAGGGGAGTCTGGGTACAATACCCGGCAACGTAAATGTCAAATTTATAATTTTTCAATTTTAATTTGGGATCCAAAACGTGGATTATGGTGGTGTCAATTCACATCGAGTTTACTTTTTATGATCTTTATATTTAAAAATATTTGGCGCATCGGCATTAGCTGTAATGCCAAATATTTAAAAAATGTATTTAGTATGTAAAAAACACTATTAACACTCATTGGACATTGGACTCATTTATAATTTTAATATCGAAACACAGGCGGGAAAAACGTGTTTTGATGGTTTTTGACCATATGCAAATTATGAATTATACACAACCTTGAAGTGCAAGGAGACTTCTTAACTGGTGTTTAATTGACATAATCTAATATGAATTAAATAATTTGTCTAGGAAAAACCTTTATTTCAGTGGTTTTTCTTGGTTTTTAATTTATTACAAAGTCATCTTTTTCAAGCATAAAAGCTAAATTTAGATACTAATTCGGCATTTGTAGCTTGAATCCTTTTGATCGGACGTGTATCAAGTTTGATATATTGTAATTATCGAAAAAAACTGTTTCGAAAAAACTCCACAGTCGATTAAAAATGTATTTCTAAAAAACTTGTTAACTGGAAAAAAATGCTCTTTCTCGTCTAGAACGGTACAACTTGACCATCATTGTGTACATTATAATTTAGCACCAGACTTATGATATATTATTTTATACCAATTATAAAATAAAAATGTCACATTATAATGTACTCTCAGTATTAAATGTCAGCTAGAGCGCCGCTACAAATTTGAACACAAGAGGACATCGTCGAGCGTCGGCGACGCAACGACGCAGTACTCAGGTGACAATGAGCAGTTCCGGTTCCACCGGATGACACCGGGGTGACCCTCTAATCTCTGCCCCACATTCTCTTGTTTCCTCTACAACAAAGTACTCTATGTAATGATATAGTGCAACGAAATAGACAATGGGAGATGTGAATGTTTATAAAATAAACGTTTCTGTAAACACTATATATATTCACTATTTTAAATTTTCAATTTTGAAAACAATTTTTGTAACCCTATTTCTATAGCTATTTATTTAATTTTGTATTTAAAAACAAAAAACAAATAAATGATAAATTTAAAAGAAATTTGCTTATTAAATAATATTATATAATATTAATTAATTGATTGGATTGTTAGAAAAAGCGATATGGTATTCATTCTCACTTGAACTATAACGTATAATATAATTCTACTTGAAAAATAAGATTGAACAATGGATTAGACCAGACGTGGGGAACCTGCGGCCTTTTGGCTACTCTGGTGCAGCCTTCTGGCCAATTCAGTAATTTTGTAAATTTATGTAAATTCGTAAACTCCTGACATATTCTGACCGTAAATTCCTGTTTCCGGCCAAAAATTCTCTAGTCAATGTTTACTGCGGCCTTTTTTCGAATCGGAAAAATTAATGCGGCTTTTAGAGAAGAAAAGATTCCCCACCCCTGGGCTAGACTAACTAACACTTCTCGTTGAAATAGCGATAACTTTGCTTTTTAGTAAAAATGCTCTCATGGTAGTTTTGACAACGGGCAAAGTAGCAAGCACAATGAAGTTTTTTTCCAGGTTTTTTTTACCACTATATTATATTTCTTGTTGATGATTTTATTCATTGAATCAAAATAATATTTGAAATTATATAAAACATGAATGAAAGAATTGAGAAAAAAAATTGACAAAGTTACCGCCGAAGCAGGCACAAATATTCCTATTTGTAGATAAGAATTCAAAAAAATCTAACTTTTCAAATACCTTGACATTTTTAAAACCATAATGTTTGATTAATATATATTACATAATGTTAGCAGAAAAACAGGAAAATTATTATTATTTACCGAAGATAATTTAAATTGATTACGGATATAAAGTATTTATAAACGTAAATAAAACCAATCTCTATGAAATATATTTCATTGAAAAGTTGTTAAATTTTAACGCTTTGTGCTATAGACTAGTTGTTTTGTTCTCAAAACATCTCGGCTGCACTATGGATACCTTATCCTATCCATCTCAATCCTTGCCAGTAGCAATACCAGGTGACGTTAAGATGTCGTATGTTTGCTATTGCAACATATAATTTGTTTTGTGTTTGCCGGGAATCCCCGAGGATCAACGTAATTGTGATGGATGCAGGCGGATGAGGCATGATGAAGTGCTTTAGTATGAAACGGTATTGCCATAGTGTAATATTACACGGTATTTTTCTAGCTTAGAAATATTGTTAATACAACTTTTCCGTGGGCCATAAAAGTTTTTTGCTTTTGTTTGTGTCGTAGGTTTGACAATTTTCTTTAATGTGTATAAATGAGACTAAAGGAAAATGTAACCGGCACTTTTTTGGAATATAATAAGTATCATAATTTAAATAATCATTTTTCTACTTTCTTTAATATTAAATCGACCTGGTGGATCACTTCAAAAATTCTAAATTACAAATCTTAACCTTTAAATGCATATACGAAAAGTACAAACATTCGTTTAGGCTTTTTCGCAAAACAGAAATAGATTTTACCTTTTATTCTTATACTCAATGGGAAAATACATATTTTTTATTTATATTGTTTCAATGGATGCCTTTACGTATTAAACCATTAAAAATGTAGTATTGTTATTGAAATTATTGTACTGCAGTTATTGTCATTGACAATTTTCAGGCATTCTCACAAACTTTGTTTGCAGCATCATGTGACATACTGACATAACATGATTTATCATTCAACCGGCCACGCTAGAAAAACTTTATAGTCAAAAGTATAGTTCTAGAACAAAAGTTCTAGTTATGAACTAGCTGACTAATATAGTCAGAACATTGCTTATGTCAAATCATTTTTTTTCTGAAACGTACGGACCAAAAAAATGTGTTTTTATTTTTTTGGTGACATAAGAAAGAACAGAATAACTTACTTGAAGTATTTATTCTCATAATTACTAATCCCGATTTGAAAGTAAAAATTTAGTAGGACGTGTAAATTATATTTATATAATTATTTATAGCTTTATGATTCCAAGAGTAAATATAATAATCAAATTTCCAGAATCTTTTATGTCTTGAAAGATGATATCATATTGTTTAAATATTATATTGTTATATGTCGAGAGAGTGATTGACTTATATCTCTTTTATGATTTATCAAGGGATGTTAATTTTATGAACATTGCTTTGAAATCTTTTGAAATTTTGACGAGAGAATTATGAATAACGCCAGAGAGTATATTGTTATATTATAGAATTTCTTAGAAATTATGAACAAGACATGTAATATTGTAACATTGTATTTAACCTAACAAAGGATTTTATCAAAGAAACACTGCTAAAATTGAACGGAAGCTTATGAAATAAAAGTTTCGTATCAGAAAAAGCTCGCGCTGGAATTTCAATTGAAACAATGCTCCCAATTATAGTGCAAATTTGTTGAAATATTCCTGTTGCGTCTCGTGTCCCTAGACGCCTGCCAGTTGCCAGTTGCCTGTTAGGAGTTGCCAGCAAACTCTACTTTTCCGTCGTCCGCATTAAAATATTCTAATAACAAAAAGATGTTCAAACTGTTTGCCTTACAAATGATTACGCATTGTATTTACACACTCATACTCATTTTTAAGTTGAAACTACTTTCGATGGTTTTGGCGGTAACTTTGTGGAATTTCATTTTAATAGAAAATTTAAATTAACTTTGATTATTCCACGTATTGTGTTACTAACTGTGACACGTGTTTCGCCTCTTTCTACTATACTTTCTACGAAACTACTTTATTTTAAATGATAATATGATGATGCGCTTTATTTAGTTGTAATCTCAAAAACAGTCCCAAATCTATGGATTTTTTACCCATGTCCGCTCTCAATGTGGAGCATATGGCATCCTTATGGAGGTATCTCAACAGAAGTTTTTTTTCTAGGACAACTGTTTGTTACTCAGTCGCTCAACCTCACTTTTTCAAAGTAAGTAGTAGGGAAAAAGTATAAGGCTAGAACAGGATTAGTGGTTGACTAATCGCTATCGCTTCAGCCAGTTATTTAAGGATCAGAAGGATGGGAGGATTGGAAATAATGATAATAAACCCAGTCTCCGATCACAAATTCACTGTGATCTGACCGGGAATCGAACCCAGACCTGCATGATCGGTAGAGCAAGCTCTAACCAACTGGGCTACAGCAGCTGACAAAATATGTAATAGACGGTAATTTTTTTATTTGTACTTCTAATTTAATATCTAAATCAATGCACGTACATCAACAATCCAAAAGAGCATGATTTTAATAATAATACATAACGCATTATATTTGTACAATTTTCAGATCCGCATTTTATTAATTCATTCATGTCTTTGGCAAACAAATTTTGGCGTCGCTTTCCTAGTCGTTACATTACCAACATTCAAAGTAAACCGAGCAATAAGGAAATGTTGTTCAAATCCAGAATAAATATAAGTTCTCGGTATTAAAAACGCAACCTTGCTAGGAAGTGGAGATATCACATCGTGTCAACTTATACAAATTAAAGTAAGTATTCTTTATTATTATTATTATTATCTTAGTCTGAGAAATCCTGATCTAATAGCATTAGGAAAAAAGTTTGCTCAGCAAGAATGGTTGAAGAGTTTAAGTGGATTTTTCTGTTCCCTTTACTTGTTGTGACGGGACAAGCAAAAAAGATGGCGATTTAATTTGCATATTATTCAGCAAGTTGTGTTTAATTTTAAAAGTTCACGAAGAATTATAGTTGCGAAGGGAGTACGTACTCGCTAGGGGATGGCACTTTTATTTTGCTTGTTTTTGAGGAAAGTTTCTTCAAGCAAATCGCTCGCTTCTTTGCTTATAAAACGGATACTTCTTTAAGTATCGTCGTTATGCATAAATGTTTCTTAACAATCATTCGTCGAAACTTTACAACAAATATTTCCTGAACTATAAGATTCATAAAAACTATGGAAATGATTACATCATATAATTTAAACAGTATTTTATTTCATTATTTATTTCTACATGTAAAATACATTTATTTTAGTGACTTTTATGAGTTTTTTTTCATTCGATTTTTTTTCAAATTCCTTAAGAAGAAAAAATATTTAATTAAATCGTAAATTAACAACGATCGCATCAGAATTGGAAATTAATTGAAATAAATAAAGTAGTTAAATTTTTAAATAAATAATGCTTATATACAATGGTTATGAAATGTAACAAAAGTTGAAAAATTTCGAATCGACGAGACTTATTAATACAATAAAGTTCCCTCCCACAATTTTTCAGCAAGAGCATGTTTTAAATTGTTTAGTGTCAATGGTTGGTAATGAGAAATTATATTAAAAACTATTGCATCCTTTTTATTGAGAAATGAAACGGGTTCTTATTCAAATAAACACATGTGGAATTAGCATTTTTATAAATTCAAATAGAAAAGATCGATGTTGTATTAATTATAATGCGGTAGATTGTCTATTATTATTTTTTTTATCATATTTTTTTTTTTTAGAAGCAATCGTCTCTGTTATAAAGTGGAAGTACCTACGTCGATTTATTGACCTATTTAAGGATTTTTTTGTCAAAACCATCGATACTATTAATATAAAATTTATTTTTTGCATTGGATGAGTTACTTGTAAATTGTGGTACGTTGACATTGCTAGTGGAATATAAAACACATTAATGTAATATTAAAAAATAATTTTAGAGTTACCACCAAATCTGAAATATGATCAATACAATGTGTGCATTCCTTTACAACCATAACATCTACTTTATGCGATCGTTAATTCCAGACTCATTTTTTAAATTTCAAGAAGTTTTTTTTACAAAGATTGACTTTTTATGTGATACTTTTATCCATTCCCTACGAGAAAAAAAGTGCTCAAATAGATGGCTGTTGAAATGATATAGTACAGACGTTCTCAATGATAGACAATGTGATGACACACGGAACATACTTTATACTTAAAAATGTTATCTAACAATTTTCAGAATAACAGAATAACAAAAAGCTTCCATTGAAATACAATTAATAAACATGTCACGCTAGCTCAGTAAATAATAGAATTTTAGCCCGAGACTGATGAAATAAAATCAGTGCAATAATTTGTAGCATAACAGGCTGGGAAATATTCACACTATTATCCTTTAGAAAGAATTTTCGAAGCCACAGTGTTTTCTTGGTGAAGGCTTTCTTAGTGCACTGGGAGAGGCAATCACTTACTTACATCTGTTCCCGGGTGGCCTGATGCAATTTCTTTCCTAAACCAACAAGAAATACGCTCATCGGATAAACCCCGTGAGCTCGCGATATCTTCTGGAAGTTGGCACCTGTTTATTTTTGTGACATATTTGAAACATTCTTTATCGTAACATTAAAACATCAATATTTTGACAGAGGATTTGTTTCTATAATAATATTGCACTTTGCATAGTTATCGTATTAATATTTCCGACCAAAAAAAGAACTTTCATTCATCAGAATAGTGAATATAGAAATCACATAAAAGAATTAAGGCGGACTTACTTGAAATCATTTTATCCTACATTTTTGAACAAAAGTTTTTATGCTTGAGATACTGGAAAGTGAAATTATGGCTTGTATTTAATGTGTACAGACCCATTATATTGAACTTTTGGTCAGTAAATAAATAAATTGTCAAGAAATATTATAAAAAAGTCAATAATTAAATTTAACAGTCTGTAATTAATGTAAACTATCAACGAAAGCACTTTTAATTGATTGAATATGTTTGTGTTATAATAGAAATCGACTTAAATTTGAATCGTTCAAACTATGTACATTCTCACACATTTTGTCACTAACGACCCGGGTTTCGCCTTTCGGCATCTTCAGGCGTTCAAGTGCACGGATAAACTTGAACTGTCGCTTAGTAAATGAAAGTTTCGTGTTTATATAAGAAATAAATGTATCATTGAGTTTAAAGCCATTGCTGGCGAAAAGGATAAGCTCATGGGAATGCTCACAGATTTGAGTAGTAAGTAGTTTCAAGAATTATATTTATTTGTTTGTCGGCAAAGATTTTATGATTATATTTATATAGGGTATAGAAGTGGAGATCCCGGTAGGCTTAATATTTCATTTAAAATCGGAAGACTATGCGATTTTGCTCTATTTATTTCCAAAATTTCCTGGAAAAGGAGTTTATGACTGTCCGTATTTGGGTGTAACATGTTTATCCCTTGTTCCTGATTGAACACGTGTCCTTCCAAAATTAAGTGATAAGCAAAAGTAGACGTGTCTTTTTTCAATCTAAAGGCTGCTATATGTTCTAAAACTCGGTGTTTAGTGTCCTTTCTGTTTTACCGATATTTTTTTTTTATAAATAATCTAATAATAAAATAATCATAAAACCTTTGCCGACAAACAAATAAATATAATTCTTGACACTACTTACTACTCAAATTTGTGGGCATTCCCATGAGCTTATTCTTTTCGCCAGAAATGGCGTTAATTAATATTGAAATTTCACCAAGCACCTTTAGTCGAAATCTTAAATTGATTTAACATGTAATGCACATAATTAACAAATAAAACATGTTTTTAAAACTGTGCTTATATTTTAATAACTGACCGTGTATTTATAGTAACTGACCATTTTTTATTTTTTACTGACCGTTTTATGAATTAATTACTGACCATTTCATAAATATTTACTGAGAGTTAGAGGAATTACATGACAATCTAATAATATTTTTCCTTTTTGTTACTATGTCGCATTAGTTTGTTTTCAATGATCGGTAAGGGATGAATAATTAAGCTTTAATTTACGGCTTAAGAAAAATCACATCCCTAATCTCAAAAGTTTAATAAAATACCAAAAATTTCCTTTAAAACCGTTTCCAAGTGTTTGCCTTAGTTACTTTGTAAATAATAAAAAACAAAATGACTAATATCATTTCCAAAAAAAAATTTTAATCCACTTGGATTTATTATTTTTTACGGCGTAACAGATGAGAAAATAAAAAGTCTAAATTAAGGCTTTTCAGTCTTATATTAAATTTTGAAGTATTAGCTTTATATCAGTTAATCTTTTAATGTTTACAGTGATATTATAATTATTCAAATGCGTACGAATGGACCTTAGTTATATAATAAAAGTAACCTACATTTTTTTTATTTTTTACACTACTGAAATTAAGTCTCATTTTCCCAACAGGTACGCATTAACTTTCAAATTCTTTTTGTGTACAGCAGCTTTCACGTTAATATTTTCTAATTTAGTATACGCGGATGAAACAACGTTGCGGATCGAGCCCCGGCCGACAATTTATGTTTGCGACCATCTCGCGAATGGGGCTGGAATGTACAGGGGTGGTGAAATTAAATCGCAGTATGGTATCTGGTCGAACATTCAGCGTCGATAATAATTTTGAAAAAAAATGTTTAATGATAATTGTGCATAATTATGCAAAAAGCGAAAAGTACACGCAAATCAAATTTACGGTGCTATTCTTTTTTAACCGATTTAAATACTTTTTGCAATATGTAGTTAATGTAGAAACAAATCAATTGATAAAATAGTGAGGTCACTGTATGCTAATCGAATATAACGTATTCAACATAAACATTACCATTGTGACGTATCTGTAATGTTTTAATATTTATTTTTTTATTAAAGGCAGGCTTTTTAAATCGATATGTTAGATTACTTTTTTCTCTTAATATGGACTGCCTGATTTCTTCACACGATCAATTTTAATAACAACTACGATTCGCAATCATTTTATAGATTAAATTGTCTAAACTTTAATTTAGAATCAAAGAATAAATATCTTTTATTTTGATCAGTGCAATTTTAAAAAAATCGATTCTAATCAAATTAAAATTTGAAATAATAAATCAATAATACAATAAGAAACTTTTTTAATATTGAATAACCTTACGCTTTTAACATTAAATTGGTTATTTTGAGTATTCACGCTTTTATCATTTTTCCCGTTTATTAAACAAATAAACGTTAAAGGTAAAAAAGGATAAAAAAACATGTTCTTATTTATTATCCATTCAAAACATTACAAAACCACCTAAGCTTTTGACTGGAAAACCAAGTAGGACGAAATATATAGTGTTCTCACTCAGTTACAAAACCGGATAGTAGGGTAAAAATAGAAACGTATTTAGTTATACAGTTTTTATATTTATTAGTTGATAGCTATTTTGGTTTTCGTCATCGTCAGAATTAGTTCTGACAATGAATAGTTCTGACGATGACAAAAGCCAAAATAGCTATCAACAACCGTAATAACAATAAAACCGGATAAACTAAAAACTTCATAACAAATTAAAAAAGCCACAATTTTACTAAACATTGTGTAACGCATTAAGTCCAATTTGTTTCGATCATCATATTTTCAATGCGATCATATTATATAAAGTAGAATGTAAACTTCTTAAATGCATATACGTTTTGGAAGCTGCTGGCACTGAAACATAAAACTGCTTCCAAAACTAAATTCAGCAGCCCTGACTACAGATATTAGAGTAAGAATTAGTGTCTACGTACGAAGTACCTACCGGAGTACAGACATTAGCGTAAGAATTAGCGATCCCACCCCAGCATAATGCCCCTCTGTAATTATATCCACGTAGTAATTACACCTACAAATCAGAAGGTACCCCACGCCTTTATTAAACGTCATGCATCACAGTCGTACCTTTGGGCTTTCGTGAGAGACGAAAACATAACGCAAGAATTCATTAGAATGTTATTGTGGATGCCAAGCGTTTTGGCTTTAAATGTTTTTAATTATAAAAATTTCCAGTGTTAAGGGAAAAATTGAATGTGATAGTATATGCGTGGGCTTGTCTTGGAGTAAAATAATAATTCTAGTCACCAAGATTAGACTTAAGTAGAAAAAATAAACCTGTGTAGAGAATGCCTTGTAAATGCTAATTGCAAGTGTCCAGTGAACAGAGCTGTAAAATCTTTCAATTAGGAAAAATAAATAATTGCGATATGTCATTTCTTTCGACGTAATAACAACCAATGTCATTCAGTGATGGAGGTTTAAAATAAATGAAAATATTCACTTCACCAAACCCTTATCAATTTAAAAAGTTTTGGAAAAAATAGTACGTATTGTGTTATATTTGTGTAGTATTAAATACGTTTTACTAAGAAATTCAAGTAATGAATTGTAATCCACCAATAAAAAGGAAATTGAATTTTATTATACAGCATTGCATAAAATTTAACTTTTTAAATTTCAATAGAAAGTTTGCAGTAAAACAAGGAAAAAAGATTTAAAAAAATAAATTATACAATTCAAAATAATTATATTCATATTTGCAGTAGAAAGATATTTAAAAAAACCACCGCTAACACTTTGAATCAATTATTTTCAAGAAAATTGATAAAATTAAATCAACTTATTGTTTAATTTAAGTAACGATTTTTTTTTAATGAAAGTTGCACACCATATTTAAAAAAAACTAAATAATAAAAGATAAAAGATAAAATTAAGACTTTTTAAGCACGCAACCAATTGGAAATAAATTATCCCACTGTCTCTTTTAGCAATATCTTAAGAGTTAGAATACTTTTTTCAACAATTTTAAAGTAAGATTTGAAATTCATGTCAATATTCCTATAAATAAATGAAAAAAAAGTTGAGAATTTTAATGAATGAAAAATAATCTTTCAAAGTGAGTTTTTTTTAAACAAAAAAATACGCACAGATAAATATTAATACTTTTACGAAAACGTGTGTAAATAGAGAAGCAAGTTGGTAAAAAACACGTTAGAGATTGGAGCTTTCGGCAAGCTAGCTGCCGTGATGAAGTAATGTTTTCACGATACTCAGACGTAAAAGTAAAACTTTGTACGAAGCAGGTGGCAATTTTATTTATTCATGTGCGAAAAAACCCTCAGACCATTGAGTAAAGGCTACTATAATACTCCGGGCCGGTCGTAGTAGTATTGTCGCGACAATTGTGGCGTTGTAAATTAAAATGTTTAAGAAAACCTGATTTTCTTGCAAGTTCATTTTATAAGTATGACTTCTCTTATTGCATATCAGACATTTTATTAAAAAAATATTACAATAATTTCTACACGAAACCAAATTTTATTTTTCCTATTTCTTACAAAAATAATGAACATCGATTGAAGCTTAATTGAGTGTAATTATACTGGAAAACGGCTTTACCAAGACGTTCCAAAAATGTTTTAATAAACGTGACTCTAACTATTAAAAGGTTTCAAAATTAAATATGAATTCTTCGTTTTATTTAAGCATCCACCAAAATGCATTTTTTGTATTTTAATTAAACTAAAAAAATTAGTCCATCAAAATACCACGACTGCGATTTTACAGTCTTGGTTTAAACAATTAATAGTGTTTTTGTTTTAACAGCAAGACAATGAATCTTTTTTTTAAGTAGTTTGAAAAAAAAATATTGCGCAATTACTTAAAACTGAATATATATATATATTGCAGATGATGCTTAATTTGTTTCATATAATGAATTCCGTCTTATTAGGAAGTCAATGGCGTGCAGTGTATTTACAAAACTATGTGACACGAACATAACTTCAATGGACGTTAAGAGTGTCCAGAGATACGGAATATCTGTGACCATATTGTTAATTTAGGAAACAAACTATGGAACATAAAGATTGTTTTTTCATGTCCGATTTTAATGTCAGGTACAATTAACAAGAACTGTGTTCTACTAAGTCGTTAAGCTTCTCTGAGAGACTAAAGATATAACGATAAAAATAAGACAGAAAAAATAGTAAGCTAACCACTTTAGCTACGCCTTTTTGTTTTAAGATACGAATCAAAAGGGATATCACAGACATCAATTTTTGAAAGTGTACTGAGATTCAAGCATATTAACTAATTCATCACTTGGCTACAAGTGTAGCGTATTTGTTTGTAATTTATTCAATGTATAACACATATACTATTGAAATGGTTGTGGCGTTGCTATTTTTACCAGTAAGCAATACATCTAGAACTTAAATTATAATCGTTGAAAGAGTTTCTCGAAGCATCTCTTTGCTCGCTTTTTAGAATCTGAGAAGAAAGAATGTCGTAATTTGGTGGGAGCACGATCTGAACGAGTTATAACACTTCTCGGTCACCCCATAGTGCAAAGTCTTGTCGACGGCGGACCCCCTGTCTCTTCCTAATAGAAGAATGAAGAAATTTTACCCTCAATGCAACACCAAAACTGTTACATAATTAGAATCTAACGAGGCTTAAATAATTTATAATGTCTTTTGATGAAATATTTAAAGTAAGTCTAATTTATTATGGGAAGGGTGCTTGATATTAATTACATAAATTTATTCCTATCATATTTACCACTATTGTGTATAAAAAAGATTTTCGGCGGCTAATGGTTCTGTGTGGTCACATTTTGGTTTACATATTCGAGGGATGAAAATTGTTTTTGAATCAAATTAAATATTATATTACACACACTTTACGTTGTCAACATGTGATACTACTTCCCAAAAGTAATTTTTATAGAGCTTTTTAATGGTTAGTATTATACGCTGCTTTATATATAATTTGTTTCTTAATACATTTGTAAGAAACTGTTAACATTTTTATCGTTTTATGCACTTCTTTCAATTTTTTATAACTTGCAAACAAAATTTAAGAAAATATTTCACTACAAAATAATTATCACATTGAAAGTTTTTTTTAAAAAAATAAATGGCTTACACGGAAAGCTTTAAGAAAAATAATCATAAAAAATACTCCCAGATGGGTCGTTTTTATTTTCAAAATTATAATATTTTTTACAATTAATTCCAATTGAAAATAACGCAACCAATATAACTTAATTGAAAATGAAAATATTATCAAATTTAAAAAAAGACGAGTTGAATACAATATGTTATAGTAATATAAAAACAAATAAATGTGAGCCAACCGTTTCAAGGCGACCGGAAAACTTTAAGCTGTTTTGAAAATTTGCATAGTATGAGTGTTAACTTTGCTTCAGCCATAGAAAAAAAATCAGGCTATAAAAACTAATTGGTAATGTAAGGTCTTGATATGGTAGGCTTAGTGGCTTGATAATTTATTCTACCAACCTATTTTTTCGTAAAGCCTCTCTACCTTAATAAATTTAACTTTTTTTTCAGCTCACGAGGGGGTGCGATATTAAATTTTATTATTGTAATAATCCATTGAAACTAATATTCACTAAGTAAAGTAATGCAATATTTTTTCTAAGTGGGTAGTTAATATCTTTTATGGCTTTTCTTATTTTTCGTAAGGCTTCGCTTGTAATATATGGCGATTGAAAGAAATGTTTTTAATCAATAAAAAATACCATTTCCGTGGCCGACTAATAAAGTTTCATGAATAGTTTTGCTTAATTTTGTTTAATTTTGGTAGATGAATTTGCAAAAAGATAGTTTTTTTGATCCCTTGATTGATTTGTCTAACCACCTGCTTCATAGAACCGTAGATTTTATTTTCAGTAAATTAGTTCAATTTAAGAAATTTAAAGTTGCGAAAAAAATGATAATACCCGTGAAAATGCCCTCTACTCATATAGCATTACTAATTACTAACATTGATACATTTAACAAAATACATATTTAAAACAACTCCTGCATACAAATTTCTACAAGATTTACATTTTTGATGATAAGTAACAGTACGTTGAAATAAAAAAGAGGTAACATCAATGGCTTTAAAGCGTGTTAACATATCATTTTTTTATTATATATATAATGTATATTCTTTCAGAAAAATATAGAAACAAATTTTCTGTTAGAATAAAGATTTTTGAAAACAATTTTGAACTTTTGGCGTGAACTGGATGTAAATCAGTTTTCAAAAATATTTTTCCGGGGTAAGAACAGAATGATGTGTCTATAAAAGCAGTGGTTTTCCGTTGACCGGTTTTTGACGCACTGTTCTTAACCTATTTCGGGAACGGGCGCACTTGAGATTTTGGAGAAAAGTGGCGGGCGCAGGCCAGATTAAAAAAAATAATATTTACAAACATAGTATTAAAACGTAGTATATATTTATGTATTAATTTTATTATTGTTCCCTTAACTGCTTTAAAATAACATGGATATGGTTGTATTTTTGTGAATTCAATAAATCTATTAACGGGGTTAAGAACCCCTGGTATACGGGGTGTGTAGTCAGTAATACGTATATTGGACATCCATTAGTTTGGATACAAGCAAATAAATAACTAAAACGCTTATGAGAAGATTTGACCCACGCAGTCGAAGACAAAAAAGTACGTACTTTACAAAGTTTTCAGGATTATTTTTTGATTTTAAACAATCAGCTAAATATCACCAATTTCGAAGAATTTATATGAACATACATGAATTTAATTAATCAACCTTATACAGTATCAATGTTTAATCATTAATCAAATATTATGTACACAATATGTGCCCGAATATGCTAATCATATATCAATCACACCTGGCGTATTGATAAACAGTCCCGTAGGGCGTGTAACGTCACTCTGCGGGGGCTTGTGGACCGCAAGCTGGTGTGTTTAGCCATTGACAAGGACACTCAATGACCTGTGCACACAAGCACTTAATATAGTCATTACCAAAAGACTAAGTATCGTAACTATTGTTGTATAAGATTTTTACCTTAAGATAAATTATATTAGTATTTTTAAAAATATGCTTTCGAACTTAACATTATATTTTTAAAGCGTTAATCTGAAACTGCTTTGTCAACAGCTCCTCTAACCTTCAATTATTGGTATATTCCACCATTACTGTATATTTATCATATTAAATCCCACTACATGATCACCTTTAAAAATGGATAATTAATAAAATATTTAAAAACAAGTATATTTTTTTTCGTTCGGTAATGGATTGTTTAGCACATTTGAGTCGTCTGGTATCAAAAACAGAACTGTTCTAAAACATCATGTATGTTCTTGATACCAGACGAATCATTTTATCTATTTCATAATTACGATAATAATATAATTTTATGTGGAAAAAGTACTAAAAATGTTTTATTATTTTTATTATAATAATATAAGGTTATCTCATAAGTCTTTGCGTATTTTGTGCGTAACTTTAACGAGGTAATAATGTAAAAGTTTTTCCAACGTTCTGAAATACATGGAAACTATTGTTAAATGCATATCTATTATTTAAAAGTCCTTTTATTTCGTTGATCTTGGATCTGTTTTGATAATATACTAATATTCACTTTCGGTCACTTGAGGCCCACTACTCTTATTTAAACTTTGATTTTTTCATTTCAATTTACATTATTAGTATAGAGTATAACAAAAAAAATAATATCAAAAGAATTTTCGTCAATAAATACAAAAGAAAACTGAAAATAGCCTAAGTTTGAATAGAAAAATGTATGAAGACGTGTTTATTAAAAATACGCAAAGACTCTTGCGATAGCCAATTATGTTAATTTTGTATTGCAATTTTGAATTAATATTTGTAAACCTTACTTAACCTATTTATTTTGAATATGAGTTTGAAATTTGTGACTTTATTACAATTGTGGTAAACTGTAAAAAAACAGTCACGAAATAAATACATAATCAAAATAAGCTAGCAGTTTTTTAAGCTCTTGATGAAATGAAATGAAACTACTTAAATGAAAAAAATGAATACGTTTCAAATATTCAAAAGCAATTTGTGCCATTAAGCCTTATAATATTATTTAATGACTGAATAATAGTGCCATTAAATTTTTATCAGAAGCATATTGTAAAGATTGTTAAGAATTTGAATTTTCCTCAAATAAAAGCGAATAGGATGAAATAAGAAAATGTCAGCGATTACGCTCCTAGGAGAGAAAAATAAAATAAAAAATAAGACAAATACATGTAAGAAAGAAAAAATGGGACGTGGAGATTCCAATTTGATACGGATAAAACATTTTCAAGTGACTTACAGTACGAGCGTGTCGTAAAAAAAGTCTCTCTCGAATAATAATAACAATCTACCGAGCAATGGATGCAAGCTTAAAAATATCTGAAAAGCATCATGTGGTTATTGGCGCAAATATTTTTCTGACGTTATTTTAACCAACGTATATTTAAAAAAATATATCTATTAATATTCGACTGTGGAAAGGGAAAAAGACATAACCCACAGTTTTTTCAAAACAGCTTTACACGTTCTATCAAAAGGATGTAAGCTGCAAATGCCGAATTAGTATCTAAATTAAGCTTTTTGTTTGAAAAAAGATGTGCTTGTGAAAATTTAAACCAAGAAAAAAGACTGAAAAAAAGGTTTTTTCCTGTCAATTTCTTAAATTCATATTAGATTATGTCAATTTAGCACCAGCTTAGAAGATTATTTTTTTTACCATGTCCGCTCCCAATATGGAGCATATAGACTCCTAAAGTGGAGTTTATCTCAACAGAAATGTTTCTACGAGAACTGCTTGTTACTCAGTTGCTCAACCTCTCTTTTTCCAAAGAGAGTAGGAATAGAAGGAAAAGGCTAGGACAGGACTAGTGGTTAACTAATCGCTCTCGATACGCCATGTTCATAGGATAGGATGGGTGGGACGGGTAAATTCAAGACATTACATACATCCATGCCTTTGAACAGAGATTCATAAATCGATTGAAAAATCAATTAATAAAACTGCCCGTACTGAGATTCAAACCCGTGCCCTCCGTAGCGGTAGCCAACGATGTTGACCACTCGACCACACAGGCGGCGATTTGCTTAGAAGATTTTGTGCACTTTAAGGTTGTGTTTATTTTTAAATTTGCATATGGCCGAAAATCATCATTTTTACAATATTTTCCTTAAGTACAATCGCGTCTGTACTTGGTGTTTTGGTGGATTGCATATTGCAATTTGCTAAAACTGAGTTTAATTCACTTTTGCGATACCTTAAGATGCGTAGAATATTACAACGCATCTAAATTTTTCTTTCTAAAATACCACTTGGCACACTTCACCTCTAATGAGCCCATATAATACAGTATATGACCCATTCAGATTAAAGTGAGCCAATTAGTAAAATGGTGAAACTTTTCTTTTGGACTTTTAAGTACAATTTCGTTTTTTCTTATTTTTTTTGTGGATTACAGTATGTATTTACAAAACTCATATCACTTTTACTATACTTTCAGACAGTGTTTTTTTTTTCCTTAACCTTTTTTTCGTCTAGAACGAATGCTGGTTTTTGCAACATTAAGTGAGCTGTAAAATATTAATAGTTATACGTACATACATATACCAAATAATATGATTGATTTAGGCCTCACATAAAATCTGAATGGGTCACAAATTGAGTATCGCAATATTGCAATTAAACAATATTTTAATGCATCAATTTTTTTTTTCTCAAATACTTCTCTCTTTTGCTTTACTTTATCAGGAGCTCATATAAATGTACAGCTCTTTTTTGGTGTTGAATATTGATAATTCGTTTGATAAATTACAGATATCAATAAGATTGAAAAGTTCGCGAATCAATACTGCGGGGATATTGCAGGGATGTAAGGTGAGAAAGCACTGAGAGAATATGCATAAACGGCTCTTGCTCCTCTTATTGCGGGAGTGTTATCAAAACTATTTCCATATTTTCTAAGAAAAAAGTACGAACCAACAGAAGGGATTTATCAAACCAAACGAAAGCATTACCCTCGCAAGTGTGTCTACATTGAATGAACATTAGTAAAACTTGGTTTGCCTTTTGAAACTTTACAATCTCAAAGTTTTTACTGCTCGATCTCGTCTCGCTGGGAATTTATACATTTGAATATAATATCAAGCAGTTTTGAAAGAAATGTGCTTAGAAACTGTGAGTGCTTGGTAAAGAATCAGTCAGACAAAGTTGAGATGAGACAGCGAAGATATTCAATGCCTTTATTTTGATAGGCCAAATATTTAAATCATATACGGCAATATTTGTTTTTTGAAACCATAAATTGAATTTTATGTTATGTTAATCTTCGACGAATTAACAGTTCACTTAAGTATCTGAAAACAAAATATTATTCATTTTATAATGGTTAATTAAGAAGCATTATTTTGCGAATAATTTGACATACAATTATCACAATTTTGGTAATAATATATTAAATTTGAATCGTTCAAACTATGTACATTCTCACAGATTTTGTCACTAACCGTTAGTGACAAAATCTGTGAGAATGTACATAGTTTGAACGATTCAAATTTAATATTGAAATTCCACCAAGCACCTTCAGTCGAAATCTTAAATTATAATAATATATTATTTTAAATACTACTTTTAAATAAAAGGTAAAGAATAAATTTAGTAAAGTTTTCGGAAAGTAATTAATAGTTACGAAACATTTTTTTTTTTTTTAAATAGGATGAATTTGATCCCATTGAGATTTATCTACCTAATGTAAATAATTGATTTTTCATTACTATCAATCTTTGCATATTTTACTACCTTTTTTTTTGAAATTTATCGTTTAAGAGTCAGAATATTTTTTTCGTAATTCTTGCGATGTTATGTCTGATGATACTTCTCACGCTTCGTAACACAAGTGAAATAATAACAATGTTATAAATTTCATTTTAAAAAAAATGCAATTTATTTCACGTATAAAAAAATACTTATTCAATATGTTTAACAAAGAATTTATACATATATATTGAATTAAGAAATCAAAATGAATATTTAAAAAAAGTTTAAATACTTTATATTCGAAGTATTTATTGAGGTACGTTTTCACCATTTCAATTGTTTGAAAGAGAAGCTATACTTCAAACTTATTAAATCAAGAAAAAAATAAAGACTTTTAAACTAGGTTGCAGTTGAATATGTTATTTGTGTAGCAAAAGCATTCATTAAATTAAAGCACACAGTAAAAGTAACGAATGGGTGGACTGTTTTCTGACCTCGCACGATAATGTATTTCTGTATAATTTTATTGGAAAGCTTTCATTCTGCTTTTTAATTTAATACAAATGATATTCAAATATAAAAAAAAACTTATGTTTACTATAAATTATCAACTGTTCAAAGTTGGTCCTGACTTAATAATATAAAAAAAGAATAAGTACATACACACAAATGAGTATTTTTTGTTGAACATAATGCAAGTATTGACCGTGAACATCCCAGACGTGATAAATTATCCAATTAATCAGAAAACTATGCGCTTTTTATTCGAGTATATTGTATTTTTAACACTCAATTTGAATAAGAAGTGAGGTTGAGCGACTGAGTAACGAACTGTTCTCGTAGAAAAAAACTTCTGTTGAGATACCTCCATTAGGAGGCCATATGTTCCACATTGGGAGCGGGCATGGATTAAAAAAATGTGTTTAAATGAGATGATTACATACTATATTGTTTATTAAATTCTTAAATGGCATGGAAATTATTGACAAAAGAAAACTAGTAATCAATTTTGAGTTACTAAATAAAATCGATTTTATTAAGAATTTCAATTGGGATATTTAAATATTTATTTCGCTGTAAAGGATTTATTTTAACAATAGATTTAAATTTATGCATGGCTATCGCATAAATATAGGTCTATTATGTTTGTCTCTTGACTCAGCTTATCACTTACCATGCCCAACGAATGTGGGCAATTCAGATAATGATTATCAAGCCACTAGTGTTTTACTTACTTAATCATTTCTCATTTCCCAAGTCGATGGTTTGTTAAGGTATTAACTATTAAATTTATTTATATTTATATAATTGCATACATCAATGAATAATTTGAAATAAACTCAGCTAGTAAAACATACATACACTCGTGGCAAAGACTTTTACTGTTAATCTCAAAAATGAAATATAATTATAAATACTCTTTGTTGTTCTTTCTCTGAAACTCGATTCTTTGAATTTAAATTTTAAGCTTTTAACAGCAAAAGTGATGGAACTAAAGGTCCTAGGTAACATAAGATCAATTCATTTATTTAGTTTTCTTTTTCTAAGCTATGTTAGTTATTTTTAGCAGTGTTCATTTTTTTAAATTATCATGCACGTAATTAAAAATAGTCGTACAAACAATATCACAAAGTAGCTTTAAGATTTTAATTGGTTTTTAGAATTTTTAAAAGAAAATTAGTTTTCTTTTCGAAAATCGCCAATAACGACGCAGTAAAAGTTCCCCGACGAAAAAGCTCGGCTGAAGCACAAGATCGCTTAAAAGCTGGTAATATTATTATAAAGAAAAATGCGGTCACGTTGTACGAAGCTTTCGGATTTATCACTTAATATTATTGCTAGCAAATTCAATTACATTTACTGCCGAGAATAAAAACCGCATAAGTGCTGTTTTCGACAATATTTACGGTAAGAGAGGGAGAATCATTTAGCAAACAGAATACCATATTAAAAACACTTTGTACTTGTTTAATCTAATTACTCCTGTGTTGGAGAAACAATTCTGATGTGAAATTATTTTTTACCGTTTTAGTGTGAACTGAAATAATTTCGGCGTTGTGTTATGTGATTAACCAATATAAATTATAATTATAATTATAAATAACCTATAAATAAAATTTATTTTAATAATACATACTATAAAAAAACATTCTTTGGATATTTTAACACAAAGTACAAGACTTTAAGCCGTCACCACTCACGTGTTTTTCGCTAAATTTTATTTATCCCTTAGCTGCTGTATAAAAAGTAAGTTTGTACCTAGCACGCCGGCTATAATTTGCAATTATTAATTTAATTAGTTATTGACGGAATAACTCGTCTCTGGCGTGTTGACGAGATATCCCGTCTGTGGTAGCCATTCAGATAACAACGTTCAGATAAATAAATAAATGTAATAACCCTATGTAAGAGTAATAAAAGTATCAACAACTTGTTTTTAACATAAAAAAAATACTCTTGTGACTTCATTTCTCTTCGATTTAATTTTTAATCGTAAAGTAAATATCTTAAATACTCTAAATTTATGTTTTAATTGTGATTTTAAATTGTAAATACCTACGGTACTAACGATTTATTAATTAAATATTATGTAATTAATACCTAATCATTATTTGGTGGTCTTAATATCAAAATAATAAAGAGTGGTGCAAAAAAATGTTTAAAACCGCAAAAAGATCAATAATTTTTAATACGTAATTACAAAATAATTTATCGTGTAATTCGAATGTTTGCAATATAAGGAAGAACAGCTTTTTATTATTATGAGCCAGATAACATAGAAACTTGTCGCATTTCGTATTAATACTTGCTGGGGTTGTTTTCGATGTCGCAAAATATTCAGTAATCCCATTCATAAGAGAAATAAAGCTCTGCAATAATTAAACCACACATAAGATGAATGATGACTGCCTACAAAAAGTATACATAAATATGTCTGAATACACGGTAGATAGGTTCCTGAGAAAAACGTGTAAATCGAAATTGTATATTTTTTAATGTAAAACCGTTTAAATCAAAAAGTACACGAAAAACGCATAATTTGTGTGTTTTCTAAAATACATAAAAAACAAAATTATTAAAAAGTATAAACATACGTATTCTTCTATTAATTAAATACAGGTAAAGCTTATAGAGTAACAAAAAAATGTAATCCAAAAGATTCATTAAAAAAATATTGCAACGGTTGGTGAAGTTTTTATCATTCATCACTATCACAAATCACTGTGACTTGACTTGATGACTTGCTGTAAAAGTATGCTTCTTTTCAGATGAAGAAGAGGATGGTATCTTCTATTTTAATATTTCATGAATCCACATTTTTGTAATAGCATTGGTATCAATTGGCATCCGTTTTTGAGTTTGGTCCTCTATCCAAATCATTAATGCCTTCTCCATGTTTTCCATAGCAATATCTCTGATATATGAAGTTGTGCTCGTACTCGTAATGCCAGCTTCTACACTCATTCTTATTGAGTTTTCATTTTTTCTAATGGTTCTTATTGTAGCTTTATTCATTCTATATAATCTAGCAACATCTATAACTCTTTCTCCATTTTGTAAAAGATCCAATATTTTTATTTTTCTGCTAACGAAATATCTTTTCTTTTTACTTCTTGTGACATAATAAGGCTACAAATATTATTCAAGATATAAAACACGTAATTAAAAATTATTGACTCGTTTTTTACTTACGAATATGAAGAATTAAAATTTTCAAGTTAACTTTTTAAAACCGTGTAAAAGCGAAAACGTGTTACAAAAGTTTATTTAAAGTGATCAGTACTGCTTTAGCTAATGACGAGAATTATCAACTGATTATCAACATTATCGATATTTTTTCATGAGCGAGCCCGTTCCTGATTATTTAAAATTAAACTGTAATTATTACAAATCAATATTTTATTTTTTTAATATAATGAATGCCTTTCCACCAAGTATTGACAGCGAGCACCTTTAAAGTGATAACGTTTAAAATATTAAAGTATTTAGTTTTACAATTTTACAAAAAAAAAATTGTAGAACTAAATATTTTGATATTTTTAACCTTATTAAACTGAAGTGCTATCAAGTAAATACCAATTCAATCAACCTAAAAGTGTCCAACTGAATAGCTAAAATTATTTATCTAGGTTGGTAAGCTATCCAAATATAAAGAAGATGAAATATCAATGTCAGTAACTCATCCTTCCTTCTTTCAGGGAGAATTGAAACAAAAGAATGTCGTACAAAGATAAATAAATATATTTTTTAGTAATAATTATCATTTATACTTTATTACTAAAGCCTCGTTTAGACTAGAGCAAGAATATTGACCGAGTGAACAACTAAATTCTCATATTTTTTTTAGTAATTCAATTTATTTTAACGTGCGATTCATTTGATTCAACAACTCGTCAAGCGTTTGTATAAACACGTCAAAAATTGTCTTTCTGGTGATGGGGGTGTTTTCTCGACCAAGGAAATAAAAACGGTTTCTATTCACTAGCTATTTAAACCACTCATTTTATCGAGCTCACTGTCTCGGCTGCGTAATCGATTAGTCTAAATGAGGCATAAGTCGCATAGAAAAAAAAATGTCGAGATACTTCCACTAAGAAACCAAATGCTCTATCTTGGAAGAAGTCATGGATTACAACTGCTTAAACTTTTGATACAAATTCATAAATTTACATAATTTCAATTAATGGGGTTGTACAGCGTTACTGCTTGGCTACAGCGATTCAAACATATTCATAATTGCACATATTCTATATTTTTATGGCTAATTACCGTAAGATTAATTTAACGTTAAAATGGAATAAATCTGTATTGAAAATTTTTGAACAAAGAATCAAAAAACGAATTGTTTTTGCTCATTTAAAAATACTCTTGAAAGCAAGCCAACTTATTACAATTGATTATCTTGAATATTTTTTCTAAATATTCTTAATAAAGTGAAACCTTGTAGATGGACTTATAATCGTTCAGATATACGATATTTACTGAAAATAAGACAGACATATCGGCATATTGTAACTCTCGTTTGGCATGTCAGCGTATATGTAAATACATTAGACTTTTGCTGGATTCAATTGTTTTTATAGCCCGACATTTGGAGCTGCTCTCTACTTAAGTCAACAATATTTGTCCCTCCATTCCATCGGCTGAGATTTATTAAAACTCTGTAGGCTCCAAACAGAGCTCTACGTCGCTGGGTGGCGCCATCTGTCTCTCACTATACTTCTAGTCTTCTATTTTCAAATAAAATTACTGTCGCGCTTTATGTATGGTAAATTTTGTAACGGTCAAAGCTTCAAAGAATTGCAGCAGCTGGTTTTAAGGGTACATATTATTGTTACAGTCTGTATTATCGAAACTTGATAGTATTTTACGAAGAAGAAGGTGAAATTTAATAAAAAAACATATCAAAGTAAAGATACTGACGTTATCGAATTCTTAGTTCATCTAACACAAATGGAAATCGTTAGTAAAAATAGTTTGATCAGCACTAAAAAGACACTAAAATTGTTTCATAAGACATTATCGTCACCTTAGCGATGTATATTTTTAATTAATAATATAATTCGAAATGATTAATAATGTCATTCTCTTTAAAACGAAAAATTAAAACAATCATTAATTCATACTAATATAGACTTAAAATAAATTTTTTTTGTTATAATTAAAATATAATGTGATGATCAGAACCAGTTACGCTTATTACATAGAATTGTAAAATTATTACAAAAAACCGCCAAGAATTGACGGTAAATACCATTTAAATAATTAGGAAGAATAACTTATAATAATTATTTGACAATAAAAAAATTAGGGCTAGGTGATTGTCTAGACAGCGTTTGAAATTACAAAATGATGATCGGCATTTAAAAACAAACTTTCAAATCTGTCTCTGCCGCGTCACCAAAGTTTTAACTTTTAAAATTGTCTGCCCGGAGAGCTTTTCCCCGGCTGACAGCTTTCGAAAATGGATGACTCATTCGCAACCGTGACGAGCGAGCCTAAGTAAATATTTTGTCGCCATATTGTTAGACGTATAATCCTTATTGCGAATGCTAAGCCCCTTTGCGATGTAAATGAATTTATCAAGAATTGCTCCAGCTGACCGAAAAATTGGATTGATAATGTAAATTGTAAATCGTGGACCCAGTAACACTGTGCCATATTTCTAGCTCAGATATTATAATTTAAGCACAGTTAAAAGCGGCTTAAATTTTATACAATAACGAAGGTTTTGTTCTAAGAAAAGGCTATTAACAGCTTTTTCAGTATACCATTTAAAAATTATTATAAAATAATGTTTAATAAATTTGTTAGTCCACTTACGTTACAAAATTGTGACACGTGCTTCGCCTTATTTCGAAAAAAAATACAAATAAAAAATCGGAAGGCTTAGAAATAAATTAAAAATTGCTTTTAATTTGTATGTTATAAATAAACGGTTATTGTATAATATATTTTTTTTTCTACTGGGGGGAAGCAAGATACAATAATTTAAAATACTGTCAAATTCACATATAATGTTAATTATGTATAAGCAAATATTTTAATAGTAGAAAAAGAGTGAATTGGCGATTTGCACATATTCCAAAAGCATGTGTATATTCTTTTTACAAACATTTAATCGAATTTGATTATTTAATAATAATGTTCATATAGTCAAATGATAAACGTTTCAATGTTTTATCTTACGTTATTGCGTAGTCTAGAGTTCGAGTCCCTGAGTGGAATCTTTCATATGTTTACATTTTTTAATTTAATTCAAAAACATTTCTGTGTTTTTATCATTATCCGTTTATCTAAATCCAATTACTTGAATAGAATTTTAGGAGAGTTATTTACTTACTTTTGATAATCCACTAACAAAAATAGCATCGATCGACTTGCAGCTACTTATTTTTAAATAACTTCTATGAGATACTAAATAGTAGATATTATAATTATAACAAGTCCAAGAGAAACTCAATATGAGAGAGTGCTAGTATGGCTTTTAAATTTATTCTTACTTTCTGTCAAATAAAAATCACCGTTATTTAAAATTTACAGAATATATTATTGTAATAAATATGTAACTAATTCAAAAGAAAAAACGCTCACACAGTTTATGGAACGCAATATTTTGAGTAATTGCGAATAATTAATTTAATAATTTCCATGGACCATTACAAAAACTAACGATTTCTCATGTGGTCTTACAATTTGCGCATTTTTTGTGAAAACTTAACCGATCCTAATTACTATATAGGCAAGATTTTGCTATGCATGTGTTGGTTTGCGCTGACCCATGTATTGCAAACCTTTTTTTAAATGCCGAGTGGTGGCAATAAGCTGTCTTACATTAGACATGAAATATTTCACAAAAAATTGACTCATTACCTATCTATGGATTGATAGATTGTGATACGTGTATAATTATTGTTTGATAGCTTTTTTTAATTTGGTGGCACAGTGTTGTTTGAAACAATGAGTTTCAGTGTACAAACGGCTTATTATTATATTGAGAAAAACAAAATACTGTTGTACTTGTTTACATTTTTTTTTTAGAAAATCAAACCATGAAAACATTTCGAAAATATTCTACAATTTTTTAAGGGCATCTCCTATTTTGTCAAACTATGTAGAAAGTCGGTAAGTTCGATGATTGCAGAACATGTACGAAACATTTAAGTTCATTATTTCTTATAATTAAATATCTTTACACGAAAATTAACATTAATTCATATTAAATGTATAGTTATACTGAAACGAGTTCTCATTGAAATCAAGTACGTCATAGGTAATTATGTTTTTTAATATATCACCGTTTTAGTTCATATACCGATGGTTGTCTATCACAGATGTAGCAGAAGGTTCAGATGTTGATAAATGAATTCAGCGGCGGTCTAGTACAACTTTTGGTCGCATATTGTCGCTACATTAATCCTTAGTCACCACACTCCACTTACTCCAAGTCCTGGTCCTCCACCCACTACTTACTCTTGGCCAAGTCCTTGCTGCCTTGAGTGCAATTTACCAGAGGGCATGCATTATGCTGCTACATTTGGATTGGGTGCATAAATGAATGTAGAAAAGACAGATTGCGGAAATGGTTGGAATCACTGAACATGGCGCTTTTTTCACGATACCAGTTTTACACATATTTTAAAAGTTGTAATCGTAATTCTACCAAGAAAATTATATACAAATATTTTAGACGGTTTGTAGAAATATAATACCGTTGGTATACTGGCAGAAGGCATCAAGTCAAAAAACGGCTGTTTTGAATTATTAATACAGATAGATAGATTTTAAAACGCTGTATCATTTGAAATAAAAACAACTGTAGCCATCACGTATTGAGTATTTTAATATACATTAAGTCAATTCATATATAAGTTATTTTGGTAAAAAAAATATCAATAACATAACACTTTTAAATTCGTGAATATAATTCACAATCATTATGTAATTTTATGAAGTGCTTAAAACGATAAGTATTAGTCATAATGCATAAAAGAGATGTTAAAAATTCATGATTATCGAAAATAACGATTATGTCAAAACAATGCTTTTTTACTTTTCGCCTTCTGTCGCCCACGATACATTTAAAATATTTATTATCATATTTTAAAATACAATTTGTATTCATAACGTATATTTAATACTTATTAAAATAAGTTTTCTTAAAGAAATGTGAAAAGCTATTAATGTATTCTTTTATTAATATGTTTAAATTTGGCTGTACGATTTTTTTTATTATCCAATTCAACAATTGATAGCGTTATACAAATAATCAATATCAGAAGTCATGCTTTTACATGTGCAAGTTGATATAACTACCTTTGAGAACTATTTTTTACTAAATATTAACCTGACAGAGTATTAACCGATAAACTATGTTTAATAACATTGTATAACTTTAATTAAATGTTTGAATAATTAATCTTTGCTAATTAATACAGTGGAATAATATGTATGTATCCGTGAGTAAACGTATTTTACTTTGTATGAATAAAAAGGGTCATTATTTACTACAATGTCAATCACAAAAAAAAAGTTGATCGTATCATTCCGTCATCAATTTCAATTGATATGTAACGAAGTGCCCTAAATCGATTTTATGTACAGTTTTTAGTGTTCAATTTGGGGTTTTCTGTCGGTGGTATTTCGATATTAAAATATAAAACTATAGTATTAGTGTTTAGCCCTGCCATAAACACTCCCCGATTGATGACTCAATGGAGCATTCAATAAAAATGCGATAAACCGATCGTAACGCAATGGAGAAGATATTGGGTTAGTTTATGGGTGGCCATTATGGACAGGTATTGGCAGATTACCGACCCTGTTTATACCACCAAGTAATAACGACATTTTTATAGCTCTCTATGGGCGAAATAAGTTAACTTAGAATGCACGCTGGAGAGAGAATACATTTTATACTATTTTATTTCAAACGCAGCACTTGAGATTGATGTTCGTCCTCTTCTGAGCTTTCAACAACGTTTCTTATACATTTAATAAGCTCTTCTTTATTTTAGAATTTATACTCAAACACTATAAAGGTCAAAAATTTATGATAACATCAATCTGAAGATAAATATTTCACAACGAAATATTTATATTTAAAAATAATGAAGTAAATATTAAAGAACTGATAATCAATATTTTTTGATAAATTGAAACCATTTTCGAGGTATTGACAAAAAACAATATTTTTTTTTTTTTGATTTCTACTTTTTCTGTTTTTTTTTCCAATTGGTGAATTTTCAAATTTGAATCGTTTACAGAAGTGTTGTCACTAACGACTCCGATTCCGTCTTTTAGCATCTACATGCGTTCAAGTGTACAGACGAACTTGAACTGACAGTTAGTAAATGAATTTATCGTGTTTATGTAAGAAATAAACGTATCACTAAGTTTAAAGGCTTTGCTGACGAAAAGGATTAACCCATGGGAATGCCTATAGGTTTGAATGGTGAGTACTTTATATTTAATTTTGTTTCTTGGATTTTTTTATGATTATATTTATTTACATATAGGGTAGGCTAGTATAAGAGTGAATCTTTAATTTTTTGGGAATCTAAATTTATTATGACGAAACAATTCTTTTTTACATATGTTTATGTGGTATGTCTGAAGATGCTTCTTCGAAATGAAGACAAAAAACATGTCATAGTTTAATGAACAACCTGTGGCATAACAAAAATATATTTAATGCTTATTCTACGTATTGTCCTTCATTGAAACGATTAAAAAACATTCCGATTTATTATTTATGAAATTTATTTAATAATCTTGCGATGATTGTAGACGAATGAATTAAAATATCACTGAATTATTTCTGTTGTTTTATTTGAAAATTGGTTTTCGTATTTCATAAATTTATGTCCTATTTGAAAAAATATAACGTTTCTATTAAGTATACTCTAGCGCGAGATATATATTTATCAAATTTAAAATAAAAATAAGTTATATCAATTTCATAGCCCATTTCAAAGAATGTATTATTTTTGTTGAGAGATATTTCGTTGTTATGGTGTTCCGTCCTCTCTCTGCTAGATATAATAATAAAATTTACATAATGATATTGTCGCGTCACGGAGCTAACTTTATGTGCCCCTACCCCCATTCTCCATACGTAGGTACTATTTACTACCAACCTTATCTGAAGGCTTGCTTTACACCTGCCAATTGATTTGATGTTTCATCTACTCTGAGCGTTAACATACAAAATGTAAATAATAATTTTATCTAGTATTAACAAATTCCATGGAATTGTAACGTTGATCAAAAATCATTAGCTTATTCTTTATTAAAGAAAATGAAACTATAAACTATTTTTTAAATCTCACTAAGCACATTAATTTGAAGGTGCATACATATCGACCGTGGAAAGGAAAAAGGACGTAACCCACACAAAGAAAATTTTGCAAGAGGTACAAAAAAACGTGTTTTGATGATTTTAGAACATATAATATACAAATTATGAAATATCCACCAAATTGAAGTGAACGGAGAGTTCTAAGCTGGTGTTTAATTGACATTATCTAATATTTATTTAAGAAATCGTTTGGAAAAATCTTTTTTTCAGTCATTTTCTTGGTTTCATTTTTCACAAGCTTATCTTTTTTCAAACTTAAAAGCTAGATTTAGATACTAATTCGGTATTTACAGCTAACATCCTTTTGATAGAACGTGTATCAAGTTAGATACATTGTGTTTATCTAAAAAAAGTTTTTTTCAAAAAAACTGTGGGTTACGTAACGTTTTATTTTCCTTTCCACAGTCGATATCTATTTAAATGCATTGAAAGTATGTATGTATGTTTGTATGGATGTAACTATGTCATATATAATATAAAAGAAAAAAAAATTCACGTTTATAATGGACATAATATGTCTGGATAAAAATTTTATTGGAAAAATTAAACGAAGACAAGGCTTTTTAAGCATATAAATGACTTCAGCTTGGGTATTGAAAATTTATTTCAGTGACGGTTTTCTTAGTCATGAGTAAAAATTAGATATAAATTTTTACATGTTGTTTTTCCTCCATCATTCGGTGTATTTAAATAAGCCAACATTTTAATAGAAAATTTAAATTAACTTTGATTATTCCACGTATTGTGTAACTAACTGTGACACGTGTTTCGCCTCTTTCAGAGGCATCTTCAGACTTACTATCGCAAAGTTTGCTTAAGTAATGAAGCAAGATTGATTCTAACATTTTAAAATTATAAAATTACAAATTGTAATTTTATAATTTTAAAATGTTAGAATCAATCTTGCTTCATTACTTAAGCAAACTTTGCGATAGTAAGTCTGAAGATGCCTCTGAAAGAGGCGAAACACGTGTCACAGTTAGTTACACAATACGTGGAATAATCAAAGTTAATTTAAATTTTCTATTAAAATGAACTTCCACAAAGTTACCGCCGAAACCATCGAAAGTATTAAGCCAACATTTCATTGCAGATTTCTACAACGCTATTGACAAAAAAATAGTTTACCACCTTCTAAAAGAAGAGTTGCACAAATAAGCCAATTTAGGTTTCGTGTTGTTTTAAAATGATCACAATAGTCAGCTTTAAAAAATACGACTAAGTAAACATTAAAAGAAATAAATTATTATACTAGCAATGTAATAATAGAAATAAAAAAAACACAGAGGTTGGTTTAACTACCGTTTTTTATATAATGAAACCCATTTAAAGATGTCATTAATATAAGTGTTAAAATGTAAAGCTAAGATCAAATAATTTTTTTTTTCACTTGTGTCATTAAAACTAATCACATATTAATATTTAAATCAACTCTTTAACACATTATATTTTTTAGGTTTCATACTATCTTTGATTTTTAATAATCTACATATTTCTGGCAAAACATTTTAGTACGTAAGAGGAATAAAAAAAAAATATTTAATTCATAAAGCGAATTCTAAAACCTTATAATCAATTAAAAATAGCTTAAAGCGGTATCTTTTTTTTTGTGAAATAATTTTTAATATTTATTTTAGTACTTATCACTTTAATTTTGTATTCTGTTGAATGTATTTTTTTAATAGAATAAACTCTACTTAAGTACATTTTTTTATTTCAATTAGAGTATTTCCAGTTAAATAAACAAGTTTTGTCATGTTAAAATAGAACGTTATTTGATTATTCTTGAATGAAAATTCGCGGAAGTTGTTAGGAGAAAATTAAATTCAATTGAAAGCTATACTGATTTTAATTTGTTCCGAGTATCAAGTGCTTGGTGTTTCTATAAATTTTAATGCTTCTCTAATTCTTACAAAACAAAGGTCAATTTCAGAAAATAATTGGAAATATATGTATATTATAATATTACAGAACAACGAATTCTGAAAACAGAAACAGTGAAAAGATCATATATTATTGTAATAAAAATATAATGGTTACCTGATGACAAATGAATATTTCTTTTTCAATAAGCGAGTTAATTTTATTCGATCCCAAGTACTTCGTTAAGTTAAATACGTTTAAAAATTATCAACATCCAAATTATGCACTCAAATTTTTAATTCACATGCTTTATAACCGCCACCCCTAACTTATAAGTATATTTAATAATACAAGGGTTTGTATAAACACTTAGAGTGGAAATATTTTGTTGAGTAAAATCAGACGTGGCTTTCTCGTGACACTAATATAAAATTAATATAGCGTAATTTTTTTTGGTTGAAATAATACAATTTATATGAACGCTTTGAAAACAAATATAATAGTAAAACGTGTAGACAAAATCCTAATGTTTCTGTTTGATATTCAAAACATCTACATATCAAAAACGTCTAACTAGTTGAAATTTGTGTATCACATTTATTAATTAAATCTAGTATTATTGTTTCTGAGTAGTGATACACGTTTTCTTACCAACGCAGATTGTTCACAAAGATATGTGGCCAGGAATATTCAACATTCACATTGTTTGATTTTTCACCAATCCAACCGCAATCAAAACGTCAAATTTATAAATTGAAACTTAAATTTATTCATCAATGTTATTAATTTTTGTAATATGAACCTCAAATGAACGCCTTATAAGCATTCTTTTTTTTGTAGTTGACTTGCGGGTTGCTGTTCCGCGTAGACAGAGCTTCAAGTCAATAGGGCCCGTTAGCTTCAAAGATATTAAAGTTTCCTTCATCGCTTATATGTTGGTCATTTTCATTCCTTTACCATCGATGCTGACGGAAGGGCGTGGTCGCTACAGAGGTGAGCAATCCTTGTTGAAGCCAGTTCACGGAAACACCATATGTATTCATTTGCAAAACACATTATATCGACCTCCCCACATACATGTACACATGCGCATACATACATATATATATATATGTACACATACAATACACATGGAAATCATTTTCTTGATACGGTTTTAGTTTTAGACTAAATATAAAATCTATGGTGGTTCGTCGGGCAGAACTGCTCTAAAAGATAGTATGAATTGACTTTACACGGAACCTGTCATTTATAAACCGAAGCTTAGAGACATCTTTATAACATTGCTAATCACTAAAAAAAATGTAAAAACAAGCTTTACGCTAAGCTGCTATGATTAAGCTTGGTAATCCCTGCGTTAGGGGAGATATTTGTTTGCTATATAATCAGCAATGAGATGGTTTCGCGAACGTCTCGATCCCGTCGGTGTCAATTTAGATTTGAATGCTATTTGAATTTAAATGAATCAAACCGAGCTTTTGGTATACCAAATCTAGCCGGCTCGTATATTTTAAGAAAGATTTAAAACACATTTTTATTTATAGACTCAAAATACCACGTCGCTTTAAGTGACACCAATAAGCAAGTATTTTACGAGGCTAGACATTATTTTGTGTCTTGAGAGAAGAGAAAAATTTAAATTCGTTTTTGGTGTATTATTTCGCTACATAGATAAGTGAAATAATTACGTCAATGTAAATGACGAATGAATAATCATTACGGATGATGTGGAATTGAAATTGACAATAATTGGTTATGGTGAAATTATATTTACAATTCTTATTGAATTTAAGTAATGTCATGCTGAGGTATTGGCGGATCCAGAAATTGTCCCAGGAGGGGGCCATTCAATATGAAAATAAACATGATACATAAATAATACATTATAATAAAATATAAGTATCTATATAAAAATAGTCAATACATAATTAAATATGTAATCTATCGAACATAGTAAAATAAACCCATTTCACAATAAAGTTTAAATAAACTAGAAAAATGGAAAATAAATTCTCCTCAGGAGGGGGCCATGGCCCTCATGGCCTCCCCCTTGGATTCGCCATTGTCCTGAGGTTTCACATGTTTACTTAATATACCTAGTATAAGTGTAATTTCTAATTTTCTAATGTTTGATTTTCAAAATACTAAATAAATTAAATTTGATAAATTTGTTATTCCACTTGAGGGTCTTGGTATCCAATCACATAATATCCATGTTTGTTTTTTTTAAAAACATCACTAGATTATATATAAAAAAAGTATTCTGAATATTAAATTTTAATTTAATATGGTGTCTAAGCTCGCATTTTTAAATTCACAATATTATACACTTAAGTAATACTTTTCACTTTTGATAAATATTCCGTATATATGGTATTCTTGTGTTTGAAATTATATCAAAACTAGATATTTGGAGATTATGATTTATGATACAAATCACCACACTTGTTGTTTCAGAAATGTGAAACGCGTTTTGCCTCGTTGAGAAACATCTTCATACAGAAAATCGCAAGGCTTCGAATAAACTAAACATTGATTCTTATTCTTAAGTTATAAATTACAAAATAGATGTTGAGGTTTACTCCTTTTACTGGACGAATAGCGTAAGATATCAACATTGATATTACTAATTGCAGTATAATTAATTATATATTGTACGGTAAATGCCAATGGAAGTAAAAATATTTTTTGTTTTACTATACACGATTTCCACTTCAAAAGCTATTGGGACTTGTATTTCTATTATTATAAGCTCTTAGTCTTCTTATTGTTTCAAAGTTTTTACGAAACAAATCATGCTTTAAATCAGCCAAATCTTATAAATAAAAACGTATTTTGAAGTAACTATTTTAATGTTTTTTTTGTGAAAATTTTTCTCGTATAACATATTTAAAATAAATAAATAGTGAGACTTTTATTCATTTAAAGATGTTTGTTAGACAAAACAATCTTAATGAAAAAAAATATGAAATAAGCCTCGACTTAACTTCGATAAATTGTTCACACAAAACAACTTGCACAATACTGTATCAAGTTGCAAGCTGGGTTTAATCCCAGAATTGATGAACAAAACTGAAAACTCAGCTCTGCAACAATTTTGCTTACGTTTCGGTCGTAAAAATAATATCCATTTAAAGCTGCAACCGTTTGTATTTGACACGTTCAGGACTCCGAGTAATAGAAAATATCCGTATTTATGAAAAAACATTGCTGTGAATAAAGTGATTATTTTTCAAAGCAACTTAAAAAGGGTAAACAACTGCCTCAGTGCTTTTGCTTCGTTTTTAAATCCCATCTTCACAAATTAGCAACGGATTTAAAAAAGGAATATTTTATTTGAATTCAGATGTTTTAAAAGATATCAGTAGTATTGTTTTTAAATAGTTTAACATATCTGTACAAAACCTGAAACAATATTATAATATAACAGGGTATTGGATTTGGTTAAACTGAATTGTTTTGCATAATTTTCGACTATATTTTGCATGCTCAATACAAGTTATATGATGACACTTAGACTCGAAAGATAGAAAGATCAAATTATATAAATTCAAGAAAAATTTAAACATAAAAAGATAATATGTTTAAAATAGAGAATATTTCGTATTAATTTATAAAGTTATAATTATAAAAATATACTATTTCCGTTTTTATAGACACTCCAAAAGTTAAAGTCATAAATTATACCTATATAGGCTTAACATATAATTAATGTAGAGTATTTAAGCATAAACCATTTAAAAAAAAGTTATATTTCAAATCAACATCTCAACTCTTTTAGAACATAATGATTTACCTAGTTGTAAGTTTTACCTAGTAGTGTTTTTAAAAAATGCGTAAAGTATACGAAAAATAATGAAAGCATAAAAGACATAACGTCGTATATAAATTATAAAAAAATGCCTATTAAAATGTTTATTCGGGTATTTGACTGAGCAGCGAAGCAGGACGAAAGGTAAAGAACTTTTGCCATTCGTCTAAGAAGCCATTTTTGCTTTTCAGTTTCCCTGTTCCGATAAATGGCAAAATCAAAGACTTTATTTTCCATTTCATGTCTTTGTTGAAATCAATATTTACTAATCAAATGTAAGTCTTCGTATTATTATTTTATACTCAGAAATTAGACTTAAAAATAAACAAAGTTTCCCATATTTTTTGATACAGAGTATTTGATGTTTGACATTACAATATGTCATTTAATGGACGGATTGAGAAGATAAAGTATAAGGTGATTTATATTATTTTTCAATATTTAAAAATTCTTTCTGTGATTCTAAGATTTATGTCAGGTATCTGAAGAAACATAATTGAAATATGTTGACGGTTGGAATGGAAAACTATTGCTGCATAGTCTTGAACGAGTTGATTTAGTAAAGGAGTAATTTTATTCGTCGTAGTGTAGTAGAGTGACGCGAAAAATAGATTGCTCGACTTTTCTGGAACCGTTTCCCGTCGCGGAAGTTCGCCGAGGAATAAAATAGCTGGCGCCATCCATCACGATTAGAATTAAATTAGATCTTTCCGATTTTGTTTGTAGCTTTCACAGAAGAATTCAATTACTGATACACTTGATTTGAAAATAAATAGGTCAGCAATATAACAAATTGTGTGTTACTCTATGTCCAAAAAGTATTCTTCGATATCGATAGCTCACCGGCTATTTGCGCGTAGAAAGGTCAAGTCTTATTGGAATCGTTAGATCGGTTTGTATTGTATTCATTTTTTTCTTTTTTAAATATATCTTGTGAATTTAATTATTTTTTTCTGAATTTAAAATAATGTAAGCCAATAAAACCTGTAATAGTTTCAAACCAACTCTTCATTACCACAACTCTTTGTATTTTTTTGTACTAAAATGTATGCAATGTCATTTTATTATTTATAGTATGAGGTATATTTATGTATTACTATTTATTTGCTGTGGCCCAAGTAATTTAGAAAAAAACTAGCATGTAGTCCATACGGAAAAAAACGGTTGTGTATCGCTTTTTCATGTATTCTAAATTAAATTTTGATAGTGTGAAGACTTTTTCAATAATTTAACTCTCGTGTGTTTTTATTAAATTTTCCATTCAGGTGAATTCAGTGAATTTATCATAACTAGAACATACTTCACAAAGAAAAAAGGTGCACACCATTTATCTGACAAAAATATTTTTTGAATTTTGATGTTTTCTACGTTTAGTTTGTGAAAAAAAAAAATCGGAGCAAACGTATTTCATAATTATTCTTCCCGCAGGCATTTTTTTATATGATTCACTTCCATATCTACCGATAGAATTTATTGAAATACCGAGCCTAGACAACTGACAAAGTAAACCAAAATTGCTTTGTAGTTTTCCAACCCACTGTTTTTCGTTCATTAGTAAAAAATACTATCTACAGCGAACGTATGTTTTGAGAAAAATAATAAAAAAAAACTAATTTTTACCTCAGTATCTTCTTTTAATATTAGTTTATTTATCTTTACCTTAAATAACATGATAATAAAGACAACAAATAATAAAGTTGTTATTTTTCTATCAATTCTCAAAATATGTCATGGCAGTGCTTTTTAATTGGCAATATAAACGTGCATTTCAATTAATTTTTTTATTGAGTTATAGATAATTAATAGAATTTATAAATATTGGACATGTTTATTGTATTGTTTTATGTTTATAACATATTTGAAATTGACATGCATTTAGCAGTCTCTCCCCTGTAAAACAAACGACAAGAATATAAAATAGCAACCAATCATTTTTATTACTGATAATGTGAATAAAAATTTTAAAACATTATTTAGATGTCAAGTAACTATCAACATAAACTTTTACACGAATATCCACTGACAAGTTTTATGTATTGCAGTAAAATAGTCTAATACCGTATTTATATACCATAATTATTTATGAAAAGCTTATAAAATTATATTTACTCAATATATAACTGCATAATCTTACTATAATGAATATTTAATAATTCTGTTCTTAGGTCAATAGGTTTCATTCAATATGTAAGGGTAAGTATTATAGAATTTAAAACGAATGTTTGAAATGCAATAAAAGTTAACACAACAAATGTTTGTTTATTTTTTTTGTGTTATATCATATAATTATCTGATATAATATGATATAATTATTATATGATATAATTATCTTCATTTGGGAACCATTTGTTCCTAAATAATCATACATTTGATATCTCTTAAAACTTTAGAATCCTGCATGTCAACAATAAATCGTTAAAACTTGATAAACAAGAGATCTTAGAAATAAATAGACAAAAATTTTTACCTAACTCTAATTTATTAAACGAACAGGTTGTATTTGCATCATCACCTTTATTATATCCGTTTCATTAATCTAATTCTAACCTATGTTAACTGCTCTTCTATATTATTTATATGTTTTTCAAAATTTATTCCTTTTGTAAGAATTGATATGGTTTTTAAAAATGTCTTTTTCAGAATCTTCATTACTGCCGATTTTGTTGAAGTACATCATTGCTTGGAAACGGGAAAAACACCAAATCATCATTAGGATATTTACTTTAGTAATGTAGTGTTTCACTTTGTGTAAAAATTTCCCAAATTTTAATTGTGTTTATAATTGATATCGTTTGCCACTTAGATTTATTATTCTTTGATGATGAGTTTTTAATTGTTATGGGTGTTAAGCATTTTAATTTTGTGTAATTATAATGTAATTTGCTAATCCTTTAAATTGTTAATAGTTGCTTACACCTTTTTATTTCAATTTAAATTTGTATAAATATCACTGTTTTTGTATTTTTCTTATCAGTTGATAATGCTCGCGATGAGCGAAACCGGTCCTGATCTAATAAATTTTATGTGGAAAAAGTACTAAAAATGTTTTATTATTTTTATTATAAAAACAAATCAAATAATTATTATAGTATATTCACTGATCTAAGTTTGTATCATTCAATCAGAAGATACTCTTCTAAAAAGAAAATTATGTGTGACCCATAGTCATACAAATTCTTCCAAAGACAGACCAATTCAATTTTATTTATAGATAATTTTAAAAAATATGAACACAAATTAAAGGGATACGGTTAAATCTAGCTGTGTGAAATATTATTACTCTGTTTTTGAACGGTTTTTTTTTTTTATGAAATTCCAAATATTGTACACAATTCAAAAAATATACATTTTATTTAAAGCACGTTTGACTTGTTTATAAATTATCCATTGAAATATTTGCAAACATTGGCTTCCGTGAATAAAAGCGCCCAAAATGCGAAACACTTTGAATAAATAAATTTATGAAACGGAATGTTTAGCTCATCGTCCGTAAATTTCAATCACAGTTCAAAAAGTGTCATTCGAGTTTTTATGTTCCGAACGAAAGAAAATAAAACTTTCGAAGACGTTCAACAGCTTCATTTAGAGAGAGGAATGGAAAATAAAGAAAATGTATAAAGAGGCGCAAGTGGAAAAGTTTCTGAATATAAAAGGGAGTCGAGGCGTTTTGCACATTTACTCCGAGGGAAGGAAAGTAACACCCAGAGGAAGCCCTCTGACAAAACTCTGCGACAACCAGGAAGAATTTAGCTACAAGTATATTCGGTACATAAAATTCCATACTGGAAGCGCTTTTACAACTGCAATACTTTGTGCTTCGCTTGGGGATCATTGGCAAATGGGAGTTTTAAAAATCAATGCTGTATACTAAGAACCATACGTTAAGTTAAGTTTAAAGTTGTTATAGGTTGTTTAACATACTAATAATACGGGTTTCTTTCTTACTTTTATTATTTAGTGATCGCTTTAATTAAAATATTAGTTCAATAAAATTCAATAACGTTGATACATTATTCAATTATAAATGAATCACATGTAAAAACTATATTTTGAACATGTTTAACATTAAATTTTAAATTCACAATAATCGAGCAATATTGATATTGATAAGAGTCTATAGCACATATTTACTACATATTTTAAATTATGTTGTCTTAAATTATTGGTACAATATACTAGATTGAACACACTATGGTTACAAATAACGTAATTGGCAATGTTACAATTGTCATTATTGCCATCATGGTTATGACAAACTTGAGATATAGATAAAAATTTAAGAAAATCGTCAAACACAAATTTGATATTTAAAAGATACTATGAAATTAGAAAATATTATTTTGGAGTGTTGCAGAACACTAAATATAATATAAAAATATCATGCAATAGATGCATAGCTTTCCATTTAAATATGTTTTTATTATACCCCTGGAACATTGTCAAGAAAGCAGTACATATGTTTGAATTAACTTTTTCAGAGAAAACCAATTTTCTCTATAGTTTGGTAACTGAAGCACTAGCAAGTAAACGTATAGTTTATATAAAGTTTGTGATATTTTGGTGCGCGCTATAAAATAAATTCTTCTATATTGGAACCAAACCAGCACAAAGTCCACACTGATTTGTTATATTACAATAATTGAATTCCTTAAACCGTCACACGCACTCTGCCCAGCTCGTAAAATAGGCAAAATAGTTCAGAAAAAGGAAAATAGCTGTCCTTTTTGTGACGATATGTGTGCGATAAACTAGCGAGGCACTGGTCCAAAGGACATTCATTTAAGCTGTATTCGTCCTTCAGGGATGAGAGTAAAAGCCTTCTTACAAAATAGCTCCTTCAAACTTGTCGCCCATGTGGCTGGGTGTTTATTCAGGGCAGAGTATACTAGAGTAATGAAAGTTTGTAGAAAAGCTCAAACGGGAAGCTGTCCTTACATATTGGCCTATTTTGATAGGTGATGTATTTCGGCCAATCAATATTTTAATGTTCTGGTTAATCTTTTAGTAAATTCAATTCAGGTAGTTATACAAAAAAAAAATTAAAACAACATTAAATAATTATGATAATACATAAATTATAGCATGGAATGCACTATGTATTGTTGATAATAATATCTTGCTGGTAGTAAAAATACTCAAATCAATGTATATAGGCATATCTTCATGCATACGAAGATTATATATTGTGAAAATTCTTGACAGCGAATAGAATATATGATAAGAGTACCGAAAAGACACTACCAACGAAAAGACTGAAGACTGATTAATAAAACAACATCGTCATAGGATGATGTCAGTTAGAAGAAAAAGAAACTTCCATTTATGATAGTTTTATGATTTTTGATACCACTAGCTTAAAATAAAAAAAATACTGTTTGTAATAAAATTCTGGTAACATCTGATATTTGTATACAATATATTTTTATATGAAAGACAAAAAACGTTCTATTAACGAAAAAATCACCAGCCGTAAAGCTGCATTGATTTCTACGCTGTCACTAAAAAGGAGATTTTTCATTGGCATATTACCGTCTATCATTTATTTTGTTGAATGCTGCTTTCTCTGTAATACTATATGGTTTTTTATTTTTTTATTTGAATTATCAAGATTATTCTAAAAGTTTTGTTTTGTTGTAGTAAAAATTTCTGGAAAAGTATATTAAAGTATTCCAAGAGATTGACAGTACATTAGATTCAATTTCTATCTTATGTTAATTCAGTAACATGAAACGAATGTAAGATATCTATTCATACATTCTTTGAATTCATTCAACTTACAAAAAGAATTTAAAAAATATATATATATTTTAAATATAACCTGTTTGCCAGTGATACCACAAAGAATCTTCATGATGTATTTGAAGATACAGACGTGAAACACATGAAAGTTCTTTCAATATTACCTGCTAGTACAGAAAAGAAAATGTGGCGACGGTGAGTATAAATATTATTATCTTTCGAATGACGGAACTTATAGTATTTTTCAAAGTATCGAAGCCACTATGTTGTAGTTTTGTACCAAACTAAATTCATTTATTCATTATTTTGTTTCATTCGAGATAGTCTATCGACAGATTTTGTTTTACAGAGGAGTATTATTTCATTTTAAATGACGCATAGCAAAAATCCTTAGGTTTCAATAGTGCCGTTAAAGATTTAGGTAAAAATATTATTTTGTATGTAAAATACAAACATAACTAAGAATTTCGTAAAAGCTTTATATTTTTGCAGTAGAGAAGTCTTTGAAAAACTTATATGAAATATTATTATTGTATATGATAGATGAATTTATATGAAACCGATTTAAGTTGTTTAAATTAACCACATTGTTACAATTGAAATGTCAAATTATCAGAAATATATTACAAACACAAATGAAAAGCTTACAACACTTATGTTTTGATATAATAACAAAAAGATTATTTCATTTAATTTTGAGATACTGAAAAAATTACATTATTATATTGAAGAAAGAGCTTTAATCATCAATAGTAATATCTGAATGAATTTTAAGTTCAAATCGATCTTTAAAATCATTAAATATTATCAATTAAGGACACAGACAGGTACAGAAGAATTATGTTTTGATACATATTTTACTGTCACGACATTGTCAGAGCAAATAATTTCATTACAACTATTATGTATTGAAATTTTGATGAACAATATTTCGTGTTCTATTTTTCTTCGATTTATATAAACAAACTGCAATACAAGACTTTAAGTCCAATAAAAAAGACATCTCTCAATGTCAGCATTTCATCTGTATAATCGATTTTTGTGTTAGTCTAGTTTCATCGTTATTGAGTAAACTTGAATCAATCAGTTTTATTTGATATCAATTTTTGTATCAAATTATTGTAAAATTATTTGGTAATTTAATTAAGCCGTTTTATACTCATAACCGAATATTCCATTTATCGACATTTTACTTGCAAATTTTATTCAGTAAATGTAAGATTCTTTCGCAAATGTATTCAGAAACATTGAATACCAAAGAAAACACTCCACTGAATAATTCCGTAGCTACAGTGTTATTGCAAAAATGCATTGATCCAATGGCAGCTGATATAGCGAACACGAGAAGTGCATCTAGCTATCTGGTGACCCCTGGGAATCCCCGCCGGTAATTTCGGATATGGTCGGTTTTAAAATTTCTCGAGAATGCCAGTGCCACAGTAGCAGCATCTCGGGCCAATATTGTCTTCGCTTTGTCTGGGTGTGTGTCTGAGGGAAATATTTTTGCCATTTTTCTGTGCAGTCTAGAGTTTCATGAAATTTTGACGACGAATTTCATTTTGACGATATTTTATTTGAAAAAGAGATCGGTTTTGTTGATGGTGTGTTTTATAGGTATTGAAAATAGTGACACGTTTATTTCAGGGTGATCAAATCGAACCGTACTAGTATTGTATCTAGATTTTTTTTGTATATTTAATTAAATGTTTTAAAAAATCAGGATGGTTTGAAACAAATGACAAATAAAACAATAATTGAATAGTTTTTTCAGAAATACTAAATTTTAAACTATGAATTTTCAATTATTCAAAATGGCTTAAAAGTAAATTTAGTTAAGATTTATTAAATATTGTTGTTAGTTTTTGACGTTTATCGTAGAAATAAACGCAATAATCGGGTACAAATTATTATATCAGACTTCAAGCAAGTTATTAAAAAAAAATCAGACATGTTTTGTGATGACCAATTTGAAGGTGTTTTGGTTGAAGTTATGTCGTCATAAAAGCTTTCAAAAGAGCATTCTTTGCCAAATACAATTATCAATCTAAAATAAATATTGAGACAAAATACTTAAATGAGATATTAACAATAAAATCATGTGTAGTTAAGTGTAAATTTTTAAATTGATGCATAAAAAACAACACATATTAGTCGCATTTTTGTAAAGAATATTCATAATTTATTTACTGTAGTTTTTAATGTAAGCCGAACTTATCTATTTTTTATACCTTTTTTATGAACTCCTTTAAATTTATAGTGAAAATGTTAACGCTGCCTCTTCAAAGCTGTTTCAAAGCGATATTATTAATTTATTGTAATATTTGGATTGATTCATCGTCAAAATTCACCGTGCATGATAATTTGTTTGCATACATCGAGCTCCAACTCTAACTTAAAAATGTTATATTAAAATAAAAATAATCAATTAGAAACCTATTGAATACGAAGCAGCTTGTGGTAGATTTTATTATTATATTATTTTTCAATCTCTATTTTTAAGTGTGATGTTAAAGAACAATTCTCAGTAATATATTCGGACATTAATGGGAGAATTTCGGAAAATCATAACTGTCTTTCTTCTATAGTCCATAAGTCATAATATTCAATTAATAGCTTAGTCCCTAGTCTTATTGGTCTATACATATAGGCTTAAACAAATATCACTATCCCTTAGAGAATTGAAAACATATGTAATGCTGCGTCTGATAGTCAGCATATCGTGCGAAACCATCCGTTTATAATATAAATCACTAGTTTAAAGTAATTAACGCGGGCGGAATAATATACGACGCAAGACAAACGATCTCTCTTTGAATTATTATCTCCTGGGACATTTGTTACATATTATTTACATATATCGAGGTCCTTGCAAGAACAAAAGGACCTTCTTTGCCTTATCTCACCCGTCCTTAGCTCGACATCTCTAAGTTTTGCCAGACTATTTACCCCGAGGCGGATGGGCTTAACACCATTAGCGGTCCTAGGAATGGGGGCTTGTATTTAATTAAATCCTCATATACCCCACAAAGGTTTAAACAACACGGCTAATATTATTGAATACGTCGAGGATTACGTCTAAAATATTTAAAGATTTATTTTCAAGTCGTAATTTGTTAAGGCCATACGCCCTGTTATGAAAGTAGTGGTGATAATGTTTCGATGCCGAAATAATTATTGTGTATTTATACGGTTGCAGAAACTGACAGTTATTGAAGTCTTTTATTATAGTTTTTGTGACATGAGCTCTACTTAGCATGGACTCCAATCCCGGGATCCCATCCAATTCTTTGATCCCAAAACCCTTGAACTGTGAATGTACTAATCCCGGGATTTTGGGATTGAGAAAATTACAGAAAGATGAGCAATGTCTAAAAATAAAAGAAGGTTCAAAATTTAGGTGTTTTTTGAGAATTTCGTTAATTCAAGAGATTTTGGATTCGAAAAGTGCTAAAAAAACTCACGCTGGTAATTTTGGGAAGTCCGCAACGTCAATCGCAAATCCCAATTTATACATGATTTTATGTCGAATGTTCAATCACGAAATCCCGGGATCACAAAAGGGTCTGAAAATGGATACCCTACTATTTTGTGATCCTTTAGTTGGTTTCCAGTGATATTGCAATATTTTTTTAGGATTGACTGTAATTTTTTAAAAGTATCTAGTATATACAAATAAATATTACATTACTTAGAACTTTTTTTATTTGTATTATGATGTTTTTCAGTGGAAATGTGTGAAAAACTTTACATATTTTCGCTTTTATGGCTGTGAGAAACTCTCGGCATGCCACTGCTTTAAACCCTTGTTCGACCTACTGTTGCATATGACCCTAGGAGTGTTTTCTTCCCGAGGGATCAAAATGGAGTGAATTGGAATGGTATGTTGTATTAACGTCGTAGGCCAAGGTACTGCGGTCACTCGGTGTCGTGTCCCCCGCTATTAGTATTGGTCAAAATAATTAATTTACAGATAACAACTATACCCAATTTTAACGAAAATCTACAATGGGTAATTTAATAAAGTTCGGATACTTAATTGCATTTCAGTTTCCATGGATCTGTCATTTTCGGGACGTGAAATTGAAGAAAACTAAACACGTAACAGCTCTAATATTTACAAAGGGATTCCGGAATATATGAAATGAACAATAAACAGACAGAGAATTAAAAAACTAACACTTTAATATCAATTTGCTCAAAATATCAATTATATTTAATATTTGTTTAAATCTCCGTATTTAAAAAAAATATATAAAAATAGGAATATTTCCGTTGTTTTCTGTTTTAAAAAATACCGTTGATCGATTTACTTTTTTGAATTCCATCATGAATATTACATATAATACGTCACGGTTATACTTATAATTAAATTTTAATTCTTCTCTTTTTATTTATATTATCCTATATTTAAATTTTATATAAATAGAATGCATCAGCAATGCTTAAAAAATAGTATTTATTAAATTTTTGTTTTAGTTTTAAAAATATATCTGTATTGAAAATTCACATCATCTGTTATCACTTTTAAGGTGTTCACTATTAATTCTTGTTGAAAAGGCATTATACTAAAACCAAACAATATTTTGTACTAATTCCATATATATTTAATACGAACATGACCGGTTTCGCAATTTGATCTGAAATCATCAGTCGAAAATGCTCGTCATAAGCGAAACCGGTCCTGATATTATTAAATCAATGATAAATTGATAAAAACAGTGTATTTTATATATTGGAATTATCTGTTAATGTTTAAAAAAAAAAGACCATTCATAATTCTAATTTCGAATTTTCAGAATTGAGTGAAATTTAAAGAAAAACTAAGATAAATTTTTTCAAAGCCAACCTTAGGGAAATATAAACAAAACCATAACCAATATCTGTAATAAATTGATGTCCTAGTGGTTTTTAAGAGCTGGACCACGATTGACAAATGACGGATTGATTGACGTGTGCAGCATGGCCAATATGTTTAAAACCAAAAATACTTTTAGATATATATAAAAAAAATATGCATACCGCAAGCGAAAATATCTCGTCGCTACACAGTTCATCTGGCTTACTTATACCAAGCGGGATGGGAAACCTTTAGAATGAAGACTTGCGCCCGTCAAATTATGTTCAAAGCCAAATCCTAGGCTTGCGTAAAAATAACGACCTCACCCGTAAAAAGCTTAGTTAACGAGTTTACTACTGACTTTTCACAAAGAGCACACAGCCTCGTTTCCTGCCTCTTGCGGTATGCTTGGGAATCACCGACAATTTTATGTGACATAAAATAAGCATTATAGAAAACACAAAAAACAAGCAGAGACACGGATTTTCAGGTTACAGGAAATAATGTCATTTATGATATTTCTTAAACTGTAGGTAATTAATTACGAACACAATAAATAAAATAAAAATGGTGATTAAACACTTTTTTAGTATTGATTCGATTTGCGTCTACTAAATAAAGTTTTAAAAGTTTTTACGTTTACCTAAAAGTTTAGGTGTTACAGTATGAAAAATTATGAAGTCAGTTAAATATAGTTAAACTAAGCTTAGTAAAACATAATTTGACGATGGCGCGATTAACCAATTTACATATTTTTCGGGAAACGAAATTTTATTTTTTTACTTTACTTTAAAATTATATTATATATTCATGCGTAATTTTTTACTTCTCCAAAACCAATATATATCAAAAAAACGCAGTTTTATGAGAAAGAGATATCTTTTTTAGGGTGTTTACTGTCAATACTTTGTGCAAAGGCATTATATTAATAAAAACACAATATTCCTTTGTAATTTATTTTCCAATTTATTTAAAAAGGTTAGGACAGGTTTTGCTCATGGCTAGCAATGTCATTTAGTGGAAATAAAGTACAAAGGAATATTGTGTTTTAATTAATAAAAGAGATATACTCAAACATTTTTAGTTTTTTCTTAAAAAGACATTGAGTGACTGACAAATAATAAAATACATGTTTACAGGTACCACGCACGTAGCGAACATTTCTCAGTGGATGTATGATTTTTTTTTCTGTTTTTGATATAACGTTGGAATTGAATAAATTAATAAAAAAATAAGTTTATTTCTTCAAAAAAATATTAGCAATACAATATTTGTTTATTATTTATAAAATATATGATACGAACGACAGTATTTTCACAGAAAAAAAGTAATCAAAACAACCCATCGATCCATCTTATCCTGGAATTTTATAAAACGTTTATTTAATTCAAAAAATATTATCTATTCCGAGATTTATTCGAGGAAGAAAGATCCGTAATCTTTAATTAAAAAAATCTTTTTGAATTACTGGTTCAATGGAAATATTTACCCCAATTGATTAAGATATATGTTTTTAAAATAAATACAAACACATTATTATATGTACTGTTTGTTATTTCACTTATTGTTTAAATAATATTGATTAATTACAAGAATTAACTACAATCTATATATTTTTTTTAAATCTTGCGTTATAACGAATGAATGAAAATAAAAACACTTTTAATTTTAATAAAAAGGTTCAAAATCGTGAATAAAGCAATCAAAACCGACAAAGCTTACCATTTTGCTACAGGTTTTGCAATGATAATAAATGGGAAAAAAAACATTTTTACCTAGATGCCTCATTGATAATTTTCTGTATTTTACGGTATTTAATCAAACTGGACTCAGATTAGGCCATGACTTGATGGAAAATAAAGATTGAAATCGTTGTTAATTTACTGATTGTGTGACACATGTTTTGCCTCTTTAGACTGTAGACTGATTGATATTAACGATTTTGATTGATACCTACCTACATTCTATATCAATTAACAAAAAGCTTACGATCAAATTTTTACCATAGTAATAATATTTTCAATTTGGTTCTGGAGCTTTTAGATAGCTTTTATATATAGAGTATCGTCTCCCAGTGTTTGTAGTGTACGTTAAGAATTAAGTGTTTTAACACAGGTCAGTTCATCGGCCTTGCTAACGATCGCATGTCTAAAATCCAACTACTGCTTACTAATTACTTACTGTTCGTATGCAAACTCATAATAATTACGCTCTACTGAGGTTCCAGAAAACTGGACAACGGAATTACACGTAATACAGATAATTAAAAAAACCTAAGACTTCTTCTGTTGAGAAGTGTTTTTTATATTTGATATTCTGTGTATTTGATTACACAATTCAGATACTGAATAAAAAGGCAAAACGAAAATTTACTTGAATCTTCTTGTATACAAGAATATAATGCTTTTCGTTAATATCATAAAATTGCATAATGACGGTTTTGATAATTAAACAGATCTCAACTAATAATCGGTTTATTTTCTTCGATTCGTTAATTTTTGTTTCGTCAGCAATACTTGATTTGCTCGGCTAGGGAAAGGTGAAACTAAATTTTGAACTAAACCTACCGAATAAACTCGTTTATTTATTTAAATATCATAGTTTTTTTGCGATATTTTTTCAGTTTTAAGTACTAAAAAGCTTTAAGAAAATGGTCCATTTATAAATAAAATCAATCGAATAGTTACTTTTTTCTAGTTTTTTATTATTATTAATTTTATTGGTCTTAAAAATCTTAAATTATATAATAAAATCAACGATGTTTAAAACATCTTAAACTGGTTGTGATTTAGTTGGCATAATTTAATTAAAAACGTCCAAGAAGAGTAATTAAGTAACGCCATTATCAGAGCAATTCTTTGTTTTTCTAACGTAAGTTTATAAGTGATATGAAGCTGACATAATAACAAATTATATTATCTCGTTGTTGTAAAAATAAATACTTTGATTTTTTATCATAGCACGTATTGGTTTAATACTTTATTACTTAATATAATATAAAATTAAAATAAAACACAAAAATGTCTTTTATTACCCACAAAATGAAGGTATGTAATAAGCTAAGGTTTCAAATCCTTTGAAAAGCGATTGGAAGGGTTGTATCGTCACCCTGGGCATGTTCGTTGAAGCTCTTTGTTTGCGTAGCTGTGAGTTCAGAGGGGAATACCTTAATCTATTGATGAAATTGACGGCCATTAGGAGGACCATTGTAGCCCTGGAAAAGGTTTTGGATTTATTGATTGCTCGCTGACCGCTTTCCACAGACCTTGTGTGCTTAGTTCTATGAGAAATGTTGACTTGATAAAGGCAAAAGTCATTATCTTTAAGTACCAATATAGGCTAGTGGTACGCCTAAGTGATGCTTTTTACTAGCTAATAATTACTCTTATATTTCAGAATCAATTTATATCAAAGAGCCATCAATTTATTACGATAATAAAAAGCTTTTAGAAAAACGTATGATACAATGAAACGTATTTCCGAATGCTTTTTGATGACAAAAATGATATAAAATCCAATTCGTTTCATATTATATGCTATGAGCTTAACTTATGTATGTATCTTAACAATTGATGTTTTTTTGTATATTTTTTTATAGGCGGTGGCTTGTTTTAAAAAGTAAAATTAAAAAAAAGCGAATTATAAATTAAGCGCCATGCACGTTTTTTTGATTCTAACAAATAATTTTGTTAATATTATGACTGAAAATGAAAATTATACTATAAGGGTAACCAAAAAATTATAGTTATTAAAAGAATGTATATTTGTATTCCAATGCAGACAGTTTTAAATGAAAATTCATCAATATTCCGTTATTTTAAAACAAACATTTATAAATATTGTGCATTCAGTTTGTGATTCCAATTAAGTCACAATCTGTAAATAATGATAATCAATCAACACGCCTTATAATTTATTCAATGCTGTTTCAAAATTAATTACTTAAATGGAATATAAAAATAAATTTGATGAAACACGCTATATTATTTTTTATATCGTTAACATGCAACAAAAGCTTTGCAAAAAAATGACATCTCTTTGTTGAAGAATGCCAGAATTATTATCAATTGTTTTTATATGTTATATTTATAAATATAAAAACCAAATATTGATTGAAGTAACGGTATAACCGAAACTGGTACTCCAGAATTCAGAAATATTGATATAAATATATGTTTCGTCTGACAAACATTTGATCCGATCAATATTGAACGGTTTCAGTATTAATGAGTAAGCTTAATTAACACTTGAGTACTGAAACGTCGAAAACAGGATCGAAGATTGACGAGGTACAGAATGACCCCAGACAAATTCGTGTAATATTTTTATTGCGTTTTTAAAGGTATCATTAAAGATTACAATCAATATCAGCTAGATATTATTGGCGAATGGTTAAAATAAAAAAAAAATTGTAATGTTAATGCACCCCATAGAAAGTCGAATATTAAAGTCATATTTTTATTCAAATAAAATAACAAACTGGTGAAATTTTTAAAGCGTGTATTCAATATGAAATATCAAAATATTGATTTATTTTTCCGATGTCTCAATCTAAATTGAGCGTCATTATTATTTTTTTCCGCTATTTAGTTGCAATCCATATAGCCGAGAGTTCAATATTCATAGGCTGCATACCGTTTTGCATTAGATTGATTAAATAACTCTCTAACAGTTATCTTTCAATGATTTTTTTTACCAACTATAGATCATGAATTATTAATAAAGCATCTCAACAGAAGTTGTTTATACAAGACTGGTTATTATTAAGAGTAAAGGTTTATGAAAAAAAACTAGAATTAAGAATTTCGTTCTCATTTCGGCCGTTTTTATGATCGGATGGCAAGAAAGGAAATGTATACAATACAGTCATTAATTTCTTGACGATTTTCTGGATCTCATTCTTAAATTGTCTTTATACGGAGATATGAGGGCTAAGTACTGTAATCCTCTAAAGCAGCGTTTTCCAAACTTTGTCCTGCGACCCGGTTATTTTAATATTTCTCTTTCGTGACTCACTAAATTTGTTATGGCCTATACTACCGGCATATAGGTAAAATAAAAAGTATATTTATGCCCATACAGTCTTTATATGTCATAATACAAAATAATTTACTCTGATAAACCTATAAATAAATTAAATGTATCAATAATTTATTAATGAGAGGTGTGCTGCTGTTTCTTGTAAACTAAGTGCTCCAGGCTAGGAGAAAAGGATGATAGCTTTATTCTTAGATCCGCTACACTTACTACAACACAACTTTATTTGACCATACACAGAGTTGCGTCTTGTTCGCTTATTACGAAATTATACAGTAAGTATGCAGATTTATTTTCGGAAATTGGCGACTCGGCATTTTGTTTTCTGCGACCCGGTACCGGGTCGTGACCCATCATTTGGGAAACGCTGTTCTAAAGTCTTAATAATTGATTGTCCATATATTGCTGGATACGCGTCTTGCGTATGGCATCATAGAACTAACATCAGTTTCGTTGAGAAGACTGAGTGGACAACGGCTTGCACTAATATCACTAACAAAAGCGTACAGGACAACGTCTACGGATACGCTTCCAGTCCTGGCTGGGGTGCTACCACTGGATTTGCCTATTCAGTTACGCGGAGCAATTACTCTTTTAATGAAGGGAATCGATACATCTATAGGGAGCGTTCAGATAACGGTTCCTTCTCGCCAGGAGACGCCTGAGGGTCACAGCTATCGCTCGTTTGTTGAAAAGCTTGTACTGACAACTGTCGTCGCAATATGGCAGACCAGATGGGCTGCGTCCTCTAAGGGACGTCAAACGTATCAGTTCTTCCCGGACGTGTCCTGGAGGCTTGCAATAAAATCACTAACACCATCACATTGGACTTGCCAGTTTCTAACCGGCCATGGAAAGTTCAATGCAAAACTATTCGCGCTGGGCAAGTTGGTTTTAAGGCTGGACTGCTCTTGTGGGTATGCCGAGCACGACGTTAATCACGTTCTGTGGGACTGCCCTGAGATGGAGTCCGAACGAGCAGAATTGTTTGCTGTGGTCCGTCCTCACACGGGCCCAATTGGCCACGCTGACTTGATTGCAACCAAAGCTAACTTCACGGCATTTTAAAAGTTTTCCAATTGATATGGGGATCGTCACAACCTTGACTCCTCTCTAGAGTCATTAAACTCGTCTGCATCGACGAGCTCTCAGTATACGGACTATACACAAGATACTTAATATCAACTTGATTTAAGTGGCTGAGCTAGTCACACTTTTATTATTATTAGTATTATTATTATTTTAAGCACATTAGTGCATGGTTCAAAATCAGTTCCATGCAGTTCTGCTCGGGCCATGAATGTGAGGGGTAAACTCCTTTTTTTCTGTCGATAGCGTTGTGGAAGGCGGCCATTAAACGTTGGCTGTATATACACAACGGGTGGTGGTGGGAAACCAACTTGTCCATATGTTGCATATTGGAAACCTTTTCTTTAAAAAGAGGCTTAGTGGTTAATCAACAACTATAATTCCTTAAAACCTACTCTTTTATAGAAATCAATGACGACACTTAATAATATTTCTACGAGGGAAACCTTGCTTGGAAATATGTACTTTAAAATATTTTTTTATATCGTAATATAAAATTATTTTTGCTGATAAAATAAAAAAAATACGCACCAAATGCAAATTTTACAAATCTCGTATCATATTTAATAATCAGCAGTGCATTTTATTGTTATTTTATTCCTGATTTTTGTTCCAACAAGTGCAAGTACAGTATGCCTTACATGTCGTGCAGGAAGGCAGTTATGTCGTATCGCAGTACATTTTTTCTCATAAACAATGTTTTTAATAACGAAACGGTTATAGTCTGATAACGTTGTTGACGTTATGTAAAGTAATGATTCGTTAGAGTTGACCTACCCTAATCAACAACCAATTAACTGATGATATACGTTTGAATACGTGACGTGATAAAGACATCTGAATAATTATTTCATTTGTAGCCGTTTCTTAATAAATGTTATCGTTATTCAAAATTTACATGATCAACTATGTAATTATTATATAGTTCGTTTTGATTTACTGGTGCACTATTTATCAAAAGACATTTTGTGTAATTCACCCAAAACTAAAATTTAATTAAAAAATACCTACATATATCATAACAATGCAAATATAAAAAAATGCTAGCAATGGGAAAATGTTTCTGGATTGAACATGTTGAAATTTTTTAGTATTTAAGACAATAATTCAGATTGTTTATTCAATGGCAAAGAAAAGTTAATTAGACGCTTTGTAAAAAATGCATGGAAATAAACGTTAATTATTTTTAAAAATATTTATATTCACTAACTTAAACAGGATTTACATCGCGATACAATTCAAAATTTAAGCATGTGTCTAATTTTCATATTGATCTTTTTCGAATATCAAAAAAAGTATTGTTGGAGATGTCTCGTTTTTTATTATATGACACAATTATTCACAGTTATGGATATACAACATATGTTTTTTCAGATTTGTGTACACTGCTTAAACCACAAAAAATCTACGAAAACTATCTGAGAGCTGAAATAAAACGTCAAATTTATTACTCGACGTCCACAGGCCGTAAGTTTGAATCAACGTCTTGGTTGAAAAGCAAAGGTAGCTGTTAAACGCAAACAAAGGATAAAAAGGTATCAGAAATGGTCAACCGCCTTACCTTGGCATGTAATTGGGCCATAAAGTCACCGATCGCTGGCTTCGTCAAATGCCTGGCGATTATTTTTCCGCTGAGAATATTATACTACATAGCCTTTGCAGTATGACGCAAGAAAGTTTTCCCTTTACATATGACTTGTTTATAATAGCCTTCATTCACGTAATAGAGAAATTATTGCGCTATTCTGAGTTTTCATTAATTGGCCAAACATTTTTCTTTGAATTATGAACATATTTGAATCCTTGAACTGGTTGACATCTAAGTCAACAAAGGGTCTTTTGATAATATGCATCATGTTTTTAACATGGAATTAAAAAATATATCATCAGTAAAAAACCCATAGTACATATTGAGTTTCTTTTTATTCTCAGCCAGTATCAATTTTAGGTAAAATTTGTAAAGAAAGATGTTATTCCTTTCATAAAAATATAAATTTAACATATTTCTATCAATGAATAACAAACTCGCCTTCATATTTTAAGCCTACCAGATGCAGTTAATGGTCTAACTTTGACACCTCTTAATTGACGCAATTTCATTAAAAAAACAACTTTATATTGACTTTAAAATGATTGTAAAGTTTAGACGAAAAAAAAATGTATAAATAATAATAAGCTTAATTCTGTTGAGATACTTCCGTGATGAGGCCATATGCTTAACATTGTGTAAAAGTGGATTAAAATAATGTTCAAAGTAATTTCATACTAACTTGAAACGGCAGTACTCCGTTTTGTCATATTGATAAAAAGAGTGTAAAATTATCCAGTGCCATGTAATAAGTGATGTTTATACATACTTTGATATTTAGTTCATAGTTTGTTTAAAGAATAAAATAGTAAACATTTTTTTATTTTAGACATGGTTGAATATCATATTGCATGTCAAAAAAACTATCTATTGATATAGTACTATTTGTAAATAATAAACTAGAAGTATCGTGTATAGAAATTTTAGAATTTATTTAAATTGAATTTAATCACTTTACAAATAAGTCAAAAAAGCTACATTTTATGGAAAAGAGTAAATAAACATATATTTCCAAGAATTATCTACATAATGATCAAGGTATCTATACATATGTTGTATGATTTTTTGTTGATTGTATTCATTAGTTGTTTAACTGTTTTATTGAGAAAATGCTGTAAGATAATGTACAACAGAGTTAAAAATTAAAGCGTGAATGTTTTGAATTGATTCTAAGATATTTTTTTTGCGAACATATATTTAGGTTCATATTATATTATAAAAATGAAAAAATCTGGTTGGTCAAAGCTAAAAAAAATTTAGAGTGAAAAATACCTAAGGTATTTTTAATTTCAATTTATTTTTACACTGAAGGGTTGGCAATGTAAAATATAAAGGAAATCCAAGAAAAATCTTAATTTTAAGACATGTTTATCAAAAGACTTTCTGGATAAAAAAATAAGTAGATATGCATTCTAAATAAGTCATAAAAACACAAAGAGAACGAAATTTCATTTCATTAATATATTTTTTTCATTTGACAGGCACTATCTCTTCCATCAAGTCTTTCATCCGTGCTAAAGGGAATAATAAAAAATGTGTTTGTAGGCAGGCAAAAAAGTTTCCGTACCGTCTGAGAATTTGTTTTCATTTCCTGGAAAGTGGGGATGAAGGGAGAAAGTGGGTCCGCGTTGGTTAATTAAATGAGCGCGACGCATAAAAAACGTTAAATATTTGACTGTCTTTGAGTGAAGGCTGTCGCGTGTTTTTGCAGACTAAAATTTAAGGGATGGTTTTTGACAGTTTCTCTACCAATTTTTTCGAGGGTGCTATATTTCTTTGTTAATATTTGAAAATAAATAATATTTAATCTAAACGTTAAGTTAATATTTCACCACCTCATATAAAGGATTGAGACAAATTTAATTTAAAATTAGAACATTTAAGAGCTTGTCTCTTAATTTATATAGCACATAAGGAATTTATGACTATCGTATAGAAAATAATTTGCTTTTATTTAATTATAAATAAAATTATGAATTTTAGAATTAATAATTGTCATATAAAGTGAAATACTACCGAATAAGTTGTTTCAAACGTTTATATTAAATTGAGCGACTTTTGCTATACAATTACTGCATAAAATCTTTCCAATTACTTCTATATTGAAATTAAAAGTCGTCAAACGTATATTATCTCATATCGCAGAAGTTATTAAAGCTAGTGAAAAGCAAAGTAATGTTAGCAAAAATAAGCCATGTAAAATGTTAAAATATACTTGCAATATTACATTTCCTAAAATAACACTCGTGAAATTTTCTAGCAACATATTCAACGCAAGGTAGATTAATTAAGGTAGTAAAATTGTTGTAGTAATCGAGAAATATCCATCGCCGGCCAGGTTAGAGACCAGGTTGAGTACAACTTAAGTTTGACAATTCGTCGCACCGTTTTTAATAGGTGAAAAATTCTCACTTATAATTTTTCATTATATAAATTATAAAATAATAACTAAACGATCACTTATATCAGTATTATGTTCATCTTTATAATTCATTTCTTACTCTGAGTTTTCACTCTAATTTATTCGAAAGATAAAAATAGACAACAGGTGCAGAATGACATAGAGTCATATTACAGCATTGACGTACCAAAAGCTTTAGAGCTGCACAAGTTCTTTAATACTGGGGCGCGGTGCAGAGTCTAATAAACAAGGTAGATAGCTGGGGAGATTTTTTTTACGGCTTTGCTGACAGAAGAAAGCTTTCAGACGAGCTTTTCTACACAGCCCGCAAAACACTTAAACAAATTAGATGAAACTACTGCTGAACTTAATGTAATATATCGTTACATTTAATGCTAGCGTGATACTTTTCTGTGAAACAATTGTTATAACATAGTTGCAAAAATTACAATATGTGTATCTCTTGAGTCATAAACAAAAAACAATATGCTAGTTATCATTGAAATGAATTTGCATAAAGTTACCGCTGAGTTAAGCGGACTTTTTGTATTTTAATTATATAATATTATAATTTAGAACTTCGACTGAAGGTGCTTCATAAGTTTTGTCGATAACGACCCGGGCTTTGCCTTTCGACATCTTTATGTTTTATTAAGTGCACAAATGCACTTGAACTGACGAGCAGCAAACCCGGGTCGTTATCTACAAAACTTATGGAAGAGTACAGAATCAAAATAATTCAAATTTAATATTATAATTATTGACAAACATAAATTATATATTTTGTTTATCTAAAAAAAACTGAATCCTTTCTTATCTTAATTAATTTCAGCTGTTGAAATTAAATTACATTTGTCGTTTAGTTGAAACCAAAAGTTTCAAATTTGCACTAGTTATTGATTGTGAAATAGTCACTCTTGCCACTAGACGATTCTCAATTTATTACTACTAAACATCGTCTGCCACTGTGCGTATATGAACATTGTATTTGTTAATAAGATAAAACAGGCCATATTAAAATAGTATATAAGTAAATTATCCTACTACACTTCTGTGAAGGCTTAAAATAATGCTTTAGAAAAAAGGGCGCAAAATAAACATTCAGCGCTTAAATTTTATTACCATCTTCATAAGGGGTTGGCGATTACCATATAAACCTAAGTAAAAAAATAATATTCTTTCTAGCTTTCCACGATAAATATGTTATTTAACGTTTTAAATTTAGCATAAAAAGGTACTGCGTAAGAATAATCGCGTTAATATTTTAGCGTTGCAATATAGAAACTTATTTTCTCGCACTTTGCATCCAAATGGGATTTAAAATGAACGTGCCATCATTTAAAAGTGTTTTTAATAATAGAAAGATACAGACTGAGGCCGAAACGTATGGCGTAATTGCGTTAGGGCATAAAGCATCGTCGTAATCGGATTAAGTGGTTGAGGGTGTATTTTTGAACGCGTAGATTTTCGCGTAAGTATATTTGAGTTAAAACTATTACCTACTGAATTTGTTTTTTTACTGTAGAAAACTTCATTTTGTCTTCAGAATTGATGCTTGTCTGGCTGCTGATTCTAAAAATAGCATCATTGTTTTAAAATACACTTATCTGTATAATAAAAAAACACAGCACAGTTGAAGAAAATGTATCAATATGACTTTCTCTTAGGGTCCAAATTCACGATAAAAGTTCAACTACCGGTGTCGGTTATCAAATACATAAACTATATATGTTGGGTCAGCCGTGTGTGCTCCCATTATGAGTTTTATATGAAAAACCGGTGGTCGCAGAGATGCGGGCTGTCGATTACGGCAGCTAAATGTTGTTTGTGTTTTCTGTATCTTTGATATTTTCGGCATTTGAAGAGAAATATATTTTTTTCGGCTCATACAAGGCAAAAATGAGAATAATGCTATTCTTTATATTGTGAAACTTAATATTCCTGATTATTTGTTGAAGAATCGTGGACAAGATTTTTATGTTATCCCAAGGTGTATAATCAGCCTGCCAATGGGGATGCTGATGGGGATAGTTTTAACAGTGCTTAACAATATTCGGATGTTGACTTATTACACGTAGGCCGGAGTGATTTCAGACGAATGAGGAATAAATGTGATTAATTTCTTGTTCGTTATTGCGTTATGGAAAGTGGCCGTGAAATATCGGCTGCGTACTTATAAGCAGTAGTGGGGGACAATAAACAGCTGTCTCCTCAAACGTGCGTTGAATGAATACGACAGAAAATTTAGATCTTCCATAATAAATGGGCAAAAAGCTAGATATATTAGGATATATTTTTGTCATTTTTTTTAAATGATAATAATTGAAAAATATCAACTTTTTGAAACCTTTGTGTCATGTTTACATAATAAATGTTTAAGCTAAATAATTCTATTTTGGTATGTTTCTATAGTTAAAATGGTATGTTTTTTCCGGTCTTTTCTCTAAAATCGGTGACAACTTTCAATGTAATATCACAGCAACATAGGAATTCAAAAATGTTTCAAACTTAAAAGAATATTTTTTTATCTTAGTTATGTATAACATTTAATTTTACAATAATATTCAATTAATTATGTTGTATTATCTTATTTTAGGATTTACCGTTGGGCAGTCATTTAATTTTCATACACGGGAGGTCGCTACGCTCGCAACTAATTCCATTATTTTTGTAACCATCGCCGATGCCACTAGCGACATCTATACTCAAAAAGTATAACCATTTGTTTTATATAATAAACCAGCATGTGTGGTGTTTTAAGAATTCAATGCGGTACTTCTGTATAAATTAATCAGTTGTACCAATAAATAAGCAAATTAACATGCGTTAAAATAAAATAAGCATTATTGATTAAAAAAAATTGACACAATTTTCGGTTAGAAAAGTTGAATAAAAATACATTGTATGATATTTTTATTTGGAATATGCATAGATGGGTACATTATTTTTTTACTAAAAAATATTCAGTGTAATAATATTGTTTATGTTGAACAATTTGGTGTGGTGTGACATAGTCAAAAATCTTCTTAAAGGTTTTTTACTGTTTCTCGTTGGAAAAATGCTGTTAATAAAGTAGTGTCAATAATCGCAATATAGTCAAAAAAAAAATATAAACAAATATTGAAAATATTCTTCACCACAACGGCTAACCATTTATTCAACATAAATCAAGTAAATTCTTTGCAATTGAAAAGCTGGTATCAATGAGATCATTCAAATGATCTGTTTGCAAATACGTTTGATGAGAAACCAATATCAAGGGGAAATTTTTAAATTACAATATATATACCTGTACTATTATTCTTTTTGTTTTTTTTCTATTTTCTTTTGGAATGCATAATGGTTTTGAGGTATAATATAATTTTAAAAGAAGAGTCACTGGTCATATAAAAAAGAAAATTAAGCGGACAAAAGACATTTTCCGGAAATGATTTTCTATTATATGAAGAGTTAGCGTTCAAACTAGTTTCTCTGAAATAAAAATCTATACACATTCAATAATTTGAAGATTGTAACAATAAATATAAATGATATTCTGCCGACCATTGTTACAATTTACGAATATTAAAAAAAGTGAAAATTGTGAGGGTTCCATACAATGAGCTTAGTCAATTTTTATGGTATAGAATTGCGCATCATATAAATAAAGATTTCAATCAATGATAAATTATCCTTTTGTTCGAAAAGGTAAATGTTTTATTTTTCATATAACGCTTTTATTACTCTATTTGATGATATCAACAATTTTTCATCATAGTTCAAAGTTCTTTTTTTACTATAAAAGTTGTGTATGTATAGAGAATTTTTTTAAGCTCGGTTGTTATTTATGCTTGAAATCAGAAATGTCATCACAGGAGTTCTTGTCATTTTATATTTTATAAGGCGTTATACAATAAAACACTACGACTTGATATAATAAGCTTCGCTGTTCTTTAAATAAAAATAAAATGTCTTCTGTCGCAATTGCTCCTTGTGGGGCGAGACAAAAACAAAGCAATTCACAAACACTTTTACGCGAAAGTGACGTCTTCCTGAAACGGTTTTCACTTAAATGAAATCTCATTCCGACACAAGAAAAGCGGGAGGGAAAAATCAGACGTGATAAAACTATACATTGCTCCCTTCGCTCCGAACAAAGAGGGAGAAGTTTCTTGCACTCAGAAAATGCAGGGGAGAGGCGCAGAATGCAAATGAGTCAAGCGTTGGGAAAAAATCTTGATCTGAGACGCTATCAAAGTATTCACAGCAAGAGTCTTCTTAGTGAAGTTTAATTTAACAAATTGTTCATTATATAGCCACATTCAATTGTTATAAAGGTTTCCAAAGAGTAATTGACGAATGCAGAAGCAAAAAACGGCACTGTTTAACGTACAATAACAATTCTCTGATACATTAAAAAAAATCAATAATACACTTATACAATTTAAGAACATTCACATACGTTTTGTTACTAACTAGTGTCAGAAAGTTTGTAATAAAACTTGTGTGAATGTACATAATTTGAACGATTCAAACAATAATAAGACTTTAAATAAACGAATAGCTATTATTTTTAATGAATGGTTTTCTAATTCAACCAGAAATACCCAAGTCTTCTTTTTTAAATGCTTAGAATGTCAGCATTATATTACTGTTTATTTTAAACTTGTTTCAGATTCGTTCCATAAATACCTGCACGTTCTGTCACATGACACGATGTGATTAATTGCATTTCAATATAAGTGAAACATAGAAATCTAATACATTTATTTTTTTAACCATTAAGACCGTTTGATTTTCGTTGGTATAAAATGTATAAGGTTACATATAAAACATTTCTAATATCAACAAGGATTAATCATATCATTTGCAAATGTAATTTCAGTACATTTTATACATTAAATACCCAACAGGGTTGAATAAACTAATGCTGTGCAAGAGGCCAAGTTTAAATGCAAGCGTGAAATGTACCATCATCAAACGTAAAATAACTTGTAATAACAGACCTGATGATTTGAACTTTTGTGAAAAAACGGTCCAGTATTTGAGTACTTATTTTTAGTAGTAATTAAATAATGATCTTTTAACGTTGTCGATACATGAGAAATACACGAACTAGATACCATAATCTCTATTCATTTGCTAGACATATAAATAAACATATTATGAATGGACAAAATTATTCATGACTCAGGGAAAAATGAATGTATTTTATTTATTTGAAAAGCGAGGGGTCCATATACATATACGAACACACAAGTTTTTGAAGGGTGTTTTTGGAGTAACGCTTGAGCTGGGCGTATACGTGATATTTCAAATTGAATGTCTCTGCGTTTCCCAAACTTGTGCCACTAAGTGGTTCAATATTTGTTTTCGCCAGAACGATACACAATTATATGCCTCTAATAGATGCCGCCTGCTGTGACCCAGTTGGTTAGAGCTTGCTCTACCGATCACGCAGGTCTGGGTTTGATTCCCGGGCAGATCACAGTGAATTTGATAATTATTCAATTCAAATTTGTGATGCAAGACTGTGTGTTTGTGATGTCAATTCACATTATTTCTTCTCCTCGCATCCTTCTGATCTTTTAATTACTTGAGCGACTGAGTAACAAACAGCTCTCGTAGAAAAAATTCTGTTGAGATACTTGCATTAGGAGGCCATGTGCTCCACATTGAGAGCGGACATGGATACATATAAAATAATGGATGCAGCAACTTTTAAGATCAAAGATAGAAATACTAACAACAATGTGTTATTGTCAAAGTGTCGTTAACTATATACATTTAAGTATTCTTTGAAATATCTTTAATTTATTATGTTAAACAATTTTATTCAAACTTTCCATATCGCTGCAAATATTCTTTTATTCAATTTTAGCAATTTAAATTTGATATTCAAGTTTTCTCCATCACCCTCAGTCAATATCTTATTTTTTTATGTTTAAAGTAAGAGCACCAACATTTTAATTTAAAATGTACACTTATTTACTCATACTGTTATAATGAAATATATAAATCCAATGTCATTTGTTGTACTAGAAGTAAAAACGTATCAAAATAATTCCTAACAGCACAAATAACAAATCAAATATTTTCCGAGGCATAAGAGTGATATTTTAAGTTTCTCTAACTTTTAAATTTCTGTTGCATCCTACACTGCAATACAAACAAGTGAAATAGTGTAAAAAATACTATTCTATTTTGATATAATAGAAACGTGTTATTCTGTCATTGTTAACACGCAAAACATTACTTAGTCGGGTTTTTAATGACGTCCCACGAACCCCAGATGAGAAAACATCGAGATACATAAATCATGCTATTCCCTCACGGGTTGCAAAGAGTTTCATGAAACCTGAAAATTCTCGGAAGCGCATTGTTGTTTGTTTGCTTGTAATATTTCTGTTGATTTAAATTCGTGACGATTTTCCATGTGATGGATGTTATTTAGTCGTTGGTTTTGTTTTTATTTAAAAAAAAATACTTATACAAAATATACGCTTATCTTTATAATAACGGACCCGTATACAACCAAATCAATGTTGATATTATAATGACAGTTTTCCATTGTTTGTTTTACATAACATTATGACAAAAAAATATGTTTTACACTGGAGTAATATATAAGATACAAAGTTGACAAAAAGTTTAATTAAACATTTATGTGACAGCACCAGGATTGCCAATTCATTTTGAAACAATCCGTAACATGTGACGTGAAATTAAAATATTTTTTTATTCCCTTTAAAAAGTATTAAACTGGTATTTTCATAGCGTTATCTACTCTGGGAATTTTTGATATTTTATAACCAGCATGACTTTTGATTCCAGGATGATTTTTTGTGCTACATGCTTCATTTATTTCGATAGAAATGATTATTCTCACAACATTTTAATCTCTTCGGCTTCAAGAAATACAGTATGTGTAAGATTAGTCACGTTTGAGGTATTTACTCTCATTTCTAAGTGTAAAAGCAATAAAATAAAAAATAAAACTTTTTTTTAATAATTACACAATTTTGTTTGAAAAATAAAGACGAGTTTCGCATATCACCAGTATCATGTAAGTACAAAAAATATTTAATTTTTAGTGAAAATAGTAAATTATATGTACATCCAATATCCATTAATACAAACATTATATTTGGTCAATAAATGGAAATCTTGATTCGAATTCTAGATTGTAAAGGTTTGAAACGACAACTGTCACTTTGTGTAAATAAAAAAAGAGTTAATAAAATTTTATCGCTAATTTTATTTTACAATAATAATTCATGTATTTGACGAAACCGTCGAGGAAATAGTCTTTACAAAAAAATACAATGAAAGTTTATCATTCGCTGGGCAATGAAAATAAATTGTTATTCATTGAACAAAAATGACATTAAAAACTCCTTCAGCTTTCCAAGTGATTTTATAGAAAACCATTCCGCGAAATTAAAAACCTGTAGCTATGTAAATTGCAGGCGAGCCGGTTCGTGAAATGAGTTTGTATAAGAAAGCGTCACTCTGGAAGGTGGAATCGAGTCGGGAGCCGGTAGACGGGTAATTAAAATTGCTCTTTGATTACGTTTTAATGCCTCATCAAAAGCTCGGGCGAGGCAATTGGAGAGCTTTGAATTTTAATTAAATCGAGATTAAAACTATTTAAGAATGAAAGTTTCATTCCCCGAGCGACGCTCTCGTTAAATCGACCGGGGCTAGTTCGAGTTTCAAAACCTGCGCGGAATTTTTAATACAAATTGAATCGTAACATGTTATGGTAACACTTCGAGTATTAAAACAACTTAACTTATTATTCTCATGAAAATTATAGTGAACTGTTTATAACATTATTTTTTTGAAACAACGAAGAGTAAAAAAAAAGTTTATATTGTAAAGTCAATTGAAAATCGACGAACTTCTACTTTACATTCAAATAATTAATTAAAGGTTATATATAAATATGTTGGTAAAAAAGTGTAAAGAAACCAATTCAAATTAACTTTGATATGGGCCCATGAGCGGCGAAGTGAGCCAAGTAGTATTTTATAAAAAAATAAGTAAGTTGCGCTGTAGTATTCTACACGTCTTAAAGTATCGAACAAGTGAAGTAACCTCAGTTAATACACATTGAAATAGTATTATATCCGTAAAATAAAAATATTCAATTCACAATTACGCCAAGTAAAGACGATTGACGATTTCCAAGAAAAAAGTTTTATCATTTTACTAGATGCCTCTCTTTACCTTAAGAGGGTTCATATGTTTCAAAGTTTTTCAAGATCATTCCTGGTACAAATCCTTGGCTGAATAGTTGAGTAGTAAAAATTCATGTCCATTATTACCCAAGTAATCATAAGGAATATAATGTTTTACGCTTAAAAAAAGTCACATATTTGCTTCATAAATGCTTCCAGTTACATCTCTCTTCCGACGCTCAAGTTTAAAAAAAGAAATGTTCAGTAAAAAGTCAAGTAATATTTGTAAGCCCACAGATAATATTATTTTATTTTTATTTTTCTAGTAGGTAGTAATTTGTTGTTTTATACGTTTGGCTGTTATCTCCAGAGCTTACTAACAAATGGTCAAAGCTTTTTGAGTACCCAAATAAGTTCCTTCAGAATAACGTGAAGAAATATTTTATAATCTTTTTATTTTTAAAACGAAATACCTTACTTAATCTTAAAGCTAGTGATTGACTTAGTAGTCATATTTAAAAACGCCGTGCAAAATTTAAAAAAACAATTTTTGTTTACCATCAATTAATTGTATTTAAACTTTAAATTACCTTTATCAGTATTGCATATTGTTGTAGCATATTGCTTGATAAGTGTTTTTTTACTATATTTTTATTTATGTTTAAGAGTATGGAAGTTTCTTGATATATATTTACTGCTAAAAAATCGATTAGCAAACAAACAATCACAACTTTTTCTTATACACTTTTTCAACCATACGTCTTCCTTGACTTGTCATTTTCTGTATATAATTGGAAATTTAATGGTTAAATAAATAATAACATTGTTATCATAATCTATACATATAAAACAAAGTCGGGCCATTTACACCACGTATATCTCAAGAAGGGCTTGGCTGATTTTAATGATCTTTGATTTATTCGTCACCGCCTAGAATAAGCATTAAAACATCGGAAAAATATCACGGAGAAGAAATTATGAAGAAAATTATTATTCTCATACAGTTTTCAAATGACGAACAGCTTGAAATAATGAAAATGTCGTTGTATGCTGATTTCATCCACTAGATGGCAATGTTTCCAAAAATCATTTGTTTCTGCTTCTTTTGCATATGATTGGCTTTTGAATAATATTTAAATTTAGAGTATGGATGAGAATAAAAAAATCGATGATATGAAATGAAAACGAAAGAAAATCGGATAATATTGAAATAAGGTTATGTTTATTAATTAGGTATGATAATTTTTTTGACAACAATAGTACGCTGTTTGCACGAACGCTGCTCTACTCTGAGATGCCATGTTATTACACTTGGAACGCTACATCGAAGAAATTTTAACGTCAAAAGCAAGGCGATGTGGTTCCTGATCACCCGAATGACTACTGATGCTCTTGGTCGCATTTACACAGTTCATCCGAAAAATGACGAATGCTTCTACTTGCATGTCAACAGCTCAATTTGCTTGAAAATGATACTCATTGGGACATGGCAATCGTTGAAGACAAGTCAGATACGCACATAATTTTCTATAATTATTTTGACATGCTTTCCGTCGAATCCCCGTGAACTGTGGATCAAGTACAAGGATGACATGTCCGAATACATTTTACATCGAATTCGTGTCAGTTTAGGGAATCCCGATCTCAAAATGAATGAATAGATACATAACCAGACTTGTGATGTGTTACCTTATGTGCGGCAGTTTGTTAGTCAAGTTAGGAATGCCAACGCCAGATCGTGGAATGAACGACGCTTTCAATCGAGAATCAGAACGTTAACGTGAATATGATCGAGATCCATTGAACCAATCAGTTTGAACGAATGTACCACTGTTGAACCTTCAACAGAGGAAATGTACGATACGTTAATGAAGGCATTGATGATGGAAATGGTGGCTTATTTTTCCTCGATGCGCCCGGTAGAGCTGGGAATACATTCCCCATGTCATTGATTATGGCCACTGTTCGTGCGAGATATAAAATTGCTGTAGCAGTTTCTTCTTCTGGAATAACGGCCACGTAGATAGAAGGATGCCGAACGATTTATTCAGCGTTGAAATTGCCGTTAAACCTTCAAACCACTGAAAAACTGACATGCAAGATTGCGAAACACTCAGCAATGGCCAAATTTTTGGTAGCAAATACAATCATCACCTGGGATGAATGGACAATGGCGCACAAATGCGCATTGGAAGCACTCAATCGAACTATGAAAGATCTTTGCAATGACTCAAGATCTTTTGGAGGTGTAATGATTCTACTATCTGGCGATTTCTGCCAAACACTACTAGTCATTCCAAGATCGACCGCTGCCGATGAAATAAACGCTTGCCTCAAATCATTGACTCTGGCGCTATGTGAAGAAACTTCAGCTGACGACAAACATGCGAGTTGCATTGCTAAAGAATCCATCTACCGAATATTTCTTCAAGCAACTGCTGACTATCGTCGGTAACGACCGTGTTCCTGTTGACGAATCAAACGGATTGATTTCGTTTTCACCGAATTTCAGCAATTTCGTCTCAATGAAGGACGGCTTCATCAACAAAATGTTTCCGAACATCTTATCACAAAAACCACAATTGGTTGAGTGAACGAGCAATTCTTGCGGCGAAGAACAAAGATGTGGATCATTTAAACTTCACAATTCAAAATCAAATCGTTGGTTCACTACATTCCTTCAAATCTATCGACCGTGTAACAAACGAAAACGAAGCAACCAACTATCCAACTGAATTTCTAAACTCATTGGATCTGCCTGGCTTGCCACCGCACAATTTACAACTGAAGGTTGGCTCGTTAGTCATCATGTTTCAAGTTATCAAGTTAATACAACACTTATTGATTCTGAGGCGGTATGAAGTTCGTTGGGTCAGCTATTTATTTATAAAATAAAAGATTTTTTTTTAATTGAATAAATGTAATTTCAATCTCATGGCAGATTTTACCAATCGCTTGATTAATCTAATCTCATATGTGACGTTATTATTTGCAAACTCGGCTTATTCCATAATGGTTGAAAAATTAATCTTGAATTTCATTTTGTAAGAAAATATACATTTTAAATGTATTTTTAGTCTTTCATAACCTTTGAATTTTGTATGTTGTAAAGCCATGTTTGAGACTATTTTGTCAAAATGCTTGGAAAATTTATTTGTATTGACTAAATTACATTAATGGTGCATCATTCACGGAATGTGGAACAAGCCGGGTTTTCAAATATTAGCCCCATTTAACTCATTATAGTAAAATTGATCACATATGAGATAGTTTCGCATTGACAAACAATATGTTCCGATTAGGAGCGGAAAGGGATTAAAAAAAAAAAAGTATACCTACAGGATATTGAGTATTAATATTTACCTTTTTACTAAATATTTTCGCAGTAAGTACATATTTTTAATGTTTGAACTGAGTGTGTTTTCTGGAGAAGCGGTTCAATTTGCAATCGGTGTACGATGTAGCCACTAAGTGGAACATGACGGAGACACGGTCGCAACAAGCAGTCTTCGCCGCTAAGACGAGCGCAGACGACGAGGTAAGCGGCTTACGATACGTGTGTTCACCGCCTCGCGTTGACCGTTTACAGTAAAGTTTAAGCCTGAGAAACACTTTAGTTCGATATTACGTAAACGTAAATTACATCCAAGCATAACTACTGGATGACAGTTTCAATTCAAAAGAAAATATAAACAACTGTATTTAGTGGTAAATTGTGCTGTCAGTTTATGTTAACAAACATCTTTAAAGGTAGTGCGACGCAATACCGTTTCTACCGAAACCAGGGTCCCAGTATTAATGATGTTTCTTCAATACCGAAATATCTCTTTTAGTGTGTTCACTGTCAATACTTTGTGGAAAGGCATTTTATTAATAAAAACACAATATTCTTTTGTACTTTATTTACAAAAGTCAGGACTGGCTTCACTCGTGGCGAGCATTGTCAACTGATGACATTGATGGCATTAAAAACTGATGGCATTATTAACAATTGTCAATGCTAGACCATTTTAAATAAAGTGTAAATAAAGTACAAAGAAATATGTTTTTTTTAATAACCGAAATATCTGTTTCTTAATAGTAAAAATAGGGCTAATAATAATTTTAATATATTTTAAACGTATATAAATCATCACATATTTTAATAAGCTACTACCGCATACGCTAAATGAAGCGTCTCTTAAATAGAGGACGCTTTAGAAGATTAACGGTATATTTGAAATCCTTATATTATTTAGTATAATATATATACATTTGTAAAGTCATCAGTGAACTTTAAAATGTCAATTTTCAGTTTACAAAATTGTTGTTTTCCTACGTTATGCACTGATAAAAATAAAATAAGCACCTTTTTCACTTTGCAACGAATCCGGGAGTGAAGTTTGATACACAAAAACAAAGAAATTATTGTCTCGAATAATACTGTGTTGTTGAGGATCTTAAATAGAGTATTAATCGAGATATAGCTTTGTCAGCATCCTTGTATCCAACCCTTTCAGATATTTTTCTCTTTTGATAATATTATGAGTATATTTTATATTAAATTTATTAATAATTCACTGACATCGTACGAGTCTGTGCGCACATAAAAGATATTGTGAAAAATGGGAGACACTTTAATGGCAAGGTATATAAGATGTTATCAGAACACAACAAGTGCATATTGTCGTAAAAGAAAACAAAGACGTCTCCCGCTTTATAGCGTACGAACAATGAGACGTTTTGGTCCAATGATTGTGAACAAACGGGCGAAAATATTCTTTGAGCCCCCCGTAAAGAATACTTCGATACTTTTTACCTTTTCACAACATAAAAGAATTGATTGACAATAAAGAAACTCTATACGCAGTTTATCTCGATTTTTTTTTTGGGAAAATAAAAGAATCAGTTTCAATGAAAAGAAATTTTCATGACATAATAGATCTTTAAATAAGTGAACAAACTGATATTTATTTTTTGTCGGTTCAATCGCGTTTATATTGCGTGTTTTAGTTCTCATTTATTATAAAGGCTGAAAATAACATATTTTCTTATTTGTAAAAAGAGAATATATATCAACTGGTCTTTTCTTGCAAAAGTTTACATTTATCGGAACAAATAAAAGTATTATAGAAGTGAGTATATTAAAATGTACTTGAAATTCAATTTCAACAAAAAGTTCAACTTTATACCGAAATATCTAAATTTTAAATTTAAAAAAACACTGCACTACGCTTTTTTAAAAATCAAACATTAGGCCTCTAAAAGTTTGCAAATGTAACTTTTTGTATATTTATTACAATCTAAGTTTCTATGGTGGTTGTATAATATATAATTATTGTCAAAGATTGAGTACTCATATTAAAAAAAAAGGAAATAATTTCACATTATAATAGTTGTCTTAACGTAAATTTAGTTTTAAAGTTACTGTAAAATAGTGACAGATGCTGTTTTTCTATCAAAGTTGGAAAGGTAAATGTTATTGTTTATTTTATACAACAATATTAAAAATTCTCATAGAACTAAATACTTTGATAGATTTATATACCTAACGTCCTAGCATTAAATGCAAACCAAATCAATTAATGTAGCTCCAATATGCTGAAAGCTTCACAAAAAATCATTGAAAACTGTTTTTCTTTTTGTATTATTGAAAAATGATTAATATTTTGGGTTAAATGTTTCAGTTTGTTTTACCACTTAAAAACATATTTATTTTAAAATGTTTCTACATAACAGGTTAAACATATTAAAGTATTTTAGTTCTACAGTTTTAATATTTTTTATGCGTTGATAGCTATTTATTAAATATTAAATAACTAATTATTAAAAACTGTAGAACTAAAATACTTTGATATTTTTCACCTGTTATAATGGAGTTTTACCAAGTAAATGCCAAATAAATTAATAATGTTTCTACATCTTTAATAAGCTCTATATATAAAATTTAATAAAATAGTAATGAAGATGACAATGATTATTTTATAATGCATAGATAGTTGGAATTCTAAAATTTATATATATCAATATATTTCTTACTTAAAACACTAGTAAAAGTGTTTACATTTGTTAGCAACGATTTTAAGTGTATGGAGAGTTTTTATAAATAGGTGTTCTGTTTGTTACATTATAGTCGGGTATTGGGATAACAAGTATTCAGTGACAGGAGATAAGTGAGCTTCCATGCATTACGACAGTTCCGTGCACCTCATTGCATAAAGTAACCGGTATCGAATACACCTCCCTAATGCATGCTTTATTGTCGGGAAGGAAAAGCTTTCAGGGTTGGGGGTGGTTCCTCTATTAAAGACATAGACCCTTCTTACGAGTGGTAATTTTCTTGCACGAGACTACAAGTCGTAGCTCGTGCATTTAATACTTGTTAGATTACGTCGTTAGTTACGCTTTTGTTAAGGAATATGTCCGCCCTGAACATTAATGTATATTTTCAAAGGAAGAGTGTGTTTAAGGATAAAGGGATGTGCCTTACAAATAGACTGATAGTTTCAGTTAGACATCGCAGTTTGTTGAAAGTACCCAATATTATTTCGTAACTATAATTAATTTTACACGATCTTTAAAAAAATATATACACATTGAATAGTTGTCTCCCTTATTCATATTAAGATTGGTTTCATTACAGTATATTTTTTTAGAATAGAAAACTTTTCTATTAAAATGAATTTCCACAAAGTTACCGCCGAAACCATCGAAAGTATTAGTATATTTTTTATTTATTTAGCCATTTAGCTGCCGTAGATAACTAATAGGAATTATCTATTACGCCGGCTATAATTTGGAACAGTTAATTCAATTAGTTATTGACGAGATAACTCGTATCTGGCGTGTTGAGCACGAAAAAAAATGCGAAATATCTCGTCCGAGTAAAACAATTAATAGTATAAAAAATGTTTAATGATAAATTGTACAAAACGTTATCAATATGTGGATTGATAGATATTACAAAAAAAAACAGTTCTTAAAATAAGTTAACTATTTTGTATTTCGTATTTTCATTTATTAATAAGTCGCTCGTTTTAAAAGTCCGACAAAGTATTTCACATTAAAAAAATATTTTCAGCACGTAATAGAAAAACGTGTTTAAGGACGTGATAACGGGAAATGAAAGTCTTAAATATGATATGTACATCTTGATTAGGGGTTGGATATATGAAAGTGTGGTACTGCAGGGGAGAAAATATACCGCCGCTACGTGTCAGCCTCATTTTGAATAAAAAATATTGATTTGGCATTAAGAAACCACCGCGGTACGATGCATTAACATTTGGCTATTCTCAGCAAATTACCATTCCACCAAAAGCGGGTGCAAACGTCTTTGAAGGGGTGACCATAGAATCTTCGATAGATGCTATCTCAGATATAACGTTGAAAAGATATTTAAATTTTCATGCGCTATTAAAATAGCTAAAGAGAAGCTTTTTTGAAATAAAAATTGTAATATTTGTATGTATTCAGAAGCTCATAGTTTTGATTGGTTGTAAAAAATCTTTTGAATCAAGTGGTTGTTATTAAGTTTGTTACTCATTTTCTGTTGGTTTTGTATTTTATAAATGCCAATAATTAGTATAATACGATACCTAAGATAATTTTAAAAATAAAAATAAAATCAATAAGGAAAAAATATAATGGCACATGGAGTAATTCGCATGTTCAGATATAAAATACGAACAAAAGTGAAAAACTGTTATGTCTCTCATTATTAGAAATTTTTGAGATTTCTTGGTGAATTGCGTTCAATTTTATTATACGTTCGCAATTGCGTCTGGCGTCATAATTCAGATAAATTCGAGGCATAACTTACCTCATACTTCTGACATACGGTCACAGTATTTCAAGCAGAAAGCTAAAGGGGATCGCGAAAGATATTTAAGTAAATGCTTCGGTCTTATTGCACGTGTGATAACGTAGGCACGAGAATTCTGTACGTGAGTAGGAAACCGATGATTAATGGCCCAGAAAATGAAATTGTACGGCGCATGAATGTGTTCCTGAGAGAAGAGCTTAGTTCCTTCCATCCCAAATATTTGCCTCGCACTGAGTCCCTTGCATTGTTTCAATCATGATGAATTTGTAATTGGATTTACTATCCTAAAAGTAATATTCGGAGATGTAGACGTAAAACGTTAATTGCAAAGCCTATGTCTTTGATACACTGTCTTTGATGACTGTTTTACTCTCATATTATTACTATTGAAAGGTTATATTACCGTTCACATAATTTTGAGCTTTGTTCTTAATAAAAAAATAGTGAAACTATTATATAGATGAAAATCTGTTACTAAAATATCTCTTGCAAAGAGATTTTTGCCAAGCAATTCATTACAACTTATTGGAATTCGATATACTCGTGTTTTAAATATGCCAATAAAAATGAAACATAAACGCAACTTTAAAAAGTAAATAATTAACACGGTTAAATTAATTTAATAATGTGTTTGTTGAAGCTAAAATTTCACATTTTAATTTGAAATTATTCTTCTATACGTGTTTCGAGATCGTCCTAGATTTCCCTCTTTCTGGATCATCCGGCATTCGAAAAGACCGTTGAAACCCATATAACGCTTCATGCATGTTCTCAAACGCTGAAAGTAGCCGGAAGATAAAACTTTAGCCATTGTCATAAAAGTAACAATAAAAATATAAATAATAGCCTGTAAACTTTAAAATTGTGACACATTAGTAAATTTAAAAAATATATAAAACTATTGATCAACATATTGCGCTGTTTAAATTAAATCATTATTGGTACTAATTCCAAAATATTTATACAAATCATAATTGACTTCACAAGCATATTTAACTGAAATAAATAATGAGCTATTTCATCAAGAATTTACAATAAGCGATTCGAAATTATGTAATTTCTTTGTTTAAAATATAAATGATATCTTAGTTAGTTCCAAAACTTTTGTTTAATTTACATGTAACGCTAACCACTTATTTTATAAACATATGCAAATAAGTTATATTGTGTTAATTATCTCGTAGAAATAATTTCATTGGAATATTACAGCGTAACATCTAACATAATACATTTTTGAAATCAAATACTTTCTGAACTTTTTCATGCGGTATAGTTTTTTTAATACAAAAAATGCATTCGTTTTTTAGTTAACCTGCAGTTGGCGAGTAAGCGAGACAAATATCTGGGCGTACATCTTGGGAAAACAATTGCTGTACTTACTGCCGATAGCAGGTACATCAATCGGGCATGCCCGCCTCCAACAACATGCCATTAAGAGCAATAACACTAAATCCCCCGCTTTTACAACCTCATTAAGACGCATGGCATTTCAAGGAGAGTGCATTCCATTTGTATTGCATCGTTGCGGATCATTTCACGTCTACGATTCGTCGTAGCACTGCGTTTCTACCCAGCGTAGCAATGACTCCTCTACGTCATTTCAAAGATTATAGATATTAAAATGAGTACATATTGTGTAAAGTTTGTTACGTGCAACTCTTTGATGACGCGAAGTTTATTACTTTAAGTGGATCCAGTGTAATAAATTTAATTGTATTCGATAAAACAAGACAAAGAAAATTTGATTATGCAGTTACATCGTTACAATTTTGAAAAGATGGTGGTGTAGGTTTAAGACATTTTACTGAACTCTATTACCTTACTGAAAAATAAGCTATATTTCTACTTTGAATTCATATTTTTACTTGAACATGGATCTAAAGTTTCAACGGTACATTTTTCTTAAGTATTTAACAAATACAATACTAAAATTGATCATTTGAATGGTTTGATGAATAGTTTTTTAAATGGTAAAAAATATTATATTTTTATTCATAAAAATTCAATAAAACCAAATAAAATGATTCTAAGCATTTAAATTTGCCCTTGAATATTTTTTTTCGGTTTGATTTTAAACGTTTCTTGGTTGAGCTAATTTGGTCAAGGGATAGCCGTAAAACTGTCAAATTAAGTGTTAAATATTTTTTTCATTTTTTATAAATATGTACAAGCAAAACATTTGACAATAATCTTCCAACGATACCTTTATATTTTTTAGTGATATGTTATTTGAAACAGTTTATAGTTTTATTGAGGTTTATAGTACAAATATAATTCAATAATGATTACCACAAGCTATATTTATACTTTTACTACGCCAAATAAATTGTTTTATGTTCATCGAATTTGAAAACAAGTTAAAAAAGAGTTTTACGAAAGTGAGCTACATTTTATACAAAATTTGAGCTGTCAAGTACAAATTTATAATGAGATTTTACTCAAAAAAAAATAATTCAATAAACTGATATATCACTTACGATTAGAAAAACACCATTAACAAAATCATTCTGATATAATGATACCCATAATAATTGCCAAAAAAAATATTTAAATCACTAAAATTGTTTCATGAAAATTGACCTTTTTCGATTGAAAGTGTTTATTTGAAAATTATTAATAGGTTTCTAAAATGTACAACTTAAGTCTTAAAGGACAACTTGTTTCATTAATGGAACTTTAGGTTAGCTAACCAATATCAAACTTGCTACTCGCTAAGAGAAGTTACTTTACACGGAGGGGTTTAATTAATCATCTGACAATTAATTATTATATACCTAAGAATGGGATCAAGCCTCTCTTGTCTCTGTATTAATTTGAAAATTATCAGTAGACGGACAGCCTCGGAGGGATTTAAGTCTATCATCTTATTTAAAGCTTCTTCCGTTGCTACCCTCGTTCAGAGTGGTTGAAATTTTCTTACTAAGTAATTTTGACGAGCAATTATTTCAAAAGCAGACGCTGGTTGTTAGTTGGAGATGTGAAAACTTTTTTAAAATAATATGGAACGACTTACGAAGAAATTGCTTTATAACCATCAATTATTTAGATGTCTATTATAAACTATCAATTCTCAAGAAACAAACTATAGAGAAATTTACTTAAAACATAGTTAACTATTTTGTTTTGTGGATGCTCTGATTTATATAATTATAGTAAGAAAATTCTAAAGGATGTGATCGAAAAATAAATATTATAGTTTGCGCGCTGCCTGTCATTTATTATTTTTAACTATGGATATAACGTTCATTCGTTAAAGTTCGAGTTCGAAAAATCCCCATAATTATTACAAACCCACTTAATCCATTGAAAATTGTATACATTCAATTTTCGCTAATTTACATTTTAATAGCCTTATAACTTAGTGATCTACTTATAATTTGTTTATAAACGATACAAACTGTTTACTACGCGTCAGTTCAAGTACATCCGTGCACTTGGAATGCCTGAAGATGCCGAAAGGCGAAACCCGGGTCGTTAGCGACAAAACTCATGGAAAAGTACAAAATTCAAACAATTCAAATTTTCAAAATTGGATATAACGTTATTAAAATAAATAGCAGAATTTATTGTTAAATTCTGCTAGAAAGAAACAGAAAATTGAAGTAAAAACTTCTTGAGTTTTCAATATTTATTCTGTGTTATTTATCGAACTCCAGAACTAAACTATATCCCCCGATTCTGCTATCAATCAGTGTAAAATTACTTTAGTGTCACAATTAAGAAGAAGAATACAAAACTGTTATTATATATTGATTTTATTAGGATTTGAACCTACAACTATTTCATCACGCGAGTAAATTTATGAAAATAAATTCCAATATGTTGCTATGTTTTATATTAAAAAAATATTAATGCCCCTAATTGCTTCTCATATTTTTAAAGTATAATATCATATAAAATAAATTCGAAAAGATTTTTTTATATGTCACTCAAAGCAACTCGAGATATCGCAACAAGCCGTGCTATCTTTAATATATTTAAATTATTAAACCGCGCAACCAAACTTTTGAGAAAAAAAATTATGACTGGATTATAAGTTAATTATGAAAACTACAGTTCTGACATTGACGTGATATTTAGGTAAGAATTAAATAATGTTTTTTGTAGAAAACAATATATTGCTACATAAAAAATAATAAAGGATATAATCTAGAATACAATTTATCGGTGCTTACACGTACGTTTACGACATAGTGTTCTTAATGAGTATGACATTTTTCTTATTCAATACATTGCATGAAAAATGTTTTAAGTAAATCTTTAATGGCCTGACAAACGAGAGAAATAGAAATGTCATTTGAAATGTCTTCGAGCGAACTGAATGTTATGAAAGTGAAGATATGTTATTCTTGCGCAATGGCTTAAATTGGATTTCTTTATAGACAACCTTTCTTTGTTGTTAAACTTTCAATAAATGTCATTTATGTACTGCAGTAGTCTAACTTCTAGACCAGTATACATATTGCACTTAATATGTCAAGTATTCGAAAAATTGCATTTATGGATTTCAAAAGGATTTTTATTTTGACAGTTAAAAGCTTTCGCGTTTTACGTGAAAGCTTCTATGAACCTGAAACTACTACAGAGTATATTAAAATGATACATATTATGAAAATGAACATATATAACATCAAAATAAAAGAAAAAAGCCTTCAGTGAATGTATTGTTCTTCTTTTTTTATCTATGTCCGCTCCCAGTGTGTAGCATATAGCTTCCTAATAGTGGTATCTCAACAGGTTTTTTTCTACGAGAACTTTTTGTTACTCAGTCACTCAACCTCTTTTTTTCAAAGGAGTATAGAAGGATAGGAAGGGTGGGAGGGAAATTAAGACATAACAAACGTTCATGTCTTCAAATAGAAATCGATAAACCGATCGAAAAAATTATGTTCGTACTGGGACTCGAACTCGTGAGATCCGGCACTGAAGCCAACATGTTATATAAAAAAAATATCAATTCAGTTGATCGGTATCGTTTACCTTCATAAATTGATTATATTTATTTAATAAGCAAATACATTTGAAAAGAAATGTTAAAACCAATTATTTATGACTTTCACAACTCAACTATGTATGAACAGCTTCGTTTAAAGGTTCCTTTACTTATTTTTTAAAAATAAATTATTGCTTATTTTTAAAGTTTTACTGTCAATCCTTGGTAGAAAGGCATTATTAAACGACATTAAGTAGGTAGTTGCTGACAAAATTAAGTCAATGTGTAAAGTCGATTATGAAAAAATATCGCATATATTTATTGCACATTATGATACATCAAATACCAAAATGCATTTGCCTGTACCTGCATAAACATAATCTGGCATGTAAAACAAAATGCATTTCGTTGAATGGGAATCATCCGCAATGTGACATATGCACAAGTCAGATGCGCTTCCGCGAATTTCATCATTGCTGCATACATTCTATCGGAATTCAATTTGAAATAGACGTTACGAAACTTATTGTATGTCATGCGTCAATGCGAAACATGTACGGGTATTTCTGTGTAAAGAATTTCCCGTTGCGTGCTATGGTGGAAGTCTATGAATGGAATATGCTTGGCAATGTATGATGTCAACTGGAATGTTTACAATGAAATGAGTATCTTTAGTGTAAATGTTTTACTTGAAGCTTTAACGTTGCTTCATATAATAAAGTAGAAAAACTGTTAGAAAAGTCAAATATTTCATATTATTCACTTGCGACCAATACTAAACTGTTTGTTGTAAACATTCGTTAGCTTGAAGTTTGAATCGCACTCGATTCTATCAAAGTTTATTCCATGGTAAGTTTTTCTGTAGGGATTGGATGAAATGTAAAAAATAGGGTTATAAAGATATAAGATAATCGAGCACAAATCTTTCTAGGCCTGTAAACACCGAAACCTTCACTAACCTATTATAATCAAATATTTCATGCAAATAAATAGTACATTTGGATAAACATTAATATTTCTCAATATTCTCGGTTTGACTCTGTATAAAAATAGACGTAATTTTCGATAAATATACCATTTTCACATCTCACAAACATAACCATTGCTTGAACAAAAAAAAACGTCATCAATGTAGGCAAGGAGTTTTTTGGTAATAATAAGTTTTTAAGTACAATTTTGGATAATTTTGATAATTCTCAGACTTAATTGGAGCTTTTGCAAATTTTAACGCCGTTTAACGCGTTTGCTTAATAAATTACGAACTGTATACGTAACAAAATTTTTGTATTGATAAAACTACTCAGTTACATTACCTTTTACTTTGTATTCTTAGTTGTTGATAAGCAATTATTTCTGGTATGCTATTGCCACCCCATAAATTGTATTTAATTAACTTCCCTTTGTCATTTCTCCAGTGGTGGTGTATTTAATGCCTTATTCATTTCGTTTGATTGCTATCCTGGCAGAGTGCATAAAAACGAATTGCATGAAATGATTATTACTATTTGCAGGGGAATTATTTGCATGGAGCGTGTCTTTTGACCCTTATTTATGGAAATGGCCAGACAGTAGTTTGCGTTAAGGTTGTATACGGGGAGCTGTGTAGTCGTTACTAATATTCAAAGCACTAATGCAATGAAATTTCAAACTGTACAGCATAAACTTAAGCATACAAATAATGTTTTTAATTATTTAATAGTATTTTTGAATAAAACAATGATTTTCAAATAGTTTTTTGGAATCAACTGCAAATAATATTGTACAGCTTTTATACACAAATCGGTTAAAAAATAATTTTGTTAGACTTGCCGTACTAAGAAATATATATAGAAAAAGCACAATATTCCATTGTACTTAATTTCCACTTTTATTCATCAAGATCAGGACCAGTTTTGCACATGGCGAGCATTGTAAGCCGGTCCTGATCTAGATAAATAAAAGCGAAAATGAAGTACAAAGGAATATTGTGTTTTTTCTTAATATAATGCTGTTCCACCAAGTATTGACAGTGAATACCATAAAAGTGTTCCTATAGTTTGAATGTACATTTGCTATTAAAATATTTTGAAATAATATTACTTTATTTTTGTATTTATTCATGGCTCAAGACAAATGCATCAACTTCACTTAAGTCCACAGAAACAACTTCATTTTTATAAATCATGAAAACTTGTATGAAATTCGGTTTACTATATACAATGAATGCTTTAAACTCTTTTTTTATTTTTCTTTTACTCATTAATTTCAGCTGGTAGGTGGGAACGAAAATGCTTTTTATCTTATATCCAATAAATTGAGGAAATTTAACGATTTTTTATAATCACGTCCAGAAACATTATTTAAAATCGTTAATTATGATAGATTTTACCGCATTATCAAAATTCATTAAGTATGAATAGTTATACAATTGGGTTCTTCTGTCAGAGGTCAATTTCGTAGGCTCGAATTATGTTGACAGTTAATGCTTTGAATGGTATAAAAAAAGAAGTATCGCTAAGAAGTTTTGTATACTAAGTTATAAAATATACGTCCCGAACGATCAATGTATCGAAATTACTAAATATTCATCACTTGTGTAACAAAATCACTTGTGGTGGCTGCAAAGTGTCACTGGATACCTAAAGTAATGGACAATGTTTTTGTTAGATGATTGTTTCAGTTAACAACTATAATACTTATCAGGTACAGTTTTTATTTTTACTCAGTCTTAGTCTTAGTGAGTACTCTAAGAAACATAAAATCAATTAAAACTTTGTGAAAAAAAAACTGTTTATGATTGAACATTGACTTTATGTTTTAAGTGTTACTTTTAGAAGAAAAGTGTAAGGTTTGAGGCGCGCTGCACTAATGCCTTATGAAATTTCCGGACTGGCTTATGCGACTATCGTAAATAGCAGCCGACCAGACGATAACGGCAAGTCGGGACTAAATAAGTCGCCTTACAAATTAAAGTGTGAAGTTTTACGACTTAATTTGTTTTGTTATATTATTAGATTTCCGGTGCAAACGCGTGGCTGATAAGGTAGTTCTACCCTTTGGGTATTATATCAAATTAATTGTAATTTATTGAAAGCGACTTTATTCGGTCGGCCTAGCAAAACGATTTGATTCATTGGTGTATTATTCACAAATAAATTGTCTTTATAATTTCATAATAAGTGGAAGACAGACACTTCTTGAAATCAAAGACGTTTTTAAAAACAATATTATTAGATTAAAAATTTAGTTATATTATGAATACACATTTTATGATGGCGCCATGTTTTGTGGTGATCAATGGACGCTTCAAAACGTAGGGAAATTACCACTAATAAAGAGTGAGATGTCTTTAAAAAAAATACATTTTTGTATACAAATTAATGTAACATTAATTAAAATTGTATTTAAGAAAATTTAACCTACAAATATTAGTGTAAACATAAATTTATAAAAAATAGCTATGTATTTGTTTTTTTTCGTCATCTTAAACTATTTATTATCTTTATCAACAACAATACTTTAAAATTGTGTTAAAAGTAATTTGTTAGTAGACACGAATTAATAAATTAAAAAAAGTAAGTAATTGTTTTTATTATTGAAATGATGCATAAATATTATGTTTCAGTATTCGACCAAAGCTTAAATTGTTGTTGAAATTATTTCGTAACAGTGTTAGCAAAATGTGCTTAGTTATGCTAAAGCATTTTAGTGAAAATTTATATCATAATTTAGAAGATGATCGACACATAAAAAGGGTTGAATCGTTGTTTGTATATTTTAACCTTTCAACTCACGTAGGCATCTAAACAAACCCATTTTACGCCACGCCATAAAAAAGGAGATGCAAAATTTGAAAAATTGACCACATAAATTGTGACTAGCTGAATTAGATCAGTGCATGTGGATAAAGTACAAATTGGACAAAGGTTTCGATTTCTGGCATAAAACATTGACCGGGGGTGCAAAAACGCCCCATAGCCAAAAGCGATGCTTTTATACGTGATGCGATTTAAAAGTCAGATTAACGGTTTGCGTTTCAGTTTAGAAAAGGCAATGTACGCACGGGTAATCGCTGACCCCACACCAGTCTTAATGCTTTTATATTCAATGCAGCATTTTGAGGGTTGAATTTACGCGTATCATTCGACGTATGCAAATTTTACCTTTGATAGAGGTTTTAAAGCACGTGTTCGCATTGTTTGGTATCACTGTTAAATTATGGTTTTCAAATATATACACCCACTTTTTTGCTTGTTGAATATTTACATTATGGCAATACTTCAAGTGAACATCAGCTAATGGTAAAATATCTATTTTATCGGTGACTAAGTCTTGCCTTAATTTTTTTTTCGAATATTTCAAGTCTTTTCCCATTTATTTATTATTTTTTATATTATATACAATGATTTTATATAAATAAAAAAAACACTTTTGTGCTTATTTCACATTATTATATTTTCAATTTAATAATGTGATTTTCTTAATAATTTCACATAGAAAATTTTCAACCGATTTAATTCAATTCACTTACAAAAGTGTAAATAATTTCTCTTAATTTCAAAAATACATATTCAACTGAAGAAAATTAATAAAAAAACATGATGTCATGATTCAATTTAGTAAAACCGTTTTTTTAAATAAAATTTACTGTTTTTAAAACCATCTTTTGATGATTTACAATAAATAAGTCACTCGACTTTATTATATTAACATTTGGAAGGATTCGCAGTGAATACTTTTCATTGTGATTTCAGACGTCCTGATCTTGTAGGGATGTGTGTTTGTGCATATTATGCAAGGACCGTAATAATGATTTTATTATGTAAGTGACGAACATTTGAAAGAGGATTTGCAACTTTAAGCTGGCGTTAGGCGAAGGGTTGTGAGACCCTTTTAGCGGATTAAGGACTACCGCGACGGAAGACTGCCAAAGATGGTACCTGCACACAGTACTTCTAATCTACAAACTACTGTGGGATACATTAAATTGCCAAGAATTAAATTACTATTGTTAAAGTAGTATTTTCTTCGACCCAACGAGTGAAACTTTCATTCAGAGGTTTTGATACTTTTGGTCACTATTTTCTTTTTCGTTATTTTGTATTTAATTAAGAAAAATGTCAACAATTCGATTTTAAGCAGGCTGGTACCATTACACGACATATCTTACAAAAAAAATATTATCCGCTATGATTGTGTCAGTTTTTTGACAAATAAACAATGTCACTTTCAAAAAATCAATACCTTAATCAAAGCATAGGTATTATTTTTATTATAATGATAGTAATACAAGATTCAATAGAGAATTAATTATTAAGATAGTTATTCTTAAGTTTAATGAATTCCAGATAAAAACTTGACTATCCAACTTTTTAAACTGCAGGTGGTGAACATGGTAGTAGTATCTACAGTATACTACAGTGAAGGTTTCTATAGATGTTTTCGAAAAGACTTCAGGAACAAAGAAACCAATCTGTAAGACGTAGACGCAATACGACTCTTCCGTGGACAGGGTTGGACGAAAAAAAGTGGTAGAGGAGGTCAAGGTTTTGGCTTTTATTGTAGCACCATCTAAGAATACAAAGTTTATCATTGTGTGAGGATTTTTTTTACAATAATTTTAAATAACGTGATGAGTAATCAATGCTGAAAGTTATAAAGATTTTCGATTACACATTGAAAACAAATATTTAAATAGTTATTCATGACACGTATTGAATAGCTATTCAATTAAAAATCTATATCAAAAGATTATTGAGAGCATCTTTTTTTTTACAATTAAAGAGATTAAGTAGAAAATATTTTCTTTATCTTTAGTTAACGGATACAAAATTACTTTAAGACTGGAAAATATGTATGCCTTCAATTTAACAAATGACCGCCAATGTATCAGCCAATCCTTTTAACTGTCGCCTGTAAAACGACACAATTTTAATTACTACAAGTTAAAGCCGACTCGACGAAATTAAGGCTGATAGAATTATGATTGTTCGCCGCCGAAACTTCCTCCACAATTAATGCTCATTTACGTTAACTCCATTTCACTCTGGGGCTACGCTAATAAAATCCTGCGATAGCCTGTGGGCGTTACGAGCCGCAAAAGGGACATAAATCAGGGAGCTACGATTTGACTCTACGAGCCCCTACGAAATAGTCTACAGTGTCTACGGCATATTGGAAATATTAAGCTATTCATTGTAAAAATAATGATTTTTTGTTTATGACTTTAATCTCGTTGTTTTTTATAGGTGAAGCTCAATTAAGTTTAATTACATTTCATTTCATCATAATTTTACTGATTTATAGATAAACAGGTTTGATACCGCGATTTTTTTTATCATGTCCGCTCCCAATGTGGAGCATATGGACTCCTAATGGAGTTTGTCTCAACAGAAGTGTTTCTACGAGAACTGATTGTTACTCAGTTGCTCAACTTTTTTTTTTACAAAGAGATTAGGAATAGAAGGATAGGGCTAGGACAGGACTAGTGGTTAACTAATCGCTATTGATACACCCCGTTTATAGGAAAATATGGGTGGGAGGGGGGAATTCAACACATCACATACATCCATGCTTTCGAACAGAAATTCAAAAATCGATTGAAAAATCAATTTATAAAACTGTCAGTACTGGGATTCGGACCCGTGACCTCCGTAGCCGAAGCCAACACCGTTACCACTCGACCACACAGGTGGCTAATGCCGCAAATAATATTCTTTATTACAGTTTTCATAAATAAGAAATTTAATTACCACGTATGGAAGTATTTGTCTCCATTATAGTATGTACTTTTTTTTTATCCAAATAGGATAATCAGAAGATTTTATGTCATTCTATACAATATTTTCATTTCGCTAATATTTTTCATGTGAAAAAGTCATTTTTTTTATAACTAGTTATTTTTAAATTTAATTTTAACATTGTTGACTCGTATCGTCTGATATGTATATTGATAAATTTATACCACGAAAATATTTGCAAAAATTCAAACTGTATCATACGATCCTATCTTAGCAAAATATAATCTTTCTTTTACTCTTTTCGTTTTAAAGAATCGTTGCAACAATTTAATTTATTTACGTGTTTTATAAACCTGAGAAAAAAATTAGAAATCAAATTCAAGGAATCTTATATATAAAAATGAATGTCTGTTTGTTTGTTTGTTTATTTGTATTTTATGCGTTGCCACACCGCTCATCTGATTGCAATAAAACTTCGACAAACTTTTTGTTTGCACTTTTGGAAAGGTTATAGGCATAGTAAAATTAACTAACAATAAGTACATATAAAAATCAGTATTTGTATGGATGCCATACAGTTCATTTTGACAAAGTATGCTTGCACTTGCGCTAAGGTTATATTACAATTAACTTACACTAGGTGGAGCTTGTGTCGTACCATAGAAAATCGGCAGCAAACGTCCAACACATAGGTTCCCATCCTTTTTTGGGTGGCGACCCCTTTTTATACAAGCCATGTGACTAGGCGACTCCCCCGAGGAATTTGAAATCCTCGATTTGCTATACTTTTTCCTCGGATTGTCCCCGAAACTCCTCTTCTTTTTTCGCTTACCAAAGAATTTGAAATCCTCGATTTCAAAATCAAAAAAAGTTGGCAACCCCCCAGAAATAACTTGGGGGTCGTGACCCCCAGGTTGGGAACCCGTGGTCTAACAGAGACAAAGAAAACATGCACTTCAATAAAAACAATTAAAATACTTTCTTTCTTTGAGTGGCATTGCAACGCTTGCCGGGAACCGGCTAGTAATGAATGAATGAAAATTTGAATAATGCAATACTTATTGTACTTAATTGATAAATCTTTTTTCATTTCATTTTGTACTGAGATTAATCATTTAAAATGAGAAGCAATATTCCTTAAGGGTTACTAAATATTCATGATGTAGATGGCTCATTGATGAGATCACTTTGGGATAAAGTTTAATCTAAATTCTCAAGTGACCTATTATCGATACACCGTCTCGGCCGATTGGACTCTTATACGCTGAGAGAGGCACCTAAAAAAATACCCTTACCCATATTTCAGTCGGGATTCAGAAATAAACGACATTTTCAAAGTGTTATTGGGCTGTGCTTGTTATACCGGAACCTGCTCTTTTATGGTTATTTGATACTAACAATTTATTCAATTTAAAGTTTTAAGAAATCTTAAAATTTATATTCATATAAGTGCATGGAAAGTGTTTAAGAAATATAAATAGTCATAAATGAGTATTATTCATCTACAAATAGTTAAATTTTATATTACAATAAATTTTCTTTTTGTTTCATAATATTGAAAAATTCCGTGGCATAGCGTGGCACTTCGTTGGCTTCCGTGACGGATCTCAAGGACTCGAGTCCTATATATACAAACATTTTTTTTCAATCAATTTATTGATTTCTGTTCGAAAGTATGGGTGTTTGTGATATCTTTGATGTCCTTCTTTCTGTTTAATTCTGAAATAACAGAGCGTAGCAATTGCTTGACCACTAGTTCTGTCTTAGTCTTATTATTTTTTACGGCTCTCGTATCAAAAAGAGATTAAAAATTGAGTTACAAACAGTTATCGAACAATAACTTCCGTTGAGATTCCTCCATTACAAGGCCATATGCTACATATGTGTTTAAAAAGTATACGAAAAAATCAATAAATTATTAGGTATACATAATTATTAGTGGATAATTTAAGTCATGTAATTTATCTATCTAGACTTTATTTATTTACAAAAAAAAAATGAAACAAATTACTTAATTTGTCTGAAATCATTTTGTTTGTAATAAGAACTAAATAAATATGTATAACTTATTTAATTGAGTTTAAACTGCACCATTAATCAAACAAAGTACTCAAATATTTTAAGCGACTTTTGATTGGCGATCCAATTAACCATAAAATACCCCTCATATAATTCGTAGGCGTATAATTCTGTAACGTATGTAAGTTTTAAACATTTCAGATAGCGCCAGTAGCCTGTGGATTGTTCCGGTCGTGAAACGAATGTTTCGGGAACCGCAAAATTAATTCGGCCTCTCAGCAAAAACACAATTCGCCTACTAAAGTCTGATCTGAGAAAGACGACTACCAGGAATTCAGGGGTTGGTATATAAAATTAATTCATCACAAGTAAATTTTGATATTTACAGGTAATAATTTTTTTTCCGATATAGCCTACGTGGAAGTCAATACAACATCGAGAAAAGTCAATTCCAGGTAAATAGTATTTGAAGCAGCAAAGGTAGTCCCACTTTATTCTATTTTCTTAGAATTATTGCCTTCTCTTGTTAAAGTTAATTCTAGCTGTGAATCCTTTTTATTTCTGCGTAAAAAATTGAAAAATCTAAGTCTCTTATTTATATACGTTATACAATAAACGCCTACATCAAAATTAAAAAATCGAAAACATATTTACATAAAAAATAAAATGTTTCTGTTTGATTGCATGGACAGTTTTAGATTTTTTTTTTAGTAAAATAATTTTCCGTTACCGTACAAATGGCGCACTTATCCCTTAAAAAAGAATCCACACCGTGTTCACGCAAACATTTTTCAATTGAAAGGAGATACGTATTAACATAAATTCGAGGTTTTGGGATCACAGGGGACTATCTACAAATATGTAGCTTAAAGTTCACTAAAGCATTACAGGTAATTTACCTGTATGCCTATAATATTTAAATTTAATTTTTCAATATACCGAACCGTGGGTATCTTATTTTGCTAACGGTTATAGTTAAATATACATGATAATGGCATTGTCAAAACAGATTTTGTGTTATAAAAAATAAAATAACTTAGATTATTCCACTTATTGTGCTACAAACTGTGACAAGTGTTTTACCTTTTTCAGAGGCACCTTCGAACAGACTACTTTTGCAAATGCTTGCTTAAGTACGAATGATTTTTCGTAGTAAGACTCCTTTGAAAATAGGCCTTCGAATAAGGATGCAAAGTTCTACATACATATTGTAAAATACAGACCGTAGCGCCGTCGTCAAATAATTGACTAAATATGTACTAGCTATACTTATCTCCACGTTACTAATATTTATATCATGTTCGTCACCTACATCAAATCTTTGGATATTTATTGTACACAGAGTTCTAAATAAAGAGTGTTTTAAAAATTACTTAAGTTTTGATTTAAAAACATATTTCACTTATAAGATCACAAGTTAACTCCGCGAAAAATAATAAAATCAATAAGGAAAAGATAAACATAAAATAAAGTCAGATTTTCGGTTCAAATTAAAGGAAAGTATTAAAAAGATGTTAAATTAATACTTTAGGTTTATAACGAGATTGTTTGCCTGTCTATGGTTGACAATGGAAAGGTCCTTAGCACCATTACCCCTAAACTAAAACAATTGCTCGGTGTTGTTGTCACACAGACCACATTTCCGGCAAGCGGAATCGGAAGCGAGCTGGCCGTAGAAACAACCTTATGGCAAGAATACACAATCAAAATCACGCAGACGGTTTCTAGGAGTCCGCATCCTGTGCGGATACAAAATAGACTAAATATGATAGATAATTATTCCAGAAGGCATCACGGCAAAGCTTTGTTATCTAAAATAGATCGACAGGTTTTTAAGCGAAATAAATATTCAGCAATATTATCTATTGATTACAGAGAATATTTTGATAATTCATAATAAAGTCAAATCGTGAATATGTGGGTCTTAACTATTTAATAACAAAATGCTTGGACGACTATTTCAATAAACACATGTGGTTTTATTTATTATTTTACCATATTCACTCCCAAGCTTTAACAGATATTATGATTCACAATGTGTAGCTTTTTTTATAAATTTACTCCATTTTGGAATAAACGTTGCGAGTTGAAAATCGTTATATTGACAAGGATTCTATAATAATCTGTTTAATAATTCTTTTGCAAAAAAGCACTAACTTGTTTATTCTCTATTTCAAAGTAAAGTGATATAAATTTTGAAGGCGATTTGAGCTATACCAGCAAGAAAGATAAACACATTTTTGTCACTTAGCTAAGGAAGATCATTAAAGCAGGTGAATTATGTCGTACGATAAATTACATACACATATTAAATTCTTATAATCCATTTTCTTATTCGTTATAAAGATTGAATTTAAACTCTGTTAATCTTGTCTAAAAATAATAATACTTAGAACTTTCTTATGCGAAATTCGCATGCATAAATTGAAAATAAGGAACCGAAAAATGGATTGAGCCCACTTGGGACTGTTCGGAGATTTTCAGTACAAAACTGTGTGTCCCAAGTACTTACCTAGTTCGGGATTATGGTCCTTAGGGAAGTGTAAGTAAGAAGCTTACGATACCTTCAATGCGACTTAACTCTTTTGGGATTTACGCTTTCCATGTGGGGTATTTATATGGCTTTAGTATTTTGAATCGATTTTTGAATAATGCCGTTCTTTATTATGAACTCAACATTTACATTTTTCGTACTGAATAGAAATGAGTATTGTTATGATTGTACTTTTACATGTAATATTTGTATGAAATAACAAATAAATTACAAAAAATAATTATATAAAGATATTTAAGCTAAATAAGACTACCACTTGCCACCAACAATAATACAATATCTTCTTAAAACATTTTTACTTTATATTTATTTTTTATATATAATTTTAATTAACAACCTTGTTATCATACTTATCATGTAACAAGCTGTGAAATATGTTTTTTTTAGAATTAACTTCGACAAGTTCGTCAGTTCAAGTACATCCGTGCACTTGGAATGCCTGAAGATGCCGAAAGGCGAAACCCGGTTCGTTGGCGACAAAACTCATGGAAAAGTACAAAATTAAAATTTGATATTGGAATTCCATCAAGCACCCTCAGTCGAAATACTTAATTATATTAACTTCGACAAAATTACTTTTTACGAAGGGGGTTTTACATAACAATTTTGATGTTTGATCCATTAGATTGTTATTTTGCTTATGCTTGTATAACTAAGTAAAAATAGTTATAAATGTATTTTAACAATTAAATCAAGTTTTTAGATGTGCAAAAAATAAGCTCTCTGTATGTTTATGTAATGTAACGTTTATGTAATGTAACTGATTAAAAATTGCAGCAATTTTTCACATTTTTGTAAAAGTCTTAAAATATCTTGGCGTCAATTGAAAATGTTTCTGCATGATTTAATAAACAAGCAAATGACTTAATTTTTCTTCATAGTGGCATAAAAAATACCTTCGACAAGGTGCATAAGCAGACAAAATTACCGAGGAAATTCCGCTTTCAAACAGCACAAACGCTAAAAATAGTTTTCCTAAAGCAAAAGATGTGATACGCTTAGTAAAGTTCTCGTACGCTTATTCACAGGGACTAACAAAAAAAATCAAATAGTTAAAAATGTTTCGTAAAACGTAGTATATTTTCTATCGATGTCATATTTTTTACTCAAGAATGGTTTATTCAAGTTTATTTAACAACGCCTTAGCGGTTGTTTTATTCATAATTATTAAACATACTAATTAAAAGTTTCAAAAAACGTTTTTTAAGATCTATGTTTGTTAAACGTTTATTGAACATGTTTTTAGTCTATGAAACATTGATTATGTAAGACTTTCATGAAAAAACCTCTTATGAAAACTAAATCATATTAATTAAAGTGCTTAAAAAATTATAACGTTAAAAAGTCTATTTTATTATTACCCTATCAACAAAAAAAAATTGTTTAAATTTTAACCATAGGTAACTTCAAAAAAATATAAAACAATAAAATACAATTTCGTTTTTTGATTTTGAAAATATGTTCTTGCAAAAAAGAGCACGAACAACTACATGAGAATGTGAATCTAAATGTTCCTGATTATTTTTTGAGAAATCGTGGACATGAATTGTTTGTTCTCCCAAGGTGTAGAACCAACCTGCCAATGGGGACGCCACTGGGGAGAGCTTTAACGGTGTTCAACAATATTGCTTCGGATGTCGACATATTCCACGTAGACGTGGGTGAGTTCCGACGAATACTATTTTTTTTGTATTAAAGTAGAGTTCGTCGGAGTTTACTCAGTTGACTTCCTTGCCACTTTTTTTTTTAACTGCTTTTAATATTAAATTATACTATTTTTTTTTCTCCATTGTAAAAGTTTTAAATTTATAATTTGTCAACCTTGTACAATGTTAATTAAATAAATAAATAAATAAAATAAAATTAATCAATTTTGGTTTGTTGGCAATTTTTAGTTCACCGTTAAGATGTTCGATGTGACATTTCTATTACCAATTGTTTGCGACACTATTAGTCTAACTTGGCTCAAAATATAAAATTCTTTATTAATAAATATTTTTAGCAATAGTTGAAAATAGACGCAATGAGCAAAACATGTCATTATCATAATAAATAGGTAGGTTTGGTTTTATTTTTTATGTTGATTTTGATGTATTATGTAAGTGTGTATTATTTTTTTATTATTATATTTGTCAAGTGCACGGCGAATTGGCGTCAGCTGTAATGTCATGTACTGTAATTTTAATTTTTAGGCAATAAACAAATAAATGTGGAATCATTACAAAAGAATCCTTCTAATTTTTACTAGTTTAATAGATAAATTAATAAAAACAATAAACCTTTGTACTTCATTCCACTTTATTTAATATGTCAGAACCGGTTTCGCTCATTGCGAGCATTGTCAACTGATAAGAAATATAATTAATAAACCGGTTCTGACATATTAAATAAAGTGGAATGAAGTACAAAGGATTATTGTTTTTATTAATATAATGCCTTTCCACCAAGTATTGACAGTGAACACCCTAAAAATATAATAGATAAATTTACGAAGAAATCGATAGAGAAAGTATCGAAATCGAAATATGCTTCATATCACGCAACGTATAGCATCTTACGAATTTCTTGATAAAAACTTCCAGATTAAGTATTTTTGGTCCGTTTGCAGTACGTATAACCCCAAAGGTTAATCTTTTTTTTGAGTATCACATATGAATTTATTATTGATAAACTTGTATACAGTGATATCCCATCCCTGAAATTGTAGTGGAGTGCATCGCAATACAGTTAAGTTTCCGTGAAATGTGTTCGTATATAGATGGCACCAGCCGTAACGGATAATAAGCATTAAGGTTTTCCTGATGTATCCTACGTATATACGTTTTACATGCTTTAAGCTACAATGACTATCTAGTCATGCATTTACGCCGTCTTCTATTCAGGATATACATATGCAATTTATTTGGTTGCTTTTTGTCATTCAAATTTCGATGGACTTTAATATGAAATCTGTGTTATCATTTTCAGCGTAAGACTATTTAACATTTTAATCCACTTGTTACAATGATAAGCTTTCGTATGAGGATATGAGAAAATTAGACATTGAAATCCACGGACAACATGCCAATCAAAGTAACATGCAAACTAAAATATTTTGAATCTGACAATATTATGTGCGAATTTTGCAAAGAGCAGCGCGTGACTGAACCAAGGAAGTTAAAAGAAATTTGTCAGCACGGTTAATGGCTTGAGTTTCAATACACATTCCTTCAACAAACTATCGACTCATGCCGACAAGGACACGTCATATGGCAATACATGGTCGTTTGGTGACTGTAAAATACTACTTGAACTTTTTTATAATAAAAAAAAATACAGGAATAAATTTGATTTTGTTTTTTTTTTAAACCAGTATTTTCATTTCGTCGCTTTGGACCTGGCTTGGACATGGACGCCGACCGGATGGATTCCACGGTCGTGGAAGGCCACTGATGACCATCTATACTCGGATGTACTCGGCGGAGCTACGGGACGCTGGAATGACATGGGACTATGGGAGGTAGCAAGACGACTGGCAGGGGACAGAGAATCTTGGAGGAATCATGTGGTGGCCATATGCTCCGACTAGGGAGCGGATATGAAAAAAAAATCATTTAATGAATTAAATCTAGAGAAAGTGCAGATATATTAAAAGCAATTATTTATGATTATGTGAGGCTAAAACTATCCAAAAACGCTATCATATTATCAGAAAAAAAAATATTTGAAATGTAATTCAAAATAAATAGTTCGTGGCTTAGAAACATATCAAACAAAAGAAACGATAACATATTTGTTTTAGATAATTAGGTAGTGTCTGACTGGGACAAGACACTGCCAAGTATTTATCACTCAAGAACGTGCATACAAGCAATAGTAACATCACGTTCTCAAAGTGGTCCATTGTTATGAAGTAAATGTTCCACGGAGTGTTTTCCGCGGGATGATGACGTCATATTATTCCATTTTTGAATGCGCAAAATGTTCGCACATATACTAATGTGTTATGAGGAAGCTGAGGAAAATCTTCTCGTGAGCCTTTCAAGGAATTCAAACGATTTCAGTTTACAAGGTTTTCACTATTGAGTATTTTGTATATCACCTGAATTTTTAATTTTAAATTAAAAAAAAAAATCATTATTTAACATGGCTAACTACCTACATGTTATTTTTCGTATATTTATTTTTAAAAACGCATTTATTTTGAATAGCATGTTTCAATTGTTGTGTTCAACTCTTAATGTACATTTAAGATCAGTTATATTTTTGATTAAATATTAAGAAAATTGTTAGTTATAGTAAAAATATATTTCTGGAGATGAGATGCAGAATGCGGGAAGTCAAAAAAATAAAATGTTCAGGAAAGCAATTTTAAATATTTAAACTAGGTAACTCTTCATTTAGTTATAGTTAATTCATTATTATATTTACCGACAAGCGTTGCAATGCCACTCACAGAAAGAAAGTGTTTGTATTTATTTTTTTTATCGAAGTGCATGTTTTCTTTTTCTGTTTGTTTGATGTTTGCTGCCGATTGTCTATGGTACGACTCACGCGCCATCTACTGTAATTTAATTGTACTACGCCTTCAACAATCGAACGTCAAATTTGAACTGTCTGAATGCTGTTTGATCGTCAGTCGACGGTTGACAGTTGAATTGCATGAACGGTATGGCAGACATGCAAACATTAATTTTTACATATAAGACCTATTGTAAGCTAATTTTACTACGCCTATAACCTTTCTGGAAGTGCAAGCGAAACGTTTGTCAAAGTTTTATTGCAATCGGATAAGCAGTGTGGCAGCGCATAAAGTACGAACAAACAAAAATTCATTTATATATATTATACTGCCACACGCTCAGCAACGCGTAGCCAATATGTGTCACAAATAAATTCATCAATGAACTTGATGAATTTCACTACAAAAATATAAATATAACACATGACAGTAAAACATCACTTACCACTGATAGGAACACTACGTTCTCCATAAGAGCTGCACCGCAGCCTATGAAAGCCACTATGATGATGACGATCGAGGAAATAATGAGGATATAGATTCCAATGTAGTACTGGTGGATTTCAAGGATGTCAATCCATTCGCTGAAGCTTGGTTCCATACGGATCCAAAGAGAAAGACCAAAACAGCTGGCACCCAGGAGCTGTGAAAAAACAACAATTTAATATAACATACGATTTTAAATTATAATTTGAAGAGTACATTTTTATACGTGGTAGAATGTTATTTAAATATATGTTTGTATGAGTTTTATAGAATTCGAAGTAATTTTTGCCTTTATTGCCGCCGTAATAATGTTTGTCTTAATCTTAATTTATAGGACTGATTCGGAATTTCATAATAACAAAACAAAAAATGAGAGTTAATTTTAATGAAAATAAAATAGTATTTCAAAATTAATAAATATATCTATTTTATTTATTTGTTATTTTAATTACAAAATTATTTGTGTATGTTGTATTTCAGTTTTACAGATAAAATTAAATGTGTGTGTTAAGAATACTGAGAAATATTTAATAATTGTAACATGATAAAATATATTTCTAAACTCATAAATTATATTCTTTATTCATTTTTAATTATTTTTTTCTCATATTATTGCAAAAAGTTTTCCAATATTATTCTAAGAAATAACGTAATTAAGCAAAAAAAAATAGTAAATCATAATGTAAAATTATGATAGATTAGTAGTATTCACAAACTTTATTAATGTAACAATTAAAAGTTAAAATAAGTATCAAGTTAACGTATAATAAACGGTTATTAATTTTTCAATGCAATAGTTGTGTGAAAAACAGAAAACTTTTTGTTGAAAAGGTCGTGATATATCATATAATATGTCGTATGAGAGCTATGGAAAGCAATTATTAAGCAAGAAGAAATTTGGCAGAATGTTAAATTACAATCCGCAGTTCTCGGGAATTGCTTAGTTTTTTTTTTATTATTCACTTTAGCATATTTGTCACTGTCCTTTTGCGAGATTGCAATAAGAATTCTCACGGGAAATGAACCATTAAATTGCGGAATAAAATAATAATATCACTGTACGGGGGTCGCAGCAAATCCATAAGAATATTGCAGACGACAAAATATAAAAAAAAGTTTGCTTCGTTGTATGAATATCTGCGGATTTTAATTTTGACTTAATTGCGTATTTTTACTTTTACTAGAATTAATCAAACAATACATTATTTTGCAGCATAAATTTTGTATGTTTTAATTGGATTTTATGAATAATTCATTGATATTAACATAATAAGATATAATAAAATCAACATTACATGTGCATTAACGCACCCAATAGTTATTGTATATACTTCAGCTACCTAAAATCATAATCCATATTGTCTTACTTTTGCATGCTTGAGTTTTTTTACCTTTGAAATGTCATAAATTTTCACTGAAAATTGATATATATATATTTTCAAATAATGTTTTTTGTTTTCTAAAATGTTTTGTAATCATTCTTCTTTTAGTATCTCGTGTAAAATTTGATATTGATAACATAATCTATTTTTGGAATAACGGCTTTAATTTTTATCTTTGACACTTTATAATACAACGTTAAGTATACTACAAATTATGACTGATATTTTATAATGTAGATCTTGACATAACTTTAACTGTTCAAAAGTGAACAAAACATGAAAGATCCAAAGAAAAACTTGTATTGTTTTTTTTTATTATTAACTTGCGTTTATTGTTGAAAATATAATATTTTCCAGTGAGAATGTATAGCTTTAACATTCCACCATGAAATAATGTGAAACGTGTAATTGCGTGTTTGTTATTATCATTTGCGAACGTCGCCAAAGAAATTAAATAAAACTTTTCTGTCAGGGGAAAAACAAGCAAGTATATTAAATTTCTTCGTTAACTGTTCTATTAAATTTTGCCTTGATTGAAACTAAATTAATAACTGACTAATACATATTTTTTTCATAGCAATTCCGTACGAACAAATTGTATGGATTGTTTGCATTTTAAAATGCTCAAAAACTATAGGAAATAATATGTTTCAGTGAAAAATATAACAAATATGCTCACAACTTAAATTTATGGATCATTTAATTTGAATATTTGGTATTTGAGTAATGATTTTAATAAAAGTGTTTTCGCAGTTGAATATTGTGTGTGTGTTTACATAAATATTGTTGTGTATGAAGAACGCCGTATACTGATGTGTTTAAAATGACTGCAATAAGGCAAGCAGAGAGAATTCAAAGTAAATAATATGCCTGGGAGCTATGAAGACCATTTTTCATCTAAACGTATTTTCTGGTTACTTTTTACCGCGTCCAAAGTCGTTGAAGCGAACTGAAATGCTATTTGCAGAGACGATATCGCGCAAGAAATGGTTTTTTATTTAAAATTCCGCTGCATTAAGAAGTTATTTTGCGAAGGTATCGCACAAATGGATATTTAATGTCTGAGAAACAAATGAGATATCACGTAATGGTATTCGATTTACTCTCGTCTAAAAGTGCCACCATTTCCTACGAACGGTGAATCTAATAAACTTTCCAATTGTCAACTCACATGGAACTTATTTCACCTATCATCAGCATTGCTAAAAACTAAATACGTTAACAGACACTTAACGCTGTTACCATCGATAACATGAAACGTGTATGTTGTTTAACTTATAATAAACTTTTAAAAAGCAGGAGATTTAGTCATCCCAAATAAATATATATTAGATCAAAAACAACACAAAATTCTTTAAAAAATATTTTGAATTCATATGATTTGAGTGAAAAATCAGCTAAAAAGCTTTTTTTCATTATTATCTTATAGAATGATAATTCATCGGAATGCAAGAGAGTTATTTCGAGAATCAATTTTAAGAACTTTGTCGGGTCCTATGGCGTAGCGGTTAGCGTTGCGGGCTTCAATGCAAAATCTTACGTATTTGAGTCCAAGTACGAACAGCATTTACCCTTCTGATAGCTAGACGTAGCGAGTGCGATACGTTAACCACTAGTTTTGTCCTAGCCTTATTCTTCTATCTCTATCACTCTCTTTGAAAAAGAGATTGAGTGACTGAGTAACAAACAGTTCCACATTAAGAGTAAACATGGATAAACAAATATATCACCAATGTATGATAATTCTTCGCCATACGAAAGAGATATTTCAAGAATTATGCAGTAGGACAGGTTTGTTTAAACTCTATTTAAAAATGTGTATAAAGTATACTTGGTTTTTTAGCACATAAATTATTAATTATTCTTCATAAGCAAATGTATTCACAAATAGTACAATAATACAAGTTTGATCAAATTATTAAATTATATAGTTTTAAGTAGAGAATAATACGATTTGAATTGTAAAAAGTTCGAAAAAATCGAGCTTCACCGTATTGAATAGAAATAACAGTAAGTCACGAAACCTGTTACAGTCTATATTTGAAATGTTTCAGAAACAAAATATGGAATGTCAACCAAAATTGAGGAGCAAACATTCAAAAAGTGTTTTGTCACACAAATACAAAGCTTGGAAAATGATGATTTAAGTGTTGCAAAAGTGACTATTTGTATGAATGTGTCAACTTTATGATTTCATTTTAATATGAAAAAAAACCTTTTTGAACACTAATTTTGATTTCTATTCATAGGTTTTATTATGGGCTATCAGAATTGATATAAAACGCCATTTTTCAAAATTTGTGACAAAACACTTTTTGAATGTTTGCTCCTCAATTATAGGAATTTGGCAAAGGTTCTCAAATATTTATATTTTTACAATAAAACAATTTATTTTTGCTGAAACAAAGAAACTTTTGCGTAAAGTTTTAATATTATTTGATACCATTAACATGTGTAGTTTTTTTTTTGTTTAAGTCACGTATGTAAAAACGTCGAAAATCTGCAATCCTATATTGTAATTTTATCAGCTTTATAAGCAAAATTGGGGTGTATATAAACCTATAGGTCTACCCATATATTTATTCAAATTGTTTAGTGAAAGAATTAAGTAGTTTTTGGTGTTGTTTTTTTAGGTAGGTATATTAAGTGATATATTATAAAAAATTGAATAGCAGTACTACAGATCCACGACGACGCATGAGAATAAAAGAAACTTCTTTTGTTTCAATTTGGTTTAAACTTCAAATAGGAAATTTTATAAATTTACAGATAATTTAATTGTTTTATGTTTTTTTTTATTAAAATTGATAGGAAGTCTGTTTTAAGCACGTCATGCCCACAAACCTTTTTAATAGGGTTGCTAAAGACTTTTAATCTTATTAATATTCTACTCTACTAAATGTAAATGTGCAATTAGAATTTTTTTACGACATAAACTTGAATCGTTGAAATTATATACATTCACACAAGTTTTGTCACTCACGATCCGGATTTCACCTTTTGGTATCTTAAGGCGTTCAAGTGTATGGATATATTTAAACTGCCGTTAAGTAAGTACTTGTATTATGTTTACATAAGAAATACATGTATCACTTAGTTAAATGCCGTTGATGGCGACATTGATTAACTTTCCTAATGATATGATTTTAATGAAGTTATATTAACTAAAACAAATTGTATGACATGACATTAAAAAAATACAGATAAAAAAACAATTAATTGTTCGAGAGTAAGAAAACCGTAATGATGCCAATATGTATTTTATGTCACAAAGAAATGGTGTTTGATCGTAAATAATAAAACTTGTGAACGTGTTGTATTGTATATGTACGTACTTTTTCGTTATGTGTGCTTAGCTAAGAGTTCTGCTCTAGCATGATTTGAGTACGTTAAACAATCTCAAACTTCATTTAAAGATTTAGTACTGCTCTCGAGTGCTTTGAAAAATTTCCGATACAAAAAAATAACATTAAATGGATGTTGGATAAAGCAATTTGGATGAGATCTGCTAGAGTTGTAAACTAGGGCAATTTTCTTGTCTGGTAGGTGAAAAAATACATTTGAGAATCTCTCAATATACTTCCAATACGAGATTACCTTTTGAATTGGTAAATAGTTTCGTGTACTACTTGAGAAACTTTAATGGCTTGAATCTATTACACTGATAAAGAATCCAATCGTGATAGTCTAAAATCAATATATCGTACTTATCCGATGAATAATAAAAACATGAAGAATTTCGGAATACTTTTATGCCGTTGGAGGTCACGAAATTCTGGATTGTTCAACTTTTAACGGTTGAGTGAGTAAATAAAAACGATTCTTTTTCAGATGAGTGATATGTAAGACTACAAGTTTGAAATTACATCCAAGGTGAAATATTCAAAAGTAGTATTTGAATAAGTAAAAACAAGTATCACTTTCATTACCTATTGCAATATTCCAATACCTTTATATGAATTTAACACTCCAGTTACATAATTTTCCTTATTAATGATTCTAAAGGGGGGATTGGTTTTAATTTTCTAGCCTAGCCTTGAATGTGACTATTTAAAATCACTGTCCGGGTTTTTGTAACGAATAGTTGGGTTTTGGAAGCAAAGACGGCCATTTTCAATTTTATTTCCAAAAATAACTTTGATATTTCAATGTGTGGAACTCGCATTCCGCATGAAGTAGTATTTTTTTAATAGGGTCTAGCACAGGGGTGGGGAACCTTTTATTATCTAAAGCCGCATTCATTTTTCTAATTCGACATAAGGTCGTAGTAAACATTGACTAGGGAACCTTTGGCCGGAAACAGGACTTTACGGTAAGAATATGTCAGGAATTTACGAATTTACATAAATTTACAGAATTACAGAATTGGCCAGAAAGCCGCACCAGAGTAGCCAAAAGGCCGCAGGTTCGTGTACATGTTTGAAGATTGAAAATCGAGTTTGTATCAAAAGCGGCAGTTTACATATTAGTAATTAAAAAACACGGCAGTTATTAAACGGATTTGAAAAAAATCAAATTATATTAAAATAGCATGATTTTACTCACAATGATATTTGAGGAGCAAATATTCAAAAAGTGTTTTGTCACACAAATACAAAGCTTGGAAAATGATGATTTAAGTGTTGCAAAAGTGACGGTTTGTATGAATGTATCAACTTTATGATTTAATTTTAATATGAAAAAAAACCGTTTTGAACACTAATTTTGATTTCCATTCATAGGTTTTGTTACGGGCTATCATAATTGATATAAAACGCCATTTTCCAAAATTGTGACAAAACACTTTTTGAATGTTTGCTCCTCATTTGTCATTAATATTTTTGGAAGTTGTATCTATTGAATAAAAACAAAACGTTTTGGTTGATTAACCTACATTTTAGCATTAATTTATTAGTTAAGTATCAGTTTTTAGAGGATAGATTTGTATGACTTAAGTCATAAAAGTGAAACCAGTATTGATAATAAATATAGAAATGTGTGAGAAATAAGTACATACTGTATTTACAGGCAGAAATAAAATTTACTTTTATTTGCGCAAAAAAGGCAAACAATTTTATTACTTTATGGTTGTGTTTTGAATAATACACAGCAAACATTCCTAATTGAGGTGGCTTTAACATGATTGATCAAATGATTCCATTCCACGGTTAAACATAACTTAATAATAAAGCAACGGAGCCATGCAGTTATTTTATGTCGTTTATTATTGGACCGTTAAGCAGAAAATAAACATTTTATTTTGCTATTTTCCGTATGAGTCGAACATTGCTTAAGCTATTAGAAGCTTTTATACTGCCCAGAGACTCGAGCGAACTCATTTAATGACCAGTTTTTATTCACCCGGCGAGTAATCGACATTTATTTTATACCTGAAGTCTTGTGGATAAAAAGTTTAAATTACATTGTTTCAAATGAACGCCGGAGAATTGAAATGGCACCACGTTACTTGCGCAATTAAAAGATATGGTAATTGGAAAAAACTTTATTTATTACTATAGTAACACGCTACTTCGTAATAAAATTTATATTTTCAATAACAACCATCGTTTTCCAGGAACTGCAGTCATTACGTCTAAGTTTAATAATTTATGTACCTGAAAATCAAAGTTTATAAACTTTTACTTCAAATTAAAAAAAAACTTTATCTAACATCTGCGTAAGTAATTAATATGAAAGTTTTATGTTGAAATTGGCATACGAAAACTACTGAATAAAAATATTCAATCGATTATTTCAAAGACGTAAACTTATGTTATGGTGGACGATGTCAGGAAGCATCCACAGCACATGCCACTTCCAGTTTCAGCATGTTTCCATGATCGCTGACGTAACAGGGATCTTCCTGGATCGTTCGTTTATCACAAAAACGAATCAGCATTTCTTACTATACATATCATGGTGAATTCGGTGTAATTAAAGGATGCTAGCATGTCATGAAAAGAAGAAAAGTGATAGGCTGGTGATATGTAATTTTAAAGGTGTCTCATTGGTTGTAATATGCTTTACGCTGTTATTATATAATTCATTCGCAATATAATTTATTCGCACTTAAATGAAGACTAACATGCATGAAATTTAACCATTCCTTAGCATTATTTTATTCTTGCCTTCTTGAAAGCGATGTTAAGCGACTGGTTCTATTTTCTGTCACTTTTTAATGGTAATAAGCTCTTCTTATCAGCATCCAATTTAACCAGATTAAATACTATGTTTTAATTTTACATAATTAATTGTTCGGTATTAAAATAACTGTTCAATTGATATTGAAATAAATACAGAAGTATTAATATATTCTATCTCATACAAATGTATAATTTTATTCAAAAAAATACTTTAATACACTACTTCAACGTTTATGCAAAGTTCAAGTTTAATATTTTATAAAGCATTATTTATTGACTTTTAAATACAAGTAAGATTTATACCTGTGCATATTTTAAGACTTTCGCAAAAGTTTGCAGAAATTTAATTAAAAACTTTTAGGTAAGCTTCGTGGGTATTTTTTTGCCAAAAGATTTCACATTACCGGATGTAAGAGAATAAAAACGGGATCACAAATTCTGAAATGAACATTGTTGAAAATGTTTGCAGAATAAATTGTTGAGGAAGTAATATTTTTGATCTTTGAAAGCTTTGTTCCGTTTAGTTTGAATGAGGCATCAATATTTTTTTCCAAAGTTTGTTTTTATAAATTTTGGATTGTTTACTGCTAATACTCGAAGAGAAAAAAAATACGATTTGCAGACTTGTTCTACCTATTTATCAAATAAAAATATAACATATATAATAACCAGATTATTAGTAAGAAAGTTTCAGTATTTTTATTTTATTTTAGCCTATACCCTTTAATTTATAAGTATTAATGTTGATTACATCATAATTAGAACTTTTCACAACTAAAGATCGAAGGCACCATCGTTTGTATTCTTCTCTTTTATTTTTAATGCAAGATAAGATGTAAAGTGAATCAACTTTCTTCTTGTATCAACGTACCTTGTTGCTCTTCGCGCTTGTTAATATGAAATCATAAGTCTTTTCATATAATGAAATCTCCACTACCGATGGAAAGTTTATTTTTTTATGTGTCATTTTTGACTGAATCTAACATGTGTATAACGTGTTATTTTTTATTTAAAGTAGTCGTCTAAAAGTAAGCTTACACAGTTACTATTCCAATATTGTAATAAATGATAAAATAATTGTTTGGTTTTTACTTTATACGGAAGAGTTCCCTACAAAACTGCAAGAATTCTTTTTGTAATAAATTGCGACGTGTGTTTATCCCAAGAAATAGCTATTTCTATATATAATTCTAGGATCAGACTGTTTCTCTTCCCTTTGAACTGCTTTTAATCCTCAGGCTCGTGTATCGCAAACCCGAAGGCAAAGAGTCCCATCTAGTTTCATTATCTGTACAGCTTTCTAATCCAGACGCGATGCAATGAAAGCGCTTTCTTCCAATTGCTATTTCAGCGATCATGCAAAGGCTTGTTTGCAATCAACTCGATATAATTAATATCAATAAATACATTCATTTTATACTAATGAATATTTACGACGTGCTTCGAATTGAATTGATGCTTCATTTGGAACATTAAAATAATCACCCTCTCATAATGTTTTCTAACAATTTGTATTCATTTGTATTAATGTTAAATCCAAATAAATACCAAGAAAATGCTGAATTGAAATTCCCCCAATGTTGTTGTTGAAATAGTTTAAAATTTAAAGGAAGCATTTTACTGAATAAAATCTTCATAAATATTCTTGATAATAAATAGATGAATAGCATCATTTTATTTCCTTATTTGTTTTTATAATAATGAAAGATTATTATTTAATAATAAAATAAGTGTAGAAAATTCTTCTATTCGTGTTATATTATCGGATTTTTCTCGTACAAATCATCAAATCTGTATATTGCTCGCGTGACTTTGCAATGATTTTTTTTAGAATTATTTATGTACAAATGGCTATTTTTCGATAATATAGTTCATAAAAACCAACTTGCGTACGTTTTAAGTGAATGATTATGTTTTACTTTATTATTTTAAAACCAGTTTACCGATGAACACGTTGGTGTCACAATGTCATCAATATAAATTGTGTAGTTAAATAATGTTTGAGTATGTTATTGAAGCGGACGAAATTAAATAAATATTATCTTTACTAAATTAAGTGAATGATATGGTAATAATAAAGCAATTGACAGGTGACAGACATCCTGTAGACACCGTGTGGAAGCCATAGCGTCACACAGGGAGAAAATATTATTCACGAATATTATTTTTGGTAAATCAATTAATTCAACATTTAAATTTATATTTAGTTTATTCGGTATTTACGATTCAAACAAAATTTATATTGTTTGCATAAATTGTCTATTTGAAATACAAATCCTTTTAATTAAAGAAAAACAACTTTTATTAATATTATAAACTGTATGATAAAAAAGTCAATCATGCTGTTCCAATAAAACGTTTCATAGATAATAAGAATCCTCTTTTTTTACATAAGTTAGAGTTCATAGATTTAAACAGTATGCTTGTGAACTTTCCTTCAGGTTCCAGATAACCGCGGTAGATAACAAAGCAATTGTTTGGAACCGTGACGTCACTAATCTTCATTTGACCTGTCCCACGTGCTTTCTATCTTACGTGTATTTTTTAACATTTTGTTGATTAGGAAAACATCTCGAGGGGCGGGGAAATTGAATCAGAGCTTGAGTGATAAGGGAAAACCAAATTGGTACTGACTGGTAGACGTGATTTGAATACGCCTCCGCTGCTTTGTATTTTTTATCATTATTTACAACGTAAAAGTTTAAATTATTTTTTAAGAAATAGAGATAAATTATTATATAGCGGGTGGGCTTTCAGCACTTGCCAATTATTTTACTAATTTTATTATAAATTTAAAAACAATTACGACAAATAAAATAGTGAATTTTTAATCCACGCATACAACCAATAAGTATTTTAAAAACATGAAATATAAAAGAATGTTTCGATCAACGATTACTCGTACTTTGAATTAAAATTGATTATCACCTCACTCACCGGCTAATCTCTATAGAGTCATCAATATAAATCAGAAGCACCATTGATTACATATAAAGATGCCTTATATATTCACATATTAAATTAAAATATCTTAATCTTGAAATAAATGCTGTTTAAAAAGAAAGATACTTTCTACTATTTTTTTTGAAAGAAGTGTCTTAGAAAAAAAACTCGTCGTCAAGTTAAGAATTCAAGAAATGTCAATAAAATATGTGTTTTGATTCAATTGCTGAAACCACCCCATAGAATAATATGATGAAAAAATACATTTTGTTTGGTATTTAGGAAAAGTTTTGATTACCAGTCCACTTTTTATTTTTGTTACTTAAGCCTTATCAGTTCGTAACCCATGAATCAGGAGGTTGTTTTTTTTTAATGTATTTTATTTTCATTAAGAGCCACATGATTATTTGAAATCATTATTTTTGACATAATTCAAAAAAATTTGAATCGTTAAAATTATGTATATTCATACAGATTTTGTCACTTACGACCCGGGTTTCGCTTTTCGGCATCTTCAGGGGTTCAAGTGCACGGATGAACTTGAACTGACGCTTAGCAAATGAAGCCGGATCGTTAGTGACAAAATCTGTGTGGATGTACATAATTTGAAAGATTCAAATTTAATATTGAAATTCCACCAAGCACCTTCAGTCGAAATCTTAAATAATAATTCAAAAAAGTAGAGTAAACTCAACTTTTGGAAAAAATTATATTTCATTAAAGTGACCATGTTACTGAATATTTTTTTGTTTTTCCTGATTGTTAAATCTTCATAAGTAAAAATTTATAGCGTTATTTCAGTACGGCGTACAGTTCAATAGAGTTTATTGTGGTAATTTTGAGAGTTTCTAAATGGTATGAATAAAGTATTCACCCTCGATGAATGAAATAAATTACCTTCACATCGAATAAGATAAAAACACGTCCAAACGACGCTCAAAAATAAGAATTTTTCACCATAGAGAGAAAATCTTTGCAAAATTATGAAATATTAAATGAACATCAGTTAAAGGGATGACAGATTTTTCAGGAAACAAATGAAAATTCGAAAGCACTCTCGCTCGTCTGGCAAATACAATTTTCCGCGGTGGCGGTTTTTATTTCGCTTCATATAACTTTAACACTTTGGCAGGTTCACTAGCCTCGCCTATTTTCGCAGACAAGAGAACTGGTAAACAGTAAACTTCTTCTCCATAATAATTATTATGATAATGCATAGTTTTCGCAGTGCTTTTTTTTTGAAACAACCATTTGTCACATAGTATCGGTTAAAATTGTTTTCAAAACATTTAAAATTCGATACCATCGATTCAATATGCAGAAAAATAGTATTACGTAAAATAATAAATTTACAAAAGAAGTATAAAATAAAGTTTAATAGAAATATAGCAGTAATGAAGACTTTTTTGGGTCCGTAGCACAGTATCAACGTCGTTGTCTTCCGTGACAGATTTCACGGGATGAAATCCTTGTACGAACAGTATGTTTTTAATCGATTAAAATATTTATATTTAAAGGCATAAATGCTTTTGATTTATATAAAAATCCTTTTTCACCTTACCTATTCTAAAATAACGAGGCGTAGCGAATGCAATTACCTAACCACTAGTCTTGTCCCAATCCTATCTTTTCTATCCCTTCTCTATTTGAAAAACAAGAGGATGTGAGACTGAGTGCGACAGCTTTCGCCTTGTGTTAAGTTACCTCTGTTAGAGATCACATACCTTTATTTTTAAAAATACTGAAACTTCTATAGAGATTGTTTTATAAATGTAATGTAAAAAGTCATAAATAATCTAATAATATGTATTAATGATTCACAAGAAATATAAATGGATAGAAAATTTTATTTATTTGTTTGATAAGTTCTGATGAAATTTAAAATAACAAAAGTAAGTAAATTAATATACACAAATAGCATAGTATAAGGTATATTAAAATATACTATTTGTATATAATGTAAGAGAGGAAGTGTAAAGAATTTGAACAACAATCAGCTCTCGTATAACAACTTCTGCTTAGATACCTTCATTAGTAGATCAAATGTATATTTAAAACATATTTAGTTCGCTTTAACAGAAAAATTATTTAAATTTATGTTATTTTCTTAAAGTTTTGTAATTAAAAACGCACTTTTAAGGTATTTTTGTATTATCATGACTTTGTATTGGACTTATATTATTTTTTATTAAGATAATAAAATATTCTATACGATGGATTATGTACATTTCTGTTTTTAAAAAGCTTCTTCATTTTTATTTCAAATTGTCACATTTCATCGTCGATTTGTTGTCGTTAAATAAATAGAAAATAATAAGTAATTTATGGTAAATTAATATTCAAATTGAAGCCGTGAAATATAACACGAATTATAATGTAATGTTATGCACGTTCCATGTTTGTTTTAGCTGATATTGGTATCTTGTTATAAGCACAATGTTTGTTGTTGGAAAGCTCGTGGTTTTGTGAGAGGTGTCTTACTTAACGCAGCATTTCAACGCTCTTGTGTTGTGATTTAAATTTTAAGACCAGAATTCTGATGCGATGAGCATTAATTAATGTTGACGATCAAAATGATAACACTAAGACGCTATCACACATTACTTAATGTAATCGAAACTATAATTACATAATATTACAATCCGATATTGTTCACGTATAACGAATTTTCAGTGTAATATTAAACGTAATACACACGCCACCATAATATATAGACATATATTTTTAATTTAATTATAATAAATTTAAATCGTTCAAATTATGCACATTCACAAAAGTTTTGTTACTAACGATCCGGGTTTCGCCTTTCGGCATCTTCAGACGTTCAAGTGCACGGATGTAATTTAAGATTTCGACTGAAGGTGCTTGGTGGAATTTCAATATTGAATTTAAAGCTTTCAAATTATGTACATTCACACAAGTTTTGTCACTTACGACCTGGGTTTCGCCTTTCGGCATCTTCAGGCGTTCAAGTGCAGTAGCATTATTTGAACGATTCAAATTTAATATTGAAATTCCACCAAGCACCTTCAGTCGAAATCTTAAATTAATTACGATAAATTATTAAAAACACATTGATAACCTAGTTTAATAGAAAGAAAAGCCATAAATTTGATGTTTTGAGCTATATTGCCATTTATATTCAAACATATATATAGCTCCACAAAAGTAGACCTAGAAAAAAATACTAGTTTTCTGTCGGTATGCACATGTTTACATAATGAAATTTAAAAAATATAAAAAAAATTTTAGTCGCATTTTTTCAGCTATGCAATCAATGTTTTTGTAAGCTAACTTCACATATACTTATTTAACTGTTGCATTTAACCCATAAATATTAACCAATAACACTAATATAGCAATCATGATATGATTACCAACTGCCTTTGCAAACTATGTTCCTTGGAGCCAGAGTAGGTTTTCCGAAAAAAATTGGAATGGTTTTATGGTCTGCAACACAGTTTAAAAAAATCTTAAAAATTCAGCTAACTGTTCCGTTATATTTTTCCGACTTGCGAAGTGTTCCATTCCAGAAAATGATTGGGAAACCTTGTAATAACCAATAGCAAACCATTATATCTTCGAAGTGTAGAAGTGTATGTATTTTTTAAGTTTTTCACTGCTGTATTTTTTTGCATAATAACTGATTCATGGAAACTTTAAATTCATACATTGATAAAGTTTTATGTTTTTAAATACAACTTAAATAAATTGAGGTGAAAAGTTTAAAACGTTTTTGCACATGACTTTCTGAGCAAGCCAATTTTCTGAGGTACGATTAAATGATATAAAATTCAACTATTCCGAAAAGCGCCTAATGTACAATTTAACATTGCCGGTTTGAAAACAACCATCTTAACTATCTAGTCTAGACTTGATGGTAGTGAAGGTCAACATTTTAAGGAGCTTAAATAGTGACAAAATGAATTTAGTTCTACTTACAAAGATTGAAAATTTCATAACAACTTTTTTTTCTCAAGTGTTACTTATTTTATAACCGTATACGTTCCTAATATAAAGCATACAGATTTATAATAGAGCTGAACTCAAAAAACATTTTTCTTTGATATTCAGTACAAATGAGAGTTTTTGTATACAATGCCTTTCCTCCAAGTATTGAAAGATTATTTATTGTATTTAAGCAGTTGTCTCTTTAAATAAAATTATTGACAAGTTTTTCTTCTTAAAATTATACAATAATATACTTAATTGAAGAAAATATTTCATACAATAATATTTTTTATTCAGAAACATCCGCATTTAGCTTTGTTTTTGTACTTGTACTCGAGGCTGTAGAGTGGTTAAGAAAAAATACAACTCCGACTCCCACCTTAGTTCAAAACACCAATTTAATTATTTTCTTATACATTACCTAGCATGCAGTAGCGTCTCTTTTATCCCTAGCAATTTGAATACATATTTTAGTATTCAATACATAGTAATCGAAGTTATTAGTTTTTTTTGAGTGCGACTCTAGCTAAAACAGCCCGAATTCACGACTCCGAATCCGAATCCATGAGCCCTGGCTGTACTGTTCATTTAATACACGATTTTTATTTTTATATCTTTTCAAGTTTACGACTGCTTCTTTGGGGACCTATGATGCAGCGGTTAGCGTTGTTGGCTTTTGTGCCGGATCTCACGGGTTTCAGTTCCAGTACGAACAGCATTTTTGATGGTGTTTGTGATGTCTAAAAAAATCACTCACACCCTTCCGATCCTTCAATAACCGGGCGCAGCGAGAGCGATTAGTTAACTCCTAGTCCTTTCCTAGCCTTATCCTTCTACCCTTGCTTCTCTCTTTGGTTCTAAATTAAGGTTGAGCGGCTGAATAAAAAACAGTTTTCAAATAAAAACTTCTGTTGAGATACCTCCATTAGAAGGCTTAATGCTCTACATTTGGGAGCGTAAAAAATGTTTCTTACAACTGACTGAAGATAGCGACTACGTTCGTGAAAAAGACGCGCTTGATAAGACTTTAATTATTTATTTTCACGTCACCATACAAAACGACCAAGTTACAATAAACAATTGTAACGCCAGAAATTCATAGCATTATAACAACTTAAATATTCATAACTTTGTGGTGTTCTTGTAATAATACTATTATTTCGCTTTCGTATATTTTTGTTGCGGACAGAATTTATATTTTTGATGACTAATTGTAATAAGTTAGAATGTTGTATGAAGTTTGAATAAATTTAAGACGCTTGTTCGTATAAAATGATGTCACTGTAACGGTTTAATAACGAAACACAATGATAAAAAAGATACAAATGTTTATTTCGTCACAAATCCATTGTGATTATTTAAAACAACATACGCTCGCAATGTGGAGTACTGGTTCTTGTTACTCAAACTCTCTTCTTTTCAAAGAAAGTAAGTTATTTAAGACTATTGGCAAACCAACCACTCTCGCTATGTTAGTTTCATGAATAAGGTAGGTGTATTTTAATTTAAAACATAAAAAAAACATCCACGCCTTTGGAGAGAAATCGAATCAATTTATAAAAACTCTCCATGCTGGGATTAAAACCCGTGGGTTCTGTAACCGTAGCCAACGACGATGACCACTCGATCACAAAGCCAGCTAATTAAATAAACACTTTATACTTTATAATAGTAATAAGTAACCATAATAATTTAAGATTTCGACTGAAGGTGCTTGGTCGAATTTCAATACTAAATTTGAATCGTTCAAATTATGTTCGTTCACACAAATTTTGTGACTTACGACCTGGGTTTCGTCTTTCGGCACCGAGGAATTTGAAATCCTCAATTCGCTTTACTTTTCCCCCGGATTATCTCCAAGCCTGGTTTTTTTTTTTAGCACACCGAGGAATTTGATATCCTCGATTTGGTATACTTTTTCCCCGATTGTCACAGAACCTCGATTGATTTTTTGTTTTAGCTCACCGAGGGATTTGAAAACCTCGATTTGGAATACTTTTTTCCCGATTGTCACAGAACCTCGTTTTTTTTTATCTCACAGAGGAATTTGAAATCCTCGATTTGGTATGCTTTTTCCCGGATTATCAAAGAACCTTGCTTTTTTTAGCTCTCCGAGGAATCTGAAATTTTCGAGTTGCCGATTTTGTGTCAATTTTTGGGATTCGCTCAAAATTTCTCAATCCCGAAATACCGGGATCGCAGCCATATCAATTCCGGGACTTCAGGATCAGAAAATTGAACGGGATCCCGGGATTGGATGCCCTAGTGACAACTTTAAAACATTTTGTAAAGGTACAATATATTTTTAGAATAATATTATTATTCTTTTAATTTTATTGAACATTGACTAAAAAACAAAGAGCATGCAAGTAAAAACACGTTTCTTATAAATCATTTACTAAATGTATTGCATAATATTGGAAAGTGCTTTATCAGAAACACGTCATGATAACGCATTTTGCTATATAGCCTTTACTCTATATCACTGATTCAATTCAACCTTTTATTTTTCTGTGGCTTGTTCCTCAAAATGTCAAACCATGCAACTCCACAAATGCCATTCGTGCCGCAATGCGATTGCCAATTATAAACCAAATACATCAGTCTGGTAAAGAAGTTTGCGTCACGTCTTATGTTGTTATGCCAAACTGAAGACTGATTACTAATAACCAAATGATGAAGAAATATTTTGACTCGTTTTAATGATGTTACAAAAAATGAAACAAAAAAAGAGTTATAGATCTAATTAACACTTGGATGGACACTAAAGAGTATAGATATTTTAAAAATAGCCTTCGAAGTATTCTTCACAGTAAATAAAATAAAAAAATATATATAAAATTATTGTTCAATTGATGAACTTGCAAGAAAATAAAGTACCACTTTATTCGTTGAATTTTATGATTTTTTTAAAATCCATGTCTGCTCTCAATGTGGAGTATACGGTCTTTAAATGGAAGTATTTTAATAGATTTTCATACGAAAACTTTTTGTTACTCGTTGTTCAACCTCTACGACTAGAACAAGACTAGTGGTTAGCTAATCACTCTCGCTACGTTTTTGAAGAAAAAAAGTTTTCGGAATCGGAAAGCTAATACAGCCTAGAAAAAAGATTGAGCTTAATAATATTATCCATTTAAATCTCCCCAATACGGTCATTGCATCGTTTTATATAAATTAATTAGTGTATCTAAAGAAATATGCCTTACAATTTAAATATTTGACGTAAGTATAGTGTTAGTGAATGGATAAACAATTAAACATTATAATTACAATGAAATTATAACTGAGTTTTATTTAATTAAATTTAAGAAAAAAAAATAAGTATAAAACATTTTTTAACAAAAACTACCTCCGCGCAGTTGCCATAAGCGCTGAAATGCCACCAATTACCCCGGCTTAGTAATGAAAGAAGAGCAGTGCCTCGTTCAAATAATATCGAGTTAATCCTCAGAAACAAAATAATCCTTCGAAGCTCAAGGCAATTTTCAACCCCCTGGAATAGAAAACAATTACTGATGAAGCGAGTGTGAAAAGAGCCCCATGTGCTACGCCGCTTCGACTCTACGTCGTAGGCGACTTTTTCGCGCAACAAGAAATGCTTTTACTTAAAGAAGATCCTCAAATTGAAAAGCAACTTGAAGAGGATTTTGAACAGTACTTTGTGGCTAATTAGAACATACGATCTTGCACATGATGCACGCTATATATTATACAGTATAGGGCTTGTTGTGTGTAATGTATAACTACGTTAACTTGTATCAAAAAAATTTGGAAAAAAAATAGTTCTGATAATGAATATTTTACTACCACTATCCAATACGTCGCAACTGGTTATCCCGTAACAGAATCGTTAAAGACGTTAAGACTTCTCTTCTAGCAGTTTTTTTTTCTTTTGCACAGGTTTTCATGAATAATTCACAGACTTTCATGTTGCCACTTTGATATTACAACTAAGTAATTGAATTTTCAATATTTTTGAGGTAATTATCAAATATGCTTTCATATTACTTTCTAAAAACAATTGAATTGTTTCCAATTATTTAAAAAAAATATTTTTTATTATAAGCAATAATTATTGTTTAATAGGGTAAAAATAGCAACGTATTTAGTTCTACAGTTTTTATATTTTTAAGTTGATAGCTATTTCGGCTTTCGCCATCGTCAGAAATATGATTAAACTTACATTTTTCTCAGCTATGTATACTGGCTCCGAAGAATATACGTTGCTATTTTTATGGAGTTCTACCGAGTAAATGCCAAGTCAATCAATAAATTATTTAAATCAAAAATTGTTAAAATTTCATTTCCCAAACAAAGGCCAAATATTTTTTATCTTGTTGTTGTATTGAGGTGGCAATACTGCACTTACATAATATTAACATGAACAGACAAAAAAATGATCTCTAGGATTCTGTCTGACAAAACTAAGTTTTCTTCCATAATGACAATTATTAAAAAAATATTTCCGAGCTGTGATTAACGCTATTTGTCTTAACTTTAATAAATGTAAAAATAACTGTTTATAATTATTGAAATGGACATTTATTCTTGTTCACACAATAAGTACAATGGTATTATTCCTGAGAGTAATGAGCCAAACTCATCGTCGGTGAGCGCCCCAAAAGTTTTCTACGACAATAAATACAAAATATCGCACTGAATTGCCTGTTTATTTCTCCTGATACTATAATCCTTGCTACATTTACAAGTTGGAATCCTCTGCCTTAAGCCGTATTATATTGAATCACATATACATACATACGTTTAAATTTATACACGCTAAGCTACACATTTGAAGTATTCTAGTTTAAATTAAGAGACTTGGTTGATTTTTTAATGTTTTCATGTATATTTTTTTTTTAAAAGAAAATTTTACATTATTTGTTATAACTGCTGGCACCAATGCTCTCGTACATACATCAAATTTAGTTAGCTCTTTTTTTAAATTTACTATATAAAAATAAAAATACACAATGAAATGTTTATCGCTTTAATTGTCATTTTTTTAGACAGAAAAAAAACTCAACATCATTGCTACTTGCGTATCGTATGTGCTAGTAAAAATAAATTGTAAAATCTACCACACAGATATAAACTGGTAATATATTATGTTTGTTATCTTGTAACGTTTATTCTTTCGTTTTGCTGATTTTCAAATGCTTTTTAAGACCATAAGCTCAAATTATGATGGTTTTTTCACAATTATTCTTTATGCTGATTTGGTTTCATTTATCACTTGAAAACCAATTTTATGAGTTATATTTAAATAAAAAAATCATTAGAGATCAACTGTTGTCACCAAAATCTTATGTGAGTAGTACGTCCACTTGTTTATACTTTGTATTATTATACAACACAGAGAAAACCGTAACAACGAGTTTGTTCATTTTATTTATCGATTAGTTGAATATGCACAACTAATGAACGTTGAATTTGCAACAGAACTGCAAGGACGTCATCAAAATATGAAACAATCGACTAAGTCGTAAAGTGATACATTAAATGTAAAATAGTAAAACTTTAGTGAAATTGTTCAGATTTTTGTAAAATAATGATTATTAATGCTCCAAGGCTTTCTTCGAATGCGCAAAACGCATCTTATATGTGAATAATATTTCTTTCGGTAAAATCAATCTTCAACTTATTGATAAAATCAAGAAATAACTATTATTCTCCTGATTTAATTTACATAAACACTTTTTTTTTTAAAGCAAGGGTTCATTGACTGAATTAAGACAAGATTTAAAGTATTTTCTGTTAAATAAAAATACAATATCATTTTTTTTGACATTATGGGTAAAGTGTTCAAAACAATTTTGATGTTAAGTTAGAAAACAGTAGTAGAATCAATAAAATGTGTAATTAAAGTATATACAAATGCACAAGTAAGTAGTGAGATGAACTAAATATAACACATTAAAATAACAATTGTAATTTATTTTGACAGATTATGATTCTAAATAAGTCAATAAATTATTTAAAAAATATATTACAACGTTCTGTAATATACAGATATTTTACATATTTACAGATATCACAGAACAAATTAGATTTGAATCTAAATAACTCAATTTGATAGAATGATTCTAAATAACTCAATATTTTTTTTTTAAATAGAACAACGTTCTGTTATATACAGATATTTTACATATTTACAGATATCACACAACAAATAACATTGAAAATTAGATTTGAAACGTTCAAATTATGTATTTACATTCACATAAGTTTTGTCACTACACAATATAAATTAGAAAAGCAAGATTGAATTTTAGGTAAAAAATAATTATCAAATTTATGTGATTGATTTCTGCTTTTATGTACATAAGATATTAGATTGATTTGGCTTTCGAATAACCATTTTTAAAAATAATTACACCATATATACAAAAAAACTGAATGAATTTATATTTTAGTAAATAATTTGCAATTAATTAATAGTAATTGTCGCTATTCGACAAATCTAGCATTGGATGAAAAAAGTTTTCTAATCCAGAAAACAAATTTTCCGGGTCAAAAAGCAAAGAATTCGTCTGTAAGCATTTCAATTTCGTTATCCGTGAATTGCGCGACCACATTTATAAAGTCGGCGTAGAGGGGTCGGGGCGTTGTAGCACCGAAAGTTTTGGTCATTTTGGTCGGATGACCCCGGTTTATTTTCTCCACCACGGATAACTGTAATTACACACGGTAATTGGATCGTTCCGGCATCCGTTAGCGCTCGATGTTTGCCTTCCACCGATACTGATTCCTGAACACTTGAGCGACTTTTTGCTTGGGAAATGTTTGCGTCTTGTATTCGATTTCTTCACTTTGCCGCCAAACTCATAGAAATAACCTCATTATAATAATTTGATATTTCTGCTTATATTTCTTGAGAGTTAAACTTATTGATGTTACTCAACACATAACCATGTTCGCTCCCAATGTGAGGAATTTAGACTGTGGAAAGGAAAAAAGACGTAACCAACAGTTTTTTCAAAACACCTTTTTTTCGATAATCACAATGTATCCAACTTAATACACGTTCTATCAAAAGGATGTAGGCTGCAAATGCCAAACTAGTATCTAAATTTAGCTTTTAAGATTGAAAAAGATAGGCTTATGAAAATTGAAACCAAGAAAAAAGAAAATTTCTTAAATTTATATTAGATTATGTCAATTGAACACCAGTTTAGAAGTATCCGTGCACTTTAAATTAGTGCATAGTTCATAATTTGCATATGGCCCAAAATCATCAAAAAACGTTTTTTGTACCTCCTGCAAAATTTGCTATGTGTGGGTGAAGTCCTTTTTCCTTTCCACAGTCGATATAAAACCTTAACAGAGTTTATATCAACAGAAGAGTTTCTACAAAAACTACATGTTTCTTAAAAGGGAGTAGAAATAGAAGGATCCGGCTAAGGTAAGACTTGTAGTTAGCTATTCGCTCTTGCTATGTCTCGTTTTTTAGGATAAGATGGGTGGAGGCGGGTAATTAAAGACATCATTTGTACCCGTGAAGTCCGGCTTAGAAGCCAATGAAATTGACCACTTTGCTATAAGCTCGGCAATTTTATTAATACCGGTAACTTATTTAATCACCCGGTATTACAACCCTTACATACAAACAATGAATTGAAACAGAAATAGTTAAAAATCAATCCATAAAAACTATCCGAACTGGAATTTGAGCTATTGCCCACCATGGTCTAAGCTAACTACGTTGACTATTTGACGACGCAGATAGTTTTACCGTTTTATTTTTTATTTGATTTTTTTTGTAACAGTTTAATGCCGAGTTTATTTAAAAATAACGACAGCTCAATAGAGAAAAGTCGCAATTTACTTGTATTGATATTGTCAAACAACGAAGTAATCTTGAAATCCCGTTTATGAAAAAATGGATATACCGTTGAATGAAAATTGTTTTGTAATTCACATGGTTAAAATAAAATGTCAACCCTATGCCGAGGTCTTATTTTATTACTCTTATTCGACGTGTGCGACGCATCCGCCGAGTTGTATAGCCGGGCACACCGCCATCTCGAAACCAGATCTGGTAGCACATATCTACTGTTTAATGAAAAGCACCGTCGCATTTTCCTTCGCATTGTCTCCGTTGCTGCAGTTAATTGGATTTCAGGTTTATTTCTCCAATGAATCTAGGACGTTGCGCTACTCGACCGCTTTACGCAAACCAATTTACTACACCAAGCGTGTTATCTGAAGAAAACAACTCGTAGAACATCGAATGATTTTATCTCTTCATTATTTTTCTGAGCTCTATTTCTGAGACGACAATTCTTGTCGGAACATATCAAAAAATATATATATATTTTATTTTTCTACGTACATATATGTGCTTGAACACAACTACACAATCAATAATACCGATATAACTTTAGATGAAAGTTTTAAATGATCGATCTACCCGATAGTAAAAAAATAATGGATGACAGACGAATAATTATTCTGTAGTGTCCACGGACTTAAATCGCCCGAGCGCACAAATAATTATACTGTATTTTTTTAGATGAATTTTAAATTTGTGATGCGATCATTATCAGGGCTGTGGAGTCGAGTAAAAAGAAATTACTCCGACTCCAGCTTTAAATTTAAAACCAACTACAAATTTATTTTCCATTTAACGTACATATGTGGATACCATCAGATCATCTTTGGTCTAGCATGCAGTGAATGTACTATGGACTTTTTTTGTTTGAATACACGTCATTTTTTATATAAAGTTGGTCTGAGTCTGAACCGGCTCCAACTCCACACCCCTGATCATTATACCAACCTGAAGATATAATGATAAGCTAGTTAATTTCTAATACTTTCGATGGTTTCGGCGGTAACTTTGTGGAAGTTCATTTTAATAGAAAATTTAAATTAACTTTGATTATTCCACGTATTGTGTAACTAACTGTGACACGTGTTTCGCCTCTTTCAGAGGCATCTTCAGACTTACTATCGCAAAGTTTGCTTAAGTAATGTTAATGTTAGATGTTAGAATCAATGTTAGAATGGTTAGAATTGTTAGATGTTAGAATCAAAATGTTAGAATCAATCTTGCTTCATTACTTAAGCAAACTTTGCGATAGTAAGTCTGAAGATGCCTCTGAAAGAGGCGAAACACGTGTCACAGTTAGTTACACAATACGTGGAATAATCAAAGTTAATTTAAATTTTCTATTAGTTAATTTCTATTTTCCTATCTCGGCCGATACCTCTACTATCTTCAATAAATATTTGCTATTTTAAGGTTGTTCAATATTGAAAGTATTCAATTATTATTTCATACTGACAGATTTTATTGAACTAGTATAAACTTACGATGAGAGCAAATATTTTTTTATATATTTGAAATTTGAATCGTTAACATTTTTTTCATTCCGATACATTTTGTCACTCAGTTCGAGTTCATCTGTGTAATGAAATGCAAAAAAATGTCGTTAAGCAAAACCCAGATTGTAAGTGACAAATCGTCTATAAATGAACACAATTGTAACTATTTGAATACAATTTGAAAGGATGAAGATAAAATTTAATGATTCATTTTATTCAGAGATATAATATTTACATACGAATAAAAGAATATTTATTTCAAGGCTCATTTGTTGATATTTCGTATTTTTTAATCTTTTATAAAGCCAGAAACTGCAAAACTGCCTTTGTTGATGTTTTTGATGATTTTTTTAAAAAGTATAATCAAGAATGCTTAGTTAACAAGAACACTACATCAGCGGAAAATATATGTTATAGTTACCTAAGAGATTTCATACCATATGTAAGATAACTTGTATTATTTAATAAGCTAAACAATATCAACGTATTAAGTTTTACATTTTTTATAAGATAAGCTTATAGCTATTTCTCTTCTTATAAAAAAATGTAGAACTAAATACGTTGATATTTTTACCTTATTACAATGGAGTTCCACCAAATAAATGCCGATTCAATTAATGTATTATTTAAGTAAAGTTAGACCTCTGGATTAAGTCAAAATAGAAAGGTTTTACCCACAGTAGCACGTATAGGGGGAATGCATTTAGCGCAAAGCATTTATTTGGATTAATAGGTGGATCAACTGAAAGAAACACTATGCGATTATCGAAATTCGTTCAGTGTAGGTATGAATAAGTTAAACTAATGCCTCAAAATTAGTTTGTTATGTATTTTAAGCACTGGTATTATTTTCTAAAGAACCAAATTCATACAAAAAAAAACGTACATTATATCAATATAAATCAATATTAATAGTCTGACAATTAAATTAAGAAGAGTATTTTTAATAAATATTTAAATAAATCTGTGATTAGTCCGTTTAGTGAGAAATATTGTATAAAACTAGTTGTCAAAAGCATTTCCATTTAATAATCTGGTTAAAGAGTTGGTTATATTAAAAAAGGCTTTGAATATTTTACATAAGATATCATGACTATATATTTAAAGAGTAAAAGAAATTTTTAGTAAATATTTACGATTCTTTGAAATCTCTTCAATAGACATCAAAGCAATGTGAAATTAATTATAATCACTAAGCCAACATTTGCAAAGCCCTCAAAAAGGGATAAGAGGGGAATTAAAAAACGCCTAATTTAACATGGCGTCCTTTTTTGCTTCAATCAAACTTTGTCAATAGATGAAACGGTTTATTTTACTTAGAGCAATTAAATTCTTCCAGTTAAATAAATAAAACATTCCAAAAAATCGCCATAATCTCCCATAGTATTACTGGTTAAAACAGAAACCCAAGTAAATGAAAATATTTACGGAGTCGTTTTAAAATAAACCAATATCTTCGCGATCAAATTTTTCCTTTTTGGCAAACATACTTATATTTACATACATACATTTAATATGAATATATTTTATTATTCCGTTTTTTAATGATAACCAATTGTTTTATTAAATTATTTGTAAATTATAAGTGGTGAAAAAAGGTCTTTAGTAATATTAGAGATTAAGTTAAATGAGATGATCCCTCTGTAAACCCTGCTTACATTTTGCAGACCTGATGAAAAATAAATCTGCTATAGCTATATGACCTCAACACCGATAGCTTGATGATGGTAATTTGTAACATTTCGGATATATGTATATGTGTCAATAGAGCGGTATATATTATAAGACATTTTTTTGCCAAAGGCCGATATTGAGGTAACCGCAAATATATTAGAATTAACTGTTCTGTATTTTTATTTATAGTGAAAGAAATATGGTATGGGAACCGTGTTAATAAAATACGAATAATGTATTCGCAATTCATACGTTAATAAATCATTAGCAGGTTATTGAACCATTTTTTATACTGCCATCTTTATTATCAAATACAATGCTCATTATTTTTGTTTTAAATGTTTTTTAACCTATCTTAATGCGAGTAAAGCTGTTATCGATATTATTATCAACAAAACTCACAAAATGGTATGGATTCATAATATCTATCAAAAATTTCAATAAAACAAATGCCAGTAATTATATATAATTATATATAATTATATATAACAAATAATATTCCTGATAAAATAGATAAATATCAGGTTTATCGATTTGAAGATGAATAAAGTCTTTAAATGATGATGCTACTGCGAATAGCATTTTTTATTAAATTGAACAAATATTTTATATTCAAGTGACTCGTCACCAGCAAGATCAATGAACTCTAAAGATGAATGAGAATAAATTGGGATGTTAGGTATGCAATTTCCGAAATAATATTATGAACGACGTTATTATAAAATAAATTTACGATAATATTGTTAGTCCCCCTTACAAAGTGACATAAAAAGATAAGACTCTAAAAAGCTTTTCCTCTTCCCCTTTTAAAAATAGACAATTTTAAAAGTTCTCAAGTACTTGTATATTTTTGCTGTAAAACAAATCGCTAGGCTTTTGTGTTATTCATACTTTTTAAAAAGAAAATTTGTACTGACAAGAATCTGGACTTTTTTTCGCTTTCAATATGGCCGCATACAAAAGAGACTGTAGTTAAGTGGAACAAAAATCGATTTTAATATATTTTCCATTTGAATTTGTTTTATCATTGCATTGCGTTTTTTAATAAAATTAATAAAGTGTCTTTGATTTGCGATGCAAACGTACGTGAAAAGAAATATTTCCGATTTTATAAGGAACATAGCTAGCCAATACTGAAGGAACAAATAAAGTTAAAGACTCGCGTTTGCCAAAATACGTTAACTGTATTGTAATTGATGATTGATGTATGAGTAAAAATGAGTCAAACGATAGAAATATCTATTTTAATATTAGTAAGCATCGTCATATATGTACGCAATATATATAAGACAACTGTGAGCTTACTTTTCATCTGATTAGTTTGTAAAAATTCACAAATCACAATTAAGGATCTCAGTGTCAAAACCTACCTAAAGACCTTTTTTGTTTTTTTTTTAAATTTTGATGCCAACTTGTTCTCTATTTCTATATTTACACAATCAGTAAATTTTCAATTTTAAAACCTCTCTAAATACAAAGAAAACGTATTTTAAAAAAATGTGCTTAGTTTCGAAACCTACTCAAATTTGAAAATCCCACAGCAGTTTTTTGCTATACCAACAATTTTGGTTTTTGTATTTAGGTAGGTTTTGAAACTAAGGAGCTCAATTACTAAATTTCCGCATCTACAGTCTAAAATTTGTTTAAATATTTTTTCATTGTTTTAATTGACAATTTTTTTATTTTTCTTATTATAAATAATAGTTTTACTAATTTTAAATAAGTACAAAGCATGATAATTATGCTGTCAAATCATTCCAATGCTTAAAAGTACTTTAACAGCTGTATAGCTTTTAGAAAGGGTCCCAGATTCTTTATCAAAATAAACATTGCGTGAAAAAAGTAATTTAAAATTAGCATCTAACCGTCGTAGTCTCATCCGAATTGCGGTCCAGGGCTTTTTATAAATATCAAGCTAAATTCGGTCTTCTCTCACAAAGCATGTAAGGGTAGTCTTTCTGCGGATTACACCAACAAAACATGTTAACCCCAGGCAATTTCGTGTAAAAAATATGATAAACGAGTAGCAGTATCGGCGCACGGACCGAGCGGTTGACCGAGAGAGCGGGGCGGTCTAACTACCCCCACGGGGTGTGTCGGGTCGGGTACGGACAGGCTAACTTGTAGAGATTTTTATTAGGCGTACAGATATTCAAATCGCAGTTTGCCCTCTGTGTGTGGATTTTTTTAGTGTCGAGTTTTATTTGACGAATTTTAATGGACAGCGGATGGTAGACTCGGAGTGGTTACGTCATAATTTTCCTCACTATTGACAAACCGGATTCACCGACGTAATAAAAATCGCAGTTTATTTTTATGACCGACATTTGTATAACGTTTTATTGACGATTTGACAAATATGTCCTTCTTTTTTATGAACTTCACAATAAATTTCTCTTACTTTTATAATCATATATATAAAGGTAATTGCTTTGAAGACAAGCTTTGAATAGGTACATTTTAATCAAACATTAACTATTGTTAAAATATTTAAATAAACAAAAATACATTATATGATATATTGTACTACCTGGTCCGTGATTTTTTAAGAACAATAGAACTTTCATAAATTTAAGCGTTGGCATAGAAAATATTAACAAAATAATAAAGTACTAAAACTAACGTGTCATTTAAAAAGGAAATATTATTAAGTAAAACGTACTGAAAGTACTCAATGTTTATTTATTAAAGAACTGAAGTCAGCAGAAATATTGTTTAATATAAATTATTTAATATAGCAGTCAAATTAACATTGAAGTCTTCAAAGATCCTTCTTAGATAATATATTTATTATGGCATACCAATATGATTTTATCTAAATTGTACGTTTATTCCAACTCAATCTGGTGTATACATTTATCATTTTCATCATATATATTTATGAATAAGTCTAAATACATTAATGTTTAACTCATGATGAATTAAATGTCAAATTTAAGAAGCAAGTCATTTGTAAGAAATGAAAAAATTTCATCTAGAAAAAGTGAAGAAAATAAATATTTTCATTTATTTATACCTCAGAACGCATATATTCGAAGTAAGTACTTATTCGCAATTCAAATAAGAAGCGGTTGAAAATGTCACAGGTGAAATTTTATTTCTCATTGCTCAAGATATTATTATTTTCATCCCCTTTTTATTAAACCCTTACTCTCGAGACTCGAACCCCGTTCGCATGGCTCGCCGCAAAATGGTGATTTGTCACGCTAGGATTGGCGACGCCGACGCCGACGCCGTCTAGCGAGATGATTTTTACCGACGGCTAAATACACCGACGTCATTTGACAAGTTTGCTAAAGTTTTCATCTGTTTGACACAACGCATATTACTTGATATAAAGTCTGGCTCAAGAATTCATTTTATTTTGCTTTCTTTTTGAGTCTTTTAACAGAAATAAATAGCCTGCAAAAATCTTACAAATATTTTTTTCGTATTCGATATTACTAAGCTTGTATTAACAGTTGGAAAAACAGAAAAATTTACTTGAATATATACAAACGACACTATTCGTAGTTACCAGCATACATCAATGAATGAAGTTATTCATTGATTTTAACATTACATAAATATGACTGATTGTAAATGCTACGTTTATACCAAATTCGCTCTCTCCACTGACTATATTTTTATAGACGGGTCAGTAAGTTTATATAAATCTTTCATAAACGTGCATGTATTTAGATTCAAATTCGTGAATATATTTTAAACATAACATTTGAAAGTATTTATATTAAAAAACTGATATTTAACAACCCGGCAGGCGAAAGGATTTATTTTATTTAAAACACCATCAAATATGCAAACACGTATGCAATTAAATTATTAAACACCTAACACACTTTTGCATAAGATAAAAAACCGAATAAAAATGGTTTAGTTAATTAAAAAAAAATCAACCTTTTGATAGCCTAACACCAATCTGTTGAGTATGTTGAACAAGCTCTGTAGGGTCTGCCCGAGTGTATGTAAGCGTCGTGGCGCGCAAAAAACAAGACATCCTTAAAGTAAAAGCTGCAGACGACGTCAATCGACACGCAATTATCGAGTTACACCCCATCCCTTACAATCAGGGGGCAAGCCTGCCGATCTAAGGGGCGGGGGGAAATAACACCCCCTGCTGTGTGCGTTAAATTACGACCGAGGAAAGACGGCAGCTCTTTCAATCTGTACTGGAAGTAATTACGGTGCACATGTGCGTGTAATTATTTTAATTTTAGAAACTTTTAATTGATAAAATATCAAAAAAATACGATGAATCAAGTTAACACATTGACGTCAATAAACTCATTTTTTTTTTGGCCTTTTGAGTGGCTTAAAAATCACTTCAACGTGATTAGCTATATGGCACAGTGATTTTTCGCAAGCAAATACTACTTTAATAAAATACATTATAAAACGCAACACATCTACTAAGTTAATTTAATTGACATATATGTAAAAATGTATAGTTTTGAAGCTTAATAACGAAATATTTTGTAAAAAGCTTCATTGATGTAAAATAAAAGTTAAAATAATGTTTCGCTATCCAGGATCTTTTGTTTTTGTAAAATATCAATAAAATAGTGAATGAATATGTGCTCAATTTGACGTTTCAGCATGAATGAATTTGCAAATAAAATATAAAACATGGTTGCCAGTCACCGGATAATTGAATGTGAAATATATTGGTTATGAGTAAATTTAACCAACTTTATAAATCTTTACAATGACCTACTAACAACAAAATACATTAAGAAAACATTTTATATTCAAATGCATCTTAATGAATATCATAAAAATATTATTGTCATAACAAACAGGGACTATTTTTTTTTTAACCATTTACGCAAGGAAATATTTTCTAAGATGATCCGAAAAATTCTTTACCAGATCTTCATACAGCTGTGAATATACATATAATATTATTGATAACAAGCAACTGTTGCTTTCAATGTATAACTTGTAGATCTCTGTCATCAGAGACTGACATACTATGAGAAACACTAGCGATGTCATTTGTATGATGACTTGTAACAGTATTCTAGTGCGCCTGTTCCAAAGTTAGATTAAATGATCTTTGTGATGTCGTCATAACTATGTCAACTATGTTGCAGTTGCATTACTGTTGTTCATTGGAAACAATATGTCGAAAATACAATATGAAAACGTTTGATAGCTTTGGCGGTAGCTTTGTGCGAGCTCATTTTAAGTATAATATTAAATTCAATAACTTTTTTTTGTCTTTTTGAAAAGCATTATCAGACAGAACATCGCTTTTTTATTTAACATTTTTTTTAGTGAATTACACTCGTAAAGCAATGTTGTGTCTGATTAGGATTCTTTAAGAGGCGAAAAACGTGCTACATTTTATTACAAATGTGGAATAAAAATGTTGACAAATAATATATAAATGCTACAAATAATAAATCGTAATTCAGTCAGTATTTTTGCATCAAATAAATGTGTTTCTCGTCCCAAAAGATACATCATCGTTATCATCTTCCAGGATCAGATTTTTTAAGTGAGAAAAAAATCATAAAAAAATGGGCTAAAGTTATTTAGCTGACTGAAAATCCAAGCCGCAATAGTGGAAATAAACACTTTTCTAAGTATAAGAGACATCAAATTAAATAGAGAACTGTGTAGGCTTCTTTTAAGTGTCTGAGCTGTATGCTCCATGAGCTGTATGCTCCATGAGCTGTGTATAGGGCACCCTTCACAGAATAATCACCCTTGAATACCTTACGCACTTTCCTATCAGTGTAAAATCGTCGTGAATGCAGTCGTCAGCTGTTGGGATGGTATTGGGGGTGGTTGGAAGGACTAGAAGAAGCACGGCAGGTCTGTACAACACTCAGAACGCTTTTAACAAACTTCACCCCTCATCATCTTCTAAGTGCAATCAGAGTAGTCGCATAACTGGTTCTGACTGCCTTGAGGGCACAATAACACCGTTATACGCACAGTTTCGTTCAAAGGTTCCATCGCATTTTCATTACTTGAAAACCCAGTCAATTTTACAATGCCGCTGCAATATTCTGAACGCTTTTGGAAACTTAGAAATTTTAACAACACATTTATTAAGTATGCATACAGTACAACTTTACATCATGTATAATAAAAGACAAATTTTACTATAATTAATAACAGCATTCCCAATTTTATGTAATACATTTATTGATCACTTATAGGGTGTCCACCGTCAATACTTAGTGGAAAGGCATTATATTAATATAAACACAATATTCCTTTGCACTTTATTTCAGATTATTTAAAAGGTCAGGACCGGTTTACTCACTCGCAATGAGCGAAACCGGTCCTGACCTTTTAACTAAAGTGGAATAAAGTACAGAGAAATATTGTGTTTTCATTAATATATTTAATGTTCCACACAAATATATGTAACACTTACAATGCCTAGTGTGCTTCTTATTGTTAAAATAAAAAAAACTTTGAATGTATCAAATATTCATGTCTTTCTTTTATAAACAATCTCTGATTTTTACGTTAAAAAAATCATCGTTTTTGATTCGCAGAAAAGCTTGTAGATTTAAAAAAATGTTTTGACTATAAATTGTTTTTCTAGTAAAAAGATTGGTTTGATTTTTATTGTTTATATTGGGTTCAAATAGTTTTTAGATTAAATAAAAAATTGTAAAATATAAACAGATGTCGTATTTTCTACCACAAAGGAAAAGACTAATATACATAATCACTATTGAGAAATTAATTAATGGTTACAACATTTCTTTTGACATATATTTTCTTAATATAATCGATTGGAAAAATAAAATTCATTTTTTTTATTAAAGAATAATGAATTTTATTTTGCGAATAATAAATCACTTCAGAGAGCAATTTTTATCCATTACAATAGGGTTTCTCTATATTTGAGAGTAAACATACGTTGATAGTTTTGCCCAAGCACTATGGTGTAGGTAGGGGACGACTATGCAATTTAAAGCACGCAATGGCTTAACAACACTCCCATCTCCCATTGCTACCCCCAAGGATTCCTACCCTCAAAGCTCGGGCCCGGTGCCCTCAACCCCTCAGAGTATTCTAGTGCGGAACACGCACTTGTGGATTTGCGATAATGATTCCCCCGTACAATAAAAACGTTTTTAAAAATATTGATAAATGTTTTATGGGGGAGTTGTTGGTTAATCCGAATTTTATTATCACTCCCTCGAGATGTTTTTGTCTGTTTGCATTTTTTTAAAGAGCCACCTAGCTTTGCTGATATTCAAAAAAATAAGACCAATGTTTTTAAATGTTTTATTGTGCCTTAAATTTTAAAAATATTATAAAATTAAATTTGATACTGTTGTCATTTCACTAATATTGTCACGAATCGCGTCACGCTTCTTTTAGAAGCAAACCCAAATCCAACGTTTCTTCTAAGCTGCGCGGCCGCGCCATCTCAACTATGAATAAAGTTATCTAAATAAGTCATCTATGAATAAAGTTAACATTTACTATAATTCTTATCTTATAAATTACAAAATGGTTGCTTGGTTTTTTTTTACCGTATGCAAGGCAATAATACATTCGATTTATATGAACAATAAATTTAATATCTTAACATTAATAGCCGATAAGGTCTGTCTGTAAGGACGTCCGCAGTAAGGTACAGACCAATGATTTCGATTTATTCTGAACAGCACATTTTTGAAATGTTGTTCTATCCAATGGGAGCGGCTTATTTTAAGCCGGGCGTGAATGTTCTGATATCGCCACGTTTGAAAATTTGATATTTCGTGGTGTAGAGCTAAAGTATTGTATCACCATACATCATAATATTCGAATAATCAAAGACTTTAATTCGACTATTGCAAACTATGATTATAGGGCTATCGAAATGAATCGTCTGATCGTGTGAGTCGATGTGAGACTAATATTTTTTGGAGCGGATTTGATCAATTGAATCATAATGATGAATCTTTTCACGTCTGACCTTGAAAATCTGTTAGAATTCTTTAATACATTAAGAATATTCAAATTATGATATGGATATATGATAGAATAATATTTTGCTTTTTTCATACACTTGGACAAAATGTGCAACTGATTTTTTATTGAAAAATTGGATTTGATCTTTTGATTTTTATTGGAAATAATTGTTAAATAATTTAAAATCCGAAAAATAATTGTTGGCAAACTTGAACATTATTCCAAAAATTAAGTAATTTACGAAATTTCTGCTACTACGAAAGATGGTTGTTAGCAAACTTCAACATTATTCCAAAAATTAAATAATTTACGAAATTTCTGCTACTACGAAAAATGGTTGTTAGCAAACTTGGACATTATTCCAACAATTAAATAATTTACGTAATTTCTGCTACTACGAAAAATGGTTGTTAGCAAACATAAACTTTATTCCAAGAATTCAATAATTTACGAAATTTCTGCTACTACGAAAAATGGTTGTTAGCAAACTTAAACATTATTCCAAAAAATCAATAATTTACGAAATTTCTGCTACTACGAAAAATGGTTGTTAGCAAACTTAAACATTATTCCAAAAATTCAATAATTTCAATAATTTACGAAATTTCTGCTACTACGAAAAATGGTTGTTAGGAAACTTAAACATTATTCTAAAAAATCAATAATTTACGAAATTTCTGCTTCTACGAAAAATGGTTGTTAGCAAACTTAAACATTATTCCAAAAATTAAGTAATTTAGGAAATTTCTGCTACTACGAAAAATGGTTGTTAGCAAATTTAAACATTATTCCAAAAATTCAATAATTTACGAAATTTCTGCTTCTACGAAAAATGGTTGTTAGCAAACTTAAACATTATTCCAAAAATTAAGTAATTTAGGAAATTTCTGCTACTACGAAAAATGGTTGTTAGCAAATTTAAACATTATTCCAAAAATTCAATAATTTACGAAATTTCTGCTACTACGAAAAATGGTTGTTAGCAAACTTGGACATTATTCCAAATATTAAATAATTTACGAAATTTCTGCTCCAACGAAAAATGGTTGTTAGCAAACTTGAACATTATTCCAAAAATTCAATAATTTACGAAATTTCTGCTACTACGAAAAATGGTTGTTAGCAAACTTAAACTTTATTCCAAAAATTGAATAATTTACTAAATTTCTGTTACTACGAAAAATGGTTGTTAGCAAACTTCAACATTATTCCAAAAATTAAATAATTTACGAAATTTCTGCTCCTACGAAAAATGGTTGTTAGCAAACTTGGACATTATTCCAAATATTAAATAATTTACGAAATTTCTGCTCCTACGAAAAATGGTTGTTAGCAAACTTAAACATTATTCTAAAAATTAAATATTTTACGAAATTTCTGCTACTACGAAAAATGGTTGTTAGCAAACTTAAACATTATTCCAAATATTAAATAATTTACGAAATTTCTGCTACTACGAAAAATGGCTGTTAGCAAACTTGAACATTATTCCAAAAATTCAATAATTTACGAAATTTCTGCTACTACGAAAAATGGTTGTTAGCAAACTTAAACTTTATTCCAAAAATTCAATAATTTACGAAATTTCGGCTACTACGAAAATTGGTTGTAAGCAAACTTTAACTTTATTCCAAAAATTAAATATTTCACGAAATTTATGCTACTGCGAAAAATGGTTGTTAGCAAACTTGAACATTATTCCAAATATTAAATAATTTACGAAATTTCTGCTACTACGAAAAATGGTTGTTAGCAAACTTAAACTTTATTCCAAAAAATCAATATTTTACGAAATTTATGCTACTACGAAAAATGGTTGTTAGCAAACTTGAACATTATTCCAAATATTAAATCATTTACGAAATTTCGGCTACTACGAAAAATGGTTGTTATCAAACTTTTTTTTTCCAAAAATTCAATAATTCACGAAATTTCTGCTACTACGAAAAATAGTTGTCAGCAAACTTGAACATTATTCTAAAAATTAAGTAATTTACGAAGTTTCTGCTAATACGAAAAATTGTTGTTAGCAAACTTAAACATTATTCCAAATATTAAATAATTTACGAAATATCTGCTAACTATAAAAATAAAATATATTAAAATAAAATATAATTAAATTAAATTAAATTCAATAAAATAAAATAAAATAAAATAAAATAAAATGAAATCAAATGAAATAAAATAAAATAAAATACCATAAAATAAAATAACATAAAATTAAATTAAATTAAATACTATGCAACAAAAATCTCACGTTGCTGGGCAACGGGCTTACAGCTAGTCTATATATTAATAGCCGATAATGTCCGTCTGAGTGTAAGATGTCCTCGATTTCCCCTCCCCCTGCCCCTCCCCCTCCTCCTCCTGCCAAGCCGCGCTGTCACCTTTTTATTCATACTTAAGACATATTTTTCCAATATACACTGTTACTTATGATTTTCCTCGATTTCCTCTCCTCCTCCCCCTCCCCCTTCACCAGCCTCGATGTCGCCATTTTTTATTCCTACCTTTTCGATGACGTCATTATATACTATTATTTGATGGAACATATCAAATCGCTGAAAAATTGAATTCTCATACAAAAAAGCACCTTGGCCTGGATTCGAAACACGGTCCTTGAATTATGAGTTGAGAGCTTTACCACTCGGGTAAACAAACAACTGCCAGATACGATAAAATTACATTATATATATTGTATTACGTTCGAATTTTGAAACTTTTGTTTTTTATTTGAAACACAGCATATATATCCTAATTTTTGCACATTCATTAATTCCAACGTACCCGAAAGGTAAAGCGCTAGATTGGTAAGCTGATGGTCAGTGGTTCGAGTCTGACCCCGAGCGTTTTTTTTTTGGTTTATAACATTTTTTTTTAAACACAGTACATCTTGATCGTATGAAAATAATAAAATCCGATTGATAAGCGTGATAAGTTTTTCAAAAAATAAATACCTATATATTAATATTCGATAAAATAATCACAATTAAAAATTTACAACGTCTATTTCTGCTACTACGAAAAATGGTTGTTAGCAAACTTAAACATTATTCCAAAAATTCAATAATTTACGAAATTTCTGCTACTACGAAAAATGGTTGTTAGCAAACTTAAAAGTTATTCCAAAATATAATAATTTACGAAATTTCTGCTATTACGAAAAATGGTTGTTAGCAAACTTAAACATTATTCCAAAAATTCAATAATTTACGAAATTTCTGCTACTACGAAAAATGGTTGTTAGCAAACTTAAAAGTTATTCCAAAATATAATAATTTACGAAATTTCTGCTACTACGAAAAATGGTTGTTAGCAAACTCAAACATTATTTCAAATATTAAATAATTTACGAAATTTCTGCTCCTACGAAAAATGGTTGTTAGCAAACTCAAACATTATTTCAAATATTAAATAATTTACGAAATTTCGGCTACTACGAAAAATGGTTGTTAGCAAACTTGAACATTATTCTAAATATTAAATAATTTACGAAATTTCTGCTCCTACGAAAAATGGTTGTTAGCAAACTTGAACATTATTCCAAAAATTAAATAATTTACGAAATTTCGGCTACTACGAAAAATGGTTGTTAGCAAACTTGAACATTATTCCAAATATTAAATAATTTACGAAATTCTGCTACTACGAAAAATGGTTGTTAGCAAACTCAAACATTATTTCAAATATTAAATAATTTACGAAATTTCTGCTTCTACGAAAAATGGTTGTAAGCAAACTTAAACATAATTCCAAAACTTAAATAATTTACGAAATTTCTGCTACTACGAAAAATGATTGATAGCAAACTTGAACATTATTCCAAATATTAAATAATTTACGAAATTTCGGCTCCTACGAAAAATGGTTGTTAGCAAACTTGAACATTATTCCAAAAATTCAATAATTTACGAAATTTCTGCTACTACGAAAAATGGTTGTTAGCAAACTTGAACATTATTCCAAATATTAAATAATTTACTAAATTTCTGCTCCTACGAAAAATGGTTGTTAGCAAACTTGAACTTTATTCCGAAAATTCAATAATTTACGATATTTCGGCTATTACGAAAAATGGTTGTTAGCAAACTTAAACTTTATTCCAAAAATTCAATAATTTACGATATTTCGGCTACTACGAAAAATGGTTGTTAGCAAACTTAAACATTATTTCAAATATTAAATATTTTACGAAATTTCTACTCCTACGAAAAATGGTTGTTAGCAAACATGAACATTATTCTAAATATTAAATAATTTACGAAATTTCGGCTACTACGAAAAATGGTTGTTAGCATACTTAAACATTATTTCAAATATTAAATATTTTACAAAATTTCTACTCCTACGAAAAATGGTTGTTAGCAAACTTGAACATTATTCCAAATATTAAATAATTTACGAAATTTCTGCTTCTACGAAAAATGGTTGTTAGCAAACTTGAACATTATTCCAAAAATTCAATAATTTACGAAATTTCTGCTACTACGAAAAATGGTTGTTAGCAAACTTGAACATTATTCCAAATATTAAATAATTTACTAAATTTCTGCTCCTACGAAAAATGGTTGTTAGCAAACTTAAACATTATTCCAAAAATTGAATATTTTACGAAATTTCTGCTACTACGAAAAATGGTTGTTAGCAAACTTAAACATTATTCCAAAAATTGAATATTTTACGAAATTTATGCTTCTACGAAAAATGGTTGTTAGCAAACTTAAACATTACTCCAAAAATTAAATATTTTACGAAATTTCTGCTACTACGAAAAATGGTTGTTAGCAAACATAAACATTATTCCAAAAATTAAATAATTTACGAAATTTCTGCTAACTATAAAAATAAAATAAAATAAATAAAAATTAAATGAAATAAAATAAAATAAAATAAAATACCATAAAATAAAATAACATAAAATAAAATTAAAATTAATACTATGCAACAAAAATCTCACGTTGCTGGGCAACGGGCTTACAGCTAGTTAACACTTAATCCAATCTGAGTTTATGGAAAAAGTATTTTAATTGTCAAGTAAACAAAATACAGCTATTTGTGCTTTAAGTTGCAATAAAAATAATGAAACAGATTGTTTTGAAACGAAAAGAAAAATATATGTTTTTTCTCGGACGAAAGATAAGAATGGCTTTGTGACTTTGGCTTAACTGTCTATACAAAAGAAATGTCATCTAGATTTATCTTCTTATCGAACATTTTTCTAACCACTAGGGTGCACAGCGAACAAAAAAGAGTTTTATTCATCGAATTTATCATAGAAGCAATTCCTTATTATATCTCAACACTGTTTCGCTTTTTTATATGCCTTTACAATGAAGCATTCTGAAAAAAATATTTTCATAAGATTTTAAATATTATATATAACCGTCCATATTCAATTGACGTTTTCAGTCAGTAGTTTATCACAACAGACGGTCACTATATTAAACGGCCAAGAAGTCTTTCAGTTTTTCAATTCAATATTTATTGATGTGAAAATCGCATGCTCGCTCATCAATACTGACAATTTCAATCAATAACTATTGTTTAACGATTTAGATGAGTCCTATGGCGCAGTGGTTAGCGTTGTGAGCTTCCGTGCCGGATCTCACGGGTTCGAGTCTTAGTACTTTTTAGCATTTTTTAGAATGAATTATCGAAGTTTATACGAATATTCTGTACGAAGGCATGGGTGTGTGCGATGTCTAAAAATTCTTTCGCACCCTTTCCGATCCTTTAATAACTGTGTGGTTATAATGCAAAACGTACTATTTTCAAAATGAGCGATATTGAGTTAGGTATGCAGATAGGGTAATTCAAGCATAATGAATCGACTGATCCCATTAGTTTCAATATAAAATGTCTATAAGATTGTCGTCTTCAAATTAGAAATCATATTTTAATGCAAATGTTATTTTGTTTTTGTTATTCGTAATAGTATTTGACTCTTCTGAAAAGTTTGAGTTTTGGAAATAGCCCACAACCGTGCATAGCAAAAGCAATTAGTTAACCACTTGTCCTGTCCTAGCATTATCCTTTTATCCCTACTACTACTTGAGCTACGGTTGAGTAAAAAACAGTCGTAGTAAAACTTCTGTTAAAATATCTCCATTAGGAAGCCACGTGCTCTACATTGGGAGCGGACATAGATAAAAAAATGTTTTTTTTTAAATTTACTTAAACATTACATATTTCAGAGAATATAATTGATGTATTCACTTCTTCCGTACGGTCGTGAATCCCTCCTCCCTGATTGTGAATTTAGGTTATTATTTGCGAGTTGTTTTTGTGAAGGAAAGAGCGAACGAGGAATGACTCACCAGGGGTAATAATAAAAAGGGGAACTGTCTGATTTTATTATCTTAATTGCATCAAGTTGCCGAATTTACACTGCCCATTCAAAATAAAGTTCAATCTTTTTATGAGTTTGGTGGTGCTTTGCAAAAGCTTAAAGCACTAAAGCAACATAAAAACTTTTTTAAAGGTAAGGGTTATAATTTATGTGATACGTGAAAATGCCAATGACGTTAGAACCCATTTATTTTACTCAAAATTATATTCATGCCAAACGTTGCATTTTTATATAATTGAATGATATAATGTACGCAGAAATTTCAACTTGTTATTATTTTACACTTTATTTTCTGATAACATTCAATTATAGTATTATAAATTAAATAAAAGGCATTAGCTATAACAATAACGTCATATTACTAACAAATAAACAGCCCGCGTCTATGCCTCCCACGTTCATGTATACTATTTAATTTAAAATGTTGTATTTTTTAATAATGTATATGTATTTTATAAAACATTTATCTTTCTATTCTTCTTACCTTTAGTAAAAAAAAATTGTTTTATTTATTCTACAATTTTATTGAATGCTAAAGACTTTCTTATTGTCAGTATTTTTAGATGTAATAATATTCTTGCATAAGATATACTTTTTGTCACTATATTGAAACGGATAAAATGAGGGTATTACTTGCAAACCAGACTCATTGCAAAATTGTTTAAACATGAACCATAAATGTTACTTAGTAGATAAAAATAAATTTTGAAAGTATTTTTAGAAATCAGTCTCAAAAATGGCTTGACAATATCCAAAATATCATTCTTAAGTAATCTAAGACTAATTTTTTTTTAAATGTACGTTGTTTTTCAAAATGAAATTCAAGTTTAATTTTTTAACCATTTTGGAAAAAACCGTGTTTTATAATACTCTCAAATTACCTATTTCATAACTAAACAATTTAATGGGTAATACTGTATTTAAAATATATAATCAGATGACAAATATAGTATTTGAATGCAAAAAAAATAATTAGGTTAGTTCAATTTTTAATCACTGTTGACTATCTAAGACTAATTTTAAGTATTTAAAACGCACTCTCATAGCCTGAATTTGATGAAATATATTTTTTGCTGATGCATATAAGGTTTCTGTTTTGATTAAGTTAGTTCTTATATTTATAAAAATCTGATACTAAATAAAGACAAGAACAAAGTGAGGAAGATAAAAATGATTATCGTTACAGGCAATATGCATAAATCAAATTATTGTTTTTGATAAATGAAATCTGGAAGCGTTAATGTTTGAGAAGAAGCGAACACATGTCACCACCAGCCCTACAAGGTTATCTCAATAATGAAAGAAATATTGAGATTTCGGTCCGCTGATAGGATTCAGAAAATAAATTGAGTTTAGTTGAATGGTTTTATTGGGGGACATTCATACTTCAGGGTTGTATGAAGAATGAGACCTGCCGAAAAATCGATTGAAGCCAATGAAAATTGTATAGTATAACAATAACTTTGCAACAAATAAAACAACGTTATGAATTTATGTTATTTAAAAAATAATGTATTAAAACCAAAATGAAGTAACTACAAAACATTTAAAAAAGAAACTTTACTGCCATACTTACTTTAATTACAATAAATATTTAAAATTAGATATTTTTTTAGCTATAATGTAAATGAGAAAAATGGTATTTTTTACCCAATAACAAATTATTGGCTATAAATGAAAACCTGCATTAAAATAAACAAAATTTCAAAATGATTAGTACTAAAAATAAAAACGCAGATAATAAGTCTAAAACCTATTGTTATTCAACTTGTCAGGAATCTATGTGAAACAAGTTACGATATTTCTAAAAATGTCGTATTAATTTAATCTAAAATATCTTAATAAAATTTGGAAAAAAAATCAAAGTATACGCATTGGAAATTAAATATATGTTGCATAAACCAATAGTCTTTTTTCACCAGTAATAAATCTGAAACTAAAAAATAACTTTTCCTTTAAATACCATTCTTTTCTAGTTTGATTGCGTTCTATAATTCAGATTCGACTCTGAGTTAAGACCTGCAATTGGCGGACGCAAGCAATAGCAATGTCACGAAGGGAAGTCAGAAAAATCGCCCGCCAGCCTGTGAAATTGTATGGAAGCTTAGTTTATGAGGGGACTCGGACGCACTTTTCTTCCTATCATCAAATGAATAGATTCGAATGCCATCTGCTGGTATCCATTGTAAATGTCACGTTTAAGTGAGCAGAGGATTTCCAAATTGATTTGATGACGGTTAACAAATTTAGAGAGCTTTTTCTGGATTTACTTTGATTGATGTACGGTTTCAAATGATAAATGGCGGAGTGAAAATAAATACTTAAGCCTTAATGAATGTTCTAACAATACATGCTTTCACATTAATAAAGTTTAATTATAGTTTTCATACTTTCTATTGATGCATTTTTTTTAATGAAATATATATAATAAAATTCGTACTCATACCAATCCTTACTGCTAAGATATCAACGCTTAATCGTCAATATAATTTGATTAAAAACAACCTATGGTAATATATTAAACTATGTTTTTTATCGATTTATAAAGGTACGCTTAAATTTTATTTTCATTTATTCGATAGATTGGTCACTGAGATCAATTGTATTGCATTCAACTGGTTTCCATCATCAAAATTTTTTCCTTACATCCTGTTGGTAATTTATCCATATGCACAACACCGAAAAACAGATATCGTTAAAATAATATGAAAAAAGTTGCATTTACAAACGTAAATTTTATTTTTCAGTTAGGCTTAAATTGATTTCAAACAATCATAAAAATATTCTCTTGGAAGAGTTAAATTGTCAAAATAAGAAAATCCTTTCAATTTTTCTCTATCAACGAAAGAAAATACTTTTTTTATAACATTTTTTTTTATCTTATATATACTTCCAGACGAATATTTTATTCTAATTTTATTGTATATTCACCAACAAAAACAAGTAAAAACTTTAGGCTCGAGCCTTCATTCAATTTTTAAAAAAACTATCGCATTATTTAATTATTGACACCAAAAGAATACATTGAAATGATTATTTTCAAAATATATATTATGAAATGAAATATGTAATACAAAAGAAGTTTTGTGCCGAAATTCTAAAAAGGAACAGTGACATTCATGGAAATAAGCTAAGCGTAAGAAACGAAAGACATTTCTCCAAATAATTATTTATTATGAAGATGATAATATAATCCATTGTTTACAGTTGAAAATATTTTCATCGCAAAATAATAATTCAAGCTACATTTTTATATAAAAAAGACGTCTTTGGATAATGACCGGATAATTACGGCGGTATTTAGAAAGCATACAGCTGAAATAACAATAATAACAGAGGAAATAATTTTCTCGGTAAAATTCGTGATTCGAATAACATGCGTTCGACATTCTTTCTAACGATGGCCTATTATACTAAATAGGAAACAATCCGCCGCTAATATCTGTTCGTGCGAGAGAATGGCTGTCGATAGTAATTATTTCCGGACCAGAGTCCTGATTCTAAGGACTTCCGGTCGGGTATAGACACTTCCCCGTGGAAAGGTATAACTACGGAGTCGAAAAAGGCTTTTTCCCGGATACTCTTCAAGTTAAATAAAGACCCGGATCCTGATTCTATCAAAAGTAGGTACAAAAGATTTAACGTTTTATTGTACTCTACGTGTAATAATTATTGTTGTGACAACATTAAAAAGACATAAAAGATAGCTCCATGTATATATTTGAATAGAAATTGGCTTAAGTATGCTATGAACTATTTTTGTTATGAAAAAGCTTAAATATATATTCCATTCGCTACTAAAAGTGAAGCGTAGCAAATGCAATTAGCTTATAATTAGTCCTGTCACAGCTTTATTTTTACATTCCTTCTCTATTTGATAAAAAGACACGTTAAACAACTGAGTAGCTAAAAGTTTTCGTAGAATCACTTCTGTTGGGATAACCTCCATTAGGAGTCCATACGCTCCACATTGGGAGCGGACGTGGTAAATAAAAGAACCAGTCCTGATAGTATAAAATATACAGGAATCAGTACAAATTAGTATTTTGTTTTCCCCAGTTATTGAGAGTAAAAATTAACACTTCTCTACGGTGATAAAAAAATACTTCCGATATGATGCTGTTCCTTCAAGAACCAAGTTAAAAAAAACATTTTTAACACTTACCGCTCTTTAATGGACGGTACAAACTCAGGACGTATATAAAAAAAAAACACGTTTTTCACGTTACTAAAGAGCCAGCAACATATCGGAGGTATTTTTTAGCACCGTAGGGGAATTGTTAAAAGAGAATAAAGTTTACAGTCCATTCCATTTATTTTATTTAAGTGATTGGTTTTGCTGATATAGTCAGCAACTTTTATAACATGTAATGAACTGTTTCAAATTTAGATTGTTTAATTTAAATTTGAGACTGTGGAAAAGAAAAAGGACGTTATCCACACATAACAAATTTTACAGGATACACAAAAAAACGTTTTTTGATGAATTTGGGCCAAAGGCAAATAATGCAATATACACACACTTTTAGTGCATGAAGACTGATAAACTGGTTTTTAATTGACTTTATCTGATAGTAATGAAAATTTTTTATTCAAAAAACCTTTCATTCAGTCTTTTTCTTTGATCGCAATTTTCACATACCCTCTTTTTAAAATTAAAAGCTAAATTTCTATACTAATTCGGTATTTTTAACTTACATCCTTTTGATATTAAGTTGTAAAGATTATGATTATCAAAAAAAAGCTGTTTTGAAAAACTGTGGGTTACCTCCTATATCTTCATTACTCAAATACTGTCAAGGAATAATTGCGATCGGGATAAATTTGTCACTGGGTATACCTAATGGAAATACAAATGACAATATCCGAAAGAAACCATACCGGTGCGGTTGCCAGTTAGTAGTATTCACAAGTCACGTTATTGCTTATAATTAACCTGGCTGGAAACGTGATACTATTGTGATGATAAACTTGCCGTTTGCTAAATACGTTTATTATTGGCGGTACAATGCACCTTAATTAAGTGCCACTGCCAAGGTGTAGAGTCGAAATGCTCGAAACTGGTCACGTTTGCAAGCACAGTCAACTAAATAAAATAAATAATACTAAAACAAACCGAACGTAACTAAACTTGTGTTGTATACGCTAACTATTGGCATCCAAATGGTGTTAAAAGTGTCATAAGAGTGCACTTGAATAATTATATTTTTTTATAAATGGCGATTTAGTTGTTTTTATGCCTTTAAGTTACAATTGAATTGTTACGGAATAGATTTTCCTAGGGGATGTTTGCTCGTAGCTTATTTGTAAAAGCATCCATCGCTTCCTTTTAAAAATAGTAAAATTTTAATATCTGTCAATTTAATCTTTTCTGACAGTTTACATATGTCAGCACTTTTGTCATAGTTAACTGAAAAATAGCACTTGCGTCTTTGTTCAGCCAGAGAAGTAATTAATTGAATATTTTGGCTAAAATCTTATTAATACCGTTGATAATGTTTCAGTATAAGTAAAGTTATATTTTTGATCACAATTATCAACTATGTGAAGACGATACTTACCATGTGAATGAATGAAAGTGTTAGATTTCCATCACTACTGGATACGGAATGCGTAAATCATTTATATCTGTTATTGATAATATTTTTTACGAGAATAAGAAAAACTCATTGCAGGTTAAGAACTATTCAATTTATTGCTACTCATAGTACCATGGTTTTTTTTATATAATACTAGAAATATAACAAAGTCCACCAATTTTAATATTAAAGTACAACAAAATGAATCTCGGCATTTTGCCGTTGTCTTTTAAAGTGGTTTTTCTAAAGAAAGTATTCTGAAATCTATATTATATATCGTAAAAGGTTTTTCTTTTTATTTAATAAAAAGTGAAAAAATAATTCCTCGTCTTTTCTTTTAAGTGGCTAAAAATCTATAAAGAGAAAATTTTAATCAGCTTACCAATTTAATTGAGAATCAATGTTCCCAGCGACGCCATAAAAATTCTCAATGTTTTTTTGTTCTCTTTGGTAATACACATAATGGCGTCTTAAGGAAACCATTAAAATGTATATCACGACTAAGGGAATGACCATTACGCTCTCCACCGCACACTGAGAAGAAAAAAGCTTTACTGTTTGTGCAGAACATTTCTTACGTAAGCTTAAAGCTTCTGTAAACCACCTCCTGTAGACAAAGTGAGAAGTAAATGACGCTAAAAAATTGTAGCATATTTTTATGCCAATTTTTGTGGCTTCGTAAAAATGATAATTTTTACATAATTCTTTGTGATCGTATTAAGCGATTATGTTTTTTTTTTGCTTAGGTGCTTTAGCAAGTAATATTTTATTTATGCGTATGTTTAAACAAAGCACTACAGCTATTTCTTAATGTTTCACGCTTATCGGTAATTGAATATCTCTTGTATTAAAATCAGACAACGAAATCAACATTTGTTGCAACAAGTTTTAAGCACTTGGGCCAAAAGTACAAATATTATATTTTAATTAAGCTTGCTTTATATAATTCGTTTGAGACACTTTTCGACTGTTGTCATAAAAAAACTAATTATTCTTCACTTGTAATGTTTTGTATATTTAATGTGAATTTAGTAATTTGCAAAAGTAATAAAATTGTATAAGTAAACAAATAATGTTTTCCTTTTATCAATGAAATATATAAAAAAAGAAATAGTCGATGGTGCATCAAAAATAAATGCAAATGTAAGAATAACTCGTTTAATATAATTATGGTCACCATAATTTAAATAAAATTTCGATTCCAAATATTAATTCAGTATAATTTAACAATCATCTAACATAGATGAAAGTATGTATGTTTAACGAGATGGCAGATAAAAAGAGCTTCATGGTTTTTATTATGTGTATTAAATTAACTTGCTGTAAAAAGCCCCGCCACAGACCTTTTCAAATGTTTAGGGGGAGCTGGAGTCAAATGTAACAAAACAACGTTGTCTTCTTAATTACTGTAGTAAAAAAGAATTGTATTTATTAGAATTTCAATACTTTCCTTCAATTCATTACATTTGAGTTAAATTAAGTTTATTTTATAATATAGTGTATTATTCTAATACTTTTTCATAAAAAATAAATAATTGTGAGATTTTTAACATTTTTTTACAGTTTGCCACGAGTAATCAATGCTACTTATAATAAATGATAACAAGCTTTGGTAAGAAGTATACAATTTACGCACATATTATTATTTCAGTAAAATAATAGTCATTTTTCTTAAAAGTTTGAATATTAAACAAATAATCACTAGCAAATAAATTTACAATGATCACTGATAATTTAGTTTCGTTTGATGGTTTGTATTTTCGTATAATAATTTATATTAGTTCAGTGACTTTTAAGAATAATAATCACAATGCTTAATTGAAAATACATACCAAATTTGTAATCAATCGTCTTCTCCTATCTTAGCCACGCTTGTCTCCGCTTGCTTTTATTTTAATTACGCATAATTAAGTTCTTGAAAAAAAACATTTTGAGGATTGAGTCTATCACGTAAGTTTATTAGTTAGAAGTATAATTCAGTGAAAGATGGCAATGCCACCTGTAAACTTTCAATAAGATAGATTTTAACAATGCTTTGATAAAGAGAAATAGTTTTAAAAAATGATAATGTTTTACTATACTGTGTACACCTTTGGTATTGTAGATAGACAGATAAACCAAGACAGAAACATGCTTTAATTCGGCCAGTGGGTACTTGATAATGACATTATGATAGTGGTATACTTTAAGTATAATTTGTTAAATTTATTTCGAATGTCACATCCGTACTCCGTTAAGTTTGACCCAAGGCTCCCCTGTTTATTACGTGTAAGGCCAGGGTTGACGTGCGTTACCAATGAAAATTGTATGGGCGGATTTGTCTCAGAAGCTTAGGATGGGATATAATTGCTTGGACCTTCGAAATAAATTACTTGGACCGGAGAATGTATTCATTAGTTTACTTACTTAATTAAAGCAGGCTTTTTACACAGCGACCTAAGTCCACCTCAAAGACGTAATAATAAATTATTACAAGGGTATTGTATATTTAACTGAAATTACATTTTTTTGTGTATCGTCTCAGCCAATTTCCTTTAGCCAACTAATGTTTTTTGTATCACTTTTAAAATTATTATTCTACGAAGATTGCAAAATACAACCTTAATGAAGTTCTTACATTTTTTTGTGGCTCGTATTTTCCGGATAGAATTTAGATTAAATTGGTCAGAATTAAAAATAAATGGCCATAATTTATCGTTCAAAATAAATAGTCATAATTTCAATGAAATTAAAAAAAACCTAGCCTTACCAAAATGGTTATAAAAAATTCTGACCGTATGATATTTTTATTCTGACCATTTGATTTGTTCCCTTTATTTTCTTTTGTGAATAGTGTATATTTTTTTTACTGATTCTTAAATATTATATTTTTTTACACGTGTCACAAGTTGTAGCACAAAAAGTAGATTAACAAAGTTATAAGATGTATTGTTATATTTGAAATGTTCTTTCACAACGTTACCGCCGAATATATCAACGATAATAACATAATATTGATTTTGAAATTTATGAAAATTATTTTAGACTCCTGGATTTACAAAATCATCAAATATGAGTATCATTATATTCAAATCTCTAAGCATAACGTATTTAAACTATAGCAGTCAATACAGAGAAAAAATATCAAAGGTTCTTAGTTCTACTAATATTCTTTTATTTATGGTCGGTAAAATATATATATTTTAGCGATTTGAGCTTGTTTCTTAATGTTTAAACTGATATTAACATGTTCTGCCGATTGTGGGTCGATATCATCTCATCCGTCACATAGCATTATATGTTATAAATTTACTTCACTGTTTGTCGGTAAGATAACAAATATAGGTTTATTATTATAATAATTTGAGTAATTATTTATAATTAATAATATAAGTGTCTTGTAAGGGTAAAATAAATCACCGTTACTAAAATACAAACTTATTACAATGGAGTTCTACCAAGTGAATGAAAATTTTACCAATATATAGAACACAATAAAAAATGAATTGATAAGTTGATACTTGTTTATTTTTATACACATTAATACATATTTGTTTTCATCAATTTATTGAAATTTCGAAACTGATTGATTGCGGAAATGCTATAATAATTATTACGCTATATAAAATTAAATACAAACATTTTATATTTAGAATTGTGAAATAAAACGCAAAAAACGTACTCTTAATAATAAGGCTTACGTCATAATGAAATAAAATATCCGATAGACTTATCTAGTCACTTAAATAAAACGATATCTTCACAAGAAAACCAGTTATGATAATTTACCGTCCGCCATATTTTTATCATTTTATCTCCTCCTGATGTTGTGATACTAATATCTCCTGGAGGGAAGGAAGAAGGGGAGTCCCTCTTTAGGCCGGAAACATTACTTTTTATGGGATAGCGTAATATATGAGAATTACTTTATGACGAAGGGTGGTGTTGATACAGGAAATACTATAAAAATAATTGCATGTTATAATGAATCATTGTGTAAGGGAAGTTTGCGAGCGAAATCTTCCACCCTTTATAAAAAGTAAAAATATTTTTTGGTAAATTATGATTCTCTTAAGCCTGACTAAAAAACTTCGATGATCAAGTTGTTATGAACATGTATTTTTGGCCAACGCAAAAAAACATACATTCACACAACTTTAATAACACAACAACTGAAATAAATTAATGAAATTAAATTTTATATTAAAAATTGACTTCCTCAAAGTTACCGCTGAATCCAACGAAAATATAATAGTTTTCTGCTAATTGTTAATTTATTCAAAAAATAAAACATACTTCACTCTTAAATGTGAAGACCGGCGTATTTTTGGAGACATTTCACTGTATAATACAAACATTTCATATGCTGTCCACAAAAAAATTACCGGTTGATACTATGTTCAAAGGAATCATAAATATGGATTAACAATTGAGTATACCACTTGAATACCAATCGAACACAGGTGTCCGGAACATATACAAGCAAACACGGATGTCCAAGACATTTAAAAAATCAAATACGTGGTATTCTAATAGAATATATCATTATTTTTATAAATATGTGTAGTGTCATCACTGCCATCTATCCTGAGTCTATAGGTTTCAAAAATATCGAATTCGAGTGTATATTAGGCAAAATTATTTTTTTCAAAAACACGCAGTATCTCTGGGACATATTAATGATTTATTTGCGCGGTATTCAAACGGTCAAGAGATGAACGCTAGATGGATGTTTTAGATTGATTTTTAAAAGAACTACGTTTTACGTAGGACTGTGGAACAGATATGTGCAATTAAAGAGTGCGAAAGAAGAGTGTTGATGAAAGGATTTAGAATTGACATTGATGTAGCAATATGATATAAAATAAATGTTTTTTTCGCCGCGTAAAATTTTATAGGTCAAATCACTCGTGTGAAATACGATCTATGTGTTCGCAAATAAATTACACAATAACAGTAAATCGTTTTTTCACCTTTATAAATTACAGACAGCAAAAACGTGATCGCTTCACCATAGAAGCCATATTTTATGTGAAAGGCAGGAAAAAATCTCACCCCCATTCGAACAGGCATAACATAACACATGAAAACCGCTAACTGCTGGCATTAGGATCGCACATTAATTACGCATTGTAATTGATAGGCATTTACGTTTTATTGCTCCTCGGGGAGAAGAAGACAACAAAATAATGTCGGGATATAAAAGGTTTTGCGTTATTACATACGTGTCGAGGGATTTTTATGTTCAGACATAATAACACAACAAACACTCAGTCCAACGCTTCTTGTATTATTTTATGTGGCGGCATCTTTTTTCTCAGTGTCAGTAGCATATTTCTCAAGGAAAACGGTCGAATATTAAATTTACGATTAATGGGTGGTATTCTCGAGCACTCTTTGTACTCTTAATACGTCTACAAACATTGATAGCGGAGCTTCATCATCAGTCGATTGTGTACATTAGAAAAACCTATAAGTAAATTGCGTGCACTATAACACAACAATATATGTAATTATTAAGAAAATACAATATTCCTTTGTAATTTATTTTCACTTTATTCATCAAGTCAGCTGGCAAGCACTTTTAGTTGACGATGCTCGCTATGAGCGAAACCGGTTCTGACCTTAATAAATAAAGTACTAAGGAATATTGTGTTTTCGTAATATAATTCCTTTTCACCATATATTTGACAGTGAACACCCTAAATTTTTTTTATTATGTGAGTCTTTTTATTGCAAAGATTTCTAAATGGTATTTTAGCTGATTTTCCAAATTGAAAATTATAAATAAAAAAACAAATTTGTTTCTTACTTGATATTAATCATTTTTATTATTTTTTAAGTCATATCCGAATATAATTCAGTGCATATATCCGAATATAATTCAGTCTATAAAGACTACTGCTGAAATATTTCGATAACAGATGTCTCGTGTGGTCTAGTTGTGAATAATTCCATTTTTTTATCCATGTCCACTCCCAATGTGGAGCATATGGCTTCCTAATGAAGGTATCTCAACAGAAGTTTTTCTACAAGAACTGTTTGTTACTCAGTTGCTCAACCTCGTAAGTCGCTTTACCTACTACTCACTTTGAAAAAAGTAAAGGTAAAGAAGGATATGGCTAGAATATTACTTGTGGTTAACTAATCGCTATTTCTACACCCAGTTATTAAAGGATCAGAAGGATGGGAGGAGAGGAAATAATGTGTTTTGACATCTCTTACGGTATATTAAGTATGCAATGATTTTGTTAGCAAAGAACAATCAGTTTCCATTAATGTAATGCTATTTTTATCATTTAAAGGTTTTAATAACTATTACTGTGATTTTTGTGATTGAAAATATCTACATAGGTATGTACTTTTTAACAAAACTTGCATGGTAAAAATAATTATTGAAAAACTGTTACGATTATCAAGAGAACATAAAATTTGATGTATTATATGAATATCTGAATGTTTAATTAATTTGAAAGAAGTAAACAGTGGTTTTGAGAATGGTTATGTAAAACCATAAGTTTTTCAATTACCCAAAAAATGTTTGAGGTAAGTATACCGTCTCCCTAAATGATGTAAGTGGGCAATCCGTAAAATCCCATAAACGAAATGAAAAACGGTGCAATTTTTAAATTGAATGTGTAACGGAACCATATGAAATATTATTGCCATCCTCGAAAGAAAGTTCAACTTAAATTGGAAAAGTTTTAATAATATTTTTCATATAGTTATGCAGACTTCCGACTTTCTTTCCGCGACTTTATTGAAACAATGTTGAGTTGAATTTTTCCGACTTACTTTTGTTGTGTCAATAAGTCACTTTTATATTTCTTTCCCATTATCAAAAACTTTTTAATTTGAATTAATATTTTTAACAATTTGAAATAAACTCTTACTTTTTTGCATTGAAATAATTGATAACTTGTCAGCTTAGAATGCGAGCTCTGTGTATTTTTTAACATTCTCTCTCCCACAAGCATAGTAGTCAAAATCACTAAGCTAATCTATTTCTATCTTGATTTTTCCATTATTATCCTGTCCAAAAATAGATAATGAGAAAAGAGTGTGAATATGAGTTTTGAGTTAATATTATCATATAAACATTTTTAGACAAGTTACTGAATTTATAACATTTAAATATTGCTTTATCTGAGGGCTTCGAAAAAAAAGAAGGCAGTCTCCATATTTTGTTTACAAAAAAGTTAAATATTTATGTCATCGTATAGAACTGAAAATTCTGCAAATGGCAGTAAGCTAATTTTAAAAGAATAAGACGTTTAATTATTATGTACAAACATGTACAATTTTGAAGAATTAAAATCTAAATGTAATAAAAGTGGCGGCTTAAATAGTTCAAGCAGATTTCTCAAAATAATGTTAATTTTTAAAATCAAGATAATACTATTTAAATGTATAACATTACTTTTTTTATAAGTTTTATTTATAGAAGAAATGTTCATTTATTTGCCAAAAATTTTACAACTATGAAGACTGTCGCACTTATTAACCAAGCACTCGTATGAGTATTTATGTTTCATTTAAAAAATATATATATTTTAAGATTCTGTTGTATTTTAACTGAAAATTAGGAGAATTTGTTTTGATGGTTTCGTTTATTCATTATCACGCAATATTATACATCAAGCCACAAACAATAGTTTCTCTTTCATAATTTAAATTTCTATATCGCCATACACGTACTCTCGTAGAAAATTGTTTATTTGATATAGTTTTGTCACGTTGAATAATAAAATAACTGTAAGATAGAGACCAGTAAAATTGCAAAGTGTCTAGAGAAATATAACTTTGACTCAGCGTAAAGAAACGTCTTAGCTAATCTAAGTTTATCGTTGTTTACATTAGAATCTATTCATTTCGTGGCTTTTTGAAATGATTTATTTTCCAAAAAAGCTTAAACTAAGTTTTACGTAAAATGAAAATCATTAAAAGTAGCTGCACAAGCAATAAAGAAATCTACAAAAAAACGTTTATATGATTTTCAATTAACTATATTTATGTTATCACAGTATTTAATGAATATGATGATTCTGGTATTAAATATTGATATCCAGACAAATTACACGGAACGTTAAATGACTACTAAGTATAAACATGATTTGAAACACACGAAGTATGAAATAGACGACCGTGCAAATATTCTCATATAATCAATGTAGTTTACCTTCCTATTTAATTCTCGAGCCGTAAACACTTGTTTAGGGCAATCATTGCATAGATTCTCATACGTTTCTCTAAAATTATGGCTTATTATTATAGATGTTCTCTATTTTTACTTGGTAGAATTCCATTGTAATAAGGTAAAAAATATCAACGTTTTTAGTTCTACATTTTTTTAGATGAATTCTTTTTGGGTTTTCTCATTTTATTTTTCTATGATAATTATTTAAAACGCATAAATCAACAGATTATTTAACAACAGTAAGATACAAATTCTATGATATGATAATAATGATTTTAAACCAATTCTATTGTATTAATTGATCTGGCATTTACATGGTAGAACTCCATTATAACAGATTAAAAATATCAAAGTATTTAAGTTTTAAGAACAGCTACAGCTGTAGAACTAAAATACTTTGATATTTTTAATCTGTTAATTCTATTGTAGATATGAATACAGCAACGGCAAAGACGATGTTTTTTTTATCCTGGTTTAAATAATATTCATTGTGTTTTATCTATTATTTATAAAAAAATGAACTGCTATTGCAAAGTTATAATAAATTTCATAATATATAATAAACATAATAATTATAAATAATAATGAAATAATACTATTAACCCCGATTTATTTCATAGATAATAAGTATCCGTATTTTTTGTCAAATATACGACTTTGTATAGGAATATGTAAAAATATTTTATATCCAACTCATACGAATTCATTGTATGTATGTGAATTTGAGAATAATACACAACTCAAACAATCAGTTAATATTCTCACTCGGAAATGTGGTAATTGTAATATAATTTTATTTATTAAAAAGCACTTTGCCAAAAAACAATTATTCATGATTATTATATGACAATTCCGATTGTAAAAACTATAACTTTACCAATAAAACCCGTTGTCTTACCAAACTGATTCTTACCTAAAATCCCGTTATAATTGAGTCAGGCAGAATTTTGGCGCCGCAGGCTATAAACGGGACGAAGCCTCGTTGGCGGGCAACACTTTGTCCCACTTTACAATATTTACTCAGATAAGAAAATGATAATTATCGAATCTTGCGGGATGCTAAAGGAACTTTCCCCATATATCCCGTCGCTGCTTCCTTCCCTACCCTTCAGTCCTGTTCGTAGCCTCGCAGAGCTTCCCCATTGGATAGCTTCGAAGTATTATCGCCTATAAATAGTAGACTCTTAGATTTACGAGGAAACTTTCCACAGAGTATTGTACTCACTGTTGCCGTATATTTCAGATGACTAAATTTTCTGATATTTTCATAATATATTTTGTTTAATTTTTTCTTATTAAAGTTGAATATTTTTAGTACTGCTTCCTGTTTATTAATAATATTTTGATTTCAAATGTATATTTTAAAATACAAAACTATTGTTATTAAGTTAGAAAAAAAATCTTGTAAAATAGTTATAAGATGTCATTATATTAATTTTACACACGACAAATTAACTACACGACAAACAAACAAGTATCAAAATTTTCAAAGTTCTTTTACACAGTAAACAAAGCATCGTTCAATGGTCGATATAATTATTATATGTAACTAGAAACGATTAAAAAAAATAATACGATTTCGTAGGTTTGTAAGCTCACCCTTAAAAATATAAAGGATTCGATTTTATTTATAATATGTTTAATAAAAAAAAAAAATTATCTCAGTAAAATTGCTTGTTTATATTACATTTTATAAGTTACAAGTGTAAAAAAATCAAATTTCAATAGTCGGTAAACATTTTAAAATAGAGTAAGTTATTGTAATGTTTCCCACTTTCTTTTGAAATGAGTGTGTCCCTAAAAATAATATTTCTCGTTTACTTTTCCTCTCAATGTTTTTCATGCATCTGCACGTAGCTTCTTATAGATTGAATAACTTTCAGACAGTGAATAAATAAGATCCGTGCTATAAATGAAGTGTTCAAAAATATTTGATAAAAGTGTTCTTCCGAATAATATTAAAACTACGAAGATAAACTAAAAATATCATAAAATCATACCTATTATACCATATTTTTTGATCAGATTAAAAAACGTAAATGTATGTTTCGAAAAAAATAATTATTCATTTTATCGGAATATTTACGAAAAAATATTTAACTGTCGATGTTTCAATTGGATTTTATTTTTTTTACCATGTCCGCTCCCAATGTGGAGCATATGGACTCCTAATGGATTTTATCTCAACAGAAATGTTTCTACGAGAACTGCTTGTTATTCAGTTGCTCAACCTCTCTTTTTCCAAAGAGAGTAGTAATATTAGGATACGGCTAGGACAGGACTAGTGGTTAGCTAGTCGCTCTCCATACCGTTTAAGGATAAGATGGGAGGAGGGAATTCAAGACATCACATACATCCATGCCTTCGAACAGAAATTCATAGATCGATTGAAAAATCAATTTATAAAACTGTCCGTACTGGGATTTGAACCCGTGACCTCCGTAACCGAAGCCAACGACGTTGACCACTCGGCCACACAGGCGGCATGACCTGTGAAAATTTACCTGTGACCGGCGAAAATTTTAGTGACCGCATATTATGTTTTATTTTAATATTGCAATGTTTCTTTATTGTTTTTTTATAAATTTTGTCGGATTCGATAATTTAATACTTGGTAATATTATACGTTTTGTATTGTAAATGTGCTTAAGACAATTTGATCGTCAGATTTCTATTGTGCCCAAGTTTTTATATTGAATTTGTCGTCATGAAAACTTTGACAAAATGTTGTTTTTATTGGATCAATTTTTGAATTTCCCGTGCGCGTGATATTGACAATCTGTATTAATTTAAATCTTCTTGTATTCAATAGCAAGGAATTATTACCTAATTAATCGCATACCGGCGCAAGACATTAATTTGTAGAAATGTAAGTGTTATAAGGGACAGCGCTAAGTGACTGAGCAAAACAGAGCGAATTAAGTGCACTTCTTTTACATTGCTATGACACGGTTCTGTTTCTATCTCACTATAATAAGCATTGTTAGAGTAACACAACTGTTATTCCACTAAAAGACACAAATTCTGAAATTTTGAAAATTTCAATGTACGCATGCGCAATAGTTAACACGTACCTGTACCCAAAAATGTATTGTTCACTCGATTTAGTACAGTCAATAAATTTGACACAAAAGTGTGGTGTATCAAAGAAATGTGATATTTTATTTTGCAGTTGGACAGCTCCGCTTTTAAATATGTTAAATATAATAGTATCGACTTACAAATACCATCTTTGAAGTGACCAATTATTCACAAATTATTCAAAAACTAACATACATACATTGTTTTGAGAAACAGTGAAAAATATGAATCTATGACAATGTGGAACATGTTGTATTCATACACCCATTTCATTAAAAGTAGAACATTTTTTAAATGTTTTATAAATACACTCATTTTAAAATTATATAAATAATAAACTATTTACATTGTAAACATCTAATGTGTTCCAAAAGGTATTGGAAAGTTAAAGTAGCAATAGCAGCTAAATTTGTAAAAGGAATATCAATAAAATTTCCATTTTATTTTAAGACTTGTGTAAAGCTAACGAAATTCCTGGGTTCAGTATTAGCCAACCGTATGCAATAGTGGAAGTAATGGTCACTTAGCCTGGCGTTTGCTAATGCGAGAATAGTCGAAAACTAAGGACATACCCTCTCGGTTTCCGCACCAAATTGTATATCTATGTAATTCTAACCTAATTAACAAAACAAGCAATGTTCCCTTCTGCGTTATGAGCGCATTAATTTTACCCCTATTTGGCTCCCATCTGAGACACCTTGTATACGCTACATATGAATTTATTGTCGCAAAAGCTAGGCAGGTCAGGTTTGCTTTTGAATCACCCTGTTTGGAGAGTTTGGCAAGTATAAACATAGAAAACGAAAGAGACAATACATGTTGTGACGCTGTTAAAGTCAATTAAGGTTGTTTTATTTCGTCGTTCTAGTGTAATTTAACATCCTTCTGTGTGTCATTGGTGATGTTAATGTCTATACAATGACTTGTATTTTCGTAAGGCTTGATGTAATTAATACAAACGAATGGGAACATCTGCTGGTAAACACATTAATGTGAAGATAAAGCTCTTCATTTAACATTTCTGAGAAACATTAACTTGTGTGAACAATGTCATCGAAAATAGTAGTGTGCTATTTTTACATGACATTCACTCTAAGTATGTCTACTTATTTATAAAACATATAAACTTGGATTTTTTCGTTCTGTTAAGCATTTCAAAAATAGCATTAAACTTCTTCCAATACGTTTTTTTTCTTTACCAAAAAAAAGAAGTATAAATACAACGGATACACCCAACATCATTATTTAAGCATACACGTTTAGTATCGGTTTAGTATATGAACAGTAAACACTATCTTTATCAATTACCTCGTGTTTTTAAACATTTTTAAATGTTTTTAATAGTTATATATGTGTGTATAAATTATAATATAAACGACGAAGGCACTGAATTAGATGACTAATTATGTATTTTGTAATAAATTACATAGATAGATAATAAAAATCATCATACGTCAATCGACATAGCTGTGGAATGTTTTAAATAAGAAAGCACCAGCAGCGTACAATATGGAACTGATTTTTCTCATGCCAACACTGCCTCTTTTCGGACAGTTTCACACGTACATATAATCCATTATCTCAGTAAAATGATCATACTTAACTATTTCTCAGTAAAGAGACAATCGTTTAAGGTATTCACTGTCAATTATATGTGGAAGGGCATTATTAAAAATAACTGAACTGTTCCGCTTATTACAATTGATAATACTTGTAAAAATGTTTTATTTTGTAATATTTTAACTTTTATTCTGCACCAACGCAATCAAAGTATTATAGCACGAACATATTCATCAATTATTAGTGGTAAAGGTTTGTATTTTTGAAAAAATACGCTTTTTTTGTTGGAATTCGATTTTTTTAAATAATGATCAAGATTGCTGTCACTCACCGTAATCTTTTTGACTGATAAGCAAAACCTGTGCTTATAAATTTTTAAAATGGTAAAAGCAGTAAAAAAGCATCAATTGAAAATGTTCGAAATGAAAAACCGTTCTTTATTTTAATTAAAAAAATGGATATAGTACAAAGAACTTTATCTTTTTTAAAATTGTATAACTTACCTACTACGTACTACTTTAATCGATAGACAATGAGTAGTAAATATGTATTAATTATATTTAATTGAGATATATTTTTTATATATTGTATTTTATCAATTTAAATAACTCGAATGTTTTGGTTTCCAGTATTTAAAATGATACCTTTAGTAAAAATATCAGTAATTGTTATAAGTGGAAAGCAGCAAACACAGTACATGTATTCAAAGAAGAAACCGAAAACTAAAATACACATAAAGGTATTTGCTTAAGGGACTACAAATTAATATGACTTGGGGATGTCAATAGAACGGACTTCGACATGGGTTTTTCAGTGAACCGTAAAGCTAGCAGATATGTAATTGAGATACCCGGGTTCATGTTGCGAACTGTTTGAAGTCCCACATTTTGTCTTTATCTTGTGAAGGCTAAATATAAGGGGTCGTAATGAACATAAGGTTCGGGCGAAGTGACAGATATTGGGGTTTATGTTGTTTTGCTGTTTCGGTCACGGCGAAGGGTCACGTAATTTGTTTACTCGCCGTGATGAAGGGAAATAGTTAATTGATTTTTTGGAGCTTTAACTATCAGTATACTACTACGTTTCACAGCAAATTGTTTTACTCAATAAGCTTAGTGCTTAATCAAGTATCGTTCAGTATTTATTTGTTTTATTAATAAAGTGATTTATTGAATCAAAGAGTTTATAGGAATATTTCTACAAACTTATACAATATTATCTTCACATATGTTTGCGTTTTGGACAAATGATTTATACGACACCTGTTAACGATTTTTTTTTTCAGAGATCGCTTATGTTTCTAAACTACATATAATATGAACTGAAAATTTTTGACAATTGACAATTTTTTTTACGAAAATTCATCCATACGCAATTGAACGCAAGGACACTTAAGCGAATAAATTTAAGTTATTTAAGATATTGGGAAATACTATTTCATGCAAGTATTTTAAATCATATAAATTTACAACTAATGACAATGGTAGTCGATTGACATCGCGATGAGCTTAAATAAACAATCTTGGTCATGAATTATTGTCGACGCTATTAAGTTTTTGCTACACTTTTTCAGTATTGTAACTTTTATCCACGAAATCGAGTAGCAAGAAAGTACCCATTGCATTTTCACTTGAGTCCGTGACATAAATATTATTCGTTTTTACCACCTTTCCAAAAGGGTGGATGAGAAAGCTTTAAATCACCTTTTGCAACAAACGTATACTGCAAGAATATTTATTTCTAATTTGGGCATATTTGACAGGAGAGACAAAAAACAATATAACTGCAAATATAAAAATAAATAGTATCGTTTGGTATTGCAATAATTAATTCACGCGTTACGTTTTTAAAATAAAGTTATGGGCAAATACAAAAATTTAATAATGATATAAGAGATCGCATCAAATAAAAGAAATACTTTTACTAATAAAATTAGTTGCGGTGTTCTGATAATATTGACGTTATATTGAGATGCTGAAGCAGTATGCAATAATTTTTGCAAACGTTGTCAATTTTCCACTTATGTGAAAAAACTTTATAAGATTATTTAAAACGTAAACAATAATTATAAAACGTTTTTGATGATATTTAAAGTGTTGTTTGTTCCGACAGCTTATATTATTAAATTTGTACAAAGTTCTATACAAAACAACACACAAGTTTTTTTATTTATCAGTAGTTTATTGTTGAAGTATTGATTTTATACGACATACTATCTGATGCATAAACCTTTGTGATATTACTCATTTCAATAAAACATGCCCGCAGTATTTTAGTATACCTATGAATGTGGATAGTCGTAAAGTTGTTTGCGTCGGTATAGTAGGCAAGTATAAAAACAATAATAAAAAATAGAGAAATTGTCTATACTGCTGCTTTATGCGTTTCGCTAATGATGCTGGTGTATACATTTCATGCGTCGTAGAAAGATTCATCGTTATTGTAAAAACTTTTTTCGTCTCGTGCACAGCTTGCCAACACTATCAGGTTTCTAATTATATACTGTTTAAAACAAATTCAAACTTTTACAGAATTTTAACGATGCGGCTCTATCGGATTGATAATAACACAATTATTATGTGATATATTAAAAATACGTTTAATAATAAATACAGAATAAATTAATGCCTTTAATAAACAATTGAGTATGAGTTGTATTTAGCTGAAAAATGTGATTGAAACATTATTTCATGTATGTATTTTGGCAGGTGCGTGATCGAATAACCAACATAGCCGTCTTCTTGCAACAGTTTGATAAATTGAGTTTTAATTCGATTGAAAAAATACATAAAAAACCGCATCGATACCTCTGGATGTAATATACATCAAATGAACCAAGTATTGTCTTACCTCTGCTTAAGATTTTAAAGAATTATTTTGGTAAAAAATATCGATAATGATCTGAAACACACAAAATAAGCCATACACCTCTGATATAGAATTGTTTAACGAAATGCAATTTTAAGGATTTCTTTTCATCTCCAGGGGGAACGCTCTGTCACATATGCATGACGAATAAAGAATTTCACAGGACATTATCAGGTCACGCATTAACCATTATTATAACGTGTTATTATACTCGTCTCGATATTCATGTATATTTTATTGCCCTTTTGAATTGAACACAGTTTTTCAATAAGCTAAAATGTTTATGACATCTATGAGAAATACGTGAATGTATTGTTATTTATATTGAATATCGAAAACATTTATTTACAACGATGAATATAAACAATAATATATTTGCCTTACAGAAAATGAATGTTTTGAAAATAAATTCAGTTTTAAAATTTAATGATACTATTTATTATCATCTATATCAAGAGATAACCGCTGTCACCCGCTGTTGTCTAGTTGGTTAGAGCTTGCTTTACCGACCAGGTGGGTCTAGGTTCGATTCCCGGTAAGGTCAATGTCAAAATTGGATTTTTTTTCAATTTTAATTTGAGATCTAAGACATGGGTGTTTGTGAAGACAATTCTCCTTGAGTTTATCTCATGTGAATTTTAAAAATTCTCATTGAGTATATCTCGTATGATCTTTCAACTTAAAAGTATTTGACGCATTGGCGTAAGCTGTAATGTCAAATATTTAATTTTTTATTTTAAAAATAGTAACTTTAAAAATTAAAAAAAAAATTAAAAATAACATGATGTCACATATACTTTTACCTTATTTTTTTTTAATAATTGAGAGTTCTCACAAACTCATATAAACAAGATAAACTATAAAATATTTACAAGCTTAGCAACAGCAATTGATGAAATTCATTTTTTTAATATGGACAACATGATATTTTATACACCATATAATAACGTCTTTCAAGTAAGTATTATTATTGATAAGAGCATTATAAAGCTTTTAATAATGATTCTATTAACTGTTAAGAATTTGCTAAGATAGCTATTGTTCAGTAGATATCAAAGCAGTCTTCGTTTTCTCTTAAGTAAAGTAATATAATAGATTATCAAATTCAAATCAATTATTATTTTAATAATATCAATTAAAGTACAAAAGAAATGTCAGTAATAATTTATTGGTGTATTACTACACAATTTGACAAAACAAAACTGAAATAAAGTTTATTAACATAAGAATACTAATATTTTTTATGTATATATAGCCAAACGAATTTGGTTTTTTTTATACTTCGATTATTATGTTTTACGATACCTTTGTTACATTTGAAAGCACTGGTATAATACCAAAGAGGGGGCGACGCAAAAGGAAACAATTTATCGGCGGCACCCTTCTTTCGAAGTTGAATTATATTTGGTCAGAGTAGAGGGTTGAGGTAGTTAGGGCCGTTGGGGAGGATTATATTATTTTTTTAGCTGCACACAGGGCCTTGATCTATAGATGTCATAAATCATTGAAACGATTGGTTTTATAAGAGGCTTGCTTTAACGAGAATTTTAATGATATACCGCTTTGGATTACACGCCTTCAAAGAGAGATTATTGAATTTTCAATTTGAAGCTTACAATGATTTTTTCTTCCATGTTAAATTATTCAATAAAATTGAATGGCCGTTTAAATAATAAGCCACTGTAGTGTGATGAATACAGTGTTAATATTACAAGTTTGATCATTATAGATGTTCTCTCGACATATTTTCTTTTAATGATAGATATTACTGGTTTTCAAATTTATCCTAATTTACGTTGAAAAACCCCAGATTGCTTATCGTTCTTTGAAACACAAGAGTCATATTTAATAACTGTAATAATATAATTGTTATTTGAATTAGGATGTTAGAGTGAATAACATGATCCATTGTGTATCTCTTCGGAGCCAGTATATAATGCTGAGAAAAATGTAAATTTAATCATAGTTCTAACGATGGTGAAATCCGAAATAGCTATCAACTAATAAAAATAAAAACTGTATAACTAAATACGTTGCTATTTTTACCCTATTATAATGGAGTTCTATCAAGTAGATGCCAATTCAATCAGTAGCATCATATGAGGCTAATATTTGCATACCCGGCTTGTCCCAAAAGTACTCACACGTGAACCATCAGTGTAATTTAGTAAATAAAAATACACTTTAATTTTTACAAAGCAGTCTCAAACGTGCTTTGATAAAATACAAAATATCATTCCAAACGAGTATAAAACTGAGAGTGACTTGGTAAAAATAAATTCGTTTAATGTTACTGCTTAGTTGTAGAGCTGGAAAAAAATTTAAGATAAGCTAGCTTAAACGAATAATTGGATTGATTCAAATGCTAAAAAAAACATGATAAAATGAATTATATCTATCACTAATAACAGGTCAAAAACTATGTTGATAAATGAAACAACATATTTTTAAATGAAACAACATAAGGTAAAATTTTGTTATTTCTTTTGAATAACGTGATTGGTTAAATTAATCTTTGTGAGATTTATAATCTAAAAAAATAAAAAAAGTGATATACATATTTGGATTTATACTTGTTGTTTATAAGCGGAAATTTAAGCCAAAACATGGTTTACTTCTGATAGCAGAAACTCAGCAAAACTTACGTAATAAATATGTTTTTCGTGAGATATACTTTGGCATAAAAGAAAATTCAACTATTGGTGTATTTTCATGCAGTGACCATCGTTGTAAAATATTTGTTCCCTTATCAGTAATTTTGCTTCATTTAACACCAGATATTGGATTGAGCTATATTAGTTTCAATCAAGCTTATCCACCTTTGTCTTATGATAGCCCTAATTAAGCGTCTCCTACTCCTTACAAGAATGGGGCGATATAAGGTAGAAAATTTAAATTATTATTAAGGATAAATATATATTTGACATTACCTCTTATTGCTAACAAACAAAATATTCTTGACAATACTATCTACAAAAATTTTTACAAGTCACTTGAAATCACATCGAAAAATAAACATGAGAAACATCCAAGTCAAAACTATAAAAAATAATTTTTGATCTTAACTTTTCCGTTACTTGGAACTCAAAACGATTGTATCGATAAATTAGGTAGTAATGGTTTGGATACCGTTTTCAATAACCTAAATTGGAATTACTTTTATTATTATTTCTTCTTATATACAATATTAAAGCTTATTATTACAGCTCCTTGATTCACTGTCTTTTGTAATTTAATTTAAGAGTCTTACTCAATATTTTGCACAATGATGTTTCAATAACTGTTTTTGGCCGCTTGCTTCATCACTGTTTTTAAAAAAGATGTGTTTTTTGTTAAAGAGTAAAGTAACAAAAAATATCTGAGCTAGGCAACAACGGCATGTAAATCTTCTGAAATACTTCTGTACTTTGAAAGTTTTTTCGTCGTTTTTTATGAATAAAAAAAATGTAATTTTTCGATAATTTTTGAGGTATGATCAAAGATTTTTAATTATCTTGCGCGAAACAATCAATACATCATATAAGTAAATGTATATAGAAAATTTGATCTCATTACTCTCCTAATAATATATGTAGATTATGTAATATTTCAACAAAATTGTTGGTCACCATTTCTTACGGCTGCTATTTGTAGCTAAGTCACAAGAAAGAAAAAAATATTAAAGGAATCGATGAAGCGACGTTGAATAGTTTTATTGTGTTGGTTGCTTTTACTGATGTCTTAATACCTTGTTTGTCCCGGATTAATCAATTACTTTTTATTACCCGTTTTTCAAATTACCTTTTTATCGAGATCTCCGTGTTTTATATCTGTGTATTTCACAAAGTCTTCCTGAATCGTAAATATCAATTGTACACTTCAGTATTTTATCAAATTATGAATTTAGCTTGTTATTTACTAGGAAATTTAACAATTACTTTAATACCATGTATTAAAAGTCCTTTAAGCGTCTAAATTGTTTATTTCAATGAATGATTTTTCAGAGTATTTATATTTATTAGAGAATTTATTAGAGACTGGTTCTAGGTCGGTCACTCAATCCGCATTGGTGGAGAGTAAAGAAAAGTTTTTAAATAGTCAGCCGGTTCGATAGATATTTTTTCAGATCCGTAATGGCACAAGTAAGACATCAGACGTTTTTGCCTATGGATCAAGCCAACAAATCAACATATAAAAAAAATATTGTGCGCATAATGTTGAATCAAAAATATTTGTATTTTTTTTTTATTTAATATTATTTCACTTGAACATAATAAAATGAAATTTTATACATTATATTAGATAATTTAATATTTTTCACGGGTTATAGCTTCTCCTTTGCTGTTAATTTAAAAAAATAATAAATAAATTGGTATTAAAGAATAGATTGATTTCAAAAAGGAATTTTTGAAGGTTTAATTACATTGTACATATATTATAATGTTTCAAATGTGCAATGACAGTTTTTCAAATTTTGTATTCCGTATCACTCATAATAATTCATCTAATTTATTATATATATTTTGTTGAGGATCTATTTATACCACAAAAAAGTCATCAATTATTTGTAAAATTAAGTGTTTAGGCGTTTATCTTGAGTCTTACAAATATGCAATAATTGACTTGTTTTTTTATTAAAAAATAGTACCTACTATATTTCAAAAAAATCATTTTACAACCATTTAAAATTTACGTTATTTTTATATATACTTTCTCAAAACATAATAACATTTTCTTCTGTAAATCTAAATGGAATAATAGTGACTTGTGGTGACATCCCTTGGAAAAAATGGACATTATTTTTGGATAAAGATGAAAAATCGAGATAAAAATCTTAGGGCATGAAAGACAAAAAACAACCAATTTCATAGCCTTTTGTATGAGGGGAACCTAAACAAGCCTGCAAATCCTATTATCTATTTTGAAGCATGTTTCACCAAATTTATGGAGGTGCGTTATAAAAATTCACAATGCTTTCTCCCAACTAAAGTAAAATTTGTACAATGTATTTGTTGTGTGTAAAATAAAAAGTGTTTACGAAGCATATTCAACATTTTAATTGACCATAGATGTTCTCGCTTGGTTTTTTAGCATTTTCTACCAAAAACGGTATAGTATAGTCATACAAATTCACAGTTATGTTTTCAGACTCATTTCCTAGTTATAACTTTAGACATCATACTTCAATTGACTCATATTTGATTTTTCACCGTCATCACGCGCGATTGAAATATAATAAAATTCTATGTAATTACAAAATGCTATGGCAGTGCATAGTATATTTAATTATTCCCAGGCTAAGTCGAATATGACAGTTTTTTAAAATTAATGATGGGCTTGAAATGGTGATGGGTTACCATAGAGAGTTTCCGACCTGATTTTACTCGATGTCTTATCAAAAAAAAATGACAGAATGGAGTTTAATGTTTGAGTAGGTTCTGTACTGCTTCTACACTGTTAACTTGGCATCAGATATATGAATAATGATCCTTAGAGGGGCTTAAAAAACATCCTCTTTTCCCTGTTGGCGGTTTCTTACATAGGATAAATAACAAAGACTTAATGGTAATAAGTATCCTACATTGTAGCTATCCATCATATTTTTATTGAGCCAAGATGAAAAATAAACCATAAAACCGGTTCCATAGAAATGTGCACAAAATATTATGAAACATTTATAGAGAGACGAGCAACGTAAAAGCTTTCCAGAAAGGATGAGCCTAAATAGGATATTCTTTCAGAAGAGTAAAAAGATATAGAGTCCTCTCTTCGCACAGCTGGATCGAAAGGACGCAGGGGTAAAAAATAAAACGCTTGACAAGGATATAGTTTAGCAGTGGTGTACCAAGGCGTACAAAATGGCTACAAAATGTATAAATTAGTTGTGAACACAACGCAGTCTGATCCTTGCTGAGAACATTTCAATCGCTATCCATCCATGTTTTCTTCAAAAATATTTCTGTACCAAATCTTTTTAGTTTCTCTCAGCGTTTTCAATTTCATTCTTATAATTATTACAATGAAAGAATTCATTTAATTTTTCACTATTGCTTATGCAGTGACACTTTATACAAATGTCAGCACTATTTGTTGACATATATTATCAGATAATAAAATGATATAAATAATTATTTATATGTGTTTTTTTTAACTGAATTTTACTTTTTATCATTGTTTAGTTTATGTTCATTTGAGAGTTGATTATTTAATTGATGGTATTTTTATATGAAATATTTTAAGTCAGTCATCTGCTCTTTATATTAATTTTAAATTTAAATTTATTCAATGCAGTTTTATTTATGATCGATCTCAATACGGATTACGGAAGATATGGACTACTAGATATTTTTCTACGAGAACCGCATTTTACTCAATTATTCAATCTTACTGTCTCAAAGAGAGTAGTAGGTGTATACTATTAGGGCAACAACTTAATAAGAGGTTAGATCAGGGGTGGGGAACTGGCGGCCTTTTGGCTACCCTGGTGTGGCCTTCTGGCCAATTCTGTAGTTTTTTGTAAATTCGTACATTCCTGAGGCTCTAAGAAGTAAATTCGTAAATTCCGGCCAAAGATTCCCTAGTCAATGTTTACTGCGGCCTTATGTCGAATCAGAAAAATGAATGCGGCTTTTACATACGAAAAGGTTCCCCACCCTTTGTTTAGATAATCGATCTTGCAACGTCTAGTTTTGAGGATCGGATGGGTGGGAGAGAATACCAGACATAGCAGACTGCCTTCGAACAGAAATCCATGATTCGATTAAAAAGCCAATTAATGAAACTGGGATTTGAACCCGTTTACACCGTCACCAAAGTTAACGACGTTGACAGTTCGATCTATCACTTTTTATCATGTTACAATAATTTAACTGACAGTAAACATTTTTAAATTTAAAATTTTGTTAAACATCTAGTGGAATATAAATTATAATTTATAAAATAAAACATTCATTGAATTGATAAACGTAAATGCATTTTTTTTCATAAAATTACAAATTGTTGATTAAACAAATTACTAGACCTATGCAATGATAACGCTTTTTTATGTTTATTATGACCTCTTGGTTTCAAAAAGGTTATCAATTAATCAAGGCAAATCAACACATTGATTCGTCTGCAAAATCACACTGTGTATTTATTGTTTATCAATACTTGCTCACACGTATATCCCGGTGATTGTTTGGAGTTTGGCTTACAGCTCAGTAATTTCACACAATATTTTATTATAAATTACTCGCAAATCCCGACATAACACATAAAAGGTCTTTATGACATGCATAATACAATAACTATATATTATAACTATAACAGCTGTAAGTATATATTGACATTACATTTTGCTTATATTTACAGTGATTGGAGGATGACTGGTTAGTAAAAATAGACATCCTGTTTTTAATCGTAAATATGATACGATGTAAAAAAAATAAACAAAACGATGTGACGAATAATTTTAGAGTGTAACACAAATATTTTGTTAACTACATAACTTAAAAATTGACACGTAAATTAAATTTTTCAGCTAAAATAGTTCTAATTAAACCACTTGAGGTGTTTTTGGAATAAGTTATATATGTGTTTTTATCTTGCCTTATCCCTGCATCCAGTAGAAAGAAAAATTCTTACTATCATTTTGAATTTATATTATATTTAAATTATAATCAAAATTTACTTTATTTTAGTAATTTATGGTTTCTACTGATAGTACTTTAATATACAATTTGAATAGTTCAGATTTCATACTATTCCATTCGTTTTTCACTAATTGGGTTAAAAATAATTTTAAACTAAATAAAATAATCTTTCACTTGCTGTACTAGTATTTTTTTGACCCTTTTAGTCGTATCCTATGGCACTGTGGCTAGCGTTGTAGGCTTCCGTGCCGAATCTCACGGGTTCGACTCCCAGTACAAACAGCATTTTTCGATTGATTTCTGTTCGAAGGCATGGGTGTTTGTTATGTTAAAAATTTCCATCCCACCTTTCCAATCCTCTTTTAACTGCTAATCCTAGCCTTATTTTTCTATCTCTACTATTCTCTTTGGAAAGTAAAGGTTGAGCGACTGAGTAATAATCAGTTCTCGTAGAAATAACTTTGTTGAGATACCTCTATTGGGAGGCTGCATGCTTTACATTGGAAGTGGACATGTCTTAAATATATATATATATAAATAAACATTATTGGTTTGTTCGCAGATACAGCAAAAAAAGTAATAATATATTAGCCTAAAATTTGGTTACACCAAATACAAAATATTTGGTTGAGATGCATATAATTTGATGTACGCTCATAAGAGAGTTGATTTAAAATCATTTTAAAGTGACATAGTGTTATAGCCTACTCGAGAAATTAAAGTAGACTAGCTTATAATATAGGTATTGACATAAGCTAATAATTAACTGTAAGTATTTTTTATCAAATTTTGAAACGTATAAGAAACGTCAAAATTATAAGTGACAAAGGAATATTTTTTTATGTGCCTAAATAATATGCACGATTTTTATGACTCCTTCAGACGCTGTGCCACTGTCAACACCAAATTGTGATATAGATTCCAAGGGATCGCTTATTATACCTTCAAGGGAAAACCCTCATTTATTCCTCCAAATTATATTCCATAATCCTGTCATATCTTTTTTCCGCGCAAAGTAACACATGCTGGTCATATGGGTAGTTTATTTTGTTATTTGTCAACTATAAAGTGGTTTCAATCAACTAGAAAAAAAATATTGTTTACACGTTTCAGAATATCCCAAAATTATTTTTCATTTGTGTTCAATAACTTTATTATATCGTAAGATCGTAAGAACGTTCACAGCTACTTTGTTCAACAATTGTCTTCTTTATGAGTCATGAAAATAGTTCATACTTTGGTTGACGACAATGCTTGAATATGAATATAAGTAATGACGTTTTTACGTTTTCTCAACAAAGAAAAACTTGTGAAAAAGGTTATGTTTGAATAAAGATATCGAATGAAAGTGAAATTCTGCGACAACCTAATATATAAAATGTATGGTTATGAATAAAAGCGTAATCTATTTTGTTACTCTACATCAGCAATAAATGCATTCTAATCGTTTTAATTTAATTATTAAATAAATTCATTTTTTATAAACATATCTCATTTACATCGTCTTGTAAGCAAAAACAAAATATTAAAATATTTTTTTATAAGACATTAATGATATTGATACATAAAAAGTGGATTCAAAAAAAATATTGACGCTAGAAAATACTTAATAGAGAAAGAAATATGGATTTTTTAATGAATAAAATATTAAAACTTTAATATTATCATATAACGTCATTAAATTTTGTAAAAGCAAAGGTTAAAAAATAATACTTACCAGCGCAATAATTTTAACAAAAAAATGTCATATGTAATTAATTTCAGGCCTTTCAGCAATATTAACAAAGACATCTGACATTTCAAATGAAACATTAAATTAATTTTATTTAGCAGTTAAAAAATCACAATTTTATTTTTTGTGATTTATTTGAAGATATCTGTAATATGCAATGAATTGTTGTAATTCTCATTTAAATAATTTTATTCTTGTTTTAGCTAGACCAAAAAGTAAGTCGTATTTGATATGACCTATTGTATATTTTTTATTTGTAAATATTTCATTTATTAAAAACAAAATTTTTACTTGTACTTTCTATTTCGAAGGATATAAAAATCACTAAACTAGAAACTGTTTATTTATAAAAATGAATATAGTAAAAATTATCTTCTAGAATATGGACCGCCGTAATAATTTTCAACAAAAGAAACAAAATGTGATATTCTTAGCCACGAATTTATGAAAAATACATTTTTGAAAAGTCTATTCGTTGCAGCGCCATATTTTCAATGTGAAATGCTTAAGCGCAGGTGGGCTAAAAAAAGAAAAACACCCTTCACGTAGCGGCCCAAAAAGGATTTACTATGGTGCAAATGCGTCACATAAATTATGTGAGGCTATTGCGGGAAAGACACCGCCGGATAATATTACATAATTTCATTTTGAAAACTGGAGTTATAACTAACTACATGCGTTGTGTATCGTTCCTTCGAAAAATTCTTGCATTTATAACATCGAAATAAATGTAAGTTTCTACTTATTCACACAACTTACTCTAATTATTATTTTATTGGTTAGTTATACTGACATCCAAATGAGAAAAATAGATGTTTTAAATGAACGAAGGTTTATTATTCGTCCTGTTAAAAGATATTTCTTCTCAACATTTAATATATGCTATCGATACTTTTCCTAAAGTCTAGATTTAGAAATAAATATTGTTTACGTATTCACTCTAGTGGATTTCACCATATTATAGTATCTTTACAAAATAATAATTTCGTCAGTACTTTTGTAGTTCGTAGTTCATGAATTTTACTATAACGAGACACTTTGCCGAATATCTGTTCTGTGGTGACAGACGGCAGTAACTCGCTCCAGTAACTGCTCGCACTATGTGCAGCCAGTGAATTATGAGATGTCTAGTTTTCACTGCATCGAATCGCTTCTTTCTGTCACAAATTGGTAAAAAAAGAAATGAAATTTCATGCATAACAAGGGGCGGGCCGGTTTTGCTAAGTGAGGATGCATGGTTGGCCAAGGTGTCATTATTGATAATAAGGCTTGTAATAATATGTATTTTATGTTTCACAAATATCGGCCATTTGATGAAAAACAAAAACTCGATTGCTAGAACATTATATATACAATGAATACAATTTTGGCGTTAAAAAAACATAAATTATATTTATTTTAACATTAACTATTAATTTAGAATTTCGACTGAAGGTGCTTGATGGAATTTCAATAGCAAATTTGAATTGTCTGAATCCAGTACTCTTCTATGAATCTTGTTGCTAACGACCCGATTTCGCCTTTCGGCATCTTCAGGCTTTTCAAGTACACGAATGTACTTGAACTGACGATCGTTAGCGACAAGATTCATGGAAGAGTACAGGATTCAGATAATTCAAATCAACTACAAAGATATATAAAAAAAAGCATAAACAACAAACGGAGAGGAATATTGTGATCAATCTAACTGGCACTGTTACTATGTTAAATAAATAAAAACTAAAAAAAATAAGGTAAAAAACTAGGTGTAAAACTAAATACTTTGCAAATGTAATTGTGTGAATGTACATAATTTGAACGATTTAAATACTACTGCTATTTTTTACCTTATTACAATGGAGTTCTACCAAGTAAATGATAATTCATTCAATATATAAAATTAAGTCAGCAGTAGACAACTTAACGGACAGCTAAGCTTAAAATTTTCTTGACTGTAGACTACAGCATGATTTATTTACAAAAAATTGCAATTGAGATTACTTTGCGAATGCTTGTAATAAATTTATTTATATTTCGCTTCAAAGACGTCACAATTTTCTAGTTAACCTCTGGCTGGTGACAGTTTATTTTAATATTCTTATATTTGTTCAAAGTTTAATAAATGAATACATAATAATACAAAATAAAAAACTCTTTTTTATAAAATATATTTGATTTTTGCTAGAATAGTAGAACCTTAGGGATAAAGTTAATTTTATCTAATAAAATATTACGAATAAATTTCCGGACTTCCAGAAAAGTCTAAGCTACCCCGGAAAACTATATCTAAGTTTTTTATTACAATTAACTAAGATAATTAGTACATTTAAACAAACATAATAATGTAGGAAAATCATTCTCTGAATTCAAAGAATCGTTATTCATTCATCATGCTGATAAAATGTCACAAATGACAATTTCTTTCGCCAAAACGTCCATGTTTCACAAATTAATAATTGGTGAGTGTTATCATATTTAAATATTGCACAGATACTAAGCATAGCCAGTTTCAAATGTTATTAATTGTTTACGTCAAATTTTAATTATGACACTGACTTCTTTGTCTCACGCGACAACGAAATAACAGGTAAAAAGACATTTATGAAATATTAATAAAGTTACTAGCCTTTATAGAAGTGCATATTGTGAAACTGTCGTGTTTTGATTATTTAGAAGAGCGTCATTTTACGTAAATTATCTCATATCAGAAGTGTATTAAGTTTCTTTTAAATTGGGAATAGTTTATTTGCAACCAAAAACTCATCATCTATTTCTATCATCCTCTCCTTGCCTCCCGTTTTTATTTTTATTTTTATTATTTAACAGAATAGTAAAATTAAAATCATTCGTACTTAAACAAGCATTTGTGAAAGTAAGATTGTCTGAGGATGCCTCTGAAAGAGGCGAAGCACGTGTCACGGTTTGTAGCACAATACGCGGAATAACCTAAGTTATTTTATATTTTATATGAAAACTCATTAGCCTGGAGCAACGCCTGAATACTATTTTATAAGTCGAAGAAATAGTTTATTTAATTTGCTGCAACTTTTTTGACAATTTATTTTGCTGATTACCCATACTTTTTATAATGAGAATATTTGTTGTATTAATCACAAAATTGATGGATAAATATATAGCGTTTTTATCAACCGAATGTCGTTTTCATATTACTAGAAAGAGTAGGATGAACTAAACTTCGTTCAGCTATCGTATTTCTTAAATTAAATTTTTATCGCATTTCAATTTTGGTACATAAAAACATGTATTATATCAAATTATTTTAAATGATAAAACACAAATATACAAGTCAAAAAAAATCAGTGGCATTATATACAATAAATATAACATAGTTAATTTTTTAAATTACTTTAATAAATACGTTAATAACAACAGAAATATACATTAATTTCTTATAGTAGCTTATAGATAATTCATATGAAGGCTTATTTAATTATCGTTTTGGTATTTTTGTCAAAGATATCTTTGGGATCTTTTTCGGAAGATTTTACATGAAAAATAACACACATTAATGCTGAAAGAATTCCAAACAATATGAATCCACAACCTAAAATATATTTTGATAAATATAATGCGTTAACATACATTTTAAGAAGGTAAGTTATTTCATCGGGAAGATTGTCAACTTCTTGTTCAAACCAGATCAGAGGGAAAATAGTATGTGGAAAATTTGGCACACTTTTTAAGTGCGTCACACTTCCCAATTGGAAATTAATCTGAATTCTGGCATGTGCCGATAAAATAGTTCCTGTTTCTGGCAAAACGTCTATTAGAAACTTGTGTTTATTTGGATCTGGTGGGGAGATACCATCGACGGCAGTTTGAAGACTATCATCTGCTAAATAAAAATGAGGGAAACTTATTTTCATTGGTATGTTATAAAAGCACGGTGAGATATCAAGTATTCCGTTTGTTAGACAAGTATTTTCTTCTTTTGAACAAAAACACGAATTTTCTGGATTTATTTCTGGACTTGAAAACACATTTTTGTCAGGAGTAAATCTATACCCATCGAGTCCTTCGGGTGTAACAATTTCTTTTTCAAATTTAATCGGTAATAACCGGCAAAGTTCAGCAGCAAAAATGTTTAATGTTGTACTTTTTTCTATGCCCGGTGGAAACATTGATCCATCTGAACCATTAATTTTGGAACAAGATTCTTCATTATAGTGTGGATACTTTGATTGACCATTGTAATCATTAAGTAAACCATATTTTTTCATATCTGATGCGCCAGAATATATAGCATACTGATCTTTAGACGTGCCATTTTTTCCGAAGAAGATTCCAAATTTATCATATGGCAATTGTTCTTCTTTCGTCAGAAAGCTGTTTGCCATTTTTATAATAGGGTCGCTGTAACCCCAGAAAAGTTCTCCAACTGATACTTTGACAAATTGTTTAACCTTTAAGGTTTCAAACATAGCCGCCGATGCAAGTTGATAAAACGGCGATGCATTCTTTGTCAACGACATAACGCCTAGCATGGGGATGTTTGGGAAAATAATCACATCACTTTCAGAACCGAAAGAATTAGCCTCATCAAATATGTAAGTCGTTTTCTTTTTGAAGGATAGAGTGTCGTTATCGTGAAATTCGACATCAACCTTTTCCCATATCTGATTGTATACGTAGGGCCCCAACTCATCAAGTACGGGCTTGGAACCGTTGTTGAGAATCTCATCAGCATTTGTCACATTATAAACGTAAATTTTCATGACAGGAGTGACTGGAGACTTTATAAACCACGATAAAGTCTGAGAATCTTTTTTAAGAGTCAGTACGTCTTTGATTATCATCTGTGACCAAGATGAATGGAAGACAAACACTGATATTCCAAGTAATAATAATGCCACAGATATCACTCTTAAAAACAAACATTTTTTTACAACAAACATTGTAATGGAATTTTATTAGAACTGTATTTTATATAAAGTTTAATCGTCAATAAATCATCCACATATTTTTATACGTTTCACTAGTTCTTACTAATCACGCTGCTATTATTATTTTTTTGATATTTTAAATTTGTTCTTTATTTTTATTATAATTGATTAGTATGAGTCATTACTAACCAAATATTTCACCACTTGTTTTCAACGATACATATATTTTATGACTGACGAATAATTAAGAGTAAAGTTGACTCTATGAATTCACATTATCAGTATTTTGATGTATCACGAGTATTGCAGTACAACGAATCAGACTATATTTACTTTAGCTATATGAATATTATTAAACAGCTATCTTATCAACCCACTAACAAGATAGCAACTTTGTTTGTAAGCGAACAAACGGTAGAGCATAATTTTCTATAATTTAGATTAATTAACTACATCCATAGCTTTGCATTTATTAAGTAATGTGTTTTATTATATATAGTTAAATCTCGATTTAAAAATATTCTCATTGGCAACCGAACTTTCACCTTTCGACATTGTTACGCCCTCAACGACAAAGATGAACTCAAACTGAACATCGTAAAACAGTTCAAAACGTTTATATACAAAGATCCAGAGATTATTGAGTAATTATTTTTTACGTCAAATCTCGAAAAAACATCGATCGGTGTTTCAAATGTGAGTATATTTTGAAATACTCAAAAATCGTGTGTCAATGAGATGATCCTAGCCAATCGTGGAATTTACCGTTTTACTAAGCACAATTTAATGCAGTGAAATATGTTTATGTATTCATTTAAATATTACTACATATAAATAAAATTTGTTAGTAATATTTAGACGTCTGTGCTTATTTATTGTATTTATGAATAAAATAGGTATTCAAAAATATTATTTCTTGGCAAAATTATGTTTTTTAACCTTGCTCTAATCATATAAATGCAATCATCAATTTGACTTTCATTTGATATCCAGACTAAATGCATTATTAATAGTGGATAATGAATTATATAAAAAAAAAACGTTTTAATACTTTTCATCACAATCTTGATGATCGCAAACGTTGCTTAAATTATTATTTCAACTAAATTATAAAACGTGTTTTGTTTAGTTATTGAAAGGATGTCTTAAGTGCTCAGTTTTGCAACGATAAAAAGAGTGATACAAATAATTGTAATTACCATAATACGATAAACAGTCCAACAGGAACTACCACTACCATAGTCGAAAGGTCGATGAACGCCCTACGACATTAATTCTCTTTAATTTCCTGGAAACATATTTTTTTTTGGTTTTAAGTTGATTGTGCTATTGTATATTTTTTTTTATAAATAACATATATCTGTAGTTTTTTCTTGTTTCCCAGTTTCCTATCGCATACAAAATAAGAGAAGAGAAAAGCGGTGTGACTTACGTTCAACCAGTTCTTGTTCAAAAGTGTTAACTTAGACCAGCGATACTCAACTTTTTTTTTGACTGGGCCATAGCATATTATTAGTAATACGTTAATATATCCCAGGGATGGCGAACCTTTTTGGGTCCACGTGCCCAAAATCCACAAATATTATTTATCGATTGTGTGGCGTGTCCAAGGAGTAAAAAAAGTAACAAAATAGGTACAATTAAAAATGATTTTTTAAACGATTGTCGTTTATCTTGAGGAAACATTTGTAAATGAATAAAACCTAATAAATTAATAATTCACGAATTATTTAAAGACAATTTTAATTTTTTAAACATAAAAATTAAATTATTTTGACTTGGAAATCGTTTTCGTACCATCCAAATTCTCAAACGTGCCACCTCGGGCACGCGTGCCGTAGGTTTGCCAACCCTGATATATCACATAGTTACTATACATAATATTAAAGTAACGTAACATAAAGGTATGTACATAAAAATACAAATACATCCAAATTATTTATTCTTTTACGTAAAGTTTTGCAAACAATAACAGATGTTCGAAAATGCATATATTGTTTTGAGCCAAACATGAAATCTAAGTGGACTAGAGGTTGGGTATCGCTGATCTAGTGTCATTGTGAATAAAATCATTCATGGATTTTTCATAAGAATTGTTATACATTACTACTAATTATTTCAGTGTTTTTTGAAAGAGCTTGGTATCTCTATGTAGATTTCATAACCATGAATCAAATTCTAATATCAATAAAATCCTATGAAGTTATTAAAAATTCAATTAATTTTATAATTTAATCACCTTTTTTCAGCTTCCATCTAGTGATAGTAAATATTTTATTTATTATGTAAACTAACATGTTTACATGATTAAAAGACTGTCAGTGCAATACAGATAATTTACGCGATAGAAGAATATGAATTTATTGACAAAAAATATGGTAAAAACATACGTCATATGTACTTAAAAATGGTAGGAATTTCGAAGAAACTTGCGCCGAAAATTTAATAGACACGTAATTTCGCGTCAGGATATTTTTCTCATAAAAATTATTTTAAAAATATGCTAATTTTTAATTTCCAAAAGATGTCTAGATGAACTTTATTACTATGTTTGATTAAGCCATAATAGGAGAAGAAGAATTATTTTACCATTTAAAATATAAAAATTATGTCACAACAGCCAACTGTAACCTTAACTAAGTTGTTCAATCTCTCTTCTAAAAATGATAATAATGTGTGAAATATATTAATTTAGGCCATCCATGTTCGTGTTATGTAGTATTCAAGGATAAGTTTCAGCTATATGTTAGTTGTTCAGTTCTCTTTTATAAAAGATTTGCTCTATCTACTAATTTGAGACAGAAGAGTGAATTATAAATAATTATTGGATATATGAAAATTAATACATTCATCGATTTTGAATCAAAAAAACAAACGTAAGTTACCGATTTAGAGATTATCTCTTTTCAACTCGATACAGAACAGGAAGAAAGACGAAAAATTTTGTCATAATCTATTCTTTCTGTAAAAAATGCGATCTAAAAAGTATTCACCAAGACCATCAAAATTATAGCATTATAACTCAAAATGACAGACAGATAAAAATATTCCAAGTATTACAATAGCAAAGCCCGCAAGAAAAATCTTGGCATCTATGCTTAATAATAATATACTTTCGCTTTCTTGCAGAGCTGTCAGTAACAAGTGACAACATTTCTTTGCCTGATGTCATGACACAACTTTATTAAATGAGACTTTAGTCTCTTTTAAATTGACTGAGTTCGGTTTTGAAGTGGGATTATACTTTCTTAGTAAAAAAGGTTTTTCAATTTTTTTAGCGTACTTTGTTTGTACTTGGTACTTGGTAAGACAAATTTATCTTTGTTATATAAGTACATATTATGAAGAATATTTATTAACCCCATTGTTCATAATTACGATTATTCAAAGTGAATCCGTTCTAATCTAATGCAATGTTATTGTAATGTTTGTTTTGTAAACCTAAATTTAAAATGTATTTTCATCCTAGATTAAATATTAGAAATACACAATAGAAACTTGATTTTATTAGAAAATATAAATACCTGAACGGTTCAAATAATTAAACGATTCAAATTTAAATATCTCTTTTTTATGAAATAAATATATGTTTTACATTTTAATCATCTATCAACTTTAAAAAAATGTATAGAGCAAATGAAAAAAAAAAATATTTTGTGTCACACATTACACAATACTAATGCATCTGAGAATGGAACCGCTTGACACTCTTATAATATGATTTTTTTTTGATAAAAAACACGCTTTAACATTAAAAAAAACAATATTTTAATAGACTAAAAACTTTATTTTTAGTTCATCAAATCTCTATGCTATACATAAAATCAATTTACACTCACTCTACCGTTGCAATATGCCATAAAAATAATGAATATTCTCACGTTTTTATACATTTTCTAATTTGATAAATACTACCTAATTTAATTATTGTTAATATGTTAAATGTAAGTTGAATTAATTGCAGTCTAATGGTTCTTTGGACTATTTCAATATCATTTAAGAAAGTAGGCATTCAGAAACGTTGAATTTTAAAATAAATGGACACACCTCAAGTCGTTAATAAAGTGAAGCCCAAATTTAGTATATCAACATAAATTGTGTGGAAACAATTATTTTATTTCGAAAACCTAATGAATTATCCGCGGTATTGCTATATTTTTAATAAACATATTGATATATTGTAAAAAAATGGCACATTACACAATAAACTTTTAAATAATAATTTGTAACCTCTTCGAATAACACATTAAATATCAACGTGTATGTTAAATGCAATCGTCACATTAAGATATACAGTAAAAACTGTGGGTGGGTTGACTTGCTGCTGACAACATCTCATTCCAGCCATCATACCAAAATTCGACATTAAAATTTTTCCGAGAATACGGCAAATGTAAAGTGGAACGTTTTACGAATTTCATCGTTATGTTTGTGTGGACATTTATTATCTTTATTATTTTATTAATTTATTAATCCAAGATTGTTTTTCAAAGTATGATCCGATTTTGACGTAACGTCCACCCCTATCTGATCGTTTCAAACAAAGCTTTTAGATTAAGAAAGATATGCGATATATTACAGATTTACTTACATGCCAAGACGTTTGCGTCATTACGGATGTTTTTGAAACTAATAGCCGCTTACGCATTTACTTTAACCAATACTACATTCAGGGCCGGTTCAGCACATAAGCGCTGCACATTAAGATTTTGGATTCTGCGATTCTGAAATTCTGAAATTCTGAGAATAGCTACAAAAAGTTCTCGCATCTTTTCATTTAAAAAATTACGTAAATTCCTGGAACCGGTATTAGATGCCCTAATATCCACTCATTTGAATGAAGTTTTTCGTGTCTCCAAAGACACAGAAGCGCAGATGTCCTCGAGCCGGCTCTTTGACGTCGCGTAAAACTTTTTCAACATTAAAATGCCTATACCTTTACGGAAGCAGACGAAACGCATTATTTCAAATATAGTATTCAATATATTTTCAAGTATGTCGAGGAGGGTCAACACAAAGGAAAGTTTTTATTTCCTGGCAATTAATATTGCCAAGAAATATCTACTATAAAAATAAAAGAATCAAAGTAGTTATATTTTGCGTCACATTGCTGCCAAGTCTCTCAAGTTTCTGATATTTATTTCCATGAAACTTTCATTTTTTCTTTCTGTGAGATGAAAAAGTGTTGGCAAGACAGTAAATAAGTCAAAAACCTAATGACTTCTGAGGGTCAACATTTTACTTTAAATCATGATAGTAGAATGATGAAATAATCAGTTTTCATTCATAAAAATATCAACTCGTTATACCTACATTGCCTAATTAACCCTCCAGAGACGAGAGCTTTTTTCCGATAAAAAAAATATTTTCTAAGCCATATTGAAGTCACGGATAACTTTTATTCCTATCCAAAATTTAAAAAAAAAAAAACGCAAAGTCGTTGTATAGAAACCCCGCATGACTATATGGTCATGCTCATCCATTTATTACCGTGTAATATTGAGTACGGAAAGTAGTAAGGACAAAAGTGACCGTATGGGCTTGCAAACATTCGGGGTTGAAATATAGCTAAACGTGATTTTTTAAAAAATATTTACAATTTGACCTCTTTAGATCAACATAATTTCAAAACAAATATATTAGCAAAATAACTGTTAATAATTTTATGTTTTTATAAAAAAATATCTAACAGTTTCAAAAAGTAAATTAAAAAAAACGGAAATTCAAAAAATCACATGTGCTTTTGGAGACCGTTCCTGTTCCTACGGCTGATGACTTACTGTAGTCCGTACCCTTCTTAACCAAATATGAGCAAAAGCAACGATATTCAGGTAGAAAAAGTATGAATAGTGGGATCAATAGACAACGGTGTTTTGTGTGACCATATGGTGACGCTCGTCCTTGGAGGGTTTTAATATGTTTACATATTCATAAATCGAACAGAATTTATCTTCATTAATATATTATGAAATATTTCGGAAATTTTGATTGGCTTGCCATTGAAATCAATGAATGTATTTCTATATTTTAATACAATAAAGTTTAATGAAATGAATGTTTTAAATACATGTATTTCCCTTTTTTACGCATTTTAAAATAAATTCATAAATATTTCATTCAACGTTGTATACAATAATGTGTATAATCGTATTATGATAATATAACGTGATTTTAATGATAATAAACTCAATATTACTAAATAGCTCGTATTTTTCCGGTCAGAATTTATATTAAATAGTCATTATTTAAATGAAATAAAAAAACCTAACCTAACGTAACCTAGCCGAAATGGTTATAAAATATTCTGATCGTATAATATTTTTATTCTGACCAAAAACAGTGGTCTGACATATAAGCGTCATAATAAAATAGTCAAACTGTTTTCTTTCCTTATCATTCTTTTTTAATGGAGGACATAAACAAGTTTAATTACATCCTGTTTAGACTTCATTTGTCAGAATTTTTCTTGTCTTTATTGATTGGAGTTCTTTCACATAGTCGTATAAACCGTAGAGCTCAGCGCAGTAACGTTTTATCCGTGTGTTGTCTTATTTTATAGGTGAAAAAACATTTGGATACAGTTTCCTGTAAAAGTCTGTATTGTACATGCACTACTTTAATTAGGTGAACGTCCATGTTTCCAAGGCTTAGGTGAGCACTGGTTGTACTAGTGTCTTTTGAAGTGTCCACTCAATTCTTTAACCTATTAACGCCCAAAAGACAACCACGTGCGAAAACTATTTTTTTATGTTATTTATTGAGAGTTTATGAGAAAATACAAAAACTAGAAAAAAAATCAAAAAAAATCAATTTTCATCGGACATAATCGATACAATGGCTTCTTTGAGTCTTGTATAGTAAGTTTGTCTTGTAAAAACGTGATGGGTTGCCATTGTAGTCTTTGTAAGAACTGAATTATTACACTTTTTACGCGCTACATTAAAATCAAAACGAAAAGACTAGCGCAGTTTTGACAGCTTAGCGCCCACTGTACTCGCTTGAGTACAGTGCAATAAAATGCAACATAGCACACGGTAGATGAAAAATATTGTCATACTTAAAAAATGTTATGTTTAAGTAGAGCCTAAGTATACATAATAATGAGAAACAATTAAAAATGTATTATTATTTATACTAAGAAATAATTCAAATATCTTACCTAAGTCATCTTGTTTTAAACCAATATTTCGATGATAAACTATTGACAATTATTTACGCATTTTTGCCAAATTGTATTTTTTTACAGTTTACTACTATCATATAGTTTCATAATAGGCTGTTACTTTTGAAATCAATAACGAAATAATATAACATATCACGCTTGGAATAGGTGTACTCAAGCGAGTACGGTGGGCGGTAATAGTTTAAGAGGTCGGCAAGACTTGAAATATTTTTAAATAAAACAATATTTTTCTGGCATGTAAACTGGTAGTCTAATTTTAAGACGTTCATTCGTTTACTCATTCTTGGTAATCAATAATTATATTTATTTTTAAACATATTTGAATACACAACAAATCTACGAAGATCTTACGTAAAATCAATTTATCGGTTTGTATTCAATGAAGTAAATGTTTATGTTGTCTACTCATTTTGCAATTTTTCTATTCTATTATGATAATGGAGTGCAAACGAGGGATACTAATAATTGTTTCTTAAAAAATCACATAATTACTATCAATAATGTTTCCCAGCTATATTCATTATATAATTTAAATTTTTCATGTTGATATTGAAATATAGTTAAAATATATATAATGTTAATAATCAGGAAAGGCATTTTTAATCAAAATGGTTTACTTACAATATTTTACGGTAAATGGCCATTTAACTATAGAACTAACAGTTGGGTCAATAATATTCTTGGAAAAACTTAAACCAACTAAGATTTTTCCCACACATTTCATATTGATTGAGGAAAGGAAAAAATACGTAACCCACAGTTTTTTAAAAACACCTTATTTTATAATCACAATTAGTCCAACTTTATATACGTTCTATTAAAATGATGTAAGCTGCAAATGCCGAATAAGTATCTAAATTTATCTTTTAAGTTTGAAAAAAGATGGGCTTGTGAACATTGTAACCAAGAAAAAATACTGAAAAAAAAAGTTTTTCCTAGACAATTTCTTAAATAAATATTAGAATATGTCAATTTAACACCAGTTTAGAAGTCTCCGTGCACTTCAAGGTTGTATTTATTTCATAATTTGCATATGGCCGAAAATCATTAAAACACGTTTTTTGTGATTCCTGTAAAATTTGATTTGTGTGCTTCTTTTTTCCTTTCCACGGTCGATATGTATCTTATTATTCTCATAAGTATCAAATGTCACCATCAAACAACGATAAGTCTCACGTTATACCTTTTAAAGTTTTTGTAAGATCTGGATTATACAATATGTTCTTATAACCATACACCACCAGTAAGCCATTTTGAGCACTATAATAAAAAATTAATAACATAGTGTGGTAGCAAATGTGTGAAGAGAACGGTGCTTTTATACTTACAATACCCCACAGTGTACTATTGTGGATAGTAACTCAGGAGTAAATAAACTACGAAAAGTTGCAGATGAATGATGAATTTTGTTTGCGTGCATTTTATCGCTTTGAATTTACAATGAAGACACGTTCCCTGGGGAGCTATCATGCAAATCGGAACGTGATTCCTTCTGCAAAGTGTCACTATACAATTGATAGTGGTTTATTCAATAACAAGTGTCGGAAATAAAAGTTCGATTTGAACACTTGCTTTATGGGGTTTTTTAACAGATATATTTTGTTAATCTATGTCTGCTGCCAATGTGGAGCATATGGCCTCCTAATGGAGGTATCTCAACAGAAGAATTTTTCTACGAGAACTGTTTGTTACTCAGTCCCTCAACCTCACTTTTTTCAAAGTAAGTAGTAGAGAAAGAAGGAGAAGGCTAGAACAGGACTAGTGGTTGACTAATTGCTATTGCTACACTCCGTTATTAAAGGATTGGAAGGATGAGAGGAGAGAAAATAATGTGAATTGACATCACAAACACCCAGTATTTAATCACAAATTTGAATCAAATTCACTGTGATCTTACCGGAAATTGAACCCAGACGTGCGTGATCGGTAGAGCAAGCTCTAACCGACTGGGCCACAGCAGGCGACATTTAATAATTTTCAAATTAACTGTCATCTGACCGGGAATCGAACCCAGACGTGCGTGATCGGTAGAGCAGCTCTAACCAATTGGGTACAGCAGGCAACATAATTTCAGTATATAACGTGACAATGCTAGTTTTCATTATCGGTATTATATTATTATATGTTTGAATTATCAATCATTGACATATAATATTTTATAAACCGCATATATTATTATTTACTAAAATGGTGTACATAATTTAAAAAGTTACGCCTATAAAAATCAACGTTAACCGTTAGTTATAATGGACAGTTTACAGCACTACTTAATTGAGTTATTCATTCAAAGATTGCAATCACGCGATTTAACAAATTGAAATATTCAAAGATGCAATGTTTTTCCAACGAGACAAAAAATTTAGCCTTTGTATTATTATCTTTAAATATTTTCCTTATCTTTAATTAGTCATTGAGATACTAAAAATTCTAAAATGATTTGTTTTCAATTTTTGTCCTATACATACAAAAAAATAGTTTTTGCAATCAACTCCGAATATTGTCACAGTAAAATAATATATTACAAAGCTAAAAACAGCAAAAAAAATCTTGCAGTAGTTTAAGAGAATATTACAGTTATTGCTATATTGCAAATAAACCAATCACATCCAGGCGTGGCATGTTGGTATTAATTTCTTTTGCATTATATGTAAAAAAAAATATTCCATAAGATGGCATCAAAATTTCAAAAAAGCCATCGTTGTTGTAATATAACAATATTGCTGCAATATGTGTGATTTCGAAGTATTTTTTGGTTCCTGTATCTCACGATATGTTTGTATACGGACGAAATGTTATGAATTACCCAATGTATACTTATGTAAATTATTCATAAGTATTTTATTTAGAAATAAAAAATATACGCAAACCAATGTTGCCAGGTTATAAACCTACATCTTTAAGCGCAGGTGAAAAAATATCATGTAACATTTTTGCAAATGTCAGAGGTGAAAATTTACGTACAAATCACATTAAATAAATGATGATGCATCTTGAACTTGACAAATCAAATTTCCTATTCTGCAATATCAAAAATACGCCTTGAACTAAATACATATTTGTATTATTTCCTTTCATAACGAGTATAACTAAATAGCTCAGAAAACTTGAATACTTTCCAGAATAATTTTACAAAATAAAATTTTAGTAATTGGTTTTTCAAAAACCAGTTTATTGAAAGGCGGGTTTTGTCTAGGCTTCATGTACGACGGTGAAAACATATGACGAAGTACTTAGACGTCGTTGAACAGTTTATGATGTCAGATGTAGGACAATTATAAAAGTAGGACATTCTTTGGAACGAAAACGTCTTCTTTAGATGCAAAACAATACCAAATACCGCGGTGTAACACTTCACGATCTACTCAACGTGCCACTGCATTACCAAACGTTAATCTTACACAAAGTAGCGTTACAATATTTTAAGCATCATAAAAAAAACTACGGTGTCTCGTGTGTCAATATAATTAATTGTATCTTGTTAAAGTAAAGCTATTTAAGAGTAGTTACGAGTAAAAATAACAAAGTATTTACGTTCTACAAACATTATTTTATATATAGAATTCGATAAGAATTTTGGCGTAATATGTCTTCATCAGAACTATGATGGCATTTACCGAAATAGCCAATATTACCTAATATTTCCAATATAGAGAGTTTCGTCGGGTAACCAAACACGCCGCTATTCCCGGTTTGAAATGCATCACTGCTTGTAAGTAGGCTATTTAATATTTTGGGATTCGTTTAAATCCCCATTTAGTTTGGTCAAAATTTTTTTAAATTTCCTTATGATTTTATATATATATATGTGTATACCAATGTCCGCTCCCAATATAGAGCATGTGGACTCCTAGTGGAATTTATTTCAACAGAAATGTTTGTACAAAAACTGCTTGTTACCTAGTTGCTCAACATCTTTGAAATAAAACTTGCGTATGCAATCATGTTTTATATATTACTAGCCTATTTCCGGCAAGCTTTGCAATATGCTCAAAGAAAGAAAGTGTTTGTGTTTTAAGAAGTGGATGTTTTCTTTTTCTGTCTATTTGAAGTTTGACGATTGCTGCCAATTGTCAATGGTACGACACACGCACCACTTCTCTAAGTAAGTTAATTGTACTATAACCTTCGCGCAAGTGCAAGCACACGTTGTCAAAATTACCTGTAGAGCAGACATACAAACATTGATTTTCATATATAAGACCTACTGTAAGTAAATTTTCTATGCCTATAACCTTCCAGAAAGTGCAAGCAAAAAGTTTGTCAAAGTTTTATTGCAATCGGATGAGCGGTGTGGCAACGCATACGGTACGAACAAATAAAAATATTTGTTTACTCATTAGACTGAATTTGCGAATTATCTATATGGCAACAAAAATGACTCATTGTGTTTTTGTTTGCTAATACTTAATTATACACTTTAAATGTATTTACAAAAAAAGGATATATTGATTATGTTTTATTACTCGAAGAAATTAGCAGCCTGCAAGGTACCGCCATACAAATACCTTTTGGCACTTAAAAGTTTAAACGGAAAGCGTTGTACATGTACGTGAGTGTACGTTTCAAAGCGTCTCTTCTTTGACTGCATACCGAGCAACTGACTCGGCGTTTAACCAAGTCAGTAGTAAATACTGAGATACGTACATAACTCAAGTAGATATGCAATTCTAGAATGCAATAAAATGTTTTACGACCTTGGTTACCATTGCACTTATATAATGTCTATTTTTATGGTGGATGGATAGGATAAATGGGCGCCACGAAATGCAGCTGGAATAAAAATTCATACCTGGGCGTGACTGCCCAGCTTAGCTATTTTATTTCATTTGGAAATGCGTATTGCACTTATACTTTTATGATTATATAATACACTTTTAAGAACAAATAAATATACCACATATTTGTCACTGCAGCATTTTCTATCAACAAAAATCATTTTAATACCAATTGATTTAATTAATAACAGTCTACAACGGAGGACATTAAGGACAGGACCAAAGAAGTGGGAAGCCTTTCCGTTGAAAAGTTTTCTGTTAAAAATGAATAGGTTATTAGGGTGGGTTGTATCTTTTTATAAACTATATGTAGGCGTAAATATTTAATGGTTCCGAAAATGCACAAAACCACCAGCAAATAGAGCGATTCAACCACGCTAACCAGCCAAAGTAACCAAAATTAATTTACTACGTAACTGTTTGCCAAATAAAAACAGACACCGCTGTTGTTAATTGTTTGCTGTGCGGTGGCCGACCGTATTTTACTTGCAAACCATTTTTAAAGCCATTTAAACAAATAGAAGAAAATTTGCGGTTTATCTGAAAAAAATGCAAACATTTCATTCTTTTGAATTCGTAAATATAACTGCCAACTTAAAAAAGAAACCTCAGAAGCGTTTTACATGCGACGAATAAATTTCAATAATTCAAAAAAATAATATAATTGATACCTTATTTATAAAATAAATAACGTAAAATATGCTAGCTTCCACGATATCGTAATAATTGTGCTTCTAGTCAATTAAAGGATGACTCTTATTGACTCGACGTCTTTGTTTTAGGACCACGTAAATTCACTGAGAAACCCTTTATATAACGACGTTAAATTTATCTTGTATTGTTATTTGTATTTTTGCAATAAATAAATCAGTAATTTTCTGTCAAAATGATCTTAATGTCTTTTAATACATTAAGACAAACGAATACATAAATTTAATGTTTAATTTATACCAGTCTTGTGGTTGAGATAGTAACTGAAATCAATAGCCTTTTTTTGCTGCTATGTATGTTAATTGCTGTCATGATGTCAAAACATAGTCAGTAATCTGTATTAATTTAATGAAACTTAAAAGAAAAGAGAATTTAATGCATTCAAAATAATTTTACTTTGCGTAATTATTACGTAAATTGTTATAACATTACACACCAAGTGAAAAATTTAACCTGGGATACATGATATTTTTCTCTTTTACACATACATGAATAAAAGGCGGAATTGTTCTGTTGCAGATTAAACTTGATGTAAATAATTTAAAAAATCCCGTAACATGCATTCGTCAATATACTAGTTTTATTCATACATGAAAATTTATCCAAATAATGTATTTCCAAATGAGTGTTCCTTTATTGCAGAGATAGCCAGCGCGTCAATCGTGAAAATACTTTTATTAAATCCCGGACCTATGTATATCATTCAAACGAGTCTTCTAACATTTAACGTTAAATATCTCTTGAATTATGAATAAATCCAACAAAAATATTAGACTACCTACCGTTTTCATATCGTTTTGTATTGGTAAAAGCTATCTGTTATCAAAAAAAATATACATGTTTTAAATAATACAAGCGGTGTCAGTCGATCGCCATTAAAAACTGTATCAACTACTGAAGATGACGTTCTTAACATTTTTATTATATGCAGCTGTCAATATAACGAAAAAATATTAGCTGAATAGAATAAAATAAGAACAAAAAATAAAAAAAAAAGTAAAAAGCAAGGAAGTAAAAAAATATTTTATTTTGTAGAATGTTATTTAAAAAAAACTCCCAAAAAAGATTTTGTAATATAATATTATGCAAATAATAAGGTACCATTTATTTTTATGTGTGCAGTTTAGAAAATTTCTATCGCCGTTTTCAATGAATTTGGTTAAATGTAAAATAGTAGGCAATTTGCAAACAAAACAGTTTCACTTGTTATACAAGAGACTAAAGTTGAGGAAAGCTATTTTAAAACTTTTTTTACTTCTTGCTTTTTTAATGCTGACTCATTTTCTTTTATTCGAAACATTATTCTTTTGAATTATTTAAGTTAACGTATTTAGAAGTGATTAGTAAACTTCAAGCTGTAGGTAAAAACCCAAAACGAAAAAATCCTCAGTAGGGTTCCTAAAAAAACATGATTCATTTATTCAACTACAAATGTGCGCGTAGACAATTAATTTTAGTGTTATATATTATATTAGAATTCAATAATTATAAGAGAAAAATATTTTATTACTGAACATAGTAATAAGAATGCATATTAAAAAAATATTGATTGTAGTTTTATTTTAAAAATTAGCCAAGAAAATCTTGAAATGTATGTTTAAATTTAATAACAGTATTAAATATCCTTGTTTTAATATAATGTCTTTGTCTTTGCAGTTAAATTCAATTTGTTAACGTTATTAGCATGTTTATATGCATACAGCAGTAAATAAATAGATTTTAAAATACCTTTGAAGTAACGAAAAAATCTCTGCTTAGTTTCATATTTTTTTATTAAATGGTTTATTTTTTTAACTTATTTCAAGACTCATTTTTCTTAAATAACCTGAATTGTTTTTCGATCACTTGTTTTATTTTTCTTTTCTTATTCAGTTGTTGATAAGAACTTACCGAATTACCGAATTATCAATACAATAAATGCATTAACTCCGTGAGTTTGCATTTGCTAAAAGTGACAAAGTGAAATATGTCAATAAAATGTAAAATAATTAAAGATTTTTTTATTGATCACCCCCGATCTCGCTCCTAGGAAGCAATGCACTAAGAATGAGGGTGTTATTTGTGTAGTTAAAATAAATAATATGAAACATGTCGATACTGTGATGGTAAACAGTTACTTCCATAACATATTTTTAATTGTAAATTCTTTGATGGTGCAAAATAATGGAGCTGCAACTTTATTATAGATCATAAGGCTGTGAAACAAAGACTTTGCTTAGCCAAAATGGAGTATCTGAAAGTACCGGAATTCGATCCTGTGATCTCAGTAGCCAAAGCCAATTAACTTAACCATTGTGCCATAGATCCGGCTAGAGAAAAATATATATAAAAAATATGTGCTAAAAATGCCGAATAATAATAAAACTTCAATATATTAAAAAGACTTTTGTACTAAGACGCTGAACTCGTATATTTTTTATATGAAATAACTTCAAAATATCTTATAATTCAATTTTTCAGATTGAATTCAAAACTTTGTTTTTTTCTCTGCAAAATTCTGTTAACAGCAAAACTATTTTTATATAATAATCAAAAACATTTGATATATATAGTTCCACAAAGAACTTGATAAAAAGTCGTTACCGCATCAACATCAAGATTCAAAATATTTTTATCTAAATTGTATAGGTTTATATCATAATTAAATAAATAAATCAATATGAAACACCACGACACCTGAAATGAAATAAATAGTAACTACGTGTAATCAATAACTGTTTTAAACATAAATTATCCCGTTATTCAACATTGATCCTGTTTGATATACCTGGATACTCAGGAATAAGTTCCTCTTTGAAATTATATGGAAAAGCAAAAACTGACAATATCCAGTTTCTGTTTCGACAGTAAATTAATAATTATGGTATTATTATTTCTTGTCATATTATAATAGTGTAAACGTAATACTTTGCCGTTTGAAAACTTATGACAACTCCATGAACTATGGATAGAAACGTAATATAATTACTTAAATGTCAATATTAGAGTAATATTATAAATAGTTGTTTGTGTTTGAGACAATATATTCTGATTTTCGTTTACTTCTACAAATAATTGATTAACTCATAAGATCACAGAAGTGATAAAAATAAATTTCGATAAGAACTCAATAGTTTCAAACCAATGAATCTGTTAAGTTGTCATAAAATAACAAGTCATAATTTTAAATGTTTTTAAGATGATGAAATAAATAGTTTTTTTCTTGTTATAATAAATAAAAAAGATAATGTCTTCTTTATTGGATTTTTAATATTATTATAGATATTTTTACTTAGAAATTTGTATAATTTTATTATTAAAATTATACAAATTTATAAAAATATTGTTAAAAGCAGAACGCAAGATGAAAAGCTTAAAATTTGTATTTTTAAAAGTTAACAGTGTTTTAAAAGGTAGTCAATATATTAAGCTGGTTTATCTCGATTATTATGCCTAAGGGAATACTTCAAAGCTGGAAAAATCCTGCCCACAGCTATTTCACAAACAAGTGAAACTGAAATTTAGCATAAAAAAAAATCTGGTTGCCACTCGCCAAAAAGTAAACATTGTAAAAAAATATTATCACTTGGAAAGCTTTATGTACACTGGGAATGCTTTTTACGACTTTTCAAGTCTATGAATATATTTGGAAGAAAAGTAGTTGGACCCGAGTTATGCAAAATGGAACCTATCTACGACCGCTGAATTTAGTTTCAAACGTTTTTTAGTCACTGTAAAATATTGCTTAGAATTACTCTTTTATTATTCAGTAAAACCTCGAAATAACGTACCCGGAATTCACGTGTGACTGTAAATCTGGTGTAATTGAAATAAATTATGAATTTGCTACTTTTTATCCGAAGTTTAAGAAATTTACTGATGTTGTATATAAGCGGAACACCATAGTCGTTTTTGTTAGAATCATATTTCGTTTTTACTTTATATTTACATTTGTGTTGGTTACTTAAAAAAAGTTTTTTAGATACTATAATTTATTTCAAATAATACTCTAAATGTCCTACGTTATTGTTTATTTAACATCCAAAATAAAAACAAAATTTAAATTATATTAGAAAAAATAAATACTTTCTGTTATGAAAACTTATCCAAATTAAAAGTAATATTAATCAAATTTGTACTATATCAATGCGTTGGAAGTGTTGATTCTGACAACTGCTAATTTCTTGAACATTTTTTCACACTGGCAACTTTAGTTCTTGAAGGATATACAATTAAGAAAGAACATTTTATGTAGGTACTTAAAGATAAGAATATTCAATATGTAAAACCAGATTCAAAAATATATCTATAAAACATATGGCCGGCAATCTTCAGATTCAGCAATATTTATTTTCATGGAAGTATTTTTGCATCTATTTCAAAGTCATACGGAAATATCTAGAGGACGTGACTTTTCAAAATAGCCAACTAAGATGTTTGCCAAACAAAATCTCGAATAGAAAATCTGTTTGCGTTTCGAGTCGGTCATTTTTAGATATTTTTATATAGAAATTCTATGCCAATAAGACGCGTACTGGTGTAAGTCTACGGATAAAAAAGCTTTAAACTGCTACTTCAAAATAATTTACCGGTTTTCTGCAAAGGCGATATTTTTTTTGTCATGTTGGGCGACGTTCATTATGTAGTTGTTAATAATTCCACTTACCTGAAATAAAGAAAATACATATTTATTAAATTAATAAATACAACGAAGTGAAAATAGTAACTTATGATATAATTGTAAACTTTTCATTTCAAATTTAAATAACAAAATCTATAGAATTCATAATAATGACAGTTATAGTATTAAGGTAACATTAAATGTGGCGTTGAAATGCATAAAATTCGATTCGCTCATAAGAAGTATTTAAACTTATGTTTCATGTGATTTCAGTTGAAAATTCTCATGATGAGTGAAACCGATTCTGACCCTGTTAAATAACGGTGAAGTTAGTATCAAAGTATCAAAGTATATTATTTTTTACTGTAATGCCTTTCAACGAAGATTTGACAGTGGATACTTTAAGAGTGGCTAAAAATACAACTTTTTTATTTTTAAATATATTAGTGAAAAAATGGCTTAATTATTAATAATATTTCTTTGAAGTGTACGTTACATTACGTTATATCTCAGTTAAAACTTATATTGTATTATTTATAAAATTAAAATTGATAATTTAAAGCTTTTATTTAAATATAATATGAGTCAAACTGAAACGTTATTCAACCAAGCGTTGCGTCAGTAAAGGATTCTTTAATTGTTCAAAAGCGCATATTCCCCTCGCTCAACACCCGTCGCCGTTACAAAAGGGTGGTAATAACTCAAAATAACGATTCTTTTTTGAAAAGTTATCCCATTTTGTAATGAGTAATTATAGCAACCGGGAAAAACAGAGAGAGTAGTTCTGTCCGAGAGTTCTTTGTCCGTGATTTGGCAAGGGATTTTCCTTTCGGTCTAACATTTCTCGTTTTCTTTACCGAATGATTATTATTTTCATGCACCCATTTCCTGTTTCTCCACCTACCTTTTAGGGCGGGAATTACCCCACCCTCTCACTTTGTGTGGCAACACTTGCCTTTAACGACAAACATAATTTCATTTGGCTATTTTATTTATTTATGTATGCTTTTTTCTTTGGGGAGCTATTTAACAAAGGTACGCGAGTTTCCTTTGCGTGAAAACTTCGAACGAATAAAAACGCTGCATTGTTTTGCACAATATTGCTTAATTTAATCAGGCTCTCAGGATCTGGCCTCGTTGCTTAGTAAAGTTATGGAACAAAACATAAAATAAATTAACCGTCTCTTGGAAAAACATTTTTTAGGTTAACATTAATTGCGGATATACTTTTTTGAATAACAATATTTTTGATTTAAAAACCGTTAATTTGCTGGTATTAAATATATGAAAAAAACCGCATATTAAAAATATTGTAAAAAATTTAAAAAATACATGTTTTAATTTTCATTTAAAACACTTGCTAAAACTCTTATGGACTTGCGATGCAGAAAGTTTTCCTGGCTTTTTTAGTTATTTTTTAGACTGAGTATTTATGTAAGTATTAGTTAGCTAACTATAGATTATTTCTGCCGGGCACTTAGGGTGCAGATAATTCTTACTTAAAGTATAAATCCTGACTTGACTACAGAGACTAGAAAATATGGAATAATAGATTTAAAAAAAGAATAATGAAAGTTTTCATTATATATTAGATAAAGTTATTGCAATTATTTCATAAAAAAACCACGTCAATACAAATAAAATTGTCGTATGTTTCAGCATACATGAGTGTATATTAAAACAGGGATTGCAAATAGTTGGCGAGTGAGATTTTTTTAAAGAATAACGCAAAAGAAAATTCTGCATTTTTTACTTCCCAGCAACCAATAACATACAAGCCGAAATTTGAAGTAGGGAGAAAATATAAAGGTTTCCAGCGAAATATATTTATATTGCTTTAGTTCTATATCTGTAAAATGAACAAATACATTTTCAAGGTTGTTTATTGTCAATACTTTAATATGCAATAAGGCATAATGCAACATACTAATTATTCCACTTTTATTAATCAACTGAGTTGATAATGCTCGTCATGGGCAAAATCTGTCCTGATCATGTTACATATAAGTGGAATTATGACAAAAAATCATTTTATTTTTTGAATATAATAATTTGAAGTTTATTGTTTAATATTATATGTATACTAAATATTATTACGCTATAAAACAGCACTTGTTTGCACTTATATTCATACTAAAACTGGATTAAGCTCTCATTTTTTTAGAACAAACACATGTAGTAACGTATTTATCTGTATACATAAAAATAATTTTCGCTGAAAACTATTGTCACAAAAACATTATGACAACTTACCTTAGATATTCTATCTAGATATATAATATATATATATGTATATTTGAATATAAGATCTCTGTTAATATTCAGCAACTGAATCTAATTAGGTTTATTGAATAGTTTGTAAATGAGATCCCTTAGGTTGGCAACATGATCAAGTCTTATTTGCCATCCCTGGTGTAAGCCCGAAGTAGATGGCAAAGCATTTTTATTCACTCGTCGCCATATTTTGCAGTGCAAATGTGGTAGCACTTACCGCTCTGATGGCGCCATTTGCATAAACATTTATGGCAAGAAATACATTCGCAGGCCGCCAGATTTGAGTCATTAGGTCGGAAATGTTACTAGTGTGAAGATTAAATTTACCTACCTTGCAAATGTCGCGCTTTATTTTCATAACGAAATACCATTTACCCGTTACCGTCTACATTGATAATTTTTAAGTCAAATTTAGAAACAATATACATTATAAATACTTTTCCATAATAAAGTATGTGTGGCTTCTTAGAAATAACCATCCTAATTTGTTTTGATTGGTTTGATATTAAATACATATGATTAATCTATTTTATTTAATTTAGAATTGGCTTTTGAAAAACACGTAATTTTTCACTCTTTTATACGAGTTTAACTATACGGTAAGATATTTTAAATTTGCTATCAATTAAATCAATATTAATTGTTGTTTACACCTTTTCATTTAAATTTATTTTTGTATAAATAGCATTGTTAATCAGTTGAAAATGCTCGCAATGAGCGAAACCGGTCCTGACCTATAAAATAAAGTGGAACAAAGTACAAAGGAATATTGTGTTTTTTTATTAATATAATGCCTTTCCACCAAGTATTGACAGTGAGCACCCTAAAAGTGAAATACATATATCTTAATTTGTGTGTTTATTCCAAAAATAAAGCATTTTTCTCTACTAATTGTACAATAATACTTTTCCACCATGTATTGACAGTGAATACGAAAAAAAAGGTCGTGTTTTTATATTTGAATCGTTCAAATTTTTTACATGTGTTTACTGTATTTTAAGATATGTAAATATTTGTATAAACAAATCATTCTTTATTCCTATATCTACTACGTAAAACTGTGAAAAAGCAAACGAAAAATTTACCTGCATAACTTTTTTTATCAGTTTATCCTCCCAGTGAATAAGCACATAAACTATCAATAATTTTGTATCAAAACATAAGTTTTCCTACGAAAACGGCTCGTTGAAGAAGTTGGTATACGTATCTTTTTTGAAGAGAGTATAAATGTAAGATAATGGATATGCCAAATCACTACGACTCTTACGGTCAGTTCGGTATGTTTTCGAACAGAAAATTTATAATCGATTGAAAATCACCTAATGACACGGGACTTAAACTCCCCAGTGATTTCCCCACCCGATGACAACGCAGTTGACTTAAATACCCATCTCTACTAAACATCAAATACAATAACTGCAATACTATAAAAAAAAACACAAACCAGAGCTACAAATAAATGCCTATATTTCAAATATGAAGTGTTACGTACACGTTTGGTTTTGTCAGTGAATCACATTACTTTTTATTAATACTATGGGTTTTTCACATCATATTTTTCCAACAAGTCGTCTCTTTATAACTTTCAGTTTTGCAAGTAAAAAATGAAAGTTTTACATATTATTATATTTTATAGATTCAAATAGTGATAAAACATGTTTGGATTCTATGAAAAAAAAATAGTGATCCAATAAAAGAGTATGTAGGTTTTTAAATAAGGCTTTTGTGAAAATCTTTGAAGCGAGTGGCGAGGAAAGCTTTCAATTTGTATAATAAAGGACTACTAAACTATTGAAAACTGCTGAATAATAAAAGCATATACAATAAAGCTTTGTATGATATGTAAATATGCATAAACATGTGGAAAAACCTTCATTTTTAAGTTTATTGATTTAGTATTTTAGAAATGAATTCAGATGTCGGCAACATTTTAAGCATTAGAAAAATGTCAATTGATGTTTTAATACAATATGGCAAAAATACATATTTTATATCAGGCTTTTGAATGCTTAGATTTCAGTCGATAATTTTGGCTATCAAAAAGATATCACAGGGCTTTGTGTTCGGCAGTTCTTTTTGTGTGTAGATAATGCACAAGAATTTACTAACCATATTTTTTTTTTAAATTTTCACACTCATAATTTTTTGTCTTAAGTGTGTATATTAAATATTTCAAACTGTTTAAAAACACCCCTTGTTAAATAGTAATCAAGGATTTTTTTATGTTTTTTTTTTATTTATACTATTTTTTATAATATTAATAATAATAATCTTGATTCATTTCAATAAAAAAATACACATTTACGATGTATTAAATTAAAATAAATTTGTAAAAGTTCATTTTTAAGTATACAATTATGCTTGATAACTTTGTTATTCCACGTGTTGTGTTTGTTATGCATGTGACACGTATTTCGCCTCTTTGAGAATCATCATTATTATGAAAAAATCGCAGGCTTACGAATAAAAAAAAAAAACTAATTATTTGTAAGTACAGTGGAACCTCAATTCTAAGTTTTTCAAGGAACCGCAATAAGTGAACGAATAATGCGGGAAACCGATAATGCGGGAAATCTTTAAATAACACCAAAAAAAATGTTTAATTTTCAAAAAACTTATTTATTTATTTCCCATTTTTTATTAAAGAATAGATTATTCTATATTTTATTATTATTAGATATATTTTTAATTTGCTTAATAAAAACTATTTGCAGTTTAGCACTTAAATTTTTACAAACGCTCATTTTTAAGTCAACTCTTTTTTGCTATGTCGACTAGTTTTTCTCCTGAATTTTGAATTGTTTTCAGTTTTTCAGCTAGAGTTCTAGTTTTCTTCATTTAGATATTTTATTTTTGACTTTTGAGTTAGAAAAATTCACGCAACCAGATACAATGCTAGAATATTTATGAGTGAAAAAAACTATTCTACAAAAACGGTCAATCGGGATAATAATTGGGACGTGACGATAATATTTAAATGATAGATCAACGAAATCGGTAAATCTGGGAATATTAAGTGTAATTATTAAACATTATTATGACGGGGTCTTGGCGGAGTAAAAAAAAACGATCCATCCAAAAAAACGAAGATAGCGAGAACGGCAAATCGGGGTTCCGCTGAAAAAAAAACGCGAAACGAAATGCGGGGTAAGACTATTTATGAGAAATATTCAACGAAAACGGTCAATCGAGATAATATTTGTGACGGGACCAAAATATTTAGACGATAGATCGAGGAAAACGGTAAATCGGGGAACGACTAATGCGGGATTATTTTACATTGCTCTTATGTGTGTTTGGCCAGGACTATGAAAAATAAATGATCAATGCGGGTAAACGAACAATGCGAGAACGGTAGATCGGGGTTCCACTGTAATTCATTCATTAGTTCTATCAATGTTTGCATCTTATTCATCTCATTCAGAAGAAAATGACATTGAAAAAAAAAAGAAAATTTTAACTTATAAATTACAATCAATTTCTAATTTATTCTATGATGTTTTGTCTAATGATGCTTCTCAAAGTGGAAAAACACGTGTCACATTTTGTAACACTATAAATGGAATATTAAAGTTATCAAATGAGATACATAATAATTTTGTGCTGGTATTTATTATATTTAATTAAGAAACTACATACTTTCGTATTTATATTCACTACAAATAAATACTATTTTTTTAATTCATTGTGATATTTTTAAAGTTATTAATAAAAACAATAATCCTTTGTACTTCATTCCACTTTATTTAATATGTCAGGACCGGTTTCGCTCATTGCGAGCATTGTCAACTGATAAGAAATATAATTTAACAATGCTATTTATACAAAATTGAAAAGTTATACACACCAGTTGGCATTGAAAAGAAATTGCCAATTACATTAAAGTGATTCTAAAATCTGGGATGACTTTTTAATTATTTGTTAGATGTGTTGAAAATTTTTATTTTGTGCTATTTTAGAATCACTTTAATATAATTGGCAATTTCTTTTCAATGCCAACTGTTGTGTATAACTTTTCAATTTTGTATAAATAGCATTGTTAAATTATATTTCTTATCAGTTGACAATGCTCGCAATGAGCGAAACCGGTCCTGACATATTAAATAAAGTGGAATGAAGTACAAAGGATTATTGTTTTTATTAATATAATGCCTTTCCACCAAGTATTGACAGTGAACACCCTAAAAGTGATATTTTTTAAGGTATAGATTTTGTATTAACTACAATTAAGGAACATTATTCTTTAACAGATTTTTTATGAAATGGTTTATTAAGTCAGTCATTTATAAAATAATTCTAGTAGAAACATCACCCTGCGATTTTTTTCTGATACAAAAAGAACACCAAAATAATATTACTTATTCAAAAAGATAAATTTTATCACCGGTTAGTTTGGGATTCTACAGGGTTGAAATGCAATAAGATTTAAAAGGGTGAACGATCAGAAAGCCTTTCCAATTATTGTTAGAGGGAAAAACTAACATGTAATAGCATGTCGTATCATTCACTACCGATGCGGATGGTCAAATCGCACGTAATTTGTGAAATTTTTCTAACCAAAGTCGAAGAAATAGTTTTCTTATTTTAACTATTGCTTTCCTTTTTAAAATATAAATCAATTGAAAAGGTTTTAATGCAAATTTTTTAATGTTGAAGTAAATAAAAAAATATAATGAATGAAACTTTTATGATTGAAATTATTTAAAACATTACTAATTCCTAATAATATAAGATAGGCTGCTAATTTTAAATTATTTCTATGAAAATAAGTGGGATGAAAAAATCTTTATTTTTATATCAAACAATATATTAACTTGGATGAAATTATTTTGCTTTTTGTTTTATTAGCTGCAGAGTTTGTTTTTTATTTCTAAATTTGTTTACATGCAAAAAACATTATTTTGCTGAGATAATAAAACAAAACATGAATTATATTCGGTTTGTTTTGAAAGTTAATTTTGGCTGAATATTCTTATTGAAGTGTATGTGATAAAAATAATGAGAAAACGAATGTAAATAAACAAACAACGATAATTACGAAAATTTTGTTTGATTTTCGAATCTCTTCCGCTGTATTATTTTAATAAATCAATTAAAAAGTTTACGGTATCAAGAAGAAGTAAAATTTGTTGGATATCTACACTAATTTTCCACAATATGTTTCATATTATTAAGTCTCTAACAAAGAGGGATATATTAAATTCCAAGTTCATGAAAGCATGTATAACCAAATTCAATGTTGGTTGGGAAACTTTGGAATCTTTCTCAAACTTAAACAAGAATCGCGGTTGTCTATCACACTATTAGGATATACTTATAATCCTCAAACTGTGGTTCGTAAACTTGGAAAGTAAATTAGCTGAGAGTTATTCACATACTTGAGAATACTTTAAGACACGCATAATGTAATATCATACTATTTTTCCACGAAATTGATAGAATATGAATTTGCTTCTAAGTTTATGCTTTATTGGATGTTACAGTTTTATTATTAAACCAAGTAATCTTAATATTATATTGGTTTATACTTAGACGAAAATAATAAATGAAAACAAGTTAATGAAGATGTATAATGTATAAATAATATGTTGCAATATGTTATACTAATAGCGATAGCAGTTTTTCTCAGATGCTTATTTATGCAGCAAAACCAAGAATATTATTTTTTTTATACTGAATACGAAAAAGTGCTTAAAATTAATAAAAATTGCAAGAACAATACAGCAAAAGCATGTTATTTATGCCAACAATAATCATAAGTATTTCTAATATGTAATTCAAAAGGATTTCTTAAAATATGTATATACATATATATGTAGATATGGTGCGTATTATTTCATGCAGTGATCTTGGAACAACGTTTTTTTAAAGCAGCTTGGAAATGGCGGATTTTTAAAAATACATTTTTTCAGATTCATTTTACATTTGTTATGAAGCTTATTATTGCAATTTGTATTTTTTTCAGAAATGATCACTAGCACTCATTTTTCAATACTATCGTTGGATATAATATTATTATGCTTTTTCAATCTGACAGAGTTGCACCAAGAAAATACAAATTCATTAAAGACCTTACTTAATTTCCACTGTGCATGACAATCATCTATTAGAGACACGTTGTCATAAAATGGACTGGTACCTTATTCCATTAATGCTATTTCTCCTCCTTTTAGTGCCGTTTTATCATTAAAGACCAAGCCGCACTAGTAAACATGAATTTTTTGTTCTCTCAAGGTGTAAAACCAGCCTGCCAATGGAGAGCTTTAACGGTTTTGAACAATATTGCTTCAGATGTCGACATATTCCACGTGGACATGGGAGAGTTCCGACGAATGCTATTTTTTATGTATTAACGTAGAGTTTGTTGGAGTTTACTCAGCTGACTTTATTGTCAAATTATTTTTTTTTTCTACTGTTTTTTATTCATTGTAAAAGTTTTAAATTCATAATTTGTAATTTTTTTGCAATGTTCATGTAAATTATTTAAAAAAAATTCGGTTGTTTAGCATAATGCATTTACAAAACAAAACAATATGAATGAAAGTAATTTTATAACGTCTTTTACTATTTCAGTATTGTAGTATTAAAAATCTGAGTTCATCTATATAGTCTTGAGTCAAAAACACTCATTATTTTATCTTTTGTTTCAGTATTGAAGATACTGTCAGTCATGGTAATGTCACGAGTTCACGATGGTGCATGGAACACTTAAGACTTCTTGTAATTTAATCTTAATTACTTTCGGTTCTACCAGAAGCTTGAACACCACTCAAAACTTATTCGTAATATAGATACTCGTTCTCAGATGTGAATAAGGGCTCACATAAGATCTACTGAATATTGCTAATCTTAATGTTTCTCGAAACTTGGCCGAGAAAGTTTATCGCTCTGTATTAAAAAGTCCCTTGAGATTTCTGACTCTTCAGTTTGTTTCGCTTCAAGCGATTCATGTGAACTTTGCATTTTAAAAGTGTTTACATCATCGCTATTTTACCCTGAAATTTATGGCATATCTTTGTTTTTACTTTTTTGGTAAGCTTATGAAAATTGAAACTGGCAGAAAATATAATATGTGCGTGATAAAAATAAACGAAGAATTAGTTTGAGATTGTAATTAGACTAATATATTATATTATGTATGTTGACAACTCAATCCAACTTAGAGTATTACGTGGTCTGTTTTTATTAAACTATAAGTTTTAAGGTTACCATCATTTAAAGAAATGTGTAAATTAAGCAATATTTATATCGAGCAAAACTTTAAAATACCAAAAAAAACATAAAATTTAGAAAGTATGACTCATATTTAACTATCAATTTATTGATTTACAATAAAATGATTATTTTCATGACAAAAAGATCTTATAGGGTACAGGTATACAAGTTTGTTAAAAAAATAAAACACTTTTTGTAATAATTCCATATTTACGATTAAGAGCGGCTTCAATTTGCTATCAATTAATGACCAAAACCGGTCCTGATCATATTTAATACTTGTGTAATTTGTACAAAAGAGTCTTTTGTTTTTTAATATAATCTTTTTCCACTAAGTATTGACACTGTGCACCTTAAAATGACACAAATATATGAATCTAAACTTTCAGAATTCAATACAATTGAATTCTTTACTTTCTTTTTAAAAATATAAAAAAAAATTACTGACTATCAATCCTCTTTTAGTCATTAAAAATGATTAAAAATACCCTTTGTATCTGATTTCATGTTGCCTTATAATTAATTACTTGACTTTTTGGTTTCCCATGTGTGAACAAAAGGAACATCAAATTAAAGAGAAAAATAAAACAGCTCATGTCGGTTATCTGATCAAATTCGACCGTCGTTTCAGGAAAATGCAACTAGTTTGGATGGTTCCATATTAAACTTGTTCATAATAAAAAGCATAGCCACCAGTTTTTTACCAGCCAAATATTCATATTATTTTCATTTGATTGGAGTGGCATCTCTTTAGAGCTAAATTTTTACCGGATAAAATTTAAAAGTATATAAGGTTCTTCAAAAAATATTAGTTGATAGAAAAGATACGTATTTTAATAATACGTTATTTTCTCAACCACCTAATTAAAAAAAATCACTTTGCATTATTCTGCAATAATTATGTTTAATTATTATGCTTAAGCAAGTGAATTTTTTATAACGGTAATGCATTTTTATATGATTTTGTATTTACCAGTTGTATTTACCAACTGTACCTAATTATGTACAGTTATGTATAGTTTTTTTCAATAATTTACGAAAGTTTATCACAATATGACCGTATGGTCGGGTCCTATGGCGCAGGGGTTAGCGTTGTTAGCTTCCGTGCCGGACCTTACGGGCTCGAATCCCAATACGAACATGGCTGTTTGTGATGTCTAAAAAATTCCTCCCATCCTTCGAATTTTTCAATAACTGGGCGTAACGAAAGCGATTAGTTAATCACTAGCTTTATCCTTCTATCTCTACTACTCTCTTTGGAAAAAAGAGGTTGAGCGACTGAGTAACAAACAGTTCTTGTAGAAAACACTTCTGTTGAGATACCTCCATTAGGAGGTCATATGCTTTAAACTGGGAGAAGAAATGGATTTAAAAAAATGACCTTAAACAAAATATTCTATTATATAATCTTACTAAGTAAACAAAAATATTTAATTTTTAAATCATTTTGAAACGAAAATGTAATTCACTAAAAACCTTTAATACAAATTGCACTTTTAGGGTGTTCACTGTCAATACTTGGTAGAAAGGCATTATATTAATAAAAACACAAAATTCCTTTGTAGTTTATTTAATAGGTCAGGAACGGTTTCGCTCATTGCGAGCATTGTCAACTGATAAGAAATATTAATAAAAACAATAATCCTTTGTACTTCATTCCACTTTATTTAATATGTCAGGTTTCTTTTCAATGCCAAATGTTGTGTATAACTTTTCAATTTTGTATAAATAGCATTGTTAAATTATATTTCTTATCAGTTGACAATGCTCGCAATGAGCGAAACCGGTCCTGACATATTAAATAAAGTTGAATGAAGTACAAAGGATTATTGTTTTTATTAATATAATGCCTTTCCACCAAGTATTGACAGTGAACACCCTAAAAGTGATAAGAAATATAATTTAACAATGCTATTTATACAAAAATGAAAAGGTGTAAACAGCAATTTGCATTGAAAATAAATTACCAATTACATTATAAGTGATTCTAAAATAACACAAAATTAAAATGTTTAACACATCTAACATATAATTAAAAAGTCATCCAAGATGACTGTTAAATTGATTGCCAGATGATACAATGCTCGCAATGATCGAAACCGGTCCTGACCTATTAAATAAAGTGGAATAAAGTACAAAGGAATATTATGTTTTTATTAACAAATTGCACTGTCTGCAAAAGTTTCGAATCACTGAAGTCGGATCGCTATCTACTGTTATCTTCTCCTAAACGTGATATGCCCTTTCGAAAAAGCTTTCGTTCGACCCTGCTTCGACTTCGCCCTCATAGTTAGCACTTCCGCCAGATAAAGCCTTCCTCTACTTCCGATATTGTTACATTGACACGAATCGTAGTCTGAAGCAGAAAAGCTTACAATGAAAATGAGGCCTTAAATCAAGAGATACTATGTTTAACGTTATGACTTTTTTATTGTATAACAGCCACCGTCGATAACGCTTTTTCAAGTTTCCTTACGTTTTATTACATCCAATCTTTCTTTATTTTAATAAAAACACGCATTACACCTAATTTTGCAAATAAAGTGATTAATTAAAACATTATAAATCTACAAGAGGAGAAAAGACATCATGAATATTGAAATGCATATCGAATGTGGAATGGAAAAATAACGTAACTAATGATTTTGAGCTAAAATTATGAAAAATACATAACCTTAAAGTGCACGGAGACTAATCAACTGGTTTTTTTTTATTGAGTTTGCCTAATATTAATTTGATTGGTTTGTTAAAAAACCTTTTTTAAGTCTTTTTTCGTGATTGCAATTTTCTCAGTCCCTTATTTTTAAAACTTAAAAGCTAAATTAAGATACTTATTTGGAATTTTCAGCTAACATCCTTTTGACAAAACGTGTATCAAGTATTATACATTATGATAATCGAAAAAACTGTTTTTAAAAAAGTGTAGGCTACGTCTTTTTTCCTTTCCAAAGTCGATATGATCTCAAATATTACATTAAAAAAAACTAAATTATATTTTGACCCGAATGGAAATTTATTCTGGAACCATTTGATCGCTAGGGTAAAACTTTTACCGTAAGTGAGACCACATATTATTTTTGTAATGATATCAAGGCAAAAAAAATGAAGTTAAATATTAATGTAAAAACTTCTGAAGATGCTGGGTCGTTAGTGAAGAAAATTGTGTGAATGTACATAAATTGAACGACTCAAGTTTTACATAATAATATCTGAAAATAGCAAGTAAAAAAAAAACAACCGGGCTTCTTCTTGTGGCACCAAATACTACACAATTTATTTACTTTATGATAGATTCTATAAAACTTATGCCACGTTTTTTGCCATTTTTTATTTTCACTTGGCTTAATTTAATGATTATATGCTGCTTTTACTGTTTTAATTTTTATTATTCCGCAGTGTGATTCAAGATAATGCCAGATTTTGATGACTAACAAAGTGAACAAATAAAAAAATACTTGGAATTGTGCGTGCATTGCAAAAACGGAAATGAATGGATGCCGGATGTAAAGCCCTAGCTAGAGACGCCATTAGTTTTTGCTGAGGTAGAGGAAGAAGGGAGGATATGGAAGAGAAGCGAATGCAACAGCCAACAACGGCAGACGATAACGATTTCCGCTTCTTTGAGTCGACATCCATTTTCTATTGGAACCGAATTCCTTTACAATGAATGCTCAAAGTTGATGTTTTAATGATGTTTGTCTTTACTTAACAACATAAAATTTTTGAGTATTTTGTGTTATTCTTTCCGATAAATTATAAAACAACTAACGATGCATTTCAAATTTTCCGACAATTTAAAAAAAATAAAAGTAGTTCGTATTGTGAAAAACTTCGATTTAAAAAAAAATCATTAAATCGATTAACGATTAACCAAACCAATTACATGAATGAGTTTTTAAATAATAATTAAAAGCAGTAAATTAAAATTAAAAGCTGTAAATTATAATATGTCATAAAGGATGTATATGACAAAAATGCGATGGAAAATATGATGGCGTTAAGTATATACAATACATATTTAATACATATTTTTTAATTACATCAAATTTTTAAAAATAAAAGTTCAACGGAAAGTTAATAATTTGAACTATTTTTAGTGATTTGTGTTTCCCCATCAAATAATGTTTATATTAATCATGATAAAAACCGCTTATTCAAAATTCTACAGTAAATTAATCCTCAAAAATCTACATCTATATATATAAAAGAAAGTGGGGTTTGTTACACCACGTATATCTCGAGAATTGCAGCTCGGATTTTAATGATCTTTGTTTTATTAAATTCGTATCCGCCTAGAATAGCAGAATAAGCATTAAAACATCGGAAAAATATCACGGCAAAGAAATTATGAAGACAATTAATATTCTCATACAGTTTTCAAATGGCGAACACCTTGAAATAATGAAAATGTCGTTTGTATGCAGATTTCATCCGCTAGGTGGCAATTTTTCCAAAATTCATTTGTTTCTGCTTCTTTTGCATACGATTGACTTCTAAATAATTTTAAATTTAGAGTATGGATTAGAATAAAACAAATCGATGATATAAAATGAAAACGAAATAAAATCGGATAATATTGAAATAAGGTTATGTTTATAATTAGGTGTGATATTTTTTTTGACAACAATATTACGCTGTTTGCACGAACGTTGCTCTACTTTGAGATGCCACGTTATTACACTTGGAAAGCTACATCGAAGAAATTTTAACGTCGAAAGCAAGGCGATGCGGTTCCTGCTCATCCGAATGATTACTGATGCTCTTGGTCGCATTTACACAGTTCATCCGAAAAATGACGTATGCTTCTATTTGCATGTCAACAGCTCAATTTGCATGTCAACAGCTCAATTTGCTTGAAAATGATACTCATTGCAATCGCTGAAGAAATTGTTTCTGAATCTCCAAGTCAGATACGCACATTATTTTCTATCATTATTTTGACATGCTTCCCATCGAATCCCCGTGAACTGTGGAACAAGTACAAGGATTACATGTCCGAATACATTTTGCATCGAATTCGTGTCAGTTTGGGGAATCCCGATCTCGAGGTGAATGAAGAGATACATAACCAGGCTTTGCTTTAGATCGAAGACATGTGTTACCTCATGTGCGGCAGTTTGGTAGTCAAGTTAGGAATGCCAACGCCAGATCGTGGAATGAACGACGCTTTCAATCGAGAATTGAAACGTGAACGTGAATATGATCGAGATGCATTGAACCAATCAGTTTGAACGAATGTACCACTGTTGAACCCTCAACAGAAGGAAATTAGCGATACGTTAATGAAGGTAATTGATGATGGAAATGGTGGCTTATTTTTCCTCGATGCGCCCGGTGGAGCTGGGAAGACATTCTTCATGTCATTGATTATGGCCACTGCTCATGCGAAATTGCTGTAGCAGTTTCTTCTTCTGGAATAGCAGCCACGTAGATAAATCAACCGCTGCCGATGAAATAAACGCTTGCCTCAAATAATTGACAAACATGCGAGTTGCATTGCTAAACGATCCATCTGCCGAATATTTCTCCAAGCAATTGCTGACTATCTATTTATTCATTGTTCAAAATTAAAATTACAGTACATGACATAACAGCTGACGCCAATTCGCCATGTACTTGAAAAATATAATAAGACAAAATATAAAATAAAACTACATAATATATCAGAATCAAAATCAACATAAAAAATCAAGAAATAAAATAGTGAAATTTTACAAACAGTTCACAAATACTATCACTAAAAATGTCCACTTCTCTAGGCAATGCGTTGATCAATCTAACGGCCATTGGAACTGGTGATTTAAACCTCTTAAGCGAGGTATAAGTTTTTAGAAATAAAAGTTTTTGCTCATAGTTACGCCCACGTAAGAATACATTGGGAGCATGTAAATTAATAGTCATGAGAATTTGAGGATTATTAACTCGGCCCCGAAGGAGAAGAGAAAAATGATTTAAGCTTGAAAACGATCTTCGACTATCGTCGGTAACGACCGTGTTCCTGTTGACAAATCGAACAGATTGATTTCGTTTCCGCCGAATTTTAACAATTTCGTCTCAACGAAGGACGGCTTCATCAAAAAAATGTTCCCAAACGTCTAATCACAAAAATCACAATTGGTTGATTGAATGAGTAATTCTTGCGGCGAAGAACAAAGATGTGGATCATTTAAACTTCATAATTCAAAATCAAATCGTTGGTCCACTACATTCCTTCAAATCTAGCGAACTTTCGCAAGGTGCGCGAAACATTCTTGCGCAGACTGTACATATAACATATTCTTTCAACCAAAAAATAATTATTTCTGCTTCCTATGATAGTGTCATCAGAAATAGTTTGTAGTATCGACCAAACTATTTTTTTTTTCGTTTATTAGACATTCGCGCCGCAGCACACCCAGCATCGCCTCGCGGCACACCGTTTGCGGAGCACTGCTTTAAACGACTGAAAAACTGACATGCAATATTGCGAAACACTCACCAATGACCAAAGTTTTGGTAGCAAGTAAAATCATCACCTGGGATGAATGGACAATGGCGCACAAATGCGCATTGGAAGCACTCAATCAAAGTATGAAATATCTGTGCAATGACTCAACATGTTTTATAGGCGCAATGATTCTACTATCTGGCGATTTCCACCAAACACTACCAGTCATTCCAAAATTGACCGCTTCCGATGAAATAAACGCTTACCTCAAATCACGACTCTGGCGCTATGTAAAGAATCTTCAGCTGACGACAAACATGCGAGTTGCATTGCTAAACGATCTATCTGCCGAAGCAATTGCTGACTATCGGTAACGGGGGTGTTCCTGTCGACGAATCGAACGGATTGATTTTGTTTCCGCCGATTTTTTGCAATTTCACTTCATTCAACAAAATGTTCCCGAACATCTAATCACAAAAATCACAATTGGTTGAATGAACGAGCAATTCTTGCGGCAAAGAACAAATATGTGGATCATTTAAACTTCACAATTCAAAATCAAATCGTTGGTCCACTGCATTCCTTCAAATCTATCGACCGTGTAACAAGCGAAGACGAAGCAACCAACTATCCAACTTAATTTTTAAACTTATTGGATCTGCCTGGCTTGCCACCGCGCAATTTACAACTGAAGGTTGACTCGGTAGTCATCATGCTTCAAGTTATCAAGTTAACAGAAAATTTATTCACTTTTAAGGTGTTCACTGTCAATACTTGGTGGAATGGCAATATAATAAAAATAATAAAACATTTTTAGTACTTTTTCCACATAAAATTTATTTGATCAGGACCGGTTTCGCTCATCGCGAGCATTATTACTGATGATAATGCTCTGATGATAATAACTCAGTTGATAATGCTCGCGATGAGCGAAACCGGTCCTGATCAAATAAATTTTATTTAGTGGGAAAAGTACTAAAAATGTTTTATTATTTTTATTACAACATTTATTGATTCTGAGGCGGTACGAAGTTCGTCGGGTCAGCTAGTAGTATCATATTTACGAAGAAAGCAAAATTCGAGATTGAATTCTTTAAGCAGTTACATATTACAAAAGAATTTAATATATAACAAAAACATACGTTATGCACGTATATACATATTTTGTTTTCTAATTAAATGCTTTATTTATATTGCTGTTATAATTTTCATTCAAAATGATATCCGAATAAATTCTAAAAAAACCGACAAAAGTTTAAGTTTCTTATAAAACAAGTTGAAAACAATCATAATAAACGTTCATAATAATAATTACACCTCCACAATGCCTTGCAGTAACGAGATAAAACAACATGCTGCTTAACATATTGAAAAGCTTCCTGAAAGCTGCAAAAATTCCAACCATACACCTACAATTTTTTATATGAATCTATCCTCAACAATAATTATCAAACATATTTTTCGATGCTTTTGTTACGTTCCCATTTAAAAGATAGCCATTCAAATAATCTTTCGAATTGGAAAATAGTCAATGCCTATGTTTTGAACATTTTTCTTTGGAAAAAGTACATTCTGCTTTCCTCGTAGATATCTCCAACTCTAGGCTTAGAGTAACTAATTATTTATAGCTGGTTATGTAGCTTGCTTACTTATCATTTTGTTCATTTGCAATTTCATAGAGATCAAATCTTTGTAAAGACATAGAGTACCACATTTTTGCGCATCCCTGGAAATCCACCTATTTTAACGAATAAATATTAACATTCAGAGACAATGTCGCCTTTTTTAATAAATCTAAATTTTTACTATTTTTTCATAAAAAAAAATCATAAAATAACTATAATTTTTTTAGAAATTCTTGAAATTACCCACCAATTAAATTAGTTAGCATTTCCATGTTATAAAATTTATTTTCAAAGACTTACAAATACTGTATTTGCTTAAGTGAATAATTTCCTTTGATAAATTAACCTCATTAAAATCAAATAATTAGTAAACTTAGCCCATGTGGCCATCAATAGCTTTTAACTTAGTAATAAAAGTGTCAGTTATAAGTTTATCCGTGTATTTAAGCGCACCAAGATGCCATGCCGTAAGGTAAAGCCCGGATCGTTAGTGACAAAACCGGTGCAAATGAACAAACTTGTAAAAATCCATTTTTTTCATTGAAATTCTAACGAGGAACTTCAGTCGAAATCTTTATTAGCTATTTTATGTTTTATAAAATATGTCTAATATTGTTGATAGATATTAAAGATAGCTGTCATAAAAGAATCGATATTATATTTCGTTGTTTTAAATAGTTACTTTAAAGTATGCACGTAATTTGAAAATGTTACACAGCTTTGTCCATACAAAACACATGCTTGATTAAAAGTTTCTCAATCTCACCGAGCAAAGTGTTGGTAGTTTCCTCCGTTAGTAGTCTTATAATATTGCCGATGTATAAGTATAATAGCATCGGGGAGCGTTTTTGTGTCTTAAACCAGTCGATAAATATAGCGGTAACCATCTTGCAACAACCTCGATGTCTAAGTTCCTACCACAGCCAAACATTAAAAGCATGTGCTAGCTCCACTAAATCCTTGCTAACAGTTTAAGTTTTCTACCGGCACTCAGTAGAATGTTACTCGACATATGTTTGCAGTAGTTTTAAAGATAAATTACGCCCAAGACTCTATTGCGTTGGGGGGTGAATTATGAGGATGATACTCGCCAGTCGCCACCCTGCAGAGAATCTCATCACGGCTGCTGCATATCTAATCGAGTTTTTAAGACCACGGGTGCGCGATATTAAATACGAGGGATTCAAATATATTCCAAGATATTTGGAAACCACCATTGCTTCAAAATCTTTATAAAAATGTATCTACATATGTTAAAGGAAGACGATGATTGACTTTCTGATAGAACAAAGAAACGTAATTTTTTTAGTAATATTTTTTTTTTAAAACCATGTCCGCTCCCAATGTAGAGCATATGGACTCCTAATGGAGTTTATCTCAACAGAAGTGTTTCTACGAGAACTGCTTGTTACTCAGTTGCTCAACCTCTCTTTTTCCAAAGAGAGTAGGGATAGAAGGATAGGGCTAAGACAGGATTAGTGGTAAGCTAATCGCTCTCGATACGCCCCGTTCATAGGATAGGATGGGTGAGAGGGGGGAATTTAAGACATCACATATATCCATGCCTTTGAACAGAAATTCATAAATCGATTGAAAAATCAATTAATAAAACTGTCCGTACCGAGATTTGAACCCGGGCCCTCCGTGGCCGAAGCCAACAACGTTGACCACTCGACCACACAGGCGGAAAAGTAATAAATATCAATTCATTTTTTTATCGTGTACTTATTGAAATTATTTTTTATTATTCGAATTTTTTCAAAGTTCAATTGAAGATGGAACCTTGTTTACTCCTAAAATACTATTCCTAGGGTCTTGTAGGTCCTCTTTAAGGTAATACTATTATAATTTAAGTATGTATTCGAAGTTCAAAACGTTGCCATATTTGAAACATTTTTTTATGGTATGTTATTACTCAATGCAGATATTTTATTGTAGATTTCCATATGAAATGAGTCTTCCAAATTATAACTTAAAGAAAGATCATGTCCCAATTCTTCTTCTTCTATATAAAGAAAACACATTATTATTTGAGCCCGTGAAAGGTGAAGTGAGCCATCAGGTATTTAAGGAAAACATGACTGACATGGGTTATACTATTCTACATGTCTTATTATAACGTAAAAATAAGTGAGCTCAGTTATTTATTACACGCTATATGAGTGTTATCTCCCTAAAGTAAAAATAAGCATTCCACGAAAAACTGTGATTGTAGTTAAAAGTCAAATAGATAAGTTTAACCATTTAACTACTGTTACCATTATTTCAATTCTTGAAAGCTCTCATGTTATTTGAAAGCTTTAACCAATTAAACAAAGCCGATATAGATGTGTAAAAAAAGTTAAATATATTTTCCATGGCAAAAAGAATTAAGAAATTGCAATAGAAGACGTATTTTTAATCTACCAGTAAAACCCCTGCTAGGCAATCAAAATTTTCTTGGGTTCTTTTTTGTTGATTTTATCAATATGTATCATTTAAAATTTCGATGAAGCTTCTCAAGTTAAGTGCTAAATGTTTTTATTTTTCTAATATGCAATAATCATTAGCTTCTGATGAAAATCACTTTCTTTACCTTGTGCTAAAAAGGTGAGTGCAAGTTAAAAAATTAATCAAATAAATTAAAATACAAAGGGGAAATTATTATGAAGAGTTTAGAATGAAGTTAAGTTAAGTAGCGAAGGAACTTCGAAGAGTGTTTAGAGCAATATTGCAAGCTGCAAGAGGATAGGTACAAATAATAATTATAACGAGCGGTCTACCCTCAACCCTTGAATTGGAGTACGCCTTAATTGTCACCAGGTGCCAAGGCGTGAGTGTTCCTCTTCCTTAACTTACCCTCGCAAAGCATGGTGTCTTCTACTAATAGGGTATCCACGACTTTGCGCAATGCTTAGAAATGAATATTTTACTCATTATACCAAGAATGTTAATTTGTTTTTTGTATTAATCACTAAAATGTTGCAACTAGGGCATCCAATCTGATCCTGAAATCCCTGGATTGACACGACTGCGATCCCGGGATTTCGGGATTGAGAATTTTTGAAGAAATCCCGAAAATTGACACGAAATTGGCAAATTGAAGATTTCAAATTCCCCGGTGAGCTAATCCCAAAGTCCCAAAATTAATCAATGCCGAAATCCCGGGATTGGAATTTGATACCCTAGTTGCTATTCCACTCGAAGAAGGAACTCTCCTTTGTGCTTATTGAAGTTCTTTTGGATACACAATATGTTTTCTTTTTATATCTGTTTGACGTTTGCTGCCGATTTCTATAGTAAGACACATGCGCCACCTTCTGTTAGTTAATTTCACTATGCCAATAACTTTCGCGAAAGTGCAAGCAATACGTTGACAAAATGAACGGTACGACAGACATATAATCATTGATTTTTATATATAAGACCTACTGTAAGTTAATTTTACTATGTATATAAGCTTTGCGCGAGTATAAGCAAAAAGTTTTATTGCAATCGGATGAACGGTGTGGCAGCGGATAACACACGAACAAACAAACAAACATTCATTTTTATATATTAGATTGTCAATGTCATGTCATGGTGCTAAGGATCGTGTTTAAAAATATATTGTTACGAACTGCAATCTTTTTTCTGGGTCTAAAGTAAAATAGTCAACGTGTTTGGTTTCCGTAACGGATCACACGGGTTCAAATCCCTGTGCGAACAGCATTTCAATCAATCTGTCGATTTTGATAAGAAGGCATGGATCTTTTTGGTGTCTTAAAATTCTTTTCCACCCTTCCAATATTTAAATAACGCAGCGTATCGATTATCTAACCACGAGTCCTTTTTTTTGTTGTTTTTAGTATAGGTCTTGTCTATTAATGTCGTCAAAAGAAGAAAATTTGAGCAACTGAGTAACGATATGTTTGCGTAAAAAAACTTCTGTTATGATATGAAGGATTACATTTTATGCTTTATCAAACAAAATGAGACAATAGGTAGGAACTTTGAGTTAATGACAGTTTCCCAAAACCTTGTTGAGAAGAAAATGTTCTCAATCGGTCAGGAACACAATGTCACCCTCATTATTACAAATGTAACTTAGTTGAAACTACCGGTTCACAATGAATTAAAATTTCGTGCCGTAAGCCAAATTACTAGTGCTCGTTAGTAAAACGAAGTTCACGGCAATTGTATGTGACGCAAGTCTCACTTCACTCCGAAAAGTGTGTCACACTCACTGCCATTTCTTCCACTTGACAACGTTTTATAGTCATTAATATTTCGTAACAATTGCATGGAAAATGTTTTCGCTTAAATACAGAAATCGTACTGCGGTGTTAAACATATATATTTTTTTTTAATATAATATACCTCTTTTAGTTTTATTATTTTTATAATGCCTAATTAAAATGTCAACGTTTATTATTGCAAGAGTACAATTCGTCACCTCATTACTTCTTTTTAATCTTAATTGAAAATAAAAAGAAATTCTCGTGAATTTAGGACCAGGAAAATAATGTTGAATATTTTTTTTTAGAAATAATTGTAGGATATTTTTCATAGTTTGCCAATCACCTAATAGAAAACGAGCATATTTTTAATCAGACTGGTAAAGTAGAAATACTCAATCGAGTAAATAAAAAAGGTTTAAAATTGAATAGTTCAGAATTTTCAGAAATAAATAAAAGTATTAACAATATTTTTTTAAAGAATATGTTAAATAAAACAGGTTGTTTGCCACTGCTTAATTTATTTACAATGGTTTAACCCATCTTGATTGTGTCATTTGTAGTATCATTATTGTTTGTTTGTTTTTTTATCCTCCCCTCTTTGCTTCCCGTTTTATTTTTATAATATATCAGAATAGTTAAATTAAAATCATTTGTACTTGAACAAGCATTGTGAAAGTAAGATTGTCTGAGGATGCCTTTGAAAGAGGTGAAAAACGTGTCACCGTTTGTAGCACAATACGTGGAATAATCTAAGTTACTTAAAATTTCAATTAAAATGAACAAAGTTACCGTCGAATCCATCGAAAGTAATTGTAGGATGCTTGTTATCATATTCAATAGGTTTCCCAAAAAAAAACCTAAAATCAGATTCGCTATCTGTAGTGTTGTCGTAGCGAAATTATTCATTTTGTAACACACAAACTTCAAATTAAGGGTTAATTTATAATATGTTTGCTTTCACATTATTTGTGAGAATTTTATATTAAAAAGTTCATAAATATATCAACGCTGTTGAATGTAAAACTATAAGTTAAAAGAAATTTCTTTTTTTATTAAATTCCTTGACAAAGCAATAGGGTAAGACAGAAACTATAGATTGTTGCCACTTGTATACGGAGTAGCCATATTCACACAATTTCACTATGAAAATCTATGTAAGTTTATCAATTGAAACAATAGTTATGTGCAATATGAATTTTTCTTTAATATTATCAATCAAATACAAGTTCAATCAAGAATATGTATGTATTAAAACATATATGGGCAATCACCGGCCCACGGACCGGATCCAGCCAGCCGAGCTATTTTGTCCGGCCCTGATTCATCTCGGTGAAGTATTAGAGAAAGAAATTAATAGTTCTAGTAAGGGATTAAATAATGGAGATGAGACGGGAGCTGGAAATAGCTCTACTCTACTAGTTCATGATCACCACCATATAAGAAATAGCAACGTAATTTATTTAATTTAATATTACTTTATTTTGTTTAATAATTTGGTCCGGCCCTTGACTCGGAGACAGAATGATAATTTGGCCCCAGACCTAGGAAAGGTTGCCCATGCCTGCATTCAAATAATGGAAAATACCAATGGCTGTCATACAAATAATACCTAACCTTTAAATACTTTAATTCTTCTTCATTCTTCTTATTTTCTTTTAACCAAAATATTCTCTACCAATAATTAAATTAGCATAAACGGCGAGTTAGTTATACTGCTTCACACTTTTTTCGCAAGATGGCATACTTAACTAAGTTTCGATACAATGTGTAAATAGATAAATTAAAAGCTAACCGACGACATAGGTATTTTAATTAAAATATACGTCAAATGTTTGTATTTATGAATAATAACAAGTTTTCTAGAAACGATTGTGATATCTTCTTGTAATTTCTGACTGTATGTATTGTATTTCGACACAGCGATAGTACAAACGGTGCATAATCAGTCGCTGGATTTCGTAACCGCGCCTAAAAGATAACATGGCGAGTAATTACTCGTAAACATAGATAAACTAGTAATTATGTAGTGTAGGTTTTATATTAAATACGAATGCGTTCTTAGCAATTTACTGTTGTTTATAAATGAGATAGAAATAATGAATATGGAAATGTGGGGTTTTGTAACTATTTTTTAGATATTATCAGAATCCTTGAATGAAAATACTCTTACATTAACTATTGAAACAATTTAAAGATTCGTTTCATCTTAAAACAGCTTAACGACTTTTTGAGTCTTTGAAAAACAAAGGTTGCTGGCCGGCGGACACATATATGCGTATAAGCGAAGTATCTGGAAGCTAATAAAATTAAATTTTGTAAAGATATCTCAATTTGCTTACTAATTATAGTGAATTTAGTAAAATTATATTTTTTGCGAATTTTTCGCAAAATTTTATTTCGCCAGGTGAAATTTTATAAAAAAAAACGTGCGGTCGTTAAGCTGTTAAAGTGTGCTAAAAGTGAAAAAGACTCGAATAATACACATTGCAATAGTGTCATCGCCGTAAAATAAAAATATGCAATCCACCAAAACCCCAAGTAAGGATGTGATCAAACGACCCCAAGTAAGCCCCAAGTAAGGATGTGATCAAAGACCAAAAAAAAATGTATTACCATTTTAATAGTTGGCTCACTTTACCTCTAGAGCAGCGGTTTCCAAACTTGAAAGCGTGGATTATTGCTAAGGAAGGCACAAACAGTTCAAAATATCTATTTACCCTTTAAAACGTGTCTTTATTACTATATGAAATAAAGGACGGGGAGGTGCGAATATATTTTTTTCTTCATAGAGAGGCGTAGCAACATAAACCACAGTTCTAGAAGGGTCATATTAGACATAAAATTCGGTTACGGTATGCATAATAGTTAGGCAAAATATATTAAAACATTAGATTACCATGAATTTTTATTAAATTGTAACTTTTGTAATTTTTAATTTTTAAAGAAATTATCGGCAATTCTACGAAAACGTGTTCTATGTGTAAGTAGTGTTGCAACAGACAAAGAACCAAAGTTGGATTCGTGATATATCTTATCGGAGTGTTATCGCTCGTCGCTAGCTTCATCACTATCTAGCTGAGTAAACAAGAAAGATAAGAGCTCGCAAATCAATATCGAAGCGTGCGTAGAATTATTGAGATTCGGGAATATTCGAACCGACGTACCTAACGCGATTTAACTTTTCAGCTTATACTGATAAAGGTAAATGTTTGATCGTATTTACTTTCACGAAACTATTGCTGATATATTAATTATAATTTGAAATAAACATGTTTGTTATCATACAAGCTTATATTAGAATAAGATTTGGAAATCAATAGATAAATATCGTTTAAGAAGCGTCTATGTCGGTCCATGGCACAGGGGTCAACGTTGTTGGCTTCCGTGATTGACATTACTTGCCCAGTACAAACAGCAATTTATCGATTGATTCTTGTACAAAAACATGACCCTTTGTGGCATCTAAAAATTCTCTCCCACTCTTCTTCTTCTTCTTTGGCCATGTTCGCTCCCTATGTGGAGCATATGGCCGCCACGCGGCACCTCCATGTTTCCCTGTCTCCCGCCAATAGCTTTGCTTCCTCCCATGACATGCCAGCATCCCTCAGTTCCGCCGAGTATATCCTATGGATAGTACCCGACGGACGTCCAGGACGCCGGAATCCCACCGGTCGAAAGAAGAGGCAGGCAGGATTGAGGCTTTCCGGAGGCATCCGCAGCACGTGACCCAGCCAGTTCCAACGTCTCTCCATAACCACTGACGTGACGGGACGCTGTCTTGTACGCTCCCTTATCTCTGAATTCCTCACAAAATCAAACCACCTCACCCCCATTATCCGACGCAAGCATCTGTTCTCGAAGCTCAGTATACGGTTTTTCTGAGTCTTCGTCAGGTGCCATGATTCGCAACCGTAAAGCATTACCGGCAGAATGCAAGCGTTGAACCTCCCACTCTACCAATCATAAAATAGTTGGGCGTAGCGAGAGTGATTAGTTAACCACCGCTACTTTCTTAGCTTAGTTTGTATTCCAATTCTCTAAGACACCTCCATTATGAGGACATATTCTCCACATTGGGAGTGGACATAGATTTAACAAAAAAAAAGAAACGTTATTTCTACAAAGTAGCTTTTTTATGAGTTACATATTTTATAAGCCTGTTTTGTCGGTAGATGGTCGGTTCGTAAATGTGCGTATATTAATAAAGCGATTATGTAATTATGTACTTGTGCTAGTCTTCTCTCCTTAAACTTTCAAAGAAAGATTTTCAGCGATTGAATAACAAGCAGTTATCTTAGAAAAAACGTTTTATAAGATGCACTATTCCAAGTCCACAAGCTCACAGCATGAAAGTGCTAATCTTATGGAAAGGGTAAATTCATTTTTAATTGTATTTAAAAACGTTTCCTGTATACTCAACTAGCTGAGACACTTAAAACATGTTTAATTCTATTTTAGATAAATAGGTCTGTCAAAACGGCAAATAAATTGGCCGTCTCTGGGATAGGGTGTTGTGCTAATCGTTGGTATTTAAAAATAATATTAATTTTGCATATTGAATGATTATATTTCATATTTATAGATAGTTGTATAATGATTAATTTCAAGTTTTTTTGAAAATATTATCATATGTGCAAAAAAATATTTTTATAAATATAGTATATTATAACTAGGGCATCCAATCCCGGGATCCCGTTCAATTTTCTGATCCCGAAATTCCGGGATTGATACGGCTGCGATCCCGGGATTTCGGGATTGAGAAATTTTGACCAAATCCTGGAAATTGACACGAAATTGGCAAATCAAGGTTTTCAAATTCCTCGGTAAGCTAAAAAAAAAACGAGGTTTTGTGATTATCTGGGGAAAAGTATAACAAATCGAGGATTTCAAATTCCTCGGAGAGTTAAAAAAAAAAACGAGGTTCTGTGACAATCGGGGAAAGAGTATAGCGAATTGACAATTTTAAATTCCTCGGTGAGAAAACCTCAATCCCGGAATCCGGGGATTCAAAATTAATCAATCCCGAATTCCCGGGATTGGATATCCTAATTATAACGTATCACTTTTCATCAAAATATTTTAATGTGATATTAAAACTTTAAACAGTCTACGTTAGTACAAATTTTCACGTGACAAGTGTTACGCGTCTGTGAGGTATTTTTTGTATAATGACATTAGAAATGCTAGACTATAATATTATTCGTCTCTTGATGAATTAAAGCACGTTTTGCATATTATTATTAAGATCCTTATTATAATTTTAAAGAACTTGTTTTCAAATGCTTACCAATACATGGATGTTTCATGACAGGATCAACTAAGTGAATTAACTTCTTTTCAAAATTGTATGTGTGTTTGTAGTTCTCTCACGAATGTATTTGGATGAACTATCTGTGACGTAGTATTTTTATAAAAACAAGACGTCATTTTTTATTAAGTTTTGATTTTTGAAATTTTCTATCCTTACAATATTATCATAAAAAGTAGCTTTAATGTACAAATTGTCCTTAAAAAATTAAAGCAAAGTGCCATTACATGTACAAAAATGTTAAATAACTAACTATCCCGAGAAGTTGCCGAATCGCTCTCGCTTGTTCTAAGTAGTTCATTTATTATTTAAGAAGGCAAAACAGCGAAACGTGGCGACGTCTTAAACACTTTACTTGTACCGAGTCCCGACGCCCGTGCCACAAGTTATCAAAATGTTTTCAAACTTTTGAAGTATCTTTTTATTTCCATCTAAATAAATCGAATTCCATATCGTCAACATATCGACTGTGGGAAGGAAAAATGACGTAACCCACACATACAAAATTTTACAGGAGGCACAAAAAACGTGTTATGATGATTTTGGGTCATAGGCAAATTATGAAATATAAACGTTTAAACGTGTAGTGCACGAAGATTTGTAAACTGGTGTTTAATTGACATAATCTAATATTAATTTCATATATATTTTTTAAAATAACCCTTTTTAAGTCTTTGTTCCGGTTTGCAATTTTAACAGGCCTAATCTTTTTCAAAATAAAAAGTTCAATTCAGGTACTAATTAGGCATTTGCAGCTCACATCCTTTTAACAGAACGTGAATCAATCAAGTTGTATGTTTTAACTTTGTGATTATCGAAAAAAAGCTGTTTTGAAAAAACTGTGGGTTACGTCCTTTTTCCTTTCCACAGTCGATATCGTTCAATGGTTTATCGAGAGCACCATATTTCAGTGTAACAAAAAGATTTTCAATGTCAAGAGCAAAATTAAAAGTAAAGTTTACAATTTGAATAAAAAACAATATATTCCGATATTTAACGAACCGCCAAACCTTTACGGGTTTTTGATCTCCAAAAATTCCTATCTTTTAAATACAGTGAAGCGTTATGTGAGGCAACATTTTTTCTATGATGTCTTGGTAAAAGCTTCACCCTGGCAATTAGAAGGATCTTAGTTCAAGTCTTGACAAGGTCAAAATGAAATGTTAATTGAACATTTAAGATTTTGGGTAGGAGAATTTGTTTGTCTTTTTTCTCCGAATTGATCTCAAGCTATTTTTTTTAAATATGTGGCACTTTGGTTTTTACTAACTCATACACCAGATATATATTTTTTAACGACGGATAAAAATACTTACTTTTAATTAATTAATACCAACGTATTAAGTGCGATAAATAAAAAGGTTCGTGAAATTTTAAATCCCTAATAAAAAGAGTAAATTGTCTTTTTTTAATAAAATTTAGACGAAAGAGTTAAACATTCACAGTTGTTTAAAATTTTGCAGTATTTTTATATTATATTAGTTTATAAATAAAAATAAAATACACTAAGAATTCATATGGATTAACTAAAACATAAATTGTATTTAATGTGAATAAGATGTAAAAATGTTGATAGAGCATGTTACCACTGTTTTATTGTGCTATAATTTATAACAGACAATGGTTTCATACAGGTTCTCAGAGAGAGTTTAAAGCATAAACGGCAAAAGACCTTAAGTGACACAATTAAATAAATTTTGTTTTAAGTCAATAATTGTTCAATACCGCCTAAGCTAGGGCGTCAGTGACCTCGATTTTAGATCGGTTTCTCATTCCCCTGGTTTTTTTAGAGCATGTGCATTGTAGCGTTTTGACTTGCACTCGTTTGTTCCACGTAGATCCCGGTTGAGAAACGCGGATTTAGGGAACTGAATAAAATCAGTATGATATCAGGATAAGGATTGCCCAAATATTACTATTTACTTACCGGCATTAAGGAATTCCTCTATCGAACTTTGTTCGAGGGTAGTTTAAAAAAGTCCTCTATTAATTGTCGGTTACGACTTTTTGCCTATTACGGGTCGATTTATTTAACAATATGCTCACACTAAACATGTCCTGTCCTGATACTTCCTATCATCTATAATCTAGATTTGAGCCTTTTTTTACCAGCCAAGCTGAAAGAGTACTATCAATAGCCCAATAATTTTGAACAAGTTGATTAATGTTAAAGTTCGGAATAAGAGCATTAGCTACAATTGAATAGCATAAATTATTTTTAATTTTAATATATTTTTTGAAATTCTCAATAAATTAATTCAAAAATAATTATTTATTAAAAAAAACTTTGACATGCACTAGTTTCCTATTTAACCATTTAGAGTAAATAATACACACGATATCATTTTAAGTGGTGTACTAAAGTTGTCTTCTTAAATAAGTTAAACGTTCTAAAATATTCCGAAATACCTATAATGGGATATAAAATTTGAGTCATTTATTATTCATCAAGAAAATTGTTCATGCTCCGCGAGATAAGATAAAAATAGTATTTTAAAATGTATAACTCCACTAACAGAAATATACTTGAAATAAATAAGATCATTACAGTAGTTAATATAAAAATATATTATAGTAAACAGTTCAAATACTTAATTCCAATTCACATTCACTTGTGTAAAATTTTAATTTAAGTTTATTAATTAAAAGCTTTGGCTGAAGCTGCTTGGTGAAATTTCAATATTTATTTAGAATCGTTCAAACATTGTACATTCCCACATGTTTTGTCACCAGCACGATATACGTTTAGAGTGTTCACTGTCAATACTTTGTGAAAGGATTATATTAAGAAAAACACAATATTCCTTTGTACTTATTTCCACTTTTATTTATCAAGATCAGGACCGGTTTCTCTCACGGCAAGCATTGTTAACTGATAATAAATATAATGTTACAGTGGTATTTATGCAATTTATAACACAAATTGAAATGAAAAGGTGTAATAAACAATTGGCATTGAAAATAATTTTTAAATTACAGTAGAAATTATGAATAAGTGACTCTAAGCTAACCCAGATTAAAATGTTTTACACCTCTAAAATGTAACTTAAAGATCACCAAAGAGTTATAAAGTTGATGAACTGCGAAAACTAAAAGTGACAAAACTTATGAGAGTTTAAAAAAATTGCACGATACAAATTTTCATTTATTAAATTTGAATTGTTCAAATTATGTACATTCACACAATTTTTGTCACTAACGACCCGGGTTTCGCCTTTCTGCGTTCAATTTATTAGTTAAATTTCCAGAAGGTCTATTGGGTATTCATATGTACAGTATTTGTCTGAGCTCATTCACGCCTTGCTGTCATATTTCGATATCTAAAGCAATGTAAATTAGTATTTGCCAGCTTAGATTATAATATTTAAATGATTGATTGTCGGTGTATGCAATGTTTTTTTTGCTGTTATACGTCGTAACCCAGCGTTATAAAATAAGCATAATCTCCAATAATTATAATTTGCATTACTAATATTTTATCAATGGTTTACTCAATATCTGTTTCACGCTACTAGGCACAAAATATTCCTAGACAAAGCATCGATCCTACAATCCTATTCGATTATTGCTATTTTTAATCTTTCATATTTGGAATTACAAACAAGGATTGTTGTTTTATGTGTGAGTATAGATGACTACCTTACGGTCATTTATTTATACTTTAAAAACTGTTTTAAAATATGTTTAAGACATATAGAAAATGCAAAGCTCATTTCACAGAAAGGTAGTTTTTAAGTGGTTAAACTATGCATTCTTTTATGAAGTAAAATTATCATATTTATAAGGTTTAATATATGAGATAAAAAATAAAGGCTTTCACTTATTTGTTTTAACTGAACGAATACCAAATATAAACGTAAGTGGCTTTTATAAAAATATCAATTTAGTTAGTACTATTTTATCCGCTGTATATCCCAACATTTCAAACGATTTCAATTAGTTTTTTGTAAATCCATCCAATCAGGATTAATTTTTTAACAAGAACTGAGATTAAAAAAACAATCGCAGGGAAATGGTTTTTACTAAAGCTAAAAATTCTTTTTACGGAACCGTTGTGAGAGCATAGACAAAGTTTAAATTAAAAATGTAAATTTTTGTGCGGGGCGGAATGCGTGCAGGAGCGACATCAATTGTCTATCATTTTTTTTAATTAAAAGCAATTAAAATTATAATTTGGTCCGGATATAGTATTGTTATACACTGATTCTCTTCGGTTTTTACAAGAGAATTAAAATCTGTAAACCTAGAGTACTACAGTAATTTACAAGTGCACATTAAAAAAAAAATGTTAGTTAAATATCAACTAAAAAATAATTGACATTAATATTTTTTTCAAATAAATACTTACATCTTTTAATCAATGATAGTAAAGTATTACACCTTGATTAAGTCATTATAAGTGTACTGCTGATAACGAAATCCGAAAAGGCTAAATGTGTCATTTATATATATATGTGACGTATCGCGTTTATCAGTAAAAGATTATGAGTACACCATATAAAATATTTATAATATATATTTTCGGAAAAAAATGTATCTATGCTTAAAAAAGATTTGAGAGGGTGTACATAAAAATCTAGAATTCGTAGCGAAGCGGTAACTGGCTTGAAACCCAGCACTTTTTCAGTCGATATATTGATTTCGAGTCGCGTAACAAGCATGTATTGTAAAACACTCTTGTTGAGATACCTTCATAGAGAGGCCATATGCGTCACATTGAGAGCGGACATACTGAAGATAAAGATTGTGAATTGCTCAAAATGACTCATCAATATAAATGGTTAAATTTTTTACAACTTGGTTTTCACATTTTTATTTTGCTCAATATTTATTATTGTCTTAAATTACTTTGATCAAAAAATATAAAGTCAAAATAAAAGTGTCCAAAATATATTTAACAAGTTGTTGAACAATATACATGCCGCCTTACGTAATAATTTTATTTTCTGTAATAATACTTGTCTAAAATAATTCATATGGATGTAAGTCAATACGTTTATATTAAATGTCCACTACAATTCTCGCTTAAGTATTTAGTAGTAAATCATATTTGGAACAATGAATGAAGCTCCGTTTAAAAAGTATAGAAAAAATTAAATCAAAACTGTTCTGTATTCCAATATTTCTTCTGCCGTAAGTTAGACAGACACTTATGATAACAGGGTATTATGGTGTAGATGAAAGCTTTTCAAAAATATGCTGTTGAAATAAACATTAAAATCGGACGTGACCGTTTATCTTCACGGTCAAAATTATTAATAAAAAAACAGATTTTTGACACACTTACCCATAACACAATGTTGAAACAAAACAGGGTGTACTTTAAACAATAAATATTCTTCTCAAGCTTTCCAGCACCCGACGCACTTCCAAGACCTTCACCTTTGGAACCCATGTTGAATTTAACTTGTGAAAATTATCCACTTCAGGAAAACCAACACTTGTTTTACACTTCACAACGACTTTAATTCTTCAACAGCATTAAGGGAAGAACGCGCTATTTGGTAGAGGTAAAAGCTACCTGCAAAGATTTCCATGCGACTGCTCGTTGGGTTCAGCAAGTGTTTCGTTTGACAAACAAGTCGTCCTATCGTGCTATCAACACCTTATCAGTGTTATCATCACAGGTATTTTGAGATAACAGAGTGAACCAACGGTTTTTATTTTAATTATGTAGAAATAATGTGTCATAAAGTCGAATGAGTCATAAGGGTGTGCCTTGTACGGAGTTATATATTTGATCCTCCCAATAATAAAATATTTTTTTTACACTAATTCGACATTTTTTTAATAAGCTGATTATATTGTTTTAACAAGCATTGTCAACTTATAAAAATATTTTATATTATAGAAAGATAAGGACAGGACTTTTCGACAGGTTAGTAAATCGCTCACACAAAACTTTGTTATTTTAAGGTTAAAAGAGAAGGTGTAGATTTTTTAGACATCACAAACACCAATGCTTTCGAACAAAAATAGATTAACCAATTGAGATAATGTAGTTCGTAAAGGGACTTGAACCAGTGAGATCCGTCACAGAAGCCAACCACGTTGATCACTGTACCATGATATGTATTTTATAAGCAAATATATAAAATTAAAGCTGTACATAATATATTGTTTTATTACAATATTCACATATTTTTAGTTGTGTTTTCATTATATGAACAACTAACTTCTTTACGATTTTATCATGCGACGTGGTTTTCTTCATTAAAGTGAATTTGGTCATTTGGCTTTCATCAGTTGATTAAAGTTTCATGAAAGGTTTCTACTTACGTACGACGTTAGCAGTTTTATACATACAGCCATGTACCTTTATTCTTCTGTGTTCCATCTTCATAGTCTGCAGTCATTTCCAATAAACTTAAAAAAGTGTTTTTATTAAAAGACCGTAAGTAAAACATCACGCTTTCTATGTTATGTATTTATTTGTTTATCTTGACACGAAACAATAATAAAACATACTTTGTTATATACGTATTTCATATTTTTTAATTATTAAAGGACCGATTTCACTCATCACGAGCATTTTAAGTCAATTGTGGAACAAGTACCAAATAGTGTCATTGTTATTTAGGTATTGACAGTAGACACCTTATTTTTTTTTCTTTTCGCTAGTATACAACACTTACTATGAATAATTGCGTATTTATAGCTTATATAATCTCTGGCAAAATTTGATAAGTTACAGAAAGATAAGTCCGAGGAAACAGGACACGAAAAAAAATCATCTTTTAAGATAAAGCATTGATATTTTGCGTTACATATATATTTGTCACATCAAAATATAGATACAGTTAACTTTAAAAATAAATGCTTTTTTTTGTAAACTGGTATAATCAATTCATCAACTGAGTGTTTTCAGAAAAAGCACATTTATATTTTAATTAATATGTTTGTCTTCTTAACTTTTTTTACCAGTTTTGTTACTTACCAACTTCTACCAGAAAAGTGAGGATCTTATATAAGTATTTGTTCTTCACCAAAGATATTATATGATAATAATGATTATGCTTGTGATAAAAAAATCCGGTAGTGATCTTCATACAAAAATACCAAAAAACATATATATATTTTTATTATAATGACCTACTACTAGGGCTTGTCTGCTTAATAAACCGGTTTTGAAAAACCGGGCTTTAAGTTTAATTTGCCACATAATTAAAAATCTTAATACAACTTATTTAAACTGCGATTGTTACAAATAAAACGACTATATATATTTAGTTTTATAGTGTTCATACTTTGAAAACTGCGTTGGAAACAATATATTCAGTTTCATTTTTTTGCCTTGCATTTTGTTATGCACTTTATAAAAAAATAATTTCTGTGGAGCAATAAATTAAAAGAAAATCAAACTATTTTGGTATAAAACTACATCAGTATTGTATTTCGAGTAAATGGTTATTAAAAACTCATTTAATCTTAGACTTTACTCTCCCATTTAAAACAAATAAACTTTTCCAGTGTCACCCACCTCACGTGAGAATAAAGTTGGACATTATGAAATAAGCCAGATTCTGCAAACTGCCAGTAACATCACAACTGTCGCCGGTCCGTTTCAATATTTGGCCATATTGTCAAAAAGGTATGGCTATTGGCCGTACGATATGGCCTAAAAGGGATGGCACTTTATATTGCTCATACCAAACTAGGACGCAAACAATCTTCCTCCAAAATAGTATTTTGTTTCTCCAAAAAAAGGCAATGATACTTTATTATAATGTCCTCCATTTACTTATTAACTACAATAAAAAAACTTTTTTTTTATATTTTTCCACTCCATATTAGTAAAAAGACATGTATGTCATAATAATTTAAATTAAAAAAATAAACATCATCCCACACTGTAACAACCATGTGGAAAAACTTAAATATGCTTTTTTCATAATTATTTTTTTATCAGTATAACTTACATATAATTCGAATAAGACTTTAAATCTTAAAACAAAATAATAACAAAATAAGCTTGGCTTAAACATTTTTATGATTTTTATTCGTATGTTGCGCCCAGAGTATAAATTTAAACATAGAAAAAAAATGGAAATTCGGGATCGCAATATCATGTGAGTATATCAGAATCGGTATTTCAAAAATTCTAATAAAATACCACCATTATTGAATAAATTATAATAATCAAAGGGGGAGTTTTCAATAACAATCGGTTTCTATAAATGTATGAAAGTCTTATCCATTCTTGAGCATGTCGATATTGATACAACTTTAAGCACATTGAAAATACACAGTCACCCCCTGTGCTCTAGTTGGTTAGAGTTTGCTCTACCAACCAGGTGGGTCTGGGTTTGATACTGGGTAAGGTCAATGTCAAACTTAAATTTGAGACCTAAGACATGGGTGTTTGTGATGTCAATTTACCTCGAGTTTATCTCGAGTGTCTTACAATACTAAAATTCTCATCGAGTTTTTGTCGTAGGTATGATCTTTCAACTTTAAAATATTTGGTGCATTGGCATTAGCTGTAATGCCTAATATTAAACAAAGAAAATATTTTTTTTTATTTAAAATATGTAATCACGAAAAGTTATATTAAAATATTTGATGGCTTCTTTCTACACATTCAAATTTCGATTATGGCTAACTTTCTTTATCGAAAAACCGGTATTTGTGCATTTAAAACACCGGTTTTTCCATATTGAAAAAACACCGAGAATACCGGGATTCTGGATTCATTATCCCGGTCTGAAATACTTATATAATAGTATAGTATAATAGTTGAAAACATAGTTTTAGACGTCAAACTGTTTGCACAGCAATATTTTACAAAGGGTCAACGTTTTCGAGCAAGAGTGTGAAGTGACATTTACAAACACTGCAAATATAATATTATTGAATGCAACGGAGGCAATTTTCAAAGACCTGAATTTATTTCGCAGTAATAGTATACCTTCATTTATATCTGGGGATGTAATATATTTGAATAGTTTTGCCAAATGTCCTCGGTTCGAGAGAAAGTTTCCACGTTTAGCATGGATTAACGTTTTGTAAACCGGCTGTGCCTTGGTTAAGTTTTCGCCGTCTATACGAATAGTATAGAATCAAAGAGTTATGAAATCCATACATTGTATGATATGAAAAATTTCAATATGAAATCATCGAAAAAATGTAATTTTAGTGGCATTATACTTTGACACAATTTTTAACTAACATGAATAATCAAACTTCAAGTATTTCGAAATCACTCATCCACCAACTTGTTTTTTCTTTTCTAAGCAAACCAATGATGAAAAATTTATAAATCTTGCAATTTCTTTAAATCTTGCATTTATAGCGCCATAGTTGCTGGCTTTTATGACGGATTAGTTTAAACCTAAAATGCACAGCACTTTTAATCGTTTAAACTTAATTTCTTAATTTGTGATGCTTTAAAATTGCATCTTACTTTTCTAATCTTAAAATAACGGGCTCATCAACAAACCACTAGTTATGTCCTTAACCTATCCTTTGTATCTTAACTCTCTTTAAAAAAGAGAGAGGTTGAGCAACTGCGTAAAAAATCTTCTGTTGAGATACCACATAGGGCGCGGTCATGGATTAAAAAAATATAATTAACGAAAACGGAGTGATGATCAGCTCAATTCAGTGAAGCTTAGAAACATCACAGACATAACATTATTTATATTCGATCGCATATCACAAATATACAACTGTTGGCTGCCCAAATCAGGGAAAGAACTATCAAATAAAATACCTATATGAATACAATGTCTAGATACAATCCTTGAAGAATTGTTTTTAAAAGTATATAAAGTCAACTGCCATTATCAATATTAGAGTGCTATCAAGGCAGTATAATCAATTAAATTGAAGTCATATTATCCTGAATTTATAATAGTTATATACTGTAGAAAAGGTAACATTTAGTTTTCCTCAATTGCTGAATAAAAAACAACCCACATAATATTTTTGACGTAGGTAACAATTTTTACATTGCTACTGGCAAATCCCGACTACGTGTAAGCTTTAAATGCTAGTACTGTACTATCCTGTATAATATAAAGGATGAATGTGTCTATATGGGAGGGGGCGTAATCCCAGAATGACTGTTACAACTCTCAGAGTTTTATTGCTCTATTGCCCCGGGCTGCGAGCAGCGCCACATTATTGCATATCATTATAGAAGCTTTTCGTAGAAATACATGCCGGTTTTGTTTACCACTGGCTGTGTCTATATACTGCCCGTTACATCTTTTGTTACCCATCCTCTCATGTAGGTTCACAAGTCGTATGAAAATTCATCATTCTGTGTAACTTTTTTGCTGAATAAATTTTAGCTTGTTTCTCTCAAATTATAATAAACATAATACGGAAACTGAAGCATCGTAAAATAATAACCTAATATTCGAGTATCATAAATGTTTATATAATACAAAATAATATTAATTAAATATTATAAATAATACAACACAAAAATCCGGTCGTTCTTTTGCATTGAGTTAAATAAAGTACACCACTTGGCGTATTATTTAAAAACTTTTTAAATTTTAAAAGACAAATTTATTTTATTTTATTTGTATTTTGTCCCTTTGTCTTCAGACATACTTTTTCGTAAATTATTTATTAAAACGTTAATAATTGTATTAAAAATAGTGATTCTAATTATTTTCTCATATTTTAAATGAGAAATATTTTTTATGAAGTGGAATGTGGAAAGGTAATACTATTACTAACATACTATTCACTACCTGATTTGAAGGAAAAGAATACATGTGAAATAAATGTTATTGTCATATTGAGAATGATATTTACTATTAATTCATTTCAGAAAATTTTCTATTAAGTCGTCTCTTTTCAAAGAAAATAGAATTTCAATTTTTGTTTGACAATATTTTGATTTAAAGAAGTAACGAGGCTCACTATTTGTTGCGCAACTTTCACAAATAACTGTAATGGAACTTATTTAAATAAACAAATACACAATAAATGTTTTTTCAAAAACAAAACTACAGCAGAGATTGAATTTTACTCTTGGAAGATGTTTTTTTAACTTTTTTAAGAATTCGCTATATCAAAACAGCTACTCGTAAAACTGTGTTTTTATTGTATATTATACTCACACATCTTCGAAAAAATATTTTTTCTCTACCATTTAGGTATCAATTTAGACGCTTTGAGATGAAAGAAAAACATACATGGATATTTCCTTTGTGTCAATAGGTAGACGTGAGGAAAATAATACAGTATTACATAACCAGAACAATAATGGTATAAGAGGGAGACAAGACGCAAAGGGTTGCTTCTCTAAGGGTACCACAGAATAAATATCGGTTTTCATATTGTTATTTTCCCGCGTTTCGTTGGTGCTATCTTTTTAGAAAAGGGTTGCCATATATTTCCCGAAACGTGGAAAATAAATAAAACAATAGACTATATGATATTTGGGCTTAGAAACATCATTTGAAATGAATTTAAATCTGTAACTTCACAAATATTATTATTTTTAATTTATGTTGTATAATTTATATCCGTACCTTTAGCCGAGTGGGCTGTAATCGTACTCATCTGTTGTGATTTTTGAGATTTCGAGTACCATTATAAAAGTTTTTAATTAATATATAGGTTTCTATTAGAAGACCCGCTTAGACGTTTGTGGTGTCTACATTCCATCCCTTCCGTCTATAAGAGGTATTCATAACCAGTCATGCCCTAGTTCCATTCATCGAAGCTTTCTCTATTCGAAAATAAAATGAAAATTTTCTTAGTCACCATTTATTTCTTGTAGAATAACTTTATTTAAAATGACGTCGTCATCAATAGTCCATAAGCTGGACGTCGGAAACTGATAAAGCTAAAAAAACTATTTTCCAAGCACGTCTTCAAAAAATATATTTTTTTACTTATATTTTTTTTAAAACCATGTCCGCTCCCAATGTGGAGCATATCGACTCCTAATGGAGTTTATCTCAACAGAAGTGTTTCTATGAGAACTGCTTGTTATTCAGTTGCTCAACCTCTCTTTTTCCAAAGAGAGTAGGGATAGAAAGATAGGGCTAGGACAGGATTAGTGGTAAGCTAATCGCTCTTGATACGCCACGTTCATAGAATAGGATGGGTGAGAGGGGGAATTCAAGACATCACATACATCCATGCCTTTGAACATAAATTTAAAATCGATTTAAAAAATAATTTATAAAACTGTCCGTACCGGGATTTGAACCCAGGCCCTTCGTAGCCGATGCCAACAACGTTGACCACTTGACCACACAGGCGGCTTATTATAATGCTACTTATATTAACCACAATAAAAAGATATATTTATTTTACATATTATACATACACTCAAGTATGTTATAAGCTACCAAATTTTTCGTTGTTGCTGCAGAGCTACTCATTTCAACTCTTTAAAGAAAAACTTTAAAACGTTACGCCACTTGATTCGTCTGTATGAAGCCATCTGACTTGAGAGATTGGGTGATAAGAGGAGTAAAAATGATTTTATTCCATAATCGAGTAATTAATTTTTTGTCTTATGCTGTCCATTGATCCGATTGCTAGATACTATTAACTTTTAAAGTGTCCACTGTACATTCATAGAGGAAAAAAATACATTTTGTTTTATATAGTTTTACGGGTGATTTTAGCATCAAAAAAAATATCAATAAATATTGATTGAGTGAAACTTTGGGCAATATCCCATTTATATGGTTCGATTTATTTACTTATTTCTCATAATAATGCGTGGTCCAATATTAAATGTTTGTTCTCAATATTTCATCACTTCTATAACATAGAATTTAATTTCTTTCGTAAATTACATAAACTTTTTAATTAAACAAAAACGCTGTGCAGAAATAATTTAGTAATTGAATGCCCGCATTGTTTGCCAGTAGCACGCTCTGGCGGTGGGACTGGAAACTTATGCAGGGGAAATTAATTCAAGATAGCTACAGAAGAAACACATATTTTTTACATTACGCACATGTAAAAGCCGTTTAAATGATAATATAAAGTTATTTCCCTTCAAGTAATTGATTACTTTAGCTAATTCAATATTACTGTATAATAGATGATTTTTGATAGTAAATAAACCATTGATTAATGGTTTTCAGTGAATTTATGTTGTATTCTCAACACAGTAAATTTATCATTTCTAATGTATCTACTTGAATAGATCTTAAAAGTGCTGGTTGAGATTTTTCTTTTCTATAGAGTGTTTTTTTTAATGTTTTTTTTAATGTTTATTGACCTACATTTTTTAAATATTTCTTAACCATCAAATCTCTAGACGAACAAACACAGTCTATTTATCAAGTGTAAGAGGAGACGAGAACAGTAACCACTACTGCCCCAAGTTATATGTAAATATTGAATTCAATAAATATTATTTTTTTTTATTGTGATGTCACTTCGAGCGTAATTTTTTTTTGGTCGAAAGTTTTTTGTTTTATTCAAGGATACTTTTACTTTAAATTTGTTTCCAAATGAAAAAAAGATAATATTTGTAAAATTGTTAAGCGGTTGAATTAGAATAAACTTTTTTTAACTAGGGCTTGATTCGTTAACAATAAAAGCAATATTATTTAATATTTTTTCCATATCTTGTTCGATAAATGAGTCTTGGTTTTTTTTTATTTATAATAATTTGTTGTATTTTGTAACAACGTGTATTTCTAAAATACAATATTACACACGTTCCTTCTGTAGTAATCTTTATTCACGAAAATGCGGTTCGTGTTCTCGGTTTTTCGTGCAACGTATCTATCTTTCGGAGCCATCCTGTGATATATCACAATTGATGAAACATGAGTGATTTGTCATCTCCAATTATTCACGCCTCTAAAGTTAAAATTGTAAATAATATATGGAAAAGTTAAATATACAAATAGACAGATCACTACGAGAGTAATATTCTCAACACTTATACTGATAAAGTAGTCCCCATCCATTTCGATGTAATATTAAATGCTATTTTTATTTCAAATATTAATCGAATAAATTCAAATTTTGGAACCAAGAAATAAATCTGGAATCAGGTGTCACTAATGGAATTATAATGTCAATTTAATATTCATACCATGATTCAGCATTATTTTCGATTAATAAATTATAAATTTCACACTTATCGAAGCAAGAAATTCAAGTATTAAAAAATATTCTTTTATTCGCGTTGAAAAAAAGTCTTTAAAGCGTGCCGAGAAAAAAATATATTTCATGCAATAGGAAGTTTTGATGAAAAATATACAGGCTTAATTAATATGTTTAAAATTTGCGAACTAAATTATTATCTCGAATCATAGCTCAGCTATGCTCTTTTGTTCTAGGAAAGCGCCTTTGTCTAGACAGGCTAAATTATTGCTAAAAAATTCAATTACGCAAACCATTGATTTTTATTTCGCGGCTATAATTGTGTTTCATTGTTTTTTTTATTATTTTTTTAACGACGACCACTTAAATTGGGGGAATAATTACTTGTTTGACATCTTGGATATTGGATACACAATATGTTCATGTTGTTTTTTAATTTAAAACGACAGATTTTTTTAAAGTATCAGTATGGTGCACATTATTAAAAATGTCACTTCCCACAAAAAAAATCTTGTAATATTAAAATTTAACCATCGTAATTGAAATACGTGATAAAGCACAGTATGTATATTTGCAATTCATATTCTCTTAATTTATTTTTGTAGTTCACTTGTTTAACGTAGACACTTTCCGTGGTCTGACTTTCGAACTTTCCGTTGATACTTTCTTTTCTTTGCTCAGATTTTAAGGCCTTTATGGACTAGTTCCGGTCGCCACCCGCTAGTGCGGGAGGATGCGCTGCTTTGTCATCGACTATAGCAACTTTGTTTAATTGTGTTTGAATTATTTCTCTGTTTGTGTTACTACACTGTTTTCCACTATGGCGTGTGTTAACTTTTTTAAGCAGGTTACTAATCGAATAAAATAACATATGCGTTTTTTTTAACCAAGCATTATTTTCATTATTTTCGTGAGGTCCGACACGAAATACCACAACGCTAACCACTGCGCTATATGACCCGATTCTTCCTAATTTGCCAAATTATGATTAATTAGCTATCAAGATACTTTGATTGGATATTCATAAATTGTGTGTTTTTTCATAAACGGATGAAAATTTAGAATTCACTCAAAAGCTCTATTGTAAGCTGATTGATTTTTGGTTGACTTAACAGCACTTATAGAATGCCTTCCTTTCAGCACACTCCTATTACCCAGCTTTTTCTTCCAAGACAGTACGTACCAAACAAACCATTGCAGTTTCGTTGATAAAACACACATTTGTGTGTTAAGGTGTGATTGGTTGTCAATGGTGGATAAAGTGTTGTATTCCTATACTTATTTATACCTGTTAATCGCCGTTATGTATTGCAAAACAACATACATAAAATTTTGTTGTATATAAACATATATGAAACGATACTTTTTATACTTAACTAGAAAGACTTTCATTTAATTGAAATAACATAACGAATTTTCACTATATCAATTAAACATTTCAGTTTGTTTTAAGCTGATAAATTATTATAAAGTGTTTTTGCTAAGTGAATAAAGGTTTGAATGAAGGTAAAAGCACTGTGTGCATGATATCAATTCGTGAGTCGAAGAGTGTAGTCAGATAAGTCAGAAAATCATTTAAATATACGGCAAAAACAAAGTTTAAAAAAACTTGACTGCACACCACGTAATCTTGAAAATGTGTTTATAGAGAGTATTTGATTTTAAGTCGATTGACATTGATATCTTATTACAATACTTTGTGACTTATTTTACTACACACCCCGACCCACGACATATTAAATTAAGTCTTTATATTATGAAATGATCAAATATTTAATAAATGCAAGTAAGTATTATATATCTAGCACTTCCCGTGCTAAAAAATGGATACAGTAAAAAAGAGATTTAAAAACGAAAAGCACGGCGTGTTTTACTTTTATAAATATAACTTTCATTTCATATTGGGCAAAAAGATTACGTCTATTAGATTTAAACGGAGCGGGATTTCACTTTCAATCTATTAAACGACTCCCGTTCGAGAAATAAACACTTAACCCGATACCAATTCTCCTCAAACAAACGGATCGAAACGCTCCAGGTATTAAAGTTGTAGGGAAAATTTTACCCTTAGTATTTCACTCAGTTGATGGCAGGTGTTCTTGGCAAACGGCTCACATGGAACAAACTTACGCCCGACATTGTTTATTATTAGGATAAAGCCATTCTGCTGTAACAACTGTCTGCCGAGGAAAATGTCACTCTCTGTGATTATGTGTACAATAGTTTTAAAGAGGAAATAACTCTTCAGGAACTTAAACACGGAGGTCATAATTTGTCGTCAAACAGAATGAGAATTTTAGGAAGTTTGTATGGCATCCAAAATTAAAGCAAGTGTTTTAATTAATAATTTTGTTTAGTTTTCAAAAATGCTATCTGTACTTCTATTTCTACATTATTTATTAAAATCAGAACGATTTTTGATCATCACGAGTATTATAAATTAATTTTTAATATAATGATTTTTCGACAGTTAATAACTATAAAGGTGAATTTCGGAAAAGTATTTTTCGTCTTCTTATTATGAAATGTTTACTGTCAATCCTCGCTGTAACAGTATTTTTATGAGGCGTTACCTAAAATGTACTGACTCAATAACGTTTCTGAAGTACCTTTAACATGTACAAATGATTCAATAGCTGTTATTAAAATATCAAAATAACTTGTTTATAATTATAATTTGTAAAACAAAAATGATATCAATCAATGTCAAACTAGATTTTAAAATTAAATGTCAATTGTTTATTTAGTTTTAATGTTAATTTGCTATGTTTGAAAACTTTTTTATATGATTGATTATTAATATTTTAGACGTTACATACGTATGATTTTGAGATCATGTATTTTTATTATTTCCAATCAATCAATTTTACGAAAAAAAATATATATTTTGTTCGAGAAAATTTAAGCTAATTAAAGCGTACCTTGAAACCCTTATTTAGTCAATATATTCCCCAAAAAATAGCTACCCTAAATATGTTTGGGGTAATTTAATAAAGCAAAAAATTAACAGTCAATTATGTAGTGTAATTAGATAATGGTTTACCAATGGTTTTCAAACTCAAGTCTCTACTCTACTAATGGAAGGTACAGATATTGATTTTCACAATATACGTGGATAGTGGACAAGTGCTAAGTATCGCAAGCAATTTTATTTGATATCGTTCGTAGAGCAATATTGTAACGGTCATAGATTTTTATTAGGTCTGGGTAAGGGGACGTAGCCATTTCAAAGGATGAAAGCTGATCCGTACATCGCATTATACGATTTTGTCGAGCTATCAAACCTTATGGCTTTTATTCTGCTATTTTTGATATAGATATATATTCGACAAATGTTTTTCTAGATACAGATTTAAAAACATAAAAAAATACATTTAAATTATATCGTGCGTGATTTGCATTTTATCGAAAACACATGTATTGTTTTGGTTAAGAACCCCATTTTATTGCTTTTTTCGTATTTGTTTTCATTATCCAAAAGATCGACCACTATACAATACCGAACAATCTGGATAATTGTTCTATATATCTTAATGCCAGCGTTATCACAGATATAACTTTTTTCAATTACAGTGGAACCTCCAATTACAATATTCGCCACAAATCCCCTAATTAAACGGTCACATTCCATTGCCTTTGCTACGAGACGGCCGTCTGTGCGGTGCATCCAGCCACATGTTAGCTAGCGTATGTGTATTCAACACGTTCCAGGTTATACTCGCATAACCGGGCAACTGTCTGTGTTGGATTTTGCGCGCGCTTTGCATTTTATCACTTAGTAACTAAATATTTTGTCCATATTTTTCCTTCCGGAATCTTAGTTTTGCATTTTTCGCGGAAAAATCAAAATCCCTAATTTTGTATGAATAGATTCACTCTCCCAATTACACTACTCCAAATTACACGGTCTCGACTTTAGTGGAAATGGGGGTTTTACTGTAATGATACATTTATCAACACAAAAAAGTTTAATCGAAACGACTATTTGTATACTCATATGATAAATTAGTATACAAATAATCGAACGATAAATTTTAATATTTTATCGTAGGTCTCATTCTATGAAAGTTCTATTTTACTAACCTGTTTCAATTTACTTTAATTATTGCACTTTAAAATAAATCCTTCTCTTCCTTTCATATTCAAATACAAATCGTTGAATCAATAAAATATGTAAAAACCACAGGAAAAATCTATAAGTGCGTTGAAAAGTTCTGTGTTACTTTTAATACATTTTTTTACACATTAATTAATAAATAATACATATTATTTAAAATGTCTTCAAACCACCGAATCTTATAAATATTGAATCGAAATTGACTTGAGTTATAGAAGAGGATTTGGAAAACCACCAACTCAGTAAAATATAAGGATACTAAATACTAGGGTTGTAGTGTCGGGTTAAAAGAAAACGACTCCGACTCCGATATTAAAACACAAACCGACTTCGAATTGATTATTTCAATCATTACTTACGTATCTGTATACCATCAGACCACTGTAAATAATTATAATAAATTTCACCAATCAATTTGATGGATAAGCTAATAATTTTAAATATCGATTCCAACTCTGACTTCGTCTGAGGAAAAAAAACACCTGACTGCTGGCTCCAACTCCGACTCCACAGTACTGCTTAATACACCGCAGTCTAGACTGGAAATGCTGAAGATAGGTAATGGAAAATTTTAACGTTAATTTCAGCCAAAGATTTGAGGAGCTGAAAAAAAATGATGACAGTACCAATTAGGGCATCTATCACCGGGATCCCGGATTTCGGGAACACAACAATGGTCTTGGATGGGCAAGTACAGAGGTGGGGAACCCGCGGCCTTCTGACCAGTTCTGGAAAAACGAGGTTTGGAGATATCTGGGAAAAAGTATAGCAAATTCAGGATTTCAATTTTCCTCGGTGAGCTAAAAAAAAAACGAGGTTTGGAGATATCCGGGGAAAAAGTACAGCAAATTCAGGATCTTAAATTCCTCAGTGAGCTAAAAAAAAAACGAGGCTGGGAGATATCTGGGGAAAAAGTATAGTGAGGAAAAGTAGGGTAAGGGATTGAATATTAATCAATCCCGTCCTATGCGTACTGCGGCCTTATGTCGATTCAGAAAAATGAATGCGGCCTTTAGAGAAGAAAAGGTTCCCCACCTCTGGCCTAGTATCAATTTGTAATATTTTAAAATAAATACCAAAAAAACTAAAGAAAATATAATTATAGGTAACTCATCACTCGTAATGGGTAAAAAATGATTATTTTGCAACTGAAAACCAACGTTTGGCTATTTGAATTATTAAATAACTGTTATTTGAAATATTTAATACAAGCATTTTATTAAATAAATTTTAACAAAATTGTCGAAGCAAAGCGTATTCCATCTATGTCATTAATCTCAAAGTTTTTATTACGGTATGTTTGATATCTATAATACAAGTTTCCGAATGATTTAATTTTATGGTACAAATTTTTAGCATATATTTGAATCATTTTGACATATCGATTTTATATCTTTATTATTGAAATGCATTTCGTTTGTCATTTAATTTTACAGAGCAACGCTGATGAGCATAAATCTAATATCAAAAATTTATGGTCTCAAAATTTCAAAAAATATTTACTATATAATGTCAATAATAGCCGACTGCTTGGTCGAGTGTCACAGAAGTCACGGGTTAAAATCCCAGTACAGAGAGTTAATATAGGTTTATTTAAAATCAATTTATGGATTTATTTTCGAAGGCATGGATGTATATGATGCTTTGAACTCCCCTCTCCCACACATTTTATCCTTAAAAACGGGACGTAGAAAAAGCGATTAGATATTTATTTGTCCTCTCCTATCAATATCTTTCTTGTCCTGCTCTCTAAAAAAGGTTGAGTTATTGATTAACAATCGGTTCTTGTAGAAATTCTTCTGTTGAGATGAACTGCGTTGTACGTCTTTATGCTCCACATTAGGACCAGAGATGGTATAAAAAATGTCAATAAAGTAAAAGTTGTCTGTAATGTATTTTTTTTTAAATCAGTACAGAATATGAAAAGTATTCCTGAATAGTTTTACATATTTATTTAATTTTATAAATTAGATAAACTAAATCTCTAGTATTCAACTGTCTCATTCACTCATGATAACTAAACAATACATAAATTCTTATCAAAATAATTAAGTGATTGTACAGCAGAAATAAATTAGATAAACAGACTTAACAGCTTAACGACCGCACGTTTTTTTTATAAAATTTCACCTGGCGAAATAAAATTTTGCGATAAATTCGCAAAAATTGTAATTTTACTAAATTCACTATAATTTATAAGCAAATTGAGATATCTTTACAAAATTTAATTTTCTTAGCTTCCAGATACTTCACCTATACGCATATATGTGTCTGCCGGCCAGCAAACTTTGTTTTTCAAAGACTCAAATACGCGTCCACGGTCGTTAAGCTGTTTTAATTATGTGATTATTGTTTTAACCAATCGATATCAATCATTTTTAGTTAAATCAAAAATGTAGCGCTATTGATCGTTGCCATTTGTTATCAATATAAAAATAAAAAAAGGATCGCACGCAATCTTATCTAAATCCATATCACCTATATCTTGTATCCCATAATTTTGTATCATTTTTTATGTACAAAACAAACAGCACTGAATATTTTTTTCAATGCAAAAACAGATAAAAAAATGTAACTCCAATAAATATGCAGTAAAAATTTCGTAGCAAAACAAATTGTCGATCATATTTTTTATTAAGAGCCTAATAACGTTGATAAACTATATATTTTGGGATAGCTCTCTGCTGTAAAAGACCAGATATTACATTTATATGTGTGGGGTTTTTTTGTGACGGTGGATTAAATGGCCTGCTATATTGACATAAAGTGACAATAAAATGAAATGAAAAGTTTGGGGTGCGCTATTTCTTACAATAAATGCTTTTTGTTCTAACCTTTTCTTTGATATTATATTTAACGGGATAAAACAACCCTTGCTTGATATAAATAAACTTGACTTACAATAAAAAACGCCATTACTTATTTTTAATAGTTACATAAACACATTCCGTTATATTGTTAAAAAATCTTTAAATATATCTGTGACGTATCGTAAATTATGTATTTATTTTTATTCTGCAGTTGGTTGATTAGCATAATGATTTTTTTTTATAATTTCTTAAATACATACTATAATACAGAAAAATAGTTTGTTTTGCAAGAAACATATAATTCACTTAAAAGCTATTTCAGCATCAAGCTACTAAAAGCAGTATCTAATCATAGCGTTATTTTAAAATATCTACAAATTTTATAATATTTTTTAGTGTAACTAAATATCTTACTGTTTTGAACATTAATACAATTTAATTCTACAAATTATATCCAAATTCAAGAAATATAATACATTTATATATATTGTTGTTTTATGTAAAGTACCACTATATAGAAGTAAAATAATAATAATAAAGATAATTTAATAAAAAAGAGTTATTTATCAGATTTCTCTTAAATTCTTCTTTTTTACTAGTGGTAAGGTACAACAAGACTCACTCAAGCCTTCTTTACCTCTAGAGCTTTTTTTTCATCCGGCCTGTTCCTTAGTAATGCTCAGACAACTTTGTTTAATTTATATATAATGGTATCTTTTCATATGTTATGGGGCGCTTTTGGAGCAAGCTCCAATCTCCTTTTCATCGTTGGTTAGTGTTTTTTTTTAAATGTTGAGGGCCCAATTATTTTAACTTTTTTTTTTTTTGAAAGATTCTATTTTTTTGGAACCATATTGGGTTTGTCTTGTAAATATATATTTTTTAAAGATTTTACATTTTTTTGGGTATAGAGGGATGGGGGTGGTGTGGGAAAGCAATGATAGCATATATACGTGGGAGGGGGGTGAAGCGTAAGGGAGGGGTGACAATTTAAAGTAATATAAGAATAAAAAAAGAAGGTTTACATGTTTAGAGTGGTGATCGTATGCTTTTGCAATTATATTAGGTGAAGTTTTTTTGGTTTTTATATATTTTTTTATTTTGTTTCGACCACGTGATCCAGGCATGTCAGTGGTGGGGTCAGAGGGGAGCTAGGGCGGTTTTAGGAGGAGGACTTTCCTAGGCCGCGCTATGTCTGTGTGTGGGTATTCAACGTAGTCGTTGAGTAGTGTTTTTATTGTGTCGTTAGGGTGATCAGTCATATCGCTGAAGAATTTATTCGACAGTTTCATGACGTGATCGAGAATTGTGGCTGTGTCAGTGTCTTTATGTAACGTGGTGCCTCGCACGAACCAAGGGGCACCTTCTACCATGCGAAGCCCCTTGTTTTGTTGTTTAATTTATTAGAAAAGTATTAAATATTACGATCTTATAATATATTACTAACCTGTGAGTGTGTATCTGCTGTTTTTCAATTTTAATATATTACGAACATAGTTGAATTTTGATTTTACTATATGTCACATGAATACCAAGAGACAGAGAGTGTGTGTGAGTGAGAGCGTGATGGTTCAGATATTGTTGAAAGTTGGCACTCTTAAAGTAATTACTACATCTAACAAGTATTATGTGCAAATGATTATAAATACATTTTTTAATGAACAGTTGAAAATGCTTATGTCACTTGTTCTGATTGTGTATCTTTATCTGTAAATTCTTTTTATATTTTTATTACCAATTGTTTGTTACACCCTAAAATATGTATGTTATCATGGTTGAGTATAAATAACCTTGTATTGATGTATGTTTAATATATTCTTATCAGTTAAAAATGCTTGTAATGATTTCTGATCATGTTAAATCAATGTGGAATTAGTACAAAAAAGTGTTTTATTTTTTTAATATAATACTTTTCCACCAAGTATTGACAGTGAAAACATTGAAAAATAATATGTTCTATATAAAAATATAATCGGTCATGTAGCCGATTGGTCAACACTGTGCGTTATAAAACAATTTATTTTTAAATGCTTCTTAATAGTCGTAATATTCTTCATATTGGGGGCAGCCATGGCTGAAATATATATAAGTTTTATAGCTATTAATCTAAAGAAGTATTTCTGTTTTCATAAAATATACCGAAGAGTTTTCGGGAACATATGCTATAAATTTGAAAATTTATCGGCTTTTTTGCGTGAATTCAGCTGCAAACCTTTCTTGAGCACCGCAGTCTTTTAAAACAAAAGTTGTAAAATGCGCTTGACTTCGTCTGTGTTTCCAATAATAATCGTAAAATTTGAGAAAATAAAAACTAGCTACGAATACCAGACTTGTTGATTTTTCTTAAGACCTCTGGCGCTTTCTTCTCTTTATTCTTCGTAAAATATTTGCGTTGTTTGTTATAGAAAAAAAAATTCAAATCAAAATAAACCATTTTAAAATCGATAAAATTGTTAAAAAAACTTTGTAACTCACAGATTTTATTTAAAAAAAAACATCAGTTCAGAAAGCAGTCATATGCTCCAAATTTAAAGTGGACATGACTAAAAATGTTTTGAAAATATGGGCATAAGTATGAGATTTTTATGAAACGATTTATTTCCTGAAATATACGGATAACATTATTTAAGATTTCGACTGAAGGTGCTTGGTGGAATTTCAATATTAAATTTGAATCGTTCAAACTATGTACATTCTCACAGATTTTGTCACTAACTTCCACTTGTCACCATTTTCTTGTAAACTAACCGCTTTTCATTCAGAAATACATAGACTTGTGAGTGTTCCTTTAAACGAAATAAACTTTAATATCGAATTGAAAATCATCAAACAAATCGCCATAAACAATGAATACAATATGTCTCTTATAGACAATCTTTTATCAAAAAAACAAACTAAACTTGCAGAAAAAATGTTATTTAAAGGTATAGTGTCAAAGGACATAGATCATACTAGGTATTGGCGTAGAATCATTTTTTTAGGAAATACAAGTCTTAAAATTAAAAAAACAGCTAGCTGATAGTGTTAGACCTGCTTTTTACTGTAAAAACTCTTTAGGCAAATTATTAGTTAATAATAAAGATAGAATAGATTACTTAAATAAATCCGGGATTTATAGATTGCAATGCTCTTGCTGTACAAAGTTTTATATCGGCAAAACAGAAAGGACACTGAACATCCGAATTTTAGAACATATGGCAGCCTTTAGATTGAAAAAAGACACGTCTACTTTTGCTAATCACTTAATTTCGGAAGGACACGTGTTCAATCAGGAACAAGGGATAAAAATGTTACACCCAAATACGGACAGTCATAAGCTCTTTTTCCAAGAAATTTTAGAAATCAACAAAGCACAGCTGCAAAGTCTTCCGATTTTAAACGAAATATCAAACTTTCCCACATCTCCACTTCTATACCCTATATAACCATAAAATCATAAAACCTTTGCCGACAAACAAATTATATAATTCTTGAAACTGCTTACTACTCAAATCTGTTGGCATTCCCATGAGCTTATCCTTTTTGCCATCAATGCATTTGGACTCAGTGATGCATTTATTTCTTATATTAACACGAAACTTTCATTTACTAAGCGTCAGTTCAAGTTCATCCGTGCACTTGAATGCCTGAAGATGCCGAAAGGCGAAACCCGGGTCGTTAGTGACAAAATCTGTGAGAATTTACATAGTTTGAACGATTCAAATTTTACGGATAACATAGTTTTAACGGTTTTTGAGTTATTCTGCAGATTCAAAATTAAAAAAACGAATCGTTACTTAGTATTTTATATATACATTTAAATAGATTTTTTGTCATTTTCATTAAATACCATGTCCATAAATAAAGTTTTTTTAAATGTTATATGTGTATCACTTTAAGGGTGTTCACTGTCAATACTTGGTGGAAAGGCATTATATTAATAAAAACACAGTATTCCTTTGTACTTTATTCCACTTTATTTAAAAGGTCAGAACAGGTTTCGCTCATTGCAAGTATGACAACATTGTCAACTGAAACCGGTCCTGACGTTTTAATTAAAGTGGAATAAAGTACATAAGAATGTTATGTTTTTATTAATTACATGCGTATATTTGAAAAGAAAAACTGACGAAAGTAAAGTAGTTATAAAATCGTCTCCGTGTATGAGAATTCATATTGTTTTATCCTATTAAAATTCATTCATCAAAACAATTATCAGACGCTTTGATGGATTCAATTTAAATAAAATAAATAATTCAATGTATCAGTCAGATACAACCGTATCCGCGTTAAATCAAACATCTAATTTAAAATAAATATTTTCTAGCTGATAAAAATATCTTAATAATGAATTAAATTGACAACCAATGGCATAGACGCCATAGACAGACAGACGGAAATACAATCGGCTTTCCTGCAAAGAGAAACGTCCCTTGCAGCTGTCCCTGGATATGACGTAGACTAAACGGATAAAGCAGATATTTGTGTGCGGGCACAAACACTCTGCGATAGCGAGTCAGGGCACTGATCCGTACACACGAAAATCTACCTGCATGCAACTGTAGTCTTTATCGAATGCCTGCCAGAGATGCTGATTTTTCCGTGTCATATTTTTTTATTTAATACATTTGGAATACAAATTTGAGCCACGAATCTTGTACTTCAAGAAATAAAAAAAAATAATGAAATAATGGGTCTTTAAAAACATTTTCGATTTGCTGGAAAACATTTAACTAAAATATTTTGCCTTCTAATCTAGAATATTGTCACTAAACAAAAGTATTTTTTTATTATTATAATAGTAAAACACAATCTGTATATATACATATAAATATGTTTCACTCGTCATTAAAAAATATATTGTCATGAGCTTATGCTGGTCTTGTTAAAACATTCAGATCAGTTTTTTTTACAAACTTTGATCAATCCATACAAAGAAATGCATTATGACGGTAACTTGTTGAAATCCCTATTTGAAGCAGATCCTATAGAAACTATCGTGGTATCATCAAAAAAACTAATAGATTATATCGTATATGAGTCGAAAGAAAATTTTGGATAGCTCCATTTTTATTTTACAACTATTTTAATGAGCCGATAAGTAAAATCATTACATAAATTAAAAATAACTATTTGTACAAAACAACACATTTTGGATATTTTTTAAAATGGTTATTAAATTAAACAGGTTTTTAATATGGACTTAAGCAGTTTTGCGTGAATACATGTAGACTTAGGTTATGTTATTAAAAGCATGGTGCCAAATAAACAATTGCAGCGTGAGTGGGCTGTTGCTGCATTACACGGACTTAAGTAGGGTATGATTTACACTATAGTTTGGACTTATGCACCAATGAAATAAACTGCAGTCTAATTTTTCATCCAAAAAAGTTGACTTTGGCTTGATTATTCTGGACTCAAAATATTTGCCTGCATACAAAAAAATGATTTCCATAAAAATCTCAAAATAAAGTTTAATGTGGACTTGGGTGAATATGATATTTATCGACTCATATATTGGTTAAGTGAGCAGAATGAGTATTTTCCTTCCACATAAATTATCGACGACGAAAACAAATCTGTCTCTTGGTTGCCAAGACATGGTTGCCATTTTTTTGCTTAGAACCAAATCTGGAGAGAATATATGAATATATTATGATAATTTAAAACAAAACGATAAGAGCTTTTTTGAAATATTGAATCTTTTTCATTATTAGGCTAGGTTTCATTCTATATCTAGCATTTTAGGATTTGTTGTGAACTATTTCAATATGAAATGTGAGAATTAGTGAAACAATCATTTTACAGGTAAGCTTATCTAATGAATAAAACATAGTCAGAAACTGAAGATGTATTGTTACTAATTAATCAACAAAATGGAGTTAATTAATGAACGCTCTTATAAAGCAAAAATAACTTATTGAAAATCGATGCAACACACATGGTATAGCACCCATTGAGAGATAAAGAATGCAATCTAATCCAAGTGAAAAACAATTTGATTGGTACTGGTTCAATAACCTATGCACTGAATTAAAATTTTGGTTTTAAATATAATTTGCTTGCTTAACTTTTAGTTATTTGTATCATTGTAATACATAATGATTTTTTATCTTTTTTAAAAAGATCTTTCTAAAATACAATTTGTGTACTTTTATTCTGTAAGCAATGATAGACAAATATAATTTTTACTTCTTTATTTTATATAAAATACATCTTAATTTTAGCATGTTACAAAAATAAGAATAAAACCAATATACATTTCATAACTTCTATATAAATACACTAAAATATGTACAGAAATAATTGATTTTATAAAATAAACGTAAGAAACGAAAAATGAAAATGAGATGAAAAACGAGTGAAATATGACTTTTGTAATATTTATTTGAATTTTGGAGAAATTTAGTTTTGATTTAGTTAGAACTATTCAAGCAGAAATGATACACAACTGACTTTCATTTAAAAGTCCTACATCTGAAGGTTTAAAATATAAAAATAAAAATAAAGCTACGTTAATTTTGTCATATTGTTTTAAAATATTCATTATAGAAAATAAATTTAAAAATCTATTAATCGAAAAATTGGTCAATGATTTTAGAATCAAACAAATATCAAATTATACAATAGTGATTGGTCATTTATCAATAATGTTAAATCTAACTTACATAAAATATACACCAACTTCAAATATTCACAAACCACTAAATTAAAATATTCGACTTGAATCGAATAATAATTATGCTGTGAATTTATTTATAGACTTCGCAAAAGCTTAAAAATTACAAGATAATAATTATTTAAAATATTTTTAAGCTCGTATTTATTCACAAAAAATATTTTAAATAATCGTTTGAACTATAAATTTAGCCGCTTTTAGAAAATATTTAAATGAAATACTATTAAGAAATATTAATATAATAAAATCCTCAAGTATATATTTGAAATATTTTCACTGTACAAACCTAAAATATTTAAGCTATTCATAGAACACGAAAAGATATCATGCTCAGTTTTATAATTATTAATAAACTTGAAAAAATATTGAATTTGCCATAACAATCCATAACAATCTACAAAAATATATTGCCGAGGAAAGAATTAGGTATATTCTTCAAAGTAGTCAGACAAATTATTTTTTGAATTTTAAAATAGATAAGTGTTTTATTTTTACAAAATTTAATTTTGTGGTTAATACAACGTTTTAATGTTATATTTTTTTCTGAAAATTTATACCTTTTATTTATCCTAATGGATTTTTATGTTTCTGTAGAAATGAAAAGTATTTCATCAACAATTAAAACCAGTCACAGTAACACACTATAAAGATTGTTTACTAAGGATTTCATATTTTTCACGATTGACATTTGAAAATATTCTACACAGGTGGACAATAAAATATACTGTACAACAACATTTCACCACATTTTTACTTCGTTGCCAACACAAGTTTGCACTCAGCTCCTGCAAGCTCTTTTCTTCAGAAGTTGTCAACACTAAAAACCTTTTTTTTTTTGGTCACACGATCTTGAAAAAATCAAGTTTCTCTTTGTACACATTTCACTAATCGCGTTTTCACTTTTCCACATTTTTTAACGTCACAATTTTCATTTTGTAAATGACTGTTCCACCCGATAATTTATACGTTATATTGATAACATAACCCACGTAGATAATTCATTGAGTCAAACATTGAGAAAATGGAATGCCAAGTTTGGTTATCATATTCGATGTATTCTGTGGTATTGAATATATTAAAATTTATAATTAGTTTAGATGTCAAAAGTTAAATTTTGTGCAAGCATAAGAAACACCGGCATATAAAGTATTAAGTACAAAAGTAAGTTTCAAAAGTTGAGTTGAGTTGAGTGAATGAGTTGTCGTCAGGGAAACAATTTACTCAAAAGTTTTCGACTGCGAAACTAAGAATTACCACCAAACAATATAATTAGGTAAAATTGTTTTACTTACGAAAAATTCGAAAAATATTTGGAATTCTAATGTTGTTTTTTAAATACAGTATTTATGAATATAACCTGTATAACTCAATGCCCATTAAGAATGTGCATTGATAAGGTACTGCTGCAAATACCTCGATGGTTGAGCACCTTTTAATGGAGGTGGTATAAATAAGCCAGTCTAGGTAAACCAACGTTACCACTTACACGTAATTCACAAATCAAACATAAACACACACTAACACAAGCGCACATGTGCCGTCCGGCGAACAAAGGCAATAAATTTTTCACATCTCTGCAAAGTTTTCTTCTTGCCGGTAAAAGTTTATACCTCTCACCACTTGTAACTGAGCTTTTACTAGATGTGTGTGGTAATAATTCCGCGTGTGTGAGTGGTTATTTATTGTGCAAGCATGCGATAATATATCTATTATACTTTCGACGTATTTGTATGCCACGGCATTAGGGAAGATCCCCCGTCTTTTTTTCATATTTTATTTCGATAAATATTTTTAAAAAATCTCAAAAAGATTCGTTTTTTACAACTAATATAAAAAAATACTTTATAAACTAAGTAAGAACGTTTGTTAAATGCTCTTATATTGCCATTTTGTTTTGGTTAACTATTTACAGTTATTTATTAATGATTGAATAATGAATATGAAATCCTAATTAATTACTTTATTATTTTGTAATGATAATGATAAAAATTATTATTCATTTTATTGAGCACTCGAAAATTAAATCAATGCTCGGTTTGAGCTTAACGATTTATTTTTTCGTACAGTATTGATAACAAAATACGTATCTTCGATAATCCGTTATGTTACAATTTAACTTTTTAACACAAAGATTATGTTTAGCTGAAAATAGCCTTTGATAAGAATAGTATAATCATTAACGTTTATTTTCACGCGCATAAATATCTAAAAGGTACAATCAGTCATAAGTATTCAATGTTAATAATTTCCTACTCGTATAATACTATTTATTCTATCTTAAGTCTTTAAAGAAACATTAAAAAGAATCGTTTGAGTATTTTGATGATTTATAAATAAGCATCCATCATTTTGTAAGCTCACTGAATTATCCTACGTATGGGTAAGGGCCATATGGGCTTGGGAAATTTCCCGGGAAATAACCGGGGAAAGCAGCCGTCTGCTGGATGGGTACGGATGTAGTCAAATACGTCGTCAGAACTGTGGGCACGACCCGGGTCGAGTACAATGTAGTATACGCCGTCTTTGCTCCAAATGTCAACTTAAGGATTTTACTTTCGGTAGCTGTGACTTCAGTGTGCGTAACTATGGGCGTTGACGTCAGTTGGAATGGATTTTGTTGCTGTTGGAACGGATTCTGCTGCTGTTGGAATGGGTTGATATTTTGAATTGGCAATCCAGGTAAAGTACTGGTTCCCAGTTCATATTCAGTCCTTGTTACAGTAGCCACAGGCCTAGATATCGTACTATGGACTGTGCTATGACCATTAAAGAATGGAACTACATGTGATTCGTATACCGTTTCCACTTTGTAAACAGGCTTTGATGTAGTAATGACATTTGGAATTTGAGCAGCCGCTGCTGGGTTGAACAACCTAAGAATCGCAAGCTGTTGAGCTTGTTCTGGAGTAAGCGATGGAGTTGTCGAGGCAGGAGTTTCAGTAACTTGTTGAGCTTTCGGATTTGACGAATGCGCTTTCTTGTGCCTTGGGTGATTTTCAGGGAAACGAGATTTATCAACTTCAGACAAGTCAAAGTCTGATCCAATGTTTGCAAGATCTAGATCTGGTGGGAATGCTCTTCTTGATTGACCTTCTTCGTCTTGTTCGTTATCATCTCCAAATTCAAGTTCCAAATGCAATTCAGACCCAGCTTCATCCAATCGGCTATTGAATTCGTTTAATGTTTTGCTTGGTACAAATTGATAGACTTCCATCGGCGGGAGTGTTTTGGTTGCAGTCACCAACCGAGTAACATGGTAGGTTTGGATCAGAGTGTAACTTGTTGTGTTGATTCCATTGTATATAACTGGCAAGATGTGTGTTTTGAGCATTTGCTGGGTTGTGCTGAATGTTTCAGTCAATGTTTCTAGGGGTGGCGTTTCATTGTCTCCGGTGAGATATATTGGTGGAAGAGTAGCGATGCTTGAATCCAAAAGGTTGTTATCTTTGTCGAAATGAGAAGTGGTGGCAAGAATGTTCTCCGTCAGAGGCTCCGTGGCTGAAGCGCGAATGGCTGGAAATTCAGTTTGCTCGAAAGACTTTTCAAATGTTGAAGTTACAGTTATGTATCGAGTATTTTTAACAGTTCCAACCTGAAAGTAGAAATAAAATCGTATTATTTATAAATCATTTCATATATATTTTATTGACGAATCATTCATAAATTTAGATAAGATATCTTTAAATTTAAGCAATTATTCACAATTATGTTCTTTTTTTATATAATTGCAGTTTACAGTTAACAGTTTTTTGCAGTGATAAATAAGTCTTCAGTGGTTTTATAATCAATACAGTTTTTACTACGACAAAATTTAAATTTGCTCGATACTTTGATTTACAAAAAGAAATATTTTACATTAGAATATTAAATTAAATACACAAAATTATACTTAATTTTAGAACATATTATTGGATTTAGTTACATAAAAATAACTTATTAATAAATATATTGCAAATAAATTATTCTACACGCCTGGAAAAAAAATCAATAAGTTAATCGTAAGACAGTTCATAATATAATAATCTGCTTAATATGTAGCATGAATTTTATATATTTGGATAAAATAATGAAAACACATTTTATATGAGATTTAATTCCACATAAGATTTTTGAACGAAAATAATTTTAATGAAAAGATATATACCTGGAATGTATAAGGTGACTTAATTGTTGCAATTTCATAATAAATATCTTTCAAGTCAGCGGCTGTTGAAATTTCAACCTTGATAGTCTCCACAGGTAGTGGTTTATCAATAGAATTATCGTTTGAATCCTCATCCAGAAGTGAACCTGGTCCATTGTGTGAGCCAGAAAGCTCAAGATCCAAATTGTCAGACCTGGCTTGGGGGTTAACATCATTATTTTGTGGCTCGTCATGAGTCGATGGTGACAAAGGAGTAGTTGGGCCGTCTTCTTCTCCGTTAAGTTTTCTGATCGTCACTCGTGGCTTGGGTGTCGTTTTGTACTGCCAGCGTCCAGGGGCTCTGTTGAGTTTGAATTTGTAGAGACTTGTAGAAGGTGAGGAGCCATGGTCAACACTGGATGCTTGAACTTTCGGCTTATATCCTCGTCTGGTATAGCCATCTAATGCTGGCGCAACTGTGGGAGTTGCAGTTTTGAAACTACGATTGGATTTTTGACGTCTGTTGGTGAAGGCACTTGCTGGTGATTCGCTGAAAACAGATACGGTGGCCAGCTCAGCTGTATGTGTGGTAGGCCTGCCTTTACGGTTGCTGAAATTAAATGTTTCCAGTTGGGGGTTTAAATTTTTGTTTAGTAAAATGTTTACTGATGGATGTTAAATGGACATTTGACAAAACGATGAGCGCGATTGATAAATGAAAAAAATATTACTAATGTTCTTGGAAATATAAGTCACCAAGGACTAATAATAGCATAATTTATTTATTGTATGCATGAAAAAAAATCTTAAAACAAAATATTCAATAAATCTGACGTTTGTGATGTTTCATGTATGCATGCTCCTTACGACATAACCATAAGGTGTGGGATTTCGAAAAATATTTGCAATTAATACTTATTTTTCAATCTGATTGATAAAAGACATTTTTAAAAAACAACGAATGAATAAACTCCACTGAAAAGACTTCATGTTCTTTACATGGAAAAAAATATGATGTCGGAATACCTAAATTTTATTTCAGCAACAAAATCTATCATGAAATGTCAAATATATATAATGCGATACCTGAAAGTCCGCTGAGGTGCTGGTGGGCGATTTTTGTTTTTCTTGTTGGCAAGTATTCTGCTCGGAGGTGGACTATTTTGGACTTCTTCTTCATCAGCTACGTTTTCCTGTGATTTAAATCTATTCTTGAAACTACCACCTGGGAGAGCTGGTCTTCTGGATGGTCTGATAAGATTAGGACTTGGGCCAAATAAGTTCTCCAAAGGCAGAGCAGTTTCATCATGTAAAGATCCAGCTGGGGTAGGTTCAAGATTGTGTCTGTGATTTTTAGCAATAGCTGGTGCTGCTGTTTTCAATATTCTTAGGGTTGGCGAAGGTGTGATCTTATGTTTGTGGTTTACAGCGTGAATGACATGTGAAGTGCTATGAAGAACTTGAGCATATTTTCCAGAGATAACTGTTCCAATAACACTGGTTTCATGAACTGTAGTTACTCCTTCTTTAACAACTGTTCCACCTAGTTTGGTCACCAATCCAAGTGGATGATCTTCGTCTTCTTTAGGTTTTTGAGCAGCTGCTGCATGCGCTCTTGGTTTTGCATGTTTCGGCTTGTGGCTTTTTGTTGGTCTCAAATTGATTACTTTATATGTTTCTTCGACTACTTCTGAAGGTTGACGAGAAAGAAAATCATATTCAGGTTCTCCAATATTATTGTTTACGACCAAAATTGGTGGTTCATCATCGTCTTCATCAGTAGAAGAAAGAATCTCTACAACACTTGATAAAATTGGCTGTGTTGATACAGAGCTTGGAGAAGGACCTTCAACAACCTCAACGCGGCTTGATAAAATTTGAGGAGCTTGTACCACTATAGAAGGACCACTTCTCACTTCTACTTTGGTAACTATTTCTTTTTTAGTGCTAATTTCAACAGCTTTAGTGCCTTCTTTTACTTCAACTTTTGAATACAAAACCTTCTTTGGTTGTTCAACAATCTTAGATGGACCAACTACGACCTCGACTTTGGAAAAAACTTGTTTTTTCTCAGTCACCGTTGGACCAACAACTATTTCTACTTTGCTTGACATGGGGGGTCCTTGTACTCCTTGAACAACGTTTACTACGCTTTGGAGTGGTTTATTTTGATGGACTTTTGTCGATTCGGTAACAATCTCAATTTTAGACGCAATCTTCACCTCGGATTTAATTTCTTTTTTCTCTACAGTTGGCTTGGAAACTGGCTTAGTAGGCTTAATCTCTATAACTTTTTCCACTTTCTGTACTGGCAAAGGCTTGGTTTCTATCGGTGGTGCAGGAGTGGTTATCGGTTTTACAGCATCTAAAATAATGGAAATATAAAATCAACAATAAATATAATTAAGTGACTTCTTCTTACTTATTAATTAAATATGTATAGATTTAACTATTTAATCGGGAACAAAGCATTGAAAAAGTTTAATAAATTTCCATAAACTTCTTATCATTGTTTTTGTTTATATGCAATATTTAAAGAAGGATTTTAGAAAAAGATATATAATACATTCTTTTATTTGAATCATGACATATTTCTATTACGATATAATAAGTACTGAACGTCGATACAATAGTCATCGTCGATTTACGTTTGTAAGATCGAAAATCCTATTCAAATTATGAACGGTTATAACAAATTAGTGTTGTATAATACCGGGAGATGGTGCTGATTGCGGTGAGAAAACCATAACTGTGTTCCCTATTGTCGTGGTGAAGTCCAGAAATCCGTAGACGGTCTGCGTGATCAGGTCGAGGTTTGGAGCAGCGGAAGTTTGGGCGGCAACGGGTCGAGCGGCCGGATCCACGTAAACCGGACCTTGACCCATAGATGGCGACACTGTGAATAATATCGAAAAATAATTGTTATTATTTTGCGGTTCGAGTCTTTGAATAAGATTTCGAAAGTTGTTTAAAATGATTTGATCACATGTTTCTATTTTTATTTAAGTAGGATCTGTAGCTGATTATTACTTTTAAATTTAAAAAATGAGCCGACTATTTTTATTATACATACATAGATAGAATTAAATGTACAGATAGATATAATACTATTTCAAAATAATGTAAATTCAATACAATGTATTTTAAATTATTTTTAAATATTTGTGAATTAATGTCATGTAAAATGGTCTAAAACTGTGCTTACTCACAAACTTAAATACATACAGTAAAAAGATTTTTTTATTATTACAAGTTTAAATTCAGCTATACCGACACTTCAGTGCGTCCATCTGCCAAAGCAATAAAAATGCATTGTTTACATAAATCACTCTAGATATTGATTAACTTTTGAGAAACATAATTTTATATACGAGAAGGTTACATTATTTTCGTTGGTTATTAAGTTTTTGAGCTCTTTTTTGAATTGTTTTGTTTGAAGACTTTAATATGAAATACAACTTAGTTTTCCTACTGATCAAGAGTGTTCTTAAATAAATTATATGTGACAGATTGACAGATTATATAGTCTGTTCGGCACCTAAGACAATTTTAATATTTTCGATGTTTACGGCGATCACTTTAGTCCACTAGTACAGAATTAAATAATCCACTTGTTTTGCTATAAACTATGACACGTGTTTTGCCTCGTTGAGAAGCATCATCAGTCAGAATTCACAAGTTAGATTATTCCACGTATTGTGCTACAAACTGTGACACGTGTTTTGCCTCTTTCAGAGGCATCCTCAGACAACTACTTTCGCAAATGCTTGCTTAAGTACGAATTCGAAACACGTGTCACAGTTTGTAGCACAGTACGTGGAATAACCAAAGTTATTTTATTTTATATTAAAATGAACTTCCACAAAGTTACCGCCGAATCCATTGAAAGTATGAATATCACAAGGTTTACGAATAAGCAAAAACGTGATACTAATTCTTAGGTTATAAATTATAAAATAAAATCAGGGTTTTTTTATTTTTCTACTGGACGCTAGGAGAGGTACAAAATATTTTATGAGCACCCGAACTTGTAAGTTTTCCCGTTTGACAAACAGTTATATTAAAACAAAAATCTAAGTGTCTAGCAAGAGAGGTTTTCGGCAACAGAATCGGCAATTTTTGGTTAAAAATTAAACAAAAGTTGTCAAGCATTCTTATTTTAGTAATGGAGACATTTATAAATATTTTAATTGAGTATGACACTCAGGGACGTATTGTAGGCATAGGCAAGTAGGCAGTTGCCTAGGGGCCGCAAGTCGTAGGGAGCGGTAAATGATTTCTTACTTATATAATGAAAGTGCATTTTTTTATGATGAGTAGTGAAGGTAACAGTTCTTTTTCCATAATTCTTGAACAATACTATAGACTTTTGGATCATATTTATTCGTGAGGATCTTTCTCAAAAAGGTACCCATATATTATAAATCACATGAAAGCAAAACGGAATTAGTGATAAAACAATTGTTTGGGTACGTATGTAAGTAGGCGATTCGAATTTTTATATTTGTATATGTATTCTTAGAATAAAGTGAAATAATAAAAAAAATGGGCGCTATTTTAGAGTTCTGCCTAGGAACGTCACTAATGACACTTGAACAAACTTTATTAATTTACACATGTATATAATAACACTATTGTTTTTTTCACTACTCACGTCATAATTATAATTTATTCCGCCGAAACTAATACACATTTTTATGACGCTTAAAACCACGCACAGTTTTCATGTATAGATTAACTTTACATACTTATTTACAATACACTAATTAACGCTGGAACTGTTTGAAGTCAGGAAGAATCTGGTTGCGCTTTCATACATTTACTAATATAAAATACTGCGATGTTATTTCATCAAGCGTTATGCTGAAATGTATTTCTACTACAACATTTATTATATTATCTGTCATAGCTTGAATAAAAAAGAATGATCATAGTTCATGTAATCTAAAAAAATCACCGACGCTGGGAATTTACAGCAGGATACTGATTACAGGTAGGTAATTATAATTGGCATTGAAATAAGGATATAGTTTGAAATATTACGTACACGAGTACAATTTAACCTTTTATAGTTTTGGGAACTCCGCCTAGCAACGTTCGCTAGATACTAAAACAAAATTTTATCAAACAAAATAAACAAAAATTGAACTTAAATCACCGGCGCAAAACAAGCGTGCATTAAATTGTTTTATTTCATAACAAGACCAAAAAATTTCGCCTATGAATGCAAAAATTAATAATTTTTACGTCATCCTTGAACTTGTGTTTTTTTTTATTTTCGTTTAAATATTTTACACACCGTTTTTTTGTTTGAAACGGCACAGATTCAATAAGAGCAAAAAGTTTAAATGTGTAATGATTTATTAGAGTTGAGTAATATCTCTATATTGTTAATAAATTGAATTGTACATAGAAATCATCTCACCTTTTGTGAATTGATTGTAAATCTTACTCGTGTTCTGAAGAAGTCACGATTACTTTACTTTGAACGATGCGCTCTTTTTCATCGTTTGTTAGAATGACTCATCCGCAATTAAAATTAATAGCCGTCTGGATTTTATAACTTGAATTGATAATAAAAATGTAATATCTGATCATCATTTTATTATTTATCGTTATTGGCTTAACTACCTCATTTGACACAACCGGACTGCAACATAATTGGTATAAATCATTCTACATCGAAGACAATAATAATCTGCATAGTTACCAATATTAATAAACAAGGTGTTTTATTATTTCTTTTAAATCGTATAAGTAGAACAAGCCTACCAATGAGGATGACACTGGAGGGAGTTTCAATAATGATTAAAAGCATTGCTTTGAATTTCGACATATTCCGTGTGGACGTGAGTGAGTCACACGTCGAGTGCTATTTTATACGTAAGATGTAGATTTTCTCTGAGTTTATTCGGCTGAAAAAAAATCTTTCCAATGTTGTGATTATTTATATTTGAGAACGTTTTGATTTTTTTCACACTGCAAAAGACTTGAATTTAAAATTAGTAATTTATTTATACATATTTTTGATGAATTCATCGGTAACGCACAGTTTATTTATAATATAAAATTTAAATTGGTAATTGAGTAATTTCACAGGTTATGAAACAAATTGTAATATTTGTTACATACAGTTATATGTATATTCATATTATAAAGTATAATAGTGATTTTTAATAAAACTTTGTATTGAAATGCTCCTGCTGATATTTAACATGTACCAATTTGAATAATTACAAAACCATGTAATGACGGAAATAATGAATTGTAGGATTTAAAAAAATATATTTTGGTGAAAATACCTTTGGAGTGCGGTATTTAAGTGTCCAAAATAATTTATTTACTGCTTCTTTATTATTTATTTATAAGACTTTTTATTAAATTAACAGATATTATAAAAAAAACTTTTTAATCACTGCGTGTGAATGTGATAAGATAAATAATGATAGTAAAATTATTAACAGTCTAATGAATTTATTAATGTTTTTTTGGGCATAGCCACAATTATATCATTAAATAAGATTAAATGGGATTTACAAGTATTTTATTATCAAAACGAAATTGTAGTTTTTACGGTGAAATAGCTCAAGGATAAGCTTTAATTTCAATTGACGTTTTTTGGTTAAGTCATCTGACGTTTTATATAAACTGAATGTTCTTTATTATATGTGTTTTTATATAACAAAGAAGTTGACTTTGTTTCGCAAATTAATAATACAATTTCACAAATATTACCGTCTAAAATCTTCAATGATAAACAAAATACGTTTGAAATAAATGAGTTTAGTTGAAGGTTGTGATTCATTTTTTATTAAGCTTTAAGTAAATACAGTCGTAAAGTTAGTTACAACACCCTCTTACTGGCAACGTATGAGAGCAAAGTTTGATATCGTTTCATAATACGCAAGCTTTGATAATTTATTATTCGTATTTTGCATAAGGCAAGAGGAAAATACGTTTAAAAAGTTGAGCAATATTTTCCTGTCGCGGCAGCATCAATGCTTCCAAAAATAAACTTTTCTCAGAAAGTTTTTAAAAAGAACTTCATGAAATTATGAAGTAACAATACTTCATGAAAATAATAAATACTCACAAGAACTTTTATTTTGTTCTCATGTGAAAGTTTTTCGCGTCAAGTAAAAATAGTAAACACGAGGAAATTTTAATTTTAACCATTATTCATTGAAAACAAAATATTTATACAGCTTCTACTGTGCTCCTACTTGTCATTATTATTTATGTATAAAAATACATGTATGTATGTATACAAATACATAATTAATAATGAAATGGTTAGAAAAAGCACCATATATATTTTTTAAATACATGATTAGTTCAGTAAAAAGCAATTAAAGTTTTGTTTACATCAATTAAATATTTGACATATTTTTTCACTGTATAATTATGCCACACATATTTTAAATGACAATGCATCAACGCCTTTTCATAAAAAAAAAATATATTAAATTAATCGCAAAACTGATTGCAGAGAATTATTAATTATACACCTTGTCTTAACTCGGGGTTAAATATCATGACTTTTTACGATCATTAATAATAAATTTTAATAAAACACAAATTAATATTGCCGTTTTAGAAACAAATGGCATCATAAAAAAATATTGTAAACGTAAAGTTTTTTTTGTATACAGTGAGGTCAATGTTGATCTAGCTATTAATTTTAAGTTTAAAATGTTCATATTATATAGGTGCGTGAGTATGACAAAGCTATTGTTTTTTGAATTTTTAAATATATATTAAAATGTCCATGAAAGTATCTTAAAAGACCTTCTTTCAAATTATCGAAAACATTTTATCGTCGGCATAATTTGAACATTCTAACAAGTCATTTTTTTTAGAATTTCATGTTTTGGTAACTTTGGTTAAAAAGTATATCAACGCATCTATTTCATTCATTTAATATCCAAATTTACAAGTGAAAAAGCATAAAAAACAATGTAAAGTATCTCTTCTTATTGATATTTATTATAATATAACGTAAGGAATGATTATTGTTTTCAAAGCATCATGAAGAATTGTAAAATAATCTACAACAACAAAACATGAAAGAGAATTTGTTTCTGTATGTTGAAATATTCAGTTTTTACTGTCTCCTGAACATTTTGGGTAAACTGATGATTTGAAGTTAGAATTAAGATGATGATATTTAGAAATATTATTTAGTTTGATACATCGTTGAAAATATAGCCTAATATATCGATAATTTATCATTTTATATAGTATTATGCTTTGATAGAATTATAATAGGTAGAATAGAACTATTTCATATCAATGATACAACGAATTTTTCAAATGATACGGACAATATATCACCGTACGTCAAAGTTTTTTGCTGTAATATTCAATGTCAGATCTATAGCCTGTGGGTTGAAAAGCGAATCGTGGGTTAAGCTGAACCGTTGTTCATTTTAATTCTTCCCAGCACGTATAAGCGCTTAGAATATAATTACATACAAATATGACATCGTTCATTTGGCTGAATCACGCTTCGAGAAATCACGGATTGTCAATCAGCCTTTAAATGTCTCACAGTTTAGCCTTGACAGCAAGATTCTTCGTGCAATTGTTTTATTTTGTTGATTTTTTGTTTGTTATGTTGTCCATTGGTTCAATGCCAGAGAAATAAAATATTGAATGTTTAATTGCAACGTCTCAGCTGCTCTTTGACTGAGTATGTCTTTGTTTCGCTGAAAGGCCGTGATCTATTAATCTATACAATAATTCATAAACGTTAAATATTTATACAGTATGTAAGCATACGCCAATTTACGATTCTAAGCAAATATTTTTTTAGGGATTTAGTCGTATATTAAAACGGTCTAGTTGGCTTATTGATCCTTAAAATAATGGTAAAAAATATTCAGTTTAATTTTGAACGTTAGAAATTGTTTTCGTTTCTCAGAGGTTAAGCGAAACCCAGACGGAATAACTGTGGCTAAATTTGGAATATCAACCGGTAACCGAAAATTTATAAATTTTACACAAAAAGGTGTTTTTTTTAACTAAGCTCGAAAAAGGAATTCATTCAGTGCAGTTAGTAAATAGTAATATATGGTCAATATCTTTCCTGTTATTCTAATACAATTTTCTGAAATCTTTCAGTTCTCTAAATCAGCATTTCTGGACCGGGGTTCACTTGAAACGAACGACAACAAGTCAAAACACTATAATGCACAGGCCCTATAAAAGATGAATGAGATAAAACTCTATTTTTTTTATCACTGACGACTTTTTGAACATATTTTTTATAATGTTCAGATATTGAACAATTATTGACTTAAAACAAAATTTACCAAATAGTGTCGCTTAAGTTCTTTGGCCGATTATGGGTCGATATGTTAACATCAAAATTTACTTATACCGATTTCTGAACACGTAGTCTTTCTCAACGTAAAGTATTTGGACTTTTCTTTACGTATGTTTTACGAAAACTAGTAAAGATATAAGTTAAGGATGATGAATACTAATGTCAATGAATTTTTGAATAATAATTTATAAATCTATTAGAAAATCAGTGAATTGGAATCCGCGACTGTTAGGAAAAAAAGTATACGACAACAGAGCTGAATGACCAACAATGAATTTTTTATTTAACCTATTCGTTACCTATTCCGTATATAAACATGATGAATAGTTGGATCCTATACGTTTGTCAAGTATATACTAAACATCATCCGATATTTGACATGTATATAAATAAATATTAACAACAGATTAAAATAACAAAGTATTTTAGCTCTACAGTTTTTAATAATTTTATTCGTTGATAGCTATTTCGGCTTACGCCATCGTCAGAACTATCATAGTTCTGACGATGGCGTAAGCCGAAATAGCTATCAACGAATAAAATTATTAAAAACTGTAGAGCTAAAATACTTTGTTATTTTAATCTGTTATAAATGGAGTTCTACCAAGTAAATGCCAAATCAATTAATAAATAAATATTCAAACAAAACTGTATTCTATTTTCATGATATGCGGCAAGAAAAAGGTTAAGATAATTTTCTCCTATTACTACGTATCACATTTAAATCCGTTGGGAAAGAGTCTTTGAAATTTTAATCTTAAATTTATACGAAATCAAATTGAATTTATGCTCAGCCTGTATGTGAAATGTAAAAAAAATGATTTGAATTTTTAATCCCAGCATTTGAATTGATTAACTTTGGCCTTTAAGCAAGACTTAAATTCCGCCTATTGTTTTTTTTTTAATATTCACATTGTAATTAGATGAACAATATGCTTATATTGTAGGCACTTGATATTATTTTACAAGTGGGCAGAATTAATCATGATTGATATTATTAACATATCACGAACAGGAATATTATTAACTCAAACGACTTTGGTATTTTACTTTACTAATTTTAAGTAAATTAAAATAAGTTTAACTACATATGCCTGCCAGGTTTTTATTGAAATTTTATTACAAAATGAGGCATCGGTATAAAAACACCATTAAATTGCTATTGAATAACATTGTTATTAAGGCGTCCAGTCCAAGACCCTTTTTTTAATTCCGGGATTTTGAAATTTACAATTTATCCATGGATTGAACATTCACCCTTAAATCATAAAAAATTGAGTCGAAATTTCAAAAAAAATTGTTCGCCGATTTTTAAATCCTAACAATTAACGTCATTCTTAACCCTTTGCCCGCGTCGCCAAATTTAGCGAACATACCCTGTCCTGTACGCGGCTGCTTTTTTACGGATTTTGTTATCGCGTTTTTGACTGTAAATATAGGTTGTAATATTTTTTGAACTAATCAAATATTTTAATTACCACCCAAAGTAACTTTTTCAATAATAAAATACAATCTCTTTCTTGTATTTTCGGTTTAATTCAACAATAGTCATTCTTCATACAACTGCGGCGTGACGTCGCCATATTGTAAAATACCACCACGCGCGACCGAGAACACTGCGCCACCACCATACCATGCTTATAATATTAAATTCTCTTAAAACAATTTCAATTTCACTCGCTCTCGATCGCTTATTTACATTATCTCAAATAATATAATGATATATGCATATTTTGTAAATACGTGGCGCACAGTTCTTACGAGAAACGCCATGAATCAACGGCGGCCATCTTACATTGGTGACGTATGTTCACGGCGTCTTCCATAAATAAATTATTTTAGCCTATATTGAATCTTTTTTGACGAATGTCATTTATTGAATTTGGTAAAGTATAGATTTAGTAATATTTTCAACCAAGTTATACAATTTTAACACAATAGATAGCTTTTATATAGGTTTTGAAATTTCCATGTCATCTATACGTGTCACGAGCGCTGAGGGCATGTTTGCTAGGACTTGCATAGCGGTTATACGCAGTGGAAAGGTTAAAATTACTTGTGAGACTTTTTTTTAATATCTGGCTGCCAAATTTAAAAACTCAGAAATCTCGATTCCAAGATCCGGGGATAATTTAGTAAAATCTCGGGATTTCTGGATCGGAGGCCCTAATTGTAATCTTTTGTTTCCTTCTTTATAAACAGTCTACACGTGTTATATAATATGACAAAAACATCTCCGTCAGGATCCCGTATTAACTACCAAAATATTCTTTACTTTGTAAGTGAAACTATCATATATAAGATCAGATACAAAATATACAATTTGATTGGTTTTTGGGCAGTTTCTATTAGTGCTAGAATCACAACACTTTACTAAGGCAAGCAAGAGTAGTGCTATCCAAATCAATATCTTCCTAGAATATCTAACTATCACGATGATTGTGCAGACCGTTCAACTGGGTATAAATAGGAACACAGAAGAAGTTAGCTCTGTCAAATTATCGTCAAGTGCCAAATGGGAAAAAAATTCAAGACTTAGTTATAAGTTACAATGAGCTAAAGTGTGACTGTTATTTGTTAAATAAGTACAGTGTATTTAGTAGTACAATGCAAAGCTTCATCAGGTATGCCCAAACTTTGGACCTATTGAAGGTTTCGTGTGGCTCTTTCAATGTTTTTAAATTTATATACATTTTGTTTTTTGTTATTGGCAAAATAGATTTTTAAAAAATATAATAAAAATAAATGGTTAAAGGATTTAAAAAAATAATAAAATGATGTTATTTATGAAGTATTTGTTAATTATTAATATAATTTAATATTGTTATTAGGGTAAAATATATTTATGTGTGGCCCACAGTAAACAGTACAAAATATCTTGTATTAAAATAAAATAGCAAAATAATTTTAAAAATTAATATATTATTTTAATTGTGAGAATTTGTATTATTATAAATATAAGAATACCATATTATTATTAGGGCTTAAAATATTTATTTGTGGCCCATCAGAGACCTGCATTATTAAATTTGGCCCACTAAGTGATTTCAGTTGGGCATCCCTGATCTAAATGAACCTACATACATGTGACGACGTAAATTTCTTGAATGGAATGTAATTCATGATAATAGCAATCGAATCACAATTATTTGAATAATATTTTTTTTCATTTCTCACTTATAGAAAATACCGTGATTAATTTATATTTGATAGTTTATATACATTTTATATGACCGCCAACAGCGTTTATATGTGAGGAGCAAACATTCAAAAAGTGTTTTGTCACAAATTTTGAAAAATGGCGTTTTATATCAATTCTGATAGCCTATAATAAAACCTATGAATGGAAATAAAAATTAGTGTTGAAAAATGTTTTTTTCATAATAAAATGAAATTATAAAGTTGACACATTCATACAAACCGTCACTTTTGCAACACTTAAATCATCATTTTCCAAGTTTTGTAGTTGTGTGACAAAACACGTTTTGAATGTTTGCTCCTCATGTATGTCATATTAGAACGAATTCAAAACATTGCTTTAAGTCTATTTCCGCTCCCAATGTCAAGCATATGGCTCTCAATGGAAGTATCTCAAAATATTATTTTTTCTATGAGAGCTGTTTGTTACTGTAATGGAAAGGCTAAAACAAGACAATTTTTTTAGCTAATTGCTCTTGTTACGCTTTGTTATTTTAGGGTTAGAAGAGCGAGGGGTAATTTATAAAAAATACAAACATCCACTTTCAAACACATAAAATGCTGTTTGAACTAAGATTCAAACTCACGAGATCCGAGAAGACAGCAAACGACATTGGTCACTGCACTTCAGACCCGAAAGAACATGTTATATTATAAAAAAATACTGGTTGTAGGTTAATTGATCGCGGTATAGTGTTTCTTTGATAATTATAAAAGCTTCAATATGAAAATATTATGTACAGACATAAATAAATGTCTTATTTTTTGTAAAGTTAATATTTTGAAATTTAGCGCACATATGAAATTAATATTATTATTAATTACATTTGAAATGAATCACTGCATAACGCGGATAACATTTCCTGATCAAGAATATTGGATTACCTTTGATCAGTCGATGATTAAAAAGCACGTCATACTTTTAACAGGTTTGAAATAAAATCACGGCAGAGCCTTCGGGAGCTTAACTAGATTACCAGCCTGTAAAATGAAGCTAATATCATTTTATAGATCCCCTAATTGCTCGAACATGGTTGTGCCGCTATATGAAGTAAGCTTTCAAAGGAAAGTTTATTGATATTACAGAGCTTTTAGGGCTCGCATTGTTAATACTTCCGGACAATGTATCGCTGTTTACATATGCCTTTTATTATTTGCCTTGAAGCCGGTATGTTATATCATATTTTAACATAATGCTTTGTGTTCTGTGGAATTATTATTTTAAGAATTTTGGGATTTTTCACATGCAGTAATTTTTTTCTAATATTACAATGCAAATCGAGTTATCAAGGAAATATTTGTTGACATGTCTTTAATGATATAATTTCATAAGTTAGCGCCAAATCCCTTAAATATAAATATTATTATAAAAATAATAAAAGATTTTTAGTACTTTTTCCACATAAAATGTATTAGATCAGGACCGGTTTCGCTTGATAATTATCAGTTGGTAATGCTCGCGATGAGCAAAACCGGTCCTGATCTAATAAATTTTATGTGGAAAAAGTACTAAAAATCTTTTATTATTTTTATTATAATGCCTTTCTACCAAGTATTGCCAGTAAACACCTTAAAAGTGATAAATATTATTGCTGACATCGTATTAATTTAATGATTTTATTGATTATTTGAGGTGAATAAAACAAAGATACATAGAAAACAAATTATATTAAATAAAAACATCCAATGCATTACAGAATAAATAGGCTTGAAATTCATATTCTTCCCAATTAAAACATATTTTCACTCCAACATAATTTAAATATTCGTCAGGAACAGAAAACATAAATAAATCACTATTCTGAATATTGTTTTATACACCAGATAAAGATGACATATGCAATGAAATATAATTCAAACAGAATATTATTTATTTTAATTAAAAATATTAAATCAGCAATCCTACAAAGCGTAATCTATAAATGACGCCTTTTTTAGTTTCGGATTACACAAGTAGCATGTATAATTTGAAAGGCTTGAGCCATTTTTTAAAAATGCAAAATGAAATAATAATGCACGTTGTGATCCACATAACGCAACGCAATAGTAGAGCTTTAGCAAGTGTAAGAGTGCTTTGAATTAAAGCTGCTATTTAAAAAGCTCGCTTGCTCCACGCATCACCGGAACTGCGCTTGGAAAATAATGAAAACGCATAGGGGCATACCAGGTAAGGAATATTAAACAGTACAATATCCACAATAATGGATGAATGGACATATGAAAATACATAAAATATCTGCATAACTAAAATCTACACATAGATCGTTTTCGTGTTTAATGGACGTGTCTTTTAAAATCGCGATTTCATTTTTAAAAAAATCAGTAACCTCCAAGCATCAGCTACGCTTAATTTAACTTTTTTTTTTTTTTTTTTAATCTATATCCGCTCCCTATACGGAGCATATGGTCACCACGAAGCTCCTCCACAATTCTCTATCTCCAGCCAGTCTCCTTTAATTCAACTTACATGCATCTTTAATCTATGTATTCAAATCTTTGCAGGTAATTTTGTTTTTAAAAACCTTTAAAATATTGTAAAGGTATCTTGAATTCAATATTTTTGTCTTTCTTTTGGTATGAAGCACTTTGAAGCCAAAGAAAGTCAATATTCAATAAAGACTTCAATAGTAAGAGTCAAAAATATGGCTGGATATGTTATGAAAAAGTTAAGAGAGCAGTTCTATAGAACGTTAAATAATCAGGCTCTGAAATCACTGGATTATCACTGGATTAGACTGATTTTCAAATATTATTTTAGATTATCTTAAAAAAAAAAACTTTCGTACAATGAAATTTTGTATTTCAATAGTCCTCTATTCCAGTGGTTCCCAACCTTTTTCATGCCACGGACCCCTAAATCTAAAAAAAATAAACTGCGGATCCCCAAAAAATCATACTTTATCACAAAAAAAATTGAAAGAATGAACATTTTCGCGGACCCCAGGTTGGGAAGCACTGCTCTATTATACAATTAAGTGATTAAACACATTCGTCGGATGATAGATAATATATTTCGTAACAAAATCAACGTACAAATCTTAAATATAATAATTATGAACACCAATTGAAATAGGACAACACAATAAAAAAACTAAAAAAAAATAAAAAAACAATTGAGTAACATGGTAAATTCAATTTCCTTTAGAGAACAATTAGATTTAAAAAATATCATTTTTTTAAGCTTGCTGTATTTGATTTGTTACGTTTGATGTACTGTTGTATATAGTGGCAGAATGAAGAATTCCATTTATCCAGAATGCATAACTGAACAAAAAGCTCTCCACAGCATCGAACCACCGCCATGCCACTACACTAACAGGTACCTTTATACAAATAATTTCGGAGATTTTTTTCTGCACGTTTGCTCTTTTGAAAACAAACATTATTTTACATTTATGAATAGCTCTGTATAAAGTTTTTAATATATGCAAAATTTATCAAAAGGTATCCATGTACATATTATGTAGATTATGTCTTTGAAATATTTTTACGTTAATTTTTTTTTCGTATGCAAACTTCATTATCACTAAATATTGTCGTCATATTGAAAAACATCTTGAAAGCAAGAAATGCTTTGAATTATTATATTTGGTTAACGTTTTTCATTAAATTTATTGTTCTCACTTCGAATTATATACATTTTTGAGTTGATAAATAACAAATGCATGTTTCCCAACGCAATTCATCTAATTTTAGGTCCAATATATCTAATTTAGCTGTAGTAGAAGCTGCCATGTCGAGGCTTTGCTTTACTTGATTTAACGGTATAAGGCTCAAATTTCTGAGTAAACACCATCCAAAAATTCATCCGTGATTGATGTGTATTCAAAAGCAATGAATTTAAAGACCATTTTTTTTCATTCATATTATCTGCTACTGGAAACATGGCGTAGAAAGAAAGTTATGAGCCTATATATAATCTTTTCCTCATTTGATTATTTTTTATCAAACCTCTTTCATAAAAGACACCTTACAACCTCAGTTTCAAATAATTATTCATGTTGAATTTATGTCCAAGCACTCTGTATTGGAACTGAACACGGTTTTATATAACGTAACACTTACAATAAATATTGTTACCAGAATCATATTGAATATTAAAACAACAAAAAGTTACTTCAATAAACACATGAGAGTTTCATTGTATCATAAGCTCTGATTCATAATAAGGTCAATTTATAAAAAAATCGTAAAAATGATTACGTTTCGTATGGTTGGTATCATGCAATTTTTTTACTATGCGAAGGACATTTTCGTGGCGTAAAATTTGCGTCCCGCGTTTTATACCTCCCTCATAATATTCTTTTACGAGATCGTAAACGGAATGCTTTTACTTTTTCTTACTATTGTTGCACTATGTACCGAGAAGAGTCATATTTTAAAAATACTCACATGGATGGTGATGTAATAAAAGCATCTAGGTATGTGATTCGCGGAAGTTGTAAACAAATTCTTATAAGAAAAAAACGCTAGATAATATTACAAAAGGAACAATGTTGAAAATATACTGCGTCACTTTGTTGTACTATGATGCAATAATATTTTTTTATATCAATTCACGATAATTATTATTTTGTTTCTTAGATTTCTGTTATTTTTATATCTTCGCAGCATATGGCCACCACATAGTTCCTCCGAGATTTGATACTTCTCGCCAATCTTCTTGCTGCTTCTCATGTCATCCCAAAGTCCCGTAGCTTCACCAAAGCCTTCTACGATGGTGAGATCCATCTGTGATGAATTCAAAGGCAGTGACTGTTGCATACAAGTCGGTGATATTACTACCGAATCGTTTAGGTTTAGGGTCTCAATCAGGGTCAGACAATGGTGCGTCTTAGCTCCATTCCTCTTCATCATTTTTCAAACTTACGTAAGTATTATTTTCGATGGATTTGATGGAAACTTTGAGGAAGTTCATTTTTTATATAATATAATATTAAATTTGATTTAAATGTTCTCGATTTTATGTTATTCAAGCTTTCATTATACAGTAAAAAAAAATCCAAACATACCAATTTACTGACCATTTCATAATCGTATTTTGAATTATTATCATCAACACTGCATGGCTAATAAATTTCATTCACCGTTATATTAAATCAAGGTGTTTGTGTATTTCATACCATATCGGAAACTTTTCTTTCATAGGCTTAGATCAGGGGTGGGGAAAATTTGCGGATTTCCCAAAATTACCATCGTAAGACTTTTATTTTTAGGTCTTTCAAGGATTTTGACATCGAAAATCCCAAGAATTTACGAAATTACAAAAATTTACAAAATAAGAGAATTGGTTAGAAGGCCGGACCAGAGTAGCCAAAAGGCCGCAGGATCCCTACATTTGGCTTAGATTAATACCATTATTTGAAAGTACGCTTAGTTGGGAAAAAAAGTTTTCTTAATCACGAGGAATTAATCATTTGATACTCGATTATTATCTTTGCAAAGCTTTTCTGTGTGCAGTATCAAACTAATAATGAGAAATTACATCAGGAACTCAGCTGGCGCAGAAATTTTTCAATAAGTTTTTGGCTGGCCAAAAGTGAATAAAATACAACGCAGAGGTATAGACAGAATAATGTAATAATGGTAAAATCTCCATTCCGCGAGCGCTTTATCCGTCGCGCCGCGAAGAGCCTCAGGCCTTGGCGGTCTGCCAAAAATATTATTCGGCCTTTCGGGAAAGTTTCCCATCTCGTAGGTAACCAACCACTCTTCATATTGTTATGTTACTTGCTCCAGGCATCATGTCTAGAATCTAATTTTACCCTCGCAAATGAAAAATTATCGAGGGCACAACTTTGAATTAACTATTTCAATTAAATAAATATAATATATAATTGTAATACATTTCATATTTCTTTTTCATTGACAAATATTGAAAATTATACCATTCTTTTGAAGAGTGCACCTAAGATAAAATCAAGAAAGGTTTTTTCACGAGAACTAATTACCATTGAGTTATTTGACAACTTTTTTCTAATAATGTATGAATTTACGGATAAGATGTGGAAATAAATAATTAGATCATTGCTTTTACTACGCGAAAATCACAGCTATTCATATTTTTAAAGAAAGCCAACTTTTAATAACGTTTGCCAACAAAAAATAACGTTTGAAATTACTCAAAAAAATCACGAGAAAACACGCCTAAGTTTCTACATATAAAACTTTTTTTGGAAAATAATATATTTTTTAAGGTAATTTCTGCAAACCTCCACAGAAATTTCGTTGAAATATTTGCTTTGCTACTGGAATATGTGACTGTGCAATTTGCATTGAATTGAAGGAACTGCAAAACATTTCTATTCGTGCATAACGTCCAGCTTCTACCCTGCTCTGGAAGCTCAAATAATATGGACTTATTTACTTGAGTATTAATGAATTGTTACGAAACAAAAAAATTCAGACAAAACGTGAAAACACACCTTTATCGAAAAATAAGTAGTTGTGGAATGAAGTTTTTTTTATTGCTTAGTAATGAATTTGTCCATCGTTTGTATTTTTTAATATTTTTAACCGTGATTCGCTTATAGACATGCGTTTTTCACATGTGATAACAAATCGTATTTTTAGTGGAGCCTGTGTGTCAATTATTTTTTGAAGTTTTATGTATTGTTTTAAATAAATAGTTATGTTGTAAGCACTTAATACACTGCACAAATATAAATGGATTATAATACTTCAGATGGACTTAAAAAGGCTTTTCTGTCAAAAAATAATACAGTGCCAGAACGATATTAGTTTTTACAAAAAGAAAAAACTCATGTTTGTTAACTCTTACAATTATTGTATTTAAAAACGTCCTAAACTATTATATTTTTAAGAAAACACATATTTTTAAGCATTTTAATATGGGAATCATTTGAGACATGCAATTACTTTTAATATAACAACACCTACAAGTACCGACTGTAAAAAAAACATGCTCATGTCTTATTATGTCAACTGTCAATTTTAAATACTCATCTATTTCATTATTTTGTATATCAGTTCTTTAATTATTTAGGAAAACTTTTCAAAAGCTCAGCGCTATATGAGTAGATACAACTGGTTCTCCCTCGCGAGCATTTCATTACTCACGGGAACTATTTATTTTCAGGTCTCGCGTCGTCCAGATTTCGTTACAATGGAGTAGCGGGCCAGCTTTTAAGCTTTGTGTGTTGCCCGAATCGGGGGATAGTTGTGAGCTTTATTGTGTTTTTGTTGCGATCCTGGTGGTCGTTATCCGAAACTCTCTAGTGACGGTTGGATGTGTATTTTTTCCGAATTCATTTCATTAAACTACTTACTTTGTTGTTTGTTTGTGAGTGATCGCTGCACTTAAAGTAGGCTAGTATTTTTTTTTAAATAATAAAGTACGTGTAAATTCTTATCGACGGTACTCGTTGTAACAAATTTATAAACTTAATGATAACTATAACTGTTAAAAATTAATTAATTATTTGAAAAAATATGTCACTATTCAACTGCCAAGCACCAGCAACACCCAAAAACGTCACGATGATAAATGAGTTTTAGTAAACATGAATAATAAAAAAGCAGTCGACAAACTCTGCAGACTGAACAAAGTCGAAACATAAAGGTAAGACATGTATGTTTACTGTACATTCAGGGACGGGAAAAAATGGACGACTCCAAATCTTTTCGGAGTCAAACTCCAAAATCATATTTTAAATTCAGTTGGGACAAAAGTGGTTGTTAACAACACAAACCGTAGTTGGTTGATTAAGCTCTCCTTTTTTTTACCATGTCCGCTCCCAATGTGGAGCATATGGAATCCTAATAGAGTTTATCTCAACAGATGTGTTTCTACGAGAACTGCTTGTTACTCAGTTGCTCAACCTCTCTTTTTACAAAGAGATTATTAATATAAGGATAGGGCTAGGACAGGACTAGAGGTTAGCTTATCGATCTCAGTACGCCCCGTTCATAGGATAAGATGGGTGGGAGGGGGGAATTTAAGACATCACATACATCCATGCCTTCGAACAGAAATTCATAAATCGATTGAAAAGTCCATTTATAAAACTGTCCGTGCCGGGATTTGAACCAGGGACCTCCGTAACCGAAGCCAATGACGTTGACCACTCGACCACACAGGCTTTCCTATGAAGGCTTAATCAATCGCAGCAGAAAAAGCAGTGAGAAGAGAGCGAGTGAGTAGCTAATGACTTACACGTAGCATTATCATTTTAATCTATAAAATAAATGCTTAAGTGACTTTCTTTTGACGCGTTTCACGTTCGAATCGTTTTAAGAATATTATAGTTAATAAAGATGTTTTGTTTGAAATTAATATGTAAAAAATAATGATTTTTTAAACAAGCAAACATAATCTGTATTTTTTTAATCGGATAATAATCCACGCCGCACTTTTTAAATCATTCAATAAATAACAAATCTTTTTTTTTAATAATCATCAGTCACGATATGGAATGAACAATTTCATTTTAAATACAAAATTAATCTGTGTTAAATTAACCATACGACCAGTGAGCTATTATCATTGTCATCGATTCTGGGCCAAATGTAAGCAGAAAACTCCGTGTGTTTACAGTTTACTTTATAGCTACATTTCCGGTGCAATGCGTGTTAATTTTACTGCAATTTTAACATCACGTTCATACTAAATAGTATTGCGTGAGCGATAATTATTACTGTTCTGTTTGTATGCCAGCTTGCCTATACGAGTACACATAGCACTCTTGGGTTCTATAGTTCATATAATATGATGTGTGACCTATATTTGTAATTGCGTTGCATGATTTAGCAAAATATATGCGGACATAAAAGAAATCGATACACTGCAAAAAAATGTAGACACGAAAGTTTTACTTGTATACGTAACTGTCTGTTATAAATATATACCGCACATGTAATATGCGTAGCTTCTTCTGAGATAAAATACATAATATGTAATTGCTTTTCGCATTTTAATGACATGATATGTTACTGTAATTATCTAATGCCTGAAAATCTACACAATCATGGAGGTACATATGTTTGTGTTGAAACTTGCAAATTTCTCTAAAAGAGCTTTTTTATTATATTATAAAAACTATATACATCGAAGTGTAAAATGAGAAACAAATTCTCCTTTTCCACTCAAGTTTATTATTTTTCAAGTGATATTTTTTATTGATATCGATTTATGTGTAACCTGCTGTGGCCCTGTTGGTTAAAGCTTGCTATACCGATCATGCAAGTATATGTTCGATTCCCGGTCAGATCACATTGAATTCAAAGTTGTGATCGAAGACTGGGTGTTTGTGATGTCAATTCACGCTATTTTATCTCATCCTTTGGATCTTTTAATAACCGGGTGTAGCAATATTGATTAGTCTACCACAAGTCCTTGCCTTATCATTCTTTCCCTACTACTCACTTTGAAAAAAGTGAGGTTGAGTAACAAACAGTTCTCGTAGAAAGAAACCAGATAAAAAATGCACTCATTTATTAGTTTAAAACATTTCTTCTTTCTCATTCAATATTTGTTTTGTTATTTTACTTTGTTTTGATCATTGATATTTTATACTGAAAAAGTAATGGAAAATTCATAATTTTTAGAACATTTTTTCTAATTAATATATTTGTACCAATTTAATACTTTGCAATTTTGCAACATCATTGCAATTTTATACAGTTTGCAAAGGAAGTTCTGACGTGAAAATGTTGTAATAAAACGGAAAAGTTGCAACACTTTCACGTGCATCAAAAATGCAATTTTTCACACGGCATTATATAATAATAAAACACGGCAGAAAGATTGCGCAGTGACGTAATAAATATAACACCCTCCAACACGTTACACAACAAACTGTCAGACGACACAACAAGACATACATGATGCATATCCGGAAAGCAAAATAAAAGCCTACGACATCCGGTGACGTGGTAGATTTCCAAACACCTTGTCTACGTCTGCGACTCTTTTTCGCCATGAAAAGTTACTTACTAGAAAATACACTCGCGTGGACTCTGCGATTGTGGGTGTGTTTCAGGAAAGAAAAACTTAATTGAATATTGTTAAGATAAATTGTAAAAATAAAATGAGATTAATGATGCTAGCACATGGTACAAAAGATGCACTGTTCAATCGATACAGAAAATCCTTCTAAGTGGACAACGCAGTGCGATGATAGCCCTAACCAAAGCATACAGATCCTCGTCTACGGATGCATTGCCGGTCTTGGCTGGTATACTTCCGTTGGACCTGCACATTCAAGTTAGAGGCGCAACAGTTATGCTGTACAAAGGTGTTGAGTCCCAGGTGGGAGAAATTCAGTTACTGCCTCCTCATCGACCAGACCCTTACAATTCTAAGGCTCATAGAATAGCAGCGCGCAGCGTGGCGATAGAAGCTGCAATGAAAGTTTGGCAGGCTCGATGGGAGAAATCTTCTAAGGGGAGGCAAACTTTTAAATTCTTTCCGAACGTCAAATGGCGAATGGAGATAACCAAAGTCCTGACTCCTAATTTCTGGACCAGCCAATTCATAACTGGCCACGGTTACTTCGCTGCCAAGCTCTTCCAGCTTGGCCGGTTAGTAAATAGCCCTGAATGTAAATGCGGATATATGATTCAGGATGCTGATCACATCCTTTGGGAATGTCCAGACTTAAATAACGAACGGGAAAAATTGCTCAAGACGATACGACTATCTGTCGGATCTGTCGGCCCCGTCGGTCATGCCGACTTGGTTGCATCGAAGGCAAATTATAGGGCATTTAAAGAATTCTCCGCGTCATTTGGAAAAAAAGTCGAGTTAAATAGGTAAAATCTCATGTTTTCAACTGCACTTAATTATTAATTAACTTTTAATTTCTGCACACTGTAGTGCATGCAACCAAGTCTTGAAGAATTTCTTCTCGGGAATTTTGAACACGACTAACGTTGTTACGCTACGGAATACATCCTATAAAAAGAGTGTGAAGCCGTAGCGGGTGGTGGTGGGTACAACGTTGAGTACCCTAGGGAATGTAAAAAAAAAAAAAAAAAAAAAAATAATGATGTAATATGATTTGTGTATTATTTTTCATTTGCTTAATCCATTTTATACATTCATAAATATGAAAACTAGGGGCCAGTAAATAAACTTAATCCGTAATTTTGAGACAGAGAATAATGATATTAAATTGATAATAAAACATTTTTAGTACTTTTTCCACATAAAATTTATTAGATCAGGACCGGTTTCGCTCACGATGAGCATTGTCAACTGATCTCAACTGTCGCTCATCATGAGCGAAACCGGTCCTGATCTAATAAATTTTATGTGGAAAAAGTACTAAAAATGTTTTATTATTTTTATTATAATGCCATTCCACCAAGTATTGACAGTAAACACCTTAAAAGTGATATTAAATTGATTCAGATATTTAAAGATGACAAGTCACTTATTGAACCTAATTATTTTAATGTCAAAACATCTGACAATAATTACTGAATCTTATATAAGTATTCTTTTTCCACGATAAAAAATGTGACAAAAGAAATACAGTTGAAATCAGTTATTCTTAGGTAGTCTTTCTTAGTAGGAAATACACATTGTTTTACTATCATTTAAGAACATATATTTTACTTTATTAATTCTTTGTTTTTCTGTATACACTTGATATGGTATTCATATTTTTTGTAATTTCAGTTTTTTTCTGCAGGTAATAGATTTAAAATATCTGTCCTGGTAAGGCTTTGGCGCTGGCTAGTGTAGAAAGGCGTAAGGGAGGAGCCTTAAGCCTGGCGTTGACAGTAAGTGGATGTAAATCCGCAAGATAAATTGTAACTCGTGAGCGAACGGTGTTGTCTGACTCGCGACTTATGACTGCCGTCTTGTCTCGTCTTCCTCGAGGAGACGTAAGACTTCTAAGAATGTTCTCCTACTTTTCTTAAAGACATATGAAAACCGAATGGATGTGGATTGCTCCATCAGTTTGAAATAAAAAGTATCCTAAATTGTCACGATACATTGTATGTTTTACTATTCATTTTATCAGCACTATTTTGTTTAAAGTCCCGTTAAATGTTGATTTTTTTTTAAACATCAGAAAATTATATTAAGTTAAAAGTTAGCCAAAAAAAATATTAGAATTAGTGAATACAATAATGAGGCTCTATTGTGTATCTGAAAAAGAAAGCTTGGGCGATTGAGTGACACGCATTTTTCGTAAACAAATTAATTCTAATGACTTGAACTCCATTCCAAACATTCACAAGATAAAACGTGAAAAATTTTCTACTAGGCAACACTACCAAACAGTTTTTAAATATTTTTTCATTCATAACCAAAGATAAAAATAAACATGGTTTTCTACATGAAAAGTTGTCTTTAATTACTTTCGAGACCCACTCGACGATTGTTGTAAAATGTCCACGTGTATTCTGTTAAGGGGTTATTTTAGTTTATAGACGCGTTAGATTATAAGTACCCAGGATGGTTGGGGGTTTGAAAAAATCAGGATGATTGCAACTTTTTTACATTTCCAATATTTACATATAAGACATGTCAAAACTTTCATTATCAAGCATTTTTAGTGACAATATTTGTTTCCACTTTCAATGCGGAGCATATCTCAATAGAAATTCTATCAAAATTGTTTGCTACTCAGTCGCTCTACCTTCTTTTTCAAAGATATTAAGGATACATATATGAGAATGGCTAGAACCATTGAACCTGGATCAGTTGTATGAGAGGAAATTTTCAGATCACACAGCCTTTAGCCTTTTGGCTGCCGTAGAAAAAGAACGTTTGCACACCGGCTGTATTTAATTAGTTACTAGCTGTAAGCCCGTTGACCTCAACGGGGTGATTTTTGTTGCATTTTTAAGTAGTCAGAAAATTTACTGGCGTGAAAAATAAATTACAAACCTATTTATTGAATAATCCAGAAATTCTAAAAGTAAAAGAAATATATCTCGGGGCATATATCGACAGCCCTGCAGTATTTAAATTGTAAATTATTTAATTTTTGGAATGATGTTTAAGTTTTCTAACTATCATTTTTCGTAGTAGCAGAAATATACATCGGGACATATATCGACAGCCCTGCAGTATTTAAATTATAAATTATTTAATTTTTGGAATAATGTTTAAGTTTGCTAACAATCATTTTTCGTAGTAGCAGAAATAGACCTTTTTTATATAAAATATATATTTTATTCAACTAATTTTCAAGTACGCTAACAAATATATTTCGTAGAAGAAGAAAAAGACCCGAGGACATTATTAGTACGAACATATTTGTGATTTGTGATTATTATTTTATCGACTATTAATATATAGATTTTGGAATTTTTAAAATAATCTAATACTCTAATTTTTAGAATAATTTAATATCTATTGAATTATTTTTTCACCCCAGGGGAAATCGGGGACAATCATACAGACGGACGTAACTCGTAACTGGCGTGCTGAGCACAACAAAATTAACGAAAGATTTCGTCTGTGGCAGCCTTCTTGTTAAATAAAAACGCATACATCAATTAAGTTCATTGAAACTGTTCGTACTGGGATTCAAACCAGAGAACTCCACAATCAAAGCCGACGATATACGATATAAAAAAAATGCCTGATATAATCGAGAATTAATTATGAAAATACAAAAATAATCCGTAAAAATAAGTATGTAATACCAAACTATTTGTTCAGAATTAAACGTATTTGGACAGCCAATTTTTAACAGCTTTGTATTATTTTCGCTAATAAAGATACAAGAAGTTATAATTGACCAAACTACTTCAGTAATACGATGTAATTTATGCAGCGATGCAACAAGTTGCAGTCAGAACTCTTGCGTACCTGCAGTTAGCTCCATATCAGGACTTACAAAGTATTCAAAGGGATAAAAAAATGATACATCCAAATTAAATCATCGTTACATTACAAGTATAAAAATAAATAAAGATTTTAACACAGTGAAAACTAACCTTCCGTATTCCGAAAAACAATCGGTATTACTATTAATAACTTTTCCGCTTGTAAACCTTGTACGTTTGCATTACAATATTTTACCAATTTTTCTTATACTTCATATCTTTAGCTACAGGTATAATGGAGCCAAAATTTTTAAAATAATATTCTATTCTGCGATATTCTAATATAAAATAATATGCGATATTCTAATATAAAATATATTCGATATTCTAATATAAAATAATATTCTATTCTTTGTGAAAATTCATTTTGGTTGTTATTGGAAGTTAATATTTTGATACTCCTTATGAAAGCTTTTATATAAACGACAGTTCTGCTAAAATTTAATTATATTTTTCCTATTAGGTTTTGTAACACTAACAAATAATTTATTAATAGATTATGTTTAAATAAACAAATGCACGGTTTACGTTTATTTGTATTTACAATTGGTTACAGTAAAGTAAATACCACATTTACCACAAGAATTTGCTTTAGTACAAATTAACAGACATACTCCAGTTATTAATCATTTTTTACCAGTCTCAGTTTCATTTGATAAATGGGCCGATATTTGGTGTGCCGTGCAGAACAATAGTGTAATAGTAAACAGTATAAATGAGTCGTATGGTATCAAAAGCAGAACTGTTAGCTAGAGCGATTAGTCAAACACTAGCCCTATCTTAGCCTTATTCTACTATCCCTACTAATCTATTTGGAAAAAAGAGGTTGAGCGACTGACTAGCAAAAATTTCTTGTAGAAAAACTCATAGAAGACCATATGCTCCACATATTTGGAGAAGACATGGTCAAAAAAATACACAAGTTCTTCGTTTTTATGTGAGATTACGCGGTAATGTTAAGCTAGTATACGTGCTGCTTATTGATATGTGCTTCACTAATTTAACTATATAAAATGTATGAACTAGCACTAAACTATCTACTGTAACGTTGTCAAAATGTATCAACTATCTTCCATGCTCGGCTAGTGTAAGCTACTCGGGATAATGGTACCAGATCAGCATTATATTTATCGTATGCATTCATAGATGTCAGTAAGCAATATCACTAATGAACTTCGTAAGTTTAGTTTGCTTCTGCTTGTATGTTCATAATGTTGATTCATTACTATTTCCCATATTAATTTCGGTTATTGTTATTAGCGCAATCCCCTCAAAACAATATGCGATGCAAGGATAACAGTGCAATCTCATTGTTTTGTATTCATATTACCAACAAACATATTCAACGTACGAGATTTATATTTTCGTTTGTTGATAATGCTCATTGGCACATCCAAGGGGGGGGGGGTTGGGCTATGGACATTTTTTTCCATTTTTCTCATTTATTAAAATTTGTAAAATGGACTCATTAATTGTTAAGTTTATTATGTTTTATAGAATACATACTTAATTATGTGTTGACTATTTTTATATAGATATATTATATTTAAATCATCTATTTATTAATATATTATTTATGTTTCATTTTTATTTTCAAAGAAAATTTCTGGATCCGCCAATGATAATACTAGTGAGGAGTGAAACAGGAAAAGGCGGTCTTTTTTTATGAAATCCTTGACATCCTGACATCCTTGTCATAAGCTATAGTTTCTTAACCTTCTTGGGCCCGTGGCCCTTTTTGAGACTCTGTCCGTGGCCTCCATACCCGTTTTCTATAAAAGCATATGAGCTTGATACTCGGGGACACAATTATCTCGGGATTGATGGGAACAATGAGAGTGAGAAATTGAAAGATTCCAAAATAATTAAGAATTCTCTGAAAATTTTGAAATAAACAGGAATTTGAGGATTTGTCAAAATGAAAAGGCTTTTTTAGGTCTTCCTGGAATTTCAAAATATTTTCTCACTTAACCCCACAAAATCCCTTATTTATTCTCTGTGGCCCTTTTGTAACATCCTGTGGCCTCTGGTTGAGAAACTAAGTCATAGGCGATACTATTAAATATCATTTCTAGCTAACCAAATTCAAGGGCTTAATGTAAATGGGAAAAATTACAAAACATTGGTTTTGAGAAAAACGTAGAAACAGTTTTTCATAAATAATTTTGCAATCCAGACTTGCTATATTTTACGGTAAAAAACACTGTTATGAGATCAAAGATAATATGCTTTTATAAAAGTATTCTTTGTAAAAAATATAGTACATATACGTAATACAAAACGAATTAAATGGTAAATGGTATAAAAAAACAATGAATAAAAAAAACGTAATATCACTCTTGTCACCCTTAGCCCCCGAATTAAGCTTAAACATAGTTCTGACGACGGCATGAAGCCAAAATAGCTTCGAAATAATTTTACCGACTGTTCAACTTAAAACTTTGTTATTTCGACCTTATAGCGTTGTGTAAAAATACAAAATATTTTAGTATAATAAAGGAAAAAAAAAAGTTTCCAATTACAATTTAATCACAGAAAATTGAATTGCAATAAAAAGCTAATGAATAAAAATTACTTGTTATTTTTTTCTTATTAGAGAAGATTTTTATTGGCTATCTGGATTGGCTATGGATATGTTAATAACTCGATATATTCAGTGAATAAAATAATTGAAAATATCCATTGTTTTTCAGACCGTATTATTTACGGATGATTTATCAAATAGAATAAAATGTTTGCTGGTATAGAGTTGTTGTCACGCATCAGAATGTTTTTGCAACTAAATTTAATACTGTTGAAATAAAAACTCGCTTAACGAGATTGTAGAAATTGGATTGTAAAAGACTTTTTATCTGCACACACATGAAACATTGTAAATAAAATCAAGGGTTCATTTATTATAGCACTGTTTACCTTTACGCGTTGATTATTTGTTTTGTTTTGTTCTAGGTATTAGATTAGTATATTATACATTTATAATAAAATGCTTTTACAGCTAACTATTTTTATCAATTTCACGGCTTATTGAGTTATTTCACGCAATAATTTGGTTATCGTGTAAATATTTCACTTTCAATGTATTTAAAAAAATGTTTTTTACACTTTCATATGAGCCTTTGAGAAGTGAAGTTGTGGTATTTTTTTAGTACAATTAATTTAGGTAGATTTTATAATATTTTTTATGTCTTAATGCATCGTAAAAATAAAGTGAGCCTAGTAAATACATTGATTGAATTGTCATTTACTTGGTAGAGTTATTACTTATTATAATAAGTTTAAACTCATATAGAACTAAATAAGATGTTATTTTTTTATCTTATTAATACATACTACAAAGTGTTTTTTTTTCTTAAAATTAAAATATGCAATCCACAAAAGTTAAGACGTGATTGTAAAGTTGGGTGTGGTTGTTGAAAAAGTTTTATAAAAGTTTTATTTTGCTACTTGGTTCACTTCACTTTTAAAGGGTTCATAAGCTTAAGGTAAATTATATATATATCGACTGGGGAAAGGAAAAATGACGTAACCTACACATAGCAAATTTTACAGGAGGCACAAAAAACGTGTTTTGATGGTTTTATGACATATGCAAATTATTAAATATACACAACTTTGAAGTGCACGAAGACTTATGAACTGGTGTTTAATTGATATAATCTACTATTAATTAAAGAAATTGTTCAGGAAAAACCTTTTTTTCAGTCTTTTTTTCTTGGTTTCAATTTTCACACGCTCATCTTTTTCCAAATTTAAAAGCTAAATTTGGATACCAATTCGGCTTTTGCAGCTTACATCCTTTTGATAGAACGTGTATTAAGTTTAAAACATTGTGATTATTGAAAAAAAGCTGTTTGAAAAAACTGTGGCTTACGTCTTTTTTCCTTTCTACTGTCGATATATTACGTTAATAGCTATTTCAGCTTCAAGCTCTTGCCAGTCTCGCATTTTTTAAGCCTTTTATAATATTTTTTTATTAATAAATGGCATTAAAAATCAAAACACACTTTTCTTGATAGAACAGATAAGTACTCAAATTTTAAATGAAGCATAAAAGCCACGCCATAAACATTTCAAAGTCCTCCAGAAAAAATACACAATTAGAAAAAACTAATATGGACTTACATATAGCGACATGTATTCACTAAGTGGAAACATAGCGCCTGTTATCATTATAATTCTACTTTGAAAAGATAAATCTAATAACGTAAATTTTATTGATCAAGAATGTTTCTAGAACTACTTTCAATTACCTTCCTTCACGCTTTACATTATTATTGTGTTCATTTTTTTGTTCAAACGTGTTCAAATTACATGCAATCCTTTTATAGACGCACACAACTTACTGTATTTCTGACCTTTAAGCTAACATGCAGTAATTGGCCAGGAAAACATACGTAGAAGTTTCAACAGTAAATTTAATTTTCTATACAAGGATATAGTTTTTTGTCAGTAATTGTAAATGAACGACACTCAAAACAAAGAAGGAAGGTGTTTTATTACTAAACTATAGATACAATGTTATATTGTGAAATGAGATCACGAGAATAGAATATAATACTAATATACTTTCAATCTGTTTCCTTTTTTTGTGTGTTGCATTTTTTATAGTGGAATTGAATGAAAATATAAAAATATAACAGATGAATGGCAAGTCCGTATTTGTGTATAACGATGTTGATTGTGGTTACAGTGATTATGGGCTCGAAACCATTTGGTTTTTTATAAAATTATTGTTTACGACGCTTCTCTTCCATAGAAAAAGCGATTAACCAACCATTATCCTAGCCCTATCCGTTTATCCCACTCTCTCTTTGAAAAAAATGAAGTTGAGTAACTGAATAACTGAATCTGCTGATGATATAAGCTTAATAATGATTCTTTATGCTCAACATTGGGAGTGGAAAAGGTAAAAAAAAATAGTGAATCATATTTTGGAATCCTAAATTTTTTAATAACTTTTTTCACTTCACATCGCCGTCATAGTTTATTGAAATTTTTCGTTTATATATGACATACTTCTTTGACTAAATTTACTAAAAACGGTATAACTCTATGATGAATGTTAATGTAGAAAAAAGAGCAAAATATATAAAATTTAATTCAATATTTAAAAAAATGCTCACAAAGTTACCGCCGAATCCATCACAAATATTATAATACTTTTATATATCAAATTTGAACTCTACCAGGTAAATAAATAAGTTATTTAAAATTGTTACTTCAGTACAATAAAATATAAATTCAATAATGACTCCGGGGCTGGCCTTGAAATGGTGATGTAATATTTTCTGCAAATCAAAAAGAACAGAAGAGTATTGTGCACAAAGCTATTTGTAAAACAGAAATTTATTATATTTATAAAAAAGGTTTACGAAATACAACTTTAATTTTAAATACCTTTCGACAATACAATTTAAATACCACCTGTCACGCGCGTCACTGCTCACTAATAAAATAATACCCTACGCTGCCCCTAATGCACTATTTTTGGATTAAGTAAAGCACCAGTGGCGTCACACTGAATCAAAATGAAAATACATGTTTTTTAAATTTATTTATAATGCATTATGTTGCGCATAAAATATTGCACTACTATCTGTGAATCATATGTACTACTAATGAAGTTTATATCAATAAAGGAGTTTCTACGAGAACTGCTTCTTATTCAGTTTTTCAATATCTCTTAGGCTGTACGGATAGATGTATAAGGGCAGAAAAGGACTAGTGATTAGCTAATCGCTTTTGCTATGCCCCATTTTTTAAGATAGGATGAGTGGGAAGGGGAATTGAAGACATCACATACATATTTGCCTTGGAGCAGAAATCCATTAATTGATCAATATATAACAACTGTCCGTACTGGGATTCAAGCCGTTAGTATAATATTAAATATTGTAGAATTACAATTTGCTCATATTATTTAAACCATGTCCGCTCCCAATGTGGAGCGTATTGACTCCTAATGGAGTTTATCTCAACAGCAGTGTTTTCTACGAAAACTGCTTGTTACTCAGTTGCTCAACCTCTCTTTTTCCAAAGAGATTAGGGATAGAAGAATATGGCTAGGACAGGATTAGTGGTAAGCTAATCGCTCTCGATACGCCCCGTTCATATGATAGGATAGGTGAGAAGGGGGAATTCAAGACATCACATTCATCCATGCCTTTGAACAGAAATTCATAAATCGATTGAAAAATCAATTTATAAAACTGTCCATATCGGGATTTGAGCCCGGGCCCTCCGTAGCCGAAGCCAACAACGTTGACCACTCGACCACACAGGCGGCCCAAATCATATTATAGTTCCATTTTTTCAAAACGATTACTTATCAAATTTTTATCTTCGGTAAAGGTCATCAAAATAATTTTTTTCCTTGAGATAATGTAGAGTCATTCGTCCTTCTCTGCCAAACATGATTGGAAGTGATTCGATAATTTGTTGATAAAATTGAAATTGAAAAAATCAAAATAAGTTTACAAACATTATACAAATATATGTATTCTTTATTGTAATAAATTGCAAGTTCTAGAATTTGAAATATTTTGCAGTAAAATGGATACAATGTGATAGAATAAATAAATTATGGCTATCAGAGATTAGATTAGAAGCGCCCATAAAATCCAAAGAAAACTTAGAGGGTAGGTATCTAAAACACTCGCCTAGCAGCTGTAAAAGATAGGCAGCTAGTAGCCCAACAATTCCACACCACGCGAGAATTTGCCGAACTAATCGCCCTCATTTGCCGGCGAATTACAGCGGAATTCCATTCGCGGCGGGCAAATGTAAAGCTCCAGGGGAAAAGCTCCGGGGTGGTGGGGCGTCTTGTGCAATGGCAAAGCTGCCGGCCTCGGCTCGGTTGACCGCAAGGATTCCCGTAAATTGTGTTTAGTGTCTGTCTAGAAACCCAACGATAGCCTCCTTTGAGAGGACATTAGTTCCCCCTGCGGCGCTGAGGCACATTACTCGGTAACTCTATCCCTTGATTGAATCAACGTATCCTATGATGCGTGCGACCTTATTAGTTTTGTTGTTATGTCTTTTGAAGGATTAAGGCATTCATTTCTAGGAAAGTGATTCTGCCTTTTAAGCTGTTATTCTTTTTTTTTATAAGTAATAATACATACATTTTTACTATTCTATTTTATTTTATATAGTAAATAGTATTTCCCGAAATTGTAATGTTTTTTTACACGAACCCATTGCCTATTGGTTTTTTTTAAAGCAAAAAAATTATCAAGAAAAAACAAAATATTCTTTTGTAATTAATTTCCTCTTTTATTTATCAAGATACGGACTGGTTTCACTCATGGCAACCATCGTCAACTGCTCAACGAGCTTTCCATGAAAAAAAATGGTCCTGATCTTCATAAATAAAAGGAATACTGTGTTTTTTCTTGATATATAATGCTTTTCCACAGAGTATTGATGGTGAAAAATCTAAAAGTGAACAAAATGTATTGATTAATTTTGATAAAAATACAATAAAATCATACGTTTCCTTGATATTATTTATTTAATGAACAAACGTGTTAATATATTTTTTAGTTGCTTACTGTTAATCCTCGGTCAACGTTCATCAGATGTTAAAAAAACTTGATACTGTGAATATATTAAAAGTTGTTTGGAAAAATCAGACCGGTTGCGCATTTATTTTTATTTTGATAACTCATTATATAGAAGATAAAACATTGATATTCGTGTAGATTTTTAAATTGTATATGTCAATACAGATGAACTATAAAATATGCACATAAATTTAAATGTATTGATATTTGAAAATGCGATGACCAGTTGAAAGCCACTCTATGTGAAACGTAATATTAAGATGCCGTATGCATCTGACTGTCCAAGCAGGCTTAGCGATATCCTCCATCGCCTTGGGGCGGTGATCCCATGTCACCCCTCATGCCTTAATCCCTCCGTCTTTCTCTCCCGATGCTCGTCCACTGCAGGAGTTTTATTCCTCCCTCTTCTTGAAACAGCCCGCCTTGTGAAAGGGTTTGGAACGCACATTTGTCTTCAGGCAAGACAAATGCCGGCAAACAAAAGCACCGAACGTTTTGTATCTAGGCGAGAACGTTTACATGCAAATGCGGAACGATTTCGTTCTTTTAATACAAATCCCCGCACGTTTGTGAGGAATCTTCAGCAAAAAAACAGTACAGGCGCGAACGTTATTGATATGGATGGCTTAGATTTCAAGACATTTCAGTAAACCGCTTATGTAACGCAATATTCTGATGTTGGAAAAACTTCTGAAATGGTTTTCTTTTCTCCAAAAAAATAGTGTTTTTTATCATCCACGGGAAAAACTGTAAATTCGCTTTGAAGGCTATCACGAAAATGTTTATTTAACAAAAACATGGTAATCTCTTCTCGTCTTGAAAAAATATGCAGATGTTTTAAATCTTATTTGGGCAAAATTCTCTGCTAAAACAAACATTTTATCTATGTTTCGTAATTACATTTATAAATATACGTGATACATGCGAATGTTTTTTTAATTTCAGTATTTCTTAAAATTGGAGTAATTCTATACAAGATGAGGAAATAAAGAAAAATAATAGTATGGTCATTTACTAAGAGAAACTTTTAAAGTAAAAGTATTCAAATTCAATAAACTAAAGATCTAATGCATTACAAATTCAATAGGATCCTTCGTAGACTATTATTAAATTCCAAGTGGCTGTTCTTTGTCATAAAATAGTTCAGACTTATCATATCCTTTATAATACCAATTCATTTAAAGCACAAAGGCGTTTAAGCATTTTTTATATTGTCAATAATGTATTAATTCATATTTTTAAGTGATTTTTTTCTAGTGGCCACTGGCCAGTAAGCAAATAAGCTTATTTGTAATACACTCACAGTGAGTTGGAATAAAATATATGTTATATAATATGTTCCATTTTACTATAATTAATATTTTTGATAGCGCTCTTATTTTGATATAAAATATTGAAGTTACCAAAAAAGCGAGCGAGGCACAATATGATAAAAGGTCGGAAAAAATAACAAAAACACACGTTGAAAATTGCGTGACAAAGTATAATCATTCAAAAAGTTGATTTATTGAATTTTTGTATAACTCAATGAAGTTATTAAATAAATAAATAAATAGTAACTATTTATCACCTTTTTTTCATTAATGTTGTCATCACAGATGAGTTGTCGTTTACAGGTAAGTATCACATTTTCTCTTACTACTTTTACATGCAATGAGATATTAGTTAAATATAAAAATAACAATCATATCGAAAACATCAAAAAATAATGCAGTAACTTATATTAGCTCATTTGGCAGGAGAATATTTTCTAATAATCGGATTTTATAAATTTCTATGAAATCTAAGCTATTTAATTGGTAATTTTGTATGCTTGTATTTTGTATGCTTGAATCATCACCTTGTTTGTTGGGTATATCGTAGATATATCCGACTTGATTTTGTACGCTTCAAAAAGAGTGTCTTCGTTGGAAAAAAGATCGAAACATAAATAATATTCAATTTTATACTATTTTTTCCTTTAAACAAATGACATTTAGATTTTTTCGCAGCTGAATAGCTGCAAAAAAATCTAACGGTACAATATATTCACAGTCTTGTTTATCAAAGCAGTTGATTTTAGGATATTTATCATAAATAAAATCAAAGAATGCTCCATCAATTTACAGTAAAGTTTTGTCTGTAATAACCAGTTTCTATTCATAATATATGTACAAAGCGTCACATTGACTTGATAATTTTATTATTAACATAGAAAATATATTTATTTTCTTGTCGTGTATAAATTATCGCTATATTGTTCTATAAGATATTATGCATTTTCTAATAGCTCAAAAAAGTTTGTCTCCTGTAAATTATTATTTGAACTATGTATAGCAGCATTTAATACCCAATTAAGTGTTTCATCACAAGTTTTTAAATACATTACAAAAAAAAAACACTTTGCTAAGCTCGGTGCCTTTTATCAACTTTATTTTTGTGTACCTTTTAATCAATCAATGATTAACTGTTATATATAATAAACACGATGTTTTAACATAGGTAAAGAAAAAAAAATTACTGCCAAAATAAGTTTAATAATTTAAAAAATCTTTAATAACAGTCTGATCGTTGGTAAACAGTGAGCAATAAATATTTGGCGTAGTTTTGTTAATTATTTCCAAATGGAATATGCATTAACTTCAGCTTTCAATGTGACAGATAGGATACAAACTAAACAAATATGAACCCAATATCTAAATACATTTCGAACAGATAATTGAATCAAAAATATTAATGACAACTGCGTGATCATATTGTGTTTGTATAATAAATGAGCAAAATATCCAAGGCAAGGGTGTGATGTCGGGGGCGTAAGTTGACAAATGAATTACACAGTCATTTAAATTAATTTACCAGGTGAAAGGAATAATATTACCAACACTAAAATATTAAACAACATTATTTCAGTATTCTAGTTGTGTAACCTGACACAGGCGGATGTTAAATTAATAAAAAAACGATAACTCTGACATTAATGTCCGCTAAAAGGGTTTGGCATTCTAAATAATTGCTTTAGATAATTTTATTTTTGGGCTTTAGTAATAATGTCCAATAATGAATCGTAGCAAACCAGATATAACACAATTGAAGTTGTAAATTCAACCCACCTGGTCATTTTGGCGTGTTCTAATCTTAATATCCGCAAAACCTTGGAAAACGCAAGTCAATGTAGATAATAAATGCGCTTAATTGATTTTGTTTAGAATTTATATTTTATTGTATGCCGATTCTTGTTTTTATCTGTTCTATTTAAATAAACCGAATAACACGATTGTTGTATTGTGTTATTTTATAGTTTATTAGTTTATCAATAAACATTTCGTGTAATAAATATTTTGACAAAAGAAAAAATTTAGTTTTTACAAATAATTTTATAAAAAGGTACAATAAATGTACACAAATAGGCACAAATATTTTTTTTGAAATTTAGATTTGTACTGTTAAAAGTATTTTTCTTTCTAAAATTGCGACAATCGAACGCAGATAAATCGACTAACACACAGTTAAATATATCACTTTGATGTATTCAAATCTACATAACGAAGTTGCAATCTAAATTTTAATCAAACAATTTAAAAATTTAATCAAAAGTTCCTCTTCAATATAAAATAAAATCAATGTTAGACTAATATTAAAAGTTTAAGTATTATAATTTTTTTTATATGAAAATTGTATTAAATACATTAGTACTAAATACTGTTGAATATGCCAAATTATTCGTCAAAAAAGATATATGTACATATGTATGCGTGTTTCAGATAAACCATGCAGCTATAATCATGTTACTTTCAATAATCAATATCAATAAGATAGCGTTATGAAAAATCAATAATTTTACTGTAGATAAATGAATTTTACTTTTTTAATTATAATATTTTTCAATTCTGCTACATATTTATTTTATGGTTTTTGATCGAGTACAATTTGCAGCGCAAGATATTTTCTCATTGTAATTGACCAATGAACTTAGGTAAGTCACATAGAAATAGTGTACCGATTTCAAGCTTACAAAGAGACTGCAATGATTGCATTGCGTGGTATAATTGCAACATCATATTCGAGGTTCCCCTGTTTACATATGACACTTCAGATCTTAACTGGGATGTTGATAAACTGGTGATTTATACCAGAACTAGATAAGCTGTTGACAGGATAGATGAAGGTGGACTTGAATCAACATTTGATTCTGCAGTATTTGTATGACGTTATGCAGAAATTACTGCAATACGCAATCTCTTGTAAAACAAATATTCAATAAACTTAAGCACCATACTGAAATTTGATGAATATTTTTCAAATAAAGCGACATAAAAATAAGAAAAAAGGTTTGTTACTTTTCTTTCCAGCTTTGAAAGTAGATTATAAAGGTGACAAGACAAAGTGGTAAAGGAAAAATGACACATACATACAAAATGTTACGCACAAAATTTTGTGAAGATAAGGGTGCTCTATCAGTTTTTTTCTGTATCGTATCTACTGTCACATGTTTCCAGCAAAATTTTACGTTGTCGTATAAGAATATAATCAGTCATGTATTATTAAATTTCGTTGCGTTACGTTTTTGCAATGCATGATTTTTATATGGACACATGTACGAGCAAAAAATTTACATTCACGGGCCATTGGAGAATTTTTGAGTGAATAAATAAAATTAGTTAAGCCTGACAAGCTGTCGTGTTTGGAGAGCAAAAATTGTGAAAATAATGCGAAAAAGCTCGCTCAATATTCAAACGACTGTTTCTCAACGCCGTATTAGCATAACGCTGAACGTACGGAAAAATTGCATCAGTGCAATGCAGGGTGTTGCAATTGCAACGATTTACAGCGGAATGTTTGCATTGGCATTAAAATATGGTCAACGATGAGCAGAGGCTTTCAAATAAAACTCGTGTCTATCTCTAAACACAAAAACATTCTTTATAATGTTTTACTGTTAATCAATTGAAATATACAAGAAATCTGTGCAATATATTATTTCTATTCGGTCGTAACACAGTCATGTGCGCAAATAGCAAAAATAACTTTTTTACATTTAATTTTCATTGGTTTCAATTATTTCCAGCTAAGCTAAGTGATTCTGATAGCAATGTGCTGGAAAAGTTATTTGAAAGTCGTGACTAATACCAATGTGAAGCATATGAACTCGCAATGAAGTTTACTTCAACATATTGTTTTCTACGGGAGCTGTATGTTTCTAGGTAACTAAACTTTTTTTTCAAAAAGAAGAAGTTCAGAAGAATAAAATTGGGCTAGAGCAAGACTCATGCTTACCTAATTGCCTCTGCTACTTCCCCACTGTTTTTATAGTTGGATTATATTGATAAACTATCAAAATACTTGGATTTCCTTGGATTGAAATTCAGGAATATTGGTTTTATAAAAACTACGTTTAAAACGAAATTTATTAAAATTGATATTTATTACAACAAAATCACAAAAATATAGAAAATAAAATTCCCTGCACACTAACCACATAACAATTCAGAGTATGTGGCCAACCTGTACCAAAATGTTTAACCCTTAAATGCATAGTTTTCTACTTTTTATAAAAATACATGGCTTATACTAAAAGTGCACACACAAATTGAAATATTTTGCTAAAGCAAAACTATTTTTACAGTTATTTTATCGTGTATAATCAATAAAAATTTATTAAAAAATACAGTAATATTTTTTTCCTGGCATTTTTTACAGTTAAAAGTGAATTTGAATTTTGCCTAAAAAGGTTTGCAAAAACTCCGGCTCCCATCCTTTGATTGCAGATTAGAACCAGCAACTCCTCATACCACCACAACTTATATTTCGAAAATTGGAAGAATAATTTATATTTTACCAATGGCTATAAAAATCAATGTTAAAATAGACTTCAGTTATACGAAAAAAAATAAACAATGTTAGATTGTTCTTTTTTTATACATTCTGCATTTAAAGAAGTAACGATTCTTTTAAAAAATAAAAAAACCAACGCGAGTAGAGTACGCTAATTGAAAATTGATATACTTAGTACATACCGTATATTCCTGAAACTTAAAGTGACACGTGTCATCCCAAATAAAATAGTACCTGGACTATGTCTTCTTAATTTTTTTAAAGACATATGATCCGTGATGCAGTGCTCAGCGTCGTTGGCTTCCTGACGAATTTCACCAGTTCAAGTCCTATTTGTTTTTAATTTATTCGAAGATGGGTGTTTGTGACATCTAAAAACTCCCTCTGCGATAAGCTTACCGCTAGTCCTATCCTAGCTCTATTCTCTATAATCCTAATATTAAAAACAGAATTTTAAGTAACTTAGTAACAATCAATTCTAGTAGGAAAACCTCCGTTGAGAGTAAATCTTATTGGAAGGCGATATGCATCACATTAAAAGTGGACATGAATATTAAAAAATAAACACAAATTCGAATGGGTGAAGACTTTATGCTCTGGTATATTTGATCTTATAGATAGATGTTTTATGATCAATCTTTTAATATCTTTTTTGATGAAAACCTTTTTGCAACACTCTGTTATGAAATTATTAAAATAAATAAGCTAGTTTATTAAAAGACTGCCTTTGAGAATTCTGCATTCACGTTGCCCCATATAATAGACGTGGACAAGTAGGAAAGAAATGGGTTTACTCTTAGAATAACTCCCAAGTGTTGAATGTTTCTGATGCTTACTCTTGTCTCACATTATTTATCAACGAGCAGTCCATAAATTTACAATAAATCATTTGAAACACGAAGAGTGATTATCCCATCATCATTTACCGGCCATAGGAAATGAATGGAGGCGGAGTACTTTGTGAAATACACTTTTCCAAATTATAGTATGCCGTATTATAACGCACAACACTATCAGTTTTTATTATATTAAATTTATCATAAATTACTACAGATAAAAGCGTATTCTTTGTTAATATAATATAATTACAAATGTTGCCTGTTTAATTTTAGACAAAAAATCAAGTTACAGGAATGAAAATATGGCATGCCTTCTCCTTTCTCAAAAGAGGGGGATATGGCCTGCTAATGGAGTTATCTCAACAGAAAAGTGTTTATACAAAAACTGTTTGTTATTCAGTTGCTCAATTAGCTCTTGACCCTTTCAAAATTTAGATACGCTTTTCATCAATAGAAAAAAATGCGGAGTAATAAACATTGGATCTTTCGTCAGTTTACACAATTTTGGCACCAGTTAATAAGGATGTAAAGAGTAAGAATGGTGATTAGCTAATTTTTCTCGCTTTGCCCCGTTATTTATTGGATAGATTGGAAAGGTGAGAGAACCTTCGAACAGATATCTATACATAGATTGGAACCATACTGTTTATACTGGAACTCGAACCCGTGGGATCTGTCTCGGGAGTTAACAACGTTGACTGCTGCACTGTGGACCTAAATTATAATCATATTTACGTTGAAATTTTATAATATACGACTCCAAATTATCTGAAACTTCTACGCCCTATACAGAAAACAGTGTTGCTTAGATACTGTGATTTATATTTATTAAAAATGTACGATATTTAATATTATCTGTTCAAAAATAAGCAAATTGTTTGTTTACAGTACAATGTACTGAAAGAAATTATTATTACTGTGTCACTCACATTCAATTAAATAATGAATTGTTTATATATCGTAGGAAAAATAACAGTTGAACAATAAATACACGAGAAAATTTTTGTTTAATTTAATTAAAACTAAATTGTATTGCTGAATGTTTTTTGACGTGCCTTTAATGAGAATTTAAATTTTCATGGATACATGTGGGCGGAGAGGTTGTAGGTAAAAATAACTCACAAAATTACTGTTTCATGTTTTTCGTCGTTCGTAATATTTTTGGAAATTTTGACGTGAATACTTCAAGGTATGTATTTATTTCACAATATATTTGAATTTTGACACTGCGCTGACTGATAAACTAAGGGACAATGTAGTAAACGTTGTATATTCAATTATTTAGACAACTAATTCTTCCCTAAAACAGAGGTTAAGTGACGTGAAGACATCCAGTTTCTAAAAGATAACACTTTGAGTGTATATCAATAAAATGTTATTTATTCCGCGTATGTACTTTTAAATATAAAATTTAATTAGATATCTTTGTTATTATGCTTGTTGTGTAACAAACTGTGACACGTCTTTTGCCTCTTTAAGAAGCATCGTCATACAGAATATCGCAAGGTTTACCAATAAACTGATTAACTTACTCTTTGTCGAAATTTGATGTCAACATGTAGTATTGAAAATATACGTGTTTATTGCCCATATTTTACTGTGACACACGTCTGTGTACATTTATTTGAGCAAATTGTCCGCAAACGTAAGTTGTATGTCTTATTTACGTATTCTTACAACTGAACATATTAATTGTGTTTGATCAGTATTCTAAACCGCAAATAATTTTATTTATGTGTGTTTATTCTATTATAATTTTATCTATTTTGTTTGGAGTAGTGACAAGTCAAGCGAGCGGGCGGTTTGCGCCGATTCTGCAGTGATATATGAACGTGCAAAGAGTGTCGTAAATTATACGCGATTGCGTCACGGACCCTTTCGAGTGGGCCTTGCTACGAGCCGGCACACCACTTAAACTTGCCGCTTAGGGCGTGGTGAGCTTTTTCCACAGTGCATTGTGCAGTTACAGGCGGCCAAACTGAAGACAGGTGCCGGAATTTGCTCTTTTCCATCAGTGGTATGCAAAACACTGAATTATCAATAACAATACCTCATCTTTCAACCTAACCTTTATCTTTTCTTCCCCGAGAATAAATTACAGGTAAACAAACATACAAAATAAAAGATATCAAGCAACAAACATCTTTAGATAATATTATGGACGAAACATGCTGTAATTATTAATCAAATTCTAAATTCCACAACAGGGACTTAGTGTGGCAAGTGTGAAACAACAAATCAACGCTTTTGAGAAAAACGTAGAAACAGTTTTTGCCAAAGCATTTTTGTATTTAAACTATATTATATTTAACGGCAACAAATACAGTTGAGAGATCAAAAGCTTACCTTCGTAAAATCTAGTATCTATGTGTAATAAACACTTTTTTTTGTGGTTTGGCCCTGAATTCAAATAATCTAAAAACTTTGTCAAGTTTTTTTATAATATTTGGTCTTGGTTATTAATGTGGAATTTGAATCGTCTAAATTATGCATGTTAATTCACACAAGTTTTGTCACTAACGTTACTAAGTCACTTACTTTGCGTCAGTTCAAGTTCATCCTTGCACTTGCATGCCTGAAGATGATGAAAGGCGAAACCCGGGTCGTTAGTGACAAAACTTGTGTGAATGTACATATTTTGAAAGATTCAAATTGAATATTGAAATTCCACCGAGCTCTTTTAGTCGAAATCTTAAATTATTAATGAAGAGTTAATAATTTTAATATTATATATGTAATTATGGTAACCGGATAAAACAGAACATGAAAAAACATAACATCACAAAACGTAAATATATCTTTAGAAAATACTAGTGTTGATATGTTTTACATTCAATTAGTAATCTCTATGTCGTATTAGATACAATAAATAAAACAGCAATCTTGCATATCAATAACACTTTCAAACTGAAATTGTTGTAAATATACTTATATTCGACGATTATAATAGTCGCCATTGACTAATAAAGTAAAGCGCACGTTATTACACACTGTTTTGAAATTTTTACCTGTTAATATGTAATATTTTTCCAATAAATAGTTAAGGAGAAACAGGTATCATTCAGCTGAAAATTGATTGTGTTCTGAATTGTCTATGTTCTATGTTCTCATGTTCTGTTTTTATCATGATTTGTTTATTCATGGAACCGTAATTATTACACATATGCGTAATATATGTATAAAATAGTAATACATCTTGAAATATAATCATCATGGGTAAAAGATTGCCGTTTGTTTTTGTGACATTTAAATAATAATTGTTCACACTTCCACACAATTTTCATATGAAAAACGAAATAATTTATTCGTTGCAATTAGTTGAATTTATTACAGGTATATTGAAATAACCAAAGATTGCGCAGCTGAGCGGTAGACGTGGCATTTGACCACTTGCGCCGGTTGGGAAATAGTTATTTGAAAGGAGCAAGTACAGAAACGGAACTGGCAAAACTAAAACAACTCGAAAAGAAATACTCGGTTGACATTAATAACGAAAATACCAACCATTAACTGTGTCCATATATTTATTATTTAAGACTGTTATATTTAATAGCCTTGCTTGGTGCGTTTGGAAAAGTGCAATTGATTGAAGTCTTACGCTGTTAGTCGTTACATTACTAAGTGAATGTATGCATTATAAATATATTGTTCAAATAAACAACTTATATCAAAAGGCCTTTGATATTTCTCAATACTTAATTTAAACGTATGCATTCACATGTATTGAATTCTTTACAAAATTTATTGTACTAGAGCTTTTTGATAACATACAATCGCTTCGGATTAACAAGGGTATAAACTAGGACATATTTAATGGTATAGTATTTCAATTAAAAGAACATTGAAATAAATACATTATTATTTAAGCATTGATATAATGCGAATCAAACATACATATGTCCAGAGGCATTTTTATGAAAGCCGTCTTAGGTTATTAATCCAAATATAATTTATATAGTATTAATAATTGTGTCTTTTGTATTTAGTATCAAAAGAAATGTTTGTAAGTAGTACGTTTCCTATTATGAAAAACTATTCCTTCCACAAAGTCATTACGTTGTCAATTGAAATTCAACAATGAATATCATCTACTGTTCTCATTTATTAATCAACTAAAGATTTTTTTGGAAGCAACATACATTCATACAATATATAAAAGTAACAAAATAGGACAACGATAAAAAAAATGTTTTTGTTATTTTCAAGTTGTTATCAATAACCATTTATATTACTATACTTATCATAAAAAATAGTAGGTTTCTACTGAACATTCTCACTAAGCCGATGAACAAATAAACACAACACCAAATAACAGTAGCACAATGGTATCACGAGACTGTCTTCCCAAATCTAAGCGTGCGTTTGATACAGGTAGATTTTTTAATTTCTTGACTACGGTCAAAACATACAATAGACTTTAAACACTTATCAACTCAAATCTTATTTTGCTGACGATTAATTATTGAATCGTTTTTTCACGCTTTAATATTGCTAAACTATATATTGAGATTGAAAATATTATAAATATCTAAATACTTATCAGCTCTTGCAAGCTTCAAACTTTAATAACTTAATAAAACCGCCGCTTGCGTGGTCAAGTGGTCAACGTCGTTGGCTTTGGTTTCGGAGGTCGCTGGTTCGAATCCTAGTACGGACAGTTTTATACATTTATTTTCAATCGATTTATGAATTTCTGTTCGAAGGCATGAATGTAAGTGATGTCTTGAATTCCCCCCTCCCACTCATCCTATTCTATGAACAGGGCGTATCGAGAGCGATTAGCTAACCACTAGTTCTGTCCTAGCCCTATCATTCTATTCCGACTCTTTTTGGAAAAAAGTGAGGTTGAGCAACTGAGTAACAAACAGTTTTCGTAGAAACACTTCTGTTGAGTTAAGCTCCATTAGGAGTCCATATGCTCCACATTGAGAGTGGACATAGTAAAAAAAATGAAAATTCTAAAACTGCTAAAATAATAAATATTGGAATGTTCTAATTATTAATTGATATGATGATAAAATTAAGTTTGTAGTAATTTTTTCAAAGTCAACAAAGAAAAACATCTGAAATGGTATTTTTCCCGAAAATGTATCAAAAAAACATAACGGGGATCTAAAATGAGTCATAACACCACACCACTTTAAAATGTCATCGTAATTTATAAAGGGAGTATATTGCTACTTAAACATCTCTTAAAGAGCAATTTCCTAAAAGTGTATCGAAGTGAATTTCCAGATAATGGTCCCGGCTATTAGATAAACAAATGCAAATTAATATCCTTGCTCTGAAAAGCATTGGGTTTTTAGTGGGGCGATATAATTTACCGTTGGGTTAAATTGCACCTTTAAACAAATGAAGAGCCTTTATTGTCGGTTCGGTAAAACGATTTCCCGAAGAATTTACCATTTCTACAATCTCATTCAGAATTCGCACTCAGTGAATATACGTTTAAATATCTTGAAAACAAATTTGTTTTCTTTTCTAACAACAAAATACTTATCATTTTAAAATCACTTATATTATTCATTTCATTGTCATTATTTCATAAAAACAATAAAATCAATTGACAATAATGGTATATTATATTGAATGGTTAATATAAAAAAAATGATAATAAGAATTACATTCTTGAAATACTACTTTTTCAATAATCCATGACTAAGATTTGAAATAATTAATTTAATCACAATTATATACAGAAAACTGGCCATAACTTAAGTTAGCAGTATTACTGCATCATAGATTAATCAAGTACATCATTATTTACGTTTGATTTTTAAAAAACCATCCTAATATACTTCTTTTTTTACATTTTTACTAAAAAAATAGTTTGTGACACATTTAAAATACCAACAATTTAGTGCGCCAATAAGAACGATTACTTTGAAGTCAGTTGAAAGATTTAAATAATTTTTATTGCGCAGGTTGCTTTCTATAAAATTGTGAAAATAAAAAACGCGAATTTTCCTACAATATGTAAAAAGTCCGAAGTTAACATTCAAACTGTTCATTGGCATTTTTAAGTGAGAAACAGTTGATTATTTTAACGATCTTGTAACTCTTGATAGTTGAAAATGATTTTTAAAAAATAGACTCAATACTTTGTAAATTATGTATGTTATGTTTATTCAATTAAAAATGTGCTTGCTTATAATTAAGTTTGACATATAATTGGAAGCTAATAGTTTCGAAATCAGCTTAGAGTTTATATTCCGTATGCTTTGAAGTTATTCGAGGAGTTAAGTTTATATTTTAACTGTCGTATAATATTTTATCCAATAGATTCTTTTTGACAAGTATGTATATAAACTGGAAAGTAGCACGATCAGAATTTCTTTGAAATCATTCCTATCACAGGAATGACGGATGAGTTATCTGTGAAATTCTCCACATGAAATGCGGAAAACGCTTTCGTCGAATAAGAGAGATTCAATACACATCGCTGTATGAGTTGAACTGTTGCTTCAGCGATCTGCACTAACAAATAGACTGGAACACTTTGTAACGCGACATAAATATTTGCTTTGATCTTTAAAATGCAGTTTTCACTACAGTAGTTCGAAGTATAATTGATTAAATCTTCATCTTTTGTCATTAATTCATAGCTCAAATTTTAGTAGTACATTCATTCATCAAAATAAACAAACAAAAATGTTTTTTTTATTATTTAGGAGACATTATATGATATTTTTTACAAGATTAAATGTCAAGGTTTTTTAATGTAATCAATATGTTTTAAAGTGCTAAGTAAGTGACTTGTCGCAATAGATATCAACTATGTATATATACATTTATAAACCAATGCCAAATGTACACTTTGCATCATTCATGTGACTTGATACATCATTCATTTTTTTTTTTTACCATGTCCGCTCCCAATGTGGAGCATATGGACTCCTAGTGGAGTTTATCTCAACAAAAGTGTTTATACGAGAACTGCCTGTTACTCAGTTGCTCAACCTCTCTTTTTCCAAAGAGAGTAGAAATATAAAGTTTATAATTAGTTATATCAAAGTTACTATCTCACCCCTTTCTTGCGTCCAGTAGAATTGGACAAACTCAGACTTTTATTTCGTAATTCGAAATGTAAATATTAAAATCTAGAATACGCCTGATGATGCTTTTTATATAGCTAAAGCACGTGTCACATTTTGTAACACAACACACAAATTAAATTTTATACTAAAACTATTTTTTCACAAAGCTACCATCGAAGATATAAAAATGTAAACTTTTTTCTTCTTATAGAAAAATATGTGATTCAATTGGTTTTTAATTCAATATAAATAATTCAAGTATTATTTGAAATAAAATTTAAGATATCTCAATGTCAAACATCAATCTTACCAAGGATTAAAACAAAAATAGAGGCATTTTTTTTCTTTAAGTTAAAATTTATGTCTTAATTTCAATTTGGGACATTAATTAAAAACGTGACGAAGTTTTGTTTTAACAATCGCGAGTAATTATTTATTTAGTTTACAATAATAAATCACGATTAGTAAATTAAATAACTCGGCCACACACCTTTTCACGGAGAAATTAATTATAAAAGCTCACGCACAGCACAACAATACGATTGTCAAATATTATCACATTTGGGTTAATTTAAATAAAATTGCGAGGTCATCTCTTACATTACACTATTTTTCCATCTGTCTTTCATGACATACTACTATCGGCAAACATGATATATTTATTTTTTAATAAGAATATAAATAAATGATAAAAGTTAACGCAAAAGACTTCAAGATACCTTTGAGTAGTCAAAACTCAACGTTAAAAATCTAATATATATAAAAAAAAATGATTGTTTGTTTGTATTTTATGCGTTGCCACACCGCTCATCCGATTGAAATAAAACTTTGATAAACTTTTTGCTTGTACTTCCGGAAAGGTTATAGGCACTGTGAAATTATCTTATAGTAAGTTTTATATATAAAAATCAATATTTTTATGTCTACCATACAGTTCATTTTAACAATGTATGCTTGCACTTGCGCAAAGCTTATAGTAAAATTAACATACAGTAGGCGGCGCGTGTGTTGTACCGTAAACAATCGGCGTCAAACGTCAAATACCAAACAGACAGAAAAAGAAAATATAAACCTTAATAAACAAAATTAAAACACAGACACTTTCATTCTTTGAGTGGTATTGCAACGCTTGTCGGGAAATAAGCTAGTAAATAATAAAATTAGTTTTCTAAATTTATTAACTTATTTTTACTCAACTGAAGTGTTTCATTCTAAATCTACTCATGGTGTTGTGAGATTATATAAGTAAGGTCTAGATGATCTTAAGCAACGAAGTTATCAGATGCTGAAATTAAAAGAATGTAGTGGAAGATAGATAGGAGTTAAGACAACAAGTAAAGAAGATCACGAAATATTTCCTTCCCCATTATATCCATATGATGGAGCTGGATAGATAAGATATATGTGCACAAGTACCTTAGAAAAATATATTATAGTACCTTTATGCGTATTTTAACATGCCTAAGAGCTGTTAACCCCCCTTTAGCGAGAAGTTTCCCATAGTGTATTTTTTGTTTACAAAACGCTAAATTTTCAAGGTCAAATTAGAATTTTCATAAATATATTATAATTTAAATACATATTTTATAAACGTTAATTAGAGAAGTGTTTTTGATTAGCTCTTCTTTATTCCCCTGACTTAGCTAGGCGTAGTATGTGACAGGCGAAATGAAACGATGAACGTGACAGAAAAAACGTTTGATTAACTGATTTCGTTCAATTTACAAAACACAATTGAAAGAACATCAAATTTTGTATAAGTGCCTAGTACCCTATAACGTAGTATTCCTATAGTGTAGTACCAATTTCGTGGCTTGAATTTACGGTAGCAAATGACCGCAACACAGAATCAAGTAAAGCTTTCCAATTGAGCAACTTAAATAAATGATTTATTATTTACAGTTTTTGTATTTACTTTAACGTGTTTATATCATTTTTGTTTAGTGTAGTATTACATGAATTATTAATTGATTTGGCATTTACTTGGTAGAACTCCATTTATAACAGATTAAAATAACAAAGTATTTTAGCTCTACAGTTTTTAATAATTTTATTCGTTGATAGCTATTTCGGCTTGCGCCATCGTCAGAACTATGTTTAAACTAATCTTTTGCTCAGCTATATATACTGGCTCTGAAGAGATACACTATGCATCAAGTTATTCACTCTAACATCCTAGGATGTTAGAGTGAATAACTTGATGCATAGTGTATCTCTTCAGAGCCAGTATATATAGCTGAGCAAAAGATTAGTTTAAACATAGTTCTGACGATGGCGCAAGCCGAAATAGCTATCAACGAATAAAATTATTAAAAACTGTAGAGCTAAAATACTTTGTTATTTTAATCTGTTATACATGAATTATCACTATGGTAGAAAAAGAGCATAACTACTTGAGTGGCAATGATTTAACAATTATTTAAATCAATCATTGATTTAAATAATCAATGTACATGTTTTTCAACTAATCAAATTATGAGAATGTCATTTTCTTCTCAATATCACTTTTACATGTCTGCATATATTGTAAGAATTGAAAAACTGTTCAATCGAATCACACTAATATGCATTGAAGTATAACGGAGCAATACCATTATTCACATCCCATAAAAGTTGTAAGTTTTCCTGCATGCATAGTTATTTTATAAATATCAAGATGTAGTCGCTTATAAAACACGTTTGCCATAGATTGTCTAGAAACGAGCATTTGCAATGTTGTCTTCCATCCCATTTACCTAACAATATTATATATCCTCTTTGTCCGAGGAAAATATAGCTTCGGAAAACTCTCGTGGCCATGGGAAAACTTGAGTATATTTGTTGAAGCCGAAATCGAAACTGTTAGGATTTATTTTTGCTAAAATGGGTAATTTTCCGCCTCCGTTCACAATTTTGTCATCGGGCGAATAAAGGCGAGTGTTTTTTTGCCAACGAAGGTCACCTTGTACCTCGATTTGTCGTTATAATATGTCACATTTATTATCGGCAATATTGAGTTTAGTTTTATGTCGTCAAACAAAATTAAATTACTCAGTTATTTATTTTGTAGAAAGACACCTTTACTTTATTTTGAAATATATAATTTATCATTAGAGATGTATTTAATAATACATTATATAATTACTTTTTAGTAGCCTAGTAAAAACTTTCATAAGAAACTTAAATGAGAATATTACCATTTTTGTAAAAATCTGAGGGAATTTAGTGTAACTGTAACCATATTATATTTTATTCTTTTTCAATTGTTTGTCTTGGAATTTATTAAAAACAAACATTAAAAATATAATTTCAATTTTTTTTATGAAATCAAAGCATTGCTTATTAAATTATTTAGTATTATATTAAATTTTTATTTTAGAATAATATTTTTTTGAGATTGAATAAGTGAAATATGTTCAAAAATATTCATTTATTTAAACTATTTTATAAAAGATAACAAATAAATATTTGTTATACAAGTGGTTTAGTTAATTGAAGTAGCATTAACGTTTTATTTTTTTTTTTTAACTAAATTATATCTTTACAAGTTCTATCGTCTACTAATATTTCATACTCTACTGATTCTTTAAGGGTTACTTTTACCGACGAAAGAGCTTACTTTAAAAGCGTGTATTTATAAAATGGCACGCAAAAATAACTAAGGGTCCAAAAGTAGTCATCCAAGCGATGGTGTTTTCCCCTTTGAAGAGGGTGTCTTTGATTAAACATTTAATCTGCCAAAAATTATTGGAGTATGAATTTTATCGAGTAGCGAATAAAGTGTCACTTTTATATATATATATAAATAAGGTTCTTTTGCGGGCGTAATGTTTATTACACGCCGAATTTAACTTGATTCAGTTCGCTTTGTAGGCGTCCATCTGCCTGTGAAGCCCTTTTAAAAAGGGTTGGAAAACTTTCAAGCAGAAATAGGATATTAGAAAATTTATAATTAAGGAATTATCATCTCTGAAATACTCAGTCGCTGAGTCTTATTAGATTTTTTATTCACCTGGACACACTTGTAAAGTTACTGTTAGAAAAATAAAGATAGAACGTAAGTAGTAATACATCTTATGTGTAAATAGATTTTTAGATATGTTAAGCAATAGCTCAAGGAAACGTTGACGTAACTATTAGAAACAATATATCGTTTATTGACTTGGCATTTACTTGGTAGAACTCCATAATAATATGGTAAAAATATCGTGTGTGTCAAAATAATTTTATTACTTTACAAAATACTTTTATTTTATATAACCAAAACAAGCTTCACTCATGACGAGAATTATCAACTGATATTTTTTTTAATATTTCACTGTTATTTATACAAAAAACATATCAAGTTGTCTCAAACAATTTGCAATGAAACAAATTTACAGATAAAAGTACATTTGTTTAACCATGCTCGCTTCCAATGTTGAGCATATGGCCTCCTAATAGAAGTATCTCAACAAAACTTTTTCTACAAAAACTTTGTTACTCATTAGCTCAAATTCACTTTTTCAAAGAGAGTTGTAAGGTAGAATGATAAGGCCAGGACAGGACTAGTGGTTTACTAATCGCTCTCAATGGAAAAAATGCTGTTCTTACTGGGAGTTGAACCCGTGAGATCCGGCACGGAAGCCCACAACGCTAACCGCTGCGCCATAGGACCCAACAAATATGAATAAGTGAAACTAAATTGACAATAAATAATATATTTAGTGGTATTCTATATCAGTAAATTCAGTCAAGATCATAATACATTAAAGTGGAATTAGAATAAATGATTACTTTATTTTGTGAATTAAATGCCTTTTTGCTAACTAAGTTCTGACAGTAGACATACTAAAAGTGAATAAGACTTATATAAGGGTAAATTGCTAATTTTATTTTAAAGATATATTAAAATTTCGTATTGAATACTAATGGATTATTTTTTCGGCAATTATTGTTAAAACAAATATTGCTGGAAGCCCAGTCAAAAGAATAACATCATGTTCAAAAGTGAAGCAACTTTTTTTCCAGGAGATAGGTACAGTATTGAATTAGAAACAGCTTATAATATATTTTAGTTTACCAATAAAACACCGAAAAAGCAATGAAACACTAAAAAAAGTGTACAGAGTTGACAGAAAAGTCTGAAACAAATTTATTTCGCAAAATAATAGCACTGACAGAAAAATGAAATAATGTTGCTTTTAAGAATTTATGTCACTTTTATTTTGTTATTTAAACGTACAATAATAAGTGATTGTAATGAAATCTGTAAAATGCGAAAGATGTTATAAAAATACAAAAGCTTTTACTGTGTGATAATAGTCAAATTTACTCAACATTTGAAGCACTACCAACAAAGAGCATAGTTTATTTTTTAAATAAAAAAGCGTAGACGAGACATATGAATATAGTTTTTGCGCTACTTTTTTTAGTCTATCAGCAAAAAGTGTTGAAAATGAGATGCTCATTTTGTTGTTTATTCATAATAGTAATGAATTGGACTAACGCAATACATTATAAACGTAAAGACACAAAAGAAATGTAATAGCTATTAATTTCGATTATGTTGCTCTGAGTGATTAAGATAGTTTATAAAAAGTATAGGAATAGAGAGAAACTATTTAATAATCAAATGAAAATACTTTTTTACGATAAGCAAACTAAAAAAATATTTTCGTTTTCTAAATAAACATAAAACTAAAAGATTAAAAACGTGCCTAAATGTCAACTTTATCTATTTGATAGGTGACGTCAAAAGCTGTGTTTTTTTCAAAGCCAAAAGCCCTACCTTTGAGGCGCGTTATCGTTTCTGTAAGTTATAAGTATAATAGTTTAATACAGGGGCTTGAAAGCTCTGTAAAATATTGTCTGCTACGGTATGCAACAATGTGGAGGATTTAACAAATAAAAGATATATATTAGAAATCTTGTGTATTTTTTTATGAAAACCTTTAATGGTATATGTATTATTTTTTTTAATAATGTTGTTCAGTTTATTTCGGTATTTATAGGATCCAAAGTGTCACGAGACAATTAAAATTGTATAATTCTCTTGTTCCATATAAATTGAACAACATTTGCCATTTATTCAGGTACCATAGTCTTGTCTGATCGACTTCTTCATAAAGAAAATTATAGACGACTGCTATTGTTACAAATCTGTTATTCTATATAATAATATCATTTTTCGCATACAATTTCGACCAGAAGTCGTTTTTATGTTATGGTGCCTCTCACTGTTTTAAAACGTGACTAAAATTAATAGAAATGTTTATTTAAACAAGTTTTGATAAACTTGTAGATAAATTAATATCTAGAAGTTGATATTATGGACACATCAGTCTTGGTTACGTAGGGCTGATTTTGAAACATTTTTAATTCAATTCCCGCTTCAAATGTAAAGCTTTTGGTTTTTTAATGAAGGCATTTTAACAGAAGTTTTTTAAAAAAATACTGTATATTACTTAGTTGCCCAGTCTCTCGTTTTTAAGGTAACAGGCAACAGTAAGGACAGAAGGATAAGAGTAAACTAGGATAAGACTAGTGGCTTACTAATCGCTCACGCTACGCCCGTTTTTTTATGATAGGAAATAATTTTAAAACATCACAAACACCCATGCCTTCGAATAGTAGTCGATAAATGGATTGAAAAAATACTATTTTTACTGAGACTCGAAGCTTGAGATAACAGAATCCAACGATGTTGACTGCTACTCCACGGAACCAAAAAACTTGAAACCATTTTAGGACTACTAGACAATAAATCAAAAATATTTTTAAGTGGCTTGACTATATAACTGGCGTCTGATTTTTGCTGGCAATTATAATATTGCTCAAGAGTTGACTTTTATTGTATTAATAATTATATAGTGAGACAAAACGTTTTTTATTTATTTTAAATGGCCTCAATCTAAGTGGAGTTGGACTCGTCTATTGTAATGTATCGCTTTCCTCACGCGACCACACTAAATGACAATGACCGATTGTTATATATGTGAAGTAAAGGCTGATACAAATTACCTGCCGTGACTGACTTACGCGATTATTAATTGAATTGTTTTTGTTTGATTAATGTTAAATTTTTGGATAAGAAATAAAATTTAGTGTAACAGAGAAGAGAAGTAAATGTTGTACGTATTTCATATTAAATTGCATGACCGAGACCTGCGACAAATTAAAGTTATGTAAATAGTCCTTAAGATAGTTTGTATAAAGATGCTTCTTAAAGAGACGAAAGACATCACAGTTTACTACCCAAACTGTGGAATAATTAAGTAGTAAATTTAAATTTTATATAAGGAATAAAGATACTTCAAAAATTGTGTTAATTTATATTATATAATTACTGTTTTGAACACAAAAAATATATCGCTGTCTTAACTCATTAATCATGTATTCATTAACATCATATTACGTAAACTTGTTTTATTTTTCAAGCACTTGCGACAATCTAGGATGCAATCTGTTTTTGATAAATTTAATCAAAATGCTAGTGTATGTTCATTTAGTGCTTACAAAGGGGTTTCCACCATCAAATAAATAGCAATACAGTCAACCTCTTCATAGCGTAGTGATTGAGACTACGTAATAGAAAACTAGTCAACCATACAAAATTTGAGGTTAGGTTCTTTCAATTTTATTTTTTGAGTTAATTTTTCATATTCACATTTATTTCATTGAATACGCCTAGCGAAGCCAAGGGACAAACAGCTATTGAGAAATATTTTTTCAATGCTCGTATATAAAATATTTATTTATAATTTAATATATCTATAAAAATTCAAATTTGATCTTAAAAAAAATGTGTTTTTTTAAAAAAACTTCGCTAAATGGGAAACTTTTATAAAACGGACCAAATTTAATAAATAATATGTCTTATATTAAAACGTTATTTGAACACCACAATCGTCAATCACTTCTAATATTTCTATAACGAATTGTTACTATGATAATTAAAGTCGGGTTTTTAAGCAATTTTACTCTTTTACAGATAGATGTACAAGTATTTTCTTAAATGAAAGAAAAAAAATTTAAACGATTTCAAATAAACGTCTTTGAAGAGTCTTCGTTTTAAATATTTTAATATATATATAAACTTTTTTATTGTCTTGTAGCGAGAGTACAATTGAATTGTGGTATGCGGGATGTTTTTGAATAATCATGATAAAGTATTCACATAAATAGTAAGTTCCACATTAATTAATACTCTGCTCTTGTCAGCTTATGCAGCGAGGTACTTAAAATATTGCGGAGAGAGTAATTTATGCATGCAGTTTTGTATGGGTCGAATCAGAACTATTTTGACCAATGGTTCGTAAATTGGGTGCCGCGATGTCAAATGAACGACGTATTTGTTTTAAGCCTACTTATTTAAAAAATATCTGTTTGATTTTGAATTTCAAAAATAGTCAGTTTTTGATTGGATTCACTTATTTTTTTTATATAAAAAACGTTGTCCTTTATTTTTTGCGGATTTTTCTTAACATAAGACACAATATTTAACTAATATTATGTAATCATTTCTATTTTTCATCAAAGATTTTAAATGATTTATTGATCTTAAATTAAATACAAACATTAACTGTTTTATATTTATGGTGGCCTGTAAGGAATAGAAATTGTTATAATAAAGAGAATTCGTTCACGATTTCTTTTTGGGTTTTTACAAAATATTATTATAAGAGAAGAAAATCAGTTTCTAAGAAATTGAACACGAGCCCAGATAATTAAAAAAATAATATGAAATAACTTTTTCTATGGAAGAAATCTGGCAAGAAAAAAATGAAATGATAATATAATTATTATCTGGCCACTTATTAATAGTGTAACCAGTGTATTTCTATCAAAATAGATATATTCTCAGTAATTTTGACTAAGAGATCTATGAGAGTTTCCTGGAGTAATTTTGTAACCATCCTCACGGGCCACGGTTTGAGAAGAGGCAGGTTTAAGTGGAGCTTTATCAAAGTGTTACTGAAAGCTTACGAATGTACAGCAACGAAAACTATTTTGCTGAATAAATTATGTTCACTATTAAGAGCATATAATATATAGCGTTATTTCAAACAATACTTTAAAAGTATTTCTCGTGTCTAAAACTGATGTGAATTGTGGAGGTTCTTTAACGGATAAAGCTTTCATTAAAAATCTATTAGCTCGACAGATATATTGATAATTTTTGTAAATATTTTCAATTTTTTTAAGAAGTAGTAATTTTATGGGTTCTATTATCTCGTCTTTTATAGGGTTGATATTTAAACATAAACTTCTTAATACTTTAAAACGAAGAGTCAAAATATTGTTTGATACTATGATTATATAAGTTGAAAACACGACAAATGAAATTGTTAAAAGAAATATGTTGTTATTATGAACCAATTGTTTATGAGAATTGGTTGTTCGTTTATTGAAAGTGTTTTATACGAGATAAAATGAGAAAATAATCAAGTATTAAAATATTTTAGTGTCGATTTTATCTACTAAAAGGACAGTAGAATCGTGGCAGTTGAACTTAAGTTAGTACACAATCAGGTCACGATTTAAAAATTACATTGTTTACGTTTTTTTTCGAGATTTATCTTCAAATATGTTTTTTATATTTAATAACGCTGCATAATAAAAATGTGCGTAGCCTTAAAGACGCAAATTACGGCTAAGATGTCCTTCCGTAAATTCAGTATTAACCTTCGCGTTTCGGAGCGGGGTGCAATTGTGCCCCTAAATTCTTATTTTACCAACCATTTGTTAAATATCGGTAATATCTAGCTGATATTTATTGTAATCTACAAACATATCCTACTGAATACAATGCAAAAAAAATATCTGAAAAATTGTAGAAAATAAAATAGATATTCACGTTTTTCGTTAACAAATGGTATTTGGGTCACATATACACGTTGCGTTTGAGTGTGTGCGTGTGCCGAGCGCAAACTCCACACACCTGATGTCATCGTACCCTGCGCCCGCGCCGGGAGAACGACGTCGCTTTACGATTAGTTCAGTCTGCTCTCGCCGCTTCTATACGCCTGACGTATCGTCAACGCAATATGACATGGATGATTCAAAAAGACAAATTGTCTCTTAATTTTGACAGGGCATGCTCAAAATCAACATTCGAACTGCTGACATTTATTATTTTAATTTTTACTTCGTTAAATGAGAAAAATTCTGGGGGGTACAATTGTACCCCGCTCCGGAACCCGTGTGATTTTTCAAGATATAGGTACTCGAAGGTTAATGAAATTACAAAGTGAAAAAAACATTTAAGGCATTTTAAATTGCATTATGTGAAGCGTTTATCGTTAAGACTCGCTTAGCCGACAATCCTCCCGGGAGAGCAGCTTCAACAATTTATTCTCCTTTTGAGATGAATAAATAAATTAGAATATCATGAATAAATCAATTAAAACATTATGAATAAACAAATTATAAATAATTTAATTTAACAAATATGAGTAAATATTTTTTCATAGAAAATCTTTTACAAATGAATAAATATTATGAGACCATTGCTTTTTTATAAGAGTAGTAAAAATATTTTTAAAATCATCATGGAATAGCTTAAAACATTTTAGATAAAAAAATAGGCTGAGAATTAAATGAACTTTCAGTGAGATGATTTGCACTTATGTTGTAGATCCCCATAGAACTCTGTTTGGCTACAATATTTTATTTTTGAATTAAAATAAAATATTATATGCACGGATGGTTGTGACAACAAATTTAAAATATAAAAAATATTCATTGAATATGTATTTTATTATATTTTCAACAAAATCAAAAAATAATCTCACTTGTACTAGTGAAAACCATTCGATCCACGAGTGCAATTATTTTATACCCAAAAAAATATTATAAAATGGATAATAGTTTTTAAAGTCATCAATTTAAGAGATTAACTAAAAATGCCTTACAAATAGTTTTCTGAAAATTTGCTATATAAAAAAAATATATGAACCCATTATAATATACTCTTTGTGATTAAATTTATGTATATATAAAATATTCATTATCTAGTGCTTGAAGGTGTTTTATTTAATTTAGAATTTTCATAAACTGTTTTGAGGCAACTACACTTGTATTAATAAAAATAAAATCCATACTTATATCACTTTTATTGTTCATTAATTAATGGAATGGCATAATAATAATAAAAAAAATACTAATTTGTATTATTCCACTTTATTATTTTCAGTTGATAATGCTCGTTATGAGCAAATACGGTCCTGATCATTTAAAATAAAAGTGAAATCGATAGAAATAATCGGTGTTTAATTTTTGAACATAACATTTAATACTAAAAATATTATAAAAATCCCAATCATTTAACGTTAAAATTAATTTGTTTATTCTGGTTTATACCACTTATCCAGCGAACAAATAATAAATTATTGACAATACCGCGATAATAAATTTGGTCTCCAAAGACGGGAGATGACATCAGATTATTGCAGGATTAAGCATTTTAAAATCAAATTATTGTGGCGACAATGTTGAGTCCCTAGACACGTCTCGCGCTATTTAATCCTCGCAAAGTTGTTTCGTCGAAATTTGTAATTAAAATTTGCCTCCAAAATCTGTCCGCCACATCAGTCTTTCCTCTCAATTGGCAAAGTAATTATACTTTGACACTGTGATTACCATAATAATTATCTCATTAACATAAAATATGCCAATTTTCGCTCGTTGATGAACGATAAGACTGGAGGAAATCCATTTATTTTTTTAAATAGTTGCCAAACTCCATGGCTGTAAGTTTAAACTATAGTAAGTTGCCGTGCTTTGGTTTCGCATTAAAAAAATGTTAAACATATTTTAAACGATTCAAGACTTTTGTACAAAGCGCGTATTTTAGTGGTCGGTACTTTCAACACTTTTAACCAAATAAACGTTTTAAAATTTAAATTTGTATGTTTATTTCTTTCTCTGTATTTAAATATATATTTAATCAGTTGAAAATGTTTGACGGACTGGTCTTGATCTTAATAAATCAATAATCATAGAATAAATAAAAACGATTGACGTTTCATGAAAAAAAAAAACAAATGTTTGTTGTTATCCAAACATTTAAATGACTGGAGCTGTTGAAAAGTAAAGCCAGATCGTTAGAGACAAAACTTTAGAACAATTAAAAACATGTATGTGTTGTAGAATAAAAAGTTATTTATTTGTATTACAAGGAAACTACTCAAAAGACATTAAGTATGTATACATGTTTAAAATATTTGATTGAGGAAACGTATTTGCAACAAAAATGTACGAGATTATGATGAAGATAAAGTTCGTCAAATAAATGGCTTTAACCATTTGAATCACTCGAGGGAAATGAACTCATTAATGCCAATCGAAAAAAGGATGTTGACAGGATAAAATAATAAAGTATATATACGTTACGATAAGTTGATTTTAAGAATCACGATTGAAGATAAAATATGTTTTAAAAAATACGTGTGGTAAAGATATACTTCTCGGACACAAAAATAAGAAGAAAGTCTTTGTTGTTTTACTATAACAAAAACAATACTGATAAGTATTACTTAAAATATATTAAACCTTTGATGTTGAATATTACAAAGTCACGCAATTTTTTGTTTAAATATCATTGTTAAAAAAATGGAATCTTAAATATATTCCAGTGGCGATAAAGTACCAAGTAGGATTAATTAAATGTATTGGAAAGGATAATACATATAGTTACGAGAGAAAAATACTTGTATTTCACCGCAGCCTGCCTACTTGATTAATTAGTGCAGCGTATTGAAATAAAAGCTCGGCATACGTATTTCAAAGAGAAATCGGGAAGCTCAGAGGGTCCTCATTCAACATCGCTTTTAGAAATATTTTTCAATTAATGCCGGAATAAAAATTTCCTACTGACAAAACGCATCGCATCGTACGATCGTTTTATTTCAACGCGTAAAAAATATATTAAATTTAATAAAATCTTTCATATTTTAAATGACCGTAGTGCCTTAATTTTGTTTAAACGAATGAAAAATGACACGTTTTTTTAATTATCATTAAATACTTTAAAAAAAACGGTTCATATGAAATTTTCTTTTTTAAAATAAAGAAATTATATGTAGTATTTTAACTAAAGTGTTTTTATTTTAAGAACGTTAAAATTAGAGACTTGTTTTTTATAAAATACATTTTTTATCCCCTTTCTTTTTATTTTATTTCTAAAAAAAATTAAGCATTATTTTGCTTCAATTTTTGAAAATGTGTATTCCAATCCCAAAAATCCTTTGAATTGGAATTAACTTTTCCATTAAAACATCCACTGGCATCTAGCGGCGGTTTTCAGTTATTTTCTCGTGAAACTTTTAATTATGACGGTACATTTCAGGAGATGGAAAAATGAAGTTACTGTTTTTACGTTTAATTATAACTGGGTAAAAGAGTTGTAAAAATTTGCGAATAAATTGAATGTTAAAGAGATTAAAATAATGCTTTGTAAAAACTAATTAACAGATTTGTAACTCTGTATTTATTTATTTAAATAAATATAAAAGACAATATAAAAGGATGCATATTATCTCAAATATTTTTTTAAAAGTCAAATTTTTTTTATAAAAAGAATGTGAATATAAGTATAAAACTAAAGCAAGACCATTGTAAAACTCTATGTCTCTTAAGATTGCATTAGTGAGATTTATTTGCCATTACATATATAAAATATTTTTTATTATTATTTTGATGTATTTTGTTTTGATTATTACAAAAAAAGTATACATATAATTCATATAATCAAAAACGGTTCGTTTTATAGAAAAATGTTTATCACCAAAAGAGTTATATTAAATAAACCTAACTATCATCGCTAGCATTAACTACAGAAATAATTTTTTCAGCCTTTTTAAAAAGACACTTTTCCTTCCAAAAAAATCAGGAATATTAGGGAATAATTTTCTTTTTATTTATTGACTTGGCATTTACTTGGTAAAACTCCATTATAATAGGGTAAATACGTTGCTATTTTTACCCTATAAGAATTAATTTCCAATGAGAAAAAGTGATTTTGAAATAATCGTAAAATCTTCACAATTGAAAAAAAAAAATTCGTAAGCTCCTGAAAAAAAATGTGAAAGTTATAGAAAAACATTGTTTTCTAGCAAGGAGGACGCTTATAAATAATTATAGGAGCTTGATCAGATTTTTAAAAAGCCGATATAAACGTGACATGGGTTGCTCAGACAATAAATACGAGGTTTAAAACAATTTTCAGAAAAACATGATTTAATAAAAATCTAATCTAATAAAAAAAAAAAAATTGCCATGAAGCACCAATTTGTACGGATAATACAAAGAGGGGGACTTCATTTAAATGCAGCTCTTTGCAATCATAGCATTCCCGTGAAACGAATTATACCTGACGAGCATTTCTACCCTCGCGCCACATCAGTCGTCCATCGAGCGCAAGGCCCATCGTTATGTTGCAATATTCATTTCACGAAGCGCAACACTCCTAATATATTCCGTGCTAAAATGCACTCTGCTGGTCAACTTAATTGAGAATTTCAGTGGCAATGACAAAATCGCACGCCAACGTAGAGACAACCAGCTATTTTTTTAGGTTTATAAGCACTGAATAGTTCTTCTTTTTCACAATATTTACGCGAAATATCTAGCAAAAAATGATGAAAATTACAAAAGTTGTATTTTTATTTATTGTTGTATCCAACGAACAAATTCAACACTAATGAAAGCTAATACTACATTTAAAATAACTTAGATTATTCCACGTATTGAATAATACTATAATATACTAATTTAGCAATACGTGGAATAATCTAAGTTATTTAATATTTAATATTAAAATGAACTTCCACAAAGTTACCGCCGAATCCATCGAAAGTACCAATGAAAGCCATTAGTGACCAACACTAATTGCGAACAATTGGTCGGGCACAAGCAGCTAGTAGGAATTGGAAAAAAAAACACTCAGCCTTACGGAATTGTTTATTGGAGATTAGCAATCATTTTAGTTACATTTTAGTTACAATTACAAAAGAATATTCACAGATAGAATTTACATTAACACAATTAATACCCGGCTTGCACAAGAGAATGAAGTAACAGTTAATTTAAGAAAAAAATAATCTTATAATATATGGTTGATATCAATATCTTTTATGTTTACGCAATAAATATAGATTTTCAAATTACGCACCAACTTTTCATCCCAAAATTTTTGTATTAATATTACTCTCTTTGAGAATATCTCAATAAACGTGTTAATAAATATAATTTCAAAAATAAAAAAATGGTTTTTATAAATGAAAGTAGTCTTTCATTTTTAAACCAATTTCCTGTTGCTGAGAAATATAATAACATCAGAGGAAATATAATTTCACCAGTCACTTATAATATATAATTACTTAAAATATTAAGGAAAATAAACCAATATATCAAACAGCGCGTTTGAGTCAATGAACTCAGACATGATATTAAAAATAAACATTAAGCTTTTTATAATGTGCTTTGAAAGTGTGTGACCGAAAAATAAATCATGTTAAAAAGATTGTTTATTTGTTAAAAGGTATTTCAATACACTAGCAAAAGTATTCTTTAAAAGAAAAAAATCAAAGATCTTTCAATAATGATTTTTTTAAATTTTTATTTTTATTTGCATAACAATGTTAAGTGCAAAAGTTACAGTTTTACTATTTTTATATAAGCGTATTATTCAATTTTAGCTTTATAATTGGCTTTCTCTTTATATTTTCTCTTAATTTTACAGTTTATATAAATTGTATTTAAAAAAATTTGAATAGTCATTATAATAATTAAAAACAGATCATTTCAACATTATTGAAAAATTGAACCATTACATTGGTAAGCATGGATCATAAATCAAATGACATTATTTTGTTTTGAATCTAGTTAACTATGTTACTCCACTTGTTGTGTTAGAATTGTTAACACGTGTTACGCCTCTTTAAGAAGTATCATCAGACAAAATGTCACAAGGTTTACGAATAACACGTTTTAAAGAAATGGAATACGTGTCACATTTTTTAACATTAACAGTGGAATAACATTGTTTATACAGTTAAATTTTATATATTAAAAATGAGCAACCTCAAAGTAATAATAGAAAATATTAAGTTGCCTAATATATATTTTTTCTTTTTTAAAATAAGCATACGTTGAGGAGGTATAGTTTAAAAACATTATTTTTACCACAGGTCTTATGGTGATTTTTTATTGGATCTTACTGATTTAGCATAACATTACATTGTTTGATAAATACAACACCCTCTCTGAAATGTTTTCCAACTTCAGCTTTTACTCAATTAGCAATGAAAGCTTAATGGTCATGATTAAATGAAAACAATTAATTAACAATACGCTTTTATGGTTTTTTTATCGCTAAAAGTAGAAACTGCATCCATATTGGTTCAGGATTTAAAGCAATTAATCAATGCGTTTTATATTTTCATTGCGTTGCGGTGCCCTTTTCCAATTTGTTTTTGTTGCTGTTTTTTAATTACTACATCCATCGCTGGCTTTTCAATAAGGATATATTTTATAGCTTCGCTGCGTACGATTGATTGCGTTCTTTCAGTGCAAATTAAAAAGAAATGACATAACGAACACAACGGTGATCAAGAAAAATAAAAACACTCATCGAAGAGAGGAAAAAGTAAAACAATACAATTTATTTTTATTTCTATCTAATCAATTTAAGGGTGTCCATTGTCAATATTTGGTGGAAAGGCATTATACTAATACAAATAAAACTTTTCTTTGTAGTTTATTTCCACTTTATTTAAAAAGGTCAGGACTGGTTTCGATAATGGCAAGCATTCAGAATCAGTTTCGTCAGGGCGTCAGTTGAAAATGCTCGCCATGAGCAAAGTATTGTGTTTTTATAAATTAAAATTCTAGTAAAAATACGTTTTGTAAAATTCAAAATAAGGACCAATGTTAAAAAAATAAATTCATTATTTTGACGTGGTACCTTTACAGAACGAGATTTATTTAAGGTTTCCTCCCTTTCCTCTAATAGAAAAACTCTTGAAAACCGGTTTAAGAGTAAGGCATGCAGTATTAGTTTTTTTTAACTCATTTGTACTATAAAAGTGGCCTTTCCACCAAATATTGACAGTGAACACATTAAAAATGATTATATTTGTTAGTTTTAATATAATTTTTACTATGGTTTAAAAATTTGTTTGACCCTTTAATATGTTGATAAGAAGAGACTTAAAACAACCATTCGTAACTTTAAAAATGCATATTATAAATATATGGGTGCATATAAAAAATGTGGCAATGGTGATTTAATCAAATAAATTAAAATATTAAATATAACTTTGATCATTTCATACAACACAAAAATAGTAATTATTTGTTTATTATGAAACGAACTCATAAGTTAGTTTCTGTTGAAAACAAATGTTAGCAAGAGCTGTATTTGCTTTCTTTGGTGAGTATTTCATAACTATCACCGCTTCTGAATTCCTGTTATATACTTTTGAGAAATAAACATTCCCATCTAATGAAGAAAAGTCTCGGGACACGCTGTACAGAAATATAAAGGCTAGCAGAATTCCGCTCAAATAAAAGGCGGTCTGCGGAACAAAAACAGACAGGAAAATAAAAAAATAAATGAAAATAAAGACGAAAGAAAACAAGTCTCCCCCGTCGACCGCTAATGAGCAGACTCTCGGCTGAATGGAGTTTGAACAACGTCATTGTGACGCCGTAATAATTATATACGAACGAAGATTTTCTATTTTGTCATTATGCACTTATTATTCTTATAGATTTTTGTGTTAAGTATTCGAAATGTTGAATTTCAAAGAATTCAGTACAATGAAAAATAATGGCAGTGCTAATTGCCTAGGATTAAATTCGCAAAGAAATTGTCAAGAATTAACATATTTTAGAAGTTTGTCTCGGTAAAAATATAAGATATTCATGTCAAAAAAATGTCGCCTGCTGTGGCCCAGTTGGTTAGAGCTTGCTCTACCGATACACGCAGGTCTGGGTTTGATTCCCGGTAAGATCACAGTGAATTTGAGTATTATTCAATTCAATAGCAATAGCGATGAGACAAACACTAGTCCTTTTCTAGCCTTCATTCTTTCCTTACTACTCACTTTAAAAAAGTAAGGTTGAGCGACTGAGTAACAAACAGTTCTCGTAGAAAAAACTTCTGTTGAGATACTTCTATTAGGAGGCCGTATGGTCCACATTGGGAGCGGACATGAATAATAAAAAAATCATGACAAAACATAATATATTTAATGTACTGTCTATGCCTAATTCTGGCGTTAGCCAAATTAAGTTATCATATATGCAGTTTTCATTATTCTGTTTAATGAAAAAGGCAATATACAAGAAGATGTATGCATTACCTTATACAGTGTCATCACAGAAAATCCATCATGTGTCCCGAACGCCAATCCGATTGACGTTTCCTATAGCGAATGACAGCAGAGAAGCAGGCACTGCTCATTTAGACAGACGTCCGCCTAATGAAATCGTGTTGAATGTCCGATGAACATCGATAAGTTAAACAAATCACAGGTATTTATTTCAATCTGCGATTTTCTGTTCGTATAAATTTATACATTTGTGAATTGACTATTTTATTGAATTAAGTACAAGTGGCTTTAAAACATGTTTATTTTTAAAGAAAATAATGGAGTAACTGCTATTTAAGGTGCTTGGTATTTAAGCTTATACTATTCATTTTAGTCAACTTATCAAAAAAAAAAATACATCAAGCACTTCATATATCAAAATAATTTGAATATTTAAATTGATTTTGAACACTTTTAAAACCACTGTCAAATGGTCACTGATAAATGAATTATATGATCAGTATTTTCCATGGTGTAATGAAAGTTTTCATCTTAAAAAAGTACAACTTTTTTCTCTGAAAATTTGTAACATTTTTTTATTATTAAGAAAAAATGTGCTCACGTGGTTTTTTGCAATTGTAAGTTATGATACTCTCTGATCTACTAAGACTACTACGCTCTTCAATTGTATTCATTACTAAAGTCTTATAGTAGATTTAGCACAAAAAGAACACGACATAATGAACTTAAAAATAATCGTGTTGTAAGACCAATAGTTTAAATGAGTTATTTTTATCATATGGGAATGGTTGAATTTGTTATCCTATACTCTATTTTTATTAAATACTTTCATATTTTCATACTGCCAGAGAAAATGCACTTAATCAATGTTACCATATTAAACTGGTGGTAAAAAAAACACTGTTTTTTTTTTTTTTAATTTTAAAGAAAACTAAAAGGATAGCTGTCGAGATATCATGTTTTGCCCATTACAACAAACAACAAAGTTTGCAACCAGACTTCTTTTGTCTTTCACGTCACTGTTCAAAAACATTAAATGGCTCTTCTGCAAAATGAAAAATTCAAACTTACGACTGTATTTAACTGGCGTTGAAAAAGTTTATTATAATAATGCCAAAATGAAACTCAATTCGAAAACACAAATTTAATTAAATAATTTGAAAATTTAACTAAACTTAATGACGTAATACTCTTCTTTAATTTTTTCGTACTATTTTGACAGATTTGAATGCAAGTTCGTTAGTGAGTTTTCGTTTAAAATGTAAAATAAAACTACTCTGCCTTATGAGTTCATTTTTACATGCATTGAAATGAAACGAACGAGATGGGGTAATATGAGCTGCAATTTGATTGGAAAATCCCGGAAATGACGTCACGTATTTTTTAAGAGACGCCGTGGGCATGATAACGATGCCTCTCTAAAGCTCACTGAATTAAAAAAGTTTAAAATTACCCAATGAAGTAAATGTTTGATAAATATGTAAAATTATTTATGAATACGAACGAATCTCAATTGATAGTAATTGATGATAAAAGCTTATATTTTCAATTGAAACAAATTTTGCATGATAAATTGAAATGACCAAATTAAATATCAACAAATACGATTTTCACAATATTGAATAAGCAAGGGATGACTGAATTTTTGGCTCTAGGTGTAACCTTCCGCTTGGCGTATTCTACGCAATCCATGATGACAATTTGTGAATAAAATTTATTCAATAAATGGATCATCTAAGTAAAATAGGCATCTTAATTTATATTATGTTTAATATAACGTTAACTAGAAAATGTAAATTAACTTTGATTATTCCACGTATTGTGTTACTAACTGTGACACGTGTTTCGCCTCTTTCAGAGGCATCTTCAGACTTACTATCGCAAAGTTTGCTTAATTAATGAAGCAAGATTGATTCTAACGTTTTAAAGTTATAAAATTACAAAATGGAGGTTTGGATTTTTTTCCTTTTAAGAGGAGCAAGGAGGGGGGTGTAGAATCGAAATAAAACAAACAGATAATGATACTAATTATACTAATGAGTTGTAATCAATCAGATTGGGATTTTTCCTTTTTAAGGGAAGCAAAGAGGGGATTATAAAATCGAAACAGTGCAAACAAATGAACTTCCACAAAGTTACCGCCGAAGCCATCGAAAGTAGTAATATAATAATATAACGTTAACTACTTTAAAAACAGGCAACTATAATGCAAGTTATGAAGGGAATCAAGCTAAATAAATTAAACCTTTTGTTATTATTGCTAGTATAATATTAAGTCTCTGATTAAATCATACCTGGCTGACTGTTGACTTTCTAGCTATCTCTGAAATAATAATTTAAGTGAGTTTCATGGAACTCTGGATTTTGGTACTAATACAGAAATAATTTATCATATTACAAAATGAAATGAATATTATTTTTCCTGATTATTTGTGACATCATTATAAAACTCAATATTCGTTTATTTATTTCACAGTCAATCAATCATTTATATTACAGATGCCATTTTATATGTAAATTATCGCACAATCAATTTAAATGTTTGTTTAAGCAATGTCACGAAATTGATTAACATAATTTTTGGCCATCACCATTTCTCTTATACGATTACTATAAAAGTTAACAAAAGAATCAGCCATATGAATCTTACGAAACAGTATAATAATATATTATGTATTATAACTACATGTTAAATATTTTACATTATAATCAAAACATAAATATTTACGTATTTTAAGGTTATGCAATGATTTCATTGTATTTTAAAAAGTTATGTCACAGAAATTTGTTTTGAATATTATTTTCAGATTTCAAAATTAGAAAAACATTAAACAAAAGAATCTATTTGCCTAATTTGTATCCGTATAGAATTTTTTGATTTCATAAAATTCATTATGAATATACAATTCAAATATAACAGATATTGCTAAAAATTTGCCCATTACGGGAGGTGGAAAAAAAGCACTGTCAATACATTTAGCACACATTATAAATGTATTGTTTAATAAGTTTTCACAATTTCCTTGCTTAATACAAGAATATAATATTGAATAAACTAAAATCTTTTTTAAGAGTATAATATTTTTGAATAAACGAACTTTTTATCTTTGAATACACTTTCAAATTAGCTGTATAAAATATAATCATTTTAATCTAAAACTATCCATCAATGGTTAATAAATATTTTGTGTTCGATAAAAATATTTTTTTTATTCGACTTGTCCATTATATTATGCATCATAGATACAATTAAAAGTAAAACGGTTCTCTTTCCCGTATCAATTTACAATGCGAGCGATTATCACAAACGCTGTTAACAATATTAATATCCATTGTAAAACAAATGCACCAACACTAATAAATATTTACTAATTGGTGTACGGGGTTAAAACTCACACACGCTCATAGATGTAAATCTACCAGTTAAAATGCTAATCCAGAGTTAATGAGTTAATGTTATAATAAACGGTGCCAGCGGACGCTACCGCAGACTGTTTTCACTAATGAGAGCTTTTAGCCGGTGTTGGTGAGCTTTTGTTCGCAAGTGTGGGAGCGTCCGTGAAAGCCTCTCGCGAAACCTTTAGTTCACGACAGGTGTAGTATAATTTTATTACAGATTTTAAGCTTGGTATAAGAATGTAAAAGTATAGATAAGTTGTTGTTTTTATTATTACGGGAACATATCGAGATTGTGCTCAGCTTTTAAAACGGCTTGGAAAAAATTCAATATTTTTACACACAAAATCAGTTACTTGATATATTGTTATATTGATAAACCGGGGTTTTAAGATTTAGAATAATATTAAAGGCGATCGTTTTAATCAATTTACCAGCTTAGAAAAGACTTTAGTTAAGTTAGAAAAACCATTTACACTTACTCATTTAATAACCATACTCATTGAATAACACTTCCGCTAAAAATACTTCCGATATGTTTTTGGCCCTTTAGGAACCAAGCGACAAACATTTTTTTAAAAATGTACGTCCTGGGTTTTTACCGTCTATCAAAAATGTTGAAACATGTTTTTTCACTTAGTTCATTAAAGGCCACCAACAAAGCACCGTAGGGAAGTGTTAAATTGGTTATTTGAATAGCCATAGAGATTTAAATACTTATTACATAAACATTTAACTCTGAGCTTAAGATAAAAAACTAATATTTTTTTATTATTAGTACCAAAGAACATGCCTGCGTTATTAAGCTCTTGGTTACACAAAAGATTATTTTTTTGAAAAGTAATTTATTTTTCAATTATTAGCCAAAAATTTACAATAAACTCTACCAATAATAAAGTAAAACATAAATCACGTAAAACGAGTTGAATACGAGTATTAATGCTATAAATATTGTTATTTGTCTGCCTTAGTTATGTTCAGGAGTAAGTATCATTTTATACATATAATATTTCAAACGATAGTCGTGTGTTATAATCAAAAATTGCTATTTCTCCGGCACGTGCACCGATGTAGCACTGTCGAAACGGATTTATACATAAATAAAAAAACGCCCAAACAATGATTCGATTTGTTTCAAATTTCCTGCAAAAGCAGCCCTCGTTTTTTCGTTCGGCTCCCGCTGAGACATGACAAATTTCATTTGAAATCGATTTTCGTTTTCATCCCCGAAAGAAAATTTCCGGCTCGAATATTGTGTTGACATTTTTGCGGCGCGTATGAAAATAAACAGGGCGATAGATTTTCCGACAATTTTCTCGAGACGCTGCCGCACGAGGTCTGTTCGATCGGAAAATAAGCCGTGATAGCTTTTAAGTGTAGTTTATTTTGTTAGATACATGTTATTTGAAATATGGACCCAGAATTTTCCGGGAACAAAATATATTGAACACTTTTTAAATTAAACCTTCTGGTATTATTTATAATGACGAAATTTTTATATAACACTCACATAACATTCAAATTATACATAGTGTTTTAAGCACAAATTATTTTTGGTGGAAGATAAATATATATATGTTTGTTTTTAAAGAATATTAGTTCCGATTTCATTAAGTTTAGTTATCCTCATTAACATTAATGTTTATTAGGTTATTAAGGCCTATTAATACACTCACGATATATATAATCAATATATTGAAACAATTGGAAGAGTGGTAGAGAATTTTAAAAAATCACAAGCATCCATGGTTTCAAACAGAATCCGATAAATTGATTTAAAATTGCTGACCGAGATTCGAGCCAGTGAGACCTGATGTTGACCGCTGTGCCATGGACTCGGCCCTCAGATAAAAATATATTTTTGTTTCAAGTAAACTAATTAGTAATAGTTAAGTTAGCTTTGTATCATTTTCAAATCTACCTTACAAATACAACAAGAAATAACTGAATAGTACGCAAAAATAATAAAAAAGTGCGATGGCGATACGGAAAAGAATTTATACACTCTACAATAATCGTAATAACTTCGGCTTAAATCTTATTAAAATCTACACAATTATATTTGTTCTATTCACATTTGACTAAGCCAGATATCCTGTTAATCGATGGATAGCACTTATGTATTATACGCAAAAGCTATAAAACAAGGTGTGAATTTTATAACCGGTAGCTGCTCATCAAATAACTAATCTGGTGAATCGCCAGCGGCGAAGCAGCTCTCTAGTCTAGTTCAATGCTCTTCTCTGGTTTTTGCAATCACCCGGTTTCAATTTATCCCAAAACAGCTCTCCCCTACAACGAAAGAGTCTTTACTACAAAGAAAAAACGCATGAACCAATAATTATTACTGTAGATTTTTTCATAACAATAATTTATTACCCATCACATTAAATAAAATAATTAATCGATTTTCTCCAACTGAGCACTAAATACTTATTTCTTTTGTTTTTAAAAAGGTTATTTGTTATTTATATAGATATGTATTTACTAAATAAAAATAACTCGGAATCAAGTACTCGTTCACAGCGTGGAACTTTTTATGAGCATAACTCTCAATATAAGTGATTATACGATAACTAATTGTCACTCACTCGCTTAATTGCTCTTTTTAGAGGAATAAAAATACTAAAATTGGATGCCCCGAATTTTATAAACTAATAGGTGGAAGAAAATAAAAACATTATATACATCAGTTTTCAGACTTAAAATGAAAATTCTTCTCGGAAAGACGTATGTACATGTATCAAAAAAAAATGATGTGTTAAAACGCTTTATCTGGACATTGAACCAATGAATAAATACCGTATCCGAAACCAACATTAAGCGTTTGACTACAAACCATGTAAAGCAAATAATTATTAGATAAAAATACGACAAGGAAGCATTAATGTCAGTTTTAGTGTAATAAGACTCTTAGAACATTTAAATTATCATATCGTTTCATGTTACGCAGAGGCCATCCATATTATGTGAATTTATGAATACATATTTATTTCTAATATTCACTTTATGCCCGTCTGCCCGTCATAATAATTCTTCCTAAACGGTAAACAGAAGTGACATAACATTTTTATACGTCATTCTGTCTACCATTTTTATGTCAATTGTATAGTTTTCAACTTTAAACTTGTAACGCTATTCTTGATAACTATAAGCTTTATATTTTATTGTTGTACTATGAATTTCTATCAACTGTGCGATTATTAACTTTGAACTATTAACATTAATTAATTTACTGTACTTTATTATGTGAGCATGACATCTTAAATTTTTGACTTCCAACTTTTAAAAGCTTGTATTTATTCCGGTAAAAACTGGTTAATATTAACACTTAAAATATATTGATTAATATATGATAAACATTCAACGGAAACATCTTTTTTTTATGTACAAGTTGGTTGATCCACCAATATCCGTTGTGTGTATGAATTAAAAAAAAATCTGCGGCGAACTATACTTGTACGAATTCGTGGCATATGGTTGCCTAGAATTGGTCCCCCGACCTCCACCACGCGACTGCGATGCGACAATTCATCATTCAATTTAAAGTTTATTTTCCGGTTGGCGCTCACGGGTTGCATCAACTTGGCGCATATTTTATCGCACATTTTGTTTTGTTTTGTTTTGCTGTGCTTGCCGTTAATTTCAGTTTTAGTTTGCAGACTTATCTTTCTACAACTTGTTATGATTAATTATGCGCGTGACTACAGTTTCTTTAAGTTTGGAAATAGAAGTAATGACATTTTTGAAAACATTTTACGAATAACAATAGTTGCTTAGAATCAAACTCATACTATTTCGTCAAGAATGGCGAATTTACTTTATGAGCACAAGTTTGACTTGTATTCGAGTGAATTTTAATACTATCTAATATATAAAAAAAAAATTTGTTTGTTCGTACTTTATGCGTTGCCACACCGCTAATCCTATTTCAATAAAACTTTGACAATCTTTATGCTTGAACTTCCGGGAAGGTTATTGTAAATATATAGTAAAATTAGTTTACAGTTGGTCTTATATATAAAATCAATGTTTGTATGTCTGCCATACAGTTCATTTTGACAAAGTATGCTTGTACTTTTGCGAAGGTTATAGAACAATCGACACACAATAGGCGGCGCGTGTTTCGTACCATATACAATTCGAAGCAAACTTCAAACAGGCAGAAAAAGAAAACATGCACTTTAATAAACACAATTAAAACACAAACACCTTCTTTCTTTGAGTGGCATTGCAACGCTTGCTAGGAACCGAATACTAATTTATAAGTATTAATTAAACGATATCGGTTAAGCCTAAAATAGCTGATTGTTATACTTTTATCAGAAACAGTCAGATATAATGTAATGCTGAAAGTCATCGATTTTTTTTGATTTAAGATTTATTTTAGGTTAGTGATAAATTTTATTAAGAAAGATTTCCAAACACTTTCCAAATATTATTTTAATACAAAAGTGCTAATTAGCTTCTAAGAAGAGAATGATTACCGAATCATATAATTGTTATTTTAGGTAGGTGATTTATAATCTTCGATTAACTATCATTCATAAAATTTGTTAACAGTTTTAAATATTTCCTAATGATTTAACTAATATTATTATCTCACCTATCAATAAATTCAGTTACGTAAAGATATTTTTGAATAAATTATTTAAAAATGAATTAACAAATCTCAGCTTTTGTCTGAAATTATGTAACAAATATTTTATCAATATAAAAGATATTTTTATGATCGACGAACTTTTTACAGCTCAGAAAACGTCGATTTCCGGTGTAACGTAATGTGTGTTTTTTTGTAATTCTAGTTTTTATTCACAAATTAGTTTAATATTTTACGTGCATTGTGACATAAGTCATTTCAGAGAAGTAATATTAATTTACAAATGGCTAATTTATTCTTTTTGTAAGTTAAATCTTAAACGCCTACCTTTTGAACATTTAGCCTTATATTATATAAACTGCCTGAGGATGCGTGTTATTCTAGAATAATTATAGTTGATTTATCATTGTTATGTTTGTATTGATTTTTATACATACAAGAATAATTAACGGAAACAATTAATTAATTAAAACTTCAATCTTGAAATTAAAAAAAAGTACACATTTAAAAAAATGTTATCCTTCTTATTCTATTTTTGTCGTTATTTAAACATGTTTATTTCTAACATAAAAAGTTTCAATAACAATTTTTCTAAAAAAAGCTCACTTATTTTATTGATTGCAATAATGATTAAGATTCGATTCAATTATAGTATAAAATCTTACAACCGATGAAGGTTACATAGTACTTTCAATGGACTAGGTCACCTGCTGAACCTGCGGTTTTTTGGCTACTCTGGTGCGGCCTTCTGGCCAATTCTGTAATTCTGTATTTTGTAAATTCCTGACATATTCTGACCGTAAATTTCCGTTTCCGCTCAAAGATTTCCTAGTCAATGTTTACTGTGGCCTTATGTCGAATCAGAAAAATGAATGCGGCCTTTAGAGAAGAAAAGGTTCCCAACCCCTGGATTAGGCGGTCACTTTGTGGAAGCTCATTTTAATATTCAATTTGAAATAACATAGATTATTCCACGTATTGTGCTACTAGCTGTGACACGTGTTTCGCCTCTTTCAGAGGATTCTCAGACAATCTTACTTTCACAAAGCTTGTTTAAGTACGAATAATTTTAATAACCAAGCTAAATTTAAGTAAGGCGAAACACGTGTCACAGCTAGTAGCACAATACGTGGAATAATCAAAGTTATTTTAAATTTTATATTAAGGTTATATACTTTATAGTAATTAACTCAATTTTAATTATTCTTACAAATATATAATCCTTTATCATAAAAGACCTTTTTAATGCCTTATCATTCTATCACAGTTACAATATTATCTGCAAATTGATTATCGATCAATTTCAGCGAAATTTTAATAATATTTGAGAAAATGAATGTATCTAATATGTGCTTCCAAACTGTACATTTATATTTGTCGTTATGACCCTCAGATCCTTAACCATGACCACATTGTAGTAAAAAATCACTGTTTAATATTTATTGAATTAAATAAAAAAAGACGAACAAATCGTTGACTTACCATTTGCACAAACGAGGCTCAGCAACAGCAAACACCGGACGTAGAACTCCATGACACCTCTGCAACGCTGCAATGCCATTTTATCAGGATTCAAAACGACTTCCGTTCAACTTCGTTTAGTTAGCCTCTAAGCACTGGCGTATCCGGTCTCTCAACAATATAATAAAAATACTTATATCACGTCAGACGTATCGCAAATTCCATTTTTATATTTAAAAAAAAACTAACGACGATGAGTTTAATTCGTTCAAATTAGTGTTCTCTACTGCCTTTGTTATTTTCGACTAATGTAGCGAGATGATTGTGATAAAATTCTCAATAATTATTACGCAAGTTGTAGAAAAGCTTACGCAATTCTATAATAAAGTGTGTAGCATACACTAGTCCGTAGAAGCCACTTATTGGATGCTGGACCGATTTGTCAGCCACTTGTTCAATGTTGCTACGCCCGCAAGACTTGAATAGTATTTGCTGTTTTTAATATGCGTTCGGATTGAATTAAATTCAATGAATTTGATTCTTCGGCGTGTGCAAGAGTAATGCTCAGATGCTTTCTCTGTCGTGATCTTTGACCAGAACAGTAGTTTGTCGTCTCGTTTGACTATTATAGAAAGCGTTATGCAATAAGCCGCTGTGTTTTGTTGATGTTAATTAGCTTTTTGTAATAGTAGAGGTGAGACGAGATGATTTATGTTGCTATTTTATCTGAAACAAAAAGAAAAAACCTGTTAATAAAATCATTTAATATCCTAAAAAGACTTTTTAATCAATTTATATTATAAAAATAATGATTTATTTGCAATATAAAACTTTAGGCAACATAAAATATTGAAAATACATTTTTAAGCATACATGTTGCAATTGTTTAACTATTGACATTTAAGATGTTTAATTTTCAACTGATTATTTAACCAACTAATTTATCTTCATAATTATAAATCAGTAGCATTTTAAAGTGATAAGAGTAAACATAATGGGCTATTTAAACTAATTTTATCAGTCGACAATTGTCCGTGGAAATAGTATAAAATAGTGTTTTTTTAGCTGTCAAATTTTTTAAATATAACGTCTACAGTTCACAAGCAATATTGACAGTAAAAAACTTTAAAGTGATCAATTCATAGCATATAAAGTAATAATGATATAATTGATAATTCACCAGGTTTGACGATAGTTGATATGATAGAAAATTTAAATTAACTTTGATTATTCCACGTATTGTGTTACTAACTGTGACACGTGTTTCGCCTCTTTCAGAGGCATCTTCAGACTTACTATCTAAATTTTCTATTAAAATCAATTTCCACAAAGTTACCGCCGAAACCATCGAAAGTATAGTTGATATGTTTTACTTCAAACTGACTTAGCTGATTATAAATAACCTACAGGATATTCTAATAAATTAAAAATGTTTTTATAAATATTCAAAGAAACATTAGCTATTATCAATATCTTTGTGAAAATTTTCCATTCCAAATATGTTATCAAATTTAAATAATTTTGCAAAATAAGCAGCACTTGTCATAAAATTTAATTACACTCTTTTTTCTGTGATTAAAATTTTGAATGACAATTACAATTATGCATCTTCTGATGTATACTCTATTATAAATTAATAAAAACAAAGAATCACAGAATTTGCTAACAAAAAATACATGTTATATTCAAAAAAATGTATCGGAGTTGATAGTCGATCTTAATATAACTGCCATTTTAGGCGATTTGAATGAACATGCCTTTTCATTATTACATAATTCTATTTTAAATTATTAAAATATGAAATAATATAATATAATGTTCTGTCATATTTCATTTTTAACGAAAAATTCTAATAATAATAAGCTTGTGAAATAGTTGTGTTCAAATAAAATAAATCAACATCCATACAGAAGTAGCTTGTGATGGAAGCGCAATCTACAAACACACATATTGAGGAAAAAATGACGAAATAAAAATCGACGAATCCCTTCGCAAACAGTATTCGAATGCTGCAGTCGTATGCCTTTGTTACAAGTACAACTTGTCTCCATATTTTCTTTTGACTACAAACAACTTTATATAAGTAAGACAGACGTTTTCCGGCCAACTCTTTTATAATATTTTTGTTTTATCCTTTGTCTCAGCGTGGATACAAACTTTTCTCGTGTTTATTTATTGAGATTTTTAACAAATCTTGCTAGCTTCGGAGCACAGGAGTTGAATTGATGTCGTTTACATAACTGACTTATCAATACTCTTGAGCTTTTTGGTACTGGGTTGTGCCGTCAAGGGTTTGAATCCACAAAGATTGTCAAATAACATTTAAAAAAAAAAAAAACAATAATTTCAAATTGGCAAGGCAGTAAGCTCCGAAAAGATTTACTTTCATCTCTTGCTGGCCACATCATATGCAAATATGTAAGCAGGTCATAAATACAATTGTTGTAACCCTCTCTTATGATATTTTTAAGTGATAAATTAAGGACATTATTATTTCTGCAACCATTTATTCATAAAAATAGAATGGTCTTCAACTCAAAAGATGTAGTGGAAATTAAATATCATTGAAAATTATTAGAGATATGCCAACAAAAACCTACGCAAAGGTTCCAAAAAAATAAAAAAATATCATTACTTAATTGAGTTATCTATGAAGTTAAGTGTTAAGAATTTTCTATTGGACTTTTAAGTTCAATCACGTCTTTATATGGTGTTTTGGTGGATTGCATATGTTTAGCTTAGGGATACATCCAGTGGTGTAGGAAGGGATCCTTCCGCTTGGGGCGGTCCTTGAATTTACCGCCCCCAATAATTCCCTGATTTTGTTTTTAAATCACTTTTACTATTTTTATATATGAACAAGGAGTTTTAACTACAGGTGGCTTCATTTTTTCATTCAAAAATATAATTTCTCGAAAAATATTATATTTATTTTTGAAAATGCCGTCCCCAAAAATGTTTCACCCGAGGCGGGTCCGCCCCTGCCACACACCCCTCTTGCAACACCACTGGAGCTACGAGCTCATTTTATTTTTACGATACTTTAAGACTAGTATAGTATGAAGACTACTAAAACGTATCTTACTAAATATTTTTTTATATTAAATATCAGTTGGCTCACTTCACCTCGTATGTGTTCATATATTATGTAGCTTGATATTGGTAGTGCACTGCATTCAATCAAAGAGTTGAATTAAGCAAGGTAGCGTATCTGTTCTGTGCCGTTGTTCCACTTCTAGTATGTAATTTATTATTTCAATCTGATCAAAATTCGGTCAAATTGAAGAAACGTGACACCAGTATGTTGCAGAAGAGCGATATTCCGGTGGGTCATTAATCACAGGCGGTGGAAACAGGTCGCGTCCCGTGACGTCACACACGCTTAGCCCCGATGACGTCACACATGCGTCGCGTAGCCCTGTCAAGTAGCAACACCCGTCCCTCAGAGTGACATTCGACAAAATAATTGGCATTCGCGTGGATATTATCCAAACTCAAATTTGTTTTTGAAACCAGCCGCTGATATAAAAGTGGTTTGTCAGAGAATGTATTACTTTTGGAAAAAAACTATATCCGAAGCTTTGATTCCAGCTTTTGCATTCAAGTTTTTTTTGAGTTATTGTTAGCACAGATATTTAGTTGACAACTGACAACAACATGAGTTAAATATTTATGCTGAAGCTAATTTGCCGACCTACTATCTCTCAGTATGCTGTCAAGCTTGACATATATCAAGTATGTATGGGCATTCATGGATTTTCATATCGACTTTGGAAAGGAAAAATGACGTAACCCACCGTTTTTTCAAAACAGCTTTTTTCGATAATCAAAATGGTACACGTTCTATCAGAAGGACGTAAGCTGCAAATGCCGAATTAGTATCTTAATTTAACTTTTAAGTTAAGTTTAAAAAAAGTTGGGCCTGTCAACATTGCGTACAGTAAAATAGACTTAAAAAAAGGTTTTTCTTAAATTAAATATTAAATTATTATTAGATTATGTCAATTGAACACCAGTTTACAAGTCTTCGTGCACTGTATATTACATAATTTGCTTATGACCCAAAATCATCATATCAGATTTTTTGCGCCTCTTGTACAATTTGGCATGTGTGGGTTACGTCCTTTTTCTTTTCCACAGTCGATATATGTGTATAAAGAGTTATACCATAGTCTGGTATTAAAATAAAAATATTGTAATCAAATGATATTGAGAGCCGCATTTAACCCAATGAAGAGCCACATGCTGCTGTCGAAGATTAATTTACCCATGTCTGACATATACAGTTAATTTATTCGCTGTACTTATATTTATTATAGAAATAATTCGTCGATTTATTACAAGCAACCAGTCTTAAGATCATTGTCACTAAAGAAGATTTTATCTTGCATTAAAATCAATATATATGTATACATATGTATATAATGATTCTTATTAACTAATACATATTGACTATTATTATCAATAATGAGTGATAACGTCCTATTTGTACAAACGTTTTTCATTGGTAACCGCTTTGTATTTTGTATGCGATAATTCAGTGTCAGCTTAGTCTCTCATTGAAAATTTTGAAGACATCGCTGATAATTATTCAACGGAATGAATAAACTAAAAGCTTGGCTATTTTAATTGAAAAAAAAAACATTACTTTATTACAAAATGAATACCCGCTCGACAACGAAAAAGTCATATTATTAATTAATACCATTGGAAAACCATTATTAAGATATCGATTGATTTATTGTCAGATCTTTAGGAATAGTTCTATAGAAATGACTACTACGAAGCATGTCCGCTGCTAGCAAATTTGTAAAATATATAACTTTGTTAAAATATCTTATGCATCATAGAAAAATTCTTAAGCTACAGAATCAGCTATGCTTTCAAAATTGCTGCTAGCGAATATCTAATAACGTTACATATAAATAATACGAGGCGGTCGTTTAACGCACGAAGCTCCTTTCCGAATGGGTCATAATGGTTTTGTCTCATATATTGAATGGCCTGAGACCTGATATTTATTGCCCAATATAGAATAATGATTGTCGTTTGAACGATCGTTTGGTTTTCTCCTCGGCAATATTAAATATTCAGATGGCAGATTTTATGCAAAGAAAGCCAATATTAACAATTCCTTCGGCCAAGAAGGAGGAACTGCGACTGGGCAAATTTTCTGTGATTTTAAGAAAAATGTTGAAATGTAGCGGCGTTGCTGAATTGAATTCAAAAATGTATTCCGAACTCAAATAATGTTTTAAACGCGAACCCATTCAAATATCTCTGCTATTCATAGAAAAGAGAAGTATTGTTTATACAGTGAAAATATATCAAAGTTTACAGCTGAATTTTCTGCCGATTGATTTTTCTATTATAAAAAAAAAAAAAATGTACTCTTCGAAATTCAAAAGTAGTTTTTTAATCCATATGGACTGTGTAAAAGAAAAAGGACCTAGCCCACAGTGGTTTCAAAACAGCTTTTTTTCAATGGTCAAAATTTACACATCTTGATACACGTTCCATAAAAAGGTGTAATCTGAAAATGGCGAATTAGTATATTATATTTAGGTTTTAAGTTTAAAAAAAGAAGGGCTTGTGAAAATTTCAATCTGGAAAAAATACTCAAAAAAGGTTTTTTTTTAATAAATTTTCATACAGTTTACTGTTATATATAAAAAATCATTAATTTAAGTGTGTATAAAATATTCAGTAAAATTTTTCATAAGAATTTCAATAAACTACCTCAGTTGGCTTTTTTGTTTTGAAAATCTAGGAGCTTTTGTGAGAAATTATTTTTCATCACAGTCAACTTTCGGTATTATTTGTATTTAAAATTATGAGTAATAACACGGTATCCAAAACTTATACTTTTCTTTGTATTTTTTGTTTCATAAAACAAATAAAACCTTTAAATAAGTCATAAACTTATAAGAAGCTCGTAATATTCTCTTTTGTACAAAGTGATATTAATTTCCCACAGCAATCGTTTGTGTCTTTATCATTAAATAGACTTTAATTAAGGCGTTTAATTAAGTTAGATTAAGTATAAAGACGCGTTTCTCAGGTACGGATAAACAAAGCAACGTATTACTTCTACCTGCAGAATTAAGACACAACCATATAAGATCTGAGTTGAAAGCACGCTCAATTATCAACTGAATATGCCTTAGATTTGACTATCTGGCTTAGAAACGACTAGAACCGAACTTAAGACTATTTCTTGAGCAATGTTAAAAATAGGAAATAATCTGCTTGAAATAAAATTTAAATCTTAATTATTCTCATATAAACGATTTTTGGGTTAACAGCAAGATGCAGAATAGCTTTTTATTTTATTTGTTTCACTGTTTTTGGAGAGCGCTTGATCATGTTATGTAACTCAAAACAATCGCACAACATCGGGTGACTTCTATCAATGACAATATAGTGACATTAAAAAAAGGTTTTTATAAATGATAATTGCTTAATATATTATTAACTATCGTTTCAACATAGTTTTTATTCAATCCATCAAACACCTTTTCAGGTTCTCCTTTATGTAAAGTTTGCTTTTTTTAACGCTTCCTGTCCGTGTAAAGTAAACGTTTCGGATCAATATTTTGTACGTTATAATGATTAATTTTGTATTGTGCCTAGCATGTTTATGAAGTTTGATACGTTCCCTTATCAGATTTCAGCTATAACTACCGTCTTAACTAATGACAGATCATTAATGTAAGCTTATAATATATTATATAAAACCAATTATTAACTACCACAAGAAACAAAGCATACAGAATTTAACGGCAAACTTAACAACCAACCCCAAGCCTATTTGTCATGGTGAATAAACGAGACATGTATATGAACGTAGGTTAATCTCTTAAATGCATGATTTTCTACTTAAAAAATGTATAAAATGTGTGGGTGTGGTTGCAGGAAAAATAATTTAAAAACTTTCGATATATTTTTATCCAAAAACACTTAGTACTCTTAAAAAATACCTAGGCATTGGAGACTTAATCATGACTTTCATGCAGTTTATAAAATGGCAACACTTAAATACACAATCAATTATAGAATACTCAATTAAACTAATAAATGATATTATGAAAAACCATGTTTTTTTTACTGTAAAAATTGTGTTAAAAAACAGTCGAAAATCAATGGTCGCCAAAACTCCAGCTTGCTCTGTTCGAATAAAGATGACAACAGCTTAGCACTTGTAGACAAGATATCTATTAAAACAATATAAAGAGTAAATGTATTTTACCGTTGGGTATAAGAATAAAAGATAAAATCGATTTCTGTTCTGTGAAAATGCCAAAACAAAAGTTTTTAATTTTCGTAGTCATCTATTCATTTAAGGGTTAAACACGAACATACAAATATTCTATACTATGTATTGACACTAGAAACAATTATCAAAATAAATTAAAATTGCGAGGATCGCGCATTCTTGTAAAATAATATTTTAATATAAACTTCACAGTAGATTGAAAGTATTCATATGTATCGAAAACGGATTTAACCGTAGTAAAACTTTTGTAGTATGCCCCTTACATACAATCAGAAGGATAAGATGCTGGTGGGTTATATAATATATTCTTGATAACTTCTAGATGGCAAAGTTTCACCTTCAACGCAAAGTTAAATGTATATGGACCTGCAATAGAATATTTTAACGTTAATTGTTGTCAAAACAAAATGATTCTTTTTAGACAAACCACGACGTATGTTTTTTTTTAAGTAAAAGTACGCACATTTATTTGATCAAACTTGCTAAGTAAAAGCGCTTTCTCTTTAAGTTTTAATACTATTTATTATAAGTAAATCCAGCACTGTCATCAGCTTAGTTACAAGTCAGAGCAATTATTGTTAAGGCGCCTTGTACAGTAAAATTTTGTCGCTCCGACGATGCGTTTCGGATTCAAGTTAATTCTTCATGAACATAATTTTAAATCTAATAAAATTCATACACATAAGACATTCAATTCAAAAAGCGATACCTTAAGTTACTAAGATTTATTTTTACATATTATATTACTTTTGAAAAGAATTAGTATTTTATAAAACACTTTAATTAAAATGTTATTAATGTAGCCTTGTGACCACGGTCTGGTTTTTAATAAAGAAGTACTCTTGTGTATGATTTATTTATAACTGATTAAGTTTTTGTTAAATGTATGTTGCTACTTATGAGCTTCATTAAATTGTACGTTTTAAACAGTAGACAAATTTGTCTAGCTTGCTTAACATTTCAATAAACAATATAAATATCATTGAAACATGTTGATTGAATAAAAATAAAATTATGATATTAACAAGAATACGTAACGTGTGGTTATATATAAAATAAATATATTGTGGGAGTTTTCGGTCGGAATTCATAAGAGTATTAGAGTATGCGGGTATTACGGGAATGAAGTTATTACTCGGACATTATATCATATTGCTTGAAGCTATCTGATTAAAAAAAAGAAATTTGGTTAATTTAAGGCATTGGATAAACAAACTGTGGTCGATTATAAAACAAAATCTCTACCGGTGATATTTGAACAGAAATTTCATAATTCATTTCTTTCTGTGTGATTTCGCTTTATTTGTCAACATTATTTTCTGCATCAGCATTTTTCTCAGAGACTTACGTCTACTAAAGTATGACATCTAAGGGATTATGGTTCAACTTTTTGCGTAGTTCTTAGCACGTTTTGAGTCTAAAATTACTAGCACTTTTTTACAGATGTTAGTGAAAAATGATACGTCCCCGCGGGTTATGCATGACATAAATTTGAGTTTATAAACCACTAGTTTGTTTTCCGTCTTGGGAAAGGAGATGCTGATGCTTTTTATGGTGAATGTTGACTTTGAACAAATTAAGAAACTTTGTTTTTATATTTTCTGTGTGAAATAAGGAGCTCAGGAACTTAATAGATCACATATAGTTTTTATAGTCAGTTGAAATTGAAACACAAGACAAATATAATTAAAGTAATTACTTAGATACGACGATAAAAAAGAAAATGTTTTCACTTACACATGATTAATCAAGTAATCATTAATATATCAGTTTAAAATATTGATTTTAACTACAGTAATGTTTGTTTAGTTCGAAATAGTAATAGAGATAATTTAAATAATATGGAAAATTAATATTCTAAAATAGTGCATAAAATCAACTAAATCATGCAATTCAACCTTCTATCTTATTTAAAAATATATTTTCTAGGTGAGGCATCAATGTGTTAAATAAATAAAGTCACAATGGTGTCTTTTTTATCCATGTCTACTCCCAAAGTGGAGCATATGGCCTCCTAATTTAGGTATCTCAACCAAAGTTTTTTTTCTACGAGAACAGTTTGTTACTCAGGCGCTCAACCTCACTTTTTTTCAAAGTGAGTAGTAGGGACAGAAGGATAAGGCTAGAACTGGACTAGAGGTTGGCTAATTGCTATTGCTGCACCCAGTTATTAAAGGATAATAAAGATGGGAGGAGAGGAAAAATAATGTGAACAAACACTCCAGTCTTCGACCATAACTTTGAATTGAATAATTCACTGTGACCTGACCGGGAATTGAACCCAGACTTGCTTGATTGGTAGAGCAAGCTCTAACCAACTAGGCTACAGCAGGCGACGTCTGCTGTGTGCTGTGCTGTGATGGTGTGTCTAAGGAGTATAAAAAAATATGGAGTATGTTCTAAGTTATTGTTTGAAGTACATACTGCAAAATAGTTATTAAAAGTAATAACAACCAGTCTGATCTCTATTGTTGATATTTTCAAAATATCAACAATATATAACAAGAACCAACTGTGAAAGTTGAAATCTTATATTCGATACGATATCAACGTTTTACAAATTCTTTACAATACTAATATTATGATCGTGATAACGGTAAAATTTTCAGAATATTTTTTTATAAGTATTTAATTTATAATGTAAAATTTTCTCTAGGCTTAAGTCACCATATTAAAAATTGATGAGCTAGCTAAGGTTTGTTTTAAAATTGCTTTGACATCAAACAATTTTTTGAAGAATAAAAGATTAAATTAACAATCAATCTCATTACCTCTTTATGACCTTTTTACTGTCAAATATAAGCCAACTCGACAAATAAATCGCAAAACGAACCTTAAGCTCAATGTAACAATCAACTAGAGGCTTTATACAATATCGCCAAAGTAATTAATCTACTTTTATGTTTGAAAACATAAAAAACTGATACATACTAGTTCAATTAAAAAATATTTCATTATCAACATTTATCCTCAAGAATATATTTTCTAAGATAAACTATGATATATTTTTGACAAAATAATATTCAATGAATCCAAAAATGTAAAAAGTGTAATATTTATTCCATAAAATACACTTCGTTCCAGCTAGAAAACTTTAATATTTCAGTCAGAAAATTATGAAATTTACGATTTAATAATATACAACATTTTATATCAAAAGAAAATCTGTTCACAGTGTTTATTTTTACTATCTTATACTAATTTTATATTGGTACGATTCACATAATTCCCATCAATAATATACTTAGGTGACTATAGAAATTATGTTTAGTTTAGTCACTGAAAATACAACAAAATATAAAATTGATCTAATATATAATAATGAATGTTTGTTTGTTCGTACTCTATAGGCTGCAAAACCGCCCATCCAATTGCAATAAAACTTTGAAAAACTTTTTGCTTGCACTTGCAGGAAGGTTATAGGCATAGTGAAATTACCTTACAGTATGTCTTATATATAAAAATCAATGTTTTTATGTCTGCCAAACAGTTCATTTTGATAACGTTTGCTTGCACTTACGCGAAGGTTATAGTACAATTAACTGAGAGTAGGTGGCGCGTGTGTTGTACCATAGAAAATCGGCAACAAACTTCAAGCAGACAGAAAAAGAAAACATGCAATTCAATAAACACTATTAAAAGACAAACACTTTCTTTCTCTGATTGGCATTGTAACGCTTGCCGGGAGCCGGCTAGTATTTAATAAAACGAATTACCCCTAAAGTTTAAAAAAAAGATTATTAAAATAGAAATTTGGTTCGTGTGAGGAGTTATATTATATCATGATAATAACACCTTCAATAATGTCATAATGAGTATTTAAAAATCTTTACTATTTTACTGCAACGTCCATTAAAATTAATCGATTATCAAGTTTTTGAAATTTAAATCATAAGTTCCGTTTTTTAAGTCGTGTGTGATTATAATCCCCATAGTGGCAGTAAAGTTGCTTCCGCAGTAATTATTTCCAACCATAAAGATGGTATCTCTGTTTTCTAATTTTCTTTAATGTGTTAATCCCACTCGCTCGACTTTATTACGTAACTAGGAAAACGGACGACAAAATAAAAAAAAATCTAATGTATTACTCAGGTATATGCATATATAGGTACACGTTAATTACTCGCATGATTCTTTTTCTAACAGCTTCTAGCCATTAATCTAAAGTTCATTAAAACTTTTCAATTTTGGTAGCACAACTAACAACAAACAAGATATAATATATTTATCATTACAATTTCTTCAACCGTTTTCAATTATATGAATTATTTATTTAGTAAAAAATAGTATACTCATTTGATTACAATTTTTACTTTTAGGGTGTTCACTGTCATTAATCTGTGGAAAGGCGTCATATAAATAAAAACACAATATTCTTTTTTACTTTATTCCACTTTATTTAAAAGGTCAGGACCGGTTTCGCTCATTGCGAGCAAGTTGTCAATGACCAGTCGACAATGCTCGATGCAACGAATGATCAGTTGGCGATGCCAGCAATGAGCGTAATCCGTCCTGCCCCTTTTTAAAAAAGTAGAATAAAGTACAAAAGAATGTTGTGTTTTTATTAATACAATTCTAAACTTAAAAAATAAAATAAAATTAAGTATGACTGTTGGCTCACCACTGTCAAGTTACTTATTTCTTGTGGGATTTACACTTGTACACACAAGTTATTCTTTTTTATGAGTTGTGTTATTGTCAACTATTGTATGAATATTATTCTAAATGGAAAAGCATCATATTAAAAAAAACTACAACTTTAATCTCTAACTCTACTTAATATTTATTGAAAATGCAAGCGATGACATTATCTGGTCTTGATATTTATAAGATAAGTGGAAATAGTAAAAAAAAGTTTTTCCGACTAAAAGCTTAGGACGAAGATGCGGTTTTCGTTTTCTAACGTTGTCACTCGTCACAATTCTTTTATTGTATTTCTTTTCGTAAAAGTTTTTTTTTATGTTCATACGCAATTCTGTTGGGTAAGTATTATATATTTTGTCGTCCTTAGAAGCAATCGTTGTCCACATAATCCAATTTTTATAATATAATATTTTTTACAAATTTTTATAACACTTCAAAAACACATCACTTACTTTAAGATAAAATGTAATAAAATATGCTTTAATTCAAAAATGGTTTTGATCGCTTGTAATTGCTAAATTTAAAAATAATGGAAGGTATTTCAAAACTTTCGTAGTTGCTTTCAGATCTAAGATTCAATTTATTTACTTCATCTAAAATGAATTGCTATTATTTAATTAATTTTGCGAGTTACTGGTATTAAAACGTGTTATTAGTCTCAGCTTATTGAGTTTAAACTACGCTATTACAAATTGTATATCCCAAGCCTAATTGTACATTTAATTGATGTTTATCAAGAATCTAAGCGCTCAAGCTAATAAACTCAACGCCTGCTTGAAAGTGATTAAGTACGCGCAGTTAATCAGCATCACGAATTATTTAGTTTTCTATGCCATCGCATTGTGTCTGCAAGAGCTTATTAAGTACATGTGTGAAAAAGTATAATTAAAAACAGATCAAAGTTTTCACTTTATACAAGTCTATACCAGTGCTCAAACAAATTTGGTACGCATACCCCAGAGGTACGGTGTTGATATGTTGTGACTGATGAAAAATTTAAATTAGCCAAAAAAATAATTGATTAATATAATCTCCTAACATACAACGAGTGATACATTTTTTCTATTGTAGGGTACGCTATCAAAAAAGTTTTGAGACTACTGGACGATCAAAAAAGTACAAGTCATAACCAGGCACTTATTTGTTGATTATGTGATTGCTCATTAATAATTCATATTGTTTATCCTATAACAACATAGATTGGACAATTGTTTATAAACATCTAAAAGAAAGTTGGTTTCCTTTAATTAACCAACGTACACACAATAAAAAAAGCATACCATTGCATTGTAAGAATAAAATCATCTCATTCTAAGAAATGTTTAGAGTTGTTTATGCAAATATGTTATTGTCAAAAAATCCATCGTTATACATGTTATCGGCAAAAACAGTTAAATTTATTGATATTTAAATTCCAGCAGATAGACAAATTTAATACATTTTATGTTAGATACAGTTTCTTAAACAATAAGACTTTTCAAGACAAGATTCTCATGCATGTATTGATTGAACATTGACTGTTTTAACGACATTTAAACAATATATTGCTTTTATATGTGATTGATAAATATAAATTTAGCATCGATTCAGTCAATACTAGTAAATCCGGATAAACAGGTTTCGAAGATAAACTCCGCTAATATATTATTAAAAAAGAAAAAAAACCATTCTAGGTGTTCTTTTAAGTGTCTAATATATTTTGACATAATATAATTGAACCCTCAAGAGGTGAAGTCAGTGAAATAGTAAAATGGTTAAACTTTTCTTTTTGACTTTTAACCACAATCACGACTTAAATTGGTGTTTTGGTGGAATGCATATTTTTATTTTAGGTAGATAACACTATTGCAGTGTATATTTACTGGGCTCACTTTTATTTTAGGATACTTTAAGACATGTAGAATATTATAATGCATCCATCATTTTTTTCCTAAAATACCATTTGACTCACTTCACCTCTCATGGGCTCATAATTCTTCATAATTTTATTATTTCACCTTAGCCACATTACTTTTCTATTTAAATTTCATAAGAATATACTTTTATTACTGGCCTGATTTGATTTTCAAACATTATTTTTATATTTTTAAAATGCAACGAATCTCAAAAACCTTTCTTATTAAATATTACTTTTGCCTTCCTCTCTATGATCAATATCATTGTTTTTAAAAGTGAGGCATTGAAAAATATCAGGCCCAAGTTCTTACACTTTTTTTAGAGGTTCTGATTACAATTTATTATTGAATGAGTAACTCGAGTTTATCAAACATAAAATTAGGACTATCTTTAGATGCCGTCTCGTATCAAAGGTTTTCTGTTCTTACCAGAAAAAAATACTTAAATAAATATTTCTTTTTATAGAAACATAATAATTTTTCACACGTAAGATAATTAACTTCTGTTGAGATACCTCCATTAGGAGGCCATATGCTCCACATTGGGAGCGGACATGGATTAAAAAAAAATATATATTGCAAATGATTCTAACTTACTCATATTCTCTAGTTAAAATAATTGAATATTTATCAGAAATTTTATTTAATGAAATGTACATGTATACATATGTGACAATCAATTTATTCTTGTTTGAATTGAAAAAATATTTAGAATAATGTATTTATTATTATTTATATAATTGTAATGAAGTTCAAGATTTAAGCTGTACATATCCGTTATCATTTAATTTTCGATTTCATCTCCCAAACAAATATTAAAACTATTTCTTCTCAAAATAAACATGCATAAGTTTTACAGCCAAGGTTTTTTTTTATAATTTGATTTAATAAATCACGCACTCGCCATCTAAAAAAACATGAAGGACCAACATCTTCATATCTACTAAACTTATTACAGCTGATTGACGTTCGCCATTACGTTGGTCAAATAAACGTCAAGACATAAGGCTTTGTTTCTCACTTTTGTGGTTGGAAAACGTATACGATTAATGCTCACTCGGTTAAGTTTAACACGGACAGACTAAGTTGATTAATTATTACGAAGTTAACATGAGAAGTGAGAAAAAATATGTTCTTGGCAACAATTCGTTTAAAAATCATTGTACGAGTATATTTGTTGAATGTCAGATTGAAAAAAACATTAATCATGGCGGGCCTAGACCATAATGTTGATTACTTGCATACAATTATCATTTTAATTTCAAACTGAATAAAACAATGTTTAATAATACACTATTTAAAAAAACGCAAACTGATAGGCGCTTAAATGTGCTTAAAAATATGGATGACGTTATCATGTACACCAATACAAAAGAATAAATTATTGTAGTCATATTATAGGTGTATATCGATTTATTTTTATTGAAAATATCGAATTAGCAGGAAATCGCCGCAATAGTATGCGTTAAAATACAATGTTTTTGATTGATTATTCAGGTAAAATTTATACTCCAATGTAAAACTTTGTATTCCTTTATGACGAAATGCGTCAAACGTAATGATTTAGTTTTTAAACTACAAGAGGGTGCTACAATACAGCAGAAAATTATTCTACCATATAGAATAAACAAATCATAGAAACGTTTGACAAGTTATATTTATCTTTGTAAAGACTTCTGAAAATTAAAAGCAATTCGCTTATCAATGAGTTTCTATAGAGTGAAGTTTATTATTCGTAAAAACTTTGATGGAATTAAAATTGAATGATAAAGAAATGTTATTAGAAACTTTTACTACTCGTACCAAAATGAAAGAAACCATTGAAAATACTCGATGAACTTGGAAACCAAAATAATTTTATTTTAAATATATTTTCGTAAACACTAATAATAATAAATTTGACTGGCACGAAATTTATATAAAAAAGTCGCGATTTCTGTAAAGAATAAAAAATACGTATGTATTATGCTGTCTTTGGCGTGGTTTTTTGTAATATTTTGTAGCAGGTTCCCGGCAAGCATTGCAATGCCATTCAAAGAAAGAAAGTTTTTGTGCTTTAATTCCGTGTATTGAGTGCACGCTTTATTTTTCTGTCTGTTTACGGTTTGACGTTTGCTGCAGATTTTCTATAGTACGACACACGCACCACTTACTGTAAGTTAATTTTACTATAATATTCGCGCAAGTTCAAGCATACGTTGTCAAAATTAACTGTATTACAGGCATACAAACATTGATTTTTATATATCAGACCTACTGTAAGCTAGTTTTACTATGTCTGTAAGTCTATCTTTCCGGAAGTGCAAGCAAAAAGTTTGTCAAAGTTTTATTGCAATCGGTTGTTCGGTGTAACAATGCATAAAGTACGAACAAATCAACATTTATTTTTTATATATTAGGGTTTAAACGGTGTCACGTTGAAGCCGCGCAGGACTTAAAATCAAAAACTGATACCAGGGATTGGCGGGAAAAATATGAACCAAATTTAGGTTGTTCGTATTATATCATAAATAGCCTCACAAAAATTAAATATTGTTAAATACATTTATTTATTTCATTAAAGTCAATTCAAATAAGTCAATTTGGCTTATTTGAACTTTCAATGAGAGCCGCACTTATCTCAACGAAAGTTTGAGTTTGCCCACCTTAGACCTAAAGCTATACAATTCATCAAAGCATCCTATTTTAATTTTCACGACACAATACTACTAAGTACATAATTATTTTATTTAAGTATACGTTTCAATCAAATATAACGTTACATTATACAATCACATAAAATAAATCAAGTGTATCGACTGTGGAAACAGAAAAGGACGTAGCACACACACAAAAAATATACAGGAGACACAAAAAGAGTTTTCTGATGATTTTGGGCCCAAGATAAATTATGAAATATACACAACTTTGAAGTGCACGGTGACTGATAAACTGTTTTTTATTGATTTAGCCAAATAATAATTTTAAAAAATTATTCACAATAGCCTTTTTTAGGTCTTTTTTCCTGGTTGCAATTTTCACCGGCCCTTCTTTTTTCAAACTTAAAAGCTAAATTTAAAGACTAATTTGGCATTTTTAGCCTACGTCCTTTTGATAGAACGTGTATCAAATTGTATACATTGTGATTGTCACAAAAAACTGTTTTGGAAAAACTGTGGATTACGTCTTTTTTTCCTTTTCACAGTCGATATGAAAATAGTTTCTTTGAAATATATTTTATAAATGATATAAATATTTGATATATAAAAATTTAAAAATGAAATTTATAAAATCAATTATGGTAAAGATAACACAATTTAAACATTATTATATAATAAAAAAATAGATAGCATAGTATGATAATTGTGATATTCTCAATAAAACTGATCGCCGTGAATACTATAACCAATCAAAAATATACCTTTGGCTTATGCTCATGCTGATATTGCTTACAATCCTTCGCAAGTAATTCGTTATCTGGATAATGAGTGGTATTATTGTTAAAAGTTAACTAGAACAGTATTTTTAGTTACATAATGTTATTCCAACATATTTAAGATAAAAGAAAATGTTTTGAGAACCATTTTCTTCACTTCACGATGAAAAAGAGTATAATATTATCAATGACGCAAATACTATAAAATACATACTTACTTTAGCGATGGTGGCTTTTTTGCAATATAAATAAATATCGTATCATGTTATTAGAAATTTTAATTATCTACTTCGAAAATACTAAATCTTAGTTAATAACCTGTTAAAATATTAATCTAAAGGTACCAAATATTCTTATTTTACAACTAGGTATAAATAAGCCAGCATTATAATCTATGGTTGAATATATAATATTGTAATATATTTATAGCGTTAAAACAACCACAACAAACTTACTTTTGTAATTATTTTTTGTTTGAGCCAGGCATGGGCAAACCATGGGCCGCCGCGTATTTTTCTGCGGCCCGCGAGCAATATTATATTTTTGAAAAAAAATAACGTTTTTATCTTTTTAAGCTTTTTTGAAAAGATTTAAAATAAATATAATAATCGGCATTTTCGGATCAACCTATATATTTTAACAAACATTTTTAATCATGAACTTCAATAAAAACTCTACGATCAAACATCACCGATGAACATTTACTAGCAGTTTTAAGAACCTCAACCAAAAATTAACAAAGTTCCCTGGTTTGAGCGTTAATAAAAAAATATTGTTTAATCCGTTACATTTGAAATATTGTGTTTAAATGAGGGAATTGGTATCATAAATTATATGCAAAAAAGCATTCAAGTACAATTTTTTGTAGCAATATTTTTTTAAATAACTATTCATCTAAAGGGAAAAGTAACAATTTTTTAAGATGCTAATTAAACTTTTACGCCATGAAAAATACTTGTCGCCAATTGATTATTTCTAACCATATCATATTATTCCTTTAAAAAATTGAGTTTAGACACCGAAAGTGATCTCTGGTAGTGTTTTTAAAATAATTAAAGTAAATTCTAATATCCAGCTGTTGATATGATGTATATCTAGTGATGAATTTAGATTGTTTTGTCATACTTATCTTTAAAATATTAATAATTGATATTTTCAGTTTTGACACCAAGGTTCTCAAATATAAATTGTTTTTTTTTTATATTATTTATGGCATTGTATAAATAACATTTGTAATTTTCTGTATTGATCTTAGAGTGCATAAATCTTACAAAATTATTTATCTGTAATTAAAAATATTTACATACAAAACATATCAATCATTAACTCAATAATACCTCAAGTTTAACTAAGGCAAATTGGTGCCGCAGAGTGCTTAAAAAAACTTTGTAGTTTTTATATTATATTTCAAACACCTCGTGAAAAACGTAAGTAGTTATATCTGGCGTGATTAGTTCACATATCCCAAAACGTTAATGACAATCAGTAGTTGACCTTCAAATACTTCGACAAGGATAACAAAACATACCAAAATAACTCCCTAATCGATCATAAATCATTCGTTGTAAGGTATTGTATATACCATACCCCATAGTGACAATACAGCCATTTAGAGTCACGACTCAACCTCTGTGTCCACACTCAACTCGTGAATATACGTTTAGATTTTTTTATAGTGTGCTCCAGTTGAGACGGCAATTATACATGTTGAAAAAACAAACGTAATTCTGACAGGGTCAATGCTATAATTTAACAAAATGTTTTTTAGTTAATTTTAATGGAATTCTATCAAGTATCCGGATTTAAAAAATAAGAACAAACCCAACCGCCGTTCCGACATTGTTTTTTTTTTTTTAAATAACATTGCATACTTATTATTTTAAGTGCAGTGAATTTTCACAATGAATGCAACGAATGTTTAATTCAACGAATTATATACGTCATTGTAAATATTTGATCAAAAAAAATTGGTGTAAAATAAATATCAAACTAATGTGGCAGTTTTATTATTTTAATATGAAATAAACTTCATTTTATGAATTGAAAAAAATAGCAGGTATGTTGTCCATGTGGAAATATTTTTTTACTACATATTTAAATCAAATGAATAACAAATAATAAATACTGTGTATTAAATAAATTACCGGATTAAACGATTTTCAACGGATGGTTTTAAAATGCTTGAGAATTAAGAGTTTGTACCTTAATATATGAAAAGCCTTAGATAAAGATAATATTTATAGATATTTGTATTTGATAACATACCGACTGTGGAAAGGAAAAAGGACATAATCCACAGTTTTTTTAAAACAGCTTTTTTCGATAATCACAATTTATACAACTTAATACACGTTCTATTAAAAGGATGTAAGCTGAAAATGCCGAATAAGTATTTTGATTTAACTTTTAAGTTTAAAAAATAATGGCCTGTGAAAATTGCTATCACGAAAAAATAAATATATTAGAATAATGTTAGACAAAGTCAATTTTATCAGTGGCCCAAAATCATCAAAAAAGTTTTTTGTATCACTTGTAAAATTGGTTATATGTGGATTACGTCCTATTTTAATTTTTACACTCGATATATTAGTTTGTAAAAATTGTCTGCATTTGTGTTTTTTCACGATGTAAAAATAGTTTGTACGTAATAACAAAATATGTTTTTGTAATAAATCGCACTAAAAACTTTTTAAGATAAAGATAGTGGATCCCATTATATTTTATATTGTAGTCTTTTTAGTATTTACATTTCAGTAATTTTAAATTTATGAGAAAACAATATTCTCAGATCAAATTAGTATATCACTGCAATTTCTGATTCAACATTATATTAATGTATCTACGACAGCTTCAGTATACACAATAGTACATTTTAGACATTTAGGTTGATAAGTTTACGGTTAATTGCAATTTTTTACATATCAAAAGTATATTGAGTAATAATCGATTGCTCATTTAAGTATTACCTATAATTGCATAGGAGTAATAAAAAATTCACTCCTTCTCCAAACCACCGAAAGCGAGCTTCTTGTTAGCGGATAGGCAGCCCACCGCTAAAAGAAAAGTTATGGCTGGAATATCACTAGTGGTTGTCAAACCGCCTTCACTACGCCTCGATAGTTGTGGATTGGAAGTGTGGGAGGGAAGTTTAAGACATTACAAACATTCATCACCAAAAAAATGCTGTATTGGGATTTGAACCCGTAAAATCTGTATCGTACGGAAGCTAATGACATTGACTACGATATATGATACCGACGAACAGTAATAATTAAAAGTGACTAATTCAAATTAAAAAATATATTAAATAATTAGACAACTTCCACTACGGCAATCAATTTTTTTGAGCTCACAAAAAAGCGACAAACTTCAAATAGTTTTTAGTGATGACAGTAAACTATCAATTAACGATTTTTTTTTTTGAGATTATGCGAGAACTTTGTGACCAAGCTGCATTCCGAGCAATATTTAATAAGAATTAAAATCTTATTGAAAAAAAAATCTTTTATTTCCACTGCCGGCTTTGATACATTGCCTGAGGTTACTATTCTAGTGGGACCATTAAAATGTATTGTGATAAAATAATAGCGTTTTCATACTTTTCAAGTTTACCGCGGGGGCTAGTGCTTTTGCTTCCCATTGTATTTGATAATGTCATAAATAATTCGATCGAGGTCACCTTGAGAGATTAAACAAGCCATAAAATAGAGGCTGGGTTTAACGGTCGCATTCAAATTATGAAGTTTTAATTTTAAATCAATAAAGAGTGATAACATCAGCGATAAGTGCTCAAAATTGACTCACCGGCTTGGTTGTTAACACACGAAAATTTTGTGGCTGTTAATAGAGAATATATAACACGCTTGCCTAATCATTATGTAGAGCAAAAATGTCTATAATGGATTGTGATTTAGATTCACCAAATCGTTAATTATTACTTCATCGAAGGTTTTATCGCGAATCTGTTTTTTGGTAGTTTTGAAAGTCCAGAGTAAAAAATTTGCTCTAAAAACATTTAAAGATTTAATGTTAATGGATTAACCAAAAAAGGTTTCCCGGGCAAAGCAAATTTTGTTGCGATAATGTAAAATGATTATTATCTTATTTGTTAAATTTGAATCGTTCAAACTATGTACATTCTCACAAATTTTGTCACTAACGACCCGGGTTTCGCCTTTCGGCATCTTCAGGCATTCAAGTGCACGGATGAACTTGAACTGACTTGAAAGGCGAAACCCGGGTCGTTAGTGACAAAATTTGTGAGAATGTACATAGTTTGAACGATTCAAATTTAATATTGAAATTCCACCAAGCACCTTCAGTCGAAATCTTATCTTATTTGTTATTTAAATTTTGCTGAGGATCGAAAACAATAAGTTTAATGAAATCAATGGTGTTTCAAAATTTACATGTCAGCATAAGTTTATTGATTTGTTTTCAATTATACGGATTAAACTGATATAACAGTTAATTCAAAATTAAATGCCTTTATTAAAATTACTTGTTCAAACATAATGGTGTCAAAAAAAAACCATCAACATATAAAACTTTATTACAAACATTCGGCTTCCTACAAAATTTCCACTACACTTCTAAGGTCCGTCAAATTTAATTTCTAAACTTCGCCATTGTATTAAAAAGTAATCTAACTTTAATATTATACAGGTACCAATTCATAGTAAAAATTGCATTTTTGGCTACACGCAATGCAAACAATACAGTTTTTTATTGTCTCCGATTCAAAAAAGATGACTTATAAAGTGAATTGATATGGTTGTTAATTTTATTTTAACTTTTGAACATCAACTTGCACACCTAGTTTTAGACTATTTGAAGTCAAAAAATATTTTTTCTTTTTTATAATTCAGACAGGTTAAAAATATCTTTATTGACCTTGGCAAAGAATTTCATTAGTATAAATGAATTAGTGACTACGAAAAGATGTTTACTGAAATTGTTGATGTTCTCTACCATTACTTAGTAAGAATGTCTTAGTAAGAATGTGCAGCTGTGTTCAGATAACTGTGCTGGAAAAACTACATATAAATATTAAGTTATACCAAAGGTACTACATAAGTCATAAAGTAACATGGTAAGAAATCGTACTACATATTGCATTTCAAAAAAGAATCACGTTCAGCATTTTATAAGCGGGCGTTTTTAGTGATTAGCACAAAAATATGTTAGATTCTTAAAACCAACACAACTTATAAACCAAACAATATTTTCGGCTGAAATTTTCAAAGAAATCATATGTGACATTTAATAATCAAAATTAGGATAAAAAATTGAATATACCATAATTTCACTTTTTTTCAAGGCTGAATATAAAAACTTGTTATTAATTTAGTAGATAGCACTCCACTTGTTATCAATATGAAATATTCAAAATATTCTGAATAAAAAATAACATTAATCCATACCATACTATTATTATAGTACGAAATAATTATAGTATAAAATTCTCAATCCTTCAAATTTACAATCACTGGAAGTGTGAAATCTGATTCCTTAAATATTCAAGAAACATGTGTCGCCTTTTTAAAAAAAATACTATTTTTGAACGAATTCAGGGCATAAAAATTATGAAATTTATTGCTTATTGTCAAAAAGGGTCAATTGCCGTGGCAGTTATTTTGAATAAACCATTAAACTATGAGTCAATATACCAACAAAACCAACAGTATGCGATCAACGTATTTTTACGTTTCCCGACAATAATGTGTTAAGACGGTATGATTCTTTAAATTTAATTATTTTGAATGTCAATGTTTGACTTGTAATAGTTTTAAACTAGAAGTGCAAGTTGTAAAGCACAATATAACATATTTGTATAAAGGCGTTGCCCAACTTATGACCTATTCTAATATGTCTGTATGATCGTGATAACGAGGTCCTCACTTACAGTAATAGTTCAGTTCCGGAAATAGAGTAAGTTGTACAGTATTGTTATTCTATAATAATATTATCAGAACATATCCTTGATTATAACTGGCTGTGATTTAAATGAATCAAAGAAAAAACAATAGTCGAGCTCTTAGATTCCTAATGGCTAAATTGCCGACGCATTAAAATCTCCGACGATATAAAAACACGCACATGATTTATGGTCTCGCGTTGGACGAAACATATCAAGCTCGTATAGGTAGCAACACAGCAAATTAGTATCTACAAAATAATAATTAATGGTTGAGTTTTATTGATTTTCAAACAAAACGAGAGTAGCGCTGTAAATTATTATGTTAGATACGAGCAATAAAAATAATTTCACAGTCAAGGTGTACAACTATGGTAATAGCTACCTAATAAAATAAATTCTTTTTAAAATCCGTAAAAAATGTATTGTCTGTTTATAATTATAGTAACCGTAAATATTTTTATTGAGAAGAGTTTTTACAAATTTATACTTATTTTTCAACTATTCCATACTTTATACCCAACCTGAATTTATGCTGCGTGAAAAGCTTTACTTTGGTTAATATAACTTTTAAAAACGGATTCAATATAATTAATACAATATTTTGTAATGAAAAAACTTTTTTTTTGTTTATTCAAATATTTCCACAGTTCTTTATAAAGATCAGGCTTGATTTTGCTCATCTCGAGCATTTTAAACTGATAAAACATACAATTTGAATCGCTAAAATTGTGTAATATGTTTTTAATAATAACATTTTCTCGAGAATTGACGTTTAACTTCTTTTCTGATTATTTATTAAAATTATATAATTACAGCTGACAGCAGTGTGTAGAAGCATTTTTTTAAACCATGTTCATCTCAAAGTGAAGCATATGGACTACTAATGGAGTATCTTATTATATTTTTTTGAGCTATTAATTGTTATTCAATCACTCCAGCTTTCTTTTATGTGGATAGTTAACTAATTTCTCTGACTACGCCCCGTGGCAAGTTGTGGTGTAAGATTACAATATGATATATGTATGAACTTATAATAAGCTAATTTTTAACAATGCATTTTCGGTTTATTATGTTTTTGGATGTTAGGTTAAATTGGAGATTTCCTAGAATGATAATTTCGTTTAATATTTTACACCTTTTCATTTAAATTTGTTTTTGTATAAATAGCACTGATAAATTGTATTTATTATCAGTTGAAAATTCTCGCCATGAGCGAAACCAGTACTGACCTTTATAAATAAAGTGAAAATAAAGTACAAAAGAATATTGTGTTTTTTCCTAATATTTGTCTTATTCATGTAATACATTTAAAATTTTAAAATGTGATCTATAGAATGAATAAAATTAAATTGTGAAGAAAGAAAAGTTTTACTTACATAATCAAAAGTATGTAAAATAATATTTCTATAAATATGAGATGAGATATGACGTGGACTCGTCTTATTAGTTGTAATGAGTGTTATTATAATGCTTTAGAGGGGTGTCAATCAACATAATATATCATTAATCACATCAGAAATTGATGTAGTTTATTATTAAAATAAAAATATTAGCTTGATATATGGTGACTTATACAAAATGTAGAACGTTTTTACGAAAAAGTCGCTTTTCTATTACAAGGGAAATTTTTAATATATTTTTTTCCAGAATTTAACTTTAACACGGTATTTATAAATATTCAATTTTTACTATTAAAAATGAAATAATCTTTACATTTTGTTAAAAGTTCTACGGAAATTCACTAATCAAAATAATGTGACATAAAAAATCAAAGACACTTTTCACTAAATACTAAAATAATTTCGTGATATTTTTACAATTTTTTTCGAAGCAGTAAGTATGTATATCATCGAAAATTTTAACCGTAAAAAAACCATTAATTGATTTGTTTTGGTTAAATAAAAAATAAACAAAAGGTAATAATGAATAAATTGTGATTGTATATTAAAAAGGGCATTTCAAACGATAATTAAACACGTGCCAACCACAAGTAGGAATTTCAATATAGTGGGAGAGACAAAATATGACCATGTTATTAAGCTATCATTAAAGTGATTTTAAACGCCTGTCAGAAAATTGTTCTATGAATTATTCGGTATTGAAACAATTATTATCTTGTGTACTATTTACGTGACGCAAAGCCTTTGTATGTAACGTCTAATCATTCATTAAAACCAACGTGGCTCATAATAATTTTCAATACATTTTTGTAATAAATCTGATGTGATATGATATGGTAGGTTCACGTAGCATGTCTACATAAAATGATTGCAATATTATAACAACGCACTCACGCTTTCTTGCGCAGTTCCCTCTATTTGTTGTTACATGATTGTATCGAATGGTTGAGCGCAATTCTACATACAACATATTGAAAACAATAAGATTCACGATTTGATGTCCTTGGAGAATAAATTAGAAATGCATTCCATGTAAAATAATTTAATTATTTTCAATATAACATCCGAAAACAAATTTAATTATTAGCATGCCTTTTTGGTTTTAAAATTAATAATAATGTTGTTTAGTTATAGATCTGGCATTTAGATTAAAATTTAGTTTTGACTAGTTATATTGATGCTTATTGATTGCTAACAATACAATTATGATAATTTAATTTGTATAATCGCGTGTTCTCTGTAACTGATTGCACTTTTAATTTATTTTAAGAGTTGATTTTAATTTAGTAGTATTTTAAATGTGATGAATCCTTCTTATTGATACTATCATATTTCACTATTTTTTTACAAATTGACGATTTTGAGCTAAATATTCCTTTTTTTTGTATTATTGAAATGCAGATATAACTAAACACATTGCGTCGAAAGTTTAAAGTTAATTTGTACATATTTTACTGCCGAAATTAATCTGACTTGACAAGTAGTCATTCTAAGGGTTTCGGCGGTAACTTTGTGGAAGTTCATTTTGATAGAAAATTTAAATTAACTTTGATTAACTTTACTTAAGCAAACTTTGCGATAGTAAGTCTGAAGATGCATCTGAAAGAGGCGAAACACGTGTCACAGTTAGTAACACAATACGTGAAATAATCAAAGTTATTTCAAATTTTCTATCATTCTAAGGGTGTTTATATTTTATGTAATAAAGTTATTCAAACTCTCTTACATAGGATTAGAGAATCCAATACTGTAACTGTACGTGTAATAAAATGTACGGGGTAATCTTCAGTTTATTACACGCGATAAGAATAACCACAGACTTAAAAGTAATCGGATGCCAAACATATTAAATGTCTTTAACACATTTTAGTGAACTTAATTTGAATTCATTTGACGACAATAATAACGTTATTTATTGTTCTTTATGTTTAAATTTTACGTTTCAAAAATATTTTTTTATTTATGACCAAAATTATCAATTTTATTTCTTATTACTTCATTTTATAATAAAAATGATTTCGAGACCAGTCCCAGGATTGAAAAATTGCAATGCCAAAATCCCGGAATCAATATTTTGGCTCGGGATTGAATTTCCTACATATGATGACAAATAGGGCATCCAATCGAGGCTTGGAGATAATCCGGGGAAAAAGTATAGCTAATTGAGGATTTCAAATTCCTCGGTGAGCAAATCCCAATCCCGAGATCCCGAGATTGAAAATTAATCAATCTCGAGATTGGAAAAAGGCTTCGGGATTGGATACCCTAATGACAAAGGATCAAAAAACCCACCATTGATTAAATAAAACTAAAAAACATTCGCTTAACTATTTGCCTTAGACTAGCTCTTTTCTCGTATGGGTGATACAATTGACAGCATAAACAAAAATAATGGAATATCCACGTAATATTGTTGTTGATAAGGATTCCAACTTAATTTTCAATGGTTTCAGAAGCTTTTTCGCTTGGTGCCATGGATTAACTATTATGGATTTAGATGGCCGAGAAAAGCAGCTTACAAATTTTAGATAGGTATTTGTTTTTCGGTTGATTTATAGCCAATTTAAAATGTTATGATGGTTCTCTGTGAATATTGTTAGTGAACTCACCTCTCGTTAGCTATTTCCTATTCCTACCTCAGTAAATGCAGCTCATTTTAATTCGATGACACATTAAGATATCGATAAATCACGCAATAATGTTACAATTCAGAAACATTTGTTGAACCATGTTGCACGTATAGTTACAAATAATTATCATTTACGTCATGTAAAAGTGACCTTTTGAGAAATAAATACTAGGAAATAGTGTACGCTATGACTTATAAATAAAAAGTAAATTATAAGTATATCCTTAATTCAATAATAATGCATGTACTTTCTAAAAAAAAAAATATATTAAATATTTTAAATCTATACTAATTAATAGACAAGGCAATCTGCTGTGCTGAAAAATATTCAAAGCGCTATATATATATTGTATTTGTAAAATTTCATTTACCCTTCAGATATATTTGCATTTATCTACGTATGCTTTGCTAAGCTATAAAGCAATGATATGTTTTCTTTTAAAATAATCATTTTTTTTGAATTGTTGATCAGGGCTGTGGAGTCGTGGAAAAAATACGACTCCGACTTCAACTCCGACTCAATAAGCAATAACGAGCAATAAGCATGAACTTCGTTATTTGAATACAAAGCAGGCAGTTGACATTTTAAATTACATATTTTCAATATTTAATAAGAAATTAATTTATGTATAGAAACTTAAGAATATAAAAATGTATTTTTAACTTAGTCAATTTCGATAAAGTTGTTTTATAAATAGAAACACAATATTCCTTTGTACTTTGTTCCGCTTTATTTAAAAGGTCAGGACCAGTATCACTCATTACGAGTATTGTCAACTGATGCGTTGTCAAAAATGCTCGCAATGAGCGATACCGGTCTCAACATTTTAAATTAAGTGGAATAAAGTACAAAGGAATATTGTTTTTTTTTATTTATATAATGCTTTTCCAGTAATTGCAGTGAAAACCCTAAAAAAAAATTATTATAAAAAACATCAAAGATAATATTCGTATTGATTGAAGTTAAGATGCTATATTATTAAATTCGAAAAACTATTTCACTTCAATTTTACTGTTGGGAAAAATATTTGATGCCTATATGTACCATTGTATTATGTATCTTAAATGTTGTATAGCTATAGCTGAGAGATTTTTTCTGTATGTTAATACTTAAATTGAGGTGTTCTTGAAACGTTACGATATAACAAAAAGCTGAAATCAAAACTAAACTATGATGTATTGTTAAAACATATCAATATATCCAATGAGTGTGTTCAGTGCAACGTCGCGCATGCATTAACATTGTTAAGAAAGCATCCATATATGCCAAGCTAATCAATGTTTAATCATTGATCGATCCATCTGTCTGTTTACACTGCGTGGGATTTGAGCAGCGATGCAGTCGCGCGTGGAAAGCTCTTGCACCACTGAGCAACCGAACAAATATTGCCATTATGTATTAGGGTAAAAAATATCAACGTATTTTAGTTCTACAGTTTTTTTTATACTTATGAGTTGATAGCTATTTCGGCTTTCGCCATCGTCAGAACTATCTGTATGGAACTGCCATTATGTATACTCTACTTAAGAAAACTCGCATCGAAACCGAGTAACTGATAGTTTTTGAGTGCATAAAAATAGTGCCGTCTGTGTGGTCGAATGGTCAACGTTGTTGGCTTCGGCTACGAAGGGCCCGGGTTCAAATCCCGGAACGGACAGTTTTATAAATTGATTTGTCAATCGATTTATGAATTTCTGTTCAAAGGCATGGATGTATGTGATGTCTTGAATTCCCCCCTCTTACCCATTCTATCCTATGAACGGGGCGTATCGAGAGCGATTAGCTTACCACTAATCCTGTCCTAGCCCTATTCTTCTATCCCTACTCTCTTTGGAAAAAGAAAGGTTGAGCAACTGAGTAACAAGCCGGTCTCGTAGAAACACTTCTGTTGAGATAAACTCCATTAGGAGTCAATATGCTCCACATTGGGAGCGGACATGGCTTAAAAAAAATATATATTAATTTGTTTGTTAATAAATTGAGTTTTCTTAAACTCGGGAAGTAGTTTAAATGGAGCCTTATTTAAACAAAACAATATTTTTTTACTTAAATCGATTAAACAATATTAAAACGTACCTAGTAAAGCTCACACAAATAAAGTTTTGTGTATTTTTATACCATATCCGCTTAAGCCTAGATTTGAAAGTTACTAACATTAAAAATACTATCTTTTTAACATATATAGAAAAAATACTTAAAGTGCGGTAACGAATTTGAAAATGAGTATTTAAAACATAAAGTAAAATTAGTTCACATTTTGTTCGTTTTTTTTTCCATTGGTTGTGACAACGAGCTGTAAGCCCGTTGCCTCCAACGGTAGGATTTTTTTGCATTATAAAAAAATCAGAAATTTACTGACATGGACAATCAAATGCAAACTTACTTATCAAATAAATGAATAAACTTGACTAATTCTTCAAATGGAACTTGTTTTTAGGAATATATAATATATGAAGATTTTTAAATTGATTATACAAACTTATTTTTTTATAGATACTGAAACTATGATATCGCCAACAACTCTACCACGTTGAAAGCACTGGTTCTGGTCCGATCATCAAAAGTAGTTAATTCTTTTTTTAATGTTTTTTTTCAGTGTTAATGTTGATAATTATTACTATTAACTAAAGCTTGATGCTTTTCAACAAAAAAAACACACGTGATGTCTTATTTTGATAATAATCAGTGACTCAAACGAAGATACATTTGTATTTTATATATATACGATACAACAGTGAATATGAATTTAAAGTTGTAATTCTAAAAACTTGGAGAAAGAGTACACCAATCCAAGCCACTGTTGAATATTAAAATTTATTTCTACGTTTATATTTACGTTATAATTATCATTATTCATGTACACTTTCTTTCATAAATAAAAAATGAATGTTTAGCTTAATGCTTCAATGTTAAATGAACATTATTGACTCATCATTCAACTTGTAAATTCAATCATGAAAGAACCTTTATAACAACGGCCGTTGCTCAATTGAGAATGTCGAATGTATTCCAAGGAAAATAAAAAAAACAAAATCACTTTACGTTTTCTGAGAGAATGACAATTCACTGTAAGACAGTCAGCACATTCCATTATACACGTCATGTCGTACCTTTACAGTGAATCAATCTCCATAAACCACACTATATATGATATCGCGTCAATCCTGACGTGAAATAAATCATCCCACATTTAGTGGCTGCCAACCTCGCGTGTACAGAATAATCGATTTATTTCATCAGTTTTATTAAAATAATATTACTTAGAGTCGCAATTGAAGTATTGGACGTTGATGGAATATTAAGAGTCGGAAGTTTCAGAAGTTAGTTTAAATGATTTTTTTTCAAACCAATTTCTTTTATGTTACACAGTGATCTAAGATTCGACTAACCGTACAAAGAAATCGGTGAACCGACTTAAATTGAATTAGTTTTCAAAAGCAATTTTAGTATCACTCAAACCAAAGCATTAATATTAATATAATGCATCTTACCAACCTTAATAAGAGTAATAATTTCATACCATAAAATAGTAGGAAAACTTCTTTAACCATATTTTTTCCTTATGTGAATCATATGAACTGATTTTGAAGTTTATTAAATCAAAGGTTTTTACTTGTTACTCAGTTGCTCAACCTTTTCTTATCTATATATTAATAGCCGATAAAATAAGTTTTCACTTTTTACTTTTCACTTTTTACTTTTCACTTTTTACTTTTCACAAATGTGTGCGTACTGATGTCCACTTCGCCCAATGATAGCGATTTATTTTGAACATATTTTGAACATCACATTTTTCGGCCAATTGGAATGGACGTCTTTTTATATTCAAAATTCAAATTTCCTGGGACAGATTTTGTTCAGTGTCATCCATCTTCTATATGATTGTCACCGATTTCCCCTCCCCCTCCTCATCCCCAGCCCGACTGTCGACATTTTTTTTATTCATACTAGAAGTATTTTTTCATTACGCTGAAGAAGCACATAGTTTTAAATGTGAAAAAACGCTAAACTTTATTTCACATTTTATTTCTGCCGCGGGTCGGATTCGAAACGTGGAACTTTGCAATATGAACGGAACGTCTTACCGCTGAGGTAAAGGGCAAACTTTCAGGTGCGACAAAATTAGATTATATATATTAAGCATTCGAAAAAAGAACTATTTCAAACTTGACTTTGATTGTTTGTTTGTATTGAGAATTCAAAAATAGAATATGTCAAATACTTAGTGTGGCCAATTCAAAAAAAATGATTCCAAGATATTTTTCTTTTTCTACGAAATATATTTGTTTGCACACTTGAAACCTTTGCAGGGCTGTCGATATATGCGCCGAGGTCGATTTATGGTACTACGAAAAATGATTGTTAGCAAACTTGAACATTATTCCAAAGATTTAATAATTTACGAAAAATGGTTGTTAGCAAACTTAAACATTATTCCAAGATATAATAATTTACGAAATTTCTGCTACCACGAAAAATGGTTGTTAGCAAACTTCAACATTATTCCAAAGATTTAATAATTTACGAAATTTCTGCTACTACGAAAAATGGTTGTTAGCAAACTTAAACATTATTCCAAAATATAATAATTTACGATATTTCTGCTACTACGAAAAATGATTGTTAGCAAACTTGAACATTATTCCAAATATTAAATAATTTACGAAATTTCTGCTACTACGAAAAATTATTGTTAGCAAACTTGGACATTATTCCAAATATTAAATAATTTACGAAATTTCTGCTCCTACGAAAAATGGTTGTTAGCAAACTTGAACATTATTTCAAAAATTAAATAATTTACGAAATTTCTGCTCCTACGAAAAATGGTTGTTAGCAAACTTGAACATTATTCCAAATATTTAATAATTTACGAAATTTCTGCTACTACGAAAAATGGTTGTTAGCAAACTTAAACATTATTCCAAAATATAATAATTTACGATATTTCTGCTACTACGAAAAATGATTGTTAGCAAACTTGAACATTATTCCAAATATTAAATAATTTACGAAATTTCTGCTACTACGAAAAATTATTGTTAGCAAACTTGGACATTATTCCAAATATTAAATAATTTACGAAATTTCTGCTCCTACGAAAAATGGTTGTTAGCAAACTTGAACATTATTTCAAAAATTAAATAATTTACGAAATTTCTGCTACTACGAAAAATGGTTGTTAGCAAACTTAAACATTATTCCAAAATATAATAATTTACGATATTTCTGCTACTACGAAAAATGATTGTTAGCAAACTTGAACATTATTCCAAATATTAAATAATTTACGAAATTTCTGCTACTACGAAAAATTATTGTTAGCAAACTTGGACATTATTCCAAATATTAAATAATTTACGAAATTTCTGCTCCTACGAAAAATGGTTGTTAGCAAACTTGAACATTATTTCAAAAATTAAATAATTTACGAAATTTCTGCTCCTACGAAAAATGGTTGTTAGCAAACTTGAACATTATTCCAAATATTAAATCATTTACGAAATTTCTGCTCCTACGAAAAATGGTTGTTAGCAAACTTGAACATTATTCCAAATATTAAATAATTTACGAAATTTCTGCTCCTACGAAAAATGGTTGTTAGCAAACTTGAACATTATTCCAAATATTAAATAATTTACGAAATTTCTGCTCCTACGAAAAATGGTTGTTAGCAAACTTAAACATTATTTCAAAAATTAAATAATTTACGAAATTTCTGCTACTACGAAAAATGGTTGTTAGCAAACTTGAACATTATTTCAAAAATTAAATAATTTAAGACATTTCGGCTACTACGAAAAATGGTTGTTAGCAAACTTAAACATTATTTCAAAAATTAAATAATTTACGAAATTTCTGCTACTACGAAAAATGGTTGTTAGCAAACTTGAACATTATTCTAAATATTAAATAATTTACGAAATTTTTGCTCCTACGAAAAATGGTTGTTAGCAAACTTGAACATTATTCCAAAAATTAAATATAAACGAAATTTCGGCTACTACGAAAAATGGTTGTTAGCAAACTTAAACATTATTCCAAAAATTAAATAATTTACGAAATTTCTAATAAAAATAAAATAAATAAAAATAAAATACAATAAAATAAATTAAAATTAAATTAAATTAAATTAAATTAAATAAAATAAAATAAAATAAAATAAAATAAAATAAAATAAAATAAAATAAAATAAAATAAAATAAAATAAAATAAAATAAAATAACATAAAATAATATAAAATTAAATTAAATTAAATACTTTGCAACAAAAATCTCACGTTGCTGGGCAACGGGCTTACAGCTAGTTTATTTACTAATCGCTCTTGCTACACCCCGTTATTTTATAATTGGAAGGGGTGAGGGAGTTTTTAGTAATCTCAAACACCCATGCTTTCGAATGAAACAGTGCTGTGCGTACTGGGACTTGAACTCGTGATATTCTTCACGGAAACTAATAATGTTGACTATTGCACTTCGGATTCAACATAAGAATAGATGTATACAAGTTCAGTTATTGTATTCAAGACAAAACAATAAATTTTAATAAGCCCCGGTTAGTGATACAAAATAAGCCGGTTGTCATTTTTTTTAAAACAGGCAATAAGCCGGTTAATCGGTTTTGGCTTAAGCCAGGTTAGAAGCCCTAACGTCAGCTATTAATATTACTAAAACGACAGTTGTTATATCAAAAAATCAACCTGGCCGTCATATTAGTTGGTGACATTACAAATGAGACAATGCAAAAGAAAAAATCTGATTTTTTCGACTGTCAAAGTTGGATTGCAGGGTAAAGTTGATTGTAAATTACTTTGAAAAACAGTTTTTGATCTCTCCTAAAACCATTATCAATATTTTAAATTAAGAAGTTTCAATTGTATTAAGGCTAGATCATATTTTAATCTTAAAAATACTATTACATGGTAAAAAATTACTATCATACTACTGAGATGACCTAAAATGCTTAAATAAAAGCATTAGAATAGACTGGCATAAAAAAGTGAGTTAATTAATATTTTAAAATTGTATTCAGGCTATAGAAAACAATAAATTCCTTCTTTATGAAACATCAGCGGCTTAAAAAAGCCATATATCACGACCTGAGGAACAATGTCGAAACCAAACCGAACCGAACAAAGTGCTAAGTCAATAACGTATTCAGTTTTAAAATAATAACAACATTGTGTGTTGAAATTCTGCCGCCTCGGTTTATTTGTGTGCTGCCTTGTGCATTCTCATTTGCCTTTGTCCTACAATTAAAATATTGCGAAATGATGTTTGTTTTAGCTGCAATGGGCATGAAAGGGAAATATTCAAGTTGAAATAATTCATTTTGATTCATAAATGCAATGTACCCACAGCTCACTGAACGGCCGTGCCAGCAAAACTAAAATAGCGAATACAAAAATGTTCACTTTGTATTTAGCGGAAAAAACATGTTGGCTTCTCATTTTATTGAAAACCCGTTGCACTTTTTCGTAAAATCTTTACAATAACTTTTTCGACTTGAACTCAACATTTTATAGTTTTACAACAAATATATTTCTTACTAAAACACAATATTTCTTTGTACTTTATTACACTTTATTTAAAAGATCAGGACCGGTTTCGCTCATAGCGAGCATTGTCAACTGATCAATTGACAATGTTGTTTCTGTTGACAACGTGTTGTTTTGGATTACTCACTTTTATAATTTTCGTTTTTAAGTTATCTTTTTATTCCATGATTTTTATTTAATCTTTGATATTTTTTGAAAAGTTTTTATTTTTAAAAGAAAAAAAAATAATTGATGATAAGTATTTAAAATATTGTGTATTAAAAGAATCTATTTTGAGTTATATTTGATACCATGTAAACATGCATTGTTAAAAAACACGCCTATATATTCAAATACTATTGTGCTTTTCGTATAAAAGCATTACGTTAATAAAGCATAATAAAATGATGAGAAAATTGTGTATATGTTATCTTTTACCTATCCCCACAAATAAAATCGAATACAATACGATCAGAAAAAATGTATTATCCAATATACATATGGCGCCAGTATAGTATATAGGAAGGCATCTTTTGCAAAGAACGAACGTGCCATTGTCAGAAAAGCCTCTTTTCGAATTCAACTAGACCCCAAAACGTAAAGATAGATAACTGTGGCGCACCGTCAAAGAGACGAAAAAGTATCTTATCCATTTATCCTTTTCAACAAACGAAAAAAATCAAGACTACCTACAGTGAAAATGCCGAAAGGATTTCCAATAGACTTTCCGCCTATTGAAGTGTTATCAGAAATTGAAACAAAGATAAATAGACAAAAAAACCGTTTCATATGAAATGTTATTTTCTTTCTTATTATTCATTTAAGATTTCATTTGTTTTGGACTACCAAATACTTCTAGAGATGTAGTGAATTAATAATAGATTTTTTTTCTATCTAACCCAGCCTTTAAGTCGAACAATATCTTTCGAATGACAAAATTTGTCTAACAATAAAATTATTCAATGGTCGAGTTCTATATCCTGTCCATTGTTATTGGAGTAACGTTCTGTACACCATAATATAGCTTCTAATATATATCCTGTTTGTACTGTTGAATTTTAATAATTTAACTGACCAATTAATGCTTATTAATAATATGAAAGTATTGCAATGTTAAATGACAGTGATAATCAATATGAGAATTGCTAACATTAAAATTAAACAGTTTTATTATGTACACTAATTCGTATACTAAAAAATCAATTAATTTATTGCTTAGCTTAGGTTTCATATTAAAGTTTATGAAATAGTTAACTATCGATGTCTAATTTTCGAAAATATGGTTGTAGATATTTTTAAACTTTAATTTAACATTGAGATAAATATTTAAAAAATATTTAAAATTAATCACAAAATCTCTGCTATTGCTTAAAAAAATTAAAATAAAGATAATATTATAGTATTAAAAATAACTTTTATACATTCTCTGCAAAAAAATATCAACAAAAAAAATATACTTATGTGAAAAAATTAGATCACAGCGTTTGAAGGCGTTATTTATTTCGTGAAGGGCTTGAAACCATAAAGGGAAGTTTATACGATTTATAAATTTCTATTCAATCGCATATATGTTTATTATTTTCATTTCAAATGCTTTTTTCAAATGACAACATAGTGAACTTCCAGACTTAGTTATCAAGTAGTTCTTTTCTAACTCAGCTTTCTTCCTCAGATTAATTTCTGAAGTTAAGTGACTGAATGACAAGTCGTTTTGGTGAAATAGTTTCATTGTTTAAAAAAACAATATTTCCACATATTTTTTTGTTCACCAAATATTTTTTTAACAGATTTAAAACATTAAACAAAGCTTGGCTTTCGGATATCATTTTCGGATGAGCCATTTTGTGAGACAAAGCTGAGTATTTAAGCTCTGTAAGTAGCTTGCTGTTTTTAATATTATATTTATAAATGTCGACAGAAGTGGTAACATACTTTAAATCTAAAATTTTAAATTTCTTCTGATATTTTTTTCTGAAATTGATGATACTGAATTTCTCTGACGTATTAAATATACTAACCATCCCACGTTCTTGATTAAATTTGTCATGTAACATCAATCCAAAGGAAATGAGTTTAAAACTTACTGATCGTTCAAAAATAGCTTTCGGGCGCTGTATCTTCGGGAGCGAGAAACTTTGTCAGTTACTCATCAAGAAGGATTCCCCTACAAAGTGTTGAGGCTGTGCGGTGCACCCCGACCCCATTTTGCTCCCCTACGACTGACTTTACAAGACATGGGAATATACAAGGGCTATGCATAATAATAGACTTATTTAAAAAGGGCTTTTAGAAAAAATGTTTTATCCGAAAAGCTTTCAATTTATTCTGATGGATTAAAAAATGTAATACATTATTGGAAGTTAGTAATGTTTTCGCTGAAAATAAAATGTTTTTTTTTACCTATAGGAAGTATTTATATATGTTTTCAATTTATATTTAAATTACTAAATTTTTGAGCAAGGCATTAAAGCCAGTGCACTAAAAAGTATGGAAAATTTTTAAATATTGGAAAATGTTTAATAAATTATTATGATTTAAAAATGAAAGATGTATGACTGTTATTGTTATTGGCAAAATAAATGTTTTACAAAAGATATTGAAATAAAAAAAACTACGATTTAAACATGTAGTACATAATTTGAACGATTCAAATTTAATGTAGTATCCAGTTTATATAGTACCTAGCAATACTGGTAACACTCTAGATTTAAATAATCAACCGTGTCTGTATCCGAGTGGTCAACGTTGCCTTTATCACTAACCTTCATCACTGTCCACGGGTTCATATCCCAGTACGGACACTTTATTCGAATTTTCACTTTTTTTCATTTTTTGTTAAAATACAATATTACCTGCTATTCATCCAATTATAAAAATGGTGCAAACAGAGAACGATTAGCTACCTACTAGTGCTTTCATTGTCATATCTTTACACTTTCAAAATATATGTGGCTTAGCGACTGAATAAAAATTCCTTGAAACCAAATTAAGTTTGAGAACTTTTGTTAATCAATTCTGAAGCGGAACTAAAAAAAACAAAATATGCTTTAATAAAAAAGTACGTGTGACAGATGCTAGTTTGTAATAATTTCTTTATCCATGACCGCTCCCAATATGGAGTGTGTGACCTTTTGAAAGAGGTATCTCAACAGAAGTTATTAAAGGGTCAGAAGTATGGGAGGAGAAGAAATGATGTGAATTGACATCACAAACACCCAGTCTTCGATCACAACTTTGAATTGAATAATTCTCAAATTCGCTGTGATCTGACTGGGACGCAGGAGTGGGAATCGAACCCAATCGGCATCGGAGCATGATCGGTAGAGCATGCTCTAACCAACTGGGCCACAGCAGGCGACAGTTGTAATAATTACCATTTTTTTTTCTGAAAAAAAATCCATATTTTCACGCATATAATATTAAGTGCTACATTACTTCAAACATTGAAATATAAATTTGTTAGTAAGAAACAGTTTTTTATGACAATTACTACTGTATTATGGTCTCGAGTCGTGCATCCAATTTCCCAGGGCATGACAATGTTATTTTTCGCGTCCCTAGACGTGAAAAAGGCTAAGATTTGAGAATATTTAATTGGGTGTTTGCATGATGCAAAAATATTATATGTTTTAAAATAATACTCTTTTTAAATGTCAAGTATTTATTATGAGAGTTTTAAAAGTACACATTTATCACAAATGAATAATTTTCCTTACTTTTACTTCATGTATCTTTTGAATTCAGTCATTCAAATGATGCTAAGAGCCGTATTGTATAGAAAATTACAAGGAAACGTTTCTATCGTCATTGTTTATTATAAAGCAAAACAAAGTATGAAGACATTAAGGCGTAATGATTTAGCAAGATTTTGCGATTGCCATCTCGTGATGTACAACATGCGCTGCCATCTTGTTTTCTAATAGCTTTGATTTATGATGAATTAATGCAAACTTATGCTGGTCACATGTTATGTATGACCCCTCGTCTTCCGCAGAGAGTTTCTACCATACACCCAACTTATGGAATTGAAAAGCTAATCCCGAAGGGTTACGACTTTGAGTGGAAAGGCGAGAAGCATAGCAATCAGCAATAATTAATATTAAATTAAACTTCTTATGAACAATTTGACACTAACATACATACAAAAAAATATGCCAAATATTAAATAACATCTAACCTAAAAACTGCAAACTAACTAAAATATTTTTAAGTCATTAATAATAATAAAACTTATTATAATCAGAGTTTCGTAAAAATATCAGTTGATTCACTTTATTAATCCAATGCTTAAATTTAAATAAAATCGATTGAGTTTCTGAAACTTGAACTATATATTATATATAAAATAATATATTATTATTCGGGTCCTGTGGCGCAGCGGTTAGGGTTGTGGGCTTCCATGCCAGACCTCAGAGTTTGAGTCCCTCGACTTCGAGTGATATCTCTCCCACCATTTCCAACCCTTCAACAACTGAGCATAGCGAGAGCAATTAGCTTGCCACTTTTCCTGTCCTAGCCTTATCCTTCTATCCCTACTACTCTCTTTGACAAAGAAGGGTTAATGGACTGAGTGACAAATAGTCCTCGTAGAAAACTTCTGTTGAGATACTTCCGTTAGGGGTCTATATGCTCCACATTGAGAGTGGGACATGGATAAAAATAATTACTATGAGAACTCTTCATTAAATAAAAAAAATATTTCAGAAAAAACGTTACATAACAAATATAATAATGTTTGTACAGTGATTGCGTCAGGTATATTACTTTCAACGCCGTAAAGATTTGTGTTTTCTTCCACGAATTCCCAAATGAGTATTTGCAGGCATTGATTTCCATATGAATTTGTTATAAAACATGTTTTTTTCATTCCCCACTCCGCTGCTACTGAAAATCTTCATATTAATATTCTTATACTCTCCGACAGAGGAATAAAATAGAAAATAAATTAAAAAATGAAAGGTATGTGAGCATTAATAAAAGATCCGAGGGTTTTAAAAGATATAAAGTACGCTCATAGAAAGTTACCAAATCCTGCATACTATATGACTATGATAATTTCCACAATTATGTATATGATATGGCAGAATATTTCAAACTCTGAAATGCTGTCAGGTTTGTATTTTTTTTTTATAAAAAAGTAATTAAATATTAATTTGTCTTCTTTTCTCTGTCTGTCTGTAACGTGCAGCACAACATCGCGTTGAACACGATTCTTGATGTGCAGACAGAGAAGGAGTGTATGTATGAGTAAGAATATTGGGCGAATATTAAAAGGTGCCTAACAATAAAAAAAATATATAAATATGTTTTTAAATTACTTATTAACTAAATATTTTGAAGCCAGTAATGCTGTTCCTTATATAATATTAAGATAGAAAGTCTTATTACAACTGATCCCCAACTTTAGCCATTAGATACCGACAAAACAAAAGTTGCGATTTGTATGGGTTGGAGAGTCAAAGAGAAGAAGCTGTTTGCCCATATGGAATGGGATATGAATATTTAAGGCTCGCTTCAGAGGCCTGAAGGGGTCACATCTACCCCATACGAGACCAGGCTGTCTTTGCAATTAGGTGGTTGTATTCAACGGATATCTGTCAACAAACTCTCACACCCTCTGGGTATTTTTTTCTTTTAAAGGACAGAAGTTTTTGCAAAGAAGGGAGAAATATTTAGAATTTCTGATGATAAAAATAGTAGAAAGTTTTTGTTTGTTTTATTTTCTTAGCCCCTAAAGAATTTAATTTACATACGTATGTCAGAATTAAGCAACGTTTTAATATGAACGCTTTTGTGAATTTCACATTATAAAAGTACCTTTGTATTTTACGAGTTGTCTTCCTTTTGTGAACACTCCAATTAAATCATAATTTGAATAAAATAATAGCGATTCAGTTTCTTGTGAAAATTCCTAAATAACAATTTCATATAGAGTATTTATGTATTTTGTTCAACGTGATAACTTTTTGAAGTATCAACAATTTTGTAATAAATTTCAAATGTTATATTCTTATTTCTTGTCATAGAAAATTTATTGATATATCTTTCATTAATAAATATTCCTGTCAGTAATAAATAATTTTCGTATAGGTTTGTATTAAATAGATTTTACGTATTCAAATGAAGATTAGATAAGTTAATATAATATTCACGTTCAAAATTTTTAGCTTACATAAGTAATTTCATGAAAGCCAAACCATAATAGTTACTCTGAATGAATGAACTTTGAATTTGAGCAAAACGTTGAAACAAAATTATCTGAAGAACTTTATGCTATGTAAATCCTCCATTCAGAAAACTCTGTGAAAGGATCAAGTTGATAATTTGTAAGGATAAAATTATGAATAGGATGAAATATAACACAGCTTACTGTAGGATAGATCTTGCGATTTCATAAATGAGGATTTAAATTTAATAAAATTTCGTTTTTTATTGATTGTTAAGAAATTGAGTTATGAATAAAAATATAGTTTACGATCGTCAAATTATTTTACTAGAAAATTAAAAACATAGGGCTAGAATAAGTAAATAAAAAAAAAGGTTTTGCTTGTTCTAATGAAATAGTATATTCATTTATTGAGTACATAAACGACACTTGGACCTACTTATTTACATACGAAGGCAGAAAAGTAGCCTAGTAATTTAAATAAATGACTAACATCTATGAGAATAAAATGAAAGCAATAACTATTTCATAATGTTAATTGAAAAAATATATTTCCAATCAATTCGATGGAAATTTGAGATATTAATAAAAAAAACAAAATAATAAAAGAAATGTTTGTGGAAATATTAAATAATTTTGATTATATACGTTTATGAAAATATAATTTTTTTATATGCTAGACATTGAAACGTAATTCAAATCTATCTGTTTCTTTTAATACAATAAATAACGTAAAGAGATTTTTTTGTCAAAAATAATAGTAGTTAAAAGTATAATTGATTTTGATTCAATTTATATTTAACCCTTTAAATTTTTAATTTGTTTGGTACAATATTAATATTTTGCTTTTGAATAACCTGAAAACAAAAATATCTAGATGTAATTCCAAAGTCTTTGTATGATTTTATTATGACTTTATTCTAAATTCAATATGTCACTCTTGAATAAAAGTTGTATTAAATATCGAAGTTTAGATAATCATTTGTTTATTTATGCGGATATTAATTACGTGAGTGTTTATCTTTTTAAGTCAAATACATATTTTTACAAAACTGTGGTAGTGATAAAATCAGCAGAGACTGAAAAGTTTTTTTTTCACTCAGCATGGATCGAGCAAGTGAACGCCAAGAGAGAAAGGGGGTTGGAGGGAGAATTACACACTCAGCCTTTATTAGGGGCAGTCCTCCCCGCAGTTACACCACTTCCGCCACTTGTTGAAGAGGCTCACGGTCCCCCTTTTCCCGCCTCGTGGCTCGTGAATTTCCCCGGAAACTCGTCCTACATTACCGACAAGTGTTTTCTTAATTCACTTGGAAAAACTATCCGCAGTTAAATTCTCCTTGTACCAAATTTTATTTCAACAATTACAGGAGATAAATGACCAAATTTACATGGTGCTTACATATAATTCGTATTTATCTCTAATTAAGCTTAAGTAAAACATCAATTGATTGTTTCATATACTTACTTAAAATTGAAATGTTTATTTTAACGGTTATAGTCTTAATAATTATATTAATTGGTAATTATATTATTTGGGTAAGGAAGCTTGTATTTTGTTTGATAATCGAATATTTTATTTAAAAAAATAATAACAGATTAACATTTAATATTTTGGTACACTTCTCGTATAACTTACTATATATGCCTGAAAGATAGTCTACTGACAAGGTGGTAACTTTGTCAAACGAAATTTATTTTTAATATTAAATATTTACTGAAAACTTTTTTACTCAACTGATTGTGTTACTTCTTCCACTCGTACAAATTAAAAAGGTCTTTTTTTTTAAATTTTGAAAAAAATAATCAAAGTTCTCTATAAATATAAATCTGAAGGCAAATAAAATGTAACACATTGGAAACCATATTCAGAGAAATTTCTTAAATAAAAAATTGTCGTCAATTCGGTAACTTCAGGTATTCAAGCACACACATTTGAACGATCCAAATTGAATATTGAAATTCCACAAAGCACCTTCAGTCGAAATTCTAGATTTTTCAAACAGGTCAATCACGTATCACACCAAGTTTGTTATGAATTTAAATTAAGTATAACTGAAAAACCTATGCATAATATTTTTCCGTTATTCTGTGAGAATATAGTCAAGTCGAATAATTTGTTATGCCTGGGGCGAAGCTCGATTCTCTTCTCTCTATCGCCATTAAACAAAAGTATTTACTCGGATGCAATACCAAAAGTACAATGCAATGCACGGAAACCGCATTATTTAATCATGCAACGGAAAATATTGTAATAATAACTGCATCGAGTTTACCTTGCCATATAAACCGATATGCAATTTTACTCCAACAAACTCCGCTGAACTTTCAACGCTGAGGGAAAAAGAGTAATCGTTACACGATCACTAAGTTGTTTCGTTTAGTTTTTGGCATTTAGCTTTTATGCAGGAATTGCATCTTTTAAAGGCAGTGGTAAGAAACATCCAAGAAGTTAGTACTTGGTTGACATTCTTTTACTTCTTAACGACACTTTCTGGCATTCTTCATTCAAAGTAAATTTAAATACAATCGAATTACAAAAAAACATTAGTATTAACATAATTCCAAATTTTTAGAATCAGCTTATATTTTCCTTTCTTCTGGTGTAGGCATTTTCTTCTTTAAAGTATTTTTACAGCGCTTAAGTGCTTTTTAGTTTCTTATTAAGTAAGTTGCAAGAGAAAATAACTGCTACGTCAGAAATGACAAGTTAAATTTTCAAAGACAACACTCATTAATTTTGGAAGATACTTATCGATGGGTATAGTATATATATATAAATAATGTAAGTTAAAATCTTGTTTTAGTGAAAAAAATCTTTTTCTTATATTGCCGCTGATTTACATATTGTAAACACTGATAAAAAATATATTTTTTAAGCTTCCAGTTAGTTAAAAATATTTTGTTTACTGTCCAAATTTTAATGAAAGACGATTCAAGCTAATATCACAAAAAAGATTTTAGTTTTAACAATAATCTATCAACGATCATTATCTATACAAAATTAGAAGAAAATTACTATTTTTTTCTACGATTAAAGTTTTCGTAGAGAAATATTTGGTATAGAACAATTAATATATTTCAAAAAAAAATGGTAGAATATAACGATAATAAAAATATTCAAATCATCTGTTAGAGGACTTTTTATGAAGCCGCGGAACGATAGGGAAAACGGTAATGTGCACGTAGGAAATAATTTGATGCTATCGTGGCATTACGAGGTATAGATCGTGGGTCGTGTTGAATTTGAGCTGTGTCGTGTATGACGGATGGAAAATATCTAATAAATAATAATTTAATGAAGCATCTGCTTTGCTAATAAGCTTCCATAAACTTCAAAGTGATTGCGTGATGAAAAGATAAGTATTACTACAAATTGTTTTCTGATTTTCCCATTAAGTAGAAGTTTGTCAATTTTAACTACGTTTTTTTTCAACGAGAGTCTTGTATTAAAATGTTACAACATATTAAAACCGTCATTCTCCGTGTATTCATTGTTTTAATGTTAAATACAACGTAGGCTAATATAGGATCATGAATGTTACTTTTTACGAAATATTTAAGTATAAGAAAGATTCATCTCTTATTAAAGTTAGTTAAACAATTATAAATACATTCTTAAAAAGAAAGTGGTCAATACTTAAATGAAATAAGTGCATGATCACAAGATTAAGGCTATTTTTATTTTATTATATGTTGTAAAATAGTGACAAAAGTGTGGATAAATTAATTGCTTAAAAAAAAATAAATAGACAAATAAATTCATATGTGAGTATCTAATGTATTAAAATGAATATTTGTATGTTCGTACTTTAAGCGTTGCCACACCGCTCATCCGGTTGCAATAAAATTTTCAGAAACTTTTTGCTTGCACTTCCGGAAAGATTATAGGCATAGTAAAATTAGCTTACAGTCGGTCTTAAATAATAAAAAAAAATGTTTGTATGTCTGTCATACAGTTCATTTTGACAACGTATGCTTGCACTTGCGTGAAGGTTATAGTACAATTAACTTACAGTAAGTCGTAACATAGCAAATAAACGTCAAACAGACAGAAAATTAAATCATGCACTTCAATAAACACAATTAAAAGACACCTTCTTTCTTTGAGTGGCATTGCAACGCTTGCCGGGAACCGGCTAGGTTTAAATTAATATAATACTACAATATGTAATATAAATTAAGATTTAAGTGTGGATCTTTTCTATACTAGCTTTTAAAGCTGAGTTAATGTTAGTTTAAGCATAGTTATATTGAAAACATAACTAATGTATATAAAATATTTCTTGTAGAACTAACATATTATATTGTTTCATCATAAGGGTTTTGCTGCCAAGCACTTCAAGCTTGACCTGATAATGGATGGAGCAACATGTACATGTGAATACAGTATGCTGACCACATCATCTAGGATTGTCCACTGGGGCTTACGGGTCACGCTGTACTTTTTTTATCTGAGCGTGTAAAGTAATATTACATATAATATAATAATACATATACTTTTCAGCCAGCCGAAAAAATAATGTTATAATTTTGTTAATAGTTCCTCTAAAATATAGTTCAGTATAAAGAGCTTTTCTTCTCGAAATTGCAATACGAAAGTCATAAATAATTTAATAGCTTCCATAAAAACCAGGTCATATACTTGATGTTATAAATTTCACTATAATTGCTATCTTTCAAAATCTGACGGCTGCTGAAAACAATGTTTATATTCCGTTATTTATTGAATTAAGCTATACATATTATTAAGCTTTTAAAGTTGTTGTCAGAGAATAATATATCATATTATCGTGTCTATTTTTTAAAACAGCAAAGCAAAACTTGTTCGGGTTAAGAAATTCTTTAGATCATTTTAAAGTTAAAGTAAAACTAATTAATGTGGATTGACATTTAATTAAAACAGAGTATAGTTTGGCTGGTCAGAGACTTGCTAAACAACATCGCTATAATATTGTTTGTACAAACAGCAAACTGAGACATTAAAAAGGAAAACAACGCAAATAATATCGGTTGGACAAGACAGGGCCAATTTTGGTAACATAATATTTTTTTAAACATATATTTTGATGTCGTTTTGTTGCTTCATCAAAGAGATCTATTCATACCATATCAATTAATTAATATTTTGTAAATGCATTGATTGTTTGATATATTTTAATACTTCATGACACAAAATATTTAACTTTAGTTTTGTAATCGTTCAACAACTAATAAATAAATAGTTATATTTTAAAAGAGATTGTTTCATTATGTAGGTATATATAAATCTATTGTCTGTATTGAAAAAGCTTTGATTTATGATTTCGACTGCGTGTGTAGTTTCAAATGTCTATACAAATAAACAAATGTCATACGTTACGATTGCATTTTTATTTGTCTTTTTCACCTCGAGGAAATGTAACAATATCTACAAAAAAGCTTTAATAAAATAATGAATTAGCTTTCAATGTATTAACAGCCAATTATTGGCCAAAACAAATTCAATATAAATAAAAAAAAACAATTTTAAAATAACCCCAAAATTTTAAATAACAATCAAGATCAATTTGTATAGACTTCAAATGCTCGCATCGACCGAAACTAGTCCTGAATCCTGATTATTATATAAAAATATTAAAAATAGTACCATACAATCAAATATATATTAATTTATATTCTTAGAAATGAGAACATCAAAAGGTCTTTTGGCAATACTTCATAGTCGGATCTATACTTCAATGAATTTTTATACTTAACAAACAGTACAATTTCGTCTTTCTTACCTTATGACAGTTTCAGGAACATGAATTTCGTATCACTGAAAAAAAAAAGAAAACAAAAAATCAGTACTTTATTCAAGAAGATAGGTAAAATCTTATAAACAAGAATCACTTTTGTCGACTATTGAATTGTCATTACCCTGGTGAACGTCTATTATAATTAAGCTAAAAATAACAAAGCTTTTATTTGGAAGATAATTAATTATTTTTATAGAAAGTTTTTCGGTATCACGATCAAATTTAATAGCTTAAAATATATTCAAGAAACGTTTGTTCGTTGTTGCTATTACTATTCATGACACTAATCAAATTAATGTATGCCACCGGTCTCTGTAGAATAGCCGTCAGAGCTTTAAAAAATCTCGCATTTCATTGAGCAATTTAAAATAATTGAAAATTACTTTAAAATTAAATAAAACACACAAAAACCAACGTGATGGTCATTGCGTTGACTTTATGTGAAAAATAATTTTATGTCATCAGAGTTTGAGCATGATTTCGGGCATATGTAATCTGCAGATGGTTTTAAGACAGCGCAATCTGGAAGCCCAACTTTCAACCACTTTTTTGAGCAGCTGGGGCTGTATTTTGGAAATAGCGTTGTAAATTTTGACCATCAAGCAGTTTTCATCTCTGATTTATCCACGTAAACTATAAAATTCACGTGTCTCCAAAAAACATAGTCCAAGTGTGTTAAATCACACGACTTTTGGAGTCAAATTACAGGTCCATTATGTAAAATTATAAGCTCATGTTTTTTTTAAGTTTCTTTCAATGAATGAATAGTGGCAGGACTGTGCGATGTTTCACGCTGCTTCGTTGAAAAAAAAACTCTTTCAATGTCTTTTTATTCAACTTTGGAACGAAAATTTCAGTTATAATAAATCTATATCACTCTCCATTGACTGTAACGTGTACATATAGACAAATGATTCTACCAGCCCATAAAGCACACCAAACAGTGTATTTTTGAAGACGTAACGAAATTCAAATAATGTCTTGTGGATTTTCTTCACTCTGAATGCGCCAATTTTGCTTATAGACGTAGCCATTCAACCAAAAATGATCCATTTTAAGTTGACCGTAAAATGAATGAAGCGCACAGTAAGATTTGCGAACTGAACCACGATTTTCGAAATATTTTTTCACAATATGGAAGCGTTGTTCTGCACAAGTCTATTTTTTTATTCGTGATGGAATATAAAAAAAAACTGAGCACAAATCAGCTGTCAACTGTCAAATTATCACTGGAAAAAGTTTTTGTATTTTGAAAAACAAACCCCCAAAAACAGCATACGTTAGTTCTTTAAATATGTTCTAATTGTTGATATTGCATTATGTAATATATTGAAACAAGAATTTAAATATCTGGCTATGTAAATTGACTGAAGGATTCTGTTCAAACAACAATAAATTTTCAACAGCAGAAACATTTAATTGTTGTTGGACAACCAGTCTCAGTTTGAACGTCCATTGATACCGTGAAACTGTAGCTGATCCCAATAAACTTGGTAAAACTGCTTGAGGTTGTTCCGATTGATGTTCTGACGGCAAATGAACTTCTGTTAAGTTTATTGTTTCTACAAAACTAATAATGCATTTGACTTCAAATAAACATCTTGGCTATTTAAATATCTTATACGATTCACTTCAGATGTTTTGTTGATATTCATAAAGTAAATTTATATGCTGTATATGTAATATATTTTAAATGATTATGTTCAAAACTTACTTTTTTAAATAAAGGAAACTTTTCTAATCAGATATGGGGTGGTTGATATATATAAAACCTTAGTTGTTATGTATTTCATTTAATGAAAGAAAACAAGGATTTTTCATAACAAAATATCAACATCATTCACTAATTATAATTACTTTTCAATATTTTAAGCTACTTTTGTACAGTCCTAGATAGATATATATAATGCAATTTTTTATGTTCACTGCGCAAATTTGAATTCAAATACAATTATAAAAGTAAACTAATTTATAATTTTATATTTACTCATTAGTTAAGTGCATTGGCTTCATTTAACAAATTAATATTTTCAGTGTTTTTTTTTCTAAAAATAAAAAATTCTTTCGAGGGTTATAGAAGCTCACTTATAGATGGATTTTCAAATGGTGAAAAATGAACTTTTTTAAAATAACGGTCCAAGTGCGAGAAATAAAACCATGCTTAATTATTAACTATCTCATAATATAAAACCAGTTATTCATAAAAATCATAAAATTAAAAAAAAACTGGTTTATAACTCACAAGGTTATTGCTCTTTTGAACAAAAAAAAATCACACGAAAATGTTGGATATGACAATTTAATTAGTCTAGGCTAATCCAAAGCGATAAAAAATCATTTTTTTAAAAGGATGCAAGATTTTCAACGTTTTTTTTTGTTTGTACAGTATAACCCTTCAAGAACATCGAAAAGTATTCAACCCGTTTATAGTTTTAATAAATATACAGTACAAATTAATCACTTGAAAATTATTCAGCTTCCGTTAAGTGACCGTCAATTAAGACACATTTTAATCGTGATTTAATCAGTTTACGGCCCTGCTTATGAATATAACAATTACTCGTTTATTGCATGAAACATGACTGCTTTATTTGTAATTGCTATAAGCAGGCTGCTTGTGAAACAGTGAAGTGGTCAACATTGTTTTGACTGTAACATATAACTGATCATTTCTTCTTGGTCGTGATCAGTTTTTGTGTTACGAATCCTTAATTAAAAGCATATACGTATATGTACACGTTATATTTTACTATTTTCTTTTTTTAAATTATTTTGGAAAATTTCAACTTCTCACCTTGTCTCGAAAAACATATATGCTTACATAAAAAAACGTACATGATAATCCAAAGAAGCCACGGGCCTTAAAAGGTTGAGAAACTATGCTCTAAATATCTCACTCAAATATCTTTGTCAGGAAAAATTCTAATGAGATAATATCGTTAATTCCAAAAACTTTATTGGGACTTATTTTGAATATATTATATTTGTAATACTAAGTAAACAAAAAAATGATTGTAATTCTTACTATTGTTATTGTATTTTTTAAAATTAAACTATAAAAGTTGTTAACTAATCTTCATCATGAGTAAAACCATGTGCTTAAAGGTTTAAGGGAAAATGATGAGTCATAAGTAATAAAGATAATAAAAAAATCTTATATTCGATTTGAAAGGTTCATCAAAAACTTGCAGTCAAAGATGTTCAAACGTGCGTTTAAAATTGTCTAAATGCGTTTTTCTGTTCCTAGGGAGAAATTGGTTACTTTTACATTTGGATATATAAAAAGTAATATCGTCGAGTGTGGTGCACCACTGTCAACAATTAAGCAATATCAAAAACAGTATGAACCTCATTTCGAAACTCTTGCATATTTCCGACTCGAGTGTCATAAATAAACGCTCTTAATATCGTTTAGCAAACTTGGGGCGTCGGAAAATGTAATTACTGATTTGTTTCATAATAAATTTAATAAAAATAACGATCACGGCTTTGGCCTAGAGGTCCTTTCTAATCAAAATTCATTTAAATTACATTACTGGAGTAAGGCGCGGCGCCGTTCATTATTATTTTCCTCGGAACTTTATTAATAAAATCGAAATGCATGTCGTTAATTGGCAAAATTATTATGTCTTAAATTATTTTGTATGGAGGAATTTAATTAACCGATCAAAAATTTTATAATGATTCATTCCCTTTTTTAATTGGCTATTTATTTTAAATTAAATTTTTATTCAGAGAAATGTTTATTATTTCAATAATTGTCATAAAAACATTATATAACAATATCTTCCAATATTTTTTAAGAAAGAGTGATATTTAAATACGGCTCGTATTTTTCCTGACAAATTTTATAGTACATTGGTCAAAATTTATATTAAAAGGTCATAATATATCGGTCAGAATAAATAGTCATAATTTAAATTAAATTAAAAAAAAACCTAACCTAACCAAAATGTTTATAAAATATTCTGACCGTATATTTTTTTTATTCTGACCGTTCATATTTTTATTCTGACCAAAAATTTATTTAAATTCTGACCATTCAATTTGTTTCCTTTAAATACTACACACAAAAACTTAATATAAAAGTAGAACGAAAAGAACTCTTACAATTTTCTACGCTTAGAGGCACACTTATCATAATGTGTAACTTCTAGGGATGTCAATCGAATAGTCGAATATATTTGACGCTTTTTAACTATTTCGATGTTCGAAAATTGAGGCAACTATTCGAATAGTATTTGTAATATATTTTTTAAAATATTTCGAATGACGACTTGATTATATTATACAATTTATCCAGATTTAAACATTCTCTATAAACTATTAAATTTATTATTTTAAAATATTTATTTTGTGATGTTATGTATATTTATAATTATTCGAATTGAACTTTTAATACTATTTACATACTTGAGAAACTATTCGAATGTTCAAATAGTTTAAGATTAACTATTCGATATTCTAATAGTTGATAATTACGAATAGTTGGGATCCATAGTAACGGCTAAAAAAATAAATAATAAAATCCTATAATAGGAAAAAAAACAATAAATGGTGATGAACAACTTCCCTCTTCTTGATGGACAAAAATTTACGAACACATGCTAATATACATATTCTACGGCTGCGAAACAAACTTAAAAAACATTTACGACTTCAAATAAATACTAATCTGTTCACGGAAAGACCTTAATCAATAAGTAGATTAAATACGGCTGCGTATGAGCACAAACTGTAACAGCAATTTTCGATACCCAATATCATTAAAGAGTATTTCACTATTTTTTTATAAACTTATTAGTTCTTTAATATTAGTTATTTAATAATTCTTCTATCATTTCTAAATATCAGTTTTAATATGTGTTGATCTATATAAGTTGTTTTGATGTTATTTAACCGGCGGGAGTTGAACCCGATCCGATGTGTCTACTTATCTAACGGTATATTGGCCCCATTATGTTTGTCATCACGTAGGTAATACCGGGCGCAGCGTGACCTGGGGAATAAACTGCCAATTTATTTACTGTCGCTGTCGTAATGCTGTAGCACCGTCGTAGAAGCGTAGACCGCTGGATGGCGGTAAATCCTCCCTAAAAAATATTGACGTGGTCTTTGATAGCCGCGGATGCTTACATTTAATATTATATATACACATTTTGTGTGACTGCAAATGTTGCTTATGTGTTGTTATTTTTCAAGAATATTCGATATGATACCAATAGAAATATTACAAGTACTGTAGGAGAGGAAAAATCACTGCTATCTACACAAAGGATTAAAATTAATGTTGAATATTTTAATACCGATATTATAAAAACAATGTTTAAATGAGGAAAAAATACGGTTAGTTGGAATCGGAATACCGACCGAGTAAATACAAATCGTTATTTCAAAATTGTATGTAAAATATCGTCTTAAAAATATATATCTTCATCATAAATGGATGTTTTTTTCATAAATAACTTACAGTTACTTAAAACAATAATAAATCATTGAAAGCTTATTCAATTCTGGAAAATTTAAATATTGCTACAACTCTTAGCAGATTTAAATTATTTTATTCATCGTGAGCAATATTATTAAAATACGTGATGATTTATACTCATTCAAAACTCGATTTGGCTAATTTTTAATACAAAAATACCTATTTTTTCTAAATATTGAAAAAGCACATTAAATACTTATATAAGAAACAATATATCTGTTTTTTGTTTGATTAAATATCGATGTGAGTATTTTTTACATGAAGCATTGAAACCATCAAACTCTTCCATTTTTAAGATTTTCTTTATGTTGAATGTATATTCGATTTTGCCAATATTTTTACAAATGTTGAGTAAGTAACTGTCAACTCAAAGCATAAATCATACAACACAATAGTTTTTCCTTTAAAATTTTGAAATATAATATAAAATGCAGGTATTGAATCATTTCGTTATTAATACATTCTTCTCACATACGTAAAATTAAGAATCCTTATTTTATAAAAACACAATATTCTTTTTTACTTTATTATACTTTATTTAAAAAGTCAGGACTGGTTTCAAAACTGACCTTTTAAATAAAGTGGAATGAATTACAAAAAAATGTTGTGTTTTCATTAGTATAATGACTTTCTACCAAGTATTGACAGTGAAAACTTTAAAAGTAATCATTATCTTCATCAAAATGTTAGATTTGAAAGATTATTATGTTTAAAAATAACAACTGATGAGCTCGATCGGAATCCTATATCGCAGTTTTAATATTGTTTATAATATTTTTGTGACATTATTGAAATAAACTTATACTTCAAACAACGATGAAAAATAAAATTATTTTGAATACACAAGAATAAATAAATTTAGCACAGTGAATTCAAATAAATATAACATTACGAAAAGATATTCTTTATTAAGAAAACATCGTAAATGGAAATTGTATACATTATAAGCTTAGGAAAAATATTAAAGCAATTAACGTGCTTTGCATTTCTTACAAGTTGCTATTTATTCGTTTAAAAATTCACCTAAATAATATAAGTTTAAGCAGTGGAAATTTACTTTCCTTTCTACCTGATACTTAAGCAATTAACAATTTTATCTGCTACTTTTGATGTAGGCTTAACATTATAAACATTAATTTCGTGTTGTCTTTGATGGTTTTTCTTTTTGAATCTTCAATCCATAACCGCGTAATGGGAAAAGGAAGCGAACTGCTCATTAAAAGAGGAAGGTACATTTCCCCTTTTGACGTTTATACGTACAAATCTTCTTTCGGCAGTTTTCTATATGACAACTCATGGAAGTTGGTCGAAATTTTCATTTGGGTTTTTTATTTAATAAGATACATCTTTTATCACAATTTTCAATTACCAAATCAAAATATTTATTTAAATTAAAAATAATGTTGAGAAATTCTTTCACTTTACCTAGTTTTATTTAAAATTCACGATATATAAATGTATTTTCGTCATAAGCAAAGCAAGGAAATTCAGAGTAAATAATGTGTTTACTTTGGTAAACGGTTACTGGTTAAACAAAGTTTTCTTCACGGTATGTTTAAGTTAATAAATAGAATATTTAATACCAACCAAGTAATGTTTTTAAATGAGAAAAGACTGCATCCTTTTTGCATTAATTTTCACTGCAAAATAAGTACAGTGAGAATTTATCTACTGAAGGTTTTTTTAATTTTAATGATTCTAACATCTCTTGTTTGAAAATGTAAAAAATAAGTGAATCACGTTTACATGGAAAGCGTTAAATTTAAAAACACGTTCCTGTTTGAAATTAGGGATGTTAGCTCGCCCCTTGTTAAGTGTCTACGTCAGAGGCCATCGTACCTCATTACCCGCTAAACGCTTTGAAAAGGATCTGCCTCCACAAAACTCGTCGCATAATCTTTCCAACTCTGCGTGGATATTTGCTTTCATTACGTTGAATCATGCTTTTCCAGGCATCCTTCCCTAAGATGATCACCTCACCCTTACTCAATATTGCTGGCTTAATGATATGATTGCTTATAAAGCGATTCTCTTTTAGCTTTTGACAGAAAAATGCATGGCTGTCGTGTCACCAATGAAATGAAAAGCTTTCAATGCGAGCCAGTTTACAGTTTAATTGGTTGTAATCAACTTCAACATTTATTGACGTATAAAGAAAAATAGCATCAATAGTAAGAAACGGCTATCACGTTTCAGGTTGTAGAACCTTGTGATTTTGAATGGTGCAATAGAAGTTTGTACGTAATGATGCTTTAGTCATTAAATGAATTCGTTTATTTTGTTTCTAAATTCCTATTGAATTATTTTAGTACACTCATTCACTTGAATCGTATGGGTCGAGTCAATTTTTTTTTAAATATAAACAAAACATATTATATGCTAAGTAAACAATTCTTTTTGATTTCATCAATAAATTAGTATTTTAAAACATAATTTCAATTATAAATATGTCATTATGTCACTGTTAAAATTAATGTTAAACTTAGTGAAATGATTTTAAGACAACTTAAAAAAAGCTATTTTAATTTTTATAATTAATAAAAACCATCCGAGGCTTTTTGAAATGTCTGCAATTACAAAATTGAAGAAACTACTTAAATTTTGATAAGCTTATTTTCATCCATAATTTATTTTATTCGTTGGAAATTGTTTTCATAAGTTTTAATTACAAAAAATTACGTTGTTAGTCGTTTCGTTTTAGTCAATTACAAAATAATTTTAACTGTTTATCCCAAGTTTAATCTAGCTTATCGTCAGATGCAAAAGTTTTGAAAAAGCGACGGCGTTCAGGACTCACGCAGATAAATTGCGTTTAAAAAAAGAGAATCTCATTTTGCCTCCTTTCATCTTCGTACAGCTAAATCGGCAAAGAAATAATTCCACGCAGATGAGAAATTTCAAATCTCTCTCAAATCTCTTCGTTTTCAATGACAAGTTTTATTTGAAAACCCTCCACCAAAAAATGGACATCATTTTACAAACTGTAGCACTAAATGTGACTAAAGTACTGTGTTTTTTACCATAAAATTTATTATCATTTAAGGGTGTTCACTGTCAATATTTAGAAAAGAAAAGTTGGAAAGTCATTATATTAAAAAAAAATACTAATTTGTGTTATTATGAGCATTATTTTCAGTTGACAATAATCGTCATGAGCAAACGGGCCGTGATCATATTAAATTAAAGTGGAATTAGTACAAATGAGTATTTTATTTTTTGAATAAAATACATTTTACAATAAAAAAGTGAGAGAAAGAGCGACTGATTAACAAGCACTTCTCGTTGAAATTTGCTTTATTTAAGAAGCATATTTTTTTATGAAATACATTTTACAACCAAAAGATATGGTAATAAAGCAAATTTCAAAGAGAAATTCTTGTTAATCAGTTGCTCTCTTCATCTCTTTTTCTGAGGACGTAGTAAGACTTAGACGGGCCCAGTAGTTACCAAATTTTTCTTGTATTTTTTGTTTTTCGTACTTTACTGTCCATCTTTGCTTCGATCGGGCACAAATCCATTTATTAAACATAGTAAAGATTGATATTTGATCCCGTAGAAACAACAACTGAAAATAAAAAAAACACTACTTGTCTTCACGTTTTTAGTTATTTAATTTCCAAAAACTTCAGATTTAAATGTACGGTTTGAAATTAATACCAGACTCACTATGCCGCCATCAACCATTTTTTTCGAAATCTCACTTATAAAAATAAACTCATAATTTACTATGCTCTCGTTTTATTTGATCATTTCAGTCAATGAAACTTAATTGGTTATATGTGTAGATACTTCATATTTATTTCAGGCATTCACATATTCTTATCTATTAGAACAAACATTTGTATACCAGTTATCATTCTTAGCTGTGCCCAGTCTGAGCTTATAGAATACACATATTATAGACTCCGGGTAGTATTTCTTCTTATTAAATATATAACGATGACTAATTGTGTTCACGCCACTAACCGTTTGAGAAAACATATAGATGGAATAATAACATCTTGTGCTATTTTTCATATTACCACAATAATTGACAAGACCGCCATTGAATGAAAAAATAAATTTAAGTCGAATAAACTTTAATTTTATAAATTCAACATTCAAATAATTGAATATGCGTGTTTAAGAATACGTTCATCTAATATGCTTACTATATATTAGTATCATAAATTTCACAATCAACTCAACAAAATAACCCTTCAAAAAAAATTGAAACTCAATTTTCTATTCTCAAAAAATCGTACATTGAATTTATAAAGTTTCTACACATTTTTTTTTACTATGTTCGCTCCCAATATGAAGAATCCTAATAGAGTTTATCTGAACAGAAGTTTTTCTACAACAACTGCTTATTATTCAATTGCTCAACCTCTTTTTTCCAGAGAGTATGAATAGAAGGATAGGACTAGGAAAGGACTAGTGGTAAGCTAATCGATCTTGCTATACTCCGTTTTTTTAGGAGAAGATAGGTGGGAGAAGCTTATTCAAAACATCAAATACATCCATGTCTTCGAACAGGAAATCGTAAATCGATATAAAAGTCAATTGAAAACAACTGTCTCTACTGGTATTCAAACCCGTGTCCTCCTTAAGCAAAGCCAACGACGTTAACCACTTGAACATGTAGGCAAAATTTATGACATATGTGCAAAAAAATATATACCATTTCAATATGAAAATTAAAAAAAATATTCATAAAAAAAGATTGGGTCTTTTGACGGCAAATAATTGAAATATTCCAGGTATAAATATAACCACTACTGTCAGCAGGTCTGTCAAATCTGCTTACACGTGAAATTCGGGAGATTTTCGAAAATGAGTGTCCATCAAAGCAAAATGTTGATTTAAATTTTCGGCTAACTCGACGGAAATTTTGAGGTTTAAATTTTCAATCAACCCTTGCTCGCAGTGAATAAAGTAACTAAGCTCTTCCAAAAATAAAACATTCAAATATACCCGAATTTACAATATTGTATTTTCGCCAATTAGAATTGTAAATTAATGTAATTAAGACTTTGTATGAAGTTTCATTTATCATGTTATTTTATGGAAAGTAAACGTAAATACTCAGTGTGCCGCTTTGGGATACAATTCAACATCTTAATCAAGAGGTGTTGGATTTTTTTTTAATGAATCGAGATAAACTTGAAAATAAAATAAACCTCAAACACTCATGCTTACGATATCAAATGCTAAGCTGTGAATTTGATCTTGCCGGGACTTAACGTTACAATAATCTGATATTGCTCATTTTGCTTATCCGCGAAAGCCGATAAAATGAATAATTAAGTGGTTTGAATGAGAGTTTATCATAACATTACTTAAGTTATACTGTGAATGTAAAAATCTCTCAAGAAATTCTTCATTGATTATTGAGTTATTTTATTTATTAACGCATTTAAAACCCCAACATAGAGTGAATTAAACGAAACAATTTTTTGTTACCCTCCATCCGGCATTTCATCACTATTGCTTCCTTTAAAGTTAAATTCAATTATTTAGAATAAAGTTAACCTATACTGTAAAAGGTTCACTTCACACTGGGAAAACTATATATTGCCTCAAACTATCGATACAATTTAATGTAAAATCAACATTGACTTCACCCAGTGTGTCAAATGAAACTATTAGTGATTTTTTATTAAAAAAATCATAAACTTAAATACAGTAATATTAGTTTAAATGTTTATCCAATATACTATTATAAGTTATGTATAAAATATAACTTTCGGTAGATAGAAAAAAATGTTCATAAAATTTACTTTTATGTAAGAAGCATAAACGCTTAAACCTAAATTATTATATTTAATATAAGATTCAAAAACATGACTCCGCACTGAAGTGGTAGTTTCAAGAAAAATGTGTAACACTTTTCTGAAATATGAGCTTGCTTAATCAATTTTTTTTTAAATAGAAAATGAAATCCAATTTTTTATCGCGAGAAATCTTCCGGACTAAAGTTTGCGTTATGTTATAACTTCGAAAACAACACTATTTCATCTCAGAAGCGGCCATATTGCACGATATTAAAAAGCGGGGGAAATATGGATATTTCCCTTTTTTAAATAAACACAGCATACATTATAAACAAGCCAGGGGGTTGTGAACCTTCGGCCGCTTAATGAAAAATATTTTTAATAAACTGCGCAAGTACTTGTGCCAACTTGCATACACCAGCGCGGCTTTTCCGCGATCAGAAAAGAAGAGGATGGGCAATTTACAACAGAACAAGTGTGAGCGAGTGAAAATCTCGCGAGGAGTAATTTAAAATGTCAGTTTTAGGGCTTACTTATTTTTTGAAATCTTTTTATGTCTGGAAAATGTAATGGGAAATTTCTCATAAATATGGTGGTTACGCAGAATGATTAATTTTCTTCTATTTAGTCTGGTGAAAGATTTTTCTTTGAAAAACAAATAAATCACTTAGTACATAAAGTACAATAATTTATAAAGGTTAATTGAGCTAGAAGTTCAGTTAATGTTAAGTATCTGAAAACTATGTGTATGATCAAATAAAAAAATAAATTCAGTGATTATCCCTTTTCTAATCATTGTATTTCTTATACCTACAGCCAGATAACTTTCATAGGACTGTTCGGTTTTTTTTTATTTTGATATATCTTAGTTCAAATAATAATTATAACCAAAAGTATCGACAGTGATTGTTTCTTCAAGAAGAATCGATGCTTTTCGTTAGACATACATACATGCGTAATGAATTCTACATTTTTTTAAAGTTTCACTAAAACAATAAACAAATATGAAGAGTTTAAGTGTATTTGCATTAAATAATGCTCATTAACTTATTGAAAATATCATTTTTTTATTATTTGTATTTTTTTTCATTGAATAGTTTGAAAAAATATAACCAAACTGACAATATTATTCAAAGCAAAGATACGGTAAAGAATTGAGTAAATTATTGTCTTCAAAGTAATTAAATTTAAAATATTTATATTGTAAAACGCAATGTCTTACAATTTTCCTTTTTAAAAATAGTACTATTTTAAATAAATATTTTCATCATAAAATAATTTATTATCAATAACTGAAATTTTGTTGTATTTTTGTATACATATTTAAACTGTTAATAAACCCACTGAACTAATTGAAGATGCACCAAAATAATGTTAAATTATTAATCCTAGAAGTATTCGCGCGGACATTGTATTCAACACTTTTATTTCATAATGACATAGAATATGGATAGATTTAACAAAAGAATATTAACACTCAACAACATTTAATACATTTTCATTCGTTTTTTATGACGTCATAATGTTTTATGCAATGCATAAGTAGTTTTGGAAAACGTTTCAGTATTTGCTTACGACGTACACTATAAAACGGGACTATTTTCTTGCGAGAATGAATAAATTTCATGTCCCATTACGAATACTTTCCACGGCGTCTTTAATCAAGCCATAAATTTCATTGTCTCGCGTAGAAAATTTATTTTACTATAATTCAGTGTAATGTAAGGTTTTTTAATATGCCCGAAAGGTTATTGCTTACTTGCTTGCACTCCGACATTACACTTTGAGAAGCCTATTGGATGTTCAACCAGAAGAGAGTTACGGCCCTCACTGTAGTATTTATTATCTTTGGAAAAAAATATAACGCTTAGTAAAAACATCTACGGTGATTTGTTTTTACAAAATAGCCAGTTTCGCTCCGGGTGCACGTTAACTGATTTTTCAGTACATTCAATTAATATTAATCTTAACGGATTGGGAAATAGGTTATTTCATAAAAATTAAACACAATATTAACCTCTGATGTAATAGCTGTTAAATTAATCATGATTGAGCTTTTCTAATACATATGGCATAAAAAAGATACGATGGAAAAAATAAGTTATCAAAATTTATTAAATAAAGTTATTGTACTTATAAAATAGCAAAAATATTTTCAGAATTTAACTTAGAAAAATTTTTACTCATATTTATGTATTACCTTATGAGACTAGATCAATTTTAAAGGTATTACATTACTTCGGAATTATATTTTGTATGTTATCAAGCCATGTTTGATACTGCTTTCAAAAAATACTTTCAAAATTTATATTTATTTACTAAATTATATTCATGGTTCATGTTTCAACATTTTTTAAATGAGCCGGGCTTGAAAATAGTTGCCTCATATATTATATATTATAGAATATAGCTTTCAGCAAAATAATACAATTTGAGATACCATTTGGTCGATGATAAAACGTTAAAAGAGTAATCAACTATATTATTTGATAATAAATTGTCGTAGATGTAAGTATAAAGCTTTTTAAGACTATTCAAATAAATGGAAAATTGATTATTTTTTTATAGTAAAATTCACAAGAGTAGTTTATGATATCAATTAGTTCAGTCATTGACAATTTAATTATAATATTGAAATATGATGACGCTCAAGTTTTACCGATCGTCGTATGAAGGTTTGTTAACAGCGATAAGTTTATGACTCCGTTCTTGTGCGAAAAATGCAAGTTTCATGTATAATAAGGTGATAAAATCTTAGTAATTACAACTGTTATCGCACCAACAAGTTTTGATGCATTGCCTACTGTATAGAAATCGACAAAAACATTTGAAAGTTTTCTTATTTATTTGCTCACGTGGTTCTTAGGAAAAACGGTTGCGATAGTAAGGATATGTACAGTATTGTCTTTATATATATATATATACAGGCAATAAATTAAAGCCGCTTATATGGTAATAAATATACTTATATAAATGAAGAAATTTTGTGTGCAAAACTTTATAACTTAGGAATAAATTATATTCTAATGTAGCTGATTTTCAGTGTCAGAGATATATATTATTATTTCTGTCTACATTGTCAAAAATGTACACCACAATTTATCATTAGATAGCATAATTTTTAACCTTCATCAATACATTACTCTCTCAGATGCTTCTTAACACAGAACAAAAACTCAATAAATACAATTATTTTATTCTTAAATATACTCCACATGAAAATAATAACTAATGCCGCTTGCCTTTTTGAAAAAAATCACAATATAGATTATTTTGCATTAATAATCAAAAAGTAACACTAGCACACCTATTGGAATAATTGTTTGCAAACAGAAAGAGTAAAATTTTACGCTTCTCACAACTATTGAAATTAAAATATATTATATTTCTCTGAAATTTGAGCTTAAATCATATGAATGTTCTTTAGTGTCACATTGTTTTGTAAACAATATTTAGGAAAAATTTTTGCTGCCGCTTATAATTGAAATGTGCAATTTTAAAGTGTTGAAATTTAAATTTATTAATTGATTTTGCATTTACTTGGTAGAACTCCATTTATAACAGATTAAAAATAACAAAGTATTTTAGTTCTACAGTTTTTAATAATTTTATTCGTTGATAGCTATTTCAGCTTGCGCCATCGTCAGAACTATGTTTAAACTAATCTTTTGCTCAGCTATATATACTGGCTCTAAAGAGATACACAATGCATCAAGTTATTCACTCTAACATCCTAATTATTATATAGTATATATAGCTGAGCAATTAGTATATATAGCTGAGCAAAAGATTAGTTTAAACATAGTTCTGACGATGGCGCAAGCCAAAATAGCTATCAACGAATAAAATTATTAAAAACTGTAGAACCAAAATACTTTGTTATTTTTAATCTGTTGAAATTTAAACACTTTCAAGTCGACTGAGTTGGTCGAGTCAGGTATAAATACGTAACCCACACATAAAGAAAATTACAGGAGAGACAAAAAACTTTTCTTAATGATTTTGGGTCTTAGTCAAAATATTAAATAAACATAATCTTGCAGTGCACAAGACTAATAAACTGGTGTTTTATTTACTCAATATAATATTACTTTAATAAATGGATTAAAAATGTGGTAGTTCTGACGATGTCATACGCCAAAATAACTATAAACTGATTTTTTTTTAATTCGTAGAACTAAATACTTTTTTTACAGTATTAAAAAAAACCCTTCGTTGGTGAATACATATTTCCTAGTCGCAATTTTCACAGGCTCTTGGTTTTTTTTTTCAATCATAAAAGCTAAATTTAGATATTAAGTAGGCATTTGCAGAATATATCCTTTTGATAGAACGTGTATTGAGTATTTTAAATTGTGATCGAAAAGAGCTGTTTTGGAAAATCTGAGTTTTTTTCCGTTTACCTGTTACACAATACAATATTATTATATAAAAGTGCGTTATGTCTTATAATGATCGTCAACTTGCCAATTATTCTGATTACACGATTACGTGACTTCTAATATCCGCGTTGCCCCGTGTAAGTTCTTGGAACAATTTTAACATATTTTTTGATAGATTTTTTAAGGTACCATAAACTGGCCTGCTACGCTATATGGAAACAATGCAATAGATCAAGCCTACAAACAGATCAAGGTCTTGCTCGTGTTAAATACATTATTCATACCAATATTAATATATCCAACGGTCACAACTTCACAAGTCTTATTTTATAGACTGGATAGAAGTAGTAAAGGTGTGTACAATATCATGAAATAAAAAGGCCATTAAATAGATAGAGCTTTTAATATTCAAAACACTCAATCTAATAAATCTAAATTTAGTAAATATTAGTTATGATTGTTTTATGCTTAAACGCTTAATTTGATTGCTGAAATATACACTACATATTTTAATACGATACATTTAAGCAAAGTTGTACCTGAAATGAGTCGTTTTATTTAGAAAATATTTTGTTCACAAATATTATAATGCAACAAGAGATTTTAATTGAGTTTTTTTTATTGAAATACCCTAAATAAGCCCTAACTTTTTTTATGTAACATTTTAAGACTCAGCATTATTACTAGAAAATATCGAGTGAATTGTCAGACTCTGTTAAAATAGTTTATATTATATTGTGTTCTTGGAACATTCCTCGAAATAATATGCATTTTGTAATTGACCTGTCACCTGGTATCAAAAGCAGAACTGGTCCATACATGATGTATGGAACAGTTCTGCTTTTGATACCAGACAACTCATTTAGGAAATAATTTACGAGACAAAGGACTTACAATATCTTCATTTGTAAAACAACGATTAGTTTAATCGTTTAAAACAATATTTGATCAAAAAAAACTAAAGAGTTATCATTTAAATTCGTTTATCACTGATAATGAGTACACTTTGATAATTGGAAATGAACATACACAAAATTGATCTAATGGATATTTTAAAAATAATGTTATAAAAACACAAGCATATTATAGCGTATTTCCGATTGCTTAATTTGTAAAGGCCAGGTGCTATTTTTCAACCTGCCTCGATCCATAAATATTTTATTTTTTAAATCAAAAAACACCATGTTATTTAATATATTTCTTTAGAATTCAACAGAAAATTGAAGCCAGGGTCGTTGGAACTAAAGTGATAAAATAGTCAAAAACATAATAAATTTTGTTCAACTCTAATTAAAATATTGAATAACAAATGGTGGGCTGTGAATTTGTACAATATAATAATTCAAGCACACACTAATAATTTTGAATCACATACTAAAACGATATATCCGGAAAGATTAATAACATCACGATTTTATCCGAAGTCAACTATGAGTTTGATTTACCAAGGCACATTGTTGGGCTAATTATTTATTCACGTATCGTTTTTAAATCACACCGTGAGTTAAGAAGTGTCCAATTTTACGATAATGGATTTTATAAATTATTTTAATCAGCTTGAAAAATCACTCTAGATTGATAACTTAAATTTAGTAAAAAACTGCCTACTAGAATCATAGCAGATAGCTTTTATTTAGTTTTTATTGCGCTTTAAAAATATAAATGTTATGTTCTAAAACTGTCTTAGAAGCTTGTCCAATAAATATGTAACTTAATTGATAAAGAAACTGTATTCATTATACTTGAATTTATGATCAACAAAAAAAAATATAAATTATTATTTAAATAAATTGTTACCACAAAATACTTTAATGAATGTATTTATTTACCCATGTCCGCTTTCAATGTAGAGCATATGACATCCTAATGTAGGTATCTTAACACAAGTTTTTCTGCAAGATTTTTTTATTACTCAGCGCTCAACTTCATTTTTTCAGAGAGAGTAGTAGTGCTAAGACAGGACGAATGATTAACTTATCGCTCTCGCTACGCCCAGTTATTGAAGAATTGGAAGGGTCGGAAGGAATTTTTAAACATCACAAACACCCATGCTTACAAACAGAAACCGATAAACCGAAAAAATGCTGCTCGTACTGGGACTTGAACCCGGGAGGCCCGGCACGGAAGCCAACAACGCTAACCGCTGTGTCAAAGGACCCGACCTATTATATAACATGACTATATCTCGTCACAATTTTGTATTCGATTCTATAAGTGTCAAAACAGAATCGACTGTTTTTACATAATTTTAATTATCAAAAAAATATCCCTGAATTTTATACATATGTATATGTACTCTTTTTTATGCGGAATTTTTACATGATTTAAAAATAACACGGCCCACAAAAAAAAATACTATATTTTTTAACGAATTGGTTATTCTAACATGATTTCCAGACACAAAAAGCACATAAGTAGATAACGGATTTCCTAATAACAACAAATTCAACAGCACAAGACAGTTATAACAAACAAAGGCGTCATTAAATCCTAAAACATCAGATGTATCAGTGATTTTTTGCGATGAAAGTTATCTTTGCCCAGTCTCTCATAAATGCTCTCGTGTAAAGTGGCGAATAATAGTATTATTTTTTTTTAATTATATACATATTATGATTAATATTTTGTGTAATTTACTATAAGAATTACTACCTTTTTAGCCCATTTTCTGTAGCATTTGGTATTTTGTCAAATAACACAGTTTTTTAAATTTAGAGAACCAATCTTTAGTTTTTCTATTTATTACATCACTTATTTTACACGTTTTTTTCGACTCAGATTTATTTGAAACGTATCTACAGATCTATTGTAGATTGTTTTGAAATTCTTAATGAGTGACCCGCGATTTGGCGTACATTTGGCAAATTGTTATTCTATAATTCACTCAAAAAAACTTTATTACATTTTTCGATATCGACAAAAAACTAAAAAACGTGTGGGTGTTGCACTTAATAAAGTTTTTACGTTCAAGATAAATGATTATAACAATTCACGAAGTTTTTATTTTAAAAAATCAACCTTACTGCGTGCGTTGTTAAATAAAATAGTAGTTTTTCAATTTTAAAACGCAAGGAGTACACTCAATATAATATATGTAATCCCACTTAAAATACTTTACTTGATAAAGTTTTATTTGCTAAATCAGAAAAGTGTAAAATTGTTCTTAAAGTCGTTATAAAGAACTAATTAAAAAAACATATTTCTCATTTAACAACTGAATAAATTTTGCGTTCTATACATACATATTAGATATAAATTTCAGTTGCCATATAAATTGTTTTTTTTACGTTTGACTGCGATACGTTAAAATATGCATGGAAAAAATATTACTATTAAAAAAACGACAGTGAATGAACAAATAAGATACATTATCTTATCATTATAATAGAAGCGGTATGCTTTTATGAAACTTATTAATTATGCTAAAAAAGGCTTTTTTAAATTAGCAGGCGGATATCTGATAAAAAAGAACTTCCGCATTCAGATTAGTGGGAATATAAGCCATTTAAACGTTCTATTCTTCGTAGTGCTAACTGCCCAACTTGTTTTACAAAAAACCTCTTGGTTTTCGTTGAGTAGGTTCCTATGTATAATAAATATAATGAGATTATATTATTATTCGGTGGGATATATATAATCTGTAGTGCTTCAAAATTGTTATAAATTTTTAGTCAACAATGGAATTTTCTTTATAGTTGAATATTTTATTTATTAGTTTATTTGAAATATTGATCAAATATTTTCAAAATAAAAACAATAGTTTTTATCGACTACTTTACATATTTGCGTATATTATATTGAAGCTTAAAAGGGTAAGATTTTGGATAAAAATGTCAAAACGTGTTATTTAAATTAAGTATTTTCTTAAAATAATAATATTACACCCTTTTGTACATATTCTACTGTTAATCATCACGATCAAGACCATATTTGCTCGTTACATGGTTTTTCATTTGTTTTTGTTCGATTAACTTTTCGAAGAATCTCCTGAATGATACACTTGAATTACATTTTTATAAATAACTTGAATAGCAAAATCAATAGTAATAATAAAAATTAACACTATTTATACGAAACGTTTTATTTGTTTAAGTATATTTTATTACTTTACTGTAAAAATTATACCTTTTTACCAGCATTTTTTAATCCATGTCCGTTTCCAATGTAAAGCATATACCCTCCTAATGGAGGTAAAAGTAAATATTATATTATGTTTAATATGTTTGAAGTTTAATTTTATTAAATGCACCTTCCTTATTTTATTACAAAGCAATACTTCGTTAATAACCATGAAATTCTTACATATGTATATTTATCGACTGTGTTTATTTATTTCCCTGATACAATATTGGATAATAATACAATTAGACTTGAACATATGACCCTTTGGCTCAGTGAACGTGAAATGTCATACATGATTGGTCTCCTTAACATTGCTTTGTCACTTCAGATGCAAAGGTGTGTCTCTGTGAACTATTGTCGTGAATCAATCGAATCACATTACTAATCGGATAATGAATAAGTCATAAGAAGTGATACTTGAAGAGACATACAATAGATATAAATCAAACCGTATTCTTGTTCTTAAGAATTATATTTTATAATAATACACAATGGCAATCCAGCTTGAACTTGATTTAATTAGATATGTAACTATAAATATTTCAACAAACAAACTTAGAATAATGTATATATTATGTCGTGGTATTTATTTAAGTGAATGCATTACATATAACTCCATATAAAAAGCCAAAATTCACATGAAAACTTTTTAAAGTGTCGTAAATAAAATTTAATATTATTTCATTTTTTTTGAATATCCAACTTATGGTACCAGGACATATTAGCGTCAAAGTTCTGTGAGTCTACTTCATTGCCAATGTTTTAAAAAGTTGTATTCCCTTACGATCGTTGCAGATGGAAGGGCGTGATCGCTACAGAGGTAAGAAACCCCTAGTGAAGCCAGTTCACGGAGACTACTTATGCATTAATTTGCAATCACGTTCTATATACTTCCTCTAATGCTATATCCGTACATGTACACACACATGCTCATACATATATATACACATACAGTACACAAAGAAGTCATCCAGAGAGAGTCATTTTTTTATAGTTTATACAGAAAATGTAACACATAATTATATTCCGGAAATTTACAAATACGTGTGAGGCTTTCTCGTTTGACAATGCAATTATAATTTTAATTTTAAAAGAATTATAGTGATCTATTATATTATATCCATTGAGCAATAAATATTTATTTTCGTAAGCATTTCGGCACTCTTCTGGGAGAAAGATGTTGGTAAGTAATGTATTGATAATTCTAAGTTAACAGCAAATTAAAAAAAATAGTTTTAAGGATAAAACGTCTGATATCGGATATGTAATGCTACATAAATACGTATAAACGCATTAATGTTGATCTAAATAAAAGTTTAAAAGCTTAAAATACATAGACAGGCACACTTGCCTGACTTTAAATCTTAACTAATAATAATTTCTTTTACAAACAATTGCTTGTTTTGGCAAACTGGTAGAATAAATGCACAAATTAATTTATTCAAAACAAAGAATTAATACCGCAGAATCTGTTTGCATACTTAACTATTTTTTGACAGTTGATAGAAAATATAAATTAACTTTGATTATTCCACGTATTGTGTAACTAACTGTGACACGTGTTTCGCCTCTTTCAGAGGCATCTTCAGACTTACTATCGCAAAGTTTGCTTAAGTAATGAAGCAAGATTGATTCTAACATTTTAAAATTATAAAATTACAAAATGGATTGGGTTTTTTTTCCTTTTAAGAGGAGCAAGGAGGGGGGTGTAGAATCGAAATAAAGCAAACAGATAATGATACTAATTTTACTAATGAGTTGTAAACAATCAGAATGGGATTTTTCCTTTTTAATGGAAGCAAAGAGGGGATTATAAAATGCAAACAAATTTAATCATACTACTAATGACGTTAAACATTACAAACTATTAAAACTAATGAGCTACAATCAATCATCTAGGTTTGTGATTACTCTATTAATTGGAAACAATTTGAGTAACGGGGAACCGCCTGTGCTATTAAGAATATTATTTAATAATATTTCTTTTTTGTTAAGAGTTTTATTAATTTCTAAAAATTCTAAGCTATTCATCTTTAAACCCTTTTTATTTACTCGGTGGAGTATTTCTAAATTACAAATCTGATTAAAATTATGATTATTTTCTATTAAATGATTGGCAAACTCAGAGAAATTGTTACTTTTTAGACATCGTATATGTTCTTTAATTCTAATATTAAAGTTTCTACCTGTCTGTCCAACATAAGACGCTTGACAGTCTCCACAAGAGAGTCGATAGATACCACTCTGTGACGATGAATCTACGCGATCTTTACTGTTCTACACCCCCCTCCTTGCTCCTCTTAAAAGGAAAAAAAACCCAATCCATTTTGTAATTTTATAATTTTAAAATGTTAGAATCAATCTTGCTTCATTACTTAAGCAAACTTTGCGATAGTAAGTCTGAAGATGCCTCTGAAAGAGGCGAAACACGTGTCACAGTTAGTTACACAATACGTGGAATAATCAAAGTTAATTTATATTTTCTATTAAAATGAACTTCCACAAAGTTACCGCCGAAACCATCGAAAGTATTTTTTGACAGATTTGTTAATACGAGAAACGAAGCTTTTCAGTTATTGTTAAAATACTTTCGTTTTATAAAATTAAAACGTATTAACAACATTTAATGTTATTCATGAAAAACTCTTCATTTGCTGTAGTATTGAAATTAAGTTTTGTAGGATTAAGAGTTTGGCATCGATGACATAAATAATTTCTAACAAAAAAATTTTTTTGCAGCGGTGAGTTTTCACAATAATCCCATATGAAATGCTCGTATAACTTAATTAAAACTAAGAGTTTTCTGTAAAAAAAACGATTATTTATCACCATAATTTCGTTCCTAAATAGTTTTAGACTTTTCTTTAGAAGTTTATGCTAAATATAATAATGCCTGAATATCTGTTTACGTCGTGAAGTAAACTGAAATTTTTGCTTTTACTATGGATACAAGGGGTCTAATTATTTTCTCCTATAAAAACTAGATGGTGGTAAACCAACATGCTTTAGAAACATGCAATACATCTGCTGACTACTAAATTATGTTTATTAAAATTGAGTAAAAGTTAAACGTACTCTAGAAAAAGCAATAAAATTATAGACTTCATTCATGAATTAAAAGCGTGATAATATTATTACGCTATTGCCGTTCTAATATCAGGACAATAAATCCGAATTACTACCAAATGAACTTGATCTTTCTCATTTTAAATGATATAATAAATACAGTCACAAAAATGTAATTGAATACTGATAGTAAAATAATGTTTTATAGCAGTTCAACCTTTCCAATAACTCATAAATTTGGAGGTAAAACATCGTGATTGTTTTATTTGGCAGCCATTACAACAATAAAATATGTATTCACACTTTCAATTGATAAAATACCACAAAGAAATCAATACTCTTCAATAAAACCTTCACAAATCTTCATTCCATGGGCACAGCTCTATAGCCTCTCTACTAGGGTTTGCAATACCGGACATATACTCTGATTTAATTCAATTCCGGTATTTCTTATACATATTTATACCGATATTTAAAAAAAAAACAGCATAAAATACCATTGTTAAAAAATATAACATACTTATAAACGGATGATTTTCATAAATAACTAATGCTTTCTTAAAATAGTAATACATCATTAAAAAGCTCATCATTTTTTATCGATTTCCGATCGAAGGCATGGGTGTTTGTGATGTCTGAAAATTGCCCGTCAGGCCCTATGGAGCATCGGTTAACGTTGTTGGCTTCAGTGCCTGAATCGTTTCGATTTTTTAATCGATTTCTGTTCGAAAGCATGGACACCCTTTCAATCCTTCAACGACTGGGCGTAGCGAGAACGATTACTGAACTACTAATTCTACCCTAGCCTTATCCTTCTATCCCTACTACTCTCTTTAGAAAGAGAGTTTGAGTGACTGAGTAACGAACAGTCCACGTAAAAAAAAATATGTTAAGATATCTTTATTAGGAAGTAATATGCTCCACATTGGCAGCAGAGTAGGAAATTTAAAAAGTTCATCAATTGTGGAGTCATTCAATAATGATACAAATCAAAAAAAGATTTCATATATTTTAATTAATCTTGAACAATTTTATTTGTTTGCAATTGTATTTCGGTTCTGAAAAACTATTATGACTACCGGGATCCCGGTTTCAATAGTAACAGAAATGCAACCCCTACTCTCAACAATGATTCAATTAAACATTATACTATGTATTTTAACTACGAAATAAATTTGATACGGCAAGTGATGATTAGGTCGTATAGTTTACTATTGTAAATGGACTTGGTAATAATGCCAAGGAACTTAAGCCCGCTGACATGGATAGATCTAACAATATTTTAAATCAAGGAGAACTATAAATTTCAAACACTTTGTATAACAGAGTGTAAACTAAAAAAATTAAAACACTGCAGTACCGCCCCGAAAACATCATAAAAAAGACATTCAAATAATAATACAAAATTGAAAACATTGCATGTGGTCAGAAAAAAAAATTAAAAAAACTTTTTAAATCAGTATTGACAAATTACTAAAATCTAAGTTACATATTAAAAAGCCTTCCAATGATTTATACTATTATTTAAAAAAAAAAAAAAAGTTTTTATGTAAGTCACCCATTTATGATTATGATAATTTATTTAATGGCGGAATTTTTGATTAACTGTATTTACAATCCTAATTTTCCGTTTGGTTTTAATTTAATATTTTGTTATTCTGTTCATAAATGCAGTAACCCTTATGAAAAATGTACAACAATTAAAATAATACTTTGATTATGAGGTAATATTAGCCATCATTAGTTAAAAACCAAAATGTAACGTTCAACTTGATATGTAACGATGCTCATATTCACGTAAAAAGCGTTGAAAAAATCATATAATCATATATCATTTAAATGTTTCTCACTCAAAATTTATCAATTATTCTATAAATTATAAACCACAAGCAAACAGCTAACTGAAATTTATGTATCTTAAATCTTCTGAAATGCATTAATACTATAATTTACGTTTCCATTTTCATTACAATGTTAAAGATGATCAAAATTTATTGTGCGCAAGAATCTGGGATCAAGGCAATGTTTATTGCGAAGAGCTTTATTTTGCATTTTTCAACATTAAATACTTTGTGCTGCATTTCAAGCGCGTGAAATTCTTAATCAAGGCCTCATATAAAATGAAAACGTGCATATTATAATGATTAAGTCGAAAAGCGTGATAAAAGACGATTTACCCCGGGCGATTGGTAAGTATTGCCATTTCGATTATTAAAAGGATTCATTGAAGTTTTGCTTTAGGTGTTTATTGGATTTCGAACCAGTGAGATATTTTAACTAGAATTATTGTAATACAATAAAACCGTTGGCAACAGCAGCAAAAAAAAAATATAGATTTATTTGAATAGAAAAAGATATAATAGATGGACTGTGATGTATCACGATTGTTGATGAAATAATAAATGCATTTATTTTCTTTCAAAGTATTTTAATTTATCTCACAAAACTTATATGATTTGTTTAATAGCTGTGTCGGCTTACTGAAACTGTTAAAATAGGAGTAAGTAAATTTAAAAAATAATTGCAGAATAAATGTTTCACACAGTTATTAAATATTGTTTTAATTAATCGCAATATTGATTTATCAAATGTAAATCGTTTAATTAACCCTTATTTATATTAAATTTCCATAAAAAAGTCATTATTGAAATCGAAGTAATTCTTTATTTTTTTTATATACATATATAAAATCGTGATATTATGATATTTGAAAAAGTACGACATGTATGCGAGTAATCTCTCTGATACTCCTAGTTCATAACTCTAGTAGCTTCAACTAATCTCAGATCGATGCTAAAAAAATAAAATTATTTAATTCCTCTAGAATCATGAAGATGCTGTAATTTCGTATGAAGAGTATGCTATTTCATTTGTGGTTAACTATTTATAAAGTAAATTGCATGAAAATTAACAAATTTGCTAAGTTGTTTTAGGTAAATAAAGAAACATTTATTCGAAAACTCAAATACTAAAAAAAACGTTATGTACCTACGTTAAAATGAAAAAAAAATGATCAACTGGATAATCGATAGCATATAAAATATATTTATTTGACCGAAAATAAGTTTAGAGTAAAAAATAAATCTGTTTTGGCATCAAACATGTTTAATTTGATTATATTTACTAGTCTAAATCAACATTTGGTTAACCTTAAACAAAGAAAATGTGGTAATAATAGACAAAAGGTACCAAAACGAAAACATCGATATTTTTAAATCCTGGTAAAAAGTTAAACGTATTTTCCACTATCTAAAATAATTGTTTTGAGTTTTTATATATACGTTTAAATATTATTAATCAAATTGGGTTTTTTCTGTGTATAAATGATTGATTTTTAAAATTTGATACACGCAAAGATAACTAACAACATATTCTGAATGCCAAACAATCATTCTTTGTTGCCATAGAAACACACCAAACATGAACGACTTCTTTCTTAATCGTAGTCATAGTGAAGCATAGATCATATTTTTTGATAACCGGATTTAATTCAACATTTACAGTTCGAAAAAAACTCATATTTCATCGAAACAATGCTTGTTTTATTTTCCAATCAAACATTCCAGCGAGTAAAAAATTCTAAATATTATAGAGATCCGCATATTTGTACTAAACGTCAGCATGACGTCAATTAGAATACAATGTTCTCGATACAGTAAAAAATAAAATGACTCATCAGGATTCAAATGAATGTAAAAAATGTTTTTGTTATTTATTACAGGTAAATTTGAGTAAATAAAGCTTTACTGGTTCAACTTTTGTTAGTCGTCTTGAATTTTAATCATTATTTAAAAATAAATTTTGTTTTGCGTATTTGTAAAGAAATTCGATTCGAATATTTAAATTGACAGGTAAAATAAACATTTTTGATATAATTGAATTCAAAGAAGATGTTCTATTCATAAATTTTGTATCGATAACATAAAAACTAAAACGTTATACGTATTCAGTCTGTAAAGATTTTGGCCGAACAATTTTCTTCAAATAACTATGTGTCAGAAAATATTGTAAGAGCAATTGTATTGGAAGGAAAGATTTTTCATTTTAAATTTAAAAGCATTGATAGGAATGACGGGCATTGTTTTAATAGTTGATGTTTATAGGATATTCAATGTTTGACCTAGGAATAATAAAAAAAAACATTAATTCTACTATCCAACAGCGAGTTGCATATAATATTTCTATAGGTTACCATTATTATATTATTTTCACGTTAAATTAAAAAATAACACTCTTTTGTAGTAATTTCATATTATATGTTTGATGATTAAGATCAGATTAAGTGTTTTTTTTTTATTATTATGCTTTTCTACTAATGATTAACAGTGATCACATTCAAAGTGATATTTCGCATTATTTGATTAAAACAATGGAAATACCAACAATTTCAAAACATCGCATAATTACCATCAAATATATAGCTATGTCTTCTCAGATGCCATGACAGAATCTCAAACTTGCATGCATATTATGTTTTGTTTTTTACATACATCGATACTTTTGAACGGAATTCTATAATACTGTCCGCACTGGGATTTTAACCCACGACCTTCGTGTTCTGAGTAATCCGTGACACTCGACCACGCAGCTGGTATATAATATATAATTTGATAGTTTGAGCTTAGTTTCAAATATTTTTGGCATATTCTAATATTTCTGTTGGTCAAAGTTTTAAGTTTGTAAAAACACTGAATTTAAATTCTTTTTCATGTTTTAACTTTTAAGTTGCCGTAGATAATTAATAGTAATTACCTAGCATGCCGGCTATAATTTGCAACTATTAATTTAATTAGTTATTGACGAAATAACTCGTCTTTTACCTGTTGAGCACGAAAAAATTTACGAGATATCTCGTCTGTGGTAGCGATCGAGTTAAATACATACATACTAATAAAATCAACTCATAAAATAGCGAACAAGATATATTTTAATACTTAAAAAACAATTGAACATTTTTTGGCTAGCTATAATGTATGTAGTTCAGTAAAAATTATCTCTAATAATTTATGTATTTCATGCGGTTACGAACGGGCACTATCGACCAATAAAAAAATTAAGGAATTGCCTCAAAAGATTTTGATCGATCTCTCGAATTCAATAAAAATGTAGATACGGTAAGCGCGCTAGACAAAGCTTCTTTAAAAATTCCGTCGTGCTTTATATTTTTTGTTAATCCATTTTTTTATCCTTACACATTCCAATGAAACAATGTTTGGTATGCATAGTCCATTTATATGATGCAAAAAATTACCAGCCGAGCTTTTGACAAAGGAAACAATTGGCCTCGAACATTATTTTGCATCAAAAGTGCAACCATGAAACTAAATCATTTAAAAATAATGTTTTGTAGAGGTGACTCCGTTTTCGAAAGGCCCAAGTGTATTTTCTCCCCCAGCTATAATAATTCATCAAACGGGTCACGAAATAATTTCCAAAACATGATATCGTCTTGCTACCGATAGATAATAATGTGATTTCACAGCTGGACACATTGCCTGAGACCTCGTTTATCAGTGGCGCTCATAAGAGATATCGCTTGTGATTTATATACAGTTCTTGTAGAAAAAACTTCTGTTAAAACACCTCCATTAGGATGCCATATGCTCCACATTGAGGTCGGACATGTATTCAAAAAAATGTTTAATAACAAAAAATTGAAGGCGTGTTTTATATTTATGAAATAAGTAATTGTTTTTTTTTATATGACGACTTCTAATGTGAAACATTATATAGATAGTTAGACATAATAGTAATAAATAGATAATTTAGATGGTTTTCATCAGCAATCGTAAGGTAACGTTTAATAGCAGACAGTCATTCAAAATGTACATAAAATACAATTTTTGAGTTAAACTGTTTATTCTAAATTAAATATTATTTTTGACGTGATAAGAGGCTGGTTAGTCCGTTCTCTTATCTCCGTGTTCCTGACAAAGTCAGACCATTTCACCCCTAGCATTCGTCGCAGGCATCTGTTTTCGAAGCACAGTATACGGTTACTCTGCGCTTTCGTAAGGTGCCATGATTCGCAACCGTAAAGCAGCACTGTTAAGATACATGCGTTGAATAGGAGGCACTTGGTTCTGACCGAGTACAACCGTGAGTCCCAGACTTTCCGCATTGAGTTAAAGGTTGCTCCAGCTATCCCTAATCGGATCGCGAGCTCTTTACACGGATTGCCATCTCCCGTGATGTGTACCCCCAGGTACCTGAAACCGTCGACTCTTTCGATGTTTTGACCGGCGCTCGTCAAAGGGTAGTGTGGGTCCGGACAGGCACTGTTGCAGAGTACATTGGTTTTACTCGCATTGATTTTAAGACCGATGCGATATGAGTTTCTCTGCAGTCTATCCATTGTCTCTTGAATACCCTCGACAGATTTATCAAATATAACAGCGTCGTCTGCATACTCGAGGTCGCATAGCTTTAGATTGGGGGTAACGGTCACACCTCGGTCAGGTGGAATTGACTTCCTCAGAATGAAGTCGAAGATTATAATGAAAAGGAACGGAGCTAAGACGCAGCCCTGTCTGACCCCGGTTGAGACTCCAAACCATTCAGTGGTTATATCACCGATTCTTATGCAGCATTCGCTCCCCTCGTGCAAGCATTTGATGATGGCAACAATCTTGGTTGGGATTCCGTACAATTTTAATATGTTCCATAGAGAAGACCGGTGCGGACTATCAAAGGCCTTCTCGTAGTCTACAAAGCAACATGCCAGCGAACTGTTGAATTCGTTGCTTTGCTGAAGAAGGCACCTAAGATTGTGTATTTGGTCCGCGCAGGATCGGCCAGGTAAGAACCCGGCCTGGTTTTCCCTGAGGATACTCATAATTGGAATCCTTATTCTCGCCAATACTATCTGCGCCAGGACCTTGCCAGGTACGCTGAGCAGCGTTATGCCACGGTAGTTGTCACAGCACAGTGGATCACCTTTTTTGTGAATTGTGACTACCTCGCCATTAACCCAGTCCCTCGGACAGCGCTCTTGCGCCCACACCATACTAAGAAGTTGGTGCAGGGGGTGCAGAAGCGCCTCCAGGCCGTACTTTAGGAACTCTGGATGTATACCATCCATGCCCGGCGCCTTCCCGTTTTTTAAGCGCTGCACAGCCGAGGAGATCTCAGCATGTGTCGGCGCATAGTCTGGAATGTTCGACGCTCGAGGAATTTCCGTAATTGTGGCTTCATTGGGTATATCAAAGGGGTCCGAAGGAGGGGGGCGGTTAAGCACCCCGCAGAAATGATCTCTCCAGATCTTTTTGACACGCTCTACGTTCGACTCTATCGTTCCGCTGGGACTACGGATAGGCCCCGCGGTTGGCAGCCGTCTGCCGCAAATTTCACGTGTTATTTTGAAAAGTCTTCTTGTGTCATTCCTACGTGACGCCACTTCTGCTGCTTTGATCTGCTTGTCCAGGAATCGGCGTTTATCGAGTCGCACAGACTTTTTAACTATCTTATACTGGAGTTGATAGTTAGTCCGACGTTCCTCGACTCGATTTGAGTTCGTCTCACTGTCCCTCAGTGCTTTACGCCAGGCTCTCTCTTCAATATTCTTCCACGTGTTGTCAGACATCCACTTTGGCTGGGTACTTTTTCTGACTCCAAGCACCTCATGCGCGGCTGACGCGACTGCATTCTTTATGCTGGACCATTCTAATTCGATGGGGTCGCGGTGTGGACTTTGCCGGTCATTAGCACAGTCGACGATGTTCTTTCTCACAGCGACATCAAAGTCTAGCCGAATTCTAGGAGATTGTAGCCTCTCGATGTCGGTTCTTTTTCGTGTTGGGTGCCTTACTGGGCGTCTGAGTCTGAGACGGACTTTACCGACCAGCAGTTCATGATCGCTGTATATATCGGCACCCCTGTAGGTACGGACGTCGAGAAGTTCCCTTCGGTGAGAGGTGCTGTAGAGAAAGTGGTCAATTTGTGCTTTTGTGCAACCGTCAGGAGAGGTCCACGTATATTTGTGGATGTCTCTGTGGGGGAATATTGTGCCGCCAACGGTGAGCTCATTCATAGTGGCAAGCTCGATGAGTCTCTCACCGTTGTCATTGGCTACACCGAGGCCATGCCTTCCCATCACTGTGGGGCCAAGCAATGGATCAACTCCCACTCTCGCATTGAGATCTCCCATTACGATTACGCGGTCTCTGTGAGGGATTGTGGTGATTGCCGCATGGAGAGAGTTATAAAAATTTTCTTTTGCCTGTGTGTCGGCATCCTCGGTGGGGGCATAGCACTGGAGGACAGTTACCGAGCTGTCAGTCGTCCGAAAGGTGGCTCGTATCAGTCGTTCTGAGATGGGTTCCCATTTGACAAGGCATCGGGCTGCCCTCCCCGACATCAATACTGCCACTCCCTGGCGGTGATAACGCTCCTGGCCTGAATATATAAGTGTGTATCCGCCCTCTAACAACTTTTTCCCAGTGCCTTTCCAACGCACCTCGCTCAGCCCTAAAACGTCAAGTTTGTAGGTTTGCATGATGCGAGTGGCGTGTAGGTCCTTTCCTGGGGTGCACATAGTACGCACGTTGTATGCGCCTATGCGCATAGAGTGGTTGTTGGAGAGTATCGTGTCCGTTTTCTTGCCAAGTTGTCGCTGGGCAGAGCTAGGTGTCCGAGGCATCTGCGATGGTGTTATCGTAATCATTTTGATTTAAGAAGGCAGGGTGATTAACCCTGCGCTTCCGAGGCCTGAGTCACGAGGGCTCTGCAGGTTGGCTCAACCCGGTTTTTCTGTCAGGGATTTCCTTCCCTTAGCCAGTAGACCGGTTTTAAGGCGCCGGAAGGTTCGCCCTTTGCCCCCTGCTGTTAGCTACAGTCGAAACTGCATTGCCCGATGATCGCCGCGGGGAGGCCAGCAGATGGACTTGCTGTGTTTGAGATTTCCCATAATTTGCTATGAGGACATCCACTAGCATAGATGTGCCCACATGGGATCACCAGCCATTCGATCATAAAGAAACGGCGGTGGACCTGGCTTGGACACGTGTTGAGGATGCCTGAAGAGAGCCTGAACCCTGCCTGTCTCTTCTTCCGGCCGGATGGATCCCGGCGTCGTGGAAGGCCACTGATGACTATCCACAGGATGTACTCGGCGGAGTTACGGGACGCTGGGATGACCTGGGAGGAGGCGAGGAGACTGGCTGGAGACAGAGAATTGTGGAGGAGCTTCGTGGTGACCATATGCTCCGTATAGGGAGCGGATATGGATTAAAAAAAAAAAAAAATATTATTTTATAACGAAAGAATATTTTTTGATTATCAAAATACGTGGGGAATAGATAACTTTCTTAGGGTTTGTATAGCAGACACATATACTGTTCTGAATGTCATCAATAATTGTGAAACAATTTTTCTGATTACTCATTAAGACGTAAATATTGATGAAAACTGTGATAAAATAAAAAAAAATGAATTAAAAAAGCATATTGTTAAATATTACTTATAGAATAAAAGACAGTATTTTTAATAATAAACATTTAATTTGGAGCATTAGTCTGGATAGATCGCAATAACTTTTCCATTTGAAAGTTAGATCTCACCACCATATTGAGTACCACTGTTTTTTTAAATTATACGTATCATAATAATAGTACAAGAATATTATTCTTGTTCAAGAGTTTCAGAACAGATGTTTAAATTGCCACATACTCACTGAAACAATTTAACAACAAAGCCGTTGACGCTTTAATATATTACAATCATTAAAAATGGTTTTAAATAATATATGTTTCGTGTCAGTTTATTCAGTATTAAAAAACTAGCCTCATTATCGATGATTTTTTATTGCTGGAGTAAAATTATTTATATAATATCGTTGAATATTATCTTTATCAGTGTGTTTTTTTTAGTGATAGTTAAACAATTATTAGTAATGAACAATTAAATATATTTTTTAGGTATCCCAAACTCTTTGGAACCAAGAGTAAGCGGACTGCTGATTCTACTTGAGTAACTATTCAATGGATATATAATTTGAGACCTTTATGAAAATTTATGTTATGTTTATTAAAAAAAACAAATGAAAGAAGCATAATGCGCTAAATCAACGATGCATAACATGGAAATACTATGAATAACTGAGACATCGTTTACATTTTTCTAAACGTTTTTTTATTTTAAACTTTCTTTTTTGGTACTTCAGAAACGAAACATGTAAAAACTGGGGATTATAAAATACCGTTTTATTGGTATAACCGAAAAGAAAATAACTCTTTCCCCGTAAAGAATAATAACATGTTTAGGATAAATAATAATGTCAATTGAAAAGAATTACATGATCTATTTGGATTGAATTATAAAAAAACATTTTTGGCATTTTTTAAATATAAATTTAATTTACAAAACATATTTTTATATGAAATTAATATGTAGCTTTAAGTATATTTAAATAATCTTTCAAGCACTCATCTCTTTAGCTCAATTTAAAGGAGTTTTCTTTACTAAAATTGTCATCTTAAATATTTTTTGACGTTTCACGGATATATATGATTTATAAATGTACGGTATATTTTATAGATAAACTTTTTAATTGCATGATTTTAAATCATTGATTGTGTGAAATTGATAAAAAAATACGTATTTGAAGAATTCACATATCAGTGATACACTATGTGTTTTTTCAACTCGTTTGATCAAACATTTGTAATTTTGAAACCCCTAATTAAAAATTTAATAAAATGTCTTTATTTAGCAATCATTTCAACGGCCTTTCATAACACTAAAGATTCCTAATATCGACTGACTGTGCTTGGTGGACTTAATTATATTAAATCATTTATTTTTCTACATTTCTATGAGCTCGATCCATGGACTTGAATGCCTGAAAGTGACAAATTTAAAACCCGGGCCGTCAGTTACAAAGCGCGTGGAAATATATACAATTTAAGCACACAAAAAAGTTTGTTCGAAAATTGAATAGATATATAATATGTATTATGCTTTATACAAGATTTTTCTGTTGAATACGACTAGTTTTGATACTAAAACTCATTTTTTGCATACATTTTATTACAGTATAGAAGCACACATACGTAAACATTGATGCTTTATTTTAATTCCAGTTATTCGGAGTGTATTACATCTAATAAAAGGTTTATGTTTCAATTTAATTGAACTATAGCCTTGACTTCTTCGTTTTTTTTTTTGTTCAAACACGACTGCATTTAATAATGTACAGAGGTTATCGAATAATATTTCCTAGACAAATTTGCCTTGTGTTCATTTTTCAATAACCCATTTTATTTCTCGCAGCGGCCATAAAATACCAATTGCTCTATATGGGTGCAGTTTATTATTTTTCATTGAATATTTCTTTAAATTTATTGGGTATCAGATATCATTGTAAACGTTTTTTTTAATCCTTGGGGAAAGATGAATTATTAAAGTTGGCAACTACTTGATTCTTGATAACTGCATTGTTTTGAAAATAAATTCATGTTTAAAAAAATAAATTTCACTTTGTGAGAAGCCTGTGGGTAAAATTGTAAACAATATAAAACTCAAAACCAAATTTGCTGTTTTTTTATTTAGCTGTGATAACCTGTTTCAATGTTTTTCAATAATTATTTCGTTATGTTTATAAGAATCACCTTATTTGCCTATCTTACCAAAACAAGCTTATTCAATTCAGAATATTATCATATCATATATTATACAATAACATATTTTCAATTTATATATGTGCTTTTAAGAATACTTGTGCTTTTTTATAACCATAAACTAATATTGAAATATTTATAGAAAATTGCTAAAAACACAAATAACATTATTTTATAAAATATTCATTCAATTTTTCACAGCGAAAATACGATTTGAGCCTTTTAGTATTTTTTTTTTTCATCTATCAATAAATGAAAAATTATTTTCATTTATAGTTTTCATTTTATTTTAATATCTGACGGTTGTGTAAATAAAACTTGTGTATATTGAAATTAAAAAAAAAATATTAGCATATTTTATCTGTAATTTTTCTGATTATCTAAGAATATCTTTTGGTTGGTTTTGAAGTATCGTTATTCTTATTGGATTTAAATTATTATTGTATTAAATCTTACTGTTTTTACTAATCCTTAGTAAACTATTTATTAAAAATTAAAAAATGTTACATCTAAATCATCGCAGACACGTAATTTATAACAAATATTTTCAAGAAAATATTATAATTCCTTAAGCGTATTCAATTTCATTTAACTCTACAATTTATGAGTCGTAACACATTAAATTATTGCGTCCTTTACCTCTATACGTCTGAAGTGAATTAAAAAAATAAAACAACTTCAATAATATGCCACATATATCAAAATACCTTAAACCTTTTTTCCAAATTATAAACATACGTATTTTAATCAAAGTTAATTTAAAATATGCCTCACAAGTTAGTTTATAAAAATCGTGTGTTTATATTGTATTCTTGGCACGTGAAATTAAATAATATGAGTTATACAAGTTTCTAGTGTATATTATTTTTATCCAGGGCTAGATCATATCAACGAAAATCATTCGAATATAACTGAGTGGATAATTATGCAAGTAAAGATCGTACCTATTTGACTCAGGGGCAGATTTATATCTGTTTTCGGAAACACGCAGAAAGCAATATTACTGATACAAATTAAGTACCTACTTCGTTTTGTCTTACCGTTCTTATCAGTATTTTATTCAACATAAATATTAATCAAAATATTAATAAATGTATGCTACTTTTGCAAGGTTTTGTGTTTTGCCCAAATCTCTTTTTAGCACCTTGAAATCGTAACATTTTACCAAAACTGTGAGCAATTTACAGCAAGGATACGTTGTAATTGAATACTACGGAGTTTTTTTTATGTATAATCGTGATAGTTTTATGCTAAAAAACACGATTTACAAAATATCTGTTAGTTTCACCATTTACTTAACACAAAATACGTTCGTAGTTTTACAACAATCACCTTTACCAGAAATGCTCAACAAAATCACTTGGTGGGCCAAATAAAATAATGCATGTCTGATAGGCCATACACTTATATTTTAAACGTTAAAAATAAAATATACATTTTTAAATATTAATAATAAACAAAAACCTTACCTTTTTCTACGAAAACTGTTTGTTACTTAGTTGCTCAACCTCTCTTTTCAAAAGAGAGTAGAAGGGATTGAAGGATAAGGCTAGCACAGGACTAATGGTCAACTAGTCGATCTCGCTACGTACAGCTATTGAAAGATCGGAAGAAATTTTTAGACATCACAAACTTCCATGCCTTTGAACATAAATCGATAAATCGATCGAAAAATGCTGTTCGTACTGGGACTCGAACCTGAATACTCATTTAGTAATCAACAAAATATTTGCATCTGTATATTTATGGTTCAACTTTTTTTGAGGGAATCATTGAAATTGGCATTCTACGGATGAATGTCTGGCGATGAAATACGACACCCAGGCAAAAATACGAAATATTTTTCACAAAGTAACACTTTTTTTTAAATGTATTTTACCAATAACAAAATGAAAAATTTATAGAAATTTGAAAACTTCAAAAGGGCCACACGAAATCTTCAATAGGGCCAAGATTTGGGCGTGCCTGATCTATAAAAAGCATTTAGATGTTTTGCAGCAAAAAGGATTTTAATATTAAAATGTTTTCACCTCTATTAAATACTTACTGAAACTACAAGCGTAGACTTGACAATTAAAAACAGGAAACATAATGGTAATATTATTTAAATCAAAAGTAAGGCTAAATCTGCGATGCAGAATCGGTCTACATAATTTTGTGTATTAACTTTGAACAAAGTTCGATTCCAAATAGAAACATTTGGGATTGTGATAGAAATAAAGAATTAATTTCAATAATTAGTAACTAACTAAATCTCGATATTTTATTCAATCAACGTTTAAAAAAATAGTTGAAATCAATGATGATGATTCATTACCGTAATTTTTTACATGTACCATTCATTAATAAGAGTATTCAATCAATTTCTAGATATTGTGATCATCGTTTAATTTTACAGTGCGGAAGGTCAGTTCAACAAATTATTTTTCATCCGTAACCTCACGTCCCTTGAAATGGCGATTTATAATATAAAATAAGATTCTCAACAACGATTAATTTTAATGTATTTAATTACTGCTTTTCATTTAAACCGTTTTTGTGTTGCTATATTGAATTTATTTTGTATTGACAACTATAATTAAATAATTAATAAAAGAATAAAGATAAAAGTCCAATAATAACGTTCTGTGTATAGATAGCTTTTCGGTTTACCTGTCGATATGTTTTTTATTATAGTTTAAAACATAAAAAATAAGTGATTGTTAATAATTTAATGTTTTATATACAACATAATTGCCTTAGGTTAGACATATCGTCATTTTACTATTAAGACCTCTTAAATTTGTTTGGGAAGAATGTTCAAACAAGCAATTTAACACATAAATGCTTTGTAAACAATGAATCAAACAACATTTGTAGTGACATACAAGTTTAGAATTTTTTTTTTTTAAACCATGTCCGCTCCCAATGCGGAGCATATGGACTCCTAATGGAGTTTATCTCAACAGAAGTGTTTCTACGAGAACTGCTTGTTACTCAGTTGCTCAAACTCTCTTTTTCCAAAGAGAGTAGGGATAGAAGAACAGGGCTAGGACAGGATTAGTGGTAAGCTAATCGCTCTCGATACGCCCCGTTCATAGGATAGGATGAGTGAGAGGGGGGAATTCAAGACATCACATACATCCATGCCTTTGAACAGAAATCATAAATCGATTGAAAAATCAATTTATAAAACTGTCCGTACCGGGATTTGAACCCGGGCCCTCTGTAGCGGTAGCCAACAACGTTGACCACTCGACCACATAGGCGGCATGTTTGAAAACAAAATATCATACGCGTAGCTGAGTAAATGCAGGTTTAAACATATTTCGAACCATGGCGCACGTCGAAAAAGATATAAACTTATATTGTAAAAAAATGTAGAACTAAATAAGTTGATAGTTTTACCCTAATACACAGTAATATTGAATTTTCCAGACCATCAAGATTGATATAACTATATTCTTCTCATCAGCATACAAATAAAAACATTTTTCTGTCCGTTGTTCAACGTGTAAAAAAACTGTAAACTAAATTTGGATTCAAATAAACGTTCCATGATTTTTAGAGCCACCTGGACTATTTTTTCAAAATTAATTGTAAACAAACTAAGGATAATGCATGTATGGATTGTCTTCAATGCAAACGGAAGTTTGTTTGTAATCAACCGGATGGCCTTCAGATTAAAAATTAAATCATTAATTCACTTAAATTAGATAGTAATTTATACCCAGCCGCAACGTTACTCATTTACACCGCAATATTTCAATAGTTTTTTACGACTATGTCTCATGTAATGCCCATTAATTATACAGTTCCACAAGTTTGTGAAACTAAGTTTATTAAAAATCCGATCTAGTTTTCAACCTTCAATAAATAAAAAGTGTTAATAAATTTTATATGCAAAGCAATAAAAATTATTTAGGTGTCTTGTGAGTTACTTTTGATTTATTGTTACATTGCAATACCGGAAAAGTTATCAATGTTCCACGATGTTATAACTCGTACTGCGTTATTTATTGCTGAATTTAATTTAAACTTGACACATTTTTTTATGTATTAATTTTCTTTTAAACTGTATATTGTGGCTGTAAATTGTAATTCTGCAAGGGCATCAGTGTATGATATAAAATTATGTTCAGTCAATTTGTTGATAGTAAAAAAGTGTTATAGACAATGAATGATACTAGAGCATGACCGCTTAAACTTTTTTTTATCGGCTTGATACATTTCAAATAAACACAAAGACACTGGTGGATCTTATTTACATATCAACGTACCTACTGATAAAACTACTGGCTAGAAATAAATTGAAAAGTTGTTTTTTATTAAAAATCAGTGAAAGTGTGTTTTCAATAAAAATGTATTCAAAGTTCGCTACCATAAATTTATAAAAATATCTAATAATGCATTTGACCATATTTGGTAATTGATTTTGATTATTTTTTTGTTGTATCTAATAGCTAGATATTTGCATAAATACATCGTTATGTGCGTTTCGTTCTTCTGGAAACCGTTGAAAGTCGTTATTGATTGTATAATAATAATTAGTATTTATTGTTTCATTACAATTGATGCTTGATTTTGTAAACGAGTGTGTCGTTACGTTTTAACCAATTTGATAGACATGGAGGTATCTCAACTAGTTATTGAAGGATTCGAAGGGTGGGGGGAATATTTAGACATCACAAACACCCATGTTGACGAGCATACATTGATCGAAAAAATGCTGTTCGTAATAAGACTCGAACCCATGAGGCCCGGCACGGAAGCCAACAACGCTAACCACTTCGCCATAGAACCCGACGATCCATAGGATCCATAAGAGTTGGACGTCCAAAAAACAAAAAAAGTTTTCAATAAATTATATTTTATCGTAGCAATATATGTATGAATGCTGTATATAAGTTTAAAGAACTGGTGAAAAATTAAGGTTAGATTTCAAATATTATACTTAAAATACATACACATAGATAAAATCTTAAGCGATTGGTTTGATTTTTTAAATAAGTCAATATATATTTAAATTGCTAATAAATTTTCACAATCTGAAAATTTGAATCGTTCAAACTGAGTCAGTTCAAGTTCATCCGTGCACTTGAACGCCCGAAGATGCCGAAAGGCGAACCCCGGGTCGTTAGTGACAAAATCTGTGAGAATGTACATAGTTTGACAATTCAAATTTAATATTGAAATTCCACCAAGCACCTTCAGTCGAAATCTTAAATTTAACAATCTGATTATTTAAATTAATATTTTTGATTATTTAATTGACAATGTACGTACATAAATTTAAAAAAAAGCTGACTTACAATTAAACAATTTTTGTATTGAGGTTTGATAAAAAAAAATTGGCACACTAATTTTAAATGTGGGTGATAGTTCATTTAAAAAAAATATCGATTCAATGAAAATAATTGTTCTTAGTTTAATTAAAATTGGAGTAAGCAATTATAAAACTTCTGTACGTTAAAAAACAGTAAAATCATTTGAACTGATTTAGAAAAAACAATTAAAAGCCAATCAATTTTTAAAATATTGTATTGTCGCAGTTTAAGCTGTTAATTACATTTAGCTGATCTAAATCCGTCAATTTAATTATTTTGATCTTGCCATTTGCCAATCACGTATTATCAGAAATGGATATTTATATTACATTAGAAAATATCATAGAATTTAAAAGTTAATTCGGCTTAATATGTCATGGAAATAGTATTGAAAAAAACATTCTCTTATAGAAGAAATTACTAACCCAATTAAATAAAACTTAATGATGGTAATTGCTTTAAAAGTATGCCTCTTATATTATTTAAAGGTTAACCTTTATCAAATTGAAAGAATAGATTGTATCGTATGACATGAAGACAAGACTTGTAAAGAATTTGGTCTTGCCTATGTAACGCCGGTGTTTCTCAAATATTTATGACCGTAAAATTAAAAATCTTACAGTTGCCTACATAATCGCCTGCTGTGTTCTATCTAGTTGGATAGAGCTGCTTGCTCTACCAATCAGGCGGGACTGGATTTGACTTCTTGTAAGGTCAATGCCAAATTAAGATTTTAAAAATTTAAATTTGAGACCTAAGTCGTATGTGTTTTATAATGTCAATTTTTCGAGGTTATCTAATATGATCTTTTAACTGCAACATATTTGGCGTATTGGTATAAGTTGTTATGCCAACATATATGTATTAATGTTTAGATATTTTTTCTAGACTTATTACTTAAAGTTGGAGGATATCCGCTAAGCATACAGTAAATTTCCGCAAAAAACACAATTAAAAAATTTTCTTAATAAAAAGCTTCATTTAAAAAGGAAGACACAAAAGAAAGGCCGTAATAAAAATAATAAAACATTTTTAGTACTTTTTCTACATAAAATTTATTAGATCAGGACCGGTTTCGCTCATGATGAGCATTGTCAACTGATGTCAAAAGTACTAAAAATGTTTTATTATTTTTATTATAATGCCATTCCACCAAGTATTGACAGTGAACACCTTAAAAGTGAGAAAGGCCGTAGTTAAAATGGATATACGAATAAAACAAATACTTCTTATACATATTTGCATCACTTCATAAAAAGTGTTTGCAGGCACAGCTTACGCATTATCTGATATTTTGCAAGTAATATTACAATTTCAGTTATTATCAAGATAAATAGATGCATGGCCAAAATAAGTAGCAGATGATGAAGGCGTCAAACTGTTAATTAGTCCCTTTAGATCAATATAAAATATAAAATAACTTAGATTATTCCACGTATTGTGCTACAAACTGTGACACGAGTTTCGCTTCTTTCAGAGAAATCGTCAGACAGACTTACTTTCACAAATGCTTGCTTAAGTACGAATGATTTTAATTTGACTATTCTGATATATTATAATAAAAATCAAATAAAAATGGGAGGCAAGGAAGGGATGATAGAAAAACAAACAAACAATAATGGTAATACAAATGACTTTTAAATTAAGAAATGATAAACTAATAAGATGCATCAATTGGGAAGATACTTTAGATTCTTTGAAAATATGCTGTATCAACCAACTGTATGGTAGAGAACAATAGTATTACTTAATTGAAAGCAATCAAATCAGCAAGAAACATAAAAATATGGACGAACATATTGTAGTTTCACTTTTAATGTGTTTACTGTCAATACTTGACGGAATGGCATTATAATAAAAATAATAAAACATTTTTAGTACTTTTTCTACATAAAATGTATTGGATCAAGACCGGCTTCGCTCGCGGTGAGCATTGTCAACTTATAATAATACAATGAAACAGTGATATTTATACAAAAGTTAAGTAAGAAAAACAAGGTATGACAAACAATTGGTATTACAACTAAGCAAAAAATTGAAGCACAATCCAAGAAAAATAAACTATAAATAAAAAGTTGAAAACCTCTTAGCAAAGCAACTGAGCATTTTCAACTGAGCATTGTCAACTGCTCACCATGAGCGAAACAGGTCTTGATTCAATAAATTTTATGTGGAAAAAGTACTAAAAAGGTTTTATTATTTTTATTAATATTGTAGTTTCTTTATTAAAACTGATAATTGTCAAAACTGATCACAACCTAGAGGTTCAAACCGAATTCTTTCGAATGAGAATACCAGCGTCATTCCTCGTTATGTACGGTCGTCGAATCATGATTTCCCTTTTATATTTTTAGCAACGCAAACTCTCCACATATTGAGGAGTGTCTTCTGTGCTTCAGTGCCTAATACTATAGAGGAAATTCCCATCGCGTCGTGTGGTGGTATTTTATAACAATGCTGGGATGGGCAAGCCGATTTATTTTGATAGTCCGCCTCTCACAGTACATTCTCCGGGGGATATTCATACTCACTATGAACGACTGCGTACTTAGAATTTCTATCATCATTCTCTGAAGATATTCATTCCTTTCATTTCGCAAATTGAACTAGTTTTGGATAGGTGTAATGGGTGCCGAACTATTCCATTATAACAATGAATGCTATACTTAAAATTTATACGCAACGACATCGCTAAATGAGGCAATTTTCAATAATTATTAGTATTATAACAAAAACCTGTTAGATACTGCGAAACTTGCTTTAATGACAGTGTCTCATTTGTATTATAAAGAGTATTATCACCTATTTCTATGGCACAAGATATTTTTTATTATACAAGCAATGTCAACTATTTGCAGGCAATAAGTTAATTGTCGAAACCAGACAAGTCCATAGTGGCAAAAACGTATGAAACAGTTCAATAGGATCATATTATAGATTGGCTTGTATCACAAACATTTATTTTATATAATTTCATTTAAAATAACTCTTCTTTTTAAAACGTTTTAATACCTTTTACAGAATTCATTTTTTTTAAATAAAACAATATTTTAGAAGTAATATATTGAAATCAATGGAAAGTTTTCGTAATGTCACTTTAAGATTTTAGAATTAAGTGCAATTTCAAATCATCTGTTATTATTTAGCATTCTTATATTGTACACTCAAAACAAATCATACTTATAATAAAGTAAAAAATATCAACGTGTTTAGTTCTACAATTTTTTATAACATGAGTTTATAGCTATTTTGTCGTGCGCCATTGTCTTTGTTCTGGAGGTTTTGTTCTAACGATGGCGCACGCCGAAGTAGCTATAAACTCATCTTAAAAAAAATGTGGAACTAAATATGTTGATATTTTTTACCTTATTACAATGGAGTTCTACCAAGTACATGCCAATTCAATCAACGAATCATACTTGACATTTAAGGAAAACTTATTAAAGCATTGAGTTTTAAAAAAAGTATAAGATGAAGTTTATAGGTATTTCGGTTTATTTGTTTTTCTTACAAGTTTTTACATTTTTGAAATACCTAAGTTTTGACGACATTTGTCGATATTACAATGACCGTAGTGATTTACTCTGACGTAAAAAGTATTTTATTTGAAGTACAAGAATTTTTTCATATCGGCTGTGGAAAGGATAAAGGACGTAACCCACAGTTCTTTCAAAACAGGTTTTTTTCGATAACCACAATGTATCAAACTTGATACACGTTCTATCAACAGAATGTAAGCTGCAAATGCCAAATTAGTATCTAAATTTAGCTTTTAAGTTTGAGTAAAGGTGAGCTTGTGAAAATTGAAACCAAGAAAAAAGACTGAAAACATGTTTTTTCCTAGACGATTCCTTTAACTAATAGTAAAATATGTCAATTTAACACCAGTTTTAAAGTCTCCGTGCACTTCAATGTTGTGTATATTTCATAATGTGCATATGGCTCAAAATCATCAAAACACGTTTTTTGTGCCTCCTGTAAAATTTGCTTTGTGTGGGTTACGTTTTTTTTCTTTCCCCAGTCGATATTTATGTGTATTTTCCTATGAAATATGATGACTATATGAGTGAATAATTAATTTCCTTATGCTATTATAGTTGTATACAAGTACTAGGTATCTAAGAATAAAACAACGTCTATTGTTTCTTACCTTTCATTGTTCTACAGGTGAAATGGCAGTAGATGGTTTCCTTCCGCGTTTACTAGCGCTTATCTGCAACAAATAATAAGAACGTTATATAAAAAATACAATTGCCAAATCGAATATGACAAATAGTACTCATCGATAAGATTGTACGACGAATTTACTTGTCTTCCGTGGCGGATCTCACGGGCTTGAGTCCCAGTATGAATAGAATTTTGTTCAATCGATTCATCGATTTCTGTTCAAATTTATGAATGTTTGTGATGTCTATAAATCCTCTTCCACCTTTCCAATTCTATCATATCCGTGCATAGCGAAAACGATTAGTTAAAAACTAGGCCTGCCTTAGTTCTATCCCATTCCTACTAGTCCCTTCAAAAAAGAGAAGTTAAGCAACTTATTTTTAGACAGTCATCGTAGAAAAAACTTCTATTAATATACCTTTGTTAGTAAGTTAACATTTAGAAGAGACATGCATTAGAAAAATAATAAAAATACATAATGATACGTTGTGAAAATTAATTTGCTTAAATCAAGCCATTAATAAATAATGTCGCCTGCTGTTGCCCAGTTGGTTAGAGCTTGCTCTACCGATCACACAGGTCTGGGTTCGATTCCCGGTCAGTTCACAGTGAATTTGAGAATTATTCAATTCAAAGTTGTGATCGAAGACTGGGTGTTTGTGATGTCAATACACACCATTTCCTCTCCTCCCATCCTTCTGATCCTTTAATAACTGCGTGTAGCAATAGCTATTAGCCAACCACTAGTCCTGTTCTAGCCTTATCCTTCTGTCCCTACTACTCACTTTGAAAAAAGTGAGGTTGAGCGACTGAATAACAAACAGTTCTCGTAGAAAAACTTCTGTTGATATATCTCCATTAGAGGCCATATGCTCCAAACTGGAAGCGGACATGGATTAAAAAAAATAGTAATGCCTATAACCAAATCTTATTCTATTTTGACTACTATAAGATTAATTTAATCGAAACAAAATTTAGTACAGAAGAAGAGTACTCTTCATTTTTTTTTACCATGTCCGCTCCCAATATGGAGCATATGGACTCCTAACGGAGTTTATCTCAACAGAAATGTTTCTACGAGAACTGCTTGTTACTCAGTTGCTCAACCTTTCTTTTTCCAAAGAGAGTGGGATTAGAAGGAAAAGGGCTAGGACAGCACTAGTGGTTAGCTGATCGCTCTCGATACGCCCTGTTCATAGGATAGGATGGGTGAGAGGGTTGAATTCAAGACATCACATACATCCATGCCTTTGAACAAAATCATAAATCTATTGAAAAATCAATTTATAAAACTGCCCGTACTGGGATTCGAACCCGCGCCCTCCGTAGCGGTAGCCAACGATGTCTACCACTCGACCACACAGGTGGCACATAAATTATAAGTTAGCAAGCAAAAGATCTCGATCGAAATTTAAAATTGAAATTTTATCTTCATTATTTGACCTTACCTTTTGACCTAAGAATCCTTTTGTTGCTAATCTTAAACGATGTTTTTACTGCTAAGCCAAACCAAAACGTTACATGAGAATATATTTTGATTGAATTAACCAAGAATTTATCAGTGTCAAATATCTTTCTACCATCTTTTTATCATCTTTCTACGGTACCAACAACTTTTTAAATATTTTTAAGTTTGAAACTGATTTTATGAATAAACATATCTTTAAATGTTTCCACCAAGCCTTGTGTCAAATAAAAAAACTTAATTCATAAATTACAGCGCATTCCAAGTATTGTTAATATCCCATATTGTGTCTCATACCTTTTCTACAGGGTCATTGATCCAGGCAATGATAAATTATTGTCCCTTTCTCACGTACATAATATAACTGATTTCAACGCTTAACCATTCAAATGTTTATATCGTAAGTGTTTGGATATTTTAGAATCGACTCCATGCATAATTCAGTGGTTCTCGCAAACTAATGTACACTCCAAGACGATTGAATACAATGCACAATTATTTACCAAGGAGAAAACGCGACGCCACATTTAAATCGTTCTATCTGGAAGACAGATTTATATTAATCTCATCATTGGTAGCGAGATATGGCTATAAATAATATTTAATAAAAACAGTAACAGACTTTTTCAATGATTATATACGCTTTAATTTTGAGCTGAAGAATTTCTGGTGGAGATTTTCAACTGTCGCTTAATCGGTCTTTGTCATCCGAATGTAAGTGAAAAAGAATGAGTGGTTCAATTTTTTTTTCATTTAATTTTTTTGAGCATAACCCATTCACTGTCCAATCTTTTGTTCAATCTTTTCGCGGAGATACAGCCACCTACAGCCAAGCGCCTGTTGACGACTTTCGAAAACATAAATACCGCAAATCTCTTTCACATGAAGAGCCATGGATAAAGGTTAACCTTTTTAAAGTAAGAAGTACACCATTGATGTAAGTACCAATTATTGTTCCAAAGGACGAAGCACCATTGATATCAATGCTGTCAAATGGATTGACATCCAAAAGATGTTACTCTATTTAAATCAGGTTTTTTGAGATCAAAAAATATCTTCTTGAAATGTTTGATTATCACATTATCATTTATTTTTTTACTCTATGGTTTTTCATGAATATTGAAATACAGATATTAGGCAATAACACGTTAACGTTAAACATATTTATAGATTTAACCATCACAGAGACCGCAATTACATCACTTAAAAGAGTCGTATTTTGTGACTATTTCAGAGCAGTATGATCACTGGAAAGAGCAAATGGAAGTAAGTACAGTAAAAACGTAATACCACTCATTTTATACTAATGTTATTTCAATAATCTATGTTAAAATACTAGTGTTGGACAATAGTATTTTTACAATAGTAGCGATAAAAAAACCAAATATGGTTTGAATATCCATTCTAGTAATTTAAAATTATTTAATAAGCATATTTAAAGTTATTATACAATTGAACTGAAATTCATGATCCTTATCAAATCTTATTTTTCTTTTTTCTAGAATCGTGACTCATTATAACATATTTTCCGTAAACCACTTTTGCAATATAGGAAGGTTATATTAAAAAATAAAAAAACTGATATTATACAGAAACATTAAGATTTTGCAGTTATATGCCAAAGTTATTATATTTTATTGTTAAAATAGTAAAATATAATTTATTGTAAAAATTTCGAAAAATATATTCGAAAAAAAATATGGTTATCATAGCAAAAAACAAATATTGTTTTTTCTTATTATTTTTTTAAACCATGTCCGCTCCCAATGTGGAGCATATGGACTCCTAATGGAGTTTATCTCAACATAAGTGTTTCTACGATAACTGCTTGTTACTCAGTTGCTCAACCTCTCTTTTTCCAAAGAGAGAAAGGATAGAAGGATAGGGCTAAGACAGGATTAGTGGTTAGCTAATCGCTCTCGATACGCCCCGTTCATAGGATAGGATGGGTGAGAGGGGGGAATTCAAGATATCACATACATCCATGCCTTTGAACAGAAATTCATAAATCGATTGAAAAATCAATTTATAAAACTGTCCGTACCGGGATTTGAACCCGGGCCTTCCGTAGCCGAAGCCAACAACGTTGACCACTCGACCACACAGGCGGCAATTTCTTTTTTTTACTGTTTTAAAATAGAGCGTTACAAATCAATCAGTAATTTCATTTTTATTCATCCCCCGTAAAATCAGAAAAATAGCAAATGATATACAACCTTTTTATTGTACAACTGATATAATAATTCATTTAAATACAACATGATTCAGGAGTGGCCGTAGTCAAACTGTTAACAAAAAAATAATTCAATACAAATAATACTGATAAAACATGAATTTTATCGAAGGGTCTGAATAAATAGTAGCAGTTTATTTATACGAAATGCTTCCTATATAATTACTAAGACGATTTATTTGCTTACAGAATAAATTTATTTCGTATCGTATTCGAAATTAACATGTGTATATTTTAAATAGTTCGCCTAAGCAGTAGAAAAAGTGATTTATAGCCAGTCGAGTCGAGTTAAATTCAAAATGTTGTGACAGTCTTGCGACATTGCAATTGCTGGATAAATTAATTTACAAGAACATTTATCGATTATTTCAAATATGAAAAGCGTTTCAAATTAATTAATTCAATGAAAAAAAATCGATTAATAAATGCAGCTGGTAATTTAAAAAATGATTGTTGTATTTAGTTTTTTTTTAGAATATTTCGTTTATATTAACATAGTTTAAAACATTTAAATGATTTACCAATTAAAAAATAGTCTACGTCTTCGGTTCAAATAACTCCGAAATTAGAATATTGTGCATAAGTAATTTATATCTACATATATTCAACATTCAATTGATAAGAGAATTGCAAAACAGTCGTTATTCTTATGTAAAATAATCATTCTCTGCTTTTTTTCTTATGATTATCATTGAAAATAAAATCTTTATTCAAAACACTAGCAATATATAAAAAAAAAATAAGAAATAGAATGCCTGAAAAGGTTTAATTATTGTGAAATTTCATTTAGGTATATTCATGAATCAAAAGATACATTTATCAAATGGTATTTGAAATCAAGATTGTTTTATGGTTTGTAAAATATTAACTATTGAATGATTTAAAACCATTATTTTCGAATCACCTTTTGTTGTTAAACGACGACATTATTATGAATTATTTTACAGCAGACGCAGGCCAAAAGATAGTTTAATTTAAATTGTTTTTTAAAGATTTTAAAGAAAACACGGAAATCTCTTACGAATAATTATGATATTTCATACTGTAAAAAAATCTTTTAATAATGCTATTAATCAATTCTGCCGGAGGTATCATTTTTTTATTCCGTCATATAAAAAAAAAGTTGATTTAAATATCTTAATCAAGATCCCATCATTTTTATTGATGCTATAAACATGAAATACCATGTCCTACACCTTTGGGTTATTTTTCCAACTCCGTACGGCACGTAAAATAGTTGAAACATGTCTTAATTAGTGCAATGGAGATATCCGCCGAACGTGACCGAAATTTCATTTCATTAGCTAATACCGAAGTTTTACGATAATAATAACACGAATTCATTGTTATGTGCACATCGTCATGGTTCTTTTTACGCCTGACATAGTTTTATTTTTAATTTGATTGAACATTCCGATTGATTTCAACGGAATGGATTCCACGTTACGAATCGTCTTACAATAGTGCAATGGTTTTATTAACGCTTGAGTTGGCTCAGCAAATTTCTTTGTAATTATAAGATTCTTATAATTACAGAGAAATTATTTACAATAAATTGATTACATTTCCTTTAAAACAATCCGCTATAAACTAAATAATCGTCGTCGAATATAACATGCATCTCATTTATTTCTTTTACAGGTTTTTGCTGACACAATTTTAAAATAACACGGTAAACTAAAAATAACGAATTCTTTATTTTATAAGAATTATTTGTTCTAGCACGATCTCCAGACACAAAAAAAAAGTAAAACAGATCGAAATTATTTACATATAATGAGCAATTCAATCAACCACACAAGATATTAGTAATAACAAACAATTTTTGCTTGGCTTCATTATATCCTGGCACATTTCATGTCCACTCACTCATTAAATTCCCCGTATATAATCAAGTAGAGATAAATAGTATTATTTTTATAAATTAAAATACATACGTATGAACAATATTTTATATAATTTACTTATTGGGTCTTCATGTTTACCTCTTTTTGAATGCTTTTAGATACAACATTATTCTTCTGTTTACAAATAATAAATTCAAGAAACCAATCATAATTTTTTTTTAATGATATCTTTATCTTTTTTTAAACGTTATTTTTATACACGGTTTATCGTGTAAAAAAGAGTTTTGCGTACTAATATCAGTAACGGATCAATAACACAATAATAATAATTGCAGTAATTTCCATTTCTATTCATAGAAGTTGTTTTCTTTGATAAACGATACCGTTAATTACATTTAAAACAATAGAACCTGTTTGCATTATAAATTTAGAGGTTCAAAGCGCACCTTTATAACTATGTCTGTCTTATGAAACTTAAAGCTATAACAAATTTCACTCACAGCAAATCAGCTGAAGATAATAATCCAAAGTTTTTATTTTAGCGTAATACGCGTTACGAGCCGATGCACTTTAATGCAATAGGTGCATTAGCTCCAGAGGCGTTTAAATCAATTTATTTCTCACTAAATTACCGCGACTTCTTGTTAATTATCTAATCTTCACACAGATCAGGTTTTTTTCTTTAAAATTACGAAAATTTTGTGCATAAATTTAAACTTTATAAATAATGCAGGTATATCGTTTTATTATAATTAAAAAATGATTAAAATCATTCCAGCTGGAAATTGACAAGTCATAAAAAGTTTCTTCTATTCAAATGCAATTTGATCAATAATATTGTAAAAGGTTAAAACTTAAATATTTTACTCTTATAATAACCCACAGTACTGTTTATATATTATATAAAAATAAGATGCCCGCGTATTAGAAATGTTATAGGGTTTCCAATATTTTATATATCAAGTTTTTTTTTGTGTTAATTATGGAAACTTAGAAACTTCCTAAGAACAGTGTTAAGCCTGTAACCGTTTCAAGTATATTTGCCACTGTGCTTGAGAAGTATATCCTTGTCAAAATGCAGAGCAAAAAAAAAAAAAAAAAATGTTTTTTTATCTATGTATTAATAGTCGATAATGTAATCTGTCTGTCTGTCGGTCCCCGATTTCGCCTTTTCGATGACGTCAAGGAAGACGAATATATTTGAAATATATTTGTTAGCAAACTTGAACATTTCAATTATTCTAAAAATTATATTATATACAATTTAAATACTGCAGGGCAGAGCTGTCGATATATGCCCCGAGGTCTATTTCTTCTATTACGAAATATATTTGTGAGCATACTCAACCATTTTTATTATTCTAAAAATGATTAAATATTAATACTGCAGGGCTGTCAATATTGGATATAGCAGTTCAGCAGGGCAGCTCAATTATGATTTTTATGGATATGTTTTATTATATCCGCTATTTGCATATTTTGTTTTGCAGCCCCGGTGTATTTTAGTTCTGTAAAAGAATTGGGCGTATTTCTAAAAAATATATTTAGAGAATTAATTACGTTTAGATTTTCTGGCTTATTCAATAAATAGGTTTGTAATTTATTTTTCACGCCAGTAAATGCTTACTTAAAAACTTACTACTTAAATATTTTGTACTTAAAAATGCAACAAAAACCCCCCCCCCGTTGAGGTCAACGGGCTTACAGCTAGTAGTAAATAAATACAAGAAAATTAGCAATTAATGAACATAAAATATGTAAAATATCTTTTGTTGCTGATTTTTATATGTTTTAATACAATTTAAATGAATGAGTATAAATGTACGCTACTGAAAGCAAAATACACTTGCCAGTACGAAAACTTACTGTCGTACCTCTCGCGATCCAGCGTTCAGATAAAACTTGAATACACAATTCTATGACCAATCGGATTTAGCTAGTGGAAGTGCAGGTAGAAGCGATAGCATTACAGGTGAATTTATTTCCATGTGCAATATGCCTAGTCGGTGCTGTCAACCGAGCACTCTTCTTGGAAAAAGACTGCGTCGCATAATTTGCTTAGCTTAGTGTTTGCATACACAATTATTATTAGAATTTATTTTCGTTTTACACTAGAAAGATAGAAATTGTATACACTTTAGTGTCCTCAACTTATATGTGAATATTTTCCCCTGAATACGACTCGATTCATATTCTATCAATACCTTCAACTTTTCAATATTTATATGAAAATAAATTTTGCATACAAATCGTTATCATAACAATGCGTTACTTTAAATTTACTTGTATTAAAAAAATGTGTATACCAAATACAGCTCTAATAAAAATTATAAAGGCAATCACGTCATCATATTTTTAATATTAGCTTAAAATGTAAAACAAGTACAAGTTCACAAAAAAATATTGACAATACAATACGTATTTAAAAAAGTTTATAGTTTGCACATTTTAAATATAGTGTAAAATTATTGTGAATTTAGGTATTAAAAATAAAATAAAATTTACAAAATTATTCATTCCGTCATCGTTAATTTAAACTGTTTTTTATATGAATCCGTCGATGACTTTTTCTGAAATGATTTTTCATGTATAATTAAAATCGATTATGTTTATTATTCTACCAGTTGTGTTACTAAAAGAGACATGTAAAGCTGTTTTGACGAGTGTTTTGAGTTTCAAATTCAATGCTAGTGGTGTATTAAGATAATTTGTATATTGAATTATATATTTACATTTTGAATGTGTTATAATTTCTAAATTAAAAAAGTAATATTATAATTAATTAAATACAAAAGCGTTTGATTTATTGTTAATTTAGTTTCCTTTTTTGTGAAATTCACAATAATTCACATATCATACTGAATCTAAAAACACTTTAGTAAGATATGTATAATAAACGTTAGTTTTATAGCTTCGGTCTGTAAAATTACTTAATATAACTTTATGCTTTAAATTTGAATCGTTCAAACTATGTACATTCTCACAAATTTTGTCACTAACGACCCGGGTCGTTAGTGACAAAATTTGTGAGAATGTACATAGTTTGAACGATTCAAATTTAATATTGAAATTCCACCAAGCACCTTCAGTCGAAATCTTAAATTTATGCTTTATCTTGTAATTGTAACTGTTTATTTTCGAACCAATATTTGTATTTATAAAATATCCGGTTTATTTTTTATCTTTCTAAATAAAAACACCCACGCATACAATAAAATATATAGTCATTAATATCGCGAAACATTAATTGAGTGCACGCAGCATAGTATGACATATTTTTCTAATTTAAAATATGTTTTATCTTGATAGGAAATATCGAAGTGTATAAATAATGGCATTCTAAAAATCAATTCCTGTTGACAAGGCAGTGTTGACTGTAACTTTAAAGATCGTATCGCAAGAGGGCTGTACTCGAGTGTGTCTAAAGAATTTCAATAAATTCGCCATTGAGAAATATGACATTTAATACTGGCTTCGGATATACACGCTTAAAGTTTATTCATCTTGTTGAGTAATCAAATAGTACTCGTTTTATTGCTAAATATATTAAATTTAGTTGAGATTTTTTTGTAAATAAAAAGAGCTGAAAATTTCAACAGGTTCAGAGGTAGGTTTGTGGAAATTTCTTTTTAATATAAAATTTAATTTAATAGCTTTGTTATTCTATTTTTTATTTTACAAAATGTGACACGTGCATTGCCTTTTTCAAAATCATCATAAGACATAAAATAGAATTAAGTTATAAATTACTAAATAAAAGCCGTTTTGTCCTTTTCTACTCAACACAGGGAGGGGTGAGATATATACTTAATATAAGTAAATAATTAGTCTTACCCCTTCTCTGTTTCCAGTAGAAAATGATAAAAAAACCCGACTTTTATTTCGTAATTTATAACTAACAAATTAGAATATTTTTTTAGTTTATTCTTAAACCTTGCGACGCTCTGTTTTATGATGATTCTCAAAAAGACAAAACACGTGTCACATTTTGTAATACAACAAGTAAGATACCAATTTGAGATTTCGACTGAAGGTGCTTGGTGGAATTTCAATATCAAATTTGAATCGTTCAAACTATGTACATTCTCACAAATTTTCTCATTAACGACCCGGGTTTCGCCTTTCGGCATCTTCATGCATTCAAGTGCACGGATGAACTTGAACTGACGCTTAGCAAATGAAAGTTTCGTGTTATATATAAGATATAAATGCATCACTGAGTCCAAAGCCACTGCTGGCGAAAAGAATGAGCCCATGGGAATGCCAACAGATTTGACTAGTGAGCAGTTTCAAGAATTATAATTTGTTTGTCGGCAAAGGTTTTATGATTATATGATTTTATGGTTATATAGGGTATAGAAGTGGAGATGTGGGAAAATTTGATATTTCGTTTAAAATCGGAAGATTTTGCAGCTGTGCTTTGTTGATTTCTAAAATTTCTTGGAAAAAGAGCTTATGACTGTCCGTATTTGGGTGTAACATTTTTATCCCTTGTTCCTGATTGAACACGTGTCCTTCCAATATTAAGTGATTAGCAAAAGTAGACGTGTCTTTTTTCAATCTAAAGGCTGCCATATGTTCTAAAACCCGGATGTTCAGTGTTCTTTCTGTTTTGCCGATATAAAACTTTGTACAACAAGAGCATTGCAATCTATAAATCCCGGATTTATTTAAGTAATGTATTTTATCTTTATTATTAATTAATAATTTTCCTAAAGAGTTTTTACAGTAAAAAGCAGGTCTAACACTATCAGCTAGTTGTTTTTTAATTTTAAGACTTGTATTTCCTAAAAAAATGATTCTACGCCAATACCTAGTATGATCTATGTCCTTTGACACTATACCTTTAAATAACATTTTTTCTGCAAGTTTAGTTTGTTTTTTTTTGATAAAAGATTGTCTATAAGAGACATATCGTATCCATTGTTTATGGTGATTTGTTTGATGATTTTCAATTCGATATTAAAGTTTATTTCGTTTAAAGGAACACTCACAAGTCTATGCCGTGCACTTGAATGCCTGAAGATGTCGAAAGGCGAAACCCGGGTCGTTAATGACAAAATTTGTGAGAATGTACATAGTTTGAACGATTCAAATAAGATACCAAAGTTATCAAATTTATACCAAATAACTAAATAACATTTTAAAACACAGTAAATTATTTCAAGAAGAATTGTAAAATTCTTTTGGTAGCCATTTTGGCTTAACCTTAGTTTGTATTATTGAGTTACTAAACACATTCTAGCGATATTTTGCTATCGACATTTTAAGCAGCTAAGTAATATCATCCACATTTTGTACGCTCTGGGTTGCATATAGTTAAGTATTTTCTGTACGGTTGATCCACTTCAGCGATGATCTTTTCTAGACTTACTGATCAAGATGGAAATTTCCTAATACGCTGCAGGCGCACATAGTTGTTTTGTTCTTACATCGTATTCCTGGCATGGAAGTTCTAATCAATTGATCTTCCAATATATCTTTATAATTGTTTATCAACACCACATTGATGAGTCAATTTCCCATTACGTAATTAATTCATTAAGCTTTTTTTCAATCGTCAACGTTCTAATTTAAAATGTGGACGTGTCACCGGAAAAACCATTATACTGAGATAAAATTTGATTAGTCAGTTTAACACTTATCATAATCAAGCTACATAAATATTACTATTTTTAGATATGATTGCACTCTTTCATAGAGAATCATTCTGTGCGATTTTGCATTTAGGTTAGAGCTTAGACAAAACGGTTTTGTACAAACTATTTATGTTATATCAAAAGAACAGAATCAAATTATACGCACAAAATAAAAACAAAACAATTCCTTATATAATCTGAGCAACCAACTCAGTACCACTTTTTTGATCCCAGTATTTAGGTATTCCCATTTCTTTTAGGATACGGGCTATCGGGATCCCGAAATTAGTCACTTACCTTTGTTTCCGAAAATTCTGACAAGAAAGTGTAATTAACAGATTCCAGAATTATTTTCGGATTCGGAGACCGTTTTTGTATTTAGCTATGTTATTTAGGATTTTTACATGTTATACTGAATTCCGGGATTGGTACTAATACGATCCCGAGATTACGGGATTGCTGAATTGCTCGGGATTTTTTTTATCTTGAATCATAGGATTGGATGCCTTCTGTATCACAGAATAGCTGTATTATTTATTTTAGTTCATTTTATCTGATTTTAAAACTGTATGGCAATATATTTTTATTATTTTGTATACGTGTGGTTGAGAATGCAGCTTGTTTTATTTTTCTACATGATTTTTATATCGTCAACGATGTTAATTATAGTGGTGATAGATAACTTGAATATTTACATATTTATAAAGTTTTTATTTTTTGAAACCAATAAATAAACGTTGACTTATTCTAATATGATAAGTGTTACTGATATACGTTATAAAACACATAATTAAGCTGCAAATCGTTTTTCGGAAAAAAAAATATACCTACACACATTTAAATGTGTATATATACAGTGGCGTTACATGACAAAATTATTACTATGAAAATGTGTTATTCACAAAATAAATGAAACTTTAAATATAAAAAAATAATTAGTTTTGATGTTGTCATAGTTTAGAAAGAATGACGACATTAATGCTGAACTCGTTAGTAAAAGAGTTGTTTTTAAACATTTTTTTTATTCTTACTTAATTTTGTATAATTAACTCTGTTTTAATCAATACTTTCATCATTTAAGATTTGGAGTGAAGGTGCTTGGTGGAATTTTAATATTAAATTTGAATCGTTCAATATTAATTTGAACAACTCAAATTGAATACTTCCATCAGTTTATATCGATTTTGATTTCAAATAAATATATAATTAGTACAAGAAAAGCTTTATACAAAGAACTGACGGTGAATATTTTACAAACGATTCTTTATTCAGTTCAATTTTAAGCAATTTGTATTTTATTGTCAACAACTACGTGAAAATACTTTTCACCCAGTTTTGCATGAGTATTTTTCAGAATACTAAAGATCTTACCGTTGTATGAAACGGAGCGTACAATAAAACGCTACTGGTTGCATGAATAATAATTAATATTCATTAAAAGACAACTTTGTTTTTTCCTGTACACAAAGGACAACAACATCTCGTTAATTGTTTTAAAAATAATCACACTATATAAAAGTGCATTTTTATTTGACTCAGTTTAAAACTAGTGCATATTGAGGCATGTATACGACAGTATATTCAATTAACAAAACCACTGCATAGATTATTTAAATTGTATTGTGAGATTAGCACACTAAATCACGGTAGTATTTTTTCGCCTGCTATCGATTACAAATTCAAAGCAAGGTTGCCATTTCCAATTAAATAATCTTGTCTTATCAGATTTAATCACATGCTAAATAGACAAGAGCGCAATGTCTAACCATTCTTGCAATAAGTACTTGGTCTGATCGAAGGCTGGATAAGCTTATTGAGTCTTTACCATTATTAAAGATTATCTTCCACCTTCAAGTAAGATTCACGACATAGTTACAAACAAAGGAGTGGCTTACCGTTTCCTGTTAAAATTCAGATTATCAAGCGCCGTGTAATTTACTTTGTATTGCAAAATGTACCAATAATTGAAATGTTGTTTTACCAAGCACGTGCATACGACTAATGTTTGTATTATAAAACTAAAACTTAAATTAAAAAATGAATGAAAATATTGTCGGGTTATATGGCGCAGTGGTTAGCGTTGCTGGCTTCCGTCCTGGATCTCATGGGTTCGAGTCCCAAATCGAACTGTATTTTTTCGGTCGATTTATCAATTTCTGTTCGAAGGCATGGATGTTTGTGATGTCTTAATTTCCCTCCCACTCTTCCCATCCTTCAATAACTGGATGTAGCGAGAGCGATTAGTTAACCACTTGTCCTGTCTTAGCCTTATCTTTTTTTTATCTCTACTACTCTATTTTGAAAAGCGTGCTTGAGCGAATGACTAACACACAGTTCTCAAAATAAATATGTTGAAATACCTCCATCAGGAGGCCATATGATCTACATTAGGAGTGAACATGGATAAAAAACATATAATAAATAATTTAAATTGACAATGTTTAGAGAAAAGACAAGAAAGTTAAATGATTTACTTCAATGTTCTCTTATCGAGAGGTCAACACTGTCTCATCCAATCGAATACGTGTCACAACCTTTTTACGATTGGATTGGTATCAAACGCCATGTGATGTTTTTAATTTCCACCCATTTTCACCCTATCTGAAATTTGGGTGTAAATAAAGCAAGGATTTGAAAGTATCCATTTTTTCTTACCCTCTCCAACCATCTAAGAATTATAAGGTTGAGTGACTAGCTCATAAGTTGCTATAATAAATGATCAGTAAAACATTCAAAAATTTCCCAAATTTTAATTATGTTTGTAATTACTTTCAATCGCATTCTGAATTTATGAATCTGGGATGACTTTTTAATTATATGTTAGTTGTGTTGAACATTTTAATTTTGTGTTATTTTAGAATCACTTTAATGTAATTGGCAATTTCTTTTTCAATGCCAACTGTTGTGTATAACTTTTCAATTTTGTATAAATAGCATTGTTAAATTATATTTCTTATCAGTTGACAATGCTCGCAATGAGCGAAACCGGTCCTGACATATTAAATAAAGTGGAATGAAGTACAAAGGATTATTGTTTTTATTAATATAAGTAAAACATTCAGTCTCCATATTAGGAACGAACACGGTACAAAAAAATATTTTTACATACAATATAACCATGACAAATGCATAATCAATTATTTGATTGCAAAGCCTTGATTGTAATGTATTACCAGTGTCAATGCTCACTCTTGAAATTATTTCATTCATTTAAAAAAAAAGTTAAACAGTTTTATTCATAAACATGTGTTTTGATTATATCGCGCTAAATCATTTATCCAAGGGCTAAAAGTAAATTAAATAAGTCATTTTTTACGATGAATTCGGTGGAAACCTGAAACTATCTTATAATAAAACAAAACAAAGTTTTTTTATTTTGCCGCCTGTGTGGTCGAGTGGTCAACTTTCAATAGATTTATGAATTTCTGTTCAAAGGCATGGGTGTATGTGATATCTTGAATTCCCACCTACCACCCATCCTATCCTATGAACGGGGCGTATCGAGGGTGATTAGCTTACCACTAGTTTTTTCCTAGTTGTTTCCTTATATTCCTACTCTCTTTGGAAAAAGAAAGGTTGAGCAACTGAGTAATAAGCAGCTCTCGTAGAAACACTTCCGTTTAGATAAACTCCATTAGGAGTCCATATGCTCCACATTGGGAGCGGACATGGTAAAAAAAATGTTTCGTTTTATTAAAGATTTTAAATTAGTATCATAATATTTCTTTTATCTAAAGGCAGTTAAAGAACAATTTTGGTGAGACACTATTTAATTGTTGTGTCAATAAATAAGAATATCCTCTCATTTTATTTTATTGACCGGCACTTTCTAAATTTGGGGATAAAATATAAAATATTTTTTAGACACTTGTCCAACTTGTTTATTTCATAATTTATAAGTAAAATATCCACTTTTATAAGTGAAACTGATACGGATATATTATATCTAATAGAAAAGCAATCTTTTAGGGTTGTTCGTCTCTTCTGCATAATGAAGCTTGTAGGAGCAAAGCTGACCACAAGCTGGGCTTGTGGTTCGACATACAACATTATCGCTTAATTGTTTAAGATCATGGTATATAGGATCGGTAATTACTTCAAAGGAAGACGTAGATTACATAGCACGTCGATATACCTGACCGAAACCGCACTTAACATCTCAATTTATTTGATTAATTTGGACTAAAGCAAAATAGATAACACCGTGATAGAATTTACCTTGAAAGCCATTGTACCGTTTGATATATATTTAATTAAACTTCAGTTTCATACAATTAATCTCTTTCACATGCGTTTAATGTTGATTTAATATAGAATTATATTCTCGCTTGTAACAAAAAAATTGATTGGTTTACAAGGATATGGCACGTAAAGTTTTTCATAAAGCCTTGGATTTAGATTTAATAAATGTTTCCCTTATGCATTATTGACCATGTATGTCCATTATTTGGATGTGAAATAAATTAATCGCTTTTAGATCTACATCATTAATTCTCAATGTAAGTCTATAATTGAATATTTTAATCAAAATCATAAATAAATAATTGACTGAATATATTTACACGATATTATATTTTTTTGTTACTTAATAATATTTGCACACTCATAAGTTTTTCTTTTATATGATTTACTTTGCATTCTAGGAATGTTTTTCAATTTCAAACATATATTTTTATTATTTTATAATATTTTTTATGCACTCATACACATTGAAGTAACTTTAAATTTGTACAACCGTCAAGAAATCATTTTTTTTGGCCCAATAAAATTCTTAAAAGGTAATAGAAAAAGATAATTAAACGCATGCTAAAAGTGTTTTTTTTTGTTTTAAAACCTCCGTAGCATTTATTCAATTCACTTATTATTCTAGAAATAACGCATAGTTACAAAAAAAAACGTATGAATTTTGTAATTAATTTAGTTAAATCAAATTACTTGCGATGAAGAAATTTGTAGTGGTTTTATGTTTTTAGCCACCTTAAAGCAAAAAAAATCCCTTCTAAAATAGTGTACAATTTTTTATCAATACCACCAGCATACGTAAAATATTGTTTGTCATTTAAAATTTTGTATTTTTCATTTCTTATAATATATTTGCATACAAAGTCAGTAATATTCTGATCGTATAATGTTTAAGTACAAATTAAATGCATTTAAAAAAACCTGTTTCAAATTTTGTATTTTTAACGGCTACGATTGGTGTGCACACTGGACAGCCTACAATTAATTAAATTTGTATTTGACTTACCATGTATGCAATGGTTTTTACCTACACATACAATAATTCGTAACTATAGTTGCACTTCTCAACTACCGTTTTACGTCTGCTTCAATACAATTAAACTGAATTTAAGGGTGCAGGCGGGTATGTTCTGTGTAATCTATTTTTAAGTTAATTTAGCTTTCCAGTATTTTGGTGCATAGAGCTCTTAGTTTAATTTATCAAAGCGTTCACCTCCCAAAGGGAATATTACAGTTCATATACTGGCATCAACTTCCATTAGCCTAATATCAGTATCTCCCTCAAGTAAAACACAGATGCCAAAATAATAAAAAAAAAATGAAATAACACGGTCTACTAAATATATGAAATGTAATATTTTTACACGAATTATTTTTTCTAGCACGGTTCCCAGAAACGAAACAAAAATGTCATCCTTAATAACGAGAAATTTAAAACCCAGGCCAATAATAACGATACCATTATTAGATTCTTACACATAAGACAAGTAAAGAAATATCTAGTGATGAAAGCGATTTACGTTCAGTCCCTCATAAACGTGCTCGTTTGCTATCAAGTAGAGACAGATATGTCCTTTAATAAATAAAATAAATATTTATGAATATTTAGAAAAAAAGTGTTTTGCTTTTCATTATTATATCTTTTTTATACACGATTTTTTGTAGAACATTTTTTTTTCTTTTTTTAAATTACACATTTTTTAAATTTTATAGAAGCAATTTTTAATTTATTTATGTATTATTTATGTTTTACACGGTTTTTAAAGCATTGTGTTAAGTGGAACGTATCTATCGTGTAAAAGAAAAAAATTGGTGTATTTCTAAAATACCTGTTACTCTAATCTGTATTATCGACACTTGCTACAAGTTGACACTGTGCCTAATTAATTATTGTCTATTTTAAAAAATACAAGATCTAACGTCAATCATATTTGTGAATAAATGATAGTAAACTCTCATTTTCTGTTATGCAATGTATCAATGTCAACCATACTATTATAATAATTTATTTGCACTCAAGATTTAACAGCTTAAAATCTGGTTGATTATATGGTCATTGACATTATAAATAACAGTGAATTCTATCGTATTGAAGTTTATTAATGAAAAATTAAAGCAGTTTTAGAATAAATCTTGAAGAGACAAGGTGAGTATTGGATTTACTCCAACAATATACAATTATTCATACGCTAGAGCTGCCAACAGTTAAGCAAAATAAATTTTAAGTTGAAAAATAATTACTGAGCTGATCAGTCAATTTTTACGATTGCTATTTTTATCAAACTAATAATGTCTTCATCCAAAATAATTATATACATTATACACGATATCGCATTATTACTAAAAGAACTCTACGTTCAAATCACGTTGCAGAATTTTCATTCAACGTGTTTTTAGATCAAAAGATATATTGCTAAAAATACTTTTATCCTAGTTAGAATGCATATTTTAAAAAAAATATTTATTCAAAACAACAGTAAACAGATACATTTAAAAATTTACTCTAACAAATACGGCGATTCTAATTTCACAAATTTTCCTAACATGCTCTTGTCAAAACTTCAGTGCGTAGTATAACTGCTTCATCCTGCTCAAGATAGCCCTCATTACGCAGAATACAATATATGTATTCAGAGTAAGACAGACGTCTACAATGGATGTTGATAGACATATTTCAATTTTGTCAACATTTTTTTTAAGAGACGGCAATGATAACAAAAGAAACAATAAAAAATATATAGTAATTAGTTACTGAAGATTTGTAGTGTGGTATTGAAAATCGATTTTGTAATTTATTTGACAACGTTTGTGCGTAAAAACGTTTCTTAGATATAGTTTTGAAGAATATTCTAATTTGAATAAGAATATTATAAAAAAAGTTGAAAGGATAAATGATTCACAATTACATTTCTAAATAGTGTATGAAGTGGAAGGTTGATCACCTTCCTCTCTATTATTTCGCAACTAGTAAAACCTTTTGAGAATCATACCTCTTCGAAATGAGCTGGCATCAAAAGTTGTTTCAGAGAGGGCGCGGCTGCAAAATATTTGGCATAGCCACCTGCACCTGTTTTGGTAATAAGTAAGCGCATTTCATTTGACTCGAAGCGATTGCGATACATACAGAATGCACGCTTCTCGTTAAATCACTAATGAAACAAATCTCCAAAGTGCAACGTTTATGTTTTTACAACAAAAAAAAACAGTTAAATACAGTATAACATAATCTAATATAATTTATTGACAGCTAGTATAAAGACGCAATAAAAAAATCATTTCATTGGTTGTGTTACAAACTATAACATGTAATTTTCCACTACACAATGCATTTTCAGACTAACTTTATCCAAATATATTATTGATATAGTAAGCATCCCAAACTAATAAATAACATAACATAAATGGTGAGATTTTTTCTTCCTCTTGGACGCTGATATAGGCTAGACACAAACAATAACAGCATCAATTACAACATAAGTCTTATTAAAGTATTTTTATCTTGTCTCAGAAGGGTATCTCTCGCCTCACCTGTGAAGACTGTCAAGTTTCTTATATAAGGGAGATAAGTAGGTTCAGTTTTAATGTACAAATAAGAAAATGCGTATGATGTCTAAACATAATAATGTTTTAGGAAAATGCTAAAATTTGTTTTAAAACGAGCACTTTAGAGTTTGTTAGTATATAATTTTAAATATAAATAGTTTGTATTTGCTAATAGTATTTTGAATAAGAAAGTCGGCTCGCCATTTAAACAGCATAAGTCACCTTCATAAAAGTTATAATCATAAAGTAAAATACTCATTTATACTGATTCCACTTTTATTTAATAAAATCATGACCGGATACTTTTATGACAAGCATTATCAATTGATGAAAACTATGAAAAAACAGTTTATGTTCAATAAGTGTTATCCCTATCTTCCGTTAAACAGAATACACCCATACCTACAATTTTTAATTCTTAAGCTATGAATTAGAATCAAGTTTTAGTTCGTTAGTTGTCTTTTGATTGTTTGCCTGAAGATGCTTCTCAAAGTGGCAAGATACGTCTCACTCACAATTGGAATAACTGAGTTATCAATTTTAATTTTATGTTATTAAATTTTGTAATTAGACTGTAATAATATACGATGATTTTTTTAGAAAACTAACCAGCATACGATGAATGTATCCGTAAATTTAGCTTACAGCGCATAATCAAAACATCATCCAGTTACTGGAAGCGAATACAATAAACCGCCCTTGTTAATTATTTTCCAGTAGATTCGTTATTCAGCTTATTATTTCTGATAAACATCGAGCACAATTATTTTATGCCAAGTAGCGCTGCGCTGGCTTAGCAGTGATTTTAGCATTTAAATGCAATAGACTCAAACCTTTCATCGAAATAATTGGACGTGACTGGATATCTGTATGGTAATTTATACACACGGGATGAATTTAAAGTACACTATATTATTACTATGATAGTTCAAAGATAGACATTTATAATTGGAATAAGTATTGATTGGCTTTTCACTTTGTTTTTGTACTAAATATGAAATAAAGTTAATGCTATCGATTTGAGAGTTGTTGACGGATGTTTGTTATCACTTTTAAATATGGTACGCTTTGAAATTGGTTATATTGATCCGGGCTTTTAGTTTCGGCATCTTCATGCTATCATGTATTTGGTAAGTATGAAATGAAAAACGGAAAAGAAATATTTCGGTTACGCCGGCAACCGACGTTTTCAAAAGTTTCCAAGTTTTGTATAAACCTTTTCGTTACACCAGTGTAATAAAAAGCTTTTACAATCGGGTTATACTTTCTACCTTGAATTAAATGTATTAAAAAAAATTAACAATAAAGTCTATATAGAATGACAAATTATATCCAACTTATTACTCTTCAAATTCATATCGATAGACAATGATTATAATAGTTATTTTATATTTCATTACAACATTTTTACAAGTGTAAAGTCATATTTTGCAGAAAAAGCACAATATTAATTTGTACTTAGTTTTTACTTTTTATTTATCAAGATCAGGTGATAAAATTTTTAATTTGTGTTATTTTCGAGTCACTTTTTTATAATTTCTACTGTAATTTATAAACACTTTTTACTTTCAATTTGTTTTTGTATAAATTGCACCGATACATTTAATTTCTTATCAGTGGACATTCTCGCCAAGAGAAACTGGTCCTGGTCGTGATAAATTAATTAAGCACAAAATAATATTGTGTTTTTTTCTTAATATAATGCCTTTCCACCAATAATTGACAGTGAGCACCCTAAAAGTGATCACATTTTGCAGTACGAAAAAAAATCTTACTTCTTCTCCAACACAATGATTGAATAATTGTATGCTTACAAAATAAAATGAATCGTTCTTTTTTCAAAGTTTCTAGTTTCTTTCCAGTGCAATGTCAGAATCATCATTAAAGAATAAATTGCATTTAAAACTGAATTTAAATGGGCCAAACTAATGGCAATTTTCCCACTCGGTTTTCTAATAAGCACCATACTATTCTCTGGTTGGCGAGATAGGCAACCGTAAATTGGCAGTTTTAAATTACGATTCACTCGGTCTCTCGCCAGTTGCCTCTGCGCTATACTAAAAATACGGAAAGACATTTGTGCACGAACAAGTCACCACTTTGGAAAATAAAGTCTTAAAGTTTTTACGCAGCAGTAAAATATTTTTTTTTAACTTTTAAGCATTGCAGAAAATTGGTGAGACATAAAAATTGAATAAGCAAATTCTCAATATTATTACTTATGTTAATATATCGTGGTGCAACCCGCCAAGAACAATTTGCCTTAATAAATTATTCATATAATATAATATGAACAACAAGTTACATATTCTCATTTCCTATAGGTTTTTTTTTATAAATTTAGATAATTAGGGTGTTCACTGTCAATAGTCTTTTTCAGAATCTTACATACATTTTACTTGGAAGCGGGAAAAATAGAAAATTATCATTAAGTTATTTACTTTAGTAATGAAGAATTTTATATCACTTTAAAAATTTCCTAAATTTTAATTTTGTTTATAATTACCACCATTCACCACTTAAAATGTATTAATCTTTGATGATTTTTTGATTATATGTTAGGGGTGTTAAACATTTAAATTTTTATAGTCACGGAATTATAGAGGCACTTATACTGTAATTTGTAAATTATTTTCAATGTCAATTGTTGTTTACATTTTTTTATTTAAATTTATTTTTGTATAAATATCACTGTTTATATTTTTTTTTATCAGTTGACAATGCTCGCAATGAGCGAAACCGGTCCTGACGTTGTAAATAAAGTGGAATAAATTACAAAAGAATATTGTGTTTTTATTAATAAATTTACATGTTTGATATAAACAAATTATTTAGGTACCTATTTATAGAATTTCTATCGAAGTTTCAAATAAATTACCGACATTTTTTGATTTTATTTTTCAGTTGTTGAAATGAAGTATTAGTTTTAAAAACCGTATTATTTTAGAATGAAAATTATAATTTTATGGTACTGCAATTTTTAAGAACTTCGGATGCTATCTGCATTTCTTTCATAATTGATACATTTTGTTAAAAAATTTATCCTATAATACAATCTTAAAACTTAGAGTCAAAATCAAGTAACTATTAAAAATATAAAAAAATGTATATATTTACGTCAGTTGTTTGGAAATTTAAGATTGAGTGAGCTCGGAATAAGTCACTATTTTCAAAGCTATCGACATCTGCACATCGCACCCGGAAATCAGTGACTTAATTGCAAATTATTGCAGTTACTCAACATAGAGATTTATCTATCGAAGCAGTTTTTATGTACGTGCTAACATTTTTAGAAAAATTAGAAATAGCGAACATATTTTTCTACAATAACGTATTTTTCACTTTGATGGTGCAGTTTATTTTGAGCTCACAACGATAGAACAAGTATTAACATTGTCAATTAAACTACAAAGTAATATAAATTAATGCAGATAATCATTTATCAATACTACTTTTTTATATATTGTTACTTGTTCTGTTCTAACAATAAACATTTTACAAGCTACCCATCATACTTGATTATCTATATAAATTTAATCTTGTCGGGTACTATGGCACAGCGGTTAGCGTTGCTGGCTCCCGTGCCGGATCTCACGGGTTCGAGTACCAGTACGAACAGCATTTTTTCGATCGATTTATCAATTTATGCTCGAAGGCATAGTTTGTGATGTTTTAATTTCCCTCACACTTTTCCTATCTTTCAATAATTGGGCGTAGCGAGAGCGATTAGTTAACCAATAGTCCTGTCCTTGTGAAATGTTGAGGTACCTCTATTAGGTGGCTATATGCTCCACATTGTGAACGGAAATGGATAGAAAAAATATTAAAGTATTTATATTTGTTTCGGTTTCTCATCATCGTAAGAACTAAAGTCCTGAAAATGGAGATGAGATAACAGGCGAATGTAAATAAATTGTTTTAATTTCATTTTCCGACTATTTTTTAATGTAATCCATACATGGTCACAGTTGGTGCGGCGATGTAAGTGCGCAATATTTTTTTTTTACATTACACAAGGAATAGGTTATGCTAGAGATCAAAGTGCTGCGCTTTTCCCACCAACGGGTTAATCAATTTACTAATCATATTATAATGGATAATAACTCAAGTGGTTATTGTAAAAGTACCAATTAATTTTAAATCATATGTAATTTTCGCAGAAAAGTTATCTTAGGTAAGTAAACTTTGAATGAGCAGTTAACAATGTTATTCTGCGCGTTAATGTCCCAAGAACTATTGTCGGGGTGCCCCACAGTTGATGGCAGTTGTCGTAAGAATACATATCTTGCATTAGTATTTGAATTTAAGTGATAATTGGTGCATTTGGTGAGAACACAAACTTTGTTGTGGCGAAATAATGTTTCTCGTTTGCGTTTCCAATTAGTGTAAGTAAAACTATTATATTCTTACCTGCTTGTGAAAACTAAACTGCTACCTGTATATGGGTGAGAAACGGAAATTTACCTCACTACTCTGTGTGCCAATAATTAAAATTAAAAGGAATCGAATAATAGCGGTTCAGTAACAATCACAGTTTCTTAATATTCTTTGACTGACTGTCACACTTGCTATTTTTTAAATAATACTATTTCCGACGTATTTGACGGTTAATTTGTGATAGATGATTTTTAATATAAAATCAAACTCGATAACTGTAAGATTTCGGCTGAAAGAGGTTGGGGGAATATCAATATTAAATTTTAATTTTGTACTTGTCCGTTCAATTTCATCCGTGCACTTTATCGCCTAAAATTATGAAAAGAGAAACCAGGATCGTTAAACGATTCAAATTTTATATAGAAATTCTACCAAGCATTTTCAATCAAAATCTTAAATTATATCAATATTGTTGATAAGTTTGTTATTCCACTTAATGTTTTACAAATTGTAACACGTGTTTCTCGTCTTTAAAAAAAATCATCAGACTGGACATCGCAAGGTTTACAAACCAAAAAAATTAAAAAAACAACGGTATAAATGAAAACTTTACTCTTAACATTTGATAGGAATTTGAAACGTCAGCAGTTAATATAAAATCTTTTGCTAAGCAATATTATGTAATTCATTAGTCTGAAAATAAGTTCATTTATGAAATAATAGGCTAAAGTATTTCGTCACAGATGAAAAATCTCATAAATATATATATATATATATATAAATGAATTTTAATGTATTTATTGGGTGGGAAGAAACAAACATCTAAAACAACACTTGAGTATTTTTTTAAGGACAAATTTTGCAGCATTGAAACGCAAGCTTAACAATACTAAATTTTACAAAATATATGCCATTCTTATTTATCAAATGAGTTACTGTAATAAAAAACACTGTACTGATCAATTTAGGTCTTTCGAGGTTTGACTTAAGCGTTTAACCATAAACAAATAAATATGAACACTTTAGAAATTATTGGTAATTTTACCATTTGTGTGACAAGAACTTAAAGATCACTTGGTTATTGTATAATATACTGAAGTAATAATACAAATTTTACATGATTTTGAAGTCACGCTGTACAATTTGATTTTGAAAGAAAAATAAGTTTCGCGCAATAAGTTGGCACGTATTGTTGACGTCGATTCGTTTTGCAACTGTAAGCATTTGTCTCGGTCAATTAATTATTTGTTTCAGTAAATTTGAATATTCTAGCGCTTCTTTAATATTACAGTAACGTTAGCTTTGATCTTTCAAATGATAATTGAATTGATTGCAAAGTGAAATTAATTACAAATTTAATCGAATAATTAAAAAAACAGTTTTTTTAGCGGCTTGAAGTATAATTACTAAAGTTAAATGATTCCAATTTTATATTTAAATTCCTTCGAGCACTTCCAGTCGAATTCCTAAGATGAATAATTATTAATTTTATATTTTTGTTGTCCCGGGGTATTTTGATCGTTTAAAGAGAATTAATGATATTCCATATTCTAATAAATATTAGTGGCAGTATGTTATTAAGCTTTAAACATGTGTGTCTTTAAACCGTTTTTTTTTAAATTTTAATGGAGTCTTGTGATGTCACTTCAAATTCATTTGTGATAATGAATGCGTAAGAATGCCGAAAGGCAAAAATTAGTCTTAATACCAAAATGTATGGAACTGTACAAAGTTTAAGCGATTTTTATTTGATATTGAAGTATAATCAAAAAACCTAGTCGATATTTAAAATTAAAGTATAGTTATTATTTAAGATTTCGACTGAAGGTGCTTGATGGAATTTCAATATTAAATTTGAATCGCTCAAATTATGTACATTCACACAGATTCTCGTCACTAACGACCTGGGTATATATAATAAATAAATGTATCATTGTATTATGGGAATGCCCACAGATAGGCTTATCCTTTTCGCCAGCAATGGATTTAAACTCAATGATACATTTAATTATTATATAAACACAAAACATTCATTTACTAAGCGTTATTTTAAATTCATCCGTGTACTTGAACGCCTGAAGATGCCGAATGGCGAAACCCGGGTCGTTAGTGACAAAATCTGTGTTAATCTACATAATTTGAACGATTCAAATTATTAAGTATAGTTGATTTACCAAACTACAATTTTAAGCTATAAATAGTTTTCGAAACTCTACTAGTCATTATTTGAAATATTTTAAAAACTTATTACCTAGCATATTAAATCTCTTAAAATTAAAGTACGCACACAAACGTTTAAGAGCATAATAGATTTACACTATATAAGAGTAGTTTTAGCCTTAAAAGATAATTGTAAAAATCTATGTTTTTTCATTAGATTGAAATATGAAAATCAAATCAAATTTAATACAAAATAACACTTTTAGTCTCTAACAAATTACGTTGTTTGTTTGAATCTATCATTATTTAACTAAATGTATTTTAACTTGTTTTAACGATATCAAAATAAATATTATCTTCTCTGTGCATTGTCAAACACCTGCCTACTTAACAAAAAATATTTTTTCAATGATATTTCAAACACAATTATTACAAAAATTCATGTTTTGTGTGGGTATATCCGCGGGAAAATAATTATTTCGCAAAATTGAAACGGCGGGCGTCTCATGGTTTATTACGCTGAAAGTTAAATCACGAAAGATGAATGACTCAAATTATAAACTGATGCGATATGATAATAGATCTCAATTAGGATTATTAAATTTGAAATAATAGAATTAGAGCAAAATAAAAAATTTATAACAGATCAATCACACATTTTATATTTTCCTTGTGAATTTAACTTATAATTTGCATTTAGCAATGTTTACTTAACTATTTCTCCGTCAAGAATAATGTTCTACATATTTATATTTTGGCAACAAGTCACCAATTCTTTACCTAACGGCGTATCTTTGTTTGTGCATCCTGCATCGCGTGCAATCGCTGTGTTGTACTGATCGTTACAGAAAGACAAATAAAGTAATACTGAATTAACTTCTTTTCGTGTATATAGCAAAAAAATAGCAAATCGTAAGTTGATTTCTTTTCAAATTCAAAAAAGACGAATATGTAGAGTAACACATAATAAAGAAAAAAATGTTTTTTTTTAATTGGAAAGGAAGTCAGCCGATTTATTGTCCACTTTAATATATAAAAAAAGAAATCGTTTCTTTTCATAAATTATCTTAAAATTGTTACCAAAAATTATTAATCGCGCATAATGGTAGAATATTTTTTTCCGTTTTGTGATAATCAAAGTGTTTCATTGTTTTTGTGATATATATCATCTTTCATGCTTTTTGTTATACAGATACATTCCTTTGATAGCAAGGAGGAGATTACCGGTACCTAGATACTAGATAGATAATAATATGACGGCAATCTTTCGCAAACTACGATAAAGTGTACATTGCGCGCCCACTGCCAGCTCACTTTTATCATCGTGCAACATATTACAATACATACTCACACCTCACAATCTCACTTCCCACGTTTCCATAATAATAATTAAGACAAAGGATTTCGAATGGCAATGTGTCTATTGTGTGAGCAAACTTCTCGACGGGAACTAATCTCGAATTATACTGGTGTTAGCAATTAGCAGGTCAATGAATTTGCAAGCATTAACTTACATTACGACGCCTTTTTGACTAACATGTGAAAATTCAAAGGTTTTGACTTATTCACAGAAAGTTTTATTAAGGATTATCCAATTGAAATATTTTTAAACGTTCATTTTTCCAAAACAATATTTGGCAATCGTCGTTAATTTTCTACAAACACTTTATCACAATTTTCGTCAGTTTTTTGATGTAATGAATTTATAATTCAAATACACACATATTTCATTGACTCGAACTCCAAATTTAATTTTATTTCATGCTTTATTTAATCTAATATAAACAAAGTTATCAATTCAAATTTTATATTAATACAAAAATGTTGATAAAAAAATAATATGGTAATATGGAATGTTTGTCATCGATAAAAACATCTTTGCTTCCTGCCTTATTAATTTTTCACAAATATTAACGACAAAACCATTCCAGTGATGTTGTAAAGCGATAGATGTACATGTTGTAAACTTTTAGAATAAAGAAAATGTATGTGTTTCGTGAAAACATGTATTTTTTAACACAGAAGTAGTGAAAAATCCGCGACGATCTGGAAAGCTTACATATTGTGCCTTTTTTATTCAGGAAATATCGTACTTCTAAGCTAATAATGGCATTAAAGTATTGTTATCGTCATACTAGTTCAACAAATTTAAAACTCGGGAAAAAAGAAAACTAATAAAAAATGTTTTTTTAGACGTGAAAAAATATTGTTTATTTATATATGTTTAGCCATTTTTTTTGTTATGAAATGAATTGAAATAAAAATGAATTTACCGGTTGAGCTTGTTTCACAAAATCCCATTATGTACAAATTTAAAGTATTTGGAACGACCAGCATAATGTCAAATGATTACATGTAAAACTATTCATTGTTTGATTTAAATAAAATGCTTTCAAAAAAGTACTATCGAAGATGAAATGTTTAACTTGTGTTCCATTATATTCACACGTTAAAACATATTTTTGAAAGTAACGTAAAAAAATTGAGACAACGTCAAAAAAAGAAAGCTTATTCATGATATGGTCGATTCGAGAAGAATTAATAAAATGTATAAAATGTATTTGGTAACGACATTTATCTCTGAGTAGTATAATTGTATGCTTAGTAAATTCTAGATGAAATTTTTAATATAAATCGTATATAAATTCTATTTTGAAAGTGAAATAAATATTATGTATCTTTACAATACATACACACGTTACAGCGGTTATATTTATACCATTTACAATAGCATATTGGATAAGAGTATAACTCGCAATCTTCTAAAATAATTTATTACTTTTTAAATAAGGCAAAAAATTGTAATAGAAATAATATTGAATTTACTTTTTTGTTTTTCTATTAACTAAATCGCAATACATCCGAAAATGTACTGAATTCAACTAACTGGTACATTTACCTGAAGTATTTTTACTGTGTTTTTGTTTGTTCTACCCGAATGATTTTTAGCTGGACATTCAATACGAAAAAAACATTTCCTCTCTTTGTTTCTAAATTAACTTGTTTATGTCGTTCAAATCATGAATAATTCATTTAAGTTAGTCATTTTTTTGGTAAAACCCCGGTATCTACAAGTCATGTGTTTAACACACTTTTTTACATGCGATTTTCAATTTAGTCACACCCTTAACGATTTGTGTTTTATCAACATTATAATCTAATACATGTTTGAATATAAACGATTTTATTTGTAGTAAAAAAAATCCTGTCTTTACCAGACGATACCAGTCATTAGATGTTTGAAAACTCAACTGTTTTCTAGACAATAATATAAACGAATTATAATAATTGTAAAACATATAATTCTAACTGACATATAAATCAATCTATAGCACGTGTATGAGATACATTAATTTAAAAATTGTTACACACGGTATAATTAATTTAAACCATATTTTTCAGTAATTGTAACATTTAAAAACATATTTTATGAGCTTGTCATTTTTTATTTAAATATATACAACAAACGTATTTTAAACATCATTCAATTATAAAACAATAAGGAAACACATTTTAACACAACATGAAAAAACAGTGAACATTTAGCAATTATTATTTAAAATATTATTTAAATACTCAGCAGCCAAATGAGATGATCGACAGAAGTTTTTATGAAGAAAAAACGCTTTAGTATAAAGCCACTAATACAAAAATTTACATGTACATTTATTTATTTTAGTGGGCTTGATATTATACGCAATTTTATATGATTGATTGCTTATACAAAAACCTAAGTGGCTGATCGCTCCTTTATGTTTGCATTCTTAAGTGTGTATGGCCTTTGTACTTAAATGATTACATGACATAATTTCATTGGCTTAACATTACATGATTGAATTATTAAAATTGTATTGTCATTAAATATCTGAATATATATTTTAAAAATATGTACGAAAAAGCATTACAGATTTTCTAAAAGATGAATTAACCAAACAGTCAAAACGTAAGGAGCAATGTTTCTAATTATTTCAAAAGAACAACGAAAATTAAAACACTGCATACTTCCATAAGTTCTGAGACACCGCAAGAAAAATAAATCACACCAATTAATATTATTTCAAGGTAAACTTTTCATTCGAAAACTTTTTAAGCTGTTGATCAAAAAAAATACAGCGGAAGGATTTTTAATGAAGTCGCAATTTTTAATTACAAAGTATGCTAAAAAAAAAAGTGAAATTTACACTCGTTATTTAAAATTTACCTACATTCACAACATTTTATTTTAATCAAGTCGTTCACTCTCAATACGTAGTGGAAAGACACTAGATTAAAAAATAAAACACTTTTCTGTCCGATGTAATGTATTTACTAAGATCAGAACTTCATACGCTCATCATAAGCATTTTCCACTGAAAATGCTCGTGATAAGTTCGGTTCAGATACCAAAAAAAACACTATAATCCTTTGTTCTACATTGTATATCGTAAAATTGTATTTTTTTACCATTTGATAATGCTCTTCACGAAAGAAGCCGGTCCTGATCTTTTTAAATAAAAGTGGGAAATAGTACCAAGGGAATATTGTATTTTTTTATTATTATGCACTAAGTATTGACAGTGAACACCCTAAAAAAGGATCAGATATTAATAAATAAATTTGAAATTAGTACAATTTTTTTTATTACTATCAATCCCAAAGATGATTTAAATTGTTGATTTTTTTATTTATATTTTTGATTTTATCTTAATACGAATCTAGTTATACAATTTTATTATTTTTTACAAACAATAAAATTGAAACTCAAATAAGGAATAATTTTATTCATCATTGCCTAGAAACATTTGTACCTAAAACATAAATACAATATCCATGTTTAATTGTAAAGCATCCAATCTATAATAATTGTTTCATTGATAAAAGATTAACCAAAGCATTCTACGACTGTTTGTAGATATATGATTTTAGATTCACTTAAAGATAGCACCTTCATTAAGTAATCAAGATTAGAGCACGTATTTCAAATCGATTCATTTTGTATGCGAGAGTTCATAGGTTAGCCAAAATTTAATTGGGTTAAGTAAAATCTTTTACAGTAAAAAATATATAGCTTGCATTAATAATTTTAAGATGATAATCTCTATTCTAAATTAGGTAAATTAGTAGAAGCCTGGTAGTGTAATTTGTATCTAATTACAAAAACAACTACTATTAAAGTTTATTTTTTTCAATAACTACAGCAAGAAAAAACTATGTATAGTCCATGGCACACTTTAAATTAGATGCATGAATAATAAAGATAGGTAGGGCTGCAATAAAAATGTATTGAGTTAAGGTCATAATGTAGTTTTAATTGTAAATTATTGAATTCACTAAATATATATATTTATATATGTTGACGACACTGTTGAAAATCACGCGTGAGCTATTATGAACACTATTTACGACTACCCTTGAAAATTATTTTAGTTGACTTCACGAAAACGATAAAGATATTAATATTGGTGGGAATTGTTTTTTATTCATTATATTTTTTAATCATTAATGATTTCAATGATATAATGCAAGAACTTTTGCTGAACAAAGTCAGAGAGTCGGCTTTTTTTAAAAATATCCGTTAAAGAAATCTGCTAAGCCTGTCAAAATATTTTAACTACCATAATGATAAAAACTTGAGCAGTTTTAACAGAAAGAAGTGATGATTGTACTTTAGGATAAAGCACTTAACAGAATTTCATACATTTTTTATATATGATTTCTTATTATATCATTAACTTTAAACTTGTGTATGCTTGCAAGACTGGTGCCCCAAATACACCGAAACAGCATGGAAAGCTGCATAATGTTCATAAAGTTTACAATAAATTCGAAAAATATGCATTAAGATTTTTTTATACAATCTATTGTTGCAAGAACGATCAGGAATAAGACAAATATTTATTTATTTCAGTAGGTAACAGAAAAACTTGATTCTGATTATTTATAAAATGATTATTACATAATTATTAGTTGTATATACCTATGCATGCCAGCGTTATAATTTTACGGTTATACCAAATAATAGATACATTATAATATATAACTGACAATAATGATGATAATAATATACATTATGAATATATACGATCGATTTGATTTGATTTATAGCCGTTTTACTATCCGAATGACCAAATATTATAAAATCAAGTTAGCTCGGTGGTCCAGCCTTTGGCTAAATATGAATCATCATTGTTGACTACCATCTTTCACAATTTATTATCGCGTTTATTCACTTTCACTTAGCGGCCGACAAAAAGATGAGCGAAATTATTTATCTGTATCAAATATGGACATCTTTTTATCTGGAGTGAAAGCTAGTTTATCATATAAGGTAACATATACAGCATGCTTCATAATGAAAATAATTTTCAATGTACATATTTAAATGCAATTCAAAATAACTAACGTGGCAAGGTGGCTGATAATAAGCCGTCGATATCTTAAACACTGATATATATTATAATAAAAGGGTGAACAGGAAATTACGATTTTTTTATTAGAAAAATCGTTATATAAATAATATCAGGTAAATATACAATTCACTTTTAGGGTGTTCACTGTCAATACTTGGTGGAAAGGCATTATATTAATAAAAACAATAATCCTTTGTACTTCATTCCACTTTATTTAATATGTCAGGACCGGTTTCGCTCATTGCGAGCATTGTCAACTTCAGTTGACAATGCTCGCAATGAGCGAAACCGGTCCTGACATATTAAATAAAGTGGAATGAAGTACAAAGGATTATTGTTTTTATTAAAATATACAATTATTATATATTAATTAAAACATTAAATTTAACAATAAAAGACTAAGAATGAATGGCTTGAACTGTTTTGTAAATTAATGATGTCATTAAAAAAAAAGGAAAAAATGGTAAATAACATTTAAAATAAGATCTGATCACAATTGTTGAATTTATATCAACTTGATTTAAGTGGCTGAGCTAGTCACACTTTTATTATTATTAGTATTATTATTATTTTAAGCACATTAGTGCATGGTTCAAAATCAGTTCCGTGCAGTTCTGCTCGGGCCATGAATGTGAGGGGTAAACTCCTTTTTTTTCTGTCGATAGCGTTGTGGAAGGCGGCCATTAAACGTTGGCTGCATATACACAACGGGTGGTGGTGGGAAACCAACTTGTTGAATTTATTTCCATATAGATTTACCACACTTAATGAATGTAATAAATTATTAATCAGTACTATTAAAGATTGTATTTTACCCTCCCTGCGTTCAGTAAAAATGGACAAACCCCGAATTTAATTTTTTAAATCATAGCGTAAAAATTATAATCAATATTCAGTTTACTCGTAAACGTTGCGGTGGTCTGATGATGCCTCTCAAAGAAAAAAAACACGTGTCACTTTTTCTTACACAAAAAGTGGAATAACAAAGTTATTAAATTTAATTTTATACTTTAAATTGGCTTCCACAAAATTAGCGCCAAATCTATCGAAGATATTAAATGAAAAAAAATCCTTCAGTAAAATTTTGTGTTAATTAAATCGTCTTCATAATAATGAAGAACGATTTTCATTTTAAAATATTCACTGTAAATAACTTCTTTTGATATTCTATTTCTTTGAACGCCTGTCGATTGTATGATATAAGCCTAATGTCACGTTATAAAAACAATGAATGCATTTGAAAAAATGTGACCTTTCAATAATAGTCAATGACTATTTTTGTACGTAATAGTTATATAATTCTAGATACCTTAGTGATTGTCTTTTGGCTATTCAAATATTTTGTCATTTACTGATTGACAGTGCTTATAATTATTATTGTTATGGTAAAGAATGTAAGAAAAATAATTTTACATACTTAGAGTTGACCCAAGCCATTGTAAAAATGTTAAATATTTTTAAATGACTACTCCATTGATAGAAATTTGTGGAGGTCATTCAGTAAATAGGCTTTGAATTAAAATAAAGAAACAGAAATATTAAAATTGTTATTTAAATTCATTTTAAGAACATTTTTAAATCTAGTATATTTAAATAGTCCCTGTACTCATAATCAGTGCATTTTATAATCGAAAGAAAAATATTTAAAATAAATATGTAGGTGAATTGTTGTAGGAGTATTAATCTAATGGCATAATTTGAGTTTCTTTCATTAATCATTTTAGTAATATTTGTAGTACTAATTAATTCATTCTTGACAACCTATCGCCTTTCTGACTGACTTCCCTAATGAAACAAAATATTATTTTTGCACAATTAAGTACCTTTGTTGTCTATATTATTTTAACCAAATAATAAATTACAAATTAAATTTAAAAAATGTTCTGTTTACCAAAACTGAATTAATAAAAGTCAGTAAAATCAAACATTTGGCCATCTAATCTACTACATGTTTCAGATCTGAGAATTGTTTTTAAAGGTTATGTCATAAATAATGTTTATTTTGAATACAAATTATATTTCAATATCGATTGCGTTTTTTTTTATATATAAATATATAAGTCCCTTTTGTTATATTGTTTTATTCTCTTAGGCCAGAGAAACCATTGTCACAGCAAACTCTTTACATTTACAAAAATAAAACGTTATTTGAGGCTAAGTTCAAGCCATGAAAACTTTAAACATGTCTGAAAATACTGTGTTTTTTATGCTTTAATTTATTAAAATAAAATAATCAAGCAAACAAGAGTCAACTATTTAATATTTTCAACCGAAAACAATTTTACTGTTAAAATAAATACAATCAAAATAAATATTTTTTTCAATTGTCCAGTGACTTTTGCAACAAACTATTTTTTTTCTTTGACCAGTTTAAATTTTAAGAAGATGGGATAATTTTAAATAAGATATTAATATAACATTAAAGCTCAGCTTTATAAACCTTTCCGAGCGTTTGAAAAGGAAACTTTTACGTTAAAATCAGCATCACTGACTTAAATTCAAATTAAAACCTTCAGAGTTGTCCGAAGAACGTCTTTATACCGCATACCGAAATAATAAACATTTTCAAAATTTAATACTAATTAAAAGATAGGAGAGAAGCACTCTATAGAAAGTGAGGTGAAACGGACGGGAGCGCGCAATATTTTCACCGCAAGCGCGGTTTCTCTCTAAAGAACATTTTCATAAGGTGAATGAAAAGCAAAGTATGAAAAGCTCCCGTCTGCAATAGGGAAGTCCCGCCATCAAAGAATCTCTCTCTTTTGTATCTTGCTACCGAGTAATTACTTTACAACCAGCCCGCACTTTCCGCATCGTTTTCATAAAACATACCGATTGTGGCACAAGTTTCGACAGATAATAATAAGTCCTTTAGAAAGGTCGATGACAGCGTATCTTAAAATTTGATTCTATCATACCGACTTTGTTCAAAGTAAACTGTATTGTTTAAGATTTCATATTATTACAGTAAGCAAAAATAAATTAAAGACCTATTTAATTATTTTGAACTTTATTGACATCTTGAATGATAAATCAATATATTTGATAATAAATAAAATAAAAGTTATTTATAAGGTAAAAAGATCGGGCAAATTAGGTTTCACAATTTTGATAGGGCAGCTTTTGGACTCTCCTTCTCGGTTGTAAGTTCATGAGGTCGAATCTTATAACAGAAACATTGAATTGATTTTTTTATTTTAATAAAAGTATTGTTTTCAAATCTTTTCACTCAACCACTATCAAAACCAGAATATCAGAATTAACGAGTAGACGTTGGCTAATAAATTCATCTCAATCTCCAATCTTTTTTAAAATATAAAAATTGATCAATTGACGTTGGTTGTTGCTCCACCACTCGTATTGTTAACTGATCTTTTAAAGAAAATTTTGTGACTTCTTAATCATTTTGTTAAATGTAATATTTACTAATTAGTGTGTTGCTTTTGTAGACACTGAGAATGTATCGTGCTTAAAGAATAAGAGCTTTTCTAAGTTAAATTTAAATCAACGATTCGGACATTATGAAAAAAATATTAACTAGAACTCATAATATCAAAAATAAAAAATCGGGTCTAATTCAGGGTATAAACTTTTTAGCTTGAATTTCCTTGGTGCCGTCGTGAATAACAGACAAATTTAAAAATAAAAAGAAAACAACTAAAATTTTTGTAGGTCCTTAATAAAACTGGCAAATAAAAATGATACACAATAAAAGAAAATCGCCAATGTGCTCATAGAAATATTATAATATTTTTTTAAACAAAAAATGACGTCTTTTATGAAAACGGATTTATTTATTTTTAATTATAACATTTTTTTATACGCAGACTTAACTGTTCAAAACTTTGCGATGGTGAATCATTATATTCATTCAAGGATATCAAAATAGAAAAAAAAAATGATACTTAGAACTCAACGAACTATCGTCATCGTAGTACTATTTCGTTTTGTATGAAACTATCAGTGTTATTTTTTAACGTATTAAATCATCACCTTTTGTTTATTTGCTCTGGGTATTTTATTTTCAACTTAAATATTTTCCTATGACGGTGTATTGAACTTTTATAATGTTGATATCATCTGTCGTGATAAAGTATTTTATGAATACAACCCGAAAAAACTGCATGATAATAAATAATATACTTTAATGACAGAAAAGTACGTATACAACTGAGTAATATTTGAATTTGATCTTGACTCTAGATATCATAAGAATTTATCAAGTTGAGATCTTTGGCATTAATGACCTCTATTGCATCATTTCATATAAGATGAGAATGTGAAACGTCATGTGTAACTTTCGACTCACATAAAAGCACTGACGTCAGTTTTTTTTAATTCAATTAAAGCACGTGTCATACTTATAAAAAAGCTCACTTCACTATTTGTTGTAGACGGTTTGCCAATGTTTCGTACCATTAATAGAATTTAATCGATAAAGTGTTGCATTTTTTTATTATTTCGATATATGACTTTTTGACATTTGTAAACTATTAAATCAAGGCAGATTTGTAAATGGAATATTTCAGTGGTCTACAACAAGTGTTTGTAATATTTGGTTATAGGCATACAGTTTCCAGTCGCCGAATAAATACGTTTACATGAAACATTTTCATCGATTTATTGATTGGTTTTAAAATATACGAACGCTTGTGGTTGTATTTCTTACCACTCACTTCTTCTATGATCCTATTAGGGCATTGTTTTCTAATCTGGAGTGCGAGAAAGCATTGTTTTTATAAATTGCATATTATGTGCACTAAAAACAGCCTTGTTTCAAAAATTGAGATCTTTTTTGTAATAAATGTAAACTAGCTGTAAGCCCGTTGCACAGCAACGTGAGATTTTTGTTGCATTATAATAAGAATATTTAAGAATAATGTTTAAGTTTGCTAACAACCATTTTTCGTAGTAGCAGAAATTTCGTAAATTATTTAATTTTTGGAATAATGTTTAAGTTTGCTAACAACCATTTTTCGTAGTAGCAGAAATTTCGTAAATTATTGAATTTTTGGAATAAAGTTTAAGTTTGCTAACAACCATTTTTCGTAGTAGCCGAAATGTCGTAAATTATTTAATTTTTGGAATAATGTTTAAGTTTGCTAACAACCATTTTTCGTAGTAGCAGAAATTTCGTAAATTATTTAATTTTTGGAATAATGTTTAAGTTTGCTAACAACCATTTTTCGTAATAGCAGAAATTTCGTAAATTACTTAATTATAGGAATAATGTTCAAGTTTCCTAACAATCATTTTTCATAGTACCATAAATCGACCTCGGCGCATATATCGACAGCCCTGCAGTTTTTTAATTGTAAATTATTTAATATTTGGAATAATGTTTAAGTTTGCTAACAATCATTTTTCGTAGTAGCAGAAATATCGTAAATTATTATATTTTGAAATAATGTTTAAGTTTGCTAGCAATCATTTTTCGTAGTAGCAGAAATTTCGTAAATTATTTAATTTTTGGAATAATGTTTAAGTTTGCTAACAACCATTTTTCGTAGTAGCAGAAATTTCGTAAATTATTGAATTTTTGGAATAAAGTTTAAGTTTGCTAATAACCATTTTTCGTAGCAGCCGAAATTTCGTAAAATATTCAATTTTTGGAATAAAGTTTAAGTTTGCTGACAACCATTTTTCGTAGTAGCAGAAATTTCGTAAAATATTCAATTTTTAGAATAATGTTTAAGTTTGCTAACAACCATTTTTCGTAGTGGCCGAAATGTCGTAAATTATTTAATTTTTGGAATAATGTTTAAGTTTGCTAACAACCATTTTTCGTAGTAGCAGAAATTTCGTAAATTATTGAATTTTTGGAATAAAGTTTAAATTTGCTAACAACCATTTTTCGTAGTAGCAGAAATTTCGTAAATTATTGAATTTTTGGAATAAAGTTTAAGTTTGCTAACAACCATTTTTCGTAGTAGCAGAAATTTCGTAAATTATTTAATTTTTGGAATAATGTTTAAGTTTGCTAACAACCATTTTTCGTAGTAGCAGAAATTTCGTAAATTATTGAATTTTTGGAATAAAGTTTAAGTTTGCTAACAACCATTTTTCGTAGTAGCCGAAATGTCGTAAATTATTTAATTTTTGGAATAATGTTTAAGTTTGCTAACAACCATTTTTCGTAGTAGCAGAAATTTCGTAAATTATTTAATTTTTGGAATAATGTTTAAGTTTGCTAACAACCATTTTTCGTAATAGCAGAAATTTCGTAAATTACTTAATTATAGGAATAATGTTCAAGTTTCCTAACAATCATTTTTCATAGTACCATAAATCGACCTCGGCGCATATATCGACAGCCCTGCAGTTTTTTAATTGTAAATTATTTAATATTTGGAATAATGTTTAAGTTTGCTAACAATCATTTTTCGTAGTAGCAAAAATATCGTAAATTATTATATTTTGAAATAATGTTTAAGTTTGCTAGCAATCATTTTTCGTAGTAGCAGAAATTTCGTAAATTATTTAATTTTTGGAATAATGTTTAAGTTTGCTAACAACCATTTTTCGTAGTAGCAGAAATTTCGTAAATTATTGAATTTTTGGAATAAAGTTTAAGTTTGCTAATAACCATTTTTCGTAGCAGCCGAAATTTCGTAAAATATTCAATTTTTGGAATAAAGTTTAAGTTTGCTGACAACCATTTTTCGTAGTAGCAGAAATTTCGTAAAATATTCAATTTTTAGAATAATGTTTAAGTTTGCTAACAACCATTTTTCGTAGTGGCCGAAATGTCGTAAATTATTTAATTTTTGGAATAATGTTTAAGTTTGCTAACAACCATTTTTCGTAGTAGCAGAAATTTCGTAAATTATTGAATTTTTGGAATAAAGTTTAAATTTGCTAACAACCATTTTTCGTAGTAGCAGAAATTTCGTAAATTATTGAATTTTTGGAATAAAGTTTAAGTTTGCTAACAACCATTTTTCGTAGTAGCCGAAATTTCGTAAAGTATTCAATTTTTGGAATAAAGTTTAAGTTTGCTGACAACCATTTTTCGTAGTAGCAGAAATTTCGTAAAATATTCAATTTTTTGAATAATGTTTAAGTTTGCTAACAATCATTTTTCGTAGTAGCAGAAATATCGTAAATTATTATATTTTGAAATAATGTTTAAGTTTGCTAACAATCATTTTTCGTAGTAGCAGAAATTTCGTAAATTATTTAATTTTTGGAATAATGTTTAAGTTTGCTAACAACCATTTTTCGTAGTAGCAGAAATTTCGTAAATTATTGAATTTTTGGAATAAAGTTTAAGTTTGCTAACAACCATTTTTCGTAGCAGCCGAAATTTCGTAAAATATTCAATTTTTGGAATAAAGTTTAAGTTTGCTGACAACCATTTTTCGTAGTAGCAGAAATTTCGTAAAATATTCAATTTTTAGAATAATGTTTAAGTTTGCTAACAACCATTTTTCGTAGTGGCCGAAATGTCGTAAATTATTTAATTTTTGGCATAATGTTTAAGTTTGCTAACAACCATTTTTCGTAGTAGCAGAAATTTCGTAAATTATTGAATTTTTAGAATCATGTTTAAGTTTGCTAAAAAACATTTTTCGTAGTAGCAGAAATTTCGTAAAATATTTTATTTTTGAAATAATGTTTAAGTTTGCTAACAACCATTTTTCGTAGTAGCCGAAATTTCGTAAATTATTTAATTTTTGGAATAATGTTTAAGTTTGCTAACAACCATTTTTCGTAGTAGCAGAAATTTCGTAAATTATTGAATTTTTGGAATAAAGTTTAAGTTTGCTGACAACCATTTTTCGTAGTAGCAGAAATTTCGTAAAGTATTCAATTTTTGGAATAAAGTTTAAGTTTGCTGACAACCATTTTTCGTAGTAGCAGAAATTTCGTAAAATATTCAATTTTTTGAATAATGTTTAAGTTTGCTAACAACCATTTTTCGTAGTGGCCGAAATGTCGTAAATTATTTAATTTTTGGCCTAATGTTAAAGTTTGCTAACAACCATTTTTCGTAGTAGCAGAAATTTCGTAAATTATTGAATTTTTAGAATCATGTTTAAGTTTGCTAAAAACCATTTTTCGTAGTAGCAGAAATTTCGTAAATTACTTAATTATTGGAATAATGTTTAAGTTTGCTAACAACCATTTTTCGTAGTAGCAGAAATTTCGTAAAATATTCAATTTTTGGAATAATGTTTAATTTTGCTAACAACCATTTTTCGTAGTAGCCGAAATGTCGTGAATTATTTAATTTTTGGAATAATGTTTAAGTTTGCTAACAACCATTTTTCGTAGTAGCAGAAATTTCGTAAAATATTCAATTTTTTGAATAATGTTTAAGTTTGCTAACAACCATTTTTCGTAGTAGCAGAAATTATTTAATTTTTGGAATAATGTTTAAGTTTGCTAACAACCATTTTTCGTAGTAGCAGAAATTATTTAATATTTGGTATAATGTTCAAGTTTGCTAACAACCATTTTTCGTAGTAGCCGAAATTTCGTAAATTATTTAATTTTTGGAATAATGTTCAAGTTTGCTAACAACTATTTTTCGTAGGAGCAGAAATTGCGTAAATTATTTAATATTTGGAATAATGTTCAAGTTTGCTAACAACCATTTTTCGTAGGAGCAGAAATTTCGTAAATTATTTAATATTTACGATAATGTTCAAGTTTGCTAACAACCATTTTTCGTAGGAGCAGAAATTGCGTAAATTATTTAATATTTGGAATAATGTTCAAGTTTGCTTACAACCAAGTGTGCAAACAAATATATTTCGAAAAAAAACTCTGGACCATATAAAAAGAGACTCTGGGACCATATATCGACAGCCCTGCTAATGTTTCAAGTATCCAAACAAATATATTTCGTAGAAAAAGAAAAATATCTCATAAGTATTTGACATATTCTATTTTCAATTATTCAAATTCGTTTAGTGCAATGCTTCACTAACAGATGTCGTAAGGTCACAATAAAATCACATATTTCTCTTGGTTTGAAAATAAGTAGACGTTCCACCTCACTAATTTTAATCGCTTTGTGGAACAATGGATATTTGTTCAAACGATTAGAATGAAAAAGGGACATGGGTTCGATCCTCAGCTTGACAGAATATTTTTGGTCAGTACGAAAATTAATTGTTTTGTCATGACTTCAAATATTCACTAATAGACGTCAGAGAAAAATGAACGGATGGCGATAGCGGGCAGAGGGGTGGGGGGAAGGGGACCGTCTTCAGGGGGAGGGGGAGGGGAAATCAGTGACAATCATGCAATCAAAACGGACATTATCGACTACTAATAAATAGAAGATGACACCGAACAAAATCACTGTCAAATCAGTTCCTAGCCCTATAATTATAGCTTCGAAAAATCGAATCAGTACATTTGATTATTTAAAAAACTTTGTAGCCATGCAAACTTTCAAATAAAGTTCTCTCAATATTATTACAATGCTTTAGTTCTAAGCCAGGAAATTTGAATTTTGAATATAAAAAAGACGTCCATTCCAATTGGACGAACGAAATATGCGATTCAAAATAAAACGTTAGCATTCGCCAAAAAATGTGCTGTTCAATATAAAGCGCTATCATTGGGCGAAGTGGACATCAGTACGCACACATTTGTGAAAAGTGAAAACTTATTTTATCGGCTATTAATATGAAGATGCTTAAATATTGACTGTGGAAAAGAAAAAGAACGTAACCCACAGTTTTTTCAAAACAGCTTTTTTAATAATCCCAATGTATACAACTTAATAAGTGTTCCATCAAAATGATGTAAGATAAAAATGCCGAATTACTATCTAAATTTAGCAAAAAAATAATGGCCAGTGAAAATTGCAACCAGGAAAGAAGTTTTTATTGAACAATTTATAACATTATTATTAGGTCAATAAAAATCTATTTTATCAGCCACCGTGCACTTCAAGATTGTGTTTATTTCATAATTTACATTTGGCATCATCAAAAAACGTTTTTGTGCCTCCTGTAAAATTTTGTATGTTTGAGTTACATCCTTTTTCTTTTCCACAGTCGATATATATGTATCAATGGTAAAAATATCTTGCAATACATATTTTTTTTTAAATTAAAATCGGAATACACTTTTCAAGGAGGTGCAAATCTCCAAAAAGGTTAAGAACCACTACTATGTAAGTAAAATTATATAAAGAAAATATCTAACTAAAGTTTGATTCCTAACCTCATTCTTCGTCTTGACCCTTTATAAAATAAAAGTTTTGCAACTGAACTACGAACACTTAACGTAAAAAACAACTTATGTATAGATAGATTTCACTTTGGGAGAGGGGATGAAACAAACAATAATATTATTCCCAACAAACGAACCTTATTTCATTTCATCAATGCAATGCTTGATTTGTAAATACACTACAACTTTTTTACATTTAAAAAAAGTTGTAGTGTATTTATTAATCGAGAGTAGATTGAAAAAAATTTTGCCGTGGACTTATTCGTAGCTACAGATTAAATGTTTCATATGAAGGTTGACATAGGAAAAGGAAGGGAAAAAATCTAAGCATCTTTTAGTGACATTTAAAAATATTATAAAGACAAAGCTTAGCAAGCAGTGAGCAACAAATTATTACTATTTTTTTTTTTTTAAGGTGTTCACTGTCAATACTTGGTGGAATGGCATTATAATAAAAATAATAAAACATTTTTAGTACTTTTTCCACATAAAATTTATTAGATCAGGACCGGTTTCGCTCATCGCGAGCATTATCAACTGATAAGAAAAATACATAAACAGTGATATTTATACAAATTTAAATTGAAATAAAAAGGTGTAAGCAACTATTAACAATTTAAAGGATTAACAAATTACATTATAATTACACAAGATTAAAATGCTTAACACCCATAACAATTAAAAAATCATCATCAAAGAATAATAAATCTAAGTGGCAAACGATGTCAATTATGAACACAATTAAAATTTGGGAAATATTTAAGCAAAGTAAATATCCTAATGATGATTTGGTGTTTTTCCCGCTTCCAATCAATGATGTACAAGCAACAAAATCAGCAGTAATGAAGATTCAAAATTGAGTTTGGAAAAACCAGTAGAGCTCAATCCAGCAAAAATTGAATCCTGCGAAAAGAATAAAGGAAGAAGATTTCAAGGAAATTCAACAAAAACCTTTTTAATGTCACTTTTTATAATTCTTTTAACTTACAACGCATTTTAGTAAATTCTAAAGATAAACTCAACATTCTTAACCAAAGTGGCATATATTTAATTGATTGTGATTCTTGTGGAGCCAGGTATATTGGTCAAACGGGAAGAGCTTTTAATATCAGATTTAAAGAACATTTAGCCTGCTCACGTAAAGGGAATGAATTATCTTCATTTGGGAACCATTTGTTCCTAAATAAGCATACATTTGATATCTCTAAAAACTTTAAAATCCTGCATGTTAACAATAAATCTTTAAAACTTGATAAACAAGAGATCTTAGAAATCAATAGACATAAATTCTTGCTGAACTCTAATTTATTAAACGAACAGCTTGTATTTGCATCATCACCTTTGTTATATCCGTTTCATTAACCTAATTCTAGCCTATTATATTTCCATTTTTGTACTGTTTTATTTCTTTAGAATTTTAATTTTCTTAGTTTGTTTTTATTTTGTAAGAATTGATATTGCCTTTATTCTTTTCGCAGGATTCAATTTTTGCTGGATTGAGCTCTACTGGTTTTTCCAAACTCAATTTTGAATCTTCATTACTGCTGATTTTGTTGCTTGTACATCATTGATTGGAAGCGGGAAAAACACCAAATCATCATTAGGATATTTACTTTGCTTAAATATTTCCCAAATTTTAATTGTGTTCATAATTGACATCGTTTGCCACTTAGATTTATTATTCTTTGATGATGATTTTTTAATTGTTATGGGTGTTAAGCATTTTAATCTTGTGTAATTATAATGTAATTTGTTAATCCTTTAAATTGTTAATAGTTGCTTACACCTTTTTATTTCAATTTAAATTTGTATAAATATCACTGTTTATGTATTTTTCTTATCAGTTGATAATGCTCGCGATGAGCGAAACCGGTCCTGATCTAATAAATTTTATGTGGAAAAAGTACTAAAAATGTTTTATTATTTTTATTATAAATTATTACTAAATAATATTATTCGTTTTTTTTTGTTTTATATCGGAGTGAGTTGTTTATTCCGTGACAAGAGTTGGAATTTTCGAAATACTTCCATGTATGATCAGTAAGAATAAACATTAAGATCAGATATGGCAAGAATCCGCTTTTAAAAACAAGTGGCAGTTGTTCTTTGTAAAAAATGCGTAATGAATACAAATCAATCAAAAGATCTTACGCAATGCAATTTCAAAAAACACATTTATACCGTCATTCAAATGTAAATCAATATGTAAAACCCAAAAAGGAATAAAAAATCAATATCCAATCTCAAGTGCTTAATGATAAATGTTGTTTTGTTCTGTCTGAATTAAAAACTTTATATTCTCATCAATTATAGTTGCTCTATTGAACAAATTGTATTGGCATGTCTACAAGGTATGAATGTGAATAATTAGTCTATCGTACAAACAAAGCCTATCTCAAGGCAGAACTATTATCAGTGAGTCTAACGTAATTATCATTTTGTTGCACTGATTGAAGAAGTAGTAAACTGTTGTAAGAGCAATCTATCAAAATCACCTTAGAACTTTTTGACATTTGACACGGCCGTGAAAAGCACTCAACTGCCACATCCTGGGTGTTATCGAAAAACTTTTGTATGCTGAGAGGTCAAAATCTCAAACGTATTATTATTTAACACAGAAAAAAGCTTAATGGTATCAAGGTCCAGTGGTATAAATAACGCGCGTGACCTCTACGATCTTGTGTAGCACGGACTCATGGATTTTAGTGCTTCTCAAATAATTTGAAATCTAATAATTAATTCATTTACTTACATTCATTTAGCATTTTTTTATTTCCTTCTCAAGTCAATGTTTTATATTAATATAATTATAGTACACGTGTTTTTCAGAAATCATTTTTTTGATTTTTTTTATTGAAAAAACTTACACATACATTATAAACTTTGAAAAAAACTAGTTTTAAAAAGTTGAACTTTTACGTATTCATGATAGAAATCATAAATACGCATACTTTCGATGGATTCGGCGGTAAATTTGTGGAATTTCATTTTAATATAAAATTTAAAAAAAACTTAGATTATTCCACGTACTGTACTATAAACTGTGACACTTACTTCCCGTTTTTATTCGTATAATATGTCAGAATAGTAAAATTGAAATCATTCGTACTTAAACAAGCATTGTAAAAGTAAAATTGTCTGAGGATGCCTCTGAAAGAAGCGAAACACGTGTCACAGCTTGCGGCACAATACGAGGAATAATCTAAGTTATTTTTAATTTTATATTATAAATACGCAATTCACATTTAATGTGTGTCTCTGTTGACGGTTAAAACACTTTTATATAGTACTAGCGAGTACCCGGCATGCGTTGCAATGCCACTCAAAGAAAGAAAGTGTTTTAATTCTGTTTATTGAAGTGGTTTTGGATATCTTTTGTTTTTCCGTCTGGTGCGTATACGAATAGATCTGAAGGTTTTCGAACGGTTGAGCAGGCCACATACAGCTGTCCATGTGGGAAACATAGATTTTCTAAATTTAGTCCACACCCTTGTAGCGATTGTCCCTTTGCTTTGTTGATGGTCATTGCAGCAAACATTTAAATTCGAATGGCATATCTGTTGGAATCATTGAGATGCTTGGCAATAGTACATTGTCTCCTTTAAATTTTCCTGTTAATTTGTTTAGCTTCAATGATATTGTGCATTATCTTTCTCACTGAATGTCTGGTACCGTTGCAAAGCGGTGAATTTATATTTCGGAGAAGAATGATAGGTACGCCAATTTTCAATGTTAAAACGTGTGACGGCATGGCTGGCAAATCAAGTGAATTTAAGAATTCAGAAGAACTTATTGCGATATTTTTGGGAAAACGTTGTAAATCAATTCTCTTATTGTTTTTGTAATTTTACAGAAATTTGTTGGCAATGTAATACATTGTGTTGATTCATCTATTTCCAATTTTCTATTCCCAATATCCAACAATTATTTTGCGAAATGTTCAGCGGATGTGTCATATTGTAGTTCTACACGCATGCTGGCCTTGAAAGCCAATTTCTACACGTGTCGCCATAAAACTGATGATTTGAGTCATGCATTTAATTCATCAACAGCTGTTGAACGTGGTATAACTGATAGGGTTTGTCAAAAATCACCAGACAATAAAATAAGTGCGCTACCAAAAACCACTATTTATTTCCTCTCAAATCTTTTAGTGCATAGTGTAGTGCTTACAATGCCTTTTTGTGCGCCATAGTACATTCGTCTCATATTATGAGTTGGCATGATTGAAGTTTTTCACCCATTCCGATTTTTTTTTTGATATTGCATGTTAGTGTCTCAGTGATTTGCATTAAAATGCAATTTCAGTGCTGAATGACAACCATCCAAAAATGTTCACACCAAAGACACGCGAACTGACGCTAAACTATATCAAATACAGATATTTGCTAAATAGAGAAAAGTCACCAGAAAAGGCGATAATTCTTAGAAAATGCGCCACAGAGAATCCTAAAAATAGCCAATCAACGGGTCCAAATTTCACTTTTCGCGACCGATGATTTGCCATGAAACTGACAGCCGTGGCATACAGATCGCTTTATTCGGCAACATTTTTCATTGTAAAATGGCTGCACTCTGGGGTGGGCTGGAGGAAGCTCAGAGGGGTTCGCGCAAGCCCTTTGTGAAATTTTGCTAAGGTCGGCCAGCCCCTTGTTAATTTAAGAGAAAACAATATTCTCAAATCAAATGAGTACATAACTGCAATTTCTGACTTTAATACATTATTTATGACAGCATCAGTATACACAGTATTACATTTTCGGCCATTCACATTGATGAGTTTACAGTAAATTGCGTATTGGTACATATTGTAAATGTATTAAGTAAAAATCGATTGCTTATTTAAGTGGTCCATCAGAGTGATAAAAAACTCACTGCTTCCTAGAATACCGAGAATTGCTTTGATATAAAGCGAGCCCTTTGTAAACGCATTGGCAGCCTACCACTGGCTGTACTAATTTAGAAAACTTTGAGGGCGTCCGCACAACAAATCATCAAAGTTTTATTGCAATCGGATAAACGGTATAGAAACAGGAACACATAAAGGAAAAACTACCAAATTACCGTATTGGCAGCCCATCGTTGTATGTTTTGATTCAAAAACCTTTGCTGGTGTCCGCAAAACAACTCACCAAAGCTTTATCGCAATCAGATGAACGGTATAGGAACGAATACAGAACAAACAAAGAAATTAACGTTTTGAAAGCCCACCGCTGGCTATACTTATTCAGATACCGTTGCGGGTGTTTGCACAACAACTCACCAAAGTTTTATCGCAATCGGATGAACGGTATAGGAACAGGAACGCATAAGGGACAAACTAACAAATTAACGTATTGGCAGCCCACCGCTGATTCATATAAATTCGCGAGCGTCCGCACAACGGCTCGCCAAAGTTTTATCGCAGTCCGATGAATGGTATAAGATTGCATACGGAAAAAAACAAACAAATTAACGCATTGGAAGCCCACCGCTGATTTATATACATTCAAGGGCGTCCGCACAACAACTCAACAAAATTTTATCGCAATTGGATGAACGGTATAGGAACGCATACCAGACAAACAAACAAATTAGCGTATTGGCAGCCCACCGCTGATTCATAAACCTATTCTGGCGTCCGCATAACAACTCCCCAAAAAAATTATCGCAACCGGATGAGCGGTATAGGAGCGCATAGGTAACAAACATACAAACATTCATTTTTATATATATAGATATATTTAAAGCCGCCCGCGAACTTGAACTGAAGTCACTTAAACTGAACTTTCGGCTCATCTGTGCACTTGGGCGCATAAAGATGCCGAAGGGCGAAACCCGGGTCAAAATTTGTGTGAATGTACATAATTTGAACGATTCAAATTTAATACTGAAATTCCATCAAGCACCTTCAGTCGAAATCTTAAATCATGTAATTTTAAGTGGAAACGAGTTTTAAAATTGATAAAAAATTAGATTGTTTATATTTATGTATAAGATCACTTTTAAGGTGTTCACTGTCAATACTTGGTGGAATGGCATTATAATAAAAATAATAAAACATTTTTAGTACTTTTTCCACATAAAATTTATTAGATCAGGACCGGTTTCGCTCATCGCGAGCATTATCAACTGATAAGAAAAATACATAAACAGTGATATTTATACAAATTTAAATTGAAATAAAAAGGTGTAAGCAACTATTAACAATTTAAAGGATTAACAAATTACATTATAATTACACAAGATTAAAATGCTTAACACCCATAACAATTAAAAAATCATCATCAAAGAATAATAAATCTAAGTAGCAAACGTTGTCAATTATGAACACAATTAAAATTTGGGAAATATTGGGAAATATTACTTTGCTTAAATATTTCCCAAATTTTAATTGTGTTCATAATTGACAACGTTTGCTACTTAGATTTATTATTCTTTGATGATGATTTTTTAATTGTTATGGGTGTTAAGCATTTTAATCTTGTGTAATTATAATGTAATTTGTTAATCCTTTAAATTGTTAATAGTTGCTTACACCTTTTTATTTCAATTTAAATTTGTATAAATATCACTGTTTATGTATTTTTCTTATCAGTTGATAATGCTCGCGATGAGCGAAACCGGTCCTGATCTAATAAATTTTATGTGGAAAAAGTACTAAAAATGTTTTATTATTTTTATTATGTATAAGATATACATAAATATAAACTAGATTGAAGTGTAAATGAGTTTATAACAAATATATATTGCTGTATATCCCATCTATATAATTGTTTTTTTTTTCATTTGGAAAATTAATTGCCATACAGTAACCGTCAATCAAAAACAAACGTTACCGACTATGAACACAGTTTTGGAAGTGTTATTTATTTGCAATAATTGATCATAATGAATAGGTTCGTTATGAGCAGATGTTTTTTTATGAACTTAATTCAATAAAAAATGCTTATTATGATTTGACGGCAAATTCTTGACCAAGATATTTTATTGTTTTATTCATATACATATTATGTTACACGTAATAAAAGGCCATTTTAACAAATTCATTCGCCATAATTACTATGTTTTTTTTCAATACGAGTTATAATAATTCTTTTTGAATTGGTGGCCTTTGGGCTATAGTTTTTTTACGTATGGCAATTGATTTTAATATTACAAAAATGGTATAATTTTAGCATTAACCCCTAATGAGAAAATCGTAATTTTATCGAACATTTATCAAAAAGTCGGCAAATAAAGCTGCGTTACTACTTGTTATAAATATCAGTAAATGCAATTATAGAGAAGTTTTTGAGCTTATTACGATACCTTTATTGTGGTATTTTCATTGGAACTATATACATTTTCATTAATTGATATATTAATTCTATAACAAAATGACGGCAAAAAAATAAACGGGGACATCCCTTAATAAAAACACAATAATCCTTTGTACTTCATTCCACTTTATTTAATATTTCAGGACCGGTTTCGCTCATTGCGAGCATTGTCAGCGAATGCTCGCAATGAGCGAAACCGGTCCTGACATATTAAATAAAGTGGAATGAAGTACAAAGGATTATTGTGTTTTTATTAATATAATGCCTTTCCACCAAGTATTGACAGTGAACACCCTAAAAAGGGACATCCCTGTTTGAGCAGGACAAGAGTGATTACCTCTTTACATGTTTTGGCTCTATTTTTCTACCACTAAAATATTGAGCAATTGAGCAATTGAGTAACAAGTAGTTCTTGTAGAAAAACTTCTATAAATTCAATTTAAAATTTCGACTGAAGGTGCTTGGTGATTTCAATATTAAATTTTAATCGTTAAAATTATGTCAGTTCAAATTCATTCGTGCACTTGAACGCCGGAAGATGCCGGAAGGCGAATCCCGGGTTCTTAGTGACAAAACTTGTGTGAATGTAAATAATTTGAACGATTCAAATATTCTATTAATTCCTTTAGAAGTCTATTTCCTTCACATCGGATGCAGGCATGTTTGTATAAAAAACTTATTAGTAATTTTATCAATATTTGTTTATTAAAAATAATGATACTGTTACTTTACTTGCATACCCTTGAATAATAACTACAAAATGAAGTGATTTACTGGTGTGTGAGAATTTCACAATATTGCGCATCCTTAGAAAAACCTTGATTTAAATTAATGTGGTTATTTATTCAATAATTTTATATTTTAAAATGTATTTCTAAATCGAACACGAATCAGTTATTACTGGCGATTTATATTTACTTTCAATAAAAACGTGAATACTTTATCCAAGAAACTATCTAAAAGGAGTTAACTTTGTAAATAAAACAGTGGTTTGGTTTTTAAAAACATACCACGTCTATTCAATTATTTATTTTTAATAATAACGTCATTTTCAAAGAATATTAATCGAGAAAGGTGGTAATACGCTTTTGATTTTAAAGTTCTTTTCATTTTGCAGTATGACCAGTAAAATAATCTTATATTATATAAAAAAAGATTAAAGATCTACTGGATAAAAAAATCGATACAGTATTTTGTATTGACTGGTGTACTATTGATTTTATTATTTATCCTAAAATAATACTGATTTTGAATCATACAAAATAAATTTCGCATCAAAATAATATGAAAAAGTATTGAAGCCACTTAAGTTGATGCTTAAAACTCTCTTGCGGTGTACATGTGCTAAGGCTACAATGATTCCTCGTTTATATTATATCATCGCTGAAGTTTGAAATTTCTAATTTTACTTATTCAATTCTTATTCTTATCTCTGATTCAAGCGATTTGCGGCTTTTTTCCAAATGCATTATAATTTACCATTCTAAGAATATGAGAGAACTCAACAAAATATAATTCAAACAGTCAATTTATCAATGTATCTCTAACTTTTTCTAAAAGGTAAAATTTTAGACTACTAGCGTCGATATAAGTCATTTGGTGTATATAATATTCTATTACAAAATACACTCGGCCAAACACATTCAAACTTTCAGATAAAATACAATCTTAGTAGGTGAGGTGCCAATTAAATGTATTAATGCAATTAAAAAACATATCAACACCTTACCAAGGAATAAAGTAATTAAAGAATAGAAAAATACTAATTATCTAAAACAATAGCTATTTATCTTGTCATTATTTCAAGATTTGACATAATTTTTGATTAAGCTGTGTAGTTTTTTTGTCCTCAAAAGTTTCCCATGTTTTTTTTACCAAGACAGTAATTATCCGTAATGAACCCTACCGTGACGTTTTAAATCTTCAACGGAAGTTGTATGGCTAGTTAGCGCACAATGCGTGCTTTAAATCACAGCAATTTTTTTCATATGACTTCGTGACTTATCAAAAAATAACCCAAGGTTACAATATAGTGATTAATATTTTTATGTTATTTAACAACAGACAAGTTGCATCACAACTCGTTTTAACAAATTTAGCAAAAGAAGTGCCTACTTATTGTTAAAATGATTGGATCGCAAAAAGTCACTGCTTGGCCTTTTATATTCTGTATTATAATATCGGTATACTGATTTTATTATATTATACAGCCTTTAAGGTATAGTATGTATTTATTTTCTTTTTAAAAAAAATATTACTTCCACAGTAAAACGTAACATATTGTAATATTTTTTTCAGATTTTTTTATCACATGTAAATTATCAGTACCCGTTCAAAAATAGCCGCTAAATATTACAATATATCACATGCCATTTAGAAGAGGTTGAAATTTGCAGTAACGATAAGATTATCAAAGTCATTTAAATGGGAAACGCATACATAAATAAATTCAGAAAAGCGTTTTTTATTTAAAATTAAATATCGTTGCTAAATCTTATGTTAAAACTTAAATTATACAATATAACATTAAGGCAGGCTTTTTCTTTGCTTTCATCATATTTATTTAAAAATTGCAGATGGATGGGAGAACAGTCAGTCTATCATTTAAATATTAGAGAAGAACAGTGAGGAAGTTTTACTTACTATCGGTATAAGAACCACAAAATTGATTTATTTATTACAATTAATAATCATTCCGTTTTATAAAACATAAATAAAAACATGCACTTAAGCAATGCTCTTAATCGATTATGTTGAATAAAGCTTGGACATAACTTGGCTCATTAGAGGTGAATTGAGCCAAGTGGTATGTTAGATACGTTGTAATATTCTACACGTATCGTAAAAGTGAAGTCACCTCTCTTAATATACATTACAATAGTGTTAAAATTCCAAAAAAAAAGTTTTACCATTTTACTAGTTTGCTCACTTCACTACTCGAGGGTACATTAATGATACATGCTACTGTTATGAAATCAAATAAAAACTATCGTAATGGACATGTATTACAATTTATTGTTTAATTAAAAAAAAACTTAATTAGTTTACTGTTATTTAGTTTGATACATTTAATTGACCCAATAAGATAAAGTAAATCAAATTAAGTTTTTGATTTCTGTTTGTTTTTTTAATCAATTTAATTGCAATATTATTACGATTAATAATCACCTTGTTGAAATTAATAAAATATTAAAAACACCCATAAATCATTTTTACAGTGCCTATCAAAATACTGGCATTATTGAACTGGTAAGGTTTGATATGTCATACAAAACGTTGCAGAAACTTGATTTAGATAATGTCAATCATAAAATCATAAAAAAGTAATTACTTCAAATCAAAAATTTCAACGCCTGCTTGGTCTTGAAAGCGTGTCGTGGTTACGAAGAAAAAACTTATAGTCGAATAACTCAGGCGTTATGATTTATGTCTACAACAAACGATACACCTGTCAAATCTTTATGAAATATTTTAATTTGTGGGCAAGCAGATAAACTAAAGCATTTTTTACAGATATGTATATTATTAATTGTTACACTGGCCTTGTTTGCGGAAACAAAAGCGAAAGATTAATTCTTAAAATTGATTTGTAATACTTCCTTGAACTGAAATTCTAGGTAGATTTTATTTTTATATTAGATAAACTATTTATGTTTGATTTATAATTTTTCGGCGGTTCTTTATCTTAAATTCAACAGTGTAACCAAAGTTTTTTTTGCATTATTATATGTGTTATAAAATATATTGATACGTTACAAAGAATGAACTTAATTTTCGGTTGCCAAGCAAATCTAAGATATTTGTTCATTTCAATGAAGCTAGCGTATCAATGGTATATTATACAGTTTAACGACACATTTTTAAAAAATAAATGCTTCTTTATTAAAATTATGAATTATACACAACCTTAAGGTGCACAGAGGCTTCTAAGCTGGTGTTTAATTGACATAATCTAATAGTAATTAAATAAATTGTTTAGGAAGAATCTTTATTTCAGTCTTTTTTCTTGGTTTTAATTTTTTACAAGTTCATCTTTTTCAAAACATAAAAGGTAAATTTAGATACTAATTCGCCATTTGCAACTTGCACACTTTTGATAAAACGTGTATCAAATTTGATACATTGTGATTATCTTAAAAAACCTGTTTTGAAAAAAACTGTGGGTTACGTCCTTTTTCCTTTCCACAATCGATATTATAATTTATCCAATCAAGATCCAAATAATATTCTTCTTATTTAGATTTTTTTATTAAAATCAAGACAAGTATCTGGTTCACACGAAAAATAAGCAATAAAATCTATAAAGAAAACCTGGAGGTTTAAATAAAAAAATATTTCATGTCCGTAAAAGTTTATTCAAATATAATAAGAGTGATATGGTTATCACAAATCACAACGATGATTTTATTTTAGAAAAAGTGGCTATACTATCTGATTTCAAGTTTTCATCATGATAATAAACTTTCTTCTAACCAAAATAGTTTTATGTATAAAAACTAACGCGGTAAATGGTAAATGTTTTTGTGCGCGATTAAAATAAGTTAACTTTAGTGAGCACGTCAGTGAGTGCTTAATTAAAAACTTTGATTAAGCCAACAGTATTTTGTGTAAAATATAATAATTTATCCACAGACAAATTCCATAAGACTTACTTAACAAAGTTAATAGCTTTTCCGGGGTTGCAACATCGTTAGAGTTATTATGTTTGAGGAACTAAATACATTGCTATTTACACTTAATTATTTTTTTGCTTAATAATACAGATCTTTTAAAGCAGAGTCGGAATAAAAAAAAAAAATATACCTAAACTTATTTTTAAATTCATGTCGTTTATTTACCATACGAATCTATCTATGATATACAGTCTAATTTGGTTGTTACGAAGAAGGTGGGGCCGACTGAATTTTCTCGTTATAAGCATTACTCGTTATATCAGAGAATATGTATTTTTAAATTTTTACATGCATACACATCAAATGAAGTATCTGGAGTGGTCATATAACATAAAAAGTCGCAATTCAAACATAAATACACAATTAGAATTTATTTTCACACTCGTTAAGCACATATAACATTTTTCTGTCAATCCACTTTTCTTATACAATTTGAAATTAATAAAAACACAATATTCTTTTGCATGCTTTCGATGGTTTCGGAGGTAACTTTGTGGGAGTTCATTTTAATAGAAAATTTAAATTAACTTTGATTATTATTATTGAGTAAGTCTGAAGATGTCTCTGAAAGAAACGAAACACGTGTCACAGTTAATATTCCTTTGTGCTTTATTCCACTTTATTTAATAGATGAAGATCGTTTTCGCTCATTGCGAGCATTGTCAACTGATTCAACCGAAACCGGTCTTGACCTATCAAATAAAGTGGAATAAAATACAAAGGAATATTGTGTTTTTATTAATATAATGCCTTTTCACCAAGTATTGAAAGTGAATACCCTAGAAGTGGTCAATTTAAAATTGATGCTTGATTAATTGTTTTCAATCTAGTATACCTGAGAAGTAGCTCTTTATTAATGTATGGAAAAACTATAAACTACGATCAACGAATGTTTTCTCATTACATCCGAAATCTCACTATTTCCGTGATCGTAATAACCGAGTTTGATTATATATTATAAGTAACATAATATATACACTTTTGTGTAACTTATCCTTATTTTGAAAGTATTAATTCTCGCTTAGATCGATAACGAATGTATTATTAAATTAAACAAAGTTGTAACTTCAAATCTAAATATATTCTGTATTATTGAAGAAGAAAGCCAATTTCGTACAAATATAAAACTCCTTTCTCTTCGAAGTCTGACCTTTCAAGTCTTCTCGTAAAAAAATACACTCTCACATATGTACATATTAAAATGATATTATAATATGTGACGTAATAAATAACGAAGCGATTTTTATCAGATACATTTTTGTCGTAGAAATTTTCTGTTGTAAACACAGACATTTTATTTCCGCATGTTTACCCTTTTATTTCTTTTAAATGAATTTATCTCGATAGCTCTCTGGTTATGTCACATCAAAGAATTAAATCGGACAAATTATTACGGTTGACAGTATTACAAATGTTAATAAAGCAATATCTTTATTTTCCACAAGAGCAATTTAGTTAAATGTACAATAAAAAGTCAAAAACAGACATTTTGTTTCGAGAAATTATTTTTTTTTGTTAAATTTACATAAAAAAAACAGGCATGGTCGGAATGTTAAATTAATATTGTTTTCTCTTTACAACCTTAAATACAATGTCTTATGCAAGGAATGAAAAAAATGTTATTAAGTATAATCGTGGAGTTGGTAAACCAATTAAATAATATTTTACATATTTGTTTTTGATGTGAAAATTTTCAATTTATTGAAAATTCTTGAACAAAATAAACTTGTGCTTCAATTTTTTATACAATAAGTTAGAGTTGAAACTTCACATGTAAAAAAACATAAATATTAAAAATGCAATAAAAAAAATCTTCATTTTTACTCTCTCAATTTTATTATACCCGATATAGAAATAAAGAGGTAAACCTCTTTGTTATCGTCATTGTACTTCTAAAAAAATATGATTTTATAACTATTTTTTTTTGACTGAAGATTCTTGATTGATTCTCCATATACAATTTTAATAACTGACTGAACTGTCTGAAATGCGAAATCCAGATCGTTACAGAGAAAACGTGTGGAAATGTATAAAAATAACGATTCAAATTTGATGATATTGTTCTTAAATTTAAATCGTTCAAATTATTTACATTCAAATAAGTTTTGCCCCTAACAACCCGGGTTTCGCCATTCGTCATCTTTAGGCGTTCAAGTGCGCGGATTAACTTGAACTGACGCTTAGTAAATGAATGTATCGTATTTAAATAAGAAATAAATGTATTACTAAGCTTTAAGCCATTGCTGGCGAAAAGGATTAACACATGGGAATGCCTAAAAATTTGAATGGTTGATAATTTTAATTATTTTAATAAGCGAGCTGACGCTTGAAGATGTTGAAAAGGGAAACCCAGATCGTTAGAGACAAAAATAGTGTGAATGTACATAATTTGAACGATTCAAATTTAATATTGAAATTCCACCAAGCATCTTCAGTCTAAATCTTAAATTATATCGATATTGTTAATAGATCTTTAATTCATTTTCAAAACGAATAACTTACTAAGAATTAAATTAAAAAAAAACAGTAAAAAGCTTACAACAATTCTCAGTAAATAAAAATCATTTAGAATAATTTCATGTGTCACAAAAAACCTTTATTTACCAAACAATAACCATTCAAAAACCTTTCCCCGCAGTAGTTTTATATAATAATGTATTAATATTTATGTAGCTTAATGACATCTTATAAGACAAATTATTTACAGCATATCCGTTACCGTAAAGACAATAGACAATAAAATTGCTTTGCGTTTTTGATTCAATGTGGGTAATATTACTGCAACCGAAATCATAAAATATTTTATTGTTGAACACGAATGCAGCCGCAAACTTATCTTTACAACTAAAAGATACATCATTAAGTCCTTCTAGGTCAAGATTAAAGATAATGAACAGTGTAATAAATAATATCGTACTAGCCTTTATAAATTATCATTGCGTTATCAACTGCATAAATGGGAATCTAAAATGCGTATTATATCATTGCAGATTAATCGTATTATTTTGAATATTATGTAGGTAGAGTAGAGTTCATTTGCATACCAGCAGACCTATGATTTGCATATTTAAACTAGATTAAAATACATGATAATAATGTATACTTATCGAAGTATGAACATTGAATTTATCTCTCAACTTCTTTGAAACTTGGTATGCCTCCATAAATTAATATTTTTAGTTAACATTAGTTAATAATAAAGTTTAACGATGTTGGCTTCTAGCATATTGTCTCTGCTCCCATTTGCGAGTTTTTATAAACTTTCAATATCAATATATTTTATATTTTATTCTCATCGGGTCAATCATAAAAATACATGGAAATTAATACGTTTTTAAAAGAGGTTAAATGTAAGCTAATCTGCGTCCCATGGTTAGAAGTAGGTTAAGCGAAAAGAGTTGAAAATATCATGGTCACCCATAATCTACAGTTAATATTTATTGAACTTGTAATATATATGTCATACTTTGTTTATTCGCATGGAATTGCATAAATAAAGCATTCTTTCTTTGTAGTAAGCCATACAAATTGACAAGTCGGTTATCTTGAAAATAATTGTTATCACTTGAACTCCTTTTTATCATAAAAAGTAGTGTGGGTAGTAAAAAGCGTGATACTAAAAGATTCATAAATTTATTTTGTGGAACTTGATGGATTGCTTTGTTTTATCCTGTTGAACATAAATCTTTATTTCAGTTGTTTGATTTAAAAAAAATGCAAACATATTGTAAAATTGATGTATTTGAAGCTAAAAAGAACACGTCACTGTGTTAACACCATGTGAAATATTTTCATCATAAATTTATTCAACACCTTATTCTACTTAACATACCAAAAAATGTTATGTCTGTGGTGTCAAATATCCTTTCCACCCATCTAAAAAAACTAGTGTTGTACTTACTCCGCTTGTATCATCTTCAAAAAAAAGAGGTAGAGATAAGCTCAATCAGCGGTCTATATGTTGTTAACCGTTAGCAGAAACAGTTAAAAAATACAATAATGGAAACACTTGTTTGTCAATAAAACAGAATACATCGAAAAAACCTATATCGAGTATCCGAAAACGTCATAATAACGGTCTTGGCATGATTAACATAAAACTAAATACGGATGTTTTACAATAAATGCAAAACAAAAAATCCTCCCCCGTAAATCAGCTGGTAACTATTTTGAACGCATGTAATCTGGAATCAATGTCTTGTCAGCTGTTTTGAATAAGCGGCGCAGCCCACACGAAGAAATTTAATTCTCGTGGCTGCGAGATCGCTGACCGTTGATCAAGTCGGCACCGTCTTGCTCTTGACCGGCGAAACGAATGGCCAAGTTGGCATACGATTTGTATGAATCCAGCGAACGCGGCCCAACGTCAATGTCTTGGCCGAAGCGAATATTGCGCTCCCAGCCGACATAGACAGCGGGTTTTTTGCGAGATATCGGGAGACCCACGTGAAACATGAAATGAATATTATTATTTTTTGAAAATATTGATTGCTTCTATTTAAATATTATAAATATTTTTAAAATTTATTATAAATATTTTTTTAAATATATCACTAATACGAGATTATTTATTAAATTTAAAAAAAATGATTTATTTATAAAAAAGAGCTACTTTATAACGTTGCCAAATATTTTATAATATGAATAGGTTATTCAACTATTTCGAATGATAGTCTATTCTAGGGGTGGGGAACCTTTTCATTTATAAATGCGCAACATTAATTTTTCTGATTCAGCATATGGCCGTAGTAAAGAAAACAATGACACTGCCCCTCTTTTTTTCGACTGTCAAACATATAATGGGTTGATGAAGCTCTTTTTCCAAACGATTGCGTAGAATTTTTTGATCAAAGTGAATATTTTGATCAAGTCAAAAGGCCGCATAAGAGTAGCCAGAAGGCCGCATGTTCCCCTCCACTGGTTTATGAAGTTGATTTGAGCTCGGCGTAGGCTACAAATTGATGAACCAAATTGAATTCAATAGTCATACTCAATTTACAGTTGACAGATCAGCATAAATTACGTGGCAATTGTCGCGAAGACTCGAGAACATTCAATAAAAAGCAATTACTCGTACTGGGTTGATGGGTTGGTCGAAAATGAAAATATTACTATTTTATTTAATATTATATACTCACTTTTATGAAGTAAAAATATCGTCGGCTTAAACCATAAAAATTGTCACTTTAATATCTAAAGATACCGAAAAGACAAACTCAGGTCGTAAATGACGAAGTTTATGGTAAAGCATTTGAATGGATCAAATTTTAGATGAAATTTTTACCAAGTATCTGTAGTCGATATCATAAACTGTTTTATATTAAGTTTTTTTAAAATTTTATCTCTACTATAGTATATATACGATTTGAATTATATGTATAATTTTCTTACTAAAAGTGTATTTTTTTTGCTATGCCCATTCATCGTGAATACTGCATTTGTATTTGAATAAACATTCTTTTTTTGAAAATACGATACAAAATTTAAGCCAATAATAAAAGCTATCTATAATCAGTACTTACAGTTATTCAGCGATTACAATATGTCATTCGAACTGGTCTGAAACAGAATAAAAAACAAATAAATATTTTAAGCTTCAAATTAACAACATCGTAAAAAATATGTCTTCAGTTAAATATTTTGTATTAATAAATTAAATATAAAATGTAAATTCTTTTCAGGTCTCCCGATACTTCAATCCGAAGTTGTTCGTTTTTTGATAGAAACCAGTTTGTCTGTTATGCAGAAAGCCTCCGGCGGTGGCATTACACCTTAATCCAGCGCAATGTTTATTTTCATATTTTTTTTTCTTCTTCATTTTGTTTCGAGAATTGAATCAGTATATGAGAAACGGCACGTTCCGGAAAAAAAATGTTGGTTTTTAGCGAAATATGCCAATTTTAAAAAATATGTTAAAAAGTATTTTAATAAACTATATATATCCATAATGATGTAAATGAAAAAGATATACATAAAGCATTCTGATGGTGACAAAAAATAATAATATGTCTTTGATATCCTCCGAATTTTAATATAGTTTCAGATTGGGATTATAATTGTTTTGATGAGAAGCTTTGTCGTTATAAAACTACACACTGTTTTCTAGATATCACTTTTGTTTTTACAATGAATGCATTTTGTCGAAACTACTTAACGGTTGAGAATCGTGGCACACAATAAAGAATCTTCACGTCTTGCCGTGTACAGTGCTGATAAAACGCCTACTGTAGTCTAGTTGGATAGAGCTTGCTCTACCAACCAAGTGGGTCTGGGCTTAATTCCCGATAAGGTCAATGTCAAATTTATATATTTTTTAATTTAAATTTGAGATCTAAGACGTGCGTTTTGTGATGTCAATTTATCTCGAGTGACTTACAATAAAATTCTTATCGAGTTTTTCTCGTATGATCTTTCAACTTCAAAATATTTGGCGCATTGTATTGCCGAATATTTTTTTTAAATAAAAAAAAAAACATTTTTCGGAGGAGACTTAATAATAATAAAGATATGATGATGTGATTTATTGAGCATTTTGAAATAAGAGACCAACCAATACAACTCCATGTATCTATTGAAAAAAATATAAATCATTTTTTGTCATTTTTATAATTTACAAATATACTGTTTACAGTTCTTGGACTAACACCTTCTCTACGTGCAGTGATGTAATTATTCATATACCGGTTTGATTGTAGACTTCAAACGGGAGCTATTGCGTTCAATTGCGGTCGTCGAAGCGTGTTTTTAGGATTCAGAAATCAAAAGTCATCCGCCTTTGTAAGACTCTTCAACCACATTTAAAACAGCTTAATGACCTACATTTTTCAGTTCGTTTGAGCTGGCATCTACAGTTTATCGAATCCGATACGCAAAATTGCTTGACAGGAGAGCATTAAATTCGATTTTATTGACTAACGAGATACATTTTTTTATATGAATCAAAAGGAAGACAGTGGCTTAACGTTTTCGAAAAGCAATAAAAAAAAAACACTCTTACTTTATTGCATGGTTGTTCCCATTCGCATGAACGTTATCTTTTACCATATCATTATTATTAAGCTATTTTTTATTCAAAATTATCAATATATCTTTTGAAAAACGTATGAGAACGACAAAATTCAGAAAAAAAACTGTCCATCAACCATTCGTCTAACAATTTTGTAGAAAACAAATAAGCATCATAAAATTTTATAAATATCACAATAATAATTACATGTAGCATAGCTACAGACATAAAAACAATATTGATATTTGCATTGTATATTTTTACAACTTGCAAACTTCTCAAATTCATCTGGTTTTTTTAATTTTGAATTTATCTATTCGATTTTAAAATCGAGATACGAAGAAGGAAGAGTTTAGAAAAAAGTAACGTATTTTTTGGGCAACAATAAATATTGTCATCAATCGACAATGTTCACAAAGATTCAAACTGGTGGAAATTCCTATTTTTATTTCAAAGTATGTATCCGAATATGTTCGCTCATGACGAGCATTATCAATAATGAAATGAGTATTTGAATATAATACCTTTCCACCAAGTATTGACAGTGAACACCCTGAAAGTGATTAATGTGGAATTAGTGCACAAATTCCTTTATCTTATTAATATAATATAATCTCTTTCCACCAAGAATTGACAGTGTAAGAAGCACTTTAAGCCTTAAAAGTGAACAATAAACTTGTGTGATTTGAGTGTTTCTTTTGTTTTATTGATATGATTTATGTTTTTTAGTAAAGATACGAAAGAGAATATTGCACTGTTAATACAATACGGGCGTATCTCAATTTAAACAGTTATAAGATATCATAGTTTTACCAAAATTTTCATCTTTAAAGAATAAGATTGTTGAAAATAATATTAAATTTGTATACATTATTTTCAAGAATCGATCAATCTTTCAGTAAAACTACGATATCTCATAGCTGCCACATCTCGCTATACCCGCATGTTATTAGGTATGCAATTTGGAGTCTTAATGGCGGATTTGCTAAGCAGTTAATTAAGCCATGAGGTGTTTCCGTCATATGGTTTTGTAAATTATTATAGAAGAGACGTTTGGCAGTATCAAATTCAATATTTTAAATGTTACATTAGAATTATTAACTACGAGTTCGTTCTTCTGGCGGTTCGTACATTTAGGTTTTATATTACAGTCATCATTAAAAAAATGTCCACAAAACCAAAATTTCATGATTGCGGTCCACACTCGTGTGTTGACGATACTGATGGTAAACTGGTTTTAATATTTTCTTCGTCACACGTCACAAGGATCAATGATTCCTATACAATGTTAATATGGAAATTTGTTCCTTTTATCTTCATCGTATTTCATTTTATAAATTCAACGTTCCCCCATGAAAAAAAGGACTGGTATAAATGGCTTTTGCTTTAATATTTGTTTTTTCTGCGTCTCATTTTCAATATCAAGATGAGAATGAAAAGATAGTCAAAATTTATAAACATCAATGCGTATGAATGAACATTAAAATGAAGTTTACAATCCGATATCAAAAATTGATTATGCTTAAAAAAAATCGTCACCACTAAGCCACGACAACTAAAGTCTTGATAAATTGAGGATTGTGAAGATGTAAAGTAAAGACCCAATTTTAAGTAACTTGTGTATATTAAATGTATTACTTGAGTCAAATAGGTTTATAGCCAAAATGACTTTTCATTAATTACTTTCACGGTGAACTTTGTATGTGCTTAGAGTACGTATTATTTTATATAAGTGGAACCTCTCATAACGAGTTTAATTCGTTCTAGAATCTTACTCGTTATGTGAAACACTCGTTAAGTGAAACAATTGTTTCCTTATAAAACAATGTAAAATAAAATAATGCTTTCCATACCGAAAAAAAAACATTTTTTTATATGTTTAACGTATGTGTATTCAAATAAAATTACATACTTATAAATTGTTAAGGAGCTTAATAACCTGGAATACTTTTTAGATTTGCAAAAAAACAAAAAAAAAATCGACTTGTTTATTATTTATGACAAATGAATAATTCTTTGTTAGTAGAAAGCTTTTGAAATTTGTTTTTGCCGACGCTTTAAAATTTGGTGAAAATGTGACAGCATTATTATTGAATACATTTGTAAAACGCATTGCCGCCTCCTTATTAAAGTGACGCTTTTCAATGTACGATGCAAAAGTTTCCAATGTTGTGCGCCAGAAGATTATTACTCTGCTACTTCCTCCTCCTCCACTAACAAACTCTCCTCCATTACTTTTTGCTGTGAAAAACAATGCAACTCCATAAGCTCTTTGGAGGTCAGCTCTTGATATTGGCCAAAGATACAACATCGTTGACTGTGGACTCCACAGATACTGTTTGAAACCACTCAAAATTCTACAACATTCATCATTCTACAACGCTATCTGGCTTAAGCTTTTTCCAAGCAGAACTGAGGGTCCTCTTGGTAACCCTTTCCCACGCCTTGTCAATCATCTTGAGGCAAGTAACGATGTGAAAGTGATCTTTCCAAAACTCTGCGTCACTCGTTATGCGAAATGTCGCTCGTTAGGGGAGCATTTATTTCACAATCTGTTTTGCGCGTTATGCAAATTACTCGTTATGAGAGGTTCCACTGTACTACATTTAAAGTTTTCTTCTGTCAATAACCTGCCTTTTCACCGCATTTCACTTTTGAGGAATTGACTAGGTAGTGGACGAAATGATAAAACGGCAACTTGTGAAGTTAAATATTTGACTAGCATCAAATATTGAATACGGTTCAATTTGCTTTGTTCAAACTCAGATATACTTTCATCTGTAGCTTCACAACTTCCATTTAATCAAGTTTCTATTTCCAGCGTAAAATTATCAAGTAAAGTTACTTTTCACTATTTCAGGTAGTAAAATTCATATTATAAATCGATGTTTTTTTAAGAATAAATAAGTAGTTTTTAGCGGGAAAGACAAATAGGAGTTTATATTTCATAATAAATAATCACTAAACATGTTTTTATTTACAACAAATATAGGTTTTTATTAATGGTGTAAAATCAGCGATCTTTCCTTCTAAATATTATGTGGGTAAAAAATACATATGAACAACTATTCTATCAACGAGTTTGTGTATATAATTAAAATAAATTAAAGCTTATATTTAAATCATTAAAAAAAACCGAGATCCGTAGTTATTTTCTCCAAATTCAGATAATATAATAAAAAAATTGATGTATTAGAGAAGTAATAATCCACTTACGACAAAAAAAAGTTGTTGAAAAACCTCAATGGTGTTTGCATTTTGTATTCAATATCCTCTTGCGATATGTATTAATTACTTGCCCTCATTATTCGATACTTTCGTTTCCTTAAATAATTTATGCCTATAAAATGTGTGTAAATAATTGCTTTTTTTTCAGTATACAAAAATGCCAACCTGTCACAAGAGAAAATAAAAGTAAATCCGCTGAAGCTTGCGATTGAACAAGGTCAATGACCGTGTAATATACTTAGTTGCCAAAGTTATACTAACACTTTAGTACGTGAAAGAATTAAGCAACACTTTTTCAAAAGCTTTATGATACTGTTCTTACACAAGAATAAATAAATACATGTTCCTTTTACGAATCTTTGTTAAGACGTTTATAACATTAGTTGTTTTAGCTTACAAAAGAAGATGATAAAAACGTGCCGTATTTATTTTGAACAATGTACGTACATATTCAATTTTGATAACATTTTGACAATTCATCAACTCTTAATGGATATGCATGATGAAACAAATCTTGTGGTTTTAATTAAAGCAAGAAAAAAACTATTTTATTGCAATTATAGTAAGAAGAAAATTCGAGCTGTCCAAATCTATGGTGCGGATTTTGAGGGGAATTCATTATAAGATGGTTATTTTTTGTATAGATTTTTTAAAACAAAACTACGTGCGTGTAATGTGCTTATGGTTAAATCTAAATTATTAACTAATTTATTTTAAAACACGTATGTACAGTGGCGACCGGCCAATGTGGCATTGGATCAATGCACCCCTTATACATGCAGGGGCGGTTATATTTCATGAAATAATATTCAAACATAACTTTTATACCATTCACTCATTTTAAATTCTTCTCGTATATATGAAGAATTAAAAATAATTTAATAATTTACAATAAATACATGAAAAATTTAAAATGAGTGAATGGTATAAATGTTATCTTTGAATATTATTTCATGAAATATAAACGCCCCTGTATGTGCAAAGGGTGCATTGATCCAATGCCACATTGACCGACCGCCACTGCATATATATCTGTATTATACTAATTAATTATATTTAATTAAGTAAGTTTTTTTTATAATGGTGTGAAGCCATAATATCTTCTGCCACCTAAATCATTTAATTATTGTATAACAATAAAACGATTATTGTTTAATTCTTATTAAAAAAAGTTCTTACCATGCACCGGTCAACGATTCGTTTCACAGTATAAAAAATATTTTTGTAATTAATATCTGTTCAAACACATGGGTGTTCGTCACTTCTAAATATTCCCTTCTGCCTTTCCAATCCTTAAATAACGGGCCATAGCGTGAGCGATTATTTAAATGACGTCGTAGCTTTATCATAACTTTTCTATTTCAACAAGAGAGCTTGAGCAGCTAAGTAACAAAAAGGTCTTTTAGAAAAAGTTGCGTTGAAATAACTGTACTACTTTGTAGACATGGATTAAAAAATCTAACTATACTCCACAATATTTAAATAAACAATTTGAGTATATGGACCGATTATGTAGACAGCATATTTGTGTAAGAATGTAGTCAATATGATGCTTAAAACCTAAGATGTATGTCACTTGATTAAAGATGTATTTCAAACCAATGATTGTGTTCTAGTTTTGTATTTAAATAATTCAATTTTAATTGAATTACGCCATTTATTTACGTACAGAATCAACGTGAAATGTTTAATACTTCACGGTTCTTGTATAACATCTTATTATATTACATATTATTCTTATGTATGATGCACGTCTACAAGCGTGCAAGTTTTTTTACAATTGAAATGACTAGCATTTTATCGTTTTGCACAAGGGAATGCTGCGATCAAAAAGAAAGTTTCAATTATAGCAAGTAAGCGGTTAAATGTATAGGTACATCCGCTCATTAACAGAGAAACTATAACTTTTTTCTCATCTCTGGTCACGCTATAAAAAGTTGTTTTGAGCATTCAATTATGAACACTGTAAATAAGATAACAATTGTTGAAAGAACTGTCTAAGTATTGCGTTTTGATGATGTCGTCATTGAAAAAACAATCGTATGGTATCTTAGACTTGTACAGTATGAAATATATATGCTGTGCTTTCTAAATGATCGTAAAAAAATATTTCTTCAAAGTTTTATGTTCATAAATGAATTTATAAATCAAGTATTTCAATAGGAAGTGTCAGTTGTAAAACATTTTATTTCGTAAGATTTTTCATCCAATTGTTTAATTTAATTAATGGACCTCATACACGTGCTATAGATTGATTTATATGTCAGTTAGAATTATATGTAATAGAATTATTATAATTTGTGTATATTATTGACTATAAAACAGTTATATAAACAAATATTTAATGACTGGTATCGTCTGGTGCCGCCTGTGTGGTCGATTGGTCAACGTTGTTGGCTTCGGCTACAGAGGGCCCGGGTTCAAATCCCGGTACGTACAGTTTTATAAATTGATTTTTCAATCGATTTATGATTTCTGTTCTAATGCATGGATGTATGTGATGTCTTGAATTCCCCCCTCTCACCCATCCTATCCTATGAACAGGGCTTATCGAGAGCGATTAGCTTACCACTAATCCTGTCCTAGCTCTATCCTTCTATCCCTACTCTCTTTGGAAAAAGAGAGGTTGAGCAACTGAGTAACAAGCAGTTTTCGTAGAAACACTTCTGTTGAGATAAACTCCATTAGGAGTCCATATGCTCAGCGTTGGGAGCGGACATGGTTAAAAAAAAAAAATAGATTTTTAATGTTACTTTTTTAGAATCAAATTAAAATTGTATCTGAAGTTATTAAATCTGAAGTTGTGCGTAAAAATAATATTTTTACATTCTTCATTGTTTTTTATAAAATGTGTATTTTTTTAAATGTACCATTTTTTTATTTAAACATGTTAAGTACATTATATGCATCACTTTTTGAGTGTTGAGTGTGATTGTCAATACTTGGTGGAAAGGCATATATGTATGTAAAGACTCCAACATAGTTATTTATAATATCTCATCAGATATTTTAATAAAAAGCTTTCTCAAAGCTTGACTATACATCAGACTTATCAAGTATTCAAGTTGCTGTAGAGACTATTATGTATATATTTACTTTAATTAAGTAAGGGTTGGACCGCTAACTACTACATAAGTTTTTTTAACATTGCTTAATGTTAAATAAAGTATTTCAATTTTTTATTATATTGATATTGTATGTGAAACTATTTTTTAATCAATACGTCCATCAAGTTGTACGCTTCCACCAGTAATCGATTATATCTGCAATAACTAAAAATATACTGATGTAAGATTTTATAATTGCTTCGTTATAAAAAATTTACTGAACCTTATATGGGTCGAAAAAAAAAGCAATTTCGTCGTTAAAAATATAATAAAACCACAATAATACGAGACCAGCAACGGTTGTAGAAAGTTTTCCTACTACAGGGTTTCCGATATTGAGCAAAATTCCGTAAATTTCAAATAAACTATTTTTTTCACGTTTTAAGCTAACATTTTTATTAGTTAACGGTGAATTATTGCTCTTATAGAATTATCTGTGAACGAATTATTGTATATATTTCTTAATAATTTTTGCAAGATATCCATAAATTTGTAAATTATGAAAGAAAAAAAAATGCTACAGTTAAGCAATACAATCCTGCGCTCAATGATTTCGAAAATTTCCGAACAGATTGTGAAATATCCTTTTATAATAAAGGCAATGAAATATTAAAATCGTTATCTTTTTATAAAACACACTAATGATTTCCAGTTTTTGATGTTGGTAAATAGAATCAAGAACCATTGCTTGCTACATTTTTTATAGATTATAATCAAAAATAAATTGAACAGCTTCTGTTACCAGCATACAAATTATAATTTATAAATCAAACGATTTATTTGATAAATTTTTACGATAACCACATTATAATATAATTAATCGTATTTGTTATGAGCCTCGACTTACTTTCTTCACCTATGCGTCTTGTATTTGAAATTATTTTCATATCAATATATCGGCTACAGTGCTTTTTATAGATGACTTAACACGTCGATAACTTTAGATAAGGTACATGTTAATAGCGGAAGAGAAACGGATGTTTAAATAGTCAATGCTCGTTTGCTTGTCGGATATATTCACAGAGTCAATTAACACATTCAGTACTTCATTAAAATAAATCAAACATTTTAAGCGACTGGTAAATATATGATTTGGACAAATAATTTACTGTTAATAATGTGAAATTTACTGATAAATTTAAGGTATGGTAACTCAACAAGGTTTGTGTTTCGATTACCTAATATTATGTACCTAACACTGTGTACTTCAAATTTACAGTTCGTCGATAAAAAAATAATTACTTCCCTCGTTCTGGCAAAAAATTCTAGTCAGAAATACTTGTGTTGAGTAAATTTGTATTCAAAATTTGCATTCTCAATTATTTTAATATGTGGTTTTTAGATATCGTAGAAATAATCAATTTAAATCTAAAATGGTTGTACGATTGTAATATATAATAGAAATGTATTTTTTTGATTAATTTCAATGTCAATTGATTTTTATGTTTTTGTGACAAAACCGGGATGTTAAATATTGTCTTTGTTCGGTTAATTGTATTTCCAATGTGGCAGCATGCATTTTCAAATGTCATTCTTTCGTCTGTTCGACAATTGTTTACCAAAATACGTAGCCATTAAAATATCGAATATTGTAGCATTATTATAGCTTTAAAATGAATGTTTATACTTTCTCACGTGAGAAACTTCAAAGCACATACACAATTTGCTTACAATGGATTACCCATATTATGAAATTTATAGGAAGTAATATGAAAAATTATCTTGTTTTCACATATAATGAATGTAATTTCAGAACTCTCCTATATGAAAATATGTTACGTGCTTATCAGAGTTCAATCTTTTATATTTTTTACATGTACCATACAAAAGAATTACAAATTATTGACTAATTACTTTTGCAATGTAAATAAAAAAATAAAAGAGAATAAAATAAAAAACTAAGTAAAACATAAAAAAATGGGCATTTAGAATTGGTAGAGTCAACTGAGTCAGACATGCAATGTTGTGAAACACCGTTAGAGCTCTTCCCGGTGGCATCCTCATTGGTAGGCTGGTTCTACACATTGGAAGAACAAAAAATTCATGTTCTCGATTAATCAATAAATGATCAGGAACATTAAGTTTCATATTTTCAAGAATGTTGTAATTCTCATTTTGGCCTCGTATAACCCGAAAGAAATATAAGGCCAGGTAAATTTCTCTAAGTCGAGCTAAAATGAGCAATTCATTGTTTGTTTTATTATTATACTCAATGTTGTATTGCGTAATGCAAGTGTGTTTGTTATTTTACGAGGAAGAAAAAACAATTCATAAATTTGTATAGATCTTTATAAATATCTGAATGCATGCAGCTATTATGAAATAGTGAAAATGTAAAATTAAGTGTATATTCATTTTAAATAACCGTACATTAGGTACTTTTTGCACTTCTATTAAATGTAGGCTAAATGATATTATATAACAATCGCATATTTTTTTACGAAAAATAAAATAAAAACGTAATATTTAAAGCACGCTAAGCTAGCTAAACTAGCACTTAATTAAGTTAATCTACTATGTTATAAATCAACAATTCTATATGTTTTTTTTTAATGTATCAGGCGCTCATAATCTAGAGTGGAAGTAATTAAACCAATGTACGACTATTTTAAAGACAGGAAGTTTTACTACACGTAAACCCGAATAAATATGATAGTTGAATGTACAAATAATAGGCATCCGTGACTGACCATTAATGCTTTGAATAATATCGCGAATGACTTTTCGTTTTTTAGATTGCTGATGACTTAGCAATTGCATAATTGAGTTTTTTATATTCTCCGATTGGTAGTTTACTTTGTAAGCATATTCTCTTTTTTTAAATATTGTTTATATCTGATACAAAACGTTGTATGATGTTCGATAAATTTGTGTTTAACTGTATAACACCATATAAAATAGTCAGAACTTTGCAATTTAATAGACAAACAAAAATGTGTCCTTCTGTCAAGGCTTTATTTATAGAAGATACAATATACATCGTTTTTAATATCGCTTTTGAAACCGTGACGTTAATTTGATACCAGAATCAAAATCATTATCTTTTCGGGATGAACTTTATAAAATAATTAATTTCATTTTGATAACCGCTAGATTTTGAATAATAATAACTAACAGCATTTATCGATTTCTGTTAAAAGGTGTTTGTGAGGTAAAAAAATTCCTCCTCACCCTTTTCGATCCTTAAATAACTGGGCATATCAAGAACGATAAGTTTAATAGTGGTAAACTTAACTGTACTGGCCTTATCCTTCTATCCCTACTACTCTCTTTGGAAAATAGAGATTAAGCGACTGAGAAACAAACAGTTTTCGTACAAAAACTTCTGTTGAGATACCTCTATTAGGAGGCCATAGTCTTCACATTGGAAGCGGACATGGATAAAAAAATAACACTCAAGGTATAAAAATTTAATTTATTATTTTGCTTGGGGGTCCATGGTCAGGTTTTTGCTTTGAAAGGGGTCCACGAGCATAATAAGTTTGAGAACCACTGATCTAAAAGGAAAATAGTAATACTAATTACTGCTTTGATTATAACCCAACTTTATAAATAATTAGATATGAAGGAGTGAATTTAAAGAGCTTGCTTTTCAACAATTTTACTGTTGACTTAAAAAATCAGTGTATCCACCGCAACCAGGTAGAACAAACATCCAACAGTATTGACACTTCATCCACAGTATCAACCGTTATTAAAATATTTCAGTGTCTTATCATGATTTCATGGTTTTTTTTCAATATTGCTTCATTTTACTCCATTTATTCAGTTCAAAAATAAAAATGATTAAAAAATGTCAGGAACCACTGTTTCTCAGGGTTTCACATTTTTATCAAATATACAAGATTGTTCCACTAATTATATACATTTTAATTTAAGATTTCGACTGAAGGTGCTTGGTGGAATTTCAATATTGAACTTTAATCGTACCTAATTTGAACGATTCAAATTTAATATATAAAAAAAAATTTGGTTACCATGTCCGCTCCCATGTGGAGCATATGGACCCATAATGGAGTTTATCTCAACATAAGTGTTTCAACGAGGACTGCTTGTTACTCAGTTCTTCAACCTCTCTTTTTCCAAAGAGAGTAGGAATAGAAAGATAGGGCTAGTGTTAAGTTCATCGCTCTCAATACGCGCCGTTCATAGGATAGGATGGGTGGAAGGAGGATATTTAAGACATCACATACATCCATGCCTATTAAATACAATCTTAAATATTCCAATATTTTATAAAACTAAAAAGATAACTATTCAATTGTGATGAAACGTTTGTTGGTCAATAGTATTCAGCACAGTGGAGTCCGATTATACTAAGTCTTTCGCAAAATTCAAAAGTTTGTATATGGAAAGTTCTAAGATGAATTTGTAAAGTTGAATTCATGTTTTATTCGCACACAAATGGAAGTAATTAAAGTTGGCATAGGTATCGCTATCTGAGAGGACAGGAAGCGCCGTGTCTCGAGACTCAAGAAGTGTCAGGTCTCAGGTGGAACAAAATAAATACCGGACCTGTTCGTTCGTCGACACACAAAACGAGCGCACGCGTATCATCTCTACGCTGATGATTCATCGCCAAATCTAATAACCATCAGGAATTTGCTCAAATTAAAAAAAGATGTGAAATAGCCATAAATTTTAAGGACTACTTTTACGCGCTTATCAGACACTATTAAATAAAACACTTTTGATGTAATATATTATATTAAAAAATTAAAACATATTTTTTTTTATTGACTTGGCATTTACTGGTATATTAATTTACGGGTATTTTAATAAGGTAAACATAGCAACGAATTTAATTCTACAGTTTTAATATTTATTATTTGATAGCTATTTCGGCTTTCGCCATCGTCAGAACTATGATAAAACTTACATTTTCTCAGCTATATATACTGGCTACGAAGAGATACTCAGTGCATCATGTTATTTGCTCTAACATCCTAATTCAATATTTTTTATAATAATTTCACAAATAAATATAATGGTTTTTCTCATCGCAAACATTTTCAGCTGAGATTTTAATCAGCTTTACGTGCTATTTATATAAGTGTATGAAAATATGTTTTATTTTCATGAATATCATACTATTTCATCAATAGTAATTGAACATGAACATTATTAAAATGATAAATGTGTATTCGTTGTAATAAAAAGGCTTTATCGAAGGATTTTCTGTGATAATGCAACAATATTGTTACGTTGAAACATAAAAAACATAATTTTCTTTATTTGAATGGAATTAATTAGACAACATTTTCTTTTATATTCGTCTGTAAGAATATGAGGATATTAAGATGACTGATATAAAATTAAAGGTATCCATTTATTATGAGGTAAATTCCTGATTTAATTAATGTGATATTTGAGTTACATTTGAAAGTATTATTTTTTTATGTGTTTGTAGTTAAGTATACAAATTAATTATTTCTTTGACATCATTTTTTTAACGCTAGCTATAAACGAATGCGAAAATCAATGTTTACTGTCGGAGGAATTTTTGCGCTGTAGGCGTTTGCACCTGCTAGTAATTACAAAAAAAAAATCCTGTTACAAATTGTTTGCATCCCATTTCTTTTCTTCCGATCTACTCGATTTCATTCGAAGCAAAAGACTTTCTCTAGCAGCCTCAGGCTACGCTCACAACACTTCTCTTCCCTCCGGTCACCTGTGCTTCTTCTTTCTCCAGCACACACACACACACACTCACATAATGTTCATCACATCCGTGAATTCAAAAGCAAACTATTATCGGATGCTCGGCGAATGGAACAAACATAGTTTTGTGGCTATCTGTTACGTAACTGCATATTACTTTGATGAGACCGGGTTTTTTTTATCCGAAAACTTTTTTTATTTCTCCTTTTGCTTATTTCTCTGAATGATGGTTATGCGACATTATGCGGTATTGTTTTCACAGTGAATTATTATTTTGGACGTAGACACTAAACGCTTAAAAGGAAACATCTTTTTTTAAATGAAAGACATGTAAGCTTAAAAACAAGAAAACAACAGAAACGAATAACGTTCATGATGATTTAATTTAGATTGCCCAAAACGAGAAAAGTTTTATTTTTCTCAGAAAAATTAGATACATATTTTGTTGAATTAAATTAATTATTTTCTGATAATTTTGTGCGCCTATTTAAATAAGGTATGGTTTTACTCTTTTTTCATTTTTTTTACAAAATTATGAATTACGTGTCTCTTTTTAGTATAAAATCACTACGTTCTTCAAATATCATAAAGTGTCTAACGGGCTAGAATATTAGTCAATCAGTTTATCGACTTGAAAATTATTCAAAAAAATACCTTTAGTCAGATAATGACAAAAAAATGCAAACCTAATAGCTACTTTACACGAAATATTATTCATAAAAATATAACTATTCATCGTTATTTGAATTCATACGAAAACATTTAAGGGGAACTAGAAATAAATCGCTTTCATAGTTGCAAATGTCTGACGCGTCTAATGTGTTAAGATCAAATGAAGCCTTTTTTTTATTACTGTCATATGTAGTTGAATTTTTGATGTAAGGAAACCCTAAGCTCTTTTCCCAGGAAATTTTGGAAATAAACAGAGCGCAATTGAACAGCCTTCCGATTTTTAATGAAATACTAAACATGCCGGGATCTCCAATCCTATACCATATATAAATAAAATCATAAAACTTTTTCCGACAAACAAATAAATATAATTCTTAAAACTACTCACTACGCAAATCTGTGAGCATTCCCATGAGCTTATCGCCAGCAATGGCTTTAAACTCAATGGTACATTTATTTATTATATAATATAAATCAGAAAAAATCATTTACTAAGCGTCAGTTCTAGTTCATCCGTGCACTTGAACGCTTGAAGATATCAAAAGGCGAAACCCGGGTCGTTACACAAAATCTGTGTAAATGTACATAATTTAAACGATTCAAATTTAATTAGAAAACCCGTTATCCCATTTTATTTTGTCTGGGAATCGTGTAAGTACAAATGGTTTTGTGTTAAAATATGGTATGTAGATGTTTTCTTAGTGTACTGTGTTATCTTGAAATCGAGGATTAAAAATGTATTCCTTTTTTAGTTGTTGATAAATAATGCCTTTCACATGGGTCAGCAATTAGAAAATATGATTTTCTAATGTTATTAATTATAGCTCATTTAGTTTTATTAACACATCATTATGATACAATTACTTAACATTAAGAAGTAATATAATTCATGTCGACACGTGAGTCAATTGAGTCAGTAAGGCGGATTAGAACTACAATACAGAACGTAGGTTTAACTGAATTAGTATTCATCACATGAACTTGGCCAACCCACTTACTTTTGACTTCCTATTTTTACACTCGCACTCTATAATCTTTTCTCTTCACAATGATATCATTAAGAATCAATTGTGTTGTGAAGTTTGAACTGAAATAGGTGAGACATAGGATGTGTAACATGCAATTAGATTTGGAAATGCCAACTTAACAAACATAATTGTTTTTTTACAGAAATGCCGTATGCAGTTATTGTATTTAATAAATAAATGAAGAAGTTACTTTTTCGATACAACGATACATATTAATTTGAAAATTGTTGTAATTTATTTACAAAAATTCATGTTTTGATAAAATCTAGCTTAATATATTTTATAAAACATCTCAATAAAGCATTCCTTATTATTCTATTCCACTCACATTTTACAGTATATACTGAGTAGGGAGCCAGTAAAAAAAACACTTATCACTGCTTACCCTGCGCTCCCTTTTCACTGTGTCGATTTCCGGGAAATTTATTCTCGGGTTGCCTCGACAAGAATCCCTAGTTAAAACTATTTTGTACCTATTCTATATTTTTTATATACCCGATGATGACTGGAAAGTTGTGGTGTACTTAAATATGTATATTTAAGACTCTTATCACCTCATAAATGAAATATTATGTAAATAATTAAAAGCAGAGGGAAAGTATTTATGTTCTGCTTATTGTTTAATTTATACCCACCCTTATTACCCGGAAATAATTAGTAATGCTTCTTCTTTGTGTCTATGAACCGTGCGATATTTAATTTTAGTATCATTACGATGCCTATATTTTCGTTTCTAATTAAAATAGTTTAATATTATTGTCTAGTAATAATTACATTTTTCGTATAAATTTTCAAATATGTATCATTATTATTACGTCACTGGACTAGAGTTTTGGGAATTCATTCATTGTCATGCCAGAAATGTTATAAAATACAAATTTTAAAAAAATATAACTGTTTTGTAATATTTAAGTATATTAGATTTAGTCATAGTAAGCGTATTTGTGTTATATTATGCATTAATTTTAAATCATTTCCTACATTATGATTAGATACTCTAGATTGAAAGTTTTCCACGCATATGAGTCCTTATTTTTATAATCTTGATATAAGTGAATATTATATAGAACCGTAAATGGTTGACCTTGTTCCTTTTTTTTGAGTAGTACAAGTAATACGTTTTTACATCACTCATCTACCTTACTGGAAAGATTAGATTAGGTGAGTTAGATGAGATAATAATCTGCAATTTACCGATATAGTATCAGAGTGGGTAACATCGTCGGTTACGATGTCTACTGGTCCAAGCCCCTGTACAAATGGTTTCATATTGATTATTCAACATACACGTATCTGATGTTGAAATTTCCTCACGCCCATGTGAACCTAACAACGGCGCGTAGCGGAATCAATTACCTACATAATAGTCTTGTTCTAGCCCCATCCTTGTATTTTCTAATTTTCCTAGAATTTTATATGTTCCACATTAAGAACAGACATGACCTAAAAATGGTAGCACATAATTAATGTTACAACGTTAGTTTATATTTCAACAACGAAATGAGGTGTATACGCATGACATCTTTATGATTGTCAATGTCTGCTTTTCATATATTGACATTACTCGTAATTTATTTTTGAGCGAGTTTTATTTATTGTGGGACATTTCTACTTTTGTTCACGATGTTATACCCCAAGAATAAATGCCCACTAATAAAATTAATTAGGACCAACGGCAGTTGGAAAACTCGACGTAAACCAGGTATGTAGAAATAAATAAAAAAATAACGCTCACTTGTTACGAAAACGTTTAATCACACAAAATATTTAACAAATAAATTTTTTAATTATTACAATACACAATAACTATTATAATACCTAGCTTTCTCGCGCGGCAGAGAACAAAATGAATTTAAATCTCGTCGAGATGGAAAAAGATCAGTTTTTTCATCTCGTCGTCGGGCTTTCTTTTTGATACGCTATTCGGTGAATAACGTTTCGCACAAAACCTCTAAATTAAAGGTAACACGAAAAGTGTCCCCCACACACGTTGTGTTCGGTTCGTGTCCCAAAAAACAAGAAAGAAAGAATTAAAAACAGCTTTGGGTATCGGAAAGCAGTGTTGCCAATTAAGGTCATAAACAAGAAAACAATTGATATTACGGGTTCCCTGATAACAAAAATTAAAACACAATTAATTTAGCTTCAAATTTTAAATGTCTGCCAGTTGTCATCACAAAAGTGGTAGTAGGAGCATAGGCCTATAAATCATACCGTATCAATATGTATATCTTACAAAAATTAACATACAAAATCAATGCAATGCTTCTACTATCCTAATTTGCGTGAGTTACGTACAACTTTTTAAAATTTAATTTATGAATCCCCGCTGTCACTTTCCAATGATGAATTAACCAACAAGAATCTCAACAAACCTAATTGTGACAACCTCATTCTATTCAAATTAACAAAGCAAATAGCCTGCACAAAAGATGTCTCAAAACCACTTTTTTAGATCGTTAGCACACAAAGTAGCGTTTGCGACAAGATATTTTGTTCTTTTTTTAGCTGTCAAAACACTTTCTCCGTACATTTAATAAACGAGAAAGGAGACGATATATTAGGTATTCGTGTTTTATTTGACCAAAAAAATGATTGGAGGCTAAAGTTTTGTAACTTAAGCTTTGAGCTTCTATGTTGGTTGTAAAGGAATTTAGGATTTTAATCCCAAACTGCACATTTGATTACAATTTGCTTGTCGTTTTTCACGATTTAGTCTTATTAATACTTTTTTAAAAGTTTATAAAAACACAATATTTATTTGTGCAAGTTTTTACACAATACTCAAAATAATAAAAACCTGGTGTAAGTACCGTATGTACCTTACACCTTTTATTTCAATTTAATTTTGTATACATAGCACTGTTTATGTATTTTTCTTATCAGTTGACAATGCTCGAAATGAGCGAAACCGTTCCTGACCTATTACTGAAAGTAGAATAAACTACAAAGGAATATTGTGTTTATATTAATATAATGCCTTTCCACCAAGTATTGACAGTGAAAATTCTAAAAGTGAAGTTTATAAAATATAAAGGCAAAAACTTTGTATCAACTTTAACGTTTGCTAAATTCCTGACTATGTGAAAATGTGCTTACTTTTGTTTACCTAAAAATGAATAAATGACAACGCATTTCATAAAAAAAAATTCTGTTGTCTTCAACATCCAATAAATGAATCCTTCGGTGAAGTCTCTTTGGTCTTCGCAAATTCATTGCTTTGAAGGGTGATTTAATACTTTATGTCTTTTTCATGTGTGAAAGCATGCTGTGGCTATGAACCCTTTCCGAGTATGGTCTGTATGCGTACCAAATATAAATAGTATTATTAAGAATAACGCGTACCACTCCACGTTTCCAATATGGTGAGTTACGTTATCGAACTAGTCAAAACAATTATAGGTTTGACTTTTTAATATTTGAGTAACTTATTTATTGTATAAGCAACGTCTGTGATTTCAATTTATTGTGTTTTATGTTTACCATATAGATGGCAATGTCTATATGTGCAACGTTAAATATGCCAGTCGCATACTTTCGGTATACGAATATTAACAATATGAATTTCATGATGCACAACGTACTTTGCCGTACACTGCAGTCGTATGCATCGGCTAATGAACCCGATTCAAAACTGCATTATGAACCTGATGCACGGTTATACCCATAGTGACATGCCCAGGAATTTTTCGAAGGGGTAATAAACAAGTAAGAAATATTTTTTTAATATAAAAATATAGTTTAATAACTAGTGAATGTTTCTCAATTATTAATCTTCTTTTTGTTCAGCCTTTTAGCATCAATATGTTATCAATATGTATTGTTAACCTCTACTGACTATACGACGTTGCTATTTTTTTTAGTATCTGTAAGCTAATTGGTTCAAAAACATTGTATAAGCGACAGTAATCTACTAAAGGTAGGGACGATTTGGATATCCGTTATATATACGTACATACTGTCATACTCAGTATCAAATTATTCACAGTAATATTGTCTGCAAAGCCATTATTTAATTGTAAAATAAATTTATTTTCCTTGTATTTTGCTTCAATTCTGTTGCTAGGTTGTAATACCAATTGTTTGTCATACCTTGTTTTTATTACTTAACTTTTGTATAAATATCACTGTTTTATTGTTTTTCTTATCAGTTGACAATGCTTATCATGAGCGAAACCGGTCCTGATCTAATAAATTTTATGTGGAAAAAGTACTAAAAATGTTTTATTATTTTTATTATACCTTTTATAATCAAAACTTACGATAAAACAAATATAACACCAACATTTTCATTGAACTAAACATTTTCTGTAAGATAATGTAGTTAGTATTTAATTTTTAATTCGAAAGATATTAGATTACGTAAAAAACTAAACGCTTACGTTATATTTATGATATTACTAGCTGACCCGACGAACTTCGCACCGCCTCAGAATCAATAAATGTTGTAATAAAAATAATAAAACATTTTTAGTACTTTTCCCACTAAATAAAATTTATTTAATCAGGACCGGTTTCGCTCATCGCGAGCATTATCAACTGAGTTATTATCATCTGAGCAACGATTTGATTTGATGAGCGAAACCGGTCCTGATCAAATAAATTTTATGTGGAAAAAGTACTCAAAATGTTTTATTATTTTTATTATATTGCCATTCCACCAAGTATTGACAGTGAACACCTTAAAAGTGAATAAATGTTCTGTTAACTTGATAACTTGAAGCATGATGACTACCGAGTCAACCTTCAGTTGTAAATTGCGCGGTGGCAAGCCAGGCAGATCCAATAAGTTTAAAAATTAAGTTGTATAGTTGGTTGCTTCGTCTTCGTTTGTTACACGGTTGACAGATTTGAAGGAATGCAGTGGACCAACGATTTGATTTTGAATTGTGAAGTTTAAATGATCCACATCTTTGTTCTTTGCTCACTTTTAGGGTGTTCACTGTCAATACTTGGTGGAAAGGCATTATATTAATAAAAACAATAATCCTTTGTACTTCATTCCACTTTATTTAATATGTCAGGACCGGTTTCGCTCATTGCGAGCATTGTCAACTGATAAGAAATATAATTTAACAATGCTATTTATACAAAATTGAAAAGTTATACACAACAGTTGGCATTGAAAAGAAATTGCCAATTACATTAAAGTGATTCTAAAATAACACAAAATTAAAATGTTCAACACAACTAACATATAATTAAAAAGTCATCCCAGATTCTATAAATAGCATTGTTAAATTATATTTCTTATCAGTTGACAATGCTCGCAATGAGCGAAACCGGTCCTGACATATTAAATAAAGTGGAATGAAGTACAAAGGATTATTGTTTTTATTAATTTGTTCTTTGCCGCAAGAATTGCTCGTTCATTCAACCAATTGTGATTTTTGTGATTAGATGTTCGGGAACATTTTGTTGAATGAAGTGAAATTGCAAAAATTCGGCGGAAACAAAATCAATCCGTTCGATTCGTCGACAGGAACACATTGCACAGATATTTCATACTTTGATTGAGTGCTTCCAATGCGCATTTGTGCGCCATTGTCCATTCATCCCAGGTGATGATTTTACTTGCTACCAAAACTTTGGTCATTGGTGAGTGTTTCGCAATATTGCATGTCAGTTTTTCAGTCGTTTAAAGCAGTGCTCCGCAAGCGGTGTGCCGCGAGGCGATGCTGGGTGTGCTGCGGCGCGAATCTCTAATAAACGAAAAAAAAAAATAGTTTGGTCGATACTACAAACTATTTCTGATGACACTATCATAGAGAAGCAGAAATAATTATTTTTTGGTTGAAAGAATATGTTATATGTACAGTCTGCGCAAGAATGTTTCGCGCACCTTGCGAAAGTTTGCTAGATTTGAAGGAATGTAGTGGACCAACGATTTGATTTTGAATTGTGAAGTTTAAATGATCCACATCTTTGTTCTTCGCCGCAAGAATTACTCATTCAATCAACCAATTGTGATTTTTGTGATTAGACGTTTGGGAACATTTTTTTGATGAAGCCGTCCTTCGTTGAGACGAAATTGTTAAAATTCGGCGGAAACGAAATCAATCTGTTCGATTTGTCAACAGGAACACGGTTGTTACCGACGATAGTCGAAGATCGTTTTCAAGCTTAAATCATTTTTCTCTTCTCCTTCGGGGCCGAGTTAATAATCCTCAAATTCCCATGACTATTAATTTACATGCTCCCAATTTATTCTTACGTGGGCGTAACTATGAGCAAAAACTTTTATTTCTAAAAACTTATACCTCGCTTAAGAGGTTTAAATCACCAGTTCCAAGGGCCGTTAGATTGATCAACGCATTGCCTAGAGAAGTGGACATTTTTAGTGATAGTATTTGTGAACTGTTTGTAAAATTTCACTATTTTATTTCTTGATTTTTTATGTTGATTTTGATTCTGATATATTATGTAGTTTTATTTTATATTTTGTCTTATTATATTTTTCAAGTACATGGCGAATTGGCGTCAGCTGTTATGTCATGTACTGTAATTTTAATTTTGAACAATGAATAAATAGATAGTCAGCAATTGCTTGGAGAAATCTTCGGCAGATGGATCGTTTAGCAATGCAACTCGCATGTTTGTCAATTATTTGAGGCAAGCGTTTATTTCATCGGCAGCGGTTGATCTATCTACGTGGCTGCTATTCCAGAAGAAGAAACTGCTACAGCATTTTTTTATCTCGCATGAACAGTGGCCATAATCAATGACATGAAGAATGTCTTCCTAGCTCCACCGGGCGCATCGAGGAAAAATAAGCCACCATTTCCATCATCGATTACCTTCATTAACGTATCGCTTATTTCCTTCTGTTGAGGGTTCAACAGTGGTACATTCGTTCAAACTGATTGGTTCAATGCATCTCGATCATATTCACGTTCACGTTCCAATTCTCGATTGAAAGCGTCGTTCATTCCACGATCTGGCGTTGGCATTCCTAACTTGACTACCAAACTGCCGCACATGAGGTAACACATGTCTTCGATCTAAAGCAAAGCCTGGTTATGTATCTCTTCATTCACCTCGAGATCGGGATTCCCCAAACTGACACGAATTCGATGCAAAATGTATTCGGACATGTCATCCTTGTACTTGTTCCACAGTTCACGGGGATTCGATGGGAAGCATGTCAAAATAATGATAGAAAATAATGTGCGTATCTGACTTGGAGATTCAGAAACAATTTCTTCAGCGATTGTAATGAGTATCATTTTCAAGCAAATTGAGCTGTTGACATGCAAGTAGAAGCATACGTCATTTTTCGGATGAACTGTGTAAATGTGACCAAGAGCATCAGTAATCATTCGGATGAGCAGGAACCGCATCGCCTTGCTTTCGACGTTAAAATTTCTTCGATGTAGCTTTCCAAGTGTAATAACGTGGCATCTCAAAGTAGAGCAACGTTCGTGCAAACAGCGTAATATTGTTGTCAAAAAAAATATCACACCTAATTATAAACATAACCTTATTTCAATATTATCCGATTTTATTTCGTTTTCATTTCATATCATCGATTTGTTTTATTCTAATCCAAACTCTAAATTTAAAATTATTTAGAAGTCAATCGTATGCAAAAGAAGCAGAAACAAATGAATTTTGGAAAAATTGCCACCTAGCGGATGAAATCTGCATACAAACGACATTTTCATTATTTCAAGGTGTTCGCCATTTGAAAACTGTATGAGAATATTTATTTTCTTCATAATTTCTTTGCCGTGATATTTTTCCGATGTTTTAATGCTTATTCTGCTATTCTAGGCGGATACGAATTTAATAAAACAAAGATCATTAAAATCCGAGCTGTTATTCTCGAGATATACGTGGTGTAACAAACCCCACTTTCTTTTATATATATAGATTAAAAATGTTTGCTGCGTCCTTTCTTTTCTGAATTGAAGATGAAAATTGTCTAGCCTCAATACCAGGTAAAACATGTTTTATATTCATTTTTTCATTGCTCTATGAGTCGTTAGTTGAAAAATATGTACACAGTACATATTATTATTTGCTGAAAGCGATCGCATCGGCAAAAATATTCAGCAATCGTAGTAGTTTTCAGTACGCGCTCATGATTACTGCAAGCGCCAGAATCGCGATTCTTTTGTCAGGCTTGTCAAAACAGCACTGCGATAATTATTATAATGACGTTTCTAATTTGTAACTTCATTGCGTAACTATGAATGCAACTCACTGATTCGATTCAATGGCTGATTTAACGGTTCGCCAAAAACGGAAGTTAATTTCAACTATTGTTATTTTGTGTGCAGTAGTTCGGTTAATCTAAATCGCGTATTATATTATCGTATTATTTGAAGAGAATTCAAAGTGTTTATAAAAACATTGCAATATTGAGTACCTTAAACGCCAAGAGCAGTTTTAAAAAAATATAACAATTTATCAAAGCTTATGTTTAATTTTGAATAGCACGCTTTACTGCTCATTGCAAAACTTGATCGTAATTTTTTTATTATTCATAAACCATTTTTAATGAATTGACTTTATATGTATACCGATAGAAGAATTTTCACTATTAACAGAACTAATTTGGATCCATATTTACATTCATACTTTTGATTGTTGAGAAACATCTTCAGACAAACTGTCAGTCAATCAGAAGCTACTTCTCACGCGACAAACGTGTCACAATTTGAAATAACATTAATGCAATAACAAAGTTATTGTATTCTTGGATTTATCTTTATACTGTAGAAGCAATCAATATTTATGCACAAATTTAAATTGGTTTGCACCTTAACTTAACCACAAACTTTACCTAGATAACGGAATTACAAATAGCTTCCAGAAAACCTCAGTGAGATGAAATGAAAAGGTCGATTTTAAAATATGTATGCCGACCGATTTCTGAAAGGTAAACCCACACAATAAAATAATGAGATTGTTTATTATTTAAAAAAAATGTCTTATTTTTAAGGCAAATCTTCCTTTTACATTTATTGATATTGTCCTATAGCTTCGAAGCATTAATGTGATTAGTAGATTATTTACATATAAATAAGATAACACTGGCCAACTATTACCTTTTATAATAAGTTGCAAAAGAAACTAAATAAACCTGTGGTAAACTATTTAAAAATGACATTAAAATATTAATAATCTCGAAACTAATATTTTTCATTTATCTCATTGTTGCTTTCAAGTGGTGTACTATGTGATTGACAAACGTAGTGACTAAAACTCTTGTCGAAAAGACATTATATTGAACATTTAAACATTTTTTTTTGTTTTAATTACATTTTTTAATAAATATCACAACTGGTTTTGCTCATTGACTGGTGAAAATTTAAATCAATACAGGGTTCTTTATACAAAATTGAGTAAGAATAATTAATGACAATGTTAACCAAACAACTGGCCCACGAAATATGACAAGAATTTATAAATAATCATTACATTGAAAAACAGCTTAGAAAAACGTTTTAATCATGAACTTCAATTCGACTTCACAAACGAGTGTAGTTTATAGCGTTATTATATTCATTACTTTACATTGAATATTATTTTATATAGACACTTTTCCTTATCTAAAAGAGAAAGACATAATATTACACTAACAAAAATTCTAATCATAGAATACGCTAATCCAATGTAAGCGTATGCTCACAACAACTCGCTGCTTCATAGAATATTTAAAATAAATATCATTCACGAGTTGTTTTGTTAATTTTCTCAAAAGTGTCACAGCAAGGTAAGCAAACACTGACAATCTCCTACCTTCATAATTGTGACGACACAAATCCTAGAAATCGTTTTAGGCCAAGAGCAGTCCTGCTCGACAACCCAATTTGATTTTTACTCTAAAAATGAATACAACGTATAAACACGACCTTTACCATGAAAAAGACTGTCTTTATTTTACTTCTGTGTGTATTGTATGGTTATATTATATGGAGAGGTATAAGTAATATCATTTGCAGATGAATACATATTATATCTATGTGAACTGACTTCATAGTGAATTTCTCACCTCTGTAACGTTCACGCCCTTCTGTCAGAAACGGTGGAAAAGGAATGCAAATAACCTAAACGGGTGATTTGAAAAACTTTGACGCTGACACGGTCTATGACTTAAAGCTCAATTTATTTGACATCAAAAAAATCTAATAGCATATGTTTACTTGAATTTCAAATATTTTTAGTAAAGACGCAGGTGAAGGTATCTTTACGCTCTGATAAAATTTGTCATTGTAGCAATTATTTTATCTTAACGCACTGTTTTAAAAAGTACAATTTTCTCGTTGGGTTTTACTTTGTTATGAATCTATCAACATATACTGTATCAATGTTATATTACCAGGTACCAAATAACTATTTTTTTTCGTGTTTAGCAATCAGGATATATATTATATAACAAAAACACTATAAATAATTCATCTTAAATTCTAATAATCCCATGAAATTTATTGTCATAACATAATCAAATTTTTGTAAGATGCAAAACAAAATTTACGAAAAATCTTTGAATTTTACTTTATTCAAGTATTTATTTCAATCTCGGTAGTAAAATAAATGATAACATTGCATATTTTAAAGTATATTTTCATTAATTTATGTTAAAGTTAAGAAACGTGATTTGATTTCGTTGTTTACGTCAAATACAAAGGAGTTATCATTTAGACATAATTTCAATGGAAAGAATTTTAGAGTGCTTTTATGAAAATAAACTTTAATAATTTGAGACTCAAAGCTTCCCGTTAAACTGACGTTTCAGTGAAAATTGAATTAAGTTGCTCAAAATAACGTTTCAGGTAAAACATTAAATTTACATTTAAGAATTTGTCTTGTATACCTTATAGCACGAGATAGTAATTTAATTATTATATCAAAGTATATTCTACGATTTTCGTTGAAAAGTATGAGATATATATATATTTTCGTGGACGAAAAATAAACTGTCTATTAACAATGCATTCGTTGCATTGTAAAAAAACATTTTTAATATATAGTTTAGTATTTTTTTTTACACTAGTTGTGATCATAATTATCTTCTTAAATACGCATTTACAGACTCATTTTTCGATAAGGTTTTTATTTGTGACAAGCACATTGATTTTAATTTTTATCTAACAAACGATACAAATAGAGGGTGCGTTTATTTCAATCTTACACTTAAACAAATATGATGAACTACCACGATGGTAAAAAAATACGAAAACTGTTTTCTACTCAGTTACTTAATCCCACTTTTTTCCAAAGATAGTAAGTATATAAAGATAGGGAGGGCGAGGAAAGGAGTAGTAATTAGCTTACCGCTTTTGTAACGCTCCGTTTTTAGGATACAATGAGAAGAGGGGAGAATTCAAGACGTCACATACATCCTTCCTTCGGATAGAAATTCATACATCTTTTGAAAAATCAAGTTAAAAAACTGTTCGCAACCGAAGCTTACGACGTTGACCATTAGACCACGTCGGCGGCTTGAACTAGACTATAAATAGTGATATATGCTTCATTCAAAAGCCAAGTTTAATTAGATTAACAAAACAAAAATATGGCTGTTTGTTAAATTAACATAACACATAGATTATGGAATTGACAAAAATTTTTTTTTTAAATAGTGCTTAATCGATAATTTGTGGTATCCTATTTAAAATCAACAAGACTCACTTGGCACAATAACAATGTATTCATGTGTTCTTATTCCATTCAATTAATATTGTTTACTTCTCTTAAAATCCTAAGCAGATATTATTATGAAATACGCCAGTCGACACATGGTATGAAATAGTATTGAGCTGTTAATAATTCCTCGGCAAATGAGCCCTGACTAGAATAAATTAACTTGTGTTCAGAAGCATCAATAATTATTATACAACAATTGAATGATTATGCAACGAGTCGTTGTATTTAGTTTCATCACGCGAATAATATAATTCGTTCATAATTATGGCTATATGGAATATGAATTTAGTAAAATAAAAATGGACACATATTCTACAGGCAGAAACTTTTTATGATTGTTCATTTAAAACTGGTTTCGAAAATTCTTCCAAGAAGACCGATAGATAAAAGCGTTTCTTTTTTTAAACAACACTTGTTTACGTTTGCTATTTTTATTTAACAAATACGATTAAGAGAACTAAATTGACTCAACTGTTATGAACACTTTAAAATATGACTAAACATCTTTATTCATTCTGGTGAATTTGTAACACTCTTGAAGGTCAAATCTAAAATATATGACTCGAAAAAAGCCGTAACATAGTTTAAATATCCGCTGACTGAGAAAAATACTGAAACGCTTAAATTTGTAGAGTTATTCCGTATTTATTTCATAAATCGAATTTTGCACTATTCAGCCCCAAGTGCTAGATAAATTTAAAAGGAAATATATCGATTTCATCTATACAGTAATAGCGATGCACTCAATCAATCTTCAATTGTATTAAACGATACAAACTGTTAAATACGCGTCAGTTCAAGTACATCCGTGCACTTGGAATGCCTGAAGATGCTGAAAGGCGAAACCCGGGTCTTTAGTGACAAAACTCATGGAAAAGTACAAAATTCAAACAATTCAAATTTAATCTTCAATTGAATAAACAATTTTTCTCATTTTTTAAAATCAAATATTCGAATCGAGACCATGAGGAAAACAAATTTATATTTTTTTTATCGATTTCCGCTCCCAATGTGGAGCATGTAGTCTTCTAATGGAGGTATCTCAACAGAGTTTTTTTCTAGGAGAACTGTTTGTTACTCAGTCGCTAAACTTTTGTATCCAAAGAGAGTAGTAGTGATAGAAAGATAAGGCTAGATTAGGGCAAGAGGTTAACTAATCGCTCTCGCTACGCCCAGTTATTGAAGGATAGGAAAGATGAGAGGGAAATTAAGATACCATAAACATCCATCTATAATTTGATCGAAAAAATAATTTGTTCGTACTGGGACTCAAACTGAGATCCGTCACGGAAGCCAACAACGCTAACCGCTACTCCATATGACCCGACAATCAAAGTAATAATGACCATCTAAAATTATTTCAACCTTTCTTATACATTTACACTGTTCATATTTGCAAAGTGCTGCTAACTGTTATTTCCATATTCAATTACAGAACAGTTTTCCTTGAAATAAAAATGGAATTTTCCATTAAAATTTTCATTCATTAAAATTTACTTTTGCTTATTAAAAATATGAATTTCACATTTTTAGATGAATGCGTTTGAAAAACATTTCAATCTTTAGTTTAGAAACAAAGTGCAGAAGCACGATGTTCTAATAAAAACATTCATTTGATTCCGTGAAGTTTCAGCACCACTGCATCGGTCGAACTTCACTAATGTAAACTTTTCAAACATATTACCTATGCCAGATTAGTTTCCGCATTGTTGCTTGGAAAATCATTCTCCATACAAGAACTCCTAACCACAGAGTGCAACCCCATTTAAAAAATAAAATTCAATTCAATTTATATGGAAATTCTCGGAAATGTTGTAAACTAGTTTACAGAACAAAATTGTGAAATTTTGCTATTTTTCAAATTGACTTTTCGTGCCACTGAATGTTACATTAGCAAAATATAAAATAAAAATTAATGCAGGTTCTTTTTAATAAGTGAAAGTACATTTTCTTTACATATAAATGTTCAAACACAATACCATTTGTAAATCTTCCAAATTAGACTTTATGTTGTATGTTAAACGTGAGAATGGACATTCATAATTCTGACACCGATTTTGGTGAAGAAATTAGCAATTTACGTGTTTTTCACTTTTATGACAAAGAGCGACTACAAATACTGATTCATAAATTAAGGTTTTTTATTTAAATAATACAAAATAATCACAACAGCTTTTGATACACGAATTTGATATTTGATCTGTAAGTTTGCAAATTTATCTTGATCTGTAAATATAATATGCTTATGTATTAAAAAAATTATTTAAGGTGTTATTAAATAAATAAAAAAATAACTTTTGTCATATAAAAATTAGAGTATTGGACTACAAGTTGGTTGTTGAGTATCCCACCACCACCTGTTATGTGTATGAATTTTCACGGCCGCCTTACATAACACAATGCGATCAAGATAAGAAAATAATTTATTCCTCATGTTATTGGCCAGATACAGAGCTGCACGGGGCATATCTTTTAACTATGCACTGTTGTGCTTTAAATATAAAGATAAAAAGAAAAAAAGAGAATGTGACTTGCTCAGTCATTTATAAAAAGCTGTTTTTAATATCAGAATAATGTATTTTTTTACCATTATTGATTGCATCTTTAGTGTGAGTACGAATTTTGAATTAGCCAATAATTACCTTATCCTTAGTAAGGAAAGTTTCATGAATTGTTTTTACCATCGATTAATGGCAATGTGTTTGATTCTAGTAACAAAGCCTACCGAGAAAGATTAGACAACCACTAGTTTAGCATTAGCCCTTCATTATATCCCAAGAACGCAGTTCTCGTTAAAAAAATAAAGCGTACATTTGGAGTCCATATATACATATATATATATATATATCTTTTTTTCCACGTCCGCTCCCAATGTGGATCATATGGAGGTATCTCAGCAGATTTTTTTATATGAGAACTGTTTGCTAATCAGTCCCTCAACCTCTCTTTTTCAAAGAGAGTAAGTAATAGGGATAGAAGAATAAGGTTAGGACAAGACTAGTGATTAACGAATCGCTCTCGTTACTCCCCGTTATTAAAAAGATCGGAAATGGTGGAAGAACATTTTTAGACATCACATACACTTATACCAGAAATCGATAAATCAATCGAAAAAAGTGCTGTTCCCGTGAGACCCAGCACGGAAGCCCACAACGCCAACAATTACGCCATAGGACCCGATATTTCAGAATCTCCTTAATTATAATACGTATCTCCAGTCTCCACCTTCAGGCCGCAATAGTTAATACATATATAATAAAAGCATTGTTACAACAAACTATTTCGAAACATAGAAAGAATTCAATTTACATAATATTACTAAAACAATTATGATTGTTGTAGCTATTTATTATAATCTGAGTATGACACATATTCTTGTATCTAAACCTAAACCTTCATAATCACATCCCAGCTTGCCGATTTCTCTACGTCATTTCATATAACATCTTCGTATAATCTCAAAACAGGCCAAAAACTCATTCTGTCATCGAATTAATACTGTGAATATGTAATAAATAAAATAGCATAATGACGGAACAATATTTTATATGAATATGATACAAGTAAAAGTTCAACTTTCTTTGTCTGTCCTATGGCAGTGTCTTCTTTTTACCTTTCTCGTATTTATGTATGCCGTACAAATAACCACTCGTCTGACGTCTTGTATATGCGTTCGTGATTTGATAACACAGGAAATGAAATTCTTTAGTTATTCGAATACATTATTATATTCTTCTTCAATGGCCCGACAAATTATCTCATAAGAATCACGATTTATGATTGATTGTTTTAATGTTGTATAATGTTATACAAAATTTCAAGTCATTCGTCTATTTTATACGCAATTTTAAATCGATTATCTTTTGCTTAGACTGGAAAAATCCGTAATAATTACGGAAATTGATAGTACAATATGTTTTCTAAGATGTGAATTTAAATTGTTTCAAATTATAAACTACTATCCATTTAGCTATATTTAGAGCAACTTTTAACTATGATCACGATTTTTACATTGTTTTCCCTAAAAACATTAAAATTGAACATAATTTGTATACTGATTTTTTTATCGTCCATAAATCTGTATAAATTATAGCATATAAGTAATTACATTATTTTTAAATGAAATTGCATCATTAATTAAGTACTTTCTTGTAATTGTGCTATTATTCTAAAATTTGGAGAATGTTCGATACCTACTCCGGGTAAACTTGTATGCAGAAAACATGCATACATTTCTCACTTTGCACTTAAAATTTGAATGCTGCTAAATACTTATATATATATATATATATTTTTAATGCCTTTCTACAGAATATCCCTGAAGTGGTCTTAATAAACATATGGTTTATAAGATATCCAACTATTCCGTTTGTTATATGCAGAGTTAAAAAAATACTTTTGAAGTTTTGACGAGGTATGTATTTTTATACCAAAATAACGACGGTCCATCGACCTAAAATTCACAACATCAAAAATTTTAATATTTATGATTCTAATGACATGCTTTTACATAACTTATGATTTCAGCTGAAGGTGCTTGGTGGAATTTCAATATTATATTTGAATCGTTCAAATATGCTTTTACACATTCTTTAGGAAAGTCAATGAAAACTATGCACACTAGTATCTTTATTGTTTTTGTTTGGAATATTAAAAAATATGAGCTATAAAAATATATTGCCATATGCAACAAGAAGAAAAATATGTGTGTATAAAATATTTACTATTGTACAATTAAAAGGCTCACGATGATTCAATGACTTTAATGTCTTCTTTAAAAAGTATTCTGTGCAGGCAGTGCAGACCCGTTTTTAAATTCCATGCACTATGTAGTATATAATTTAAATTCATTTTTTAAATACCTACCTCATTTTATTCTAATACCATAATTGGTTGCGATTCAATGGAACCTCTTACGTGAATAATGTATCTTACACACCTAGATACGTACATAATAATTTATTTAAGAATACCATACGGTAATCTTTTATATTTTATATGAACTTCTATATGTATGCAAAAATTAAAAGAACAGCTGATGAATGATTTTCTTTTATAATGTGATATTATCATAGTTTTATAGATTCGGTGGTAACTTTATAGATGTTCATTTTTATGACAAGATTAGATTTTATAACTTTAACTCTTTAAGAATCATCATCGGACAGAAAATTATTTTTGTCTGGTGATGCTTTTTAGGGGCGTAACAAGTATCACAATTTGTAGCACTATAAGTGAATTAGCAAAGTTAAAAAATATAATTTAATATTGTGACATTTTCGTTTAGTTCGGATTAATAAAGTAAACACATGTCTTTCACAAATTTCCATGGTAAAATGTTTTCAAATAACGTAAAATTTTCATATTACATTTTAGTTTTGTTGATATTTTCAATAAATTCAGAGTAATACGTTTATACCAAACACTATCCGGCGAGAGTATGCAAACGTAAGTTCTCCATAACCATTTAACTCACAATAAAAATGATAAATGCCCAAAGTTTCATCGGGGCCATAACATTGGAAACGAAACGCGATATTAAATATGGCAAAGCAAAGTGGAGGAGTCATCATTTTGAGTACATATAAAAAGGACAAATAGGGTACTTGGCATTTTTATAAGACAACATAAATTATTTTTATTCTTGCATTATAAAAAATATTTGAACACACTCGTTATTATTACTTAAATAATAATGGAGTATAAAGCGTAACACTAACGTAACTCCAATTAAGTGTAAAAATTTACGTTGATTAATAACAATACATTTAAAGGCTAAATCAATTTTTAACAAACGTGAGAATTTGTCCTTAACTCTTTTGGTCTTTTTAGCATATTCGTTATTTAAAGTTATGTAATTACTTTATTTACGTGCTACTAAAATTATTAATTTATTAGTAGGTCAATATATCAGGCTATAATTTTATTATAAGTACAAAAATAAATTAAAAGCTTTATACAATCGTGTAATTCATCTTCACTCTTATATATCAACATCTGCTCTTGAAGATATCTCCTCTGCATAATATGTATATGTACACCACGCATCAATTTGAAACTTGCCTGACATTCGCTTATCATTGTGCCTCTTACCATTTCGTTTAGTTTCACCGAGAGCATCATATAAATATTATCCAATAAATCCAAGGTCCTCAAAACCTCTTCAATTGTAAGAATAGGCAAACAATTTTAAGGATCTACAGAGATATTCCATAAACCATAAACATCTTACTCAACTAGAGAAGTGTCTGTTTTACCTGTAACATCTAAATTCCAAACAATGCCAAATGTACAGAATCCGACGCGTCTATTCACAGAAGTTTTTGCGTCTTGTTAGGCGCTTTGATTCACTATCATTTAACAGCCCTGGAAAATACGATATAAACAGTAGTGTGTCTAAGACAGGTTCCAGTTTTTGTTAGGATACCAAAATCTTGTTTTTGTTCTACGGTTTTACAGGAACTCTATAGACATACATAAAAGAATCATTAAAAATAATTAATATTTCATATTAAAATTAAAAATTTTGGTTTGAAACATGCGTTAGTAGTTTATTAACGATTTGTTGTTCTGAAAATATGATATGAACACTGGCGCTCTGAATAAAATTGTGTTGGAAAATATTTTTCTGTGCTTTTCGTATATTGGAAAACTAATATCGAAACCTCAAAGGGAAACTGAACGTGATATTGTGTGATTGAGATACGCGATACTCGTTAATTACACTGAACATATAACTGCACGAATATAAACAACCGTATTTCATTTTTGGACTCATTCGTCATAAATACAACATATTGACCACATTCATCATATTTGTAAAGATATTGTAATGTCTGTTTCGATTTTCTGATAAATTAAAACATTTTATTATTTTTTATATGGGGTTTAAAAGATATCAGTATGCTTACAGATTTTAGGCATTATACTGTAGGCATTCCCGTGGGTTAATTTTTTTCGCCAGAAATGGGTGTAAACCTAGCGATAAATTTATTTCTTATATAAACATGATACATTCATTTACTAAGCGTCAGTTCAAGTTCATCATTGCACTTGAACACCTGAAGATCCCGAAGGTGAAACCCGGGTCGTTAGTGACAAAACTTGTGTGAATGTAGATAAATTAAACGATTCAAAATTTATATTGAAATTCCACCAAACACCTTCAGTCGAAATCTTAAACATAAACTTTAAGTCGATTGAAAAATCTACTCACATTATTTACGGTGATCTCAACTCATGAACACAACAAAAAAGCGTCGACAACTTAGCTAAAATACTGACAGAATTTGTCACAAAGAAAAGAAAATTGTCAACATTTTACATTTATACTTCATTCATTTAACATAATTCACCAACGGTTTTTTACATAGCTCTAGTAGCCGGAAGATAAATTATAATAAGTTAAATAGACAAAATAATTTTGAAACAAACTAAATATTTAATAGGGTGTTTGAAACGAAGTGGTCTTTTCATTAGCAATTATTTTCCTCGAAGTATTAACAAATACTCATTTGCGAACAAAACAGGTGTGTTCTGAATATTGAAAAAGATGTCGATGTCACCGAGGCTGCTAAAAAAGCGAAATGAAAAACAAAGCACGTGATCGGTATTCAAAAACCATTTTGCAAGAAAATAACCATATTCGAACTCCCATTCAAAATGACTGCTCAAGAACATCTTTGTGTAATGATCGTTTCAACAGGTAGAGTTCACTTGCTTTACTATGTGCTTCAAGAATGTCTCTGTACAAAAATTCACAAGCATATTTGATTTTTGGAGTGTTGATAGTTAAATGTGAAATAAACCTTCACATTCAAAGGAAAAATTTGACGGAAGTTATTTGAAATCTACTTTAGTTGAAGAAAATGATATAACCATTGATTAATCAAAAATTCAACTTCAAATATTTTGATCATTAACCGACCTTATTAACACTAGGTGGAAATGGCCGATATTATAGTATAATCTAAGAAAATTACGAGGAAGCTGTTACTGACTGGCAATTATAAGTTTATATTTGGATATAATAGCAAATCAATGGAGAAGTTTAGTCGGAAAAGCACGATTGCATTGGGAAAACTGAATAACAAACTGTTGGCTGCAGAGCGTGGAGAAGTTGAGCTGTCGAGGGAAAGCAATTTAAACTGCCATGGTTCATGTTAAAATATTCAGCTATCAAATTTTTAAAAGAACTTATCAGTTATAATATTTTTAAATGATAACTAACTTAATATAAAATTAAATTTGATATTTTTTTTATTCCACTCGATGCGTTATAAAATGTGAAACGTGTTTCTCTTAGACTTAACGTCGTAAAGTTTACAAATAAAATAAAATAAGGTTTTTCAAACAAGGTTCATCAAGAATATAACGAATTGGTCTTATTCATAAACTTTGGGATGTAAGGTCTGATGATGTTTCTGAAAGAAACCAAAACTGTGTCACATTTTTTAACACAACAAGTGAAACAACGAAGTAATCAAAGCTAATTTTATATTCAAAATAAATTTCCACAAACATACTGCCGAATTAATGATAATTAACTTTCTAATTGATTGGTTTGAATGATAATTTATCATTTAATATGCAGAATAATAATATGTTAGATAAAAATTAAAATATACATATTTATTATTTACATTACTAAATCAGTTAATAAAATACCGCGGCCGTCTTTAAATAATTGATACTTCAGGTCAATTACGTGACCATCATTCTTTTGAAGGTTTGAAAAATAATTAATTTAAAACGTGTTACCACTAATTGTATGTTAAAAAAAGAGTTCATAGCTGGTTTCGTATTTCAAACAACAAACGGCAATAGCAGATGTTACAGTGCTCATTTTAAAATGCAAAGCTTGTCATTTTCACTCATTTCTTATTACTTGCTTGTAAGTCTTATGCAAATGCAAGAAGCATGTGTTGGTTCATCTCTTAATCACTTGTATGTATTATTTACAGTTACCACATCATTATATGCTTGGCTTTTTTAAAAATCACTATTGTATTATTCTTTGACTCTGAATCGAATTATTGATAAATATCTTGAAAGTATGAACACGTTAGCAGTGTTAAAATTAAAATTTAAAATTAAATTAATTTGTATAAAATATATTTTCTTGTTTAAATAATTAAAACAAACAAATATACTTTGTACTTTACAATTATTTAAATATATACGATGCTTATATTGTTTTGTCAACTGATAATAATAAAATGTTTTAATTTTAATATTTTTAATTAATATGAAATTATTTATTGTATTAATCAATTGAAAACTATTTTGCGGCCACAATGGAGTAATTAAAGTTAATATTTAAAAAGGACAAATTGTTTTTTGCTGATCAACCACTTTTTTCATAGTTAGTATAAGGATGGCGGTATGAAACAACTGGTTGTCAGTCAATCACGTTCACTATATCTCAATTTTCAGGACAGGATCAATTAGAAGGTATTAAAATAAAACAAAAATCAATGTGGTGCTGATAATTAAATATTGATTTCCTCGAATGTGTCAGGTTTTTCTGAGACATTCTAATGATTAATCAGCTAAAGATAGATTATAAACAATTTTATATAATACGTTATTTACAAATATCTATTTGCCCGTGACAGTATAGTTGTATTACTTTTTCTGATTGCAGGAAATGGTTTTTTTTTCTTCCACTTACTAACTAACAACCGTTGTAAAACGTCTTTATAATTTTAACCAACCACAAAAACTAGCATATCAAATTATGGACAAATTAACAAATCGATTATATTTTACAATACGACAACGTGCCAAGAACACCAATTTTGTCATGCAAACCATTCAATTTAATTTTTATTATAAAATATAAGCTTGTAAAGCATGTTTTTTTCACACTGCATTTAGATATGGTAAATTTTTTCGACCTCCAAATCATGATTAACATTTTTAATTATGTGGAGATTTTTGAAAGTGTTGACGGATATTATGAACAAGTATGCTTAGCTGTACATTTTTAGATGGGTGCAAATTCACGATAGAAACACCGTAGAGTAAACGTCTAGTCTAGTTGTGGCGAACCTTTTTACGTTAGAGTGCCGGAAATTACCGAATATTATTAACTTTATGACGTGCATGGAAAATTAACAAAATTTTGTTTCATAAAAGATTTGATTAAGCAAGTTTTGTCACTTAAAACCTGGACTGTAAATCTTAGATTTTATTACCTTTCAAAATGATAATGATATTATTATTGATTCATTATTTTTTTCTTTAGAAATAATCATAACTTAATTTATACTGGTATTGCAATTCACTGAAGAATTCAAGATAATTGTTCAGATTATTAGTGTAAGAATTACTTAAAAAGCTGTTATACCCACATTTGACTGAAACATTACATACACATAGATTCTCAGATGTTTAAAAAGTTAGTAAGTGTTTGTAAAACGGTTTTCAAAAGTACGAGACTTGCTTGCAGATTCATATCAATGTGAGCCTCTCGATAACGATACAATAAACTCAAATCACGCATTTGAATACTAATAGAGCGAATGGTATAAATTGATCTCATATGAATAATACAGTATGAAAATTGTTTATTTTACTACTGTAAAGTACATTATAATATTCGAACTTAAAATAAGTTCTGTAATATACTTCATTAATAACAACGATCTTTTTAAATGAAGGTATAATAAATAAGTTGTTTGTAACTTTATATTGTCGTCAACATATTTATTTGGTCTAGTAAGCAAGACCTTACCCTGGAAATCATACGAGTTCATGTTAACTTAAATTTTATTTTATTTCAAAATGAGATAAACGTGGTAAAAACATATATTTAATGGAGTTGGCGGTATCTTTGTGGAAATTAATTATACTCATTAAATTGAATTTGACAATTTTTATGTAAATAATTGTGATGTTAATCTATAAACAATTGTACCACTGGGGTATTGTATCATTGGGGTTGTATCATTGGGGGGAATTGTATCATCGGGGTGAAAGAGAATTAAAGAAGTTACCCAACTTTCATTCAGATGAACTTTATCTTCGTCGATTGCCATCCATTGGATGTACGGTACGTAGACATGGCTTTGAAGAAGGTAAAAAGAAGACAAAAAACGTTGAATGCACTCTCTAATGCTTCAAAAAAAATGTCTGAAAGAAGAATAAAAATCGTTTTAAATGAAGTTTTCAGATATTAAGTAATACTGATGACACGATTTTGTTTTTTGCTGCGAACCTCAGGTTGCAAAAGTGAACACATACTGTGCAAGGTCGTATGATAATTAAATAAATTATAACGGAAAATCTATACTTAGTTTTTTTACTCTAGATTCTAGAATATAACGAGTATTTACGTGACTCGGGTCTAAAATAAGAAGACTTGTGAAAAAGAATGACATTGTTAAAATATTTGACTCCGAAGTTTTTTCAAGTACCTCAGTCGAAAGTGTACAATGATAGATATGAAAAGTCGTGAAAAATAGAATTAAGCACAGGGGTATCTTTACAAATTAATTATGAAAATTCTGATTGAAACCAGTTTTTTTCATAATAAAATGATGGTTTTTTGTATCTAAACATTATTTACTGAATTACATGTCCCAGTTCGAATAGCATTTTTTCAATCGATTTTTGTCGAAAGGCATGGATGTTTGTGATGTCTTAAAAATCCGCTTCCTCTCACCATTTCAATCCAAAAATAGCAGGGTGTACCGTGAGCGATAAGTCAACCAATGGCCCTGTCTTACTTTATCCTTTCTATTTATATTACTTTCTTTTAAAAGTGAGTTTGAGCGACTTATTAACAAACAGTTTTTGTAGAAAACTCTTTTTAAGATACTTTTATTATGAGGCAGTATGCTCCACATATGGAGTGTACATGGATAAAAAAACTGAATTATTACTTATGAATCCGAATATAAAATGTATTTATTTTAATACTTTCGATGGTTTCGGCGGTAACTTTGTGGAAGTTCATTTTAATAGAAAATTTTAATTAACTTTGATTATTCCACCTATTGTGTTACTAACTGTGACAAATGTTTCGCCTCTTTTAAAGGCATCTTCAGACTTACTATCGCAAAGTTTGCTTAAGTAATGAAGCAAGATTGATTCTAACATTTTAAAATTAAGGCGAAACACGTGTCACAGTTAGTAACACAATACGTGGAATAATCAAAGTTAATTTTAATTTTGTATTAATTTTAATTACCGAATATAATAATATATTTTTTTTACATAGAAAGATTAAAACCAAAATACAAGAATTTATAAAATAACAGAATTGCAGTTCATGCAAGAGACACGCCATATTTATTTCAATTTGGCGGACGGACAATTTGTTCCTGGTGCGCATGAGGAATTCCCATCTTCCACTGTTGCCTGTTGCCCGCTATCTGCTGCGAGAGTACAGCAAATTAAATTATTTGGAGTTGTGTCAACCGAATGTCGACCGTGTATCTCTGTCAATTTGTGAAAGAGGAAGTTTGCTGGTTTTTGTTGTTACAGTACGTTTCGCTTAACATTTTATACCAGTAAAACATGACTTGCTGTTTTACAGACAGATATTCGATGTTTATTTCATTATTATCTGTCAAAATATGACAGTTCGTTATATAAGAATGGCTTATTGAATTATTATACATACTTCACTTAGCTTTCTATAAAGCAAACAAACGAATATCAATTTTTATATATAAACAATGAAAATCATGAAAATAGAAAATTTTAATTAACTTTGATTATTCCACGTATTGTAATGTCATTAGTAGTATAATTATATTTATTTGCTTTGTTTCGATTTTTATAATCCCCTCCTTGCCTCCCTTAAAAAGGAAAAATCCCAATCTGATTGATTGCAACTCATTAGTATCATTATTTGTTTGCTTTATTTCGATTCTACACCACCCTCCTTGCTCCCCTTAAAAGGAAAAAAAACCCAAACTCCATTTTGAAACTTTATAATTTTAAAATGTTAGAATCAATCTTGCTTCATTACTTAAGAAAACTTTGCGATAGTAAGTATGAAGATGCCTCTGAAAGAGGCGAAACACGTGTCACAGTTAGTAACACAATACGTGGAATAATCAAAGTTAATTTAAATTTTCTATTAAAATGGACTTCCACAAAGTTACTGTCGAAACCATCGAAAAATCATGAAAATTTACTGATGACAATATACAATTCCTTGAGATAAATACCATTTTTTTGAGTCCTTATTGATATACTAAAATATATTACTTGATTGTTAAAAGCTGTAAAATATAAGTTTCATGTGCCAAAAACATTTCTGAAATATATAATTAATGAATTTTAAACAAAAATGACAATTCAATCAATGAAATTAAGTAATGGTTTATATTTTATAATTTTTTGGAACCTTAAATAAAATGTCTTTGATTGTCAAAAAAAAAATGTATGATTGTGTGTATTGTACAAGATATAAAAGAATTTTGACTTGTAATTTAACTAATCCATAAAAGTATTCTTTGTCTTCGTCATAATTCTATAGAAACGTATTTTTTTAGTAATTCACAAAATTTTCGTGTTTTTATAACCTTACAATAACCTTAGTTAATCGACGTTCGCAGTCATGGTTCTAATCTTCAAATTTATTGATGTTTTTATCGATTTATGGATAAGTATTTATTAGTATTTTTATGTTCGTGGTACAGTGGTCAACGTCGTTGGCTTAGGTGACGAATCTCTCGGGTGAAAGTTTTGTCATGTTTACGATTTCTTAACAATCATTCTCATCATTTCAATCCTAAAATAACGGCGTTGTAAAAGCAAACCCAATTCTAACATCCCTACAATTTTTGTTAAAAGAGGGAACAACTGACAGCCTATTGATTAAATTGGCATTTACTTGGTAGAGCTCCATTGTGATAGGGTAAAAATATCAACGTTTTTAGTTCTACAGTTTTTTATAATATTAGCTTATAGCTGATTTGGCATGCGCTATTCTCAGAACTATGTTAAAGCCTGCATTTGCTAAAGCTATATTATAAAAATTGTAGAATTAATACATTGATATTTTTACTCTATCACTGACAACTTCATTGGAAAGCAACAAAAAAATAATGATACGGATATCTTTAGTGTTTTAAATACTTCCTTCCTTAAAAAAAATTTTTTGCCACTGTCAGTTATTATTAAGAAATTAACTGGTTTTCAGTTAATGCAATACTTTTTAATGTTTATTGAAAATGTCTACAAAGTACACATTGTATTATTATTTTTTTACCATGTCCGCTCCCAATGGGAAGCATATGGACTCCTATTGGAGTTTATCTCAACAGAAGTGTTTCTACGAGAACTGCTTGTTACTCAGTTACTCAACCTCTCTTTTTTCAAATAGAGTAGGGAATTTAAGGAAAGGGCTAGGACAGGTCTAGTGGTTAGCTAATCACTCTCGATACGCCCCGTTCATATGATAGAATGGGTGGGGGGGGGGAAATTCAAGAAATCACATACATCCATGCCTTTGAACAGAAATTCATAAATCGATTTAAAAATCAATTTATAAAACTGCCCGTACTGGGATTCGAACCCCTAACCTTCGTAGCGATAGCCATCGACGCTGACCACTCGACCACACAGGCGGCTGTGTGCAGTAGTATTAAATGTAAAATAAAACCGTTAAATTATCCAACTGCAGTATTTTAATTAATTTTACCCATATGAGTAGTGTTCATCAATATTGAAAGTGAATTTTTAAATTATTTGCACGATTCTCTTATGTTGCTTTGCAAACAAATTCGTATTAAAGTATTTGAAAACCGGACAATCAACAGGTTTTGTCTTATAGATAAAGCAATGACGTCAACTGTTCACAAGCATAGAACGTTGCAGGTAACGCGTAGCATTTTTTAGGTGCTAAAATTTGGTATTTATCTTTTAAATTACAATTGTTTATTGACATGTGATGATTATTTACCTTGATCTTTATAACAATGATTGAATTTGCTGTAAGGTCATAGTTAGGCAAACATTATAAATTTGACTATTGGATACATGCCCTCTAACCCTGTCTTTATAAACAAATATTTGTGTTTTATATTGTAATTGAAAATAAGCAATGACTGGGCGCTTAGGATTTTGATAAAATGACTCGGCCATTACAATGGTGCGTTCTCGGTCAGGACAGCTAATACCAATTATTCGACTGACCAATTACTTACTAATTACTATATACTACTATTATTAATTATTATAAATATACACTGGTAGATTTTTCTAAGCACATTAACCAGGCACAGTGACTAAACGTTAAAACCATAACGAGTAAACCATCTTATTGGACGCACTTTTAATCGAAAAAAATATTCACGAATTTGTATTTAGCTGATTTATTGCAGAAGAACTCGGATACAATACAAATGTTGACAGAGATGAAGAACTCTTTTTTTACTATCCAATGTGTATCATATTGACATCTAATAGAGTGTATCTGAAAAAAATAATTCTACAACAACTTCTTGTTACTCAGTTTCTTTTCCTCTTTTTTTATCAAAGAAAGTATGGATAGAAATGCAAGGCTAAATAAGGACAAGTCGATAGCCAATCGCTCTTGTTACGCCCTGTTTTTGATATTAAATAAATGCGGGAGGAATGCATTCGGGAAATAACATATATCCATACCTTCGAATAGAAATCCATCAGTCAATTCAAAAAATAATCTATAAAAAATTTTCGCACTGGGATTCAAACCCGTGACTTCAGTGTTCTAAGTCAACAACATTGACCGTTCGACCACGCATCTGGAAAATCTCTCATTATCTTACGGCATATATGACTATCAACATTTTATCATAATGATAATAACGAATTGCCCGAGGTCCATCAAATGTATTATTGTCGGGTTATAATAATATCATCTGAAAAATAAAACCACGTAATGGTAATATATATGTTTTTCTTTTATCATATTTTATTAAACCATAAAAAACGAATTATGATAACTCACCAATTGATGATCTGAACGGCGTGTTTTATGAGTAAATAAGAATTAAATTCTAACGTATTACAGATAACTATTATGCTATTCGCACGTAAAATAATTGACGTCCTAACGATCGAGTTTAATTACCTCTACGGGTCAAAGATACATGCTACAATTTTTTCGTACTACACTAATAAGAGCCTTTAGTTGATATTAATGATTATTGAACTACCTAATTATATGTTCGTTTGATAATTTCCCGTTTTTCATTGCCATAAATATATAATATGTATGCCCAGCTTCATACTATGTTTTCAATTACTTTCAAGATGTTGACTGCCAAATCAAAGTGGAATCTCTTCATACTAATTTCGCATTTATTTGGCATATCAAATCACTTGATCATAATCAAGACAGTTTTCGCTAATCACGAAAAGATCAGTTGGAAGTGCTTGTAAATAGAGAAAACAATTTTCATTTAACTATCGACCCATTTGAGAAAACCAAACGTATCTTCTATATTTGACCGTACAGCCATTACAAGACAAAACAATTTAAAAGACACATTGCAACATTTTTGAAATCGTTAGATTTTTTTAAAGCATCGACGCAACTGCTTATTGGCATTTTAACAAGTTTCAAAACAAAAGTTTTATTGAATAACCATGGTAACGAGTATCACACATTTTTTTCATAGATCACTTTAGTACAATGTTTCGGAATGGGGCGCAAGCGAATATGTATTGTACAATGAATATATTATATTATATTTTCACTTATAATAACTTTACGAGCTATAATTATTTGTGACACTTTGTTTCATCCACACCGGATCCACCTGTGCGTATAACTAGATTTCATTAGTACACTTTCAAAGATGTAAATTTTATTTGATGTGAGATGACACCATTATTTTGTTTGTATACAATGAAAATTTTGCAGACCAATATATTTGTATTCCGCACAGTGTGTATGGCTTAAATTTTCGTATATGCCTTGACATACTATTTTTAAATCTATGTTATTGATGCATTATGAAATTACTTTTTTTTTATAAATTCATTAGATTTTCATCTGAAATATCGCATAATCTTTTCACTTATATATTTGGTATTATAAATGACAATAAATTAATATTGAGTTGATTTACATGCTTTTACATAGAATAAGCAATATTAGAGTGTATATTTCTTATAAACTGCACATTTTGTAATGTATTAAATTTGTCACATTGTAAAAGAAACAAAACAAAAAAATGGTTTTGCTGTGTTTTTATAATGATTATTATTAAATAGAAAAAATATCAAAAACATATATCACATATAAATCAATCTTCTAACTAGTGGTTTTACAAATTTATTTAAAATATAATTTCAAATAACCATAAATATTTTAAAACTTTTTATCAATTTTCGTATAAATTCTCTAAGATTGTATATCCATTATTAAAAAATATGCGTTACATCTTTTTTTTTACTTTCAAATTTTACGCAAGGTTCATTCACTAAAAAAAATATAATTTACTAATGACGTAAGTTTTTTTAGCTTTTTTTGCCCAGTAGCTTTTATCAGATAAACAGTTTAAAGTAAATGAAAAAGGGCCCTCGCTCTTTTGCGCTTATTTTCCATCCCTGTTTCATACAAATTAATTAAGTACCATCGCAGGATGTGATAAAAAGCTTTCGTACCAACTTAAGACTTAATCTAATCAAGCCTTCTATTTGATGATCAAAAAAGATAGCCGAAAAATGAAACAATTCTTTTTTTTCTTGCTCTTCATCTCTCGGCTTTTACGATTCAACGAAAGAGAGCAGATACTTAATTTAATTGAATGAAGTTTTCTTTATGTGGGAGTCGACAAAAAAATGATGGCACAACGTTAAGAAAGTGCTTTTTACAAATAAAGTTTATTTGATCTATTTGTATGCCTTTACAAACTTTGGTATAGCATCTTGTAATCAACCTAACTGCTAGTATTATAAGTATTATTTTTAAGATCTGTAAAGATTTCACTCAAAAACATTCATCATATCCATATCTGCTTCTGATTTGGAGACAAACGACATTCTTTGACAACTACTCGTTATTCTGCCATTATTATATATCAGTTATTATAAGATTTTTTTATTCCAATTAGCAACACTTTTTCAATTTATTTTTTTAGTGCTCAGTTTAGTTTGCCATTTCATTTATCATGTATATATGCCAGAATAAAGCTTGCTTTAAAAATATGATACCAGCTAGAACGTTACAATCAAAACAGAGCGCTATAGATCCATAGTTACTTACATTTACATTTTCAAATTGAATAACATTAATTTAGAAGAGGGATAATTTTATCAAGACGGCGTTAAATGCTACAGAGCACGCGTTACAATATGACTGTCGCTGGAAGCGTTGCTATTTCGAAAAAAAAACTACTAACATAAATCCATGAATAGATTAAAAATTAATTATTCATGAAAACGGTTACACTGGGAATAAAGCCAACGATGTCGACCATTCAACTACAGCAATGGCAGTGCCAAGCCTTTCCTAACTACTGGAATACAAAAATACTGTTGAAACATTAAAGCGGACAAGATTTTTTTTAATGACAAATGAATATAGCGACTTAACCATAGAAAAAGAAATAAACATTAAAAAATACATATTTTAATCGTGTGCAACTAAGCTTAGCCAATACAACTGTTAATTTATTATGACATGACCAATCTTAATTTTGCAAATCTTAGCAAAACTAAATTATTCAAGTAGCGAACTAAGCGAAATAAATATCTTTTATTATAAAATAAGCAATGTTTAATTCGAACATTCAAATCCATCAAGCCATTAAACATATTTTATAAGCATGACTGCAAAATATTAAAATAAGACTTATTTCGGTATTAAAACAAACAAGATATTTATTTAAGAAAAAATCAAAACAGTCACTGACTAAAGAAAAACATTTTTCCTAGTATTGTTAAGTACCCATGATAATACTTTGGAATGTGACGTCACGATTGAAGAATCTAAAATTATATATGTGTAAACGAGTCGCATGTGTAAGTGGCGTGTGTGTGTAAAAACATCGGTGACCATTCCTTCCCGTATAATTTCCCAAGGGAACGAAAAATAAGTGCAAAACGACACTCGCAGGACGCTGCCGTCATATAATATAAGAGGTCAAAGAGAGAAGACTAGGCGAGTGGACCAAATATTGAGGCAATTTGGTCACCGTCGTATGGTCAGTGCAGAAATATTAAGAAAGTGAATAAACGGGTTTTCTTGTATTATTTATAAATACGCTTATTATACATTTATTTGAATGATTCAAGGATGTAATCATATGTCACCGATTATAAAGACTTTTGAATATTATTTAAATATGCTGTGTTTGGCATCGGGCAAGAAAAGGCATGTTTTTGTTGGTTAAATAACATCGAATCACCCATTTGTTGTAAATTTTCTTTTGCAGTATTATTTGGAGCAATTAATTAAACATTCGTTCTCGTTTTAAAATATCAAGTAGACTGTAAAATTTACAAGACATCACCAATCAATTTTCATTTCGGTATGAATGACTATATCAACAGCAAAATCTAAATGAAATCTTGTATAACATTTTTTATCGAAACAATGATGGTCCACAGTTCATACAATATATTTTTTTTATATTCAGCATAGTAAAAAAAAATACTTAGACTCGTGATAAGAAAACATAAAGTAGATTTTTTAAATAACTTACTACTGCAAATTTTTTGAATATTTATGCTAACAGAATAAAAGTATATTTAAGACAAAAGCCCAAATCACAAAATTTAAGCAATTTACCACTCAGTGGCGTCAGAAAAAATATTAATCAATAATGTGCTGAATTAATTTGATAGAAAATGCGTAATTATTTCCTTATCTTTCTGGCCTAGTAATTATAGATCGTTTAATTTTTTTTTGTATTCAAATTAATGAAACATTAAGTTTTTTCAAGGACGTCTTCTAAATATTATAAACACCGAGCCCTTTGTTTATTATCTTCCTTAATCGTTTTTTAGAATATTATTTAAATAAAGACAGTGTATTAACAGTGTATTAACCGAAGGAAACGGAAGAAATCACAATCCCACAAATCCATGATCCAGACCAAGACTAGCAATCCTAAGATTTCAGGATTGAGGAGAAGAGGTGTGAAATTCTCAAAAAATTGTTGTAAATAGGAAACTAAGGAAAGTCCCAATATTGCAGAAATTCGCTCAAGAGCTAAAAAAAAAGGTCCCAATATTTTTTTATTTTTTTGGCAATCCCGTAATCTTATTTCTTGGGTAAAATTTTTAAAATAGGTCTACATTACTTTGTATTTAGGATTTATCATGTCAAGATTTGACTTTTAAATTTAAATCATTCCCTCGTCATTTTCTTATTATTACTCGCTTGATAAGCGGCTTTCAATACCAGGGCTGGCGTCACCATACAGGCAAAATAAGCAACCGCTTAGCCATTAGGGGCGCATGAATGGAGTATTAAAATTATTTTATTTATTAATAACTGTGATCTTACCGGGAGTCAAACCCAGACCTGCGTGATCGGTAGAGCATCAGGCGACACACAGCAGGGTTCACAGTGAATTTGTGAATTATTCAATTCAATGTTGTGATCAAAGACTGAGTGTTTGTGATGTCAATTTACATTATTTTTTCTCCTCCCGTCCTTCTGATTCTTTTATAAAAGGGTGTAGCAATAGCGATTAGTTAACCACTAGTCCTGTTCTAGCCTTTCCCTTCTTTCCCTACTACTTACTCCCTTCAAAAAAAAAAGTAAGGTTGAGTGACTGAGTAAGAAACAGTTCTCGTAAAAAAAACATCTGTTGTGATACCTCCATTAGGAGGCTATATGCCCTACATTGGGAGCGGACATAGATAAAAAAATATCAATAATAAATAATAGTACATTTTATTTTATTTTGATGTTTGTATTCGTTGTAATTATGTATCGTATTCTATATGATTCGAAAAAGAGAGGTTGAAAAACTGAGTAAAGAACAGTTCACGTAAAAAAACTTCTGTTGAGATACTTCCATTACGATGCCATATTCTCCACATCAGGAGCTGACATGGATATATATAAAAAAATGTAACGATTTCAAATTGAATTTTTTTCATTAATTCGAAAAAAAAAATGGGAAAATAGTCGTTGCCTACGGCGCCAAATAACCTCGTGTCGGCATTGTTCAAAACCTTCTCACCTCCTGTAGAAACCGTTGATATTCATTTGGTTTCCTATTAGCTCACATAAGACTAACCACTGTACCGTCGTGTAAACATTGCGCTTGGTAGTATAGCGAGGCTTCCTGCCAAGACATGCGTCACGATTCGTATACAAAATTTCTTCGCGAAGCGGTTAAAAACGTCAAGATGAGCAATTTATTGCAAGGTAGTTTTACTGTACCACCATCTCTAATGTATGCATGACATTTGAATGGACAAGCTTGAAGACGTTAAATAAGAAGTATAGTAATTAAGTGGTAAATATTTAATGGAATATCTGCCATTTTGTATCGTATAATAATATGCAATTGTCACTTCTAAAAACTTCAAACGAGTTTCACAATAACAAATATTTTAAGGGTTTTATAGCCCATAAAAACAAAGTAAAATAACGCATTATATTGAATCCCATTTTGCTTATTGTTTTTCGAAACAATTAACCCACAGTTAATAAATTTTATGTTATGTAATTAATAATAAATATCAGTTTAGTTTTATCCTAATTAATGTTTTAATAAATAAACCTAGATTGTTAATCGTTCTTTGAAACACTAGAATCACATTTGATAAGTGTAATATTGTAATTATAATTAGGATTTTAGATTGAATAACTTGACGCATTGTGTATCTCTTCAGAGCCAGTATATATAGCTGAGCAAAATATATGTTTAAACATAGTTCTGACGATGGCGAAAGCCGAAATAGCTATCAACGCATAAAATTATTAAAAACTGTAGAACTAAAATACTTTGATATTTTTAATCTGTTAAAATAATGCACGTCAGATGTACGCAGAAGGTTATTTAAAATTATAATATTCATACAACAAATTTAAAAATATTACATGCGTTGTAATCGTCAGCCTTTTCGTTAAAAATAAAATTTTATTGAAAGTTTTTTATTTATGATTATAATTGAGTCCTCTGGAAGTAAAGTGAGCTAACTAGTAAAATGGTAAAAAAATCTTAGGCTTTTAAGATTAATACAATCACGCCTTTATTCGGTGCTTAGGTGTATTTCTTATTTTTATTTTAAATAGATAACTCTCAGTTAAAGTTCATCCGTGCACTTGAATACATGAAGATGCTGAAAGACGAAGCCTGGGTCGTTAGTGACAAAACTTGTGTGAATGTGCATAATTTGAGCGGTTCAAATTAAAGAGATAACTCTATTGCAATTTGGATCAACTGAAGATTACGATACTCTAAGATAGGCGTGGGGAACCTGCGGCCTTTTGGCTACTCTGGTGCGGCCTTCTGGCCAATTCTGTAAATTTATGTATATTCCTGACATATTCTGACCGTAAAGTCCTGTTTTCAGCCAAAGATTCCCTAGTCAATGTTTACTGCGGCCTTATGTCGAATCAGAAAAATAAATGCGGCCTTTAGAAAATAAAATGTTCCCCACACCTGCTGTAAGACGTGTAGAATATTACAACGTACCTAACTTTTTTTTCTTAAACACCACTTGCCTCACTTCACCTCTAATGTGTTCATATTTTCATACGCGAGAACTTACGCCGTATTGTTATACCGGTAGTGATAGTAAACTACGAGAGCTTTGAATCAATAACTTCAATAGTTAACTATGCCTGCAAGTTAAGCTTTCCACCCTGACGAAAGTGACCGTAAGATAATCTAAGACGCAAGCAAATAATGGCGATTACTATTACCCTGACCCACGTCATCGTGTCAATTTACCGCCCTAAATGGCGCCACTAATAACCCCACTGTCTCTCACTGATGGCCGCCGGGTGAAATATTTTATACGCAATATTGTTGTGCGAAGGAATTCATTATGCTTTTGTGGTGATAGGGAGCAAAATGTTAATGGTGTCGAAGGATTTCTTGAGCGAATACGGTGGATTATGCCTGTTGATTGTGATTTTGATTTAGGTCGACCTTATAATGCTTTGTATGGTATTATACCTTATTATTTGATTATTTTGACTAAATGTGTAGAAGGTGTTTTGCCATTATTAAGTCTCTTGGCGATTAATTATAAAATAAGTGAATATTCAATCGTCAATATTTTTAACATCATTTTCACGATAAAAAATACGACACTCTTACACTTAAATTTTAAGCTGTAATCAATCTTTACTCAGATTTAAATGTACATGTTTTTCATTTGACAAAACATGTGCTAAATTATAATTTTTGTGTCACTTATTTATAATTTGAAAATGCATCTGTTAATTCCTAACATATTTCTATTACACAGAGTTTGTTACATACACTCTTGATATTTTTATATGGTTTAGTATAAATAACAATATATTAATGTGCAGTCTTAATAGTTGAAACTTATTGTCATCAGTGTAACTGGTCCTGATCATATGAAATAAATGTAGAATTAGTATGTACAAGTAAGTGTTTTATTTATCATAATATCGACTGGGGAAAGGAAAAAGGAAGTAACCCACACATAACAAATTTTACAGGAGAAACAAAAAACGTTTTTTGATGATTTTGGGCCAAAGACAAATTATGCAATATATACAAACTTTAAGTGCATGGAGACTGATAAATTGAGACTTTATCTGATATTAGTTTAATATTTTTTTTAAAAAAAAACTTTTATTCAGTATTTTTTCTTGAACTTAAAAACTAAATTTAGATACAAATTTGGCATTTTCAACTTGCATCCTTTTGATATAATGTGTATTAAGTTGTATAGATTGTGATTATCAAAAAAAAGATGTTTTGAAAAACCTGTGAGCTACGTCCTTTTTCCTTTCCACAGTCGATTGTAATGCCTTTCCACCAAGTATCGACAGTGAGCAAGTTGTAAGTGAAAAAACCATAAACATTTGAAAATTTGTATTAAAATATCGGCTTATCATTTTCTTAAAGTTTGATTTGATACACATAAATATTAAATATATTTTCTACCATAATTGATAATGCAAAAAGTCATCACCATGACTCTCTTTGTTATATCGAATGAACCAATTCATATTTCACTTTAAACATTAATCATTTTACTGTTACTTTCCCAAAAGTTTCACTTATAAAAATATAATCTTTTTTTGCATCGGTTAGTTTTATCGTTATCAATTACTCGACAACGTTGCAATTGGTTGCACTGATTGCAAGGTGGCATAAAACATTTATTCAATTTATATTTTTCGCCAAATTTTCTTCAGTTTTACTCAGATTTTCCATCAACACATTTTGTTTCGTACTTTGGCAAAATAATTCCGTGATAGAGAAAAAGCACCCAGGGAGAACTTTCTAGATGTTTTTCACACAGAAAAAAAGATATCTAGCATAACGTAAGCAATCTCTCGGGTAAGATTCGATTGGTTTTGCTGAAGTAGATGGTATTTCGATTAACGAGAATTTTATGTGAAGCCAAAAGATATCTAGCCATGAGAAGATTCATCGTAAAACGATTAAGAATCACCGAAAACATTGCGAAATACAAACACTGCAGAAAATCTTACGGTACTTTTTTTTGGCCACTCTTAGACCTTACTAACTGTGTAAAAAAAGATCTTTTATTTTTTCGTACTATTACAACACACAGTTTTTTGTACATACTTCTTTTGTTTTACACATAAACTTGTAAAAATAAGTATTACTAAAATAAAATCCATGAATTTTATATAATTGTTAATTTTCTAAATGTAAAATTGTTACTATACAGATTTGTGACATTTAAAATAAAAGCTTTCAAGGTGTTTGAAAAAAATTAATGTTCAATTTTAACTGCTTAAATTTTATAGTTCTCTACACGTTCTTTCAATAACGACACGGCTTTCGCTTTTTGGCATCTTCACACTTTCAATTACATCTTTGCTGTTCAAATTATTTACAAGGCCGCTTAATTACAAACATAATTTAAAAAACCAGTTATAGGTTACGGAATATCTTCCATATAATCAAATTATCAATGCAGACAGATTATTTCTTCTTTTTTTTATATAAAATATTTGAAAAGTATTTACTTTCCAGCGTATTTATTAATTTGTTTTCACGATAACTTAAGATATTTTTATAGCTTAAAAGAATACGAAGACTTCTGTTATTTGAGTTTCAGATGTAAAGTTTTAATTTTGAAATAAAAGTTAAGCTACTTTATTACAAAATATGACTATCTTTGATAATATTATTCGTTTATATCTACTATACGATCCTGAGTTAGTAGTTAGATCTTAAGGGATACCGATTTTCTATCCTTTTTCCATTGTCGGGTCCGTGGCGCAGTGGTCAACGTCTCTAGCTTTCGTCACGGATCTCACGGGCTCAAATCCCAGTGCAAGCAGCATTTTTTTAAATCGATTTGTCGATTTCTGCTCGAGGACATGGGTGTAAAGACTAGTAATTTCCTCCCCCACTTCATATGCTAAAATAGCATGGCGTAGCGAGAGCGACTTGTCAACCACTAATCCTGACGTAGTCCTTTCTTCCAGTTTATTATCTTTTCAAAAAAGAGGTTGAGCAATTGAGTAACAAACAGTTCTCGTAGAAAAAAAGAGATTCTTACATGATGAGCCTATATGCTTCACACTGAAAGCGGAAATAGATTTTAATAAGACATAAATTTATCATATTTATTTACAGTATTGTGGAATTGTTGTTTTATAAATATTTAATACATTACTTAAAGGTTGTAAAAGAAGATATTCAATCATCAATTTTCAATATGTTATAAATATTATTATTTATATTAAATAATTTAGAAATTCTGTTGTCATTAATATATATACACCAATTAAATAAATATTGAACAGATCTGTTATTTTCAAAACAGGTATCAAAATTAATGTATTGAACTTCAGTTTAAATTTGAAGGTATATGTACTCACCGTCAGCTGTCAGGTAAAGCACGCTTTCGTCAAACAGATCTGGGCGAGATTTACAGTCTTCACTCAAAGTTCCTTTTCCACTTTCTTCGAAGCCTACTTCTCAAGCTGAAACAGAAGCATAACATTGCAAGTTAGTTTTGCTGGGAACAGGTACAAATTTATCGGCTTTTGCACGCAACATTTAAGTTAGGTGATTGACTGCCAGGCGTTTCAGGTCATAATTACTTAATAATTCACGGCCTGAACAAATTCGGCTTGATTAAATTTGGATTGATTTGATTTTACAAGATTTGAAATACTTGAGTGTTTGTATTGTAGGATTACCGCTTTTATTGTCGTGGTTGATATTGAATAATTAATTTCCAATCTTGCGTTAATAGTTTTCTTCGCCCTACATTAGACGCCTAAATAACCACAAATTTGAAGATTCAACACAGATTAATTTGATATTCCATTTACAAAGATATAAACCCAAGGTCGATGTATATGTCATTCATTAAATTATTAAATTGTTAATTATTCAAAATAAAAAAATGTTTTAAAACCACTTCAGACGTATATTTATGTAAAGTTCAATTGAAAAAAGTAGTCAAATATATTTCGTTTATCTCGGATCAAAAATTAGTCTTTGTTTTATGAATCGGTATAAATAGCCAAGTATTAGAAATAATAATAGAATAATATTATAACTTTGATTCTCGTAGAATGAGATTATCATGAAAACAATTACTTAAATATTCAATGCATTTTTTTTCTTGTTTGTCAAAATATTTATAATTTGAAGCCAAATTTATTATGATTTATTTTAATATTGAAAACAATCTTATTAACATGTATTTTATTTTAAACAATATATTGGCCATAATTAAGATTTTTTATACATCCTCCAACTAGGAAGGTTTTTATTGATTTTTTAAAAACAAATATTGGTTATTTTAAGTTTTTTATTATAAAATTGTTCGGAGAACGTTAATTTTAGTTAAAAATAATAATTGCATTACATTTAATTTTATTGAATACCTCACAATATTAAAAATAAGCGCAAATTTTATTGCATAGTGACGTAGTCAAAATTTAAACATTTAAATCAAATTATGGTCCAAAATAAATAGAATATTGTTGACTTTTAATCCACTTTTGCTTTACTGGTGAAACTTTTCAACTGATGTTGTTTCAACAAAAGTTGTGTGTGTGTTTTTTTTTTGTTTTTATATTTTATCCATGTCCACTCCTAATGTGGAGCATATGGCCTCCTAATGGAGGCGTCTCAACAGAAGTTATTTCTACGAAACTTTTTGTTACTCAGTCGCTCGACCTCACTATTTTCAAAGTGAGCAGTAGGGAAAGAAGGATAAGGCTAGAACAGGACTAGTGATTGACTAATCGCTATTTTTACACCCAGGTATTAACGAATCAGAAGGATGGAAGGAGAGGAAATGATGGGAATTGACATCACAAACACCCAGTCTTCAATCACAACTTTGAATTGAACAATTCTTAAATTCTCTGTGATCTTACCGGGAATCGAACCCAAACCAGCGTGATCGGTAGAGCAAGCTCTTACCAACTGGGCCACAGCAGGCAACTAAATATATATTTGTAAAAAATCACAGCAAACGACTCTAAGTAAAATAATGCTGAGTTTATTCCAAATAAATTAAAGAAATATAAAATATTGCGAATATAGTATATTTTTTGCAAGCTCAGTACAGCACAATATTACGAAAGGTAAACTCAAACTACCCCGTCTCTTATTCTATTTATTTGAGAGCAAATAGTAAATATTTCTTGTTGACAGGGCTACGTTACATTGATGCAAATATTTAATTTAACTATTGCTATGAACACCTTTTCTTAAACAAATAATTGGATAGAAATTTTAATGAAAACAGGCTTTACTTTAAAACGTGAATATCTTATTCCTAACATAACTTGTGTATAAATAAGGTAAGAACTTTATTTGCCTATACAGTTAATTATTTTTGATAAGTTTTAAGTTTCATCATCGAGTATTTCTCGTGCATCTTATACATTAGTATTTTACTTGTCTATAATGGAATTCGACGCTAATACCATCAATATATTATATTTAAGGTATTAAATGAAGGTGCTCATTGGATTATCAAAATTGAGCTTACAGATTTAAATTATTGTTTTGTTCTAATGTTTCAAATTCATATAAGTAATTATAATATAAAGAAACTATAAATTTGAATCGTTCATATTATTAACTTTAACACAAGTTTTATAACTAACGAACCGGGTTTTACTTGTAGACATCTTAAGGCATTCGAGTGCACGGATGCACTTGAACTGACGGTTAGTAAATAAATGTGATAAACTTGTGTAAATGTACATAATTTAAGCGATTCAAATTTAACATTAAAATTCCACTAAGCACTTTCAGTCGAAATCTTAAATTATAGAAACTATAAATGTTTCGAGACATCGTATTATTGCAATTTCTTTATAAATTGTTAGTTTATCTGTGTAGTTAGTTTGAATAAAAAAAAGTAATGAAATGATGACAGACACGCCATAATTCACAAAGTATTGCGACCTTTAGTGAATAAATTTCATATTTTGCACAATTTATCAATGTTCTTCATACTAATGTGTGATTTTAACGCGATTACCAAGCCCTCAGAAAATAATTTTAAATCATGGCGTTGTTTTAAGCTTAGTTTGTGAAGTTTTTCGCCACAAAAGTCCATGTGTAAGTAAAAGGCATATTCACCTACAGCTGACAAAAAAAGAGATTATATTTCACGTTAATTTTTATTATTACGTGCTATTTGAAAAAAAAGTTACCTTGTATTTATTTTGTGTACAAAGTATATTGAAAGAATGCATTTATGAGTAATATTTCATTTTAAAATCCCAAACTCTTATCGTAAAAGTCTTTTAAACGGTTCCAATATGAAATATCTAAAAAATCATCAAATTAAATGGTCTTCGGATGTGAAAGATACAATCAACAACAAAGCAAAACACAATAAGTCAGCCCTGCTTTTAATCTGACATGGAATCGATCGCTATAAGTCTAATCCCGCAGTTAAGTCTGGCTTAATCGCGGTAAGAATAGGTAGGATAATATATATTGAGGATTATGTTGGAGAAATAAAGGGAACAGCCGCTGGGATTATTGCTAAAGCCCGTCAACTAATCTTGCAACTAGTCTTTTCTCTAATTATTGCTTCTTAGCGTGTTCATAAATTTAGATTTATGCGCTCTCTTCTCTTCATATTTTTAAAGCGCCACATCAATGGGTACTCAAGACTGTCGCAACTTTATTCATGAATGATTATATCTTGTTTTACTATCAGTACCATGCTGTAAAGAGTGAGAAATTACGCTGGTAGAAAAGTGAACCAAAGGGTAAAGAAGTAAGGTACTGAAATCATGTTGTATTATGTTGATTCAAGTTCCTAGATCTATTCCATAATCAGTTGTTTAATACAATAACATGCTGAAAATCTTCAACTTGTTTTCCAAACCAGAACCACTCGGCAAGCTTAGTTTTGAATTTTTTTTAAATCTTAAGTTTGACCAAACGGGCCAAAATAAACTTATGAATCGTAGATAACTTGATAATCCATAGTAGTCTTAACCTTATCACCGCGTATGACCGCTATGCATGTTGTAGCGAAAATGCCATCAGCGCGCGAGACACGTATAGACGTCATGGAAATTTCAAACCCTATATAAGAGCTATCTATTGTGTTAAAATTGTATAACTTGGTTGAAAATATTACTAAATGTATATTTTACCAAATTCAATAGACGGCATTAGTCAAAAAAGATTCAATATAGGCTAAAATAATTTATTTCTGGAACACGCCGTGAATATACGTCACCAATGCAAGATTTTGGATAGTGTAAATAAGCGATCGGGTGTGGGTGAAATTGAAATTGTTATGTGAATTTAATATTATAAGTATGGTATGGTGGTGGCGCAGTGTTCTCGGTCACGCGTGGTGGTATTTTGCAATATAGTATGAAGAGTTATTATTGTTGAATTAAACCGAAAATACAAGAAATATATTGTATTTTATTATTTATAAAGTTACTTTGGGTGACAATTAACATATTTGATTAGTTGAAAAAATATTACAACCTATATTTGTAGTCGAAAACGCGATAACAAAATCCGCAAAAAAGCAGCCGCGTACAGGGCATGCTCGCTAAATTTGGTGACGCGGGTAAAGGGTTAAAACTGTGTTCCTATTTGATTTATCAGTATTAAATCACCACATTTTAAGCATTTTTTTATTTCATTCTACAATGGGTCTGAGCTTGAAACCCTTTGTTGTGCTTTTAATCTGTTGTATATTATGATAATAATGTCCTCAGAATATGTATTTTTTTTTCATTCTGAGCCTCTGAATTCATTTATCTCTAACACGAAATAGAACTTGTTTTTTTTCGTCTCACAATAAAACAGCTCATTATCATTCAATAAAACTAGGAGTGGAATGTAAAAATATTTGAGTTTGCAATCTTCAATGCAAACAGCGACATAAATTTAATCATCTCGGAGACGCAATGAATTTAATTAAATTCATATTTTTCAGATGATTTTAAGCGACTTGTTTCATGAATAGAATAAAACATGCAAAATAAAGACTAAGAAATCTGTTTGAAGAAGACATATACATAACTGTATGATAGTTAACAATCGTACCGAGTATTTCCTGATATATTTTATGAATATATATATTATGTTACCGTCAAGCATATTTTATGATCGTATTTCTTTGAGGTTATAACTTAGGCTATGAAAGATGTTTCCTGATATCTTTTGAATCGAGTAATACAGTATTTTGATGCTGTGATGACTGCAAAGATTCTTACAAAACTTTATTTTACATGACATTTTTGTCCCATAAAAAAACATATTTCACGAAAGTATAGAAGTAGTGGATTTTTCTTTTTCGGCTGAAACTATCGAAGTGTTTTTGTTTATTCATTTGTTTTTTATATTAAAAAAAAAGCTTGACTAGAAAACTTTAAGAGATTGGTGGTGCTGGACAGTGTGTCATGTAAAGGAAGCATAGTAGTAAGCCGATGAAGTTGATTGATTTGGTGAAAGAAGTCCTTTGTACACCAATGGGGTCCGTATCCAAACTCGTAGATAATATGAGTGTTTATTAATTTTAAACTTCCCTTGAGGGTTACTGAGAAGAATGGAATGATAACACGTTGATGTATCCAAACTCTTCTGCATTAAGCTTGTGAGGAAGTAAAGGGTTCAATACACACCTAACAAATACTGATTGTGTTTGTGTGCAGTAAAATAAAGCTATTGCAGTGGAGTCGGAGTGTCTCCTGTATATCGGGTCTTTATACCTTGCAAGTATTTCGAGATTGTGACAGACTATATCAAAGATTCTAAGACATGTATTTTCTACCTTCTACAGGAGAAAAAGTTTGTTGTCAGAGATCATAGTGGACCAAATTGAGTACGCATGCAGCATTTTCAACTGAATGCTTATGTTTAAAAACCTCGTATTGTTCTGTTATTTATCATTGATGATTGAGTATAAGGCAACAAGAACCCTTCAGCTTTTCGTTTGGCTGCAGTATTATGAGAAGTTAAAACAAACCTTTTGTTGAGATATACTCTAAAGTACATATTTTATAACAGAAAATGATTTTCCGTTGACCCTTTTTGTGAGAAAAGGATTGAAGTCTGAGTCGGCAGTGTCGAAAGAAGTCGGAGACTTCTAATGATTTCTAATAAAACGTTTAACAGTTTTATTTAATAGGATTAATTAGAATATTCAATTGCTTACTATATTATGAATATTTCATTAGCATTAAAATAATTGTATTACTGTACGTGACAAGTTAATTTCTTTTCCATACATATCACAATCTTACATGTATAAATAAAAGAAATTTTGTAACCGATTTTAACCAGTTCGTAGCATTTGGTAATTATAATAACTCTGCTTTGTTAGACCATTTTAATTCACAATGACACTTCTAGTAGACATTTTTGACAGTTTTAAATCCATTTCCGCTCTGTCAACTGGTTTTAGCTTAACACCCAATATAAAGAATATTTTAAACACTTCCATAACTGATATTGACTTAGTATTAAAATTAAGTCAAATACTTTATGACATAAATATTCGAATTGTGTATTTTTAAATGTTTGATTCAAATATTTGTTTGCTTAAGTAATAAAAACAATGTTTTTTTTGTCAGAGTAAATACATATTTCAATCTAAGATTCCAATTAAAAAGTTGTTTTTGCTGAACCATACCTGTTTTCCTCCACTAGCATAAAAGCATTTGAGCACAGTTTTATTCATTTAGAATACGTTTTTATAAGAGCAAATCATATTCCAGACCTCATTATGCATTTTAACATAGCTTATTTCTCGAAAATATATTTTTTTTTAAAAGTGGACATTTTTGTCCAGAATTCATATGAGTGCTATTTTTAATGCACATGTTCAAGTGATATCTTAAATTATTTCGTTTATTTCGTTGCCAATTAATTACCATTGTTTGTCAGGTCCTATAGCTCAGCGGTTAGCGTTGTTGGTTTCCGTGCCGGATCTTACGAGTTCGAGTTCCAGTACGAACAGATTTTTCGATCGATTTATCGATTTCTGTTGAAAGACAAGGGTGTTTGTGATGTCTTAATTTCCCACCCCTCCTACCTATCATTCAATAACTGAGCGTAGTGAGAGCGATTAGTCAACCACAAGTACTGTCCTAGCCTTATCTTTCTATACTTACTACTCTCTTTAGTAAAAAAAGGTTGAAAGACTGAATAACAAACAGTTCTCGTAGACAGATTTATGTTGAGATACCGCCATTAGGAGACCATATGCTCCACATTGGGAGCAGACATGGATAAAAAAACGTTTACATATCATTTTTGACAACACAATATCAATTAACTTAGAACAATCTTTTGGCACTAAAAGTTTTTTTAATGACATGTAGTTTTAAATCTGTTCTTAAAACAATAAAAAAATAAAGTTTTAGTTAATTGTTTTTTTCATAAATTCTTTATTTTTTACTAAATCTGTACTTTTATATATTTTTATGCTTTCAATAATATATAATTATTATAGAGCATTTTAAACGGTTCTCGATGTGTTTGTATAATTAAATCCATACTTCTCGACAAGGTGTTGTTTTGAAACAAGTAATATATTGAAACTCTCTCTTGTACGAAATAATTGACATAATCGGCCAATAGAAAAGAAGTTAGTGAAAACATCTAAAATTAACTCAGAAACTTAAAAATCATTGTGCTTGGCAAGCTTTTATGAATACAAACAACCATTAATTAAATAATTTTAAAAGCTTACTGATTTTACCAAAATAATTATGCGAAAAATATCTTTTTTTACACGATAGAAACTTTCCACAAAAAAACCTTGTGATATAATACATATTAAATTGAAAATAGGTTTACTGAATTTTAAAATCCGTGTTATTTGTTCGATAAAAGAATGACTTTTTGTGTGTAAAATCGTGTATAAAAAGTTGATAGTGAAGATAGTTTATAGATAAGTAAACAAAATATTATTAATATTATCTATTTTAAATAAGAAAAAAAAATGTTTCTATCGCTTCGTTATTATACACGAGAAATTTCATGAGGAACTGTTCATAAATCACTTCCATCGTTAGAAATGTTTGGATTACTCTATTAGTACTTTACATTTTTACAACGCTTGGAACAGGCACAGCTAGAAAAAAAAGCTCATATTTGACTTAATATGGGATGCCCTTTTTAGGGCCTTCCAATATTTGTTTAAAATCACAACTAAATGCTCTAGAAAATCACGACAAAAAAAGTCATTTTTACAAAATACAATGTAGAAGTGTCTAAATTTGACATCAATTTCAAATAAATATTTATGAATGATGTTGGTCTATCACACGATTAACTTTTCACTTATAAGTCATGGGAATCAGTGTCGTATAGTTGAGAACTTGTTCTCTATTGCTCATATTATAAAAACACACGTAAGCATAAAAAATAAAAGTAACTTGACTTATAAAGGTTCTGATACAAATATGGTAATTTTCTGCAGGAAATCTAACAAAATATTGACTTTTTGCTATACGCTAGACAATAAATATTAAAGGTTATGTGTAGGTCGTCATGACAGCAAGACGAATAAATTAAGGAAGGAAAACATCCAGCAATGAATATAACTTAAAAACAACAAAAAAACTACGCAGGGAATTAATTGTTGTTGTAAATTGTGTGTCATTTTATTTTTGGCGAGAGATAATATTTGCCGAAATGCTTATCTTAACGTACTTCCTTTTTTTTCTTTTTTTTTCCTAGTTTTCAATTTTTTGTTTCTTTCATGGATCAACTAAATTACAGTGTCGTATGAAGCCGATAATAATCATTTAAAATTTACGTATTGCAGATGTCAGGAATTCTGTTACTACGTTTATGGAACTAAAATGAAACTTAAGCACAGTGGTGATACGATTAATTCAGTCATCAAATACGCCTAACATTTTTATTATAATATATTATACTCTTCAGAAGCCTATACAGATTTAAAAAAAAAAAACAAAATATTACAACGGTAAGTATTATTTTGCGTAAAAAAATGACAGATGAATTGACTGCAATTGAATGCAAGTGAATATATAACTCGCAACGCTTGCCATTTCCGTATCACAGTGGTCAACGTAGTTGACTTGTCTGATTAATCTCACGGGTACGAAACCTTGTACGATTTTTGTTTGAAGGCATGGATGCTTATGATATCTTAAAATTCTCTCTCATCCGTTTAATTCTAAAGTTACGAGGTGTAGCAAGAGTAATTAGCAAACTACTAGTCATTTTCTAATCTTATACTTTCTATTCTCTTAAAAAAAATTACAGATTGAGCAATTGACTGACAATTAATTCTGGTGGAAAAACTTCTGTTGAGATAACTTCATTATGAGGTCATATTTTCCATATTGGAAGCAAGCATGGACTAAAAAACGCTAAAAGTGAATCAAAATACAAACAAATACTTAATTTTTTCGTTTTTGGAACAGTACAATTAATGTTTTGTTACGAAAAATAATCGCTATCGCTCTTTTTCTTCATAAAAAAAGGTCTTGGTTTATAGTTTATATTTCTTATGACTGTTGACAGTAACTGTCGTTGTTTCGGGTTAAAAGAAACTGATAAATTTAAATACCAAAAAATATTTGCTCTATTGAATCGAAAAACTTTCAATGAGAGTTAAGCTGATGAATCAACACGTCATTTTTCAATCTACAACATAACCATAACAACTCGGTCGGTAATAATATTTTCTGTATATGATCATAGCATAAAAAGTTAGAATAAGTACATTTGCATTTTTGGTTAGCGTAAACCCAAACACGGTATGAGTTTTTTTTATCGGCTGTCAATCGCACTTTGACATTTCAAAATGTTTGCAGTTTTGTAATGAATAAAGAAATAACGAGCACGTTTTGTCGTGGCGCGAATGTCACTTCATTCAAATGTCATCACTGGTTTTGTCTCTCTCAAATAATTACAGCTTCCAACAATATGCCTTATTCCATTTGTTTACCAACGTACAAATGTTATACACTTGTACGTGAATACAATTATAAAAATATAAAAAAAAAACGAAAAAACTTATTTCCCTTGTTTATATAATCTAATATATAAAAAATAATGTTTATTTCTTCGTATTTTATGCGTTGCCACACCGTTCATCCGATCGCAATAAAACTTTGACAAACTTTTTGCTTGCACTTGCGCAAAGGTTATAGGCAAAGTAAAAGTAGCTTACATTAGGTTTTATATATAAAAATCAATGTTTGTATGTCTACCATACAGTTCATTTTGACAACGTATGCTTTCACTTGGGCGAAGGTTGTAGTAAAATTAACTTGCAGTAGGTGGCGCGTGTGTCGTACCATAGACAATCGGTACCAAACGTCAAACAGACAGAAAAAGAAAACATGCACTTCAATAAACACAATTTAAACACAAACAGTTTTTTTCTTTGAGTGGCATTGCAACGGTTGCCGGGTACCGGATAGTATACTATATAATAATCTCATCCACTCTACTGTCTTAATTTATATTGGAGACTATATGTAGTAGCATATTTGATAATTGACTTTAGTGTTTCTTGGAAAAATAAGAACTATAAGATTACTTAAAGGAAATAAGTATTAAAGTTATTATTTATCAAAAATTACATTAGCGTTTTGTATGAATTTTAGTAATGGTGATTGATTCACATTTGCTTGAAGTCAATGATACCAATGCCGAAATAGCTATCGATCACATACAAAATAATATTTGAAGAACTAAAATAATTTGGTATATTTTCACTATTTTTATAATTTTAATTATATTTATTAAAGTATGGAATTCTGCCATAATATTTGATAATATATTACACTTTTTGTGTTTGTCATTTCTTTTACATATTTAGTAAAGCAAAAATGTGAGCATTAAAAATTGTGAACTATGTATACATCATATCAGAACATTTTTTTCTAAAAATACCAACTACAGAATGTTTTCATGGAGCTTAGATCAGTGTTCGACAACCATTGTATCAATTACCTAAACGAGGGCACGAATCCTTAAATTTATTTTCAACTTCAATCGACAAATACCACATCAATCAATAGCTATTTGGAATTTTAACCTACGTGACTTTTATGGTAGATTTTCAAATAACGTCTATTCTTTTTTAGTCATACATGTAAACCACGGGATCAGTGGCGTAACTATCATACAATTGGTATATGCGACGCATAAGCAGCCCCAAATCTAAATATATATATATTAATTTTCAAAAAAAACGACTCAATGACGAAAGCCTTTTGCATATGAGCCTATATTTTCTAAGGTCGCCACTATACAGGAATTAAAATTTGTGGTCTGTTATTTCCGAAACATTGGAGACCACTGATTTGAATCATCCGATTTTAAAATGGCGGACAAATCCAATACAATTGTAAATAAATTTTAATGCACTTCTTTGTATGATGCAATTTGATAATTTATTTGACAGAATGTACATAAATTGTTAATCCTACTTAAGCACAAAACACCTGCTATTCAAAAAGTTTATGTTTTATTTTATGTAGGTTCATTTCGTGTTCTATTGTGTCGGATATGGTTATGGTGGCTTAATCACTTTTTATTAATAGTAATGTTTAATTTAAAATGTTAGACTCACGTGTTCTTGGCGTTATGTATTAAATAATATTATGAAATAATAGTTTCATTGTCTTCTTCGTAATAGTGGCATCTGTTTTTTTAAACTGTGGTAATATATTAAATCTAAATGGATAATTGGACTGCTAACAGATTTAATCTTAAGAAATGTTAATTTGTCGCTGAATATGATTTTTTAAAAGAAAAAGTGAGAGAGCTATTTATTTATTTATTGTTAAAAATTAAAAGTACAGTACATGACATGACAGCTAACGCCAATTCGACATTTACGTGACGAATATAATGAGACAAAATATAAAATAAAACTACATAATACATAAAAATCAACATATAAAATCAAGAAATAAAATAGTAAAATTTAACAAACAGTTCACAAATACTACCTTAAAAAATGTCCACTTCTCTACGCAATGAGTATGTTTATGTTAGTTATGGCTAAGGCATGACTAGAAAGCTATCACTCTCCAGTTTTTTTGGGATCGGATGAGTGGTAGAAAACTAAGAAATTAATTCTAAGGTGTAATAATTATAATAAATACAAATTAATAATTAAGAAACCAGCGAGGTTGACTTGTCAGCTACATACAGACTCTTTATATTTAAGAACTGAATATTTAAAATCAAATTAGCAACACGTGCAAATCATTCCTAACTCAATGAGAATGTGTTAATGATGTTTAGCAAAAAGACGTACACGTTAACAGTAGGCCTTCCAATACCGGGGTTCTGTCCAATTTTGTAATCCCGAAATTTTGAGATTCAGAATAACAGTTGAAAAAAAAATTTAATCCAGTAAAAAAATATTTTCCACTTGAGTCACTGGCAATCGTAACGTTTTGAAAGTATATAGTTAAAAAAACCGTGAATTCGTTACTTTTTTTGAGGAACAAGTTCTTACATCTTATAATAATGGTAAATTCATAAATTTCCAGGTTTTTTAAATCTGCCGGCTATCAACAATTTTCTAAATCAGTCATCGACCTAAAAAAAGGTGTTTCACCTTATTTTGTGGATAATTTAAAAATCTCTCAATTTCTGACTTTTTCCCAGTTATGTATCCCGGGATCCCGAAAACCCAAAATAACTGTGAATCTCGAAGTTCTCAAACAATTGTGACACGATTTAATTGTGAATGATCAATGCTGGGATCCAAAAATTGTGAATCCCGAAATCCAAGGATTAAAAAAATATTACATTTAAGCTCATGTTTTTGTTGTGATTTCTCTTCTCAATTTGGTTTCGCGATCTTAAAGCACGGTTCTTTTTTCAGTTTAAATAACCTAATATTTAGCTTGAAATGATAAAAAAAATACATGAAAGATGGCGAAGATAAATAATATTGGTTGGACTGCAATATTACATTGAAAAAAATACAAATCAATGCCACGATCGTTAAAATTCTCTTTTAGAACCAATATTAATTTTAATTAACGAGACTCATCTTGAAAGTATTATAATCTAACTACTAATTGAAGAAAGTCTTTAATAATGAACATGATTCTGGATTTGGTTTTAACGCTTAGTATTATAACTAGTATGTTATAATTGCGACTATACTCACTGTTGTTAAAATCAATATTTTATGGGTTATTCAGCAAATCATTACAAACTAAAATTAATGCAATCTCACCGAGTATCATGCTTTAAATCATATGTATCTTATTACAAAAACTGTAATACGCATGGCCAATTAATAATCAGACATAAAAAAAATCTGAAAGAATACAACAAATTTCTGTTAACGCTTGTCAGATTAACAATGACAGCAGAGAAACGTAGTTGCAGTTTTTATTTATAATTAGTGTCTAGGTCAGGGGTGGTGAACCTTTTCTTCTCTAAAGGCCGCATTCATTTTTTAGATTCGTCATAAGGCTGCAGTAAATATTGACTGGGGAATTTTTGGCCGGAAGCAGGAATTGACGGTCAGAATATGTCAGGAATTTATGAATTTACATAAATTTACAGGATTACAGAATTGGCAAAAAGGCCGCACCAGAGTAGCCAAAAGGCTGCAGGCCTGGTCTAGGTACTAATAATATTGAGAATAGCACCGCAAAAATTGCAGATGGCTGTCATTCTTCGATGTATGATTGCGTCAATGAATATTACGTTACAAAATTATGATTTCTGCAAAAAAACAATTATTTTTAAAACGTCTATCGTCGAAATATGATGAATAAGTAAAAAGCCCACGGTACTTAAAGTATTTATGATTATTAATCACGCAAGAGACCTTCAAACTGTTTATTGCTGTAATAACTGATTAATATCTGTGTCGACTAAGGAAATGATGCTACAATATTGATATATTATTCTATCTTATGCTATAAAGCATCGCCTCCGTATTTCCTTCATTTTTTAGTCAGTATCATAATCCTTACTATGTTATGACATAACATATATGTATATTCGTTTTTTAATTAGCGACTATGAAAAACAGAGAATTAAACGATCAAGAAAAAGTTCGTTTCTCATGATCACAAAAAAATCCAACCATTATCGAAAACGATAATTATTATTGAAAGAAGGACGATTTATGAAAATAATAAGGTTTTTAAAGATAATTGAATTTATTAAAAATCTGCTCATAATATTTTTGACAACGTCTAATTGACAACTTTACTGTCTGTCGAAATTTCCACATGTCATTTGACTGTAATTTCTTTTTCATCTTTCAATTGTTACGGTATTATTTATTGCTGGAACATTGGCTTGTTTGTTTTACATTAAGTACGTTTTAAAGATTCTAGTTTCAAGTAGCGAATTGGCAGATTCTACAATTATTGAAAAATTTGAAAGACTTTTTTTAGTGTGTTTTTCTGTTACAGTTACCACAGATATTCAAAAATGTGAGAACTATTTTTTATGTCATTCCTCAGAAAATGTTACGGATTCAAGGATTTCACTATTATTAAAAATTGTAAAATCTTTATTTTAGCTCTACTAAGTGAAACTGGTCGGTTTTCCTGATCCCGCGATAAACGCTTAGTACGATCCACAGTGATATTTTCAACTTTCAACATTGTCAAGCGCCAAATTAAAGTAAACGCAAATATGCGTTCCGGGTACTGTGCTTGGAATTTCAATACAGCTAGGTTGGAGCCGGTTCGTACACTTACTTGTTATGTTTATTGAAAAAAAAACGTTTTACTTATAAAAAACGCGATTCCAATAAAATTGTATGGCTTCGTAGAAAGTGAGTTATTTAATAAACAATGATTTAATACCCTGGAAAAAGTCGAGCTATATAGCTACTCATTCACAGCTCAAAAAATGGCACCGTCGATCGCACACAGACTTTAGATGGGTTTTTTTTGTATGAAAATTGATAGTTAGGCAATAATTTTTTGTATTGGTATTTATGATTTCCATGTTTTGTCACCGTGTATTTTCTAGTCTTTAATGTGACTTTATTTTAATTGTACTAGTCATTTGAATGACCTATTTATGTATAATTATGCTATACTGTGACTTATTACGTCAATTTCATTACTTTATTTTCCCAATACAATGAAAGATAGAAATTATTTTAGTCAGTCTGACTCTCGATTGAATCGGTCGGCACACGTCGTTACCATTATTCCAAGGTGGTGATTGAAAGTTATTAGAATCAATACAACTTCTGAATGTAGCAAATTAAAGACAAAATAAACTCTACCTTAGAAAAATATCGAGCCTATTCTTAAAAATATATTACATTGCGAATACCAGTTACAATATTTTTTGTACAGATTTGTCAAATAATATTTTTTCATTTGCTTTGTGTCTCCTAAGTTTTATTGAGTAGAAACTCGTTTTTTACATAAAATTAAAAAACAGAATATTATTATCGTCAGATTCGGTGATGTTAAAATTTAATGATATATTAAAACGTATAACAATAATCATATTTTACAAAAATATTTGCTATTAAAAACTCGTTTGTTTCCGCGTGAAATTCCCTTTGGACATTTTTATCAATATTTTTCAATAGATCAGCAATTCACCTTTGTATAAGAATTTAACTTTAATTTTGAGAATCTCATTGCTTATTTCATGACTCATTTGTTATTTGATTTTTTTTCTTCTAAAATTCTGTACGTTTCCATTAGTTGTGTCAAACACGACTTAATAATAATTCTCCTTGACTTGATTTGCCAAATTTGAACTGACAAAGAACTCTCATTGCACTCAAAAGGCTCAGGTCTCAGGTCAAATATGAAAACTTATACTTATTATCGATACTTAAATAATATGAATTTTGTATACAATACATACTAAAAAATAAAAGCAATACATCACTTAGTATACACTTCTTTTTAGATAATGCTAAGTTGTGTATGATTAATTAACTTTGAATTAAATCGTTACAAAGTGGCGTTAAGGCGACTCAGTAGGAATGCAAAACTTTAATTTGACCTACAGCATAAATATTGCACTGACTTAAATAAGTAACCACCACAATACGTATTTTTACAGTATCAAAACAAGCAAAACATTTTTCTAGTTCATTACAAAAATAACAATACCACCTAACACACGAATGGGTATTTAGACAGTTATAAAGGTTTTTCATATAAAACAATTTGTATTAATATTAGATATCGACGAAAATCAATAAGTATTTATTTATCTTCATAGCCAAGACTGACAATCTAATTTACTTCCCCAAATATCTGTTGCAACAATTATATGTAACTGAAACTATACGTTAATTATATATTCCTTGAAAATGCTTTATATGAGGTATTGCTACATGTAAGCAACAGTAAGCTATCGTACTAATAAATTAAATCATGAGACGGCTTTTGCTAAAGGTAACAAGAGACGCTAAACAAACCATACAATACAAATTTCTCAAACTTTCTCTTATATATTGAATTAGTTTTTATTTTTAATTTTGTATAACCTATTTTTTATGATATTGATTTGTTATGATATTGATGAATACAGTTTTGAAAAATAATTTTGTTGCATAAAAAAGTTTAAAACATAAAAAATATTGACATAATAAGATTAAAATAGAAAAGTATTTAGTTCTAAAAGAATTATAAGTTGCAATTAATAGTTATTTCTGGTTCGCGCTATAGTTGACCATGAATTTAATCCGAAAATTATCTTAACTATGTCTTATCGTGTGAGACAAAAAACTTCGATATTTTTAAATTTTTATATGTTAAGTAATCGTTCTTAACAAATCGATTGAACATGTCGCACAGTGACTTCTTTACATTTTTTATTAATAGCATCTAAAATGTATTGCGGATTCTATTATATATTTCTATTGACCTTTTGAATCTAAGATCCAAAATCTCAGGATGATACATTAGTTCCAGAAAGTGGCGCGTAAAAAAAAGCTCATTTCATATAATTTGATAAATCGGTTTCAAATCCGTGTAAAAAAAGTACCAAAAATGTATGAAAAAACGTAACGGTTTATCCAAAATAATCGAGTAAAAAAAGTATTGGGTGTATATTTTATTGAATGCAAATAGTTTTACTTCAATATTCTATAGTCTAACTCAATAAGGAAGAAACTAAATGAATATTAGACCAGATCAAAAGTAGTCATTCAAATAATTTATATTGAATGCATAGATATATTTGTATTTCTTTATATAATGTTTGAGAACTTTCTTTACTGCCAATTTGCATGTTCGACGACATGCAGGGTTGTGACATATTAACATATTTTCCAATATTTTTTTGTTTCTAATAATAATGTGTTTTTTTTACGTTTATCGACGAACTTTGTTTTTTTAGCGAAAATCTTCCCCATTTGTAAGCGGCATAAAACTTTTGAAACATAGAAATGATTCATAAATACTAATGTAAAAATGCTTTTATTCATCTATTATTACTATTAGATACAAATATCTATAGATAGAATCTCTGTTTAAAAGCATTGCCAAATAATTATTTTAAAATACTTATCCATTAAGCCAGTAGTTTCCAACTTTTGTGTTAATGCGCTTCCCTTTGAAAAAAAATATCTTCGCGCCTCCCCATGCTTTATTTTCATAGAGACACGTTTTAAAGGGTAAATAAATATTTTGGACTGTTCGCGCTTCTTTTTACAATAGTCCACGCTTCCAAGGTTGGAAATCGCTGCATTAAAGGGTGCAAGGGTGTCCAACCTTTTTTTTTTCTTAAGATCGACTTTTCAATCTTAAGTTTTCTCGCGATCGACTTCTACCATGATTCTTGTAACAATTTTTATTTAGTAGGGTTTTTCCCTTCTTCAATCTTAGAAATGTTTATTTTAAATGCGAAATACATACAATTAGATATATTAGACATATATTAGGTATATGCTTACAAATAATTCAATTTTTGTATATTTTATATTTAAATTGTATATTTTTTCCAAATTCACGGAAGCTTTCGGGATCAAACAAATTATGCTTTGGAGTCAACCGGTCGATCGCGATCTACCGGTTGGACATCTTAAGAAGGTCTTTAGAAGCATCGCTAATGAAAAATACATTATTGTATTATAAATAATAATATTACTTGTCAGCGCTTTGGGCAACCCTAACCCCAACCGATATAGCACGTTTTTTTTGGCAGAATAAAAAAACATTGCTTTGATTACCTCTAATATTCGTTGACCAGTGATTTAATATTTTTTAATAAAACATTGGACGCGTCCACTCCATACCACGTACGATCTCAGACTGAAGCTCAAACTGAAGCATAGTAGGTAAGAAAAGGCATCTCCGAAAAATGGTTACCATTTATTGGTATTATCATTATTATTTATTTTTTTTTGCTTTTAATGTAAACAATAAAATGGTTTTTTATTTCAATTTTTTTTAGAAGTATATATGATACAATTATGCTTTAAAAATCAGTCAGAAAAAGTGGGAAAAATGGTACATTTCAAATGGCTGTATAATCATTATATACGATAAATTAGAAATTCTGCTCAAATCACTTTCTTAAACCAATCTTTATCTGTATTTCTTTCTAAGACTTCAAACTTCGGTATCTTATAATAAACCTTAAAACGATCTTCGCGTAAAGTAGTTGAAAAAAATCCAAGTCAATGTTTTACCGTGTAATCTTGACATTTTTACTATTTTCATAAAAAAAAAAATGCAATAGTGTAAAAAAGCGTTTGGAAAATGTAATTATTGAAAAAAAAAATTTTTTAAGTGAACGATTCACGAGATTTCGTCGATGGCAAACGATCGATTTACTCTGTTTTCAGGCGTAAAGGTACTATATCCTCTTAACTATAAAATTATTTATAAATTACGAATAAGCAAAATTAAAACGGATATTCGCCGTAAAAAAAACAGTTCCTTGTGTATAAAAAATTAGTACGTGAGGCTTATTACTCTACGAAGTATTTCTGGTTACAAAGGCTCTGGAAAAATAAGAGTTTCTTAGTTCTGTGGTCTTAGCCTGAACTTGATATATGTTAATTTAAAAAGAAGACAGGAGAATATATAAATAATATCATCATCTGATTTGGGTCAGAAACAGAAAAAGAAGTTAAAATATTTCATTTTTAATACAATAATTATACTATGCCGATTCAATGGGTACACAAAAGAACTGTTGAAAGAAGCAAAAAATACCTTTTTATATTGTTAAGCATCATTGAATATTTTTATTACCTTCATTAATTTGTTATCATATTTATCTACTCCCAATAAAACTTTTCGACGACAACTTTATGGAAATTGCTTTTAATGATTGGAAAACGAGTTTCATCTATTGAAAAAGTTTTTCAGACTTCAGTCTCAAACAATTGAATAACAAAGATAATAAAATGTTATTGTATATTACCTGATTGCGTTCCAACTATTTTATCTTGTCTATACAACACCAATTGATATAACACTGCAGCTTACGATTAAAAAGAAATGTTAATGCTTTTAAAATTTTCATTTTTTTTAATTCCACCAACCGCTACCTTTTACCGAGAAATGTTAGTGCATGGCTCCAAATGCAAAGTGGTGTGCAGAAAATCAAATAAATAAAAATTAAAAAGAGTTGAAAAAATACTCAAATTCTATTCGCTTTCCATAGCATGTCCTTAACTGCTTAAATAGCCTTACTTAGTCCTAGATTTAATATAGCTGACATAACTGACATGGCCAAAAGATCTAACCGATAGTCGTATCGTCTTGAACATTTTTCCCCATTCGTTGTCCATGTCTAAACATTTTTACATAATGTGGTTACCATCCTGAATCATTTTACCACATTTTCATGTTGAACTTTTTTCTAAATGCCGAAGATGGAAAAAGCAGGACAACAAAGTGACCATGGCCAGTTATGAATTGGTTGGTCCTGTCTGAGATTTTTTATTTAACTTTAAATTTAGTGCACGTTAAAAATTAAGTAGCTCAAAACTACCGCCGAATTCATCAAAAATATCCTTTTTACACGATACTTATAACATATACTTTCGCTCAATAAACTTTTTTCAAAGTTATATGCAGTATTTATTCCAAATACCTATGAAATAACATATGTGATATGTATTCAACGTAATTTCATTCAATTCCAATATCATAAAGGCCTGAGTGACTTGCAAAAATATTATATCTTAAATACAAAGAAAGATGATTGACAACGATTGATTTTTTGCACTTCTATTCATTACAAATAATAATATATCATTAAAGCATTATAATTTTAAATTAACTTTGAAAACGATTTCTTTGTCATACCTAACTATGCAACTTTTATTCTTAATCAAATGTAACCCTGATATTAACTTTTTGTGTTGTGTATATCTTTACTATTACTGGAACACTTTTTTTTTAACTGTTAACTTATGTAGGTAAATTGAAAATTACAAATTTATCCGTGAAATTACTTACAACATGACCAATGTATTTTTTTAAAGTTAAATAAATACTAAGAAAGATCAGACAATTATGTCAAGTTAGCAGTAATTTAATGAATATAAAATAAATTTAATCTGTATTACTGGTTCTTGATTAAAATACAATAAATAATAATATGATGAAAACAAAACGTACATTTTCACAATTATTTATGCTTGAATGACTTATCATTTTAATTATCTGATACAAATATTTTCTGTTTTTATTAAAAAATACTTGCTCGGTATTGCAAACAAGTACGTACTGTATTTTGAGATTATTAAGCTTAAAATGTCTTAAAACAACCGTATTTTTCCCTTTTCAGAATTTACAGATATTATCACGACATTAATTTGACTTCCAAAATGATTGTATCACTTTTAATGATTATGATATGAAAATGGTTTTGACAACTTGACAAGTCTTTGAAGCATAAAAACGGCAATGTTTTTTTTCATTGGATGGCCATTGAAATCCGAACAAGCACTCTCAGCCAATACTATCAAAAACAAAATGCTTGTAACATAGGCAGGAATATCTCAAGCCGGCGCTTTTACAGTTTGAATTGATGTTACGGTTGATCACGATGTGGTGATACTCAAAAAGTTGAGTGGTATGGTATGAAAAACTTCCGCATACCAAATTTGATTTTGGATGAAAATATCACCCGATTCGTTATCCTACAGATTTTTCCGTAGGTTTGTTGAATATCAGAACTGTTGAATTAATTCTTAGACTTTGTCATAAACAAAGTTGTGTAATAATACGATAGGACAAAAAGCTTATATGTAATACATTATTGTGACTGTCGTAGCTAGGTTTAAGTATTTGTTTTCATTAGTCAATTCGTTGGTTTTGAGTTATCTCTTGACTCGTTAAACATACAAGTAATACTGCAATTAAGTAAGTTTGGCACGATTTCTTTGACACTTGTTTTCTTTGTGCTTCTGCGGTTCAATGAGACAATCGCTGAAGGCGTAATTATTGTTTTCTAGGCTGCTTTCTTGTCGATATGATGCAAAAACAATTGAATCACGTCCCAGCGGTTCGATTACACAAAACGAAATATTTTGGAATCGGCCTGCGACTGAGCGAATTATTTCATACTTCTTGGGAACGAAATTGGATGGGAAAAAATATCAGCGAGCGAAAAAAACTTTTCACATGCCTGTGGTCTGGCGCGCATAATTTACGATTACGCAAATACAAGACCGATACACAATTATTTACTGAACAAATCATTCATAATGTAATTAAAAATAATTGAAGAAAGTTTTTATCTTTAACTAATTTAGTGAATATAGAAATCGAATTAACATTTTTTTACACAATAGTTAAACACTTTTACGGTGTTCACTCAAGATTTAAAATAAAAATGAAATTATAACAAATCAGTCTTTAAACTTTTTGCATACAATAGTTTACGTCCTATTTTACATTTTAATGAACAACTGTTAACTTTAAAGTAACAAATTAATATGAATTAATATTCTAAGCTATTTAAAGTCATTACTATTTAATACAAAATATTTATGGCGACCGTAGTAAAATATAAACGAAATGTTTGATTTTTTTATCGATAAACGGCAAAGTAATAAATTTTAAAAATAAGAGATTCCATGCTCTGTATGCCATATATAATGATGACGGTTAAATATTTTACTGCCAGCTACGTGGTCGAAGGGTCAACGTCATTGGCTTCGTTTACGTAGGTCACGGGTTCTAATTCCAGTACGGACAGTATTTATGTTCAAAGATATGGTTGTTTGTAATGTTTTGAATTCCCTCCCACGTATTCTATCAATAAGTTAGCCAATAGTCCTATTCTATTCATACCTTTCTATCCCTAGTCTCTTTTAAAAAGGAATTTTGAACAACTTAGTGATAAACAGATCATATGCTCAACAGTGGGAGTAGACATGGACTAAAATTAAAAATATGTATGTAACAACAAAAAAACTATTTAAAAATAATATTTATTATATTAAGATTTGATTAAGTCATTCGTATAAAATAGATATTAATATACGCAGATAATATTTCAAACATAATTTTACTTAAGAATGACTAGCTATACAAACAATGATGCCAGAGGTATATTTTTAGCTTAATCTAAAAAACGCTAGTCTGCAGTGTTTCAATGTGAAAGTTTTCACTGCAGTGGCGAAGTTACTAGAATCCGGTTAGCTCTCGTTAATATAAAAAAAAACAAAAACAAAGAAAACATATTTTATCTTACAGTTATAAATTAATTTTAATAATGTATCATTAAATTTGGCAGCTGTGTGTATAAACAAAGTAATTATTTGTGGATGATTGCAAACTCTAATGCCTTTATGGCAATCACTTTAAAATGTAATCGTAAATTACAATATTTTCGTTACAATTCAACACATATTCCATTTAATATCTATTCTTTTTAAATGTAGTTTAACTTTAAATTACATTTCACGGCGTAAAAAGATGAATGTTAGTTTTATTGAATAAAATGCAGAGGAAATGAGAATCTATACGTATGAACAAAATAAGTAGATTCCTTGAAAAAAATACACAAATTTGAACTATTTTTATTACGAAAAGTAACTAAATATTGTATATATTCGTTGTCTGTTAAAAAAGACCTTCATCTGGAATCCAGAGTAAGATTGAAATTGGCGAATATTTTTTGAAAAAATAAAGTGATCCAGCTTTTTCTGGTATAAATATAAATTTGCATTAATACGTCATCAGTACAAAGCTACGTCAAGCAAAGCATTATAGTTTAAATATAATGTATTGATACATATCCCCGAAGACGGTAGTACAAAAAAGAAGCTCGTCATTCGCTTAGGAATGGCTGGAGCCACATTCAACTCAATGCGGACTGTCTGGGACACACAGCTGTACTCGATTAAAGTCAAATGCCACTTATTCAACGCTTGCATTCTGCCGGTACTGTTTTACGGTTGTGAAACATGGCACCTTACAAAGACTCGAGAACAGATGCTCGCGTTGGATAATGGGGTTGAGGTGGTTTAATTTTGTGAGGAACTCAGAGATAAGGGAGCGTACAAAACAGCGTCCCGTAACGTCAGTGGTTATAGAGAGACGTTGAAACTGGCTGGGTCACGTGCTGCGGATGCCTCCGGAAAGCCTCAATCTTGCCTGCCTCTTCTTTCGACCGGTGGGATTCCGGTGTCCCGGACGTCCGTCAGGTACTATCCATAGGATGTACTCGGTGGAACTGAGGGATGCTGGCTTATCATGGTAGGAAGCAAAGCAATTGGCGGGATACAGGAAAACGTGAAGGTGCCGCGTGACGGCCATAAGCTCTACATAGGGAGCAAATATGGCCAAAGAAAAAGAAGAAGTATTGATTATAGGATAAGAAGAGTTCATTTGTTTATATAAAAAGTTGAAGGGAAGTCAAAAAGCAGCAGTATCCGCGATGATCTTGTAACTATTATATGAGAAGAAGATTTTGGAAACGGTAAAATCCTTTATTGGGTTAGAAATACCTTTTTATCACAAAAATAAATAGTATAATTGAAGTTAATTCAAAAATGTTAGTTAAACCATCCATCAAATTCAGCAAAAAATACAATTTGAATAGCTGCTTAATAAAATGACAACAATTGTACAATTCAAATTGCTACTCAAAGTGTTAAAGAGGTTAGTAGCCAATAGAAAATAACACTTGTATTGAATAATTGAGTTGATCGCACGAAATGTGAGCAAACTAACTCCGTTTGATGTAACTTTGTTCAAATTTTATGTAAGGAGACTAACAATCGACAATAATGCTTGCACCAATTCCCACCGCGCAACACGCTTATCAATTGGCCAAACATAGTCGCGGTTAGGAAGTCACGTGCTTCTTTGAAATTTCATACATATTTTTGCATAAGCCCAACACAGTTAGTTGGAAGTTTTTTTAACCTTCTGATTCTTAGAGTTATAAAACAATGTAAAAAAAATGATTACCAAATTTCATACAAAAAGTGATATTTGAATATAAACTTTCTTCATGCACAAATAAATAAAGCAATACTTTACAATATTTGATGTCGCTTTTTATTAAGAAGTTAAAAACATTTTTTTATATATTTATCCATAAATTGTAAGTAATTAATTATTCACCTCAAATTTTTAACTGACTCAATTGCACAATGTTTAAAAGATGTATCAGTCCATACAAGGCAGCGGTGGGCTGCCAGTACGTTAACAAGGGGCTCGTTTAATCTCAAATCAATTCTCGGTGTTTTGGGAAAGGAGTGAATTTTTTATCACTCCTATGCAATGATATGCAATAAGCAATCGATAGTTACTTTATAAATTTTACTATGTAAAGATATGATTTTTACCGTAAACCTATCAATCTTAATGGCTAAACATGTACTACTGTGTATATTGTAGCTGTCGTAGATAATATATACGTCAGAAATTGTAGGAATATACTAATTTGAACTGAGAATATTGTTTTCTCTTAAACTAATAAGTGGCTTCCAGGCCTTAGTTTAATTTAACAAGGGGCTCGTGTGAGCCCCTCCGAGCCCTATCCAGCCCACCCTCGATACAAGTATTTTAAACGTTATTGTGTAATAATATTCTTGCTAAGCTTATTAGTACACATACAAATTACTACAACAGATAGTGACGGAAAAAAATATGTTATGAGTAGCGAAACATTAATAATAATTTCGACATAAAATTAAATGCTTAATTTAAAATACGGTCTATGTTTTATTAAGAGGAATAATTGTTTTTGTTACTTGCCTATTTCTCCATAACGGCAGAATACAATGCCTAACCGCAACATCTTTCAACGACCCACCCGATTCGCGTCGTGACTTTCCGTTCCGGATTAGTTTGACGTTGTCCATATCAATTCATTTCTCTCGTGAAACAGCAAAAACGCAATGTTTTACGAGAGAGTTTTGCAAGTGTATTCAGCACCTTGTTGTATGAAATTTAGCTTGGTAACTTGTAACTTTGGTAATCCTATACTTTTTAATACACGGCCTCGGTTCATGTTTAATTATGAACTATTTTGTGAGAGACATTCATATATACAAAAATACCACAATAGATAAAGAAAGAAAATTAAATAATTATGTGCATTAGAATTTCAGGGTGGTTTAAGTGTAATACAAAATGGATAATAATTGCTACACTCGATGGTGCAAAATCACTACCCCCTGTCATAACTGCAGGCGTAGATGTTTCTTCCCAGAAACCTTTCACCTGGTTCTATCGAATAAAGCGTTTTTCTAGTTGGAAGTTTCTAGCATATGAAAGTAATAAACATTTGTGAATTTGGCATATTTATATTCCTACATCTTACCAGCCTGTTGGAGATATCTTTCTCAATTGGTTAGTGCTTAGATATACAAAACCAGTAAACTCAAGACTTTGATAAGTTAGACTGCACTGGAAATTTCATAGAATCTTAGACTTTATAATTATGTATATTTTCCGATGTATGTTGTGTTTTGATTCGTAGACACCTGCAAATAATGCAGATAATGTACTTCATGTCCAGGTTCCAGATCCAATTTTTTTTTAATCCACAAGTGTTTTCCATACGGTATTCTAATTGACTATCTTCATCAAGACAAGAGTATACATTTTAGGTAAGAAAATACCAGCTCAGAAAAAAAATCTTTATATTATTATATAATATAATTAATATATACGAAAAAATATATTTTCAATCAAATCGTTCAACAGATTGATAGCTGGAGTGTCATTTTTTTGCCATGTATATTTTTTTTTACATTATGACGTACCAGTAAAACTATTTACTGTTTAAATTTTAGAAACGTTTGTACATTAATAACACTTTTATTTTTAGTTACATCTAATTTTTTTTCAAAGCTACTGCGTTTTATTGTAATTATGTCCTCAGCTTATCTGCGTCTACCAACAGAAGAATACTAAAGCAATCTAAATAAAAAAAATAGAATAAGTGAAAACGACAAATTTTATTTTATTTTCATCATCAAAAGATCACTTTGCTGATTTATTCTACTTATTATAATACTATCATCGCGTAATGCTATTTTTGCAAATTTTCCGCCCTTCATTCCATATTCTTTGCGTTGTACATTTGCGAAATATCTTAATAATTTCTCAAATAATTTAAATCTACCTGTAAAATCTTTCGCATTCTTGCTGCATACTTCCAAAAGAGATGTTCATTTATTTCGATGTTTCGTATAAATAATAATTCTCATTGAATAAAATGTTCACCGTTCAAAGACAGAGCAGAATATAAAGTCTCATATTATTTAAATACAATGAGGCTTTTGTTTCTTTTTTATATCGCATTTGCTTAAATTATTCCTTTTTAAAGAGTAGCGTCAGAGATTTAAGATATAAAAGATAAAAAAAAACAACTGGTATTTTAAAATAAACCAGAAAGGTTTTTGAAATGAAAGTATTATGCAGCCTAAACACAGTGAAAAGTATCAAAAATCTTTCAGCTTTATTATTGAAGCTTTCAATAAAAATCAAAAAAAAAATTGCAATGTTTTAATTTCACAAATAAAAATATGCTTAAATTATATATACTCTTGACTACTCAGACACGATGACATTTGAGATATCAAAGATTTAATTTTTTTTTTTTGAATACTAAGCCAGCAGTTGTGAAGATCTGAACCAAATGATGATTTTATTGGAATCAGTATCATCAGAAGCAATTCTGATTCAAATAAAACCTCCCTTTGTTCACAACCCAACTACTACTTTTTGAATATTTTAGGTTATAGAAATTAAAGAAAAAATGTTTTTTGAATTTGCATGAACTAAGTTTAAATAAGAATTCATGCACATTTTTTATACATTTATGAAAAAAGGCACAACATAAAAATTGTTTAATGATTTACAAAATATCTGGTTGATTGGCCATCATAAGTTATAACATTAATTTATTTTATTTGAAAAACTTAATTACAACAATGACTACTCTTCTACACTTAAAAAATATCAAGAAATATTTATATTCCTTGATAGAAAGCTTTAACAGCGAAAAGAGTAGAAACTTTCCAATCATGCGTATTTTCTGAGCGAACAAAGATTATTGAAACGCTATGCGCCAACAAATAAACGTCTTCTGAGTAATCTCGTAGCAAATAATATCGCACACAAGTTCCTTCCAATAGATAACAATTTCACTGTGTAAGCTCAAAATCCCAACAGCTAGCTGATGTGCAATCCTCGATTCTGAATGTTGGACACTACGACATTGGTGGGCAACTGGAAACAAATTTCTTCCACCAAATAATGATAAAATTAATTTTCTTTATTTCTTATTTAGCTTCATTTTACATTACAGTTAAAACTTTTAGTATTCTTTATATTGATACGATGCTTTGCTGTCTATAATTTTTCAAACATAACAACTTTTGCTTTTTGTAATTATGATTTCATTCATCAATTCTGTTTTTTGATGATTTCTATCGAACCGTGTATAAACTTCTAATAAATCATTTATATAGTAAGTATTTATCAAGTAATTCTCAAAATATCATTATTACTCATATAACACTACTCCTATAACACATAATTAAAAGTATTTATCAAATATTTCGTATAACTCCTTAAACTTTCTTTTATGCGAGATAATGACAGACCAATGTGTGTATGAGAGAATAGTTGATAGTTTGACGCATTACACTGTCGTTGCTGCTGTACACACAGCCGGTCGGCTGTCTGTGTGGTGCATACAGTCAAACGTTGGCGAGCGTCTGTGTATTCGACACGTGTCAGGCTATACACACACAGCGGGGCGGCTGTCTGTGTGGTGCATACGGTCAAACGTTGGCGATTTACTAATTAAGGCGACCCCTAATTTTTGTACGAGATTCACTTTCACCAATTACACGACTCCCAATTACGCGGTCCCAAGTTTCGCGTAAATTTTACTGTAATCATTTAAAAAAAATAGTGCCTGATCAAAAAATTGGTCTCGATATAACCATAACTACTAAAGCATCAGAAAATTTCTAATCGGCCAAGATGAATTAAATTTAATATCGGTATATTTCCCCAAGCATCATCATTTACTTTTGTGATATCCTCAGTTTTACAAATTATATATGTATGTACCTATGTATAACATATATGTTACTAACGAGGTAAAAATAATAATCGCACTTCGTTTTTTCTTTCAAATATATCCAGCGAAAGTTTAACTTATCATATCATTTTCACTTTAGTATACTAAGTAGTAGGGCTTATACAAAAACCAACTATTGAAAAAACCGGTTTTAGAATGTCAATATTGTTCGAAAACCGGTTTCATTCGGTTTTCGAAGTTTTTAAAAAAATGGATAATTCAATCAAAATAACGAGAAAAGGTTCAATTTTTTATGTTGTTTATTTATATACATAATAATACACAACAAGAAATTATTTCGTGTTACTCTTCAGAAAATATGATTTAAATAAACACAAAGCGTCCACTGACACGAAAATACGCTTTCGCTGGGCAATGATGTGGGGCATATGGTCTTTAAGCCATCAAATAAAAGATCCAAATTTTATGTGCTTTTGTTTATAGACTCGTTTATGGAAAATTCGGCGCAACCGGTTACCAAATTTAGCCAAAAAACCGGTTTTCGAAAACCGACAAGCCCTACTAAGTAGTGCATTATGTAGAAATGTCGTCTCAGGCTACTTTTTTTTTAAATCCATGTCCTCCATCCCATCGTCCATCATAGAGGGTTCTCAACATATTGTTTTTTACGAGAAGTTTTTGTTTCTCATTCGTCGACCTCTCTTTTTCCAAAGAGAGTTGTAGGGATAAAAATATAAGGCTAGAACAGGACTAGTGTTTAACTAATCGCTCTCGCAACACACAGTTTTTGAAGGATTGAAAAGGTGGGAGAGAATTTTCAAGCACCCATGCCTTCTAACAGAAATCGATTGAAAAAATGCTGTTTTTAGTAGGACTCGAACCCTTGAGATCCGACACGGAAGCCAACAACGCTAACCGTTGCGCCACAGGACCCGACAGATAGAGGCAAGAAAAACTTGATGCAAATATCTGGAATAATGTTGTTTAAAGTCAAAGATTTTTCAACTGAGAAAAATATATATTTAACCATTAGTTCCTGTACCCTGCTTCCCAATGGATGTGTCTAGTAGTACGTGTGAAAAATGTGGAAATTTTGCACAAAACGTCGTAAACGACTGCGGTTGAGCGTGTTTGTAAAGACCTTTTGTGGTTGAGACGCGGAAGGAATTAAGATAACTCCGTTCGTATTCGTAAATCGGAAAATCTTAGACTTTAATGGCTTATGTTGTATATGCTGGAAAGCCAGAACCAAAGTCAGGACAATATTGCTTGCCAATGTTACAATTTAATCTTTATTCAAATTTAATAATAAAGCCATCGTTTATAATTCAAGAGTTATGTATATTTGAAACTGTAATAATTTATAAACAGCTTACTGACTGACTGGCTTATCAAATGACAGTCAACACTTAGTGGAATGGCATTAGAAGAAGAAGCAATCGAGCAAGGTAAAGCATTCTACAAAGGAACTACAATTAATACTTATTAGCATTGTTGGATCAGATTCCAAAAGGCAAAACACTCGTAAGAAAAGTATCAACTGCATTTTTATAATAAATTTATAAAGCCACTGAACAGTAAAAACTTCGATTACACGTCAAATAATTCTCTTTAATTGTCCACAAAAAATATATGATATTAAATGCAGTTTGCAATAGAAAACTTTCCATTTTTCAATTAAAAAAATTTCACAGACATGCAACACAATTTGTTTATTTTTGCGTGCAAATATTTTTAATTTTAATCAGTAATGCCTACTTAAAAAGTTAAAAACGTTTTAAAATTTCGTCGACAAATTGGAAACAAAAAATGGCACAATAGATTACGCGCGAAATATTTTCCGGTTTACTTTATAGCTTAAAAAAATGAAATGCTTAACTAAATTGGACCAATCTCTTGGATAAAATTGTATGGCACTAGTAACGATAGTGAAATGAAAAATTGTTTTGAATAATAAGCGATACTTAATACAAAAAACAAATAATAGCGTAATATTACTTTATTTTTAAATTTATAATATTACTTAATTTCATTCATTAACTTAAAATAAATTTACATATTAAATAATAATTAGCCTAAATAATTCTTTTGGGCATTACGTTGAAATAAATATTCATGTTCTGAGACACAGAAAATTTTCTAATATAATCTTGACAATGAAACATGTTTAATTAGTGCCGCACGCACGCAAGGTAAAATGCTTTGTAAAAAAATATTTTGACTTAATAACTGCGAACATCAAAAGTTATTATAATACGCTATAATAAAAAACACAATATGGGAATATTAATATTTATTGCGTAATCATAAAAGATGATTCATTCTTATGTTATTTCGAATAACAGACATATTTTATTATATTATATATACGAGATAAACATTTTTACTGATCGGCATTTAATTAACAGACAAACCTTTATGCTTTTTCACCGATTTACAATTGTATTTTAATTTACATCGAAGCAATTTTTAGTTCTTATGTGGATCTTCAATTCAGAAATGTTCATTTGTTTATTACTGTAAGCATTGCGTCAATCGATTGAAAACTTATATTATATGAAAGAGTCTGCTCTGGCAATAGAAAAAATACATACTGCAATCGAAAGTAACCAACTCTATAGACCACTGACCACTCGTCTAAAGAACCAGCTTCAACAGAGTTTAAGAGAATATTCAAAAATCCTTTTATTTAAAAGTCAGTTTTTGAATACGTAAATAAAAATCAGAGGTGAGTGATTGATCATATAAATATGTAAGAAAAAATAATTTGGTAAGTATTTGTTCAATTAATTTCACACCTTTTTTTGGCTATTACATCAAAATAAATTTTATCAGTAACATATTTATAGGTGCAATGTGTTTCACTAACATACAAAAATAGTTTGATTCTGTGTAACTCTAGGTGGCTTATTTTAAATTAAAATACAGAAATCGGTTCATTTTTTTGTTACGACTGATACACATTACACAGAATGTAAATGAAGCAAGCAAATTACCTTGTTTTTAAATATTTAAAAATATTTAAGATATTCCATATCATAACACTTAGTTTAAAAAACATTTTAGATAAATACATATTAACCAAAAACTATGCATATAAGCTTAAGCAGTGTTTTTTTATGTAACGCGGTGGAACGGCGTTCTGGCACCTTTTTACTCGACATTTTTAATGTTTAAAATCAATATACGATTATAATTTTTTTGCGTTAACTTATCGTAGCACCATCGTCACTTTTCAATCTTTAAAATGCGTTGATTGGTAGTCACTCAAAGGAAGCGAAGCTTCCGTGACGGATCTCATAGATTCGTTTCCCAGTACGAACAGTGTTTTCTTCAATCGACTTATGTTGTATGCGTAAAAGCGAGTGGTTAATCAACCACCAGTTTTGCCCAAGCCCTTTTCTTCTATCTTTATTCTCACCGAAAAAAAAGAGAGGTTGAGCAATTGAGTAACAAACAGTTCTTGTAAGAAAATTTATTTTGAAATGCCTCTATTAGGAAGTCATATTCTCGGAGATGGATTAGAAAAAAAACTTTACTGAAAGTGAGTACCTTTTGTCAAAAATGTTGACAAAATTTGGCTAGCAATCATATATTGCTGGTGAAATATTCAGTATTTGACTAGCTTGCGAGTAAAGTATTTGTTGACTACTGAATGAGAAAAAAACAGGATACAAGTTTCACATCTTATGACTTCCCGCAACAGGGGTTTTACCGTTATTCGAGCCCATCAGAAGGGCATTAAAACGGGCTGGCGCACATTATTGTATGGCAGGGGGTTTCCCTTCATATCGTTCGAACCTCTTTGCGCAATATGGCGGATGTCTATCCATGGAAAAGGGTCTACTAGACTGGCTAATAAAAAGCGGTAACGTATCATGTGCCTCCTGGATTATTGGTTCTCAGGCAGTTTTGTCCTGAACACGTTTATTATGCTTCGTTCATATATATACTAAATAATAATACTAAAAAATATGCTAAACTTGCTCAGAACAGATCGTTATATAATCGTCAAGTACGTTTCAGTATTAAGAAACGATAGGTATTGGGTTAAAAAAATATAACTAAGAAACATAAAATTCCCTTTTACTTTATTTATAAAGGTCAGCACCGGTTTTGCTCATGGCAAGCATTGTCAATTGATCACGAAACCTTTATAAATAAAATAGAAATAAATTACCAAGGAATATTGTGTTTTTTTAATAGAATGCCTTTCTACCAAGTGTTGAGTATAAGTATAAGTGAACAGCCTAAAAATGATAAATAAATCTTAAATAAGATTAAATTTATTTATTTTTATTCAGCAATACAAAGTTCATTAAATATAATATTAACAGCAATTTTATAGTAAAAGCTATTTTATATGAACTTGAAACATGACCAAATCAAAAAAATATTAATATATTTTTTAATTGAATACCCACGGCTTAAATGTCTATTAATTGAAAATTGATTTTTTTTATATATAACGTTATGATGTCTATCAAATTCGTATTTGGGCATATGAATCAAATAAAAATATCAATCTCCCATAAATAGACCAAGGAGTGGTAAGAAAAACAATTAAAAACAAAAATATATCTTAAAAAAATGTTATATAGTTTAATAAATTATTCTTTTTTAGTTCCCCGCACAAAAAAAATAGTTCTACATTGTTAATAGAATGGGTAATAATTGTTGGAAAATTCCATTATAAAAGTGAAACGAAATCATTAAATTGCAGCCCAATGAACCACGCGAGCAAAAAAATGAAATATTCGGCCGTGAAAATATGTTCACGTATTGAAAAACGATATCTATTTTGACTCAGTGATAATAAAATTTAATATATGCGTCAATAGAAAAAAACTCTACCATGTCCTTGACGGGTTATCTTTACTGCTAATATAACGTATAATTATGTTTTTTTTTGCAATGGTACAATCTCCATGTGGAAATTAGCGTAGGTAAAACATTTTGTTACTTATAGCTTTTTTTGACACACTGAGTGTGATCATGACCAATTATTTTTTTGACGGTTCCAACAGTTATGACATCCGTTTTTAGCTCGCGACTTTTGAAATAAGTAGATCGTTATTTGTTTTTTCCTTCGGAACCGGTTTCCTGCTTTATGTATGCATTTAATTTAAAAAAAGAATAATAAATCACTTCTGGGTATCGCCCTATAATTAAAGAATACAATGTAATAAGAACTTTGCATTTTGATGAATATTTTTAAGCTTACAATGATTTATCATTAAAATATAGTTTAATACGACCTTGGTCAATGTCGATGACATCTTAATCGAGTTAGTCATTAAATTTAGGCTTAAAAATATTTTTTTTACTGTCCTTTCAAATATGTCTAACAAAAATTTGCTTTTAATTAATTGAATGCTTTAAATATTGAACTACATTAAAAAAAATGTTTCATCAAATTTGTTTTTTTAAGAATAGTTTTTAACAGCACTGCATGTTTGTAAAAAATCGAGAATTTATTTATCTTGTTTCAAAATATTGAGCTTAACAGTAGTACAAATAAGTTTTTAGATAATAAAAACTTATTTGTTCTAATTTTACTTTTATTTAAAATGATCAGGAACGTTTTTTCTTCTTTCAAAATTTTCAGCGGTTAAATTAATACAAAAGACTATTCATTTTTTAATATAATGCTCTTCCACTAAGTACTAATAGTGAACACTTTAAAAGTGAATAATAAATTTCAATTTATTATGATCATGATTCATGTTTGTGGCGTCTTTTCTTGTTCAGTTGATCTATAATAAAACGATTGTAAAAAAATCACCATTTGAGTTTATCTCATATGACTGATAAAAATATTGAATGCATTGGCTAATTATAACTGTTATATCAAATATTTCCATTTTATTTGTCCAAAACGTAATTTCCACAAGTGAAGCTGAGCTTAATAGTCTCAATATATTTTTTAATCATACACGTTTTCTGTATGCAAATCTTAGCTTCTCTCAATAAAATTCGTTATCAAATTAATTTCACCGACAAAAACATGGAGAACAATAGGCTTCGTTTTAGCAGTTGAACGAACTCTACAGACATTCACGTTTCAAATTTCACATTTTGTCCCACTGCCGTTGGGGACATATTCCGTTTTTGCGATTTATGATATGTTAGTACCAGAATATATTATAGTATCCCGGTTCCCAGTTAGCTCGACGTGCATAGTGGAAAGAGGAGGGTGAAAAATTTGCCAACTATTTTATCCCCAATAAAGTTTTCGCTGACATTCACCAAGGGCGATGGGCGACTTCGTATGCAAACTTTCACTCAATGGGAGTCTGGAGAAATGATTTCTAAGTTGTTTTATTGCGTCTGCTATTTTTATTACTATCCGTATTGGATGTGAATGTAATTTTCCCAATAATGAAAGACCGAAAAATACGTTCGATCACAAACACATACATATATCATACATTGAAAAAATAAAAATAGCTTTTTTGGCCTCTTTCACTTACCACACTTTGGCATCCATTAATTTAATACGGCAGTATTATTTTAGTTTTATTTCCCTTCAAAAGAAATTAATCAGAAGCAACTACACAAGAATTGATAACGTCGCATAAGTGTGTCAAGTATCAATTCCTCTAAAATTAGATACATGAAAATATTATATGCTCTGATATCTACTCAGTGAAGTTCCTAGACTATGTGCCGCCCCTGTGCAGAACCCTAAAATATCCCACGTGTTTAAGGAATACATATAAAAATATAGAAGTTCGAATCCTCTCTCACCAACGTACTCAAACAGATGTTGTATCACTTATTTCGTTTTGCTTTCAGATGATGCATAATATGCATGTACCTTATTCACAAAGATCTTCACAAATAAATATGAAATAGCTATTACCTTCACTACACATCAAAAAAATAATGTAAATTTAAAATGCACTTACATTATATATGTATCGATTATTTATTTGATATTCTGTCTATCAAATACATACATTGAGGCATCGTATTTTTTCTTAATGTAAAAAATATTAAGTCATATAAAAAATCTGTGATCATATCCCGCTCCCTAGGACTTGCCGCCCTTAGGCAACTGCCTTCTTGCCTATGCCCTCGGGACGTCCCTGTATCTACTCCCTCTAGGTATGACGCCGATATTTTTAAGTGCTTTGTAGTTGGCCTTTTTAGTCAACGGTTTTTGCAGCTCTTTCTTTTTCTATTGCATTAAATGACACTATTATAAAAATCTTAATCCTTAACTGTATGGTGAAAAATTGAATTTCCTTAATGATCACACCTTTATTTATGGTATTTATATTGACTGCGGCAACCATTGGCAGATCCAGGAGGGGCATGGGGGCCATGCCTCCTAAGGAGAATTTATTTTTCATTTTTCTTATTTATTATATCTTTATTTTGAAATGGGTTCTTTAATTGTTTAGTTGACTTTGTTTTATAGAATACTTACTTAGTTATGAATTGACTATTTTATATAGATATATTATTTTTAAATAATCTATATTTTAATGTATTATTTATATATCATATTTATTTTAAAATTGAATGGCCCCCTCTTGAAATAATTTATGGATCCACCACTGGTGGTAGCCGGCAATGTTATTGCTTTGCTATCCTCGGATTTTAAGATCTGAAAAAGCTGTGCTAAAAGTTAATTAAACTATGATAAAATTACGTAAACAAATATGCTTTTAAGATTTTTTCTCTCTTTGATTTAAAATCCTGACCTGTACTTAACAGATCTTATAGAAAAATAACAGATTTTTAGATAAGCTAAGAGAAAATAAAATATAGTAACTTTGCTCTTTAAAAGAGTAAAATTTCATTCTCTTTACATGCTAAAACACTATTTTCAATTTATCATGACTGTCATAAAAAATGGTAATATAAGTAGTTGTTAACAATTACTTGAACATATCATCATTAAGTTAATTATCACACCACTGTATTCGTTATAACTACTTCAATCAATCAAATAATGAATTTGATAGGTGTTGCTACACACTGTACCAATTTTCTTTTCGAAACAAAAAATTATGCAGCTGCGAAACTACACAACACCTTATTATAATATTATACCATCGTTAATCAGTATTATATCACAATACATTTAACATTATAATAAGCACTCTTTCACAGACAAACATTCACCGTGGATAAAAAAGAATTCGAAATAGGTGGTAAGGTAACACAACAATGAACTTTTAAGATGTCATGCTTGAAATTGTATACGGAAAAGAATGACTTTTCTCTTATCATTAATTATCACATCAACGAATTCGCAACACAAAAAAAAAACTGAATTCGAAGACACTTTCTCCAACACCTACTCAAAACTCACACACCGAATTACAGCGCATATATTAATCTGGCTCGCACGATCTTTCGAACCAATTGTTCTTTTTCGTTGCATTGCTATATTTCAAAACACATATCGTTTTTTTCGATCATAAAAAAACATTAAGGACTTAAGGTTACATGCTGTATTTTTATTAAAAATAATTCGACTCGTATTAAAGAACAATCTAGACGATTAAAAATAACACAGTGCAAAAGGAACGAATAATATATCTTTAAGCAAATTATTTGTTCCAGCACGATTTGCAGAAACAAAAAACACAGGCGCGAATGACGGATTTCTTATAACGAGAAATTCAGCAACACTAGACAGTTATAAACAAACAAAAGGCTTCGTTAGATGTTAATATATTAGAAGTCAGAAATTTCTAGTTTCATTGCTAGAGCGATATATGTCCAGTCTCTCATAAAAGTCTAGTATATAAAAAAATATTTTTCCTAATTAAAATTCATTTTTTTATTGTATTCTATACTTCAATATTGTTCTTTTTTTTAATTCAAGAAGCCAATTTTTCTATGAATTTTTACAATTTTTTGCACGGTTTTTTGTTGAAAGGATCTACCGTGTAAAAAAGTGTTGAATGTATTCTCATCGTCGTGTACATTGTTATCCGTCGCCTTAATTGCATTGTTTACAGTGACAACGATGTCAAATTAAAAAAAATATATCATTTTGTAAATTTTTATTATTGCAATTTAATTTTCATTCGTGTGAACCATTTTGGCTCTTTACTGAATTGATGATCAATTTATCATACATTTTTTAAATTATGAATTTATTGTGAACAAGAAAATGTTGACACTTGTCTAAAATTACAGTGAATGACTTGTTAATATCACTAACAACTGCGTCGTTAAGTTTTTACTTTACTTATTACATTCGAAAATATTTACCACAGACCTATAAAGGGTTAAACAAGATCTAAAAATGCGTTAATATGTATTTGATTTTTCTTATTTGTCTTGTTTGGAATGTTTTTAAATCAACTTACTAATGAATTTTACATTTTTATACAATTACTTTCAAGTTTTCCAATATACACGTTACCTTGATTTTTTACAAAGTTTTAGTCATAAAAACACTTTAGTTGTGTTACCTGTTAAATTTACATTTTAAATTTTCATCTTTTTTTAAGCGATCAGAACTGGTTTCACACATCGCTTATATTATCAGCTGATCTTTTTAATGATCTAAAAAAAACGAATTTATTAAAAATTTGAAACACCTATTCGATTCACTGCCTAAAATTCGAGGGGGATTTTGATTGACCTATTATATTTTATGTAATTTTTTACCATATATACAATTTGAACAAAAAACAAATCTGCATATTATCACCGCCATATCTCAAAATTACTTGTTTTCGTTCCCATACATTATGAAAAACAATTTTTTAAACTTAATCAAAAAAAACTACTTGGTTATTCTATTACTTGTGAATGTTGGTTCACATTGACATTAAATTGACTTACATTATATTATTTTTAATCACTTTATTATCAAATTAAACAATTACGACTTACTTATGTCGGAACAAATAAGAGTATGATTTGATTCATTTACATATAATCATAGATAAATTTATTCTCAAAGAAGGTCACATTATACCAGTAATATATCTTGATCTTCTTGTGAAATAGCCATAAGCAGTAAATAAAAATCTCTTTATTGATATATCATAATATATTAGATCAGATTCTGATTTTAATGATTCATTTCATTTCAAATTTTCACTCGATTAAAATACACATTGAATATAAAAATAGCCTAAATTTCATCGTCAATTTTTTGATATATATATAATAACTTGATTATATTTTATTGTGATTACTTTTAAAAAGTTTTAAAAAAAATGTAACTGATTTTATATATCATTTAACACTTTCCCCACGGTACTAAAAAATACTTCCGATGTGTTGCTTGCTTTTAAAGATCCAAGTGAAAAAAACTTTTTTTTACACATGATGGACGGTAAAAACCTAGAAAGTATTTTGTTTTTCATTGGGTTCTTAAAAGGCCAGCAAAATTTTAGAAGTATTTTTTAGCACTGCAGGGGAAGTGTAAATAATTTTAATTTGCTTGAAATTAAGATTAGAATAGGAAGTAATGGAACATTTGTAAATTTTATTATCAACATCTTTATATCTTTGAGTATTATTTATTAAAACTCAAAAACATTTTCAGCCTACTGTGGTAGATGGTACATTATGTTTTTTTGCGACTTAATAGCGCAAACTTTGTATGAGTAAAATATGTTATAAACATACATATTTAAAGTTGTACTACGTAAAAACTAAACAAGGATCAAACAAAATCACTCACCATCAAATTGAGTGCATAATGCATCATGAACCACTTCGCTATTTATTAATTATTTTTGATTGAAAGAAGCATTCATTGAATTTTTAGATACCCTCTATATATATCAAAATATGATATTCCACACAAATTATTTAATACAGTTGATGGCTTTGTTGATCTATCGCGATTGTCGTAATGCCGATATAGCTAACTGCATAAAAGAAGAGTTGAATACCAAAAAAAGGAAGCATACAGAAATTTTCATGAATGCAGCTGAAAATCTATGTGCCTTTTTTATTTCCTGTATTTAATTATTCGCTGAAAGCTTATGATCACTAAACGGAGCTTCTTTTGGTAGGGTACAGAGACAATTTATTAAATAACATACACCAATGTACAAAAAAAATACGATCCATTTTCTTATTAGTTTATTTAGTTTTGGGCCGCGTCACAGAATCAGATCAGTAAGTGTAAATAAATTAATATATAAATTAAGACTGTATTTTTAAGAAAATCCTTTCTGCTTAATAATTTATAACCTTACAAACGAACGGTAATATATCTGCTCTGTAGACGTTTCTATGTTAAATGTCAACGATATATTACATTCTCACTCAATGATCAAACCATATTTGGATAAGTTTCTTTGGCAAATATATATAACACTACATACATTCTCTCGCTAACAATAATTTTATTTGCTCCGTAACATATTCGATATCACTTTCACTGCCTTATACATTAGTTTGATATTAAATCATCCGCCTCAAACAGATGTCCGTCAGTTGAATCCCAATTATCATTTATTGAATGATTCGCTACGATGTTTTTTGTTGTGTTTTTATTTGGTTTTATTACGCTGAAGCGATAATAATTATTACCGTGCTTCGTCAAGGAAGCACGTATTAAAACATACGTATTACATCATTTAATATTTTTAAGTAGTTATCTTTTGGTTATGGATAAAATAATTATTAAATATTAACTCAATATAAATAAACAGTACAATCGTAATAACGTTATTAATCATCGGTGTAATAAATTTATATCGAAGAGAATTAGTATCACTTTCGAATAACTTTATAATATATTATGAGAATGTTATTCGCAATTTATTTTAAATGCATTAATGAAACTATTCAATCAGGCACAATATATGATACGTAATACTCAACGTTATCTTAAAGAATTATTTTTTAAATTACTTGGTAAAACTTCAGTATAATACTGAAAAAAGCAAAATTATTGTATAACTGTTTTATTTGTATCACACACTGACTATAGTGTGATAATAAAGAAAGTATATGGTAAAGTTTTAAGGTAACTGAATGGTTTTAAATTCCCAATAATGAAAACATTTATTTGGCTTGTTATATTCATTTGCAATAAAAGCACACGTTCAGTTTGATAAATATTATATATTAATAAAGGACAGATGAATGCTGAATATTTTTCTTGCCCGGACAAAAACCTAAAACCCTATAATATTTAAGCAATGCTTTGATCGCTTGGAGAGTGGACACTGAAACTGACTCTCAAATAGTGCTACGAATGATAAAAAAATAGTTAGTTATTGAATAATTAAATATTATGTTTGCATAATTTAAATTAAAAAATATCATATTGACGTACTGTATCCTTTAATTACGGAATTCATCAATTACATATATTTTTTTTTTATTAACTATTCGATTATATTCACATGAAACTACGCTATAGCTGTCAAGGAAAACTTGTTAGTAAGCTTTTTCTGAATAATGTTTTTTTCTTTACCAATCATCTACGGAGAATAACAAAACATCGTAGATTACAATATCTAATTTTCATGAATATAATCATATCACGATTTTTAGAACTTTATTTAGAAATGGTTTCACGTTTTTAATCGTATTATTTACTATTTAGAAAAAAAGCATTAAACAATATATGTTAGACGTATTCACATAATTACATAGTCTTGTCTAAATTTGAGAAGCTATGGTACGGTTCACAATAGATTAAGATTCAGCGGAGTAATCTTAAAACAAATTGGAACGTTAGTTTAATTGTTAAAATTCTTTTCTTAACGTTTTTCTCAAATAATGATAAGAAAGTTTTACGTGAAACGGACAACTAAAAAAAGATTTTTTACAAACTTTAATAACACTTCACTATTTTTTACAAGGCACTGATATATATTAAACGAAAATCCCGCTTACGTGTTCACTTACTATACTAAAGTATCTTTCTTGAACATGTTATAAATTCAAAATAAATACACTAGAATGATTTTCAGATCTTGAATTTAAAGTACCTACGAAATAATGTAGTCTTTGATGTATACACTTTCTACACTTAACACTTCGTAACACAAATGGTTTGAAAACACGCATCCATAATCACTGGAGATGTTTTCTACTACGATTTATATTAAATTATCAGTAACCGAAAAGAAAACTCACGATATTTTTTTAATTAAAACAATAGAAATTCAATTTATTTAGAAACCTGAATTAAAATTGAATAAAAATATTTACATTTTATTGTGACTATATATTTCAGATATCATTAACTAAATTAAAAACAGTTTTTAAAATTTAAACGAAATTTTGTTTGAAAATCCATTTCAGTGGAGTGTGTGAGTATTTAGTATTTCAAAAGCTTATAGCATAAAATCTGAACAATTAATTGTTAATGAAGCAAAACCAAACATATTTCAAAATAAATACCAGGTAGTTATTTGTCATTATAAAACGTCCACCTACTTTTATTTATGATATTTTAAAATATTTTTTATTTCACCGATTTCTCGAAGTTTCTTTAAAGTCACGGTTGAGCTAGTAAGATATTTTATTACAAACTTTAAAACATTTACACAGATTTAAAACAACGAAATGTATACTCTTTATATTAAACATAAACTTTTTCTCATCAATATAAATGATCTTGCATAAAGAACATATACATAACAATAAAATTGTTAATTAAAACCAGGAATAAATTGCATAATTTAAGAATATTTAAAAACAATGAAACTATTCAATAACTCAAAATAATACTAGTAGTCTTTACAATAAACATAATATCGCAAAGTAATTAAGGAATATTGCAATTAAATTAGTTCAAACTAAGACAATTGAAAATCATACAATCTCCAACGTATTGCAGAGAACGGTAATAATAGAGATTCGGAAAACGATTTGTATCAAATAATCTGAATTGACTTTAACGCCGACCGATTTCTTCATATGACATAACAAAAGATTTTACATAACACTCTGCTACGTGTATGAAAATTCATTCTTTATGTCCATTTAAAACGGTTATTAAATTGAAAAAAAAACATATTAAATGATGCAATATACACCTACGTATTATAATATTTGAGTAAAAGTCATTTTAAAAAATCATAATAAATTTGGAGATTGTAAAAAGTGTTTTACCTGTTAAGGGTACATCGATTACTTATGAATATCAATTGCCTTATAAAACAATGATTACACTATAATATTATTACATTCTTTAAAAAAAATATTCAATTCGGTCAATACATATTATAGCACCAAAAAATGTTTCAAATCATTGATATATTATCTCAATATAGCCACGGTTTTGTATTCACATATAATCTTCCTAATAACAGCTATACACTATGTAATTACCAAAAATACCATTTATTACCAATTGTCAAGAAAACGAAAGAATTGTATTGCTTTCATTATAATCCACGAATAAAATTGATATTCTATGAGAAAATCGTTTAAATAAAAATATGGTATTACAAACATGAATAAAAATATGTCTAGTATACATAAATATAAACTGTATTTTGTTTCAGTTGTGTTTAATTACTATAATTTTACTTATCTTTAATGTATTATGCCATGTTATTGGATTACCTTCTCGATTGAAAGTACTTTATTTGGGTACATTTGATAATATGATAGACATTTTGTAGCGATTTGGATGCATTGAAGTTGAATTTATGTATGTATTGAGAAAGCAAAATCATGCAAGAGTAAAATTCAAATTTAATCAATCGTGATCTAAGTATCACGAGATGATTTCTTTTCATCCGTAAAATGCTTTCAATATCCTTTCTACATTAGCGAGATGTATTTTGAAGTTAATTTGAGCTACCGAATTTTACTAATGATTTATTTTTTTGATAATCTTCAAATAATGAATGCACGCTAATAAACCATAACAATTTGAAAGTACGGGTATTTTTCAACGTGATAAATTGCTGATTTCACGATTCGAAATTGGCATGTAATCACCGGTAAATGATACCCAGCGCGAAGTAATAAACGTATTCAATTTTATTGATTGAAATATTTACGAATTTTGGTAACACACGCCGTTTTAAGTATGGACAGTTGCATAACGAATTTAATAAAAAAATCTACATCATTTCGCTTTCAAAACGATTATTATTTAATTTTATTCACCCAGTATAAATATAGATCATTTTTATGAAAATTTATTCAGTTGAGTAAAAATACGTAACCGTGAAGGCCACATATTTGTCGATTTTGCAAAAGAGTTAATTGATAATTGCTACGTAAATATTCAAATCAAAAACTTTGCACGACTATTTTTAATATAGAAATATTCTTAGCAGAATTGTGTCTTGATATTGACTTTATCGATAGTCTCTAATTATTATGTCAGTAAGTAAATCTGGTATGAATGTTCAGTGGTCAAACCAGTTTGAAGTCATTTATTTGTTTCCACAGGAAATATAATTTTAATTTTTTTGAATGGCACATGGTAATTTTATGAACAGATGCTAGAGTCATCATTTGAATGAAATCATATATCTATGAAGTTGTTATTTTTAACTTTTAAAATTGACTAATTACACTTCAATTCTTATCACTTTTTCAATTATCCGTATAAAATTTTAATTGATTATACCAATAGAAATATTTATACTGATTATTCACTAATTTAAACTTTAAAAACTTTATTGTTTAATAAACTTCATCAAAAACTGTCGTAGGAATCACTTGATTTAGTTTCACTTTCACTGTACAGTTATAGAATATGATGACAGAAATAGATAGCCTGCGAAATATTAAAACAGTTAACTATATATCTTAAGACATCTAAAGCTTATAATAAATGCTGTTTAATATTTTAAGCGAGTTATGAATAAAAACCGTTTATATGAAATTAAATTTGAATACATTTGTTATTCCACTTGTTGTTTTACAAATTTTGCTTTCTTAAAAAACTTTATCATACAGAACATTGTGCGGTTTCTAAATAATCTTAAATATCACTTTTAGGGTGTTCACTGTCAATACTTGGTGGAAAGGCATTATATTAATAAAAACAATAATCCTTTGTACTTCATTCCACTTTATTTAATATGTCAGGACCGGTTTCGCTCATTGCGAGCATTGTCAACTGATAAGAAATATAATTTAACAATGCTATTTATACAAAATTGAAAAGTTATACACAACAGTTGGCATTTTAGAATCACTTTAATGTAATTGGCAATTTCTTTTCAATGCCAACTGTTGTGTATAACTTTTCAATTTTGTATAAATAGCATTGTTAAATTATATTTCTTATCAGTTGAAAATGCTCGCAATGAGCGAAACCGGTCCTGACATATTAAATAAAGTGGAATGAAGTACAAAGGATTATTGTTTTTATTAATATAATCTTAAATAGGTGAACACGTGTCAAAATTTGGAATACAATAATTGGAGTAACAGTGTTATCAAATTCAATTTTATATTAAAAATGAACTTCCAAAGAGTTACCTCAAAGTCTATAGAATATATAAAAATAGAATTGACGCTAATAATCTATTACTCTTAGATTATAATATATAGCCAAGGAAATCTGTAAATTGTATTATCTGGAGTGATACGACAGTATAAAAAAAACTGATATAACATAACGAATTATCATGATATGTTACATATAATTCCAAAAGCTTTACAAATTAAATAATATAATATTTAGAAAATAAACGTATATTATCTTAGTATAATATCTTCATAAAATTAGATTTAAAGTAGATTCTATAAAAATACAACTGATTCTTATGACAAAGTACTTATCCAGTCAAAAATTGATTATTTTTCGTCTATAAAAATCTCGGATAAGTTATCCTTTATTATAATGAGAATGTACATAGTTTGAACGATTCAAATTTATCCTTTATTAGTTATTTACATTTTACTCGTTGTACCAAACACATCCTTAGTTAATTCTAAATATGTATTTTTTTGTTTCTCACGCATGAATAAACACCGTAACACTGGTACAATTTTATCATTTTTTTAAATATATTTAATGCTGTATCATTAAACATCGTACTATTTAAATGGTTCACAATGAGAAGGCTGCACAGACTAGAAACTAAGCAAAAAGATGCGTTACTTTGTTAACCTATAATTGTGTTTTACTCTCGTTTGTATCTTGTTACGTTGGCAATGAGCATGACGATATTATAAAATGCACTAACAAAGGCTAGGCAAAAGTCACTTAGAATGCGCTTATATTAAAAAATATATACGTTGGCACAAATAAAATGGAAAAGACTAATTGTTGAAGCAGCAAAATTTCATCTTTTATTTTAGAAAAAAGATTTTAATACTTTTTTTCAAATTAATATGAAATCTCGTAAAATTAAGATAAAGTGAAACTTAAGCATTAGTATTATAATAAGATAAAAAATAGCAAAGTAATAAGTTCTACAATGTTTTTTTAAATTAGTTGATGTCTATTTTGGCGTATGCTTTCATCAGAACTGATTTCTGATATGAACAGAATAGTTCTGATGAAGGCATACGCTGAAATAGCTATCAATTATTTATTTTTAAATATACAACTAAATACTTTGCCACTTTTTTTAGTTTATTACAATGGAGTTCCACCAAGTATGTTCCAATTCAATCAATAAACTTAAACGTTCAGATTAACTATAAATTGTATTATATATTAGGAATACTCTCAAGGATAAAAAAATGATCAGAAACTTGACATCACCCATTTCATAACCAATAATAACACAATATAAAAAATGAGAGCTTGCTCTGACCAGGGCTTAAAAATCGACACTAAGCCAATCCCATGAATAATAAAATATAAATTTGAAAAATAATAGTCAAAGGACTAAATCCCAACTTCAACAATTGGACACATCAGTTAGTGGTTTAAAGGAAATGATGTTTTGTGTTTGAATTACGCCTATTCAATGACGGATTAAAATACATATATTGAACACTACTTTCTTTAAAAATGTGTTTCTATGTGAAATTTAATATTTTAATAAAAAGGTAATACTATCCATACTTTCGATCAATGTTGAGGTGGATCAACTCGAGGTGCATGCCCATAACATGTTTTACGCAGAACTAAACCGGGTCAATACGATTCTCGTGAACAAAACTCTCTACCAGCTAACCGTCAAGAGATTATAATTTTGAATTATCCGTCGGTATTAATAAAAACATAAAAATCACCCCAGAAAGATTTTTTTTTAAAATATTTTTTATAAAATTCTGGCGACACCATTTGATTGACGGTTGAAAAGTATGAACTGATGATTTTTTCAAAAAATGTGATACTTTAATTATTTGAATTAATTTCTCGATTGAGGCTTAGTTTTTTAATTATATATAATACAGTGGTTCATTTTTGTATGATTTGGAAAAATCTCCAATTATATTTAAGTTCGTAGTGGGCATTTTAAGAATTGTAAATTTCTATAGTTTCTTGATAATCTATTGTAATCATTCAAACAATGAATAAGTAAAGCGACTTTATTTAGTTTTATTTTGAGTAAAATAAAACAATATCTTTCTTTTTCTCATTTCTTCAGGAGAGTGAAATAAACATCGACTTATATTGACATTTTTTATGAATTCTTAACTATTGAATATTAATAAATTTTTGAATGACATTTTTTTAAAATTTTATTTTGCTCGCTTGCAATATGACCAAAATTGTTTTTCTACTATGTTTGTTGGAGGTGTAGATTTAAATAATTAATAAGTTGATTAATTAAAAAATGCACTTTATATGAAAATATTGATTCTCTTTATATGTTTTTATGCTATTCTTAAATAAAATTAACAAAGATCACATTCTTATTCACAAACATATGATTTCGAAGATATTTGCAAGTAATATATCAGGTTTAAAATAATGATAACATTAGAAAGGATTGTAGAGTGCGAAACGTGTAAAGTTATTTTGCCTAATTGTCCATAACAAATCAATAATAGCAAGCCTTTTTAACACCGATTCAATTACATTGTACTGTAATGTGTCTCCATAATTTGGTTTTCTTGCGAAAACAAGTAACATGCTATTTTTAATGACAATGACAAGTTCATTAAGGCTGTCATGCTTTGGGGATCACAAGAGTCCCAATCCTGCAAATTGTTACGCATTTACAAATCATTTAAAGTATATTTGTATTTAATATGTATATCTAAAACATCAAAAACAAATTCAATGTAATATATGCGCTACTTAACAAAATAAATAAATTCAAATGTGTTGATTCTGTAGACAAATAAGCTTCTAGACAAATCCTAGACAGTTTGCCCGCTAAAATTCTACCGTTTTATGTGGTTACTAAAAAACAAGGGCCAAAACTGGTTGTATTTATAAAAAAATATCTAAAAAAAATCACTAGCACTGCGTCATCTTCATTGGGTTCTAAGAATGATCACTTACCGCGAGGATTTTTTAAACGGCTTCTTTTCGTTTTTATTTGACCACGAGGATTGATAAGTCACGATGAAGTCATTATCGACTGAGTTTTTTACGAGCAGGCGCAGTTTTATTTATTCGTTGAGTTAAATCATCAATGAACAATGTATTTAAGAATTGAAATAGCATAAGGATGTAGAATAAGAAGTTTTCTACTTTATAGCATCGATGATAAACGAGCATTAGTTTTAAATAGAGAATCAGAGAATGTCGATATCTCTAAGTTTGTCATGACATAAGACTATCTGTATATTCAAAAAAGGATAATATGAATTAATAAAAGGACAGTTGTTCATACAAATATTAATATAAATTAAATATAAGTCAGATTATGCCGCAAATATATAATTTAAGCTTAATGAAAAGTTTGAAAGTCGTGTAAATTTCAAAGCTTGAAATTATTCACGACTTTGAATTCGTTGACGAAACAGATGTTTGCAGCAGTTCATATTTTTTTGATCGCATACAAGTAATAACTAAAATATTTCGTTCGCTAAGGAATATTCTCTAAGGATTTTACTTCACATATTTATTAATACATTATTTTTAAATAAAATGGAGTTGAAAGCATTTAAATATAAAAAATAATGAAAATAGTTAAACAACCTGCTTTGTATTTATTTTAATATATATTAAAAGTAATTTAAAGTTTTCAAAAAAAATATCAATTGTACACGATTGGATATTATTTTGGAATTTATACAAATAAACATACTCAAAGGGATCTTAAAACGATAGCGTTTAAAGTAAAGATTATGCAGTCAAAAATATAACATATCTACGAAAAATCTGAATCGATTGAAAAAAAACTTATTTAACGCCAAATAGGCTTTTTTCACAAGCCAAAATTACTAAACTTGTCGTTTCTCTCTGTGGTCAAATCGATAAGAATTTTCCACTAACGATCAGTTAAATGTTTCATTGAGATTTAGTTTTATCTAAATTTCGTTGTTTGTCATATGTCTTCACTAAGAGTTGATCCCGAGTAACCAATAAAAAAATCTTATTGTTTTTATCTTGTATGATTTTCTAATTACAGAAATTCTTTTACGTTACTGGTATGCCATTTCATTTTAACAATATTAAATATCTTTATATATTTATATATATATATATATATATATAAAACAGCTGGGCATCATACGTTCTTTAAAAAAAATAGTTTTATGCGTGAGCAACATTTGAGGCACTAAAATAAATTATAATTTTTACATAATCAGAGTTTTCATTAAAAAATAAACCGTTTTCAAAACCACAATTTAAAATAGTCCAAAGACTCAAACAGCGATTAATTATAGTGAAAAAAACTGTATTTAATATATTTTACACGTATTTAACAGGTTGAATGGTGCATTTCTCGTTTCTAGTCGCTCGCTCACTTATTTTGAACTTGAACGAGCGGGCCTGACTCCACGGTCAATGCCGACTGCTTTTCAAATCAAATTAAATTCGATATCTCACATCTCTGTATTGAATATTTTTTAAACAATCACACTGATATGCATGGATAGAAAATTTTCAAACTCGTCAATTTATTTTTATTATTTTTTTCATATAAAGATGACCACTTGTATATTTGCAAATAAAAATATATATATTTAACGTCCATTATCATACAAGAAGAATAAAAAAACACATTATCACAAAATGTCTTCGAATCCGGTTTGTGCTTGAGATCACATTCTATAAATTATTAAATTTATTATAAATGACGAGTTTTGATTTTTTAAATTAAGATAAAAAAATCTCAGCATCATATAAAAATGAAAGTTGCCAAAATTGTTGGATTCGTCGTATTCATTTTTTTTTAATTTATTAAATTTTACCTACTATAAAATATTTTCTTTTTATTTCCGATAAAATCTAAAAATTGAATAATGCCATTAAATATATAATAAACAATTTAACTCGTTGCACATTTTGAATATTTAAAAATTAACACCGGTTTCGCTGATGGGGTGAAGATGTTTCAGTCTGATAAAAAGTATATTGACCAACCTCTTAGACTTGACCTATAAGATTATATTAATTCTAACACTGATGATACATATAATAAATAGTATTTTTTTATGAAAATATTATATAAACTCACCTGTTGAAAAGGCTGAGATATCCTTAGCAATTTGCACAATTTATAATTACTTATAGTAAAAGATTGTTCAAATATTTGATTGTAATAAAATGTCTGTAATTATCCCACTTTTTTAATTTTAAAAAATAAATTAATTGCTTAGAATGACGGGAATATTTTTTTCATAAAAATTGAAACTGTTTTTTTTGTTCGTGTCACTCTCCCTTTTTCATAATACCCAATTAGCTTTCCAGGTTGGCGGCAAAAATTTACATATAATAATGAGTTTTATAAGAGAATTAACTCCGCGATTCAGCTAGGCCGCGCGATCAGTTCGAGGTGTGTGTACTGACTGAGGAGAATCCAACCGCACCATCGTCATTCGACAGTCACTCGTTAGACGCTGCCTCGGTTTGCCGGAGCTGAGGCGATTTGCCGCAGAACTTTTTAACATAACATGAGCCGGTCGGACGGTCGCATGATCGAATCGCAGCACTTTCATTCTCCAAAAAATCCTACAGTACGTCATTCGATACCTCAGCTGATTGGGTGTGAGAAACATACGAATATACCAAATGCCATTCCATAAAAAATATGGCATTTGCTCTTAGTTTTATTGTACGTCTAGTAGGAGTTCCGTGATAAGTACAAAGCAAACTATCAAAACCTTAGGTCAATATAAAATCTCAAATTGATTGCTTGGACATTGGTCCATAGCTTAGAACCATAGTTTAGTCCAGAACACCATAATTTAGTTCCTCGATAGAACTCTGCTATATATTGTAATTGCTCGTATTTTTCCGGTCAGAATATATATTAAATGGTCATAATATATCGGTCAGAATAAATAGTCATAATTTATTTTTATTCTAACCGTTCATATTTTTATTCTGACCAAAAATTGATTTAAATTTTGACCATTTAATTTGTTTCCTATTATAATGTTGAACTACAGCCATATGAAAAAATACAGCGTATATCAAATAAACATAATTTCAAATGAAACTGACACAATTTTCTTAAAATAATAACAGTAACTTTGACGTAATGGTTCAGTTTTTTAAAGTATACATTAATTTTTTTACCTTATTTTATACAGTCAGAATTATATTGAAAAAACACAATGAACAAATTTTACACTTATTTAATACAATCAAGACCGATTTTGCTGATCGCGTCCATTTTCAGCTAATAAAAATATACTTTAACACAATGCTATTTATACTGCACTTTATTATTATCAGTTAAAATTCTGGTAATGAGAGAAACCATTCCTGATCAAACTCAATAATTGTGAAGCTTGTGTGTTTTATTTTTGAAATAAAATGCCTTTACACCAATTATTGACAATAAACACCTTAAAAGTAAGTTTTTACGTACGTAAACAAATCTTTAAACCTGTGAAACCTTTTTTCTCTTGTTAAAGACATAAATAGTTAATATTTTTATGGTCTCAAATTAAAAAAAATTAACACCATAAATTTTTGACTGTTTTTACTCCTATTTTATTCTAAATTTTGCTTATATTTTACAACAATGTTAATATCAGTCACAGATAAACAAAAAAAGATAGCCAATTAGAATTGTGCTATTTATATTACTGTTTTAAGCAAAGAGTTTATTCGATTACTATAAAGTACTCAACTTCCCCAAACTTCTTATAAAATTTCAACATATGGATAAAATTTTTAAAATTATCATTTGTTAATTAGTGTATTTACTAAAAAAACTTCATTAGATAAATTCTGAATCATACACAAAGATCACGTAGTTTTTTCCAAATATGTATTTTCATAGACACTTGCTTAACAATATGCGCGATATAATAGAGAAAAAAAACTTTATTCCAGTAAATATTGAAGCTCCGATGAATCTGTGTATCGTAGTTCAAATCTTTGTCTTATCTTCATTCCTGGAATAACAATCAGTAAACGCTTAACAAAATGACACTGAAAACATAACGGAACCTTCAAATCAGCTGTGAGATGGCAGATATATAAAGAGATAAAGTCAATCTACTCACGTAATCGCAAAACGATCGTTGATCAAAACATTTAAGGAATTTTAATTTACAATACTTACCTGTAGAAACAATGTGTTCCTGGTGTTAATTGATTATAAGTTTACTGAAAAATACAATCAACTCTTACATGTTATAAATACAAATGATTTTCTACATAGAAAACTATTACATTACATTTATAAAAACACAATATTTCTTTGTACTTTATTCCACTTTATTAATTAGGTCAGGACCGGTTTCGCTCATTGCGAGCATTGTCAACTGACAATGACAATGAGCGAATGCTCGCAATGAGCGAAACCGGTCCTGAACTAATTAATAAAGTGGAATGAAGTACAAAGAAATATTGTGTTTTTATTAATATAATGTCTTTCCACCAAGTAATGACAGTGAATACCTTAAAAAAGATATTACATTAAATGTATTTTTAATATAAAAATAAACACTTACATTTCTACATTAAGCAATGTCAGATAGGTAATTTCATCAAAATGTATCACTGTTAGGCTTATAGATCTAAAAGCTACCTGTTTAAAATCATTACAAGTCGTTTCATAATCAATTTACCGGCTTATACTTTATTGAACAATATAGTTTATGGGTATTTTCGTTACTCATAATTTCATGTTTAATCCTAATTTGATAATATGTATATAACTTCTATTAAGATAGAAAGGCAGAATTGTTAAATATAGTATTCATTCAAATCTGATTTCAAAGTTTGTTACAAATTATCAACTTTTAGACCCACAAAAATGATCGCAATTTTGTTATAACTACGATGTGAAATTTAATAATAATATGGTTGAGAAATCAGAATTCGCACAGAGATTTCAACGCACGGGTAAGATGGTTCTCAGAAAATGTTGATTTTTAAAAATGTAACGAAATAGTCAAGATGAGATTGCAGCAAATTCGGCAAACAAATAATATAAAATTATACAATTCACAATTTTAATCTTCTTTTTTTTTCGTAATATATTAGATTGTATAACATTCAGCCGAAATGCAAGTTATGCTGTGAAGTGGCAATGTGAGACTGTATAAGGTTTTACGTTGGAAATACTATTTCACCTAGTTAATATTTACTATCTATGTGTAACATACTTATTAGTTTAATTTGAACTGCGATAACATACATCATTATAGAAGTAATTATTCGAAAAACAATAAAAAAGATTATAATATTTTCAGGGATTGTCTACTAGCGCATTTTCGTAAAATATTTTTTTTTTAAACCATGTCCGCTCCCAATGTGGAGCATATGGTCACTTAATGGAGTTTATCTCAACAGAACTGTTTCTACGAGAACTGCTTGTTACTCAGTTGCTCAACCTCTCTTTTTCCAAAGAAAGTAGGGATAGAAGGATAAGGCTAGGACAGGATTAGTGGTAAGCTAATCGCTCTCGATACGCCCCGTTCATAGGATAGGATGGGTGAGGGGGGAATTCAAGACATCACATACATCCATGCCTTTGAACAGAAATTCATAAATCGATTGAAAAATCAATTTATAAAACTGTCCGTACCGGGATTTGAACCCGGGCCCTCTGTAGCCGAAGCCAACAACGTTGACCACTCGACGACACAGGCGGCTTTTTTAGTACACCTTAATTATATTCTATATAATATAATATGATTATAGCGAAAATTATACAAATTGAAATGATTTTTTTAAACATCATTTAAAAATATATTTTTAAAAAACATATCTTTTTTCGGTAAATTCAAATCAATTAATAATTTGTACAATTTTTGATCCCTATGTCGATAGTATTGTCTCTTATGGATGCATCTTAAAAGTTTGTTTCAACTATCTCAATAGTGATCAAGGAACACAACGTTGGCAACATGACTTGCAGACACGGAATATTAAATACCCCAGTCAAAATACAGAAGCTTAATTTTTTTATTTTGAAAGCATGATGTTTGAACACAGTTTAAAGAATCGTTTAAAGATCTTTTCAAATCTCAATTATTGTTTTTTTTAGATCATTTATCAAACTACTTCTTATCCTTCTTATTACGTGTATCATTTTGTATTAATTTATTTATAAGTTTTATTAATAATAAAATTTAATTTTTAAAATTAAAGCATACAGACTACTAAAAAGAAAATAGTTACAAGTTCATCATTAAATAATATATAAATAAAATACGTTTCTTAATGTGATAAACTTCATTAGTAGTTCATATGCTCTACATTGGGAGCGGACATGGTAAAAAAAAATGTGTGTATTTTTTTAGTCAAATTACTTTTGTAAGAAAATTATCTGGCTAAGGATACCTTATTTTTATTATCTTGTAAATAGTACTACAATGTATACAATTTACAACAAATTTTAAAAACAGTAAACACTATCATCTTGGCAATTTAAACATGTTTGTACAATGTAACATCAATTATGTACATATAATGCCTTTTTTACGGAGGTATTTATATTAGAACCTTTTCTACTCTTACCATTATTAGCCTTTGCAATGTCTCGTATTATTCTGGTCTTCGCCTTGTTGAGTTGCGCTTATGGTAAATAATATACTTTATTTTAAGTTAAAACGTCTTTCATTTTCATGTATCTTATAAGTTGTATGTTTTTGAATCAATAAGCTTAAACAATAAAAGTGAATAATTTTCTGAAAAAAATATACAAGTCTGTATAGTAATTGAAATATTGACGTAAAAGTAAACAATTTACTAAATTTACAGCTACTTTTATTATATTTTGTAAAAATATGTATATGTTTCAAAAATCGTATTCGTGTGTTTATTTGTTTATGTAAATTTAACAGAAATTTAAAATAAATATAGGTTTTACTACTGCTTTGTATATTGAACTATTTTGTATGAAAACACAGTGTAATACTTACGGGAGAGTGCTCTACTTTGCTTTTCAACACTGTTTGTATTTAACAAACCCTGTGAAATAAACTTTGTAAAGCTATGAATTTATATATTTTAAATAATTGACTATCAATAGAAAACAAAGACACACATTTATAGATATTGAAGTAAAAGTTTCAGAACTATAATAACATCATTGTGAAACACACGCGTCAATGGAAACTTTTCTACTTTTTTTACCATATTCACTCGCTATGTAGAGCACGTGTTCATTTTCAAAGTCCTATCAATGTTATAAGCAAAGTTCCCTCTAAGCTGCGCGCGTGCACGGCCGCGCAGCAATATGAAAACTCTCGTGCACTCATTCCGGGCTGGCGGGCTCCCAATATATTAAAGTTTAGTATATGCATTTTTTAAAAATTGGAATAACTCCAATTGACCGAAATACATTAGAAATTGAACATTTACATAATTTTATTAGAATTACATTTGAAATTCCATCAAGCACCCTCAGTCGAAATACTTAATTATAGAATTACATTATTATGTTTTATCATAACAAGAATTTGATTTAAATATAGTATAAACTACAAAGATAAGTTTCATAATTTGTTCTTGTTTTTAAGTTATTTTAAAAAAATGTATGAGCTCTATTGATTTTTATGTTTTATTTAATACTCTTAGCTAAAACTTATTTATAAAAATTCAAATGACACTATTATAGTTTTTATTATGCAAATTAAATATTTTTTACTTTTTTTATATCAAATATGACAAATTATGCCGGGCATTTATTGGATTGGCTCGCGTAGTCTTTAAATTTTCCGCGCAGCTTACCTGTCGTCTTAGAGGGAACATTGGTTATAAGAGGTTTGGTTAAACGTCACACCTGTGCGCATGCCTGGGAAGGTTATAACACACATTCTCTTGGTGAGAATAAGAGGTCCCATAACGAAACCAAGACGGCTTCCTTCGTAAGAGAAATATACCACCAAATACACAATCTTTGAAGTTTCCTCCAGTGGAACAACGAATTTTACTGCGCTTTTGCTTGCCGTTTTGTCGACTATGAAAAAGTTTGGGTTGATAATCCGTTTCAACCCTTGTTATGGAGGATACAAATCGTGACTATTATGAAATCCCTGTGTAGAGATTTGATAATGGTAACTCAATAACCGAATAGTTTGGTGTCTAACTGGGGATCTACGTTCTTACACCGTTTTTTATTTATTTTTCCTCGATTTCATACTTTAAAAAATGCGTTGAAAAAGTCCACATTCTTCTTACTTTTGCTATTATAGTTTTCTTAAAATAATATTTGTATTTTTTACTTTTTTTTTAACTTAATCTTTCCAATGAAAACTATTGTATAGGATTTCCATCAGCCAAGCAACATAGTGGGAAGAGCCGCTCTGACAAAATTGTAGGCGGACAAGAGACTACAATCGAAAAACATCCATTCCAAGTTTCCCTCATCATCAATGATGGTAAGGACGATTACCTTTGCGGAGGCTCTATTATCAGCAAACGATGGATTTTAACGGCTGCTCATTGCTTGGCAACGTAAGTTAAATAGCTTACCAAACTGTTTTTTTCTATATTAGATGCGATAAGTCAAATAAACATTTTATTTATTCCAGTGTCAAAAATATAACAATCAGAACAGGAAGCGCTAAATTATTCAGTGGTGGCACCACCTATGTCTCCTCAACGTTCAAAGTCCACCCAAAATATACCAAAGATACTCACGATTACGATGTTGCTGCTGTTTACGCCCCTAAAGATATAGTTCTTAACAGTTCAACTGTTAAAATTGTTACTTTACCGAATGCTGGAACAAATGTCGCTGCAGGAACAAAAACTATTGTATCTGGATGGGGAACTACATCGGTAAGAAAAAAAAACTTTTGTAGTACATATGTATAGAAAAAGCAATTAGCTTTGGTGAAAACAACTCAAGCACTTAATGTTTAAATAAAACGAAATAGAAAGCCCGAGCCGACAGTTACAAAAAATTTTGAGGCTTTATTTTTTTTTGAATACTGAAGTTCCATCATGTAACTTCAGCCAATATCATAAATTATAACTAGCTACTTACCAAATATCATATACTTATACTTATAGTATGGATTTTCAGATATATAAACTATCAACCGTTAATGTTTTTAATCTAATGTCGCTTTCAGTTGATAACTTGATCAGTACACACTAGGGCTTATACAAAAACCGAAAAAATGAAAAAACCGGTTATATACATAATAATTAACAACAAGAAATTATTTGGTGTTACTCTTCATAAAATATGATTTAAGAAAACACACAGCGTCTACTGATCGTTTTGTAACAAAATTTCCTGATATCAAAAATACCCGTTCGCTGGGTAATGATGTGGGTCATATGGTCTTTGAGACACCAAATAAAATATCCAAATTGTTTGTCCTTTAGTGTATAGACTCGTTAATGGAAAATTCGGCACAACCGGTTACGATGTTGAAAAACCGGTGTTCGAATGTCACAAATTTAGCCAAAAAACCGGTTTTTGAAAACTGACAAGCCCTAGTACACACTTTGCGATGATCTGTTTTAATTTTTTTTTTGGAAAACTTCAATAGGTTAGATATTCTTAATGTACTACGGTAAAAATATGTGTGTGTTCTTAGCATAATTTTTGTATGGATGTTGTTACATTTCTTCAAATAATATTTTTAAACTGTTTCTCTTATTAGCTTAGTGTTTTTTTTTCATGTAAAATAAAAAAATGAGTTAAATAAATAAATAACTCAAATAGATAAAGATTTTTTGTTAAAATATTAAATCAATATATCAAACTATTTGCCACTAATTCGGCGTTGGCGATTGGTCTAACCCAGTAGTCGGCAAACTTACTAGCCAAAGAGCCAAATATGAACATTAGAAACAGTTTAAAAAAATATTGGGAGCCAAATCAGTATATTAATGTCCGCACTTAAGGGGCCAAAGAGCCGCATGCAGCTCTGGAGCCGCACTTTGCCGACCAATAGTCTAACCAATGGGATTTAGAAGTTCAGTTATTACTTTCAAAATATTCACTTTAAAAATTTTCAGAGGAAGAAATATCAATATTTTTAATAACCTCTATTGACCAAGTTGCGAAAAATCGAGAGACTGACTATTACCTGTATCTAATACAGCGGTCACCAAACTACCGCCCGCCGAAGATTTTCATCCGGCCCGAGAAAAATTTCTGGATTTTTGCATAGAAATTATTCATATAAGAAATATAAATTTTCATGATTTATTTGTGAATTCACGACAACTATTTATTTCAAATCATCAATTGTCATAAAACTATCAGTTAGGGGACTCAAAGTGAAGGAAGTTGGATATAAATTGGAGGCGAGACGACCAGTTTTTCGTTTACTCAAAAATTTCTCGAATATTCTCATTTATTGAAATTCTAAGAAGGACAAACATTTGTTTAAATTCTAATTATTATGTAACTACATAAAATGAAATAATGTTCTGATTGGGTTCCAATAAGAATTTATATGTCGTCCGGCCCCCTTAGTTTTTAAAAAGTTGAATCCGGCCCGCTTTTCAAAAAGTTTGGTGACCTCTGATCTAATACGTCTGACCATTGTGTTTATTAATTTATTAAAAATTGAATATTTATAGGAAGGAGGAACAACTGCAAGTGTTTTACGTGACGTCACTGTTCCTGTAATTGCCAGAAGCAAATGTAGTACTGATTATCAGAAAATCTCTCAACCGATAACTACTAATATGCTGTGTGCTGGTTTAGATAACGGTGGCAAGGATTCATGCCAGGTTAGATCATATTTATCATATTTTCCAAGCTTTCCTTTTCAATTAAGTTCTTTGGTTTCTCTTTTCACACTGTTACACCTTATTTTACTTAAATACTTTTCATATATGATAAAATAACAATAAATTGAACATTATTAGCTAAAGAATAATCTATAACCAGAAACAATGGAATCATAAATTGAGTTTTTTTTTTAAATATGCATATATGATATAATAAAATATGTTATATGCCACATGGTGTGCACGTGAACTGTCTTCATTGATTCATCTCTGCAGCAACACGTCCTCTTATCATATATCAGAATAATATCAGAGATTGAGGAGAGTTGAATAAACTTGATGCTTAAGCACCTTATGACTTAAATTTCCATGAAATTCATAACCAAAAAAATAGGAAATCGCTAATGTAACAAGATGTTTATCTTAATACTTTTATATCGTCGATCAAAAATTGAAAAGTCGAAATAACTGAAGATCTTTGAAGAAAAGTGTTATTTTCTACAATCTTATGTAATAAAGATACATTTAAAAAATATGTTAGTTGGTTGATTGTAAATCTCTTTCGGTCTATGCCAACAGGGTGACTCTGGTGGACCATTGGTAGCACCAGACGGCAAGCAGGTGGGAGTCGTTTCTTTCGGATATGGGTGTGCTCGTCCGAATTATCCAGGAGTATATTCCGATGTCTCTGCACTGAGAGACTGGATTAAGCAAAATACTGGAGTCTAAAAGAAACTGGATCATAAAAATGTACAACCGATTAAACAATAGTAAATTAACATTGATTAAACAATAAAACAGATGCAAAATTATACGGGTGATTTCATTAATGGCATTTTAAGAAATATTTGTTTTTCATGTTTTTGTTTGAGTTTTATGAAACTTCTAAGAAAAAAAAGTATTTTTTACAGAACGAAAGTATAAAACAACGAAAGTGTGATATTTCCTATAACTTAAAAGTGCCAATGAGAATAGCATGCTTAAAAAATATTTTTTACTTTAGCCACAACAGGTATTTTAATATTTTCATTAAATAGCATGAATAAAATAATATTAAAACTCACATTGAATTGGAATAATCATGCATCTTATCTAATAAAATATTTTTGAAGAAGAAATACCGGTCAAGACTTCCTGATATCTCTTATACTTGTAGAAGCTATATTTATTAATAGGCCGTAAACAATTATTTTGGTAATTTTCTTGATTACAAACATGTTTTTAATTCATTACATTTAAACTTCAAATATATTAATTAATTTTATTTTTCCACTTAAACATTTATAAAAAAAAACTTGCCTTATGAATGCGAAACCTTTGTGATCCCGTCCATAAATTGTTTGTTATGTGATCATTCTCCAAATGAAAGGTTTAAGTTGAGCTTTTTCTAATTCTCTTTTTTAAGAAACCGTTTGATTTCTGTTAAAAAACGTGAATGATCTTAACGTGTAAAGTTCCGTTCCTAAAATCGGAGCGTACCAAGAGCGCTTAGCCAACCAGACATCATTTCCTAGTGTTTTTTTTATTTTATTACTATTTCTTTTATAATCTTTCAGAAATTTATGGATTAAGCAGCTAACGAGCAGCTTTATTTGGAAAACGTATGTTAAGATACTCTATTAGAATTGTATATGCTCCACATTGAAATATGAATGAGGACATGGCTTTAAAAAAATTATCGCCAACTATAATTATTATAACGCTTATGATGTGAGTTTAGCAAATATATACATGGAAATAGAAGAGGCGCATTTAATTCATAAATTTTAATCTGGAATAAGTATGGTTAGTCAACATAGACCTGATGATATCGAAGATTTCAAAAGAGAAAATGAAACCTATCTTCCGTGTTATCGGGAGTTGATACAAACTCATTGAATTAAAATCAAGTATGTGTTAGTTGGGCTTAACCTAAAACAAGACATATTAAAAAAAATATGCGAAATTATTCTAAAAATCATATAGAAAATGAATGTTGCATACTTTCTTGAAATACTTTTTGTTTCATAGTGCCTGGTACTTTAAGATTTTGGAGTAATTTGACGGAGTAATTTTAATGTCATATGTATTTTCATTCGTTCATTTACACATTACAATATTAAAAGACCAATTTCATAGATTAAATATATTTTGAAACATAAGGTATACAAAGGGAATTGATTTTAAATAACATTTCTTCAAAACAGTTGCCATATGTAAAATGAATAATTGGACAAGACGTTTTATGATTAAGCCATCATTATTATCCTTGACTACTAGTTATGTCAATTGTTAGCAAAAAGTATACACTACTAATAGCCACAAGGTAATTATTGATAAACCGGTGTATTTAACTTGTAAATTATAAATATTGTTTACTGCATAGCTAAATTACAAAATATGATTTACATACAATTCAAACAAAACTTTTTAGTCTAAGGTAAATGAAAACGTACCACACCAACTTTTTATGAACCAATCATATTTATTGGGATTTTTATAATATAATAGGAGAAGTTAAACATACTTTCGTTTTCCGAAAATAAAACAGTCTTACTTTTTATGGTGCAAAATATGTGCAAGGTTTTACTTGTTTCCGGGAATGGTTTACTTTTCAAGTGTCACAATTTATGTATAAAAAATATAAATTTTATAGTGTTAATTTACACAAAATAAACTTGTATATTCGTAGATATTTTTTTTCTAAAACTGTCATTGCATCTATATTTTATCAACAAAAAGCCAAAATGCACGACCACGCTCAACAGCAGTATTATCGTACAGCTTCAATATTGTTTTGTATATTTTTAGAGATAGTTCTTGTCGCTGAAAGAAGTTATCCAGCTAGCTTGTAGATGAGTTCTCCTGTCAGTATAACATTTCCAAAAAAACACATTATTTCAATAAGACCTTTTTTTTTGAGGAGGTAAAAATCACGCTAAGGTCTGTTTTTGGAAGATGTCGTATTTTTTGGAGAAACGTTATGTAAATTTTAAAAAATACATATATTATACAGGTATACATATATTTCATGAATCGCATTTGATGAGAATAAATTATTATTTCAAATATGAGATGAATCTTACTTGAACTATTCATACCAATAATGATATGCTTAGTTTAAAAAAAACTAAATTTGACATTAACTTTACCGAGAATCGAACTCAGACTCGCCTGGTCTTCAAAAACATGCTCTGACCAACTAGACTACAGTAAACGACGTTTGAACGTCACAATCATCTTGCAGTTGAATAAACATTAATGATATAAACAAATTCCGAAAACACAAAACGTTAAATGCACATTCAACTACTTGTGCGAGGAAAAAAAATATCTCTTCTTTGGTCGTCATAATTACTATCATACAGACAGAATCACACTGGAATGGTAATAAAAATTCAAACATGTATGTCATTTCCAGGTATGTTTGAAATATAAATTCACCATCATTTGGTTTGAACACACATAGCGAATATTTTTTTTAAAAATTACACTTTAAATGATGTGATAAACAAACATCCTTTTGAACACTGCAGATTGACAAAAAATGAGAGAAATTTAAGTTTATTGAATACTTTGAGTAAAAAAGGTTAATTATACTTTTTTTATAATATGTGTAACAATATCTCTTTCATATGTAAATAATCATAAATACGGTATAATTATTTATTCACTTGTCGCGTTTTTATAAGTGAGTATTTTGCATAATTTCTCAAGGAAAACTACTCCAAAACGATTTTCCACGTATTTAAATAGAATTTTTGATTTTAAGAAATCAAAAGCTTGAGCAATGTTCCGTTTGTTGGTGGTCTTGGCATTGTTGAGTTGCGTCTATGGTAATATATGGGTCACATTACTACTTAAGTCATTCAAACAATAAAAACATTTAAAAAATCGGTAAAAATTGTTTCCTATACGATTGATAATCGAAATCAAGTCCAATGTATAAAATTATACGTTTAATTGTAATTTTGTCACCGCAAAACCTCTTCTGCTATTTTTAAGGTCAAGATGAAGTACAAGATAAATGATTTTTTTATTTATTTATTGAAATAAAACACATCTGAAAAGATTTTTTTTTTGTTTTAACCATCAATATTTCTTAGTTCAAATTGTGTTTTTTTCAATAAAGAGATTTAATTATTATATAACAACGAACGCAACGCCAATTCTCAGAGTCTAATATGATCAAAGTATTCGTTTTATTTTTATTTAAGGACTTCCAAGGAGCAAGCATCATGTTGTAGAGAAGCACGGACAAAAAATTATCGGAGGGGAGGAGACGACGATCGAAAAGCATCCTTATCAAGTGGCTTTGTATGCCAAAAAAAACCAAAAGTTTTTATGTGGAGGTTCAATTATCAGTGATCATTGGATCCTTACCACAGCTCGTTGCGTGAATGGGTAAGATTATGAAAAGATTTTTGATTATTTTAAAATCAATCCTTTAATAAAGACATTCCGTTCAAAATAAGATGAGTTAAATCAACCTATGAACCTATGATGATGAGCTCATTAACCAAATAAATCAACAAAAAAAACAATGATTTTAAATAAGAGTATTCTATTTATTAACGAAAAAAATATGACGTTAAGAAAGTTTTTTTGACAATCATGTTAGAATTTATTAAAATTGTTTTGCGTCATTTTGTTAGTATTCGAAATTTGTTAAGGCGATTGAATAATCTGTTCTTAATATCCAGTATTAGCCGTTATATTAATAATTACTAAGCACCGTTTCTTAACATAAATTTACTTGTCATTTGATGTATTTATTTTAGACAAAAAAAAACAATTGCCGTACGCGTTACAAAACAATTATAATAAAAAAACGGTTAATTTTCGTAGCTTTTACTGCCTGGCGTATACATTTATATATTTAATTATTTTTAAATCGTTCTAACTTATTTAATTGAAATCAAATTAATTATTTTTCAGCTTAGAATTTATCTTGATTCGCGCTGGCAGTTCAAATATTTACGTCGATGGCACCACCTACAGCACGACAAACTACACAATCCATCCACAATATAACCTCAACGTAGCAGTTGTAAACGTCCCAAAAGGTATAAAATTAAATAAAACCACCATGAAAGCTGTAGAGTTGGCTTCTTCAAACACATCTGTTGCTGTGGGAACAAAAACAATTATATCAGGATGGGGAAGCTACATGGTAAGATTTCGTCTTTTCTTTAAACGAATATCTACTACAAATTAGCCAATGCATCGATAATTTTTATACAAGCCAATCAAGATTAACTCGGAACAAAATGACATTACATACGCACTTTTTCTAAATTTTTTATATAAATTTAAATATTAATGTGAAATTAACGTTTCCGGGATATGCACCTAAACCCCTTATATTGCAATGGCAAAGCTGTTTTAGATTAACCATTTGACTACAGAAATAATCGTTTCCAATGGTGAAAGAAATGCATAAGTAGATCGATTCCATTTTTTCCTAAAACTGAATAAACTATCCATGTCAACTTGCATTGTGAATCATAATGAAATTTTCATACAGCTGATCACAACATAAATTATTCAAAGATAATTACTTACTATTCAGTTGGTCAACCTATCTTTTTTTATTACGTTTTGAAAGGTGTAAAACAGAACGAATCGTTAGTTAATAGCTCTCGCCACACTTCGTTTTAAGGGCTGCATGTGAGGGAGGGAATTGTAGACTTCAATGCCTTCGAACACAAATTAAGAAAATATATATTAAAAATTCCATACAACAATAAATGAAAAGAAAATCTGTCAAAAATCATGGATATCTGTGAAGTATCAATCAGTTTTTATCAAAATATTTATCAAATGGTTATAATAAATAAAGTGTATTATCACTGTATTATACTTAATAGATTTTTCACGTTAATGGTTTAAAAAGCTTAGACTGTAGACCATATTATTGACTTAAAACTTCTTAGTACAATTTAAAAACCTCCTCTTTAAATATTCGTTTTTGAAGGTTTTTAAATATCAATTGTCTTTGTTTTTACTTAAAAAATATTATACTGACTTAGCGGAGAACTCTTATTTAATTCCCGTATAGACAATTCGTTTCGCCACCGACATCTATCTGAATTTTATAAAGTTTATGATGATATTGTACTCTATAAATTAGTAAACGACGCAAACATACGATTAGAAATCTAGTCATTCTAAATGTTTGATATATATTTTTTAATATATACAACGAATTCAGAACATTAAACATTTAACTAAAATTTGAAAGACCCAAACTATATGGGGTGTCTATTAGGGTATCCAATCCCAGAGCCTTTTTGTGATTTGACACTCAATATTAAATCGTTTTTTCTAAACTATTTTTCATTTCGATTTCAAAAACACAGGATTTTATCGATTTGCCTAAAATACCAGCGTAAGTTGCTTTTTTTTTTAACTTTTCCGAGAATTTAAAAATATGAATGTCAAGAATCTACCGATTTGTCCAAAATGTCAGACTAGTGGCTCTTCCATATCAAAAATCCTATAAATCTACGGGCTTGCTAAAAAAATCTCAATCATTAAAAAAATTGGACAGGATTACGAGATCCGGGATTGGAAAGCTTAGTGTCTCCTTAACACTTCCCATGCGGAGCTAAAAAATACTTCTGATATGTTGCTTAGTGTTTTTGATCGCATGGCAAACTAATGAGCAAAATGAGTCCCAATCGTTCAATGGGATAACAACACAATTAGGGTATCCAATCCCGAAGCCTTTTTCCAATCCCGGGATCCCGGGATTGAGATTTTGTCACCGGGGAATTTGAAATCCTCAATTTGCTATATACTTTTTCCCGGAATCTCACGGAAACTCGTTTTTTTTTTTTAGCTCACCGAGGAATTTGAAATCTCCGATTTGCCAATTTCGTGTAAATTTCGAGAATTTGCTCAAAATTTCTAAATCCCAAAATCCCGGGATCGCGGCCATCTCAATCCCGGAATTTCGGGATTAGAAAATTTAACGGGATCCCGGATCCCGGGATGGGATGCCCTAAACACAATATTAATTAGTATAAAAAATATGAATAATATTCATATTTTTCAAATTTTTATTCAACATTTGGTTTTTTTTTATTCAACAGAATCAAGGACAAAAATCCGTAAATTTGCGTTCCGTTCAGGTCCCAATAGTAAGTCAGAGTACTTGCAGGAAAGCCTACGGCGAAGGAGAGATTACTGACGATATGTTATGCGCTGGTGGTATTGAAGAATCAGGTTTTTGTAAGGTACGTTACATATCTTATTATAAAAGCATAGCTTTAGATAAAAATTAAGCCATCCAACAACTAATAGTTTTGTTGGATGTGTAAATCACTGATAATAAGCGATTCTAATGGAATATTTTAGGATTGAATATTCAAATATATTTGTCAGTTTTTTAACAATCTTAAATTAAACAAAAATAAATAACACAAATAATTGAAATAATCACCTATAGAAATATTAATGTTTAAATGCAGCTAATTTGGTGAATTAGAATCAATATTTGGAAAATTAGGTGAAATTTAAACACCACTTAAATTTATTTTTTTAAATACGTTAGATTAATTGTGTTTTATATTAACGACAGTTAAAAAATCATAGACAAGTTAATGTGTTAGTTGAACATGAAACGTTGTACATTATTAAGCCCCTGAGAGGTGAACTAGGCCCAGTGTTATTTTAGAAAAAAAATAGTTGGATGTGTTATTATAACATGGGTGTTCAACCGGTAGGTCGCGATCGACCGGTCGATCTCGAAAGCTTCCTTGAATTTCGAAAAAATATATATTTTAAATATTAAATATACAAAAATACTAAAATTTATTTTTTTTGTACGCACATACCTATCTAATAATTTGTATTTCGAATTTAAAATAAACATTTCTTATACAAATGTCTTATAAGAATCATGTTACGATGCCGATCGCGGGAAAACTTAATATTGAAATGTCGATCCCAGGGAAAAAAAAGCTGGACACCCCTGTGTTTTAATATTCTACATGTCTTAAATTATTTAAAAGTTGATTGTGCTCAGTAAATAGACACAGAAATACTGTCATCTCGCTAAAATAAATATCCAAAACAGTTCAACAAAAAAGTTTTACCATTTTACTACTCGGCTCACTTCACCTCTTGAGAATCGTAATTTAGATTTACAAAGTTTTGGAATCAAAGATAAAATTTGATCTATAAATAACTGCTTCCGTAGTTATTATACATAATAAATCGAAAATTTGATAACAATTATTATGAATATGTGTACTTTATAAGCTGAAATAAGTTGAAAAAAAATAATTTGAGAATACACTCATAAAAAACTCAACATGAGAAGTACAAATTTGACAGAAATTTTAATTTATGATTTTAAGAATTTGCAACTTAACAAATAACCCTGATAATTTATATTTTCAGTAATTAATTATCTGTGATCCAAATAATTATTGCATTCCTATACTACATCATTGACAAACTTTTTTTAATAATGAAAAAATAGCTGACATTTTATCTGAATTAAGGACGAAAACAATATCTTCAGTTAGAAATTATCAAAAAGCAGTTCAATATTCATAAAATATTATTTTTTCTTAATATATATAATGCAGAGCTCATACACAATTTAATTACCATGTATCTTACGTAAATTTAATAAGGCAAATCGGTGTATTTGTTGTATCTTTATTTAATTCAATTCGGATATCTTTTAGGTGGAGTTATTTTACAATTTTATGAGAACAATATTGTTTTTCATTTATGTTGAGCTATTTTTTTAATGCGTAAGCTTTGCGAATAGTCTAAATATTATTATTATATTTATAAATAAATTGCTTTGTGTCAATCAAACATAACATACAAATCGAAAAATCTACAGGGTGATGAAGGAGGCCCACAAGTTCTTGAAAGTGGCGTACAAATTGGAGTTATTTCATTCGGAGATCAATGTGACAGATTCGAAAATCCTGGAGTATATACCAAAGTAGCAAGCATACGGTCTTGGATAAAAGAGGTCACAGGAGTGTAGTCTAATGAAGCAACACAGTTCCAAAAGAAGTATTTTACCAACCGGAAAGCAGTTTGAAAATAACATATAAAAAAATGGCACATAAAAAAAACACTTCTTCTTTATTCTTTGAATAACAACAATTTTTTAAATTTTATTCTGTGTCCTATTATAATACGCAAATTTTAAATATTATGGCTCAATGAGTAAATGGTTCATATGTCTAAAACAAAACAGCTATATGTGGAACACGATGCAATACCCAGAATTTGTTGATAGGAGACGTATGCAGATGATTATTAAAAGAATCATCCATCTGACTTACGAGTGGACTGTTAGCATTTTGTTATGCAAGGTCAGTGGCTGAGTGGTCAACATCGCTGGTTTCAGTTGCAATCCTCACGGGTTCAAATCCCAGATTACTTTTCGGGTGTTCACTATGTGTTAGAGGTGCTAAACATTTTAATTTTGTGTAATTATAGAATCATTTATTCCGTAATTTGTAATTTATTTTCAATGTCAATTGTTGTTTACACTATCCAATTTCAATATATTTTTTGTATATGTAACATTGTTTAATTATATATCAATTGATAATGCTCGCAATGAGCGGAACCGCTCCTGACCTTTTAAATAAAGTGGAATAAAGTAAAAAGAAATATTGTGTTTTTATTAACCTAGTATAGAAAAAATAAATTGATTTTTTAAAAAACCGCTTGATTTGTGTTCGAAAGCATGGATGAATTGGATATCGACTGTGGAAAGGGAAAAGGACGTAACCCACACATAAAAAATTTTGGCCAAAGGCAAATTTTGAATTATACACACCCGTGAAGCGCACGAAAACTGATAAACTGGTTCTTAATTGACTTAATCTATTATTAATTGTAATATTTTTTCAAAAAACCCTTTTTTAATTCTTTTTTCATGATCGCAGGAACTTATTTTTTCAAACTTAAAATACTGAATTATGATACTTAATCGGTATTTCCAGCTAACATCTTTATGTTAATAAAATTGTATAGATTGTGATTATGCGAAAAAAGCTCTTTTGAAAAAATCGTAGATTACTTCTCATTTCCACAGTCGATATAATAAATTGAGTAATAACTTTCTTTTTTTTTTATTCGATAAACTTGTTTTTCCTTTCTGCGTCACACCGAAGATGATATCTCCTCAATGATACAGTTAAAATACAATTTTATAGGCAATAATAAATATTAATTAAAAATATATAGATATTAATAAAGGTTAATTAATAAGGCCGCCTGTGTGGTCGAGTGGTCAACGTTGTTGGCTTCGGCTACGGAGGGCCCGGGTTCAAATCCCGGTGCGGACAGTTTTATAAATTGATTTTTTAATCGATTTATGAATTTTTGTTCAAAGGCATGGATTTTATGTGATGTCTTGAATTCCCCCCGCTCACCCATCCTATCCTATGAACGGGGCGTATCGAGAGCGATTAGCTTACCACTAATCTTGTCCTAGCCTTATCCTTCTATCCCTACTCTCTTTGGAAAAAGAGAGGTTGAGCAACTGAGTAACAAGCAGTTCTCGTAGAAACACTTCTGTTGAGATAAACTCCATTAGGAGTCCATATGATCCACATTGGGAGCGGACATGGTTAAAAAAAATATATAGAATTGGTATAACTACGAGTAAAAAATAGGTAAATAATAAGCAAGAATGATAGTTAATGGCACTAATAAAACAACTTTTAATTTTGAAACAGATGTGATAAAGGATTGAATGGCGAGGGGCAGGGAAGGTAAAATTTTTCTCCAAAAGAATTAGCAATCTTTTTGAAGTGACTGAATTTTTCTGGAGACGAAACTAGACCTGGATGCCCGATAGGACCATCATGGTTATTTCTACATAATGAAAACAATATACCTCTTTCTACGAACATAATCGGACAATTCCAGAGAATATGCTCTGAATCTTGATTACTGTCACCACAAGGGCAGTGTGGGTTAAGTTTGATTTTAAATTTAAATAACTTGGCATTAAACACACCGTGTCCGGTGATAAATTGTGTGGTCCAGTGATCCGGAGAGAGCCAGATTGCATTCTGACGAAAATCAATATCTGGGAAAAATAAATAGGTAATTCTACCACGAAGGGACTTTGACCATCGACTTTGCCAAGTAGTTAAAACGGTTAGTGCGCTGAGTTTTTTCACTTTAACTTTTAAAAATTCTTGTGAATCCAATCTGAGTAACTTACTATCAGGTTTTTAAGAAAAGCATTCGTTGAATAAACATTATGAGAAGTATATATGCTCCTAGTGCCGGCGCGATGATATTTGGCACCCTAAGTAAACTATATTAGTGCGCGCCCTTTTTAACAATTTCATCTATTTTTTTCGATATAATAAAAAAAAAACTGTTATTTTATCTATTGCACAAACAGGCAATGCTATTTTTTGTATATGCCCACATTTAATGTGGAGCATATGGCCTCCTTATGGAGGTATCTCAACAGCAGTTTTACTCATTTGCTCAGCCTCTTTTTTTCTCAGACTGGTGGTTGGCTAATATTTCTCGTTACACCCCGTCATTTAATGACTGGAATGATTGGAGGGGGGGGGGGGATTTTCGACATCAGAAACATCAACGCCTTCGAACAGAAACCAATAAATCGAATAAAAAAAATGGTGTTTGTACTGGAATTCGAGCCCGTGAGGACTGGCACAGAAACCAACGACGTTGACTACAGAGCCATGGACCCGGCATTCATGGGTTTATTATGTCTTTATTGAAAAATCAGTAGTTCAGTTTTAAAATGAAAATAAGTAAAATAACTCGCTGAACTCCTTTTTGTTATATGTTAATTAGTTTGAATTTATGCCGCATTACAATATACAGTTTTTCCAAACCATAATTCAAGTATTTGTCTATATCAAATTTGAATTGTTTGAATTTTGTACTTTTCCATGCGTTTTGTCGCTAACGACCCGGGTTTTGCCTTTCGGCATCTTCAGGCATTCCAAGTGCACGGATGTAACTTGAACTGACGCGTAGTAAACAGTTTGTATCGTTTATATACAAAAATATAAGTAGATCACTAAGTTAAAAGGCTATTAAAATGTAAATTAGCGAAAATTGAATGTATATAATTTTCAATGAATTAAGTGGGTTTGTTATAATTATGGGAATTTTTTGAAAATATTAATTACCAGACAATAACATAGGAATGTTTAAAATAAATCTAGGGTTTTATCCGACCTATTATTAATGAGTTGATTTGTTTTTAAGCCTTTGAATTAATATTTAATGATATCAAGTGCTTGAATTATTAATAAATGACAATTGGAGAATTTTGTAGATAAAGTTGCTCGTTTAAAATTGGCAAACTGTTGAGCTGAGCTCGATTAATCTCTAAGATTTCTTGGTAAAAAAAATTAAACTCGCCCCTGTTAGTATGTAACAAATCAATTCCTGAGTCAAAATTAAACGTATGGTTTTCAAGAATTAAATGGTTGGCGAAGGTGGAGGTATCTTTTTTATGCGAAAAGAGGCTAAATGCTCAGCCACTCTTATATTTAAGGTTCTAGCAGTTTTACCAATATAAAATTTGGGACAATCACTAACTACACTGCAATCTATAAATCCCAGATTTTTTTTTATAATCTATAACATCTTTATTATTTATCAATAATTTACCTAAAGAGTTCTTGCAATAGAAAGCCGGTCTAACACTTTCTGAGAGCTGCTTCTTAATCTTTAAACTGGTGTGTCCTATGTAATTAATTCTACGCCAAAACCTAATATCACCTGAGTCTTTCGTTAGTAATCCCTTGTGTAAGATTTGTTGTGCTAGCTTAATACGTTTTTCATAAAAGATTGTCTTTTTTAGACATATCTTAACCATTGTTAATGGCGATTTGTTTGATGATTTTTAATTCAAGATCAAAATTTAATTTATTCAAGAGAATACTGACAAGTCTGTGAATTTCGGAATTAAATGCAGCTAATTTGTACGACATTGGATGTACTGAGTTTTTATGAATACAGGCATCTGAAAAACGCTAGCGCGCATCACAGAATTGACATAAGCGCTAGGAACATCAGCACGCTGACACTAGCGCGCAATACAAGATTATTTGTATTGTTGACGGCGCGTTTGATGAAATTTTCTTACCTTAGATCACTTTTAGCTAAAATAACATATTATTTAAGATAAATTGGTAAAAATATAATATCTAAGAAAATTTTATCGGGTGGCAAAAATTATAAGATAAGGATATTACACCATGTTGATTTTTCTGTGTTTGTGTGTTCATCCATTTTTAAATGATAAACCAATCGCTTTAAAATATGTTTTCTTATAAAAAGTTAAAAAAATAATATTAGTATGGGCGCTCACGTCGCTGCATCATCAAGCATATAATTACGAAACGTAACTTTGATACTCGATATCCAAAATATTGACGATTTTTTGTAGTAATTCCTCACTAATCTAGTCCGAAATTTTCCAATGAATTTTAAATATTGATTGCTACCGTAGTTAGTTGTATTGTATTGATTTCAAAAATACTCCAAATGTTGGAGTATAACAAAATAGTACCCAATTTATGCGCTCACTTATGATTTACGGCCTAGGCGGTTGTCTATTTCGCCTGTATAGTAGCGCCGACCCTGGCAGCAGGAAAACATGAGTGAGAACATGGATTCCAAAAAAAAATCTAAATATAAGTATGATATCGCTTGTGATGGAAGTGGCAAGTATGGCAGGAAATAGAAGAGGCTCAATAAATTCATCCATTATATTATATTATTTTTAAAATTAGGATTTTAGAAAAGTGTGCGATTAGCCAACATATACATGATGATATCGAACATTTGAAATGGAATCGAGGTTAACCTCAATTACTGAAAATATGCGGCAATAGTGGGTTTTGCTAGAAAATGGAACCAACCGTTTTGTTCACTCAAAATCTTATCTAATAAACCATTAGGTTCAAACTTATACACAACATTATCTAATATATAAAAATGAATGTTTGTTTGTTCGTACTATATTGGCTGCCACACCGCTTATCCAATTGCAACGAATCATTGACAAACTTTTTGCTTGCACTAGCGCAAAGTCTATATTCATATTAAAATTAACTTACAGTGGGTCTTATATATAAAAATCAATGTTTGTACGTCTGCCATACCGATCATGCAGCTTGCGCTAGGTGATTTAGATTACAATAGGTGGCTCGTGTGTAGTACCATAGACAGCAGCAAACGTCAAACAGACAAGCACTTGGCAACTATGTTAAAGTAAAAATCAATTCCATTAATGTAACTTTTGTTTCATAATATATAAATCTACGAAATTGGTATTCTATTTTTTTCACTTACAAGCCGGTCCTCGGCAAGCGTTGCAATGCCACTCAAAGAAAAAAAGTGTTGCAAGTGCAAGCATACGTTGGCAAAATGAACTGTATGGCAGACATACAAACTTTGTTTTTTTATATATATAAGATCACCTGTATGTTAATTTTACTATGCCTATAACCTTCCCGGAAGTGCAAGAAAAATTTTGTCAATGTTATATTGCAATCGGATTAGCGGTGTGGCAGCGCATAAAGTATAAACCATGATATTGATATATTTTCAATTTTAGTGCTTCGATAAGTTTTTTTTAATATGATCCTCGAGTACAACTAAAGCCATCGCTCTCCCGTTAGTTATACATTCCCAAAATTATACACATTAATTCAATATGGCCTTATTTTTTGAGGAGGTCTCATATTCGAACAATCTTGAAAATCAAGCAAGGGCCTTATTTTAGAGGGTTTCATACTTTTAGAGAAACATGTTAATGTCATCTGAAAAATTGAGCTAGGTATATATTTCATGAATCACATTTGACGAAGATAAATTATTATTTTCAATATGAAATGAATCTTATTTGAACTATTCAATCTGATAATGATATGCTTAATCTTAAGAATTTTTTTTTTGTTATATATTTTGAAGTTTTAATAGGTCTTATATCTGAAATGTTAATTTAAAAAATAGACCTTACCGTAAATCAAAACTAAAAGAGCCTGGTCAGTAAAGACATGCTCTCACCAACTAGACCACAGCAGACAAAGTTTGAACGTAACAATCATCTTCCAACTGAATAAATATTTTGTTATAAACTAATTTCAAAAAGTGATTCGTTAATTTTTGCACTGTAGCGTTTGCACGCTAAATGTACATTTAACCACTGTCAGAAGAAAAAAAAACTAGCTCGATTTTGGTCATCATAAATATTATCATACAGAATCATTCTTGGATGAAAGAAAGGCAAACAGGTACTAATTTAAGGCTCTGTACAACATCTCCATCATTTGGTTTAAGCGCACGGCGTTTACACACTGCAGGTTGACAAGAAAAAATGTGAGAGTAATTATTCGGTCATTACAACAGTTGTAACTGAAATATAAAATGTTTTACATGAGTCAAGACTAACCACCAATCAAAAAGCGGCTTCAACACGAATACAATATTTTTTCAACACAAAACATAGGAACGTTCTATTCAAATGTCCTTTGTTGAAGAAACAGAAAATGTTTTGATTTTAGATTTTCTTAGATGATAAATCACTTGTGACGGCTTTAAATTAAAGTTGACTGAATACTTAAAGTCAAAAAGGGTGATTATACTTATTACACTATGTGTTACAATATCTCTTTCATATGTAAATAATCATAAATAGGGTATAATTATTTACTCACTTGTCGAGTTTTTATAAGTGAGTATTTTGCATAATTTCTCAAGGAAAACTACTCCAGAACGATTTTCTAAGTATTTAAATAGAATTTTTGATTTTTAGAAAACAAAAGCTAGAACAATGTTCCGTTTGTTGGTGGTCTTGGCACTGTTGAGTTGCGTCTATGGTAATATAAAGGTCACATTATTACTAAATTCTTTCAAATGATAGAAACCTTTCAAAAATCAAGTCCAGTGTATATAGCAATATGCTTAAAATTACTTATTTAATTGTATTTTGTCACCGTCAAGCCTGTTCTTTTATAAGTCAGGATGAGGTTTACTTCATATCGTGGTACATTTTCTCAGATTCTAATATTGTCAAAGTATTTGTTTTGTTTAAGGATTTCCAAGGAGCAAGCATCATGTCGTAAAGAAGCACGGACAAAAAATTGTTGGGGGGCAGGTGACGACAATCGAAAAGCATCCTTTTCAAGTGTCTTTGGTGACCAGCGATGGATCACATAGCTATATATGTGGAGGTTCAATCATCAGTGACCAATGGATTCTTACCGCAGCTCATTGCATGCACAAGTTAGATTATAAAACGTTTTCGACTATTTTAAAATAAAACCCTCAATAAAGACATTCTTTTCAAAATTAGATAGGTAAAATCAACATGATAATGATGAGCTCATTTACCAGTTAAGTCTAAAAAAATAAAACATTGAAATTTAATAAGATTATTCGGTTTTTAACGAAAAAAACATGATTTGAACAAAAGTATTTGAAGTTGAAAAGAGGTTTTTATCAATCATGTTAGGATTTTTTAAAATTGTTTTGTATCATTTTGTTACTATTCCAAGTTTGTTAAGATGATTGAATAATCTGTTCTTAATATCTAGTTTTAACCGTTATATTAATAATAACGAAGTATCGTTTATTAAATTTAATTTACTTGTCATTTAATGTATTTATTTTATAAAAAAAACAATTGCCGTACGTGTTACAAAACAATTATAATAAAAAACAAATCGGTTAATTTTCTTAGCTTTTACTACCTGACGTATATACATGTATACATTTAATTATTTTTAAATCGTTCTTAATTATACAATTCAAATCAAATTAATTATTTTTCAGCGTTAAATCTATTCAGATTCGCGCTGGTAGCTCAAATCTTTACAGCGGAGGCACCACCTATGACACGACAAAGTACACAGTCCATCCAGACTACGATGGTGGCACGCATGACAACGATGTAGCAGTTATAAACGTCCCAGACGGTATGGAATTAGATAACACTACCATGAAAGCTGTAATGTTGGCTACTTCGAACACATCTGATGCTGCGGGAACAAAAACAATAGTATCGGGATGGGGAACCACCAGGGTAAGATTTTGTCATTTCTTTAAACGAATATCTACTACAAATTAACCAATTCATTGATAATTTTTCTACAAGACAATCGAAATCAACTCGGAACAAAAAGACATTACGTACGCACACTCCCAAGGTTTCAAATTCAAATTTAAATATTAATGTGAAATTAACGTTTTCGGGATATGCACCAAAACCCCCTATATTGCAATGGTAAAACTATTGTAGTTTAACCATTCAACTACAGAAATTATATTTTCCAATGTTGAAAGGAAACCATAAAAAGAGTGACTCCCTTTTGTCCTAAAACTGAATTAACTAACCATGTCAACTTGCATTGTGAATCATAATGGACTTCTTATACAGCTGATTACAACAGAAATTTTTCAAAAACAGTTAACTCTGTATTCAGTTGCTCAACCTTCTTTTTTATATCGTTACGTGATGCAGTGATTTCCAACCTGGGGAGGCGTGGACTATTGCAAAGGTAGGCGCGAACAGTCCAAAATATTTATTTACCCTTCAAAACGTATCTTTGTTACAATATGAAATAAAGGATGGAGAGGCGCGAAGATATTTTTTTCTTCAAAGGGAGGCGCAGTAACATAAAGGTTGGAAACCGCTGACGTATTGAAAGGTGTAGAATAGAACGAGTCGTTAGTTTATAGCTCTCGCCACACTTCGTTTTCAGGGCTGGATTTTTAGGAGAGAATTTTACTCTTCATTGCCTTCAGACAAAAATTTAAAAAATAATTTATGAGAATTTCCGTAATGAGAATCGAGCTCGTAAACAGCGCAACTGAAGTCAAAAATGTTTACAATTTGCCTGAAAACCGACAAACATTAAAAATAAATTCTGTCAAATGGATGTCTGTGAAGTATCAATCAGTTTTTATCAAAATATATTATTATTTGCCGCCTGTGCGATTGAGTGGTCAACGTTGTTGGCTTCAGCTACAGAGGGCCCGGGTTCAAATCCCGGTACGGACAGTTTTATAAATTGATTTTTCAATCGATTTATGAACTTCTGTTCAAAGGTATGGATTTATATGATATCTTGAATTTCCCCCTCTCACCCATCCTATCCTATGAACGGGGCGTATCAAAAGCGATTAGTTTACCACTAATCCTGTCCTAGCCCTATCCTTCTATTCTTACTCTCTTTGGAAAAAGAGAGGTTGAGCAACTGAGTAACAAGCAGTTCTCGTAGAAACACGGCTGTTGAGATAAAACTCCATTAGGAGACCATATGCTCCACATTGGGAGCGGACATGGTTTAAAAAAATATTATACTTCTTAGATTTTTCACGTAAATGGTTTAAAAAGTGTAAATCACATTGTCGACTTAAAACTTCTTAGTACCAATTTGAAAACCCCTTCTTTAAATAGTCGTTTTTGAATATCCATTGTCTTTTGTTTTTAATTTTAAAAAAATATAATTAGTGGAGTACTCTTATTTAATTCACGTATGTATAGACAATTCGTTTTGCCACTGACATCTATGTAAATTTTATGAAGTTAATGATTATGATGTAGTTGTTGGACGCAAACGTACGATTTTAAAAAAATTGTTTTATAATGTTTTATAATTTCTGTCAAAATATATTATTCTAAGACAATATATACAACGAATTCAGAACATTTAACATTGAATTACAATTTAGAAGACCCAAATTATATGAGGTGTTTATCCTTACTTCCCCTATAGTGCTAAAATATACTTATGTTATGTTTCCGACCCTTAAAAAACCAAGTGAAGAACACTTTTTTTTAAATCTACGTCCTGGGTTTTTACCGTCCATCAAAGGGCGGAATGTGTAAAAATATGTCTTTGACTTGGTTCTTTTAGGGCTAGCAACATATCGGAAGTATTTTTGGCACCGTATGGGAAGTGTTAACTAATTACTTTTCATGTTAGGCTGTGGAAATGCAACGTCCTGTTTACTTTCCACATTCGATATATTTATACTTTCACTTTGAAGGTATTTACTGTCAATACTTGGTGGAATGGCATTATAATAAAAATAATAAAACATTTTTACTAAGCGGTCTTCAACTTTTTATTTATAGATTATTTTTCTTGGATTGCGCTTCAATTTATTTGCTTAGTTGTAATACCAATTGTTTGTCATACCTTGTTTTTATTACTTAACTTTTGTACAAATATCACTGTTTCATTGTATTTCCTATCAGTTGACAATGCTCAACATGAGCGAAACCAGTCCTGATTCAATTTGATGTGAGGGGAAAAGTACCTAAAATGTTTTATTATTTTCATTTATACTTTGTTATCAATAACTTTGTACTTGTATCATTTCTTCAATTAATATGAGGAATTTAGCTCATCTTTCTCACCATCAACTGCATCCATCACTTTTAAATTAAAAAATAAATGTTTTGATTTCACATTTTTAGCAAATAATCAAAACCAACCATGTATATCTCTCAAACTGACAAAAATAATCAAACAGAGTTGTTTTTATCGCATGGAAAACTAATGAGAAAAATGAGTCCCAATCATTCAAATTATGGAATAAGAACACAAAATTAAGTAACTATTAATATTCATAGTTTTGTTATTTCTACATTTGTTTTATTTAACAGGAAAATGGACATGCATCCGACATATTACGTTCTGTGCAGGTTCCAATAGTAAGTAACACTACTTGCAGCATGAACTACAGGATAGTCGGCATAAAAATTACAGACAATATGTTATGCGCTGGTTACACTATAGGACAAAAAGATTCTTGCCAGGTACGTTACATATCTCATTATAACACCATAGCTTTAGATAGATTTTTGTTTTGTTACATGTGTTAATCACTGATAATAAGCGTTTCTAATGGAATATTTGAGCATTAAATATTCGAACATATTTGTCAGTTTTTTGACAATCCGATAATAAACAAAAATAAATAACATAAATACTCACCTATAGCTTTATGAATGTCTATATGCAGCAAATTTTGAAAATGATTAATTGTGTTTTGATACGTAATTTTAACAGTTAAAACATCATAGACAAGTAAATGTTTTAGTTGTACATGAAACGTTGTAGATTATTGAGCCCCTGAGAGGTGAACTAGGCCCAGTGTTATTTTATGAAAAAAAATGTTGGATGCGTTATAATGTTCTAGATGTCTTAAATTTTTACAAAAGTGGATTGAGCTCAGTAAATAGACACAGAAATACTGTCATCTCCCTAAAATAAAAATCCAAAAAAGTTTTACCATTTTACTACTTGGCTCACTTCACCTCTTGAGAACTCGTAATTTAGATGTACAAAGTTTTGGAATCGAAGGTAAAATTTGATCTATAAATAGCTGCTTCCGTAGTTATTATACATAATAAATCGAAAATTATCAAATTGATAATAATTATTATGAATATGTATACCTTACAAGCTGAAATAATTTGAGAATCTACTCAGAATTTACTTAATCAACATGAATAGGATAAATTTGACAGCAATTTTAATGTATGATTTCAAGAATTTGGAACTGAGCAAATAACCCTGCTTATAATTTATACTTTCAGTAATTATCTGTCATCCAAATAATTGTTGCATCATTGACAAACTTTCTTTAATAATGAAAAAACAGCTGTCACTTTATCCTTATTAAGAACGAAAACAATATTTTCTGTTAGACATTACCAAAAAGGAGTTCAATATTCATTAAATAAACTGCTTTTTCTTGATATAATGCAAAACTTATACACAATTTAATTACCATGTCTCTTGCGTAAATAGAAAAAAGAAAGCGGTTTATCTGTTTTTTGGGTTATTCTTTGATTGCGTAATCTTCTATGAATATTCTATAAATTATATTTATAAATAAATTGTTATTTTTCAATCAAACATAACATACAAATCAAAAAATCTACAGGGTGATTCCGGAGGCCCACAAGTTCTTGAAAGTGGCGAACAAGTTGGAGTAGTTTCATTCGGATATGGATGTGCCAGACCCTTGTTTCCAGGAGTATATGCCAAAGTAGCAAACATGCGGTCTTGGATTACAGAGGTCACAGGAGTGTAGTCTAATGAAGCAACACAATTCCAAAAGAAGTATTTTACCAACCGGAAAGCAGTTTGAAAATAATATATATTAAAAAAATTGACGAATAAAAAAACTGAACACTTCTTCTTTATTCTTTGAATGTCAATATTTATTTTTTATTTAAATTGTATTCTGTACCCCATAATAATATTAAAAATTTAAATACTATGGCTTCATGAGTAAATGGTTTTAATGAGGGTATCCAACTAACTGTCCAAATCATTTTACCGGTTTTCGGTTTTTTTTTCAAATAAAAAAACCGGCTTACCGGTTAAAAAAGGTTATTTAAAAAAACCAATTGTAGCGCCACACTTACCAATATTTCAAAACAAAAAATAATATAAGCCATTTTGCTTATTTCGATATAAACTGATAAGAATAATAAAAGATTAGATTAACTTTTTTTTCAACCAAATACAGTCTTAATTCGAAGCATATGGACTTGAAATGACGTTTATCCAAGCAAAGGTTTTTTTAGAGTTGCATGTTACTCAATTGCTCAACTTCCCTTTAAGTAGAAATAAAGAAAGGGGACCAGGAAAAAACTAATCGCTTTTTCTAAGACTCGTTATCAAATTTTACGATTGGAATGGAAGAAGGGAATATTTAAGTTTCAAACACGCAACTCCACCTTCCATTGAAAAATACTATTTGTACTGGCAATTCAATCTGTGAGATCCGTCGCGGAAGTCAACGACGTTGACCACTGCTCCACGGAACCGACATGTGAAAATTTGTATACAAATCCATCGTACTAAAGAGATTTTCTATGAGCTCCGGTTAATCGTGAAATTTAAACAGATTTTCGGTTTTTCTTAGAACAGTATAAAAAGCCGGTTAACCGGTTTCGACTTACACTGGTTTGGAAGCCCTACTTCAAATGTATAAAACAAAACAGTTATATATGGATTTCAATGTAACTTTAAGATAGGACACGTATGCGGATGATTAGAAAAGCTGACATCTATCTCAATTACTAATGAACCGTGAGCATCTTGTTATCCAGGGCCAGTAGCTGAGTATTCAACGTCGCTGACTTCAGTTGCGGTCCCAACGGGCTCAAATTCTAGTATAGATATTCAAAAAAGAATTCGATTTTTCGAAAAGAAACTCGATTTCTGTGTGAAAGCATGGATGACTTTAATGTCTGAAAATCCGTCTATATATGTTTTTTCAATCGATTTATGAATTTCTGTTCAAAGGCATGGATGTATATGATGTCTTGAATTCCCCCCTCTCACCCACCCTATCCTATAAACGGGGCGTATCGAGAGCGATTTGCTTACCACTAATCCTGTTCTACCCCTATCCTTCTACCCCTACTCTCTATGTAAAAAGAGAGGTTGAGCAACTGAGTAAAAAGCAGTTCTCGTAGAAACACTTATGATGAGATAAACTCCATTAGGAGTTCATATGCTCCACATTGGGAGCGGACATGGTTTAAAAAAAATATAGATATATGTATAATAGATTAAGTAACTTACTAGCAGGTTGTTAAGAAAAACATCTGTTGAGATAAACTTTATTAGAAGTTCATATGCTCCAAAGGAGAATATGACTGAGAACATGGTTTTAAAAAAATCGCCAAATATACTTGTATGTTAGTATTATATCGCTTATGATTACTATAGATAAGTATGACTTTCAGTGGAAGAGGTTCATTTAATTCATCCATTATATTTAAAAAAAAAATTATATGGATTTTAGAAAAAAGTACCATTACTCAACGCAGACTTGAGGATATCGAAGCTTTGAAATGGAATCGAGGTTTACTTCGCTTGCTTAAAATATATATTAATAGCGGGCTTTGATAGAAAATTGAAACTTTATACCGTTTTATTTACTCTAAGTCTAATCAAACAAACTATGCTAATAAGGTTCAAACTAAAACACGACATAATGTAGTAAATATGAAACATTTTATAAAGAACATTTATGAACTTAAAAAATAATAAAACATTTTTAGTACTTTTTCCACATAAAATTTATTACATCAGGACCGGTTTCGCTCATGATGAGCATTGTCAACTGATAAGAAAAACAATAAAACAGTGATATTTATACAAAAGTTAAGTGATAAAAACAAGGCATGACAAACAATTGGTATTACAACCTAGCAAAAGAATTGAAGCAAAAAACAAGGAAAATAAACTATAAATAAAAAGTTGAAGACCACTTAGCAATGAAACTATTATGACAAAAACCAATTAGGTATGAATTATCATTACCAAAGTAAAAACCAACAATTAGTGTATATAATAAATAAATCTTAATGTCTGTCAACCAAATTGAGTTTGTTTTATTGTTTTTCTTATCAGTTGACAATGCTCATCATGAGAGAAACCGGTCCTGATCTAATAAATTTTATGTGGGAAAAAGTACAAAAAATGTTTTATTATTTTTATTATAATGCCATTCCACCAAGTATTGACAGTGAACACCTTAAAAGTGATTTATGAACTTTTTAAAAATATTTTCTGTTTCGTTATTGTTTTTTACTATTACATAGATGCGGTAGTCTAAATTTTATTTATTCGTTTACAAGTGATAAAAATAGAAGACCAATTTCGTAGATTTATGAATTATGAAACAAAAGTTACATTAAAGGAATTGATTTTTTCTTCAAAATAGTTGCCACTTGATAATACTCGTGAAAAATTAATAACAGGACAAGACGTATTTCAAAACGGTCATTATGATTAAGCTATTGACATTACTCATAATTTATTTTTGAGCGAGTTTCATTTATTGTTAGAAATTTCTACTTTTTTCACGATGTCACCCCAATAATAAGTCATTAAGACAAACGGTAGTTGGATTATCTCGACGTAAGCAAGTAGGTAGAATTAAAATAAAAACCATCGCTCAATCGTTACGAAAACGTTTATTTAGGAATTTACAATCATAAAGTTGAATCACACACAACATTTAACAAACAAAATTTTAAATTATCACAATACACATTATAATACCTAGCTTGCTCAAACGATTTTATAAAAGTTAAGAAAATTTATGCTAAAATCCGTGCGGAAAACAAAAGGAATTTTAATTTTCGTCTAGTAAAAAAATATCAGTTCTTTCATCTCGGACGAAAAACCACAAAAGAAAAAAAAAACTACAAGTAAGGTTACAACTACCGCCGGGAATTATTCCTGGCAGCTGGCTATCAAACCGTACTTCAAGTCCCGGTGACGTTCTATAAAGCAAGAAGAAATAAAACGAAGTTCGCTTCGAGTATTGAAAAAAACAATGTTGCCATTTTATGTTATAAACAATCAAACAATAGATATTACTGGTTACATGATAAAAAAAATAAAGAACAATTCATTTTAACAACAATTTTAAATGTCTGCCAGTTGTCATCACAAAAGTGGTGGTAGGAGCGTGTGACTATAAACATACCATATCACTATCATTATTATCCCTGACTACTAATTGTGACAATCGTTTACAAAAAGTATACACTTTTTATAGCCGAATGGTTAATATTGATAATATGGTGTATTTAACTTGTAAATCTAAATATTGCTTACTGCATAACTTAATTGCGAAATAAAATATATAATTAAAATTAACTTTTCAGTCGTGGGTAAATGAAAACGTACCAAACATACTTTTTATGAGCCATCGATAACTATGGGGATTTTCATAACACAATAGGAGAAGATTAACATTTTTATGACTAAATATGTGCATGGCCTTATTTTCGGGGATATGTTACTATTCAAGTAAAAAACACAATAGGAGAAGGTTTACACATGTAAATTGCAAATTTTTTGTGCAACATATTTCATGAATCGCATTTATTTGTGATTATTTCTTTTAAACTAGTAGAATCTCACGACAACTAGTCATATGCGTTTTATCCTTAGAATTTTTTTTTGCTTTGTTTTTATTAGCCAAGCTCATGATAACTAGACTACAGCATGCCACGTTCGAACGTTACAATCATCTTCTAATTGAATGAAAATGGATACTGGTAACGTGGTAACAAACTTCAATAAGTGATTTTGCAATACTAGAAAAACATAGCATCAAATTCACTTGCAGGCACTGCGTAGAGACAAAAAATCTGCAGAGAGATTTTTGTCAAATCAATGACAATGTCAAATTAGTAACTCTAATCGAGTTCTTTGATATTTTATATTAAAATGAACTTCCCAAAGTTACCGCCGAATCCATTGAAAGTATCATGAGTTATTATCATACTTATTCGCTGTAAGTCTAGAGTGGAATAAAGTCAAACAGGTCTGTAATTAATACCACTTCCAGTATATGATTCAACCACGGATTAATAATAATATTCATTTCATAACAACACAATTTTATTTTTGGTGATTTTCACACCCCGTTTTGACCACTGCATGCTGATAATACAAAATGAATGGTTCAATACAAAAATTTCAATATAAATTAAATTATAAAATGGTCTTTTACTCGAAGTGTTGTTCAAAGTTCCACCAATCAAAAAGCGATGTTTTCGTGAAAAAATATTTGCATAAAAACAATTTTTAATTTTATTTTACAAAATAACTTTTAATTGAAGTTTTCTTTAATGATAAATTACTAAAACGGTTTTTGAATTTAAATTTATTGAATAAAAAGGTTGATTATATTTTGTATTATAGGTGTAAAAATAACCATTTAGTTAGTAAATAATTATAAATACAATATAATTATTCACTTGTCAAAGCTCGATAATTGAGTATTTTGTATACATTTTCAAGGTAAACTAATTAATACTGGACGATGTTTCACGTATTTAAATAGAATTTTTTGACTTTTGAAAAACAAAAGCTTCAATATGGGAAATAAATAAAACTGAATTATTCTTTCAATAACGATTAATAATTTATTTTTTTTGCAATTTTATTACTAGCCGTTGCAATTCCACTCAAAGAAAAAAGTGTTTGTGTTTTTATTGTGCTTATTGAAGTGCATGTTTTATTTTTCTGCCTGTTCGACGTTTGACGTTTGCTGCCGATTTTATATGGTATGACACACGCGCCACCTACTGTAGGTTAATTGTACTATAACCTTTGCTAGCATACGTTGTCAAAATGAGCTGTATGGCAGACATACATACATTGATTTGTATATATAAGACCTACTGTAAACTGATTTTACTATGCCTACAACTTTCCCAGAAGTGCAAGCAAAAATTGTGTTGAAGTTTTATTGGAATCGGATGAGCGGTGTGGCAACGCATAAAGTATGAACAAACAAACATTAATTTTTAAATAGATGATATTTTAACATTTAAACAACATCTGTAAATGATTAATTTAAATTAAAATAAAAAAAACAGATCGATTAAAGGAGATTTCTTGAAAAACTATAATTTGTATTTTTGACCTTATTGCAACAATATATTTAAGTAATTTTAACAAAAATTCTTTCTTCTTTTATCACAACGATTCATATTCTCAATCTTCATCAAATTTATTATTTAATAACGTCTAGTGTTTTCTAAATTTTCTTCAAGTAACAAATCAAAACAGTTAATTCTGATAAGATTTTTATTGAATTTGTTAATTGGCATGAAATTCAACCAGATTGATTTTATTAACAACATAATTCAAAAATCGTAGAAATGAATTCATATTGAAAAGTATGCTTTAGTTTAGCATAAGTGAGTGTGGTGAAAACAGCCATCGTGGAATAAAAGATTCATTGCCATATTGATTATGGCTAATTTCATTTTGTTATTTGCAGCAATTGCGAATTTAGCAGGTAAAAATATATGTACAATATTTTACTTAAATGGGCTTTAATATTTTGTTATACATAAGCAATTGAAATTTGTCTGTTCTGAAATTAGAACCTGTTCGTAACCGAAGCCAACGATGTTTAACACTCAACCAGGCAGGCAAAGATATATTATTTGTATACTCTTTTATTTTCTTTGATAAGTTATCAATCTTCCGTATTAAAATTAAAACGTATAGTATTTAAAGTATGGAATTAACAGTTTAAAGAAACGTGTTTGATTATATTTAAAAAATTCAAAGTTTGTAAATTAAATCATTGCATTCATTAAAACACATATCAACTGTGGAAAGAAAAAAGGACGTAAACCGTAAACGTAAACGTAAAGGAAACAACGTTTTTTGATGATTTTGGGCCAAAAGAAAATTATGCAATATACACAAACTTCTAGTGCATTAAGATTGATAAACTGGCTTTGAATTGACTTTATCTGATATTAATGACATATATTTTATTTAAAAAAAACTTTTTTTTCAGTCTTTTTTCTTGATAGCAATTTCCACGTGGCCTTGTTTTTTTAAAAATTTCAAAGCTTAATTTAGATACTAGTTTAGCATTTTCAGCTTACATCATTTTGATAGAATGTGTATTAAGATGTACAGATTGTGATTATTGAAAAAAGCTGTTTTGAAAAAAACTGTCGGTTACGTCCATTTTCCTTTCCACTTTCGATATGATAACTAAAAAAAAATACGGGTCACTTTCAGGGTGTTCTCTGTCAATACTTGGCTATATTTAAAAAAAAATTATCAGTTGATAATGCTTGTCATGAGTCAAACCACTCCTTAACTTTATTACTAAAAGTGAGAATTATTACAAATGTATTTTTTTTTAAATAATAGGCAATATTATGCGTTCGATAGATTCATATGAATTCTTATCAACTAGACTATATTTATAATAATACACTGAATAGATTGCATATTATGATGACCATACGCTGTATAAACAAATTTTCGTGTTTTTTTAGTAAGCACTTATGGGAAGGATGATCGCATTGTCGGAGGACAATTCGTTGATATATTGGAATTCCCGTATCAAGTATCTTTGTTAGTGTCAATTGACATGGGAACATCACTTTGCGGAGGTTCTATTATTGGCCAACAGTGGATTCTTACCGCAGCTCATTGTCTAGTAGAGTAAGTAAAGCATCATAAGAGTTAATTAGCATGATTTTTGTATAGAATGAGTAACACATTATTGTACAAAAAAAAAAAATACTGATTAAATGATAATCCAATAGTAATGTTTCAGTGTGTCAAAAAGATTAGAAAAGTTTTTCACTTACCCAAATACCTTTAAGTAAAAATCTTTCTTTAACGTTTTCATATGATGACTTTTCTTTTGTATTTTTTATGTGTTTTGCCTGTATTACAAATGAAAGACTGAGTGAAAAAATGATCATAACATTTTTTATTGATTTTATAAAGTAAAATTCAATGCCTTCTTCCTAGGGCTTTCGACGCTGATAGAACCGAAACCGGGCATTTCGGGAAACTGGGTTCATTTGCATTTCAATATAAAAAAATATTGTTCAATATTTAATACATATATACATTTTTAAGATGCGAAATTCTGATAATTTACTTTTATTTCACAAATCCCATTGAGAGATTTCAAATAAAAAAAAAATTGTTAAAAAATTCCAATCCTAGATTTTCTTTTTAATTGTTTGCAGATTGTAATCTACTGAAACAGAAAGTACACGCGTACCTCTCGTCGCTAAAAATATATAAGTTCTATGAAAAATGAAACACTGGATCTTTAGATATTTTGAAATATTGCTCTTTCATAATTAATTAAATTAAAAAAAAAAAAACTCTATTGGTTATTCATATGTGCGTAGTCAAATACACCTAATCCCTTTTATTCGCCATTATTTTGCGCGATTTTTTCGGATGGGATCGTTACCTTTTTACGCGATTTACTCGATGTTGAATTTTAAAAAAAATTCGCGAATTCGAAAAAAAAAATGTTTTTTATACATTTTTGAATTTTTTTCGCGATATTTTGATTTTTGGAACCCATTTATCAAATTATATGCAAGTGAAGTTTTTTTAACGCGATTTTTTTACGCTCCACTTTCTGAAACCAATGTATCTCATGAAAAAAGGATTGTGTGTATGCTTCGGTTTATATCATTAAACTTTTTTTAAAGATACCATGCTCACATTAATAGTTAAATTAAATCAAATATCAACAATTATTAAACATTTTTGCATTTATCATAAATAAAATACTATTGAGGCACAAAACTGTTATAAAATATTTTTTTACATATACCCGGTGTATTATAAATAATAGTTTACAAGATAGTTTTCGTGATTCTTTTTTTCTAGTGCTGATTCCGTCGTCGTGCGTGCTGGAAGTAACTATTCTGACAGAAAGGGACAGGCAATTAGATCGAAAAAAATTATCGTGCATCCCAATTACGTCGGGACGGATAATGATATAGCATTGATCCACTTGCCTGAAAAATTAAATTTCAACAACCCCAAAGTTCAGCCCATAAAATTGGCTGCACCTGGAACTAAAGTAAAGCCTTTCACAACGCTTACAACATCCGGATGGGGCACTACAAGTGTAAGTAAAACCAGAAAAAAAGTGTTAGAAAAAAGATAAATTTACTTTATTATCAAGTTACTTGATAGTTTAAAGAGTAACGAGTTCTTTATTGTAAGTAACTGGCGTAAAGATTGGTCATTACTTTTATAGATTCATTACATCAATAAAAGCTCCAAAATTTCCTCTAGTAACTGCACATAATTTATATTTTAGTTTTCAATTCATAACTGTCAATTGATTCACTCTTTTGCAAAATGACTGAGAGACAATGTTATTTTATTATTTTTTTACAGTCAAGAACTGAAAGTTCAGTTATTTTTGCATTCTGTATAAAAAAAAAAGAAGTAGATAAAATATTGTTTTACATATTAAAACAACTGTTTACATTTTTATAAAGTTCTATCTATACTGATAGTTGTTAAAAATACAATGAAAGTTCAATTATATAGCAGGTAAAGAAATATGTAGAAGGCAGTTTGCCTTTAGGTCTCTATATAACTATCAATTTGCCGGTTTTAACGTTGTATAAACTTATTTATAGGAAGGAGGAAATACATCACCATCTCTTCAGGCCGTTAATCTGTTGTCTATAAATCATGCAGTTTGCGAAAAAATGATGGATGAGTACACCATTACAGAAAATATGATATGTGCTGGCTTAGTAAACGGAAAGGACACTTGCCAAGTAAGTGAAAAACATCATCGGTTATCGGAAATATGAAAGAATACAATCGGTCCTGTACACACTTTACATGCTTTCTACTTTTTAATTATGTTGGTTTCAAAACTGGCAATATAATTTATTCACGGAAGTCGGGGTAGATCAAACTACTTATAATCGTTAAACTTGTAGATCGTTTTTTTAATTTTGTTGTACCGGATAGGTTTATACTATTTTTTTAGTTAAAACATTGATTACCCACAAACCCTACTATAAATCTCTCCACAGGCTCTTACTATAAATCTCCAGATTTCCAAGCAGCGAGTAAGGATAATACAACGCTCTTATATGTAGAGTAAAGTGAATCGTTTGGTCAATGGCGTTCTCCCTATGGTGATTTCCTTGATCATTAACTTTTTCGCAATTCAATGTTGACGATGTCGCCAAATTTTATTTTTTTTACTGACATTCAGTAATATTGTATAACAATTACTACACCAACTAAAAATATTGCATTGCAATATATTTATATAAATTTACTATTATGTATATGAATATATACATATAATGTTTTTTGTGCAAAATTCATGAGTTATTTTAGCTTATTTATTTGAATATTTCTCTGGTATCATTTTCAGGGCGATTCCGGTGGTCCATTGGTGTCAAAAGTAGAAAATGTTTTGGTTGGAATAATCTCTTGGGGCAAAGGATGCGCAAGACACGGTTCTCCAGGAGTGTATACGAATATTGCATCAGAAAGAGATTGGATTTATTCAATCACCGGAATATAAACGTCCCGCCTTTAAAGAAAATTTTGACAAATCTATTTATCGAAACCCATTTTATTAAATGAAATAATGTAGTTAACAATTTACTCTCAAATAAAGTGTATTAAATTATCGACAAATCCAGGTGAATGATCTTTTTTCACTTTAAAGAGATCTACTACCAAATTAAATTTCAAATACTGTACTAATTTTATATTAACTAAAATTATTTATATTAAAAGCCAGAAACAAAAAAAAGTCCGATTAACTTAGCAACATAATAATAATTCTGCTTATGATTTCAATGCAAAATAACTTTTTAATTGTGTATAGTTAATACAAGGCTTTCTTTAAAATTGTCTTTACATTTTTTTACACCCTTAGCTATTCAATGCCCTAACTGTCACACAAATACTCTTTTTTTTAATGATAACAAATTCTGTAGAACGCCACAGTATATAATTTGAGATTATTTTATTAAAGTATAATTAAACACAACAAAAACTGAATTCATAGGCTTTTATATTTATTTTTTTCTTTTTCATTTTAAGTTCTTTATGATTGTCACTCTACTCAAAATTAGTCGTTAACTTTTATTACTGCAAACTTATTTCATTAAATTAAAAATTAAAAAGTAGGTAATGTTTTTCAATGGAAATTGAGCGTTTCTGAGAAATCCATACTAACCGTTGGAATATTTCATCTTGAGTTGACAGGCATTTCTAAAATCAAAACTCCCAATGAACCTTGAAGTGTAAAAATTATATTTAAAACATTGAGCTATTTTTTTATCGTGAAAATTGTAATAACGCAAGCTTTTAATGTATACTCTAAAAGTTATAGTTCTGAATCAAGTGCTTATTTTCAATTAAACTAAGTATAAAAAAATTAAAGTTGATTCTTGGGGCCCACAAGTTCTTGAATGTGGTGAGCAAGTTGGAGTTTTTTCATTCGGATATGGACTCTTTCATCCTAGGACCTAAAGTATAGCCAAAGTAGCAACACTGAGATCTTATATTCAAAAAGGTGCAAGAGTATACTATAATAAAGCAACACAGTTTCAAAGCTATTACCTACCGGAAAACAGTTCAAAAATACCATATAATAAAATTAAATTCGGTTAATAAATAAACTGAACACTTCATTTTTATTCTTTCTTTGACAACATTTTTGTATTAATATTATTTTATGCACATTTTGATGAGTAAATGGTTATGCACCAAAAGAAACAGGTTAACTAAGAACTCAACATTTACAATTTTTGATAAGACACGTATGCCGATGTTTAAGGAAGCAATCATCCATCTGACATACAAATGAAGTGCTACTACGCATGGTTCGTGGCTAAGTGATCAACATCGCTGGGTTCAGTTGCGGTCCTCACTGGTTGGAATCCCACGGGAGATATTTAAAAATAACATTAAATTTGAATCGTTCAAATTATGTCCATTCACATAAGTATGTTCACTAACGACCCGGGTTTTGCATTTCGGCATCTTCAGCCGCTCAAGTGCACGGATGAATTTGAACTGACGCTTAGTAAATTAATGTATCGTGTTTAAATAAGAAATAATTGTATCATTGATCACTTTTAAGTTGTTCACTGTCAATACGTGGTGGAATGGCATTATAATAAAAAATAATGAAACATTTTAGTACTTTTTCCACATAAAATTTATTAGATCAGGGCCGGTTTCGCTCATTGCGAGCATTATCAACTGCGATCAAAATTGAAAACCGGTCCTGATCTTATAAATTTTATGTGGAAAAAAGTTCTAAATTTTTTTTATTATTTTTATTCAATATTAAATTTGAATAGTTCAAATTATGTACATTCACACATGTAATTTGTGATAATAATTTGAACGGTTCAAATTTAAATGTATCACTAAGTTTAAGCTCATTGCTGGCGAAAAGGATTAACCCATGGAAATGCCTACAGATTTGAACGGATAAATTTTTTGATTGTATTTACTCACATATAGGGTATAAAAGTGAGAATTTTATCTCAAAAATTTCCTGGAAAAATAGTTTATAGGCGTTTGTATTTGGTGTAACATCTTAATCCCATGTTCGTCATTGAACACGTGGCTTTCTGCAATTAAGTGATTGGCAAAGGTGGACGTATTTTAATCCAAAGGCAGCTATGTGCTCTGAAAATCTAGTTTTTAATCTTCGTTCCGTTTTTTCCGATATAAATATTTTTTGTAAAAAAGGCATTGCAGTCTACAAATCCCGGATTTATCTTAGTAATGTGATCTGTCTTTATTGTTGACTAATAATTTACCTAAGGAGCTTTTGCAATAAAGAGCTGGTCTATATATAATATTTTAGACATTTGCGATGACCAAAATTATTTTCAATTTGATAATAAAATCTATTAAAAACAGCCGGTCTTGCGATGGAAAACTGTTTATCACCACACTTTTGTATGAACTATTTTGAACAGTGGTTCGCAAAGTGATTGGTCCGTGACAAATTAAAAGTCATTTGGAGGTGCGTGGACAACGTCAAGGGGTCTGCGGAAGAATACATATAATAAATATGCCTGACACCTTGTTTATTATAACGAAAGTAAATAAAATCAGTCGGCGGGCGACATGGCGCCCGCGAGCACGGGGTTGGTAGCTCCTGCATTATTGTATCTCATTCAAATCATCAGAATATATATTTTACATATAATCTCGACATTTTAATGTAAATATTCCTTGTATGTCATATATATGCTGATGGTTTAAGTTTAAATAATGAATGAATTCATAAGGTAAATTAAATATTTTAGGTTTTAACCGGTGGGAATTTATGATTTATCCTAATACTCTTAATGTTTTGTATCTTTCGTTTCAAATAACAGGTTAACAAGACAATGTTTTGGGCAAGGCAAATTAATGCTCAAATACTACTTAAAAACAAATCAGAAATGATAATACAGTTATGGAGAGATGCATACATTTATGTGTATATTTACTCTTTTCGGTGTTCATTTTGATGCGTATGGCAATGTTTAAAATGTGTATAAAAACGTTCATAGAGACCGAAGGCTTATAAACCAGCCTCATAAGACAAGAAAGTTTCATGTAAACGTAAATAAGTAAATAAGGTTACTATTATGGTAGACATGAAAAAAATAATATAAAGTAAGCCAAATAGTTTGGTAGATTGGGGTCAACAAGACTTAAAATACGGTAAAGTAAGGCAAGTGAGGATAATAGGTAAAGGTTAACTAAGCTCACCTCTTTTTCAATCAATTTTTCTCTAAAATACTTTATTTATTTCATAAAATTTCACATAAAATTAAAATTTTATGTCATTTCGCACAAAAAACAGTTGAAAAAGTAATTGTACTTAAAAGTCAAATGAAACAGCTTCAACAGTTGGTATTTGGCTCACTTCTCACCCTCTTCAAGGCTTATATATTCCTTGAAATTCCATTTGGCGAATTAGTAGAGTTTATTCATTCTGATTAATATGATAATTAAGAAGAAATTTGAATAAAATATTGATTTTCAATAGTTCATTTACAAATCGTGATAATAATAGATGAACAATTTCGTAGATTTAGATATTATTAAACAAAAGTTACATAAAAATAATTGATTTTTTCTTCAAAATAGTTGCCACTTGATGAGCTTCGTGGTAAATAAATAACTCGAGAAGGCGTATTTCAACAGTTATGATTAATTCATAATTATTATCCCTGACTACAAGTAACGACAATCGTTTACAAAAAGTAAGCACTGCTAATAACTGAAAGGTTAAGGATTGATAATCTGGTACATTTTACTTGGTAATTATAAATATTGTTTACTGTATAACTCAATTACTAAATAAAATATCCAATAAAAATAAACTTTTCTCTGGTGAGTAAATGGAAACGTACAAGACGTACTTTTTATGAGCCATCGATAACTATTGAAATTTTATGGCACAATATGAACAAGTCTTTTTACGAAAATATTTTTTTTTAATAACTTTAATAATTGAGTATTTTGTATATATTTTCAAGGTAAACTAATTTATGCTGGACGATGTTTCACGTATTTAAATAGAATTTTTTGAGTATTGGAAAACAAAAGCTTGACAATGTTCCGTGTGTTAGTGGTCTTGGCACTGTTGAATTGCCCTTTTGGTAACATAATAACTTATTCATTTTTACTAAACTAATTCAATTAAAGGAATCATAAAAAAGTTCTATTTAAATCCAATAATATAAAATCAACTTCAATGTATGAGCAATTTGTGTGAAATCACTCGATAATTATATTTTTGCAACCGTTAAACTCTTATAACCTTTCAGATTTAGAATGAAGTACTTATCTTAAGAGTTTTTCATAAAATTCTTCTTTTATATTTATTTAAGGACTTCCAATGGGCCAGCAACACGTTGTAAAGAAACACGGACAAAAAATTGTTGGTGGGCAGGAGACAACAATCGAAAAGCATCCTTTTCAAGTGTATTTGTCGATCTACAATGGAACTGATAACTTTTCGTGTAGAGGTTCAATCATCAGTGACTATTGGATCCTTACTGCAGCTCATTGCATGAAAGAGTTAGATTTTGAAACGTTTTTTTTCAATCCTTCGATGATGGCAATTTTTATAAAACAAAACATATAAAATCAACTAATAGACGAAAGTAGAGCTCGCAAACAAATGAAATTTAACATTTCTCAATGAATTGCCTTAGAATTTAAGACATTGCACTTTAACATAAAATAAGATTATTTGAAATTTCGACGTAGAGTGTTTAATCTTGAATGAATCAGATGGCGTTGAAAAATCTGTTTTATCAATAATGTAAAAGTTTTTTGAAATTGTCAAATTGTTCGCTTTTTAAAATTCATTCATTATTTATTATACATTATACGTTTCTAGGTCATTAAATATGTTTTAAACACTTTTGCATTGAAAACTTTAACCACATTTCAAACATGACCAAAATACCGAAAAAATGGTTTATTTAATAATTACTCAACATCGTGAATTTAACTAATTTGACATTTTTATATTTAATTTTTAAAAAAACAACTGTTGAATGAATGAAACCGAAAATATAGCGAGCGGTTTATTTTCTTAGCCACGACCTTTTAATTTGAAGCGTTTGCTACCTGTAGTATTAACTATCTATTTTCAATAGTAATTAACTTTTTGTTACAAATTAACTCATCTATAATTAAATATTTTTCAGTGCTACAGCTATCATGATTCTCGCTGACAGCTCAAATCTTGAAACCGGAGGTGAAATCTACGACTCTACAAATTACACAGTCCATCCAAAATACAACCGTAAAACGCGTGACAACGACGTAGCAGTTGTGTACATCACAGACGGTATGGAATTAAATAATACCACCATGAAAGCTGTAAGTCTGGCTACTTCAAGAACATCTATTGCTGCGGGAACAATAGCAACTGTATCAGGATGGGGAACCATAGCGAATTCTAATTTAATAAAAATAATAAAACATTTTTTGTACTTTTTCCACATAAAATTGATTAGATCAGGACCGGTTTCGCTCATATGTGGAAAAAGTACTAAAAATGTTTTATTATTTTTATTATAATGCCATTCCACCAAGTATTGACAGTGAACACCTTAAAAGTGAAATTCTAATTTGATATTTGGAAAATAAATTAAAATTTTAACTTCACTTAAATTAAAAATCCTACGCGAAAATAATGATATTGTTGAATAAATGTGATATTGACATGACGCAATAAATAAATCGCTGTAAATTTATCATATAAACAAAATACTTACAAATACAAACTTTTTTTTAAAGTAGGGAAAGAAGGATAAGGCTAGAACAGGACTAGTGGTTAACTAATCAGCTTTGCTTCACTCAGTTATTTAAGTATCAGAAGGATGGGAGGAGAGGAAATTATGTGAATTGACATCACAATCACCCAGTCTTCGATCATAACTTTGAATTAAATAATTCTTAAATTCACTGTGATCTTACCAGGGATCGAACCCAGACCTGCGTGATCGGTATAGCAAGCTCTAACTGACTGGGTCACAGCAGGCGACAAATGTTGTTTAATCGTATTTTATTGTTTATTCTGGAAATTACATTACTTAATAATTTCGTTTTTTCAATGAAGTGTAAATTTAAAAAGCTACAGGGTGGCTCTGGTGGCCCACTTGTTCTTGAAAGCGGCGAACAAGTTGGAGTTACTTCTGTCGGAAATGGATGTGCCAAGCCCTTGTATCCTGGAATATATGCCAAAGTAGCATCACTGAGATCTTGGATTCAAAAGGCCACAGGCGTCTAATTTTATGAAACAACACAGTTCTAACATAATATTTTACCTACTGGAAATCAGTTTGAAAATGACATGAATAGGAAACAAATTAACTGAATTATCCTTCTTTATTCTTTGAATGATAATTAAAAATATTTTTTTGCAATTCTATTTTGTATTTTATTTTACTATTAAGCTTTAAACTTCATCAAGAAGATTTTTTCCCATTACGTACATTCAAATTTCTTGAAAAACTTCTTCTAAAAGAACTTTTGAAAAAACTTACATTCTTTGTGTAGCATACGACCGTCACGCTTTGACACATTTATGATTTTCAATCCCGTCAATTACTTTGCTTCCCCACTTCCATCCAAAATCCCTGAATTCCAGCTTGTAGATCCTATAGAATATTTATAATACCCAACGGTTTTCCAGGACGCTGGAATCTCACTTGTTGGAATAAGAAACCAGCAATATTGAGACCCTTCGAAGGCGTCCGTAGCACGTGACACAGCCTTGTTACTAGGCTCTCTCTCTCTCTCAATGACGTAACACAGCCAGATACAACGTCTCTCAAATTAAACTGTTATAACAAAGTACTGGCTAGTTCGTTACCTTATCTCCGACTTGCTACAAAATCAAGCCACCCCCAATATACAACACAAACATCTATTATAGATGATATATTTTTACGGTTGTACGTATACGGTTTTTCTTAGTGTTTGTCTTGTACCGTGATTTGCTACCGTAAAGCAGTACTAGTATAGTACAATTGTTGAACAAATAGCATTTGGTATTCATCATGTATATGATTTATACAAAAACTGACATTTGAAAAAACCGGTTATCGAATATCAACATTGTTCGAAAACCGGTTTTATGCATAAATCACTTTTAGGGTGTTCACTGTCAATACTTGCTGGAAAGGCATTATGTTAATAAAAACACAATATTCCTTTGTACTTTATTCCACTTTATTTAATAGGTTAGGACCGGTTTCGCTCATTGCGAGCTTTCTCAACTGATAATTAATATAATTTACCATTTTATTTTTTAACATTTCATTCGTAAAAACTTTTCTTTTTTGTTAAATAGCATTATCAAATTATATTTCTTATCAGTTGAAAATGCTCGCAATGAGCGAAACCGGTCCTGGCCTATTAAATAAAGTGTAATGAAGTACAAAGGAATATTGTGTTTTTATTATTATTATTCATAAATCAATTAAATTAACATAGCGAAAAAAGAGTTAAAATTCCTTTTTCTTTTGTTTATTTATATACATTATAATTCACAACAAGAAAATATTTGGTGTTACTCTTCAGAAAATATGATTGAAAAAACACAACGCTTCCACTGATCGATCACTTGATTATGTGATTATCTAATCGAGCCGAATTTTTGGATTGTAAATAAAAGTAGTATGTATGCGTTGTTTGGATACTGAATATTAAACGATGTACATACATGTGTTTTTTATCTCGTTTATTTTGATACCACGACAAAATCAAGTCAAAATATTAACGTTTTATATTTAAATAATAAAAAAAATATTAAAAACCTGTTTTCGAACGTCGCAATTTTTTCCAAAAAACCGGTTTTTAAAACCGACTTTTGAAAACCGACAAGCCCTAATTGTGAACAGCTGTGTCCCTGACAGTTCAGATTGACTTCATTGCGGCTTCAACTATTCCTAAGTGAATAACGATTTCATTCTATGTGCTTCCAATTTTCGGTATATATGTACTTATACACCGGGGAACCTGAATCTGACGATCTTCCTGTATGGTCAGTTCCATGCTAGTCAGGGTCCCATCAGAGTCATGACAGGTTTGGTTACACTCCTTCATGATGAATACAAACGATTATTTAATGTTGACGTTGACTTGATACGAAGACTGTCTGTATCAAAACACTCTAAGCAACCTTTTTTAAATTTATTTAAAGTATCAGACGTAAATAAACTTTTTATTTTTCCGTTAGTTTTTTTATTATTTAGTTTTGCTCTCAAATAAGTCGTTAATCAATGTATATCACAACGATTCATATGCTCAATTTAAGCATCAAATGAACAATTTATTATTTAAAAAACGTCCAAGTGTTTTCAGCGAATGTTTTCTAAACATCACATTTGTTTTTGTAACAAATCAAAACAGTAAATTCTGATAATATTTTTATTGAATTTGTTAATCGGCATGAAATTCAACCAGATTGATTTTGTTTACAACGTAATTCAAAAACCGTGAAAATGAATTCCTATTTAAAAGTATACTTTAGTTTCACATTAGTGATTGCAGTGAATACAGTCGTTGTGGAATAGAAGGTTTATTGCCATATTGATTATGGCTAATTTTATTTTGTTACTTGCAGCAACTGCGAGCTTAACAGGTAATTTGTAAATTCTTTATAATGTTAATTGTTGTTTACACCATTTAATTTTATTTTGTTTTTGTATAAAAAGCACTGTTTAATTATATTTCTTGTCAGTTAACAATGCTCACAATGAGCTAAACCGGTCCTGACTTTTTAAAATGAAGTGAAAATAAATTACAAAGGAATATTGTATTTTTATTAACTTTAAATGGCATATCATGCTTTTTTGCCATTCGCTGTATAAACAAATTGTCGTGTTTTTTAGTTAGCGTTCATGGAAAAGATGATCGGATTGTCGGAGGACAATTTGTTGATATAACAGAATTCCCGTACCAGGTATCTTTGTTAGTGTCAATTGACATGGGAACATCACTTTGCGGAGGTTCTATTATTGGCCAACAGTGGATTCTTACCGCAGCTCATTGTCTAGTAGGGTAAGTATAGCAACTTAAGAGATAATTATGACAGGTAGCATCATTTTTATACTCAATTAGTAACACATTATTTTTAACAATTTATGAAATATTAATTAAATGATAATCCGATAATAATGTTATAATGTGTCCAAGAGAGTGTGAAAAGATTTTTTACTTACACAAGTATCTTAAAGTATAAATCATTCTTTGACGTTTTCATGTAATGACTTTCCTATTGTTATGTTTATAATGTGTTTTGCTTGTAGTTGAAATGACTGAGTAATAAAATGATCATAACCGGTTTTATTGATTTTATCAAATTGTGGAATAAGTAAAATTCAATCCCTTCTTCCTAAGGCTTTCGACGAGGGTATAACCGAAACCGTGTACAGTATATATCAGTATTTAATATATGTAATACATTAGTAAGATGCAAAAGTATACTTTTATTTCATAAATCCCACTTTGAGGTTATGTGGGTCTATAATACACAGGCGGAAAATTCAAATCCTAGAAAAATTGTTTGCATATTGCAATCTATTGAAACGGAAAGTGTACGCGTATTTTTCGTTGCTAACAACTTTTCATTCAAAACTATAAGTTCTATAAAATATAAAACACTGAATCTTATGATATTTTTTAATTATTTACTTTCGTAATTAAGCTAATTTTTAAAATATTTTAACACTTATTGTCGCGTTCCGTAATAAAATTCTTGGTATGATATGTACGCACATAAATATTTTAATCAAATCAAATATATAATATTTCAAATCATAAGTATTTTAATCAAATCAGATATATCAAAAATTACAGGACAATTTTGTGTTTATCATAAATGAAATACTATTGAGGCACAATGCTGCTATTAAATATGTTTGTTTATATTTTACATATATCCGGTATAATATAAATATTATCTATTAGTTATTACATTTTGAATTTTGGTCTGGTTTCAAGTTTTTACAAAACATTTGTTTACAAAAATACTTGAAACCAAACCGTATGCTTGTTAAGATTATAAAAAAATACCCGAGATCCCGGTAATACATTTTGACGGTTATTTGAATGCCCTACTTCTCGCTGAGAATTGACGGTTAATACCAATTGATGGGCTGTAAGATAATAGACTTTAATTATTTCCATTTTTTCTCTGTTATCTATTGTTGTGTAAAGTAATTTGATATACCTTATATATATATATTATTAAGCCTAATAAGCTAAGCAGAGAGAGGTCTAGAGAGGGTCGCAGAGAGGGCTAGGACAAAGATTGGCGGAAATCGCGAAATTGCAGACTGCAGACAGCATTCTTTAAACTTAATTTAGGGGAGTTCAGTGTATTGATCTACCGAATAACGTCAAATTATAATGAGATGCGCAATGCTCCACATTAGGAGTGAACATGGTCGAAGAAAAATTGAAGGACTCTCACATAAATCCGTTACATGATAGTGTTTTTTCTAGTGCCAACTTCGTAGAAGTGCGTGCAGGAAGTAACTATTCTGACAAAAAGGGACAGGTGATGATATCCAACAATTTTATCATACATCCCAATTACATCGAGACGGATAATGATATCGCATTGATCTACTTGCCTAGAAGCTTAAATTTCAATGACCCTAAAGTTCAACCCATAAGATTAGCTTCTCCTGGAACTAAAATAAAGCCTTTCACAACACTCACAACATCTGGATGGGGAACCACAAGTGTAAGTAAATCCGGAAAAGTTGTGTTAGAAGTAAGATAAATATGCTTTATTATGAAGTAACTTAACAGTTCAAAGAGTATAACGAGTTTTTTATTGCGAGTGACTGGCGTACAGTTTTGTCATTACTATTATATATTCATTAAAAGTCAGAATTCGAAAGTAACCTCCAGTCACAGCCTATAATTTATATTTTTTTCTATGTCAATAAATTCACATTTTCGCAAAATGACCAAGAGACAGTGTTATTTTTAAATATTTTACAGTCATGAACTGAAAGTTCAGCTATTTTTTTTATTCTGTATAAAAAACAAAGAAAAAGATTTAATATTGTTTTACATGTTAAAACAACTGTTTACATTCTTAGAAAGTTCTATCAATATAAATAATCATTAAATATACAATGAAAGTCCAATTATATTACAGTCAAAGAAATCTGTAGAATGCCTTTTGCCTTTAGGTATCCATTTAACTATCACTTTGCCGGTGTTAACGTTGCAACCGATTATAAAATTATTTTTAGGAAGGAGGAAATATATCACCATCTCTCCAGGCCGTTCATCTGTTGTCTATTAATCATGCAGCTTGCGCAAAAATGATGGATGATTACGCCATTACAGAAAATATGATATGTGCTGGTTTAGTAAGCGGAAAGGATACTTGCCAAGTAAGTAAAAAACATCATTGGTTATCGGAAAATATGAAAGTATACAATCTGTGTTGTTCTTTAAATGCGTTTTGCTTTAAATTATATTATTTTAAAAACTGCCAATATAATTTATTCGCAAAAGTCGCGGTAGGTCAAACTGCGCATAATTTCTTAACTTGTAGATTGTTTTCTTAATTTTGTCGTATAGCATAGGTTTTTACTACTTTTTGGTTCAAATATTTATTGCCCATAAATTTCCTACTATAGATTTCCAGGTTTCCAAACAGTGAGTAAAGAGTGAAGTGAATCATTTGTTCAATGGCGTTACTTTTATGAATTAAATGAATCTAAGGTTGACGATGTCGCCAAATTACATAACAATTACTATATCAACTAATCATATTGTATGGTTAATATATTGTAAAAAGTCGTTAATATAGAGTTTTTGTGTAAAAGTTAAGTAAAGTTTTAGTTTGTTTATCTGAGTATTTCACCGATATCAATTACAGGGTGATTCCGGCGGTCCATTGGTGTCAAAAGCAGTAAATGTTTTGGTTGGGATTATCTCTTGGGGTAAAGGATGCGCAAGACCAGGCAGTCCAGGAGTATACACGAATGTTGCATCAGAAAGAGGATGGATCTATGCAATGACAGGAATATAAACGTTTTGGCTTTAAATTAAATTTAAGCAAATATTATTTATCAAAAACCGTGTTGTTAAATGACAAAATGTAATTAACAATATACTTTCAAATAAAATGTATTAAATTATTTATATTATATTTAATTCCAAAAGATTTAAAATAAAAGAGATTAAACTTATCCATGTAAAATATTTTTTAACACGTTAAAGAGATTTATTTACCAAATTAAGTTTAATACTTTATATATTAGCTAAGTTTTCAAAAATATTTGAGATGAATTTTAAACTTATCAAAAATATTTAATATAAAAATTTAAAAAAAAAAATCATCAGAAACTAACAAAGCAAATTACTCAATGATAATTGTATCCAGGATTTAAATGCAAAAAACTTTATAATTAGTAACTAGGTTTTTGTTTTAAGACTTCAATACAATTTTGAACAAACTAATTATACGATGCCCTAACGGTATCATGCATTGCAGTACTATTCATTTTATTTAAAATAAGTAATCACAACAAATACTGAATTTATCGCGAGCGTTGACAACTTAAAATTCATATTCATTGGTTGATATTTCTTGCGATAAACATATTTAATAAAATAATAATTGGTCATTTTAAATGTTTACACTATCGGACAAGATAAGCAACCGCTCCCTTAATATTTAAAAAAATAGTGGCGATGTGAAGGATATAAAGATGTTTAATAGCCTTATAATCCATTAATTTCGAATCATAAACAGCATTCCATAACACAGTAATAAAATATTTTTTTAAGTTTCTTAAACGACACGACGATGAACTCTATAATTTATGCTAGTGACACCGAGTGGGTCACGATTCCCAGGATAGACGCCAAAGGTAAGATGGAGGTGAAACTAGGCATATTTTGATAGTAAATGAATTGGATTTAAAAAGAATGTAAAACACAATAATTTTCTAAATTTAGATCTTAAGAAAGTACAATGATTTAAACCAGGAATGCCTAACTGAAATCACTTAGAGGGCAGAATATTATAATGCATGTCTCTGATGGATCACACATAAATATTTTAAACTTAAAATTTAATATGATATTTTACATTTATCATAAAAAAACACATAACATTTTTTTAAAACCCTTTATTTCTTAAAATGTATTTTATGTATATAAATTTGAAAACCTCAAAAAGGCCACACGAAACCTTCAATAGGGCCACATGTTGGCCGCGGGCCAAAGTTTTGGCATGCCTGAGTTTACATTAAATGCTTAGGAATAACGTAATAAGGAATAAGTTTTTATTTAGATATTCCCCAATTTTAAAAAATATATCAATATTGTTATCTTAGATAGTTAATTTTTTCTGTCACTGCATTGCACGCTTGATAAGAAAGACATTAAAAAAATAAAATAAAAAAAAAAATCATTGTAAAAATATATAATAGAGTTATTTATGCTATTTTACGGTTTTACGCCACCATAATACCGATCTATCAGTTCTGACGATAGTGTAAAGCTGAAATAGCTTTTACCTAAATCTTATTAATTGGAAAACTAAATACTTTAATATTTTAAGCTTATCCAACATCCCATTCAAAAAGCGAAACGAAGCTGGAGAACGTCATGCAAAATTGATGGTCTCATTGAACATTCAAATAAAATTTGCTTGCATACTTTATTAAATTAAATATAGTTCGATGTTAAAAGTTAATTTCATAAAGTATTTTATACATTATTATAATGTCATGAATTTAGCAAGTTGTATACTAAGTAATGCTATATTTGGTTTTTTTACGTCGATCGTGGGAAAGCAAATGAAACCATCTAGATTACATTAATATAAAGGAGAAGGTCATTTTTTTTTCGAGGATATACTTTTAACTCTTTATCCATCTAATCATCACGTCGTGGATACCTAACTCTACTCAAGGGTATTTTTTTTGAATATTTTTTAAACAAATTTAACATGCATGCATAATAGCAATATTATTGTTATGAAATCACAGAAACGGAATTCAAACAATTCACTGATAAAAAATCTTATACAAGTATAGTATACATAATAACAATGTGCAAATATGCTTGAAATTTATAAAAAATATATCGTTTGATATTTGTAAAGCAATGTATTATATAATAGGTTTTAAATAATTGAATTTTCACAGTAAACTGACATTTTTCAATCCTGATTTGATATGTTTTGAATTATACGTGATCATTTTTTATATTTTAGATCGAGAAGTTCGATAAATTTTTTTCTACTTCCTTCATTAAAATACCATTTGGTGTTAGTTTTAACTGTAGTCAATTTATCCGTAACGCTCTTGGATGTCCAATTTGAGGGTCACGGGCTAGTTTTTCAATAAATTTTAGAGTTTTCGTTCAATGGCATGGATGCCGTCGTTCTTATGGTACAATGCTTCCCACCATTTCATATCCTAGGGCAAGGGTCAGCAAACCGCGACTCGCAAACCGCATGCGGCTCTTTGCATAGGCGTTGATGGCTCTTCAGACATTAATTCTTGAATTTATCACTTTTTTACTCTAAAATCTAGATATGTACATATATATCGACTATGGAAAGGAAAAAGAACGAAACCCGCACATAACAAATTTTACAGGAGACACATAAAACGTGATTTGATGATTTTGAGCTAAAGGCAAATTATTAAATATAAATAACCTTGAAGTGCACGGACACTGATAAACTGGTTTACCTAGTATTAATTTGATTATTTATAAAAAAAACCTTTTTAAGCTTTTTTTCGTGATAGCAATTTTCGTCGTCCCTTATTTTTTCAAACTTTAAAGTTAAATTAAGATCCTAATTCGGCATTTTCAGTTAACATCCTTTTGATAAAACGTTTATCAAGTTGTATACATTGTTCTTTTTTCTTTCTATCTTTATCTTTTAAGCACAACAGTGCATGGTTAAAAGATAGATGCCGTGCAGCTCTGTACCGGGCCAAAAAATATGAGGAATAAATTCTTTTATTTTCTTGATCGCATTGCGTTATGGAAGGCGGCTGTGAAAATGCGGCTGCATACACATAACGGGTGTTGGTGGGATACTCAACAACCAACATGTTGTATACATTGTGATTATCGAAAAAAGCTGTTTTGAAAAACATGTGGGTTACTTCCTTTCCACAGTCGATATATATATTGAAAAATTTTGATTCTCTGATATCTTTTCTATCTTGTTTCCTTGGTAACCTGGCTCTTCAAAGTCTGCTGGCCCCATTCTTAAAATATACAGAGAGAGCGATTATTTAAACACTAGTCCAGTGATGGCGAACTTATGAACCGCGGGTCAGACACTGACCCACGAAGACTTCCTCTCCTCCCACTGTATTTGAAAAAATAATGAGCAAACTATTTGACCCACTCCTCAAAAAGGTTTGCTATCACTGCACTAATCTATTTCTAGCATAATTAATTTTCCGACTTTCTTCTATAAGGAATAGTAACCGATTCTGAAAAATATATGCTCCACATTGAAAGAGGACATGGTATAAATAAAAACCTAATAACAGGAAGCATCTAAAATCAAAAGTTTGAATAATTACGTACTACCGTGAATCGTTCGCGTATGGATGGTTACCTCTAAAGACGAAAAAATAAAGGAAGTACCAAACTTAATTTTCATTAAACGTACTGTTAATTAAATATTATATCAATAGTGTAAGATTTACGAACACCGTTTGCCATTGAATCCATTGAAGACGGGTGCGTGAATTGAGGACGTTCCGTGCGAGACGAATGTCGATATTAAACTGAGATATTTAGTTGACATGTACATAAAACTAGATAAATTTACTACCCAATGACTGATACTGAGAGGCTTTTGGCAAATATTTGTGTTTATAGAACAAGGTCGTGTCGATACGATATCGTCACATTATCACTTATGTAATATGTTGCAATTTGCAACGTTGTTCATTTATTTTGCACTTTGAATATTATCGTTTTCTTATCACCACACTTGTAAGATAATTGTTTGTTTTACCCACAGTACAATCATTATTTTTCTTGTTACTTACAATATTTGTCAAAATTACTTATGCATAAAAGACAAGACATGTACCTAAATGTTAGATCATTGAGGTAATAACGTAATTGGAGACATGTATTTATGAATCTATAAGCAAAGTATTGTTGACTACGAAGAGAGAGTTGCATTGATTTCACGTGAGATGTAACGGATACTAAAATGTATTTTACGCGTGAATTGCCGCCGACATGATTCAGTTCGCATCGGTTGTTTGGCTTTCACGGGGATATCGTATGCAAATGATACATCAAATACGCGTCGAATGGCTAATGATAATTTGGTTATCATCAGAATGCACACACATGCAAACTTATCCATCCATCGGTCGTATTATATAACATTTCAAATCCAACAGAAGTCAAAAACCATTCCATATTTTAAATAAGTTACGTAATTTTGTTTAAATACTGAAATATCATTACAATAATTTAACGCAGAAATATTAATCCAACGGTTGATTATTCAATACTTATAGAATTATAAACTTACTTGGTTATAGAGCTACTATCTTGAATCCCGGATAAAAAAGAGAAATTAAAAAGAATATCAGTCAGCGTGGCAGGGCTATTCTTAAATGTATTAGTTTCCGAACACTAATAGTGTCACCAGTTTTTTATACTTAACACCTTTATAGTAAGCGAATGATTTTTTTTATTTGCTGCATACACGTTTTTTAGGTTGGTACAATATAAATTAAATATGTTCACTGTTGCTATAGTCGATCTGTCAAACTGCAGCGATATCGGTAGTGGACAGGTTTATAAAAAAAACATTTATCATTCTTATAATCATTATCATTCATTAGTATAGCGAGTAAACATTACTTTATATGCAAAGTAATACGATGCATTTGAATGCAATATAGCAATAGTTGGTTTAATTTAGCATATTATACAGTTAACCTTTTGTCACACAAATTGTTTATTTTAACAAGATGTTTAGAAACAAAAAAACACATAAGATGATAGCGTATTTACTAATAACAATAAATTCAGCAACACCAAACATTTATAGCAAACATAAAGCTTCATTAAGATACTAACACATACAAAGTGTAAGAAAAATGTAATTATGAAAGCGAATTATATCCACTTCTTCATAAAAATCCCAGTTTATAATCGACTAACGATAAATATTTAATATTTTGTGTAATTTACTTTAGTAATCAATACCTTTTCTACACAATTTTTATTCAATAATGTTGTTTATTTTTCAAATAACACGGTTTTTATTATTTTTTTACACGATATTTTTATACACAGTTTTTTGCGAGGCGTTTCTTCCATGTAAAAAAATTTTTGTGTACGTATTTTCACATAATTATTATGTGATTTTCAATGGGTGTATGCAAACATCTACGTATGGAATAAATACACATTTTAAAAATTCAAGATAGCAGAAAATCATTAATGATTTTTCTTATTGAAGTTCTTTCACATTTATTCTTCCCAAGTAATTTTTGTAATATATTATATTTATTAAATTGTTTTTCATCCCTTCGCAGAACACGCTTGCCAACTACCCGCATACTCATTTGAGTGCATTTTCATTTAAAGCTGCCGTATTATTTTGTCACATGGCATGATTATGCGGATTTTAGTACACAACGTGAAGTAGAGATTTATTCAACAATAAAGGTAAATGAAATTCGATATCTCATTATAGCGATAATACAGCGAGTATTTAAACGATCTAACTAATAACATTTCAAACCACTTTTTTCTCAAATCGAAATACGTTATATTGCTTTTAATTATGTATAAATAAATAAATCATAATTTTTCAGCCAGTAAAACGTTTTTAAAAAAGAAATATAAATTTTCGGTAACTTTGTGAAAGTTTATTTTTAATATAAACTAAATGTGTTACTCTTCTTGGTGTGTTGCAAATTGTGACAAGTTTTTTGTATTTTTAAGAAGCATCATCCGAAAGATACACGTGTTAAATTTTCTTACAAAACAAGTGGAATAACAAAGTTGTCAAATTTAATGTTAAAATATTTAAGGTTACAAAATTAAGAATGCATTTATCACAAAACAATATCAAAATCCATCTTATTTTTTGATATCGTCATCGATAAGAATATTTGAATGTATCGTAATTATTTCTCAAATTGTATTTTTTTTTTAAAAAAATGGATATTTTTTTTTTAAATAAAAACAATGATTGATAAATTCACGTTATTGAAAAATAAAGCGTCTGTTTTTAAGATGTTTTAAATTTGATAGTGTCAATAAAACCTGCTTGGTTGATTCATTAAAATATTTTTATCGATATTATGTAGAGTAACAAATGATATAAAAATTGTCAATATCTAATACATTGATAACATAAAAATGTTAACATTCATTTATTAAATTCGGATACATATTTTTTTTAACCACGCTCTATAAGTGTGATATTCTATCAAATGCAATGTTATTAACAGAATATTACTTTACAAACTGTAACTGAATCATCATAACAAGAGAGAAAAATTGTCAATTAATGTTCAACTTTAAAAACCTTATGAATAGAAGAACAGTGGTAAACTTCTGCAGACGTCATTGACACTTAAAATTTTACGTTTTGTAATAATATTTTTACTTAATATGGCTGATCTCAATGTATGGCATCTAGCTCTCCAGCGATTGTTTTTATCAATAATTAGTTATATGACTTTTTTTAAATTCCCTGAAACGATTAGCAAAAAAATGTTATTAGAATTTTTCACAAGGTATTTTAATTACATTTTTGTTAATTCAAATTTCTATAAAAAAAAAAATCTAAATAATGGATCATAACAAAATACTTCGAAAATGGTGGGTGGGGCATCACAAACACCCATGTCTTCGAACAGAAGTCGATAAATCGCTGTTCGTACTGGGTTTCGAACCCGTGAGGTTTGGCACGGAAGTCCACAACGCTAACCGCTGCGCCATAAGACCCGATTTTATATTATTATAATAATCAATTGATGTATTGAAGGTTAAAAATCAATTATAAAGTTATTCAATGAATCTTTTATGTTTTTACTAAATTTACTCGTTATTTCCTACTATAAAATCAATAAAACAACACAAAATAAGTTACCAAACAATTGACGAAATATCAAATACCATTTGTTAGTGCAAATCAATTTGTTCCTTATAAAATAATAGGTACCTAGATTCTGAGCGGACCGAAACACCTCTGTTAGTTAACAGCTTATTGATTGCACTTATCTTTAAAATAAATTGTCACAAAAGCGTCGCCAAATCAATCTTTGGTATCAAAGGTAAGTCAATTAATTTTGTTTTGGTACCAAACTACCTGAATTTATGCTGTTTTTTTTTTACTGCAAAAGCTAATCCGGTCCGTATACTAATGTTAAAATAATGCAAAACAGTGTAACACAGAAGAATGGCAATGACTTAAGGCAGCGTTGTTCAACAGAAATCGTTTGATGGGCCAAATAAAATATTACCGGTATATAGTGGGCCGCATAAAAAACAATTTATTAATTAATAATTTCCATGATACTTTCTTTATTTTAAAAACAGGCAAACAATTATCAAAACATTTTATTTACTTAATAATTCATACTATTTGATTTTTTTTATATCGACTGGTAATTTATTCGATGCACACCGCAGTTGATTGGTTAAGTTTTCATCGGCCAGCCTCTTGCGACATTTCGTTTTTACTATTTCCAATTTTGAAAATAACGACTCACAGCGATATCTGTAATGCACATTGCCAGTTTTTTTAATTTTGGAAATTTATCCTCGAGGATATATTTTTGATAAAACTCACGTTTAATTTCTTAAAACATACATTTTAACTCGATGCTAGATTGGAGGTATATCAACTCCATTTGTGACAATAACAAAATGCAAAATATATTTGTAGAAGACTGTAAACTCCAATAGGGCCGCAGAAAATCTTCAACTGGCCACATGCGGCCCGCGGGCCGCGTGTTGGACATTGCTGACTTAAGGTTTATATAAATAAACATTTATTATTGACGGATATTTTGGCATTTTGTTGTCGTCTGAAGATTTAAATGATTTTTATTTTCTTATGTATTATAAACGATATTTAAAGAATATCACAGCAGAAGCTGCATCTTTACGGAATGTGGTATGACTAGTTCATGTCAGGGGAAAAATAAGCAAAAAATAATGCAGAATTATTTTTCTTATAAAAGCTGTAAGTATTAAGTGAGTTACGGTAATAGATTAAAAACAGGTCGTTAATATTGTTTTAAAGAAGAATATTTATGTATTATTTAAGCACCATTAAAATATTGCGCCTGTGTGGCCGAGTGGTCAACTTTGTTGACTTCATTTACGGAGGGCACGGGTTCAAATCCCGGTACGGACAGTTTTATAAATTGTTTTTTCAATCGATTTATGAATTTCTGTTCGAAGGCATGGATGTATGCGATGTCTTGAATTCCCCCCTCTCACCCATCCTACGGGGCGTATCGAGAGCGATTAGTTTACCACTAGTTCTGTCCTAGCTTTATCCTTCTATTCCTACTCCCATTAGAAAAAGGGAGGTTGAGCAACTGAGTAACAAGTAGTTCTCGTAGAAACACTTATGTTGAGATAAACTCCATTAGGAGTCCATATGTTCCACATTGGAGCGGACATGGTTAAAAAAATAAATAAATGTTGATAATGATTTTTCTACAACAACTAGAAATTTATCTCTTCAACGCTTACGCCATTGTTAACTAATTTGGTTAAAAAATAAATGAAATTTGATAATTTTATCAACCTACTTATAGTGTTGGTAATTGTATATGTATTTCACTTCTTAAAGGAGCATCATCACACATAATATCGCAACGTTTACAGATTTTTAAACTTCGCGATGCTTCTTACTCCCGACTTTTTTATAAATACACTAGCCGGTTCCCGGCAAGCGTTGCAATGCCACTCAAAGAAATAAAGTGTGTTTTAATTGTGTTTATTGAAGTGTATGTTTTATTTTTATGTCTGTTTAACGTTTGAAGTTTGCTGCCATGGTACGATACACCCGCCACCTACTGAAAGTTAATTGCACTATAACCGTCGCACAAGTGCAAGCATACGCTGTCAAAATGAAGTGTATGGCAGACATACAAACATTGATTTTTACATATAAGACCTACTGTTAGTTAATTTTACTTTGCCTATAACCTTCCCGAAAGTGCAAGGAAAAAGTTTGTTAAAGTTGTATTGCAATCGGATGAGCGGTGTGGCAACGCATAAAGTACGAAAAAACAAACATTCATTTTTATATATTAGATGAGACGGTTTAATTTTTATTAAACAGAAAAATGTATCTGAAACAAAAATAAGGAATATGCAATACTTTTTTTTTTTGTTGAATTCTGTAATACATCGTGATAGTTTTGATTTGTCAATGCACACAACAGCTGACCGTTAGTTGTTTGTCTAATAGGCAATACCATAGTAACGTGATTAATCTGTATATATTTAAATGCATTATATTTGTCACTTTTAAGGTGTTCACTGTCAATACTTGGTGGAATGGCACTATAATAAAAATAATAAAACATTTTTAGTACTTTTTTCACATAAAATTTATTAGTTCAGGACCGGTTTCGCTCATGATGAGCATTGTCAACTGATAAGAAAAAACAATAAAACAGTGATATTTATACAAAAGTTAAGTGATAAAAACAAGGTATGACAAACAATTGGTATTACAACCTAGCAAAAGAATTGAAGTAAAATACAAGGAAAATAAACTATAAATAAAAGTTGAAGACCACTTAGCAATGAAACTATTATGACAAAAACCAATTAGGTATGAATTATCATTACCAAAGTAAAAACCAACAATTAGTGTATATAATAAATAATCTTAATGTCTGTCTGCATTATATTTGGATAACATTTAAGCAGCAGTAGTGCGACAGCAGAGATTAAAACGAAACCAATAACCCGTTATGGGCTCCAATGAAAAGCTGTTCATTGACTTTTGACTATTGCGTTAGAAAACATTTACGATAAAGGATTTAATTGTGCGGTGGCGAGGTGAAAGAAAATATCCAAGGACCACTGCGGAGTCAATGGACAATGTTTATTACACAGACGCAATACGTTTTCCTTGAAAATATCAATACGTGATCAGATTTCGATTATTTTACGCAATATTGCTATTACATAGGTTTCGGTTGTTCACTTTGCGCTTACCGCGGTTTCAAAAGTAATATTTTGGGTCAAATGTGACGGGCAAGTATTTTTAAATAATCTATTATTATTCGTCAATAATTCAAAATATTTATGTCAGATCTAGGATGCTTTATTCGCATGTCGAATAATATACATAGAAAAGGCACGTTTGCTTTGCGTAATATTTTTTTCTTATGATGAATTTCATGCTCGTATTCAATGAATTGCTACTCAATATGCATGTTGAATATATTGTTGAAACTTATTTGGTTTATTTATTTGCCAATTTGTTCTAAGCTTGACTAAGTTTTTATTCATAACATTGCAAAAGCAATAAACCCACAATTTGTATTTTTTTTATTTAAAAAATGAATTGAGTTGAATGAATTGAAAATAGTTTTTATTTGAGGTTTGTGTATTGTCGGACTGGAGTGCAAATCTCATAGCTCCCACCTTGCTAGAAAATTGATAACAATTTGAAAAAATCACTTAAAATAAAGAAATATTTGCGCAAAATAGCTTTCAGTGGAGTTGCGAGTTCTATCATTTAATAACAACGATATATATAATGGGCAAATTATGTGTTATCATTATCATCAAAATAATGCCAGCTTCATTTCCGTTTCGTCTTTTCCGTTTGAAAAATAATTTTTCATAATTTTACAATAAAAATATGTAGATATTAAATAACAAGAAAGTCGTGTATCTTTAATGATGAAGATAATTATTTATTCTAGTGAAATTATAAATATCATTATCTTTATTTCTCATGGTGATTCCCAATGAAGATTTGGCATTCCTTCATCTTTATTTGTCACTTTAATGGTATTCACTGTCAACTCTTGTTGTAAAAGCATTTAGAATGTGTGGATAAACTATATTTTCTAACTTCAAAATATTTGTTTTAAATCAGGAATTAGGATCAGGATCTTAAATTAAGTCGTATATACCAGTGTTTCCCAACTTTTTTCATGCCGCGGACCCCTATATCTGAAAACAATAATCTGCGGACCCCCGAAAAAATAATTCTCATGTTCATATTTTATCACAAAGAATGTTGAAAAAATGAAAATTTTCGACCTGCAGACCCCAGGTTGGGAAGCGCTGGTATATACCATACATCACGGAATATACTAACTTATTTACATTCTTGGTGGAACCGCATTGTACTCGCAACTTTTTGTAACTAGTTTTGTGACACTAATTGATTTTACTTGCATTGAGTGACACCAGTCTTTGTTGAAAAGATTTTCCGTGATACATTTGGTTCTCACTGTATAATAATCCTCGAAATCTCGTGTTGAAAGGATTGCGTGTGTGTGTGTGTGTATTAGATTCGATCGTGTCCAAATAGTAATCCTCCAACAATCTCTACACATGCAATATGTATGACTGGGCAATCACTTTAAGCCTAACGGTATTCTCCAATATTGCTGGACGATCATCTAACTTTACGACGCCAATCATAAAAATGCTATCGCTCCTTGGCAAGTCGATAAAGCTATATCGAATCCAATAAGAAAGCTCGACGCTTGATGCAGGCAGGTTTAAAAAGCTTTAGCTACCACCGTAGATCCATACAATAAACACAATTTTATTTTTCGATATCCGGTGGAAGCTTTGAACGTGTAAATGCCGCTCACAGTAAATCAGCTTAGAAAACTTTGAGCGTATAAAATGTATTTTATGTTCTTGTTATGTGACTTTATCGTTTGAAACACATTTGAAGAAACAAGTAATATAAAATAAATATTTATCGCCGTCGTAGCTTTTATATAATGTGTTTTTTGGGTTTATTAAATAAATATAACTTAGGATTTTATGGATACTGAGGGAGTATTACAGTGAACGTTTTTTTTGTAAATAAGAGTTTTTATTTTATTTCGATATTTTTTATCAGCCGTGTATTTTTGATCAATGTTTTTACATTAATAAATAAAACACCCTTTTGAACTTTTAGAACTGATTTCACTTATCAATAACAATTTTAACTCTTAAAGTTATACCTTTTTTTCAAATCCATATCCGCTTCAAATGACTCTCTCCTATCTCGATTATTTTAGGATTCGAAACGAGTGAGGAAATTTTTAAATATCACAAACACCCATGTCTTCGAGTAGGAATCCATAAATCATTTGAAAAAATGCTGTTTGTACTGGGACTGGAAACTGTGAGGTCAGTCAATGGAACCATTGACGTTGACCGTTTTGCCACGGACAAATTTGATAGTTTACTATATCTTATACATGGCTATTAATACAAAACCAGGTGAGATTAGGTACTGCATGTATTTCTACAATAGCCAGTTAAAGCTTTAAGCTGCTGACAATTATTTTTTTCATCTTGTTCTTTTTCTACAATTCTACGTAAAATAATATTAAGAAGAAAATATTCACTTTACTATTTAATTATATTTAACCTTATATATTTAGTCTTATTTTTTACAGCTTTCATTAGCTTAGATTTCTAAGCACTTCCAAAATACAGATTGTTTTAATCTCTTCATAAGCTTCAAGCCCTTCGCATGACTTACTGTGTATACTAAATATATACAGACACACTCCAAGCTCACTCAGCTCACTCAGTTAGTGTGAAAATTCTACAAAGTTATCCATGAAAATATTGTTCTCATTTATTATGTTTTATTTATTTTTTGCTTCATATATTATAAATAGTGGGCTTACTTTTAATTTACATAAATAAAGGTCATTCGATTTAATTCAAAACACAAGAAAACAGTCATAATAAAATTAACACGTGCCTTAAAATTAATATAACCTATGAATGACGGCACGATCGCCAAATAAATGGTTATGAGTTCGATACGTTTTTTTATAAAATATCATAACCATAATAATCTTGTATCGGCATTTTATTATTATATTTAACCTTATTTTTTACACCTCTTACAATTATATTATGATACCAGATAAGTACATTATTATATTTAAACATGTAGAATTGTATTCAATTGCCTTTTCCATTATATAGCCCAAACAATAAAATTTAATTGCTTTGTTAAAGTACATGTTAGAATGTAAGCATATGCTTTTATTTTACCTGCCTATTTTAAGAAAAAATATAAAACATTTACTATTGAAGAATTATTTATATTTTAGTGTATATAAATATTATTATAAGAGACAAATAAATTTATCATTTTAATGCTAGTTCTGAGTGGTAACTGCTCATTCCTTATAATATAGTATGTATATATGTATTTGTCTTGATTCATCTGTATCTCTTTAACACAATACACAACACTGGACTGGCGCACAATTTTCAATGGGTATATTGAAGAAGAAAGGAGGAGTAGTAACATAAAGTTTGGAAACTACAGATCGTATATAGTAAAATTATATGCAGCAATATTTCTAGGACATGACTAGTGGTTAGCTAATCGATTTAATTACGCCCCGTTTTTAAGATATGATGTGTGAGAGAGGTAATTCAAGACATCACATACATCCACGCCTTCGAACAGAAATCCATAAATCGATTGAAAAATCAATCTATGAGAACTGGCCGTACTGGGAATCTAACCCGTGACCTCCGTGTTCTAATTCTACTATATTGACACTCGACCACGCACCCAGCACCATACTTTTTAAACTTACTAAGAGACTTCCACACTATTTTTTAATTCATTTTGAGCCACGATCCCAATTTGGGTGAAACAATCTTTGAATTAAATGAGAAATACAAATTAAAATTGTATTTATTTTCATAATACATAATACAGTATTAATACCGAAATTCGATGTGATCAATATTCTCCGTGATTGACAACAGCCTGCCAAGCAGTGTTTCCAGGTCGTGTTTCAGTATTCACTTCGTCTGGCATTGAAATAAAGTACTCTTACCACGCTAATACTTATGTAATTTAGTATTTTGTTGTCAGTTTAAGAATCATTATTTCGCTGTATTTTCAGAAAAAACAATTTTCACGACCCACTGAATATGACAATCGATCCACCCACAGATCTAATTTCATCAGCCTACCCGAACGAAAGAATACATTTTGTTTCTCATAATAAATCATTGTATTTAAGCTTAGTTATTATTTACTTTAGTATTTTAAGAATAACAGAAAAAAAATGTTTGTCAATGAAATGTTTAAATTTTCACAATTTTCAGTTAGTTTTCCAAGTACAACAATTTGATGATATTAATAAAATGTTGTTATATTAGAGCCATATCAATTTTGAGCTTGACGGTTTTCAAAGTAGGTAAGGTATGCATTCGGATTTACCCCATCAAATGCACAACAAGGGTGAGTTGTCAGTAATTTGGTTTAATTTAATTTACATACAAAGCGGTCCAACAAATCAAATATCTTGATTCCCAATGCCTTAATACTCACTGATAAATCAAAGGTATCCCTTTATATAACATCAGTTCATTGCTTTAGGCATTTAAACTATTTATCTCCACTCATCTCCGTTGCTTAATGTAAGTCGATTAAGTGTGTAACTCTTTGATAAACAACTATTTATTCTGGCACGCTATTGAAGAGTTGTGATAGTCAATTAAATTATGCATAGCGTTACATGATAATTAAATCGTATACCATAAGCGATTTATAATCTTAAGTATTTACACCCGTGCTTTCAGATACAAATTAAAAAAATAGTTGAAAAATAAATCAATGAAATTGTCCATATGAAGCTTAAACCCTTGACAATTAAATCAAGTATGTTGTGCGAAAAACATAAAGCTTGCCACTCAACATCAGCGATCGACAATAATTTATTTATTAAATACATTTTCGATCTTTTTGTATGTTAATAAACGTTTAATATCTGACCACAGTCAATAAAGATAATAAACACGAAATAATATTGAATATTAAAGAAATCAAAATAAGTATTATGCAATAATAACATATGCTGTAGTTTTAGCATTCAGATATTTGGTACTAGAATAAATATTATTCTGTTTTAACAAGTTGTTCAAGTATTTTAAAATCTGATGGATGTACAAATAAAATCAATATTTACAATTATTTGTAGTATCATTTTAGAAACTGATCAATTTCTTTGTGAGAAAAAAATTGACACTTATAATTAACACACAGTGGATTATTATGGTAAAGGTAGAATTGTGTCCGAAAAAAATTCTGTTTCGTACGGTGCTTCTTTTTATCGATGCATATTCATTTAAACAGTAAAAAAGGTTATATGCTCAAGTTAAAATAACAATTACTACGCGCTAAAAATAGTAGAAATAAATAATTACTTATATGCAAGAAACATTATATCATACAATAAAATAAACTGTAGTTGTTAACAAAGTAAAGCGAGGAAACAAATGTCCACCTGCCCGGACTAGTGGACTTTAACTGTGGATTCAACTCTATTCCGCAATGTAGACTCTATGGTGGGTACAAACCAGGGTGTCCAATCCCGGAATCCTGATCAATTTAGCGAATTTTTAATCCCGGGATCGTCTTAATACTAACCTGAGATTTCGGGATATACAACCACTATAACACGTAAAAAGTCAAATTGAAAATTTATATTCTTCCCAACTTACTATCATATATTTTAATAATAAAACATTTTTCGACAGTCTATCTAAGGTTTTTAATGTACATACATATAAATAAATAAATTGTGATCTTACTCCTTCTAATATTTTGCATCAGTCGTAGACATGAACACGCAGTTTTATTTCATATGTTATTTTACAAAATTCAGTTGCTTATCATTTTGTTATGGCTAGAAAAGAAATTTTTCAATTTTTATTTGAGATCTTGGATACTGCTGTTTTTAATACATATTCTGTATAAATTTATCTCCAAGAACTGAAATTAAAGTATGAAAAATTCTGCCGCCACGGTTGTAAGCTGTAATGCTAGTTATTTTTGTATTCATATTAATGGAAGCCGATAAAATTAAGTTTTGGTAAATGATTTTTCCCGGGATTGTCAGATTGTTAATTCCGAAATTCCGGGATCACAAAAAGGGTTTGAAATTGGATGCCCTAGTTTAGTACATACTTAATCTTTATTCTTATTTCCTGCATGTTAGCAAGCTAAGTAATGACTATCTTAAAGATTTTGTTAGTTGAAAGCTTTGTATGTATAGTGAAAACAATTTAGAAAACCGCAGAGATTGGTTCATTAAAAAAGTTCAATCTTACAAGAAAAAATTACATAATCAAATATTTTTGTTAATTAATATGTATAGTTTAATTTCAACAGCTGTTATAATAGTGATTTGCCTATTTAATAAATTGTAATTAACCAAGATATTTTATTAATTTATATTGTTTTTTTTTTATTTTTATCATTGCTTACATTAGATAAGAATTTTTATGTTTCGTTAACATCAAATAAACTGATTCAATTTAAGCATCGTTTCAATAAATTTTATTTTGTAATACAATATCTTTAGTATGGGTTAAGTACACGAAAAAACGCGGCAGAAAAAAGATGTGTAGTTAAGTAATAACTGAGATGATTTGGAAATTTCGTATAAGATGCAACTTTAACACGATGTCGCTCAGACGTAAGCCTGAAGTCTTGTTTAGTAAGTTGCACTGGACAACATAATAAATAATATTATGCAAGTATTTTTTTTAATATAATATTATACGCAATGACATAAGCAGATTTTGATTGAAATCTCGAATATGCAAGAGCTTTCTACACTTACAATAGTGTTTTTTTTTTATAATACGATTGCGTCGAAAATGATGATTGATCACACACGAAATTGAAAAAGGCAAAAGTGTAGAAGCATAAAATACAAATTCAATTATCTATCTACATTTTATTTGATAAAAAAAATCAGATATAGCATATACCACTAAAATTGATCAGTCTGCACGATACAGTAATTGATTGCCCGATGTTTTTTGAAAAGTTAACCAACTGTCAATGAACACTATTAATCCAAATCCGAATGGAATTTTTTTGAAATATCTGTGTATTCGAATTGAGGTTATTCTTTTTTTATTGATAACTCCAAAAAGTTATCGTTTCATGGCCGGAGTTTTCATATAATGCGCACCCACAAATACACTTAATAATCACGGTGAAGGTTATATAGGGTCACTCTGAAATAGAAAGGAGATTTTTTTGCAAAGGTAATAAAAAAAATATTGTGGTTAACTTTGCGATACTTCAATTACAACTATTATAATAGAAAACTTTTCGCTACATAGAAAGCTAATATAATATAAACGAAACATGTAATGGGTACGATTATGAACAGTGAAATTGTTCGAAACTTAGCATTGTTATTATTTAATTATTTTGATGTCTGGCATTTCACGTAAAGACAGGTGTTCAAATTGATTACTTTATAGAATAGTACATATTATAAATATTTTTTTATATTACACCACTATAATCATCTCTGTTTTTTTTTCTTATTGTCATTATTATGTAACGTATTATTTTTTTATTAATTACTTGCTGACAATCATTTCATTATACATTTACTTTTTTTAGATAATCTTTGCTAATTATCACCACATTATTATATTTAAAAAATGATTTCTACATTCTCATATTAATAACGTTTGTTATTCTTCTAGTTGTCCAACCAACTGTGAAAAGTGTTTTCAGACTTAGTCTGTAGTAGGTTCATTCATTTTAAAAGTGTTAAAATAGTTAAGTCATCTAATAAGGAAGTAAGTCTGAAAAAATCTTTAATGAAAGGATACACGTGTCTTAATTAGCTGAACAGTTAGTGGAATAAGAGAGTTACACATTTTCACGTTGTATAAAAAATAATCATTATTATCAACAGTTTTTGGTTGTGCGATTAATCGACTTTCTATTCAAATTTCTCAGTATGTTGTGTTTATTGTAAACTTATGTTGTTCTAACAACTTATTTAATAATTTCAATCTTTTTTTATTGTCGTAAAACCATATTTAAGGTTGCTCATAATCACATCGAAAAAAAAAATATCGGACACTATTTTCTCATAATCTACAATTGCTTTGTGTATTATTGTGATTTATTTCCTTCAACAAGAGGCCATTTTAATTTTAAAAAGCAATAATAAAAGCAAACACTTTTTATTATACAGTAAAAGACTAAAAATAAGATATCTATAAAGAATTTTTAAATTCATTTCTTAATCATCAAAACGGCATATTTCCCGGTTGATTTGATGGTAATCTTTTTTAGTAAAAACAAAAATGCAATCTTAATAAAAAAATCAACCACGCAATGTTGTCAAAAAAACTCATAAGATAAGTGATGCGTGACACAGAATTATTGTGGTATTCTCTAAATGAGACATTTTTTTTAAATAATACATAATACTAATACTGTCATTTACTATAACCTTTTAAAGACCTCAAAAGAATAACATAAGATTTTTTTTACATGTAATTTTTTAACCCATGTCCACTCCCAATGTGGAGCATATGACCTCCTAATGGAGGTATCTCAACAGAAGTTTTTTTTACGAGAACTGTTTGTTACTCAGTCGCTCAAACGTAGTTTGAAACGAGTAGTAGGGAAAGAAGAATAAGGCTAGAACAGGACTAGTAGTTGGCTAATCGCTATTGCTACACCCAGTTATTAAATGATTAGAAGAATGGGAGGAGAGGAAATGACGTGAATTGACATCATAAACACCTAGTCTTTGATCATAACTTTGAATTGAATAATTCTCAAATTCACTGTGATCTAACCAGGAATCGAACTGAGACCTGCGTGATCGGTAGATCAAGCTCTAACCAACTGGGCCACAGCAGGCGACACTTACAATATGTTTACTGTTTTAAACCTTATGATTGTTTTGTATTTAATTTTATGATGGAACATATGAATACTCAAACGGACAATACAAATGGCTTTGTTATGATTAAATGGCGTTATATTTATTTGAGAACGTTTGAAGTTAAATATATCTAACCACCCCAAATAATTTCAGATCAAGTGCGTGTGCTATGAGTCATGATTAACCAATTTAATTAATTACTTTACTCGACTAGATAGCAATACAGCTTGACTGCCAAGAATTCTCCTCTCTTGGTATCCTTTGCACTCATCAATCATTGACAAAAATCCTAAATTGATTTACAGGTTAAACATGTATATGTTTTTAATAGGTGATACAAAATAACCCTTCATCTGAGGGTTGGTGGATTAATGGCGAACATGACTGTATTGACGACTGGCTCAGCATGTACTCGTAAACGTGGATCCACCGGTCGTTTACGAGAATATAGCGTCTAGTCTAGACTCTCCATAAAACATTTTGCCTCCGGTCTGAAAAGCTGCAGCGAAACCTTCATTGAACAGGGTGGTTTCACTCACTTAAATATTTATATCAATAACTTGAAAATATAAACAATTCTAATCACTATTTTTTTTTTGATACTCAAAACCTACAATAATAGACGCGCCAATTAGTTTTTTAAGCACATGATATCAATTCAGTGAGAATATTTATATTCATCTCGAGGAGAAGTAAACTTTATAAAATACCCAAAAACCAGACTGAAAAAAAATGCCGAGACTCGAACCCAGAATTCATCTTTAATGTATAGTTTTTTTCAGTTACAAACCATTATCTAGATTTTTTAAATTTCTATTTAAGTGCAAATAGTTGGTTAACGCATAATAAACTCATTAAAACGGTCAAAACAATGTTGATATAAGATAGCTCTTTAGTATTTCTATTCCTGAGCGAAACTGGTCCTAATCACATTAAATAAAAGTGGACTTGACTAGTACTAATGAGTATTTTTCAAAAATATAATACCTTCCTACCAAGTATTGACAGTGAACACCCTAAAAGTGAATATACCTCTTGTGGGTGCAAAGAATTTCTTAACATTACTTGAAACCTTTTAGGGTGTTCACTGTCAATAATACTCGGTGAAAAGGTATTTATTTGGAAAAAACACAATATTCCTTTGTACTTTATAAATAATGTGAAAATAAAGTATAAAGGAAAAAAAAATTTTCTTAGTTAATTGAAACCTTTTAAAAACATATAACACTAAAAAGGTAACGAGAATATTTATATACATAGGTATTCAAATGTCACTGATATCTTTAAATTTTATAATACATACATTAAAAACAATCTGTATTCATTGATATACCTGATGCACTTCTACTCCACCATTTTCATGTTAAGAGTACTTATCTTATATTGCTTTCAGCTTATGCGTTTGTACATGTAAATTTTCTGGGACCATTTCACCAAATAAACCATCGCATATTATATTAACCCACCGCATTGAGTCTATACCAACTTAATCGGGGATAAATTTCGTTCACATGACCAATCATGCCAATGTATTTGAAAAACAGTACTTTTGTACTTTTGTAGTATTCACTGATGTAGTGTGGTATTTATTTGGAAAATTGAGAATAAAATAAAAAGAGACTGATGAAGTAACTGTTTTCTTTTCATTTCAAATGTATTTTATTTTTATGACGTTATGAAAATTTTATAATATTTTTATATATATATGCCTGCATTACCCATTCGTCAACACATACATTAATAAAATTTGAATTGCGTAATATACCAACTTGCATTCTTCATTATGTTTATGTTTATTAAGCAAATATTTTTTAAAACTTGAAAACTAGCTCAAATAGAAAAATCTATAAACATACCCACTATATTTGAGTTGTAGCCAATTTATCCTGTCTTCAATAATTTCATTTGAACTTATATATATATATATGATTTCCATCAAATCATCTTAAGTCAGCCAAGCATGCAATGTCAACACTATGGACTTGGAATATGATGATTGGAATACACATCATTAAATATATATTTTTTTACATGTTTTAAGCCGCACATTTTTCACGACTCCGACTCCACAGCCCTGGGTGAAACATATATCAATAACCAAATAAGTAATTCATGTGTTATATCAAAATGAACTTCCAAATATATTGCTCAGCGTTACAGATTATTAAATTAAAAATTGGTTACTCAATGACATTTCTGAGTCGCACGACATTCAATATTTTTGTTGAAAGCTCAGTTAAAACGTTAAATTCAGTTTCAACGTTATTGTTTAAAATGGAAAATGTATAAAATAGTAAAAATCATGTCTTATAAATTTTGAAAACAAAATTTTGACAACATAATAAGACTCACGTCAGGCAGGCAAAGATAATTCTAATTTTGGATCGCAATGTAAAAAGTTTTTAGCGTTTTGCTCTTTTTGAAGTGCTTTCATCATTTCAGAGAGGTGCTGTAATTGTCCGTCAATCTTCATCTAGCCTCAGTAATGAGAAAAGGGAACTTGTGTAAAAGTTTTCTTTAAATAAATCCTTCCACGCTTTTTCTTTGTGAGGCTTCATCATTATTTTCGGCTTAAATATTGAATTACCAAAGTTTGGTTATTAAATATTCAATACTTTTTTTTTCTTCAACTTTTAATGCGATTTTTGCAACATGAAAAAAATCGATGAATTCCACAAAGCTCTAGCAGTGTTATGTTTTTATCATAGTTGTATAAAAAGTGTATTAATTATCTAAGTCTAGTAATAGTGGCATCGGAAAACGGACAACGGACCAAGCATCGCCTGTGAAGTAAATGGTTATGGAAAAACGTTCAAACTAGCTGGAAACATGCTGTGTATATTTTCAAAAAGAAAATTCCTTCACTCATCTTCCAACCCGTGAAAGTCCAGTAATATTCATAGCGACTGTGGAAAGGGAAAAGGACGTAACTCACACATAGCAAATTTACAGGAGGCACAAAAAACGTATTTTGATGATTTTGGGCCATAATGCACGGAGATTTGTAAACTGGTGCTTAATTGACATAATCTAATATTAATTAAAGAAATTGTACAGGAAAAACTTTTTTTTCAGTCTTTTTTCTTGGTTTCAATTTTCATAAGCTCATCTTTTTTCAAACTTAAAAGCTAAATTAAGATACGAATTCGACATTTGCAGCTTACATCCTTTTGATAGAACGTGTATCAAGTTTGATACATTGTGATTATCGAAAAAAAGCTGGTTTGAAAAAACTGTCGGTTACGTCCTTTTTCCTTCCACAGTCGATATAGTGTAGAAGCAAAGGATGCTGGCATATCATGGGAATAATCAAAGTCTCAAATGCAAGGTGCTTTGTGGTGGCCGTATGTATCACATAGGGAGCGGATGTATAAATAAAAAATGCCATATTTTTCCAATAATATTATTTCAAATTAAAAAGTTAGTATTTTTTTCAAGTGAATTATTTTCAACTGAACGATGCAATGAGTAAACTCAGTCGTGATCATTTCATGAAATCAGTAAGAAAAGTGTCTTTTTTTAGAAATATTATACCTTTATACCAATAATAAATGGAGTGTCCTAATAGTGTTAACTACCTACTAAATTTCAATGACAATTGATGACTGCTAGCGAGTGTTATGGGTTCTCTATTATTGTTTATTTCATCTGGCCCTGACTTCTTACATGTGATATGATTGATTATATTTTTAACTATCACCTTGCATTTTTAAAGTGTTAACATATAACATTAAAAAACATTGTTTAACTGTACATAATAATTCTCTTTACATACAAACGTATACATTTTATTTGTCTTTATATGCCAATAGTATGCATCAGTTGAGTTTTAGATAAGCCTATAATAAAGATATTATTTGTTTATCCATAAAAAAAGCTGTTTTGTAGCCGTTTAACAGAATGTTTGATAAAACAAACGTCTAATTTAAGCGTTATTTTTTTAAAAATTACATATGATTTATCATGGATAAGTTGTATAGATAAATATATTGAGTTTATATTTTCAATAGATTTACCCTAACTCTTCAGATAACATCCTAATATGTCACATAGAGTTATTGATTTTTATTTAGTATTTTTTGTATCACATTCATGTGTGTCGGTGACGTTTTCACTTTTCTTTTTCGAACAAGTCATTTTCAACAAGCTTTTTCTATATTTAATATCACTGAAATTTGCGGCTCTGTGACTGACTTACAACTCGGTCTCAATATGGACGTAATATTGAAATAATCAATTATTTGAATGTACGGTCCATATTAGTGTCATGCATATATTAAAGTAAAATTAATTTTACTGAAACATAATTATTACTATAATAAAAAAACAACTTTACGTTTCAAAATATTCATTTTACTCATTAAGTCGTTGTTAACAAAGCAGTGCTTAAACTTATTTTAATGGTGGTATATAATTAAATACATATTTCAATATTGAATTATTTATCATAATAAAGATTCTAATCATTGGCATTGTATGTTTTTTATTTACAAGGTGAAAACCAATTACTTACTTTTAAGTGCTTACTAGACATTGATATATTTTTAATAATATGTTATTATCTCTTATCAAAAGTCAATGCTAAACTAACACCTTAGAATTACATATAATATGCATTGTGTAGCAAATAATAATGAAGCTAGAAAATATTGATATGCAGTTAAAATTAAGTGCTGACTTTCTTATCTTTACACTTGTTTGTGAATCTATTATACCTTACACAGAGTCAATTGCATTTAATATACCTGAAATTTAACATGCATTTGATAACAAAATAAAGCCAATTAATATTTAATTGCTTGGAATTGCGAACAATAAAACATTAAAAGGCTTAGAACATGACAGAAAACCTATTTATTGCTTTAAGGTTTTATGTTGATCAATTTTTTAAAGTATACATATGGCATTAAATGACTTTGTTGATTTTTTTTAGTCCTAATGGAGGTATATCAACGAAAGTTTTTCTACGAGAACTGCTTCTTACTCAGTTACTCAGCCATTATTTTCCAAAGAGATTATCGATAGGAGGATAGGTGCTAGGAGATGACTAGTGATAAAAAAATTAGGATTAGAAAGGTGGAAAGGAATTTTTGAACATAACAAACACCCAGGACTTCGAACATAAATTGAATAATCGACTGAAACAATGCTGTTCAAACTGGGAATTGAGCACGTGAAATCCGTCGCGGAAGCCAATGATTTTGACTTTTTGATAATTTTAATATTTTTAACTTAAGTATATTAAAAAACTACTTTATGTGTAATATAATAACAAAAAGTTTGCAATGTAAAGCTTAGTATGTAATAAGGGTATGTCGAATTAGTTGAATGTTTGATTTTAATACATTTGCATGAATATTTTGTTTTTAGAAACCTTAAAATTCAACGGTTTTATAGCTTAAAATACTAAGATAAAATCTATTAAGCTACTTTAGTTGTGATAAACTATTTTTATATGATACCATTTTCGTTCAAATTACTAATATATTTGTTCTTTTAGTTTAAACGGCACAAATTAATAAAAACCATAATCCTTTGTACTTCATTCCACTTTATTTAATATGTCAGGACCGGTTTCGCTCATTGCGAGCATTGTCAACTGATAAGAAATATAATTTAACAGTGATATTTATACAAAATTGAAAAGTTATACACAACAGTTGGCATTGAAAAGAAATTGCCAATTACATTAAAGTGATTCTAAAATAACACAAAATTAAAATGTTCAACACATCTAACATATAATTAAAAAGTCATCCCAGATTCATAAATTCAGAATGCGATTAAAAGTAATTACAAACATAATTAAAATTTGGGAAATTTTTGACAAAGTGATAAAATGCTACATTAATAAAGTGAATATGCTTAATGATATGAATATGCTTAATGATAGTTTTATGTTTTCCCCGCTTCCAAGTAGTTGTTGTGTTCATTCATCACTTAAACAAAATCGACAGCCAGGAAGAAACAAATTTTTCAAAGACCATATCAATTCTAACAAAAGAAATCTATATTTATTTATTTTTTTAATTTATATAAAAAAGAATAGTTAACAAGGGCTAATGCAATGGATAAAGTAACGGGGAACTAGCAAAAATTATTAATATAATGCCTTTCCACCAAGTATTGACAGTGAACACCCTAAAAGGGCACAAATTAAGTTAACATTTGTGCTAAACATGATCATCGTATTTGGATCGTATTATCCCAGTACAATGTTTCTAAGGTTGTCTGTTGATTTCGATGATTCTTGATTTTACACAAATCTTTCATTTTCAGCAGCATTCTATAATGATGAAATTCTCTGGCTGTCAAAAGAGACAAGCGAGATTCGTATAAGAACTCGTTATGTTTGTGAGGCGTCCGCAGTTCATGCCCTAGGCCTAACCGATTCCATGACCTTATTTTTAAACATTGATTTAAACTTGTCTGCGTAGTCTGTTAACTTCCTAGTGACCTAAAAAATGATTTATTCTGATTGCACTAAAACCCTTTATATTGTACACTTACCAATTTAATTTAAATATAATATTAGTTTTTTATTAAAAGAACTTTTATGAACATTGACGATATGTGCTTAGAAAGACATCGAGTATGAAAAGTTTGCATGTCAAGGCATCTCAACAAAGGCTCTTTGAAAAATAAGACATATTGCACTTGTGTCCAATGGACCGAAATAATCCGAAGACAATGGTTTGCCTCGGGTGAAATTGGGTATATAAATTCTCTTGCAAGTCTTTTGAAGATTCAACGATAAAATAACCGATTTTCCTTTCAAGCCTGCAGTATTTGTAAATGCATTTATTGACTAGTGGACATTTTTACAATAAATGTTACGAAAGATACAAAGCACATATCAGTAAACTATTTGAACAGCATACACGTTCCAAATAAATTAAATGAGTTTCTAAGGTTAGTAAATTAAAATTATACTAAATATTGAATAATATAACTCACTTGGCCGAGTGGCAATGGTCTATGATTTCCGTAGCTTAATTTTTGTAGTCTAGCGTCCAATTCCCCGCAATTACATTCAGTAATATAGTTGAGTTAATTAGTTTTATTTATATGTTAGTCAATTGATAATCTTGTCTCCAAATGCATATCTATGCATAAATATATACCTAGGTATAAATTTAAATCTCTCTTTAAGTTAAAATATCTATTATACTTTATGATTATGTTAATTATATAATATATAATTAAGGATCATCCAGGTTTCGTCGGTTTTTAAAAACCGGTTTGGAAAACGACGATTTTTTCAATTTGGTAATCCGGCTACAAATTTAATTAATATTAACTTTTTTATAATTCAATTAAAAAAATGATATTTTGAAGTGAAACGTCGTTATGTTTATAAATAAAATATGTAGTTGATTGATAGTGAGTATTATTAGGTTTATTGAAAAATATTTTTTTTTTATATTTCCTGGCGAGGCATACCAAACATTGTTGTAAATTGATTTTTTTGTAACCGCACTTAAATATACTAAATAAACATAGTTAAAAAAACGTTTTTTTCTTTTATTTATTCGAAAAATTCTGTTTTTTTGTCAAACATCTAAAACCGGCTAAAACTCAAGCTAAAGGTTTTTGGAAACATTGCAATTTGAAAACCAGTTTTTTTCAAAAGTTGGTTTATTAAATGTCCTTATTATAAATGTTGTTTATGTATTTTTTCTTTCTCCGTAAGTTCGACTCCACTGATCTTTTAAAATACAATTTTATATGAAAGAAACTCATCACATAAAATAAATCTAAAAGACAAATAGGAAAATCGAATTACAAACATTGCAGTATTATAGTCATCCAGAATGTACTATCAGATGAAGTCAATGTTGCTTAACTCAGGATAATCTTTTTACAAGGAGCAAGCATGTCATCTAGTATCTGAATCCGTTTTACTTAGAGAGAAACTGAATTCCACTTTCTGCATCGTCTGTTGAATAAAACAATGCGACAAGCCTTATTTTGCCGCATAATTCAACGACTTTAAAGACCACATATATTTTTTAAAGATATTCAGGATTTTTAAAAAAATGGATAGTGTCAAAAGAGAATGAATATACCATATAATAAATTAATGTCAGAGGTATGATTTTGAAGGCATTTTAATATCCGAGTTTATGAAAGGAATTTTCACTTGATTTTACTCGAAATCTTTATGTCACCTAAATCCATTATTTTAATTCAATCATCGGGTTAGTGTTTTTGTAAAAAATTAAAACATCGATCAAGTGTTTAACTCTTATTATTATTCACAATTAAAATAACAAACCCAAAGATTTCTTAATTAGCTAGACTAGTAGGAGTGAAATTTTTAATAACTAAATCAGAAAAATTAATAGAATCAATATATTTTTTTAACATTCTAAATATTTATGAAAAAAACCCAATGTTTCTTTCACCATAAAAGATTTTATTTGTTCACAGTTATAACATAAACAATGATGAATTCATATAAATCGAGTTATTTGTTAAAGTGTATTTTTATGCAGTTTTAAGATATACTTTGGCAGAACTCTTTTACTATAACATCTGACGAGTGTGTGATGCCAAAAAAGATATTAACCAAACATAAGAAATGATAAACTCAATACGTACAGTAGTTATTACTCGGTTGAATTGACATTTACTTGGTAGAACTTCATTGTAATAATTTTAGTACCTCAAATATTATTTTATAATAATATGTAGTTGATATATGTTTCGGCTTGCGCTCTCATCACAATTATTGTGCATTTGTATAAGTAAAATAGTTTTGATATTTTTGCTCTCTTATTAGTTATTACTGTTTTGAAATCGTGCATCGGTTTCCAGTTGTATCAAATGATTTAAACATGGAGAGTTTAAAATACAAGACGACCGTCAAATGAAAATTATTGGGGATATCAAAATTCAACGCATACCGAATGGCGTTTTGATTTTTTACGTTGGCCTTCGTCAGGTAAAAGTTTCCCGGAGACTGCAATCGATAATTATCTTTGATATTATCTGGAGTTAAAATTTATAAGCTCGATTGTTATCTAAAATTATTATGAACTGAAATATCAGCTCGTGTAGTTAAAAATGTTAATTTTTATTATCAAATCCAGGTCACTGTACTCTGAATGCGTTTTAAAAGTTTAAGACAAGTCGTCACGTATCATAATAATGTACGAATCAATTCTGACAGGTCGTAAAAAAATTTAAACCATTAATTTTTAATCCTGTTACGAGTTGACCTGACATTGTAAAGCGTAGTGGTCAGTCCGTTCTTGTTCTCGTGGTCAATATCGATTGACAAATTCCGCCTACAGCGAATACTAAAGTAGATTAAGTTCAACAATTTACCAGCAGATACCGGTAACCAGAACGGTAATAATATGTAACAAGTAGCTAAAACGATTTTTGCTTAAACAATAATAAGTGGTCAACGCGAAATTACACTGTCAGTGTTTCAAAACACAACAGACGATAATGCATAAGTCGATAACGAACAAGCGTGAAAGAATTTTGCATACCTAGTTTAAAACAATTTTCAGTTACGAAATCAAGCAAATTATGTTCGCCTAAAATAGTGCAGTATCGTAAAATTGTACCGCAAGCAGATATTGAAAATGGTTTTATACCAAATAATAACTGGTTGCAATTCAAAGACAGATTAAGTGTTCGTTAGTCTTGGTTTTTAATCGTGTAAACAGTATAATAAACTATTAATTCTACTGTATCTGCATTGGTTGATTGAAGTTGGTTACTATTGCAATAGTGGTTTTTTTTAGTGCCAAGTATACCTTCTTCGGATAATACAATAAAAAATACTAATATTGCACTAAATTTGATTGTATATATTATTATGTTTTATCAAGTTTTTCACCCATAATTGAATGATTACTACTGAAAAATTCACCAATTGAAAACGGTATTGAAGATATCGTCGACAAAGCACAGATTTTTTTATATGCTACTCTTCATCGATTTTATTATTTATTTCTGTATAGAAACATACATCATTCAATTGATAATATAATGTACCCGCATAGCGTTATTCATTTAATATGGTCCAGTAAAGCAGAATTTTTTTTAATTTTCTGTGTATTTATAAACAATTTCCTAATGATATGTTGTAAATACTTGAATTTTTGGTAGACTTTTCGCATTTTTTACATGCTTAACATTAACTTCTTTATAAGCTTATAACATTAGATGTCGATATAGGTATTACACTTGGAAGTGAGTGAATTCTGACGAATACTGTATTTTGTCGGAACTTACTCAGTTGACTTCCTTGCCAATTTCAAATTTTTAAATAGTTTTTTTACTATTTATTTTTAAGTATTCTGTTATATCTACATTGAAAAATTAATAATATAATGAATTATATATATTTATGATGTTCATGTAAATAAATAAATAATTATAACATTTTGAGAGGATTTGCGCTGGGGATCTATTATTTATCGGTAAAGTCACAAATCATAAGTGGTAACATTTAAGAAAACTAATAAGCCTAGACCTTAACGTTATTGAATTTATATTTTAAGCTAAGTATATATTACGTATTGCTTTTTATTTCGTTTACGTAAGACGCTAATTAAAATGTAGCCGCTCGGTGGAACCTGTTTCAGTAATAACTTATTTGATTTCCACTCCCATGAGATCAACATATGCAGGATTGATTTAGACTTCGGAATTGTAAATCTATGCCGAAATTCGTTAACACCCCGAATTGCAGCGATACTAAAATTGGCATACAATGCACTTGACTGCAGCTGCCGACTGCTTGCGGATTATTCCTTCTCATAAATGGCAATAATAATTTCATCGAAGCGAACATTGCAACATCATCGATAGCACTTACCAACAACAATATATTATACAGCAGTGCTCCCAAAACATTGCACCTAACATCAAGTAGTCGTAGAAACTGAATAAATAGTATTATGCTTTACGATAAACACATATTCTAATACAACTAACAGCGAAACATCTAAGTTTTAACATCTTTACTGTATTTTGTTTCATAGCACACTCGCTTATTAAAGATAACATACGGTGCTAATTCTGAGTTTCCATTAATTATTTACATGTAACTTTCGATTTTACCGACACTTTTCATAACGCAATAACTTGCACATATGTACCGATGATTTCTGACGGTACTACTTTACGGGAGCGAATCGTGGCACCTGATGAAAACTCAGAAAACCCGTATACTTAGCTTCGAAAACAGATAATGCGCCGGATAATGTGGGTGAAGTGATTTGATTTTGTGAGAAATTTGGTGATGAGGCAACGAACAAGACAGCGCTCCGTCACGTCAGTGGTTATGGAGATACCGTCGGGTACTATCCATAGGATGTAATCGGTGGAACTGAGGAATGCTGGCATGTCATGGGAGGAAACAAAGTAATTGGCGGGAGACAGGAAAAAATTCAGGACACATGCTTCACGTAGGGAGCGAATATGGTTAAAATAGAAGAAGATGTACCGATGCAAAACTACATATTTATATCACTACGGTAAATTCTTAGTATACTAACATACAGGATTATTGATATAATAAATAAAAGCTATACAGCTAAAAAAAACTACAAAGCACTGCTTTCCTTGGGATTTATGACCAAAAAATCTTTTTCGCGCATCTCTGCATCGGGTTAAGAGCATAAAAAGAGATTCACACATTTTTTTAATTTGTTATTGAATCGTGTATGGTTGCAGTAAAATCGGCGACCGCAAATTATGTGATGAAACAACCAAGTTGATGATTTGAACTATTTCCTAGAAAAAGTTCTCAGCGATAACATCAGATCTGTCTGCGACCTGCTCTGCCAACATTGTTTTGACATTTCAAACGTCAATTCGTGCATGGTTTTGAGAATAGCTGCGCTTGCAGGAACGTCGATTGGAATAGGTCTCATGCAAATTCGTCTGCCAACCGATACCTTTGTAATGCATTTCACGATGTCTATTATTTCGCTCGCCCAAATGTAAATGTCATTGATAATAATTTTCATTTGCTGGCTTAAGCTGAAACATATACGAAAAAAGCAATCTAAGAATAAAAAAAAATCTCATCAACTTTTATCGTGCCTGACAAAAGTATATTTATTTTTGACAGTAATAAATGATCGGAACCAAATTCAATTTGTCAATTTTACAAAAAAAAAAATATCTAATCTAAATATGATAAAATCTTTGCTGTTATAATTGACCTAGTTACAAAATACAAATACTAAAATTATCAGTGTTCATATCCATATGGTATTTTTACTATAAATAAGGAATTTTTTCATGAATTGAAAATAAAAAAAATATATTCTGTGCAAAAAAAAACAATGAAGAAACTTATTTTAATATTACCAAATAAAAAAGTGCTTATAAATAATTATTATTTGTTATTGTAATTTAGTGATAAGTTCACTGATGTAGTTAAGTTATCAAAATGTAAGGAAACATATTATTGCTAACGATGTGAATTTCACATGTTTCAAGACCTTTACGGTTTTTATACGTCCTTTTTTGAAAATTTATGGATTGGCAGTTCACTAATATTTCGGAATATTTACAGGGTTTCATCACCAATGCTTGACATATTAATTTCTCATAGTTTGATGACATTTTGAAAGTTTATTTTTAACATAAATACAAATTTAATAACTGTATTATTTCACTTATTGTGTTACGAATCGTGACACGTTTATCGTTATTAATTATTATGATATCTATTCGTTAGTCTTGCGATAGTCTGATGTTGGTTCTCAAAGGGGCGAGACACGTGTCACATTTTGCAACACAACAAATGGAATATGTCTTCTGTTATTTTCGCATTTATTTAATATGATCAGAACCAGTTTCACTCATGACGACCGTTTTTCAAATATTGGAATAGATTAACGAAACTGGTACTGGTCGGTTTAAATAAATTTTGATGCAATACAAAAGAATGATTTTTTGTCGTTTTTTTTATTACAACATTGAACAGTTTCAAAGCGCCTCACTCCTTTTACAAAAGAGTAAAAACAAGCTACGCTAAGATGCTTTATTGAATGTTCATATTCTGTGCATTGGAAGCAGATATGTTTGAAAAAATACTTAATTGTAGCAATATATTATGTTAAAGTGATTGCAATTGGTTGTAATGCTGCAAAAAATATATTGATATCTAGTTAAATATAAAACCTATTTCGGAACACATCTATCACTTCCAAAGAGCAACTGATACTTTATTGTGCTACACTAGATACTAATGCAGTATAACGTCTTTTCATACTTAACTCGATACCGCCAAATTCAGGCATAGTGTACTCTGGAACTAGGGTATCGATGTATATTATATTCAAATTTAAATTAATGAATCTATTAAAAAAATGTAGATATGTATGTACTGTGGAAAGGAAAAAGGACGTAGCCCAGAGTTTTTTCAAAACAGCTTTTTATCGATAATCACAATGTATCAAACTTGATACACGTTCTATCAAAAGGATATAAGCTGCAAATGTCGAATTAGTATCTAAATTTAGCTTTTAAGTATGAAAAAAGATGTTCTTCTGAAAATTGAAACCAAGAAAAAAGTCTGAAAAAAAGGTTGCTCCTATACAATTTATTTAATTCATATTAGATTATGTCAATTCAACATCAGCTTAGAACACTTTGAGGGTTTTCACTGTCAATACTTGGTGGAAAGGCATTATATTAATAAAAACACAATATTTCTTTGTACTTCATTCCACTTTATTAAATAGGTCAGGAGCGGTTTCGCTCATTGCGAGCGTTGTCAACAGTTGACAATGCTTGCAATGAGCGAAACTGGTCCTGACCTATTTAATAAAGTGGAATGAAGTACAAAGGAAAATTCTGGGTTTATTAACCAGCTTAGAAGTCTCCGTGCACTACAAGGTTTGTATATTTCATGATTTGCATATGGCCCAAAATCATCAAAACACGTTTTTTGTGCCTCTTTTGAAATTTTCTATGTGTGGGTTACGTTATTTTACCTTTCCACAGTCGATATTATTAAATCTGATACCAAGTGAATAAAACTAAAAACTTCAAATATTACTACTTCGTATGTCATAGCGACTGACTTTATTGAAAGCCCGCAAATTTAACCATGTGGCAAAAAAATGTTCACATTACAATTAATTACGTCGTACGAAATATTTTAGTTACCTTATACAAAACAATTACATAACAAGTATTCTGTATGTAGCCCAACACGTAATCAAAGCTATTGTTCGTTGGCAAAAAAAAAGAAATTTTTCTCATCATGGATAACAATGAATTCGGGTATGTGCATTTCAAGTTATCATCTTATAAACAAATTAATACATAGCCCAAAAGCAATTAGTCATTCCGAAAAGATATATTTCCCATGCTCAGATTCATTCAATTTATTTTTTTAGTTCCTATAAAGTACGATAACTGATCTTTAAAAACGCGAAACAAACATTTTTTTTTGATTTTCTCACCATTATTATTCAAGTTGAATGTGTTTGTTTGGTAGCTCATCTCAAAATAGTTTTTTAAACCATGTCAGTACAAATTTAGAGCTGTATGATAATTCATTTTTTTTATCATTCCGTATAAATTATAACAGCAACAATATATAAGTATATTTAAACTTTTTTTAGGTTATTATATTATAAGTACCGGGTGGCACTTTTCTATATGATTTCAATGCGCTTTATACGCAGACAGAGTGCGTGTGTGTGTGCGTGCAGAAAGATAGAAAGATAAATGAAGACAAAAATAAATTTGTAATCCCACTTGTTGTGATACAAAATGTGACACGCGTTTTGCTTAAATAAGTGTTTTAATAAGCATCATCTTTACTTAATTATTTATTCGTAATATTCGTAAGCCTTGCGATTTAAATTCTAATAAGGCTTTTTAAAGAGGCTATACATTTTCACATTTTGTGCAATAATTATATGATAATAATCAAATTTAATTTTATCACAAAGTTACCGCCGAATTCGTTAAGAATACAAAAAATATAGTTAAATGGTCAAATAATTAAATCACTCATTGAATGGTAAAAGGTTTCCTAAACATTTTTTTTTTAAATCTCATGGATGTCGGTCGGATAGGACCATCGAATTATTTCTACGGGTATAAAAAATGATGAAGAATATACTCTTTATAGTCTTTATGTCTAGTTTAATTGTCTAATAGGAACTGAATTCCAATATTGGAGAAAAATATTTGAGTACATTCAAATACGGTTCACTAAAAACAACAAATACTAAGTTTTTAGTCACAAAATACAAAAACGAATAACGGATCTTTGAATAACAAGAAATTTAACAAAACACGACAGTAATAACAAAAAAGGCTGCATTATATCCGAACACATAAGTTATTTCTAGCTACTTAACTGATTTATGTCGTCCCTCATAAAATACCCCGTATATAATATATTCAAGCAGCGATGTATAGTATTATTAATTATTCTTAATTAACTAAAGCACATATGAAAAACATTGTGTGTATATAGTTAACTTATTGGGTCTTGATAATTAACTTTTTTTACGTGATTTCCTATTCGTAAATGTTGTTATTTTTTCAAAAAACTTGGTTTTTCGAATTCAGTGAACCAATCTCAAACTTTTATAGTAATTATGTCACTTTTTAAACACGACTTTTCGTGGAACGTATCTGTAACTACGTGTAAGAAAACGGTTGAGTGTTTGATATTTTTTAAACGAATTTCAATTATTTTTTAACTCTCGCGGCTCGGAGACTAGAAAAATACTTAGCAGGCGATGGGGGTCTTTTTTGACCCCAGTGGTTTCCTCATTATTGGCCTTATTCTTATGAATTTCAAAAAAAAAAATAGTCTACGGGCTTTAAAATATCTCTCTGCATCTTTCCTCATAATTTTTTTTATAAAAATCTGTGGTTTTTTAATAAATAATCATATTTTAAGTTGCGCGTAAAAAAGACGTCATGTCAGCACACATATGAATTGACTACTGAAGAGTGTCTCAGCGTTCCAAATTATCATACGAACAATCGTTATCGCGGGCGCTAATCAGCTGATAAGCGTTATCGCGTATTTATATAAACTACAAAAGGTCCAAAAAACTATGATATAAGAATACCTTAATTATAAACATTGTATCACCCATATTAAAATAGATATTTACGAAAATGTTGGTATTGGGGTCGCATTTCTTGAGCTTAGAAACGGAAAAGTTGACGGCACTTTATCAACAAAGCCGTGTGAGAGTACAAGTTTAATACAAATAATAACAATGGCGTCTTGTATAAGGGATATTATCATTAAAATAATATTACGTCAGTTATATAAGCAGATCTAGTACAATGGAAAAAAATAAATTCACAATAACAGTTATTCAACATTCAAGTGGGTCAATCGAATACAAATAAATAGTATGACAACCTATCGTTCAGTTTAGATTACTGCAAAAAATAAACGCAGAATTGCATATGGCAAGGTGTCATTATTTTAATATAGCTCAAGTGTTTGTATCACAAATTGTGACGTGATCAGTTTTGTTAATTTTATGTTTCAACAAAGGCGACATAATTTGACACTAGAAATTGTATAAAAGAAAAATAATTACGGTCGGTGCAATTGCATCAACGAAACAAAGAAGTTTAATTTATTTTAGTGTACATTATAATAAAAAGAAAACAGCATAAATGCCCCACAGGTCGTTTCCAGGGTATAATAAAGTATCTTTTATGATTTCGTTATTGGCACAATATACTGTATTAAATATATGAAACCAGGGACGTCCCGTGAACATAGGCAAGCAGGCAGTTGCCTAGGGGCGGCAAGTCTTAGGGAGCGGCAAAATATGATCACATAATTTAAAATCACTAAATGGTTTTGACACACGAATTTGCTTCAGAGTAAATACCATGTCTCATTCGAATTTACATATTTCATATATATTCTTAGAATAAGGAATATATATGAAAAATATCACTCATACTCTTATAGCTTAAAAGACTTCATATATTATGTAATTTCAGTAAAAAATATTTCGAAACATTGTTAGGGCGCTATTTTAAGCTTTGCCTAGGAGCGGCACTTGCCTAAGAACGTCTCTGTATAGAACTAAGGCAACTAAAGTTTCACCTACGTAATAAATATATTACTTCTATTTATACGATATGAATTATAGGCCTACGCTCCTACTACCACTTTTGTGATGACAACTGGCAGACATTTAAAATTTGTAGTTAAATTAATTGTGTTTAAATTTTTTTCATGTAATTTCATCGATTGTTTATGATCTTAAATTGCAACATTGTTTTTTTTCGATATCCGAAGCGAACTTCGTTTTGTTCGTTCTTGCTTTGTAGAACGTCATCGGGACTTGACGTATGGCAAAATAGCCAGCCACCGGGAATGATTCCCGGCGGTAGTTGTAACTTCACTTTAAGTTTTTTTCTTTTGTGGTTTTTCGTCCGAGATGAAAGAACTGATATTTTTCCATCTCGATGAAAATTAAAATTCATTTTGTTCGCCGCCCGAATTTTAGCATCAATTTTCTTAACTTTTATCAAATCGTTTGAGCAAGCTAGGTATTATAATAATTATTGTGTATTGTAATAATTCCAAATTTGGTTTTTTAATATTGTGTGTGATTAAGCTCTAATGATTTTAAATTCTTAAATAAACGTTTTCGTAACAAGTGAGTGATGTTTTTTATTTATTTCTGCGTACCTGTTTTACGTCGAGTTTTATCCAACTGCCGTTGGTCTTAATGACTTTTACTAGTGGGTATTTATTCTCGAGATATAACATCGTGAACAAACGTAGAAATTGCTCACAATAAATGAAACTCGCTCAAAAATAAATTACGAGTAATGTCACTATGCTATGAATCATATCAATTCCTACTAGGTCTTACTCAATAAATACTCAAGTTTTTTGACGCAGAATTGACAGCTAAAGCCGTGATCAACTATTAATATACATACACTAGACTCCTTTTTACAGGGGTTTTAAATAACTTTACTAATCATTACTACGCGTAGAGATGTTTATTCTTGTAAGCCCGAAAATTTGGAAAGAAATAAAACGCCAGCTCTTTTAGATACATCAAGTGATTAAAGAGATGTTGTATCGTACCAAATGTACAAAAACTGGGTAGTCTGTTGTTGTTATAATATTTAGATACAATAAGCTATGATGAATTATATTTTATCATATCCTAAATTGATTTATTCGAAGTAACCTATCCAGCATTTTTTTAGACATCTTGTTATGTTTTTTTACACTGTATTCCGTTGAACGTATCCAGAATGTGTAAAAAGTGACTCTAGTGTATTTTCCAGAAGTTTTCGTACACAAATAAAATGTACATAAATATATGGTTTCACATCTGCTAATTGTAATAGTAATATATAATATGGGTAGCCTAACCATAATCACAAAGATTTAAAACGGAACAAGAGGAGAAGCTACGAAAAAAATCTACCAAAATTTGTTTACCTAAAAATCTCTAAGTTAGAACAGAAGCTTAAAATATTTTATTTATTTTACAGTCACATTTCTCACTAGATTGAACTTTTTTCAATTCTTTACAATATTTTTGATGTCTTATCGTGACACGAAATAACAACCGCGACAAAATGCCAAACCAGACGGTACCAATCTCTAAATGCGGGACGTATGGTAAGCCTATATATAAGCTGGTATTACAATAAAATTATTGAATACTTTAACAGAGTATCAAGACTTATTCAGTGATCTGGATTGGTGAACATCCTCAGACATGAAGAAATGCGACAAATAATAATATTAATTATCTTGAGCAATTTTATTAAAGATAAAAGTGTAAAAAAAATGTTAAAAGTCTTCTTGTACGTATTACAAATCAAAATTAACTTAATAATTATTAACTATGACCAAGTTGACGATTATTCTGGGAAAATCTGAAGAAATAATGTATCTATAATATAATTTTGGTTTTAATTACATAACCATATATAATGTAATAAAACACATTCTTCATTATTAAAAAACCAATAAATATAAATTATCTCACAGCAAAATCAAATGCAAATTTAAATAAATTTTGCATCGTTTTTGTTGTCATATAAACCTTGCATCTTATATGCATCTTATTAGCCTTTTCTTCAAACGATGCATCAGCAGTAAATTCATTTCGGTGGTCTTAAGCTGATTAAATTTAATCAATGAGTACTCTAAAAAATAACGTTTAATAAGTTTTGTTTTAGTTTTTTTTCAATTAGAGAAGTTGTCGCCAATTACATTCCCCTTACATTACTAATAAAATAATAATAATGTTGTATAGATCTTGAACATAATTTAGGTAGTTGAAAATGTTCTATTGTGGCTTTCAGACTAATAATACACGTAATAATTATTTGAACCTCTAAAAGGATCCGCCGCTATCGTGTTAGTTATTATTAATTGGTGAGAATGTAAAACGTGAGGTGTTGAGAAAGCAATTAACCGGTCAAAGGTGTCGATATTACACGGATACTTATTTATTATAGGTATTGTATCGGAAATTATTCCTGCATGACTTTTACAAGCGGTATTGCATTTGCCTTCCTGAGTGCATGCATGAACGCTAGTTTTCCTTTCATTTTCGAAATAACCTCATTTTTTATCGATATTCAATATCCAGACAAATGCTATATGAATTTATTATTCATATTTATTTTATTGTTATTAATAATAAGCTTCTTAGTCACTGAATGAGGCGTTTCTTTGTAGCGAATTATGTAAATGAGAAAAAAGTATTTGCTACTTTACAATATAATATTATATATAAAAGAATAAATTATGCAAAATGTGTTTTGAAACACAGTAAGTATGCAATTTGACTAAACAAAATATTACTTATAATTTAGAAAGCGTTGATACTAGAAACGCTGTATGCATTTATAGATTAAAATATATAATAATGATCATTATATGAAACATAACACTGCATAAAATTATATTTTTACTTCTACAAGGACTTTTTTGAACACCAACAGGTAGTCAGCTTACATCACACCATCGTAGCGTGCGCATTGACAGAAAACACATTTTTTTTTACTAGTAAATTATTAAAAACACAATCTTTTGAGTGAGCAATTTTATCGAGTTGAAAGATCTCACTCGCTGGCCGAAACCGATCTTTGGAAGGTTAAAATCGTGTGTAATTTATATAATTTTAGCGTCGTAAAAATTGACAGGTATTACTTTTGTAAATTTCTCTTATTTTCACCACGAACTATTTTAAGGTAAAATAGATGTTAAGCAATAAATGAGGCTATTATTTTCAAACCCGGCTCATTTCAAATTTGTTGAAACACGAACCATGAACATAACATATTGAATAAAAACAATTTTTGAAAATATTTTTAGAAAGCAGTCTCAAATTTGGCTTGATAACAACCAAAATATCAATCCAAATAAATTTAATACTTTAAACTCTTTTTAAATGTATATCGTTTTATAAAATCAAAGTTTCATGTTTTAACCATTTGGAATGAGCCGTGTTTGCAAGTAATAGCCTCAAATATTAAACTCAAATACAAATTAAAAAATCTATTCATGATACAATATTGTACGTATGTACATATATTCATTTGAATTCGTTTCATGGCTGACTAATAAACCACAAATAGCAGATTGTACTACGCACGATGAGCAAAATAATCAATATAATTGCTTATCCATTTGATCGTAATTATCATTGTTTTGACATCATTCTATTAATTTAACTATGCATTTAATTAGTTTATTACTCATCTCTACTTATAACATATTTTAACAATCGTTATTTTCAAGTTGCTGTTTTGATTAAATATTGTGTATTTGAATTGTGTTCACCAAAATAAATTGTTGAAACGGTAGTAATGTAGATATATAAAATATTATATCTCGCATTGTTATTAACATATGAACACTGTAAGTCTACAGTGATTGTTATACATTATTTCTTGACTGTATTTTAAAGCTTATCTTTGGTTATTTTAACACAATAAATTAAATAGTTTTTCATACTTGACAGTAGTTCGTGCTTATCGGTGTATTTCCATTATTTCCAATACGCTTTTCTTGCATACACGATAACAATATACTTGCAACTCGTGCTATACAAACCTAGTTGGAAGTAAATACAAGTTTCAGACAAATAATAAATAACTCCAGCCATGAATCTTCGGGTTTGTGCATAGTTTATGCACAGCAAATCGTGTAAATCTAACATAATGAATAAGGCGAATGATGAACCGCATTTCTTGAGTAAACATTTAGCAAGTAAGTTAGCTATGTTTATTTGAGATACTGTGCTGTATAAATAATGCTTTACCATAAAAATATCATCATCAGCAGTTATTAGGGCATTCACTGTCAATCCTTAGTGGAAAGGCATTATATTAAGAATATTCCTTTATACTTAATTTCCACTTATATTTGTCAAGATCAGGACCGGTTTCGCTCATGGCGAGCATTGTTAACTGATAAGAAATAAAATTTACCAGTTCTTTTAATAAAAAAAAACAAATTGAAATGAAAAAGTGTAATAAACAATTGGCATTAAAAAGAATTTACAAATTACAGTAGAAATTATCAATAAGTGACTCTAAAATATCACAAATTAAAATGTTTAACACCTCTAACATGTTATTAAAGAATCATCAAAGACTGATATGATTTTATCAGGGTGATAAGGTAATTTCCATTTTTTTCTAGTCCCAATCTTTCTATCTTTACTATCTCCGTAAAATAATAGTATGTGTATTAATTTAGTGCAAATTTTTATAAAACTCGACATGTTACATGTAATTACACAATATATTCCGAATAAAAGAAAACTATATCAAAGCCCACTTTCTCCATTACAATAGAATTAAAAATGGTCGAATGTATTTGAATCAATCAGAAAAAAGTGCAGCGTGCTAAATCACATCATTTTTTTGAATGCAGACATTGTTTCGATAAGAGTGTACGTTTTTTATTCGCGATTTGTTATGCATAGACCGCGTTTGATCCACACCGACTTATCTGTTGCTATGTGGGTATTTTTAAAACTTCTTTGTTCAGAAGTTTAATGTTTAGTGTTTATTAAAATTTCATAATAATCGTAATATGTGCATTTGTAGATTGGTACTGTAAAGGTTTACACTGTTTACAGCATGAACTTCCAGTCCAGCAAATTTTTAGTATAAGGTGAAGTATTGACTGCCCGATTAGTTATGATAGTTGATAACTTTGTCGAACTTTGCCAAGTTATTTATAGAAAGAGCCAACTCTGATAATACAGGATCTTGGAAGAAAAAACAATACCTGTAAATAAAGTAAGCAGGTTTTTATTTGACTAAGCTGTATTTAGCGGAGATTTAAAAGTGTTAGTTTCTATATCGAAATGCAATGAACGACTTGAGTAATTTAAAATATTTACCTAACATAAGACTAAAAAAACGAAGCATCAAACAAGAGCTCAAACAATGATATTTTTACTGCATTTATGTATGCTTTAGTACAGCGGTCACATTCTACAAGAAGCAACACGAACAAATTGCTACAAGAATTTAAAGTTTCAGATTCAAATAAAAAATATTAGAAATTTTTTCACCTTTATTGAAGCTAAGCAAATTATGTTTTGTCGTTGTCAAAAAATTAAACTTGCAACTGTAAAAATGTTTTTTTATCTTGTCAAAATATTCAAAGCATGTATTTGTCGACAGCCATCAATAGTTGAACGTACTAGAAGCAAAAAGAATATAAAAGTGTGGCCGCCCTCATATGCACTTACACGATATAGCATACAGCATCTACAGCATTACCAAAGCTACAAGTCAATTGAAAAAAATATTAAAATAAAGTAATGCTAGTTACAAATATGTATTGCCGACCCTGTTGAAGGCGATGTCAACATATTATATATATTTTTTTTCAGTTTTATCAAAAAGTTTTTAAAATTAAATGAGTCGCTTACATCAGTAGTGTAAAATAGCCACGTCTTTTTCTTGTTTGTTCTTAAGTTTATCGATATTTTTTATAAAGACATTTTCATTGATCAGACAAATACATTTCTCCAATCGTTTAAAATTAGAGATACGAAATATCACGTAACTAAAGCTTTGTTTTATAAACACTAGTTTTAAATTATTGAAGCGGGTTCAAAGAGCGAATATCTTACACAATATCATTGAAATTTAAACTTATTTGCTTTGAAGACTATTTAATAATCCCACAATTGTCACAGGTTTTAGAAAAACACAAAGTCAATTTAATACATTTAGAACATTATTTTTCAATGCTGTTAGAATAAATGAAAATAGTTTTGTTAATCTTTTCTATGTTAGTATAGCTAAAAACCATAGTCGTGAGTCTTAACAAGGGCGTATATCCGAAATAGTTATACATATTTTTTAAAAATATGTAGAACTAAAATATTTTTTTATTTTTTACCTAATTTTAAAGAAGTTCTACCAAGCAAAAGCTAATTCAAACAATAATTTATTAAATTTTAAAATATAATAACCCTAAGTTGACCTTTACAAAGAATGTTTAAATTCTACATATGTATTATGTAATACATAAAACGTGCGTACTTTGATTTTGTATTTGTTGTATGTACATTACTTTTTATTATATCATGACTAAAGTGTTTCATGGCTGTTTTTTTTTCTTTTGGCTATACTAAATTTCTGAAGAATCTATTTTATATTCAAAATAAAATATAAATAGGTACATTATTACCATGCATTCAAACTGCTAGTGCAATACGTATGTAACAATTGATTTGCCTTAGGTGATATTTATCACTAATGCAGCACAATTACCCCATTTCAAAGAATATTTGAGTAAAATTTATTATAAGTATAGACATTGCAATTTATGCTTGTGATGCTAACTTTACTTAGATCGTGAGACTGAGATGAGTTTGAAAGATTTACGAAACTTTATAACCACCTATAACTAATGTTGTATGATTTTATATTTACTGTAATGATTTTGTCGTGCATGGCCAGTCACTTTGTGTTCTTATTCATACTCGTAAAACAGATATTGAATTATTTATCAATCCACTATTATTAGGGTGAGTTGAACATTGTATTTAAGTTGGTCCAACATAGAATTAATTAAGATTCATCCGACGATTGATTCTTATTATATGACTCTTACAAGTAAACATAAAAGTTTCGTTTTACAAATTAAATTAAACAATCTGTATGCATTTTACTTGAACCGACGCATCAATAAATTGGTCAAACTGGTTCATTATTATAGAATATTTGATAATGGCAAACATTATTATAGTCATGAAGTCTCAGGGTAAATTAAAAGTCATTTTGCATAATATAAGACGCATCGGTAGCTGTGTTGAACTGAATACGATGGCTTTCGTAACTGCAAACAAAAAGTTTTTAAAAAATAACCGCTTCTAACAGGAAAAAAAATAGTCAAAATGTCTAAATACATTTTTAAAATCTTGCGTTGAGAAAATCTGTATATTGTCTGAAACTAGACTGATGGCATACATACAACGAGGCACTCGTCAAACTTGGAAATAAAGTTTAACACATAATCCCGAAATATTCTTTGCATTCAACATCACCGATAATCAGCCAGTGGCTCTAAATATTGTACATAATATTGCCAAGTATTGAAATGAATGAATATGCATTCGTTATTATTAATAATAAATCAATCCTTGGCCAAGACAGGTAATAAATTGGTAGTATAATTTATATATTTTTTGTATCCATGTCCACTCCCAATGTGGAGCATTTGGACTCCTAATGGAGGTATCTCAACAGATTTTTTTCTTCGATAACTGTTTGTTACTCAGTCGCTAAACCTTTCTTATTTAAAAAAAAAAGTAGGGATAGAAGGATAAAGCTACTACAGGACTAGTTGTTAGCTAATCGCTCTCACTAGACGCAATTATTAAAGGATCGGAAAGGGTGGGAGGGAATTTTTAGAAATCACCCATACCTTTGAACAAAAATCGATAAATCGATCGAAAAAATACTGTTAATACAGGTACTCGAGCCCGTGATGTCCGGCACGGAAGCCCAACACGCTAACCGCTGCGCCATAGGACCCGACAGTACGAACAGCTTTTTCAAAATTTAAAATGCTATCAATAAATTACATGTAAACGATCAAAAGCATTGTATAATTGTGGAAAAAATATTTTTTAGCCCAATTCAATTAAAATAAAAAAAACTATATATTAATTCACAAGAATGATCCATTAATAAAATTAAGCATACTTAATTTTTACTTTTAACTGCATGTTTTACTGCTAATATTCACCTAGAAATCATTTTAGTTGCAATATACATAGTTCTAACGAAAGTATGTTTGTTTTAATTTGTTATGATAAAAGCTAATTGGATTCGTTATGTATTTTCTCAGCATGCACATCTACTGCATCTGTCTTCTCGTGCATCTTTAATATTGCACAATGCAACAATTAAATATTATGTAGTAATAATGATGTCGTAAAGAAAATGCATTCTAGCATGTCACTTAAATAACTCGCAATGTCAAGCGATGGTCGTTGTGCTGCAGTCCTCTGCAATTAAGACTGCAGTTAGAGACGTCTGCCGTTATTAACGAAGGTACTGTCTTCATTATATTATGATTTCCACATGCTAATTCTAGGCATACATGCCATTTAAGAACAGCTCACTTAAGGGCATCGTGTATATTATAGTGAATATAACTATGGAATAACGCGTTGTTTCTTCGATAATAACTATCATTAGAAGTGAGAGGCGACAATGGATGTAAGATACAGGGGTAATCAGAAATGATAACGTACTAAATACTACGTTCATGTCATGAATTGTGTCAATTTATACTATCGGAATGAACCGTTTAAAAAATAACACCGTGTAACAAATAATATCGTGTTGAATTATTCACCAGTAACTTCTGTCACTTTCAAAGAACTCTTTTCGAAAAATTATTGAGATATACATCGACAAAGACAGAGCTACCTTTTCTGGAAGGAGATCATTATCTTAAATATTGAGTTCTGGTTTTCTATAAATAATATAATTTCATGGTAATTCATCTTATTTTGAGCACATCAAATATGAAGTATTTATAAGATCATTTTTTGTCGTGAATATAAAACCATGGAAATATAAATATTTTTTTGTTTAACACTGTACAGTATCCCACGCCCTAGGCTCTAGGGATTTATGCACATTTGAAATGATGGTCTGTATTCAGTGTCTTGCGACTATAGATTGCTCTATACTGAATTAAGGTTATGCAAAGGAATATTTCATTGTTACCATTCATATGCATATTATGCAATTATAAACAACACTTAACCATTTGACAACTCAGTTCACCATCTTCAACTGAACAAACGTTGTATTGAACATAAACTATTATTTTTTAAAGACATTTTATTCTTTAAGTTCATATATTTTGTTGGCTTTAGCATTGTTTCAACTTAAAATAAACTGAAACATCGAGTCCATAGCATGGATGTCATATAAAAACTAGTTATGGATGTTATAAGATTTATATGTTTGACATTACTTTTATCGTTAATTTATAATAACGGTGGAACATAGGGAGATGCATATTATTAAGCGATTAAAAATCTAATCCAGCATATTTATTATTTTGTTTTTATTACTTGCTTTCAATAATAAATGCTATTTTTCGATTAAAAAATTCTCACTTTCTAGTCTTCCTGCTTAAAACTATATTTTTTATGTTCTGTGTTTAATTTTAAAAATCATTAAAACTTTATTTTTTTTCGTTAAGTTTATTATTATTGAAATTCGATTAAGCATAAAATGTTTATAAAAAAGTGATGCAGTTGTCATTTACAGTAATTTAAGCAAAAGGTATTTATTAAGTATTTAAATTAATTATGAAACATACAATATTCATTTAAAAACAAAAACTTTCACGTGTACACGTTCATGTAAAAGATAAATTACAAATTTAATTTAACATTCCACATTATTTTTCACGTATTGCTTATTTAAAAAACATGTTGAGGCAAAATGGTGTTCGAAATCCAGAGTGGCGCTGTGTTGAGTTGTGTATCGACAGAGTTAAACCTTCATTAAGGCTGCTTCCCGCAGGCTTTGCAATGTTGTCTGCCCGTACCTGTCTCGCGTCACTCTCAAATCCGCCTCTCTTCTTATTTTATCTCCCGAGAGCCCAACCCTGACACCCCAGGGTCCCTGGGATGCTTCCAACGCCTCGAGGCTACTTCCGGACCCGGGGAAACGACGCCTCCTTTCAAACTAATGGCGTATCGAAATAGACCTAATTCATTAAGCTTGTATTGATAATCTATGGCTTACAAATTAAATCTGGATGTTATCTATACTTCTAAAGGCACATTTGTTAACTTTGATTACCCATTAACATTCTCAACAACTGGACACAGTGTTATTATCTAACTGTCAATATGCTTTCATTTCAGACTTAAAGTATTGTAAGCTATATAATAAGTCCTTAAAAAAATTTACTATAAAACTGATGTAACTGTATAAAAAATGCTTTATTAATTGGTGATTAACAAAATCGTTCAGTTCAATAAATACCGCTATTAACGAATCTAGTAATTCGTTCAAGGTTTTGAGTTTATTAACACCGAAAATAAATATTCTAATTGTCAAATACATTCTACAAAAAAATGAGAATTTATTTTGAAATTTAAATAAGTCTTACCGAGCGGTTAATTAAAGTTGTTTGTTTTTTGAAAGTTTTAATTAAACCAATTTGGTTTCATTGGTAATAAACTAAGCAAAAGTCGAAAATAATAATTAAATAATTTATTTAATCAAAATCAAATAGAGTTGTTTGGACAAGGCTCTTTTTGCACACAAAAGTTATTACTATTTGACTTAATTAGAATTTCGTGATATGGCTAAACGGCAATTGTATAAAAGTATAACTGGTTCAAATATGTTTACACAATAATCACTAACTGTTGTGAAAAATATTAATTCTAAAGAATTCTAATAAAATAACACATTCGAATCGTTACCTATAATTGCCTATGCAATACCTAAGATTTTATTAGTGACGCTGACTGTGTATGACAGCTAAATTGGCATAGTTTGATTGATTTGTTGGTCCAAGCACAGGCTCTTTTTCAATATTTTTTCCGTTTATCTAATGTTTGATTAATCCTTAATATCACTTAAACTTTATGGCTGAGCAAGTCACTTTCGCTTTTTTGTCTATATTTATCTTTTTTAATCACAATAGTAGATGGTAAAAATATTGGTCTCGTGCAGCTCTGTTTTGGGTCAAAAATATGAATCGCTTATTTTCTTGGTCTGCATTGCCTCATGAAAGGCGGCTGTCAAAAAGCGGCTGCGGCTGTAAAAAAGGTCCTTCATTTTTCATTTTATAACGTCCGTAAATTTCCAGGTTTTTTTAAATAGGCCAGCGGGATTTTTTTTTAAATATGTTCTTATGAAATTTTATTTATAAAATAATTTAAATGATCTGTGGATAATTTAAAAAAAAATATGACTTTAATTTATTTTTTTCATATCCTCACCCAATGTGGAGCATATATATGGCTTCCTAGTTGAGGTATCTCAGCAGACGGATGCTAAACCTCTCTTCTTTTTTTAAGAGAGTATTGATAGAAAGGAAACGGTTAGGACAGGACTAGTAGTAAGCTAACCGTTCTCGCTACGCTCCATTATTTTACTATTGGAAGGGTGGGAGGCAATTTTCAGACATCACAAATATCCATGTTTTCAGCAAAATCAATAATTGAACAAAATCAAAAAATGCTGTTCGGACTGGTATTCGAACCCGTGATATTCGTTATGGAAGCCAACGACGTTAACCATTGTGCCATAGACCCGGGAATATATTTAATATTTTACACAGTGAAAAAACATTTTGGTGAATATGTGTAAATCTTATCTGAACGCATCATTATTCATAAAAACTTTTGTAAAAATAGAGACACATAAATATACACAATAGAGTAAACTCTAAATCTCCAACGAACGTTTTCCCGTGAGTTTTCAGTTGGCGAACAGTCTAAGGTTTCGAAAAACATCGGTAGGTCTGCTGCAGCCAGGAGGTGTCGAGGGATGAAAAGGGACGAAACTTAAGTCATTTGTCTGCATCAGCGCTGACACTGAAAACACCTTATCAACCCCCAAATGTATAGACAGCCACCTTTGTCTCTAAAGCCACTGTTTCCGGCATGTGATTCAATGTGCTCTGTCTTATTATCTTATTCACACTTTTAATATCGACTGTGGAAAGGAAAAATGACGTAACCCACAGTTTTTTCAAAACAGCTTTTTTCCGTAAACAATATGTATCAAACATGATACACTTTCTATCAAAAGAACGCAGCCTGCAAATGCCGAATTAGTATCTTAATTTAGAACAGGTTAAAAATATCAAAGTATTTAAGTTCTACAGTTTTTATAATGTTTATGCGTTGATAGCTATTTCGGCTTTCGCCATCGTCAGAAAGCCGAAATAGCTATCAACGCATAAAAAATATTAAAAACTGTAGAACTAAAATACTTTGATAACTTTAAACTGTTACAATGGAGTTCTACCAAGTAAATGCCAAATCAAATAATAAATCTAAATTTAACTTTTAAGTTTGAAAAAAGATGAGATTGTGAAAAATGAAACAAAGAAAAAATACTGAAAAGAAGGTTTTTCCTAGACAATTTCCTTAATTAATATTACATTATGTCAATTAAACACCAGTTTACAAGTCTTCGTGCACTTCAAAGTTGTGTATATTTCATAATTTGCATATGGCCCAATATCATCAAAACACGTTTTTTGTGCCTCCTGTAAAATTTGCCATGTGTGGGTTACGTGCTTTTTACTTTCCACAGTCGATATAATAATTTAAAAATTTCCCACGCTACTTGTAACGTTGTAATACAACACTTTTCCGGTTTTTTATTAAAAAATAATCTTTTCCGTAATTGTTTGAATGAACGTGAATTTTATTATAACCATTTATAACATTTTTTTTTCAAGTTTTACACGATTTTTGCATGTAACATCAGCAAGCATGACGCAGTACATATTTTAATTTTTTTAAATTAAATTATACGTAATAGGTATACATAGCAAAATATTTTAATTACATAACAATTTAATATCCCTTTCAACAGTTGTCATAGTAACGAAGGAAGTAAATTTAATCACTTAGTGTTCACTAATATTCGTGCTCAACAAAACTTTTAAGTGTTTATACAACAATATATTATGTAAAAAAAATCAATTCAGGACCGGTTTTGATCATTACAAGTACTTTCGGCAGGTAAAAGATTAATCGAGGAAAAGTTATATAAGGGCTAAATAACGCAGTGGTCAACGTATATATCCATATACAAACTCCATTGTTTTCTGTTCAAAGACATGTATGTTTGTGGTATCTGAAAATTCCCTTCCTCCTTTCAAATTCTAAAATAACGTGAGGTAGTAAGAGCGATTAGCTTACCGATATTCTTGTTCTTTTTATACCTACTCCCCAATGCAAAAGAGAAGTCTAGCAACTGACAAATAAGCAGTACTCATATGAAAACTCTGTCGAAATACTTTCATTAGGAGGCCATTTGTTCCGCATTAGGAGCGTACATGGATTTAAATATATATACATATAACCTGTTTACATCTATTTTGTATCCGTTATAATGCTCATAATGAGCAAAACTTAGCCTGATATTAATTAAAGTTAGTATGTGAAATAAGTATAAGAAAATATTTATATTTAAACAAGTCAAATTACAATTTCCTTACGGATTTTCAGTTTTTGTTTTCATGAAACGAAGAAAATGAATCAAAAGATAACCTTCCTATAGATTACATAAGTAATATATTTAGACAATTTTCAATAACGTGTACATGAAGGCACTCAACAAAGTTAAGAAAGTGTAACACCTCCATCAGGTTGCTGCTCAACCAATCGTGAATAATTTACTACGTTTCGATATGCTCACTACAATACGTACTTTTTGTATCATTTTTTGAAACGATACTGGAAATGTGATCCGAATACCGTTATAAATACCTGACGACCTTACTGTAGAAAATATTTATTTTTTTACTTACGAAATATCCTTAAATACCATCGATGGCTTTTGGCTAATACATCTGAAACGTGTACATATTCTTCTCCACCGTATCCCGTATGTCTAGGCTGTCTTTTTACTTAGTATTTATTCACAGTTGGTGTGGTTTAGATACTTTTTGTGCTCCCATCCGTTTTCCTGCAATACATGTATAAGAACTCAGTGTTTCACATAAAAATACCTACAAATTTGCCTCCAAATTTTCACCAGCTGTAATTAATACTTTAAACAAAATATTTGTTTTTTTAAAATATTACTAATTTTAATATAAAATAAACTGGCGTAAGAGCTAACGGCCATGGTGAAATATTTATTTTTTATAAACCACAGTTGATTGAGGTTCGACTAAGTGTGTAATTAACAGATTCCAGAATTATTAATAGAAAATTTAAATTAACTTTGATTATTCCACGTATTGTGTAACTAACTGTGACACGTGTTTCGCCTCTTTCAGAGGCATCTTCAGACTTACTATCGCAAAGTTTGCTTAAGTAATGAAGCAAGATTGATTCTAACATTTTAAAATTATAAAATTACAAAATGGATTGGGTTTTTTTCCTTTTAAGAGGAGCAAGGAGGGGGGTGTAGAATCGAAATAAAGCAAACAGATAATGATACTAATTTTACTAATGAGTTGTAAACAATCAAAATGGGATTTTTCCTTTTTAATGGAAGCAAAGAGGGGATTATAAAATCGAAACAGTGCAAACAAATTTAATCATACTACTAATGACGTTAAACATTACAAACTATTAGAACTAATGAGTTGTAGTCAATCATCTTTAAGTCAAATCACACGTTACTTAAAAATGTAAAAACTTGGTATCGTTATGTAGACGATATCTTTTGCATTTGGACAGGAACAGATAGACAGTTAGATACCTTTTTACGTCATATAAATTCATTGCATACAAATATTAAATTCACACTAGAAATCGAGCAACAAAAAACCTTAAATTTTCTTGACATAACAATAAAGAAAAATAATAGCAACAGATTAGAATTTGCCATTTACAGAAAGCCTACTTATACAGATGTCGTCATTCACCATCAATCAATTCACCCGTACCCAATAAACACGTGTCACAGTTAGTTACACAATACGTGGAATAATCAAAGTTAATTTAAATTTTCTATTAAAATGAACTTCCACAAAGTTACCGCCGAAACCATCGAAAGTATCCAGAATTATTCTCAACTCGAAGATTTTTTTTAGCTCTATTAGATTTTCAAGTGTCAAAGTGAATCTTGAAATCTCGGGATCGCCAAATTGGTCGAGATTCCTGATCCCGGAATTGGAAGCCGTGTAGGTCCGCAGCAGAATCTTGGCAACTAACACCTCGTACGCTCTAGGCAAAGAAAACACCAAAAACGTAAAAAATCGTGACATCCCGATGAATATTAATAAAGAAATTTACAATGAAGGAAGTACTGTTAATTACATTTAAAAAATTTAAAATCATAAAACAGATTAAGAATTTTAATATAACAAATGATTATTTTTTGTATTAAATACAACACGTTCAGAGTTAAAACTTCATAAATTAAAGGTATTTTATTCTTTTATGAATTATTTTTAATTGTTTAAAATTATTGCATGCATACACAATAGCTAATTTCTGTAATGTGGGACATGTTTTGCTCAACATTTTTATTACTACCGGTTAAAAAGGCAAAACAAACCCATAAACGTACAAGAAAAATATTTATGCAATTCAAATAAATTTCAAAGAAACAGACAATTTTCTTGTTTAATCACCCGCAATTTGCATGTACAAATTCGAGCATTTTTTTTACCATATGGCTGGGTGGCAACAAAGTAAGTCGACTCTATTAAAAATATTTGTATTTTCACGTTATAAAATTCTAATTTAAATGTATAAGTTATAATATTTAACAAATTCTTGTCTATGGATTTAGACAACTGAAAAAAAATATTATATCATATTGTAACATAAAAAATCTGAGGAAATTGGAATTAAATTTTTGCATACAACTCGCATAATATTTTTTTCTGTTTAACAAATTTTATTGGTAAATGAGTATTTTTTTTGTATATCTTCAAAGATTTAATAACTTATTTTCAGTCAATTCTTGCTTAAAATTGAGACAACTAACCACAGAGAGTGGCAGCAACAGTAGAGTAAAGGTAATTAGTCCACCCTTTCTAGTTTTTTTGTTAAAACTTTCAAATCACTCGACCCATTTAATGAGTTAAATTCGATTGTAGAGTTTCTGTTAGTGAAACTGTTCATGGATGATAAGCTCCAATTTCCAATTAAAGAAACCATAACTCTTTAATATTATAATTATTCAATTTTAAGAATAAAATATTAAAAAAAAATCTCGTATTTAAATTTTTATCTCACTTATGTGTTTTTTTAATTAAATTGGTAGCGTTTTTTGACGTTACATCTTTATACTGTTTTAAATGATACAACCAATATAAAAACATTGTTCTTAATATTAATTGTATAGTTAAAATGAATTCGCATCACAACGTTACGGTAGGACACATTAAAAATACTACTTCAACTTATTTACTTACTTCACTCATTCGATGTTTACTGACAACAATTACGGTATGTTTACAGAAGGAATTGCGGCAAATAAAAGTTATATTAGAGAAAAGGTCGTTTTATTTGTCAGTTGATAATGCTTGTGCTGAATAATACCAGTTTTAATATTAATAAAAAATGTGTAATAAGTGAAGTGATTTATTAATTTTGAACACTAATTTATACTTTCTGAGTGAAAAGGTAGAAAGTAAATTCGATCCGTTTAAGTTTTTCATGCTTTCATTCAGATTAGATGTCTAATTTAGCCAGTGTTTATAGTGGTATTCAATATTTAAAAATGAGTTAATTTATGTAGAAGAGAAGCGAAAGCAAATAAAATGTATACCAATACATCGAAATCTAATTCTCGATAAAAAAAATATTTATAAAATATTATTTATGTATTATCAAAGCGAATACACGAAGGCATAAAAAGTCGCTTGATTAGTTATGGGAAATAGAGCATTAAAATTATTATTCAACGTAGAAATGTTAAACAAACATAAGTACGCAAGACTTATTTGATTTAGCAAGCTTCGTTTACAATTTTGCGTCTATTCAAATAACAAATATCTGAATAATTGAGCCATTCGAATGGAATATTTTTCTTTTTTAGCGTATTTCAATAACGAAATTATTATTTATATACATTCATTCGAGTGTTGTATTTATAAAATAATGAGAATTCCTTGTCATTTGTTTACCGCATTATATTACATGGTTATACAAATTAATACTTTTAAATATTCTCTGCGTTTATTATTTGTGTATACCAGGGCTTCCCAAACTATGTTCCGCTGGTGTTGCGTAAAAAATTGGAATGGTTATATACAGTGATTTGCTGCTCGCACCTTGGTAACACTAGGAAAATGTTTGGTTGGTGATTTTGGGATTTTCCAAACAATTTTATGGCAATTTAAGAACCCAGAAATTTGCAGATTCTTCCAATAATTTTCGAATCCAAAATCACGAAAATTTACGGATTTGCCCAAATTACCAACGCGGGACCTTTTTTTCAGCTCTTCCAAGAATTTTCGAATCCAAATTCACAAGACTTGAATGGTAAATTATTTTAGTAGCGAAACATGACCTATTGAAATAATGTAGAAATAAAGTACAAATCAATATGTGTTTTTATTAATAAATTTATAATCTGTTTATTGATTTTTTCATACCCACAAAATATGTATTTCTACTCCATTTGGGGTTATTAACTCTATTTATTATTTGTGTTTCCTGAATCTCGAAGTAAACTATTTCTTTTTTGTAGACAACGTTTCAGGGCAAAAAATCATGACACGAAGATTTATCACGAAGATATTTGACTGCAAATACAATGTCTCGCGAAGCTTCTTTAAATTGATTGAACTGCCGACAATCAATTCAAAAAAAATCGTGCTAACCATAATCGACCATATGTGAATCGACCACAATCAATATTAAGTGTTTCATTATTGTTTTTGAACGGATTGATTCGTATATATTTTAACTTGGACAATACACATATGTATATATTTATGTTTGTAACGGTTTGGTTTGCTAACACATGTTCTTATCGTTCATATAATACTTTTATGATATGATTATTGCTGTAAAAAATATTATGTTGTTTGACATAAAAATATTGCAAAGGTATAACCTTTATACTAGCCTAGATATTGAGATTTTTATCAGTGGTTGCAAAATAGCTCCGCGAACGTGAGTGCGTGAACAAATTGTAAAAACGTTAATAATACATTAATCAGGTTTGCGTCTGATATTCTTATCTTACGAGAACTATCACTCAAATCGCTTTAACTCGCGAATTTATAATTTAATAGTTCTGTATTAAGGGTCGGGTGCAGCAGACAAGAGTTTAAATTAGCAATAAATTCAATAATGGTAAAAATCCAACCTACACAGGTAAAAGTAGTTTTAGTTAAATCATATTTGGACGCACTTTGGTTTCCGATTGCGTTTACTTTGTTTCGATTTACATATTTAACGTGAGCATGAATTTCGCAACAATTATTATTAAAACGCTTGTAAGAACGGCAAGTTGGGAAACGGAGATTGATAATAGGCGTTTCCAGTTTATTATCACGATAACAGCACATGCTTAAATTCGCCAAGTATCTGTCTCACGACAATTTAACCGTGGGAAAACTAAAACTATAAATTCATAATGCCAGTATATTAAAAAATTCATTGGTTAAAGTGAATTATACAATATTTTCACTAAAGTTCTCTTCAACTCTTCTAGAGCTCAGAACGCGTGAGACGCGTTCACGCATATTTTTCAGCAGTGCCCTCGACGCGGTTCACGCGTCAGGCTGTAGTTTGCTGTATTTCTCTGGAAATATTTGACAGTGAATGAGTGAAGACGATTTTTAAAGCACTAGCGACATTGCCTTGGAAATGCTCCCATACAGTTTGACTTACTATCGTAAATTTTGCTAATATGTTATTAATTATTTAACTCGATGGCTGCCACAGACGAGATATCTCGTAAAAATTTTCTTACTCAACACGCCAGAGACGAGTTATCTCGTCGATAACTAATCAAATTAATAGTTGCAAATTATAGCTGGCATGCTAGGTGATTACTATTAATTATCTACAGCAGCTAAAAGTCTAATATTTTTTTTTTTTTACAATCTGACAAAATAATAACTTATACATTTTTGTGCGTATAAATACTATGCTAAAGTAGTGGCAAAAAAACGCAAATCACAAAAATAATTTATCGTTTTTTATAAGAAGAAAATCATGAAATAATTAATGCTCGTACTTGAAAACTGTACTATTGAGGGGCAATATGTTGTGATTTGTAATCAATACGTGTTGTTTGATTCAACGAAGCAGGTATTTGAATTGTCTTATAAATGATAAACTACTTTTTCACATCACATAAATAGGTATTATCCATAAAACATTGATAAATATTAATATATGAAAACTTTCAACGGTAATTCACAACCTTGGCCGCGAAACTGGGTCGGACGATTACCCTTGAGCGTCATTACGAGGCCACGGCGATCGACTTTAGACATGTGTACTTATTTGCTCGAGAAGATTCAGTCTTTTTTTTATTCGCGCTTAATTGTCTTGATGAGTTGAACGATTGTTCCGTTTTTTAAATATTTGTAATCTGCAGACTGAAAAAAATAAATACTAAGAAATTTTCGATCAGAAAAATGACAAGAAACATTCCATTAGTTCTATGTCGTTATCGAAAACGCACCAATAACTACAAAAAATACATAATTAACATAATAAAAAGAATCTGTACAATCCCACAGCCCCCGGTAACTGAATAAGGTTCGTATTTTTCCAGTCAGAATTTATATTAATTGGTCATCATAATATATCGGTCAGTGTAAATAGTCATTATTTACATACAATTTAAAAAAAACCTCACCTAACCTAACCAAAATGGTTATAAAATATTCTGACCGTATAATATTTTTATTCTGACCAAAAATTGATTTAAATTCTGACCATTTAATTTGTTCCCATTGAATAGTAAATAGTGTTAAATCTTTGGCGAAATAATGAATTATAAGTAATAGGCTTTATGTACCGGATCGGAAACAAATATCTGCCAACAAAAAGCAACAGGCGGCTGCCTTGTGAACCGGTGTCCGAATATTTCGTAACTTTTAACGGATATCTGGTTGATAATGATAACCTACAGACAACTTACTGTGCGCCTTAAACAATTTCTAACGATAAGTGATTGCATACACAATTAAGCACATTGAAAATGAATATCACTGAATTTATTTACAAAATTTGAATGCAACTTAGGTCTGAAAAAAATATTTATGTAATATAGGTTATACAAAAAATGGAACTAACAACGTAGTAAAATTTCAACAATTCTGTCATCACTGAATGTGGAGAACATGAACTTAAAATAAATATAAACATGATAACATTGTTACTTTTCTTGTGTTACAAATTGTATTGTGACTCGCAGGGTTCAGTAAAAAAAAATAAAAAATTCCGACTTTTATTTTGTAATCTATAACTACTTTTTAGTTAATTCTTTAATCCTGCAATTTTCTGTATGACGATGCTTCTGAAATAGGCAAAGCACATGTCACAATATCTTTTGTAATACAATAAGTGGAGTAGCAAGGTGATTTAATATTATACGAAAAATAAACTTCTGCAAAGATACCGCCGAATTTATCTAAAATATTCTAATGCAGTATTTTAAGATAAGCTGTTTATTATTTATTTTATTTGTGACGAGTGGTAAATTTAAAAATGGTAAGAATCACATGCTTTCACGTCCTGGTACAAACTCATAGTTTAATTAATTTATAATTATGTACACATAAAGCTGATCGATCACCAAACAGAAGCCATGTCCATTTTGAATGATGATCATTTAGGCTTTTGATAGAGTACCAGAACAGCAGTAATAAATATAAATTGATGATTGTTATTGATCACTCACTAAGCCTCTATTTTTCGATAGTGTAATTGCACTAGAAATGGAATATCACTAACCGTGCACCGTTTCCAGTACCGAATACGTGAGAGGAAATGTAATCATAACTTATATTAAAGTTTTTGGTCACAAATTTATGCGTCAATTGGAAACCATTTTATGATTTATTCCACACAGAACCCGTGGACGATGTAACTGAATAGTAAAAACGCATATGATCATGGATCGCTCAGTTACATGCATGGTATACCTTGCATATACCATTTCCTTTTAATATTTTTCCCTCTCAACGTTTTCTTTATACAAGTTTGTTTGAAAGCATTTTCAGTGGTTAGTTTTATGCGTTTGACGAATCAAAACTATTGAAAACAAAGAGTCAATACAGTAATATTATTACCACATAAAATATGAATGATTGTTTTTTTTTTAAACTTATTATTTCATAAAGCAAATTAGTGTATTTGAATATGTTTAAACCGTATTTTTTTATACTGAAAAAATAATCCCATCTGCCTCAAATCTCCCTCAAAAAAATTCAAAAATAATGTATGAAAATATATAAATTTCTAAAATAGTTATTTGACCATTTTTTCACATTTTTAGCTCACCTCTTATGAATTTACGATAACACATTATACTATGCACTTCTAGTGTACAACAATCTAATGGGCATATTGCTGATAATAATTTCGCTCATAGTCTATAGTAATATTTTAAAACTGGTTGTTTTTATGTTTTTACCACATTGTCCATTTTAACTTTGATTAATATGACACTTAAAAGTTATGCGTACGTTTACTTTGCAGTACTTATTTATGTACCTGCCGTTTTCTACAAAATTAGAACAGGTATTTCAAAATATTGTGCTTAGTAGGTTATAGAACACCTGGCTCAATTTTTTGAATGTCATTGGCTACATATTTATCCAATAAATTAAATTTATTTGTTTTTTTTTGTTTGTTCTTATAAAATAACGACTTTTTAATAATTCAAACAAAGTGTGTTATTAAGATTATATTTATAATAATATACTTTAAACAATGATTTAAAGTGTGTCAAAAAGCAGCAAAATATTCTAGTAGAACGTTCTCAATAAATCAAGTTTATGCTGTACGATACGTGATTGAATTTTAAAAATGAATGATTAAAAGAAATGAAGTCATAAATATTATGTTAAGATTAATTAATATAATAAAATATCTGGTCGAAATTGAAGTAAATTCGTTTTATAGTCATATACAATTATAACGTTTTTTTTATGTTATCATTTATATATAGCTCCTTCAAAATTAATTTACTCTGCTGAAAACACTTGCCATACAATATTTTTCGTGAATTTTAATCGTTTTAATTTGGATTAGGTGCAAAAAAACAAAGTATTTTATTTCGACAAATATTTATTATAAAACAATTTGATATTTTTCACCTTACTTTTAATGGAGTTCTGCCAAGTAAATGAAAAATATTGAAATGTAAAGATTTATGTAATTTTTAATTTTTGTTGAAATAAATATTGAAAATAGTGATCGACACTGTCTAATTATAAAAACTACCTTGTTTGGGTGATTAATAATGTGTTCTCGTTAAATACCACTTTGAGTCAAAACTGTTATACTTCGTCCCGATGTCGTAAGCTGATGCAAAATCCTGCCAGCTGATCATCACTCCGCTCCGTTTTCTGATACTCTCAGATATTCATTTATCTCATAATTTATCGTGAAATACTACTAAGAATTATTACTTAATTTCAGTCATATTATAATTGACCACATGGCTTTCCATCTTTACCAAATTTCCTAACCAGTAACCACCCCTCATTCGTTGAAAAAATAAATATTACAGGTGATAGTAGAAACGTAATATTAAGTTGTTTTGCTTTTGCGACATCGCACTATATTTGTTATTTTAACCCCTTAATTATTACCTTTGTAAAAATTATTACATTATATGAGATACTTTCTTTCGAAAATAATTTCGTCATATATAGACGGACCCTAAATAAAAAGGGTTAGTTGCAAACACATATGGAATCTTTTCCCTAACATGTGTCATAAAAGCAAAGTAAATGGAGCTATAAAGTTATCAAATGTAATTTTATATCAAAAATGAATTTTCACAAAGTTACCGCTGAAGCCATCGGAAATATGAAAATAAAATCACCAAGCCGTTGTTTTATGTTAATGAGTTTTTGAAATATCAGCTTTTAATTGAATTTTATTCAACACAATATTTTTTTGTTGATTCACTAAAATGATCAACGAAACATTTCATATTTTCGTTAATTTACAATTATTCGCGAAAAATATACAAATAACTTTTGGTGTAATACATGTAATATATTAATTATTATGTGAGCGTTGGTTACTCAAATTTGAACAATGGCTTGAATGACGAAGCAATTACAAAACAGTGTTATGACTTTATCGAAGATAATCGACCATGAAAGCATAAAGGACATTTAGTTTCAAAATAATACGGTCCACTAAAAAGTAAATTAAAATTGCATCTTTACACAACCTTAAACTCGATTCCCAGACACAAAAAACATAGAATCGGGTAACGGATTTTCTATTATCGAGAAATTCAACAACACCAGACAATAAAAACTAACAAAAGGCTTCATTAGTTTCTAAATCATTATAAGTGACAGACATTTCTAGTGATAAAAGCAATTTATGTCTAGTCTCTCATTCAATACCATAATGTTGTTATTTAAAAAAAAAACACCGTTTTTTTAATTCAGGGATCTTCAATTTTTTTTGAATTCGATCACATTTTTCCACGATTTTTTATAGTAGGTTTTTTGTGAAAGAGTATTATCGCCAGTTGATAATGGTTCCATGAGAGAAACTGGTTCTGATCATTAAAGTGGAATTAGTAAAAATGAATGTTTTATTTTACGAATATGATGTCTTTCCACCAAGTATTTACAGTGAAAACCTTAAAAGTGATCACAATTTTGTTCCAACACATTAATACACGGGTTCTTAACCTATGGGTCGCCAAATTTTTTCGATTTTCGATTTGAACAACAAAACTAAAACTACAATTAATTAAAATTACCTTATCGAAGAAAAATGCCTTTTTCAATTGCATCGGAGCCGCGGGTCACATGGCTTTTATAAAAAGGGGTCGCCATCTGATAAGGTTGGTAACCTATGCATTAATATATGTTAGTTGATGCTTCACTATCTTTTTTTTACTATTCATTGTTTGAAAAACATTGTATAAATCGATACGTTATGTTTTTTTTTAAATTTTACTTGCTTTATTTACAAATACGAGAGCAATATTTTTTTCATTTCGCTCTCACGAAAAATTGTTAGTTACATTCTTTTGGCTGTGCAAAATCAAAGTGATTTATTCATGCGACACAGCTAAAACTAAAAAACTGCAGTACTGCGAATTCAAATACATTTTTGTAATCAATTATCCACAGTTTGTTCACATTGTTTTAACTGTGTAATATAATACGACATGTTTGTTTTGTTGTTGTTATTACATCTATGTATTAATTGTTTTCCCAAAAGTCGTTTTTGCTTTTTGAATAATTATTTCCATTTACGAATTCCCACGCCTGATAAAAACTACAAACAGCAATCATTAATTCATTAAAACGAAACATTTAAAATATTGCATTACTAAAGCTGGTTGTGTGTTAGTGAATTACAGTTCACTTCACTTATTTGCAGACACAATGCAATTATTAATTACCCAAAACATTATTTTGACAAGATTTGGAATCACCTGTGGAAAATTTTAAAGTTACTAAATAGTGAACACAGCATTTAAATGTTACATATATTTTTTTATCAAATATAGCTCTTCAATTTGACTTTTATGGCTATAGAAACCAAAAAATTATAGCCCAACGTTTATCAGTTTTTATATTACCAAATTCGTTCTTTTTTTGTACAATATTTAAATTTAAGTTTCGTGGTTGGATCTATCTCTTTATTTTTATGGTATTCACTGTCAATACTTGGTGGAAAAGCATTATATTAAATAAAACACAATATTTCTTTATACTACTTTAAATTTTATTTCAAAAGATCAGAACCGATTTCGCTCATGACGAGCATTTTCAACTAATGATATCCTTATCTTATTGTTAATTTGTCCAATCGATATATTTTTTTATATCTTTTAAATAATATGTAATTTTGGCAGAAAATTTCTATTATATAAGTCAATTTCTTTAAATGGGCAATTCAGAATACAAACTAATTTTATATTGCGCACTAGCTTCCAGCGCGTTAATGTTGGAGTTCTCCTAACTTTACCACATTCTAAGTCATATTTTTCTTTGGTAATACTTACATACTATTAATTTAAAGATAACCATGCCTACTCGACTATTTCCTGCCTTTGGTTCTTTTTTCTTCCTCACTTCCAAACTTCATGATTTATTTTTTTTCCAACAGCCTTTCAGAACGGCGGAATTCATATGGTTTTAAGAAGGGACATTATGCTAGCAAACTCTTCTATGACATCAAAAATTCTTGCCAAATTTACTTTTGAATCTCCGATTTCCTGATCAAATCAAATAAAAATTCAATATATATACATATATGTTAGTTGTGTTGAACATTTTAATTTTGTGTTATTTTAGAATCACTTTAATGTAATTGGCAATTTCTTTTCAATGCCAACTGTTGTGTATAACTTTTCAATTTTGTATAAATAGCATTGTTAAATTATATTTCTTATCAGTTGACAATGCTCGCAATGAGCGAAACCGGTCCTGACATATTAAATAAAGTGGAATGAAGTACAAAGGATTATTGTTTTTATTAATATATACATTTAACTGTTGAAAAAAGTATTACTTTATTTATGTTTTACCAAAGTATAAATATTTTTTTCTATAATTTAAATAATTGTGCATAAAAACAATATTGCAATGTCAGAAGTAATTATTTAAATACAAGCTAATATTATATGTCATAATAAAACCGATTATTTGCATACATTAAGTTTTTATAAATGTTTATTCAGTGATCCGTTTTTTAGTCCTACGATGACATTATTTTTGACATGTTGTGTATTATATAAACGATAATTTTATTTTTTTTAAGTCCGCATATAGTATGTAGGTAGGTTTTTTTTAAACATTGTCTTTAATATAATATTTAATTGTTACTATTGGACGTTAACTGTTTTTCAGTCGCAGCTATGTAAATATTCTTTAATTAGAACAGTTTGTGGGAGAAAATAATTATTTATTTCCGATTTCGAAGAATCAACACCCACTGTTATATATTGGTTAAAATTGTTTAAATATAATGTTATTTTAGCATTGGCAATAATAATGCAACGGAAATACCATTCGCCAACACGAATTTTTGTTAATTGGCACACTGACATTAAATAAAAACACATTTACAATCATAGAGCTTATTGTCATTTATTGACTTTTTTCGGTTTGAAAGCTTATAGCCGTTATAAAAAAAATCTCTTGAATTAATATCAAAGAGGTCTCAGTTAGTAAATAATGCTTGCAAAGAGTGAAACTAGTTCTCATGTACAAAAATGAATGTGGAATGATATTAATTTTATTGACATGATTGTAACACTTTTAATTAAATTGTGAAATTTCCCGAACATAGATTTTATTCTTAGTGACTACTTTAACATAATAAATTGTTCTTTAATGCGATAGCATATTGGTATCATGTATTTGTAAGAGGCATTAAACATTTTTATCATCGTGAATTATTGTCGCTTATTCATATTTTTTATTTTTATATAAAAATCACTTTCATATTTTTTTTACAAATTGTCTGTTGCGCCCATAGTAGTTTACTTGGTTTCATTGGTTGATTGAGTTAGAATTTACTTAGTACAACTCTATTGTAATAAAATAAAACATATCAACGTATTTAGTTATACATTTTTTTATAAGATGAGTTTATAGCTATTTCGGCGTGCGCCATCGTCAGAACTATGTTTAAGCCTAGCTGAGTATATGAAAGTTTGAACATAATTATGACGATGGCCCACGTCGAAATAGATACAAACTTATCTTATTAAAACATGCAGAACTAAATACGTTAGTATTTTTTACCTTATTACTTGGTTTCACTTGGTGATTAGTTGAAAATTCTCGTGATAAGCGAAATCGGTCCTGGTCATAATAAATATATTTTTTAATTAGTACGAAAGACCGTTTGATGTTTTTATTATAATTCCTTTTGGCAGTATTGACGGTGAACACATTAAAAGTAATGTGAAATTAGTATAAAAAGTGTTTTATTTTTTGATATAATGTAATGCATTGTCAATAAATACTGTCAAACATTGAAAGTGATGCTTTTGAGTGAGTGAGTATTTGATAAAAAAATCGTCTTCTACTCGGGACAAAAGACATAACATACAACTATGTCTGAGAACGATTTAAAACAACAAAAATGATATTATTAACAAGTAGATGATCTCGAAGACTTTGGATCGTTAATTTGAGTTCTTACCGACAGGGAATAAAGGTCGACAAATCATTTTTTTTCACAATTTGGATCGACTCATTCAAAATAATTGAATTTATTAGAGGTCGCAGCGCGGCAATAGTATTTCAATGCGTTTATAAATATCCCTACGTTTTTATAACTTTTGAATAAATATAGCAAAGCAGTGAAAACTTTTCAGTGTAAAAAATGTTTTGAATTGTATGCTGCTGTCGTTATATTCTTAAAAAAAACGGAAACAACTTTTCGCGATAAGATACGCCACACGACTTTCAGTATATCAAGTGAAGAGACACTTACCGTAATAGTTTTAAGCACCAATGTGTCAGAGAAAAAAACAAACTTTCCGCCGGAATTAAGAGCCCTCGCGTCGATAAAGTGGAAACCCGCTGTGTAATGATTCCATTGGATGTCAAAACTTGATAAAATGGACATCGGGTATCAAAACCTAATGGTCTACGAAACGATTAAGATAAAGCCCCACGGCCATTTCACCCCCTATATGCTGGAAAGCTTTTTTAGCAAACTCCTTAACGTAAATATTTTTTTACGTCACTTTCAAACAACATTACATAAATTAACTTTATTGTTACCTATTACAACAAAGTACAAAGAATTTCCTACAACTTAATGTTAACATGAAGATCAAACTTAATGGAACCGATAAGTATACTCTTATCAAAATAGGAAATCTCAATTTTTTACTGAAGGAATACAATGTATTTATAAAACTATGCAAAATTTAAATATTCACTTACTTATTATTCATTATTTTTTTTACTCTTATCCGCACAAGTTTTCAAAGCTCAGGAGAGCAACGTCTTTCATTTCACGTTTGAAACAACTTATTACGTGTTTTAAAATAAAACAAGTGTGGAGCATGCTTATTACAATCAAATTCGAATCGAAAACACCATAAATTGCTTTTTTTAATAATAAAAAATATATTTCACATTACAGCTTTTGCAAATGCGTCAAACATTTTGAAGTTGAAATATCAAACGAGATTTACTCGATGAGAATATTTGTAATTCACGTGAGATTAACTCAAGGTGAATTGACTTCACAAACACCCGTGTCTTAGATCTCAAATTTATATTGATAAAATCCAATTTGACATTTACCTTACCAGGAATCGAACCCAGACCCACCTGATCGGTAGAGCAAGCTCTAACCAACTAGACCACAGCGGGGTTATATTGTTTTTAGAAAATAAGCTACTTACATATGTCCACCCTTTTTAAAATCAAGTTGATTAAATGATATATGTATGTAGGAATAATACAGTGCTTGGGGTAAAACTCCTGTTTCACAAGTTGTAAGATACTAAAACATCCGCTTCTAACACTGAAACATCTTTCAAAGCAACAATACACACCATTATCAATCTTCATTGGCCGATGCGCTGGGTTAAGCTAGCAGTATATGTTATAATATAAGCTGTTACGTCCATTCAATGTGTACGCAGTTACGCTAATACGCGGTAAGTGCAGTAGTGGGAAAAGCACACAGTCATCGCAAGCCAGCCAGACCTATTGTGTTCAAATCCACCGCTGACAGTTTCCATACAGAGTGGTCTACGCCAGACAGTCCAGACATCGCCTACGCCTCGCAGCTGACGAGGCGTAACGGTTGAGGATGTTAATACACGTGGAATACATACGACAATTCATGCTATATCTAATAATTCTAAATAAAAACAAGCGCCTAACCTTTACAAATCTAAAATAATAATACACTTGAAATTTATAATAAAAAATAAACTAATCTTAACCTTTTCATTTAGTATCGAAAATAATTGACTTTTATTACTTTTTATACAACCCATCAATTTCAATAATAAATACAATGAGTAAATTATATTGTTTTTTCGAAAGTATTAAAATTGAATGTGCTATTAATTTATTATCTTTTTAACAAAGTCAGTGTCAAATTTTTATTTTATGACCGTATTTTTTAAAAAAATTGGGTCGTCCGTCAAGAAAAGAATATTTACTGAGGTCTAATAATGGATCGTAAATATTGAGGAAGCGATTTCAATATGATATATTTGAAAAATAGTTAAGAACTTAAATAAAATTTTTAGTGTGAAATATTTCAAAATTGTGTATATTTTATAATATTGACTACCCAAACACAATATATAATATAATAATTATACTGCACAAGTCAGGCGTTTTATCTAAGTTTTGATACATCTTACTTTTTGAAGATTGATGAATTTTCGATTTTTAGGCAGTGGTTTGCCTGGATGATTGGTTATGTTATTATGGTGGCAATATGAAATAATTATTTTGATACACACGTAAGGACTGGTAGTGATTCTGCAAATTTTCGAAACTATTGATCAGGATACTTTTTAATAGGACGGATAATTATTTGAAGATTATCTATGACAATGATCACAATATAAACTGTTTTTTTGTTTGGCGGGAGAAAAAGAGAAATTCCGTATACGACTACTTGCAAATTTAGACAATAAAAAATAAACAATGTAACTTAGTATTGCAGATCATGGGTCAATAAATCTTTAGGTAAACCCATTACCATTTTAATCCATTTCATGTTTCATGAGTAATCTGAATGTAAGAAAATGATAAAGCCCAAAAAATAATTGTCATTCATAAAAATAATAAATATTTTGTTAAATTATTAACATACAAAAAACTTGGTTTCGAGAGCGTTTTTTTAAATAATTTCTGCACATAAATATTTTAATGCATAATAGAAGACAGACTTTTGATTAAAAAATCTGTCAAACGACCCAATTTCTTCTTAATACCTAGCTTCTTAGAACCTATATTTATTGTAAAAGCAATAATTTATTTTTATTATCTAGCTAATAAGAAGTCACACTGTAATAATTTAATAATATCTGAGTGGTAATGATTCTACAAGTCGTCTCTTTATAAACGTTAACTGTACTAGTATTCAAGACTATTATAACCATTTTAAAATAAAATGTAATGTTTTTCTAGAATAAAAAGTACAAAACACCAATACCAATTTTATGGCTATTACAAACAATACAGTTTTGGAATCAAAATTAGAATCGAAAAATTCTTTCAATAGTCCAGGAATCACAAACCACGGATTGCAATCTGATTGTGGATATTTTGGATCAATAGTTAAAATTAAAAATATATATTAACTCTTCTAAACAAATTCTTACTATGCAAAAATTGGTGCAATTAAAAAAAACCTTTTTAGCAAAATGTGCAAAAATAATTTGGATCTTAAAATTAAAACATAAATCTAAAAACTAAAAAAATATGGACAATTAAGTTGAGAAAAAGAGTCGTAAAGTAACATAAAATTAAAGAATATGTTTAAGTCTACTAAAATGGTATTTTATTCACAAAGTAAAAATAAATATTGGATTATTTTATGATGGCTGAGAGTCGAGAAGCGGACCAAATAATTAGCTTAGTTCTAATTTAAGATTTCGACTGAAGGTGCTGAAAGGCGAAACCCGGGTCGTTAGTGACAAAATCTGTGTGAATGTATATAATTTGAGCAATTCAAATTTAGCTTAGTTCTACTGGTCAAAGTGTTGCTAGTCGACAGAAGAGAACACATTTAACACGCTGTTCCTATGGTAACATTCAAGTTGTCGTGTTCGATTTCCTTGTCTTCTGCATTTTGCAGCTTTAAGTAAGTAAATAAATAACAATTTGGTGTGCCTTATTAGTAAATAAATTAAAAACTCTTATTGAATATCACTTCATCAACTTGTTGCTATTATAAAACGGTATTTACTTTACAAAACACAGCAGAATCAAACAAATATACAGCAAATGAAGGTTTGAATCGTTTAAACGTTCGATACTTAAAATTATACAAAAAAATTTTAGGAAAAGACTTTTAAAGCAACATTAGATATATTTTCATTTCACATAAACTGTGCATTAAAAACAAAATACAAGACGGAGTACAGGCTTAAGATAAGCATGGATAAATGTAGGCGCCTAAAAAAACACTCCCATTTCATGTCAATAATGTAAAATGAAGCATAAATCCTTCTCCCGACTAAGAAGCGGAAAAAATATTTACGTCCGGAGCTAACGATAGGAAAAATGTATATTCTTCATAGAGGATGTTTGGAAGAAAACAATCTAGAGATTTATGTTTTTTTTTTGGATGTATAACGTCAAATTTTTAATGAATTTCATTTAAATTTTATCTTCCATATAAAGACACAATGCTACAGATGTTATAAACTTAAAAAAGTTTAATAAATATGAAACAAAAGAATTTATTTGAAATATTTTACTTGCAGAGTATTGTAATCATGAAATACAGAAAATACAAGAGAAACCATGAAGCTGAAACGAATAAATTTTACAAAGTATGGAAAACATTGCCTTCGTCTTTACTGAATACAAATTTAGTGAATTATATGCAGCAGTTCTAAGCTTATGACCGTAGTGTTTTCCTTCTTAGTTATGGTAAATAGTTCATGTTGTTATCAAACTAGAGGTAAGGAAATAGAGCGATGATGAAAATTTGCTCAGTTTTTATTAATGAGACAAACTAGTGATTTCAAAAGCATTTTGTCTTTTCTAGACTTTTGTGGTAGTCAAAATTACAATATCAACACTACTACCTTTATTTCTCAGGCAATGTGCTTTTGTAATCAATAATATGAAAAGGAACATCGACTTTTAAACATTTTATACTCCCATCTACCTAATGGTTCAGATTTCGGTGACGTAGCTAAAATAAAGACACCTGATATCGAAATGTAGAACCATCGAATCAGGAAAAAGACATTAAATTTGTTCATAACACAAACCTTTTTATCACTTGTATGTTAGCTTTATAAGCTTTTGTTTAGTTAAAGACAATAATGAACTGTGTTGTGAACACAAAAAGAAAATTTCGACTTTCCAATGTTGTGGCTTAAAATCCGATGTAAATATCAAAGTAAAGAAAGATAGAACGTAGGACAGAGAACGATATAGGAATAATTCTCACACTCTGAGACCAATCGTCCTTAATTCAATACTTGCTGAAAATTATCTAGAACTCCATGGGAAAACAGAAGAAACTAGCGTTGATGAAATAATTAATAATAGTACTTGTTATTGAATGATATTCATGAATCTTTCCAATTATTTATTTTTAATTTTAAGCAATTAGCAAGCTTCAATAAAAAAAATGATTACAAAAATGTAAGCAAATAAACATTTAATAATCGAAGAGCAAACATTCAAAAACTGCTTTGTCAAAATTTTTGAAAAATGTCGTTTAGTATCAGTATGATAAATCCATAATAAAATCTATGAATGGAAATCACAATACATATTAGTGTTTAAAAAAGGTTTTTTCTTATACAAATTAAGTCATAAAGTTGACACATTTAAGCAAACCGTGATTTCTCCAACATTCAAATCATCATTTCCCAAGTTCTGTATTTATGTGACAAATCACTTTTTGAATGTTTGCTCCTCTTCACCTTTTTGTATCTTGGCTAACTTCTCACTTGTGTACTATTGACTGACGTAGGTATTGCAGAAATATAAAAACATAAATATTCAAGAAAAAAAAAACGTTGTGGAATTGATTATTGGATCTTCTTGACTTACAGTTTTGCAAACCTGGTCTAACCTTGTTGTCGAAAAAATAATTTTATTTTTAAATGCAAAATCACGTCTGCGTTAGATTTCGCAAGCACGAGGCGTGAAATGGAATCATAAAAAGGCATATCATTACTTGATTATCGCAACAATAGGTGAACATACCTCATGTGATCATGATTACGCAGCATATGGTGCATGAAATGTAATCACAACAAAAATTTTATCAATAGCGTTCAATGAAGGCGGTGCAAACTGTGCTCACTTAAAATATTTTCTAACAACTATTTATATGACAATGGCCACTAACTATTATATGTTGTATTGCCAGTAGCGTGCGATATCTGCGGGTGCATTTACACATCGTTAAATACTATTTTAATATAATATAATTTTAATTACGCGCTACATTTGTATAGATATGAATTCTTCTTTATAGATTATGGTAAGTCATAAAATAGTCATACGACACAAAACGAAGATTTTTCACCCAAAAAAAAAACATAAGTAACTATATACAGTAACTAATTCTGTCGAAGTACGCCACTGATTGCGATATAGTTTCGCAATATTTAGCCAGAGGACTTTATTGGCGATGAATTGGTTTTATAATTATTTTTAATCTTTCAATATCACCAACTGATTCAAATTACTCGACAGCCTTTTTATAATGAGAAATCATATAGTCTCAATAGAAAATACTTTAAAACATTATTGCGGAATATTTTAAAAATCTTCTTATTAAAATTCTCATACCGGGTAATGAAGCGATAAATTATATGTACACTGTGCAAAACGATTTATTTCATCGGTGTAAATAATGTACTTTATTCAGCTATGAATAAAAAAACTTTATAACATATAATGAAACTCAATTTTGATGATTTTCCCCATCGGAATCGAAAGAAATATGTATTTATTACATATTATGTTTTATACGATGTGATTTAATTTATGACCAATTTCCACGTAACATGCGTTTAAACAGTTAAAAGTTAACATTATGACAAAGTACTTGATAGCAAAAAAATATCGATTTTTTTGTACAAATTCTTTGTTTACCCAATTATAATTTGTATGTTTTCCCTAATTTATTGGATGAACTGAAAAATATAAATTTAAAAATATACATTTAGTGTAATGATTTAATGACGATGTAAATTTTTTACAAATTATTTGAGTTTTAATAAAAACAGTTAGTTGTTGAGGACCAGTAAGCATAATAATTATTTTGAATTCATTAATATATTATGTCCCAAATGAAATTCATTGATATCAACTATTTGTCTGGAATTACCAAGTTGATGCATTGATTATACCAGTCTGCCAAAGACCCGCCCGCTGTGGTCTAGTTGGTTAGAGCTTTCTCTACCGACCAGGTAGGTCTGAGTTCGATCCTCGGTGAGGTCAATATCAAATTTAATTTTTTCAATTTAAATTTGAGACCTAAGACGTGGATGCCTGTGATGTCAATTTACCTCGAGTTGATCTTGAGTGGCTTACAATAAATTCTCATCGAGTATGAACTTTCAACTAAAAAAATATTTGGCGCATTGGCATTACAGCTGTATTGCCGAGTATTTTTTTTTTTTTTAAAAGAGCATTCATTTTTATAGTAAATTATTTTCAATGCTTTTTCCCTATCTATTAATTTTTTATTATTATTTGTGTCAGGTCGGTATGAATGGATTATAATTATCTTTGTAACATAACATATCGTTGCTTTACTTTTTAATATTTGTTCTATGTTAAAGTAATCTTAAAAAAGATGTGTTTAGTTGACTTGGCTGAAATGCTCTAAAAAATGGTTACTAAATGTTTAAAGTATATTATTCTCAATCTTCTTTCCATCTTCAAATAATGAATACTATACTCGAGGAGAATTTTCCATCAAACTAGGTAGAATTCAAATATTCAAAAAATATCATTATCTATATATTAATAGCCGATAAAATAAGTTTTCACTTTTCACTTTTTACTTTTTACTTTTTACTTTTCACTTTTTACTTTTTACTTTTTACTTTTTACTTTTTACTTTTCACAAATGTGTGCGTACTGATGTCCTCGAGCGTATTTGAAAATTAGTTTGATAAAATATATATACTACAAAAAATGGTTGTTAGCAAAGTTGAACATTATTCCAAATATTAAATAATTTACGAAATTTCTGCTCCTACGAAAAATGGTTGTTAGCAAATTTGAACATTATTCCAAAAATTCAATAATTTACGAAATTTCTGCTACTACGAAAAATGGTTGTTAGCAAACTTAAACATTTCAATTATTCTAAAAAATACATTATTTACAATTAAATAGTGCAGGGGTGTCGATATATGTCCCGTGATCTATTTCTTCTTCTACGAAATATATTTGTTTGCCAACTTAAATATTTCAATTATTCTAAAAAATATATTATTTCCAATTAAATAGTGCAGGGGTGTAGATATATGTCCCGAGATCTATTTCTTCTTCTACGAAATATGTTTGTTAGCAAATTTAAACATTTCAATTATTCTAAAAATTACATTATTTACAATTAAAATACTGCAGGGGTGTCGATCTTTGTCCCGTGATCTATTTCTTCTTCTACGAAATATATTTGTTAGCCAACTTAAATATTTCAATTATTCTAAAAAATATATTATTTCCAATTAAATACTGCAGGGGTGTTGATATATGTCCCGAAATCTATTTCTTCTTTTACGAAATATGTTTGTGAGCAAATTTAAACATTTCAATTAGTCTAAAAATAACATTATTTACAATTAAAATACTACAGGGGTGTCGATATATGTCCCGTAATCTATTTCTTCTTCTACGAAATATGTTTGTTAGCAAACTTAAACATTTCGATTATTATAAAAATTATATTATTTCCAATTAAATAGTGCAGGGGTGTTGATTTATGTCCCGAAATCTATTTCTTCTTCTACGAAATATGTTTGTTAGCAAACTTAAACATTTCAATTATTCTAAAAATTATATTATTTCCAATTAAATAGTGCAGGGGTGTTGATATATGTCCCGAGATCTATTTCTTCTTCTACGAAATATATTTGTTAGCAAACTTAAACATTTTAATTATTCTAAAAATTATATTATTTCCAATTAAATACTGCAGGGGTGTTGATATATGTCCCGAAATCTATTTCTTCTTCTACGAAATATGTTTGTTAGCAAATTTAAACATTTCAATTAGTCTAAAAATAACATTATTTACAATTAAAATACTACAGGGGTGTCGATATATGTCCCGTAATCTATTTCTTCTTCTACGAAATATGTTTGTTAGCAAACTTAAACATTTCGATTATTATAAAAATTATATTATTTCCAATTAAATAGTGCAGGGGTGTTGATTTATGTCCCGAAATCTATTTCTTCTTCTACGAAATATGTTTGTTAGCAAACTTAAACATTTCAATTATTCTAAAAATTATATTATTTCCAATTAAATAGTGCAGGGGTGTTGATATATGTCCCGAAATCTATTTCTTCTTCTACGAAATATGTTTGTTAGAAAATTTAACATTTCAATTATTCTAAAAATTACATTATTTACAATTAAAATACTACAGGGGTGTCGATATATGTCCCGTAATCTATTTCTTCTTCTACGAAATGTGTTTGTTAGCAAACTTAAACATTTCGATTATTATAAAAATTATATTATTTCTAATTAAATAGTGCAGGGGTGTTGATATATGTCCCGAGATCTATTTCTTCTTCTACGAAATATGTTTGTTAGCAAACTTAAACATTTCGATTATTATAAAAATTATATTATTTCCAATTAAATAGTGCAGGGGTGTTGATATATGTCCCGTAATCTATTTCTTCTTCTACGAAATATGTTTGTTAGCAAACTTAAACATTTAAATTATTCTAAAAAATATATTATTTCCAATTAAACAGTGCAGGGGTGTTGATATATGTTCCGTAATCTATTTCTTCTTCTACGAAATATATTGGTTAGCCAACTTAAATATTTCAATTATTCTAAAAATTATATTATTTCCAATTAAATACTGCAGGGGTGTTGATATATGTCCCGAAATCTATTTCTTCTTCTACGAAATATGTTTGTTAGAAAATTTAACATTTCAATTATTCTAAAAATTACATTATTTACAATTAAAATACTGCAGGGGTGTCGATATATGTCCCGTGATCTATTTCTTCTTCTACGAAATATGTTTGTTAGCAAACTTAAACATTTCGATTATTATAAAAATTATATTATTTCCAATTAAATAGTGCAGGGGTGTTGATATATTTCCCGAGATCTATTTCTTCTTCTACGAAATATGTTTGTTAGCAAACTTAAACATTTCGATTATTATAAAAATTATATTATTTCCAATTAAATAGTGCAGGGGTGTTGATTTATGTCCCGAAATCTATTTCTTCTTCTACGAAATATGTTTGTTAGCAAACTTAAACATTTCAATTATTCTAAAAATTATATTATTTCCAATTAAATAGTGCAGGGGTGTTGATATATGTCCCGAGATCTATTTCTTCTTCTACGAAATATATTTGTTAGCAAACTTAAACATTTTAATTATTCTAAAAATTATATTATTTCCAATTAAATAATGCAGGGGTGTTGATATATGTCCCGAAATCTATTTCTTCTTCTACGAAATATGTTTGTTAGCAAATTTGAACATTTCAATTAGTCTAAAAATAACATTATTTACAATTAAAAAACTGCAGGGCTGTCGATATATGCGCCGAGGTCGATTTATGGTACTTTGAAAAATGATTGTTAGCAAACTTGAACATTATTCCAAATATTAAATAATTTACGAAATTTCTGCTCCTACGAAAAATGGTTGTTAGCAAACTTGAACATTATTCCAAATATTAAACAATTTACGAAATTTCTGCTCCTACGAAAAATGGTTGTTAGCAAACTTAAGCATAATTCCAAAAATTAAATAATTTACGAAATTTCGGCTACTACAAAAAATGGTTGTTAGCAAACTTGAACATTATTCCAAATATTAAACAATTTACGAAATTTCTGCTCCTACGAAAAATGGTTGTTAGCAAACTTAAGCATAATTCCAAAAATTAAATAATTTACGAAATTTCGGCTACTACAAAAAATGATTGTTAGCAAACTTGAACATTATTCCAAATATTAAATAATTTACGAAATTTCTGCTCCTACGAAAAATGGTTGTTAGCAAACTTGAACATTATTCCAAATATTAAACAATTTACGACATTTCTGCTCCTACGAAAAATGGTTGTTAGCAAACTTAAGCATAATTCCAAAAATTAAATAATTTACGAAATTTCGGCTACTACAAAAAATGGTTGTTTTTAAAAAATTTCTGCTAACTATAAAAATAAAATAAATAAAATAAAATAAAATAAAATAAAATAAAATAAAATAAAATAAAATAAAATAAAATAAAATAAATTAAAATAAAATAAAATAAAATAAAATAAAATTAAATTAAATTAAATTAAATTAAATTAAATTAAATTAAATTAAATTAAATTAAATTAAATTAAATTAAATTAAATTAAATAAAATAAAATTAAATTAAATTAAATTAAATTAAATAATATAAAATAAAATAAAATAAAATAAAATAGAATAAAATTAAACACAATGCAACAAAAATCTCACGTTGCTGGGCAACGGGCTTACAGCTAGTAATTCTTTAATTATTCAAATTTTTCATAAACACATCGACTGTCAAGTATGTATAGAAGAGTTCCGTTTTATACTCGAATTCCCAAGCCCTGTAGTAGAATATTGAATAGATCCATATAATAAGGGTTGCAATAAATTTGGATGGCCCATCTTACGATCATAGTATAGCATCATTCACAGAACAAGAAAGATATTTTCCTAACTGAGAAGAAAATAAACAATCCAATGCAAACAATTCCTCAGCGAAACTCCAAATTTAATTAATGTTAATACTATTTAATACAATCAATTTTATCAATATTTAATTGCAGGGCCTATCGCCTGGTAGTTAACGTGGTTGTTTTCACGGGCTTGAATCTAAGTACGCTAGTGTTCAGAAAATAATATATGGCCTTTTGGTACCTCGGCGACCATACTATTTGATCACTTGCGATGTTCAAAATAACTTTCCGACCATTTAATATGTAGCGAAACCAATTGTTAACATAACTTATAGTTCTTCCTTATCCCCATCTTTATATTCTGGCTTTCTCCAGACAGGGAAAAAAAATACTGAACAATCTTGGTAAAGGCTTGGTTGAAAAAATATCTTTGCAAAATACCAACTGAAATTTGATAACTAAGCTGGCTATGTCATGTACACTGTACCAAAGACAAAGATCTGTAAAAAAAGGATTTATATTCAATATGGTGAAGAAGAAAGTAACAGTACAAAGCTTTTCTGGGGATTGGTCGGAGCTTTTAATGGCTGTCGTTTTTCTAAGGTGCTGAGCTGGTGGTCGGCCATTGATTGATAAAATTAGATGAAGTTAGTCGTTGGAAGAAGCCAGAACCCACTTCAGATTGTCGAACTCCTAATGTTAACTATTATGAAACAATGATATACCACAATCTAAATAGTAATTTAATTTTCAAATTTTTTGATTTTGAGATTAAAATGTGAAGTAATCGCAAATGCTTTTATCTTGGTGTTGTAAAAATAGCGTAAAAGCAAACTCAACATTGCTAACTAAAAAACACAGACAATTTGTTTTTTATAATACAAAGATAATCATTTTTTGATAATTCCAAAGAATATTTTTTGCACATAAATTGATGACTTTCAGTTAAGCCCGAGTAATAAATAGTCTTATCCTTGGAGCATATACAATACTATTCCAGCAAAATCACAACTTAAAGTTTTAATATCTCCATATTGTCTAATTTGGACTAACTATGGTTTAACGCACGGTGAAAATTATAAAAAGTGGGTGAATTGTTTGAAAAAACTCTACGACATACAAATGGCCCCGTTTTTCTTTTGATAGTCGACGAAAATTTTAATACCGGTACGTTTTTCAGAAGAAAAAAACAGTTTTCTACCATTGACGGATTTCAATATTTATAGTGCATGCATAATATATTATTATCATTTGCCTAATGCGTATTTCCATACATTTTTTTATGAGTAAGGTTCGGAGAAGTTTTATTCCATCAAAATATCTATCAGCCGATACTAGAATACATGAATTTTTATTGCAACCATTATCTGACATTAGTCTTTTTTTCAAATTATTTCTCTATTGGCAATATCATCATTTTCTAAATGAATATTTTATTTCAAATGGATCATATTTAAAAAATATTTCTCTTGTCCTTTTGCATACAACGAAAGTTCTTCATTTTTTTTTGTATACATTATAGCCAATTTCATAGACTTTAAAAACTTCAGCTTTTTTTAATTCCAATTATCCAATTTGTGTTCACTTCGATAATTGTTCCTACCTACTAGCCAAATTTCTTCTTTTGGCATTCAAGTGAACGAACAAACTTATATGTTGATTACATAATAAATACTGCAGTTACTATATGGAAAGAATGAAAATTTCTTGTAATCATTTATTATATTAAATTTAATGAAACCTATTTTGGTCCCGTTGCCGTTTTGGTAAGCACAGTAGGACTTTCATAACTCAGTTGCTTAGGTCATGGATTATTGTCGGATTGGAATTTTTCAAACATCGATGTTGCAATCGAGTATGAAAAGGCATAAAAATGTCTGAGATATTTTCATATCTCACTAGACTCACCTATTTTTATATAATTCTGAAAACATGGTGTAAAGAAAGTGACAATAAAGTATATAACAATAATCCTTTTTCTAAATCTGTCATTTTCATCATATGTTCTTGTTAAAAACATAATTTTACTACTGCTACTTTATTACTACCATCAATCTACAGCCTCATTAAAAGTAATAACTCTTGATGCAGACTGATGAAGCCTTACCGGTAATACAATGAAATATGTAGATAAACAATATATAATATTTTATCAGAGCTTTAAGTGTATTATAGAGATACAATTATTTCAAAAATAACTTTGTTTTATTCTAGCAATCAAAGGTTTTAAATCAATATATCATTTTTTAGAACTGGGAGTTATACCATTTCAATTCAAACTATCCAATTAAAGCAGTTAAAAAATATACATCAGTTCTATTTTTTTATTTACAAAACTTCATAATTTCAACACTAGACAAGATTTAAACATTTATTTAGTGAAATATTTATTTTATTATACATTAAAATATTGCAGCTAAGTACTTATTATATTATAATTATAATTTTCAGTTTTAGGGTGTTCACTGTCAATACTTGATGGAAAGGCTTTATATTAAAAAAAACACACAATATTCCATTGTACTACTTCCACTTTTATGTAACAAAATCGGGACTGGTTTTTTTATGACGAGCATTATCAACGGATGTTCGTCATAAGCGAAACTGGCCCTTATCTTGCCAAATAAAAGTGTGAGTAGTACAAAGAAATATTGTAGTTTTTTTTTACATAATTATAATATTTTTCTTGTGCTCTCTTGTAATTTTCGAACAATCGCATCTTATTATTATACTTCTTTCAAAACCTTTCTCTACATTTTGATTGATTTTACCATGTTCACTCCCAATTTTTATCATATGTACCATTTATGTAGTTTTTCTCAACAGTTCTCCAACAAGAATTGCTTGTTACTCGGTTACCAAACCTCTTTTTTTGAAGATATTAACGCTAGAAGGATAGTTCTAGGACAGGACTGGTATATAAGATATGCCTTATTTTCAAGATCGGATGAATGGTATGAAGTATAAAGTAAGCATCGCAGACATCCATACCTTCGGCCACAAATTGAAAAACGAGTATATGAAACTGCCCTTACGACGACTCGAACCCGTCAGCATTGTAACCAAAGCCAACAACGTTTACCACAAGACCACGGACCGAGGGTATTCATATAAGAATGCTATCACAATATTTTTACCTCTCCGAATTTTTTTGAATAAATCCTCTGTATAAGTAATTTGTATCTAAAGTTAACGTTGTGCAAAGGCGACAAATTGATTTTGAATATTTATCATATATGACAAGTTAATACAATTTCTTGGGAAAGTAACAGGTAGTGTGATCAGTAGCACTATATATTCTACCGGTCGTCATATTTATGTAAATATTATTCCATAAAAATAGCTACTGCCGCAAACAAGATGTCCCTAATAAAAAATAACAAGCTCTTTTATTGGCAATTGGCCAAGATAAGCTTCCACTCGCAAACGTGCCGAAGAAAATGTTTTTCTAAGACACTATCGTCTGTATTTCTCCTCAAGTGTCACGAAACAATATAGCATGCACTATCATCTTATCAATACAAATATGTATCTTTAAAAGTTATATAAATTATTCAAGAGCTTATTTTAGAGCAATTAGCCAAGCAAAGAAAACCGTAGCTTTAGCATGCGAATACACTGCACAACATTTTATTTTTTACGTCGATTACATTTTCTACAACTTGTCATAATTTTAATACACAAAATGTTTGCACTGCTAAATAAATTACACCATATCAAAATTACTGGTCTACGTAAAAACCAATTACTTTCGATGCAAGTTTATTTTAAGTATGAAATTTAATTTGATAACTTTAATAGTTAACATATGATACAACAAATATAATGTATTTGTCATCGTTGTGATATTCTGTATGAGATTTTTTCTAAAAGAAAACACATGTTCCAATTGTTTGTTAAAACTGACATATATTTGTTTAAGATAATAAGAGATCTCATTTAAACTTTTTTCAGGGTTGCATTATTGATATTTTTTTAGTTTATTTCATGATTCACGATTTTTTTATACCGACTCTATTGAACTTTAGTTTCTCAAGCGTGGCAGAGTCCTTTCAGACACATGGCTTTTCAATCGATGCTGACACTTGATGTCATGTCATAATCCCTGCATAGATATCGACTTTGGAATGGAAAAAGGACGTAACCCACATATAATGAATTTTACAGGAGACACAAAACACGTCTTTTGGGCTAACGGTAAATTATGAAATATAGACAACCTTGAATTGCACGTAAACTGATAAACTGGTTTTAAATTGACTTTATCTAATATCAATTAAATAAATTATTACAAAAAAAAAATCTTTATTAAGGTCTTTTGTCTTGATCGCAATTTTCACGAGCTCTTCTTTTGACAAATTTGAAAGCTAAATTTTGATTCGGCATTTTCAGCTTACATCTTTTTGATAGATCGTGTATCAAGTTGTTCACAATGTGATTATCAAAAAAAACTGATTTGAAAAAAACGTTGGGTTACGTCATTTTTCTTTTCCACAGTCAATATGCAATCCACAGAGAACGCAGTTCACGACCAATAATACGTTATATAAATAAACATATTGCTTATTCAAATGCAAAAACGATGGACACTTACAAAAATGGTGTTATGGTAGCTATAGCTAGGTAGAAATTTTCTCATCATTTACAAAAAATACTCATTTGAAAAACATGATATTTTTTTTTGGTATTTCATCTGGCAATATCAACAATGCATCAGTCGCCCCTTCATCAAATTCTGACATGACTTCTCTATACAATAAAATAAAAAAAACCGTCGCGATGGAAAAGTGTCCAAGGCTTCGACGCAGGCAGAATGCGTCATGGCGATTTCCTGTGTCTGCGAGGAAGCCGGTTATCACATCACACCGGAAATTGTGTGATTGACGTAGCGTATTTCCCTTACATATTTTACGCATCGTATCTTTGAAAAATATATTTATAATAAAAACTATCTGATAGTTTTCAATAAAATATTAACAACATGTGATTTTTTTATATGCAATAATAAAGAAGGGCTAGTAGAAGTGTATTCCACAAGACATTCAATTGGAAAAAGGTGGAAACATATAGTTACGTATAGGTAAATCATTTTTGAATATTGGTTGAAATTGACTGTAGAAACGTAAAAAGACGAAACCTACAAACTTTAAGTCCACAAAAACTAATAAATTTGTGTTTTATTCAGTCTCTTAGGAAAAACCTTTGTGTAACTCCTTTTTCCTAGGCGCAATTTTGACAGGCTCTCTTTTTATTAAATATCAAAGCTAAGACTAGATAATTATTCTGCATTTGCAGCTTATATTCTTTTGATTCAACGTGTAATAATTTGTATACATTACAATTATCGAATTAAAGCTATCGTAGATTACATACGATTGTCTTTCTATCGTCGATATTACGTAACTTGTGTTTCATATCGAAACAGCCTTAGTTGCTGATTAACTAGAGCTCGTTTATGAATCACTTATCTTTATGATAACACGCACCCTTGAAACAATTAATTGTTTTACAGCTTAGCAGCCACGACTAGCCCAAATGCCCGTGAAAAAATGTCGTTAAATACATTGTTTTGACGTGGCAATTGATAATAAATTGTCTTCTAGTAAAACCGAGTGCATAAATCAACTGATAAACTGGTGATCAAATAATCACAGCGTGTCTAATCAAACCAAGGTTACGGTCGCCAGGTAAATTTAACAGTCCGCCGCCAATTAGTCAGACGGCTGTGATAAGGATTGTTTCACACCTCGCCTGGCAAAGCTAGCGCAAGTAAGTTGCGTTATTGATTACCTGGATTTATAGCTCAGTGACCGTATTCGCTTAGTCAATGGCATGATGGAATTGGCGCAACGGTACTGTATCGGTTTTCAAAGTTATTAGAGCTTTAGTAAATCTCTGCATTGAGTTTGATTCGGTAATATATTATAGTAATAATTTTGATTTAATTGCAACTATTTCAAATTAACGTTCGTAAAGTGTTACGACCAAAAGTTGATGCGCATTCAATTACATGTTAGAGGTGTTAAACATTTCAATTTGTGTAAGTTCAGTCACTTATTCATAATTTCTACTGTAATTTGTAAATGCCAATTGTTTATTACACCTTTTCATTTAAATTTGTTTTTGTATAAATATCATTGTTGAATTCAATTTCTAGTCAGTTTAAAATGCTCACTACGAACGAAACCCGTCCTGATCTTCATAAATAAAAGCGAAAATAAGTACATAGGAACATTGTGTTTTTATTAATACATTATTCACTTTTGACAGCATCTAAAAAGTAAAAGCGTAAAAGCATCAGCGTAAAAATTGCATTTATTGACCATGTCACTCGACAAAATATAAGCATTTCAATACACTGTTACACTTTATTTTAATAATTTATCGAATAAGTGGAAAACATAGATATTGAAAATATTATTTACAACTATAAAACATGAATGATTAAATTTTATAGCATTTAAAACGATCTATAATAAAATGTAGCCAATCTGGCTTAGTTCATACACAGTATAACAAGAATAAAAAGGTCAAGATGATTTTTGATTGCTTTTGATGTATCTACATATTACCAATTATTTCATCGTTGCCATTGATATAAAATAAAAATAACCGTATCAGAAAAGTATTAAAAATTAAATAATAGTTCTCTTAGTAACTATAGTAATAATGCATTATATATAATTAAGCATTTTTTTATCATAAAAGTACAGCAATACTTCTTTTTTGATAATATGTATTGTAAATTAAACTCGAATCAACCACCAATTTTGTCTTGTCCCAAGTCAGCTTATCTTATGAAAAACAATTATTTCATATTAAAACTTACTATTAAAAAGTGCACAATAAAAGTGGTAATGACGAAACAGATATTGTGGTTCGATATCCTATACCAGGGGAGTGGAACCTTGCGGCCTCTTGGCTACTCTGATGCGGCATATTCACTTTGATCAAAAAAATATACGCAAGTTTTTTGGAAAAAGAACGTAATCAACCCATTATATGTTCGACATCCAAAAAAATAACGGGGGGGGGGGTCAATGTTTTCTTTACTGCGTCCTTATGTTAAATCAGATAAATTTATGTGGTATTTAGAAATGAAAAGGTTCCCTTGTCCTATACACTTACAATTATATTTCATAACATAATGATCCACGATTTTAATTAATTATGGTAACTATTTATCACTATGATCAACGAAGAAATTCTTTTAAATTATAATTCAATACAAAGATTTCCTATTTAATATTTTGAAAAGCGATAAATTAGTCATACAATATTAAATTATTAGTTAACATATCAAATGACCATTATCAACTTTTTTTTACAATCAAATGTAGAAATCTCTGTAAAACTCCTCAATTTATAAAGATAACCATTATGTTCCTAGTTATGTAGTACTTATATGTAATATTGCATTTATAAATTGTTAAGAACTGCATGAGATTTATTATGTCCTCAAGTTCTTGAATATTTTTGCAAATGTATGTTGTGAGTAGAACCATGTCATTAAAGTGTTTCGATCGTATTTATAGTAATCTTTTTTTTTATCCGATAAGTGAATATTAATGTTAATATAAAATTTTATTTTGAAACGTAGGAGTGATTGGCGGTAGTGTACGGAAAGAGGCTTAATGGCACGAAACCACGCTCTTTTAAATCTCAGGTGCGCTTGACTTTAATTCTGATAACAACCAACTACCTACTCAACTCAAATGCCTATCATTTAATAATAAATATAAAGCAGTAATGGTTAGTTCATATCCACAGAGGTGAATCAAAAAACTATATATTATTTTAAAAATATATTAATCTAACTGTATCGATTTTTTAATGAGCAACCTTAGATTTGTGCTGCTGTACCTTTACGTTGTAAACAATTTTATTGCCATGTCAATGAAACTTTTTAATCTTGTTTTATTCTTTTTTTAAATTTCTTTTAATCAGTGTAGTATATACACAATCTATGCAAAACATAAAATTTTACAACAAACACGAACAAGGACAACATTATAACAGGGCTGTGGAGTCGGAGTCGTGGAGTCGTGGTATTTTGGCTGAAGTTGGAGTCGGAATTGTAAAAAATGAGCGGCTCGATTTTTTTTGAAAAATACATTTAGCGATGTGAATTCAAACAAAATAGTCCAAAGTGTTGACATTGCATGCTTGGCTGACTAAAGATGATCTGATGGTATACATATATATATCGACTGTGGAAAGGAAAAAAGACGTTTTCAAAACAGCTTTTTTTCGATAATCACAATGTTACCAACCTGATACACATTCTATCAAAAGGATGTAAGCTGCAAATGCTGATTTAGTATTTAAATCTGCACGGGCCCGGGTTTGTCCCTCGGCCTCTACACGGCCCGGCTCGCAAGCCGGGTTCGGGCCGGTAAGTGCAATTGCGTAAAGAATTTATTTCTTCAGAAAAATATTTCATACTACGTTCGTGTCATAAGTCAGCCATGATGATTTTGACTATTACCAGTTCTATAGAGAATCGTAAATTGTTGAAAATTTGTAAAAAACGGGTTTTTCCGGGCTGAGGAGTGTAAATCTGGGCTTCGAGACGGGTTCGGGTAACAAGTGTGGTATTAGACTCGGACCTGAGCCGGGTCGGGGTTGAGTCTTTTGGGCTCGGACTGGGTAATTTTGTAAAAGTTCGGCCCGTGCAGACCTCTACATAGTAACTATTGTAAGCATGTATTTATTTTGTAAGTCTAATTTATGTATATTCTTCTTATTTGGCCATATTCGCTCTTTATGTGGAGCATATGGCCGCCACGCGGCACCTCAATGTTTCCCTGTCTCCCGCCAATTGCTTTGCTTCTTCTCATGACATGCCAGCATCTTTCAATTCCGCCGAGTACATCCAATGGATAGTACCTGACGGACATCCGGGGCGCCGGAATCCCACCAGTCGAAAGAAGAGGCAGGCAGGATTGAGGCTTTCGGGAGGCATCCGCAGCACGTGACCCAGCCAGTCCCAACTTTTCTCTATAACCACTGAAGTGACGGGGCGCTGTCTTGTACGTTCCCTAATCCTCCTAATCTTCCTAAATCCTCACAAAATCAAACCACTTCACCCCCATTCTCCGATGCAAGCAGTATGTATATACCTCATGAAAAACTCAGATAAGATAATGATCAAGTTACCATTTTTCATACAAAATGTCACATGCATAAATTATTTAAAATCACTATTTAATATTTGAAAATGGATATCCGTCATATATTTTCTTCTCGATTTGGTCTAAAATTAATTTCTTTCAAATACGAACCGCATTGGCAGTAAGCTGCAAGACAAAACTTATGTTTTAAAATAATATCCAACTTACCCGAGAATCATCCAACAAAGTTTGTAAGACAGCAACATTCTGTTTCCCTTGCATTAAAACAGAAGGTATAAAGAATTTTGTAGACGAGTCTGGCTCTGTATGTCAAAGTGCAAGAAGTCTTATCTCGTGAGTTGAACAAAAGAACTAAAAGTGAGTAAGCACTGCAATTTGCAATTTGCATTCTGACATGACATACTCTGTCACCATCATGGTGACCCCAAAGTAACCATTTATACCACTTTGAAACTGGTTTGTAAGACATTTTTTTATCGCTTCAATGACAACTTTGATAGTTTAAGTGCTGATAACGCCTTTGTCTATTTTTATCTGCACAATAAAATCCTTTCCTCTTTGCCAAAAACATATAGGTCACATTGGTCAAAATGTCAATTTTCAAATTCAGATACCACCATTAATATTAGTTAAATTTTATAATATGTGCCCTCGAGAGGTGAAGTTTGACAAAATGCTTAAACTTTTCAATTGGACTTTTTAATACAATCACGTCTTAACTTGGTTGTTTTGATGGAGTGAATATTTTTATTTAAGTGAGATTACACTATATATTTTGTTTTTCTTAGTTCACTTCACTTTTATGATATTTAAATACTTGTACAGTATTATAATGCATCCATTTTTTATTTCTTAAATACCATTTTAATCACTTCACCTCTCAGGTACGCAATTTGTAACCCACTTTGTATGGTCCTAATTTTACTTTGTTATAATGACTTTTAATGAAGAAAGTTTTTTAAAAAAGTCATATAACTATGACTACGCAACACGTGATTAGCTTATCACGTAAAAATACAGCTCTATGTTTGTAAAAATATTCTAAAATAATTTGAAACTTATTAAATGTAAGTACATTCGAACTCGCATAACTCAGCTGTTATAAAATAGTTATTATTTAACTATGCAATAAATGAACGCTACAAATCTGGTAAGCAGTCCACACAGCTACAAAATAACAGTAACTTCTGTAGGATCCATTAATTTAATTAATACGCGACATTATTCAAAGTAAACACCGGGTGAGAGTGGTCCGCATTAATGCAAGATCCACTCGTCGATAACGATGAGTCGCTATTCGTTACTAGTTAGTCACGATAAGACCACCACTAGAAGTTGAATCCAACGAGTAGGTGTAAACTGAAATGCTAAAATAATTATTTTGTGAGACAATTATATATTGCGAGTGTGATAAAACTGATAAGGGTGTCGTGATTTTACTGACGTGTGATTATCACACCGATTTGTAATACGTTAGGAATTATATAATTACTTAAAAAAAAGTGCTACATTGGCTTTAACACTATAATTAATTTTAAACATTTTTAAGATAAGATATTTTTTTTATCATTTCCGCTTCACAATGTATAGCATAAAAAAATCTAGTAGAGCTAATCTTAACAGGATATTTTGTAGTAGAATTGCTTGCAACTAATTTACTTATCCACTCTTTTTCGAAAATAATAGAAGAATAGCATTAAAGCAAGATTAGTGGTTGGCTGCTTAGTATCACTACCAACAGTATTTTTTCTGTTGGATCGGATAAGTGAAAGGGATTTTTTTTATCCATTTCCGCTCCCAATGTGAAACATATGGCCTCCTAATAGAGGTATCTCAACATAAGTTTTTCTACGAGAACTGTTTGTTACTCGGTCGCTCAACCTCTCTTTTTCAATGAGAGTAGTATTGATAGAAGGTTAAAACTAGGACAGGACTAGTAGTTAAATAATCGCTTTTGCTAAGCCCAGCTGCTGAAGGATCGGAAATGGTATAAACTGGTTCCGAAGAAATACACGAATACAAAGATACGAAAGCCGAAATAGCCAAATAAATACTAAATACGTTGGTATTTTTACCCTATTATAATGGAGTTTTACCAAGTAAATGCCAAGTCAATCAATATAAATTTATGTTTAAAGTACAACCGAATTTTTCTCTTCATTTATCAAACACAAACGTTAATTTGTGTACATTTCAAAATCAACCGGAAAAGTTTAAAAAAGCACGTAAGCAGTTAGAAACATATATTTTCTAGGTTTTTAAAGAACAGCAAACAAAAAAGCATATTTGTAAAAGTATTTTTTTCCGTAAGTAAATGTTAAGCACATTTAATACATGCTTATTGTTATTTTATTATATTCTTAGTCAATTAAGATTTAATTTTCATGTTTGAGGTCATGACGCCACCTTTTGTTATTAAATCACGTTTTACGAAAGAAAATATTCACACAATACATTGACTTATGCACTGAGATAATAAAGTAATTCTGGTTATCGACTTCACAGCGCTAATAGTTGCGCCTATAATTACATAGAATCGGTCATGGCATGCCTTGTGGGCAGTGTGGTAATCAGGAAATTCAAGTGATGAGTACTTTTGCAATCGAACAAATATTTTTAACAACTTTTCAACCTATTCTTTTACGCCCAAAGGTGCAATGAAATTGTGAAAAAAATCCGCATTTTTCCAATAAGATATCATATCGATTGTGGAAAGGAAAAAGGACGTAAAACAAAACGTAAGGACAAAAAACATGTTTTGATGATTTTCGGCCATATGCAAATTATGAAATAAATACAACCTCGAAATGCGCGGAGACTTCTAAGCTGGTGTTTAATTGAAATAATCCAATATTAATTAAAGAAATTGTCAAGGGAAAAACTTTTTTTCAGTCTTTTTTCTTGGTTTCGATTGTCACAAGCTCATCTTTTTTCAAACTTAAAAGCTAAATTTAGATACTAATTAGGCATTTGTAGCTTACATCCTTTTTATACAACGTCTATCAAGTTTGATATAATACATTGTGATTATCGAAAAAAGGTATTTTGAAAAAACTGTGGGCTACGTCATGTTTCCTTTCCACAGTCGATATAGTAATATTAATACGTACATATTTCTAACCACACCAGTTTACACATATATATTATAGTAAATTGAATAAATTGTACAAATAAAAACTAATATTACTTTATATTAATGTAAAAAACAAAACTGAATTATGCTTGTCTTGAAATTTCCTCATGTTCAATAAATATTCTTGAATATGTTGTTTTTTCAATCTCATTTAACTTTATTATTTTAGTTAGCAAGATAAAATATTTAATTCTTATTTAACTGTGCTATTGCGGAACTGCTCTTAGGTTACGAAGAAGTCAGTTGTCAGTGTTGCCAATACACACTTTTTAATATAAGGTTTTTTGTTAATGTGTAATTTATTTTTATTTTTATTGTCATAAAAATGTAAACAATTTTATAATGTGTATTTTAACTTTTGTTGCTTCTACTTAACCTGTGATTTTAAGTATTTTATGTGTCAAGCGAGTTTCGGTGTACATAAGAAAAAAAGTTTAAAGAAGTCACAAAAAAAAATCCTTAATAAAATCGACGTTAGGCAAAAAAACGTACCCCACACATAACACATTTTAAAGATGGAACAAAAAAACGTATCTTTTAATTATTTTTAATTATTTTTAAGTCAAAATATTAAATATACACAACTTTGAAGCTTAGGATGACTTTTCAAATGGTATTTTATTTACTCAACTTAATATTTATGGAATATTTTTTAAGAAAACTCTTTACATAGGTCCTTTTTCCTAGTTGCAATTTTCACAGACACAGCTTTTAATTTGAATAATTAATTCAGCATTTGCATCAAAAATCCTTTCGATGTAATTGTATTATGTATTATTTATTTTGTTTTAATTTGTATTGTTATAAAAAATGGGTTTTATCTTATTGCCTAAGATATTTTTTTTACTTGATTGTTCACAATATATCTTTCAATTTATTATATTTTAAAATCGTTTTAACGATTTCCATTTCACTCATCAAAAATGTACATAAACGTAGAGATGTAATTCAAACGTGAAACTAACAACACGGTAGTGCTTAAAAGCTAGATCTTGCATTAGAAAAGCTAAGCTGGCAACACTGCTGAGCGCCCTCAACATATTTGCGCGCTGATTGAACTTCGGGGTCACCTCTGCACGTCGCATAGAAAAACGTGAGGTCCACATCTGTGTGGACCTTCATTTCGAAAGGGCTCTTGACGTATAGACCATTCATAAATCATAACAATTAAACAACTTTGACTCAATAGTACGGTGATCGTGATTTCGCTGACAGGGTCGCATTCCTTGCAAACATTGGAAACGATTCGAATTAATACAATATCTATAACAGTTTCAACATTAATTCCATATTAAGAATATCGTTCATCAAAAATGTTAATGACTCCACAATGACTGCATTTGTAAACGAAATGTAATTATATGAATTATCTGAGTTAGCTATTAGCTGTAATATCAAATAAGAATTGATATGTGAAATGTTTTGTTAAACAAATATCATTGGCAATGATATTTTCTCACACAATCTGTTTCTTATCTTATTCTTCTTGAACTTTAAAATTTATCAATGGACACTGCGTTCAATGTCAAGTAAAAAGCACTTAAAATTATAACTCACCTAAAGTATCCCTGTAAAGGCAATAATCAAGATTTGCATTTTTATAATTTGTATTTGACAATACAGCGGTACAAATATTTTGAACTTGAAAGGTCATACGAGATAAACTTGATATTTTTTTTTATTATTCACTAGAGATCAACTAGAGGAGAATTGAAATCACAAATACCCACATCTTACTTTTAGTGAGTTCAAGAAAACCACAATATTCCTATCCTTATCAATCAGTTGATAATGCTCGCCATGAGCAAAACCGGTCTTGATCTTGGCAAATAAAAGTGGAAATAAGTACAAATGAACATTTTGTTTCGCACATCTTAGATCTCAAATTTAAAAAATCTTTAATTTATATTGACCTCACTGGGAGTTGAGCCAAGACCCGGTTGATCAGTGAAGCCAATCTCTTACTTACTCGACCACTGCTGGCGAATCAGGAATTGTTCGTTATGTCACTTTATTCTTAAGTGCTGAACTAAAAGCCTTTAATAGACCTTTGAAAGTGGGAAAAAGTTATCATGGTAAAACTTAAGATTTTGATTTAAAACAGTCAAACAAATTTAAACAGTAAAAAAATAATGTATATTATTCACCAATCATATTCCAGTATAGCTAAGCTTCCAAGATAATAATAGTACACACCAGGAAGCATGTAGAAAACTGGTAAAGCGACAGAAATATTTGAAAACTCTGCAAAGAAATCAGTTTCATTAAAGTAATTTATATAAACTAAAAAATATATTCTTCGGCGTCTGAATCTATTGATATAAATCCATAATTTAGCACGATCATATAAATTTACATGAATTGTATTTTTATTTTTATTTCTGCGAAGAGAGAAAATTTAATATTTCATAAGTGTAATAAAGCTACTGAACAATGGCTTGCCTCTTATTTATGATTTTTCATTAACTTTCGAAACTCAAAACAATAGCTGTCAGTGGTGATAAAATTAAAGTTTTAACTGGGGCAATATTAAATGTGCAAGTTTTAGAGTTTAAGTGCAAAATTTACGGTATATTGATTTATTTTAATTGTCCTTCTCTAAGCTGGAACTCATTATTTTTCCTTGTTAAAATCACTGAAGCTTTTTGGAGTTAATTATTCATGAAATAGATAGTTAATTGACAGCACAAAGTTTTCATCATTACTATTTTGTATGCTTAAATATTTTATTTAAATTTAAGTTTTTCATAATTAATTATTGCGAATAATTTATTATACCGTTTAATAGTTTTAAAAACTGTATAACAAATATTTTTCATCAAGGCTAATAGCCAAGGTGCCATATATTTAAAAAAAAACGTACTGTGTGTGTTTCTGGAAAACTTTTTATAACCACTCGATTTCAACTCAAAGTGAAAAGACGTTACAAACACCCATGGCCAAGATCTCAAACGTAAAATTGAAAAAATCGTCGTTTGATATTGAACCCAAAACCATCTGACTATCGGGGAAAATTTCCTACTAGTAGATTTTAAAGGACAATACTTAACTATTTTCTGATATCGGAGAGGGCTGTATTTATATAATATATTAAAGTTCTTAAATGTTTATTTATTATTATATTAATAGAACGACAAAGAGGAAAATTATTAATTATAAAATAAGATTTACTATTAATAAATCTCACTGAAGCATCAAATAATCTCACTAATTTTACAAATTACAGAAAGGCTGCATACTTCGATCATATTTTATGCAGTACGAGTGACAAGCAGATCAGTATCCAAATAATAAAAATGGTAACTTAACCGTCAAAAGAATATGCCACTAACAGTATAATATAATATAGTTTATATGTTTTTCAACACTTTTTAGATAGTATTTGTCATTGTACGTAAATCAGCGTTCACTTTTTAGACTCTTATCGGAGGTTGATTGCATTATGTCTTCGTATCATGAGTTTGTCATATTATTATATCACCAACGCCTCGGTCATTGCATGCTATCTACGTCCAACCGTGATATCCTTCAAAATGGATATTAGTTAGAGTTGAATAAAACAGAAAATAATATAAAATAAAATTACCATTATTTACGGATACAGCTAGTGCAGAGCTTTGTGATTTCAACGGTATGAACTAGCCATACTAGTGAATACACACATAGTATATTTGTAGAGTAGCAGATACAATTTTATTTACTAGGTATATTTTTAAGCTATATTTAACAAAGTCTTCTTGAAAATTTCGAAAACGGAAACCTTGATTTAATATAATTTAAAATATAATACTCACAAGAACGGATTCCATAAGACACTAAAACAGGATAAGTAACGATCTTGTTAAAAAATATAATCTTGAGCAATGCTGGCATAAAACAGCAATAAAAATTCTGGTTCATCTGTACAGCGATTTCGTCATCGGCTTTAAAAATATTGTATTTTGTAAGACCACTGTCAAATTTTGTAATACAACCTTATTTTCGTAAACATACTCGGAAGAAGTTGACTACAACTGTTGACTGTCAGTCCGTTTCACTATCAGAAAATCCCGGGCTCGATCTCTCGCTTGATTTTGATTTAAATTCATTCCTCTCCACAGTGGCCATTTTTTTTGTCTTTTCTCCCCAAGTGGATTTCTAAAGATTGTATGACTCTCCTTGGGCTGATTTCAAAGATATATATTTTCAATATTAAATACTCGTTACACTTTTGACTGCTGCCAAAAAAACTGTAAATTGATTGGAAAGCTTACGTTAATATATGAAATTGGTTTCTAAGGCTTGGGTGTGATAGACGATTGCATTATCTTCCGATATTAAAATCCTTATAATTAATTTAACTGTTGCTTAACTTTACTGTCGATCTTTCTGTAAAACAAGAGATTTTGTCAGGTTTTTACAAAGTTTGCAGATAAATTAATATTTCATTAACCGGTTCCCAACTGATGCCGGAGCCCCTGCTATAAATAGTGCTAAAGTGTCTAATTAAATTGTATATTAAGACAAAAAGAGCTGTAATATGTGTAAAAATAATATCTTACTATAATTTAATAATCACAAAGTTCATATTGTTTTCTTGTTTACTCATTTCACTTTTACGTAAATCTAGATTTCATTGGGATCTGTTCTCATGTATATCTTAAGTTAATTAAAATGTATAATGAATATGCCGACATACATTGAGTCATCATTTACATTTATTACACTTCTTGCAGACTTATTGTTTCATTTATGAGATACTGTGAGGTTAATGGCCGCATGCAAACCTAGTCAGTGAGAAGTATTCAGTAAAATTGAAAATGCTTTAATAAATTGCTAAATACGTCAACTGAATCCCACACAGGGAGATCTGTGAGACATAAAACATTTACATGATCGTATCTGTAAACTATAAATCTGTAAGTGTATCTAAGACATGATACTAGAAATTTTATTCACTCAACTTGTAGTGGAAAATATTATAAATTTTACAATAAACCCAAAATAAATTATTCCTTGTATAAATTAAATAACACTTTACTATCACACTTTTTGTATAATTTATTACTTTGGTACTGTAATAAAGCATTAAATATGTTATTTTGTCATTTACTTAACACGTTGGAATTTATTTCTTACCATTGAGTATTTATTGGCGTATGTGGTATTCAAGTTACAATATTTCAAAATCTATGACAACCAGGTATTGTATTAAACATATATATATTATATGTGTATAGGATATAAATTATTTGATTGTTTTATAGACAGCCAAACGGAGAAAATGCGTAAAAATAAACTTCAATTGAGCCCTCTCGAAGTGAAGTGAGTCAACTATTAAAATGGGATTTTTTTTTCTTGGAAAATCACGTCTTTACTTGCTATTTTAGTGGATTGCATATTTTTTCTTTTACGCAGATAACATTATTGATATGTGTATTAACTGAGGTTACTTCACTTCTTCGATACTTTAAGACGTGTAGAATAGTACAACGCATCATTTTTTTCTCACATATAACTTGGCTCACTTCACCTATAATGGGTCCAAATGAAAAGTCTTGAAAAATCATTCTAGGTTTATTTGTACGCTGTAGGCAGTGTCTTTTTAAGCCAAGTGCCATATTTCCAATATTTAATGTCACTCGATAGAAAAGTTTATTTTCCAACAATTTCTTACTTGCCATATTGCTTGTAAAATTAAATTTAAAAAACATACTATGCTACATATAATTAGGAAGCGGATGATCCGTCACAGCAAGCTCGAAACTGAGACTAAATTTATAACTACTCGCCTCATCACAATGACAATGTTAGTTTTATTTTGGGTGTCAAATTTATGGAACTTTTAGTATTTCCTTACCATCGTTGCAGATGGAAGGGCGTGATCGCTACAGAGGTGATAAATCCTTAGTAAGTGGTACAAATAAGTGACAGTAAATATTTAAGTTTCTATCAACTAGAACAATTTACAATTATTTATGATTCTAATCAAATTCACAACAGGTGAAAAAATATATTTTTAAATCTCGGAGTGCCACAGAAAAAAGTTGTAAGTGCCACAAATGGCTTTAAAATTCGTTTTTTTTAATTTATAATAAAAAATCGAAAACAGTATTAATTACCATAACTTAACTTCTTAATACCTGAGTACGGAATATAATAATAAGCATCCTTTATTTGAGGGCGTATGGTCAGTTTATGTGCTTTATATCAAAACATTTATGGCGTTCTAAAATTATTTACTACAGTTATGATTGTAATAAATCTTCCTAAGCCCACGGGGATCATTGACTCTGGGATAAAAATTAAAACATTACGAACTTTTTATGTAACAATTTATGGTTTTGAACTCCAAATCTGTTTTTAAGAGGCAACATAACATCTGTAATAAAGTTGTTTTGGACCATCTTAACACTTAACTTTTTTTTAATAATCCATCATCACTCCCCCTCCAACGCCGGTAATATTAAAAATAACCTTGACCTCTTCAATCCTGTTCCTCAACTCCTATTGATGTTCGTCACATTTTCTCGGGTCAATAAATTCACTAGTTTTTAATGCGTATAAAGCAATTCAAGCATACTTATGAAAAACGTATTTTTGGAGAAAGTAAAAGAGTTGATGTTTATTTTTAAAAAAAAGTCGTAGTGTGTTAGTTAAAGTGTTAGGCCCGCATATAAATACTTACAAAATAACACGAATAATAAAAATATCGTTAAAGGTTGGGTACGTCGATGGCTTCCGTTACGGAGGTCACGAGTTTGAATCACAGTACGGACAGATTAATTAATTGATTTTTCAATCGATTTATAAATTTCTGTTCGAAGGCATGGTTGTATGTGATGTCTTGAATTCCCCCCTCCCACACATCCTATCCTATGAACGGGGCGTATCGAGAGCGATTAGCTAACCACTAGTCTTGTCCTAGCCCTATCCTTATATTCTTACTCTCTTTGGAAAAAGAGAGGTTGAGCAACTGACTAACAATCAGTTCTCATAGAAACACTTCCGTTGAGATAAACTCCATTAGGAGTACGTATGCTCCACATTGGGAGCGGAAATGGTAAAAAAAATATATTAGGGGTCAATTTAAGATTACTTTTTTTGAAATGGGTATGTAAACACACATTGAAATTAGCCATGGTTATGCACAACAAACGCATTCAAGTATGTATTATGTGTGTACACACTATACAAATACAGCATCAGTACCGCACCCCTAGATAAGGTTTTTGAAAAGACTAAAATATTTTTATGGTGGTATGCTGGTTACGAAACATTACCAAATAACTTTTCAATTTGATAATATCACCTGTCAATTATTGGTGAAAAGTCAATACGTTATAAAAAAAAATACATACATTATTTTCTGTACTAATTCTACAATTTCATCAAAGATTTAAAACCGGTTTCGTTTATCGCAGGCACTTTTAACTGAATCATTTTCTGAAAGATGGGAAGAATGGGAGGTAAATTAAGACATCGCAAACATCCATGCCTTCGAATAGAAATCTATAAATCGATCGTAAAAAAATATTGTTCGTACTGGGACAGGAACCCGCGAGATACAGCGAGGAAGCCAGCAACGCTAACCGTTGCACCATAGGGTCCGACCATTTGAACTAAATACTTATTCTTAACAGAGTGACACGTTATAAAAGCAATTAAGAGTTATTTTTACTCAAGTTGTTAAATATTATTAAATTCTTTCGATAATTGTATCAAATACACGTACGTACAATATTTTATAATAATTATATATTATGAATACGTCGTTACACTTGTTTGAAAATATAATGATTATTTATTATAGCTTAGAAGACATCGTTCAATCTTTTAATTGACATTAATCGCATATATCTCACTTCCAAGTGCACGACCTGAGTATTTGCAAAGCTGAGAACAAGATCTGCAATTATCTGAGCGTAAAATCTGCGGTCAATGCAGCTTTTAACATCGGTCATGCCGCCCCCGATCCGTGATTAACACGCCAGACGAGATTTATATTCGCCTCATGCTACATCTGTCCGACTTGTGTTCGATGTGCTTGCTTGTCGTGCGATATGCGATATGCGGTCATCGAAGGAAATCACCGACATAATATGCAATGACTGAGCATTGCGCGGTTACGTTTGAAGAAAAATTTCACCTTATCATGTACAAATTTGTAATTCTGATTGAAAGAAAATTATAGTATTTTACTCAATAATCAACATGTACAGATTTAAATTTGAATCGTTCAAATTATGTACATTCACACAGATTTTGTCACAAACGACCCGGGATTCGCCTTTTGGCATCTTCAGGTGCTTAAGTGCACGGATGAACTTTAACTGACTTCATCCGTGCACTTGAACGCCTGAAGATGCCGAAAATCGAAACCCAGGTCGTTAGTGACAAAATCTGTGTGAATGGACATAATTTGAACGATTAAAATTTTATATTGAAATTCCACCAAGCACCTTCAGTCGAAATCTTAAATTATGTATAGATTTATGTTGCACGTCGATTTTCAATATACAGTATTTTATACTGGTTAATTATTTACAATATTTACATAAGCGTTTTACCAAGTGGGGTACTTTATCGATTCAAGCAAAATAACATATAAAAGCATTTCAAAAAAAATACAGGCTTTAAATTTGCAAACCATCTCATGAATGAACATTTAACAATGCAATTAAAACACTGCACTAGAACAACTATAAATCAATATACATAATCAATCCAATGACATCCATAATTACCAAACAAATACCAATCAATTACCATTACTAAAACCTTGACAAGACTTGTTTATTATTAATAATCACTTAGACTAATAAGCTTTGAATAATCCCATATTTGTCATCGTTCCGAGAAACACTAAAACGGGCGTAACAAGATCTAAAAGACTGGTCGAACTTAAATTTCATTAAAAGCCCACGTTGGATGCGGATAGGATTAAATATATTATTTATATTTATATTCATATATCGATGGCCCAGTTCTATAGAACGATAAATCAAAAATTTGATGTTTATATCATCTTCACAAAAATCTATAACTCCACAAAAGTAGAACCAGGAAAAAAAATAGTATTCTCTCGGTAGGCAGATTTTTGCATTTGGAAATACCTAAAGAAATTTCAACAATTTTTCGCAGCTCCTTATAAATTCAACTCGAAGCATCATTTGATAGTTTGGTCAAAGTGTCGACGTATTTGAGTTTAATTGCGATTAATGACTAAATAATTCACTGAAAATATGATATATAATTTACAACTCTGAAAATTGATGACTAGATGTCTTGTTAAGTTATGAGAAGCAAAAACTGTCAATGAAATGAACGTAAAATTATGTGTTTATTAGGTACTTCTATAAATTGCATAATACTAAAAAAAGACATGGCATGATTGTGATGAGCTAATCTTTTGATTCAATTACTACTTCTTTCAATAAAATGTTGAAGGTAACCCAAGCACATCTCCACCTGCAACTCGGAATGCAATTTAATTGTTAGACCTTATTTGTGTCAAGTTTTTGCTCATTGCTATCATAACTCTGCAAAATGCTGTGACACAATGACGTGCAAACAAATCGGGTCACTAATCGCATTCCTAATTTGCCATATTATTTAGCTTAATTGCCATCACGATTTGATTACTCCACACACTGTTTGTTAATTAACTTATTTATGAATAATATTTGTTATAAACAATAATTATTAAATCAATTGTCATCATATGTGTAATACCTCATCGATGTCTGCAGAGTACGATATATCCCGTGGCGGGGTAGTCAGTTATCCTGGGCTTTCGTTAACTCGGTTGTGGGTAGGCTCTCTAATCCCGGGATCCCGTCCAATTTCGGGATTGAGATATTTTTGAGCAAACCTCGAAAATTAACAGGATTTTGGATTTGGAAAAAAACGAGCCACGGAGATAACGAGTCAGTGATATTTTGGGCAAATCGGCAGATTCCTGGGTTTTTGAAATTTTAAATGAAATAATGAAAAATTCCGACACAATTTTTTTTCTCAAATTATACACGATTTCACGTTGAGTGCCCAATCCCGGGATTGAAAATAAACCAATCCCGAAATCTAGGGATCAAAAAAAGGCTCCGGGATTGGATACCCTAGTTGTGGGTGTTAGCTCGAGAATGAACATTTGGATGAGGTATTATGTAGGTATTTGATCCAAAAGGTATGTATGTATGTGATGTTTACAAATAAATTCAATTCTTTCATCATTTACACATATTCAGAATTTGACCGCATTAAATCATGTAACAATTAAAAAACTCGTAAGATCATTTGAAAGAAAATAATAACAATATTAAGATAGGCAGATCACCACTGTTGATTTTATTTCTATTTGAATTTACTGTACCTAATTTAAGTAATTAATTTATAATTTGTATTATAAAAGTTTGTATCTTACCGCTGCTCTGCATCTAGTAGAAAATGACAAAACTAGACTTTTATATTGTAAATTATGACTTGCTATTTATTGTTTTATTGTTAGCTTACTCGTAAACCTTGTGATGTTATGTTTGATTTTGTATCTCAAAGAAGCAAAACACGTGTTACATTTTGCAACACAACAAGCGGAATAACGAAGTTCTTAAATTTAATTTAGTATTAAATCACATTTATACGCATAAAAATATTATTTACGTTTTATGATTACACTTTTTTTCAAGGAGCATAAATAAAATCTAATCCTATGTGTTTTTATTGCTTTTTTACGTTTACCCCCACAAGACATTGGAAATAGCTTATTGAATTTTAGATAATAAATCATTTTTTTTTAAAATTTTAGCGACTTTATTAAATAAAACAGAAATACTACAGTACATATATATATAAGCCTAAATAAAAAATAGTAATATGCAAATTTTAATAATTCTTATTATTGTAAACTAGCATCTGTCACACGTAAATGGATTAGTCATATTTTATTTGATTAAATAAATGAAAGATTTCTTGCCGTATTTTTTTTTAATGGACAAAAATTTTCAGTGTATAAAAATTTTCAAACTACATATATTTGTATTAAACGAATAAAGTACATTTATACAAATTTTGTTAAAAATCTCGGTTTGTTTTATTTAAATGTCCCGGTAACCGAAACTGGCAAAAAGTATCGATTTCCGGAGAATTTTTTCTCAGGCTGTTTCGAAATAGAAACCCTAATTATTTGGGATTCTGAAGTCTCGGGGTTTTCAAAGTCCCGGGACTCGAGGTCTGATAGAGTCAAAGTCTCGGGACATCCCGAGGCTCGAGACTTTTATTTCCCCTTCAATAAAATTATAATTTTACTAAAATTTAATATTTACAAGTTTGTACATATGTATGTGTGTATGCATTACATACACTCGGCGCCTTTTGAAAGTACACACTAGTAAAAATCGCGTTTTTATAATACAATGTTTAATAATTATTATTTTTCTAATATAATGGATGTGTTCAATGCTTCCGGTTATTTTTTTACTGAAAAGGGATGATAACGGTACATGTAATGAAAAAATACCAATGAAGCCGCCAGCTTTGAATGAATAGAATGAAACAGCTTTTAAACCTTTTTTGTCCTATTGAGACATTGGTACCTTTGTGAAATAGTGAAAAAACATTTGTACATAAAACAACATTAAGTATGAACATTTAATTTTAATATTTTGTAATTTGCTTTTGCTGCCGTTATATTACAATGTATAAACACATGGTATTTGAAACTTCTACGAAATTATAAATCCCAAACATCTGTTTTTCTATCAGATCCCTTTTATATATGCATAATTAATTTTGTTAAAACCTCGGGTAAGTGTAACATCCCGAACATGTCGTGTCCGTTTTTCTTGGGGCTCCCCTCTTATACCTGCTTTCAATCAATACACATCAATCCTTTTGGGGGTTTCTTAACCACAAGAATTGTTTTTTTCAAAATTAAAATGTACATGTTATTAACACATTATAAATCACAGTCACAATTCCCGGGACATTTTCCAAAAAAGTCCCGGGACTTAAGACAGCAAAAAATCCGACAAGTCCCGGGACGTCTAGACACAGAATCCCTACTAGTTATATAAAATTAATATTTATGTTTATAAGCGTAGGTCGGTAGCTCAGTTGAAAATTTTTATATTCTAAATCTAATTTAATATGATCGCGATTTAAGTCCGCACAAGATGACAAATTGCAATATTAAGTGTGATTATTTGCATTCTCCCACATTCATCAAACTATCTTTATCATAATGTTTTGAATCACTGTGGGAAACAGAGCAATATAAAATCTTTCTGTCAAATAAATCAAGATTGCACCTTTTCTGTGCTATATCCGTATTCTGTTTAATTTATGACTTAATTATTTTTAGAGATCATTTTTTTATACAAATAAAAATATTATTATAGATACTCCCTACACTTTTTGTTTTCTGTTTGATTATTTACCAACTAATGGGTAAATCTTTTTTTGCACTTAAAATGACAGTATTCACATTTTCCGTTGATTACAAGAATAATCTTTTTTTTTTCAATTGTAATAATAGTGAAGTCATGAATATCTTAGTTTTATATTATAAAAAAACTTTAATATTCAATTAACTTCGGTAAATATTTTTCCAAGTCCATGGTCGAGTGGTCAACGTCGTTACTTACTGCTGCGGTGCTCGCGAGTTCAATTGCCAATCTCATAAACAGATAATATTTTTTTCATTATTTATCATCTATCTGTTCCTAAAAACAGAGCGTACCGAAAGCGATTGGAAAGTGGAACCGCATGCTTTTATCTTCTATTCTTTCTTCTTCTTCAAAGAGTGGTTGAGTGACTTGAAAACTGTTGGTTCTTTTAGAACAACTTCTGTCAAATGCTCGATCAGGATTCTAAATTAGCTACTATGAGAAAGAACATTAGTTAATATTGAATATTTTATGATCCTTCTATTATCCGAACGTGTACAGTTGAACGACTGACTTATAAACAGTTTGCGTAAAACCATTTCACGAAATGCTCCATCACGACTCATTGTGTTTTACGTTTGAATATGACATGAAATCGATTTTTAGAATATATTCGTTGATTTCTTCCGTAAAAGGCTCGTTTTGAAAGCTATTAAGAATTCATGTCCTTATTATTAAGGATGGGAATGGTTAAATAAAATACATTAAACAACATAAATTGAAGTCAAGTAAAAGTTATGACTGCTGAATTCAGTATAAAATCAATATTCAATAGAAATCATACATTACGAAAATAATCACAAACATTGTTTCACAAATAAATAATAACGCAATATAATATTGCACGTATTCGATGTTTTCTTAACATTTTGTCTATTGATATTTACCGCAATGTACTGCTTTCTAATGTCTTATAATAAAATACATGATATCTTCTGTGTGAATTTACATAACATATCATTCTTACAAAATCGCAGGTAATGTATTTTATTATAAAAACATATTATTGAGTTGATACATCACAATCTTCATTTTTTAGCTATATCTTATACGCGTCTTTATAATAGATGCAAGAGATTTCATTAGTGATTATTAAAAAAAATGTATCTCGGTCTGAATACTTCCATAAATACTTCCAAAATTCTGATAACAGTAGTTTTACTTGTAGCACCTACTTATCTTGATTTAATTACACAAAATTCTCTTTTTGCACTGGGATACGTTCTACGCCGTAAAATCCGTGCAAAAAAACGCGTAAAAAAGTGTGCATAGAGAAATGAAGATAAGTCTCATTACATTAGACTGTGCAAAAAGAAAATTAGGTGTTATGTGCTTTTCCTTATCGAAACTCTTAAATAATACATTTTAAAATATATTTATCGATAAAATGGTCCCGTTCCTCTTATCTAGTTGCTGTTTTTACGGGTTCAAATCCGTTTACAGACAAGTTCTTGATTTCATTTTTCAATCAATATTTTTGCCCCTAAGAATTAGAGTGTTGCATGAGGAATTATTTTACTTCAATTCCTGAAGTAGCCATACACTTTAAAAAATTTCTCTTCGAAAGGGAAACATTGAGTTACTTATTTTATACGAAAAACACTCGTTTAAGATTGCATTTTTTATATAATATAATAAAATGCTTACTTACTGGCAGAAATCAATCATTATCTTTTCAAATAACTGTAAAATAAAAAGTGTTTAACTGTATTTTGGTGTTTCACAATAAATTGAAATCGAAAGGATTTGAAAGTTAGCCGTGCAAACAATAAACCATTTTTATGTAAATTATATTTCCAAAATTATCTCGTAAAAATTCAAACAACTGTTGCGTTGCATAAATGAGGCCATAAATCACAGAGTCGATACAGTTTATTCCACAAACAGAATGTAAATAATTCATAACAATCGATAGGTGAGTTGGTATCTAATGCATTTGAATGCGGTCAATTGCTCTGTTATTTGTTTTGCGAGATAGCTTTGCTTCATCTGCAAACAGAACCGACTTAGAAACTTATCTTCATATTATAAACAAACAACTCAGATTAAACATCGAGAACGCATATAGGGCTAACTGTCAACCCTTTGAAAATTCCATTTCTTAAGTCCTTGCAAATCCTAGAAAGACGTGTAATATTATTTTTGGACATTTAATATGTATTATATATTTAAACAAACAGTATGTTTGTCTGTCTTTTTTTACAGGATCTTTTTCCAAATGGTAAACAGCAGCGACTTGAAATTTTTAAATGTCATTCTGGCTACTGTGATATTTTCAACGTTAGAATTTCATTTTATAACTTTCAATTTAAAATTCAGACACTCTTTCTTACTGTATTATGGGATATCATCTCAAACGGTCGTCATAACGACTCAAACTGTGTTTAAGTTGCTTTGTAACCAAAAATTTAAGAGGAAAAAATAGAGCAGAAAATATTCCATAAAAAAATGAAGTACGTACGTACACAATCGCGCATCTTGATGTGCATCTGGAAAATGAGTAACGAAATTAATTTAGTTCAGACAATTTGGAAGATTGCCTGGCCAATCCACCAAACATGCAAGTGTTAGCTGTGCAAAGATAATCAGCATGTTCTGATATTTCGAAATCGTATACATGGGACAATTAAAAAAGTTTCAACCAATTCAAGCAGGATAGACTTGTTTACGTACATGGCGGCATTTAATCTTGGAATTCTCTAAGCCGCATTAAAAATAATATATAGAATCAAGTTTGAATATATCTCAGGCGAAGCTGTGTAATAAGCAACTTGTATGATATAAACTCGACACAAAAATTACAAACTCAAGCAGCTAAAATTTTGAATCCTTTTTAAATGTCAAATGAGTATTTTGTTTTTTTTAATATAATTCTATTCCACAATAAAAGTGGTCAAATGAATATTCTTACCACGTTTTTCCACTCCACACATGATGTTTTAGGAATATACATCCATGTCAAATTTGCCTTACTTCCACTGTAATAAAGTAAAATAAAGATTTCGACTGAAGGTGCTTGGTCAAATTGGTTCAAAATTTGAACGATTTAATTTTAATGACATTTTTAGCTAGAACTGAATAATGTAGTTTTTTCGGACTCACTTAAACGTCAGAAATGATTTTTTTACAATGCTAGTAAAGGTAAATAAATACTTTGATTGTTTTACTTCATTTTATCAATATACATTATATGAAATTTGAATCGTTCAAATTATGTACATTCACACAGATTTTGTCACTAACGACCCGGGTTTCTCCTTTCGGCATCTTCAGGCGTTCAAGTGCACGGATGAACTTGAACTGATTTGAAAGGCGAAACCCGGGTCGTAAGTGACAAAATCTGTGTGAATGTACATAATTTGAACTATTCAAATTTAATACTGAAATTCCACCAAGCACCTTCAGTCGAAATCTTAAATTATTAAAATACATAATATGATCAAAGGAATGATGGAATTTAGTTCTACAAGTTTTTTCACATTTAGTTGATAGCTATTTCGGCTTTACGACGTCTTCAGAACTAATAAAACAAACATAGTACTCAACTGAATTTTATAAATAAAAAGCTAAAATGGTTTCAACCAAATTACATTACATATTTTATTTTCAGTCATCAGGGACGAAACTTTTAATTCTAATACTTAGAGTTAATACTCTTTTAAGTCAGTGACATGTTTTGTCTAATTACTTTTAAATCATTATACAATATTTATGATTGTATAAAAAATCTTTGATCCAGCCCTTTCTACAAATAGCGTGACTTACAACAGACAAAGGCATTAAATTATATGATCATGGAATCGGATTTGCCTTCTCGAATATGTCCTAAATCCTTTTGTAGCTTGTTATTTGATCAGATCGACCATAAAAGAATAGTCCTGCTCGTCCTTTTAATGAGACCACAATATATTATTCTCGTCATTTCCATTCAAGGATTTAAACAATCTCATTAAAAAATACATCTATGAGCTCAAATAATAGATGAGGCAAACATATATAAAGGTACGTATATAGAAAAATTCTTATGATTATTATTATTTATTGGCCATGTGGGCACAGTTTTAAAAAATATTATGAGATTTTTTTTCAATGTTACATTATTAATGTGAATTTAATATTTGTAATAAATATTTAAATCTTCGTTTCACATAGTTTAAAAGATGTGAATTATCAAGGATTCGAATGAGTTCTAACGATCTACAGCTATTTTTAACAATGCATGCTTAGATTGTTCTCCCATTTAAGTTGTTTGCCGTTAAAAAAAATTGAGAGACATTTTATTTTAAAAATTAAAACATTCCTTTTATTTAACTTATACCAAACCTTTTTTACTAAAGATCAGAGTTGTTTTCGCATCATTAGTAGTTTATCTGAACGATGAGCGAAACCACTTATAATTTTTAATAAAACATTTGGCTTATTCTAAAAAAGTTTCATTACGATTATAATCAGCTATGAAATCGACAAACCATGTGACAAATGAATTATAAAATAATAATAATAACAAATCATTCGTCAAGTTAATCAAAGCGATGGGTAAGCACTTTAAAAAAATTTCATCTCAAAGTTTCTTGTATGCTATCGTCATCTATTAATGATCTTCCTTTTTGCATCAGTCAAAAATGTGTGGCCACCGCTCTGCGCATCTAAAAGTGTCGTCAGTTACGTTCCCTTTATTGTCACTTTTTTAAAATATTGAAATATATTTATATTACTAAGTCCCATTATCTATATATATAAAAGAAAGTGGGGTTTGTTACACCACGTATATCTCGAGAATCGCAGCTCGGATTTTATTGATCTTTGTTTTATTAAATTCATATCCGCCTAGAATAGCAAAATAAGCATTAAAACATCGGAAAAATATCACGGGAAAGAAATTATTAAGAAAATAAATGTCCTCATACAATTTGTTTTTTTGAAAAATACAAATGGAACGTGGACATTGTATGACACGTTCTATGCTGTTTCCAGTAAATCCACCAGATGGCGTTAATTACATTATACTTTGACAGTTGACTGCTACATGCGCCGCGATTTTGAGTTTTCATCGATTTTCATTAAGCTTTAATTCCGATAAATCATTTTGATGCGAAAATCTATTTATTCAATTATGGTCAAAGACGGGACGCATGGCTAATAGCGGGAATAGTGTATTTTGATTGGTTTATAATGTGGCGCGAAGGATATGCAGCTAATGTTGGTCGATTGGGTATTCTACCGGTGACGTACACTGGCAAACCGCGTCATATGCATGACATATGATCTTCGGTTATCTTAAAGAATAGCGTCGTGAAGCATTTGACGTTTAATCGAAATTGCCGCCAACACAGAAATCGTTTGTGAATTATTTGTTTTAATTAATTATACAAATCTAAGAAGCGTTATGATCTTTGATTACTGTCAGAATAAATGAAAAAAATAAATGTATATTCAATCGTACCGATTTCGCTGCGAAATCGTTAATATTGGATGCTATGTGTAACTACTTATACATCTTAGTTAAGATACGATTGAATATACATTTATTATTTTCATTTATTCTGACATTAATCAAAGATCATAAAGCTTCTTAGATTTGTATTATTAATTAAAACAAATAATTCACAAATGATTTCTGTGTTGGTGGCAATTTCGATTAAACGTCAAATGCTTCACGACCCTATTCTTTAAGATAACCTGATCTTCATTACGGTCGTCAAGATCTATTCATCACCTTTACGTGCAATCTGAAATGTATAGAAATTGTTCAACTGCTGCTACCCGGACAAACATCAAGTGATCGGCACGACGTCACCGCACGTGTCTTCAAACAAAAAATCCGGTCGCTGATGAACATTGCTTAGCATCGCGTCTTTGGGGATACTCGATGCTGGATGTATTAAATTGATTGGCAAAAACGAAGCTTGCCGTTTGCACGCACGTTGCTCTACTCTGAGTCGAGGAGCCGCGGTATTTTGGCTTGGCTGACTAAAGATGATCTGATAGTATTACATATATATATGTTAAAATGAAATTGTAGAAAAATTTCCTTGGAGTCTGAGCTTAACTATTTTTAAGCTGGAGTCGGAGTCGTCTTTTTTTACGCGACTCCACAGCCCTGCTAAGATGGCACGTTATTACTCTTGGAACGCTTCATCGAAAAAAATTCAACGTCGAAAGCAAGGCAATGCGATTCCTGATCATCCGGATGTGCGTTCTACTGATGCTTTTGGTCGCATTAACAGTGCATCTGTAGAATGACGAATGCTTCTACTTGCGGCTGTTGCTGGTAAATGTTCGTGGGCCGACATCATTTGAATCACTTCGAACTGTCAATGGCGTAGTGTGCCAATATCTCAATTTGCTTGAAAACGATACTCATTGGGACATGACAATCGCTGAAGCAATTTTTACTGAATCTCCAAGTCAGATACGCACATTATTTGTTATAATTATTTTGAAATGCTTTTCAATGCGGCAGTTTGTTAGTCAAGTTAGGAATCCCAACGCCAGATCGTGGAATGAACGACGCTTTCAATCGAGAATTGGAACGTGAACGTGAATATGATCGAGATGCATTGAACCAATCAGTTCGAATGAATGTACCACTGTTGAACCCACAGAAGAAAGAAGTGTACGATACGTTAATGAATGCAATTGATGATGGGAATGATGGCTTATTTTCCCTCGACGCACCCGGTGGAACTGGGAAGACATTCCTCATGTCATTGATTTTGGCCACTGTTCGTGCGAGATCCTAAATTGCTGTAGCAGTTCCTTCTTCTGAGATAGCGGCTACGTTGATAGAAGCATGCTGTACGGCTCATTCAGCGTTGAAATTGCCGTTAAACCTTCAAACCACGGAAAAACTGACATGCAAGATTGCGAAACACTCAGCAATGGCCAAATTTTTGGTAGCAAATACAAGTATCACCTGGGATGAATCGGCAATGGCGCACAAATGCGCATTGGAAGCACTCAATCAAACTATGAAAGATCTGTGCAATGACTCAAGATGTTTTAGAGGCGCAAAGATTCTACTATCTGGTGATTTCTGCCAAACACTACCAGTCATTCCAAGATTGACCGCTGCCGATGAAATAAACGCTTGCCTCAAATCATCGACTCTGTGGCGTTATTTGAAGAAATTTAAGCTGACGACAAACATGTGAGTTGCATTGCTAAACGATCCATCTGCTGAAGATTTCTCGAAGAAATTGCTGACTATTGGTAACGGTCGTGATGCTGTCGACAAATCGAACGAGCAATTCTTGCAGCAAACAACAAAGGTGTGAATCATTTAAACTTCACAATTATAAATCGAATCATTGGTCCACTGCATTCCTTCAAATCTATCGACCGTGTAACAAACGAAGACGAAGCAACCAACTAACCAACTGAATTTTCAAACTCATTGGATCTGCCTGGCTTAACACCGCACAATTTACAACTAAAGGTTGGCTCGGTAGTCATCATGTTTCAAGTTATCAAGTTAACACAACACTTATTGATTCTGAGGCGTTACGAAGTTCGTCGGGTTAGCTAGTTTTCAATAAAATAAACTCATGTTGCTTCGTGTTATAAAACAATCGATATATTTCTTTCGTGAATAAAAAACTAAATTATTGTGGCCTACACTTATATGAAGTATACAATGACATGTAATTGAACATTTTTTTTATATGGCATAACTGTTCGCATACCCACTAGTCCAGTGATGGCGAATTTTTTTGGGTCCGGGTGCCAAAAATCCACAAATATTATTTCTCGACTGTGTGGCGTGCCCAAGCAGTATTTTTTTTATAACAAAACGTTTCGTCAAAAAATTTAAACGATAGTCGTTTATCATGGGAAACATTTGAAAATTAATAAAACGGAATACATTCACGGAATTTTTTATCAAAATTTTTATTTTTAAAACTTGGAAATCGATCGCGTGCCATCTAAATTCTCAAACGTGCCACCTCGGGCACGCGTGCCAAAGGTTCGCCATCCTGCACTAGTCGTTCTCTAAAAAAAAGTCAAAACTAATTCTATCATTAAATTAGCTACTTACTGTGCCTTTTTTGCACATTTTGCCATATCACCCTACAACAAGAAGGCGTGCATAACTTGAAATATCTCTGGCCAAATATCATTATTATTTTTAAATTATATTAATACATGGGTATCAGGGAAGTGGCGCCGATTTGTTTAAATGAAATCATTCGTTTCTTATATGCTAAATCATTTAAAATTAAATGTCATTTTGTATCTCCATATACGTTGGAAATTCAATATGTACTGTATAGACTTATTATTGAGTATCGTACCGTCGGCACTACGATAAAAAGCGTTAAGGCGGAAATACATATCAATGTGATTTAATCGATTTATATAAAGTGATTTAATCGAGTGCCAAACAATACAAATCAAATAATTCATATTGAAAATAGAAACTGTTAAAAAAATTAAGTTTCTCTTAGCTATAAAATGTATACTAAAAATGTTCTAAAAAACAACTCATTGTAAATAATATTTTTTCAGGAGAGAAGAAAGCAAACGATAATATTAAAAACTGGCGTAGAATTATTTATTTAGGAGACATCTCGTCAAAGATAGTTAAATTTTTGCCAGACGATATAGAACCCGCGTTTTATACAGTAAATAATTTAGTTAAATTTTATTGAACTGTAAAGATCGCGTAGATTTATCGTCACAGAGTGGTATCTATCGACTCTCTTGTGGTGACTGTCAAGCGTCTTATGTTGGACTGACAGGTAGAAACCTTAATATTAGAATTAAAGAACACATAAGATGTCTAAAAAGTAACAATTTTTCTGAGTTTGCCAATCATGTAATAGAAAAAAATCATAATTTTAATCAGATTTGTAATTTAGAAATACTCCACCGAGTAAATAAAAAGGGTTTAAAGATGAATAGTTTAGAATTTTTAGAAATTAATAAAACTCTTAACAAAAAAGAAATATTATTAAATAATATTCTTAATAGCACAGGTGGTTCTCCGTTACTCAAATTGTTTCCAATTAATAGAGTAATCACAAACCTAGCTGATTGATTGCAGCTCATTAGTTTAATAGTTTGTAATTTTTAACGTCATTAGTAGTAAGTAAGTTTAAGGGAAGCAATTCCCTTAAAAAGGAAAAATCCCTATCTGATTGATTACAACTCATTAGTATCATTATCTGTTTGTTTTATTTCGATTCTACACCCCCTTTCTTGCTCCTCTTAAAAGGAAAAAAACCCAAACCATTTTGTAATTTTATAATTTTAAAATGTTAGAATCAATCTTGCTTCATTACTTAAGCAAACTTTGCGATAGTAAGTCTGAAGATGCCTCTGAAAGAGGCGAAACACGTGTCACAGTTAGTAACACAATACGTGGAATAATCAAAGTTTATTTAAATTTTCTATTAAAATGTTTTTCATTTTACAACAAGGAACATTATATCAATATAAAGAAGTTCAATCACGGTTAATGTCAACTGCGTTTTTTTCAGGACATGGCTTTACAAACAAAACATAAAACAGTAAGCACTCAATACACTTTTTTGCTAATGTAATATTCATTAAATACATATCATATATTATTACAGTAACCATTCATTTGAAAACATGTATTTTTTATTTGGGCATAATCAATTCGAGCAGTATATCAAGACTTCACATTGAACTGATTAAAAAAGAGCTATACCAAATTTGCGAAATCAAAATACATGAAAAATGCATTTAATGCGAGGCAATTACGGACTATGGAGAGTTCATGTTTACTGCCCTGTTATAAACCAAGGTTTTTATAATATACATTTTATAGATACTATCACAAATGATCACACAATCAAAGTTTGACCAAAAACATTTTTATACGTTTTTTTTACTGTCTGAAAAAATATTGCTCTTAATAAAACTACACTTATAAACAGAGTGATAGAGCTGAGCTCAGAGCATCTAAAATTTTCAGTGCTCAACTGCACCGGATTTTTTTTTATCCTATAAAATTCAATGAAAATATTATATTTAACACTTTGCAACACTCGAGTTATTTGAAATAATACTGCCGAGTGATAAATGCTTTCATTTTTATTGACTCTGGGGAGTCGATTCGCATCCAGTATGCCCACTACCAAAGCGAATATGAAGATATTATTTTTAGCACTCAGATATTTTTTTTATTTGATAAAACGTAGATAACATTTTTTTTAAATTTTAAATAATAATGAAGAAGACGAATCATAAACCGTCATTAAATATTATTATTTGGATGTGTATTTATACAATTTATATTTAGCCCCTTAGTGGAGTATACTATAAAGAGCTGGTAAGTAAGAGCAAGTATTAGTAGATACCGGAAGAGGGTTTGAAATGCAATAACTCACAAAAAGGTCAGCTCCAATTCTATGCACAACAGAGTTATTTTCTCTCTCAAAATCATAAGTGAGACACAATTATCTTTCAAAAAACGAAAAAAATAATGTTGAGAGACTTAAAAAATACCGTTTAGTTATTTATCAATCATCTTTAAAAAATATATTTTTTTAATTATTGTGTAAAACATTATTTATAACTTTTTCCTTTACATATTTTCAAATTCAAATGATAATTAAAGTAAACAATATAATTCCATGAAAATGATTAAGACTGTAAAATAATATTGGATTCCGAGCATTTATGTAAACATATTTTTTCTTTTATCGATACCCAACAAAAATCATCAAAACAAGTTGATCATAGTAATTTAAATACAAGGTAAACTATGAATAATGTTAAAATATGAGGTTTTATCTCAACACTATCGATATAAAAAAAATATTCCACGAACAACTTAATTATCAGTTTTATTTATTAATTTATCATAATCAATATAAATCATTTTAATTGATAGCAATGAAGTGTCTAAATATATCCGCGGATGAAAAAATGTCCTCTTAGGTAATGCGTTAATTGTATGTGTCGTATTGATATTAATACCTCAATCAATTAATTTTTCGTACAGTGTGCCACCAAAATCAACGTCGTGATAATTAACAGTTAAGTTTTTGATTGTCATTATTGAAGGATATGTGTTGCAGCTTTATTTATATTAAGTAAGTGAACATTTTACTGAATATTTATGCCAAAAAAGTCATTTTAAAGTCAGCGCTCCGATATTTTTTTTATCTTTAACTTAACGCTGGAACTTTTTTACTTATAATATTTTGACTGTGCTAAGAAAAAAAACTATGTGAAGAAAAAACAATAAATGTCAAAATTCTACTCAAGGATTTGATCCTTGGTCACCCAACTGAGGTTAACGCAGGCATTATACTTTACTCTATTGGTTTTTTTTGCTTTATATACATAGATAATACTGCAAAATGTCGAATTTCAACCTAATTATTTTTTTTCCATGTTCACCTCTAATTTGTACCATATGTAGGACCAGAAGTATCTCAAAAGAAATATTTTTCTACGAGAACTGTTTGATACCCAGTTGCTCGAACTCTCTTTTTTAAAGATAGTAGGGATATAACAATATGACTAGTACAGGATTAGTGGTTAGCTAATCGCGCTTGCTACGTCCGTTTTAAGATAGGATGAGTGGAAGGGAATTCAAGACATCCCATACATCCATGCATTTGGACAGAAATCCATAAATCAATTTTTGAAAACTTTCCATACTGCGATTCGAACCAGTGATCTCCGTAATCGAAACCAACAACGTTAACCCCTCAATCACGCCGCTGGTTAAAATAGTATTTACACGTTACAAAAACAATGCTAAAGGAATCTCCAAATGCTTTTATGTGTTCGTTTCTCAACGGAGCAGATAAAAAACGCGTAGTTTCGTAGTGCCAAAAAAACCGCGCACTTAAAATTACTATCAATTTCAGGAAAATAACAAAATTAAAAAAAAAACCAATTAAAATTGGTATTAAATTATTTTTATTTATCGTTTTTTATCTCTTCTATAAAAAAACTTTTTTCTTACGTAAAATATATCATTTATCAAATAAAACATATGACGTCAAGTTATTTGAAGAATAGGATACAGTCACAACACAGTATAAAAGTGTCTACAAGATTTTGTAAATGCCATAAAATACGAGTATTTTTTTTAGTAAAACTTTGGCTCATTCTGTATATGAGGCAAACCGGATCTAGCATGCGCATATCTGTCGCCATTCGATGAATGAATGATTCATGATTTTTTTTTATTATTTTATATTACCAATCGAACTGGGTGAGTTTTTTTTGAGTTATTTATTCCGTCGATTAATCTTTCAACTTGGAATTATTCGCACCAAGAGAATGTTTCACCTAGTTTCTAGCACCAAAAACATATTTATAATGCCTTGCATTTACAACGTCTTTGGGTTTAAGAGTTTGGGTTGAACTCGACAATCATATACATTATACAATTTTAAGTTTAAAAGATTATTTCATAAACTCTGCGTCAACATTATTTTTATATAGATTTTCGAGATATTGAAGGCTATTTTGCACGATATTTCACAACTGTTTACATACTGAATTGTAAAAAAATCTTCGCTCTAATATTAAAACTAGTCTATTTTTCACGAGAATAAAACGGTAGTAGATTAATACAATATTAAATTACGTTTTTTTTTCCAAATATAGCATAATATTTACAACGGATTTGTAAATACACTGTACCAGCGGTGGTTCTAGGTACTGGGCTAGGTGGGCTAAGCCCGACCTGCATTATTCACCCAAAACTTTAGATAGCTGAATAAAAATGAACAGCGATTCGGCCGCTGAACAAAATAAATACATTTATAAGCGTAACTAACCTTTCCCAAATGAATATAATATCTTTGTTTAAATTTTCTTATGTCAATATAAAACAATGCCATGTCTACCTACAATAATATTCTCGATTGTTTTGTATTACAATTTTAAGCTGAGCCGGCATAAAAAAAACAATAACCCTATAAATAATTCATAGAGAACATTCAACGTGATGTCAGTCTGGCAACACCTATGTATTAAAGGTTCAGGGGCTAAAGCTTTCCAGCCCGCAATCATAGACAATATTTCTTTACACTGGAACGCAATCTAGCACGATTCAATTTTGTTTGTATTTGTATGTACGGAAACGTCATCAAACACACACGACTGTGTTTCAAATTTACTGGCTTCTGTCATTCATTGGGGGCTAAAATGATTTAGCCCATGGGCCATACACAAATACCAAATCGATGTATTGTATAAAAGCGACAGCTCTGTATTGCTTTTTGTACTTGTTATTTCACTTTGAAAGACAAATTTAAGGTTATTATTTTATTATTTCTTACTTACATTAGCATTGATTTTATTATATAGTAATTTATGCTTTGCAGTAGTGTCGTAGTATTTGTTAATTTGCTTGTAGATTAATGTATAAGATGAAGTGGAAGCATGCAAAATTTCGTAAATAGTATACAATGCTATGCTTTTCTCTAGCCCACCCAAGATTTCAGGTCAGGAACCGCCACTGCACTGTACGCTATTCGACTTTCAGAAATTCAAGATCTATTCTAACTTTGATTATACAAAATGTGAATTCCTTAAACTGTTAAAACAAAAAACGATACCTCGTTGTTAGTCAGCCAAACCGCTTTCGTGTGACTAACTGTGAAAAAATACAATAATTATACAGTAAAATATTTATCACATCGAAAAATTGCAAAGAAGCTTAATAAACAAAAAAAAACAAAATCGTTAAAATAAACCTTTTTTTAAAATTTTGACGAGTGACAGATCTTTTAATGTTTTCTTCTTAATAAAAATCGCCCACATTTGAGCCTCGGATCGTGTGAGAGTTGTACAAAACGTTACTTCTTTATTCAGCAAACTACAATCATTACAAACAATAGTTATATAGGAAATGAATCTTAAATGTGCTAATAAAATTCTTTAGCGACAACGCATCCTTCAGACATTGTGGCTGGTCATGAAGACATAAAATATTGTACAGCTAAACATAGATATCCATCAACAACAACGCCCACACGCATACAATGATAATAATCATCATTGATCATTATAGTAATGATGTTTACCTTAAACGCTAGTCATGGAATCATCGTATAATGTTACAAAACATTTATTGATTAATTTATCTCATCGAGTACAAAAATATTTCCGCCAAAAACTATTTTGACTTTGATAAGCTTGACCTTTTTAAAATTAAAAAAACAAACAAATAATAAAACATAGGTGTCATGCTTAATAGTACCGTTAAATCAAAATTTGATATTTTTACGAAATTCCTCAGATTGATTATAGTTTATATAGATTTTTTTAAATCATTGTCAAAATAAAATCATTTAATTTTGATTCATTTGTTATGGACTGCTGCACAATAATTACTGAAACTATTACTTTTATAAACACAGGCTTTATAAAATAATAATCATAAGATTTGTAGACTATTTCCGTTTCCTTGCTCTACCTTCTTTTTTCCAATAAGTATACAGAAGTAAACAATCGATTTGTTGTGTTTTTTACAGCATCATCAAAAATACATTGCTCATAATAAAAGATACTTTATTTCTTATCATGATTTTTTATCTGCTAACAATGAATAAATAGACTTTTAATGGAGATTATCGAATTTACTTAATTTAACTGTTCTTTTTTTCGAAAAACATAATAATAGAATGATAAGAATTGGAAAGTACTAGTGGTCAGCAAATTTCTCTAGCTACGCCCTGTTTTACGATTAGATGAGGATCAGTGAAGGAAATCCATAATCCGAATAAAAAACACTGTATAGGGGCTCGAAAATATGTATTGATATGTTAGTTAAATTAATTTCACTATAAGCTTTGACGCACTTTAGCTAATTGGATGAGCAAATCAGTTTTTTTTATCTCTATTTTTCAAATCACAAATCCGCATGGTTATAAAATCTCTCGCGTGCAGCTCCGAATTGATGCAAAAACATAATTAATCTAGTTTATTTTCTTGGATGCTATGGCCTTAATGAGTAGTGGTGGGACACCTAACATGTACTTATGTGGATGGATGTGGAACCTCCAACTATTTTCACTCAATTTTTTTATTAGTTTGTGTCTTAACTGAGCATTATATAACCACAAAAATATAGTTACATATTTTATTTTAATGTGTAAATTAAGAATAATTTAGCTCGACATTTTTAGTTAATAAATTATTATGCTAAAAATATTTGTGCTCATTTTATAAATATATCTAAAGTTGAAGTTCGTTTGATACCAAAATTAATGCGACGTTTAATTATTATTAAAATCTACGAAATATTAAATACGAAACTTGAACCGACAAAAATTTCATCATGCCTCTTCAGGTATCTAACATCCCCTTGAGGATTTCCAAATCAAAGCACTTTTATCTGAATTAACCCTTTTGGGTTGAAAGATTATTTCATTCCCAATAGAGTTATTTTCCATTTCAACGGACTTTAAGCGATCACAAAGTACTGCTTATAGGTACTTTAATCCCCAAAATTGAATGATGAAAAATTTCCCCTTTTACCTATAACATTTATTATCAAATTCGTCAAAACATTTATATTACATGCTTAATACTTGTTTATTTTGCTATTATTTGATCTATATTTTTCTTATATACGATTTATTTTTCGTAGAACTTGGGATCTTCACTTTTATGAAAAAAATAATAATAAAAAGAAATAATATAAATCAAGCAACATATTTCCGGAATCAGTAGAAGCTTAAATCTCTCAAACAGCACCTAAAACTCGCGCAAGTAATAAGTTGTTTCAAAATAATGTTAATTTGGTTTCAACATTTAACACCGTTTCAGTAGGTAATAAAAAAGCAAATAAATAGCAGGGCTGTAATGACGAAGTCTCTACTATTACACAAGCTGTGCACCCCTGCTCTACATCCACGATATTGTAAAAACACATATGTAGATTAGTCGTCAAAGACATATTTTTATTATAGACTGGGTTGAAATATTAGTAACAAAGTCCTAAGCTTTCAGTTTGTATCTGAGTTAATGAATCACGTGAGATACAAACTAAAAATATTTCCTCTCTTAAAGAACATAAAGAACATTTTCCTCTAACACAGTTTACTCGATAAAAGCTTTTTTTATAAGTATCTTAAAGTATGTGTAGTAAGCAATTACCTGCGCTTATGTTCAAACATGAAAACTGAAAGCCTTTACGTTACAAGGGACAATTTTGAAAGTGTCGTAAGAGCAAGGAACTGAATATGATAAAAAAATATATTGTCAAAGCTTTTTATTAACGTACCAAGATTTTTTCTTTTTATAGTTGGAATTATAAAAAGCTTTTACTTTGGCATGAAAAGCAACATTAATATTTGGGCAACGGTACAATCACTACTAAATTTTACTGGATACCGTTTTTCATAATGTGGAAGGAATTATAAAGATTTTTTCGATCAAATTGTAAATATTACACAAGAGTTAAACAGAAAAAAACAATGCGAATTTACCAAAGATCAATCCTATACTGTCCAACCTTAATGTTCACCTGACACAAGTTTATCAAGGAGAGATTGTTAAGGTTTATTTTTTAATTAAGAAGTATCTGGGAATTTAATAACTTGCAGTGAGTGGCCAATGATTGAATTTAAAAATCGTATTATTTGAAAAAATAGCAACATTTTGGTATAGAAAATCGCGAAGAAAGATATAATGAAGACACAATAAGTAAACAAAATATTATTCATTATATATATTTTTTTTTAATATATTATTGTTATAGCTACTTGATTATATACGTGGACTTATATGAGAGACTGTACATAAATCGCTTTGACCCCTAGAAATTTCTGACACGTCTAATGTATTATCATCTAATGAAGCCTTTTGTTTGTTATAATTATCGTATATTGTTGAATTTTTTGTTATTAGAAAATCCATTTACTGCTTCTGTGTTTTTGTTTTTGGGAATCGTTTTAGAACAAATATTCACGTAAAAGAATAATGTTCATTTAGTGGACCGTTTCTTTTAAAAATTGTGTTAAGAAGAGTTGAGTGCGATATGACTTTATTCGGGCAATGTTTACATTTTTAAATGATACATAAACGACAATTTAGGTTGTTAATATTGGTATTGCTTTTTTTTTAATTTTGAAATACTTCTTAACAATTTGAATATTCATTGAAAAATAATATTATCTTCTTATGGAGAGATTGAAAGAATCTCTTAACAAATTTGAGATAGAAGAAATAACTTCCAGGTAAATTAAGTTTTTACGCAAAACTCTGCCATAAAATTATTTTGAAATATTGTTAAGAAATAATGTTCCACCTTCCACCATTTGCAATATAACATGTTTCAAGTTGTGCAAAACATATTGATTTTCATTACATTATAATGCATTGTAATACAAAACCGTGAATAATGGATTTTACATCGATACTTATATGTTTTTTCTTCTATATTTTAAAATTATTGCAATTGAATGACCATGGTTCCACATGAATAAAAGAATATGCATAATATTGTACATTATAGATTGCCTTGATTTAATTTTATGCCAAATTTTCTCTATGTCCAATTGATTTTAATAGCGCAACACAGAAAACATTGAGATATTGTTTTTCAAATAAGCAAACAAAACATTTATTTAGACACCAAAGAATATATCCGGCAAGTCCTTGACTAAGTAAAATTTTTTACAAATGATTGTGCACTCGAAAATATTATCGAGTATATAATAAATATTGTTTAATTCAGTAAAATATATTTTTTTTTTTAATAAATTTAACCAAATCACTCATTGTTAGATCTTGCCTTATTATAAACTTTTTTTATCAATGTTCATTTCCAATGTGGAGCATATGTCCTCCTAATGGAGGTATTTTAACGGTTTTTTTTTTCTACAGGAGGTTTTTGTTGCTCAACTTTTTTTTATTCAAAAGAGTAGTGGAGAGATAGAACGATAGGGCAGTGGTCGGCAAACTAATTAGACAACTGAGCCAAATATCAACTATACAACGATTAAATTTCTTTTAAGAGCCCATTTTTTTAAACTTACATACTATATAGGTAAGTATATTGTTATTAATTTGATTAGAGGACTCTTAAGCCTGTTTTTTCTTAAAAGGTCTTAAATCTGATAGAGGTACGTTCGCTCCTTAAGTTTTAAGACCGAAAACCGACTTCTACGCGTGGGACACGAAGTTTACATCGCACTGTATAAGTTATTTTATGGAAGAGCCACACTCAAGAGCCCAAAGAGCCGCAGTTTGCCAACCACTGGGATAGTTTTATGACAAGAATAGTGGTAAGCTAATCGGTCTCGTTCTTCTCGTAATTCTCGAATTTTTAGACACCACAAACATCCATGCATTCTAACGAAAATAGATCAAAAAAATTGTTCGTACTAGGATTTGAGCCCAAGAGATACTTCACGGAAGCCAATGACGTTGACCACTGCCCTACAAACCCGTTTTTTTTTCTTCCATTAAAATAAAAAATAAAAGTTAATTCCTTAAAACTATCCCTCTTATACAGTGGAACCTCGATCTACCGTTCTCGCATTGGTCGTTTTCCCACATGGATCGTTTATTTTCATAGTCCCGGCCAAACATCCATAAGAACAATGTAAAATAATCCTGCATTAATCGTTCCCCGATTTACCGTTTTCCTCGATCTATCGTTTAAATATATTGGTCCCGTCACAAATATTATCTCGATTAACCGTTTTCGTTGAACATTTCTCATAAATAGTCTTGCCTCGCATCTTGTTTCGCGTTTTTTTCTAGTGGAACCCCGATCTTCCGTTCTCGTTATCTTCGTTATATTGCATGGATCGCTTATTTTTTACTCGACCAAGACCCGTAATAACAATGTGTAATAATTTCACGTTAACCATTCACCGATTTACCAATTTTCTCGATCTATCATCCAAATATTATCGTCCTGTCCCAATTATTATCCCAATTGACTGTTTTTGTTAGATATATTTCTTCATACGTTCATAAATAGGCGTACATCGCATCTGGTTGCACGAATTTTTCTAAGTCAATACTAAAATGCCTAAATGAAGAAATCTAGAACTATAACTGAGAAACTGAAAACAATTCAAGGAGTTGAAAAAAATTTAGGAGTAAAACGAATCGACATATGTATATAGCAAAACAAGATAACCTAGAAAATAACGCGAGTTTGAAGGGTAGCTGTCAAAATTTAAGTACCAAACAACAAATAGTCAACTGAGTATATATTTAAGTTGTCTTAAGTTACGTATATTCAAATTATCTGAAAATTATTTGAAATTTAAACATTTTTTGGTATTATTTGAAGATTTCCCGCATTATTGGTTTACCGCATTATTCCTTGATTTATTACGGTCCCTTAGAAAACGTAGAATCGGGGTTTCACTGTCTTTATAAAACTATCAGTTCTTTTAAGCTTTCATTTTAAAGAAATAGTTGAATGGTTGATCAAGTACCGTTGTACTTGACGTATCATAGTAAGCTACGGAGCCATATTTAACCACCATTAATCTTCATTACCGCTAAGATAAATAATCTGTATGAAATTTCAAGATTATGTTGTTAAATAACTATGCAGTTTGCATAAAAATGCAATTAACACATTCTCAATACGCGCAGAATTGCGAATATAGTCAGACAAAATGCAGAATGAATGCAGAACAGGCGCTGACTGATAAAATAGAACTGCTCCATTAATATTGATTGAGTACTTGTTTTCATGCTTCAACGTTCCTATTCAAACAGAGGAGACTGAGTCAAGTAGTAACCCATCGGAGCATTTTAAGTCACTATTTGTTTTGCTAGAATTCAATTTTAAAATTGTAAAAAACTCACTTCACGTATTTTTTCTACGAATGTATAATCTATAACAGGAGTGCACAACTTGCGGTATGTTTGTTTTTTTGTGTGCTCCTTGAATACTTCGTGTTAAATTTTAAATAAAGCACATATTGATCTATGTTAAAGAACTTAAGCGAGACAATTCGGTAAATTGTTAAATATTGATTATATGATTCGCCTGATCTTTTTTTGGGGCTTGTGCATTTTAGTGTTTTAACTTTTTATCGTTTGTTCTCGTGAACCCCGGTTGAGAAACGCTCATATAGAGAACTGAAAGTAATTAGAAAATTTTATTATAATATCAGAATAGGCATTGACAATATATTACTATTTAATAACCGCGCTTAAGGAATTCTGTTTTCGATCTAATTCAAAAATTTAAAAAAAAACCCTTCGGTTAAAATTTGATGCTTATTACGAGTCGATATGAGCATTTAAAGTTGAAATGAGCCACATGGTATTTAAGGAAAATATAAGTTAAATGCGTTAGAATATTTTACGTGTCTTAAACGATCGTAAAAGTAAAGTGAGTTCAGTTGATACACACTGCAAAAGTGTTATCTTACTAAAACATTAATCTGTAATCCACCAAAACACCAAGTAAAGACGTGATTATAGTTAAAATTCAAATAGAAATGTTTTATCATTACTTAACTCACTTCACTTCTCGAGGGCTCAAAAACTTTGAATAAAATTATGAAATTTAACATTTATGTGAGCAAGTTTTTTCGTTGACAAAGCAGAATAAATTGTTTTTTAGGCATAGGCTTACTGATGAAAAATTGAATTCGTTTATGCAGCTTAGTACTTCAAATATTATATTATTCGACTAAATAGTCGAATTCTAAGGAATTCGTAAAAAAATTACTATCACAAAGATCGCATTACCTTTTGCACTATAAAGACAACATGTATATGTAAGTATTTTACAATAAAAATATTTTTTATATATAAGTAAGTTAATAAAAACACAATATTCCTTTGTAATTTATTCCACTCTATTTAAAAGGTCAGGACCGGTTTCGCTCATTGCGAGCATTCAGTTGACAATGCTCGCAATGTGCGAAACCCGTCCTGACCTTTTAAATAAAGTGGAATAAAGTACAATGTAATATTGTGTTTTTATTAATATAATGCCTTTCCACCAAGTATTGACAGTGAACACACTAAAAGTGATCAAATAAGTAGGTATTACTAATAATATTTTTGCAGAATTCCAAAAATACACTAAGTTACATCTACGTTCACTTTTTTGCACGAATGTTGTATGTGGAACGTATCCTCCGTGTAATAATATGATTGAGCATACTTTAAATTACATTTTTTTTTCGGATCCACATAAGAAAAAAGTTGTGCATGCCTGATTTATACGTACAGTTACGTTACATGTTTTTAAGTAAAATATTGATATATAATAAATCAAACTATTTGATGACATTCTTATTTCGTCTTCTTCCTCGATAATTTTGGTAATATAATATGGTAAAGCACCCCAGAATCCCCGTATATTACGTGCTGTCCATATGATTTCATATTAAACGAAAGTTCAATGTCTCATTGTCACGTTAGCGAGGTGTTAAGTCAGACTGCATGAGATTTGCATGCGAAATTGAAATATGTGCGAATTTATCTCACGATTTATAATATGGAGGCATTTAATTTGAATACTGGTCGGCGCTGATAGCTTTGCTCTAGGAAATATTGCCGCTTTATTTCTTAATTGCCATAAGAATCGATCGTATTACCTTCAAAAGACCTATGTTAACCTATCATAAATATGTATTTTGTATAACTAATGTACAATATCCGTAATGTTGTGATATAATTAGAGCATACTTGAACTGAAAGAAGGCGTTTTTTCTATACTCAGTATGGCTGATTTAAAATAGTCTATTAGCATTAATAATGTATATCATTACATACGTTTTGTTGAAGCTGATCGATGAAACAGCAAGTATGATATTAACGCTGTATGAATAATTTCGTATCCACGCTTCTATCACTGGGCCAAATAAATGTATTTACTGTTCAAGGTGACTTGAAAAAAAACGGTTTTTTGTAACTAGAGTAACATACTAACCGATAAATATAGTAGTGATATATTTGATGTTATTTTTATAACACAATATTTTAAAATCGCATTGCATTGATTTTTTCAATGTATTCGCTGAGAATGCTTGTTGAAAAGACATTATATTATGAAATAATAAAACACTCCTTTTTATTAATTAAATTGGAATTTACTTGGAAGAACTCCATTGTTATAAGGTAAAAAATATCAACGTATTTAGTTCTACATTTTTTATAAGATGAGTTTATAGCTATTTCGGCGTGCGCCATCGTCATAGCTAGAGTATCAGAATCGTAGATCTGACGATGGCGCACGCCGAAATAGTTATAAACTCATTTTATGAAAAAATGTAAAACTAAATACTTTGATATTTTTTACCTTAACACTCATTTTTACTTTGTCCACAATTATTTATTATGATCAGGAATGATGAGATGAAATAAGGAAAAATTAAGCCGGTACTGATCCATATAAATAATTATGCAATAAATACAAAAGAGTGTTTTATTATTACATAATTTAAAGTTAATTAATTACTAGATAGCAGGTATTATTTAGTAGTGAATTTGCAGCGGAAAAACTAAATTGTAGAGATTTTTTGCATTTTACAATTATTAACTTCATCGTCTGAGTAGCCATTGACGACTAATTAATTAAGTGTAAATTGTAGGCCCCTTTGTTCACTTGTTAAACAAGTTGAGCGACATTGTTCCTGAGTATGATATAAAATTATGTATTAAATACTATATGTCTTTCCAATACATTCTAAGACAACCGGTATTTCCTCTCTCATTCCACGTCGATAAAACAATGTCAATCAATGTTTTTCCATATGAATCACTTACTTTTTCTTTAATAAAAGATCTCTTTTCAAAGTCGAGGTAATGCTTTAAGTCACAAATCGATGACTCACTTTTGATCCAAAATTCAAGTTATATATTACATTCGTCAAATAAAACTACATAGTAATTTTTTTTAATCCTTTTCTACGATTTTATCTCACTCTGAAAGAATTTTAAATTCGGAGTTTTTTTTAACAATCACACAAGTGTTTTCTACGGACTTAAGATTTAATGTTTGTTTAATAGCATGGTATAATAAGATATGAGTTAAATCAATATTCAAATGGGGAAAAAATAGTATGTAAATATAAAAACTTATTATTAAAATTTTATGACTATTAGACAATAAGCCTACAATATGTTGCATTCCAGACACAGCGAGATATAAATTTAAAATGTAATAAATATTTTTTTATTAGAATTTTAAATACAAATAACAAACTTCGTATGAATACCTATCAGTGTGTTTTTTTTTTATTTGGAACTAGAATTATCCATGAGGTAATAATATATTTTTGAATAAAATTATAATTTATTTCATTTTATTGATGATAAGTATTGGTTATATTTAAGGTTACGTGTTGTCTTCTGACAAGCCCTCCACGTAATTTATGTTTTTTTTTATCAGTACAATTTAATATATTAGTTCACGAAGATAGTGAAATTAAGCCTACTCAATTTTTCTATTTTCGGGCGCTACCATACAAAACGAACGCTGGTCACCTCATTCAGCATTGTCTACTTCGGTCGTTCCTCCGCCACAAACACTGACTCACAGCATTCTCAGGTCTTGTCAGAAGTCATCCATCCAGTAAAGCCATGGTCTTTTCCTGGCGCACAATTTTTCCTGGCGTGTAGAAAACATGAGGTGTGTTAGAGAAGTCTCTTAATCGATGTGCAAATCAGCAACTGAGTAACGAACAGTTATATATTTTGAGACACCTCCATTAAGATTTATTGAAAGTTTACTATTTACGGAAAAACCTGGTTTACTAGATAATCAATTCAATTGAAAACCATATCATTAAAGTGTTCTCATGACCAAGCCTGTGATCCAGTGGTCAATTCGATTCTCTTTAGTTGCGGTGTGCACAGATTCAAATATCCATACAGTAAATTCAATAAATTGGTCGTTTAAGCCCTTTATAAATTTTCGTTCAAAGACATGGTTGTCTGTGATGTACACATTATATTATTGTAGCGCAGCATAGTGAAAGCAATTAGCATATTTCAGGTCATACTTTAGCCCATCATTCTAAACAATCTTCAAAAGAGTTAATAAAAGACAGAGAGCAAGTGCATAATAATCATTGATTTAGATGCTTTATAAGTAATGCATATCCCCCACAGTGAGAGTACAAATGTTAAAAAAATGCCTTTTTCATTCGATATTTTAATAACGGTATCTGAATTTCAAGAAGTTCTTTACTTTGAATTATTAAAACGAATAAAAAATACAACTAATAAAATTGATTTTTAGATGGCAATTACTTAATTGCGTAATTGGAAAAGCTCCGTTTCTATGAGAGAGCTTTCTCGGCAAGTGCTTAAATATTGATAGTAAAAGAGTCAGGTTCTTCTCTTTTCATCGACCGAAAAATAAATAAATGAAGTGTGTACAAGCATGAGCAAGCCCCGAGGGACTTAATTTGCTCGTAGCTAATGACTACCGCCTTCCTACATAAAAACTCCAAGCGTTTTATAGAAATAATAGCATAAGTTATCGATAGATACTCTTTCCATGTATTATATAAAATCTGTTAATATTTTAGATTCGTAGAATTTACTTTCGAAATTCAGGGAATCTAATAAAATTCAAGAAATCAAATTGAATAGTTATCACAGAATTATTTATTTCATATAAAGTTCAAAAATCAGATCCAAATGATAATTTTTCATGTGCGCATATGTACATATTTTTAATGTTTCCAGGATTCATATTTGTAAGACTTCATTGTGTAAAATAAAATTCGATTTACGAATTTCGTCATATTTAAACGTATCAGTAACCTAGTTGCTATGTTTCTATTTTCAGAAAGAAATGAAAATCATTTTTTTGTTAAATATTTTTTTTCTATTTATCTCAAAAATCACCCAGATTTTTTCTAATCATTAAATTGTTTGCTAAGTGTTTTTTTTCAGTGTTCGGCAACGTTTATATTACAAAGGACCCTAAAAAAGTGTCTGAAATTTTGCGGATCCCTTCTTAAAACGTCTCTTTTGCTTTGGTTACAATAAAAAAAAGTGGTGTTAATTTATTTAAAAATACTAGGGACAAAAAAAACACTAAAAAATTAAAGCTTTTACTTATTGATAGAATATTGTTTGTTATTTAATCTTTTGCTTCGAATTGTAATACGATCAATAAAATATTTGAAAAATCTACACTTGTTTTAATTTTACAAAATTTACGATTTTCTATATAACGCTAATGCCTTAATTGTTGTAGCAGATGTATCATAGAGGTTTTATATTTAATTATAACAAGTATTTATGTTTAGTTAATTGTTAAAAATACACAAGAAATAGTACAAAATAAAAACAGTATTTTTTATTCATTCTCCGACGTAGTGAAAAAATAAAAATGACTAATATAGAGATGAATCAAATTTATTATTAGGTCACTGTCAAACTCAAATAAATATCCTATGCCTCATATATTAGGCAATAACATTGCGAATTAAACATAACGTGTAAGCATGCAATTAAGGGGTCACAACTTACAACGTAAGGTTTTATTTGACCCTGCGTCAGAACAATATTGTATTACTTCTATTAAGGTCAAAGTTAGGTAGGTCAAAAGGTTTGACAGCTCAGCTCCAATTCGTGGCTATGTCAAACAGAATGTTGCATTAGTCAAATCTATCATGCTTTTAAACATCACGATGAGAGTTTATGAAATGCTTATTGACAGAGTGATGCAAACAATTCCGTAAGACGAGTTGATATTTTTATTTTAGCGTGTTAATTCACCAAACTTTGCCTTATGTTTCGACAACTGTTTCGACTAGCGAGCAAGCATTATAATGATGGCCATACGTTGACAACACGTCACCGACATGTTTTCATTAAATGAGTTATGCATATCATTTTCTTTGTTTTTTCAAGCTCTATTAAAATATTGACATGTCGTAATTTACAAAAATATTTTTCATTTAAATTGTTCTAAAGTTGGAAACACGTAACAGAAAAAAAACCCACCAAACTGCGAAAAGACAATAGAAGTTTCTTCTTAAGAAAAATTCCAACATGTTTACTGCAACATTTTGTATTGGAGAAGTGGACAGTCCGTAACTGAATTTAAAAAAAAAAACAATTATGTATAATTATTATATGGATGAAGTTCAACAGGTGCATTGAATTGATCAAAATAATTGGAATTGTTTCATTGTATCATCATAAAAGTAAAAACAAAATTAAAATTTTTGACTCCTATCAAACATTCTTGTTAATAAAAAGTTTATTTTATTAATATTGTGTCGACAGATTATTTTAAATATACATTATAATTATTTTACTCCAACGTGTTTTTCATTTTCATTGATTTCCCAATACTTATTTATTTATATACAATTTTTGACTCTCCTGTAAAATTAAACAAATGTCGGTTACGTGATGTCAACGTATGGTCATCGAATTATAATAAATTATATTCTGTTCTCACTGTGTATCTACTTAATCGAAATATAATACCACTTGACGTTTCCAGGATTTCTAGATGTCTTAATTTATTATATTATTAATGAAAATTTTGTAGTTAACTGTCGCTAATTATTTAAATTGAAATACGAGAGCATTAAAAAATGTGTGCTTTCCAAAAGCGGAGTCAATAATATTTAAATAATTATATAGTCTTAAATTACTTTGAATGTTACAAATGCTTTACCTTAGCAATCAATTGAGTCTGTCCTGGCAAGGTACATAATATGTGTGTATATAATGTCTTTTTTTCACAATTTAATTTTGAGTGACATTGAAAATTTTCTAAATATCTGTCAAATTATCAATTAGTTACTGTAATTTCAGATCTTATTTTCTTTTTTAAATTTAACGCTCAAATTTAGGCTCCTAGTGGAGCTTCTGGAGTGGTTTTTTTTTAATTGTTTCTTCGAGCATACGTCAGTTTTGAAAAATCCATTTAGATCATTTTTAGAGTGTTCACTGTCAATACTTGATGTAAAGCATTATATTAAAAAAAATACTCATAGACCAGCGCTAGTCATGAGCGAAACCGGTTCTGAAAGTGTAACTATATAGTACAAATGAATATTTTATTTTTTTAATAAATCCAAGTATGAAGTTTTTGAGCTGGCAGCTTTTCCTGGAATCGTCCTACAATCTCTAATTCTCAAGCTTTGTATATAAATGTTTGAATTCTCGGATTAGCTCACAGATAGAGCTATTTTTTTTATTTTCTTTTAAAGATTCATTTAATTTTTATTTTGAATGTTCTCGTTTCTAGGACGTACATACTTGCACTGGCTTCACAAGTGTGCGCTTGGTTGTTATTGAGACCGGGCGGGGCTTGAAATGCCTCAGGAGCTCAGTGTAGCATTTTTCGCTGACGTAATTACTCTAGTGTACGATACTTACGTATAACGTATAACAATTAACTTTTAATTTCATACATAAAAAGAAAATAAATAGTCCGTTACTATTTTTTTCTTTGGCTTAATAATTAAATATAGACGTTTATTAACAGTGACACATTTCAGAGTGGGAGAGTAGGCCGGATTCGTAATCGATATTAAGTTATAAAAAAATCAATTCAATTCATTTCTTATCAACACAATCAAACTGCATATCATACATTATATCCTGTTGGGTTATATTTTTAACTACGCACGATCTTGCTCAGCACCCTCACCCGGCCAACAGATAGATTAATTGATTTCGGTTTTTTTGGTCACGAATTATATATTGTCCATGCTCATAAAACAATCGATGGTAAACAAAAAAAAAACAGCTGCGGGTCACTCTGCTACCGAACTGGCGGAAAGGTATGCAAGTCGTGACCACTGGAATGTAGGCATTGCTTGAAGGACAAAAAATAAATACAATAAATAACCAGGACAAAATTCGTTGGACAATTAACATTTTAGACAAAAAAATACTAATTTATTCTCCATAAACACAATGAGTAATGTGTAATTTTATAATTCATGAAGGTAGGTTTTTGAGAAGTAAAAAAAAGCAAAAAGAATTATCATTACCAAGAATTTAAGCAAAACAAAACGTCAATAACGAATAAAAGACTTCAAAAGATCCAAGACGTTTGACGTGTCAAATATTTCTACAGATAAAAGCTATGTATGTCCAGTCCCTCTTAAAGTGCATAAACAAGTAGCGATAAATAGTATTCTTTTTTCTTAATTAAAATACATACTGTGTGTATTTTTCACGATTTTCTATACTACAGTGATGTTGATGACACTTTTTTTTTTAATTCTGGGTACCAATCTTCTATGCTTCTATGAACTATATCACTTTTTTTACACGGTGTTTTATAGAACGTATCTACCGTGTAAAAAAATGAGTGTATATGCGTAACAACATTCATATGATGCAAGTAGTATTTTTTTAATGAGAGCAATTTAAATTACTTAAGTACTTTCTGTGCAAAGTTTGGTCAGGCAATTAGTGAACTCTAAGTAGGTTTATTTTATTGTAATGTTACTTTAAAATTGCTTGTTCGCAAAATCACTCAACGTGTGTTTGATATAACCAATAGATTAATGGGAATAAAACTTGTACCATTAAATGGGATTAGATTTATCTGGGTTAGACAGACTGGCGTGACACGCGTCTGTTATGACAAAATTAACTCAAATCATTCCGTATAAATATTTGTTTGATGATAACATCAATAAAATATTTTAATTGCCCATTTTACTTTCGGACAATCAAAAAATATTGCATAAGTGCCACCGCGTAATCACTTTGACGATGAACTGGTCCCTACACATAATATTTTCAATATTGTTACAACAGTATCATATTTTACAGAATTAATGATGTTAATCTTTTTATCTGAAATTTTATAGATTATTTCGAATAAAAAAGCCAAAAACAACGATGTAATTTAAAAAAAAAATTAATAGTCAATACCAGTTATATACAGTTCTTAAGCCGTCAAGTTGTCAACATTCAACACCAGTGTCGGCCGTTTAAATGTTGGGTAGCTCCACCAATTTGTACCATTTTTTAATATTTTTCAGCACCCTGAAAAGACACCGTGGTCCCTTTAGAACCAGTGATCTACTCTATTGGGTGTTAATGTATTACCATTCCACAAACTATTTTTTCAAAAAAATAAATTGATTTCGTTTTTTTATATTACGAAAAACCACGAATTCGGCATCAAAGAAGCTGCAAAATTTTGAAGGGCAAACAAAGCACTTTTGGTGATTCTAAAAGCTGGAATATTAAACAAACTAATAAGTTTTTTTTTTGAAACGTCTGCTTATTTATAATTAATTATTGACTTCCACCACAAAATATGCATTTCCTTCTAATATTTCACTGCTGATAAATTGTCTTATAAAATATCAGTCAAGCGACACACCATAGTTTCAAATAATAAACGTGTCGTCAAGAGAGGTTGTAGTGCTGGCGTAAAAAGAATGTACTAATTTATTTTAATGACAACAGCACTTTATCTATAACGATAACAACATTTTATCATATGTTTAACATTTTTTTTATTTCAGCATATATATCTGAATATGCTGTGTAGATCTCATGGATTGAGACTAGGGCTTTTATTACCGATAAATCGACAACAGTTGACCTTAAGTTAATACCGGTAAATTAGAAAACTACCCGGTTATTACCGAAAATTATTGTATCGCGAATCAAGGATAGATACAGGCATATTATAACAATAGATTATTGTAAATATGCATTAAAAATATGGATGTTTTTTTTTCAACTGAACAAAAAAATTGAAACACCCATTATAATCGTAAATGGTCTTACTTGTGTCATCTGCCATCCATCAACAAAACGACCATACTCTGCATCTATAATAAAGGTACTCATATATTTGGTTATTTTTTCTACATTATTAGTCTTGTTAAACTAAAAAATTGTGTACATATTTTTTAATGATCCTGAAAATAAAATGACCTGTCGACCAACTTTAATAGTATAAAGACAATCGTTTTCATCTGAGAGACATTTTTTTACAAAATGAAAGGTAAATCTTAATCACTTTTAAGGTGTTCACTGTCAATACTTGGTGGAATGGCATTATAATAAAAATAATAAAACATTTTTAGTACTTTTTCCACATAAAATTTATTAGATCAGGACCGGTTTCGCTCATCGCGAGCATTATCAACTGATAAGAAAAATATATAAACAGTGATATTTATACAAATTTAAATTTAAATAAAAAGGTGTAAGCAACTATTAACAATTTAAAGGATTAGCAAATTACATTATAATTACACAAAATTAAAATGTAATTATAATGTAATTTGCTAATCCTTTAAATTGTTAATAGTTGCTTACACCTTTTTATTTAAATTTAAATTTGTATAAATATCACTGTTTATATATTTTTCTTATCAGTTGATAATGCTCGCGATGAGTGAAACCGGTCCTGATCTAATAAATTTTATGTGGGAAAAGTACTAAAAATCTTTTATTATTTTTATTATAATGCCTTTCCACCAAGTATTGACAGTAAACACCTTAAAAGTGATATTAGTAGTTTATACCATTTTTATCTAATGTATGCAATTAATGTATTAAATACATCAAGAAGTCAATGAACAACTAATAGTCAAATAAACCAAGCTTGACGTTGCATGTATGTACCCATTTTTTTTGGATATCTTATTTATGGAGCCTCAAGCACCAGGCACGATAGCGTCAAAGTTCCTTGAGTCTCGTTCATCGCCAGTGTTTAGAAAAGTTGTATCCCCTTACCATCGTTGCACACGGAAGGGCGTGATCGCTACAGAGTTAAGAAACCCATAATATATCACTATTTTCCATATATCAGTAAACACAAAAATACGTATTTATACGTATGACATTATTAAACAAGGAAATATTTTTAATTGTTTCAGTTCAATCTAAGACCCAGTTTATAGCCAAATGCAGTCGAATGCGTAATAGCATAGCTTTTTTACGTTTAAATGGAATAAATAATTTACCGGCAATTAAAATTTGACGGTAAATTGCCAGCCCTAATTTAGACTTATGGAATTTAACAGTGTCAGCGAGTTCATATTGAATGCAATGTGAGCCAACAAATAGTTTTAAATGAACGCACTTGACCTACGAAGGTATAACATCAATTTTATAAGACAATGATTTGTTAAGATTATCTGATCGTATCAGCAGTGTAATGTAACTAAGCATTATTTCTTGTATTTATGCTGACCTCACTTAATTGTATACATATATATACTAAACCCACATCTTATTGTAGAAACTTACACATTATATTCTGCAGATGGTACTGAAAAATATAAGGAATTACAGACCATCGGTTTACAAAAAAAAATATGTGCATTATTTAAAAAAAAAATCTTCGATCAAATATATTAAATTTATTTCCACTCTAATTTTAAGGTAAATAAAATTCAAATGCTTTATCTAAAAGAAGGTTATTTAACGATAACTGCTTGTCATCTCAGTCAGTCGAGAAGGTTAGTATAGTAGGATGGGATGGAAAAGAGAGAATTAGTTATCTTAGATTCCATATCAAAAATGTTTTGACTCCAGTAGTAATATTCCTATGAGTATACAGACCGTTAATCAAAATCACATGTTGAGTATTTCAGACTATTCAAATTAATTTATATGCACGAGTGAATAGCATATTTCTTGTTATACTCTCTTAAAAAAGAGAGATTGAGCAACTAGGTGACAAATAGTTCTCGAAGTTAGTTATACTCCTTTCATTAATTGATTTGGCATTTACTTGGTAGAACTCCATTATAACAGATTAAAAATATCAAAGTATTTTAGTTCTACAGTTTTTAATAATTTTATGCGTTGATAGCTATTTCGGCTTACGCCATCGTCAGAACTAGGTCAGAATAGTTCTGACGATGGCGTAAGCCGAAATAGCTATCAACGCATAAAATTATTAAAAACTGTAGAACTAAAATACTTTGATATTTTTAATCTGTTATACTCCTTTCAGCTATATGGTTCACATTAAGAGCAGAAATGGTAAAATAGTGTTAATAACAACCCAAACATTAGGAGTTAATTAGGAAAAGTTTAGATCAATTGGAAGTATATATAAGTACAACAGTTAACTACTAAGTTATGACTAATTTCTCCTAAGACACTCCTTATAACTTATCGCTGTAGCAATACGATCGCTAGGGTATACACCCAGTGTAACGTGTTATTAGCAGATAATGGTTCAACACTCGATATTAAGAATGGAAATGTTTCATGCATATAGTGGATATATTTGTTGATATTATAATATATTTTTACATCGAACACCGCTTCAAGCTTATTTATTTTAAAGATCAAGTACCAAGTTATGATTCATAGCAAATAAATCACATATCTACGATCACTATGACTAGAAAAACACACCCTAACCTAAATTACCAAATTTTTAATTCTATTATCTCGTCCTAAGTATTAGAAGATGTTGTCTTCAAATGTCATCTTGAATTTTTATTTATAATATCTCAATGCGCAAGGTTAAGTTCCAAGTGTATTGTAATGTATTGGAAAGTTCACCGTTGAAGTCCATGATTAATTGGTTGTAATATATGTCGGTATTGCAAGCCTATAAAATAAAACAAACATTTTTTGAATTTATTACTGAGGCTGCTACCAAGCCTTTACTCTTAATTTGGTATAATTCTTTCAACTACTGCTTCATCCAGTGACGTTCCGTGGGTGGAGGCAAATTATGCAGCATGCTGGGCGGAGAATTAGCGAAAAACTATTAATATTACCATATTATAATACATAAATCATAACTGTACTAAATATATTGCTATTACCGATTGTTTTTGGAAGACTATTTCAAGAAATATTGTGAATTTAATATAAAAAATAAGCTTAAATATAATTCACCTAAGCTTACCTTAGCCGCCTGTGTGGTCGAATGGTAATCGTTGTTAGCTTCGGCTACGGAGGGCCCGGGTTCAAATCCCGGTACGGACAGTTTTATAAATTGATTTTTCAATCGATTTATGAATTTCTGTTGAAAGGCATGGATATATGTGATGTCTTGAATTCCCCCCTCTCACCCATCCTATCCTATGAACGGGGCGTATCGGTTAGCTTACCACTAATCCTGTCCTAGCCCTGTCCTTCTATCCCTACTCTCTTTGGAAAAAGAGAGGTTGAGCAACTGAGTAACAAGCAGTTCTCGTAGAAACACTTATGTTGAGATAAACTCCATTAGGAGTCCATATGCTCCACGTTGGGAGCGGACATGAACACACAAAATAAACGTAAACACAAAGTAAAGCACAAAATTGTAATATAAATCAGTTTTAACCAGAATATCCAATACCAGACGAATATATCAATAACGATATTTCGGTCTTTCGCGATTCGAACATAGAAAGGCAAAAGAAAGTAACCCAAGATTTTTCAAAACAGTTGTTTTGATAATTACAATTAACACAACTTAATATACATTCCATCAAAAGTATGTAAGTTGCAAATGGCGAATTAGTATCAACATTAAGTTAGAGAAAGTTGTAACCAGGAAAAATGTCTTACAAAAAGGTTTTTCTTAGATATTTTATTAAATAAATATCATATTGAGTCTATACAACATCAATTTATTACTTTTCGTGCACTAAAGATTGTGTTTATTTCATATTCTGACTTTAGTTCAAAATCATCAAAAACCGTTATTTGTGCCTCCCGTAAAAATATATATATTTAATATATAAAATATTAAAACTGGTATAAAATATTTAAAAAAATTCAACAAAGCAAAAAAATACGGCATGTTTATAATCGTTGCAATGCTGTATAATACATCATTGAAGGCTTATAAATTCTCATTCAGATTTCGATTTCGGTAAACTTTCAATACCAAAATACCAGTATATTTTCATTTTAAGAACCGGTATTTCGGTATTAAAAATACCTGAATCTCAGATTCAGTAATACGGTTTAAAATATTAAAAATTGTTTTGACAAGTATGTGTTTTTTTTTATTCCTACAATTCTGACACTGAAATTATGTTATAATATTAAATAGGTAAAGTAGATGTGACTGTAGAACAACTCATAAGGTATCTTATATTTATGGTAAGTATTCATATTTAAGTAAGTAATGGATGTATTTTTTGCAAACATTTCTTTGAGTCTGACTTAATCAACGCACGTCCCTGGTCTCACCTTACATTATTTCATTTACATTGTAATGGTTTCATGAACTTTCAACCAAAAAATTACCACGCTGTCTAAATGTCATAAAGTCCATCGAACCAAGGTCGCACATCTTCGCAATCGTGAGTAATTTAGCCCGCCATTCGGTATTACTGTGATAGATACGATTGCTGTATTGTTACACATTCCAGCCAAGCCTTTGAACTATTTTCTTAAAAAACAAACGTAAAATTTTTATGTCGATTAAAATATTCAGATAAATGCTATATCTTTTTTCATTCCGTACATTTTTATGAGGAAATAATTATTATTGTCTATCGTAAAGCGTTCAACGGTTTTATTCGCAAGTAATACATTAATGTAGTAGACTTCCTTGTCCAACCGAGTTTTTGATAACATCATTATAATTATAAAGACTTGGACTGTCAAATCCAGGAAAACTAAATGCACTTTTTAAGACACGCCCAATCGCTATATTCAACTGCATGACAAACTATCCGAAATAATTAGTTTTAAAAGTAATTACTTGAAAAAAAATTGACTTACTTAAGCAGGAAGGGAAAATTTAATAAGATATTGTTAGTAGCAACTGTTGCTACTAGTGCACTGCTTGCATATTTACATAATTATTTTTCCAGCATGTCACATTCCTCATTGCAGATCATGACCTTTGTGAAACAATTGTGTGGCCGGATAACTCCTTTCACTCTTGTTTTCTAAAACTTTAGCGCAAAATGAATGATAATTCTGCACTACATTAGTGCCATGTTTTATTGACAGCTATAAATCCGTTATACAAGTATTTATGGTCATCGGCCTCTAATTAACTATGTTTTAAATGTATATCTTACAGTAACGATTACGTTGGTCAAAAATCAAATCTTGACAAGGTCAATATAAAATTTTAATTTGAGATCAAATGCACGAATATTAAAGGCTTAAAAATCTATAATAGATTGCAATGCTCTTGTTGTACAAAGTTTTATATCGACAAAACAGAAAGGACACTGAACATCCGAGTTTTAGAACATATGGCAGCCTTATCACATAATTTCGGAGGGACACGTGTTCAATCAGGAACAAGGGATAAAAATGTTACACCCAAATGTCCGAGTCATGAGCTCTTTTCCCGAGAAATTTTAGAAATCAATAGAGCACAGCTGCAAAGTCTTCCGATTTTAAATGAAATATTAAACTTTCCCGCATCTCCACTTCTATACCCTATATAATCATATAATCATAAAACCTTTGCCGACAAACAAATAATATAATTCTTGAAACTACTTACTACTCAAATCTGTTGGCATTCCCATGAGCTCATCCTTTTCGCCAGCAATGGCTTTGGACTCAGTGATGCATCTATTTCTTATATAAGCACGAAACTTTCATTTACTAAACGTCAGTTCAAGTTCATCCGTGCGCTTGAATGCCTGAAGATGCCGAAAGGCAAAACCCGGGTCGTTAGAGACAAAATCTGTGAGAATGTACATAGTTTGAACGATTCCAAGTAAATCCATGTCACCACCCTATTCAGCTTTTAAATTATTGATTCATTTATTTATTATATAAACACGACACACTTATTTACTAAACGTCAGTCAACCCCGTGCACTAGGCGAAACCAGGGTGGTTATTGAAAAAAAGTGTGTGAATGCACAAAAATTTGAACGATAACGTCGAAATTCGTTACTAAGTAAACTATTGATTTTTTTAAATTTATGTCCACTTATAATGTGAAGCATGAAGCCAAAAGTTTTTCTGCGAGAACTGTTCGTTACTCAGTCGCTCAACCCCTGTTTTTCGAAGACAATAATAAGGATAGAAGAAAAGTGCAGCACAGGACTAACCGTTAACTAATCGCTCTCGCTACGACTCCTTATTTAAGGGTCGGAAGATTAGAAGTGAAAATATCATAAACACTCTCTTCGTACTGGGACTCGATCCCGTGAGATCCCTCACGGAAAACAACGACGATCACCGTTACGCCATCTCATATAAATACATATATACTATTGTACTGAAAATAAAAATATTTTTTTGAGTAATTGTTCTCAAAGTATTTTTTTCTAATATTACAACGGTAGATTTTTTTTAGATCTAGATATATGATACAAACTGCATCACACTGTTTTAAATTAAATTGAATATATATACAATTATGTTATCCTAATTGTCTTACACTATTTCTTGTAATTATTTGTCGTACACATTATTCACAATAGTGTGATTACTAGACGATTACTGTTACACTTTTAATGTATGCAATTTTAATAAATGATCTCATTAATTGAATTAAAAATACATCGGTAAGTCAATGTAACCTTTATAATATACAATTTAATTTAGTGTCTGTTAGTTTATAACTTACGACTTGTCTGAAATGCATTCTGCACCAAAGAATATCTTTCTATGGAGTGTATATGATCGTAGCTGACTTTTTTTTATCAGCATTTAAGGAGTATTTTTTTCAAAAGTAAATTTTCAATTTGATCAACATATAAATCAAGTTTTTGATTACATAGCTTTGCTTTTCATTGAATTATCCCCTACACTTATCCAATGCTACATTCAGGGGTGGGCTAGAAGGGGCTTGGAGGGGGCTTGGAGGGGGTTTGGAGGGGGCTCGGAGGCGCTCTCACGAGCCCCTTGTTAATTTAAAAGAAAACAATACCTCAAATCAAATTAGTATATAAATGCAATTTCTGACTTATATATTATCTAAGACAGCTTTAGTATACAGAGTAGTCCACATTTAGCCATTTAGATTGATAAGTTTACGATAAATTTCATATTATTAATGTATTAAGAAAAAATCGATTGCTTATTTAAGTATTGCATAAAATTGCATAGGAGTGATAAAAAATTTCACTACTTCCCCAGAACACTGAGAATTGATTTGAGATTAATCGAGCCCCTTGTTAACGTATTGACAGCCCACCGCTGGCTGCATTTATTTCATTTTGACACCGATAAACAAATCGTATCCTTATTTCGAAGAATATTTCATTTTAATTCAACCTACGAAAATAGTATAAGGTGGCAATAAAAAATAGTCACGTATAATTTTTACGTTGTCAACTAATTATTTTAACTAATGAAACGTATCGATCACACTAAAATGTTCACTTTTTCTTTACACACGGTTTTACACAGTGACCCCTAGATCGTATCCGCCGTGCAAAAAAGTAATTGGTTGTTCTTTGTGACACTTTACCTTTGACACAAGTATTTGATACAAGATTATTCGCACGACGACAGTTGTAGCAGTTTATAAGCATTTATGACTGAATGAATGATTACCCTTGAACTACTAGCCCTGCGATTGTTGTTGATCTTCAGTCAAGTAAATTCAAGTAAACTAACGTGAGTTGTTGTACTCAGAGACATATTTATGAACATATAATGACCGCATTGATCACGATTGCTTTAAACTATTTCAAATGATCTTGATCTATTTAAAATTAAGTTTGCACATCTACATACAGTCAACCTTTAAACTGTCAAAATGTAAACATCAAACATTTTCAGAGTGCTTAACTGAAGTACACGTTTCATGTCACCCCGTTCGAGACTTAAAATATCTATCGAAAAAATCTTGTATGTACCTACTCAAATTTAAATATTAATGCTAGTTTTTATATAGCATTCAGGACTGTGGAGTCACGTGAAAAAAAGACGACCCCGAATCCGATTCTAGCTTTAAAATAATTGACGACTCCGGCTCCAGCTTTAAAATAATTACCGACTCTGACTCCGAGGAAATTAACTCTCCGACTCCACAGCTCTGAGAGATTTAATGGAAAAAATATTTTTTGTTTCATTTCGATGTTCTTAAATATTATTTTAAAAATTAATATTGAATTCAGTAGAAAAGATTTTTGTGTCTTTTGCCCTAGCAATAGAAATCAAAAAAGCAATATATGGTTACAAATACAAAAGAAGATTTTTTATTCGAATTATACAACAAACACAATTTTCGCATAATTACGTAAACACACATGACCTTAAGTGATGCAGTAACAAGTAATATAGAAGACATGACAAATACAGAAGTACAAAGTATGTTGTGTGCCAAATGAAATGGAGTATATATCACCGAATTGTGATATTGCAATGCGATCAATCCTGGAGTGCAATTTTTAATGAAGAAGATGTATCTGCCTCAGAGAACCAAAATCAAGAAGATAAACAGGAGATTACTGAGGTGTTAAATATAGATCCTTGACATTATAATGCTTTATAATGCGTAGACGCCAATATGTCGTGTTTTGAGAACCAAAAAGAATTTAGCTCAAGACAACATACATGTATTATTTATATAAAGCTTTCGTGATTATTTATCAGCTTTTAGTAAAGCTTTCTTTAAGTAAAATCGTTAATTAAATTTCTTGCTACGAATAATTTGAACTTAACTTAATGTATTCTTTTTCCTGTCAATAATGTTTTTTTTTCGATAATCCGGATGTTTCATAATCCTGACTACCTTAAATCTCCATTAATTCCGGTTTTACTATAGTAAGCCCGTTACGATTTTTTGTATTTTCAAAGCGGGAGCAACATTGAAATAATACATTTGGTACTTCAAACGAACTCACTCTATCGATGGAAATGAACATACATAAGCTGTTCAAACAAAGGTTATGATAGCAAAATATACTGCTAAATATGTCATCACTTACAATGAACCGGTTACTTATCAGAACGCTGACATAATAATTTGTTCCTTTTATTGGTGTCAGGAGATCTTGAACTAGTTTTCGATATTCAACAACAATACTTAGTAACATCAGTAATATTATTGAAATATGCCATCAATAAGAAATATATCAAAAACCGCCGTGATCGTTTCCTGACGCGCTTTTGAATGGCAACCATTAATAGTACCTATTTTAATATTATTTTGACATACAACTGCAACAAAAGTTTACAACTCATTTTTCCATTTATTTATTTTAATTATTTAATTAACATTGCATAAGGCTGAAAAAATATAAATTGAAAACTTTCATAAACATTTCACTCATTACTGTATCCATTGGAAAATATTGCTTTAACACTATAGTTAAATTCTGTTTGATAGTAAGAAAAAATAATGTGCTAAAACTTACTAAAATACATATTGATTAAGACTAAGGAAAACAAATTAAGGAAAATAAGCATCATTCACTACCCAAGAAAAAAAATACACGTAAACAGTTTTTCTAGCTACATATGATACATGTATTGATCATATACAAAGTACGACAGTGAGTTTTCAGAAAAACTAATGTGACAATCCAAAAGAGTGCAGTGCTTCTTTTTTTAAAAAAATGGTACCGGTTTTTTTTAAAATTCATGTCCGTTCTTAATGTGGAGGATATGGCTTCCTAATTTTTTTACGTGAAGTGCTTGTTAGTCAATTACTCGACCTTCCTTTTTTAAGAGTAATGATATAAGAATATGGCTGGAACGGTTAACTAATCACTCCCGCTGTGTCCTGTTAATTTTAGGTTTGGAAGAGTGGGAAGGATAGATTTTACAAATAACAACGCCTTCGAACAGAAATCGACCTTGTAGATCTAATCTTAGTTGTGGTAATTCTTTGTTTACTGTTATTCTTTTTTCGGGAGATGATGATTTAAAAAAAATCTAAAATTTTCAAAGGAAAAAAGTCGCGAATATTGATTTAAAACATTCAAATTTTTGAGAAAAAAGGTGCTGGGACGCTGTTCCAACGCGTTACATGGGAAAAAAAACACTAAATATACATATATTTGATTCCGGATTGACATAATTATAAAAATATTTCAAATTACTCTTAGCAATACTATTTTTGCACTCTCTGAAAACAATTAAATTTAGAAACGAATAACCGTTACATCAAATAAACTAACGATAATATTTTTTCTGCGCGACTTGTTTTATCTCCATATTTAATTATTGTCTTGGCAATTATCCATATGCTAACATATTGTCTCATATGATTTAAAAGGCATATATAATTTTAAATCAAGGAAGCTTAGATGAAATACAATAATGTGTTACGATAACCGCAAATGCATTAGATACATAGAAGTAATTATTTTATAACCTTGTATATTCTAGGACGCTTATTGGATTTTTTCTGAGCATATATTATATTTATTAAAATCAAATAATCATCAAGTCTATTGTTTTAAACTAGTATTGAATATAAAAAATGACAAACATAATTACCTTAAAACATTTCCTTCAGAAGTTCAAAGTATTTTTTACTATACACAACGACATAAAAACATACACACCGTGGCTAAAAAAATAATAACTCTTATATTATTTACCTAAAGCAATTGAAATATTTCCTGCACAAAGTTGTTGACTAAAAATCTGCATTAAAAAAATCCAAAAATTAATCATTGCCGAGTGAAACACCATATTGTGATGGACATGCAGAAAAGGAATGTAAAATTTGACAATAAATATTATAATTGGTTTTGTATGCCTCTTTATCCAGCAATTGATTTCTTTTCTCTCCACTGTATTCCAGAAGTCCTTCTCTGATATTAATGATTTCAATAAAATATCATTATTCAGTAATTAAGAATTTTGAAGGTGCTTGATGGAAATTTAATGTCAAATTTGAATTATTTTTATTCTGTACACTTCCATAAATTCTGTCAATAAGTCAGTTCAAGTGCATTCGTGCACTAGATAAAACCAAAAGATGCCGAAAGGCGAAACCCGGGTTGTTATCGACAAAATTAATAGAAGTGTACAGAGTAAAAATAATTCAAATTTATTATTATTGAGGTCCGAAATTTTCAATTCAAGTTTTTGTGCCTTTCCTTGAATACGATCATCATGAAGATTGCCCTGTACTAAAGAATCACTTACTAAGCAATTGACGTATAACTAGTACCTATTTAACACTCAATATCATCAGTAACAGCCGTGTACGTAAGGCATCCCAACGATTCATTTACTTACTTTCGTCTAACGATCATTTATTTTTCTAGTGAAGCGACTATAATATTTTAATTTAAACTTCTGCTTAAATACTTATAATATATTAGGATAAACAATTGTATGAATTAACATTAGGTACATTTGTGTTTACTTTTGATACATATTTTAAAATATATTTGAAGGTTTTTGCGGCTTTAATTAAATCATAATATGCTTAGCCTTTAAAATCAAACACAAGTAATAATTATTTTTTGTAACGCCAATAAAAATATTTCGGAAAAAAATCAAATCTTATTTTTTTTAATCCTTAATGAATTGCTCCTATTAGGTGCTAATAAAATGCATTGAAATGTATTGAAAACTACCTTGAATATTTATATTATACGATGTAATTGCATTAAAACCACAGTTTTCCTTCCGCACTACTAATTATTTGCAATTTACACGTACAAATTATTAAACTAAATGTTTATTAAGTATTTTAGATTTATACATTCAATGATATTATTTTTTTACCGCAAAATTATAGTGACGCCCATATGACAGAATGCTGTTGCATTGTTATGATTTTTCAAAGACGAAAAATGCAATTATTCGTTCAATGTAAAACAAGAAGACAAAATTAAAAATTGTATTATAGGTCGAAACGTTTGACCTCCTCCATTAGTACTCACATTTTTTTTATATAGGCTGTGCATGAATCATTTTAATGAAAATAATAGTAAAACAACTAACAACCATGAAATAAAATAACAGCAATAGTCTTTTATTGTACACGCTTCTTCGGCCACCTTCATATCCTTTATCAGCGTGATCACTTCAAAGATTGCCATCATTAATTTTAAGGAAAATGACCCTCCACATCAAAAATTTTTAGGGGCTTTAAAGATTGAAATAATTCATTCTTAATAGCCCAAAATCACGCTTGTCGCAGCACGGCAAGTAATAATGAATCTGTCAAAGCTTTTTTCAATTAACATATAATCTATATTTCACTAAGCCAGTGCTTCCCAACCTTTTTCGTGCCACGGACCGCTAAATCAAAAAACAATAACCTGCGGACCCCAATTTTTTTTATTTCACGTGTACATATTTTATCACAAATAATGCTGAAAGAATGAAAATTTTCAAGGTTGGGAAGCACTGGTATAAGCAACACAAGTTATGTTGAAATTTTATTTTTGTTGACGTTATAACCTAACATAATATGTATAATATTATAAATATCACAAATAATCAAATATTAAAATACCAGACGCTAAGCTTCAGCGATTACAAAAAAAAACATAACCTGATAACCCCTTGCTTTAATATAATACATACTTTAAATGTAAAATACTTAATAAGGATCGGGCTTTAAAAATACAAATTATACTTAAATTCTTGCTCCGAATATTAATTGGGTTTGTTTACGCGAATTACTAAGCATACTTCACAAGGATTCCACGTTCATTTTGGCATCTCTGATCTATAAAAAATATTTTGAGATAATTTCACTGTTTTACTAACTCACATTTTTAGGTTTCGCCAACCAGGATATGTTATACATACATTAGTAAACAAATTTGTGATTATTAATAACTATAACTATTGTCATATATAAATAACATTGTATCGATCAGTTATGGTAAAAGGTTATGAGCCACACCTTTAATGATATACAACATTGAAACTACGCGTAATTAATAATTGGTTATTAATTGAGTTTTTCCTTGACATGAACGTTAATACATAAACTTTATCGTTACTGGTGTATTTTCAAATAATTGTCTATGGTTATGGTTAAAACTATTTTAATCAATAAAATGCAACTGAAATTTCAAATATATATACATTTATCAACTCCTTACCATCTGCTCCTTAAAACAGAAAAGAGTAAGAAAAAAAATATGACTACTTTTCCTTTCTGTCATTCTTTAAAAGTTCTCCAAAAAAAGGTTTGAACGACAACTGGTTGAGTAATTTTATGATACTACTGTTAAGATGCTCCATTGGGAGCTCACATTATACACATTTATAATTATGTAAATATGTAATGATTTAACATTTAGAAGAGTATGGACGTACATGAACGTCGGCGCCGTTTTTCTGTAAAGGAGTACGGACGTTCTTTTAACTCAACACAGTATGCTTTAAGTATGAATTAGATATATTCATTGGAAAAAAATACACAATTGTCATGTTTAAAAAATCAGTAAAGTAAAGCAAGGTCAGTATAGATCTATCCAATTCTCCAAAGGTTAAGAAATATGAAATTTAAATTTAATACTTTTCATATAATTAGACTACTTAATTGATTTGTTACTTACACAATCGAGATAGAATTGCACTGGTGCAATATTAAAAATACAAAGATTTACAATGCCTACGAAAATTGAATTCAAATAATATTTTTTATTTCAGTAATAAAAATATTGTTTACTTTGCTTAAAATATGAATTTCGTCAATAATAATAAAGTCAAGGAAAAGATGCAAAATGAAACATTGATTGGAATTCATAGTAAGTATAAAAAATAGTTTAGTAAATCAAATAAATTAAATAGTCAACATTGTCAAACAATATTTTTTTCTATAAAATTTCAATGCCAGCTAAGTTCTGCGAAGTTATTTGACATTTTCAAATACAAAAAATATTGTAATATTATATCATATGAAGCGCTATGTGATGATTTAGAATTGACGCAGTTTTGACTGATATATCTGGAAATAGAAAAAATATTTATTGAATAATACAAACAAAATAATATCACGGTAATAAATATTCTTTTAGATAAATCAATAAAGAAGTTTTGACACTGATCGTTACAGAATTAATAATTCCATGTACCTAAAACGACGTCATGGTGGAAGGCAACATAAAATTCGCGGCATAAAAATTCACCTGCATATTAAAGTATTCATGGCGTTTATTTCAGTATGAGTGTATGACGCATTTGTTTATCTTGCATTTTATTGCATCTAGTCTTAAAGAAATTAATGACATCATAAAGCGTTAGTGAATAATGTTTTTTTTTCTTATTTATCTTAAGATATCAAAACTATGCGAAACTCTGTGAAAATGACAGCTTAAAATTTAGTCAGTCAGCTGAAGGTTTTTAACGGGTAATACCATAAATAAAAACCTCTTACGAATACTGATAGTTCATGTTCTATTTCAGTTATGAAAACATTTAATATTACTTTTGATCAATTTTCAATTAACTACTGAATTTTATATTATTCTATCAATTAAGTATATTTAAATAAATACTTATTGATAGGATTTGGGAATGATTAGTGGAATAGACAATAAACTGCAACTCTGAATATCGCCAGGTCTGTTTATTCATGTCACAAACCTTCAAATACTTTAAATATTCGTGATAAAATATTTTTGCTCAGAAAATCATAAAAATAATTGAAAGCTTTACAAATATTTGAAAACTTCCAGCTATATAATTCACACATTTGTGTATATCAATCAGATTCTGGTAAAAACTATGCTTTAATCAGCTGAAAATATGTATTTGTTTTTTTAATTATGTGTAAAGGTTTGTGTATTTATTTAAGTATAATATATTTTCATTTGACATTAAATAGATATTCTGTGATGGCCATGCTTTTTTTATATATATTTTTCAAGTATATTTTATATATAGGTATATTGTGCAAAGTCAAAATTAGTCTCCAACTTACTCTTTTCGGGTCATGAATGTGAGGGATGGAATTTTTTTTTTCAATCCAAAAACCGCAACCATGAAACATTGACGGCATATACATCATGGGTGGTGGTAGAGTCTACATAAGTATATTTATTGCGATCAATTATATAAATAAGTAAAGTGGCATTTATCCTTTTAGTTAGTTAGTTTTTTTTACTTAATTAAGTTTTCGTATACTTTGTTTATTTATTCTACTGCTACATACAAAAATATAATTACATTTTTTTTTAATACGGATTAATATGATAAGAATATTTTTAATTACTGTTCTAATTTTAAAATGCATGGAAAAATTAAAAACTAATTCACTATTACTATTAAATAATTTTAAGGATATTATTTCAAATTTGGGACTAGATATTTTTTCTTTCATCTGTGGGCATGTGGCGCTCCAGTAACGTCGATTTATTAAATAAATCGTATTAATGAATCGAGAATGAAAAATCACTAATAGATGTATGTAGTCAGGGCCAGATCGTGACGTGTGCAAAGAAGATTTTAACAGTATCTACTTATTTAGTTCTAATTTTCACACTCTCGCACTCAGGTGTAGAAATCTTCGAGCCGGCCCTATGTGTAGTAAACTGAAGAAATAATAATAATTTAATAAAAAATATATAAAAGTTGACAAAATTCTTTGGTACTTATTGTTTTTTTTATTGATACAGTTAATATTTTTGACAAATTTAAATTTTCCCTTCTGAATCTGGAAAAATTTCGACAAAATATAATATTATGCATAGACCAACATCAAATTTGGGTCGACTCATGTTTTGTAAAACCCAAAATTTTATGTTTTTGAGAGCAATACTTACACCCAATGTTCCCGCTAAGGTGTGCGCGTGTGCGCGCACGCATCTCCCAAAATGTGCCCGCATACATTTTTCCATCGCTGCACAAGGCTGCACATAGAAATATTGTAAAAAAAAGTTTGTTTCACCAAATTTTCATATTTGCGCACATTTTTTATTTTGCTGAAAATTTACTACTCACGGAAGTTGATGGTTCGCACACGCAATAGGAAAAATTCGAGGGAACGTTGCTTACACCACTGTCGCAGTTTTGTGGTAGTAGTAAAACCGTGTCTTATTTGTAACACCAATATTAGTTAATATGTCTCAACAACTCGATCGTACACTTTTTGTATGGATCAGCCCTTGTTGGCATGATGTATGGTACACTTGACGCCATTTACTGCCCATAAATCTGTCACGTAGGCGCACCTAAACGATCGATGCAGTGGATAAACATGTATTCTGATAATCTAAATAGAATAGACAATTTAAAGATAAGTACAATTTTATCGTGAATAAATTATTGCTCTACCTAATGTTTATAAACATAAACTGAATTAATTTGATTTTGATTTATCTCAAGTATTGTTATAAGAGAAACTATTGGGAATCTTGAACCAATAAGCTCTTTAATAATTAAATAGTATTTTGTAAAATGACATAAAATTACAAATCAGGAAAGAAATTTTAAGCTTTTTATTGTTCATCTAGGAAGTTGTAATCCGTTAATACAGATGATATTAGTAAACCAAATATATTAGAAAAATAGCCTATTTATCGTATTGATAAGTGAAATAATCACAATATTTTCTAGAGTAAACAAAAAGGAAAGAAATATATACATTTTAAGCCGAATTCTGAGTCGGAATCGGAGATATGTTTTTATTTATGTCGGATTGTCGGAACAAATAATCAAATTCTGTATGTAATCATTTTATAAGTTTATATTTTTTGACAGTAGGGGCTTGCAAAGTACTCTCGATTTTCTAATTACAAATATATTTCTAAAGACAGTTACAAGATGCACATACCGCTGATGTTATTGTTCACGATTTGTGTTAGGCTGCAGACAATCTATCGGTATAATAGACATGTCTAGAATAGACCAGGGCTTTTACCAAGACGTCACTTATACTGACAATCCTTCGATGATTTAAACATTCGAGCTTTGAAAAGTAACGTTAACTTGAATGATTCGAATATTTACATAACATGTATTTTTTTTTACAAATAAGACACTGCCAACACAACTTGTCACTGGAAACAATAGATAATTATCTTTTATAATAATAATTTTCGTCCAATGGACAGATCGCAATAAATCCCATTTTCGATATTGTCAAAACTAATAATTCGAAAATTACGCGGAACAATCGAGTCTCGCTTGCGGTGTATGGAACTGTTCAAGGAAGTCTATGTTCTCGAGACGACCTTACTTTGCAATAAATAAATAATCAAAGGAAAAGTTCGTTATTATTATTTTGTTGCCGATCGCATTTTATTTTGCAGACGGTGCGTGATTTGGATGGAGCAGAAACGTCCTTGCCGAGCAAAAATAAATAATTCTTTGTAATATGTATAGATGGAAAGCTGAAAAAAAATACCGCAAATGATATTCCACCGTCACAATGGGTGACATAAAAACTGCGGAAGCGATTTGCGACATCGACGTATTTATATCGAATTAGAGCAGAGCTAGGTATTTATTCAATTATATGACACAAATAGGGATACGTATTTATTCATCAGCAACAATATATAAAAGAAAAACTCTCTTTTATAACAAAATATGTTCACTACTCAGATAATAATATATTTCTTCCGGCTTATACGAGGCCAAAATGAGAATTTAACCATTCTTGAGAATTTGAAACTTAATGTTCGTAGACATGAAATGTTTATTCTCCCAAGCTGTAGAACCAGCCTGCCAATGGGGATGCTACTGGAGGGAGCTTTTACAGTTTTTTACAATATTACGATTCCAATTACAATGTTTCGATGAATACATTTTTTATGAAGTAGACTTTTTCGGAGCGTACTCAGTTAGCATTCTTTCTTTTTCTACTATTTTTAAATATTCTATTATATCCTGTTTTTTCTTCACAAAACTTATAAATTCCTTATTTTTAATTATTTTGCAATGTGCACCGATTCCCAGTCAGATCACAGTGAATTTGAGAATTATTCAATTTAAAGTTGTGATCGAAGACAGGGTGTTTGTACATTATTTCCTCTCTTCCTATACTTCTGATCCTTGAATAGCTGGGTGAAGCGATAGCGATTAGTCAACCGCTAATCCTGTTCTAGCCTTATCTTTCTCTCCCTACGTCTCACTTTGAAAAAAAAGTGAGGTTGAGTGACTGAGTAACAAACAGTTCTCGTAGAAAAAACTTCTGTTGAGATACCTCCATTAGGAGGCCATGTGCTCTACATTGGGAGCGGACGTGGATTAAAAAAAAAACTTAAAAAGCATTTCAGTAAATGAAAAAATACAATTATTAATTTTTCATAAATATTTTGTAGGTATGTTCAATAAATAGAGAATCAATTACCTAACTATCTGACGGTTATGTCTTTCTTATTTTAAGCACATTAAACATCTAGTTCAACAAGGAGTTTCATAAAACTGTTTTATAAATCAATCTTAAATGTTATACTAAAAATGAATTTTCTCTAAGTTATTGCCGAATTCATTGAAAATATGAACAAGTTAGCTTGGCAATCGATTTTTTTAAATGAGTACAAAATGTATTTATCGGATAATTGTGCAATTTTCTTTATTATTATTTTATCATTATCAATAAATAACATTGCATAACATGGTCAGCCCTACACTAACATACCTAAGCGTTCTGTCAATCTACGTGTGCAGCGCGACTGAAAACTCGATTATGTAATATTTGGATCATTTTTTTATTTTATTTTAAAAATTCATGAATAATTGTTACATTTATTTTTTACAGATTTACTTAAAAGTAGGCATGTGTAGGAATTTTATTGATTTATTTCAAACCACTCTATTGAATGTTAATAATTTGATTTATGGATTTCGGTATGCTCAAATTGTATACGGATAATTTTGATCAAGTTAAATAAAAACGATTTAAAAAATCAATAGTTGGATTGTATAATAAAGTAATTATATAAATAGAGTGAAGTGAAGTGATTTTTCAAAAATTCAAACACCGTGTCCGTTGCCAACATGACTTATAATAGAGAATATTTATATGGATTTAATTTATGGTAATCAAAAAAATATCAATTTCGATCAGCCCAACCGTTTTTTACACGTCTTAAAAAGTAAGTAAAGTAAAAAGTATGTTCTCGTTTATAATCAAAAAGCGATGAATAGTGTAATTTTTGTTCATAATTAAAATCAATTTTATGAATAATATATGTTGTAATGTTTCCAATGTCCGCTCCCAATGTGGAGCATATGGACTCCCAATAAAGTTTATCTCAATATGCGTGTTTCTGCGAGAACTGCTTGTTACTCAGTTGCCGCCTGTGTGGTCGAGTGGTCAACGTCGTTGGCTTCAGTTACGGAGGTCACGGGCTCAAGCCCCAGTACTGACAGTATTATAAATTGATTTTTCAATCGATTTATGAATTTCTCTTCGAAAGCATGGATGTACGCGGTGTCTTTAATTCCCCCCTACTACCCATACTATCCTATAAACGGAGCGTATCGAGAGCAATTAGCTAAACACCAGTCTTGTCCTAGTCTTATTCTTCTATTCCTACTCTCTTTGGAAAATGTGATAATTTAGTTATTGGCTTTGAGTTGTTACCTTTTTACATGATTTTCTATACCACAACGTTGTTCATATTTCCAATAAAATAGTTTTTTTTTAATTCAGGTAATCATTATTTTTTCATGAATTATATCATTTTTACACGGTTTTATTTGGAAAGTATATACCGCGTAAAAATAATAATTGCAAATGTTGTTTTCATACATTAGCATTAAACAAATATTATAATATACTGTAGAAAACCTATTATCTGATATACAATACTCACAATTAGGGATTTTGAAGTCACGGGGTTTTCAAAGTCCGGGACTCGAGACTTTTATTTTCCTTTCAATAAAATTATAAATTTATTAAAATGAAATATTCGTATGTATGTATATATGTATTAAATACACTCGTCGCCTTTTAAATGTACGCACTAGTAAAAATCGCGTTAAATACAATGTTTAATAATTATTATTTTTCTTATGTAATTGATATATGAAATGCTTACGGTTGAATTTTACTAAGAAGAGGTGACAACGGTACAATTATTGAAAAAATATCAATGAGTCTGGCCGCAGTTAGAAGTAAATTTACGACCCTAACTTCACAATACAGCTTTTAGATTTTTTTGTCATATTGAGACATCGCTACCTTTGTATTATAGTTGAAAAAACATTTGTAAATAAAACATCATCAGGTATGAACATTTAATTTTAATATTTTGTAATTTGCTTTTGCCACAACTATATTTTGTATACAGTTACGTTTTTCTTGAAGCTCCCCTCTTATACCTGTTTTCATTCAATACACATCAGTCCTTTTGAGAGTTTCTTAACCACGAAAATTGTTTTTTAAAAATTAAAATGTACAATCTATTAGCACAATTAGACTCGATTCCCGGAACTTTGTTGTAAAATGTCCCGGGACTCAAGACAGCGAAAAACCCAACAAGTCCCGGGATGTCTCAACACAGAATCTCTACTTACAATACAGGCTTTTGAGAAACTGCTGAGCTTCAAATATAAATCAAACAAGCTTTTAAAGTCATACAAAGTTATGAAAAAATAATTTAGTATTTTAAGTTTGTAGGAGGTTAACTTATATTGTAGTTAGGTTCTTCTTATCTTGTAATCAAGCGATCAAAAAAAATGGGATGCACATAATACCAATTCGAGCTTCAACATTAAAACTATTAAATTATCCTATAGGCATAATAAATTATAATTTCTAGCAATGAAAAAATAATTGCTTTACGATATGTATTGTGATGCAAGTATAGCACGCACACCGCGTACATTGTACACGTACAAAAATTATCCTATAATAATAATATTATTTATGACAGCGTCCATAATGAGTTTTTTTCTAATTATGACAATTTAATGGCTCTCTGATATAAAAAAAATGTCAGAACCGACGAACATAATGATCGTTTGAATATTGATAGTTTTTTGTCGTAATTTATTGATGCTATAGAATGATATCGATATGTCTTTGTTTAAACAATTGTCATTATTTGTGTAGTAATCGCTCCAATTTAAATTTGAATAGTAAATTTCACAATATAAATAATCTAGATTGGTAAAAGTCGACATAGTTTACCTTGAACTATACTGATAGTCAAGTATCGTAAAAGTGAGTTCAATTTTGATTAGGTATATCAACTTGGCATTCTCTACTTATCTCTTGAATTGTTATAAACCACATTATATAACAATATTATAGAACGAGATATGTGGGTTAAATTTTATTGCTCTACTACAGGCATGCACAACCTTTTTCTTCTAGCGGGCCGCATAAAGAAATGATGATTATTTTTTCACACAGGGAATACGTCCCACCTAAAACAACAGTACAAAAAAATGATTTATAAATAAATTGGTTTATAAAAAAAGATAAAAAATATGTTCCATTATATTTGATCGTGTTATTAATAAGCCGTGCAAAGATATTAGTATGTGTATTTATTAACATTTTTTATTATGAAATATTTATACACGCATGTTGTATTTATAATTTAAATATATGTCTGTGTAAATTTAATATTTAAAGTATTGAACTGCAAAATTCAATGAATCAATTTAATCTGCTTCATCAACGAAAAAGCTTGCTTAACTTTGTTAAGCTCAATGATTTACTTTTACAAATATGTACTTAATTTTATTTGTTATATGAAATATTTGAGGGCCACAAAAAGTTAACGACCCCTGCTATACACAAAATAAACTTTGAAAAATCTTTCCATGTTATCCGTTGAGATTCTAAATATGTTTAAGCAATGTTATATTATCTCTGTAGTCAAATTAATATGTATGGAAAATTTGTTAATTTTCCGTAATATTTATGTCAAATTATTAAATAGGGTCTCTAATTGGGTATAAAAAAACTATGTTAGAAAACGCAAAATAGTTTTGAAGATGTAAAATAAGTGCTAAAAACTATACTGGAGCAAATGTGTTAAAATAAAAATGAAATATTAAGCCTCCGTCAATATCGAACAACGAAGATCAAGTTTTATTTCGATTGTTTTTACTTGAAAATATCAGAATACTTATCTATAGTTCGATACATTTGTGCATTGTGTTAGGACTTCAATTGCAAAACGTTAATTCGGTTTTGGGGTTTTGGATGTGTATCTCCTGGGATTTTGAAAATCAGCTTTTATCACTTTTAATGTGTTCGTTGTCACTTCTGGTGAAAATGCATTATATTAAAAAATAAAACACTTTTTGTATTATTTATCAGGACAGGATTTGCGCATCACAATCATTATTAACTGATGCAAAAATAAATACATAATGGTTATTTATACAAAATAAAGTTTGACTTCTAACAAAGTGTAATGTGTGTAGTGTAAAATGTAATCCGTAAAATAGTTCGTAAATTATGATACAAACTATAAATGAATGAAACAAAATTATTATTCTATAATGAAAATAATAAAGACCTGCTACAGAGCAAAACTACTAATTTGTAATCGAAAAGTTGAGAATTAATTCGAATATAATCGCTATCGATATTAGCAAATGGGAAAATGCCACATTATAATTAATAATGTCAATTACAATTAGTATACATAATAGCAAATCGTTGATTCTAAACATCTCTCAGGTATAGTGGATATGAAGATTGTTTCTAGTCCGGTCACCAAAAGATATCTGATTTTTTTTATCAAAAAACCCGTATCAATTTTTGCATATAAAAGAAAAAAAAATATTTTATCATTCAATATATACCTGATGCTATAACAGTTAAAATTGTTAATTAAATTATAAATAGTTTTATTTGTCAAAAACATATGGCATGATATATGTTTCGTATTTGTTCTCACAATCTTAAAAATTGGAACAAATTCAGCAATAATTTCACTGTGGAAAGCTAAAATTTATTAACGAATATTGGTTTGAAATAATTGATTATTCGTAGATTAAGCAAGCTATAAACCCTAGATTCCTGAGTCTAGGGTAGTGACTCTTAGCCTTTTTAGTGGTTTTCTGCGCCCCTTGAATCTGAAATATGTTCTCCACACACGGCGTTAGGAGCAAGCGACCGCCTGTAGCGGTAAATCTGAAGAGGAGGCCAAATATCTAGCGCCTAAGGAATTTCGTAACGCTAGGGCGAAAAAATACAATCTTGCCTGGGGCGGCCAAATCTCTATCGCCGGCCCTGTCCGCACTTTAAAGATGTATTCAGATGTGTTATTGAGGAAATTACATTTACTGCAAGATATTTTTTATTGGATAATATACACATAAATTTTACATATAATATTAAAACTTTTATGGATATGTGGTTTTTTAATTCATTTTATATACACTTATTTATTATTTAAATATGTCATAATAGAAACTTCTCCCTAACTCTCAGATTTTTTTTCTCCACACCCAGGTTAAGGAAACTAGAGATTTCAAATGTGTGTTAATAGATAGAAATACTATTTAGTATGGATAATAAATGTGTAAATAAGTACTATCATATTATTTACCTGGAGTGATTTCTAGAGTAAAATTAGTGCCTAGAAATTTGAACTATCTATATATTAATAGCCGATAATGTCCGTCTGAGTGTAAGGTGTCCTCGACCTTCCAGTCTCCACTTTTTTAAATAAAATAAAATCTATAATAATCACTTTTTACTTTTCACTTTTCACAAATGTGTGCGTACTGATGTCATCGGGTCTTTTTCTTCTTTTACGAAATTTATTTGTTAGCGTATTGAAAATTATTTGAATAAAATATATATACTACGAAAAATGATTGTTAGCAAACGTGAACATTATTCCAAAAATTCAATAATTTGCAATTTAAAAACTGCAGGGCTGTCGATATATGCGCCGAGGTCGATTTATGGTACTATGAAAAATGATTGTTAGCAAACTTGAACATTATTCCAAAGATTTAATAATTTACGAAATTTCTGCTACTACGAAAAATGGTTGTTAGCAAACTTCAACATTATTCCAAAAATTAAATAATTTACGAAATTTCTGCTACTACGAAAAATGGTTGTTAGCAAACTTGAACATTATTCCAAATATTAAATAATTTACAATTAAAAAACTGCAGGGCTGTCGATATATGCGCAAAATTAAATAATTTACGAAATTTCTGCTCCTACGAAAAATGGTTGTTAGCAAACTTGGACATTATTCCAAATACTAAATAATTTACGAAATTTCTGCTCCAACGAAAAATGGTTGTTAGCAAACTTGAACATTATTCCAAAAGTTCAATAATTTACGAAATTTCTGCTACTACGAAAAATGGTTGTTAGCAAACTTCAACATTATTCCAAAAATTCAATAATTTACGAAATTTCTGCTACTACGAAAAATGGTTGTTAAACTTTATTCCAAAAATTGAATATTTTACGAAATTTATGCTATTACGAAAAATGGTTGTTAGCAAACTTAAACATTATTCCAAATATTAAATAATTTACGAAATTTATGCTACTACGAAAAATGGTTGTTAGCATACTTAAACATTATTCTAAAAATTAAATATTTTACGAAATATCTGCTACTACGAAAAATGGTTGTTAGCAAACTTGAACATTATTCCAAATATTAAATAATTTACGAAATTTCTGCTCCTACGAAAAATGGTTGTTAGCAAACTTGAACATTATTCCAAATATTAAATAATTTACGAAATTTCTGCTCCAACGAAAAATGGTTGTTAGCAAACTTGAACATTATTCCAAAAATTCAATAATTTACAAAATTTCTGCTACTACGAAAAATGATTGTTAGCAAACTTCAACATTATTCCAAAAATTAAATAATTTACGAAATTTCTGCTACTACGAAAAATGGTTGTTAGCAAACTTGGACATTATTCCAAAAATTCAATAATTTACGAAATTTCTGCTCCTACGAAAAATGGTTGTTAGCAAACTTGAACATTATTCCAAAAATTCAATAATTTACGAAATTTCTGCTACTACGAAAAATGGTTGTTAGCAAACATAAACTTTATTCCAAAAATTGAATATTTTACGAAATTTATGCTACTACGAAAAATGGTTGTTAGCAAACTTGAACATTATTCCAAATATTAAATAATTTACGAAATTTATGCTACTACGAAAAATGGTTGTTAGCAAACTTAAACATTATTCTAAAAATTAAATATTTTACGAAATTTCTGCTACTACGAAAAATGGTTGTTAGCAAACTTAAACTTTATTCCAAAAATTCAATAATTTACGAAATTTCGGCTACTACGAAAAATGGTTGTTAGCAAACTTCAACTTTATATCAAAAATTGAATATTTTACGAAATTTCTGCTCCTACGAAAAATGGTTGTTAGCAAACTTGAACATTATTCCAAATATTAAATAATTTACGAAATTTCTGCTCCAACGAAAAATGGTTGTTAGCAAACTTGAACATTATTCCAAAAATTCAATAATTTACAAAATTTCTGCTACTACGAAAAATGGTTGTTAGCAAACTTCAACATTATTCCAAATATTAAATAATTTACGAAATTTCTGCTCCTACGAAAAATGGTTGTTAGCAAACTTAAACTTTATTCCAAAAATTCAATAATTTACGAAATTTCGGCTACTACGAAAAATGGTTGTTAGCAAACTTAAACTTTATATCAAAAATTGAATATTTTACGAAATTTATGCTACTACGAAAAATGGTTGTTAGCAAACTTAAAAATTATTCCAAAAATTAAATATTTTACGAAATTTCTGCTCCTACGAAAAATGGTTGTTAGCAAACTTGAACATTATTCCAAAAATTCAATAATTTACGAAATTTCTGCTACTACGAAAAATGGTTGTTAGCAAACTTAAACTTTATTCCAAAAATTCAATAATTTACGAAATTTCGGCTACTACGAAAAATGGTTGTTAGCAAACTTAAACTTTATTCCAAAAATTGAATATTTTACGAAATTTATGCTACTACGAAAAATGGTTGTTAGCAAACTTGAACATTATTCCAAATATTAAATAATTTACGAAATTTCTGCTCCTACGAAAAATGGTTGTTAGCAAACTTTTTTTTTATTCCAAAAATTCAATAATTCACGAAATTTCTGCTCCTACGAAAAATGGTTGTAAGCAAACTTGAAAATTATTCCAAAAATTAAATATTTTACGAAATTTATGCTACTACGAAAAATGGTTGTTAGCAAACTTGAACATTATTCCAAATATTACATAATTTACGAAATTTCTGCTCCTACAAAAAAAAGTTGTCAGCAAACTTGAACATTATTCCAAAAATTCAATAATTTACGAAATTTCTGCTACTACGAAAAATGGTTGTTAGCAAACTTAAACTTTATTCCAAAAAATCAATAATTTACGAAATTTCTGCTAACTATAAAAATAAAATAAATTAAAATAAAATAAAATAAAATAAAATAAAATAAAATAAAATAAAATAAAATAAAATAAAATAACATAAAATAAAATAAAATAAAATAAAATAAAACAAAATAAAATAAAATAAAATAAAATAAAATATAATAAAATAAAATATAATAAAATAAAATAAAATAACATAAAATAAAATTAAATTAAATACCATAAAATAAAATAACATAAAATTAAATTAAATTAAATACTATGCAACAAAAATCTCACGTTGCTGGGCAACGGGCTTACAGCTAGTCTATATATTAATAGCCGATAATGTATGTTTGGACGTCCATTTCACACCTTCCAGTCTCCACTTTTTTATTCATACTAAATTTATATATTAAAAGTCGATAAAATAATCACTCGCTTTTCACTTTTCACAAATGTGTGCGTACTGATGATGTCCTCGAGACATCTTCTTCTTCTACGAAATGTATTTTGTTTGCGTACATTTTCAAATTAATAGATAATGAAATGAAATAAAATATAATTCAATAATTTGCAATTTAAAAACTGCAGGGCTGTCGATATATGCGCCGTGGTCGATTTATGGTACTATGAAAAATGATTGTTAGCAAACTTGAACATTATTCTAAATATTAAATAATTTACGAAATTTCTGCTCCTACAAAAAATGGTTGTTAGCAAACTTGAACATTATTCTAAATATTAAATAATTTACGCAATTTCGGCTACTACGAAAAATGGTTGTTAGCAAACTTGAACATTATTCCAAAAATTCAATAATTTACGAAATTTCTGCTTCTACGAAAAATGGTTGTTAGCAAACTTAAACTTTATTCCAAAAATTGAATATTTTACGAAATTTATGCTACTACGAAAAATGGTTGTTAGCAAACTTAAACATTATTCCAAATATTAAATAATTTACGAAATTTATGCTACTACGAAAAATGGTTGTTAGCAAACTTGAACTTTATTCCAAAAATTCAATAATTTACGAAATTTCTGCTACTACGAAAAATGGTTGTTAGCAAACTTAAACTTTATTCCAAAAGTTCAATAATTTACGAAATTTATGCTACTACGAAAAATGGTTGTTAGCAAACTTAAACATTATTCCAAATATTAAATAATTTACGAAATTTATGCTACTACGAAAAATGGTTGTTAGCAAACTCAAACTTTATTCCAAAAATTGAATATTTTACGAAATTTATGCTACTACGAAAAATGGTTGTTAGCAAACTTAAACTTTATTCCAAAAGTTGAATTTTTTACGAAATTTATGCTACTACGAAAAATGGTTGTTAGCAAACTTAAACATTATTCCAAATATTAAATAATTTACGAAATTTATTCTACTACGAAAAATGGTTGTTAGCAAACTCAAACTTTATTCCAAAAATTGAATATGTTACGAAATTTATGCTACTACGAAAAATGGTTGTTAGCAAACTTAAACTTTATTCCAAAAGTTGAATTTTTTACGAAATTTATGCTACTACGAAAAATGGTTGTTAGCAAACTTAAACTTTATTCCAAAAATTGAATATTTTACGAAATTTATGCTACTACGAAAAATGGTTGTTAGCAAACTTAAACACTATTCCAAATATTAAATAATTTACGAAATTTATGCTACTACGAAAAATGGTTGTTAGCAAACTTAAACTTTATTCCAAAAATTGAATATCTTACGAAATTTATGCTACTACGAAAAATGGTTGTTAGCAAACTTAAACTTTATTCCAAAAGTTCAATAATTTACGAAATTTATGCTACTACGAAAAATGGTTGTTAGCAAACTCAAACTTTATTCCAAAAATTGAATATGTTACGAAATTTATGCTACTACGAAAAATGGTTGTTAGCAAACTTAAACTTTATTCCAAAAGTTGAATTTTTTACGAAATTTATGCTACTACGAAAAATGGTTGTTAGCAAACTTAAACTTTATTCCAAAAATTGAATAATTTACGAAATTTATGCTACTACGAAAAATGGTTGTTAGCAAACTTGAACATTATTCCAAATATTAAATAATTTACGAAATTTCTGCTCCTACGAAAAATGGTTGTAAGCAAACTTGAACATTATTCCAAATATTAAATAATTTACGAAATTTCTGCTACTACGAAAAATGGTTGTTAGCAAACTTAAACTTTGTTCCAAAAGTTGAATTTTTTACGAAATTTATGCTACTACGAAAAATGGTTGTTAGCAAACTTAAACATTATTCCAAATATTAAATAATTTACGAAATTTATGCTACTACGAAAAATGGTTGTTAGCAAACTTAAACTTTATTCCAAAAATTGAATATTTTACGAAATTTATGCTACTACGAAAAATGGTTGTTAGCAAACTTAAACATTATTCCAAAAATTAAATATTTTACGAAATTTCTGCTACTACGAAAAATGGTTGTAAGCAAACTTGAACATTATTCCAAAAATTCAATAATTTACGAAATTTCGGCTACTACGAAATATGGTTGTTAGCAAACTTAAACTTTATTCCAAAAATTGAATATTTTACGAAATTTATGCTACTACGAAAAATGGTTGTAAGCAAACTTAAAAATTATTCCAAAAATTAATTATTTTACGAAATTTATGCTACTACGAAAAATGGTTGTAAGCAAACTTGAACATTATTCCAAAAATTCAATAATTTACGAAATTTCTGCTACTACGAAAAATGGTTGTTAGCAAACTTGAACATTATTCCAAATATTAAATAATTTACGAAATTTCTGCTCCTACGAAAAATGGTTGTTAGCAAACTTGAACATTATTCCAAAAATTAAATAATTTACGAAATTTCTGCTACTACGAAAAATGGTTGTTAGCAAACTTGAACATTATTCCAAATATTAAATAATTTACGAAATTTCTGCTCCTACGAAAAATGGTTGTTAGCAAACTTGAACATTATTCCAAAAATTCAATAATTTACGAAATTTCTGCTACTACGAAAAATGGTTGTTAGCAAACTTAAACTTTATTCCAAAAGTTGAATTTTTTACGAAATTTATGCTACTACGAAAAATGGTTGTAAGCAAACTTAAACATTATTCCAAATATTAAATAATTTACGAAATTTATGCTACTACGAAAAATGGTTGTTAGCAAACTTAAACTTTATTCCAAAAATTGAATATTTTACGAAATTTATGCTACTACGAAAAATGGTTGTTAGCAAACTTAAACTTTATTCCAAAAAGTCAATAATTTACGAAATTTCGGCTACTACGAAATATGGTTGTTAGCAAACTTAAGCTTTATTCCAAAAATTGAATATTTTACGAAATTTCTGCTACTACGAAAAATGGTTGTTAGCAAACTTAAAAATTATTCCAAAAATTAATTATTTTACGAAATTTATGCTACTACGAAAAATGGTTGTTAGCAAACTTAAACTTTATTCCAAATATTAAATAATTTACGAAATTTCTGCTTACTATAAAAATAAAATAAATTAAAATAAAATAAAATAACATAAAATAAAATGAAATAACATAAAATAAAATAATATAAAATAAAATAAAATAAAATAAAATAACATAAAATAAAATAAAATAGAATAAAATAAAATAAAATTAAATAAAATAAAATAAAATAAAATAAAATAAAATAAAATAAAATAAAATAAAATAAAATAAAATAAAATAAAATAAAATAAAATAAAATAAAATAAAATAAAATAAAATAAAATAAAATAAAATAAAATAAAATAACACAACATAACATAACATAAAATAAAATAAAATAAAGTAAAATAAAATAAAATACAATGCAACAAAACACAATGCAACAAAAATCTCACGTTGCTGGGCAACGGGCTTACAGCTAGTACTATTATTATTAAGGTACCACATTTTCTATAAATCTCGTAATCCCAGTGATAAGTAAATACAACCATAATCTCACCAACCAAAGTGGCGAATAAGCTATTCGTTCCATATTCCTCTACCAGACCAGAATGATCGTATCTTTGTTAAATAAGAAAAATATACGTACACAAACCCCACCCTATTAAATAAATAATAATTTCTAAGCAAATCGTCGGAAATTGAAAGCACGGCATTTAATACCATATATCAAGATGAAGGATCTACAGCCCTGTTTTCTGTTTACCAGGTCTTCCGTAACTACATCATTATCTACATTGAATTCGATAAAAAAAAATACAAAAAATACTTCATCAATTTAATCTCGTATAAAATAATTTTGCATTGAATTGTGAAATATCCTTGGTATCAACGAACAAAAAAAAATGTAACACTTATGTATTCTTTTTGCAAGATCTGAGGTCCTTATTTGATACAGAATGCGAAGGCTCGAGTCAATAGCATACATATATTATTATTTTACAAATTACTGTTAATTAAGTGGGTCTATATGTGTAACATATTATCTATGTTAAGGAAATGATCATAAAAAAGTATCATAATATAATACAAAAAATATCAATGTACAACCATAGATTATCGATTCGATGCTTTTTTTATTTTATTTATGAGGCTATGCAAATTCATTTCACATTCGAATATAAATATATAGAATTGGCATAGAAATATGTCTCTATAATCGTGGTAAAATACGAGACTACTCAGTAACGTTTACTGAGTATATAGTTTTAATATTTTTTGACTGATTAGGTTTTTATTCTGTCATAATTTAATTAATATAATAACAAAATTACAATTTCTAAGTTTTAATACGAATATAAATCAATTTGATACTCACAGTCACATCGAGCTCAGGAAAACTTTGCAAAAAACCACACTACGAATAGAAAATTTACGATGAACCGCAAATGAAATATATTTTTTTATTATTATGCATTCTATAGTACAGGGATGGTGAATCTAAGACACGCGTGCCCAAGGTGACATGTTTGAGAATTTGGATGGTACGCGAACGATTTCCAAGTTCAAAAAAAATATTTTTGGTTTTTAAAAACCAAAAATCTATTTTGCTATTTTTTTACTACTTGGGCACGCCACACAATCGAGAAATAATATTTGAGGGTTTTTTTAACGCAAAAAGGTTCGCCATCTCTGCTTAAGTCGATGGTGTCAGGTACACGGAAGTACTCTTCATGGGAAAAAGCAATCCTCGTGAATATGTAGTTTCTTTTTCGAATATAATCGGGATAGCTGTAGTAACAATTAACTCACGGTTGATATCAGTTGATAATACTGAAAAGTGGAAGTAGTACAAAGAAATATTGTGTTTTTTTAATATAATGCCTTCCCACCAAGTATTGACAGTGGACAGATATAAAATAACCGATTAACGAGCTCTACATCACGTCAAAAATAAAAAAAGGTATAATGAAATTTTGACATTAGTTAAATGACAAACTGTGCATCATAAAATATTAAAATAATTTGCGGATTGAAGAATAGTTTGTACTTTTACAATTAAATAATAATTCAAAGTTTTATTTTGACTGCATAATGAGGCAGGTAAAATTCAAAACCGTTCTTTTACTTTACTTATTTTGCAAGTATAAATGTACAGTGGTTAGATTAAAAACTGTCTAAGTTTTTAATAAAAGTTCATAGATTTTTAATTTAGTTGACAATGAATTAATTATAAAATATTTTTTTATTTCATATTTGCCTACTGAGTTACAAGTTGATTAAAAAGGATTGTGAATAACACATGTATAAAATGATCTCATTTTATAAAAAAAATATGATTTTTATTGTTATTAATGCAAAAAAATGCCAAGATAATATTAAAAATTGTTTTGTATATCAAAGTGGTTAGGCTTCCGCATGCCACAATAAATCTTAGTAAAGTACTTTTAAAATACAAGTAAAGTTAATAATCTACTCTTATCCCATTTAAATTCCTTTATTATAATTATTTTGTTGAACAAAATATCAAAAAAAAATCGTCCCACTAGTATTTAGACCATTTCAGAGTAATTATTTATTATTTCCTGACACAAATAAAGTCATGATGTTTTTATCTTTTTGTTTCTATTCTACATTCTACAACAAAACCTGTACGAATCTTTTTGTTTTATTTTGCTTCAAAAGCATTCTCTTTCTTTATAAAAAAAAATACAATAATTATATTTAGCAGCCGAATGCGAGTTGGTATGTAATTTTTTAAAATAAAAATAAAAAAATAGGGTCTGCTGGAATTATTTTTTTATTTATTGCAATGTACACCTACGTATTTTTACTTTTTGCATTACTCTGCAAAATAGTTCAAGCGAGACTATTAATTTAAAATATTTACGGTTATTATTCACATATGCTAAATATGCAACTGTATCAATTCGTTTGTCTAATAGGCAACGTCTAACGCAAGGTCAAAGACATTAATCGATCAGTAGATTTAAGATTAAGAATTAATAATGTCAAAAGAAATACAATAAAATTTAAGGATATCGTATGGCAAAAAAGTGTTATAAACCACCTGTTGCTGCTATTGTCATGTATATCATTGAAAACACAATGGTTTTTCTATTCATTAAATATGTTGATAATTTAACAAGTTGTAGCCATAACTCGTTTCCTTGATTGTTTTTAATTTTATAATTATTATTTGTTAAGCAAATCTACATGATTATAACCGAGTACACTAATTATGTTGGACGTATTATAATAATATCTAATTGTTTTATTGGTTTGATGTATTTGTGCGTACGTCTTTTTTATAGATCCTGAATTATCTCTTTTTATGATATCAGTTATGGCGACCGAAAATTACAAAACTAATAAATAATCCATTCGCAATAAAAAAAATCGAATCAATTAAGAGTGAGTTTATATAAAATACTCAAAATAAAGATCAATGATTTACTGGGGGAAACTTTTCGGTGTGATACATGATAGAAATCATTTTATTTCAGCACACTTTGCAAAGTTCGTGAATTTTGACGACATCACCATATATATGAACTATTTACTGGAAATACGTTATAACTAGATGTTACTACAAACTCGAACAATCAAAATATCTAATATATAAAAATTAATGTGTGTTTGTTCGTTCTTTATGCGTTATCACACCGCTCATCCGATTGCAATAAAACTTTGACAAACTTTTTGCTTGCACTTCCGTGAAGGTTAAAGGCATAGTAGAATTAGCCCACAGTAGGTCTTATATATAAAAATTAATGTGTGTACGTCAGCCATACAGTTCATTTTGACAACGTATGCTTGCTTGCACTTGCGCGAAGGTTATTGTACAATTAACTTACAGAAGGTGGCACGTGTGTCGTACCATACACAATTGGCAGCAAACGTCAAACATACAGAAAAAGAAAACATGCACTTCAATAAACACAATTAAAACACAAACACTTTTTTTCTTTGAGTGGCATTGTTACGCTTGCCGGGAACCGGGTAGTACAGGGGTGGTGAACCTTTTTTTCTTCAAAGGCCGCATTCTTTTTCTGATTCGACATAAGTCCGCAATAAACATTGTCTAGGGAATGTTTGTCCGGAAAAAGGGATTTACGGTCAGAATATTTCAGAAATTTACGAATTTACATTTATTCAGAATTACAGAATTTGCCAGAAGGCCGCACCAGAGTAGCCAAAAGGCCTCAGTTTCCCCACGCTTGGGCTAGTATCTAATAAAAAAAGCGTGTTGATATAAAATATTATCAAAATTGTCTGTACTATTGCCGCTATTGACTATCCTGAAATGAAAAATATATTTTATATACCTAGTATACCATATCATAGTTGTAAATAAAACAGTATGATCAAAAATTCTTTGTTATTATACCAAAGCTATTTATTTTGTAAATTTTCAGTGAAACTACAATTTGAATACTTTAAGAAAAACAAAATATACCTACCTACTTTAAAAAGAGTAGATATTTTTATTTACTTTGATTCTATTTCCTGCTCAGATTCAATTTAAGTGGCCCTTAAGCACCAGAATATAAAAAAAAATATTTCATTTAATATATTATGTACATAGATATCCGTATTTTACGATTGTTTGACAATAGCATTTTTTTAGTTTCGTCGACAAGACTCGTTTATTCACTGAGCTTTCCTGGTGAGATATTGTTGAGAATGTTGTACATAATTAATATACATATTGTCGCTTCCTTGTAAAAAAATACACCATTCAAATTGTGGGTCAATAGTACGATGGCAATAAAATAATCAATTCGATAAAAAAAATATGTAGCTTAATGATATAATAGCGTCCAATCATTCTATGAGTAGTTTTTGATACAGTTCATGTCTGTTATGATTCAATAGACACACAACATGTAATGTATACCACATCACGATTAGTGGTACTCTATAATAGCAGATAAAAAAATGATTTTATTTATTAATAACAGCTTAGTCCAAAATATTTTTGTTAATGTACATAGTTAGTTCTGAAGATAGGATAATGATCAAATATATATTTACCTACAAAAGTAGGGGTGATGAATCTGTTCGTAGCTTAAGATCGAATTCACTTATTAGGTATACATTTATATTTCTGTTGTAGTTCTTCTGTAGAAACTTAACATTGGAAACAAACATAGTAAATACGGGAAATATGGTAAACATTAAATTAACATACACATAATCACCTTCAGTCGAAATCTTAAATTACATAATATACAAATTTACACATTTCTACATTAGTTAGATCGGTGCTTCCCAACGAGAGACCATAGACAAATTTTACGGAATTCGTAAATTCTTGTTTTTTAAAAATCGGAATGTTTGAGAAAAGCTAAAAAAAAGAAAAAAAAAAACGTGCAACGGTGTTCATTTTGGGAAATCTGTAAATTCGTGGGATTTTGGATTCAAAATTTTTGGAAGAGCTAAAAAAAGGTCTCGCGTCTTTTCGTTTTGAGAAATCCTAAAATTGCTTATAAAAGCTATACTTGGATATTACAAAACGGGTATGGGAGCCACGGAAAAAAATATCACACACAAAAAGGACCACGGACTCAAAAAGGTTGAGAAACTATGAGTTAGTCCAAAAACTTTAATATAAGTATCTTTTAAAAGATGTGTATTGTATATCATCTACTGTCTTTTTAATTTATGTTAAAATAGTACTGTTTTTCCATTCATAACATGCAAGCGATGACGTTATAAATATTGGTTGATGACATAGTTAGTATGATATAATAATTTAAATACCAATATCCTTCATATGTTTGTATTATAAAACTTTATTTATCTTCATATTGATAATTTATATACAATTATGTCACAGTGGTTAGTTATGAATGTTACAACTTACACAGAAATTTCAAATCAGAGTATATGATAAATTAAAACATAATATGTTGTATAAAGTTGTGGTTCAAACGAAAACTATTCCGATAAATCAGCGTTTCCTAGATTGTAGGTCTTAAGCCGGCACCTGGCCATGAAAAGAAGCCTTAAAATGTTTTTTGTATGTTTTCACGTCATTATACAATACATGTTGTAGATAAATTTGAATTTAAAAAATCCCTCAATCCCTCAATGTCGCCCACTTTAGTCTAGTTGGTTAGAGCTTGCTCTACCGATCAGGTGGGTCTGGGTTCGATTCCCGGTAAGGTCAGTATCAAATTAGATTTTTTTCAATTTTAATTTGTGGTCGAAGACATGGGTGTTTGTGAAGTGAATTCTCCTTCAGTTAATCTCATGTGATTTTCAAAATTTCTCATCGAGTATATCTCGTATGATCTTTCAACTGCAAAATATTTGACGCATTGGCGTAAGCTGTAATGTCAAATATTTAAAAAAAATATATTTAAAAATATATATATAAAAACACCATGGATGTCAAGTCCTGGATAAAGATTTTTTTTGAGATTAATTACGAAACATCTGATACAGAATTATAAAGTTAGATATTGATTTTACAATATAACTATCATAAAATTTCACCCAAAGACATTTTCGGCTGATTAGAATTGATGAAACACGAAATGGATATTAATGAGATTTATCCAAAGATTTTAACTATCAAGTGTTGGACGGATTTTGATTGACATTTGCTTAACTTGAATGCTTTGCTTCCCAAAAAAAAATAGCGCAACTGATTCTGTCCATATTATAAAATTATCTAAGCAGTCAAAAAAATGTTTTATTTTATATCCATCCTTTTTCATTAATAACTGACAATTTTTTTCAATTAAAAGTGATATTTCAAACATTCGTATAGATCAGAGGGGGGCAAATTCTGGAATTAAAGATGCGTGGTGGGCCGCAAGTAAAATAGCATTTTTTATGTACACCATGTATTATCATAAAAAAAACAATCTAGATGGAGGAATGGAACTGTTTTATGTCTTTTAACATTTTTTAAAATTCGGGTGCTAATTTTGTAGTTGAGATTCTTAACCTTTTAACTGCCGTAGATAATTAATAGTAATGAACTAGCACGCCGGTAATAATTTGCAACTATTAATTTAATTAGTTATAGACGAAATAACTCGTCTCTGGCGTGTTGAGCACAAAAACTTTTACGAGATATCTGTATATCGTCTGAGGCACCCATCGAGTTACTGCTTGTAAATAAATGTTCATCGGTGATGTTTGATCGTAAAGAGGTTCATGATTGAAAATGTGTGTTCACATATATAGGTTGATCCAAAAATAACGATTATTATATATATTTTCAATCTTTTTTTAAAAAGTCGTAAAAGATAAAAACGTGAATCTTTTTAAAAAATATAATATTGCTCACGGGCTGCAGAAAAATACGTGGCGGGCCGCGGTTTGCCCGTGTCTGGTATAGATGAAATTAATTCCATCCCTGAAAGAGGATCTCATCAGAAATCGCTTAAACAAAAAATGGTTGTCAACCAGTAGTGAGTGTACATGAGGTGGGTGAAAATATTTCAGACTTCCATCTCGTTAGATTAAAATTCGTAATCATATTTGCAAATTTAATTTCTGCGTATGTTATATACAGATGGAGCGATTACGAGCGATTGATATAATCAACAAACATATTACATAATATTTTATTGTCTATCAGATAATAATGTAATATATTCATAAGTAGTTAAGAAATAACGTATATCAATTTGTGCCACATTTTTTTTGTTTTGCTTAATTAAGCTATTAAAAGCTAATTCGGTATTTTTAGATAGTTTTTAGAATGAATTGATACATTTTTTTTAAATATAAGATACAATATTATACAAAATAATAATATATATTAAGCAAAATTTTCAGGTGCCAATAATTAATCTAATCCATTTGTGATCGATGATAAAATCAAAAGGCAGTTAATTATACCCGAGGACATGTTAGGTTTTACATTGTTTTCAAAATAAAGCTTTCAAATTATAAATCAACATACAAAAACTCATGTCAAGTCATTAGTCAACATGATATATCGTTTTTATTTTTTGATTTAACAGTATGCCAGGCGTTTAAATTTACGTCAAACAAAACATTTATAATTTAGACTTTAACGGCCATTTTACTGCGGTAATATATTTATATAAAAAATAAACTATAATATGTTTCAAAAAAAATCAGGAAGCTAGTTTGTTAGCTATCGTGCTACCTAAGCCGATACTAAAAGTGTCACCATATTTATGTCATAGTTTAAATACTTATTGAAATATATGATTAATATTTTTTAAATATTTGCCTTTATGGAAACTATAATCTTTTAAAGGCAAGTATTTTTTTATTAAATTTCTTTTAAAAATAATATTAAAATATTTATGTTGATTACTATTTACTTTTACTACTTCCTGGATTAGTATTATATCGACTGTGGAAAGGGAAAAGGACGTAGCCCACACATATCAAATTTTACAGGGGGCGCTAAAAACGTGTTTTGATGATTTTGTGACATATGCAAATTATGAATTATACACAACCTTTAAGTGCACGGTGTCTTCTAAACTGGTGTTTTATTGAAATAATCTAATATTACTTCAAGAATTTGTCTAGGAAAAACCTTTATTTCAGTCTTTTTTATTGGTTTTAATTTTTTACAGGGTCATCTTTTTCAAACTTAAAAGCTAAATTTAGACACTTATTCGGCATTTGCAGCTTGCATCCTTTTGACAGAACGTGTATAAGTTTGCTAGATTGTGATTATCGAAAAAAACCTGTTTTGAAAAACTGTGGGTTACGTCCTTTTTCCTTTCCACAGTCGATATGATATAATGACAACCCAAAATATAGTTAAAAATAATCCAAATAGTATTTAAAAACTCGATGTCAATTTAAAAAAAAAGAAAAAAATCTTAAACTTTAAGCCATCCGCGAGTTCGTTTGTGAAGTCTATCAAAATTTTCACAGCCAGGTAGGCTAACATTATTACCATACGAAATTTTACCTTCATAATTGTGACTTGACAATATCTAAAAAAAATTTTAGGCCGAGAGGAGTTCTGCTTGATGAAACTTAATAGATTTACAATACTCTACCGAAAAATATACAAAGTATAAAAACGTATATCATAAAATCATAAAAATTATCGTTTTCAGTTTTTTTACTTCTTTATGTATGTATGTATATGTATGCTTGGGTAAAGTATATAATATAATATGAATATAAATACATATGGTGTCCACGTGCATTGGCTTCACTCTGTATTGCTCGCCTTTGTAACGATTACGTCTTTCTGTTGGCAACGATGGAAAAAAAACATAAGTTCAAATGATGCCGCAAAATGTCGATTTTTGGTCAATAACGTTAAAACACTCTATCGTTATTATTCAAGATACTTACTGCCTCTCTGATACAATTTCAAAATCATACCAATTATAAGTCGTTACTTATTTCAAATAATATCTTTTGTAACGGGATCGATTGTAAATAAATTTTTCACGAGCATTCCAATCGATCGTTTGCTTTGTTTCGAAATCATTTCATATTAGATCGTAAAAAATATGGGAGGTCATACTATTCATAACATTAATTTATAATTGCCTGCATTTATTTCCTCACTGGGTCTCGTGGAGTTTGCCGTCAATTAAAAAAAATCGCACCGCTGCAACACCAAATATTAAAATATCAATCAATTTTAACGCTAGTATCTCACAAGTATGCCATTTCAACATTATCATCTGGATGATGATAATGTTGAAATAACTCTTTTTGTAACGCTTTCAAATTAGTTTATGACATACTGGTTTTAATCTCTTTCGACAACTAAGGAATCGAAATATAAGAAAACACAATGATAGTTGTAGGGACACTGGGACTATTGATACCATAAATTGTCGCCTGCTGTGGCTCAGTTGGTTAGAATTATTCGATTCAAAGTTGTGATCGAAGACTGGGTGTTTGCGGGTATGGATAAAAAAGAAAAATCAAAAAGGTGCTTTATTATACAGACTAATAAACAGTTTGAATATTATGAGAAGAGTTACACAAGTTGTAATCGTGTGACGAGTAATTTTAGTAAATTCATTCATATTTTAAAATTGAAAACTGTGTCTTACTTACACTTGTTGTATCAGTAACTGTGACACGTACGTACATCGTCTCTGAGTAGTTGAAGTTTGAAAATATATCTGAAAACATGTTTCAAAATTCAAATGTATAAAAAATACTTACTTATTCGTTTGTCTGGAAAACTATTCTTTTCTCCTGGTGTCGTCTTTCATCGAAGCTTGGAGACCAAACAGAATATCGTCTCTCTGTTCCGGCTCGGTAGTTAGTATGAATGTAAGGAATGCATGTATTTTCATATTATAATGGCAATTTTGAATTTAAGGACAAATAAAAACTATTTTGTAGATGTATTCCATATATTTTTTTGAAAATAATTACATGCCATTTAAAATTATTTGATACTATTGAAAAAAATTGCGTGCAGTAAAAATAATGCCCGAGGCCCTCAGGATGAGTATGTAGCATGTTTTTATTCGTTTACAAGGCCAGTATTTTATTCGTTTTAAAGCCATGAAACAAATTTAACAATATTTATATATACTCAAATAAATACGTTGAATTACATTCATTTTTAAACGAATTAGTAGTAATGTATGTTTAACCAAACGTGATAAAAAAATCTTGTTCATGTCTAAAGTTAATTACCCATCTGATGTTAATGTGAGTCTTTATTAAGAGTGATGTTTTGTTAATAGTTATTTTGATATATCTTCCTCAGTTTAATTTATTTTTAATTATTTGTTTTTTTCTGCAAATTTATCTAAATTACAATGTCCGCTGAATTAAAGTGAGATTAAGAGATATTTGATTATGTCCGCATTCGTCTGTCCATAATTAATGATGTGTGTAATGTTATTATGATATAATTCAGGTGAAAGTGATTTTTTAGCTGGATTATGCCATTTCTGTGAAGCAATTATCAATAATTTTACTCGTATAGTATATATATATACACATACAGGAATTGGTTTCACTTTGGAAGTAAGCATTTGCAATTATAAGATAAGCAAATCAAACAAAGGTCTTTGAATTATTGCATTGATCTACACAAAATACCTCTGTTTTAATAAATTTAGTCTTTTGATTTGGCATCCCTGCAATAAGAATCAATGCACTGTCCAAATGAAAAATGACACAAGAGTTTTTATGAGATCTGCAGATGCAATTAAACTTAATAAGTTCTGAAAACGAAACACAAAAACATGTATAATACACATATAAACATAGTTATTAACAAATTCTTTGTAACAAAATAGTGTTATTTGATTATGTCAAAACGTTAAAATGTAACATAGATCATAAAGGCTGAAATTTAGAAAAACACAATATTCCTTTGTACATATTTCCATTTTTATAAACCAAGATGAGGACCGCTTTCGCTCATGGTGAGCATTATCAACCGATCCATGTGCGAAACCGGTCCCGATCTTGGTAAATAAAAGTGTAAATAAGTACTAAGTATTATATTGTGTTTCTCTTAATATATTGCCTTTTCACCAAGTATTGACAGAGAACACCCTAAAAGTGTTTAAGGCTTAAATTATTGAATACACATGATCCAACAGCTGGTTAAATATTTTTTTATTTATTTTATTTTTAAATATTTTTTAATATAATATATTATTTGACTAGTCATAAGAAATATTAAAATACATTAGGTGTATGGATTATACATTTATAAAATTAATATATAAATGTTATAGTTATTATGTGACAGTCACCGATATCATTAAAAATGCCTAATAATATTATTGTATAGTTATAAAAAAATATTCTTAACCTATATCCAAATAAATTATTTTTTTCTAAAACTAATTAAAAACGTTACCATTCTATTTAAATTGTTTTGTGGTAGTTAAAAAAATGAATCTGAAAACGGCCTTGGTTCATTAATTAAATGCGTTTTTATTATATCATTTAACTTTCTCACACATAAAATTACTAAAAATATTTAAGCCAGGTGCCAGTGTCACCAACATTCACTTAACTCTCTATCGGCATTAGGGCTTGTCGGTTTTCAAAAACCGGTTTTTTGGCTAAATTTGTGACATTCGAAAACCAGTTTTTAAACTTTGTAACCGGTTGTGCCGAATTTTCCATAAACGGGTCTATAAACAAAAGGACAGAAAAATTTGATCTTTTATTTGATGGCTTAAAGACCATATGCCCCACATCCATTACCCAACGAAAGGGTATTTTTGATATCAGAAAATGTCGTTACAAAATGATCAGTAGACGCTTTGTGTTTTCTTAAATCATATTTTCTGTGTGGTAGTAATACCAAATTATTTATTGTTGTGTATGAATAAAAATGAACATTTTCTCGCTATTTTAATTGAATTATCCATTTTTTGTAAAACAATATTGACATTCAAAAACCGGTTTGTTCAAAAGTCGGTTTTTGTGTAAACCCTATTCGGCATCTTGCGCAAGTATTTGACATTACAGCTTTCGCCAATGCGTCAAATATTTTTAGTTTGAAAGATCAGATGTATTCGATGAGAATTTTTGAAAGTCACATGAGATTAACTCAAGGAGAATGGACTTAACAAACACCCATGTCTTAGATCTCAAATTAAAATTGAAAAAAATCCAATTTGATACTGACCTTACCGGGAATCGAACCCAGACCCACCTGATCGGTAGAGCAAGCTCTAACCAACTAGACCACAGCGGGCGACACAGTCATAGTCACAGCTATGTGATTTACTTATTTTCCATTATAATTATACAATACATATTAAGTGTAAGGTAGAGTCTTATGCAGTCTGTCCATTATACAGCAGTTTAACTCACTAATCGGTAGTAAGTGAACATATATATCTTTCCAGAAGGCAAGTTGTTTATTGTGAGTGCGCATCAACATTAATTCGAGAAAGAAAACCACCCAATAAATCGAAATGGGGCTCCTTGCCCTCCCACACTCCCGGCAATTAGGCCCTTCTCAGGGTCCCTGTTGCCGACCCATCGCATCGTTTCGCGTCCAATAAACATCAATCTAAAACTTATCTCTTCCTTCTGAACGCTTCGGTATGTCCGATTGTTCAAATCACACCCCTAACTACGTCACGTCAAAGTTGCGCCACTGCAAAATGGAGGGCTTTAATTTGAAATTCGGCGAGATCAGCAGCCTGCGAGTCGTTTTTTTTTATCGTGAGAGTTTTCTTTTCTTTTTCAATTTGTCTTTTTTTATTGCTTGCCCTTCCAATGGATACTCGTACAGAATACAACAAGTATAACTGAGGTTATTGACCATAATCTTATTTTTGTTGTAAAAAAAATCGACCTTTTGTTTCAACTGGCATTTTCGTTGTTAAGGTTTTTTTCACTTTTAGTGTGTTCACTGTCAATAGCTGTTGGAAAATCATTATGTTAATAAAAACACAATATTCCTTTGTACTGTATTCCTTTTAATCTATAAAGCCAGTACCGGTAACGCTCATTGAAAACATTACCAACTGAAAAGAAATATATATAAACAGTGCAATACTTGGTGGAATTTCAATATTAAATTTAAATCGTTCAAATCATGTACATTCACACTGATTTTGTCACTAACGACCCGGGTTTTGCCTTTCGGCATCAGTTCAAGTTCTTCCGTGCACTTGAACGCCTGAAGATACAGTCTCAAGATGGGTCGTTAGTGACAAAATCTGTGTAAATGTACATAATTTGAACAATACAAATTTATTTATGCTATTTATAGTAAAATAAATTTAAATGGACCGGTTCTAACCTTTAAAATGAAGTGGAATAAAGTACAAAGGAATATTGTGTTTGAATTAATTTAAGGTTTTTTGTAACATGATAAACAGAACTCTGTATACTCCATATTATCTTTTTTTTAGTAGATAATATTTTTTTTTAAACCATGTCCGCTCCCAATGTGGAGCATATGGATTCCTAATGAAGTTTATCTCAACATAAGTGTTTCTACGAGAACTGCTTGTTACTCAGTTGCTCAACCTCTCTTTTTCCAAAGAGAGTAGGGATAGAAGGATAGGGCTAGGACAGGATTAGTGGTAAGCTAATCGCTGTCGATACGCCCCGTTCATAGGATAGGATGGGTGAGAGGGGGGAATTCAAGACATCACATACATCCATGCCTTTGAACAGAAATTCATAAATCGATTGAAAAATCAATTTATAAAACTGTCCGTACCGGGATTTGAACCCGGGACCTCCGTAGCCGAAGCCGACAACGTTGACCACTCGACCACACAGGCATATTACAATGGAATTAATGGAGTGTTATGAGATTTTATCAGCAATAAACTATGAACTCACCTTATCGTCTAGGTTAATTATAAATTCACCAAGGTAGCGTAATTTGTGTATTCTTTAAAACCTGTCTCAAAATATATCGTTGCATGTGCCGAGGCAGCATTTTGTAATTGATGCGTTCTATTATTTTTTATCAGTCTAATAGTAAGTACATTTATTTCCTAGAAGTAGTTTTTGCTTCTATCACCAACACAAGTGTTTTTATATCAAAAACATATTTGTGTATGATATAATACTAGGTATGCAATGAACCCAGCTCACGACTAAAACTAATATGAAAATAATGGTTGTATTATTTTCAAAAAACCATCTGTAAAAAACTTTTTGTAAATTCATTATTGAAAAATTTTACCTCTGATTTTTCTTCGCGTAAACTGCAATGCTACTCGTAATTAATATGAAGAGATGATTGATAATTGTATAATTATTTTTCGGGTCCATGACGCAGTGGTCAACGTTATTTTCCATGTCTTAACTCACGGGCTTGAATCCCAACACGAATCGATTTATCGACTTCTGTTCGAAGGCAAGGATGTTTTTGATGTCCAAAATTCCTCCCTCCCACTATTCTAATGCTAAAATAACTGGGTGAAGCGAGAGTGATTAGCCAACCGCTAGTCCTGTTCTACTCTATCATTTCTATCCCTACTACTATCTTCGTAAGGTTGGGGTATATGTTCCACATTGGGAGCGGACATGGGTGAAAAAATATATCCGTATTTGTTCCATGTCCGCTCGCTAATCAGAGCACATGGCTGCCAGGTGGTTCCTCCAAGGTTCTCTCTCCCCCTAATCTTCTTTGCTTCCATCCATGTAATCCCAGCGTCCCGTAGCTCCACCGAGTACATCCTTTGGGTGGTCACCAGTGGCCTTCCGCGACAGCGGAAGCCATCCGGTTGGTTGAAAAGACAGGCAAAATTTAGACTGTCTTGTTTGCGAATGTTTCAAGCAGTAGCGGCCGGTCAATGTGGCATTCGATCAATGCACCCCTTGTATATGCAGGGGCGGTTATATTTCATGAAACATAACATTTATACCATTCACTCATTTTAAATTCTTAATGTATTTATTGTCTATAATAAATATTTATTATTATTAAATATGTTATTTTTTAATATTATTTCATGAAATATAGCCGCCCTTGCATACACAAGTCGTGCATTGATCGAATGCCACATTGACCGGCCGCTACTGCTTGAAACATCCGCAGCACAATTCCATGCCAGGTCCATTGAAGTTTATTCACTTTAGTTTAGTCCAGTATACCATGAAAAATCCAATTACATGATTTATTGACACATCCGTAATAATCTCTTTGAAACGTGAAAGTATTTAGCATAAAAAATTAAAACTTAAAACGGTAGAGGTGAACAACAAAATAAAAATCTTACATACCAAAAAATTTTGGCCTTTGTAGTTAAGGACAATTTGGAATTAATAACTTTAACTTATAAAAGAATTAAATGCGCATTAGGTTTTTTAAAACTATCATTACATTGGAATTTAAACGTTGAATAAAAAAAACGATTATTTTTCAAGCGCGAAAAAAACATTGACTTACAAAATGAAAACTGGTTAAATAAAGCAATTATTGACGTTTATTACACCTGGTAACAATGCAATAAAAATAGCATTACTGATAATAAATATAAGTGCACATCGCTTAAAAAAACATTTGAAGATAACATCCTATTATAAGACAATTCATTTCGGTTGGAGTTAATGAAGAAATATCGTGAGTCATATTACAAATGCCGTATTCAAATATTCACAAGTTAATAAATCAAACGTCGAGTGAGCATCACAAAAAAAATATACACAAGGCTTGAAGCTTTTTTAGTGTTTACATATCATCACGCTGATGTTTTAATATTGAAATATTTCCCAATTGCTAAGTCCGGGTTGATACATTTAACCCCGCAGCTCTCGTGGCGTATAATTTCACGCGATGTTTTACGCCAGGTGTGTTACGGGCTTAATGCAATACATTAATAAATAACTAACAGCAAGAAAAATTCGATAACTAAGCAGCAAAAAATAAATACTTTTTTTTCTGCAGAGTTTGAAAAATAGTAACACAACAATGCTATTGCAACATCACAAAACTAGGCTTAAAAAGTTGAGCATTAATCTTTATTGAAACACTAAAAACAAGAAAAAAGCATGAAGTCGTTTATGTTTTATTAATTGCGTTGAAGATGAGGCTTATAATAATGTATATATTGTGTAATGATTAGCTAGCATTAGCTAAAATTAAATCAATCAATAAAAGTATTGATTATTTGAAGTATGTCTTAATTATTTTTTTATCAAACACAAAATAGTATTGATAATATGGCTATTTAAGTCGAGGAGATAATTCAAACGTTCGGTCTACGAAATCAAGAAGTCAACTAGTCTTACATTACTCTAACTACAGTAACTACGTATTAAGAAATAAAAAAACAGCAACTAACTAACAACCAAATCTCATATAAGAATTTATGTTTCCACATTGGAAGCGGACATGGTGTAGAAATGGAAAGGCTATAAAGATGTTTTTTCATATAAACATTGACTCATGTGTATCTAACAATTACTCAAACTGTTTATAGGATAATTTATTATTGCAGTCACTATACGCCCATGTTAATTTGAGAATTGAACTATTTGCCAGCTTTATTGCATTCATTTCAAAGAATTTGATACAAAAAATTCAATGTAAGGCATTTTAGAAGGCACTGTTCTGAAGTCAATCAAAATTTATTTTGTCATAAATCAATCATGCATCAACTAGCTAAATCAATGCGTGTAGAAAAAAGTGTTGAGAAAGATATAGAAACCCACATGCCTGCCAAAACAAAACCTACGTGCAAATGAAATTGCACAAATTATGTACAATACAATTAGGCACATCCAGATTGTTTAAAGAATCAATCCAAGCTTGAAACGAACGCTACAAACCTTTTCTTTAGTTCGTTTAGCTTAGAAAAATAAAAATATTTCTAGTTATATAATGTGTGTACTAAGTTTTTTCCGACATTGGTACATTTTAAGAATTTTCTAAGGATTTAATAAATATGTCAGTTACCCAAACTGAGTATAGATAAAAACATATATTATTTTATATATGCAAAACGCTTTCTATATATATCTGACAGGCAAGCAAAAAAAGATGCACCACAAAGAATAAATGACGATTTCAATTCATAAAAAAGCGGAGATGTTTCAACGGAAGTTGGAAGTCCAATGCAAAATTGACGAAATTTAATTAATTATTTAATAAATTCATGTATCATATTTGAACAATTCTTACGATACAAGATTACATTTCACACAGATTTAAGGTAAATTTTCCAACAAAAATATATTATAACGCAAGTTTTTTTATGTCTTACTTTATTTTCTATTACTGGCTAGTGGCTAATCGATTTTTTTCGAGTAATTTTTTTACGCAGTTAATATTTCAAATTAATTCGCCGCTTTTACCCGTATAAATGAAAGCTTTTGTTTAATTTATATATAGAATTATTTGTAAAAAGTAGAAATAGCAGTTGGTTTTTAAAAATTACATTTTAGATAAATAAGATCATTTCATAACTTGAAAATAAAATAAATGATTTCCTAACGAAAATGCACTAATATTAAAAAAAAAAAAAACCATTCAACATCTCCTAATACAGTCGACTTTGTAGCCCTGTGGTCGTTGTCTTCCGTGGTGAATGTCACGGTTTCGAATCCCAGCACAAATAGCATTTTTTAATCAGTTTATCGATTGTTTGGAGACATGGATGTTTTTGATGTCTAACAATTTTTCTCCCCACCATTTCAATCTTAAAATAACGGGCAATAGCGAATGCGGTCAGCTTACCACTAGTCTTGTCATAACATCATCCTTTCTATTACTACTATCTTTGAAAAAAAAGATTCACATAGAAAACCTTCCATTAAGAAACTGTATGTTTCACATTGGAAGCGGACATGGATTTCAATAATACAGTCTAAATATAGAAAATTTAAATTAACTTTGATTATTCCACGTATTGTGTAACTAACTGTGACACGTGTTTCGCCTCTTTCAGAGGCATCTTCAGACTTACTATCGCAAAGTTTGCTTAAGTAATGAAGCAAGATTGATTCTAACATTTTAAAATTATAAAATTACAAAATGGATTGGGTTTTTTTTCCTTTTAAGAGGAGCAAGGAGGGGGGTGTAGAATCGAAATAAAGCAAACAGATAATGATACTAATTTTACTAATGAGTTGTAAACAATCAGAATGGGATTTTTCCTTTTTAATGGAAGCAAAGAGGGGATTATAAAATGCAAACAAATTTAATCATACTACTAATGACGTTAAACATTACAAACTATTAAAACTAATGAGCTACAATCAATCATCTAGGTTTGTGATTACTCTATTAATTGGAAACAATTTGAGTAACGGGGAACCGCCTGTGCTATTAAGAATATTATTTAATAATATTTCTTTTTTGTTAAGAGTTTTATTAATTTCTAAAAATTCTAAGCTATTCATCTTTAAACCCTTTTTATATTTTTAAAATGTTAGAATCAATCTTGCTTCATTACTTAAGCAAACTTTGCGATAGTAAGTCTGAAGATGCCTCTGAAAGAGGCGAAACACGTGTCACAGTTAGTTACACAATACGTGGAATAATCAAAGTTAATTTAAATTTTCTATTAAAATGAACTTCCACAAAGTTACCCCCGAAACCATCGAAAGTATCAGTCTAAATATCATCACTTTAGATATAAATAAATATCTTCGCTAGTTGTTACCTGTAACATATTGTATACAATGATTTTTTTAACCTTTTGTCTGCCATAGAAAAAAAGCACGTCTTTAACTAACCCGCCTGCTTTAATTTGAAATTATTAATTAAATTTATTATAGACGAGATAACTCGTATGTGGCAGCTATCGAGTTAATAAAAGACAAACATAATATTATAATCGTTATTTTTTCAGTAAAAATGTAATATTTACTTTAATCGATTCATGGCGGAGAACTGAAGAAATGGTTGTCATTAACTGCTAAAAACGATTATGTTATGGGCGGGAAAAAAACGAATAACGAAATTTGATAGACGTTTTTAGTGAGTGCCTCTTCCTGACCTCGAACTCTCCCGACACCCACAACACTACCACGGGTCGTTTACTCTAACCCCCGCCCCCCATTCTCCTTCTCGAACTCCTTCGCATCCGGCAAATCTCACAAACAATAATTCTTCTTCATTCTTTGATGAAAAAATAACAATAGATTTACAAACGATTTTTGAAAAAACAACGCTTTTTATCTATTTTATTGTATGTTTTGCCAAGCTTTTGTTGACAGTTGATTTATGGAAATAATAATAAAATTAAGTTGTTCATTTTTTATTCGTAGTATTCAGAATATTTATAATCATAAATATGTTTTCGTCATTGTCAGTTAACATATTTCCGACAATTACAATGAAAAGATCATTGAGAATAAATAAAAAACGTATCATGACGTGATATGGAACTTTTGAAAATCTTAATTTAATATAATATAATATCAATAAAAAAATAAGGAAATCAACTCAGCATTCATTAGTTCTATGCTAGCGAAACATATTTTGAAAACACAAAGACCTAACAAGATTTTTTTATTGTATACCAATCGTCACCCACTTCCAGACATATCGCAACCCGAGTACTACAAAGTTTTATGTGAAAATTTTTGACGAAACATAAGTAACAATGCGGCAGTCTTCCATGTACATTATTGGTATATATTGTTATTTTTGTTTCGTCAAAATTTTTCACATCAAATTTTGTAGTACATGGGTCGCGATGTCATGAAATTATTTGCTGAGTAAAAAATTGTTTTAGTAAAATTATTTTTAATAACTGACCGACAGATATATTAATATTATAACTATCCTCAATTATTTACTATTAATAAACATATTAAAAAGTTATTATCTTATACTTAGCTGCACCGATTTTTATCACCTATATTAATAAATATGAGCATACCTTAGGAATACGTATTATGATTTATTTTCAAATTAATAATTTATACCGATGTCGAACAAAAGTTCTTTCTTATACATATACTTATAAATTATTTTTTATACTTCTGTAAAAACGTATTATAATATAGTTAATAAGTAAAAAAATATATTTATAATAAAAAAAAACCAAAAATTCTCGTACACAATAATTATTAATTATTATTTTTTTGCTTTATATTTACTGGGAATCGTTTGTATATGTTATACACGTATTATTAGTACCATTTAATTGTTATACACACATTAATTTCGCACCACATTTTAAAATTAATATATACCACGACCAGCTTACGGATATTGATCCCGGACATAAGCTTTTTTTAACTTCAGATGTATGTCATATATTTAGATATAGCAATATTCCAAAATAAAAATACCATTTGACCCTACGTGTGCTGAGATACATGTACGAATGCTATGTAAATATACAAATGAATATAATAACTCAATTTAATTTATCGTAATAACTCCAAGAATTTATTGTTCACAATATTATATACAAGACTTAACGAATGATTTAAGATGTAAATGTTAATTAAAATAGTACGATTGAACTTTGTTACACTTTTATTATACATATTATATATAGCATAGTGTAACCACGTAACTGAATTATCATTATTCTGACATTATACACATTCCATATTATCATTAAGTCTTACTTCCAAATGACATAAATTATCATGCTGTACTACCATAACCGTCATTCCACAATAGTGCTCCTTGAATCGTTAGTTAACATGGATTGGTATAATTAAGAAAAACGAAAAACTTCGGCATCTATATAATTTTTTTCTTTTTTTTCAACCATGTCCGCTCCCAATGTGGAGCATATGGACTTCTAATGTAGTTTTATCTCAACAGAAGTGTTTCTACGAGAACTGCTTGTTACTCAGTTGCTCAACCTCTCTTTTTCAAAAGAGAGTAGGGATAGAAGGATAGGGCTAGGAAAGGATTAGTGGTAAGCTAATCGCTCTCGATATGTCCCGTTCATAGGATAGGATGGGTGAGAGGGGGGAATTCAAGACATCACACACATACATGCCTTTGAACAGAAATTCATAAATCGATTGAAAAATCAATTTATAAAACTGTCCGTACCGGGATTTGAACCCAGGCCCTCTGTAGCCGAAGCCAACAACGTTGACCACTCGACCACACAGGCGGCAGTTGTGTAATTTTCGTTTTTAAAGCAGTTATCTTTAAAAAAAATATCGTTATTTTCATAAATATTCAACACTCTTCACAATTCACAACTCTCTTCACTCAGCCACATGTTATATTGTAAAGCTATCCTTTGTAGAAAGTGTAGTCTGCTACCAATGTGTGGCATCAGGTCTCCTTATAAGGGTATTTAAAAAAATCTTTTCGAGAACTGACTTTTACCCAGTTGTTCAACCTCCCTTTTTGCAAAGAGAGTAGGGATAGAAAATATATGGTAAGGACAAGGCCAGTGATAAGCTTATCGCTCTAGCTACGCTTCGCTTTTTAAGGATTGGAAGGGAATTTTCATTCATCCATGTCTTTGAACAGAAATCAATACATCGTTAAAAAAATACTGTTCGTACTGGGATTTGAACCAGTGAGGTTCGGCATTGAAACCAACGACGTTGACCACTATGCCATGTATCAAGTGTAATTAAACACATCGTCAAAGTTAATAATATTACCTTAACTTAATTTACTGAATGGCTACCCTGAAAAACGAAACCAATCACAAGTTGTTGCATGAAGCCTACAATCAATAGCGATTTACGATTCATACTCGAGTCGAAAGCGACATGATTGAATAGATAGATGCAAAGGTAAACGAGTGAGTACACATATCTCGGCCGCTTCTGACTTCATTCAATTTTATTCACTGCCAAACAGCTTTTAAAAAAATCAGTACAGTAATACTGACGTCACTCTTAGGGTCATCACATCCAAGCTTAAAATAATTTAAAAGTTAAATAATACTACCAATAAATTTAACATATAATAGTTACAAGATTATTTTTTTAATAATTTCCGTTCTCTTCATCATAGTAATTCCAGGTGCAGGAAATTGTAAATATTTGAGAACTTTTTGTTTCTTTAGAAATAAAAAAAAACCACAAAAAGAATTTATAATGAATTAATATCGACTGTGGAAAGGAAAAAGGACGTAACACACACATAGCAAATTTTACAGAAGGCACAAAAAACGTGTTTTGATTATTTTCGGCCGTATGAAAATTATGAAATAAACACAACCTTGAAGTGCACGGAGTCTTCTAAACTGGTGTTTAATTAATATAATATTAATTTAAGAAATTGTCTAGGATTTTTTTTTCAGTCTTTTTTCTTGGTTTCAATTTTCACACGCCAATCTTTTTTCAAACTTAAAAGCTAAATTTAGATACTAATTTGGCATTTTTAGCTTAAATCCTTTTGATAAAACGTGTATTAAGTTGAATACATGTATGAAGTGGGTTACATCCTTTTTCCTATCCACAGTCATATATTAGTTTACGATAAAAAAAATTTTTTTTTTGGAAACGCTAAAATATTATGACGATTTACAAAACGCATTATTTATATTCAATAATTTAAATGAATACATATTTGAATTTTGGTAACCCCGTCACTTCAATTTCAAGTTACTAGCAAAGCTTATTAAAAAGTCAAAATCTTTCTTAGTGTGAGGTGAACAGTTCACGGAGAATATTTCGACATCAACAACTGACAAACTGAATTTATTAATTGTAACTAATGATTCGGGAAGAATTTAACTCACCACATTGTTGCTTGGATAGTGTTATATTATTTTATTATTTCTTTAACAATCCTTTGTTACCAAAAATATTTTACGTCATCGCATTAATAATATTGTAATTTGTGCTTTTTTATCTATAATTTTATTTAACCTATCATGCTGTCAAATTAATCAATTTTTAAATTGTTTGAATAGTAAGCAGTGACAATGCCAATTACTATTATCAAATATTTAAATTAAAATAATACATCGAATATTTAAAATAATGAGCTATAAATGTGAATACTTACTTAGTGTGTGATAAAGATGTCGATATAATATAATAATATCAATAATCCATAGTTAATGTGTCTCTTCTTGGTTGATCTGATATGGATATAAAAACTAAATTATTACAAAATCACATATTATTTAGACTGCTAAGAAGTGTACATTGTCAAATGAATTTATAATCTATATAATAGTAAGTAAACATTAATACCTATTTTAATAGTTGATTAATCACAATTATTCGCAAATTAATTATTGTCTTAAAGATGAATGAACGGTTTTTGGTAAAATACGACACGCGCTGAAGACTTTAGATTAATGTAATTAATATACATATAAACCCACAGCAAAAACAGTTATAAAAAAACTTTGAAATATCGCTATGAAGTGTCAAAATATTTTATTAGAACATTTTGTTCTTAACAAGAAATATTTTTTCAAAAAAAGAATAAAACATTTTCCTTTTTTTATTATTCGTTTTTTTCTCAATTTAGAAACAAATGGCAACATTTTATTATACTATGTAATACACGATGAAAGTATAATAAATGAACACTCAATACACCTATTTCATTATATCAATTTAAATTTTTCATATGGTCTAACGCTAATAGATCTGTTTTGTTTATAACTCTTAACACGCCGATAATTATAGTGTACGTCCTCTACTTAAATTGTGTCTCAATTGAATTTGTACTGTTTTGTAATAAGGGGCTATTTTTTCGCATAACCTAATCCTATAAATATTATCAAATATAGTGTTTATAAATAGTAATAATACAGTTCTAGTAACGAGTCTAAGCCTTCGCCATCGGAAGCTGTAACCTTATCGTATAGCTTAACTATATAATTTAGTGACATATAGTAGACAATTATTATTAAACATCATATCACTTTAAAGTTACATAATAATGAAGGACAACATACTAATATTTAGTTTGGTGACTTTTGATCGCCTGCATTGTAGATACAGTTAGCATTGTTGGTAGTATAAGACTATATCGACTGTGGAAATAAAAAAGGACGCAACCCACAGTTTTTCCAATACAGCTTTTTTTCGATTATCACAATGTATCAAACTTGATACACATTCTGTCAAAATAATTCAAGTAGCAAATACCTAATTAAAACCTAAATTTAGCTTTTAAGTTTGAAAAAGATGACCTTGTAAAAAAATTAAATCAAGAAAAAAGACTGAAATAAAGGTTTTCTCTGGATAATTTCTTTAATTAATATTAGGTTATGTCAATTTAACACCAGTTTAGAAGTCTCCGTGCACTTCAGGATTGTGTATAATTCATAATTTGCTTATGGCCCAAAATCATCAAAACACGTTTTTTGCGCCTCCTGTAAATATTTTTATGTGTGGATTACGTCCTTTTTCCTTTCCACAGTCGATATGTATACACAGACTGACTCCCAATAAAAAAATAATTCATAAAATTTTCATAATCATTCTTATTTAGACATTATAATGTACACAATTAGTCTTCCATCATAGCTTAAATTCAAAAGTTATTTTAATGTTTGTAGAGCGAAACAAATTTTTGATGTTATTATAAAAAAAATCTAGTACCTAAAAAAGATCATAAAGTTTTCAATAACTGCAAAAAACAACAACAAAATAATTAATTCCTCATTCCAATACAACTGCAATATATTTTTTTATCGCGATGTTAATGAATTTGCACGCGTATTTAGTTATTAACTGTATTTTTTAATACTACGATGTATCATTTTTATTACGTAAGACTAATTTCGAGTGAAAAAAAAATACGAAGGCGTCTCGTGAAATCATAAAGTGTAGCCTACACGTTTTACTAATAAAATAATCCATCATTTGACATGATATCATCATCTGACTGATAAGGCGGAAAACACCACAATGCGGAAAGTTCAAGGACTTTCTGCAATTCTTACATCAACGTTGTTCTGTTATCAGGAAGTCGTGAATTTATTTTGTAATCAATTGACTTACTGACTGAATTTTTAAAATCCTCAATTACCAATAAAGGCTGCAATTAATTTTGCTTATCATTTTATTTATTCAATATACAGCCATTAAACAACATATTTATATGCCATGTAAAACAAATGAGTTATCGTAGTATTAACAGCTGACCGTGATATCATTTTTAGTCAAAACTATACATTTATAGTCATATTTAGACTTCCTTGATCAAACATTTCCTTGCTTTACTATAGTGTGGTGTTTTCCTGCCAACAAAACAATAAATCAAATTGTCAGGATCTGGCGAATTTGAATATTTTAGCGGGACCGTTATTATTAATCACCTATATTTGATATTATCTTTCATTGAACACTTCCTTGGCAATTCTTTTCAGTTGATAAGTTTATCCGCGCGCTTTAATTTCAATTGACTAAACAATTCTTAAAAATATATTACATTTGACAAATGATTCGGAAAACTATTTATAAAATTTATTATTTCTGGTTTTGGAAAATAAATGCCAGATCGAAAAGATATTACATAATAATTAAACAATAAATATTATAATAACGTTGACTAAAAATAAATAACAATATAATTTTATGTATTATGGAAATATACATGCACTCACATGTCAAAAATTTTCAATCCTAAAGCAGTACAATATATATTAATTGCTGTCCTTTTTTTTTAATTAAATGAAAGGTGTTTGTCATCTCCTTATTTCCTTCAATCTTAACTATTCATAATAGAGTGATCAACTTCATACTCTTTCGTTGAGGTGTGCACAGGCTTAAACTATAAAAAAATGGTTTTTTCAATTGATTTATGCTACGTCAAAATTGTTCTACAGCTTAAGTCGAGAGCGATTAGCTTACAACTATTTATTAGGGCTGTGAGGTCGGAGTTAAAAGTCGGAAAATTCGGAGAAAAATATTAGTCTATTCATCGTGATAACTGTTAAAGTGTTCTAGAATTATTCTAGTGACTACATGATGGTTTACAGATATTTAAGTTAAACGGAAATTATGGAAAAAATCAATTCGGAGTCGGAGTCGTTTTCTTTTTACACAACTTCACAGCCCTGCTATTTATGAATTAGACCAGGGGTGAAGAACCTTTTTTTCTAAAGTCCGCATTCATTTTTCTAATTTGACACGAAGGCCGCAGTAAACATTGACTAGAAAATTTTTGGCCCGATACAATTTCATGTAAATTTCTAAAGCCCAGAAATTTGTGAATTTTCCCAAAATTACCATCGTGGGACCTTTTTTAGGTCTTTCAAGGATTTTGACATCGAAAAGCCCAACAATTTACGAAATTACAAAAATTTACAGAATCAGAGAATTGGCCAGCAGGCCGCAGGTTCCTCACGCCTGTCTTAGACCAATGTTAATATAACTATTCTATCCGGAAATTTTATGTTAAAAAGCTGACTAACAAGCAGTTATCGAGAGTGGACACAGTATTTATAAAACAGTCGTGTAACTTGCTAACACACCATTTTCGTCAAAATAGCCAACAATAAAGTGCTTCTTTGAGAATGGATATTATGCTCTTATTTGTGATCACAAAAACCAAATGCAGTCTCATTTGAAAACAATACGTCATTCTATGTATAACAGGAAACTGTAACTGCGAAGGAAAACCACACCAGATATCTCGGTATTGAATATTTTTACAAAAGAACTGCGGTTAAATTAAATATCGCGTCTGTCCTTAAACTAGATCTTAGAACTATTGATCTATAATTACAGTAAAAAAAGGATTTAATCCAAATAAATGTTACCGATTGCATACCAATTTGAATAAATCATTCGACAAATTATATATGAAGCCTACTTTGATATTTATTCCGATGAATCATTTCGGAAAAAAGTGTGATAGAAAAGTTGGGTTAAATTTGATTGGAGGTATTACTTTTCAGGTTTAAATCTTAAATCGTGATCTTTATCTTTATACTTCAATTGCATTTTACTTATGGGTCTAAGAAAACTTTCCGTTCAAAGAATACTTACCTTCTTCTACCTACTACTGCTATACCACCTATTTATTTTATACGATAGTTTCCGGTGGCGTTGCAAATCAGGAGTGTCTCAGGAGCAACTGTTTTTAACTTACCGGTTTGCATTTAAGTGTATGAGAAATCGATTCCTTAATTTAACAGAGAAGCAATAAAAAGCTTGTGGAAAATTGTATGATCATTTTTTTGCAGCGTAGCTTATTTCGGAGAGTAACACTTATGACTAAATAGCAAATGATCTACTAGGTAAACTGTTTCATTATTAAGTGCTTAAATTGAAATATATATTTTTTATTAGATATACTTAATTCGTCGGTATTCTGCCAGAAAACGTTAAGTCAGAAAACGTTGCTTTGAAATAATTTACTTCTTCGAATATCACGAAGCGATCTGAAATGTAGCGTGGCCGAAAAGTTACTTATAGGTTTTTGCCAGTAATAACTACTAATGATTTTAATTTAATTCGAATTACTTCTTGTGATATCGGAATAAATAAATGTAATATGAGTAAGCTTGTTTTTTCAGACAATAGAGCGTGCTTAAGTCTATCTGCATTCATAACTTAAAACACCCAATTTTTGACTTAACGTTTTTTGACAGTATACCGACGATATTTTCGAAAAATAAATAATTAGAAACGAAGGTAATATGAGGTTATAACCTATAAGGGGTGCCAGTACTAGAAAAAAGATTTACGATCACTGTTCTAAATAAACGCAAGCTTTTGCGATTAAAAATCTACTCTAACTTTCACTTTTAGGGTGTTCACTGTCAATACTTGGTGGAAAGGCATTATATTAATAAAAACAATAATCCTTTGTACTTCATTCCACTTTATTTAATATGTCAGGACCGGTTTCGCTCATTGCGAGCATTGTCAACTGATAAGAAATATAATTTAACAATGCTATTTATACAAAATTGAGATTTGGGAAATTTTGTCAAAACTTTGTCAAAAATTTCCCAAATTTTAATTATGTTTGTAATTACTTTCAATCGCATTCTGAATTTATGAATCTGGGATGACTTTTTAATTATATTTTAGATGTGTTGAACATTTTAATTTTGTGTTATTTTAGAATCACTTTAATGTAATTGGCAATTTCTTTTCAATGCCAACTGTTGTGTATAACTTTTCAATTTTGTATAAATAGCATTGTTAAATTATATTTCTTATCAGTTGACAATGCTCGCAATGAGCAAAACCGGTGCTGACATATTAAATAAAGTGGAATGAAGTACAAAGGATTATTGTTTTTATTACTACTCTAACTTTATATGATTATTTTTTAAGATAATATATTTAGATAACTATATAAAAAATAACTGGCGATAAAATAACAATATTTGAAGTCATATAAGGAAGAATCTGTTGCTAATATTTATTATCTCTAACATCTGATAATTGCTGACGTATGTTCATCCGTAAGTCAATACATCTTTTATTTTTGTATGTTATCATACATTTTTCACTGACGTAAATGATGTATTAGTCATAGTTCTTCAAATCTTCTTATTTTATTTTACAACATAATAAGTATTCAGATCCTCATTGAAAGGTCAGCACAGTATAACAACTAAAACATAAAGACGTAATTTTATTTTTTCAAAGTACTGGGTACTGTTGAGCAGAGCTAAGTGGAAAGTGGATCATGCTCTTTGAAATGTCGAGGTCGTTTTATTGTTGACACCAACTCAGCCCATTGTGATCGAAATGATCGTCTCCATTCAATGGCCGTAAAAATGAAGTAACAAAAAATCGATCTTCGATTTGGACGTGATTGTCTGCTGGAAAGGTGTGCATCTTTTCACGCCTTCGCTCAATAAAGGATGGTTTTTTCTTGTTTATTTTATCATCATGTTATTGTTACCGTTCTGTGGAGAAAATACAAAAATATTTACAAATCTTTTTATAGTTTTCAATAAATAATCTTGTTGGAATACTTTATAACAAATAACTTTGTTCGCATTAAATCTAGGGCATATGGATTTGAGTGGTAAATTTTAATATTGGATTTTTTCTTTAAAAATGATTGATACTGTTTTGAAGATATAACATTCTTCGTTGTGGAATAAATTACTGTTGTTTTTTATTCACGCTCGTTTCGGTGTGTACCTCTAGTGGTATTGAAAAAAAAACTCATCAGTCCTGCTTTCTCAGTTCAATATCATATTCAATTTAAAATAAAATAATAAATACAACTCTAACGCTAGGACCAAAATCTCTAAATATTAGCGCTGAGTTTGCAAAAGAATATGTTAAATAAGTGATAGAAATAATAATAATCATAGAAAAAAGATTTTTTCTGTCAAGCATTGGATATAAAATAACCATTATTTTTTCACACTGTTTTTCACGTTTTGGAAAAAAGGCGATAATACTAGTTTTCAATAAATCTATAACGGTATGTTGAATATTTTTTGTGTTAGTTGTCTGCCCTACATTACGGATAAATTTTAAAAATATTCGAGTTGCCGGAATTATTGGAAAATTATTCTAAGCGAATTTATTAATAGAATTTTTTTTTCTGTATATTATTGTCAAAATAAATTAATTGATTATGAACGTTGCTGCTTAGTTTTAATTGGTGTATTATATCACATTTTGGATTGAAACTTTAACTAGTTCTGCACATTTATTCTATTGAAACCAGTTTTTTTTAACTCAGCTGAGTTACTGAAACTAAATTTACATCAGTTGCTCAACCAATGTCGTCAAAAAGAGTCTTGAAAAATTGATACTTTTAAAAAATAAAGCAGCTGTGTAATCGCGATTTTCTAAGATCGAATAGGGATGGGATGAAAATTATGAAAACATAACAAATATCAACGCCATTCATACAAATCTATTAATCGATTTGAAAAACCAATGTGTAAAAGCGCTCGTTTACGTATATTAAACCTAAAACGAAAGTAAAAAATTGTTCAACTCAACAATAAAACTGTCAAATTATAAATAAATTAAATCAACAAATTTCTTCCAGTAGTATTTTACTAATACAATTAATTGAAGCTTCATCATTTAACTTAACATATATGAATCATCCTGTGGTGATATTTACAATTATTATACTCATCAACAAAAACTCACGATTTTATCTCTACAAGAAGATGTAATAATATTTCATAGAAGGCAATCGTATTTTTATTACACATGCAGATTCATTGATAATTTTTAAAATATTGTTTATGGCGAAAATTAACAAAAACAAAGATTCAGTTGCAAATTGGCACAGCATTATTTCAGTTGGCAAAAAAATGCCACGATTTTTTTTTGAAGATAACTTAGATTTTTGTTTACTGTATGTGTAGGTTAACAATTTTCGGTGTGAAGGCTCATTCTCGGACACGAAGTAACAATAATAAAAATAAATTTCAAATCAAATTATTGGTTATCCATATAATTTTGTTTAGGCATAATGTTAAGGCTGAATACCAAATACCAAACATCTCATTACAGTAATGCAGAAAGTGATTTTTTTTCTTTAAATTTATGTTTCTAGCAAAAATTAATCATATGCACAGCAATAGTTACTTTGACAATTTATTTTTATTTGATTTAAATAAATTAAGGCTTATTAAATTTCGTCAAATATTAGATTACTACTTATTTCGCCTCTTCTAGAGTTATGTTACTAATAAAAATAAAGAGTGTTTTTTTCCATGTAATGTAGTGGAACGGCGTTCTGGCACTTTTTTCTAAAAATTTTAAATGTTTTGTTTTCATTTAAAATCTTTTGATGTTTTATGCTGAAAAACGTTTGAAAACTTTTACCAGTAAAAAATAATTAAAAGAACTAAGCTTAGACCTACAAGATCGATTTCTATTCGAAGGCGTTGTTATCTGTGATATATATCCCTCCCACTTTTCCAATCCTAAAATTAACAGGATATAGCGAGAGTGATTAGTTAACCACTAGGCCTGTTCTAGCCATATATTTTTATTGGAGTCGTCTTCTTATTATTCCACTACTCCACACCTCTGATTATTAGGTAATATAGAAAAGTTTTTGTTATATGTAGTACCTCATAGTAATCTATTGTTTTTATTTAGTACCTCTTATTCGTGTGTATAGGTCGTAACCTAAACCTTTATTATTTATCTTTGATAAAAACACTTCTTCTTATAAGCCTCCATTTCGTTCTTTTTTGTAAAGGGCAATTAAGTATATCTCAATAATATGTCTGTAGATAATTATCTTTGATTCAAAACCACTTTTGTTTCAATCATCGTTCGTTTTGTGTATTATTATAATCATACGAATGCATCATTGTAACCTTCGTAAAATCGATAAAATCAATAGTAAATCTCAGTTTACGTGGGTGAAAAAAAAAATGATATATTTTTTAAAACATCTTACAATTTTTTTTGAGGATACAAAATTATCAATTAGGTGCTAAATTAATTTCGTACGAAGTAATCATATCGACAGTCTCTAAGGCTAAAAAATACTTCCACTTTTTTAATCAAATAAGTTATTTCTAGTGACGTATAATAAAAGTAATTAAATATAGTTTAATTTTAATTTTTTTTTTAATTTAAATAAAAATATTTGGCATTACAACTATCGCCAATACACCGCATATTTTAAAGTTTAAAGATCATACGAGAAAAACTTGATGAGAATTTTTTATAAGTTGTTCGAGATGAACTCGAGGTAAATTGACATAACACCCAAGTCTTATGTCTTAAATTTAAATAGAAAAATCTATATTTTATCTTAAACTTACAGGGAATCAAACCTGGTCGGTAGAGCAAGCTCTAACCAACTAGACCACAAAGAGCGACAACAATTAGAAAAATTACTGTTTAATTAATTCAAAGAATCTTCTTCCGAAAAACATTTCAAATACATCAATGTCAACTAGTATGAATTAATATAAAAATTAAATTTGATTGTTGTGTTCTTTCACTTGAAGTGCTACATACAACTTGTTCGTAAACGTGTCACACTCGCCAATAACCGATTACCTAACTATCTTTTTATCTAAATCTTTACCCTTACTGCAAAATAAAATTTGAATTACTGAATAACAATTATTTCTCTGTAAACAACCTCTTTAGATATTCCGATACATATGCTTCACTTCAGAAAATATTTTTTTCTGTCCTTCACAGAAACTTTTCCCAGGCCGTAATGAGTAGCGACTTGAATTATTCACATTACATCCTGGCTGCTATTTCTAGGTCAAGTGTACTATTTTAACTTTCAAATTGAAATTGATAACGTTCAATTCAGATATCAGATACTGCTTCCTAAGGTATTACGGGTCATCAACTCAATCGGTCGTCATAACAACTCAAGCTGAATTTGTTTTAGTGTTTTTTTGTTTCTGGGAATTGTCTAAGAACAAACAATTCGTGTAGAAAAAGAATATTCGTATATTTTAAAGTATACAGTGATATTTCTAAAAAGTGTAATAAAAAAGTTGTGTCTTATATAAAACTATACCATATCCCAACTTATTCATAGACTTCTTTTAATTCGTTGGCCATGTTCGCTCCCTATGTGGATCATATGGCCACCACGCGGCACCTCCATGTTTCCCTGTCTCCCGACAATTGCTTTGCTTCCTCTCATGACCTGCCAGCATCCCTCAGTTCCGCCGAGTACATCCTATGGATAGTACCTGACGGACGTCCGGGACGCCGGAATCTCACCGTTCGAAAGAAGAGGCAGGCAGGATTGAGGCTTTCCGGAGGCATAGACTAAAATAACATAACATGTTAGCTTAAAAAAAATAGCAAAGGAAGAAGGAGCGTTAAAAGGCCATGACCTCGCTGGATGGATGGGGAATTAAAGAACCTGTGAGTGCTGGAGGGCAGCTATTGGCGTAGGAGTGGAGGAGATTGATTGAGACAGCCAAGGTTCACAAGGTTGACTGTAGCGCCTAGAAGAAAACTATCAGTCAACAGAATTTATTAATAACTTAAATTAAACGCACTTAATACGTTGACAATATTTTTTTACAGGCCTTAAATAATATAAAAATTATTATAACACTCACAAAATATAAGTGATAATTTTATTGCTTCTTTTATTAAAAATGCATTCCATACTTTGCAGACAGCTGTGTTATTATTAAGTTTTACGGAAGTGTGAAATGAGAAACAGCTATCAAATTTTTCCAGCACAAGTTTCACAATAAGTTTATCGCATTCGTTCACGGTCGTCGTATTTACCAATCTAAGAAATGCGCGGATGGCAAAATAACATTTCCATTAACAAAACAAAATAACGATACAAATATAAAATTTATTACTCCAATCTGGTATTGTTAAATACTGAAACGCCTATAAAAATATATAGGGCGGCAAGTTATTTAAGTATTACTCAAATATGTTTTCTAGTTGCTGACTCAAGAGTTTAAAAAGTTGTTTTTTTTATTATTGATTATCGAAATAATGCAACAATTATTTATTGCTATTTTTTAAATTAAAGCATTGTCATGTCTATAAATAAATTATTGTAATGCTTAATTTACCGATTTATTGGTTGAATTGACATTTATTCAGTTGATTACATTATAATATTTATCGTCGGCTTACTGGCAGAAGTCGATAAGTCGAAAAACCTTTTTTTGAGATAATCGTCATTTTCGATAATCATGAAATTTTAGCATCTCTATTTATTACTTATCGTTTAAAAAACTTGATGAAATTCGATAATGATTAACGAATTCGATTTATATATTCAAAAGTTTTGAGTTATTAATAGTATTTTGCTGCCGATAATAATTTTAATTGGAAAATATTTATTGTATGTTCGAATAAGGTAAAAATATAAAAAATATGGCTGAACTTGATTTTTAAGAAGATACAGCGTGGTATAATCTATCTATATTCAATCATAACTCAAAAAAGCCGGTTTTGACTTATCGCCTTCTGGCAGTATGCCGACGATATTTGACCCTTCCAAATTTACCTTTTGATAATTCATATTTAACTGATCTAATTATATTAACAGACAGAAGATGTTAAAAAACTTAAAATGCGCTAGTCCAATTGTAGCAATATAGAGCTGGGTTTACCAAACTTTTTCCACTCGCGAGACTTTTTCTGTCAAATGAAAATAGCGTAAGTTCACCCTTCTACAAATTTTCATAATAAAATAGTGTTAAAGATTGGCAGAAATTTATTTTTAAAGTGTAAAGTTTCCGTGCCATAATAGAGCATAATAATATGCATGAACCTATTTTCAAATCATTCATCATAGTAAATGAATTGCAGTTTGAATTGCTTCCTTATCCACCATATTGTACGCTTCCAGCGACTACTACCTGTTGGTAGACCTAGAAAGAATGCTCCAAGAGATTTGAGAAAGAGATTTGGCTCCAATGAAGAAGTGATTGCCGAAACTGAAGCATATTTTGAAGCCAAAGATAAATTGTTCTACAAAAAAAGGCATCAAGGCGTTGGAATGAATGTATCACTCTTAAAGGAGACTATTTGATAAATAAAGTCGAATTTTACTCAAAAATTGTTGTTTTATTAGTCATCTTACGAATTATAGGTGATGCATCCTACGTACTTATTGAGTGATGGATTATGTAGGTACTCCCAAATCTCTTTTTTTTAAACTAGTACATTTTATTTGTTCTGTACCGGAAGTAATTCAATATTTGTAATATTTTCAAGATGTTTTTTCCGATCCTCGTTTGTCAGTTTGTTCTCTTGTGCAGAACTGCTCACACTAATTTGACGTTTTTTTTTATATCAAAATTATTATTACACAAGTAACATGCAAACAATGAATTTTGAAAAGACGAAAGAGAAATATTATTTTCAATTTACTGTTTAACCACTTGAATACCAAGCGGACACAGGTGTCCGGAACATATGCTAGCGAACACGGATGTCCAAGACATTTATAAAATCAAATACTTGGTATTCTTATAGAATATAAACAATATTTTGATGAATATGTGTAGTGCCATCTATACTGAGTCAATATAGGTTTTTAAAATATTGAATTCGAGTGTATATTAGGCAAAATTATTTTTCTCAAAAACACGCAGTATCTCTGGGACATATTAATGATTTATTTGCGCGGTATTCAAACAGTTAAATAATTCCGACACGATAAATTATACTCTATTTTTATAAACTTATTTTCCGAAATTGAAAAATAGGTCGCATCTCGAATTTGTCAACTTTAACATTGTTAATATTTTGAATACATATTACTTACAAATTAATAAATATTATAGTAACTTAAGACTTATCAGTTGGTCATATTCAAAGCCCTTCAATATACCAATAAATAACCTTGTTCATGTTTCGAAACTGGAAACGGATTTCGGCGGTAACAAAGGTAAGCATGCGTCACGGATCCGCCCAAATTGACCTGAGCTCTCCCATACAACACCCACAAACAATTTTATATACCTACATACTTAGTAACCATGAATCTACAAAAATCATTTTTAGTATTAATAATAAATCATTTCAAATTTAATACAGGCGGATAAAGAAAACACAGTAAGCTTTGACGTTTGATACTTTTAAAGTAAGCCGTCTGTTCTTTTCTTGACGCCTGAGTTTTATAAAGCGTAGATTATTTTATTGTGAGCGATTGTCATGAAAATAAATGAAGTTACCATAGCGATAATAACCGCAAACAAAATAATGGTAAAAACAAAATCTGATATTTAAAAATTAATGTTTGTTTGTTCGTATTTTATGCGTTGCCACACTGCTTGTCCGATTGCAATAAAACATTAACAAATTTTTTTCTTGCTCTTTCCGCTCTATAGACATAGTAAAATTAATTTACAGTATGTCTTATATATAAAAATCAATGTTTGCATGTCTGACATACAGTTCATTTTGACAACGTACGCTTGCACTTGCGCGAAGGTTATAGTACAATTAACTTACAGTAGGTGACGCTTGTGTTGTACCATATACAATCGGTAGCAAACGTCAAACGTCAAAAAGACAGAAAAAGAAAACATGCACTTCAATAAACACAATTAAAACACAAACACTTTCTTTCTTTGAGTGGCATTGCAACGCTTGCCGGGAACCGGCTAGTTCTTAATAATAAGTAAGGAATATTGATTAAATTAAGTCTAAGTGAAACATTTAAGCAAAAACAGTGTAATGAGAACATAATACAAGCCGGTCCGAAATATTTCATATTCTTAAAATAAATCTTATTCATAAGAAAACGTTGAATGTAATATCTTTCCACCAAAGATTAATATAAAAAAGGTTTTTAAAAAATATTATTTTCGTAAAAAAATGTTCATTTATTACCCCAAGCAGTTTTGTGGAAATAGTAAGTACATTATTTTCTGGCAAAAAACTTTTCGCAATTGCCAAAAATTAATCTATAAACATGATCTATTCTCGTGACATTGTATCCACAGATTAAAATGTTACGTGCTTGAAAAAACTGCAATGTCGTTTTATAGATTTAAATATTCCTCGTTTTCCTTGATAATTTTAGACGCTTATTTAAAAATCTAAACTTTTGATTTTGAAGAATAGATCTAAATTAAATTTGTATTGTTAAGGAAGACCCCGATTGGTTTAATTTATTCATTAATAATTGTTGACTGACGTCTAGTGTCTATTATACTATAAAACTTGTATTTTTATATTTCAATAATTTTATTTCTATTATAACTTCACAATTTTTTAAAAAGATAATTAACGTTTTTTATATAAAATGGGTGCCAAATACCTTATCACACTATGTTTATATAGAAATATCAATGACTGTGCTCTCTTCTGCATCAGTATCTTAAACAGTATCGACGGAGTCACGTAAATATTTTAATTTCGAAATGCAGTACTTCGTTGAAGGTGTAATGGGATATTAATTGTAAGTATCGACTTATTTATATTTAGTATGCGCTTCAGTGGAAATATTCGTTGTATTGATCTGTTCTCAAAATATTTACAAAAGTATTGTGATTAAGATTAAAATTTATATTAATCTTACATTTATTTTTACGCACGTCTGATCTCCCTTACAGTCAATTTTAAAATAACATCACTTTATATCCACAGCATTTAGTTGACCCAATCTTACGAAACCTTATGTCACTATGAATTTGGAAAAATTAAGTCAAGATATTTTTGAAACGTGTATTATACATATTTTTATGATTGAAAGACAAAAATTAAAATAATTACAAGTCTACGTGATCTTAAAAGAGTTGTCAATGTATTTGTTTATTAATGGAATCAATAATAAAAAAATCAGTGACACCGGTTACTTTGTAATGACTAATAGTCATCAAAAAATAATCGCTGATTTATTTATTTTCAAAACAAAATATTCACCGTTAATCTTTGGTGGAGATACAATGTACGTAAAAAAGTAGCATTTTGTGGTGCATATGTTCAAATGTTAGATTGACTTGAAAAATTACCCTTATTTTATACAAAAATATAGTCTTAAAAAATTTCCAATAAATGTACAAGCTATTGTGTATTTATAATGACGTTAAATACAAAGACGTGTGTTTAATGGCGATTGCAACATTACTTGAATAGTTTAAAACAATTTTAATATGCATAATAGGAACAGATAGTCTTTAGGATTGATCGTTGCTCCTTGATAAAAAAAAGTATGCAAGTAATGTATCATACATCCGATGTTACTTTATTTAATATTTCATATTATATTGTTTTCATTATCTACAAAGTACTGTATTTTTATATATCTATTTATTCGTACGCATACATCAATAGAGTAAAATAGTGTCTTTAAAATGCACAAAATATATAATTTGACGCTCGTAAACTAGTGTAGGCATGAGGTCGGATGGCAAGAAAACTACGAGATGAATGATATTTAGATAGATAGGTATATCATTACTTTTGGAATAAGAAGGTTGCATTATTTCAAAAGGCTACGCTATAATTGCACACGAGAAAATGTGTTGAACATAAACCCACAATTCACACGGCCATTTCTGATTTGTATTATTTATGTTTGTGAGGACGTTTTATTTGGCCGCCAAATTATGGGTTGAAAGATTTTAAAACAAACAATTTTCATATTTCAATCAAAAATTTTGGTATTTCATTTTTCAATGCCACTTCAAAATAATTCGTTTTTTTTAAATATTGATCAGGTAAGTATGAAAGATTGCAAACACACACGCGTAGCGTCATATATTATGATTCATATTTCAATCGAAGTCACAAAATGACTGAGGGGTTATATATATCATACGATTATTTTTATGTTATTAATTTATAATTTATAATAGAATTTACTAAGATATAATTATGTATGTAAAAAAATTTTTTTTACTGCGCGTAACCAAAAGTGTTTGAATTGACTAATAATTACCCATTTTTACTAAAAGTTTTTTCATTATATCATTAATAGGAGCAGATTTTAAATAAATGTTATTTTGCATTTAATGAAAAAAAATTGTAGTAAAAAAAGGAATATCAATTCATCTATCATTTTTTTTATTATTCATGTTCGCTCCCAATGTGGAACATATGGCCTCCTAATAGAGGTATCTCAATTTTTTTTTTCTTCCAAAACTTTGTGTTACTCAGTCTCTCAACTTCTCTATTTTTTAAAAAGAGATAAGGCTAGAACAGGACTAGTGGTTAACTAATCGCTCTCACTACGCCCAGTTGTTAAAGGATCGGAAATGGTGGGAGGGACATCACCAACACCCATGCTTTTAAACAGAAATCGATAAATCAATCGATAAAATACAGTACGAACTGGGACTCGAACCCGTGAAGTCTGGCACGAAAGTCATAACCGCTACGCCATAGAACCCGACAGGATGATATTTTGATTTTGACATTTAACAGTTTAAGCTGTTTTAGAAAATAGTGCTATGGAAATTAAGTTAGTTTTGATTTTTATTAAAATTACCCAATATCAAGAACAGTTTTTTACCATTTTTTATTGTACGACCAACCTATTATATTTTGTCTTAAAAAGATGATTTATGATCTTTTTATATTGAAAATGTTGTAAAATATATTATTTGTACCTTCAATGTTTTATTATTTGTTGTTTGGGTTACATTCTCTTCAAATGCGTGTTATGGAAGTTTTATAGAAATAACGTGTGGAAATTTAACGGCATCAAACGGAAGCCTAGAGCGTTACTACATGACCATGGCAATCGGTGAACCAAATCTTAACATTTCAGTAATATTAAACTTTGTCTTATTATATAAAAGAAGTTGATCAGTTTCTGTCGGTTTATCTCCACGATCTTTTCGCTGTAAAAAGTTCACGTAGTATTGTTATAAATAATATTTTGATGGCAATTGTATGATAGCGGAAAACGTGATGAATTAAATCTGTTCAACTTCACCGAAATGTCAACACCCAGCAATAAAGCGTAAATTAATATTTTGATTTAACTGTGTAATCAATTATTTTTATTTAAAGTGCTTTGTATGTCGAGGCCAGAAGTTTTTTTTTATTCCACGTATCAATTTATAATTGTTACTCAAGTGAACTGTCTTCCAAATGTTATGATTGATTTTCAAAAAATGTTTGTGTATCAATTATTATAATATACCATCTTTTAATATACGGACAACTTTATGTTTAAGGCATAACAATAAATTATTACACATCATTGGAAGTTGATCGACAGTTAAAATAACTTCATGCGAACTCATTATGCTTAAAAATTCAGAAGAGAATAAAGATATCGACATCATTCAATATTATATAACTAAAGAATACAATTTATCTAATATGCATTATATTTTAAAACACCTTTAGGCACTTTTTTAAAAAGAGTCTATATCTGCTTACGAAACCTTTACTGTGCATTATTATTACATACATCTATAAATTAATAATTAATGTAAACAAAGCTTTATATAAAAAATAAAAGTAAGACTTATATATACATGCCACACATTTTATTAAAATACCTTGAGGTGTTTTTCTTTATGAGTAATCATTTTCAACTGATAAAAATATTTAAAAACTAGTTTTTATATACTAATACGGTGAAAAAAATAGCACAGTATTTTAGTTCTACAAATATGATTCTTTACATAGTTGATAGCTATTTCTGCGTATGCTTTCATCAGAACTAACATATCATAATACTTATTATCGTGTGGTGTGTGTTCGGCTATCCTGTAATCAAGAAAACTGGTAAAAATACATTTCACGAATAGTATAACACGGACAATTTATATGGATACATGGATTTTTTTATTGATGAAAATATTTTGAAGACGTTTACTGTCAATACTGGATAGAAAGGCATAATATTAAAAAAATATATTCTTACGTACAAATTTCTCATTAATTTAATATGACCATATTATAATATTAAATTAATGTAGAATAAGTTAAAAAAATATAAATTCATCCTAGTCAATACGGTTTATAGAAAACAGTATTGGTCAAAAGCAAATTTTGATCAAGGTTGTACAGAAAGATCAGTTTTTGTGTTACGTTCGCAAGTATTTTAGAGATCTTCTTACTCATAAGGAGGACAAAATGAAATCTTAATGGAGTATTTCAATAAATGGTTTTGTCAGTCAATCGCTACAATTATCTTTCTGTAATTTAGTTTAGTTATTTGTTCTCTCTAGGCGTCGTTTTTAAGGGCATCGTGTAGCATATGTGGAAGGAATTAATATATTTCAATAAATGAGCTCGAATATTACACACCAATATATCCATTGAAAAACCAATGTCCTTTCAAGAACATGAACACCGAATTTAATGAAATAGCGTCTTGAATTCGGTTTCAAAATTTTATAGTAAAGATTCTTAAGCATAATATCTAACTTTTGATTAATATGAAATGAAAATACATTAAAGAATAAGTGGTTTCGAAGGGTAAAGTTGAATAGTTGGGATCGGCATGAAAACTGACACATGCATATTAACTGTCCCAAAACGTTTTGAAAAATCACTTCTGCACGCCGCCTAAAATACAAACTATTTCATTTCCTCTTCAATGAGGTATTTGACTTCCTACAAGTTGGATACTTACTATATAATAATGCGATATACATACTTAAGCAGATCGATTGTACCCTATTAAGTAGAGTTCTGTCAAACTTTAAACATCGTTCAAAGTGATTTAGGGTTCTGGTGGTTACAAGGGTTGTTAAGTGGTATCTTGCTTCCTTACACAACAATAAGTATTTTCATCATACCCAAAAACCAACCCTATTTCCTTTCAGTCACCCAAAAGACCCAATGATTTTATTTTCTAAATACGTCTTGAACTTATCCGCCATTAGCGATGAAATTTGGTTACATCCTTGATCATCTTCGTTCATTAGATGCTTAAAATCCAATATAAGTTTCAATAAATTTAATACTGTTTACCATTCTTGGTAAAGCATTTCAAGTTATTATTAAAACAGCTTTGTATACTGCTAACATAAAAATAAATATAACAAACAGCTACTGAAAATTTCTGAGCAATGAAACAAACTTTAGTTTCCGCTGTTGGATAATTATTTTACAACATTTATTGACTGATTCTCTTCGTGACTATTTTTCAAGTCAAATTATAAATAAAATATGTTTTTCTTTAAAACAAATCTTAGTTTATGTTACATCACTCGATAAGGTGTAGATATCACATTTTCCACATTATTGTATTATTCCACTGTCTGTACCATTTATTAAAAGCGATACGTGATTTTATTGCAATCGCGTTTGCATTGATTTTAAAGGTTTAGTTATTATTCTACATTCCAGAAATTTAAAGTGGGACTTTATTTTACCAAATGCTGAAAAGGGGGATATATTGCAAACGTTGCAATGCCACCCAAAGAAATAAAGTGTTTGTGTTTTAATTGTGTTTATTGAAGTGACGTTTGACGTTTGAACGTTTGTCTTTTGCCGATTGTCTATGGTACGACACACGCGTTACTTACGTTGTCAAAATGAACTGTATGGCGGGCATACAAACATTGATTTGTATAAATAAGACATACTGTAAGCTAATTTTACTATGCCTATAATCTTTTTGGAAATGCAAGTAAAAATGTTGTCAAAGTTTTATTGCAATCGGATAAACGGTGTGGCAACGCATAAGATACGAACAAACAAACAAACATTCATTTTTGTGTATTAGATTATACAAATGATAGCAATACCAATGTCCTGTGTTTGGATAAAGTAATTCTAAAAGGAGATAAATTTTAAAAGGACAGAATGTCTTGTTTGAAATCCTAATTACATATAAGCGTATGTATCCATACCTTATAATCAATTGCAAAATTTACATATGTTTCGCTTCTTTCAGATGCGTCCTCAGACAGACTGCATGTTTACCGCCGAATCCATCGAAAGCATTGTAAAATTATTTATTTGTCATACAAATTTCAGTCAATGTACACATATTGATTGAAATGTCATAACGCTCCGTAATTCAGACCGTAATGGTTAAAGATCAATAAACGATAAAATTTAATTCGAACAAGAAATATTCAATGAGAATAATGTTTCTTGTGCCAATTTTTATTCAAGTTATAAAATTGTGTATTGCCATTTGCAAAGCGAGTTGCAATGCTATTTTTTGCACCCATAAAAAGTTTTCCAATATGCATTGGTTTTTCAGTAAATAATATTTAATCCGTGACCGGGAAGCTGTAGGAAATTTGTTTTCGTATAAAATTCTGGCATTTCTCTATTCTTTTAGTTGAATATGCATATAAAGATTTCTGTACTATCTGAATTTAATGTTTTTTTAAGCCCACGTTTTTATGCACATTTTTAAAGCGAATGCTTTGCAAAAATCCTCTCAAACACAAGTGCATTATTTGTATACTCTTATGCTGTTTGTACATTGTGCATACATAAATCTGTATGCAGTTACTTATCTGCATATTTATTTAATACTCGTACATCTCATTCGGACAGACTCCATTGTGCAGGGATGTGCGTTTAAATCTAGATGCAAATATTATTGTTTGGATTAGTTTTAGCTGATTATGTACTCGACGCCCACGATACAATGCAAATAGCTAACCGATGGCTTTAATTGAAAACTTTTATAGTTATATTTGCAGTGCTTTTTTCCTATGTAAAGCGGTTGAACGGTGCTCCATCCTCTTTTTCTCGACATTTTAAATTTTTCAAATCAATATTCGTACAATTTAATTTTTACTTTACTTTTCTTTTTATAAAATATTTTTAAATGTTATGATTTAAAAAAATATTTTTTTAAATCATGATAGTAATAAAGAGGGCTGTGGAGTTGGAGTCGTGAAAAATGAATGGTTCGATTTTTTTTTTGAAAAATATTTTTAATGATGTGTATTCAAACAAAAAAGGCCAAAGTATTGATATTTCATACTTGGCTGACTAAAGATGATCTGATGGAATACATATATATAAGTTTAAATGATTTATTTTTTTTATTTCCTCGGAGTCGGAGTCGTAAATTATTTCTAAGCTGGAGTCGGAGTCGTCTTTTTTACGACTCTACAGCCCTGGTAGTCACAGTAAAAAAAGTATTATCAAAAGTAAGATTAGCCCTACAAAATCGATTTTTGCTCGAAGGCGTTGATATTTGTGATATACATACATATATCCTTCCCAACTTTTCAATCTTAAATCAACAGGACAAAGTGAGAGCGATTAGTTCACCACTAGTCCTGTACCAGCCATATCTTTCTATCCTTACTCTCTTTAAAATGGGGGACTAACTAACAGTTCTCGTAAAAAAAACTCTGAGATACCTCAATTAGGAAGCTTTATCGGTCACATTGTGAACGGACTTATATTATTCCTTTTTTTAATTATTAAAAACAATATATAAGCTACCTACTTTACACTGAAAATTATCGACGCACATTTAAAAAATACTAGTTTCTCAAATAATTCAATGAATTTGATATTATACCCAACTATTATTAGCTTTTAATTCGATCTATTATTAGAGTTTTATCTTGAAATTTACCTTGTAACAAATTACTTCAATATCTGACCCTTAACTTCCAAAGGCCACTGACGAACTTTAACAGCGGTAATAATATAAATCGATAACCGTAGGCTGGCGTTGCCCTCTATATTCTGCGATAGCCTTCGATAATACAATATAGGCTGCAGAGGATCGCGATCACGCTGATCCCTTACTCCCAGGCGAATCCAATACTGGACCCAGAGCACCAGAGAATATTCAATTAATCCCAAATCGAATTATAGCCCGCCTATGAACAGGGTGATTCGGATTTTTGGTACAATATTTTCTTACTTGATTTTTCCGATTTACATATATGACTCACCATTAGGAAGCCCTAATGGTGAGTAATACAAAAACCGGTTTTATCCGGATTTCGAAGTTTTACAAAAAATGGATAATTAAATTAAAATAGCGAAAAAAAAACATTTTTATTTTGCTTATTTATATACATAATAATATACAACAAGAAATTATTTGGTGTTACTCTTCCGAAAATATGATTTAAGAAAACACAAAGCGTTCACTGATCGATCGATTACTTAATGATGGTTTAATTTTTTTACCAAAATTTCCTCATATCTAAAACACCCTTTTGCTGGGTAATGATGTGGGGCATATGGTCTTTAAGCCATCAAATAAGAGATTTGAGATATTTGTAGCCTCGTGTATGGAAAATCCGTATATGGAATGTTTCTTGTTGTGGTTCCTCAAGAAATTTGTTTATTGATTCCTCCATGGTTTTTTTAAGAGTTGTGGGTACAACCGGTCACGAAGTTGAAAAAAACCGCTTTTCGAATGTCGTGAATTCAGCCAAAACACCGGTTTTTAAAACCAGTTTTTGAAAACCGACAAGCCCTACTCTCCATCGTTTAACTTTATTTAGAATCTATTTGAATTCTTTGATTCATTTAGATTTCAAATTGTTGTTTCATCACGTACTTTCATTATAATATACATATCGACTATGGCAAAAAAAAATGACGTAACCCACACATAACAATTTTTACAGGTGCCACAAAAAACGTTTTTTAAAGATTTTAGGCCAAAGGTAAATTATGAAATATATGCACCCTTTAAATGCACGGAGACTTATAAACTCGTATTTAATTGACTAAAACTAATTTGAATTTTACACATTGTTGAAAAAACCTTTTTTCAAGTATTTTTTTCTGGTTGCAATTTTCACAGGTCCTTTTTTTATCAAACTCAAAAGCTAAATTTAGATACTTTTTTGGCATTTTCAGCTAACATCTTTTTAACAGAACGTGTATCAAGTTGTATACATTGTGATTAATGAAAAAAAATCTGTTTTGAAAAAAATGTGGGTTAAGCCTTTTTTCCTTTCCACTGTCGATATTATCATAGAGAATTCATTCGAAAATTTAAGTACCATTGGGCTACTGCCAAAAGTCAGTAAGTAACTAAGAAATCAGTTATGAAATTGTCTTAATAGTAAGGTTATTATTGTATTTAATGTTGTTTATTTATTTTCATAACGATATTTTGTTACGTAGTTAATATTTATTTGGCATCATAACATCGTCAGAACTGTTTTGATAAGAAAAAACTTATATGACATACTTTTCGCGGAATTGAATACATTGCTATAGTGGAGTTCTTTTAAGTTAATGTCAATTCATTCAATAGGTAGGTGATGTAAACTTAGTTGGTTCCACAAAATTAATCATTGACACAAAATTACATTGTAAATAATAAATCAATTTACAGAAATTTCCTCTTATGGGAAAAACAATAGCGCGCAAACATTGGTGCTAAATTGCAAAAATATTGTATTCTAACCGCATACTGTTCATAATAATTATAATTAAATCAGTCAGCAGGCATTCCAGGTGACGTAGGCAGCCTCCAGGAGGTCCAACGCAGCGCCATGTCGATAGAACAACCCTACTTTCAATTTCCACCGTATTTCCGGCGACCGTCGCGCCGATGTCGCCGGTGGTGAAATTTTGAAATATGACGAACAAACAGTGGTGTCCACAATACTTAAACAGGATTTAAAATCAATAAAACATTTAAACATCATTATCCTACTACTTATTCTGCAGTGTCTGCTATTCAAAGAAGAAATGGAACTATTTGCCTGACCAAGGTTATGTATCCTTCATTTTGAGATTAGTTTGCGTTGACTACGAAGAATAATATTTACGATGGTGATTCTATACGGCGCAACCTTTTTTTTATTTTTATGTCGTATACTTATCATCTACTGCAGCGATGAGCAACACGCGGCCCATGGGCTCCATAATTGTGGCACGCCAGCTTGTCACTAAAATTTAAAAATATTAAAAAAATATAGTATTTTTTTAGAGATGTAAATGAAAAATTAAAAATATCTCTTTTTCAACATAAATTTATACCTTTTCCACATTTATTTTCGAGTAGTTGACGGGGCGGTATGGTCTGTACGCATTATTGAATTTAATATTTTGCCCCGCTGCAAAACAAGGTTGTTTATCACTGAATTGACTGATACAACTAAATTTGTGTTCAGTACATTGCAATAAACTGTAAGTTTTTGAAAGTTGTGGAGTTCTCTAATTACAATTTATGGCATAATGAAGTGTTCACTTCGCTACCGAGTTTCAAACGTATTTTAACAGAAGAGTAACATTTTAAAAAATGTACTTTTACGAATGAGATTTTTCTTTTTTTCTATATTTTTTTATTATTATTGTAATCAATTATATACAACAACAAAAATCTGCTACAATTAAAAACACTATCAATAGATTTAAGTGAGACAGATTTATACTTGTATTTATTCGTTACCATTAGGAATACTGTTTTTTTTTTAATTCGATAAACTTGTTTTTTCTTTCTGTATCACACCGAAGATGTTATCTTCTCAATGATACAGTTAAGATACATTTTTGTAACAAATTGAGGTTTACATAATATCTGTATTGCAATTTTTATATACCACTGATTAAAAAAAAATCTTTACTTTATTATGATTATCCTCCAAAATATACGCCACTTTAAAAGATGGCTGCTACAAGCACGTAGAATAAGTATAGAGGTACGCACCTAATTGAAAATAAATCGAATGATTCGCTTTCGAAGATTTTCAATTTTGCAAGAGCGCGTTATCAATTTTGATACAATGCGGAAATTAACCGAGTTATGATTCCAAGTACGTCATCGCAATAAGGACGTAACAATTAGACATTATTATTTTCTTTCTATTTTCATTAGATTAAATCATTACGTATTTTATAGGCTAAATAGTTTTGAAGTCAAGGTGATATTGGTATATGGTCGACCTAACATTTACAAGTATTCAACTAAACATATGCGCTTGAAGTTCAAGTTTATTTTTCAAAATCGATTTCCAAATTCTGTCGAGAATCAGTCGAAATCTTCAAACATTAAACATACTACATTATTGTCATTTTTTTTAATCGGCAATACTTATATATAAAAAAAGAAATATAGATTTATTAGTTTAACATTATTGTACACGGTGCTACTGAATTGATAAGTGATGGATTAATAATCAATATACTAAAACATAATGAATTCATCACACTGCTATGAATCTTTTCGCCAAACCTTATTTATTTTTTAAGCTAAAAAAATGAAGGCAATTAATAATTTAAGAATATGAATGATAATTGGAATTAATTGGTTGTAATTAATTACAACAATTTTAATTGAATCGTTCAGCTTTGTGAAAGGCACAGGTATAGAACGGTGATTTTATTAACTATAATTAGTACAACATTTCTGTTAGTTCTGTAGTCTGACCATAGTGTGAATCCAAAAAAACTTTAATTAATATATTGTTTTACATTTAAATTTGTATTCTTTTCAATCCATATCCGCTACCATTGTAGAGCATGTGGCTCCTAATGGAGGTATTTATCTCAATAGAAGACTTTATACTAGAACTGTCTGTTGCTATATTACTAAGGGGACCAGCTTTTGAAAATGTCAAAAGAGGACACTTTGGTAAAAATGGATTTAAAAAAAATTGTTTAGTAACATTCTTTATTGATCATATCGCCGATTTATTACAATGTTAATAATGTTACTTAACAACAAAAACAATTCAAAGCTTAAAAACCTTCCGAAAACTACTAAAATTTTACTTAGTTACTTGATGTAACTAACTCAACTCAACAATATTTATTGTTTCTTCGTATTTTTTTGGGTAAATCTACATTTTTCTTCAACAAGCGATTGCAATCGTGATTCATATTACATTTAAGTATAATCATTCCTGTCAATGTTTCAACCGTTTGTATGGATTTTTCATTTGTCCAGATATCATTGCAAATAAAAAATGTTCGCTCTACGTTGGCGTTTGTAACCGGCAAACATAATGCTTCAAAAGGAGGACAATTTTCCCCAGAGGAGGAGAAAAGAAGGACACAATTTTAGAGGAGGACAATGTTTTCAAAAGAAGGACAATCCTCCTCAAATAAGGACGTCTGGTCACCTTAATATTACTCAACTTCTATTTTTGAAGAGAGTAATAGGGTAAGAATGATAGGCTCAAGGCAGGGCTAATGATTTACTATTCGTTAAATCACAAACACCCTTGCATTCGAACAGGAATCGATTAAGAAAATGCTTTTCATAATGGGACTCAAACCTGTGAGATCCGTAATTTCGTAACCGCTGCGCCACGGACCTGACGATACGTATACTTAATTTAATCGAATAATTGTGTATACATTATGTTCCGACGATTTTAACCGAAGATATTTTCTAAATGTGCAAATCTTCCAGTATAAATTTTCAATTTATTTTCCACAGCTTAGAAATTCTTATCTTCCCGAGCAGTAACGACGTCGGTGGTAATTGCGAATCTCTCGCCGACAAATATTTTCGGCTGGCGACGACCGACGACCGACGGCGTCCCGCCTCGTGCGCTCCAGGCGCCGACCATCCGTACAAGTAAAATTTCCAAGTGCCACGGGAATACTCTATCCCAGTTGCACTTTTTTTCTTTTGCCATTTATATGTAAACGCAGCGCCACCGCTTAAATCGCCAACTGATCATTGTATTTGATTATTCAAAAATACTTTAAAACTAATATCAATAAACCAATGAATATACATAACTTTTTTTTTACTCGCAATTGAATGCCAAAATTGAAATATCGACAGTATTTTTACCTTAAATTCAATAGAATGTATTTGAGAAACACTAAACAAAAGAGTGTATCGATAAACAATTGTATTTAATATATTAAGACGTAAAATAGTAAATTATTGTTTGAGAAAAAGAAGGTATTTTTTTACCAATCGCGGAATATAATATTTTTTTTCGTCAACATATCTCATATCGGATATTGATTTCGGGTTATTATTGGTTCTCGCTAACATATTTGATTTCGTTATACTAACTTGGAAGTCTACATACTTCACACGAGTCGCAGTAAAAAATCGACGCGAAGAGAAATATATATATTCGTTGGTAGTTGTAAACCGTCCATCGTGATATTACATATATTATACTTTTGTAGATATTTTGTTTTGCGGTAGGAGGATGATGATACGACTTGTGAAGTAAGTATTATTCGTGCTAATTATAATCTTAAATTACTCATACATTCCGGATTCAAATGACAAAACCGAATGTAAGGACTGAAGAAGCACTTCATACAAATAAAAACATTGCATCGAACCAAGTTAGACAAAAACCTCATTCACGTACATGAAATTCTGGTAGAAATATCAGAAACTTTATTGATAATGAGAAAAATAAAACTTTGCTAATAAGCACATTATATAATATCATCTGACTTCATTTTCTTCATAATAAGATATGTTCTATAAAAATTAAAACAAGAACAAAAACAGTGAATTCCTGTCAAGTCATAAAATGATTTCAAAATATATAATTATTGTGATATCAAAATTATCCGAATTCATGTAAAAAATAAAAAGGTGTATGCATTAAAAATATCGTTTTATTACAATTCTGTAGAACTACTGAAAATAATAATAATTCATTTTGAACGGCTAAGTATGTCTCACGAAATAACTGAACGGAACAAATTTTCAATTTGACAATTTAGGCAAAAAAAAAACTAAATTCAATAAGTATTCGAAACGAGTGAATTCACAATCTATGAAAATACAATTTTGCTGAAAATCGTTTTAGATTATTTTAATGGAGATATTCCATAAATTGATTCCTAAAAAATCTTTCATTTAATTCCAACTTAATAAGAGTCGAACGAAATTCCTAATAATTTAATTTTTCAGCAATTGTACACCTTTTTCAATATATATTCATTTTGAGTATAATTCTCCTTTAAGCAGCATTACCAATACTTAAATATTATGTATGTACAACGCAACGATTGTTAGTCTAGTTTTAAAAAATGGCCTAACATATTATTTTAAAGTTGAGAAAATTAAATTACACTTTTTCAATAGATATACATACTGTAATATTTTGTTCTTGAATGTTGTTTTGAAAATATTAGACTAAAGATTTTGCTATTTTTACACAATGATTTTTTTTTTGAATCACGTTTTGTTCAATTCAATGACTTATTTTGAATTTATTATATTTTAATCGCTATTGATGAATATGGCTGTTTTCACCCATGTATCAGTTTATTTTTCATCTCTATAATAAAAGTTTAATTTAAAGGTTTATTAGGGAAAAATCTCATAAGGGAAAATTTTGACATGTCATGTTGAACTAATGTTTACACCATTAAGAAAATTTCCCAGAAATTTTGCTGAATAAATGGGAATCGTTTGGTGCCATTAGCAGCTTTCATCACAATAATAATTCAATTCACCAATAGATCCTCGTTTTTTCAGACGATAAATGATCTTCGTTTACAAATCATGCGGAACCCAAACAGAAATCTTAGACACCGTCTATGGACATGTCGAATAATGGTTAATTGCTGAAAATTAAGCAATTGCGATTTCTCGTCAAATTGGTCGAAGGTCTGCTTTCACCACATTCTTGAATCCTCTTCATTAAATTCAATTGAACCCCTAGTAATGAGTAGATTCCCAGAAGGAAATTTGTTGAACCAAAAAGAACACAGTTGCTTGTTAACCACAATTTTTTCCCATACAGAGCAGATTTTTTCAGTTGCAGTAGTCATGTAATGTAGTAAATTTATTTTATTCTCAACAATTGATACTTTTTGGTGATGGCTACACGTGTTCGACTGTAGAAATAAAGCTGAGTAAATCTAGTATCATGGTGTTTTTATAATTGTTGTAATAAAAAAAACTTCTTTATTCTGTGCATTACAATACAAAACATTGTTCTTACCAGTGGATGGGAACCTGCGGCCCTTTGGCTACTCTGATGCGGTCTTTTGACTTTATCAAAATATTATCTTTGATCAAAAAAATATAAGAAATCGTTTAGAAAAAGAACGTAGTCAACCCATTATATGTCCGACAGTCGACAAAAAAAAGAGAAGGGTGTCAACGTTTTCTTTACTGCGGCCTTATTTTGAATCAGATAAATGAATGTGGCCTTTAGAATTGAAAAGGCTCCCCACCCCTGGTATACACCTTAACCAGCAAGATTCTTACAACATACTGTTGGTGTAAACTAATTTGGTTGATGATTAGTTGAAGGTAATGACTTCGCAAAAAAATAGAACAAAGTTTCGCTCTCTCATATATCATCCTGAGGACTTGCCCATTCTACTTATAACTAAAGATAATATGTGTGTAAAACTTTTATTTGCCCTGTTGTAAAAAGATAAATATTTTTCAGGAACCAATGGTTGTTATCCGATGAGTATTGTGTAAAAAAGTATGAATTGTGCAGGCGCCGTATCATCCACTAAGTTTGCTCGAATGAATTCAATTTAAATTGAAATTGATATCGAAGATACTGTCGCCGAATTTAGCATAAATCACAATTCTCCATTCCCCTTATCGCATTTTCCTTATTCGATAAGAAAAGTGAGACGAATAAACGTCGAGCAACAGTTTTACGATGATCAAATCACATCATTGTCTCGGACAAGAATGGGTTTTTGGAAACTCCCGAATATGGAAATCAAAAGTAAATGATTATATTTATTATAAGTATTGCTTTACGCTGTTATTTAAATCAGAAAATACCATTATTCAACCTTCTTATCAATTATTTTAAAACGGAATATTAATTAATGAATATCTAACATCAAAAATTCAAACAATCCATTTACCAAGATTTTTTTAATAATTTCCTAACCCATCAACGAGTATTTGAACTCTTAGTGAATTAACAATTTTAATTTTAATCTAATTGAAATCAGTTGACCAATCGCTAATGTTCGTAAGAACAAAAGAAAAATGGGGTTAAGACTGAAGAGCGATTTAGCAGATAGATTACAACTAACAACGATTGAAAATACAATGCGTTAAAGTTATCATTCAAAAAATTGAACAATTTACCGCGCAAACAATCATAATTAAACTTGTGTAAACATTTATTTCACCGAAATTAGTTTTAATTTTAAATTTACAGTAGATTATAATTATTATGCATTAAGGTTTGGAATGTACACTTGTTCAGTAATCTTGCAACTGCGTCTTTTTAAGCAACATAAAAAAATAAAAAAACATCTACTCAAGTGAAAGCCGAAAACATATTGTTAACAAAATTCTCTCTGCCCGTAAAACGAAAATTATCTTTGAGGTACAAGAGATTTGCTTATGTAATGAGGATAATAATTGTCGGCATCTGTGGTCAAGTAATAAAAGCTTTGCATAATTCATCAGCTGATGTCTAGGTTTGTTTATATTTAAGCAAAGTCGATATAATATTTCCATTTTTTTTTAATTTGAACACTTTCAAATTCAGGAATGGGTGTTTTAAGCTGATGTCATTATGATGAAATTATTTATATTATTATTTAATAAGCACCCATAAATTATACTCCGGCTAATGAAGCTGTCAATGCAAATATATTGCAAACTAATAAATCTTGAAAAAAAAACAAAAGTGTTCTAAATATTCCATTTAATTCTATTTTTTAACCTTTAAATAAAAGTACTTACTCTGTTTCAATCAATATATTAATAGCCGATAAAATAAGTTTTCACTTTTCACTTTTTACTTTTCACAAATGTGTGCGTACTGATGTCCTCGAGCGTATTTGAAAATTAGTTTGATAAAATATATATACTACAAAAAATGGTTGTTAGCAAAGTTGAACATTATTCCAAATATTAAATAATTTACGAAATTTCTGCTCCTACGAAAAATGGTTGTTAGCAAATTTGAACATTATTCCAAAAATTCAATAATTTACGAAATTTCTGCTACTACGAAAAATGGTTGTTAGCAAACTTAAACATTTCAATTATTCTAAAAAATACATTATTTACAATTAAATAGTGCAGGGGTGTCGATATATGTCCCGTGATCTATTTCTTCTTCTACGAAATATATTTGTTTGCCAACTTAAATATTTCAATTATTCTAAAAAATATATTATTTCCAATTAAATAGTGCAGGGGTGTTGATATATGTCCCGAGATATATTTCTTCTTCTACGAAATATGTTTGTTAGCAAATTTAAACATTTCAATTATTCTAAAAATTACATTATTTACAATTAAAATACTGCAGGGGTGTCGATATTTGTCCCGTGATCTATTTCTTCTTCTACGAAATATATTTGTTAGCCAACTTAAATATTTCAATTATTCTAAAAAATATATTATTTCCAATTAAATACTGCAGGGGTGTTGATATATGTCCCGAAATCTATCTCTTCTTTTACGAAATATGTTTGTGAGCAAATTTAAACATTTCAATTAGTCTAAAAATAACATTATTTACAATTAAAATACTACAGGGGTGTCGATATATGTCCCGTAATCTATTTCTTCTTCTACGAAATATGTTTGTTAGCAAACTTAAACATTTCGATTATTATAAAAATTATATTATTTCCAATTAAATAGTGCAGGGGTGTTGATTTATGTCCCGAAATCTATTTCTTCTTCTACGAAATATGTTTGTTAGCAAACTTAAACATTTCAATTATTCTAAAAATTATATTATTTCCAATTAAATAGTGCAGGGGTGTTGATATATGTCCCGAGATCTATTTCTTCTTCTACGAAATATATTTGTTAGCAAACTTAAACATTTTAATTATTCTAAAAATTATATTATTTCCAATTAAATAGTGCAGGGGTGTTGATATATGTCCCGAAATCTATTTCTTCTTCTACGAAATATGTTTGTTAGAAAATTTAACATTTCAATTATTCTAAAAATTACATTATTTACAATTAAAATACTACAGGGGTGTCGATATATGTCCCGTAATCTATTTCTTCTTCTACGAAATGTGTTTGTTAGCAAACTTAAACATTTCGATTATTATAAAAATTATATTATTTCTAATTAAATAGTGCAGGGGTGTTGATATATGTCCCGAGATCTATTTCTTCTTCTACGAAATATGTTTGTTAGCAAACTTAAACATTTCGATTATTATAAAAATTATATTATTTCCAATTAAATAGTGCAGGGGTGTTGATATATGTTCCGTAATCTATTGCTTCTTCTACGAAATATATTTGTTAGCCAACTTAAATATTTCAATTATTCTAAAAATTATATTATTTCCAATTAAATACTGCAGGGGTGTTGATATATGTCCCGAAATCTATTTCTTCTTCTACGAAATATGTTTGTTAGAAAATTTAACATTTCAATTATTCTAAAAATTACATTATTTACAGTTAAAATACTACAGGGGTGTCGATATATGTCCCGTAATCTATTTCTTCTTCTACGAAATATGTTTGTTAGCAAACTTAAACATTTCGATTATTATAAAAATTATATTATTTCCAATTAAATAGTGCAGGGGTGTTGATATATGTCCCGAGATCTATTTCTTCTTCTACGAAATATGTTTGTTAGCAAACTTAAACATTTCGATTATTATAAAAATTATATTATTTCCAATTAAATAGTGCAGGGGTGTTGATTTATGTCCCGAAATCTATTTCTTCTTCTACGAAATATGTTTTTTAGCAAACTTAAACATTTCAATTATTCTAAAAATTATATTATTTCCAATTAAATAGTGCAGGGGTGTTGATATATGTCCCGAGATCTATTTCTTCTTCTACGAAATATATTTATTAGCAAACTTAAACATTTTAATTATTCTAAAAATTATATTATTTCCAATTAAATACTGCAGGGGTGTTGATATATGTCCCGAAATCTATTTCTTCTTCTACGAAATATGTTTGTTAGCAAATTTAAACATTTCAATTAGTCTAAAAATAACATTATTTACAATTAAAAAACTGCAGGGCTGTCGATATATGCGCCGAGGTCGATTTATGGTACTTTGAAAAATGATTGTTAGCAAACTTGAACATTATTCCAAATATTAAATAATTTACGAAATTTCTGCTCCTACGAAAAATGGTTGTTAGCAAACTTGAACATTATTCCAAATATTAAACAATTTACGAAATTTCTGCTCCTACGAAAAATGGTTGTTAGCAAACTTAAGCATAATTCCAAAAATTAAATAATTTACGAAATTTCGGCTACTACAAAAAATGATTGTTAGCAAACTTGAACATTATTCCAAATATTAAATAATTTACGAAATTTCTGCTCCTACGAAAAATGGTTGTTAGCAAACTTGAACATTATTCCAAATATTAAACAATTTACGACATTTCTGCTCCTACGAAAAATGGTTGTTAGCAAACTTAAGCATAATTCCAAAAATTAAATAATTTACGAAATTTCGGCTACTACAAAAAATGGTTGTTAGCAAACTTGAACATTATTCCAAAAATTAAATAATTTACGAAATTTCTGCTCCTACGAAAAATGGTTGTTAACAAACTTGAACATTATTCCAAATATTAAATAATTTACGAAATTTCTGCTAACTATAAAAATAAAATAAATAAAATAAAATAAAATAAATAAAATAAAATAAAATAAAATAAAATAAAATAAAATAAAATAAAATAAAATAAAATAAAATAAAATAAAATAAAATAAAATAAAATAAAATAAAATAAAATAAAATAAAATAAAATAAAATAAAATAAAATAAAATAAAATAAATTAAAATTAAATAAAATTAAATAAAATTAAATTAAATTAAATTAAATTAAATTAAATTAAATTAAATTAAATTAAATTAAATTAAATAAAAAAAATAAAATAAAATAAAATAAAATAAAATAAAATAAAATAAAATAAAATTAAATTAAATTAAATTAAATAAAATTAAATTAAATTAAATTAAATTAAATAATATAAAATTAAATAAAATTAAATAAAATAGAATAAAATTAAATAAAATTAAACACAATGCAACAAAAATCTCACGTTGCTGGGCAACGGGCTTACAGCTAGTCTTATATATTAATAGCCGATAAAATAAGTTTTCACTTTTCACTTTTTACTTTTCACAAATGTGTGCGTACTGATGTCCACTTCGGCCAATGATAGCGCTTTATTTTGAACACCACACTTTTTCGGCCAATTGGAATGGACGTCTTTTTATATTCAAAATTCAAATTTCCTGGCTTAGAACTAAAGCATCGTAATTATATTAAGAGAACTTTATTTGAAAGTTTGCATGGCTACGAAGTTTTTTAAATAATCAAATGTACTGATTCGATTTTTTGAAGCTATAATTATAGGGCTAGGAGGATTGCATGATTGTCACTGATTTCCCCTCCCCCTCCCCCTGAAGACGGTCCCCTTCCCCCCACCTCTCTTGCCCGCTATCGCCATCCGTTCATTTTTCTCTGACGTCTATTAGTGAATATTTGAAGTCATGACAAAACAATTAATTTTCGTACTGACCAAAAATATTCTGTCAAGCCGAGGATCGAACTCATGTCCCTTTTTCATTCTAATCGTTTGAACAAATATCCATTGTTCCACAAAGCGATTAAAATTAGTGAGGTGGAACGTCTATTTATTTCAAAAATTACAATGACATCTGTCGGTAAAGCATTGCACTAAACGAGTTTGAATAATTGAAAAATAGAATATGTCAAATACTTATGAGATATTTTTCTTTTTCTACGAAATATATTTGTTTGGATACTTGAAACATTAGCAGGGCTGTCGATATATGGTCCCAGAGTCTTCATTTTTTTCGAAATATATTTGTTTGCACACTTGAAACCTTAAATTTACAAAATACATTTGTTTCCATACTTGAAACATTTGAATTATTAAATAATCACTCGCTTTTATAAAATATATATACTACAATAAATGGTTGTTAGCAAACATGAACATTATTCCAAATATTAAATAATTTACGAAACTTCTGCTCCTACGAAAAATGGTTGTTAGCAAACATGAACATTATTCCAAAAATTAAATATAAACGAAATTTCGGCTACTACAAAAAATGGTTGTAAGCAAACTTGAACATTATTCCAAATATTAAATAATTTACGAAATTTCTGCTCCTACGAAAAATGGTTGTTAGCAAACTTGAAAATTATTCCAAAAATAAAATAATTTACGAAATTTCGGCTACTACGAAAAATGGTTGTTAGCAAACTTGAACATTATTCCAAATATTAAATAATTTACGAAATTTCTGCTCCTACGAAAAATGGTTGTAAGCAAACTTGAACATTATTCCAAATATTAAAAAATTTACGAAATTTCTGCTCCTACGAAAAATGGTTGTTAGCAAACTTAAACATTATTCCAAATATTAAATAATTTACGCAATTTCTGCTCCTACGAAAAATGGTTGTAAGCAAACTTGAACATTATTCCAAATATTAAAAAATTTACGAAATTTCTGCTCCTACGAAAAATGGTTGTTAGCAAACTTAAACATTATTCCAAAAATTAAATAGTTTACGAAATTTCGGCTACTACGAAAAATGATTGTTAGCAAACTTAAACATTATTTCAAATATTAAATATTTTACGAAATTTCGGCTACTACAAAAAATGGTTGTTAGCAAACTTGAACATTATTCTAAATATTAAATAATTTACGAAATTTCTGCTCCTACGAAAAATCGTTGTTAGCAAACTTGACATTATTCCAAAAAATAAAATAAAATAAAATAAAATAAAATACCATAAAATAAAATTAAATTAAATACTTTGCAACAAAAATCTCACGTTGCTGGGCAACGGGCTTACAGCTAGTATACTTTAATACATATCTTACTAAGCAATCTGAAATAAAGTAATTCCAATTTTATATAACCAGACAGTTTGAAGTCCTTGCTAGCTACCGCAAAATCTATCTCTGCCCACCTTCGTCCACCTCCCCTATGAGTTCGTCCTTTGCATAATTTGTCAGAAAAGGAAGTGCCGCATTCTAACAATGCGATTCTTTTAATAATACATCCGAAATATAGTTTTAAAAAAAAATAACTTGGTGGAATCAGAAAACTTGCATGTGATATTTACCAATTTTTATAAATGTGACAAAATATTTGTATTTTTACGGGAAATGAATAGACATATTCTCAGCTCAGTCGACTCGACAAAGTGTTGCTTTATCGAGGAAAATGGAAATTGTTTTAAATTAAAAATACAAATAGTGATAATAGATATTCAAAAGCATAACCAGTCTTTTTGACTTATAACATATGTACATGCTATTGACTACCTATTACAAAAATGACCCATGAAGAAAACAAAAAGTGTTTTGGTTCATGTATATTATTTAATATCATCGTTAAACTGGCAGAAGTCGTTAAGTTAATTCACCTTGTTATAAGATAATCGTAATTTTCGATAATAATGAAACATTGACATCACTATTTATGGCACCTAAATGTATATGTCTTTACCATGTATATATGATACACAACTACATTAAAATTATTTTAAACAAACTGATTGCTTGTCTAGGAGCGAAGATCAAGCAGTTGTTATATTTTCTTGTTATTAGAAACGACCTAAATACAATAGGGTAAAAATAGCAACGTATTTAGTTCTACAGTTTTTTTACATTTATTAGTTGATAGCTATTTCGGCTTTCGACATCGTCTAGTTCTGACACTTTTTACAGAATTTCTGACTTTTAACAGAATAGTTCTGACAATGGCGAAAGCCGAAATAGCTATCAATATGTATATATAAAAAAAAACTGTAGAACTAAATACGTTGCTATTTTAACCCTATTATAATGGAGTTCTACCAAGTCAATAAATATCTAAATATAGTTATATCTGTGTGTTTATTAGTATTTAAAATTTGAGTATACTGTAACTAAAATCAAAATCAAATGTTTTTTTTTATTATCATATAAATAATGTTATTATTCTTATTAAAGACATCCAATATTCTGAAATAACATGTTTAAAAAGTTCGATGCCCATTATTATTCTTGATCTTGATTGTGGGAACGTCACTGGCCAAAGGTAAGTGAGGAGCAGATCCTCTTTTTGACTAAAAATGCTTACGGGACGAAAATAAACGGTAGAGCCTGCAAATTGCGACGCCGGGGCTGCTTTCTCAGGTAATGTGTTTTGTGATTTATTTCCAGTGTTGCTACAATTCGTCGGATGCACATTCTCTCCCCGCATCGGTGGGGGTGTATTGTTTGCAGTTGTGCTGCGCAATGCACAAATCTTGCGATCAACTAAACTTTCCCCTGCGAACATCCCTCGTGACCAGTAATCCTCGTGGCGAAACGAACGCTTTCGTGGGAAACACCATTACAAGTTCAAATATAATTTATTTTTCCGAATTTATGACAACATTAAGCTTTAGAATTGCCACGTAAACGAATTGAAGACGCGATTTATTCATATATTTCCAAGAACATTTCCATAGTTCAACGTCATGAAAAACAAATTCTAAAAATATGCATAAGTTTTCGGACATTCTTACGAATTTTACTTTTCTCAACTAAAAACAAAATCTACCAAACCTTTTTAAATAGAAAACAATATTGCATCAGTTGCAATTATAATTTTAATAGCAATAATTCATCTCACATATCTTTTTCATTGAAATAATAAAGAAGTCACCAAATACATGTATCGCAAAAATGACTGCTTACACTAAGGTTTGTTTTTAAGATAAATTTGAGACATTCGTCACCCAGTTTTTTCAGCTTAATAACCCAGTTTTAAATATTAAAATTAATATGAGGAGCAAACATTCAAAAAGTGTTTTGTCACAAATTTTGAAAAATGGCGTTTTATATCAATTCTGATAGCCCATAATAAAACCTATGAATAGAAATCAAAATTAGTGTTCAAAAAGGTTTTTTTTCATATTAAAATGAAATCATAAAGTTGACACATTCATACAAATAGTCACTTTTGCAACACTTAAATCATCATTTTCCAAGCTTTGTATTTGTGTGACAAAACACTTTTTGAATGTTTGCTCCTCATATATGTTTCCTACACGAAATAAAAAATGTAACAGCAATATATTCAAGAATGAATGTTCCAGTTCCAATTGAAAATACAATAACGCCGAATTGCCGTTATATATTATTATATATTTCTCAATTTATAACACTGAAGTGCGGAGGCGAAAATATTACACATATTTAAAAATTTAATGCCACACTGTTGCTCTTTCACAGAGATATTTTTGCTTCGAAGATTATTTGAAAACACAATTGTTGCGTATTGCTAAATCATGCCGAGCTCAACAATTTAATACCTGAAGCAGTATGGCATTAAATTTGTCCGACGAACTTATACCGCAAATAGCAAATATACTGAGACTTGCCCATTATGGGTAGGTACTAACACCGTACCCACCTAAATAGTTCATCGCAAAATACAAAAGGATGTCAATAGAACAGAACAATAAGTCGTGTGTTTTTTAAACCGGCTATTACAATATTACAATCAAATATCATTTACGAATATTACTATCCTATAATATTCACTGTGAGGCTCACTCGGTCATCCGTCAAACTGATTCGAGGAATCACTTTGGTTGGTGTCTTACACTTGGCTGTAGGGCCTTATGGATTACTCCAATTGCCCTTTCGTCTGATGTTGGGGTTTCCCCTCTTTTTAGTGTTGGTTCCTGTCTCTTTTTATTTTTTATATATTTTTTTTTATTTTATTTTAGTGGGTTATGTGCATTATATACGGAATATTAAAATTTTCATGACACGTGACAATACTAACGTGCATGAATACAGTTGAAATTGTAGACAACTTAAAAGCAGTTTTTACTATCTCCCCACTCGGATAGTATGACCATTACACGATGCCTCGCCAGTGTCCTTGCTTTCTTTAGGTCATCCTAGCGTCCCGTAGCCTCCGCTGAGTACATCCTGTGGATAGTCACCATTCATCACGGGCATCTATGGCGACTGAACAAATACGTCATAATATAAAATCTTCAATACACCATGGAAAGCTTATTATTATATAATCAACATGATTTGATAGAAATCGAATGAGTTGTACTTAATTTAAAAAATGTATAATATATTCCAATTAGGGATTAAAATACCGGTATTACTGAAACCGAGATCCCGGTATTCGTAGTGATTTTTTCAATACTGAAACTCGGTTTTTAAAATACGAAAATACCGTTTTTTCGGTTTTGAAAATGAACCAAAACCGAATTACAAATGTTTTTTTTTTCAAGATGAATAGAAGTAATGTAAATTCGCCAAGAGCTGTATCAATATTGACAAGTTGCAGAATTAATAGACCTGATGTATTATTATTCCAAGAAGCCACAATTTATTTATGAAAAACACCCGTTTATAATTACGATGTATTTTTAAATGACGGTATTTTGTATAAAATTTCGTAATGCTGAAATACCTATTTTGTTTTATTTGCCGGGTATTACGATCCATATTGGCCGTATAATTTGATTTGCTTAATAATATTTAATATATACTGAAATATCGGCATTTATATATTCGTCCGGTTTTGCAAAATCTCTTAATTCTCAAACTCCAACGACGCAAAAAAAAACTCCCAGTTAAACTGTTTGATCTTATGATATATTTTCTTTATTTTATCAAAGTCCAATCAATTTTATGGTAACACATATATTATCAATGTTTTCTTTTATCTGCTTTGAAATTCTTACTCGATTAACGAAACTATTCCTGAATATATTATACAGCAGAAGACTAAATATTCAAAACTACATGCTGTTATATCATTATAGCATTGACAGTTTCACCAGTCACATTAATATTATCGTATTGATATATACCGTACTGAAAATATTCATCTAAATCTAATTTTCAATTTATATATGTTGGTATCTATTCTCTTAAGTTCTTCGTAACAAAATCTAAGTATGTATGTAACTAAAGATGCATATATTGAAGAACACGATCGAATCGAATACAAACCATTTTTTTCCAACTGCGCCAATATGCGTTTCAATTCGATTAAGTTTATATAACATGTAAAATATCAAGCGTAGCCATTCAATACTTTTGTATTTTTTCCTTTTACCGCAAATGTAATCTTACGTTCTTGCATGTATGTATTACATATCTGTAAAGTAAAATAATTAATAATGTTCTTAAATTGGTGTCCACGTATAGGAGAGCCATTTTTTACAACGAGGTCATTAAGCAACACGCAGTTTCCCAAGGAAATATTCAATCAATGTCTTGATTATTAAATAAAATGTAAACAATGTTTGAGAATGAAAGAACAATTCTCATCCGGAGATTTCGAGAGAGTGAGAGGTCTTCTCACGATTCTCGAATCGCATGCCTATTCTATCAACTTGGCAAATTATTATTTTACCAACATCGCATTAAGTTCTGTTCAATTAGAGTTCGGAAAACATTTGCCAACCTGTTGCCTCAATGTGACATTTAGGACTGATGTAAATCACTTGTTTTCAAAAATATTTAAAAGTGGTTTTATTATGTATTGCAATATTTTTTTCGCAAAACAAAAGATTATCCACATTCCATCCAAACATTTTCATCGAATATAAAAAAATGAGATAGTATAGATGACGACTCAAAAAAAAAAAGACGGTAGTCTACATATTTTGTCTAGAATTAGTTAGGCATGTCATCGTGTAGAGCTGACAATTCAGCATACACTGGTAATGTGCCCGTTTTTTCATAATTAAAATCTGTGTGTCTGTGAGAAAAGTGGCAGTTAACATTGTCCTGTATAGGGGATAGTAAGCACGACAGTTATTAAATGGATTTCACAAAACAATGTTAATTTTCTTAAAATAGAAATATATCGACGTGGAAAGGAAAAAGGACGTAACTCACAGTTTTTTCAAAACAGGTCTTTTCGATAATCACAATGTATCAAACTTGATACACGGTCTATCAAAATGATGCAAGCTACATATGCCGAATTAGTATCTAAATTTAGTTTTTAAGTTTGAAAAAGATGACCTTGTAAAAAGTTAAAACCAAGAAAAAATACTGAAATAATGGTTTTTCCTAGACAATTTCTTTAATTAATATTAGATTATATCAATTTAACACCAGTTTAGAAGTTTCCGTGAACATCAAGGTTGTGTATAATTCATAATTTGCATATGGCCCAAAATCATCAAACCACGTTTTTTGCGCCTCCTGTAAAATTTGATATCTGTGAGTTACGTCCTTTTTCCTTTCCACAGTCGATATGAATATTTAACAACCTTTTTTCAGTCTTTTTATAAAGAAGAAAACAAAGTTTTAATTGATTTGCCAAGATTTTATGATTATGAAAAATGCCACTTTTTTCCCCAAGCTCTCAGATATTTACTAATATCTACTAATATCTGAGAGCGTCGACTATCAAACAACAATTCATTCAAATCAATGCTTTCGAACATTCAAAAAGCTAATAATATCCAATGTAGAGTATAAAAATGTATACATAAATAAAATTACATATTCTGTTTTCATACACTTTCCTTACACATCATGAGATAGAAAGATATATTTTTTTGGAACGTTGGGTAAAATGATCATAACACTGTACAGAAATATATTTTTTTGTAAAGAAAAATTGGTTCGTTTTCAATTATTTAATCTTTTTTGTAACTATATTTGTATTTTATTAAACAAATACACAATACGATTTATTTGTTACGACATTGAAAAGATTGCATTTCTTGAAATTATGGCCGTGCACGACTTTTAGTGTTTTGATTAAAGTATGGCAACCAATCTTAAAAATATTTTTTTATTTTCAATAATATGTACCCTTATTTGGCATCGTCTTGGATTTCACGCTTCACAATTTCAACACTTATCCAAATATTATTTATGCGTAGAATGACGTAGACAATAATTTATTATGTAGGTTTGCCATTTTTGCCATAAATCTCTCTTATTTTTCAAACAATATGTTGTAAGCACATTTCGCATTATACCTATGTGCTAAATATTAAATTTCACTTGGTATTTATTAAAAATGATAGCTCAATATTTTCAAACTATTTACACTGTAGGTGGTAACATTTTATTTCCTTATTGAGTGTTTTATTATTTTCCGCAGTATGAAATATCGATATGTATCCCCAGCTAATATGATCGTTAATCACTACCTTTTAAGTCATTTCCGCAATTCTTATGCCGTCTTCGTTTTGTAAAAAATACTATTTTGAACATTTGTGTGTCAATCACTATTTATATTATATATGTCTAAGAAAGACTAAACAGAGTATATATAAACATATATTAAGATATCGAGTAAAGTAGCTGACATGGAATTTTATTATTACAAAATTTGAATCGTTCAAATTTTTTAAACTTCCAGAAGCTTATTGTGCATATTGATGGCTAAATCTGATTGATAAAAAAATATATATAATCTGATAATGCCCGCGTCAGTATTTTTATGTATATTTTAGTCTTGTCTCATTGTACGCACTTTATCCTCGTTTATGTACATATGTGTTTAGTCTCAACAATTAAGTGATTCACAAGACTTCTCACGTCTCATTTGCCGATCAATAAACTCAATTTAAATATGTGTCAAATAAGGAAGGAAAACATTGTCATAAATGCATTCCAAACTTTAACAATTACGTGATTCTCATCGATATTGGAAATAAGTCTGTGAGAAAGACCTTGTCTCGCAGTCAATTTAAAATAGCTGATGAATATAAATAATTCAATGTTTTTGCATGGCATACATTTGCAACACTACAACTGCCAAGATGTAAGTAAATACATATTCATGAATACTGACGGAGAAAAACTTCAAACATACAATCAGTGAATCTTACAAATTATTTTTTTATTGGAGCCTAAAATAAAAATAAAATTTAGTATTAATTGGGGACAGAAAAAACTCTGAAAGTAAAAATATTCTCATATTAAAAATATAATAGAATATAGCTGCATAATATGTTATTACAATTGAATCAAGAAATACAAATATTTTAATTTATAAAATATTCATATGAAAAAAGGTATCTCGGCTAGAATGACCACTAAAATTTTATCATGAAAATCTTCTCATGAAATTCTAGTGGAACACAAAGATAATATGATTTAATCTATATTTTTTTTACAATTTATGTATCATTTTATATTATTTTTCGTGTTTATCGATTTATGAATTTCTGTTCAAATGCATGGATGTATGTGATGTCTTGAATTCCCCCCTCTCACCTTTCCTATCCTATGAACGGGGCGTATCGACAGCGATTAGCTTACCACTAATCCTGTCCTAACCCTATCCTTCTATCCCTACTCTCTGTGAAAAAAGAGAGATTGAGCAACTGAGTAACAAGCAGTTCTCGTAGAAATCACTTCTGTTGAGATAAACTCCATTAGGAGTCCATATGCTCCACATTGGGAGCGGACATGGTTAAAAAAAAAATGTAGATGTGTCAATCGTTATGGTTTGCAGCACTCTACAGTAATAGGCCGTCTTTCGTTTTGATCGATGATTTGAATCAATGATTTGAATTCTTAAATTATTATACACACGAATTTATTTCATTTATCGCTCTTTGAAATACTTACCGAAATAGTACGTAGAAAAAACCAATGCTGACTTTTTCACAGTTATATCCATTTGTGTACAGTATTAGGGGATTGAAGAAGATAAAAATTAATCATTATATTAATAGATAATGTTAGTTGTAGGGATTCTGAAGTCTCGGGTTTTTCAAAGTCCCGGGACCCGATGAGTGATAAAGTTAAAGTCCCGGGACTTCCCCTTCAATAAAATTATAAATTTATTGAAATTAAATATTTGTATGTATGTATGTATTACATACACTCGGCGCCTTTTGAAAGTACGCATTAGTAAAAAATCGCGTTTTTTTAAAACAATGTTTAATAATTATTATTTTTCTTATGCAATGGATATATGAAATGCTTACGGTTCAGGAGTAAATTTATGACCTTAACTTCACAATACAGCTTTTAGACCTTTTTTTCCTATTAAGATATTTGTACTTTTGTATAATAGTGAAAAAACATTTGTAAATAAAACATCAGGTATGAACATTTAATTTCAATATTTTGTAATTTGCTTTTTCTGCAGTTATATTTTGTATACAGTTACGTTTTTATTGGGGCTCCCCTCTTATACCTGTTTTTAATCTATAAAAATTAGTAATTTTGAGGGTTTCTTAACCACAAGAATTGTTTTTTTTAAATAAAAATGAACAATTTATTAGCACATTTTAAATCACAGTCTCAATTCCCGGGACATTTTACAACAAAGTCCCGGGACGTCTTGACACAGAATCCTTAGTTAGTTGGATATATAGTAAGTGTGCTGTATCGCGCAACAGCAACAGCTAATTACAAATCACGTTGCCGGAAATCGTTATTTTTAGAAATAATCATTACATGATTACTCAATAACCCAGTTATCCCTTGTGGTTTTCCCCATATGAATCAGCTTCCAGTCATGATTTATTGATCTTTATGCCCAATTCTCAGTCTCACTGTGACTATGATTAGCAATAACACAGCTGTATAAAGTGAAGTCACATAATCCATATAGAGCAATAATACCGGACAGCTAGTCTTTTGTTTATATTTGCTAATTCAAACAAAAAAAGCAATTAGTTATTTAGACATAAGAACATATGTGAATAGCAAAGTTTTACTTATTTATTTTTTTCTTATTTTCTACTGAACAAGGATAAAAAAATCAACTCATTTATTCTGAGAATATCATAGCATAATATCAAGCAGGTGTTAGACAGATGAATAATGCAGCCCTGTTTTTTTGTAATAAAATATGTCCCTCAAATTATGGCCATACATCAATTTTTTATCAAAATTTTAAATAATATTTGGAACCCACAGAGGCGTGCAAATAATTCACTGAATATTTTGACAGTTTTTTATACAAACTAGGCGTTGTAATTCAAATACGATTTTTTCCGCTCTATACCCCCACATAACAGTTTTCAAATAACAAGGTGATAAATTGATAATTGTTGGTAGAATAATATTAATAATTTATAGGTGAAAAAATTACACGCAGTAGTGTAGGTTAAACATATGTTATATTTATCGTTTTTTTTAGCGAATTGAAAAACTAAATTTTTAATGTTTTCCTGTCATGTTATTGTAATATTTTGACATTCTTTGCATATATTATAAATCGATATAATAAAATAATATTATTTGATAAAACACCGAAATGACCTTATTTCAATTCTGCTTTAAGAAACTTTGACCTTTTAAAGGCATTGATTTCAGGGTCTCGTATGTTGGGCGCGTAGTTTTAAAAAATATGTTTTATAATAAACACCACTAATTAATTTATTATTAGGTCACTTATATAAGGATAAATATATATTATTTATGATCTGATTCTGTCTGACCAACATTAGTCAACTCGTTGAAAAAGATTGGAACAAATACATAAGTAAGTGTATATCTCTTTTTGACACACGCGCATATATAATGATATCGTTAATACATTATATTTCATGGCACAACAATATTTATTAGTAATTAATTAGATTAGACGGATAAGGATAACATCAAGTCATCAGTGAATTAATGATATAAATAAAAGTTACAAAAACACTTTTAAAAAATATAGTTTTCGTAGTTTCAGACAATAATGCTCGCGACATGATTGCGAATTTTTACATAACACTTGTTTCTAGCTTCCGCAAACATAACGTATCTACTCAATATTGAAGAAAATAATAACATTTTTCGATTGCTTATCCCAGTAGTGTTTTTTGAGATTGTACCCCTAAAAATGTGTACAATATTTCACGATTGAAGTATCGCTCACGCCTTTGACAAAAATATTATTCATGCCAACCCCTATCATTTGTTTACTAGATATATATAGGTTAAGGTGACACCATATACAGTGGCGGGACTACAATAGGGAGGCATCACTGAAAATTAAACCATTTATTAGTCATATTTTACGTATTTTTTGGAACAATTATTGTCGGCTAATAATTGTCAGGTTAATAATTATCGAAGAATAAAAATAACTTACCAAAAAACTCTAATTTGCACTGTAACCATTAAGCGCTTAAGCTTTTTCAACGATTAAATGATACGTAATATTATAACTGTGACAGTCTGAAACATAATACTCACCATATATTATAAGAATGTGGTAAAAAGATGGGCAGGAGAAGGTTAAAACCACTTAAGTTATTTCGACAGATGGTCAGAATTTTTAACCGTGTTGTCTTATGGCTAAAAACCGTAGTGTCATTCAGAGAACGAGTGGATTTCAATCCTTAATCGACTTCCAACCGAGTAGTAGGTAACTGCTTCTGAGACACACGTGATAATCATCTGGCAATACTTCATTGATACGGAATGCGCTCAATAAAAGCTTTAGAATTTTGACTGAGGTAGAAAGATATAAAAATTCAGCAAGTTAATAAACACTTGTCATTACCTATTATAGTAATACAGGGCATGTACCGATTAGAGATTCTGTTTCGAGACAACCCGAGAATAAATTCCCGGGAAATCAACGCTTTTTGCCAGTCTCGGTTCCCGGGACATGTGAATTAACCCTTGCTGTATTTTTAATAAAATTTGTACAAAGAAGATTTTTTTTTAATAAAAATATAGTTTTAGAAACTTTATAATTTGAGAACCTTTGTAGATTTCGGTTGGTAATAAAAAAAAAGGTAAGAAATCTTCCATTAATTTAATAACATAAAATATGACCAATCTACGTTCGTGAGACAGAGTCTAGTTTGCAATAATAATCACAAAATTACTGACTCGATGTTTTATTTTTTGAAAGAAAAGGTTTAATCGGCAAAATCAAAAAATCCGTTGAATGGTGTATAATTTAAATCAATGTAAATATTTACCATAAAAATTTGTCATCATTGTAATATTTTTAATTAATTATCTTGAGATTTGAGTTTCCGGTGTCTTCATACATGGAAATATTTGTAAACGGTCTTTTAGCCCTAGAACTTCTCCGGACATGACGAGTGTATAGTCTCGCGTCTCGGAGCATGAAAAAAGCCTAGACTTTAGTATCTCTAACGCCGAATGATTAAGCGAGACGACTTTGACAAGAGTCTTGAATATTATAGGCCTAGAATGAATATTTGTATATATAAACCGATGATAAACCATGTAATGCGCTATTAATGCCTTGCATGAAACAATATATCTTTCAAGATGTACGGATAACAGTTAATGTCGCTTCTGCGGTTGACATGTCAAAATATACTGCGTCAGACGCACTTTCAAAATGGTGGGTAGATGCTCAAGAGCTCAAGCTCAGTGCATTCAATATGTCAATATATTCGACAAGTTTATCTGTACCCCCTTCATCAAATTGATCACCATTATGCAAATACGTTCTATTCTGTCCCACTTTCAGAATCCTTTCCTCACACGCTGATACAGTGACGTGCCCGAATCCTTTCGCCGGGATTTTCTTTGAGTCAAAAGATTCTCATTGTTTTACCATATATCATTCACACTATTTGTGTGAGAATATGAAATACCAATTAACCATTTCAATGGAAAATATTTGAATATACATGGTAAGTCCACTTATTGACAGAGAAAAAATTAGAGGCAACCAATGATCGAATGATCGGAGCAACATTAATCTATATATGTATTAGTTATAATTGAAATACCAAGCTTTTTTTATGTGCGTGTAAGGTAGGTGATAAATTATTTATTTCTATTAAAATTCTCATTCTTTTGCTGTACAAATTGAATGGCTATCGTGTGGTATATTTTTGTTGCTCTCTTAACAAACGATTTTTTGCATTGAAATCAATGGACGACAGTTTTCAATCAGTAAATCGATTGAAATATTCTGTTCGTACTTGGTTCTTTTCAGTGGCGGTCGGTCAATGTGGCATTGGATTAATGTATCCCTTGTATATGCAGGGGCGGTTGTATTTCATGAAATAATATTCAAACGTAACATTTATACCATCCGTTCATTTTAAATTCTTCATGTATTTTTTGTCTCTAATTAATATTTTAGAAAAAAATATTTTATTTTATTTAAATTTTTGTTTTATTTTATTGAATTTAAGATGAGGGAATGGTAAAGATGTTATGTTTGAATATTATTTCATGAAATATATCCGCCTCTGCATATATAAGGTGTGCATTAATCCAATGCCACATTGACCGGCCGCCACTGGTTCTTTTAGTTAGTAGTTATTCTTAGATTGGTTAACTACGAGTTCTAGCCCATTTTTTATTTCTACTCATCTCTTCGAAAAAGAAGTTGGCCAATTTTTCGCTTTTTCGGTATCGCAAAAATAATAATATATTATGACAAAGTCAAACCGCGTTGTGAAAAATTTTCACAAACTTCTTAACACATCGCCGATACTTTGACTTTTTGACAACACACTACACAGTTTAGTTTTCACGTTAACCTTAAACTTGAGGCAGATAGCGTGTTATTCAATTTTTCATGAGTGAACTTTTTTATCCATATCCGCATCCAATGTGGAAGATATTGTCTCCTAATGGAGGTATCAACCGAAGTTTTTATACGATAACTGCTTGTTAGATAGACCCTCAACACTCTTCCAAGAGAGTTGTATGGAAAAAATGATAGGACAAGACAAGACTAGTGGTTAACTAATTACTTTCGCTACGTTATTTAAAGACTTGAAAGTGGTAGAGAATTTTGATATCACAATGTCTTCGAGCATAAATCTTTAAATCGAGTAAAAACATGCTGTTTATCCAGGAACTTGAACCCGTGAGATCCGCCACGTACCTGACATTAGTCTCTATTGAAAAGTTCACATAAACAGATCAAATCAGATTGCTTGCATCAAGTGTGGACCCTCAATAAATTGTTTTGAGCTGCCACTGTATAACATTTGATATTGCGAATAGAAGAATCAATGAGTTCGTATTTAATCTGTCAATCAGCTTCCGATGACGATCGGATAAAACGGAATAAGCTTTCAACTGAATAAACAAATAATAACAAAACCGGTTCAAGGCTATCGCGAAAAATATTTCACAACTGAAAATGAACAATATTGTGGTTTCTCTCTCTACCGAGAGACTATTATCTCAAATGTATTAATGGGCCCATTATAAAATAATACATTTTCGGTCCACAGCTTAGTTTAATATTCATATTCAATCTATGGCATGATAGAGCAAATTCTTTTGCATAATTTGAAACAGTATCATGAATGATATAGATAAAAATAATGATCTTAATCTAATGCCGTAATTTGTTTATAGTGGTACAAGTGAATTTATGTATGAATTAAACATTATGTAAGTGACAATATAAAAAAAAAGTAACTGCATATAGGTACACAGATCCGTAATTGACAATGAGATTCTGATAATCATGTAGTACAGGGGTTCTTAACTCTGAGTAAAAGTATGTTATAACAAAGAAAAATGATAATTGTTCACAATTAAGATCTTGATTTTGCACTACTAACATTAGGAATTAGTTATAGAAATACATTTTCAAAGATAGCGCTGATTTTGCTTTGTTATTTCTTAAGATATTTTCTTAATCTTCATTTAATTTTATTTCTACCTATTTTGTAAAATATAAATTTAAATACATATATAATTTAGGTACCAATGAATAATAATATAGTAAATTAGGTGATCGAATTAATCCAGACGGGAAAAATGCGGACGAGAAGTAGCAGGACAGAATACAACCGGACGGGAAAAAAGCGAACGAGAAAAAAAGCGAACACCGAAAAAAGCGTACACGGACAAAACCGTACGTGGAAAAAAACCGTACACGTATAAAATTGGACACGGAAAAAGGCGTACATCGGAAAAAATATTCATATTTAAAATACATCTTATCTTTTCATGAATTGTCCAACATGAAAAAATGTTAAAAATTTGGTTTTTAAATAATGTCAAAAAATAATCGTCAGAAACGTTCATTTGTTACGGTTCTGACCGTTGACGGTGGATTAGTTCTGTGAAATTTCAAATTTCCAAATTTCAATGTGTTGAGCTGTGGATAAATTGTTTTCAGACATTTATATACAGTTATTGTTAGATTACGAATAAAGAATATAAACTTTAAAACAAAATTAAAAATACTTAACGTCAAAATTAAAAATACTTGGCGCACACTAGCAAAGTCATTATCAAATTTGATTTTATTTTTAATTTCATAACTTTTTTGTGTTTAAATATTTGTATTTTCTCGATTTATGTCTTTCTTTCTGTATCGTATTTTTATTTTCAGTATAAAACCGTGAAATTTAAACTTTTTTTTTATTTGCATACTTTTATATTTCTAAGTTTGTTTACCCAAACGATTTTATATTTTCGAGTGCAACATTGCAAGAAAATGAAAACAATAATTATGAATAAGATACTAGCACGACAAATATTATAAATATTAAATAAGATTTGTTTAGTTGAATGGTTTTACACCTCTGTGTATAATATTGTAAAACATTAATTGTTGTATGGAATTGATATAAAAAAAATGGAACTATCTGATGTTTTTTTAGTTTTTTGTAGTAAAAGTGTATTTTCTTTTGACAAATCAAAGTAAGTCTAAATGTCATTATTATCAGAATAATCTAAGTCCTTTTCCTACTCTAATTTTTTAAATATGTTTTTTAGATCATTTTCACGCTGAAATATATAATCACTAAAGACCCATAAAGAGCAACCGCGAAATGTCGTAGTTTGCAAATTATTATTATTAGATATATTTCAGATATTGAATATCACCTTCAATTCATGTCTCACAACCTTTCAATATGTTATATTGAAATGATAGGCCATTGTTCGTCGGATAATATAAACCTAACTCAACACACACTTCTATATTCATAGAGCTTTATTGTTTCCTCTAATGAGTGCTTCAAATAACTACTCGAAACATTCCCTGCCATATTGAGCGCGTTATTTCTCCATTATATTTTTTTCAACTATCTATATAATCAATATACAGCAAACAATCACTGTCCTTGTCCACAATTCGTTGGTGTTTTATAGATTTTCCACGCCATACCTTATCAACTCATAACAATCTGGACGATATTATTTTTGGTGAACGGATTTTCCGTAAAAGATTCACCCAAACACGAATTATCCGTACAATTTTCCCAAACGTGTTTCTTCCGTACACAGAATTTGAGCATATAAATATTAATTAAATATATTATGTATATGTATATATCCAATTATATGTCAACATAAATATTTTAAACTATTTCCGTTTCAATGTAGGACTCAGTTTATAGTAAAAAGTAGACACATACCTAATAGTCTATTTTTTCATTTGCCGGTAAATTTGAATTAATAATATAATAATTGAAATTTGATAGAAAATTGGAAAGCCCTAATGGCATGGTATGTGATCCATCTTTACCATCTTTACTAGGGCTTATATAATAACCAACTTTTGAAAAAACCAGTTGTCGAATGTCAATATTGTTTAAGTGATGTTTTAAAAAATGGATAATTCAATTAAAATAGCGAGAAAAAGTTCAAGAGAAATGTTGTTTATTTATATACATAATACACAACAAGAAATTATTTGATGTTACTCTTACTAGAAAATATGATTTAAGAAAACACAAAGCGTCCACTGATCGTTTTGTAACAAAATTTCCTGATATCGAAAATACCCTTTCATTGGGTAATGATGTGGGGCATATGGTGTTTAAGCCATCAAATAAAAGACCCAAATTTTCTGTCCTTTTGTTTATAGACTCGTTTATGGAAAATTTGGCACAACCGATTACGAAGTTAAAAACCCGGTTTTCGAATGCCACAAATTTTCCCAAAGTGCCAAATGCCTCCAGCTTAACGCATGCATTTTGGCAGTGTTGCTTTACGGTTGCGATTCATGGCACATTACAAAATCACAGAGTTACCGTATACTGTGCTTTGAAAACATAATATTACTTCAATTCAATTCATTCTATTAAAAGAATATGCTTTACTTACCTGTTGATATGATTAGCGTAGTTATGACGCTGTCTTTTTTTAAATCCTAACGATTAGAATTCACTGATATTTCACATCTCCAAAGTATCATGTTTTTAATTTTATTTTTAATTTCTCAACACTAAATAAGTAAAATCTAAGCGGATGTTAATTGTTTTTTTTTTCTAATTTACTGTTTTACCTTAACAGCTTAACGACCGCGGACGCGTATTTGAGTCTTTGAAAAACAAAGGTTGCTGGCCGGCGGACTCATATATGCGTATAGGCGAAGTATCTGGAAGCTGATAAAATTAAAATTGGTTTATAAATTATAGTGAATTTAGTAAAATTACATTTTTTGCAAACTGCCCGGCCGCCAGGTGAAATTCTATAAAAAAAAACGTGCGGTCGTTAAGCTGTTTCTAAACAGCCTTTGGATTAATATTATATTTTGTTCAACTCATATAATATTTTATACATATCGACTGTGGAAAGCAAAAAGGATTTAACCTATAGTTTTTTCAAACCAGCATTTTTTAGATAATCACAATGTATCAAACTTGATACTCATTCTATCAATAGGATGTATGCTGCAAATCCCGAATTGGTATCTAAATTTAGCTTTTAAGTTTTAAAAAAGATGAGCTTGTGAATATTGAAACCAAGAAAAAAGACCCGTAAATTCGTCAATTCCCGACATATTCTGACCGTAAATTCCTGTTTCCGACCAAAGATTCTCTAGTCAATGTTTACTGCGGCCTTATGTTGAATCAGAAAAATGAATGCGGCCTTTAGAGAAGAAAAGGTTCCTAACCTCTGCTCTAGACAATTTATTTAATTAATATTAGATTATGTCAATTAAACACCAGTTTAGAAGTCTCCGCGCTCTTCCAGGTTGTGTATATTTCATAATTTGTCTATGGCCCAAAATCATCAAATACGTTTTTTGTGCCTCCTGTAAAATTTGATTAATATTAAATATTTTTTAAATTAAGCTGGCTTAAAAACAGTGTATAATTTTTGCTACGAGCAATGTACTAAAAACAGTCAGTTGACGTAATAAGCCTTGGCCACATTTTGTTTATAAAATTTAATTAATAAACTATACATAAACAATTAAATGTGCTACTTGTGAATATGCATACAATATCCCTGTTAAAACAGATAACAAAGTATTCATAAAGTTAGATAATCATTAAACATGCGTGCTGTTAAAATTTTAAAGAATTACTGAGCATAGCGATTCCATTGTTTAGTTTAGACTTCAGTGTCGAAGAACATATTACCCTTTAACTCTACATAATAGTTAGCAATCGATAAAATATAATTGGTCAAACGATTGTTTATAATATTAAACATTATATTATTCACCCAGTGGCGGATTACCCCATAAGCGCAAGAGGCGCGCGCTTGGGGCATTTAAATTTTAGGGGCCTCAAAAATAGCATAAATCATATAAATCCTTATATTTTAATTTCAGTTTTAAATATTCATTATTATTCTACGAAGAGTTTTGCAACACTTTTATGTTATTCGAAAAACAGGGCCTCCAAAATTTATTGCGCCTAGGGCCTCCAAAGTGCTTAATCCGCCACTGTATTCATTTATTATAATAGGGGTCGCAATAGCGGTATAACCAAAACCGGGTTCCCGGTATTAATGGTGTTTTGTTCAATATCGAAATACCGGTTTTAAAATGTAAAAATACCGGTACAGTGGAACCCCCAATTATACCGCTGGCTTAAAATAGTAGCCGCAAATCCCCCAATTGCACTATCGCATTCCATTGTCGTTGCTACGAGACGGTCATCTGTGCGGCGCATACAATCAAATGTTGGCTAGCGTATGTGTATTCAACACGTGCCAGGCTATACACGTTAAGCCGGGCGACTGTCTATGTGTTGGATTTTGGCGCGATTTGCATTTTATCACTTTATATTTCGTCCATATTTTTTTCCCTTAGTTTTGCATTTTTGCGGAAAAAACCAAATCCCTAATTTTGTATGAGATTCTCTCCCCCCATTACATTACCCCGAATTACACTGTCCCGACTTTAGTGTAAATGGGGGTTTAACTGTATTTCATTGTATAGAAATCATAACATATTTTTTAAAATCAATATTGACAGGTTCCAGAATATTTAACAATCTTTACTATTATTTTACACAGTATGCACACTGCATATTTTACACACATGTCGTGATTAAGATTTTCAGTGTTTGGAAAACTGCTTTTATTTCTTCTTTGTAGTATGTATGTTCATATAACAGTCATATACCTAGTGGTGGATTAATCACACGGAAGGCCCCAGGCACAATAAAATTTGGAGACCCTGTTTTTCGGATTACATAAAAACGTCAAAAAATTCCAAGTAAACTAGTAAAAATATATAAAATCTAAAAAAAAGTATATACGTCATATTATTTAAGCTATTTTTGAGGCCCCCGAGATTCGGAGGCCCTAAGCGCGCGCTTCATTTGCTTATGGGATAATCCGCCACTGCGATATACCAATTGTTTTTTTACGCCACTCGAATATATCTATACTTAATTGTATTTATTAGCATTAAAAAATGCCTTGTCGTTGAACGACAACTGTTCCTCATCTTATTTAAAATTGTGAAATATACTCAGCAAACTTTAATTTGTTATTTTAAATGAAAGAAATCTCAACGACTTGATATAATATTAATCGCAAAAAACTGTAATGTTTTTATATGTATTCCCAATCACACTGTCTATTACTTCCTATTCATGTTGTGTGGTCGAATTTCGTGTAGTTGAACTGATCAAATTCTTCACAAAAGCGTTCAACACATTTTCTCTGCAGCATCTACGTGATGCAATACATTTTCTTACAACATAAGCGGAACACATCATTCGTTTACAAGAAGCTTTTAAGATTCTAGCCAGTCTGCTAAAATAGTCCAGCTTCATCTTTTTTACCGTTTTACAGTAAATTTCAAAACGATAGATTTCTACTATAATTTTTAACTCATATATCCGCAATCATGTTGAACTTAGAATCTTTTATAAAGTCGTTAGCTTTCTCCAATTTTCTGGATAACAAAAGAAAAGTCTGTTTTCAATTTGTTGATTAGTGGGCAATTTTTACCGCTATTGATTCCATGATGATTATTTAGCACTCATGTTATTCGGTTAATTTTTGTTGAGGTAATTTGTATTAAAAACAATATCGACTAGTAAATGCAATCCTAAGCTCTCATCTGTTGTTCACGGTCCCGAAATACTCAATTTTAAAAACATGCAGTCCTTGATTTCATTTTTCTTAAAAATCTATGTTTTCTCATCTTGGCATTAATTAAAAATTTGAAATCAAACAAACTAAATGGGATTGCAGTACCTTGTTATTGATGACAAATGAGTATTCATATTCATGTGCTTTAGTTTTTATCGCCAGTATTTAAAAGAACATTTTCAATCTAATTCAATAATCACGAGTATATGATAATATTTGCTATTTCCTATTTTTTACATAGCATGTTTTACTTCTTCCTCTTTTGTAGTAAATCAATAGTACTATCATCAAAGATAAGTCAAAGTCACATTAATAAATAATATGCTGTGCATCAAATTTAAATAACAAATCATTAGTTGCCAGAGCAATATTCAAATAATCAAAAAGACTATCATTAAGATTCTGAATTTAGAATCTAGTATTTGCATTACTGATTTTAGACATTTGAACCTTGAACACTAAACACGGTTTAATGCATTTTTTCATTTGTCAATGATCAATGAGACAATGATTCTTTCCTGGGTCGTGAATAATTTCTTTAAGACACATTGACGTATCGAGTCTTTTGCCATATTCATGTATAAGCCTCGATTAATTGAAATATTTTTTGGTTGCGTAATCATTGCCTATTTAAAATGAGTTTTTGTGGAAATCGTGTAACATGAAACCTTGGAGGCAGAAATATATTTTCATTTTAAAAGTAGTAAAAATCTGACAAACATTTTTCATGTCGCTATGGTCAAAATAGTGTACGAAAACAACACTAATAGTTAAGAAAACCCGTTATTATTATGCCATGTACACACTGTGCAAAACAACTGGTGAGGCTGAAACTGAGTAACTGAAAAACTCTTCTCAAGACAGCATCTCTATGTTGCAGTAATGTATACTCTCGTCATCGAATAGATAATATGTTCTGCATACTTGAATCTACTAAATATATTGACCTAACCTCTGCTGATCACCCAAAATGTTCATATACGTAAGAAATATAAGTAATAAAATCATTAAAAACGTTTTAGTCAGTCGGCTTATATGTTTGTCACGCTTGAAAAACTTTGTGTGTTTTCGTTTTAGTAGAAAACGTCATATCATGTTAGTATCGAGGTAATCAATGCTTCTTACGTATTTTCAAAACATTGTTTTTAAATAACATCGTTACAATAATAACTGTTAAAAAACGTGCATTCATTTTCATGCGTGCGTGCATATTATTTGACAGTTATTATTTTTACGATGTCTAATTATAAAATTCACTCATAATTTATTAGTTTTCCTCGACACTGTGTTCTAAAAGAGAATATTTAATTGGCCTGATTTTCCACATGATAAAGCTTTAAAATAAAAGATTGTTGTTCAATTTTAATAACTCGCAGTACGACAAAATGTTTTTGCCATAACGGAGACGGTAATATTGTAATATGCATAGAAACAACTGTATTTCCAAATAAGGTGGATAGAATAACATATAAACCGCACACCAGTTTTCAACCATGATTCCAACGGCGAAAAAAACAATATTACCTGTGGCGGCAATGCGTCTGGCGCTGGTCCTGTGCATATACTTGAATAGACTCAAATAATATCGACTGTGGAAAAGGAAAAGAACGTAACCCACGGTTTTTTCAAACCAGCTTTTTTTCGATAATCACAATTTATCAATCTTGATACACGTTCTATCAAAAGGATGTAAGCTGCGAAAGCCGAATTAGTATATAAATTTAGCTTTTGAGTTAAAAAAAAGATGAGCTATTGAAAATTGAAACCAAGAGAAACGACAGAAAAAAAAGGTTTTTCCATGTCAATTTCTTAAATTAATATTAGATTATGTCAATTTAACACCACTTTAGAAGTTTCCGTGCACTTCAAGGTTGTGTATATTTCATAATTTGCAAATGGCCCAAAATTATCAAAACACGTTTTTGTGTCTCCTGTAAAATTTGCTATGCGTGGGCTACGTCCTTTTTCCTTTCCACAGTCGATATGTATATGGAATACTTGCGTTTCTTTTGTGGTATTGATAGAAATAGTTTTGTCAACAATACAAACCTCACCTTGAAAACTGATGTTTTTAATAAATTATTATAATACTATGTATTGAGTCTACAATTTGACATTGTTAATAATTAATGTTAACATAATTATATGCTAATAACAATACATTGCAGACTGTAGTTCAGACGATGAACCAAACAATCTGTTGGACAATGATTTCCCCGGGGCTAGTTGCAAGTAGGCAGACATCTTAAAATATTATTATGAGATTTGTTTCGTTGAATAATTTTGCTAATCATATTTATTTTGCTTACTTAGAATATCCTGCTGACCTCGCATAACTCATTCTTATAAGAATCTAAATATTTTTGATTGACGTGTTACCTTTTCTGTAGTATTTTTAACATGCTTGCAATATTATCGCCCAAACAGCCGTTCCGATTTATTAACAAAGGAATATCTTTGAAATCTTGAACTTATAATATAATATACATTTCATCAACGAGAATGTAGAGCAGCGGAAGACAAACTATTGATCGCGAAGTTTTTCGTAGCATATCGTTTATCATAGTATCTCACTAAAAAGGAATAAGTTTTTTTCCAAAACAATCCGAAATTAATAATAACTTAAATTGGGTTCTTCTTTAAATATTTATTGCATCATCATAACACAATCTACCAGTAAAAAAATATCTGGAAATGTGAGTCACATCAAAAGTCTTAATATTTATCCGAAAACAACTATTATGCGTCTAATAATTATGCGTTCTGTAATTTTTAGCAATTGTTGTGAACAGAGATTTAGTTGATGGGAATTCTTTAATTGTATTGTATGTGTAGTATTGAATTTAAAATAAATTAAAATTATTGCACAGTATTAACTGCTATTCCAAAATTTTATTTTTAATATCTCAATGTTGTTTTTGTTCAAATAAAAATAGTACCTATACAAAAGTAAGGATCTTTTATACTTACAGTGACATCTACCAAAAACTTGTTGATACTTATAGAAGGTTGGCCAGAAAACCAGTTAGGTACTTATTACTGCTAATGTTTAGTTGGAGTTTTTGTCGCGATTTGACGTAAATTTACTTACACCAAGAGCAGTGGAGTTGGAAAGAGTTGACTGCCCCCAATATGTCCTCTAATTTTTTTTTTATAAACCACTTTTTATAAACTATGAATGTCGAGTTTAAACAATACTCAAATGGGCTTAGTTACTGTTTATTTAATTTAATGCCAGGCACTTGGGATTTTTCCCTGCAGATGACGAATGATAAACACTAATCAATGATCTTTTTCTATGGTTGATTCTGTTTTATCACGTTTTTTTCAATCATATTCTGTTTATTTTTGCTCTGTTTTAATTAATTTCAAGTCATTTAAAAAACTCTAATCGCATGAATTGTATTCTAACCAGTACTGGATTGAGTCCACAAGGCGCTCTCTTGAGGCCTCAAAATAGCATTAATTTCATTAAACCCATGTTTTAAAAAACTGTTTGAGTTATTCGAAATCGAGGACCTTCAAATCTGATTGCGCCCAGGGCTTCCCAATGCATTACTGATTCTTACCATTCCTAACTGTTTTTATGGAGAATTTTAAGGTCTTCTAAATTTACCATTCTTGTCCAATGCTTGTAAAAATACAAAAAGTCTCTTTCTATATCTAAAATAATTTTCTTCCACAAACGAACAAGTCTAACTGGCTTTTTTGTACCATGATTAAATTACCAGATTTATCTTATCAGTATTGAATTTTTAGAATTGAATCAAGTAAAATTGTCATCTTCTCTACAGCCCTAGCAAGACAACTTTTTTTTACATTCCATTGTGAACGGCTTAGGCTCCAACTCCAAAAATTATTTGTTAATCTATAATAATTTAAATCAAAAGCTTGACAACCACTGGTGTCAAAATTAGCTACCCAGAATGTCACCAGAAACATTGAACAGCGGAATGAGCTGCTATCCAAAATCTATTTGAGGTCTCACTAGTATGGTACCAAATTATGTCTACTGACAAAGATTCAGAAAAGCTGTATCGTAAAAGCCTGATCATCAAGGATAGATACTATTGTTGGATATTAAGAGTGAGATGGTTTGATTTCCTGAGGAATTTTGAGGAATTGGAGATTTGGGAACGAACCAAGCAAAAAGAAAACATAGCGGTTGGTCGGTAACACAATTTTTTTAACACACCTGGTCTTAGTCAAATTCTCTACACAGGGATCAGATATGGTCCAAAAAGGAAAAAAAAGAAGTAGCCCATTTTTTATTTACAAATTCAAATTTATATTATTATATTTATACAATTGGGTGTTAAAAAGTATAAGACAAGACAGTTAACTAAAGTTAATAAACTGCTTGATATGTAGTCCATAGGGCAAAGGCGAGAACAGTCATTTGGATTGAAAATGAAATAGAGAAGATTCCGAATGCTGAGCTGCATGGCATTGCACCAGGATATGAGCGGCAAATATCAACGTGTGTAACCCAGCTTCCCCGATATGACGATAGTTTTCCTGACTTTATCGTAGAGCCATCCTCATCAACAACTCTTGTACACATGTAAGTCACATTTCGAACTGAAATTTATTTAAAAAAATATCTATAACGTTACAGTGTTTGAATAAATAAATATTTTGTTGATTGCATTATACAAGTCACTATGTTTTTCTAACACCTAACAAATAAAAATAAATGTTGAGACTATGATAAGGGTTTATCATACTGAAAAATATTAGATGACAGAAATTAATAAGTATTTTGTTATCTTCATCATATCGACTGAAAATTTAATTTATTTTTCTGAATATTTTTTCGAAATATAATTGTACCAGAACCAATTTATTTTTAATATAAAATAAAATTAAAAACTTTGTTATTCCACCGAATGTATCTCAATCTGTAGCACAACCAATAATAACAGAGTTATCAAATGCAATTTTATATTTTTATCATTATTATAGTAACATTAAAAAATAGGTATGTACCTTTTATCTGTCCAAATCATAAATAATATAGAATTATATGAATGAAGTGAAACGTGAAGCTACTCTTAATTATCCCATAAACTTGAGAACTCATTGCATTTTTGATAAATATCAAACTAGTATTATTTCTGCAGTACAGAAGTTTTTGGAAAGAATCTTTGAATGTGTCACATTAACAAAAAAATAACTTAGGTATTATTTCATATTTTGAATAAGTGGAATAATCTAAGTTATTTTATATTAAAATGAACTTCCACAAAGTTACCACCGAATCCATCGATAGTAATAAAATAAACAACTGATTATTTGACAAAAAAGTATTTTAGCATCAACACCACTTTATAGTCTCTTTAAAACATAGGTTTGCAAGTGCAATTCAGATTGAGAGACAGGAAGGAAAGAGCTATTTATCAAGCATTCATAAATAGTTTCATTAACAAAGATGAGAAAGAACTCTATTTATTTTGAATCTAATTAAATTCTTCTTTTATGCTTAGGTTGCTTTTTGAAAAATAAAATTCTCACCAACTCCACTGAAAATATATGTGTAAGCTACACAGACATCTCCATCTGTTAGCAAACATGATACTTGCGAATCATAATTTTTCCATAAATAATCGAGATCAGGAGGCGTTGAGTCATCTGAAATGAGTATTTGAAATTATCATCAACAGTGAAAAATTTGTTAACTCAATGACTTGAAACCAAAACAAAGGTAATAGAAAACTAATCAAAATCAATATTAATCAAGACTGTCTCTCATTTCCAAGTGTGCTTCTATGTGAAGTTGCTTCACTTTAATGCTAATTTTTTTCTTTCTGTTTTTCAAAAGTATGTTATGCATTTGGTCAAAAATCTATAACCATATCAAATTTCTTCTCTTTTTCAACCACATTAGCTCCCTGTGAAATATGCGACCACCAGGCAGTGCTTGCAAGATTTTTTGTCACCTGCCAATCGCTTGCAAGCACCCAACCCCCCATTTGTCATTCCAGTATTCTTCAGTTTCGATAAGTTCATCCTATGGATAGTACAAGACGTTCATCTAGGACACGGGTTCCCAACCTGGGGGTCGCCAACTTCTTTCGATTTTGGAATCGAGGATTTCAAATTCCCCGGTGAGCTAAAAAAAGGAGTTTCGGAGACAATCCGGGAGAAAGGTATAGCAAATCAAAGATTTCAAATTCCTCGGGGGGGTCGCCTAGTCAAATGGCTTTTGTAAAAAGGGGTCGCCACCTGAAAAAGGTTGTGAACCTATGATCTAGGACAAAGCAATTACACTAGATCTAAGAACAGACAAGCCAGGTTAAGGCTCTACAAAGACTTCAGCAGCCTGAGACTCAGCCAGTTCTGACCTGAACGTTGCCTGGTTTATTTCATAATTTCAGAGTTTCTTTGGATATCAAACCACCACTTTCCAATTTTCAACACAAACTTTTATTCACGAAGCTCAGCATACAATTTTTTTGAGCCTTCTTCAGGTGTCATATTTTTTTTACTGTATAGCAAGTGTTGAACAAATAGTATTCGGTTATAAATTATCCTCACACACGTTAATTGAAAATAATTCAAAATAAACTTACATGTCACAACAAGGGGTTCTCTGCATGGTACATTTTTGGACAATTTAGTAACATCATCGCATGTCGCATTCTGGAAGTTACTCGCATTCGAATAGTCAGGCCCAAGCCAGGTGAAATTAAAACAATAACGGCGGTTCGCATTTATTACCTGAGTACTCACCATTACTGAAAACAATAACATCGCCACATCAATAAATAACTTTTTTGACACATATAATTAAACACAAATACAACTGTTTAAATCTCAAGATAAAGCCTTGTCATCCTTCTACAATTGAAGCATTTTATAAAGTTATCATAAAATGCTTTGAGTTGACGATATGTAGGTAAAGGAAAAATTATGAAGCATTTAAATTAATGGATCATACAAAATTTAGATAATTAGAAACATTAATATAATTAGAAACTTTGAACATAATTAGAAACTTTGAAAACATTAGTATTTATAACTTTAGCAAATTTGAATCCTAAAACTATTTTTACAACTCATATGCCAAAATTTTATACTGTGAGTACAACAACAATTAGGTAAATTTATTATTTAACAAAAACTGTATTTATGCCAACTTACTTGCTCCCACAGTTAGGAGAATAACTGGTAAAATATAAACATTTCTGTTACTCATTTTGAACTATTTGCACAATGCTTTTTATACCATTACACAACTTCTTTATAATATTTTATGAAAATGAGTATATCAGTATTTATTGTGCGTCATATGTGTTGTATGTCACTTTTTGTTTCATATACTCACTTATCTATTACTGAAAAATGTCTTTATCCTAAGATTATTGATATGATATTTTGTTATCATTATTATCGATAATTTCAATTCAAGCATACCTTTGTATTAAAACTGATTGATGGTTATCTCTAATTCCTTTAAGATTATCGGCGAACCATTCCCCACTCCAAAAAAGAATTGATTTATTTAACTTCATCATCATCGGTCACATATTACCTATAATTACAGCTGACTCCTGCTTGACACAATTCAAGTTAAGCATATACCAGCACCAGTGGCGGATTAAGCACACGTGAGCCCTAAGGCCCAATCAAATTTGTTCATGTAAAATATTTAAAAATCTGAACAAAAAGTTTATGGGTTATAATATAGCCATTTTTTAGGGCCCTAAGATTCGGAGGCCTCATTCGCTTATAGAATAATTCGCCACTGACCAGCACCATCACTAAAAACTATATTTCTCTTCAATCACATATTATAATACATTATTAACATTTGCAAATCATTAGATACAAATCCTCATTGTTATTTATATTTTCTAAATATCAAGCTTTTTTAACATCTAGGAATACAGGAATATAAACGCTTAACGCTTTATTTGTTGCAGCTTAGTGTCATAGTCTTTCATAATTATTAAAGTTGATTTGCATTAAAAATGTGTTAAAAAGTAGTCAAACAAACTTTCAGCTTTTCTGAAAAATAAAGTGAAAATGGCTTGGCCGTGTTTGATACTGAACGCCTAAAATGTAAAGGTAGACCTCAGGCTAAAGTGGCACTGATTCATTTCCTCTAGATCATTTTTTAAATATTATTTCTAATAAGACAAGTTTCTATTCCTGTTAATTTCATAATAGAATTCATATTTTGCCACATACATCATTGAAGACAAGAGAAATATTCTTAAATGCATTATATTTATATTCCATGAACAGAAAGGTATTTAATCAAAACATGGCAGCTTATTGCAGAGAGAAAAATCAAGTAATTCAGTTATATGATCCAGCTCAGCCTACTAACATCCTAACTTGCCCCCCCCCCACAATAACCTGGCATGACTATTTTTCCTATTAGCTTTTTGTGCAACTTTACATGCCATTTTTTATATCATAAAACACTGGCTCGAAAATGCAATGTTATGTAAACAAAAGATGTGCAAAATGCCAAATGCCAAATGATAATAATATTATAATGACAAATTCAGAAATTGTACAAATCAGTCTAATATCAAAAAGCTTATATTTATTTAAAACTCGGTGTATTTGTGTATCTGTTTAAATGTTTACTCATTAAAAATAATTTATCTTCATTAATTTGATAAATAGTTATACAAAACACAAAGTATATGTAGCAGTGAAATTTATATTTATGTATTTGAAGAAACCAATGCTCAATTTATTGTACTAATTTATTTATTATATTAAAAGTCATGTCAGAATTAGTGATGGTCATTACTTAGTGCTTACGTGTAGAAAACAATATGTTTAAAATGTTCAAACGGATTAAAATTAAGATCTTGATACGCAATATCTATTTAATTAAATTTTTAAAGAATTACTTTGCCTTTTTCAACAATATACATCTTATTTGTAAGTCTTTATAAAAACATATTCTATAAAAAATATATAATATACAAATAAACAAATGAGGTGGTCGGGATCAGTGGTGTAGCAAGTGAGATGCGGCAGGGGTGGACCGATATTTTAGGGACGACATTTTCAAAAATACTAAAAATAGTATACGTGATTAAAGAACAAAATTAAAGGAAATATTGGGGGCGGCAAATTCAAAGACCACGCCGGGCGGCAGGACCCTTTCCAACACCACCGGTTGTGATCAAACACGCTTAATCCGGTTTTGAGAAAAAATGAGATATTGCTACAATATTTGAGTACTGATTCAAAAACACAAAAATTAATTTTTGACGTTGGTAAAAACTTCGAAGTGTTTATTCAATTAAGGGTCAAAACGTTACCTTATTATCAAAACTGTATAAGTTTTTATAAAAAAAGTGTGTTTTATTCTGGATTGGAAAAAGTGGATCTGTTAATTTTTTGTAAACCTGTACCCTTTTGTAAACTTGAACTTTTGGGCGTCCCGAAAGGTTTTTTTGGGACAACAGTACACAAGACTCAAAACCGGTGACAATCCCGATTAATTGGGACGTCTGACAACCCTAGGTTATGTACTTAATTTTATTTTAAATTACAGTTCATTGTATACAAATTGCGCATGGACAGGTTTGTAATAAGTGATTCGTTTCTTGCTTCGTTACAGCGGCCAATCTGTCGTGTATTTATTTAACAAGTACCAATTTATATATGTATTCAAAAAAATAGGTCGCTATCATACTATTCTGTTGATATATTAAGTATTATTATTATACAGTTATCAATGCTGTAAAAATTAGAAGATGTTGAAAGGGTAGATTCATATGTATGTTGTATTTAACGTAAGTGGAATAATATCAAACACCTTTTATTATTTCGAATGTTATCCCAAATAATCGAAGCTTATTTTAGTTTCTGCTATTTTCCTACTAATTGTCTTTGGAAAAAAATGAGTTTTGACAAGCGACTTTCCTGACGTGTCCAAAGTGGAACAGTTGTTTGCCGGCGTGGATAGTATTTAAAAACGCTTGGACTAATCGCATCCTTTAAAAATGCATACATTTTTAACTCGGGGCAATGGCATCTTGGCGTACACATTAAGTGTGTTAGCCTGCCTAACATTTTGTTGTTTTATATCCACTGTTTTTATCGATTACAGAACTGAAGCCACTATGAATATTGCTAAGGTAGTTGTGTAAGTGCTATTGCTTTAATTAACGTTGTGAAATTGTGATTACTCTCGAACTATTAATTGTTGCATTTAATTCTGCATATACATTGCATAATGATTGTTTACCAGAATAAATAGCCATAGGTATCGCTCAAACTGATCGACATGCTTTTGTCATTATCAACTTATGAATAATATTATTTTAATACTTACATCTTGACTCGTACCAGCCTTTATAATTTGTTGCTTATGTCTCTTTCTCTTACACGTAATACGCACGCATCTTAATTCCTTTTATGCTACTCTCTTCTCCAAGAAACCACTAATGCATATCATAATATGATGCACATAGAAACAATACCCTCAATGTAGCCTGGTACCATCATATCTACAAAAAACAGTTGCTAAAGATCCAATTCGAACCTAGGAAAAGCTACTGAAGCTTTTATCAAGTATTTTCATTCAAAAGTATAGAAATGTTTCTGTGCAGCATTTTCAGTGATACAAGATGAAAAGTTTAAAGTAGAGTATAGCATTATAAAGCTCTTAAAAAATAACTTTAAATCGTGGCGTTGTTTTTAGTTTAGTTTGTGAAGTTTATCGCCGTAATAATCCATGACGAGCTATACTCTACTTTTACCTAAGCTAAAAACAACGCCACGATTTAAAATTATTTTTTGAGAGCTTGATAATCGCGTTAAAACCACACATTATTACGAAGAACACTGATAAATTAAACGAAATATGTTTCAGTACATCGCCATAATGGATAACAATAACCGTAATATTGTGTGGTTTTAACGCAATTATCAAGCTCAAAAAATAATTTTAAATCGTGGCGTTGTTTATAGCTTAGTTTGTGAAGTTTTTCGCCGTAATAATCCATGACACGCTATACTTTACTTTTACTGATGAAAAACCACCACCTGCGAAGTATATGAACTCATAATATGAAATCACTCTGAATTTTCTTGAACATATCTATGAATAAAATTAAAGTTTAATACTGAGAAAACTACAGATCACATTTTGGTCTACTTATTTGTTTCTTCTAACTTTACCTATTTCGGCATGTTTGAAACAAATCACTAAATCTTAAACATGGACTGCAAAAGATTTGGTGAATCTACAATTGAAGAAAAATGATAATAAATATTATTGTTTGACGTACATGTATGGGACTGATACATATGGAAATATAAATGACATAGTTGCAGATCGAAGTGCTTAGTTTGAATATTGCCTGCCGGACGCAACTTAATTAATAATACCTTTAATTTCCAGAAAAAATGTTCCCGACTACGGTGCATCAAGAGAGAAAAATGACTTAGGGTTTTTGACTTTCGATTTGAAAACAGATTTAACTCATCTGTTTAATTGGAATGTGAAGCAGTTGTTCCTATATCTCACTGCTGAATACAGCACCCCTAGTAATGATCTCAATCAAGTCGTACTTTGGGACAAAATCATCTTGAGAGGAGAAAACGCATTGTTGGACTTCAAGAATATGAACACGAAATATTACTTCTGGGATGACGGAAACGGTCTCAAGTATGTTAAAGTTTTTTTAATTTCAATAATTTTATTTTAGTTTTATACCTACTCTCTATTTATGAAGTGTATAACTCTTAATTCCTCCTGGTCACATTGACTTCCCTTTGATACATCAAATCCTATTCATAGTACAATAAAACTTTGATACAACAGGCTAAGACTTTTGTTAAAGCTGAATGTTTAGTATATAATAGATATAAGAGACAGCCAGGATTAAAGGCATCCATACCTCTTAGACTCGACCAGCTCAACCAACACGTGCACTTTGCAAAGGGCAATATTATGTCCTAGCTATCTAGACCAACGTTCCCTCTAAGCTGCGCGCGTGCGCTGCCGCGCACTCATTCCGGATTGGCGCACACTGCAAGGCAGTTGTTCAATTAATATTTCATCGGTCCGCGCAGCTAACCTTTCAGCTTAGAGGGAACGTTGATCTAGACTCCAGCTTTAAATTAAAAACTGACTGAATTGATTTTAAATTATTTCTGTTATAACTTACATATCTGTATATCAGATCATTCTAGTCACTATAGTAATTCTAGTACATTTCACCAATCAATATGATGAATACTTTTTTTGAATTTTTCAACGTCTAAATTTGCTTGTCTCACATTTCACAGCCCTGATTTTCCAAAGTTTTCTGTAAGTTATTAAAACCTCCCCGTGGTAAGCCTTACCCAATTCTGAAAACGAATGTTTAGCTAATTGCTATATATAGTTAAGTGCTTAGCTTACAATCTTTTTTAGTATACCAAGATAATATGTTTATTTTCAAAGTGATTTACCCCAAGACATCTGATAAATTCTTTCAACTAAAATAAAATTTTATTTTGCATACTCAACTCGTAACTATTTTATGCCTGGCTTAAATATTAACAACTACTTTTTTTACAGGGGGCACAAGAATGTAACTTTGACATTATCGTGGAATATTGTACCAAATGCTGGTTTACTGCCGAGTGTCTTCGCTCTGGGACAGCATTCATTCAGTTTCCCTATGGAGTACACTCATTCTAGGGTTTAATTAAGTTTTGTGTTCGGAATGTATGCAATATTTTGTTTGTGAACTTATAATTTTGATGAACTCTTGTGATGTGAACTAAAATTATTTTGAAATACCTTGTACATCTCCAGATAAGCATAAATTATTAAAAATACTTGTTTTTATTTTATTTTTTGAATTTTCTACATTTTAGTCCTCCCTCTTATGAATAATATAAATGTAGTAAACATATCCTGACCGTTGAGTTTTCAGGCTGAAATAAAAACTTGAGTGCACTACCAATGTATTTATTAAACTTCTTTGACCACACTCGCTCCTTATGTGGAGGATATAGCCACCGCATAGGGAGCGAAGATTCCCTGTTTCCCACTGATTGCTTGGCTTCCTCCCATGATGTGCCAGAATCTCGTTCTGCTGAGTTCATCCTATGGATAGTATTTGGAGTAAATGAAATGAAAAAGACTATTTTGTATGCGACTACTCTGTACTAAAATCTGGGTCCTTGATTTAAACTGAAATAGCTAATAAAAAATATATCTGAGATGAATAATGCCACACATACATGTCGTTTGTGACATATGGAAATGAGCGATTGAAGAATCACTTGGGAATATGCAGAGAGAACTTTAAAAACTAGACTTTCAGAACACATGGCTGCCTTTTGATTAAAAAAGACACATCTACTTTTGCCAACCATTTGATTTCAGAGAGCCACGTGATTAAAATGTTGCAATCAAATACAGACATGCATATACATAATATACATTTTTTTTCCAGGAAATTTTAGAAATAAATAGAAGACAATTAAGTAGTTTACCAATTTTGAATGAGCAGGTAAATCTGCCAAATCCCCATTCTTATGCCCTATATGTAACTAAATATAATCATAAATTTTACTCCAGCAAACAAAAATAAATATAATTCTTGACATTACTCACCATTCAAATCTGTAATTCCCATGGGTTTATCAGTTTGACCAGCAATGGCTTTAAACTTAGTGAGTAAAAATTTATTTCTTATATAAACACGATACATTCATTAACTAAACGTCAGTTCAAGTTCATCCGTGCGCTTGAACGCCTGAAGATGCTGAAAGGCGAAACCTGGGTCGTTAGTGACAAAACTTGTGTGAATGTACATAATAATGATTCTAATTTAATATTGAAATTCCACCATGCACCTTCAGTCAAAATCTTATATTAAAAGTGTTTATTTAGTGTTCGTCTATACATATTTTTTTATAGTGAATTTAAAGGGTGATTCATTTAGAGGTACTTTTTCTTATTGGGATTTGATAATAGATAACACGTGAGTTGTGCCCAAGTGTTATTTTATTTTTGTTCAGCATTGTTTTACAATTCATAATGAAAAGACTTATGCCGGCACAGCGCCTACAAATTATTCAGCTGTATTACACAAATCAGCGTTCTGCGAGGAATGTTTTTCGCGCAACATTTTGTTTAGCGATGAGGCTCATTTCTGGCTTAATGGATATGTCAATAAACAAAATTGCCGTATTTGGTTTGAAGATCAACCCAAAGAGGTTCAAGAGCTGCCACTACTTCCACAAAAAACAACGGTTTGGTGTGGTTTATGGGCTGGTGGAATAATCGGTCCATATTTTTTTAAAAATGAGACTGGCCAGAACGTAACCGTGAATGGCGCCCGTTATCGTTCCATGACAACAGACATGATAAAGCCCATAATCTCCACGACACTTGGTTTCAACAAGGCGCTACTTGCCACACAGCCCGTGAAAGCATGGCTTTATTAAGAGAACATTTCGGTGAACAAATAATTTCACGCTTCGGACCAGTGAATTGGCCGTCTAGATCTTGCGATATAACACCTAGACTTTTTTCTTTGGGGCTACGTAAAGTCGAAAGTCTATATAATTAAACCGACTACGATTGAGGAATTGGAGGCCAACATTACTCGCATCATTACCCAAATACCAGTCGAAATGCTCGAACGCGTCATCCAAAATTGGAACTTTCGAATGGACCATGTTAGGCGTAGTTACGGCCAACATTTAAAAGAAATAATATTTAAAAAATAAATGTAGAAAATGGGTCTATTTATTATATTAAAGACTATGCAATATTTATTTTTTTACAAACGTTTTTTGTCTTATGAAAAAAGTACCTCTTAATGAATCACCTTTATTACTAGTACATTTTTTTTGTAAGACAAGTAAAACAAGAATTTAAAGAATAAAATTTGCCGAGTATTCTGTGTCCGGTTTCTATGGAAAAATAGGTGTGAAGAGTTTTCGTATGGAAAAATTCATTCACCGGTAAAATTAACTGAAATGAAAAAATGAATGAATAAGTATATTTCGACTCAACTTAATCTAGCTGTTTGCATTTTATGACATTGAGCCCGAATTCTGTTAATTGGACATGATGTAAAACATAAAACAAACAAGTTCTCATAAAAATTGCACACACGTTTGTTATCAGAGTGTACACCCAAGGTTTACTCAAACTTAGCGGATTCTGTGACATGAGCGGGGAACACTTCACAATATAACAATAGCAATAGTTAATAATTGTATTTGAGCACAAACTAAAGAATTGTATTCACAAATTTGTTATATTTCACTTAAGCGTCTGATACAGTAGTTGAAGTAATTGCTACCCAAAAGTTTCAGTTTACAGATTTAAAAAAATGCTATTCACACACTTGTCAATGTCGGTTGAAAATAACAACTTCTATAAAACAGTAACAAAAATTTCAAAATATAATATATTACAATAATAGAAGACCCGAAGATATGTCGACAATTGGGTGAAGGCTGTGTACATGGTTCAACTCAACTCAGACTCGATTGCCGGTTTTTTTTTTGTATACATAAAATGTTGTAATTCTGGTGCACCTTTATTAATAATTAGTGGGTAAGTTTACACAAATCTATTTCCATTTAATTGATTAAAACAAAATACTGTTTCCGTTTATTCTGCGGTTCTAATATAATTAAACAATTTTTCTTTTCTGTGATCTTCACAATTGAGAAGTTAAATTTAGTGTAAAATATTCTTTAATAACACTAAGCGTTTCAAGTATTTCTTAGACTGATTTTACATTATTATAATATTATATACATTGAGATACATTTTGAACTTTCGCTAAGGATAATAATCATTATTTGTTTTTATTATTAAAAGTTAATTTCACTTACGTTACTAAGGAAATTACAAAATCAAATTGCAGATATAGATATTTTTTTCAAGGTTCTCACCAACTTCTTAATCGTATAAAATTGAAAGCGAAACCTAACTGAGTCGAAAACGGCTAACGTAATACCACAATTTTGTCCATCTATTGTGACACAATTTGGAAACATGATCAGTTACAAAAATGAGTCTTTAACTAGTTAATTGTACAAGTAAGTCTACATTACGGCTATTTAGTATTTAAATCATTCAACAGAGAGCTTTGTTCACGGGTGAATAAATTTTATTACAAGTATCATTAACAAAAAGTAGATTTCGAAGAGAGTACTTCGGTTCAAAAAAAAGCCCGAGGCGATTGAAATCAATATTAAATTTCGGTCCTCGGCATATTCTATAAAGTTTATCACATGAGTTGGTAAAATATTAAAGCAGAACCGATACTGCCGCACGAATATAGCGCAATGTTAACAGGTATAATTAGAGGTTCTTAATATAGTATTCGTAATAGACAAAAAAACAGATTATCATTTTTACATCATCGGTATTGCTTTAAAAAACATTCCGCTTACTTTAACCGCCGCAATTGCTGCATCGTGATGTCAGTTAGAAGGCAAAATTATGAATTCTCTTTTAGAAGTTTAGTAAAATACGCTATCGTTAGTTCTGGTTCTTTCATCGAATCTCTCCGGATGACGGTTATAATTAGGAATGATAAAAAAAATAACTATCCATTACCTATATATTTTTAATTCTAGGTAAGAAATCCATATAACCGGATCCGCTTAATAAACTTATTTTTTTATTCACTACTGACACAAAAGGACGCCGCCTCTCTTGCATTTTATCTACGCTGTACAGATTTGCTAGATGAAACTGCGACCCCTGTGTCGTCGCAGCGGCCTCGATGAGACGAATGGAAAAATATATCTGGTAATTACCGCTAATTATTTTGAATGCCGATAATGTCGAAGCAGAGTTAACTGCGGCGTGCAATGGGATTATTTTGGATCGCCCAGCACAACAGGCGAGACTTAATAATAGTGCGTATCGAATTGTACAAGCCTACGACTTATTAGAGTAATGAGATTCACCATCCGACGTCGAGTATGGTTACATGAAAAATATTACACACGATAAAATTACACAAGGAAAAAAATTCACGCCGCAGTAATTTCACATTTACCGGTAACAGTGAACAGAAAGTGTACCGTACCAATGTAAACTTCATATAATTTTTTTAATTCAAAATTATTTTCTCTTGCCGACAGAATACATTTATAAAAAAAGGTAAATACACATTTTCTTGCTCCGCTTCTTATATTCACTCTTAAGGGTTTAACATGTTACCGAAGAGCGTGAAACAACTACGGTGTGAATTTATTGCAGGTGTAATTTTTTCCACATACGATTTCTTCCTTAGATTGTATTTTCAGTTTTCCTGAACGTTAAGTATTACTATATGACAATCTACTGGGAGAAATCATGTTTTAGCAAACCATCGCTTCATGTGCATTAATACTAGGCCTTAGTTTGTCTAATTCGTAAACAAAATTAATATTATACCAAATGTTTGGAGAAAAATAACTTATTTAAAAATCTGTGTAAGGTAACTCGACTTCAGTTTGCTACAGTAAACTGATGATTATAATTATGACCTACGCATGTTAAATTTTATATTTTATAAAGCATTAAAAACGCAAACGCGTATTACTGCCGATCGAATATACACTGACATCGGAATATTCCATCACAAGTTTTCTAATCTCAAAATTAAAACTGAATTAAAAAATGTGCCGCAACAGGGCGAAATTATCATGAATCCACAATGGAAATGACTTGGTCTTTATAGATACAAGGTGACAACGATTCAATTGGAGAATTCCGACGATGGGGTCTCATCGCTGCGCCGTTGACAGAAAAATTTCAATCAGTGAACAGTTAAAAATTGTACAACACTCGAGAAGGCGTTTGCAGTTTTCACGGATCGAATGAGAGGGAGAGGTAATCGATCGTCTCATTCTAAAGTTGACAGGAGCTAGGGGAGTTGTGTTTGCGTCATGTGCTCGTGTTCGGGGTGGCGTTACTCGTCGCTACATCCGTCTGCACGTCTTTGTCTTCGGTGAGAATCGGCGATTTAACAACTAATCCATTGCCGAATCTACGAGATATTCCAAGCATTTCTCTAAGTCCCTGTAATCAAACAGAAAGACAACACGTTAACAGTTACTCATGAAAGTTGAATAGAGATTGGAAAAAAAAAAATTGTTAGGAAAAACCTTAGGTGTTGGACAGAAAAATTGATAACTTGGATATTCCACACGCCATCTGCCTGAGATGTTTTGCTCTGTTAAGAAACATGCAGCTATTCATTTTGCAATGTACTGATATCATCATAAGTATCAATTGTAATCTCTCAATTATTGAATGCAGAAAAAAATCAAGTGTTACAAGGCTGCGATATTACCGGTGACCGAGCGAGAAAAGGCAAATGTCACACGACTCGCATTGACTTTCCTCATGGGGCAGAAAATCCTATGAAATGATTTCGATAGGATGGAGCCACCTGTGCCGTTTGAAAAAAATATTAATTGAGTCATCACATGCAATATTAGCGGCATAAAATGCGAAATAGTTTAATGCTAGGTGTAAAGAACATGATACATATTACATTGTTTACCATAAAAATTTAAATTGCAAATTTAGTTTTATATTTTCTAAACTATGGTACTCGTTGAACATCACCATCAATGACCATATTGAAATTTAATTCCTGGTACACAATGTCTAGTGGTGTTAATGAAGCGACGGATACCGAATACTCCACGATTGCAACGCTTGCTCATTGACAGAAAACTTTGGACTGTTTCAAAACAGCACCGTTTGTCAAACTGTAGAATTAAATATTTATGGGTATTGTCTACAATTTTACTATACTCTTCCAAAAATTTAACTATATTTCTGACCATTCTATACATTCATTATACATTCAGTAGATGTTTATTGTGATATGTATTATTATCTTAGATTGATCCTCACAAGATACTTAAAGTGAAATATTTTAAAAACAATGAAGGTATTAATATTCTACTCGACGATAATGAGCAGATTATGGAAACACATTTCTTCCAAAGTAAAGATATTCGATACCTTATTTTCAATAATGAGCTGCGATATGACATCGGCTTGCGGTAGCGGAGCGTTCTCATCATCTATGTATATAGCTCGATGCATGACTGACGCCATTTCATTTATCTTCTCAGCCTGCTGCCGGATGACCTTATAAAATGCAAAATTAATATTAGTAAATATAAATGTCTTTTCAAATAACATGTCTGTAATGAGTGAACTTTCACTGAACAAAAGTGGACTGTGCAACAAAAATCCCAGTCGGAACATGGTTCTCAGAAACCTAGGGTACAGCAAAGAAAACTTTGCTACTGCTTTGGAAAATAAAATTCTAGTCATTAAAACCATTAAGCATCATTAGTGAATTGATGGCTAATTTAGTCATAGAATCAGTGTAAAAATTTAGTAAATATGGTCATTTCAGACAGGAAACGGTCAAAGCTGTCATATTTAATTAATGATCAAAAGATAGGCGCCTAAAACTATGATTTTAAGTTATAAGTTAATAGGTGTTTGTTGTGTTAATCTAAAGATATTACAGTAATATTACATCAATGGATGAAACAAATGTTTTTTTCATTATTCCACTTTTTGAAGATTATGTTTTGATAGTTCTAAAAATCTTGGAGAAATTTGGAGAAAATATCATCATCCCGTTCTTCAAGGAAAACAAAAAATGCAGTGTGCTAATGGAGTGTTTTTTAATGACTCGATTAAGCTGCACCCAGTTTAGGGATATTAAACTGTATGTACTGTTATTATAGTTTACACTTCATATTAATACAATGCCATGAAAAATACGGGTCGAAAATCATTTCAATTTTGTAATAAATATTATTATTTCGAGCCGAGTATTGAGTAACCAGATATGATAGTTTAGTATTGTACAGAATAATATTGATGTGAATATAAACCTCTTGCTGTCTCTTATTGATGATAGCTTTGAAATCGACTCTGGAGTGCCAAATTTGCCCTTGGACTTGCTGCCTATACTTGCTCATGATGTGTTCCAGAGCTCTCCTGTGTTCATCGAGCGCCATCTGCAGTCGTTGATTCTCCGTTTGCATTTCCTTCATCTCTGCAATGTCATGTTGAATGCTTGAAATCAGGGTGGCTCGCGGCTGACATGATGTTTTGTTCAAGGCGTTTACTTCACCATCATACTGAATAAGAAGAAAAAAACCGGGATCAATTCTAATAATATGTTACATTATTCCCTATTGTTATGTACAGCATTGTTTATCACATTTTACCTTGTAGAAAGTCTTGTTGGTTCTATAAATCTTATCCTTCTTCTATCTATGACAAAAATGTGTACTAACGATAAGTAATGGTTTTCAAGTATAAAATAACCTCACAATCTAGCTTGATATAAAATTTGATGGAATAATATATCAACTCTTTGTTGATAAAACTCGATTGTAGATTGATGTCAGAAATACTCCAAAACCACTACACGGAGAGCGAAACGAATTCCTAAACATAAATTCGTCCAAATAGGACCCGAATAAATCCCCCGTGTTCAGTATTGAAGGTTTCTGATATTAACTTAAATACCATCCATATCTCACTCTGTATTACACTACACTCATCAACTTACTCACGTCTACGATAACTTTCTGGGATTGCGGTCTACCTTTCATCTCGGTACATTCAAAACTAAGGATATCTATAATTTAAGATTTTGACTGAAGGTGCTTGGTGGAATTTCAATATTAAATTGTTCAAACTATGTACATTCTCACAGATTTTGTCACTAACGACCCGGGTTTCGCCTTTCGGCATCTTCAGGCATTCAAGTGCACGGATGAACTTGAACTTCAAGTATAAGTATAATGAAATTATAATAACAATAATAACTAATGTGACGTATGTTTTTGTATTGGTAGCACTGACGCAACGGCCATGTTGAATTAAGCGTCAGTGAGTTTTCTACTCTAATGTAAAGATTACCTAAAAAAAAACCTAACCTAATCTAAGCTTTCACCGCGAAGCCAAAAAATTACAAATTAAGGAAAAAGTCTTCTGCAAATTTTCCTTCACACGGCAACTGACAGTTTTGGAAATGCGAGTGAAGGAACAAAGCTCGAAAGATTTCGATGGCGATGTTTTCATACTAAAACGTATTTCGTATAATTTATCAGTGAACTTTTCGCGGAAATAAACGCGGCCTACGGAATGACAAGTTTAACATGTTTTTTAGTATACAAAAAGTTGCTATACAGTGGTATAGCTATTCCAAATTATATTTAAAGCAACATACAAACTACAACTTCGGCAAGATGTGCCTGTAAACAAATTACTTGTCCGATAAGTCCATCTCCAGCACAGAAGTCTACCTGTTACTTTAACACAAGTAATACTACATTGAGATTATAACCAAAAATATGTGACAACGGTTTAAGAATCTACACATGCCTGTATTACCGTAATATTAGTTGTTACGCATAAGGATAGTACAATGTGATATTTTGTGACACATCACACGCCCATACAGATTCCTTTTATCAATTAATACAAAATTATAACATAAGTGGACTAAGTGAATATTCTGTGGAAACTGTATGAGTGGTAGCTCCACCTATTACGAAAGTCTTTCATACCCTTGGAGATGTGTATGGTGCAAAAATTCAAGTCATCAGCTAAATACCTTAATGTTAAATATTTGGAAAATTTTATTCAAACGAGAATATGAAGAACGTTGAATTTTCATTTAAGATCTATCAACCACAACTGCTTTATTTACTGGACGAGTGCATAAAATAATTATTTTACAATTTATTTCAGAGTAACAAATTTGACGTTGACCAAAGTCACATGATTTAATTAATTACCCTATAATTACGTAGGTACAGATAAAAAGTGGTCTTTGGTAGGTAATGGAAAATCCATTAAGTGTCGTTTTATTCTACATTACAGTATTTGGATTTATTGTTTTTAATAATCTGTCTGACGAGCTTGAATACAGAGAGCACGTATATTTTGAAACCTCAGCAATATGGATAACATTGGAAATCGACTGTCATAAAAGTGTGTCGACTGTCTGTTCCGTTTGACAGGTACATTAATCGATTCATCCCAAATATATGTCAGTATTGACAGAGACTCACTTGTTTTGAAGTCTCCAGTTGCTTATTAATCGCTTGCGTCTCATTTATAAGTGTGTCGGTCATTGTTTCTCGTTCTTTTAGTCGACCCGCGAGTCTTTTTGTATCCATAATCATTTGCTCCATGGTAAGTGACATCTGAAAGAGAGGTGCCAGTTTGGCATTAGAAAATGCACATCACCAGACAATAACTGCATTTATAGCATGAGAAAATAAACTCAGCCTGCGAATTATACGTACATTACACCATACACCCACGATTTAAATTCCTACAACGATAACATCTATATATTTTTATTCTCTAACGTAGACCAACTACTTAAAGCAAATACATACGTTCTACTAATTATACAATAAAGAACACTTCCAAGTTTGTATTGGAGCGCAGAATGAGCTGCAAAATATGTACAAATTTGAGCGAACCTAGCGGAAAAGTTAACTCAACAGCAAACATTTGTAGTTACATACCTTGCCGTCAACTAAAAACGTCGAACACACACAACTATGGTCCATATTGTTAAATTTAAGGCGATCAGTGATATCAGCTGTTTACGGAATTTAGGTCTTTGCCAACTATACAAGAATTTATTTAAGGTCGCCTCATCACTGTAAATAAAAAACCGAGAAGTTAATGATTTCTTAGCGTGCAATGTGACATTCAAAAAAATATTGTTTTTTGAATAGGTATAGGATTTATTTAAACTTTCATACATTGTGCCAAGTAGCAGTGACGTTTCTAGGCTATATGCCGCCCCTAGCCACTGTTTAAAATAGCGCTTTTAATATTTTTCCAAATATTATTTTTTAAATTACCCTATCTTATCCGTATCTTTCGTACTAAGTTCGGTAAATGTTAAGATTTTTTCGATAAATTTAACTACTTACTGTTTACACATTGATCATAATATTATTAAGTACTATTAAAAAAAAATTGTCAGATTTTTTTTTATTTTTATATAATGAGTTTTTTTTAAAAAAAAATTCTATAGATGAGTCATATTAAATATGACAATGATTGTGTGAAGATGTTAAAAATATACTCGTATTTAGCTTGAGCGCTTATAGATGCGTGGTTAAAGAGTAAAAAGATTCGGTTGAGCATCAGTAATTTTAGAATCCAGTCTTTTTATTTCTCAATAGCTGATTTTTTAATTACTTTATGGATTTGTGTTTGCAGGCATGGATATCTATGAAGATTTAATTTCTCTACCACTTGTTCAATCAACTCAACCTAATTCATAGACTACCTAATTGAAGTAGAAAAATTGAATTTAACCTAAAAAATAGCTAACTACTAGTACTGCCCTACAGTGGCGGATCCAGAAATTGTCCCAGGAGGGGGGCATTCAATTTGAAAATAAACATGATATGTACATTAATAATAGATGAAAGACTTTTTTACGCGTTTTTTTTTGCGCGATTTTTTTGGACGGCACCGTAAAAAAATATTTTTTGCGCGAATTTGAAGAACAAATTTTGTTTTTTCATACATTTTTGATACTTTTTTACGCGATATTTTGATTTTTGGAACCGATTTATCAAATTATATGAAAGTGAGGTTTTTTTACACGCCACTTTCTGGAACTAATGTATTGCGTAAAAAAAGATTAGGTGTATATAAAAATAGTCAATACATAATTTAGTAAGTGTGTATTCTATAAAACATAGTAAACTAAACAATTAAAGAGCCTATTTCAAAATAAAGTTTTGATAAATTAGAAAAATGAAAAATAAATTCTCCCAAAGGAGGGGGGGGGGGGGGGGGGCATGGCAAGAAGGGTATGGTGAATTATTCTCAATATTCAAAATTTTGAAATGTACATCAAAGAAAATAGTGAGGAATAACATAATTAGTAACAATGGATAAAAATCCAACCCACCCACTATGAATGCTTGAATTGGCCACCAATGGGTGGCAGGGACTAGACTGATGACCACTGATCTATGAAATGCGAATGTAATTTAAAATGTAATGTAAAACACTTGTTGTAATATTGATTTAAGTTATTTTTAAGGAGTGAACTATAAATTCGTACTGGAAAACATTGCATTTATAAAAATAAAACAGAATTTTTAGGCCTAATTCCACAACATTACATAATGATAACTACTGGTATTATCTTCACTGCGAGAACCATTATTTATCACATTTCAAGTGCGCACTGTCAATACTTGGTAGAAAGGAATTGTATTAAAAAATAGAACACTTTTATCCTCGTCCACAATATTAGATAATGAACCGGTTTCACTAATCAGTAGTATTGTAAGCTAATTAAAGTGAAAAACGAAAATTAATTATGTTTTATTGCTACCCCATTTATCAATTATCAGTCACGAACACCATATGAAATTTGGGAAACAATTGTGTTTTATTTGTTAAAATAAATCTTTTATTTTCACAGTTACACTTTGGTTTTATTTACTTGAAAGCATGATAACAAAGGAAGCAGATAATATAAGAAAATAGATGTCTATCTCATATGTAATATGCAGAAATTGTAATATAATTACTATTTACCTACTACTAACCATCAATATCTGACAGTTTCAAAATAAATTGCGAGAAACTTTTAATCATGAAATCTAAGCATAAGGTAATAATATGAGAGTTAGAAAAATTAAATGAATACTGAAATGAACTTAGACAATAACTTTAAGGAGAGTTGGATATTATCAATGACACTAATATTTATGTATGCTTAGTGATCAAAATACGGGGGATGATTAGGCATGCTGGCATGTCATGGGAGGAAGCAAAGCAATTGATGAGAGACAGGGAAATATGGAAGTGCCACGTGGCGGCCATATGCTCCGCATAGGGAGCGAGTATGGTCAAAGAAGAAGAAGAGAAAGATCAAAAGTTATTTTAGTCAATTAATGTCGCAAGAGCTTGATACTCTTAATCCTACAAGTCCTAAATTTATTTTGTTTAAAATAGGGCTTTTTCTCTGAGGCGTGGGTAAAGTGGGGCGCGAACCGTCCAAAATATTTATTTATCCTTTAAAACGTTTCTTTATTGTATGAAATAAAGAATGGGGAGGCGCGAAAATATTTTCTTTTTCAAAGGGAGGTGTAGTAACAAAGGCTGGAAACCACTGCTAGAAGAGGTTTATTTTGTGTTTAGGGTGTTTCCCAAACTATTGTATGCAAAACAATTGAAGAGTATTAGATTTAGACTTGTGATTTGTCATAAAAAGGTGAGTCAGCTAATCGGCACAAATAAATATGAAGTAATTCTCCAGCGGTGAAATCATTTGACAAATTTCAAGATGTTCCGCTCTGATTTACACCACCTACCTAGGAATACTAATCATTTAAATTTTTAACGTTTGCGGTTTAAATGTGAGCGTTGGTTACCTAGGGTAAAAGCTCTGTAAAGCGATGAAAAGTTTCAGGGCAATATCAAATGATGACAATTTTTCAATTTTACATGTCAGGTTTACATGTGTGTTTGTGATGTCTCATCTACCTAAGTTGATCTTAAGTATTTTTAAATTTCTCTTAAAAATCAAAAGTTTTCTTAATTTTCTAGAATTTCAAAAAAAGCTCAATCACTTACATTATATGTTTTTTCAATCGGGTAGTATTATAAATTTAATGGGTACTTTTATATACATGTTTGAACTATTATAAAATATTTCTGATATCGATGTAAGTAGTCTTCTTCTTTGTGTGCTTCTCAGTGGTTACTTTTTGAGTGAGGATATAGGTCAATAGTTTTATTCAGAAATGCTTTTGGATTATCTGTGCAACACAATCAATAATTTTCTTTGAGTAATAAAACTCAAATTGAATTGAAAAGATTTTTTTATATATAAATATGTAAAAATGTTATTCAGTTTATTTTTTAAGTATGGAAACAACTTTTAATTGATTATGTAATGATATTACTGACAGAATTGTGTTGATTTTTGTTATGTTCCTCGTTTTGTTTTAAGTACAGCTGATAAAATAATAATGCAGAAATAAACTAAAAAATTGAGTGCCGAATAATAATTTGTGTTACAGTTATTGATTGGAAAGGCTATCACTATAAATAATGTTTTTTTTTTAAAAGAATATATAACAGTTCAATTTATTGATTAACAACTTATAAAATAATTTTTTTGATCACAACATTCAAATAACAATATTAACATAACAATTAGTAGTCTTATAGTAAAATTATTAACTTACTCTATTTTATTTTATTCTATGACAGTCGAGTTTTATCAAACTAAATAATTATTTATTGAAGAATTGTGTTTCAAACACTTTTCCCCTCTAAAAACGTTCTCATGATTTTATTCACTTGAAATGGTTGATCCTGCTGAACAAAATGATTTGCGTCTTTGACAAGGTATGTTTGAAGATTTTTGACAGCTTTTTTCGCCATCCCTAAAAACTCCTTCACTAAATAATCATCATTCTCTCCAAAGATTAATAGTCCTGGAGGTGAATGTTCTGGCCAGGAGTCCTGTAAATACAGCTTTCCGCAATTTGCTCGATAGTAGTCCAAGGCGCGCGTTAATGCTCCTTGAAAAAAGACATATGTGAGTTAATGCTCTTCGAAAAGAAACGTCAAGAACAAGCCTCTCTCCAAGAAAAACTTCTGTTGAGAAAACCTCCAATATGTATATTGATACAATATGCACCCCATTTGGAGTAAACGCAATTGCAAAAAAGGTTGTCATGATTGGAGGCAACTGCTTGACATTTCAAAAATATATAATTTAAATATAATTACATAACTAATTTTAAAACTTTGATGTTAGAAGAGAGACAATGGTACCGTTTAAAATTTATGATGACATAATATTACTAATCAATTGATTCTTATATTTAAACAGCAAATTTTTAATATGATGAATAATTACCTGATTAAATTTGAATCGTTCAAACTATGTACATTCTCACAAATTTTGTCACTAACGACCCGGGTTTCGCCTTTCGGCATCTTCAGGCATTCAAGTGCACGGATGAACTTGAACTGACGCTTAGCAAATAAAAGTTTCGTGCTTATATAAGATACAAATGCATCACTGAGTCCAAAGCCATTGCTGGCGAAAAGGATGAGCTCATGGGAATGCCAACAGATTTGTGTAGTGAGCAGTTTCAAGAATTATATAATCTGTTTGTCGGCAAAGGTTTTATGATTATATTTCTTTTTCCAAGAAATTTTAGAAATCAATAAAGCACAGTTGCAAAGTCTTCCGATTTTAAACGAAATAACAAATTTTCCCACATCTCCTCTTCTATACCCTATATAACCATAAAATCATATAATCATAAAACCTTTGCCGACAAACAGATTATATAATTCTTGAAACTGCTCACTACACAAATCTGTTGGCATTCCCATGAGCTCATCCTTTTCGCCAGCAATGGCTTTGGACTCAGTGATGCATTTGTATCTTATATAAGCACGAAACTTTTATTTGCTAAGCGTCAGTTCAAGTTCATCCGTGCACTTGAATGCCTGAAGATGCCGAAAGGCGAAACCCGGGTCGTTAGTGACAAAATTTGTGAGAATGTACATAGTTTGAACGATTCAAATTTAATATTGAAATTCCACCAAGCACCTTCAGTCGAAATCTTAAATTATAATTACCTGATTTGGAAAAAGTATATTTAAATGCTTCTAAATCATCTTTGGTGAAGTATTGACTGCCCGATTTGTTATGATAGTTGATAACTTTGTCGAACTTTGCAAAGTCATTCATAGAGAGAGCCAACTCTGGTAATACAGGCACTTGGAAGAAGAAACAATACCTGGAAATAAAGTAAGCAGGTTTTTATTTGATTAAGCTGTATTTAGCGGAGATTTAATAGTGTTAGTTTCTATAAAGAAATGCAATGAACGATTAGAGTAATTTAATATACATTTTTAAAAAAATGCTCAGATCAAAGATTGGTTAAGTTTTACTCTGAAAAATGCAACATCAGCTGAGGCTTTCGTTTAAAAACAAAATAAGCACATCCTGCACCTGAAAATGTGCCCCTACTTATCGGAAAGAACCCTAAACAGAAAAACTTAGTCTTTGTGAGTTATCTACCATTGAGTGAGTTACCTAATTTTTCATATTAACGAATTTATAAGGAGGATTGCAATTCATTACATAGACTAAAATAATATTTTAAAAAAATCATAAAGACAATGACACATTCCATTCCATTCCATTTTCTGACGAGTGACAGACATATTTTGATATGAAACGGTACACTATGAAAGATACGTCTTGAAAATTAAGCTCACCATCTAAATTGGAATAGCTGTGATATTTGACGATTTTTATAATTGATATTATTTGTATTTTATAAAAAAAATTAGTCATAAATTATGACTCATAATAGAGTCCAAATAAACATTTTGTTAAACTTGAAAAATATGCATACCTGGGCCGAATATAATTATTTGATTAGTCATAATATTCTTATTTAGATAAAGATTGGGACGGTAAAGAAGCAAACATCGAAACCCCTACATGCCACAACACTAAACAGGTAACGTGAGACCTGGCTCGGTCATGTATTCTAGGATGTCTTTAGGAAAGTCAGAACCGTCCTCTATAACCCCTTCTTCAAAAAAAAAGCTGAATTCCGCCATCTCGGAAGGCATTTGCATAAAACTCATGGGATGTATTTGGAGAAATTATGAGATGCTGAGATTATCTCGAAAGTTCCGAGAAGTCTGACGGGTGACAGGGATACCTAGAAGCCCCATACGAAAGTCATCTATCTAGATGACTATTATCTAAGGAGTGTACTTTAATGCGGTGTGGTTATTACAGTATTGTGGTTCTTTGAACTTATATAAAATAACAATTGTCATCATACCATGACATTTTAAATTGTCTCGGATATTTTGCCATCGCTGTTGTCCAATCTTTATGATGAGGCGCATCCATGATGATGTATTTCTCTACCATTGAAGAATGGAAATCAATAAAGTTCCAAACCAGTAAGCCGCCCCAATCGTGTCCAACTAGTGTAATTTTTTCTCTGCCTGAAACAATAATTACACTGTTGTATTATTCACTTTACCTAAATAAAGGCTAGCTTCAAGCGTTTTGTCGAATCAGGCAAGATTTCACTTTCCACACTACAGTTATAAAAGCTAAAAACTGATTGTTGTAAATATTTATATTCACCATATTGGTATCAAAGGAGCGGAACGGTATTCCAAATTTAAATTTGTAGCTTCAGGTTCCTACCCCTTTTTTTTGTTTTTGGATAGCAAATTTATGGAGCCTTAAGTCCTAAGGCTTTTCAGTGTCAAAGTTTTTTGAGTCTCCTTCGTCGCTGATATTGGTAACCTCAGCATTAAATACATCATCTACATCTTGTATATTGTCTACATTTAGCATCAGACTTCAGTGTAGGAAAATGAACTAATATTCTATATCACATAAAATAATTAAAAGCCTAATTTATTGCTTGTTGTTTAGTGTTGTAAATATATAGGATATAATATAATGACGACAATACATATATAAACAAAATCCAGCACACATTTTAATCATAAAATAAGATCATAGCAGTAACTAAGTTTGTTGCTGAAAGTGACCATCCTTTCCAGGCACCGCATTGATAAGTCGAAGAGCCCATTTAACTGGTGACTCAAACGACCGACGTCTGACGTACAAAGTTGTTGCAGTAATTGATTTTTTTTTTGATAATATATTTTTTATGCATACCTAAAGATAGAACTGCTTGTCGAATATCTTCAATTATGTTTTCCATATTATAACTGGACATGGAGTTTGGTTTGTCGGATTCACCGTATCCTCTTAAATCAAGAGCGACAGTCCTGAAATAATAATAACACTGTTTTGTATTTCAATTGCTTTAACATGAATTGGTATAATTTTGAAGAAAAAAAACTGGCTTCGAAATGTTATTTGTGTTGCTCATCTTTTTTTGTCTACTGTTTATTTCAGACATAAAAAGGTACACATTAACATTGCGGTTTTTTATTATTGATGCAATTAATTAATTTATTTTAATGCGGTGGCTTGCAGCATGCCTTATGCATTTTTGTTAGTCTTATTTGCTTATTATACCACATATATATGCAAATAAAAGTTCAGCGTGTTTCGTTGTATTGGAAATAATCGTTTATAAAGTTTTTATATTCGGTCTGATTCTAGTGAAATCTTGAGTTATTCGTATGCATTCTATGTTATTCTTAAAATATAACTTAATGAAAAATGTATGCACGAAAATAAAGAGATGTTTCAAAAATCTTACTGTTGTTTTTGGAATACATTTTGCTATATAAATCTAATTGTAAACAATCTAAGATTATATCTTTCCAGAAGAGGATTTACCAATACCAAATTGATATGTTTTAAAAACGTCTTGTTAGACTAAGCATCTGAAACCAAGCTATGCAATGTGGGAAATTATTTATTTATTTAGATTTTATACCTGTTGTTATAAGATATTTTTAGCTATTAACACATTTTTTTATATTGTATAATACAAAATGGCCAAGAATTTATCTCTACATGAATTATAAACATTGATAACTTTTTTGTAATTTCAACAATTATATTATATACTTGCTTTTTATTGTGACTGAAATACTTATTTTTTTTTTGTTAAAAGTGGTTTCAAAATTGTGAATAAGATCCAAATAAGTTCTCAATTAATTAATGGTTTTAATTAATTAACAATGCCGCATGTGTGGTCGAGTGGTGAACATTGTTGGCTTCGGCTACGGAGGGCCCGGGTTCAAATCCCGGTACGGACAGTTTTATAAAATGATTTTTCAATTTATGAATTTTTGTCCAAAGGCATGGTGTATGTGATGTCTTGAATTCCCCCCTCTCACCCATCCTATCCTATGAACAGGGCGTATCGAGAGCGATTAGCTTACCACTAATCCTGTCCTAGCCCTATCCTTCTATCCCTACTCTCTTTGGAAAAAGAGAGGTTGAGCAACTGAGTAACAAGCAGTTCTCGTAGAAACACTTCTGTTGAGATAAACTCCATTAGGAGTCCATATGCTCCACATTGGGAGCGGACATGGTTTAAAAAACAATTTGATGGTTCAATTAAAAAATTAATAATTTGACTTAGTCAATATCCAACCCTTTAAATGTACAATAATTCATAATAAAAATATGTGTTGTTGCTGTAATAATCCGGATTCTAGATCACATTGTCTCTTGCACAATGAGCCAGTGTTGTGGTGGAGGGTTTTCAAAGGTATACACCATTTACTCTTAGCTGTGTTCATAGAGATAGCAATACCTTCCGACTCAATTTACATATTAAATAGTAAAATACTAAAAGTATATATGTTATATGGTATAAAATATGGGTGCGGGTGTGTTGCACTAAGAATGCGTTATCGTATAACCTCTGTAAATTATACTACTACAGCGCTGTGTATAGCTAGCTGTTTATGCATTAATTCTTATTACATTATATGTACGTCTATATTTTATATCGATGTACCAAGGCAAACCTGGCAATCAGTGGGTTAGTCATATAAATGATCTTGAATGATAAGTCAGTATATTAAGTTCATATATTTACCAATAATCTTTGGAAAATTCGCTGAGCTGGTATCGCCACGAATACCAGAATTCTGGGAAACCATGGATGAAGAGCATTAAGGGCTTACTCCTATCACCATTTTCCACATAATGCAGTCGTACATCCTACAAAAAAAAATAACATTTAAATTTTACAAAAGACATATTTATTGTTTATTCTTAGTAATATAGTAAAAATAAGTACCTAACTAAACAATAACTCTGATAAAGGTATGGAACCAGCAATCTGAGTGGTTTTCTTATGTCAAAAACAGGGATTACATATCTTTATTATATTGTGTTAGATGAAGGAATGAAGAGCAATTTATGAATAAAACTACCTACTAGTTAAATCCTAAACATTCTGGCCTAAAAGCAACATAATCAAACAATTATTTTTAGATTTCAATATGGTCTATTTCAATAGCTAAATTTTTAATAAAACAAGAGCTAGTGAATTTTTCTACACCAAATAAATTCGACTTAGAATTGAAATCATATTAATTTTAAATAAAGCTAGGTTTATTTTCCTACAGATGTTTTCGCATAAAATTTCTTATCATTTTGGAACACGCAATACAATGACACTAGGGTTTCCAATCCCGGGATCCCGTCCAATTTTGGGATTGTGATAGTACTAATCCCAGGAGCTCAAACATTTTTTTTCATTTTGGGAATTCGGGAAATTTCTGGATTTTATAAATCGACTAGCGAGTAAAATTTTTAGAAATCTGCGAAAGAGCTTAAAAAAAAGTCCCACATTTTTTCATTTGGGAATTCCTTAAATTCCTGGCTTTTTGAAATCGGGCAGTGACTCATTCAGTGGTCTAACATTTTTTCATTTTAGGAAATCCGTAAATTCCCAGGATTTGAAAATAGGCGAGTAAATTGTTTTCCAATCTGCCGGTGACCTATGTAAAATCTCTCAATTCTCAATCCCGAATTTCTCCACGATTTTATGGCGAATGTTCAATCCCGGAATCCTGAAATCCCGGGATTACAAAAAGGGATTAGGTGCCCTAAATCAGTACTTCCCAATCTTTTTCATGCCACGGACCCCTAAATCTGAAAACAATAATTTGCGGACCCTCGAAAAAATGTTGTTTCACAAAATGTTGATATTTTATCACAAAGAATATTGAAAGAATGAAAATTTTGGGAAGCACTGCCCTAAATGACCATACAGGCAAAATAGGCAACCGCCTAGAGCGCAAACCATTAGGGGGCGCATAAATGGAGTATGAAAATTATTTTTATATACTCTAATAATAAAAAAATAATAATAAATTTTATTTTGATGCTTGTATTTTTCGTTGTAGTTATGTATCGTATTCTATATGATTTGAAAAAGAGAGGTTGAGGGACTAAGTAACAAACAGTTCACGAAGAAAATATTCTGTTTAGATACCGCCATTAGTAGGCCATATGTTCCAGATTTGGGAGCGGATACGGATATATTAAAATAAATCGAATGATCCTGAATTGTTTGTTGTTTATTATTTCGAAAAAAAAAATGGGACGATTTGTCAAAAAGGGGCGCGCCAATAATCGTTGCCTAGGGCGCAAAATCATTGCACAGATATCTCATTATAAAATATCAATATACCTAGATAGCATCATATCAAATTCTGTGGTCTCTTTGAGTACGCAAAGAGGATGATGTTGGGCATATTATTAATTTCATAAAACCGCAACCGGATTTACATTGAACCTGATAAGTAAATTCAATAAATCCTACTTATGCATGGTAATCTTTCTTAAGTACTTGCTTAAGTAATGATTTTGGACCACACTGAAATCTGCGAGCTTTCGGTATATCGGTATTTCATTACGTCATTTGCCCTTTTACGAACAACACACTTATAAGCGGGGATGTGGAGTCGCGGTGTTGTAAAAAGTGGACGACTCCAACTCCTTTTTTTACATACATTAAAATACAAAGAGTTGTGCGTTTGAGTAGGTATAAAAACATATAAAATTTGTCATATTTTTCTAATCGGAGTTGGACCATTTGTAAATGCCTTTTTTCGCGACTCCACGGCCCACTTATAACTAAAATATTAGCTGCTTTTTTATCTCCTTGTGAGACTTTAAAATGAAAAAAAAAATAAAAGCAATTTTTCACCCTTTTGTGAACGTTAGCTTGATTGGTTCTTAATAATTATGTATGGTTCTATCCATCTAATAAAACGTATTCGAATTGCATCACCGAACTACATTCAATTTGTTGTTAGCGATAGACAGGCCGGGCCGGAGGGGGCTGTACGGTTTGATACAAAATAATATTTGTGACACATTTTCAGGATTATGAAAGTTAAAATAAATAACAATAAATGAATTGGTAACGATTTTTACGTCTTGAATAACATAAATATACTATAATAAATAATGAAACCTGTATGGACAAACTAAACTTAACTAAAAGTTCGACTAGAATTTCACGTATTTTGTATAATTTCATCAAAAATAAAACCATTTTGGTTATAAAAATTGATCAACCTTCTAATCTTGCTTAATTTTTACACGAGTTTAGTATTCGATGTTTGTAAATTATTTTAAAATTGTATAAACATTATTTCACACAGGTCAATCAAACGCATAGCCTTGGCGAAATTTAAATTATAAATTACAAGATTTTTGTAAAAACTTCGAAAGGAAGCATTTTGAGGCCGCTCATAATTTATACCATAGAAAATGTTTCTCCAAAAGGATGTTAAGAAAATATTAGCGAGAACGAGTTATTTAAAAAAAAAATATTTGATTCCCTATTTGTTTTTTTTAAATTCCCTAGGGTACTCAACGTTGTACCCACAACCACCCGCAACAGCTTCACACTCTTCTTATAGGGTGTATTCCGTAGCGTAACAACGTTAGTCGTGTTCAAAATTTTGCCAAAAATGTCCCGAGAAGAAATTCCTCAAGACTTGGTTGCATGCACTACAGTGTGCACAAATTAAAAGTTAATAAATAATTAAGTGCAGTTGAAAATATTAGATTTATTATTATTATACCTATTTGGTTGGCAACATCAACTATGACGAAGTGATGAAGTTTGCTTGCTAATAAGTGCGTCTTATATATTTATCAATATATTATAAAAGCTTGAGCCAATTTATTGTTCTTTCGGTACACTACTTTTTCGTATTGAAAAATGTTTGTAACAAATTTCAAAGGTTCAGAAAGGCGTATGCGGTGATTGATCATAATGATGCAACATGCTCTTTTTATACAACTTTAATAAATTTAAGCCATAGCTAAGTGCGTTATAATCATTTTCCAATAAGCTAATGATGGTTTTGGAGCTTTACCTGATTAGCATCAATTACAATTCCATGACATGGTACATTTAAATATTTTAATTATGCATAATAACATGCCTCTGTCAAATGCCTCTGAAATTAACGAGAAATTAATAATTTTATGATTTTTCTTACATAAATTTTAAAGTGTCTACTGTTATAAAATGAAACACTACTATTTCCACATTATTTATTAATGATCAGGATCAGTTTCACTCATCACGAATATTGTTAACAGATGAAAGAAACCGGTAATGATCTATAATCTATATCTATAATAAACATTATGGAGTAATTACAATTTTTATTCATTCAAAATAATCTTATAGCTTATTGTTTTAAATAATTGAGCCCCTGAGAGGTGAAATGAACCAAGTAGTAAAATGGTAAGACTTTTCTATAGGATTTTTAAGTACAATCACTTCTTCACTTGGTATTTTTGTGGATTGCAATTTGTATTTACTGGGCTCATTACACTTTTATGATACTTTAAGACTTGAAGAATATTACAACACATCTAAACTTTTCCCCCCTAAAATACCACTAAACTCACTTCACTTCTCAAAAGCTCATATGTCCTATAAAACAATGATTAATACATTTTCAAAATTATGGTTCTATAATGTATTAGCGTTGAGACGATCTCAGCGAAAATAATACAAAACAAGTAACTACTCGAAAAATCCACCCTTACGAACACGAAAGAAATTAGATTCTTGGAAAATTACAAATTTAGTGAATTGATTGTGACATGCTGGCAAATGAATGGAAGAATTGGATTCACAACACGTTCAGTATTTTCAATTTCATTGTGTGCTGCACTCCTTACGCTTAATATATTCAAAATGCGTACTAAGGAGTAGGGTATTATAGAATAAGAAACCTCTCATGAAAGAGTCTGTGTCTACATTGAAATAACATCAAATTTAATCAAAAATTATTTAGATATCGCGTACAAAGAAATTCCGATTACTTTCGTTTAAAATACAGCCCCTTTTCAGGAATTTTCATCAGACATGAATATGTTTAAAATATTTTTTTGTATAATACAAATGAGAAAAATTTAAATGATTAATATTGTATATTGATTCCTGAATATCATTGCCATAAAGCAACAGTGAGATAAAATGAAAAAGTCGAGCTTAAGATAAGTATGCCAATCGATTTCTAAAAGGTAAATCTTTATAATAAAACAATGAAATATTTTAATTAAAAAAGAAAATGTAACGTTTAAAAGAAAAATCTTATATTTATTGAAATTGCTCTGCAACTTCAGAGAATCAGCGAGATTAGTAAAATAACTAGATACAGATAATAGTTTACAAAAAAACAACTATTACGTTTCATCACATGCAAGAAATTAAATAAAACTATAATTCACTATTTAAAAAGTACAAAGCAAACCTTAAAGTTCAATTATTTTGAAACAAGTATTTTCGATTTATCCCACTGTAGCGAATTATATCAATAATGATTAAAACACTGTCTCCCAATATTCTTGTGTCACATGCCCTATTTTAATAACTCAGAAACCAAGACTCTCGCTACATTTATATATTTAATTTAAAATTATTAACCATTTCTGCTCGCAATACGGAGTTTATCTCAACACCTTTTTTAGAAGAACTGTTGGTTACTCAATTGTTAAACCCTCTTTTTCAAAGGGAGTAAGAATACAAAGTTAGAGCTCAAGCAGACTGAGACAAAGTAAGCTAATCGCTCCGTTTTTAGCACCAACCGGGTCAACGGAGAAAAAAATAGTCCTAAAACTTAAACTGATTCTAAATTTGTCAGTTGAAATTCATCCGTATGTCTGAAGATGCCAAAAAGCGAGACCCGGGTTGTAAGTGAAATATGGATAATTTACAAAATTGAGTGATACAAATTTTATGTTAATTATATGATATCTTGAAATTTCATATACAACACATTACAATATGTATGTAATATGATATCTTGAATAGGAAACATATTCATAACGACTGTGGAAAGGAAAAAAGGACGTAACCCTCAATTTCCCAAAACAGCTTTTTTTTGATAATCACAATGTATAGAACTTGACACACGTTCTATCAAAAGGATGGAAGCTGAAAATGCCGAATAAGTATCTAAATTTAGCTTGTAAGTTTGAAAAAGATGACCTTGTAAAAAAATAAACCAAGAAAAAACACTGAAATAAAGGTTTTTCCGAGACAATTTCTTTAATTCATATTAGGTTATGTCAATTAAACACTAGCTTAGAAGTATCCGTGCACTTCAAGGTTGTGTATAATTAATAATTTGCATATGTCACAAAATCATCAAAACATGTTTTTAATAATTTAAAAATTAAATAAAAATATTTTTCTTTATATTCTAACAACATCATTTTCTTAAATTTGAATCGTTCAAATTATGTACATTCACACAAGTTTTGTCACTAAAGACCCGGGTTAAGCCTTTCGGGATCTTCAGGCGTTCAAATGCACGGATGAACTTGAACTGATGCCTAGTAAATGAGTGTATCGTATTTAAATAAGAAATCAATGTATTACAAAGTTTAAAGCCATTGCTGGCAAAAAGATTAACCCATAGGAATGCCTACAGATTTGAATGGTGGTTAATTTTAAGAATCATATAACAAAATAATACGACCTTCAGTCGAAATCTTAAATTATATAATTTTCTTAACTATTCAGACAATAATTTTACAGTAGTTAATGGAAATGAAGTTTGTAAGATATCTATTTATGATAAAATATACAGAATAATAGTTTATTTAATGTTATAGTGTTAGAAGTGATTGTACAAGAATGGCCCATTACTTATTTTATAGAAGTAAACATGAACATGATTCTTTCATTACACTGCCAAGACAAGAATAAAAAAAATCATGGTTATTTTATTACGTCGGCTAATTATCAATATATATTTAATCAGAATACATGCTTCACAATCATATTTATTATAAATAACTATCGGGTGGTAATTATATCTTGATTTGCATTCAACAAATGGCATCATTTGTATATTAGTGATAGCAAAGCTTCTCCAACGAGTTTTCCAAATTAAATAAAAAAATATTAGAAAATACTGACTGTGCTAGATAAAACATAAAACAAGCTAAATATAAATATCTACATATCTGAGGTAAACTACTATGTTAAAAAATAGCAGCTTTTCCCTACGGCTTTTCAAGCTTTTTCGTGAAGTTTGTATTATCATTGATTTTCATATACTTAAGGTGTTTTTTTTACAAAATCACTGGAAAGAGCGTCGAGAGGTTATACTACACTATGTCGATATTTCAGTTTGGTCAAAATTGTCATAGTATAGTTTACTTCCCGTCCCATGAAGAGATATATACACTCACTTTTATGGTGTTCACTGTCAATTCTTGGTGGACTTTTTATGCAATAATTTTTTATTAAAATTAATTAATAAGAATTGATACTTTTCGTAGTGAGTGAAACCGGTGGTGATTTATTATTTCTTAAAACGTGAAAAATAGTACAAATAAGTGCTTTATTTTTTAATACTTAATAGTAATTCACATTCAAACAAAGTTATATTTAGATTTACAGTTTTTTTTAAATTTACCCCGTTAAAAGAAAAACAAAATTTATTGTGCATATTCTGATATTGTGGTCATATAGCGGTTTGCTCCACCATCACTTCGTAAATAAACAAAGACTGGGGTGGTTAGGAAAGAATTAGTAGTAAGTTACAATTTCTCCAATATTTCGACAATTTTTAGGAGGCAATTAGAGTTAATGGAAAAATATGAATACATTAAATTTGTCTATGATTTTGGATACAAATTATGAAAAGTATGAAAATTTCAATCACAGATTAATCACGAAATCGTATAGGACGAACCACAACGGCGTTTACTAGAAAATTCAACATTAAAATAACAAATCGTTAAAATTAAAACAAGAAATTTTAGAAATCAAGACATTAGTGCCTAATTCAAATCTGTTAAATGAAAAAAATATCTTTGCGTCTGTAAAGTAAAAGACGCAAAGATCCGTTATCCGTTTATCCGTTGAATTTATTTTTTCTCCTTTTATTTGTTTTTTTATTCTCTTTTCTGTAAAAATTTATATGGTTTGTTAAATTCTTTTTCAGAATCTTCATAGCTGTTGGTTTTGAAAAAGTCATCTACTTGACTGCATTAACCGGAAGTAGTTAAATCGTCGTTTAATTATATTTTTTCCATATTCGCTCCCTATACGGAGCATATAGTCACCACATAGTTCCTCCAAGATTCTCTATCCCCCGCCAGTCTTTTAAATTCCTCCCAGGTCATCCCAGCGTCCCGTAGCTCCGCTGAGTACATCATGTGGATAGGCATCAGTGGCCTTCCACGATGCCGGGATCCATCTGGTTGGTAGAAAAGACAGAGTCTCTTGAGGCATGCTCAGTACATGTCCAAGCCATGTCCATCGTCGCTTTTTTTTATTTTGGACATAACAAGAGGCTAGTTAGTCCGCTCTCTAATCTCCGTGTTCCTGACGAAGTCAGACCACCGTACTCCTAGCATTCGCCGCAGGCATCTGTTTTCAAAGCACAGTATACGGTTACTCTGAGCTTTTGTAAGGTGTGTTAGGTAAATTTTATTAATGTAACATTATACCTATATTATATTGTAAAAAAATCCCTGATTATAATTAAATTCGAATTAACGGTTAGTCTCAATTTTAGCTAAATTATTATTTTATGAGTTTTGTAATTATGTTTTAGAGGTAACATTTTATTTTTAGTAAATTCAGTGTCACTTATTCATATTTTGTACCTTTATTTGTAATAACAATTGTTTTTTTGCAACATATTAATTTTATTTTGTATAAATATTACTGTAATATTACAATTCCCGTCATGAGAAAAACCAGCTATGATCTCAATAAATAACAGTGGAATTAGTACAAATGAGTATTTTATTTTTTTAATATTTACCACTCGGGTTACGACTTTCAATATACATAAACTAAAATATCATCTTCGAATTTTACCCGCGTGTCAAAGGTTCACTGTCGTTGTTGTATACAGTATTAAATAATGCTTTTGATTAGATCATTCTCACATCACGGCTGCTTTTATTTACACAGACGTCTTTGGAAAAGAGGAATGGTGATTTTGTTTACAGTAATAGTGATTGCCATCGCCAATGTACGTTCCTTTTAGTAAAGTTCATTGTTATCGTTTCCATGAAGAATGGCAGTGTTGCTATTGAAAGGTGATACGGTCATCGTTCTAGAGATGCCATAAGCCAGACAAAATTTAGACAAACATTGCAATGTCTAACGCGATACAATATTAAATTTTATTTGTATTTGATACAAGCAAACTTTGTTGCAAAGCTTTTAAAATACAATGACTTCCCTAAAGAGAGTATGTTATATAAATTACCCTTAATCGGTTTATATTTTCACCTGCAGGTAGTGTTTTATGCTTTATGTATCTATTATAATGCATTTACATTAAGTATTGACAGTGAATACCTCGAAAGTGATTATAATGGGTAAATTTATGTTTACAAATGTTTGTAATATTTGACTTTAGAAAAACATTTGTTTACAAATCATGGATATTTATTTTAAGCTTATTCATATACTTTTTTGCAGTTTTGCATTGAATTAAACCTGGAATGAAAGTTGTACGGTGATTTGTTTTCGGTTCTTTCGTAAAGATACGGATACAATGTTACAAAAACTTGACGGTTTCGAAATGCGGGTCTGCAGATTATCGACACATATTAGCTAAATACAATCGATCGAACCACGAATGTCTTTGTCAGAGATGAAGAGCCTTTGGTCCTTTTTTCTTCGGCTATGGTTTTTGACAGAATATAAATACCATTCGTGCTTCATTCATTACACAGTAAATTGTAAGTCTACATTATTGAAGATTACTGAATGCGGAAAGTATCAACTACTCCAAGTTATTATCAAAGGAATAAAACTCTGAGACCCTGTAAAATGAAGGTCTTTCGGTTATAAATCTGAGAGAAATGGTTTGACCTCAACCTTCCAACCATAGTTTCTTTGTAGTCTGTATGGTGAAGTAAGACTTTAAAATATATCGTTTGTTATGGTTACCTGCAGTGGCTTCATAAGAAAGCAAGGCTGTTCTAAAGGGCTATAAATATAAATATAGGAATATAAAGCTTAGGTGTAGAACACCAAAAAAGTGTTTTAAAACTTCTTTTATTATTCTGACCGAAGACAAAAAACGCAAACAATAGTTCATCATTTCAATTAGCTTTATTGTTAAAGACTTATAATAAATTTCTTTTATATATGTTTATTTTTAATATGGTGTTAAAAAGACATTAATTGTATCGTGTTATTAAGTATATAAATTTAGGATTGTCGGTATCGAAGTTACAATCATAAATTGTTTAATATGAACATTTTTAACTCAAAACCATACGAAACTAGACGAAAGAAAGAATAAATCAATTTACTGCAAACACTACAGATAAGCAATTTGTGGGTATGTAATGTATTATATTCATAAACACGATCGTTGTTCAAAATAAAATATTGTATGGATGGCTTAGAAAATAGTTTTTTTCAGAATATTTTTTCAAAATAAAAACTAAATCCGTCGTTTATTTATGAAAAATGTTAAATTATTTCAAAATTGATAAAATGCTACAACATCCAAGCTGTGAAAATATTCATTGAATTGAATATTATTATCATCAAACAATAACTCCTCGTTAGTCAGTCACAGGAGAAGGGTTGGCAATTTCTAAACTTATACGTATCACAAATTATGAGAGCTGCTAACTAAGGCAATTAACAATTTCTCGTATGAAACTGTATGAGAGTAATATAATATTATACATAGTTTAATTTGTTCAGTAATTGGATTTGAAATGGTTTTGAAATGTGAGGTAATAACGAAGGTTACACCAAGGAGATAATAACATGGTTTTAATTCTTATTGTGATGTAATAAAACTATTTTTTAGTATATACAATATATTAATAAGTATTTTTTTTTCTTGTCACTTAAGTTACTCTATCTATATTTTATATATACTATAAAGCGATATGTATACATCATATTTATACCAAAAACCTCTACAAGGAAAGGTATCAAGGTTGTTATTTTAAATTCAAATGGATGATGGCACTTAAACACGTTCTGTATTATTCCTAATCTGAGTGAAATTGGAAATTTAACTTAATTCAGGTTACACCTGCTATACGTGAAAAAGTCTGTTTATTAAAAAAACATCGATACCAACACAAAAACATAGGTATAACTGATTTACATTAATACCATATTGCTATTGTAGTTTTTTTTGGTATTTTTCCTGTCATATTGACATCAAACCGCAATATGTCGCGATTCAAAAATAGCGAACTTTATTTCCTTAATTGAGATGCTTAGTAGTAGAACAAGACTTAACCTTATTTATAAGAATTTAGTGAAGTATGGAATAACAGGTACGTAGCGAGAAAAATAGCGGGCCTGTATACAATAAGACAAATAAATAAACTAAAATTAACCAAAATATTTACAGTTAAAAAATGTTTAGTCGTCTTATAGTCTTTGAATAGCTGCAGAAATTTGTAAAGTAACAAAGCGTTTTTAAAATAATAAAAAAATAGGTTTTTGCAAGTAATAAATGCCAACGAAACTAACTAAATTCGTATAACTTCTTAAATAAATAAATTTAATGAGAGTAAGCATGTTTCTATAATCAAGAAAACGTGTTTAAATCTTTCAGCATTAATAACTTAAACACCCAATTTTTGACAATGTTTTTTGACAGTATACTGACAATATAATTATTTTAATATTGATTGATTGTGTCTTTAAATAATTATAAAAAAAGTTCTACATATGATTGTATATATTATAAATATATTCCTTAATCTGAGGTTCATTTATTGTACCAAGTTTCTTCATGAAATAGATAAGAACATGTTAATATATAAACTTTTAATAGAAAAGTGTCGAAAAATTGTTCAGCTAACCTAAGAATATTCTCATTAGTAAAGTAGAAATCTCACACAAAAGACAAAGCAAAAGTTTTCGAACAAAAAGCCTTTTCGATTGAATAGACACAACCCTCGGAGCGCTTGTTAAGTTAAGTGAACTCGTTTTAATCAATAAAAAGCTGTATCAAATACCGGAAAGGAAAATACATAAAATAATTTTAGTATTATACTTAGGTATTTGACTGCAGATATTTACTTAAGAGCAATCTTTCGAATTGTATGCCTACTCGGTGATATTTAAGTGTCGATAATTTATTATTGGTGTCAGAAATAATAAAAAAAATATTAGTTTGATAAACATTAAGACGCACACAAACAATGCAAGACCTATATTTTTCTGATATAATAGCAATAAATATTACCGGTTGTCACAATTATATTATCAATCAAAAATGCACGCATTTGCAATAAAACAATAAGGTCAGTGTAATTTAAAAAAATATAACTTATTAAATATAAAAAAACGACTTTAAATCTCAATATCGACAAAAATGGCATAGGTAGGTGACGAAAAACAAAAACACAGATATTTTTCAATTTATTGTATTACAAGTGTTTATTTATGTCACTACTGAATAGTTTGCTATATTGTTTCCTCATTAAAATTTGAGCACAATTATCTAAAACAAGTTCAGGAACTACCATGCATTTTTGTAGACAATCACAGTATTAGTAAGAGTAGCGCCCTAAATATATGAGGAGTAACTCTTCCGATTGTATTTTTCTCACATCAGCTTATTTTTCATGATAAAAGAAAAACAAATATATCATTTCTGCGACACTGTTAAAAAATGTTTTCAGCACTATAAAACTCAAAATCATGTAGAAAAAGAACTGAATGAAGCAAAACATGAATTTTATTTTGATATAACAAATATTAATACAATAATTTTGGACACCACATATTTTGAATCATGAATCATGGAGAAAAAATACATTTTGATGACACCACTTCTTTATAATTAACTATCATTAAGCTATTTAATCATTGATAAATAACTAACATACAAATAACAATAATACATTTTGAACTAATTCCCACTTCCACGGAAAAAACTTATTTTAATGAGATTAGCAAACTTAGAACATTATTTTATAGAGCTTGAAAAATGATTCGTCGCACATCATTTATCAGATTAACGAGACTTCGAAAAAAATAATGAAAATCCGTTTCAAACTCAATTTTATACCCAGTTGGACAAAATACAATTTGATGAGATGCTGATATGAGGATATTGACAATCTTGTTTCACTGAAAGCTCCATAGTGAACGTAACCCTGCATACACCCTTGTGAATACTTCTTATTGGTATTAGTTTTAGAAACTCATCGGAATAATTGAACGCTGCAACAACGCTAAACTTTTCCCTCCCTTGTTTTGTGCTTTACATGATAGTATATTTCCAATGCAACCATGGCAACCGTTTTGATACATTTTTTTTCAGTTTCCATGACCACCAGTTTCGGACCATACGGTAAAATAGGAGATTTCTAATATGATTAATTAAAATCTTTTGTAATTGGTCACCACTCACCATGGTAACCGTTTTTAAACACTAAATTTTGTTTCAGTTTCCATGACCACCAGTTTCAGACGATGTTATAAAATAAGATATAAGTTACTATGTGTGACATTGGTTACCATGGCAACCGTTTTTTGACACGTAATTTTTTTAAAACTTTATTTTGGGTTACCATGGCAACCGGTTTCAAACCATGTAGTATAATAGGTTACTATTTTCTATTTGTGACATTGGTTACCATCAACCATTTTTAGATACGTATTTTTTTAAACCTTTTTTTGGGTTATCATGGCTACCGTTAGAGTGTTAGCCTTATGACCTTGCAGTTTTACTACATTCATACGCTTGTTGTATAATACACAGAACGTGCGGGACTCAATGTAACCTCTAATTTTCTAAAGGTTATGTACGCAAAATATATTGGCTGTGCAACTTTGAAAGGAAATTAAAATTTGTGTGCGCCACATAACGGTATTAAGACCTTCTTTACGAAATGGTTTTTTATTTTTTAATGCCAATTAACAACAATAGATAATGAAAAATAATTTATTCTGTTGGTGGTATAGCTGGTGTAACTTTTGTGCGCTCTGTTCTTATGCATGTGCGCGCGCACTCGCGCACAGATTAGAGGGAACACTGGTCGAAAGGGTGGGAAGTTATTTTTAGACACCACGAACACTCATGTCTTCAAACATAAATAGATCGAAAAAATGCTTTTTGTACTGGTATTCGAACCCGTGAGATCCGTTACGGAAACTAACAACGCTGACCGCTGCGTCATAGGACCCGTCAAAAATGAAAAAGGAAAAAAGAATGTACAAACATCCCACTGTGCAATCAAGCCAACGGATTTTCGATGCTTAAATATTAAAACATGCAAAACAATCATTCATTCAACCAGGGCTGTGGAGTCTTGTAAAAAAAGACGACTCTCACTCTAGTTTTAAAATAAAAAAATGACTCCGAGGAAATTTTTCAATAATTTCATTTTAACTTATATATGTATTCCATCAGATCATTTTTAGTCAGCCAAGCATGCAATGTCAACACTTTGAACTATTTTGTTTGGATAGATATCATTAAATATATTTTTCAAAAAAAAATTGAGCCGCTCATTTTTCACGACTCCGACTCCGGCCCAAATACCACGACTTTACGACTCCGACTCCAACTCCGACTCCACAGCCCTGCATTCAACAATTCAGTTCTGCTTTGTGTATGCATTCAACTAATGTTCCATGTTTTTAACAAAAAGTAGTGTCATTTTTGTATTGTTACGAAGATAGTGTACGTTACGTAAGTACTTTTTAATATATTTATGTAGTCGACTTCTTATTGACAAATATTAAGTTTATTTACGCAAAATTATACTTTTGTTAACGTTACATAATTCATGGAATAGTTTTATTAAATAACATTTCTCAAAATTATGTTTTTTTATTTATCGATATACTTAAAACGTTAAAATCTTCACCAATTTATTTATTGCTATTAACATTCACGTTCATAATCCTGAAAATGTGAAAATGAAAAAACGTTTAGTGCAGTTATGAACCTTATCACAATAAAAGTACCCAACTGAAAAATAGTGTTGCTAGTGGAGGCTAACGACTGTTCCTCACAAACGTAAAACCAAACATAAACAATCTAATATTATCCCACCAGGTTCACTCATCGCATTGAAAAAAAATGTTTTTGTATTTTAAAACAAAAGATCTAATTTTGGTAAATGTTACTTTAAATATCAAAATGTTTTTTTAGTATTTTATTTTTACATCACCATTTACCATTCAAGGCATCGAAATAAAAATTATAATTTTTCTCTTATGCAGTTATGTCGAGTTATTTTACTTGGGGGTGTATGGTCAGGTTTTTCTCCAAAAAGGGGTCCACGAGCAAAATAAGTTTGGGAATCACTGCGCTAGATAAACAAAATTAAAAGGTTCTAATGGCAACCCAAGGTACAAGACCAAATACATTGGAACGAAACTGGGAAGAATTTCAGGCAGCAGTGGGTAAATATGGTGGTATTTAAGTATCGACAATATAGCCGTTTCGTTATTGTTTGTAGAAAAGTGGTGAATGGAAAATTATATAAAACCGCTTCGTGTGCTCTATATTATAACTTAAAACTAATTATACATGATATTTTATAGTGAAATGATTAGATCAGAATAAATTAATGATATCGTGATCTTTTTCATATAAATAATAAGTAATGATGTATTGGCTATTTGTATTATCATATATTTTATATAGTGTTTTCAAATTACAATATTCCCTAAAACTCGGCTTAAACCCAGTTTTGGAAGTATAACAAAAAAGGATAATTCAAATTAAAAAAAGCGAAAAAAAGTCTTATTATTTAAAACTACGTTTATTTAGTAAAGGTAGATAGACACTTAATAGTTTTATTTTACAAACAAACCTTCAAATAAACATAGATACAACGATTCTAACGCATTCGTTGACGTATTCACTAGTCACTACACTACTATACTACATATTACATCATCGCGGTTGCGGCAAGTCAAAATATTAAGGCTTTTAAGTAAAACGATATTAAATTTATTCTAATATTTGAAACTGGGTTACCGAAATTTAAAAAATAACCGGCTTTCAAATGACGTTAATTAAACAAAAAAAACTTGAAATCTTAAAAATCCTTTTGCGTTCCACTCAACGTTTTTTTCTAATAATTATCAAACACTTACTAGAATGTATTGATTCGCTTCGGAAATTACATATCAAACCATCAGTAAAATAGTGTCGTATGTCTTAAATATCTGGATTCGTGATTTTTTGCTCTATTATTTTTAATTATGTTCGTGTGAAAATTATCAAACCAAAACTTTACACTTTAAAAAGTATTTGAAGCAAGTTTTTGAAAACTGAAAAATGAAATTTTTTGACTTACTACTTTTAATATGAATGGATTTATGTTATATTACATATGCCAAAGTGATTCAAATAGATTCGTTGGTCAATTTTCTTTACAACTTCTAATACATTTCTACCTGAAAATGAACTAAATGCCGCGTATAACAATGCAGCTCTGTAGAAAATGTAATTACAAATAGTAAAATGAAAAATCATCATGCATGGAAATCAGATAAACCAATAATGTACGCAAAATACGAATCGAATACCAGTATGAAAAAATAAACATAACATGTAAAACGAAACACTTTAGAACAAACCATAGAGCATATTTTATATATGGCGGCGAGTTTTTGCAAAAATATTTCGTAATTCGCAAAAATTATCGGTTTCCTTAATTTCAAAGACAAAGTTATTGATATTTTTGTATACGATTTTTTTTTTCCAGATAATTGCATTTGTTGTTTAGGGTTTATGCTAATCTGAGGAGAGAAAAAAAGTAGCATGTTGTGAAGCATATTTACCGATTCGTTTATCTAGTTGATATAAACACAACATGACTAGATTATTTAATTCAAATATTTATTTACCGATTGAATTATAGTATTGACTTATGGCAAATAAATAAAAAAAAGGATCATTAATACAAAATGACATAACCTGTTATCGTGCAAGTTTTGGTATATATATATATGAGTTGAAGAAATATGCTACCTTAAGTTGCAAATATCCGTGAGTTCCCCAGGATGGGTCAAGCAGGCAAGCAGGAGGATGCTCTCGATTCTTGATTCTCCAATACTTGGTTCTCGGATGTGTCACGGTGTAGAAAATTAACCACATACAGAACCCAATACTGTAGATCACAGTGAAAAAATAAATAAAGCATTTGTAAAAGAAAAAGCACACGACGTTCATGTTGCGATAAGGTTACGCTACTGTTAATTTTAATGAGATGTATTTTAAGCAAAAAATATTATCGACAATTATGTAGGTACCAAAAATTTGAAACACGATTCGGTGAATAAATACGTAAATATTCGACGTATAAATTATCAAAACATTTTATTATTTTTATAAAAAAAATGCATTGTCTTAGATTATTTATGATTATACTTTAATATTATAATTTATGCACACTTTTTTAAACGTATTTAGAATTTTATAATTATTGTTATAATATAAAAATCTGAAGTTTCTTTTAATACTATAACACACTGTTACAATGTTTCATTTACTGTTATTATTAAAATAAGTTAAAGTTGATTTTTTAAAGTTTTATGTTTCACAGAAAACTATGTTAAGTATATTATTGCAGATCGTTAATATTTAAGCTACTGTAATGCAAAATGGTATGAGGCACTACCGTCGACCAGAAGTCGATGAGTGACAAACCGAGCCGGCAATCTGTGGGGAGGTAAATACACCTCCCACCCCATCGTACTGGTAAGCAGTTAGTACACTTCGCACTTCAAGTGGATTTTCTTTAAGCCGTAACGAGCACCTAGTGTCACTTAATTTGCTTCGTTTTGTATATGCAGCCTTAACACTTCAACAATATGCGCAAAATTACTACCGCTGAGAATTTAAAATCCCTGCAAGAGATCAGTTCCGATTTATTTTTAAATAAGAAAGTTATAATAATTTTTCAGCGTCTGCGACTGAATTTTTGACAATGTTTTACCTTACAACATTAATATTCAAGTGGTAAAATGTTTAGCAAAAGGATTGAAAATCTAATTTACTTGTTATTTAACACGATAAACCTGTTTAAAAACATGAAAAACCACTAACGAGTCGAAATATATTTATATTTAAAAGTATCTAATCGAAATTTATGTTCATAAACTACAGTTTTAAATAAATAAAATATTAAAATAGTTTTATCCCATGTAAACGCGATCTTAATTCACACTTGCACAAGCATTTTTTAATTAAAAATATTGATGCTACTTTCTTTTCAAAGACTGTAGAAAATGTATTTAATCACAAAACACACACCAATCACACGAAAGAAGCAAGTAGAATATACTCTTCTTAAAAAACACAGTATTTTCAACTCCGAAAGTTTTACTTATGTATTTTTACTACATATAAAGATTTTAGAGCAATGGACCTGCTGTCGGTAGCAGCATATTGACCGTCCGAACGTTTTCCTTGATCTCACTGACGATTGTGAAAAAAATAAAAAAATATGCCGAAGATTATTTGGCAAATGTGCTGTAAAATAAAAAAAGTTATCTTATATTACGCGTGTGATAATTGATAGCGGTCGTCACTCGATTGCACCTCGCCGCGAGTTTATAAATATTTATGCCGAGAATTTGTATCATGTATACATACAGATATCTTCATATTAAACTGTGATATTTTATTGCATTATTTCTGATTTCTGAAAATGGAGATGGTTGAATTAATTGTCGTTGGACACATTCCAGTTGGACGTATTGTGACACATACTGAATTTTAAACCCATTTTTCTCGCAAACGACTTTTAACAAAGCAACGAATATCTATATATTAATAGCCGATAAGGTCCGTCCGTAGTTAGGTACCGGGGTCTTCTTTTTCTTTATATTCAAGGCAATTTTCAAACAGTCATTGTTTGTATTAAAAATTAAAAAATGGAATATTTCAAATCTGTCAAATCTTTCAAATCGTGTAATCTACATTTTGTTAAATACCCAAGTCCCAAGCCTTTTAATGTATAATTATTATCTTGTAACCAAAATATCTTTAAACTGTTAATTTATAAATTTAACGGCTACTATTTAGTAAAATAAAGCTCTGAGTGGGAAATAGAAGCTAATATAAAACAGAGTCAAGACCAGTGGAAGGGAACCTGCAGCCTCTTGGTTACTCTGATGCGGCTTTTTGACTTGATCAAAATATTCATTTTGATAGCATAATCAACCCATTACATATATGTTCGACAGTCGAAAAAAAGGAGGGGAGTGTCCATGTTTTCTTTACTGCGGTCTTATGTTGGATCAGATAAATGAATGTGGTCTTTATAAATTAAGTCAAGACTTATCCCACCCCTGGTCACTTTAGTCCTATTATTTCATAAAATTTCATAAACGTTGATTCAGTATGAAACATATTACTTGAATGTTGAGAACGTAACTTAAGTACGAGATGTTATGAGAACAGATTATTTTGAAATTAAATTTGAAAGATTATGCAATACCGTGAAAATTGCGGGAAATTTAGATAAACTAACAAGACTCCGGTGGATCAGAACGTATAAACTTCACGAAAACTTTGCTATTCACCTTAGGATGAGGTAAAATTTACTGGAAAACAACAAATCGGCTCTACGCAAAGTTCTTAGATTTCTGTTGTTGTTTTCACACATCCATTCTAACTTTTCATTTTACTGCTTAATCTCGAGGGAAGTTTTTAAGGTAAGACAAATTATTTTTCGGAGAAAACAAAAAAAACGCCCTCAGAAACAAAAGGGTCTTCGTGATTAGATCCATTTGAAAACAATACGAACACACTCGTCAACAGACATAAAAAGTTTTTCTTTTTCAAATAAAATAGTTAAGATATATCAACTTGATCCAACAAGCGCAATTCAAGTTACGCAAAGAAAAGGCAAATCCACGTTGATGGTTGAAAGAGACTCAATATTATTTCCCCTTTTCAATGAATTTCAACAATAAAATAGTGAAGTTCATCTATAAAAACAACAAATGTGTTTTAGATTTCAAAAGTCAAATGCACGTGTTTTGTTTTATACACGAGGAATGTATTTATTTGTATTACAAATCAATCAGTATAAATAGGCCATTAAAATGTTAAAATCAAAATTTTGAAACGTCAACACGATTATTGTTTTCATTATACCCAAAATGAGCCAAATTGACGATTACGTCAATTTTATTAAACGCTTGCTTGGTTATTTAATTGGTATTAGTTAGTACAATAGTCTTTTGATTCACTTATTAACTAAAAAAAAGTGTTGATATATCGTGATACATTTCGTTGTAATACATGTTTATTTTCACTATTTATTTTAACCCTATTAACAAATCACATCACATCAAATGTGACTTTTTACGTGTACTTAAGAGATGCAAAATTTTATAAAAATGTGATCGCTCCTTTATCTTCAGGATTCTTTTTGGTTTTCAAACACGTAAATGTCCATACTTTCGATGGTTTCGGCGGTAACTTAGTATCATTAGTATCATTATCTGTTTGTTTTATTTCGGTTCTACACCCCCCTCCTTGCTCCTCTTAAAAGGAAAAAAACCCAAACCTCCATTTTGTAATTTTATAATTTTTAAATGTTAGAATCAATCTTGCTTCATTACTTAAGCAAACTTTGCGATAGTAAGTCTGAAGATGCCTCTGAAAGAGGCGAAACACGTGTCACAATTAGTAACACAATACGTGGAATAATCAAAGTTAATTTAATTTTTTTATTACGTAAATGTCCGTTTTATAAAAGCATTGATCTTCTATTAATTTTTAATACTAGATATGACATAATAAAGATGTTAAATAAATATACATTTATTGCTGATTATTTACATAAAAGAAGGTATAATACATATAAATCAATATCGTCAAAGCGGATATTCGAGAAAACAATCACAAAGTCGATATGTAACTGTGTTTAATTTTTCTTTCGTGAAATAAGAATATCTAGAAATTTTTGACGATATAGTAGCAATATATTCAAAAAATAAAACGCTCATTTGTACTAATTCCACTATTATGTAATATGATCAGAACCGGTTTCGCTCATGAAGAGCATTATCAACTGATGCTCATCAATGCTCTTCTCGAGCGAGACCGTCCCTAATGAAATAAAATAAATGTGGTAGTACATAAGAGTGTTTATTTTTTATAATATAATGGCTTTCCATCAAGTATTGATAGTGAACACCTTAAGAGAGGTGGAAGCAGTTTAGTCACAGGAATCTGATGACACTATTCGTCCCATTAAGATATGAAATATTGCTTAATATTCCAAATAAGGTGTAGAAATGTGACGGAAGGAGAATCGATGAAATTGAAGTCTAGGTGTGATGCTCCGCAATCCGTCGATGGCTAGTCACGTCTGTTCGGTGCTGTGTGTCGCAGTCCCAAATGTCTACATATCAAAAGACATTTTAATCAGAAAAAAACAGAGGAGCTTGAACTCAACTAAACCAAAGTTTTTTTTATCCATGTCCGCTCCCAATGTGGAGCATATGGTCTCCTAATGGAGGTATCTTAACAGTATTTTTTTCTACGAGAACTGTTGGTTACTCAATCGCTCAATCTCACTTTTCTCAAAGTGAGTAGTAGGGAAAGAAGGATAAGGCTAGAAGAGGACTAGTCGTTGGCTAATCGCTATTATTACACCCAATTATCAAAGGATCAGAAGGATTGAGGGAGAAGAAATGATGTGAATTGACATCACAAACACCCAGTCTTCGTTCATAACATTGAATTGAATAATTTTCAAATTCACTGTAGTCAGACCGGGAATCGAACCTAAACCTGCGTGATCGGTAGAGCGAGCTCTAAATAACTGGGCTACAGCAGGCGACAAACCAAAGTTATCAACAAACAAAAAACGACCGGATTTCTACTAGTTGAAGCCTAGCTTATACTTCGCTGCCAAGCTCTTCCAGCCGTCCGGTTAGTAAATAGTCCACATTTTAAATGCGGGAATATAATTCAGGATGCTGATCACATCCTTTGGGAATGCCTAAACTTGAACAGCGAACGGAAAAATTGCTCAAGACGATACAACTAATTGTCTGCTCTGTCGGCCACGTCAGTCATGCCGACATGGTTGCATCTAAGGAACATTATAAGGCTTTCAAGGACTTAACCGCGTTTTATGGAAAGAGAATGGAATCCAATACATAAAAGCTTATGATTTTATTTATCATTTGGCAAACTGTAGTGTATGCAACTAAGACTTGTATAATTTCTTCCCGGGATATGCTTGGCAAAACTTTGAACAGGAATAACGTTGTTGCGATACGGAATACACCGTGTAAGAAGAGTGTGAAGCCATAGTGGGTGGTGGTGGGTGCAACGTTGAGTACCATAAAGAATTGAAAGCAATACTCAGATACTTTCGATGGTTTCGGCGGTAACTTTGTGGAAGTTCATTTTAATAGAAAATTTTAATTAACTTTGATTATTCCACGTATTGTGTTACTAATTGTGACACGTGTTTCGCCTCTTTTAGATGCATCTTCAGACTTACTATCGCATTTGTTTGCACTGTTTCGATTTTATAATCCCCTCTTTGCTTCCCTTAAAAAGGAAAAATCCCAATCTGATTGATTACAACTCATTAGTATCATTATCTGTTTGTTTTATTTCGATTCTACACCCCCCTCCTTGCTCCCTTTAAAAGGAAAAAAACCCAAACCTCCATTTTGTAATTTTATAATTTTAAAATGTTAGAATCAATCTTGCTTCATTACTTAAGCAAACTTTGCGATAGTAAGTCTGAAGATGCCTCTGAAAGAGGCGAAACACGTGTCACAATTAGTAACACAATACGTGGAATAATCAAAGTTAATTTAAATTTTCTATCAAAACTCAGATCTTTACAAAATTTCTTCACGCGAGCGTCAATTCTAAGCAGGTATTTTAATTGAAATATCAAAGCAAATTATGATACATATTTTGATTCTTGCTTTTTTTTATTGTCATTGCGATATCAATTTTAATGAATGATTAAAATATTGTTGTCTATTTCTTTTCATTTTTTCAGTACGCCACTGACTAATTTTATTCATGCCTACACACCAAATATGTTTTTTATTTTCAGGCGGTGCCAAAATTTTTCATCCAATAAAACGATTGAAATCTTTTAAAGGAAGTATGTTACAGGAAATGTGGAGGATGTAAGTTTTTTTTTTTATTTTATAAATACATTTTTGTCACATCTGCTTTGTAAAAATGTGGTTTTTACTTGAATAAAAAAATATATCTATCTGCTTATAGAATATATTATTATGCAATCTTAAGATGAATTAAGAACCTGTTTTTCATGAGCTATGTATGCCCTTCACTTCAAATATATTTTTTTTGGTTTATATTTTTAATTATGTATGGTACTATCGAACTTGACATAGATATATCTTTAACTTCAATACTTGCCCTACAAGTGTCATGGAAATAAAAGAGTTTACCTGTAAAATAAATTTTGAACAAATAAATACATCCAAGTTTAATCAATGACGTTTTTAAAATGCGAATAATTCATGCACTTAAATGATTACAAATATTTTAATATCTTAATTAAACTCTTTTATTTTTGTTAATGATAAAGCATATTGTTATATTGTGCTTTTAGAGAGAATAATCAGTTTTATTTAATGATACTATACATCGTTTGGTTAGAAACAGCTTGCGTCATTATTATTCCCAATGGATGAAATAAAAATAAAATAAATACAAAACAGCAGAAATTACTATTTTTAACATAAAATTGAAAGTTTATTACTTCATAAACATCAATCACTTGTCCGTATTATACAATACGTGACACGTGTTCCGATTTTTATAATAGCAGCTTCAGAATTTCACCATCATAAAAACAATATTATGTTTTAAATTAATAGGTACCGAACTTGGATGGAGCCCTTGAGAAGTCTGCCAAGTAGTTAAATAGTAAAAAAAAATATTGGACTTTAAAGTACAATCACGACTTTACTTAATGTTTTGGTAGATTGAATATTTTTATTTAAGAGAGATAAAATTATTATAGTAAGTGTTTTCTGAGTTCACTTAACTTTTATGATACTTTAAGACAGATGTGTACAAACTTTTTGTGAACCGCATAAAAACAAATTATGATGGGTTCGGGCCGCACAGAAAAAAAAAATATTAAACACTCAATCTTTTTTTACACGTGGTACGTTCCATGTAAAACAGACGTGCGAAAAACCGTGAAGTGAATAGAGATACACACACAAATAAATGAAATAGCGTAAAAATAATTATAAAAAAGAATATTTGTGCATGTTAACGTTTTTTTATTTTTTTTTAATATTAAGGTGAAAATGTTTTTTTTATAAGTAATTCAAAAGTTATTGCGATATTTTAAACAATTTATTTAGAATTCGACTTAATGTTTGTAGTACATATTAAGCTGCGTTATCGAATCCAAATGTTCATTACTATAGCCTATTTCTACGAACCGATTATTCTCTTTCATTAACGAAAAAGATTGCTAAGATTTGTTAAATTAAATGATTTACTTTAAAAAATAGATCTATTATACTTAAATTTTGAAAAAAAATCGACGCTCACAATTTTTTTTAAACGGGCTGCATGCGATCTGTCTGCTGTGTATCACTGCTTTAAAAACATGTATCATATTATAACGTATGTTACTATTTTTTATTCTCAAATACTATTTTTCCCCCTTCACTTCTCAGTGGTTCAAATGGTATTGAATTCCACGACAGTTATATTTCTCTTCAATATAATATTATGTTTGTCATTATCTAATTACAAAGTGAATTAAAGTATTTTAAATGTGGTAAGCAAAGACTTTCAATCATAATGATAATTTAATTTATTCTTGAATTGCAATCAATCAATTCTCAGTTTTTTTCGTGTGCTTACGTTAGTAATTTTGTATTTTTATTAAATTAATTTTCTTTCTGCAAAACAATTAATTTATGTTCCTACCAACTTATTTCATAAATTACTATCATTTGACTACTGTTCATAATGAAAAATCAAGAATCCAGTATTGTGAAAAGGCAAATTAAATAAATGTTTGTTATATTTATTCAACAAACTGTATTTTTTTTATCAATTATTGAAGAATATATTTTAAAATATAAAGATATGCCTTAACTTTTATTTTTTTAAACATTCAAAATGTTTCTTATCTATTTTTCTCATCCAGTTAAAATTAATATTATTTGTCTCTTTTATTGCTCATCTTTTCAAGCTTATTTCGCAGAATCTACACATGTTTATTTATTTTTGCCAAACATGAAATAATGACACCTATGTTTTTATGCAATATAAAGGGTCTGCCATTTTATGTAATAAATCGTACCGTTCCAGTCTGCTACATAAAAAGTTCTTGATAGTCAATATTGAAAAACTGCTTTTAGTAAGAACATAAAACTTAGATTTCTTACCAAGATATTTCTATATTTTTCTCGAATAGTCGAATGAGTATGTGAAGGTGGATTTGTTTAGATTTTTTTAACGAAATCGTGTTGAATCATTTTTTATACAACAAACGCGTGGCGCAATCTTGACAAAATCTTAAACGCTTTTGAGTGGGACGAACTGAATCCGTTTTACGCATTTCACGTGGTCATTTTATTTTTACGAATCATTTTCAGACATCATTTTAATAAACATCAATCAACAGCTGAACGCCTTTCTCAAAGTAAATTACGTTGACGAAAATAAATTGTAAACGGTGAATCAATTTTAAAATTAGCATAACTGCCCTCTCATTAATCCGTTAATCATCTGTTTTTAGATATTCTGGAAGAATACATACCGATTCCAGTGGATTCTAGTATCAGTAAAATAAACGATTTGTAGTTGTAATTTAAATAGTATGTTCATTGACGCATTTATATTTAAATTTTAATAGTTCCGCAGTTCGATTAATTTATAATGATTAATGCATTTTTAATCGTCACTTATATCTCACGAAGACATTTGGTATTTTCTTAATATACATCTATAATTTCAATCACTTATACACATATTGTTGTTAACAATTGTAATTGGGCATGTCAATCACTAACAAAAGTTTAAATTGTGTATTGTAAATAAATAAAACTATACTTAAATAGCGTCCAAAAGAGTTTTCTTTACAGTAATACATAATATAATTACAGTAAAATCTTGTAGTGATACCCACCACTACCCGCTAAAGCTTCACTCGCTTTTTACATGGTGTATTCCGCAACATGACGTTAATAATGTAAAGTTTTGGCAACATTAATTGTATGCTTTATAATTTACTTCAAATGTATTCCCGCAAGAATAGCACCGCAGGTGCAACAGTGTCAGGAGTAATTGATAACACCTTAATATATGTACATAAAAGATTCAATAATAATCATACAATGTTACAGTTTTTATGGAAGGCTAAAGACCACTTGAAAAACCATTACATAATTGTAGGTTTTTTGCGAAACCAAAGTAACAATGAATTAGTCTTACAAGTAACATTAACAGTATTCATTTTAACCTTTGTTTCCTCGAAAATCTACACTTAGAACTTTGTAGCTCTCAGGCCGCCCGCGCAGTTTGTAAAACATCTTTTGGTTTTATTATATAAATGAATGTTAGAGTAAGGGATTTTTCCACTCTACTTTTTCATAGTAACACTACACTCTGCATCTATTTAGTCTTGACCTCAGCTACTATCATTAATCTTCGGTTTTAAGCTAGCACTGATGACACCGCTACTCACCACGAGAAATATGTGTGCATATGATTTACCTGACTAGATCCACAGTGTTCAGCATTGTTAGGACCATCTCGTGTATAGTGTGTACCGGGCACAATGTTCTTTGTACAGAAAAATCTAGAAATATATTTACAGCTTACCCTCTGACTTTGAGAATTATGTTCTGTTAGTCTGATTTAAAGTACAACTAACTAATCACTAAAAATAAATGGCCCATAAAATTATCCATAAATAAAAAAAAGAAATAATGTAAATGAAGATCCCTTAGCCATAATTTATGTATTTCAATGTTTTTTTAAGAACGGTAGGATGTTTTATAAAATTAATAAGTTATGAATTAAAAAAACATTAAAAATTTAGATTTATTGAAAATTTTTAATTTTATTTTTATTTCATGACAGGTTTTGGCTAGTGGTAAGGTAAGTAAATGAATATTTCTTTTATTCATTTAAATAAATGACATCCACTGTCAATTCTTGCTGGAAAGAAATTGTAATAAATTTAAAAAATAAAATTGCTTTTTTTTTAAAATATATTCAACATTATTTTTTTAAGAAACGACATACTGATCTTTATTAAAAAATGTGGAAAGAGTACAAAAAAAGTTTCTTAACTTTTTTTATATATTTTTTTTTGGTTTTTAGGTTATCTTGAAACTTTTCCTATAATCTCACTCCGCTCCTAATGTAGAGCATATGACAACCATTTGTTGCTTAGTTTCTCAACCTTTTTTTGTAGAGATGGAATGATACGGCTATAACAGGACTAGTGATAAACTAATCGCTCTCACAACGCCTCGCTATTTTTGGATTTAAAAACACTCATGCTTTTCAACAGAAATCGATAAATCAATTGAAATAAGCCTGTTTGTATTGGAACCCGAGCCCGTGAGATCCATCCAAAATTCCTATAAAATAAACAATATTTAATTGAGTAATTGTATCGCTGCAAATATTCATGTGCATAGGTTTTAATAATCCATAAAGTGTTATTGAATCAAACGATTATGTAGTCAAATCTATTCTGAGAATATTTTGAATTCCTATGGAACACAAACGTGTTAATATAGTTTTTTATTGGCAATGTAATAAATGTTTCAATCACGTTCCTAAAATTATTGGCAATTACCTAGTTAAACTTATTTTCACCGCATAGCTGTATAATGTTAACCGATGCCAAAAGCGTTTCTGACATCTGTACATTTTTATTTCCCAAACTTCTTGACCTTTCCAACATGATTTCCGCTCTACTAATGTTTTTATTACCTATCTAATATACTAGGGATTCAATGCCGAGAAAACCCGAGAATAAAATCCCGGGAATCGACGCCTTTTGCCAGTCTCGATTCCCGTGACAACTGAATTAAGCAAACCGAAACTTAAGACTTGCTATTTTCTTTTAAAAAAATATATACAGAAGATTTTATTCATGCAATTCAAAGATAGTTTGAGAATCTTTATAAAGCTTTAGAACGTTTTTACATTTCAGATGGTAATAAAAAAGTTCAAAAACTTTCAAAATCTACCATTTATTAAATAAGATAAAGACGACTGACACTGAACTCCCCATTTACACGATAGATAAGATCCACGGGATACCGTGTAAGAAAGTATAACAATATTTACTAAAATAAAAAAATATGGTGGATAAGTTTTCTTGTATAAAAATCAATTCAGGATATGAAAAAAAAATATTGGTGCTTATTGGATCTTAATTTTATTAAAAATATACAAAAATTATTCACTATCACTATTCACTATCACGCACATTGTTGTGTTGCCCGTGTTGTTTTGAAATCGTGTAAAAAAAGTGTAAAAAGGTAGTTCATATGCTAGAATGTAATAATAACCATAACAATAGCTGACATTATGCATTATTTTTTAAGGAAATTGGTTTCAGTGGCAAAATCAAACTAATCCCTCGAATGTTATAAATAATTACAATACATTTTTGTCACCTTTTGAAGTTAAGTGCCCGACAGTGTTCATGCATAGAAATATTCGTTTTAATATTGAAAAAAAATATACTACGGAACTACGATCTCGGGACGCAAAATTTTCCGGGACAGTTTTATGTCTCATGTCCCGGGACATGAAAAAAGACAAGACTTCACAATCCCTAATATAGACACGTCCGAGAATGAAAATACATTAAATTTATTATAGTTGTAAAATCAAAACTTTCTTGATAAAACCACACACATAGTTAACTCGTTTGTATACAATTGTCGTACAACTTATGAATAATCATTACTTAATGATATACTAGCCGGTTCCCGGCAAGCGTTGCAATGCCACTCAAAGAAAGAAAGTGTTTGTGTTTTAATTGTGTTTATTGAAGTGCATGTTTTCTTTTTCTGTCTTTTTGACGTTTAAAGTTTGGCGTTTGCTGCCGATTGTCTATGGTACGACATACGCGCCACCTACTGTACGTTAATTGAACTATAACCTTCGGGCAAGTGCAAGCATACGTTGTAAAAATGAACTGTATGGCAGACATGCAAAAATTGATTTTTATATATACCCACTGCAAGTTAATTTTACTATGCCTATAACCTTCCTGGATGTGCAAGCAAAAAGTTTGTCAAAGTTTTATTGCAATCGGATGAGTGGTGTGGCAATGCATAAAATACGAACAAGCAAACATTCCTTTGTATATATTAGAAGATAGAGGGCTTAATATCGACACCAGTCTATTATATTTTATTGTTTCCTTCATTTTTTTTAGTACTGCGTTGTGACATTCGCAGTTGAAGATTTTTTTACATCCTGGTACCGTAAAGTTATATCTATATATTAATAGCCGATAATGTCTGTCCGACCAGATTTCACACCTTCCAGTCTCCACTTTTTTATTCATACTAAATCTTCTATATATTAGGGGGACCGGAAAGAAAACCATTATTTTAACATCATGAACATTTATTGATTTATTTTAAACAAATTATTTAATTTGTTATAATGTATAATTTACATCGTTATCTAGGACTGTTTGCCATCTTTCAGGCAACTTTTTAATTCCCCTTCTATAAAAACCTTCAGATTTTGAGTTGAAATGTATATGCAAGTAATTTTCAACGTCCTGTACATTTTTTTATCCCTAAGTGATTGATCCATCGACCAAAAAACATACAAATCAGAAGGGCCAAAGTCTGGCTAGTATGAGAGATGCTTAAAATCTTCAAAATTTAAATTAGTATTTTTTTTACGGGTCATCTTTGCAAATATTCACTCGCACATTTTTGTTCATATTGGAGAGCGCGTGAAAAACCCAAACACCTATCCGGTTACATTAGCTGATTTTTTAAAAGTGATCTCGCACTGTAGACTATGGACTAGCATGTTTTTGTGATAATTCCTCAGTAGTCAAACGAAGATCGGCTTCCACTGTGGCTTTCAAATGGTCATCGTCCAATTTGTATGGGTGCCTTGATTTCGGGGCGTCTGCTAAGCTTCTTTCATCAGATTTAAACCTTCATAACCAAAACTGGCATCGGTTTACTGTTATAACTGCTCCATAAACTTCAAAAATAGTTTTGGTTGTCGTGGTCGCACTCCAACCTCGATCGTAAAAAAGTAGCATAAAATACCTTATGTGATGTTCGGTTGCTTCCGGCTTGCTTATTTTGCCCTTAACAATAAAAATAATTCATAACCCAAAAAAAATAATGCCAAGAAGTACTACTGTCGAATGGAACACTTAAACAGATGTTGACGTGCCCATGTCCAGGTACAGACTAATCTCAAACAAGGCATGTTAAAAAAATGGTTTTCTTTCCGGTCCCCCTATTATTAATAGTCGATAAAATAATCACTTTTCACTTTTCACAAATGTGTGCGTACTAATGTCCTCGAGACTTCTTCTTCTTCTACGAAATGTATTTGTTAGCGTATTTGAAAATAAGTTTGATAAAATATATATGTATACTACAAAAAATGGTTGATGGCAAACTTGAACATTATTCCAAATATTAAATAATTTACGAAATTTCTGCTCCTACGAAAAATGGTTGTTAGCAAACTTAAACATTATTCTTAAATATTATTATCATAATACAACAAAAATCTCACGTTGCTGGGCAACGGGCTTACAGCTAGTACGGTATTAATTCGATTATTGCAAGTTTCTAAATCAAGATTTTTCTTAAAATACATCGTTGTATAAATTTCTGGAACTTATCAACAAAACATTTATTTAAAAAAATATTTACTCGTTAATCTAAGACTGTTTCTTGCCCGTTGTCCAGACAATCAACAAACATAATTGAAATAATTCATCCGTATATTATATTTTTTTATTTTTTATCGCTAACTGAGAATCGTTTTAAGATAAAAGATGTAATTAGCTGACAATAAATTTTATCACAACTTGTAAAATTGATACTTACTGACACTACCAACATAGCAATTAATGAGATACTAAGTACATATATTATTTAATTATATTCAAGTAAGTGGTTCAGATAGTGACCTAATTGCTTATATTAATTATTTTTATAATGGTTGAATAATTTAAGCTATACGAGTTCTCAATGTTGATCGAATTATATAATCGTTAACATGGCGCAATGGTCACTCACGTGTAATTAAAATTGACCTAATGGGTCAATAGAAAAACTAAATATTAGATAAATATTATATTTGTTGGGAATACTACTTGCTACTGTATAAAAATTAACTTAACTTTGGTAACACAACTAGAAATATAGAGAAAGCTTTTGGAAGACTATTATTATTGTAAATAACTGAAAAGAGATAAAAGTGAAAGCGCACATACAATGATTTCAGCCAATTATCTTTTATCTGACTCGTGTTTGGGTATTTCAAAGGAGTTAGTACGAGAGTAAAGTATTTGACAAGACTACTTTTTGGCTTCTTTTCGAATGAAATGTCTATGAAGAGCTATCACTACAGAGTTCCAAAAAGAGAGATAGATCTAGAGATATTCGATATTTGCTAAAGCAGGTTGATTTTTCAATAAATTAAATTACTTGATTTTAATTTAAGTGTACCAGTAAAAATTTTCAATCTACTCAGTGAGATTCAGAGAGATTGACTAACTCTCGTATCGTCATCATTCCATTACTTCTGTAACAGTAATGCAAGAGTTCATTTGTTCTTTTTTTGATAGATAGAATATTATTTTTTCCGCCATTGATTAAATTTATAAAGTCGTTCTTTAATATATTGAATTCAAGAGCTATTTTCGGGGTAGCATATTTTCTTATGAATTGAAGTGCAACATTACATCGACATTCATTATTCAAATGCAAGTGCATGGCACTAACTGCAACAACTTTCGTAAATTGCATCAATTATACTCCAGCTATTTCCTGCAATTGTGGAAAGAAAGTGGTTAGGTTCCATTTTCGCAAGTGCACTTACATTGCATAGAAATGACAACGCCAGCGGCTATTCACCACTATTTTAATATTCGTGAAACAATCTGTTATCTTTTACTGAGAAAAAAACCCGTGAAACTTTTACTTGCTTATTAAAAATTGTTACTATTTGGGTTCAGTGATTAGAAAAAAATCAATAATATCTCTCACAAAATAAAAGTATAAAGTAAAGAGAACGAAATTGCTATCAATAATGTAAATAAATCGATTCAAATTAAATACACTCATATCTTTTTATTTTATCTAAGAATGACCTACAAACTTTATAGAATAGCACGCTGTGGTCTAGTTGGTTAGGGGGTTACACTACCAATCAGGTGGGTCTAGGCTCGATTCCTGGTACAGTCAATGTCAATTTTAGATTTTTAAAATTTAAATTTGAGACCTAAATGTTGGTGTTTGTAATGTCAATAGTCTTCAAGTTGATCTCGAGTGACTTCTTATCGAGTTTATCTCTCAAATTTTCAAAGAATTTGCTGACTTTTAGTAGAAACTTATTTATAATAGATATCAAATTATAATTGATAACTTTGTCACTTCACTGATTCCATTGTTTTTCAATAAGGTAAAACGTGTGTCTCTAGTATAAAAAGTAAAATAAATAAGTATGTATATATATATTTCGTATTAAGTCATATTGGGCAACACAAAATAATAGTAAAAATCAGTACATACATGAAAAATGTATGTATAAGAAATTTGTGACCGTTCTTTTCATATATACCTAGTGCAAACTTTCTCTGCGAATTGTAGAAACTATATTTTAGATAAAATAATAATAAAATAACCCGTTAATAAATTTGGTGGCACGTGTGAACATAACAAATACAATATTTCAGCATATTAAAAAATGAAACGTTCTGCAAAAACTGGTTGTTTGCCGTTATAAAGAATATCAACGTCAACATTTTATATTAAAGCCAGCAGGATGCGCTTGTCTCATTTTTATTGTTTTTTTGAACTCAGAGATACACGTGTCGTGCTTATGATTAAAACAGTATAAATTAGTTTAATTTGTAATAATAAATAAGATTTACTACAAAATAAGTATAATATTATTGTTATTCGTTGAATTCGTTCATGCACTTTTTTATAATTATTTTTCATTTTAGTCACTTTGAATTTTTTTCTTAACTCTAAATAACCTTCTTGTTTCACTTTTCTTTATCACCATTTTTATGTTGAATATTAGTCAAACCATTTCATAGAAATATTCTTGCTTTTAACGGAAAATAGTACTAATATAAAATAGCTTAGATTATTCCAGTTATTGTGATTATATTCTTTCAGAGCAATTCTCAGCTTGTTTAAGTACGAATGATTTTAATTTTACTATTCTGGTATATTATAAAAATAAAATAAAAACGGGAGGCAAGGAGGGGATGATAGAAAAACACAAAACAATAATGATATATCAAATGACATTTACGTTACTAAATGATTAACTAATAAGTTGCATCAATTAAGAAGGGTTAAACCAGGCGTAGGGAACCTGCGGCCTTTTAGGTACTCTGGTGCGGCCTTCTGGCAAATTCTGTTATTCTTTAAATTGATGAAAATTCGTAGATTCCTGACATATTCTGACCATAAATTCCTGTTTCCGGCCAAATATTCCCTAGTCAATGTTTACTGCGGCCTTATGTCGAATCAGAAAAATGAATGCGGCCTTTAGAGAAAAAAGGTTCCCCACCCCTGAGTTAAGCCATTGGAAATAAATTTAGCAGTGGCGAACAACCTATTGAATAAAAATTCTTTATTGTTAACACTTATATTTATTTCTAAGAATTTTAAGCTGTTCTTTTTCAAACCTTTTTTATTTACTCGATGGAGTATTTCTACGTCATTATTCTGATTAAAATTATGCTCGTTTTCAATTAGATGATTGGCAAACTCTGGAAAATTGTTTTATATTAAAATGAACTTCCACAAAATTACCGCCGAATCCAGCGAAAGTATGAATATTGTACTGTTCCTTAAATACAAACTTATTTATGATTAAATCATTGAGTATCGGAAGCATTAAGAGTTAAAGATTCTTGATGAGGTTGAAAAAATATCTTTCTCAAAGCTAATTCAGCTTGATGATAGCTCAGCCAAAGCCTCACGTCCGAGGTTCTTAACCTATGGTAACATTTTTTTTGTTGCGCTAGTTTTCTCATCTGCCTAGACAAAATAAAATAGTTATTGCGGTTAATTTTAGAATTGGTATATTTTTTTTAGATTTTACCGAGACATGTATCATATTTATTTAATCGTACACAAATGAATTTCGTATTGAAGTTGGTCAGTTCCAAATATGATATTTGCACAATTAGGGTGTGTATGTCAATAGCTGGCTATCACAGTAGCGTAGCTTAACAATGTCACAAATACGATGTTAGCTACATTCTCATTGCAATTGTAAACGATACTAAAGTAATCACCAAGAGCTCAAATTAACATAAAGAAAATCTTAACAATAGCTAATAAGTTTTTTATACTGTTTTTTTTCCTACCGTTCATTTAGTCACTTATGAGTTAAAAATTATAATCAATGTGTACACTATAAATAAAAATCCTATGGTTGAGTTTGTCTGAAGATTACTCTCAAAGAGGTAAAACACTTGTCATAACTATGGATACAACCAGTAGAATAAAAAAATAATCTTGTGTAGGAAAAAATCCACAAAATTATCAAATATTGTTTTCAATTGAATATTCACAATCTTAAAAATATGAATAAAAAATCATTCTGAAAACTTATGCCCTAATCGACCTAATCAATTTTCATTTTTTTAAACGTTTAAAATAGTGTGCCTATTTTTTTAACACCGTAAAACTATGCTAATAAATCACGTTTGTAAGATTATTGTTAGAAAAGATTATTCTACTTTTACAACAGAAGTGTCAATCAAAAGAATCAACAAATTTATAACCACCGCTATGTCATCCTGGATAACCATGAGACAGAAGAAATAGAGAATGGAAAGCAGTGTGATTAGGCTTTCCGATCCCGGGATACCATCGAATTTTGAGATCCCGAAATCCTGGGATCGCGACTGCAGCAATACCGGGATTTCGGGATTGAGAATTTTTTAGGAAATCCGTAAATTTATAGGATCTTAGAATTGGAAGAGCTAACAGATTCCTAGGTTTGGAAATTTTTAAATTCTCGAAAGGGCTAAAAAACAATATACGAGTCACGTTGGTATTTTAGGCAAATCAGCGAATTCCTGGGTATTAAAATTGGAAATGAAATTTCATAAATTTTAAAAATTCCTTTACACCAAAAGTTTTCTCAATTTATACATGATTTCATGTTGAGTGCCCATTCCCGGGATTGAAAATTAGCCAACCCCGAAATCCCGGGATCACAAAAAGGCTCCGGGATTGGATACCCTAAGTGACAGTAAAAAGAGGAATATTCTGAGTTGTGTTAGCTTCCACGACGAATCTGTTGTTGGGCCGGGGGCCCAGAATCTAATGACCAGTTAAAAAAATCCTTTTGCCAATCACCGCCAGAGACCAAATTGAATTTTTATACTTAACACAATTCAAAAAACTGTTGGCGATATTGTTTGAATATGTTATGTAATCCTGAAATTTAAAAAAAATTGCGTATATTGTTCATATAACATAACTGTAATGAATGTATACTGGCCAACTATTGGATATAGTTACCTTTTTAAAATGTTTTTTGCTGATTTATTTTTATTGTTCCGGAAATTTTTATTTAACCGATAACCGCTAGGTGGTAAGTTAACTGCGGATTTGTGATTCTTTTTTTTATTAAAATACATAATTTTGTTTGGCGCGTGTAAGTTAAATTGATTAAAAAAATGCTTGCCAACTAGTATGTGAGGAAATTAATTATTTTGATTGCTTAAAATACACTTTCAATGAATTTAATAAAATACAATTTGTGTTGTGATGTTGACAGCAGACGATGTGTAAACGTATTCATGCACTAAATACACGGTGTAATATATTTTAAAAATAATTCTTAAACTGGTGAGTATTTTAGAAATTAATATTGATGTCTTGATGAACAAATTGATCTCTCTTTTTATTTTTCCCATCTCTACTGAGGATAGTGATTGCTGACATTAAGGAGTACGAATCAAGTTTTTTGATATGGCGTAGTCTGATTAAAATACGCCGTCTGCGGTCTGATTGTTAAAAGGTCGACTCTACTGATCAGGTGTCAATTTATATTTACGTTGTTTTCAATTTTCAAAATTTTAGATCTAAGATATGGGTGTTTATGATGTAAATTTTTCTCGAGTTAATGTCGAGTGACTTGACTTGACTTTTCGAGTTTATCTCGTATGATCATTCATCTTCAAAATATTAAGTGTATTAGCATTAGCTGTAATGCCAAATATAAATGTCATTTGATACTCATTATAAAATTTGATTTTTTTATAATATACATATGTATTTATTCACTTAAACATTTTAAATAATGGTAATCAAAAATAAAAGTGCATTTTAATAATATATTTATACTTATCTTTGTAATGTATAATTTGTTAATGATACATTGATTTATTATGATTGAAAAAAGTGTTGCTTAATTTTATTTATATTTTTATTTTATTTGTAATCGTATAAAAAAGATTAAAATATTCAAAATTTATATTTCATTAGCAGTAAATATTTACAAAAATTATTAATTTTATTAAATAAAAAAACAGTAGAGATAAATTTTGATACTAAGTAAACAACATAGTTCATTTATTTATACAGGAAATATATTAAGTGGCTTATATCTAAGATAATTGACATTTCATCGCTTTAAGAATTCTTTTATTAACTTGTTGACTTCTTTAGGATTTTCTTGATGAATAAAGTGTCTTCCGCTTTTGAGAACATGAGTTTCCAGGTTTTCATATTTTTTCTTGAGCAAAGGTGAGGTTCCTTGAGAAATATAAGCATCCTTTTCACCCAAAATAAAGAGCCCTGGCGGACATTTATTTGACTTCATCTCAGATCCTGGCTTGAACAAATTTGCTCTGTAGTAATCGATGGGATTCTTGAATGCGTCTGCAAATAAGAATGAATATGTTAGTCTGGTATAAAATTATTTTCATAGTTGTATTTAAAGAACCCAACTAAGGACATAGTATGAATATAAAAGTTGACTTGAGACTTCTCAGTGACTATAAATAAACTGTTAAATTTAATATTATATATATTTATATTCTTTTCTTAAACAATTATGAGTGTTTTTTAAAGGTTGAGTTTTGAAATAACCTACATTTTTTCTTGCGATAACGAATTTACCTCGCCATTTTGATATGAATAAGCTTGAGATTGAGTCAAAACAACGTTTGCAAATCGCATTTTTTCTCAAAAAAATATGTCGTCCAGAATGTTACAGTCGATGAAGAGCGCTATAAATCCATGATTACTGTCGTTTTTGCTCCCCCAATTGAATGGCATTAATGTGGAAAGCTGTGGTTTTAACTAGATGGAAAGACATGCCACACAGCGAGCTTCAGTCAATTTATTGATAGAAACATTCAATGAGCGTATAAAGTATATCTCTATAATAAATTAAAATTAAAATAATTTTTAAATATTATATTAGAATAATCAAAGAAATATGAACAAATAATTATGACAATTATATATGAACGACACAAAATTATGTATATTTAAAGTTTTTAGAACCTCTACAAATACTATTAATTGATTTGGCATTTACTTGGTAGAACTCTATAATAACAGATTAAAAATATCAAAGTATTTTAGTTCTACAGTTTTTAATAATTTTATGCGTTGGTAACTATTTCGGCTTTCACCATCGTCAGAACTATCTATACTTGGACTAAGCTTTATCATATCTACAGAATAATTTAAACTTCTATCTAAAAAAAAGGTGAATATTCAAAAAGACGTGCTTGGTGAATTATTTGGGAAATTTTTAACTTAAATTTCCGAAGATAAATGGCTTTTGTACACATGAGTTAGCATTTATACTGCCATAACTGAGCCATATATTTTTTAATGAACTGTAAAAAAAATGCAAACAATTAAACATTCTTTTAGATTTTTAAAATTCAGCTCATTCTGAAAATGTTATCTGACTAAATAAATCGAACCTTGTAACTAGTATTGTTATAGAAGGCATGCTAATCTATGACATATTTGGATGCCCCAAGCACTCTATTCTAGAAAAATAGCAAATTTTTATTGAAACATATTCCCCTACAATTAAAATCAATTTAGTGGTCTTTCTTAACTATGAAAACAAATTAAGTCACCATCATCTATTTAAAAATCGCCTATATCGAGTATTTTTTGTATTTAAGTGGTTATCCACAAAGAAAAAAGTAAATATTTACTTTGGCTTCATCGGTTACTTTGAAAAGTTAATTAAAATTAGAATATTTATGTTATATGAGTTATTTTTATTAAGTTTGACTCTGTCCTTTGAGTTCTTTCTCAATTAATTTATTTCTAGTTTACTAAATAATCCATGGATTGAAATCAATTCAAAGGTATAATTTAATACAAATACAAAATTGCTTGACAACAATGCAAAATATTTTACATATGTAAGTTTAAAAAGATTTATCAACATTTTATCTGAAATTGTTTTAATCGTCGTATGCTTTAAAAGCAACAAATTTACTTTGTAATACAAAGAGTGGATTTTTTGTAATCAATATTACTTTATAAAAAAAACTCTTCTCTCAGAATATTCACATAATTCCGTTGTAAGCTTACAGAATATTATGTGAGTATGTAGTTACTTTGTGTGTTATAAAGCTAACATAAATGCTGTGCTGATTTGTATTTAAAGCTCATTTTGAGGGTATGAAAAGCCTTTAAGATATATGAAGATATCCTTTGATCAATAATGAATCTGAGAATAATCTTAAAACGTATAATACCAGACAAAAGCACCGCAAAGTGGATTTGCTTTCGAATGCTCTTAACAGCCACGTGTAGGTAAAATAATACCGTATTGCATAGGGATTCTGTTTCCCAACAGACAACTCTAGAAAAAAATCCCGGGAAATCGAGACTTTTCCCCAGTACCTTGAACATTTAAATGACGCAACCCGAGACTTTTATTTGTTTAAATCTGTTAAGAAGATTTTATTGATTCGAAACAAATTTATTTGTTAATCTTCAAACTTCGAACACCTGTGAATTTCCAAGGCGAAAGACTATAAGCAAAACTATTTTTTTTAAAAATTTTACTTTTGCTTAATACAATAATATATGAGAAAGTATGTGTAGCAAATGCAGGTTTACAATAATAATCATAAAATTACTGATATAACGTATTTTTTAGAAGAAAAAAAACGAATCACCCAAATTATGTGTAATAAAAATCAAAATAATTATTAAATTGACAAAATTATCATCTTTTGAAATATTTAATTTAATAAAATAAGTTTGTATAAGTTTTGAGTAACCGATTATAAATATCATAATTTGGATCCAAGAATTCTAAATAAAAATATTAAAAGGAACTTATTTACGTAAATTAACTTCTCATAACATGCTTTTATTAAAATTATCGGCTACTCTTAAGCATTATAATGGACAAAAATGACCCCAAAAGTTTGAGAAAAAAATAATTACTTTCAGAAAATAGATAAATCCAAAGTCTTTGTGTAAGATGTATTTTAATATTTTATGTTTGTAATAAAAAAAAAATGAACAGTCTTCATTAATTTGTTTAAATAATGCTACTACTGTCATTCAAAGAAATATTTTTATTAAAATCACTACAGTACTACGGTCCCGGGACATGAGAATATTATGTCTCGTGTACCGGGAAAATTCCGAGATTTCAGATCCCTAGTAATATATAAAAAAAACATTTGACAACACGTGCCGGGCCATCTATATTCTTGTGAACGTTTTGAATTCGTAATAATGGATTTGCTGTTAACATTAAGAATTTTAATTTTAAATGTCAGATACCCGCGTAATATATATTCACTTATTATTTTATATTATATTATGTACACCACCATGTGGCTTTTTGTTCCAAACAAAACGAAATATATATTATATCATCTGCTTATATTTTTTATTGTTTTGACAGTAAAAGGAATTCGAGTGTAAAATGTAATATAATCGAACATATTTTTTCATCCACATATGTATAATAAATTGAAGGGTTGTGGCAATTTTTACAGACCTACCTTTTTTTCAAATATAATATAGTAATGATTTTTACATTTCAATTTGGTATTCTATACAAAATTTATGCTTAACTGAAATTATATGTCAAGCGCAGTTAAAAATATTTGGATTTATGCCAATCAGACGTAATATATATAAATTAAAAAACAATAGTAGATACTTCCTTGTTTAACGCCAGGCACTGAAAAATGCAACGATCGTAAGTGCACCTCTATGTCCAGATGAAATCTTAATTAACCGAATTCAAAAAATAAAAGTAACAATAAAAATTGCCATTTTTTATATGTTCTCGAACATCGACTTCAAGGTGATAGTTATGCGATAATTATCGCTACGTGACCATTCATTGTTTCGTCAAAACGAGACATCGACTTATTTTTTGTTAATACATAGTGAGCTTTATTGAATACACACTATTCAAGAAAACAAATATTTCTTCATAGTTTCTACCTACTAAAGAAAATAACGAAAGATTCCTATTGTTCTATTTCGTCACCTTTTGCAGTGTAATGTAGTTAGAATAAAAATAATACTCATCAAATACTTCTGAATCGTGATTATAATGTAGTTGGCTAATTTTTTAATTCATCGCGATTTTAAATTGTTAATTAGGTTTCCTTCCTTCAGAAAACGGGACATTTTAAGCTCTTGCTGGAGACGACAAGATAGACTACCTAAAAACGGGACGTATGATCATATTTCATATAATGTGACGTGTCATATGGAAAGGTTTCACCACCTGGCGTCAAACAAAGAAGTACCTAATGGTAATTTCCACTACTGATTAAAAATATAAGTGATTCACACGTATTGTCGAAAAAATGAATTTATATAATATATCGACTTTGAAAAGGAAAAAAGACGTAACCCACAGTTATTCCAAAACAGGTTTTTTTCGATTATCACAATGTATCAAACTTGATACACGTTCTTTCAAAAGGATGCAAGCTGCAAATGCCGAATTAGTATCTAAATTTAGCTTTAAAGGTTGAAAAAAATGACCTTGTAAAAAATTAAAACCAAGAAAAATGACTGAAATAAAGGTTTTTCCTGGAAAATTTCTTTAATTAATATTAGGTTATGTCAACTTAACACTAGTTTAGAAGTCTCGTAGCCTTCAATGTGGTGTATAATTCATAATTTGCATATGGCCCAAAATCATCAAAACACATTTTTTGCGCCTGCTGTAAAATTTGATATGTGTGGGTTACGTCCTTTTTCCTTTCCACAGTCGATATATGTACTGAAAGTAGTGATTTTAATTGCTTATTGTATTGGTTGATAATTGGGCAATTATGTTTATGCATGTCCGACCAGTGAAAGTTACAATGTCCAAGTGCAATTCACAGTATGCAGTTATGCAACGCAGCGTCCGCAGACTCTCTCGGTTGCAATTAACATTGCAGTGGAAATCGATGCAGCGGACTGCAATGGTTATTATTACATCCACTGCAACTCGGTTATTCAATAACATTTCGTAATAATGAATATTCATCGAGCGTCATTGTGTCGATGCACGAATTTTCCACATCGCTTGACAAACCAAAGTAAATTTATGACAGCTTGCAATATTTGTAACCTACTAAAATAAAACATAATAAAAAAGTGTTTTTTTATAAAGATCAGCACAGGATTCACTCGTCGCGAGAATTGTATGCTGTTAAAAATATGAAAGTACACTCGACTATTTTTTACACGATTTTGAAAAAAACGGTCCACTATAAAGAAAGAAACACTTTATGTTTACAAAAAATATTTGTTTTAACACGAAAAAATATTCAGAAGTGGATAACGGATTTCCTAATTACAAGAAATTGATAAACAATAATAAACAAAAGGCTTCATTAGATCCTAACACATTCAACGTGTCAGATATTTCTAGCGATGAAAGCGATTTATGTCCAGTCCCTCGTAGAAGTCCATGAAAGTATTTAATTAATAAGAGATGAATAGAATAATGTATGATTAATTTAAAATACATAACATGAAAAATATTTTGTTTTATTTATTTATTTGGCTCTTGATTATTACCGTTATGTTGTTATATTTTCAAATAACAAGTTTTTTTAACTCACGGAACCGATCTTAATTTTTTGATCAATTCAATTCATCATTATTTACATGGTTTTTCGTGTAACTTATCTACCGTGTAAAAAGAGTTGGATACTTAACGAATGTAAACATATCCGTATGTGTATTTTTTTTAAATCTCTTCCATTAAGAATTCACAATCAACACATTAAAAGTGTCATATTTCATTTTGATATAAAACTGCCTTGTGATTTTTTGCAACGCCTTATATATCAATAAGTACCAACACTGCTTGTGAAACTGTTAAGTTGTCCAGTGCTAAATATGATATGTGAATAAAACTAACAAAATGTCGATGCGTCCAATAATGATAATATATTTACCACATATCTGAAATGTCAAATTGCGCCTACACCTAGAACATTCTGATTTCAAATAAAGCTTATACGAAAAAAAACATTTAATTTGCACATCAAAATATAATAATAAACATACGAGAAAAGATTTACAACTTATTCCCAGTGACAATCAAGAAATTATAATAATCTCGTTAACTTTTTAATAAACTTTAAGCTTTTTTTTATATTTCGTGGTATTCTTAACACGCTAGAGACGAGTTATCTCGTCAATAACCAATTAAATTATTAATTGCAAATTGCAGCCGGCGTGCTAGATATACCAACCCTATATTTGAACATCAAGTTTATTTTCTTAAAAAAAAGAAAAACTCACGTCTTATAAGATAAATCTTGGATGATAATATTTACTTTGGTATTTAATAGTATTAGTATGATTTAGGTATATTTCTAGTACACGACAATATTTTAGTTTGTATATAAAAAAAATCTGGCCGCACATTATGTTAAATCAATAATGGAATCGGTCACAAAAATTCGCTCGAGTCGTGAATTAAATTCTAATTAAATTGGTTTCGTAAAATCTATTCGCCAACTATTGCAAATAAAAATATGAAAAATCATGTTTAATGATCAAAAATATAATAATAATAAAAAATATCATTCAGATATTTTTCGATAAGTTTATAATAATCCTACTCAGTGAAATTAGTGATACGACAATGTAAGCCGTAAGGATTACGATTTGAAATGCATCTAAGAAGTGCAGATGCACTCCGCTACGTGGTTGATAATAAAAAAAGAAAATTGTACGATAAATTCCGGTGCATTGCACTTGGCAACCGATGTGTGCGACGCCCAAGGTAAACTTGTCTCTGCAGATTAAATCTTTGCGTACCTACTGCATACACTTAAATAGCAGACAAGCGCTTAGATTGTGCGAGACAATGCCGGTATCTTGCCACAATACAGAAACAATCAATACTTATATTATACTCATACATCCATTCAGTGACAAAATAAGAGGCCAAAGGGCATTTAATTTCAACATTCCTAATATTGTATGATACAGTAAACGTATTGACAAAAGAAATGACAATAAACATTACAAAGCGATATACGCGATTATAATGAAATATTTGTCATCGTTGCATTTAATAAACAAAAAACGTTATTATTTTGATTTACAGTTTTGCTATTTAACCACTTGAATACCAAGCGGACACATGTGTTCGGAGCATATGCAAGCGAACACGGATGTCCAAGACATTTAAAAAATCAAATACTTGGTATTCTAATAGAATATAAGCAATATTTCGATGCTTATGTGTAGTGCTATCTATACTGAGTTAATATAGGTTTTTAAAATATCGAATTTGAGTGTATATTAGGCAGAATTTATTTTTCTTAAAAACACGCAGTATCTCTGGGACATATTAATGATTTATTTTCGCGGTATTCAAACGGTTAATAATGTCAACTGATGATATCTTTATCAAAATGGCTTTTAATTTAATCTTACAATGCCATTTCAAGGGTAGGCTCTGACTAGTTCACGCCAGCTCCTTGTTAATTTCAGTTACTTAGGCCTGATAACCACTTGTTAAATTAACAGAAAAACAATATTCTCGGATTAAATCGATCGATATCTACCAGCAATTTCTAACATAGATAATACAAATAAGTTAGATGCGTTGTGATATTCTACACGTCTTAAAGTATCGCAAAAGTGAAGTAACCTCAGTTAATACACATTACAATAGTATTATCTTGGTAAAATAAAAATATGCAATAAACCAAAACAGCAAGGGTAGACGTTATTGTACTTAAAAGTTTCAGCATTTTACTAGTAGGCTCACTTCAACTATAATATAATCAACGACGGCTTAAGTATACAGTAGTGCTTTACAAGCTATTGATATTAATTATTTAACGGTATATTGCATATTATTAAAAAGTAGATTAAGTAAAATTCGATTGCTTAAAATACTATTGCCTGTAATTGTATTTTATAAGAGTGATAAGAAAATCGATCCTTTCTCCAAAGCAACGCCAATAGATATGAGATTAAGCGAGTACATTGTTAACGTATTGGTAGCCCATAGCTGAGCTATTTTATAAAAAAATATTAGTTAGCAATATATTTTAATTTATCAGTGTAATTTAATTAAAATGGTGAACTGATGATTCTCGGTGAATATATTACATCTTTTTAGTATTGAATTAACTTTGCAATAAAGCAATTTTCGCGGATCAGATTAATATCGATTAAAAATGATTACTAAATAAACTTAATGTCGTAAAATAGCTTCACATACAACATTGATAGAAAAGTATTTTCGTATAATTTAAAACCTAAAAATATAATTGTGACTAAATATGTAATTGCATCTGCCCCCTTAGTGCATAGCGACATCAACATTATTTATTATTTATGACAATATTTCACGCTTTGGGCCGAATTGCTCAATTTCACAAAATAGGTCTACACTCTACATGAATACGTAATATAGCAGATTGGATATTCATGAATTTTGTTTGAAAAATCAGGGACCTTTTTCGTGTAATTTTGACTTGGGTGGCGTTTCAAAATTTACTAAGCAAAAAGTTGAATTAAGGATGATATAAAATAGTGAGATTACATTGTATACTTTTAAAATATCCAGACAGAATGGAAGGATAAAATATTTTCATTTAAATCAATACAAATGAATATTTTTAAAAAGCCGATTTTAGACCGATTCCTAAGTTATTTTATTTATAATATTCATTGTAAGTAATTCATTAGTAATATTTTAGTTATTCATTGTAATATCCAGAGTAATAAAACACTACTTTATCGTTCTAATTTTACCGTTTATTATAAAAGTGCACATATCACGCCGATTGACCCAGTCATTTGCAATTAGTTTAATAGATAATAAAAATATATAAAGTTATAAAAATTACATAATAATGTATAGAAAGCCTGAAACCGATATTACATTACAAAAACAAATTTTTGAAGATGAAATCACCGAGAAGAAGAAATAAGATTTTTTTGGTTAGAAGAATATGTAATATGTACATATAATAATATGTACTATAACCGATAAAATGTTTATTTGTAAGCATAACTTTAACCACCAAGTGTTTTAAACATTTTCAAACAAACTCATCAAATTTGAGAGACATTTATCCAATTGAGAATGACTATAACTCATCTTTTCAGAAGTTAGATTGGCTGATTTATAGATTTTAATCACGAAAAAATATCCTCTATTTAAATAAATTTTCTACTACGTATAGCTATGCAAACAAAGTTTTTCAACACTGGTTCTGATTAAAAATGACAAGCGATCGTGCATAAGGCGTCTTGACCATAAACTTCGGGCTTCTCTTTCAATTATTGAGCCAAATATTATATAAACCTCATTATTTAGTTATATTTATCTGTAATATTGTTTTATAGAGTAAACCTTATTTACGGTTAATGCAAAAACTTTATGTTTTTTACTTGTGCTGATATTACATTGGAGCTAGGTATAAAAAAGGCTAAATAAAAGTACAAAAATGTATGCATATACTTCTTTTATTGTTTGTATTATATAAAACACAAGCTAATGTTATTTATGTATCTGTACATTGATGTAAAATATTTTTACTTGTGGTGTGCAGCAACATTTTTGAAAACACGTCGGTGTGCCGTTAAAGATAAAAAGTTTCGGAGCACTGCTATATACCATTAAATGCATTTATAACTCGATAGTTGCAGAATAATTTACAGCGTGTTAATTGTAAGAGACCTACATTGTTCACCTACTGGTACTTTTTTTGGCTATTGAAAGATACTTAAATAATTCTTGTAAAACAAATTCTTCATTGTTTTAATATTATCATGAAGCCATCACTTGCAAGTATCTATTCTAAGTAGTATTAAAAATGATCGTATGAACGGGACAGTCAAAACTTTCTAGACTATAAAAGGCTGACTATTCAACATTAAAGGTTTTATAAAATAAGGAAAAAAAGCAATGGTATAATAAATAACGGATAGAATATGGATAATTCATTTCTTTATTTCATTCACTTAGCATAATAATACTTTCTTACCCTTTTTCCCGAAAGTGTATTTGTAGGCTTCAATATCTTCTTCGGTGACTGGACAGTTGGGGTCTTTTCGATTCAGCATGAATTTATTGAACAAGTCCAAATCATTAAGCGCGTATGCGTATTCTGGTAGGTAGCGATTTTGCATAAAAAAAACGTACCTTAAATAAAAAAAAATCAAAAGGGTCAATTTAATGAGAGTACATTTAGTATCTACAATAAATTTTTGTAATGTTATATAAGTGAATTATGTATTTTAAATAATAAAATCTTATATCGTCGCCCGATATGGTCTAGTTGGTGAGAGCTTGCTCTACGGATCAGGCGGGTCTGGGTTCGATTTCTGGTGGGTCAATGGTAAATTAGATTTTTTCAATTTTAATTTGAGATCTAAGACATGGGTTTTTGTGAAGTTAATTATCCTTGAGTTAATCTCATGTGACTTTCAAAAAATTCTCGTCGAGTATATCTCGTATGATTCAACTTTCAACTTCAAAATATTTGACGCAAACATTTTCTTTCTTTGGGTGGCATTGCAACGCTTGCCGGGAACCAACTAGTATATTATAAAATATTATAAAAAAATAAATTTATATTTGGCATCACAGCTAATGCCAATGCGCCAATTATTTTTGTAAGTTGAAAGATCATACGAGAAAAACTCGATGAGAATTTTTTGTAAGTTCTAAGATGTGGGTGTCTTAGGTCTCAAATTTAAAATAAAAAATATAAATTTGATATTGACCTTAGCGGGAATCAAACCCAGACCCGCCTGACCGAAAGAGCAAGATCTAACCAACTAGACTACAGCGGATGAGCGATCAGAATCGTGGTATTTGTTTCACCAATTCTAGGCTAATTCAAACGCTGGTTTTGTTTAACGAGGAAGAATTTTTAACAGCTTTCTTTATACAGATAATTATCTATGAGCATTGTTAATATGAAAGCATATTAAACAAATTTATTTTGCATTATAGATTTTGATACAAATAAGCGCGATTAACTAAAGCCCATTCTTGGTACATACAATTTGCAAACAATAAATAAAACATATTTTTGTAAATTACTGTTATAAGACTAATTTGAGATTGTACATGTAGAATGATTTTATTTTTAAGCATTTAAAGAAAAAAATGAATCTTTCAAATTTAATGTTGAAGTACCTTCAGCCATAATCTTAAACTATTATACAAGTTCAGGGTTTTTAAAAATAGTTCAATCCAACGCCGAATCTAATTTTATTTAAAACATTAGATTTTTTATTAAAAAAAAAAACAAAATTGAATCTGGGCATCCCTGCGCTAGCGTTCTGAGTTGGTGTCAAAAGTTGATGAAAATTTGTCGGTGAGGAATGATTTGAAGAAAAATTAAATATTATTAGAAGGCGAGCACAGATGTCGGTAAACAGAACTAAATTATACAATCGAATCGTATCTCATTTACATGCAAATAACGACTTTGTTACGGTATATCTCATATCAAACTATATGTTCATATTCTTGAAGTATATTAAATCGTGTACCTGGCACAGCTAAAATTAACTAAATGAATGTTGTTTATCGATCAGAGAAAAATATACGCAAACAAAACAAATGATTATACATGGACATATTGTATAAGCAAGTGAGTGGTTAAATAAGGAATTAAAGTAAGGCATACTCAGCCCTTTGCGCACTAATTTAATAGAAAAAAAATAAAACTAAATAATGACATCAAAGCTATGATTCAGCATACTGTAATAATAATAAGTACAACATCTTTAAGTTTAATTTGATATTATGAATGTTATATCTAAACGTATGTTATATATTGTTTTTGAAAGAAATAATTCAGAGTGTATACAGTAGTAGTTCTAGTGGCGTAGGAAGGGGTCCTGCCGCCCCCAATATTTCCTCTAATTTTGTTTTTAAAACACCTCTACTATTTGTATCTATAAACAAGGAGTTTTTACTACAGGTAGCTTATTTTTTTAACTAAAAATATAATTTCTCGAAAACTATAATATTTATTTTTTAAAATACCACCCCCAAAAATGTGCCACCCCCACCGCACCCACCTTGCTACGCTACTGAGTAGTCCTTTGCATTATTATTGAGATTTATCAAAATTCGTGATCTGAAGGTTGGATTAATTGATTGCAAGCACAATTATGATTTCTTTTATTTAATCTGTTTTTTTTTAATTGAAAACAACTTCGATTGTATGTTGTGGAAAGAATTTGATGTCACATTTTTGATTTATTAAATTATGACCAAATATTATAAATAGGGCAGTATAAATGTGTAGCTTTAAAATGCAAATGGAAACGACATCAAACAAAAGTATTTTGAATTACATTTGTGCATTCAGAGTAAATTGAATTTATTTTTTTAGTATTAGCCAGCCAATCAAATGGCTAGTGACAGGACATGATATTAATTACTCACAGTGTCTGAAATGATGATGATGCGAATAAATTTTGCCCTATTTGCGTATTGATCCGCTTAAGACAAAGCAAACACACGTTATAAAGGGCATGACCAAAGGGCAAAGTAATTATTACTGCCTTAACAAATATTACGTGAATCCGATTGGATGAGTTATATCGCATACGCGATAAATGCACTAAATAGCTAGATAAATTTGATCGAGAAGATTTTTTCTAACGTGTAACTTATTTTAGAGTGACATTATAAGATTTATTGAGAAAACACTTCTTTGATTTGAAGATTCACTGTCGTCTTTTTTTACGTTTTAAAAATTGAACTGAAAATATTAACTGAAAGCCACATTACCAGAGTTTATAAGTCGTCGAAATGATTTAACATTTTTAAATATTTAGTCAAGTGTATTTAGACGTCTTGGTGGGGGATAATACTCCAACAGTTTTAATATGTCAGTTGTTTTAAAGATTAGTTTTGAATGTATGAAAAGTTTGAAATTCATGTTTTTTTTTTTTAAAAATTGTAATTACTTCAAACTTCGTTTTGATTAATTGCTCCTGATAATCATTTAAAATTGTTAAGCGCTGAATTTTTGATGAATACAAAGTTAAGTATATTGCAAAAAAGGCCAAAACCATTAACGAAAGTTGAAAATTTAAATATTTCAAATTATGTACATACACACGTTCACGTTTGAATGAAACTTATAATTCATCCGTGCACTTTAACGCATGAAGATGCTGACAGGCGAAACTCGGATCGTTATTGAAAAAACTTGTGTGAATGTACATAGTTTGAACGATTCAAATTTAATATTGAAATTACACCAAGCTCTTTCAGTCGAAATCTTGAATTAAAAACAAAGCTTTAACATTTTTTGTCATCAATTTGGCATGCAATATCAAAGAGAACCAAACAACCGATATATCAAAAAAAATAACTGCTACTAACAGAGTATGTATTATAATTGTTTTGTCGTGAGTTTCAATTATTATCATGGTTTAATAACCATTGCAAAGAAAATGGAGATACAATAACAGATATGATTAATTAATGTAAAATGAAGGGAGAAAAAAAAGTGATTCATTATTAGTAATACGAATAGTGTGCTAATAATTAATGAAGTCTTGAATTGACTTCATAAAATTAACATCCTACCACGTAAATATTAAAATAAATCAATCATTGTAATATAATACACAATATTATATCTTGTAATATTTAATGGCATATTTCCGGAACGACGCGTCAAACTATATCAATAACAAGTGTAAAATAAATGAAATATGTATGCTGTATAGGTATGGGAAAACATAAAACAATATACAAAAGATGAAAGAAATACAGATTGACATTTTAATCTAAAGTTACACGCCAGCCAACAAAGGGTGTTGCGTATTTTTTAAAAGAATTGGTTTTTGAAATTGATAAAAGTATCAGAATAAATTCATATTTGTGTTTTATTGTAATACGATACTTTTGCGAAAGCTTTAAAATACAATTACCTGTAAGTATAAACTCGTTTGGCATTTAAATGAAAGTATCAAACGTTTTCTTTTAAATTATTGAATTACTCACAGTTGTTCAATAAAACCTTAAGAGCTGTTTTTAAACAAAAAAATATACGTTTGGAATTCCATTTGGTTTTTGACAGTTTGTATTATTGTGAAGATTTTTTTAAAAAAATCATAGGGTACTCAACGTTGTACCCACCACCACTCGCTACGGTTTTACATTCTTCTTATAGGGTGTATTCCGTAGCGTAACAAGGTTAGTCGTGTTCAAAATTTTGCCAGAAATGTCTCGAGAAGAAGTTCTTCAAGACTTGGTTGCATGCACTACAGTGTGCAGAAATTAAAAGTTAATAAATAATTAAGTGCAGTTGAAAATATTAGATTTTATCTATTTAACTTAACTCTATTTCCAAAAGACTCGGAGAATTCTTTAAATGCCCTATAATTTGCCTTAGATGCAACCAAGTCGGCATGACCGACGGTGCCGACAGATAGTCGCATCGTCTTGAGCAATTTTTCCCGTTCGTTATTTAAGTCTGGACATTCCCATAGGATGTGATCAGCATCCTGAAACATACATCAGCATTTACATTTGCGACGAATGTGGCGATTAAAAAAATACGTGAAATTTTCGTTTAAAATATTAATTTTAAGAAAGAAGCTCCGAAGCAGATAAAAACAAGCTTGGGCCACAACGGACGAAAAGAACAACTGAAAATATTGCTGCTGTCGAATAAAATGATTAAAGAATCCATAAACCTCAATTCGACACTGTGCTCAAGAAGTTGTACTTAAAGACAAGATTTCCCTCTGTTTCCATTTGGAGTTCAATTGAAAAAAGAGATTCTCCTACAAAACATTATAATGACACCGTGAGTGATGACGCCCTCTTAAATTTAAATTAATACGTTAATAAACAAAATAGTCGGTTCAGAAAATAGTTAAATTATTCATCAGTCATCTTTGAATACAATACAAGTAAGAGTATGGTGCGCTATGTGGTTCGAAGACAACATTGGCTCTCACCTTTTGAAGAAGTGGTGTTAAGGTAACTATTAATGTGAAACTTTATTGTAAAGTGGTTGATAACTTTTTGACACAAGCATTGGATGCTTTGAGCTTCATAAAAATGTGTTTTCAACAAGACAGTGCAACTTAACATATGCCAATCTTACAATGAAATTACTGAGAGATCTTTTTCCACAACAAACTATTTCAAGAAATAGTGATGGCAATTGGCCTCCACGGTCACCAGATTCAACAGCTCCAAAACTCTTTTTATATGGATATTTAAACGGCAAGGTTTATGCCAATGAACTAGAAACACTTAACCAAACATTTGTGACGAAATTTAAGAAATACCCGTTAAAATGTGAGAATACTTAAAATGCTTTAAAAATAATTCATTTTTGAAGTTTACAGTATTAGGCATTTAGCTTACACTGTCTTCTAAACGTTATACACAATATTTAAAAAAAAACATTTATAATAATTAAACCATTGAATTATTATTTTATATAAAAATATTCAAAAATAAAGAAGAAAACCTTTTCCGCAAACACCTGTATTAAATAAGTGACGCCTGGCAAAATTGATAAATGGTAATAAAATCAATAGCATCATATTTCAAGAATATGAGACATAAATCAACATGAAAAATGCAAGCGAGGTTTTATGAATTTTTCAAGCAAAAAAAACAATCATTTCGCAGTAGTAATTCAAAATTTCCACTTTTTTAATCGTATAATGAGAGGTCGAAAAAAAATGGCAATTTCGTTATTTACGCCAAGCAATCATTACACACGAAAAATTATCTGGTAATGTGCAGTAAAACGCACAGAGAAAGTAAGTAAGCTTTAAACAATATTTTAAAGCGAATGAGCATACAATTAACATACTAATTACAAAATCGTGTACTAGGATACTGACACGTAAAAGTGGCGCCCCAAGGGCCCAAGTTTTCACAAATGTAAAATATTCAACACTCGCTTCTCGGAATGAGAAATTCGAGTGAAATAATTGGAAAATCGTGTATAATGTAATTATTTATTTACATGAAGGACTTATTCATGTTATCTGAATATGCATGAAAATTGAATTTAGAATCTCAATATTTTATGTTAGTTTTAAGCTGCCGTAAGTAAGCTCTCATTCATATTGGACAAATTTCTAATATGAAATATTATATACATAAGATGAAAGCTGTTTAACGCTATTATTATTTTTATAACACATTTGATGTAATGGCATGTGAGAGGCAGCATGAAAAGTTCTAACAGTATGAATAAAACATATAAACTGTCAAGGTTCTCGAGAAATATCATATTTATCTGAACATTAGGAAATGTTTATAAATATTTAACATACTTATTTAAAGTACTTGAGATAGAATTTTCTCTTAAAACAATATGAACCGTTAACATTCTGGGAGTAAACATTTTCAGTACATGATTTTCATTTCAGCTCTAATTCTTCCTGCTTTAATATTAAAAAATAAAGTTCAAAAATATTACTTTATTTTAGTTTAATAATGCGTGTTTATTCAGTTTATTCAAAAAATATCTATCGTATATAAGATTCTCGCATATTCCGAAGCCGACAGTCGTTTTAAAACCTACTTAATCCGTCAACGACTTTACTTAAATTGTGACCATTTTTAAAGTCAATCTTGTATTTTTTCTAAAGCACAACCTCATTTATATACAATGTTTATTTTACCAAAGACTGTGTTGAATATGATACTTTAAAGCAGGAGTTCAAAAAGTGTGTCCCGCCCTTTTGATGTGTTGTAAAATCTGAATGTCATTGTATTTTTATTCATACAGAATATTCAAAATAATTTTTAAAATAAAATATAATCAAAATGAATGATTTAGTGTCAACGTCTTTGGCTTAGAACAAAGAGATAACGGGTTTGAATCCTAGTACGGGCAGTTCTAAAGATGCGAAATTTTATGCCAATCCTTAAAACGGCGCATATCGAAAGCAATTTTCCATTTACGAGTCCTCCTATCGATCATCTGGTCTTAAAAGCTAAAAATAATATAATTGAATTGTTCAAAGGATTTTCGTTTGAGTTGTATCCAAATAAATAATAATTAAACATGATCATCTTCTTCACATAGTTTTTTATTCGGGAATACCTATGTACATATATATTTGTGAAAAAACATATTTTATACAATAAACTTTGATAAATCATACTTATATTAGGTAAAAATATAAATATAAATAAAAAAAAAGAGTGGGCCGTCGAATATTTTTGATTTCAAAATTTTCTCTTTGACGAAAAAGTTTGTGAAACCCTGATGTAGGTATTCATTCCGCCACACAAACACAATACAATGGAGGCTCCAATATATGTTGAGTTTGGAGACCACTGATCTAATGAATAATTCATATTAAATGTCTATACGTTGGTTCGCTACCGGTTATCATTAGGCTCTACCTCATTTTTAAAACACAAGTTTAAATAAAAGATCATAGGTGCACCATAAACATTCCTCGTAGAAACAAAAGAATGTTCGCCCAGATCGCGGAGAGGCTATTTACTCCCGAGCGGAGTATCGTCAACGGGTCGATTCATCGTCAAACATTTCTCCTCCAAAAAAGATAGATTTGTCTCTCTTTCACCTGTTTTTAAACTCTAATAAAGTTGCATAACCGTATGTCTCCATGCTAGTACACAATTTTATTATCTGTCTCCAGTCATGTCTACTGATAACGTGGAGCATATGGATTTCCAATGAAGTATCACAACAGGACTTGCCGATGAAAACAGAACTAGGTATTGCAATACTGATGTTACAATATGCAGTACAATCTGGGATCTCGGTACTAGTTTAACTACTAGCTAAACTACTAGGTACTAGTTAAATTACTAGCAAACAAACCATCACATATTAAAAAAAAACAAATTGCGATGAATTGAAATATTTAAAAACTGCTAAGAGTTGTAGTTATACTGAAAAGATTCAAAATTGATGAGCATTTCAATTAGGGCTTGTCTTTTTTCAAAAGCCGTTTTTTTTCGCCAAATTTGTGAAAACCGGTTTTTCAACTTCGTAACCGGTTGTGCCGAATTTTCCATAAAGGAGTCTGTAAACAAAAGGACAGAAAATTTGGATCTTTTATTTGATGGCTTAAAGACCATATGCCCCACATCATTACCCAGTGAAAGGGTATTTTCGATATCAGAAAATTTTGTTACAAAACGATCAGTGGACGCTTTGTGTTTTCTTAAATCATATTTTCTAGTGAGAGTAACACAAAATAATTTCTTGTTGTGCATTATTATGTATAATATATAAATAAGCAACATAAAAAAATTTAACGTTCTCCCGCTATTTTAATTGAATTATCCATTTTTTGTAAAACTTCTAAAACCGGATAAAACCGGTTTTCGAACAATATTGACATTCGACAACCGGTTTTTTCAAAAGTCGGTTTTTGTATAAGCCCTAATTTCAATAATGTATTATTATCTTAAGAAACCGCAAGTTATTTATGAAAATCAAACGTTTATCATTATAATATGTTTTTCAATGACAGTATTTAAAATAAAATATTGAAATACCGATTTTGGTTAACTCGTTTGGTATTGTGATCCCAATAAGTCATATATTTTTGCTTTATTTAAATGTTTGTAAAACCGGTATTTAATATGAAATTCTAAAATCCCGGTATTGCAATACTCAGATAAAATCAACTGTGACGCGAGTTGGTCAAGTTATCAAAAAAAATGTGTTTTAAACTATTTCGATTGGGATGTAAGTTTATTTTTAAAATGGGCTACGCGGGAGTATTTAGATGATCCCATCACAAGATTTAAAGTGAAAACTGCTGGGATACTTTCTAGTTTAATATAAACGACGTAAATATACATGAATTTTAATGCAAATACAAAAATTTATTACAAATTTAACGTACGAAAAAATCGATACAACCAAGTTGACAAAAACTAAACGTTGACTATTGGCTACACTTTAATTTTAGAACTCTCTTCGATGTTCAAATTAAGAAAATAATAAATCAATGTATGATTGAGAACTGTTTCAGTCCTTTTGATAATCCGTATTCTAGCTCAGAGAGGAGAATAGAGAGTGGAATAGAGTAAATAATATAAATAGGGTAAGCGAGCGCTAACCTCACGCACTGGGCAGAATAAAAAGTATTACTGCCAACCCTTCTCAAGCGAATACAAATGAAAAATTCTAAATCTATGATTAGAAAAGGGCATTATATATCAGCCTAACGTCAATTCAATCTTTAAAAAAAGTGAACCTCCTTATTCACCATTATCAATCATTCTGATTTAGTCTTTTACGAAAAGAAAGAATAAACTTCCCTTTCTGCTTTAAATCTGTAAAATATATTCCAGATTACCATTAATCGCATTTTCTTTATATTTATTATCGACTCTTTGCTTTTTAAGTACTGCGAATATTTTTATTCTTGTTTTTCAGCGAATTACGAAAAGAAGAAATCGTTCTAAGGAAAATGGATAAACATTTTATAGATTTTAATTTCTGCAGTAGACGCAAGTACTACATGCAATATTATCTTAAATTATTTTCGATCAAAATAGTACAATAACAGATGAACTAAGCGTGGAAGACATCAAATATGATGACTGTAATCAAATATATTTCATAAAAAATAGAAGACATCATTTGAAAACTCAACACCTGTAATCAGTTTACTGTCTACGGAAATGCCAATAAACGATCGGTACAAGTTAAAGAAAAGAAAAGTATGTATCACTACGATTCTTTTGATATCTGATAAATTATTTATGGTTGAGATGTATACTTTGAAAGAAGAGAAATTTACGAAAGATAATATTACGTAAACCATATTAAGCTACGTCACTAAATTAAACCCGGATGGAAGACCAAGTCACAAAAGCATACATTATATTTCAAAATGAACTCTTAAATAATTTAATTATGAATATATGTATGTCAGAAATAATACGAATTATTATTATTTCATTATTTGGAAGATAGAAATTTCATATCTAAAACGCTAATTAAAAATTCCCTTAAATATCAAAAGATACGACTGGCCCAATTAAAAAAAAGGATCTTTAATTTTTTAACTATATGACAATCAAGCTCTTTGAGTCTATAACAAAGGAAAGCTTGGAAAATAAATAACGATTTTATTCGTCCATAATTTAAGACCGTTAAACTATCATGGTTATAAGGTAAAAGATATTAAATATTTACTATTATTGAATATACTAAAAACGTTAATACTTTTTTATAGCTTAGGATTTAGACTGAAGGTGCTCAATGGAATTTTAATATTTAATTTTAATCGTGATGTTAACAACAACAATAACTCTATTGGAGTCTCTGAACTTTCTTGACAATTCAATCGAGCACTTAAACCTTGGAAATTTCTTTTTACGTTTCTATTTGAGAATGTAAACCTACTCTATAACTCTAATGTTAACACTATATGCCTTGTCTTGACCCTCTGGAGCAGAGGGATCAAATAGAGTGAAAAAGAAAAAGGGTTTTTTGTATATCTGTTGATTTTTGGGATATTTGTGTGTATTAAGGGTTGTTTATTCAAACGTTTTCCCAACCTTTACGTGCCCCTTTTCAATGATGAAAAACTGATAGGAGAATAGCTTTACGAAGAATATTTCATTTACATCCTTTATCGACACGTTTTTTATCAGCAAAGAATAGCCAATTACTGGTATCAATTTTATTTTCGCTGCTATTTTATATTTAAGAGGGTCTCATTGATAATATATTGAATTGTTATTTTTTTTCTTTCAAACATCTATCGAATTTCATTTAGACCGATGTAAAAGAGTCTAAATTTATTTGTTTTTGATAAAAAACCAAAATTCAAAAAAGTATTGTTGATGATTTTTCATCGTCTGGACTTAAAATATGGTACCAGTCAATTTTTTGTGCCTACTTCTTGTGTGTATATAGCGCTATTTACTTGAATGTATAAAGCGTTTTTAATTTCAAAGAAAACAATGCATGGAAAAATTGTCAGAAGTTGGTAAATAACAAAACTTACAAAATGAGATTCTTTGGTATCAATTCTTCGTCTGGAACAACTCAATTGGTGTATTTATTATAGCATTTTACCAACAATCTTGTATCTGTAAAAGCATTCTTATACAATTACTCGCAATTATTATTAAACCAATCGAATTTTACTTGATTTGCTTAGATTATGTAACAAAACACAATATACCGTAAAATAATAAATATCAACAGCTTAAAAAAATAATTCTTACATCTAATTGCTAGGGTGAATAGTTCTAAATACGTACGATTCTTTTCGTTACAAATTATAATTCTATGTCTCAAACGTTATACTAAACCCGTCGTAGATAACATAATCTGTGTGGTCGAGTGGTCAACGTTGTTGGGTACGGACAATTTTATAAATTGATTTTTCAATCGATTTATGAATTTCTGTTCTAAGGCATGGATGTATGTGATGTCTTGAATTCCCCCCTCTCACCCATCCTATCCTATGAACGGGTCGTATCGAGAGCGATTAGCTTACCACTAATCTTGACCTAGCCCTATCCTTCTATCCCTACTCTCTTTGAAAAAAGAGAGGTTGAGCAACTGAGTAACAAGCAGTTGTCGTAGAAATACTTCTGTTGAGATAAACTTCATTAAGAGTCCATATGCTCCACATTGGGAGCAGATATGGTTAAAAAAAATCATCTTATAATATTGCTTTTTCATAGATTAACAAAGTGCTCGCCGGCTTAAATAAAATTTAGCAAAGAGTCCCTTTCAAGCCACTCCTGGCCACCTTTGCTTAAAGGCGGGCAATTGTCTAATATTCTAATCGTCCAACAATTCTGTCTTTTATATTATATATTATCAATGTAACATAAAATATCGATGCTAGAGGCATTATCTTAAAAGCTGAACATTTTCATGTCTGTTTACTCAGAACTATCAATCTGTTACTTACCAACTTCTGCCAGCGCAGTGACGACTTTTTCTAATAGTTTAATACGTTGCCGCCAATCTACAGCAATCGATAAGCGGTGAGATTCGACAGAACTATCCACTAAATGCGAGTACTGTGCGATTAATGTATTCAATTTATTTGAACCCGTGAATGGAATTTGTTCGTCCCTCCATGAAACATAAACGCTATACCCAAAATAAACAATGTGATTTTATTTGTTATTGAAGCATACTTTAAAAAAAGCTTCACAAAAAACCCTTATCACACTTATTTGCATTTCGATTATTCTTGAAAATAAATCAAAACAGGATTTTCCTAAAAAGCATGTCCAAACGCGGAATTTCGGTTTGACAAGGGACTTCCACGTTTAAATATTTACATTCATGTGAATTTTTTATGTAGGTATTACAGTTAAGAATTCTACTTTTAATACCAAAATAGTCGAGTGTTTCCAGAATCAATAACCGGGAAAAATGAAGTATTCCTTCGGGGTTTTTTGTTAAGAAAGTTCGTTTTGCAAACATACTAAGCTTATATTGATATCTAAGAGGATTTTTTAAATCGTATAATGGATCTGATAGCCATTGTTAAAATATAAGGTTTTTTCGAACGAAAAATAAAATCAATTTGAAAATTCTTTTGTAAATATTAGATTTATATTTTATCACTAGACCTTAACAACAAATGTATTATAGTACAACAAAAAAAGGTCTTTGTTTTAATGTGAGCGATAGTATATTAAATATGAAGAGCAAACATATAAAAAGTGTTTTGTCACACAAATACAAAGCTTGGAACATGATGATTTGAGTGTTGCAAAAGTGACGGTTTGTATGAATGTGTCAACTTAATGATTTCATTTTAATATGAAAAAAACCTTTTTGAACACTAATTTTGATTTCCATTCATAGGTTTTATTATGGGCTATCAGAATTAATACAAAACGCCATTTTTCAAAATTTGTGACAAAACACTTTTTGAATGTTGTTATATGCAAACATATAACAACACGAACATTTGTTTGTCGATCACATACAGTTTAATATTTCAAAGTGTAATATTGCAAAAAAATAAAATGTTTGCAGTTTTATTTAAATATATTTATTATTTAAAAATATACTTAAGCCAAGTTTGTTCTGTTCGCTTATAATATAATAAGTGGTTCAGATAATATTAAGCTTTTAATGAACTATCTTAAGTTAACTAAAAGTTGATGATATAAATATCGGGCTAGAAAAGAACTAGTAGTGAGATTATTGTTTTTATGCTTTGTTTTCGAGAATTCATAGATAGAATGGAATGTAAACCTACTATAACCTATTAGTTAATAATCAACCCTTATTCGATAAGAGTTATATAACATATTTAAAAGTATACAATCGAGGCTTAAAATCTGTGCATCACATAACTGAGTTGGACGGAAGCCCAAGAGCAAAAATCATTCGGTTGCAGGTTCTTCGATATTTAAAATATTAAGTATTCAAAACCTATTGATCACAAAAAAAAAATAAAGTAATAGAAGATATTTAATTAGTCATTAAGTCAGTATGTTAGTTAGTAAGTTAAATGATATTTATTCTGCATAAAGTAGCTCACCATGAATGTTTGAATTGCCACCATTCCGAAAAGACGAGCTTAACCCAGACTTCGCTGCTGGGTCCGCTCATCGCAACAAACTTCTCCAGCATTTCCTCGCCATAATTATCCACAAATTTCCATGTTATAACTGCTCCCCAATCGTGTCCAATTAATGAGAAACGCTTACGACCTATATAATAAAAACAACGTACAACCTTAATAAGTAATAAATTATATATCATAGAATTTTATATCTAACTCTTTGCAATAAGGAGTTCCAAATATTCATTAAATAAATTATTCAAAAATCAAATTTCAAATCTTTTTATATCTAAATAAAGTATCCACCAATGATAATAGTTAGTAAATAAGCTTTTACGCATAAGATAAAACGCAAAATTTTTTATTGGTATATATTAAACCAGTGAATCTTAAACTTTTTAGTGACCCGCACCCCCTTGAATCTGAAAATATGTTCTCGCACCCCCTTTAAAATGTATTTACGTATTTGATATAATTTTTTTTATATATGTAAAAATAGAAACGTCTCACTCACCCCCGGAAATGCTTTTTTGCACCCCTGGTTAACTATATTACCAGTATATTAACAGTACGGCTTCACTTCGCCAGTAAGAATTTTCAATAAATTTACTCTGCTGGTATTATTATTATTATTTTTTTAAATTTGATTAAAGAGTCTTTCACAACATTAAATGAGCTTGGTCAGCAGTGACAGTTATATTTTTATTTTATTTTGTAAATCAAAGAAATCACCGAGACAATAGATTCTTTTTTATTAAAAAAATACTTAAGATTAACGCAAGATCTATTAACGACTCTTAATATTCACTGAAAAAGAAAGAAAACAACTGCTTTCGAGATTTTAAATTTATTGGAAAAATAAATGTCCAATTTATATTTATGAATCTGACAATTTTCATTTGTAATGTATTGAACGTCAATTAGTATAGAAAAAGTGTTTTTTAACTAGCCAAGAATTGAACACAAGACAAGGAAAAAGCGCATTACAATCACAGTACTAGAAGTATTTTTGTTATTAAAAGAAAAAATAGTCAAATTATAAGAATTGGTTCTAAGTTCTAAGTATAAATATTTCTTGAAAATTATTTCGTTTTTGTTTTATTACATTAAAATAGCGACATCTACCATTTTAGCACAGTATGGATTATAGGTTTTATTTATTATTAAAACTTTTAGAGGAGATAAAACATGTATACATCGCATCTACGCAGAAGACCCCTATCAATTGTCAAATGTCAATATTGATTGGATCAGAAACAATATAAATCAGAGGAGAAAGCAATTTAGCGTTACTGGCCGGAAGAAAAACAACCTTAGTCGACCGGAAAAGGCAACATGTCAGTAATAATTGCCGTGGAAGGTTGTTTAAACACTTGAGCTATTTTCCTCTCATCTGGTTCATCGATATCACAAATCTCAGATATTTTACAAAGTATGTGTTTTTGTTATATAGTTAAAGCTGTTAATTTGAATTTTCCCCATTTTGCGATGATTTCGGTTGTATACGTATATGGTAAGTATGCAATTACATATCGACTATGGAATGGAAAAAGGACGTAGCCCAAAGCTTCCACGTTCTTTTTCCTTTCCACAGTCGATATAATTCTTATGTTTTCACTTGTATAAAGAGGTCAACGACTACTGCTTCATAAACAAAACTAGTTTTTATATTGAACTTAACACTATAAAGTAATAATAAGAGTTTTTTATGATGAAGTATTTAACTAGGTGATTTTTGAATGTATGTATATTTAGTGTAGGTAATTTTAAATGATAGCAATCGATTAAGTCAGCGAAAGAAGTTTTGGATGTAAAAAATAATTTTATGGCTGCCGGAAAGGTTGAGTTATTTTTATAATTGATTTGCCATTTATATATTAGAATTTTATTGTATTAACGTAAAGAAGCTTACCACAGTATGATTTTAAAAAAGCTTTTAATCTCGATGAGAAAAATATTCTGCCTATTTTAACTTGTTATGACAATTGGAAGCAAACGAAATAATATATTTTTGTAATAAAAGAGTGAGATAAAGATTCGTAAAAATACCTGATATAAAATTATAATTTGTTTAAAAAAAATATGTATTTCCATTCATCTTTCTCTGTTAACAAAATTGCAGTAATAAACAAATCAACAATATTAAAGCTATAATTAATATATTAATAATCAAAAAATATTAATCACAACATATTCTGACTACTAAAAAACGAGTGATGTTTTTGTATAGTCTTAGTAATAATATTAAACCTTAAAGCATATAAATAATAATATAATATAAAATGATTGTGTATAGAAAGGAATAAAAGTTTTACCTAAATATAGGGCAAGTTCTTTGATATCTTTGGTAATATTATCAACTTTGTATGCATCTTGGTCTGAAGGCTTGGAAGAGTCTCCGTAGCCTCGATTGTCCATCGCAACACACCTGGAAACATGTATTATTTGATCATTTTTTTTAAATGAAGATTGTAATCAATATAATTTCTTGGTATATCATCATATGCGTCGGAAAGTGACAACGCTCAGTTTGTACCAACCTATAGTCCGTATATAGGTATAGAAACACATATGCAATATTAGGGTTATATCATTTTTCTACATCGCATGTTCCCAACATTCTTTATAACCACTAACGAAACTAAAAAAAAGTAGTGATTTATTGGTAATCGGCGGTCGGGTCTGTGGACTACACTAACGGTTCTTATGAGTTTGAATTCTAGTACAGACATTTTCATAAATTGTATTTTCTTAATCAATCGAATGCATTTTTAATATTCTCTCCCACCCATTATATTCTAAAAATGGGTCGTATCAAGAGAAACTGGCTTACCACTATTCCTATCCCAATTTTATCCTTCTATCCTTAGTCTTTAATTGAGGAACAATCAGTGTTGTAACAAAACTCTACTAATAATCCATATGCTCCAGCGTTGAAGTATAATACATATAGTCAAAAAAATATTGCTTAGGTATACAAAATCGCCACCTGTGCCACCTGTGTGGTCGAGTGGTCAACGTTGTTGGCTTCGGCTACAGAGGGCCCGGGTTCAAATCCCGGTACGGACAGTTTTATAAATTGATTTTTCAATCGATTTATGAATTTCTGTTCAAAGGCATGGATGTATGTGATGTCTTGAATTCCCCCCTCTCACCCATCCTATCCTATGAATGGGGCGTATCGAGAGCGATTAGCTTACCACTAATCCTGTCCTAGCCCTATCTGAGGTTGAGCAACTGAGTAACAAGCAGTTCTCGTAGAAACACTTCTGTTGAGATAAACTCCATTAGGAGTCCATATGCTCCACATTGGGAGCGGACATGGTTTAAACAAAAATACAAAATCACTATAAAAATATTTTGGTAAAGGGGTAGAGAGTCACCGATTGTTGAACTAATGTTTGAAACCAGTGTTTTAGAGCTTTGTTTCTGTATTACAACGTGTTACAATGAAATAGTTACTTTCATCTTTTATTGATGTGAATATGTATACAAAAGTACTTGAATGTATGTAATGTTTAATTTTTTCTAATATTTACTATCAGATCCTATAATTGTGGCGAGCAAATAAAAAATAGCACGTGGTAAGAGATACACCTTCCATTTTCTCACCCCATCTAACTATCCTTACTTTTTTCCAAAATGAGAGGTTGTTCGGTAAGAACATGTTTCATCGAAATATGTAATTGTAATTATATATTATCTGGATTGGGGGTAAACATAGATAAAAAAAAACATAACAACTAAATTTCCTTGACAAATTGATAAAATATATTGAAAATAATGATTACGATGTCAAAATCAATAACATAATTCTTTTTTCTATAAAAATTTAACAGTTAGAATTCATGGGATTTTATTATAAAAACACAGTGTCGGCTAGTCAATGTGGCATTCGATCAATGCACCTCTTGTATATGCAGGAGCGGTTATATTTTATGAAATAATATTCAAACATAACATTTATACCATTCACTCATTTTTAATTCTTCATGTATTTATTGTCTATAATAAATATTTTAGAAAAAAATATTTTATTTAATTAAAAAATTTATTTTATTGAATTTAAAACGAGGTAATGGTATAAATGTTATTTTCTAATATTATTTCATGAAATATAGCCGCTACTGCATAAACAAGGGGTGCATTGATCAAATTCCACATCGACCGGCCGCTGCTGTACAGAACATTTATTGTAATAATTGTAGGGACATTACAAGCAGAAATAAATGACGTATTTAAAAACATGAAAAATTTTATTGATTACTAAAATGTTTGCAAAAAAAAATCATTCCACATTTTTTCATATTAACAGATGCACGTGTCACAGAACTTGAATTATTACGCTCTCTCTTAAGAACCGATTAATTTTAATCAGTTTAAAAAATTAAAATTATTTACACAAAAAATCGTTATCTTCGTTGTATCGTTTTTCGCTTTTTTTCTTGTAATAAACATCAGTTCGTATTTATAATTTAATTTCATATTTTTTATTCCTACTGCAATTATTTTTTTGAATACAGATAGAAATTCTTAAACATATTTGTGAACGTCTGGCGTATGAAATAAAGCTTAAGAAGGTTAAGTACTTTGGAATTGGGCTTGGAAAATAGCATTATGAAAGAAATATTGCGAGAATTAAACATAATAAACAAGAGCACGTAAAAAGAGAAAGTGACAATCTGATTTGCAGTAAACAGAAAAATTTTAATCTTCGTTCTTAAAGCTCTTATTTCAAGAAGTAAATGTATGTAAGTGATAAAAAATCTTTTTTTTAGTGTGAAATAAATGACCCACGCTTCGTTCTACAATGCAAATTTCATTAAACGCTTTTTTTTGGGTTTATTATCAAATAATATAATATTAATCGATACACAATTTATAAAATACGAAATTGCTATGCAAATTTTAGACAAAGTGTGAACATATGCCATATGAGAAGGTTACCTTCCTTATATATAACAACTTCTAAATTTAACTTATTTTTGATCGATTTATAAGTAATTCAATGACCTTGAATTTTTTCTTGAAATTAAAAAAAGCGCTAGAATATGCTTGATGAAATTGATATACGTTTTATCACTTTAAATAAGGATTAATATTATTTCTGGATAAAACACGGGTAGTTTACAGGGTGATCTTTCCTTTTTATCAAATAACTCATTATTCCAGTGAGTTGTTTCATTCATCCGAACATTTTATACTTTTTGATAAAATATTATCTTAAATATTTTATTAAATTATTAAACTTTTAAAGTAAAATTGAGCCACCTACATGCATTAATCGTGTAAATAAAAGTAAATACCCATTTTGTAGAACCTTTTCTAGATTTATTTTTCATTATTATAAATGTAATTATTCAAATTGATAGCTCTCTTTGTTCAACTGTATGCTTGTTACTGTCGCCTGAGTGGTCGAGTGGTCAACGACGTTGGCTTCGGTTACGGAGGTCACGGGTTCGAATCCCTTTACGGACAGTTTTATAAATTGATTTCTCAATTGATTTATGACTTTCCTTACAACCATCCCATCCTATGAACGAGGCGTTTCGAGAGCGATTTGCTTACCGAGCCCAATCCTTCAATTCCTCCACTCTTTGGGAAAGAGTGGTTGAGCAACTGAGTAACAAGCAGTTCTAGTAGAAACATTTCTGTCGAGATAAACTCCATTAGGAGTCCATACGTTTCACATTGGGATCAGACATGGTAAAAAATGCTTGTCACACCAACCCTGCGCCGAGCACAACATAGCAAACGCATAATCTCTGTATTTAAACACCAAGCTCATCGTATTGAGCGAATACTGACTAATATTGAGTGGTGTAATATTTAATTACGCTTATAATTTCAGAATATATTGAAAAGTATTTTAGATGAATATTTGATTGATTGCATGACAGTAAATAAGTTTTTACTACGTTTATAATATTCCTTTCATTTGAATGTTTCAAAAATATTTTTTCCGGAAATATAAGCTTAGCTGATAAAAGATCAGTAATATCAATTAATTTTACTAATCATCAATTATATGTGTACAATACCCTTGACCCGCTGAAGCGGCTATTAGCAAACTATCGACGGGTTCTCGAATTATAATTAATGTTCAAACCGTCAATGTTTGATGTTGCTAATGAGAGAATTTCAGTGAAAAGCCGACTCTGTCTAGAATATACGTACGTATACTATAATATATTTATATTGAATATTGGTAGAACCAGTCAGTTAACTATGTTTTTTTCTAGTTTACATATTAAATATTTACCACATCATAAAACAAATAATGTATTTGGAATTGTTAATTGTCTGCGTTTAATTGATGAAAAATACAAATTCTTACCAATAATCCTTTGACAGTTCATCTAGTTGGAATCTCCAAGAATACCAGAATTCTGGAAAACCATGCACGAAAATGAGTAGTGGTTTATTCTGGTCGCCCTTTTCGACGTAATGAATTTTGATACCCTAAAATTTAAAATAATGTATTATATAAAAAAAGTATTCATTTTTCAATCAAATTCCTTAAAACCTTAAAAGGTAAACCTTATGATTAAATATATCATTAAATATACGTCACTCTCTATCACATCGACAATGGAAAGGAAAAAGGACGTAACTCAACCATAACAAATCTTACAGGAGACACAAAAAACGTTTTTTTTTGATTTTGGACAAAAGGAAACTTGTAGAATATACACAACCATTAAGTGCACGGAGACTAATGAACTGGTTTTAAATGATTTTATGTAATAATAATTTAATTAATTTATTAAAAAAACTTTTTTTAAGACTTTTTTCATGATCCCAATTTTCGCAGGCCCTTTTTTCAAACTCAAAAGCTAAATTAAGATTAATAAAAACACAATATTCCTTTTTACTTTATTCCACTTTATTTAATAGGCCAAGACCGGTTTCAGGAGCATAGTCAACTGACAGTTGAGCAATGAGCGAAACCGGTCCTGAGCTATTTAATAAAGTGGAATAAAGCACAAAGGAATATTTAGTTTTTATTAATATAATGCCTTTCCACCAAGTATTGAGAGTGGACACCCTAGAAACTAAATTAAGATACTTATTCGGCATTTTTAGCTAACATCCTTTTGATAGAACGTGTATCAAGTTGTATACATTTTGATTATCGAAAAAAGGCGGTTTTGAGAAAACTGTGGGTTACGTCCTTTTTCTTTTCCACTGTCAAGTCATGTTTTGCTATTTACTCAAATTGATGATAAACTCAAAACGGTACTAATGTTTCTGAGGGCTAAATGATACTGACAGGCTTAACGAGGGCTGTAATCCGCCGGCTTACAAAGGGAAGCACTAAATCACACGAGAGGTTTGACTAAATGATGAGTTGATATTCTCATAAAAAAATCTTGTTTAATCAATAATATGCCGCACATCAAAAACGCATTTTAAAGAGATATTTCTGCTAATTCTAATGATGATTGAATCGATTTCAAACCAATTGTGAAGAAAATGGTTATAATTTTAAAAGACGTTTCAAGTTTTAAAAATGATGTTTTTTTGTTTTTTAAAAAAAGTATTAGGTTATAAGTACTCACTATGCATTAAATGTACCAACTACAATTTTGAAAATATTATATTAGTTTAACATTTTCGACATAATAAACAGTGAATCATTTTTATGCGGATTTTCAGGAAAGCATGTTCAAATTTACTTTTAAATCAATGTCTTCATTTACGCCTTTTTTATACAATAAAATTTACCTTATGACTCTGTATGAGTTTCTTGACTTGTAACGCAGGTTTTTAAAAAAAACATATAACTACCTAGTAAATTGGAGGATGGTTATAATCAATTCTCGAATGACAACCTCTGTTGAGATATTCTCTGTAGGAAGTATATTGGCTCTTCTATGTTGTTAACCATATTTTTTAATCAAGTGGTCCGTGAGTTTCTAATGGTTGGCGACAGCTGTGCTTGAGAATTCAAGTCAAACCACTTTATTCCGCTTTCTTATCAAAAATAAAATGCGAGTAATGCTTAGCCAGACTTGAAATAATCAAGTAGTTTATTACTTTCCATTTTATCTTTACTTAGAGTGGACTTTGCGATCAACAATTATATATTTCAAGGTATAACAAAAACATATCGGATGAAATTATGAAATATAAAAAATGTTGATTTTTTTTTAATTAAAAAAAATATAACAATATTATTTATTACTCAGTGTAATTAAGAAGTGACAGTTTTTGATGAAGTAATTTCTTAATATTTGACTTGTTGGTATACGGAAGATTTTGTAATGCCCATTACAAATAGGGCTTCAAATCCCGGAATCTTGACAAATTTGACGATACCGTAATCTCGGGATCGTCTTAGTACCAATCCCGGGATTTAAGGATTCACTACAACACGTAAAAAAAATAAATGGAGATAAAACAATACTCAACAAGGCAGACGTCTTACATTTTCAAAGGATGTATTGTAGTTAAAAAATAAGGGTTTCGAGTTGAGAAAATTAAGGAATCTGTTTATTACATTTTTTCACGATCTCAAGCAACAGTGATTTTTAAAAATAAAATATTTCCCTATAACCGATAGCTGTGATTCCAGTTATTTTTTGTATTAAAATTAGTGATATGTAAAAAAACAACTATGGAAACATTGGACTATGGAAAAAACCTTTTAATCCCGGGATTGAAAAATTGTGAATCTCGAAATCTTGGAGTTACAAAAAGGGTTCGGGATTGGATGCCCTGATTATAACTACATATATTTAGTAACTAGCTACGTGCATTTCTAAATTCCGTACTCCAATAGTACCTGTAGCTATTTTCAACGAATCTAATCTTTGCAAGGATCGTTTTGCTAATCCTAAATGACTTGATTTCATTTCACCATGTATTTTCCACATAATATTTTGAATTATAGTTATATTGCACATACATGTTATGTTTAAATACTTGATCTGTAAAAACATTTTTTTACATATTTGTTGATTTATTTACGATAATTTTATATATTGAACACGATGCGTTAACTAATCGGAGTGTATTCAAGAGAAAATTTGAACTGACCATGTGAATTTAATATTTTTTTATTGTACGCAAACTTTTATTGCTATGGCATTGTCATTCTTATCGCAAAAAAAGTCATGTTTTGTTTGTCCTCTTCGTAGGTCTGAAACAGCACAATTTATAATTCTTCGGACCCCCAGCCAGAGGTAATAATATATCTTTAATTTCGACAAATTTATAAGTGTGATAATTCCTGCAGCGTGTTTGGAATAAGTTGATCGATTCTTGGCTTCGATGTCATGACTGGGCCATCAGTTCACGACTACTGATCTGAAAACTTCTAATTTAAGAAGTAAGCAAAATAAGTGAGAATTTTTTTTATGAAAAGATATTCAAACTTAATTTATTTACATAAAATACAAGAACTTGTATTGGAACTTGGAACGATGACATCATTGATGTAAACGTGACATTGTTTTGTTAGTATAGATAATTTGTGCACTGGCTACATCGATAATTAATCGGTCAAATACAATGTTAGAAATTTGAGATAAATTTATTTACTTGGTTGAGTCAGATCGTGGGTGTTCAAGCTTTTGGTAATCTGGTTTTACATTGTTGTAAAAGCTATAAATTATAGTTCTGGGACACATATTTTCACATTTAAAATATTTTAAATAAGGAAGACGAAATAAAATTATTAAGTTATTATCTCTGTTTTGGTGATACCAACTAGGGTATCCAATGTATTTGTATTAATAATATACTTGTAATCCCGGGAACTTGGGGTTGATTAATTTTCAATCCCGGGATCTCGGGATCCCGAGATTGGGCACTCCAAAGTACCAACGTATTTTTGTGAGTCATTTTTTTTAGCTCACCGAGGAATTTGAAATCTTCAATTCCTTATACTTTTCCCCCGGTTTATCTCCGTAACTCGTTGTTTTTTTAGCTCTTCCAATTCCAATTTTCGGAATTTACTAAAAATTTCTCAATCCCGAAATCCCGGGATCACGACCATGTCAATTCCGGTATTTTGGGATCAGAAAATCGGACAGGATCCCGAGATTGGATTCCCTAATACTAACCAACGCATCGATGCCTGTGATACAATAGAAAAAAAAGTTGTAATTCTAAGTGAAGCCTCAATGCGCTCGTGAGAATTTTTCTTCTACAACTTCTTATTTTACTATAAAAGCCGATAATATTATTTACATTGCCATGATACAAAGACTTTTAAACTTTAATGTATGTTTAACTGATTGATGTAAATGACTAGTAATATTTATAAAAATGCTAAATATGTGAGCAGTGTTTCATCTTCAATTAATTGAGTTTTTTTTTATAAATAATTTAATTTTCTACTGTAAATTTGACCTGCTGCATCAACACAACCTTTTTTCTTTATATAACTGCATTTCATTGTCAAAATATGTGCACTTAAGCATCGTGAGATCGAGTACGGATAAAACCGCAAAATAATGTTATAAAGTACATTTGTTTTGGGCCCAAGGTTGGATAAACCTGGTTATAGATGTTAGGGGTAAATGTAATATACTATAGTTAAACTTTCAACTGAACTTTTATCACAGTGATTTATTTCAAAAAGTAATGTAACAATTACAATGCGCTTTGCAGTATACATTGACAAAGACTCTAAAAATGGTAACCATAAAAAATATGTATCTACATAAATAAATCATAATTCCAAAGTACCATAATACATCGTACTGTTTGTTTATCACATACACTAAACGATAATAAATAAAAAACAAATCGTTATAAAAAAATCTGATATTTTTTTATCACGTAAAGGCTGAGATACACTTGAGAATAAATGTCCCAGGAGGTGATCCTGAACATCTACGTTCATGTCCCGGGAACAATTTTCCAAAATATTTTGCTTGAGCACATGAGAGGTCATATGGTTGTCGGAGAAACATTACCAGTTTTGGTTATGGTGGTTAGTGTTGCGTTCAAACGAATGTTATTTGATTTTTTTGGATGCAAACAATGCGAGTGAAATTAAATTTTATTTTTTATAAGCTTCCGTAAATAGTAATACACTAATTTAATCATCCACAGAGTCAGCTTATACATGATATACTATTAGAGCCATAGACTATTATAATTTACACAAAGCCATATTTTTGACAGCTACTGTCATAAAAATGAAGATATTTCAATGATTAAAGTAGGTAGCAAAAATAATTTTAAAATATGTTAAATGTTAAAAGAAAGATCAAAAATTATTTAAATTAAATTATTCGCTTTTTAAATAAAAACAGTTATAATAAAAATAAATATTACTCAAATATAATATTACTTGAAATGTATCTACATAATTTAAGATTTCGACTGAAGGTGCTTGGTGGAATTTCAATATTAAATTTGAATCGTTCAAACTATGTACATTCTCACAAATTTTGTCACTAACGACCCGGGTTTCGCCTTTCGGCATCTTCAGGCATTCAAGTGCACGGATGAACTTGAACTGACGCTTAGCAAATAAAAGTTTCGTGCTTATATAAGATACAAATGCATCACCGAGTCCAAAGCCATTGCTGGCGAAAAGGATGAGCTCATGGGAATTCCAACAGATTTGTGTAGTGAGCAGTTTCAAGAATTATATAATCTGTTTGTCGGCAAAGGTTTTATGATTATATGATTTTATGGTTATATAGGGTATAGAAGAGGAGATGTGGGAAAATTTGTTATTTCGTTTAAAATCGGAAGACTTTGCAACTGTGCTTTATTGATTTCTAAAATTTCTTGGAAAAAGAGCTTATGACTGTCCGTATTTGGGTGTAACATTTTTTAAAAACAAAACAGAAGCCAAACCTATAGTCTATTGGTTCCGATATGTAGACGATATTCTTTGCCTGTTTAATGGAACAGATAGACAAATAACTCACTTTCATAACTTTATAAATTCATTAGATAAAAATATTAAATTTACTCTAGAAGTCGGAGGCAAAAATATTAACTTTCTTGACTTAAATATTAACATTGAAAATCATTCTCACGAGTTTAAAATATTTCGGAAGCCAACATTCTCTGACACTGTAATCCATAAAAATTCAATGCACCCATTTTCTTATAAACTAGCCGCTTTTCATTCAGAAATACATAGACTTGTGAGTGTTCCTTTAAACGAAATAAACTTTAATATTGAATTGAAAATCATCAAACAAATCGCCATAAACAATGGATACGATATGTCTCTTGTAGACAATCTTTTATCAAAAAAACAAGCTAAACTTGCAGAAAAAATGTTATTTAAAGGTATAGTGTCAAAGGACATAGATCATACTAGGTATTGGCGTAGAATCATTTTTTTAGGAAATACAAGTCTCAAAATTAAAAAACAGCTAGCTGATAGTGTTAGACCTGCTTTTTACTGTAAAAACTCTTTAGGCAAATTATTAATTAATAATAAAGATAAAATACATTACTTAAATAAATCCGGGATTTATAGATTGCAATGTTCTTGTTGTACAAAGTTTTATATCGGCAAAACGGAAAGAACATTGAACATCCGAGTTTTAGAACATATGGCAGCCTTTAGATTGAAAAAAGACACGTCTACTTTTGCTAATCACTTAATTTCGGAAGGACACGTGTTCAATCAGGAACAAGGGATAAAAATGTTACACCCAAATACGGACAGTCATAAGCTCTTTTTCCAAGAAATTTTAGAAATCAATAAAGCACAGTTGCAAAGTCTTCCGATTTTAAACGAAATAACAAATTTTCCCACATCTCCTCTTCTATACCCTATATAACCATAAAATCATATAATCATAAAACCTTTGCCGACAAACAGATTATATAATTCTTGAAACTGCTCACTACACAAATCTGTTGGAATTCCCATGAGCTCATCCTTTTCGCCAGCAATGGCTTTGGACTCGGTGATGCATTTGTATCTTATATAAGCACGAAACTTTTATTTGCTAAGCGTCAGTTCAAGTTCATCCGTGCACTTGAATGCCTGAAGATGCCGAAAGGCGAAACCCGGGTCGTTAGTGACAAAATTTGTGAGAATGTACATAGTTTGAACGATTCAAATTTAGTATCTACATAAGTTATGATTTTATTATCAAATATTTTATTTATATTTTATTTATCAATAAATAACATTCAAGAGAGAAGGAAAATGGATAAATATTATTAATGCGAATAACGAATTGTCTTTAAAACACGTTTTTCACATATGTCCATAATGCTGACATGTTACGTCAATGGGTTCGCTTTCGGAACGTAAACATGCAAAATATCTCGGGTGACGTGAAAATCCCAACTTTGTTGCGTGCAACGTTGGTAGACAGTGCGCAACATTGCAACGTCACATAGAATCTTTATTGTTTTAATGAATCCGCCGTTTGAATGCAGAAAGCAACTCATCAAAAAAAAACAACAGTAATCATATTATCACCATAGAGAACGCATTCTAAAACGATTTTTATATGATAGGTCATAAGATCTCTTTGAATTTCTATTCATAGAATAACAATCGGAATTTTATATTATATTTGATATATTAAATGTTTATGATAGTATGTATTCATATACAAAGATAAAAAAATATTTTGTTGAACAATGTTTATTTTTGTATTTAAACATCAATAATTCCAAATCTGTTGTAAAAAAAACATTTCACTTTAATAAAACTTCTTGATTAAAAATCGTATCAATATTTACATACAAGTTTAGTTTCATCAAAATATATCGAGTTTTCTCAAAAAATTCTATGGTACGTATATTGAAAAGAAGATTATTAAATAATTATAACAACAAAATATACCACATTGATTCAGTTTATTATACTTGATAACGTTTACTTACATTTACTGCTGCAAACCTGTGTTCGCCATGTCTGTTTCCCTGGAGACATTTCGGTGGCACCAGCCTCTCTTTTGTCAATTTGCTAAACGGATGCGTCACATAGTGCAAGAGTAGTGGAGCTCCTATCCTCACTAGATAATAAACTGACAAAATCTTAGCACCCAAACGATAAAAAACAGGCAGGCTCATTTTGAATATTCTTGCCGGTCGTCTGTCACTTACTAAAGTTCCGGCTGCCTAAGAAAGTGTACGTAAGAATTTTCGTATCTCTCCCTACCAGTTTTATTATTTCATAATATTTACCGTCAATAAAGATAGCTAATGCTGTGTACCATATTTGTGTGTAACTAATATTTTTAAGCACTATAAAGATTACTTTAAATGTAACTAGTCATGCACCAATTGATTATCACTGTATAATATAAGACTGCACTAGTGTCGTCGTGTGGTATTTATCATATATTTATTTACGTACCAAATATGCATAGTAGGAATTCTGAAGTCTCGGGGTTTTAAAAGTCCCGGGACTCGAGAATTTTATTTCCCCTTCAATAAAATTATAATTTTATTCAAATTAAATATTTGCATGTATGTATGTATGTACTACATGCATACATGCGTTATACGCCTTTTTGAATGAACGTACTAGTAAAATCGCGTTTTTTTAATACAATGTTTAATAATTATTATTTTCTTATGTATTGGGTATCTGCAATGGTTTTTTATGGTTTTCGCTGTACATAGAAAAAGAATATTTACCTGCCCTTCAATAATTAATGCCCTGAATATTTATTAGTTAAACATGTATGCGAGACATTTATTTAATGCCCATTAACATAAACGTATGTAGATCTTTCCATAATTTCGAATTTAAAAAACCCAGGAATTTAAGGATTTTCCAAAATGAACACCGTGAGACTTTTTTAAACCATCCTCAGACATTGCAATTTCTATAACAAAATAATTTGCGTATTTCGGAAAAATTTCCCGTGGCCCCCCTAATCTGTACTGTGGCTCTCCTAAAAGAAAAAAAAATTTCGCGGCGCCCCGTTGAGAAACCCTGGTCTATATCAATGCATTCATGAACATTAAGCCTTTCATAAACAGTTCGTAACAAATAAGAAGACTTGAAGAATAAATAGACTCGATGTGAAATAATGTATGTATACAATAACGGTTGACACAAAAAATATTTTACGGTTATGCTCTTCACTCGGTTACAAAAATATCTTGGTAATGTACTCACACGCTTTGTTCGTAAAGTGCGTGTGGCCATGTTTATTATTACGTTATAATTATTTCGCAATCACATTCGTTTTGATAATTCCCGTTCTGTTTCACTTTCTCTTCGCAATGCACTTTCTGGTTACTCTTGTCGCTTTCTTTGCTCAACCAGCTGGCCAAGTGACTTTCTTATTACATTATATTGAATATTTATGTGCAAGATGAAATTAATAATTCACAAATATGATTATTCATATATTTTTTGTTTGAGCGATACAATTATTTATTTATTTTAAAGTCTTTTTTGAATTTCATTTTCATGGTCAGTATAATATTTGGAAAGGGCGCTTTAAATTTTTTGTTTATCAAAAGGAGTTCAATTCGAAAGCGAAAAAGTTTTAGAAGGTAGAAAGTTGACTTCACATTTTCATCTAACGTCATTTTAAATTGACAGCACACATTATATTGCGTTATAAAAAAATATTCGAAATCATTATTATGACTACTATGTTATATAATAAAAATATATAGATTAATTTCCGAACTTCGCCTGAATGTCTTTTAACTAACGATAAAACTCGTATCTGAAAAAAGTAACTGGATTCTGTTTTGGTTTAAGAATGAGCATTCTGAATTGTGTTGAACTGGTCACAATACTTTTGTGTTATGCGAAACCGGTTAAAAACACATCTTCTGCATTCAACGTATAGTTTAATTTACTATATATAATATTCAGATAAATTAAATTTAATGGCGTATTGTTGAACATCGTTCTTAGTTTTTCGTTAGTTGTTTATTGGCTGCGTGAAAATTTTTCAAATTTATGCTAAAATTATAACTCCGAAACTTAATAACCGAAAATAAAAAATGGTGTTTATTAATCCGAAACAAAATAAAAGAAGTTCATTAAAGATACAAAGAAATTGTTAGATAAATATCTCAATAATATTCCATGAAATATATTCAATAACAGTGGAAATGTATTCAAAGCTAAAAAACAAGCTTTTGTTGTATTCAAGGATAATATTTTTGCAACAATACTAGAAAGCGTTTGTCTTTTTATAATTAAAATAAGGCAACATGCGAGATGACAGCGAGACCTTTTTCGTTTGTATTGTCTTTGGCGGACATTATTTATCTATTGCAATAAATTCTATTAACTTTTTGTACTTAATTAAAACTATTTTATTTTCTCTTGTCCCATCTCGAACATATTACACGACTGTTGTTGTCAGCGGCTTTTGTTTCGTCCGGAACTGCGAGCTGCGGTACAGACAAACATATAAACCTCACTAGCAGCCACCGGCGCACAGCGATCCTGCTTCTATTGTATGGAGATTCACAATAATGTTGACTTACTGTACATTTATATAACATAACAGGAACAGTTGGTTACGCTATAAAGAAGGTATAAATAAAGTGATTCAAAAGACAATTTCAGTTTTTTAAGGTTTTAAATTGTGAGTCTTTTCTTCTGATAAAAGTCTTAGAAACAATATTAGTTATTATATAAATAACTATGTGTAGGTAATCGTGATTTATGTAATTTATTAAGCACACTTATACATAATATTATGACAAAAAATATTGACCCACTGTTGCGCATTTTAACAATCTAGAAAAATAAATGCTCATTTTTATTGAAGAATCCAATTGTAATATTTTTGAAAAGCTTTCTCATTTCGAATCAAATAATACCAGATGAAAACAATGTTGAATACACGAGTGGACGAAAACGTAATGCTTTAATTTGTGAAACTGTCTGTTTTTACATGGGAGTTATTATCTACCAATCTTCCAAATAGTATAGACGTATAAGACATAGAGGAAATAAAAAGGCACTTACTACCAAAAATAAAAAAAAATAAAAGTAAGTATACATGTTCCATGTGTCACATAGAATATTTCTGCATCCTCACTTTTTTCATTTATTTTTGGTACTTAGTGGTTTTTTTATTTCCAGTATTCATATACAATATTGATATAAATTCGGAAATACATTAACAAGTTTTGTTTTTGTTGTATTTCTTATTGAAAAATGGTTGAATTGTGTCATTGACTGTTAAGGCCTTCATCCATAATAATCATCGCAGTAAGGACAGTAGTAAAGTAACTCGAGAGGTTTCTCGAGAAGTTGACCATTTGTGAATTATACAAATGGATCAATTTTTATAAACATAAACGTTCTTTAAATATAGTCGTTTAAAAATGTGATTGAACGATGTGTATGCTATAAGGCGTGAAATAAATCTTCTGTTATATAATCTTTCTCGTTTTCGTAAGCACATGTGTGTAAAGGCCGTTATAGATAAATAAACTTAAGATTATTACTCAAATTTACGTTGACGAAGAAAAATTTGTTAATATGGATATATTTTCATTGAGATATATGTGCGATTGTATTGTGAGTTTGATCGTTGACTCTGATTCTCAGTGCAGGTCCCAATGGCTGTATACCATTAATTATACCATCATCACAATAATAGTATTCGAGAAACGTGGCCTAGAATGTCACATAAATGACAGCCAATCGAGAAAGCAATCATCGTCTTAATTAAATACTAGACAAACGATTTTCAATTAGACCCTCCTCAAGGATATTATATGGGTAGGAGCGTGATTTAATTGGTAATATTCTGTTAGTTGGTTTATCTCTTGTGGAGCGCTTCTGTAGGGACTTGCTGAGCTCAATCAAAAGACAATATTCACCGATTTCAATTACTGTGATTCAATGGAATGCATTGTGAAACGCGACAGAAGGTGGGCGGATGTGTGGCCATGAAGATAATATACGTCATGCTCTCGCCAAACCATTTTATAGAATGAATTAACCTCACTTTTAGAACCGTAATGTTGTAAGATGAATTCTAGACCGCGGAATGCCTTCGCACGTGCCCAATGCGTCATTTTAAATTTCATATTACTATCTAAATCAATATTTCTTAACAGGGGTGTAAGTGTACCTTTGTTTTTTTTCTCTTATGCAAGCATGCATCTCTGTCAGTTTAGTGAGACGGACCCGTTTATTTTGGTCCACAAGCGTAATCGAGTTATTTTACATTAAAATCGCAACCATTCGATTCAAGTAACGACTTGCTAACTAAATGTACTTATAAGACTTTGAAAACTCAGATATTTTTAAGTGCAGGCTTAGAAGACGTCTGGGTTAAATGAAAAAGTAAAGACCGATGTCGGAATCTCGTCCCAAATTCGTTCAACATAACATGCTCAGGTAGTCATGTTTTTGTCTTTGTTACATGTTGAATAAATTTTCATTTCATATTGTCATTTCCAAAATTCAACCTGGAATCTATTCATCATAAACCATAGCTCTTACTGCTATTCTTGAGTGACCAACATGACTGAAACTGAATCTATAAAACAAATGCAGTGCCTACCATACGCTGAAAATTATGTTGATACTAGCAAAAGTGATTATCTCCGCTATGTGTTACACCCAATAAAATTAACTGCAAATTTCTTGGTAGGGGATGTGGTGAGTATAGAGATGAATAACCCCAACATAAAAATCCGGGTAGAGAAAATGATCACAAATGCTTTCTAAGAAAACAATTATTTATTTATCTACATTCTCAAATTAAAAATTTTGGGCATGCATCCATTTCGATTAGTATTGGGAATATAATTGTACTAGTAAAAAAATGATTTTATCACAAAATTGTATATGTATAAAAAATATAAAAGAAAAAAGGAAAAAGGAAATTTACGTTTATTTACAAAAACGCAAAAAGGATATAATTTGTAGTCAGAACACAACTTTTTTTCGCCTTTTTGAGAATATTCACCGTTCGTTTGATATATTTTTTATGTCATTACTGAGTTTGACCGAAAGTTATACATATTTTATTCAATAAATATAAGAAACAATAAATGTGCGAATAATAAAAATACATAAATTATTTTTAATTTAAAGGTCAGAATACTGCTGACACTATTGGGAATACATCAAAAAGAATATATAGGATAGTAACTATCGTGAAAACGTACGTAATATAAATGTACATTTGTATGGCCATTCACATACATATATAAGTTAAGTATAATTTTATCGAGCTGTAGTCAATCAACTTAAAGTTCATCATAAAATTTTTACTGTAAAAACTGTAATTGTTAATACAAGTATCATCATGAACGATGAGTTAAACGAAATCAAAACAACGCTAGATAAAACTATCATTAATTCCTATTAGTTTCCACTTTTTATGGAAATTTAATTAAAATCGGAATGTAAATGTTAATGTACCTACCCATGTTGAACTTTTTAATAACTTGGTAATGTAAATAATTTGTATTATTTAGATTTTTTTACTTTGTCACACAAAAAAACGGTGCCACCTTGGTTGATATTTGATTATTTGTTAATATCGTTTTACTTTTAGGGTGTTCACTGTCAATACTTGGTGGAAAGGCATTATATTAATAAAAATACAATATTTCTTTGTACTTCATTCCGCTTTATTAATTAGGCCAGGACCGGTTTCGCTCATTGCGAGCATTGTCAACTGATCAGTTGACAATGCTGGCAATAATCTCGCGATAAAGTGTAATGAAGTAAAAAGGAATATTGTGTTTTTATTAATATCGTTTTAATTAAAAAGAATTGTGACAGGATACTTATGTAAGGCTAGATAAAGGTTATTATTGGATCGGGCAGCAAGAAAAATACATTATTTCTTAACCGACCCTACCAAAATTGATTTGTTTCATTCACACCTCGATCACATTTGTAAGGAATCTAAAAAGAACAAAGACGATGTTTTTTTGGCATTAATTTTAATATAATTTGTCAAAAATGTTATTGAATAATAATGTTTTCAATAAAATGTATTTTTTAAATATATTAAACAGTCTGTTGCTATGCAGTAGACCGAGATTAAAAGGTCAACCTCACGCTTATTAAATGGCACTAAAAATCAATGATTAGCGGCTACCATAAAATAACAAATTTTATATCAATTAAAAAATGTAAAAAATCTTCTTTTTTATAAAATATAAAAACGTGTGTTGTTTGGTCGAATTTTTACGACATATATATCTTTTTTCAAAATGTAATGTATTTTAAATTATCATATATAATATGTGACCCTTCCGCATAAGTTGCAAGCATCTGATATATACACAAATTAACACTATTAGAATGTTTATTTTACGTAGTTGTTATGTGTCGCCAGTTTCTACTATTTACATTTTCAATTTGCATTTAGTTGAATTTCTTTTGAACATAGTTCTCATCTAATTTATAAAATACTATTCATAGGTCGCTATCTGAAATGATCGGTTGGAGTAGAAAACGGCAGAGGAGCTTTCCGCTTGATTGATTTGTGAATGAATGATGGCGGAAAATTCTTCGACGAGAAAATACAACCCGCTCGTGAAGAAAAATCGAAAACGTGAAACGAATAGATTATTCGACGGAAATAAAATATCAGGATGCTGCCCGCACACAAATGCTGTCGGACTTTTTCGTGACGATTTTCCAACTGAAAATTAAAAAACGCATTCTTGTATTACTGCTTACATAATATTAATTTTATTCGTTCGGAAGATTTATGTCCAGTTGGATAAGCAGCATTATTTCACGAGCACAAACTTTTTTAACAGTAATCAAGGGAAACTTATTTGATTAAAAAAGTTTTCTTCTACGAAACCTCACAAAATAATACCTTAAAACAAAAGTGTTTGAGAATATACTTTTACCAAATCATTCGAATAAGTAAATGACGATTATTTTTTCGACTTTGATTGCAATAAACTTCGTTGAATGATTATTTTACTAAACACATCTGCTATGAGATGTAAAAAAAATATTATTTGCCTAAAATTCTTTATATCATTCGCTTATTTGTGTAATATAATTATTATATAGCATAAATTGGCATAAGATAAACAGTATTTCGCTTAATCTTTTTTCATTGCTTCAAGTAATAATATTTTTTTTTCACTTTTATGGTGTTCACTGTCAATACTTGGTGGAAAGGCATTATTTAACAAATCCACATTTGTATTAATTTTCAATTTTATTTAAAGAGATCAGGACCGGTTTTGCTCATGACGAGCATTATCAACTGACCGGTCCTGATATTATTAAATGAAAGTGGCAATTAATAAAAATGTTATTTATTTTTCTAATATATTTTTTCATTATGCACTTCATTATGGAATGGTACGAACCAGTATACGTTATTTTGATGATAAATGTTTCTAAGTCAGTCACTTGTCCCTCTTTTCAGATTGAAGAAATTAAAAAAATTGTCCTTCTCTTTATTTCGAGGGACTATTCTTAGGTCACGAACCAACTAAAACAAAAGCGCAAGACAATGACATTTCAGACAAAGCGATCGATGAACTTTTATTCTTGTTAACACATTAACTAAAATGTACTTTGTTTATTTCCTCAACGCGGTTTTAGAAATGTTAGGTAACAAACCTTCTACGGATTTAACATTTTTCGACGGCGTTCACTTGTCAGTCGTTTGATAGTTTACAATAGGTAATTCAATTCGACAGATAAAGTACAGTTAAATAGAAAAAAGGAAAACGTACGTATTTTCATTCATTTGTATCTAACAAATTCAATATTGCGTTATTTAATCTAATTCATCTACAACACTCGCATATACCTTTTTTAATGTTTGTGGAAATTGTAGAAAATCATTAATTTTGTAAAAATAAAACAATTTTATCTTATAACAATTAGTAAACTCTTGATAAGCGAACTTAAAAAAATGTATTTCGTTTTTATCAAGAATACTTTGTTTGGTTAAAGGTGCTAATAAATGTTTTTTTAAATTTATTTGATAATCAAAACAAATGTTTTATTGTGAATTGTACACATATTTTATGATAATAGTAATTAGATTTTGTTTTGCAAAACTTGAGTAATTTAGCATAACATTTTATTACATGGCACTATTCAAAAGTTAATCTATTTATTATGCTTTCTGTATAACTTAAAAGCTTTCCTCCACAGTCTGGAAGCTTTCAAAGCGTCTTCTGAAATATCTTCCCTGTTTGACAATGTATCTTGTTGTAAAGACTCAATCAATCCTGTGACTCCGAATTCCAATTCGACAAAGGGAGTCGACTCGGAGGGTTTCTCCGGAAGAGGTTGCCACAGAATTCGCTTTGCATTTTCCAAGCACGGATGATGAAATCTGTTTAATTCTTCATGACCCTATAAAATAATAATCATACATTTTATTATAAAACGTATGTGATTAAATTGTAATTTTAATCTATTACTATATAATATACGTCGCCTGTTGTGGCCCAGTTGGTTAGAGCTTGCTCTACCGATCACGCAGGTCTGGGTTCGATTCCCGGTGAATTTGAGAATTATTCAATTCAAAGCTGTGATCGAAGACTAGGTGTTCGTTATGTCAATTCACATAATTTCCTCTACCCCCATCTTTCTGATCCTGTAATAACTGGGTGTAGCAATAGCGATTAGCCAACCACTAGCCCTGTTCTAGCCTTATCCTTCTTTCCCTACTACTCACTTTGAAAAAGTGAGGTTGAGCGACTGGATAACACACAGTTCTCGTAGAAAAACTTCTGTTGAGTTACCTCTATTAGGAGGCCATATGCTCCACATTGGGAGCGGATATGGATTAAGATTAAACTATATTATATTTTACAGAAATTTAATTAAACTCTATATTGGTTACCTCCTAACACGATAAAAAAAACTGTGATATTATCAAGTAGTTATGTTGATTAAGTGGTATGCACGTATATTTCGGTGATTATGCTATTTAAACAAGTCAATTCAATGACCTTACACTCATGCAATCATAAGTGGTATATTCAAATATTATTCGTACACCACCATAGTCATTATACATAAAACAATTTCATTTTGAAGCGATTGCATCTTTGTGAACATAATAAAATAAAAAAAAACATCCAAACTTTCAATCAATCATTGCGAGATATTTGCAAAAGCATTCTCGAGATAACATTAATTCTCTCAAACATGTAATTTTCCAGGCGAATATTTCAACGGTAACTTTTGCGAATAACTGGTTTTCTTCATTTTGAAGTTTTTTTTTGAGAGAAAGTTTCCCGCTGCAGCACCAGTCAAGATAAGTGATTTGATAACATCTCGTTTCGGTTACATCCACTTTACTCCTTTAATAAAACTTTATGTTCAACGTTTTACGTTTTGCATAATGAAAATTTTTCCATGAAATATTATTTTTTGCGGTAAAAAGTTAAATTAATGCAAGTCACAGCGGTAAGTAAGGCTTGCTTTTTTTTTATTCTATCGGTATATTTTTATTGGACAATATCTTTTCATACCTAAATAAAAATAATTTTCCCGTTACAAAAGATATTGGAATAATTTTTATGCGGCATGATGTGGAAAAGTTTGTTGATAGCCGTCATATAATAGTACCAAACTATGATTGTTGCGAATAATAACAATCTTAAATTCAAGGCGAAATGGTTTTTCTGAACGAAGTTAAGTCAAATCTTGTACGTGATGTAACGTTGATTGATTGCACAGAGCGAAACTATGGGAAGATATAATCTGCCCACTTGTTTTATATAATATATAAGTATATTTTATATAGAATCTAACCATTTCATTAATATGCCAGGTAGAATAATAATAAGAGGAAGGTAAAACAGATGAAAAATAATTTATGTTTAATTGACATCATTAAATATACTAAAATTTTAGCATGCAATGTTTTTTTATCCATATCCGGTCCCAATGTACAGAATATGGCCTCTTAATGGAGGTATTACAGTATTATTAGTAAACAGAAGTTTTTAACTGTTTGTTACTCAGTCGGTCAACCTCTATTATTCAAATATAGTAGTAGGGATAGAAGGATAAGGCCAAGACAAGACTAGTGGTTAACTAATCGCTCTCGCTACACCCATTTATTTAAGGATAGGAAAAGGTGAGATGGAATTTTTAGGCATCACAAACACTCGTGCCTTCAAACAGAAATATTATATTATTTCTTTTATTTTCTAATTTGAGATTTCGACTAAAGGTGCTTGTTGGGATTTCAATATTAAATTTGAATGATTAAAATTTCTATTATTAAGTATTGTTTTTCTATCCACTAACGTTGGAGACAGTTTTTTTTCATTAGTGATATCGTCGGTTTGATTAAAAAAGTCATTAAATTGTATTTTGGAAGAATAAAATAAGCATGTTTATATCTTTTACTCCGGTATGTGCATGAAATACAACATAATAGTTATAAAATGACGTCATTCGTCAATAATGGTGTATCTTAAGACACTAAATGACTTTTTATATTTTATAAAAATTAAAAAATATGCACGTTTATTAATATAACTCAGTGTGGACCACATTGTCGATTAATGACTTCTAGCAGCAAACCGACGATATAGCCTAAATAATAAATATTGCGAAGGCTCTTTGCGTGCTGGTTTGGGTGCGAGCATTAAAAAAAATCTATTCCTATGTGCACGTGGACAGATCAAATATAAAATTGGTAGAATGGGAAGGCTCATCTGGTCAAGAGAAATTAGTCTTACAAGATTCTAAGCATGTAGAAAAAATGTTATATACGGAAAGAAGAAAAATTACCAAGAGAATACGAATGATATAGACTCTTAATAGAGCATCTCAACAGAAATTGTTTACTAGTAATGGCTCTTTATTCAGTCGCTCAACCCTTCATTTTTGGAGAGGATAATCGCTCTCGCTACGCCTTGTTAAAATAACAGTAGTAGTGGAATGTAAAATAACAGACATCATTGCCTTTGATCTGAATTCCTTAAATCAACTTAAACAAACATGTTTGTAATTGGATTTGATCTTTGGGACAACCGAATAGGTCAGCCAAGAGATTTGCACGATCGACTACAGGTCAGGAAATTTATTCATATAACTTAGTTTATAACGAAAAAATAAAATCATTTTTAGTTATGAAATAATAATAAAAAAAGGCAACATGCCATCATAAAAATCACATTTTAGTCATTTATTATCATGAATATACGAACAATAAACATGTCTCCTCGAATTCACGTCAAAAATTGTCAACGCTGACATTACAGTTTCGTAATATGAATATTCGCAGATGGAATAATGGTTGACGTTTTTATATGACATGTGAAATATGTAGACTTTAAATCACTCAACGATAGTCAGAAATATTTTTTTATCATAATATATTACGTTACCATTCAAAATTTGAATAACGTTTAGTTTTATCATTTAGGTAGGTACGAACATTTATAAATTCACACAAAAGTTTTGCGAATAATTTTTGTTGTTGTGATATTGCTGTTTAAAAAATAAATGTATTGTGAAGCGTAAAATAATAGAAAGGACTTGGTACAGTACGGACAGTTTTATAAATTGATTTTTCAATCGATTTATTTCATTTTATTTACTTACATGCTAGATGTGGTCAACATTTTAATTTGTGTTATTTTAAAGTAATTTCTACTGTAATTTGTAAATTATTTTCAATGTCAATTGTTTACATTTTCATTTCAATTTGTTTTTGTAAAAAAGGCACTGTTAAATTTTACTTATTATCAGTTGACAATGCTCGCCATGAGCGAAACCGGTCCTGATCTTGCTAAATAAAAGTGGAAATAGGTTCAACGGAATATTGTGTTTTCTCTTAATACGTGCAAAATGATTAAGATCTAATTATATACGAAAGAAAAATATAGATTCATTTAATAGTAGAGCCATACTTTTGCAAATAATTCGAGGCAGTTGTCATTAACCGTTGCTTCACAATCATTCTTAGTTGACATGTCCTGTTGCGCGGCGTCAGACGATGGGGGTCCTATGAGCCAGGCGTCGGGTCGCCTCGGCCGCGGCGTCCGAATCGTGCGGACCCTCTCGTGGACCCGAGCGCTGGCCAACGCTCTGCCGATGCTTCCGCAAACGATGGCACCGGACGTCAGGCGACTGGCGCCCGTCGAAAACATTGAGGCCTCGGAAATTGCAACCGTTGCAGCTACACATCAAATGAGGGTATCATTTGCAAACACGGCTTATTACAAAATTGTTAAAAAATGAAACTTGAATTTCATTTCGAAAAACAATGTACATTTTAAAGCATTTTTATTTTACATTACTTTGGAATGATATTTTGGATGTTTGAGACTTATTTCTAAAAATACTTTCAAAATTTATTTTTATCTACTAAATTACATTCATAGTTCGTATATCAATAACTTTGGAATGAACCGGGCTTACAAGTAATACCCTCAAATGATATATTCAACGACACTCTCAAATAAAGAGGAAATAGCAATCTTTTGTAACTCTATTTTATTGAAATGAATTTCAATGCAAATATTTTTCAAGCATTCAATTTGATCATATAATGCATTCTTGTTTCTTAAATAAATCAAATTATTATTGAATTGAATAAATAAAAAACATATTTATAAAGACAAGAAGCTTTTTTAAGATCAAATACGATTGAGTTCATGTAATTACCAGGTCTTTTATTTGTTTTGATTTTCGGAAGTTAATTTATTTCATCCCTCGTTAACGGGAAAGGTCTTATATAAAGCCCTAATTCATTATGAATAAAAGTGATCGGAAACGTATAACTCGAATCTCAAATCTTCCCCAATATTGATAATCCATTTTTAGTACCATAATAAAAAGCTAAAAGACGCTCCCATTTTTGTTTCATTATAAATATCTAAAAAAAAACCCACAACCAAAGCATTTTTTAAAAATATCTACAATCTTTATAATGATTATTGTTATCTTGTTTGAATGCGTTAAACTTCAAAGTGTCTTTTTTTATTCGAATCATACCGATGATATCTACAGCAAATAGAATGATAGTTTATAGACTTTCGTCTCGAAACGAAACTAGATCTGGATGTACGATCGGACTATCTTGTTTATTTTACACGATTAAAACGAAATATCTCTTTCAACTAACACAATCAAACAATCTCAAAGACTATTATCGGAATTTTGATTACTGTCAACACAAGGGCAGTTTGAGTCTAGTTTAATTTTCAGCTTACGCAACTTTAAAGTTACGACATTCAAACTGACTGACAGTTTTGAGTATCGTTGGCATATTGCAGATAAGCAATATGCAAGTAATATTATTATTACTATCCGTTACATCTGATTGGTATGCCAGTGCTGGGTCGATTAGCCGCTATCGGCTTAGGTGATTGGGCGTATGATTGCAATCCGAGAGCTGTCGACGGTCTCCCCGGTACAATGCCTGCATGCTGCGATCGCGACTGTGATGTGCTACCAATATGCTCGCTGCACACAGTCTCGTAACAAATCGAATTGTCTTCCTTGAAAAACAAATCAAATATCAAGTACTATTGTATGCTACGCGTATATTTCCGAGACTTTAAAGCTTTCGTTATTTCTCATATAATAAAATATACAGATATATATTTTTTGTATTGCTTTTGGTTTGCAGAAGCTTGCCATTTACAAACATTTGTAGATGATACGCAAACAGAATAATAACAGTAAATTTAACAGAAAGAAAATTCAGAATATTGTTCACAAGTATTCGGTCTTTTAATCATTATATTTATACGGATTACGAAGATACCATTCTGGCATGTACCGTCGGAAATTTAACAAATACAAAAAATTTATGATTTGACACTAATATTTTCAAACCGTTATCTGTCAAATGTAAGAAATTTTATTTTTGATTTAATTTTTAAACTTATGTTCAATGAAGAAATGATAACGAACGTTTTATTGACCAACATTACTGATAATGACGCTGCCATGACTTGCATTCGTTTATGTTTAAATATTACATCACTTAAATCAAGATCAAGTTCTTAAATACAGTTGTATATGCGAGACGCATGTCTGATTGTTAAATACAAATCTATACAACAAAACAGTTTATTGTACTTAGAATGCGTATAAAAAAATATGTTGATACTAAGCTGGGTTGATATAATATAATGTATTAACATGAAAGGAAAATCGAAGATTTATTTTCAAGTATATCATATTTAATTGTATATAAACCTATTTATAAAGACTGTGTGGACATGGCGATATCTTTTTTCATACAACTTTGCCGACCTTTTCTTTTTCTGAATAAGTTATGGCTTGTACGTTTCGATATTTTTTTATTATATAAACTGTTACTGAAGTGTACAGATTACCTTAGTTGGACAGTTTTTAGTTATTCTAAGATCTTTTGACGTTTTGGGTCGAGTCAAACTTAAAACATAATATATTTAATATCTAACAGGTGTCATAATTTAAATCGGAAAGAAATACAGCATACTTTGTCAAACCGTTTCTCGCTGTGCGTTACATTAGTTTCGTTGTCATTCGAGCTGCAGTAATCAAAGACTACGACAGAATCTGTATTGTCACCCATCCGCCTCCACTCTCCAGGGGACGGAGACGAGGGCTCTGTCATGCTGCTCACTTCAAAAGACCACGAGGCGCTCTCCGACTCTGAATGGGATTCATCTTTAGTAGATTTGCAATTTGCAGAATCATCGTTTGGCTCCGATTCTAATATATTCTCGAGATCTTCTAAAATAAAGAAAAACACACAGTAACTCGAAAATAAATCCAAAGTATGAATAAAACATACAATACAATTATGCCGAGAAGGTGTTTGTTTGTTTTATATTTCAATGTGGTGGCAACTGCTTAGTAGTACGATAATTTTCCAAAATGGCATACTCAATGAAATAATTTCCATATAATTTAATCAAGTAAATTTGTAAATTTCCGTAAAATAACATTACAATTTTTCAAAAATAGTTATCAAAATTAATTAATAATATAAGCAGTTGCGTACCTTAGGGGGGGGGGGTAAAAATATATTCGCCGAATCAGGTAGGGTAGTGTTTGCCAAACTGTTTGCCGCGGCACACTACTGTTCCTCCGCAAGAAGTCTCAGGTGTGCCGCGGAGGAAGACGCCTCAAAAATTTTCATTTAAATAATGCATATTCATTTAAGTTTTCTTCAATTTTAAATTAATTTAACATCTACGTATTCAAATTAATATTTGTCACGTTCGCACCATCGTATATAGTGGTCGACTCGACACATTTTCCACATTTCCGTTTCTTAAAGCTTTTTTTATTTGGTGTGCCTCGGAACAAATCCCATTCACCAGTGTGCCGCGAAGTAAAAAAGTTTGGCAGACACTGAGGTAGGGTGTCAAAATGACACTAATACTTTGAAAGATCTGATTTCTCTATCGAATCAGGAACCGAGTATTTCATTACAAAGATAGTTTATCTAAAATTAGAAATCTGTCCCCTTTAATAACAACTAACGCCACGTTTTTTGTGCTTAGAACCGGTTCAAATTGATACATATTTTTTTTTTCTAAATATACGTTAGTAGGTATTTTTTTATCATATAATCAAAGGCTTATGTGATATATTAAGAAAAGCAGTATCTAACATTTATATTAACATGCCAGTACTTAAAAAAATTGACCCCTCTTCCAATTTTTAATGAAGTGTATATTAAATTTTAAAAATTGAAACATCGAAAATCGAGCACTCAATAAGTAAAGTGAGCCAAGTAGTAAAATGGTTAAGCGTTTTTATTGGACACAATTTACAATAACGTCTTCACTTGGTTATTATAGGGATTCAGGGATTATTTATTTTAGTGATTTATCACCATTGCAATGTGTATTTACTGGGCTTATTTCACTTCATCGATACTTTAAAACGTGTAAAATATTAGAATGCATCTAAATATCTTCACCCCTCAAAGGCTCAATTGATAGAATAATAACAAACATGGTTACATATTACCATAAGTGTAGAATAAAAGTAACGGGATGCCGTCTGTATAATTCGGTCCCTCGTGTATTCTAAGAACGCCACTGAATATAAGATCCAAGTCCATTATGTATAAACGTGTTCGTTACCCATTTGGAAATGAAAATAAAAAAATTCACCACAATGAGAACTGTATATTTTTTATTTGTGTTGATGTGATGAAGAGATATGTTGCAGCTATGTGTAGGTAATAAAATCATCACGATCGACACATTCATTGGCTATCCCCTTTTATTAAATAATATGTCTACATCATATTAAATTTGTACTTGATAATAATGATGACGTATAAGAACTTACATAAAATATAGTTTTCAAAAAAACTTAACAATAAAAGTGTTGTTTTGTTTTCTAATACCAACATTGTGTTTGATAGAAAATTTTAGGTGTTGCCTATGTCGGTATTCTTTACTGAACATTAAATAACAAAACAACTATTTTATTTATAGAATCCAATATGTCTTGGAATAACACCCAAAGTATTTTTTGTTATAACATCGGATTACAGCGAGTACTTTTTGCTATTACTTTTGAAATCGAAAACCCTTTTCATAAATACCGTTGCCATCAAACGCAGCGTCGTCGAGCTTTCGAAGGTTAGGCAGGACTTCCAGCAGAGTTTCCCGATATCTCGGTTGACGTTGAACGGGGGTTCCCATGAGACTCAGTTTTGCCAAGTGAGGGCAAAACGATAGCAGACCGACATTGTGCAAAGAGTTTATGGGGTTCCTGATAAAAAAGAAAGAGGACGGTCGGCTCACAAATTTACGGCAAAAGTAAAACAGTGCGAGGAGAGGTGGCCCCCGCCTGAGCCCACGGGACTGTGCAATGTAAATTTGCCGTCGGTATTTTTTTATTCGATAGCACTGACTGAAACGCAAATATTTGAACGGATTTGCAAAAATATATATTCTTGAAAAAATATTTCATCAATTTGAAGAAATGTGACGGTAAAAATTCAAGTCCCAACGGAAGATTTTTGAAGAATATCTTTCATTACATAATTAAGAAGACTTTTTAAATATTTTTTTCATAAGCTAGAAGCACAATACATTTAAAATACATGAGCTGTTGAATTTTCATTGGTTAGCTTAGAACATTATAGAATATTCACGTTGATCAAGATTTCAAAAAATACTAGATAAACATAAATCTATCTATACTTTCATAATGTAGCTTATAATTAAATTATATTTATCATAATATTTTCTGTATCATCTACTTTTTTTTTCAAATATAAATGAAAAATAAGTGCAACCATACTCTTCGTTTTGAAGTGCCTTCAGTTAGTAGAATACTTTTTAAAAGAAATCAGTTCGGTTTAATATTTTAACTGAGATCAAAGAATAGAAAAGAATAATAAAAATAATAAAAATAATAAAACATTTTTAATACTTTTTCCACATAAAATTTATTGGATCAGGACCGGTTTCCAGTTGGAATTTCCACATCCAATAATGGTTGACAAACATTAAGATTTAATTAATCTATACACTAATTGTTGGTTTTTACTTTGTTAATGATAATTCATACTCAATTGATTAATTCATACTTCTTCTTTTTCGATACACTTCATCAGGTTAATTTTATCGTAACATTTGTGTATTATTTATTGTTTAAGAATTCTAAATAAGAAAACGACTGTATTAAGATCCTTCCCTTCTCTATGTAACGCAACGGAATAAAAAGACAGGGGATAGCCCAAAATCAAGTAGTATTCTACTCATTATAATTTACTATAGATAAACATGCATCAAGAGATATGTATAATATTAAATTGAACAATTAATATCGCTTCAAAGTCGCAAAGCAACAGCTATATAATTAAATGAAGTATTACTGTATTACCTATCAAGATTTAGGATTCTAATACTTTCAAGTGCCGCGCAGGGTCCGACGTTGGTGATTTGGTTGTCAGCCGCATGCAACTCTCGAAGGGTCGTCAAACCGAAAGTCCCATCCAGACTCAACAGTCCGCATTTCGCCACTCGAAGAACCTGGAGACACATTCGTATTCATATCACGCACACGTGGTAATAGAACTCATACAGGATCCACGTTAACAAAGCAGACACAAGAGGAGGTCCCCTGGGGACCAGAACACTGTGACAGTACATACTAACGCCTGAATTCCCCATACACATTTATATGAAAATGCTTCGCTGGCGATTGGTACAGTTGGAAGAGTTTCAGATGCAATAATAATCCCCGAAGGGGACTGAGGTAACTTACACGAAAACCCCCGTAACAATGTTTAAATATATTATTATGTTCTTGTTATATTGCAAAATAAATTTTATTTGCATATTTTTTGCTAACATTCTCTTTTAGTCGTCTATATACTTCACATGCGAACATTGCTTAAAGAACTATGTAGAAAAAACATACTCAACTATTCATTTTTTCATATCCTTCTAATATTAACATCTTATAAAATATAGAGTATATCTAATAAAACTGTAAAATGAGCCTGTTTGTAATTCAGTTTGTCAAAACTTTTGGGAATATAAAGTATGATGAGGTCAAGAAAGTTTTTTGGGTGGGTTAGCAGGGATTGTGGGAAATGATGAACACAACACAGACATCCGTACTGTAAAAAAAGATCGATATTTATTTAAGAAATATGTATTTTTTTGATTATTTCGCGTAACTACCACAATTTTTCATTTTGTTTTACTATTCTGATGAAGTGAGGTGAAAAAGTAAGTATTTAAATTTTACAAATATTATTTTATATAATATAGTTATTTCTATAGAAGGGCATAGATGAGGGCATAAGCCGAAATAGCTGTCAACCATATACTTCTAGAACTAAAATACTTGATATTTTTTCACCTTATTACAATAAATTTCTACCAAGTAAATACCGGTAACATTGTGGAAATTCATTTTCAATATAAAAGTAGACATTTACGAATTGTGACTCGTGTTTAGTCTCTTTGGGAAGCGTCATCAGAAAAATTTTCATCAGTATATTTACTAACCGCCTTTTTTTTTCTTTTGCCGCCTGTGTAGTCGAGTGGTCAACGTTTTTGGCTTCGGCTACGGAGGGCCCGGGTTCAAATCCCGGTACGGACAGATTTATAAATTGATTTTTCAATCGATTTATGAATTTCTGTTCAAAGGCATGGATGTATGTGATGTCTTGAATTCCCCCCTCTCACCCATCCTATCCTATGAACGGGGCGTATCGAGAGCAATTAGCTTACCACTAATCCTGTCCTAGCCCTATCCTTCTATCCCTACTCTCTTTGGAAAAAGAGAGGTTGAGCAACTGAGTAACAAGCAGTTCTCGTAGAAACACTTCTGTTGAGATAAACTCCATTAGGAGTCCATATGCTCCACATTGGGAGCGGACATGGTTAAAAAAAATATATATATTTACTAACAAAATAAATATTACTTCTTATTCTTTAATTAATTCTAAATTAAAACATAGAGGTTTGTTTATCGAAAGTGATTAAATGTGATTTAAAAATCAGTTTTTGCCATAAACTGTCCCTAATGGAAATGCTATTTTAAGATTTTACAAACTTTTTTTAGTAGCAAATATAATTAAAAAAGGTTAAAACATAAATTTATAAAATTTTAACATTTTTAAGCAAATTCAAGGCAGCTTTCCGTCAAAGCAGGCTTCGTAAATATTATTAAAAAAAATTGCTTCTAAAAATCTTTCTTTACATGTGAGATCGAATTAGATTTAAAATACCTCAAAAACCTTCATTGAAAGCTTTTATGTTTTATTTGCAAATGAACAATGTCGAAAACAACAAAAGAATGAAAATGAATATTCTTGAATAACATGGGTCTTTATTATATTATATTCATGTTCTAAAATATACATATTGTACCAATTTCTATATTAAGTCTAAATCTTGCCGGAATATAAACGAATTAACTTAAATAGGTTTTCGCACAATCAAACAAAGGTAAGCCTCTGAATATTATTGCTGATACAGTAAGAATACGTGTATTGTGGAATTAAACACATAATAGGCACATCTCTTTTGTTTTCAACTATTTGACGTCACAGCTGTAGCAAATGGGGCCTGGTATCCGGAAATGAAGGATGCTTGAGAAAATTCACGCCCATTGTAACACTAAATCAATATACCTCTTTTGGTAATCTAACTGTAATAATAACATCATTATCTAGAATCTAGATACCGGATTTTATGAGTGTCGACTTACCAATCGGACAATCCCATAATTTAAATAATATTATATATTCAGGTAGCTAATATTTCATTCTATTATCTTGAATAGCTGATTTTTTATATATTGCCTTCTATGTCCGTATATTCTATTATAATGTATATGACTCCTAATAGAGTCTTTAGCCCTAAATTTATTAATTCATTCATTTTTTCTTCGTTTTCTATTCATGTGGAAGATTTGCTCACCATGCAGCAACTACGTGATTCCCTTATCACCGCCAATTGCTTCATTTCGTGACATTTTAGTATCCCTTATTTTTTCCTATTTAAGCAAAGGGGTTTGCTGAGCTGAGGTAAATTTACCAAAAAGTCATCCCATGCCTCTCTAGCCCACCCTTGGATATCATGCTTATAAATTAGTGTTTTAGAGCCATTTTTTAACTGATCGGTTTCAATGGATTTGACGACAGTCTGCCAAGTAATTTAAAAGAAATCAACTGTATAACGAATTATGATGAATGGGGCAATTTTTAAAACCATTGCCACAAAAATGGCATTTTTTTATTTAGTGAACTTTTAATTTTCATTAAAAGACGTAAATAGTCACTGTCAACGTGACATCATCCAAATGTCCATCAACCTATTACATAAATCCACAAAACAAACAAATAATAAACCCACACCTCGATTTATGCACAACACGTTTTAAGCTGTTTCAATTTAACACAGTCAAGAAAAATACAATTTTATAATACCTACGTATAACATTAAAATCATATGCTTTCGTCGATTTATCATGAGATAATAAGGCAAACAATTTTGAAGATGATTCTGACAAACCAAATGAATTCAGTTCGAAAAATATTTCTTAAATTCTACAATAAGCCAATAAATATGGTTTTAAATGTTGATCCTAATATTGAACGTGCTGTTTGATTTAATAATTACAGATATCTTGATACTGCTCATAAATGATTTTGAAATTTCGTTGAAATGAAACAGTACCATAAATATCGTTTATATTACATATAAAGTTTTTGTATTGAAATAATGATCATAAAAGTATCCAAATAATGCGGTATTTATAATATTTGTGGAGAAATAAATTAAATTAAATTTTTCAAAATACCGCTTGTTCATACGGATTGATTAAAACTGATTTTTCATACACTCAAAAGGGGAAAGTATTATGAGTATATAACATTATAGGAAGAAGATAACTAGTTGCTAGTGAAACGATTCTTATACTCCCCAATGAAGACATCTGAAACAACCATTAAATTGGATTCAAAATTTAAATGAGTGTGATTTAGTACGTAATATTGTCTAATATTTGATTAGAATTAAAAGTCATGCAACCGAGTAGGACAAAAGCGCTTTCATCGCTCATCTACAGAACCAGATACATATCTTCTTATAAAGCATGACTTAACAAACAACTTTAAAACACAATATCTTACAGTGAGATGCCTCAAATCTGTCCCGATTTCCCTAAGAGAACACAGTCCACTTCCGTCCAGCGTGAGAGTACGCAGTCTGGGTGCGCAGGACCCGAGCCTGCTCAGCGAAATATCCGACGCCACGACTCGAAGCCGAACCTCCCGCAATTGACTCACACATTGCGATCCGCTAGCTGACCTCTGAAACATATTCAGTACACAATTTTATATAGGGATTTAATAGATTTTAAATATATTTTTTTGAAATATTTGGCAAGGTAAATTGACATCACAAAACCCACGTCTTAGGTCTCAAATTTAAATTTGACATTGACCTTACCGGGAATCGAACCCAGACCCACTTGACCGGAAGAGCAAGCTCTAACCAACTAGACCACAGCAGGTGATCACAACCGTTACGACCTGTCAATTTTATTAAATTGATTATGCCTTCAGTAATATATTACATGTATGACAATTTCACAATTTACTTAGAGAAGTGTCTGCCAAACTTTTTTACTTCGCGGCACACTGGTGAATGGGATCACCAAATACAAATGCTTTAAAACACGGAAATGTGGAAAATGTGTCGAGTCGACCACTATATACGTATGTATTGTATATGCGAACGTGACAAATATTTATTTGAATACGTAGGTGTTGAATCAATATAAAATTTAAGAAAATTTAAATGAATAGGCATTATATAAAATGAAAAAATTTTAGGCGTCTTCTTCCGCGGAACACCTGAGCCTTCTTGCGGCACAGTAGTGTACCGCGGCACACTGTTTGGTAGACACTGACTTAAAGGAACAAAAGGCGATAGACGAAAGAGACGGAAAATGCGAAAAGAACGAAACGTTTTGATATTAATTAACCAATATTTAATTTCGCATGTTTTATAGCGTTCAAAAGTATATAAATCACCAGAAGTGAGATGAACCGCGATGGATAATTGGACTTCATTGGACTTCATTGGCATCAATTTCATGAGCATGTTAATGTGATTTCGCTGCCAATTTCTTTCAGCTTAGTCAGTTGAGTGATTTGCCATGTTGTAAATGTGGCATTATACCACAAATGATTAACTCCACCTATGGGAATCTACAGATATGGACAATGGGAGGTATGAGCTACCTAAATCTTTTCGACTACCGACTGGGCTGCAACAAGAGTGAACTACATTTCATTTAACAAATGTGAGAAGATCTTCATTTGCTTTGTATTAAAAAAGTTTTCCAATAATAAACTGTATTTATTTCATTTAGGATTTCGACTGAAGGTGCTTGGTGGAATTTCAATATTAAATTTGAATCGTTCAAACTATGTACATTCTCACAAATTTTGTCACTAACGACGCGGGTTTCGCCTTTCGGCATCTTCAGGCATTCAAGTGCACGGATGAACTTGAACTGACGCTTAGCAAATGAAAGTTTCGTGTTTATATAAGATATAAATGCATCACTGAGTCCAAAGCTATTGCTGGCGAAAAGGATGAGCCCATGGGAATGCCAACAGATTTGAGTAGTGAGCAGTTTCAAGAATTATATAATTTGTTTGTCGGCAAAGGTTTTATGATTATATGATTTTATGGTTATATAGGGTATAGAAGTGGAGATGTGGGAAAGTTTGATATTTCGTTTAAAATCGGAAGATTTTGCAGCTGTGCTTTGTTGATTTCTAAAATTTCTTGGAAAAAGAGCTTATGACTGTCCGTATTTGGGTGTAACATTTTTATCCCTTGTTCCTGATTGAACACGTGTCCTTCCGAAATTAAGTGATTAGCAAAACGATTTAAATTTCATCTTGATATGTAAATTTTCGTGTTCTAGAAATAAGAATGAAAAAAGTGCACATTGATGTTACAAAGTTGTACAAAGTCAATTATAATGTATATGGAAGAAGAACTAAGTAAGCGAGCACTTTTGTAGTTTATAAAAGACAATGAAGCTTTGACTGTGTAAAATATTTTTCAACATTGTTACTCTTCGCGAAAGTAAAATTACTTTTTTCATCTTATTATTAACTTTGTATACTGTCAAACATGACGTTTACTTTAATATAATAGCTGACGTTTATTTCTTACCCCTTATACGAGTCAAAGTTTTTTTTAAGTATGTATATTTTCCTTTTGTTAGTAAATATACCAACCCCTTTTTTATAACTTGAAGTAAAGGAGTAATTTTAATAATCTGAGATCAATGCGACGAAAGAACAAAACATAAAAGCATGCCTAAAGTGTTAAGACCCAATAACATCATTACAGTTTTTCGTTCCGCATTGTCTATTAAAAAAAAGTATTTTTTTTGTATTTGTTAAATAATTAAGATACAGGTTATGTTTCAATAACATTCGCCATGAATCGAAAAATTAGGAATCAAATATTTATCAATCAAAATTTACAATTTTTACGTTATTAGTAATTTTTGTTTCCGATTATCAGACGGGCAATAATGTTATTGAAAATATTTTATTTATTTCAAATTATTAGAAATTGATGGCAATATTTAATGATATCGGATCGGTCAGAAGAAACATTATTGATATTGATACTTCATGATAACATACGAATACATGCTGTACAATTAATGAATATTTTATGTTTTCATTTATTGTAACACGAGAAACGTTACAGCAATTTAAAAATTATTTACCTTTATATCATAATATAATTAAGGGCTCGGAAAACACAGACGGTAGTTATCATAATACTGTTGACAAATCAGTAAAAAAAAATATTTATCTGTCTGAAAAAAAGAATGTTCTTACTTATAATATATTCGCCATTTTAAAGTGATTTAAAATTTTGTGAAATACGTTTAATAGCTGCCTATGGGATTACGTAATTTGCCACTTTTCATAAAAACTCAATTTAATTTTAATGTCCGCACATGTAAAAAATGTTATAACATACTTTAAAAAAAAATAGCCTACTAGTTGTGCGGGATCCCCCAGGGCTGTGGAGTCGTGTAAAAAAAGACGACTCCGACTCCAGCTTTAAAATAAAAAACGACTCCAACTACGACGAAATTTTTCAATAATTTCATTTCAACTTATATATATATGTATTCCATTAGATCATCTTTAGTCAGTCAAGCATGCAATGTCAACACTATGGACTACTGTGGTTTGAATACACATCATTTTTTTTTATATGTTTCGAGCCGCTCATTTTTCACGACTCTGACTCCGACTCTACAGCCCTGGAATCCCCAACTAAAAACGATGACATATCTTAATAATTTTTGACAAAAGATGGACACTACCGCGTTTTTGTTAACAGAGCCCACAATTATTTAATTATCGTATTATCTGTTATGTTGACAAAAAATATTTCATAATTGTACAGTTAGAAAACGTAAATAGATACATTTAATATACAATATACCTAATTTTAATAAGAGGCATCGTAGCTGCTTATCTTTAACACTTTATGTTAACTAATTTAATTAAAATTTTACCAGGAAAATTACGATGTCTGACTATATTTACGTAAATTAAGAAGTTTTGCTTAGTTTCAATTATGAACGAAAATATACCAAGTTTATTGTTTTATACATAGTGGCTATATACTTTAATTATGTACTGGTTATATTAATAACAAAAACAACAACAGCACCTACGTAAAGTGGCAAAAGGAAAGCCCCTATAAAGAAACATTTCAACTTATTCGATAACTAAAACTTAATACGCAAAGGGTACATAATATTATCCAATAAGGGTAAAAATAGTTCCTGGGCGTTCATTTTCCACACTCACAGCTTATGAGCTCTCAAATAATTGTTTTCAATAAATGATATTGAACAAATCTAAATTAGAAATGAGGAATCTAAATTGAATTACTACAATTTGCTCCCCCAATTCACGTTAAATTCAATCGAATTGCGAAATTGCTGAAGCTTACCAGCAAATCTAGTAAATTTTGCTCCCTAGGAAAAACGATTCTTTGATACCCCGGCAGCCTTTCAGATAGATTCTCCTCATTTTCGTTTTCCAGTAATTCCCCGACGGCATTATTTGTCGTCAGTAATCTAAAAAAAATAGTGAAAACACATGTTTTGTTTATTTACTTTGAGATTACATAAAAATAAAACTGAATTCAATGAAGTAAGTTATCTGAATACATAATATATTTTAATTATACCTGATTCTTAGTGAAATGTAATTGTTAACATACCGTTATATTTATTTCGAGAGTTTTTAAGACGTTTGAATGTAAAATATCTTTTTAATAATAAAAATATGCACAAAATGTGAAATTTATTACAAATTGCTTTACTTGTGCAACATCTCCGAAGATTTGTATGTATAGTAATAAAATTTCTCTACGCCAGCATTTACAACCGACAGATAAATTAAATGTTAAAGTACAATATATCTCACAATATTTTTTTACACAAGGGCTCGTGAAATACTATAAACATCCATTTCAGTGGCGGATTGCCCTATAAGCAAATGAGACGCGCGTAGAGGCCTCTTAAATAGCTTATATGATATAATAACCTACATACTTTTTGTTCAGATTTGTATACATCATTATTATTTTACATGGATTTTTTAAAACATTTTTATGTTACTCGAAAAACAAGGCCTCCAAATTTAATTGCACCTGGGGTCTCTCGTGTGCTTTATCCGCCACTGATCCATTTGCAATAACTATGCCTGCTTTACCGTTTGCGTAATAAAATCGATCATGGACGCTATTATCATTTACATTAAAACATTGTTAAAGATTTAACTATTTCTTTGTATATATAGACAATCTCAAACTATTTAGCCATACGGCATTTTTGAAAGTCAGTTTGCTTTTAAACTAATAAAGTTACTTTCCAGCTTAAGTTTTATTTTGAATACTTTAATATAGAATCAAGCAATTATATGTATTAACAATGCTTAATAGATTGCCGTTATTAGGCAATTTCCAATTAAAAACTGAATGAGCACGTCTTAGTTGGAAGTGCAGGAGCTCACATACGGCAGGTTAGGCCTTCTGAATGCTCCTTCAAGTTTGAAGTGGATGGAAATCGATATTCTGCTCCCGCCCCATCTGATTTACAGCTGAGCCGTTTCAGATAGACTCTACACTCAAGATGAGGGCGCAAGCAAACACTCCACAGATGATAGTTACTCTCTTGCTTTCAAGACACTAATCGCACAAATCCAATCAAACTGCTATCAGTGCCAAGCCAAAACTTATCCGTTTTTATCATATCAAATGACTCGTCTTCCTCAACACTATTTATGAAAGCAGCAAATCAAGATTAAGGTGAACATATTGTAGCTATAACTGTCCGTCCATAAAATATATAATACATCAAGGTTTCCCGACCGCGGGTCACAGAGAAAAAATATTTTTAGGGGAGCCACAGCACAGTTTTGTCGGGCCACATTCCGAATCCTGTAAGAGCTAAAAAAAAGGTCTCGCGTCTTGCCATCCATAAATTCCCGGGTAAAATCTGCCAGCGAGTAAAATTTTTAAAGAATTCAAAATTATTTTGGAATCTTTCAACTTCTCACTTCGTCTCGAAAAACTTATGTGCTTATATAAAAACGGGTATGAGGGGCATGACAAAACATAAGACCCAAAAGGGTCCACGGGCCCAAAAAGATTGAGAAACTATGGTATACATCATTTGAATACATCCTGCTTTATCGTTTGGTAACACAGACAAATGCCATTTTTTTATATGAAAACAGGAATCGTCATATTTTTCTACAATTCTTCTAAAAAAATATAAAAATTTTAAAAACATCTTCATTGATATTAATTGATGAAACCTTATCAAATGATAATACATTTGATATTTGTGGGTTTATAATGCAAAACGTGCTATTTCCAAAGTGAGCGATATTGAGTTAGGTATGTAGATAGGGTAATTAAAGCCTAAGGAATCGATTGATCCTATTAGTTTTTAATAAAAAATGTCTAATTGGAAATCATATTTTTATGCAAATGTTATTTTGTTTGTGTCGTTATAGTATTTGACTCTACTGAAAAGTTTGAGTTTTGGAAATAGTACGTTTTGCATTAAAACCTAACATTAATTCATTAAGTAAAACCAGATCCAATATCAACTACGTAAATATTCCTTAAATATATGTAAAAAAACGGGAATTAGGTCATAAATTCAGTAGGACCTGGAAGATTTATTCATTACTAGGTTGTAAAAAGCGTGCCATTTTTTACTAAAGAGATGGGAAAAGGCAGGTTTAATAATAGCAATATTTTCTACGTTATGTATGCATAAATTTTGGCTCATATATCTACCTAAACACTTCCGAAGCCTCAGGTGAGAGGGAGCTTGCCGAGTCGCAGGAGTGGGGACTGACGGAAGCGGAATCCGAATGGAAGGCGGACGACGAGTCGGCCGAGGGGGGCGCAGACGATGGTGGGGGGACGTCACTCGCGACCCCTATGTGAGGTGGCATCACTCAGCCGCCGCTGGAAAAATAACGCACTGTCTGGTTTGATGTGTTTGCTAAGCAAAACCATCAACTCTCTTCGTTGTATTAGACATGTAAGGCCGAATATGGGTACTTTTATAAAAGCCACTTTTTTTTCACATAGCATTATAATTATAGTTATTAGGCAAGCGACTTCTCGATATAAATATCGACTGTGGAAAGGAAAAAGGACGTAACCCACAGCTTTTTCAAACCAGGTTTTTTTTCGATACTCACAATGTATCAAACTTGATACACGTTCTATCGAAAGGATGCAACCTGCAAATGCCGAATTAGTATCTAAATTTAGCTTTTAATTTCGAAAAAGATGAGCCTGTTAAAAATTTAAACCAAGTAAAAACACTGAAATAAAGGTTATTCCTCGACAATTTCTTTAATTAATATTAGATTATGTCAATTAAACACCAGCTTAGAAGTCTCCGTGCACTTCAAGGTAGTGTATAATTCAAAATTTACATATGGCCCAAAATCATCAAAACACGTTTATTGCGCCTTCTGTAAAATTTTATATGTGTGGGTTACGTCCTTTTTCCTTTCCACAGTCGGTTTCCTCAGGATTTAAAAAAAACGTCGTATCATAAGATCAGTAGATAATATCAAAAGGACACATACTAATATAACGAAAATTTCTACATAACCTTTAAAAAAAATGATTTATAAAAAAATATGCAACTCTTAGTAAGTACCTTTTCCACAAGTTTATGTATGTACTATCAAAATGACTGATCACTCGGCGTTTAAGCATTCTTAACCAAGCATTTTAAGCTGTACGTGATGATGATCTTAGCTACGATTGATCCTTATTTAAAATAAAAATCATTTTACTGATATCAACCAAAAATAAGTATATTTACAAGATTAATATAAAATATCATGTTTCAATATAATACTAAATTTAACAAAACAGCTGTATTGATTTTGTTAGATACTTATTTTTAATACTTCATCATTACCCGGTAAACATTGTTTACCCGAAACGAGTAAGTGGGTAGTTTCACAACCTTAGAACACCAAAACCAATAAACAATTTGGAAAATGAAGCTCGATTTTTCCAAGCACGCAAAGCTTTGTTTTTCCATGTCAAAAATGTGACATGCGTCGTTATTATGGACACAAAATATGGCAATGTTTACATTGTAATTATTATATGTCAAAATCAATCATCCGGAGCGATCAATTCGTAAAAGATTTACGTGAAATTTATGACGTACGTATTTGCTGTTTTAAAACGTCTATGCAATATCGAGTTTGAACTTTTGAAAAATTTGAAAAATAAAGCGGTACCTTTAGGTTGCGCTGGTCATTATTATTGTGAATAAATTATAAAAATAAAATTGAAGTTATCACAATGTCCTTATTACATCACTTTTAGGGTGTTCACTGTCAATACTTGGTGGAAAGGCATTATATTAATAAAAACAATAATCCTTTGTACTTCATTCCACTTTATTTAATATGTCAGGACCGGTTTCGCTCATTGCGAGCATTGTCAACTGATAAGAAATAACACAAAATTAAAATGTTCAACACATCTAACATATAATTAAAAAGTCATCCCAGATTCATAAATTCAGAATGCGATTGAAAGTAATTACAAACATAATTAAAATTTGGGAAATTTTTGACAAAGTGATAAAATGCTACATTAATAAAGTGAATATGCTTAATGATATGAATATGCTTAATGATAGTTTTATGTTTGAGAGAGGAATAAGTCATTTTTTTGGATATCAACTCGATAATGCTTTCAGTCCTAGAGCGCGTTAGTATCAAAGTTCTTCAAAGGCCTTCTTTATGTCTAATTTGATTGTTTTTTTGCATTCCTTTTCTACCATTGCCAACAAAAGAGCGTGTTTGCTGCAGAGAGAAATCCACATTGAAGCCAGTTCACGTAGACACCATATGCATTTATTTGAAAAATATATTTCATATTCTTCTTTTTATACTAGATAAGAGTTATCTTATAATGAATGCTAGGGATCGTGTCTTCCGTTATACTTATGATTTTTTAAATACATTATTTTTTCAATCTATGGGAGTTTGTCGAGCAGGACTACTCTTGGTACTGAAACGATTCTTATATAAATATTGTTGAGTTATGATGCTTGCCTATCTCGCTGTGAAACTTTTGAGAGACTCCACAAAAAAGTTGCGTCAATACCACGGGCGATACATATCTGTCGTGGTGATTTATTTTGTACAATCTGAAGAGCATTCAAATGAATGTGGTGAGAATAGGCTTACATCGAATACCATGATTGAATGAGTTATTGCTGTATCAAGGAGCAGCTTGGCTTTGAGAATAAATTTGCTCGCATTTAGCATTAAGTACTAGCTTAATTTTGTATAATTAGCTTGATGGTTTTTAATTCGCGACGTGTTTGTTGAATTTAATTAACTGAACCACCTAATTTCTGTATTAGGCATGCGAATATAATCAAAATTGGGTTATATAATAAAGTAAATAGTTAAATAGATTAAAATAAATATAGTTGTAAAGATAATCACAAACAAAAGATGTTTTCTAAGGTAAGGCGAAGCCCGGTAGTCGCAGTAAAAATCAGTAAAATTAATACTACTTTACTAATTAACAAAAAAATCGTTTCCTTTCGTTCATTAGCATTATTTTCAAACATAAATAATATCATTTTATTGGCTGGATAATATTCACCACTTGATTTAAGTTAAGTTGATGTTAAGAGACCAATATTTTCACTATGTAATAGTTTTTCAAAAATACGTTCAACAATTAAATTAAGCTTTCTAGCCAATAAAAAATATTTGTATGTAAACGTAACAAAGTCTTTGTTGTATGTACATGATATTTGTAGGCGAATGTTTTCATTTCTTAATGCATGTATTTGTATCTTCACATTTCGAAAAATAAATAAAATGTTTTTCAAACAAAGAGTCGTCATGTGGAATATATCTGTATCAAGTTGTCACTCTCACTGATTTAAAAGAAATCGAATAAGAGAACAAATCAAGAGGCTTACAATCGAAATAGTCATTATTTTATTGGCCATAGCCCATAGTCAATCCACTGCTGTCAAAATGATGACAGCCTTCTAATAATTTAAAGAACAAAGAACAGTCAGTTTGAATTACTTCCTACTAAGAAAAATATTTTAAAATAAAATAAAATCTATTTATAATTAGAATTATGAATTTGCCGAATTTTTCCTTACATAAGAACCTATACGAAATTAAATTAGAGAGTAATTTCCACACATTCTACAGAAATTCAGTCGAAATGGTAAAAATATAAGACAAACAATGGATATCGACGGGACAGCATACCGCTGAAAACATTCATCAAATAATTGAAAGCGTTCCTACAGATAAAAGCCTATTATTGAATTGGCACGAGAGAGTAGTGGGTTGTGTTTCTCCCGGCGATTTAAATTTACATAAACTCAAAATTATTTTTGACGTGAATACGTTTTGAAAATTGGGAGACAATCCAAAAAAATGAATGATAACAAAATCGGGCGATACAGTTTGGTGTTGCAGCTTTATATCTATCATTGCTATCTAAAATTCAATTATACCACTGGATAGCTAAAGAATCAAAGAATTTATTGCGCTATGTACGAACTGTGATACATTGCGAGGGGTGGAGGGGCAAGCGCCGTAATTTTGTTGCGTATCAAGATTTCTATTTACTATAACTTTTGACTCGGAGAAGTTGCGATGTTCGTTCAAATTTCAATCGTAAGCTCTCAACAAAATCTATCAATTATAGATAAAACATTAGTGTAATATTGCGACTGTGAATATAATTAGGTGTTAAAATATATAATGTACAATGTCGGGTTATACGCGTCAAAAAGCCAAATCGAAATACAGAGATCGTATACGGTTGGAAAGGGCTTTTAAAGAGCAATCGAATGGTACCATTAAAACACCATATGACCGAGTCAAGCAGCGCCGGGAACGTAAAAATTGGGCGTAATATCACCTATTACGAGACGTATTCACGTACAACACACGACCGTGTCCATGACACAGCCACGCCTCATTTTTTTTACGTCTCCCAGTCTCCCATAAAGTGTAAATATGATTTATTTTCATCAGGAAACAAATATTTTTATAAAATCATGCCCAAAAATTTCAATCTTTTTATGTACGTTTATAATGTTAAGCATTCAATTGGATATAAATCACAACAATAATTACATTTTTTTTTTAAATACCACGTTTTGGTTTTAATGTCAACTGCGTATTATTAAATAAGTCATAAAACTTGAAACGTATTTCGAAATCGATCGCACAAATAAAACAACTCAGAATGTATCTCAAAGAATATTAAAATGTATTTTTTATTAAAATATTGTTTTGCAACAAACAATGATATCGATTATATGCATTATCGGAAGTAATACAGTTTCTTATGTGCAATATTTATTGTTTGCTAGAATACGAGTTCCAATTTATTCATTATTTATGTCATTCGATAAATGAATTGACTGAACAAATTAGATACATAAATGTGGGTCACTGGGGAATATTGCGGACAGCACAACAAGAATATGACGACTTAGAATATGACATAAATTTATTGTTGTTGTTAAAGTTATAACTGGATACATTGTCGTAGAATGAAATGTCGATTTAAGTTATAGTAAAACTTATTCTAAAAACCTCATTTACAATGCGATGGTTTCATGTTGTAAAGAGACGCCATTATACGAAACTTAAAAACAAAACATCCATAAGGCTTAAAGCGTATTTCATTTTAAAATAATTAGATTAATGCTAATTTAAACTTACAAAATATGCGTTTTCCCATTACTTATTAACAAATCTATCCGAGTTTATGTTGTAAAAAATAGGTTAAATTCACATCGACCGCAACACAAACACTAGATTTCTGTTTTATTATTTAAAGTTACTATAGCAACCATGGGAAAATTGTTATTCACCATGGCGCCCAAGCAAACAATAATTTTAAACCTAAGTATTCTATGAGCATGCGCCATAATTATTCTAAGAATTCAGTACGTGATAACAAATACTAAGCTCCAATGTAATAGATACACTGTAAGTTTTTTATAAATAATATTATACAATTAATTATTATATTTATTTGCAATACAAATAAAATGTACCTATTACAATAACATTTAATTTTGATTAGGTAATCACATATTCTGCAACATTTGACACACATTTTGGAGCACAATAATGTATGATCATAAAAGACTAGCTTTTGGTCAAAAAAATCAGGAAAGTAAACAAAAGAACGAAACGAGCACCCACACCTTTACCCTTAAACCAAATACGAATATATTTGATAAATCAATGAATAGTCCTTCCCTCCTTCGCAATTTTTAAGGCCGGAGAACCATTCTTCTATCCTTACTTACTCACCGCTAAAATTATACTCAGTAACCATGATTTTAATATTTTGTTGATTGAATTGGCATTTAATCGGTAGAACTCTATTGTAACAAGGTGGAACCTATACAGAAGGCATACGCTGAAATAGCTATAGCTAGTAGAACTAAAATACGTTATTATTCTTTCACCTTATTAATGTTTTAGACCAAATTAAATGGTCAGAATTTAAATCATTTTTTGTCAGAATAAAAATATTATAGGGTCAGAATATTTTATAACCATTTTGGTTAGGTTAGGTTAGGTTTTTTTTTAAATTTCATTTAAATTATGACTATTTACACTGACCGATATATTATTATCAATTAATATAAATTCTGAAAAATACGAACTTTAATATTGTATGTAGTATAAATATTTTTCTTTTGATGATGTTCTTCAAAGAAATTGAAATAAAGTTATTAAATATATATATTTTTTTTTTAATAATTATCATTTGAATGAAAGTTCATTTAGTTTCAATTTTGTCTACCTATACCAAACTCAACAAAATTATTATTTTTTGCACGCGACGTGTTTTGCTCAGAACTGTAAATAAAATAAAGCGATTAAAAACCAATAAAATAGAATGCACCATGGACTTAATGAGACTAATAAAACCATCAATAATACTTGCATGCTAATGGCCTATAAAAGTTTGACCTTCAATGGAAACATACATGTATCGTCTAATTTTTGGTACTAAAAATGAAAAACATCTTTTTGTATCAATGAACGCTGAAATGACATATCAATAGATTCGTAAATAATACTAGGTTAAGCGTACACCGAAATTATTATCTTATTAATAAGTAATATGCTGAGTCACTAATATTTAGTTATACTAGCTGTAAGCCCGTTGCGCTCTACGGGGGGGTTTTTGTTCAAATTTTAAATAGTCAGAAAGTTTACTGGCGTGAAAATAAATTGAAAAACCTATTTATTGAATAAGCCGAAAAATCTAAACGTGATTAATTCTCTTAATGGATTTTTTTAGGAATACACCCAAATCTCTAAAAAAACTAAAATACACCGGTATTGAAAAACAAAATATGCAAAAAGCGGATATAATAAAATATATTCGTAAAAATCATAGTTGAGCTGCCCTGCTGAACTGCTATATCCAATATCAACAACCCTGCAGTATTTATATGTTTAGCCTTATAATCATAGTCTGCAATAGTCAAATTAAAGGCTTTGATTATCCGGAAAAAAAACGATGAAAACTTCCAAATTCTGCTTGATTTATGGTGATACTATGTTTTACCTCTACACCAAGAAATATCAAATTTTCAAACGTGGAGATATCAGAACATTTACAAGCGGGTTAAAATAAACCGATCCCATTGGATGGAACCACACTTCAATAATGTGCACTTCAAAATAAGCCGTTAACATTGGGCGAAAAGCACGGCAAGACACACGAACAGCGCTATTAATATGAATATTTTTGTACAGAGCCTGCAAGGCTGGCTCGTAGTTTCCTGACTGTAAATACACTTCGACTTTTTATCACTTTTCCACGCGTGTTCTAACAAAATACTGTCTTACTTAAGATTCTGTCAGGTGAAGAAAAAATAAATATGAAAAAACTAATAAGCTGCAAATTATTTATAAATATTTTTTTTACAATTATTTAAAAAAAATGCATTACAGCTAATGCCATTGCGCAACATAATTTTAAATTGAAAGATCATTAAATTTGAATCGTTCAAACTATGTACATTCTCACAAATTTTGTCATTAACGACCCGGGTTTCGCCTTTCGGCATCTTCAGGCATTCAAGTGCACGGATGAACTTGAACTGACATACGAGAAAACGAAAACGAGACTGACGAAAGATCATACGAGAAAAACTCGATAAGAATTTATTGTATGAAAGTCACTCGAGATCAACTCGAGGTAAATAAATTGACATCACGAACACCCACAACTTAGGTATCAAATTTAAATTGTAAAAAAATATTTTTTTTTTGACCTTACAGAGAATCGAACTCAGACCCGCCTGGTCGGTAGAACAAATTCTAGCCAACTAGACCACAGCGAGTGACAAATTATAAAAGAACACTTCACGAATACTGAATGTTAGTGTATGGTATTTTTTTTTTAATTCTTACCAATCGTTAGTTATATGAGTTTATCCTTGAAGAGTTTACCTGCCTAGTCTCTTATAGACATTGAAGAGTAGTTCGAAGGTGACAGCTCAAACATTTTGCCAAATGGTTGCGAACACAAGCTATTATTAACTTTATCAAAGCGAGTTTCTTGGAGCGTTGATATTGTAGTTGCCACTTACGCCCTATATTCTAGAAACACATGACACAGAAAGGGTGGTTATACTTGTAATACACAAGGAACCTAACATCGCTTTAATGATCCGCTTGTAGACATAAGCTGAGGCATACAAGGTCCCCCAAGAAAATAAAAGTCTTTGATGCATAAACAAGATAATATGATACCTCATATCCTTCTTCTTTATGTCATAAGATGTCGGCGAAGATTATGTGTTCGATATTATAATATGTTCATCCAATAAATAATCTATACAAATATTTTTAAAATTTGTACTCTCGATTATCTGCAGAAATATATACATATAATAATATTTTTAATATGGGTTTCTCGTGTTACTATAAACCTGTGTGTTGCAAATTAACCAAACCATTTTGTGCTTAAACTAACTGTCTCGCATTATAAATATGGCTGAAATTCTACAACCTATGTTTTTTTTTAAATAACATCCAATAAATTTTATATTAATAGTAAATCAACACAATAAAAATTAATTGTCATCAATTGTCAAAGTTTTGCGATATCATTAATTCTGTTTGAAAAGTAACGTTTCTTCCATTATTGATTATGTAAATTCAACGTATCACTTGTTTGTAGGAAAAAATATATAAATTATAGTTAATGTCACTTTGTTGACATTCAAACAATTGCTACGTATATTATTCAAAGTGATCACGATCGTATAACACGTCAGATACGGTTACCATATATTACGAATTATAAAACTAAAACCATACAGCTATAAAACAAGGATTTACTTATATTATATTAAAATAACAACTAAATTAACTGTTTTTTCCTGTATTTGTTGGGTGGAATGATGTGCATATTGTTGATTTTGTCTTAAAAATGAACGTCCACAAAGTTACCGCTGAATCTATCATTCACGTTCCCTCATAAAGTACGAGATCCTGATGGAAAAGTTTTACTGTATCAAATACTTTATAGTATTTGATTGTGAGTATGAATGTGAGATTGAGTGATCGGTATAAAATTTATACCGATCATTCAATCTCACATTTAGCCATCGAAAAAAATATATAAAACTTAAATATATCGAGAAATCAATTCATGAAAATCTGCATAGATATGCATAGTATTAAGATTAATACTTTTTAAAACAATACGTTTCTACTGTAGCTACGTTAGGAGGACATGTTTCAAATTATAACTATCGAAATGCCTATTTTATTATTTTTATCCTAGATATAGACTCTTTTCGTATTGTTCTCTATAGAGATCGATTCATTAGTTAAAATATTTATTCAAAAAATAAAAAAAACTCTTCTTTATTAATTCCAAATTTATTTAATAGGATCAGGACCGATTTTGTTTATTACGAGCTTTATTTGAGTGCTATAGTATAAGTATTTTTTTTAATACACTGCCTAACCACCAAGAAGTGACAGTGAAATAAAGTAAAATAGTTATGCCAAAATAATGATCTATGTATTAGAAAAAATTTTCCTGCGACAATATTTAGAATCAAATTCTTGAAAATATCGAATAAAAACTTTATAAACCAACTTTTTTTCATATAATACTAGCCGGTTCCCGGCAATTGTTGCAATGCCACTCAAAGAAAGAAAATGTTTGTTTTAATTGTGTTTATTGAAGTGCATGTTTTCTTTTTGTCTGTTTGACGTTTGCTGCAGATTGTCTATGGTACGACTCACGCGCCACCTACTGTAAGTTAATTGTACTATAAACTTTGGGCAAGTGCAAGCATACGTGGTCAAAATGAACTGTATGGCAGACATACAAAAATTGGTTTTTATGCATAAGACCTACCGTCAGCTAATTTTAATATGCCTAAAACCTTCCCGAAAGTGCAAGCAAAAAATTTATCGACGTTTTATTGTAATCAGCGGTTTGGCAGCCTATAGAGTACGAACAAACAAACATTCATTTTTGTACATTAGATTAGGTAAATCAATCATCATCATTAACACAGTTGCTTCATTTTCAATGTCTTTTTATTGATCGAAAATTCTGATTCATAATCATAAATGTGTTATCGTTTGTTCAAAAATAATAATGGTATTATTATTCAGAATATCATCAGGGTGTATAACAATATTATACGAGAACAGACTTTGCTTATCACAATATCTTTATGTTAATTAAATTATTTAAATACATATTTTCGTCATTCAAACTTTGGATAATTTATCTCCATTAGTAGACAAAATACAATTTCACGTCAAAGAACTTGAGCGAAGAAGCGTATAATAATGTTATAACGAGCAAGATCTTACTTATTGACGTACATTTTCCTTAAAAGCGGCTAATACGCCATAATACCTCAGTATTTAACAGGTATCAGAAGATAACTCTAATGTGCTTTTTGGAATTGATTAAAATTGGCTAAATGTGAGAATCATAATATGTTATATTTTAATTAAATATGCAATAATGATATACTTTGTAAGATGAATAATATTATAATAATAAACATACATCAAAGTGATGTTAAGATATGTTATAAATAATGAAATAAAGTACTCCTTTGAGTATTAAATTAACATTAATTATGTCTTTAGTCGTTGTTTTTCAATTAATATTTATAGAAGTATTTCAAGAACTTGTCTTATATTATATTTAATACAGATCATATTATACTTTACCCTTAATGTTGAATTTAATTAAATAATTATCTATATAAATTAAATAAAATGAGTATCGGTTGATAATGCTTGCGATGAGTGAAGCTAGGTTTCCCCTAATAAATAATGTACAAAGAGTGTTTTATTTTTTAATATAATCCCTTTTCATCAATATTGAAAGTAAAAAAACTGCATACTGTAATTTTATGGTAGAATCCTAATTTAAAATACCAAGTTAGTCATTATTTACAGTTGAAATGATACTCTTGTTGTTAAAACACGTTGGTAGTGACGGATTACCCTATAATTGCATGCGGCGCACGTCTGGGGCCTCCGAATTTTAGGTGCCTCATAAATAGCTTATAGTAATATATATATTATATAATCTAAATATATTTTTTTTATTATTTTACATGGACTTTTATGTTATCCTAAATATAGGGCCTCCAAATTGTATTGCACCTGGAGCCTCACATGTGATTCATCCGCCACTACACGTTAATTAATTAATTAATGTAATTTTGATATTCATGAATAGCTTAAGGTAATGTTCCAAGCTTAGATAGGAAAACTGATTACTTTCATTATATTTTCGTTTAGTTCCCAAGTAAAATTAAATGTCAGTGCAAAGTATTGTGAAAATAATCTAGCTTATGTAAAACGAACGGCTGAAAACAATCCAGGCAGATATCAAATTGATGGGGACTACAGATTTATGGTGAGAAAAGACAAGAGTAGGCATTGTTTATGGGCTATTACAATAATTCATAACGGCTACACATAGAAACGGATTTATGTTACCATTCTTTTTTTTTAATTTAAGATTTCGATTGATGGAATTTCAATATTAAATTTAAATCGTTCAAATTATGTACATTCAAACAAATTTTGTCACTAACGACCCGGGTTTCGCCTTTCGGCATCTTCAGGCGTTCAAGTGCACGGATGAACTTGAACTGACGCTTAGTAAATGAATGTTTCGTGTTTATATATTTTAAATAAATGTATCAACGAGCTTAAAGTCAAAAAGGATAAGCCCATGAGAATGCCCACAGATTTAAGTAGTGAGTGCCTGAAGATGAGTGAGTGCCGAAAGGCGAAACCCGGGTCGTTAGTGACAAAATCTGTGTGAATGTACATAATTTGAACGATTCGAATTTACAATAGAACAATTAATATTTGAAAATTTAGGCCAACTGTTATATAAAATGTCGTCATGAATAAAAAATATTTTTTTATCAAAACTACATGGTTTCCCTGGTTAGAAGCCATTGCAACTTGTGTTGGTGGTAACCACGGCGACAAAGCCACGATTGACGGTCATTACCGAGCGGTCGGGACGCGTGGCGGGCTGCGGGCGCGGGCGGTGGGGCCGGAGGCGCCGGAAAAGTGTCCTTCCGTCGGCAAAGCCTCCCTTGTGGCCGTTACGGCGACAACTTAAAACCGCCGCGCCCTCATTACAAACACTTTGAATCACTTTCCATACAAGTTTCAACATTCTTAACATGCCATTTTAAAACAATTTGTTTGAAACAGTTTTCGGTGTGGTCGTTCGCACGCTTATTTGACTGCGGGCTTGAATTAAATTCTCCACCATGATTTCTGCCTCGAACGCTGTCTTTTTAAAGTTAAACTGTACTTTTCACAAACCATTAAAACTTTGCCTGTCAATTTGTCCAGGAAATATTTGAAAAAGATTTTTTATCATGTAACTGCGAAAGACGTCTTGCGAAGCAAAGTTTTTAATTTATTTTTGTTCAATAGACGTTTCACTGACAATTCTAATTTTGTTTTTAGTACCAAAGTGATTTCTTTCATTTCGAAATGGCTTTAGTAGAAATTATACTTTCAACGCTTTGTCTCAATGCGACGATTTGTCCTGGTAACAATGTGGACTTGCCGGAAGGTCAGTTTTTATTCATGACATGCACGTTTTCTTCTATTCAACCATTCTTTTATTATAAGTAGCACGAAATTTGTAAAAATCTGTACCCATTATATATTTTGCAAACGACATTGTTTTATTCTTATTTTTTATTAAAATGACCCCGTACCTATAATTTACTCATGTCTAATTACAAAATAGATTTTGGGTATGATTTTGAAATAAACTATTTTTTGTGGGTATTCATCACGAAAAAATGCTTTAAACTCTTTGAAGTCGTAGTGTTTTGGTTAGAGTTTATTTTCAAGATTTTGGTGTTGACGGTTGAAGAGTTTCGTCAGCCTGTGATATGACTTCAAAAAGTTGCGTGCAAATTTCATAATACATTGTATCAACAGCATTTTTTTCCTTTTAAACTGCATGCTTATAATAATATTGCACAATATTACTGTCGGTATTTCAAAATCTATTTAATCTTTACTCTCTTTTACGCTTTGCATCATTATTAAACAAGTAAAAAAATCATATATTATATAAATTATATATTTTTTTCGCCGTGACAAAAATTCGATCGTTATACATTTTGATAGTTAATTTGGGAATAAAATTTCAATTGCATTTTCGGTAGATATCTTAAATTATACGATTATTCAAATACTCTAGTAGTAATTTTTAATGAAACTCTTTTTAACAGGTTTATGTTTTATTTGAACCAACAACGAATGTTATTTATTATATGAAAGAAACCATTTATATTTCCGATAAAATATGTCAACATAAAAACGTGGAATAATCAAAGTTAATTTAAATTTTCTATTAAAATGAACTTCCATAAAGTTACCGCCGAAATCATCGAAAGTATTATGTCTACATGTTAAGTTTCTTCTTTGGCCATGTTCGCTCTCTATGTGGAGCATATGGCCGCCACGCGGCACCTCCATGTTTCCCTGTCTCCCGCCAATTGCTTTGCTTCCTCCCATGACATGCCAGCATCCCTCAGTTCGACGGACGTCCGAGACGCCGGAATCCCACCGGTCGAAAGAAGAAGCATGCAGGATTGAGGCTTTCCGGAGGTATCCGCAGCACGTGACCCAGCCAGTTCCAACGTCTCTCCATAACCACTGACGTGACGGGACGCTGTCTTGTACGCTCCCTTATCTCTGAATTCCTCACAAAATCAAACCACCTCACCCCCATTATCCGACGCAAGCATCTGTTCTCGAAGCTCAGTACATATACGGTTTTTCTGAGTCTTCATCAGGTGCCATGATTCGCAATCTTAAAGCATTACCGTCAGAATGCAAGCGTTGAACAAGTGGCATTTGGTTTTAATCGAGTACAGCTGTGTGTCCCAGACAGTCCGCATTGAGTTGAATGTGGCTCTAGCCATTCCTAAACGAATGGCGAGCTCGTTTTTTGTACTACCGTCTTCGGGGATATGTACGCCGATGTATCTGAAGCTGTCAACCCTCTCGATGATCTGTCCTCCGCATGTTAAGCTGGTGTGGATTAAAAAGGATTGTTTTGTATTCGACAATTATTATATTAATTGTTTCTACAGAGCTTGTTCATTTTTTGTATTTATTCAAAAATTGATTTTAAATTAATACATTTCAGTATTTTTTTTTTGAATTATTAACGGTTTTTTCATTTTAGTTATATATGCATCAAAACAAGAAAAAATCGACACTTTAAAGGGAGAATTAAATGGAAAACATTTGAAAATCGGGACAGTTCAGGTAAATATTTATTGAGAAGCGTGAGTAGGCAAGATTTGTTTAATAAATACAATATAATTGATTATAATCGAGCGGAGAAATCTAGTTGTGAAAGGACTATATTGTATGTTTTCAATAGATATATAACTTATCATTCATATATAGTATTATGTTGTCAATTGATTGGTAAACCACTCGTTTTTTAATACGACTGCAAAGGAATACCGATTCTAAAACAATAAAATTAATCTACCAAATGCTTTGAATTCAATAAAATGATCAACCCCTTGATATCGTTAATCATGTACAGTGGAGCCCCAAATACACTACTCCGAATTACGCACTGGCTTGAAATATTCGCCGCAAATCCCCTAATTGCACTGTCGCATTCGATTGTCGTTGCTACGAGACGGTCATCTGTGCGGCGCATTCAGTCAAATTTTGGCTAGCGTCTGTGTATTCAACACGTGCCAGACTATACACGTATAGCCGGGCGACTGTCTATGTGTTGGATTATGGCGCACTTTGCATTTTATCACTCAGTGACTAAATATTTCGTCCATATTTTTTTTTGCAAAACTAAGGGAAGTCTTAGTTTTGAATTTTTTGCGAAAAAAACCAAATCCCTAATTTTGTAGGAGATTCACTCCCCAATTACACTACTCCGAATTACACTGTCCCGACATTAGTGTAAATGAGGGTTTTACTGTACATAAAAATGTATTCGATTAATATTTTGTAAAATTTGTTGTTATAAATGACCTAAGATTTGTCTTTTGGTCGTATTTCGTTATCTTTGTATCGTATATGGACATGGTTAAACTAAAATTGTAAAATAAAGTAGTGTGGGTAAGTTAAAAATATATATGATGAATTACAAACCTGTTTAAAACAAGAAAAAAACTTTGATATAATATCGCCTCTGGAAAGGAAAAAGGACGTAACCCACAGTTTTTTCAAAACAGCTTTTTTTCGATCATCACGATGTATCAAACTTCGTAAATGTTCTATCAAAGGGATGTCAACTTCAAATGCCGAATTAGTATCTAAATTTAGCTTTTAAGTTTGAAAATAGATGAGTTTGTGAAAATTGAAACCAAGAAAAAAGACTGAAAAAAAGTTTTTCCTAGACAATTTTTGTAATTAATATTAGATTATGTCAATTTAATACCAATTTAGAAGTCTTCATGCACTTCAAGGTTGTGTATATTTAATAATTTGCATATGGCCCAAAATCATCAAAACACGTTTTTTGTGCCTCCTTTAAAATTTGCGATGTGTGTGTTTCCTTTTTTCTTTCCACAGTCGATATGATGAATTAAAAACCTGTGTAAAACAACAAAAAAAACTTTGATATAATATTTATGAAAGCTTTTCATATTTGGAGGAGCATACAAAATAATTGTAAGAACAGTAAATAAGATTTCTTATTGAATTACAGCTTGACAAAGTGATTCGGTTATTGTTTTGCAGCGTCTGGAATAATATTATTTGTTTGACGCTAGAAATGAAGCTGGACAGCTTAAATCGGAGTCCTAATCCGATTAGATAATTATACGTTTGAAGCGTTCATCCATAAAATTCAGTGATGCTTGAAAATTTGCATGCTTCATCGGCGTCAACAGAACAGCTTTGCCTTAATTCAAACGTTTTGATTCTCTCTCAGCTCTCCGTCTAATCTACAAACACTTCCTTTTCTCTTTATATTTCACTCGACAAGTATATTTATATCAGTACAATTATTTTGAAGCAGAGATGATCAAAATTGCTAAGCTTCTTCGGTCCACGTACTTTTTTTAAATAACCTATCCTAAATACGCTTTTAATTACTTGTTGGAAAGACATTATATTAAGGAAAAACAAAATATTTCAATATTCATTTCCACTTTTTATTTATCAAGATCGAGCGAGCATTTAATTCATGGAATATAATATGACCAAAGCGTACCTTAATTAAAATATTAACACCTATACAGAATATATATATTATATAGCAATATAAAGGTGATAACATGCATCTCTTTAGAAAAAAAATGTTAATTAATAATGTGTTGCTGAAGAATTGTAGACATAATAGCTGAATAAAAAAACATGTTTTAGCACGTGCTTTAGTTGTATTGAAAATGAAAACTAGTTTATTTGTTTTTAACAATAAGCTTATGGAAAACGGAAAACACATATGTAGGTATTTAATACAAATAAAGTAATTTCTTGTCATAACGTCTTTTTTTAAGTTGGAGCATAGATTTGATTATTTGTAAGAATCAAGATTTTGGCATCAATGACAGTTAAAACATGCGAATTTTACTTCATAATAATTACAAAAATTATAATGAGCGCACTTCGTACACCAAAAGTAATCAACCTAGTGTTAAGCAATGGTATATACCATGCGTAGGGAACCTGCGGCCTTTTGGCTACTCTGGTGCGGCCTTCTGGCCAATTCGGTAATTCTGTATTTTTTTGTAAATTCGTAAATTCTTAAGATTTTGGATTTTGAAAATTCCTGGAAGACTTCCTGGAAGAGGAAAAAAAGATCCCACGCTGGTAATATTGGGAAATCCGCAAATCTCTGGGCTTTAGAAATTGGCATGAAATTGTTTCCGGTCAAAGATTCCCTAGTCAATGTTTACTGTGGCTTTATGTCATATCAGAAAAATGAATGCGCCCTTTAGAGAAGAAAAGGTTCCCCACCCCTGGTATATACTATAGCTATATGTTTACAACAAAATTTTATTTCAAAATCAAAAAAAAAATTGTTGCTCGATTTTTTAGCAATTTTTTCGTCACCACGGAAGCGCGATGGTAAATTTTCCTTAAAATCTGAATACATTTGAAATTAAACAGTTTATATTTTTACCGATTAAAGTTTACTATACGTTTTAACGGTTTCGTAATATTTTTATAGAATTATCCGTTAAGCTACACGTCTATGGATTCAAATGGGACGGTGATCGGTCACGGGGTGGCTTTTGAATTTATTAATCTCCTTCAGGAGAGATTTAATTTTACCTATGAAGTTATTTTGCCCAGACAAAACTTGGAAGGAAGTCGACTCAACTTGGAAAATTCACTCATTGGATTGCTGGCTCAAAAAGTAAGTCGTACACTAAACTTTCTTTCAATTTCATTTTGTATATTGTTTCTGTAAAATATTTTAAATCATATACACAAAGTCTAAGAGTTAGTCATTTCATGTGTTGCTTGTATAATTGTATATTTACTAACAATTATATTTTAAACGTGACTACTCTATTATATTTTTTATTTATTTACTTAAAATTATTAATCGATACAGTTTATGAGCGTATAACAGCTTTTTAAATAATACATATTTGAATTTATATTTGCAAAAACGATCAATTAATAATATCACCAGTAAAGTATTAATTAACACACATATAATTTCATTAATAAAAGGTATCAAAGAGGCAGATACTATAGTACTTAATGAGTGTTTTTATATTTGTATAAAATGTTTAGATTGAATTTTTGGAATATATTTAAGTAGTAGGACAACTGATATCATATTTAAATATTCTTATTTATTTACTGCCATTAATAAAAAAACAATATTATCCATGTTTATGTAAATATAATATTATCAATTCTAAATAACCAATAACTTCGTAATAAACGGAAATTTTCGCGTAATAAAATAGCCAATTTCGTAACGTTTGCTCTCATATATTGTAATTTCAACTCGTACAAATGTGATAAACACAGGGATCTTTTGGTTTATTCATTTCATACGTGATAATGTTTTATCACAATGAAATAATATTCTATGAGCCCTTTTGTTCGTATAACTTTATGAACATAATTAGATAAACACGAGAAAAGCCGCAAGAGCTATCATAACATTTCAATTTGTGTTATCTTTGGTTTATTTTTATTATGGTATCTGGATTATATTTAAATAGATAAATAATTATTGGCAATACCGTTATATTAGTTGGAATTTTTATACACCGTAACTATGAATTTATTCTTTTGACACTTCACTTAAAAACTCGGCAGCGCCACGAAACCTATTCACAGTGACGTTTCTAGGCTATGTGCCGCCCCTAGGCATAGTTTAAAATAGCGTCCTTACTAGTTTTATATGTGAATCGAATAAAACCATACAAGTATAAGTAACATTTTGTCATTATTTCAAATTGGTCTAAGAATATATAAACAAATATAGAAATTCGAATAGTCTATTCATCTACGTACTAAAAAAATGCTTTTATGACGCCATTTTCGCCAATATTTACGCCAAAACTGTAAATGCCAGTGAAAATGTATTTTTTTGCATTTTATATAAAATACATTGAGGCTTCATATTCATTCTATACCAAATTTAGTCATTTAAAAAAAATCTGAGTTAATTTGCCGCTCCCTAAGACTTGTCGCCTCTAGGCAACTGCCTACTCGCATATGCCCACGAGACGTTCCTGTCTATTCATCGCATCAAGATTTATTTTATTCGAAAGGTTTCGTTATGTTTTATATTGTTCTCAAATTTAAATGTTTGCTATGCAGGAAATCGAAGTTGCTGCAGCTTTTTTACCAATCCTCACAGACAGTACGGGTGTTATCCGTTATTCTGCAGGACTAGACGAAGGAGAGTGGTTGATTATGATGAAACGGCCTCGGGAGTCAGCCGGCGGCAGCGGACTTCTGGCTCCATTTGACGGGAATGTTTGGTATTTGATTCTCGTCGCCGTTCTCACTTTCGGACCGTGCATATATCTCCTTAGTTGGTTTCGATATTATCTTACGAAAGACGACAATAATATGCCATATACATTGTCACCGTGCTTTTGGTTTGTCTATGGCGCTTTGATCAAACAAGGAACTACTCTATCGCCAGATGCAAGTGAGTAGTGAAAAAGAGGCAATTATGATAGTATATTAATAAAATACTATTGATTAGACTCTAAGATCAGGAGTGGGCTGGAAGGGGCTAGGAGGGGCTTGCGCGGTCCACTTGTTAAATTTTACAACGGTCGGCGAGCCCCTTGTTAATTTAAGAGGAAACAACATTCTCAGATCAAATTAGTATATAACTGCAATTTCTGACGTATATATTATCTAAGACAGCTTCAGTATACACAATAGTACATTTTTCGCCATTTACATTGATAAGTTTACGGTGAATTGCATATTGTTACATTATATAAGTGTATTAAGTAACAATCGAATGCTCATTTAAGTATTGCATATAATTGCATAGGAGTGAAAAAAATCACTCTTTCCCAGAACACCGAGAATTGCTTTAAGATTAAGCCAGCCCCTTGTTAACGTATTGGCAGCCCATCGTTTTCTAAGATGTAGATGGGACTGACGGCTATAGAGTAAATCAATGGGCTGCCAATACATAAACATAAAGATGCTCGCTTGATTTCAAAACAATTCTAGAGTTATGGGGATAAGGAGGATTTTTTCACTCATATATAATATATACGCGATAATTATAAAAGGAGTCAAACTGTATTAACCTTATGTATGTTAACAACACGCAATGAACCGTAAAATTATTAACACCATTAACTGAAGATGTACTATCTCAACTTAGATTGCAAGAGTGAAGAGTTTTAAGATTTACGTAGAGCTTTCATACGTAAGTCATCGTAGAAATTAAATATGTACATTTCAAAAAAAAACGTTAGAAAAGGGGCTCATCGGCCAAACCTTTCCGCCCTCCGAGCCTTCTCCAGACCATCCCTGAGTGTATCTTAGAAAATAGTATAAAGTTAACAAATAACCTGAACACATGTTGCAATTTTTGAAATAAAGTGAAAAATGGCTAATAAACAGGCAGCCACATGAATTATAAAATAATTTTAGAATATTAAATTTATACGATGGAAAACTTCCATTCATTTTTCTTCCAGAATTATAATATTTCTTTACATAAAACATCTTTAATTAACAGTTTATATTTGAAAACTTCAAATAGCTTTGAAAGAAAAGTTACCCTAAAGTTGATTCGTATTTATAAATGTTCATTTTAATTTAAAAATAAAAAAATATAACATCTTAATTAAAAGTCGAAATTCCGGCTGTCGTGTAATTTTATAAATATTTCGAAATGTTTTTCTTTTGAAATAATTGTAAGACTTCCTCTGGTTGACAGGATATTAAAAAAGTGAGCAGACCATTTTATAAAAGTCGTCATGTACAGACTCTCATTAACGGTAGCATGAAGGTCTGCCATCTTCGTTTCAAAAGTATGACATTTATAGAAATTGTGTATATTTTTTAATACGGCGTAATTTAGAATTGACCAGGTATTGCGTTGTGGATATTATATTTAAAAAAATACATTTATAGTTAAATATACATTGACTGTTTAACAAGAAAAATAGCAAAGACAGTTTATTTTAATAGAAAGGAAAAAAATTCTACCGTAAAGCCTGATTGTAAAACATAAGTTTAAGCTCATTTAAGAGTAAAACAAATGTTTTATAGCGTCCATCTAATTTAATTATACATTGCAATTCTTGTGGCTAAAAAAATATCTAAAAATAATAGTATTTGAAACTATGAAGTTAATGTATTAAATTCCATTAAGAGTCCATTTCTAAGCGGGCATGAAACTATTCTTTTACACGGTTTTGAAATAGCACAGTCCACTAAAAAGAAAGAATACACGAATTATTTGTTCTACCACGATTTTCGGATAGAAAAATAGACGAATAACCGATTTCCTAAAAACGAGAAGTTCAAAAACACATGACGATAATAACGAACAAAAGTCTTCATTAGATTCTAACACGTTAGACGTGTCAAGAAACTTCTAGCGATTTAAGCGATTTAAATCCAGTTTCTCATAAACGTGCACGTATGTTATCAAGTATTTTTTTTCTTAGATAAAATCAAAATCTATGAATAGTACTTTAAAGATTTTTTTGTTGAGATTTATTACTTCCTTTTTTACACGATATCCTATACTACAATGTTGTTATTTTTTCAAATAACACAGATTTTAAAAATTTTGAGAACTTATCTTCAATTTTCCTACGTATAGATATTATTATTTTTTCTTTCATAGTGTTTAGTGGAACGTGCCCTTGTAAAAAAAAAGTTGATTGTACTTAAATAAATATGACCATCAATTCGTGATAACGTTGTAAGCAAAGAGCTTTCGTTCAATATATTACATAGTATATTCCTTATACTGCAGGGTACGTAATATTATATTTTATTTGGTAGTCTATATAAATGGTAATCTAACAGGGAAATGGTATATTGTAATAGGATATTCGTATGCTTTTTTCGTCCCGTCTTATCGTAGGGTAGCTGCCGATGCCCTGTCCATTATTTTTCGTCGAGTGTGACTTTTTCATATTATGTTGTAGATACTACGAGGGTGCTGTTTGCGACGTGGTGGATTTTTATAACATTGCTATCGGCCTTTTACACGGCTAACTTAACTGCCTTTTTGACATTATCAAAATTCACCCTCGCCATTAACGATCCCAGTGATCTGGTTAAGAAGAATAATAAATGGGTTGCCAGGAAGGGTAGTGCCGTCGAATATGTTGTCGCCAATGTAAGATTTAATTTAGTTTCGAAATATGTTTTTTAATACTCAGTTGTGTTTGAAAGAATAGAGGTTAGTATGAACTTCGTATGTTTGTATTTTTGGATACTTTTCATTACTTTTAAGGTGTCAATAATTGATGTAAAAGCATTATATTGAAAAAATAAATCTCTATTTTGTATTAATTCTACATTTATTCAGTACTGGCAGTTCAGGACTGGCTTAAAAATGACGATTATTTCCAACTAATTTAAATTAATTTAGAATTATTTTTATTTTGTACACTTCCATTAAATCTTTGGTCGAACACTACCTGGGTTTCGCCTCTCGGCATCTTCCGGTGTTGATCAGTGCGCGAATGCACTCGAACGCACTGATCAACACCGGAAGATGCCGAGAGGAGAAACGCGGGTCGTGTTCGACCAAAGATTTAATGGAAGTGTACAAAATAAAAATAATTCTAAATTATTATTAAATTTCCATCAAGCACCTTCAGTCGAAATTTTAAATTATAATTTAAATTAGTAAAAAGTGGTCCTGATTATATTAAATAAACGTGGAATTAATACAAAATAGGGTTTTATTTTATGAAGATACAAAGGATGAAATGCCAATTCTTGGTGAAAGTATTTATTACATTTATAAAAATGGAACAGGACCGATTCCGGTCGTCGCAAGCATTTTAAACTGAATGAAATTTAAATATATCAGAGCAGAGTTATACATATTATGCATCATATTATATGGTGAAAAAAAAATTTCGTGCATTTAACTAATAAAATAACTTAAAACCAAATTTTTTTCTGAATAAGCATACATTTTTTATGATTAAAATCATTGGTATTCCTTTATATATATATATATGATAAACATAAATAACTATTTCAAAAATCTAACACGTGAATAAATTGTGTTTTTCGTTTAAAGCTTTGCTTTGAAATAAAAAATGTTTCCTTTAACCCATCTTTTTATTTTACAAAGAGCATTTAAAAAATATTTTCCGATCGATAGAGGCTTTGTTACGAGCTTACCTTTCTCCTCATAAAAAGTTTCCTACATCAAATGTTTACCTTCTGGTCAATATTGTGTTTACGAAGTTTGCATGTCCACTAAGCGATAAGAGCTTTCGTCTCACCCGATTATTCAACACATCATTTTACTTTTGCTAAGCCAACAACACTTTTAACTCTATTGTTATCCCATCACTAAAAACGAACGCTTCACCTCTCACCTTCAACCATGTTTACTTTTTATTTAAAAGAATCTTCTGTGATTAATGTGTAAACAACTATAAGTCATGGAAAATATTTATTCCGTTTGATTATTTATAAACATATCGACCGTGGAAAGGAAAAAGGACGAAACCCACACATAACAAATTGTACAAGAGACGCAAAAAACGTTGATTGATGATTTTATGCCAAAGGAAAATTATGAAATATATACAACTTTGAAGTGCACGGAAAATTATAAACTGGTTCTGAAATGACCAGGGCTTTGAACCGGAACGGAACCGTAAACCGTTATTTTTGCCGGAACGAAAACCGGAACCGAACCGATGTATATTTTTTTACTTGAACCGGAACGAAAAAAATAGCAGTTCGAAGCCCTGGAAATGACTCTAATATTAATTAAATTCTTTTTTCAAAAAAAAAAAGTTTGGTGTGTCGTGGGAGAGAAAAGATTGTGGATCACTGCTCTAAAGGGCTTAATTTAATGGCATGTCCATTCTCAATGTAGAGCGTATGGTCTCTTATTTGAGTTTATCAACAGAAGTTGGTTTAAGAAAACTGGTTATTATTCAGACGCACAACCTATGTAACCTATGGAAGTGTAGTAATAATAAGCAAAGTATGTGTCTAAGAGAGGACATTTAGTTAGTTAATTACTCTCGCTACTCCAATACTAGTTATAATATATTAGTGAAATTTTAATGCTTGATCTATATTCTTTAATGAAGTGAACATTTTTACAGTAAGACTAACAACAATTTGTAGTAACAATTTTCAAAAAATTATAAATAATGATAAAATTTATAAATTGATGATAATGCTTAATTCTTGATAAAACCTTTGAGCTAAGCCGGTCCTGATCATAAAAAAATATTAGACTAGTACAAAAAGTGTTTTTTTTTTATAATGCCTTTCCATCAAAAATTTACAGTGAGACCATCAAAAAGTTATTCGGCACTTTATCACTTAAAAAGTGGATACGGTGTGCTGATAAGTGTTATAGTATTGATTTTTAAAAATATTAGTGTTATGATTGATAAAACCGGACCTGTTTTCTATTGTGAATTCAAAACGGTAACTTAATGCTATATAAACATGTTTATTTAAAACATTTTAGGAAGAGTACCTAAAAAGATAATAACCGTGGAGTTTTATGAACAGGCTTTAAATAGTAAGGTTTCGTTGTGCCATGAAACAATTCTCATTTTGAAAACAATTAGTCCTTTCTGGGGATAACTGTGCAATTTTGTTTTGGAATACTATTTTCTACAACATTATACAATATATGTTTTAATTGTTGTTTAGCGAACGCAATCAAGAACTATTAAACTGGGAGCAATTCTCTTCTTTATGTTTAAATGTTTTGACTCACAATTTTTCTTTAAAATGCTAACACATGATTGCTTTTATTTAATATTTAAACATGAATCTATGAATATTACTATGTATTGGATTACTTTACAAAAACAGTACTAAATTAATATTTTTCTCTGTTGTGGAAAATGTCCTGTTTTTGTTAGATAGGCGTGTTCTTGATTTTTCCATTTGAAACATTTTTTGTATGGCCAATGCATACATTTTTTTAAATGACCTTCCTCTTTAAAGACACCTTAGACAAAAACATTCACAGATGAAAAAACTTTTTCTTTCTACAAATAGAAATGGGTTCATTTCTTTTTAATTGTACGTGATTGACAAACGAATTTTCAACCTAGATTTACTTTAAAGTAGTATTATAATAGACTTCACACTTTTTGCTAAAACATGGAAAACATTAGTGACTCATAGCTTAAATTCAAAGTTAGAAAGTTAAATCTTAGAGTTTTTGTCCTTATTATATGATTTTATATGAAGATCGCGTATGATAGTTCTAAGCCTGCTTTCTGAAAAAATGATTTATATTAATTTATCTGTTTCATAGTTAACCAATCACTGCATACCTTTTATAATATTTTTGCTTTTAAAACAATCAAAAATAAATTACACACTTCGTTAGTATATATCACTTAATGCATATTATAATTTTAAATAACTTATAATTTATTTATTTAAAAACATGATTAGAATGATAAATATCTTCGCATAAGCTCTTAAAAATATGTTCTTAATTTATTTGCCGAAAAATCTTTAACATGTTTTAACAATATAATAAATTATAGTCAACTCAAAGAATAAATCCTTTTTAAGAAGATTCTATGAATTAAATTACCCTTCTTGAATTAACAAGACACGTGTCACACAAATTTAAACAGCCGACCGCCATGTATGAATTTATATTTTCTTTTTGAATTTCTTTGAAGTGAATATGTCTGTGTTTTAGCCCGAGGAGGAGTTGTACATATTATATAAGATGGTTGTGAAGAATCTCGGCGTGTTTCAACCGGAGCATATGGACGCGGACTTTCTCCCGTTCGTTCAAAACGACTACGTGTATGTCCGCGACAAACCTGCCGTCGAACATTTAATGTACGACGACTACAAAAACAAAACCAAACAAAACGTGGAGGAAGTAGACAGATGCACTTACGTTGTCGCCCCAAATACTTTCATGAAAAAGTCGAGAGGATTCGCGTACCAACACAACAGCTATCTTCACGACCTATTCGATCCGGTGTAAGAAAAGTAGTTAGTTTTAAATCAATTTTGTTGTTATAATTTATACATCGGTGGGCTGCGAATACGTTAAGGAAGGGCTCGCTTAATATCAAATCAATTTTCGGTGTTCTGGGGACGGAGTGATTTTTTATCACTCTTTTGCAATTATATTGAATACTTAAGTGAGCAATCGATTATTACTTGATACACTTATAATATATAACAATATGTAATTTACCGTAAACTTATGTCAGCATAAATGGCTAAAAATGTACCTGTAATTGCAGTTATATACTAATTTGATCTGAGAACATTGTTTTATCTTAAATTAACAAAGGGCTCGCGTGAGATACTCTGACCCCCCGTCACCCCACTCCTGACTTATATGTTTTAATCATATTTCACCGTTATATAACTCATCTTATTTTTCTATTTTAAATCTCGTTTATTGTTGATTCTTGATTATCATGTAACATACACGGCCAGAAATTGTATGTAAAGACTTAATCAGCTAGGACTCATCTTCAAATGAGCACTCTTTAAGTGTCGTGAGCCAAGTAGGAAAAGAGTAAAAAAAATATTGGACTTTTAAGAACAATTACGTCTTTGCTTGATGTTTTGATACTTTTACACAATTACAGTGTGGTCACTTCACTATAAGACATGTAGACTAATATAACGCATCTAACTTTTTTTCCTCCAACTACCACTTGGCTTACTTCACCTCTCAGGGACTCAAGTGATATTGAAAGAGCTTAAATTATAATCGAGCATTTGAAAATTCAACGGTAAACTATTTGCGGTGGGAAAGTTCGTCGAAAGGGTGGATTTCACTTACACGGTATGCACAACTATCAGGACGCTAATCACGTACTGTGGGACAGCCCTGGGATGAATGCCGAATTTCCGCCCTCACACGGGACCAATGCCCTACGCTGACCTCATCTCCACCAAGGACAACTTTGGGACATTCGATAGATTTGCATCATTATATGGCTAATGGGATTTTCTTGATTCTCAATAAGATTCAACGTGGAGTAGATTAAACTCTACCGCCTCAGCGGTTTTTCGGTATAAGGATATACAGAATACTTAATACCACACAAACTAATTGGCTGAGTAAGTCACATTTTCTTTTATTTCTTTCTATAAATATCATCCATGCATTTGAACAGAAATTCATAAATCGATTTAAAAATCAATTTATAAACCTATGATGTCTTAATTTCCCCTCTCTCACCCATCCTATCCTATGAACGGGGCGTATCGAGAGCGATTAGCTTACCAATAATCCTGTCCTAGCCCTATCCTTATATCCCTACTCTCTTTGGAAAAAGAGAGGTCGAGCAACTGAGTAACAAGCAGTTCTCGTAGAAACACTTCTGTTGAGATAAAATCTATTAGGAGTCCATATGCTCCACATTGAGAGTGGAAATGGTTTAAAAAAAACATTTTAAGCACAATAGTGGCATGGCTAAAGAGTAAGTCGCGTGCAGCTCTGTATAAGAGTCATTAATAAGAGAAGTAAATTATATTCTTTTTTTAATCGTTATTGCGTTGTGAAGGGCGGCCGTTAAACAGCGGCTGCATAAACATAACGTGTGGTGGTGTGACAATTAACAACTGACTTTTAATACAATTTGTGAATTTTTTTAATAACTTTTTAAATCGCATGTTCCGAAAATAGTTTTAAAAGGGATAGAAATAATGTTTTGCGTTTATGCTGTTGGTGTGCGTTGTCAACAAATTATGCCGTGGTAGACTGCAAGCCTAATTTTAAATGACTTTTTTTGTATTGAGTTTGTATCAACATATATCGGAGTATGTACTATTGTCTCATCTACTCAGTTATCTAAATGCAGAGATATTACTATCTATTAACCAGTCTCCATAGCATAAGTTTTGCTTGATTGTCGATCTTTATTCTCTTTTGAGAAAAAGAATTATTGCCTGACTTTCAATCAGACCTCGTATAAAATCCTTATTTACGAGTATGTATTTATTATATTAAAAAATTAAGGCTATTAAACTATTGAAACGCAATAAAAATTTATAAAAAACAAAAAAAAATGTTTTGGACCCCATAAATACATTTATGTTATAAGGTTTATGTTATTGAAAAATTATGTTCAGCTCAAGTAGAGCCTCAGGCTATTTTAACGAAAACCCGTTTTTTGGCGTTATTTGAAGATTAACTTGTTTTGGAATATTGCATGTGTCATAAATTTGAATAAAACGATTCTTTTTTTTATATTTTTCTAATGTTTAGACATTTGAGAGTATGTCCTCAAAGAGATTTTTCAAAATTTTAGTTATTGACTGAGTTACAGCGATTTTGGTTACGCAGCAACTAAGCTGGTCCGACCGGAACAAATCGAAACTCAAAAAACTTTCAACGCGTTTTTCTCGAAACTACTTTTTTCAAACTGGCGTGCATAATATTTCAAGTTCTACCCAACCGATTTATTTGAAATTTTGTGTGAACTTTTCTATACATTATTCTATGGCCCGTAGCAGATTTAAGTCTTATAAGTAAAATTTTAATTTTTACTATTTTTAAAAAAAAATTGTAAACTGTTAAAAAAACGTGAAAATTGATTTCTTTCAAACGGCTGCCATTTTGTGAAAAAAAAAATTTTTGACTTTGAGGTATGGGCGATAGCGACATTTTTATTTATTTAGAATTCGTTATTTTTTTTTTCAAATGACCAAAAGGGTTGGCATCATGTACACCAGTACACCACTTTTTATAGAGATCGTAAAAATCTTTCTTTTTTCAGACTTCTGGCCTTAGTGGAAGCAGGGATAGTGAGATATAAGACCAGATACGATCTTCCCGGAAATGACATATGTCCGTTGAATTTAAAATCTAAAGAGAGAAGGTTGAGAAACAGTGATTTATCTATGACGTATGCTCTAGCAGGCTTTGGTATAATAACATCTTCATTAGTTTTTGGATTGGAGGTACGAGAAAAATAATATCATGTATATATGTATGATTAATTGGTCCTACAACTATTTAACATAGTGTATTATTATGGAAAAGGGAGAAAAAATAACAAAGTATTTCAGTTCTACCAATATTATTTTATTTGAAGTATTATATTTCAATATATAATAATTTGTAATATAAATAGGATGTTAATGTGGATGACAGGATACATGTATGTATTGTGTATCACTTCTAAGCCAGTATACATACATAACTAAGTCACTTTAAGTTAAAACATAAAATATGTATATCTATTCAAAAAATAAAATACACATTTGTACTGATTCTACTTTAATTTAAAAAGATCAGGACCGGTTTGGCTCATGACGAGCATTATCAACTGGTATAAAATATGTATTTTATTTGTTGAATATAATGCCTTTCAATTGACAGTGAACACTTTAAAAGTGATATGTAGTCTGATGAAGGCATAAGCCGCTAAATCAACAATATATAACATAATTTGTGTTGAACCAATATACTTTGTTATTTTTTCAACTTATTACAATTGAGCCTAACCAAGTAAATGCCAATTCAATCAATAGAATAATGAAGCATTGTAAGCTAAACAAAAATCTTTTTGATGTATGTAGATATAGTGACAAGTCGCAAAACTTTCCCGTGCTCATCACTTCGCAAACTTAGAGAGGGTTATATGTTTGGGATAATGTAAACATCCGGGCTCGTAATAAAGTAAAATTCTTTGATCTCTGTCGTAACATTAAAATTATGCACACTTGAATTAATTATATTATTATTCCGTGTGTTGAAAAAAGTTTTTACCAAAAAATATGTTATATTTTTCAAATTATATTTTTGGTTTATAGGTATTTCAATATCAACGCGATTGACTTGATATTCACTAACTATATTATTTATTTTTTCATATTACCATCATGAAATTAGTGTAGAAATTGAGAATCGCTTGTATAATATTGAACTTGTATAATATTGAAAAAATATTTGGCAGCACTGCTAGTGCCAACGCGTCAAATATTTTGATAAGCTCGATGAGAGTTTTATAGGTCACTCGAGGTCAAATCGAGGAGAAGAGGCGTTACAAAAACACATGATCTTAAATTTAAAAGGACAAAAAAAATATATTGATATTTATTTACCTTACTGGAAATCGAGCCTAGATTGACCTGATCGATAAGGCAAAGCTCTTATAGACTAGACCACAGTGATCGACATAGTAACATCGTCGATCAGTGGAGATGCTAGATAATGTTTTTAGACAATCGATTTTGATTTAAATTTATTTATTCTTAACCATTAGCGGACAAACAGGTTACAGCATTTTTTTTTTGTGCTTGTTCTGCTCATGTGGTTAACGATTTACCAATTTTCGGCATTAGTTGATTGTATTCTCAGGCTAACAAAACACGTCTCACACTAAATTACAATCTATTAATACATTGAATTTTTGCTTATTTTAATTGTTCGATTTTTTAAATAAACATTTGTTCTTATTTAAGGTTTTCTACCGATACTCAAATCGGCTATGCGTTTCACCCTTTGCCAGACCGAATCAAATGGAAGACACTTTAAAAAAGCCGCTTTCGAAGCAAGGAAAAATGTCACCTGGACCACCTCCATACCAGTCTATCTTCGGACAACCTTATGGATCAGACGACGACCGAGATAGCAAACGGCATACAATTAACGGGAGAGACTATTGGGTCGTGAAAGTTCCCGGAGGAGATACGAGACTTATTCCAGTCAGAACTCCGTCAGCGTTTTTGTTTCAATACTCTTCTTAAGCTTTCTACCACATTTTTCATGAATACTGATGCGTATTTTTACCGTTCATTTTCACCCCGATAGCTTTACCTTAAAGAGATTGAGAATGTAATTGGAAAACGTTTCACAGAGTTTCGGTTAATAACGTAGTGAGGTTTTGTTTTTAATCCCTGGGTAATTACGTTAAAAGGGTTAAAACCACTGCAAAGGATCAGCCTTAAGAACATGCTAGAATAAACAAAATTACTGATGCCGTGTTTGCAAAATGAGGTCAGGCTATCTGCCCGCGCAATTTTACACACACCCTATGTATACTTAACTTACCTACGCAAACGTATGGATTGCTGTATCTACTCAAATTTATAATACTCTCAAATTAATGTTTGCATTTTACTATCACAATACCAGTGTCGTATATTTCATAATACATGTAGATGGCACAAGATGCAGGGCGTCTCATCTTATTCTACGTCTTCGATTTCGGCGTCCGTATCACTAGACCAGTGTCTGCCAAGCTGTGTGCCGCGAAGGAAGAAGCCTCAAAACAGTTGATTTTAAATAAAGCTTATTCATTTAAATTTTCTTCGATTTTATGCAGATTTATCACCTACATATTCAAATAAATATTTGCCACGTTCGTCCATAGTCGTCTTTTCCATCACTCGATTATCAAATGTACCAGTGGGTCAACTCAACTGTTCGTGAGGTTCGACACTACATACCCGACACCAATGGAGGAGGAAATTTTAATAGATCTAAAAAACGGCTCTGTGTACAAAGCTTTATTTTCTAATGTAGAGTTGTCAGCAATTTGGATATCGCTATGATGTCAATATTTTCGATTAGCTATAACAGCAACTAAATATCTGTTGCCGTTTGAATCGTCGTATCTTTACGAAATTGGTTTTTCAGCACAGTTGGAAATAAAATAGACAAGGAGTGCTTGTTTAACTAATTTTGATTAGATTCTTCCTAAAATCAATTTCATTCTTCTCACTAGTAAAATTATTAACACCTATGGACATATATGTTGATAAGATATTTTAAAAAATTTAACCTACACCAAAAAAAAAATATTCATATTAATAAGGTAAATTTACTTTTTTTAATGCATTTTAATTGGTGTGCCGCGGAAAAAATCCCATTCACCAGTGTGCCGTGAAGTAAAAAAGTTTGGCGGACACTGCACTAGACTCACCACTCACCAGTGAGTTAAAATCATAAAAATCTATGATTAAACGCAGATCTCTTTAAAAATGAATACATAGAGTAAAAATAATAAAGCTTTGATTGATATTATTTTTCATCGAAGAAATATGACGTAAGTATATTAAATGAGCATATTATAGAATCAATGATTTATGATAGTTTTACACGCAATTTTGCAGTACCGAAAACATAACATTGCCATCACTGAAAGATTCTTATGAAGATTGTATTTTATACTTCTTAAGTAAAATATCTTAACATTGTCAATAATTAATGTCTAAGTAAAGGATTTCACACTATGTATACGTAAACTGCAATGATATATATATATATATATATATATATATATATAAGTATATCTTACGGCACTTTGTGGCACAACACGTCTTCAAATTACCGGGCGTACTTGATCATTTAGAATTACTGGCTCATTTGTCACTTATGTGATCATTGGTCAATGGAGATTTATATATGGTTGTGTTGCGCTTGACAAGCTGATACCGATGGTGTTAATATATATAATTGATGAAATAAGTGCGAATTTCGCGTGCAGCAAATATGCTACTATATACTTTTTTATCCCTGAATATAGAGTAGCATTTGAGTGATCGTGTCCATTCATTTTTTAAAGCGTTAACATGATCTCACAATGCAACGTTGCCATAAATTTGCCCAATGAGCATGGGCTTTGGAGGGGGGAATCGAATCGCGTCGTCAAACCAAGGCCGTCTGAGTATTTTTCAAACTGTTTTTTTAACTGAACAGTTTTGTACAACAGGTAGGTATAGAAGTGATATGTATCAACGTCGTATCGAAAAGATTATGTACCTTTCAAACGGTATATACGGAAACGGAAATTTATTTAAACTTTATTGTGAAATGGGCTCTTTTATTGTTTAGTTTACTATGTTTTATAGAATACATACTTGATTATGTATTGACTATTTTTATATAAATATATTATTTTAAAATCATCTATTTTTTAATGTATTATTAATGAATCATGTTTATTTTCAAATTGAATGGCAGAAAGAGGGTCCCTGGGACAATTTATGGATCTCCCACTGTATAACATACCTACCACATTGAAACAATTTCTTATCTTATATAATCTTACTTGTATATATTATTTGCTGTATTTATTTTTTCGTTTTCTTTTTGACTATTCTTTTAGTTTATTTAGGTATTAATTTCTAAATTTAATATTTTATTGTAGGTATTTAATTGCCACCTGTGTGGTCGAGTGGTCAACGTTGTTGGCTTCGGTTACGGGCTCGAATCCCAGTACGGACAGTTTTATAAATTGATTTTTCAATCGATTTATGAATTTCTGTTCGAAGGCATGGATGTATGTGATGTCTTGAATTCTCCCCTCCCACCCGTCCCATCCTATGAACGGTCTATATTGGGAGTGATTAGCTCACCACTAGTCCTGTCCTAGCTCTATCCTTCTATTCTTACTCTCTTTGGAAAAAGAGATGTTGAGCAACTGAGTAACAAGCAGTTCTCGTAGAAACACTTTTGTTGAGATAAACTCCATAAGGAGTCCATATGCTCTACATTGGGAGCGGACATGGTAAAAAAAATATATATCACTACATGTTAATAATATTATTATTTTTTATGTTACTTACGATTTATAATTTTTATTTAATATTATAAAATATGACGATGAAACATAATATGCACCACCCGCCCATCTTCGCCATCCTCAGATTCAGGTGATAATGACATAAATATTTTTTAAAAATCAAACTGAAAAATTTCTTGAATAAAATATTTTATTTTATAAAACGCTTATGTTTTTTCTTAGATTCCGAAAATTTAAACATCAATGAGGATGTTCCGTCAAATGATCAGCTTTAAATTGTTAAAAGGGTTGACGTTCATTAAATCATTTGATAGTTATATTGTTTTTTGTATAATTATATTATTTATATTACAAGATATGTAGCTATATTTGTTTTCCAGTGTAATAAAAATTGACATATAGGTTTTTTTTGCATCCCTTAGTCAAAACCTATAAAATTATTTGATAATTGAACTTTAAAATATTTTTATTCCATTTTTTGTAAATATTATCAAAACTATTTGCGTGCATGTAGCCCCTTGTTAAATTTGGCTGCATACGACAAGTCCTTTGTTAGTTAAAAAAGCAATATCATCAAATCAGTACATAATTGCAATTTTTATTAATGGTTTGATTATGAAATTGTATAAAACGTTGTGCCTTTTAAAATTTCTCGTAAAATACATGTATTTCGTGTGTCGCGTTTTTAGTGTTTACGAATACACTTTATTCGTAACTCATGCAATGGTCTGATGATGCTTCTTAAAGAGGCGAAACACGTGTCACACTTTGTTACACAGCAAGTTGAATTACAAAACTATCAAATTTTCTGTAAATAAATGCCGCATGTGTGGTTGAGTGGTCACCGTCGTTGGCTTCGGTTACGGGCTCGAATCGAACGGACAGTTTTATAAATTGATTTTTCAATCGATTTATGAATTTCTGTTCGAAGGCATGGATGTATGTGATGTCTTGAATTCTCCCCTCCCATCCGTCCCACCCTCTGAACGGGGTATATTGGGAGTGATTAGCTCACCACTAGTCCTGTCCTAGCTCTATCCTTTTATTCTTACACTCTTTGGAAAAAGAGAGGTTAAGCAACTGAGTAACAAACAGTTCTCGTAGAAACACTTCTGTTGAGATAAACTCCATAACGAGTCTATACGCTCTACATTGGGAGCGGACATGGTAAAAAAAAAATATATCACTACATATTATTATTTATTTTTTTTAAAACCATGTCCGCTCCCAATGTGGAGCATATGGACTCCTGATGGAGTTTATCTCAACAGAAGTGTTTCTACGAGAACTGCTTGTTACTCAATTGCTCAAACTCTCTTTTTCCAAAGAGAGTAGGGATAGAAGAACAGGGCTAGGACAGGATTAGTGGTAAGCTAATCGCTCTCGATACGCCCCGTTCATAGGATAGGATGAGTGAGAGGGGGGAATTCAAGACATCACATACATCCATGCCTTTGAACAGAAATCATAAATCGATTGAAAAATAAATTTATAAAACTGTCCGTACCGGGATTTGAACCCGGGCCCTCTGTAGCGGTAGCCAACAACGTTGACCACTCGACCACATAGGCGGCTAAATATGTTATTAATAATAATGTTATTAATTTTCATGTTACTTACGATTTATAATTTTTATTTAATATTATAAAATATGACAATGAAACATTATATGCACCTCCCGCCCATCTTCGCCATCTTCAGATTCACGTGATAATGACATAAATATTTTTTAAAAATCAAACTGAAAAATTTCTTGAATAAAATATTTTATTTTATAAAACGCTTATGTTTTTTCTTAGATTCCGAAAATTTAAACATCAATGAGGATGTTCCGTCAAATGATCAGCTTTAAATTGTTAAAAGGGTTGACGTTCATTAAATCATTTGATAGTTATATTGTTTTTTGTATAATTATATTATTTATATTACAAGATATGTAGCTATATTTGTTTTCCAGTGTAATAAAAATTGACATATAGGTTTTTTTTGCATCCCTTAGTCAAAACCTATAAAATTATTTGATAATTGAACTTTAAAATATTTTTATTCCATTTTTTGTAAATATTATCAAAACTATTTGCGTGCATGTAGCCCCTTGTTAAATTTGGCTGCATACGACAAGTCCTTTGTTAGTTAAAAAAGCAATATCATCAAATCAGTACATAATTGCAATTTTTATTAATTGTTTGATTATGAAATTGTATAAAACGTTGTGCCTTTTAAAATTTCTCGTAAAATACATGTATTTCGTGTGTCGCGTTTTTAGTGTTTACGAATACACTTTATTCGTAACTCTTGCAATGGTCTGATGATGCTTCTTAAAGAGGCGAAACACGTGTCACACTTTGTTACACAACAAGTTGAATTACAAAACTATCAAATTTTCTGTAAATAAATGCCGCATGCGTGGTTGAGTGGTCAACGTCGTTGGCTTCAGCTACGGAGGTCACGAGCTCGAATCCCAGTATGGACAGTTTTATAAATTGTTTTTTCAATCGATTTATGAATTTCTGTTCTAAGGCATGGATGTATGTGATGTCTTGTATTCCCCCCTCCCACCCATCCTATCCTACAAACGGGGCGTATCGAGAGCGATTATCTTACCATTAGTCTTGTCCTAGCCCTATACTTCTAATCCTACTCTCTTAGGAAAAAGAGAGGTTAAGCAACTGATTAACAAGCAGTTCTCGTAGAAACACTTCTGTTGAGATAAACTCCATTAGGAGTCCTATTAAAAATATAAACCACCAACCAATTATCTTAAACAAGTCGCAGAAATATTTTCTACACTGATTATTAGAATAATAAAATAAAATGGTGGAAAACTTTTAATTTTGTAATTTTTTCAATAGTTTCTTCAAAACAAAATATGAGATGGTATGAAAACCTTCAACATGACAATCCATCATTTACTGCAAACACATTATGTATGTATGTATGTATGTATGTTAACGATAAGTAGTTCAACAAAAATAACTCTGCTGTGTTATGACGACAAAATTTCATATATAATTCTGGCAACGTTGCATGAGCCAATAAATGTGTTTATTAAAATGATCAACATAGCGACGTTAATAATAGATGATTTTTTTAAAAGTATAAAAATAATATTTATAGATATATAATAGCTGACTATATTTCAGGTGTAATGGAAAAGGTATCAAGTTGCTACTACATCTGTGTAATTATATATGACATGTGAAAGAGTGAGCAACTAAGGTCGGTTATTCACATATGACCCACTAAATGTGGTGGGATATAAATATATATATATATATATAGATTATTAATATATATATATATATATATATTAATAATCAACGTGCAACGCCCTGAATGTTAATTTATAATATGCACTTACGGCGTATAAATAACTAAATTATAAATCTAACATCATTTTGTCAGTAATTTTACTATTCATAATATAAAAAACATAATGTTGTGACTTAGCTTTATTTAGAGTTTATTTACTAAAAGAAGTTATACCTACTATTACTTACAATAATTATTATAATATGATATCACTTAGAAAAACATTGGACAGCTGGCTCCAAAAAAGATTATATTATCAAATTATTAAATAACACCATTAAGTTAATTGTTATAATTATTCTCACATAGAATTTAATCTATACTTTTTGTATTTTAATAACGCACCCCCAGCAATACAATGTCATTAGTTTTAATTTGGCTTGTTTGAGTTATGAATTCACTTTTACCACATTTTTTTCTCTATCCTAGGAAAACACTGCGGGTTCTCTGAAACTGAAACGTCTTTCTTATTTCTTTATCTTTTGGTTGTAATTGAGTTATTCCAGTGTTCTTCTAAGACTTTATTTGTCTGTAAGTAAAGATACTGAGTTTTACTACTAAATTTGAATGTTGAGTTTGTGAATTGTTACTTATAAGATTAGTTATAAGATGTGACAAAAAATATATATTTTATATTTATTTACTGTACCTTGTGTTTTAAAAAATGTAATTAATGTTATTAAGCAATATAGAAAAATAATATACACCCAATCCTTTTTTACGCAATATATTGGTTCCAGAAATTGACGCGTATTAAAAAATCGCATAAAAACTTTACTTTCATACTTCAAAAAAGAATAACCATGCTGCGTTTAAATACTCTTGTATTAAAATTGAAACTGAGCTGGCCGGGCTAAGGTAAAATAGCCCTTAGATACATGGAAACAACTACAGATGCTATGAATGTGCTGTGGTTTCCTCGTCTTTACACATTGCATTCCGAATTCAAATTTATATTTAAGTACTGAATTTTATTAGCCGTTTGATTAATCGAAAAGTAGTTTATGAAGAACGTTCAAAATTTTAATAAAAAATGAATTGCAGACTTTGCTTCTTCGAAAATCGTCAGACAGAGAATTTATTTAATTTAAAAAACACATTATTTTTTAGTGCATTTGTTTTTTAAGCTTTGGCTGAGTTTTGTGATATTTTATTTGTAAATAACTTTATTCAATTATAAACTTTAACTTAAGTGTACAAATATAAACTTTATAATGTTCTGCTTGCTGAAAAGCTCTATGTTATTTTATTAATTTTGATACTTACGGATACTAGACATGCGCGACTTGTTACAAATACATAGAGACCTTTTGGGGATCAAAATTCAGCTAATGATTTGAGTGGAATACCTCCAAGCATATGGTGTTCCTTTTTAAATATAATAATTAGTACCAAACTTGATCGTAATCTTCAAGGTAGGCATGCACAGCCTATTTCCTCTGTCGGGCCGCATAACAAAAATATAATTAGTTTGAGCCACAAGCGAGAACAAATTTTAAAGTACTAAAAGTCTTAGGGCGAAGTATTTTTTACATGTTATATTTGTAATTTAAAAAAATGGATAATATAAAGTCAATTCGTGATTAAAAAGTTTTTTTTTTCTTCTGAAAAAGTATAATTTTGACATACGACAATGTACTTCTGAGGGTGTGATAATAATAAAACTTGTTATCTAAAAAAATGGATTTCTTAATGAACATTGTAGAAAGGAACAATGTGTACAAAATTTCTTGTCCATCTTGATATACGAATAAACATGAACTGACCAAACTCAGTTCAACTGTGCACTTGAATGCCTTACTTCAGCGATTTCCATCCTGGGAAGCGTGGACTATTGCAAAGGGAGGCGCGAACAATCCAACATATGTATTTGAAATATAAGATGGGGGGGTGCGAAGATATAAGAAGGGAGGCGTAGTAACATAGAGTTTGGAAACCACTGCCTTACTCTATGTTGAATGCCTTACTCTAACAATGTTGGAACGCGAAAGCCGGGTTAACAGTGTCAAAAATTATGGAAATTAAAAAAAAGTGAAATAATAGTCCTACGAAATACGTTATTTTTCCATTTTCCATATTGCATTCGGGAAACTCGAATTTTCATGGAATACCTACATATTTTTTTATCCATATCTGGCCCCAATTTAGAGCATATGACATTTTAATAGAGGTATCTCAACAGATTTTTTTATACGAAAACTGTTTGTTACTCAGTCGCTATAGCTGAAAATGAACTATTTTCCAATGATAAATAATTGATAAATTATATATGGATTATTTCCGTTTGTTATGTACAGGTTGGCTATTTTTTTACTGTAGGGGTAAGGGTTAAATTGAGGAGTATGTACATATATAGGTATTATTAGAAAAAAAGAATATCATTTTTATCATTTATTTTCGCAAAACAAAAATGAAAGAAAAATAAATTATGTTTTCAACTGCTGTAATCATAATTGTTTTCGACAAAAATATGTGTATTGTATGTGGTATGGTTCTAAATAGATGGTAAGATTTTCAAATATTTTTTTGAAAGATGAAATTATATTTGTTTATCAAGATATTTTTAGTAACTATTCTTTTTTATGGAAATTGACATTGTTCACAAAAGCTCTTCCTTTGGTTCATCCTTTTAATAAGTCGTTAAGGAAGCGATTTCCAACCTGGGAGGCGCACCTCCTTGGGGAGGCGTGGACTATTGCGAAAGGAGACGAGGAGAGTCCAACATATGTATTTACTCTTTAAAACGTGTAAAAGTTTTCGTATGGTTAGTCCAAGAGCTGAGTATCTATGAAAAGGAAATAAGAATACATTTCTAGAAAAATATACTAAAACATAGTGATAACCAGTGGCAGTTCTAGGTACTGGGCTAGGTGGGCTAAGCCTGACCTGCATTTTTCACTCAAAACTTTAGATGGCTGAATAAAAATGAACAGCAATTTGGCCGGTGAACAAAATAAATACATTTATAAGGGTTACTAACCTTTTCCAAATGAATACAATATCTTTGTTTTGATTTTCCTCTATCAATATAAGACAATGCTATGTCTACCTACAATAATATTCTCGATTGTGTTTTGTATTACAATTTTAAACTGAGCCAGCATAAAAAAACAATAACACTATAAATACTTCATAGAGAACAGGCAACGTGACGTCAGTCTGGCAACACCTGCGTATTAACGAGTCAGGGGCTGGAAATATCTAGACCGTGTTTTTTCTCTTACACTGGGGCGCAATCAAGCACGATTAGATTTTTTTGTATTTGTATGTACGGAAACGTCATCAAACTCACACGATTGTGCGTCAAATTATCAAATTCTTGTCATTCGTTTGGGGCTAAATTGAATCTGCCCATGACCCACCTATACATTCAAACACAAATACCAATATCGTCGTATTGTATGAAAGTGACAGATATTGACTTTCAGTGACAGCTCTGTATTGCTTTTTGTACTTGTTATTTCACTTTGAATGAGACAAATTTTAGGTTATTATTTCTTACTTACATTAGCATTGATTTTATTATATAGTAATTTATGCTTTGCAGTAGTGTTGTAATATTTGTTTATTTGCTTATAGATTAATGTATAAGGCGAAGTGGAAAAATACACAATTTCGTAAATAGTATACAATCCTAAACTTTCCTCTAGCCCACCCAAGATTATAGTTCAGGAACTGCCACTGGTAATAACATTTAGATATATATAATATATTGGAGTCAACAGTTTGCAATCTAATATTAAATGAAGTTTTTTTTTTTATTGAATCTTAACATTTTGTCTATCATTAAATGTATTTTTTTGTTAAATGCACATTATAAATTTTAATCTTTAAAATCAAAATACAAATTACACACATGTATATCTAAAATAAATATACCACACAAATAATTATTATTATGTATTCTTTTAAAATAATAATTTCATTAGTAAGACATATTTAAGAAGTTATAACGAATTAATTAGTCTTGAACATAGTACATATTTACGTATTATGATGTTATTTATTCTGATAAAATTGTAAAACTTAAGTTGAAGTATACCCAATAATATGAAATGATATGTCAGCGGCCAGATTGAGCTATAATTTTGTTGCTGGCAATAGTATACAAAATGTCACCACGTCTCAAGATATCAAGTTATGTTATTGAGGTAAATAAAAATCATTTTACCCGTTATGATAGAAAAATTCCAGTCTGTCACCTGCCCAAAAACGTTCAATCATTCGTTTAAATGTATTTGGATTTTTTTTTTAAATTTTCTCTTCCAATATAACTAAGCACAGTATGGTTAGTGAAAGTTTTGACATATTGCAACAGAATATTATTGTAACTCTATAAATAAATATTTTAGCGGTTGTCGAAGCTCGACACAAGTTTAAACAATGGGTGCCTTTTTGGAGTTATGTATGATAGCACATTATTGGTCGTCGGATACAATTTAGAAGTAGATGAAGAGTTTGGCAAACCAACCTACAGCGATATACAATTAAACTTCCCAACGGAGGTGGAACTTTGCGGTGTTATCAAATTTGGTAATAATGCATCGTCAGAAAACCGTGTTAAAAGCATTCTTCAGGTTTGTAAAGATTTCTTTCAATAAATAATACATTTTATTGAATATGTATAAAACTGTCAACTTTCAGAACATAACTGATTGTTTTATGATTATGCACGTTGATTATTACACACATTATATGTACTAAGCTGAATCGTTTGAAATGAATAAAAAAGAAAAATTATAGCACTTCCAACAATTTCCAATACCTTTCTTTCCGAACTTGAGATGCCAGTTTTATTGCTTCACCGAGTGAACGAATTCAGTGATCTGCTTCATTTGTTTATTTGTTGTAATTTTTCTTCTTACATTCATTTCATTATGTTCTCTACAGTAAAATATTTTCTGTTAATATTGTTTAATATTTTAGTTTTTAAAGGTTTTTCAATGCATGTCACATTTATTTAGGCTGTACACTCCATTTACAATCAATAAATATTGTAATCATTCCAAATTACCATCAAATATTTTAATATCACTCCTGTGCTTATCGTCACTGAGCACCAATAAATATTCAATTTATTTTGCAGAATGTGGATATGACAGATAATCCATTGGTTTTAACATCGTCCTCTCAATGTCTAAAAGCTAGTTTTCTTATTCATGACCGTCTTGAAGAAACCGAATATGAAGAAGTGTCGCATAATGATTTATGGAAACAATTTGTTCATATTAGACTACAGACAACTTTGCCATTGTTCTGTGAAGCTACCGCTGCTGGCGTCAAAGAAGCTGTGCAATCAAAGCGAAAAAAGGTGAACAGCTATTTTCTAAACATGGAAGTTTATTTGGTTTTAAAATAGCAGTACTGGACTATTTATCATTTGTATTAATTATGTCAATGAACATTACGTTTATGTGATGTTTTGAAGAGCAGTATATATGTAGGTAAACACCAAATTCTATTTTATATGGTGAATATGTTCTGTGTGAAAAAACTGTCCAAAAATTAAACCGTGTAAAAAAAGATAAATTGTTCATAAGGAAATTAAAGGTATGTTCTTTAAATTGGACCGTGTAAAAAAAAAATTTGGTGTATTTCGAATTCTTACTGATTTAAATTAATCAAACATTTTTTTACAGATAGCCTCTGGCCAGGTTTCATTTCACTTTCCTGGAACAAAAATTTACTTAGTAGGCGACGACGCCGAAGCGAAAATATGTGGACTCAACGAAGATCCGTCTATTGAGGATCTGATGAATCATATTAATGAACAGAGTTCAAAAAAGAAAAAGAAATTTCATTCTGATATTGTATAACATATATTATTCAATACCATATATTATTACATTCTGTAAGCGGTATATCACTCAAAGCGTCATTTTTTTCGAATATTTTTTTAGGAAATTATTCCTGCTGATTTAATTTTAAAAACTACAAGAGATTTGATATCAGACAAATTGATCAAGACAGCAGTAAAAATGATGTCAACTCAAGGAAAGCGTATGTATATAGCATATTATATTTTTTGTCATTATTTTTTTTTGTTTTTCATTAAAAAGCATATTTTACTTTCAGCGGCATACTGTATTAGGGTTCCGCTAAAAATTGATGGACTCGCAATGGCACACATCAGTACAAAACTTATACCACTTTATAATGTTTTGGTTGAGAACGCTTGTCGATCGCTCCGACTTCTTGAACATAGTATACTAGAACAGTTAGGTAAGAATGGTTTTTTTTACTTAGACAATTTTATATTTTAAAAAAAATGAAAATATATTCCTATCCCACTTTTATTTCAGGCCAAGAAGGAATCGGTGACGGTGGAGGCTTAAAAATTCCTGAAACTGTTCATTTCTTACCGAGTAGTTGCGGCCATTTCTTTACAAGAATCATTCCAAAGGGAGCCTCTGAAGAACTTACGTGTAAACAATCTTTTAATTTAATTAACTTATTATTTTGCGTCATTTAAAAAAGATAAAGAATAATTATACATAATGCTTTTACTTATTTATTTAAATATCTTTTAGCATCAGAACGTCTGCTTCTTCACGATCAGTTGGCGATCCCGAAAACATGGCCTTTTTTCAGGAGGGGAAATGCCTATAAGTTTGAAAGGCATGTCCCCAGTCTGCCGTTGGTTAATCCCCATGAATATGTGACCACAAAAGTGGGTGTCAAGCCTGACACTACTGTAGCAGTCGTCAGAGGCAGTTACACATACCATCATTATATGCAGGATCAGTTTGATGACGATGGATGGGGCTGTGCTTATAGATCCTTGCAGACACTGTTCTCTTGGTTTAGGTATGTATTTCTCTCCAAAGTGGGAGTGAACTGCGTCTACCATTTTCTGCATAGTTGTATAAATTCATATACAAACGGCCATTTGACTTTCGAAAAATTGCCTCTCCTGTAAAATTTCGTAGATAGCGTTTGGCCTACTTTAATACTAAGCTACTCAAATGACAGTATCAAAAAATGAAAAATCAAATTAGGCAAAGAAAAAATATTTTTCATTAAGAGTTACAACTTTTATTAAAATATTTTGGTCAACTTATTATTTTTAGGTTCCAAGGTTATACAGATGAACCCATTCCTACCCATAAACAAATTCAACAGTGCCTTGTCAAAATTAAGGACAAGATGTCGTCCTTTATCGGATCCAAGAATTGGATTGGCTCCACGGAAGTGAGCTTTGTGCTAGAAACGCTTTTGGATGTTCAATCAAAAATAATTTTTGCAAATTCTGGTAGTGAACTGCAATCATATGGACCAGAATTATTGTTTCATTTCCAAAGACACGGATCTCCCATCATGATTGGTATATAAAAAAATATATTTCATAATTATTTGTAATGCTATAAACCAGCGCACCATTTTTAACCGAAGTGCCACTTTTCCAATGTAAATTTTGTAAAGTGCCACTCAATAGAAAAGAACAATTCCTTACTTATTTGATCACCGTGTCGTATAAACAAGTTCAACAGTATTAGTAAAATAAAATCACAATATGTGTAAAAAAAGTATTCATACTCAACTATTATACAAATAATAAAAATATTTATCATCTTAAAATGCGGATGACTTGTCACAACTAACTCGAAACTCAGGCTAAATTTAGACCTGTTTATTTCATAACTATGACAATGTAAATAAGTGGCAAAAAGATTTTTTTTTTCTTTCTGCTAGAATAATTTATAATTTCGCTACAATTATAATCTTATTCACAACAGCAGAATAAATAATAATAAAAAAAATACTTGATTTTTTTAAATTCTCAAAAAACTTAAGAGTACCACACGTGGCCCTAAAAGTACTTCAATACACATCTCTGCCATAAACCAATGGTTCTCAAACTTTTTCTTACCACTGTAAATATATTTTTTCGCACACACTTGCAACCCTAGACATTGCACTTTCCGCCATTTTTATATCTCTCATAGCTGTCAGTTGGGTACATTCTGACACATCAATAGACATTCATAAGTTCTACGAAATTTTTATAATTTGAGAATACTTGGAGAGACACCGTGGATTAAAAATACATTTTTTTTCCTGTAGGTGGCGGTGTATTGGCTCATACGATTCTAGGAGTGGAGTACAGCAGCAACAGTGGAGATATTCGATATTTAATATTAGACCCACATTACACCGGAGATGAAGATATAGCGACTATCACCTCAAAAGGCTGGTGTGGATGGAAGACTAATGATTTCTGGGAAAAAACTGCACATTATAATCTTTGTTTGCCACTTACAAAGCCCTGTGTTTAATCAACATTATATTAAAATATTTTTCGATTCTCAGCTCAATATGTATATTTCGAAAGCATGTATGCATTTTAATATTTTTAACAAGTTTAAATGTCCAATATTTCTTTCTTTACAAAATGATATTTATTTTAACACATGACATTTCTACTATCAACATTTTCAAAGACTAGGAATCATTAATATTAATCAATTGCTGGGGGGGGATACCATTGTTTTTCTATTCACTTATCCTTTCCAGAAACTTATACTTGGGGTAATATGTGCAATGATGACTGTAATTTTTTAATTTTATTTATCCAACATTTCTACTTGTTTTTTGTAAAAGAATTTTGCATTTAATTTTTATTAAAAAAAATGTATTTTAAGAAATATTAAATGGCTATCTGTAATGGTGCTCAATATTTTAATCTTGTACAATGAAATCCATTTTGCTGTCAATTATTCTAATATTTTAAGATCAATGCCTTTTTAAATTATGTACCATGAATTATATATATATATATATATATATATACATAATGAATAAATTATTACGGATTTTTACCTAACAAGTTTTTTATTTTCTTTTTTATTGAGAACTGAAGAAATTGATATTTTTTTCTAAAAAAAATCCTAGAACCCCAGGGGAATTTCAGAATCCCAGGGGGGGAATAGTTATTTTTTAGTATTATTATTTTAAATATTTTTATTTAAGTATTATTTTAAATAAAACATGACATGTTCATAAAATCACTACATACACGTGGGACATTTTTGAATACTTAGTAATTCTATTGAAGTTGTTGTTCATTGAAATATACTTCAGTTATTTCAGTAATAGGTAAAAAAATCATTTCAATAAATTTATGGTAGGTATGTACATAAATACATACGTATTAGTTTACGAGTTTGAACACTACATATATGTACATATATTATTTCGAATACATATAACATTTGAGTACTGTCTTTTGGGTAGGGAGCAATGCTCCCTCTAAGACCCCCTAAGAAGGTTAGCTGCACGGAAAATTCAAAGGCTGCGCAGGCCAATCCAACAAATGCGTGGCATAATATTTGATATGAAAATAGAGTTTTTTTGTGTTTTGATTCGCATAATAAATAATATTGTCATTTGAATATTAATAAATATATTTTTACTGATAAGTGTATTATGCAAAAAATAAATTAAAAAATAGCAAAATTAAATAAATAATCAGTCGCTTATAAATTTACTAACATATTTATAAATTTATTTAAAAAATTATACCTTTTAACGTCATTCCTAATAACAAACCTTTTAATGATGTAATCCATAACGATCAATTTCTTGTTCTTATAAAAGATTAGAATTTAATTGTAGTTGAATTATCTAAATTTTAAAGTTGTATTTTTTTATTTCGGTCAATCAGGGTTATTATAAATAAAATATATATATAGTTGTATTGGAATACGCGCCAACCCGGAATGAGTGTGCGAGAGGTCTCAGACTGCTGCGCGGCCGCGCGCGTGCGCATCTTAGAAAGAAAATTGGTAGGGAGGGGGAAATAATATTCTGAAAAATGGTGAAAGAGGGGAATGGAGCAAATAATGTTAGGAATCCTTGAGAAAGAGGATATTCTTGGCTGAGACTAACATCCCCTTAGGTTGTCACAACAAAAATAATGATTAAATTGACTTGTAGTTTTATTATTATTTTTTGTGTAGGTTTAATGTAGGTCCGCAGTTTTTAAGAAAACTACTTTAAGGATTTTACAATTTAAAACTTTTGATTAGCTTTCATCATTAATATCTTCGCAAATTTCTCTTTTGATAATCATTTTTAGCTCAAACTCAAAAGTTTTTAATTTTTGCATTTTTTTAGATAAATTAAAAGTTCCTACAATCTTTTAAATGGATAATTTAATACATTTTTCACGAAAGTTTATTTTTAATTCAATTATCACTGCACGTTTCCGCCTGTCATTTGTTGCCCTCGAGATAAACCGGCATTTTCAGATACCTTATCCGGTAATTGCGTTAAGGGTGAGTCTGACCAGTGAAGTACTTACATTATTTGTTTTAGAAAGTTAAATCCAATCAAGTATTTTTTAAAAGTAAATATAACGTTTATCTTAGTTATTCCTGTACTTCAATGGATTGAAATTTGTACAATCGTGAAATAAACAGAGGATTTTAATATTGATAATTAACCAAAAATATTGTCGGAAATAAATATTCGATGTTGAATTTTGATAATGATCAATATCGGCAAACCGGATTTCACTATGGAAAAATGCCTGAAATAAAATATCTTTTGTAGTATAGCGTGTTTGAATGACGTGACCACTTTCATACATTCTCAAATGTTAGTTTTTTTAAATACACAAAACGACTTGTAAATTGGATGATTTTGAATGGTAAAAATGTGTTAAGTTTTTTTTGTTGACTTATTTCATTTCCTAATAAATGTGTCAATTATGTATGCAGTCAAAAATTATTGTGAGCGAAAGTAAAAGTTAAAAAGAAGCTCTAAATACTCACAGACTGTTTCCATTATTTTAAAAAATACTGGAAGCATAGCCAATGTTTCTTTTTTTCTAAATTTTACTTTTAATATCAGATTTCCATTTTACATAAATATCTAACAAAAGATTACTCATCATTTGATTTGTTAAGTATAATCTTGCAGTGCGCATCGTATTTATTTACTTCATCGGAAAGAAGACTGATGCCATAAGTCGGAACAAAAAGTTTCCCTTAATTCACCACATGATATTTCAAAAGTACCTTATAAAATCGTATGCCTACTAAGTGTTTTAAAGCGAAATAGCATGCTAAGCGCATAAAACTTGTTGACCGAAGCATCGTAGCTGGAAAATCTTTAGATTCTTACGAAAATCACCCTAAATACCAAAATTTGTTGGTAAACTAAGCTTGTAACTTGTATTCCCAAAACTAATTTCAAATCTAAAGTTTGTGGGATCTTTGAAGTTATTATAAATTAATACTAGTAAAAGTATCGTGTTTTGCGGCGGGGTTGCGGTTGTGTAGAAGCGAGCGGAAATCGAAAAAAATAAATGGCGGAAGTGTAAGCAGGCTTTGAGCCGAAAGCCCTCTCCCCCTCCTGCTATATTTTAAAATATTATAGAAAACAGTTGAGATTGCTCTGAAGAAAATTGCGGCTGCAATAATTTATTTCTGTTTTATTCATTTAATGTTTAAAATACGTTGGAGTAAGAAAACATCATTTTCATCTTTAGGTGTTTTCTATATTTTAAACTTATTTTACAACCTTTCCTACAGCATTTAAATAGCGATAACGGTACAGGCTATATATAAAAATAATTAACAATTCATAGATATACTAAAGCTTTACTAACCGACGTTGTCCAGGATTGATTTATATTTAATTTGTATTCATCCTGGTTTCACAAATTTATTTCAATGCTTGGCTATATATATACAATTGTATGAGTTCAGCCAATCATCGGTAATAATGTTAAATGCAATCATTGTTGAGGGATGATACGTAGGACTTAATCTTGATGTTTGATGAGTGCCTCGTTGTAGACGCCGTCGGAATAATGCAAAGGTATATGGATTTTCTCGACACAAGTATTCAAAATATCTTCACAAATAAATTCCTTGTTCTTACCGAGTGTTTTTGAAACGGAGGGTTACTGCAAAGAGTGTTCGATCGCGAATACGAGTGTACGGCCTCCTTTTTTGTTTCGTTACATTGAGTATTAACAATGTCAGGCGAGTTTCACGATAGTGTCACATTCAATTACATCGAAAGTTTTTAGATCTCTAAAACTTGTTGCATCTCAATGTTGTGCGACAACAGTTGTAAGTTATAACAATATTTTTTTTGTAATTCACAGTGTAGACTCACACTACTCCGATTGCCAGTCAACTATTATTGAATCTTGCTTGCGTTAGCTGAATACTTTTTGTTTAATTATCCAACGCATACAATTTTGAAACATCGCAGTACAATAATGTCTTAGAAAAACTAAATTATGTAGCTTGAACTTTTGCAGACTTAGAAGATCCCTGTGAGCAGAGATCGAATATGTGGTGTAGTAGATTGGTCAGACGATCTGGGGAATGACATTTGTTTAAGTAAATACGTTGCCCGTATCACAATTTCATATCAAAATATAACTATAACTTTTAATATCTATCTTTCTTTAATATAATATAATATCTATATTATCCTATATCTATATTATTAATAATATAATATCTATAATATAATATAAGATATAACTTTATTATCAAGTCATTTTTGTTAGTTAACATGTTTTTACCTAGACGTCTTCAATTGTGACGTGAAAAAGTAAAACACAGAGATGACGTTTAAATCATCACAAGCAAATTTTGAGTAAAGTAATAAGCAATTTTATGAAATGAAGAACATTTCTCCATGTACCTTGTATTAATGTGTAACTATCTATTGATAAAACTTAGTTTTCTAAATATTATATATTATACAAACGATCACAAGGCTGCAGAATTGACAATCTCTTTACGAGTGTGTTTTTAAATAATAGTAATTATGTATTTAAATATTCTGTGATTAATACTTACGATAATTATCATAAAAATACTCAAAACTAGAAGCTTCGGTTTTTTTTATGCAGAGCGATGTTGATAATATAAAACTTGAGGATTTTGTGTAGAGCTCAATATTATCAAAATATAACATAAAACAATTTTTTTATCGATTCAAGAAAAAAATAAATGCCTCCAATCCAATCAGGCTTTCTGTTTCCACAAAGGAAGATTCTGTCTGAATAAAATTAGATGCGGACGTGTTATTATTAGGTGTGGAAATATAATGCATACGTGACATGTTAAGCTGTCTCCATTTTGCAAGATCGTAGAAGTATAAACCACATAGCATATTGTAGAATATTGCGCCCTGAGGGAGGTTCAGTCATTCACCAAGCTATCCTGGAAGCTCTTTCGAAGTTTCAGACTCTGCCAAAGCTTCTATGTATGTCATATTACAATAGCTTCAAAGTATAGTTACTTCACTAAAATTATAATCAATGGAATTGTTAAAAGAAGCAAATTTTGTAAAAGTGACGAATTTGAAAGTAATATTGTGGAAATTCATTTTCAACACAAAATTGATAATTTTATTATTTCTCTCGTTATGCTGTTCTACATTGATATTTTTCACTTTTCTGCAAATCTTTATTTAACTAACTGTATCGTTAATACATATGTGGTACGTGTTGATTAGCAAAACTTAAAATACAATAAACATTAAAATTAAGATTTTTAAAATGTGAGACGAGCGTGTTCATCACTATTCAAGAATGACGAGTTTCACCGTCGGACGAAAATTTATTAATCTATCACTGAAAACATTATTTACCAACAATATCCTGGTATGAAAACTTTCCTCGATTGATCCTGCACTATTAATTTTTATAACCTTTATTATTTGCACGGTTAAGCAATTTCATATAACTTCTAATATTCTGTATAAATACAATCAATATTAGTTATACAAATAAAATTATGGTATAATATGAACCGTCTAACGTAGCGGTGCGCAAACTGGGGTACGCGATGCGGTTTTGGTGGGACCGCGAAAATTATTTTATTAATAACCCATTTGTATTCTCCATCAGTGATCTATCTTCGGATGATAATTTATTTCAAGAACACTTTATTGATTTAATAAACGATGGGGATGCAAAACACGTTTTCCGTGAAAAGTGTTGTAGTGATTTTTGGATTACAATGATACAGTCCTAACCTGATATTTCAAAAATGGCTTTAAGAGTGCTGATTCCCACCTACAAATGTGAGCCAGCTTTTTCCACACTACCTACTCTCATGAAAAATCATGAGGGTGACACCGGCCAAAAAAAAGCTAAACATAAAAGAATTGGTTCAGTAAAAACAGATGCATCTATTTCATTAAAATTTTAACTTCAAAAAAATTATAATATTTTCTGAATAAATACTTGATTGTTAATTTTTTTTTATTTCTATGTATTTGGAACCCTTGTGCAAATTATTTGGCACACCCTATATTTATAAAATAATATTTATTTTTGATTTGTAATGAAAGTCCGTGAGCCATCGAACATTTTTTAAAGGGACCGCAAGGCAAGAATTTTTAAAAAGTTTGCGCACCGCTGGTCTAACGATACTTACGAAAAAGATGGCATAGCACAATAAGTGGATATAAAAATATGTTATATTTTAATTTAATATTGAAAATAATTTTATGTATATAGTTTCACAAATACCGCTGATTTCTCAATGAAAATTTAATATCAAAAACTTCTTTGACTAGTGTGAGAAAATTTATATATATATTCCCATAATAATACCCTTTATCAGAAACGCAAAACATAAAATATAAATAACAAGCGGTTTTGAAACCGCGTTAGGGAATTAGGACCCGAGAGAATAACAGTCGGGTGGTTAATGGTGGCTTATTCTGGCTATGATATGTTTATATTGACGCTTTGCCTCTGGGAACAGTTTTACCAAAATTTATTGTATGTATTATATAAAACTATAATAAGTGAAATCTGTTTCATTTTTGTTATTTTCAGATTTGATTAAGTTCCAGAATAATATTAATTGAATTGGCGTGTAATTTTTAGATCTTCTTCTTCTTTGACCATATTCGCTTCCTATGTGGAGCATATGGCCGCCACGCGGCATCTCCATGTTTCCCTGTCTCCCGTCAATTGCTTTGCTTCCTCCCATGACATGCCAGCATCCCTCAGTTCCGCCGAATACATCCTATGGATAGTTCCCGACGGACGTCCGGGGCGCCGGAATCTCACCGATCGGAAGAAGAAGCAGGCAGAATTAAGGCTTTCCGGAGGCATCCGCAGCACGTGACCTAGCCAGTTCCAATGTCTCTCCATAACCACTGACGTGACGGGGCGCTGTTTTGTACGTTCCCTTATCTCCGAATTCCTCACAAAATCAAACCACTTCACCCCCACTATCTGACGCAAGCATCAGTCTTCGTCAGGTACTATGATTCGCAACCGTAAAGCAGTACCGGCAGAATGCAAGCGTTGAATAAGTGGCATTTGGTTTTAACCGAGTACAGCTGTGTGTCCCAGACAGTCCGCATTGAGTAGAATGTTGAATTTTTAGAACACTATTGTAATAAAGTGAAAAAATATTATTTTTAAAAATAAAAATACACTAAATCCTCTTTTACACAGGGTATAGGTTTCATGTAAAACAGCCGTGCAAAAAAACGAGTAAAAAATGAAGTGAATATACATAAATATATGAATGATAGATTTCATTACATTTGACCGTGTTTTTTCAAAATCGTGTAAAAACAACCGCGCAAAAAAAGGATTATGTGTAAATGTTTAATTTTTTTTTTATTATTTTTAAATATTTGGATATACATGTTTTATTTATGTATATCTTATTCAAAAGTTAAGGTGATTTTTTTTCTTATTTATTTTATTTTAAACTAATTCTTTAAAATTTGATCTTTATATTATTAAGCCGCACAATTGAATCAAAATTTTCGTCAGTAAGCCTATTTCTATGAAACTATTTATTCTCCTTGCGGAAACTAAAAAGCTTGCTCACATTCAATAAATTCAATGATTTACGTGAAAAAAATATGTATTCTATTTTAATTTTGAGAAAAAACATTCGAGGGCCGCAACAAAATTTAAAACGGGCATTACTAGTTTACATTATCGTTTTATACTAGTGCCGAGCTTATAATAATATTCTCTTTTATAACATCTAGATACACATTATCATTTTTCTACGGCCTTGTATTATTCCAAACAAAAAATATTTGAACACACAAGTTGAAGGCAGGTCAGGGTAAATAAGTTTGGGCTTCGATTCCCAAGCCAATCTCAAACACGGACAATTTAAAGTTAGAGGAAAATTGTTTTACATATATTATAACAAAGTTATATACCAAATTCCAATCTGATACATACAGGACATCCCATATTTGTGAAATTTGAAATACGTATTTATGACAAGCAAATGTATATACGTATGTATATATAAACAAGAATACATGTAACATTTCTTACTTTTTTTCTCAGTAGATTCGGTAGTAACGTTGTAAGAGTTTATTTTTAATCACCAAACATAACTTCGCAAGGTTTAAGATTTTTTTTATAAAATTATTATATTTCTTAAGTTATCGTTATTTTATTAAATATCGGGGTTTTCTCCTTTTCTACTAGATACAGGGAGAGGATCAGATACAAAAATTCATAGTATGTACTAATTACAAAACATTAGGTATGGTAAATTCTACTGGAAATAAATTCAACCAGTCCATTGGAAAAGACTAAACCCCTCATTAATTTAAAAAAATATTTCTCATAAAATAAAATCGATTTTAAGTTTATTCGTAAATCTTGCGATGTTTTGTCTGATGATGATTCTTAAAAAACCGAAACATGTGTCACATTTTGTAACACAAGAAATGGAATAACAAAGTTTTTAAATTTAATTTTAGACTTACTTATTTTCGATGGGCTTTGCATTCACTTATTAAAAATTTATATTTAACATTAATGACACTATGAAATGAAAATTTATAACTTAGACGTAGATTTTTACAATACAATAAGTCTTGAGATTTTACATTGTATTTGCTAAATAAACACGTATGACTTATTATAAAAATAGCAAAAAAAAATAAAGCAATACAGCATACATAGAAAATATTTTTTTATTTATTTAAAAGCAATTAGATATCTCCATGAATGTCTATAGAATTGATACAAAGTAATTTTTTTTTTTCAAACGAATATTTTTTTAAATAAAATGGTGATTTCTTTGCGATAAAACTATTCAATCACTTTTTCAGTTATATTTGTAAAAAAATGTATTCATGGTTAGCAATAGGCTTACGCAATGAATGGAGTAAAAATCGAATCGATATTTTTTTTAATATAAGACAAATGCAAATACCTCACATCAAAGGATATTTTTTTCTTTTATGTTGAATCAAAAGGCGTTTCACTGTAACGCAAAAAAATATCGTGGAAAAATCAATCTAACAGAAAATGCTGAACCAAAATAGAGAGCCATTGTTTCAAACTAACGAATGCCCTATAGCTGCCGATGTGGCATTTTCTAGGGCACGGCTATATACCTACTCTTATACTGCTGTATTGATTTGTAGTGCAATTATTGTATAAAGGAAAATATATAGATTTTGATAACATAGCCATGCGTGCTTCTAACGTCCTCAATAAGTGGCATCATTAATTCGTCATCAACTAGAATTCCTAAGATTATTTTTAATATGCACTTCATAAATAGTCCTATTTGTGGACAAATTATATTTTTTGGTCTTTTAATACAACTATTATCTCCTTTAAATCACAAATTCTTCATATAATGATAATGATATCGACTGTTGAAAATAAAAGGACATAACAACAGCTTTTTTAGATAAATGTATCTAACCTAAAACCGTTCTATCAAAAGGATGTAAGCTTCAAATGCCGAATTAGTATATAAATTTAGCTGTTAAGTTAAAAAAAATATAAGTTTGTATAAATTGAAACCAAGAAAAAAGTCTGAAGAAAAAGTTTTTCTGAAACAATTTCTTTAATCAATATTAGACTATGTGAATGAAACACCAGCTAAGAAGCCTCCGTGCACTTCAAGGTTGTGTATATTTCAAACTTTGCATATGGCCCGAAATCATCAAAACACGTTTTTTGTGCCTCCTGTAAAACTTGCTATGTGTGGCTTACGTCATTTTCCCTTTCCACATTCGATATGATTAAGCGTGGTAAGCCTTTTTGACGGTTAAATTCTTCTTCGTTCTTCTTCCTGCATTCACGTATGTACACAATTTATGGTACGATCATAAAATCATATATTTTTAATCCATCATATTGGTATTAACTGATCCGTTTATAAATAAAAATAAACGAATATTTTCATCGATTTAAAAGGCTGCCTTGAACACCTATGTACATGTTTAACTCATCGTCTATTTGACTCGGAAGCATAATGAGTGCAGTGCACGCAGAAGTCAGTTATGATTAACAATTTGAACAGGGAATAAGATAAAGCAGATTTTTATCACACTGGATTGGTTAAATTAAAGCTGCGATCAAATATTTAGATTTTTTTGGTATTACGTTGATATTCTAAGAGCAAATGAAAAACAATCATCTAATTGGAGTATTGGACTATTCCAAAGGGTGGCGAAAAGAGTCCAAAATATTTATTCACTCTTTAAAACGTGTCTTTATTACTATATGAAATAAAGGATGGGGATGCCCGAAGATACTTTTTTCTTCAAAGGGAGGCGCAGTAACATAAAGGTTGGAAACCACTGATCTAATCACAAAGCCCATAGTTATCATCATAAAAACGAGGCTTCGGCTACTAAAAAATCCGATTAAGAAGTATACTGTTGATTAATTATGGTAGGCAATAAAGTATTTAATTAAATTATATTACAAATTACAGTGTAACCGTGTAATTGCAAAAATTTACGGTTGAACATTTTGAAAATTAAGGATACCTGGATTTATAATAATTGCAAAACGAACCATTTAAATGTTGAAGAAAGACTCCTTCACTATCTACGATAACAAAGAAAATCCAGTTCATTGCGTGGTCAAGAATGTGACACAAATGTGATATCCAATCATGTCTCATAATTCAACTTATTCGTCAACGTAGAAAACTCAATTTGAGAAGACTCGTTCAGTAATCATAATAATGGAGAGGTCTTGTCAAGGAGTTGGCAATAAAGAAAGCTTTTTCCCACCATAAAATGTTACCCTGAATAATGATGCAACTGTTTTTTTGTGGAAATTGAACAAAAACATGACCACTATAACTTATTTTTATGACAGTGTGGCAAATTTAACGGCAGTGCGAATAGCTTGTGTCAGATATTCCGGAACAATCGGTACCCACTTGACTATGTATGCGTGAGGAAACATACATACACAAAGACATTTCCCCTGGCTATATAATTATTTATGTTAGCTTATGGTAAGTGACCAAGCTTTCGTTTACTTTTAGATGTTTTTTTTACGCAGACTTGCCACTTATCTTTGCTTTGTAACTGATGCCCGAAGGTAATATAAAACAATCAAATACCACCAAACATAAGAAGCGTGAAATAAGTGCAAAAGAAAGCGTATTATTTATAGAAAAAAACATAAATCTTATTAACTCCTTTTTTTAAGGATATTTACAAAATAATTGCATTTTAAAACGACGATAAGCCAACCGCAACGTAACTTCGTTACATCGCTCACAAAATACGTTACATTTATGATATAGTCCAAATCCTATATTTTAACTTAAGTCATAAAAAAACTTAAACTAAATTTCACGAATATTAAAAATCATAAATCACAGACAACTTATTTCCTTCAATAACACTTTAATCTAAAGTCTTCAAGGATCACTGCTAACTTTTAAAAAGCATTTGGCTCTTATCTTATTTAAAATTTTCTTTTCGAATATTATTTCTTACTAACATTTTAGCACAGTAATAAAGCTTATTTTTAAAACATTAGACAACAATAACTAACTATTTTAAAACCAAAGTTAATTTTGCGAATACACATTTATATAGAAAATGATCTCAATTGAATTGTTTTCTGGCTGCACGAAACTGGCCCAGATTAGTAAAAAAAATAAGAGAACATAATATTATGTACTGACAAAAACCGAATTTCGAAAAAACTTGCTAACTTAGTGTTTACATTTTTTATTCAGTTTTTTGTGCAGTAATAATTAATGTCAAAAAAAATACATTATATTTTCAATAATTTTCAATAAATTTCAAATACATTATATCAAAAATATTTCAAAATATGCCATTTTTAACGCATTCATTGATGTCTACTGAATAAAGTAGATAATATTTCATCTTGTTTTAATTCTAAGAAAGTATTAAGTCAAAATATTAAGTTTTTAATTCAATAATAGATCAACAATACACATCAATTCTAATATTTTTAACCGGGCTACTAATCTATGTTGAAAAGACTTTCGCTTAAAAACCACCAAGCCCTTACTGAAACTATCCTTGAGCGTTATAAAATACCATAATCTCTGTAAAGGTGAGTTCTACTGTATATTAATCTTTCTAACCTATCACTAAAAATATATCCGTTTTATGTATCTAGTTGACCCAACTCTGGAAGAAGACCTTTGTCATATTGCCACCAAATTCGCTAAACTAAACTATCTTTACCTAGCTACCACATATGATTTTTCATTATGTTATATTTACACAATGATCTTTATATTATATAAAATCCAGGTACAGCAAAATGTATATTAACTTTGGTAAATATGCTTTACAACACGCTACTCTTTCTCTCACTAAAAATTTACAAAGTCTCGAAAAAAAATACAATTCTCGGGAAGCGTAATTGCGAATACGGTAATAACAAAAAAAACCCAACACTGGAAACACGGAAACCGATAATTCATGCGAATTTCAAAATATTTGTACGAAAATTCGTAAATACATACGTTACATTTTATAAGTTATGTTGACTTTTCCATACTGATACAACTTTCGCAATGAAAAAAAAATACAACTAAATTTCCTACATTGCACTGTTATTAGCGGTATTTAGCTATTTTCCAGGTAGAAAAAGAGTAGAATGGTGAAAAGTATATTTGCTGTAACTTTTATCAAGTGTTACAATTGTAATAATTTATGAAAATTTAAGCTGAAACAAACAGGTCACCGCGGTATGTACACATTTTCCGTGCGGGGCGATCGAGTGCTGGGAAATTGCTGGGAGAAAAACCAATAAAACTGACATAAATAAAACGTACCTACATGTGGCCCAAATGAAAAACTTCATTCGATGCGGTCCCTCCTATCGAAGAAGAGTACACGGCGCACCGACGGCCATAACTCTCTGTTATGTTCTATAGTCCGAGGCTATAATACCACCCTCAGTTCGTTATTTGTATGTACACGGTATACCGTGACAAAAAAGTGTGAATTCTCAACATGTAATAAAAACAACGTACATAAGCCGTTTTTGTTCGCGCTCCTACATTGCGACGACATTATCAACCACTTGTTTTTTACGCTCACAACACTCGTAACTTATTTATTTGTACAATATTTAACGACACTTTATTTGTTGGAGCGTGAATATTACGAAAGAAATATTGAAAAAAAAGCGGGAACTTCTTCAGTGAGAAATAAAGTTATTTTTTATATTAAAACTTCTAGCGGTTAGAAATAATCGCACGTCACAACTTTATTATGAATGAAAGTTATTCTTCACAGGTTACTTACTTGTTTTATATGTAGGATGTATTGCCTTAACGTGGCGTAATTTTAAATACCCATGATGTACCTATAATCCTTAAAGAAAATATTAGGCTTACTCGCTCCTGTTGGAAAATACATTTTCCATGAAATCTGTTCAGAAAATAATACTATTTAAAATATGAATTTATAAAACACTTATAATATGAGATGAAATGAAATCCAGTGCTCATTTCTTTGTGTGTACAACTCGTAGCGCATGGGCTGCATGCGGCCCAAAACGGAATTTAATATGACCCAAAAAATCATCAATACTCAAAAGTTATTTCCCAATTCGTCATGTGTAGATTTACTACCCGACGTTTAAAGTACTTTAAAACACATGTTTTCTCCGAGAAAAAGGTTATGTTTCTTAATTTATTACTGAGCGATTACTTTATAGAAAAAACTACAAAATAAGTAAAATTAGACACAGTTTTCTTACTTTAAACAAATAATTATTACTAGTCATTTAGAATCAAAAATAATCAAATAGTCTTGTGTTTTCTTTCTTTAATATAATAATAGTAAAAATGTATGTAAACATAGGACCTTTTATATTTTATATTGATTTTTCGTATAAATTATTTAATGTGTGGCTTAAAACGATTACGTTTCGATCAGTGTGACCCGATAAAGTCAACAGGCCATTTGTTATTTTAGTAGAGCTTTTAAAATTATTTGCTTAAAACTAAAATAACATGTATTTGGTTTGCAATATTGATAAACTCTTACAATAATCACTTTTTTCTATATCCGCTTAGTATCGCAACGATTGTAATAAAATCAATTTTAAAAATTGATATTTCATTAATAATACCAAGATTATTTTTGTGTGTGATTGGCATCTAGAGTTGCAACTATTTTATTAAATTATGAATGAGATATTATGTAACATTTATTTATTATTAAAATTTATTAAATATGCATTTAAAGTTTATGATAAATTTATCCAATATGTGATAAATGACAATAATTAGAAGAAATAAAAAAAAACTTTCCATCCATGTCATTCACCAATTGCGCTCATCTGGTGAGTATTTTTAGGTTCTCTCCCTATTTGACTACCTAAGCGAGCTTATTGTTTTATGTCTTGTCAGTCAGTAATAATATGAAATATACAAAAGATTAGTATAAAAGTATTTATTTTTATAGTTAAGTGATAATAAATGTTTGATTTTGCCTTAGGTATTCATTACTTAAGATAATATTTAAATACTATACCGTTTTGTCCTGGCGATAGTAGCAAACAAATTACCGACGACATTTCCGGCTTATCGTAATCTCAAAGCTTTCCACAAATCAGCGGGTAGAAGACAAGTGTCCTAAAATCCACTGCTTTGGCGACACTTTAACGACCTGGAACTTAGAGTAACGATAAAAAAGCGGAGAAAATGCAAAACTGAAAGCTCATTGCAGATTTATTTTATTTGGGTTTTCAAGTCTCGACCAAATTTAGTATTTTTATTGTAAATCCTTTCTCTCTCCACAGCGAGAAAGCTTTCAAAATAAAATATCTCCTCACTTTCGAAGATTATACACTGCCTTCATTAAAAGTTTTAAAGAAATAAGCTCAAAGTTTTCCATTTAACGTTTGTCAGGTTGTTATACATCATTTTTCTTTATTATCAATTTATTTTACTTTGCAGAGAGCTTAAGATGAAGCCAATAAACTTTAATAATTATTGTGAGCGATATTAAATTATAAATGAATTTTAAACTAAAGTTTTACTTTTTTCAATTAATATAAAAATTAACGAAGACTTAAACCATTTAGTGATTTACACAAATGTAATGGAAACCTGGGTTTTCAAAATTTGTGTAACTTTGTATGTTTCTCGTGCTTTATTTTTTACTCAGGGATAGATCTAATTTGTAAAGCTTTGTGAAAACCGAAATATTATATTTAAGCTTTTCTTTCAAAAGAGTTTCAAGTTCTATCTCGACTCGTAGTAACAGTGATAATTACGCTCGTTTCTAATGAGTATTTCACAGGTAATAGTGCTTGAAAATAGGTCATACATATTTCTTTTCAAATACGTTTTTGGTTTCAAGTTTTTTGTACATAAGAATAGTAGTATATTTTTGAATCTTCATCAGTCAGAGGTTGGGATTACTTTTCACATCCTCTCAATATTTTTCATAATTTTCAATTTTATGTTGATTTATGATGATTATTAACATTTGTATTTCATGCTCACGGAGGCTTTCGAGTATACATTATGAGAGTGATCTGTATCATTTTTGTTCTATAAGCAATTTTTAAATTTGATTTTTATTTGTTTGAAATATTATAAAAAATAAAAGTTCATAAAATCAACCTTTTTAAACAATATTTTCAACAACAAAATTGATACCTTTCTGGTTCTTACGTGTTTTTCTTCTATTTAAGGAATTGATAAGAGCCAAGCGAATACAAGCCTCTTCGCCTTTTAAAATCTTTTATTTTTGGCTTGTTGTGGTCATAACTTTATTTACAACCGATTTTCCAAAACTTTTAATGAATACGTTTATATACATTGAACTATTCTTATTACATTAAACAATAAAAAATCTTTTGTTTTAATCCCATTAGATCACGACCGGTTTCACTAGTTCCGAGAAATATAAAATGATAAAAAATATACAAAAATACAGGTTATTTATACAAAACTAAGTATGACTACATCATTTTTCGCTTGCTGTGGCCCAGTTGGTTAGAGCTTGCTCTACCAATCACGCAGATCTGGGTTCGATTCCCGGTAAGATCACAGTGAATTTGAGAATTAATCGATTCAAATTTGTGATTAAAGACTGGGTTTTTGTGATGTCAATTCACATTATTACCTCTCCTTCCATTATTCTGATCCTTTAATAACTGGGTGTAGCAATAGTGATTAGTTAACCACTAGTCCTACTCTAGCCTTGTAACTCTTTCCCAACTACTCACTTTAAAAAAAGTGAGGTTGGGCGACTGAGTAACAAACAGTTCTCGTAGAAAAACTTATGTTGAGATGCCATATGTTCCACATTGGGAGCGGACATGGATAAAAAAAATATGACAAATAAATGTGAAATTAGTAAAAAAAAATATGTTTTAACATCTTAAAGCTATGTATACTGTGAATAAATAAATATTCAAATGCTAGATGCCAGACTACCAGGATTTTTTTACAAATTTTATGGAGGATTTTATACTCAATAAAGCTGTCCAGGTGAGTTGTTGTGAAGTTTCCTTTATTTTCTTTCTTAACAAGCAGGATCTGCTTCAAATGGAACTCCTATCTAAGAGTAAAAGGAAGAAAACTTACGTAAGAGGTGGGGTGGGGTCGAGGGAGGTGCCGTATGGATGCCCTGAAATAAAATACCGACATTTTGAAATTTAAAGTAATAAAACCATATCATAGTCAGCAGGCGAGTGTGTATCTGTGTATATTTAAGTAACTGTGGCTTACACATACTTTGAGGCTAAAGCAATAACGTATGCGAGTACTTACAATCTTTTTTCTAAAATATGCAGTCTTACCTATTTTAGTCCAAAATATGTGTTAGGGCTTATTATTAAAATTATGTATTATATTGTAGAAATATACATTTATTTTGTTAAATTAACAAAACATTTATCAATGTGATACGTGTATATTAATTTATTCGAAGACATTCAACATCTTCTTCGCGATCATCGTCATATCTATCCAGAATCTGAATTTCGACTTGAATTTTCTGCAAATTCATTTATTGATGAATCATTGGCCCAAATCTCTCATTTTTTGCATTAAATATATCTTTAAATGATTATTTATTGTGTAAGTATCACACTCGTATTGCATTGGAAACATAAATTTCAGTTAATTTATATCATGAATTCTTCAACCATTTTACGAATCTTGTACACTTAGACTTCACAAAACTTCTACGTTTGTTTCTCTTTATTCTGTTTTAAATGTATTCATTGATTTATATGAGCAGATAATCTTTGAATAGGTGTTTATTGCAATACCAATTGTCTGAAGATAAGCAGTCATTCCTGCAGGAATCATTATTTGATCAATCATCCTTTAAGTAAGATTTTTGAATGTTTTTAGCGCGGTGAGTACTGGCTGAATCTCAAATTAGCAAACCTTTTGACGACCTCACAAAAGATATGGCAGTATAAAATCGACTCACTTTCTTATAACTGCTTGTGTGGACCAAGTTTTTTCAATTTCAAGTACATAATTTCCGAAAATACTCTCAATTTTTCCTTTTGCAATAAGAGGTGGAGTTGTATTGCCATATATAAAAATTGTCAAAAGACAGGTAATACTTGCACTTTTGTAACCAGTGGAAGGAATTTAGATTGACAAGAAACTAACGTGATCAATCGCTGTTTGAATATACTAACTCTAATTTTATTATTTCTTTTTAAAAAAAAACCTCAACACGTTAGCGTTTCAGAATAGTTTATTTTAAAATTAAAATTTATTTAAACGAATACGTATTTATTTATTATATATTTAAATAATTTTCAAAAAAAAACCAGTTGCCTTTTCAACAAGCGGGATGAGTAGGGTTGCTTATGGTGAAAATAAATATTGTGTTTGTAAAACATATTTACAGAAATTATAAAAAAATGTACAGCTTTTGCCTTCATTTAAATTTAAAAAATCATCACTTGCATTGGAAAAAATGATATTTTTGCTCATGGTTATGCAAATGCAATTAATTAGACAACCTGTAGAAAGATAATAATATTCCTGAAAATAAATGAAGAAGAATAAAATAAGTTTACAAAATACGGAGTTGTGTTTATACTTCCGAAATGTTTTAAAAATTCATAAGTGAAAAGAGAATTTGGTGAAGGCTCCGTAGTATATTCAGTTGCGGCAGCATCAACCTGATTACATATCGCTGCGGTCTCAATAAATTGCTGGCAGCCGCCAAATTGAAATTTAGAATGAAAAAAACTTCACAAGTTTCGTAATTTGGACCATTCTTTGCACATGGCTCCGACCGATGTAAACTTAGAGGTAAAAAGAAAATGGGACAAAGTGTAATAAAATATAACATCGCGCCCAAACCTGAATTCAAACTTAAAAACATTTCGCTGAAAAAACAAGATGATTAGAGAAAACGTTTCATTGTTTTATTTTCAGTGTTTTGTAAGGTTAGCCCTCGGGGATAATCTTAAAACTTTGTCTCAATTTGCATAAACCTTTTTATCCTAATAAAATGCTTTAATAATTAAGTGTTTTAGTATTCTCTCTCCAATTTCTGAAATGTATTTTAGGTTTACGACATGTCTCCAGAGGTTAAATGTGTATTATTTCAATTTTAATAGAGATCTTTACTCGTTTTTAAAGAGCACGTAAAATCAGTTACCTTAACGAGTAATTTTACATGTAATTTTGTATTTATTTCACAACACAGAAAAAATGTATGGATTTATCAATGAAATGGTAGAGAGGTAGATTTTTAAAGAGAAAACCACTTTATTCATTTTTGTTGTGGGATGTGGACACGGCGAAAGGAATCAATGATTTCACTTCACCAATGTCTTGAAAATATATAAAGGTAATCGAAATAGATATAACTTATAATACTATGCATGGAAGGCAGAATAGTTTAAACATAATTTAACTTGTTCAAGACTTATAAGAGACTAGCTGTTTATTACTTGACTTCACTCGAAATAATTCAAGCTCATTCTTTTTTCATACGGTTATTATAATACTTGGATTTGTACAATATCTGTAGTCCCTGGTTAATCGATAAACTTCAAAGCAATATGGAAATTTTCTAGACGCGAGATATTCATAAAATATTCCAACATGCACTGTTTATTGTACTGCAAACGCATTTGCTTTCGAATGTTCACAAAATGAGATCACTACTGCAAAGACTAATCGAATATTCAATAGTTTATTTGGATGTGCAGTTTCTTTTTATGTATGCTCAATTTATTTTCATTGTTAGGTCATGTTACGTCACATTCAATCCCATCGCTGGTAGGAGGTTTTTGACGCTTGTTGGACATTTACAGTTGTAAGTAACAACAAAGTTTCCGGAGTGCACAGTGTAGATACTGACTGCCGGGAACGTCGTAAATGTACCTGATTATTTTTTAAGAAATCGTGGACATGAATTGTTTGTTCTCCTTATGTGTAGAACCAACCTGCCAATGGGGGTGGCACTGGGGAGAGCTTTAACGGTGTTCAACAATATTGCTTTGGATGTTGACATGTCCCACGTAGACGTGAGCGAGTTCCGACGAATACTATTTTTTATAATAAAAATAATAAAACATTTTTAGTACTTTTTCCACATAAAATTTATTAGATCAGGACCGGTTTCGCTCATCGCGAGCATTATCAACTGATAAGAAAAATACAAAAACAGTGATATTTATACAAATTTAAATTGAAATAAAAAGGTGTAAGCAACTATTAACAATTTAAAGGATTAGCAAATTACATTATAATTACACAAAATTAAAATGCTTAACACCCATAACAATTAAAAACTCATTATCAAAGAATAATAAATCTAAGTGGCAAACGATATCAATTATAAACACAATTAAAATTTGGGAAATTTTTACACAAAGTGAAACACTACATTACTAAAGTAAATATCCTAATGATGATTTGGTGTTTTTCCCGTTTCCAAGCAATGATGTACTTCAACAAAATCGGCAGTAATGAAGATTCTGAAAAAGACATTTTTAAAAACCATATCAATTCTTACAAAAGGAATAAATTTTGAAAAACATATAAATAATATAGAAGAGCAGTTAACATAGGTTAGAATTAGATTAATGAAACGGATATAATAAAGGTGATGATGCAAATATAACCTGTTCGTTTAATAAATTAGAGTTAGGTAAAAATTTTTGTCTATTTATTTCTAAGATCTCTTGTTTATCAAGTTTTAACGATTTATTGTTGACATGCAGGATTCTAAAGTTTTTAGAGATATCAAATGTATGCTTATTTATATTTAACCATTTGTTCCTAAATAAGCATACATTTGATATCTCTAAAAACTTTAGAATCCTGCATGTCAACAATAAATCGTTAAAACTTGATAAACAAGAGATCTTAGAAATAAATAGACAAAAATTTTTACCTAACTCTAATTTATTAAACGAACAGGTTATATTTGCATCATCACCTTTATTATATCCGTTTCATTAATCTAATTCTAACCTATGTTAACTGCTCTTCTATATTATTTATATGTTTTTCAAAATTTATTCCTTTTGTAAGAATTGATATGGTTTTTAAAAATGTCTTTTTCAGAATCTTCATTACTGCCGATTTTGTTGAAGTACATCATTGCTTGGAAACGGGAAAAACACCAAATCATCATTAGGATATTTACTTTAGTAATGTAGTGTTTCACTTTGTGTAAAAATTTCCCAAATTTTAATTGTGTTTATAATTGATATCGTTTGCCACTTAGATTTATTATTCTTTGATAATGAGTTTTTAATTGTTATGGGTGTTAAGCATTTTAATTTTGTGTAATTATAATGTAATTTGCTAATCCTTTAAATTGTTAATAGTTGCTTACACCTTTTTATTTCAATTTAAATTTGTATAAATATCACTGTTTTTGTATTTTTCTTATCAGTTGATAATGCTCGCGATGAGCGAAACCGGTCCTGATCTAATAAATTTTATGTGGAAAAAGTACTAAAAATGTTTTATTATTTTTATTATAATGCCATTCCACCAAGTATTGACAGTGAACACCTTAAAAGTGACTATTTTTTATGTATTAGGGTAGAGTTCGTCGGAGCTTACTCAGTTGACTTCCTTGCTATTTTTTTTCTACTTCTAAATTGTACTATTTTTTTTTTCTTCATTGTAAAAGTTTTAAATTAATAATTTGTCAACCTTATACGATGTTAATTAAATAAATAAATAAATCCTATACCATCGTGCTAGTAATAAAATTGTATCATGCTTACATCTGAAACTGACTGAAAACCTTATATTATTTTTTAACATGTATACAATTTTGGGACATCGTAATACAATAATGTTTTCGCAAATATATCATTCTGGCAGAATTCAAAAAAACTGGTAACTTGGGAAAATGATCTTACAAATTTTTCTCAAACAGATCTTACAATTTTTTTTACAAATCTCATTTTTTGAAATATAGCGGCCTGCTTGGTAATCAAAAATTCCATCTTCACCATTTTTACTGGAATTATATACATATTTGTGAATGTATACAATCAAATTATCATAGTTGCAGCAATTTATGTCGATGTAAGGAACAAATATCTTTAGAAGCAGATGGTTGTTTGGGATTATCCACCGACATTGTCAGATTTCATTTTCAAAGTGACTGTTTGTTGATCGTCTTCTGCCTTCCTTAGTTGGTACAACGGATAACAATCTGCTGTAAATTGCGTTTGCTTGATGGATTGATCCGGATACACTTTGATGGATGTTCCATCTTTCGTGTACGGTGACAAACTATTGAAAGCTCCACAAGGGTTATGCACCGTATTTTTTATGACGATGTCAAAATACTTTTTTTCTATAAAAGTTTTCCGCAGAAAAAAAATGTATAATCAATTTGATTTCGTTTTAACGTGTTTTTTAGCCAAATCAAAATGATTCAATTGAAATCTGCGTTTCGGCAATTCAATATAGACGTGTATAATTTTTGACATTTATAAATTAATATTTGTGGTTGCTAAGCGACTTAAACACAGCTTGAGTAGCTATGACAACATTAAGTGATGCCAACCGTGTGGTATGATTTATTTCATTTACACAAGTTTAAATAAGAAGATTTTTTAATCGATTACCACTGTCAAGCAGACCAATTCAAATAATGAGCGTTATCGAGAGGTGGTTTTAAATTAGTCTCTTTATATTTTTTCAAAAAGTTTTATGGATGTAGTCAAGTAAGGAATAACATATATGTAGTTGCTCTGAGTGTAAATATCAAGGAAATCTATTTTGTTCCCACGTAAAATCCTTTAACCAAATATTAACGTAAGAATGTGCACGTCTGAGGATCCCATCCCTTGACCACACGACTGGGTAAGACGAACGCCCTAGCTCAGCTACAACGACCGACAGAACCGGAAGAATACATCCTGTTGTAATATGTATACTACAATAGTATATAGCACACGTCTTACTTAGGCCTTGTACGTACGTGAACACTCAAAAGTTTTCGAAGCAATTAGAAATCAAAGTACCTTATCCGCTTAGGAGTGCCGAAAAGGGATATGTTCTATAATGTATACATTTACCGTATCAACCCTATGGAAATGTATATCCGTATACACATTTCAAATACAATAAGATGTCGTTCTATTTCTCGATTTCCGGAAACGATATTGAATGATCAAACATATAAACAAAAGCGCTCTTCATCTTAATTAAGATATTTTTTTTTTTTTTTTTTTAAATTTATCTTTAAATTAAAAAAAAATATTTGACATTACAGCTTACGCCAATGCGTCAAATACTTTTAAGTTGAAAGATCATACGAGATATACTCGATGAGAATTTTTTATAAGTCACATGAGATAAACTCAAGGAGAATTGACTTCACAAACACCCATGTCTTAGATCTCAAATTAAAATTGAAAAAAATCCAATTTTGACATTGACCTTACCGGGAATCGAACCTAGACCCACCTGGTCGGTAAAGCAAGCTCTAACCAACTAGACCACAGCGGGCGACAAGATATAAGTATTTGAAATATTTTATGAGCGAGCCATCGGATTATCAATTAAATAAATGAATTGCTATTATTTGATATAATTTGATAGAAAAAAAAAGTTTATTTGTAATGTGTCCACAAGAATTATGCAATACAATTGACAGCTATTTTGGCACTACGAAATTGTCAATATATTTTACTATAGTGTGAATAATCCTTGTGTACCTAAATATATTTTCTGGTTTAAAAGGTAAGTGGGCGTAAACTAGGTCAAAAAAACATGGAAAAAATTGTAGCAAATTGATAGTGTCAGCCGAAAAAAAATACATTAAAATATCAACAATAAACACCTTTCAAAAGAGTGATTCTAATAGTCGTAACGTTTATTCATCAGTTTTTTTTTTTAAATAATTCTGACTAATTATTAATTAAAATTGGTTGTAAAGTTTTGTTCGTTTAGTTTTATTAAAATAAAACCAATAATATTTGTTTGCCTACGCACCGCATTTTAAATGAATAGGGTTTGTTATCAAAACGTAGTGGACAATTACATATTATTAATTATAGAAATATATTGACATTGTCATGTGTTGTCATGTGTTTTTCCTGGTAAAAAGCCTCAGTAGATTTTATGTTATCAAAAATCATTATTTACATCAAAGATAAAATTGTATGATTGATATAATTAAGCCAACTGGATACATCATTCATTTAATATAGCACGTATTTATACATGTTTATATTATGAATATCTATATTTTAACAATGTTAGGTCCAAATTTGAAATATGTGGACTCACAATGAAAGTTTTCTATGAGGACTTCGTGTTAATCATTTGCTTGACCGGAACATTAGTTATTATTTTATTTAATATATTTAATAATATAATATTTTTTCAACAGTTCAAATTATTAAGTTTAAAATTCTAGCGATGTTAGTAAACTGTTGAAATATATTTCTATTTTTATATGGAACAACAGATAGCAATGTCATTTATAAAATTTTAGTCGATACAATTGCTTAAATTTAAATTAAATAAAATTTAAAACAACAATTAGAAACAACATGACGATAATGTGAACATAAATAATTATACATTTAAGATCTTCGATGGATTCGGCGGTAACTTTGTGGAAGTTCATTTTTAATATAATATTAAATTCGAAAACATTGTTATTCCACTTGGTATGTTACAAAACGTAACACGTGTTTTGCCTCTTTGGGAAGCATTATCAGATTTAGCATCACAAAGTTTACGGATATACAAAAAAATGATTATAATTCTTAAGTTATAAATTAGAAACTAAAGTCGGGATTTATCTTTGTCTGCTGATCATTTAAGCTATAACTAATAAATTATTGTGTAGTTTAATATTTTTAACAAGGAAAACTTTTGAAAACTGCTCGTTATTTAGTCATTCAAACTCTTCTTTATTGGAGAGTAATTATAGAATGATGGGATATGACCAGTGATAAAATTGGTTATTCTCTATTGCTATGCTCGTATTGCAGGATCGGATAGCTGGGTGGCTACTGGCCATATATTATTAAGTCTCGTATTTAACCGGTCTCAATTTTAATACAGTTTCGGTCATATTTTTTATCACATTGGTCAGAATTTATATTAAATGGTCATAATATATCGGCCAGTGTACAGAGGGTAGAATAAATAATTAAATTAAATTTATGAAAAATAGTCTTAATTTAGATGAATTTTGAAAAAAACCTAACCCAACCTAACCAAATGGTTATAAAATCTGACCGTACAATATTTTTACTCTGACTGTTCATATTTTTATTCTTACCAAAAATTGATTTAAACTCTGACCATTTATTTTTGTCGTTATTATTAATACCACATGTATATATATGCCTCTAAACACAAATCTATAATTTACGAAATTTTCCGTATCTAACCCCCGGACACTGCAAAAGAAAAGGATTAACACATAAAGGCGTTGACTACTCACCTCGATTGAAAGGTTTGTAATTTTTTATACTGCTTAGTACCATATGGATAACGATTCACATTTGTTAGGTGCCTACTGCCATATAATAAGCCACTTTCTGTTAATAAAATTCGCCGGTGGTTTCGGAACGATAAAATACATTTAATTTAATATATTGCGAAGCACTTTATTTTCGAGACCGGATGCGGATACGTATCAATAAACCAATTTAAAAGTAACGTTTATTCCAATAAGGCTCCTCGCGGTTCTCGCTTAATTCGATTTGTGAAAGAATTTGCTTTGAGAGATGGATTTTTAAATAAGTACTGCGTATCTCTCTCTCTCTCTTGAATGTGAAGCGGCTCCTCGACTCCCCGGGTGCTCGTTTGCCGACTTGATATTGAAACATTTTCCATGATAACGAAACGTCCAATAAAATTTACCATCTGCCGTTTACGAATTCACATGGGTAACTTAAAATCTTCAAAGACTTAATCGCCTTTTGTCGGATTTTGATTTAAGCTTCGAAGATCATTTATATAATCGCTCTTGAATATTCTTACCTTTTACACGCAAATAAATTCATATTTACACTTTATCGAGGGAAGTTTATTGTTATAAGGTTTAAGTATGTCATCAAATTATTGAATTATACGATGGCAATACAGTATTAAGCAGTGCTTTTCTTTCCATGTAACGTGGTAGAACGGAGTTCCGGCACTTTTTTCTTTCAATGTTTAATGTTTCAAAACAAATAAAAAAAATACTTTTAAAACTGTTGATTTTTTTTCAGGAAACCATTATGTTTATTCCTATCTAAAGTTCCTTTTAAATTTAATGTTCAAAAATAACCCGGTTAATAGACTTACTCTGTGACCAGAACCAGAGGTCTAATGCTTCATATATAGTTTTGTTTTGCAAATCTTTTTATTTACAACACCTTATATATATATATATATATAGTCCTATAGCGCATTGGTCAACGTGGTTGGCTTTCGTGACGAATCTCACGGGTTCAAATCAGTACGAAGCAAAGTGAGAGCGGTTAGTTAACCGCTAGTACTATCTTAACCCTTTCCTCCTATCCTTACGTCCTCGTAAAAAAATCTTTGACACTAGAAACGGACACGGATTAGGAAAAAATATTGACAAGAAGTGAGTTTTCTCAAAAAAAGCACTGGAACTAAGGGAGTGGTTTCAGTGATTTTTTTCGGTCGCGGTGACATCTAGTTCGAATCTAAGTACGGATATTTATCCAGATTCTGTTTTTTTTCGATTTATGGATTTGTGTTCGAAGGCATGAATTTCTGTAATCTATTAATTCCCTTAAGTAGCGAGAATGATTCACTAAGTATCATATTAATCTTTATTTACTCTCTGTAACAAAAAGTTTTTGACTGATTGAATAATAATCAGTTCCTGCGGAAAACTTGTTGAGGAAGCACCAATGGGAGTAGGGTATCTGGATTTCGGGATTGAGAAAATGAAACATGAAAAAAAAGGTGTCGCACTGTTCATTTGGAGAAATCCGTAAATTGCTGGGATTCTAGATTCGAAAATTCTGGCAAGAGATAAAAAAAAGGTATCGCGCTGTTCGTTTTGAGAAAAATCCCAGGATTTCAAAATCGCCAACCAAATTTTTTTTCAATCCCGAATTCCAATTTATACACAATTTTTTGTTTAATGTTCAATTCCGTAGTCCCAGGATTAAAAAATTGTCAATCCCGAAATTCTGCGATTACAAAAAGGTCCGGGATTAGATACCCTGATTGGGAGTTTTTATACTATACATATATAAGAAGGGGAGAACATATTTGGTTTTTCAAGTATTATTATAAAATTAATAAAAATAGTTTGTATTTTTTTGTTATTTCACTTGAGTTTATGATTCTATATGCTATACAAGTTTCGCTTATTTCGAAATGTTCTTCAGTCTTACTTTATTAACATAATTCAACATGATAGCGAACTCTTGAAACGGTTTCAAAACGTTGGTTGATCACAAAAAATCATTCTAAAATAATAATCTTACAAATACAAACCATAGTAAATCAAAACCTATAAATTGTATGTAAGACTGGTAATCATTTCAGAAAAGCTTAACTCAGCAAAGCAAAAAACATTTCCCCCGTTGCGACGAAAACATTTTATTTAGATTCAACTGTTAGAATTAAATTGTTTACGTAAAAAAAGTTTAATTTATTTATTTAACATTGAAAATATGTAAATTGCGAACAGATTAAATTCTGAATTTAAATTAAAAAAAGCCCGCCTTCCGAGAATAAACTTTTCTATTTATTGAGTTTTCAATTTATGCAAATATATATGTATATTTAAAAAGTAACAACGCGATTATTTGTGTTTTAAATAGATTCAGTTTAAGATCTTAAAACAAACATTTTAGGTAAATATTATGTTCAAAAAATTTCGATAAAAGTAACTTTATACGATCCTATCTTAAGCTGAATTGATAAACGCATTGTATGCGATTAATTCAGTTTTTACTATTCCAAGATTTGAATTCATTTAAATCCTGCATAGGTGTTTCGTGTGAGATAAGAAAAAAGCTCGCATTACACATTTTATCATTTTTTTTAAGGCACAAATGTAAATCAATTATAGTGATAAATGTGCATGTTAAGTGTTATATCTACAACTAATATTATAAATGCCAGATAGCAGATCACCTATCAACATTCGCTCCTAATGTGTGTGCTGTACAGATATAATCATGAAATAAATTAACAAAATAGGTCGAATATATTATTTTGTTATTATTTCATTAGGATCTCAGAAAAATACAAGAAATGGAATTTGTAATAACAATATTTTAAAGAGTCGTCTTACAGATATAATTAAGAAAAAAATGCATGAATAAATTATATTGTTATTGTTTCATTAGCATCTCAGACAATAACAAGAAATTGAATATGTAATATCAGTGTTTTTAAGAGCCACCCCACTGAATTATAAGTTGTTTAGAAAGCCTTCATTGCTATTTAAATTTTTAAAAATATGAAATCTGTGTTGTATACATGTCGACTGTAGAAACGAAAAAGCACGTAACCCACAGTTTTTTCAACAGCTCTTTTTGATAATCACAATGTATACAACTTGATACACGTTCTATCAAAAGGACGTAAGCTGAAAATCCCAAATTAGTATCTAAATTAACATTTTAAGTTTGAAAAAAGAAGGGCTTGCTAAAATTGCAATTAAGAAAAAAGCTTAAAAAAGTTTTTTTATTATTTTTAAATATTCAATATCAAATATAGTCAATTAAAAACCAGTTTATTAGTTTCTATACACTTCAAGGTTGTCTATATTTCGTAATTTCCCTTTGGCCCAAAATCATCAAAAAACGTTTTTTGTGTGTCCTGTAAAATTTGTTCTGTGTGCGTTACATCTTTTTGCTTTTCAAGGTCGAATTATAGTTGCGTCTTTTTATTTAATATAGTTTCTGAACAAAGATAAAGAAAAACAAGAGATAAAATTAAGTTTATATTTTTGCGATAAAATTTAATACTATTAATTGACTTCGAATAACTTCAATCGCTGCTGAATATATGTACGTATGTATATGGCGATTCGGAATAATGATACGTATGCAAAATTATTAATGAGGATATTTTGATTTATGACGAGGTTCTCGCAAGCACAGGCTTCCCACAGTATAATACTACACTATCCACAATGAAAAGAGAAAGGTCAAGCCGGGCGGTATTGATGGATGGGTCACGCCGACGATGCGATCGAATGGCGCACTTTGTAGCGAAACGGTGATTATGCCAAGAGCTTTCGTACAACTACTCAAATCAGACCTTTCAACTTCTACCTACCTTTTCCATCACTGTGTATAATAATCTCGAACTATTCTTGTACTATACGCAACCCTGGAAAGTTTTAATTGTTTTCATTCTTACGTAATTGTTTTAGTAAATTTTGCTTTACGTAAGGGATTCATATTTATAAAGATTCTACGTTTCAACATAAACAGATTTAGTGTCTTTCAATTTCATTTATGTCTCTTTAGTTTATTCAAAACCATTTGAAATGGAATTGCGCAATAGCTAACTCAATTTAAAATTAAATTGCTCTAAAATTTACTAATACCTCTGTCACTTTTAAGGTGTTTACTGTCAATACTTGGTGGAATGGCATTATAATAAAAATATTAAAACATTTTTAGTACTTTTTCCACATTAAATTTATTGGATCAGGACCGGTTTCGCTCATGGTGAGCATTGTCAACTGATAAGAAAAACAAGGTAAGACAAACAATTGGTAGTCATACCTTGTTTTTCTTACTTAAATTTTGTATAAATATCACTGTTTCATTGTATTTCTTATCAATTGACAATGCTCACCATGAGCGAAACCGGTTCTGATCCAATAAATTTTATGTGGAAAAAGTACTAATTTTTTTTTATTATTTTTATTACAATACCTCTGTAGTTATATTTGCTAAATATTTTTTATTTTGAATACATAATCAGAAATAGTATAGTATAAGTAAAATATTATTGATTGAATTGGCATTTAATTGGTAGAACTCTGTTGTATTCAGTTCTATTTTTTTCGTAAAACTGGTTTATAGCTTTTTCGGCGTGCGTCATCATCACAACTATCTCAGGAAGTTCTAGAAATCCACCATTATCACGTGTACTTTTGCAATCTCTATTCGTGTAATGTCATTTCGCAAAATTGAATTGTCTGAATGCTGGACTCTTTCATTAATCTTGTTATTAACGACCCGGGTTTCGCCTTAAGGCATTTTCAGGTTTTTTCAAGTGCATGAATGTACTGTGAACTGACAAGCAGCAAACAGTTTGTAACTACAGATATATGTATCTAGTTTGCTTTGAAAAATTTTAGTGCCTCAAGATACCACCTATACAGTTTGTTGAAAAAATTGCTGCGCTCAGAACAAAAAAAAACATTTTAAAAATAGTGCCGTGATAGAGAAAATTTTAAAATACCTCAAAACTTATAGTTCTATAAATATTTAACGTAGCAAATGTTTTTTTTTTGTCATCCCATTTTATACAACGAATTAACGTTTGACTTCAAAATGTAACAACAATTCAGCAAAACCTTTGTTTGATAGTTTTATTGTTATTTTATAGTTATTATTTATACAAAACTTTTGATGGGCGAGTCCATGATCTTTTGAAGACCTTCTTCTTCCGTTCACTGTCGTAAATTTCGTTTTGTGTGTATGAGTAAATATATGAATCTTAGTTGGGTGTAGGAGTAAATATTTTGAATTATAAAGGCGCGAAAGCAATAAACGAAGTAGAAAATCATGTTTACTTAAAATCATTAAATGTTAAGCCATGTGCTGCGAACCGTTTTCATCAACTTTTCAATCTGCTCGATGGCTCAAAGCATTCCTGCAGAGCCATTGAATTTGAAATTTAAAAGTAATTCGGCTGAATCGCGAATGTATTGTGTTTTTGTACCCTCGAGAGAAGTAATTTTATTATGAAGTGTACTGGAAGAATAGCAAGGCGTTACTTTAGAATATTATTTTAAACTTAATCTTGAATATAAAATCATCTCTCGAATAGAATTCGGAGAGAAATATTGTAACACCGTACTTCTTGAAAAGAGTGACATCTGGTGAATGCGCTAAATAAATATACTAGCCGTGAAGTGAATTATCTTCTGCCAGGATTCGGGAAAACCTTATAATAAATACTGCGCGGAGTTCTTTAAATGTAAATTTAATTATCCTTAAATGGCGAGTTTTCCGCAGTTGTTAAGCAACTACTAACTGATTGAAATAAAAATAATGGTGGAGAATCTTTTTTGTATTTTATTGCAATCGTTTTATTGTACCTGCTGTATACTTTCCTGTAGAGAGAATAAAGAAATTAAATCGCTTGAAACTTTTTAATTGGGTACCTGCTTGTAATTTGCTACAAAATAATTATTATCTACGCGTAAGGTACCCAATTTTCTCTGCTAGTTTCTATAGTCAATTTGACACTTTTTCAGTGTATCAAAAAAGCAAATTTTAATATTTTCAAGCCCAAACTTTTACACATATTTTTGTATATTAAATAAACATGGAGAATATTTTCAATGGAGGTGGCGGTAACTTTGTGAAAGTTCATTTTTAATTATGTTTCTCAAAAAGGCGGAAAACGAAACACATTTTGTAACACAACAAGTGGAGTAACAAAGTTCATATGGTGAATATTGTTTACTATCATATAAAGTGGAAAGATGAATAAACTTTCAAATATAATAAATCACACTCCGGTATTTTTTATGCGGTAGATACGTTCCACAGAGAATCGCATACAAAAAATCCACATAAAAAAGCTTTGAACTACATGGAATATTGAGGGATAGGTTCCATTATTTTTGAAAACCGCATAACTTCAAATCAATGTGTTAGAATGTACCAAAAATCGCATTAAAAAAGTTTAACAAATTCATATACATACAAAAATAAAAATATGAATCTTAAAATAGCTTTATTAAATTTTATTTAGTACAACTTATCTTTACATAAATATGTATGATGGCAGGCAATATCAGAAGTATCATCACTAAACGAAAATAATCGGCATGGTTTATGAATTTGGTCCAGATCACTTTCAACACTGGAATAATTAACCAGTTAATTGCATCCAGATGCTGAAGCCAAGTTTTCCTTACAATTATAATTGTTATTAATTGTTATCAAGTTAACGCCTGAGGTAGTGGAGATACGAGCTGCCAGATTTCAAAACAATTCCGTTCACCCTTCACATACTCGCACGTTTGCGGCTACAACTTGCACTAATATCAATTTTACATTATTATTTTTATGCGGTTTTGCGCACCACATTCAAAAATCCGCGTAACAAAAGCCTTGAACCACATAGGAAATTGAGGGATAAGTTTCATTATTTTTGAAAACCGCATAAAAAGAGACTGGAGTGTAACACAATTATTTCTAAAAAAATGGACAGCAGAATGAGGATAAACGTCTACCATTAAATTCTTAGAATATTATTAACTATTTGTATTTAATGCGTGTCTATTTTTTAAATCTTTATATTAATTTTATAACATACCAGCTTAAAAAATTCTAGACTTATTTACGAGACAGCCCTATTAGCCGAACTTGGGTAAGTATCAAAATATTTGTAACCGTAAGCAAAAATTTGAACAAGGGGTTAAGAACGTATAATGATTTTAAGCCGAGATCATATTTACTAAGCATATTTTATACTGCGTATAGCCCTTTGTTGAAAATTTAGTAAGTTTAATAGCTTTTATTTTTTACAGACAAACTTTCATTTAAGCTATGTATTATTTTAATGATAGCTTAACGAATGTCGTACAAATAATCATAATAACGCTTTCAATTAATGACGTTTATATTTTCTAGTTAGGAATATATTTTTAAAGCAACTTTTTGTAATGCTATTATTTTTAAAAACAAGTACAATCACTTTTTAAAAAAATTACCTAAAATGAAAATCAAAACTGGATATCTCCCACATTAAACACTTAAATAATTTATTATTGGAATACCATTAATTATACACACACATTTTTAATCATTAATCATTGCCAATAACTTTCATATAAAAAGGAACGCTTAGCTTTTATTTCGGATAAATTGAATGATATAATTTTTCATAGTTGATTGTAGACGCGTCCAATTTTGATTGTTAGCTACTGATTTATGTACGATAAAAAATATACAAATATTTTTTTTATTCGAGCAAGAATTTTCATTTTGTTATCGTATGAAATTAGAGGAAAAAAATACACAAATGTATTCATGATTAGAATAAAAAATCCACAAAAATTTCCATCTGAACAAGACACGTGTGGCTTTGCGCTGTTATATAACAAAGAATGAAAGAATATAAGAAACAGCCATTACCTATCCAATGTTTATTAAGCACCAACAATAAAATGTATGAGAAAAATGTTCATGCGAAATTCTTCATCCACATAAATAATTTTGAGATAGTTGACTGCTTCTATCCGAAAAGGTTATGGAACTCAAAGAATATAATAAAGCTTATTTATTCACCTACATGGTAATTAATTGTAGATGTAAATTGTATTTGAATTGTGTTAGAAAAATTGAAGACACACGAAAATATTATATCGTCGGCCTAAAGACCTTAGAAAACAAAGTTTCACGAACGACAAATTTATAGGAGACAGCGAAAACTTCTTAACAAAATTTATGAATAAAATTTAAAATTACAAAATATTTACACTTCAATATAAAAAAAATCAACCGATCCTTTAAAAAATAACTGTCATAACAATCAATGTCAAGATTTTTTAAAAATATTGACGGCAATTTTCGTTAATGAATGAAGAACAGATTTTAAACATTTGGTGGTTGAAGTATGTCTTAAAAAGCTAAGAAGAAATTAATTACAAGGTATCAATATTATACATGGATATAAGACATACTCAGCTTATTAAGTGATTTTGCATTTACTTGGTAGAATTCCATTATCAGAGGGTAAAAATATCAAAGTATTTTAGTTCTACAGTTTTAATAACTTTTATGCGTTGATAGCTATTTCGGCTTTCGCCATCGTTAAACATTAATTAGGATAAAATTAAACTGATATTTATTATTAATTACATTACATTAAATTTATTAACTATGGCTTTAGTGTTTCGAAAAAATCCAGATTGCTTATCGTTCTTTGAAACACTAGAATAACATTTAATAAGTGTAGTATTGCAATTATAATTTGAATTAGGATGTTAGAGTGAATAACTTGATGCAATGTGTATCTCTTCAGAGCCAGTATATATAGCTGAGCAAAATATAAGTTTAAACATAGTTCTGACGATGGCGAAAGCCGAAATAGCTATCAACGCATAAAAAATATTAAAACTGTAGAACTAAAATACTTTGATATTTTTACCCTCTGATATTCAGCTTATTTCTATTTTGCCGATAACATCTAAGATCAAAAAATATTTACATAAAAAAACTATTTATAATAACTCACGTCAACTTTTAACGTCGGTATCCTCAAAAAATTAAAAAAAACAACCGACACCACTTTTGTTGATTAAAAATAGTTGAAAAACATGAGGGTGCAGCCACATTTTTTAAAATAATGCCAGAGAATACAACACTCTCAGTGAAAAAAGCAGCATAAATTAATTGTTGAAGGCGAGCTCTACGAAAGCTTCTATAGAGCGCATGTCTACTCGGAGCATCAAATCATTTCCCAGCAGAGCGAACACTCGCGTGTTTTCCTTTCGAGCTTCCTTTCAGTAAGGTTTCGCTCGCCGAGCAGGTCGGACGCGCGCTTTCCGAAAGCTCATTCCCTCCGAATTCTACGAGCGTATCGTCAACCGTGTTTATTCGCTTCTGAATACTGCGTGGCTCAGAAAAATAAACACACGAATCAAAACAAGTGCCGATCAACAAAATAAAAACATCAATCATTAAATAGTCACTCATTATTACAGTGATTTTTTAAATTGAGAAATTTTATTATAAAAACTGATATTATAGTAGAATATTAAAAAAAATACCTTGTGAACCTGGTCGAAAACCCCTGTGCATGCTATGCGACAGTATTATAAAAAATAAATATCGTCAATATAAACAGGAAATGTATTTTTAATATCGTTTTTACTGAATGCAACGCAATGTGAATGATTACGGCCGACGGTGCATTACTAATTCAAATACCAGAGAAATGCTGTTCGTTAAAATGTATGTATACAGTAATGTATAATATTTGTTACACCTTTATCATTTCCTTTTAATATGATTATTTTAAGAAAAGAACATCTATAGAATTATTCTTCAAACATGATGTTTTGTAATTAGTTTTAATGTATTTTTTATGTTGGTATTTTTCGGAGAAATGGATAAAAAGAAAAGTATTGATAATCTAGGTAAGATTTTAATTATTCATTTTTCTTCTTGCAGCATGTTATTTTTACATTTCTTGAATACATTATTTTACACTATTTTATTTATTGTATAAGAGTAAAGTATTAATAATATGGCATAAATTGTGTCTAGAAATATATTATACTATATATTTGTTATGGAATTTATAATACTATTTTTAGTTCCAAATACTTAAACATTAGACTAAATCTGCTTAGAAGATACTATTATAACGTATATACATACATATAAGATACATATTATGTGTGTTTATTATAAAATTTCATAAATATGAATATTTTAATTTAAAAAATAAATGTAAAAGATTCCATCTTCAAGAATTTAAAAACGAATAAGAAAATCTAAAAAACTGCTTTTGATTTAGGTTGTAGTTTGGTCATTTTTATCATCCAAAATTAATTGAGAATTTGGTTATGAAGTAATTGGAAAATTTGTAGGAGTTTTGGTTAATCGTTAAAGAAAATAAAAATAAAATTTTACTAAGCAAAATAATCATTATTGTAACGATTATTTTACTACGATTCATATGTTTTGTGTGGTAAAATAATCGTGCTACTTGTCCATTATCTTACTAATGAGCTACGGGCCGTGTATTTTTTGACATGTGAATTTTTTATTACCTTCATTAACTAAATATACAGAGAAATAAGCAACTAATTCTTTACCATTACTATAAGGTTAAAATAGTATTTATATTGTGATTTAAAAAAAGACAAAATAGTTACTCATTTTGTGTTATTTTACTCAGCATTACATCCATTAAAATTCATGAATATACAACTACTTTATTCGAATCATTTTTATACTATTATGTTATTTAAACATGACAAGAAATAAATTATACTTCTTCGATATTCATCATTTTTTTTAAAAAAGGGGGCACTGAATTAAGCAAGTTCATAAGAATTTTCAAATGATGTAGTAAATAGCGTTTTTTTTCTAATGAGACTAATTGACATTCATTTTTAATGAGTTCACTATGAACACTTGATAGAAAGACATTATATTCGAAAAATAAAACACTTTTTGTTCTAATTCACTTTCATCAGATGAAAATGCTCTTACTGACTATTTTTTTTAACTAATTGAGAACAAGATTTGCATTTAAGGTATTGATAAATAAAACATAAACATCAATAATTTACAACCACTAATTAATTTCGAAAAATCAAGTAATATGAATGAAAAAAACACCAATAATACGCAAGCATGTTCCTGTCAATGCATAGTACGACAGTATGTATGTTTAATTATTAATTAAAATACAAGACGTAGAATCATCGTAGAAAAAATCGTTTCATTTAACCTTAATATTATAAAAAGCAATCTAATTCTTTTGAAACAATGATGTCAATAAGTAAAATAAAAAATATTCAATTTATTATTAATAAACGACTCCGAATTGGTATATTTTATGGCATTGTGCAATTTTACCAAAAAAAAACTTTTTCTCATCTTGCAACGATCTGGTTTTAATTTTAATTATTTTTGAACACTGTACAAATTCGGGTAATAAATCTTAGTTTCTTAATAATCACTGCAAATGTGATTATGTTAGTGAAAATAATACAAACATTAAATATATTATTTAGAAACAAAAATGCTTTTTACACAATAATTAAGAATATTTAAATAAATTGTCAAATGATTATTTTCATATTTTTTTAGAAGTTACTCTTTTAGTAGAATCGTACATAAATAATTCACGTAGAAACATACCTAATATTATTTTGGATATTAATCAGTGGTTACTTTGTTGTTTTATGTATTGACTATGTCATTGATTTTATATAACCGTACGCAATAGTGTCCGCTGATCTTTTTTACTAATTATTACAAACTTTTATTTAAAATTGGTAGCAGATTTACTTTTAAGTAAATTTTGAAAAAAAAAGATTGTCAACAATTAATATTGTTCATAGTTTTCCGACGTATATTAGTTTTTTTCAAGCGTAACTATTTTTAAGTACTATAAGGTATATCTTCGGTATTCTGCCAGAAAATTTTAAGCCAAAACACCTTGTTTTGAGATAATTGACTCATGCAAACATCATGAAGCGAAATTAAATGTAGATAAGTGGTAGAAAATAAGACAAATAAGTAAACAACAATTTACCAAAATTTGTATACCTCAAAAACGTTTAGTCATCATCATCTTTTGGTAGCTGTAGAAATAAGAAATATGTACAGCTAAAAAGCGTTAAGTTATATATAGGTTTAACTTCTTTAAATAACGAACCAAATAAATTTAATATGAGTCAGTTTTTTTTTTGAGACTATGAAGTAGAGGTCTGCATGGGCCTGGGCCTGGCCCTCGGGCTCTTACCCGATCCGGCCCGCGGGCCGGGTTCGGGCGGGTAAGCGCAATTGAGATTCGGGCTCGACCCGGGCTCGGGTAAGGAATTTATTCTTCAGAAAAATATTTCAAACTATGTTCGTGTCATAAGTCAGCCATGATGATTTTAATTATATATTTAAATATAGAGAATCGTTAATTGTTGTAAGTTTGTAAAAACAGGTTTTTTTAGGTCTGTTGAGTATAAATCCGGGCTTCGGGTCGGGTCTGAGTCTTTCAGGCTCGGACCGGGTAATTTTGTAAAATTTTGGAAAATTTGAAAGTATACCGACGATATATATGTACATATAAATATATATTTTAGTAAAATAATAAGCAACCAAGAAAACCAGAATTACCAATGTTCGTTTAAGTTTCTTTTAGCATCGTCGAAAAAACTTTTTTACATGTGTGTTCATTAAAAATCACAAGTTGACAACCATATTAAAATCTTCTCTTTCGCGTCACATCATATTGCTCTGCCGCTGGCTCACTTTATCTGAGTAAACCAACTTTTCATAACATTTGATGCTCTGCCATCTGATATTTGTTTATTAGAGTAACAACGTATGAAATTACATTTAACTTCAACATTCTCTGTACAACTATAATATAATGAAAACATGATTAAAAATAAAAACAAGTATTTTAATTAGCACATACACAATTAAATAATGAACATAAGAATTTATAGCCAAATAACAAATATCAATCCTGAATACACCTACGAACATACAATATAACCAATACATACGCAAAACTTACAACGTGATCTCATATGACTGATTCAAAGAACAAGTTTCTCAAAGAAAAGAAGGTAATGATTTTGACAATACGATATAATAAAAGTAAAAATTATTGAGAAATTCTAATCGACTACATAGAAGAATATAAAATTGTTATTAAGATTTTTCGATCATTGGATTTGAAAAAAATGTTTCTTTTTATTCTCTCCGGTTGAAGTTTGATGGTTTTTTTCCACATTTATTTTATTTAATTTCTTTTGTTTATTAAAACACCTTACTCTTACACACATAACTGAAAACAACCAGTAATACCATCGTTGTGTATATGACGTACATTTTTCTTTCCGCTATATTTAAGATATTATTCACTTTAAGGGTGTTCACTGTCAATTTGGTGGAAAGACTTTATAGTAAAAAAACACAATATTCCTTTGTATTAATTTACACTTTTAATTTTGCTAGATCAGAACCGGTTTTGCTCATGAAGAACATTTTATAGGAAATGAAATTTAGCAGTTTTATCTTTAGAAAACAATTTTTTTTTTAATTTCATTCCGTTTTGAATAAATGACACTGCTAGACGATTACTAAGACATTATTGTTTTAACTCAGATATGTAAAACTTAATGTTTTTCCAAATCATTCGATGCGGGCCTATTCAACATTTATTTTGGCTTGTTAGCTGGGATTATAAAAAAAAGACATAGATATAGATATTATCGAATATCCCAGTGTTATTTTTATTTAGCCGTGTAAGTCACGCAAATTTTCTGCATTATCATGTAGTGTGTATATTTAAGAACTGTCATTAATTATGAAACCCTTTAGTTTTATATTCCAGTAAAGTATGAGATTTTTACTCAAAAAGCTTACTATCTGTTTTATTTTTTGGAAATTTAATGAAAGAAGTAATTTACCAGAGCCCTTTTGCTAATCTTACTCATTAAACGAGACAAAAAATTACATATACCTCAGACAGTTATGGAGAAGCTTACATTTATCACAGATTTTTATGGAACAAAAATTGTAGAGCAAAATTTCAGTTGAAATTATATTTTCTTTAAAAAAATCATAATTAAGAACTAAAATATATAATTAATATTGATAATTTCTTAAAGGAATACTACCCACCAAATTTCTTTTAGGAATGTTATCATTTCACACTCTTGAAGCTCGAAGATCGTTTTCAAGTTTAATGCATTTTTCTCTTCTCCTTCGGGGCCGAGTTAATAATCCTGAAATTCTCATGACCATTAATTTACATGCTCCCAATTTACTATTACGTGGGCGAAACTATGAGCAAAAACTTTTATTTCTAAAAACTTATACCTCGCTTAGGAGGTATGAGTCACCAGTTCCAAGGGCCGTTAGATTGATCAACACATTGCCTAGAGAAGTGGACATTTTAGTGATAGTATTTATGAACTGTTTGTTAAATTTTACTATTTTATTTCTTGATTTTGATGTATTATGTGGTTTTATTTTATATTTTGTCTCATTATATTTGTCAAGTACATGGCGAATTGGCGTCAGCTGTTATGTTATTTACTGTACATTTAATTTTTAACAATAAATAAATAAATAATATAAGAAGATACTAAAGAAAAACTTGTCATAATATCTTTTCAACACGTATAACCGGCTAACACATCCTAACCCATTGCATTTAAAAAAAAATCATAACCTCTCCTAATGTGGAGCATGTGGCTTCCTAATGGAGGTGTCTCAACAGAAGTTTTAAAACGAGAACTGTTTGTTAATCAGTCGCTTAACCTCTTTTTTTCAAAGAGAGTAGTAGTAATGAAAGAAGGATGAGGCTATGACAGGACTAGTGGTTAGCTACGTCCAGTTATTAAGGGATCGGAAAGGGTGGAAAGGGAGGACAATTGAGACATTACAAACACCCATGTCTTCGAACAGATATCGATAAAACGACCGAAAAAATATCATTCCTACTGGGACTTGAACCCGTGAGATCCGGCATGGAAGTCAACGACGCTAACCGCTGCGCCATAGAACCCGACATACACATTGTATTTTCCAAAGTAAAAATAAAATAATTAAATAGCATCTTTTTGTATTATTTAAGTATTCATAACTAAAAATGTTTTACCCGTATGTAGAGAAGTTTTTGTGTATTTTGTATTAGTGATGTACTTAAAATAAAATATATTAAGTTATCGGCAACATATTTCCGTAAATAAAGCGATGGGAATGGTCCGTTTATTGATTTGCTTAAGCTGATGATGAACTTCATAAAAACATAAAATAGTTTGTACACAAAATAATTTTATTAATTATATATAGTTATTTTTTGCCACGAAAAATACTTCTAGAAACTGGTGGGCATAGTGAATATAGAACATAATAAGAAAAGTGCCAATTTGGATACATTAATAAATTAGCATAGCTTTTGAAGTAGAAATCATTTATTTTTTCAGACGTTCTAATGCGAAACTGTACAAAAATAAGCTACGCTAATTAGCCTAGGCTCTATGACACCATTTTCCAGCAAACTTTAATCTTCCAACCCTTCTTTGTTTTGTAAAACAGAATGAAAGCCCCTTAAATATTTTCAACATAGCACATAAAAAATGTGCCCCAGGCGAATTCAATGTCATATATCTCTATATTGAAAGTTACACGTTTCTAGGGAGAAATAAATAGACGTTTTATCCACTTTTATATCTCATAAATAAAGCAACCACTATGTTTATGTGCCTGTCAGAAAAAATGAGGCTTTTCTTGTAATAAAATTGTCATTATGATATTAATTTATATTTATTATGATGTATTATTGCGCATAGCCTAAATATCAACCAAGACTTTATTTTTAAAATATTTCTCTAGAATTACGTTGATTTAGAAAAACAGTAACCTATATTAGACATTGCAGTTCATTTACTTCATTTAAACTTTATTAAGTTTATCATAAGTCTTGAAAAAACTTCGACGAACCAATAAATCAATAGATAATTTATGATAACTCATCAATCTTGAACGATGGAATATATATCTAATTGATAGGTTTACCTCAAACTTTGTTAAAATAATAAAGTTTAATTTAATTTATGAGTTTTCTTAAGCGCTCGAAGTGGGGTTTTGTTTCGTTTGCAGCTGATAATTAGTTAGCCAAGTTAACGACCCAAGCGGGAATCCATCATTGAATGTTTTTGCTGACGCAGCAAGTGACAAGCCTTCGCTGAGATGCGTCGTTAGTTTGGCTGGGCGGCAGACGCTCCATCCGCCTGACACTCCCCGCCCGACTTCGCATCCCGCCCAAAGAATCAGAGCACAAAAACAACAGTGCTGAAGTCACCGACTTCAACGAAGACAAAGGCGGCGCGCTTCACGTGTTATATTGTCATTAATTTTAATTGATTAAGTTAACTTCGCGAAATTATTTATTGTTTATCAACAAAGGTTTTTCTATTGACAATTCAGCGGCTTCTAAGACGACAATATTGAAAAAAAATTGTTTTGGTTTTTTTGACGAAAGTCGCTCAAGTTTTGTTCTTAGAAAATGTTAAGTAATTAATTTTAAACAATTACTTACTATATCTCTTGCTTTATTGGCACTATACACACAGAAACACGCATCTATGACCACCACATTATTCACGAGTGAATTTGTTCAATTCTCTTTTAACATATTACCTTAGGTAATTGCTAATTCAAAACGTCTAACGCATTTGAAATTACCTGCTATCGAAAATATTTTTGAACTGATTATTGTCATCGTTGTAAAATCATATGAGAGTCTTTTATGAATAAAAATAAAAACACAAACACTTTTATTGCCGTAAAAATGTACATTTTTATTCAGTTAAACCTTGACAACACAGTGATATGAAAAATCTAATTTATGGTAAAAATAATTAATAATGAAAATAAACTGACAACGGCAACACAAGTAAAACGTTCATTTACATGGAATAAAAGATCCTCGTGACATTCATTAAGATATTTTATATATTTAATACGAAGAAATGCGATTTACGAACTGACGAATAATCAGTTTATTGAATAACTAGCTGACCCAACGAACTTTGTACCGCCTCAGAATCAATAAGTGTTGTGTTAACTTGGTAACTTGAAACATGATGACTACCGAGCCAACGTTTAATTATAAATTGTGCTGTGGCAAGCCAGGCAAATCCAATGAGTTTTAAAATTCAGTTGGATAGTTTGTTGCTTCGTCTTCGCTTGTTACACGGTCGATAGATTTGAAGTAATGTAGTGAACCAACGATTTGATTTTGAATTGTGAAGTTTAAATGATCCACATCTTTGTTCTTCGCCGCAAAAATTGCTCGTTCACTCAACCAATTGTGATTTTTGTGATTAGATGTTTGGAAACATTTTGTTGATGAAGCCGTCCTTCGTTGAGACGAAATTGTTAAAATTCGGCGGAAACGAAATCAATCCGTTCGATTCGTCAACAGGAACACAGTCGTTACCGACAATAGTCAGCAATTGCTTGGAGAAATCTTCGGCAGATGGATCGTTTAACAATGAAACTCACATGTTTGTCATCAGCTGAAGTTTCTTCACATAGCGCCAGAGTCAATGATTTGAGTCAAGCGTTCATTTCATCGGCAGCGGTCGATCTTGGAATGACTGGTAGTGTTTGGCGGAAATCGCCAGATAGTAGAATCATTGCGCCTCCATTGACTCATCGCACAGATCTTTCATAGTTCGCTTGAGTGATTTCAATGCACATTTATGCGCTATTGTCCATTCATCCCAGGTGATGATTGTATTTGCTACCAAAAATTTGTCCATTGCTGAGTGTTTCGCAATCTTGCATGTCGGTTTTTCAGTGGTTTGAAGGTTTAACGGCAGTTTCAACGCTGAATAAGCCGTTTTGAATCCTTCTATATACGTGGCCGCTATTCCAGAAGAAGAAACTGCTACAGCAATTTTATATCTTGCACGAACAGTGGCCATAACCAATGACATGAGGAATGTCTTTCCAGCTCCACCGGGCGCATCGAGAAAAAATAAGCCACCATTTCCATTATCTTCATTAACGTATCGTACATTTCCTTCTGTTGAGGGTTCAACAGTGGTACATTCGTTCAAACTGATTGGTTCAATGCATCTCGATCATATTCTCGTTCACGTCCGATTCTCGGTTGAAAGCGTCGGTCATTCCACGATCTGGCATTGGCATTCCTAACTTGACAAACAAACTGCCGCTTATAAGGCAACATATCTCTTCGATCAAAAGCAAAGCCTGGTTATGTATCTCTTCGTTCACCTCGAGATCGGGATTCCCTGAACTGACACGAATTCTATGTAAAATTTATTTTTCTTTTGTCGTTAAAATTTCTTCGATGTAGCGTTTCAAGTGTAATAACGTGGCATCTCAGAGTAGAGCAACGTTCATGCAAACAGCGTAATATTGTTGTCAAAAAATTATCATACCTAAATTATAAACATAACCTTATTTCAATGTTATCCGATTTTCTTTCGTTTTCATTTCATATCATCGATTTTTTTATTCTAATCGAACTCTAAATTTTAAATTGTTTAGAAGTCAATCGTATGGAAAAAAAGCAGAAACAAATGAATTTGAAAACAACTTGCCATCTAGTGGATATACATATATATATATATATATATATATATATGAGGAGCAAACATTCAAAAAGTGTTTTGTCACAAATTTTGAAAAATGGCGTTTTATATCAATTCTGATAGCCCATAATAAAACCTATGAATAGAAATCAAAATTAGTGTTCAAAAAGGTTTTTTTTCATATTAAAATGAAATTATAAAGTTGACACATTCATACAAACCGTCACTTTTGCAACACTTAAATCATCATTTTCCAAGCTTTGTATTTGTGTGACAAAACACTTTTTGAATATCTGCTCCTCATATATGCAATAGAAAATATGTGTATACCGTCAATGACTTTATTTATATTATTTTATCCAATAAACACTATGGAATCGGCTTATTTTTTGTGTTTATTTTATGGAAAAAAACTCGTTTGGGCTTTCTTTTTAAGGCCTCTTGTTGTATAAATCCTTTGTTGTTGAATCGCATAGGATTATTTATTTCACCTTTACTAAAAGTATATAGTACGCGCATATTCAAAACACAAAAACTATCCACCCTTTTTGGTATCGTCTTGTGAAAGCGTACGATGTTGTTCATTGAAACCACGCAACATAGTAAAAGTTTCATAAAAAATGTAACAATGCTTTGTTGAACGTATTCGCGGGTTACATTGTGTTTATTCATTTCAAATATAAAATTGAAAATCTGTTCACTTTGTAAATATTTTCCACATAACACGTGTTTTTCAACACCAGAATAACCAGGCCATAAAAATGATATGTATTAATTTGTTCTACCGAAATGTTATTGAAATTCACTTGTTATAATACATTTGAATTTATGTCTTCGTTATATTACTTGCTGCGTGACTGACAGTTCTTATAGTAGGAAGTAATACCTTTAACCTTATCCAAGTTATATTTAATAATAGCTATTTAATTGTACCAAGCATAATTCTGTTAGTATACGATTTATGTATCAACAAATTTAAAAATAAAATATTCTATATTAAGAGATATAATCGATTAGATCACCATATTTTTCTTAACGCAAGATGTGTTTTAGAAGTTTATCAGTTTCAAAAAAAAAAACAAGTAAATACTTTGTAGTTACACTAAAAAGTCTGCCCTAGGCTTCATTTTTCATATGACCTTATAGAAAACGTAGTGGCACGTAAGGTCAAACGAATGACATGAACAAATGGATATAAAAATTCTACTATTGACGGGCAATTTATTTTTATTTTACTTACTTAAAAAGTTCTCCAGCACAGTTAGTATAGAAACACATTGTGAGAGAAATCCTTATAAAAATAGTAAAAGGAGATAAAGATAATTAAAAGTAATTACTCGATAGCAATAAGAGTCGAATGGAATTATTTGAAAGATTTACGATTTACAACGAATTTAATAAAAACGAGATTGAACTAAAACTGATAGATAATTCTAAAATATCAAAATTAATTTATTGAAACATTGCTAATTGGCTAGAAATAAATAAAATAACTCTTTTAACAATTAAATAAATATTAATAATTATCATTTTAAGATTGTCCACTGCCAATACTTACAATAAGAAAAAAAAACTCATTTGTAGTAGAACTGTATTTTCTCTGTACTGTATTCTATTATCAGTCCTGATATTATTAAATAAAAATAAAATTAGTACAAATGAGTATTTTATTTTTTTAATAAAAAAATATGTGCACTTCTTTCTGATCGAATTTTAAAATTTATTCAATTTTATTCCAATCAAGATCACTACATTTCATAATTTTCTTTTTTAAAAATAACCTTTTACTTAATTTTGTAAAAATATAAAATTATAATCAAAAATAAACTATCAAACCCTGTAGTTGAATGGTAAATCTCTAAGTCTTTCTTCATATTTGGTTCTTATGGTTTCAACCAGTGAAGATTGTTTGATACCATATTCAATTGTTTTTTGGGTGTGCATCGGAAAACATGGCATCTGTTATATTCCTGTATCTTCCCATCCACCGTATACCTGAATTACATATTTTTTGTAGCTTACATTTAATTTAAAAATGAAAATAAACTTTGATTTTCTTATTTATTTATCTCATAACAAACGAGATCAGCTCTGGTATTTATAATACCTTTCTACCAATAATTGACACTGAAAACATTACAAATGATATTTACTTCAAATTAATTGAGTAACATTTTAACACTTTCAAACCTCTTGATCGGAGTTTGTATTTCACACTATTTTTGTAAGTCTTTCTTTTAAATAAAAACAGTTATGAGTTTAAGTGTCAGCATTTAATTTACACTCATAAAAATTTTCAAGAGAATAATGCTTATACACTTTGGTATTCCATTTTAAAAAGGTTTATAAATATTTAATATGGATCATAATAAATAATGTAGTGAATAATATTTTGTTATGTGAATGCGTATTTAATACGAGTGAAAGCATTTAAGGTTGAAATTTTATTACTTACCTTAAATAAAACGTATCATCTTTGACATTTACTTGGCCAGATAACGATCGGCCTACAAAGCCTTAGAATAAACTAAGTTCGTTGATGCGTAGTTCTCTATCATGGCAGATGGCAATCCCCACAAAGAGCTTGAAATCTAACTAAGGATTGATGGAGCCACATTTAATGCAATACGAAAAGTCTGGTACTTGAAATTGTATGGCTACAGCCAAGTGCCAATTATTACGCCAAGGCATTCGGTACATTACAATTGCAAACTTCAAAGTCAACATCTCAAAAAAATGGAATCTGAAAGTAGATACATGCAGCGTATGGTGATGGTATTTTTCGTGAAAGAGAGTGGACCAAGAAGCTTTATCAGGAGCTGGAGCCTAAATTTCACACGTATCCTGTAACGATTCGTCCTAAAAAAGCTACATTTTTGGGGAACTTACGAATCTTGAATTAAAAAAATTGGTGCGAGACTGAGAATCTTGGAGTTACTTTGCGGCGGCCATTTGCTAAGACTTGTAATATTCACATTTAGGGTGTTCACTGTCAATACTTGGTGGAAAGGCATTATATTAATAAAAACACAATAATCTTTTGTACTTCATTCCACTTTATTTAATATGTCAGAACCGGTTTCGCTCATTGCGAGCTGTAATGCTACTTGTAATATTCTCTAAAAAATATTAACGCTTTTTTCTTCTTGAATTGAATAAATCATTGCATTCTTTTAAGTCAGCATCAAATTTATATCATATACATACATCGTCGTCTGAGAACTGTACTGGGACGTCAAAAAAAATAGTGTTTTGATTTTACTAAAAATATTTATTTTGCTTCTATAATGTCAGTACTGTGGTGGGATATCTATCTTAAAGATAAAATTCTCTTTTAATTTTGATAAACCACTTTAACACCTCTCAAAGCACCACATTTCATGGCGTGTCAGTACAAGGTTTTTGAGATGTCCTAGTACAGCTCTCAGACAACAATATATTATTTAACATTAACAGTCAAGAAATGTTGGTAAAAAAGACTATTTTTTAAATTATGTATACAACTAGTATATCTAAAAGGTTGGTTAAAATCGTAAAACATTTTATTTAATACGAACATATATCTGAAGCATTTCTTTGCAAACTCCAATATACAAGCTGGCTTGATCAGAAAAGAAAGCATTAAGCACACTTTTAGAAAAAAAATATTAACCCACAATACTTTGACAAGTTAAATAATATAATTAGAGTTGGGACGTCGAAAATGGAGGTTTTCAATCGATATTAGTTTTTTTACGAGAACCCGATAATAATTTATCTGAACGAGACAATCAGTATTCGTAAAGGAATGTTTTCAATTATTTCCCTTTTCTGTGCTGTATAATACTGACAGCACAATAATTAAAACAGTACTTAGTTAAATAACAAATGTGAGAGGAATTTAAAGATATGGCTATGTACATATGTTAACAATACTAGAAATAAAAATATCTAAGAAACTGCCAACCACACTATTGCAGTAGGTAAAAATAGATATTAAAAAAAATACATGGCTGAGGTTTTAATTGTGGCTGTTTTATTGTGTTAACTTATAAAATGAACTTTACATCTAAGAATTTGCGGGGATTTAAATGAGAAAATGAAATTCAATAATTGTGTATTTGATATTCTGGATGCGGGTCGGTTGTACAAAACCCCAAGCGAACGCAAACAAAATTATCAAAATTCGATTTTGAATACTATATCTTTCATTTGTAGGGATTTTATTCCTGACTAATTCTGCTGAATCGTATTCTTTTTCGTGCAGTTATATTGCAGAATACATAATATATTTTACTTTTAAATTATATGAAACAAAAAACCGGAAAACAAATGGAAATAATACTGATTAGGACCGGCTTTTCTTAATATACTAGACTTGAAAGCTGAATCCGAATTGTTTTTGAATATTATCTTAGATTATTCTTTCAGTTTTTGTCTTTGTTTTTATTTTTTATCATTGAATGCTTCCTATGAAAAACATAAACTTATAAAGGTAATATAATTAATTTGAAAGTGCGTTTAAGCTTCTTTTTGGAGAAAAAAACACAAATAGATCAACTTAGTCCGAGAAATAATAATGTAATTAGAATATGTAATGCATTAAATAAAACGATGGCATACGTTTTGCAAACTGTGTTTCATTTATTTGCATACAGTATCCATAGTTTATAATTTACAGTTTACACGTTTCAAGTGATTCTTAAGCGTATTATCTGTGTATGATTTTAGTTTTCAATAAAAACTGGTTAAAATATTGCAGACATAGATAGCTTTAAATTGACTATGAATAGCTTTTACTATAGATTTTTGTGGTTTCTGATGATAGAATAAAAATTAAAGATGACGGGTCACGTTATTTTGGAAAAAAGAAGAGGCGGACTGGCTTATTTAAAACCATTTCTTGTTTAACAAATTATAATGAGATTCCTCATTGAATTACTATAATAATTTAGATCTAAAATAGTAGGAAAAGATCGATGGAGTAACTGGAGAGTTATTAGTAAACTTTAGTTTAATTTAAATAAATTTATATTATGTTAAGGCTCTTGTTTATCCTACCATAGGAAATAACAGTGAAAACAGATTTATTCAACATGGAGGAGTGAATAATATTTCTGTCATAACGACAGGGGTGGGCTGGAGGGGGCTTGGGTGGGCGTAGGTAGGTAGGCGAGCCCCTTGTTAATTTAAGATTGATAAGTTTACGGTCAATTGCATATTGTTACATATTATAAGTGTATTAAGTAACAATCGATTGCTTACTCAAGTGTTGTATATAACTGCATACGAGTATTAAAAAAAACACTCATTTCCCAGAACACCGAGAATTGGTTTAAGATTAAGCGAGCCCCTTGCTAACGTTTTGCCAGCCCACCGCTGCCTGACGATAAATTGTTTGTACGTTGATTTTCCCTAAATCTTCAATCTCGAGCAGTAATTTTTGTGTTTTACTCTCCAGCAGAATGACCTTAGATCTTTACTAATGATATCCTTTACCCTATTCAGTGACTCTTGAGACGCCTATCCTTGGTCTTTAAATACATATAATATAACTGAGTAAAAAAGTGACTAGGAGTTAAGGAAGGTTCTGGTACACAATGTCTTATTAGCAGTGCTGTAGTTAAAAAGTTTTCGTGAAAGAAGTATTAACGTTTGATATTAATTATTTGTGTGTTCGTTCCAGGCGGGATGTGATAAAGTTCTGCGTGTGGTAATGAAGTCGGGCGTGCTGTATTCGTACGGAGCGCTGCACGGCAGCACCTGCTGCCGCCTGCACGCTAAGCACGCCGCATACTTCAGCGCCCTCTACACCCTGGTAAATATTCGATTATTATAATATTGTACATTCCACTTGATAAACTTTTGAATAAAAAGTAATATTTATCTTGAATCAAAACGCTTTTAGCCATATTATGTTTAGGAAAATGCTGCCAAAAGCACACTTGCTTAAGTTTTCTCCGTATTGAATATACTGGCCAAATAACTTATATTATTTTTTTATTTATATACACTAGCTGTAAAATCATCATGACAGGAGGCGTTGTTGTCGACTTTTAAAATGTTGAGAATCCTTGTCACATATAAGATGACAAACACCATCGAGACAGAGGGCGGGGTTTTCGATTCTTAAAATGTTGAGAAACCGTGTCACAAATAGTCAAAATATAAAATATCCATAATATCGTAATTAGAATATTCTCGTACATTGATAAAAAATTAAATTATATTTATCTAGTTTATCAAAATATATAAAAAGCCAAAAATTAAATGCAAATTTTCAATATAAAATCAATTGCGCATTTTATCAAAATGTATGAAATAAAGGTAAAATATTATTCTTTAAAAAATCTATATCATATTTCGAATATTCTAAAAGAATTAAAGAAGATTTTCAAGGCCAGTTGTGAAAAGTGAATTATTCATCATGATTCAATTGATCAAATCAGTTCCAAAGAATCTTGGTCTCACATCGACTCACACAATCCAACGATTCATTTCGATATGCCTATAATCGTAGTTTGCAATAGTCGAATTAAAGTGTTTGATTTTTCGAAAACTTTAAAATTCAGCGATACAATCCTCTAAGCCTGAAAATATCGATAATTCAAACGTGGCGATATCAGAACGACACTTCAAAAATGTGCGGTTCAAAATAAACTGTTATCATTGGTCCGGACCTAGCTACGGACGGACCTGATCGGCTATTAATATTAAGATTTTTTTTCTCTTTATTCTATTAGTCATATTCTCGAGAATATGTTGACTAAATCTTTTTTCAAGTCAGTGACAATACAGTGGCATAAATAAATTAATTTGAATAACGAAATAGATACGTATATTGCAATACAATCAAATTAACAATTATAACGGCTCTAGCTTACTGCAGATGTTATATATTACTAAAGCTTTCAAAACTAAATCTTTTATTAAAGTATTGTAGGGTTTGTTACTTATAAGTGTTTTTTCCTTTATCAGAAGTCAGTGTTTATATTATTGAATATTTACTTGGCTTCAATTAAACAAAGGAGACATTTTCTTTTGGCCTATTGACAATCCCAATTGTTCGAACGAATGCCTAATCTTTACTTTTTATCAAATGATTTTAGTGTAAAAACAATATTTTCATTGTAATTGTTATGAAATATTATCAGTTTTAGTTTAAATTACGTTATTTGGGATATTATTTTATGCAAACGTAAGATATTTTACTTAAAACTCATTTTTTTTATTGAAAGCAAATGGTTATTTTGCTAACCCTTTTTCTTTGTATGGAGTCATGCAAATTTTATTTCTCCGATTAAATTTACATTGTATGCATGTCAGCAAATTCATTAAACCAAATAAATGCAATTAAAAAGCTGCATCTTTGACTTTCAACCGTTTATCCATAAATAACAAACTGTACGTTTTTAATATTATTACGGACCTTTGGGTGACCCAGGATAGCTAATCCATCACTACATTAATGTTGTTATCTATTCATCTTATCGTTATCGCGACCCTTACATTTGTATGACCCTTCACAAATAATGTGACCCTTACATCCTTAATTGAATGAAAACATGCAATGGAAAGCAAAAGAATGGAGTTCGAAATCTACCCGCTTACTTGTGTGCTCTTTTCTTTAGTCACCGCACACTATAAAGCCTTCGTTATTGCTCAACTCGATTCAATAAATTGTCAAGCCACGAAAAGACGTTGTGCTTGTTAATGGTTCATGTTAGCGAAATGAAATTGATAAACATAGCTCTGCCGAATAAATGTATAATCAATTAACGTTGGCAGGAAAATAGCAACATTTAGAAGAACCATTACGTGATCAACATTTCCAAATTGTAAGGGACTTTGTCACTTTCACGTTAATCTTCACTCATTAATATAAGTGTAGGTTTTTTGAAAATACATATAAAATGCAAATGAGCACAATAAAGGTCTTGTGGCATTGGTGTGGCATGATTGAAAACATTAAAATAGCCATTGCATTATATATTTTACATTTAGTCACTTTTCAGTTTAATATTTTTAGTCCAGAGACCTTCTTCAAGTGAATTTAAATAAAAAAAAATACAAAACAAAAAATAGCATAAAAATAATAAAAGATTTTTAGTACTTTTTCCACATAAAATTTATTAGATCAGGACCAGTTTCGCTCATCGCGAGCATTATCAACTGATGCTCGCGATGAGCGAAACCGGTTCTGATCTAATAAATTTTATGTGGAAAAAGTACTAAAAATCTTTTATTATTTTTATTATAATGCCTTTCCACAAAAAAATAGCAATCAATTTTTTTTAAATTAAATATTGCATTAATTATTCAAACTTTTGACTTATAAATTGAATCGTTCATTTTTTGCTGGCTTCTCGCTCACTGCTCTGTATTTACTTTTTGGGATAAATGAATTGTACTATTTTTTCGATCTTATTTCTGATTCACATTGATTTTTTAAACCAAAGGATTACCGAAATGTACACATAGCTTACATATTTTACAAAATATGGATAATTACACAATGGAATCGACTCAACTGAGCTTTCACATTATTTAAATTTCTCCAACAAAACTTATATAGCATTTTTATCCAAAAACCAAAGACATCAAAGAAAACCAATGACAAATATGAAGTAACTTATCATTTTGGTTCTACAAATATTATTCTATATATAGTTGATAGCTATTTTGGTTTGTGCCTTCATCAGAATTATGTTTAAACTTTCATAGACTCATAGAATATATATAAATACAAAATAACTTGACTTTAGTGTTTCTTGGAACGATAACAAAAATGGGATTATTCAAAGAAAATTATTTAAATTTAAGTGATTATTTATTATTAGTTGCACAAGCGTCTTGTAGGGGCTTTAATAATGGTGATTAATTATTATTTGTTTGATTGTTAATGCTTTCATCAACTTGATTTTGTCTATTAATTTCTAGTTGCTCAAGTGCACTTAACCAAGGGCATTAACTACAAAGCTGTAAACAGGTTAATTAAAATTTATGTTGTGAGATTATTTTATGAGGTGGTCTTAAAATTGAGATTCTGACACTTTATTATTACTTTTACGTGTCTGTTATATTAATATCGAACTGCACAATCTTCATGATTTATAAATATTTAGGATAAGATATATTTATAAATACCGCTTCTGTTACATTTGTTAAATTTATCTTTACTATTTTTACCAAATTTACCGAATTTTTAGTTTCTTGTCGGACTTTTCACTAATTCTCACTAGGTAGTTAATTGATATAAATAAACGGTTCTCTTGGATTAAATTATGATAAATAAGTTGTCTTGAGAACTTTGATTGTTTTTTTACAGAGTAAGTTAACGTATCATCGTTGCCTTATAACCGTTATTGAGCGCTACGTACTCGATAATTTTAAGTTCATTAAATTAATCTATATGATTCATGGATACGAAAATCAATCAATTTATCATGGGATCATACGCCGCAAGCTTGTGTTTTCATAAATAGGAGATTTTGCGTGAATGGTAGTATCACAAGACGTTGGTTTTTTTTAAGTGTGATTATTTTACTATTTACTACACTGAATTCGCTAATGCGTTGAAAATAACAAATTACTAAGCACACTAGAGCCAAAATAATATCAGATTCTTTGAACACAACTAAACTCAGATCTCTTTATAAAATATTTAAAACCATACAAATATTAAAATCAAAACTTATACCAACAATTTGATTATAACAGAAAGCTGATACGGAAAACTCTATAGTAGTCATTTTGAATAAAAATGACTATAAAGCAAATAATTTTCTGAAATCATCCGACATCACCAAAGTTAAAAAGGATTAAACTGTTACTAAAATATTGTGGTGCTGCTTCATCTTATAACAGTGGAGTTCTACCAAGTAAATTCCAATGTAATCAATAACTTATATATTTGTTTATCAAAAGACTATATTTTTATTATGAAACAGTCGTATGTATCTTTTGGGCGGCGTTATTTTTTCCGACATTTAATATCCATGTATAATATTAATTAATGATCACTTTATCATCGAATTGAAAGATGTAGAACAGGTTTTTTAGAATACAAAGTGTTAATTTCAAACGATAAAGTTAAATGTGTCGAACAACTTTACTTTTCGATATGCTTAAACGCCACTCAGTGAACTAGTGTTAATGCTTTGAATATACCTCAATGTTTGAAATAAGTAGACTATTAAAATAACAATATCTGTATCTCTCGGTATTTAAAATGACCTTATTCGAAATAAGCGTGCCCATATCAGCCAACCCTACAAAGTAATTAGCGTAGGCTTATAAATGAGGCTGGGTAGAGGTAGCGAACAGCGCCAGGTCAATGATAAATCTCGCGATGACACGCTATACTTATGCGAGCACCGCATTACTTATTCCGGATGGCATTGTGAAAATTCCCCTCAAATTTGGATAGATATATTTCAATTTATGTTTTCGAATAAATTGTGATTACTGATAGCTGAAAAATTGTAAGATAATACATTTCTTGTTGTCATTCTTAATTCAACGACAGGATATTTTTACAGACACTCCACAACGAAACCTTTCATTCAACTTCATGTGAGCTCTTGAAAAGTATATTGGACTTTTAAGTAAAATCACGTTTTTTGTGGATTGTATATTTTTATTTCATGAAAAAAACACTATTGCAGTGAGTATTCACTAAGCGTACTTCACTTTATTTATCGATTTGGCATTTACTTGGTAGAACTTCATTATAATAGGGTAAAAATATCAACGTATTCTACAGTTTTCTACAGAAAACTGTAGAACTAAATACGTTGATATTTCTACCCCATTATAGTATTTCACTTTCGCAATAATTTAGATATATAACACTCAATTTTTCATTTATAAAAACACAATATTCCTTTGTAATTCATTCCACTTATTTAAAAGGTCCGGACCGTTTTCGCTCATTGCAAGCATTTTCAACTGATAAAAAAGAAAATTTAACAGTGATATTTATACGAAAATAAATTTAAATGAAAAGGTGAAAACAACAATTGAGATTAAAAAGAATTTACGAATTACAGTATAAGTGATTATATGATTACAAAAAATTAAAATGCTCAACACATTTAACATATAATCGATAAAAAGTAATAAAAAGCTGGTCAAAAAGCCGAAAGGCAAAACCCGGGTGTGTGTAAAACAAAATGTGTGTGAATGTACATAATTTTGACGATTCAAATTTAATATACATATATTTTTTAAGTATAATACATTACTTCAGTCTCTTGAATGTAAAATAATTAAATTAAATATATTTTAATAGAAAACATCACCGTTTAAAAATAAAAAGATTACGTCCCCGCCCCCATACACGACGTTACAAAATACTTTATTTGTGATAAGTGACCAGAGGTGTTAAAAAGCAGTAAAAATTGATTGAGAAATAAAAAAATGGCAATCGTAAACACGAGCAATGAAAATGATTGCGATCGTCTGTTAAGCGTAACGTATAGGTAAGACTGGGGAATAAAATAGGATATTTTCTTTTACTAATCTGATAATACGGTATGAAACGTGTATTTTTTACGGCCCTGGGCGATTAGAGTCACGACTCAGGCCATCGTCGTTTTATTAGGGAAAAGAAAACAAAACAAACGCGTACCGGCTACCCGGTACCCACCCGCAGCTACAATTCAGATTATGTTTCTGCCCACTCACAATAATAATAATTATTCATCGCCATTATTTATTTTTTTATCTTCGCCAGTGGAATATCATTTTCCGAATTCTCCAAACATAATAAAATTTCCGCTTCCCTTGTGCTATAATGATATTTCTCATTGAAAAATCACGCTTTAATAAAACCGCTCCATCACATCACCTATGAAATATTTCAACACCATGTTTTGTTTGATCAAGCCTTATAATAAAACGATTTTGAGATATTTTTTTCCAATATTCTTGAATAAAGCGTCGACCTTTTCAAATTTAACATTTACTTATATGATATTACAATGACCTACCGAAATTTTTATACATACGTCTCTTAAGACCTTCGAGAAATATTTTGTTCCGAAAGCACTTTCAAATAATTCTTCAAATATGAACAATACTATTAATAAGAAATGCGTATACATTTTGAAAAAAAAAACAACAACAAATATCTGAAGACATTCACTTATTGAATTAGCATTTAATCGGTAGACATCCATTGTAATACGGTAAAAATTTTAATTTTTCACAATTTTTTCAACAACAGCTTAGAACAGCTATTTCGGCTTATGCCATCGTCAGATACGACATTGAGCATTTTCAATTATAAAAACATTCTTTCTCCGTTAGTTTACACTGTACAGAACATTTTAAACTATGTCCGCTCCCAATGTGGAGCATATGGACTCCTAATGGAGTTTATCTCAACAGAAGTGTTTCTACGAGAACTGCTTGTTACTCAGTTGCTCAACCTTTCTTTTTCCAAAGAGAGTAGGGATAGAAGAAAAGGGCTAGGACAGGATTAGTGGTAAGCTAATCGCTCTCGATACGCCCCGTTTATAGGATAAGATAGGTGAGAGGGGGGAATTCAATACATCACATACATCCATGCCTTTGAACAGAAATTCATAAACCGATTGAAAAATCAATTTATAAAACTTTCCGTACCGGGATTTGAACCCGGGCCCTCTGTAGCCGAAGCCAACAACGTTGACCACTCGACCACACAGGCGGCATTAATTTCCTGTTAATATCATACTTGCACATTTTCAATTTTTATACACCCGATTTTGAAATAATCGTTAAAATAAATTTGAAATGTCTTTAGTTCTAAAAATATCAGAGTATTTAGTTCTACAACATTTTGAAAAATATTTTATAGCTATTTCGGCTTATGCCATTGTCAGAACTATGTTTGGGAATAATTAAGGCGAATTGGTTTAAATTAAACTGATATTTATTATTAGTGACATGAGGGGTCCCATATTTGTTATCTGTCTAAGAAACACTAAAGTCACGTTTAATAATTATAACACTATAATTTGTTATATAAATTAAGATGTGGGAGAAAATAACAAGAAGTATTGTGTATCCCGTCTAAGCCAGTATATATAGCTGAGTAAGTGCATGTGTAACCCTGCACTTTCTATGCCGCATAAACTGTTTTTAAAAAAATGTAGAACTAAATATTTTTATATTTTTTTACCGTATTACAATGGATGTATACCGATTAAATGCTAATTCAATAAGCAAATGTCTTAGTTTATTCTTTGAATGGAAAAAGTTCTAAGTCGTTTGATCCAATATTTCGTTAAGATAATTTATAATCAAAATATTAAAAATAAAGACATATACCTCCATAAATAATATAATAAGTGTATATATGTGTAGTTTAAAACTCGAATTATGCTTTCGAAAGATTTTATTAATCGAAATAGTTTATTTTTGTTTGGTGAGTAGATATAGAAATGATGCAATGAAAAGTGAAACGAAAGCAATTTAAATTGTCTGCTGGGCAATAGCGAAATGAAATGTGTCAAGAAAGTTCAACAACGACGCCAGAATTTGGCGAATAAAAAATTCACCGACACTTTTTTATGTATGCGAACATTGAGAAAAAACAGAGCGATGCTCATAAAATATTTCTCAAATGTTCAGATTTCTGACTGAAATTTTAGTCTTAGTACAGCAAATTTTATTTAAAGTTTGATGTATTTTTATGTTGAAAAGCTGTATTTTTGTGGGGATTTTAAGGATAAAAAGGTTTTATGAAACTAATAAGGTTTTGTTTTATATCAGTTGAGTTTTCATTTAATAATATTATGACTTAAACGATTATTATGACTACAATCCCCAACTCATTTTGTATAACATTTTTATCCGACAACTTTCTTTTTATTTTATGGTTAAATTTTTGAATTATTTTGTTAATGTTCAATGTAGATATATAATTATTTTTTGTGTGCATCATACAGTGCATATTAACCCAATTCATACCAATAGTTCTATATTGGATATCTAATATTTTTCAGTAGAAAAATGTTTATTTAAACAATTTAACTTCAAACTACCAAAATGATTCCAAATCTCAAGTTTAGCTGTATAAAATTGAATTCAGCGGTCAAGCACTGATCGATCTTGAATATATATTTATCTTAGACATTCTTTTTCATTTCGGGAGAAGTTGAAAGTTCAATAATCTTGTTAATATTGATTGCTTCCGAAAACCCTTTTGATAACTTTACCAATTATTATTTGTATTCAATTATCAACAATAAACAAATTTACAAAAGTAAATAAATAATTCAATTCATTCATACACATTTCTTGTTTTTTATATTAATAGCAAATTATTTATGTTAAATTTGAATCGTTCAAACTATGTACATTCTCACTAACGACCCGGGTTTCGCTTTTCGGCATCTTCAGGCATTCAAGTGCACGGATGAACTTGAACTGACGTTCAGTCACTTTTAGTAAATGAAAGTTTCGTGTTTATATAAGAAACAAATGCATCACTGAGTCCAAAGCCATTGCTGGCGAAAAGGATGAGCTCATGGGAATGCCAACAGATTTGAGTAGTAAGAAGTTTCAAGAATTATATTATTTGTTTGTCGGCAAAGGTTTTATGATTATATGATTTTATGGTTATATAGGGTATAGAAGTGGAGATGCGGGAAAGTTTAATATTTCATTTAAAATCGGAAGACTTTGCAGCTGTGCTCTATTAATTTCTAAAATTTCTTGGAAAAAGAGCTTATGACTGTCCGTATTTGGGTGTACAATTTTTATCCCTTGTTCCTGATTGAACACGTGTCCTTCCGAAATTAAGTGATTAGCAAAATTAGACGTGTCTTTTTTCAATCTAAAGGCTGCCATATGTTCTAAAACTCAGATGTTCAGTGTCCTTTCTGTTTTGCCGATATAAAACTTTGTACAACAAGAGCATTGCAATCTATAAATCTCGGATTTATTTAAGTAGTGTATTTTATCTTTATTATTAACTAATAATTTGCCTAAAGAGTTTTTACAGTAAAAAGCAGGTCTAACACTATCAGCTAGCTGTTTTTTAATTTTAAGACTTGTATTTCCTAAATAAATGATTCTACGCCAATACCTAGTATGATCTATGTCCATTGGCACTATACCTTTAAATAAAAAAATTTCTGCAAGTTCAGTTTGTTTTTTTGATAAAAGATTGTCTATAAGAGACATATCGTATCCATTGTTTATGGCGATTTGTTTGATGATTTTCAATTCGATATTAAAGTTTATTTCGTTTAAAGGAACACTCACAAGTCTATGAATTTCTGAATGAAAAACGTTATGTTAAACTTGATGTTTATCTTAAAAATTGAGAAGAATTCAGAAATAGTGCGTACGTTTATATATATATAAAAAATCTAATGTTATTAAAATTTCAAATATGAATCGCGTTTCACTGTTTAATTAAATACACGAAGAAAAATGTTTTCAGTGATTAATTATTACTACTACTTTATATTTAATAGTAATAGGTATTAAATCTCCACTGTATATGTGATTTCTATCGGTAGTAATGGAAGAGTATAAGAAAATCACGCTGAGTAATAAAACCGTTCAACTCGTGGCTATAACTAACTTGTTTGAAAATTGAAGGGGTCGGATCAAAGCCTTTTTGCGATTCAGCAGTTTTCTGCGTTAAAAACCTACGCAAAGGCGTTCTGCTACTTAATCGCCAATCAAACCTCTCAGACGCTTTTTATATTCCTTTTGTTTCACTATAAGATTAGAGGTAGGCAACGGCGAGAAAGGAAACGTTTGCCTCGATTTCCAAACTTCTGAGAATCATCGGAAAATTTTCAAATAAATTCCGATAGCAAATTAAGATTGTTTTCTCTTCATAAATTATCATTTCTTTATTTTAATTTTTCACGTCTGTCTTTTTTAAATTATTAAACAAATAATTTCTCGCTGTACCGATTGTTATGAATTATTAATTAAAACACTTAATTTTATTATAGATGTTTCACTTTATTTTCTATAATATAATTTTATACAACTGTATTATAATAAATCGCTTAACCTAAAAATCAGAATACAAAAAGTATTGATGAGTTAAACTGAGCTATTGGACCTTTGGATTAGAACTCACGTGAAACGAATAAATATTCATTTTTGTCGATCGAAAACTTTTTGTTACATTGTAACTCTATACAATATTTGACTGCAAGTAAATAGGATACATTATAATTATAGCATGTCATGGACAATCACCATTGCACAGTGAATGATGTTGTGTAAACATAGCATACGCTCTTACGCTCATGGAATTGAATACAAAAACATACTTTATAATAATTCTTTTTTTGCAGCACATATCCTTACTGGTGGTTATTCTATACATCTGGAGAGTTGGCGTAAATGTTAATAAATATGGAGATTTAGAAGATGTTTATTACGGTGAGTAATAAAAAATATGTACATTATACAAAATTTAATTTTACCAACATTTCAGCAACTCATGTAAAGTCCATCGTTTATTTTACTCGTTAAAGTTCTGAAATATATCTATATAATAACATACAACAAAATACAAACACCCATGAAATTTAATTTATGTGGTGCGTGGTGTTAAAAGCTAGCAGGTGTTTTGTAGCTCGGATATGAGGGCGGCATCAAAGTGTTAACAAATCATTTTTATTGCACTCTGGGCAAACAGCCTCACCAATTTTCAATTCAGTAGTCCCCTGACACATTTTATTAAAACGATGTGAATATTTTTTCCATTCAACAGTATTTTCAAATGTGAACATTTTTTAAATTCGATTACTTGTTTAACAAAAAAAAATATTTATGTTTGTTAATATTAATATAATTAAATTTCGCGCTGAACACAACGACATGGTAAAACGGGCAGTAAAAACTAGTTCTAAATTAAAAACGTACTAACTAATTGTCAAACAGCAAAATATTTTTTTACTGGCGAACTGAACTGACCGATTGCCAGTTAGACTTTTAAAATACAATAATTAGTATCTTAAAAATAGTACGTTTTTTGCAAATTCCAAATTTTTTAAAATCGTATATCAGGGCCGATTTTGCTCATCCCAATAATAACGCTTGAAATTCAAAGCTTGATCTAACTGGTGAAATATACAACAATTTAAGGTTATTAATGGAAAATTAAGTAAGTCTAGTAACATGGTGTGACAAACAATAGGTTTTAAAAATATTGAAATAATTTATTAATATTGATACAACTAATAAATGATTTTTAAGAGATGTATGAATTGTTTTCACAATTATTTGTCACTCCATATTACAAGTCTTTCTTAGTTGTATATAAATAGTCCTGTACAGTTTTATATGTCATTATTTAACAACGCCTGAAATAAGCGGAACAGGTTCTTATCTATTATAAATGTTTTAAATGTGTTCATTCAATATTTCATTTCTTTAATGTCTTTCCACCGAGAATTGATTAAAACTAAGTAATAAAAATTAGTTTTATTTAAAACCCTTTGACCTTTGATATATTAACAACAAGCTTAATATAGATATGTTTTAAATGTCAACCCGCTGTGGTGTAGTTAGTAGAAGTTTGGCTCGGTGGATCAGACGGGTCTGGGCTCAATTCCCGGTAAGTTAAATGTCTTTTTATTTATCACTTTTAGGGTGTTCACTGTCAATACTTGGTGGAAAGGCATTATATTAATAAAAACAATAATCCTTTGTACTTCATTCCACTTTATTTAATATGTCAGGACCGGTTTCGCTCATTGCGAGCATTGTCAACTGATAAGAAATATAATTTAACAATGCTATTTATACAAAATTGAAAAGTTATACACAACAGTTGGCATTGAAAAGAAATAGCCAATAACATTAAAGTGATTCTAAAATAACACAAAATTAAAATGTTCAACACAACTAACATATAATTAAAAAGTCATCCCAGATTCATAAATTCAGAATGCGATTGAAAGTAATTACAAACATAATTAAAATTTGGGAAATTTTTGAACGGAAACCGGTCCTGACATATTAAATAAAGTGGAATGAAGTACAAAGGATTATTGTTTTTATTAATATAAGTCTTTTTATTTAATTTGAGATCTTTAGATTTGGGTGTTTTGTGGTGTCAATTCTCCCCGAGTTGATCTCAAGTGACCTAAAAAATCCTCATTGAGTTTATCTTATATGTCAAATAAATATGTATTTACATTTTTCGAATAAACAAGAAATTAATATTGTACAATTTAAATTGATAAAATTGTTATCTCGCTTGTTGACGTTTGAAGATGATTTCCAAAAGGACAAAAGTCGGCTTAAAATAACAATTTTAATTATAACAAGTGGAATAACAATGAGACCCATATTATTTTTTAACAACGAGTAACCACCGATGATTTTTTAATTTTTTTATATGTAATAAAATTTATTTGTTTTATGTTTTTGACAGGAGTGCAAATCGCTTATTTGGCGATCGTTGGAACCCAAATATTCATGATCATTTTGAGTATCTTACTATTTTATGGAATTTATCAGGTAAGTCCAAAAAAGCAATATTTTACTGCATAATAAGAGCATTATGAATTTATGAAAATAAAATTGATTTTTAAAGATGTTGATGTACGAATACATTATGGTATTATTATAATAAATTTAAGCTGTATTACAACGATTAAACAGATTTTTATAAATAATTATCATTCAATGTTTGAGTTGACTTGTATTTAAAATTATGTTTACTTATTAATACTTACATATAACTTACTGTTATAATAATAATGAGAAAACATTTTGCAAATGGAAACTTATTAAAGCCTCTCGCAGCTTAGCGCGATTGTTATTTCTTGTATTTGGATATAATCATTTAGATATATGTAATAATAAAACAAAACATTACTTATTACTTATCATCCTTCTCAAGTATTTTTTTATTATTTTATTAAATAGTAATTTCATTTATATTCATAGCACAGATATTTAAAAGCTCTAAATATTTCCACATTTAAAATTTTATAAATAATAGAGGTATACTTAATATTAAATTAAATTCGATAACATAATTACTCCACAGGTTGTGTAACATTGTGTCCCGTTTTTCACTTCTTTGAGAAGCATTGTCATGTTATTTTCGACCAAAGATGATTCTTAGAGAGACGAAGCTCGCGTCACAATTTATTAGAATATTAAAATTGACTTTTATATCTCTTGCGGCTCGGAGACTAGAAAAATACTTGTCAGCCGATGGGGGTCTTTTTTGACCCCAGTGGTTTCCTCATTATTGGCCTTATTCTTATGAATTTCAAAAAAAAATAGTCTAAGGGCTTTAAAATATCTCTTTGCATCATTCCTCATACATTTTTTTTATAAAAATCTGTGGTTTTTTAATAAATAATCATATTTTAAGTTGCGCGTAAAAAAGACGTCATCCCAGCACACATGTAAATTTACAACTGACGAATGTTCTCAGCGTTCTCAGTTTTCTTATTAACAATCGTTATCGCGGGCGCTTATCACCTGATAAGCGTTATCGCGTATTTATATAAACTACAAAAGGTCCAAAAAACTATGATATAAGAATACCTTAATTATAAACATTGTATCACCCATATTAAAATAGATATTTAAGAAAATGTTGGTATTGGGGTCGCATTTCTTGAGCTAAGAAACGGAAAAGATATCACAATTGAAAAAATAAATATTTCTGAATCCATCGAAAACATTACATCTATAGCTAACAATGTACAATAGTATTTTCACAACGTTTTTCCCAAAAACTTGAGAATGGAATCTTTTTTAACTAATTGCTGATAAATCCTATAAGCAAACATTTCTTTGATAATTACCTTACTCTAGATATTATTACGTACATTTATTGAATTTGTATTATTATAGAGTTGATAGTTAAAGTTTCAAATAACAATTACTTTTGAAAAATTAGTAAAATGCGTCACATCATATTAAACGATGAGTGAATTTTTTTATAATTTCCTTCGCTTTTACATACTACTCGTAATTAAATAATTTGATTAAATTTATGCGAGCGGCTTTTGTAAAATTGAAAGCAAAAGTCTGCGGTTATCAAAAGCTGAGCATATATAATTATTCAAAGTATTAGCAGCAGGATAAAAAAAAAACTGGTTTTGATTACATCGAATCAGCGCAATATTTAGCGCAGGTTATCATGTTTAAACCAAATCCTCTCATTTATTAACTACATAATTTGTTAGATTGTTTTTTGTTTAAGGACAGCAATTGTAATTTCAATCACTTTTAACATTTTATTCTCAACAGATTTGTAAAATAACGTTTTCTTAAATATGAATTTTCACAAAGACCAATCAAGATTATAAAAACATCTGTTTGTTTTAAAATATTCAAATGCTGAAAGGTAAACTATCTCTATTCTATTTGTTTTTAAATAAAATTTTACGATGGAATACTATTCTTGAAGAGTGTGACTAGTCACAATTAAATTAATAAAAGTACGTTTTATGTCACTTTTTTAAAAGCTATATGAAAATTTTACGGTGTGATGTTTCAAGCAATCTGCTTAATTTCCCTGCTCTTCATAATAAACTTCCAATACAGTGTAGGCAAAAAATCTACATGTTCTCTAAAGCCAGCCAACCTTCGAACTTCCCCTGTTTTTATAAACATTTTACGGTGTTTTGTGAAGTTGAAAGTCATCCTATAAATTATTTAGTAAAAAACTTTTCGGAACTGCGAAAAATAAATCGTTTAAGCTGAAATATTAAAGTTGAAAAAAACATTTATAGGGCTTAACTTTACGATAAAAAGAAAATAGTATGTATATGTACCTGAAAAAAAAATAGAGAAATTCTATACTATTTTTATTTTTTTTCTAAATCCTTAAATAATTTGTTGAATATTTATATCAAGTGTATTGTTCTTCAACTATTCGAAAAATAAGTCATAATTTATTTTATACTTTATTAATAATTTTAATGAATCGGTTTGGAAACGGTGGACGTTTCCGTTTTTTTATTAAATTTCACCTGAAATTATAATGCTTTTTAATAATATTAATAATGACATGTATCTTCGGGCTACTCTTAAAATGAAAATATCTATCAAAAATTTGTCATAGATTATTTTCAGTTTCAAATATCCACACGGTTGTTATTTTTGTTAGATCATTTTCAAGTAGATTTTAATGAATTTAATCTAAGCAAAGTTTTCAATGAATCTTTTTGTTGTTTTATTTAAAAGGGTAGAAAAAACAATCATATACGATATCCAAAACAATTCAAATTCAAAATACATATTACATACCAGCAAAAAACCTATAATATCTTAAATTGCTGTTTCAAGCATTTGGTAGCAGATCAACTCATTTTTGATTCGTCAAATGATATTAATTAATACGTAAATGGTTGTTTAATTTTCGAAACTTTAAGTCTTATTTACAGTTTGATCTTTGAAGACAAAATCAATGTTGTACTTTTTTATTTAATTTGAGATAAATTTAAGAAGAGTTTGCATTATAATTATATGTATAAATATGTATTTTTCTGTTATAGGAAAATTCGGCACTCGTTGTCCCATGGATTATTGGCTGCATTACTTTCATGGCTTTAGAAGCCATGGCTATGGTGTATTCGAACGTTTTGAGAGACCATGTTAATAAAGTATGTATAAAATTGTTGTTTCATTTAAATCATTTAAATAATTCATTATCAGTCTGTTCATTAAATATGTTCATTTATGCAAGACGGTATGTCATTTTGCTGTTTTTGCTATTTTTCATATATTAGTAGTATGCGAATGATTTCTACCAGGCAGTAAGTAACGAAAGTAATTAATATAAATTCAATTTCTTGAAAAAACTACATGAGTTAATAAATGCCTCTGTAAAAAACATAAACAGAACGTCGCGTGCAGTGTGCGGCAGCGGTTTCCAACCTTTATGGTTCTGTGCCTCCCTCAAATTAAAATAAAATTGCCGTGCCTCCCCAACTTTTTATTCTTTTAATAAATATAGTAATACAGACACGTTTTAAATTATAATAATTTTATTACAAAAAAAATACTAAAACCATAATTAACAGAACAATAACATATAATATAAGAACATGCAGTGCTTTTTTTTGAAAAAAAAAAGACGCCGAAGCTCAATGTCAATATTTAAACATAGTTTTTTCTCTTATCTATATCCGTTCCTAATGTGGAGCATATAGCTTAATAATGGAGGTTTCTCAACGGAAGTTGTTTTGTGAGAATTGCTTGTTATCCAACCTCTCTTTTTTCGAAGAATAAAAACATTGGGATAGGACAGGACTAGTGATTAACCAATCTCTCTTGCTTTGTCTAGTTTATTTTAGATTTGAAAGAGTAGTAGAAAATGCTTAGATATCACAAACACCTTTAAACAAAAATCGATAAATCGATTGAAGAAAATGTTTTGTATTAGGACATCAATTTACATTTGAGTGTTGCGATACCCGGTACATTATGTTACAATCAAACGGGAAAAACAGCTAGTGGTTTCCAAGATTACTTTTTTTAATAAAATTGATTTTAAGCATTAAAAATGCCCAGAAAAAGTTGCCGTTACCGTTTCATGGTAAAAAAGCACTGCGAACATGTACATTTATTTTTATATTAAATTACCAATTCAACTACTTTAACGCATCCAAATTTAATGCGACGGTCGCTGTCGTTTATTGACACAAAGTGCATCAAATCTTGAGGGCAATGTAGAGAGTGCAACTCGTAACTTTTTTTTGACTATAAACCCGGCTCAATATTTGGTTTTCATTGCAACAAGTGCCGAAAAACACGTTTCGAAAAATAAGACGCTTTGAAGGGTAGAAACATAAAAATTTATACTCTTCACTGAGATTCATCAAAATTGAATTATAGTTTCATTTTAGTGAGCTAATTATCGCAATGATAATTCTATCAATTTTTATTTTTCGATGTTTGTCAGCTCAAATTTTACTTCTTCACTGTCGATAAATGGATTCTGTATCCACAAAAATGTTGAGAAACTACTGTCTTTGAAATAATTTAAAAAATGCAGCAATAAACCATGCAAGTGTTCAATAAAAATATTTTTCTATGTTTGAAAAATGTTTTTTTTAGTATGAAGGGAATGAACAAATGCTTTTAAACTTTTTCACTTATATTTTATTACTTATCAACTAAACAAAAATGAAAATTAAAAAAAAAACATTTAGATAACAAAAATGGCGCTAAGGAGTCCCTCGTCAAAAAAAATAACCTGACTGGTGGGGGATGGTTTATCTCTCCCTCTTATTTGAAATAAAAAAAAATGACTTAATTATTATAAGTATAGTTACAGCTGTAACTATAATAAAAAAATAACATTTTTGACAAAATAGCGCGTTGCCAAAAGTAAAAGTCTAAAAACTACCCGTTTTTAACAACGTTTTGTTTATAAAAAATAGTTTTTTTTTACCTAAAGTATTTTGTTAGTCCCGGTCGTAGCCAGTACTTTACAGAATAACATACTCAAATTTCAGACAAATCGGTCAAATAGTTTTTTTTTTTGGCCCCCACCAGAAAGTAGTTTGAGATAAACGCGTTTAAAGTTTCACGCGGCCCTACTACAGAGCTTGGCGCTGACCTTGTAATGGGCTGTAAAACCAAAAAAACTCAAAATATCGTCACCAAACTTTAAGAGTATATAGTTAAGATACTATACTTTGAAAATATCGATCTTTTGAAAATTTAATAATGTATTTATTAAAAAAGATTTCGTGAGGGAACATTAAATATTATCTTACGACAAAAGAACGGTTGCGGTGGTTTATCGAGGAAAATTCACAAAATAGAACAAATTATTAACACTCGACAAGTGGTTGAAAGTAAATTCGTTCACTGCCAGAGTTACAAATAAAACTCCGCAACAACTCTTCACGTTTGTTTTACTGACTTTGAACAAGTTTAACATACAATATTTATATAAACAAAGAATGTTTTCTTTGGTTGTTTGAAAATCTTGACTGTTTAATCGTATAATAAATGTTTAACCGTGCTCTAATTAAAAAATAAACATGTTTCTGCAAATAGCTTATTCCCGCAATCTGTAAACTTTTAATGAAAGTGACTCGACTTGCCTGTAATTAATTAACCATTTCGAAAGTTAAGTGCTGTCGTGTTAACAAAAGAGGCATTGTTAAAGTGGATGTCGAATCGAAATAAATTCTTCGGCTAACTGTCGGCAGGACAATACCTCGCCTTCTATAACGGAAAATTACCGTTTTCATTACAAAAGAACCTGTCATCGAATAGGCTTTTTTCTATCCTCCACTTTACCTTGCGTGCTCACATTTTTTAATCAATTCCATTGAATACTTGAATGGGTGGGACATATTTATTAATAAAAAAAGTACTGCAATAAAAATGATGTATAATCTTTGTAATTAATTTATAAAGAAGCCAACATATTATGCCGTATATCAAGATTTGAAGATAATACCATAATATATCAGTTATAGGTAGAATACTAATTACAAAATCGTGTTGATCATAAATGAATTATATATTTTTAAAAAAAACAGTCGACTGAATAAAATACTGACAATTTATTTCACACGTCTTGACTTTTAATACCATTTTTATTTTTACAGCAATTTGATTCAATGTGTAAGGCTGAGATGACATTTTTCATTACCAGGGCGTTTGTTAACGTAAGTTTTATGTAAGATTCATTCATCATTAATAACCGTTAGCGGCTTCATATCAAATCATAGTATGCTTATACATATCAACCGTGGATAGGAAAAAGGACGTAACCCACACATAGAAAATTTTACAGGAGGCACAAAAACGTGTTTTGATGATTTTGATGATTTTGGGCCATATGCAAATTATAAAATATACACAACCTTGAAGTGCACGGAGACTTCTAAATTGGTGTTTAATTGACATAATCTAATATTAATTAAAGAACTTCTCTAGGAAAAACCTTTTTTTCACAAGCTCATCTTTTTTCAAAATTAAAAGTTAAATTTAGATAATAATTTGCAGCATACATCCTTTTGATAGAACGTGCGTCAAGTTCGATATATTATGATTTTTGAAAGAAAGCTGTTTTGAAAAAAACTGTGGTTTTAGTCCTTTTTTCTTTCCACAGTTGATATAATTAAGTGTAGTACATTAAGAGTTTTTTTTTATCATATATTGAGGAACTTGACCTTTTGTTTTTGTAATATACAATCTGCATGAACGTTGTACTGCCGCAACTTGTTTTGAATAACGAAAACTCTAGATCAGTGGTGGGGAACCTTTTCTTTTCTAAAGGTCACATTCACAAAACACAATAATTTACGGATTTGCTCAAATTACCAGCGTGGGAGCTTCTTTTTTTTTTTACCTCTTCTAAAAATTTTCCAATTCAAAATCTCAGGAATTTACGATTTTACAAAAAAAAAAACAGAATTGGCCGATCAAGTCAAAAGGCCGCAGGTTCCCTACGACTGCACTAGATTGTACAAAACAGAAAAATAAATATTGCTATTCAAACTGTTTTTAAATAATGCATTTTTAACAATGAAGGTATTTGTCATCTGGGGAGTGATGAGATTCTACCACTTGCTGAAGTCGGGTGTGTCGTGGAAGGAGCCAGAAGCGATCGAGCTATGATACATGTCCGTGTTTGTGCCAGAATGTTTGGAGTCGTCTCCGCCGGCTGAACATGACTCTCTGCTAGCCAGAGACGACGAATCCATTTCCCCTTCGCCCCGGGACACCGACTCCAATTCCTCGCAATGACTTTCCGCAGTACCGTGAACCCTCTTAAACGACGTATCATTATATCAAGAACTACTACCTCGTGTTTTTATAAATAATCAAACAAATACATATATCAATGTGGTATAATCGAATATCACTTTTTCGTATAAAAAATGTTATTCAAAATACGTTGGAAAGTTTATTTTTGAAACATCAAATTAATATTACTTATATTAATAAAAATAACTATATAATCTTTCAAATTTACCGATTGTTTCATATCAATTGAAGATAATGATATTTTATTTCATAAATGTATTTTTTGTGGGGTACTAAATATTAAAAATTACTCATGAGAGTCCAATGAATATTGAAGAATGACCCATTCAAACTGCATAAATTTTCCCACTGTGTATAATGAATTGTATAAATAAACTAAATATTATTGTAAATTAAATATTATACGTAAAACAATATGGAAAGTGCCAAATATAATAATCGCCTACGTGTAAAAATATTACAGTAGATGCTTTTTTTAATTTTAATTTGAAATGGTTTAGATTTGATACATTTTTCGATAATTGTAACTTCGAAAGATTTGTTGTATTAAGCTACTGCAACGTGTTAAAATATTACAAAGTAATTCTAAATAAATATTTTTATAATAAACGGATATGAATTAAAAATGACTTTTCTTTATTTACTTTATTTTCACACTAATTAAGTCCATTTTTTAGAAAACGAGAATTCTTCATGGAATGTCAAGATAAATCTGCGTTTGAGTGAATAAAAAGATGAAGAATATAATAAGTGCTCATAAAGTTGAAACGCATTCATTAAGTCGGCCCCTCAAATCCCCTTTTATATTTTATTTTTATTCATATTTCTCTTTAAGTAGGCACTAGAAATTTTTCTTGGGCTAAATTTGATGGAGTGGAGTGATTTTGTAAAATTACTATTCGGGGAAAGAGAAAGGTCTTTCCTGTAAATATTTTACTCGCCGTAAAAATATAAATCTTAAATTAAATCATGAAAATTATTATAATTGAGTAAGTCTTCAATCAACTGCGCCTTGGATAAATATGTCGAATAAATTCTGAGAGGAAACCAGTTTTGATATTTAGTATTATACATTTATGGATTTTTCACCTAAATCGTTTCAGTTTAACAATTTTGTTGATGGTTTAATATCATTGAACATTATTAATTTTATATAATATAACCGAAATTACACACAACATATTTGATAGTTTATATTCATATCATGAGTAGGTGAACATGAACAATTAAAAGCTGTGTTCGAAGTATTAATCATGAATTTACTTATTCTTTGACCATACTTGTTCCCCGTGTGCCAGAGCACACAGCGGCCACGCGACACCTCAACGCTTCATTATCTCCCGTAAATTGCTTTGCCTCCTCCCATGACATTCCAGCATCCCTCAGTTCCGTTCTGAGCATCCATGAATAGTACACAACGCTCGTTGATGACACTGGGATCCCTCGGTGGAATGTAGAAGGCTTTTTGGAGGCATCCACGGCACGTTTTCCAACCAGTTCCATGACCACTGTCGTAAGAGGGCGCTGTCAAGCACGTTCCTTAATATTATAGTTTAAGTCAAACTATCTTATCCCCAATACCCAACACAATCATCTATCATTGAAGCTCAGTATTTGTCAGGTGCTATAATTCGCTACTGTAAAACAGCTGTAGAAAGAAAGCATAAAGACAGTCTGCACTAAATTAAATGTGGCTCCAGCTATTCCCTAGTAAAAATCGAGATCTTTCTTTGTACAACCGTCTACTGGGATATGAAAACCGTGGTTCTTGAAGCTGTCGGCCTTTTTGATGATATATCCCGCGCTGGTTAAGTTCTTATCAGTACCTTGTCAGATTTGGATTCACATCAGATTGGTATTTTTGTAAAATCCTCTAATTATACTTAATTTTAATTATAGGCGCTTCCAATTCAGATCATTTGACCTACTAACGGACTGACGCTCACTGACACTCAAATTGACGCTCGGTAAATAATAATAAAAAATAATTACTGAGCGTCAGTTCAAGTTCATCCGTGCATTTGAACGCCTGAAGATGCCGAAGAGGCCCAAACAAAACTTGTGTGAATGTACATAATTTGAACGATTCAAATTTAGTTATATATAAATTAATTAACTCAATACATCAAATTTTCTATTATAACCATGTTTGTTAAATGAGACGTAATTTTTTTTATATAATAAATTGCTTGCTACAAACTCTACCTGTGCACTGGATTATTCGAATTGGTAAAAATCAATGATTTATGTAATAATAATGTTAAATTATAATCCGGGTAGAGGTAATTGTGTACATTCGGTAACGTGAGTGCAAATTTATCGACTACGCTAACTCTGTAATAGATGACCCACTTTAATGTTTTACCTGAAATCATTGTTATCCCCTGATCACATTTTAGAAAGTAAAAGAAAAACTCAATGCCGTTATTTATTACTGCCTTTTATTTGTACTGCCATAAGTAAGAATGTGTGTGCTTATTTATTAACGAGGTGCTTTTATAGTCCGAGAGCTTATTCTAGAAATAAATCTACCTTTAGGGGAAGCTCTTAGAGGCAATCAAGTTAATTGGGCTACAAACAATTATGAAATGGCAAATAAAATCACTTTTAATTATGATGACGGAGTATTTTACTGCTGTAAGCTGAAAATACGGTTTACTTATTCGGAGTTATGTCACAATGTTTCAAATAGATTATTTATTTCGGCTGTCATAAAAGTTTCTGCTTTTCTCTTGCTGAGTGCAAAAATGATTTTATAAAATAGCTTTACACTCGCTATAAATTTATTTTATTTCTTTTTTACTAATTTACAAACGAAGTGATATTATATTGAGAAAAAATATAAATATAACTGTTGGTTTATATTCCATATCCCGCCTGTCAATCAAACCTTTACTTTAGAAAAAGAAAAAGGGTCAGAATAGTTGGACTCGCTGCACAGCTAATCCTTTTTTAATTGAATTTTTATTTTTTTTAATTCTCATATTTTATTTTATTAAATTATAATTACGCCTGATAAAAATGTTGCTCTCAGATGGTTCAGCAAATTCATTTTAATTTACTGTGAATACGATTGTCTAAGAAAGCTTTGTCTGTGAATATTATATACATAAGGAAGGTGCACTCTTTAAAAATGCCTGAACACAAAGAAAACTTCAAAGCATAAACAATTCAAAGTATGTGTGGTAAATTATCAGGAAAATATTTTTCAAGATGATGGACTTTCCTTTATCCGGCACTTGAGGAAGTATTGTTTGTAAATAATGCGACATAAAATCGATGATCTCTTACGATGATGTCCAGTGCAAAGAAAGAGCTTCTTATATTTAACTACTCATAAAAAAGATACAGAATATGTATTTCAACTTTTAATAAAACATTATATTCACCACTGAAAAATAGCTATGCGTAACGACTGAGGTGCTTGCAATACTGATTTTACGACCGAGGAATAAAGTCTTAAATCAAAACAGTGCCAAATATTTACTGAAAAAAATCAAAATTGACAAATAGTTTTGTTACCAATTGTGACGTATTTTGCTTCTTTTAAAACATCTTCAGAATTAATATATCGTAATATTTGTATTCAGAATTTGGACAAAGATTCATATTCTAAGCTAACAGATGGCAAACTTTGTGATGGGATTTATTGTTTTCCGATGTACGTGGGAGAGAGCTAGTTACATACTTTATCAGTACCAGTTGCAATTACACTGCAAATTGCAAACTTACTCGTGCTTAGACTCTAAGAGGGAAACTTACAAAGGAAATAAATTGAATAGTGATGAGCCACCAGTATCTGCATATATGCACTACTAAATCTTGTATTACTTTCCAATAACTGTCTTTTATTCTACCACTAAAATTTCTACTTGTCTGCCCAAAATAGGAAGCTTTCTACTCTTCCCAGCTGAGTGGGTATTTATATACCATCTGAGAAGATAACTTTCTTCTTTGGCCATGTTCGCTCCCTATGTGGAGCATATGGCCGCCACGCGGCATCTCTATGTTTCCCTGTCTCCCGCCAATAGCTTTTCTTCCTCCCATGAAATGCCAGCATCCCTCAGTTTCACCGAGTACATCCTATGGATAGTACCCGACGGACGTCCAGGACGCCGGAATCCCACCGGTTGAAAGAAGAGGCAGGCAGGATTAAGGCTTTCCGGAGGCATTCGCAGCACGTGACCCAGCCAGTTTCAACGTCTCTTCATAACAACTGACGTGACGGGACGCTGTCTTGTACGCTCCCTTATCTCTGAATTCCTCAAAAAATCAAACCACCTCACCCCCATTATCCGACGCAAGCATCTGTTCTCGAAGCTCAGTATACGGTTTTTCTAAGTCTTCATCAAGTGCCATGATTCGCAACTGTAAAGCATTACCGGCAGAATGCAAGCGTTGAACAAGTGCCATTTGGTTTTAATCGAGTACAGCTGTGTGTCATGACAGGTTTGATTACACATTACATTGGTCTTACTAGTATTAATTTTTAGACCAATGTGACCTGAGTTAGTTCCTAACCCATCAATAGTCTCCTGGATGCCCTCAATGGATTAATCGAATATGACAGCATCATCGGCATATTCAAGGTCACACAGTTTTAGACCGGGACCAACAGCTACACCTCGATCAAGCGGAATTGACCTGCGAAGTATGAAGTCAAAGATAATAATAAACAGGAACGATGCAAGAACGCACCCCTGTCTCACTCCGGTTGTAACCCCGAACCATTCGGTATTTGAGTCACCGATTCTCACACAACATGCACTATTCTCATTTAGGGGTTTGATAATGGCCACAATCTTTGGCGGAATCCCGTAGGCATCCAGTGTCCTCCACAAAGAGGGTCTGTGTGGACTATCAAATGCCTTCTCATAGTCGACGAAACAACAAGCAAGAGCACTATTAAATTAATTGCTCTGCTGGAGGAGACATCAAAGATTGTGTATTTGGTTCGCACACGACCTTCCAGGGAAGAAGCCCACTTAATTTTTCCTACGTATTTTCATAATGAGACTTCTTATTCTCGCCAAGAGAATGTGTGCCATTACCTTCCCAGGAATACTGAGAAGAGTTATGCCTCGGTAATTGTTACAGCTGAGGGGATCACCTTTTTGTGAAGTGCTAACACCTCACCATCCACCCAGTCCCTAGAACAACGCTCACCGTCCCACACCCTGGCCTTCAGGTGATAGAGAGGATGTAGGACGACGTTAAGACCACATTTCTGAAGATAACTTTACTTAATCTTTATCATTCGATAAGACTTTACATCATTTTTTAAATCTACGTTCGCTCCTAATTTGGAGAAAATTGTATTCTAATACAGTGCTTCCCAACTTTTTTCATGCCACGGACCCCTAAATCTGAAAACAGTAATCTGCGGACCCCCGATTTATTTTTATTTCACATGTTCATATTTTATCTCAAAGAATGTTGAAAGAATAAAAATTTTCGCGGACCCTCACGAAAAACCTCTGGACCCTATGTTGGAAAGCACTGTTCTAATAGATATATCTCAACAAAATTATTTTCTCTATGAGAACTGTTTGTTACTCAGTCATTCAACCCCTCTTTTTCGAAGAGATAATGGATTGATGTATAAGGTTAGTGGTTTACTAATCGCTCTTGTAACACCCATTTATTTTAGGATTGGAAAGATTGGAAAGGATCAGTCATGGAAAGTTGACCACTGCATCGAGGACCCGACATTATTTCTAATCGCTTGAAACTTTTTGTTTGTTATCCATCGATAGTTTTTTTATATTTTTAATGATGTACTTCTAAAATAAATAATTTTGCACTTATTATTATAAATATGTTTTATTTGTTCGTTCCTGGTGGAAAAATCATAAAATAATTGATTCCACACTTCAAGAAATAAAACATGAATTCACTCTTCCCTGAAACAAATGAAATACATGACACTTCAAATGCATTATGTAGCAATTACATATTAGACCCATATTATTTTGTGGATTAGAAACTAACCTTAAACTAGACATGGAAATAGTGCAGATCTCATTCGAGTGGAAAAAAAATAATCTTTACGTGTTGCACGTGATCCCTTATCGTGAAGTCAATCAAATTTTAACGTCGTAGATATCGAGCCCTTCACAAAACACTAACATTTGAAGAATTTAAATACAGGTAAGTAACTAGTCCCATTTGAGGACCCTGGGAAAGAGAGAAGGCAGGCAGGCAGATTTGGAAATTTTCATCCTTAACCTAAATTTATATAGATTTTTTCACAAACAACATAGTTTGTCTTTTAAATTATTAATATAAAAATTCTAACATTCAATGTCATTTCTTCATTTGTTAAATAAATAAACCTTTTAACTTTCAAATAACACCAACTTTTAAAAGTGTTTGTATATTTTTTACATAATCCATATACTTCATTGTAAATTGTATACCTCATTATAAAATCAAGATTGTAATTTGATTGGAACTATTTCCGATTTTTTCGACGGTAACTTTGTAAACATTTACGATGAAGATTCTTTACAGAGAGGAAGACACGCGTCAAAACACTCAAAACTAATGAATAACAAATTTATTCGCTTATTTATAATTTCATCTCAAATATCTACTTTCATATAATTATCGACTTGTTCTTGTTACTTAATACTATGGGTATAAAAAATATCTTTATCTTTCAAAATTATTTTATCGTTATACGGTCCTGTTTCATAATCTTATTTTTTTGAATGAGATATTTTATTTACTACATAGTTGTATCTCAATTACTCAACTAAATTTTATTTAATTCTTTTACAGTTTAAATAATTTAAATTTCATTTATTAATTTTATAATTAAAGTTTGTAAATCTAAATTTTGAGTTGGAATAACTTCTCATTTTATATTACGCAGGCATCATATTATTTTATGAGGAAAGAAAAGCTATTAAAAATATGTGACCAATATCAAATAAAGGGTTCTCGAGGGTAAACATGTTATTTTGTACACAGCGTTGGTACTAAAGTAAACAACCGCAGAGTTATTGAAAAAATAATCGTGAAATAATGACACGTGTTACTCAATTGAATTAAAAAATGGTCACGTTTTTCAGAAGAAAATTCTCAGTAATAATAGAAAATTTGACGACGTGTTTTTTTATATTTATTATCGACATCATAGTATTAATTATACATACAAACATGCGACACGCAATGACAACAACAACATCACCATTAACCATGCCTATTCTGATATTAAACAGACAGCCAACGATATATTGACAGAAAAATTTCCTCTTTCTCTGTACACTTCTCTTTCCTCTCAAAGTAACACTTTTTTACAAAATACGCGACAATTTTGATAACGAAATGAGATAATTTTAATATTGGTCTGTTTTTTTGTAATTATTTTTCACGAAAATTTTATTATTCTCTTCTTTATTACACTGAAGTTTTTTTGTTTATTATTTGACGTAGATAATTTTAAATATTTTTGAAATGAGAAAATTTATTTTAACCACACTTTCTTGTTGGTTTTGTTTTTTTTATAATAAAATAATATTTGGATTCTTTTTGTATCGCAAAATCGAGCCAGTTCACGTGGGAACACTGGGAACCATATTCATTAATATTTGTATTGTACTATATAAACTTTTGTATGTACTATACGGATACATATACAAACAAAACATAACCAATCAAACATAGAAGAATCGTTTCCATGATACTTAGTGGCCGTATTTCCAGTAATATATTTGTTTTTTTTAATTCAATGTATGGATGGTTGTCAACTGTTCTTGGATTAGAACGATTTTAAGATATTTTCTTTTTTAGAACTTTGCTCGCTGTTAGAAGTAGACTTACTGGCTAATTATTAACTTGGAGAGTGAAATCATTTCCAGGTTTTGGAATGAGATTAATGCGAATTTTGTTCCATCATGCCGAAAAATACTGTAACTTCAGGCATGCACTGATAATATTTCCTAACGAGAAAAAAAATACGGCATTGCAATCAAGAAGGTGTTTGATAAGACTTTCCATTTCGGCAAATGAAGTAGTATAACTGGTTACACAATCTACATCTTGTGATTCTTCTGGTATCAACTGCGCGACAGTTTATGTCCCTAACACTTTCTTTTTTATCCCAATTGCGTTAGGTGTAAATTAAATTTGCTATCCACGATTTTTTTAACACTGTCGCTGATAGTAATTACTGATCCTTTTGGTTCATCAATGGTAAATTTGCTTGGTATGGGTCGCTTCCTTTGACAAGCTCACTTATGTAGTCGTCAATATCTTTTTGTACGTTAAATGTACGTCAAGGTCTGAGTTTATCATTAAAAAGATATTATCATCTTCGATATGACACAGTAAAAAAGACATTTCCAGTTATTTATTAAACAGCTTAGAGACCAAACGAAATCATTTTGCTCAAATTCAAATACCAGAAAAGCGTTTCAGTAAAACATAGATGTCTGTGATGTCTAACTGTTCTCCCATTTAACCGATTTTAAAAACGGGGCGTATCGTTAGTGATTAGATAACAAGTATGCTAATTTTCGCCTTATCCTTCCATTCCTACTCTTTTAATAAAAGAAAATACGAGCAACTGAGAAACAGGCATTTCTCATACACAAAAGTATGTTTAGATAAAATACATCGTACAAAAATTATATCGACTATGGAAACGAAAAAGGACGTAACACACAGTTTTTTCAAAACACCTTTTTCAATAATCACAATCTTACCAGCTTGATACACGTTCCGTCAAAAGCATGTAAGCTGTAAATGTCGAATTAGTATCTAAATTTAACTTTTAAGTTTGAAAAAAGATAGGCTTGTAAAAAATGAAACCCAGAAAAAAGACTATAAAAAGGTTTTTCCAATACAAGTTCTTAAATTAATATTAGATTATGTCAATTAAACACCAGTTTAAAAGTCTCCATGCACTTCAAGGTTGTGTTTATTTTATAATTTGCATATGGCCGAAAATCTTTAAAACACGTTTTTTGTGCCTCCTGTAAATTTGCTATGTGGGGGGTGACGTCACTTTTCCTTTCCACATATATTCCGATATGATTCACATTAGAAATAGACATGGTTGAAAAATCGAATAAAAATACACATTTTATATTTCAAACAAAGAGCATCTGGAAATATATGTATTTTTTCTGTAAAACTGTTCTCACAATTATTGTTATCCCCTTAATGTTATAACTGATATTACGGAACGAAAAAGTTAGACTTGTTTCGATTTTTGTAATATAGGATCAGGTGGTTGTGAAACATGTCGTCAGCATACACACAACAGAGATAAATAACAAATTAACCATTTTCTGCCATAACATTCAACAGAATTCCAGCCATCGCCAAAATAGAATATTCAAGCCACCTTTTTGTTTTGCATATTATACAAAGAAAAACATATTCTAGTCCACAGTCAAGAATCTTTTGTTTCTGTCTTATTGAGTGGCAGAGACACCGGTTTGAATCTTAGAATGGAAACTTTTAAAAGATCAACGCATTTATATTCATCGCCGTGCCGTGTCTGTGTGTTGTTATCAGGGCTGTAAAGTAGGGTAAAAAGGACCGACGACGACTCCATGATTTTTTTTTCAATCACTTCCGCTTAAATTAAATATCTATAGAGCGTCAGATCATTCTAATTACTACAACAATTCTAGTAGATTTCAACAATCAATATGTTGAATAGACTTATAATTTATCAATATCTTTTATATTATTTTTCTCTATTTTTTAGGCTCCGACTTCGCACCCGGAAAAAACCGACTGACGACTCCAGACTCCCTGGTTTTTATACCTACCTGTCCAACCTCTATCTGATTATAGAGTCAAAGAGGAGTATTGGCTTACTGCTGGCTGTTACCTTACGCCAGTGCTTCCAAACCTTTTTCATTCCGCGGACCCCTAAATTTGAAAACAATAATCTGCGGACCCCCAATTTTTTTTTATTTCACATGTTCATATTTTATCACAAAGAATGTTGAAAGAATAAAAAAATTCGCGGACCCCAAGTTGGGAATCACTGCCTTGCGCTATCATCCTTTCCTTTCTTTCCCAAGAGTGAGGTTGAGCGACTGACTAACAACCAGTTATCTATCTCTGGGTAATACTACAATGCTCTATTAGGAATATTAGTTTCTAAATAGGTAGTCAGCATGCTTAATATGTATAGAAAGAAGCTCAATTTCACACACATACCAGCAAATCAATTGCGCTCACATTTACAATCTATATGCTAAAATGAAAATGGTTTCACACCCTTTTTATTCGTAACATGATTTTGAAAATTCACATTTCAACTATTAATGGATAATGAAAACTGATTTATTAGACTTTTTTGAAGAATTTAAAAAGACTTGACAAGGTATATAAAACAATTGATACAAGGAATATTACAAAAATTTGCAGATATTAAAACATTCTTTTCTTAACTAAAAGAGTCTTTTGCTGGATTATTATGAAAGGTGTTTATTTGATGACGATTAGTTATTAGAATAAATTAAAATTAGTTTTACTTGAAATTCAACTGTCATCGATTATCTTATGTATTTATCAACATTAGATAAATAATTTTCGTAAATGAACTAACCTCGGTCTTAACAAATTAATTTGATCGAAACAAAATTTCATTTCTACTCACTATTTATTTTTCTACCCTCTTTTCCTCACCATTATTTAATGCAGTGGATTCCAACCTTTATGTTACTGCGCCTCCTTTTGAAAAAAAAATATCTTCGCGCCTCCTCGTCCTTTATTTCAAATAGTAATAAAGACATGTTTTAAAGGGTAAATAAATATTTTTGAACCGTTCGCGCCTAGGGTGGTGCGCCTCCCAGATTGTAAATCTCTGATTTAATGTGAATTTCTTAAATATCTATAAAACGAAATTTTTGATTTGTTTCCGAAAAAATAAATGAATGCGTATGATTAGAAGGGTTAAAAAGGAGATCACTGATTAACTAAATGTGTAAAAGCCGATTAAGGAATTCGAACTCTATATAAGTTGCAAAAAATACCACTTTACGTTCAAACCTCTCTGACTGTAATCGGGGATGTTATCTAAAACAAACTAAGTTTTTACGATGTTGTTGAAAATATTCAAAAAAAATCTTAATGTTTCAGAATCAAAATAAACAGTGTCGATTCTAGGAATCCCCGGGAAGTGCCATGACATAAAAATCCACTTTTATAGTTAATACGCATTTAACATCTTTATATAGACCATAGACGATTGCGGGCATTTTTTCTTTCAAGTAGTTCACTTGAGTACTAAAAGTAGTGTGATTTTTATTTAAATATCAATCTTACAACATGTTCAAAACATAATTTGGCATAAAAAAATACGATGAAATGGATTCCAGAAAAATAAAATGTTCGTAAAAACTGAATGGGCTTTCGAAAGTGTCAAACCCATACAGTGACTGAGATAGATATCTCGTAGACTTGCAGAGTGTAGAGTGGGGACTGTGGAGTGTATAGAAGGGAGTATAAGATTAGAATTAGAGCGCAGTAGAGTTTGTTGGGGGCTGAGACCTGAGAGATTTTGAAGAGGTGCTACAATGTGTGTTTACTTTTACAGTAATACGTTTTTATTTACTTAGCACCTATCCGCTTGCGTGTTTGTGTATTTATCCTGGAAATGCGGGTTAAATAAATTTTATCTTGAAAACGTGAAATCAATTTTTACAAAAAAGTTTTATTTACAATGGTATCGATCGTAATTATGGGAACTCTAAACAATTACATCAACGCCGAAGCTTTTTTAACGTGATTAATGTAATTTTAATGTAATTAATAAAGCTATAAGTATTACTAGGTAGGTACAAAAAAACTTTGAAACAAATCACATGCCACAACTCCTAATACATTAAGTCAAAAAATTTCAATGTATTAATAAAAACACAATACTCCTTTATACTTTATTCCACTTTATTTAAAAGGTCAGGACCTGTTTCGCCCATTGGGAGCAATTTCAACTGATAGGAAAAATACATAAACAGTGCTATTTATACAAAAATAAATTGAAATAAAAAGTTGTAAACAACAATTTACATTGAAAAGAATTTACAAATTAAAGTATAAGTGTCTCTTTAATTAAACCATATGAAAACACCTCTAACATATAATTTAAAAATCATCAAAGATTAATAAATTTTAAGTGGTGACTGATGGTCATTACAAACATAATTAAAATTTGGGATGTTTTTGAACAAAGTGATTAAAATGTTACATTACATTTACTTTGTGAGCAAAACCGGTTTTTAATAAATTGGAATAAAATACAAAAGAATATAGAAACCGGTCCTGACCTATTTAATAAAGTGGAACGAATATTGTGTTTTTATTAATATAATGCATTTCCACCAAGTATTGACAGTGAACACCCTAAAAGTGAAATTTCAGTGTTATGTTTATTTGAATTGTTCGCTTTTATAACGTTATCGAAATGGTCTTGCTACTAGATGCTATTTATCAAAAAAATATATTTTTTTAAGAATTTACATTATATCTACTAAATGCTAATGTGTTTAATATTTTTAAATCAGAATATCATACAATATAAACTTGATGAAAAATTTATAAATCACTTTAAATCAACTAGGGGAGAAGAGATATCACAAACATCCAAGTCCAAGATCTCAAATTTAAATTCGATATTGACCTTACTGGTACTTGAACTCATACCATACTGATCGCTTGGGTAAATATGTTAACAACTAGACCTCAATATTACCATGCTTAGAAGAATATTACGGATGAAATAGAGCCGTTCAAATAACGTGCGGAAAAAAACACTGTTTGGAAAAATAGTTTAGATGTTATGATACAACGGACTACAAACACGTATTTAACATGAAAATACTGCAAACACCAAAAATGTTCACTTTTAAGGTGTTCACTGTCAATACTTGGTGGAATGGCATTATAATAAAAATAATAAAACATTTTTAGTACTCATCTAACATCATGAGCGAAACCGGTCCTGATCTAATGAATTTTATGTGAAAAAAGTACTAAACATGTTTTATTATTTTTACCAAAAATGTTGTTTAAATGAGTTCTCAACATGTCCCTGCAACCGACAAGACACACTATGACCCGAAGTAATTAGAAAAAAGATATTTTGTGTTACCTACGTTATACTTTTTTTTGTACTGTAATTCAATTTATCTTCATTTGACCTAAGCATTTGAAAAAAGCATTTCAGTTAATCAAATTTTAAATTAAGGTGCACGTTTTAGTTTGTAAGCGATAACGTGGTTGATGTTTTTTTTTACTGAAAACAAATTTACAAAAAGCCACCGAAGAATCTCTTATTGAAATTATATATTTAGAAAATAACGAATTGTCTATGCATTAAAAAATTGGACTTCGTAAAATCGATAAACGCGTCAATGTTTACGAATTTGTAATTTTCATTACGTGAACGCTTTATTTACGTAGACAGTATTTGTGAATGTTATCTTTAAAACTAAGTAAGGTTATTTTGACCACTTATCTACAAAAAATCTTTCTTGGAAAATTTTGAATTGGAATGAATAGCAAGACAACTCGAAGACCCGTTGTGCGTTTGATACATTCGTCATAAATGTTCCAGGTGTTTTCCGCCAAAAAATACTTACGCCGCCCGGATAGCTTAAATGGAAATAATTTGTTTACAAAACACCTGGACTCAGAGTGAAGGGGCTCTTGTATTAATTCAATACTGAACATAAATCATTTTTCAAAGAAAAGAGTTAGAAAATTCAATTAATCTTAAGCACATTTAAAGTGGTGAAATTGTCAAAATTTTCATTTTACAAACAAAGTTCTAAATATGTTGAAAGAGAATTGAAAGCTTTGTAAAGTTTTTAACTGAACGAAATAATAGTGTAAAATAAATTGAATTTTGAACAAATCAAATTGATGCAAGTAAGTTTTTCGATCACACTTAAAAAAGCACTTTCAAAAATTATTTATATTATATTGAACAAAACCTTCGAAGTGCGAATAAAAACGTTTAATATGCAAAAGATTTCTTTACATTGCAATTGTTTCAATGATAGGTCATAGGCATGAGAAACAAAAGAAGCACGTCTGCTTAAAATAGCAATCAGCGATATTTTGTTCTACAAAATAATAAAGAACAGTTAGTTGTTTATGAATACGTGTTTTTTTGTATATTTGATTGAGAATACTTCAAAGGATTCTTTTATTAAAATTATAAAATAATACTTTCATTAAAATTTGAAATTTTCTATTCATTATTTTATTTTGCTAGACAAAAAGTGTGACTGAAATTTTTATTTATGCACTGTGAAATTAAGTATATACTTTAAAAACAAGTAAATAAATTATTCTATGCAGTCACGAAATACTTTTGTAATTAAAATTAATCTAGGGTATATGAGAGAATTACAACTGTAATTTTGAAAATTTTCGTGTATTAAAATAATACCGACATCAACTTATAATATGTTTCATCATTTTGATATTGTTTTACAATAAATTTGATTGAATAAAATACTGGCTATAAGATTTTTGAATGTTCAGATTTTTTCTGTAAGTATAATTTAAAACAGAAAAAAATATTTACATTATCAAATAAATGTAAAGAGACTTTCAATATTTATCAGACTTTGCCCAAACACAATCAGTGTCGATATCAATGTGAAATAGAATATATGCGCTGAAGAGAAGTTGCTTTTGTTAAAAATACCGATAAAATAACGTGTTAAGTCCAAGAAAGCGGAAAATCAGTTTTAGGATCTGCTTATAGATAGTCGATATATATTGCGATAAAAGCCTTTTCCAGCAGTTTTCTTAGCATTTTTCATTCAAGCCGATCTCTGCATCACGCACCTCTCTTTCTATTCACTCGAAGAGTATTCGTGCCCAAAATCAAAAACGACCGAACAAATGCGACTGTTTATTTTTTTAAATCTTTTGCTATCTATATCACTACGTGACAAGACAATCGCTTAGGTTTTTTAAGTTATATATTATAAACTGAAATATTCAGACAAGTGAACCTTGATTAGATTTGTTCGCCATAGGCATAGAAATAAAAATTAATTAACGTAACTTAAAACTAAATTACCTATACTGCAAAATAACTGTTTCGTTCAAACTGAATAAATAAATAAACTATAATATGCGAAAGTAACTGAACGAAAAGATATAAAAATCATGTACACACTTTCTAATATGTATTACATTTGATATTTATATACTGAGCTATGCTGGGAAAAGAAAATTATAAGATATGTTTTTACGCCTTGTGTTTATATAAAAAATGTATTAATAAAAACACAATATTCCTTGGTACTTTATTCCACTTTATTTAAAGATCAGGACCGGTTTCGCTCATTGCGTTGTCAACTGAGTTGACAATGCAAGCAGTTGCTCGCAATGAGCGAAACCGGTCCTAACCTTTTAAATAAAGTGGAATAAAGTACAAAATAATATTGTGTTTTTATTAATATAATGTCTTTTCACCGAGTATTGACAGTGAACACCCTAAAAGTGATAAAACATGTACATAGATACATTGTATACTTGAAAATAAGACGGTATATAAGTTACAATAAATAAAAACGCATGTAAAGTATAATAACTGGTAATCCCAAAAATAGGTCCACAGTTAATTTATTAATCTGCATTTTTCACCTAAAGTGGCTTCAATGCCTTAAAAGGTTAAACATGACTACGCTAAGACTTGCCAATTACAAAACGCCACGTTTCTGTAGAAAGTTTTAGATAGGTATGCGAAGATAGAGTCTACTTCTAGGCCATGCTAAGCTTTCTTTTCAGTCAGTTTGCACGACTGCAAAAGGAGTACTCGCTATATTAAACGAGTAAAACACTTACCGCCTACTCCACAGCCTAAACGCAAACAAACTTACTGACTCTTCAAAATCATCTGACTGCTGTTTCAAAGCCATCATTTTCACTCGGAAAAGTCTTGCCACAACCGTTTGCGATGACTGCTGATCACATACATGCATTTTTTCATAGTTCATAGATATTTAAATTTCTTCGACCGAATAATGTTTATGTGTGAATTCAATATATAAATAACTATTCAATGTTTTTTTTAATTATCTTACACATGTCAAAAATCACTATGTGCAAACAGCATAATACATACTTTCGATAGATTCGGCGGTAACTTTATGGAAGTTCAATTTAATAAAAAATAGCTTGAAAAAAATAACACGTGCCACAAACTGTGACACGTGTTTTGCATCTTTCAGAGGCATTCTCAGACAATCTTACTTTCTATTAATTGATTTCATTTACTTGGTAGGAGTCCATTTATAACAGATTAAAAATAACAAAGTATTTTAGTTCTACAGTTCTTAAAAAATTTATTCGTTGATAGCTATTTCGGCTTGCGCCATTGTCAGAACTATGTTTAAACTAATATTTTGCTCAGCTATATATACTGGCTCTGAAGAGATACACAATGCATCAAGTTATTCACTCTAACATCCTAATTATAATTACAATATTACACTTATCAAATGTGATTCTAGTTTTTCAAAGAACGATTAACATTAACATGTTTTAATCTTACTTTCACAAATTTTAGTTTAAGTACGAATGATTTTAATTTTACTATTTTAATATATTATAAAAATAAAAAACAGGAGGCAAGGAAGGGATGATAAAAAAACAAATAAATTTATAATACAAATGGAATAATATTTGTTTATTTAAATACTGTCAATCATTAGCGGCAAGTATTTTTTTTATAATTAAATGGCTAAGAAGAGATAGATATACCCACATTAATCAATTTATTTATACAGTATTGACTTCGGTGAAAATATTGAGAATTATTAAATAAATCTGCAGTTTTTTCAGCAGTTTTTTTCTATTTGCAACCAAATCATTCCAAAAAAATGTACAAATTTCTAAGCACTCGCGAACAAAATACTGATTATAATTCTTTCGCAATCTATGTGAAAATAAAATCATGTACCTTTTTAAGGGAACAAAAGTTATCTTTTGTATTAAGTACAGGATTTCTTTTTGAATTAGTTTTTTTATAATTAACGGTAGTTCAACTTCAATTAAACATGAAGATCTAAGCGTCTTTGAATTAAAAGATAATATGTACTGAGTGTTTTTTTTATCTTGTTTGGCGTAGAAGTTAATTTTCATAGAATTGATGAAGCTTAAAAATACCTGATGTCTGAAGCAAAAGCTTTCGTTAAAAAACCTAAAATAACAGTGTCTAGAATGTGTACCTTATGTAAAAAATGAATACGTGTTTACAATTTCAATAAGACATTGTTCTATAAAATACCTCAGAAGCAATGTTTACTTACTCTTTCAACAGAAACCTTTTACGAATATCTTGTATAGTGGATTTTCTTTCGCATGGCAATCCATAAAAACGATTTTCCGATAGAATAGAACGAGGTGTCCCCTTTATACATAATTTATCACGAGACCCAGAGCGTGCGTAGAAAGTCTAATACCGCTCAATGGAGATTCGAAAACAAAATATACTAAATAAATAATGCTGTCTGAACAAATCTGTGTTTTAATATCCCATTAAAAACGTTGTCTAACTCTCGTCACTTATGCTTAACGTTCGCTACTATCACTAGTCATCGACTTGACAACCGACGTATCTGATCAGTTTTCTATAAATAATTTTCAGTATTGAGTTAATACATTTTCTTTCATTTCATTTAATTTTATTGGAAAAAATAGTAACAGAAGTCTTAATTACAATACACTGAGCGATTCGCTTGCTTGTCGTCGATTAAACATATCGGGTGGCTTTTTTGTACACCTTTCAGACTACCAACTCATTATGTTTTTATCCCGTTCAATCATCCTTGTAGAAGATTTGACACAGAGTAAGATTTTTTACTTCTCTGGTTTTCGCCAGAAAAAAATCGGAGAATCGCAATTAATTGACTGACATAGGTTTTGAGACCAAAAATGTTTCTTCGCCTTGCATTTTTTTATTTTCCACCGGAGTTGTTTGATTTTATACCAAGCGTTGTTATTGAATGTTGATTTTTTAAAATATTTAATATGTGATTCCTTTTACATTCGTAATGTTTAATTAAATTTTAGCAAACTCTATATTTATTTTCTGCTTTCAAACTTTTATGTGTTCTTTTAAATCTGAAAAAATCATGTTTTCTATGTATCTTTTATTTTTCACGTAATATACAAAATCAACTTAGTACATATTCAAAAATCAAAGACAGAATAACCTTAACACAGAATCTTTAATCACTTCGGGGTTATCTGTAAATTTTTAGTGAAAAGGCACATTATTTAAAAAATGTATCCATTCTATATTTTTTATTATGTCCCGAATTGTCCCCGTTCATCTCAAGTATTGTCATCAGCAAAATAAGTCAAATGTAGAATGAGTACGAAAAGGTGGTTTCACTTTAAATAAAATCACAAATATTGCTTTTTTGATCTTTTCTTTCAATCTATACAACATTTTTGCTGCATTAGTTGATTATGGTGGCCTACAAAAAAAAATTACTATGTAAATAAGAAAAATATTAAAAAGTAAGTTTTACAAATGGTTGACACAAGGAATATATTTATACTATCCATGTTCGTTCCCAATGTGCAGCATATGACTTCCTAATGGAGGTATTTCAACAAAAGTTTTTCTACGAGAACTGTTTGTTACTCAGTCGCTCAACCTCTCTTTTTTCAAAGAGATTAGTAGGAATATAAGTATGAGGCTAGGACAGGACTAGTGGTAAACTAATCGCTCTCTCTACGCCATTTATTACAGGTTTTGTAATGAATAAATATATAATAAATGTATATCTAATAACAAATGTGACAAAACAGTGAAAACACTTGAAAATGTGATAATATTTAAAACATACGTATGTTGTTACTAAATGAAATCAAAACCGCACCTTCAAATTCGAAGACGTTTCCAGTCTCCCAATGAGGTAGCTCCAATACTACACTGTGACTATTCTTTTATTTTTCAATTATTTTTGTGTGTTTTTTATGTAAATATTGTTTCTTCTGTAACTATTTTTCTTTTTACGCACCAACCTATACCCAGAGAGCTTTGGTTTTGTTTTATTATACGATTAAGTTTGAGTATATGTGCCCATAAACTATGTGTCACGCTATAAACCTTTTCATACGTTTCTGATATATGCACCGTAGAGAAGAAACTTTATCCCGTTGCTACCCTAGCTTTGATTCCCTACGGGTGCTCCCAATGGTCAACGACCCACCATAAATATTATATTGTAAGACGGTTGTAAATGTCTATTTTTGTTGTTGATATGTTTTAACGTTCTTTCGTGGTGATAAAGTTTAATAGTTGGTTTTGTATGGCATATGAAGATTTATAGATTATATATTTTTTCAATTGCAGTTATAAACACAATTGTAATTCAGAAAGACACTTTGAGAAATAATATATTCGAAAATTTAACTCACCAAGCAATCTGTATTTTAAAAAATGCAATATATTTTTGGCTTTAATTTGTTTCTTAAATACAAAAAATAATCAAAATTATTTTGATTCTGTACACTTTTATGTTTGTATATAAACGATACAAACCGTTTCATGCACGTCAGTTCAAGTGCATTTGTGCACTTGATAAAACCTAATAAGGCGAAACCCGGGTCGTTATCGACAAAACTTATGGAAGAGTACAGAATCAAAATAATTCAAATTTGATACTGAAGATTCATGAAATACCTTAAGTCAAAGTTCTAAATTACAAAAATAATAATTTATCAATAGTGAGCATTTTTATTTAAGTTATTTCTATCTTGAATCAATATCTCAAAGTCCCTCCGATAAAAGTATTCTTAATTAAAAACTACAACCGAGCTCAATTCTTTTTAAACTATTCCTGTTTTATCATTTATTCAATAGAATGGGCAATTCACAATTAAATGAGGAGCGATGCCTCGCCAAAATTCCCTGCACGCTTTTTCATTAAAATGTTAATAGAGGCATTGTGAAGCTTCCTAAATTGACAAATTTGCATAATAGTATTTGATTTTAATGAAAATCATGTTGCAATGGCATTTTGGTCAACAGAAGCAATTTTATATAACATTTTAAACATCAAAATGTTTGAAAAGTGATTGGAAAAAAATATTTATACTTTATCACATCCATTAAGTAAATAAAATTTGAAATAGGTATCAAAAACAAAATCACCTCTTCGTTGGGGCCACGAGTGGCTTTACTTCAATTGGAAATGATTTATTTTCAAAATCTGTCTATAATAGCACTTAAAAATGATGAAAAATTCACTATTTATATTTATAAAACACTTCTAAAGTACTCAAGAATAGATAAATACGAAACATTAAATATTAGTAAGATCTATTACAATATATTATAAATGATTTTTTCGCTCGAAAATACAATCGCGTTGTTTTAAAAAAAGAAAATAAAATTCTTTATATACAAAATAATAACATATCGAGCATAGAGTCAAATGAAAAGTTTAATTGATTTTGCATTCATAATGGATACGTTCCAGTAAATTGAAATGTAAATATTTGTACGTTTGAGTTTTGAAAAAACTTGAATTTTCCTTTTAAAAGAGAGTAAGTATATGATAAAAGCTTTTTTTATTTACGAAATTTCATTTAAATACTTGAATAATAAAAGAAAGATAATTTTACAGGGCTCTTTAATAAAATAATAGTAAAAAAATCTTTCTGAAAGGTTAAGGATGAGCTAATTTTAATGGTTACATTTTTTAGGCTTGTAATTCACACACTTCATTTATATGACGATAAAAATAATTAAAAAAATTAAAAAACATATTTAAGATTTCGACTGAAGGTGCTTGGTGGAATTTCAATATTAAATTTGAATTGTTCAAACTATGTACATTCTCACAGATTTTGTCACTAACGACCCGGGTTTCGCCTTTCGGCATTTTCAGGCGTTCAAGTGCACGGATGAACTTGAACTGACGTTTAGTAAATGAATGTTTCGTGTTTATATAAGAAATAAATGTATCATTGAGTTCAAAGCCATTGCTGGCGAAAAGAACAATAAGCTCATGGGAATGCCCACAGATTTGAGAAGTAAGTAGTTTCAAGAAATATATTTTATTTGTTTGTCGGCAAAGGTTTTATGATTATATTTATATAGGATACAAAAGTGGAGACCCAGGTAGGTTGAGTATTTCATTTAAAATCGGAAGACATAGCCTTTAGATTAAAAAAGACACGTCTACTTTTGCTAATCACTTAATTTTGGAAGGACACGTGTTCAATCAAGAACAAGGGATAAAAATGTTACACCCAAATACGGACAGTCATAAGCTCTTTTTCCAGGAAATTTTGGAAATAAATAGAGCACAATTGCATAGTCTGCAAATCAATACATTCAATATTATAGAAAAATTAAACTGTCCGTACTGGGATTCGAACCTTTGAGCACCGTACCGTGACCGAAACCATCGACGTTGAATATTCGGCACACGACCCGAAATAAATAACAATAAAAATTCATAATTGAATCAAATCACATACTCCGCTCAAAGGTTGTATCGAAAAAAATTCAGTATTAAACGAATTGCACACTTTAATACACAATTTTTTGTTTATCTATATTTGTAACGTGACTATGTACGTCTTCAGTAATTTATAATTGCAAGTGAAGTTGATTTATTTATGCGGCCTCTATCGCTGACCCCTTGTCTTAATAATAATGAAGCCATATTAGTAAACCAACTATGACTATGTAAATAAATTATAGATACATACGTTTAGTTTCCGTCAATTATTTTTCAATTAAGTGACACATCTTAAAAAAGATAATCATTCAACAGATATTTCAGTCAAATAATATATCTTCGATTTAATGATACTTTATTTATTTTTCGATTTAAATTCGTTGTACCGTACATCTGTTATAGAAGCTAATTGAAAATTATCATTTTCACAAAATAATTGTTTAAATGCCTTGGAAGTGTGAATGGTTATAGAAGAAGTATTCATATTAACTTGATATAGCTTATAGTTTGAAAAGTATCATTTCAACGCACTTTCCAATTATAAAATATTTTGAAATGCATTTACGTATACACGATTTCGGTAATATTCTTTTCGTCGCTTTAATTATATTATATAGACCGTGGTCAGGAAAAAGGACGTAACCAACAAAAGTAAATTTTAAAGAAGGCACAAAAAACGTGTTTTGATGATTTTGGGCCATATACAAATTATGAAATATAACCTTGAAGTGCACGGAGACTTCTAAGCTGGTGTTTAATTGACATAATCTAATATCAATTAAAGAATTTGTCTAGGAAAACCTTTTTTTCAGTCTTTTTTCTTGGTTTCGATTTTCACACGCTCATCTTTTTCAAACTTTAAAAAAAGCTAAATTTAGATACTAATTTGGGATTTGCAGCGTACATCCTTTTGATAGAACGTGTATCAAGTTTGATAAATTGTAATTATCGAAACAAGGCTGTTTTGAAAAAACTGTGCGTTACGTCTTTTTTCCTTTCCAGAGTCGATATATAATTATCAGTTGTGTTAATATATTTTGAACGAAAAAAAAAATAATTCTAAATTCTAGTATTTGTTCCAAGTATTCTTCAATGTACTATTTATTGTAAACAATCAGTTTTGCTTATATTTTGATTTTAATATTTGCTTTTCGGGTCTCTGGTGTTGTTTTTTTTTTACTTTAACCAAACATAGCGTTTAATTATAAAAGGCCGTCATTATTTAGCATCGCGACACAGAATTATTTATTCGCGTGGCGTTTTTAAAGTTTATTTCACAGCACACGCGTAGTTCCAACGCATCCCAAACATATGAATATGCAAAATTTCTTCGCAGTTTAAATAAATTTGCAAAGGTTGCGAATGAAAAGAGCAAAAGTTAGAGGCACGTCGGGCGCTTATCCGCACCCGAAACGGGGAGTGGCCTAAAATTAGTGGCGGAGATAATTTGAGGGGCTTAATGCAAAGAACTTTCTAAAATCTGTGTACGAGCGGGCTTATATTATTAAGAATATGGTAGTTCGGAGACCGCAGAGGCGTCGTGACAAATGTTCCGGGCCCTCGTTTAGCCCTGACCCCTATTTAAATATGTCACCGACACAAAATAAATTACGCCGGGGCGCGTGCCCCGCATTCTTGAGGCTGATGTTATATTTTTTATACATCCTTGCGACTCTCGGTCCTCAGAATTAATTAAATTAATTACTTGACGTTTTGACGCCTCTTCTGAGAGGAATATTAAATTACAGTAATTTAAAAACATTACAATCTCTCAAAACACGTGCTCGGTCGTTAAAATTATTTTTCACAGAATTTAAAAAAAAAGCTGATAAAAGACTTTTTATTTCTACAAATAAAATAAGGCGCCAAAGAGTGCTTCACAAAAGAATACTTACATATCACTTTTTTATCTGATGAAATTGATCTAATCCTAATACCTAGCTTTTAAAAAATACATGGTTTACAGTGTCATTTCGTAAAAGAAAGCTATAACAGATTAAAATAACAAAGTATTTTAGCTCTACAGTTTTTTAATAATTTTATTCGTTGATAGCTATTTCGGCTTGCGCCATCGTCAGAACTAACTAACTCAATTAATAATAAAAAAGCTTTTGCACACTGATTGTAGAGCTGTTACAAGTTGTAACTTACAACACGAGTGAGTATTCTAAGCTTTATAATATAAAAGAGTAACAACTAAAGATTGTCTTTTAATTATAATATTTAGAGACGTGTTTTTAACATATAATCTTGGAGACAATAAAACTGAGATAAAAGATTATCAGAGTGGTGCTTTAAAGATATGACACAACAGAAATAGTACATATTATGGGGCTATAATTATCTAGCTGTTATCGAATTTTTCCGCCTTAGACGCTCGCTCTTGTCATAAATCTATTTACTCGAGCGGAACACATCACAAGATAAACAAAAAGCGGAAGCTCGGTAAACAGAAACAGCAAAATGTAAAAAAAAACGAGCATTCGAATATATTTTAATATCAATTTACTTAAATATGAAATCATGTAGGATAAGAATGGGGCATAAAAGGGGTTCTTAACATTATGAATTTATCAACGATTTATTCGAAACGTGAAAAATTTGAAACACATTATGTGGCGAGTACATCGTCGTAATAAAAAATGATTTAGACGTTATGCGGAGACGGCGCAACGGAGGAAATTGAAAAGAATATATGAAAATTGTTCGCGATTACCTTCTTTCACGCACAATGAGACGCGGGAAACCCCGGGAAATATTTTTTACGATCGTCGCACAAATATGCGTGACGGATCTCAGAGACGAATTGTGATACGATTATTAATTATGTCGACTATTGTGAACGATTTCGTATAGCTAAAATCACGATTTTTCATTAGTGTTATTAAAGCTTACTTTGGTTCGTGAAATATTTCTTTAATTCTATCCCCAGCTTTTTCATTTAATGGGAAATCTTTAAGCAAATGCCACTTTTTTGTAAACATACTTTCTAATGAGAATTAAGCACTTAATTTATTTGTATTGTACTTCATTGGATTTCTCCGTACTTCCAGTAGAAAGGAAAAACTCTAACGTCCATTTTGTAATTTATAAGTTGAGAATTAGTATCAATATTAAACTTAGTCGTAAAAATCATTACGATAGATGTCTGAAGATGTTTTTTTATTGTGTAAAACAATGAAATTAAAGTTTTTCACGCAACCTGTAGAATAACAAATATAGCACATTTAATTTTATACTAAGATAAATTACCACAAAGCTACCGTCGAAAACATTGAAAATATTTCATTGGATTTGATCATAACGTGTTAGAATAGTATCGGTTTTAGAATTTTCTTCTATTTGATAAATTTAGTTTTGATATTTCATAAAACTGACATCTACTTTTTATAATAAAATAACGTTTCTCTGGTAAAACAAATTGATTTGGTTATCTTTTTTTACTCATACCCAATTAAAATTATGTAAAAAAGTATTTTATTTTGTCACAAAACCATTGTCAACTTGTCAACGTAAGTCTTGAAAGAAAAAGAAAGTTTAAGCAACATTGTTTTAATGATAATCGGCCATAATACATTAGTGAACTTATTTTGCATGTTAAACACGCACTCAAAAGCTACGTGGCGTAGTGTCGTAGCTCATTGTGGGATATCGTAATAAGGCGAGGATGGGAAACCGAAATGCGTAGCTTAAGCGAGGCCTGCTGTCAAAACAGTACACAGATACGCGCAACAGACCCATGGGCTTAACTCCACTTATTTATACGTGGCATATAGTAATACAATCCGCAATGACATAGATATTTTACAAAAATGTCGGTATATATTGTATACGCACTTAAAATAAAGCGCTTTAATCTACCATTAAAAATGGGGAATGGGTAGGCAAAGGCGGGTCGAGCATCAAGAAAGCTTATGTCAAGATAAAATCGGCTCATTTTGCGATTCTCACTTTTTATCGCACAAACAAAATGCTTGCAATAAAAAAAATAATTTTCACGATCCCGCCAGGCTTTTTAATTAAGTTATTCGTTTAACGTCGCTGAGCGAATAATATTTCTATTTATAAAGTATGAAACACGCATTTTTGGTAATTTTGCAAAGATAATTACATTTTTTTTAATCGGCTTATCCGCAGCTTTTAAAACTGAAAGATGATAAATAGTTTATACGACATCTCATAATAATTTATTCAACTAATTTTAGGTACTTAATATTGTATGTTTTCAAATACACAGACGAGTGATTAACGTCGTTGGTTTCTGTTCCAGCTCTCCTGGATTCAAATCTCTGTTCACACATTTCTATGAATTGATTTATTTAATCGATACCTATTATAGATTTCGTTCGATAGCGTAAACGTCTTTGATGACTTTACTTTCCTCATACCCATATAATCCTAGAAAAAAAAACAGTCTAATTAAGAGTAATCACTAGAAAACTTGTCCTGCCCTAGCCTTTTTATTATATCCTTACTCTATTTGAGCAACTGAGTTACTTACAGTTTTCGTATTAAACCTCTGTTGAAATAAACTTCAATAGAAGTTCATAGCTTGACATTGAGAGCAGAAATCATACAAAATGCTGAAGAAAAAAAGTTACGAATGTAACTCTATAATGGAATCAAATTAGTTGATTATTAAAGTGATGACAAATATTCGATGAAATATCATAACACAACATTGTTTTATACCAGTGGTTCTTAACCGGGGTGCCAGCGCCCCCTTGTGGGCGTTTTAAAGGTCTGGCGGGGCGTTTTAAATTTTTTAGCATTTATGGGGCGCTGCGGCAGTTGAAGTGGGCGTTGTGTCGCTTCTGCATATTGCACGAGTCTGCACCGGCTGGGCGCTCGCAGCGCGCGCGGCGGCGAGCGGGCCAACTGCACGGAGCGCGGCTGGGAGGCCGGGGTTGGGGGGAAGCGCAGGCCGCTAGCTCCGTCGCTATATCCGGGTCTCACCAACGCACCAACACACGCACAGCTATTCGTACGATAGACAGAGTCTTTGAGTGTGTGTGAGCGTAGTTCTCATAATTTGGGAGCACTGATGCACTTAGTCATCTCTGTCAATCCGTTGGAGACGGTCGCGTTCACTTATAAGCTAACGCTAAAACTAACGTTTATCTGAGGGGTTCTGCGTTAAATTTTTTTTCTTCGCAAATCGGCCTTTATTTCAAGATGACAACCAAACAGAAAAGATGTCGACAATATTCTATTGACTATTTAAAATTCGGTTTTATTCCATCTCCTACAAATCAACAATTGCCAATGTGTTTACTCTGTCAACACGTATTTTCTAATGAGGCAATGAAGCCATCGCGGTTAAATGAACATTTTCTAAAGAAACATCCCGACAAGAATAATAAAGATATATTGTACTTTCAAGAACTTAAGAAAATATTTGAAAGCCGTAATACTCTCAGTAATGTTTTTAAGAAGATTTCAAGTCGGAACGATAAAGGACTAATAGTATCTTATGAAATAGCACAAATTATTGCAAAATGTGGTGCACCACATATATATGGAGAAAAATTAATACTACCAGCTATACGTGTATTCATTAATAATATGATCGGACAAAATCAGCAAGAGATTCTTTCTTCAGTCCCATTGAGCAATGACACGGTTTCAAAAAGAATTGATGAGATGGCAAATGATATCGAAATTCAGTTATGTGATGAACTACAGTCCAACGATTTTTCATTACAATTGGATGAGATTACTCTGCGTGATAATGAATCTCTACTACTTGCTTATGTACGATTTGTGAAGAATGAAAAAATTATCGAAGAAATGTTATTTTCAAAATTACTTACTACTGACACGAAAGGTTCGTCAGTATTTGAAACCCTTGAAAACTTTTTCACTAAAAAAAGATTCCCTTTACTAATGTTATTGCCTGTGCTACTGACGGAGCACCAGCTATGGTTGGTCGGCATCGTGGTTTTATATCAAGGTTGAAGAACGTTGCACCAAATGTTCTAGCAATTCACTGCATCATTCACCGTCAACATTTAGTCGCAAAGAAGATTAATGGAAGACTTCATAAATCGCTGAGTATTGTTATAAATGTCATCAATAAAATAAAGTCTCATCCCTTGAATGATAGATTATTTCGTCAACTGTGTAAAGAAAATAATGAAGAATTCGAACGACTTATCTTACATACAGAAGTAAGATGGCTATCAAAAGGAAATTGTTTAAAAAGATTTTATGCATTATTTGATACAATTGTGGAATTTTTGGAAGTAAACAATGAAAACATATGCTTTGAATTAAAATTACTGCGAAATGATGTGGCCTATCTTTCGGATATATTCGAAAAGATGAATGAAAATCTCCTGAAGCTTCAAGGAAACAATATCAGCCTTATTAAAGCCAAAGGTGTTGTACTGAGCTTTATTAACAAACTCAAATTATTTAAAGATAATCTTTGTCGGCGAGAACTCCATCAGTTTCCTTCTTTACAACAATTAAAAAAAGATATAATTAAGGATTCTGATTTGGAAACATACTGTAGCCACATTGACGCCCTTATCGAAGATATGATAATACGATTCAAAGACTTGTATGAACTTTTAATACCAGATTGGATAATTAATCCATTTTTATCAAATGTAGAAAATGTCAGTGAAAATTTAAAAGAGCAGTTTATTGAGCTACAAAATGACTGTGAAGCTAAAATTGTGTTCAATCAATGTAATTATGATGTTTTTTGGGTCCATTTTTGCCATCAATACCCTCTTCTGTGGAAAGAGGTAAAATTACCCATCGTAGCATTTCCTTCATCATATTTAGTGGAAAAGGGTTTTAGCGCAGTAACGCATATATTAAAAAAATCCCGAAATCGATTACAGATAAGCCAAAGAGGAGATTTAAGACTATATTTAACTAAACTTGAACCTAATATTACGAAAATAGCCCAATCACATGAGGCTCAAGGATCTCATTAATTTTTTTAATAAAAATTCTCATTTCCATTGAATTATTTACTTTTTAGTTAAAATAATAATATAATTTTGTATGTAATGTTAATATGACATAAATGGCAATAAATAAATATTTTTTATAAAAATAATCATGTTTTTTATTTGTTTTTCTTATAATTTTTTATTTGTAAAGAAAATCATTGCATGAAATACATAAAAAAGAGAGTAATTTTTTTTGTGGGGAGGGGGGGCGCTGGATAATTTTACTGTGGTAAAGGGGGCGATTCTTTCAATATGGTTGAGAAACACTGTTTTATACGATAATAATTATGAAACTCAAACTGAGTGTATGTGCATATAACGCACTCAAAATGTTATGCTGAATATCACTTTTAAATATAATTTGTGCGTTTCAGTTATACTTCAGTGATGTCTTACTAAAAAAAGAGAATTAAATTTGCACAATAGTTTTCACGCTTATGAAAATATTTTGGCTTTACAAAAAGAAACTTTTTAAACAATATTTTTCATCTCATCAAAACGCGGTTTCATAAAATATCAGGCTTTAAATTTCATGAAAAAATGTTAGGTTTTTAGTCTCTGAAAAGAAAAAAAGAAACTTTAGCAAAACGGCTTAAAGTTTTGTTTCTCTTCATAAATTTGTATAGCTTATATTATTATTGACGCTAAAATAATGAAAAGAATTGTTTTCAATATGACGGACAATAATTAAATCCTAAAAATAGGGCAAGGTTTATTAATTTTATCAACTTTCAAGGAGAAAGCTGATTTCCCATACTCCTCGCTATATGATTGCATACGCATGCACAACGCAGAGATTAAGTGGTCTAATACAGTCAAGTACTTGGACTCACCTTAGATAGTATACGTAACATTAACAAACACATTGCGATGAAAAGACGTAAAGATAATGCTACCAGAACATGTTATTAATTCTTTAATCACCTGCAATAAGTGAAGCTATCGAGCTTGTAATTGCTTATGCGAAATATTTTTCAATAAAGATTTGTTGTCATTTATATTAAAATAAATTAAGATCAACAAACTTTTAAGCTTAATGTTGTTAAAATATTAGGTAGTTTCCTTAATTATTTTCTTAAGTATGTATTATAGAAACAATATAACGTTTTACTCACTGTCAGCTTTCATCGCTTTCGCTCATCACGCGCATTAATTATCAACGGGGGAAAATATAAATCGATACTGAATTAAAAATATAAATTAAAGAAATTTGTATACTTTTTTTATCCAAGTCCGCTTCCAGTGTGGAGCATATGGCCTCTTAATGAGGGTATCTAAACAGTAGATTTTCAACCTTATACAAGGGAAAGAAGTATAAGGCCAGGACAGGAATAGTGGTTATCTAATTGCTCTCGCTACGCCCAGTTATTAAAGGATCGGAAACGGTGGGAGGAAATTTTTATACATCACAAGCACCATGCCTTTGAACTGAAATTGATTAATCATTGGAAAAAATGCTGTTCGTACTGGGATTCAAACCCGTGAGACCCGGCACGGAAGCCCACAACGCTAACCGCTGCGCCATAAGACCTGGTATGGGTATAAAAAAAATCTGAATTGATTTATATTGTCATCAATCAATAACGCTATCAGTGAGCAGAATCAGTTCATCAGCAATTCATAAAAAAATTTGGAATTAATACAAAAAAATCTTATTTATACATTTTGTGTTACCGCTCAATTGAACTTAGTGAACTATCGTTAATTTATTATTATCATGAGTTTTGAAGTTTAGAATTAATGAAATCGAGTAGGCAAACTTTTAATGCATTTTTATTCATGCAGAAGTGAAAAGTATTTAGGCGCAATGAAAATACGACAGGAAATTTTTTAAGAAAATTGAATCGAAAGGAGGCCACTAAGCCGACATCCAGAATTCGATTAGGTGTGTAAATATGGCTTGAACAGGGAACACTCGACTGCTTCATTTGCTCTCGTTTGCACCATTAAAATATTATTTTAGTTAATATTCATGAATATTATTACCCAACAAAGCGCAAAAAGTTTCGGCCGACATGAATAAGTCATATTATGCAGATAAGATCCCGAAATCAAACAAATATTTTTCGTTTTGCTAGACGGGCGGGCCCCCACATTTAAACTTTTTATTCGTTTATAAAAGTTTTTAAAGATAAAATTACTTTTTATTTGTGATACTTTTTCTCGACGGAGAATATTTTCGGAGTGTAACGGTGAGGAATAAAGGATTCACCAGATTGTAGATATCTGCGCCTGCTGACTTAAAAATAGTAAATTGATTATATCGTCATATTAAATCTTGAGTGTGGATATTTTTCTAAAAATATTATGAATTGAAGAAATTATACATCTAATATTCAAGTTCTGTGACGTAGCCTACATTTTTTTCAAAACAGCTCGTTAATCACAATTTATATAACTTGATACACGTTCTATCAAAAGGATGTAAGCTGAAAATGCCAAATTAGTTTCTAAATTAAGCTTTTATGTTTGAAAAAAGAACGACATGTGGAAATTGTGATCAGGAAAAAAGACGTAAAAAAAGATTTTTATCGAAAAAAATATTCAATTAATATCAGATAAAGTCAATTGAAACCCAGTTTATTACTTTCCATGAACTTAAAAAAATGTATATTTCATAATTTGCATTTGGCCTAAAAACATCAAAAAGAGTTTTTTTGTCTCCTGTAAAATTTGTTATGTATGGTTTACGTCCTTTTTCCATTCCACGGTCGATATTATATTGCCAAATCACACAAAAGCGTTTTATTGTAAATTTTTATGTAAATATATATTCAACGTTGAGTTTCGGTATTCATTTATATTTTTGACGGTGGTAGATTTTTTTTTTGTTCAATGCAATTTTTCTCATTTATCATTTGTTCAAAAAAATCAAAAGGTGGCGGACTACATACATGCGTAACTTTTTATTCAGGGACAAAAGTGTGTGTAAAGTAAATTGTTAAAAAGCAATAAACCTCTTCAGGCAAGATTTGTATTTTTCTTCCCTTTGTCTGCCCTTTATATATTTTTTTCTTAGCCGCTTAGATATTCGACCGCGTCTCTAAATTTACCCCTACAGGCGGTTATCTGCTCCAATTGCACGTAGCGCTGGCACTGAAACTTTTAAATTTTACCGCCTTTTTTTATATTTGTACATTATAGTGACAATGAAAGACATTGTCTTAACTAAATCAGAATCTAATGCAATTCATACATACTCTACCAAAATTAATCGACAAAATTTTTCCGTTATAACGAACGTTTATTGTAGATATACATGCGAAGTGGGACGTTTTGTTTTCTGGCTCTGGCAACATTATAACGTTCATTATTATTGTTGCTGGTCACACTGGTTTACTTTCCATCCATCACCATAACGACCAAATGTACAACTCTGTTATAACTATACTATATGAACTTACGTGTTTGGTTTTATATTCATCATCGTTTGTGTATTTTAATTCCTGAGTATTGAAAAGGAAAGATATAACAAAGTGTAAATCCTAAAAATAAAATGACGTACCTACCAACTATTACAGTAAATATTTAAAAAAATCTGTACAAAAGAAGTACGTGAGTCTAAGAAATAAACAAAAATATGTAATTTATTTTATCAAAACATATTTTGATACAATATATTATACCCGACAAAATAAACATTTTTTTAAATTCAATAAAAACATTCGATTGAAATTGTTCAATTACATTTTATGAATGATTTTATATTAATTCTATCCAAAGTATGTTTAGAAACACGTAATTTACTTTATGTAATAAATTCATCAATAGGTCTATCAATAAACTAATACAAAGTTAATATTAATAACTTCGCATTAAATTAACAAAACTAACCAAGCACGTCGTGTCACATAAGTTATTATTTCATTACTTACTCACATATCTGGATATATATGTATTATATTATGTATGCGTATGATATTATTCACATCACAAAAATATTTTGAATTATTTACGCTTCAATCTAGTACACATACTTCGTAGTCTATTTTTTCATTTACCGTGTAGAAATGAGATAAGCTATTTACCGTTGACCGGTAATTTAAATTTTATGGTTAATTGCAATAGCTTAGCTCCGAGGGGGGCTTAAAAACGATATTTCATCGATTATTTCTTTATATATGTTCAAATAGAGCAAATTAATTAATTCCGAAAGAAAATATAATAAAGATGATAACTTTTTAAGTACCGCCCATATTCAAACATTGTGTATTTCTACATTTAGATTTCTATAATTAACGAGCTGTAAGCCCGTTGCCTTCAACGGGGGGGGGGGGATTTTTGTTGCATTATATTTTAGTTTTGGCTATATTACATTTTTGTAGAGCTAGATGTTTCGCATTTTATTTAAACTTATTTTTATAAGCATTTAAATGCTTATAAAAATAATGCATTAATTTTATAAAAATTTTGACTGATTTTTTTAAAGATAATAAAGTCACTACATCACTAGTTCAACCTATTAACTATGTTGTGATCTCATAGCAATACAGTTTCTGTATTATTCTTATTTTTTACTCATTGTCTATAATCTATATCGTGAATAATCTGTTTCAAAGGTTTTTGTGTGAGTCGAATAAAACTTAAAATTGAGCATTTATTTAAATTACATGCGTTAGTTTAAAAGGATATTTGAAAATTAAATGGACATACATACAAACAAAACGTAAATTAAATTATTTTCCATTCCGTTACACATGTACATCCATATTGTACAAAAGTTTACATACGTTGATAAAGTAGTACACACTATTTACAAAAGTACAGATCCAGATTTTTTTTGTTTTGAAACTTTTCTTGTATAAGAATAAATTAATTTAAAGCATACAACACCATCATTCACCCCTTTTTGGCACTTTTGCAAATTGTTCGTCATCAGAGTCTTGAGTTTTTAGTCAGCCAATCCATTATTTCTTATATTTAATTTTTTTACTCTCGTCTTGGTTTCAACATTTTTCGGTTGTTTATTTTCTTACTGTTCTTCTGAAAATGGATATTTTTGAAATCTTTCTCTGGACTTTTCATCCATTTTTGTTGAATATTTTTATTTTGATTAAAATAACGAAATCTTCATCATCTAAATTTAGGTCTTGTTATTTGGTCGTTTCAATTAGGTCAAGGGTCAGCAAACTTTCAAATGAGAAGAGCCAAAATGTTAAAAAAACATGTCAGCAAAGGCATCAAATACAAAATTTATGTTTAGATTTTCGGGGTAAAAAAAGTGATAAGTTTAAGAATTGATTTCTAAAGAGCCGCTCGCGACTCTCAAGTCGCGGGTTGTCAAGCTCCGGACTAAGTCACTAATAATATCTCAAATCATTCAGTTTGCATACTATCCGCGACCAATTGGAGGATGAGTTTATTCCGTATGTTACTCATGATAGATATTAAAATTTCGCTTCGGTCATCATCAATATAACAGCTTTATACAAATCATAATCTATTTAGAATCGGGTAAACTGTGTATCTTTTTTTCGATAAATAGCTGTAATGGCTTGCCTAAAGTAATGTTTTTAAAGGTATGTACTACACTTTAATACATTTATTGAATAATGGACCTGTTATCTCTAGGGAAAAAAACTAAGATAAATAAAAAAAACATTTTTTAAGTAAGTCAAGAACATACTTTGTAGCATAAAATATTGTATTGTAAAAGGTTGAAAAATACTTAAAAAATAAAAACTGCCTCAAAGTTATTTATTTCATTAAATCGTTTAATTTCTTCAGTGCATATAAACGCTTAAAAAATATAATGTGCGTATAACAGTCAGGTAAGAAATTTGTTGGCTACGAGCTCAAAAGCAAATATTTGTGAAGGCATACATAATATAGACCCCGAATTGCTTAGTATAAAAAATCATTAGTAGGCATTTTATTTTTAAAATAAATTTTCACGAAAGTCCCGTTAAATATAATACGATCTGTTGAAAGTTGGGCGTGTATTTAAAACGTTATGAGCAAACTTTGATACTTCAAAAGCAATTTCGTAAATATTTAAACATATTATTATTCTTGCTAGTAAACGGTGTGTTCTGTCTAATTTGATATTGTTAGTGTAGTCTGCAGCTGACGTTAATTCGAAATGCTTGCACAAGTCAGTACATACGTACCAATAATAATAATAATGTAGGGAGGGTTTCGAGTGGAATAGTTGTGTCGCTAAGAGAGAACTTTGTAGTGAAGCAAATAGTTTGACACGACACCATTTTCCTTCTCAGTATGCAGATCCTAGTGAAGCATATAAAATGATGTGTTTGTCACGTATGTGGTATGAGCTTTTAGATAACGCAATCACTTTTAATCAGGCCGGTATTTAAGTAACTTCTATAAATATAGCGATATATTTCATATAAAATTACAATACTTGAAAAAAATGTGCCATAAGCATATAAGACTAAATTTCATATTAACTTACTTTTTCTCTGACTTGAAATGTGACATTTATTAAAATACTCATTCATCAATGTTGGAATCTGTTGATCTTAATTGGATCTTACCGCAAATAAATCTGGTTGTTTTGAGGGAACAACCATTTAATATTTCTATAATCTAATAAAAAATGAATGTTTGTTTGTTCGTACTCCATGCGTTGCCACATCGCTCATCCGATCGCAATAAAACTTTGACAAAATTTTTGCTTGCAATTCCGAGAAGGTTATAGGCGTGATAAAATTATTTAAGATTTCAACTGAAGGTGCTTGGTGGTATTTAAATATTAAATTTGAATCGTTCAATTATGTACATTCACACAGATGTTGTCACTAACGACCCGGGATTCACCTTTCGGCATCTTCAGGCGTTCAAGTGCACGGATGAACTTGAACTGACGCTTAGTAAATTAATGTTTCGTGTTTATATAATAAATAAATGTATCACCGAGCACAAAGCCATTGCTGAAGCTGTGGGCATTCCCATGGGCTTATCCTTTTCGCCAGCAATGGCGTTGGTCCTATACTTGTGTCCTACACTTCCTACACTTGTGTTCTTAGACTTTTAAAAGACTTAAAATTGATCACTCGTTTTAAATGTCCGCAGTAAAATGGTTGCGAGTTTTTCAATAAAACTGAGAACATAAATAATGTCTCGGTCTTATTGGCAAGTGTCAATCGGTGATAAGGCTGATGCATTTTGTTCTGATGTGAAAAAAAATTGTCCCGCTTTTCGGAAAACGTTTATATCCATGAAATGTATTCGGCAAAGCTGGAGAATACTTATGTACATCACACGGGAAGAAACAAAAGACGAATCCGGCGATCCCGCGTGATGGCCACATGCGCAAGAAGCGGAAAGAAAAGCGGGAAGCGTCAAAAAAGAAAATAGGCTTTTAGCATACATTTTATAATATCGAATGTGAAAAGGAAAAAGGACGTAACCCACACATAGCAAATTTTACAGGAGGAGCAAAAAACGTGTTTTGATGATTTTGAGACGTATGCAAATTATGAAATAGAGAAATAGAGACTTCTTAGCTGGTATTTAATTGACGTAATTTAACATTAATTAAATAAATTGTCTAGGAAAAACCTTTTTTTTAATCTTTTTTCTTGGTTTCAATTTTCACGCTCATCTTTTTTCAAACTTAAAAGCTAAATTTAGATACTAATTCGGCATGTGCAGCTTCCATCCTTTTGATAGAACGTGTATCAATTTTAATACATTGTGATTGTCGTAAAAAATATGTTTTGAAAAACTGTGGGTTACGTTCTTTTTTCTTTCTACAGTTGATATGGTACCTATATTTAAGATATCTTAATTTTATACGGCTGGAAAATTAATCAATTAATCATAATATTGAGAACAAAAAAAACATTACCTTATTAATGCAATGGCTTCATTATGCATTAATAATATCGTTATAGAAATATAATATTATTATCATCTACTCTACATAAAACTTTGCGCGAGTTTGTTGGATATATCTACCTCAAAATTATTTATGAACAATTTCAATACTTCATTACTTCTCATCAAAATATTTATTTTAAGTTAATGTCAATGGTTAATCTATATATATAAAAGAAAGTGGGGTTTGTTACACCACGTATATCTCGAGAATAACAGCTCGGATTTAAATGATCTTTTTTTTATTAAATTCGTATCCGCCTAGAATAGCAGAATAAGCATTAAAACATCGAAAAAATATCACGGCAAAGAAATTATGAAGACAATTAATATTCTCATACAGTTTTCAAATGGCGAACACCTTGAAATAATGAAAATGTCGTTTGTATGCAGATTTCATCCGCTAGGTGGCAATTTTTGCAAAATTCATTTGTTTCTGCTTCTTTTGCATACGATTGATAATTTTAAATTTAGAGTATGGATTAGAATAAAACAAATCGATGATATAAAATGAACACGAAATAAAATCGGATAATATTGAAATAAGGTTATGTTTATAATAAGGTGTGATATTTTTTTTGACAACAATATTACGCTGTATTCAATTTGCTTGAAAATGATACTCATTAAAATCGCTCAAGAAATTGTTTCTGAATCTCCAAGTCAGATACGCACATTATTTTCTATCATTATTTTGACATGCTTCCCATCGAATCCCCGTGAACTGTGGAACAAGTACAAGGATGACATATTCGAATACATTTTGCATCGAATTCGTGTCAGTTTGGGGAATCCCGATCTCGAGGTGAATGAAGAGATACATAACCAGGCTTTGCTTTAGATCGAAGACATGTGTTACCTCATGTGCGGCAGTTTGGTAGTCAAGTTAGGAATGCCAACGCCAGATCGTGGAATGAACGACGCTTTCAATCGAGAATCGGAACGTGAACGTGAATATGATCGAGATGCATTGAACCAATCAGTTTGAACGAATGTACCACTGTTGAACCCTCAACAAAAGGAAATTAGCGATACGTTAATGGAGGTAATTGATGATGGAAATGGTGGCTTATTTTTCTTCGATGCGCCCGGTGGAGCTGGGAAGACATTCTTTATGTCATTGATTATGGCCACTGTTCATGCGAGATAAAAAAATTGCTGTAGCAGTTTTTTCTTCTGGAATAGCAGCCACGTAGATAGATCAACCGCTGCCGGTGAAATAAACGCTTGCCTCAAATAATTGACAAACATGCGAGTTGCATTGCTAAACGATCTATCTGCCGAAGATTTCTCCAAGCAATTGCTGACTATCTATTTATTCATTGTTAAAAATTAAAATTACAGTACATGACATAACAGCTGACGCCAATTCGCCATGTACTTGAAAAATATAATAAGACAAAATATAAAATAAAACTACATAATATATCAGAATCAAAATCAACATAAAAAATCATGAAATAAAATAGTGAAATTTTACAAACAGTTCACAAATACTATCACTAAAAATGTCCACTTCTCTAGGCAATGCGTTGATCAATCTAACGGCCCTTGGAACTGGTGATTTAAACCTCTTAAGCGAGGTATAAGTTTTTCGAAATAAAAGTTTTTGCTCATAGTTACGCCCACGTAAGAATAAATTGGGAGCATGTAAATTAATAGTCATGAGAATTTGAGGATTATTAACTCGGCCCCGAAGGAGAAGAGAAAAATGATTTAAGCTTGAAAACGATCTTCGACTATCGTCGGTAACGACCGTGTTCCGACAAATCGAACAGATTGATTTCGTTTCCGCCGAATTTTAACAATTTCGTCTCAACGAAGTACGGTTTCATCAAAAAAATGTTCCCAAACGTCTAATCACAAAAATCACAATTGGTTGATTGAATTCTTGCGGCGAAGAACAAAGATGTGGATCATTTAAACTTCACAATTCAAAATTAAATCGTTGGTCCACTACATTCCTTCAAATCTAGCGAACTTTCGCAAGGTGCGCGAAACATTCTTGCGCAGACTGTACATATAACATATTCTTTCAACCAAAAAATAATTATTTCTGCTTCTCTATGATAGTGTCATCAGAAATAGTTTGTAGTATCGACCAAACTATTTTTTTTTTCGTTTATTAGAGATTCGCGCCGCAGCACACCCAGCATCGCCTCGCGGCACACCGCTTGCGGAGCACTGCTTTAAACGACTGAAAAACTGACATGCAATATTGCGAAACACTCACCAATGACCAAAGTTTTGGTAGCAAGTAAAATCATCACCTGGGATGAATGGACAATGGCGCACAAATGCGTATTGGAAGCACTCAATCAAAGTATGAAATATCTGTGCAATGACTCAAGATGTTTTATAGGCGCAATGATTCTACTATCTGGCGATTTCCACCAAACACTACCAGTCATTCCAAGATTTACCGCTTCCGATGAAATAAACGCTTACCTCAAATCACGACTCTGGCGCTATGTAAAGAATCTTCAGCTGACGACAAACATGCGAGTTGCATTGCTAAACGATCTATCTGCCGAAGCAATTGCTGACTATCGGTAACGGGGGTGTTCCTGTCGACGAATCGAACGGATTGATTTTGTTTCCGCCGAATTTTTGCAATTTAACTTCATTCAACAAAATGTTCCCGAACATCTAATCACAAAAATCACAATTGGTTGAATGAACGAGCAATTCTTGCGGCAAAGAACAAAGATGTGGATCATTTAAACTTCACAATTCAAAATCAAATCGTTGGTCCACTGCATTCCTTTAAATCTATCGACCGTATAACAAACGAAGACGAAGCAACCAACTATCCAACTTAATTTTTAAACTTATTGGATCTGCCTGGCTTGCCACCGCGCAATTTACAACTGAAGGTTGACTCGGTAGTCATCATGCTTCAAGTTATCAAGTTAACAGAACATTTATTCACTTTTAAGGTGTTCACTGTCAATACTTGGTGGAATGGCAATATAATAAAACATTTTTAGTACTTTTTCCACATAAAATTTATTTGATCAGGACCGGTTTCGCTCATCGCGAGCATTATTAACTGATGATAATGCTCAGATGATAATAACTCAGTTGATAATGCTCGCGATGAGCGAAACCGGTCCTGATCAAATAAATTGTATTTAGTGGGAAAAGTACTAAAAATGTTTTATTATTTTTATTACAACATTTATTGATTCTGAGGCGGTACGAAGTTCGTCGGGTCAGCTAATATATAATATATTAAACACCGTTCAAATACATATTTTTTTCACCTTCTTTTAAGGTTTTTCGACCTACATTACTTATAGCAATTTTGTTTCTGTTGACATCTTTGACAATCATGAAATGTTGGTTTTATATTTGAATAGTAAATGTTCATTGCTTATTAGCTGGATATAATAAGTACAGATGTTATTTTTTTATAAATCATATAGGCATCTAGTTTTAAATGGTTGTCTAGAAGTCAATATGTAATACGTTATGTTGTAATAATTAAATAATTGGAGTCTAAATACACGGAATTTTAAAATATTTCGTTTTATAAAAAAACATGCATAATTCATGAAAAAAATCTATTTGGGGTATAATTATTATAATATTTTTTCAGTACACACTAATATATTATATGTTCTCTTTAACTTTAAATAGGTGCCTAGTTTTTAAGTTGAACATCTTTGTCATCCCATGTTTCTAGCTTTTTACAAGGTCATGTGATAATGTCTAAATTTTTTAGATTTCAAAATCATGAACACATATAACTTTGAAAAAAACTATGCGGTTTGATACGCACACGGCAAACTAAATTCACATGACTAAAATTATAATATGAAAACTAGAATTTCATTTTTCATTGAGGATCAGAATACTTTTCACGTTTTGTTGTTTGAGGCGAGTCAGGGATATTTGAAAGAAGTATGTGTGAAGAGGCCAGAAGTAAAGTAAACTAAGTTGAAGTTGGCTCTCTCGTACAACAATACTTAGGTAACGAGCCCCGAGGACTAAAGTAAGAGCGTGACAAGAATATGCAAACATTGCGACACATTTGGACGCGTTTATGACATAGACGACGTTTTTTTTAAAGGCTCATCGAATCTTGATGTTGGATTTTGAAAAGAAAACAGGTTTATAATGACGCCATTTAACCCTGATGCTGTCCTAGTACTGAACGGTCAAAACTAAATAAAACAAATCAGAACCGATTATCAAAATATGTATTAGTTCAAAGTACAGAGATAACCGACTAATAAAGAAATGTTAACGCCAAAATAAAAATGTTTTTTTTTGTTTTAATTATATAATAGTTTATTGTTGGAAATGTCTGCAATGGATTAGGCCGATTAGGGTTAAACAATTTTATTTGTCAGTGGTGTCATTAATTATTTTGATTGTGTCATAGAAATGCTGTAAATAGTTATTTGAAATCCGAGGATACTGAGCTTGGTGTTTTCTCGTTCAGTATTGCCATGAAACGAAAACGCTAGCGTGATTGCAATATATTTAATAAAACTATGGATCCATAATAAATAATTTCAATACAACTTTTAGAGTGAAAAATATCAATGTATTTAAGTTTTACGAATATTATTCAATATTTGGTTGATAGATATTTCGGCGTATGCTTTCATCGGAACTATGTTTGTTTGACAAACAAATATCAATCTATTACCGTTGCTAAGAACGTCACAAGATGTTGATGCAGCAATTTCCAACCTGGGAAGCGCGCCTCCTTAAGGAGGCGTGGACTACTCCAAAGGGAGGCGCAAACAGTCCAAAATATTTATTTACTCTGTCTAAACGTGTCTTTATTACTTTATGAAATAAAGGATAGGGAGGCGCGAAGATATTTTTTTCTCCAAAGGGAAGCGCAGTGACATAAAGGTTGGAAACCACTGTGTTAATTTAATTAATTATTAATAATCACTTCAATTTAAACTAATTTTCTTTGAATAATTCCATATTTGTTACGGTTCTAGGAAGCACTTAAGTCAATTTATGTATTATGTTTTGCAATATAAATTAGGATGTTAGAGTGGATAAGAAAATGTTTTGTGTATTTACTCTTAGCCCGAAAAAACTATGTTAATATAAGTTTAAACATAGTTCCGGTGATGGCGTAAGCCGAAATAGCTATCAACTATAATATATAAAATAATACTAAAATACTATTTATAATAATATAAAAATAATACGATATTTCTCATCTTATTAGAATGGAGCTGTAACAAGTTAATGCTAGTTCAATCAATCAATGCACTTATTACTTCTCGATTAGTATATTTTTACGTTTTAAAAAAGACAGTCAAAAGCCATAAAAACAGGTTTATCCAAATAAATAATTTAAAAAAAAACAATGTACGAAAGTGATGCTTTGAAAACTTAACCGCGTAACTAAGTAAAATCAAATCAATTTGAAGCAATACCGTTGTTAAATATAAAATAAGAAGTTTATTATGCCTGATTTAAAAAGGTAATGTTATTTTTAAAAGGGTAATGTTATTTTTAAAAAGTTTTCAATGCATGGATTGCTTGTAATACGAAAATTCTTTTTGTGTTACGGCATTGTTTGTATTGTGTGTTAAATGTTCACTGATACAAATGTGCGGATCTCTTGTGAAATTGCTTCAGCAGATATCCAATGCAATCGAAATGCAATTTATCTGTAAGCCGTGATTTGTAAAACAACAAACACATCGAAGATTCATGTCGAATTGATTGCGGAGCGTTGTTTTATGCACAGTACATCGCGTAACTTTACGTGTTTTTTTAAATATTATTTTTTTTGGTAAAATTTTGATAAACACGTAAATCATAATTCTTGAAGACCTTCATAAATTGCTTCCGTTCGAGCCGGCGGAGTGAGCGGCGCGTCGCACGATTTATATTCCCAAAATTATCCGCCGCTTTGTCGAAAATTCTCTCTTCCAGAGATGTGCAATATTTTATGATAAAGGATTGCCTAACGAATAAATCAATCAGTTTTGACATCAATAAAATGCCAAACGAACAAATACTTGCAGAGGTCCGAACCGATTAAAGGATCAAAGTGTTTTATTCGCGCTCTAAGCTACTAGAAGGTAATTCACATACAGGCTTATACTGAAATTTAAATCCATATATGATATCACTATGTATGTAACGAAATATTTTTAAATAATGGTTGCTTTATCTATTTTTTACCTCGGATGATTTTGTTGAATAACCTAAGAATATATTTTTTTTTATCCATGTCCGCTCCCAATGTGGATCATATGGCCTCCTAATGGAGGTATCTCAGCAGAAGTTTTTGCTACGAGAACTGTCTGTTACACAGTCGCTCAACCTCATTTTTTTTTTCAAAGTGAGTAAGTAGTAGGAAAAGAAGGATAAGACTAGAACAGGACTTGTGGTTGACTAATCGCTATTGCTACACCTAGTTATTTAAGGATCAGAAGGATGGGAGGAGAGGAAATAATGTGAATTGACATCACAAACACCCAGTCTTCGATCACAACTTTGAATTTAATAATTCTCAAATTCACTGTAATCTGACCGGAAATCGAACCCAGACCTGCGTGATTGGTAGAGCCAGCTCTAGCCAACTGGGTCACAGCAGGCGACAAAGAATATGATTACTAAGATTAAAAGGTATTTGGCTTAAAAATTATTTATAATAAATTCACAAGAATTAAAGTAATGTTAAGTAAATTGAAATGTTGAGTAAAAGTAAATTTAAATCATTAAATATCTTGCCAACGAAAATTAACGACCTAAAAATATGTTACAAGACGTATCATCAATTATTTTAACGGAAACTAGTATAAAAAACCATTCACTTCTTGCAAGCTGCATTAAAAATGATATATTTTTATAGTTCAAGTTCTTTTTTGAAAACTAAAATATTTGAGTATTGATAAAATTTGTTGTGACTTATGAATCTTACGATAGGGCTCAAATGAAGAAAATATGAATATATAATGTTTTGAAAAACCGTATTGATATTTCCAATAATGAATGTTCATACATATCACTCATGAACGTTTTAAGTGTTATTTTTAGCAATTTATTTATAAATTAATCATTAATTCTTTAATCCATTTTCATATTCTTAACCACTTTGAAATGGCAAGTTGAGCTACTCACTTACAAAACCAATTCAGTATAAATCTTGCAAATGATTTTTATCGCATCATATACAATGTATATGTAGTTTATAACAACAGCTGATGAATCATATCCTCAATTAGAATATGAGAAGTACGTGATCTTGCTTTTCTCTTTGAGAATATAGGAAAGCTAAATGAATTAAATTTGAAACTTCAGAGAAAGAAAAAGACGTTAATTAATTTAGCTAACGCCGTGAATACATTAAATGAGAAACTATGTAGCTCTCTCATGAGCGCAACGGATGAGGTAATTTACAATTATGACAGCTAAATCTTTGATAGAAACACAAATGAATATAATCAATATTCCGATAAGAGAGCTCTGATAAAAAAATTGCTATGGAGCAGAGAAAAGATGATTTAAAGATACATTTTCATCACACAAAAAAATAAAATCTTTCATTGTATTTCCATTAAACGATATAATCCAAATTAAGCATATAGTAATAAAATTAAATTATTTTTTGAATGTGGACTAAATATTTTAAATAAGTCTTTAAATTAAAATGCGATATTAATTAACTAAAGTTTCTTCTCAAAGAAGTTATAAGAATCTATTTTGTGATTAAAAATATTCATGTTTGAAGAGATGTGCGGCATATCTTACCGCTATTTTTGGTTCTATGTGGCATATTAGTGGGAAACAACGATCTCTACTATGAATGAAAATTAAAACAAAACATACCTTTCATTAGGAAAATGACCATTTATAAGTGTTTATGAAACAAAACATGAAACGTTTGCTGAAAACATGCAATGTGAAGTATCCAGCGCGTCTTTTGAGACTTAGTAATATTTACGGGTCATGAATCATGATATTAATAATAAGCACATTGTTAACATTTATATAAAAATATATATGGTTTAAATTACACGATATTTATAATATTAGTTTAGCCTTTTAGCTGCCGTAGATAATTAATAGTAATTACCTAGCATGCCAGCCATAATTTGCAACTATTAATTTAATTAGTTATTGACGAGATAACTCGTCTGTGGCAGCCATCGAGTTCAAGTCATTATTATTTGCTGTTATCAAAATAAACTAGTATATAATAGGTGTTATCTATGACTGTTTTATTTAAAGTTCATTTTGGCTTTGAATTACTACCCTTCTTATGATCACTTCCGCAAGACCGCTTCCCTACATTTCAGTAGCAGAGCGCCCGCAGTGGTTAAAAATGTAGTCATCCATAATACTCATGTTGTGTAATCAATAATACACATATATATTAAATGGTAGTAAATTCATCCATTAACATTTTCGATAATTCATTGTTAAAGGCTCGTATTTTTCCGATCAGAATTTGTATTACATTGGTCAGAATTTATATTAAATGGTCATAATATATCGGTCAGAATAAATAATTATAATTTAAATGAAATTTTAAAAAATCGTACCTTACCTAACCAAAATGGTTATAAAATGTTCTGACCGTATAATATTTTTATACTGACCGTTCATATTTTTATTCTGACCAAAAATTGATTTAAATTCCAACCATTTAATTTATTCCCATTGGGATTAAATAGCGAAGCAAAATATGACATTACAGTTTGTTGAAAAAAATGTCACTATGCAAAACATTGATATAACAGTCTCGACAACTGGTGTCTCATATGATTGACGATAAGACCAAATTTTGTTAAATAAAATATTTTGAATACGTTTTAGCACTAAGAAAAAAATTTCACATACATATAAATAAAAATGGTAATTATATAAAAATTGAGAGCATTTATGTTGCCTTGAGAACTTCGTAATTGTAAAAGCGAAAACGGTCTCAGAGATTCAAGAAGTTGATACAAAACGACAAAGCTTCTTAAAAATGACTAGATAATTAATTTCTTTTTATATGTATAATATGTGATATATTATGATATTAAATATTCTTATCTTATAATGTTAACTATGCATAATTAATGTTGAACTAACTCGTTGTTAAAATATTCAAATAGTTTTCAATGCTTGAAAGCCACTATTAAAATTCTTCAATAATTAATTCATACTCGTGGTCTGCAAAGTTACGAATCCATGAATAAGCCGATCGTAGAGTTATCACTTATCAGTTATCACCAATGAAATAACAAGTTTCCAACTAATTTCGCTTACTAATGACTTAAGCCCGGTCGCGTTAATAACTATCTCTCGTTAAATACTGACAACGTCTATCGCCATTCACCATATTTCCATATTGCCACGTTGCAAGCTCATCCAATTAATCTAATTTTCGTAAAGATTAACAACCCTCGTCATCATCATAGGCTGACAAAGATTTATAGATGTCCCAACACAACTGAATCCTGCTTAAGCTTTTTAAGAACTGATCAATAAGTCATAAAGAGCTTATTAAGCGAGATCATGTTGGGTAAAATTTGTTGGTATTCGAAATAAATATTTTTCTCAGTAGACTAAACTTAGATGATATTCATTCGTTAATATGTCAAATATTGATAATATCATAATATATCTGTTGGTATAACCTACAGGAAAAAGTTTTAATTGCGATCAGAAGAATGCATGTTATCTATCAAAATTTATGTCTTAAATTAAGCACTGATTTTTTATATTTATATTTCTCAAATGATGTTTAAGTGACCTTTAATTCATTCTCCTTGAATCAGTTAAAATATGGAATGTTTGGAGTATTGTAAGTTGGTTTTAACGCAAAATATGTTTTTTAAATATATGCAACTGAAATACGTTGAAACAGTGTTGTCTCAACAATTAATTAATGGTTGTTAAATTAATCGCTGTTTCTTATTGTCCAGCTTAAAAATATGTATTATAATATAATATCTTCACTTTTAAGGTGTTCGCTGTCAATACTTGGTGGAAAGGCATTATAATAAAAATAATAAAAGATTCTTAATATAATATCTTATTAAGAATGCTTTTACTGGTGCAGTAAATCCATTTTAAATATTTTCAGTCAGTCGGTCAAATTTCTATCCACCAAAACACCAAGTAAAGACGTGGTTGTACTAAAAAGTTAAACAAAAAAGTTTTGTCATTTTACTACATGCGTCACTTCACCTCTCAAGGGGTCATATAATCATACTTTTTTTTATGAAAGTGATTTTTTAGATGATAATTGTTTTTTAAAATAATGCTTGCTCCTAATGTAGAGAATAAGAACTCCTAATAGGAGTTTATCTCAATAGAAGATTTATACTTGATTTGTTTGTTACACAGTTGCATAACCTCCATCTTTCGAAGAGAGTATGGATAAAGGGGGAGCCGGTAAATTGCTCGAATGCAATTCCTCGAATGAAAATTCCTCGAATAACAAGTTCCTCGAACGTCAAATGCTCGAATTACAAATTGCTCGAAATTTTTTATAAAAGTTTTATAAAAGCTTAAACATTATTTAATCATTTTTTAAAAAAACATTTATGCAAGATGGGAAATAAAAACCATAAATCAAAAAAAAGTCATAATAAAAAAATATTTTTTAAAACTGAACTTTTTACTGAACCGGCCTTTAGACTTAAAGTGCACATTGTGTTGAAATTTCAAACAGAAGAGCAATTTCTTAATTAATAATCTTGTGATGAACAAAAAATACTGCACCACAAAGTGACGGTATTGACGTGAGATAGGCGATCGGCGCGAGGTGAGAGAAGCGAGCTGGTACGCCACTGGAACAATGCCGGCAGGCTTTGCCTATGTTTGGGGACGTTGCGTACAGTACGAATGTTGAACTACCTGATGTCTCAACAAAACTATGTCGCTTTGGGACTTAGGACTGACCAGAACTCTAAATTCACATCCATTTATTTCTTAGAAATAATATTTTTTCGATGTGATCGAGCACACAAATATTTCATTTGATTTAAAGAAAAATATTATTTCTTTATTGATGTGGTTTTGTTGTGATGTATTTTTTTACATTTGAAGAAACAACATAAAGATAAAATTGAAAAATTGTGAAAATGAACGAAAATATGTGAAACCTTTATTTCAAGCATCGCCGTGATCTAAGAATAAATCTTAAAATAAGTGAACTTTGGTGCACATCTGGTATAAATATAATTGTATTATTTCTGATATTAAAAAAAAGTTAAAGTGAATGGAATTAATTAATACAAAAACGGTATAGGCTTCATTCACTTAGTGACAGAGTCATGTTTCAGCTCAACGGTCTGTGTAATCAGCTAAGTGAAAGGGGGCGGTGGCGACGTCGAAGACGCCCTTCCTCACTCTGCCTACGGATTCGTAGCACATAGCTCAATAGAAAGCTAAAAAAAATGTGCCAATTAAAATACGTTTTTTTTATATAAACACAGCACTAAAAATGATAAATAAACCTTATTAGCTTGGTCTGTGGTCGAGTGGTCAACATTGTTGGCTTCGGTTACGGTACAAACGATTTTTCAATCTGTTCAAAAGCATGAATATCTGTGATGCCTGAAATTTCTTTCAACCCATCCGACCCCAAAAGAATGAGTAACGAAATCGATTATTTAAACACTAATTCAAGGGTGGGTTAGGAGGGACTCACGCGAGTCCTTTCTTAAATCCGATGTATACCGACGAGACCTTTGTTACATACATAATTATTAACGATAGCTTAAGTAAAACGTTTGAATAATCGAACTAGAAAGTTAAAAAAATAGTACTTACTTCTGCGTCAATCTTAGAACTCTTCACTCCTACAATCTGAAGTAAGTTTGAAAAATTTTCAGCTATTGGTGTGAATCGTGATACAATGTTTTAAAAAATATTGTTATGTATTATAATTAAATTGGATTTAATAACGTTCGATTGCGGTAATAATTAATGAGTATAATTGTACTAAAGTGCTTAAAAAAACAGTCTCTTACCCGGAACAGCTCTGAGATTAAGCAAGCTGAACAACGAGTATTTTTCATAGAAAAACTTCTGTTCCAAACTTGTGATACACACCTAACTCGTAGCTGAGTGGTAAACCATGTATAGCTTTCGTCCTACTTGGTTGCGCAGGGCTTAAATGTCCAGTCATAAACTTTTGTAAATTATTTTGAAATTTCAATTAATTTAAAAATTAAAAAAGCAAATACTGGGTCAGTGATATTTTCATTCCATCTTTGACCCCTCCCAACCCTTGTCCGATATTGAAACAATACGTAAAGAGTCCTAGGAACTAACAGTCTTTTTAAAAAAAGAAATGAAATGATCGACTTAACAAGATTTCTTTTGCAATTGTTATTTTAATCAGTAATCAATGCTTGTATCTTACCCCCTCCCTGAATCCAGTAAAAAGGGAAAAGAAAATCAGTCAGATGATGCTTCTTAAAGAGGCAATACACAGTTTGTAAAACTAAGTTTGTTTGCAAGTGGAGTAACAAAGTTATTATATATAGGTTTATAGCCATTTCTTACTTAACTGATTCAGTTGAATTTAGATGTCTTATGCGAGTACATTTTAAGTAGTAAGAGGTTTCTAAAAAGAGTTTCATACAAAAAACACAGAGAAAAAAATAATATCAATGATCATTTTAACAATGTGAGCATATCAATGTTTTTTAGTTTATAAGAGAGAAAACATATATAAACTTGAACATGTCTAAAAATATATGTCAACAAGTTTTATTTCAAGATTTATTGTACCATTTGAAAACTTCTATACCTCAATTAATAAAATGTCAATAATTCACAAAGTCTGAAATTTTATATGAAAGAAGACACAGATTTTTCTACAAGCGTATGGTACTACCGATATAAACAAGAACCGAAAGAAACGATAATATTTCTCATGTAAGTATGTCGTATATTTTCTATATTGAAAGTAAAAAGGGCGTAAAATAACATTTGCTTCTTTCCACGAGTGTGAAACAAAATAGTAATAAAGCTTTCGCCAATATATTTTCAACGCAATGGAAATACTGTCAAGGTTTTTATGTCTGTTGTTGTCTTTTCAAAACGTTATTTAAAATTATCTCCAAAATTTTTCATGGAATATAATATTTTGTTGGAAAATGATACATTTCTATGGCATTCGAAAAGGAACTATGAAATACCAAATAGTTTTAGTGCATTTTTACTATGCAAATACTTAAGCCGATATTTATTTGACAATAAAAATGAAATTTAAAAAATTCTTCACTGTAAGTTAATTATTTTCGTCAAAATTTCCTCTGCGCCGTTTTGGACTTCCATGCTCGATATATTATATAGATACTCTATGTACGTACAGTGTTCTCTGTGTGATGTCGGTAGGCTCGTTAGGCATACGAAAAGGTAATAAAACACGTAACGTGTGGCGAGATAAGAACGTGGTTTTGGAGGTTTCGTCTCGTGACTTCAAAAACGAACTGCTCGTTGACGAAGAAAAGGACGAAATGATGTACGATGTGCCGTCATTTATTTCAGATTTTTATGTAGACATTATAATTTCGAACAAATATTTTTGTCTACGGAAAAATCGGACTAAATACAGTGTCAATGAGAGTAGTTAATTTTAAAGTTATCGAGGTGAATTGATGTTATATTAGTATAATTTTTATCAGCTTACTCAGCGATTATCAATCTTTTTTTTGTCTATGCCGCATGCTGGTTTTCTCTCCATTACGTAGGCTGCGGCATATTAAAAGTTATCCGTTAATATACCAAACACTATATATAATATTGTGACGTAACATACATGTAATTAGATACAAATACAAATGTATCCAAAATATTCATTCGTTTTCGTAAAGTTTTGCAAACAATAACAGATGTTCGAAAAAGTTATCTTCGGGAAATACATACAATCTAAATGAGCCTAATGCTGAGTAACGTTGAGCTGAATTATTAGAAAATCTGTAAATAGATTGAAACAAACTAAACATTTCATCTTTTAATTATGTAAAAATATATACAAGAATACTTTTAGGGTGTTCACTGTCAATACTTGGTGGAAAGGCATTATATTAATAAAAACACAATAATCCTTTGTACTTCATTCCACTTTATTTAATATGTCAGGACCGGTTTCATTAAGCATATTTACTTTATTAATGTAGCATTTTATCACTTTGTCAAAAATTTCCCAAATTTTAATTATGTTTGTAATTACTTTCAATCGCATTCTGAATTTATGAATCTGGGATGACTTTTTAATTATATGTTAGATGTTTTGAACATTTTAATTTTGTGTTATTTAAGAATCACTTTAATGTAATTGGCAATTTATTTTTAATGCCAACTGTTGTGTATAACTTTTCAATTTCGTATAAATAGCATTGTTAAATTATATTTCTTATCAGTTGACAATGCTCGCAATGAGCGAAACCGGTCTTGACATATTAAATAAAGTGGAATGAAGAACAAAGGATTATTGTGTTTTTATTAATATACAAGAATAGTTCTTTTAAACCAACTTTACTCAACTTTTTTAACATTGTTTGATGTTGTTTATTTCAATGTAATATATTATTTCGTATACAATTTTTGTATTAACAATTTAATAACAATAAACGCACCATTGCGGAGACATATGTATTGTATGGTCTTCAGCGTGATGCCATAAAATATTTCTTTGAAAAGTTACTCAAATAATAATAAATAGTATTATTACGAAAACACTTTATTTTTACTGAAATATTTTCAGATTATTTCATTGAATAATTGACTTAATTTTTCGCAAGCTATCGCATTAGAGCAATTTAGAATATTAAATAAGAATGCTATCTCCAAGTAGCCATTGTATGATTTCTAAACGCAGAAAATTATTCGAAACTACCCTCTTGAAAGCGTTGATTTATTGTGAGCCAGAAAAGATATTCCGGGCTAAAGTTAGGGAGGAAGCGAATAAGCTGACTACAATTTTACATTTTCCTCGCAACTTTTCTTTTTCGCAAAAAAAATATTTGAAGCAAGCGTAATAAATATTAATATCCTAGTATTTATATTCATTATACGAACATAGATTTGCAGTGTTTATTCAAATAATCTTTACGAATGGAGTTTTTCTTTTTTGTACTGATAAATAAAAAAGGAGCAAAATATTCAACAGGAATTGTTGACGTACAGTAATATAATATATATAGTTTTTATGCTACTGTCTAACGAAGGTCACTTTACGCTTTTTCGCATGAAAATAATTGTTTGCTATGTGTACGACAAGAACGAAATGTTATATACTAGAACAGGGTGTATGGCTTACTACGTAAAGTAACTTTCCCCTCAAGAAAACTCCGCACATCGATTATTCTTGTTTATATTCAACATTAAGTATTATTGACAAAAAAAGCAAGCGAGATGACATTGTGTTTATTTAATATCATTGAATAAAAAATAATATCGTATGTGATGATAATTCGTCTTCGGAATAATCAACGAGTACACATAGTGTAGCTAATATTCTAACACATCAACAATTTAACAGGTGTGTTTGGTTATTTGGTTATCAGTTGCCGCCTGGGTGGTCGAGTGGTCAATGTTGATGGATTCGGCTACGGAGGGCACGGGTTCAAATCCCGGTACGAACAGTTTTATAAATTGATTTTTCAATCGATTTATAAATTTCTGTTCGAAGTCATGGATGTATGCGATGTCTTGAAGTCCCTCCTCTCACCCATCCTATCCTATGAACGGGTCGTATCGAGAGCGATTAGCTTAGGAATCCAAATCATATTGTTTGTATTATACAAAATATTCTGCAGTCCAAATCAGTTATTTCCACTGTTATTGATTACTTTCATACATCTCTCAAAAAATATTATTAAGGATTCTTATCCATCAAAGTTTCGTTGAAGCACTCTTTTGGGACGCCAGAGGGCAGAGGTTATATTGTGCGGCAGTAGTTTTCAAAATATAAACTCCCTAGCGACTTACCCCACAGAACTAATGCAAACTTGATAATAAAATATGTCATATTTTTATGTCATATTTTTATGTCATCTCCGCTTATAATATGAAGTTAAGAACATAATCTATTTTTTTCAGAAAGTGTAAAAAAAGTTAAATGATTTGTAAGTTAGATACATATATATGTCATAATAAAGCTTCAGATATGATTTTATGTGCAATCATCAAAAATTGATACATTGTTTTATTTTTAAATAATTTACTTGAAATTTCGCTAACTCTATTTTCCGGGAGTAATTAGTATTATTATTTTAATTAATATGTGAATTTTTAATCAAGTTACGTAATTTCTTATATGTATATTTATAAAAATGAATGTTTGTTTGTTTGTTTGTCGTACTCTATAGACTGGCAAACCGCTGATCCAATTGCAATAAAACTTTGACGACCTTTTAGCTTGCACTTCTGGGAAGGTTAAAGGCATATTAAAATTAACTTACAGTACGTGGTGCATGTGTCGTACCATAGATAATCAGCAGTAAACATGCACTTCAATCAACACAACTAAAACACAAACACTTCCTTTCTTTGAGTGGCATTGCAACGCTTGCCGGGTACTGGCTAGTAAAATATAAAAATAACTTAGATTATTCCACGTATTTTGCTACAAACTTTAACACGTGTTTCGCCTCTTTCAGAGTCATCTTCAGACAATCTTACTTTCACAAATGCTTGTTTAAAGTGTGAATGATTTTAATTTTACTATGCTGATATATTATAAAAATAAAAATACGTGGAATAATAAGCTATTTTTATATTCTATATTAAAATAAACTTTCACAAAGTTACCGCCGAATCCATCGAAAGTATTAAGTTACGTAATCTTTGATAACAAAGAAATATATATTGATCGTCCTGTTGGTTTCTATTTATGATTTTTAAAAAATGCCAACAATTCATACCGTGATGTTTAAACAATAATTTTATCAGTGCACGTGTCAACATATATTATTAAAATTTTGTGCCAGCCTTCTACTGAGTGTATTTTTAAAAATATTTAAGTAATTGATGTCTTTACGATTGGTAAGAGTGTAGAAACTCTTTCATAAAGTGCAAATCGTGTTCTATACTTTGTTAAAATCACACCTGTTATTAGAGAAATGTTATTAGAGATATAATAAAACCGTACTAATAATATTTTTTAACTTATTCGCAGGACCTCAACTGTGAAAGGCTGATTTCAGTTTAACTTGAAGTTTTCCTAGCGAGTGACACCCGCCATAAAAAGATGTTTCGCTAAAGTGAATTTCGTAAAAAAATGTGGGGAAAATATCTTATTTGTATGTAACAATTGTTAATCTTTTACTCCTTATATTCCAAACAAGTTTTCCAGAGCTGAAGGACGTAGAAACATCGACCGAATGTTTAATTGAGTATTCATTAGGGTGTAAGTGGAAATTAAATTAAGGAAATCTTGCGGACTTCTGTGACACATGTCACGATTCCGCAGAGCACGCGTTGACTGACACCGCTATTATGCGGATATGCCGGCTTATGATAATAACAACACCATTAGTGTTACACTAAATACACGGTGTTTATCAATCTGAACATGGCTGTTTTAAATGCAGATACTGTGGAATATATGCAGAGAAGCAATGCGGAATAATTTACAGGCGGCACGGTGTAGATTGTCGACGCGGTCGATCATTTCGTAACATGCATATTCAAGCGAGACAGCGCCGAGTCGAGTGACGCGATCGAGATTAATCCCGGCCTAATTATCCTTAGCCGCGGATATGGAGGAATTGTAAATTTGAGCGCCAAAATCTCACTCTTCACGTTGCCGTACGTAATATTATAACGAAGCAGTTTTCGTGAACGTGCGCTGCTTCCGAATATCAAGAAATAAAATATTGCAGTAGCTCATCTATTGAACGATGTGTTCAGGGCTCTACGCATCTACGCGACTCGATACACATAGAATATTACAATAATTTTAATAAATATCTTTTTTGTAAAAGAAAAATATTAATCACAACCGTTTTTTTTTGCGTAGAACATCTTCAACTTTCATTTATAATATTATGGGAATCGGAAATGGCGAAGGAAGCAAATTACAAACGATATCAGGATTTCGACACATTTTAAATATTGTTGTCGACTTCTATCAGACATGAGAGGTTGTTTATAATTTATCGTCAGTGGAAAAGAGAAAAGGAATTGGTCCGTTAGACTGATCAATTAAATATTGTGACAATTGCTTAAGTAGTCTCGCCAATTGATTTTTTAATATGGACTTTTTTATAGAACTAAACAATATGATACAGGTTTCAAACTATCGAATACGGCGCGCGTATATGATTTTACCTCGGCAATGAACTTTGCGGTGTCATAAAGATAAAATATCATAAAATCGTATGCAATACACTTTTTAACAGTACTTTAGATAATAGCATGAAAGTTTCGAATTATAACTTTTGAGACATTTTAGTAACTATTTTAAACTCGAAGGCGCTGTTTTGTTGCGAAATCATCCACGAGAGAACAGCGTGAAGCCGCAAGATGCGGTGGTGGTGGCTGAAACGGAGAGTGGTCATTGAATAATCATTACTTCATCAATCACTCATCAAAATCAAAAACTTAGAATGGTTCTAATAATTCATAAGAAACATAAATTCATTCAATTTTAACACAAAAGTGGGAAATTTGATCGCGTTCCTTTTGATAGTTGTATTCGTAATAATAGTTCTAAAAAAAGAAGTACACAACTTGACTAGCTTCGTTTATATATAATTTGTATTTTAGTCCGGCAGTGGACTTTCACCAAAACTAAGCGGAATGGCTTTTATTTATATATACTTAACGTTGCTATTAATTGTTTTTTACGCTTCGCATGCGTCCAATTCTATCATCTTTCATATGGCCATAGAGCGCTAAAAGAAATGTCTTTGACTTGAGAGCACTTATCGGTATCTGATTTTATATAAAATAGAAGTAACATAATAGGATCATTTAATGTTCGCGGCTCATTGAACCACCGGCCATCGTTTTGGTGATTTTTTGAGATGTGAAAAGAAAAGGGTCGAACATAAGCGAGAGGCGGGGAGGGTATCGGATAAAGATATTGTTATTGTCGCCGGAAGGTGCACGCTGATAAAGGATTACGAAAAGGTTTTGTATTTTTAAAGGATTTATAGTTTCAAACTCGGCCAGTAAGCTCTTTTGACACGTTTCAATGAGAATATTCTGTATTAATAAAGATATGGGCTATTTTCCTAAGCGAAAAGCCTTTTTGAATTATTATATAATATATATGGACACATCGAAATCTTTGGCAGTGATTATCGAACCGAAAATATTAAATGTAAATCATAGACAGTAAGTACTTGATTTCAGCTATTTTATTTGAAATTGAAAAAACTCCTCGAGATCTACCTAAGTGAATTAGATTAGGTCTAAATTAAAGACTTTCGGTTAAAAAATATTTTTGTTTTCAATATAAAACAAATGTTAACGTACAGCTCATTTATAAATACATTTAAATATTACTTTAAGATTATGTTATCGATTGAGATGACTGAAAAGAAATGAAAATTTTCTCAACGGTGAAATTTTAACGACTGTTAATTCGTAGAATTTTCCAGTCTTTTCGAATCAGCCTAAGATTTTTGATGATAACAGATGTACTTTCATACTATTTTCACATTTCGCAAATAAAATGAGGCGTGTTCTGTAACGATTCATTAAAAAGCAGAGTTTCACATTATAACATTTCAGAAACGTATTCAAAAACTTCACGCAAGAACAGTATTTTAATAATAATCTAGTAACAAAAAAACATGAAAATTGTTTGAAATTAAATTAGTCTTTTGCTTACAGAAAGTGTTAAAATATTGTAAGTAATTAAAGATACATGGGGTAGGTAGGCATAATCGCTTTAAAATACCGCTTTATTATTCACTTCAAAAGATTATTCGTGTAATTTGATATGGGACTTAACATGAAACAATTGTGTTGATAATGTCGCAGGTAAGCAGTTAATTAGTTAGAAGACCAAGAAGGTAGGCTTAACCCTGCGCTGAACTTTATTTCAAACAGCGTAGCTTTGTTATGATATTAAAATAAATTTATTGCATTGATAATGCGAATTCAACGAAATTTCTATTTCGCTCTCTTTAATAATGTCAAATAACATGTATGCTTTCTAATGGTAATCAGTTGCCTGACTGATTTATTTTTATTTATAGATGATTCTGTGTTCGTAATGAGAACAACTAGTCTCGATCATCATTAAATAACGTTCAATTACAACAAAGCAGTGTTTTAATATCTACATATTGACTGTGGAAAAGAAAAAGAACGTAACTCACAGTTTTTTTTTTTTGATAATCACCATGTGTCGAACTTTATACACGTTCTATCAAAAGGATGTAAGCTGATAATCCCGAATTAGTATCTAAATTTAGCTTTTAGTTTGAAAAAAGATGAGCTTGTGAAAATTGAAACCAAGATAAAAGACTGTTAATATTATAATTAATATTAATATTAGATTATGTCAATTGAACGCTTTAAGGTTGTGTATAATTCATAATTTGCATATGGCCAAAAATCATCAAAACACGTTTTTGCGCCTCATGTAAAATTTAATATGTATGGGTTACATCCTTTTTCCTTTCCACAGTCGACATGTAAAACGAATGGCGTATTGAATTTAATTGAATAAATTATTCGTCGGTAACTTGATAATCATAAAAAAATAACGAAATTTCATATAAACCTATACATACATAGCAAATTAAACACAACGAAATGGATTGACGAATACATGATCAAATGTCTCGGAATTGTGGTACTTTCAAAAATGAGCTGACATTTAGCAATGATAAAACAAAAAAAAGTGACATTAAAAATGAATGTACTTGTCTATCTCTCAGTTATATTTTTTTGATAATCTAAATTTTTCCTTCACTCTCACTTGGTTCAGATCATCGAAGATTTTTGCCAATATGCTTGACAAAAATTATGTTTTAATTGTTGGGTTGAATTATTTGTTAGACTTTAATTGTACGTGTCTTTTTCCACCATCGTATTACAGTTAAATAATGGTGATTTATAAAAACGCACGATTTTTTGGTGTGTCAAATGAAATATAATACCTTTTTCACATAACTGAAAGACCCTGCATGTAGAAAAATATATATGGCGAACGATACATTCGGTGATTGAAAATACCCATTCATTAAATAAGAACGTAGTGGAAAAAGATTTAGCGGTTTCGAGGTGGTATGGTAAGACGGTTTCGGTTTGGCGAGGTGCGGTCCGTGTCGCGGTCGCGGTCGCCGGTTACCCTCGCTCCTTCCTCCTTTGCCCGCCATGAATTATTCATGAGGTCTTGACGCTCCTCTACCATCGCACTCTAACCAGCCTACTTAGGCGTTCCATCATCATGTGGGTTATTATGAGGGCTGAATTTCAACAAGGGATCTATTTCCTACGCAAGTTTTAAGTCATAAACGTTAACAAATCTTTTTTATTTAAATGATTTTTGTTTGTGATTCAAATTGATTAGAGGTCTTCTTTTTTGCCATGTCCGCTCCCAATGTGGAACATATGGACTCTTGATGGAGTTTGTCTCAACAGAAGTGTTTCTACGAGAGCTGCTTGTTACTCAGTTGCTCAACCTCTCTTTTTCGAAAGAGAGTAGCAATAGAAGAATAGAGCTAGGACAGGACTAGTGGTTAGCTAATCGCTCTCGATACGCCTTGGTCATAGGATAGAATGGGTGGGAGGGGGGAATTCAAGACATCGCATACATCCAGGCCTTTGAACAGAAATTCATAAATCGATTGAAAAATCAATTTATAAAACTGTCTGTACTGGGATTCGAGCCCGTGACCTCCGTAACCAAAGCCAACGTCGCTGACCACTCGACCACACAGGCGGCATTACAGGTCTACCTATAGAAAATAGATTATGTGTTTTTAGGCAGTTATCTATTTTAACTGATTTATGTACTCGAAAGATGCCACTTAAATTTATGAACTTTAAATACTTGAAAGAAACTTATCTGTTGAAAATAACCAAAATTTATAGTCCTTTTTCGACATTTTGATATTAGTTTCTGATCATACTACAGCATTGTAAAAACAATATTGAATTTAAAAAATTTCGTAACATAAGATAGTTATTTTAATAAAAACACAATAATCCTTTGTACTTCATTCCACATTCTACTCAATTGTTGTGTATAACTTTTCAATTTTGTATAAATAGCATTGTTAAATTATATTTCTTATCAGTTGACAATGCTCGCAATGAGCGAAACCGGTCCTGACATATTAAATAAAGTGGAATGAAGTACAAAGGATTATTGTGTTTTTATTAATATAATGCCTTTCCACCAAGTATTGACAGTGAACACCCTAAAAGTAAGATAGTTATGACTTCGGATATAAGTTTCAAGTAGTTTATTTTAAAACTACGTATTTCATTTAGAATCAATCGGAGATGAAAATATCATTGCGCGGTTAGTACAATTAGCAAACAAAACTTTATCGTTCAATATTTATTTAGCTTTCATATATAACGAATACTTGAATGTTAACTGCTTTGATTGATTCCTTGTTAGTGAAGTTTTAAGCTGTAAATTGAGTTTGATTTTGATTCGTAAACTAAAGTTGGTTACGGTTATTATATTGGGCTTCTTTTCATTTTAGAAATATTAAAATATATTCTGATGTTTTGTAGGAAAAGTAATTGGTAAATTTCAACAGTTAAATTTCAAAAAAAATCATAAGACGACGTTGTTTTAAACACGCTTATTTTTGATAACAAAGATACCCATTTGTCATATTTGATGTTGTTAACCTAATATTAGTATGATATTATAATATACTACATATATGTACATATGTAATTATCAAGTGCTATGTTAAGTACGCATAGTGAAATAACCGTTATTTTTAGTAATATTTTCAGTTACGTGTGTAGAAAAATGATAATGAGACTATTTGCATTACAGCTGACATTGAATTTAGAAACTACGTATGTCATTTTAAAAAAATGACTGCCTTCTTGAATTGAATTTAGCACCCTTATTTATTACAGCATTGACTTGAATGAATTAATATTTGATCTTGACATAACATGAATCCGGATCCTAACTATCGTAAACATTCAAACATTACCACTATATAAAAATACGTTAATGCTATTGACGCTTTTTTTTTACTAAAAAAGCCCTTTAATTTCGGAATAGCTTAAGGTAAGGGATTTTTTACGAAAGAAGGGTGTGCGGCGATGTCTCTTATGTAAGATTAAAAATGGCAAAACCATCAAAAATATCCTTTTAAAGGCTAACACCGCAACCTTTTTTCATCGGAAATAATATTTCGGAGAAGCCAACGATAGCGCTGCTTCACTGGCAACAATAAAGCTCGAACGGAGTTGGAATTTACCGTTTGAACAATCAAATCCCTTTGTCACATTTGCTGCCCATTTTTTGATTTAAAAAAATACAATACTCATCGCAAAAATATTTCTCGTCCAAATCACTCTTTGCAGTATCATACAAATATATTTTCGAACGTATTCTAGTAACGGAGCGAACAAGTCATCTATCTGGTGATTTCGTGAATGAAAATAAATAACGCGGTCGCCCGATAAGTGCGAGTGAAAAACTGAAATAACAATCATGCGTGGCTTCTGTTATCATTTTTCGCAACATGTTGCTCTCTCGTTTGCTGTTTCATAACTGTGATTGATTCGCCGAGGAGAGGTCGCACTAAAAGTTTGGTTGATTATCTCGTCATGGATATTTTCTGCCCGGATGTGAAAATAATAAACTGTAAGCAAATGTGCTTAATATGATGTGTATTGAATACAAATAAGCGATAAATGTACGTAGCTTCGCGTGTATTATATATAATACTCATTCCCTAATCAATTCGTAAGTAATAGTTGTGTGGCGCTGACCAAATCTTTGGTAGAAAGGCATCATACACGGTTTTATCTTGCCATGTTTTACCCCATGCAATTATATCTTGTACGATTTTTCCTTCTCGGCTTAATCTTAGAAACATATATCGTCAGTAATTTTCTGAAACTTCGTATCTCAAAAATTACAAGCTTTTAGGAGACGTATAAATGTACGCTATCGTTTTCTATTGCTATTAAACACTACTGGAATGGTTTTGTCTTCTATACTTTTGAGAAAGTTAATAAAGACAGAAGCAATAACGTTTTATTTCATGGCATCCTCTCCTTCATGCTTAAGATGATACATATTATTTGCCAAAATATATTCTTCGGAATTGAAAGATTGTTTGGATCGATCCACCGATGAGATCCGATGAGATCCACATGTGAGATTTCATTTCCACAGTTGCTGTTTTTCCACCGTTTTCCGGCTTTTTTCAGCTGTACAGCGGATAACCATCTCTTGTAAATTGTATTTCCTTGATGGATTGACGCGATCACATTTTGCTGCATCTTTCATTGTGGTGATAATCTATTGAAAGCGCTACCGAGCCACGCCCCATATTTTTTATGTCAATGCCAAAAGCCATTTTCCTTCGAAAGGTTTGGGAATTTACGCAAAAAAAATATCAATTTGATTTGGTTTTCATGAGTTTGTTGGCCAAATCAAAATGTTTGAATACGAATGTCTGGGTTTTTGCCGTTCGATATAGACTTGTATTATTTGTGACATAAGTTATAGTTAAGACAACATAAGTGATGAAAACCGTTCGAGGCGATATCCTGTAAAGTAGCAAAGAGCATTATTGGATGATTAATTGAAAGATATCAATAAATTGTTAATATTAGCGCATTTACCCAGATATGGCAACCAGAATGTCGTGTTAAAATTTCAAGTAACAAACTATTACCGAGTTTAAGGAGTTCTTGTGACGGACATACAAACATACTTTCTGTTTTATAATAAAGATTTCTGCCATGCCAATATTCCTTTCACAAAAAGATACAATTAGGATTGGCGTGGGAGAGGAGGACTTTCAAAATAATAGGAATTCAGTGAGGGCCGACGGCCGACGACCCTCGCTCCCCGCCTCCCTCTGTCTTGCCATTGACACGCTGTCAATTATTATTATTGTCATGTAAGTATTGATAAATGACATACCGGGTAAATGAGATTCTATTTGTGGATGAATTTATCTGAACTTTATTATGAATCATAAAGTTTGAAACATAAATCAACATTATTATAATAGCATAAATTTTTTTTTAGAGATGTAATTGCAAATATGGTAATGATGTTATTCATTTTAACTCAGCTGCTAATATGTGAATCTGTAGAAACACAAATATATAGGAAAATAGAATAAATTAATAGTTTTATCAAATTATGTTCGGTCTAAATGTGAAGCTCCGAAACTATCAGTATTTTAGCGTCAGATATTTAAGTGGAACCATTCGTATTCCAGTTGCTATCTCCCTTTTTATACAAGATGAAAATAGGTGATTGAGAATATCGATATAAAATGTCATGATTTGGTCTCAGTCTTCAGTTTATTACATTCTCTATGTCGCCTTTCTAAGATTAGGTAGAGCAAGAATACATAAAAGAGCCATAAATCGATAATAAATCAATGAATACAAAATATAATTCTAGGATTCTAATCTTTGATCATGAAAAGGCATTATGGCTAAAGCCTTTTTAACTTAGCCGGTAGTTAACATTTAACAACACTACACATAATGCATAATTTATATAAGGAATTATAATTATAAACGTAGAATTACCTTTTTATTAGTAACTTTTTATGTTTATTACTTACCCGGGAAAAGACACAAGAGTATTTAAGTGTTTCGTGTAGAGTTTTTGTATATTGGCATTGTATATACGACATTGGGTATATGTCGAACATTCAGTAAATGAGATTATTGTTTTTTACAATCCTAAGTAAAACAATTAATTTATGTGAAAATATGATAAGAAAAAGAGACTGCAATCTCGAATTTTACAGGATTTACAGAGCCTCCCCCCCACCTAACTTTCATTTTGTAATTTACAAGCCAAGAATTAGAATCATGTTTTCTTCTTCTCTTCTATGACCATATTCGCTCCCCATGTGGAGCATATAGCCACCACGTAGCACCTCCATGTTTCCCATGTGTGCCGCCATTTGCTTTGCATACTCCCATGACATTACAGCATCTTTCAGTTCCGCCGAGTACATCCTATGGATAGTACCCGACGGACGTCTTGGGCGCCGGAATCCTACCGGTCTAAAGAAGAGGCAAGGATTGAGGCTTTCCGCAGGTATCCGCAGCACGTGAGCCAGCCAGTTCCAACGTGTCTCCATAACCACTGACATGACGGAGCGCTGTCTTGTACGTTCCCTTTTCTCCGAATTCCTCACAAAATCAAACCACCTCACCCCCACTATCCGACGCAAGCATCTGTTCTCAATACTAAGGTAGTATGCTAGTAAACGGGTTTTCTGAGTTTTCGTCAGGTGCCATGACCCGCTCTCGAATTATGTTTAGTTTGCTATTAAAAAACATGTAAACACAAAAAACACGAAACACGTATCACAATTTGTTATTAAAAAAAGTTATCAAATTTCATTTATATTCATCATAAAATTTATATGCGCAGCATCATTCTGACAGGTTATTAAGTACCCATAGTGACAAAATTAACTAGACTACAATTAATTTTTATATCTGTATTATCTATGGTGGTCAATTGGAACATCATATTGTAGTAACGGTCCATGACGACGTCTACAATATACTGTATTAAACACAAATCCCACCCATCCTATCCTACGAACGGGGCGTATCGAGAGCGATTAGCTTACCACTAATCCTGTCCTAGCCCCTATCCTTCTATCTCTACTCTCTTTGGAAAAAGAGAGGTTGAGCAACTGAGTAACAAGCAGTTCTCGTAGAAACACTTCTGTTGAGATAAACTCCATTAGGAGTCCATATGCTCCACATTGGGAGCGGACATGGTTTAAAAACGATATTTAAGAAAATGTTGGTATTGGGGTCGCATTTCTTGAGCTTAGAACCGGAAAAGTTAAAAATCATATCGGTTTATCAGGGATATTATTCAATTTGTTCTTTGATTAATTTAGTATGATGTCGAGTGATGTTGTTCAAATACTTCAATACGAATTAGATACGTAGTAAATAATCAGAGTCCAATAAAATTATAAAATTATAATAGGCAAATAATTATAATTATTTGTGTTTTTAAACCATGTCCGCTCCCAATGTGGAGCATATGGACTCCTAACTTTTCCGGTTCTAATCTCAAGAAATGCGACCCCAATACCAACATTTTCTTAAATATCTATTTTAATATGGGTGATACAATGTTTATAATTAAGTTATTCTTATATCATAGTTTTTTGGACCTTTTGTAGTTTATATAAGTATGTGATAACGCGATTACGCGATATCAGGCGATAAGCACCCGCGATAACGATCGTCCGTAAGATAGCTGAGAACACTCGTCAGTCGTCAATTCATATGTGTGCTGGGATGACGTCTTTTTTACGCGCAACTTAAAATATGATTATTTATTAAAAAACCACGGATTTTATAAAAAAAAATGTATGAGGAATGATGCAGAGAGATATTTTAAAGCGCTTCGACTATTTTTTTTTTTGAAATTCATAAGAATAAGGCCAATAATGAGGAAACCACTGGGGTCAAAAAAGACCCCATCGGCAGAGACGTATTTTTCTAGTCTCCGAGCCGCGAGAGATTAAAAACAGCAAGTCTTTATGTATTCAAGTCACAAGATAGTAAGTCTGTTTGAGTTTTTCAAAGAGAATTGCGACTATTTCTCAACGCGTTGGTTATAAATTTACTTACTAAAGAGTGAAAAAGAAATTCAAAATATTTGTAAAACTTAGTCGCAAAATATTCCAAGTATAAAATAGTTTTTCACTTGCAATCCATTTGTTGTTTACAAGTTAGTCGACACAAACAGTTTTATACCGAAAACAACTTTATACTGAAAACTTTGTGGGTTGTGCCTTAAAATGTTACCCCTGCAAAAAGTTTTCCCTCGCCATTTCAATACGGCTGCCTCTCATCCGGCTCAATTATTTATTCAAACTATTATAAGAATGAAAATATATTCTAATATTAGCATACATATTTTTAAACTTAGCGAATCGGAAAATAAAATGAGGGAGCATCGTTTTAAGATTATAGCTGTACTGTCATCGAAATATTGGTTGAAACGTTTTATTTTTTATGTAATAAAGAATTTGTCAATAAATTTTTGATTTCTTATGTATGATTCTTTCCTTTTGTAAATTTTGGTGAAAAAACTGTTAAATATGTAACTAAAAATATGGAAAAAAACGTTTTAATGTGTGATAGATACATCAACGTTGCCTAGAGATTACGATTGAAGTATTCCATAGCAATTTTTGTTTACGCTTTTTTTGTAAGTAGTTAATTTGTTTGTCTTCGTTGCATTTGGAAAGTGAATTTATCATTTATATTAGCATAGTTACGGAAGTCCGTATCACTGCAACTCTGACAATCTCTTGTAGATTTAAATTTAAGTATTCTTATTCAGGATCTGTTGGCCTCGATTGACATTCAGTCATAATTGATTATAAGGAAAATCACAAAGTATTTTATGCTTTAACATCGATTTATGGAGTCTAGTCAATATTTTAATATCTGTTCACTTAAGTGCAAGTCTAAATAATATTTCAACATTTATAACGGTACTAATTTTTGGGCTAGTGAATACAATCGGGAAAGATGATGTGGGTATTCCACGTTGAGTACTGAATAAAATATCATAATATATACCTGTAATGTTTATGTTGATTAATTCTGAAACACAAACAATACTTATTCTATTTTTATAAACGTTATAATATCGTTATGATTTTTTCTTGCAATCAAATGTATTTGGATCAGATATCTGGATCGAAGATACGTTTTGATTGAATTCGTTTCGTATAAATTTTATTAAGAAAGCTTTTATTTCATTTCTAACTTATATTATTACAAAAAAAAATGGTTGATATGATATATCTTTTTTATCGATAGTCCATATAAAACTTGGTACGCCATTTTCATGCCCAAATGTGCTAAAATCCATTTCTAAAGTTTCACAAATAACTTTATATTATTACTGAGAACAACAGTCAAATGATTTATGTTTTATTTTTCAGAAAGTGGTGCCACCTGATGAAGTTTTTTTAATACTTAAATTTATATTATAATACAAGTTGAATAATAATGGCGAAACTGTTTTGTAAATACCCACGCAACATTTGATGATATTACAGAAGTTTTCGATATAAGTGAGTAAATTGACTGGAATGATTGATTAGAACATCTGCTCACTTGTTGCAATTACGTGAACCAACAAAACAACTTTACTTAGTTTATTGCCGATAACAAGTCGTCTCTGTCACATCCATAATAAAACAAACAGCGTCGATGAGTATAATAAAATTACACTAGCTGTAAGCCCGTTGCCCAGCAACGTGAGATTTTTGTTGCATTTTAAAGTAGTCAGAAAAATTACTGGCGTGAAAAATAAATTACAAACCTATTTATTGAATAAGCCAGAAATTCTGATAGTAAAAGAAATATATCTCGGGGCATATATTGACAGCCCTGCCCTGCAGTATTTAAATTGTATATTATTTAATTTTTGGAATAATGTTTAAGTTTGCTAACAACCATTTTTCGTAGAATATATATTTTATTCAACTAATTTTCAAATACGCAAACAAATACATTTCGTAGAAGAAGAAAAAGACTCGAGGACATCAGTACGCACACATTTGTGAAAAGTGAAAAGCGAGTGATTATTTTATTGACTATTAATATATAGATTTAATATGAATAAAAAAGTGGAGACTGGAAGGTGTGAAATCGAGGACATCCTTCACTCATACGGACAAACAAACGGACGGACCTTATCGACTATTAATATATAGATTTTACATTATTCATCTGTGACAATTTTAGATAGTTGTGAAATTTATAATATAAACTCGGGCAGTTGGCAATAATTAATAGTCTCGACTCGAATAATACATTTCCGTTGAATTATTTTTTTCCTGCGCACCGAAACTATTCGAATTCGGTGATGTGGAATTACATACGGTTTCAAATCAGATTTCGTCTATCCGGCTCACTACAGACTAACATATTTCAGCTGAAGGCATGGAATGGAGGAAACCTAATGAATACTATTTATAAGAAACATCTATTCTTGAGGCTCAATAAATGTTTTCAAATGTCATTAACAGTTCTATGATTTGCTACGGTAATGCAAAGACTTCAGAATGTCAGGGTTAATTGCAATAAGCGAAAAGATAAACTGAAAAGAATAACTTTATAAAGGCAAGGAAGGAAAGGCATTATATTAATAAAAACACAATATTCCTTTGTACTTTATTTAGTTGACAATGCTCGCAATGAGGTTAACCGGTCCTGACTTTTTAAATAAAGTGGAATAAAGTTCAAAGTAATATTGTGTTTTTTATAAATGAAAAGAATAAGGAAGGCTAGGTGATCTAGTTGATCCAGTTTTTTTAAATGTATTTTACTATATTATCCAATATTAAAAAAACATTGTTCTAATTTGCAGTTAAAGGGGCAGTATACGCATGTTATATGGTCTTATGTTGTAACTCTTGAATTTGGGTGAGTAATTAACAAGTTGATAATGATCGACGCTTTCCGTAAAATTTACTTCTGCTCATAAAATGAATATAGCATTTTAGAGCAATAACACTGGAATAAACAACGTGAGGACAATAATATTATGTCAAATGAAAGCAATACTTATTTTACTTTATTGATTATTGGTATATTTATGATTTAATGGTGATTCATATGTCATAATTATATTGACTATAAAACCTTAAAATTAACTTTGAAATCCTGCATCCGAAATGTGATGATTATTATGGTCACCAACAAATCTTAAAAAGTGATAATAAAACTGTTTTTGGGTTCATTGTCAATAAATATGCCAACGCTGTGATTTTTACCATCTTATAGTTAATTATTTCAGCACGCCAACAGACAAAGCAGCAGTTACTTTTGATTAACTAGGGTGAAATACAATACAAGATTAAAAAAATATTCGATCACAAATTGAAAATGAATAGATGAGAGTTCAAAGAAATGAATGGTTACCTCAATAAAAATTAGTTATTAACAAATGATTTTTTTTTCACTCTCGTACAAAAATAAAAAAAGGTATTACTGCTTTGTAAAGGATGTCGATTTGTATGAAAATATTGTAATCAATCGTTGATTAAAATGTATTATTTTATACAATACCATTAAGATACATTTTTCATCTAGAAGTATAATATTTTACAAATTTATGTAATGTTTAATTTAGATATTTTTTTGCTATTTTCGTCGTATGAAAAACTTATTTACTTTAATTTATATCACCCATTTTGCATTTTTTTTGGTTTTTATATATTTTCTTTTCAATTTTATATTATATTTGTCCTCGGTTTCCTCGGTATTTGCGCCGTTTGTCCACTTTTGTAATTTATCTAATATAATTTTAAAAATTAAAAAAGGTGTGTGATCAAATAATAAAAACAAAATAATGTTTATGATTAAAATTTATTAAAGATTTTATTGAAATTATGTTATAATCTTTTGCCTGTCCTATCAAAATAATTTGTACTCACAATAAGAATTGAAAGATCTTTATGGCATTTAGCAATTACATGTATAATACGTTTCTCCAATTACATTGTTTAATTACACCGAGAGATTTAATCAAAAAAGGGTCTAGGGCGTCTAGGTAATATTTCGAAATGAGTGTTATTAAAATGTAAACTGAGCCCGGGGACACATTCAGACATATTGTTGTTGTTCCGCAAACGGTAATTTCCTATATTGTTCACATGCCTTAACTTTCCTTCCGCCATTTCTCAAACCTCCGACGACTCTCATATCACTATTTCTTGAGTCTCAGCTCAAAAAATTATATACAATAATATTAATAATAATGTAAAATTTTGAATTTTAAAAGGGGTACACGATGGAACTTCATTATCAAATAAAAATTGTATACATTTTTAAGCGCTTTGTCACTTACGACTCAAATTTTACATTTCAGTATCTTGGATAACCGTTCGATTGTGCGCTTTGATTATTTTAAATCTTATTATACACATCGTGAAAATTACATTTTTTTAATAATTTTAATTAAAAAGATTCATCAATTCAATGAATGTTAACTTCGAGACACTGAATCGAATCGTTGCGGTCAGCTGAAATCTTCAGGCAAATAAGGAAAACGGTTTATGTAAAGTTGTAAAGCCTCATTCATTCTGCGACTAATTATTATTTGGTAATTAAATTTTAGATATAAAATTATTAAATTTGAATCGTTCAAACAATGTACATTCTCACAAATCTTGTCACTAACGACCCGGGTTTCGCCTTTCGGCATCTTCAGGCGTTCAAGTTCATCCGTGCACTGACGTTGAAATTATTCTCACGATTTTAAAACATATCGAAAGCCAACATTTTCGGATGCTGTAATCCATAAAAAATCAATGCACCCATTTTCTTATAAACTAGCCGCTTTTCAGTCAGAAATTCATAGGCTTGTGAGTGTCCCTTTAAATGAAATAAACTTGAACATCGAATTGAAAATCATCAAACAAATCGCCATAAACAATGGATGTCTCTTATAGACAATCTTTTATCAAAAAAACAAACTTGCAGAAAAAATGTTATTTAAAGGTATAGTGTCAAAGGGCATTGATCATACTAGATATTGGCGTAGAATCATTTATTTAGGAAATACAAGTCTTAAAATTAAAAAAACAGCTAGCTGATAGTGTTAGACCAGCGTTTTTCTGTAAATACTCTTTAGGCAAATTATTAGTTAACAATTAAGATAAAATACATTATTTATATCGGCAAAACGGAAAGAACACTGAACACTAGAGTTTTAGAATATATGGCAGCCTTTAGATTAAAAAAAGACACGTCTACTTTTGCTAATCACTTAATTTCGGAAGAACACGTGTTCAATCAAGATGAAGGGATAAAAATGTTACACCCAAATACGGACAGTCATAAGCTCTTTTTCCAGGAAATTTTGGAAATAAATAGAGCACAATTGCATAGTCTTCCGATTTCAAATGAAATATTTAACTTTTCAGGATCTCCACTTCTATACATTATATAAATATAATCATAAAACCTTCGCCGACAAACAAATAAATATAATTCTTGAAACTACTTACTACTCAAATCTGTGGGCATTCCCATGAGCTTATCCTTTTCCCCAGCAATGGCTTTAAACTCAATGATACATTTATTTCTTATATAAACACGAAACATTTATTTACTAAGCGTCAGTTCAAGTTCATCCATGCACTTGAACGCCTGACGATGCCAAAAGGCCAAACCCGGGTCGTTAGTGACAAAATTTGTGAGAATGTACATAGTTTGAACGATTTAAATTTAATATTGAAATTCCACCAAGCACCTTCAGTCGAAATCTTAAATTATAAAATTATTGAACAGTTTTAATCGAGTTTTATCACACGCGCACCACAATTTTGGATGAAGTGTTAGCACAAACATACATTTCATTATGTTTTCTCAGAATGGGACACGTACACAATGACTACAACATCTTGGCAATTAAAAATTGTTTTCGACGACGTATCATTTGTGTTACTAGGTAATTGCTTTCCATATATATATATATATAGATAGATACTATTTCAATACTGCAATTATAGTAAAGTTTTATTAATATTAAGTAATTGTTATCAATGCACAACTAGAAATCGAGCACGTGAAAACAGTTATCGAAGTCACCGACATTGATCACTCGACAAAATACTCGGACATTATACTTTAGTAATTTTCGTTATAAGTGGAATTTATTGCTAACTGGAATATATATGTTACGAAAAATTTATTTAAGAGAACTGTCATGGATTAGGCTTCAGTTATTATTTTTTTCCATTTCTTTATATAAAATATTAATGTAAAAATCGTAACGTCTAAATAACCAATAAATCACTGGCTGGACTACGTATATAAATACATATTTTATAGTTACTGCCGAATCCACTGAGAAAAAACTAATCAATAATCAATATGTTGCGTCTCAGATATATGTCAGGCATTTTATAAATCAAAATTGATCAACCTCCACAGTGCGATTGTTATAAGTCCTTGGTTAGCAAACAGACGATGACAGGTTTCTTCATAAAAACCTTTTTTTATGATCCAAGAATAATAAACTCATCTGAATTCTTTTGACTTTTGCTCGAGTGAATTGTAATATTTTTTGAAATATCAAGCAAACTTCATTGTCCAAGCGAGTCATAAAAAGTCTTCGAAAAAAATAGTGCTCAAATTTACATATTTTCATTCAATATGCCTGTTTTTCATTCATAAAATTCTATTGAATTTTATCAACATTGAACCAAGATAAGATGATGATTGAGAAAACCAATATTTCTATTCAATAAATATTGTTTTCCAATTTTTAAATTTTCCGTATGCATCTTCGTAGCGATTTTTTGACTTAACAATTGAAAATTTTGTTTGAACAAGTCAAATATTATATAACGAACGAGTACATAAATATAGCGAGTAGCCTTCACCCTCTGTCAAACCCTTCTCAGGTGTAACACTAATGCAATAGTTATGTTGACTTTCGTTCACCTACGAGAATTTTATATACTACTGTGAAACTTTAAAAATAATGACATTTTTATTATATTTGAACATATGCATATAAAAATAAATCAAACTTTTTAATTAAAATCATTTGCTAGCTACAATGATTCTTAAAATTAAAATATACGATTAATTAGATAAACTGGATGCTGATACAGTCAGATGCTGGTATAGAATGTTTAAAACATCAACACTTAAAGATAAAGGTCATTTCAACTACGAATATTTTTATATATGTGGTATGTTACTATGGGAAATCGAATCTCAATCTCAGTTTCAATCTACCAATTTAGTGTATTTGAAATTAAATGTTTTTATCAGTTTGGAATATCCATTTTCGATCCACTGCTTGGTAACAAATCGTACTCATGGGCTTAAGAGTTCTTCGGTCCAATTTTTAAATGTTTACTTTATATATAATAACTGTACACATGCTATATCACTTTATTTACTTTATGATATTTAAACACAGACAAATCATAAAATGTCATACGCTTAAAATTTAGTGCATTTGGCTATTAGTATTTCATTCATTAGTGTATCAGTCTGTTATTTAGACTTAAATTGAATGATTATTACAGCTATATAGAAAGATCATACGAAATTAACTAGAAGATTATTTTTATAAGTCGTCCAAGATCAACTCGAAAAAAAACACATCACTTAGACTCATATCTCAGATTTCAAACTTAAATTTTTAAAATCTAAAACTGGTACCTGAACCCATACCCAACTGATCGCTAGGGCAAAGCTTTAACCAACTAGACCACAAAGAGTGACTATTAAACCATATACAGGTATTAACATTAAAAAACATTTAATGTTGATTATAAATAATTTGGTCAAAAGCACAACTAAAAATCATTCATATAAGATTAGTAATCATTTATATAAGATAATAATGAGTAGTTTATTAGGCCTAAAAAATTATCTTGGAAAATATGGTTACCCTAGTACTTCCAAACACCTTTTGTGCTTGATTATATTAACGCACGAACAATTTCAGCGGATTTTTTTTCCATTATCGAGTAAACGTAAAAATAATTTAAAAACTCGCTCAAAACTCATTTGGTCATCCAATTATTATAACATGATATATGTTATTTGGAAAATATTTTTGCTTTTATATTAAAAAATGGATTCGGCGATAGCTTTGTGGAAATTCATTTTTTAATATAAATTTAAATTCGATAACTTTGTTATTACATTGATTGTATTTCTAATTATGACACGTGTTTCACCTCTTTGAGACGTATCTGTAGACTGATGTTATCAAATTTCATATAATATATTGCTTAAAGAATAACTCAGATGAGCCCAATTATATTATTATTAAATAAATCCCATAGTCAAGGAAATGAGTATGCAAAAAGTATAATTTGAATTACTCATTTTATACTTTTTGCATATTTAAACAAATAATAAATCTTGTACGCGCAAATCGAATGAGTGCTTAAAATAAACGATTTTATTAGCAGTATTCTTCAAGTTTTGCATTCATACCAAAGGCTTATGTCTTCATTAATAATTTTACAAAGTCGGCAAGATTCTGCAATGTATTTGTACTTTCGCTAACTATGAAGATTTAACGAGAGTTCAGAGTTTATTTTGAGTCATTTTATAATGAAATGATCATAGAAATTACGCCGTTAACGTTATTATGCATGGAATTTTAATGCGGAGGTCTCATATTAACATACATGAATTTATAATTTAATTAACCTCAACTTCGAGGGAAGCACTTAAAACTTGATACTAGATTTCAACTTCAGATAACAAGTCCCAAACTTGAGACAACTTGTATCATTTACTATTATTCCATTATATTTCATGGGTGATGTTTTGACCCTGCGAAAGCGAGGTTCTGTTTTGCTACTAATAATATCAGTAGCCGATATCGCAACTATAGGCAAACTATACGTGTAGTTAGTTATTCGAACAAACAGCAGTTGACAAAATATTTGCTGTAAATTACGGTAGCATTCGAGAATGGCCGGTGACAAGTTGCTTCAAATGCGATTTCAAGAATTTACTACGGTTAACAATGTTACGTTAAAGCTTCAAACCCTTGGGCGACAAGGTTCCAAGTGAGAATTTTATGGTTTCAGTTATTAAAGCAATATATTGTAAGTTTCCTGGCACAACTTTACATTACGAAGCTTCTATGATCTACTTACAAATTACGGTAAACAATAATTAAAATAAAGGATATATATACTTTTAATAATGTTTAACTATTTCCACTTCCAATATATTATGGAATCGATTTCATCAAATAGGAACCAAAAGAAAACGAATAAGGAGTCAAAGGGGTGAGGAGCTCTTTATCTAGTATAAAGTATTTATATGTAATTTATATCACTCAAATATTCAATTTAAAGATGGAAGCTTTGAGGAATTATTGTATGAAAGTAGTTAGCTAATTGCTCTATCTATGCCACGTTTGACAGTATTGGGTTTGGAGTAGGTAAAAATTCGAAAAAGAGAGGAAACATAATTTTTGAATAAAATTCGATTAGAAAACAATGAATGAATACTTCTACACTGAAATTAGAACTCCTGACTGCACTGCTAATTGAAATACATTAATCACTCAACTGTGGGAATTTTAATAGGTGCTCAAACTTAATTACATTATTTTTTATTTTGAATCGTTAAATTTTTGAAAATTTTTACACGCCGTGTTACTAACGGCCTGGATTGCACGGATGAACTTAAACTGAAACTGTTAATAAAACAGGGGTTTTGTTAAGCTCCACAGATTTGTACAATGATCAAGGTCAGTTTCGCTTATCACAACCATTTTTTTAATGGTGAAAAATGTTTATTATTATTTGTCCTTAGAATAATATCTCTTTTTTATTAATTTTTTTGATATGCTAAGTTCTGTAATGTACACAATTCTCCGTATTTGAATAGTATAAACGAATCTTAATTCCTTAATTATTTTATTCAAAATAATACATACCAACAAACAAAACTCGCGATGACTGTAACCAGTCCTGATATTTATTGAAATATGTTTAATTCTTTTTTTTTTTTTTTCAACCATGTCCGCTCCCAATGTGGAGTTTATCTCAACAGAAGTGTTTCTACTGTTTACTTTTTGTTACTCAGTTGTTTGTTACTCAGTTGCTCAACCTCTCTTTTTCCAAAGAGAGTAGGGATAGAAGGATAGGGCTAGGACAGGACTATTGGTAAGCTAATCGCTCTCGATACGCCCCGTTCATAGGATAGAATGGGTGAGAGGGAGGAATTCAAGACATTACATACATCCATGCCTTTGAACAGAAATTCGTAAATCGATTGAAAAATCAATTTATAAAACTGTCCGTACCGGGATTTGAACCCCGCATTAGAGGTGTATCTGTAGCAAATAGATTATGTGTTCTTAGGCAGTTATCTATTTTAACTGATTTATATACTCGAAAGATGTCACTTAAATTTATGAACTTTAAATACTTGAAAGAAACGTGTCTGTTGAAAATAATCAAAATTTATAGTCTTTTTTGACATTTTGATGTTAGTTTCTGATCATACTACAGCATTGTAAAAACAATATTGAATCAAAAAATTGTCGTCACATAAGATAGCTATGACTTCAGATATAAGTTTCAAATAGTTTATTTTAAAACTACGTATTTCATCGACTACTTTTACACGACTTAAAATTCATAGTCTAGCAAAAAATCATTTTTTCCAGCAATATGTTTAAGTAATGCTTAAAAATGTTCTTGCGTAAAATTTAAATGATGATTCAAAGCATTACGATTATGGAGTACATTTACTTTAAAATTTATTCCATTAATATATAGTTAGTTATGTGCAGCCTATAAACTGATTTCCCTTGAGGAAAGATTCTAAATCCAACTATTCCACATATGAATGAATATTCCGCTATGACTTTCTTCGAATATAAATTTTCTTTCAAAGCCTTTCACCGAGGGATTTGATGTATATGTATCTTTTGAAAGCATGAAAACTCTATTGCAGAAAGAGTGGATTTATAACATGTTTATGGAATTTAGATTTCGTATTCTGGTGTGATCTGTAAGCCGTGTAACCTTTTGCATGTTTTTTTTTTTGAGCCGTATTGAATATCGACTGCAATTTAGTATAAGTCTTTACTTAGCATGTAAGTGTGCAATATGAATGATAATTCACTGTATTTACAATAGAAATTTTATTCGTAGGGATTTATATAAAAGAGGATAACGAAATAGTAATTAAATATCTCTCTCGATTTAAAAATGATAAAATATCAAATTTGAATTGTTTGAATTTTGTACTTTTCCATGAGTTTTGTCGCTAACGACCCGGGTTTCACCTTTCGGCATCTTCATGCATTCCAAGTGCACGAATGTACTTGAACTGACGCGTAGTAAACAGTTTGTATCATTTATATACAAAAATATAAGTAGATCACTAAATTAAAAGGCTATTAAAATGTAAATTAGCGAATATTGAATGTATACAAGTTTCAATGAATTAAGTGGATTTGTTATAACTATGGGGGTTTTTTGAAAATCATAATGACCAGATAATAACACAGGAATATTTAAAATAAATCTAGGGTTTTATCCGACCTATTATTAATGAGTTGATTGATTTTAAGCCTTTGAATTAATATTTAATAAAAGTAAGTGCTTGAATTATTAATAAATGACAATTATTTAAAATTGGTACAACAATGGCGAATTCGATAAATCAAGTTGCTCGTTTAAAATTGGCAAACTGTTGAGCTGAGCTCGATTAATCTCTAAGATTTCTATGTAACAAATCAATACCTGAGTCAAAATTGGCACTTGGAATGCCTGAAGATGCTGAAAGGCGAAACCCGGGTCGTTAGTGACAAAACTCATGGAAAAGTACAAAATTCAAACAATTCAAATTTGATATTGAAATTCCATCAAGCACCCTCAGTCGAAATACTTAATTGTGATAAAATATCAACTGTTTTTTTACGCTACGCAAGAAATTTAAATTTCGTTAGGAATACGGCATTCAATATTTCTCTGTGGGTCTTTAATATCGATGGCATTTGTAAATAAAAAAATTGGGTTTATAATAATTTGAAAAATGTAAATTTTCTTTTAGCTGGATTAGACTACTAAAACTACGAAATTTTACGATATTACGTGAAGTGATTAGAAATGTTAAATCTGGAACGCATTAAAATGCAAAATAAATACTAAAAAACGTCTCAAGAATCTAAAAAAAGCAAACTGAGAAAAAGAAAAACGTTTATATTTAATATGAACCCCCTTCCCCCGCTGACTTAATTTAGTTTCCACGTAACAAGTGCGTCTGTAAAACAAAGCACGTAATGTAAAATTAAAGCGCGTTTCAGTTTATAGATAAATCTGGTAGAAACGTAATAATGGAGCCGCTTCTTTCTGCGAGTCTCCCTAATTTTTGGCGGAAAGTTTCCCCGCGAGGGACGAGTTAACTAAATTAATCCGATTATGTGACCGGGCGAGTCGGCAATCGCAAGTCGGGCCGGTTTAATTGTTACATTGTTCTGGGATACGGATGATCCGGCTGGAAAAAGGGTCGGAATCCGGGCTTAACCTTTTTGCAGGTGTCGTGCAATTTCATTGCGGGGTCGGTTACACAAACGGCGGCCCGCTGCTGCTTATTAAATACCATTGTCCTATATTCGGTGACTAGACACTTAGCTCTGTTCGCGACGGTGTAATTACTTAGCTGCGCAATAAAATTACTTACTTATCCCGAATTTCGTCTTAGCCGTAAGACACGGCACTGGAAATGGGTACCGCGTTTTAAAATAAATAAAAAAGAGTGAGTATTTGTAATTTTTATTATGCATTAAAATCACTCTTGGAGTCAGTTAGTGACTGGTCAAGTTAAAATTACAATACTAGACGTACGGGTCACGAGTCACGACGATTGAAAATTGCTTTGATAATATCGGATAATTTATCTTGCTGTTTGCTATTGTAACATGACATTTGGGGATTGAGACTAGGGTATCCAATCTCGGAGCCTTTTTGTGATCCCAGGATTTTGAGATTGATTAATTTTCAATTGGGCACTCATCGTGAAATCGTGTATAATTTGAGAAAAGTTTTGGTGAGTCGTTTTTTTTAGCTCACCGAAGAATTTGAAATCCTCGATTCCCTATACTTTTTCCAAAATCCTATAAATTTTCGGTATTTCCTCAAAATTTCTCAATCCCGAATTCCCGGGATCGCGACCATACCAATCCTGGGATTTCGTGATCGTGAAATTGGACGGGATCCCGGGATTACAGTATTTGGGATCCCGGGATTGGAGACCGTAATTGAGACGATAGGTAATATATTAATGTTAAACTAAACAAACAAAAAATGGCAGCATTCATTTTAAAACACTGTTAACTAAAATTATGCAAATCTAAGAAAAGCTGTTTTTTTTTATTTCGAATCATTAGATAATAGTAAAAACTGTTTTCTTGTTTTGATTAAAAATCATTACGCTGGAGTTGAATTTTTCAGAATATATTTTTTGTATTCGTTTTAAAATCGTGTTAAAACAAACAAACACCGTGTGAACATAAACTTTAATAAATTTTAAATAAAACAATGAGTAATATTTAAATGTTAAACGTGTTTAATTTTGACATGTTTAATAAATCTTAAATCGGTTTGTATATTTCATCTTTTAAAAGCATTTCCGTCATTTACCGGTATTTCAATATTTAATGGTACTTGGTATAATCATTGGTAGCAGTGTTTTGCAGTAATAAGTAACATTGAAGCAGTAAAATTTAGTAATTGCGACACACCCCGGCGTCCATTTCGTTCGATGGCGTACCGCAAGTGCCTAATAAAAAGTGCTTTCATTTCGTGTTTCTCTCTAGAGGCGAGTCCGCCAAACGGATCTTTTTTTTTTCAGGATTTTTTTTCCGATTTGACAAAAATGCGTCGTTGTGGATTGAGCTAGTAGCAGTGATATAGCGGTTGTCGGTTTATGACGAAGCCGATACTAAAATTATCAGCTATAACGATGTACTCCCTCGGGATTTCACAAGACATTTCTCCCGAGCCGCTTACACGCGATGCGTTTGTTTTTGTCTCTAAATAATATATTACTGTTTTAAATTTACGGATTTTCCTACATAATAATATTTAACACGATAAGGTTGTATTAAATCATATCATATTCTATTTTTTCTATCATGTTATTTATATTAAAACAATATTGTTTCTCACTTTAAGGGTGTTCCCTGCCAATACTTGGTGGAAAAGCATTATTTAAAAAAAAAATACAATATTCCTTTGTACTATTTCCACTTTAGTTTATAAAGATCAGGACCGGTTTTGACGAGCATTATCAACTGATAAAAAGTATAATTTTACGATTTTATTTATACAAAACAAAATAAAATACTAAAACCCTCTATTGTAATTATTCCACTATTATTTATTAGAATCAGAAAATTTATTTCATCACGAGCATTTTCGACTGATAAAAGGATGTATATTCATATAGAAATATCTTTAAAAAAAACAAGATAGACATTTGAACAATTGTGTGAAAATAGTTTGTGGATCAATTAATATCCACATAAATAATTTACTACACTTAAAGTGCTTAAGTCATCTTGCAAATAAAGATCACTAATTTTCTATTACATTAAAAAAATAGTTAAGGAAGAGTAGTTCACTCACAATAAATACAATTGAAAGGTGTAAGAATAATTGGCTACTTTGAATTTACAACAATTCAATTTATACTATCAGAAACAATTCAAGCCAAGGCAAAAACATTTTAACTGAAAATTTTGTCGGAAATTAGTTAAAGCGTGTACTTCGCTATCTTTCGTATGCTCTTTCCAGTGAACTCACTCTTAATGCTCTAAAATGGCCACAAAATATGTCATTTTTTAAGTTGAATACGTTAACTGCAGCTTTCTATGAAGAAAACATCAAACAATATTTTTTAAGTGGCTTGTTTTTTTTTTAAATTGACGAAAAACTCACGGTTAACCAAGTTGAAATAAGGGAACATCTTTTACATGCAAATTCCAATTGGAAGCGTCTTATTGCTGCTTCGTCCTTTTTGCACGAGCATTGGTGCCTAAATCAATCCGTAATTCTCAGTTTTAAAAGGTTTACCTCTTTCCATGGTTCTCCCTGTGAAAGTAACTGGCGGTATTTATACTGTCCCAGTCTTAATAAGTAATAGTGGAATAAGTTCAAAAGAGTATTTTATTATTTTAAATATAGTGCCTTTATTGTATTGGCAGAGAACATTTTAAAACTGATTATATTCTCTTATGTTGCGTAATATTAAGGTTATAGAGACCTACAGTAAAATGAAACGTTTCTGTTAAATCGGTGAAATGCTGAAGTGAAATTTTATAATAATATTTTTGATAGATTTGGCTGTAACTTTTTGGAAGTTCATTTTTTAAATATAAAAAAATTAATGTTTGTTTGTTCGTACTCTATGGACTGCCAAAACACTGATCCGATTCCAATAAGGCTTTGACAAACTTTTTGCAACTTGCACTTCCGGGAAGGTTATAGGCATATTAAATAAACTTACATATAAAAATCAATGTTTGCATGTTTGCCACACTGTTCATGCAACTTGCACGAAGGTTATAGGCATAGTAAAATTAAATCGCAGTAGGTGGCGCGTGTGTCGTACCATAGATAATCAGCAACAAACGTCAAATAGACAGAAAAATAAGACATGCACTTCAATAAACACAATTAAAACGCATACACTGTCTTTCTTTGAGTGGCATTGCAACGCTTGGCATACAACCAGCTAGTATAAAATAAAATTTGATAACACGTGAAATAAAAAAGTTATAAAATTTAATTTAATATTGAAATTATAATATTTAAGAAAATTTAGGTTTGTTTAATAAATGAGGTTGGAAGTATTTAAAATATTGTAAATAAGAGCTACTTAAAAATCTTCTAGCAAAAATGTCTTTTCAATTATAGATCTCAGTTTTGCAATTTATACTATTGCGGACTTAGTATGTAAGATAATTTGATAGATTTGATTCATACAAATAATAGTGAATGTGATTGTCAGTAAGAGCTTTAAAATAAACTGTATCAGTATCAATTATAATAAATTTTACTACTCGTCATTTTTCAAATATGTTTGTGTTTTGTCCTCGAGAAGAAATGATAAATTCACAGCCTTTAATAAAACTCTGAAGAACATTAATCAAAGCGACTTATTTTTCATTAAAATAACTTTTGCAATGTTTATTATATTACTTGACAAATGATTAAATTTTCATGATACTTTGAAGACTTAAGGATAAATTAGAGAATTTGTCATATTTAGTTGAAGGACTTTCTGTTATATTTGCAAAATTTACTGCTTTTTATTCAAAAATAAATAAAATAACACTTAAGAATGATTTCCATGATTTATCAACTACTTTTTCTCGTTCACGATTGAAAAAACGAAAGTAAATTGATATATAAAAGCGTTCACTGAAAATTTTGGACAATAAATGTTTGATATATTTTTTCGAAAAACTTTGAGTCGAATACTTAAATGTCTCCAAGTTTGCATTAAAAAAGCTTTAGAGTTTGTTGAATAACTTTTTTGAAATGTTGGAAAAACAAATCCTTTTTCAAAGTTTTAAGCTCTTAAGCTTAATTTATACAATGAAATATATTTGCGAGAAAAATGGTTCTAGAATTAACTAAAAATTAAGCAAAGCTCATTAAATACGTTTTTAACATTCCTTTTAAGTAAATATATAGTTTACGCAAGTTATAGATTAAAATGTTTCTATCATCGAAAAGTTTAAAATAAAACAATAGTAAAAAAATAATATTAACACAATATTCCATTGTACTTTATTTCCACTTTATTTAAAAAGTGGGAATAAAATACAAATGTATATTGTGTTTTTATTAATATAATGCCTTTCCACCACATATTGACAGTGGAAAACCTAAAAAAAGGAAAAACTATGAATTGATTAATACTTACATTCGTAGGTTCTACTAATCACTTGTATAATGAGTTTTCGAAGCATCTTTCTGATTTTCAATCGGCTTAAAAATGCTTAATATTTTCCTATATTGTCGTTAGTTGGCTAAAAAAAGTATCTATTAATATTTCCACTTGGATAACGCTATAAGTTTGCTGAAATAACATTGAATTTTCAGTAACTATTCTACCAATTTATGGTATTATTTAGATATCCGTATTTAACTCTACGAGTTTTTTTTACTGAATCGATAATGCTCAGTTATATCATTTTATGCCTGTTAAATAAACATAAAATGTTGCATAAACACAAGAAAGTTTGAATTCGCATGCAAAAGTTTTAAAATAATAATCTATTAAGATAGATTTCTCTCTTGATAAAACGGTATTGAATCAAGAATATGAGACGGTGGTTAATTTTAGTTTCCGTAGAACGCACACCGAGCTAATATCATTATTCTGATGTCACGCCATAACGTTATCGTAACGTTTCCCTTGTGTATAGTTAACATGTTAAAAATAAGTACGCATTAAGTCTGTATGCCCCTACAAACACTTAATGAAAACCCAGGTATGCCTTTTCATCACCTGTCGCATTTCTCACGCCGCGTCTTACGTTAAAGGCTTTTCGGAGGCAAGCGGAAAGAGGCTCTACTCTCCCGGGCCATAAGAAGCAGACTGTGGCGGAGGGCAAATTTTAAACCTCTCCGTTAAACTAAGGAATTGGTGTTTGCGGTGTAACACATTCCATAAAGATAAGGAGATTTATCCTCCGAACAAAGGGCGATGGTGCCAAGTGTTATTTACCCTTGGGAAAGCGCGATAAAGTGGCTTAAAAGGAATGATTTACTTTTCCGTGTCATTTGAGTACAATGTAAATACGATTTTTCAAGAGAAAACCGAGCATCGCTTAATTTTTACTCCGTTTTGTTAACCGGCAAACAGGTGGAGGTACATTTTCATGAAATATTTTATTATTCTCAAGCAATATGTCATTTGTCTTCTCGGACATTTTGATAATTAAGCAAAAAAATCCTATATTTTTTCTTCGCTACATATTTACACGGTAAAGAAATCAAGATTATAGCTACAAACACTTTTTTTAAAAATGTTGATTCTTTCTGTTCAAAGTTAAATACATATAACGTTATTCATACTGGAACGATAAATAAAATTTACTGTAGTTAAAACCCTGTTATATATAATATATGGTTGTCCTGATCCGTAGTACAGTGGTTAACGTTTTTGGCTTCTGTGACTGATCTCACGGGTTCAGGACATAAAACGAACAGCATGTTAATCAATCAAAATCTGTTCAAAGGCATATGTGCTTGTAATGTCTATAAAGTCCCACCCATCTTTCCGATCCTTAAATAATGAAGCATAAGAAGAGTTATTCAGTAACCACTAGTCATGTCCTAAAAACACATCTGATGAGATACCTCCATTATGAGGCCGTATGCTCCACGCGGTGACATACATGAAATTAATGGTTGAAATTGCTTCATTTATGGTAGTATATAAAATTCAATTTTCTCTAATATATTAAAAATTTAAATAAAATCATACGAAAAAATATTTTTGAGTAAGTTTCTAATTATGCTATAATCTTATTACGACTTTAACCAATAAGTATTCAAAGACGAAGAATAATATTTTATACATTTCACAGTAAAGGTCGGATAATATAATCAACGAGAATACTTTCGAGAAAAAAATAAATAAAAAGGTAAAGAAATTCGCCTGTCACCTTATATCCTTTGATCGTCAAAAATATAACTTTACTGTTCTACTTTAATAAAAAAATGAATCATTCTAACGTTCAAACGAAAAAATAACAACAATAAAGCGAATTCAAAATAAATTGAGCTTTTTTCCAAAGACATTTGCGACAAAAGCCGGCCTAATAATATGTTTCTTTCCTTCATCTTTTATTTCTGTAGAAAATTTTATGCACATAAGTACACATGCGACGTCATTTTTCCCATCTGTTTACAATTCTTTTATATAATGTCAAAAATACGTTTGTTTTATGGATAAATTGAAAGGCGGCATAGCAAACTGTGCGTCGCAGTCACTAAAGGTTGCCTGAAAAATATTTTTTTATTTAAGATAACATTTTACAAGTAAAAATGAAAAACAGAGGCTTACTTTTTTGTTTTTTAATAAAATCAAACATAAACCACTAAAATATTCATAAAATACAGTGGTGGTTTAATGTTTTTATGAAAAATATTTAATTTTTTAATTTTGGTAAGTATCCGTTCCAAACCATATTGGACGAAGAGGCTAAAAATTGACTTTATTCCATCTTGTCAATACGTCCAAAAACAGTGTTGAATGTCATTATTAGATGCACGTATTTTTAGCATCTATTTTTTAAAAAAATATAGCGTTTCGACACTTGAAATTCGCATTTTGGAGCAAATAAAATCATAAATTTTAACATTGATTTAGCGTTTATTTTTTAATCAGAAATAATAAGTTAAAAAGTCAAATTGAAGTGTAACCGACTGTACAATATAAAATTTATTAATAGAAAAGATTTTTTGTACTTATTTAAAATTTAATTATTAGGATCAAGGTCTCTTTAACAATAACTAAATCAATACAAATTGCACGTGTTCAAAAAATCTGCGATGCCAGCCAAGGGATAATATCAAACTTTATATCAACATATGTGTCAGTATGATCAGCGTCGTAGTAGAGTCGAAAAGGGGGTTCCAAATTTCTTCATACTCAATATCGTATTGACATTTAAATACACAAAGAATTAAATTTTCCAGTGTACAAACTTGCTACTATGTTAAATGCACACGAAAGCCCAGCAAAAAAGAAGGTCCAAATTTATAAATATTAATGAGGGGAGGCTTGTGTGACGTTTTCGTGCGGCCAAAACTTCTTGCCATGGAAATCTGATTATGACTTAATATTATGTTATTTACCTTAGATGAATTTGTATTGTTAATAACATTTGTATTAGAAAAATAAAACACTTTTTTGTACCAAATTCACATTTTTTTTAACTTAAAATCGTGACCGGCTTAGCTTGACACAAGCATTATCAACCGATGGGTTTCAGTCGATCTGTTGATATCCATCCGTGTATTCATCAGTGATCAAAAGTGTGTTATTATTGTTAAGTCGGTTTTATATTTATCTGAAAAATTGGGTTACAAAGCTTTGTCATTATATTCCGTAAATAAATATTTAAAAATGTGAAAAATGTGTGGCTAAAACTACCAGTAGATCAAAAAGGAGTATTTTTTTAACTGATTATAGAGAAACAAGAGTATCCAGTGAAGAATAAAGCTTATCCTAGTTATTAGTGCGAACGGTAAGAAAGTGTGAGAAATAATTCTGCCAAAGACCCGCATCAGATGAGATCTATTCTTCTTAACATTTATTTTGCGGTTGCCCGACTAACACCGCGTGAATAAAATCTATGCGAGTAAATTCCCTCTGATGTAGGTTCTCTAATCTCATGATGGATTTTAAGTAACCATCCAACTTCTTATCTTTTATAATGGACAGTCTTTGCAGCTTTTATTTCAATAAAAATATTTAGAAAATCTTTCCGTCAGTTACACAGACTAGATAAATAAAATTGACTATAAATTTTATAACGTTCTATATTTTTTTCACCTATTTATATTGTTTGCAATTTAACAATACTTACATAATAATCTACGCTCATCCAAATTCACAACTGAAATGATAGATTGAATGAACTTAATTTAGATCAGCATTCAGCACGGCTTTTCACGCCACATTTTAATGATGTCATTTAAATTCAACTTTTAAAATGTAAATGTACAAATACATTGAACAAGCTGTCATGCTTAGGTTCTATCCATGAATAATAAAACAGTAGTTATTCTAATAAAAGCGAGGTTTTATTTTCCCTTTGCATATCTCATAAGATATTTGAAATTTGTGTTACTAAAAAAATATATATATTACATAATATTCTTGTAATTTAATGAAAAAATATAGTTACTCACTTATGTAATATAAAGTTGGTGTTGGGTTTGAGATAAATTTAATTCTTTAGTTTTATGCAGTCTATAACCTTATTTATGTGTACGTTGTTTTATTAATTTATTATATATAATATTAATAGGAATATAATAAAGGTATGTACCCTATTGTGAGAACGTTCTGAAATATTTAAAATTGAAATAAACAACTTTTTCCTATTACGCTTTTGACTATGTCAATGTCACATTTAAAATTCTTACAAACCAAGTTTGCAAAGTAATGAAAATACACACAAACATCCAATAATAATATGATATGAAATCTCCGGTGACCTAACTTCAGAAACACGGTATGTGATTGACACCAGCCCGAATGAAACTTTTGCTAGAAATTGATACCTTTAGGGAAATAGCTAACACGTCTCATTTGGTCAGTTTCTCCCGCGGGATTACTCATTTGTGTCAATTGAAAATGATGAATGGCCACGGAATAAAAGTTAATAGAATTGCCGAAGATATTTCAGCTTGTCTTTTCGAAAACCGCGTTATAAAGAGCGAAGATATTTTATTAAAGTGATGTTTCCAATAATATTATACGATGAAAATTTATAAGACTCGTAACGAATAATAATATCGATAAGAGTAAGAGTATAATGTGTAAGAGTATAACATTCTCTTTAATTATTAAATAACGTTCGCTGTTTCGTTAAGACTGTGGTAGCATGTTCATAAGTTAATAAATTAGCTGTTTTAGGGTACTTCAGAAACAAAATCAAATTCCCAGCCTGTTTTCAGCGTAAGCTTTTATTAGGTAATAAATTGAATAATAATGCTTCATTGATTGAGCACCGAGAGGGTCCGCGCAACAGAAAGCGAGAAACTTCGGCTCGAGAGGCTCGCTTAGTATCAATTAAGCAACATTTAAAACTTCTGCCTAAGGCTGTGAACAAGCAATTTCGCGGGGTCGTTGTGTACACATGCGCTGCGAACTCAACACAACAAAACACTCAACTTTACGCTAAAACAGCGGATCTGAACTTTTTGCTGGGATCATTCAATCTTATCTTTTTTGCCCTTAGTGATGATTAACGGTGAGTCTTTCTTGCCATCCAGACGAATCGCCAAAATACATGTAACACGTGCACTTTCGTAACCAGTAGAAGGAACGTATATTGACGGGGAACCCTTGTGGTGAACCGTTGTTTGAGATCCTTGGCCTAGAAATACTGCAGTTTCATCCATAGCAATCAAAGTCGATGCCATCAACAAAAAGCTTAAAAGCAAGTGGATGTTTAACAACTTCATTGTCTTCCAGTCTGAACATTGTTGTTGATATTCTTAGGGACAGTTCATGTCGTCGAAAGAAGTTAACCAGCCAGTGTGATGACGCTCTAAATTTTTCTGTGGATATATCAAATTCTATTGCCATTTCGAGGGCAAATTTTTGTTATCAGCCCTCCGCACAACTAAAGCCATTGCTCTCCTATCAGCAATCCATTTCCAGATGTTTTTTTCCAACTCAGAAAATAACGGTTGCCGACCTGATCCAACCTTGCGTTTCTTCTCATTTCCATGGCACACTAATTGACACAGGTTATCGTAGTCTGCTCGCCATTTTCGAACCATACGGAGATCCAACATTTTCTCTTTACAGAAAGCTACAAGATTAACGTCCCAGGAGTCCTCCACGATTCCCTTTTTGTACTCGATGGAATAACTCTTTCTTTTTGCACTAATTTTTCGGGGAGGCCTTATATTCCAAAAAATCCTGAAAATCGTGCTAGGGCTTATTTTCGGAGGATGTCTTATTTTCGGAAAAAGACGGTAGTTGCTTACGTAGCCATGTATCGTTTTATATGTCATAAGTTGATAATGCTCGTGTAAAACGAGACTGCGTCTGATATAATAATAATAATACATTTTCACCAAGAATAAAAATTGACAGTAAACACCTTATATGTGTTTTTTTTGCTGTAAGCTGACACAGTGATATAGCCAGATAATTTAAATGGGTCCACCAGAAGGTCTGCACGATTATCGTATTTTATTTAAGTCAGTGAAATAAAAATAATTAGTGGTTACGTACAAGCCAATGATGTACTGCCATATTTGGTTATGCTTAGCGTTACAATACAGCTTATAGAATCTTTCCAAATACAAATTGTCTTTATTTTAGATTACTATACCTGATTCTAAGACACTTTTTGCATTTGTGTGTTGCAGGATATCCAGTAAGAGCAGTAAATCTGTTCTGGGTGATCGGTAAAAAGAAAAGAAATGTATGTGAACATCACATACATTCATGTTTATATTGATATATATAATATTTAAATAAATCCACTGATTTAAAAACTGTCTAAGTTCCGTGATGTGAGACCATGCAGGACAGTTTGAACTTGGCTACGGCGACCTAAAATTTTCTTTTACAATCCATGGTGCATTTTGTTGTAGATATTTCCGTATCAAAAGCAATGTAGTAAGAATTGTTTAATGAGAGTGTGTCTAGCTGAGCTCGATCAAAGCGCGACTTTTCTTTTACCCTTTTTATTTATGAAGTGGTGAAAAATACCAATAAAAATATATCGTCAGTAGCAGATGGAACGAAAGTTGTTTCATAAAAACAAATTCATATTTACAGCCAGTAATGGAATGAAATAAAGTCACGTGTTTAAACAACGTAGTATTTTTTTTTGAAATGCTACGAAACATTCGGAATCCGACAGTTGACGTCGAGTGCAGTAGTTGGAGACGAGCCGCACCGTTATGGGGTCTGTAAACAAATACGTAATATGTAGCAAGGCAAGATAACACCCTTTTTCCATTGTTTACGTTCTCAAGGGAAAACGTTTTCGCCATATTGGACCTTTTCTTAATCGGATTTATATATATTTTTTTAATGTTAACCTTTATTCCACTTCAGTAACAAAAATATTGAACGTTCGCCATCCAAAAGATTATCACATAACATATTATATTTGAGGAAAGTTGGAAACAAAACAATTTTGTACATAATAATATAACTGATATATTGTATATATACTATTATTACAATTCATTACAATTTTATAGTGAGAAAGCAGCTTAGCAGAAGTATATTAAAATAGGTGCAGAAGTTAGCTCACATTAATTATATATCTATAGCAAAAAAAATATATATTAAGTTCATTCGGCAGAAAACACAAAGCAACTTAATCTTTTTTTAAACATGAAGTTATTTATTTTTTAATTTTGAGAAAACTTTTTAATATTAAATAAAATCCTTATGCATAAATTATTAATTTTATGTAAAAACACACAAAGGAATTGGTCGACTATAAATTTATATTTTCATAAAAAAGTTACTTTGTGTCTTCATATAAGCCGAATCTTATTCACTTAATAAATTAATAATATCTTATTGACTAAGATACCAAGTTTTCGTAACTGTAAAGAGTAATTGCAATCGAATAAACTAATAATTGTGGGAAGATACAATGTGAGGATTGATTGTTATCACTAGAAATTTTGATACCTAAAAAAAATTAAAATAATACATGTTTAGATTGAAAATATTTTTTTAGGTCCACATCTTAATTCTTAAGAGAAAAAAATTGTTAGAACTAAAGTATGCGTAATCAATATTAGTTCGTCATAACTCTGAGAAAAAAAAATTATTAAAACGTGGAAGATGATGTTCAATACTAAAAATACTTCGGAAAGCGAACGGCTGTGGATAAAAATAGTTGTATTGTATAATATTTAAAGCGTGGGCAAGTGACAGCCGAGGGTAACGTTTGGAACTTGTTATTATTTTTTCAAACGATCTCTCTTTGCAGGGGTCCTTTCCGAAGTGCGTTTCGTTTCAGTTCAGACTGAGCACAGATTAAGAAAATCTTAAAAGCCTTTCGTAAAAGCCTTCTTTCGAAGATTTTTCTCGGGGGCTTTCAAAATTGCTTTTAGGGTAACCCGACATTGACGATGGACGAAATAATGGTGGATAGAGTTTTGTTATATCGGATAAGTGAAAAAACCATTGTTAAGAAATAAAATGTCTTAAAAATATCTTTAAAGATTAATAGTATTTTATATGAAATGCGAGAAGCTAAGTCGCCTCGCTCCGATGAGATGAAGATATATTGCTCATACTGTAAAGCAAACCCACCCTTGAATGCGTTTGAGAGAAACAGAAATATATCGGATATTTAATACAGCGCGTGGCGGAAATATGATATTTCGACTAATGTGTTTCTCTATATTTGCAAAGAAAATATCATTTCAACGGTGTCAGTCGCGATAAAATAGCTTTTAAATTATCTCGCTTTTGTAAATGGAATATGTGTTATAACTCTGAAGGTTTCATTTCGCGATATATGAAACTATTGTTAACGTTTGTTTGTAAACGATGTCAGTTGCCACTAAAAGAGCAAGAAGTTTTCCTTAATCGGTTTTGTCGTCTGATATTGCTACATTAGTTACGAACAGAAAATAACGAACGCAATACGACTCATGATAACCCGGTTTGAAGTGTTAATGTTAATTTTTCGCCAAGAATTACGAAATTTGTTGTTTCTTAAAAACTTTCGCAGTTAAAACGAAACATTATTTTATAACACAAATACATATAATATCTAACGGCTCATTGAAAACACCACACTGTCTATTTGCTCATATGTTTCATTTACACAATAAGCATGAGTACATTTTTTTTGTGGGTGTGTATATCTGATTATACATAAGTCACTGCACTTGCGTGACATACAGCAATATGTTGTTATCAATACATTGTTGCTTGTGGGATACGAAATACTGTTGTTTGTCGAACTGTTATATCTATTTCAAAATACAACGTATACTTACATCTGTCATTACATTATTTCAAAACCATTCAGACATTTAAAATGAATTTTGAATATATAAATATTAAGTCAGAATCATAAGTGATTCTACAAACCCTTGAAAAGGAACTGAGCTACGAATTACTATTAAGATTATTTATAAATTATTTACTTCTCAACTGGACAATATTTAAGTATATCCAATTGGGGTGCACAACAGAACGATGCGTTTTCCACGAGAGTTTCTAAGTATACAAAATTGTTGGTTATTAAAACAATCACGAGAAAAATGACTTTCGACGGGATATCCTGCTGTGACCGAAATTTATCAAATGGCTATCAACATGTCATTTTTAAATCGCATGAATAACTCAGATAATACGAATATCAATGAAGGAATGTATATAACGTACACGTAGTTTTTAATCTGGGTATTCATTTAAAAATTTCCAATGTTGATGTCAGCTCCCAATGTTGATAATATAGAGTCGGTGGCTCTCTATTCACTTCAATTTCAAAAACAGATTGAGGGTGGGTGGGGACTGGGGAGGTATTAAAACATGACAGGCGCCCCATGCATAAAAATACAAATCAATGAATCGATGTATGAATTTTTATATTCCATAATTCTAACCCGTAAAAAGTGGGATGAAAGCACAGAAGCATTCACTACTAAAGTACGGTATCAGCAAATGCAGATTATATTATATTTACAAATAGGGCAATGTCTGATTATAAGTGGTGGATTAAGCACATGGGAGGCCTCATGCGCAATAAAATTTGGAGGCCCTGTTTTTCGGATAACATAAAAACTTTTAGGGTGTCCAATGTCAATGCTTGGTGGAAAGGCATTATATTAATAAAAACACAATACTCCTTTGAACTTTATTCCACTTTGCGAGCATTGTCAACTGACAGTGCTCAGTTGTCAATGTTGACAATGATGACAATGACAATCAGTTGTCAATGCTTGCAATGAGCGAAACCGGCCTGACCTTTTCAATAAAGTGGAATAAAGTACGAAGGAATATTTTGTTTTTATTAGTAACATAAAAACGTCAGGAAATTCCAAGTAAAATAATAAAAATCTTTACAAAAAGAATATGGGTTAAATTGTATAATCTATTTTTGAGGTCCCTAAGAAGACTATTGATTAAATTACAAAATTTTGTTAGCTACAAATTGTTAGAAAATATCAAATAATAAAATTGTTTTTATTTTAGCAAGTCATTTCTTAATAAAAAAAAACTCCGAAGCACAAAAGGGAAACTTCTTAAATGAGAATTTCAGTTGAGCGGCAATAAAACAATAATCATAAAAATACTATTTTTCTATCGGGTAAGCGAAGGGCGCGAGTTCGACATGTTTGTGCCGTGTTGGATGTAGGGTGTAAGCGAAACAAGGGTATATCGAATATATTTGCTAAAAGCCACAGCCGGCAGTTTTTTATGGGCGCTATCAAAATAACTTAGCATCCAGAAGGCTGAAAAATTTGCTACAACGGGTCTACGCCGCGTTATGGGCGTTACGGCCGACTGCGGACCTGTTTTTTGTTTTTCAAAAAGAATATATAAATAAGTCACATTTGTTTTTATTATAAAGAATGAGAGAAAATTAAAAAATATATCTAGGGTTAAAATAAAAACCATTTGAAGCCACCGTTATCTGCTCTTATTTTTGACATTTATTTTGCATATATGTAAGGTACAATGAATGTTAAATAATAAAAAGTTAGACTAAAAAAACACTATATATATAACTAGCTGTCCCGGTATGCGCAGCAATGCCACTCAAAGAAAGAAAGTGTTTGTGTTTTAATTCTGTTTATTGAAGTGATTTTGGATATATTTTGTTTTTTTTTGTCTGGTGCGTATGTGAATAGGTTTGAAGGTTTTTCAACGCGTGAGCAGGCCAGATACAGCTGTCCATGTGAGAAGCATAGATCTTTAAAATTTATTACACACACTTGTAGCGATTGTCCAAATGCGAGTCGCACCGGAAACTGCAAAAATTTTAATTCAAATGGCCTATCTGTCAGAATTATTGGGATGCTTGGAAACAGTTCATCGTATCCTTTAAATTTTCCATTTAAAATTCTAGCTTAGATGATACTGTTCATAACTTTTTCACTGAAAGCCTGGTACCGTTGCAAAGTCGCGGTGGATTTATATTTCGGAGAAGAATGATAGGTACGCCAATTTTCAGTGTTAAAACGTGCGGTGGCATGCCTGGCAAATCAAGTGAGTTTAAGAAATCAGTTGGATAATTGACAACTTCGTCTTGATCAATTTATAGTATCGATGGACTTATACGTTGTTTTTTTGCCTGGTATTTCGTTTTGAATCCTGAAGTTGATGACATTATCATCGTTGTTTTTGACTGCTAATATAACACGTTCACTGAGCCACTGATGATTTTTATAATTCTGTGCGATATTTGGGAAAACTTTGTAAATCAATTCGCTTATGGTTTCTGTAATTTTACAGGAGCTTGGTGGCAATCTGATACATTGTGTGGATTCATCGATTTCCATTTTTCCATTCCCAATATCCGACAATTGTTTTTTGAAACATTCAGCGGATGTGTCATATTGTAATTCTACACATTCATACATTCTACATTAGCTTTCAAAGTCAATTTCTGCACATGTCACCATAAAACTGATGATTTGAGACATGCACTTGATTCATTAGCAGCTGTTGAACGTGGTATAACTGACAGAGTTTGTCGAAAATCACCAGACAATAAAAAAGGTGCGCCACCAAAGACCTGTTCATTTCCTCTCAAACCTTTTAGTGTACATATAGTGAAGATTTTCCAATGCCGTTTGTGCGCCATAGTAAATTCGTCCCATTTAATGAGTTGATATAATTAAAGTATTTCACCCATTCAAGACTTTTTTGATATTGCATGTTGGTGTTCAAAGGCAATTCTTTGCTGAATGCGCTGTTTGACCACCATCCAAAAGTTTTGCTGCAATTGATCAGATGAAGCGATTTCCAATGCAATATTGTTTCGTGATCCAATATTTTGGCTTGTGATTGATTGCATGCATAATTCTGTCATATGCTCTGCGTTGTTCTGGGACCAATTTTGGAAGATTTGTTTGAACGAATGTACCCAATTTCTCGACATCAAATTGTGTTTCTCGTTGCAAATCACGGTCAAAAAGGTTGTTTGCCTATAATTGTATCAGACGATTGGGCTTGAGCAGTGTGAGCTCTAACGGTTTCCAAACTTGCTCGTCTGTTTCTGAAGCTCGTGCTGCCGTTTTCTTTTGCGCTTAAGGTTTAGATCAATTAATATCTAGTCTTTTAGGTGGCATAATTGTTTGACAGCGAAAGAAATGCTTTGTGACGACTATTAAAAATTCACTTGATAATTGTTTACAATACCCTTTGATTGTTTGACGTAACCATGGCACGTATCAAACGTAACTAAGAAGTCATAAACAACTTGCTTATTTTGGACTTAAGTTGCTGCCCATTTAGCGCCATCTGTCATTCAACGACATAAATAATTTTGTTCTGCTTAAAATACGAACGACGGACGTTAAAAATATTGAAAAAAAATCTGGATAGGGACATCCTTCACCTAGCGGGATGAAATATACTTAAAAACCTATTCTACTATCTAACAAATATACATCATCATAATAAAAATCATAAAAATCGGTCAACCCTATATAGAGATACAGATAATTTTTAGAATAATTGGAATGTTTAAGTTTGCTAACAAATATATTTCGTAGAAGAAGAAATATATCTCGGGACATATATCGACAGCCTTGCAGTATTTAAATTGTAAATAATATAATTTTTGTAATTAAAAAAAAGTATTTAAATTGTAAATAATATATTTTTTAGATTAAAAAGTCTACAAATATATTTCGTAGAATAATTGAAATGTCTAAGCTTGCTATCAAACATATTTCGTAGTAGCAGAAATAGACCTCGGAGCATATATCGACAGCCCTGCAGTATTTAACTTGCAAATTATTTTATTTTTGAATAATGTTTAAGTTTGCTTACAATTATTTTTCATAGTAGAAGATTTTAAAATAAAGTCGAAATATAGTTCTATAAAATATTAGAATATTCCTAATGCATGTAAGAAATTAAAAAGATTTTCAAGGCCAGATGCAAAATATAACTATACCTCCAATAATCGAATCATTTACTCTGATCAAAATCTGTCAAATCAGCTCCAAAACATCCTCGCCCAGTCCTATAAATATAGCTTCAAAAAATCGAATCAGTATATTTGATTATTTAAAAAACTTCGTAGCGATGCAAACTTTCAAATAAAGTTCTCTCAATATTATTACAAAGCTTCAGATCTAAGCCAGAAAATTTGAATTTTGAACATAAAAAGCCGTCCATTTCAACTGTTTGAAATTCGAACGACGCATGTCAGAAATATTGAGGAAAAAAAATCTGGATAGGGACACCCTTCACCTAGCGGGATGAAATATACTTTACATTCTATTCTCATATCTAACAAATATACATAAAAATCGGTCAAGACGTTTCGGAGGAGTTTGACGATAAACACCGTAACACGAGATTTTTACATATATAGATAGATAGATATAGATTAAGTATTGGAAAATAAATCATTTTTATGAGTGAGTTATTAATTAAGCTGTACAAATTTCTTTGCCTTATAGTTAGTTTTGAACTTATTATCAAATATGTTTCACGATTTGCCCATGGAAATATATATTATAAAGGAAAAATATAATAAATTTTCACCTACATAGTTTGTATTCAATTTTTTTTTTTTAATAAGTTATTTTTTCTTTGTTCTTCGGAACATGTGCAAAGGATTAGATATTCATGATACAATCAACGACATATTAGACAGATGAAAATATAATATTAAAGAATGTAGAAAAAAGTTCACATTTTAAAAACTGAAAATATTGAGAAATGGACAAACGATGTATGCTGCTAATACCAGGGGTGGGCTGGAAGATGCTCGGAGGTGCTCGAGCGAGCCCCTTGTTAGATTTTACTCCAGCCTGCGAGCCCCTTGTTAATTTAAGAGATTTTCTCAGATCAAATTAGTACATAACTGCAATTTCTGACATATATATTATCTACAGCAGCTATCTTAACTATCCAGTATACACGGTAGTACATTTTTAGCCATTTACAATGATCAGTTTTTGGTAAGCTGCATATTGTAAGAGTATTAAGTAACAATCGTTTGCTAATTTAAGTATTGCATATCGACTGTGGAAAGGAAAAAGGACGTGACCCACAGTTTTTTCAAAACAGGTTTTTTTCGATAATCACACTGTATTAAAGTTGATACATGTTCTATAAAAAGAATGTCAGCAGCAAATGAAGAATTAGTATCTTAACTTAGCTTTTAAGCTTGAAAAAGATGAGCCTGTAGAAAATTAAAACCAAGAAATAAGTCTGAAATAAATGTTTTTCCTAGACGATGTATTTGATTAATATTAGATTATGTCAATTAAACACCAGCTTAGAAGTCTCCGTGCACTTCAAGGTTGTGTATAATTCATAATTTGCGTATGGCCCAAAATCATCAAAAAAAGTTTTGTGTGTGGGTTACGTCTTTTTTCCTTTCTACAGTCGATATAATTGATTAGGAGTGATAAATTGCTTTTAGGTTAAGCGAGCCCCTTTGTTAATGTATTGACAGCCCACCGCTGGCTAATACTACAGATTATTTTTCACCGTAGTAAAAATTTACAGATTTATATCTAATAAGTTTATTAAGCGTTTTGATACATGAAATGCCGCACGAGCTCTATAAGTAGATTAGTATTGAAATAGGCAGATGCTGCGTTAATAAATAAATACTTGCCACTCTACATATCACCGTGGTGAAGTTATTTATGATTAAAATAACTCAGTTTGCGTATAGATGAGTTATGTGGGCTCTGAACAAATGGTACCATTCGCTGACTAATATAAATAGTACTTATGTACGCACCGCTAGCTTCAAGTAGCCTCCACTACCCGTTATCAAAGGTAAATAATAATTCACTCGTGTGAGATATTTTTCAGCTGTGCTTATCAATCTTCATCTTCATTGCCGCATTTTCCTAGAGAGAAATTTTCAACAACTCTCAAATTTTGCAAATATACCATAATCGTACGATATCTACGTATTCTGTCAACCGAAAGATTCAGATGCCAGTTACCGTCCAGTGATTTTATGTATCACCTTTAGGGTGTTCACTGTCAATACTTGGTGGATAGGCATTATATGAATAAAATCACTATTTTCTTTTGTACTTTATTCCCCTTTATTTAAAAAGTCAGGACTGGTTTCGCTCATTGCAAGCATTGTCAACAGATAAGAAATATAATTTGAAACAGTATTTGGTTTAAAATAAAATAAAATAACTTAAGATTATTCCACGTATATAAAATAAAATACGTGGAATAATCTAAGTTATTTTATTTTACTTTAAAATGAACTTCCATAAAGTCACCGCCGAATCCATCGAAAGTATTTGGTTGAATCATGAGTGTCTTCGTCTTAATATTGTGAAAAATTATGTTAAATTATAAACCAAGTCTATTTATTTTTGTATAAATAGCATTGTTAAATTATATTTCTTATCAGTTGACAATGCTCGCAACGAGCGAAACCGGTCCTGACTTTTAAATAAAGTGGAATAAAGTACAAAAGAATGTTGTGTTTTTATTGACTTTATGTATGATAAATTTTGTTGGGCGATAATGAAATTCCGAAACAGATTTATCGGATAAGTGAAAAATATATTAAGCGGAATAAATAGATTATCATGCCGTAGTAAAAAATATTGAACTTTAAATTGTAGAACTTCATCATAATAAGTTAAACATATTTCGTTACTAGAACTTGTAACTGGTGAGCTCTTTTATAACTCAAACGAAGAAAACTTTTCTTAAACTTGAGTATTCACTTATTGTTTCTATAATGTATATTTTCTACTTTGATCAATCGTTATAAATTTTGTGGATCAATTTGTTTTCAGGAAACTGAGCCTTCTGACTACTATTCCTCGCCCGCAGCAGCTTTGTGAAGTTGTCAGTCATTTCTTAAGCTCATTAAAGTAAGAACGTCGTATAAAATTAAATAGTATTCTGATAGAGAGCCGACTTGAAAAATAATACAATTACGTCGAATTTATCTATTATTCATCCAAATATCTAGTTTGTCTATTCTATTCAAATTCTCTTTACCTATTTATAACAGCTCAATCTATAAAATATTTGACTGTGTATTTGTAATTATTCTCGTTTGCGTTACCATTATAACAACCGACGAATATTATCAATGACTGTATTTTTCTCTATAAGCTGTAAAATTTCAAAATGTATCTGTAATTGCTTTTAATAGTTTTTATTATGAGTATATTGATCATTATTTTCAAATGCAATCTATTTTTTTTGTTCTGCATTGCTTAAATATTTTATTTCCTACAAGCCGGTTCCCAAGTGGCAAGCGTTGCAATGCCACTCAAAGAAAGAAAGTGTTTGTGTTTTAGTTGTGTTTATTGAAGTGCATATTTTATTTTTATGTCTGTTTGATGTTTGCTGCCGATTTCTATGGTACGACACACGCGCCATTTACTGTAAGTTAATTTTATTATAACCTTCGCGCAAGTGCAAGCATGCGTTGTCAAAATGAACTGTATTGCAGACATACAAACATTATTTTTTACATATAAGATATATTTTAAGTAGATTTTACTATCCTTATAACCTTCCCGGATGTGCAAGCAAAAAGTATGTCAAAGTTTTACTGCAATCGGATGAGCGGTGTGGCAACGCATAAAGTACGAAAAACAAATATTCATTTTTATATATTAGATTTGTATTTCTTATAAATTGAAATTAGTTAAATGGTGTTTCAGATAACAAATGTTTTAAAAAATAAAATACAATCATTTAAAATCGTAAATACCATAAACAAACTGTGAATAAATAAGAAATCTAGATTTGATTTAAAATACGTTGTTTACAGTTTTAGTGTTTCGATTTATTTTGCATTACTTTCACAAAGTTAGTTGTGGTTCTTTCAAATGGTAAAGGAGTAATCCTAGCAAGCAAGTCTTTGCCTTTTATTGTTTAGAAATAAAAACTATCGAGGGAATGGTTGCATAGGTGGAGCAGAGCCTACGTTTTTCCAATATTGCCGACCTCAATGTTTAATACCTAACGTTTAACGTGGCGCTACGAATTTTATTTCATTTAAGAGGCGAGATTCTGTGTCGATATCGTTGTTTTACTTCACGAAAGTGGCTTACTACTTTTTATTTGTTTGCGGAAATTATTTCGGCTAAAATAAATCTCTATAAATAACCAAGGAACTCTTAAACCGTCAATTGAAAATATACACACATTCTCTCATATCCTTTTTTTTATTATATTACAATTAATGTCACTTTTAAATAATTTAAAAATAGATCAACCTAAAAATGGCTGCAGTATCTTAATGCCATCTTATACCAGATCTTGTATTTACATACATAATTATTTCGGAAGATAAAGAAGTCGTTAATAAACTTATCTAAAAAATGTATACAAAACTATCTACATATTTACAATTTTTATATAACACCTATCAAAATTGAAATTTTAACAAATATTGTAATGTTATTACTCAGTTATCGTCACATAAAAAGGAAAATTGTCAAATTAATGCTAGCTGGGCTCGATAGTACGTGTGCTCGTGTGATAGCTGGGCTCGATAGCATAGATGAGTGAAACGAAGTATTTGATTTAGTAAAAGGCCATTTTAGGGTAGTTAAATTTTTTACAAGTTTTACTCAAAGTGTGAACATTCCTAACTTTTTATTTTATTTTTATTATAATATCAGATAGATTTGTTCGGCTTGAAATTTCCAATCATTCACTATGCGCACGTCCACTAGCATCGATATGCTCACATGGGAACGCCAACCATTGATCACCTCCGCTTGTCGGTCATCGGACAGTACAGCTTCAGCTGTATCAAACAGCAGGCTCACCAGTCCACTGGCTTAAGGAAAGAAATATCTGACAGAAAAGCCGAGTTGAGCCAACCTGCAGAACCCTCGTGACTCAGGTATTGAAAGCGAAGTGTTGATCAGCTTGCCTTCTTAAAAAAATGATTACAATGATACCAACACGCAGAAACATCGGATACCAAGCTATGTTCAACCCCCTTTCATTATAATTTTCGACTTAATTTTCAATTTGCTTCTAATCTGTAGCTTTGTGATCTCAAAGATAACGGTATCGTATTGTCTGCTAATATAACACGTTCACTGAGCCACTGATGATTTTTATAATTCTGTGCGATATTTTGGAAAACTTTGTGCATCAATTCGCTTATGGTTCCTGTAATTTTACAGGAGCTTGGTGGCAATGTGATACATTGTGTGGATTCATCGATTTCCATTTTTCCATTCCCAATATCCGACAATTGTTTTTTGAAACATTCAGCGGATGTGTCATATTGTAATTCTACACATTCATACATTCTACATTAGCTTTCAAAGTCAATTTCTGCACATGTCACCATAAAACTGATGATTTGAGAAATGCACTTGATTCATCAGCAGCTGTTGAACGTGGTATAACTGACAGAGTTTGTCGAAAATCACCAGACAATAATAAAGGTGCGCCACCAAAGACCTGTTAATTTCCTCTCAAATCTTTTAGTGTACATATAGTGAAGATTTTCCAATGCCGTTTGTGCGCCATAGTAAATTCGTCCCATTTGATGAGTTGATATAATTAAAGTACTTCACCCATTCAAGACTTTTTTTGATATTGCATGTTGGTGATCAAAAGCAATTTCTTTGCTGAATGCGCTGTTTGACCACCATCCAAAAGAGTTGCTGCAGTTGTAGATGAAGCGATTGCCAATGCAATATTGTTTCGTGATCCAACGTTTTGGTTTGTGATTGATTGCATTCATAATTCTATCATACGCTATGCGTTGTTCTAGGACCAATTTCGGAAGATTTGTTTGAACGAATGTACCCAATTTGTCAACATCAAATTGTGCTTCTCGTTGCAAATCACGGCCAAAAAGGTTGTTTGCAGATCATTGTATTAGACGATCGAGCTTGAGCAGTGCGAGCTCGAACGGTTTATAAACTTGCTCGTCTGTTTCTGAAGCTCGTGATGCCGTTTTTTTTCGTTCTTGAGGTCTAGATCAACTAATAGCTAGTCGTTTAGGTGGCATAAGTATTTGACAGCGAAAGAAATGCTTTGTGACGACTATTACAAATTCACTTGATAATTGATTAAAATAAATACCCTTTGATTGTTGACGTAACAATGACACCTATCAAACGAAAGTAACTAAGGAGTCATAAACAACTTGCTTATTTTGGATGCTGCGCACTTAGCGCCATCTGTCATTCAACATCTTAAATAATTTCGTTCTGCTTAAAATTCAAACGATGTATGTCAGGAATATTGAAAAAAAAAATCTGGATAGGGACACCTTTCACCTAGCGGGATAAAATATACTTTACAGCCTATTCTACTATCTTACAAATATACATAAAAAATCATTAAAATCGGTCAAGCCGTTACGGAGGAGTTCGATGACAAACACCGTGACACGAAATTTTTATGATTTTATTATAGTATATCAGAATAGTAAAATTAAAATCATTCGTACTTAAGCAAACATTTGCAAAAGTAGTTCTCTGAGGATGCCTCTGAAAGAGGAGAAACTCGTGTCACATATTGTTACACAATACGTGGAATAATCAAAGTTATTTTATTTTTTATTAGAATTTTGTATTTATACAGTCGATGTTGAGAGTTTGTTTTTGTTTTTGAAATAGATTTTTAGTGATAAACTTTTTATTGTTGTACACTAGAAATAATCACATTTTTAGGCTAAAAACGCACGAAAATATTAGAAGTAATTTATGTGAGAATATTTATTTATCTATACCCGGTTTTATCCGTGTGCGGTTATTTACAAGTTCGGTTTTATACTGTCTGGTTTCGTCCGTGTACGTTTTTTTGCTGTCTGGCTTAATCTGTTCTAGCATTAAAACATGCAGTTTATATGAAATCAATTATAAGTCAAATATTTATTTTTTACCGACGTTAAAAAATATCACTGTTACTATAAATATCACCGTTGTATACTTAATATTTTGTATTCTAAGAAAAATGAAATTATAAGATATAATGGAAAATAAATTGGTCTTAAATATCACCCCTACAATAATTATTTTTAAAGACGACTTTTGCTTCGATACTTAATTTACGACTTAAATATATGTTTGTCTATTTTTCGATGGCTTTAGGGAAGAAAGACTTTTAAAAAAAGCTCAGTTAGCATTTCAATTTCCCGGCTTTATAAACAAAAACTCCTTAAAAGTGAATTTCTTTTTAACATAGGGGCGCTTTACTTCAAAGCTTCCTTTTTATTTCACCTTCTCGCGACAAACGCAAAAGTAAAAGTAGTCACCTCCATCGTTGCCGATGGAAGGGACGGGAACCGAGAAACTCTATAACAAAGAAAAACTGCTGACGCTTAATGCGAATAAATCATCGTATTCCGCAAACCACACACTAAGACTTTCTAGCTTCTTCTCGATTTTGCGTTCCCCAACCCTACCCAGCGGTTACTGTTTCGACCAAAACACACAAAACATGGCGACCATTACATCATAATTATACTGATCAATCAGAGTGTACTTTTACAACTCTCTGCCAGACAAAAATAACGTATTGTTGACATGGATTACTTTCGTGAAATTAATATTTAGAAAAGAAACCTTTGCATGGCGTTTCTTCTCGTAGGGTTTTCAAAGACACATTTTAATTTTATTTTTAATGTTTGGCTAATGATGTTACGATTTCAAATTAAAATTAAAATATAAAAAATATGTTGTTAAATGAATAACATACAACTCGGGCAGGATGATAAGATTTCAAATTAAATATTTGAGTTATTTATTTTTCTATTTGACATATTATATATCGAATAAGATATTGCTTTGTTCATTAGACTGCGGATAGCTGAACAAACCTTTCTTTTTTAATAGTTTTTAAAACAATTAAAACAATCTGGACCCTGCCGACGAAAAAGACGGATTAAATTAAGCGGGTCAACGGCTAACGGCGCAACGGCTAACGGTGTTGGCTTCCATCCCAGTACGAACAGCATTTTTTGATCGAAGGCACGGGTGCTCGTGATGTCTAAAAATTCCCTCCCATCCTTACAACCTTTCAATAATTAGGCGTAGCGAGATAGATTAGTTAACCATTAGTCTTGTCTTTGCCTTATCCTCTACTACTCTTTTTGGAAAAGAGAGGTTGAGTAACAAACAGTTCTTGTAGATAAACGTCTCTTATGATACATTAGGAAAACATATGTTCCACATTAGAAGCGTAAATCGAATTTAAAAACATAAGCGTCTAGTCCAGAGGTGGGAACCTTTTCTTCTCAAAAAGGCCGCATTCATTTTTCTGATTCGACGTAAGGCCGCAATAAACATAGGACGGGATTGATTAATATTCAATCCCTTACCCTATTTTTCCTTGCTATACTTTTTCCCCAGATATCTCCAAATCTCGTTTCTTTTTTTTTTAGCTTACCGAGGAATTTGAGATCCTGAATTTGCTATACTTTTTTCCCAGATATCTCCAAACTTCGTTTTTTCCAGAATTGGTCAGAAGGCCGCGGATTACCCACCCCTGGTCTAGTCAATGTAAAAATGTCTATTATTTAAATTCAATAGTACGAGTTCTCATTTTGATGCACCCATTAAGATAATATTTGTCGCCCGCTGTGGTCTAGTTGGTTAGAGATTGCTCTACCGATCAGGTGGGTCTGGGTTCGATTACCAGTAAGGTCAAAGTCAAATAGGATTTATTCAATTTTAATTTGAGATCTAAGACATGGGTGTTTGTGAAGTTAATTCTCCTTGAGTAAATCTCACGTGACTTAAAAAAATTCTCATCGAGTATATCTCGTATGATCTTTCAACTTCAATATATTTGACGCATTGGCGTAAGCTTTAATGTCAAATAGTTTATGCCAAAAAAAATATTTAAAAAATGTATTGCTGGAAATATTACCCGAAAATTCACAAAATAAAAATAATGCATTTTAGTAGTCTTATTTATCAAACAACATGTATTTTCTGTGATAATATGCGTCCCGTATAGTCTGTCTCTCACAGTCACAGCAATATTACTGACCCGTACCCTTCGACCGTCGTTCTGGGAACTTAAAAACTATGTTCAACGACAAAATTTCACTTGACCTTATTTTCGAAACTCGTTACCACACCGAACATTATATCCTAGTCTCTCGTGCATGCACAATTTTCCATTTGAGTGGCTTATTTTAAATACATACATTGTCTACCGATACACTTTGTGTTCGATCAGAAGTCGGCAAAATTTATTCGTAATGTGACAGATGGTAATAAATCTTAGGCACCGCGGGTAAGGAAGCAATCTTTAGGAGATTTTATTTACACGGATTATTACAGGTTACACCTGCTTTTATCGAGGGTGAAGGGGGGGTTAATTCTGACATTTATAAAAAAATAAAGGAAACGGGTCAACGCTTCGTATATTTATTTATTTTTAATGTAAAAAAAGTATTTGGCATTATAACTACTGTCAATTCGCCAAATATTTTTTATTAGAAAAACACACAAATTAAATTGTATGATACAACAACGAGACATCGCAGTGATTATTATATTATTTTTTTTATAGAAAATGTTGATGACATTACTGACTCTTTAATCCACACCTGCAGATTGACAGGGGAAAGCTTTTACTTACCAACTTCATACATATCGATTGTGCAAAGGAAAAAGTACGTAACCCACACATTAAAAAAACGTGTGTTGATGATTTTGGGCAATAAGATAATTATGAATTATATACAACCTTTAAGTGCACGGAGACTTCAAGACTGGCGTTTAATTGACATAATGTAATATTAATTAAAGAAACTGTCTTGGAAAAACCTTTATTTCAGTCTTTTTCTTGGTTTTAATTTTTAACAAGGTCATCTTTTTCAAACTTAAATGCTAAATTTAGATACTAATTCGGCATTTGCAGCTTGCATCTTTTCGATAGAACGTGTATCATGTTTGATACATTGAATTATCGAAAAAAACCTGTTTTGAAAAAACTGTGGGTTACGTCCTTTTTCTTTTCCCCTGTCGATATAATAAGCATTACGTATGATATGAATGTAATCGATTTTTACGAGATGCCAAAAGACGAAATCCGGCTCGTCAGTGACAAAACATCCGAAATTTACGATTTTTGGACAATTCAAATTCGATATTGAAACTCCATCAAGCACCTCGACCACAAATAATAAAACGAACTATTTATTTTAGTTAGATTAAATCCAGTTTTTATTTTTGTAAACAAGCTTGTTTTCAGAGTAAATCATCCGAATAATGGAACGAAATAATAACTGAGTAATGGAAAGCAAAAAAACACACGTTTTCATAGTTTTGCATAGACGATTCCACGTTTAATATACGAGGCTTTTCCCCGCGAGTGCTGACATTTTAATATGATTAATGTGTATCAGTATTTTTCCGGCAAAAACAACGATTGGTGAATGCAAAAGCGCAAAAACAAAAAACGAAACCTGTTTCATTACTCGAAAAACGTTTATCTAAGGAAATGTAACCGGCATTAAATGACTTTTGTATGATTAATGTATATTTCTTTCTTCGCAGGTCTATGTCACTTAGATTTGAAAATCTCTTCGTGTTTCTACAAAAAAAATACTTTTATACTTTATTAAGGAAATTGTTTTCTGTTGTCGTCGAGTACTATCCATAGGATGTACTTGGCGGAACTGAGGGATGCTGGCATGTCATGAGAGGAAGCAAAGCTATTGGCGGGAGACAGGGAAACATGGAGGTGCCGCGTGGCGGCCATATGCTCCACATAGGGAGCGAACATGGCCAAAGAAAAGAAGTTTTCTGTTTTATCAATTCTTCAAAATATTCAATTTTAAAATATTAAACCTAAGCTTCCAATTAAATTTCGGTCGTAGTAAGTTTACGGTAATTTCTCATTTAGAAAATTATTTGTAATGACAAGAATAGAAAATATTTCTACTTATAAAATTTCTTTCAGTTAACCTAATAAAAATTGTTTAATTCTTTACTAAGAATTTAGATTCAACCTTCTGATTATATTTTGAAATTTAGTTTGGAATTGAATCATCAATAACTTTGATAGATAAATCTTATATACTCGGGCTGATTATGATACTTTTGAGTTAGTGTTTCGTTAAGTTGTTGATATGAGAAAGAATAATAAGAAATTATTTATTTCGTTAGAGTTTTTATTAATTATGAAACTTGTTTTCTTCTTTTTCGAAGACAACGTATTGGAAATACATATTGAGTGTCAATTATTGTATTAAAACAAAGCAATGGTTTAATCAAGGATGAACATCGGAAATTAAAGTAAGCCTCCGTTAATATAGAAACACCTTTACGATTAATTAGAGTTAAGGGTTTAAATTTGTCACAGAATGGAATTGAAAAACGTGCGAATTGTGAATACATTTGTTAGTTTGCGGTCGCTTGGGGTTCTGTCCGCGTACCACTCTCCGAGTTAATTGTTTTCTGCTCTCTTACGTCTCCGAGAAGAAAAAGAATGAGAGGTGAACTGGAAAACGTTTTCAAGATGCGCCCTAATGAGATCACACTCCAACTTAAAGTTTTGGAGACATTTGAAGATCAAACTCTTTAGCTCCGCTATACTATTCAAGGGATATTTTTAGTTTGTTTAATACATAAATAATTTTAATTTTTTACACACGAAATTTTTATGAAACTTTATGCTCTTTGTCAAATAAGATTTGATAAAAATATCAAAATTATTTATTTAATACTAGCGAGTACCCGGCATGCGTTGCAATGCCACTCAAAGAAAGAACGTGTTTGTGTTTAAATTTTGTTTATTGAAGTGGTTTTGGATATCTTTTGTGTTTCCGTCTGGTGCGTATACGAATAGATCTGAAGGTTTTCCAACAGTTGAGCAGGCCACATACAGCTGTCACGTACATATGTGGGAAACATAGATGTTCTAAATTTAGTTCACACCCTTGTAGCGATTGTCTCTGTGCTTTGTTGATGGTCATTGCAAGTGCGAGTCGCACCGGAAACTGCAAACATTTAAATTCGAATGGCATATCTGTTGGAATCATTGAGATGCTTGGCAATAGTTCATTGTCTCCTTTAAATTTTCCTGTTAATTTGTTTAGCTTCAATGACATTGTGCATTATCTTTTTTACTGAATGTCTGGTACCGTTGCAAAGTGGTGAATTTATATTTCGGAGAAGAATGATAGGTACGCCAATTTTCAATGTTAAAACGTGTGACGGCATGGCTGGCAAATCAAGTGAATTTAAGAATTCAGAAGAATTTATTGCGATATTTTTGGGAAAACTTTGTGAATCAATTCTCTTATTGTTTTTGTAATTTTACAGAAATTTGTTGGCAATGTAATACATTTTTTGGATTCATCTATTTCCAATTTTCTATTCCCAATATCCAACAATTATTTTGCGAAACGTTCAGCGGATGTGTCATATTGTAGTTACACGCATGCCTGCCTTGAAAGCCAATTTCTGCACGTGTCGCCATAAAACTGATGATTTGAGACATGCATTTAATTCATCAACAGCTGTTGAACGTGGTATAACTGATAAGGTTTGTCGAAAATCACCAGACAATAAAATAAGTGCGCTACCAAAGACCACTATTCATTTCCTCTCAAATCTTTTAGTGCATAGTGTAGTGCTTACAATGCCTTTTTGTGCGCCATAGTACATTTGTCTCATATTATGAGTTGGCATGATTGAAGTACTTCACCCATTCCAATTTTTTTTTTGATATTGCATGTTAGTGTCTCAGTGATTTGCATTAAAATGCAATTTCAGTTCTGAATGCGCTGTTCGACAACTATCCAAAAATGTTCACACCAAAGACACGCGAACTGACGCTAAACTATATCAAATACACACATTTGCTAAATTGAGAAAAGTCACCAGAAAAGGCGATAATTCTTAGAAAATGCGCCACAGAGAATCCTAAAATAGCCAATCAACGGCTCCGAATTTCACTTTTCGCGACCGATGATTTGCCATGAAACTGACAGCCGTGGCATACAGATCGCTTTATTCGGCGATATTTTTCATTGTAAAATGGCTGCACTCTGGGGTGGGCTGGAGGAAGCTCAGAGGGGTTCGCGCAAGCCCTTTGTGAAATTTTGCTAAGGTCAGCCAGCCCCTTGTTAATTTAAGAGAAAACAATATTCTCAAATCAAATGAGTACATAACTGCAATTTCTGACTTACATACATTATCTATGACAGCATCAGTATACACAGTATTACATTTTCAGTAAATTGCATATTGGTACATATTTTTTATATTTAATATTTAAGTATTTAAGTAGTTCATCAGAGTGATAAAAAACTCACTGCTTCTTAGAATACCGAGAATTGCTTTGATATAAAGCGAGCTCTTTGTAAACGCATTGACAGCCTACCACTAGCTGTACTAATTAAGAAAACTTTGAGGGCGTCCGCACAACAAATCATCAAAGTTTTATTGCAATCGAATGAACGGTATAGAAACAGGAACACATAAAGGAAAAACTACCAAATTACCGTATTGGCAGTCCATCGTTGTATGTTTTGATTCAAAAACCTTTGCTGGTGTCCTAAAAACAACTCACCAAAGCTTTATCGCAATCAGATGAACGGTATAGGAACGAATACGGAACAAACAAACAAATTAACGTATTGAAAGCCCACCGCTGGCTGTACTTATTCAGATACCGTTGCGGGTGTTTGCAAATCAGCTCACCAAAGTTTTATCGCAATCGGATGAACGGTATAGGAACAGGAACGCATAAGGGACAAACTAACAAATTAGCGCATTGGCAGCCCACCGCTGATTTATATACAGTAATACCCCGCTTTACGCGAGGGATACGTTCCGAAAAAAATCGCGTTAACTGAAATTCGCGTATATCGAGGTTTATGATTAAACAGTCAAAATTTAATACAAAAAAATACATTTTAATCAATCACTTTAATTCTAAGAACACTTTATGCAATACATACTCTTATTTTTTACGAAAAAATACATCTATTGTCTTTTGGGTAGCGTTTTGTTTACGTTCTTGTAAAATACGTTCATAACACCCAACACTGTTTTTAATTGTTTGACACACGGTCAAGACACGGTCATCATTATTGTCTATACTCTGCAATATGTCCAAACCTGAATAAATTTTTGAAAGTGCATTTTGTATTTCCCCTGAAGATAAAACTTTCTCTTCTACCTGTTCTTCCTCATCGTAGATAGGATTATTCTGTAACTCGATCAAATCTTCATTGCTGATAGGATCGTCGTGCGTTGCTACAAGTTCTACGAGATCTTTTACCGTGACATCTTCAAGTTCAGACCCCTCAATCATTGCAGCAATGTTTTCAAGCACTTGTCTCTGCATCTGGATAATTCTTCTAGGTACTTCCACTACATCTGGCCAAAGATTACGCCACACCCTATTCATACAACTCATTTTAACTTCCTTCCAAGCCTCTTCTATGTTGTGAATAGACTTGATAATGTTGTATGACTTCCACCACTCTCGCATAGACTGTCTTCTTTCCCAGTCAGTTTCATGAATTAGTTGGCTAAAAGTGCGGCGATGGTAATAAGCTTTGAAGTTTGCTATTGCTCCCTGGTCCATAGGTTGTAATATTGACGTAGTGTTTGGTGGAAGGAACTTTACGTACACTTTTAAGTCTCTGGGCGTAAGTCTGCGAGGCATTTGAGCGCGAAATTTGAAATTCGCGTTATAGTGAAACCGCGCTTAACGGGGTCGCGCTAAGCGGGGTATTACTGTACATTCAGGGGCGTCCGCACAACTGAATCTAAATGTTCCTGATTATTTTTTGAGAAATCGTGGACATGAATTGTTTGTTCTCCCAAGGTGTAGAACGAGCCTGCCAATGGGGATGCCACTGGGGAGAGCTTTAACGGTGTTCAATAATATTGCTTCGGATGTCGACATATTCCACGTAGACGTGGGTGAGTTCCGACGAATACTATTTTTTATGTATTAAAGTAGAGTTCGTCGGAGCTTACTCAGTTGACTTCCTTGACACTTTTTTTTTACTGCTTTTAATATTAAATTATACTATTTTTTTTCTCCATTGTAAAAGTTTTAAATTTATAATTTTTCAACCTTGTACAATGTTAATTAAATAAATAAATAAATAAATAAATAAACAACTCACCAAAATTTTATCGCAATTGAATGAACGGTTTAAGAACGAATATGGAAAAAACCAAAAAATTAACGCATTGGCAGCCCACCGCTGATTTATATACATTCAAGGGCGTCCGCACAACAACTCACCAAAATTTTATCGCAATTGGATGAACGGTATAGGAACGCATACCAGACAAACAAACAAATTAACGCATTGGCAGCCCACCGCTGATTCATAAACCTATTCTGGCGTCCGCATAACAACTCCCCAAAAAAATTATCGCAATCGGATGAGCGGTATAGGAGCGCATAGGTAACAAACATACAAAAAAACATTCTTTTTATATATATAGATAGATAGATAGATTATCAAAACGGATTTCCTACAAATTTTATTTTCAAATCTCATCGATACAATCTAATTTTTTGTGAACAGCCACATATTACAAACAACTTGCAAACTGAAATAATTTAAAAATAGTAGGTACAAGCATTTTTCTATTGATTTGTAATTTATAATTAATCTGAGCTCAAATTTCACAAAGACATTCTAGTTTGATAAGGATTTTGGTAAAAACCATAATGAAAAATTTGAGACAACCGAGAGAAATTAGTTTAAAAAATCATTGTGTATAAAATAAATTTAGCAAAAAACAATATAACATTACTAACATACTAACAACACAGTGAGAGACGATATAACTCGGTTTCTATTGAATTATTATTCGTTCAAACCAGTCTGTTTATTTCGGTCTTCTGCTTCCTCGATTGTGCCGTATCAAATTCAGCGACGTTGCCGAAGGCCTCAAATTTTGTGTTTCGACAAAAAGCTCTTTCACGTTATTCCTACCTGTCCAATCACGTAAGTTATTTAGGCAAGACTAGACGTACACCCACTCCTAACTCTTTGCTCTTCAACACCTTTGATCTTTCATTCAAAAGTAAAAAGAATCAATTTACTATTTTCGTGTTTATTGTTCAATCGAATCTTTCTTTTTTATAAACCTATTTAAAAAATATATCAAATGAAATATAATTATTTTAATCTTACAATATTCTTAAACAATAAGAAGGGTTTGACATTAAATGCAATGGCGTCAGTAGACGTCAAACAGAAAATTTTGCATTTCACGAAGATAATCTAGTTTGATATGGATTTTGGTAAAAACCATAATGTAAAATTTAAGGGACACTTTATGTTTGTATATAAACGATGAAAACCGTTTGCTGCCCGTCAGTTCAAGTACATTCGTGCACTTGATAAAACCAGAAGATGCCGAAGGGCGAAACCCGGGTCGTTATCGACAAAATTTATGGAAGTGTACAGAATCAAAATAATTCAAACTTGACATTAAATTTCCATCAAGCATCTTCAGTCGAAGTTCTAAATTGTAAAAATAGTTATTAAAACGATCCCGAATCAAAATAATTAAACGTAATGATAATTTTTAAAAATCCAATGGTTTATGTATATAAAAGCGAGTATAAAAATACATTTTAGCGGGTGTGTCCTGCAAAAAATCTCTCAAAATATGCTTTGACCATTTTTCAACTTTGAATATCTGCTGAAAATGTTGAATTTAATTTTACTAGCTTTTTAGAACGCTTGTTTAAAAAAAATATAAATATTTTCCCGCAGATGGCATTTTCGGACGTGATTTCTGAATTTATTTTTAGTCTCCGTGAACAGATGATAGCAACGTTGCGCGGCTTCCGTATCGGCATATAAGGTAACTAGGGAATGCTGTCGGAACTTACGGATGTACGAGTATGTTTACCGTGCCATGCTTCTATCTGTATGCATTCTCCAGTTCAATGCGCAATTTCCTCTCCGTATCAGATACAAACTCTGCATGTATTAATAATCAACTTTGCTGACAACGTTGTGGTTTATTTATCAAATATTTTAATTAAAGATAAAACAGCAGGGCGATTTATGAAATTGGACGTCATAAATAATAATGAGGGAAGATATCTATATTTTTATACAATATCGCTTCATGGTCACTTCTAGTACGTAGTATATGAATTTGGAAGTAGTTGTACGTAATCCTTTAACCTCCAATCGGATAGGGTAAATAAATAAGAATAGTCTAAGGAAAAGTCAGTCAGTCGCTTTCTCTGCGCTACTTTTTGGAATCGGATAGAGATCATTACATGCCTTTGAATACAGATCGGAAACACAAGTCTTACACAACGAATCCTTTACTTTGCATCCAAACTAGGGTTGTCAGATTTCTTGCAAGTCAAACCGGGACACTCCCCTAATTTTTTTATGATTTATTTTAAATTTGAACATATTTTTGTTATTTTAATATTTATCAATTATTAATGGGAATAAAACTAGCGGTGGGCTGCCAATACATTAACAAGGGGCTCGCTTAATCTCAAAGCAATTCTCGGTTTTCTGGGGAAGGAATGATTTGTTTATCACTCCTATGCAATTATATGCAATACTTACAACCAATCAATTGTTACTTACTACACTTATAATATGTAACAATATGCAAAAATTATACAATGAACAAAAAATATTATACTATATAAAGTGTTTTATACATAAACATAAAAAAAATTTAAAGATAAAAAAACAAATATGTGTGCTGATTTTTTAAAATAACATGTTACACTTATTTTTTTATATTTCTCACTAGATTTGGCTTTTTTCAAGATTTCTTTATTCGTGAGTAGATAATCATACATTTGACAACAATTGAGATCATAATTTTCTATGCACTATAGAATACTTTCAACAGTATCCACCGAAAGTCTGTTCCTTTCATTCGTCCGCTGGATTTCAATTTGCGAGGATATTAGTATTTTGGGGAAAATATAAATAAGCCTGTATTTTTTTGTAAACGGGGACTTTTGGGCGTTCCAAAAAGTTTTTCGAGACATCGGAACGCGAGGCTCAAAACCGGTGACAGTCCCGATTAATCGGGACTTCTGACAACCCTAATCCAAACAGATAAAAACCAGACTCTACTGTTGAAATGACAGATGAAATAGTCCTGACAATTAATCACTCTACATATTTGTTTTCATACGTTAAAAAATTATACATTTTTAATATTGGTAACATCACACAAAACTATAAGAGATTATTTCTCATTTGAAATATGACTACATAAATAAAGTCTGCTGTTTTATGAAGAGCAATCATTAAAATGTTTCGATATTTGAGAGCATTCGATGTTTTACTTGGTTCGTAATAAGTTATCTTTACTTTGTAAACTTCTCGAGTTTGTCTGCCTATTAATGGGGTGAGAAGAATGTAATATTAACGCAGCCGTGCTTTCATCTATTTGATTTAAATAAAATTATTAATTACGAAAGGTTTTTCAGTGTAAAACCAGAATGACCAATAATATTAAGTAGAGTAATACAATTTTAATGTTCCTTTGTATAATATATATATTTTTGAACTTCGACTGAAGGTGATTGAGGAACATTTTATATCAAATTTGAATCATTCAAATTTCGTGACCCAAGTTTTACCTTTCGGCATTTTCAGACATTGAAGTGAATAATTTTTAACGTGTATATGCAAGAATAAAATAGCTATAACAAAGTTTTAAAGTTATTGTTGACAATCTGGAAAAAAGTTGCTATTGAGATGATGTTCACCACGTCCAGTATTCTAATAGGGTAAAAATAGCAAAGGACGATGGCGCAAGCCGAAATAGCTATCAACGAATAAAATTATTAAAAACTGTAGAACTTAAATACTTTGTTATTTTTAATCTGTTAAAAATAGCAACGTATTTAGTTGTAAAGTTTTTATATTTACTAGTTGATAGCTATTTCGGCATCGTCAGGACTAGGGAATCCAATCTCGAGCCAAAATTTTGATCCAGGGATTTCGGGATTAGAATTTTTCAATCCCGGGACTGGTCCCGAAATAATTTTCATTAAAATACGTTTTGTTCAGAAATAAAAATTGATGATATTGGCCAAAAATAAATAAATAAATTTATTCTTTATTATATTATATCACCAGCCGTGGGCTGCCAATGCGTTACAAAGAGGCTCTCTTAATCTCAGCTATTCGCGATGATCAGGTGAAAGTGTGGACTTTTTAATTACTCGCTAAAAAAATATGCGCTATAATTATTAAACGAACTTTATGCATACCTTATGTAAAAATACGCAATATAACTTAAAATAATTAATTTCGATATATGAAAAAAGTACCTACCTACTTCAGAATGCAAGAGTAAAGAGTTCTAAAATTGTCGTGTACATACAATCTTAATAATTTGATTGGAGTAAAAAGATGTAATTTAAATATTATTTTTAAATATACCCGATGTACCAAAGCATCAATTGTTTTGCAATTTAGTCTAAAGTTTCGGTTTACAGTTGAAAATTGATATTTATGAACAATAGAAAAATAAATCTCACAAAACAAACACGTGCAATTGATATCTATCTGATAACATTCATGAAAGTCAAAACACTGATATATTGAAATGTGAAGCTTTAAAATAACGAACAATAAAAAAAGTAATCACTGTTGTCAAATGCACTAAAATACAGTTCACTAAAATACGTTGAAGAAATTCAATAGGCATCAAATTACCTTATCTTTTGCGATAACTCTTGTAGTAAATCTAATCGCAAAGAATTTATATTGGGCATCGTTAATTGCATATGCGTGAACTGCTGACTTGAAAACCAGCACGTTTCTGTATTAAAACCTATTCCGAAAAAATCGGGATCATGCCTTCTAATCCCGGGATTGAAATGTATCGAAAACTGTACGGGATCCCGGGATTGGATTCCCTAGTCAGGACTATGATTAAACTTTCATTTTTCTCAGCTATATAAACTGGCACCGAAACGTCCAATATTCATTGAAATTACAATCATGTGACCATTAAGTTCGATCATTATTAAAAACGGACTTTTTTTGCTGCTTTATAATACAAAATAATATTTTTCGCAAGATAATGATTTTAAAAAAATAATCGTTTCTTTTTCGGCTTAAAAATCAAAATTTTGAAAGCAAAATAAAAATAAAATTTTACGATAATTGATTTGAAACATAAAAAATGCCTAAAAAAGTGTACCGGAACGCCGTTCTACCGCGTAACATGAAAAAAAAGCACTCCTTGTAAGAAATATTTGTTATATAAAATTTCGTCAGCAGTATTTAATATCTTTAAAATTTATTTACGTTGAAAGTGCAATTGATATTATAATACTTAATAGGTAATCCGAGCTTATATTTGAAGTCTTGGTGAAATTCAATGTAACGTTTATAATAATAGGATAATAGTATATTGCGCAGCCAGCACTTAGACCCCAAACAAAGTCTTTGACTTGAAAGATGGTGTCTTAGCCATGTTATTTAATTAAGCGCTCGAAGGCAGCAGGCGTTCGTCTCTACAACTAACTCCAGACAACAAAATAATAATAAAGGCGCGCCGAGAGATGCAAAACGTCTGGAAAAGCCGCCTTAATATAACAAACGACTCGATCCGAAACTCATCGTTATTGATGGAAGTTTTCAAAGTTGAATACCGTCTTTGTTATCCCATCTAGTCAAGTTAACGCAGAGATTTAAAACAACTCGTCAACGTAACTACGCAGTACACGGTGATCGTTGTAAACTTGATAGAGGCGACCGAGGGTCGGGCGGATTCGGCGCGGTTGTGACATTTGTACGTGACAGCGCGAAATTCAAAGGGATACAAACGAAGCGGCCGCGTTTAAAGGATGGCTGTGACGCAGGTAGGTTCTATTGTTGAGTGCAAGACAAACTGGGAGAGATTGGAGGATTTACTTATGCTGTCAGAAAGGTCCGGTGATAAAAGAAGCACATTTTCTGAATAATCAAACACAAATTCGAAAAAATAAGTGTATAGTACTAAATCACAATGAACTGATATAATTTAAGATTTCGACTGAAGGTGCTTGGTGGAATTTCAAAATTCAATTTGAATTGTTCAAATTATGTACATTCACACAAGTTTTGTCATTAACGACCCGGGTTTCATCTTTCGGTATCTGCAGGTGTTCAAGTGCACGGATGGACGTTTAAATAAATGTATCATGTTTATATAAAAGCCTTCAATAGCTTTTAATTTAGTGACACATTTATTTACTTAACATAAGTTCAAGTCCACACGTGCACTTGAACGCATGAAGATGCCGAAAAGCGAAACCTAGGTCGTAACTTGTGTGAATGAACATAATAAGAGCGATTCAAATTTAACAATGAACTGACGTAAAAATACCTTTATTAGAATGTTGGTGGGAATTTTTAAACATGACAAATATCCATATCTTCAAACAGAAATCAATAAATCGATTGGGAAAATGCTGCACCCCAGTGCAACTTGAACTCGTGAGACAGCGGATAACGGCACTGTACTACGGACCCGCGACCTACTCGAAATAATCAAAAAAATCATAATTCAATGTTCTTATAGATAGAAATAGAAATTAGCCATTATGTTCGAATAAATCTTATATTTATTAATATTACTAATGTATTCGCGTTTAAAATTATTTTAATATGTTCCATCACTAATGATCGAGAGAAAGCAATATTACATATCCTAAGCTGGGCTATTATTTGCAAAGTGTAATATGTATTATGATAAATAATGCGGTAATTACATACTATAACAATGAGAAACTGCTCAGATAAAGACAAGATGCTTGAATCCACAAAACAATCCACAACGCGTCATGTGCACGTGGAAACGAAAATAGAGACTAACTTACACCCCAAGTTAAGTAATATATTACATCAATTTTAAGAAAGAAAATATAAATAATTATTTTTTCGATAAAACGTCAAATTGTTTACTGGTTGTCAAAGAAAATACAGCAGAAATAATATGTTTGAATAAATATTATATTAAATTTGAATCGTTCAAATTATGTACATTCACACAGATTGTGTCACTAGCGACCCGGGTTTCGCCTTTCGGCAACTTCAGGCGTTCAAGTTCACGGTAGAACTTGAACTGACTGAGCTGATAATTTGAACGATTCAAATTCAATATTGAAATTCCACCAAGCACCTTCAGTCGAAATCTTAAATTATAAATATTATATCATTTTAATTATGCCACTTGGTTTATACTAATAACTAAGTATGTATTAGCTATTTTTTGAATAATTTTGGCGCGTCCAAGTTTTGTCACGATACGACGATCTGTTGGAAATAATAAACTTAAGGGATCGTACACCAAACAAAAATAAATATAATAAATAAAAATAAATCATAATATTATTCGACACAACACTATTAATATCTTATTTTATGTAAATGTGGTATTCAATCGATTGTTTGCAAGTTGCAAAATAGGCTTCAATGCTCATGAATTTAGTATTAAAGGTAGGTTAAAAGTATTTTTGATTGATTTAGCAAAACCATCAAAGGTAGACCAATCCGTTTAAATAATTAACTGAAAATAATGGAAACCAAAGTTTTTTTAAATTATAACATAATTCTACCGTCATGGGGTTTTTGTGCTAAAATTATATTAAAAAATAAAATACTTAATAATAGATCAGTGCCAGTTTCGATAAAAGTGATAGTTATCAACTAATAAAATACAAAACAATGCAGGGTTATTTATACAAAAATAATTAAACTACTAATTTGTTAACAAGAATAAAAATGAATTAAGTAAAAACAGTGTAACGAGTAAAAATAAATTCTTTAATAATCATTACAATAAACAGCAATTGAGAAATTTTACAACATATTTTATATTATTAACAATAATTAGTGAAATTAGCAAAATTAGTTAAACAGCTACCGGGTAAAGTGGAAATGAAGATTTTTTCCCAATCCAGACGCCGAAGGGTACCTGAAATGTTTTAACAACAACTGATATCAATTGCTGCAAATGGAAGAATAAAAAAATACTCATTCATTCAATGAAACGGATGTAACAAAAGATAAATATTTTTTAATTAGGCAAAAAAATTGTCTCAAATAATTTCTAATATTTTTGTTAATCTAGTTAAAATTATTTTTTATTTAAATAACCATATATTTGATATTACTTAGCAAAATACAATTCTGCGTTTGTCTTTCAGAAGTTGATTTTTTTATTGGTTCAATCGCATAAGTTTCTGTGGTATAACATTGTCTCACAATTATCTCATCCAAATTACGTAGAGTAACGACAGCGTTAAGATTAAGATATCCTTTCGTTACAATTATTTAATAACCTTATTCGAAAAAATGATTGAGTGACTGACTTGCAGACAGTTTTCAGGATAAAAATTTGCGTCGCATTCAGAGCAGATATGTTAAAAAAAATATTCTTAACATAAGCATTTAAATTATTAAATAAGAAATACCGTGAAGCAACCAAGTACACATAAACAAGGTAATGTGGCTAATTAATGTAGCGGAATCTTTTAAAAACAATGTAACAAGAAAAATCTGTGAACATTTTCAGAACAAGCGAGCTGGATTGTACGTAGGTGCAATAAATAATAGGTAGCGTGGCGTCTACATATTAATTTGAAGTGTCAGGTGGCGCATAGTGCGCGCGCTGCCCACAAAAACCGATCGTACATTTTATTTTCGTAGAAGAAAGTAGCAAGCTAGCGTCTAGCTATTTTAATCTTACTGGCAGTAATTATTTATTAAAATTAGACTTTTTCAAAGCGAGGTCTTTAAGCGGTCACTACTCTTTCAAATTATGGATAGGTATGGCACCAGGCGTTGAATTACGCGGCAAACAACATTCGTTTAACCTTTTATCGTAATTTGAATTTTAAAAATTCGTTTTTCTTTTATACCCTTATGTACATTCCGAAACAAATATTTTGAATTAAATAACATACATATTGATTGGTACGTTTCCGAGATTTAGTACCCGAGATTAACTCTGTGAAGTATAATAACATCCACCTAGGACATGATCAAATTGATAAGATTAATATTATTTTAAACCTTATTTTATTATTCGGCCAAATTTGCGACTCAAATGCAGTGATGGTATATTTCCATATACTTACTGCTTTTTACTGTAATTAAAGACCGCAATACATATATTATTATTTTTAAAATAAATGTTTAACTATTAAACAAATTCTATTTAAGTTTTGAAATTCTTTAAATAGCATGTAATTTTTTTTTACAGCAAGACTCGAAGGGTAATGACATTAACAAAACACCCTTGTTCTGTATCTTAAATTTCACGAATTGAACATGAGATTATTTGATCGCCTTGCCTTACCATTACTATTTTGGATGGATTCGGTGGAAAATCTGTTGCAATCCGCTTAAACACAATATTTTCATTTATTAATTTAAATTTTACTAACCCACAAAATTTTGTCCAAATATTTTTCTTTTTTAATTTGCATTTATTTGAATATTTTTTAGCACAAACATGTTTTAATAACAAAAAAATATTATTCGAGGGCGGTTCGGTTGATCAATGAATTGCCCGGCATAACATTATGTATGTATCTTGATCTCGAGTGATTTACAATAAATTTTCATTGAGTTTTTCTTGTAGGATCTTTCAACTTTAAAGTATTTGGCACATTGGCATTAGCTGTAATGCCAATTTTTTTTTTTTAACAATCAATTTTAAAATTTAATAAAATGAAAATATTATTTCTTGTATTGGTCAAATACATGGTGCATTGGCATCAGCTATAAAGTTATTTTCAGTAAATAATTGATACACAATAATAAATGTATATTGATTTTTGTGTATAAGATAACTTTAGATGAGAGAACGGGATGCTGTTAAAAAGTATCCATATCAAGATTTACTATGATTTCAATACCTATAAACTTTTTTTATTTCGTTTCTATGGCGATGTGCGGATAACCGAATAAAAGAACTGGTATCAAAAATCTCACGCCAGATATAGAATACTCGATCGGCACTCCGCTACTCGCTTATTGCCCGACCCAACACCGCAGTATGGCGTGGTAACTTTTCATATTTTTCGTGCGAATATGTTTGATTTATTTACGCGCTATGAGTATTTTACATGATTTATTGTTTGGCATATTAATAAGTAATAACTGATATCAGAATGTTTTCAGAGTGAAGATCTCCCGACCGCTTACTTTCGCTACCAATATTAGTAACTTGTTTTTTATTCCTTCTTTATTTTTGTGAAAAATGTTAAAACCGAAAAACAAATTACGTGTTAATTTACCTTATAATACATTATATGACACAATGAAACTTGTAGTAAACTGAATACGAAAAAATGATAAAAAAATAAAATTACATACTTCCAATCTCCAAAAAAAAACATAGAGGTTATTGATTTTTTCCTGTTCATATATATAATTTAGAAAACGAGTAACCGTAAAAGAATAATTGTTTACTGTGTCAAATAACATAATATTATTTATTCGTTGACACGTCGAAAAAACTCGTGACATGATATTAAAAATGTCGGCTACGATGAAGCTAGTCTATAAACCGTCTATGTACGGTTTGGAAGCAGGTTGGGTTCATTTAGAAGTCTGAGAATATGAAAAAAATACTTTTGGATTTTCGTATCAGAAAACAAAATTTTGACTGAGTTTGTAGCCGGGTGGTTGGTTGCAATGTCAGCTGGTTCAAATCCTAGTACGGACACGTTCATCAATCAAATTGATATTTGAATGACCTCTGCATTTGCGCTGAACGAAATATATGTTTTCATTGCATTCCACACATCTTATCCTTAAAAATGCGTAACGAAAGTGATTCGTTAACTAATAGTCTCACTCTAACCTTACCCTTCTATTTCTACTCTCTCAAAAAAAGAAATACTGAACGTCGAAATAAACTCCAGTTCTTTTATAAGAAAACTTCTGCGGAGTTCATATATTCTACATTGGAAGCGGATATTTTAAAAAAAATTAAACTTAATAATTTTGATCTTATTATGAACAAAAAAAAACAATTTCAATCAGGTATTAGATGAAACGATGAAAATGTCAATGGCTTCCAATATGTTCTTAAGGTTAAATGTTGTGCGAAAAGCTAGAAAAGCTTCCTGTAATTCAATTCCAAATGACATTGTGCTCTTCTCCATTAGCGGTTAAGTGTTTTGTATTTTGCTGAGTGCCACAAACCATTATCGTGCGCTATCTTTATATTGTGGGCTGCTTTCAAATTACATTTTGAAACAATAACTGAAGAGATTTTCACTTGACAATAAATTTAACAGCACATTTTAGAGAAAACAATTATTGTTAAGCACCGCTAATGTTATGCCGCGAAAAAGTTTTGATGGGATTCGGAATGGGTACCATCTATAGTGAGACGCGATGATTTCGTGGAGGGTATTGTAAAAAAATCTTTATTTACTTAAATAAAAAATCGTGGATTGAATGTTTATAATTTAGTTCACACTAGGAACAACTTTCGAGGTTGAACACCGGGAGAGGAAAATATTTAATATTAATTTTCTTAATTACATTTGACATTTTTTTTTCTTTTTTTTGTATAATTTCACGCAAACTTGTTACTGAAAAAATTCTCTCGTTTGAGAACATTCGATTTAATAAGAATGCTTGCATTATGACAGTGCACTTTAACGGTAGAGAAACGTGGCACAAAACGATGTTCACAATAAAAGATATGAAAACATAATATGCTGTTAGCCCAATATTGGTATGAATTCGTAATGAAAAGTGACGGAGTGAACAGAATTCGATGCTTCTTTCAACTAAAACAGTAACATATATACCTGATTTGGTCATGTTTTGCGGATACCTTAAAGTGTTTTACACGTTATTTTAAAAATTCTATTTACATGGTTTTATTTTAAAAAGCAACAAAATGTTGGATTGATCAAAGCAAAAGCTGAAAAACTGGTAAACGGCATATATTTTTTTAAGCGCCGAATAGTGACCATTTAGAGACTTCGTAAGCTTATGTTGCTGTTCATATTAAATCATGCTATCCACCCGTAATTAGCAGAAAATCTTATACAATAATTCAATTATTTTACAGAAGAAGGTTGTTTTTTTTATCTTTCTTTTAATAAGCTCGTAAAAAGAATCTTTAATTGACCTAATATTACTAACCGCATTACGAGAGAAAGTTATTAAAACCTGACCATTCCTGAAAAAAATATTAATCATCGCTTACGTTGTACTGCCGATTACGGGTCGATATATGTATTCTTAATTTTCAGTGCCAAGTTAATTAAGGTCGCTGTATGAAAGGAAATTTCTGCTCTCAACGTGGATCATAATATAAACTCCTTGTGAAGTTTTTCTCAACAGATTTCTTCAAGAACTGCTTATAAATTAGCTGTTCACTTTTTTTTACGAGAGTTAGAATAAAGGGACATGGATTTGACAAGGTTTGTAATAAACTAATTATCCTATTACGCGTCGTTTTTTTTTTGGGAGGGAAAAGGGAGAGAGTTAATTTAAGACGTCATAGAATTCTATGCCTTCGAATCGAAATCCATAGATCGAAATCAATTTATGAAACTGCCGATACTTAGATTCGAAGCCGTGAACTCCATGATCGCGGACGACGAAAGTGAGCACTCAACTACGAACCAGGCTTTTGTCTACCCGGATGAATAATTGTGGAATAAATTAAAGTATAAAATAAGTAATTTAATAAAACGGGAAATTTCTTTGATCGAACTGGTACGTGCGAATTGTTGAAGTTATTGAAATTGTTTCAGGGTTGAGATGGATCAATCAGGAACGGAATTTCTATAGAGATAAGCCGTGAGGAATAATCTCGCGGATCGAGTCGCAGTTGCAGGTAGGCGATCGCTCGTTTACCGCAAAACAGCGTACCTAGTCAAATATATATGTCGCCCAGGTATTTCTTTGTATTCGCTTCGGCGGCAGGAAATTAATATTTTATCAGCGGATATCGTATCGCTGCTTTGTTGTAGACGTGACGCGCGAATATTACACGAAAACAAAAGAAAATGATCTGTCAGAATAATTTTATTTTAATTTTCGTTAATGCCAAAAGACGCTTCGCTTGAATTTAAAAAATGCGATATCATCGATTGAATATTATTTTGAACCATCTCTACTCTCAATGTAGAACATATCGACTGTGGAAAGGAAAAAGGACGTAACCCACACATAGCAAATTTTACAGGAGGCACAAAAAACGTGTTTTGATGATTTTCGGCCATATGCAAATTATGAAATAAACACAGCCTTGAAGTACGCGGAGACTTCTAAAATGGTGTTTGATTGACATAATCTAATATTAATTTAAAAATTTTTCTAGGAAAAACCTTTTTCAGAATATAAGTTTTACAATCAAAATCAGCAATATATAAGAATACAATTTAATGAAAAGTATTCATAAAAACATACTACATTGAATATTATTTGTTATAACTTAATACGTGATCGAAATAATAATTCAATTATAGAACATGATTACAAAAGACAAGTAAAAAAAAAGATTTCGATTTAATTATATAATTGGCAATATTAATGTGTGTTTTCAAAAAACATTTTTTACTCGTTCCTTATAAATTGCTCCGCAAAACAATATTCTATCGAAAGTATTACAATAAAAGGTATCATATTTTCTAGGAAAAGCTACAGAGATCGCAAAAAATATTGAAAATGAACCTTAAAAGCATTTTTATCGAATTTATTAATGATAGACGGGATTATTCTGTTTTGAAGCTGTATTTGTTTTCGAATGTTATTATAATTGTATTTTTTTGTATCATTATTAACTTGTTTAAGGATCATTCATGGAATATTAAAACATAAATGGTGTCCTAGCGAAAGTCTACAAATAAATTTAAGAAGAATAGAAATATGTGATTGGGGATAATGTATTTTATCATTTATCAAGTATTCATAATATAAAAAACATAGGTTTTATTTATGTTCTTACAGTCAAACATTTAAACTTATATTATCATTATTATTTGTATATCCACTGTTTTTTTTTAACTTTACATTTGTTATTGTTTTTATTAATTATTATAATGTAATGATGTCTTTTAAGGTGTTCACTGTCAATACTTGGTGGAATGGCATTATAATAAAAATAATAAAACATTTTTAGTACTTTTTCCACATAAAATTTATTAGATCAGGACCGGTTTCGCTCATCGCGAGCATTATCAACTGATAAGAAAAATACATAAACAGTGATATTTATACAAATTTAAATTGAAATAAAAAGGTGTAAGCAACTATTAACAATTTAAAGGATTAACAAATTACATTATAATTACACAAGATTAAAATGCTTAACAACCATAACAATTAAAAAATCATCATCAAAGAATAATAAATCTAAGTGGCAAACGATGTCAATTATGAACACAATTAAAATTTGGGAAATATTTAAGCAAAGTAAATATCCTAATGATGATTTGATGTTTTTCCCGCTTCCAATCAATGATGTACAAGCACCAAAATCAGCAGTAATGAAGATTCAAAATTGAGTTTGGAAAAACCAGTAGAGCTCAATCCAGAAAAATTGAATCCTGTGAAAAGAATAAAGGCAATATCAATTCTTACAAAATAAAAACAAACTAAGAAAATTAAAATTCTAAAGAAATAAAACAGTACAAAAGTGGAAATATAATAGGCTAGAATTAGGTTAATGAAACGGATATAACAAAGGTGATGATGCAAATACAAGCTGTTCGTTTAATAAATTAGAGTTCGGCAAGAATTTATGTCTATTGATTTCTAAGATCTCTTGTTTATCAAGTTTTAAAGATTTATTGTTAACATGCAGGATTTTAAAGTTTTTAGAGATATCAAATGTATGCTTATTTAGGAACAAATGGTTCCCAAATGAAGATAATTCATTCCCTTTACGTGAGCAGGCTAAATGTTCTTTAAATCTGATATTAAAAGCTCTTCCCGTTTGACCAATATACCTGGCTCCACAAGAATCACAATCAATTAAATATATGCCACTTTGGTTAAGAATGTTGAGTTTATCTTTAGAATTTACTAAAATGCGTTGTAAGTTAAAAGAATTATAAAAAGTGACATTAAAAAGGTTTTTGTTGAATTTCCTTGAAATCTTTTCTGAAACACTACCCAAGTAGCTCAATTTCACCCATTGTTTCTCAACAACTGGTGCATTAATCACCAAACTAGAGCTTACATTTATCAAAGCTAGTTTTTTGTGTTTTTTAAATAAAAGACGATCTATTAAATCCGAATCATAACCATTATTCATTGCAATTTGTTTTATCGTATTTAACTCAAGATCATAACTAGCTTTAGTCATCGGAATCAACAAGAGACGATGAATAAAGCAATGAAAGGTTGCTAATTTATGCGAGATATGATGTCTGGAAGAATTGTTAATGATGTTATCGCTGTATGAATCTTTTCTAAATATACTGAAACAATGCCGATTATTAATAATCTCGATCGTTAAATCCAAAAAGTTTATTTTATTCAACCCCAACTCCATTGTAAATTGAATATGCGGGTTAACGTTATTTATAAGTTTTAAGAATTGGTTAAGTTGTCTCTCTGTACCTCCCCAAAGTACTAAGATGTCATCTACGTATCTATACCAGTAAATGACATTTCTAAAGAGATCAAAATTACTGATTTTAGATTCTAAAAAATCCATGAAAAAATCAGCTAAAATAGGAGACAAAGGGCTACCCATTGCCAACCCATTCAACTGTTGGTAAATTTTATCATTGAATTTAAAGAAGTTTTGGTCAATACAACAATTGACAATAGATTTAATATCATTAACTAACAAGGGATTAAGATTTTTACTATCTATAAAGTCTAAAAAAGCTAACTTTAACTCAGGTATAGGGACACTCGTAAATAAACTTACTACATCAAAAGAAACAAGCTTAGAATTTAAAGGAACTGAGATATCTTTAATTTTATTTACTAACTCAATCGAATTTTTAATACTAAATTTAGGACTGAAATTTAATTTATATTTAAAAAGTAGGTTCGCATTTTTAGCTAGTTTATAGGAAGGTGCTGAATTGAATGAAACTACTGGCCTTAAGGGAGTATTAATTTTGTGAATTTTAGGCAAACCATAAAGTCTAGGACACTGGGGGTTCATAAGTTTGTACATTTTTTTCATACGTTCTGTCGGGAAACACGCATTGGCCTCATCGATAACAGTTTTAACCTTCTCAGCACTTGATGCAGTGGGATCACGTTTTAAGATAACGAAAGAAGGGCCTGACAAAACATCATTCATTTTTGTTACATAATCACTTCTATTCATAATAACAGTCGTGTTTCCTTTATCAGCTTTAGAAATTACTAAATTATTAATTCTTGATTTCGATTGAATCGATTTAAGTGCACGCATTTCAACTAAGTTATTATTTAAGTTAGAACAAGTTTCCTTCTTCAGAATAGTTGAGCATAAATATTTGGCCGCCATATCTGCCATATATCATAAAACGTGATCCCACTGCATCAAGTGCTGAGAAGGTTAAAACTGTTATCGATGAGGCCAATGCGTGTTTCCCGACAGAACGTATGAAAAAAATGTACAAACTTATGAACCCCCAGTGTCCTAGACTTTATGGTTTGCCTAAAATTCACAAAATTAATACTCCCTTAAGGCCAGTAGTTTCATTCAATTCAGCACCTTCCTATAAACTAGCTAAAAATGCGAACCTACTTTTTAAATATAAATTAAATTTCAGTCCTAAATTTAGTATTAAAAATTCGATTGAGTTAGTAAATAAAATTAAAGATATCTCAGTTCCTTTAAATTCTAAGCTTGTTTCTTTTGATGTAGTAAGTTTATTTACGAGTGTCCCTATACCTGAGTTAAAGTTAGCTTTTTTAGACTTTATAGATAGTAAAAATCTTAATCCCTTGTTAGTTAATGATATTAAATCTATTGTCAATTGTTGTATTGACCAAAACTTCTTTAAATTCAATGATAAAATTTACCAACAGTTGAATGGGTTGGCAATGGGTAGCCCTTTGTCTCCTATTTTAGCTGATTTTTTCATGGATTTTTTAGAATCTAAAATCAGTAATTTTGATCTCTTTAGAAATGTCATTTACTGGTATAGATACGTAGATGACATCTTAGTACTTTGGGGAGGTACAGAGAGACAACTTAACCAATTCTTAAAACTTATAAATAACGTTAACCCGCATATTCAATTTACAATGGAGTTGGGGTTGAATAAAATAAACTTTTTGGATTTAACGATCGAGATTATTAATAATCGGCATTGTTTCAGTATATTTAGAAAAGATTCATACAGCGATAACATCATTAACAATTCTTCCAGACATCATATCTCGCATAAATTAGCAACCTTTCATTGCTTTATTCATCGTCTCTTGTTGATTCCGATGACTAAAGCTAGTTATGATCTTGAGTTAAATACGATAAAACAAATTGCAATGAATAATGGTTATGATTCGGATTTAATAGATCGTCTTTTATTTAAAAAACACAAAAAACTAGCTTTGATAAATGTAAGCTCTAGTTTGGTGATTAATGCACCAGTTGTTGAGAAACAATGGGTGAAATTGAGCTACTTGGGTAGTGTTTCAGAAAAGATTTCAAGGAAATTCAACAAAAACCTTTTTAATGTCACTTTTTATAATTCTTTTAACTTACAACGCATTTTAGTAAATTCTAAAGATAAACTCAACATTCTTAACCAAAGTGGCATATATTTAATTGATTGTGATTCTTGTGGAGCCAGGTATATTGGTCAAACGGGAAGAGCTTTTAATATCAGATTTAAAGAACATTTAGCCTGCTCACGTAAAGGGAATGAATTATCTTCATTTGGGAACCATTTGTTCCTAAATAAGCATACATTTGATATCTCTAAAAACTTTAAAATCCTGCATGTTAACAATAAATCTTTAAAACTTGATAAACAAGAGATCTTAGAAATCAATAGACATAAATTCTTGCCGAACTCTAATTTATTAAACGAACAGCTTGTATTTGCATCATCACCTTTGTTATATCCGTTTCATTAACCTAATTCTAGCCTATTATATTTCCACTTTTGTACTGTTTTATTTCTTTAGAATTTTAATTTTCTTAGTTTGTTTTTATTTTGTAAGAATTGATATTGCCTTTATTCTTTTCACAGGATTCAATTTTTCTGGATTGAGCTCTACTGGTTTTTCCAAACTCAATTTTGAATCTTCATTACTGCTGATTTTGGTGCTTGTACATCATTGATTGGAAGCGGGAAAAACATCAAATCATCATTAGGATATTTACTTTGCTTAAATATTTCCCAAATTTTAATTGTGTTCATAATTGACATCGTTTGCCACTTAGATTTATTATTCTTTGATGATGATTTTTTAATTGTTATGGTTGTTAAGCATTTTAATCTTGTGTAATTATAATGTAATTTGTTAATCCTTTAAATTGTTAATAGTTGCTTACACCTTTTTATTTCAATTTAAATTTGTATAAATATCACTGTTTATGTATTTTTCTTATCAGTTGATAATGCTCGCGATGAGCGAAACCGGTCCTGATCTAATAAATTTTATGTGGAAAAAGTACTAAAAATGTTTTATTATTTTTTTTTAATGTAATGATGTATATACTTATTAATCAAAGTAAAGTGTTAATTAAATATTTTCGGTTTTATTGCAACAAAAAATCACTACGCTTGAATGTGAAAATTTTTAGTTAAAATTTTTAAAAAAAAGTAACAGTTTGAAGATATTAAGAACTTTGGTTTGGTCACTGATGGAGCATGACGTAGTTAATCAATAATTTTGTTTAGTTCGCCCATGAACAAGAGAGGCAATGAGAAGCTTGCGAGTGCGGCATGTTCACATTTGATATATTATTTTCTCGCTACCCACTTCACTTGACTTATCACGTCACGAAAATGTACACTGTAGAGATTTTAAAGTCTCGGGATTTTTGCGAGTTCCAGGATATAAGACATAAAATCGTTTTGTCGTATGGAAATTCTCGTGTCATTATGATGTATTTTTTTTAGTAAAAAAAATGTACGCATGAAGTACAAACGCTTAATTTATTAATTAATAACGTTATTTTTTTTAAATTAATAAAAAATATTTTGAATTTATTTTACGATTAAGAACTGGTAATTAATATACATCTATAACAAATGAATTGGGTTTATATATATTTTCTGAGACTTTTCTTCCAAGCTTTTGATCAGTTATAGTGCCAAATAGTAGTAGTTATTAATAATCAAAGCAAGCTATGAAATAAACTGAAGATAAAAAATATTCTTTTGATTTTTTCATTCAAGGGCAGATGGTCCAAATTACACGATATCAAACTAAAATTACTAGCCAATACAAAGAATGGTAACTGCTAAAGTAAATTTATAATGGATTTTTTTCTTTTTTTCTTTCGACTAAAAACACGGTCGGTAACTCAAGACTCATGCAAATATTTTTTGTTTGTGTACAATATTGTAAAAATGTCGACATTGTGTTGTTTGTACGGCTATTCCTTGATATTACACATCATTCGAGGGATTAGTTAAGGTTTTCTGATGACTTTTATTGCCTTTAAATAAGGCACCAAGTATAAGTATTCTCAAAAAATATTTATTTTAAATTAATAAAATACTCAATACAATTTTTAGCAAGTCTCGGGTTGTTTTATTTAAATGTTCCGAGAATTTATTCTGGAGTTGTTTCATCACAGAATACCTAGTACATGGTATCTCTAACGACATTAAAAATATACAGACTAAAGCTGAAGTGGTCAGTTGAAAGTGAAATTTTGCCAATAAAGTCCACTAGAATTAGTTGTGTCAAAAGTTTATAGTTTTTAAGAAATTCTATGACAAAAAACTTTACATTTGCATCAAATCTGATAACTATTAGGTTTCAATCTGTGCCCATGTTATAAATGATTTGACAAATCTTTATATAATTGATAATTTCTTTACGTAATAAAATATGAGAGCTATAATAATACATTGAGTAAATTAGTTTGCCATAATACAGTTAAACGCGCTTTTCAGGATTCAACAAGCATTTAATGCGATATAAACAAAGTTGATGTGACTTTCATAGCTAATAGGAAACTCTCAAGAATGCAGTGGCAAAGTACTTACTTTCAACTGAAATTTCATATCCTTTTACGTGCACTAAAGATAAACTGTCTCAAACTCTCACGGAAAGCGCGCGGTTTTAGCTCGCTTTGCTATGAAACTCTAGTAACAAATACAATAAAATTTATTTTGTTGATGTCAAGTCATTTAGCGTTGGGTATTTATTTAATGGTATAACAAATCGATTTATGTTTATAGTATTTCAATAAAGGACCTTTACATTTACAAAGAGGATGATTATAGATAAATTTCCATTAAAAATCGGTATGTATTTGAAAAATCAATGATATTTAGATAAGAATCTAACTAACCATCTTTGAAACTTATTGAAATAGTTTAAAGGTAAAGTATTTAGGATGAGACCAATTAATTTTATGGGAAATAAAATATCTTTTCTTATGTTTTTTTAAAAACGGGAATATATCTAAATTGCAATAGTACAAGAAAACTCTCAACTTATTTTATAAATAATATCTCTACGGTGAATTTATTTTTTGCTTGGTGTTCACAGTTCATATTGATTTTCAGACTTTAATATATTATTGGAAAAAAAAACTTCTTTATACGGTAGACTGATTGGCTTTTTAGTAGATATTTGATATGGGTTAGACAAGTTAAGCTCTTGTACAATATTGGATTCAAAAATGGATTGTGTCAAGTAAGCAATCGCGAGTTTCCAAAAAATAAATACTTATAACGTTACAATGTTTGCAACTGTCTGAACGTACTATGTGAATTTTTATTTAATAAAGATAGAAATAAGCATTTTCTTTGACTTAGATATTATATTTATCTAGTTTTCATAAAGCTCTCTCAAGCAAATGTCAATTCAATTTATCAGTATATTTATAGTCACGCTTTAAAGTCAAAATTATTGAAATATCTATAGTTTATTATAGTTTATAATTTCAATAAAATTATTTATGATTTTTTCTTGGCAATCGAAACACGATGCATTAAATATTGTGACACACAATAAAAATGGATTTTATATTATTTCAAACATTAGAGAACAGCTACAGAAGGACTTAAATAAAACAAAATTTAAAATATGTAAATTAAAGCCTATGAAGTCCTGGCCCGAGGCCCGGTATTTGGGGAGGTTATTTGTTTTTATTTATTTAAATCTGTAGAGCATTTTGGTAATTTATTGGTGACTCAATACTAATGTTAAGCCTCTGCAGATTCAGCTCAGCCAAATTCAATTATGCATATAACAATATTCTTAATATAACAATAGTGACGGTTTTGTAGATTCGTAAGCATATTTTACAAGAATTAGGTAAAAAATATTATTCACGTTGCTTTTAATCATCGTAATCGGATAGCAGGTAAGATGCTGCTTCTCAAAGATTTGATATAATAGAATATCATGGAAGGGGTCCTATTAAGATAGCAGTGGCTTTATGTTGTACTTGAAATCCACTCGACTTTGCAATCTTAATGAAAGATCGCTGTTATTCAAGATACAGTGTTTTATCAAAGAATCTTCAGTAATTATGCTATTACAGCTTGCTTCTTTGAAAGGAAGTGATCAGCGATATTATTTGTCAGCAGATTTTAACAACTTGTTTGTCGAAAGACGCACTTGAGATATTGGAAATTATTCAAAACGAAAAATTACCTGCTATAAAAATAATGTTTTTATATGGTAATATGGATTGTGCCTTACAATACATTAATTTTATTAGCTTAAAAATACAAATTAACGATATCAATTAACATGTAGAGTGTAATGTTAATTGATAGTCACGGGTGGGTGTTGGCTTTCTCTACTAAGGATCTGGAAAGTATTATGTGTCATATATATGCAAGCAATTACTTATAGTCTTATACTAGGCCTAACATTATGTAGGATTTCTTCGAGCAATATTAAAATTGAAATATTTTTCATTTAAATGTGTTTTCAGAGATACATTGGTTAGAGGCTAGTGCTATGTAGCTTTATATAAAAAATAGCCTATTGAGATTATTAATATAGGTATAATATATTAAGATTTTTTAGGCCTTCTAACTTGTTTTAAGCCGAAACCAGACCTTATTAAAAAGCATCTCTACGTTAATAAAAACACAATATTCCTTTGTACTTTATTCCACTTTATTTAATAGGTCAGGACCGATTTCGCTCATTGCAAGCATTGTCAATTAATAAGAAATATAATTTAACAATGCTATTTATACAAAAATTAAAAGGTGTAAACAACAATTGGCATTGAAAAGAAATTACCAATTACATTATAAATGATTCTAAAATAACACAAAATTAAAATGTTTAACACATCTAACATATAATTAAAAAGTCATCTTAAGTGGTCTAAATTTTGGCACTTTGTTACCTTCCCGTATTTATTGGTATAATTTTTATACATTGGAGTATCGGCGGGATTGAACATATGTTTTTTTGTATTGTAAAGTGAATACAGTTAATTGTAAAAATACGGTCTAGAATATTTGGATCCATATTTAAATTCCTCTCCGGCTTTTGTTTTGCATATTAAATATTAATAAAGTAGGCGGCTTATAATATACCTAAGTCAACGCAAAATAATTGGAAAAGAGCTATTTCTTTGGATGATAAATTATTTTTTTAGACTGTCTAAGAAAGGGAAAAGATTCCACACCTGTTGACAAATGTTTTTGGGTTTTCATTATTACTTTTTTAACAAGATTTACTATACCACAAGATTGTTTTTGTTTTTTCTAACTAAAATCTTAAAACTTTAAATCAGTTTTTTTTGTATTTCGAAAAGCAATCTTCAATTTTTATCTACATTATATTATTTTTTTACACCATACTTATTGGAAAATAATCTTCCGTGTAGAAAAAGAGTTGTGTGTATTCAAATAATATTTTTCAAAAAATGTTACAAATTTTGGTAGATAATTATATAATTTAAATAAAATAAAAATATTTTAAAATCATCGCTCTAAGCTGAAACGAAAACCGGAACCAAAAAATAAAAATGCATACATTAAAATTGCCAATTTCGTCAAAGCCGTTTGCTTATGGGGACAATTAAAAATTCTGTGTCGAGACAACCCAAGAATTATGCAATATTTGCTTGTCTCGATTACCCGGAGAAATTAAAAAGATAACGCGAGGCTCGGGACTTGAAATTTTCAATAATAGTCGTACATAATAATTAAATCATTAAAAACAAAAACAAAAATGAATGTGATCAAAATCACGTTTCAAAACAGCTAGTAAGCGTTAGGCTGATATTATAAGTATTAACATAATCCTAAAATTCAATATTATGACAGATGCGAAAACCTAGCTGTCAATGACTAATTGAAAATAATCTTGCGATGGGAAAATGGGTTTAATCTCGCAATAAAACAAGGCATAATGTGTTTGGTTAAGTGCTATAAAAACAAATCTTTATAAATCTGGTCATCTGTCATATTATTTCAAACAAAATAATTTGCACGGGTTTTCAACAAAAATATTGAACAGATATCGTTTATCATGAAGTTAACTTTTTATTACTCGTTTCGACCATCAATAACAGTTATTTGTCAACACTTTAATGGATAAAAATCAATCTAAATTTTGAAAACATTTTAAAATCTCACAGAAAAGAGTTGAAACCAATGAAATAGCTATACAAAGCCAATCTAGTGCAAGTAGTGAAACAAGGTCGGGCTGAAAAAGTACTTCGGAGAAATTTACGAAAAATAAAATATTTTAAATTCTTTAAGGCGTATGCTCAAATAGTCTTAATGATATCAATGTCTAATTATATAATATTATATGTAAGGAATCATTATTGGATTTTTTCCTGACTAACTTACTGAAATATTCTTTGTGGTTATTTTTGTTTTACCTTAATTGGTATTCATATTTGTTTTTAATCTTCATATTAAAAATATTTTCTCATTGTTAAATTTTCTTTTCAAAACGTCGAGCATGAACTTTAAAAATATTTTTGCTATGAAAACTCTTTGTTACTCAGTTTCCCAACGAGACTTTTTTTAAATAGTAAGTTATAGAAAAATATGACTATGGTAGGACTTACGGTTAGCTAATCACTTCATTTCATTTTTGGCTACTCTGGTGCTGCCTTGTGGCAAATTCTGTAATTGTGTAAATTTATGTAAATTCGTAAATTCATGACATATTCTGACCGTAAATTCCTGTTTCCGGCCAAAGATTCCTTAGTCAATGTTTACTGCGGCCTTATGTCGAATCAGAAATACTAATGCGTCTTTTAAAGAAGAATAAGTTCCCTACCCTTGGTATAGGCTATAGGGGGAGGAGGGATAAACATTGCAGAGATAAATAGAACAGAAATTTATAAATTGACTGAATAATTAATTTATGAAATTGTCTGTACGGGATTCGCTGCAACTGAAATCATCGACGTTAATCACTCCACGGATCTGAGATTTTGTATTTTTTATGTTTTCTAAGCTTTTTATAAGCAAAATATTATTTTCATAAAAAATACTGCTGTATACCACACAAAAAGTTCTCCCAAAAAATTTATCTCCCGCGTCTCGGGACATGAAAAAACGCAAGACTTTTGAATCCCTAGTGACGATAGTGCACATACACATATGTAGCTACATACAAAATCATGGAAATATTTTATACATTATTTACACATATGTAGATAGATGTACATGTTAATATAAATTACTATGTTTTCTGAAGTAATTTTAATATGATAGAATGTTACTTAGCGATGTCAGTTTTGTGAAAATAATTAAAGAATATAGTTTGGCTCACGATATTTTTTAATTATTAGCAAATGAGTTGGTTCTTCATAATGAAATAATCAAACACTCAATTTTTGTACAATTAATTGGAAGCCCTACAACAGAAACATATTTTTTTTAATCGCATTTATTATCATTTTTTTTATTAGTATATTAAGTTTCAATGCCTATGGTATTGCTATATAAGGATCAATCTTTTTAATAATGATATTGGCCTTATTCTAAAATTAAAAATATTTGATTGATGCCGTAGAAGATATAACAATAAACGGACTAGTGATTTAAATAATAACTTTTTGGGTGTCCACTGATAAATACTTGATGGAAAGGCATTATATTAAAAAATATATATTCGTTTCTACATAATGACTTACTTATGAAAAAATATGTTACAACATTACATTTTTTGAGTAACCTAAATAAGTTAATATTCGTTAACGATATTGTAAATTGATTGAGCCCGATTTTTCTTCCATCAATTCTTATAGAAATAAAAGTAAGTCAATCCAATAATAAAAACACATTATATTCAAATGAATTTTAAAAATACCTTTATTGAATGTGTGTATTGAAAAAAAAACCATTGATTCGCTAAATTCATTCCCAAGAATTTCGTGAAACGCTTTGCACGATTAAAATTTTATTACATGGCTTTTTCAATACGAGAAGAAATACCTCCGTTTCAAAACATAAAATGAATAAATTCAAAGGGATAGGAAATATCAAAAAATAATATTGCTGTTTCATGTCTGAAATTCATTTTCAAAACTTATTAAACAGTTATATTGTATGAAAGTGTACACTTTGTGTAATACGATAGATTCAAAAAAAATCATTTAGCTCAAGTAGTATTCATGTATTACAGAAAAATTAGATACCTACTTTAATTTTCTTATAGTAAAATAAAGTAATAATCGGAAGACTTACTTATAATAATTGGATGAAATTCAGTAGTAAAATTGACATGATAATTTTAAATTCAGTATGTTATTATTTGAATAAAGTATTCAACTAAAATTTTGTTTTTGGTTTTATATGAACTATTGATTTTAGTTTCGGGAGTTTTTTTTTACTTTGGGCACTCGAATAATGGTATAAATATAATCAAAACTGTAGTCTCTTTTTTATTATTATCGTCAGTTACGCTACTCAATTTAATGTGCAAGATCCTTAGCATCGTTTGAACAGAAAACTTAATCGTTAATGTGAAATCTCGAAAAAATACAAGAGAAGAAAGGAGAACCTCAAAAAGCGTTACTTACGATGATAGTTTGCAAATGTATAATAATTATTTATTCTTATCTAATCGAATTATTATAATTAGGCGTTACTCTCATATTGTGTTAAACTAATAATAGTCATATTTTTTTGACATTCAGCTAAAAATTAATTTGCTGGAGTTGTATGTTTTCTTTTCAATGTTAATGTGATAAATTGATCGACATATTTTATATGAACAATGCAATTATCATTTAAACAGCAATATACAACAAGTATATTAACTGTACAATATAATTATAGTGTGTAAGTGTGTAAAGAGAATTATGTCATGACTATTATTAGTATCATCCGTTTATCAACATTTTTCCCCGTACGGTATTCGCCATTTTCAATGTAGAAGCTATATTTTATAACGCCAAAGAAATTGGTCTGTAAGCGTTGTCACGCGATCGCCCTATAATACTGGTAATAATATTAAATGACAGTTATTAAAGAGGACAGAATATCTCGCGCAGAATTTGCTGGGAATACGAAGCCTCGCATATTTCTTTGCGGCGCGACGCTAGCGACGACGCAGTTATTTGTATTTCAAACAGTTCACGTAGCGAGCTCTTTTCCGTTGTATTACGACAAGAAATCTTCCTTTACGTTGTCACGTATACGTGACCCTATTCCGAGGGCGGCCGACACTCTTCACACATGACGAAGATACGAACAACTCAAACGTAAATAAATCAATGAGAATCCTTCGCTACCGCCATGATTCCGTCTATCTTTGACTTCTTTTCATGCGAAGTAAAGTAAATTATAACTCGATCAATGTATCCATGAAGGGTATCATGTAAAAATGTTTTCCTTAAATACAAGAGAATTGATTTTACTGAACGTTTTTCGACAGTAAATACCACATAAAAGTATCTTCATTATTGAGGGACTTACAAGTAAATACGATATGTAAAAAAATGCTGTTTTAAAAGTAGTCTTATCACGGTTTACAAATACTGAAGACTGATTCTTCCGAAATTCTCGGTAAATATGTTGATATTAAAGAGGGAAAAAAATCATTTATAATGTAATTTGAATTGTAAAATATTGTGAGTGGTTATTGGTGAAATATATTATAATATAAAAGTATAAATTTAATAAAGAAATCGGTGCATGTCAGGAATCGTCATCGACATGTAAATATGTTATTTAACTTTTCTATTTCGATAATAAAAAACGTTCTAAAAATATTATTAGAGCATATTAGGTATGATTATTATTTTTGAGACTACTCAAGTTAATAAAATAGTGAATGAAAAATATTTACTTTTAAGTTTCTCAAAATATGAATTTTATAAATTGACGAAACAATTACAATTGAAATTTATAAACCAGTATTTTTAACTGACAACAGTAATTTACTTTTTTAAAGTCACGTCCGCTATATGGACTTGGAATAAAATACTTAAACGGCTGAATTTTACGTTCGCATTATTTTTACATCAAATATACTTAAATAAAAAATGGGAATGTCAGCTTCCATTTTTCTTAATTTACAAGTTGTATTAGCAAATCCCTTATGTATTTTCTATTTTTATTTTATTCAGTTTAAAAGCTTTATTATTAGTTTCCTTGCAAAGTTTTTCAAATATAAGACTTAATATTGTGTAAGTAGCTATTTAACAATTTGAATTGAGTTTTCTTCTTCCTGAAAAAGCATAATACTGTGTAAAATCCGATAATTATTTTTTGGTTTGATTTAATAGAAAAATATTAAATTCCTCTTCTTGAAATTGATTGGTTTCTGCCGCACAACGAGTATGTACGTCGGGTAAAGCATTATTACAAAATTAATTAAACAAACACTCAATATTTTTGAAAATGGAGTATGTTGTCATTAGTTCTTCAATTTACTGTAAAAATACGCAGTGCGGAATTGAATTTGATTAATTACAAATACCAAAATATAGGCCAGATCACTTATAAAATTTGCGAATTGAAAACAATGAATTTTAATTAGGCGCCAAAATACTGAATATTTTAATCATAAACTCTCGTTATGTAACATTAACAGTAAAAATGAAAACATTTTTTGGAGACAAACTCCGATGTTGACGCTTAAATATTCATTTTTATATAAATGATATTATTTCGACATTGTTACCATATACGACCGAAATTTTACTACATATAGTATATTTATTTTAAATACAGCACAATTTAATAATGTGCACATGTCGCACTAACTTAGCTAATATTTTTTTAAATGTTATCAAAATAGGCTAAAGCTTTGCTCACCAATCAAAAGTTCCCCGACCGATTAACGATTTTAACAAATAATACACTTTTTATTTCTTGGCATCTTTAATCTTTGCTTTACATTATTTTTAAACATAGAAATCAATTTATTACTACTTTTGTTTGAATAAACCTTAGCGATTTGAAATTTTAAATATATCTAGTGAATTTTCAAAAAGAATAATATAGTTTTCATAATCAGAACAGTTATTTTAAAGTATTTTTCATCTGAGAAAAAAAAATCTAAATGTTTAATAATTATCCATGAGATGTTACCTAAATATTTGTTTCTATGTCTGGATTAATTATAGGTTGGACATGCACCCGAGTTGCGAAATTACAAAATGAATTTTAATTTATATATATATTTAAAGTTGTGTCTAATTCTATGATGTCATAGATGAAACATTTTTGTTTTACATCAGGGGTGTCCAACTGAAATCATTTGGTGGCCGATCTAATAAAACGTTGCGTGACTTTGATGGCCCACACCTTTGCGACAGAGTCACCGACTGTACTAACTCGTGTAAAAATACATTTTTTTTTCTAATGGCTATTCATGCGTATGCTCGTATAATATTTAACGAGTTTCTGCATTTTCAAATTTTTGTCATTTGATTAAATTTCAGCCGTCACACTCTAATTCTGCCAATTAGAGAGAGGACTGCACTAAAGTCGCCGTATTGCTCAGTCAGCTAGAATTGTCCCACACAACACTTACATTAATTACTACACGAGAATGTCTGGCGCCAGCATACAACTGCTCACGAAATAATTTGTCATTTACAAATTTTTCTGAAAAAAATAACTTCTCATACATTTTTTATTAATGTTCCATTTAAATGTTTGAAAGTCGATAAGATCCCATTAAATGTTATTCATTGAAATATAAACCGTTTCGCTTAATAAATTGGTATTTCGGTGGACCTACATTATGTTAAGCTATAGTCCTAAATTATAATGAAAGTTATGCCTAAAAAAACTATCAAACATATTACAACATAATTATTTTGTAACGAAATTATTTGATATTTTGTCGAATCATTTATTTTATATATTTGACAAAACATAGTCTTTTTCACTATACGAGATCTTTCAGTCGAGCAAATTTATTTTTAGCAAGAATTCTAACAAATTAAAGAGTTTATTTTGCTCTCTCCGATATCTTATTTTGTATCATCGTACTTCAAAGCGTCTGTATGAAATATTATTTTTATTGTGGATTAAAGTTTTCAGCAACATTTTATAAAGCGTTGTAAGGGTCAACTTAATTCTTTTTTTAAGCTGCTGAAATCTTTCCAAGCTTTCGCAGAGTCAATTTAAACTTCATCTCTAAAATAGCGTTAAAAAACCTCTCCTCAGACAGAAGACGTGACTCGCTACGTTTCTCGTTCCGTCATATAACTTTATTTAGCCGGCAAGTGTATGTTATGCGCGTCTGGAAATCGCTCACAATAAAAATATGGGGCGTTACTAAAGATTTCCCAAAGTTGGAGTAATATGGGTTTCTGTGCACGATGCCAGCGGTAAATCGAAGAGACTTATGAAACTTGGCCACAAAAGAATTTCTAGGGAATTTTTTTCCCTTCATGGGTTTTTGTACGTCGGTCACGTCGCCTGTGTAATCACATTGTGCGGGTACGATTTGACTCCTCTCGATCTGCTCGCCAAACACTCTCGACTTTCATTAAAATACGTGTAAGTGAAATTTATCTTACACAGTTAAGCTATATACGAAACAAAACAAAATGGCTAAATATTTTAAGAACTGGCTTTCATTTTTTAAACGAAAAATAAACATTTACAATAATGCTTCCGGTATATTTTTTTGCTACCGAAACTAACTAATAATTAAAACGGATAAATATATAGAACCTTTTATTTTTCTCCACAACATCAATTGTGATTACTCCATAATAAATATTATTTTTGTATAAAACATGTATTCGTTATCGTACCAGTAATTAAGTTTTCTTTTTTTTTTCCTTCGCCGGAAATTTAACAAGGATTGTATTATGAAAGTAAAGCTCGGAGATACCTACTTCTTTTTAATATAATTAATGAAATTATCCTTGTGCTTTATTTTATTTATTAAATGAAAAAATATACTTTATACTCTAAAGAAAAATTTCTAAAACTCTTGAATAGCCAATACCGTTTATAAATTTAATAAAAAAATACCTATCGTTTGATTTTTCACTATTATTCTTTATAATTTAAATCGATACAATTGTGTCCTTTATCATAATTTCAAAGGCACTTAAGTGCGCATATGAACTCAAACTATCAGTTTGTCAAAACGTGGGTCGTTAGACCTCCTACCGAGATTCTAGCGAGAACCCTCAGTCAATATGTTAAGTAATTCATAATAAATGAAGTAAATTGTTTAAAAACGTTACATTGTACATTCATGAGATTTGGTATTGCCAATCTAGTATTTTTTCAAACAATATATCGTTGTACGAATCAATAAAGCATATAAAATCTGTAAATTTTAAAATATATGGAGTGTATATTGCTTATATCCTATTGCAGTGGTTCGAAAAACCTGAAATAACTGCTTTCATTTGCGTTTTCGCACGACTCAGAATTTGAAAAAAGATTCATCGTTATTTCTAGATTATTTTAAAAATGAATCAAAATATTCTCAGAGATATGAAACGGACTTTCGTTTATTTATTTTATACACTGACAATATGCCAAATGCTATAGCACACTAGTAGTATTGCCGCCTCTGTGGTCGAGTGGTCAACGTCGTTGGCTACCTAGTCGAATCCCAGTACGGGCAGTTTTATCAATTGATTTTTCAATCGATTTATTAATTTCTGTTCAAAGGCATGGATGTATGCGATGTCTTGAATTCCCCCCTCCCACCCATCCTATCCTATGAACGGAGCGTATCGAGAGCGATTATCTGACCACTAGTCCTGTCCTAGCTCTTTCTTTCTATTCCTACTCTCTTTGGAAAAAAAACAAAGGTTGAGCAACTGAGTAACAAGCAGTTCTCGTAGAAACACTTCTGTTGAGATAAACTCCATTAGAAGTCCATATGCTCCACATTGGGAGCGGACATGGTAAAAATAAAATAGTATCATATTTAAGGAAAATGTAAAAAATAAATGTTAATTAAAAATAAATTATAATTTTAGTTGTACAGTAATATTTTAGGGTCTCCATTCATGATCATTCCGAAATTCAAAACCATCGGGTAATAAAACGATTAAATGTGACTTTAATCGTTTGGGTGATGGTAGGATTTTTCTTGCGCATTGACGAGAGAAACCCATCATTCCAACGCGTAACCAAATAAAAACACTCTTAATAAGTAAACTGCCGTAGTCTGCATTTTGGCTAATTTTAGTTATGAATGAAGCTTATACAATTTCATGTTTTCCATCGTCGGAGAAAACTGCGGTTTTATTTGAAATATATTTCACGAGACATCCAAAATTTCATTATAGTTTCAAATACAATGACTAGAAATTGCAAATATAGCACTCCAGTAACAACAATATCCGGAATAAGTACAAACGTGTTCCATTGATTGTTTCAAAATGTCATGATTATTATTTCCAATTGCAAACAAACAGCAATGATGACCTCGGAAATACAAATTATATTAAATTCGCAGAAATCTTTGGAAAAATACATTCTTGCTACTAAATCCTCTTGAAATTCATGCATTTGAGCTCCCGCTTCATTTGAAATCGATATTGATATACATAATTAAACATTATATTAAAGATTTCTGTTTATATGACATTATTTAATACAAATTTAAGTCAAATGTGAAACTACTCTGATCGATGAGGTATATAATTAGCTGACTTCTCGATTTTATTTGATTTTCCATTATGATTAAGCATATGTAATCAGCTCGAAGGAATGTTTTGTTCCTTGAAAAAATAATAAATTTTACATACGACAACTCACCTAAATAATAGCGAAAATCGCCAATGTCAACACACTTCAGCAGTCATAAATATGCTATTTTACGTTTTGTTTGGCGCCATTTACATGACTTATTGTTTTTACCTTCCAGGGGTGTACTTAAATAAAATTGGTTATATTAAATATTATGAATATATTATGTGTCGAGTCAAATTTGTTTTAATATTTTTTTAGACAAAAAAATCGATTTATTTTAAGATTATTTATTCTAGCTTGTAGTGTAAGTCCACTGCATTTTTTATAGTAAAGTAGCACATAAGACATTATTATTGGTTTATATTATGTATGGCTCATACATAATATAAACTCATACAGTATGAGTATAATAAATACCCTAAAAAATAATGAATCACTCTTTTGTTCTTATTCTAAACTTAATCAAAACAGGTTTCAAGATTTCACCGCGAGCATCTTCAACTGTCACAAGTCGAAAATGCTCGTGATGACTTGAACAAGTCCTGATAAAAATAAATTAATTGTGAAATAAGCACAAAATAGTGTTCTGTTATTTTTCAATATAATGCATTTATTTTTCGGTTTACATATGAAAAGGTCATTAAAATTATATTGCACCTGAGGCCCCTCAATTGCTTCATTCGCCACTGGATACATGCATACAAAATGGCGTTTGCATTATAGACTGCATTCTGTAAATACGCTATTTTTGGCGACAATAATTTATTACCATTGGTGTATGAACTAAGTTTCAAAAATATGTAGGTATATTTGTAATGTCAAAATGATAATTACGAAGTCATTATAGTACGTAGAAATGAAAATATTTTCTGTTGAAATAAAGCTTGAACATAAAAATGTATTTCCTATCAAACTGATATCATATGATTACTAATCACGATTTTTTTAAATTATGTCCGCTCCCAATGTAGAGCATATGGACTCTTTATTTAGTTAATCTCACCTGAAGAGTTTCTTCGAGAACTGTTTGTTGTTCAGTTGCTCGACCACTTTTTTTTTTCCAAATATAGTAGGGATAGAAAGATAGGCCTATGGTAGGATTAGTGGATAGCTAATCGCTCTCGATACGCCCCGTTTTTTATAATAGTATGAGTGGTAGGAGGAATACGTTCATGCTTTCGTACAGAAATCCATAAGCTGATTGAAAGATCAATCAATAACCCGTGACATCCTTATTCTAAGCCAACGATGTTGACTACTCGACCACGTAGGGTATTATCAGGATCATTATTGGTGTATAATAGTTTTGAACAATAATTTATTGAGTTTCATTTACACTTTATTCAAAAAGCTCTCGTTCATTATTAGTATTGATTTAAATTAACGGAAAGCATTACAACTTTCCGAAAGAAGCATTCGTACTAGTTGGAAATATTGACAGCTGATTAGAGGAGGATAAGAAACTTTGCTATTATTAGAACATCACCCTTAAATATAAAGTTAAATTTCTTGTTAATCGCCATTACACAATGATGTATATTATGACGATAATATACAGCATCGAAATTCAGATCACATTACATGCCATAAAAATGATAACTCGATGAAAATGATTCTCGACAACCAGCCATTATTAACATATATCTGACACTGGAAAAAAACAATGTATTATCCCTGAAGGCTGTTGGTGATACACTGGTCCAATTATCGAGAAGTTTCGGTTAAAACAATTAGAAAAAAACAAAAAGATTTCCACTGGGGTACAATAATGCGCGTTAGGTAGGGTTGTCAAATCTCTTGCAAGTCAAACCGGGACATTTGTTCGATTTGCCAATCAGCGTGACTCGTTTTTTTTTTTAGCTCTTCCTAGGCTTTCGAATCCAATATCCCAAGATTTACTGACTTTCCCAAATAGTCAGCGTGGCTCATAAATTGGGACAAGAGACTTAAAACTGGTGAACGTCCCGATTAATCGGGATGTCTGACAACCCTAGCGTTAGGTGACGTCTGTTCTAGCGTATCCAATCCCGAAGCCTTTTTCCAATCCCGGGATTTCGGGATTGATTTATTTTGAATCCCGGTGAGATTTTCTCACCGAGGAATTTGAAATCCTCAATTTGCTATACTTTTTCCCGGAATCTCACAGAAACACGTTTTTTTTTTTTTTTTAGCTCACCGAGGAATTTGAAATCTCCGATTTGGTATACTTTTTCCCAGAATCTCACGAAAACTCGTTTTTTTTTTTTAGCTCACCGAGGAATTTGAAATCCCCGATTTGCCAATTTCGTGTAAATTTCGAGAATTTGCTCAAAATTTCTCAATCCCGAAATCCCGGGATCGCAGCCATCTCAATCCCGGAATTTCGGGATCAGATAATTGAACGGGATCCCGGGATTGGATGCCCTAGTCTGTTCGTTATACCTTCTGTTGTTTTCATAAGAAATATTATTTGTATGTACTAATTTCACATTATTTTAATAAAGATTGTGACCGGCTTCGTTACACAATATAAAATTAAGTATTTTTTTAAGATTAACTTACTGTTGAACCTTCAATTATTTACTCACAGAATGATTGTATCTTTTTGCATTATGCAAATATTTATTAATATATACGTCCAATTCTGATGGAATAGATTTACTAGAACTTGATTATAGAGTACTAGAATTGTATATTAAATATTGTTTTATAATATACTTGCAATTCAAACTACATATTATTTAATTTTAAAAAGTATATACATATACCTACATTTGGACGTGGTGAACTTCCGAACTGTTCGAAATCCTGTCATTCTGCAAAACATTTTGATTTGTTTTGTTTTCTTTGTAATTTTACCATTTCATATTGTGTTTGTGACATCATTTAGTTAAAAAGGGGCAATTTAGAGGTAAGTTATTATCGTTTAACTTCTTCGAATATCCAAATTTCGGCGACCAACGAACATTATTCACTCGATTTTGACTTTAATGGTCTTGATTTATAGCATGAGCTGAACTTTTAATGGGAAAATATCATTTTTCGGGCTCGTCAGTGTTCACCATTAAATAAGTGTTTTTTTATTGTTTCGTTGAATAATATTTAGGTCCCTGGTTGTGAAATCGAACAAATTCGGGCTTCCCCACATCTAATAGTTCCAATACTATGTAAGTATATTGTATACAAATACATTCGGTCTTGCAATTGAATGGTCAATGTCCTTGCCAATATAATAATAACTTGGGGTACTCAACGTTGTATCCAACACTACCCGCTACGGTTTCAAACTCTTCTCACATGGTGTATTACGGAGTTATTCGTGGTCCAGTTTTGTCTAGATTAAAATAAATTGTATTTACTTAATTTCAAAAACACCTCTATAGAGCTAATATATTATAAGATTAATGTTTAAAAGAACATCAGAAGAGAAAAAAATAAAATTATCAAGATAAAAATAAAATGTTTTCAACGTTTAAAATGATTATTACAACTATTATTTATGAGAAAGAAATACTATAGATTCTTCGATAGATTATCTATGAAAATAAATCATGCTTTTGTAGCGCATAACTGGTTTGTGAAGATGTATCAAAATAACATCTGCTTAATAAAACATTGTAAATTCAGACAAAATAATGTTGGCTATATATTTGGGAAAATATTCTTCTTTTTTGGACCATGAAAAAAATTCTAAAATTAAAAATGTTGTTTAGGTAGAGAATAATCGATGAAATGAATAAATTAATAGTAAGGCGCTTAAGATTAAGAGCACATGAGCGGGTAATTTAGTAGTATGAGAAACGATATTATCACCTGAAACGTTTTCAAATTTCTATTTTTTCAGACGTCAGAATGTTTGTTAAAAATACGATGCACTATTTTTTGCATTTACACAATCTGAAACCTTTTTCTTGTACCGCACTCTTGTTTGTTGTATTGCCGATTATGAGAACATATCTGATAGATTACATATTCGACAGAAATGGGATACCACAAATGATTGTGACTATTATTAAATTCTTGAATGAGAATATGAGCTGTGTGGGAATCGGTAACCAACTGACGAACGGTTAAGGGTCACAACTCACAACCAGAGTGAGACAATTTTGTGTTTTTGTTTGTGATTAGCAATCAGTCTTCGCTGTTGTTTGACAGGCTGTATTTTAACCTAGACCGAGTAGGTAAAGAAATCGAAGTCTTGAAATAAATCATTTTCTTTGCCAGATTCCGCAATAGTTCATGTTTCCTCTATATTGCTTACAAGAAAAACGTGTGCTGTGCTAATGCGTTAAACGTTACTTAAATTCATTCCTTTGCTTAATCTCGGATCATATCTTTGACTTTTCTACATGCAACTTCAACGTAATAAGGGGAAAAATGCAGTTCAACTACGTAAATGTCAACTCAATCAATCAATCAAGTAACTTCAATGCTTACTATATTAAAAGCCTTTCTCGATCTCAAGTCCTGAAAATACAAACCAATTGTGACTTTGTTAAAGAAACAACCTCAGTATTCTTATTTCCACGTATACCTGTTTCACTCTGGGTTGGAGCTTATCTCGCGCTTTTTTAAGAGAACGATAACGAGGAAGTTTCACGCAATGCACCATTAATAATATTGACTTTGCTTGAAATTTTGTACGTTTCTAGTGATGTTTATTAGATAAAAAGTAAAGCAGAATATACTTCTAGGAATTATGTCCTACACTTTATATCATAAAGATAAAATCAAACATGATAGCACGCTGAACAATTACATGTCACCTGGGAATGAGATTTCTCGAACTTCTTAGACCATTAATCTTTGCAAAGTAGGGGTCTGAGATATCATCAAAGTTCTCGCCGTTTTTATTTTCTTTCGACTCTCGCCATTTATCATGGCGACGAATTGCAGACACATCTGTCGACTCGCAAACGAACCATAGCGCACATTTTTTTTATTCGGAAACGGATGTAGCAAAGACTTCTAATGAGGTGGAAATTCAAAAAGAGACAAGATGTTAAAGGAAGACGTCTCCGTTTTTGAGCGATGCGAGAGAAAAAAATAAAACTTTGTCGCGCGGATTTCCGGCTGAGATGCCTCTACGCCAGAATGTGTTCGCGCGCTACGTTAACTTTCACACGTTATTTGTCAATAGATGAAATGTTTTAAATTGAATTGAACGAGACAAATAGAAAATGGTTTTTTAGGCTTATTATCGTGGACTCAGTTTGATGTTTAAATGTATTATTTTATTGATTGATATACTTCCAAACGTATTCACCTTTTAACCTTGAACTCCTTAGTAATCCATAAAGATTAACTTTTGGTTAATACAACAGTTGATAATATATAAAAACAAATCATTAAAAAACAAAAAAAAAAAAAAATCTTTTAATTATTGTCTAATTCAAATTTATTGAATGAGAAAATTATGTTTGCTTCCTCGCCGATTCATTAATCTACGTTAACAATTAATTGTATATTTTTTATTCTTTTGTGTGTAAGAATTGGTATGGAATATTAAATTCTTTTCAGAATCCTCATGGCTGTTGGATTTGAAAAAGTATACTGTTTCAATGATTTATCCGGAAGCAGTTTAATTATCGTATATTGCTATCAATTTATATATATTTTTTTAGTATCAATTAACTTTTAGTTGATTGCCATTAATCGTAATGTTATAAATTACATTGTAAAAAAACAGAATTAAAAATTCTTTCAAATTTATTGCTAATGGCCACTCACTCTAACATGATTTTTCTTGGATGCGATTGCATATTAGTATCATTCAGGGCCGGCGCCACCATACAGGCGAAACACGCAACTGCCTAGGCCGCAAACCATAAGAAGGGGCACATACGAAGGAGTGAAATATTTTTTTATTCATTAATAATATTAAATATCTATGCAGTGAGCTTCAAGCAGTAGCTCGAAAATTTAAAAAAATCTTTGCCATCACAAAAAGTACAACAAAATATTGAGCAAAAAAAGTGGTAAAAAAAGGAGAAAAGCATGAAAATTTTATTCAGTCGGAATAATTCGTTAATAAGCCAGAAAATTAGATCTCTTATTTCATTTCTGATCATAAAATACAATAGAGTATTATTTTGGCGGATATATTCTTTTTATAATTTAAGTAAGGCAGAATGATATTCAAGTGATACGCGTACTAATGGCAAGGGAAGATTTTAAGTGGTCTTTGTTTCGCAATAATACTTGATTATTCTATTTCCCTGGATTAGATAAATAGATTCAACGAAAGAAGATGCTAAAAGTAGCTGAGAAGAAGTAATCAGGCAACTTGCCAGTGATACGTATCAGCGTACAACAGCTTACCTTAGATGAAACATGAAATGACATAGCCGGATATATATCTGGACTAATAAATATGAATTTACATATCTTGTAGATTTTTATTTATTCTTTTATAGCTTACAACTAGTCTCTCATTGCAATTTAAAGTTTCGTCAAACGACCAGGTTCAAGAAAAACAAGAAACAAACGTTTTTTTATTTTATTCCGCCAAATTTTGGAAAGAATAAAGTATCTTGTCCGGATTTTTTTCAAAATTCTTCAAGTAAATTAAAAATACGCTGCAATCCATAACAGAATCGATTAATTTTCATTTTTCATAAATTGTACTAGAAAATTGTAATCAGTATAGAGGCACTTTTTCAAAATACGCAATTTCTGCAGTAACATTTTGGTTTTTAAAAAAGTGTGTGTTGCACAATCAAACCAAATGCTTCAATATTATCTATATATAATAATATAATAGCTCGGTAATAGTTCTAGCAACATCTTTTCCTTGGAAATATCAAATATGCTAAGAATGTGAAATTTAGACTGATATTATTGTAAAATAACATATTCATTGAATGCCATTTATTTTCTTATTACAAATACAATTAGATATTATTATAGTCGATTTGAAATCGTTCTCAAAAAGATTTAATTTTTCTTTCAATATTTTCTCCAAATTTTAAGTATGTATCTCTTGAAAAATTCTTATTTTTTAGGTGTTATTATTAAAACAGATTCAAGAGAAACGGTCATCATATTCCTCCAGAAATTGAATTCATCCGGTTGAAGAAGCGCGCTCTTATTTTACAGTATTATATTACATAAATTAATAAAATGATTAGGGCATCCAATCCCGGACCTTTATTGTAGTCCGGGGGTTTTGGGATTTACATTTTTTTTCAATTCCGGGATCCCGGAAACGATCACCTTTAAATCGTGGATAAAAAATCGTGCTGGTCGTCGATTTTCAAATGGGAATTTACAGATCAAAAAAAATTGTCACTAGCCGATTTCAATAACCAAGGAGTGCGAAATTTTGAATATGAAAAAATGTTGGACCTTTTCTTTTTAGTTCTTCCGGGGATTTCTAAAGAGATTATCACTGCCCAATTTCAATTTTCAGATTTCCTAAAATGGAACCATTTTTTCAAAAGGTCTCACGCGGATTCGTAAAGTCATCGAGAATATTGCACTTGGTTGGATCACAAAATCGAACGGGATCCCGTGACTGGACGCCATAATCGTGATACATTCCTCAACAACTGCATTTTTAATATGAAAAGGGCATTTTTTTATCACAACACAATTACTTATTACTCATTTTTTAATTATAAACACTATTAACAAATCTTTAGACGCGTGAAGTATGCGATTGCCGCACTGCAAAAATGGATTATAAAATATTATCATGGTTGAAGAAGGATTAAATATTTTGTAATGACAACGTCGTATTGTTTTACAATTTTTATCATGAATATCTGAGATATATTGTACAAGCAGGGCCGGCGCTAAACATTTAGCCGCCCCAGGCAAGATTCTATGTTTCCGCCTCAGTTACAGCAAGCCGTCGAGGTAGGTCGAAGAGTTATCTTCGTTAGCTTCAGTTACAAATTCACGAGTTCGAATCCCAGTACGAACAGTTTTTATAAAACTAATTTATGGATATCTGTCTAATGTTATGCATGTATGTGATGTCTTTAGGACAGTGCCGACACTGTGTTTAGGAGAGCGGTATGTCGGTCCGGTCTTCTCTTTTATAAATCGATTAGATATGCAGAGTTCTCGAATCCGTGAGACTTCCTCTTCGCCTTCTTCAATGTCTCGGACGACCGGTATGATTGCAAACAGTAGTCCGGGGTCACAAATATATGTTTTTCATAACGAATTCCCAAAAGTCCAGGTGCACATAATATACAATGTGTGTTTCCTCGAGCGCTACTTCATACGCAAAAATAATGCGTTCCCGTGAACATGATGTTTTTCTTTTCCATCTTAGTGGCTTTCAATAAAAAATAAAATAATCATAGCCTTTAAGCAATCAACAAAGGTTTCATTCAATTGAATCGTGTGGTTACACAGTTATAGAACTTATAGAAACCTATTAAGAAAAAATGCGATCCGTCAAAAATAAGCCGGGCACAACAGAAAGTTTCATCTGATTTGGGCCGGTCGGAAGAGTTAAAAGCCATACAGTTATTGCAGTAGTATTTTTTTGTGGCCGCTGATTTCATTGACGAAAATGAAAGGAAAATAATATAATCAATTAAAAAAATATTACACACATCTTATTTTTCGTTTATTAGAATATTCACTTTTGACGAATTACAAAATAACTTATTTCACAGACCATTTTTATAAGATTTACTTACCGACGTAACATAAAAAACTGTTTTATTCAAAGCCTCATTTTTTTATTTTAAAAAATACCCAAATAACATTGATGCACAAAATCATGTTCGCTGTTTCGTAAGCCATTTCTTTAAAAGTCTGAAATTAACACTACAATAATGTTATTAGTTTTGCAAGAATTTGACATTGTATACATAAATAGGTACCTTTGTGTATTTATTAAATTAAGCACATTCCTGTAAATTTTGTATGAAAGTCACAAAAAAATAAAAAAAACAAATTAATTCGGTCAATTTTATAGCAGGCTTGTAAGATGATAACATGGACAATTGTGAACAACAACATGTTCCATATAAGTTTCACTCATGACAAACCGAAAAAAAAATGTTTTTTAGTTTGGGTATTTTAAAAATTATGACATGTGTGGTAAAGTGCGATTATAAACATTCTGGGTGGAAAGGATGCAGGTAAGTGCCGGCGACACAGCCTCTCGAACTCCTACCGAGCTTCATGCATCGTCCCACCACTCGCTTCATCACCTTCACCAAAAAAATCAAAATTAGAACATTGTATTTTATTTAATTATATGGTACCCCAATAATAATAGTAAGTACATATGTACAGTAAAATCCTGATATAGCGGACATCATTACAATGGAATTCCAACAGGTTTGCGGCAAAACAGTAAATGTATTCGAGCTTCAATTCAAGAGTTGCGAACACTTTGTTTTTACACACAGCTGACACTAGGGTATCCAATCCCGGAGCCTTTTTCCAATCCCGGGATTTCGGGATTGATTAATTTTGAATCCCGGGATCCCGGGATTGAGATTTTCTCACCGAGGAATTTGAAATCCTCAATTCGCTATACTTTTTCCTTGGATTCTCACAGAACCTCGTTTTTTTTTAGCTCACCGAGGAATTCTTGAATTTGCCAATTTCGTGTAAATTTTCGGGGTTTCCTCAAAATTTCTCAATCCCGAAATCCCGGGATCGCGGCCATCTCAATCCCGGGATTTCGGGATCAGAAAATTGAACGGGATCCCGGGATTGGATGCCCTAGCTGACACACATCACACTGACGTTTCGATTGAACACTTTTTTCAAATCGCACAAAAAAAAGAATTTATTCGTGAAAACTTCACTGGCCTTGTATAGCAAATGATTAAGTACCTTTTGCCATAGGCGCCAAAGTGCCTCGCTACGGTCCTGCGTTTAAGTCAAGTATTTTTTCAAAAATAAATAAAAAGCGCATTCGGAAAATCTATACTATCGTATAACGGACGTTTGGTTAAAACAGATACAGCCTTACCCGGATTGGTTCGTTATCTTTTAGATTTACTGTATTATTTTTTAAGAATAACGGTAGAAGAAGGATAAGATTTTGGGGTATTTACATGTAATGTTTTGAATCCCAAAAATTAAGCTATCTTACGTTTTCAGTCCAGAAAATTTCGTGCTAAAAAAAACAGGTGGCATCTTATGATTTCAATCCCTAATATAAAAACAATGAGGGGGCAGTATTTTCTATTAATTCGGGACGTATAGTAAAACGTCTAGTGGTTTAATGAATTAAGCTTGACAGTAGACATAGTTTATTTTTAGCATTGTTTTTTACTGGCTTGATAGAGTTTCGTCAATTGATGATATCTGGAAATGTTCAAATATTACCCATCGTTCTCTCGGTGACACTTTCGATTCCCATTGACCGACTTTGATTTGACATTATATTTTGGGGCAAAATTACGGGACGGGGAATCATTTAATATTTTAATAAGATTTTGATTCTTATGTATCGACTATCGATTATGGTTGACAAAGTCTGCTCTAATTTGTTAATGCGACTCATACAAATATCATTTTATACACCAGTCCAAGACGGGAACAAGTTCAAAAATAAACTTTTTGAGTTATTAACATCATTGGATTCGACATGTCAAGATCTACATTTTTTTCATAAATCAAGTAACTACTCGTTATTAAAATTGTAGCAAAGATATCGCAGAAGTTCCTTTGTGTAATTTTGACTTTTCAATACATTTCATACGTTCTAAAAAAGCAATATGTATATTGTACATATCGATACATCAGTTCAAGGCGGGAACAGGTCACCAAAAAATTACTTAGGTATCCAAAATTAAGCCCGTAATATATGTAGATATAGAACAGTCGAATAAAACAGTCTTACAACTTATCCATTAATATTTGTGATAATATAGTAAACGTAGCACGAACATAATAATAAGAAGATGGTTATCATTCCCGGTATCATCAATTAGGACGATTGTTCACGTTATTATTTTATTTAAAAAGTACCCTAAAGTACCTTAAATCACGAAAAGACGTATGAACACCTTATAAATATGTATAATATAAAATATTATTTTAGAAAGTAAGTAAATGACTCAGATTTAGGTCGATTGAGACATGATAGATTTATAATAATAATAATTTCACGGTACGTACAATATAAAATTCATCGTCTTAAAATTAAGACACCGCTGATTTGATTTTTAAGTATTGACAATCGAGAACTCACTTGAAATTCGACATGACAAGGAATAGAAGCTACAGAGTCTTCGGCGGGGATCGCCTCGATGGAGTTTCCTCTGCCGGCTCCTTCTTCTTCGACCATTATCTCCGTCATATGACCCCTGCTCAGATGCGCCAAGAGGAGGACCGACGTCCACGCGAGCAGTGCTGCGGTCATATTGTTCAGCGGCGAACGATCGTCTTGTACTGAATTCGACTGATCCACGTCTTTTATAGTTACTTTGAAAATCAATCGGCGCAGGATAACTGAATCCGCACCATACCAACCAACAAAAAACATTTACGCACACAGGCGTGCAAATGAAATCTTTCTGGATTTACCCGTGGCCCCCCAAAACTGTACTGACTCCTCTAAAAAAAATTTTTTCTTCATCTGGCCCCCGGTTGAGAAACAGTGCTCTAAATGATTACTCTCAAAATCAAATTCTTATATTACAAGTAATTCATGAATTACCTACTTCTTGAACATTTGACGGCTCCTTTTATTAATTCACGTCAATGACGGATAGCGGTATCTAGTATGACGTTCCATGGGCGATACCCAACATTGTAGGAAAATATTTTTAAAAAATCGTCTATTATAATACGAATAGTACAAATTATTTTATTTTTTTAAATTAAATAGCGGTCGCAATCTTAACTGAATCGAAAATAGATATTCTATTTTGTTTGCACTGCACTGGACAGAGCTTGTATTATAGAGGTTTCTTTTCCCATCATTTTCATTTGAGACGTCAAGAAATCTTACAAGATTCGAGTATTTTTATTAAACACATCATTCGCCTAATAATGTGATAGAAATCCTCGAGTCACATATCATTATCTATGGCCGCGTATAAATTATACTAGTACATAGGTACTATAACTTTGGTATCATTTATTTTTGATAAATTTATAATTTATTAAAAAATGGATTTTTATTTTCTTATTACCTTTCCATCCTGCAACCGCAAATTTCCTGAACTCCCACCTCCTCAATCAAGACATTGATGACTTTGGAAGGGGTAAATGTTGAACTCAACCGAGGCACAGCACCAGTCGTTTGATGTAAGTGTATTCATATAGAAATGGGGTTAAGTTGTTGAAGTAGATACTTCTAATCTAGATCACTTCTACATCCACCATAGTGTCGAGCACAGTTACCTTATCATCTATCTACACTTAATTATACATAATCATTGATTGTTGAATGGCAAACTATTTTCGTTGATTGGTGAATAAAACATATCTATATTTTTTCTTCACTATAGTTATGTGAAATTTTTCATTGAGTTTCAACATTATTTGTTTCCAAATGTATGAAATATAATAATAATAAAATGGATACATTAAATGAATTCGTCAAAAACTAGTCCACGACTGCAGATTACCATCCCATTTTCAAGTGGCGATAAGATAGCTTTTTTTATCAATAGTCTACTCCAGTGCTTCCCAACTTGGGGTCTGCAGGTTTTTCACGGGGGTCCGCGAAAATTTTCATTCTTTCAACATTCTTCGTGATAATATATGAACATGTGAAATACAAAATTTCGGTGGTCCGCAGATTATTTTTTTCAGATTTAGAGGTTCGTGGCATGAAAAAGGTTGGGAAGCACTGGTCTACACAACAAAAGACAAACATTGAAGAAGAAAAAAAAATGCAAAATAATAAAAATTAATATACAAGGAGTCTGGTCTAAAGACTTTGTATTTCTTTCCCGCTTGACGTCCACTTAAATACTAAGCTTGCTTTAAGATTCTGTCAGCTGTGAGTGAGGACAAACCCTTATACTACTGATACTTATTGAATCAACAAACAGTCATGATCAATTCTTCTTGGGAATTTGTTAACTTACTGAACTGAATTTTAAACATGGCTCAAGAGCATGAGCACTAGCGTAGTCCGTCTTCCACAGGTACACCGTGTCGGAACGAATTTCTTAAATAAACTGTTTCCTGACATAGTTTCATAATCTTACCTAAAAAGAAGTTTATTGCGATAAAATAGGATAAAATGGAAAAATTAATAAAACGAGTTGCTCTAAACAAAACAATGGTTTTAATAGTTATTAGAAAAAAAAAATTAACCAATTACAAACTAACAATATAAAATATAGTAACTCTTCTCATTGTTGTTCCTAGAGAGTTCTATGAGTAGCAAGAAAAACCGATTTAAAAACATTGCAAGAGTCGCTGACTAGCCTTGAATGAATTTAGCAGCACACTGAGATAATTCCATTTTATTATAACTATGTATTAGTATATGTAACTTATGTATTCATTCAAGTAAACTGGGCCACGTCTGTCGAGTAATCCACTCCAGTATTACGAAGGACAGTATCTCATCCTCAGCAGCTTATCCAACTATAAAATGACTGAACTCTACACGGGCAACTTCGGTATGGCAAAAAGACAGCAAATGAAAAGGTGAAAAGACCGTCTTTTTGCATTTTGGCAATTGCGACCAGTTGTAATATGGATCTAACGGACGCTGTGGAAAAATTGTCACTAACTGTGGTCGCTCGGGTCATTGCCAGAAAAGCAAGACTGAAAAAATGATTTTACACCATGAATTTTTATGGGTTGTCAATTTATGCCTGCCAATCGTTATTAAAAACTACTCGAAAAGGTTCGTTGCACCGTGTTGAATGAGGATGTATCAAAACCTATAAAATTTTAATGATTTAAGGGCGTATGCTTTCTATAAATATGTCAAATAAATCTGTCTCATTTCTAAGAAAACAAGCAGACATTAAAGTTTAATATAAAATGGCATGTTTCTTCAACAACTTTTACTCGAATCAAGCCTCTGGATTTTCTTATTTTTAAAAACTTTTATATTTCATCATTTCATTAGGAAAAATGTGGCATATTATAATATATCGGCCCCTTAAGGTCAAAGAAACGTACCCAGGGCCAGCTCGTGGCGTGTGCAAATTGTGCTGTGCACACAGGCGTACATGCGCCGCAGTAAGATTTTACCACTATCCACTCATTTAGATCTAGTTTTGAATACATAAAATTTTAAGATTAATATTCATTATTACGTTAACGCCGATAATAACACGAGGTATTTCATATAACAAAGAAAACTCATTCATGGCAAAACATGTCAGATAAAATAAATAACAACATATTATTTATGTGGCATATTTACAATTTTTCAAATTCAACAAATCACAATAACAATAATGATAGCCAAACATATTTTTTATTCCTATTCCTACACAGGATCGTGTAGATGCAAAGTCCAATAACTTACATCAAAGCAGAGTTGTCTTTTTTTGCTAATTTCCTTGTGCTAATTAATACCATTGGCATTTCTTCTTTTCTTTGCAATTTTTCATGTCGTATCAACGAGTATTTTCAGTAAATTTACACGCACGATACAGTATATGTGAGATGTGAAATCGGTTTAATTATGGCCGATTATCTACTACTACTCATTTAAAACGAGACATTTTGGGCAGCCTAAATCACGCATAAGGATCGCAATACTGCGCGAATATCACCTTCGGGTTCCTATTGCAAAATTCTTCTTATTTCATCATTTGCTAAATACCAATAATATCTTGCTGATATTTATTGTAATTTTCAATGATACCTCAATAAATGCAACACAAATTCTACGCAAATTAGTCTAGGGTCACTTTGTACCCTGCCACTACTCGATCTCATTTTCGAAGTTTTAGTACTTAAGTGTTCATAAAATCACCAAACATAAAATTGTTTTATTTAAGGTGAGCCAACAAGCCAAACTGAACTCTAACAATCGAAATATTAAAACAATGAAACTGTAATTATGATGACGAATTCAATAAGATGTGCAACCTTTGCGTATTTCATTGTCAAATATCCATGTGTTAATGCACGTGCCTTAAAGGCCATTATGGAGCATCAGAGAAGCCAATGACAAAAAGTGACCATCTTATTTTTTTTTTTAAATGCAAAGATCCGGGTTTCAGTAATACCTCTATTGTAATCCTTGGGCACGCGAGAATTTAAATACCTTCCAATTCATTTAGCAAATATCGTACTGCTCTAAAGGATGTGAAATCTTTGATAGGTTTTGCCATCAATTGTATGTAGTTTTAACCCGTAACAGTGCAGCTGAGCGAAGAGCATAGATGTTTGCATTATCTCTTTCGAATCCTTTTTGACAGACATTCATAAACAGTTTTAGGGTGTTCACTAGAAATTGTCGGTGGAAAGGCATTCCATTATAATATTATTATAATATAGAACACTTTTTGTACTAATTCAATATTATTTATTATAGACATAATTATTGTTGTAATTATAAAAATTTCCCATTTGATAACTGCGACAATGATTATTTAAGAATTACTTTCAAACTCATAACAAGTATCTTTTCAATAGGGTAAAAATAGCAACATATTTAGTTCAACTGTTTTACAAACTGCGTTGCTATGTTTATCCTATTTTAATGGAGGTCTACCAAGTAGATGCCAATTCAATCAATTAGTATCTTTCTTATGTAATTTATTTTTAATTTGGTTGAATTTTTATTTCAAATTTAAAGTATTTATTTGTACGAGGTTCTACACTTTTGAATCAGAGATACTTTAGTGACATTCATTTATCATTTTACAAATTGCTTATCTAATTTTGTATAAATAACTCTGTATCGCTTTATATTTCATGAGTTGATAATGCTTATGAAGAGAGAAACTGGTCTCGATCTATAATAAATAATGTAGCATTAGTATGTACAAAAAGTGTTTTATTTTTTAATACCTATATTCAGATTATTAAAAACATTAAGCTGAAATCGATAAACTGAATCCAGTTGTATCCAATTCTCGGTATCTCAGTAACAGTCCCCATAGAAACTCTTATATGTTAGTAACAGCTTTTGTAAGCTAGAATGTTTTTAATTGTGCATATTAATAAGTCAGACTTTGCCGTCTCGTTAAAATTATAATGCTCAATAAAAAATACGACTTCTGTGAAAGCTGTCGTATTTCGACCCAAAGTTTGTCTCGAAACTTAAAAAACAACATCTATATGAGTGCAGATAAACAATGTTTTGGGATTTTTTAAAACTGTAAAATATCACCATTAGAAAATACATTTTTTCCCTTACGACATACCAGATGATGGGCATCAATAATAATATATTGTATAATAACGGTAAAAAGTATTCATTTCTGCATTAATTTCTAATGTAGTGCCACCTCATATATACCGTACAATAGTATGGCCATTCGTTTAAGACGGCGACAATACTTCTTAATGCTACAGAATGTAAAAGATCAATTTTTCAAATGTCTCAGATGAATGACTATGTTTCTGATAACATTCATGATATTTTTTCTTAAAATGAATGTTTAAATATCTATAGAATGAAATGTAATAATGTTAATACAGTGGAACACCAATTCTTCACTTATCAATGGACCCTACAAAGAAACGATAAATGCTGAACAGTATTGAATTAATTTCAGTCTATTTAGAGTTTAAACTTTCTTCGTGGGGGGAGGTATTTTAATTAGAAATCAGAATAAGTTATGATGCAAAATCGAGGAAAAAATAAACACTGACCGACACGGAGAGATCAATGGCGGATCAAGCCCTCAGGAGGCCCTGATTTTTCGAATCACAAAAAGTGAATTTAAAAATTATATGCATTTATATATTAGGATTGGAGACCCCGAACGCGCACCTCAGACGCTTAAGGGCTAATCCGCTACCGAGTGAGACAACTGTACATTGAAACATTATGAACTGGAATCATACTCACAACTCTTACAGACTAGCAGTATCGGTCTTTTTAACGATAGTGGTTGAATTGGGTCACATGTATTTATGAGCCAGACAGAAAATATTTGACAATAACAATAGATTCGGATAAAATTTGTGATTAGACAGCAATAGCGTACTTCTGAGCGGTATGTGAAATGTTGGACAAAAACGGAATCAAAGAAAAAATTATTGTTCTTGATTTTGATCCAGCGTTGTGAAGTCAGAGTCGTGAAAACTGAATGGCTCAAATTATTTTTGAAAAATATATTTAATGATGTGTATTCAAACAAAATAGACAAAAGTGTTGACATTTCAATGTTTGGCTGACTAAAGATAATCTGATGGTGTACATATATATAAGTTAAAATGAAATAATTGAAAAATTTCCTCAGAGTCAAAGTCGTCTTGATTAAAACAGAAAGGCGTAAAGCCTTTCTGTTTTAATCGTTCAAATTTTGTAAATTTGCACAAGTTTTGCGATTCGCATTTCGGCATATACAGACGTTCAAGTGCACAAATGAACATGAACTGACTTTTAGTGACAAAACTTGAGCGATTGTAAAAAATTTAAATGATTCGGATTTGATATTGAAATTTCACCAAGCATTTTAAATCGATGTCTTAAATGAACAATACATACTGGAAAACAATGAATGCAAGAATTACAGATCGAGGTTTTGCTGTATGAAATGTTGAGCGTTTTTCATTTTATTGAAAAACAAGCAAAACGATACCACTAAAGCGAACACAACAACTCAATTGGAGCAGACATCTAATTTGTGTTTTAAATTTGGAAGCCCTAGAAGCGTTTCTCAGATGTGAATTTTTGTCGGTTTTTTTTTATTTATAATAATTACAAATAGAATATGAAAAGAAAATGTACGATTTTCAAGATCAATAAAGTTGGATTTTCAAAAAAAATATTTAATAATGATGAAACAGGGTTTGATTTAATTTTGATAGCCTTAATATGTTACAATGTTACAAGAAACCCTACCTATAAATGTACATAAATGCTTTTTGATAGTAATTTGCTAACCTAAACGTTAAACCATTAATAATTCATTTTAAAGTATTAGTTTTTAAAAACTGTTATAATTCCACATGGTAAACACTAACTCTATTATGACCACATTCCCGTCTAATAATATTTTTTATGGCAAGAAATCTTCTGCTAGCGTAAAGTAGTATTATATTTTTCATCTAAATTTAAGGTGGATGTTCATTTCAAACAAAACATTTTTGACACCGGTGTCGATTGTAAAAATTTAAATGTCGACATAAAAAATATTTCCCAACATTTTCATTGGTTCAGTTGATTAACAATTATTTCTTATTGTACATGTGCAAAAATGTAAAAACAGCTAACTGAACACATTTAATACAGGAAAGAGGGAGAAAGCAACGATTTTCTCAGATTTTTGTTGTACTGCGCTTTAGTATTTAAACATATATACTACTTTAAAATTGTATATGTGTGACTTTAATGAAAAATGGAGTTACCTTAACATTTTAGAACATGGATTAAATTTGTTACGAACATTAATAATTTTTATAAATAAATCTCCGTAAACTTTACTTTTGCTTAACCCTCCAAGGACGAGCGTCACCATATGGTCACACAAAACACCGTTGTCTATTGATCCCACTATTCATACCTTTTCTACTTGAATATCGTTGCTTTCGCTTATATTTGGTTAAGAAGGTTACGGACTACAGTTAGTCATCAGCCGTGGGAACAGCAACGGTCTCCAAAAGCACATGTGATTTTTTGAATTTCCGTTTTTTTTAATTTACTTTTTGAAACTGTTAGATATTTTTTTATAAAAACATAAAATTATTTACAGTTATTTTGCTAATATATTTGTTTTGAAATTATGTTGATCTAAAGAGGTCAAATTGTAAATATTTTAAAAAAAATCACGTTTAGCTATATTTCAACCCCGAATGTTTGCAAGCCCATACGGTCACTTTTGTCCTTACTACTGTCCGTACTCAATATTACACGGTAATAAAAGAATGAGCATGACCATATAGTCATGCGGGGTTTCTATACAACGACTTTGCGTTTTTTTTTTTTTTGATTTTGGATAGGAATAAAAGTTATCCGTGACTTCAATATGGCTTAGAAAATAATTTTTTTTATTGGAAAAAAGCTCTCGTCTCTGGAGGGTTAAAGAGATAAAATACCGATTATATTTTTTAAATATAGAAAATGTCTAAGCTTCATCATTTTTAAATGTTGTTAGATTGAATGGCTTAGAACAGCACCTGACCATCTGTTCTGGAAAATTTTCTGCCGGTCCGCGAAAGGTTGTCACGCATTTTAAAATGCCTACGCCGAGGGCATGTAGCTGCAAAGAAGTTTTCTACGGAATTAGAAGTGGTAACAAATGACGCAAGTTAAATCGGCAGTCGTGCCATGAACTCCAGCTCATTCACAACAGAATATGGACTCGAAACACAAGCACCTCCTGCTCTACGCAGATGTGCGGTGGCTGTCTAGAGGAAAGGTCTTTTCATGCTTTGTTGAACTGAGAGAATAACAAAGTAAAACAGTTTCCGAGAGAGTGAAAATTCTGCTAATTCTGTGTTATCAGTCTGGAAAATATTTCTTCTATTTTGACCGATCAGCAGGCGTAAAACAGTTGAAAAATGCTGACCAATATTACAATCTTTACACTTTGCGTGTAATCATTATCTCCTTTCACTTTGAATTAAATGTGTCAAATTAGCTTTACAAAATGAGAGATTTTTATACATTTAGTTATATGGCAATTAAAATTTTAATCCAGAAACATCCGAGTCACACAAAAATGAACAGGCATTTTCTTTATACAACCATGTAATAATATCCAATATGAGAAAGACATCCATATTTAGCTTCCCATTAAAACCACGGCGATTTCGAGTGAGTGCCTCGTCGATATTTTTTTTGTTATTTATTTTACAATTTATCAGAATGAAATCTTCATATTATCATAATATTAATAGGTAGTAAACTTTGTAAAAAATACTCTTAGGAAAATACTTAAGCACCACTATTACATATTTTTTTACAGAAAGGCATTATTCCTATCGTATAGAATATAAACTTAGTTTAGGAATGTGCAAGTATCACAAAACAATATGCCATACTGCCGCCGAACACCCGTCCTACTCGAAGTTCAGGGCTTGGAAGCGGAACACAATCACCACATTCTCCGAGGCAGTATAGTTAAGTACGATTTTTTTTTATAAAAAGACATCAAATATCCGCAACAACTTAGCATATTTTTTCACATGACCCGCTAGACCGAGAAGGAAAGGAAATAAAAACGTCATTATATAACCGAGCCATTTTTTTCAGAAAAAACAGATCTATCCGTTTTAGGTAATCAAAAAGTAAATCAAGTTAATTTTAGTGTTAAATTTTTGGTTCAGTGAAAATAAAATTCCAAATGAACCGCTTCCCGACTAACCCGTATCCGGTCAAGCGGGAGTCATGATTTATGATTTGTATAGTTTTATAAAAGAATTATGACTAGCATTAAAGAATGGCAGTTCAAATTCTACCAGATAGTCCCCGGCTGAGATATTTACAGCAATCGAAAAGAGTGTTTCCTGAACTTTAACACTACATAGCCATCACAACATAATCAATTTGAAGTCAATAAATTAGATCACTTCCGTCGCGATGACGAGGTCACTTCAATAAATTTTAGATTCAAATCGATGAATTGGAGAGAGTTCGGAGGCTGACGATACCTGTAATTTTATAGAATCATTAAAATTTTATCACCAAAGAGTAAACTCAGAGCTAAGAGAAATTTAGGCATTATTGAAAAAAAATACAGCGTACCTATAATGAATCGTTGACATTATCCCATTTATTGAGTTGATCTGTGTTGATATGTTCAATTTTCCACTTCTGGGTCTCCAGAGTCTTGTCACATTTTGACACGAAAATAGTCTTACTGTCCAAATCTACCTCCAGGCAACGAGGGTTTCCGCCGTGCACTAACCACATTTCATTCTGTAATATAATTGTAGCGAAAGAAATAAAATCTGTTTGGAGATAATTATTACATGTTTCCATAAACAGAGAGAAAGGTTCATCTATCTCATAAATAGCTACATATTAATTTAAGATTTCGACTGAAGGTGCTTGGTGGAATTGAACGATTCAAAGCTACATATTGATTAAAAATACAATTTTTTTACCATTCCGTGTACATACATACAACTTAAATCAAAGAAATGTCATAAGACTACTCACAGGTTTGTATCTCCACAGTTGATTTCCTCCATATCCGTGACACGGAAACAAATACAATGCTGCTTTATTTTTGGGATCTGAAACGTCCCAGCACATGTTGCGTCCTTTCGGCCTGAAATGAAACATATAAGGTACACACAAAACGGTTCACGATAGTCAAAACAGTAAACTTAAAAGTGAAGTTTCTAATGGTCCCTCTTCACGACAGACAAACATGTAGAAAGCGCCTATGATACTAACTAGATGTTCAAAGTCTGACAACGGCAGTGGCTTATGAATAACAAAATTTGCGTGCACCGCTTACTTGACATCCTTAGACCACGCCAGTTGAAATTTTTGCTCGTGCTGCTGCGATGCAGGATCAGGGTTGTCCGAAATGCAATGCTGTACTCCAAAACTCTTATCGCCTCCATATCTCATGGTGTCTATACAAAATTTCTGATCTGCCACACTGCGAATCTACAACGAAAACACGATAAAGAATAAATCGATAGATAGATAAAATCAATCTTTATAATATTAAAAAGTAAATTGGAAACACCTATCCAAAATGCATGCGGTATATCTGCCCAAACGAAAGTGGGAAGTTCATTTTTAATATAAAATTAAAATTGATTAGTTTGTTATTCCACAGGTTGTGTTTTTAGTTGCAACAGATGTTCCGCCTCTTAAAGAAGCATCTGTAGACTAACTATCATGAGATTTTTAATGCAGACATTGATTCTTATACATTCTTCCCCATTCATCCAGTCCACGATTCATCTTTAAATCCTTTGAACCGTTTAAAGGTCGTAACCGTCGAGGTATTTATATGGCAGTTTTGCAAAATTGTCAACGATTTAAAGTGAGAAATCAATCTCCATTATTTGTGTTGTTTAAATAAAAATACTGTGTCGTTACGTTGGGTATAAGTTCATTTTTTTATATTTTTCCTTGGAATTAATGAATCAGTATTGATTCATCAAAACTGCCATATAATTTCAAAAAGTCTTCCACGTGACCGGTGCTAAGAAAAATCCCAGTTCATTTTTGTCATTTGCAAGAACTTTCCGCGCTAATGAAAATCTATAATTTGAAACATCAATATAATACTATGGTTAATGTAAACCTTCATTTTTTATTTTGAAAATGCTCACATTGCAGTCTATTTAAAAACTTATTATATTACGCAAAAGCTATGATTGCTAAAATATTTACTGTTATAATTAATTGAATCAGCTTATCAACGAGGTAGAAAGAAATAACTCACTTCCCCGTTGCCAAAGTCTTCAGGTTCTACCGGCGGATATCGTTTGGGTAAATCGAAAGCGATCTCATTCATGAACCATTTGAAAGGTTTGCAGTTGAGAGACGTTCTGATTTCTTTCTGTTTGGTCAAGTCTCCTGCGTCAATATTTCGATAGTGAGGTCGTCTCTTGTACAGATACTCTTTGTACTCATCCATCCACACTTCGGCCACTCGCTTGTAGTTCTAAAATGGCACATAATAAGTTTTAAGAAACGCAAAAAAATGAAACGCAAAACATAGATTTTTTTATAAATTTAAGAATACTTCGGTGATAAGCAGGTCAGATTTCGCAGCGCATGGAGAATATTCAAAATCAGAGTGAAATATTGAGACAAATTTAAAATCCAAGACCTTTCCGACGAAATCTCCTCTTCCGGGATTGGGAAACGGAGAAAACTTTCTATAGATGTGTCCGATTCGCGAGCAGGGAGCGTCGAACATTCGACCGCCGCATTGCCAGATTTTAAAACTCAATTCGTACTGCTCGCCTCCCCAGATGTCCAGTCCTTCGTCGTACCCTCCCAGCTCCCAGAAGAAACGAGTGGATATTGCAAACAATCCTCCGGCCATAACAGGACTCCTGAAAATATTACACATCGAGAATAATGACAGGATTTTCTAGCTTGATTGGAAATGAGAAATTGGATAGATTGGTGTTACAAAAATTGTTATATGAATGAACTTTTCTGCGCTATCAAATTTTGAGATGTGTTGAAATTGATTTTAAAAAAGTATAGCACCTACAAGTGGTTCGAGGCCTCAGATAGTAACTTATTCAAAATTTATCTGTCTTACTGGTTAAATCAAAATCTCACATGAAAGGTTCGGTCGGATTTTTCTTATCTTTTTCTAAGAGAGGCAAGCGTTTGTAATAAAACTCCCAGTCGAATGCCCCTCTCGCTCCTTCGTCCTGGGATCTGTACTCGAAGGTGTCGTATGCGACTACGTCGATGAACGGGCAGACACATGTTTTATAATCGTCAGCTATCGGATCTGAAAAATAATTTTATGGGCAACCTGAATAATCATCAAATTGAATCGACTATATTTCTTGCACACCATGCAAAAGTGAACGGAGTATTCTGCACACTGCTACTCCGCCCAGATTATTTGGCCACGATGATTGCGTACAAAGAAATTCTGCACATGGAACATTCTGCAAACAGAAATTGCACACATAGAAAACTTTGAATACAAATAATATGATATATTCTACACAAAACAAATATCATTAATATTAAAATTAGATTGTTAAATGCAACTTTAATCTATATATTAATAGCCGATAAGGTATGTTTGGACGTCCATTTCACACCTTCCATTTCTCCACTTTTTTATTCATACTAAATTTATATATTAAAAGTCGATAAAATAATCACTCGCTTTTCACTTTTCACAAATGTGTGCGTACTGATGATGTCCTCGAGACATCTTCTTCTTCTACGAAATGTATTTTGTTTGCGTACATTTTCAAATTAATAGATAATGAAATGAAATAAAATATAATTCAATAATTTGCAATTTAAAAACTGCAGGGCTGTCGATATATGCGCCGTGGTCGATTTATGGTACTATGAAAAATGATTGTTAGCAAACTTGAACATTATTCTAAATATTAAATAATTTACGAAATTTATGCTACTACGAAAAATGGTTGTTAGCAAACTTGAACATTATTCCAAATATTAAATAATTTACGAAATTTCGGCTACTACGAAAAATGATTGTTAGCAAACTTTAACATTATTTCAAATATTAAATATTTTACGAAATTTCTACTCCTACGAAAAATGGTTGTTAGCAAACTTGAACATTATTCCAAAAATTAAATATAAACGAAATTTATGCTACTACGAAAAATGGTTGTTAGCAAACTTAAACTTTATTCCAAAAGTTGAATAATTTACGAAATTTATGCTACTACGAAAAATGGTTGTTAGCAAACTTGAACTTTATTCCAAAAATTCAATAATTTACGAAATTTCTGCTACTACGAAAAATGGTTGTTAGCAAACTTAAACTTTATTCCAAAAGTTCAATAATTTACGAAATTTATGCTACTACGAAAAATGGTTGTTAGCAAACTTAAACATTATTCCAAATATTAAATAATTTACGAAATTTATGCTACTACGAAAAATGGTTGTTAGCAAACTCAAACTTTATTCCAAAAATTGAATATTTTACGAAATTTATGCTACTACGAAAAATGGTTGTTAGCAAACTTAAACTTTATTCCAAAAGTTGAATTTTTTACGAAATTTATGCTACTACGAAAAATGGTTGTTAGCAAACTTAAACATTATTCCAAATATTAAATAATTTACGAAATTTATGCTACTACGAAAAATGGTTGTTAGTAAACTTAAACATTATTCCAAAAATTCAATAATTTACAAAATTTCTGCTTCTACGAAAAATGGTTGTTAGCAAACTTGAACATTATTCCAAAAATTGAATATTTTACGAAATTTATGCTACTACGAAAAATGGTTGTTAGCAAACTTAAACATTATTCCAAATATTAAATAATTTACGAAATTTATGCTACTACGAAAAATGGTTGTTAGCAAACTTAAACATTATTCCAAAAATTAAATATTTTACGAAATTTCTGCTACTACGAAAAATGGTTGTTAGCAAACTTAAACTTTATTCCAAAAGTTCAATAATTTACGAAATTTATGCTACTACGAAAAATGGTTGTTAGCAAACTTAAACATTATTCCAAATATTAAATAATTTACGAAATTTATGCTACTACGAAAAATGGTTGTTAGTAAACTTAAACATTATTCCAAAAATTCAATAATTTACGAAATTTCTGCTTCTACGAAAAATGGTTGTTAGCAAACTTAAACTTTATTCCAAAAATTGAATATTTTACGAAATTTATGCTACTACGAAAAATGGTTGTTAGCAAACTTAAACACTATTCCAAATATTAAATAATTTACGAAATTTATGCTACTACGAAAAATGGTTGTTAGCAAACTTAAACATTATTCCAAAAATTGAATATTTTACGAAATTTATGCTACTACGAAAAATGGTTGTTAGCAAACTTGAACTTTATTCCAAAAGTTGAATATTTTACGAAATTTATGCTACTACGAAAAATGGTTGTTAGCAAACTTAAACATTATTCCAAATATTAAATAATTTACGAAATTTATTCTACTACGAAAAATGGTTGTTAGCAAACTCAAACTTTATTCCAAAAATTGAATATGTTACGAAATTTATGCTACTACGAAAAATGGTTGTTAGCAAACTTAAACTTTATTCCAAAAGTTGAATTTTTTACGAAATTTATGCTACTACGAAAAATGGTTGTTAGCAAACTTAAACATTATTCCAAATATTAAATAATTTACGAAATTTATGCTACTACGAAAAATGGTTGTTAGCAAACTTGAACATTATTCCAAATATTAAATAATTTACGAAATTTCTGCTCCTACGAAAAATGGTTGTAAGCAAACTTGAACATTATTCCAAAAATTCAATAATTTACGAAATTTCTGCTACTACGAAAAATGGTTGTTAGCAAACTTGAACATTATTCAAAATATTAAATAATTTACGAAATTTCTGCTCCTACGAAAAATGGTTGTTAGCAAACTTGAACATTATTCTAAAAATTCAATAATTTACGAAATTTCTGCTACTACGAAAAATGGTTGTAAGCAAACTTAAACTTTATTCCAAAAGTAGAATTTTTTACGAAATTTATGCTACTACGAAAAATGGTTGTAAGCAAACTTAAACATTATTCCAAATATTAAATAATTTACGAAATTTATGCTACTACGAAAAATGGTTGTTAGCAAACTTAAACTTTATTCCAAAAATTGAATATTTTACGAAATTTATGCTACTACGAAAAATGGTTGTTAGCAAACTTGAACTTTATTCCAAAAGTTGAATATTTTACGAAATTTATGCTACTACGAAAAATGGTTGTTAGCAAACTTAAACATTATTCCAAATATTAAATAATTTACGAAATTTATTCTACTACGAAAAATGGTTGTTAGCAAACTCAAACTTTATTCCAAAAATTGAATATGTTACGAAATTTATGCTACTACGAAAAATGGTTGTTAGCAAACTTAAACTTTATTCCAAAAGTTGAATTTTTTACGAAATTTATGCTACTACGAAAAATGGTTGTTAGCAAACTTAAACATTATTCCAAATATTAAATAATTTACGAAATTTATGCTACTACGAAAAATGGTTGTTAGCAAACTTGAACATTATTCCAAATATTAAATAATTTACGAAATTTCTGCTCCTACGAAAAATGGTTGTAAGCAAACTTGAACATTATTCCAAAAATTCAATAATTTACGAAATTTCTGCTACTACGAAAAATGGTTGTTAGCAAACTTGAACATTATTCAAAATATTAAATAATTTACGAAATTTCTGCTCCTACGAAAAATGGTTGTTAGCAAACTTGAACATTATTCTAAAAATTCAATAATTTACGAAATTTCTGCTACTACGAAAAATGGTTGTTAGCAAACTTAAACTTTATTCCAAAAGTTGAATTTTTTACGAAATTTATGCTACTACGAAAAATGGTTGTAAGCAAACTTAAACATTATTCCAAATATTAAATAATTTACGAAATTTATGCTACTACGAAAAATGGTTGTTAGCAAACTTAAACTTTATTCCAAAAATTGAATATTTTACGAAATTTATGCTACTACGAAAAATGGTTGTTAGCAAACTTAAACTTTATTCCAAAAAGTCAATAATTTACGAAATTTCGGCTACTACGAAATATGGTTGTTAGCAAACTTAAACTTTATTCCAAAAATTGAATATTTTACGAAATTTATGCTACTACGAAAAATGGTTGTTAGCAAACTTAAAAATTATCCCAAAAATTAATTATTTTACGAAATTTATGCTACTACGAAAAATGGTTGTTAGCAAACTTAAACTTTATTCCAAATATTAAATAATTTACGAAATTTCTGCTTACTATAGAAATAAAATAAATTAAAATAAAATAAAATAACATAAAATAAAATAAAATAACATAAAATAAAATAATATAAAATAAAATAAAATAAAATAAAATAAAATAAAATAACATAAAATAAAATAAAATAGAATAAAATTAAATAAAATAAAATAAAATAAAATTAAATAAAATAAAATAAAATAAAATAAAATAAAATAAAATAAAATAAAATAAAATAAAATAAAATAAAATAAAATAAAATAAAATAAAATAAAATAAAATAAAATAAAATAAAATAAAATAAAATAAAATAAAATAAAATAAAATAAAATAACACAACATAACATAAAATAAAATAAAATAAAATAAAATAAAGTAAAATAAAATAAAATACAATGCAACAAAACACAATGCAACAAAAATCTCACGTTGCTGGGCAACGGGCTTACAGCTAGTTGTTAATTGTTTCATGGATAATTGTTTAAATCCCAATTTGTAAATATGTTGACCACTGCCATTTTTTTTTAATATTGACTCGATAGAGCTTTAAGTCCTTAAACGCGTTAGCATCAAAGTCCTTCAAATCTCCTAAATCTATAATATTATTGTTTATTTGCATTCCTTTTCTATCGTGGCTAAATACATTGGCATGATTGCTGCAAAGGTGAGCAATCCACAGTGAAGCCAGTTCACTTTGACACCATATGCAATTATATGAATATCATATGATATATATTCTTATATACCATAGGCTCCCAACCTTTTTTGGTGGCGACCCCTTTTTATAAAAGCCAAGTGTCCAGCGAACCCCTTTTTTAGGTCTTTCGGGAATTTCAAATAGAAAATCCCAGGAATTTACTGATTTGCCCAAATGATCGGCGTGACTCGTTTTTTTTAAACTCTTCTGAGAATTTTCAAATTCAAATCCCAGGAATACCGATTTGCTGAAAAAAGTTGGCGAACCCCAGAAAACCCATAGCGACCCACAGGTTGGGAACCCGTGCTATATACTATACCCTCACATATCATATTATATATATACATACGTATAAATACATATCTTCACTATCTGCCCGTATAAGGACATATGTAAATACACATGGACATGTAGAATTTGAGCCGATAAACAAATCCACTCACCTAAAAGTGGGGGAAGCCAGTTGACATTGGCCTCGGTGTGTGAATCCAAAAAAATAAGCACATCAGCCGTCGCAGCCCTGGCTCCTGCCAGCCGAGCCAGGATCAGTCCCTGACGCGTGGGAAGATGAATCACTTGCACCTTGGGCATGTTCTCTTTCACGTAATCGTCCAGTTTGTCTTTCAAAAACTCTAAAACATAAACTAACATTTTAGCATCACTCAGGAAGTGATAAAAAACAAAAAAAAATTTCAAACCTTTAGAACTGAAGTCGTCCACCAATATGATCTCTTTCAGCAGCTGAGATGGAGAACGATCGACAACGCTGTGAGCGGTTCGCAGAAGAGTGCTCCAGTGCTCGTTGTGAAAAGGGACTATGACACTGACGGATGGCAACTCAGAGCTGTAATTTTTTGATCTGCAGCCAACATTTCGGATGTCTGGTAGAGACCGGTGTAGAGATATTTTATCGCTGAGGGCTGCGTTGAATCCGTTTACTTTATAAAGTTCCTCCTCTAAATTTTTCTCCGATGACAGCATATGGGCCGGCACGCCGTGCTCTCCGATACCTGAATGACATAAATATTACTCACAGTTGTCACCGAGACATACTTAATTGATATGCAAAATAAGAAATGAGAGTTATTAAGTCGTTTTCGCACCCTCAAAAGTAAAGAGCACAAAGTGAATAATTTCAATCAGTAATTAAAATTTAATATAAGAAACAAATCGACGAAGACTTGAATTGTGTTTCAATACGGTTGGCATTGTCCAGTTGTAATGGGATAGTTTCAATATTTGTTGCGGGTTGTTGTTCACGGAATAACATAACTTCTGCCACTATTGTCTGTACTTAATGTGTCTCCTAAATATATCATTTATTTTGGAGACAAATCTTCTACTATATCTAAATTCTTACCAGAATACTTCCAACCAACTTACAACAAATAAGATAGATGGATTACCATTTTTGAATTTATTTCCATTGGGATTTACAGTACCTAATTAAAGTAATTAATTTATAACCAGCACAGCACTATCAAAGTTTGTATCTGACTGTCTCCTTGCGTCCAGTAGAAAAGTACCCCTGACTTTTTTTTGGAATTTATAACTTAAAAATTAGAATCAATCTTTAGTTTATTCGCAAACCTTATTAAAATGTGGCATCCTTAACACACTATAAGCGGGCTCTGTTAATAACTAACTGGTATGTACAGCGGGCGAAAATTAGCGGCAGGTGAAAAAAAAAACAAATTTGCAATAATCGCTCTATCTTCCAAACCAGTGGTTATCTTTTAATGAAATTTTGAATTTATACTTACTACATGTAGCTGCTTACTTCTGCATTTGTTTTTCATCGAATAATTTAAAGTTTAATCTTAACCTGAATATTCAGATAAATTATCGGCGAATATTTCATCACTTTCGTAATTTTCTGTAGCCATTTTTTACAGTTTAAAAATATTTAAATAAAACATAAACGAATTATAAAGATGTATTTCAAAACTAAATTTAAATCGGGGTCATTTCAAAATCTAATAAAAAAATGCAAGATTATATCTATGTGATTCACATATTATGAAGTGTTGGTACGTAAAGGAAATGAAGTATTATTTTTTTTTTGTTGATGTATGTGTAAGCTGTAAGTGTCCTCAAGAGATTGGTATATAATAATCAGATGAAATAGTCGAGTAGATATACCTAATCCAGCTTTAAAGCAGAGCCGGCGCAAAAGGTAGAACTACCTTTCCCGCCGTTAAGCAGCAGTCGAGCTAGCGGGTAGAACTACCTTTCCCGCTCAACGTGTGCTAATATACAATTCCATTGACAAATCAAAGCTAAAAATTGAAATGTATTATACTAAATATTTACTATACCGATGGAGCGTTTTCCATACTACTATTTGAAGTATTTAACAAAAAAGATAGTTAAATGCAAAATCGTTCTGTAATGATATCATTGACCGACATTAATGTTTTCGATAACAACTCATAAAACTTTCAGTGAGTCGATTAAAAAATTCATCAAAAGGTTAACCAAAGAGCATGATCAAGACACGTTAAGCCAAAGAAAAACTGGAAACGGGCTAGTATTTTTGTAGGGCAAATTGCGAGCCCCAGTCGGGTGAAAATGAATAAAAACATCACGAATATTCATGCAAGCCTGTGGATTTAAATGTAAATCGAAAAAATTATTTATGAAAATATGGATATAAGTGGATTTGAACTCTTAACTACACTCAATAGGGCAAAGAAACTAGTATCACTTACCGCTTGGCTTTGGGACGGGCGAATATATATATATATAATAAAGGGAAAAAACTGTTTCATTTAAATATTCAAAAATGAGACAGTTGTATTCAGACATACCTTCACTTTCTTTGTCACGCTGTATTTTATTGTAATCGTGCCAATCAATTTTCTGGATAATGCGTTTTTCGTTTTCCTAGACAAAAAAAAATATATGAAAAAGGATTCAGTGAAAACAGGACCTTCTTAGCCGACTGGCACTGAGATGACTGAGAATTTACATATGAATTCTATGGGTACGTTCCACCTTCAAATTTTATGAATTTCCTTACCCAATAGTGAAATCCCTTGAATTCTCCAACTATCCCTTTTCGATTGGAATGTCTGGAAGGCCCGATCGCCTTGAATGTAAAGACGGTGATGGATATTACGCACAGCATCATCAGTAGAAATTTTATCAGGGATGCTAGATTTCGTCGCATTTTTCTTCTGGAGGAGAGAAATTAATAATGATAAATACAAAGTTTTTTATTATTTTCTTCTATATAGTGGTAGATCACAGTTTCACAACAAACACTTCATCGGAAAATATACGGTAATTATAGAGTATAGCTCGTCATGTATTATTACGGCGATAAACTTCACAAACTAAACTAAAAACTACGCCACGATTTAAAGTTATTTTTTGAGAGCTTTATAATCGCGTTAAAACCACACATTATTACGAAGAACACTGATAAATTATGCGAAATACGAAATATTTTTCAGTACATCGCCTCTGTTTTCCATTATGGCGGCGCCGCGCGGCGCCGCCATAATGGAAAACAGAGGCGATGTACTGAAAAATATTTCGTATTTCGCATAATTTATCAGTGTTCTTCGTAATAATGTGTGGTTTTAACGCGATTATAAAGCTCTCAAAAAATAACTTTAAATCGTGGCGTAGTTTTTAGTTTAGTTTGTGAAGTTTATCGCCGTAATAATTCATGACGAGCTATACTCTACTTTTACCAAATATACTTCTCTCCCAGCGATGGATTACGTTTAAGTTTTCTCTTTCGTTAAAGCGAGAACGCGATCGCAGACTGACCGCTTTACCACTCGGAAAGATATAACAAATTTTCGAATATCATGCAATGTGAGATAAGGAAGTTCCTCGCTACAAAACGATAATTAAAATTAACGCAGACCGCCGAACTGATAACAGATCTGGCAACAGTTTATTATTTCGACGTTTCATGAAAATGATATCGTGTAGTGACACAGGATAATTACATAGGTAATCATATTCCAAATCCCAACCTACGTAACTATGTAAACACATCTAGCGGATTATTATTGTCGTTGCTGACAGTAGTGACAGATGACAGAAATATTATCAGTGCTGCTAGTAAAAAAATTTAGCTTAATACTTTTTATTTAATTTTGAATTTTATATTGGTAAAACTGTAATATTGGTAAAATTGGTAAAATTTTATATTGGTAAAACTGCTAGAACCTTAAATATAAGAGTAGCTGAGCATTTAGCCGCTTTTCGCTTAAAAAAAGATACTTCCACCTTTGCCAATCATTTAATTCTTGAAAACCATACGTTTAATTTTGACTCAGGCATTGATTTGTTACTTTTAGGGTGTTCACTGTCAATACTTGGTGGAAAGGCATTATATTAATAAAAACAATAATCCTTTGTACTTCATTCCACTTTATTTAATATGTCAGGACCGGAACATTTTAATTTTGTGTTATTTTAGAATCACTTTAATGTAATTGGCAATTTCTTTTCAATGCCAACTGTTGTGTATAACTTTTCAATTTTTGTATAAATAGCATTGTTAAATTATATTTCTTATCAGTTGACAATGCTCGCAATGAGCGAAACCGGTCCTGACATATTAAATAAAGTGGAATGAAGTACAAAGGATTATTGTTTTTATTAATTGATTTGTTACATACTAACAGGGGCGAGTTTAAATTATTTTACCAAGAAATCTTAGAGATTAATTGAGCTCAGCTTAACAGTTTGCCAATTATAAACGAGCAATATTATTTACCAAATTCTCCATTGTTGTACCCCTTTTAAATAACTGTCATTTTATTAATAATTCAAGCACTTGCTATCATTAAATATTAATTCAAAGGCTTAAAAACAAATCAACTTATTAATAATAGGTCGGATAAAACCTTAGATTTATTTTAAACATTCCCATATTATTATCTGGTCATTAATATTTTCAAAAATCCCTATAATTATAACAAACCCACTTAATCCATTGAAAATTGTATACATTCAATTTTCGCTAATTTACATTTTAATAACCTTTTAACTTAGTGATCTACTTATATTTTTGTTTATAAACGATACAAACTGTTTACTACGCGTCAGTTCAAGTACATCCGTGCACTTGGAATGCCTGAAGATGCCGAAAGGTGAAACCCGGGTCGTTAGCGACAAAACTCATGGAAAAGTACAAAATTCAAACAATTCAAATTTGATATTGAAATTCCATCAAGCACCCTCAGTCGAAATACTTAACTTTTTATTTACTTGGGAAATAGCGGTTAGAAGCTAAACGCTTTCCTACGCGATTATGTGGTAATTTCCTTACAGCAGTTCTCTTAGCCTGGGGTGCGGTGCGGGAAGGTATTTCTGGGGGTGCAAAAGAGTTTCTTACGATATAAATTTATTTGTGTGTGTTGTTAAAACCGTAAAGCATTACCGGTAGAATGCAATCGTTGAACAAGTGGCATTTGGTTTTAATCGAGTACAGCTGTGTGTCCCAGACAGTCCGCATAGAGTTGAATGTGGCTCCAGCCATTCCTAAACGAATGGCGAGCTCGTTTTTTGTATTACCGTCTTCAGGGATATGTACGCCGAAGACTCAGAAAAACCGTATACTGAGCTTCGAGATGCTTGCGTCGGATAATGGGGTGAGGTGGTTTGAATTTGTGAGGAATTCAAAGATAAGAGAACGGACAAGACAGCGTCCCGTCACGTCAGTGGTTATGGAGAGACGTTGGAACTGGCTGGGTCACGTGCTGCGGATGCTTCCGGAAAGCCTCAATCCTGCTTGCCTCTTCTTTGGACCGGTGGGATTCCGGCGTCCTGGACGTCCGTCGGGTACTATCCATAGGATGTACTCGGCGGAACTGAGGGATGTTGGCATGTCATGGGAGGAAGCAAAGCTATTGGCGGGAGACAGGGAAACATGGAGGTTCCGCGTGGCGGCCATGTGCTCCACATAGGGAGCGAACATGGCCAAAGAAGAAGATATTAAAAACAATTCGAATAGTAATTGTTAAGAGTGTATTAGATTCTGAAGCACATCACAAAATTTAGCAGATTTCGTTGTCAAACGATATAATTTGATTGCAAATTCAGGATCTCAGCGAAGATATTTTACTGCAAGTAATAGAAGACATAACATTCAGTCCTCTAAAAGTAAGCATACAACTGGATAAGTCAACAACTTTGATAATTGCAGCCAGCTTTTGAATTTATGAGATATGTAGGAGGAAAACAAATGATAAAAAATAAATATATTGTGAGCCACTGCCACTAGGGTTGAGGAATTGATGTTTTCAATCACATCAAAGACTTTTTAAAACATCAATTATCAATGAATATGATAAGCTCAATTTGCACTGATAGCGCTTGGTAGCAATCTTGGGCAAAAAAATCGTTTTTTTTTCATACATCATGACAGAATCATCGCAAATTATAATAACACATTGGATGTTGCACTACCATGCACTTGCATCGAATTCTTTGACAAAAAAAAATTAATTACATTTTATTACTGCAATAAATGAAATAAAATATATCTGTGGACGAGCTCTTAATCATCGTATTTGTCGTGCCTTATGGGTAGAAGTCAGTGCTACTCATACTGTGCTTCTCAGTGTCGTAGGAAGGGGTCCTGCCGCCCGGGGTGGTCCTTGAATTTGTCGCCCCTAATATTTACTCTTATTTTGTTTTTAAATCACTTCTTATACTTTTTAACTATGAACTAGGAGTTTTTTCTACAGGTGGCTTATTTTTTTTATGTATAAATACAATTTCACGAAAAATATTGTTTTGTTATTAATTTAATTATTTGGTCCGCCCCTACCGCACCCCCCCCCCCCCCTCCTTCCTACGCCACTGGCGCTTCTTTATCATACTGAAATATGATGGCTCTCTACGGGCTACGAATGCTAAGCAGGGTTTTTAAATTGCGTGAAGAAATTATATAGGTATTTACTATCCAACGCCGTGATTTAGCTAAAGATTTCGAGAAAAATGATCCAATATTTTGAATATAGTCATTTCGGGTAACATTGGACAAAATGCTTTATAATTTTTTTCTGCTTGTTTGTAATCAGGAACATTTTTACGTTTGATGAACAGAACCAAACAGAACAAATCGATCATTTTTTTATGAATAAGAAACCTTATTCTCCACATACTTCTGTCAAACTATTTTAAAATATGCTTTAAAATTACTAGAGCGGCGTTTAGTATTTTGCGCATGCATTCTACATACCTCATATGTGAAGTTTTTGACGAAAATGGGTTATTGATACCTCGAGATGCGCATTTTTTTTCTCTTCCGTATGTATTATAGCTAGTATGAAAAGACGTAACTGTCACGAAATGAAATCGATTTTAAATTAATCCTATGTGAGAGCATCCAAAATCATGCATCACAATTACTCCTATGTGAGGCTCTCCCACAAAATTTACTAGCACAAATGACTTTCATTGACTGTGAGCAGATAATATAAAATTATTTCAAGCCACTGATATTTGCCCCATCTGATTACATTGTCTACAAAAAAATGACTAGGCCAAAGCAACCATTTGAAATTAAAATCTTTCACTTTGTTTTTTTTTAAATACGATTCTTTACGAAAAATCTTCCGTCATTAAGATTAGGAAAGAGAGCAGAAGATCATGTGGTGACAGATTTTAGATGTCTGCAATATATACCTTTTGATGAAAAGAAATAAAAGCTAACTTATGAAAATGAATGGCAAGACCGGCCACAATGTCGAAAGTCTGGTCGTCTTACTATTCCAAGACTATACATTAAACATATTCCCTTGATAGAATCAAAGATTAAGCACTGGCAGAAACTTAATCAGGTTATCGGTAAGGATCACCATCCTTTCTAAGATTCACTGTCATATTGTAGAAACAATAGATATATTTTTTAGTTCAATTTATGGTAGGAATCAATGATATTATATAAATTATTTAGTATTATTTCATTCCATTATCAACTATTGTGACTGTGATTCTTGGAGATCTCAGGTTCATTCTATGGCGGGACTACATTTTAATATATGCTGAAAACTTAGTGGGTAGAGCAATTGACTGACAATCAATCCTTTCAATAAAAATCTTTCACGATAAGTTTTTATACTTTGAGTATCCATATGCTCTACGTTGGGGGTGTAAATGGTAAAAAAAACTCAAACAAAATAAGTCAAATACTATAACGAATAACACAAACAAAATAACGTTTGCATAAAAATATGATTTCCAATTTGAAGACGATAGTCTTATAGACATTTTATATTAAAACTAATAGGATCAGTCGATTCCTTAGGCTTGAATTACCCTATCTGCATACCTAACTCAATATCGCTCATTTTGAAAATTGTACGTTTTGCATTATAACCCCATTATAAGTCGACGTCTTTTTGTTTGTTTATGATTGAGGTGTAGTTTACAATGTAAAATTTTATTAAATATAACCATATAAAATAAAAATAAAACTAAACCCCACTAATTAGTCTTAATTCACATAGTTTCAGATGATCGAAATGACACATTACATAAAATTAGAACCTAGGTTCAATTCCTAGCGGGTAAAAATGTATAAAAGCTTAGTGGGTTGAGTGATTAACTGACAATCAACCTTTTTGATAACCAATCCATGAAAATAAGTTTGTATACTTTGAGGATCCATATGCTTTACGCTGAGGGCGAAAATAACCAGTAACTAATAAAAGGTAACCTTAATTACAAGTCGATTCCTTTTGGTTTGTTAATAATTGAGATGTAATTTACAATTTAAAATTTTGTTAAATAAAATTTAAAAAATACTAAATCTCACTTATAAGTTTCGATTCAAATTGTTTTAGATGAAAGAAATGATACATTACATACAACCGAAACCCAGGTTAGATCCTTGGTGGGACTAAATATTTAATATAGGGCATAACTCTTAGTGGGTTGAGCGATTGACTGACAGTCAGTCCTTTTGATAACTAATTAATCAGGATAAGTATGTATATTATAAGGAATCATATGCTCTACGTTGAGGCATAAATGGTAAAAAACTTACTTTTCTTATCAGTTTATTCCTTTTTGTTCGTTATTGATTGAGATGTAATTTACAATGTAAAATTTTGTTTAATAAAGCCAAAAAAAAAAAAATACTAAACCATACAATTATTTTCAGTTAACATAGTTTTAGATGATAGAAATGATACATAAGATATTATTCACTTACATTATTATTTTTTACATTAATTAACTAATAATATGTGAGAGTAAAATACCTCCTATGTGAGGACAGTGCGAACAGAATTACTCCTATGTGAGAAAAAAATGTAAAATCAACAATTTTACCATCCAAAATCGAAGGTATTATAAAAAAGTTATGATATTAAAATTATAATATATTATGCGCATCTATAAAAAATGAGTAAAAAAATATATCGTTTTTCTCTATTTTTTTTTGATTATCTCGGAATGTTGATTTAACCACATATGAGGTATTTAGAATGCATGCGCGATTTGATGGTCATTTTCAATTCATGATATAGAGCACTGCTTTCTAAATCGGGGGTCGCATTTTATCTCCGGGGGCCGCCGCAGAACATGTTTTGATTTGAAAGGGGCCGCGGATTATTTTTTTTAAGATTTAGGGGGCCATGGTATGATTTTTTTTGGCAAGCACTGATATAGAGCACAGTTTCTCATCCAGGGAACACGTGGCTACGTGGCATGTTTCAAGGGGGCCACACAGACAAAATAATTTAAGGAGAGCCACAGTACAGTATATTTTTGGGGGGCCACGGGAAAATCCATAAACTCCCTGGATTTAAAAATCTGGCAGCTAAAAGAAATTTTTTGAACTCGAGGGAGCTAAAAAAAAGGTCTCGTGTCTTTTCATTTCGGAAATTCCGTAAATTCCTGTGTTTATGAAATTGACCAATGACACAATATTTTAAAATTCCAGGAAGAGCTAAAAAAAAAGTTTCGCGTCTTTCTCATTCATTTTGGGAATTCCTGGGTCTTTGTAATCGACCAGCAAGTTAAATTTTTTGAAATCCACGAGAGCTAAAAAAAAGTTTTGGAAACTCCCTAAATTCCTGGGTAAAATTTTGAAATCTGCCAGCTAGCAAAATGATCAAAGAATTGAAAATTATTTTCGAATCTTTCAATTTCTCACCTTTTTTCCAGTCATCAATCCCGAAATAATTGTGTCCCTGAGTCTCGAAAAACTTATTTGTACGGAAATGCGGGCCATGGAAAAATATAAGCTTATCCTTTTCGCCAGCAATGGCTTTAAGCTCAATGATACATTTATTTCTTATATAAACACGAAACATTCATTTACTAAGCATCAGTTCAAGTTCATCCGTGCACTGAACGCCTGAAGATGCCGAAAGGCGAAACCCGGGTCGTTAGTGACAAAATCTGTGAGAATGTACATAGTTTGAACAATTCAAATTTAATATTGTATTTTATTATTGAAAAAGTTACTTTGGGTGGCAATCAACGTTTCCTCTAAGCTGCGCGCATGCGCAGCAGTTGGGAAGCCCTCGCGCACTCATTCCGGGTTGGCGCGCACTACAAGATAGTTGTTCAATTAATATTTGATCGGTCCGCGCAGTCTTTAAAATTTCCGCGCAGCTAACCTCTTTCCTTAGAGGGAACATTGGTGGCAATTAACATATTTGATTAGTTAAAAAAAATTAGAAAACGCGATAACAAAATCCGCAAAAAACAGCCGCGTACAGGGCATGTTTGCTAAATTTGGTGACGCAGGCAGAGGGTTAATGTACAATTTATTATAGGGGGTTTTTTTTAAGATATATAGAAGTTTAAAATAAAATTAAGTAATTAATAGATTAGTGACTCCACATATCACCATAGAAAATAATCTAAGTGTTAAATTACACAATCTTGTAGGTCAATTCACAGGTACATTATGCGCTCATGCAATGTTTCTTTCAATAAATTGATTGTGGTACATGCTGTGTGGCACATTAAGCTGTTTTGTTGAAACCACAAATCCTCCATATTAAAGCCATTTAATTGGGGAACAAAAATTTTATTAATCATGGATCAATATCGCTCTTCATTAAACATTTTGGCCGACATTATTTTTGAAGAAACATATACCATTTTGTATGCGACTTTGAACCTCGTATTACAACATCAACCAACGTTTTTGTGGAACCGTATAGTCGTGTTATACGAGGCCAGAGTGTTCAAGTGTAATCAAGAGTTCTTTGTGAATTACTACCAAAGGCTAAGAACCACTGGATTAGGCGGTAACTTTGTGAAAAATCTTTGCCTCATTTAAAATAACATCCGTGTTATTCCAATTGCTGTGTACCTAGATGTGACAAATGTTTTGCTTTCGTATATAGCTCTCTTCTTTTTTTTTAAACCATGTCCGCTCCCAATGTGGAGCATATGAACTCCTAATGAAGTTTATCTCAACAGAAGTGTTTCTACGAAAACTGCTTGTTAATCAGTTGCTCAACCTCTCTTTTTCCAAAGAGAGTAGGGATAGAAGGACAGGGCTAGGACAGGATTAGTGGTAAGCTAATCGCTCTCGATACGCCCCGTTCATAGGATAGGATGGGTGAGAGGGGGGAATTCAAGACATCACATGCCTTTGAACAGAAATCATAAATCGATTGAAAAATCAATTTATAAAACTGTCCGTACCGGGATTTGAACCTGGACCCTCTGTAGCCGAAGCCGACGTTGACCACTCGACCACTAAGGCAACATAGCTCTCTTCTAGCATATTGAAAACATTTCTCAGAATTGAAATATCGTCTGATTATACTTACATTATAATGACCATCAAGGGTGTTCCATACTCTGATAGATGTTCTATCATTTTCTTTAGTCTAATAGAGTCAACTACCACACTATCACTAAATAATCCAATCCATTCTGACCGATTAAGAAAACTGCAGTACAACTTTAAATTAAAAAAATAATGATGTTACATATCCTCGATGAAACTTAAAAAATGTGTAACTCCATTTTGTTCGAAAATTGACTTTGAATGTCATTTTGTGGATTTTATTGATATTTAACCTGAATTGTTCGCCAATTATTAATATATTATTTTTTAGTGTTTTTATAGTTGCACAATTTTCTAATTTCAACGACATTATTTTTTATATGCCTACTAAGTATACTTCAATGAAGTCATCACTAACACTGGGTAAATATTTTCGATTGCAAAATCATCATTATAATGGAGAAACTTAATTATTTTTAATGCAATAGTATAACAAAAAGTTTTCTCTCCAGCTGTAAGATGTTTTCTCATTGTTTTTGGTTACCTATTTTGAATTCACAAAGCCTGACAAAACATGTAAAACCTCACGATCACTAAGACTGACTATTTTTCACCAGTTCAATCAAAAATGAATGGAAGAATATTCCATTTTAATTCCAATATAAGTCAACAATGTTATGAATTAGATCTTTGTATTGGGTTGACAGCTGTGCTCACATTAGAGGTATGCAAACTTTGTTATAGTCCATGCCCAAATAAAAAAATAGCTTTACAGAAATCTATTGAAAATTCATTCTTCTAAATTTATATTTACATGCTTGCAACTTTCTTTCTTATATCGTAATCTTCAAAAATAAAATACTCATTTGTACAGATTCCACTTTTATTTAATAAGACTAGTTTCGCTCATGTATTTGAATTATTACAAATGAGTATAATATTTTTGAATATAATGCCTTTCCAACAAGAATTGACAGGTAACATCTTAACACTTTGCACTCTCACTAGATTCACTCAATACCAATAGTCTACTCTGGGTCCAGATTTTACTCATATTTCCAGCAAATTGAATACGGTTTTGAACAAAAAGTCAAACGTATTTTTGAGACAATCTGTGAAGTTCCTATGGTGACCATAAAGACGCGTATCATATTTGTGATAATTTTCTTCGAAAAAATATTTAAATTCCACTAATTTGAACTAAATATTCACAAAGCCGTAGCAGATTGTAAAATTAGCCATTCGTGTATTATTAAAGGCGATATTTTGAAAAAAATGGGGTTTTATTATCGATTTACTCTAGAAATATTTTTGTAACAGCGTTTTTATAAATACCCTACTGTTTTAGGGTCCAAGGCAAAGCTCCCGATGTCCGAGGGGTAATTATGTTTACGACGTACCGACAGTCTCCGCCAATCGTTTTATGGTTGTAGCCCATCTCAAAACAATATTAGTTACAATTTGTTATTATTGGTCAATATTTTTTTTACTTACTTGATGTCAATGTTGAAAACAAAGGCTGGGCTGGCCGCGATAACAATAGTTCACAGATCTACACAGTGTTATTGAAAGATTATCTTATTTATAATATTATATCTATAATATTTACACAAATCAATATATTGTAGTTATTATCGTGTATGAACTATTTCTTTATATTGTTTTAATTGATGGTATTTTTCAAAACATACTCCCACGCACAATGCCGGCTTAAAATCACATGTTTTACAAAAATACCATGTCCTTTTTCGTTTTGTTTTATTCGAACACACTACACCATCACGGGATTTTTTCTCTTCTTGTGGCATAATTACATGTTATTTAACATCTAACCTCTGTTCTGGATCCAGTGAGTGTCTTCTTTTTGGAATATCCATTTCTCTTCTGTGATTTCCAACCAGTTCAATAATGAGTTGGTCAACAAACTCAAGATGAGCTATTGATTTCTTATTGTTTTGTTTTTGCTTTTCTTTGTACAAAATGTACGCATTGACCACGGAGACTTCTAACCCCCAGAAAAAGAGTTTTCGCCACCATTTTAACGTTTTCCTTAAAAAAGGATATGCTGCAGTGTACTGATCAGCAGTATCTACACCTCCCATATTTTTTGTATAATTAATCACTGCAATCGGTTTTGAAACAATTTGTTCTTGCCCGCCTTGAATTATTCGTTTTACAATATTATTATTATTTGAGTAATAATCTGTGTATATTGTAACTATGCGCTTGTCTTTCCATGCAAGAAGTAATTGGTTATTTTTTGTACAGGCAATGACTTCTCCTATCTTCAATTTGGGTTTTTTAATTGACAAAGGTACATTTTTTCGATTCATCATTATTGTGCCAGTTAAATGACATTTTAATTTTAGGATTTCTTCTCTTAATTCAAGGTTTGTGTTCGGCTCCCGGAATAGAATTTAATAAGTTATTAAATAAGTCTAAAACAATTCTTGATGTAAACGATAGGTCAGGTCTCATTAAAATATTTGTCGTTAAGGAACCAAAATGTGGAACGAACGAATATATATACCCCGAGGCTGATTCCGCTAAAACGTATATTCTTATACCCCATTTATTAGGCTTGTTTGGATTGTAAGTCATACAAAAAATCTCTCAACTGTAATTTGCATATTTAACAATTTTATTGCATTTTTTAATCCCTTAAGTGCACTATTGTAAAATTAAACCCCGGAAATATTTCGGGAAATACCAAAAATAAAGCTTCAAAGAGACCAACTACAAGACATTATCCTGTACAAAGGATTATTGTTTTTATTAATTATCCTGGAGATTCGACCCTGCTATTATTTGTCCAGATGGTAGTATTCTGGCTAATAGAGCGCATGATCCAACCGATATCATATTGCAAACATTAAAAATCGATATTTAAACATTGAAATTAGCTGTTTTTATGCCCCTTCTGTCGTCAGTCTATCATGTTTGAACAGATTGCATACAAAGTCGACAGGCTGTTGATTAGTTTTTTAATAACAATACTTATTGCAATCCAAAACTTATCGCAGTCAATATTCACTAAGACAGTGTAGATTCTGGTAAAGGCAGATGACATTGATATCATTGACCGTCCAAAGAATGATTTTGCCAAAGCCTTTGTGGCATTGCAACAAGCGGCAAGTGACATTGGATTGAAGGTCAATATGAAAAAAAAAAATATGTCACAAATAATACAAATGGATATCTTCGAAACAATCAAAGAAGTTGTGTATCTTTGGATTCCTAGACAATGTCCAGAATGGTATATGTCGCAGAGACCCGACGCTTGGCTCTAAGGACTCTCAGAAGCTACAAATGTTTGAGCGAAAGATTTTCGACACTGTTTGGGAGGACGTCGGCACAACCGTGAGCTTTATAATCACTACAGTACAGGTCAACATAGGACGAAATTTGATAAAATTGCTCGGTCTGAGCTCGGCCAATTCAAGCCCAGCCCGGTTTTTTGAATGTTATCTCACCTTCAAATTCTGATGATACGGTTATGACTTCTCGACGGTCTTTTCATTTTGTTACTCAAACTCCCATATCAGTGTACCGACTATAACTTTCAACTATGTTCACAAGTTTTTTATTGATTACCGTGAGGTAGTCTACTATGAGGTTGACTACTGTGAGGATTACCGTCCGTGAGGTTTTGAAACCGTCAATTGTGATATCCTTCCATTGAATGATTCGACCTCTATCACCTTCTGATTGAGCCTGATTAAAATTAACAAGATACACAAACAATACATTAAAAAAAAGATTATTTAATAATAATATATCTACACCCAATCCTTCCTTACGCGATTTTTAATTTAAGTGATTTTTTGGACTGCACCGTTACTGTTTTTTACGCGATTTAATCATTTTTTTTACAGAAGTTTTTTTACATAGGAGTTTTACCCTGCGCAAAAGCATGTCATGTAATACAATGCATTTATTATATTCGTTGAATAGTTTCCCAGTCATACATTTTAGAGTGCTTCTCTGTCAAATAAATGCACTCCAGACGTGTAAATATTTTAATTACAAGATAATAAATACGAACCGATTATGTAAATATTATTTTTTAATTAAAAAAACATTTACATGGTGATGTTTTAGGCAGGTACCAAATAAACAACTGCATTTAAAAATAAAATATTTTACACTTACGTATTTCCAAAAAAATCAGTTTCAATGTCGGGTCAACAAAACAAATCCAATGTTACAATAATTGACTCAGATCGAGAATCGAGGAAAAAAGCATTTAAACAAATGAGTCCGAGCAAAATTCAGATTCAAGCAACATTCAAAACATTCGTCCAAAAAATCGCAAACGATTATATTTCGCAACCAACAGTGACAACAGCGAAAAACTCCTTTAAGTGAATACAATTATCTATGTATACGTAATACGTATTTTTATAATCAAAATAAATTCAATTTTATATACAAAAAAAAATATTTTTTGTGTGATATTTTGATTTTTAGAACCGATTTATCAAATTATAAGAAAGTGAGGGTTTTTAACGCGATTTTTTTACGCGCCACTTTCTGGAAATAGTGTATCGCTTAAAAAGACGATTGGTTGTATATAAAAATAGTCAATACATAATTAAGAATGTATTATATAAAACATATTTTAGTAAAATAAACAATTCAAGAGCCCATTTCACAATTAAGTTTTAATAAATTAGAAAAATGGAAAATAAATTCTACCAAGGGGGGAATGATGTGACGATTTTACGAAAATTAACTAAATATACAGTTTTTTCTATTTTTTTTCTCAGCTTTCTCAAGTATGAACCATGTAACAATGCAACATAATAAATGAGATAGAAAACAAACTATGTGCTATCATTTAAAAAAACCATTTAAATATGTACCGGGTATATGGTTCATATTTTACAGCTATGATTTCACTTAAAGTAGTCGAAAAGCGCAAAAAATGGTCGGAGAAAACACCATATTTCCTAGGCTTTGTAGCAACGTCTGCCATAAAACATCATCTCCGGGAAAGCATGGCAATCTTGAAGAAGAATCAAGGACATGCTATATATATTTTTTTAGTAAGTCAGCTGTGTGCAATGGTGCCCGTGATCCAATTGAAAATTTTTGAAATTGCTAATATTTTTTTTCGGTCGTAAGTGCGGATCGTCGTATGTCGAACCGTCGTAAGTCGGGGACTACCTGTAGTTGTAAACCTTCTCATCAACAATCAGATGAAAATTGTCGATGAGATCTTTTCCATTTATTTGAATTTTTATACTAGGCGATTTCAAAAATTGAATAATTGAAAGTTGTTTTTTTTCAGTTTACCACTTTTTAGATACAACGCTCGTTGTTACAATTGATTGTAAAAATAGTCATCATCACTATCAATTTTATAGTCACATACAACATTCTCAAATTCACTACCATCACTCTCATACATTTGATCATCATCTTCTTCTATTCTTTGCCTTTTCAAACAAAATGTTTGATCCAAATTTAGAAGGGAAAAAACGAATATCACCATCACTTAAATTAAAGGGAACACGAATGCTTTAAAAAAACAGTGCTTATATTTCGTAAAAAAAAAAATGATGTTTTACAGAATCATAAAATATTGGTCACACTGAGGAAACAGTTCAGAAAAAAGTTAGGTATAAAAATTCAATTCACAAAATAAAATCAAAAAAATGATTTAAAAATCTTATTTGTAAACAATGTTTTATCCAATCACAATAAATCGCTATTCTGATTACACTAGTGCAGGCTTTCCCAAATTATGTTCCGCGGTACCTGAATAGGTGTTCCGTGATCACCCACATATCTTAAAAACCACTATTTTTCAATATTTTCCGAAAACAAGCAATTATGATTCCTTGGTTCGGAATCCATATTCTGTGACAGCAAACACAACATGCTTAATTCAGAGCAAGTGATTATAAAAATCTGACTGATTTTATTAGCGATTCTGATATGAATGTCATCAAATTCTCTCTTAGCAATTTTATCAGAAGAATCTCCCAATTTCTCAAAACAAATTATTATTGATTTACTTCTGTTTTATACAACTTATTTATCCAAACCATGCTGCAGCGAAGTTGGAGTGCAGTAACAGACTCGAAGCCACACCATTTCGAAATAATAACCGTTTTATTTATATTATTTTTTGTTTTCATACTACAGGTAGTCCTCGACATACGACCGAGATACGTTCCTGAGCTTTGGTCGTATGTCAAATTGGTATGTCAAAATTCTCCCCCGCCCCCCCCCCTTGGAGCCAATGATGTAACGATTTTACGAAAATTAGCTAAACATACAGCTTTTTCTATTTTTTTCTTAGCTTTGTCAAGTATGAACCATATAACAATACAAAATAATAAATGAGATAGAAAACAAACTATGTGCCATGATTTAAAAAAAAAAACATTTAAATGTGAACCATGTGATCTTACTGCATATGTACCGGGTATATGGTTCCTATTTTACAGCTATGATTTCACTTAAAGTAAATTTGAATTGTTCAAACTATGTACATTCTCACAGATTTTGTCACTAACGACCCGGGTTTCGCCTTTCGGCATCTTCAGGCATTCAAGTGCACGGATGAACTTGAACTGACGCTTAGCAAATGAAAGTTTCGTGTTTATATAAGATACAAATGCATCACTGAGTCCAAAGCCATTGCTGGCGAAAAGGACGAGCCCATGGGAATGCCAACAGATTTGAGTAATCAACAAAGCACAGCTGCAAAGTCTTCCGATTTTAAATGAAATATCAAACTTTCCCACATCTCCACTTCTATACCCTATATAATCATAAAATCATATAATCATAAAACCTTTGCCGACAAACAAATTATATAATTCTTGAAACTGCTCACTGCTCAAATCTGTTGGCATTCCCATGGGCTCGTCCTTTTCGCCAGCAATGGCTTTGGACTCAGTGATGCATTTGTATCTTATATAAACACGAAACTTTCATTTGCTAAGCGTCAGTTCAAGTTCATCCGTGCACTTGAATGCCTGAAGATGCCGAAAGGCGAAACCCGGGTCATTAGTGACAAAATCTGTGAGAATGTACATAGTTTGAACAATTCAAATTTAATATTGAAATTCCACCAAGCACCTTCAGTCGAAATCTTAAATTATCACTTAAAGTAGTCGAAATGCGCAAAAATATTTTAAAGTTGCACCTCATACTAGAAAAACTTGATGAGAATTTTATTGTAAGTCACTCGAGATAAACTCGAGGTAAATTGACATCACAAACACCCACGTCAAACCAAGTCTATGGGAATAAGATTTTCATAAAAATTAAAAGTGATGCATACAAATTCTTTTTGTAGTCAGAAAATAACAAAAGAGAATCTCCTGCACATATTTCAGTTTTTGGAAGGCCAAAACTTGGTCGGAGAAAACACCATATTTCCTGGGCTTGGTAGCAACGTCTGCCATACAACATTATCTCCGGGAAAGCACGGCAGTCTTGAAGAAGAATCAAGGACATGATATATATTTTTTTAGTAAGTCAGCTATGTGCAATCGTGCCCCGTGATTCAATTCAATTTTTTTTAAAATTGCTACTTTTTTTCGGTCGTAAGTGCGGATCGTCGTATGTCGAACCGTCGTAAGTCGGGAACTACCTGTATTATGAATTACCCGACCTAAAAAATAAGCCAAGTGTTCTGTTAAAATTTTCAGATTTGCAGTGTTCCATTCCAGAAAAAGATTTGGAAACCCTGCACTGGTGTGAACAACTCTTTATGAGAATTTCAAAGGAATGTCTCGAAACGACACTTGGCTTCAATTTTTCGATGGACACGGGGGCCGTGTTCGACACAATGAAAGTGTTATGTTAGTACTAGTTGTGTATTCCTCCTGGCTCTGTTGACATACATTCATACATTTTTTTTTGGTTGAACAAATCTAAATATTAAAGAAAGAGCTACAGCCTACAAAATGGGGGTTTTATATAAAAGATAATAATATTATATAATCAAACTTTACACTACATATTTACATCAATAAAATCAACTCAATGCTTGGAAGGTTATTCACACATTTTTAAAAAATTGTAAAAAGTGGGCAAATAAAGTAAAGCAAATACTCTTTTGCTATTACATGCTACAAAAATGAAAAATTTGGAATTCAGCAGTACTGTGCCATTCAATCCATTTTGTGTGCTGCAAATAGTATAGACGTAGAACGTTTATTTAGCACATATAATTTGTAACAGATCACCGTACTCGGCTAAAATACTTATACCCTGGTAACGAGGTTTCAGGGCATAAGTAAATAAAACACATTTTGAGCGAACAAAATTTATTAAATAAATATGTAGTCATATTTGTTTACAAAAAGTAATCTACAAATAGAAGGGGAAGAACATGCCTTACTAAAAATAAATAAACAATATCTCATCGAAAAAAAATTAGTATATCTAGGAGACAGAGCTCTTCTTTTCATAATATTTTGTACAGGCCGCTGACATCGAACACTGCAATGACACCTCTGCAAAAAAAATTCTAAATCTAATTAATCAATCAATCAATTAGAACCCCCTTCTTGGTCATATATAGGTTGATTTACGGATAGAAATGTAATACGATGCAATATCATTGTGTACAGGCGATTAATGAAAAACGGCAATGGTGTCATGTTGCAGAGGTTCCGGAAACACATTTCCACCCTTTTAATACATACCACATAATCCCAGATTGAGAACTAATTGAAATATCTAAATTAATAAGATTTTTAATACAGTTTAATAGTTTTATCTGGAAAACTTTTTGTAAATATTCAAAAAGTTCATAGTAAATATTTTTTATTTCGACTCCAGAGGGCATAGCAGATATTGACACATTTTTTAACTTTTTCTTCAAGGTACATACAAATTATATCAAAAGCTTCCCACTATGTTTATGATAATTATGAAACTAAATCTGGCATCAGTTGACTTTTCTTTTCACAAGTGATACAAAAAAAAATACAAACATTCACATGGAATACAAAACAACAGATGCCTCAAATTCTGTGGCTTTTAGGGTCTATAGCAAGGGTTGGCAAGCGTGAAGCCAATGAGAGCCACAATCGGCTTTTTCATATATTACAAAGAGCCACACCATAATTAGATAGTATTAAATATACAAATTTAAATGCAATTCATTTTATTTAATAACATTTTTTACAGAAGTCGCACATATATAACGGATTTTTATTATTTTCAATGGGAGCCGCACTCATCTCAACAAACGAACCGTATTTGCTGATGTCTAGTCTATGGGAGCATCTTATCACAAACAGAGTAAATTGTATGTGACACGATGACGCTAATATCTCATTTGCACTTTTTAGGTGTCCACTGTCAATAATCAGTGGAATGGGATTATATTGATGCAACATGCATTAGAACAGAGCGCACAAAAGTTACACCAGCTATACCACCACCAGAATGAATAAATTGTCATTATATAGTGTTGTTAATTACTGTCACTATAAAAAAATAAGCATTTCGTTAAATAGGTTTAAATACCGTAATGTGGCGCACAATTTTTTTAATTTTCTTTCAAAGTTGCACAGCCAATATATTTTGCACACATAGCCTTCGGAAAATTAAAGGGAACATTGATCAGGACCGGTTTCGCTCATCGTTGTCACCCTGATCCTTACAAATAAATGTGGAATTGGTACAAAAGTGGTTTACTTTTTAATCTCATTTTCAACAAATTATGACGGAAGAACTGTTACCATAAAGCCACAGAATTGCCCTAAGCGTTTCTCTATAGTCCAGTCTTGGGTGCTATTATTACTCAACTATCCACACAATTATCCATACATCTCCAGAAAGAGAAGATATCAACGACACGGTCCAGGTACATCTGTATGTTTATCCCCAGCTAACCGATTCATTTTTACTTTATGGATAGAAAATTACTTACCACACTTCTAGTAATTTTTTGTACCTCTATACAGTGATAAACTATTCGATAAAAAAATAACGATAAAAAAATTGCATGTAATAATTTACTGAGAAACTGAAGCTCCATCAGGTAATAAATAATATAATAACTTCATACAAATCTCAAATGAACGCATTTTACTCAACTGTGCTTTCCCTAGCCGTCACTCACTATTACAAGAAATGCACAATTAAAAACGGTTCGATACATGTTGAAATTTAAATGTCCGATAAATAAACCAAAATACATGCAAACGGATAAGGAAAGTGCATTGTTCAAAGTTGCAGTCGTAAAGAGTCAATTTGACAATTTTAATTAATGTAAATTTTATCAAAAACTAGTATATCAAATACAGAATAAAAAAATTAAAAAAAATATTATACTTTAGTTTGTACTGTCTATAAAAAAAGCTTAACATATTAATTTATATATATTAAAAAAATCTTCCATTACAATGGACAGCTGAGAAGTGACAATACTCACCCCATCAGCTGCAAGAGGATCTATACGGAAGTCATTCGCTGGGTTTGCGAACCTACACCTTTTGACTGAGAAGTCTACGTGAGGTAATTTATATGCGATTCGACCACAGCCGTTTTAAATTATACAGCTGAGATGCAGGTTCGCAGTCAAATTCTTCAAAAACAATATCAATGGATATTTTTAAAACGTAGCCTTTTCCAGGTGACACAATAATGTTAACTATTTACATATTTCTATCCTAAGTTATTTACGTTCGTTAATAAGTGAGCAGAATTTTACTGATAAATTATGTCAAAATACAGAATGAGCATTGTAATAGTGGATACTGTGAACCTTTAGGTGACATTTAGAAATGATTGAAAAACGATGGATCATAATTTTTGTAATCCAAAAATTACATTTTATCATCTTCACCTTATACGGTTCAAATTGACAGTGCAGCCGACGTTTACTAAAAAAATGCTCACACATTCGACTGCGATCGCCGATCTTTCATAAGGATAATCCGTTCAAGAGAAACACACAGGTTTGGATAAAATTTCCATGAAAACACGATCTCAATTTGGTGCATTCAAATGCCATAGAACAATAAAATTACAATGACATTCTCAGTTGAGAACAATAATCTTCAATGCACTTCAACTACAGCGAGGTGAAAAAATACCAAAATTCACCCGTTAACTATCTCCCGCTGACGCCACACGTGAGTCAGCCGGAACGAGTCGTTCGGCTTCAGTGTCCGAGGATGACCGAGCGGTTGATTCTGCAATCGCTAGAGTCTCGTACATGGACTTGGCGTCCACGCGAGAAACTCCTTCGTACCTGAAAAGACAATATATCTTTAAGATGTTAGGTAAGCCTAGGATGTTTATTTTATTTTGTCAAGTTCACATTATATGCTTCTTTCGTGTCATGTTTATTACATACTTGAGTGGCTTTTACATCAGCCAAGTACGCTGTCTAGAGAGTGAACTCGGCCGAATACAAAACAACGCAAATTACAGTACTTAGTGAAATGACTGAATGAAATGGGCAAAGGAGTAGAAACAGTTTTTATTTCCTGGACCGAGGACCTATTGAAATTCTAGAAATTAATAGATATAAATTCTTGTCCGATTCGGATCTACTGAATGAACAAATTATCTTTGTAAGTTCCCTTTACTGTATCCATTGCATTAACCTGTTTACTATTCTTATATGTATATTTTTTAAACTTTATTTCTTTTGCCTGTTAGAATTGATATGGTTTTTAAAAAATCTTTTTCAGAATCTTTATGGCTGTCGATTTTGTAAAAGCATACATATTACTTGGAAGCTGTTAAATCATTATTTTAATTTTAGTAATGAATCATTTTAGATCACTTTGTTAAAATTTCCAAAATTATAACTGTTTGTAATTGCCATGCATCACCACTTTAACTATATAAGATATTGTCATTTTTTGATAATTTCTACTGTAATTTGTAAATTCTTTTTTTTGTCAATTGTCTGTAACACCTTTTCATTTCAATTTGTTTTCATATAAATAGTATTGTTAAATTTTATTTCGATTTATAGAGCGAAACCGGTCCAGATCTTGATAAATAAAAAGTGGAAATTAAGTACAGTGAAACCCCCAGTTACACTAGTCGGGACAGTGTAATTTGGAGTAGTGTAATTGGGGGTTCCACTGTATTGGGTTTTGTCTTAATACAATGCCTTTCCACCAAGTATTGACAGTTAACACCTTGAATGTGTTATATTGCGGCTCGCTGAGAATGATCAACATACTCGTTTAATCTAAATGGTATTGCTTTTTGGCAGGAATTATTTCAATTTTCATGAAAATATTCTACATATACTCTATATTACATTTGATTTCTTAGAGGGGGGGGGGTTTGCTCTACCCTAATTGACATCTTTGGTCTGTAGTAGTTTTTGAGATTCTTTTCATTTTCTCTGATACTTTTATTAAGGTATGCTCTGCATTTAACAGAATAAAAACTACCGGATAAGAAATTTAAGCAAAAATTTACCTGGCCCCACCATACTTGTCAACGATAGCACGATACGGTTGTCCAGGCGCAGCGGCATGCGCCGATTCCAATTTGCGGATGCAGCTTTCTAAGTCACTTAGAGCATAGCCGGAGCAGCGTTGCAGGGAAGCAGGCCACGCGACAGACACACAAGGCGGTGCGTCTGCGATCGGTGGAGCGACACAGTGACAGCAGGAGAGGCAGTGCAGTGCGACAGCCAGTGCTGCAGCCCCAGTAACCGATGCTGGAAAGCGAAGGAAGGGCTCTGCCTCCAGCAGCGCCAACTCTGAAACATACTGATTTCCACAATTTGTCAGCAGATGCCAAATTTCATTTTTTCAACATCAATGGACATCATCACAATAACAAAAATTCATTTATCATTAACATTTTTGGGTAGCTGATGTAATCTTCTATGTGACAAAATTAATTTGTTTCCTAGGGCAATGATGGCAGACCTAGGACAGGTGAAAACTTTTTAAGTGACACACTCAAATTGACGGTTTGAAGATGAAACTAGAAGAATTTCAAGGCGTCAAGCGGTCTCAAGAGTTTGCCCACTTGGGGCCCAAGCAATAGAATCTAGAAATAAATTGTTGGGATAATGAAGAATAGTATCAATACAATATATACAAGAAATTTTGAATCCATGGAACCCATTATCGAACACTATTAAACACCCTGAAAAATCAAGCGTTGATTTATAGCTCACACTTTTCCCCTCTACGTACTTTTGTGGCTTATTCTTGGTGTTAAACAATATTGAAGTCAATAAAAGAAAAGACAGATAAAGTTAGTAGCACTTATGTGGGCTTGAAGTGTATGGAATACCAACCATCAGCAAATGCAATTCATTAACAAGTTCAGCAACGTACAGATTTTTAACATTGTTTGACTAGCTACATGCTAGTCAAACAAAGTTGAGAATAAAAATAACATTATCAACAACAAAAAAGAACACTTTTGTAGATGACAGTAACTTTAAGCCCTCGAAATAAAATTTTGAACTTATATAGCTGTGACCGTTTAATATTTGTTTAAAATTTAATTTACCACGTCGTCATTTACCATGAAAAGAGACTATCCTCCAATTGCATCATTCAATATGAAATGAAACTCACCATGGCCAAATAGAGAGTCCGCTGCGTGAGGCCATTGGAGATGCAGAAGTGAGATATGAATGCGAGAGGGGTGGGTGTGGACAGATCGAATGACAGAATCTTCAGGATGAGGTGCTCCATCCGAAGCACCTGCTGTTTGGTATACGTATCGTCCGTCACATACACAAATTCACTTATATCTGGCGGGTAGATCTCTTCATACTTGCTGAAATGCAACCCCGTTCAATTAAATCATGCCATATGTCAAACAAGATTTGGGAAAAACATTATTACACCTTTGCTGTTATGGTAATAAGCTCAGTATCAGTCGGTGTGAAATATTTATAGAATACTGAATTAGCTAGAAAGATAAACCTTTAAATACAACCAAGAAAAGAATGTTTTAAGTTTTTTGCAATTTTTAAATTTTCGAATTTGTGTTCCAATTCTAACAAAACAGGAACCCAACCCCAAAGGTAGAAAACATTAATGGCACGCATAACTACAATCTTGAGACAATTTAATTATATTCAAACTAAGATGAAAAGCATTATAACATAAATAATGAAAGCAACTACATATATATACCATAATCAGTATTGTATTCAGCCTTTTCAAATTCAGTAGTGAAAAAAAATAATCGATTAACATTTCTCTCTCATTGTGAAATATAAAGTAGGATAACATACGTGGCAATAAACATGGCAGCGGTTCCCACCAATTGCAGTTTGGCTCGAACGACTGACATGTAACTGAGAAACCGGTCAATGTAGGACACCGTCAGGTACAAGGTCTCAGTCTGGAGCTGATACTCTTCGCTGACCTCCACCAGCCAATCGACAAGTATTGCCCGCATTGAATGGGAGATATCTGGCTGTTTCCGCATGTATCCGGGTTTGGGACGATGTTTCACCTGTAACGTTGTAAAAGAAAAAACTGAGACTTTCGTGTAGCAATGCAACGGATGAAATCCTATGACATTGTGCATAACAAATACCTCAATTTCTCGCATATAGTTGTATATGTCTTCCCTGTATTCGGCTACGTGAAAAAACAACTCCCGGACGGTTTTAGCGGTGGCTTTTTTCTCTTCCGGAGGTGTTTTTGTTTCAGAGTCAGCGATAACTGAGATTTCGCCGACAGACATGGGAGAACCTGAGGACACATTTTCTTCTTTTTCTCGAAAAGGTAACCTGTAAGCATTTAGAACAATTTGAAATGGTAAACACCTTTTGATTTGGAAAATTCATCAGTAGTAATATTAATCCAATTCTTAATCCATGCATCGGAGCTTGTTATCAGTATACATGTAATAGATAATAAGAATGATAAATTTTCTGGTTGGCCCGAACAGTTGAGTTGAAAAAAAAACTTTTTTAAAACAAACTAATGAAGAGGGCCACAGAATCAATGGCGTAAAACATCAAGACATCAAATAAAAACGACACTTACTTATTCAGTTAACTGTTAACTTTTGACACTTTTGACCCCTAGAACTCGACTAAAGACTGGACTGTGATATTTTCAAGAAGTTGTATTTAAAAAAAGTTATATGGGTATACATTTATAATTGGAGTATAATTATAATTGACATAATAATTTGATTGCGTTTCTCATGCTTATATTCTTGCCACTATTAAGAGAGCAGTTTTCATTGCATCCAACTCCATGTGTATGAATATAAAACAAAAATGTTATATTGTCAGCAGATTCTTTCTCAGAAAATTGATTCAATCAGCATTTTAAATTACTAATGATGCTTTCAGCATCATGGCACACCGAGGATCTACTGTGAGTCATAGACTCTAGAGTGATAGACTCTAGAGTGATAGACTCTAGAGTCTAGAGCAGTGGCTTCCAACCTATATGTTACTGCGCCTCCCTTTGAAGAAAAAAAGATTATCGCGCCTCCCCATCCTATATTTCATATAGTAATAAAGACACGTTTTAAAGGGGAAATAAATATTTTGGACTTTTCGCGCCTCCCTTTGCAATAGCTCACGCCTCCCCAGGGAGGCGCGCCTCCCAGTTTGGAAATCGCTGGTCTAGAGTGATCGAATCAAGTACCTCGGACAGTTTAAATTCAAGACGGACTGCGGTAAGCCACCGCTCTCGTTTTCTGAACGGCGCACTGTTTCTTTGGCGGGCTTAGCCTTCTCTTCGGGGCCATCCTCGTAAACGCTGAACGCTTGAAATTGGGCGACTGGCGGCAGATGCTTCTCTCGGACGGCATTTGTCCTTGTACGGTTTTCATTATTTCTGATATTGATCTCGTTATTCTTAGATTTCTGCAATTGAAAATAGTTAAATTAGAAAGAGATTGATAACGGTTAATTATAAAAGCAGTCACACATTCAAGCAAAAAAAGACGTGCGGAGCAATCAGCGATTCCTGTATATGTCACACTGTTCAAAGTAACACTACGGATATATAGCAATCAATGAGATTATTTCTGTAAAATTTTACTCCGAATGAGTATATTTCAACGAACACTAAAACCTACTCAGGTGCACAGAAAAAGATAGAACCGAGAAGTAATCAAATTTACCAATTTAGGCGCCCTCTGCTGCGTCGAATTCTGGTTCAGAGACCCTAAAGCTCGCCTCTGAATGCCCGCGTTATCGGCGGTCGCCTTAACGTTTAGTGGGTTCGACGTGTTTTCCTGGTCCTTCAGAATGGTTTCCATTGTCGCCGGATCAAATCTCTATCGAATCCTTCGGGTCAGCGACAAGACGGTTGGTCAACTGCCAAAATTATTCCGGATGCATTTGGGCAATTTTAGAAAGCGGCATCATCAATTAGCACTTCAGTTACGACGAACCATATTCATGACGAAGGTCGTAGAAGTCAATAATTGCAGAAAGGCGAAGAAAGAATAATAAAACCTAGAAAAACAACGTCCCAACCCAGCTGGTGCATCTGGCTGCGGGCATCGGCGCGTTGCTTTTGTAACTTTGAGATATTGTCTATGGTAATTCGAACTTTTCCACCAATGAAATGTCGTTATTTGTAGTAAATATAATTATTATTCAACTACATACGATCTATGGTTCGGAGACTACTAGTAACATTGCTACTACTGTCCACTACCGTATGATTAATTTTTTTAACGCTTTTTTTCGTAAAATAAAATGGTGATTTGTACAAATTTAACTTTTATTTATTCAGTAATGTCAGTATTCCCGGTTTTGCCCATAACGAGCATGGCATCAGTTGGTAATATTCTCGTTATGAGAGAAACCAGCCCTAATCATATTAAATAAATAAAAGTAGAATTAGAACAAAAGAGTATTTTGTTTTTTGAATACTGGTGAATATAATTAAGATTCAGATACAAGATTTGATTCCACCTTGTATGAATATTTAAATACTCTCTACTTGGTGATAGTTTTTTACAGTTTGGTTTCAAAAACACACAACATGATTTGGAGAAAAAATGGACAACGGTATTTACAACCAAAATTTTATATAATTTATCCAAAATACCTAAAAATGCATTCCTTAGTAGGTAAACATGCTACCACTCACCATTATCAAATTATGTACATATAGTGTTTTACTAAATAATTCATTTCGTAAATTTATTACGGGATACGAATTAGCTTAATAAGCCATTATTTTGTAAATAAATTAATTGCACTTTAGCTTTTTGATTAATATAATATTTTATACATAAAAACATAGCAAACAATAGATACATTTATCAATATTAAAAAATAGCATACAATTACTTTCATTTACGTGAATAAAATTACATCTTTTGTAAACATATATGTAAATTGAATATAACATAATAGTAAAAAATAAGTTAAAAAATAACTTGCACTAAGCAATATTATTGTATTGAGTAATACTTAGCATTTGTTGGTGATATAACCGAAAACATGGATCCAGACAAAAACCCGGTTCATTTGGATATTTCGGACAAAATAAAAAGGCTTTTCTCCCCTTTTTTCATTCCAACAATATTTGCACTTTCTTCTTTTGGTTTTTCTATCTGGTTATGTTTTGCAGAAAATAGGAAGATGGACTCTTTTAATTTTTTGTTTTGGAGGGGGGCATACTAATTTTTCAATATCTTGTAGCCTGTATATAATGATATTTTAGTTGAATTTTGAAAATTGTACATATAATAAGAATTTAGTATCATTGTTTGAAATAAATGAATCCCTATTTTTTATAACATCTTCATGTTTTTTTTCTACATGGGAAGTATGCATTTGATTATCGTAGCCATGCCAAGTATGCATTTGACCATCGTAGCCACTCCAACCATGAAATTTCTGACGAAATCGTCAGAACGTCTCAGCGGCTTTTCCATTTAGTTGCACATATTCCTTCTGGGGTATATTTTACCACGGACTCACTTCCTTAAAAAAACTTATGTAGTAAACGTATTCTAAGCGAAAGTGTAAACCAACCTTTATGTGAAAAAAAAAAAGAAAAAACATGACTTCTGCAGACTTGCGCTACCGATTCGATATTATTATTTTTTTTTTGTTGCAAAACAATAAAATAATAATATCACTCCAAAGCATATTGTGGCATGTTTGAATAAATCGACCGACACGCTAGGCGTGTCGTTAGCACCCAACGAATATCGATGTATTAGTTAATTTAAAAAAAAGACAATATTTTTGGAAAAAATGTTTTGTAAGTAAATAAGTAAGAACGTTTAAAAAACGATTAAGCTAAATGTTGTGGATAATATTTTCAACCGTCTCTCTTTATTCGATATATTACATATATCGGTACTTTTTTCCTCATGTAACGCGGTGGAACGGCGTTCCAGCACCCTTTTCTTAGCATTCTTAATACTTCAAATATCGTTTGTATTTTGCTATGACAATTTTTTTCATGGAAAACATTGTTTGTTAGTCTCAACCTTAGGGCCATTTTCAATAAAATGTACCGGGTATCGCAACAATCATAAATTTATTATGTCATAATACAAAACAAAATACAAGGTCCATAAAGTTACATTGTGACCAGAACCAAATGTTGAATGCCTGAATTGCTGCGCATTTTGTATCACATGCATTCCATCCATTTTCTTTTTCTTTTTAAAGACATTTCTTCTTAAAGACACTTTTCTATCGTAAAAAAACTAATGTTAAGATGCCTCCATAAGAAGCCATATGCTGTACAATGGGAACGGACAAAGATTAGAAAAAACAGTAATATAAAAAGCTAAACAAGAAGTGAGTTCTGGTACTTCAATGATGACGCCAGGGCCGATCGGCCATGGAAATTCTCGGTAGAGTAGCGAAAAGGTTAAAACAGTAAAAATAAATATTTATCTCTGAAATTTGAATTTAACTTAAAATGCTCGCAATGACCAAAGCATGTTCAAAACATTTCATAAAATTATGAAATTAGTAAAAACAATAAAATACCTATATTGTCTTTCTTATGCATCTCTTATGTTCATCAGTTGTCTATTAGGTTATGACAGATGTCATATAAATAATGAAAATAACAAAGACTGTTTTTAATTTATAAAAAATGAATAGAATAGTAATTCATTTTATTTGTATGTTTTTATTTATTTTTTCTTTTTATGGTGTAGGTGTTATAAACGCAATACGACAATATTCGAAACAAGATGTTATAAGATTGAGGTTAGTTGAGTTCGTTTGCCTTATTATTGTCACAATTATTTATTGTTCTTTCAAATATACATACGTACATTCTAAGAGCACTTTGTCATGTTTATATTCGCAATACAATTAACTATAACGGTATGAGTCTATAGCTGTGCAGCAGTGATACATGTATTTTATTTTTCAATAGCCGAATTAAGATTATGTATGGAAAGGTGTTTTTCTCAAAGACAGTTATAGAATAATAGAAAATTTAAATTAACTTTGATTATTCCACGTATTGTGTTAATAACTGTGACACGTGTTTCGTCTCTTTCAGAGGCATCTTCAGACTTACTATCGCAAAGTTTGCTTAAGTAATGAAAGAGGCGAAACACGTGTCACAGTTAGTAACACAATACGTGGTATAATCAAAGTTAATTTAAATTTTCTATTAAAATGAACTTCCACAAAGTTACCGCCGAAACCATCGAAAGTACAGTTATAGAAATTTAAAATTAAATAAAACACACAAAAATCGCCTAACTGGCCTTATTATCGGCTGCATGGAAAGATATTTTGGTAATTGTGTGTTAAAGCTAGCCATGGATTATTACGGCGAAAAACTTCACAAACTAAGCTAAAAACAACGCCACGATTGTAAATTATTTTTCGAGAGCTTTATAATCCCATTAAAATCACACATTAATATGGGCGCACGGCCATAATGAATAATGGAGGCGAAGTAGTGAAAAATATTTCGTATTTCGCATAATTTATCAGTGTTCTTCATATTAATGAGTGATTTTAACGCGATTATAAAGCCCTCGAAAAATAATTTAAATCGTGGCGTTGTTTTTAGCTTAGTTTGTGAAGTTTTGTTGCCGTAATAATCCATGACTAGCTTTAACACACAATTACCGATATTTTTTTTGCCAACAGTGCTTAAATATGGTATCAGGCATATTGGTGCTCAAAGAAAGCGTAATCTGGAAGTCCATTTTCGATCACTTTTTGGAGCAACGGGGGCCGTATGTCAGGTATAAAGTGGCAAATTTTGGCTTCCAAGCAGAGTCTATCACCTCTGGTTTATCGGCGTAGACTAGCGACTTCACATATTCCAAAAGAAAATAATCCAAATGTGTCAAATCATGCAATCTCGGAGTCCAATTCACAAGTCCTTTACGCAAAATTATGCCCTTATTGAATGTTTACTTCAGTAAATTGGGCACGCGCTGTGTGGCATATTGCGCCGTCTTGCAACCACTATGAAACAACAGCTCTCCCACATTAGTGCCACTTAATTCAGGAAAGTCTTGGATCTATAGCGCTCTCCATTGACTAACATTCTAGTTGGCATCATTTTTGAAGAAATATAGACCAATGATTCCACCACCTTATAAAGTACATCAAACAATAACTTTTTGTGGATGTAACAGTGACTCAATAATGGCTTGAGTATTTACTTAACTCTAATTGTGGCAATTTTGCTTATTGACATAGCCATTCAACCAAAATTTTGTAAAATTTACGAACTGAATCACGATGTTCAAAATAAATTTGCACTATTTGCAAGCTTTGTTATAGCTTAAGTTTATTCCTGGGGAAATGGCAAACTCAACTGAGCACAAATCAGCTCTCAGCTGTCAAATTGGTCGTCACTGGAAAAAGTGTTGTTAATTTGAAAAACAAACCCTTAAAAAATACACCTGTCGTTATACAAACCTTAATCTCGAGCTCTAAAATAAATTGGTGTCGTGAAAAATACGAGCCTTGCGTTTTTAAAAATTCACCACATTCATTTACCTGTGTTATATAATTTTTTTATAATCAATTGATATGCCGATTTTGTCACTTACGACCCGGGGTTAGCCTTTCGACATCTTCAGGCATTCAAGTTCATCCGTGCACTTGAACGCCTGAAGATGCCGAAAGGCGAAACCCGGGTCGTTAGTGACAAAATCTGTGTGAATGTACATAATTTGAACGATTCAAATTTAATATTGAAATTCCACCAAGCACCTTCAGTCGAAATCTTAAATTGATATGCCACTTAATTCTCATTTATGGAGCCATGTCTATGTTACTGGTAATATTTTTTTCAAAAACAAGTCTGCTCCCAATATAGAGCACATGGCCTCCTAATGGAGGTATTCTACGAGAACTATATGAAAAAATATAAAACTTTTAGCACTAATTGCACATTATTAACTGATGGGCAAATGTGCTTGCGGTGAACGATACCGGTCCTGATCTCCAATAACTAATGTAGAATTAGTACATAAAGTATTTTTTTTTTGTAATTTATTTCAAGTTAATATTATCATCATAACTATTATCGATTTTTGTTTGTAATTTCAGGGAAGAAGTGCGCGAAATGTTTCAGCATGCTTACGACAGTTACTTGCAGTACGCCTATCCATATGATGAACTGAGGCCATTGAGCTGCGACGGCACGGACACGTGGGGCAGTTACTCGCTCACACTGATTGACGCGCTAGACACTCTCGCTATAATGGGAAACTACACAGAGTTTCAGCGCGTCGTGGATATAGTCAGCACAAGAGAAAATTTTGATGCAAATATTAATGTATCAGTTTTCGAAACCAACATTAGACTTGTCGGAGGCCTTCTCAGTGCCCATTTACTCTCCCAAAGGTATTACTGTGACGATGGATATCCATCATTATTTATTTAAGATCAATTGAAACATTACAACTGTTGAATTTCTTCATAACCCCAGATTGCCTAGATCAAAGGTGATCGATTGCAAACAATTATTTATTGTAAAGCCTTAATTCTGCCTGCTTCTTCTTCCGACCGGTGGGATTCTGGTGTCCTGGACTACTATTGGGTAGTATCCATAGGATGTACTCAGGGGAACTGAGGGATGCTGGTATATCATGATAGAAAGCAAAGCAATTGGTGGGGGACAGGCAAACATGGAGGTGCCGCTTGGTGGCCACATGCTCCACATAGGTTGCGAATATGGTCGTAGACGAAGATTTATTGTCGATTCATATCTACATTTCATCCTAATAAACTTTTTAGCAATAGATTTAGATTACTCTTTTTTTGCTCTGGTCATAAAAAATAAAAACTGTTTTTTTGTAAGTAGTCATCACTTAAAAACTCTGATGATGACCATCTGCCTTTTTTTAAAAAAAATTGTCACTGTATAGCTGCCACCTATGGGATAGCCTGTGCTAATTGATTGTCGGGTCTTATGGCGCAGCGGTTAGTGTGGTTGGCTTCCATGTCGGATCTCACGGGTTCGAGTCCCAGTACGAACAGCATTTTTTCGATCAATATATCGATTTCTGTTAGAAGGCATGGGTGTTTGTGATGTCTTAAAAGTCCTTCCCACCTTTCCGATCCTTCAATAACTGAGCCTAGCGAGAACGATTAATAAATAACTAGTTCTGTCCTAGCCTTATCCTTCCATCCCTACTAGTCTCTTTGGAAAAAGAGAGGTTTAGCGACTGAGTTCTAGTAGAAAAAAAATCTGTTGCGATACCTCCATTAGGATGCCATATGCTCCACAATGGGAGTGGACATGGATTTTTAAAAAAAGCACCACATCACTGCATATAAAGCATGTTATACAAATATGTGCCCAAGAGAATAAATATGCTAAGACTATTTTAAGTAAAAATGAGCTGTAGCGCTCAAAATAAGCACATTTCGTATGAAGTATGCATATGTTTTTGAATGTGTTGTCGAGAAGGGCAGGAGTGAAAGTGGAACCAGGCTGGCCCTGCAACGGTCCACTGCTCCGTCTGGCAGAGGATGCGGCACAGAGACTGATTGTTGCTTTCGATACCCCCACCGGGATGCCTTACGGAACTGTCAATCTGAGGCACGGCGTTCCGAGAGGAGAGACGAGCGTCACCTGTGCTGCCGGTGTCGGGACATTCATTGTAGAATTTGGGGCTCTGAGTCGGCTAACAGGCGATCCGCTGTATGAAGAGGTACGTACGCTGAGTTCATTTTGCTGCTCAGCTGCTCTGCTGGATAAATCCCCTAACCCAGAGGTGGGGAACCTGCGGCCTTCTGACCAATTCTGGAAAAACGAGGTTTGGAGATATCTGGGGAAAAAGTATAGCAAATTCAGGATTTCAAATTTCTCGGTGAGCTAAAAAAAAACGATGTTTTGAGATATCTGGGGAAAAAGTATAGCAAACTCAGGATTTCAAATTCCTCGGTGAGCTAAAAAAAACAAAGCAATGAGGTTTGGAGATATCAGGGAAAAAAGGATAGCGAGGAAAAGTAGGGTTAGGGATTGAATATTAATCAATCCCGTCCTATGTTTACTGCGGCCTTATGTCGAATCAGAAAAATGAATGCCGCCTTTAGAGACGAAAAGATTCCCCACCTCTGCCCTAACCTGTTCACCCGATTAAATTTTTCTATTGCAGGTTGCCATGCACGCTCTGAGAGCACTCTACGATCACCGGTCGCCAATCGGACTGTTGGGAAACCACGTGGACGTACTGACCGGACGATGGGTGGCACAGGACGCTGGAATCGGCGCAGGGGTAGATTCGTACTATGAATACTTGGTGAAAGGTATTTATATCGAAAGAAACGAGCCACAATCAAATGTCTGCAGCTATTTGTGTGGTACGTGAATACTCACCAGAATTAATCTGTGAAATTTACATTGCAGGCGCTATGTTGTTTCAAAAACCTGAACTAATGGACATGTTCAATGAAGGCAGAGCTGTCATCGACAAATATCTGAAAAAAGACGACTGGTACGTCTGGGCATCAATGACAAAAGGTCAGGTGACCCTTCCGGTGTTTCAGTCTTTAGAGTCATATTGGCCCGGTGTTCTCAGTTTGATCGGTAAGTCTCTGTGTAATCATGATTAGTCAGAATGTAAATTAGTCATGCTTAGATCACCGCAATGATATCGGGTTACACAGTTTAGGTCAGTCGGGCCAACCATAGTAGTACCAAGTTTTTTCATTCATGTTACAGGCGAATCCGACACTGCCATGAGAATAATTCAAAATTATCACAGTGTCTGGAGACAGTACGGGTTCACCCCCGAAGTGTACAATATCGGGGCCGGCGGGGCCTCCGGTGGAAGGGAGAGCTATCCGCTGCGACCGGAGCTAATTGAGTCACTCATGTACCTATACAGAGGCACCAGGGATCCCATAATTCTTCAAATGGGCGAAGACATTCTGAGAAGCATACAGCATAGCGCCAAGACTAGATGCGGTTATGCAACGGTATGCCGTTTGAATCGCATCTGATACTCAGTCCTGTATACGTAATACTGTTATTTTATAACCATTTTACGGTAGCATTTTGCAGACCTCGATCAGAAGAAAATTAAAGTTCGCAATAAAAAAATGAATCTGTTTATTTGGTTACACGTGAACAGAAAGATGTGTGCTACCGAGTCATTTTTCTCAGACATGTCATACTTTTTGACCTTTTAGCTGCCGTAGTAGTGTAATTACCTAGCACGCCGGCTATAATTTGCAATTATTAATTTAATTAGTTATTGACGAGTTAACTCGTAATTGGCGTGTTGAGCACGACAAATTTTACGAGACATCTCGTCTGTGGCAGCCATCGATTTAAGTATTTGTCTAGTTTCTTTTTTATACAAAATGCCCACTTATTTCGTGGAAAATATATAATGAAGAGCTGGAATATTTTTCAATAAGGATTGATTGCAAGCCGATTGATCAAATTTTTTCCTTAAAGTGTAAGGATACACAGTTGGGGTTAAAAAAATCACTTTCCTTAAGCCCCATTTCCAGCGTCGAATAAAGAGAGCAAGTAGAAAGAGATGAAAATATCACACATACGAATGCTTCGAGATTAACCCTTTACCCGCGTCACCAAATTTAGCGAACATGTCCTGTACGCGGCTGCTTTTTTGCGGATTTTGTTATCGCGTTTTCGACTATAGATATAGGTTGTGTATTATATTTTTTTATAATATTTTTTTAACTAATCAAATATGTTAATTGCCACCCAAAGTAATTTTTTCAATAATAATAAACAATATATTTCTTGTATTTTCGGTTTACTTCAACAATAATCATTCTTCATACAATTGCGGCGTGACGTCGCCATATTGCAAAATACCGCCACGCGCGGCCGAGAACACTGCGCCACCACCATACCATGCTTATAATATTAAATTCTCAGAACAATTTCAATTGTCCCAAATAATATAATGATATATGCATATTTTGTAAATACGTAGCGCACAGTTCTTACGAGAAATGCCATGAATCAACGACGGCCATCGTGCATTGGTGACATATGTTCATGGCGTGTTCCATAAATAAATTATTTTAGCCTATATTGAATCTTTTTTGACCAATGTCATCTATTGAAATTGGTAAAATATACATTTAGTAATATTTTCAACCAAGTTATACAATTTTAATACAATAGATATCTCTTATATAGGGTTTAAAATTTCCATGACATCTATACATGTCACGCGCGCTGAGGGCATGTTCGCTAGGACATGCATAGCAGTCATACGCAGTGGAAAGGTTAAAAACCTCGATTCTCAGAAGGACTTAGGCCCACTCGACTTCAATGACGGATCTTTTTATATACACTTGAAAAAGAGACTTATGTTTCACAACCACTGGTGTGGGAATTGTTTGTCCGGAAATGTTACCAAAAATTTTTTTCAAAAAAAAACATTTTTATTTATTTGTTCACATGCGGCTAGAGATTCTGTGTCGAGACGTCCCGGGACTTTTAAGGTTTTCTACAAAGTTACCAATGTCTCAATAGGACAAAAAAGGTATAAAAGCTGTATTGTGATTTGTGAAGTAACATTCATAATTTTACCCAATTCATTGTTATTTTTTCAATACATGAACCGTTATCATCCCTTTTTAGTACATAAGTACATACAAATATTTAATTTTAATAAATTTATAATTTTATTAAAGGGGAAATAAAAGTCCCAAGTCCCGGGAAGTCCCGGGACTTTTAAGGTTTTTTGCTGTCCTAAGTCCCGGGACTTGGTTGTTAAATGTCAAATAAAAATTAATTAAGACAGCCAAATTATGCATTTTTAATTTTGAAAAAACCATTCTAACAAATAAAAATTGGATGCAAGCAATCGCTAATGTGACCTAAAAAGTTAATTTTAAAGTTACATTGGTGTCTATCCGCGGGATCAGTTTTGAAAAAAATGCATTATATTTAGGCTAAGGATTAAAGGCTGGGGTTTTAACAAAATTAAGTATGCATATATAACAGGAATCTTATAAAAGAAACAGCTGTTTGGATTTATAATTGTTGAAGTTTCAAATAACATCTATTTATATATTGTTATACGAAACAACCATTTTTAATGGGTAGAGAGAGACATGCAGAAATACAAAAAAAAACTTAGACACGTGTTCGCTTAACTATTTTTGCAGCATGGGATAATCGCACAGAATTCCAAGAATTAATGGAACCAATAGTTATTTCTAGAAAATTATGTTATAAATCAAGGCGGCTTATAATTTTTTATTACCAACCGTTCTGCTAGGACTAATTGATTTTCGAAAAGAATACACGAAAGATTTTGACAAATGCCCCAAAACAATATTTTTGAAATACGGAGATAATTTACCACAACGTCTTTTCTCCGTGGAAAAAGATATCGAGGTATGTGAAGAAAATATCGATGATAAGAAAAATATTGCAGAACTGTCACTGGAAGAAGAATTAAATAGACAGATTACAAAAAAACAAAAGATTTCTCCATTAAAAACCAAACGAATTTAAGATTTTAAAATCAACTGGAGAACAGAAACAAAGATTATTTTTTATATATAACATTAAAGCAACATCGACTGACAATGATGATGAGCAACAACGTTTATTACAAAAGTAAGAAATCGGCTGTCAGATTCGTCATTAAATTCATTATTTTTTTTAAAAGCATATTTTGATAAGCAAGAATAAAATATTAACTTTTGTGTAAATAATACATACTATGTATGATTTGAGGTTGTGACTTTATTATTGAATTAATTTAATATTTTTATTATTAATAAATAAATGTGTTCAAAAGATGTATTTTTTTTTATTAACGCATACTTTCGCCGCCCTTTTAAAGTACGCATGAAAAAAAAATACGTCTAACTGCGTAAAAAACGCTCAAAAAAAATAGTTTAATTGAAACGAAATATTAAAAAACGTTTGGGAGAAAGATATCTTCATTTATGTTATTAGAAATTTGTTTAAATCAATTCATAATCGTATTAAAAATATAACTGTAGCAAAAACAAATTTAAAAATATTATAATTAAGTGTTCATACCTGATGTTGTTTTATTTACAAATGTTTTTCACTATTCTACAAAGTTACCAATGTCTCAATAGGACAAAAAAGGTATAAAAGCTGTATTGTGATTTGTGAAGTAACATTCATAATTTTACCCAATTCATTGTTATTTTTTCAATACATGAACCGTTATCATCCCTTTTTAGTACATAAGTACATACAAATATTTAATTTTAATAAATTTATAATTTTATTAAAGGGGAAATAAAAGTCCCAAGTCCCGGGAAGTCCCGGGACTTTGACTTTATCACGTCTCGTGTCCCGGGACTTTGAAAAACCCGAGACTTCAGAATCCCTACATGCGGCTTATTCTTTTATTCATTGGATATAAATAGCAAAATGAGCCGCTATTCAAAATCTATTTCAGGTTTACGTGCCAGAAGGGATCCACGGTAACCAGTCTAAAGCTTGTCATTAAATTTAAAGTTGGTCCGAGCATTTTATCCGAGCAACATATTCGTCCAACAATTATACTATTAGTTACCATTTATATTTACTTGCGACATAAAACCTGGCACCCATAATTATTATGGTAGCGTTAAACTTTTTCACTGTCGTGTAAAGAAAGGTGGCATCTATTTTGCTCTTGAAAAACTCAGCGGGAAACAGGCAACTTAGTATTTATTAAGCAAATAAGTGAAATAAATAAGTTAGTTAAAAATTAAACATTTTTTGGTATTATTTGAAGATTTCCCACATTATTCGTTGTTTTATTATGGTCCCATGAAAAACGTAAAATCAGGGTTTCACTATATATGTATTCCATCAGATCATCTTTTGTTAGCCAAACATGCAATGTCAACACTATGGAATATTGTGATTTGAAAACACATAAATAATTTATTTTTTTTGAATGTTTCGAGTCACTTATTTTTCATGACTCCGACTCCACAGCTCTGATGTATAAAAAACAGCCGAATGAATTTGTGTGCAACTTTCAGATAAAAGATGTGAGAGATCACCGCAAAGAGGATCGCATGGAGTCATTTTTCTTAGCTGAGACCACCAAATATCTGTATCTTTTGTTCGATCCTGATAATTTCATCCACAATTCTGGTCACACGGGAGCAGTAATAAATACACCATCCGGAGAATGCATAATCGACGCTGGAGGCTACGTATTCAACACGGAAGCGCATCCCATAGATCCAGCCGCCCTCCACTGCTGTCACACCGCAAACAAAGGGTACCCATGCCGTGCAATAATTGTCTCTGCCGAAGGCCTCTATAATAAATCAAATAAATTTTAAACGAAAAGAGCATTGCTAGGTCAGTTATCTTGTCCTGCTAAACTCAAAGATGGGAAGGGGCTTATAAATTTTATTACTTAAAGCAAGACTGTGGAGTTTGAGTTGCAGATTTATGAAATTTTGGGGTATCATAAAATAATTAATCAAACAAGCTCTTGTTTGCTGAATATATCAGGTAAATGCGAACACAAGCATCATTAGTGTTTTTAGTTTTAGGAGTTAAAAAAATAAACAAATGTATGAGTGAATAGTATCTAAACATACGTGTAATCAATTACCTTTGTCAAAATAGGAGTAAGTAGATTTTAATCGACTCCACGGTCTGATAAAAAGTTATATGCTAGTCCAGTGGTCGGCAAACTTATTAGTCAACTGAGCCAAATATCAACTATACAACGATTCAAATTTCTTTTGAGAGCCAAATTTTTTCAACCTAAATTGTATAGGTAGACTAAATTGTTAATAACTTGATTAGAGTACTCCTATGCTGGATTTTGCTTAAAAGTCCTCGGTTTGATTGAGGTACGTTTGCTAAGATCCTCCCTTCCACCTATAAGTTTTAAGACCGATAACCGACTTTTGTGCGTGGGACAAAACTTTTCAATCGCTCTGTATTTTGTATTTTGAGTCACACTCAAAGGGCCAAAGAGCCACATTTGGTTTGCGAACCGCAGTTTGCCGACCATGTGCAAGTCCAATAGACATTATAACATTTATATACTTATTTCAGGATCGACTTGCAAAAAGTTAATCAATTCTATGAAGATTTCCGCGATGACGAGAGATTAATATTAAAGAAATATGGTCAAGATGCGACAGAGAAGGGACGGCGAGGCCCGAGTGCTGTCGACGCCTCTGTAACATCACCAATGGACACCGAAGATTATGTTGACAGCTCTCAGACCCCGAATGAGACACATCCCGACGACGACTCTTCCGCCGGAACCTCGGAGGAATTCATCTACGGCAACTCTACCCGAGATGACAATTCAACAAAAAATGTGGAAACGGTAGGACTGCGGCTCAACGATCTGAACACGGACAGAGAGTTGATCGATCCCAAAGGTGAGACTGTCACCGCCGGAACCGACACTGCCGACGGCAAGAGATCGTATCCTTTCAACGAATCAGACGGGGACTATGTTCAGCTGTCTGATGACGCGTCCGTCAGAAGAGACGCCGAAGAGCCGCCGACGCCGCCGCCCCTCGATCAGGACAGATCGCGGAGTTCATCCATTTTACCTGATTTTGTCCATGAATTTCTAGCCTCGTCTACGCCTGTCAAAACAAAATGTGAGCCGCAGATCATGCTGGAGAGAATTCGTAAGGAACGACTGTATCCGGACCACTCCGCAGTGAAAGATTACCGATTACTTCAGACGTCGGCGCCCTCGTTTCTGCAAAGGGTTTCTCTGGCGGGAGAATTTGTCATCGCCAATTGATTGCCAGTGTGCCTTAATTTTCAACATTTATTCATGATATTTTGCCAATTTTTATTCTTCACGGTGTAAGATAATTCCAAAAAGAACTCTCTTTCGTCAGTCTTTGCGTATCGCTCGCTGACTGTGATGGATGATCTCTTATTGTGTTCTGAAATTTTCATGTAATATTTTGCTCAGTGAATAAAATGAGTAACAGACATTTATCATGTTTATTATTTATTCCGATACGTAAACCCGTTAAGAGGATATAGTTCCTTTACGCCTGAAAACAGAGTAAATCGATCGTTTGCCATCGACGAAATCTCGTGAACCGTTCACTTAAAATTTTTTTTTTTTCAATAATTACATTTTCCAAACGCTTTTTTACACTATTGCATTTTTTTTTTATGAAAATAGTAAAAATGTCAAGCTTACACGGTAAAACATTGACATGGATTTTTTTCAACTACTTTACGCGGAGATCGTTTTGAAGTTTATTATAAGATACCGAAGTTTGAAGTCTTAGAAAGAAATACAGATAAAGATTTGTTTAAGAAAGTGATTTGAGCAGAATTTCTAATTTATCGAATATAATGATTATACAGCCATTTGAAATGTACCATTTTTCCCACTTTTTCTGACTGATTTTTAAAGCATAATTGTGTCATATATACTTCTAAAAAAAATTGAAATAAAAAACCATTTTATTGTTTACATTCAAAAGCAAAAAAAATAAATAATAATGATAATACCAATAAATGGTAACCATTTTTCGGAGATGTCTTTTCTTACCTACTATGCTTCAGTTTGAGCTTCAGTCTGAGACGGTGCTTGGTGCGGAGTAGACGCGTCAAATGTTTTATTAAAAAATATTAAATCACTGGTCAACGAATATTAGAGGTAATCAAAGCAATGTATTTTTTATTCTGCCAAAAAAAACGTGCTATATCGGTTGGGGTTAGGGTTGCCCAAAGCGCTGACAAATAATATTATCATTTATAATACAATAATGTATTTTTCAATAGCGATGATTCTAAAGACCAGTATTACTTTAGCTCATGGATGTCCAACCGGTAGATCGCGATCGACCGGTCGACTCCAAAGCATAATTTGTTTGATACCGAAAGCTTCCGTGAATTTGGAAAAAATATACAATTTAAATATAAAATATACAAAAATTGAATTATTTATAAGCATATACCTATCTAATTGTATGTATTTCGCATTTAAAATAAACATTTCTAAGATTGAAGAAGGGAAAAACCCTACTAAATAAAAATTGTTACAAGAATCATGGTAGAAGTCGATCGTGAGAAAACTTAAGATTGAAAAGTCGATCTTAAGAAAAAAAAAGGTTGGACACCCTTACTTTAGTTTAATGCAGCGATTTCCAACCTTGGAAGCGTGGACTATTGTAAAAAGAAGCGCGAACAGTCCAAAATATTTATTTACCCTTTAAAACGTGTCTTTGTTACTATATGAAAATAAAGGATGGGGAAGCGCGAAGATATTTTTTTTCAAAGGGAAGCGCATTAACACAAAAGTTGGAAACTACTGGCTTAATGGATAAGTATTTTAAAATAATTATTTGGCAACGATTTTAAACAGAGATTCTATCTATAGATATTTGTATCTAATAGTAATAATAGATGAATAAAAGCATTTTTACATTAGTATTTATGAATCACTAGCTGACCCGGCATGCGTTGCAACGCCACTCAAAGAAAGAAATTGTTTGTGTTTTAATTATGTTTATTGAAGTGCTTTTGGATATATTTTGTTTTTTTTTGTCTGGTGCGTATATGAATAGATCTTAAGATTTTTCAACGCGTGAGCAGGCCAGATACAGCTGTCCATGTGTGAAGCATGGATTTTTAAAATTTAGTCCACACACTTGTAGCGATTGTCCAAATGCGAGTCGCACTGGAAACTGCAAACATTTTAATTCTAATGGTCTATCTGTCGGAATTATTAGAATGCTTGGCAACAGTACATCGTTTCCTTTTAATTTTCCATTTAAAATTGAAGCTTAGATGATACTATTCATTAATTTTTCACTGAAAGCCTGGTACCGTTGCAAAGTCGTGGTGGATTTATATTTCGGAGAAGAATGATAGGTACTCCAATTTTCAGTGTTAAAACGTGCGGTAGCATGCCTGGCAAATCAAGTGAGTTTAAGAATTCAGTTGGATAATTGACAACTTCGTCTTGATCAATTTAAAGTATCGATGGACTTATACGTTGTTTTTTTGCCTGGTATTTCGTTTGAAATCCTGAATTTGATGGCATTACCATCGTTGTTTTTGACTGCTAATATAACACATTCACTAAGCCACTGATGATTTTTGTAATTCTGTGCGACATTTGGGAAAACTTTGTGCATCAATTTGCTTACGGTTCCTGTAATTTTACAGAAGCTTGGTGATAATGTGTGGATTTATCGATTTCTATTTTTCATTACCAATATTTGACGATTGTTTTTTGAAACGTTCTGCGGATGCATCATATTGTAATTCTACACGCTTATTAGCTTTCAAAGTCAATTTCTGCACATGTCACCATAAAACTGATGATTTGAGACATGCACTTGATTCATCAGCAGCTGTTGAACGTGGTATAACTGATAGAGTTTGTCAAAAAACACCAGACAATAAAAAAAGTTCGCCACCAAAGACCTGTTCATTTCCTCTCAAATCTTTTAGTGTCCATATAGTGAAGATTTTCCAATGCCTTTTTGTGCGCCATAGTAAATTTGTCCCATTTAATGAGTTGATATGATTAAAGTACTTCATCAATCATGAATTTTTTTTGATATTGCATGTTGGTGTTTAAAGGCAATTTCTTTGCTGAATGCGCTGTTTGACCACCATCCAAAAGATTTGCTGCAATTGCAGATGAAGCGATTGCCAACAATATTGTTTCGTGATACAACGTTTTGGCTTGTGTTTGATTGCATGCATAATTCTGTCTTACGCTATGCATTGTTCTGGGACCAATTTCGGAAGATTTGTTTGAACGAATGTATCCAATTTGCCGACATCAAATTGTGTTTCTCGTTCCTAATCACGGTCAAAAGGGTTGTTTGCATATCATTGTAACAGACGATCGGGCTTGAGCAGTGAGAGCTCGAACGGTTTCCAAACTTTCTCGTCTGTTTCTGAAGCTCGTGATGCCGTTTTCTTTCGTGCTTGAGGTCTAGATCAACTAATAGCAAGTCTTTTAGGTGGCATAATTGTTTGACAGCGAAAGAAATGCTTTGTGACGACTATTACAGATTCACTTGATAATTGTTAACAATACCCTTTGATTGTTTGACGTAACCATGGCACGTATCAAACTTAAAAAGACTTAAGTTGCTGCGCACTTAGCGCCATCTGTCATTCAACAACATAAATAATTTCGTTCTGTTTGAAATACGAACGACGGACGTCAAAAATATTGAAAAAAAAATCGGGATAGAGACATCCTTCACCTAGCAGGATGAAATATACTTAAAAACCTATTCTACTATCTAACAAATATACATTTAAAAAATCATAAAAATCGGTCAAGCCTATATAGAGATAGAGATAATTTTTAGAATAATTGAAATGTTTAAGTTTGCTAACAAATATATTTCGTAGAAAAAGAAAAAGATCTCGGGATATATAACGACAGTCCTTCAGTATTTAAATTGTAAATAATATATTTTTTAGAATATTTGAAATGTTTTAAGTTTGCTAACAAATATATTTCGTAGAAGAAGAAGTAGATCTCGGGACATAATATATTGACAGCCTTGCAGTATTTAAATTGTAAATAATATAATTTTTAGATTAATTAAAAAGTCTACAAATATATTTCGTAGTAAAAAAAATAGACCTCGGGGCATATATCGACTGCCCTGCAGTATTTATATTGTAAATTATTGAATTTTTGGAATAATGTTTAAGTTTGCTAACAACCATTTTTCGTAGTAGCAGAAATTTCGTAAATTATTGAATTTTTGGAATAATGTTTAAGTTTACTAAAAACCATTTTTCGTAGTAGCCGAAATGTCGTAAATTATTTAATTTTTAGAATAATGTTTAAGTTTGTTAACAACCATTTTTCGTAGTAGCAGAAATTTCGTAAATTATTAAATCTTTAGAATAATGTTCAAGTTTGCTAAGAATCATTATTCGTAGTAGAAGATTTTAAAATAAAAGTCTAAATATAGTTCTATAAAATATCCATACCGTCAATAGAATATTCAGAAATATACCTCGTGGCATATATCGACAGCCCTGCAGTATTTATATTGTAAATTATTGAATTTTTGGAATAATGTTTAAGTTTGCTAACAACCATTTTTCGTAGTAGCAGAAATTTCGTAAATTATTGAATTTTTGGATTAATGTTTAAGTTTGCTAACAACCATTTTTCGTAGTAGCAGAAATTTCGTAAATTATTAAATCTTTGGAATAATGTTCAAGTTTGCTAAGAATCATTATTCGTAGTAGAAGATTTTAAAATAAAAGTCTAAATATAGTTCTATAAAATATCCATACAGTCATTAGAATATTCCTAATGCATGTAAGAAATTAAAAAGATTTTCAACGCCGGATGCAAAATAAACCCATACCTTCCAATAATCGAATCAATGACACTGATCAAAATCTGTCAAATCAGCTCCAAAAATTCTTGAAATTGTAAATTATTTATTTTTTAGAATAATGTTTAAGTTTGCTAACAATCATTTTTCCTAGTAGAAGATTTTAAAATAAAAGTCGAAATACAGTTCTATAAAATATCCATACTGTCATTAGAATATTCCTAATGCATGTAAGAAATGAAAAATATTTTCAAGCCCAGATGCAAAATATAACCATACCTCCAATAATCGAATCAATGACGTCACTGATCAAAATATGTCAAATAAGATCAAAAAAATCTTTTCCCAGCCCTATAATTATAGCTTCAAAAAATCGAACCAGTATATTCGATTATTTAAAAATCGTCGTAGCGATGCAAACTTTCAAATAAAGTTCTCTCAATATTATTACGATGCTTCAGTTATAATAATCCAGGAAATTTGAATTTAAAGACTTCCATTTCAATTGTTTTAAATTGGAACAACGAATTGTCAGGAATATTGAAAAAAATTCTGGATCAGGACACCTTTGACAGGATGAAATATAGTTAACATTTGATTCTCATATCTAGCAAATATACATAAAAAAAATCATAAAAATCGGTCAAGCCGTTTCGGAGGAGTTTGGCGAAAAACACCGTGACACGAGATTTTTATATATATAGAGAAGATGGTATAATGCAACTAACGCCACCTAGTGGATTAACCGTAAACAGCATACAACGTCATGTTCCGCGTTCGATTTGGAAATTTCAAATAAACAAAATGTATGAAAACATTTATTTTATTCATAATTTCTTTCCCGTGATATTTTTCCGATGTTTTAATGCTTATTCTGCTATTCTATGCGGATACGAATTTAATAAAACAAAGATCATTAAAATCCGAGCTGTTATTCTCGAGATATACGTGGTGTAACAAACCCCGCTTTCTTTTATATATATAGATAGATTTCTATGTTTCAAAAGTTTTATGCCGCTTACAGATGGGGAAGATTTTCGCTAAAAAAACAAAGTTCGTCGTTTAAACGTAAAAAAAAAACATTATTATTAGAAACAAAAAAAATATTGGAAAAGATGTTAATATGTCACAAACCTGCATGTCGTCGAACATGCAAATTGCCAGTAAAGAAAGTTCTCAAACATTATATAAATATATTTATGCATTCAATATAAATTATTTGAATGACTACTTTTGATCTGGTCTAATATTCATTTAGTTTCTTCCTTATTGAGTTAGACTACAGAATATTGAAGTAAAACTATTTGCATTCAGTAAAATATACACCCAATACTTTTTTACTCGATTATTTTGGATGGCACCGTTACGTTTTTTCATACATTTTTGGTACTTTTTTACACGGATTTGAAACCGATTTATCAAATTATATGAAATGAGCTTTTTTTACCCGCCACTTTCTGGAACCAATGTATCATCCTGAGATTTTGGATCTTAGATTCAAAAGGTCAATAGAAATATATAATAGAATCCGCAATACATTTTAGATGCTATTAATAAAAAATGTAAAGAAGTCACTGTGCGACATGTTCAATCAATTTGTTAAGAACGATAACTTAACATACAATAATTTAAAAATATCGAAGTTTTTTGTCTCACACGATAAGACATAGTTAAGATAATTTTCGGATTAAATTCATGGTCAACTATAGCGCGAACCAGAAATAACTATCAATTGCAACTTATAATTCTTTTAGAACTCAATAATTTTCTATTTTAATCTTATTATGTCAATATTTTTTATGTTTTAAACTTTTTTATGCAACAAAATTATTTTTCAAAACTTTATTCATCAATATCATAACATATCATAACAAATCATATCAAATCAATACCATAAAAAATAGGTTATACAAAATTAAAAATAATAACTAATTCAATATATTAGAGAAAATTTGAGAAATTTGTATTGTATGGTTTGTTTAGCGTCTCTTGTTACCTTTGGCAAAAGCCGTCTCATGATTTAATTGATTAGTACGATAGCTTACTATTGTTTACATGTACCAACACCTCATATGAAGCATTTTCAAGGAATATATAATTAACGTATAGTTTCAGTTACATATAATTGTTGCAACAGATATTTGGGGAAGTAAATTAGATTGTCAGTCTTTGCTATGAAGATAAATAAATACTTATTGATTTTCGTCGATATCTAATATTAATACAAATTGTTTTATATGAAAAACCTTTATAACTGTCTAAATACCCATTCGTGTGTTAGGTGGTATTGTTATTTTTGTAATAAAATAGAAAAATGTTTTGCTTGTTTTGATACTGTAAAAATACGTATTGTGGTGGTTACTTATTTAAGTCAGTGCAATATTTATGCTGTAGGTCAAATTAATGTTTTGCATTCCTACTAAGTCGCCTTAAATGCTTTTCGAGTATTGTGTGAAATGTGAAGATTGAGAAAAAGATTATTGATAATGCCGGTATAACTTACATGGCACAGGTTAAACTTATATATTTACAATGACATATGTAGAGAAACCTCTAAAGAGTTAGGTCCCAGGACACAGGACCGTACTCTAGTAATTTCTAAGATAGATAAGATACATCATATATAAGAAACCAACATACAATATACAGTAATACCCCGCTTTACGCGAGGGATACGTTCCAAAAAAATCGCGTTAACTGAAATTCGCGTATATCGAGGTTTATGATTAAGCATAGTCAAAATTTAATACAAAAAAATACAAATCATTTTAATCAATCACTTTAATTCTAAGAACACTTTATGCAATACATACTCTTATTTTTTACGGAAAAATACATCTATTGTCTTTTGGGTAGCGTTTTGTTTACGTTCTTGTAAAATACGTTCATAACACCCAACACTGTTTTTAATTGTTTGACACACGGTCAAGACACGGTCATCATTATTGTCTTTACTCTGCAATATGTCCAAACCTGAATAAATTTTTGAAAGTGCATTTTGTATTTCCCCTGAAGATAAAACTTTCTCTTCTACCTGTTCTTCCTCATCGTAGATAGGATTATTATGTAACTCGATCAAATCTTCATTGCTGATAGGATCGTCGTGCGTTGCTACAAGTTCTACGAGATCTTCTACCGTGACATCTTCAAGTTCAGACCCCTCAATCATTGCAGCAATGTCTTCAAGCACTTGTCTCTGCATCTGGACAATTCTTCTAGGTGCTTCCACTACATCTGGCCAAAGATTACGCCACACCCTATTCATAAAACTCATTTTAACTTCCTTCCAAGCCTCTTCTATGTTGTGAATAGACTTCATAATGTTGTATGACTTCCACCACTCTCGCATAGACTGTCTTCCTTCCCCGTCAGTTTCATGAATTAGTTGGCTAAAAGTGCGGCGATGGTAATAAGCTTTGAAGTTTGCTATTGCTCCCTGGTCCATAGGTTGTAATATTGACGTAGTGTTTGGTGGAAGGAACTTTACGTACACTTTTAAGTCTCTGGGCGTAAGTCTGCGAGGCATTTGAGCGCGAAATTTGAAATTCGCGTTATAGTGAAACCGCGCTTAACGGGGTCGCGCTAAGCGGGGTATTACTGTATGTGTAAAAATATAAATATCTTTTTACAATGGTCCAGTTTTTCTGTGGACCTATTGGAGTTGGTGCTGGCGCTGTTGCTGGCGGTACCAACGAACCGACATTCCCCCCACCCCTCTGCATTAAACCACGCCACGAAATGAGTCACATTTAGTGCAGTTTCTGGATCTGGTCAAGTTGCAACTTGTGGGTGATATTTAGATGCGCTCGATTATTGATTGAGGTAACATAATGCAGCATTACATTTATTTGATCGTATCAGTTATTTATTCCAAATAAATTAAAAAACAGATTCATCATGTTTGGAAGAAGAATTGAAACGAAGAAAAGAAAGGTTGAAGATGAGAACAGACAGTTCTAAAGTGAATGGGAGGATTTGTACTTTTTCATTCAAATAAAAGCCAATGATGTATGTATTTGTCATGATTCTATTTCAACTTTCAAATTATACAATTTGAAAAGTCATTATGAACAAAAACATAGTGAAATGAAAGAACTTTCTGTTGGCGAACGGAAAGCTAAGCTAAAATTACTAAAAGTCAATCTTACAACTGAACAAAACATATGTAACAAGCAAAATGCACAATCAAAAGCTTTTGTCAGTGCCAGTCTGTGAATATCTTATATTATTGCCAAAAAAATGAAGCCGTTCATGGACGGTGACTACATCAAAAAGCGCCTAATTGTCACATTTAAAGAAATCTGTCCAAAAAAGTCGATCTCTTCACTCCAATCAGTCTCTTCAAAAAAAATTACATATTTCTCACTGGCTTTTTAATGAAACAACGGATATAAAAGATACTGCTCAGCTTTCTATTTTTATCAAAGGTGTCGACTTTCAAATTAATGTGACAGAAGAACTCCTCGATCTGGTAAGCTTGAAAAAAAACAACCACCGGAAGAGATATTAAAGAAGCTGTCATAAATTGTGCACAAGTTCATCAGATCGATTTAAAAAATCTCACAGATGGTGCCCCTTCAATGGTTGAAAAAAATTTTGGAGCTGTTAATTTAATTCTCAAACACATAAAAGCTGCGAGAAAGGTTCAAATGATTTTGAAATGTTCATTTGACATTGCTTTCTGCACCTCGAAAATCTATGTGCACAAGTAATGTCGGTTGTTGTTACGGTAGTTAATTCAATTAAAAATAATTCATTGAAGCATTGCCAGTTTCAAGAATATCTTCGTGAACTGGAGTCCGAATACAGCGATCTACTTTTTTTTGCTAAAATTCGATGGCTGAGTCGTGGAAACTGTTTATTAAGATTTTGGTAATTGAGGGATGAGATTCGGATTTTTATGAACGAAAGTGGAAATAATCTGAATCTTATGATGATCAATGGTTTCTAGATTTCTGTTTTTTAACAGATATATAAATATATATGTACACACCTACCATATTGTAAACAAGATAAAATATTTTAATTTTAAATGCATTCCATTCAAATAAAACCATACTATCTTTTGTTTTGTTTTTGATAATAATGTTTTGACATCTCTGTCAAATTGATCAAATTACATTTTTTTCATTATTTCAAAATAAATAGACTAAAATGCGAAGTGTAAAACCATCCAAAATTTTAAAAATTCAGAATTAAAATGGCTGTGAAGAACCCGATTCTAAATATTATTGAATAACATACAAAATTCAATCGAAAAATATGGTAGACCGAGATATTAAGACTTCACCGTCAGCAGAAGAAACTTTGGCAATTAGAGGCTTGAGAATAATGAAAAAAATCGGAGAAGGATCGTACGCAGAGGTCAGACATTTCGTCGCCTTGGATAAACAAGGTTCCATCTGAAAAAACTAAAACTGTGCAGGAGAAGCAATTTATGATTTCAGAAGATGTAACGTTTTGTAGAAACGATATTTTAGATTGAAAGAAAATTATTTGGAAGTAAAAGAATTAAATGTATATCTTACATATTAATTTTATTTCAATGTCATAATTATATTAGCATATTTAGAATATACGAAACTGCAGATAGAACTGTGATAGAGTGGTGCTCTCAAAAGAAATCTGCAGATAAAATTTTGGTGCACTAATTCGTGTTGGCATCGGCCATTTTTTAAATTTTATAAACAATCTGTATGAGGATTTAACTGACTCAACACTTAACGATATTACATCTCATATTTTGAATGGATTCGGCGGTAACTTTCTGGAAGTTCATTTTAATATATGATAATTTAGGTTATTCCACTATTGTGCTACAAACTGTGACACGTGTTTCGCCTCTTTCAGAGGCATCCTCAGGCGATCTTAGTTTCACAAATGCTTGTTTAAGTAGGAATAATTTAAATTTTACTATTTCTATTCTGATATATTATAAAAATAAAACGGGAGACAAGGAGGGGATGATAGAAAAACCAACAAACAATTTGGTTATGTAAAATTGAACATTTATCTTTACAGGTGTATTTAGTAGAATTTCAAAATGAGATAACTAAAGGCAAAAGCAAGTTAGCTTGCAAAGTAATAGACGCAGCAAAAGCGCCTCAAGATTTTGTGAAAAAGTTTTTGCCCCGTGAAGTAGAAATTCTTTTGAAATTGAACCACCCTCATATTATTCAAGTGCACAGTATTTTTCAAAGGAAGATGAAATGCTACATGCTCATGCGTTTTGCGGAAAGCGGAGATCTGCTGCAGTACATTTTGAAACACGGCCAACTGCCTGAAAATAGGACAAGGGTCTGGTTTGGGCAAATTGCGTCGGCTATTGATTACCTACATGGAAAGGACATAGCTCACAGAGATGTTAAATGCGAAAATGTACTGATAACGGCCAATCAGAATGCAAAATTGTCTGATTTCGGTTTTGCTCGATTCTGCGTAGACGCAAGGAAGAAACCTCTGCTCAGCAGCACTTTCTGCGGATCTCTATCATACGCTTCACCAGAAATCTTGAGAGGGAGACCTTACGCTCCCAGGAACGCAGACGTCTGGTCTCTGGGAGTGCTGCTGTACGTGATGCTTAACAAGTCGATTCCCTTCGACGATACTCACACTAGAAAATTATACAATTTGCAAATCAAGAAGCGGTGGAAATTCAGGCCGAAAGTGGTAAATTTTATATCCGAACAATGCAAACGATTGGTGGCCGAGATGCTGGAGCCCGACATCAACAAGAGGCCAACAATCAGCCAGGTGATCTCCTCTGATTGGCTTACGATGGACTCCCAATTCGGAAGTGAGATCTGATAATTTTTTGCTTGCAATATTTTTGGGCTGTAGGTTGTGCATCTTTGATCTAGTCAGTTGTCGATAGACAAAATAACAGGCAAACTCCCTGAAGTCTTGGATAGTTGTAGAAATGTTTACGCATTACTAGGAATTCACAGAGCACAGATGCGCCCCTGTTTGACTCCATTTGACCAGTTGATTACCATCAATGTAGGGTTCACTCTGCCAATTCTTATAACAAGATTTGATGATGGCCACGATGATAAAATATCCAAAACGTTATGTTTGAATAAGTTCTCTTTGAAAATATATTTGTAAGTGTAGATCATCTTTCAATGGTGTAGTCTTATTTTAGTGTGGAATATGGTAGAATTTTCTGCAATTAGAAAAGAAAACAGAGCATCAAGAATTTCTTCCACAGCTGATCAGGAAAAATTGGATAGAACAATAGCAACATTGACTGCACCGTCAAATACTGGTGAGTATTTACGCTTCATTTTTTCTGACAGGGATGGCGAACGTATGGCACGCGTGCCCGAGGTGACACGTTTGAGAATTTGAATAGCATGCAAACGATTTCCAAGTTAAAAAAAATATTTTTTCAGTTTAATAAATTGAAATTTTGATCTAATAATCCGTGTATTATTAATTTTCAAATGTTTCCCAAGATAAGCGACAATCGTTTAATTTAGTTTGTTATTTTTTTTTACTGCTCGGGCACGCCACTCAATCGAGAAATAATATTTGAGGATTTTTGGCACGCGGAGCCAAAAAGGTTCGCCATCCCTGTTCTATGATATATACTGCCTTAGAAGAGATACACAATAAATCTTGTTATTTGCTCTAACTTCCTAATTTATATTACAATTATTACATTTATTAAACTTAACTTTAGTGTTTCTAAGAACGATAACAAGTATGGGGTTATTCTAGGTAAATTAGTTTAAATTAGTATTTATTATTAGCTACATTAGGGATTTTAGTAACGGTGATGGATTGATGATTGTTTGTTCATTTAAGATGTCGTTAGCTTGATTATGCCCGTTGATGTTAATTTCTAATTGCTCGAGTGCATTGAGTTTTGGACCCTTATTACAAAGATGTAAACAAATTGGCGTTGACTGCAAATTTATGTCATCAGATTCTGTAATAAAAAGGTTTGCAAATGGTGAGTCTGATTTTTTATTGTTTTTGTCGATTTTACATGCTCTTTAGCCCGAGTCGATGTCTGTCCTATGTAAATCGAATTACAAAACTCATCTCACAAAATTGTAGAACTAAATACATTGTCATTTTTTACCTTATTGTTATGAGATAAGGCTAAAGCCAATCAAATAAATTTGATACCATATTTTTCAATATTAATTAGAATCGATTGGAAGATTTATTAAAAATCTCTTCTAAGTCAGCATATATACATAAGTTATATTATTTGTAAACATAGGTAGAGGGCGCAAGCTAAAATAACTATCAACCATATATAAAATAATATTTGTAGAGCTAAAATTCTTTGATATTTTTTCACTTTGTTGCAATGAAATTCTAGTCAATGCCAATTCAATCAGTACGGAATACCATGATAAATCAGATTTTTTTTTTAGTAAAATATTGTTAAATTTAATTTTCATAGTTATGCTTGGAGTGCCGATAGTTTAATAAATTAAGTTTGACCATAGGACAACTTTGAGGATTTCCGTGTTTTAAAAAAGAGTGAGATATCAAAGCATTTTTTACCATCAAGGCAAACATTTTTTAATTTTGTATATTTTTTTCTCTTTCAGAAGAAGGGGCGCGTGCTGACCGCTTTGTTCGAAGTTTTCAGGTTGGAACTGATGACCCTGAAATTTTGGATACTGAAGGAATCCAGTAGACTCCTCAGAAAAATAGAGACCCCACGTTCACGCCTGATTATCTCTTCTAATTATCAATCTCCAATCGTAGGCTTAGCATTCTGTTCTGTTTATATTCTGCAGTAAATCTTTGAAAGTTCTTGAAATTCTATCTAATAAATCAATATATAATATAGTTTTATATTTTTGAACGAATGCTAGAAGAATGCGAGTTGGTATGTTTCATGGAAGTTCATTTGACAACATACAGGATTGGACGGAATACCGACTAGTGCATATTTATGTTAAATAACATGTGATGTGGTTTTGACAGAAAGCTTTTCCATAGTCGAGCTATTGGAATATAGGGTACATGGGGAGTGGGGGTGGCCAATCGACCAAGTTCTAGTAAATTGGTTTCACGATCAACAGTTTGAATCCCTACATGGACATTTTTTCTTCTGCGCACACAGTGAAATGAAACTTTGTTTCGCGAAAGAAGTTGTACACGAGTCGTTCCAACACTTTAAGATATAGTTTAAGATTTCGACTGAAGGTGCTAGGCAGAATTTCAATATTAAATTTGAATCTTTCAAATTATGTACATTCACAAAAGTTTTCTCACTAACAACTCAGGTTTCGCCTTTCGGCATCTTCAGCTGTCAAATGTACGGATGAACTTGAACTGACTTATATACTAAACGTCAAGATAACCGGTCAAAACAATATCACCCATTGGTTGAGAGACGAAATATTCGACCTAGCACTTAGAATGTAAATGCTTTATGTATGTAATGTAAAAAAATATTACTTTATGAATAAATATATATATCGTGTTCGTATAAGATCGCGTAGATTCATCGTCACAGAGTGGTATCTATCGACTCTCTTGTGGAGACTGTCAAGCGTCTTATGTTGGACAGACAGGTAGAAACTTTAATATTAGAATTAAAGAACATATAAGATGTCTAAAAAGTAACAATTTCTCTGAGTTTGCCAATCATTTAATAGAAAATAATCATAATTTTAATCAGATTTGTAATTTAGAAATACTCCACCGAGTAAATAAAAAGGGTTTAAAGATGAATAGCTTAGAATTTTTAGAAATTAATAAAACTCTTAACAAAAAAGAAATATTATTAAATAATATTCTTAATAGCACAGGCGGTTCCCCGTTACTCAAATTGTTTCCAATTAATAGAGTAATCACAAACCTAGATGATTGATTGTAGCTCATTAGTTTTAATAGTTTGTAATGTTTAACGTCATTAGTAGTATGATTAAATTTGTTTGCATTTTATAATCCCCTCTTTGCTTCCATTAAAAAGGAAAAATCCCATTCTGATTGTTTACAACTCATTAGTAAAATTAGTATCATTATCTGTTTGCTTTATTTCGATTCTACACCCCCCTCCTTGCTCCTCTTAAAAGGAAAAAAAACCCAATCCATTTTGTAATTTTATAATTTTAAAATGTTAGAATCAATCTTGCTTCATTACTTAAGCAAACTTTGCGATAGTAAGTCTGAAGATGCCTCTGAAAGAGGCGAAACACGTGTCACAGTTAGTTACACAATACGTGGAATAATCAAAGTTAATTTAAATTTTCTATTATATATATCGTGTTTACCTTCTGATATGACCATCTCTTACCCAGTGGCGGTTCTTGAACTAAAATCTTGGGTGGGCTAGAGAAATGTTTAGCATTGTATACTATTTACAAAATTGTGCATGTTTCCACTTCACCTTATACATTAATCTACAAGCAAATTAACAAATACTACAACACTACTGCAATGCATAAATTATTATATAATAAAATCAATGCTAATGTACCTAAGAAATAATAGAATAATAATACGGAACCTTAAATTCGTCTCTTTCAAAGTGAAATAACAAGTACAAAAAGCAATACTGAGCTGCTTCATTTTTATTCGGTCATCTAAAGTTTTTTTTTCTACACATTTTGGGTGAAAAATGCAGTTCGGGCTAAGCCCATCTAGCCCAGTACCTAGAACCGCCATTGCTCTTACCACATTGGATCCCGGAGCCGTGTTTTTACGTGATAAGCTAGCCGAGTGTTGAGTACCAGAACCTTTTTTTTACGTGATAAGCTAGGCGAGTGTTGAGTCCCCGAACCGTGTTTTCACGTCATGCGCTTTGCTTTCAAATAGAGCCTTAATTGTTGTATTTAGCAACATTTTTTTATAAAAGAGAGTATAACCATTATAGCAGATACTCGAATCATTCTTTTAATTATTACTTTCATTAAAAATAGTTACTTATTTTATCAACCAAAATTTAAGGATGTCATAACGCATTTGATGCCTCTATTTGTCCTTCTGAAGATCACATGATGGTGCAATCCGTAAAAAAGCATCTCTAAAAATATTTTTTCACTATTAGCAGCACCAAAAAATATATAAGTACAATTGCACCTGCAAGATGTGTGCCAAGCGAAAAAAGAAGTAAAACTCAGCACATGTGCAAACATTTTTAGGGTGTTCACTGTCAATACTTGGTGGAAAGGCATTATATTAATAAAAACAATAATCCTTTGTACTTCATTCATCTTTGTACTTCATACTTCGAAGTACAAAGGATTATTGTTTTTATTAAAACATGTGCAAACATTGTAATATGACTTTCCATCATTAGTCTTACAAACAACTACAAAAGTTTTCATTTGAATTGACTTTGTGGTTTCACAGTTATAGCACTTTTAGTAAGTCCTTAAGAAAAATGCAATTCTTCAAAAATAAGGCAATTCTTACAATAATACTATATTCAAGTATTTCGACTGAATATTTGTTTATGTGATTATTTCCCCAACTTATTGAATATCATTACAATCAAACCATTAGTAAAATTATTCCAGACCACCATCAATGGTTTTTAACTTAGTAATAATAAATTAGTTTATCCACGCAATTGAATGCCTGAAGACACCGAAAAATGATAGTCGAGTCGTTAGTGAAGATTATCAAAATTTTAGCGATTCAAAAATTATTACTCGCAGACTTATTATATCAACTCTATATGGATTTATAGACGTCTGCTTGAAACGAATATGAAATGACCCATACACCGATGTAAATTTCATATGATTTAATTATTTATATTTTGAATACTAAATTTGATATCTGTACCCAAAACAAACAAAAAAATGTAACACTTGGCAGTTTTTTTTCAGTTAAAAAATGCTCAAAAAAGTATTGATAACTGAAACTTCAAGCTAATCTTTGAATGACTTAATTTATTTGAATGAAATCAGTGAATTATTGCTTTTATAAATCAACAATAAAAGAGGGCCTTATCTGTTCCTGGGAGTGGTTTCGATGTGCGTGTTGTGCACATCACACATGTTTAAAGGGTTAAATCACATTTCAATGACCTGGGCTACTGATATTTTACTTTATTCACCTTACTATATAGATGTGTCAGTCTGTAAACTATTAAGGATGAAAGTCACATATACAATTATCAATGATGTGCGAGATCTGACAGCAGATTGCATACTGTAGACATCAGTAGCGGTTCCTGAACTAAAATCTTGGGTGGGCTAGAGGAAAGTTTAGCATTGTATACTATTTACGAAATTGTGTATTTTTCCACTTCACCTTATACATTAATCTACAAGCAAATAAACAAATGCTACGACACTACTGCAAAGCATAAATTACTATATAATAAAATCAATGCTAATGTAAGTAAGAAATAATAACCTTAAATTCGTCTCTTTCAAAGTGAAATAACAAGTACAAACAGCAATACAGAGCTGTCACTGAGAGTCAATACCTGTCACTTTCATACAATACAACGATATTGGTTTTTGTGTTTGAATGTATGGTCATGGGCAGATTTAATTAAGCCCCCAACGAATGACAGAAGCTTGATAATTTGAAGCACAGTCGTGTGTGTTTGATGACATTTCCGTAGATACAAAAAAATCTAATCGTGCTTGATTGCGCCCCAGTGTAAAGAAATATTGCGGGCTTGAAAGATCTAGCCCTTGAGTCGTTAATACGTAGGTGTTGTCAGACTGACGTCACGTTACCTGTTCTCCATGAAGCATTTATAGGGTTATTGTTTTTTTTTATGCCGGCTCAGCTTAAAATTGTAATACAAAACACAATCGAGAATATTAATGTAGGTAGACATAGCATTGTCTTGTTTTGACAGAGGAAAATCAAAACAAAGATATTGTATTCATTTGGGAAAGGTTAGTTACGCTTATAAATGTATTTATTTTGTTCTGCGGCCGAATTGCTGTTCAATTTTATTCAGCCATCTAAAGTTATGGGTGAAAAATGCAGGTCGGGCTTAGCCCACCTAGAAATAAAACAAAGTTAGTGAATAATATCAAAACTATTTAATGTTTACATTAATCTTATACAAGTCATTGATCATTCATTCATTAAATGCACTAAATATAATAAATAGATACATAATGGTTCTTTAAATATTCTACACAGAAAATGATTGTAAAGTTCTCCATCTTTCAATATAAAATATGATATTGTTAATTATTATTGTTAACTGTTATTAAATAATTCTTAAAAGTCATAGGGTATGGTAACATACGACAATATTTTTTCATCAATGTTTGGTTATCATATTTGCACGTACGGAAGACACAACGGGGCGAGCTATGCTATGAGAATGCTGCCGGTGACGATTTCCAGTGGATACGTCCGAATCCGAAAACTGCATCACAAATAAATTTGGACCCTGAGCGGTTATTTATTATAGGCAGATTGGTTAAAAGTATAAATTAAACTTATCTCACACAAATATGAGTTGAAACATTGACTAGATTTTTTATGATTTGCTTAATAGGAAACAGAAGGGAAACGTTCTAACACGGCATCGCGCATGCATTATAGAACAATAAAAAATATCTTCATAATATTGGGTACTCCACGGCAGTGGTCTGCAAACTTTTTGGGCTCACTGACCACTAAATTCACAATTTTAATCCAGCGGACCCACTAACTGGACCTTTGTGTTAAATATGATATATTGAAATAAAAGTGATCTTGTTCATGAAATAAAACTATTAATTATAATAGCTTTACTAATTTTTAATGTGATGGATGTTCCTGGATATTTGAAATGATAAAATTTATATTAAATTTGAATTATTTTGATTATAATTAATATCAATTAATTCTTTAATAGGTCGGTTAAAAACCACAAATTTTATTTTCCACTTTTGCATGTTATTATCTGGCAAATTAGTATTTTTAAAATACCCAATAATTTATTCATAGATACACAATAATTATAATCTACCCACTTAATTCAATAAAACTAATTAATGTCATAAATTCTTGCAGTCATTTCAATTAGGTTAACAATAATTATACTGCGCGATTTACCTTTATGTTTGTATGTATATAAACAAACCGTTTGCTGCACATCAGTTCAAGTGCATTTGTTTACTTGATAAAACCTGAAGATGCCGAAAGGCGAAACCCAGGTTATTATCGACAAAACTTATGGAAGAGTACAGAATCAAAATAATTCAAATTTGATATCGAAGTTCCATCAAGCACCATTTGATGTTGAAGTTCTAAATTAGATAAAATTTATGTTTGACTGAAATGATGCAACTACAAGACGTAGAACTGAATGCATTTCAAGCCAAGATCGATACTGTGTTTCGATTACTGTGACAGATGAAAAGGCCTTTTCGCATAAATATGTTGTGGAGAATTGAATTAGAGTTTTCATCGCCTTTTCACTAAGCAAGGGGTATTCACTTTTTATAGAAAGCCAAAACTGAGGTCTTGATAAGAATGAATGAAATTTAACTTTGAGAGTGTCGTCGGATTGATGATCACACTTTGCCGACTGCTGATCTACGGTGTCTATAGTCAATAATAACAATATTGCCAAAATTTGTGTCCTTAAATTTTACTTAGCCATTGTAATTAAAAAAATGAACAAATGTTGCAAATCTAGTCACATAAGCCGCTGAAGTAATAAGATATGTGTAACATTTTTTCCAAATTGCCTAGAATAATAAGAAATTACTAAATATAAACTTAAAAATCACAGTGAAAATGGAAAAAGAGGTAAAGTTTCATTTACAAAACACATTTGTTTGTAAAAATCTATTCTAGAATATGATAAACAGACAAGCTCGATTTGTGGTCGCGTATAATAATTTATTACAAAGTACAGAAAAACACATTTATTTTTTATTACAACTGCAAAAATCAGATTTCAATTTGAATGATCTCTACGATGGAAGACATGCTGCTCCGATTCGACTGAATCCTTCATTTAAATTTTTTAGACTCTTTTAGATCTCCCACTCTGAGGAAAATATATGTATCAGTATTGAACACATCGATTTCAAACTTAACAATCTATTCCAAAAGGATAAATCTATTCATTGTAAAAAATATTACAGTAGGGTGATATTTCATTAAAGATAAGATACGAAAGTCATATTTATAAATACATAACACACTTATCGAGATATCCGTATTGTTAGGGTAAACAATTTATACTTCCAGTGGCGTAACTGCACTCTCCGGTGGAATCGCTTTGGATTTAAATGATTCCTTTCCTATATTATAAATCTTAAGGAACGATAAAAATTCAAAACTATCGAGGTGAAAGATAACTTGTAATATAGGTTTATAAAAATTAGAATGAAATATAAAGATAGGCGAGGGGCACCCCCGCCCCGCGTCTATGCGCATCTTCCACCGATTACGCCACTGTTCACATCGTCAATAACATTAGGTTTCTTCGACTACATAAAAATGGTCTCGTGTTAAATTACTGTCTTAGATTAGATACTTAAAATCTACACTGCATGAGCGGTTGGTCTGATCGAGGTCATTCGATTCCCACTGAACTGAAATGAATGCCGTAAATTATACAAATCTTTATTTGTCTGTAGGTCAAAATGTGATCCGTCACAACAAACATCGAATGCGAATGCAGTCTTCAGGGAGTGTAGGAAAAGTTAAAAAAAAAATTAAATGTACTACAAAACAACACAGTCATTAAAAATTGATTTTTTTTTTGTAAATATTATATGTAAATGTAAGAATATGCATATCTTCCATTAAAAAAAGAACTGACAAATGTATTTTCTGAAATTAATTTTAAGGGTGTGCGAGAACAGATCTGTAAAAAGGTTAAGACCCACTGCTCTATAGTATATACATATATATATATTTTAAATAACAATAATTTTTAAAGCACCATATTATATTTTCTAAGCATTCTTTGTTCTTTAGCATTCAATTTTTATATTCATCAAAGTATCAATTATTATATTTTTAAAAATTAAAAGTCTGGGACGAGAAATTTATAATTTTTATTGAGTTATTAAAAAATTAACCTTCGACAGTGTAGCGCTTTAGCGATAATGGAAACTGATTTGGGATTTTCTGGAGTATGGCAGTTTCAAATCTGCAGTGAGCATCTTTACTTGTCCAGCCCTGCTTCTCTGTGCGTTCTTTCTCTACTTCGTAGTGGAAGAGAAACAACAAACTAGGTCGACAGTTATGACGGATCGCAAACGTATTTTATATATAATTTAATCTTTATTATTAAATAAGCAGAATGAAAGATTTCAACTGTAAAACTTATATTCTAAGAGTAGATAGACAGGAAACTTCACAGAAGAGATTTGAACGCGATCACTGTCGTCAAACGGCGGCAGTCAGAGAAATATTTAAGAGACAGCGTTCTCGCTGCGCTGCGATAGAGGCGAATCGGCCGATCGCGACACGGAGAGCTCTTCAGTCACCCGACAAGCAGCCGCCTCTTCCCCAGAAGCCTCCGGTTTCATTATCTACCATTAAAACAAACATTGCCGTTAAAACAATAAACAAGCAGAATGAAAATCATCGGGTATAGGTGACATTCCTTCCATTTTTTCGATTAAAAAAACACAACACTGTTTGAACACAGATCTATGCAGAGTGATATTACCACGGCACAGTTGAATGTATGGTAGTAATTATTGTTAATGGAAATGATTTGTTATTGCGCTGAAAGAGATTTCACTAGCGGTAGACCCTGGAATCATTTTAACTAGTTTGAAAGTCATCGGAAGCACGCGGTGCATAACGATTCTCGTGAACATATCCCGAGATAGAGCTGATGATTTTATCCAAAAAAAACTTACCGAGCGCACGGAGACTCCTCATAACAATTAGAAAATAGATTGAAACGCGGTCCATTCTGTGACATGTGATATTAAAAGGCTCACCGTCCAGGGTAGAGAAAGGAATGAACATTCCAAAACAATGAGACGACGGATAAAGCGGCAACCGTCGGTCGGTTACTGGTTCACCTGAGGTTTGCAAGAGAGAGCGAAGTAGAGAGAGAGTGAGATAGTCACGGGTATAGATTGCAGTTAGTCGTGTTAGAGACTTACACTTAACGCTTCACCTGCCGTATCGGCCATGGGACACACTAAATCTTCGCAGTCTAGTTCTCCTTTGTTCTTTTTTCTCTTCAGAGTGAACTGACCTTTTTTCGCCACCTGTAATGTGTTACAATTGATTATTTACAGGTTTTCATTATGGTTTAAGAATTTTTTGTTTTAACTACTTATGAAGGTTTACTTTCATGAAAATAAAGCTCCAGAAGAAAATTGGCAGATATAAGCTTTATAGCCTAATATTGGCATCTGCGTTTAAATTTTGTTTTTGTGTTTTATAAAAGAGGGTTTCTTCTAACATATTCTTTAGAAATTGCTTCAATTCAGTAAAATCTATTAAGTACATTCTCAAGTATTTCTCAAGTGCAGTCCAGTAATAATTAGTCGCCCGCTGTGGTCTAGTTGGTTAGGGCTTGCTCTACCGATCAGGTGGGACTGGGTTCGATTCCCGGCAAGGTCAATGTCAAAATTGGATTTTTTCAATTTTAATTTGAGATCTAAGACATGGGTGTTTGTGAAGTTAATTCTCCTTGAGTTAATCCCGTGTGACTTTCAAAAAAAATATCATCGAGTATATCTCGTATGATTCAACTTTCAACTTCAAAATATTTGAAGCATTGGCGTAAGCTGTAAGCTAATGTCAAATATTTAAAAAAAAAAAAATGAAATTTCCGAGAATTCCAGGCGTGTTTTGGATTTCTCATAAATAAACCACATCCCTCAGTGGTATCAATCTTGACGTGCATCTGGAAACGAGTAATTTATTTATTTCGGTGAAGACAATTTGTAAGATCGTCTGGCCAATCCGATAAACGTGATAGCGATTTTCCAAGACGTTATACAGGTTATAAATAAAACAAAAGTTTTCAGTCAACGCAAGCAATATTCAATTGCTGACGAACACAACGATAAATGTCTGGCGACGCTCTCGGCAACATCTACACTCTGTTAACAGAAGGGTAAAACCAGTGGAGGGAAACCTGCAGCCTCTTGGCTACTCTGATGCAGCCTTCTGAGTTTTTTAGAAATGATAAGGTTCCACACCCCAGGGTTAAACTTTTACAACTTAAATGTCGAGTGTCATGATCTGATTTGATTATTTTTATGTGATGGAATTTTCCTAATAATTAAATTTCCAATTTCACCTGGAGCTAGTAGATACAAAGTGGTGGAGTAGAAAGGGTTAAGCCAACAAAAGATAGTGATGCAACATTTTGTTCAATAAGCCCACAATCATTTTTTTTAAAAAAACTTAGTTTTTGTATTTTTAACAACAATATTTTTTTATGTGCAAATTATTGGAGCTGGTGGAATTTTTTTTAAAAACCTCCGGAGTGCAAAAGATTGTGTCTCTAGAGATCAAATTGGCATATTGGAAAAGTAGAATGGAAGCACGCACTTTGACTTTGGATGCGAGAGTAAGCGGCTGGTACCCGAGGGTCTGCTGAGCTTCCCTCTTGTGATGGATGACATCCTTGCCGAGTAACTGGTTGAAGCGGGTGGTGAGATGACGGCGCAGGAGGGTCTTACCGGGAGGGATGTTTAACAGAGCTGCGAGTAGTTCCCCTGTGAAACGGCTCTCGTAACACATCAGACCTCCGTGAACGCCTAGAGAATGCAAACCAAAGGCGGTGTTAATATTGGTTTTAATATAAAAGAGATATTTAAAGTGACGTCAAGTTTCCTTGTCCTTCTGCAGGTATAACATCCCATATAACATTGATAAACATATTTTATAACATTTCAAAACTGTTTGTTGAAGGAGCTGAGCAAATAGAATCATTAGTAAGATAGTAATAGGATAAAACACATGCAAGTAAGGGATTTAAAGATTACGCAGTCCTTTATTAGATTATTTAGTCAGTGTCCATCTTAGCAATAAGAAGCTACAGTGGCTTGAGGAGGTCTTCATCTAAGCCTTCATCCAAGGTATTATTATATGAAAAGCTGTATTTCAGTATAAAATTAGACAATTCACCTGCTCCTCGCAGATTGGGGGCATACTCAGCTAGGTCGACTGCTCGCAGCCATTCCATCACACGATGGCTGCTCCATCGCGCCACATCCATCTCTCGCTCTCTCTCATCGAGTTCTCCTTCCCCGTCGCCGTCTCCGACTGTCTCTCGGTGTGATGTTTCAGCGTCCGTCGCCCTTCGGATCATCGTGTCAGGAGAAAAATCATTCTCACGGAGGACTTGGATTCCTAGAAAAACATTTCGATAGAGCATCCGCTGCTGAGACTCGATGGAAGTTTTGCAGAATACAGTCTTCTTCTTCTTACAAAACTACTTACTGGAAAACCACTGGAAAAAAACATGTCAGGTTCCAAATGTGATCCATATAGACAATGAACAAATGATGACTTGCTTTTATTCCCATTGTACATTTGTACGATTTCTGGTTAACTAGGATGTTTTGAAATACACTGATATCTCAGCTACTTTAAATTTATAGGTAAAATGATATTCTATTGTATCGTTTATATACAAAAATATAAGTAAATCACTAGTTAAAAGGTTATTAAAATGTAAATTAGCGAAAATTGAATGTATACAAGTTTCAATGAATTAAGTGGGTTTGTTATAACTATGGGGATTTTTTGAAAATCTTAATGATCAGATAATAACATAGGAATATTTAAAATAAATCTAGGGTTTTATCCGACCTGATATTAATGACTTGATTGATTTTAAGCCTTTGAATTAATATTTAATGATAGTAAGTGCTTGAATTATTAATGACAATTATTTGATAAATAAAGTTGCTCGTTTAAAATTGGCAAACTGTTAAGCTAAGCTCGATTAATCTCTAAGATTTCTTGGTAAAATAATTTAAACTCGCCCCTGTTAGTATGTAACAAATCAATACCTGAGTCAAAATTAAACGTATGGTTTTCAAGAATTAAATGGTCGGCGAAGGTGGAGATATCTTTTTTTAAACAATTGTCAGTTCAAGTACATCCGTGCACTTGGATGCCTATTTGACCATCTACAGCAGTGAAATGGAACTCTTGTAACAATATTGCATGAGTTCAATCCATACTAAAAATCAGAAGCCGTTGACCACTCAATTGCGAATATATGTATAATAATGCAGTAAATACAAATACTACTCTTCACCTGTGTCATTTTGCAATGGCAGAGGGAGACGAAAAAAAACACTGACCTCTACGGATGCTGAGAGTGTGCAGTTGGGAGGTGACCTTGAGAAGTTGAAGGTCATCGTGACTGAGACGGTGTAAGACGCGGCCATCCGCAGCGGCAGCGGCCCACGCCTCGCGGTACTGCGGTAATCCGGCATCTTCTAGCCATCGGAGAGCCCAGGCCGCATCTAATCTCCCGGCCGGTTTTAACAGAGGATCGCAAGACTTCCCCTGCTTGCGGTAAAGTTCACATGTTTTAACAGTCTCTGTGTGTTAATTGAACGTTTTTACGTAAGGAATCCGCAACACACAATATATAGAATGAATCGGGAAAAGAAAAACGGAATCTCAAACCTGCATGTCGAGGAGCGCCAAGACAATTTTTTTTTTATGAAGGGGGTTCTTAATGCCGAGCTCTTTCTCTATCTGCTGGGGGGCTGCCGATGCTAGAATACCCCTGTTGCCCGCAGGGTTGGTCAACCACTTTTTCGCATCTGACGTGTAGCACTCCAGACCTGCCCACTCTAGCCATTCACATGTCACGTCCGCGTCCCAGTCCTTAGGTGGCAAGGCGCTCCTGATATGAAGAATTTTTCCATGTAAAATAATTATTTATCCACTAAAGATTTTCAGCGGCTCTGGGTCAAAATCCATTATTATATCTTAAATCGATCATAGAAATATTTCTTTTATTTTTATACAATCATTCAGCATGATTAGAAATATGAGAACGGTACCGTAAGAAATTTTTTCATGAATCCTGAAATGGCAATCATTAATTATTTAAATTATTCCTGAGAAAAACAAAAAAATATATATATATATGTAATGAAATTAATGTAAACACTTTGTATTTTGATTGTAACAGAACGAACCAACGTCTGGCAGCATAGGGCGCAGTCTGAAGACGAGGGGCCGCAGTGGCTCTCGTACCCCCTCTTCGAAAGGAGTCTCCTCTGTCGTCGTCGTCCACATCTTCCAGGGCACCGTCCCCTTTGCCTCCTACTCCCAATAGTCCTGCCCAGCCTTTCGATCCTCCACCCGTCTTGCTCGATCCGCTCGCTGGACTGCTGCATCCGATCACTGTATCCCTTTCCGCTGTAATTTAACATTTACAGAGATGTATCTTATGACAGGGTAATCTTATCACTGAGCAGAATGCTATGTATTAAGCCTTTGATTAGTGTCGCCCTTTTTGTAATTTGTTATCTATTGCCATTTTCATATTTTTTAATGAATTATTATTTTTTCAGATATGGACACTGCACAAATCAGTAATTTATAGCAGTCACATTATTTTTATTATTTCTTGCAAATGAACAAACGAATTTTCTAAAAAATTTCGTAAAATTCCATTCGGGAGCGGCCACACTCCCGGAATCAATGTCAGCTGAGCACCGCATGCTTGCAGACCAGCACAAAAACATCAAGGCCCGACCGAATTGGAAGTAATTATACATTTTTAACTGAGCGTTTGAAAGTTATAAAAAAACATGAATTACTACTTAAAATAATAAGCAATATTCTTCCGAGATAAACCATAACCAAAAAAATAATGTTTTATTATTTTTATTTGTAGCAATAGTATAACAAATCAAAACTTTCTTAATTTTATAAAAAAATATCTCACTTCTCAAAAAGGGTTAATAGACGAATAATAAATAACAAACAGAATGAATGTTAGATTTAAGGTGGGGCTGTGTACACTCGTGTATGAACACAAAAGGTATCAGCATTTTGCTGACGGATGCTTGTTTTAAGCAACAAAAAAAAGCAACATCAACGCAACCGGCTGCGGGAGATAAATTGAAATGCTTAGCAATAATAGACATCACTAGAAACACGAAACAGGACAAAAAAAAGTAGTACGGTAAAGTTATTATTAAATAGAATAGTTATTAGAAATGTTGCTGGAGTATCGATGAAATCAATATTTTTAATTGCATTATAAATCATATATATATGGTAAAACTTTAAATTGTAAAATTTTTACAATAAAACATTTTTCTTTTAAAAACAGTTATTCATTTGAAAACATTTTATGAGTTTGTTAGACTACGCAAACCTCCAATCTCCCAATTCAATTTCATTATTTCACTGCATCGAAACTCCTTATTTTCGCTACAGTACAACAAAGGAGTAAATGTAACTAAAAATGGTGATCTAAATATCCTATCTATATGTTGTTGAAATTCATTGTACTTTTAAATATATCAACCCGTAATTGGCAGAAAAGCGTAACTGACAATTTATAAATTTTATACAAGGATTTTTTTAAATTTCTCCCATAATAAGTTTCAAAAAGAAATTTCTTAGATGCAGTTAATAATATATGGCGAATGTCTATCCCGATATTATAATAAAATTATCTGACTACTTTCAGTTCTCAAGATAGTGGTGGTAACGCTGTTTTGCCTATGACTCTGACGGTTGTTTATCTTCAAAATTGTTAGGTAAATAAAAAAAAAACTTAAAACGCACAGGCCCTATAAAATTTCAGGCGAATAAGATAACGCTGAAATATTTTTGCCACTGATGCTATAATGCCTTGACGTCCTCAATATGATTGATGACGTTTTTTAGCAAAAGCCAGATTGGGAGTACCAGCAACAATGTACCTGCCAATATAGTTTAAGTTTTAAAAAATTAGCTTTCAAAAGGAATTTTAATCGTTATAGAGTTGATATTTGGTTCAGTTGACTAATGACTTTGCTGACCACTGCCCTAGGCAATATTGAATTGGCATATGGAATATTGTTGGCTTAAAACGCAATTTACCAAATTGTGTCGCTTACGCTCTTTTGCAGATTACTTCCTCCAGAGCATTTTGGTTTTATAGAGTTGAGAGGTTTAGACAATAAGCCGGTGATGTGACATTATTTCATCTGTTGTAGCCAACAGTTTATTTTTGATACACAACTGTTATTCATGCACCATCAGATAAAATCAAATTTGAATTGCTTAATTTCTGTAACCATCCAAGAGTTGTGTCACTAACAAACTTGGGTTGTGCCCTTCGACATCTTCAGCAGGCATTTAAGTGCACGGGTGAACTTGAACCGGTGAAAGAGTGAAACCAGTGTCATTAGTGGCAAAATTTATGAAAGTTTTCAAAATTCCAATCATTCAAATTTGATATTAAAATTCCATCAAGCGACTCATTCGATATCTAAATAAAACTCAAAACCATCAAAGCAATATGTAAAGGGAATTTCGTAAGGGGTTTTAAAGGGGGTGACAGCATGAAAAGCATCATTTAATAAGCATGTATGTGACAACCAGACAACATTCTGGATGCATTCAGACAGAGTTTGCAATATGTAAGCACTATGAAAAAATCCCTCTAAATAGTTGAATTATATGTTATGTACAACGTATATTTCTTGTCATTGCCCATCATTAAATGATATCATTCGATGATTTATAATCAGTCTTCCATCTGAACGCAGCCAAAACTTTAAACAAATGAGAAACCTAGATCGGGAACGGAGCGTCCCCTGCCGCGGGCCACCACCATACAGTGCTGCTGGGACACTTTACCGAAACGGACAGCCGAGCCTTCCAAGGGAGAAGATGGCGAGGGACGAGACTGGCGGGGGCCGGGTGACGCATTCGAGCCGCAGGATGTGGACATGGATGCACCGCGTGGTAGAGAACTGAAAGAGTGCGGTGACGGATCGCTAGTCAGCCGACGGTATGATGCCGGGGGAGTCTGCAATGGTAATCGAGCAAATTATTATCTGATATGCCTAACTTCTATAAAAGAAGGGGATCAGCATGCAGGACGGGGTATTATTTACCCGAGGTGCTGAGACTTCAACCGGGGAGGGGCTACGCCGACGCAGAGAACCATTAGAAACGGAGAGTGAAGATCGTGCGGCCCGCAGTTCCCGGTTTTCTCGTTCGAGTGCTGCCTGGCGCAGGCGAGCCTCTGACACAGCCGACATCAGCTCCAACTTCTGCGTTTCCAGTGACGACCTTGTCATCGTTTCCTGCGAAACGGCCAATCCTTGACATTAGGAATGTTTACTGAAATACTTCCAAATCAAGAGCTCTCACTTTCCTTGTTTCCGTGTTGACTAGATCGATGCAATAATTGTGGTTTCGATGGATTCGGCAGAGACTTTGTGAAAATTAATATTTAATGTCAATTGATAATTTTTCATAATTGCGAACATCGAAAAGTTCTTAGAAAGCATTCATCAAAGAAAAATACAGCTTGTAAAAGTTACCCGTTGCAAAAGATCATCCGCTCTAGAGAGAAGTGTTCTTTTCTCTGAAAGAGCCCTCTCGAGGTCATCTATCTTCTCTGACTGCGCGGCTATCTGCTCCGAAAGGACAGCTACCTGGAGTCTCAGCGAGTCCTTGTCCGACTCCAGCCTGCGCGCTCTGTCCTCGGCGGATTCAGGGCTCTGAAAAAAGCATACACGGTCAATGTCGGACGAAGACGTTGTCGATGGGGCATCGCTCAAACAAATCCGACCGCATGCGCGAGAAGACGAAGGGACCTGCGAAGATCGCATAACCGGTAACCTCGCGTACCTCGAAACCGCAAGGAGTCCGATAACCGCATCGGTCGGCGCGGCAGCAGGGACATCTGGGAGGCGACGGAGGCCGGCGGCAGCATCCGCTGCAGCATCTCTGACGACGGCGGGGCGACGGATCATCGCGCGAGGCCCGGCAGTAGATATCTCGGAAATCGAATTCTTCTCGTGAGCGACTTCGCCGGCCGCCGGGCAGATTGTGCGCCGATCTGGTCTTCCGATCTCGTTCCCTTCTAGCAGGGGAAGGAGCGTATGCGGGAGGGCGTTTCCTGGATTTCGTCTCCGAAGCTATCCACCTGAAGTCGCCGTCGCAGCGAGTGGAAGTGTCTGCACAATACGTTCGACGGCGATTAGTTCACGACAGACGGGCGTATACGCGACGTCACCGCCGTCGTCGGCGGCCTCGTCGGCTTCCGTCGGATGGCTCGGAAGGAGCCGGGAGAGCGGTCGGAGGCCGCGGCCTCCGCCTCTCGCATTCGCGTCCGGCAGCCGACGAGAAGCAACCGACGCGATTCGTCGCCTATACTGACCCAGCAATCTGTAACCGAAGGCGGGATCGAATCCACCCTCGTCGTCTGATTCCGAATCCGACATTCTTGAAACGGGACGGCGGATCGAGCGCTCGAAGCACGAAAGGAAAACGTCCGTTCGGCGTTCACCCGCTCGCGACTAAGTCTATTCGGGGAATTGGCTAAAGGCCAGCGCCGCTCCCCGCATCGCTCGAGAACTCCGCAGGCGAGCCGCCGACGGACGATTCGTCGGAAAATTATCGAGATCGACTCAGAGGGCGCCTTCTCATATCGTGACGGTGAAAAAAATACACGGAGAAATTATAGCATTTTTTTTTAATAAAGAACGAAGGTAAAACATCATGAATATATAACATGTGTATGTATTACAATATATTATATACACGTATTTGAATACAAGCTATAAATATATTGCATCCAAGAGTAAACAATAAAATCGTAAGGTCCGGACTCATCGAATAGACGTATCACGATCGGAAAGTCAGGTAAACAAAAACGAAAATAGTTAAAACTAAAATGTGCTGAAGGAGCAGATGATGCACGCGGGCGTCGGAAGGATTCGGAGGCCCACCTCTGTTAGGGGCGACGTCGGGCCGGAACGGGTCGGCAGCCCCTCTCTCCCCTTTCGCGTCGGGAGAGACGTCCGAGGCGCTCCTCGAAGATTCGGAGTCCGAGTCGGGCGGGGCTGTTTCGCCCTCCGACGCCGTCTCCGAAGGGGAATGTTCTTCGCGGATCAGGCGCTCGCCGCTTGCGCGACGCTCGCCGGTGGCCATGGATGAGGCGCCGTTGAGATAGACGCGCAGGCGAACGATCAGCGGGCTCGGAAGCCGGCGACTGCGGCGGCCGTCTCTCACGTCGCGGGTCGACCGCGTCCCTCCCGCCCTCGCCGGCGCCCCTCGATCCGGAGATTCCAGACTTCGGGAGGGACACGTCGGAAATCATCGTTGCGAAGACGAAAATAAGCCGCGACCCCTCTCGCTCTTCCGACGCCGCACGACGAACGATTGTAAACAGACAGCCTGTAAAGTATCGACGACCCCATCCCATGCGCGACGATGACGGATCCTTCTAGTTTTTTACTTTCATCGATGCACAAAATAATATTGACAAACATGCAATGCAATATTTATAATATAACGTATGTAGTTGGTACACAGAGCTTAATTAAATATATCTTTTACGAAACTCAAGTGTCAATAAACATGTTTTGATCAGGTCCAGAGAACTCGCGTTGAGATAGTAAAAATACATCTTATTTTTGAGATAATTTATAAAACATTATGGAATTATATATCTTGTATCGTATTTTTTTCGAATATTCAAAGAACATGTTAAGCATTGCCAACAAGAACAGAGGCTAGGCGTTCACACTGACCCGACTAAGAAATTGTTGAAAAATATATTTTAGAATAAATAAATAATGAGAGTGATCGATGAAGTCACGATTGTATCGAACCCCCGTTCATCCTTTCGAGGGGGTTAATTACTACATTCGGGGCAGCGGTGACGGACCCATTTGAGTGCGCCTGCCAAAAAATTATAAATATAATATTATGTTTCACTTTTCCGGCGTGCTTAGTAAAGCAATATTTAATTAATTCTTCCGCATTTTTTAAAAGTACCTACCTATATACGGAGAGCTTGGGATCAAAGATGACCACATCTACTTTTTCCTGAACAGAGAAAAACACACTTTTCTTATAAAACTTATGCCCTACAAAATATATTCATACTGTTTGATTTGATGTATTTGATCATATTTATTTATTTGACAATAAAGCAGAATTATTTTTTTAAGCAAATCAAATTAAAAATATTTATCATGTAGCAGAAATAATATTTTAAAGTCAAATATATTTTAATAAAATGAGGTTGTATATATGTAGAACCTTTTCCAGCTGGTATTTTATTTTACACAAAAATTGTGCTTTAAAATGGCTACGAAATGAATTATATCAATAATAAATTAAAAAATATAAGTACTTCAAAATCTCACTATAAGTGCATGAAAATCAAATTGAAATAATGGTTTTACCAGGGCTGTGGAGTCGTGTAAAAAAAGACGACTCCGACTCCAAGAAAATTTTTCAATAATTTAATTTTAACTGTATCATTGAGTTTAAAGCCACTGCTGGAGAAAAAGATTAGCCCATGGGAATGCCCACAGATTTGAATGGTGAGTAATTTACATTTATTTATTATATAAACACGAAACATTCATTTACTAAGCATCAGTTTAAGTTCATCCGTGCACTTGAAAGCCCGAAGATGCCGAAAGGCGAAACCCGGGTCGTTAGTGACAAAATCTGTGAGAATGTACATAGTTTGAACGATTCAAATTTAATATTGAAATTCCACCAAACACCTTCAGTCGAAATCTTAAATTAGATCATCTTTAGTCAGCCAAGCATACAATGTCAACACTTTGGACTATTGTTTTTTTGAATACACATGATTAAATATGTTTCACGACTCCGACTCCACAGCCCTGGGTTTTACTGTCCAAATCGACGTGTTATCATACCGGTCAAGTTATTGAGAGCAAATCCGATTGCAGGATTTAAATCAACTGACTGATTGTCATTCAATATAAGGTTTAAAATAACTTAGATTATATTCGACGTATGTATTGTGATACAAACTGTGATACGCGTTTCAATTTGTCAGAGTTTGCCAATTACCTAATAGAAAACGAGAATACTTTTAATCAGAATAGTAACATAGAAATACTTATATAATTAATTATTCCAATCAAGCTACAAGCCTGTTCAACCGCCGACCGAGTCTCTAACGTAAATAATGTTTTCAATCAAATTGGTCCATTAATGGAGCACTTCACTTCCATCTTGCGTTCGTGCATATATATGCGGTATTTCCGTTGGTCTCTCAAAATAACTTCAGTCTTTCGTTTAACTGTATGCACTTTCGTTTTCACAATCACAAATTAATGACAAGATGCAAACATATAATAATTAAAAAAAACTACTGAAATGCAATATATTTTCTTCAAATTTTAATCGTCCAAATTATGTACATTCACACAGATTTTGTCACTAACGACCCGGGTTTCGCCTTTCGGCATCTTCAGGCGTTCAAGTGTACAGATGAACTTGAACTGATGCTTAGTAGATGAATGTTTCGTGTTTATATAATAAATAAATGTATCATTGAGTTTAAAGCCACTGCTGGAGAAAAAGATTAGCCCATGGGAATGCCCACAGATTTGAATGGTGAGTAATTTTAAGAGTTATATATTTTTTTTTTGTCGGAAAAGGTTTTATGATTATATTTATATAGGGTATAAAAGCGGCGAGCCAGGCATGTGCAGCTGATCGTTTAAAATCGGAAGACTGTTCAATTGCGCTCTGTTTATTTCTAAAATTTCCTGGAGAGTTTATGAGCGTCCGTATTTGGGTGCAACATTTTTATCCCTTGTTCCTGATTGAACACGTATTTCTCTGAAATTAAGTGACTAGCAAAAGTAGACGTGTCTTTTTTCAATCTAAAAGCTGCCACATGTTCTGATAATGTCCTTTCGGTCTTCCCGATATAAAACTTTGTACAACAAAGCATTGCAATCTATAAATCCCAGATTTATTTAAGTAATGTCGGACGCTCATAAGCTCTTTTATTTAAAGTTGCGTTGAAAAAACACTTTCATAATAAAAGTGGCACAGGAAAGCATTTACAAATTGAATTCAGATAGTTAATGTTTGATTCGGAGGTCTGATTTTAACATAACCGAAGAATTACCGTAAATGGAGTCAATGAAGAGCAGACGACTGGTAATGATATATTTGAACAAGTAAATAATTGCCTAGTCAAATATAAATTACAATGGAAAAAAACTCGTGAGTAACTGACGGTGCACCAAGTTAAACCGCCAAAAAATCTGGAGTTCTTTAGAAAATAAAGAATGGTGAAGAATGCATCGATAATGAACTTATAACGCTTCTTCGTATTCTACATCAAGAAGCGACGTGGAAAAACGTGCTACAGGTTTGAACACGTCACATCTTATATTGTTAATTTAGTTTATTTTATTCAATCAAAGAGTAAAATTATCAGTTTTTTTTATGATTTCGACTACAAATATTCAAATGTCCTTTACCACAGCCAAATAAGTTGGCTATGTTTCGGATTTTTTCCCGTCGTATACCGGGATTGAAAAGTGATATAATTGTATTTTTAGAAATGAATCATGTATCGGATATTCTCAAACTCAAAAACCATATCCTGGCATTGTGACTTTTCCTTTGCCCCAGACAAAATTACTCTTTCCAATGTCCTCAACGAGGAATTGCAGGGGAAACATATATATACACCTAATTCTCTTTTTGCACAGTTTTTTTTGCACGGTTTAAAATTTGCACGGTCCAATGTAATAGAACGTACAGTCTACGCAAGAATGTTTCGCGCATGAATTATTTTATTTTTTTGTTATAAATTTTCCTCCCAAAATACTGTTCTTTCTACTTTCAAAATCCAATAACGATGTGTAATTTACGGTTTGGTGATTATTCCCAACAAGATTTTTCCGAACACGAATTACCGAACAGAATACTAGAAAAAACGAATTCTCCGTACAACGATTCTTCGAAACATATCGATGGCCATAAGTTGACAACACGTAACCGATATTTGTTCAATTTTACAGGAGGGCCAAAAAACTGTATAAACAAATAAGTATTGGGAAATCAATGAAAATGAAAGACACTTTGGAGTCAAATAATTATTATGTATATTTAAAATCATCTGTTGACACAATATTAAATAAATAAACTTTTTATTAACAAGAATGTTTGATACGAGCAAACAATCCCAAGTATTTTGATCAATTCAATGCGTCTGTTTTAACTTCATCCATATAATAATAGAAAAATTATACATAATTGTTTTAATTTTTAATAATCCAGTTACGGATTGTCCACTCTCCAATACAAAATATTGCAGTAAACATGTTGGATTTTTTTCTCACTTATTTTCAAATGTAGGAAAACGATGTAGCTCTTCTACTATCTTCTACTATCTTCTGGCAGTTTGGTGGGCCTTTTTTGCTGTTAGGTGTTTGCAACTTTAGAACGATTTCAATAAAAAATATTTTTTTGTAAATTACGAGATGTCAATATTTAAATAAAGCTTGAAAAAACAAAGAAAATGATATGCATAATTCATTTTATGAACAAAATGTCGTTTACGTGTTGGCAACGTATGGACATCGATATAATATTCCGTACACAGAATACTCAGTACATTTAAATATAATTAATTAATCATTGTTTAATAATAATCTTATGTCAATTGTACCAAATACTTTCCAGAGTAAAAACAAGCAAAACAAATAATTTTAAATGTATGTATAGAGAATTAGACGAAAAAGACCCCCTTTTATTTATAAAGAAAAGAAATTGACCAAAAAGTCCGTACATTTTTTAAAATTTAAGGATAGGATTTTTGCATAGGGGTGTGTTATTGAATTTTTGGCAAGCCCCGATTTATGGTTTTGGATAGCTTTATCTTTATTGTGTGGATAAAAAAACTGAGAAGATGTCATAATTTCCGGGTTCCGTTTTTAGTTCAATCCTATCCAATTCCAATAATCATAATGATTTTTATTTGTTTTGCTATTTTCGTCGCGTATCGATTTGTTTGATGGCAATGATTCTCTTGGAAGCTTCGATCAGGATTTTCCAGTGACTTTAAAAGCAAATAATGCTAAATAGGCGTAATAAATCGTAAAGATGTCGATATAGGCGTCGGCAAAAATATGAAAATGTTGAAAAACTGTATTTTCTCCGCGGAATCGTACCGTGGTCAGGGAAAAAATTTTAGAAGGCTCACCAACTTATGGTGTAGATTAATTATAGGATAGGGTTCGGAGTAAGTTCTGACTGAGCAATGATTATTCCGCACACGATGTTTGTGTACAAGAAAAGTTCACGCACTTATTATTACGGATATATATTTCGCACATAGAAGACTCCTGATTCCGGACACAATATTCTGCACAAAAAAGTAGTACTGTGTTGTTTAAATAAAATGGTTGAATTTTTAATGTCCCAGAATCAATTTTATGTATACATGTGCATTATTGATATGATAATGAAATTATGAAAAAAAACATATATTTTCCCTTTTTAAATGTTGTCACTTTTTTCTTGTGCGAATTGGAAACACTTAATACTTAAATTATAACCTTTATTTTAAAACAAAGTTATTACTTATATTTTTTTCAGGGCTTCGAGCCGGAACGGAACCGAAAACCGTTATTTTTGCCGGAACGAAAACCGGAACCGAACCGAAAAAATATATCGGTTTTTTTCCCGGTTCACGGTATTTTTAAGGGTTTTAAGATTTTCAAATTCCTCGGTGAGCTAAAAAAAAAACGAGACGCTGGTATTTTGAGCAAATCGGTAAATTCCTTGGTTTTTGGATTCAAGCTGAAACGAAAACCCGAGCCGAACCGATATATATATTTTTACTTGAACCGAACGAAAAAAATAGCGTTTCGAGCCCAGATCTTTTTTGCAGGTAACTTTCAATTATTAAATTAAAGAATAATTGGTATATTAAAAACATTTCTTTGTGCGGTATGTTCTGTGATCGGAGTTTTTATGTGCGGAATATTCTATGCCTGGAAAAATCAGTATGCGTAAGCATCGCGTTTGGAATAATATGTGAGCAGTATTTACGTGCGGAAAAATCTTGTGCGGAGGAATCCGTTCATCGACAATAACACACTGACCGCAACAATGGATCCATAATCGCGATGGATATCGAAAAGGTCGCCGCGGACGTCCAGCAAGAGATCTCTCCAATAGCAACGTATCCCGGCTGCGCAAGGGACTGTCGTTTGGTCAGGAGGCGCGGGGGGCGCCGACGGCTCCGTCGGATAACGGATCTTCTCAGCACGGACGCAGTCCATCGCTCGGCTTTGAACGACCACGGAAGTCTTCGTAAACGGTTAAGCGGATATTCGTGTCACTCTTTACCAGACTGGGGGTGCGGTCGGCGAAGGACGCGGCGGACCGGAGGAGACTGAGTGTCCGGATTCGGTCGACTGAAGCCACCGAGGGGGCGGCCTAGTCTGGTGACATTCATGCGCGTCGTCTCAGACGTGGATCATAGAAATGAATCGGCTCTGACGAGTCGATCGGATTACCTCAAAAACTATTTTTATATTCCAGTCAAAAGGACGCGAGTGTGATTCCCTTAGGCTTAGGCTTAGACAAAGAAAAGAGTTTAAATTGGTAGTAGGAAGCGCGAGTACGTGGACAATGAATGTATTTTTTTAAGAACTTGAATAATCTAAATGACCCTTCAATAATATGAATTGTTTTTTTTTTACTGCTACGTGCCTCATGGAATCACGCGCAGCACAATGTCACAACTCATAACATATCAACTGTGGAAAGGAAAAATAACGTTACTCACAGTTTTATCAAAAGGATGTAAGCTGGAAATGCCAAGTTAGTATCTAAATTTACCTTTTAAGTTTGAAAAAAGATAAACCTGTGAAAATTGAAACCAAGAAAAAAGACTGAAAAAAAGGTTTTTCCAAGACAATTTCTTTAATTCATATTAGAATATGTCAATTAAACTCCAGTTTTGAAGTCTCCGAGCACTAAAAGGTAGTGTATATTTCATAATTTGCATATGCCCCAAAATGATCAAAACACGTTTGTTGTGCGTTCTGTAAATTTTTTTATGTGTGGGTTAAGTCCCTTTTCCTTTCCACAGTCGATATTCTATCGTTCGCTAATAGGGTCTCCAATCCCGGGATCTGGTCCAATTTTGTGATCCCGAAATCCCGGGATTGTGATGGTACTAATTCCGAGATTGAGGATGAGAAATGAAAAATTCTCGAAAAGTTTACTTAAGCAAACTTTGCGATAGTAAGTCTGAAGATGCCTCTGAAAGAGGCGAAACACGTGTCACAGTTAGTAACACAATACGTGGAATAATCAAAGTTAATTTTTTTTTTATTAAAATGAACTTCCACAAAGTTACCGCCGAAACCATTGAAAGTAATAAATAAGCTGTTATATCGTAACGTAACTGCAATATTCGCCTCCTGTGGCTTAGTTGGTTAGAGCTTGCTCTACCGATCACGCAGGTCTGGGTTCGATTCCCGGTTATCACAGTGTATTTGAGAATTATTTAATTCAAAGTTGTGATCGAAGACTGGGTGTTTGTGATGTCAATTCACATTACTTCCTCTTCTCCCATCCTTCTGATCCTTTAATAACTGGGTGTCGTAATAACGATAAGTTAACCACTAGTCCTGTTCTAGTCTTATCCTTCTTTCCTTACTCCTCATTTTGAAAAAAAGTGAGGCTGAGCGACTGAGTAACAAACAGTTCTCGTAGAAAAAAAAACTTTTGTTGATATACCTCCATTATGAGGCCATATGCTCCACATTGGGAACGGACATGGATAAAAAAAACTGCAATACGTCAGTGAATGAAAGCGTATTATTTGAACATTTTCTTACATTTGTACAGTAAATTCCTTTTAATTTTTTTAAACCAAAGCAGAGCAATTTAAAAAGTGGCATGCTCCCAATCATCTGGTTTACAAATGAATAAAAAATAAGCGCTGGGAACAGAATTTACAAGAAAATGAGTTGGATATGTTTTCACAATCAAAGAAATTCTGGCACAGTCAATATTGAAGAAAACGAAAATCTTTTCCTTGAATACAGTACTTAGGTGGTTTTGTGCTGTACTTTTCAAATGATATTGAAGATCTTGATTTTTCAAAGTTCACGTGGATACAGAATCCAGATTTTTTGCGTGACTCGGTGCTAATTAAAAACCACACCCATCTTAAATAAAAAAAATGATTGTAACAAAACCTTGTTATTATTCTGTCAGTTGTGTTTTTTGTATATTTTTAAAAAAATTAAGACGTGTCCGTTATAATATGAAATAATGGGTGGGGGGGGGAGAGGTGCGACTATTTTTTTAGTGGAAGGCGTAGTAACATAAAGTTTGTAAACTACTGCAGTACGCGCATCGTTTCTAACTGAAACATTCACTTTATAATATGTATATTAATATGACAGATAAAGACGACGAGTGGGTAAACTTACATTGACGGAAGCGTGGCTGGCATGCTGGGGCTGCAGCCATCGAATGAGCGTCGCCGCGGTGGTGTAGTCCGGTTTCGGGGGCGGCGGCAGAGCCTGCTGCAGCGCGCACGCCAGCTGCTGGGCTAGTTCCACCGCTTTCCCTCGCGCTGCGCGACCTTGCCCACCAGTGCCGCCGCTGGACGCAGATCCGGGACCTGAAACATTTCGAGATCCACTGAAAACTTAAATACGGACCTAATCGTCGACGTTTCACAAAATAGTCACATCATAAATATGTCTCCGAATTGGGAGTCGATCCATACAACGCTGGATATAAAATATATAGGTACCAACGATTTAATTCAATTTCCGTCCAGGAAAGGCAGTTTCTTTTAAGCATACATTAGGTGCGGCCATCTTTTAACATACTGATTTTACTAGTTAACCAAACGTTGAAATTAGAAGGATTCCTATTCCTCGATGACAAACATAGTCCACTTTCCACAGTCGATATATATGATTGGAAACAACAATTTATCATTTGGATCGTTGAATTTTGGATGCATTATATGAGGATACTATATAACAGAGAATTAATACAAATAAACAGTAAATAGATTACCAATCAATATTATACGAACTGTTTTATTTGATAATATATTATACATTTTATAGTAAAAGTCCTTTCATTTATATGCGTGAAATGGGTAAAATATTAAAATAATTATTAAAAAAAAAAAATATATATATTTGTACTAATTCCCACTTTTGGACCGGTTTCGCTCATTACACGTTATTATAAAAAAATAAATTTAGTACAACTTACGAGAAATAGTTCACCAATTAATACGAGAAATGACACTAGGCGATAATTAACAAAAGTTTTTTTTCAGAAAAAGTTATACTTTGTTATGGTGGCGACGATAAGGTCAATGAGCAATGCTTGATATCATAAGAATATTATTTTACCAATTATGTACATAATCGGAGTCCCACAAGAAATGTTTGCGCAGGGGCAGTGTGAATTGTGCATACTTACGACCCGGCGGTCGCACTTTTTCAACGGCGGCCCTGACGTTCACGAACATTTTATTAGAAGAGGCTTCGGAGAGCGCTTCTTCATAAAAAAGCGGTGTCCTTCTGTATTTATTATACAATATGAGATACAATATTTCCTCACAGGCAGACCGGTAATTTTAATTTTTAACCGAAGTAAACGCACGGTCGATCGATCGGTTACACGAAAACATACGGCGACCGACGTACGAGAGATCGACAGATCGAGAGTACGCACGCATCAACGATTTCTCCGGTCGAGAAGTTTGCAAACCAGAATCCGGCTGATGGAAACTGGCGCGATTGCAAGTTCTGGCAGTGTACTGGTACCTACAACTAACTATACTACCTGAGGGATTGCAATCACCAGCGCAGGCACCTCATAGCACTCGTGCAATGCATTAGGGCCCAGCGAGAAGGAGTCTAGAATTACTCAATATAACTAATAATAGACGATTATGTCCGTCCGTCCGTCCGTCCATCCGTATGAATGTCTCCGATTTCCGATTTCGCCTTTTCGATGAAGTCAAGAAAGACGGCCCCCTCCACAGCCCTGGTTATAAATAGTACCGTACTATTTTAAGGCAAACAATATTTCACTATAATCATTTTGTATTGTATTACTTTTGATAATATTTAGAATGCTAACAACCACATTTCGTTCACAGGGATGGCCTTGCGTATTCGCTTCCTTTTTATTGTTCGGTATACATCAATTTTATTTCCTCCACGTTTATCAACTTTTTCGTGCTGGATCTTTTATAAAAAGCTCACGTTAATTTCAGTCAACTGAAATCTAGACAATCAGAAGAGATCAATGAAGTACAAAGACGCGAATACATTATGCTACAGAAATTATAAATGTTATAAGTAGTTAATATATTTATAAAACCATTCGTTAATTCATTGGTAAAGAATAATTATTTTTAAAAAATCGCTTATTCTCTATTTTCATATTTTTTGATGCTGATACATTGTTTTGTTTTTCTTTGTTTGTTCAGAACATGTTTCAGTATTTAGCCATCTAAAAATATTTGGGGAATGCACAAGGTATTAAACAATACACTATTACAGGGATGGCGAACAAGGGACCGGCGAGTCACGCAGTGACCCGCGTGAGAAATTATCGAACCCGCTTGATGGATGATTGTTTTAATTAAAAGCCTTAATTATTCAAGCTATGTGACCCGCGACATGATTTTTTTTTATTTTTCAAATTAAATTTGACCCACTTGCGAAAAAGGTTCGCCATCCCTGCACTATTACATACCTTATGCTTTTTATCTCATATATATGTATAAATATATACATCATCCCATCTTATTTTTTGTCGTTTTGGATAATCTGGGACGATATTTTTAAATCACGTGTTACTAAGAGACATTGGAAATGAACTAACTTCTCTGGTCTATGATTTTGATGGCCAATATGGCGAATAAATCTGATAAAAATCTTCCCATGTTATCTAACAGAGCATGAACAAGAAATGTAATCATGATTAAAAAAAAAATACTGTTTAGTTTGTTTTTAGTTCATTTCTTATATCATTCATCACTTTTCTACATATTTTGTATTTTTCCCTCCGATCTTGATATTTTTTATTCCATTCACTTCTGGGAAAATTTTGCCATTATTTTCATTCAATACTCAGTGTTTTTTTTTTTAAAAAAAAGGTGGCGGAGCTCAATTCTTGACAAGCTTTTCTTCTAATCCATGTCCGTTCCCAATGTGGAGAGTATGGCTTCCTAATGGAGGTATTTAAACAGAAGTTTTTTTTTCCATTATTTTTAAACGTAATAAAATGTGATGAAAAAATCTACGCATCGGACTACATTCATAACTCATTTTCAAAAAAGGCTACATGGACAAATTAAATATGAAGCGACGATACATTCAAGTTTTTCGTTAATGAAAGAGAATAAATTGATTCATATAATAGAAATAAGCTTGCTGATAAAAAAAATGATTTGATTGTGCGGCTTAACACTACAAATGATCAAATTCTAAGACTAAATTTTAACGGACACAAAGATCGCATTTTCTTTTGAATTACATAAAAATAAGACATGTAAACCTAAATATATCAAAATAAAACGTTTTTATAAACAAGTACTCCTAATCCTGTTTTTGCACGATTTATTTTCATTCTTTCGAAATAGCATGATCGAAATAATGAAATGGAACCTATTATTCATTTGTCAATATTCATTTCACTCTTTTTAGTGTTTTTTTTTTGCACGGCTGTTTTACATGGAAAGTATCCTCCGTGTAAAAGAAGATTGAGTGTATCTTAAATTATATATTATCCTTGTAGACTTGGGCCCATCATAATTTGTTTTAATGCGGCCCGCTAGAAAAATAAGGTTGTGTATGTATGCTTTAACTTGAGAGTATTCGCTTCGTAATAAAAACATACTCTAGGTGAAGAAGTAAACAATCACCTGGGCTCATTTTTTAGTGAAAAATCACACAAATTGAACCGGAGAATTGCCCAATCTGAGGAGAAATATTATAGAAAACGATTATTTTACAAAGTATCACTTTTATGCTTTGCGGTAGAAAAATATGTTTTCATATTAAAAATAAAAACTTAATAATTGTTCGCTTTACCTACATATATTTAAAACCTCTAAAATACAAAGTATTACTTTCGTATTTCGACTGAGTCGATACTGAATGCTCAAAATATTTAATTTTAACAGTTCATGTGACGCCTCACTTAGGCTGAACGTTTTGTAACGAATTTTTGAAAACACAAGAGAATAATCAAGATTTTTGGTAGAAAAGCATAAAAAAAAACGAAAGACCATTACTTCACAAGTTCGTAATGTTTCGTGTTGGGGTTCGATCCCGTGGAAACCCCGAAGAGACGAAACGACCCTGACCACTCCGCTACAGTAATTAATAAAGAAAATCAATCTGCGAAACGAAGGCATTAACATTATCGGCACCCTGCCAAATAATTACATCCAGGTAAAGTTAGCAGTTTGCAGTCAGATTTTATAAGCTCAAGTCATTCTGTTGGCACATCTACACTCTACAATAATTAACGTGTATTTAATGCAGCATCATTGGATCTTTCAAAATGGAAGATTGTTTTTTTTATTGAAATCAGTCTGATAATGATTGACATGTCACGTTTCAGTTTTTTTAAAATTTGATTATAAGAGAACATTTCGACATATTTTCGTGATTGCGCTGAGAGCTCTGTACGCAGTTAACGCAGGTTAAGTTACGAGTATTCTGAATAAGATGTAAACAATCAAATATAATTTGGCTTTTAGCCAATCTGGATAAATTATAACGCAAATCACCTTCTTTACAAACATCTACTGCGGAGGAGATCGTACAAACGTAATTATTGTTTTGCGAGCTTAACATATGTCAAAATTGTTTTTAAAAATATATATTTTTACAATATAATAGTTTTTGTAATTGAAATAACGACCGGCGATCGCGAAGCGTCGACTACAAATTCACGGTTACCGTCGGCCGGCTGCGCCCCCTCCCCGGATCGGCGGAAGCCGCAGACGTCCAGCAGCCGCCAACGAGTCATCCGCGCCGCCGGCGGATCCTCTCCGCGATGCCTTCTTCAATCGGAAGAGCGGTCGACCGGTCGGTCCGGCGCGGGAAGATCCGCTCGCCGAGGGGCGCGACACGACATGGAGCCGGTGCGAGAGGCTGGATGATTGATTTATTATATTTACCGAAACGAATTATTACGCAACAGTTACGGCAGCATTTTCACGACAGCTTCACTGTAATTATTATCACTCAAAGATTATCCAAATTTCGCACAATTCACCTTTCAGTATTGAATTTGCGGCAGTGCAACCTATTTATTTTCGAATGGAAACATACGAAGATTACAAGATTACACACAAGTCCACTCGAAAAGATCATAAAACCGTAACCGACAGCGGCGTCGCCGTTCCGAGAGGGCGACGACGACGGACCACCTGTTGAGACTTATCGCGAGGACCGCAGACGGATTACACGTCCCCGAATACGGCCGACTACCCACCCGCTATTAGAAGATTTCATACGAAATAAATCAGTCGCGAGCCTGTCGACCGGCGACGCGACGCGCTACGCTATCGACCGAGCGCGGAGGGCGAGGGAGAGGGCGGTAATCGTCCTCGCGTAGGGGTGTTCGCCGAACGTCGACGGACGGAGGAGAGTTCCGGCGCTCGCATCCGCCACCGGTCGATCGCAAAATATATATTTTATAAGTATCTTCCCTCTTCGACGCCTCCGACTGTGGACGGGCAAAGCACGCCAGGGAACGAAGCGTAATAGTGTCGCAGTATTATTTATCCGTTTAAATTCTTAGCATTCGCTCTCGTTATGTAACGTTCAACGGAAACGGAGTGAATCAGGGAGTTAGGAAAAACACGGCCCCGAATGCCTTCTAGGCGAAACTCGGCTTTCAGACCCGGTCCGGGTGAAACGATTTAAATTACGCAATCGTGTGACAGATATCGGCTCGTCTTGGCATATTTGAGATCTATCTTAAACTGAATAAAATAAGGATATAACGTCAAATATAGATAATATTTTGAGGAATTAAGTTCTAAAAATAAAAAATAAAATTGTAAGCTACGTTTGAAATGTTGTATTAATCTTTTTTTTCACAAAATAATAAAGATATTAACCCGGTCTACTGAGGCATTTATTGAACCTATGTATATGTAAAAAAATATCTTTTTACAAAGTCACGGTCGAGTTTTGTAAAGTTTTTTTCGAGTCTTCAATTATAGAATGAATCCGAAAAACGATGGTTTTTATCACAATGGACGTTTCAAAACAAAATTATTTAAAAAAGTTTTATTTTTTAATGATAGATGCCGCTAATAGATTGATGAAACTATTTTCCAAGAGGCGAGCGAAGACGTAAACAATAAAATTACAAGTAATACATGGATCCAACCTTTTTATAGGAGTAAAATAAAAAAATATATGTATAAACTAATATTATGTCAAAAAAAAGAACAGATCATAGTATATTTACTGACATCTATGAAATATTTTTTTAGACGCTAAGTTAAAGCTAATTTGAAACGTAATTGTATAATGACATAAAATATTAATTGATAACATTGCTGTCCCACAGTTGTGTAAAAAGTTTTGACACAATTTATTTTATTCTTAAATTATGATAATTTTCAATTAATAGAAACGCAAAAAAACTCTTACACGCAAAAAAAAAGTTTTCAAATTTAATTTATTAACACTATGAATACGGTTCGCAAATTTTCGCTACGTCTTACCTGGGCGAAGTCGTCGCGAACGCGATTGGAATTAAAGTGAATCAAAATATCAAACAAACTGATCGCAGCGTGCGTTTTGTCACATGGACACTCTATAGCAGCGGAGACCATTTGATATTTTCGTGCCGTTCTGAGTCGCATTGATTTCGTCCACGTAAGACATACAGTAAGCCAAAATCTGGCTGGTCGATCGCAAAATTAAAAGTGATTGAACTATTGAAACTATGAATATATTTCAATGAAATTTTTGGGAATACTAAAAATATATCAATTTATCAAATTGCATTATTTATTCATCACTTCTGGCCTGCATTCCACAAAGGTAAAGTACATAATTTGTGAATTTTCGTAAATTATTTAATACATGTTATTATATTCGTTCAATTTGATCCATATATGTTACTGTAAAGAAAACAGCTTATTGCTATAAAGCATTCTCAACATAGGGTGACTGTTCCTATAGTCAGCCATGTCCAGTAGTCGGCCTTTTTAGCTTAACATAAGTAATAGTGTTAACACTGAAAACAGTAGCATTGTTTAAATGCATGTCGGTAGTTAACCGGTTGCAGATGTATATTTTTACATAACTGACTTCTACAGGTCCAAAGTTAGCCTCTGTGAACATCTTAAAAACATATTGATTTATTATTCTACATGTATAGTGTTTTGATTATACATAATACACCTATCCCTCGATTTACACGGTAGATAGGTTCCTGAGAAAAACGTGTAAATCGAAATTGTATATTTCTTAATGTAAAACCGTGTAAATCGAAAAGTACACAAAAGAACGCATAATTTGGGTGTTTTCTAAAATACATAAAAAAACAAAATTATTTAAAAGTATAAACATACGTATTCTTTTATTAATTAAATACAGGTAAAGCTTATAGAGTAACAAAAAAATGAAATCCAAAAGATTCATTAAATAAATATTGCAACGGTTGGTGGAGTTTTTATCATTCATCACTATCACAAATCACTGTGACTTGACTTGATGACTTGCTGTGAAAGTATGCTTCTTTTCAGATGAAGAAGAGGATGGTATCTTCTATTTATTTTTTTCATAAATCCGCAATGCTTTATTTGTTATAGCATTGGTATCAATTGGCATCCGTTTTTGAGTTTGGTCCTCTATCCAATTCATTAATGCCTTCTCCATGTTTTCCATTGCAATATCTCTGATATATGAAGTTGTGCTCGTACTCGTAGTGCCAGCTGCTACACGCTTTCTAATTGAGTTTTCATTTTTTCTAATGCTTCTTATTGTAGCTTTTTTCATGCTATATAATCTAGCAACATCTATTCCTCTTTCTCCGTTTTGTAAAAGATCCAATATTTTTTTTTTTTTGCTAACGAAATAACTTTTCTTTTTACTTCTTTCAACATAATATGGCTACAAATATTATTCAAGATATAAAACACATAATTAAAAATTATGTACTCGTTTTTTACTTACGAATATGAAGAATTAAAATTTTCAAGTTAACTTTTTTAAACCGTGTAAAAGCGAAAACGTGTAAAAGAAGTACCGTGTAAATCGAGGGATAGGTGTATAGTATTCTACAGTGATTTTTATGAAAATATGAAGTAACACTTAATATTTTTAAAAATATGTAGGGGACTCGAACTAAATAACTTTTTTTTTTATTACTTTATTATTAAATTTAAAATTTATGCATCCTAACTCAAAGGATCATAATTCTGTATCCCAAAAATAGTTTTATCTGTTGCCATCTTAACTCAAAACCAGAAGTCAGCCGTCATTTATGAAGGGCCGGACTGTAACCTTCTGCGCACAAAGGATGCCAACGTGGGGGGTGAAGACTGCATAGTGTTAAAAATGAACTTCCACAAAGAAATCGCCGAATCACAAAGTGGTAGTTTTTAAAGAAACATTTTTTTATTACAATCTAGAACAACAAAACAATGTTTTTATGAAGACATTGCATGTGCCATCTCGTAAAAAAATAATAATGATTATCAAGGCTACATAGGTATTTTAGGGGCATACGTTTTTTACATAGAACGTACTGCAATAATTCTGGATTCTGAAAAAGATAGTATTTCGCATGCCGAACTTTTTAAGAGCATGAGAAAAAATATTAGTCGTTCGTCTACAGCAGATCAAATTTGAAGCTTCATTTAGAGTGTCATCAACTGAACAACAATATTGACGGAGTAAATGTGTACTCATATTAGTTTTTTTTTGCGATTAAGTTCATTTTCCGGTGCGTTTTGTTTGTTGCAAACACACAAATTAAACACTTGTTTAGACACGGCGAAAACGTGAGCGAGGGCGTGCTAAAGAATTTGAGGATGTCCTCTCGAGCAAGGAAATAGAAACGGTGTCTATTGACTCCTTCCCTTGAATCACTTGGCCAAATCCCGTGTGCCGTGTTCAGTTTGTTTAGTATTCGGTTGAGTTTACTCTCTCGGCCGCATACTCGTTGGTTTAAATGAGACACAAAAGACCCCACTTTGTCAGAATATTAAGTTGTTTACTGTTAGTTTTTGAGAGATGCTATTTCAAATAAGATGTGCCGGTAACAAAATTCCGCTACATATATATTAAATCAAGCTTATACCAATTCCATAGGCCAACAAATTATTCATGTACAACTGTTATTCACAATTATTAATTTAGTTCAGTTAGTAATAAGTTATTTTAACTATAACTTTCAGGTTAGATTGACTGCCAAAATCGGTCTAGCGCAGGCCTTTTGTAATTCTGTAAAAAAATGTAAATTCGTAAATTCCTGACATATTTTGACCGTAAATTCCTGTTTCCGGCCAAAGAGTCCTTAGTCAATGTTTACTGCGGTCTTATGTCGAATCAGAAAAATGAATGCGGCCTTTAGAGAAGAAAAGGTTCCCCACCCCGGTCTAGCATATAATTTTTGAAATCAGGCATTGATTTTGTGTATAAGATGTTTTCTGTTTCTGGTGACTATTTATTGACTGACTGTTTTTTTCAAACCTCTACCTATTTATAATGTAATTTAATAGTAACTTGAAAAGAGATAAAAACATACTGACGCATTTGTATATAAAAAAAGAATATCATAGTTTTTAGTTTCGCTGATTTTAATAAGTATAAAACTACCAATTTGTAGATGCGATTTTGTGTCAATTGTCCTTCTAAATAAAACCATATTTTAGTTAAAAACTATGTATCTTTAGCATATCATTAATAAAAAAAAAACATAGAAAAGCCATGTGTCAGATATTATCTTACAAGGAGTGGTTAGAGAAATATTATTCTATTTTTGAAGAGGCTTATGTATGCTAGTGAGTTTTTGTGTCACACGGATTCTATCCGCAGCCCGCATGGGTGTTGTCAGGAGTGCCGAGTTCGCACACAAAATCCATTTTTAACCTTTAGAGCATAGGTTCCCAACCTTTTTCGGGTGGCGACCCCTTTTTATAAAGCCATGTGACTAGGCGACCCCCCGAGGAATATGAAATCCTAGATTTGCTATAATTTTTCGTTATTTTGTTGTTCAAATCCAAAATCGATAAAAGTTGGCGACCCCCCTGAAAACCTTTCACGACCCCCTTGGGGGTCGCGACCCACAGGTTGGGAACCCGTGCTTTAGAGGGTACGCAGAAAACCTATTCAAGTTCTGTGGAACACCAGTGTTCCGCGGAACATAGTTTGGGAAACCCTGGTAGATATTGAAATAGAGAACAAGTTGGCGTGAAAATTTGAAAAAACTTAAAAATGGTCTTTAGGTAGGTTTTGAAATTGAGATTCTCATATATGCTCACAGACAGACACTCTGTGTTGAGTTAAAAGTAACAGAAAAATGGTTGATGTATTAGTTTATTTCAGTAGGAAAGTGTTACTAATAAATAAATAAAATGCGAGAATCAAACTGTTATCAAAAAATATATGACAGTAGAGCTTCAACAAACAAATGCGGGTGAAGGTGTTTGTTGAAGCTGATATTATTTGAAATATAAAAGCAGGACAAGTTCATATATTACGTATTAGCGCAAATTTGCTTATGTTGTTTTTGTTTTCTTGAATGTCCAAACATGTTTCTTATGCCATATTGCTCACATACAAGAAACTGACACTTTAGAATCAATCTTTTGTTTGAATTATACTTTTCGATGTCACATTCAATCAATTGTTTTCCATATTTTAAAGGTAGGATTACAATGATGTGTTCAAACAAATTGTCATAAAATCAATTTTAAATTTAAGCTTATTGAATGGAATAAGAAATGCATCCATTCACATTGAGTAAACAAATTAAACTGCGGTGTAGTTGTGTGTATCAGCGGTGATTGTTGTGAACGTCAGCACTATGTTCACTGTACCAGCGGGATGGCATAATCTTATTACTAAAATTAAGGTGCAAAAGGTATGCCATGATTAACATGTGCAGAACCATGAAACTTAGATTTAAACATGTATAACATTGACAGGAAGTTTTCAACAATTTTCACATTTGACTAGATATTTTGTCCGTTATATACCGTATCTGTTATGCCGTGCAGTTTAGGGTAAATATGACTATTTCAAATTATAGATGTAATGTGGCCGGCACTTACTATCACAAGGTTGGTGAAATGCCAGATTTTTCTTTCAATAATTTCACAAAGGCGGAAGTCACCGCCTGAGAAGTAATTGATGAAAACGTCGATCAAATATCATCGTTTCCAGGTATAATAAGCCACTAACGCGTGTCACGTAGGTTATTCTCAAATGCACATATATGGCATAAAATTTTTAATATGATCGTAAGGCAAGGAATATTTACCTTTAGGGGTTCCATCCATGTCGAATACGGACGATTCGAGTATTTTGATATGTTCCGAGTCCGATGACAGAGGACTCAATTCGCATTCCGATCGATCAACTTTACCCATAGTTAAATTGTAAATATAAAACAGCCACTATTGTTGGCGGCCGATTCGATTAACAATGTTTTTTCATATTAGATAGAAACTTTTAAAAAGTTCTAATAAAAAGTTTGTAATATTATTATAACTTCGACAAACGTCACTTTCCATAGAGTCTAGAAATGTAATTGTGTGCTGCCATAAACGTAGTAGCTACTATAATATCTGGCTTTACACTTAAGCACCGTCATGCGGTGCTTAGCGGAGTACAGGTCGTTCAAGCAATCGCTCGTAATAAAAAACAGATACCAAATTTTACGTAAGAATGTCATCATACTGTAGCGCGTGAACTAAATATGAAAGTGTGAAGTCTAACCACGCGTGCATAATCGTGACTCGTGGAATGTACTATTATAAAATATCTTTGGTGTAGCTTCAACCAAACGGAAACACGACTTCATACATATTCTTAATAAAAAATAATTTGAACTTAAGACTATTAAAAAAAAGATTTTTCACAATGCTAAGACTTCACCCACAAACAAAATAATCTTTCATTTATCTTCAGTTGTTTTAAGACAACATTTGACATTACCTACTATTATTTTATTTTTGCAATGGACAGCTTGCGAAAAACTCAAAGCATGCAAATACTTGCATGAACGGTATACGCGCTTAATACAATTAATGTTATGATTTTTTTCATGACACTGAATCGAAAAAATCATCCCTGTGTAATTGCCAAGACGTTATTTATCATCAAAATGTACACGCAGTATGAACATTGAATTGTCACAGAATCGTGCACGTTTCCTTTGTAGCTCGTGACGTCACTTGAAAACATAAAATTATTGGATATTTTTTTTAATGCCAATCCAATGTTGACAATATTATAACTACAAAAATATTGCACGACTACATAATAAATCCTTTCAAAAGTGGAAAAATTTCGATTCAGTATGAAAAAAACGATGATGTCACACCTACGACGTCACTGTGACGTCAACTGGACGTCAACTAGTTTCGTCTTAGGCATCGTTTCAAAAAGGAAGAATTTTGATTTTGTATGAAAAAACCAAAAAAAATAATATCTAATCTAACAGCGCTATTTATTCAGAGATGCCGCTACACGACCCAAAATAGTTGAAAAATCATAATGCTTTTGCTATTTGTTGCCACATGTCACTACACGACCAAAAAATAGGCGAAGATAATAATCTAGCTTACGTTATTTGTCAGCAGATGTCGCTACACGTCCAAAAATAAGCGAAAATCAGAATGAAACTTGCGTTTTTCGTTAATAGACATCGTTATAAGGTCACAAAATTGAAAATAGAAATATTCGTTCAAGAAAATTTTATCGAGAATTGATACGAGATGTTGACATAAATATAACTTGAAATAAGAACGTAGTTAAAGGTTTATTTTACTTTTTGATATTGTTTCGAGTGCGGGTTTAAGTGATAAACACCTGGTTCTGTCTTGGCTAGGGCATCCAATCCTGGTTTTTTTTTGGATCCTGGGATTGACCGCTGACAAAAAAAGAAGAATTGAGAGATGGTACATTTATTGAAAAATGAGAGATCTTCTTTTTTTACCTCGTTCCACTAAAAAAGTACCGAATTGAAAATTTCCAAATTCCTAAAATGTGAGACCTTTTTATAAGTCCTACGTCAAAAAAAGTTGCGAGTTGAGAGATTGTAAAATTATTCAGAACCGTGATACCATGTTTTTTTGAGCTCGATGATTTCAAAGAGTTATGAGCAGTTGGAGTTGGAGTTGAAAAAATCGTACAACTCAGACGGATTAAAAAAAAAGTATTTAAATCTTCCGTATCCACGCTGCAGACAGAATCGGTTGAGCCATGAAAACATTCAATATTTCACTTTATATTGTCAAAAGGTATTTATCATTTTAGGTATTCGTAGAAAAAGAAGTTTTACATTAAAATAAAAAATAATACGTTTTTTGCACAAAATCACCGATTTTGTATTGTTCCGATCGATTAGTCGATCTTTAAATGATAGAATGGGATATAAATATGCGAATTTGAATTTGCTAGAAGAACAAACATCAGAAGTTAAAAGTGAGACAAACCTACTACCATAATAAGTCAAACAGAGAAGACAATATATGTAGCTTTACATTTGAAAGCAACAAGTTTCGTGGGTTTCTATTCAATGTGTTTGATTTTTTTTCACTCTTATACATAAAATGATGGGTAACTGCTCCACATAATACGGTATGTAGTCAATTTACAAGCATACAATTTTTACTTTTTAATTCATATATGATTCTGATAACTTTGCCATTTCACTGATTGTGATACAAATAAGTTGTGTGACAAATTAAACAATTTTTAAACAAATTTAAAAAGCAACTGTGGTGACACGTGCTACGCCTCTTTGAGAATTATCACACCAATATTGTAAACAATAATTCTTAACTTACAAACTACAAAATGGAAGTTGGGCTTATTTCTTTTTACTAGACGCAGGGTAAGGACTAGATACAACAATCGATAAAATCATTGAAAGAAATGAATTATTATTAAATAATATTATTAAAGGGAAAAGTAACACCACTGTTCAATTTATTTCCTGTGGCCTTCTTTCTTCCAAACGCCCTTGATTTATTTTAAACGAGCTGTAAGCCCGCTGCCTCCAACAGGAGGATTTTTTCGGATTATAAAAAAATCAGAAATTTACCGGTATGAACACTCAAATGCATACTTACTTATCAAATAAATCAGAATGAATAAACTTGACCAAATCTCCAAATGGAACATGTTTTAAGGAATATATATGATGATTTTTACATTAATTATATAATACATACATACTTGAGGTTATTTTATTATACATACTGAAACTATGCTTTCGCCAACAACTATACCACGTTGAAAGCTTAATAATAAAAAAAGGTTAGTTTTATTATCGATATATTTTACTTTTTTAACGTTTAGTATTTTTTTTTTTAAATAATGAGTTTTGATTGAGGTAAGATTTTTTATTGAAAAAAAATAAGAGATCCCTGCTTAAACACGCCACTGGCTCCCTGTTTATTTTTTACAAATAAACTTTATTACAAAATGATAATAAAGAATGCTTAACTCAACTGGGATGATTTGAAAATTCTATTAAGCTTGATTCTATCAATTAAACGAATTTTTGTATATAAGAAATTTATTAAATTGTCTTAATTATTTGTGCCTTATTAGACCGTGACTCTCACCCTTAATCTCATAAAAAAATCTTATACTATTATTTCGTTTGGTCGTTCAGCTGAGATTATAATCATTTTTTTATGTACAGCAACTATTTTGTGGGAGATAGTTACTAAGACGCAAGGATTGAAACGATCATTAGAACGACCTAGTACTCTCCTGATACTGAGCTTTAACTTAACCCTTCAGCCATGGATGCCTAAAATATTTTTTGAATACCGACTAATTCGTATCCAATGTATAACAAAATGAGCTGCACGTGAACAAGCACATATATGCAAAGATTGATTTTTCGTTTTGTAAAACATTTCTGTTGACATTATGGGCTAATAATTTTAAAAACAGTGGTTGTCAAGTTTTTTATTTAAAGTTATTACTCACATACAGGTGATTTATAAGCTCTATATGAAAACGCTAAAAACTTCGACCATAGGACAAAATATTATTTTTTACCTTTTTAAATATTACTTGGGTATTTGGTTTCATAGAAATATTTCCTCATATGTGCTAAACTCCAAAAACTATCTTTCAAATCTTCATTTAAAAAAAATTAACGGTTACAAGAAATTTTTTGATTAAAAAAAATACAATAAAAAGTATAGATATGAATATAAAATTTAAATCTAACCTTTATTGGTAATTTGAATAAAATCGGTGAATTTTTGCTTTTATAAATGCATATGAAAGTAGAGCATAAAAACATTGACAAAATTGACAGTAAACACCTTAAAAGTGATTAAAGTAGAGCATGTTGTTGGAGTGCTGTGTACGTCATCCGGACTTGAAGGGTTAAAAATGATTTGTCACCATATCTCGGTTTTTAGTTAATTAAGCCAGTCAGGTCAACCTGGTAGCTATGTGTCGATGCCATTTTTTTTTGATATTATATTATGATATAATTTATATCCAACAGTCTTGTTCAATTTTTTCCCACAAGTTACAATATTTTGACACGATATACAAAATCGAAGTCTCAACTTGTACAACTATTAAATGCTTTGCAATGCAGTTCCAACAAGTAAATGCCAGTTCAATCAATAGCTTGTTATATTGTCAACCACAACGAGGAAAAGTTCTATCAGATGTTTAGTTTTTTAAAGAATGCATCGTCGACATATTGATATTGTATTTAACACATTATATTTAATTATTGTCCCAAAGTTAAGTCAGACCTCGATTTTACTAAAAAGTGAATGGCTAAATATTACTTTATCTGTAAGGTTAGTCTTCCGCAGGCGATAAGGCAACATTTACCTACAAACTGTTAATAATTGATTAACATTTATCGTTTTTGCCACATGAAATTATTGCCCATTAAAGTATTGAATTGAATTATTTATCTCTATTGAAGGTCACTTAAGCTGTTTTTAATGAATTTTCATATCTGTTTTTAACAATATTTATTTAGCTCATTTACACTTTGTATACACATCAAATCATTTTATAATATCACTACAGTCAATTTATTTATTTACTCTAACGTACAAAATAGTTTTTTTTATTTTACTAAGCTTAAATAAAAATCTTATACCAAATGTATCTAAAATATATAGTTAAAGTATGAAAATGTACAATTAAATACTTTATTATATATATATGTACAGTGCCGGCGCGAGGTTATTTGGCACCCTAGGCAAACTTAATTTGCGCGCCCCCATTTTAACGATTTCACCCATTTTATATAGAAATAAAAAAACAAATACCTCATCAATTGCACAAACCGGTGATGTCACTTTTTATCCATGCCCGCTTTTAATGTGGAACCTCTTATGTGTGTTACTCAGTCGCTAAACCTCTCATTTTTAAGAGAGTATGATAGATAGAAAAGATAGACAGGGCAGGACTAGTGGTTGCTTAATTACTCTGGCTACACCCCGTTAATTTAGGACTGGAATCGTTGCGGGGGGGGGGGGGGGTGTTACATCACAAACATACTTGCATTCGAAGATAAATCAATTGAAAACAATGGTTTCGATGGTTTCGGCGGTAACTTTGTGGAAGTTCATATTAATAGAAAATTTAAATTAACTTTGATTATTCCACGTATTGCGTAACTAACTGTGACACGTGTTTCGCCTCTTTCAGAGGCATCTTCAGACTTACTATCGCAAAGTTTGCTTAAGTAATGAAGCAAGATTGATTCTAACATTTTAAAATTATAAAATTACAAAATTCGACCGGTCTTGTGTTAAAATGTAAACACAATACCAGTATTACGCACACATCGCCGCACCATCGAGCATATGAGTCATCTAGTATCAAAAGCAGAACTGTTCCATACATCATGTATGTAACAGTTCTACTTTTGATACCAGACAACTCATATAGTCTTGAAACGTTACTTCAATACTGGATATCAAAAATATATATGTATTTAGTAATAATACTACACAAATCTAGTCAAAACCGTTTCAATGTATGTTCAATAATTTTCCAATATTAATTGTTATCGTAGAAAATTCTCTGTTAATTTCAATAATACTCAACATGTTGGACTATAAAAAACAATTTTATTACCCAATTTATGCGCCCCCTTATGATTTACGCCCTAGGCGGTTGCCTATTTCGCCTATATGGTGGCGCCGGCTCTGTATATATATATATAATATGTGTGTATAATACATATGTACTGTAGAATAACCAATTTTTTGTATTCATTAAGTAATTTTGAATTTAAATTTGCGACTATTTCTTTTACCAATTGTTAATTATTGATAATTCTTAACATCTAGAAAATATTAAAATGCACTGAGAAAAAAAATCATGTTTTCTTTCAAGATTTTAAAATATATCAATAATTAACAATTGATAAAAGAAATAGTCGCAAATTTAAATTAAAAATTACCTAATGAAAACAAAAAATTGGTAATTCTACTACTTGGGCTATCATCAGTTAATTATTAGCTGTTCAAAACTTTATCAAAGGTAAATCCATTTGTATTTGAGATACATGTTTAGACAAATTTGAAGCGATACGTATTAAGATAATAATAATTTATCTGTCCTCTTAAAGGAAATTTTACAGTACAAACTGAATTTTCGTAAGGTGGGCAAAATATTCTTGCGCAGACTGTTTATCAATAAATGTAAATTCCCAAATTAAAAAAATTAGATTACATTTTTAAAGGGGATAAATTAAATCTTTATTGAAACATTATATTGGTTTTTGTAACTCAACCGTGCAGTCTTAATCCCTAATGCTTTTTTAAATGGGTTAATGATACTGACATTGGTATTGTCAAAAATTTCAAACTATTAAAAAATCGTATTTCTTTGGGATTTTTTTACAAGTATAATTTCCATTAAGTAGTGGAATTTAAATATTTTTCACGTTTATTATTGTCAAATATCTTAACAAAATATGTATTTTTAATTTTAAAAAATATATGTACAATAAGAGCCACCAGGCTCGGATGGTCACACTTCTACTCCGTTTTTATCCATCATCAATATATAGGAATACGATGAAAGCTTGTTTTTATTATGTCTAATAAAAACGTCCCAGAAGTCTTAAAAGTATTTTTTAATATTTCTGAGATTTGATGTTTAAGTCCATAAACCTCTTCGTGCTCCATAAAAAATCGAAAAACAATTACATAATTATTCAATTAAATTTCGGATATCCGGTTGGTATTTCATATTTTCAAAACAAAGTTAAAATTATATGAGCCTAGTTTACTGCGATTCTCATTGACAGCATGCAGTAAATCAACTGAGATACAAAGTCTATTGGGTCAATCTAAAAAGCAGTATTTTTTTATATACTAGCTTACATAACTCCAGTTATTATTAAACTTTTTTCTTCGTGCGCCTTATGGATGTTTATCAAAATAAGGCGGTTTATTCTTGTAAAAAAGGCAGTTCATATATACGCTTGCATTTTATTACAGGTGTATGAATGTTGTTTTTCAACATAAAATATTCCCTGCCTCTAAGCTTCGCTGTATGGTACATGTGCGGAAGTTGGGCGTTTGATACGACCTCAACGTAGAGAAAATGGTATAGTACTGGAACATTTAAGAAAGTGCATATATTAAACACCGGATGTATGTAGAGGTGCGGAATTTAATGAGTTTCAAGTACAATACAAAACAAATAATACAAACAAAAGATTTTTTAGACTCAGTAATTGGACACACGTGCCACAGTTTTTGGACACAACGTTTTTATCGAAATCTAGCCTTATTTAAATAACTCAAGTCTAAGTCATCAACGAAAAATTCAATCTTTAAACATAAAAAACATATTTAAATCATTCAAACTTACAAAAAATACCTTAAACAAAAAAAAGTTAATAGCCCATTTCTCAAAATCTTGAATTGCATAAAAGCAAATATGACATATAAATTTGACATTATCCTCCTTTGTTGGTATGAATATTGACACGGTATGATTTATAGGCATACGCTCCTACTACCACTTTTGTGATGACAACTGGCAGAAATTTCAATTTTTTAGCTAATTTAATTGTGCTTAATTTTTTCATCATGTAACAAGTAATATCGATTTTTTGATTGTTTATGACCTTAAATGGTAACATTGTTTTTCGATACCCGATGCGATTTTTGTTTCTTTCTTTCTTGCTTTTTGGGACACGAACCGAACACAACGTGTGTGGGGGACACTTCCCGGTCCTAGTACTTGCTTCCAGAGACTTTTAATTTAGAGTCACTTGTGATTTTTTTTCTTTTGTGGTTTTGTGCGATACGTTATTCATCGAAAAGAAAGCCCGAAGTCAATATGAAAAAACTGATCTTTTTCCATCTCGACGAGATTTAAATTCATTTTGTGAATGCCGCGCAGACTTTAGCATAATTTTTTCTTAACTTCTATAAAATAGTTTGAGCAAGCTAAATATTATAATAGTTATTGTGTATTGTAATAATTCAAAATTTTGTTTGTTAAATATTGTGTGTGATTAAACTTTAATGATTGTAAATTCCTAATAAAAAGTTTTCGTAACAAGTGAGCGATGTTTTTTTATTTATTTCAACCTACCTGTTTTACGCCGAGTTTAATCCAACTGCCGCTGGTCTTAATGACTTTTATTAGTGGGAATTTATTCTCCGGGTATAACATCGTGAACAAAAGTAGAAATTTCTCACAATAAATTAAACTCGCTCAAAATTAAATTACGAGTGATGCCAATATGAATGAAATGCTTTTAAGGCATGCAGCTCGCATGACGAATTTAAGCACAATCTGAACATTCAATTTTAAAATTGTCTTCGATACTCATTGTGCATAATATGTTGCATCTCTCCAGAAATTGATATTCAGTGGAAATATTAATGGCTGATTTGTCATTTTGAAACTTTAATGTACTAGGTACGTATTTTCTTTTCTATTTATCATTTTAATTTTTCGCTGCCTTTACCATTATTTTTTTCTTTTCACGTACTTGTTGCTTTTCATCTTCAATCCGAATCAATTACTGAACGAAAGCACCTAGTAAAATGAATACTCGCAAATAAGTAGTTTTTATTTATAAATCAATGAACCCCACCAAATTTCATAGATATTAAATAATTTCAGGCAGACACAATACTTGAACTACAGTAAAAAAAATACTGTCCAATTACTATAAAATACCAAAATCTGTAATAGTAATTGAACAGCTCTGATAAGTTAGTGAACGTTGGTTAGTGTTAGTGAAGTGTGCTGAACACCTTAGATAAGTTGTTGCACTACTCTTTAAATCTAAATTGATATTGATAATTTTTAATCTCTCACGATTCCCTGAAAAGTTTCTTACGGAAATTCGCTAAGCCTTTATAGGAAAAATGCCAAAAAAATGACTGTTCCTTAACGGTTCGGCAAAAGCAAACACGTTTTTTCGCTATTTTGACGAAACATTACGTACAAATTACATTTATTCAGTTTTGTTATCTATGGATTAAAAACTAAAACTGCAATTGTATAAAAATGAAGACACTAGACATATTTGTTTGTATCTTTCACAAAAACAAGAATGCTTTGCAAATCTTATTTTGTATGTTTAAAGTTGAATTGTCCAATAACTGTAGCTGTCATAACCGACAACATGAATTAATTTGAAATCTAAAACATGAGTAAGGAGAATATACATATGTATTTCCGGATGATTAATCTATCGGATATCATACCTAACTGATAATTATAATATATTTTCGTTTCGTTTGTACAATACCGAAAAATTAAAGGTTTTGAAAAAAAAAGTTTTCAGTATATTTTGAACAAGATTAAGAAAGTGCGCAGCCTTTTCTTAGTAACACGAATATCTCATCTGCAAACAATCTAAAATTATACATTTTTTTTACAAATTAATGAAAATATGGTATCACCTTAAACTTTTAGAAGCCACGGCCTGTAGATTAATTATAGATTTTTCATTGAAATGAGCCGAATTATTCAAAATTTATCTACATTTTGGACAGTTATTCTAATTTCATGATTGCCCTTAATTTAATAAAACATATATTTTTTCAAATCAGTTTTCTACAGGAGTCTTTACCGATCACACCTGGTGTTGCAGCACTTGCAGCACAGATCAAAAATATGTGGTTAGCCGTCTTATTGCTTCTATTGACAATCGTGTTATCAATATTTTTCTTAATAAATCACTTTATCCACAACACCAAAGAGGGGAAACTCTTTGATAAAATTCCTGGGCCCAGGACGCTGCCGGTCATAGGGAATATTTTTGATTTATCTCTTGGACCTGGTAAGATAATATCTCAGTACTACACATCATTTTTTTTATATCATGCTTACAATTATTTTTAAGCACACAACTATGACCAAATGTGTTACTTTATTTTGGGAAAGAAGATGTTGCAAAGTAATGCAAGAAAAACTGAAGAATGTTTATTGAAGGTAACCTTTTCGTTGAATTACAATGAAAAATAAAATAAAAGTGCAACTATTTAAATCTGTCGGGTCCTAGGGCGCAGCAGTGTGTCGTGGGCTTCAGTGCCGTATCTCATGAGTTCGAGTCCCAGTACGAATAGCATAGCAATTGACAAAATACGCAATATTCATATAAAATTGTATTATTATTGGCTTGAAAATCACACGATACATGAAGAAATACATGGTATTCAAAAAATTAAATATTCATTTGTTCCATTTCCCACATTTATTTATTAACATATCAGATCAGGACCGATTTTGCTCATGACGAGCATTATCAAATGATAAAAGGATATAATGTCACTTTGTTATTTATAAAATCAAAATTAATAACGTGTAATAAAAAATTGGTATTGAAAAGAAAGTACCTTTATTTACAAATAAAGTTTTTGTACCTTTATTTACAAATAAAGGTACAAAAAATGACCCAGTGTTAGGGATCAATTAAATTCAATTCATCATTCGAAAAATACTAATCTTATAAATCAAAACACTAGTACAAATTGTATTTGGAAGCCTAGCTTATTTCTCTAGTGTTTGATTATGAATACCCATTGTTCAGAAAATAATTGTTTCTGTGTAGAGTTAAGATAATAAAAAAGTAATAGATGAATTATAAAATAATTGTTGACCATTTTTTTCCGATTCAACGATTTTATTTTTTAGTGACACTATTCTACCAGTTGAGATACTTGTCAAGTAGATTTCCTTTCCAGTGTTCATTATGGATGTTTCATCACCGAATTCTGAATGTTTACAACGCCGAAGATATACAGGTAATGATTTATCATGTTCATTAAAAATATTTTTGAAAATTTTTCGAGAACAAACTTAAAAATTTATATATATTTCAGGTTATCCTAACAAGCCAAAAACATATTAAAAAAAGTATTTACTACAGCTTTTTACATCCATGGTTGAAAAAAGGACTCATTACCAGTACAGGTGAGACGTTTTCCACGTAAGATTCAAACTTAATTTTAAATGCTAAATAAATTCACTTCGCTGCGATTCAAGATACTTAGTAACATTATTGTGTTTCCTGGACAAAAAAATACCGTTTTTTAATCGAAATAAGGTGTAATGTTTTTTAATCGTTCCACTTTCTATGCGGAGATAATGTTTGTGTCGTTTTAAATACGAGACTGGCACTTGGGATTGCAATACCGGTAATACCTCGCGAAAGCGGAATCCTGCTATTTCAAGTGTTTTTTCAAAACCGCAAAGCTGTTTTTAAAAAGAAAAATTAACGATATTCCGGTATTATAATATGATGATATTTCATGTTGGAAGTAATTAACGATTGTTCATGCAAAAATCATTTAATTTTGAGAGGGCTCTTTCTGCAGCCAGACTTGTTCGCACGAACATTCTATCAAGACTGATAAATTCCACCGTGAATATTTAAATTTAAAAAAAACATCTACAAAGATAGTGGTATTTTATGTACAATATCGAAAATTGAAAAGGATTTTTATTATTTTATTCCATTTGAAGAATCTTTGCAATAGCGGTTGCTAATATAATTTTGGTTCGGAGAGCTGGTTCTTAAAATACGGATTTTAATAATTCAAGTTTTTACTACTGGTGGCTTAATTTATTTATGTAAAAGAAAAATTTATCAAAAAATATTGTATTTATGTCTGAAAATACTACCCCCAAAAATATGCCACCCCTGCCACACCCCCTTGCTACGCCACTGGTAGTATGTAAGTTTATCGTACTCGCTACTCTCGGTTTTTGGAATAGGATGGGTGGGAGCCGGGAGGAAGTTATAGATAATATAGTTTATAATCGACGGAATAATATATACTAGCTGTAAGCCCGTTGCCCAGCAACGTGAGATTTTTGTTGCATTGTGTTTTTTTGCATTGTATTTTATTTTATTTTACTTTATTTTATTTTATTTTATTTTATTTTATTTTATGTTATGTTATGTTGTGTTATTTTATTTTATTTTATTTTATTTTATTTTATTTTATTTTATTTTATTTTATTTTATTTTATTTTATTTTATTTTATTTTATTTTATTTTATTTTATTTTATTTTATTTTATTTTATTTTATTTTATTTTATTTTATTTTATTTTATTTTATTTTATTTTATTTTATTTTATTTTATTTTATTTAATGTTATTTTATTTTATTTTATGTTATTTTATTTTATTTTAATTTATTTTATTTTTATAGTAAGCAGAAATTTCGTAAATTATTTAATATTTGGAATAAAGTTTAAGTTTGCTAACAACCATTTTTCGTAGTAGCATAAATTTCGTAAAATAATTAATTTTTGGGATAATTTTTAAGTTTGCTAACAACCATTTTTCGTAGTAGCATAAATTTCGTAAAATATTCAATTTTTGGAATAAAGTTTAAGTTTGCTAACAACCATATTTCGTAGTAGCCGAAATTTCGTAAATTATTGACTTTTTGGAATAAAGTTTAAGTTTGCTAACAACCATTTTTCGTAGTAGCATAAATTTCGTAAAATATTCAATTTTTGGAATAAAGTTTAAGTTTGCTAACAACCATTTTTCGTAGTAGCATAAATTTCGTAAATTATTTAATATTTGGAATAATGTTTAAGTTTGCTAACAACCATTTTTCGTAGTAGCAGAAATTTCGTAAATTATTGAATTTTTGGAATAATGTTCAAGTTTGCTAACAACCATTTTTCGTAGGAGCAGAAATTTCGTAAATTATTTAATATTTTGAATAATGTTCAAGTTTGCTTACAACCATTTTTCGTAGGAGCAGAAATTTCGTAAATTATTTAATATTTGGAATAATGTTCAAGTTTTCTAACAACCATTTTTCGTAGTAGCAGAAATTTCGTAAAATATTTAATTTTTGGAATAATGTTTAAGTTTGCTAACAACCATTTTTCGTAGTAGCATAAATTTCGTAAAAAATTCAACTTTTGGAATAAAGTTTAAGTTTGCTAACAACCATTTTTCGTAGTAGCATAAATTTCGTAACATATTCAATTTTTGGAATAAAGTTTGAGTTTGCTAACAACCATTTTTCGTAGTAGAATAAATTTCGTAAATTATTTAATATTTGGAATAATGTTTAAGTTTGCTAACAACCATTTTTCGTAGTAGCATAAATTTCGTAAATTATTGAACTTTTGTAATAAAGTTTAAGTTTGCTAACAACCATTTTTCGTAGTAGCATAAATTTCGTAAAATATTCAATTTTTGGAATAAAGTTTAAGTTTGCTAACAACCATTTTTCGTAGTAGCATAAATTTCGTAAAATATTCAATTTTTGGAATAATGTTTAAGTTTGCTAACAACCATTTTTCGTAGTAGCATAAATTTCGTAAAATATTCAATTTTTGGAATAAAGTTTAAGTTTGCTAACAACCATTTTTCGTAGTAGCAGAAATTTCGTAAATTATTGAATTTTTGGAATAATGTTCAAGTTTGCTTACAACCATTTTTCGTAGTAGCAGAAATTTCGTAAATTATTTAATATTTGGAATAGTGTTTAAGTTTGCTAACAACCATTTTTCGTAGTAGCATAAATTTCGTAAATTATTGAACTTTTGGAATAAAGTTTAAGTTTGCTAACAACCATTTTTCGTAGAAGCAGAAATTTCGTAAATTATTGAATTTTTGGAATAATGTTTAAGTTTACTAACAACCATTTTTCGTAGTAGCATAAATTTCGTAAAATATTCAATTTTTGGAATAAAGTTTAAGTTTGCTAACAACCATTTTTCGTAGTAGCATAAATTTCGTAAATTATTGAACTTTTGGAATAAAGTTTAAGTTTGCTAACAACCATTTTTCGTAGTAGCAGAAATTTCGTAAAATATTTAATTTTTGGAATAATGTTTAAGTTTGCTAACAACCATTTTTCGTAGTAGCATAAATTTCGTAAATTATTTAATATTTGGAATAATGTTTAAGTTTGCTAACAACCATTTTTCGTAGTAGCATAAATTTCGTAAAATATTCAATTTTTGGAATAATGTTCAAGTTTGCTAACAACCATTTTTCGTAGAAGCAGAAATTTTGTAAATTATTGAATTTTTGGAATAATGTTTAAGTTTACTAACAACCATTTTTCGTAGTAGCATAAATTTCGTAAATTATTTAATATTTGGAATAATGTTTAAGTTTGCTAACAACCATTTTTCGTAGTAGCATAAATTTCGTAAAAAATTCAACTTTTGGAATAAAGTTTAAGTTTGCTAACAACCATTTTTCGTAGTAGCATAAATTTCGTAAAATATTCAATTTTTGGAATAAAGTTTGAGTTTGCTAACAACCATTTTTCGTAGTAGCATAAATTTCGTAAATTATTTAATATTTGGAATAATGTTTAAGTTTGCTAACAACCATTTTTCGTAGTAGCATAAATTTCGTAAATTATTGAACTTTTGGAATAAAGTTTAAGTTTGCTAACAACCATTTTTCGTAGTAGCAGAAATTTCGTAAATTATTGAATTTTTGGAATAAAGTTCAAGTTTGCTAACAACCATTTTTCGTAGTAGCATAAATTTCGTAAATTATTTAATATTTGGAATAATGTTTAAGTTTGCTAACAACCATTTTTCGTAGTAGCATAAACTTCGTAAAATATTCAATTTTTGGAATAAAGTTTAAGTTTGCTAACAACCATTTTTCGTAGAAGCAGAAATTTCGTAAATTATTGAATTTTTGGAATAATGTTCAAGTTTGCTAACAACCATTTTTCGTAGTAGCCGAAATTGCGTAAATTATTTAATATTTAGAATAATGTTCAAGTTTGCTAACAACCATTTTTCGTAGGAGCAGAAATTTCGTAAATTATTTAATATTTAGAATAATGTTCAAGTTTGCTAACAATCATTTTTCATAGTACCATAAATCGACCACGGCGCATATATCGACAGCCCTGCAGTTTTTAAATTGCAAATTATTGAATTATATTTTATTTCATTTCATTATCTATTAATTTGAAAATGTACGCAAACAAAATACATTTCGTAGAAGAAGAAGATGTCTCGAGGACATCATCAGTACGCACACATTTGTGAAAAGTGAAAAGCGAGTGATTATTTTATCGACTTTTAATATATAAATTTAGTATGAATAAAAAAGTGGAGAAATGGAAGGTGTGAAATGGACGTCCAAACATACTGACACTCAGACCTTATCGGCTATTAATATATAGATTAAAGAATTCTAACAGATTTTCAAGGTCAGACGTGAAAAGATTCATCATTATGATTCAATTGATCAAATCCGCTCCAAAAAATATTAGTCTCACATCGACTCACACGATCAGACGATTCATTTCGATAGCCCTATAATCATAGTTTGCAATAGTCGAATTAAAGTCTTTGATTATTCGAATATTATGATGTATGGTGATACAATACTTTAGCTCTACACCAAGAAATATCAAATTTTCAAACGTGGCGATATCAGAACATTCACGCCCGGTTTAAAATAAGCCGCTCCCATTGGATAGAACAACATTTCAAAAATGTGCTGTTCAGAATAAATCGAAATCATTGGTCTGTACCTTACTGCGGACGTCCTTACAGACGGACCTTATCGGCTATTAATGTTAAGATAATATATAGATTAAAGAATTCTAACAGATTTTCAAGGTCAGACGTGAAAAGATTCATCATTATGATTCAATTGATCAAATCCGCTCCAAAAAATATTAGTCTCACATCGACTCACACGATCAGACGATTCATTTCGATAGCCCTATAATCATAGTTTGCAATAGTCGAATTAAAGTCTTTGATTATTCGAATATTATGATGTATGGTGATACAATACTTTAGCTCTACACCAAGAAATATCAAATTTTCAAACGTGGCGATATCAGAACATTCACGCCCGGTTTAAAATAAGCCGCTCCCATTGGATAGAACAACATTTCAAAAATGTGCTGTTCAGAATAAATCGAAATCATTGGTCTGTACCTTACTGCGGACGTCCTTACAGACGGACCTTATCGGCTATTAATGTTAAGATAACTGTGCGTACTTGCTTGTGAATCCCACAAGCAATCAATGAGCACTGCAACTGAAGTTAACGACGGTGAACATTTGGCCGCAAACCAGGATAAGAAATGGACGTTTAAATCGATACAGTGTTTCAAAACATTGCCTATTCGGTGTAAAATCATTGCAATTATGTTCTCAAAAAGTTTTACTTCTTTTAGGTTAACATTTCTATTCTAACTAAAGTACTGCATGATACTATTCTCGCGGTTGATAAAAAAGGTTTTTATATATTGTGTTCGAATGTTACTTAACAATATTTTAATCATTATATTAAGGTATTACTTGCAAACACTGCTTATTCCAAAATGGTTAAAAAATGAAACTTGAATTTTATTTTGAAAAACAATGTACATTTTAAAAGTATTTATTAGACTTACATTACTTTGGAATGATATTCTAGATGTTGTCGAGCCATCTTTGAGACTGATTTCTAAAAATACTCTCAAAATTTATTTTTATCCACTAAATTACATGCATAGTTCATGATTCAACAACTTTGGAATGAGCCGGGTTTGCAAGAAATACCCTCATATTTAACAGCCACGTAAAACGTGCAATTGAAAGATGCCACTACGTGAACATTATGATAAATTTGCTATCTAATTATTTATTCATGGCCACAACTTTTTAAAAACTTATTACAGGTTTGAAATGGCGAAGTCGCAGAAAAATTCTTACCCCCGCATTTAATCTGAATATTCTTCGACAATTTTGTCAAATATTTGATGAGCAAAGTTTGCAGCTGGTCAAAGCTTTAAGATTAAAACAGGGCAATAAGAATGGTACCGATGTTCATTCTTATACAACGCAATATGCGTTGCATTCGATATGCGGTGAGAAAGTTTATTTATTTCGACTTTTTCGTTTTTGGTTAATAATATGAACCCTGAAAATTCCAATGCTCTCTATCAAAATAAACTGTTAATTTTTTGGGAGGAAGAAAAGAAATTGGTATGCTTCACATAGGTGAAAATATAATAAAAAAAATAATAATTCACGCTTCACTCATACGTGAAAAAATAACAGTTTTAATGTGGCTTTGGTGATATAATTATTAACTACATATACTCTACAAGTCTTGTAGAATTAAGTATTCTCTGTTCTATAAAGTAACCATAAGTGAAGCTATCGTGCAAGGTGTTGAACTAAATTTAATGCTTTTGTAGAAACTGCGATGGGAACTAAATTAAATAAAAACAATTCATCTGCGAATTCATATAAAAACGCCGTTCACGACATGGGAGAACTTTTGGTGTACCGTCTGTTGAGACCTTGGCTTTATCTACCAAATATATTTAATATATCATCTAACGGCAAACATCAAAAAAAGACCCTATCTTTGCTTCACGACTTCACCGATGATGTTATTAGAAAAAGACGCATCTCTAAAATGATCGAAAAGCCCAAGGAAAAGTCGAATGCTATGAGCGGAGAAACTGATAATGCAAATAATCAAAAGACTTCAGTAATGTTAGATGTTCTCCTTCTTTCCGAGTCTATCGGAGAAATAAACGAACATGGAGTGAGGGAAGAAGTCGACACATTCATGTTTGGGGTAGGTTTTATTTGATTAAACATTATATTTATTGATAGCTCTTTGGAAATTCTATATTATTTTTTATTGAATTATCAACATTTCCACTGCTCTGAATCAATTTCACATCGAATACTAGTTATTATAGATTGATAGGTCATAAAAATCTATCTCAAAACATGCTTTCCATATTTTTCTTTCTATTTTTTCATATTAAATTTCATTAACTCTCATTTGACAATGCGATTGTTCAACAGAAACAAAATTTCAAAAAGGAATTTTTCTACAACTAGTAAATCGTCTTAAATTGGCAGACGAAGCTATAGACATTTAAAAAAAAGCACGCTTTTTTGATAAAACTAATTGGCAATTAAATCGATAAATGTATACTCTCATACAGCATGTAAACGATTCAAATTTCCCTGAAGTACCGTCGATCGATATAAACACAGTGGCGTAGGAAGGGTTCTGCCGCCCGGGGCTAAAATTTATGTTACAGGGTGGTTAGAATTTTATTAAAACAGGGCTTTGAAGTCAGACTGTCCTAACTGTAGTGTCAGTAAGACTCCTCAGAAATTCCAAAGGCAAAGTATCATACATTTTATGCGAGTCAAAACGCACAGTCATGCGGGAATAAGGGTGAAAGAATTATCGCTTGCATTGATACTTTATAAAAAACAATTTTAATATTTTTATTACCTCCAAAGTTTTCTATTATTTAAAAAAGAGCGGCGCCCCCAAAAAGTTAAATTTATTCAGTAGGACACAAGTTGAAGGGAAGAAAACATGATATAGAAATATAACTCGTATCAATTCTGTAGACAGAACATTTTTTATTTGTTTTTTACTTTCAGAAATTTCAATTCGTTTTTAAAAATGTCCCCTCCAAAATGTACATTTTGTCAACGAGTGTCACAGAGCACAAATAAGCCGAAGAAAACATAGGGGTAAAGCTTCGATTGTCCCTGCATATATTTCGATCTTTAATTATTTATTACTTTCATAATTTTATTTTCGTTTTCAAAAATGCCGCCCCTGTCAAACCCCCCCCCCCCCTCATACTACGCCACTGCATAAATAAAGTACTAAGCTATTCAAAATAGCGAATTATTTAATTCCACAAGGTTAAAATGAAGACTTTCAATTTTTTCTGTCTGTAACCGGTGTTGACGTTCTCATACGCACCCCTTCCGATTCGAAAGAGGCTTAGAAAGTAAGCGACTAGTTAACTAAAAGTCCTTTCCGGACTGCTTTCTTCTTTCATAAACCATTCCGAATCTACCACCAACCGACATTTTTTTATGAAATCAGTTGAGATGCTCAATGCTTGGATACTATATTATATCCAAAATAATTTGCAACAGTAAAGTTTTTAATAATATTTATGATTCCAGGGCCACGATACAACTGCGATGGCGATAGCTTGCTGTTTAATGGAACTTGCAAACAACAATGAAGCACAAGTACGTACTTTTTAAAGATAATAAATTGTTCTTACCTTTTAAAGATAATATATTGTTCAAGTAATTAGATCCTTATCCAGTGGTGGTCTGGAGGGGGCTAGGAGGGGCTCCGCGAGTCCCTTTTTATATTTTTCTTAGACCGGAAAGCCCCTTGTTAATTAAAGAAAAAATATATATATCTGCAATTTGTGACCAATATATTATGAACGACAGCTTCAGTATACACAATAGTACTTTATTAACCATTTACATTGATAATTTGTGGTTAAATTGCATATGGTTATATACTATAAGTGTATCAAGTAACAATTGATTGCTTATTTAAGTATTGCATATACTTTCACAGGAGTAATAAAAAAAATCACCCCTTTCCTAGAACATCGAGAATTGCTTTGTGGTTGAGTGAGCCCCTTGTTAACGTATCAGCAGCCTACCGCTGTAATTTAAAAAAAAAAGCCAGGTCTTATGGCGAAGCAGTTAGCGCTGTGAGCAGTGCCAGATCTCACGGGCTCGAGTCCCAGTACGAACGGCATTTTTTGATCGATTTCTAATCTTCGATTGTATATGTCCCTGCTACCATTTCCAATCCTGAAACAATTGGGCGTAGCGAAAGCGATTAGTTAGCCACTAGTCCTGTCCTAGCCTTATCCTTCTATACCTACTACTCTCTTTGAGTGAGTTGAGCGACTGAGTTACAAACATTTCTCGTAGAAAAACTTCTGTTGAGATACATCAATAAGGAGGCCATATGCTCCAGACTGGGAGCGGGAATGGATAAAAAAAATAAAAAATAATGTGAGGGTGCTCCTTGGATTTAAAAATTAACATCGATTGAATCGACCTGATGACTGTGAGTTTGAGTTAATCAGTGCTTCAATCGAGTTCGAATGCCTGAAGATAGCAGAAGCCGTAAAAAGATGTACAAGGACTTTCATAAAAAAAATAATAAACAAATTCTTAAGGAAAGAGCCTCAAATGAACTTGAAGAAATTTTCGGGGACTCGACAAGTATGGCGACGATGGGCGAGCTCATGCAGATGCATTATCTTGAAAGGTGTATCAAAGAAACTCTGCGCTTGTACCCGAGCGTTCCGTTCATCGCGAGACACTTGTCTGAACAAGTGCAGCTAAGTATGCCCTGCTTGATATTATAAAAGAATAAAATAAGTATTTTCGATACCATATTTATTATTCAAATGATTATTTCATATTATCATTATTAATTATTTACCACTAATTGTTTATTTTTTTCAAATTTTTAAATAAAAATTAGGTCGGTTTCGATCAGGTAGCCTTATCAACTGACGAATGGCTGTACTTTTTATTGAAAAATTCAGAATGAGCACAAAAATGTATTCTATTTTTAAATTAAAAGCATGTTTTTAGCGCTAAGCTACTTTTTAATTACGCATTCTATACAAGACTTGATTTTATAAAAATTTGATGCATAATCCGGAGAACTCTCGAAGAAAACGATAGAATATTTGGTGTTGCAGTCAAAACATCTGTTAAGTTGTTTAGTCAGGTGTACCTTCTTTTTTTAGAGTGTTCACTGTCAATACTTGGTGGAAAGACATTATATGAATAAAAACACAATATTCCTTTGTACTTTATTCCACTTTGTTTAAAAGGTCAGGACCGGTTTCGCTCATTGCGATTCTGACCTTTAAAATAAAGTGGAATAAAGTACAAAGGGATATTGTGTTTTAATTGGTATCTTCTTCTATCGGGAGTGCGATTTCCATTTTTTCCCTATAATATCTAATATACATATATGCCTTCTCTCAAAAAGTGTCTGAAGCGTACGCAGTTTTGTTGATGGATTTCATAGTGCTTTTTTTTGTTGATTTATGAATCAATCAAAGTCATCTGACAGTAACTTCCGAATCCAGTTAAAAAAGCAACAGTTCTCAGTTAGAGGTAAATTATAAGCGGCTGCCAGCAATAATAAGATCAATATTTTTTTCTCCAATTCCAGGTAAATATTTGATCCCCGAGAATACAATACTTTTTATAAATATTTTTGAACTACACAGATGTCCGAAGATCTACCCGACTCCCGATATTTTTGACCCTGATAGGTTTTTACCAGAAAATTGTTTAAGTCGACATCCTTTTTCATTCATTCCGTTTAGTGCTGGACCGAGGAACTGTATTGGTAATATAAAAATATTTTATTGTATTTATTCTTGATAATTTTTGAAGTTATGTTCGAAAATAAATATTTTTTTACCCTTTTAAAATCCACCCCATATCATTTTTTGTATAAAAATATTGCCTTAGGAAAAATCTGCTGATGACTCTTTAATAAAAAGAAATGAGAATTTTTGTTACATTAAGATCAAATTATTATATTTACTATACGGCAATATTTTAACCTTGGAAGGAATAATTTTCAGGTCAAAAGTACGCTATTCTTGAAATAAAGTCAGCAATTTCCAGGATACTTCGGAATTTTTTATTGGAACCGGTGACGATGCCAGAAGACATCATTTTTACTGCAAATATAGTTTTGCGGTCGAAGGATCCGATATACGTCAAATTCATACCGAGAAAAATAATTTGAAACTCATTAAGGATTTGCTTGTCGCTTGCCCGTTAGCATGTAACATATGTATATTGTGACCAATTTTTTACTATTCATTGTATTTTTATTTAATATATATAACCCAAAATTCTTTCACATTATTTTGGATCCATTGTTCAAAACCACCTTTGTTGAATATGAAATTTTTATAATTAAATAATGTGTCTCATATATGTTGGCACTAATACCATTTTCTTGTATCGATAGATATTATTACATATTTACTTATTAATCTAACTCTTACTCTCGTACACTCATAGTGATACATATTATGGCCCGTACAGCCTGCTAAAAATGCTACGTCTATTTATAATAGCAAAAGCTCATCCATTTCATTCAAATAACTATATATTTTGTAAAGATGTTTTTTTTTCATAAAAAAAAATGTGGAATTTTAAATTGTCTTTTAACAGGTATAAAGTTAGTCAAATTTGACACACTCTAAGCACATAAAGTAATATTTTTATGAAAAAATACTTCTAGTGTTCTTTATGTGTTATTTAAAATTGTAAAAAAAAAAATGTTCCATTCTATGCTCGGAACTTTTCAGCATTACCTTATAGCAGTGATTCTTAACCGGTGCACCGCGAGCCTATTGCAAGTGCACCGCGAAAAGATTGGTGAAAACTAAAAAAAATCACAAAATAGTAAAAACCGAAAAATCCGCAAAACAGTGAAAACCGAAAAAGTCGTTGGCGAAATTTTGTTATATAATTGTGATACAAGAATCGAAAATTTTGTTATACATTGTTTTTTATATAGAGAATCTTTAGTTTCAAAAACATTACCAGCAGCACTAAAACCTGTACTAGATCAAGTTGTAAATATGGTGAATTTCATAAAATCAAGACCTCTAAAAGCAAGCATGTTTAAAAAACTATGTATTTCTTGGAAGCTAAGTACGAGTGTTTGCTTTTTCACACAGAAATCATGTGGTTGGTTATCTAGGGGTAAAGTTTTATGTCGATTCATAGAATTTAAGAATGAATTGTTAATCTTTTTTAGAAATGAAGGTATGGATGATTTTGTAAAATATCTTCATAATAAGGATTGGTATGCTAAAGTGGCATATTTATCAAATATTTTTAATTACTTAATAACGTTAACACAAGCATTCAAGGGAAAGACGATTTTTTTTACATCTATTGACAAATTTACAGGATTTCGAAAAAAAATAACTCATTGGAAAAATTGAATAATAGAAAAAAAGTAGATATCTATGGCCATAAGATGACAACACGTAATCGACATTTGTTCAATTTTACATGAGAGCCAAAAAACTGTTTAAATAAATAAAGATGGGGATATCAATGAAAAAAAAAGAAAACTTGGAGTAAAATAATTATTATGTATTTTTTAAATAATCTGCTGACACAATATTATAATTAAATAAACTTTTTATTAACAAGAATGTTTGATACGAGTTAACAATTTAAATTTTGTTTTCTTCTTTTATGGTGATACGAGGAAACAATTCCAAGTATTTTGATCAATTCAATGCACTTGTTTTAAATTCATCCATGTAATAATATAAACATTATACATAATTGTTATTTTTTTGTTTAATCCAGTTACGGATTGTCCACTCTCCAATACAAAATGTTGCAGTAAACATGATGGAATTTTTTCTAACCTATTTTTAAATAGTAGGAAAACGATGTAGCTCTTTTACTATCTTCCGGCAGTTTGGTGGGCCTTTTTTTTCTGTTACGTCTTTCAAACATTAGAACAATTTCAATGAAAAACATTTTTTGTAAATTACGAGACCGAGAAATGAGTGTCCAACCGGTAGATTGCGATCGACCGGTCGATCCCAAAGCAAAATTTGGTTGATCCCAAAAGCTTCCGTGAATTTCGAAAAAATATATAATTCAAATATAAAATATAAAAAAATATTAAACTTGAATTATTTTGCAAGGACATACCTCTTTAATGATATGTATTTCGCATTTAAAATAAACATTTCTATGTTTGAAGAAGGGAAAAAACCTGAAATAAAATTTCTCATAAGAATCATGTTAGAAGTCGATCGCGAGAAAACTAAAGACTAAAAAGTCGATCCCAGCGCAAAAAAAGACATCTTTGCGCCAAGGTATACGTGCGTGTGCATAGTTTTTACATTCCAAATCGTAAACTTTTCAAATCAAAATGGACATTTTACAAATCAAATTTAATATATTTATAAAGTGCTAGAGTTAATAAAAATTTCGTTGATTTTTGTATTTACATATATAATTCTTTGAAATTCTTCATTTTCGTCTTCATTATAGTCTCGGATTGCTCCCGTCACTTCGTAAAATTGCTATAATTATTATATGAATATGCATATGAAACTACCTGCAGCTTTGCTTAAAATTTGTTCCAACTGTTTTTTTTTGTAAAATGTCAAATTTGATTTGTAAAATGTCCAATTTGATTAATAAAATGTCAAATTTGGGTTGTAAAATGTCCAATTTGAAGTGTAAAAACTATAGTTGACACATATTATGTAAGTAATACTTTTTAAATAGACAAATACTGATCTCCCTAAGATGTAAAAAAAGAGTGGATGTGAAATTTCAAATGCGATCATTAAGAGAATTGTGTCAAGAACATAAGAAAAGAGAAGATGATTGTATCAAGTGTATATAATAATATCTCCAAAGCAAATATGCAAGAAAATATCACATCTGGAAAAAACAGGAATGAATGCCGCTTGAATGTTTTTAAAAAGCATTTGAATCAAAAAGTTTACCGGGATGCAGCCAGACATTTAAAAAAAGTCAGTAATTAAAAAAAGAATATTTTTGAATTTGTCGTCCGTCCAATTGGAATGAACGTATTTTTATATTCAAGATTAAAATTTCCTGGCTAAGAACTGAAGCATCCTAATAATATTGAGAGAACTCATTTGAAAGTTTGCATCCCTACAAGGTTTTTTAAATAATCAAATATGTATACTGATTCGATTTTTTGTAGCTATAATTATAGGGCTGGGCGAAGATTTTTTTGGAGCTGATTTGACAGATTTTGATCAGTGTCATTGATTCGATAATTGGAAGGTATGATTATATTTTGCATCCAGCCATGAAAATCTTTTTGATTTCTTACATGCATTAGAAATATTCTAATGACGGTATGGGGATATTTTATAGAACTATATTTCGACTTTTATTTGAAAATCTTCTTCTACGAAAAATAGTTGTTAGTAAACTTAAACATTATTCAAAAAATTAAATAATTGAAATACTGCAGGGCTGTCGATATATGCCCCGAGGTCTATTTCTTCTACTACGAAAAATGACTGTTAGCAAACTTAGACATTTCAATTATTTTACAAAATATATTTGCCAACAAACTTAGACATTTCAATTATTCTACGAAATATATTTGTTAGCAAACTAAGACATTTCAATTATTTTATAAAAAAAAATATTTACAATTTAAATACTGCAGGGCTGTCCCGAGTATATGTCCCGAGATCTTTTTCTTTTTGTACAAAATATATTTTTTGGCAAACTTAAACATTTCAAATATTCTAAAAATTACATTATTTACAATTTAAATACTGCAAGGGTGTCGATATATGTTCCGAGATCTTATTCTTTTTCTACAAAATATATTTGTGAGCAAACTTAAACATTTCAAATACTCTAAAAATTACATTATTTAAAATTTAAATACTGCAGGGGTGCCGATATATGTCCCGAGGTCTGTTTCATCTTCTACGAAATATATTTTTTAGCAAACTTAGACATTTCAATTATTCTAAAAAATATATTATTGTTAGCAAAAATAAACATTTCAATTATTCTAAAAATGATATTATTTACAATTTAAATACTGCAGGGCAGAGCTGTCGATATATGTCCCGAGGTCTATTTCTTCTTCTACGAAATATATTTTTTAGCATACTCAACCATTCGAATTATTCTAAAAATGATAAAATATGAATACTGCAGGGCTGTCGATATTGGATATAGCAGCTCAGCAGGGCAGCTCAATTATGATATTTGTGAATATATTTTATTATATCCGCTATTTGCATATTTTGTTTTGCAGTCCCGGTGTATTTGAGTTCTTTAAGAGAACTGGATGTATTCCTAAAAAAATCATTTAAAGAATTAATCAGTTTTTTCGATACCCGAAGCGATTTTTGTTTCTTTCTTCCCTGCTTTTTCGGACACGAACCAAACACTAAGTGTATGGGGGACGCTTCCGGGTGCTGGAACTTGCTTACAGTGACCTTTAGCTAAGAGGCAATTGTGGATTTTTTTCGACGTGAATACGTTTTTAAAATTCCTTCTATAGGGAGGCAATTCTAAAAAACGAATGATAACAAAATCGGGTGATACAGTTAGGTGTTGCAGCTTCATATCTATCATCGCTATCCGAAATCTATGGATTATAAGTTATAAAATCTAGTCGAAATAAAAAAGATCGCATACGGTTGAAAGGGGCTTCTCGAGAGCAATCGAATGGTTCCATTAAAACACCATATGACCGAGTCAAGAAGTGCCGGCAACGTAAAAATAAGGCGTAATATCACCAATTACGAGACGTATTTACGTACAACACACGGCCACACCTATTTTTTTTATTGAGTGGTTGTGTGCGATACGTTATTCACAGAATGGCAAATCGAGAGCTAAGCGACCAAGATGAAAGAAATGATATTTTTCCATCTATCTCGACGATAATTAAAGTTAATTTTGTTTTCTGTCGCGTATAGGCTTAACTAGACAGCATACAATTTGTTAACTTCTATAAAATCTTTTGTGCAAACTGGGTATTGTTTGTATTGCAATAAGTTAACTTCTATTTAAGATTTCGACTGAAGGTGCTTGGTGGAATTTCAATATTAAATTTAAATCGTTCAAACTATGTACATTCTCACAAATCTTGTCACTAACGACCCGGGTTTCGCCTTTCGGCATCTTCAGGCATTCAAGTGCACGGATGAACTTGAACTGACGCTTAGTAAATGAAAGTTTCGTGTTTATATAAGATATAAATGCATCACTGAGTCCAGAGCCACTGCTGGCAAAAAGGATAAGCCCATGGGAATGCCAACAGATTTGACTAGTGAGCAGTTTCAAGAATTATATAATTTGTTTGTCGGCAAAGGTTTTATGATTATATGATTTTATGGTTATATAGGGTATAGAAGAGGAGATGTGGGAAAATTTGATATTTCGTTTAAAATCGGAAGATTTTGCAGCTGTGCTTTGTTGATTTCTAAAATTTCTTGGAAAAAGAGCTTATGACTGTCCGTATTTGGGTGTAACATTTTTATCCCTTGTTCCTGATTGAACACGTGTCCTTCCGATATTAAGTGATTAGCAAAAGTAGACGTGTCTTTTTTCAATCTAAAGGCTGCCATATGTTCTAAAACCCGGATGTTCAGTGTTCTTTCTGTTTTGCCGATATAAAACTTTGTACAACAAGAGCATTGCAATCTATAAATCCCGGATTTATTTAAGTAATGTATTTTATCTTTATTATTAACTAATAATTTGCCTAAAGAGTTTTTACAGTAAAAAGCAGGTCTTACACTATCAGCTAGCTGTTTTTTAATTTTAAGACTTGTATTTCCTAAAAAAATGATTCTACGCCAATACCTAGTATGATCTATGTCATTTGACACTATACCTTTAAATAACATTTTTTCTGCAAGTTTAGTTTGTTTTTTTTTTTGATAAAAGATTGTCTATAAGAGACATATCGTATCCATTGTTTATGGCGATTTGTTTGATGATTTTCAATTCGATATTAAAGTTTATTTCGTTTAAAGGAACACTCACAAGTCTATGTATTTCTGAATGAAAAGCGGCTAGTTTATAAGAAAATGGGTGCATTGAATTTTTATGGGTTACAGTGTCAGAGAAGGTTGGCTTCCGAAATATTTTAAACTCGTGAGAATGATTTTCTCCTCTTCTATACCCTATATAACCATAAAATCATATAATCATAAAACCTTTGCCGACAAACAAATTATATAATTCTTGAAACTGCTCACTAGTCAAATCTGTTGGCATTCCCATGGGCTTATCCTTTTTGCCAGCAGTGGCTCTGGACTCAGTGATGCATTTATATCTTATATAAACACGAAACTTTCATTTACTAAGCGTCAGTTCAAGTTCATCCGTGCACTTGAATGCCTGAAGATGCCGAAAGGCGAAACCCGGGTCGTTAGTGACAAGATTTGTGAGAATGTACATAGTTTGAACGATTCAAATTTTACTTCTATTTGTTAAATATTTTGTGTTTGATAACAAAATTTATGATTATAAATTCTTAATAATAAACATCTTCGTAACAATTGAGCGATGTTCTCATTTATTCCTACCTACTGGTTCTACCTTGAGTGTTATTCAAACTGCTGTTGGTCGTTATGACTTTTATTAGTGGGGATATATTCTTAGGGTAAAGCATCGTGAAAAAAAATTCTCGCAATAAATAAACTCGCTCAAAAATAAATGACGAGTCATATCAATACATATACTCACTTCATTTAATTTTTGGTAACCTAATAACCAAACCGAATCTTTTTTTACTAAAAACTAACCCTTATCTAATTTAAGCTTACTTATAACTATTAACCTGAGTCACCCCTTATTATAACCTAACTTATAATATCCTAACCCAATCTTACCTTACTTTGTAAAGTGTTGTACCTATAAGGTAGTTTTTTTAGCGATATGCGATTTGAAAAGAATGATAGCCCTGAAAAGGGCTTTTGTGTATGTGTAATAAGAGCGTCGAGACATCGCAAAAGAGACGATATCATAATTATTATGACGCGAGCTTGCCTCCTCCTTATCCCTAACGCGCTTTTTTGCTACGGCTTTCTTGCCTGTCAGCTTCTTGAGGGCTACGGCGGCATTCTTGGGCTTCGGCCTCTTGCTAGGCTGCTGGGCGGCATGGTGAACTTCGTCGTCTTGATCAGGGTCAAAATCGTTCTTTGAGTTGCGCAGAGTTGTTAATAATGATCGACATTATTAACTTGAGGCGTCCATTGCCAAAAACTGTTATAGAGAATAATATTTACCAATAAAAACCAAACTATTCTAACTGTAATCTAAATAACCTAAATCTAACTTATAACAATACCCAACCTTACATTACTTTTTATAAACAAACCCAATTTAACCTTACTTTGAAAAAAGTCGTACCTTTATGATTGATTTTTTTCAGCGATATGTGATCGTTGCGTAAGTCTTTCGATTTGGAAAATGGTAGCCCTGAAAAGGGATTTTGTTTGTGTATTCATAAATAAAATTATTGAGATGTCCTATAATACATCCAATAACGACAGACAGCCCTGCAGTTGAAATATTTTGAAATTGTTAGAATAATGCAAATATCAAGTACGCAAACAAATATGTTTCAGAGAAGAAGAAGACCCCAGGAAATATATATATTCGTAGTTTGTTATAATTATTAAATTTGCAATAAATATAAAGATTTTAATGCCAATTCAATGCTTACAAAATTATATCAACGTTGCCATAAGTAATCATGCAAATTTTGATACAATTAAATGATGCATAGCAACATAATAAATCCATTTAAACAGGAAAAAATTCAATTTGGTTTGAAAACGAAAATTTGACGTACCTATGACGTTTCAATCCGAAAAAAAAATGATTTGTATGAAAAAGACATTTTTTTTCTTCTAGTGTACGCCAATTAGTTGCGCTATTTATTAAGAGATGTCACTACACGAACAAAATATTGATAAAAATAATAATGCAGCTTTTGATATCCGTTGAGAGATGTTACTACACGATCGAAAAATCGGCGAAAGAAATATTGTAGCTTACGTTATTTGTTAACAGATGTCGCAACACCTCAAAAGAAAGACAGATCCACGGTAATTGTTCTTAAAGGTTAAAACTTTCTGTCGCACATGGTTGATATTGATTGTGTTATAGTCCAGTAAATTTGGCTACGACTTATGTCAACCTTATCATACAACCATCGCTAAATGACAGCCGAAGTATGAGATAAAAATAATAGCAAATATAATAGGGAACTAGCTGTAAGCCCGTTGCCCAGCAACGTGAGATGTTTAATTTTATTTAGTTAAATTTAATTTAATTTAATTTAATTTAATTTTAGTGTTTAATTTTATTAAGTTTAATTTAATTTAATTGAAATTTATTTTATTTTATTTTATTTTATTTTATTTTATTTTATTTTATTTTATTTTATTTTATTTTATTTTATTTTATTTTATTTTATTTTATTTTATTTTATTTTATTTTATTTTATTTTATTTTATTTTATTTTATTTTATTTTATTTTATTTTATTTTATTTTATTTTATTTTATTCTATTTTATTTTATTTCATTAACTATTAATTTTCAAGTACGCAAACAAATACATTTCGTAGAAGAAGAAAAAGACTCGAGGACATCAGTGAAACACATTTGTGAAAAGTGAAAAGCGAGTGATTATTTTATCGACTATTAATATATAGATTTAGTATGAATAAATAAGTGGAGACTGGAATGGTTCCATTGGGGACGGGCTAAACAGCCAACGGGGCCGCCTAAGGCCAATTTTTTTGGCATCTCGCCGACGTCAGTGGGGGGACTGCCCCCGCGACGGAGTAAACCTGTCGCTTTCCGTGTGCAGAGCAGCGAGGTGAGAGGCGCCGGATTGGTAATACGCCTTTCGGACAGTGGGCGTGAAACCTTGCGTGGTGGCCAAAGGTCCGGCGTCTCTCGCACTAGAGTAATAAGGAATAATGGTGTTAGGTAGTTCATTACCTTAGGTGGAGGGACAGCACATAGCCTCGCGGGCGTAGGGGACCCGGAAGCTGAGGTATGACATGAGGCGTAAAGCCTGGGCGTCAGAACGCCGTTACTTCGCAGACACAAGTACCCGAAGTAGCAAGCATACGGTGATCAGATAAACGATCGACCTCTTTTTTGTAAACAATAACCAAACCCATTCGCCAGGTAGGAAATGACATAGATATGTCACCTTCAAAAGGTAGGCTGTCATACCGAAACCGCTCTCTGGCAGAGAGCGGCTTTCAACCCCGGCCGTCCGTCCATCTGCGTAAAAAGAACACGTTGTTAAGTTTGCTGCGTGGTCGACGAACATGGCGTTTTCGTGTGGAAGGCAGTCAGATTCGATCCTGACTCCAAATACTCTCGTATGTGCCTGACCAAACGGTCTTGACGGGCTGGATGCCCATCGGCATAGCGGACCGATGAAGCGGTCGAGCGCTCATCGCAGTAAGGCCTGTAAAAATTCCGCAGTGCAGGTTTCACAATACGCCCGTGACGCTGCCTTAGATCACACTAAATTCATAAAATAGGGTCCGCACGTAGGTGTCGGACACGGAGGACTCATTTTCAAGAGTGTGGCTGATGATGACAACATCACTCGTGTTTCGAAACCGATAATACTTTCTAGTAACGCCACTGCGCTAGTTTCAACGAAACTGGTGCTAATCCTTACGAATTGCCTGTCCGATACTTAAGCGAGACATAATTTTTAAGAATAATAATTTGTCTTCCTGTTCACACTCACTAAACAAAGATTCAAATATGATATTCATTGCTGTCACTAATTATAAATAAAGAGGGTAATTATTGTTATCACTAACTAAAAATAAATATGATAATCATTGTTCTCACTAAACTAAATTCAAAGATGATAATTCTTGTTATCACAAACTTAACTTTTCCGTTTCCAAGCTCAAGAAATGCGACCCCAATACGAACATTTTCTTAAATATCTATTTTAATATGGGTGATACAATGTTTATAATTAAGGTATTCTTATATCATAGTTTTTTGGTCCTTTTAAAGTTTATATGAATACGCGATAACGCTTATCAGGTGATAAGCGGCCGCGATAACGATTGTTCGTAAGATAACTTAGAACGCTGAGAACACTCGCCAGTAGTCAATTCATATGTGTGCTGTGATGACGTCTTTTTTATGCGCAACTTAAAATATGATTATTTATAAAAAAAAACACAGATTTTTATAATTTTTTTTTATAAGGAATGATGCAAAGAGATATTTTTAAGCCCTTGGACTATTTTTTTTTTGAAATTCATAAGAATAAGGCCAATAATGAGGAAACCAGTAGGGTCAAAAAAGATCCCCAACGGCCAGGTCAGGTCAGTTCAGATCAGGTCAGGTCAGGTCAGGTCAGGTCAGGTCAGGTCAGATTAGGTTGGGTTAGGTCAGGTTAGGTTAGGTTAGGTTAGGTTAGGTTAGGTTAGGTTAGGTTAGGTTAGGTTAGGTTAGGTTAGGTTAGGTTAGGTTAGGTTAGGTTAGGTCAGGTCAGGTTAGGTCAGGTCAGGTTAGGTTAGGTTAGGTTAGGTTAGGTAAGGTTAGGTTAGGTTAGGTTAGGTGAGGTTAGGTTAGGTCAGGTTAGGTTAGGTCAGGTCAGGTTAGGTCAGGTCAGGTTAGGTTAGGTTAGGTTAGGTTAGGTAAGGTTAGGTTAGGTTAGGTTAGGTGAGGTTAGGTTAGGTCAGGTTAGGTTAGGTTAGGTCAGGTTAGGTTGGGTCAGGTTAGGTTGGGTTAGGTCAGGTTAGGTTAGGTTAGGTTAGGTTAGGTTAGGTTAGGTTGGGTTAGGTTAGGTTGGGTTAGGTTAGGTTGGGTTAGGTTAGGTTAGGTTAGGTTAGGTTGGGTTAGGTTAGGTTGGGTTAGGTTAGGTTAGGTTAGGTTGGGTTAGGTTAGGTTAGGTTAGGTTAGGTTAGGTTAGGTTAGGTTAGGTTAGGTTAGGTTAGGTTAGGTTAGGTTAGGTTAGGTTAGGTTAGGTTAGGTTAGGTTAGGTTAGGTTAGGTTAGGTTAGGTTAGGTTAGGTTAGGTTAGGTTAGGTTAGGTTAGGTTAGGTTAGGTTAGGTTAGGTTAGGTTAGGTTAGGTTAGGTTAGGTTAGGTTAGGTTAGGTTAGGTTAGGTTAGGTTAGGTTAGGTTAGGTTAGGTTAGGTTAGGTTAGGTTAGGTTAGGTTAGGTTAGGTTAGGTTAGGTTAGGTTAGGTTAGGTTAGGTTAGGTTAGGTTAGGTTAGGTTAGGTTAGGTTAGGTTAGGTTAGGTTAGGTTAGGTTAGGTTAGGTTAGGTTAGGTTAGGTTAGGTTAGGTTAGGTTAGGTTAGGTTAGGTTAGGTTAGGTTAGGTTAGGTTAGGTTAGGTTAGGTTAGGTTAGGTTAGGTTAGGTTAGGTTAGGTTAGGTTAGGTTAGGTTAGGTTAGGTTAGGTTAGGTTAGGTTAGGTTAGGTTAGGTTAGGTTAGGTTAGGTTAGGTTAGGTTAGGTTAGGTTAGGTTAGGTTAGGTTAGGTTAGGTTAGGTTAGGTTAGGTTAGGTTAGGTTAGGTTAGGTTAGGTTAGGTTAGGTTAGGTTAGGTTAGGTTAGGTTAGGTTAGGTTAGGTTAGGTTAGGTTAGGTTAGGTTAGGTTAGGTTTTTTTTTTTTTTTTTTTTTTATTTTTGGCTCCCTTGCTTATGCGTACAAGGATGATTTGCGCTTAAAAGCGCTTCGCCATTTATTCTCAGAAAGTCATTGTTTACATATATGTTTGATTTGTAATACAGAGCAATAGTTAAATGTAAATATCGTTAGAAAAAAAAATAAGTTTGCATTAAGTAGTATATAGTAACATAATATTAAAAGTATAATAAAAATTAATGAAAAACAAATGCAAGTAGAAAAACAGAGTAAGAGTTATATATAATTGTAAAAATATAGTAAGATATATCATAGTTATAAAGAACAATTGTATTTTATGTGTGAGGTGTTTGATAATACACATTTGTTTAAGTATTATTACAAGTGATAGTGAAATATAAATAGGAACTTACAGTTAAATGTAAGTGGAATATAATACAATCAATCATTATAAAGTAAGATTAAAAATAAAAGAAAACAGAATAAAATAGGTTAAGATTATGAGTAGAAAATTTTGTGTGTTTTGTTTTTGTATTGTGTATAGAACTATTGTCCTTCGTTAATGAGTTTTATTTTTTTGATTGTTGAAGTTAAGAATTTTATGAAATGTGGCTGTATTTCTGTGTTTGTGATTAGTATGTGTCTCTGTGTGAGGTCAAGTGTAATGTTACGTGATCTGCAGATCGATACCAGTTCCCATCTCTCTCTTTCGAGGATTATACAGTCTTGTATTAGATGGTCAACTGTTTGGGAGGTGGTATCGTCGCATGGGCAATGGTCATCCTGCCTTAGCTGGAATCTTTTTAGGTATGACCTCATCGCGCCATGGCCCGTTAACATTTGTGTTAGTTCGAATGTTTGTGGTATTTCGTTCGCAAGTGTGATTCCATCGTATATGTTTGTTATGTATGTTTTTGTAGTTTTCCCTGTATTAGAGGCGATGTAACGTTTATTCCAGAGATCCTGAGAGTCTTGTCTGATGAGGTTTTTCGCATGGCTCAGAGGGAAGTGAGTGTAATTAGGTGCTTGTTTTAATAATGTAGCTCGTTTGGCGTATATGTCTGCTGTTTCATTTCCTGTGATTCCAGTGTGGCCTCTAATCCAGTAAAATGTGACGGTTTTGTTTTTGTCTTGTAGCATTTTTATTAAGGTCAGGCATTGATATGTAATAGGGTGAGTGGATGAAGAATTTTTAAGTGATGTGAGACTTGATTGACTGTCAGAGAATATGTTTATTTTTTCGTGTTTATGTTTGTTGATTCGGTCGAGGGCCCAAATGAGTGCTTGCTCGATCGCCAGGAGCTCCGCTTGGAATACGGAGCAATAGCTTTCGAGTTTGTACATTTTGGCAACAATTTGGGATCCACAGTTGTATGCCACGAATGCGGCTCCCACATTATCGTCTATACGACTGCCATCTGTGTATATGTCAAGGTCTGGTGTTGTTAGGTATTTGTCGAGTGTTTCTATGTTTAGTACTGTTGTTTGTGTTCTTGTGCTGGGATGTGGTAGGTTTTGGTAGTGTATTTTACTTTCGTAGGTTCTGTCTATGGGTAAGTGATAAGGTAGTGTCAGAGATGTTTTTACGAGGTGAATTTGTGCTAATTGTTGTATTTTTATGTCTAGTGGGATCGTGTTTGAGAGAATCTGTGCAGATGTGAGTGAGATTGTGCGATACCCTTTGCAAATAGATATTGCAAAGGGTCGTTGTGTAGTGTTCAGTTTTTTTTGTATAGCCTTTCTGTTTGTTGCAGAACTCCAAATAGAGGCTGCGTATGTAATTGTTGGCTCTATTGCCCCTTTGTATATAATGTGTAGAACTTCTGGAGATGATCCCCAAGTGGCTCTGGCAGCGCGTTGAAAATACTTGCCGATCTGTGTGGCTTTATTACATGCATAATCAACGTGCTTGGCCCAGTTTAAGTGTTTGTCTATAATCATGCCCAGTGATTTAAACGATTGTGCTAGTTCTTTGTGTTCTGTTTTCCATATTATGATGGGGTCGCGTGTGATTTTTTTGGTAATGAATGTGATGTTAGTTTTTGCGTCTGAGAATGTGAGTTTATGGTCTTCACCCCATTTGATTGTTTGCTGTATTATTTTGTTAGCATTTGTTTCAAGTGTTGTGACGTCTTTGGCTGCTGTAATGATAAGAACATCGTCGGCGTAAGCTTGGATGTGCGTGTCTCCTGGAAATTTTGTTGATAGGAGACTGTCTAAGGCGACATTCCAAAGCGTTGGTCCGCAAGTTGAGCCTTGTATGCAGCCCTGAGTTTGCTGTTTTGTGATTTCTTGTTCTATGTATTTCAGTTTCACTTGTCTGTTGTGTAAGTAGCTTGATATTATTTTGTAGAGATTTTGTGGAGTTGATTTTAATGCCAGTGTGTTTTTGATATGTGGCCACCAGGCATGATCAAATGCTCCTTGGATGTCCAATGAAATTGCTAATACTTGTTTTTTATTTTTTATGTGTGTTTTTATTGTGTTTATCGCTTTGTGTAGGGCATCTTCTGTTGATGTCTGCGGTGTAAAACCATATTGTTGTAAGTTGAGTTTTTTGTTTTTAGTGAGGTGCCAGAATATTCTTTGTATTATAAGTTTTTCTAACACTTTTCCAAATATTGGCAGCAAGCCTATTGGTCTGTAAGAATTTACATCTTGTGTGTTTTTCCCAGGCTTGGGTATGGCTTTTATAATTGCGACTTTCCATGTCTTGGGGAAATAAGAAAGTTCAAGACATTTGTTGTATAAGCCTACTGAAACATCAGGGAAGGCATCAATAAAGTGTGAGCATATGTCAGCTGTGAAGTGATCGTGTCCTGGGGCTTTTTTTGCTTCCATGTTTTGGATTATGTTTTTGATTTCTAAAATGGTGAACTGAGGGTCGTTGTCTGTTAAAGGAAGGTTTGTTTCTGTGTGTTTTCTAATTTTGGCCTGAGTCAGTGTATCGTTCAATGGTATATCATCTGGGAAAAATTTGTTAATAAGTGCTTCGGCTGATTCTTGTGCGGTTTTGTAAATGGTTCCGTTTGAGATAAGGTTGGTTGGCGGTTTTCTGGAGTTTGTGTTTTTTTTTATTGTTCTATGTAATGAGGACCAGGCTGTTTCGGGTGTTTGATTACCGTAGAACGATTTGATACTTTTAGTTTTAGCATCTTCGAGTGCTTTTTTGTATTTTTGTTTTTGTTCTATGAAGTGGGTGAGTTTTTCTGGGCGTCTGCATTGGCTTGAATTTTGTAATTTTCTTTTCGAAGTGAGTGTCTGCTTTTTTATTTCTGTGAGTTCTTTAGTCCACCATATGGGTCTCTGTCTTCCTGTGTGTTGTGTTTTGAGTGGAAGTGTTTCGTCACACGCTTTTTCGATTGCGTAGTTGACTTTTTCAATAAGAGTATCCAGTTCATGTGGGTGATTTATGGATTGGATAGATTCGGTATTTATGTTTTTTTGTTCCATATAGAAAAGTGTAACTTTATCTGTTTCTTTCCAATTTGTATATCCGTTTGTATTGTACTTAAAAGTTGAGTCAGTTTCCGTGTTTGTTTGTATGTTGTCGGTCCATTTAAAAGTGATAGGTTCATGGTCAGAGAGTGGGTTTTGTTGTGTTTCCACTGTCCAGTGAATGATTTTGGCAGCAGTTCTGGATGAAGATAATGTAATGTCTATGTGTGAAGTAAGGTGGGTATTGCCACGCCAAGTATTGTATGTAGGGATGGTTCCAATGTTGTTAATTTCCATCTCACAGCTGGCAATGCAGCTTGTTATTTCTAGCCCTCTTTTGTCAGTTTTTGGGCTGCCCCACCAGCTGCTTTTGGCGTTAAAGTCTCCTCCTATTATGATGTCTAGTTTTTCATTGGATAGATGTATAATCTTAGAAAGGGTGTCTGTAGGTGAAGTGGTGGGTGGTATGTATACAGAGCCAATGGTGAGTGTATCGTTTTTTGTAGTCATGATTGTGACGAATGTGTGTTTTGTGTCAGAGATGTCTTGTCTGTAGAAATGTTTGAGTTTGGGATTTGTAACAATGATGGCACTTTTGCAAGGGGAATCGTTGCTTCCATCGCCTTGATAGACGGTAAAGTTCTTTGCTCCAATGACTAGTCCGGAGTTGCCGACGTATGGCTCCTGTAGAAGAAGGATGTCGGCGTCTCCCGTGTTCGCTAGTATGTGGTCTGTAGCAGTCCGACTTCTTTGAAGGTTTTGCTGTAAAAATTTGATTGTTGTAAAGTTCATGTTTCTGGTTGTGTTTGTCGGGCTATTCTCCATAATCTGTGTTTTGAATTGCTCTGATCTCCATTTTTTTGAGGAATGGGCATTCTTTATAGTCCGCACGGTGGTCTGTTGGAATTTTTGTTTTAGTTAATGTTTGTGTTTTAGTGCAGTTGAAGCACTTCCTTGTATTTTCTTCACTTTTTGTCGGGCAATCTGCGTGTTTATGTGCTTTTGCACAGTGCTTGCACCTGGATTCGGTGTGGGTGCATCTGAGAGTTGTATGTCCAAAACTTAGGCATTTGTAGCACTGGAAAAGTGGGGTTTGATCTTCCACATGAACCCTCAAGAAGTCGATATTGATTCTTTCTTTTTTGAGAAGTGCATGCCTTGTTTCAGGAGAGGTTTGAATAATAACATTTATTAAACCCTCGTGTTTGTTCTTGTTAATTTTTATTATTTTGAGATGATTTTTGAGTTCATCTACAGAACCAACAGCTTCCTGCACTTCTTCGTTCTGCTTGAACATTATTTCAATGATTCTGTCCTCTGGTGTTTCGTTGCTGACTCCTTTAAGTATCAGCAGAGGTCTTTTTTTGTTGATAATTGTAGCCTTATATTCGGTTTTTGCGTTTATGTTTTGAATCAACGTTTTCGCGTCTTTTTCCTTTGGCACAGTAACGATAATTTTTTCCGATTTTTGGTGCATGCTACTTATTCCTATGCAGAGTGTGCTAGGATTTATAATGTTTTTAATCGATTTTTTAAGATCTGTATCTGTTTTTCCCGGAATTTTCGACGCCACAACTAGTGCATAGTTCCGGTTAGCTATGTTTGGGATGTTGGTATCTTTTTTTTGTGATGTTGCAGGGCTTTGTATGATATTATTTTCTAGTCTTTCGATTTTTTTTGAGAGTTTTTGAATGGTATTTAGTATAATTTTGTTATTTGCTTCGTTTTCGTTTTGCATTGTTTTAAGGTCATTTTTGGTTATATTTGTTGTGGGAGTACTGATTATGAGAGTAATTTCAGTGCAAGCTTTGATTATTTCCTGAGACTTTGTTTTTTTGGTTATGAAGTCGCATATCTTTGTAATTTTCTCTTCCATTGTTCCTGTGCTGATTTTTATATCATTTAGTTCGTTTGCTGTACTTCCTTGCGTCATTTTGAAGTTTTATTGTGAGCGCCGTATTTTAGGCAACTTGTACAACATGACTTTTGAGTGTGACGCGAAACATGAAATAAGATTTGACTTTTGATGTTTTTATTATTTTCTTGAGGTTAGGTTAGGTTAGGTTAGGTTAGGTTAGGTTAGGTTAGGTTAGGTTAGGTTAGGTTAGGTTAGGTTAGGTTAGGTTAGGTTAGGTTAGGTTAGGTTAGGTTAGGTTAGGTTAGGTTAGGTTAGGTTAGGTTAGGTTAGGTTAGGTTAGGTTAGGTTAGGTTAGGTTAGGTTAGGTTAGGTTAGGTTAGGTTAGGTTAGGTTAGGTTAGGTTAGGTTAGGTTAGGTTAGGTTAGGTTAGGTTAGGTTAGGTTAGGTTAGGTTAGGTTAGGTTAGGTTAGGTTAGGTTAGGTTAGGTTAGGTTAGGTTAGGTTAGGTTAGGTTAGGTTAGGTTAGGTTAGGTTAGGTTAGGTTAGGTTAGGTTAGGTTAGGTTAGGTTAGGTTAGGTTAGGTTAGGTTAGGTTAGGTTAGGTTAGGTTAGGTTAGGTTAGGTTAGGTTAGGTTAGGTTAGGTTAGGTTAGGTTAGGTTAGGTTAGGTTAGGTTAGGTTAGGTTAGGTTAGGTTAGGTTAGGTTAGGTTAGGTTAGGTTAGGTTAGGTTAGGTTAGGTTAGGTTAGGTTAGGTTAGGTTAGGTTAGGTTAGGTTAGGTTAGGTTAGGTTAGGTTAGGTTAGGTTAGGTTAGGTTAGGTTAGGTTAGGTTAGGTTAGGTTAGGTTAGGTTAGGTTAGGTTAGGTTAGGTTAGGTTAGGTTAGGTTAGGTTAGGTTAGGTTAGGTTAGGTTAGGTTAGGTTAGGTTAGGTTAGGTTAGGTTAGGTTAGGTTAGGTTAGGTTAGGTTAGGTTAGGTTAGGTTAGGTTAGGTTAGGTTAGGTTAGGTTAGGTTAGGTTAGGTTAGGTTAGGTTAGGTTAGGTTAGGTTAGGTTAGGTTAGGTTAGGTTAGGTTAGGTTAGGTTAGGTTAGGTTAGGTTAGGTTAGGTTAGGTTAGGTTAGGTTAGGTTAGGTTAGGTTAGGTTAGGTTAGGTTAGGTTAGGTTAGGTTAGGTTAGGTTAGGTTAGGTTAGGTTAGGTTAGGTTAGGTTAGGTTAGGTTAGGTTAGGTTAGGTTAGGTTAGGTTAGGTTAGGTTAGGTTAGGTTAGGTTAGGTTAGGTTAGGTTAGGTTAGGTTAGGTTAGGTTAGGTTAGGTTAGGTTAGGTTAGGTTAGGTTAGGTTAGGTTAGGTTAGGTTAGGTTAGGTTAGGTTAGGTTAGGTTAGGTTAGGTTAGGTTAGGTTAGGTTAGGTTAGGTTAGGTTAGGTTAGGTTAGGTTAGGTTAGGTTAGGTTAGGTTAGGTTAGGTTAGGTTAGGTTAGGTTAGGTTAGGTTAGGTTAGGTTAGGTTAGGTTAGGTTAGGTTAGGTTAGGTTAGGTTAGGTTAGGTTAGGTTAGGTTAGGTTAGGTTAGGTTAGGTTAGGTTAGGTTAGGTTAGGTTAGGTTAGGTTAGGTTAGGTTAGGTTAGGTTAGGTTAGGTTAGGTTAGGTTAGGTTAGGTTAGGTTAGGTTAGGTTAGGTTAGGTTAGGTTAGGTTAGGTTAGGTTAGGTTAGGTTAGGTTAGGTTAGGTTAGGTTAGGTTAGGTTAGGTTAGGTTAGGTTAGGTTAGGTTAGGTTAGGTTAGGTTAGGTTAGGTTAGGTTAGGTTAGGTTAGGTTAGGTTAGGTTAGGTTAGGTTAGGTTAGGTTAGGTTAGGTTAGGTTAGGTTAGGTTAGGTTAGGTTAGGTTAGGTTAGGTTAGGTTAGGTTAGGTTAGGTTAGGTTAGGTTAGGTTAGGTTAGGTTAGGTTAGGTTAGGTTAGGTTAGGTTAGGTTAGGTTAGGTTAGGTTAGGTTAGGTTAGGTTAGGTTAGGTTAGGTTAGGTTAGGTTAGGTTAGGTTAGGTTAGGTTAGGTTAGGTTAGGTTAGGTTAGGTTAGGTTAGGTTAGGTTAGGTTAGGTTAGGTTAGGTTAGGTTAGGTTAGGTTAGGTTAGGTTAGGTTAGGTTAGGTTAGGTTAGGTTAGGTTAGGTTAGGTTAGGTTAGGTTAGGTTAGGTTAGGTTAGGTTAGGTTAGGTTAGGTTAGGTTAGGTTAGGTTAGGTTAGGTTAGGTTAGGTTAGGTTAGGTTAGGTTAGGTTAGGTTAGGTTAGGTTAGGTTAGGTTAGGTTAGGTTAGGTTAGGTTAGGTTAGGTTAGGTTAGGTTAGGTTAGGTTAGGTTAGGTTAGGTTAGGTTAGGTTAGGTTAGGTTAGGTTAGGTTAGGTTAGGTTAGGTTAGGTTAGGTTAGGTTAGGTTAGGTTAGGTTAGGTTAGGTTAGGTTAGGTTAGGTTAGGTTAGGTTAGGTTAGGTTAGGTTAGGTTAGGTTAGGTTAGGTTAGGTTAGGTTAGGTTAGGTTAGGTTAGGTTAGGTTAGGTTAGGTTAGGTTAGGTTAGGTTAGGTTAGGTTAGGTTAGGTTAGGTTAGGTTAGGTTAGGTTAGGTTAGGTTAGGTTAGGTTAGGTTAGGTTAGGTTAGGTTAGGTTAGGTTAGGTTAGGTTAGGTTAGGTTAGGTTAGGTTAGGTTAGGTTAGGTTAGGTTAGGTTAGGTTAGGTTAGGTTAGGTTAGGTTAGGTTAGGTTAGGTTAGGTTAGGTTAGGTTAGGTTAGGTTAGGTTAGGTTAGGTTAGGTTAGGTTAGGTTAGGTTAGGTTAGGTTAGGTTAGGTTAGGTTAGGTTAGGTTAGGTTAGGTTAGGTTAGGTTAGGTTAGGTTAGGTTAGGTTAGGTTAGGTTAGGTTAGGTTAGGTTAGGTTAGGTTAGGTTAGGTTAGGTTAGGTTAGGTTAGGTTAGGTTAGGTTAGGTTAGGTTAGGTTAGGTTAGGTTAGGTTAGGTTAGGTTAGGTTAGGTTAGGTTAGGTTAGGTTAGGTTAGGTTAGGTTAGGTTAGGTTAGGTTAGGTTAGGTTAGGTTAGGTTAGGTTAGGTTAGGTTAGGTTAGGTTAGGTTAGGTTAGGTTAGGTTAGGTTAGGTTAGGTTAGGTTAGGTTAGGTTAGGTTAGGTTAGGTTAGGTTAGGTTAGGTTAGGTTAGGTTAGGTTAGGTTAGGTTAGGTTAGGTTAGGTTAGGTTAGGTTAGGTTAGGTTAGGTTAGGTTAGGTTAGGTTAGGTTAGGTTAGGTTAGGTTAGGTTAGGTTAGGTTAGGTTAGGTTAGGTTAGGTTAGGTTAGGTTAGGTTAGGTTAGGTTAGGTTAGGTTAGGTTAGGTTAGGTTAGGTTAGGTTAGGTTAGGTTAGGTTAGGTTAGGTTAGGTTAGGTTAGGTTAGGTTAGGTTAGGTTAGGTTAGGTTAGGTTAGGTTAGGTTAGGTTAGGTTAGGTTAGGTTAGGTTAGGTTAGGTTAGGTTAGGTTAGGTTAGGTTAGGTTAGGTTAGGTTAGGTTAGGTTAGGTTAGGTTAGGTTAGGTTAGGTTAGGTTAGGTTAGGTTAGGTTAGGTTAGGTTAGGTTAGGTTAGGTTAGGTTAGGTTAGGTTAGGTTAGGTTAGGTTAGGTTAGGTTAGGTTAGGTTAGGTTAGGTTAGGTTAGGTTAGGTTAGGTTAGGTTAGGTTAGGTTAGGTTAGGTTAGGTTAGGTTAGGTTAGGTTAGGTTAGGTTAGGTTAGGTTAGGTTAGGTTAGGTTAGGTTAGGTTAGGTTAGGTTAGGTTAGGTTAGGTTAGGTTAGGTTAGGTTAGGTTAGGTTAGGTTAGGTTAGGTTAGGTTAGGTTAGGTTAGGTTAGGTTAGGTTAGGTTAGGTTAGGTTAGGTTAGGTTAGGTTAGGTTAGGTTAGGTTAGGTTAGGTTAGGTTAGGTTAGGTTAGGTTAGGTTAGGTTAGGTTAGGTTAGGTTAGGTTAGGTTAGGTTAGGTTAGGTTAGGTTAGGTTAGGTTAGGTTAGGTTAGGTTAGGTTAGGTTAGGTTAGGTTAGGTTAGGTTAGGTTAGGTTAGGTTAGGTTAGGTTAGGTTAGGTTAGGTTAGGTTAGGTTAGGTTAGGTTAGGTTAGGTTAGGTTAGGTTAGGTTAGGTTAGGTTAGGTTAGGTTAGGTTAGGTTAGGTTAGGTTAGGTTAGGTTAGGTTAGGTTAGGTTAGGTTAGGTTAGGTTAGGTTAGGTTAGGTTAGGTTAGGTTAGGTTAGGTTAGGTTAGGTTAGGTTAGGTTAGGTTAGGTTAGGTTAGGTTAGGTTAGGTTAGGTTAGGTTAGGTTAGGTTAGGTTAGGTTAGGTTAGGTTAGGTTAGGTTAGGTTAGGTTAGGTTAGGTTAGGTTAGGTTAGGTTAGGTTAGGTTAGGTTAGGTTAGGTTAGGTTAGGTTAGGTTAGGTTAGGTTAGGTTAGGTTAGGTTAGGTTAGGTTAGGTTAGGTTAGGTTAGGTTAGGTTAGGTTAGGTTAGGTTAGGTTAGGTTAGGTTAGGTTAGGTTAGGTTAGGTTAGGTTAGGTTAGGTTAGGTTAGGTTAGGTTAGGTTAGGTTAGGTTAGGTTAGGTTAGGTTAGGTTAGGTTAGGTTAGGTTAGGTTAGGTTAGGTTAGGTTAGGTTAGGTTAGGTTAGGTTAGGTTAGGTTAGGTTAGGTTAGGTTAGGTTAGGTTAGGTTAGGTTAGGTTAGGTTAGGTTAGGTTAGGTTAGGTTAGGTTAGGTTAGGTTAGGTTAGGTTAGGTTAGGTTAGGTTAGGTTAGGTTAGGTTAGGTTAGGTTAGGTTAGGTTAGGTTAGGTTAGGTTAGGTTAGGTTAGGTTAGGTTAGGTTAGGTTAGGTTAGGTTAGGTTAGGTTAGGTTAGGTTAGGTTAGGTTAGGTTAGGTTAGGTTAGGTTAGGTTAGGTTAGGTTAGGTTAGGTTAGGTTAGGTTAGGTTAGGTTAGGTTAGGTTAGGTTAGGTTAGGTTAGGTTAGGTTAGGTTAGGTTAGGTTAGGTTAGGTTAGGTTAGGTTAGGTTAGGTTAGGTTAGGTTAGGTTAGGTTAGGTTAGGTTAGGTTAGGTTAGGTTAGGTTAGGTTAGGTTAGGTTAGGTTAGGTTAGGTTAGGTTAGGTTAGGTTAGGTTAGGTTAGGTTAGGTTAGGTTAGGTTAGGTTAGGTTAGGTTAGGTTAGGTTAGGTTAGGTTAGGTTAGGTTAGGTTAGGTTAGGTTAGGTTAGGTTAGGTTAGGTTAGGTTAGGTTAGGTTAGGTTAGGTTAGGTTAGGTTAGGTTAGGTTAGGTTAGGTTAGGTTAGGTTAGGTTAGGTTAGGTTAGGTTAGGTTAGGTTAGGTTAGGTTAGGTTAGGTTAGGTTAGGTTAGGTTAGGTTAGGTTAGGTTAGGTTAGGTTAGGTTAGGTTAGGTTAGGTTAGGTTAGGTTAGGTTAGGTTAGGTTAGGTTAGGTTAGGTTAGGTTAGGTTAGGTTAGGTTAGGTTAGGTTAGGTTAGGTTAGGTTAGGTTAGGTTAGGTTAGGTTAGGTTAGGTTAGGTTAGGTTAGGTTAGGTTAGGTTAGGTTAGGTTAGGTTAGGTTAGGTTAGGTTAGGTTAGGTTAGGTTAGGTTAGGTTAGGTTAGGTTAGGTTAGGTTAGGTTAGGTTAGGTTAGGTTAGGTTAGGTTAGGTTAGGTTAGGTTAGGTTAGGTTAGGTTAGGTTAGGTTAGGTTAGGTTAGGTTAGGTTAGGTTAGGTTAGGTTAGGTTAGGTTAGGTTAGGTTAGGTTAGGTTAGGTTAGGTTAGGTTAGGTTAGGTTAGGTTAGGTTAGGTTAGGTTAGGTTAGGTTAGGTTAGGTTAGGTTAGGTTAGGTTAGGTTAGGTTAGGTTAGGTTAGGTTAGGTTAGGTTAGGTTAGGTTAGGTTAGGTTAGGTTAGGTTAGGTTAGGTTAGGTTAGGTTAGGTTAGGTTAGGTTAGGTTAGGTTAGGTTAGGTTAGGTTAGGTTAGGTTAGGTTAGGTTAGGTTAGGTTAGGTTAGGTTAGGTTAGGTTAGGTTAGGTTAGGTTAGGTTAGGTTAGGTTAGGTTAGGTTAGGTTAGGTTAGGTTAGGTTAGGTTAGGTTAGGTTAGGTTAGGTTAGGTTAGGTTAGGTTAGGTTAGGTTAGGTTAGGTTAGGTTAGGTTAGGTTAGGTTAGGTTAGGTTAGGTTAGGTTAGGTTAGGTTAGGTTAGGTTAGGTTAGGTTAGGTTAGGTTAGGTTAGGTTAGGTTAGGTTAGGTTAGGTTAGGTTAGGTTAGGTTAGGTTAGGTTAGGTTAGGTTAGGTTAGGTTAGGTTAGGTTAGGTTAGGTTAGGTTAGGTTAGGTTAGGTTAGGTTAGGTTAGGTTAGGTTAGGTTAGGTTAGGTTAGGTTAGGTTAGGTTAGGTTAGGTTAGGTTAGGTTAGGTTAGGTTAGGTTAGGTTAGGTTAGGTTAGGTTAGGTTAGGTTAGGTTAGGTTAGGTTAGGTTAGGTTAGGTTAGGTTAGGTTAGGTTAGGTTAGGTTAGGTTAGGTTAGGTTAGGTTAGGTTAGGTTAGGTTAGGTTAGGTTAGGTTAGGTTAGGTTAGGTTAGGTTAGGTTAGGTTAGGTTAGGTTAGGTTAGGTTAGGTTAGGTTAGGTTAGGTTAGGTTAGGTTAGGTTAGGTTAGGTTAGGTTAGGTTAGGTTAGGTTAGGTTAGGTTAGGTTAGGTTAGGTTAGGTTAGGTTAGGTTAGGTTAGGTTAGGTTAGGTTAGGTTAGGTTAGGTTAGGTTAGGTTAGGTTAGGTTAGGTTAGGTTAGGTTAGGTTAGGTTAGGTTAGGTTAGGTTAGGTTAGGTTAGGTTAGGTTAGGTTAGGTTAGGTTAGGTTAGGTTAGGTTAGGTTAGGTTAGGTTAGGTTAGGTTAGGTTAGGTTAGGTTAGGTTAGGTTAGGTTAGGTTAGGTTAGGTTAGGTTAGGTTAGGTTAGGTTAGGTTAGGTTAGGTTAGGTTAGGTTAGGTTAGGTTAGGTTAGGTTAGGTTAGGTTAGGTTAGGTTAGGTTAGGTTAGGTTAGGTTAGGTTAGGTTAGGTTAGGTTAGGTTAGGTTAGGTTAGGTTAGGTTAGGTTAGGTTAGGTTAGGTTAGGTTAGGTTAGGTTAGGTTAGGTTAGGTTAGGTTAGGTTAGGTTAGGTTAGGTTAGGTTAGGTTAGGTTAGGTTAGGTTAGGTTAGGTTAGGTTAGGTTAGGTTAGGTTAGGTTAGGTTAGGTTAGGTTAGGTTAGGTTAGGTTAGGTTAGGTTAGGTTAGGTTAGGTTAGGTTAGGTTAGGTTAGGTTAGGTTAGGTTAGGTTAGGTTAGGTTAGGTTAGGTTAGGTTAGGTTAGGTTAGGTTAGGTTAGGTTAGGTTAGGTTAGGTTAGGTTAGGTTAGGTTAGGTTAGGTTAGGTTAGGTTAGGTTAGGTTAGGTTAGGTTAGGTTAGGTTAGGTTAGGTTAGGTTAGGTTAGGTTAGGTTAGGTTAGGTTAGGTTAGGTTAGGTTAGGTTAGGTTAGGTTAGGTTAGGTTAGGTTAGGTTAGGTTAGGTTAGGTTAGGTTAGGTTAGGTTAGGTTAGGTTAGGTTAGGTTAGGTTAGGTTAGGTTAGGTTAGGTTAGGTTAGGTTAGGTTAGGTTAGGTTAGGTTAGGTTAGGTTAGGTTAGGTTAGGTTAGGTTAGGTTAGGTTAGGTTAGGTTAGGTTAGGTTAGGTTAGGTTAGGTTAGGTTAGGTTAGGTTAGGTTAGGTTAGGTTAGGTTAGGTTAGGTTAGGTTAGGTTAGGTTAGGTTAGGTTAGGTTAGGTTAGGTTAGGTTAGGTTAGGTTAGGTTAGGTTAGGTTAGGTTAGGTTAGGTTAGGTTAGGTTAGGTTAGGTTAGGTTAGGTTAGGTTAGGTTAGGTTAGGTTAGGTTAGGTTAGGTTAGGTTAGGTTAGGTTAGGTTAGGTTAGGTTAGGTTAGGTTAGGTTAGGTTAGGTTAGGTTAGGTTAGGTTAGGTTAGGTTAGGTTAGGTTAGGTTAGGTTAGGTTAGGTTAGGTTAGGTTAGGTTAGGTTAGGTTAGGTTAGGTTAGGTTAGGTTAGGTTAGGTTAGGTTAGGTTAGGTTAGGTTAGGTTAGGTTAGGTTAGGTTAGGTTAGGTTAGGTTAGGTTAGGTTAGGTTAGGTTAGGTTAGGTTAGGTTAGGTTAGGTTAGGTTAGGTTAGGTTAGGTTAGGTTAGGTTAGGTTAGGTTAGGTTAGGTTAGGTTAGGTTAGGTTAGGTTAGGTTAGGTTAGGTTAGGTTAGGTTAGGTTAGGTTAGGTTAGGTTAGGTTAGGTTAGGTTAGGTTAGGTTAGGTTAGGTTAGGTTAGGTTAGGTTAGGTTAGGTTAGGTTAGGTTAGGTTAGGTTAGGTTAGGTTAGGTTAGGTTAGGTTAGGTTAGGTTAGGTTAGGTTAGGTTAGGTTAGGTTAGGTTAGGTTAGGTTAGGTTAGGTTAGGTTAGGTTAGGTTAGGTTAGGTTAGGTTAGGTTAGGTTAGGTTAGGTTAGGTTAGGTTAGGTTAGGTTAGGTTAGGTTAGGTTAGGTTAGGTTAGGTTAGGTTAGGTTAGGTTAGGTTAGGTTAGGTTAGGTTAGGTTAGGTTAGGTTAGGTTAGGTTAGGTTAGGTTAGGTTAGGTTAGGTTAGGTTAGGTTAGGTTAGGTTAGGTTAGGTTAGGTTAGGTTAGGTTAGGTTAGGTTAGGTTAGGTTAGGTTAGGTTAGGTTAGGTTAGGTTAGGTTAGGTTAGGTTAGGTTAGGTTAGGTTAGGTTAGGTTAGGTTAGGTTAGGTTAGGTTAGGTTAGGTTAGGTTAGGTTAGGTTAGGTTAGGTTAGGTTAGGTTAGGTTAGGTTAGGTTAGGTTAGGTTAGGTTAGGTTAGGTTAGGTTAGGTTAGGTTAGGTTAGGTTAGGTTAGGTTAGGTTAGGTTAGGTTAGGTTAGGTTAGGTTAGGTTAGGTTAGGTTAGGTTAGGTTAGGTTAGGTTAGGTTAGGTTAGGTTAGGTTAGGTTAGGTTAGGTTAGGTTAGGTTAGGTTAGGTTAGGTTAGGTTAGGTTAGGTTAGGTTAGGTTAGGTTAGGTTAGGTTAGGTTAGGTTAGGTTAGGTTAGGTTAGGTTAGGTTAGGTTAGGTTAGGTTAGGTTAGGTTAGGTTAGGTTAGGTTAGGTTAGGTTAGGTTAGGTTAGGTTAGGTTAGGTTAGGTTAGGTTAGGTTAGGTTAGGTTAGGTTAGGTTAGGTTAGGTTAGGTTAGGTTAGGTTAGGTTAGGTTAGGTTAGGTTAGGTTAGGTTAGGTTAGGTTAGGTTAGGTTAGGTTAGGTTAGGTTAGGTTAGGTTAGGTTAGGTTAGGTTAGGTTAGGTTAGGTTAGGTTAGGTTAGGTTAGGTTAGGTTAGGTTAGGTTAGGTTAGGTTAGGTTAGGTTAGGTTAGGTTAGGTTAGGTTAGGTTAGGTTAGGTTAGGTTAGGTTAGGTTAGGTTAGGTTAGGTTAGGTTAGGTTAGGTTAGGTTAGGTTAGGTTAGGTTAGGTTAGGTTAGGTTAGGTTAGGTTAGGTTAGGTTAGGTTAGGTTAGGTTAGGTTAGGTTAGGTTAGGTTAGGTTAGGTTAGGTTAGGTTAGGTTAGGTTAGGTTAGGTTAGGTTAGGTTAGGTTAGGTTAGGTTAGGTTAGGTTAGGTTAGGTTAGGTTAGGTTAGGTTAGGTTAGGTTAGGTTAGGTTAGGTTAGGTTAGGTTAGGTTAGGTTAGGTTAGGTTAGGTTAGGTTAGGTTAGGTTAGGTTAGGTTAGGTTAGGTTAGGTTAGGTTAGGTTAGGTTAGGTTAGGTTAGGTTAGGTTAGGTTAGGTTAGGTTAGGTTAGGTTAGGTTAGGTTAGGTTAGGTTAGGTTAGGTTAGGTTAGGTTAGGTTAGGTTAGGTTAGGTTAGGTTAGGTTAGGTTAGGTTAGGTTAGGTTAGGTTAGGTTAGGTTAGGTTAGGTTAGGTTAGGTTAGGTTAGGTTAGGTTAGGTTAGGTTAGGTTAGGTTAGGTTAGGTTAGGTTAGGTTAGGTTAGGTTAGGTTAGGTTAGGTTAGGTTAGGTTAGGTTAGGTTAGGTTAGGTTAGGTTAGGTTAGGTTAGGTTAGGTTAGGTTAGGTTAGGTTAGGTTAGGTTAGGTTAGGTTAGGTTAGGTTAGGTTAGGTTAGGTTAGGTTAGGTTAGGTTAGGTTAGGTTAGGTTAGGTTAGGTTAGGTTAGGTTAGGTTAGGTTAGGTTAGGTTAGGTTAGGTTAGGTTAGGTTAGGTTAGGTTAGGTTAGGTTAGGTTAGGTTAGGTTAGGTTAGGTTAGGTTAGGTTAGGTTAGGTTAGGTTAGGTTAGGTTAGGTTAGGTTAGGTTAGGTTAGGTTAGGTTAGGTTAGGTTAGGTTAGGTTAGGTTAGGTTAGGTTAGGTTAGGTTAGGTTAGGTTAGGTTAGGTTAGGTTAGGTTAGGTTAGGTTAGGTTAGGTTAGGTTAGGTTAGGTTAGGTTAGGTTAGGTTAGGTTAGGTTAGGTTAGGTTAGGTTAGGTTAGGTTAGGTTAGGTTAGGTTAGGTTAGGTTAGGTTAGGTTAGGTTAGGTTAGGTTAGGTTAGGTTAGGTTAGGTTAGGTTAGGTTAGGTTAGGTTAGGTTAGGTTAGGTTAGGTTAGGTTAGGTTAGGTTAGGTTAGGTTAGGTTAGGTTAGGTTAGGTTAGGTTAGGTTAGGTTAGGTTAGGTTAGGTTAGGTTAGGTTAGGTTAGGTTAGGTTAGGTTAGGTTAGGTTAGGTTAGGTTAGGTTAGGTTAGGTTAGGTTAGGTTAGGTTAGGTTAGGTTAGGTTAGGTTAGGTTAGGTTAGGTTAGGTTAGGTTAGGTTAGGTTAGGTTAGGTTAGGTTAGGTTAGGTTAGGTTAGGTTAGGTTAGGTTAGGTTAGGTTAGGTTAGGTTAGGTTAGGTTAGGTTAGGTTAGGTTAGGTTAGGTTAGGTTAGGTTAGGTTAGGTTAGGTTAGGTTAGGTTAGGTTAGGTTAGGTTAGGTTAGGTTAGGTTAGGTTAGGTTAGGTTAGGTTAGGTTAGGTTAGGTTAGGTTAGGTTAGGTTAGGTTAGGTTAGGTTAGGTTAGGTTAGGTTAGGTTAGGTTAGGTTAGGTTAGGTTAGGTTAGGTTAGGTTAGGTTAGGTTAGGTTAGGTTAGGTTAGGTTAGGTTAGGTTAGGTTAGGTTAGGTTAGGTTAGGTTAGGTTAGGTTAGGTTAGGTTAGGTTAGGTTAGGTTAGGTTAGGTTAGGTTAGGTTAGGTTAGGTTAGGTTAGGTTAGGTTAGGTTAGGTTAGGTTAGGTTAGGTTAGGTTAGGTTAGGTTAGGTTAGGTTAGGTTAGGTTAGGTTAGGTTAGGTTAGGTTAGGTTAGGTTAGGTTAGGTTAGGTTAGGTTAGGTTAGGTTAGGTTAGGTTAGGTTAGGTTAGGTTAGGTTAGGTTAGGTTAGGTTAGGTTAGGTTAGGTTAGGTTAGGTTAGGTTAGGTTAGGTTAGGTTAGGTTAGGTTAGGTTAGGTTAGGTTAGGTTAGGTTAGGTTAGGTTAGGTTAGGTTAGGTTAGGTTAGGTTAGGTTAGGTTAGGTTAGGTTAGGTTAGGTTAGGTTAGGTTAGGTTAGGTTAGGTTAGGTTAGGTTAGGTTAGGTTAGGTTAGGTTAGGTTAGGTTAGGTTAGGTTAGGTTAGGTTAGGTTAGGTTAGGTTAGGTTAGGTTAGGTTAGGTTAGGTTAGGTTAGGTTAGGTTAGGTTAGGTTAGGTTAGGTTAGGTTAGGTTAGGTTAGGTTAGGTTAGGTTAGGTTAGGTTAGGTTAGGTTAGGTTAGGTTAGGTTAGGTTAGGTTAGGTTAGGTTAGGTTAGGTTAGGTTAGGTTAGGTTAGGTTAGGTTAGGTTAGGTTAGGTTAGGTTAGGTTAGGTTAGGTTAGGTTAGGTTAGGTTAGGTTAGGTTAGGTTAGGTTAGGTTAGGTTAGGTTAGGTTAGGTTAGGTTAGGTTAGGTTAGGTTAGGTTAGGTTAGGTTAGGTTAGGTTAGGTTAGGTTAGGTTAGGTTAGGTTAGGTTAGGTTAGGTTAGGTTAGGTTAGGTTAGGTTAGGTTAGGTTAGGTTAGGTTAGGTTAGGTTAGGTTAGGTTAGGTTAGGTTAGGTTAGGTTAGGTTAGGTTAGGTTAGGTTAGGTTAGGTTAGGTTAGGTTAGGTTAGGTTAGGTTAGGTTAGGTTAGGTTAGGTTAGGTTAGGTTAGGTTAGGTTAGGTTAGGTTAGGTTAGGTTAGGTTAGGTTAGGTTAGGTTAGGTTAGGTTAGGTTAGGTTAGGTTAGGTTAGGTTAGGTTAGGTTAGGTTAGGTTAGGTTAGGTTAGGTTAGGTTAGGTTAGGTTAGGTTAGGTTAGGTTAGGTTAGGTTAGGTTAGGTTAGGTTAGGTTAGGTTAGGTTAGGTTAGGTTAGGTTAGGTTAGGTTAGGTTAGGTTAGGTTAGGTTAGGTTAGGTTAGGTTAGGTTAGGTTAGGTTAGGTTAGGTTAGGTTAGGTTAGGTTAGGTTAGGTTAGGTTAGGTTAGGTTAGGTTAGGTTAGGTTAGGTTAGGTTAGGTTAGGTTAGGTTAGGTTAGGTTAGGTTAGGTTAGGTTAGGTTAGGTTAGGTTAGGTTAGGTTAGGTTAGGTTAGGTTAGGTTAGGTTAGGTTAGGTTAGGTTAGGTTAGGTTAGGTTAGGTTAGGTTAGGTTAGGTTAGGTTAGGTTAGGTTAGGTTAGGTTAGGTTAGGTTAGGTTAGGTTAGGTTAGGTTAGGTTAGGTTAGGTTAGGTTAGGTTAGGTTAGGTTAGGTTAGGTTAGGTTAGGTTAGGTTAGGTTAGGTTAGGTTAGGTTAGGTTAGGTTAGGTTAGGTTAGGTTAGGTTAGGTTAGGTTAGGTTAGGTTAGGTTAGGTTAGGTTAGGTTAGGTTAGGTTAGGTTAGGTTAGGTTAGGTTAGGTTAGGTTAGGTTAGGTTAGGTTAGGTTAGGTTAGGTTAGGTTAGGTTAGGTTAGGTTAGGTTAGGTTAGGTTAGGTTAGGTTAGGTTAGGTTAGGTTAGGTTAGGTTAGGTTAGGTTAGGTTAGGTTAGGTTAGGTTAGGTTAGGTTAGGTTAGGTTAGGTTAGGTTAGGTTAGGTTAGGTTAGGTTAGGTTAGGTTAGGTTAGGTTAGGTTAGGTTAGGTTAGGTTAGGTTAGGTTAGGTTAGGTTAGGTTAGGTTAGGTTAGGTTAGGTTAGGTTAGGTTAGGTTAGGTTAGGTTAGGTTAGGTTAGGTTAGGTTAGGTTAGGTTAGGTTAGGTTAGGTTAGGTTAGGTTAGGTTAGGTTAGGTTAGGTTAGGTTAGGTTAGGTTAGGTTAGGTTAGGTTAGGTTAGGTTAGGTTAGGTTAGGTTAGGTTAGGTTAGGTTAGGTTAGGTTAGGTTAGGTTAGGTTAGGTTAGGTTAGGTTAGGTTAGGTTAGGTTAGGTTAGGTTAGGTTAGGTTAGGTTAGGTTAGGTTAGGTTAGGTTAGGTTAGGTTAGGTTAGGTTAGGTTAGGTTAGGTTAGGTTAGGTTAGGTTAGGTTAGGTTAGGTTAGGTTAGGTTAGGTTAGGTTAGGTTAGGTTAGGTTAGGTTAGGTTAGGTTAGGTTAGGTTAGGTTAGGTTAGGTTAGGTTAGGTTAGGTTAGGTTAGGTTAGGTTAGGTTAGGTTAGGTTAGGTTAGGTTAGGTTAGGTTAGGTTAGGTTAGGTTAGGTTAGGTTAGGTTAGGTTAGGTTAGGTTAGGTTAGGTTAGGTTAGGTTAGGTTAGGTTAGGTTAGGTTAGGTTAGGTTAGGTTAGGTTAGGTTAGGTTAGGTTAGGTTAGGTTAGGTTAGGTTAGGTTAGGTTAGGTTAGGTTAGGTTAGGTTAGGTTAGGTTAGGTTAGGTTAGGTTAGGTTAGGTTAGGTTAGGTTAGGTTAGGTTAGGTTAGGTTAGGTTAGGTTAGGTTAGGTTAGGTTAGGTTAGGTTAGGTTAGGTTAGGTTAGGTTAGGTTAGGTTAGGTTAGGTTAGGTTAGGTTAGGTTAGGTTAGGTTAGGTTAGGTTAGGTTAGGTTAGGTTAGGTTAGGTTAGGTTAGGTTAGGTTAGGTTAGGTTAGGTTAGGTTAGGTTAGGTTAGGTTAGGTTAGGTTAGGTTAGGTTAGGTTAGGTTAGGTTAGGTTAGGTTAGGTTAGGTTAGGTTAGGTTAGGTTAGGTTAGGTTAGGTTAGGTTAGGTTAGGTTAGGTTAGGTTAGGTTAGGTTAGGTTAGGTTAGGTTAGGTTAGGTTAGGTTAGGTTAGGTTAGGTTAGGTTAGGTTAGGTTAGGTTAGGTTAGGTTAGGTTAGGTTAGGTTAGGTTAGGTTAGGTTAGGTTAGGTTAGGTTAGGTTAGGTTAGGTTAGGTTAGGTTAGGTTAGGTTAGGTTAGGTTAGGTTAGGTTAGGTTAGGTTAGGTTAGGTTAGGTTAGGTTAGGTTAGGTTAGGTTAGGTTAGGTTAGGTTAGGTTAGGTTAGGTTAGGTTAGGTTAGGTTAGGTTAGGTTAGGTTAGGTTAGGTTAGGTTAGGTTAGGTTAGGTTAGGTTAGGTTAGGTTAGGTTAGGTTAGGTTAGGTTAGGTTAGGTTAGGTTAGGTTAGGTTAGGTTAGGTTAGGTTAGGTTAGGTTAGGTTAGGTTAGGTTAGGTTAGGTTAGGTTAGGTTAGGTTAGGTTAGGTTAGGTTAGGTTAGGTTAGGTTAGGTTAGGTTAGGTTAGGTTAGGTTAGGTTAGGTTAGGTTAGGTTAGGTTAGGTTAGGTTAGGTTAGGTTAGGTTAGGTTAGGTTAGGTTAGGTTAGGTTAGGTTAGGTTAGGTTAGGTTAGGTTAGGTTAGGTTAGGTTAGGTTAGGTTAGGTTAGGTTAGGTTAGGTTAGGTTAGGTTAGGTTAGGTTAGGTTAGGTTAGGTTAGGTTAGGTTAGGTTAGGTTAGGTTAGGTTAGGTTAGGTTAGGTTAGGTTAGGTTAGGTTAGGTTAGGTTAGGTTAGGTTAGGTTAGGTTAGGTTAGGTTAGGTTAGGTTAGGTTAGGTTAGGTTAGGTTAGGTTGAGGTTAGGTTAGGTTAGGTTAGGTTAGGTTAGGTTAGGTTAGGTTAGGTTAGGTTAGGTTAGGTTAGGTTAGGTTAGGTTAGGTTAGGTTAGGTTAGGTTAGGTTAGGTTAGGTTAGGTTAGGTTAGGTTAGGTTAGGTTAGGTTAGGTTAGGTTAGGTTAGGTTAGGTTAGGTTAGGTTAGGTTAGGTTAGGTTAGGTTAGGTTAGGTTAGGTTAGGTTAGGTTAGGTTAGGTTAGGTTAGGTTAGGTTAGGTTAGGTTAGGTTAGGTTAGGTTAGGTTAGGTTAGGTTAGGTTAGGTTAGGTTAGGTTAGGTTAGGTTAGGTTAGGTTAGGTTAGGTTAGGTTAGGTTAGGTTAGGTTAGGTTAGGTTAGGTTAGGTTAGGTTAGGTTAGGTTAGGTTAGGTTAGGTTAGGTTAGGTTAGGTTAGGTTAGGTTAGGTTAGGTTAGGTTAGGTTAGGTTAGGTTAGGTTAGGTTAGGTTAGGTTAGGTTAGGTTAGGTTAGGTTAGGTTAGGTTAGGTTAGGTTAGGTTAGGTTAGGTTAGGTTAGGTTAGGTTAGGTTAGGTTAGGTTAGGTTAGGTTAGGTTAGGTTAGGTTAGGTTAGGTTAGGTTAGGTTAGGTTAGGTTAGGTTAGGTTAGGTTAGGTTAGGTTAGGTTAGGTTAGGTTAGGTTAGGTTAGGTTAGGTTAGGTTAGGTTAGGTTAGGTTAGGTTAGGTTAGGTTAGGTTAGGTTAGGTTAGGTTAGGTTAGGTTAGGTTAGGTTAGGTTAGGTTAGGTTAGGTTAGGTTAGGTTAGGTTAGGTTAGGTTAGGTTAGGTTAGGTTAGGTTAGGTTAGGTTAGGTTAGGTTAGGTTAGGTTAGGTTAGGTTAGGTTAGGTTAGGTTAGGTTAGGTTAGGTTAGGTTAGGTTAGGTTAGGTTAGGTTAGGTTAGGTTAGGTTAGGTTAGGTTAGGTTAGGTTAGGTTAGGTTAGGTTAGGTTAGGTTAGGTTAGGTTAGGTTAGGTTAGGTTAGGTTAGGTTAGGTTAGGTTAGGTTAGGTTAGGTTAGGTTAGGTTAGGTTAGGTTAGGTTAGGTTAGGTTAGGTTAGGTTAGGTTAGGTTAGGTTAGGTTAGGTTAGGTTAGGTTAGGTTAGGTTAGGTTAGGTTAGGTTAGGTTAGGTTAGGTTAGGTTAGGTTAGGTTAGGTTAGGTTAGGTTAGGTTAGGTTAGGTTAGGTTAGGTTAGGTTAGGTTAGGTTAGGTTAGGTTAGGTTAGGTTAGGTTAGGTTAGGTTAGGTTAGGTTAGGTTAGGTTAGGTTAGGTTAGGTTAGGTTAGGTTAGGTTAGGTTAGGTTAGGTTAGGTTAGGTTAGGTTAGGTTAGGTTAGGTTAGGTTAGGTTAGGTTAGGTTAGGTTAG